>JANFAM010000018.1:4062500-9062500 GCA_024362665.1 Prunus padus
TGAGGGAGTCATGGTGGCAGGGCGACAGTATTGGGTTTGGTTTGACTGGGAATGTCGAGGTAGGTGGCTTGGGGTATTTGGCCGTGAGGTTTTGCTGGGGGAAGAGAGAGAGGGGTGACGGGCATGGCATGAATCAGGAGAAAATGGGAGAAGAAAGAGAAAGAGAGAGAGAAGGAGGGTGGTGACGGGTTGAAGGAGAGAAACTTTTATTTTTTTTAAATTAATTACATATTCATGATTTCATTTTTCATTTTTCATTAGTTTATTTAATAATAAAATTTTCAATTCATGTGGAACAATATGGTGAGTCCACATGGACCCCATTAATTGCCACGTCATTATTTAACGGAGATCTTGATGGCAACATAGATGGAAGTATGAAACTGGTAGGAAAATCAAATTTTGGGTACGAAATTGACACGAAAAAAACTTTGGCTATCAAAGTTAGAATTTTGGGAAACTTATGGATAGTAAAGTGAAATTTACCCTTTAAGATAATGGACTGCCCATGATTTGATAAACTTATACGCAAACTTGAGGATACTCTACACCCAAGCTCATCGGTAGTAGGTTTGTTAATGGTGATGTGATGGATAAGTGATTATAGAATATTACGGTAGTAAACGTATGTGGTATATCTTGTACACATGTTATAATATAAGTAGATATTTATTGATAGGCTAAATTATTGAAATGTCCCCTGTAACTCAATTTCAGTCTCAGTTTCCCCCCTGAAACTCTAAGTGTCTCACTTTCCCTTATGAAACTCCATTTAATGTCTCACTTTGCCTGGATTCCATCAATCCCTTACAGAAGTCGTCAAACTTGCACACGTGGCGCCCATGTGCCATTTTTCTGAGTTCATTTATCCCTGTATGTGTTGAAGTGGCAAAAAGACGGGACGAGACCCACAATAAATGTAAATAGAAAATTCATTGATCTCACACATCCACCATTTATGGGTATTAACCTTACGAAAATTGGTCCCAAATTGCAAACAATTGTGTGAACCTTAAAGACCTCCCTCAACAATTGTATTGAAGCAATTGAAGCTGCTATGGAGGATCGACAACGAAAGCATTGCCATTGTAGGAGGCTCTGCTGAGTTCAGACGTCGTGGATAGATTCCAACCCAGGTCGGGGGTTTCAAGTATGCCTACTGGTAACAACCACTTTAATATTTGTAGATTTTTGCTTATTTATGGTAGTTTTGTGATGATATTATGGTGTTATAGGGATGGAACAAAGGTTGTCACTTCTTTGAGTGGTTTGATCCAAAGATGTGTTCTCGTTCAAATGATATAATACCTGGGTTGCTGAAGAATAAGGGAAGACTAGAACAAGATCTAGCCAAGCTTCGAGGTAGAGAGAAATTGTTGTGGGGGTTTCTATTTCTTTCTTGGATAATGTTGATTTCCATGATGGTTGGTGGTTTAATGAATAATCATCATTAGGTTTAGAGTTGGCTATGTAATGTAGGTTTAGCAATCTTAACTGTAACCAAGGGGAGGAGGGAGGTTTGTAATCTGTAAGTGTTTTGGGAATGGTTGAGCACAATGGAATTTGTGTGTTATGTAATATGCAATTTTTTGGGAATGGTTAATCCAATGGTATTTGAATATTGAGAAACTTTTTGTTGTTGTTTAATGTCTCTATAAAGTGGCCTTACTCTTTTTTTTGTTTCAACTTACCATACTTTGAGATAGTAAGCAAACTAAACAAATAGATAAATGAGTTCTGAAATTAAAAAATCACCACTGGCTCAATTCACTTGACAAATAAACTTGATGCCAACACGTCAAGATCAGTTTACACAAATTCTAATTCAAAAAAGGACATATATAAAAAAAACTTGAATCCACATCAACTACAGCCAATTGTACATCAAATCTAGTTCAAAAAGCTTACAATTCCACATTAAGAACACGGAATGCCTATCAAAATTAGTTCTTTCACATGAACAACAGTGGGTTTTTTCTCCCTTTCCTTATCAAAACATAATTCCACATCAACTGCTGTCAATACAATTGCCATCTTCTTCGTGGACATCAAAATCACCACTGCCACGGTTGCATAGTAGCCCTAACGTTCTTCAGCCAATTCTTGTTGTTTGCAGCAGATGTCAACCTCTTCTTTGAAGGACCTCCCTCTTTATCGGCAATGATATGGGCTTGCAGTGACTGTGATTGAGCTCGGGATGATTGGCTTGGTTGTGAAAGATGAGTTGATTGGCTTGGATGTGAAGGATGAGTTGATTGGCTTGGCAGGGCATTAGGTTCCATTGAGTGACAATTTGAACGAGCTCTCCTTACCTACATAAATGACATATTAGTATATGTTTTTGTAAAACTAGTATATAAATTGAGTTACATGAAGCTTATGTCTTGGTTGTGAATGAGGTTGGACTGACTGTCTTAGTGAATTAGCTATCCTCACCTACACAAATGACATATTAATGTAAGTTTTTCTAAATGTAATAAATCAACAATGCAATTGTAATGAAAGATGATAAGCAATACTTACAGATTGCTTATGCCTTGACTGGTTATTCATTAGCTCATTGCATTTAGTTCTGTTATGGCCCTCTTGCCCACAGTTGCTACACTTAACGACAGTGTGGTATCTTTGGAGTTTGGTGGGATTTGTTTTCGTTTTAGGCTCATCATGTGCCTTCTTCCTACTCTTCTTTGGCCTACCAGGTTGTTTATGGTAAAGAGGAGGCTTCAAAGGAGGTAAACCACTCTTAGGCCACAAATCTTGGCTAGGCAAGGGTGAATCATGTCCCTATAAGTTCTTAGAGATGCATCATTCTTGTAGAAGTCATGCACATAATCTTCTGGATTCCTATGGAATCTACTTACTCCAGCACAAGCATGGAGGCAAGGAAGACCATTGAGATCCCATGCTCTGCAAGAGCATGTGTGGGCATTCAAATCCACCACAAACTATCTCCCACTATGATACATCACTTGGAATTTGTTTTGCCCTGCATGCCTTGGAATGCACCACTGCCCAGCTACCTTATTTACCTTTAATATCCCTCGTATTCTATGCCCAACTTGACCATGTCACTTATCAAAGGCTACTCTCCTTGAAGCCATTAAGATCGTTAAATACATTCTAATCCTCTCCAATGCAATCAACACAGGCTTGTCCATTGCAAGTAATATGGATTTGTTAAAAGCCTCACTTAAGTTATTCATCATAATGTCACACTTAAAGTCAGTTCTAAAATGGGATCTAGCCCATTGACTTGCATCCCTCTCAGATAACCAAGCATGTGCAGCTGTATCTAACTCCAACATCTTCTTCATTTCCTCAACAAACCATGGCAATGTAGTGGCCCTTGCCATTGATTCCATTTGCAACTTTTGGGTCAATCCTTTATGTTCCTTCAAGAAATTTGCATATAAATGCTTCAAACAACACCTTTGCTCAGCGTTTGGGAATAAATCATCCACGTCATCAATTAATCCATTTTTTTGTCAGTCATAAACAAATAGAAGTGGATGTTCTCTATCTTCAAATCATGACTTAATAGCTCCAAAAACCACTTCCAAGTATTGTAACTCTTAACTTCAGCCACATCATATGACAATGGGAACATCCCATTATTTGCATCAACTCCTACAGCACATACAATTGGCCAGGGTGAGGGCCTTTGATGTAGCAACCATCCAATCCTATATAAAGCCTACAACAATCCAAGAACCCTTGCTTGCAAGCAAATGTAAACTCTCTGAAATCTTGGCCTATCACCCTCTAACTCAGATTTTACCACCACTGAACTACCAGGATTTGTCCTTTTCAACTCCTCACAATAATCCCATAAAAATTCATATTGTTTTGTATAACTCCCCTCAATATCGCCGATTGCCAATCTCATTGCCCTAGAAGGATAATAACTAATTTCTTGGTTCACTTTCTCTTGAAAAGATCCCACATCCCACTTGGGATTTGTTAAATTGTTTTCATACCAGTTTGAAAAATACTTTGCATTGGCATGAATATTCGCATTCCCCTGCCCATAAGTATCTTCTGCAACATAGGGTTTGACTTGAACATGCTTGCTTTCATGCACAGCTTATGCATATAGGTAAAATAGACAATTCTCATAACAAATTACTCAAATCTTACTGCCATCATTCATCTTAAACTTAAGCTCTCTGCCACCCTAAAGATTTCACCACTCTGAAATCTTAAACCTAGCTCAAATTAAGGATTTTTCATATCAATGGATGGGATGAAGTCTTTAAAGTTAGGGAGCTTCCTCTTTCTCAAGTAGTTTCCAGTCTCAACCTCAGACTCAAAAGATGAGTGCTCTGGTGTACACATCCTAGGATAGGCAGGGTTATTATCTGACTCCTCATCCTCTTCACCTGCATTAGGGTCTATATCAATTCCATCATGGTCTACGTATCCCTCAAACTAATTATCATCATTCCTCCACAATCATTTTCAGTAGGAAAAAGCCATAAAGTCAAGTTAAAAACATCATCTTCAGCAGTATACCTAATAACTTAATAAAGCAATGTATTCATTGGAAAAATAAATAAATAACTCATTGCACTCACTACTACAAATAACGACAACAACCAGGCACACATGCCAAATTCAATTGTAAAGCATTGTACTCATCACTACTTGGACCACACCCATTTTAATATTCTTTAAAGTTCAAAGCCAAATACAATAATAGAAAAGGCTAGATAAACCATTGTCTTCAAAACAAACTACAATATATAACTTGCACCAAAGAATAAATAAAGAATCTAAAGTTCCACTTAACTGTGAAAGCTGAAGGTCCTCCTGCTTTTGTCATTGTCTGATTCCAGTTTACACCTTCTGAAATTACACACTTATCCTAGACACCTTCTAGATAATGTTTACCAACTTCTTCGTAACTCAACTTCTGTCACAGGATGATCTTCGACACTCCTTATGTTGAACGCAATACTTGTCACGATTGCTTCAAGCTCACCGAAGTTCTTCCAACTCTCCTTATGTTGAATCTGATACTGGTCACGATCGATTCAAGCTCGCCGGAGGAAAACTGCCACCAAGGTCTTGATGCCCTCAACCATATGAGTCACCGAACAATGCAAATGAATGCAATATGAATGATTAAAGTGTTTGATAAGTCATCAAGTAAACATGGAACACTTGATGATTTATCTCAAATATGCACAGCAGCTTTCTCTTAGAAATTCTATATGCTCAAACAAACTATTGGAAAGCCACCCCAAAAAAAAAAAAAAGGCAACCAACGTTTTATTTAAACGTCCATTCTCTCCAGTACCACCGCAACCCAAGTGTACACTCCTTCTAATCAATTATCACTATCAAACTAATCCCGTAAGGACTCTTAGTTCCCATGCAATATGGAATCTAGTTTCCTATATGATTTCGTCAGCTTCTAACCTCCACTCCAATCAAATATGACTTCACATATATATTCCAATATGGACACCAGTCACAAACGTCAAAATCTCAATTAATATTACTTGCATGAATCTCAATTGTGAAAGTAAAAGACGCCAAATAGGTAGGAAAAGATAATATATTAACTTAAAAGAAAATAGAGTCCAACTAGGAAAGTAATCTCAAAAGATAAAATCTAATCCTATTAAAAATAGGATTAACATAGTGAAAATAACTCCAACTAGGAATCCTATAATGAATGCATGATTATGTCATGATTTACCTGAAATCAAGTTCCTCATATCGATCCAGTCAACCTTGAGAATCCGGAATTGAATGTGTTGCGCCAAATCTTCCAGTAAACAATATTCACACACTAATTCCCAACCTATGCTAGAGTATAGGAAATGACAATACAATTTTCATACTAACACCTTCACTGTAGAAGATAAGTTTGCTTTACCCAGATTTTGAAATCACCCAAAATATCCCATCTTGTGCGAAGGATGAGAACTCTATTTTACCCTAATTGAAGATATGGTCAACGTTTTTCCCTTTCTGTTTATACCCTATTTTACCACAATTCTTTTTTCTTGGTCGAATATTTTACTCCAATTCGAACCCATTTCCTATTTACATATATTGTGAGTCCCTCCTTTTTGCCACTTCAACGCCTACATGGACAGAAGAACCCAGAAAAACACCACATGGGCGTTACGTATGCAAGTTTGACGACTTCTGTTAAGGCTGGATGGAATCCAGGCAAAATGAGACACTAAATAGAGTTTCATAAGGGAAAGTGAGACGCTTAGAGTTTCATGGGGAAAACTGATACTGAAATTGAGTTACAAGGGCATTTCAATAATTTAGCCTTATTGATATTATTCCCTAAAACGGGAGAAAATAAACCATGTCAACCTCTCACATTATAAGACGTATCACATAGCCATATTATTATAGTATTCTATAATTTCTCATGACAAACACAAACCATTCTATAATTTCTCATGACAAACACGGGCTCCATTTTTTTAATGCTAATGTCCGTTTTATGTATTTAACTCCTTATTTTTTAAACAAGGGCGTCTATTTGAAGACTGTGGTAAGAAGAGTTAAATTTGAGCTATAGAATATCACGACTAATACATGTGGTTTATAATAGCCCCCTCATATTCCTTTTTGTATATCACGACACGCGCCCCACTCAAATTAAGTTTTGTGGTTGTGTTGGTACTTAAGGCCAAGGATTGTTAGCGACATACATAGCTAGCTTTCATTTGACCACAATGTCAACAATTAGTGGGTTTTTTCTTTACAAGGACTCAAACCTAACAATATCTACTATTTGCTCCAATCTTCATATATCACTAATTGATCTACAAATTTTTAGCTCCTTATGTATATAATTTGTTTTTTTTTTAAATACAAAGCATTTTTAATTTCATCTTCTATATCTGTTTTATTTACAAATTATTCATGTATGCTATTAGGATTAAATTCTTGCTTATGTGGCGCTTCCATGGCATATTGTTTTATGTTTCACACTCATTTTATTGATAGTTTTGTGATTGTTTTCAGGTTGGGGTGAAGAATTAGGCTGAGTACAAGACTACTACACTATTTTTTAGTCTATTTATTTGGCTACTTGAATATGTAATTTTTTCATTGTACCTGGAGATAATATTTTTTTACACATCATGACTTAAGGATTTAGATTTATAATTATTGGTTTTGTACAGTGAATGTATTAAACAAAACTTTCAATTACATGAATGAAGTTTGAGAATAACCTTTTATAGTAAATTCGAGTATCATAGTTTATATGCCAATTGAAACAATCATCCCATTAGCATTGTGAATGGGCATTTAAAGTTAAGATACGGTGTTTTACAATATTAATAAAAAACAATTATAATTTGGACTGAAAAGTCATATCATTTGTCATGTGAACATTTGCGACAGCACAAATCCGTCACAATAACCATCTTTGCGACAGGAACTAGGGTCGCAAATAGTGTCGTAAAAATTCAGTTTATATCCAACGGTAGTTTATTGCGACAGAAATTTGCCGTCGCAAGATCGACGCAAATAATTATTACGACGGCTAGAAAGCGTCGTAAAAAGACGAGAATTATTTACGACGCCTTTTATTGCGACGCGTCAAAAAGCGTCGCAATGCTGTCGCAAATCGGGTTTTACGACGCTTTTTCCACTTTTTGCGACACATTTTCACTGTCACGAAAAGCCATTTTTCTCGTAGTGTCTAACAGATTTCAAATTCGGGTCTAAGCGACAAACACACTACCTTGGTCTAAACACGTTTTTTGCCTTGTTGGTGTGTTTCATGCTTTCGATGGTAGGCTCCATTCGTGCAATATCACACGTATATATATTTTTTGGACGTCTACATATATGGCAAGTTGAAAGCAATGAACATCACAAACTATAGCCAAACTACACATGAAATATTTTTGAGGACCTTTAATATTAAGAGGAACGATAGTATACTAAATTCACACATACTATATGGATGCTAGGACTCGAACTCAGAATTTTACCTAAAAAAATAAATATTACAAACCACTACACTAGTAGGTCTTTTGATGTTAGGCATGAAATATTTAAATGACAACATACATATCTCACACACAGGGCCACAACCCTTGCATTGCATATATTTAAATAATAAATATGACTTTTGTATAGACTTGGATTGGATGGCCCGTTTCGATTAAGTACTCGGCGGGGCTCGGCGGTCTGAAAATTAATTTCAATGATCGAAGGTAAAAGTGGCCCCTCTACAAGGACACAGTCTGAGAAAGCGACCACTTAGATGTCGAAAGGGACCAGTAAGATATTTCTACAGCAACACATGCATTATATGACCGAAAAATTCTCCTTGAACAGCAATGAGTCATTCCTGTATAGGCCATAGATTAAAGTAACGAAAATTTTAACCTAATTAAATGCTTATCATCCAATCCTTTCGTACCTTATCATTTTTATCAATGTATATGCATAATTTCATCATGTAAACGTTTATAGAACTTTTTGGGAACGATGTGAATCCACACCTCTTTGATAAGGGTTTCTAAAAACGAAAATGTACTGTTGTTTCAATCTCGATTCAAGCATGTCATCGTTGCAAATGAGTTATGCTAATTTACTTCGTATGGTTCTAGTTTTATTGGATGTCCTTGATTTGTTATTTATAACATGCACGTGTATTTTCTTAACTTATGGGTAGAATTTATTTTCTTAACAATTTATTTATAAAAAATAAAAATGGCATATACATGTATAACTTACTCAAATAACGGTATATACGTATATAAGCTATAACGTGGAATATTCAAAAGGTAGATACATAATGTGAGACTTTAGTGCTTTATACACTCCCCCATCCAAAAAGGAGCCAATGACTTTCAAAACCAATTACAGAAGAAAGAAAAAAAGTTTCGATGTATTTATATAAGGCTCATCCCAAAGGTAGATTATTCTCATAATATAGTATTGATGTATATACATTAACCCCTTAATTAATAAGTAAACATATCCTCTTCTTTTTTGTTGCTGCTAAAGTTAGGAATGGGAGGGAAACTCACACACGCAGTTACCATGAGGGTTTGAACTCAGAACCACTTGAAAGCACAGCAAAGGCCTGGACCTGGTAGGCTGGTATCATATTTAACAATATATGAAATGAAAACAAAGATGCACCCCTAGAGAGAGATATTTTAAGACAAGCTCAACTTTGCTAATATAATATGAAATAGTCATTTCCAATTTTTAAAAAATGGACATTAGGCATAGTGATCTTCCCAGTTCAGTATTATTTTGATCAGCAGATGGAAAATGGAAAACAAAAACCATAAAAGGGAGAGATGAAACTATCAAATGCTTTCTTTGGGTGGGCAAGAAAGAAGAGGTGGCAACAAAGTAGATGAGCTAGATAAGAAAATTGGCGTGGCACTGACGTTGTCATGTCTTTGTCTAATTAGAAACCCATGTGGATTGGAATTCGAAGGCCCCTCCTTGCGATTGTTCAATTTCAATTCCCTCTATTTTGGCGATTTTCCTTGTCTTGACGAACACCTTCTATCTCGTATATATTTTTTTCATGCTTTGGAACTTAGAAGGCCAGTGGCCACACAATAAACCCTAGGGCTAGGGCTTTCCTATCATAACGCAGCATTACCTTCTTGTACATACTCATCACGATATATCCTTTCCTGTGGTCCACCCTAACTTCGTGTTTCTAAAAGTTCAATGCATTTGTAAGCATTCAATTGGTTTATATACAAACAATTTTTTTCCTTTCCTTCCTTTTTTTTAAAAGTAAAATATTTATAAAAAATACAAAAGCTCCAAACTAGCTAGGAATTTGCATACTTCGATTCAACCCCAAAGAATTTCATGCCGCTGCCATATAGTATTCATCTTTACTTGGTGATAAATAAAGCATCCTTACTTTTTTTTATCTCTCGGAAATTTCATAAAACGGACTTTCTAGAGACCCCAAATAACCAATCTTCGCATGAATTGCTATAGTTATTATTTAGCAATTGGTTGTAGGTCCGTTTTGAACCAGATCTTAGTTTCATATACACCAACTACCAAGAGAATAACCCTAGGTCCTTAGGAGCTTGATTATAAGTAGTATGCAGAAGACGCTACTAGAAATATGGCCACTAGGCACTGATTATTTAGATACAAATTCATAAAAGTGCCTTGTCAATTTTTTTTGGATACTAATTCTCCCACTATGCCTATTAAAGGTATTTGGAATAGACATTGGTGTGTAATACAAAAAAGTGATTTTCATTCTTTTCCCTAAATATTTGGGCACCCTTATCAGTCCCAAATTATAATTATTAGTCTCAACTTATCATTTTCAGTTGCACCCCATTTGGCTCTAACACAAACAACATGGCTGGCTCCATTTGCAAACCGGCTTGGACCTTAAAATTTATTTTATTAGCCTCATTTCCCGCTGGTTTAAAGAATTCAAAATATGCAAGTTCAAATGGGAGGGAGAATGCCATTATAAAACATAGAACCTTATATTCGTATAAACCAAACCACTTCCAACCAAAATTGCCTTCAAACCCAAACATAGCAAATCAAAATGAGTGACTTCTTGAGGGAGCTTACTAAGGGTTTCAACCTAGCAGACCTGGGAAGAGATGGAGAGACACAACCACCTTAACAACACACAACATTACAACAAGAGAATCTGGAAAAACACGCCAAGACCACCTAAGGATCTAATGAAGCTATTTTTTTTTTTTTTCATTTATAGTAGCCTGTAGTGGTCTCTCTATCTTTGTGTTTTGGGGTTGTTTTTTGTTGTAAATGTATTTTTGTGCCTATTATTTCGTAACAAAGTTAGTGTTTACAATCTCATCTGGTATGGTTCTCTTTGTTCATATGAGGTTTGAATGACTTGATTATTGAACATCTCCAATTCCAAGGTAGTGACAAGTGACTTCAAATGGTTGGAGATCCTGTCAAAAAAAAGATTGGCAAACAATTTTGTTTGCTATTTCTAGTACAAGGAGGAATTGTTGCCTAAAATTGAGCTGGATTTTAATACCCAAAAATCCGTTTTCACAATTAGGAATTATTGGATGATAGGAATCAAGATTCAAAGAAATGGTGCGTTTGGAATTTTAAAACTAGTATATGCAAGTGGGACTAATGTTTTAAACATATCTAATGTTAGGGCTTAATGAGCCACTGACATGTCAACTTTTTTAGTCCCTAATATAAAAGATACCCTTCCCAATATCAGTATTGGTCAAGGACACCCAGGCTTGGCTCAATTCAATATGGCTTCGCTCAATTAATAATGTTTTTGTTTATGTGAAAATATTGAAGGAACTGAGTGTGCAAATGGTATCCGTTGAGCAATAGCAACGCCAAACTAGGACACCGATAAAAGAATGGTCGCTGCATGGTCTCTATTGTTCAAATGAGACAATTTTCAGTCTCAATAATCCACTTAAGGGACAATTAAATATCAGTATGTAGTGTCAACTTTTTTAGTAGTGAGATGGCCCTTATATAAGAGTAGTAGTGTGCCATTTAGACACATATAGGTTTAAACATGAAACATCAAAAGTTCACATGCACCATGTGGATTGTTTAGCCATATAGAGGTACTGCAGTACTATGAGTATTTACAAAGAGAATTGTCATTGCTCGTGATAAGTTGGAAAGGGCCTGCTTTGGTCCACAGCTCTCGTGCCACCAAACGTGTCCGATGGCCTGCACAACACATGGAACATCGAGGGGCATAATACTTGTCAATAACAGAGCACACTTCATGTGACCACATCCATGCACTTTTGAAGTGTTCAATATAATGAAAACTGTCATCAATCATATGCATATAATTGATAGGTCGTCCAACTGTTAGGTTGTTTGGTACGAGGCATATGATTGGGGGGGCTGCAATATAACATGTTTGGGTCATTGGGAAAGTGGGTTGGCCAAAAGCCCCAAAAAAGTTCTTACAACATAGGGTAAATTAATTCAATGCAATGACACCATTTTCAACCAACATAAGACTATTTCAGTTCAAATTGACAACCCTTCCCGTTTTATGAATTTGGGGTTTTTCTAGTTTGTGCATATATAGTATATACCAATCATGAGTAAGTTTGTGAGAGAAGGTTTCATCTAATGAAGCTTTACAATTGAGTTTTAAATTTTGGCCCCCAATCTAAAAATTATAGTGCTTGTGAGAACTATGTACAAAATAAACGCATTGGAAACCTTTACTTGTAAACTAATTTTGCAAGGATAAGTTTTTTCCCATGGTAGTAAGCCATGCGTGTGGAGGGCGAGTACTGAGTGACTACAAACCCCTATTTTGTGGGAAAATTAATCTTCAATGCAGCAGTCGTAAATACATTTGGTTCCATAACTACCCTTGTATTTTTGTTCCACTCAGCCCTAGAATAATCTCACCTCTTTTAGTGTGACGTCGTATGCGACAGCCGTACCCAAGAATCTATCATATTTTGTAAGATCATAAGATGTTGGTGCAGGTGATCTTGCAGGTTCTTGGGGAGGTGAAGATGCGCTTGAGATAGGACCAGGAGGCTGTGAGGGCTTTTTGGGGTTTTAGGGTGGGTTTAGAGAGAAGGGAAGAGAGCTTGTATTTTTTGGTTGGAGGGTGGTTGTGGTTGGTGGTGAAAGTGAAGCAGCCAAGGTGGAGGAGGAGGAGGAAGAGAGAGAGGAAATTGTGGAAGAGTGTTGATATGTTGGCCATTAGTGTGAAGGGAGTGAGAGAGAGTAGCTATCAAGCAATAGGGTTAGGCATGAAGGTGGAGAAGAGGTGATTGGGAGTGAGATGAGAGTGGAAGAGAGAGAGAGAGAGAGAGAGAGAGATGAGCAATGATGGAGGAAGCAGAAGAAGAGAGGATCATGAAACGGGAAGAAGATGGAGAGAGGAGGGTGGGGCATGCAAGCAGTGGAAGAAGAAGAATAAAGCTAAAAGAGAGTAAGAGTCGGTGGAGGGCAACTTCATGGTATCTCTTTGTCTGCTGCCTGCCTCTTGCCTAGCTATGCTATATATGTAATGTGGCTATATATTATTATTCTTGTGGAGAGTTTTTGAATGAGAATATCGCTTTACGTTTTTATGAATCATGAGATATTATATACAGAGAAATGCTAGGCTTACCACATTTCTCATATCATATTTATACCACATTTCTAATAGAGATGTGGGCTCCACCTCTATTAGTAGGCTCTACCTACATTGATGGGCTCCACCTCTATTAGAAATGTGGTATGAAAAATGTGATAAGCTGGCGATTATCCATATATATAATATGATCTTGTATAGTTTGTTACTACTATTACTATTATATATGTGTTACTATGCATTGAAGAAGACTGTTAATTTTGCATATTATTACTTTTGACTGAAATTAACTGTCTTCCATTTTAAGACAATATTTTATCCCATGCATGAAGTCCTTTGATGTGGATTGAACAAATAAAAAAATTAAAACAAGATGTATGCATTGTTTTTGTTTCTGCACCACCACGTGGTGGATGATGTATTATTTAATACGCATAGAGTATGTGTAAATATTTTATTTTTATTTTCTATATGTATTGAACAAAATATTCACATATTTTATATGTATTGAATGATATATCAGCCACGTAATATATGTGGAGCATGTAAAAATTACTTTATACATACAGTCTCCTCGCATTAGTATCTCTTTGGAATAATTAAAGAATGAATTTTCAACCACTTCAAACTCCTAGATGTGATATTCTGGACGTGGTTCCACAAGTGCAAGGGTTCCACACGTGCAAGGGTTCCCTCTCAACAAAGGCGGCCAAAGCTCTTAAAACAAATTATAGTAAATTGAGCTTAAATCCATACAATTCACTTTAAATTACCTATAGTCCTTTCTTTTAATTTTCTATTTAAAATATCCAATTTTTTCAAATAATACTCGATGACAAGGATCCAACTAAGCAAGTTACCTAATATAACTTAAAATCTGATTTATTAAATTTTTTGCATTCCAAAACTACCCTTATTTATAAGCAAACGTGTTATGTGGGAGGTGTAACTAATGACACACGTGGAATTTGGAAAAATCTCCAGATGGTTGTAATTTATGTATGAATTAATTTAGAAACTTATTTGAAATTGAATATTAAATTCAACATTAACGTATTAGTAATCTATAGGTGATTAACGTTTTGGTTTATTTAATAAAAAATTATGTTGTTTTCCTTTTATGAATTATATGACTAGTAATCTATTAAATTCAACATTAACATATTAGTAATCAATATCAATATCATTATTAGTATTAGTAATCAATATCAATATCATTATCAATATTAATATTGATATTGATATTGATATTGATAATATCAATATTGAAGTGGACATTATTATTATATAAAAAAGTAGGTCGATTATTGTCCATAAAAATAGGTAAATTATTATAAAAAGATAATAGGTCAAAAATCAATATTATATTGGCTTTTATATTGATATTATCAATATCAATATGTTGATAATGTCAGATATTGATATTGATATCAATATCAATATTGATATATTGATGAAGAGTTTATTAATATATTCAATATTATCTACCTATTGATAATAAGTAGATTATTATTGTCAATAATATTATCCACTTATTATCTTTTCTTAATATCCATATCAATATATGGATAATAATATTGACAATAGGTAGATAATAATAGGTAAATTACTGTCCAAAAAGATATTGACAATATGAACCTATTTTTTCTCTAAATAATGTACCTATTTTTTCCTCTAAATATTGTGCATTTTTTCTCTAAATAAAGCACCTATTACTTGTTTTATGAAAAATAATTTGAACATCCTTTTATTGTTTGTTTTATGAAAAACAAATTTTTTTATATAAATGAACCTATTTTTTCTCTCAAAATAATGTACGTATTTTTTTCTCTAATAATGCACCTAGTAAAACAATTTACCTGGTATAATGAACCTATTTATTTGCTAAATTTTGTATCTATTTTTCTCTAAATAATGTACCAATTACTTGTTTTATGACAAATAATTTGATAATCTATTTATTGTTTATTTTATGATTTTTTTAAAATGAACCTATTTTTTCTCTCTAACTAATGTACCTAGTAAAACAATTCACCTAGTATAATGAACCTATTTTTTTCTTCTACATAATGTACCTATTTTTAATTTATAAAAACGTGCATAAATTTCAATTATACAATGTACCTATTTTCTATAAATTATTGCGTACCTATTTTTAATTTATGAAAAATATACGGAAATTTCAATTACAAACTAACTGACCTAGTTTCTTTTTAAATTTAATTTTTTGATAAATAATATATCTATATATTTATACGTATATATTTATATATATATATATATATATATTTGTTGATAAAATGTAATTTACAAATTTTTTTTTGGTTTGCAATTTTAGGGGTGATATGTTAGAGGGAATGGCAACCAAAAGAAATGGGGTGATTGATATGCTAGTAATAGAAAGTATTAATTACAATTATGGTAGTTAATGAAATGCTTGAAATAAATTATAAATAAAATATGAAGTCTGATGGCAACGATGTAAAAACATAGGAATACTATGACCTCTTATATCTTACTGGTCATTTAAGTTTGAAATTTGGTTTTACACATAGATTTATAGAGTGATGAGTATATATCTAGAAAATAGAAAATGTAAGACCTATATTGGACAAGCCCAAAAAATTATTAAACAATTGTTTTAATAAAAAAATATAATTGTAAAAGTAAAAGCTAATTAACTTCGAGGGAATTAATTAATTAGTAAATTTGTTTTAGTGCTTCACAGAATCGATTCTTGTACTGTCCCGGCCATGCATTTTGGAGACATATGCTTCTGATTTTCTCTTTTCGTTTTCAGGAATCAATATCTACCTCCACGTTACCAGATGTTAAACTGCTCTTTATGCTGCTAATGGACGTTGTCCCTTTTTATTTTATTTTTTGGTTTCCTTAAAATTTTTTATTCTCTATTACGTACTAATGTCAAAACAATTAATAAAATAAAATAACTTTCAATATTGTAAAAAGAAAACATGAAAAAGTCTAACTAGATGGTTGATGTATTGCAAATGACCTGCTAGCGTAGTCATTTGGAGCAATTGCTCTCTCAAGAAAGGTTATTGGTTCAAGTCCTATCATCCGTGTAGTGTGTGAGAGTTTAGTATATTATCGTCCCCCTCAATAGAAGATGTCTTCAAAAAAAGATGATTGATGTATTAAAACTTAGAGTTTGGAATGGGCTGATGTAACCCTTAATTATTATATCTACAGCAATGGTTATGCGACCACGGTAAATACAAGAATTACATCAACTGAATGAATGATTTCTTCAATTGCTTATCACACACCGTAACTATGCATAATAACTTACTAGTACGATCAAAGAAGATAAGCATACCCCATCTCCATAGACAACTCTGAAATGAAAGCCATTTGACCCCAAAAAAAAAAAACTTTGTAGTAAATAGTATTAATGTCATTATTTTGAGAATGATGTAGGATTAATGCGAGTATTTATCTTTACATTCATAGTAAGAATCTGACTCTTCATCATTATCTGAATAACAAAAATGTCTACAACATTTGATGTTTTGAACAATACTAAGGTCATACATTCATGCGTGGGAGATTTGATACATGTAGAATCCACAATTCATCAACGACAGATTTCATCTACGCACGCATGGACAACTGAAGCATATTATCCTCCCCCTTGGACTTTGTGATACAATTAAGATACTGTATTAGGAGTTGGGAGCTCTCATAGATGAAAAAGAAAAAGAAAAATATAATTTCGATGGATTCATGAAACAAGTAGAGATCTACAATGTCGTGATATTTTGGTGTCAAATCTCATCAATATGCCCCCCCAAATGGTCTTCATTATTTAATTGTGGGCTCTAGCCTATACAATAGTTCAATGTAGGCCAGGTGGCCCACTTGAAGAACAGGCCGAGCTTCTTGGTGGCAGATGAATTTTTGCTCAAATCTCCTTGTCTCTCATGACACGCCCCACGTCTTCAATTATAGTATGAGGTAATGGTCGTACATAATTAATCAGCCAAATGACCCTGCCTTAATACGAAATTACAAAATTTACCATAATTGTATTTCCTTTTTTAAAAGGTTAGTTTCGGAAACTGAAAAAAGTTAACCTTCTTGATTGGGCATATTCTATGCATATTTTTAGCGGAATTAGTGAATATTTATTTTTCGGATATTTGAGTGCTTCTATTTTTTTTGGTAAAATATTTGAGTGCTTCTATTACCACTGAATACATACTCATCAAATTCATAATGCCTTTTCTCACCTTTCATTTAACTCTTTCAAAAAAAAAAAAATCAAGTATTTTTTGTTTGTTGAGGAATTCTTAGATTAAATTTTTTAAAAACAGGGTCCAGTGAACATTTATTTAATGATTTTTATTATTGAAATGGACGATAATATATTAAATTTATATACACAACACGTGCTAAAACTCGAATTCAGTACTTGCTTAGGGGAAATTTTTTAGTATAGTATCTTGAATTATAAATTTATAAGGTTAGTTCCACTGTATTCATAGTAACACTATTTTTCTTTAGGGTAATGCTAGGTTTACTACATTTTCCTATTACATTGTGTATCACATCTCTAAATGGAGGTGGAGCCCACCAATACAATGGAACCCACCTCTATTAGAGATGTGGTATCTGATGTGGTAGGAAAATGTGGTAAACCTAAGTATTTTCCTTTTCTTTATTATAGAGCAACTTAATGAGTGAGATTGACTTTGACCATATTGTTGACTTTACAAGGAGAAGCAAAACAAACCACCAGACTGAAGTGGAAAAGAAAATCAAACTATCAATTGGCCGTTATTAAAGAAAAAGAGAGAAGAAAAAAAGGGTAAAAGAAGCTCTGTTTGCCTTTTTCTTTTGGTAAAGCTTTTCTATTTGCGTTACAAAGAAAAGCTTTTTCCATTTTGACCATGTATTTTCTTTATCCTTTTCTACCTGTCCGCCAGCGTACGAGAAAGCTGCCGACATTGATTTACTTTTAGATTAGTGGGTAATGATGGTGTGTTTGTATATTAGTCTAGATAATTTATGGGATTGGTGACCACATATGTCACTTTGGCATCTTGGAATTTTCTTCAGGTGTATGTTTGATACAGTTTTATTACGTGGTGTTATTAATTCACATGTTATAAAATTTAAATGAATAATTAATCAAATGAAATATATACTATAATAAGTCGATTGATAAACCAAGTATCAGTATTAATATCACATTAAAAAAATTTAATATTTTTTTGCCACAATATTACATGTTAATCATGCGATTGCGATGTGCTAAACTATCTTATCACTTCCAGCCAGGTCCTTATCAGAATCACTGAATACGGAGTATCAGTCAAAATTTTGTGAGTGACCCAACTGATGGGCACACTTATATTCTCATTGTGGGGGTGGGGGTGTGGGGTTGGTTAGAATTGAGGATCATGATTCATGAGCATATGCATTAGCAAATTTTCGGATTCTTCTAATCTTTGTTTTTGGTTTTATATAGTAAAATTAATGTGGTGGGATCAAAGCTCAAAAGTCTTTTGTCGAAAGCTGAATGAAATCTTTAGCAGTAAGTTTTCAGTTTCCACATCAAAAGGCTTTAACCTTCTGAGTCCAAATGCCTGGCATGATTGACACACAAAGTGTTTGGCTTTATATATCCATGTGACTCATGAGTCATGATTGCTTTGCTATTACAATTGTACAAGTACCTCTGAGCATATGAATAACCCAGTTTAGGGATGATACTTATATGAACTGAGGTTTATATTTTTATGCGTCTGTCTTTTGCTCACGTGAATAACAGGTAAAATGAAGTGTATATTCTTATGTGTTTATCTCTCTCCTCACGTGAATATCAACGTGAAGAAAAAGACATACACATATGAAGATATACACTGCATTTCATGTAAGTCTCTCTCCCAATTTAAGCATCTTGATGTGCAAGATATGATGGCTAAGTGACCCACAGTGTTGAATTGGTTCAGTTCATTCCAAGAGTTATAATTGTTATTTTTACAAGACAAGAGGGACACTAAAAAAATCAAATCGAAATGATTCATAGAACAAAGATTGGACCTGCTTTGGTGTCATGGTGGGCTAGATGTACTGCTTTTGCAGAAGAAAAAAATTTGATATATTTGGAGGGAATACTGCCTGGCTCCTTTCAGACTTTGAAAAAAATTTGAAAAAAATTTAACTTCTCCACATGTGAAATTTAACTTCTCCACATGTGTCAAATTGTGATTTGTTAGAAAGGAGGTACGTCATTTCATACTTTCTTTTAAAGGGATACTGCTCTAAGGGCTCATTTTACTACTTTCCCACCTATCTCAATGTGAGTAGAAGTAGATTTTTTTTTTTTTGGGTTAGAAACAGTGCTTTCATTCCAGAGAGGAGCAACCAATAAGCCAAATCCAGAAAAACAAAGCAACAAACAAGGAAGTCCAAGCCAAAGGGGGGACAACAAAACCAAAATGCAATACAAGACACAGACTAGGAAGGAAGAAAGAAAGACACAGCAGCACAAGTATCCACCGCGTCTATAAGCCTCCCAGACAACACCAGACTAAATATTTGTTGGAGGACACGGAAGGCCATCCTTATTCAAGATGAACGTGAGAGAGGATGGAGGCCTATAGGCCCAAACTTCGTTGCACATCCTCGACTTAGCAAGCTCTGCCAAGTGATCTGCCGCCTCATTTGCGGTTATGCGAATCCAAGTCCAGCTACAAGACCTAAACGCCAAGAGAAAGTCTCTTATATTACTAAGGATTGGGTAAATCTCCCACTTCCCCCGAGAGATGTCACCATTGATACTTTTAACGGCTTCAAGGCAATCAGACTCAAAAGACACCAGCTGATCACCCCTATCCGAAGCAAATCTGCACCCTTCTAGGCATGCTAAGCATTCAGCCATTAGTGCCGAGTCCGCCTGACCGAGTAGAGATTTACCAGCCAAAAACTGTCCATTGTGGTCCCTAACCACCATTTCAATACCCACAGATTTAGAGATCGGGTCCCAAGCCGCGTCCATGTTTAGTTTCACCGAGGGGCTGAGAGGGGGCGACCATGCCGTATTATGTGCTAAGTTTTGGGGCCTAGGACTGCGGTTTGCTTGGCGACGCTCCATGGAGGAAAGGAGCTCGTTAGCTGCGTTTGAAGCCCTTTGGATAGTGTCCCTAGGGGAGGGAGAATGTTGCTCCATCACTGCCTTGCACCTCTCCTAAAATATGTGCCAACATAAAAAACATATAATAGTTTTGATCCTATCCACATCATTCTAGTAAAATCGATGATAGAAAACATCTTGCATAGCCAGGACGTCCGAGTAGAAATAGAGCCTTTATCCACTCTAAGACATAACGGGCTGCCAAACCAAACTGCTCGACCCATGGGCGGAAGAAGCATATGCTCCACACTCGGGGTAGCAATTACACGAGGGCAGAGAGGAGTCTGGGCACATTTCCTTTTGAAGAGGTTTACAAATGTGGCAATTGCATTCAAGTGCCCGCCACAAGAAGGTTTTTATTTTGGGGGAGACATTGGTTTTCCACATCATTTTCCAGCAATCGGTGTCCACTGTCAGAGACGAGAAGGTGTGATGAAGGCGCCTGGCAGCGTTCACACTATGAAGCCAATAATACCCGGATTTCACGAGTAGCATCCATTTCTAACCCGGCCATACCAATCGATCGACATCCTACCACTCCCAATCGGGTGAGCGAATGGTAGAAGCACCCTCCGTAGATAGGGCATGAAGGATAGGCTCTAAATTCCAATTTCCAGTGTCATGATCAATGATGGTTTCAACACGTTGGTCCCAGTCAACCTCCACCCCATCAACTGGTTTCAAACTAGCATCCGGGAGGCAAAGCAGCCATTTGTCCACCCAAACACGAATTTTATCTCCCCTCATGACTTGCCACGAAGCCCCACGGAGGAGGATGTCTCTTCCAGCTAGAAGACTAGCCCAAGCCCAAGAACTCTTCCACTTTTCTTGGCGTCGAGGAAATTTCCGTGGGAGAAGTATCTGCATTTTAGGACTTGGGCCCAAAGAGCGTTCGGCTCGTGAAGGAGTCTCCAGCACTGTTTTGCCAAAAGGGCAAGATTGAACTCCTGAATATTACGGAACCTCATTCCTCCATCCTGTTTTGCTTGGCCCATAGAGTCCCAACTCACCCAGTGTATTCTTCGTTCATCCACCTTTTGACCCCACCAGAAGTTAGCAAGGATAGAGTTGATTTCCTTGCACAGTGAGTTTGGGAAGAGGAAAATGTTCATCGGGTAAGCTGGCACAGCAAGCTGGTTTTCTTCTCTCCAAGGATAAATGTTTGGTCAATATTTACATATTTGGCCCCAAAGAAAGAAGAAAAAAAAAACAGCTTAAAACAGTGCATATAAGGCCGTTTTGCACATTGAAAATTGGCAGATTGTTTTGGGTGACCATCTTGCCAATTCAAAGCTTTGCCATGGAAACATCATTTTCCTTTTGCATTGACGTAATTATATAGGATTATGTTGGACCAAAGGTTGAATTTATTTTATTTAATAAAATTAGAGAATTAGGCGAGATTGGCTCCTTAGTAAGTATAGGTCACAAAACGCAAAAACAACAGTTGATGATCGTGGACTGCACAATGAGTCCTACAAAGATCAAATCATAGGCTCCAAGTATTTTTGTTTCTTTGTAAAGTTATGTAAGCCTTGTAAGTTGTATATATATCAAGGCACTTTGGCTCGATCAATATATCAAAGAACTATTTTTCTCAATAAACTTATCAATTTGACAAAGATCAACGGTTATGATAATGTAGCTCATCATTCTAAAACTGAGTATTTGTTAGCTCAAATCCCATTAGACCATCTTCATTCATGGGGTGGAAATTGAAAATTTGACATTTGAGGCCAAATTTCATCTCTAACCCATGTATTTGGGTGTGTGGAAATTTGGGCCAAGCAATATCTTGGGCGGAATTTCAGTCCAGATATTGCATGGAATGGTAATTTTTGTGGAGCCCAACATGCCAGCAATCAAGGCCACGTGAAGGAAATGCAGAGCGGGTCCCACGTGAAGGTTTTTTGTCCACCACTCCTCTCCTTCATTCCAACATGTGGAATAGGCCTCGTCAATGCCTGACGCACATTTAATGGGCTTGGGTCCAGCCGTACTGGGCTTTAAGAAGGAGAGAGTAAATAAAGGGCTAGGCTTTTCCATAAAATTCAAAGCTCAGGCTCGGCCCATGGGCTAAGCCTAACCTCTGACCGAAATGGGCATACTTTATTTTATTTTATTTTTTATATATGGATTTTTTTTGTCAATTCTTTATTTATTTTTCTATGTTTTTCTGTGTTACTATGTTTCCCTTTTTTCATAGTTCTCTTTTTATATATGTCTATATGTTTATGTCTCAATTTTTCTTTGTTCATAACTTCATAGTTCTTTTTTTCCCCATAAATATGAAGATATAGTTATACAACCGCCATATTAACAAAATCATATTTTATCCCCTAATTCATATTTTTATTTCTTACAATGATAATAGATAATGATTTTCTCCATCTTTTATTTAACTTGGGTTTTTTTTAAATATTTATTTATATGTATATGGGCATGAGGGCCGAACTTTTATGGGCGGGTCGGACTTTCTTGGGCTCAAAAGAGTGGAGCCTATGGGCCAGGCCGGACTTTAGACACCCAAACCCAAGCCTAATCCACTCAACAACGAGTCGGACCGGGCTTTTTCTCAATGGGCCATGGGTCGGCTCGGCCCATTGTTGAGTGATGACCCCTAATGTGGAAGGCTCACATCAAAGGGACGTTGGAATCCAATGGTTCCCTTCGAAAAACTAGTTCTTTTTTGGCCTTTTGAACCAATGCTACATATATATATATTTTTTTTTATAAAAAAAACCAATGTTTTAACCAATTTCCATCTTGATTTTAACTTTAATTGAAAAAAAAATATTATGTTCATGAAACTTCATTTTTTAGGTTAAAATGTTTAGAAAATTAAATCATGAAGTTTTAAACAAAAATAATATCAATAAAAATTAACCTAAAATAAAATAAAATTAAGGGTTGATAATTCTTAAACAATTTAATAAAGTTGCAGACTCAATTTTGAGTTTGCAAAGTTGGAGGAAAAAACAGTTTGAGTCCTGAAAATACATGAATAATTGTATTTATTTTGTATTTTGGAGGTGAAAATTTGAGTTTAGCCCAACATAATTGGAGATGGTCTTAGGATTTAGGAGGGAGGGTAAAAAATGTTTAGGACCTAAACAAAAAGAAAAAGAAAAACAACGATGTGATTGAATTATGGACCGACCTTATTATTTGATATTTGGGGTTAGTTTCGAATGATAGAAGACAAGTTTAAAATATAATGGCCCAAGCCTAAACCTTTTCACTATGTACAGCCTAGCCCAATTTCTCTCACAAGTCCTCAGGCCTCAGTCCTCACTGAGAAAGTACAGTATTAAAATAATCATTCCAATTCAATTTTCAGTTAATTACCCGCCAACCCCAAAAAAAGCGAAAAAACCGTCGTCCTCTTACGCTTACCTTACCCGCAACATCCCAATCCCTTCCGTGCAACCGCCACGTGTATTAACCACAACCAGTGCACATAAATATCCCTCCACATTTCTCTCTCCCCGAAATCTTAACCAAGCTTATAGCATGCGTGTTAAGGTTTGAATACTGAGCAGCGAGTGAGTGACTCAGTGAGTCGTTTCATGCGCTCGGACAAACCATGAACGCCAGAGCTCTTCTTTACTCCTTCTCCCCCAAGCCCAACATCCCGCCCACCGATATTTCGGCCCCCAAGAGAAGTTTCGGATCCGATTCGAGACCCCAAACCCCGTTTCGGTTTCGTGTACGGATTCAGAACCGGGAGCACTGTTTGATTGTTCGTGTTTCGGGTGATGGCAGAAGTAGATGCGGGAAGGTGTTTGCGGATGTTAAATCGGAGGCGTACGATATATCGGAATCAGTGGATAAGTTTGAGAAGGGGCTGAACGATGTCGTTTCGGGGAAGGAGGAGGAATTGGAAGAGGAGCCTTTGGCTGTGGCGGCTGAGGCTTCGTGGTTAGAGCAGTTTCCGAAACGATGGGTCATCGTCGTTTTGTGTTTTTCGGCTTTCCTTATTTGCAACATGGACAGAGTAAGCTTAAAGCTTTTGTTACCCAAAAAAAGCTTAAAGCTTTAATGCTTGTACAGCTTCAAAATGGGACATGGAGCATGAAACTTAATTATAGAGCAATAAAAAAGTAAATTTTTTTTTTTTCTGAATTATGGCAGGTAAATATGAGCATTGCCATACTTCCCATGTCAGCAGAGTACAATTGGAACCCAGGAACTGTGGGTTTGATACAGTCTTCCTTTTTCTGGGGCTACCTCCTCACTCAGGTTAATTACATTACGTTTTTTTTCTTCTTCAAATGACCATATGGGCCATGGAGAAGTTAAAGCTTTTTGCTTTGTAACAGTGTTAATTTAATGTGTGATACATTCCTTGTGGGCCCTGTAGAAGATTAATACTTAGATGGTTTTATGGGTTTTATCTGTTCTTTTAAACTTATGATTAAGAGTTGCAGATTGCTGGTGGCATTTGGGCAGACACAGTAGGTGGGAAGCAGGTCTTGGCATTTGGAGTCATTTGGTGGTCCATTGCTACCATTCTCACTCCTGTTGCTGCTAAAATCGGATTGCCTTTCCTACTTGTTGTTCGTGCTTTCATGGGGATTGGTGAGGTTAGACTTCTAAATTTACTATGACTATTTGTTACTTGGACAACAGGGCACTGAATGTGGACTTACTTATTTAGTATGGTTTTTGTTTTCAGGGTGTTGCTATGCCTGCAATGAATAATATTCTGTCAAAATGGATTCCTGTAGCAGAGAGAAGTAGGTCTTTGGCTCTGGTTTACAGTGGGATGTACCTTGGATCAGTCACTGGCTTGGCCTTTTCACCATTTCTAATACATCAATTTGGATGGCCATCAGTTTTTTACTCCTTTGGTTCTCTGGGGACGGTCTGGTTTGCTGTATGGATAAGTAAGGTGATTGAATTTTACCGCACTTACTGAATTCGTATGGTTTTTCGTTGTAAGTTCGGTTATTTGTAATCTATGTCATCAATCAATTTTTTATTTACTGACGTGTATGCAATATCTTTGATGTGTTTTCGGGGGTTGTTGCTATAGGCACACAGTTCACCTCTTGAGGATCCTGAGCTTCGACCTGCAGAGAAGAAGCTAATTCTTGCCAGCAGTGTTTCCAAGGAGCCTGTTAAAGAGATTCCTTGGAGATTAATTCTGTCAAAAGCACCTGTTTGGGCCCTGATAGTGTCTCACTTCTGTCACAATTGGGGAACATTTATTCTTCTTACATGGATGCCTACATACTATAACCAAGTAAGTCATTGTTGCTTGCATTTATTCTTCTGAAATTGCATGTTGAATGCTGATTTTATAATCAATCCCACTATTAGGTGCTGAAGTTCAATCTTACAGAATCAGGGCTTTTCAGCGTCCTGCCCTGGCTTACAATGGCATTTTCTGCAAACCTTGGAGGGTGGATTGCAGACACATTTGTGAGCAAGGGTTTCTCTGTGACGAGGGTTCGTAAGGTATTCGCATTCTCTAATGTGTTATATAAATAATTTATCTGTTATTTGAGAACAATTTTCCAAGATAGAAACCATATTTTTGTAACTGATCAACTGTCTGTATTGCTAACCTAATCTATATTGTCCCTTGCAGATTATGCAAACAATTGGGTTTCTTGGACCTGCTTTCTTCCTAACTCAGTTGAGCCATATTAATTCTCCTGCAATGGCTGTTCTGTGTATGGCATGCAGTCAGGTGCAATTCTTACAGTACATGGAATGAGAAAAATAAATATATGTTCCTCTTCCTTCTTTTGAAAGCTTTATACAATTGCTTAACAGTTCTTTTGTTCATTCTATTATTTTCTATCATTGACCTAACTGGTTTTTCTTCTTTTGCTTAAATAGGGAACTGATGCATTCTCACAATCTGGTCTATATTCAAACCATCAAGATATTGCTCCACGATATTCTGTTAGTATTCAAGTATTCGATTTAGTTTTTGTTCCCAGAGTGAAGAGTAGGAGAAACAGATGGTTCTAATTTTCTTGTTCCCATTGTTTCTCAGGGTGTCTTGCTTGGTCTGTCCAATACTGCCGGAGTGCTTGCCGGCGTCTTTGGAACCGCATCGACTGGTTACATCTTGCAACATGGTTAGTGTCCATCTATTGCCAATCTTAGTTGCTTGCTAGTGAGCCAATTACTGAACTATATGGCGAACTAACTGAAATTTGAATCCACTTTCATTCTCTTGTAGCATTAAAAATTGAATTGTGGTTTAGATTTGTGACACTATTAATATTTTCATGCATTGCCTTACATAGGACAATCACATTTTCTTATATACATAAACATCAGAGCATAGCACTCATCAGAATATAAATTCTGTTGACTAGCCAAAAACTTGTAGCTGCTTGTAGAAACTTTTGACTCAAATTGTCCTAGCTAGCTAGCTATTTTCATTTTTAGGCATAAGTGGAGATCAAATTGTCCTCAAATTTTTGGCGTTGAGGGCATCACATCAAGCTGTAATGTTTAAGCAAACAAGCTGATTCTGATGTTCCTCTCTTTGCACATTGACATTTCTCAGGTTCTTGGGATGACGTATTCAAGGTCTCAGTAGGCCTTTATCTGGTTGGAACTGTTGTCTGGAATCTTTTCTCCACCGGCGAGAAAATCATAGATTAATCCATGGATGACTTGATCCTTACTAATCGTCCGGCAGCACTTCAACCCTGAAATCATAGAGAAGAGAGCTACTATGGAGGAGAGAAGTAGCAGAATGCCACGAAATATTCAATTTGGAAGGAAAGCAATATCATAAATGCTGAGATTCTTGGACTTGAAGAACTGTTCCAAGATTTTGACATGGAGCAGGGAGCATTGGAAGAGCAAAGATTAGTGCTTCCCTGTTTGATAATTTGATTGCATTTTTCATACCACTTTCATGAATGATGAGTACATAGTAAAAATGACCACAACACAGCCTCTGTATATATTATATCAAAGTACTAACACTTCAAAATTGTGGTTATGAAGCAATATGCTGTAAGTATATACATGCATTTCCCATTAATATACATTTTTTTGACTGCTAAGGCTTCATTCCTCTACATTGAACATCTTCATCATACAAGTTGCACAATTACATCACAAATTAACATCGTCCATGTCATAATGCGTAACCACGTTGTTAATCATATCTCTTACATAAATGAGATAGATGTAGGACTTACTTGTGTACACAAGTCCCACCTCTAGAAGACGTATTATGAAATCCGGCTAATCGTCAGAGCAGTGTGATACAAATAATTATATTCTTTCAAAGGTATAGATTGAGATAAATGTGCATCAAAACTTGAGCACCCAAAGAATGTGAAGGGAAGATGGGGTTGTGATGGGAATTGACCTTGAAATTAACTAAGCATTCTAATCACACCTATGATACTTAATTGACAAGGATTTAAAGAGTATACATTTAAATTTTATTGATAAGTATAAGAAAACCCATATCAACTGATATGGAATATAATTAACAACACAAAGACATCAAATTTTCCAACTTAGATGAGCAACAATACTCATTTTCAACCCACTCAACCCACTTACCCCACCTAACAAACCAACAACAAAGTGACATACATAAACATATACATTTTTTTAAAAGTAAAAACAAATTAAATTATTTAATTTTGTATCCCCCCACACACGTGGCATGATGTCACAGTTTCAATCTTTCTTTTTGTCAATCCCGAAAGTACCCCTCCCCTACGCTGACGTGGCCGCGACCCGACCTGGCCCACCACCAAGCTGACGTGGATGCAAATACACCTGAAGCCCATTCTTCATGAACAGCGTGAGAGACATCTTCTGCTGTGCACGGAATCCGGGAACCGGAGACAGCCGGTAACGCAACAATACGGCTGACACCACCGACTTCATCTGCAGGTAAGCCAAGTCCTTCCCCAGACAAGTCCTCGGTCCGGCATTGAACGCGACGAACTTATAGCCGTCCTTGGGCTGTTCGAACCGGTTCCCGTCGGCCGAAATCCACCGGTCCGGTTTAAACTCCATACAGTCCTCCCCCCAAATACTCTTCATCCGCCCCACCGAATAAATCGAATACGTCACCGTCGAACCTGCCGGCACGAAAGTCCCGTCTGGCAAAACGTCGTCTTTCACAACGTACTTAAAGTCCTCCGGTACAGAGGGGTACAATCGTAAAGTCTCAGCCAACGCCGCTTTCACATAAACCAATCTATCGGCCTCGTCGAACGCCAGGGGCTCTTCGAGCCAGAGGCGCTGATCATCGCCACGTGTTGATTTCAGGACCTTGGAGATCTCGGCGACGATCTTGGCCTCAATTTGGGGATTGTTCATGACGAGGTAGAAGAACCAGCTGAGAGCCACGGAGGACGTGTCGCGGCCGGCGAGGACGAAGTTGAGGGCGATGCGCTGGAGGACGGCGCTCGGGAAGGGGTTGCCGTCGACGTCGCGCTTGTTCATGAAGCGAGAGATCAGGTCGTCGGACGGCGTCGCTTTGCGCGCGACGATGGCTTCGTTCATGTAGTTGTCGACGACGCGGAGGCTCTTCTCTAACTGTCTCTCGGCTCCGAGGCCGAAGGTCTTCTGGAGTCTCCATATGAAAGAGGGATAGAGGAGACGTTGGAGAGTGCCTTCGGTGGCGTTGTCAAATGCCTTGGAAAACGGGTTATCGGGTAATTCCGGTGACAGCGTTTCCGGGTCTTTGCCTGTGAAAAAATTAATATTTATTCAGATTTTTTTGTTTGTAAAATAATAAATAATAATGTTAAGTTTATCATTCTCACAAACTTTTTTAAAAATTTATTTTATATAATCAATATTGGAGGAGGGAAGTATTCGAAAAAAAAAGAGATTTATCAAACTATTTTTCGACACAATTGATATTGGGGAAGTGAGAATTCGAATACTGAACCAATCAAAACTTATTCACCATAAAGAATATAAAAAATCGCCTCTAAACAAATAGAATATTGTCCGTTTATGATTAGTGAAATAAAACATGGTAAACAAATTTATTGACTATATATTTGTGTGTTTTTTATTTATAAAGAATTCATGAACATCAGAATTATTTTTTAGGCAGAATTAGATTTTTAGTTATTGTTTCAAAATTTCAGTTTCGTCCCTGCAATTTTATTATTGTCATTATTCTTCAAGTTTGTGAGCTTTGAAAATGGCCAAGATGTCCCTAAACGTTAACTAAAATTGACAACAACAAAAAAGTCAATAAGTTCAACGATTTGAACCAACGATGCAAACATTTCATAATCACAAGGATATATTTAAAAACGATATATTTAAACATTAGGGGCCGCGGTGAAGATTTAGGTAAACAAGAAGGAAAAAAAGTATAATTTAAAATATATTTTCTTTTTATTAAACATGTTATGGGTGAGCTACTGAGTTTTGATTTCGAACATTACCGAATGTGAGGCCGCAAATGTTGTCGAACGTCAAGCGAAGCAAAAGGTCCTGCAAGTCCACCGCGATGTGATCTTTGGCCGCCTTATCCAAAATGCACCACAGCCGGTTCCTGATGGTCCGGTTCACCCACCGAGCCATGGCCTGCCTCAGCGTCCGGGTCGTGAACTCCAACGCCGCCGTTTTCCTCTGTATCAGCCACGTCTCTCCGTCGCTATTGAAGATCCCTTCCCCCAAAAGATCATGAAATGCCTCCTGCCAAGTAGGCCCTTTAGGGTAGTTGTCGAACCGGGTTCGGAGAATATGCTCGATGTTTTTCGGGTTACATGTCACGGTGAACAACCCTTGCCTGCGAGCCAAGAAAGGGAGAGCGAGTGTACATGTTTGGTACGTGGAGGAACCGCCCGTGGCGCGGAGGTTACTCGTGATCCAGTCGTGGATTTGATTTCGGTTCGTGAAGAGAACCGGAAGGCTGCCTACTACCGGCCAGACGCTTGGACCTGTGAGTTTCCGAGCCAAGAGGTAGAACCAGAAGAGATACAAAAATGTAGCACCAAATAGGGTAAAGAGAATAGGTAGGGTTTCCATGAGAGCAAGCTAGAGAGTTGGTCTTGTGGTATAGAGAGAGAGAGATATATATATATATATATATATAGTATTAGTTTAATTAGAGAAAGAGGTGTTGGGTGGCGGTATATAAAGAGTGAGATGAGGAGAAAGTTTTGTGGGAGGAGTTGTTGGGAATTTTGGGGCATCATGCATGCAAGTCGTTACCAAGTTGATAGGAAATCGACTCTACGTGGAAGTATGTACACGAAAACCTTTACATAGATTTGTCATGGGGTTTTATATTATTTCTACGAGTGCTGCTATTTTCACCCACCTGTCCGAAAGTAATTTTTGGGTGTTCGTGCACACCACGTACGTGTACCATCCACTAGGTGTGGGGACATGTGGAATGTTTCCAATGCAATTACGCGCCATAAAAATAATACAATAAATTATAAAGTAATTCCAAATGTCCTAGATCTATTTGGATGATACAGACACCACGCGTCTTGCACATTTAAAAATTTCTCCACCGTCCTATATCCCCACCCACCTTATCTTCCCACTCACCATATAAATTTCAAAAAATACAATCCTATTTTTCCACCCATCAATATTCCTAAAATACCACTTAATTATTAATTCAATCAAAATAAAGTAAAATATTAATAATAAAATAACATAAAAATTAAAAACTCTCCCCATAGCCTAAGGAGCACCGTTGAAACAGAGGTAGTGGTCTGTCCAACGTGGGTCTTGAAGTCGAGGTTTGCATGGTGTGGCCAAAGTAAATGAACTGCTCGAAAGCATGAGATGAACATAGTTCATGTCGGGCCGATCTGCAATGATTGCTTCGCAACATAAAAGTTGTGGCTGAATGCACATTGGTACCTTTCAATGCGTGTTTTTATGTTTCTGTGACAATCAATAACTTGGAGTTGTTGAAGCAAACCGTACCTCAACCCAAAATCACAAGAGCAAGGTACATGGATCCACAGAGAAAGATACACATGAAACTCTTCTTGGTTAGAAAAAGAACAGAAATGGGTACAGTTGGGTCCTCCTATTTTCTGCAAACCAGAGCCTCCATTGTCTGCCTGCTCTTAGGAATTTGGATTCTAGAAGAGTGAGCTTCAATTTTTCTCAAAAAAATTCAAATTGTGGGCAATTTTTCCTTCCTGAAGGAAAAGATAAAAATGAAAATTTCTTTCTTTTATTACTAGTTATATTCATGTGTGCCCTCCTTGACTTGGTCTTGCTGAAGAATCGAGCAAAGTTTCAAGCTTTCATGGCGGCAACATCATCTTAAGCTTTCCTTCAAGAATTGGTTCAGATATCAAAAGCCCCAACAATGTTAAATGTTTCGTAATCACTTCTGCTTCTTCAGTCAGTAGCTCCCAGTGCCTAATTCTCTGGTACCCAAATTTTAAAATTAATTTGCAATCAAATGGGTGTAAATAGAGGAAATTGTGGAGGGTGAACCAGGTGGGGGAGGGAATGTTGGCTAGGATTGCTTTAGGGGAATGATGACTAGGGTTGCTTAGGGGCTATAGCGATTCCAAGGATGGGTTGGGGCGGGAGGGGGAGAGAATTTGTTTTTAATAAAGAAAATCTTATTTTATTATTTAATTTTACTTGAAGGAGAATTAAGATTTTTTCCTTAAGTTCTTAAAAGTAATTTTACAAAAGGGTAAATTTGTCTTTAGAACTTTGATTATAAAGTGGGTGGAAAAATAAGAAATGAGGGTGGAAATAGCAGCTCTCTATTTCTAGTCGACTGAGTAGGTATGCACGGAAGATATTCCCTTATGGGGAGTGATTCACTCATGATTAGGTAGGGTTTTAACCTTTTAACTCTCTTAATTTTATTTTGTTAAGCAACTGCCACCTTCGACATGTTAACGTACGCTGCCTTCATTATCCTTCATTTTTCTAATCCCTGGACGTGGTCGGCATACAATGGTTAATTTACTTAATTTAGAAATATTGATGATGAGTAAAACCCTATTATCTAAATTTTTTTACCACATGAAAGCGGGCCTAGTATGTAGAAAGACTTTCATGAAACGGCGATAATACTATTTTGCAATCTTCGATCAAATGTTTGAAAGTTAAAAAATGAGTTATGAAAAAAGTTGAGATCTCATCTGAACCAGTTCGACGAGGGGATCCAAGCCTCCAGATGCCGATGTTTGGATTATTTGAAACTAATATAATGCACTTCAAGCCCCCACTCTACTTTATTGAATGAGGCCATTCACTTCAAGTTTCATAGATAAACAGTTATGAATAAAAATGTATAGGAAATGCAATTTTTAATTTTAAAAGTAGAGAAATTATTCACGTGATAACAGAGATAATATACAACTGGTGACATGGAAGAAAAATCCAAATAATGGCTCTACTACTTGTGTTGTCGTTTAACTAACTTTATTTAATTACTTAATTTAAAAGAGGTCGATATTACAAAGGAAACACGCAAATAATGGTTCTACTAGTAGAAGTGTTTTGCTTTGATGATGATCCATCCATATATGTAATGTACTGATGAAAAGTGAAAAAGTTTATCAGGATCTAGCAAAACAAGGAGAATCAGATCTGTAAAATCACAAGCAAGGTGCATTTTCCATGGTTGTTGGGACCTTTCCTGATGAGCAGCGTAATTAATTCCTAACTGGTTCTACAAATTAAGCACTCAAAACACGTTCTTAAATGTATGTATACCAAAGAGCTGAACTTAATTTCTTTAATTATATAATAATAAGGTTATAATTATAATCCCTCAGAATCTCAAGCCATGAGGAAATGGGTGGGTGGAGATGGTTGACCCGATATGAGAAAATGGGTTTAAGTTTTCAAAACCTGGAAAAAGAGTTGTAAAGAATGTGATTTATATTGTGAAACAAACGTGCTGATGAGACCTTACAGAGATGAAGCTGAGCTGAACTGTCTCTCTTTGATCCACAAGTTCTGAGAAGAGAGAAAACTTTGTTTAGAAGAAATGGAGGATGACAAAGTTGTCATCGTGCACCTTTTTCCCTTTCTTAAGGCCATTGATCGATACCAACCCATTGAATGGTACTTGTCCAAATCTCACGTTTCAGTTAAATTGTGCAAAGTTTCGGAAATAATCGCTTAAACTTTTAATCAAATGCCAATGACCAGTGTATAATCGTATAGAACAAGATTTCTATATATAAATTCAAAGGTTATATTTGTTTTCAACTTTAGTAAGATTTACCGTGCACCCGAAGTTCTGTGTTCGATTCGTCCTCCCCAACCAATATATAGCTTGTATATAGATAATAATAAAATATCACCAACTACATTAGTTTGGATACTTTGGGAGATATTCACTTTGAAATTTACACTGTGGGCTTCTTTTAGAGCTAGCTCTTTTATAGGAGTCAATATTAAAATTCCTTGGACTAATTTGGGTCCAATACAATCCATCTCCACTTGGCCCATCTTTTAGCCTCCACTAAGTGCACAGGTTATGGTGCTGCCACGTGTCTCATCCACATCCATGTCGCTAAAGATGAGCCCTCATCTTGCAAAGTAGCCTTTCTTCCTCATGGTGTAATTTACCAACACCAACAAAGAGTTGAAGGAATGAGGATAAGACACTTGTGGAAAGCTTGTGCCACAAACACTCCCATTCAAATCTAAGTCACCAAGCAAGAACCATCCAATGGTTCAGATTCACTTTAACAACAACTAGGAGGATATATTATCCTACTCACTTTGCCTCCCTCCTCTTATTCACTTCAACCATTACAAACTTCATACTATTTTCCTCTGGTGCTAGATTCTGCAGCCAATAAACTCAAATGGCTTCCCTCACAATGGTTTTTGCTCCGGTGGCAATCGGCAGAGCAAGAAGCAGCCGGGTATACGCGGCAACTGCGGCCAAGGGAGGAAGCAAAGAAGAGAAGGGTCTGCTTGATTGGATTGTTGGAGGGCTAGCAAAGGAGGACCAACTGCTTGAGACTGATCCAATCCTCAAGAAGGTTGAGGATAAGAATGGTGGCAGCAAGGGCACAGTGGTGATACCGCTGAAGAAGAAGGGCGGCTTTGGAGGCCTCTTTGTCAAGAAGGACTGATCATGTGGATGATTAATTCTCATAATCTGGCATTTCAGGCAGTATTCTGTGTCTATTTGCTTTCAGTACTCATTGATCATTATGGAACATTTAAGCCGTGTTAAATTCTTCATCACTCTCTTGGCATCTAAGTCTGATTTCATTTTAATCCATTTTTGATCAGCTGGTATATAATATATATGAATATGTTTTGGAATAGTTTGTGGCCAAATGGGGTTCTGATTTCTTGAATTGAATAGATAACCATGGCTCTAAACATATATATATACAATGTAACAATCTTTTGAAACAGAGTAGAGTGCAGAGAAATTGAGAATAGATTGGGAAAATAAAAGCATGAAAGACAATGTTTGGAATAATTTAAGTTGAACATAGTGATGAGCTCATATTGTGCCATGAACATTAAGAACCAGTCATTCCACAAGGATAGCCTTGCATCCCAAACCAGAAAACTTGAGCAGAGTAGAAAATCAAAGTCTAATTTGAACCTTTTAGACCAGACTACTTACCAATCTACTTTAAGAGCTCTAGAACCGATCCACACCGATGTCACCTCATCTTCGACGATTATTTTTCTGTGTTCTTACAGGGTAGACTAGTCCATCAATTGTCAACGAAAAAATTCAACATCTGCGATGTTCATTTCGTTAACCTCGTATAAACTAACTACTTTAAGAACTTAATTAGTCAAAAACTAGAAGAAGAATCAGTCTGTTAATCTAATGCATTGGATCCACCGGGCCACACCAAATTACTAACAGCAAGTACAGGCATAGCATAGCTATCCGATTTGGTGCGCTAAACATCTGTACAATACTACAATAAACTTCAAGTTTCAAGTTTCTTTTGTTACAAATTAGTATTCGATCGATGTAACAAAAATAGTTGGAACAGAAGTTCATTGGTTTTAAGAAAACCTAAGGAGAATGTGTGGCTATAGAAGTTGATCTTGAAAGAGAGGAAGACGAGTTTATGAACTCAATGCAATCTTCTATGGCTTGTTCTCTATGAGAATCCACAGGAGGGGCCACGAATGGCATTGATCTTCTAGATAAAGAATCCTTTTGCGAAGGCCTCATCCGCACGGAGGCCATACCCATACATAGAGTTCCTGCCACCTTGTCAGCAAGATTTTTGAGTAATCTCATTGGTAAGAATCCTGACCACGTAGGAAACCTAAATCTGAAATTTTCAGTATACCTTCTGTCTTGGGCAACGCTCTTAGTTGAAGTATAGTTGAAATAAAAGACTCTCTTCCTGTTGACATACTCCTTCTGGCTCACCTGGGTCTTGGCTCTTGTTGCCATATTAAAATTGAAAGTTGAAATGAAGCAGAGAGAGCGAGAGAGAGAGGGAGAGAGAGAGGAATTGATAGAGAGGTACCAGGGTAGAAATCTTATAGTGTGTTGTAAGTGGAGAGTGTAAAGAACATATATGGAAGAGTGTCAAAAGGATATGCCAAAAGGGGAGATTAAGACTGAGAAAAGAGATTTCAAGCAGTAACCAAAGCATGATCTTTGGCTCCCCACTAATCCTTTGACCATGTGAGATCACCTTTTTGCTTGCAAGAAGTGCAAGCATCAAAAAGTGACCCCTCCAAGGAATATCAAAAACAAATAGAACGGACGGAAAGTAAGTATTGGCACATCAGTATTGTTCACATCAGTAATGTCTGCAGAGACTCATCTCTTCATTTCACTCCATAGTTTTATACCTGCTCCATTTCACAATGAAAAACATCACGCTCTGCTCAGGTTATTGAGAAACTGAACTTATTAGGATCAATACAGAGTTACTGGCATTGACTCAGATTTCATCTAAAATCAAATACATAAACAGAGCTTATAATACCATCTCCAAATAAGTCGATCGTAGGAAGAAGACTGCTTATAGTCTCAGTTTCCTCAGTTTGTATACTTTACAAATCTATCAGCAGCACCATCTTCAAAAATGTTTCATTGAACTATTGGTAAAAGCTATTCTGTGACTACTACTAAATTCTTGGTGATAATGAGGTTGTTGTCCAGTCTAGAGAGACCTGAAAAGCTATAGTCTATACATCACCTTCCAACTGGAACAGAAAAATACCTTATGTATGGTAGTAGGACAATGGCAAACAACTTACATGTCTTTTTCTAATTGGGGTAAGTGAGTTCGTGTGGGTGGGGGGAGGTGAATGCAGCAGGAGGAATGGAAAAGGATAGAACCAAGGGAAAAAAAATCCCCCAAAAGTTAATTGATCGCAGAGAAAGAGGAAGGCCAAAAAGATAACTTTGAAGATGACACAAGCCAGCATCCTGCTAATGCTTTTTAAGTGCTTTTGTTAGAATCTCTAAAGCAAGCCGTTCATCAAAAGAGATTAGGGTAAATAGGTGAAAGTGTGGGCACTAGGGCCATTGAGCTGTACATATCAGGGTTAAAAACTTAAAATATGATACTTTACAGGTTAAACAGAGGTTTCAATGTACTAAGATAATATCAAAGATAAACAGCAAAACACAACAGAAAGCATTAACACAATAATAACTCTCTGGATTATCGACTTTTCAGTACACACATATGGTCTATCAACAAACTACCTTAAGATGCAAAATTACTGCATCTGCTTTCTAATGAGTATGAAACTAGTCAAAAGAACTTGAAAGAAGCACAATCAATCCCTCCAAAGTTTTTTTGTCAGGGGTGTCTTCAGTCAACCATCAAGCATACTGAAAACTTCAAATCAATTCCTTGATCACATACTCCAAATATATAAACAAAATATATATTTTCATTATGTGCAAGCACACGATGTCCAAGCACACGATCGACACTCATATGACATCAAAAGCAGAGCTTTTTTAATCAGCATCCAAATGTTTACTAATAGAATGGTGCCCTACCTAATAGAGTTTCACCTCAGGAAAAAGATAAACTTAAAAGCCCGATGTGTCAAAGATCGACTAAGAAGCCCCTCCAATACCAAATATGTAATTACAGAAATCATTTAGCAGCACCCTTACCACCCCACACATAGCACTGAAACAGAATACACATACAGGGCATAGGAACAAACCAAAAAACTGAAACGTTTTACTCTTCTATAAGCTGATTGTAAATCAAAACTTTACAAGCAGAGTTTAATATACAATCACTTAGACACCCTATCAGATACCTTGAACTCATGAAAAGAAAATTCATTGTTTATTGTTCATAACGAGCAAAACTTCTCCACCATGCCCAATGATGTAATCCAAGAATTCTCTAACCTTTTCAGTATCTTCAAAAGCCTGAGGAGCAACAAGATCACTATCCAAATTGTACCAAACCCTGTCGATCTTCCTCAATGCAACCCAATGCCTACTTTTCCAAAGCCCGGCAAACATTCTGACCGGAACATTAAGCAGAATACCCATCAAAGCATCTTCAGGCCCATCTAGATCAATCAAAGATGCTCCATTACGACGATCGTGCCAAACCACATTCTTTCCCTTGTCTTCTAAAGCAGCAATTAGCACATTTATATCATAGTTTCCCGTAAGTGCATTATGATGGGGTTTAAAGAGTACAGATAAGGGTGTCCATGTTTCGTTGTTGGGCTCTTCAAGAACAAGTTTTTCAGCAATCTCATTCAAGCTTGATCGAGTAAATGCATCTTTTTGCTGTATTAAAACATTGTTTTGATAAGCAGCAAACCCATTTAAGTATCAAATCAAATAAACACAATCAAAACTATTAGATTAAAAAGAAAAAATATACAGGACTGTGATACGAAATCATAGAACTAAAGCAGAATGGTCGTTTTGGGCACAAATAGTTAGTGGGTTTTCTTCTTTTACCTTTCTTCTAAGCAACCACTAAGCAAAAACTAGAATAAAGAGAGGGAAAGAGAGCTGGGTTTTGGAAAAGGGTACCTGGAAGAGATTGTTGAGCGAGTGTAAGAGGCAAAATTGTAGCCTTTGCCGCTCGTGGTAGATTTGGGTATTATTGTCGGTCGCCATCTTAAACTTGAAAATTCCAGTTCTTTTACCAAGGGTCCGGAAGAATTCAAAGAGCGAATCACCAATTGTGCGGAGGCAGAAGGTGTTTGAGTATAATTCTACGATTTCAAGTAACCGAAAGAGGATAATTCCAAAAAAGAAAAAATTACCCCAAAAGTTTACAGCTCTGGCTGTGCAGAAACTGAACTTTATGTCTGCAAAGTGCAAAGGACGTTGAATTTTGTTAGAAGTTATGAACACGTCAGAGAGAGAGTGAGGCGGCTGTGGATAATAATAAGATCAAGTAGGGTAGTGGCCCGTCGTTTTTCTTGAAGTATTTAGCCCATCGTAACATTTTTAAAAAAATACAAGCAATGATACATTTTAATTTAATCTAAATTACGCGAGTGGAGTTCGAACTCGAGTGAAAAATGGGAGCACATTCCTCTATCCAATTTAGCCCATTGTATCTTTGGATAAGCAAAGAATTTATTCGGCGCACCTTAATAGCTACCCCACCTTAATAGCAAACTTTTATTTAATTTCGTCATACATTGATTAATTGTTTAGGGTTCAGACTGGTACTCCTCTTCTCTTTCTTCCTTCTATTTTTTCTTCTCTTCTTCCTCTTTCTCCCATCACTTTTCTTTTTTTCTTTTCTTTCTTTTTTCCTCTTTCTCCCCTCATAATTTAGAGTAATTTAGAATATTACTTTGTCAAATTTTTTTTAATTGGATGAGTTTATTTATTTTTTATTTTTGCTGTTAATTATATATTTTTAGGTAGATTTGTTATTATTTTCTGCTTGTTTTTTTTCCTTTCTTTTTTCCGAGCTTTAGTTTTGGCCACCCATTTCTTATTTGAATTCTTCTCTCCAATAGTTCCCGTCTTGCTACTAGTTGGTTGGGAAGGTGCAGTTGGTACTCTTTTCATTTATCCCAATCACTGCAGTTGGTTGTTATTCATGAGTAAGCTTTGCAATGGTACTATATTTCCTTAACAGGATTTTCTTCCATTTGAGGGTTTTTTAAGGCAATGTTTAATGAGGCTACTATTGCCCCATTACTGGACTCCATTGATGTATTGTTTTGGGCTTTTTTTCTTTGTTTCCTAGTGATTTGTTTCAGGCCCCGAATCTTTTTAAGATTACGCTCTTGTTCCTGGCTTTCACATTGGGTTTTAGAGGTTTTCATCCTCTCCGATGTATACTCTTATGGTGTTCTAATCAAGCATCTTTCCCAACAAAAAAACAATTTGAGCTGCAAACTCCTTGCAATATATATATATATATATATTTTCTCCCGTGCTGATCCCTGGATATTATTACCATGTGGACGCCATGTATTTTCTACTACCTATCTATGCTTTCCTTCGTGTTTACAATGATGTATGGATGTCCAAATGAGAGAAGAACTATATATATATATATTGAATACCGGCAATAGTCTAAACTACTAGGGGAGAGAGGTTTCTCACAAACACTACTAAAGTGCTATGAGAGTTTGAACCTGAGACTACTAGTATGCAAGTTAAGACCATTTTCTACTAGTCTGCAATTTTTATGTGTTTTTAGTTTAAAGTACAAGGGGCCAGGGGCGGAACTAGGTAGAGGGCTACCATGGGCTCTAGCCTAGGTAGCCTTTTTATAAAATTAAAATATATTATATGTATTTTAATGTTATTTATCCCATAAAAACTTAGTAGCCCACTCAAATGTAGCCCTGTAACCCATTGTCCACTCAATTTGGTAGGCCTATAATCATCTTATATTTAATTTGTTTGCTCAATTAAGAAACATAATCTCTTAATAAACACTCATGATTTTAACTCTCAACCTTTTACTATTTTATCCCAATGTATACTTTTATTTCTAGAAAAACTATAGAAACAGTAAGTATCCAAACAAAACTTAGTCCTTAGATTTTAAGCTAATAATTGTAGCTAGCTCACCCATTGAAAAATTTCTAGTTCCGCCCTAGCAAGGGGCAAGCATTAGTGTGTTTTGGGCCTCAAAATAATAAAAGAATAAGAAAAATAGACGTAAGCAATAAGAATCGAAACTAACCAACCAAATGGAGACTCTATTCTTGAAAAACCGAAATGGTTGGAATTCGTCAGTTTAAGGGCTTGTTTGGCACAATTTTGAAAGGGTCAAAAATATTTTTTGACAATAAAAAAGACTTAGTGCCAGTTTGGCATTGCTTATTTGTGATGATAAGTGATTTTTAAAAAATTTTGGGAAGCCCAACCCGTTTGGTAAACTATGAGAAAATCACTTATTATTAAAAATTGTTGTGAGAGAAAGCTATAAGGGAAAGCGACTAATGAGGTGCTTTCATTTTACGATTATGCAGAATCGAGTTTTGAAGAGGCGCTGAGTTTAATGATTATGCGGGAATTATTTTTGTGATTATGTGGGAATTAGTACCAATAACACTTTTAACAAAAAGTTTACCAAACGCCAAAGCGCTTTATCTTACGGTGATTTCTCTCACAAAGAACTGACAGGTGATTATTTTCACAAAGACGGCAATGCCAAACTGGCCCTTAATATAGGGCCAGTTTGGGATTGCTATCACTTTTAAAAGAAGTTACTTCTATTGTGCTTTGAAAATAAATAGCTGTAAAGTAAAGTAGCTCAATGTTTGGTAAACAAAATTTTTAAAGTGATGTCACTACAAAAAGGAGTGTCAAAAGGAGTGGTAGAAGATGAGGAGGTGGTGGAGGTGGTGGAGTTGGATGTGGTGTCATTTAAAAAAAAATTAATGATGGCATTTTGGGAATTAAAAAAATTCATTAACTCATCTATGCTTCTTTTGAAAGCAACTTTGAAAAGCAACCCAGAGCCAGCTTTTAAAAACTACTGTCAAAAGGCCACTGCTTATAAAATAATCGGGATATTTTATTTTTACCAAACACCTTAAAATGCTTAGCTTTAAAGTAAAACAGGTTTTTAGCCAAAAAAAAAAAAGTAATCCCAATGCCAAAGTGTTTATGCCATAAAAGGACTTTCTAATGTCATAAAGCACTTCCAAATGCTTTTAAAGGAAGCACATATATTTTTAATAAAAATGTCAACGTGCTTCATATAAAAGCGCATGAATGCTTATGAGCATAAATGCTTCATACAAAAACAATTTCAATTAGACCCTTAAAAGGGCTTTTTAATTTAACAAAATTATTATGATGGCGTAGTTCGGCCAAGAATTGATTGCTAAACTGACTAATGGTATGAGAGTACCTCGTGGCACCTGTTAGAGCAACTCCACCCCAAAGGGCAAGGGCAAGGGCAAGGGGGGGCAAGGGCTGGCACTATTCACGTGAATAGTGGCAGCCCTTGCCTTTGTTAGCTCCACCCATGAAGGGCAAGGTAAAGCAATTACTATTCACTTTAATTTATTTTCCTTTTTTTCTTACTTAAACAATTAATTTGGATATGATTTTTGGAGATGATTTTTGGTTGCCACATGTCACTATTCATTACAAAATTCTCATATAAAATTTCAGATAACATTTTCGGATAAAATATAAAAATTTCGGATATGATTTTCGGTTGCCACGTGTCCATATTTATTAAAAAATTCACATCTCACATATCCATACAATTGAAATACCTACTCACTCATCATAAAATTTAAATACTCTAGGTCCTCATAGTACGACACAATTGAGTACGAAGACGGCTCAATCATTGGCGGAGGTGGTTCTACTGGATCACCACGTGGCGGAGGATGTAATCGTGCCATTATTTCCTCCACAGAACGCACCACAGGAATCGATTGCGGGCATTGTTCGCTTGAGGAGCCATGTGTAATGGTTTTCTTCACAGAACTGAACGAACCACGTGTATTGAACTTTGAACAATTCTTCACACCATCCCAACATTGATGATTTTTGAATTTTTTTATTACCAAAAGCACAAAAGCACAAAACCACATTTGTGCTTGAAGAATTTATTAAAGAAATAAAATTGTAAATCCAAGGAAAAAAAATATGACATTAAATTGACTAAAACGGAAATTAGAAATTTGTTACCTCGTCGCCAAGATTTTCACCGCTTTAAATCATTTCCCTTGCTTTTGCCAACGCATCTCTTCATTTCCCTAACTCTGTATTCAAAGTTTTCCACCTACTAGCCAAAGCCATTTCCGTCCGAGTCGAACTCGATCTTTCACAAAATTCTCCATGAATTTTTCTCCACATATGAGATAATTTCATCTCATTGCCTATAATCGGGCAATGAACAACTTTGACCCAACACTCACACAACAAAATATCTTCAACGGTTGTCCACGTGCCTCCGGCTTCACTGGAAGAGGCCATATATTTTTTTGACACAAATGGAATTTTGTGTGGAAAATGAAAAATATTTGAAGGAGAAGAATTTGTATGGAGATTTGTTGTGGAAAGTGAATAATATTGGTAGGTATTTATAGAAAAAAAATTCAGAATTTTTTGGTATTTTTAAAAATTCCTAAGGAGAAAAATATTTGATGTGGAAAGTAAAAAATATTGAAAGGAGATGAATTTGTATGCAAATTTGGTGTGGAAAGTGAATGGGTATGGTAGGTATTTATAGAAATAATTTCCAGAATTTTATTATATTTTTTAAAATTTTTAAACCCAAAAAATTACCCAGCCGTTGGATTGTACAAAAAAAGAAGATCGGAGGCTCAGGTGCGCGCCATGTGGCAAAGAGCCATTGGGCCATGACGCAAGAACTGCCCGTGGGCTTGCCCGGGCTGGTGGGACTTGCAGCTTGCCTGGGCTCGGGCTGCAGCTGGAGCTCGACTTTGGCCTTCGGGCCGCCTCTTGCCCCCTCTCGGTGATGGAAGTGCTCTTAGGTGGTGATATGCACTAATAATATGAGGACACATGATTATGTAACTATTAATGTGGAACAAACTTTTCTTCAGAACAAGGAAAAGAGAAAATAAACATTTGTTTCCACGTTAATAGTTAGTGTCATGTGTCCTTATATTATTGGAAATATTTTTGCTCATCACTTTAACTCAAAATATACCTCAATCACCTTTCTTAACAATTGACACATGTTTATATGTATAACAATAATTAACTCTTTGCTTTGTATTATGGAACCATGGTATGACCATGAACACGTGTCAAGTGTTGAGAATTGTGGTGATGATATACCTTGAATTAAAGTGGTGACCAAAATGCTTCTTATATTATTAGTGCATATCACCACCTGGCAACCAAGTGTACACCCGTACCATTGTATAATTTCCCCATTTTTACATGCTTTCATTAGAAGAATCTGAGCTTAATATAGTTAAGCTTCAAATATACAATATTCTAACGGGAAACACTAAAAATATCGAATATTCTTATCATAATATATAGAATTGGATGTTTTTGCTAACTTAATTGGCATATCAACATACCTATCTTCCATATGAGGAAAAACAAAATCAATTACTCTATATTGTTTGGTCTTCATATCATAAACACGCAGTTGGGGTGGAGACCATCGTCATATCCCGGTGTATATACGATCTTGTCATGCTTCCACGACTTGTCAACAAACACACCCAAACATCCCCCGACCTCAACTACAAGTCTACAACTGCACTTGTACGTACGGCAATAAGAATCAGCAATACGACCATAATAATAGTCATCATTATCTTCGACATAATCATCAAACGACACTAGAGCATTATTATCTTGATGAATATAATCATCAAACACTTGAGCATAATCTTGGGGTAGTTGCACCACTCTGAATGTCTCCTCTCGAACGTCAAATGCCACAATCACTTTATGATATTTCTGAAGGAGCCAATGTACGGCCTCATTGAGGCACACGCTTCCGGTACTTGTCCTTGAACAAACAGAGTCAGAGACATAAGCTTGCTAGAGCATCAAAAGGAAGATCGGCAGGTTCTACCTGCAATGGCCTCCACGAAGAATCCCTACCTAGCGTGAATATTTTGAACCCAATATCAAATTTTCCAAGTCCTCCTTGTGGAGAAAAGGAAAACACCTGGAGAACAACCTTATACTCGTTGGTAAGTGGACTGAACCCAAAGTGATATGTGGCTGATGCATTGGGATGCCGGGGCAGAACCATGGATTTTTTTTTTTTTAAGGATATTTTTTATTGAAAATAACGAAAATATATTAAAGCTCACATCACAATACGGATGTTAAGGCTGAACCCAAGATCTTGTCTATGCGGAGGAGCGATTCTTCCAAATCATTCTGCTAGTGGGTCATTTACATAACCATGAACTCTCTAGTGGTAGGGTTAAGTATAAAAAAAAAACATAGAAAAAAGTGGCCCACCCAGACCAATTTAGTACGACTGTCGTAGTATTCTGCTATCTAAACAAAACAAAACAAAAAACGACAGGTCGTTTTGTACCATACTAGGACAGAGTCACCAACGGATAGGAGGCAGTGGCGCAGTGAGAGTGGATAACAAAATTCACTCAGTCACAAGAAGAAGACTCCCTCACTCTCACACACACTCGACAATGGCGGCCTCTGCAACGCCTCTATCTCTCTCCTTCTTCACCTCGTCCATCTTCCTCACCTCCTCTTCCCACAAACCCCTCTCAACCCTCACACCCAACAATTCTTTCAAAACCCCCAAACCCCTCACCATCTCCTCCGAGCTCGCCACCCTCCCCGTCCTCTCCTTCACAGGCGACAAGGTCGGCGAGACTTTCCTCGACCTCAAGGCCGCCCTCCCCGACACCGCACGTGCCGTCGTCCACCGCGCCATCATCACCGACCTCCAGAACAAGCGACGCGGCACGGCCTCCACGCTCACACGCGCCGAGGTCCGCGGAGGAGGCCGCAAACCCTACCCACAGAAGAAAACAGGTCGGGCTCGCCAGGGGTCGACCCGGACGCCGCTCCGGCCCGGCGGAGGCGTCGTTTTCGGACCCAAGCCCAGAGATTGGAGCATCAAGATCAACCGCAAGGAGAAGAGGCTCGCGATTTCGACGGCGGTAGCGAGCGCGGCGGAGAACACGATCGTGGTTGAGGATTTCAGCGACGAGTTCGAGAAACCGAAGACAAAGGAGTTCATTGCGGCGATGAAGAGGTGGGGATTGGACCCGAACGAGAAGACGACCTTTTTGATGAGGGAGGTCGCGGACAATGTGAGGCTTTCGAGTAGAAATATTGGGACTTTGAAGATGTTGACTCCGAGGACTTTGAATTTGTTTGATATTTTGAATGCGGATAAATTGATTCTGACGCCAGAGATTGTGGATTATCTGAATGCGAGATATGGGTTGAATTATGAGGGCGACGATGAGGACGAAGAGGACGAAGAAGGTGTAGAGGAAGAAGATGAAGAAGAAGGAGAAGGAGGAAGTGAAGTTCAAGGTTAAGTCTTCTTATGTCATTTGCTTTATCTTTGAAACTCGTTTGATACTCTTTAATTTGGGTTCTTTAGTTTCTATGCATTTGTAGGTCTAGTTTTTGAATATATGAATGCATTTTTGTTGGGTTTGATTTAGAATTTGGATTGTTTACCTTATTTGCATTTGTAGGCCCAGTTTTTGAATTTGTGAATGCATTTTGGGTTTGATTTAAAATTTGGATTGAGCATAAGAGCTCATGCATGCATTTTCATACAATTCATGTCTATGCTTGTTAGGCTACTCTAATGTAATTGGGTTCATAAGAGTAGAAAAAAAAAAGTTTGCAGGGCAATGTGCATCACTTGGCATGGTACATATGTTAGGGATCCTTCAGCTCAGTTGTTTATTTATTAAGCTCATATTTGTTGATTCTTGTGAGTTGGGACCTCTAGTTAAGATTCATAATGGACCTCTAGTTGATTCTTGCAAGGGACTCGTAGCTCAAGTGGGTAAGAGCAATTATAATAACGAAGTCCTGAGTTCGAATCCACTCCCCATTTTCGCTTATATAAAAAAGGCTAGTTTGTGTTGAACCTTGGCTATCATAAAAATGGAAGCTTTTATCAAACATTTCTGACATTTTTTGTATTCTAGCAGCCATAGATGTTATGTTTTGTGTTACATGAAAGCTGCTGGCTTTTGCAAGTTTATGGAGCAAAGTTGTGTATAGGATGGTCTTTTTCTTCAAATTTCATTTTGTTGATCTGTTTTCTTTAATTTGGGATGCAGGGACTGTGGCAGAGGAGAGTTCTGATGCAGCAGAGTGATGACACAGAATGAAGAGTTTTTGTAACCACTAAACTCACTTTTTGTCCCCTAAAGATAACCTAGGATTCATTTCGACTTATCCCCAATCAAGGGTTTGTGCCTTTCTTGAAGTGTCAACCATGCTTCGTTCAGATTGCAGGCAGGTTTCGAAGATTCACTGTGCATGATTTACTTTTCATTTTTGGGTGTAAAATTTGCAAATCCATTACAAATGTATCTATTTGGACATCATTCGATGTTGTATCTTTACAATGTTGATAAAAGGCACAACTTTGTTTGCTTCCACTGTCTCTGTTGATACTCTAGATTATGATCTTAAACCAAGCTCGTAAATGGTGTATGTTTAAACTATATTTCTACCGTTTTTATTACATCTTCCTGCCATATCTTGCATTTCTTTAATCAAAATCAACAATATTTGTGCACGTTTTTGAACTTACTGTCGTGCAAGGATGAATTTCAAGCTGGTAATAGCCTTCTTTCAAATTTAAAACTGAGTTTTGAGGAACTAGACAAGAAAAAACAAAAAAATGAGGTTCAGTATATACTATATAGCAAGTGGGTGGAGGAATTATAGGCCTTATTTTTGAATTTAACAAAGCTTTCTTAAATCACAAAAAGTATCACAGAATTGCCACTCAGTTACTCCCAGCCACAATTGATTGGCTTGGCCACGATGTTATCAGCTAGCCCGAACCATGGACGAAAGCTCTCTCTCTCCCTGTGCAAGCACAGAAGAAACAGGAAAAAGAAATGCACACTCCCTACGCAGGTATTAACCTGTTCAGGTTCAAAGGGACTATCTCAGCCTGGCTTGCTCGCATCCTAGCCAAAAAGCCAGTGCTCGAGCAGATACAGGCACCCCTGGTGCATCCTTTATGTCAATACAATGCCAAAAATATAAACAAAATCTCGATGTAAAATGAACAGAAAGCATTTTATTACAGAGAAACACAAGCACAAGCAGGAAAAGGATAGATATGTCAAAAGTCTTGAAATGTACTTCACACACCAAACTATGTTCTATACCATAGCATGAAAATGAAAACCTAAGATCTCCGTTGTGGACAAGCCAATCATGGACGAAAGCCTCCAGGGTTGTCACATTGCTTCTGGTTATTTATGCAATCCTGCAAATATTCCCAGTGTAAAAACTAAAGAATAAAGAAATGAGAATAACTTAATATGTGACTATCTAGAAGTTAAAGAACGATAATGAAACACAAGAATGTAAATTTTCTTTGTCAAACTGAAAAATAAGATTATTTTTTTCTTTTTTTCTGATAGCATTCGTCAAATGATTCTGCTGCTTAAGATTAAAAAACCCTGTAATTAAGTTTGCTTAAGTACAGATATTGGGTGTTTTACAGTGGTAAACTAAATGCTCCATAATACTGACATCATCTTACTTCAAAGTTTTAAACATATCTAGGATGGGCTCATGTGCTCTAGACTTGGATTGACATTTCCCATGAAATTACATCTTAACTCTCTTCAAGCACTGGTTATAGAGCTCGAGACTAGATTATATCATGTTTTATACCATGCAGAATTTTATCCTTGTTTTATGAAATCAAGAGTCTGCAAGTGTTAAACCATTATTTGTATTACAAATAGAAATTTTCAGAACGTTTTGAACTTAAGTATATCAGAAAACAGCATTTTCATAAGGAAAATTAAATTAAAAAACATTTACTGACCTTCACCTCTCTGCGGATTTTACATAACTTTCTGGCAAGTAAATTTCCCCTCCAATTTCACCATGTTGTTCTCCACTGACAGTTTTCTTGGCAGCAAGAAACTCAGCACTCATAGCATCCATTCCACGTATCACAGCTTCCTCAGCACTCCCATAGCCATGCTCTTCAGCATACTTTCTCACATCCTCTGTTATCTTCATCGAACAGAACTTTGGACCACACATGGAGCAAAAATGGGCCACCTTGGCACCATCAGCTGGTAGGGTTTCATCATGGAAGGACATGGCAGTCATAGGGTCTAATGACAAAGCAAACTGGTCCATCCACCGGAACTCAAATCTTGCCTTGCTCAATGCATCATCCCAGGCTTGAGCATGTGGGTGGCCTTTGGCTAGATCAGCTGCATGAGCAGCAATCTTATATGCTATAACTCCAGCCTTCACATCATCTCTATTTGGCAAGCCAAGGTGCTCTTTTGGGGTTACATAACAGAGAAGGGCGGTGCCTAGAGCCCCAATGTTGGCAGCACCAATGGCAGAGGTGATGTGATCATATCCAGGAGCAATATCAGTTGTTAAAGGACCAAGAGTGTAGAAAGGTGCTTCATTACACCATTCAAGTTGTTTTTTCATGTTCTCAGGAATCTTGTGCATTGGAACGTGTCCAGGTCCTTCATTCATTACCTGTACATCCTTTTCCCATGCCCTACGGGTCAGTTCTCCCTGAGTTAAGAGCTCTGCAAACTGTGCAGTGTCATTGGCATCATAAATGGAACCAGGTCTCAGCCCATCACCTATTGACAGGGCCACATCATATTGATTGCAGATGTCAAGTATGTCATCCCAATGTTCATAAGCAAAATTTTCTTTGTGATAAGCTAAGCACCATTTTGCATGAATGGATCCTCCTCGTGAAACAATTCCTGTCATACGTTTTGCTGTTAGTGGGATGTACCGTAGTAGAACCCCAGCATGGATGGTGAAGTAATCTACACCCTGCTCAGCTTGTTCAATGAGAGTTTCTCTGAATATTTCCCAGTTGAGATTTTCTGCAATTCCATTCACTTTTTCAAGTGCTTGATAAATGGGGACAGTCCCTACTGGCACAGGGGAGTTACGTAGGATCCATTCACGGGTCTCATGTATGTGGCGTCCTGTAGAGAGATCCATAACAGTGTCAGCACCCCACATAGTTGCCCATTGGACCTTGTAAACTTCCTCTTCAATAGAGCTGGCAACAGCAGAGTTTCCAATGTTTGCATTAACTTTGACCAGAAACTTTCTTCCAACAATCATTGGCTCCAGCTCCAAGTGCTTCTTATTAGAAGGGATAATTGCCCTCCCACGAGCCACTTCTGATCTCACAAAATCTGGATCAATCTTCTCCCGAGTGGCACAGTACAACATTTCCTCAGTTATAATTCCCTGCTTAGCATAGTACATCTGAGTGTATCTTGGTCCGCCTATTTTATCTCGCCTTTCAATCCAATCTTTCCGCAGTTGAGGTAGTCCTATTTATCAATATCAACCAAGAAAATGGATGAAGAATGCTAATTAAGCTCAAAACACAAACTTTGAAAGACATTGAAGTGGAAACCATACATTATTATATTTGAATCAGACAAGATTAAAAAAAATCAAACGTCTTATGCCTTGTTTAGAGGGGTGAGGAAGTATCCATATAAACAAAATTAACAATAGAAAAATCTGAAGTTAGATATGCAAGAAGAAAATTAATACCATTTTCAACAAAAAAGATGTTAAAATAAACTTATTGTGCATACCAACACGCGGGCTAATGTTTTGTGGACCGCTGGTGTCATAGTTGTCAAATGCTGGTTCATCAACAGCCAAGTGGACCCGTCGAAAGGGAACTTTAAGCACATGACCAGTTTGTTCATAAGTAACTTCCCTGCAGAGCAGATCACGCATCAGTGCACCACAATTCAATTCACAAGTGTACTTTGTGAGTGTTTTAAGGGATTTAACAAGTTTTATATTTCAAGATGAAAATCATGAATCATGTAAGAGAGACACACCTGTGTTCTTTTGTGCTCTTTGGAAAACATTGTTCAAAGGATGGAAGAGGCAAAAAATCAGGAGAAGAAGGATCAACTGTGTGCCTTGGTGGTTTGGCTTTCTCTGAATTGGTTGCTGGGGGATCAAAGGTTAATGTGGCTTTAGGACCTGAGCTCAGGGCATTGAGGCATACTTCCTTCTTATATGGACTCGAAATACGCCACACAGCATCAAAGCCAGGCAAGAAGGTAGTACTGGGGAACTTTGCTGCAGGAGAATGATTGTCATTCTTGCACACAACGGATGTTAGAGCACTATGCACCGATGCCATCTCTGAGTCGAGCAAAGAATTGGGGCATTAAAATTCAATCCACAAACAAGTAAAAACTAGACACACATAATTTACAGTCAATTCAGTTAAAGTGCAACAGGGAATTATAGGTAGGGTATGAAAAACGGGGCATGCAAATTAACTCATTTTTCTATCTTAGGATGGTAATTGATAAATATCCAAAGGCATATGTCCCCAAACCCAAAGCATTTTTTGGCAAGATATGAAAATTATAAGAAAAGGAGAACAAAATTAATCTAAAGACATATTATTTATGAAATTTCCATGTCAATCTTACCATAGTTCATGTCTCCACAATATGATTACACATGAAACATGATCAAGACATTGATAGAGAAATACTAGCAAAGCAAAGTAAGCAAAAATACAGTATAATATATACCGATCTGCTATAAGACCAAACAAAAACAGTTGCTGCAAAAAAATAAATGAATAATTTAAGTGAAGCATGCAACACAAATGCCAAACTTCAAATCAGAAGGTGAAGCGCTCAGAGCAGTAGAGCCGAAAAAACATCAGACTTTATCATAAACAGTCAGATATGTAGAAAATAAAAGCGAAATTGATCACATCCAAATAAAAGTATCTAGCTTTCCAAGAAACCAAAACATAACAAACAGAAACAATCTTGCTTCATAAGTTCTTACATTTCCAGGAAACAAAACAGACAATTGGGACCCAAGTGAGCTAAAAGGCTTAAAAGTATCTAGCTTTTGAAGATACCAAATTCATTATAAAAATAACTTTTGACAATTTGGCCTCATTTCACAAGTACCTTACCCTTCTAGCCAACCAAACAGAAAATTAAGACCCAACCCAAGTGAGCTAAAAGGCTTATCACTTAAACTGCGGGTGAAATGTTGGGTTTTGAAGAGAGATAAAGGACGAACCTGGAACCTGGAACCTGGGGCTGGTAGAAGAAGCCTTCTTCACAGTCTTATCTTGTTCACCCTCTCTCTCTTCCGAAAGTTTCAATTACAACTCTGAGAGTGTAATGCCTTGGATTACGTTTTAGCATCCGTTTTATAGGGAGTGCAAAAAAGGCAAATCCTTCAGGGTCCTCCAAAAGCGAATCCTTACGTGGCTCTTAATGATTCCCAAGTAAGAAATTTACAGAGTAAGATATTTTCTGTAAATTTCTTAATTGGATGAAAATTCATAAATTAATAATAGAAATTTGGATGCTTTGCATTTGTTCAGTTCAGGTGCATCGCGTGACTGCCTGTCTTCCATTGTCATATATTATGTGAAATTTATTGTGCAACAAATTGACATGTCATATGAAATGAACCTATGGTGAGACGTTTGCACCATTAAGCCATTTCTTATCATTCTTTATAGATTTTTTTTAAGAACAAGCGATAGTCTAAATTATAAGGAGGAATGAGATTTCACGCACGCTACTAAGAGGTCATTGGTCTACAAGTCAATATCCTTTTCTACTAGGCTAGACTCCATTGACCTTTATATTGAATTATTGATACATGTTATATGCTTTTATGGTCATTTTTAAAAATATTAAGAATGCCGACCCTTGATTTTATAATATTATATGATATATATAGATTTTTTTTATAAAGATTTGTTATGATGTACTAGACCTGGTAATATAGTACACGACCCGTTAACACGACACAAATTCGCAAAAAAAATTCAGCATTTAGATTCGTGTTGACCCGTTAGCCACACGGTAAGCTAACGGGTTGTTTCAGTGTCCATTCACGAAAACACAAATCTACTCGTTAAGCAGGGGTAGTTTTGTAATTTTCTATTCTAAAATCCTTACGAACCCTAGCATCTCGTCTCTTCATTCCACATCGCTTCACACTCACACAGTTCACTTTGTCTCTCTCAACCTCATCTTCTTCCTCTTGCGATCTCATCTCACATCTCTCTCGTTGTATGTGTCTCTCTCTCTCTTTCCAATCTTCCCTTCCCAAATTCTCTCTCAAGCAAGTACGATTGTCTTTCTTGATTTTTCTTGGTAAATTTATTTGATTTTCAGTTTAGATTTATATTTGTGTGGCATCTTCTTTCTTTTCTGAATTTATTATTTATGCAAATTCTTCTTATGGATGTTTGAATGGGCACAGTCCGGTTTCCACCTCAAACCGAAATTGAAATCGAAATTATTTAACTGGTTCGGTTATATCTAGTTTTAGTGAAAAAATAATGAAACCGGCCAGTCCGGTTTGAACCTGTTCTAGGTTTTCAGTTTTGGACAGGATTCTTATTATTATTATTTTTATATAAATTCCAACTAAAATTTATTTTTTGGGTTTGAAAATTTACAAGTGATTCAATTTCATGCAAAGAGAGATATTAGGCTTAGAAAAGAGAGATGTTTTGAAGTTGGGCTTGGAGAAATATTAGTTATGAGATTAAAAATGCAACATTGAAATTAAATAATTTTGTATTTTTTTAAAAAAAAAAAACGAGTCTGATTTGGTATGGTGTGAAACCGGAATAATTGATCCAGTCCGATTTGTTGACTTTTTTAGTCAACTTGTTTTTTCCATCCGGTCCGGCTCAGTGTTCCAATTTTCCGGTCTCGATGCCACCCCTAATTTCTAGCTTGTTCTCACGTTTGTTTTGGGTTGCATTGCATATGGTTTATTTTGATTTTCAGTTTGGGTTTTTATCATGTAATATGGAGGTCAGACCAGACCCTGGTAAAATATGAAGTGAACACAGGTCAACTACTTGAAGGGGCTTATAGAAGTGTTGTCAAAATCCACAAGTTGGTTCATTTGAGTTTTGATCCAGAGGCTGTCAAAATTTTTGGTATGCCCCTTATGCATTTCTTCATAAATTCATATGCTATTCATGTCAGTCCTTTCATTATGACAATCCCTTCTGATTTAAAATTTTTCTTGTGGAGTAATTCTTATGAACATATATTATCTATGTTAACTTCTTTGTTTCTCCTTATCTTTATGCAGTCGCTAAATGCGAGGAGCAATGAAGCATCAAAGAAATCTTCGAAAAATGATTGATTTTGGAAACAAGATGATCGTTGTGTTTTTTATTTTTGGGTGTTGCAGTAATACAAAGCTATTTTGTCTTCCCCGATTTGCAACAAGGGATAAAATGTATTGTTTGGAGACCACCAGACCAAAAAAAAGGGTTATTGTTTGGAGATATTTTATTTTAAAATTTTTAAATGCATTAAAAAAATGTAGTTTATTTTTCTTTTTGTGTGAAATGGGTCGTGTCGTGTGATTTGGAATTATAACGGGTCGTGTTCGTGTTTGACATTTTAACCCGTTTTCTTATTGTGTCGCGTCTTGTCAACCCATTAAGAAAAGCGGTTTGACACGAAACTGCAAAAACGACACAAATGCTAGGCATATGATGTACGGAATACTCGAATCCCTAAAGAATCTGTTTTGTAATTTTTTAAATTCATCATCAAAATAAAAAATAATATATAAAAAAGGTCGCCCTTGATTCTAAAATTACATTTCAATTTTAGAAAGGGACAATACAAGCAACATTTATAGAATTATTATTAATGGGGAATGATTCCATAATAATAAAAAGGACAAAGTTAGTAGAGGAGGAAGTCCATTATTACATCCTCCAAACACAAAAGAGAGCACGTAATGAAGTCAAGAATTGTCTTTAAATCTCAAGCAAATTGTTATATATGGCATGCAAAAGTCATGCCACGTCCACTAAATATGGCTCTCATCTTTGACTCAAAAGTCAAAAACTAAATTACCTTTCCATGATGGGAAAGAGTAAGAGAATATTTCTCACTTGTCCATCAGGATCAGGAGGAGGAAATATGTTTTGAAATGGTCAATTGTTCTGGTTGAATTTTGAACTTTGATCGAAAGTAAATATTAAAGATGTGGCATTATTTGTTTCACTAATCATAAAGTGGATTGGTAGTGGATAACAGTCGAAGTTTACAAGTGAATGAATAGGACATTGTGAATTACAGAAAGAAACAGATTGACATAGGACATTGGTCGTCCTTTTGCAGGTTAAGATTTTTTCCTTTTCTTCCCTTGGCCAAACCCAAAAGACCAAAGTCTATATTGCTTTCAGAAAGGGACGCTGATATTTTTGAGGCTCCAAAATATCAATGCATACAGATATAATATTATCACTGCAATCACTACCTATCGTTCCCCCACACCAATGATTACATTTATTTGATTTTGATCTCAGAAAATAAAGAGAAAGGAAGATGCTCCAAATTTGTTGCACAGTTTCTACTTTTTGTTTGATCAAGTTAGGATCAAACCATTGGTCCATGAGGCACTCTGTTTTAGCTTTTTGTCTTGGTTAACCTCTCCCTTCACTCAGAACTGAAACAACGTTGTGCTTCCCAAAGTAACATGAGGTTTCTAGGCCTGTTTCTTCAATTCTTCATATCTAATCCAACTGCATAAACAGAACTAGCAACCATCCATGCAATGCCTGCAACATTCAAATCGACTTTGACATACCCTTTAAGGCAAAACCGACCATGACAACAGCTGCTTGCCCCTGGCGACCCTTGGGTCAGTACAGCTTCACACCAGCAGGACTCCGGCCTAGGACAAACCATCTTGTCTTTCACGTATGAAACATAAACTAGTTTGGTCAATTTTGAAAATCATTGGCTTTCCGGCAACAATGCTGGTTAAGTGGAAAAGATCAATTATCATCACCATCAATTGGTTCACTTCTCCGAAAGATGCCCTTGGAATTCCAAAAAATACAACATGCAATTCATCTCAACCTTTTGAACCAATTCATGAGGAATATTATGTATTTCATATAATAAATATCGTATACAACTCAAGCACAATTACAATTGCAGATAGGCAGATCAGGTGTAATCAAGTAACAGTCAACGTACAACAACAGTTTCAGATACCAACCCGGTTGTGCTGAAATTAACATTGATGACACACTTGAGAAGGCTTGTGCAGATATAATCCCGACTTCTTTCCCTTCTCTCTGGATGGGCAGCTTGGGCTGGTAAATTGTGAGTTCAAACAAAGAGCACGCTGGCACTTGTTAAAAATGAACCCAAAATATACAAGTTGTAAGGGGGAGCTGCTGCCAATCAAGAGGAAGAATTCACTGACATGACAATGGCAAAAGAGCAGTAAGCTACTCCATATTTCACAGTTTCACTTGACATTGAGAAGCAGTAACAAGATACAGTTGTTAACCAGAGCTGGTCTGCAATGGAAGAAGAGACTCTTGCTTGCCACTAATGAAGATTGCCAATTCTGTTGGTGCAACTACCAATTTTAGCCACGCTTGTAGCTCTTCACCTTCTACTTTCTCTTTTTCTGAAGAAGGAACACTCTCAGAACACCATGGCGACTGCATAGAGTTACTTATATAATACAATTTTTTATTTTATTTTTTATTTTGAAATCCCAGAACTCCACTTTGTCAGCTTTGCTGACTCAGCTTCCAAACTGGGGCCCACCCGCCAAACCCTATAATCTTTGGGGGGCAGGGAAACACTAGCAAATTAATGCTAGATAGGTACCTCAGAGTTTCAAACCCCCAACATGGGTTCCCCAACAAACTAGTCCCCCAACCACTGGACCACAACTCACGGGTTTTATATAATACAATATAAAAAGCATATCCACACCCTAAGCTCAATAGATTTATACAAGCTCACTTCATTTGGAAAATCCTATATCTTAAAAAAAAAAAAAAACCTATGCCCACGAATTTTTCATCAATAGCGCCTATGGTAACTGCAGCATGCAAGCTACAATTCACTATAACTTGTAAGTACTTATTTAGAATTTTTACAGCTAATTGAGCAAGCCTACATGTCCAGAAGACCCAGATCAAATATTTGGAAAACAGAGACAGGACTTCATTTCATTCAATGACCAGACTTTATTTATCAAAGCTAAAGCAATATTTGCCAAAAATTAACCATCTCCAGCACCCCTAATGTTTGCAAGAAAAGTCCCCAGGTTAAAATTTGTATCAAGCATGTTGTACCAATTTGAGGCCACTGCAAACGTGCAGGAGCATTATAACATAATATCATATAAACTATAGAACGTAGGAAACAATATGATAATACCATAGCAGCAAAATATCACCTTCCAGATGAGCACCGAGACCCTCCAAAACACTAGGATTAGCACGCACAACAGATAGGGCTACATCCAAAGCAGATTGTAGCAATGCTTTAACCTCTCCTTGAACAAGATCAACAAGATGCCCCTGTTGTCATCACTCTAGGATCAGTATTTACGGCAAATAATTTGATAAGGAATAAAATAAAAATACACAGGACCTGATCCCTTCCCCAAGGAGCACCTCCCCCCGACTCATCCATTCCACCAGCGGATAGTGTTGCTATAGAGACAGGGCCAATGGTTTGATTGAGACCATACTCAGCTACTGCTTTGTATGCCATGTCAGTTGCTCGTCGTATATCATCAAGTGCACCTGTTGATACACGACCTGAATATACAAATTCTTCTGCTGCACGTCCTCCGAGAAGCGTAGCCAAACGTCCACGTAACTCATCAATGAAGAGTAAATATCTATCTTCGCTTGTCGGAGGAGTATAAGTAAAGCCCAATGCCCCTCCTGACCGTGGCAATATGCTCAATTTCTGATAACACAACGACAGAATAATTAGTATATCCATGTATTTTTTTTTTGGGGTAAGATGTATACATGTAATTTGGAAGTTAATAAATAAGCTATTGCATGAACATGACCTTAATTATTTCCTATTTCTCACATAATATTTCCAAGTTACTTTTGTTTTTATCTCTTCATGAACAACTTTCAGTACTGAACTCACCTCAACACGTGGCTGTCCAGGGAGAAGACTTGCAACAGCAGTCCCTACTACTGCATGACCAGCTTCATGCCGTGCAACTACAGCCTTCTCACTTCCCCGCAACTTGGCAGTCTTCTTTTCTATGCCCTATAACAAGTAATTCGGCTAAGTTTATGTACTAGTTAACCAGAAAACAATAACTTGTTGTTTCAAAAATGTTGTCACTGAACATTATGCACCCCAATGCACCTGAGCGGAAAACATGTTAGGTTTTGGCTCGTCAATTAGAGTCCTTTTCTGTTTAGGATTGTTTTAGGAAAAAAAGGGTGCACCAATTCTTCTCCTAAAAGGACTAGGAAAGAATCTTAGTTTCCTAATTCAATTTAGATTAGAAATCCTACAAGTCTATTTGGAATTGTAAATAAGTCTATTTTCTTATCCCACTTAGAATAGGAATTATAATCTGAAAAGGATATGTAATTAGCACCCTATGCCAATAAATAGGGTGCAGCAAGGCTTAAATCTTTAAGAGAGAAAACTGTGACAGCCAAGGCAAGAAGAGAGGGATTAGTTCTAGGGTTTGCAAAAGTTCTGTAATCTCTATTATTAATCAAAGAGGCGGTGATTTCTCTACCTAGAGAAATCACAACTGGACGTAGGCAAAAGTTCTGCCGAACCAGTATAATTCTTGTGTGTTTTCTAAGTTTTCCAGCACTTGCGAGTTTAGTCTATTGCCGTTGGATACATTAAAGAACAAGATCTAGTAAGCGGAGGTTTTATTTCAACAAAACACACCTCAGTGCACAGGGTGGTTAAAACAAAAATAGGGCGGAAGATGTGTTACTAAAATTATACATCAAGAGAAACATGTTCATAAGAACCCACAAAAAAAACCAATGAATGGGGCTCTCCTTGGTCATAAGAGCAGCATTCAAGTACAGGCACTTCTAGTGATCAGGGTAAAGACCAAGAGGGTTGCATAAATATAAAACAAAACCACAAGGCACCCACAATATAGACCAGCACAAGAAAGTCATGAAAAGAAACCCCCTAACATCAGAATCAGCTGGGAACATAAAAGAAAGGAAAAAGGTCAAAAAACTATCAAATACAATTTTATTATGGTTTTGAATCATATTTCAGGAAAATAGGTTGAACTAATAATTGAATGAGAGAGAGAGAGAGAGAGAGAGAGAGAGTTACAGCTATTGATCTCTCCACAGCTTGAATGAAATCAATTTTTTCCACAACCACCTTGCTTTGTCTTCCGGCCAATAAAGCAGCTTCATTCACCAAATTTGCAAGATCTGCCCTGCAAAAAATATAATAAGAAACATCACTCCTAATGTATTAGTCACACACGACAATTTATTCATTCATTTAATTATTTATAGTTCAGCGCATATTCTAAACAGACTGAAGAGTGAGCTCCGTATATATACCCAGTAAAGCCAGTAGTCATAGAAGCAATGTCACCAAGGTAAACATCTTTTGCCAATGGGAGTTCCTTTTTAGAAACATGCACTTTTAGAATTGCTTCTCTTCCAGTCCTATCAGGTGTTTCCACCTATCGAGAAAAGGGAAAAGATTTCATGTGATATAAGTTATAACATTTATATGCACATGCATACATATATGAAAAAAATTATTCCCAACTAAAACTTTCTTTCATATCATTTTTGACAATGAGAAGGGTACTAGAACTAAAATACAAACCATAACCACACGATCAAATCTCCCTGGTCGACGAAGTGCTGGGTCTAAGACATCTGAGCGATTAGTTGCTCCAAGAACAATAACTGCAGAATTGCTGTCAAACCCATCCATCTCCTACAATGAGAATTCAAGCATTAATTAATGTCACTGGAATGTCGCCAAAAGTTACAAATGCTCAAAACTAAGTTGTAGCACAGAGCTTACAGTGAGCAACTGATTCAAGGTTTGTTCTCGCTCATCATTGCTGACAATACGGAATTTTCCATCCCGACTTTTTGCTACAGCATCTATCTGTGGCAAGCAAGCAATATTAAAACCAATCCAAAGAAAACCACATAGGTAAAGAATCAAGATAGTTACACACAGGCAAACATCCATGTCCAAACCTCATCGATGAATATTATTGACGGTGCCTCCTTTTTTGCCCGTGCAAATAGATCCCTTACGCGAGAGGCACCCATGCCAACATACAACTCTACAAACTCACTAGCAGAGCAACTTATAAAGGGCACTTCAGCTTCCCCAGCCACAGCCTTGGCAAGAAGAGTCTTGCCTGTCCCAGGAAGACCCACCTGTAAGATAAACAAGCCATACTTTCCTAATATTAAACAAAATACAGATGCCTCTTCTACATAGCTTCCAAACATACACTGGCATACAAGCAGTGGATGGGACCATTCAAGGGTAAAACTAACAAAATCTCCATGTGCAAAGATTTATCTCGCCAATGATACAGTAACCCTTTTAACAATCCGACCAATTGTAAATCAAGTGTCAAAAGAAAAATAACACAGAAAATACTATTAAGTGGGCAGCACCCTATACTAATAACTTGGGGCATGGGAAATCTCCAAGAAACAGACATAGCATAGTTGGCCTATCAAGTTAACCATATATGTAAAGATTTGAATAGAGGCCATTATGACTTCCCACTCTCTGGTTTATGAGGTCACATTCATTATTAGTTTTTGCTAAAACTCACCAAGAGAACTCCACGTGGAGGACGAGCACCAAGTCGTACATACTTGTCTGGATTCCGAAGAAATTCCTGGTCAGTAAACATCAAGGTAAACATTTTTTTCAAGAAAATAAATCAAAGAACTTTTCTAGGAAACACCAGAAAGTCTTTAGGATCCTCTAGAAGACTCTGATGATCCATTAGTTACATCAAAGTAAACTGAGGGGTGTCCAACATACCACAATTTCTTCTAGCTCCTCTTTAGCCTCATCAACACCAGCAACATCAGCAAAGGTTATTGATTCCCCTTGTTCAGATGCTTTAGCCCTGCCAGAGCCTCCAGATTTTCGGCTCCTAATCTGACCAGCTGTGTGCTGTACAGAAGTATGTATTCACTGAGAACCATGTAGCACAAGTTTCAAAGCACCAAAAAGAAAAATGGAGACAGAGTTGAAAGAAACAAGCACCACTGGCTCGCACCTGAGAAAAGCTTACAGGGAACCGGTGCAGAAGCCCTGCAAGTACAGCAACATAAAACAAAGCTATCTGCAGGGACCAGAGCCAAAGTCATTAGATTATAAATTCCTTCCATGAAATATCATAAACATCTGTCACAATACACACCGTGAATAACAAAGGAAACTTCTTTTGAATAACAAATATATGTTAAGATACAAGAGAATATGGGTTTACATGTTAGTGAAAAATTCGTACCCTGGGATCAACATAATATTCATATTCAGGCCTTCAACATATACAGAATCCAAAATAATTAATTTTGTACCTTCAATGATTAGTTTCCATCCCATCACAGATCATTAAAAACGCATAGTTCAAAGTTTAATTTTAATTTTAATTTTTTTAATAATAACCATTCATGCTGGTTAGTTCATTAATTTGTAACTAACCAACTTGTAAGTTCACAAGAGTTGCTCTGTAAGTTCAAATATTAAGAGTTTTATAGCTTGCTTTTGTCATAATAACTTTTTCAGCAGGATAACCAAATAATATCTAACAACCAAAAACTCACCATTGAGGAGTTCAAGAATCCACCTGACCGCTTATCGGGCGACCCGAACTCCACCTCATTCTCAAGCATCTTCTCATACGGCGCCTTTATATCACTTGGCCTCGTTGTCGTGTAAACCACCCTCTTTGTCGGAGCGACACTTCTTATCAAAGCCTCCGAATCTTGAAACTTACTAATCCCACCACTCACTTCACTTTCTTGCTCACCCTGCTCAGACTTCAACTTGAACATAACATGAACCCCATCAACCTCAACCTTCTGCACCTGGTTACTATTAATCTTACTCAAAAAATCACTGTACGGCACACTAATAAACGTCGTCGGAGTCCTCGGCTCCGACCCTGGTAATGGAATTCCGGGTCTGAGCAACCGCATAACGAAAATCACAATACCCAATTGCAAGAGCAAGATTCCAATCTCTTGGGCTTGAACTATGGGCTGCCACCGCCATTTCCCTCCTTTGGACCACCACCAATTCTCTTTCTTTTGGCTCTGTCTCCGCCGATTCGAAGCCGGCGAGCTCGAATTGGGCGTGTTGTCGTTCACCCCTTGGCCCTCGCTCGCCTTCGTCTCGCTCTTCTCCCCTGAATCGTTGTCCTGACCGCTCGCCGAAACCCTAACCGTCCTGAACCCTCCATGGCTCTTCCAGAGACTGAACCTCTCCGAAACTCTCACAGCTCTGCCCTGTCCGTACAACGCGAATGACTTGGACGCCGCTGTATTCGAAACAACCCGTCTCGCGTCCTGGTTGAAAACCCTAGCTTGACCACGAACGAAGCCCAATCCATGGTGACAGTGATAAGCATTAGAATTCGAATTTAAGCAAAACCTACTGTGGATTGTTGGACGTAAATACTCGACCGACGACATCCCAAAACCCTAAAAACTCCAAATTCACAATCAAAATTTCATCTATTTATATATACATGTTTTTATACGCACCCTTCCAGTATACAAATGGATTTCAGTTTCGTCTATGGTGCTTGCTTCAAAGCCTAAGACCATTAACCGCTAAGGCAAAGGTTGGAACTTTGGGACACAGAAGAGAGAGAAAAAAAATATAAAAGAAGGAGATAAATTTGGAACTTGAGCCGTCGGATGAAGAAGGCGTTAGAGATCCTAACCGTCAACTTTCTCTCCCCGGCCATTTTAATTTCTGAGCCTGTTATCGTTATCCAACGTTTTCCCATAATGGGCTGGGGGTTCTGTGTGTCGCGTAGCAGGATAGTATGTGCTCTGAGGTCGTTTACCGCGGCACGTGTCTTAAAACAACACCAATATTTTTCTGGTTTTCGGCCGTGACACGAGCCGCTCGCTGGTTGGTGGGTTGGGACAGTATAAATGGATTGGGCGCCTTGACTTGAGTGATGCACAAGCCAATAACAACCGCCACTTCTTGAAATTACCTGTTTCCTATTTTGTCTTATTATGTTTGAGCGATGGAGACCGAAGGAGAAAAATATAGAAAGGTGAAAAGTCCTGAAATAAAGGATCTTACAAAGCCATGAGCCAAGCAAAAAATTAAGCTGCTAAAATTGGAAGAAAAAAAAAAACCCAAATGCATAGTTGCAGGGCACAAAGCAAAAATTTGTGATACTTTTTTGTTTTGTAGGCAAAGTTTGACCCCTCCTTGTCTAAGAGAGAGAGAGCGCTATGTTTGCTCTTTGTGCCTCACATTTCTTATGGTTTTCTGTCAAAAACATCATCCATACCCAGTGCTGAATCTTTTTGTCTTGAACAAAACCCGGTTTTTGTCTAATTTTAAAATGCGGGTTGCCTTTTGTTTCTGCAATTCTCAATTCCTAGTACTACTGCCTTAATTGTGCTAGGTTTGAATGTATATGTTGTAGGTTTACAGACAAATATTCACTCAGTTTGTTTTGGTTCTGTTTTTTCTTAGATTTTTCAGAGAGATAGATATGGCTGTTGGTGCAGAGGTTATACTAGTTTGTGTGTGGAGAGTTCTTCATTTTTCCATGAAGACTAGTAGCCTATGTGTACAGAAGCATCCATTTGTTTCAGCCATTTTGTTTTTCATCTACTTCCTTTATGTATTTTTCAGTCTTTTTGTCTTCTGGTTTCCATTTCTGGTCTGCATTGCTGCTCTTCTTAGAGTTTTTTGGACTTCTGGAGGACTCACAATCCTAGAGGTCAAACGGGATGAGAAACGGATTAATGATCGAATGCCATGTAAAAAATCTGAATCTGTTCAAGATGATGTTGCTGTTAATCGAGATGGGTGCTCCGTCTTAACAAAACAGAAAAGTAGACGAACAAATGTTGCGAGAAGGTGCACAGAAGAAGGGGATGGCAAGGTGGAAAAAGACACGCCTATAGCGACAACTTCAAAAGACAATTTGATCCGTGGAACTGGCTTGGTTGGCAAAAACACCAAGGCAGTCATGGAGGAGAAAGAGAATAAAACTTCCTGCCATGGAGAGAGCTCCACTGCTAAAGCAGCATCTACTGACAATATTCAACTTCTTGTTGAGCAGCACCAATCTGTCCTAGATTCTGACCTGTCCGATTCTCATCTCTTGTCGTCTGATGACTCAGATGGACAGACCGAAAAATTTGAAGGTGGCGGGATTGATGGAGGAACGGCACAAGAGGATGGGAATAAGGCTGTGCAGTGGACAGACGATGATCAGAAAAATCTTATGGATCTTGGATTTTCCGAGATTGAAAGAAACAAAAGGCTGGAAAGTTTAATTGCCAGAAGAAGAGCAAGAAAGTTATTCAAAATCCAGGTTGAGAAAGGTCTAATTGACTTGGACACTATAATACCAGGTCAAATTGCTCCCATTTTTATTGCGAAAACCAACCCTTTCGAATTCGTGAAAGGCTGTAATGAGATGGACACACCTGGTTCAGCGCCTTCCATTTTGTTACCTATGCAAAATCCATTTGATCTTCCATACGATCCACTCGAAGAGAAGCCCAACCTTATGGCAGATAGTTTCCATCAAGAATTCACAGCAGTTCAGCAAAAGGATATGCTATTTTGCAGGCATGAGAGCTTCTCTTTGGGGGCTTCTTCTTTCCCATTAGAAACCAGGAAGAAAGCAATGGATGTAAAGGGGTTCTCCAGATTTAAGAAGCAATCAGGTTTTTCTTACTTTCTTGTAGTTCTTACTTTCTTCAGAAGCTGAAAAGAAAAATGCAGTGACTTACGATTCTTAACTGCATCCATGCATGTTTCTTTTGCCCCATGCAGAAATGGGATCCCACGATAAGCATATCGAAAGAATGTTGTCGGGAAAGCATGATGATGTTATTGAGGCTCTGTTGTCAAAAGTACGTGGCAGATCCGAGATTGACAGCAACCCTGATATTGCTGAGAATGGAATTGAATCCTCCTTCATTCAGGCAACAAACTCAGTGAAACCCAAAGATGGAGGCAGCGGAGAAACTAAAAGTGCGATCGATATCAAAGGAGAGATGAAAATAGAAGATGTAATTGAAGGTCAGATGGAGCAACAAATCACAGATGACAGCAATGATGATGAGTCAAGCTCAACATCATATTCTGAAGAAGATGAACACACATTTAATTCTAGTACATCTGGACCCCCTCAAAATGCATTATTTAAAGTGAGACATGTTCCACCGAAACCTTTAACTTGTTCAGCCCCTAAGAGCAAAACTGCAAAGGAATCTTTATATGAGTCTAGCCCATCTGCAAATGAAAGGAGCAGATTTGAAGAACGTTTGTTTTATGCAGAAAGGGGAACTTGTCATACTCCTACATACTCTATAGCTTCTGACCTGCAGGTGGAGGTCTCAGAGCTTGGTTCACCTCCACTGACCGTTGACGGGGCCAATTCACCCACTGATAGAGAATCATTGAACTTAGATGGGGACTTTGTAAGAGAGTATATGTGGGCAGCAGCCTCATCTCAATCATCCAGAACAGAAGAAAATGAATCAAAATCGAGGGAAGTACAGGGACTAAGTGAGAAGGACCTTGCAGACATAAGATCTTCAGGAAACAATAAGAACACCAAAGGTGTTGCTGAATCATCCATGCCTTTGCAACAGCCAGAAGAACTAGATGATGCGTGTTCATTGTCATCTTCAATGACAGAAATATATGGAGACAGTCAAGTCCATTCGGTGAACTCTGATGGAAAGATCCATGATGATGTCAGGCAAGTAGTGGAAGAAGTTGAGAACCCAAGGACTTCTAGCTCATTGAATGCACTTTCACCCGAAAATCAAGAGGAAACAATGAAGTTGACAGATAAGTTGGTGGCTCATCCTCCTGTAAATCCAGAGGTCAGTCCAAGTTTTGAGCATTCCAAATTTCCACTAATTTATATAAATCTTATAGTAATGGAACAACTATCTTTTTTTCCTAAAAGACAGCCCATTAATCTTTGATACATATTCCTCTCTCTCTCTCTCTCTCTCTTCTCTCTGATCTTTTCGGATATTAAACAGGAATCGTCTAATCCTCCTGGTGAGACTACAAAGAAGGTGAATGTTCCGGCAGCTGACACGATTGATAACTCGAAAGATGAGAAGAAAAATATAGACAGAGATGGTGGAGCCCAGATATCGACTAAGCAAAAGTCTGTGGGAGAGATATCAAAACCAAATGAGGGAACTATTTCAGAATCTAACAGGCATTTGGAGAAAAGTTCTGTAAATCCTATTGAAGGAGGTTTTCAAAAGGTAACTGAAAACGAGGGCAAAAAAGAACTTGATGCTAAAAAGGACTTGAACCCAATTCAAGGCAATAAAGATGAGCAAGGTACAGAAAGGGATATTAACTCGACTTCATCGTCGTTATCTCCTACGTCTGTGTTACTAGAACATATCTCAAAGGATCAAGTGTCCTCATCAAATTCCAACCCGGAGAAACATGTTGGTGCCTCAAAATCTGAGGTGGGAGACAAGGTGGAAAATAATCCATCAGAAGAGAAGCCACATGACAGTACACTGTTGGCACCTCAAAATGTAATAAATTCTGTGGAGAAACCAACAAATCAGCAATCCAATACAAGTGATTCTAAAACATCACAGGTTTGTGACTCTTTAGCATCTAAGATACATTATTAGATTGAAAGAAAACCAATGGTACATGCTTTTGATCGAATTTCATGCTTCGTTGTTTCTAGGGTAACATGATCTCATGATGGGTGGGATCAAAATCCTAATTAAAATTAGACTGGTTGGACTCATGCTTACATCTCATATTGAACAGGAACCAGGTAAGCCTCCAGGGAAGTCCACTGAGGAAACCAACATCATATTGAATAAACAAGCTGAAGATATTGGGAATTTATCACAAAAGGCAACAGAAGCTGCTGAAGAATTGAAAAAACCATCTGAAGAAATTGCAAATGTATCACAAAAGGCAACAGAAGCTGCTGCAGAATTGAAAAAACCATCTGAAGAAATCGCAAATGTATCACAAAAGGCAACTGCAGTAGAATTAAAAAAATCAGCTGAAGAAAGTGAGAGTGGATCAAATAAAGCAACCGAGGCTGCTGCACAATTGAAAAAGCCAGCTGAAGAAATTAAAGATGTATCAGAAAAAGCTACAAAGGTTGACACAGAATTGAAGAAACCAGTTGAAGCAATAGCAAATGTATCACTCAAGGCAACAGATCCCACAGAAGAATTAAAAGAATCAACTGAAGAAGTTGGGAGTGTATCCCAAAGGGAAACAGAGGCTGCTGCACAATTGAAAAAACCAGCTGAAGAAAATGAAAATGAATCACAAAAAGCTTTAAAGGTTGATGCAGAATTGAAGAAACCAGCTGAGGAAATTAGAAATGCATCAGGAAAACAAACAGGGGCTGCTACAGAATTTAAAAAACCAGGGGCTGAAGAAATTGGAAATGTATCGCAAAAAGCAACAGAAGCTGCTTCAGAATTGAAAAAAACGAGTGATGTGATTAGAAGTGTATCAACAAAAGAAACAGTGGCTACTGCAGAGTTGAAAAAGCCAGCTGAAGAAGTTGGAAGTGTATCACAAAAAGCGACAGAGGCTCCTGCAGAACTAAAAAAGCCATACGAAGAAATTGGAAGTGTATCACAAAACGCAAGTGAGGCTCCGCTACAGTTGAAAAATCCATCTGAAGAAATTGGAAGTGTAGCACAAAGAGCAAGAGAGGCGGCTGCAGAAATGAAAAAACTAGCTGAAGAAATAGGAAATGTATCAGAAAAAGCATCAGAGACTGCAGCAGAATCTAACAAAGAAGGTGAAAAAACTGAAAATGTATCAGGAAAAGCAATAGAGGCCACTGCAGAGTTGAAAAAACCAACAGAAGAAATGGGAAATGTTTCACAAAAAGTAACAGAGGGTCCTGCAGAGTTGGAAAAACCGGTTGAAAAAATTGGGAGTGAATCACAAAAAGCAACAGAGGCTACTGCAGAACTAAAAACATATGCTCAAGAAATTGGAAGTGGAAGTGCATCACAAGTAGCAACAGAGGCTCATGCAGAATTGAAAAAACCATCAGGAGAAAGTGAAAGTGGATCACAAAAAGCAACAGAGGTTCTTGTAGAATCAAAAAAGCCAATTGAAGAAATAGGAAATGTATCACAAGCAACAAAAGCTAGCCCAGAAGTGATAAAACCAGCTAAAGATATTGGAAACCTATCACAAAAAGCATCAGAGCCTGCTGCAGAATTAAAAAAACCAGCTGAAAATATTGAAAACTCGGCAAAGACAATAGAGACTACTGCAGAGTTGAAAAAACCAGAAACTGGAAATACTTCAGAAAAAATAACTGCTGCAGAGTTGAAGAAACCAATTGAAGAAATTGGAAGTGTATCACAAAAAGCAACAGATGCTCTTGTAGAATTGAAAAAAACATCTGAAAAAATTGGAAGTGTGTCACAGAAAGCAACACAGACTCCTGCAGAACTGAAAAAGCCAGCTGAAGAAATAGGAAAGGTATCGGAAAAAGCAATAGAGGCTGCCGCAGAATTAAAGAAACCAACTAAAGAAATTGAAAATGTGACACAAAAAGCATCAGAGCCTGCTGCAGAATTAAAAAAACCAGATGAAAAAGTACTCAGAAAAGCAACAGAGACTGCTGCAGAACTGAAAAAACCAGTTGAAGAAATTGGAAGTGTTTCACAAAAAGTAACTGAAGTTTCTGCAGATGAAAAGACTGGAAGTATATCACAAAAAGAAACAGAGGCTGCTCCAGAATTGAAAAAAACAACAGAGGCTGCTAGTTGAAAAAAATCAGTTGAAGAAATCAAAACTTAACAAAGACTCTATGGAAGATACTGAAAATGTATCACGAAAAGAACCAAGGTAAACAAAATATATAGCTTGCATTTTTACTTTTGGATGAATATCACTATCTTTTATCTGTAGAAAACCAGCAGAAAGTAAACACAATATATAACCTAACATTTCCCAACATTATTTTTCATTCTCTCTTTCCAAACAACTGGAGGAAACCTAAATTATATGCTTTAAGTCTGCATAGAGGCAAAAGAAAGAAACAAAAGAGAAAATAGTCATAATTTACCAACAAGGAGATAAATGGGGCTGACAAATGCAAACTTTGTTTAAACTGAACAGGAACCAGAAGATTCTCGAAGGAAGACCTTTGAAGAATTTTAAATGAAGTTGGTGATCGAGTAGTCAGTGACAAGGAAGACTTGAAGAAGTTAGTGTATGGAAGGTAAAGGTGGGCTTCATCAAAGCCAGCTGATGCCAGAGGCAACTTGGAAGGCATCAAAGATGTAGAATGTGAATCTAAAACTTCAGTGAAATATGAACAGGCTGTTGGTCGGTCAAGCCGAATGGTAAAAATAGTAAAATCATCTGTGCAACTGCTGTAAAAGGATACACAACACAATATGATGCTTCAACAACTGTTTACCAGATTCATTTGGGTTTCCAGAAGAGTTAAAGTAGGAATCTTTAAATGTTTATAATATTTGTAACATATCAAATTTCCATTGTCTTTCCCCTTTTCTTGGGAATTGAATGTGGATATCTACTTTGTCAATCTATGATGTATATCTCTTCTATTTCATATAAATCATATAGCTATGAAGGCTGAATATATAATTGAAGGCATTCAACTCAACTGAATCAAATCATGATCCAAAATAATTCTAAAAGTTTTTCTATACTGCTTATCTATAACTCCAAGAAAGAAAGAAAAAAGTCTAAATTCTGATCACAAATGAAAGAATTATGCATAGTAAAACAAAGACCCTTTTTTTTGGTCTCATTTTTTCCTGTTGAGAACTGACACATTGTACATTCTAATCTATCTGGGATGAACAGAAGATGCCCAAATTACCCTTGAAATTAGGTTTTTCTTTCTGTTTGGAAGCCCCCTGGCAATTACTACTCTAATGAAAAAAAACTGTCATTTACATCAGACTGGAGGATAGAGTAAGCCCACAACTAGTCCCCTCTTTCAAACTGTACATGCAAAGATTGGTGCTTAGAGTTAGAGAAAACCGGGCAAGCTTAATAACTGCTCTATTAGCCTTGAAATTAGTTAGCAAACAATTGACTAATTAAGCTTAGTATAGTATGCAGCACCCACAACCAGAAGAAAATTAGATTTGACCTCTGATTATTTAAACAAAGCAGGAAAGTTGGTGGCATCCTCCAGAAATTGAAAGTGAAAGGCCCCCCCAGACATATTCAAATAGGTAGGTAGTAATAATATAGTACTGTAGTAAATTTACTGCAACGCTATTATGCAACTCTAAAATCTACCACTTGTCAAATTAACCAGAACACTTGAGTTCTGTATATAGCTCAGCTGGGTTGTTCACCTGAAGCTGAGAAGACGAAGAAGAAGAGATTAGCTTAGCTCAAGATGGACAAAGTAAACGACTTTAATTGCATATACAGAAACCCCAATGAACCCATTGAAGCTCGAGTCAAAGACCTTCTTTCTCGCATGACTTTGAAAGAGAAGGTGGGCCAGATGACACAAATCGAGCGCCGGGTCTCCACCCCAGATGCCATTAGAGACTTCTCCGTCGGTACCCATCTGTTTTCTATGCATATCTTCAAGTTCTTTCACGTTTTTTATCAAATACTTGGAGAACTATATCTGTATTTCTGTATGGCAGGGAGTATACTCAGCGCTGGAGGCAGTGTGCCCTTTGAGAAGGCCTTGTCGTCGGACTGGGCCGATATGGTCGATGGGTTTCAGAGGTCAGCGCTTGAGTCACGGCTCGGAATACCACTGATATATGGGATTGATGCGGTTCATGGGAACAACAGTGTGTATGGTGCCACTATATTTCCTCACAATGTTGGTCTTGGGGCCACCAGGTTAGCTTTCTTCACTCTGCTCCTTCCCTTGGTTTTTCACTTTATACTTGTGAATGATCCATTTCTTTGCTGGTTGTTGTTGATGCCTTGTTTGGTTCCTAAGAAAATGTTGGAAAAAGAATTGAAATTTATGTTTTGAGTCCATACTCATGACTCAAAGGATGCAGGTATGTTCATGATTGGAAACTGAATGACAAGAACAATGGATCAAGATTTCATCTGTTCTGGAAGACCAATTTTGTGTTATATTTTTAATTTATAATGCTGCTCATATGGTGTAACTACCAGGTTATTGTTCTCTGTATTTTTTTTCTTTTTGTTTTTTTTTGGCATTGAACTGAATGATATAAATAAGAAAAAAGTGGAGTTAAATTACGGAATTATACACTTAAAATGCAATGTCTCATTAACCCTTTCTAGAATTACTTTACATCTTTCCGGTTGTTGGTGAAACGAAAGAGAGGGAGATTTAGTCTTGTTAGTCCTCCATTTCCTTAACTTTCTGATGGTTGTTGGTGACAGAGATGCGGATTTGGTTAAAAGGATTGGTGTTGCAACTGCTCTTGAAGTCAGGGCTAGTGGCATTCACTATACTTTTGCTCCCTGTGTGTCTGTAAGTCATTATGGATGTAATCTGTCTCTTGTAATTATATTTATTTGTTTTAAACTCATCAGATTGCATGATCATTCCAAAATTTGTTTCTTTTGCGGGAAAAGATGCACTTGTGTTGTTGCAATAGCTGTGTAATTTATGTGGATGATCATATCACCGGTATATTCTTTTTTGAATGGATTAGTCAAGCAATTCACTTGAATGGGTTCTGACAGGTGTGCAAAGATCCCAGATGGGGAAGATGCTATGAAAGTTACAGTGAAGACACTGAAATTGTTAAAAAGATGACATCCATTGTTACAGGCTTGCAGGGGCAGCCACCCCAAGGGCATCCAACGGGCTACCCTTTCGTACTGGGAAGGTATGTAGGAGTTATTAGTTGATAATTTCTGGGTATACTTCTTTGGTCAAGCATATTTCATCTTTAAGCATCATTGTTAAAGAGAAAATTGAACTGTCCTTTTCAAATTCTACTTTATGTTAATGAGAAGGGAAAACAAAGGTATAAGAATACTTTCTGGAGATTCACTTAGACACCGATGAGATTTTTCCAGAAAACTCGTCTCCCTTTTTCTACGTATACATTGTATCTAAAATTTCATATTGTCCAATTCTTAGATAATTATATTATATCAGTCAAGTGGTCAGCTTCTGTACTCAGTTTTTCATCTTTCCTGTTAACATATTCATACCTTAATCTTGTATTCCAATACTAAGTCACTGTAACTTTCTCATACAGATTAGAAATTATTTCTGAAGTTCCATTTTATTTTTATTCCAGAAACAACACTATTGCATGTGCCAAGCATTTTGTTGGAGATGGGGGTACACATAAAGGTCTTAATGAGGGGAATACCATATCATCTTACGATGACTTAGAGAGGATTCATATGGCACCATATCTGAACTGTATTTCTGATGGAGTTTCCACTGTTATGGCATCCTATTCCAGCTGGAATGGAAGTAAACTACATGCCAACCGTTTTCTCCTGACAGAAATCTTGAAAGAAAAGTTAGGTTTTAAGGTAAAAAACGCAGATGATGAGTATTATTTTTTTCTTGGTGAGCAAAATGAACCAAACACCTACCCCTACGTACCTATGCATTGCCCTATTAGGTAATGTACGAGTACACAAATGTACGTCTGTTAGCCTATTATTGACTTAGTTCTATTTCCCCTCAAAGTACAATTTTATTGGCACAGATTCAATAAACATTGCACATTTTGATTGATTATTGATAGCTTTCTGGTCTTTTGATATGCTTCCTACTTCACTTGACGTACCTTTGCTAACATTAGAATGATATAGTGAAATTCAAATTAATTAACAAAGGCACAGTATTATTGGAGTTAGATGTGAATTTCATATATTTTGTTGGTTTATTTGAATGTAGTTGCTGTAACATTGAAATGCTGTATATCGGAAAAAAATTATCAGGGTTTACTCTGCTGTAGGGTTTTGTGATTTCTGACTGGGAAGCACTTGACCAACTTTGCGAACCTCGAGGTGCAGATTATCGTTTCTGCATTTCATCTGCCGTTAATGCAGGAATTGACATGGTAGATATTGAACTCCAAGTTTAAAAGCCTAAGTTATGTATTGATATCCTTGATTTTTACTTGTTTGTCTAATTTACAAGACGAGGTATGCAGGTGATGGTGCCTTTCAGATATGAACAATTTGTGAAGGACTTGGTATATCTGGTCGAACATGGGAACATATCAATGTCCAGGATAGATGATGCTGTTGAAAGAATTCTAAGAGTGAAGTTTGTTTCCGGTCTTTTTGAGCATCCCTTCTCTGATAGATCTTTGCTGGACATGGTTGGTTGCAAGGTAAGTTTGCAGGGCCAGCATGTCTTACATTCACCTCATTCAAGAACGCATGCTTTGCATATTACCATTAGAAGGTTGCTTGTCGAGCATATTCTGTTTTAAGAATATTACCCCTATGTTGAGGCATGGTGGACTTTATGCTTTAAATGTACCAACTGTAATACAAAAAAACCCTCGGTCAATTTAATTCCTGAGATACAGTTTTTTCTGTTATTACTATTGTACAGCTGCATAGAGATCTAGCATGCGAAGCGGTTCGCAAGTCCTTGGTTCTTTTGAAGAATGGAAAGGATTCAATGAAACCTTTTCTTCCATTAGACAGAAAAGCCAAAAGAATACTTGTTGCTGGAACACATGCTGATGATCTCGGATATCAGTGTGGAGGGTGGACAGCTACTTGGGATGGTTGCAGTGGCAGGATCACAATTGGTATGGAACTTTTGCTATTTTCCCAGGATTTTAATAATAGAAATGGGTATGCATGATAGTAATAATCAATGTGACATTCTGTATGACTTCATAAGACAAAGTCCACAGGCTTCTGTATACGTAGTTTTCAATAAGTTTCCTGATTCAGGTTATTGAACCAAAAGCTGCTTTTTGAAGAACTGTCACAAAGAAGAGGTTGTGAAAATTCTCTCTTCTTGAGAATCTAGCAATGTGTAGTTAAATCATTCACCCCAAGGTTTTCTTCAGTGAAAAAAATAATCTAACAAGGAAACTTTGCTTCCTAGTTAGGTGCTATTGTTTTTCAACAACGTTGTTAAATCTTACATTGAAATTTTGTAGAGAACAAGGGATTCACAGACCATACATTTTCATGTTTATACCTTTTAAGATCGCTGTGATTGTACGGGCACACTTAACTATTTAGAAATTTACATTTTTAAGGCACAACCATCTTGGAAGCTATCAAGAAGGCAGTTGGAGATGATACAGAAATAATTTATGAGCAATATCCATCAGCAGAGACCTTAGCACGTGAAGATATCTCTTTTGCAATTGTAGCTGTTGGTGAAGGACCGTATGCAGAATTCACAGGTGACAATTCAGAGCTTGCCATCCCCTTCAATGGAACTGATGTAATAAGCTCAGTTGCTGATAGACTCCCCACATTGGTGATTCTGATATCTGGAAGACCCTTAACTTTAGAGCCTTGGCTCTTGGAAAAGATGGATGCTCTTGTTGCTGCTTGGTTGCCTGGTAGTGAAGGAGAGGGAATAGCAGATGTGATCTTTGGAGATTATGACTTCGAGGGCCTACTACCAGTGTCATGGTTTAAAAAGGTTGAACAGCTGCCGATGAATGCTCTAGACAACTCATATGACCCTTTATATCCTCTTGGCTTTGGGTTGACTTACAATAAGGGAAAATCCTTAGACTAAGGCTGTTCTGAAATCCTGAGTAGACTGAGCTTCTTGAACCTGTTCAAGCAGAATGGCAGTTCATGAATGAATTGCCCCTTGATGTCAAATGTGTTTGTACTTAATTGAATGTATGAATTCACCCTTTCTTGTCTTATGCTACCTTATTCCCCCATGCCGCTGTTTCCTTGTCATTGTTGTCAGCTGGCATGAAGTATCCAAATGTGATTTCCATCTTAAGATGAATTATAGTTTCGTAAATAAGGATAATCAGTTCATCCATGAAATCAGTTGTGTATGTAAAGCATGTTTGTTGATAATGGATATGATAAAATCAATGTACAATGTCAACTTGCAATTCGGTCTCAGGTCAATAAAGAGATAGCAGGACAAGGATTTTCAATCTCATATTCCCAGCAAAAGCGTCAGATCCCAACTGATACTATTGACAATGGTATGTCTTATCTGTTATACCCTTTTTTTCTGGTCCACAGAATACTTAAATTGTATTGTTTTTCTGTTTCTCCGATTCCTATTACTATAACGCCTACGATATCATTAAGCTTGCATTAACTAATGTTATTTAGACAAGATGCATCTTCTGCTTTCCGACCTTCCATATATTCTTTTCTGAGATATGTAGAATAGGTCCCCACAACAGATTATTCTCAGAACTCCATGGGCCACTGAAGCACTTCTACACATAGACTCCATGAGCTCAACTTAGTGATGTCTTGGCCTTCGGCCTTCGGCACCTTCTGGGCTTCGGTGGAGCGATCAATCTACAAGATAAGAAACGCTCGGTAAGCCCTTAGGCACCAGTGTGGTACCGGCCGAAGATTCTCCGATGCTTAAGTTAGAATAAGTACGGAGTAAATAGTAATTTGGACATAGTAATAGCTAAGTGGCCGAAGGCTATAGTTACCTCTTTTTTGGGACTTGTGTCCACCTTTATAAGTCTTGGGAGGTGTACATTTGGAGTGGAACTTCAATGTGGGACTGTGTAGACATGGCCTGTAGTGGCTCCACATGTCCCAGCTAGAGATTGTGGGTTTGGAGTCTTGTATTGCTTTCGGCATCAAGGGATAGCGAACACTCCCATACCGATGGCGCTTTACAGTCCACGTGTGACCTTAGCATTGTTCGATATAATTGGGTATAAACAGGGAAAATAGAGAGAAAACAAGATATATGGCCGAAAGTAGAAATTGTGATAGTGATGATACTATGCATGTGGTTACAATTAGTTTTTAAGGTGTTAATCAAACTAGCCCAGGAATAAAGTGTTGGAACTCATTGTTGTCCCACATCGGCTAGAGGGCCAAAGAGAAAGTAGTTTAAATAGAAATACCCATCTCTAACTAACACCGATGCCTTTTGTGATAAAATCCCACACCTGAGGATTGTGCAGGTGGTTAAGTGGGGACAGTATCGGTGTTGTTGGAGTGGGCCCTCGGCCCGTCGACCTAGAAAGTTCAACATGGTATCAGAGCCAGGTTGGACAACAATGAGATCCAACACTCCCCGCACGTGAGACCCCATTTTTATGGGTCACACGTGGAGATCCACACATCGGCAACCACGTGGAGCCATGGGGACTCACCATCTCGCGGGTCAATGGGGACCCACCCATCACATGGCGAAACGGCCCGCAACCTGGCTCGATACCATGTTGAACTTTCCAGGTCGACGGGCTAGAGGCCACTCCAACAACACCGATATCGTAAACTTAACCACCGCACAACGCTGTGTGGGATTTTATCACAAAAGCGCCGGTGTTAGTTAGAGATGGGTATTTCTATTTAAACTACTTTCTCTTTGGCCCTCTAGCCGATGTGAGACAACAATGAGTTCCAACATAAAGTGTATAGGGTGCTCTGCTTTCTTGTCCAAGTTGCAGAAAGGCTTTGGAAAAAAATGGTGTGATTAGTTTTGTCATTTACGTACTTTGCAAAACCTAATTGTAATGACAGTGTTGCCCTTGTAGCTCTGGATTCTTTACATAATGGGCGGGACTGGAGAAAACAGTACTGTCCCTTTGACCTGCGTGGTTACGTACTTGGCTTCTCATGAGGAAAAACAAAAACAAAAGAAACTAGGTAACAAATAATTGTTATAAATTTTTAAAAAAAAAACAGAGAAAAGGGTGGAACCAAATGAAAACCAGTACAACTTGAGCACTGTGTTAATTGTTTGTCAATTTTATTTAACAATTATGCTCTGAAATAGTGAGATTCCTTTTACAACGTTTTCTTTTTGTTTTAATTAAAGAGAGGTGAATTGTGGAGAGAGTTTAAGATAAAATGTCTTTGTATGTTACTCCATCCATCACTTACCTTACTAGTCTTTTGGTTGAGTGGCAAATGCCTAGCTCATTAGGGTTTCAGGTTTAGGGCATGTTCGAGTAGGGGAGAATGTTGCAGACAAGAACCCTACATCGGACAGGAATGAGTCCGATTTAGGGTTAATAAGGGTGGAGTAAGCAATACCTAACAAGTTAGTCTTTTTGGTTTAATGCTGCAATAAATTCCACACAAAAAAAACTTGATGCAATACCCAACTTACAAAAGTATGTTTGTATAGAGCATCTCCGGTGTGGAGATGTAAAAATGATGCAAATCACATTTACACGCCAAGTCACCCAAATTGACTATGACTATCGTGGGAGTTTTTATTGGGTTGTAAATTTGCATTAATCACCTAGTTAACGTCATTGAGCTTTATGGAGCTAAATAGTAGGTAATAATTGTTAACTTGTCGTACTTGACGACATATCACTAATCACTAGATCAAAGTAGCACTTAATTAGGAGGAAGATTCTTCTTCCAAATTAATAAAAGAAGGAAGGAGAGGAAAATAAGTCAATGATATTCCCACCCAAAAGATAATCTCAAAGCCCATGTAGAAATCTGAAATTATAATATAAACAGTGACTGAGAAAAAAGGTGAACAAGTCATTCTGCTAATAAAAAGCTACTTAACCTGTCTCCAAGATCAGCATCACAAGTTTAGTCTTAGATTTGTTAGACAACATTGAAATCTTTAACATTGTATTTAGTTGGTAGGTTCCGTACACTTTAGAATCAGAAAACCACCATGCTCAAAAACCAAATCCAGGAGAGAGAGAGAGAGAGAGAGAGAGAGAGAGAGAGAGGACACACAAATAAATTACAGAAAAATATGAACCACAAATTAAAATACATTAGTAGTGTAATCTGATCTAAATCTTAGTCTCTTGTATTTTTTTATATACAATAAAATCACTGATCATCGTTCGTAGATAGTAGGGGGGATCTTGTTTCTAATTATAAGAGGATCCCATATAAACAAACAAGCCAGAAAAGTGATTGAAGCATAAGATGCTTTGAGTTAGTGCAAGAAGACTCAGCATTTGATCTTTCAAGGTTTGAAGTTTCAAGGTCTTGCCCAGTCAACTTGGCCATTTTGGTACCAAAGTTTAGTGAGTCGACAGTCTAAAAGAGTTAAAAGTAGGCAGTCATACCATGAAATTCCAAGCTGAGTGCTCTATGACTTGGCTAATTTTGAAACCCATCATCCAGTACCGTTTTCTTTCCTTCAATTATTATTTTTTCTTTTATAGGACAACAACTGGTCTAACTGCATACTCTACTAATAACACATCAGCCATAGTAAAGATTTTTTTATTATTATTGAGAATAACGATAATACACTAAACTCACACACAAAACAATGATGCTACTAGGGTTTGAACCGAGACCTTGCTTGGAGGAGCAATTACTCCAAACCACTACACTAGTGGGTCCATTGCTCACAGAATTTTCTACCATTTTAATTTTTGCTCTTATTCTAATTAATATAGTGGAAAAATTAGAAGTCCTAGTCATTTTACTAAAATTCAAATATTAAGTAAAATATAAAGTTCAGAAGATCCCATGCTTATTAAGTTAATCATAATTAATATTACTTTGATATTTATCACCAAGTTTCATGACCTTTGTAATATGCAGGTGATGCCTAAGACATACTGTGCTTTCACCATTTGATTGAAAATGCTTATCCTTGATTATGCCTGTTCTTTCATTATCCATTACAACTTGGAATTTTATGTTCTGCTATCTGATGCATTATCTCTTTCTGCATTCCATTCTTAACTAGAGCTAGAGGAACCATTCTTAAGGTATCAGATAAAGGGCAGTCAACCGTTTAGTGTACTGTGTTTGCTGCAAGACCCTTGCCCAGACTCTAAAAGGTAAAAACCATTATTTCTCATACATGCTTCTGTTCATCTTTGATGCCTTCTGCAATAACTCCCTTATCACATAACAGAATATGAAATCCATAGGGGGCGGGGGGTACAACTAGGTTTTGAGATGCTTCATCTCAGTTTCATGTTTCATATTCGAAATTCCAAGAAATACTTTGATCCTGTTTTCCTCAGATACTATTATGCTAACTCAAAGTTCTGAATGAAATATTTACATGCAACCATGAAAAAAAAAACTAAGATAAAGCTATACTAATGAACTAAAACACCATAATGGCATATCAATCTGCAGAGGATTGAGAAGAGCTGCTAGATCATCCGTGCGGGTAGCGCTGTGCGGATTGCATCTGAAAAACCATATTTTGAGGTCCATAGTAAGAGTTATTAGCAGCACCTTTGTGCAGATCTTGCCCCTGCATTTTAAGTCCATACGAACTAATCCCATAAGGATGGGACATGAACATACTTCCATGTGCTTGATTGAAAGCCATGTTTGCACCACCGCCTTGCGGGTGATGCCACTGAAACGGAGTCCTGGCAGTGGCAGCAGAATTTGGCTGCTGAGGCACAGAAGAGTGCTCTGGAGAGAGAGGCCTTTTATTGTCTGGAGATGGAGTTCTCATGTCGTTGAGATTGACGGTTGTTATGTCATGGATGCTGGCTCTTCGCTTATCCTTCCCCCCCGAAAGCTGCCTGATAAAGTACTTCTGTGCATGACTAGCCACTTGAGTCGGTGTTCGAGTTACCACAAAATTGCGTGAGATGTTCCTCCAGTCCCCTTTGCCATACTTTTTCAGCCCCAGTAGAAACAGCCTATACACAATCATGAAAATATTTTGTAAAATAAAACTAGTGTAACTAAATCTGAACCAAGATAATTTTCAGTACCTAAGCTAGAGTTCTGATCATGCTTTGAGATGAGAAGAAAAAATCATCTAAAATGTTAACTTCAAGGCAATTCTACTTTAACAGCTCAAATGTTAAAGTGAATAACATTACATTCTGAAATTTACACAGGGAAACTTACTTGTGTTCATCTTCAGTCCATGGAACACCTTTCTTTCTTTCATGATCTGCAGGCCTAGCTGATGAAGATCTCTTACCACCAAGCCCATAAGACTGCTTGAACCCATCATAGCCATGTCTATTCACCCACTCCAATGTGAATGGTGAGGTACTGTAGCCAGGAATTGGAACCAACCCTGCTTCTATTTTGCCAACATCAACTTCCAATTCCTCATACTGCTTCATCACATCCCTTGCTGTCTTCCCAGGTATCATTGCAGCCACCTTGAGCCACCGGTCCGGGGTGTCCTTGTCGTGCACTGCCAAGGCGTTTTCGAACATTTTGTTCTCTGCCGGTGTCCATTGTGTGCTCTTGCTCTCTTCAAGAAGCCAATTTGAACTTGAAAAATAGGATGAAGGCGATAGAATTTCCATTTCAAACTTCATGATATCAAATTCAAGATCTCAAATTCACAATTGCATAATTGACAAAATTGGATGAATTTCTGATTTCTTGAATTCCCAACAGATGAAATTGGATGTGGTACTGAGAATTTGGGTTGAAAACAGAGGAGAAACAGAGCAAGAGAGAACCCTTTGAAGAAATGCAGATAGAGAGAGAAAGAGAGGTGGAGGTTTCAGAATGATGGAAGGAGTATTAAATCAAGGGGCATTCTGAAAGGAATCAGAATACCTTTTTTCTGCATAGGCACACCCTCAGGAATCTAGAAAAGACCCACCTTTTCAAAATTCAAATAAATGTCTTTAAATCCTTATTTTTAAGAAGAAAAAAACTAAAATAGTTTAGCTGAACCCATTGAAGAAGTCTCAGAGATCATAAACAGAGAAGAAATGAAAGCAATCTTGAGAAAATGAAATTAGAATCTTGCTACTAGAATTTCAAAAGAGGAAAGCTTCAAAGGTGAGAACTAAAACACTTGTATCTGCAGCTTCTTGCACTTCTTGGTATCCCAATTAGGAAAGCAAAAGAAACTGAAAGGAATGAGAGTGTGTGTGTGTGTGTATGTGTGAGAGAGAGAGAGAGAGAGAGAGAGAGAGAGACCAAAAAGGCTGCTAATGGAGAAAACCAATTGGGGACAGGAGTGAGGGAGGCTCTGAAACCAGGGGAATTGGAGCAGTCAGTGGAGAAAAGTTGGGAAAGATTTCTTCTTTCTTCTTTTTTCCTTTAGCAACAAAGAAAAGAGAAGAAATAAAAAATAAAGTGTTGTGTTTGAGCTATGAATGGAAAGGGAAAACTACAGCAGCTCAGATAAAGCAAAGCTAGCAAGCTTCAAGAAATGAATCTCTAATAAGTTTGCTAAAATCTTTGGAGAGAGAGAGAGCGAAGGGAAAGCAGAGTTTGAAGGTGGATGGCTGTGATTGGATGTTAAGATGTTTGTAGATACTGCAAATTATGAAAAAGTTCCCTCTTATTATAATGCACACACTCTCTCTGTTTTAAGCTTTTTTTTTTTTCCACAACAATATTAAATTTATAAGGTCTAAAAATACTTTCCTTTTTCTTTTCCTTTTTTTTTGAGTTGTGAGGGAACAGGTAGGCTGGCAGCTCATGATGATTGGTGGAAGCTCACCCTAGTCACCGTTGCTGCACTTGTCTATGGTCTCTACAACAAAACACCCACTCTACTCACAACCGTCTGATTAAATTAAAATCATCATAAAGAAACATGATTGGATTTGATAATAAGTCCTTTTTTTTTCTTGGTGAGATCAGAAATCCTTTTCAAACTCTTTTTACAGTTGCAACTTGAGGAGGTGGGCCCCTCATGTGGTTTTATTACACCAATGTCTCTAGCAAGACTCTCATTGGGCGCCCTCCTGCATAAATGTAAAGGTTATGATCTCAAGGGACTAGGTCCGTTTTAAGAAGCCATTCCGACACGTGTCATAGCTTAATTGGTTAGCAAAAGTCCCTCCTCGTAAGAGGTCTAAGGCAAGAGAGAAACTTATCCATACCGGTGTATACATTTTTCTCTTTATTCTCTTTCCTTTTGTGAGGATAGAGAAAGAAATTGGTACATATCTTGTCGTATGCAAGTTTCTCTCCTAAGATAGACAAGAATTATCTCAGAATTTGATCAGCGTAGCAGTATTCTTACTACACCAATAACACTAGACTCACAAGTTGTTATGTTACCCTAAATGGGAGAAGGGTAACACATTAGGATCAAGATAGTTATAGAATTCAAATACCTCCAATGTATCAAAAGTTAATAATAATATTACTTGCAAAATTTGTTCACCAAGTACTTGGCAAGGTAAAAGAGTATGCAAATCTCATTTGTCTTAACACGTCAGCATTTTCATGCTCTAAGGGAATAGGTAAATGGATAGGCAAAATATAACTACTCTCCCCAACAAGTCAATATTGTCTACTTCAAAGTGAATAGGTATATTGAGAGAGAATAGTGTGGTGGCTGGGACTGCTCATGGTGGTGGTGGTGGCATGAGAGAAGGACATAGTGGCTGTCGGGTTTCTAGATTTTGTTTTAAAATTTTGTTATTTTAATTCATATTTGTTTTCTTCGTAAATAGAGCTGAATAATTTTTTAAAAATTTAAATGAATTTTTTAACAATAATTTAACAAAATGGACAACATTGGCTAACAAAGTAAAACACAATGACTAAATTGGCCAAATAGAAAACACAGGGACTAAATTTGCCAAATGAATAAAACACATGTACCATTTTAATATTTAACTCTAAAATATATTCACTTTCTCACATATTTTCTATAAAATATAATAGTAAATGTAAAAATTTAAAATATATATAATTAGTACACTTGCATTGCCTAGCCCCTTGAAGTGACCAACTTTTCTCATGAGACAAATGGATAGACAACATGCCACCTCAATTGTTATAGTACAATTTTGTCTATTTCATTTGCATACTCTCTTAGGAGTAATTTTTGGGTGTTCCCGATACACCACGTGATTGTAGGACATGTGGAATATATCCAACGTCTGATCACGTGTGTCATAAAAAATAATGCAATAAATTAGAAAGTAATTCCAAATGTCACTGCGCTCATTGGATGATAGGCCAAATGCGTAGTGTAATAACATTTAAAAATTTCTCCTCTCTTAGAGATGCTTGTTAAAAACAAGTGAGGTTCATAATAACCCAAATTTGAATAAATGATAGATTGCCACATCATTTGGTGAGTGTTCGTGCTCGTATTGATCTGCCAATGAGATGGATCCACGTAATTGGGAGGAACTCAAATCATGATTCATGGACCCGAGTGTACCTGATTACCTTCGCATAATCACTAGTTCACAACCAATTTAACCAACCACCGCCTCTCAGCTCACTTATTCTTTTCTTTGCCCTCTCAAATGTTGGCTAGTGGAAGTGGAATTGAGTAGGAAAGTGATGCCATATCCACTCAATTATGTGCGCGTGTACTTCACTCTTGAATCTAAAGACATCAGAAATGGGACCCACTATACAAATAAAATGATGTGATAGACACGTGTGTACACGCGCTTAGTATACGGTTGTTGCTTTAGGTTTTGGTTGCTCTATAATACAACCAATACAACTAAGCGGTACCCTTCAGATGTGACCAACTGCTCCACTGCGCGCTCTCTCTCTCTTTCTCTCTCTCTTCCTATTTTTTTCTTTTTTGGTCGAAATCTCCCTATTCTTCTCTCCTATTCAAAATCTGATAGAGCACCCTTTAAGGTAATTGTCTCGCAGCCTTGGTCTTTCCCACTTGAAAGTTAGATGATCTTATCTGGGTAATTGTCATCCGCTGATAAGTCCAAATTTTATTAAAACTTGTGAATCCATCAAAATTCTTCTCGTATTAGATAATTTGACTACGAAAATGTTTGTCCACTACAGTGCCAAAGCTAGGAATTGATATGAAAGGATGTCTTTTTGCAAAATATAAAAATAAAGGGAATGAGAGCATAAAAACTATATGTTCTCGTAGAGCTTCTTGAAAATCATCTTTAGACCTATGGACCAATATAGTATAAAGTAAAAATCAAGAAATAAACTTTAAATTACAGCTTTCACACATCAAGTTTATGATTGTTGTATGTATAAAACCCTTGTATCATCTTTCAATACTCAATTCAATTTATACAAACAACATTAAATTATTCACATAAAGAGAAAGAAAAGGAGAGAAAATGGCTTGGAAGAGAGAGAGAGAGAGAGAGAGAGAGAGAGAGGAGAGAGTTGAGTAGTGGCCTGGGACCCCTCTGATCACCATGTGGCTCCGCCATTGGTCGACTGTAAGTTTGGCTTTTCATTGAGTTGATTTTTGACAAACAGTTTGCTAGCATATGTGAAGGAAAGTACTTCATTATAACTTAATGGAAAGTACTTCCCTCATTATTATGTAAGTTGGAGTTCTTACATTCCTACTAATAGTAGAGTGACATGTGTGCAAAAAAATTTTTGGTATTTTTAATTAATTATTTTTGCATATGTGTCAAACTATGATTAACATAAAGGATGAGTATCTTCTTACAGATAAAAAGACAAATAACATCCTAAATTAATAATCCCTCACACTAAATTTCACATGAATCAATAACTAACATTCACTTATGTACATGTTAATGGTTGTATAAAGTGAAAGTATCAATCACTAAAATCATTCATGGATTTGCAAATGATGATTAACAAATAATAGAAGTGGGTGCCATGGTACATTTTACATTAATCAATACTTGGCATTCGCCCACACTACACGTGTAAAAAATAATCATTCAGGAGGCAATAAAAAACGACATATCAATCCAGTTAAAAAAAAAAGAGAGCATGTTTTCAATAAATAAAAAAAACTAGTCACTAAATTAGATTACATGCCCTTTTTTATTTTTTATTATTTTGCATTGTTACGTGACAAGAATATTCTCAGGTTTTTCTCCCCATTCATTTATACCTTACATACATGGATGTTTAAACACATTAATTGTCCATCTCTCTGAAGTTTAGCCATATAAGAGCATCTCCAACAGCATCTTCAACCACTTTGGGATGCTCAAATAGGTGAGCCACATCAGAAAAATTATCTCCAACAACCTCTTCAACCTCAGTCATCAAATCTGCAACCCTATTCTCTCTCTTCAAAACTGGTAAGTTGACTTTGCCTCTTCAAAACATTTATTTTGTTTTGGGAGAACCAAAATCATATCAAAAGGCTAAAAACATTTATTTTTTTATGGGTTTGATGTAAATTTCATAAATATTATCTTTAAAAAGAGAATGTTATTAATTATTATTGTTTTAAGTCAAATATTGTATTAATTGAATTGAAGAGATCGATGAAAGACAAAATATTAAAGTAGCAAATAAGGCTCTTTAAATCGCCACGTAGGCCAACAAACTTCAATTTGAAGAATTTTTTTTGCTACCACTATTGGAGATGCTCTAATAAGTTGTTCATGTGGGTCATCAAATTTAGAGTCATAATAACTAATAGGAGGGTCCCACCAAGTACCTTGGGAAATGTTTGTTCCCTATGTAAAAATGGCAATCGAGCTGCCGAATTATTTGGGCCATAAATAAATGTTAAAATTGGGCTGGACTATGTTGTACAAATAGGGAAGGGAGGCCCAAGTATGAAGATGCTAAATTTGTACCACATGCCACGTGGCAACAATACAGAAAGACTATAACGAGGGGAAAAAGGGAGCAGAAAAACTTGGTTGAAACGGGGATAACACTGTTTTGCTATTTCCCTCCAATCATAGTTTTCCACGCGTAAAATTTTTTCCATATGACAGACCTTGATTGGACGGGAATAGCAAAACAGTGCTATCCTCGTTCCAACAAAGTGTTTCTCCAAAAGGGAGGGCTTATAACAGGGATTCCTTAATAACGTCCGATTTAGTGCAAAGTTATTATTAAAATAGTGAATTGAAACCCTCACTTTTACCCCTCATTATAAAAGCTCCGCAACAACATGTTCTTTTATTGGTGGAAAACATTGTTGACTAGGGTTTGGGGCCACCACCATCATTAAGAGCACCTCGCATCTCGCACCTTTTATTCAATACGACAATGTGTCCATTAATGAGCCAAGGTCCCTATCTCCACAGTTGCCCTTGCCCTCACATCTCCTCTCCTCTCTCACTCCCATAACATTGGTGTCCTTTGTGTGAGTGAATCGTGTCTTATCACTGCTTGTATTACGTGTTAAATCATGTAGTGAGAAACATAAATGCATTGTTATATGAGAAATGCTAGCAACTTTCTTTCTAACCTTCTCTTTGGGACTTTGTTCATTATCTTCATGACATGCGTCAATTTCTACACTAAAAACAATGTCATTAATACATTAAACAATATCAAAAGAGAAGGTTGGAGAGAAGGTTGCTAGCACTCCCCTTGTTCTATATAGCCAATGATAGGAGAGAAAATTTGCGATTGAAAAGGAAAATCTGAAATTGATGAGTAAGTTTACTATGTTAGTTTGCCAATAAAAATAAGCAAAAAGTTGGCAGTAAACATTTCTTATAAGAAAATTCAAGTGTTTCTAACAAGTAACTATATGTGGTATTAAAAAGTACGTTTACATGATATAACACGTCAACGTATTATAACATACATGCACGGACTTAGGATTCAAAAATGAATATGGCTAATTTTTAGGCCAATTTTTCCAATCGGAAAGTTTCTATTGAAATTTTAATAGTCTATTTTATTTTTTAATGATATTTTCCATATATAAAACAATAAACACTTTTATTATTTACTCCTACATAAACACAATAGTATATGAATACATGTCAAGTGTTGATGATGATAGTGACAATACAACTGGAATTAAAGTGATGAACATAAATACTCCGGTTTTATTTAGCATTTTCACAAGTTGTGGCTCGGTCACATTATATTCTCCGCATATGCATATTATTAGTAGGGGTGGGCATCCGAACCGGACCGAAAGAAAAAAATCGGTTGACCAAAAAGTCAACAATGCTATATTTTTTAATTCTTAAAATTTAGCCGAAGGTTTGCTATCTAAATCATATTTTTTTACATATTTTTGTAAAATCTAATGCTATATTTTTAATTTTATAATTAATATTTTTCCAAGTCAACTTCAATTTAACCAGGATGAATAGTACCGATTCCGATGTGAGCTTGAAATCGAACCGGACCGCACCCACTCCTAATTATTAGGCTGTGTGCGCTGCGCATGCACGCAAAGCGTGGGGAACAGGAAACGAAAGAAAACAAATTGGAGAGTTGTTTTTAGTTGTTAAAATAGTATCGAATCAAATAACAACAAAAATGAAAGGTGTTAGCTGCCCCTTCAAATAAAATGCACAATGTGCTGCTTTCAATTTTAATTTATTTTAAAAAGGAGTGGCATTATTATCATTCCACGCAGATATCTACTCCACTTGATTTTTTTTAATAACAAATAAATAGTATTTTATTCAACTCGTCTGAAAAATAATCTTAAAATGCTTATAACTATTTTTTATTATATACTTTTCTTATTATTTCAAATAATTGTGTTTATGAAGGAACATGTCACTTGTTAGTCCTTTTGTTACTTGTTGGTTTTGTAATACAATTAAAAGTTACAGGTTTTGAATTCGATCGAGATCAAATCTTCGTATAATTACTTAAAAAGTAATCAATCACTTAATCCATTTTCAATGAATTGGTATTGAAAATCAAATATAAAGTCAAGTGACATTGGTTATTTTTTTTTTTTCAATTAAAATCCCCAAAAAAACTATGTAATTGGGTAAGAAGGGCGTTGTTGAAAATGGACATGTCCATGAAAAAATAAATAGAATATGAAGAATAAAAAATATTGCAGCCTTCAATAATTATAGGGGTTAGGGGTGTGCTTGGGCACCACCACCAATTTGTTGCCATTAAGGGAAAGATTCTTTATTTTTCATATGTTCCCCCCTTTCCCTAAAAGTCAAAAATGTCAGACAATGTGATTGAGATTTGAGAGGCAACTCCACCGGTATGCGTGTGCATCGACCTCATGTGCGCTCCTCCATCTTACAATAACCTTTTATTTAATACTTTGCCTAAAGTCACTTGCCCTATTAAAACATACCAACATCAACAACAATAATAATTCCCAACTATGTTTTATATAAGAAATTGGTTGTGCCATATGAAATTCGTTTTTTTAAAATTAAAAATTTATTTTATTTTGGTGGACTAAATAATTTGACTTTAGACAATGTATATCTGAATCAAATTCACGTATGTGCACTTTTAATATAAACACAACTCAATGAATTGTGATTAATCTATATCGTAATAAGAAACGATGACAAGCGATTATAATCCGGATTCGCATACTATGTGATTACGCATTGCACAAAATATCATATGTATATCTAAATCAAATTTGAATTTAGGTTAAGCAATGTCGATCTCAATCAAATTAATGCATAGACATCTTTAACGTAAACTCAAATCCAATGAATCCTTATTAATTTATATTTTAATAGGGAACGATGAACCTGTCAAACTAGCGGCTATAACCCGGATTCCAAATATGATGTGATGTGAGTTCGCATTGTACTATATCCCATCCCACCAATGTGATTGATATTGCACGTCTATTTTGCCAAATGCTTTTAATGTGAACTGTGTGACTTTGAGACGAAAGACAGCATGGGCGACTGAATATGGTCCCAATTGAAAGCCCACTCAATAAAACATGATGCAATTGCCTGCTGGACTATTGTTTCTGACTTTGGTGATGATTGGGCTAAGAATGGGTTGGTCGGTCTTGAGTGACTGGTGAAAATGACATCAGTGAGACAGCTCCATTGTAGGCTCAAGGGATTTGAAATTGATTTGAGATATTGATGCATATAAGTTTTAGGAAAAACTACATAAAATTCCTTAAATTATAAGGTTATTTTTAAGTTCATATCCAACTTTAAAGACATTTACAAGTACATACTCAAACTCCAGGAAACTCTATAATTTACCCACTATGTTAGCCAAACCGTTAGTTAATCTGTTAAATATTAATGTGGCATTTATGAGACCTATTTTTTAATTAACGTGGACTCCACATAAGAAATAAAATAAATGAAAAACAATAAAAAAAAATCTAAAAAACCCAAAAAAACAAAAAACAAAAAAAATCCATCTTCTTTGACATGCCCCTGCCTTCCAGCCTAATCTCCAACCTACCCTCCCCACATCTCTGATCCAACAAAATCAAGGGAATGGGGGGATATCAGAGAAGATGGGTTTGGTGGGCATGGGGATATGTTGAAGAAGGCGATGAGGGTTTGTTGGTCTTCTTGGAACACCAACAAATGCAAATTTACAATCATCATAAAACCTAGTATAAAGAAAGTAAAGAAAAAAGAAACGTAAAACCAAACCTAGAAAACACCGATCCATCTCATCTTCCCCAACCCCCATCCCAAACCCCCATCCCAAACCCCCCACCCCAACAACCGCTACACTTGGAATTACTCTAACCAACCCAACACTCCAGCCACCCTCTCTCTCTTTCTCCCTTCCCCGAACCACCCTTCCAGCGCACCACAACCTAGATCCCCGATTCCAAAAACCAAAAAACAAAACTCACCCAACCCCCCTCATTCTCTTTCTTTGTCCCTGGTTTTTTCTCTCTCCTCGTCTCTGTACACACGATATGGGTTTGTTTTTGTAGGGTATATTTGAATTGGGTTGGCTTGATTTTCGGGGCTTCTATGGGCTTCATGCTACTAATCTGTGTGTGTGTGTGTGTGTGTGTGTGTGAGAGATAGGTGGTTGGGGAAGAGAGGCTGGATTTCAAACAACCTAGATTTGAAGTTAGTTGTCGAGGTTGGGGTGGGATATGTTTGTTTATTTTTTAATTTTTGAATATGATAACCGGCCAGGTTGCGATGGGGTTGATGACGGGGGATGAAGGGAGATTTGGGATGAGGCGTGGCAGGTTGCGATGGGGAGTAGCTGGGTTTGTTTTGGGAGGTTTACAATGAAGGTTTGGTAGTTTTTTTTAATTTTTTGTTATTTTATTATGTAGTTTAGGTTGGAAGGGAATGGGGTATCGGAGAAGATGGGTTTGATGGGCATGGGGAGATGTTGAAGAAGGCGACAAGGGTTTGGTGGTCTTCTTGGTTTTGCTGGAGCACCCACCCAATTTTGTAGTCAATTTCCTCCATTGCCTATTACGGAAGTGAATAGTAACATGGATGAATAGTGACTCTGGAGTGTGGGGATATTAGGTTATCTCCAGCCATGTGCTATATTCCAAATATAGCCCTAAAATAATGCAAAACTCATCTCCAGTCATGGGCTAAACAAAATTTTGGCCAAATTTGGAAGGCCACATTTGGCCCTTTAGCCCTCCAACCGGGCCACATTTAGCCTAGCTTTGGCCTAGGCCAAATTTTTTGTGGGCCCCATGCATGTGCTTTTCATATTGCACATTGAAATCCATCCATTTTTTTGTGGGCTCCATGCTTCTCAAAATAATAAAATATAAAGGACTCTAAAATATAGCCCTGCATGGCTGGAGATGGAAAATTTTAGCCCTACACGATTCTTTAAAAAATTAATATTTTGGAGGACTAAATTTTTAGCCCTGGACTACATTTAGCCATATGATTGGAGATGGCCTTAGTGGGTGGTGGCTTGGGGTCTAGGGTTAGTTGGGTAAGTTTGGCTAGCTGGACTTGGAGGGCTGGGGAGGAGAGGGTGATATTTTTTTAATAGACAAGCAGAAGAAATAACTTAGAAACGTATAAGAATTAGACCAATTTTTTTAACCATCCAAACATGCCTTTGAATCACGCCTAAAGACCTAATTTTTTCACGTGTTTTAAATTTAATCAATTTGATTTTTATTTTTTTTTTCCAAAGTTAGGAAAGGTAACGGGTTTTTTTCGCACAAACTATCAATGTACCATATGGATTCGAACATGAGACCATTGTTTTGTATATAGTAGTTGTGGTGGGACATGGAATGTGGGGAGGGTTAAGGGCTAACGGTGACAATGGCCAAGTTTGATTCGAGAAGGAGGAGACCATTTTCTTGGAGAGCTCTTTAGCATCTACTTTCTGCTTCGAAGTTCAAAGCTTAAAGCTCATTTGATAACCATTTTAGTTTTTAATTTTCAGTTTCTATTTTTTTAAAATTGAAAATTTGTATGGTAACTAATTTCAATTTTTCAAAAACACTGAAAACGATTAACGTATTTCATTGTGACTCAAATAATTTAACTAATTAACTCATTTATCATATTATCAAAGGATGAAGAAAATAGAGAGGAAGAAGATTAAAAAAAAAACATAGAGAGATGCAGAAGAAGAGAAAAAACAGTGAAAGGATGAAGAAAAGAAAGAACCAGAGAGAGAAAGTTGCATAGAAGAGATGAGAGCATGCGCGAGAAAGAGGAATAGAGAAAGAAGAAAAAGAAAAAGAAAGTGTGCGTGTATTAGAATGACTATATTGCCCTCTCGTTCTGTCCCATGTGAATTTTAACGGAACTTTGGATGAAATCATATGAAATTTAACAGTATGGGTGAAATTCGCAAATTCATATAGTTCGTCAGATTTTTTAGTTCAAGGGAGTAAGTTCAGGGAGTAGACGGCTAAAAATCCAATTTGAAAAAAAAAGTTCACTCCCTATTTCCATCATCATCACGAAAACTTAGACCCTGTTTGGTATCCTACTCAAAAAAGAAAACTAAAAAACTATGATTCTTTTTAAAAACATGAATTTTCAAATAGTAATGTTAAGATCTAAAAACTTGTTTGGTATTGAACTCCAAACTATTTTTAAAATATAAAAAAATGATATTAAAAATCATAAAATTAAAAACCCTAATCCCCATATTGAAATTAACAAAAGAAAAGGAAAAAGATTTGAGACATAAACCCTATCAATTTTGGTGGTGCACAACAACTCCAAATTGAACTCCTTGACGCTGAGTTTAAGTCGTTGGTTTTAGTGCTTATTGGTTCACAAAGACAAACCAGATCGATACGAGAGAGAGAGAGAAAAAAACTATAAAAGCTCACTTCTTTTGTTTTTAATAATAGGGGTGTCTTTGTTTTTTTAATTTTTTTTTTACTTTTTAAAAAATGGACTTATCAAACAGGTTTTTTGGGCAAATTTATTTTTGAATTTATAAAATGTGATCCAAATAGGATACCAAATGGGCCCTTAAATGCTCAACCATAACTCTTATCATCATATAAATATTTAACATGAATACTTCAACCATAAGGATATTTTTTGTTTTTGTGGTCTAAGATCAAGGGTAATTAAGTTGAACAAATAAACAAGGACAGCATATCAGTACAAACAAGGAATACTTTTGATTGTACGAGTGCTTCATTTTCCTGTCAGAAGGTCAGTCAGTAGGCTCCAAACTAAAAATACAAAAGAGATTAAACAGGTAGAGAACCATAATAGATGTGGATATATCATTATACAGCTCTTCACTCCTTCAAAGTCAACTTTTCCCTAGACGATGTATCTTGTTTCATTGTGTTGATTGCATCACATATTTGGTTGACTCTCGTTGATTGGACTCATGATAAGAATATAATTCACCTCACTTTCAATTCAAGGCAGCTTCCATTTCCAATTAAAATGGTAATTACCCTACCCATCATAATAGGACGGGCTCTCTATGTTACCTATAAAATTCCTCTGCCTAAATTATTATTCACCCCAGCTACACGATGTTGAAACAAATCCGCCAAAGCCATTAAACCAGAGCTCCAAACATTGCACGCTTCATGAACCACAGTCATCGAATAGGTTATTGCAGTGAAAGCAGATACACAGAGATACAGAACACTAGACAGGGAGCATGCATGTGTGTATCTATGTGGTTAATCCGGTCTACATATAAAAAGCATACTAGGTTATAAGGAATCAAACTTGATGACCTTGTCACCTGATTAAAAATACACAGGAACTTACCTTCACGGAGTTAATCTCATCCACAGCAGCAGGGATGTCCATCTCACTTTTCAAATCCAAAGATCTCATGACATTTCCCACTTCTTCAATCTTCCTTCGCTGATTCTTCTTATCTCTTACTTATTCCGCCTGAAATGGAAATAAGTATATATGAATTGAGTCACTATTTAAGTAGCAGCAATGTGATTACAGTATAAGAGAGGGAATCTGAAAGCATGATAACAAGTACAAAGGTAAGGCATCTACCATGTTAAACATCCAATCGACAAGGAACTCATGCCTTTTCTCTTGCCAGTTTGGGTGCATCGGACATATTGGGGGGGTAAGGAACTACGCCCTTATTCTGGAAAGGAAGTTAAGTTTGAATTGAGTCATTTGTTAAGCAATGTGTATATATATAGTTTCCATTGAGGGACACCCTTTAGGGCACCCTACAAATTTTTTTTCAACGATCCAAATCGCGTATTTTTTAAGTCTTCACTCATAGATCATTTGCAAAAAATTAGACAAATCGGAAACCATTTAGACATCTAATTGTGTCCTAGAAAATCAGTGAACACGGTGCTTCAAGAAAAAAGTAAAATTTCAATAATTTAATTGAGTGATCAAATGATATCGGATTCAAGTGAATTTTCGTAGAGATGATTTTCGAACGAATATCTACAAAATAGACGGTTTGGATTAATGAAATACAATGTATGGTGGGCCTTATAAGGGTGTCCCTCAAATAATTTGAGGGATCCCTCAACTGAAGTTCTTATATATAGCTGTATGTATGTATGTAGGCAGAATCTAATACTATAGTTGCTTTCCTTTACCTTAACCCTACGGGGAAGCCAGGGGTTTTTTAAAGTATAATAGTCGGAAGCACCGGCGTCAATAACAAAATGAAAATGTTGTAGGTCTGTCCTTATGACGATTTCAGCCGAGCACTGGGTGCAATTGAAGTAAAATCTGAATGGGTAATACTTAAAATACTCCAAAATCAGAGCCGGGCGCTGCACTCGGTGGTAAATCAATCATACAACAACAATTAGTAAGTAAACCAATCCAACCCAACCCTACCCTACCCTGTGTAGTGTGTAGGTGTATAATTAATGTATCCAAGTATTATGCTTCATATAATGTTGACATAAATCAGACTATCAGAGCCATAAAACTATAAAGAAGAGGAGGTAAATATTCAGAAAATCTGAGAAATTGTATTAAGGACATAAAGAAGATTAGACATTGTTAATCATATAATATGATGATGGGAGTAATAGTCTAATAGATCATTTAGACAGTTTAAATCCCAAATACTTGATTAAGAAGAACAATATGAATTGTTGATGCAATTATTTAATTTTGACAATGGTTAAATTCAAATTCAAAGAACCACTAAAACAAATTGACTTTGCTAAGAATAACACCCAGCATGTAACATGCGTTGGCCCAAGCTTAATTCATATTTGAAAGAAACTGCCATGACTACAAATACACAGGAATCTACCTTGATGGAAGACTGCTAAACCTCTCATTTAAAATCCAAAGATTTCATGGCATCTCCCACACCTTCAATCTTCCTTTTCTGATTAATCTTGGCATCTCCCACAGCAATGTGATTACAGTATAAGGGGGAATCTGAAAAGCTGATAACAAGTACAAATGTAAGGTAAGGCATCTACCATGTAAAACTCATGGGCTAAGATCTTGTCTCTTTTCTCATGACAGTTTTTGACACGTGGAAAGGAAGTTTGAATTGAGTCATCATTAATTAATTAGTGTGATAACAGTAAAAGTCAATCTAAGAAAAGAAAAACATGAAGCATGCATTCATGTATGTATATATAAATATATAGTTGTATGAATGTATGCATGTTATGTATGCAGGCTGAATCTCTAGTTCCTTTCTTTTACCTCCTCAAGCCCAAAGGGAAGATGCCCGGCGGGCAATTGATCACCAAAAAATTGCCTCCCAAACAACGCGTGAATATTTAGGGTTTGTCCTTATGAAAATCCCAGCTGAGCACTGGCTACATTTGAAGTAAAATCATAATTTTTGATTCAATTGCCACTCAGCCCACCAATCCATGCCACTTGTATAATTAGAGTATTTTAAAGCCTAATAATGTATAGATAACAATTGTCATTTATCCAGAGGTAATGATAAAGATACTCAAAGGGAAAATGTGTAAGGATTATAAATATACATGCAGACCGATTAAATAAAGACTCTGGATTCTGCACATGGAAAGAAGGAACTTCTCCTGGTAAGTAAGCTTCCTTCGGATGTGGAAAGCCACGTGATGCATCATCTTCTGACTCTGAAATGACATACATAGTGGCAGGCCCATAGACAGGAGGTGGCCTTGGCTGGAAAGATCTTTCCGATCGAGTGATACCATGTTGAGGCTTCATCATACCAGTAGAAACACCAGGAGGCAGTGAGAGATTCCTAGAAAAGACTCTAGTTTTCTTCCTCTGATTCATCAGACTTGAAGAACCATTTGAACCTCCTTTCACAAACTGATTAGCTTGATGAACAGGTAATACCAGAGGAGCACTTGGAAACTGAGGTAAATAAGTAGATAATGCAAAAAAGACAACATGCTGAGGAAGTATAAAGTACAACAAACAGTTGCTTTATAGAACCTAAATCAAGAGAGTGCAATCCAGACTCAAACAACTCAAAGTAGAAACAGAGATACGCAACCCAATTTTTCAACAGATTTAATAAAAACGCACTAAACCAAAAAGGCAACGCAGACATATTAACTTGTCAAGAGACACATGTATATTGTCTGAACTTATGTATATAAAACAGATACGAAACAGGAGAGTGTAAAAATAAAATTAATTTCATTATTCTTAAAGGCACCAGTGAGCGGATTAGAATTAAACTCCAGTAAATTAAAACCAAACAATATACAGAGCATCAATATTACCAGGATTAGTTTGACAGTAAGAAGATCACCCAGTATCAATATATACCAAAGTGATGCATAACCAGGTAACAAGAACAAAGCACAAGGATTTATGGTCATGCTAACAATATGGTGGTCCAACAGTGAGATTATATTGAAAACAAAAGGAATGAGAAACGAAAATAAAGAAAGAGGAACATACCCGATGTTACCATTGCAAATTTGCAAGTAGATACAAAGGAACCTAAATACAGGTCAACAGACAAAACCCAAGAAATAGATGGTGTCATAACAAAGAAAAGGAGCCACCAATTCCAACCAAAAGAAAGATTAATCAGTAATAGGAAACCAACTCTAGATTTTCATAAATAAATAAATAAATAAACAGCTCTAGATCTCGAATAAAGATCCGTCGCTCTAAATCAAGAAGAGAAAGGCTAAGAGAAAAGCAAGCATGCCTTGGATATAACAGATTACATAAAGGACATGGCACAACCCCCCGCTAACAACCAGAAACCAGGGCCAATTTCAGACTTGATAAAGCAAAAACCAAGATCCATTCCAAAATAAAGTTCTAGAAATGGAAAAGTCCAATCATTCCCCCATCTACCAATACATAAAAGCCAGACAAACCAACTATTAATTGCATATCTAATTAGAGTACATAATAGAGAAGGGCAAAAAGAACTAACAATTGAAAATTACAAGGTGGAAAGGAGGAGGAGGAGAAGATAGATCAGTAAAAGAATTGGGGTTGGAAAGTGAGAAAGAAGAAAGGAAAGAAAAGGGAAAAGACCAAGGCAAAGGATTGGGGATGAGGAAAGGAGAAAGGAAGAGGGAAGGGAAGAGAGCCTCTATTAGTGGGGGATATTCCATCTCCTATATCTCAAGTTCTGAATATCTGTAAGTGGATGGTGTTCACTTTGTAACACGCTCACAAAAATTAAAAAAATTCCAATCTGTTTATGTTTCCTGCAATCCTTTATTGTTAAGAATTTGTGCTGTAGTTGACAAATTAATGTACTATTTGTTTGCCAATTCATTCATGACAAGGCGCATTGTGGAAGGTGGGTATCCAAGGCTGTTGTTCGAACTTACAAACATTCAGAACCTCCAAACAACGAAAACTGAATATTAACATAACATGGATGACAGAATAGGACACAGCACAGTCATTTTGTCAACAACACATTATATATATTAATTCCATATTATATACGAGTCAAAACATTGACTGGCTGTTGATATCAGTAAACATGAGTCAACTACTCTACCTTCTTGGGGGTTTTTACTACTACTATCTATCTCTTGTCATACATCCTAACAGACTTTGATTACCTGAAACTATTGACACCACCAAAAATCACCATTTGCTTCCCAAGTCCACCTCTCTCTCAAGAATATCTTCCACTACAGTCTCTTTGTCTAACAAATTCATTCCCGACTACTACTACTATTCTTAAAATGAGTGTCATGGAGGGAGTTTTTTCAAAGACAAAATGAAGCCATATTACCTCTTCCTCATTATTAGCTTCATAAATAATGTCATGCTCATTCCCCTACTTGGGAAATCCTCCTCCAAATAGTTTTTGTTGTCTCTGTATTACACCATCAAACTATGGTACAAATTCCACGCCATGTTGTTTCACCGCATCCATAAGGGCCTTATCGACTACACATTCATTAACAACAATGCCTGCATCTGGCTTGAGTAAGCAGAGTATGTCTTGGAGTCCACGTCCGATGAAAATTGTTAAACAACGATCTACTTCACCCTCCAATGCAAGCACATATGCCACGACAAAGGGATACCAACAAGCAACCTCACCGGTTGTGATGTCATTCGCGAATGTATGATGACATGCATCAATAGATAGCCTCGGGAAATCTGCTGCACCAAAAACTCCACGTATGACATCGGAGCAAAAATATGACGAATACAGCTTGATATGTCTACTATGTGGACTGTGTCCACGCAACTTCAACATTTCGGGGCAAATTTTCCAAAATCATGAACTAACTGAGTAATGCTCACTAAAAGCTCTTGTCAGTGCTTGACGAACAAAGCTGACCAAATCTCCGAACCAAATCATGTTGGGGTGGTCCGGAGATTTGGTCGACTTTGACCGTCAAGCAATGATAAGAGCTTTTACTGAGCATTACTCAGTTAGTTCATGGTTTTGGAAAATTTACCCCGAAATGTTGAAGTTCCGTGGACACAGTCCACATAATAGACATATCAGGCTGCATTCGTCATATTTTTGCTCTGATGTCATAAGTGGAGTTTTAGGAGCAGCAGATTTCCCAATGCTATCTATTGATGCAGGTCATCATACATTCGCGAATGACATCACAACCGGTGAGGTTGCTCGTTGGTATCCCTTTGTCGCGGCTTATGTGCTTGCATTGGAGGGTGAAGTAGATCGTTCGTTTCACAATTTTCATTGGACGTGGACGACAAGACATACTCTGCTTACTCAAGTCAGATTCAGGCATTGTTGTTAAGGAAGGTATAGTCGATAAGGCCCTTATGGGTATGGTGAAACAACATGGTGTGAAATTTGTACCATTATTTGACGGTGTAATACAGAGTCAACAAGAACTATTTGGAGGAGTATCTCCCAAATAGGGAAATGAGCATGGCATTATTTATGAAGCTAATAATTGAAAAGAGGTATATGGCTTCATTTTGGCTTTGAAAAAACTCCATCCTCCATGACACACATTCTAAGAATAGTAGTAGCAGTAGTGGGGAATGAATTGTTAAACAAAGAGACTGTAGTGGAGGATACTTATCTTATTTTAAATGCGTGCCTGAAAATTCTTTTGGACTCAATCTCATCCTCGATTTGGTTACCCAAAGGAGCAAGGGCATAAGAGTCAGCTTCTGATGCATACTGTTGCGCTGTGTACCTAAGCATCAGGAGATCAAACAAATAATAAAGATATATATAAAAAATTCTCAAATTTTTTAGAAAACAGAAGAAGAAAAATACGGAAATCCAACCTTGAATGCCTCCTCTGCCCTGTAGTGCTGATAATCTCCCACCGCCAAAGTCCCACTGCATACAGATATGCAGAAGGGGGAATATAGAGCTGCATAAAAAAGCTGTTTGTTATCTTCCCACAAGCTGTTAACAAATGCAACTTCTTCTTGGTACTCATTCTCCATGATTACAGATAGAGCTAAAGCGATAAGCTTTTTCTAGGGTTTTTAGTCAGAGAAGCGAAGAGTAAGGAAATTCGTACAACGTTTATATGATATCTCGAAATCGATTGGGTTTGATGAATTCAATATGAAGATAATGGAATGTGCGAGTCTGGGAGATAGTTGGCGTAGCAGCAGCAGAGCAAGTTGGGGAAATTTTAGGATAGGAGACGATAGATTAGATCCAGGGTTTGGCGGGTGAGACTGAATCTGGAGGTCGAATGTCACTCAATCTTGTAAGGAAAGAAAAGGAAACATATAAACCCTAAACCCTTCAATCAGATCCATCAAAATCTTATAACAAGGGATTGTATATATGGAATATATAAAGATTAATAAACACACTCTCTCTCTCTCAACCAAAAAAAAGAGAGTAATAAATACATCATCTCGATTATTACAAAGGAGTGTGATGTGATTTACTTTATTGCCCTTACTTGTAGATGATTCATATTTATTGCCCTTCTTCCTAATTTTACAAAACACAGATTCATTCAAATTATCAAATAGTAGAATAGGAGAACGTTTTCCTGCAAAGCTCTTTAGGGCTTGTTTGGTATCCTATCCAAATAAGGAACTCAAAAATTGATATTTTTCTTTAAAACAAGGAGTTCTCAAATTCATTTTTTAAGATTCAAAAAGTTGTTTGATATGCAATTTAAAAACTGTTTTTGAATCTTTAACAACTATTTAAGTTTACTATATATCTTAGTACACAAACGGCCCTACCACTATTAAAAGAATTTTTGTACAACTCATTTATCACTCTTACCTAGTGAAGCTGCCTCATAATATTCTAAGCCCTTTTGATCACCACCAGTAGATGGCAATCTTTTACTGACTAAAACCCTTTTCTTAGAATGAAGATCAGAGACTAAATTATAATGTAAAGGCCACAACAGTAAAGTCCATATACACACACTACAAATGCTCAAGCCTTATCGAAAAATCATACAGTAGAGATGCAGGTAAAAAAAAAACCATTAGTTGGTACAACTAAGATTGAGACCCAACAATCTTATGCTCAAACAGTTGTAAGGGGAGCATTAATATTTGTATATGAATTGCTAATCTTTCCATAAAAACTTTGTTGTTTATCTCCTTCCAAATACAAGAAACAGAGGGAATCCAATAAGAGTTTCAAGATTGTGAAACTAAGGTACTTGTCCTTCCAAGAAGCAGACGAAGAAATAAAGCTGAGAGACCATGACATAGTGGAGTTCCTACAACACCACACTTGAGCATCAGAATAAGGGCATTCAAAGAATAAGTGATCAATGGATTCAGGACATCCATGGCAAAGCAAAGACAAATTAGGAGATTTGAGGTGGAAGATGATAGCCTATCAAACGTGGTCAATTTGTTTCTGATTGGTCCACAAAATGAAACTCGTTCTTGGGATACTATATCCAGATCACAAGAACCTAGCCCTGGGAACTTTAGGATGAGGGTCACGCAGGACCTCTGAGGCAAGTTTCCGCAGAAGATAAAACTCCTAGAAGAGTTAGAGTAATTTATGCAGTAAAATTCCATTTTCCAGTTCCTCCTGAAATACGAAGGGAGGTCGAGTCCAGTAAGAGCCTTCCACATGTGAGACAACCAAAGCATGCTCACAAAGGCCAGAGGAAAATATTGTTTCATTGCTGCAGCATAAAATCAAAGGACCAAAGGAGTGCTAGTGTTGGAAAACAACAATCAGTGACTAATTAAAATGATTATATATATTAATAATATGTATATATATAAACCAACGAAATTGTATTTAAAACAAACTGTAATTCAAGTACAATAAGCAATATATGAAACTGACTTGGATTCGAGATAGAGGCTTACAGATTTGATGCAATGTCCTAAAGACAGTAATTTCACCCCTTCTCGGTGCTTGAAGTTCTATAGGTGACCGCCTCCCAGGATTCAACTATCTCGTATTATAAGCCCTAGCACTAGGACTTAGAATCGCGAACTTTTGATTGTTTTCCTCTCGCACAAGATGAAGAGTGCTTGTTGAATGTTTTTACGTGTCTGTCGAATGAGGTTTTGATCGATTTAAATAACCTTCTCAAACCTTATCGTAAAAGTCATAATCATGAAAAACAGTTAATTAAACTAATCCGAATTAATAAAAATATTAATTCGAAATTAAAAATTAATTTAAATCTGAAAGGCCCATCTTTTTGACCATTAAATATTATATATTATTTATATAATATTCAAAGCCCAAATCGATTTTGAAGCCCAATTTGCTTCCACTTGGCCCAACTTCCATTTACTAAGTGTGAGACTTCCACACTTATAAAGACCTCATTCTTTCTTCTTTCTACCAATGTGGGACAAATGTCCTTGAATTTCATTCAAACCTCCAACAGCTAGTAGTCATGCCAGCATTCCCCAGATTATAAGAGGCTGAAAGAGGGAAATTATTGAACCAGACTTATAAGAGAGGCTTGCAAAAGAAAAAAAAAGCAGCAGCAGCTCCATATAAACAACAAGAAACAGGAATAATCAATTGTAGCACCTAGAGAGATACCTACTACTAATCAATTTACATTGTCCTACTACTAATCAATTTACATTGTCCAAATGGACAAGTCAGCCAAGCAAGAATCTTTCACCAATTGTCTTCAAACCAACTATAAATTAATCACAAATTCACAATAATAGATCTATGCCAAGCCACAACAGAAAATATTTATCATTCAATTGGGCCTGATTCCATGATACAGTGGTAACTGAACTGTATCAATACATCAATAAGTGCACAGTTGGGGATACACAATGATCACAAGGAGACTTAGCTTTTAATTAACTTTCCATGACAAAACATAACAGTGGTTTAAGTGTTTCACAAGAGAGTAAAATAGAAGAAATGGAGAACAGTTCAGAAGCAAATCTGCCCATTCATAAGCATACCAAACGAGTTTTGAGGCCTTCGGATTTAAAATCTGTTTTTAAATTTATAAAATTGGACTAAAATCAAATACCAAACATGCCCTTAGCATCTGCTTTGTAATACACAGATTCATTCAAGTAGTGCAGTAGGAGAACATTTTCAAGATGATCTTCTCTTAGATTTATAATACACATTAAGAAAATGATTTTCAGCTGTTTTATTCCCTAAACTATCATGTTAATCGAATTTAATCCCTTGAATTATTTTGTCTGCCGATTTAGTCCTCAAACTTATTAGAAATATCCAATTTCGTCCTTATCGTTAAAATTTTCACATTCCATCCAATTTTCTATCAAAATCTCACATGCGCACATGGCCAATTTTTAAAATTTTTAATTTTAAAATTTAAAATTAAATTATAATAAATAATAAAAAATAAAACAAAAAAGAAAGAAAGGAAGGCCTCCATTGTTGGAGTTGTAGGGAGGTTGTGTGTGCGAGGAGAAAGAGAAAGTGAGGGAGACGGAGGGAGGGAGTAGGTGGCAATTTCCGACTCGACCCGATACACAACTCGAAACATGCACGAAAACAAGACACGAACCCGCACATTAATAAACAGGTCATTTTCGGGTCAACCCTCCGCTGACTCGTTTATAAATGGGTGAGTTTCGGATCAATCCGCCAACCCGCTAAAATACATGTTTAACCCGTTTATTAAACGGGTTGTGTCGTGGGTCGTGTCAACTCGTGTATTACCTGCCATGACAGGACCCGACCTGAATTCCCATTGGAATCCATGTCGAACCCTGTTACCCATCCGACATCCAAACAATGTCGGGCCCACCTACTAAATTAACTCTCTTCCCCGCACAATTATTTAAAAACAAGGGCAAGACCTCTACCGAAATTTCGGCAGAGTTTCCCCTGAGAAAGGGACATTTACCCCAATTTAAACGTACCTGCAAACAACCATAACAAATAAACCAACTTCCAGCATGCAAGGTCTACACTTCATCCACATCCAAAAGAAATTCTAAAGGTACATATATAACATACAATATAACTCAAGCATCAATCGGGCTTCGGGTCTACCAAAATAAAAGGAGATTTAAACCTTATTCGCAAACAACTTTGAGTTTAAGACTCAGTAACCATTAACAGATTCAATGATATACTTAAGTTAATCTTGGTTGCCTACGTACCTTTACTAAGGGATCAAGTCACATGTAGTTCTTTCAACTAAAATCACCATTCAAATAATATATTAATGTCCAAGTAAAACCAATAATTTAATTTTAGAATCATTCTCTGCTTCATTTTCAACAAGTTATATAACTAAATATTTCCTTAAATTCTTATTAAAGTCAAATCCGGTTACCTAAACCATTTCAGAAACAATTCACATGTAACAAACATAATTCTTTTAAAACCAATCTTAATTCCGAAACTCAAATACCTTTCCACAATCATTTCTTAACCTCATTTTGTTGTTGTGCATAGTTAAGTAAAATCATCCTTTTTCCTGCAACCATACCCTATCCAAGGCGTATGTTGCAAAACAAGAAATTTCCAAATATCAAATCACACTTTCCAAACTTCATATCAAATGATCACACCTGTGCAGAGTACTCTCCATGCACCCAACCTGGAAACGCATCCACATATTATCCCATACATATATCTACACACACCCCACACTATCATCATGTACCAAGGGAAACAATCCAACACGAGGACCGTTTTAACTAGCCTCATGGTAGACTCCTCAATACACATGTGGTTAGGGACAGCAGTCCAACCGGGGGACTATTGCTCACCAGACACACACGGCAGAATCCTCAATGCCCGTGCGGTTGAATATCCGTCCTACGCTCGTAGACTGCCCTTCAAGGCCTTCGGTACACCCGGTCAAGGGTGCCCGGATCATCATCATCATCACCACACGCCGGCATCCTACATCGCAGGTGTGGGTATGATCCATGCAGAATCGGGGAAGGTACATATCATAGTGTATATCATGTACTAGGAGAAAACAATCCAATGCACTGTTTTACTAGACCACATGCCAGCATCGCATTGGCCCTGTGACTAGGGACGAGCTATCCAATCGGGGGACTTCCGCTCCCAACTCACATGCCGGCATCACATCAACGTGTAACTGAATCTCTGAATCAAGTCTTACTCGGGCAGACTGCCTAGCCAAGGGCCTTCGGCACACCCGGTCAAAGGTGCCCATATCATCATCATCATCATCACCACATGCCGGCATCCTACATCGCACGTGTGGCCCCACACACCGGCATCCCTCGTCATACGTGTGGATTAAGTACCAGTATCCAAGGGAAGGTACATGAAATGGTGCAATCCATAATTCCAATATCCCAAAACCAAATCATATAGTCATATAATTATATAATAAAACTCAAATTCCTTTATGACATTCATAATAAAACCATATTACAGAAAAACATCAAAACTCAAAACCACAACCGATTTTCAAATAAACCAATAAACAATATTCATATACTTAATAAATATAATAAACTCCGATAAGCCCGTAAGACGTTTATAATAATATCCGATATCCAAAAAAATCCAATACACCGTAATCAAATTCCATAAACATGCCCAAATCCTCATAATCCAATACCCAATATCCACATCCTTTATAAATAATATTAACAATAATAATCATCATCATCATCATCTTGATCATAATGATCCTAATAATCTCTGAAATTCTCATGTCAAATTATAAAAACTGAACCCAATTCAATAACATAATTCATACCCTCTATAAACCAAAAATAATAATTTCCAAACAATACATCAACAATGCAATAATTTCCATAATTGAAAAATAACACTAATAGAAAACAATGTCCACTCACAATTACAACTTACTAAACGACCTCAACCAAGCCGACATGGCCCACTATCTAAGTCAACTAGGCTTGCAGGGCCCATGACCTCCAGTTTGCTATCTATCAGTTCATATTGGCCCATGGTAATAAGTTACACTCATTCTAGAAGTTTCATCCCGATCCGATCAGTTTGACCTCGATTGCGGAATTTTGTTAATTAGGCTCGTGCGGCCCACAACCTCCATTTTCCGATCCGAACGTTGCTATAGGTCCAACAAAATCTACTAACCACGTCCAGAAGGTTTGGTCTCGATCGAGCGGTCAGATCTACACCAATGCATAATCAGATGGCAACGGTTAACCTAACCCTAGAATCGTTGATTCGAAATATCCGGACTCTAATTCTCGATCCGCAAGTTCCTACACGATTCTAGAATATCATATATTAAAACGGGACCAATTTGACAGTCCGATCATATCCAACCCGGAAACGCCTAATAGGTATTTTTGGTATAATATTCAAACGATCGAATTCAGTTAATCTGAGCATACCGTCGTGCTCGGGAAGGCGATGGGAACATTTTAAAACTGAATGGGCCATTGACACCTGGCCCACGCGCCACCAGTGCGTAGGTGTCTTGAGTAGTTTTCCAACGACGAAAAATCCCCAAAACATCGGCCAATACTTATACCAATGGATCAAACACAACTAGGGGAGCATTTTTCATACCTCGTCGACCTCCAATTTGGCTAGGAAGTGGCTGGAAAATCAAAGAAACCGTCGGCCAAAATTGGGTATTTATATCAAACTATCAAACTCCAAAATTGATCCAATCTATGTATACCATCAGCAAGAACACGTTGGGATAAAGTTTCATACCTTGATCGATGGATTTGGTCGTCGGAATCGCCGGAAACATTGCTAGAATTTCATAAACATCTTGGAGCTTCAAACGCTCCCAGCGCCGCCGTAGAGGGTTGTCGGGCTTCAGCCCAGATGGGTTCTCCGGTCTTGGTCGGTCATTTTTTGACTTGTCTCGCCTTCAGCCGTCATTGGACAGTGCCGTGGTGTGGCCGGCAATGCAGCCAGGCTCTTCGCAGAGAGAGAAGAGGAGTGATCGGGGAGAGAGAAAGAGATGGGGGGTCTACTCACATACCCGCGAGATAGAGATAGAGGATGAGAGCTAGGTATTTAAGGGTTTTTGAACAATTTCAGTAATTCCCGATACGTCCTTTCCTTTTCAGATCTTTTCTCCTTCGTTACAACTCGAAATTGAGCGTGCCGCTTGTCTAGGCACTCGTATAGACGAGCTCAATGCAATAGTGCAACTCAATTTCCCAAATTTCTTCTTGAACAAAAAGTCAACCTTAAACCAACCACTAAGAAACCCTAAGGGTAAAAGCGTTCTTTCACTTTAGATTTTCAAAAATTAAATTAAATTTTGGGACGGGATGTTACATGCCAACCTGCGAAAAAAATTAAATGAAATTGAGGTTTCAGCTCACACAAGGGGTTTCGAACCCTTGCCACTTCCATTATTCTCCTAGCACCTTATCCACCGTGTTGCTGATTTCTTTGTGATTATATGCTACAACATTTGATATTTATAATGTCTTTAAAAGCTGTTTTTCAAAGAACTAGAATTTCACATGTATATTATTTGATATTTATATTCAAAACAATTATATGCATAACTATTTTAGTAATTTACACATGTTTCTTTGAGCATCATAACCAATTCTCACATTATTGTGATCATGGAAAAATTCTTTACTTTTTCCAATCAACAAAACAAAACAAAAATATGCTCATGTCTAATTTTTTTTTCTCTTAAGCGCTCATATCATCATCATCATCAATCTCATTTTCTCTCTTTGATTTCTCCCACTAAAAAAACAATTGATGGAGTTGTCCAAAATGAAAGAACTATTTTCTTCATTTTTAAATTTTTTTATTTCTCTTTCTCAATCTTTATACATAGAGAGATGCAAAATGCAAAAACTATTTTATATTAAAAAAAGTAATTACTTGATTAAATTATTAAAATTTAGAATTTTTTATTATTTGCTATCACTTAGCGGGTCAACTCGACATGACCCGAAACCAGCACGGAAAATTAACTGGTCAACCCGAAAATGACATGATTATTAAACGGGTTGGGTTTAGGTTGAGCATTCTTGACACGTATATAATCTTGACACGACACGACCCATTCGGAGGGGGATGGGGGTTGGGTTGGTTGGTGTGAATTGGGGAGAGAGAGAGAAAGAGAGGGAGAGGGAGAGGAAGAGTGGGTCTTATGGGGTTTATGTTGGAGTGGATTGGGGAGAGAGACAGAGGAAGAAAGGGAGAGAGTCGGTCTAGTGAATTGGGGAGAAGATAAATTTCATTTTTTGAAATTTCTATTTATTTTTTATTTTTTATTTTTATTGTTTTATCTATTGAGTTAATGTATTTGACTTTTATTTTACTTGAAATTACAAATTTACCCTTACTATTAACATAAAATTAGATGAAATTCGAAAAACTTAAAGGTAAGGGTTAAATTGGCTTTTTAATGACTTCAAGTGCTAAATTGGTTGATTTTTTAATTCGAGGGTTAAGTTCGATTAGCATGATAGTTGAGGAGGGAAAACAACACTTTACCCATAAGAAAATGCTAGGGCCAATCATTTTGGTGGATTAGGGTTTATTCCATAAAAAAATAAAAAGCCTATTTCAACTGTGTTGGTTGGTTTCGGTTGTGGAAGAGAGCTTGGATAGGAGTCCAGGTGGGTCAGATCATACCAAAGACTATTACTGTTCACAGCGGCGAAGCTTATATCGATTGACGGCGGAGATGTATTGTGTAAATAACTAGAGCAGATAACAAGGTTACGTTTTGTTGCTGATGCTCATTTCAACAGATATTTGACCAAGGATGAACGCCTTTCAATTGATACGCCTTCATCCTTTGAATTCTGGGTGAAACTAAACCAGATTGTAGATGCTAATACCCTGCTTCTCAGAAAACAGAAAGGCAAAATCAAAAATAAAAGAAAAGGAAAGAACAACCGAAGGTGGTTGGGTTATGGTGGTGAGTGGTTGGGCTGCTGCTAGGTTTGGGGTTGGGGTTGGGGTCGGGAGGGATAACTATTGGGGTTGGCGGTGGAGGCTGCTGGGGTTGGCTAGTGGGGTGGGTTGGGTAAGGAGGAGAGGGGGAGATAATATTTTATTTTGAATTTTCAGTTTTAATTTTTTATTTAATATAATTAAACCTTTTTAAAAAAATATATTTGAATAAATAATAATTTTTTAATATTTATTTATCCACTTGGAAGAAAAATGGGCCCATGTTTGACAATCAGCATTTAACAGATTAACTAACGGTTTGGCTAACGGAAGGGGTAAATTGTAAGGTTTCCGGGAGTTTGAGTATGTACTCGTAAATGTCTCTAAAGTTGGATATGAACTTGAAAATGACAATATAGTTTTGGGGGTTTTATGTAATTAACCCTTAATTAAATTAAACAATACATAGTTGTGGAATGTATGAATGTTGTACCATAGTTTTTCTCAAAATAATAAAATATAGCCTTGCATGGCTGGAGATGGAAAAATTTAGCTCTACACTATTCTTTAAAAAATTAATATTTTGGAGGTCTAAATTTATAGTCCTGGACTACCTTTAGCCCTATGACTGGAGATGGCCTTAATTCCCAGCAAGACTGGGCATTTGAAACTAGAAACAGGCCGAACCAAACAAAACCAAACCGGTTGCAAAAGTGCTTATATATTTAGAAATTGGAACCAAGGAGTTTCAAACTCCTGAGCTCTAACTTATGCAGTCATCACCCCACCACCACGCTAACACATGTTCTTATGTTCTTTTTTGTAAAACACATATATTTAATACCTATTAATTGTAACAAAACTTAAAAAAAAAAATATATAAATGTTAGAGTTCTCTTGCGTTGTTCTTATCTCTTACGTGACATCTTCTCTTTTCTTCTTTTTATCAGACGTTGCCTTCTCCACTCCTCAGTCATTCTCTTCTCTCTCTACCTCCCTGTCTCTTCGTATCTCTCTCTCTCTCTCTCTCTCTCTCTCATATTCTTCTTCTCTTGCCCTTAAAGTCAACTAATTATATAATAATTAATGTTAAGGACATCTTTTGTAATGACTTATAAAGTTATTCATGGGCAAGACCAGTTGTTTTCAACCATGATATTTGGTTTATTATCATAATAGTAAAACAACTAGGGCTCGCTTGTTACACATGACTGTTTTGGCGTGAACTATACTTTAGGAACCTGTCTTGGCTTGGCTTGGCGTGGTCTAAGTTGGATAGTACTTATCCCGTGTTTGGTGTATGCCTGGACTATGACTAGAATTTTTATTTTTTCAAAAATATCTATATATTATGTACGTGTATATATGTATTTTATAATATGTATATATAAATATATATAATATAACATATATGTGTATGTACATGAATACATGTATATTATAAATAATATAAACATATATATATGTATGCATATATTACATATATGTATATATATGTGTATATAGATGTATATATGTATATTATAATATATACATGGGTATAATACATATACATATATATATATATATATATGTATATTATAATATATATATATATTATAAGGGTATGTTGTAATAATAATATACATATATAGGTGTATATATGTATTTTATAATATATACATGGGTATAATACATATACACATATATATACGTATAAATATAATATATATATATATTATACATGTATAATGTATAAGTGTATATACGTGTGTGTATATGTATATTATAATACATACATGGGTATAATATATATACACATATATGTATATATATGTATATATGTATTATAATATTACATATATACACATATACTATTATTATAATATTAATATGTATATGTGTGTATGTGTGTATGGGTATATTATAATGATAATAATAATATAAATGTATATATATATATATGTATTATAATATATAATATATGTTACATATATACACATATACTATTATTATAATATTAATATGTATATGTGTATATGGGTATATTATAATAATAATATACATGTATATATGTATATGTATATTATATATATTATATATGTATACATGTGTATAGACATATACATATATACATATATTATATATGTGTATATACGTGTATATATGTACATTATAGTATATGTGTACGTAAGTATAATATAATATATAAATGTGTATATAATAATAATAGTAATATATGTTATTATTATTACAATATAAATATTCATCTTATACATTGGTGAGCATGTGACTAGTTAAGCCTCCTTTTCACATGGGTTTAGTTAAGCCTTCCTAAGGAGGTGTTTTGGTGGGCGGTATTAGCAATCCCATCTAAGACTAGGATTAGATGAAACAAACACAGATTAAATTTAGTCCAGTCCAATGCTCGTGTAACAAATGACCCCCTATAGTCTTAGAAATATAAACCAAAGTCAATGGTCAATGGTCAAAGTCAACGGTCAAAAGCAACATGTTTGACCGGAGCAATTAACCAAAATCAAATAATTCAACCGGTCAATTAAGTTAGACTATAATTATAATTTAAGAGTTAAATTATAATTCGTAATTAAGAGTTAATTATGGAATTAACTTTGATATGTGTATTGAGTTGAGCTTTTAAATATGATTTAAATAGAAAGTGACAAAAATAGCCCAAAAGGCAATTGAGCCTAATGAATAAGTGTTGTGAGACAACACAAACCCATGGACCCAAAAATGGAGCCCCAAAACCCACACATGTGGCCGACGATGACTCTCTCCCTCTTGTGTGTATTCTCCTATAAATACTAAAGTTGGGTGAAATACCTAGCTATAATTTTGGGTTTTCACTTCGGTTGATGTATGAGTTCATCTTCTTTGACTTTCATATTCCATAAGCTAATATTGGTCCAACTAAGAGGTTGACTAGCATCTAAGGCCTTTTGGTTGATGTGTGAGTGCATCTTCTTTCACTTTGGTTGATTTATGTCAATATTATCCCTGGTATAATCAATGGCGAATTTAGGAATTTTCATTCCGAGAGTCAACGTGTAAAATGTTTAAAAACTTTCTATACAAAATAGACGCATTGAAATGAAACGATAATATTATAATTCATAGTTAATAGAAAAAACCATACAATCTAACAAATACAATCTAATCAAAAACTCATAATTTATTCAAACTGACAAAATAAAATCCCAACAATTAATCAAGAAAAACAAAAATATATAAGAATTGTCATTAATAAACAAACACAAAAATTAATCCAATTTACCAAGATACAATCTAATTAAAGCATACAAACTAACAAATACAATCTAATTAAAAAAACCCTATTTTTTAATAGAAAAAAACCTTAATTTATTCAAACTAACCAAAATAAAATCCTAACAACAACTAATCATGAAAAACAAAAATATATAAGAATCTTCATTAATTAACAAACACAAAAATTAATCCAATTTAGCAAGATACAATATAATTAAAGCAAACAAACTAACAAATACAATCTAATAAAAAAACCCTAATTTTTTTAATAGAAAAAACCCTCATTTGTTCAAACTAACCAAAATAAAATCTCAACTTTTAGCCTTACAATTTGGAACACTGAGCAAGAAGTCGATACTCAAGTAAATATTTCTTTAATACGTAAGAGTTATGTTATTCTTATAAAACTTTTTGTTGATGGAACTGTGAAACTGTTTTTACTTAAATTGACCTTAGATTCCTTCATGCATTCATATTATACATGAAAAAAATTATTTTCTTTAAAAATATTGGCTAAGTATGGTCTTTCGGAATAATTAATTCCTCAAGATAATTTTTAACAGCTTTTATTCCTTACACATCAAATAAGAAACCTTGATTTTATGAGATTTTAATATGAACTATATATTGACTTAAAGAGCCATCATTAGTAGCCTAAATTGTATTTTGTACTAAAATTAATTTTTCATATTTTGATTTGGTAGGAATTTGATTTTCTAGTATTTTATTTGAATCCAAATGGGAGTACTTCCTTATTTACATTGTAAACTTAAGTAAATGAAGTAATATGAAAATAAATAAAAGCAAAATGACTAAGACAGGCAGTCACTGTTCTGGGGGATTTCAACAAACACTTTGTATGGGTCATAGTTTTCCCCCTCTTATGATGGATTCTGGGATTGCGGTGGTCAATCCCTTTGCTCCTGTGTGGATCCGCCCCTGCGTATAATATCGACAAAAATCAGACCCATCAACTTTTCTTTAAGAAAAATATAAACAAAATCAAATCTTAAACAAAAAAAGTTCGCTCGCTATTTCCATCATCATGAATACGTAAATGCTCAACCATAACTCTTTATCATCATATAGATATTTAACATGAATACTTCAAACATAAAGGAGTCAAGGAGAAATAAGTTGAACAAATAAACGAAGACAGCATGTCCGTACAAACATGGAATACTATTGATCATACGAGTACTTCATTCTCCTCATCGAGCTTTTACTCCTGTCAGAAGGTCACTCCTAACTAAACAATACTACAACTGAGATGAAACAGGTACAGAACCATAATTGATGAAAGCATTCTAAATATATATAATAAAATAAAAAGTTTTTATAAGTGCAAACTACCAAGGATAAAATATTATATAGCTCTTCACTCCTTCAAAGTCAACTTTTCCCTAGATGATGTATCATCGTGTACCTTAATTGCATCGCAGATTTGGTTGACTTGCTTTCCAATGAAAAATTTAAAATGGTAGTTACCCTCCCCATCATAATAGGACGGGCTCTCTATGTTCCCTATAAATGTCTTCGCTAAATTACTATTCACCACAGCTACATGATGTTGTAACAAATCCGCCAAAACCATGAAACCAGAGCTCCAAACATTGCACGCTTCAGGAACCACAGTCATCTAATAGGTTGTTGCAGTGTAAACAGATTACAGAGATACACAACACTACACAGGGAGCATGCACGTGTATCTATGTGGTTTAAACTGGTCTACATATAAAAAGCACATATATAGATTCTTCTTACATGGCCAGCTCTTTGTCGCATGCCTGGAATGGAAGCCACCAACCTTGTATTAGCATTGCACGCAGCTCAACAAAAATGTGCGTGTGTGTACTTAGCTGCATGCAAAATCACTCCTGCTACGCATACACTGACTTAGACTGCTTTCTCTTTTCTATTATCTGTTCATAATCTTCCTTCTTCCTTTGCCTTTGTGTCTCATAAGTTAACACTAGGCTCAGATAAGTAGAACCACAACTAAGAATAATATTGCTATAGCAAAATGACGGTGTGCAATATTTTGACTGACTCAAGATAAAATCAATGCCCTCTCCTAATGTCCTCAAGTTTTCTTGAAAATTTGGCCCTGCATTTTGAAATTCACCCTTTTGCCTGCTTCCTTAGTTTTGGGATATAATGGGGGTGGGGTTGGAAGGGATGAGCTTGGGAATGTCTCCAAGTATTATCCCTGGTATGATATCAACATAAATCAGACCTATCAACTTTTCTTTAAGAAAAATATAAACAAAAAAAAGCTCAGAAAGTAGAGCTGGATCAAATCTTAAACAAAAAAGGTTCACTGCATGCAAAATCACTCCTGCTACGCAAACTATTTCCAGGTTACAACGAATCAAACTTGATGACCTTGTCACCTGATTACCAATACACAGGAATTTACCTTCATGGACTTAATCCCATCCACGGCAGCAGGGATGTCCATCTATCTTTTCAAATCCAAAGATTTCATGGCACCACTCACTTCTTCAATCTTCCTTTTCTGATTCTTCTTATCCTTAATTTGTTTAATCTGAAATGGAAAAAAGTATATATGAATTGAGTGATTATTTAAGCAGCAGCAGCAGCAGCAGCAGCAGCAATGTGATTACAGTATAAGGGAATCTGAAAACCTGATAACAAGTACAAAGGTAAGGCATCTACCGTGTTAAACCACCTCTCGCCGTAGAGCTTGTCTCTTTTCTCTTGCCAGTTTGGGTCCGTTTGAGATTCCTGGTAAGGAACCAACTGCTCTTTCTGGAAAAGAAGTTTGAATTGAGTCATTAAGCAATGTGATAACAGTAAAGGCAATCTAAAAACAGGAAAACATGCGCATATACGCCTGTATGTAGACATAATCTTTAGTTCGTTTGTCTTACCTCAACTACACAGGGAAGCACTGCCCTGGGGGTTTCATGACCATAATAATTTGAAGCACCAGCCTCAACAACAAGGCCTGAATATCGTTCCTTTGTCGTAATGAGAATGACGATCTCAGCCGAGCAATGGGTACAATTAAAGTAAAATCTGAATCTGCTACCCTTCCAAAGGACGCATAGCGCCTATAAACGATACAACAACAATTAGTAAGTAACCCAACGCATGAAATTTAAACGTGAAGAACTAGAAAACAACAAAGCTCTCAAAAATTAGAGCGATCAACATCAACAAAAATATATATACAAAAACCCTAGAACTAGAGAAAGCAAAACGAGAGATGAACTTGGCAATGAAATTAAAGCTTCATAACCCAAACAAGATTAAAGATTAAAGAAGAATAATAACCCAATTAAGTCCCTCGCCGGGGGCTTCTTCTTTGCGGGAATTGAACTTGGTGCCTTTGGCCATGACATTCCTACAAGCGGTGCAGCGAATGCTCGAGGGAAGCATCATGACGACATTATTATCAATCTGCGGGTTCATAGTCTGCGCTACGGCCTCCATCACCACTTAGAGAGAGAGAGAGAGAGACGAGAGATATCTTAGGGTTTGGGTGTGAGACGAACGAATCAGTTGAATGGGCGATTGAAATATATAGGCTTTTAGTGTAGGTTTGGGCTGGGAATATATAATTTTATTTTTAAATATATATAGGTAAATTCTCCTATGCGAATATCCTGACGTTATTATCGCTATGGACGTCATATATATTTTGTATTATCTCTCATTCTTTTTCTGCCATATTACAGGTATATATATTACATAATAATATATATCTATGTATATACGTGTATATATGTATATTATAATATATATTCTAGGTATATATATTACATAATAATATATATCTGTGTATATACGTGTATATATGTATATTATAATATATATACGTAAATTTCTTCATATCCTACGTTATTATCGTGCAGTGTACTACCTCCGCCTTGCTTTCTTTATTTACACACGCATCCGCCCGTTAAGCGCGTTAACGATCCTGGATAAGAAGAATATTTGTATATGTATATATATATATATGTATATTATAACATATAATATATAAGAAACTTTAGTAATCAGTATTTGAGACATTGTGTATTTTTGTTTGGGTTTTAATACCTAGGAAAGAATTGTTATTTTGGAATAAACAAAAGAGGAGCCCAGATTCGTTGGGCCAGCTTAAAAATAAAAACTGAAAAGACAATGCTATCCTTATTCTTAAAAAGCCTGGCCCATCTTTAACACTTACAAAGTAAATGACTCTTTTACCCATGGCTATTTAAATTACGCGGTATTTGAGCTTCACTTTCGTTTTTGTTCGGCTTTGAGGTTTTTGAGCTCTGGTTCTCGTTCTGCGATTGGAGCTTCAATTTTCTGGTAGGTTTTCGCTCGATTTTCTTCGTTTTTCTGTTTTATTCTAGTTTTCGTTTTTCTGTTACGTTTCCGTTCGATTTGCATGCGGAATCTAGGTCAGTTTTAGGTGATTTCTGTTATACTTAGTTCTGGTATTTCGAGCTCAGTTTTGTGGTGCGATCTTGTGGCGTTCAATGCTAAACCCTATCTTCTTCGTCTTGTGATCAGATTTGATTTTGAGCTGCTATTTGGTTTGGGAGATTTTTGGCAGTCCTAAGTGTTGAGGTATGAATACTTAAGAACCTTTTTTCGTTTATATCGACTTATATGTTTTTGGAATTTAGTTTTAGTATTTTGATCGTGGTTTCTATTCGAAGTTTTTTGATTTTCTGTCATAAACTGTTTTTTAGCAGAAACTGCAGTGCAGTTTCTTGTTTCATAAAATGCATTGGAAGTGTATGGGAATGTTACAACTGCTTATGTTTTGTCATTAACTGCATTGCAAGTCTATGGGAATGTTACAACTGCTCATCTACATTATTTACTTATTTGAATTGTTTTCTCTTTTTGTTTGCATTTTCAAGGCTAATGGAGGTTTGTGTCATAGCCAAGTGCACATATAAGTCTGAAACCATTATGTTTTCAGTTTCACCAAAGTCATCCATGGTTGATGTTTCGAAGACTCTGTGTCTAAGGTTTAGGGGTTTGCAGTTGGGTAGTTTCACGTTACGGTATTCGCTGCCCGGTTATTCGAGTTGTTTACTAGAAACGGATAGTGATTTAGACATGATGATGGCATATTTGTCGATATCAAATGGGAAGAGTGTGGATATTTTAGTTAAGGATTTATGTGGGAGCAGTGAGGATAATGTTGATTTTTGTGGAAATAAGGAGTTGATAGCATGTGAGAAGGGGGAATCTTCGTGTTCTAGTACTGTCGAAGACATAAATGAATTTTTGGGCAGGTCGAAGAGAGCAAGTGCGAAGCCCTTGTTGTCGAATGAGCGGGAGACGTACATACATCATGTAGGGCAAAAGTTTGATGGTGGTGTAGAGGAGTTCCGGTTGAAATTGTGCAAGTATGCTCTTGAAGTATGATTTAATTTCTTATATGCCTGCAATGACAAGAGGCGGGTGATTGCTGTTTGTTCGAATAAGAAGTTGGAAGGTTGTAGTTGGTGTGTTTATGCATACATGTTTTGTAATTCGGACGTTAGATAACGTGCATACATGTGCGGGTCAGATACAAGAATCAAAGAGTAAGATGATGAGGTCTCGTGTGGTGTCCTCTCTCATTGTTGACAAAATTCGTGCAAAACCAAAGTTAAAGCTAGTTGAGATCATCAACGAGTTCAAAGATTATTATGGTATAGACATTTCATACTAGCATGCATGGTTTGGCAAAGAGTTAGCTAAACTGGACGTTCACGGTGATGAGTCGAAGTCCTTCAACGAGTTAGTGTGGTATGCGAACGCCGTAAAGGAAACTAACAGTGGTTCTCTTTGCGAGCTTGAATGTGAAGCTGGAATTAATCGCTTTAGACTATTTTTTGTATCATTTGGCGGTTCCATTGTTGGCTTTCAATATTCCATCCCTTTGTTGTTAATTGATGCTACATTTTTGAAGAGTAAGTACAAGGGGCAGCTTCTTTATGCTTCCGGAAAGAATGGGAATCAAGGTATGGTTGCTGTACTATATTGAATTTTTGTGTAATCTGCATTACTGTTTTGTGTAATATTGCTGGTATTTTGTGTAATATTGCTTGTATGTTGTCAATTGTTTGTTGAGCATTCATAAAATGCACTGCAGATTCCATTTGTTGCAGTTTTTTAGCAGAAATTGCAGTCCAGTTTCTTATTTCATAATTCGATTTCCGAATAATTTTTGAAAGTCTATGGGAATGTTACATTTGCTGATGGACTTATATGTGTTTTGAACTTAGTTTTAATACTTTGATCCATGCATTTTGGTTTCCTTTCAAATTTGAGTAGATTTGTTTTCAGAAACTGCACTGCATTTTCCGTTTGTTGCTTATACTTGTGCTTTTTGTTTTTTTTTGCAGGGTTTTATCCTCCAACTTTTGGAGTTGTTGATTTTGAGACAGAGGAGAATTGGACTTGGTTTCTTCGACATTTGGCTGTTATATTGCTACCGATGGGGAGAATGGTGACTTTTTTCTCGGACCGTAATCAAGGTTTGTTAAATGCAATGGGGCATGTGTTTCCTGGATGGCCTCAATCCTACTGTTACTATCACTTAAAACAGAATTTAATATCGAAGTACCCGAAGTCGGGTTATGGGACACAGCTCCAAGACCATGTTATCAATCTATTTAGTGGATGCGCATATGCTGTTACAAGGGAAGAGTTTAAAGTAGCAATGGATGAGTTGATGATTGTTGGGAGTTCGAAAGTGAAGACATTTATATATGATTTGTCTAAAGATCACTATGCCAACGCATTTTTCAAAGGAATGTGTTATGGGGAGATGGCAAACAGTTTAGCCAAGTCGTTTAATAATTGGGTTGGTGTATTTCGAGATTTGTCGGTGTTACCTTTGATAGAAGGGATTCGACAGAAATTGATGGTATTGAATTCTCAACGACGAATTGAAGCGGAGAAGTGGACAACAATTTTGTGTCAGGAGATGGAAACTAGACTATGGGAAAACGAGGAGGCTGGTAGGACTTGGACAGTTCGTCGTTCTAGTTGCACTGTTTTTGAAGTATTTGCTGATTATTCTATGATGTAGTGGCTGCAATTCTAGCAAAGAAAGATTCAGTTTATGATTATGTTGAGTGTTACTACAAGTCTGACTTCTTTCGAAAAGCCAATGAAAGTCCTATTTTTCCTATTCCATATATTGGGAAAGGCTTGGTCAGCAACGATTCAACTGCTGGAGTTGTGCTTCCGCCAATTATAATTTTGGTCTGAAAGTAGGCAGTATGTACAATATAGAAACTGCATTGCAGTTTGTGTTTGTGCTGAGAAATCTAGACAGGTTGATTCCACTTACAATTTCATGAGCAATGTCAATGTATCTTTCTTCTTTTCTTTTTCCCAACGACCTGAGTGGATTGTAGTGTCTCCACTTTTGTTCTAGCTAGTGAAATGTGAGGAGGGTGTAGTGGTACTCGAATCTTGAAATGATTGAGAAGAATAGCACACTGCATCTCTTGAGTTTATCCAACAATGGTTCATACAAGTTCCTATGCCAAGTTTGGTCCTTGGAAGTTTTCAAGTATGACTGCAAGCATTGAATGGCAATTCGTTAGTATTTTTTTTTCGAAAACTGCAGTACAGTGTCTGTTTAATCAATTTTGAATTATGAAAGTAATTCTTACCCAAGTCCATGTAGACATGTACTGTGGAGTATCTGTCTGCATGGGCCGTATTTTCTCTTCCTCAAGTGCCATATAGACTTCAATTACATGTTTCACATTGATTGGAGAAAAATGGAATTATTAATGGTTAATATAGGAGGCACAAATAAGAACTGCAGTGCAGCGTGTGTTTCAGTAGTTTAGACTTACGCTTTGGGGCAGTTCCAAGTCCCATACTATATCTTTGATATCACGGTTAGTCAATTTCTTAGAATAGAGTCCTTGCCAAAAGATAGAGCTGTGGATTTGAATACACGAAATTCACAAGATTAGTTTCAGTTTAATTGTAATAAAAAGATGAAATCATTGTTCTTTTGGGTTAGGGATATTACTCGGGTGTAGTACTTAAGTAGTATTCTTGAATTTTGTCCATGTCCTCTTTTGGGATTTTCTGCCGGATCCTCCTTTTTCCTCATGCTAGAGATTTTTTCATTGGCCCTTTTTGTTTGTTCTTTGGCAGTTCATCTTCATCATCTGATTTTTCCATACCTACAATTATTGAATCATTACGGCTTGTTCCTTTTGGGGAATGAGGAAGTGGATCGGTGGCATCAGGCTGAGATGCCTCTTGTGTTGACTGCAGATTGAACGAAAACTAATTAGAAATTGCATTGGATAAACTGGAAACTGCAATAGTTTCCAATTATGCAATGGAGAAAACAGAAATTGCATTGCGGAAAGCGGAAAGCGCATTGCGGTTTTTCGTTGTCATAATGCGAAAAAGAAAAAAAAGATCTTGAACTGCAGTAATTGCATACCTCCATATGATTTTGAGGATCCTCTTGTGTTGATGGCTCCTTGGAAGAGATATGCTTGAATGGTGGAAATTCTTCATCATCTGATAGCAAGATGTTTGACACCTCTTTCTTTCTCTATTCTTCAGCCTTAGTATTCTTGTAGGAACATCAGGTGTTTGAGCATCTTGCTTCTTCATTTTTTCTTTCTTTTTGTTTGTTCTTGTCTTCTTCTTTGTATTCTTATTTCTCTTCTTCTGTTTCTTCTTCTTTCTCTTCTTCCTTCTCCTCTTCCTTCTCTTATTCTTTCTCTTCTTCCTTCTCTTCTTCTATCTCTTCAGCTGGTTCTGTTGGTTGTGTTGTAGGCATATCCCACTCTATTTCAAAGATTGTTGGGTCCGAGAACATGCTTTCAATTTCTGCCTTGTATTTTTCTTTAATCGCCATTTTCTTGGCACTTGTCTCCTGCTCAATATGAGTTTCATTGCCTTCCAACTGTGCAATCCTCTTTTTCAGATTTTGTATTTCACTAAGATGAATTGTAGATTCCACAGTCATAGTAGCAGTCACCAATTCTTCATCAGTTAATTTCTGTTTGTGTGTTTCCAACTCCTCTTCTAGCTCGTTTGATCTCTTTTCTACTCGGATAAATATGTCCCACAAGTCCATCATTTTCTTCTCACTATCTTCATTAATTTCATCCTTCCACAATATTAAGCTTTCTGGGCAAACAAAGCTGGGATCTTGGCGTTGGCGGTAGTTGATTTGGGCTGTCATGGAATCCACTAAGAGGTCTTGAATTCCAACCGGTTGTTTTCCAGCTCCAATCTCTTTTAATTCTGGAGTCTCATCATCATCATCATCATCATCAGGCTTTTCTTATCCTGATACTTCAGCTTCGTTTTCTTTTTCCTGCAAATTGAACATAAACTAATTAGAAACTGCATTGGATAAAAGGCAACTACAATAAACAACTGTTTACATATTCTAATTACCTTATCAACAGGTTCTCCTTTTTCTCTGTTAGTTTTTCGCTTTTTATAGGTTTTGTAAACATCCTATACAATAAGAATGATTTAGAAACTGCATTGGATAAAACGGAAACTGCACTGCAATGCAGAAAACAGAAACTGCAATGCATAAGTCACTGTGTACAGATTCTAATTACCTTTTCAATACGGTCTCCCTCTTCTCTGGTAGTGTTTCGCTTTTTAGAGGTCTTGAAAATACCTTGTACAATGAGAATGAATTAGCATAGATTCACATTCAAGATACATTAAAATATAACATGCGATAAATTGGATACCTCTATGTCATTTAAGTCATTGATTTGGTGAAATCTTATGTGGAGTTCAGCAAGACTCCATTTAAGAATTGCAGGAGTTTCTTCCTCCTTGCCAATGATTGGTTGTATGATGTTTGTCCTCTCACACAGTAGAAACTGCACAGTTCAAAAACAAGATATATTAGGTTGGAAGCTGCATTGGATAAAACAGAAAGTGGATTGCAGTTCTAGGAAACTGCATGGCAGTTTCTGGAAACTTCATGGCATAAGACACTGTTTACTTACTAATATTATGATTGTGCAACTCGAAACAACTCCCATAGAGGCTTATCATTCCTTCTTTGCTTTTGCCTTTGTGATCAATGAGTCATTTATGTAGGTTGAAACAGCTTTTGCCCACGAATAGCTTGAAAGTGTATCTAGATTCACACAGTGCTCAAGAATTTGCCAATGCAAAGTTGATGCAGAGTTGGCAAAGAGGAATGTCATGCAGAGCAGAATCAAGATTAGGCTGACCACACCCTTGACTTCCTTTTCCTCTTTGTCTTCCCCTTCTTCTTCTTCTTCTTCAACTACTTTCTTTGCTTTTCCTCTATTCGTTTTCTTCTTTTGCTTTTCCTTTGCCTTTTCTTTCTTTGGTTCGTTTGCCAAGGCAATTGTCTTGTGTAATTCTTTTTCTACCATGCCTTTTGATGGTTTTGATTTTTCTCCAAAGTGCCTTGTTCGGAAGGTTGAAGTGCATTTTTCAGTGCCAAGTTCGACAGATTTTCCTTCGTTTGGCAGTCCTAGAATCTCAGTCACTGCATTTGCTGTGATCTTGAATGATTTTGTGCCGAATTTGAAGGACTTGGTATCTAGATCAAACTTCTTGAGAAGCTGTACTAAGTCGAGGTCCAACTTATTCATGTTCTTCATGTCAATTATTCCATTGTAAAATACCTTAATCAAGTTCCAAAAATGTGTTTTCTTCATGATTTCCATTTGCCTATCATTTAGCTTGTCTTTGACTTTTGTAATGATGTCGTTGAACGCATTGGCGCTGCATCGAAATTGGACATATTCCGGGTTCCTTGTTTTCATGTCATAGCTTGGCTTTGATTTTTGTTTTTGAGCCATTGTTTTGAATCTTGGCTTTGGTTGAATTTGAGCTTCCTTCTTTTGCTGTGACATTTCTTGTGCTATTTGTGATTTGAAACTAGAAGGGATGAAAACACTATTAGGACAACTACAAGGAATAAGTATAAATAGTTGAGCGGAAAATAGTAAATGGAAACTACAATGCAGTTTGGAGTTCTCTGCATTGCAATCTGTGTAGAACAGGAAATGCAATGTTAAACCCAAAAGCAAAAGCAAAACATAAACCAATCAAATACACAAAACATAATAGAAAGACACATCAACTTGACAGAAAATGAAAAGTTCAGTAACACACAAGAACTGTCAAAAGTATTTAAAAGGAGCAAGCTGCATTGGATAAAGGGGAAACTGTATTGGATAAAATGGATCCATAGCAACAGAACATTAAGCTATGAATCCGACAAAACTTAAAGATCTTCACATCTTAATGAGCATAATTAAGGGTTGATGAGAGGCACGACATTCTCATTAATGAGCATATAGTGACAAGAAACAGACACAAACTGCACCACCACCTAAGTATGCATCACCATTCACCAGCAATATATCAATGTCATCAGAATTGCCTTATTCCCTAGGATACTGTATATGTATGCGTGGTATTACCGTCAAACACAATCAATTTTCCTCAAACACAAAACATAATAGAAATATATAAAATTCTCTTCATCTTGAAGTTTAGTCGGATTTGAGACTCTTTTATGATAGATGTGTTTTTTCAAGGTTTCAAGCAGATAATTGTTGCCGCATCTTTATCAAAAATTGCACTGCAGTTTCCATTTGTTTCAGTTTTGACCAGAAACTGCAGTGCAGGTTCTTGTTTCATAATTCGATGCTCTTTCTCTTTCTCTGGTATTTTTCGGTTTTTAGAGGTGTTGAAACTAAAACTGAACCAAAACTAAACCCAAAACCTAAACTATATTGCAGAATGAAGAATGAACAGTAGGTAAAATCTCTAAAATCCTTAATCCCTATAAACAAACGCAAAACCTAAACCATGAGTAGATGTTAATCAAAAGACTCATTCATTTTTCCAAATCCAAAATCAACAGTAACTAAAATCTTAAATCCGTAAAAATGAAGGCAAATGTGTGTTAGAGCGTTGAGTTTCTTACCCATTTTTTCAAGAGAGTGAGAATCGGTTTCAATCGTTAGTGGTTGATGGTGAACGATCGTCGACGATGCTATTCGTTGATGTGAATGGTTCCGATCTGAAAGCGAACGATCCTCTCTGAGTAGTTTTGGGAGCTATGAGTAATTTTTCTGAGTTTTTTTGGGAAGAGTGAATGAAAGCGTGGAGAATGAGTGAAGGACTGAAGGAAACAAAAGGTCTGGAGATGATGTGAAATTGAATCGACGCGCGCAATTAATGTTACGAGATGTCATCCAGCTTGTTTTGATGTCGTGGATCTGGTGTGTGTCGTAGTAGGCGTCAGTGTTTGGGAGATGAGTTTGGGCCGTAGGGAGGAGTTTTGGTTAGGCCGTAGGGAGAAGTTTTGATTGGACTTCAATGGCATAATGTCATATTTTGTAATATTGACATTCTTTAATTATATTATGGTAAAAGTATGTACTGTATTTTAGTCTTTGTCTTTATCTTAATTAGCTAAAATTGAATTCCTATTTACCAAATTAGGAAACTATTTTGTGTGTTAAAACTAAAGCTCCCTAATATATATACATATGGATCAAGATCGGAGGACACACAAAAAAACTACACATTTTGACACACATTATTAGTCGTTAGATTAAACCACCTTCAACGGTCAAGATTGCATTTGATAGTCACTATTTGTTAACATAATATTAATTTTCCTCATAAGTATCAATACCTATAATTGCGTCAACGTTCTTCTCTCTCATCTCTCTTCCACCGAAAAAGAAGTTTTAATTTCATTTAATAAAAGACTCAATTCATCACTTGATTTTGGAGAAGTGATACCCCACCTCTGGACTGCTCTCTACTCCTGCACTTCTTGATGCCCAACAGTGGTGTTGTTGCTCATCACTATAGCTAGAGGATCCGGAAAAATTATAGTTATGGGTTTTCTTTATCAACTCAAAACCTCAAACTTTGGATGTCTGTGAATATTACTTAACTCAAAAACTTATAGTAAGAGTTTTGGATGGCTATGACTATGGGTAATTCTTCAATTCGATGAATTAATTTGGATTCCTCTTGGTTCCTACATTTCAAGAGATATCTACAGTCTGATTATCCAAGGCATGACGATTCCCTTTGGTGCATTGTGCCATTTTTTAAAATGGTACAAAAGGAGACGGCAGGGGAGGGTTGCGCCTTCTATTTTTTATTTATTTTCAGTTCTTCGAAAGTAGTTTCTCCTTCAATCTTCCTTATCCTCAAGTTTGGTCTTAGTATTGTGATTGTGAATTCTTCTAATGTCTTTCTCTGTTTCTAATAACTTCATAACACAAAAGATAAGTCAAAAGAAAATTATTGGAAGAGTATGTGGGTGGGTGAGACCGCCGTCTACTTCATCGTTTTTCCAGAATACAAGAAGGATTTTTGCAGGAAAAAAAAAGGAAGAAGAAGGCTCTTGTTTTTGGTCAGGGAAGACGAAGGGTTTTAAAGAGAGAGAGAGAGAGGAACTCGGGAGGGAGGAGACAGAAAAAAGAAAAAGCTAATATTGAGGAGAAGAAATCAAGAGGTTTTAATGGGGAGAGAAATTAATGCACCATACTATGTATTTAATGATCTAATTAAAATAATAAAACATTATTTATTAAATGCATCTCAACCGTTGGATGGCAAAATATCTAATGGTGAAAAAAGTGTGTCAAAATGTGTTGTTTTTTGTGTCTCCCGATCCCGACCCTATACATATATATATATATATATATATATATTACATATAATATATTTGTGTATACATATATTACATATGTGTATATACGTGTATATATGTATCACTCTAACACAAAAACCATTCTATGATGCGTATGAAATGTCATTAAATCAATGACATGTTCCGTGTGTCATTAAAGCATAGTACTTTTAACAGGCCATCTAAACTCAATAGAATCCATGACGCCAAGAGCGCGTCATTGAAACTTTTCTTTTAATGACGTGGTAGCTTGACTGCCGTTAAAAATGAATCATAATCCATCTTCAATGACACGGATATACCACACGTCATAGATAATAACATTTAATGACGTGTATTTCCAATAGGTCATTAAAAGACACTTTTGTTGTAGTGTATATACAGTCCCCTTCTATTGAGGGATCCCTTAAATAATTTTATTTGAGAGATAGCCTTCAGGGTCCCAAACAAAACAAAAATTCAACGATCCAAACCATATATTTTTCACATATTCATTTAGAGATGATTCTTGCAAAATTTAATTGAGTGATCAAATGATATCGATTCAAGTTATTTTTGAAGAGATAATCTTTGAATGAATATCTACAAAATAGAAGGTTTGGATTAATGAAATACATTGTGGAGTGGCCCCTATAAAGGTTTCCCTCAAATAAGCTTATTTGAGGAATCCTTCAATGGAAGCTCTTTGTATATATATACATATATATATACATATATATTATAATATATAATATATATGGGTATATTATAATAATAATATACATGTAGAGTTAATTACTCAAATAGTCCTCAAACTTATACCTGATTTACATTTTGGTCCCTCAATTAAATTATTCGTTCAAATGGTCCATCAACTCTATACTATTCGGTCCATTGGTCTTACTGTTATATTCTGTCAATATTTCCGTTAAATTTGAGGGCAAATGAGTCATTTTGTAAGTTAAAATTTGATTAAATCTAACAGAAAATTAGACGGCCGGACCAATTTGCCTAATAATATAAAGTTGATGGACCATTTGAACGTCATGTATTTTGTATTACCCCTCTATGCTTTCTTGTGCATTTTACAATGGCATCCGCATGTGCGCACATCCGGGTAAGAGAATAACTGTATGTATCTTATAGTATATGTATATCTATGTATAGGGAGCTGATTTTCCCACTCCTTTTTTGTCCACTTACACTCCCTTTTTTTGTTATAGTAAAAAGTATTTTAAAAAATAAAAGGAAGTGTAAGTGAACAAAATAGGAATGGGAAAATCACCACCCTACCTATGTATATTATAATATAAAATATATATGGGTATATTATAATAATAATAATAATATAGGTGTATATATGTATATTATAATACATAATATATATGTGTATATATTATAACAATAATATACGTGTATTGTATATTATATATGTGATATATGACAAGACCCACTCTGAATTCTCCCTTGGAATCCGTGTCGGACCTGTTTCCCGTCTAGCATCCAAACGATGCCTAGCCCACTTACTAATTTAACACTCTCCCCCGAACAATAAAGAAAAGGGTCAAGACTTCTATCGAAATTTCGGTAAAGTCTCCTTTGAAAAACGGACATTTTTCCAAATTTTCCACTTGCAAACAACACAAATAAAAATCCCAATTGGCAGCACACACAATCCTAAAGCACATAATTTACAAAATAAGTCTCCGGCCTCAAATTCAAACCTACATGGGCAATATTAGAGCAATCTAAGAAATTCTTTAATTTACAACCGATGAGTTTCAAAGGAAAATAAAAAACATAAAATCCTACGATGTTGTCGGATGCACAAGGAGTACGACTTGGCTTGGGTTCATGAGTCACGTCGAGCTACGGCCTGGGGGCGCAAAACAGAAATGTGAGTGGACAAAAATAAAGTTTGAACATAGTTATAATCGAACGTACTAACCCGGACGTTTTATGAAAACGATGCAAAACCATGCAATGAAATGCAAAAGTATTACTTGAGAAAAGAAGCATTTAATTCCTCATTGGACATCCTCATGAAGCTTTTAATTCCTCATTGGACTTCCTTAGGAAGCTTTTAATTCCTCTACCAAAAGTATTCCTTGAGAAAAAAAGAAAAGAAACAAAAAATAAAAACAAAATATGATTCCTAACATAAAAGAAATGCAAAAGAAGGCATCAATCTAAAACTGAAAGATACAACAACAAAAAACAGCAAGATATGAGAAACTAATACAGATCGTAAATAAACAGATATGGAAAAGAAAAAACCAAATAAGACACACCATAGGCAGAGAATCCGATGAAGTGTGCTTGAATAACCTTAAATGACAAATCCAAACAATAAAAGCCCAGAACTGTAAGATAAACACAAAATTGACCAAAACAATGAAAACCCAATTATCTACCAAGAAAGAATCAACAACCACATCAAAGAATTAACAAATCCACCTGAAAGAATTAAGAAGAGTGAGCCCATAAAATAATCATTTTTAAATTAAAGCAAAAAAAAACAACAAAAGGATTGAACAATAAGATACAGTGGAACTGAAAATTCAGGAAATTTTTTCCCTTTCAATATGAAGCAAAACAAAATTAGAAATCTTCACCTGACTGATTGTTTCCAATTTTGAAGGGCATTCATACTACCCTTTGCCAAAACAATCCCCTGATAAAAATAAAAATAAATAATTCATCCTAACAGGAAAAAAACATCAAATTAAGCGAGGAAGACCTCGAAGAGAGCCAAGCGAAGTGAGGCAAAAAAAGTGGTGAAGCTGTAGGCGATGGAGAGAGAGTGTTCTCGTAATTCGTGTGGTCATTGGCAGACCTATGAAGGAGCAAGGAGGTGCACTACACCTCCTCTAGCCGGAAAAGCTTCTGGAGGCCCAACAGATTGCCCCTTCGGTGGTGTAGCCCAGGTGTTCGACAAAATGGTTGAACGAAGTGCCTTATTTCCATTTTCAGCATTTAAGTAAATGTCTTTGTCATTTTACTTTTATTTATTTTTATATTACTCCATTTACTTAAGTTTACAATGTAAATAAGGAAGTACCCCCCATTTGGATTCAAATAAAAATACTAGAAATCAAATTCCTACCAAATCAAAATATGAAAAATCGGTTTTAGTGCAAAATACGATTTAGGCTACTAATGATGGCTCATTAAGTCAATATATACTTCATATTAAAATCTCATAAAATCAAGGTTTCTTATTTGATGTGTAAGGAATAAAAGCCGTCAAAAATTATCTTGAGAAAATGATTATTCCGAAAAACCATTTTTCATACTTAGTCAATATTTTTACAGAAAACAATTGTTCATTTATGATATGAATGCATGAAGGAACTATCACATAAATTTGTTAAGTAAGTCTACAGTAAGGCAATCCAAGAATTGAAACAATCCAAAGTAAGGCAAACTCGAGGAGGAAGAGGTTGTGCGACGCACGACTCGAGGTGTGATCAATTATGATTTGTTTATTTAATGGATAATTTTCCAGAAAACATAATGCAACGTTTTCATGATATGAAACCTCGTTGACAAAAATGGTAGGTTATTTACAATACTATTTTTTTCTATCACTTAAGAATGACATTGATATTGTTTAAATTATAAGGATATTTGGTTGTCAATTTTTTTATAAAGCTTTTAGCCTTTCAAAATTGCACCTCCGCTCAAAAATTCCTGGGTCCGCCACTGCGTGCAGTCCTTCTCATTGAGATGGAGCCGTTGTGGCTGTTCTCCTCCGTCTTTCTCCATTTTCCTCTTGGGCCTAAGTTCACACAACATCAAAAAACAAAAATAAAATCTGGAGAAAAGCAAAGAAGAATAGGACAACACTGGAAAACTGAAAGCAACTAAGATGAACTGTTGTTTTATCGAGTGAGGACAGTGGAGCGTGAGGAAAGTTAGGTGAAACTGAAGGTAATTGCTTGGGCAGATTTTTCTATGTTGTTTTATTTTTGTTCTTTTTTATTGTCTTTTTACAATACTACCCATGTTAATTTTAAAATGATTTTTTCATAGGCTTATGATTTTTTTTTGTTTCAGGGGTGTTGTTGTCCAATTATTTTTGGTGAAGCTTGTAACCCGAACTGCTTTTGGCCTGACTTTATAATAGTAGAGATTATAAATTTATTATATTTTTAAATTTTTGGTCTATGTAAAACATTATTTCAAATGCCTTAAAAAGTAACTCACATGGATTATAGGATACATTTTAATTAAAGTTACATATTTTTTATTTATGTTATTCTCAAATTATACTACCAAACAAGTTTTCACTGTTTTTATTTTCTGAATCTGTTTTCCAACTAATCTAGCAGACACATTCTCGAATCTTAAAAATGCAAATTTGTTTTCTCGTTTTCATTCTCTGAAAATATTTTCAGAAAACATTCTTCGAAAAATTACCGGACGAGTCCTTATTGTTTTTGTGTTGTTACTACCAATTGAAGTGAAAACCTATTGTATTATAAAAAATTAAAATAAAATCATCTTTCAGAACAAAAATCCTTCGTTGCTTCCATTAGTAGCATATCGCATTTACATAGACATATGACTCTGCAAGAAAAAGATATATGGCCCAGTTAGCTAATCTTAAAAAGAAGCCCAATTCCCTTTTATTCAACATGTACAACCAGCTTTCCCTTTAGCTTGCTCCAAAGAATTCTTCCTATTAGCTCTTGTTCCTTGTATTGCTATGAGTTGAGAATTGAGTTGGCAAACAATTTGTCGTGGAATTCTTTACATATAAAGCTAACACTTGGGAAGGTCGCTTGGAGGTGGTAGAACAGATTCATTTGGGCCTTTGCCATTGTCCACCACAAATGCCATCTTAAGCCCCCATGTTGTGTGCACTTCAAGATGGCAATGCATAAACCAAACCCCTGCATATATACATATAAAAGGAAATATGGTTACATTGGAAACTTTCTTTCGTCCGACATGTTATGTTGTCAGACTGTCAATTAATAGAGATAACATTTAGTTCGAATGTGTGATTATATTCAGCCTAACAATATAATAAGTTAGATATTTCATAAGAGAAAATTTGTCATGATTTACCTGGATTATCAGCCCTGAATCTAATAGCAGTCCATCCACCAGATGGCACTCCTATTGTGTTCCTCTCAACAGGGTCAATCATATTAAATCTTTTTGGATCCTTCTTTGGGTTGAAATTCCCCAATCCCCTCCCAACCTCAAAGAAGTTAAACCCATGAAGATGAACTGGATGGTTTTCAGGGGCAATCATCCCAGTGTCTTGCAACACAAGCTGCACTGTAGAGTTATAAGCAAGTCTATAAAGCCTAGTCCCCTTCATGGTCTGCATATTTGTCGGCTGTGGACCCGTATAATTATAAGGATTCAGAGGGTTTCCGGGAAAATCATCGGTAAAAACTCCACTTATGTTGAAGAAATGTGCTTGAAGAAGTGAGATTTTGGGCATCACAAATGTGACATTATTGATATCTGCCACCACTCTGTTGCCATTGGCACAGGAAGCACAAGTGTGAAGGCCAAGGCCAACAGTGAACAAAAGAGAGTGGTCAATTTTCAATGGAACCCTAGCAGGAAACTTGACTGAATTCAGGCTTCTGATGGAATTTGTAAACTTTGTTGCTACTAGTGTGGCATTTTGAGGAGGTGGGGCTGTGAGGGTGGTCCTAGTGCTTTCGAGGGTGCCCGTATAGTGCAAAGTAGCAGTGGCAGTTTTGTTGTCTACAAGGATGGTTGGATTGTCCATGAAAGGTGAGGCTGCAACCAAGTACTTGCCTGTGCCATGGCTTGTTGTTAGAAGAACGTTTGTGGTCTGCCCTGGGGCTATCAGAACGGTGTCGGTTTTGAAGGGTTTTGTGTACACAGCATCCACCTCAACCACGGTTAGTTTGTGGTTGGCAATCTTGAAGAAGAGCTCTTCATTGAGCGCAGCATTGATGATTCTTAGCATGTATGTCTTGCCAGGTCTTACTGGTAATTTAAACCCTCCTGCACATATGCACATCATGTTTAAATTTGGTGATAATTGATCAAAATAGTGTAGATGGCTAGAGTGATACAAGGGAGACTATACAATGTGACAGTTGATGTGTCAGTTACTTGATGAGATTAATTGATCTATTGTAATAAGTGCACATCATCAACTGTCACATTATGTGATTGACTAATATGGCATTCTCATACACTACGTGGATTTACCTTGTGAGGAGCAAGTGGATAGAGGGCCTGGGTGGCCATTAATTGTATGAGCATCAGAGACGTTTGGGGCTAAACCAGATTTCAAAGCCTGATTAATAACAGATTCCACATCTGATTTCCACCATTCACCTACAAGTTTACAATAGTCATAAGCAATCGTATAATACTTTATGGATTATGAGAAATATGAAAGGGTACTTGGATCTTGGGCTCACCTAAGATTACAACCACTTCTTTTTGGGGTGCAGGAAATGGGTATGGGACCCCAAGCTTGGGTAAGATGACCAAGGCGCCATGGACTGTGGCCCTGAGCCACAGGATGTGTGCATGCCACCAAAGTGTGCCCCTTTGCCCAGTTATGGTGAAGTTGTACACATAGTTTTGACCCGGTTGAATTGGGCATTGGGTTATGTACGCTGGCCCATCGGCCCAACCCGTCCGCAGTTGTCGAATTCCATGCCTTTTTACGGTAATATTATTAGTAATTGAAAAATAATAAAATAATAAATAATTACAATTATTGACCACATTGCTAATCACATCTCGAAACTCAGACGTAAACCTTTATTTATCTAGAAGGGTGAAAGTGGGAGACATTACCAATGGATGCTAACGTTGTATTTGACGTGGTTGACCACCTTGATCAGCACTGTGTCATCTTCCCTAGCATATATGGTGGGCCCAGGGTACCTTCCATTCACTGTGACAATGGGCTTGCTTGAACATAATCTTGAGGTTTTCTTTTGCACCACCTACGAAACCCACAGGCGGTTGAGTTGAGTTGAGTTCATAGTGGAAGTCGTTAGTAAAACTAGCGCACATGTTTTCATTAAGTCAAAACTGTAATATAATTATGATCAATACGGTTTCTAGCTAGCTACAAAAACTCATCATTTAAAACTTGCAAGAAAGGCACCAATTGCTAAGCTTTCCCTAATGTTGCTGTTCATAGTTAGAATGATATAAACCATAACAAGCAAAACTAGACGCATGTAGATAACCAAGAGTTCTGCATGTCTTGCTAACATGCATGTATATATTGGATGAAATGAACCAAGAGGGTCGTGAATACTTATACTTACATTGAACTTGTAATGTCGAACCAGGCATTCCACTGATGCTGGAAACAACAAACAAGCCACCAAAAGCAAGACACGAATCGAAGGCACCATCTCCATTTCTCTCTCTCTTTGATCCTTATAGCTCTCTCTCTCTCTCTCTCTCTCTCTCAGACCCTTAGTTTTTTTGTGTTCTATGTCGTAGTGCTGTGCTGCAGAAGAAGCTATTGATCAAGCCAAATTTATAAAGAGATAAAAGACTACTCTGCTGCCATGTCGTTTTTGCGTAGTCTGGTAGATGAAGGGATACTTGAGAATGAAGCGCTACGTATATAAAACACTTGTTTTATACGTACAGCAGCAGGCCACAAACTTCTTGATCTTAATTATCTTGTGTCTCACACAAAGTAGTTATCTGTCAACTAAAACACTTGGTTTTGATTTGAAGCCAGTACTAAGGTTGATGTCAATTTATTGAATTGGGCTGGGTGGTCAGACTCAGATCATCATCAGCCACTGCAGTCTGCATGGTTTGGTGGCCGTATTGGGTAAAGTACACCCAAACCCCAGCTAACAAACAAAAAAGTTGACATCGATTGCTTTTCCAATTAACCATGGAAGCTCTCCAAGGTCAAGGAGATGACATACTTGGCACTGGCTCAACAGAATTACCCTCTTGATTTTTTATTTAATTTTGGGTTTGTTTTATATTGTTATTGACTAATTACATCTATTTGGATATATGCAGTTGCATTAAGTTGGTGGCAGAATTTAACAGAAAGGCTTAGTATAGATCAAATATCATTATTTTGTACTCTAAAAAGAAATTTAATTTTATCCGATCATCAGCTAGTATTAATTAATCTTCACTTGTTTGGACAAAAATTAATATTCAAATTAATTCATCAACAAGATTTTGATACCTAACTATTATTACTTATGAGATTTGAACTTGAAATCATCATATGCCAAAACGGAGACTGAATATGGCATTTGGACTACAAAAATGAGGGTTTGAATGTCGAGCACACGTTTTAGGCTTTTCAGAATCGATAACAAATTGATTATTAGTTTGTTGTATTTCTAATTTGATGTGTTTAAACAAATTAATGAGCATAACTAATTAAAGATGGTTCTTTAATATGGATAATTTTCCATCCATTTTAAAATTGGTGAAGAATGTGTGTGAATGTGGTGGGTGGACGATAGATACATAAAGGATGTTAACTAACACGAACCAATTTTTTTTTTTAGTTGAGCGATGGCTTTCATTGGATTGCCAAATCGACCGGAAAGGTTTGCTTTATGAAAGCTAAAGATTTGAGAGGGGTTGGTAACAACAGCTCATCTAACATTGCATGCTCCGGTGGAACTAGCAACAAGGCTACCCATGGGCTCTAGCCCACGTAGCCTTAAAAAAAATTAAAATAGTCCACTCAAATGTTGCCTATATCCATTCAACTTTATTTGTAGGTCTATTAAAGTTTGTTTGCTTAGTTAAGAAACATAATCCCTTAATAAACACTCATGACTTTAACGGTCTACTTTTTAATCATCTTAAATTTCCTTAGGTTGTCATCAATATTCATGTTAACGATCATCATCCTTTACAATTAACTAGTGTAGTTGATATTGGAAAAAAAAAAAAAACTAGTGTAGTTGATAGAATTTAATGTATACTTTTATTTCTAGAAAAACTATAGAAACTATAAGTATAAAAAAAGAGCAATAGACTTTAAGTTAATAACTTTAGCTATAGCCCACCCATTGAAAAAATCCTAATTCCGCCCTTGATTGCATGTGTTAATTACACACATTAAATTAATTCATATATTTCTTGTCATTTCCCAGTTTGGTCTTTTGTTTCATTTCCCCTCTTTCGTTTTTTTCTTTTCTTTATTTGTGTTCTTTGTGGAGAAAATATTACGTATTGGTATAACAATTGTATGAGGTTAGCATGCTAACGCGATATGACAAATTAATAAGGGAGTTGTTATTGACATTCCAAAAACGTTCTCGCAGAGTCATATCTTCATGGCATGATGGCTAAATTCTAGTGGTCTAAGAGTAAGAATATGCGAGGTATTCATTGGACTAAATGAGAAACATTATGTGTGAGCAAGCATATTGGAGGATTGGGATTTAGAGCCCTTGAGGCTTTTAATCAAGTTCTCCTTGGCAGTGAGAATTTTTAAGGCACGATATTTTTCGCATTGTAATTTTCTAGAAGCTAGGGAGGGTTATGGACCCTCACTTATTTGGAGTTCGTTGATATGGGGGAAGCATTTGTTGAAGGCGGGTTTGCGGTGGAGAGTGGGAAATGGTGAAGATATACAGGGTTATTAGGATCGTTGGGTGCCTTTACCAATGAATTTCAAGATTAACTCAACGCCACAATAATTTGACATTTCTATGAAAGTATGTGAGTTATTTACTGCAGCAGGACAATGGGATGAGGAGCTACTAAAAGCTAATTTTTGGGAACAGGAAGTGGAGGCTATTCTCCAAATTCCATTGGCTTCAAATAATAGAGAGGACAAATTAATCTGGATCGAAGCGGCAAATAATACTCAGTCAGAAGTTATATGGTTGCATGTATGAAGAAGCAGTGGGAAAATGGCATGGAAGGGTCCTCGATACAAGATGGAAAATTGTTCTGGAAAAAATTGTGGAATTTGCAGGTGCCTAATAAGATCAAATTCTTTCTATAGAGATGTATATGGGGGTTTTTGCCTAGTAGACAAAATCTTTGCCATAGGAAGATCTTGAATTCTCCAATATGTCCACATTGTGGGAAGAAAGTGGAGTCAATTATTCATGCAATATGGGCTTGTAATGTAGTGAAAGAGTGCAAGTCGACATGAGTGGAGAATTACATCTTTCAAGGAACTTTGGCAAGTTGTGATTGCAGTCTCAAGTAAAGAGGAGTTGGATCTTTTTGCCTTTTTGTGCTGAGATATTTGGAATGACGGAAACAATATGCTGTTTCAAGGACGAAGTCTTGAGAGTGTATCAGTGTTTTAGCTTTGGCTTATCAGACAGAGTTTTACTTAGTAAAAATTGCTCATATATGCTCCAATAGTAGGCAAGGGTCCAAACAGAGTTCTACTAATTGGCATGCCCCATCGGATGGTCAGTGCAAAATTAATGTTGACGAGGCTGCCAAACTTGCTGGGTCAGTGCTGGGAGTTGGAGCAGTGATTCACAATGGAAACAAGGAGTTTATGGCTACTTGTTCTCGACAAGTGGTAGGACGTTTCAGTGCCCAAGCTATGGAACTAATTGCTGCAAATGAAGGTCTTCAATTTGCATATGATCTTGGTTTTCAAGACATTGTGCTAGAAATGGATGCGCAAGGGGCGGTAAATAGAATCAATTTTGATGAAGAGTGTTTTGAAGTTGAAGGGAATCTGGTGGAAGATATCAAGGAGATGCGAGGGTGGTTGAGATCTTTCGGATGTAATTGGTAACGACGAGATGGTAACAAGGTTGCCCATGAGTTGGCTCAATATGGCTCTAGGAATGTTGGTTTTTCCACATGGACTGAGGATGAGCCATTAGAGATCCCACCGCAAGAGGCCCAGGCAGGCAAGAGGGGGCCCGTCGCCCAAAAACGTCTTCCACCGCAGCAAGGCTAGCCCGAGCAAGCCCACAGTCAATTCTTGCCTGGGCTCAAGCCCGAAGGCTACTGACATCATAATGACGTCATCAACAAAAAACAAAAAACAAAAAAAACAAAAAAATTCAGAATTTTTTTATATAAACACCTACCCATATTCTTTACTTCCCACACCAAAAAACTCTATACAAATTCATCTTTTCATATCTCATATGAATAGTAATTACTCTTGCCCTTACCTCCCCTTGCCCTTGCCCTTTGGGGTGGAAGTGCTCTTATGGCTGATTTCTTTGCTTTCGGCAGATTTAGAAGCTAATGGCTGATTTTTGTGTTTAATGGCAAGTGGGAGGAGCTCTTTTTCCTTTGGCGGATTTTCCTCCTTTTTTGGGGGGTTTTTATGCTAAAGGTTTTTTTCCAGAGGCCCAATCTTGCACATCTTTTTGCCTTCTTTTCAGTGTATTATGTTGTTTGGTTAATGAATGAAATTCCTTCCATCCAAAAAAAAATCCGTTAATAGCTAAGCCTATTTTAATAATTGGTTGCGAAGTGGGAATAAAACGTGGAATTAAAAGTTCTAAAACATGCATTTTTGGGTTTTTTCATTTCCTTTTCATTCAGTCTTCTATCAATTCAACTATCATTGTGAAATATATAATATTCAAACAACGCAAATATCTCTTTTGATTGATTAATCAAATATCGACGTCTTCCCTCTCATTATCAACGTCTCTGAGGCTCTTTGTTATATTGTTCGACTGGCCCAGATCAACATTATTCAATGAAAACGGATCACCCAATATTTTGAAGGCCATGGGTGGGATCAAAACTTTTAAGCCCAACCTATTTCAGAACTTGGCACATGCATCAAACCAATGTTCACCTTGCTCAGTCAGAACTTGGCTGCTCAATTTGTATGATTTTTTTTTCTTTTAACAACTTATCATGTGACATTAAACTTGTATTTTTATATGAAACGATATCTTAAACTATTCTAATGTACATGGAAGGGAATCAAATTCGGGTGCAATAGATCGGGCACAATTCCTTAATCAATTGACCTAACCTGCGTTTGCCATGTGACACTAAAATTTGGCTTTCACACTAAAATAAAAGGATACAAAAACATAAAGAATTCGAAGGAACGTTAACTGCATTTGGATTTCTTTTTCTTTAAAACAACATTGTTTCGAAGTATTTTCCTGCTAAAGTAGCCAGGTAGGTAGGTCAGAGCTGCCCCTCTCAGAACAAATTCTCTGTGTTTTTCTTTGAAATTACAATTTGCCTAAACTGAGGCTCTACAGCTTTCTGGTGCGCCCCTGATTTGTCCAAGGACCAAAGGGTGTGTGCTTCACATTAACAAAGAGGGTGACTTTGTAACAGTTGGCTTGGCTGCAACCTAGCATTTGTCAAATAAATGGTTTTTTAGGAGCCCGTAATTTTGCCAAATATGTACAATTTTCTTTTATTCGCTCCTTAACCAAGATAAGATTAAACACAAATGAGAGATGAAGCATAATCTGTTGAGTTTTGGTTAAGCCAGGAGCCAGAAATTTTTGTGGGTTCTTGAGTTGAGAAGGTAGCCTCCATCCTGGCCCTTTTTTTGTACAGCAACACAAGCACACTTGCTATTTTCAATCAAATAATCTGCTGTGTCGATGGCTTTATTAGTCCCTCGCCCAGCTCCAGGCCACGTATATGTTCTGTTTTCACAGGAGCAAACCAAAGAATTAATTAGCAAATAATATAGCTAGCTGAATAATCTGTTTTCACATATACTACATCTCAACAGCACTGTTAATTAAAATTTTAATAAAGTCTGATGGCACTTTCAAGCATTTAATTTCTTACGAGTAGACAGAAGACATGTTTCGCTTATTTTGCATGGATATAACTAGATCATTTTGTTAAGTTACATTTGTGAACGACATTATGTGACAGGTGAGAGTTTGAGTCAAGTACAACCTGATCCATCACCTGTCACTTACGTAATATGGATGATATGATATTGGTAACAACTAGAAGATGTACGAGGAAACTCACCCTAAGATTTCCCTAGAAATTCTCCGCCGTTGCCCTACAACTATGATATCAATCCCAAGAACATCGCTTTGATGTAGGATAGTATTGGCTTTGTCCTTGCCATCTTCCATTCCGATCCTCTCCGCACGCACACGCAGCTTTGGCTGCACACGGTTGCATGCATTCTTCATCTCGTCAAGAAAATCCATGTCCTCCTCTGCGTTGATCCCTTCCAAGGACATGGTGGCTACGGCCACGGAGGCAAGGCTAGGTATTTTGAGCAGCGTTGTGAATGTGTTTCGCCACGTGTTTTGGTTCTCCACAAAGAAGAGAATCAATTCATCGTGTTCGAGCACTACATGAGCGAGCGCATATTGAAGCGCGCTCGCTGACTCTCGGGTCGGATCTGCCACCACCATTACTCGCCGTGCAGGTGCGGTTGCTTGACCTTCCATTGGCTCGTGTACGTCTGTAATTGAGGGGGCAGCTTCCACCACAACTACCCAATGTTGTCAACAAAAGAAGAAAAAAGAAAAATTGTAAAAGGGATGAATGCGCAATATAGGGTAGGGAAGAAGTGGCATGTAATAGGAGGGGGTCCTTTTTGTTGTGTAATTTTTGAAGAAGAATGAGTATGTTAACTTTTAGTGATGCACAAAAATTTTCCTTTTAGGTCAGTGATTCACAAATTAGCTAGAGATTCTTAGGCTTGCCATTATTAGGGCGAAGATGACAGACTTAATGTCCTTGAGAACCGGTCAAATGATTGGCAATAGATTAGATTTTAATCCAAATAGGACTGCGTACGATTAATACACCAATTATAGCTTCAGCAAAAGAAAGTTTTGGGTAAGAAGAAAATAACGACTGATACACAACAAAATTACAAAGTAAACTCACGACTACAACCTGAACCAATAGCTTTGAGTATGTTCCTTCTTGTCCGGGTGTAAAAGAGCTGCACACTACCTCGACCAACTAGCGTAATACAATTGGCTTCAAGTTGGGCTAATTTTGGTCAAAATGTTAACTTTCTTTTTCTCTTAAATTTATTTACAAAACTTAAAATTAGAAAAGTTAATAAATAAAATGACATTTGGAACAAAATCAGGCGAAATTGACCCCATAGATTTTGGCCGATTGAATGGAGCCGCTGGTTTTTGAGTTAGGCTAATATCGGAGTCTGCAAGCTGTGCTGAAAGAGAAAGGTGGAAATGGGACAAGCTAGCCCTTCCAAAATCCTTTGTACAATTGAACGACTTTTTAGCCTCTCTGGCCTTTGTGTTTGTCATTTCCGACTAGATTTCAACGCACAAGAGTTGGCTATTTTTTTGGTTCACACTTGACTTGGAATTGGAAGTATGATATTTATTTTATTAGGCAAATTTATTATTTATTTTTCCTTTATTCAATCTCATCTCTTAAAATTTAGATTACGTGTGCATTCTTCTTGTATTCACTGTGTTATATTTATATACCCATATTTTTTTTTAATGTTTTTTTTATTCTTATTATCAGAATATATTTTTAGTTTGAAAGCTCAAGTGCTTTAAAGTAGGGGTTTTGTGGAAGCCAACGTCACGGAGTAAACCATATGAGTTGACAGGTTGTATAGCATCGTTTGATACGCTAAGTTTCTTCTGCAAAAACATAAATTATATTATAAATATTAAAAGCTGTCTCATAACCATGAACAACAAGAAGGTTGTTCATATTGAGTTCAACGCCCCATACTCCACTCTCTTTTGTCTAACAGAATCAGAAGGCAGACTTTTTCATAATGTGTTGATTTTTTCACTCCTCTTTTGTCTACTTATATTTTCTTTTATTTATTTTTAATACTTTCTACTATAGCATATAAGGGAGTGTAAATGGACAAAAAATGAGTGAAAATATACAATTTCTAACAAAAAGAGTGTTGTGGACAAAAAATGAGTGGAAAAATCGGGTCTCTAAATCCTAAATCTTTTTATTTTGGGTGATTTTATTAGCACTCCATTATTTGCTTTTTACACCCCATACTAATTTTAAACATGAATAACCTATTTTACCCTTGTACATAATTATTGTTAAAGACAAAAAATATTTAAAATAAAAATAAAAATTGCTCACTCCACCCCACATATGTTCCTCCTCCACACCCTTGTTGAAATCCTATTTTCTTTTCGTTGATATCGATTCTTCGATCAATTAATTTGTTCTGTGAAAAGCCAATTTGAATTTTTTAATTTACATTGGATTTTTTTTTTGTCGTAATCAAATATATTCATAGAGACCCCATAAACCTGAGGAAACAGATTACATGGAGAAAGAAGAAAGATGCGAACAGACAAGAAAAAACAGATTCGGGAAAATTTGCTCTTTTCATTAGTATGCAAAGCTCTGTCAAGCAGAAACTTCGTGCTTTTCGATAGACTCAGTGTGCTGGAAGATGTTGAGCTACACTGTATAGCCCAGCTTTGTCGCTCCGCCGCTTCTAAACCAATCTTTGCCGCTGCATGATCAGAAAAAAAGAAGAAAGATTGAGAGATTCATACACCACCACAAAAACCAAAACAGACCCAAACAAAAAACCCTTTCTCTTTGTTCCAAGCACAAACCCAAAACTGTTATTCAATGTGTCTTGCATTTGTCCAAAGAGGAAAACCCCAAAACCAAAAACCCAAAAGGAACAAAATAAATTAATTACTAATGTGCCAGTTGTAGAGAGAGAGGGGCTCTCCAAATGTGGAAATTGTTGCAAAATATATTTGAATTAAAAAGTTGGGGAGTTGCAGAAGAATTAGAAGCACTCGGAGGAGCTTTTCGATCTCATCATGACCACTGTTGCAGAAGAATTGAATTAAAAAGTGGCGAAGAACTCTTTGATCTCATCACTCGGAGGAGCTTTGCTCACCGGGAGTTGTCTCCGTCGGAGATACACCGCCGGCGCCGGCAATTCTATTTCGTCGGATCCTAAGCACAGCTCGCTGGACGGCGTCGTTTCAGCAGAGAAACGGGATAAGATTTAGTTAAGAATGGGGTGTGGTGAGGGCAATTTAGGAAGCAACATGGGGCGTATTGAGTATTTATAAAATTGACTAGAATTTAGTGGGGTGTAAAGAGAATATGGGGTGTAAAGAGTAAATAATGGGGTGTAAATAAAATCACCCTTTTATTTTTTGTAATACTTTTTATTATATCTTACAAAGGAGTATAAGTAGATAAAAGAAAAGTGAGAATATACAATTTCCAACAAATAGAGTATTGTGGATAAAAAATAAGTGAGAAAATCAGGTCCCTAAACCCTAAATCTTATCTACAACTACCTAGGAATATTTGTAATAATTCCGACTTCCTGGCAAATTGCTTTTCCCAGCATCATGTAGATATTTGAACACACTTTTGACTTTTTGTAAGTTCTTTTTTTTTTTTTTTTTTATATACATATTCTAATGTTTAAGCATATCCTAAAGCTAATCATGCTTTTGATGTGAATGCAATATAGTAAATTGAGTTTAGACCCATAAAATTCACTTTAAATCACCTATAGCCCTTTTCTCTATTTTTCTATTTAAAATACCCAATTTTTTCAAATAATACCCAATATAGGATCTAACTAAGCAAGTTACCTAATATAACTTAAAATCTGATTTATTATATTTTTCGCATTCCAAAACTACCCATATTTATAAGCTAACGTGTTATATGGGAGGTGTAACTATTGACACAAATTGAATTTGGAAAGATCTTCAAATGGTTGTAATGGATGGAGGAATTAATTTAGAAACTTATTAGAAATTAAATATTAAATTCAACATTAATGTATTAGTATTAACGTTTTGGTTTATTTAATAAATTATGTTGTTTTCCTTTTATGAATTATATGACTAGTAATCTATTAAATTCAACATTAGCGTATTAAGAATCAATATCAATATCAATATCAATATCATTATCGATATTGATATTGATATTAATAATATCGATATTGATATTGATATTGATATTGATAATATCAATATTGAAGTGGACATTATTATTATATATATAATAGGTCAATTATTATCCATAAAAAATAGGTGGATTATTATAATAAAAAATATAATAGGTAAATTACTATCCAAAAAAGATTATAGGTAAATTACTGTCAATAATATTATCTACTTATTATTGACAGTAAATTACCTATTACACCAAAAAGGAAAAAAAAGGATGTTAAAAATATCAATATTGATAATATAAATATTGAAGTGGACATTATTATTATAAAAAAATGGGTCGATTATTATTCATAAAAAATAAATAGATTATTATAAAATAAAATAAAGACAATAGATCAAAAACTGTCAATATCAATATTGATATGATCAATGTCAATATGTTGATAATATCAGTATTGATATTGATATCAATATCAATATTGATATATTGATGAAGAGTTTATTAATATATTCAATATTATCTACCTATTGATAATAAGTAGATTATTATTGTCAATAATATTATCTACTTATTATCTTTTCTTAATATCCATATTAATATATGGATAATAATATTGATAATAGGTAGATAATAATAGGTAAATTGCTGTCCAAAAAAGATATTGACAATATGAACCTATTATTTCTCTAAATAATGTACCTATTTTTTTCTCTAAATATTGTACCTTTTCTTCTCTAAATAAAGCACCTATTACTTGTTTTATGAAAAAATAATTTGTTCACTTTTTATTGTTTGTTTTATGAAAAACAATTTTTTATATATAAATGAACCTATTTTTCTCTAAATAGTGTACGTATTTTTTTTCTCTCTAATAATGTACCTAGTAAAACAATTTACCTAGTATAATGAACCTATTTTTTTGCTAAATTTTGTATCTATTTTTTTCTCTGAATAATGTACCTATTACTTGTTTTATGAAAAATAATTTGATAATCTATTTATTGTTTGTTTTATGAAATTTTTTTTTAAATGAACCTATTTTTTCTCTCTAAATAATGTACCTAGTAAAAAAATTTACCTAGTATAATGAACCTAATTTTTTTCTTCTACATAATGTACCTATTTTTAATTTATAAAAAAATGTACATAAATCCCAATTATACAACGTACCTATTTTCAATTCCAAAGTAACTGACCTAGTTTTTTTAATTTAATTTTTTGATAAATAATATACCTATATTTTTATACATATATATTTTTATTTTTTATAGGTACATTATTTGATATGTAATTTACAGTTTTTTTTTCGTTTGCAATTTTAGGGGGCGATATGTTAGAGGGAATGACAACCAAAAGAAATGGGGCGATTGATATGCTAGTAATAAGGAGTATTAATTACAATTATGGCAATTAATGAAATGCTTGAAATAAATTATAAATAAAATATAAAGTCTGATGGCAACAATGTAAAAATATAGGAATATTATGACCTCTTATATCCTACTGGTCATTTAAGTTTGAAATTGGGTTTTACACATAGATTTATAGAGTGATGGGTATATATCTAGAAAATAGAAAATGTAGGGACCTATATAAGACAAACCCTATATTTTATGACTAAAGTTATAAAGCCACTTTCGACCAAAAAAAAAGTTATAAAGTCACGTCTTCTAAGTTCTAACATATGGGCATTGAAAATTCTCTCCTTTTCTACACATAGTATTGAAATTATTCCGACTCTTAATTTCTCATTAGTGTATATATTAAAAAAAGTATGTAATTTCGATATTACAATATGTAATTAAAGACCTAAAAAATCAATAATAAGATTTATTAGAGGAGTAATGGATCCAATTCTAATTCATTCTCTCTCATTTTCATTACTTCCTCCATTGTACATGTCTCAATCACATCTTCTTACGATATTAATAAAAAAAGTATTACTAGAGTAAGAAGATGCGATTGGGACATGTAGAAGTCCATATTCAAATATCGTATCTCAAACGGCTGTCGAAAACTTGGAATATCCACCCCGAGCCCGTTGCGTGACAACGCAACTTGACGGAATCTGTCCTTAAGCCAATTTTCTAATGCAATATTTTACATATTCTTGGCTACATACGGGCATATAGGGGCCACACAGATGACGTTGCTCATCTTGTGAGACACTATAATTGAAGTCAAAGCAAACCGGCAATTGCTAGTTTTATTTTCTCCATGGCCTCTGGAGTATGGACCATCACAAAGCAATTCTGCTTTAGCTTTTTCTTGCCCCAGTAACAACAAAGTTTGCATTTTTAATATCCATCTGAAGCTGCAACTTCTGCCACTCTAGCCTCAGCCTGTGCATGCCTCTGGGCCTCTGGTATGAATTTGAATTTGAATTCGGGCAAAGAGTCTAGTGTTTAAATTTCAATGCACTCTCTCTCTCTCTCTCTCTTGTGAAACAAATTTGACGCAGATATATAACTCTCTTTGTTTAATGCAGTTGCTAGGTTTCTAGCTGATTCTAGAGAGTCTCTACTGTTTGATTGAATTTTGGGTATATCACCAAAAGGGCAAAGAGCACATAGAGTCTAAAAGCCATGGCAGAAGATGATGTGCCCACCAAAGCAGCAGCAGAAGATGTATACACCAAAGATGGGACTGTGGATTTTCGTGGAAACCCAGCTAAGAGAAATGTCACCGGAACCTGGAAAGCCTGCCCTTTTATTCTAGGTACAGCAGTAACTCATGGAATTTGGTCCTGTAAATTATCATAAGATACTAATTATCTATGTTTTTCTTTGTTTTTTGGGTTGAATTTGTGAATAGGGAATGAATGCTGTGAAAGATTGGCTTACTATGGGATGAGCTCCAATCTGGTGATTTATTTCAAGACTCAACTACACCAAACCAGTGCTGTTGCTGCTAAAAGTAACTCAAATTGGGGTGGAACATGCTACCTCACCCCCTTACTTGGAGCTTTTCTGGCCGATGCCTATTTGGGAAGATACAAAACTATTGCCTCCTTCTCAATCATCTATGTCATTGTAAGTTCGTTTACCTTCTCATTTATATATACATGAGCAGCTGAGCTCAACTTGATGAAGTAAAATGATATGGGCATTTCATTCTGGGTATCTTTTATTTTGCTTATCCTATTAGCTTAATACAAGCTTAGAATCATACCCAGTGCCTCAATTTTTCTAAAAATATGACAGTAGTTGTTGAAGTTTGTTTCTTGTTGGGTTTAATCTACTCCTTCAATTCACTTACTGATTCTGTAATAATTTGCATAGGGGATGACACTTTTGACAATGTCTGCATCGGTCCCGGGACTGAAACCAACCTGTTCAGGAAAAGACAATTGCCATGCAAATGGTGGACAAACTGCTGCAACTTTCATAGCACTTTACCTAATAGCATTGGGGACTGGTGGGATTAAGCCTTGTGTCTCATCCTATGGAGCAGACCAGTTTGATGATGATGATGAGTTTGAAAAGAAACACAAGGGTTCTTTCTTCAATTGGTTCTATTTTTCCATCAATGTTGGTGCTTTGATTGCCAGCTCTGTGCTTGTGTGGATACAAGACAATGTAGGTTGGGGATGGGGTTTTGGCGTTCCAGCAGTTGCCATGGCAATTGCTGTAGTGAGTTTCTTTTCAGGTACTCGGTTATATAGGAATCAGAAGCCTGGAGGTAGCCCTCTGACACGCATAATTCAGGTGCTGGTGGCATCCGTGAGAAAATACAAGGTGAAAGTACCCGAAGACAAGTCCCTTTTGTATGAGACTGCAGATGCAGAGTCTTCTTCCATCCAAGGAAGCCGCAAGCTTGATCACACAAATGAATTTAGGTTAGTTTCTGATCTAAACTGACAAAAACTTGGATTATTTATAAAAGTTGATTTTCATAGGACAGGCTTGGATGCAAAGCAAATTCATTTAGCAGATTTTATAAAGTTTTGCATATTTAGGATCCATGTAACCTGTCCCAATTCAGATTAAGGCCTAGTTGAGTTGAGTAATCAAACTATAAGATTGAGAATTCTTTTTGTATAGATGCAAGTCTTAGTGTTAGACATTGTTTTTTATTCTCTTGCAATAATTGCAATAATGATCGAGTAGTTTTACTTGCATTATTGTTGCTGTTCTGTTGACCTGTAATTTTACTGTCCAGGTTCTTTGACAAAGCAGCAGTGGAGGAACAATCCGACCATATAAAGGACTCAAAAGACCCATGGAGACTTAGTACAGTTACTCAAGTGGAGGAGCTAAAATCCATCATAAGGCTGCTTCCCATATGGGCCACTGGTATCATCTTTGCTGCAGTCTACAGTCAGATGAGCAACTTTTTTGTGTTGCAAGGCACCCTTATGGATATTCGTGTGGGCCACTCTAGCTTCGAAATCCCACCACCAGCTCTTTCCATCTTCGACATCCTTAGTGTCATTTTCTGGGTCCCAATATATGATCGAGTCATTGTCCCAGTAGCTAGAAAATATACTGGACACAAGAATGGCCTAACTACACTCCAGAGGATGGGGATTGGCCTCTTCATTTCCATATTTTCCATGATATGTGCTGCAGTTTTGGAACTCATCAGACTCCGAAGTGTTCGAAAGCATAACTATTATGAATATGAGCACATGCCCATGTCAGTTTTTTATCAAGTACCTCAGTATTTCCTCATAGGAGCTGCAGAAGTTTTCACATTCATAGGACAGTTGGAGTTTTTCTATGATCAGGCACCTGATGCCATGAGGAGCTTGTGTTCTGCCCTCTCACTCTCCACTGTTGCACTAGGAAACTACTTCAACTCTATTCTTGTGACCATTGTTACCAACACAACTACGAAGAACAAGAATCCTGGATGGATACCGGACAATTTGAATTACGGACACCTTGATTATTTCTTCTGGTTATTGGCAGTGCTGAGTGTTCTGAACCTAGGAGCATATCTCTTGATATCCAAGTGGTACACGTATAAAAAGACCATCGGAACTCTGCGTTGATCGCTCCAGGGAGCGATACCACCTAAGAAGCTGTTTCTGCACCCACTCTGGTGTTTTTTTTAGCGTTTTTTACTTTGGTTGTGTGAAACACTTGTATATATATATTCTGTTTTAGGACCATTGTGCTTGTGTATGCCATTCTGCTAAGAGACTACAATGATGAATGAGTCTCATATGGTGGTGTGAAACTGTCAATTAAGCAAGAATGATGAAGAAACTAGTGAACCACAAGTTCCATCTTTGTCTTTGCTTCCCATTTATACAAACTGGTACTAAATACTTGCTCAAGTCCTTTCACTTCTTTTCTTTCTATATTACCAAACTCTAAACTGACATCCATCTGAAAATATAATTCTCATAAATTTATAAATAAAAAAATCAATTGAAATACAAGCAACAAAACTCAGTTTCAGTAAAATAAATTTCTTATTTATTTTTCCTTTATTCAATCTCATCTCTTAAAATTTATATTACGTGTGCATTCTTCTTGTATTCACTGTGTTATATTTATATACCCATTTTTTTTTTTATGTTTTTTTTATTCTTATTATCAGAATATATTTTTAGTTTGAAAGCTCAAGTGCTTTAAATAGGGTTTTTGTGGAAGCCAACGTCACGGAGTAAACCATATGAGTTGACAGGTTGATATAGCATAGTTTGATACGCTAAGTTTCTTCTGCAAAAACATAAATTATATTATAAATATTAAAAGCTGTCTCATAACCATGAACAACAAGAAGGTTGTTCATATTGAGTTCAACGCCTCATAATCCACTCTCTTTTGTCTAACAGAATCAGAAGGCAGACTTTTTCAAAAGGTATTGATTTTTTTACTTCCCTTTTGTCTACTTAAACTTTCTTTTATTTTTCTTAATATTGTTTACTATAGCATATATGAGAATGTAAATGGACAAAAAAGGAGTGAAAATATATAATTTCCAACAAAAAAAGTGTTGTGGATAAAAAAATAAGTGAGAAAATCGAGTTCCTAAATCCTAAATCTTTTTATTTTTTTGTAATACTTTTTACTATAGCATATAAGGGAGTGTAAGTGAAAAAAAAGGAGTGAGAATATATAATTTTCAACAAAAAGAATATTGTGAACAAAAAATGAGTGAGAAAATCAGGTCGTTAAACCCTAAATCTTATCTACTACTACCCAGGATTATTTGTAATAATTCCGACTTCCTGGGATCACAAAGACAAATTGCTTTTCCCAGCAGCACGTAGGTATTTGAACAAGCTTTTGACTTTTTGTAAGTTTTTTTTTTTTCATACTCTAATGTTTAAGCATATCCTAAAGCTAATCATGCTTTTGATGTGAATGCAATTTATTTTATGAGCTAAAGTTATAAAGCCACTTTCGACCCAAAAAAAAGTTATAAAGTCACGTCTTCTAAGTTCTAACATATGAGCATTGAAAATTCTCTCCTTTTCTACACATAGTATTGAAATTTTTGTCCGACTCTTAATTTCTCATTAGTGTATATATTAACAAAGTATGTAAATTCAATATTACAATATGTAATTTAATACCTAAAAAATCAAAACTAAGATTAATTAAAAAAGTAATTGATCCAATTCTAATTCATTCTCTCTCATTTTCATTACTTTCCCATTGTACATGTACTAATCGATAATCGCATCTTCTTACGATATTAATAAAAGAAGTATTACTAGACTAAGAAGATGCGATTGGGACATGTACAAGTCCATATTCACATGTCGTATCTCAAACGGCTGTCGAAAGCTTAGAATATCCACCCCGAGCCCGTTGCGTGACAACGCAACTTGACGGAATCTGTCCTTAAGCCAATTTTCTAATGCAATATTTTACATATTCTTGGCCACACACATACAGGGATATAGGGCCCACACAGATGACGTTGCTCAGCTTGTGAGACACTATAATTGAAGTCAAAGCAAACTGGCAATTGCTAGTTTTATTTTCTCCATGGCCTCTGGAGTATGGACCATCACAAAGCAATTCTGCTTTAGCTTTTTCTTGCCCCAGTAACAACAAAGTTTGCATTTTTAATATCCATCTGAAGCTGCAACTTCTGTCACTCTTGCCTCAGCCTGTGCATGCCTCTGGGCCTCTGGTATGAATTTGAATTTGGCCAAAGAGTCTAGTGTCTAAATTTCAGTGCACTCTCTCTCTCTCTCTTGTGAAATAAATTTGATGCAGATATATAACTCTCTTTGTTTAATGCAGCTGCTGGGTTTCAGCGGATTCTAGAGAGTCTCTACTGTTTGATTGAATTTTGGGTATATCCCCAAAAGGGCAAAGAGCACATAGTGTCTAAAAGCCATGGCAGAAGATGATGTGCCCACCAAAGCAGCAGCAGCTGAAGATGTATACACCAAAGATGGGACTGTGGATTTTCGTGGAAACCCAGCTAAGAGAAATGCTACAGGAACCTGGAAAGCCTGCCCTTTTATTCTAGGTACAGCAGTAACTCATGGAATTTGGTCCTGTAAATCATTATAAGATACTATAGTAAATTTCACTTCACTACCCAAAAGTTTTCCAAAATTCAGACGTTGTTACCCAAAGCTTTTTCTTTCTCACTTTCATACCCAAAGTTCAATTTCCTTCCAATTTCATTCCTACAGTCAATCAGTCGTTAAAATATCTGTTAATTCAATGATGTGGCAATAAAGAGAAATTGAAATAAAAAATAATTAAAATAATCAATTAATAATTAACAAATTGAAAAAACCTGAAAAATAAAAAAATTGAAAACTCTCTCTCCTCTGTCTGCAACTCACGCCCCTTCCCAAAAAAACAGATGAAATCGAAATCGAAATCATCTTCTTCCTCCTTGTATATTGGATCTTATTGGCTTGCGGTGGTGGATTAGTATATTGGATCTCATCTACCAAAAATCGAAATCGAAATCGAAATCATCTTCTTCCTTTTCTATCTGCAACTCACGCCCCGCACCAAGCCACCCACCTCGACATTCCCAGTCAAACCAAACCCAATACTGTCGCCCCGCCAGCATGACTCCCTCATCCTTGTCAAAACCCCCTTCTCCCTCATCCCGACCAAATCCTCTCCCGTCCACAATCCAGATCCACCTCCTCCCCGACCACAGATCCGTACCCCACCTCCCTGACCCAGAACCACCCTACCCTCCCCACCTCCTCCCCCAGATCCTCTTCAGCGTAATTGTTATCTATAATATTGGGTGCCGATAATAGATTTGGGGGCAGAGAGAGAGACATGAACAGAGGGATGAGGGTAAGATGGTTTGCTTGAGCTGATGCAGAGAGCAGATATTGTGATTGAAGAAGTAGAATAGGAAGAGGTTGTTGGGTTTAATCACTTTTTGGTTTTCTGGGTTTGATCAATTGAAGGAGAAAAAGGCTGATCTTTTGAACCAGCTCAAGGATGCCCTTCTTCGCGTGGCCAGGATCACTGGTGGAGCACCCAACAAGCTCTCCAAGATCAAGGTTGTGAGGCTATCGATTGCCCAGGTGTTGACTGTGATATCACATACGTAAAAGTCTGCCCTGAGGGAAGTGTACAACAACAAGAAGTTCTTGCCTCTTGATCTGCATCCCAAGAAGACCATATTTGGGGAGGAATGAATTGCCCAAATCAACTTAATTTTCTTCGGTGCAATGATAGTTAAGATTCTGTTTATAATTTTTTTTAAAGGACACGTTGGTGAGAAATTTTTAAATGTACCGGGTACACCACGTGGCTGGTGTACCATCCAATAGACCTAGGATATTTGGAATTACTTTCTAATTTATTGTATTATTTTTTATGACACATGGGCGGGCTGCATTGGAAACATTCCACATGTCCTACACCTAGTGGATGATACACCAGCCACGTGGTGTAACGGGAACACCCAATGAGTTTATTTCATAATAAATTTTCATTAGTTTATTTCATAATAAATTTTCAATCCACGTGGCACAATATGGTGAGTCCACATTGACCCATTAATTGCCACGTCATCGTTTAACGGAGGTCATAACGGCAACATGGACGGTGGGTATGAAATTGGAAGGAAATTGATCTTTGGGTATGAAAGTGAGAAGGAAAAAACTTTGGGTAGAAAAGTCTGAATTTTGGGAAATTTACAGGTAGTAAAGTGAAATTTACCCAAGATACTAATTAGCTATGTTTTTCTTTGTTTTTTGGGTTTAATTTGTGATTAGGGAATGAAAGCTGTGAAAGATTGGCTTACTATGGGATGAGCTCCAATCTGGTGATTTATTTCAAGACTCAACTACACCAAACCAGTGCTGTTGCTGCTAAAAATAACTCAAATTGGGGTGGAACATGCTACCTCACCCCCTTACTTGGAGCTTTTCTGGCCGATGCCTATTTGGGAAGATACAAAACTATTGCCTCCTTCTCAATCATCTATGTCATTGTAAGTTCGTTTACCTTCTCATTTATATATACATGAGCAGCTGAGCTCAACTTGATGAAGTAAAATGATATGGCATTTCATTCTGGGTATCTTTTATTTTGCTTATCCTATTAGCTTAATACAAGCTTAGAATCATACCCAGTGCCTCAATTTTTCTAAAAATATGACAGTAGTTGTTGAAGTTTGTTTCTTGTTGGGTTTAATCTACTCCCTCAATACACTTACTGATTATGTAATAATTTGCATAGGGGATGACACTTTTGACAATGTCTGCATCGGTCCCGGGACTGAAACCAACCTGTTCAGGAAAAGACAATTGCCATGCAAATGGTGGACAAACTGCTGCAACTTTCATAGCACTTTACCTAATAGCATTGGGGACTGGTGGGATTAAGCCTTGTGTCTCATCCTATGGAGCAGACCAGTTTGATGATGATGATGAGTTTGAAAAGAAACACAAGGGTTCTTTCTTCAATTGGTTCTATTTTTCCATTAATGTTGGTGCTTTGATTGCCAGCTCTGTGCTTGTGTGGATACAAGACAATGTAGGTTGGGGATGGGGTTTCGGTGTTCCAGCAGTTGCCATGGCAATTGCTGTAGTGAGTTTCTTTTCAGGTACTCGGTTATATAGGAATCAGAAGCCTGGAGGTAGCCCTCTGACACGCATAATTCAGGTGCTGGTGGCATCCGTGAGAAAATACAAGGTGAAAGTACCCGAAGACAAGTCCCTTTTGTATGAGACTGCAGATGCAGAGTCTTCTTCCATCCAAGGAAGCCGCAAGCTTGATCACACAAATGAATTTAGGTTAGTTTCTGATCTAAACTTAAAAAAACTTGGATAATTTATTAAAGTTGATTTTCATAGGACAGGATTGGATGCAAAGCAAACTCATTTAGCAAATTTTATGTAGTTTTGCATATTTAGGATCCATGTAAACTGTCCCAATTCAGATTAAGGCCTAGTTGAGTTGAGTAATCAAACTATAAGATTGAGAATTCTTTTTGTATAGATGCAAGTCTTAGTGTTAGACATTGTTTTTTATTCTCTTGCAATAATTGCAATAATGATCGAGTAGTTTTACTTGCATTATTGTTGCTGTTCTGTTGACCTGTAATTTTACTGTCCAGGTTCTTTGACAAAGCAGCAGTGGAGGAACAATCCGACCATATAAAGGACTCAAAAGACCCATGGAGACTTAGTACAGTTACTCAAGTGGAGGAGCTAAAATCCATCATAAGGCTGCTTCCCATATGGGCCACTGGTATCATCTTTGCTGCAGTCAACAGTCAGATGAGCAACTTTTTTGTGTTGCAAGGCACCCTTATGGATATTCGTGTGGGCCGCTCTAGCTTCGAAATCCCACCACCAGCTCTTTCCATCTTCGACACCCTTAGTATCATTTTCTGGGTCCCAATATATGATCGAGTCGTTGTCCCAGTAGCTAGAAAATATACTGGACACAAGAATGGCCTAACTACACTCCAGAGGATGGGGATTGGCCTCTTCATTTCCATATTTTCCATGATATGTGCTGCAGTTTTGGAACTCATCAGACTCCGAAGTGTTCGAAAGCATAACTATTATGAATATGAGCACATGCCCATGTCAGTTTTTTGGCAAGTACCTCAGTATTTCCTCACAGGAGCTGCAGAAGTTTTCACATCCATAGGACACTTGGAGTTTTTCTATGATCAGGCACCTGATGCCATGAGGAGCTTGTGTTCTGCCCTCTCACTCTCCACTGTTGCACTAGGAAACTACTTCAACTCTATTCTTGTGACCATTGTTACCAACACAACTACGAAGAACAAGAATCCTGGATGGATACCGGACAATTTGAATTACGGACACCTTGATTATTTCTTCTGGTTATTGGCAGTGCTGAGTGTTCTGAACCTAGGAGCATATCTCTTGATATCCAAGTGGTACACGTATAAAAAGACCATCGGAACTCTGCGTTGATCCCTAAAGGGAGCGATACCACCTAAGAAGCTGTTTCTGCACCCACTCTGGTGTTTTTTTTTAGCGTTTTTTACTTTGGTTGTGTGAAACACTTGTATATATATATATTCTGTTTTAGGAGCATTGTGCTTGTGTATGCCATTCTGCTAAGAAACTACAATGATGAATGAGTCTCATATGGTGGTGTGAAACTGTCAATTAAGCAAGAATGATGAAGAAACAAGTGAACCACAAGTTCCATCTTTGTCTTTGCTTCCCATTTATACAAACTGGTACTAAATACTTGCTCAAGTCCAAACTGACATCCATCTGAAAATATAATTCTCATAAATTTATAAATAAAAAAATCAATTGAAATACAAGCAACAAAACTCAGTTTCAGTAAAATAAGTTTAACTTAACGGCAATAGTTAAGTTGACCATTTTAATTAAGTGTTAAATTGACTGACTTTTTAGTTTGGTTGGTTAAGTTCGATTGTGTCCTAGTTGTACAGGCCCAAGTCTCCCTTGCCCGAACTGCAGCCCACTCTAGCCATTTGAGGCTTCATCTTCTAGTGTGTAGGTGTCGCACGTGGAACTGCCAAGAAATTAGTTTTGATTCAGAAGACGTTTAGAGAAAAGAGATCGATTGTCCTCACCACTCTCTGATTGCAAATGATTCGCAAACGCTATCAGGATGCCAAAGCAGGTAATTATGTGCTACGAGAGAGTAAATAGCAAATCAAAGACAATAGTTTTAGCACTTTGTGCTTCTGTTTTTGGTTTTTGGTACAACTCTCCAACTGTTTGATGAAATGCTTCAATGAAAATCCTTAAGCTGTTCTTCTATTTTACTTACATTTCAGGGTACCAATTGGCTAAATCGTTGAACGCCCAGAAGTACTTGAAGAAGATAGGACTGGGCAAGGAAGACTACTACTTCTGGAAACAAATAGGCAAGGCTTTGCTATGCACATACACTCTTTTCGGCGTAGCGTGGCTCTACAACGAGAAATCCCCACTAGGCTGGTGGACGCTGAGGCCCAAGCCCAAGGAAGAGAGAGAGCTGGCGCACCTGTACGAGCGTCGACAGTTCCCATACCCGGGCGACGAAGAAGCCATGGAAGAGTTTGTTGCCAAGGGGGGCATGATCGGCACGACAATTGGCCCAAAAGGGTTCGTTGAGACAGATAAAGATGCGTTTAATTATCAGAAGGAGTTGCAGAAGAAGAAGCTGGATCAGGAAGCTCAGAAGCTATGGTTGAGGATGAAGAATGAGGTCATTCAGGAGCTTCAAGAGAAGGGCTACGTAGGTGACGCTGAGTGAGTGTAAGTTAGGATGGGAAGCTCTGAGTGCAAATTGTAGGTTATGTGAAGAGTTCATGTGTTTGTGTCCAAAAGCTTGTTCCTTTGGTTTCATGTTTTTACTTTAAAAATACAATTATCAAAGGTATTGAGGATTATCAGCTCAACAAATATATAAATTAGTATCTTTCTTAGTTCCCAGTTCCTACATTGCCTTTGTTGAAAAGAGGGCAAGCTTAAGACTTTGTTGGTTGGAATAGAAAAGCATACTATTTTGGATAAAAGCACTTTGTGTGCTTCCTCAAAAAGTGACTTGGGTTTTTCTATGCAACATTGATATGCTCCTTTCCAACCGAACTGCTACCAAGCAAAAGCGCTTCACAAAGTAATGCTCCAAACATTGGTGATTTGGAGAATACAACAAAGACAAACAAACGATTTCAAAGGCAAAAGACTAAATTGTATTATTACAAGGCTCCTCAAATATCATAGGCAGCTACTAAAAAAGATTGTCAAAGGGAAACAGTTGTGGTTTTGATTATTGCCTTATTGGCAATTTGGCATTGTTAGGAGAAACGTGTTAGGTGAGAGGTATGCTCTCATACAAAGAGAAGAAAATGCATATATATATATATATATGGCTTTACAACATAACAAGACATCCATGGAAGAAGATGCGAATGCGATGAAGCACCTTTACAAGACATTCTTGGGCACAGACTGTAAGTTGTTGCTGCTTGGCCTACTCTTTCCTGATTCACTCCTCCTGTAGCTCCTCAATGGCGTCAAGTAAAACCTCAACAATCCATGATCAAGATTGCTCGGCGAATACCGAGCACTCTTGTTCCTCTGCAGAGTCTTCAAACCATTGCTTTTGCTCTCAACACCATCGCCATTCACGTTGCTGAACAAACCAACCATTTTGCATGAGTTCCTACAGCTAACGCTGTAACTCCGAATCAGCTTCTGGCTCACAGACCCACTGTTGGCTTCTCCATTGGCAACCCTCCTCAGCTTTTGCCAAGAATCCGCACTGTCTTCATCCACACATTTCTTCTCATTTCTCCTCTGCATCAAACCCCAAAAACTCCACTTCTTCTGCCGCCTATTCGGCTTTTGATGATCAACCCCATTGGTTGATTCCACAGCAGCATTTTTACAAACAGCTTCAACGCCAACCCCAACACCACCCTTCTCCTCCTCACACTCATCTTCAACAGATTTCAACTTCGAACCCGAACCCATCAGTTCCTTCTCTGTAATTAGCAACTTGGCGCCATAGAACAACTCTGTAGTCGCAGGGGACACTCTGGCATTTGATACCAACTTCAACTCATCAACCTCCGCCGCCGATCGATCGAAGCTCGACCGTTCGAAGCTCCGCCGCCGCTGCGAACAATAATAGTCTTTGGTCTGAGCTGACCCACCTGGACTCCTCTCCAAGCTCTCTTCCACAACCGAAACCATCGGCGTCAGCCTCGGGTGGTGGGCTCTCGGACCCAAATACCCGTCCCACGAAGCCCGAGGGTCGTCAAGCGACATTCGACCCGGATCCGGATCCGTATCGCACGATCTTCTCCCCAATGCGTACTCTCCAACCTCCGACTGGGTTTCCCTCCGCTTCTGGCACACGAAACCCTCGTTCTCCGCCTTCTTCGTCTTCTGCTTCCGCCGCCATTGCCTCACCTTCTTGCTCAAAACCGACGCCGTTCCCCAAAATGTTCCTGCGATTTCTTTCAAATCCCGACCCGCACCCTTCTTTCTCTCCCACTCGAGATCTATCAGCTCCTTCATCGTCTTGAACTCCGCATCCGACTCCAAAACCCTAGCTTCGTCTCCACCGTCGTCTTTCTCCTCTTCTCCTCTCCGTTCGAACTCGAATTTTCTGGGCAGGCCTTTGCGTTCATTGTCGATGTTGAAGAGCTCCGACAGAGTGTTCCGAGCCCGAACGTCGCAGGACTTGCGCCGGGTCGGGTCGGGGGCGTTGGCCGACGAAGACTCAGGTCTCTGGCCAGAGCATGACTTGCTGCGCTGGAGCTCGGACCCGGAATGGAGGTTCCGGGTCGGTGATTGGGGGTGAGCGACGGCGGAGGAGTCGAGGCCGGCGAGGCGTTCGCTGAGGCAAGGGGCGCAGAATCCGGTGATGGGTTTGGTTGGGTGGCGGTGACAGGTGTAGAGGCGGTGAGTTTGGCGGTGTAGGGCCATGGCTTTTTTAGGGTTGCAGGTGTGGGGTGGTGGTGAGTGAGAGTGACAGTGAGTGCATGGTAGAAGAAGAAGGAAGTGGGGACTCACAGAGAGAGAGAGAGAGAGGCGGTAGAAGTTGTGGTGGAAAGAAAAGAACGGTAAATTGATAAAAATGGAAACCCCAGATAAAACCCCTTTTTGGGATTTTATGGTTGTATTGTTGCATCCATGAATTTCTATTTTCTAAACATTCGACATGGAGATGCAGTGCAGGATCTATACTTCTTTCAAGGACCAAAAAAAAAAAGAATCCTATGCAAAGGAATTTATGACATTTTTTGCAGCTCAAATATAATAAAAATGTTATTTAATACTCTTACAATTTTTTTTATAGAAAAAAATGGATGTGAACATAGAATTTTTTAAAAAAACTTTTAATGAGTTATTTTTGTGTTTTTTTTACCATGATAAAAAATTATTTTTGATTTAAAGTATAATATCGTTTATATAAAAAAATTTTATATAAATCGTATTGTGATTTGCAAGAAGCAATGAGAAGTGATTTTCTTAACCGTAAAAAACTTTGCATGCTTTCATTGTCTTAATAATTCTTTGTTCATGGTTATTGGTAAGTGGTAAATGATTTTGAGAGGAAGTTAAACCATCGCCTTGTTCATGATTATCTTCTCTAATGAAACTTGCTAATGAATCTTTGGCTGGCATTGCTTGGAGCAGAAGAAGACCAAGCAAAGATAAGAGAGTGAAGATGAAGGAAAGCAACAGTTTTTAGGCCCACAGTAAAGCCCAAGCCATCAATGCATGCACACTTTCTTGGATTTTGGTTTCTTTGCAAAATGACTATAATAGGCCACAAATGCAAAATCCAACCTCTTCTTTGTGGACGTGCGCACGAATTTTAGGTCAACTCCACTAGGGACACCACCATTGGCATAGAAATACACAATAATGTAGCATTCCCAAACAATGTGCTTTAAAATACAAAAACCGATCTAGGAAATAAGAGCCCAAGAATCTTTGATTTACTACTATATTCGTTCTTGAAATACTTGCTCAATGTTTGTCTTCACCTTTCACCTTAAAAAAAGATACTAGAAGGCTTCGAGCTGATGATATTTCTTAAAGTAATTACAAATTAACTTTTTTTTTAGAAGATGATGTATTTCATTAGAGAATCAGAGTATTACAAACATAAAACATGTATAGAGTGGTCTTGTTAAAACTTCGCTGAGGAAAACTCAATGGGACAAACCCCATAAGAGGAAAGAGTACCACACACGTTGAGACTACAAAAGAGTCAAGCACTTTGGACTATTACAATAAAAGAACAAATCAAAATGAAAACTAACACAAAGATCTCTGACGAGACCGCAACTAAAGACCAACACAGTAGACCCACATGAGAGGACCGTAGAAACTCCAAATAGTAAACCACAGGAGAGGACCGCATAACATCCAAATTGTCAAAAGAAGCCTTATATGAACAAAATCATAGTACTTTGACACCCATACAAACTGCAAGGCATACTATAGTAACCAAAAGAGAACACGGAGGAGGAACACATAACCAACAGTAAAAGAACCCCTGAGAAGCACTCCATTTCAACTAAGAACATGACAAAGAAAACCTCCTATGACCAAGCATAGTTCTTCGGTCGGCGTGGAGTAGAGAAGAGCACCACATCCCAATAACTACCACCAGTGTCGTTGTTGCCGCCATCGTTGAAATAGAGACAAAACATTAGCCACCATGTACCAAAACTTTCAAGAGGAGAGACACAATCCAGCGTCACTACTGACGTTGCCGTTGAGACAACGACATCACCAGCCACCTGGAACCCTGCAAAAAAACCAAACAAAACAAACCTATATCCAAACAGATCTAGACTATCTGAGGAGGGAAGGGGAGGAGAAGAGTGTTTGGCAAGTTTTGTTTAACAAAGAGGAAGGGAAAACATGGGAGAAAAAGAAGGGGAGATGAGGAGAGGAAGGGGGACGATGGCCGGAGGAGGGGCCCTCCTCCCTAGCTTTCTTGTGGTTGGTTGTCGATAAGGAGAAAGGGGACCAGGGTACAACTAGGGTTTGTTATTTGTATTTTCCAAATGTTATGAATGAATAATTGCATATTTACTTATTTGAAATGAGAGAAGTTAATAATTGAGGAAGTTATAATAGAATAGAAAATGAATTAGAATAATTTTGATATCCATATATTAAGAACACAAGGAAAGTCGGGAATATGAATAACTCCAATATCCAATTTAACCTATTTTGTGTAATTAAACATGTCAAGATATAAACTTAGCTTTGTGATTCAAATAATGTAATTTTTAAAAATATATATATATAAACTAAGTGGGAACATGAGAGTTGGTCTATAACATGTGTACTTAATCCAGTTCACTATTTAGAGTTTTGAGTTTAAGGTTTAGATATTGCAAACGGGAAGTCACCATCAACCTTCCAGAAAACCCTAGCCCTTTCTTTCCCAAAAAACACTCTACAACCATTTTTATTTTGAGGGAAGAAACTTGCACCGTTCTTCCTCCCCTCTCCCATTCTCCCTTCCTCCATTCTCCTATTTCTCCCAATTTTCAAAGACATAAGGTTTTTCCTTATTTGTCTTCATTTTGTAATGATTTTCCTCCACCCATCATAGGCGGATTTGTCTTGGCGCCAGATATCCACATTCGTTTCGGTATCGAATCTCTACCACCATCCTTTTTGCAGTTTCTTCATGGTTGGAATAAATCGCATAGACTCTTTGAGTTTTCTGTGTAGTTTTCACTTTCCTTTGTGAGAGTTTTTAACATCTCCTTTGTGAGAGCTTTCCATCTTTCCTTTGTGAGAGCTTTTTTTGTTTTGTTATGGCTTGGTTTTTTTAAGTTTTATATATTTTTGGTTGTTTTGAGCTTGCACTCTTAGTTGGTATGCCTATGCCAGAGTTTCTTCAATCCTATGTGATCGTTATTATGGCTAGTTTGGATTGGCCATTTGTAGCTAATGATTTTTTTTTACTGAAATATGAATGTAATTTCATAATTTCTAAATAAAAAAAAGGTTCAGATATTGCGAATCGTACAAATGTTAAATGAATAGACTTATAACTCCACATGGAATGGAACGTTGTGTTGTGTTAACACTACACCGAAAAATTTCTCAATTTTCCGTTCGAGAGCCGATTTGCTAAAATGAATGGCCCATTCAAGCCCAACCCCCCGCTATTTTGATTTCAACGGTTTTAGCCACTTGCCTCATACTCGAGGAAAAAAACCAACATGGAGAAGGCCAAGAGGTCTCTGGAGCTGACCGACGACGAATCAGAGGCCGTGTCGCAGCTCGCCATTCCATTTCACCAAGCTGGCGCAGGTCCGAGCTTCTACGAATATTTCGCTCTCAGAGGCATCCGAGTCGACCGAGTCGAACCGGGACTCGTCGTCTGTACTTTCAAAGTCCCTCCGCACCTCAGCGTAAGTCATCCAAACCTCTCATTCGTATGGTTACAAACAAAATTTCCCATAATTTATCGAAATTTAAATTTTTTTCTTCATAATTTCATTATTAAGAGTATCAAAATAGGTTCTTTAACTTCAAATATGGGTAATTTTGGCTACAATTTAACTATTTTTAATGTGGGTCGTGTGTTTATTTTTGCAGGATAGAAGTGGAAGGTTGGCTAATGGTGCAATTGCAAACCTTGTTGATGAAGTGGGTGGTGCCGTTGTTCATGTTGAGGGCCTCCCTATGAATGTTTCAGTGGATATGTGCATCTCTTATATGTCAACTGCGAAGCTTCATGTAAGCAAGCTTGACACTCAAATATCCCCATTTCTCTTTGACATTTGTGCGCTATATAGCTGGCTTCTGGAATGGAGTTTTGCTACTGTTTTGTGTTAAGCCTTGTTTTGGAGTTTTGCTACTATTTTTGTGTGCTTCCATTGGTTCATGTGTGTGTGTGGTATACGATTTGCATTTCTCAATCGTGCTTATGTTCAATTTAACAGGCTTTCTTGAATGTCACCATTGTTGCCAATGCTTGAAGTTATGTGCCCAAAAATCTTAAAGCAACTTGTCTTGTATATAACCCTAACTTTGCCACTGGTTTCTATTTGCCAGAAATATTTTATTTCCTGGTTTCATTTGCAAAATTTGGCTTCTAAAATGATGACCAATTCTCAAAAGTATTTTGGGATCATATACATGGGGAGTGAGACTGGCCTTGGAATTTTGCTACTATTCTGCATTGGACGAATTTTGGAATTTTTTTACTGTTTTGTGTTTCCAGTGGTGGGTTTTTACCTTACTTGTCATATGTGCGTGGTATCTGATTTGCATTTGGATGTTTCTGCCTATAATGTATGTTCTCTCCTGGTGTCAAATTGCAGGATGAATTAGAGATCACCTCAAGGGTGTTAGGACAAGGAGGGGGTTATTCGGGAACGATAGTGCTTATGAGAAACAAGGTAACTGGGGAGGTTATTGCTGAAGGTCGACATTCATTGTTTGGTAGACATGCTAGCAAACGATGAGTCCTTTTTCACTTTAGTATGTACATATATGAACTATATATGGGGGAAACTCCTTGAGGCATAGGTTGAATACTTTCTTCTTGTAATTAATTGTTTTTCGTATTGAAAAAATATTGAGAATCTTGGCAATAAAGTTATGCAGGTATGTTTAATTCAATTGTGTATACACCTCGTTCAGGTATAATGTTATGGACCAACATGCATGTTGCAGTTTCTGGCCTCAAAATCAAATTCAGTGGAAATATTTTTACTTCATGTTTCTGCTGATTCGTACACAAAAAAACTTAACTCGAATTTTCACTGTGGTTCCTGGTCTTGCATTTTTCTTCAAAGACAAGCTTTCTTTTTCAGTAACATGAGTTTTTATTTATCCTAATTTCTCCTTGATTCTCCTTTCTAATCTCCAGATTAATTTCTCCTTGATTCTCCTTTCTAATCTCCAATATTCTCAGTATCTGACTCAAACTCATTATGTTAAGTAAGGGACTGGGATTTGAAATTAGGTAGAGAATATTGGAGATATTTTTGTTGGGGGAACGTATGGTTTAATCACTTGGATCTTTCCAAGGCAATTATGTAAATGACATTACAAGACTGTATCATTACAGCTTCAGGGGAGGGGAGGAGAGTGTCAGAAAGTATGATCTACAATTACATTACAAGACTTGGGTCACGAGGGAATTCTTTTTGGAACAATTAGTGTAGCCCCTAACAACTGTTAATGTTAGTTAGAAACACTTGAAGAATCAAACTATATGAATAAATAAATAAAAACTCATCACCTATAAAGGGAGTTTTCAAGGGCTTTTACGGCTTGGCCATATGATTTAAAGAAAATAATACAATCAAGACTCGCCAAAAATTGGAAAAAGAACTTCCCCATAGCATGCATGTAACATCTCCTCTTTTTCTCATTTATCACGATGTAATTAATCATGTTATGAGTGAGAAAGAGAGTAAATCTATTCTCTGCATGGAATTTTTCTCCTAATTAAGGATCTAATATTCCTCAAACGTACTCAAACCTAGTCAACGGGGTCTAGTTCAATGGAAAATGGCATTGTTTTGCAGACCAATGATATCAAGTTTGAACCCAATTTCTTATCATTCCTCACAATTTTTTTTTGTTCAAAGATCCCTTCACCACCAATTAAGTTAACCACGAGGTGTGAAACGCGTACAGTCCTCTACTCCCTTCTAATTTTGGTAAATTCTCTACTTGTTTCTAGTTTCTATTTTTGGTAAATTAGATGCAAGTCCTTATGGATGTGGAAAAATTGTGTACGAAAAAAAAGATGAGCGAAAATCCAATATGGAGGACGCGAAGAAGTGTTTAGATCTGACACCGGACGAGTCAGAGGCCGTGTCGCGAGTCGTCGTTCCAGAAATTCGAGTCGGAAAAGAACCGAGTTTGTACGATCTTTTCGCAACGACAGGCATCCGAGTCGACCGAGTTGAACCCGGATTCGCCGTCTGTACTTTCAAGGTCCCTCCTCGCCTCACCGTGAGTCTTCTAACCCCTCTCATGTGGCAATTTGTAATAAAATGCAAATCCACTATCCAAACATAATTACTACTGGTGATGTTCATTGAAAACATGAGTTTAATGTGTTGCTTTTGTTGGCAGGATAGAGATGGAAATCTGTCTAATGGTGCAATTGCAAACCTTGTTGATGTAGCTGGTGCTTCTCTTATTTATGTTACAGGTCTCCCCATGAACGTTTCAGTGGACATGTCCATCTCCTATGTGTCAAAGGCGAAGATTGATGTAAGCAAGCTTTCCACTCAAAGTAATATATATCCTCCATTTTTCTTTCATATTCATGTGGTCTTTGGCAACATCTGATATGGCCATACCTTATTATATGTTCAATCTAACATACTTATGTGGATTATATATATTTCCTTTCGTGTTTCGGTTCGCATAATTTTGGCTATCATAATGATTGCCAAATTTGTTGGTCCATTGGCATTTGTCTCAACTTGGAGATCTCAAGTTCAAATCTCATTTCGTTTGTCAAAATCTTTTCATTGCACTGGCTATTATGTTTTGTTTCTAATGGTGGGATTTGCCTTACTCCTCATGTGTGCGGGTGGTATATGATTAGCATTTGGACATTTCTGGATTTCAGGATGAGTTAGAGATCACCTCAAAAAGGTTAGGACAAAAAGGAGGTTATTCTGGAACATCAGTCCTTATGAGAAACAAAGCAACTGGGGAGGTTGTTGCTGAAGGTCGACATTCATTGTTTCGTTCACCTGCTGCTAGCAAACTCTGAGTCCTTTCCATTTACAAGTACAAAGCATGTATGAAGCGAACTCTCCATATTAGGGTTGCTTTTCTTTTTGTAAGTATTATTCATTTCTTTTTTAATAGACCAAAAATAACCAAATTATTGGCCTTGTAATGACTTGGATTCTTTTTTATTTCAAACTCCTTCACACATTCACACCAGAGGAATGTAAAATGAGACATTACATCCGATTGCATCAAATATCCAATAGTTCACAATCTCTAATAAGGGTGATGCTAAAGATAGTTGCTCGCACATTTAATATTTTCCATCCAATTGCATCAAGGATCCACCGGTTCACAATCTATGGGACTGACAGCCCATGATGTTTTATGGTTCCTAAGAAGAATCAACGGCTGACATTCACCCATGTATATTCTCGCTTCCACAACAACTCTTTGAATGAACAAGCAAACATAATTTTGATTGTTGTTTCATTTTCAATGCAAATACAATAAATAAATTACGTACTTCCCCTTCATGACCTTGTTGATACAGTTGGTGGTAGTAGCTTATGTTCCAGGTGGTTCGGTGGGCATGTCCTGTCCATCTCGTACATGTCAACTTCATGTAAGCAAAGCCTTCAACTCCAAATTTCACTCCCCATTAATTTAATTTCTCTTTTATGTTTATGTGGTTCATCCATAGCAACCTCTGAATTAGTACCTAAAAACCACTGAATATGTACCTAAATCTTGTCAATTCTGGCCGTTGATTTGCTGGAAGAAATGATCTCCTTGGTTCAAATTTGACCTTGAGAGCAGCAGCAGGTCCCGCTCTCTTTAGAAATGTTGCGTCACGTCGTTTCATGTGGAAAATCAAATTGTCTCTCCCCGGAGTCCGCCTTGAGCAGATGTAAGTTTTGATGCAAAATTTTCATTTATAAGAAGCATCTCCAACAAATTTCTTCAACCACTTTGGAATCTTTCAAATAGATGGCCACATCAGAAAAATTCCCTCCAATGTACCTCTTCAACCTCGATTATCAATCGCAACCCTATTCTCTCTTCAAACCGGTAAGTTGACATTGCCTCTTCAAAACATTTAATTTGTTTTGGGAGAATCAAAATCATATCAAAAGGCTAAAAACATTTATTTTGTTTGATGAGTTTGATGTAAATTTCATAAATATTATTTATTTTCCAGAATATTATCTTTAAGAAAAAAGAATGTTATTAATTATTATTGTTTTAAGTCAAATATTATATTAATTGAATTGAAGAGACTAATGAGGCACAAAATATTAAAGTAGCAAATAACGCTCTTCAAATTGCCACATAGGTCAACAAACTTCAATTTGAAGTGTTTTTTTTGCTACCACTGTTGGAGATGCTCTAAGCAGGCGAGTTGGTTGATTTAAACCCACAAAATTTCTTGCATTGATGCTCTTGGGTTGGGCGGGAAAGCCAATATGGAGATGTTACTAAAAATAGTGTTTTTCTTTTCCTGTAAAAATCTTGTTATTAACGGGTGTGCTAGCTATATTTATTAGCTAAAAATCTAATGATAATTGTTTTTGTACTTAAAATTTCTATGGTCTTGTAGAAATAAAAGTATACATTAATCTTGTAAACCATGCTAGTTCATAGCTCAATTGACTAATTTCCAATAATTTTAAAAAAAAATTCTTTGGATACAAGCGATATTAGGGGAGGGAAAATCGAACCTCAAACAAGGGTAAATGGGTCTTAACTATTTGAGCTACAAACTCCTTGCGATTTTGAATAAGCTTTAACTTAAAACAAATACATATTAAATGCAACCAAAATTATCAAAATGAAAATATGTTCAACAATAGAATTGAAAGTGTACTTATTTTAATGTGCATTTTTAGTGTTGCCATGCAACTAAATTCATAAGGAGTTGGATTTTTTTTGGACGCTATATTTGAAAGAAGGAAAATATATAGGTTTAATATTTTACCCCAAAAACCTCATTGGGCTACAGCCCACTGTAGCCCTTATTATAGTTCCACCCATGTGGCTGGGCTATATTGGTTGGGGAAGATTTACAAGAATTTGGGTCGAGCTTCAGCCCTATCTAGATAGGGCTGGGTCCGTGTCTGACAATGCATCACATCGCAACAATACTTGGTTTAGGCAATTCGTCGAACACCTGGAGTGCACCACCAAATGGGTAATATGCAGCGCCTACAAAGAATTTTCCGGCAAGGGTCCTTGCGCCTTAATAGGTCCTCCACTGCTTTGTTACTTTATTGGTCATGCAAAGCATTAACAACTGACATCCACCCGTACATGCAATTCTCACTTCCATAACTTCTCTAACAAACAAGCAAACATAATTTTGATTTTTTTTCTCATGTTCAATATAGATATGTTCTAGGTGTTCCTACGAGGAGAAGAACTTGCATGTCACATGAAGAATATTGTTTTGCTATCAATCAGGTTATGCTCCTTGTAAGGATACCTATAACATTTGAGGAAAAGTTATCATGCGGAGCGTAACGTGATTGGTTAGGAATAGCGAAACAATGTTATCCCCATGAAATGCAAGATTTTCTCTCCAAGGAGCGTAAACATGCTTGAATTTGTACCTAAAACTAGGGGTGGCAATTTCTGATACAACCCGTTATACAACTCGAAATCCGCACGGAAAAAACACGACTCGAACCCGCACGATAAAAATTTGGGTCATTTTCGAGTCAACCCATCATGACCCGTTTAATAAACGGGTGGATTTCGGGTCAACCCGCCAACCCCTTAAAATACATATATAACCCGTTTATTAAACAATTACATGCTAATTACCCAAAAAAACAATTGCATGTATAACTATTTTAGTAATTTACACATTTCTTTGCGCATCATAACCAATTATCACATTATTGTGATCATGGAAAAATTCTTTGTTTTTCCCAATTAACAAAACAAAACAAAAAAATGCTCATGTCTAATTTTTTTTTTCTCTTAAGCTCTCATATCATCATCAATCTCACTCTCTCTCTTTGGTTTCTCCCACTAAAAAGCCAATTGATGGAGTTGTTCAAAACCAAATTCCACTTGTTACTAGTTGTTACCACTTTTTATTAAATAGATTATTAACTAGGTAATCTGTTAAATAACATATTTAAGACGAACCTAATCCGACACAACATATTTATTAAATGGATCGGATTTAAATTGAGACTTGTTGACATATTTATTATCTCGACACGATAGAACACGACCCATTATCAACTCTAACTAAAACCCACTTCAATGCAATATAGCAAGCACAATTGCTCCCGTGAAAAGTAAAGGGAATAACATGCAGCCCACCAAAGTTATTCAATGAGGTGTAAAGTTGGTTTCCAACATATCCGCATGGTCTTGTCAATATGTTATTGAATTAGTGTTTAGTGAGTTGTAAAGTTATTTGCTTTTGTCTCTTCCATTATTAGAGTAGAATATAATTTAGGCATCCGTTGGTTTCCCATTATTATTTTGTGTATAAACACTCTACACCATTATCGATGAAACACAACTTTTCACAGAGTACATTAAAAAGATGTACATTTGATTTCTGATGTGGAATAATTCAATTTAAATAACAGTTTGGCCGTTGATTTGCTCAAAGAAATGATCTCCACTGTCCAATTAGGTCCCGCCTGTTCAGAAATGTTGCGACACGTCATTTCTTGCTCAAAACGAATAATTGCTCTCCTTTTTCATGCGCGGGTCCCGGCTCCAGCAATCCGCAGAGATTAAGTTTAGAATCAGATGCAAATTTGCATTCTTTACTCTGCTTCATCAGCACGCGAGTTGGCTCATCTAAGTCCCCAAGGTTTCTTCCATTGAAGCTGATATGGAGATGGAGAAGAAGGTGAACAAGTATCTGGACGTGACCGAGGACGAGTCAGAGGCCGTGTCGCGACTCGTCGTTCCATCTATCCGACCCGGCGAGGTGAGCTTCTACGATGCTTTCGTTGTCAGAGGCATCCGAGTCGACCAAGTCGAACCCGGACTCGTCATCTGTACTTTGAAGGTTCCTCCCCGCTTCACCGTGAGTCTTCTAATTCTAAACCCACTCACTTTCCTAACTAATTTCCCGAAATTAACTTGGATTCTTTTTTTTTTATTTTTTATCCTTTATAGCTTAATTAACTTGGTACACTAGTAGTACTACCAAGTGTTTCTTCCTCTTGAGAAAGTAGCCGTTGCGCCGTTGTGTCGTAGAGAAAAATATCACATTAGACCATCTCCAAATATTCTCACCTTAAAATACAACTATTTATGCATAAAATTGTTTTTTCCTCAACCTCGCAAAGTCAAAATTGGAGTAAGTAACTTTATTAAATTGTTTAAGATTGATTTAACTTTAATTTTTTTTTTGGGGTTAATATTTCTTGAGTTTATACCTTTGTGATTTATTTCACTAACGACATTGACATGCAAATGTGCACTATAACATTGAAGGGACAACGAAGAAAATTAACAAAGTGAGAAAGGAAAAAATTTATTTTAGTGGATTATTTAATAAATGGATGGGTATTTATAGAGTTTGAGACTGTATATCATTTAGGTAATTTAATAATATTATTTTAACCGTTCTCTACAAAAACAAATAATATTATTATTTTAACTGTTAGATTTTAATTTGAACCATTGGATAATTTGCTTCCGTTGAAATGGCTGAGATTGAATCACAACCATTAGATTAGATGTAGTTAGCCATAGTGTTTGAATTAAAGGTAATATTGGGTGTATGGATTTCTAAAATCCCAAGAAAATTATGAGAAAACAAATCATCTAGGATGTCATATAGGGGTGGGCATCGAGACCGGAAAACCGGAACACCGAGTCGGACCGGATGGAAAAAACTAGAAAAATAGTTGACTAAAAAATTCAACAAACCGACACCGAACGGACTGGATCGGTTCTGATTTCACACCTTATCAAATAGGACCGGACCAGACTTATTCAAACCGATTTCGGTTTCACACCTTACCAAACCGGACCGGTTGTTTATTTTTTCACAAAATTATTTAAATCCAATACTATATTTTTAATCTTATAACTAATATTTCCTCAAGCCTAACTTCAAAACGTCTCTCTTTTCTAGGCCCAATATAGATATATCTTTGCATGAAATTAGATCATTTGTAAATTTTCAAGCCCAAAGAATAAAATTTTAGTTGGAATTTGTATAAAAAATAATAATTTGAAAATAATAATAATAATAATAATAATAATAATATGGTCCAAAACCGAAAATTGGACCGGAACTGGTTCAAATCGAACTGGCCGGTTTCATAATTTTTTTCACTAAAACCATATCAAACCGGACCTATTAAATAGTACCGATTTCAATTTGAGGTGGAAATTGGACCGAACCGGACCACACTCACCCCTAGTCATATCTAATATATAATTATAATAAAGCGGAAGCAAAAAAATAGCTAGAGATTCATACAAGTCTCATCCTAGGTCCCATTTTTATATGTTTACGAAAAATGGCACCAATAATTCTCTAACACAACTAATGAGAGAAGGATTAGAATACATACCCTTGGAGTGTATCTTGAAATCAAGCATGTTGTTCAAGTAAAGGGTTTGGTCCCTTGATTGTTGGCTCTCCACTTTTGTCTCCAAATAGGTACAAAAAGGGTGCACCTCTCCAAAGAATCTTCACCAAGGATGGAGAAAAATATGAGAATAAAGAAGCTTGGAGATAAGATGAGTGCTAGCCTCTTCTTCTCCAAGTTGGCCAGCCATGGGGATGTTTGAGAGAGAGGCTTGATGTTTCATCTCTTCCAATTTAACCAACTTGAAACCGTAAGGAGGTGTGGAGCTATGACATCTTATTTATAGGACCACATTTTTTTTCACAATTAAGTGACCCACACCACATGTGGGCTTGGCCAATTTTGGGCTATTTTGGTCTACCACATTAATCTCATAATGTGTCACACCTTGCCTAAGTCTATATGGTATATTTCTTTAAATTTCTAAGTCATATGAAACCCTAACTAAAGTTCCATAATTCTAATTGAATAATTAAACTAATCTAATTAATTTGATTAGTTTAATGGCTTAACAAATTAATTCACTTACTTGTCTAACAAGTGTTGGTCTTGGTCAACCTTAGTTGAACATGTCAAGTATTGGGTCAAAGCCTTGACCTTTGACTTTGACTTTGACCAAGCCGCAAAATCATTTATTCTCTTTTAAATTCTAGACCTATACCTTTTCAGTGTGCGATCTTATAGGTTCTAATTAGTGAGATTGTGGGTAAGAATGATTTCTTCTAAATTGAATGTGAATTATATCCCTCCATACAATTCTCCTATTGGTGAATGCTAATTATAATTAGTCCTAACATGGCTTCCATAAATTATGAGTGACACCTAGTAGTATGTCATGACTACCTAAGCTAAACAGAATTCATTTAGAGAACCTAATCAGTTTGTGATTACAATGCAATTCTCGGTCATTCTCTAACACAATACTCTATGTCGTGTTGTTGGGATATAGGTAACTCATGTCAAATCCTTAACATGACATATCTAGGTTATATGATTCACTTGGATGAAATTGCAAATGTTCTTGTTTCAGCATCCGATACTTTAGTCAAAGATTTAACGAATTATATCTTTTGATTATTCTCTCTTCTTACCAAGAGTAGAGATTCCTTATTGTACATTCACATGTATCTGGGCACATGCTGAGTATCCTGAGGAACACTTTTAAGTCACATATTTTTATACGACTATATAGTGTTCTCAAAGAGAAACAACTCATACACAAGACAACTGTGATGTCTCAGGTCTGAGGACTAATTTGCATTATCACAACTTAGAATTATTTGTTTGACACTTGTGAGTAAAACTTCCATACAATAATTCTTGAGTTTGTCGCGTTCAGTGGACTCCATCTCTATAGAGCACCTACACACATGTCTCAGTGTCTCCACTCGAATGACTTGAGACTAATTATCCTCCCAATTATGCAGACATAGCGTGTACTAGTCTTTGTGGGTCACCATTGTCCAATTGGTGATCCTATGACCATGAATATTTTAGGATATGATATTCTTTTGATCGAAAGGTTTCGTGAATCTAAATTTTTAGACTACTTTCCATTTTTATCTTTATCCATGGACTTGTTACTTTGTGTACATTATGTATCTTAAAGCAATGTTCACGCCCATTTGATCGTATTTATTATATTATATCCTTAGAATTTTTCACATTTATATTGGCTTATAGAGCATATATCTGACACGAATTAAGAAAAAAAAAACAATTCAATAGGAGTCATGCGATCTCAAAGGGCAAGTCCTATGTTTCCGCCATGGGTCGTGCGGTTTTTCCTCCATAGTGGTTGACACGCACGTCTGCTAAGCTCCACCATCATCACCGTCTTCACGTTGGCCGCCCAGCAGCCAAAGCTTGTCTCCACCATTTTGAGTTGGACTCAAAATATGACTGCTATTTGGCTTGGTCTTGGGCTCATTTGGAAATTTGATTCGGCAAACACATAGGTGGGGATGGTTTTTGGTTATGTTAGTATGAAAATTGTATTGTCATTTCCTAGACTCTAGCATAAGTTGGGAATTAGTGAGTGAATATTGTTTATTAGAAGTTTTGGCGCAACACATTCAATCCCAGATCGTCGAAGCATGCCTTGATCGATATGAGAAATTGATTGCAGGTAAATCATGACATAATCATGCATTTATTATAGGATTCTTAGTTGGAGTTATTTTCACTCAAGCACTTTTATGTTAGCCCTATTTTTAATAGGATTAGATTTTATCTCTTGAGATTACTTTCCTAGTTGGACTCTATTTTAGTTAAATTAAAATATTAAGTTTTCATCATCTTGGACTCGGAGAGTATGTTTTAATTAATATCCTATTTGGTTTCATTATTTTCATATGGATATACATTGTTTCCTTGGACAAACAATTATTTGGAGGGCAAGTCATAAGCTGACGAAATTGAATAATATTGAATAGAATTGAATACCCAAAAAGGTGTTTATGGACTCGTGTTGCATATCCATAATTGAACAATAATTGGTCTAAATGTTTTGACGTCTTCCACTACTAGAGTCCATATTAGAATAGGTTTTGATAGTTAGAATGGAAGAGGATTAGTGGACTCGTGTTTCTCTCTGATGAGAGAGAACTTGCATTGAATAAAACGCTGGTTGTTTTCTTTTCAAGGGGGGCTTTTCACATATTCTAGTTGGGCATTCTAACATTCTTAAGAAAAGCTACTGCGCATTTATTTGAGATAAATCATCAAGTGTTCCATGTTTACTTGATGATTTATCAAACACTTTAATCATTCATATTGCATTCATTTGCATTGTTCGGTGACTCATACGGTTGAGGGCATCAGACCGTGGTGGCGGTTTTACTCCGGCGAGCTTGAAGCAATCGTGGCTAGTATTGTGTTCAACATAAGGAGTGTCAAAGATCATCCCGTGACAGAAGTTGAGTTACGAAGAAGTCGGTAAACATTATCTAGAAGGTGTCTTGGATAAGTGTGTGAGTACTTCTTGTAATCATCGTTCTATAGTGGATTTGAGTTGGACTGAGGAGTCCCGTGGATTTTCCCCAAAGGTGGGGTTTTACCACGTAAAATAATTCTCTGCGTGTTCCTTTATTTTACGTTCAGCATGTTTCAGGATTGATAAGCCTTATCAATCCTGCTACCAAAGTTTATTTTTTTTGTTTATTGGTTATAATCTTTAATTGGCCTAATCACCCCCCTCAAGGCATATTTAGTCATTCAACAAGTAATTTCAGGCTAAGAACCCAAATTTTGAGTTTGGCCCTCATGCTTTGGAGATGGCCTTAGGATAGATTGAAGGAGAGAGAAGCAGAGAAGCAGAGAGACATGGATAGGTGGGTAATTATTGAGATGCTGCATATGATGCAATTTTTTAATTTTATTTTTATATAAGCGATATTGGGATTGGAGATCCAAGCATAGAAGGTCCATAAATGTGTAAATTCTCTTAATTACTTGAACTACAAACTCATTGTCTATTCTAAGGTGATTTTAGGTGTTGTTACTTCGTGCACGATATGTAGTTCTAAGAGCAGCTGCAAGAGAGATGTTAAATCTAACGTGGCACTTTTAACGTGTAGAAAAAACAGTTGAGATTCACTCCAACAGACATGTTAAATCCTACATGGAATAACATTGATCTCTCTTGCTGTTATTTTTGGCAATTTGACTTTGCGATGTTATTTCCTTATTTTATTATATGTTTTCAATTAATGTACCTAGAAAGTAATAAACCAATAAACACTGTGTAATAAAATAATAAATTAATTTGACATATCGGGTGGAATATAAAACTCTATTATACGTAAAATTGTCACATAAGCCATCAAATTCAAATTTAATATTTGATATTTGACATTTGCTCTAACTTGGCTAAATATAATACAAAAATGCATCTCAACATATACGGGGGAACACTCGTGATAGGTAATTAAGGAGCCAAATATTTCCTTCTTGATAATGATGATTAGGTGTCAAATATCATTCTTGTAGAAACTAAGACCCCATTTAAGATCACAGTCTTCCAAATTTCCTTTGAATTTGTTTTCTAGAAATTAAAAATATTTCGTTTAAGATGATAGATTTTTTAATGTAAGTTTCTTTCATTTGTGCAGAGTAGAGGTGGAAATTTGGCTAATGGTGCTATTGCAAACCTTGTTGATGTACTTGGTTTTTGCGCAGCTTATGTTCCGGGCCTCCCTATGAATGTTTCTGTGGACATTTCCATCTCCTACATGTCAACTGCCAAGCTTCATGTAAGCAAAGCTTTCCCGCTCCAATCCAGTACCCATTTCTCTTTGATATACTTAAACCATTTCCCCACGCACCCTCGTCATTTAAGCTAACCCTTACGAGCTTCATAATTTTGTATATTTTTGTGTCAAATTGCAGGATGAGGTAGAGATTACTTCAAGACTGCTAGGACGGATAGGACGTTACTCGGGAACAATTGTCATTTTGAGAAATAAAACAACTGGGGAGATAATAGCTGAAGGTCGACAGTCATTCTATTTTTCTCGTCCCATTGCCAAACTCTGAGTTATTTTTCACATATTGTTTTCATTCAAAATTAAGTTTTTACACACAGTGACACATGAGGAGTGTGTGTAAAAGAGTTTATAGTTAATAATATACTAGTTTTTTTTTGTGTGTATAAAATATGTTTGTGTACAAATTTAGGCATCTCTTTTTTTAAACTAACAAATCACAGCCCTATCTTGGGCCCTTCCTAACTCATCATCGAGCAAAATGCTTAAGATGGAGTTAGAAGCATACTCATAGAGGTGAAGACCCAAAGATAAACCATGCCCTTGTTTTGCTCCCTGTACACATGGCATGCATCACATCTCCAGTACGGATGACAGCGGGCAAGTTAGGGGGCGAGTATGGTGATACCATACTATCCATGTTCCCGCCAGTGTCGTCGGTCCTGAATTTTTCAGGGCCCAGGGCAAGAGTAAAAATTAGTCACTTATATATATATATATAATTTTTGTCCCCTCATAATTTTTGTGCTTGGTTTCGGATCTTCCTAAGCAACTCCCGGCTCCAAGCTCTTCTTGTCCCCACAGCACAAGCTTGGATCTCTCTTGAAGAAGATGACGATGATCTCTAGGTTGATGCTTGTTTATTCTGGCCTAGGGGGTACTTGAAATTACAAAGCTGAGTCATGTGAGTTCACAAATCTACAAACAATTTGATATCAAATCATGAAAAATTACCTTCAATTGATTTCTACAACAACCAATTTTACACTGAACAAAAGCCCACACATTGGATTTTGGAATCTCCCCAATCTACCAACAGAAAAATTAATTTAGCGATTCACAACTCTGGAACTAGTAGTAGGAAAGGCTTAGATGAGATGAGATGAGATGAGAAGAAGAAGAAGAGGAGGTAGAAGAAAAATTTATAACAAATAAATCTAACGTTTACTTGGAGGGTTCTTGAGGAGTGGAAAAGGGTTCTTCTTGAGGAGCGGGAGCGTGCAAGTTCCTCCGGTCTCCAAAAAGCCATCTCTTTTTTTTTTAAAGGAAAATATTAGATTAGTTTACAATTATATAATATAACACTTATATAAAATATAAAAAAATTTGGGCCCCCCTGAATAATGGGCCCAGGACGGTTGCACTTACTGCCCTTGCTCAGGGCCGAGCCTGATTCCCGCTTCCCATCCCTACCCTGGTTCCCGATAATAATATTTGGGGAATCCTCGACCCTGTCTTCGTTAGAGGATGGTATCCCAAACTTGGCCAAAATCCCCAAGTTTCTAAAAAATTTAAAAAATATATCCATATTATAACATTTCAATTTCACATTAAACTATCATTCAACTAAATTACAGTCAGTTGAACTATAAAGTTTCACTCAACTACTCAAAACTATCTCAATTTAATTTGACAAAACTAATAAAATAATATTATAATACATAAAAATAAGTCCAAAGCTTCACCTTCTTTCGTGTAACTTTTTAATTGTTATACGATATTCTATTATACATTTACTAATTAAAAACAAATAACTTATTGGGCCGGTTTCAAGAATGGAATTAACAATACCATCCCCGTTTTCACCCCAAAATCTCCTCATGTTAGAGTCGGGGACTTGACCCGACGGGAATTTCTGTCATTCCTAGTTTCCAGTCGTGGTTAAGTAAAACTTTGCAATCTTTAATCAAGCAAAGGAGAGGGTGAGACTGCTTACAAGTCTTAACAACATACATGGAATCACTTTCGATATCAAGGGACCTAATGCGCTTAGCCAAAGTCATGTGCAAACCTCTAAAGAGATTCCATAACTCAGCCTCAATAATATTTCCAGTCCCAAGATTAGCAGAAAAGAGAAAACCCACATATCCCATGCTCCACTAGAGTCCCGTAACAGACCAACATCAATTACAATGGAGGACTCCAATGGATGTGAATGACTTCTCTTTTGGGGCTTAATATTAATAACACTATTAATCTCAAACTCCAGCGCCAGCTCATAACCAGATTTAAAAATGAAATTATATCTCCATTTCCAACAATGGCACGTAGTAGCAGTGAACAATGCTGCAGAATAGTGTGCTCCATAGTCTCAGGAGTTCACAAAACAATGTTGAGTTATGGCCCATGAGTGAGGACACAAATATCCAAATATAATGCATCTATATGAAAGAAAGAACCAAACAGTTAAAACATAGTCCAGGCCCATCATATGGCAGCAATATGCTCTTTACATTACGACGTGGATTTTATAATGCTCGAAAGTCATTCTATGATGAGGATGTCGTATATGGATTATAAATGTGAACATTCATATTAATCTCATTATTCATTTGAATACTTCACTTAAGTTTAATAAAATGATCTTTTAACTAATATGAATAATATGAATCTAAAAATCCATATATGACACACTCACCATAGAATTTTGTGTGGAGAGCAATTTCTTTCTTTTATATTATTATTGTTACTATTATTATTTTATTATCCATTATTTATGAATATAATTTTGGGTATGCATCACGCGGCTTTTTATATGTCAACGGTAAGGGCTCGTTTCACTTTAGTGCCAGTCCACCCTGTCGGGCTGATTCTTTCAGTTTTGGATCCGAAGGAAGGTTCGGTAGGTGGGAAAGCAAATATGGAGATGAAGAAGGTGAACAAGTCTCTGGAGCTGACCCAGGACGAGTCAGAGGCCGTCTCGCAACTCGTCATTCCAGCTAACCGGTACGGCGAGTCGAGCTTCTACGATGCTTTCGCTCTTCGAGGCATCCGACTCAACCGAGTCGAACCAGGAGTACTCGTCGTCTGTTCTTTGAAGGTCCCTCCCCGCCAGTGGCGGATCCAGGATCCATAACCCAAGGGGTCATAGTGTAAATGTTGGAAAAAATTTTAGAGAGTTTTCCATTTTTCTTATCTATTTTTTCTCTTTCAAATTCTCCATTTTTTTGAATTCCAATTGTAATATGACATAATAAAAGATAAATTATGATTATAAATGATTTTAGTCAAATATGCCATTGCCAACAACAAAATAAATATAACTACAAAAGTGGGTAGAAAAAAGAAAGAAAAAGAGGGTGAGTAGAAGATAGATCCATCTTCTTTATTTTTTTAATTATTTTTTCATTCTCTCTTTCTTTCCTTTTATTTAATATTTCCCCCTCTCTTTCTTTATTATTTTCCTTCTTCTTCCAGCCTCACTCTCTCTTTTTTTATTCTTTCTTCTCTCTCTCTGTTTCCTTCTTCCCAGCCTCCCTCGCCACTTCCCGCTGCTAACTAAACGAAGAGCTTTCTTCCATTGTTTCACAAACAAGAGCAGCAAAAAATTACAAAGGAAAAAATATATATTAATTGTTCCTTGCGGTTGGTATGGCTTTTGCATCAGCGCACAATTGAAAAACAAATGGACTATTGATTCCATGGCAGACCAACACAAGACACAGACAGGCTGGGACTTTCGTCGAGCACCTGGTGTGCACAGAAAGGGTCGCTCCTCAGCTGTCCAAGGGGTCGTCCATGGAGTTCACAACCAAATTTCAAGCATTCCAAGGGGTCGCCCCTCTTGTCCCGACGTGCGTCCGCCACTGCTCCCCGCCTCACCGTGAGTCTTGTCGAAATTAATCACTCGAGCTAAAAGCCTGCAATATATATATATATAATATTTATAGGTTAGATTCTTTAATTAACTTGGCCATTGAAAAAGATTTTGTTTAATATGAGAGTTTTAAATGTAAGTTTGTTTAAATTGTTGGCAGGATAGAAGTGGAAATTTGGCTAATGGTGCAATTGCAAACCTTGTTGATATAGTTGGTGGTGCCGTAGCTCATGTTCCAGGCCTCCCTATGAATGTTTCTGTGGACATTTCCATCTCCTACATGTCAACAGCCAAACTTCATGTAAGTAAAGCTTTCCACTCCAGTCCCCATTTCTCTTTTATACGTGTACGTATATGTCCAATCTAATCTAACCTACTTTCTTTGATACATGTCTGGTTTAAATTGATTAGAAATAATTCCGTTAGTTTTTTTCTTTTTTTACTTACAAAATTTGGTTGCAAATAAAATGATTGGGAGACGGACCAGTTCTTGTTTGCACTTCTTTTTGGGTATAAAACCCCAGAAAGGACAAAAACAACTAAACAATATTAATCATACGGGTCTTAGTAACCCCTGTTGAGTCATCCATCAACAGAGACCCAAGCCAAGTCGGATTTTCGTCAAGAAACCAGCAACCCAGGTCACTGTCGTGGCTCCAAGCAGCCAATCTATCAGCCACAACGTTCTTCTCTCTGTAGATGTGTTGAAGTTTACTTTTTGGAATCTGGCTCAAAAGTCTCTTTCAGCTGCTAATCAATCCAGCCGTAGGATGACAGTTATTCAGCTCATTACTCAGAATAAGATTCACGGCAGTGACAGAATCCATTTCAACAACAATATCCATTATTCTTCTTTTAATAGCTAAATTTAGACCAAAAAATAAACCCCACAGCTCAGCTTCAAGGATTTTCCCTTTCCCCAGGTTGACAATGAATCCACCAATCCAGTTACCCCAAGTGGTCTCTAATAACTCCTCCAGCTCCAATGGAGCCCGTACTTCTCATGAGAGATCCGTCAACGCTTAGCTTTAACACACCGTTCTCAAGGGGGTTCCAAGCCAAACTAACCTGGATTTTACCACCTCCCAATTGATTATTTGCAGAGGCCCTGATCCACTCCTTGGTAGCAGACAACTCTCTAGGATTAAAAGGCAAACCATCCTTATTTTTGAAAATAAAATCATTTCTCCATTTCCAGAGATGCCAGCAGATGACACCAAACAAAATTTTCCAAGGGATCTGTAGGAACTTGTTCTTAAGAGCAAAAGTTGCTGAGCAGCCAGGGGTGTAGCTCAGCAAGGAAAAAGGGGCATCCTGGTTAGTGTTCAGAAAAAGGTTCCACACCCTTTTAGCTCTAGTGCAGTCTCTCAGAATGTGTAAGGTAGATTCTGTATGCATATCCCAAATGCAACAAGCAGGCTCACTTATGAAGAGCCTACGGGCACGCTGCTCATTGAACATGATTTTTCCTTGATACGCCAGCCAGAAGAAGTTTTGAATCTTCGGGGTAATTTGAGTTTCCAAAGGACTTTCCAGCAAGAGTTCAACCAATCCATCCCTGGAAAAAGCAAATTATAAGCAGACTTAACATAAAAGAGACCATTAGAAGTAGTTTGCCAAAGTCAGTAGGGCATCCAATAATTTTCTGCACCCACTCTTCAAGAAGAACGCTTCTCAGCCTTTCAATATCCCAACAACCATCCACAAAAAAGTCAGAGACTCTAGTGTCCATACTAGAATCAAGGGCAACCTCCACCTTATGGATAAGAGTTTCATCTTCAATCCACTTATCCTTCCATAAGTTAATATTGTCCCCTTTTCCAAGCCTCCAGACTATACCTTTCTCCAAAAGTTGAGAGCCAAACACAATACCCTTCCAGGTGGGAGAACAATTTTGTTTGAGGAGAGGATCACAGGGGGAGTGGCCCTCTGGGTATTTTTTTTCTCAAAAATCTGGGCCCATAAACCCTCATCCTTTTTAAAAGTCTCCACCCAGTTTTAGCTAGCAGGGCTTTGTTCATGTAGTGAGTATTTTTGAAACCCATACCCCCTTTACTCTTAGGTCTGCACACAAGATCCCACTGACAAAGATGTACCTTAGTCTTTTTGTCACTACCTCCCCAAAAGAAATTGCGGTTTAATTTATCCAGATCATCACAAATGCTCATGGGAAGCTTGGCAGTTTGCATGGCAAAACAGGAATAGCTGAAGTGATGGCTTGGATAAGAGTTGCTCTGCTTGTAGAAGAGAGGACTCTGCTTTTCCAGGAAGCAAGCCTGGCATGCACTTTATCAATCAGATTGTTGTAGGTAGTCTTGGTTACCCAAGAGTGAAGTAAGGGCATCCCCAGGTACTTACCTAGGTTATTCGTGAGAGGAGAACCACAAATGTGACTAATATCATGCGCCAATTCCTTGCTAGTATTTGGGGAACAGTATATAGCAGATTTCCCAAAATTGACGATTTGGCTCGAGGCTCTACAAAAGTCTTCTAGACACAGCTTCATAATATGAGCTTGTCGGAGATTAGCTTCTGCAAAAAGAATCAGATCATCAACAAAGAACAGATGGGAGACACTAGGGCCACCCTGGGAGGATTTCACAGGTTTCCAAAAGCAATTCTTCACTACATCCACTATGAGATGAGAGAACTTATCCATGCAAAGAACGAAGAGATAGGGTGATAGGGGGTCTCCCTGTCGGATGCCATTTTTAAGTTCTTGTTTGCACTTTGCGTATACGGCAACACACTCGTATGCTTGACCTGATTCTGACCCAAGATTTTCTCTTAATTCTAACCCATTTCTCTGACCATTCTAGTTATTTAAGCTAACCCCAGCAGGCTTCATAATTTTGTATTTCATTTTGGCTATTATTAATTTTGTGTTTCTAGTTGTGGGATTTACCATAATTACTTGTCACGTGTATGTGGTGTATCCATCACGTGCATATGACCTTTGTATCGTTCTAATTTTATCAAATGTCCGAGAAGGGAAGTTATAACATATGATTATCTTTTTAATGTCAAATTGCAGGATGAGCTAGAGATAACTTCAAGAATGTTAGGACGAGTAGGAGGCTGTTCTGGAACCATAGTCATTTTAAGAAATAAAACAAGTGGGGAAATTATAGCTGAAGGTCGACATTCATTGTTTCGTTCACCTGTTGGTCCCATTCCCAAACTGTGAGTTCTTTTTCACAGATGAAGGGAACTCCTCCTAGGGACAAACTTTTTTATTTTATTTCTAATTTTCATTTTTAGAAATAACTTAAATCCCATTAGAGTTTGTTTTGGCTGACATCATGAATTATGAATATTTTTACGTCTTTTTTAACATATGCACTTGGCTTAAAAAGTAAGTTGAATTCATGATTTATAACTCTAATGGTTAAAAACATTTATCCATGCACCCGATGTTCTACGTTCAATTCTCTTTTTAGGCTAATATCACTTTGTACCCACAAAAACCAAGTTGGATTCGAGTGGATCCGGATTGGTTCGACCCGAGTTGGACTCCTAATTTAGAAGCAAAACAATGTTGGGTTATGGCCCATGAGTGAGTTCACAAAACAAATATCCAAATCTATTGCAACTATTGGAACTCGCAGTCCAGGCCTCAACTGTAGGCCCATTATTCCTCAGACGTAAACAATCACGTGCCGTCATTTTCGAGCCAGCAGCATGCTCTTTACATTGCGACGTTGATTTTACAGTGGCCGGAGCGAGTCTTGAGAGAGATGGATCGGAACGACGAAGGGAGAATGGAGAGGGCGAATAAGTTTCTGGGGCTGAGTCAGGATGAGTCAGAGGCCGTGTCGCGACTCGTTGTTCCAGAACGGCAAGGGGGCGAAGGGAAGAGCTTCTACGACGCTTTCGCTCTTGCAGGCAACCGAGTCGTCCGAGTCGAACCTGGACTCATCGTCTGTTCTTTCAAGGTCCCTCCCCGCCTCACTGTAAGTCACTCGTTTGGTTGTAATTGTAAGTGCATTTTCGAATGAATTTCTTGAAAATTGAAATTGAAAATAGGTTCTTTAATTTCAAGCCAAATTTTTTAGGAAAAACAAATTGTTTTTAACTTGAAATTTAGGTATTTTCAGCTGGAGATTAACTATTTTTAGTTGGTAATTTGATATTATTTTGCTTAATTAGTTACTCCATGAAGGTTGTAACTCACGTTGTATTGAGATTTGTTCCACTAATTGCCTTAAGTTATAATTAACTATTAAAAGTTCTCGTCTTCTAGCTACTTATGTATGAACAGTCATTTCTCCTTACAATTTGAGGACAAATTTCAAATTTACAATTCAATCTATGCCCACTTGTACTTATTTATTTTTATTTTTTTGCTCATAGGGAGAAATCACTCTTTTATCCATATGAGCAAATTAGTGTTCTTTAACTATTGGGTCTCTTCCCCTAATGGCTCAAGCTTTTGTGTTGAATTATTTTGACATGGTGCGAAGCTTAAACTTCTGCATTGCCTTTTTGAATATGATAATATGTTAATCATTCTAGACTAGGAAGGAACTGAAAACCTCACTTTAACAGCCTCTGGTCACCTGAAGAAAGATAATTTGTGTATTCGTTTCATCGCCCGAAATCGGGTCTTGAATGCGGGTTGAGCATGCCATAGACTTAGTTGAACTAAGTGCCTAGTATAACTATGTTTAACTTATGAGATCTCTCTACCAAACAGCTACGATTTTTGTGTTGGACACTTCCGTACAATTGGTATTTTTGATATGCCAAATATTTTATTTTGGTTCTTTAATTTGTTTGCAGGATAGAACTGGGAAGTTGGCCAATGGGGCAATTGCAAACCTTGTTGATGTTGTTGGTATTTCCGTAGATTTTGTTGAGGGTCTCCCCATGAATGTTTCAGTGGACATGTCTATCTCCTATCTCTCAACGGCGAAGATTGATGTAAGCAAAACCCTTCCCCTCAAATCCCCTTTTCTCTTTGACATTTAAGCAAGCCTCCCCAACAGACTCTCTCGTTGACATCAAATGTGGCTTCAATTGATCAGAAATATATGTCCATTCTTATTTTTATTTGCAGAATTTGGTTGTTGCAATGATCACCAATTCTCAAAAATATTGTGGTTATCACTCCAATGCATTAGCATCTGATCTCTCTTTCGGCTATTTTTCTCTGTTTCTAGTGTTTTGGATCTTCATTGTTATTTGTGTTTGATATAAGAGAGCATTTTTGCTCATCGCCCTTGTACCACCACGTTAATTGTCGTCGAATGAATGAGTATGATTCAGTTTACATGCTACATGAATCTCAAAAATTAAACTCATCTAACGACCATTAATGTGGTGGTAATGCTTACCACCTTACCACCAATTAAGGTTGATGGTGAGCAAAAATGTTCTCTTGATATAAATCTGCATTTAAATATTTCTGGCTATAACATTTGACTCTCTGCCCCGAAGGGACTATTAACATATGACCTCCCTTGATGTCAAAATTGCAGGATGAGTTAGAGGTCATCTCAAAAAGGTTAGGGCAAAGAGGTGGTTGCACTGGAACATTGGTACTTGTGAGAAACAAAGCAACTGGAGAGATTATTGCTGAAGGTAGACTTTCATTGTTTCGTCCACAGGCTTCTAGCAAACTCTGAGTCTTCCGCGCATATAAATATGAAATATGAATCATATCCGGAGTAAACGAACTCCTTGCGGGTGGAACAAGATTGAATCTCCTTTGGGATTGTTTTCTGTTTGTTGTTGATTATTTTTAATTGATTCAGAATGTTGACAATGGTATGGATCAACATACATGGCGCAGTTGCTGGCCTTGGAAGGACAGAGACCAAATGACCAATTGGTTATTGGCCAAGTCTTCCCATCGTATTTATGATTCTTTTTTGGCCTTCTATTGTCTTTATTCTTTCTTTTATAATGGGAGTGTAAATGGTAGCTCTTGCCTAATTTGTGTTTTTTTAAGTACAAAGCGATAGTCTAAACTAAAGGGAAGGGGGTTGCTCACGTAACTAATGCCAAATGCTCTAATGAATATTCAAAAGTTGTATTTTTATTTATTTATAAATATTTAGATGTAGAAACATTAGATCAAATCGTGTGGTTGCTATAGACAACTGACCATTCCCATTTCAATTAGGAATTTTGTTTTAAAAGAAATGGTTTATAAAATATCAAGAAAAAGTAATAAGCATGAACGAAATTATATATTGGAGAAAATATGGAATCATGATTTGTTATTTCAAAAGATAAGAAATATGCGGAATTGTTTTTTGGTCAGAAAATGAGGATTTTTTTTCTTTCTATATCATTGATGCTTGGCTTTAATAAAATGCACATGAAAACTTATTACATCACAAAGAGTTCACAATAAAATTATAAAAATTGTTATTAGTGCTTCAAATAGTCATTTTATATTTCATAATGAAAAGAAATAAGGGTGGAAGAAGTATCTATTTAAAAGTTCTAAAAATAATTTCAATATATTTAGAGTTTCTTTAATAATCTGTCAACTATTTAAAAGCTCTCATTCCAGAAATTTGATCTATGGTCCTTATCATCATAATTAATCAAAAATTTCGTTTCGCCAAAAATAAAAAATCTTTTTAATTTTAATTTTATTTATTCGACTATGTCTATTTTATTTTTATTTTATATTAGCCGCTCAGTTATAATCTTTAAATATCTTTATTTTTTATTTTTTACTTTAATTTTATTTATTCGAATATGCGTATTTTATTTTTATTTTATATTAGTTTATTAGTTTAATATTTGTAATTAAGAAATATTTTAGCCTTATTTAATTATTTTAGTGTTTGGTTTGATACAATGTGAAAAAGGTACCTAGGGAAGGTGAATTAGTGTTTGGTGATCTACTTCTAGATATGCTTGATAAAAACACGTACACAAACTAGTAATAGGATAGTTGAGGTTGTGTTTCCATAAATAGGACTATCATCCTTCAATTTACTGAAGTATGATTTGTAGAATTTCCCATGTTAGACTATGATTTGTATAATTTATGTAACATCTCGCCCATAATTTAATTTAAATTTCGAAAATTTTAAAGTGAAAAGACAATTTTACCCAGAGGGTATCTAAGTGGGTTAGGGTTGACTTTTTGTTCAGGAATGGTTTTGGAAAATTTCTTGGCACCATTACGTAGTGTGTGAGCTCATGAGTTTATGGACACGTTGTGGGCTCAAATTGGAGTTACTTGGCTTGTTATGCTTTGTTAGGGTCAGGGTTATTGGTAAGGCCAGAGGCCAGTCAGTTTAAATACTTTTGGATGTGTGTGATTATAACTTGTGCATGCTGAACAATTAGAGATATAAAATTATGTTTTCTACATGTTAAAATAAATTGGGAAATGTCCATTTTTCAGGGGAGACTCTGCCAGTTTTCCTACAGAAGTTGGACCCTTAAGTGGTTTCTTTTTGGTTATGGTAAAGGATATTTTGGTCATTTGTGCCTAGCACCTGCCAGATGTCGGACACGCACAAGGTTCGACACAGATTTCAAAGTGGAATTTGGATCGGGTCCTGTTAATTTCCATGTTAGATTTTTCTTTAATATAGATTAGTTTTGTCTAGGTAATTGAATAGTTTTAGATAGATATGATTTTGTTGAATAAAAATAATGGACAAATATAGCAAGTAAGAAAGAGCTTAAATAATGATCAATATAAAGGGGATATAATTCAAGAAGGTTATACATAAAGAATGAAATATATATATATATATATATATATATATATATATATATATATATATATATTTAAAGAGTATAGCAGTGTGACTTGTCACACCCCGAATTTTCCACCACAAATAACATGCTAAGTTATTACAAACAACCAACAATCTGGGCACGTGAAGCTCGGAACCTTCAACAATTGTACCTGAATTTTTTTTTAAAAAATACGACACCACTGTTCTGAACCACAATGTCAATACTGACTCAATCTTTTGAGTCAAATATTACATTCCAACAGTTACATAATAAATTGAAACTTCAACCTATTACATATTTGTTCCTCAGAGTTTATTACACACAGCAGAAGTCTAATCTCAACAATACTCTCAAAACAAACTTTGTACACTTCAAGTACACATCTTGCTTTCTGCTCTTGACCTTAGTCATGCATATTACCTGCAGGATTAGCCTCTACACCGTTGAATAGTGTACCGGGTTCATCACCAACAAACCCAGTAAGCTTTCTCAAGCTTGTATGAGTCAACCACAATCAGCAGTATAAATATGTCATTTTACATATAATATACAATCACATGCACTTTCATTAGCATCACACAATCCTTGTATAATCAAGGTACTCATAATCAATTAACTCACCCTAATCACAATTCTTTTATTTTCAAAAACTATCAAGTCATCGCCTGTGACCTCAAAATCTGTTTCAAATCTCCTGGACAACATAAGTGAGAATACACTAGACTCTCCCAACCCATGAACACTGTTGCGGCCCTCATGGCACAGTGCGTAATCATAAACTGCCTCAAGACTCAACTATGTGTCACATATATGATTACTGTAATGGCACTCTCCACATTAAATATTGTTTTCTATCTCAAATACAATCATCACAACAATATATATTTGATTATATATATTTACGTGGTCATTCACTTATGAACACCACAATTCAATCACAACATATCATGGTCATTCACCCAAGAATACCATCTATTTTGCAAAATCCTGCAAACTCATTTAAAATCAAAACATATTTAATTGATTTTAACTCACACAAAACAGTTTCTCAAAAAACCATCACAGCATGTTAATTATATCCATTAACATTATCAAAACCACATTATAATAAATATAATAATTTGTGATTTTACTCACGATCCAAATGGTTTTACTCACATCTCGTCCAAGCTGCAAATACTTTGTCAACTCAACAAATCCTCAATAATCACTCAAGCTCTACGATTCTCAAACTCTAGTTCCGCAACACCTAATAAAAATTGGCAACTTAACTTAAAATCCATAATCCAATATTTCGCTCTCAAATGACGAAAATGCCATTCGGACCAACTGGGGTCCAAACAATTCCAAAATTGTGACGTATACATTATCGACGTCAAAACATGACCAATGACATCCATTGTCCAAAAAGTCAATATTTGGGTCCCGTGGGTCCCACCCATCCAATCAACACTCCAAAAATCTGCCTCAGGCCCATGAACTCAGATTTCAAATCCGATCGCACGAATAGACTCTAAATAGTCCCGACATCACACCACATCCAATTTTTTGGCCCAATCCAACGGTCGGATCATTCTTGATTGCACGATTACGCACAATCGAATGACGATCGCTCGCTTTAACTTCAAAATACAATAACTTAAGATCGGAACATCCAATCACCAATCCGTCTGTTCCTACAGACTCCTCAAAGCACAAGATACAACATATATAAAATCGGACACAATCCAACTGTCCAAAATTTTTGAGGCTCCGATCGTCTATCAAATGACAGAATCTTACAATTTCAAGCACACCATCATGCTCAGGACAACGAGGACATTAACCTAACCTCGGATCATGAACTTGAAACTTAAATCATCAAAAATCCACTATTTAAGCAATTTCAAAATTTGCAAAAGAGGCTTCAAAATTTACCTTAAATGGTAGGCCTCGTTCTCACTATCACGTAGGCATAAACGATTCAGCAATCTGAGCTCTACAATTTAAGATATGAATTTCAAAATATTTTATCTAAAAATATCTTTTTTCTTCTTTCAATTTGCAGAAGAAGAAATGAATGCAGACGAACGCACGGGAGGAAGAAGAAAAGCCCCCCTCACCCCACGTGAACAGTAACTGGGCCCACTCTTTTTTGGTCCAACTTCAATAACTCCTTAAAAATTCATCCGAGCTCCGAAAAATTCTCTAAAAATTACAACATGCTCGTAGTGACATAAACTATTTTTCCATCCAAGAATCATAATTTTCTCACTTCAATTTCTTGAACGTCATTTGAAAAATCATTAAATTAAACGCAAGGGCATTTTAGTCCAAATTGAGATAAAACACTTTTTTTTAGGACGTTTCCTATTGAGAGAGGCGATAATATACTAAACTTACACACAATGCACTGATGCTAGGACTCGAACCCATGACCTTGCCTGGGTGGAGCATGCCCCAAACCACTACATTAGTGGGTCCTTTGCGAGATTAAACACTGTTAATCCAATCATTTCCAAACAAAACCAACTTCATAAAATTGCCCACACATTTAATTAACCTTGTATGATTTTTTAGAATATTAATAACAACAAAATCTCAAATTTGAGGTTATTACACGACTATACTCTTTGAATATAGTTGAATATTTAAACTAAAAAACTAATATAAAATACAAATAAAATAGGCATATTCAAATAAATAAAATCAAAGTATAAAATATAAAATATAAAAATTTAAAGAGTATAGCTGTGCGACTATACTCTTTAAATATATTCGAATATTTAAATAGTATAGCCACGTGGTTGTACTATTTAAATATTTTTATTTTTTATTTTAAATTGTATTTATTCAAATATACTTATTTTATTTTTATTTAATATTTAAAAATATAGTCGCGTGGCTATACTCTTTAAATATATATACCAACTACGTGCAATCACGTGACAAGTAGGCCTTGCCATCTACAATCAATTTACAATTTCACGTCGCGACAAGAAAAGTATAACACCAATGAGGTGTTACTTGAATTGACTCACAACTTTAATGTACTTCTAAAATGGTCATAAGTTCAAACCTCAATAATACCCGTGTATCATGTACGTGAGTTTCACTGCATCTCCTAACTCTTGCAAATTGAAAAAAAGAATAAAAAAGTATAAGTATTGTTTAACATGTTATCTGAAAACACCAGTATATTAATATGCCATTTGAACTGAAATGGACCAACTGTATGCTGATAATTACGAGAAACGGCCATGGATACAAAATTAATGCACATACAGATGTCCACCCACCTTAGCCCTTCGCCAAATTTATGGACCCACCTAACAAACCAAGAGGGCAGTCGCCGTAATTTTTCCAGGACAACATTTTACACCCGATTTTCGTCGTCACTCAGTCTCAGGCCCAGCTGACTGTGACTTGCTCTGCCGTCGCGCCACACACCATGAACTCTGCAATCCGCAGTTCTTATCTTACTCATTCTCGAGACCGAAACGTTCCGATACCCGAAACGCCGAAGTTCCAACCTTTTCCACGTTTCGTCGACTCGCCGAACCGAAACAACAGATTCCGAGACGTTTCTTCCGGTAGCTCGCTGCTGAGAACTCGACTTCGACATGACTCGGCTGAGTTCCGCACCGCTCTCTCGCATCGAGTTGGGGTTTCTTCCAAAAACGCTCAGTTTGGTTCGTTTCCGGACGAGAACGAAGCTCAGGCGCCGAGTTTCGCTGAGTTCATCACCTCCGAGAGGGTCAAAGTGGTGGCGATGCTTGCTTTGGCTTTGGCTCTCTGTAACGCGGACCGGGTTGTGATGTCGGTGGCGATTGTACCGTTATCACTATCGAACGGTTGGAGCCGATCGTTTGCTGGTATTGTTCAGGTGGTTTTGCTGCTCATATATTTTTTTAGCTGTTTGGTATTTCTCTTTTAATTCTGGTTGAAGTAAATTTCTTTGAATTCTGCTCATATATTTTTTAGCTGTTTGCTGCTCATATCTAGAAGCACAAAAAGTTTGAATTTTGTAATGCCTTTCAGTTGAGGAACTGCTCATATATCTTAAAGAAATTTGTTGCAGAAATGAAAAATGCAAAATGAGTTATTTGCTTAGGTTGACTTCCAATCACCAAAGAGTTGACCAAAAATTTTCTAACAAATAATTGGTGGTTGATGTTATTGAGGAGTGAAGAAGCTGTTGAAATATCTGAACACTCAATCTTTCGACTCAATGTACTATCAGCAGTATTATTATTTTAGCTAAAACAGTTTAACTCATTGGTTTTCAAGAAAATTGCTCTGGAAATTTTATTTAGATGAGAGTACACAACTTATTGGAAAAAATCACTTATGGCAGTCATCTTTCCTTTGGGGGTACCTCATATCTCCCATAGCTGGAGGGACTCTTGTGGACTATTATGGTGGTAAGGTAGTCATGGCCTGGGGAGTGGCTTTGTGGTCTTTAGCTACCTTTCTGACACCATGGGCTGCAGAGACCTCTGTTTGGGCTCTCCTTGCCATGAGAGCTCTCCTTGGCATTGCAGAAGGAGTGGCTCTTCCTTGCATGAACAACATGGTAGCAAGGTAAAGATGGCCTACAAACTTTGCTTCCAAACAGGTTATTTTTTCGTTAACAGTAGGTGAAGATAAGATGTTAATCAAAGTATCAACTTTTGTTTCAGATGGTTTCCTCAAACTGAACGAGCCAGGGCTGTTGGGATTGCAATGGCTGGATTTCAGCTTGGAAGTTCAGTAGGACTTATGCTTTCTCCAATCCTCATGTCACAAGGTGGTATATTCGGACCATTTGTGATTTTTGGTTTATCTGGATTTCTTTGGGTTTTGGTATGGTTATCTGCAACATCAAGTACTCCTGACCGAAATCCTCAGATATCAAAGTACGAATTGGAGTACATATTGAACGAGCGGAAGACGTCCTTGGTAGAGATAGAGAATAAACCTAAGACAACCAAAGTGATCCCTCCTTTCAGGCGCTTGCTTTCTAAACTGCCAACCTGGTCCCTAATAATTGCAAATGCCATGCATAGCTGGGTAATGCATATATTGTTATTGTCCTTAGCATGCGTTGAATATATCATCGTCTAAGCGGGGACAAACTTTCTTTAGATTGTTCTTGTGTCTGTTCATTTATACTTTTTACCCTTCTGTGGAAATTGTTTGTCTACACGAACTCATTAATTTTTTATTTATTTCATTTTTCAAATTGTGCAGGGTTTTTTCATTTTTCTTTCCTGGATGCCCATTTACTTCAACTCAGTGAGGCCTAATACTTAGCTATAATTTCTTTTCCGCTCTGTATTGTGAGGGTTATGTAGCTTATGTATGACTCACTACTACAGGTGTATCATGTTGACCTCAGACAAGCCGCTTGGTTTAGTGCTGTTCCATGGACTGTCATGGCAATCATGGGATATATTGGTGGGTTGTGGTCAGACATAATGATACGGAATGGCATGAGTGTCACTTTAACTCGAAAGATCATGCAGGTATGTCTAGGAAATAAAATTTGATATACTAGTTCTACTGTAATGCAGCCTTCGACTAAAAGGTTGATAGTCCTCCATAATCTGAAGGTCTCACTTCAAATAGAAATTGGAAAATCAATATAGCAGATGAGAAAGAAACTTTCCAAGTTCAAGCTTATTTGCAAAAATTATATTGTATACTTGTAATCGGGAAATTTAATATGATCAAAAGTTCTTCTTCTCATCATCTGTGATAGTACCACAAAGAGATGGGCACTAACCCTGTCAAAGTTGATCTTTTAAGAGAACTATATATACCATATTAAATAAATTTCTGGTCATGCTTTATGGAATGTGAATATTTGTTCTTTCTCTGCAGTCAATCGGTTTCCTTGGTCCTGGGATAGCTCTTGTGGGTTTAACTACAGCAAAAAGTCCAGCAGTTGCATCTGCTTGGCTTACTTTAGCAGTAGGGTTGAAATCTTTTAGTCACTCTGGTTTTCTTGTGAATCTTCAGGTTGGCATAGTGATATTTGAGTCATATTTGTTAGTACACTTAGAATTGTTTCTTCACTTTTCTGTGCCTTAATTATTTCTTTCTTTAACCAGGAGATCGCTCCACAATACTCTGGTGTTTTACATGGTATGGGAAACTAGAATATTTTCAATACATGAAATGCTTCCAGAGCGTAGTGTAAATCAGTGAAATACTAATATTATGAACTTATTAATTTTGTACGATATATTATCAACCCTTTGTTTTTGTGTTAGGGATTTCAAATACTGCGGGAACATTAGCTGCCATTTTGGGAACCGTTGGAGCTGGTTTCTTTGTTGAACTTGTAGGTTCTTTCCAGGGATTTCTGTTGTTTACATCACTCTTATATGTTCTTGCTGCCCTTTTCTACAACGTATTTTCTACTGGAGAGCGAGTAAATTTTGATGAACCTAGTAAGTATTATTGTATTTTATTGATTGTTTGAATTCAATATTCCCACCAACCCCACCCCCTTTTCCTTTCTGGAAGGTTCTAAAATTTTTCTAATGGGATTTTGTAGGATAAATGTCTGTAACATGACAATTCCTTTGCAAAACCCATACATATAGTTTTCAGTCACCAGATTTAGCTTTCTAAACAGCATTTTAAGGAAATAGTTTGATTTTGGAATATGGTCAAATTCATGGAACCCATTTTATGGGTGGAGCTATGGGGATATAAACTATGCATGATCAATTTGTTATTGCTTTGTTATACTTGTGTAAACAAGATTATCCTGTGACAAATGAAACAAGAATACAAGATAATCTTTGTATTAATAAATTTGTAGGTTATAATCTCTGATGTAATATCCTCTTGATTCGATCTCCAAAGTGTTTAGAGTGTATGTGTGTGTTTTCTGGTTCAAGGGCCTTGGAGGCTTGATCTTGACCAAAAGAGTGGTACAAAGTTTGTTTTGTGGTTGGATTTTGTGAGGTGGAGAAACTAGCACTTGTGTGAAGCTTAACGTTTCTTCCTAAATGTGATGAAGAATGTAGAGAGTTTTGTGAACCTTCTAGGTGTTTTCTGGAGCCTTGATTGGTGGGATTGTAGGCAAATTATGGGACCCACCACAATTTATCCAGTCTACAACTTGTACGTTTTAAGCATCACACACTTTTTATATCCCTGATGTATTGTGCATTAATTTTCCTTGACAGGCCACGAATGATATTCAAACACTGCTGGTGCTGGCGACATCATATCACTAGTGGATGAAAACGATGGTTATGCGTGTTAAAGTGTAATTAATGGAGCAGCACAGAATGTGGAAAGGCAGACGTGAGGAATGGTATAGAATAACCAGTTTGTCCTTTGTATGAATCCAAAATGTGTACAGTGAATTGTTTCAGGTGCATATGGGGATTCTTTCTGGTTACTAAATTTTGTAAAAAGATATGTATAAATGTGTTTCAGAGGTATGATGCTGGATTCACTCTTCTTTTACTGTGTTTCAAAGATATTGTTAGTTCCCCACATTTAGGGGTGGGCATCCGAACCGGACCGGATCGGACCGAAAGAAAAAATCGGTTGGCCAAAAAGTCAACAATCTTTATATTTTTAAGTCTTAAAGTTTAGTAGAAGGTATCTTTATCTAAATCGTATTTTTATATATTTTTAAAATCTAATGCTATATTTTTAATTTTATAATTAATATTTTTCCAAGTTCAATTGGATAGGATGAATAAGTCTGGATTTCAATGTGAGCTTAAACCGAACCGGACCGCGCCCACCCCTACCCACATTGCACGGTAGCGTTTTCTTTTTTGGCCAATAGCCAAATTTAAGTAAATGTCTCAAATATCTCAAATCAATCGTTGGGCTTTCTTGTTTTTTTGCGTTGTGGAAGTCATGGCTTCTAACTCGGCCCACTCTTGAGTTGTGCTGCTAATGATGTGCAGACTATTAAATACTGTCCAATATTGACCAAATGATATAAAATTTTCTTGGTTTTGTTTTTGGGCTACCTTACAAAATTCTTCTACTACTGACCGAATCATTACAAAGTTTAAAAATTCAAATTACTGTTGCTGAGTTGTCTTTCATTAGACATGGAATCACGAGTCACGACCAATTGCTTGAATTGGTCTCACAGTGCAGAAACATTTGGCCAAATCCAAAAAGTAAAAGACTTTAATAAACATCAGCATTGCTGTAATAAATTTATAGGTGAGATCCATAAATACAAATTTCGTTACATTCCAGGAAAAGATATGATCAATTTCACATCAGTAGGACAACAGTTGCTCCATAAGTTCTGGAAATGAAGAAAACACCAAGCCCTCATAACCTGCACTCAAACAGAAGAAAACCAATTTCCAATTTCCAATATGAAGATGCCAACAACAACAAAACCAAGCACCAGAGATTTGCTGCCCTGAAGGGTGCTGCGAAGAAAGTTGCTGGCGTTTTCAAAATTCTTTTTGGACAAAGAGAGGCCATCCCAAAGGGTGCTGCTGTGATTGATGCGAGAAGAACTAATACCCGAATCAGCGGGATTTCCTGTAAGTTTCATGTTGGTTCTGCATCAATCTGATATGATCAAGTATATCGCAGATTGGTTGGTAGATGCTATAGCTATATGTAGATGCATAGAATGGTTTAGCTGGTAGGGTTCTTTCAAAAGTCAAATATCATGCCGAGAGAATTGATTTTATTGATATTTTCTTGTACCCTGCAGCTTCAACTGATATTTCAACAGGGAGTGACACTAAGAGTAAGAGCTCATCAAAGTTTAAGCTCACCCAGTCCAATAGTTCTTCTAGTGCTCTGAGTGGAGTAATTGAGACGACGAATTTCTCTTACGAAGAGATTTTCAAAGCAACTGCAAAATTCTCTCCAGCGAATAAGATTGGTGAGGGTACATTTGGAACAGTGTACAAGGGAAGGCTTGGAGATGGATCTCTTGTTTCTGTAAAGCGTGCCAAGAAGGTATAGACAACTATGCCTCGATAATTGTGGTAGTTCCTTGTACAGATTATTGCAATAATAGTATCATATATTGCTTAAGCTTCCCTTTTCTTGAAAGAATTTATGAGTAGAATCATTGATATGATGAGTAAATGATATCATTGTTGGTAACAGGTAGAATTCTTCTGAAATTGCTAAAGCATGGTTAGGACAATAGTTAATGTCATTTAAATGACTTGAAATTTTGTGCAGGGCGCATATGATAAGCTCATAGCATTGGAGTTCAAGAATGAGATACTTACCTTGTCCATGATTGAGCATCAGAATTTGGTAAGGTTATATGGATATTTGGAGCATGGAGACGAGCGGATTATAGTGGTTGAATATGTTGGCAATGGAACGCTTCGGGAACATTTGGATGGTAAGTCTTTTGAAAACTAGTTAGTAAACTCTGGAGGGTTAGTCAGTAGAAGCCGAAAATCAGAAACAAAAAGTAGCCTAGTAGCTGGTAGACATAAATTCAGGTGGAATATGTAAGTTTCTTCGACTGAGAAATGGGAAATCTAGACATTAAGTAACAAAAAGAGAGATAAATCAACTAGAATGAGAAATGGTGGAAAATGCAATCTGAAGATATGATCCTTCTTTTTTTTTTTAAAGAACCAGTAGTCTATCTATCATATTCGTATCTACTTCTGCTTACCATGATTGGTGAAGGATCGTCGGTAGTGTTCTGTTTCCCTTATTCTTCAGGTGAAAAAAAATAGTTTTTTAAGTTGTCTGGTTGGGTTTTACATGAAGCTCAGAACACCTTTCCTAGTGTGGACGCTCTGTATTTTTTCTTCTATTTCTGTGGTTATTAGATAGTCTGAATATCATTAGAAGGAGAAAGTTCTAAATATAATAATAATCTAGAAATCATATTGATAAAACAGTCATCTTTTCATGAAGGTACACTGGGAAATGGACTTGAAGCCGGAGAACGTTTGGACATTGCTATTGATGTGGCTCATGCAATTACCTATCTTCACATGTATTCAGGTATGTACAAAATTATCAGTCCAAAATACGTACTCGGGCCAAATTATCCTCCAAAAGTCTATGTTAGGCAGCTTCATGCTTATAGTATATAGTTCAGGCATGGCTACAGTGGGCTTTTCATCTTGCTCCCCATTTTATCTGAATTTAAGGACTTCATTGTAGAAGCCCACATACTTTTAGCTTTCCTCTTGTTATATTATGGAAAGAAAAATAAAAAGAAGGCAGGTCTGTTTTAACATGTGTACATCTTGGTCAAGAACAGAGCTCAATGTGATAATTTCTTATCATTGTAATGGCATTTGACAATCTATAATCTCTCATGTAATTGACAGATCCTCCGATAATCCACCGAGACATCAAATCATTAAACATCCTCATCACAGAGAAATTTCGGGCTAAAGTGGCGGACTTTGGGTTTGCACGATTGTCAGAAGACCCCAATGCAACTCACATTTCAACTCAAATAAAAGGAACAGCAGGATACTTGGATCCTGAGTACCTGAAGACTTATCAACTCACTGAAAAGAGTGATGTTTATTCCTTTGGTGTCTTGCTTGTAGAACTGATGACAGGAAGACGGCCGATCGAACAACAAAAGCCAGCAAATGAGAGATTTACAACAACATGGGTAAGACTACAAAGTGTTTAAGCCTCTTGAGATTATTAAACGGACAGGAAAATGGAAATCTGTCGAGCTGTCTTTTTATGTGTGTGTGTGTTGCTTTGCAGTAAAAATTGCCATATTTCCATCTTACATTATTAGTTAGTCATTTCTGAGCCTGGAGTTCTTTTACTTTGGACATTCATCACATGTTTCTGTAGAGCATAAAGACAGATCACATCCGTCCAGCCCTCGTAACACCCACCTTGTTCCTTGTGTTGCACATGAGACATTCATAAAATCAAACCACAATAGTTGCAAATTGCAATGGCCTGTTGGGAGAATTAGAGTACACAACTCTAATATAGACTTGTTGGAGACAAAACAAGTAAACAAACTACTTGTATTAGACTCACAAAATATTACAACAAGACAACACTCAAGGGAAGACTAACTCTCACAAGCACTCTTTCTCACTTTCTAGAGACAAACTCTAGAACACTCACTCCTCACAAGGACTACTTACTCTCTAACTTATTGCTCACTCTTTGTTTTTCACTTGCTTTGTTACATTGGTAGGCTTCATGCCTATTTATAGTTGTGTGTTGCTTCTCCATACTTCCTAGCCACAAGTGTGTGGCATATTCTAGACAATTCTCCAAGCTTCAATATTGGTTGCCAACTTGCTTAGCCTTCCATAATGCCTAGCCTACAACTTTCTAGAATAATCTACATATATCTCTCATATATATGTCTAGATATTTCTGGTGGTAACCAACATTACCACTTTGTTCTTTAGACTTCTAGTGCTTCTAGAATATTGTAGAGATTGCTTCACAATAGGTTGGGCTGGGCTTGGTTAATTATTGGTGGGCTGGGGTTGATGTTTTAACATGGCCCATGTCATCTTCCTTTTCAGATGGCCTGTTCCCATGTGTTATAGACAGACATTGGGTAATGAAGTGTTATGAACAAAACATCACCCAAACCATGTTGAGCATGCCATACATTGGATAGCTGACAGAGGATATTCCAAAATTGGAAACTCATAATTGTAGTGAAAATTGACAATGCAAGTGTTGTATAGCTTCAAATGCATAAGACCATCCAATAGTTTTTACCTTAAACTAACTGTTCTTTTTTTATGAATTTCCTTAAACTAATCAAATGACAATACTGCATCAAAGAAAGAAGCTTCCGATATCATTATATTGTCAACCATAAATTAACAATATGTTCATCTGCAGGCAATGCAAATGTTGAAACGAGGAGACGCCATACTCGTCATGGATCCAAAGCTACGGAGAAATCCAGCATCAACCATGGCATTGGAGAAAATTCTCATGCTAGCTAAGCAATGCCTTGCGCCTTTAAGACAGTCAAGACCCTCCATGCAAAAATGTGCTGAAATCTTGTGGGGAATTCGCAAGGACTTTAGAGAAAAAGCCCTCCTTTCTTCTTCTACTCGTCGCTACTCTGCCGATTTTCCTGTGAGAGATGCAAAGAAGACTCGGCATACATCATTTGGGATTGAAGATGGTGATAGCTATAAGTTTATCTCTGCCTAACTAATAAGAACTCGAAGGAATTTTTTGCTCACATATCGTTTTTTCTTTTGTTCACGCATTACTAAATCTATGTAAAATCTTATGTATAAAACCCAATTATTCAATATTGAATTTGAATGGCAATCAGATTTTATGTATTCAGTATGTTTAACATTTGTGAGGACATGTAGAACCCAAACGAAAACTTTTGGAAAAAGCCCTTTAACATTTGTATCATATGATTATACTATCATAGTACAACAAAACATGATACCAACACTTTCCTCTTTTTAACTGTAAAAAACTTCCATGTCATGCGTATATAGGTTAGTTATTCACCTTCGATCTTAGAAGGAAAAAGAAAAAGAAAACTTATCCACAGACATATATAAACTATGTCTACCCACACAAGCGCAAGTTGTTTATACAAGCGAGTCGCACAATGCATCGACAATTGATAATAACAAAAACTTACACTTGCTAATACAAGTGAGTCGCACAATGCATCGACAGTTGATAATAATAAAAACTTATCCACGGACATATAAAACCCAATTATTCAATATTGAATTTGAATGGCAATCAGATTTTATGTTTTCAGTGACTGTTTCTATCTTTACATTCGAGAGGACATGTAGAACCCAGACACAAACTTTTGGAGAAAAAACCCTTATAACATTTGTATCATATCATTATGCTATCATAGCACAACAAAACATGATACTAACACTTTCCTATTTTAATTGTAAAAAACTTTTGTGCCAAGAGTATACACTCGTGATATGTAAGTTATTGTCCTCGAATCATAGAAGGAAAGAAAAAACTTTCCACGAGCATATATGAACTATGTTTACGTACATACACAAGTGAATCTCACAATGCATGGACAGGATAGGATAGTAAATTAGTAATTCATGTGCAGTATGGATAACCAAGGAGTTTCAACTCCAACTTCCATTGAAAAATTCTTACTCGCACACGTGATCAAAGGTACCTTAATCAAATGCAGCCACGTGTCGTCCATTCCTCAAGTTCCAAAAAAGGCCAAAAGAAAATATCAAAATCTGATCCCCAAAAGAAGCAAGCGTGGCATGTGCACCTCTCACTCTCACTCCCAGTCTCTCTTTTGGCTCCATTTTCATGTGATCGTTCACGTTCACTTCACTCACTCCTCATCACTCCAACAAAAATAATTTAAAAATAATAAGAACCACTTTTCTTCTTCTTGTTCTTCCTCCGCCATCTCTCAATCTCTTTCTCTGATATTTCGGTTCACTTCCAAAACTCTCTCTGTATCTTTGTCTCTTTCCCCATAAAAGTCCCTCTCTTTCTCTCTCTTTTCTCTCTTTTGTATCCTTCATCAAAATATCTCCTCCCTCCTCCACTCAGATTCTCTCTTAAATTCTTTATGCTCATCATTTGCAGTTGATTATACCCACTCTGAGACCTCACAAACCAAAACCAAAAGCAACTTCACAAATGTAATTTTCTCTCTCTCTCTCTCTCTCTCTCTGTTTTGGTTTGAGAGTTTCAGTTGACACTAATTTTTGCTTCAATTTCAGAGACTATATTGACGATTGAGAAGCTGTGCTTTGGTTAGCCATGGCGGCTACTGCGAAACCGAATGGTAAAAGCATCACCGACTCTGACATTTCATCGAAGATTCCAGCAACCGCGAGTCCTTTAGCCGAAGAACCATCGCAGATTGCGTCGAACATCAATTACCACGCGAAATTCAGCCCTCACTTCTCGCCGTTCAAGTTCCAGCCGGAGCAAGCCTACTACGCCACGGCCGATAGCGTCCGTGATCGTCTGATCCAAGTACTGTTCGCCATTTCTCAGCCTCGGGGTTCGGTTCATGGCCGATTTCGATTTTTGAAATTTTTTTGGTTGATTTTTGTAGCAATGGAACGAGACGTACCTGCATTTCCACAAGAACAATCCCAAGCAGACCTACTACTTGTCCATGGAGTATCTTCAAGGACGAGCCTTGACCAATGCGATTGGGAATTTGAACGTTCATAAAGCTTATGCTGACGCTTTGAATAAGCTGGGGCATGACCTCGAGGAAATAAGGGAGCAGGTAATCACAGAAATTTTCAGTTCTTCTTTAAAATGATTAATATAATTATGTAATATTTATACTAAAAAATCTTATATAATGTAAAGATTGATTTTTTGTTATTTCACGTAATTAAAAATTGTGTTTGTACTTTTATTTTATTGAATTGAAGTGTTTTGGTTTACCTCAGGAGGTTGTTAATCATTTGAAATGGATCTTAACTGGTTTTCATTATTTGAACTCGATCGGCGTGCAATCTGTTGATCGATGATTGTTAGAAATGAATCTTTGTAGGAAAAAGATGCTGCACTGGGAAATGGTGGCCTGGGAAGGCTTGCTTCGTGCTTTTTAGACTCCATGGCAACGTTGAACTTGCCTGCGTGGGGATATGGTTTGAGGTACAGATACGGGCTGTTCAAGCAACGGATCGCCAAGGATGGTCAAGAAGAAACTGCTGAGGATTGGCTAGAGGTTCTATATCACCTCCATTTCTGTAGAGTTTTGTGTATTTGATGAATTTTTACTGATACTTTATTCGATGGAGCTTGTGCAGAAGTTTAGTCCTTGGGAAGTTGTCAGGCATGATGTTGTCTACCCTGTCAGATTCTTTGGTCGAGTTCACGTCAATCCTGATGGATCGTAAGTGTTAAATTAAGAAGATGTCATTTTAAAAAAAAGAATTTATGTCAAAATAAAAGAATATAGCACACTCCAAAAGTGCTTCTTTATCAGTTATCATATTCACATGCAACTTGGTTGGTTGCTTTAGATATGCATGCATGAACCTAGCAATAATTGTCTTATGATTGTATTACAGACGAAAGTGGGTTGAGGGAGAGGTTCTGCAAGCTCTGGCTTATGATGTGCCAATTCCAGGATACAAAACCAAGAACACTATTAGTCTTCGTTTATGGGAAGCCAAAGCATCCGCTGAGGATTTTAACCTATTTCAATTTAACGACGGACAGTATGAATCTGCTGCGCAGCTTCATTCTCGAGCTCAACAGGTTGGTTAATTAATATCCTAACGGCAGGTAGTCTTGGAAGCGCTTGCCATTCTTTTAAAGAACATACAATGTTTACCTTTTCTAATTATTTGTACATATATATATCTTCATGTTTTAAATGTTTTCTTGAACCAAATTGTGGTCTTGCAGATTTGTGCTGTTTTATATCCTGGAGATGCCACAGAGGATGGGAAACTTTTAAGGCTGAAGCAACAATTCTTCCTGTGCAGTGCATCACTTCAGGTTGGTTAATTATTGTCTTAATCTTCATTGTTTTGTTGGTGCAGTGGCATCAACCTTTTTTTTTCATTTGATTTTTAGGACTATTTAATTAAAGTTGAGAAGGTGAAAAAAATCTCACACATTGAGGGAGAATTCCAAAATTGATGTTTTCCCTCACAATGGTGCTTTTGCTCAGCATTTCTGATTTTAATTTTCGAGATGCAAAAATACATATGAGTATTCTGATTAAGAGGCATTTTTCAGTTTCCAGTTTGTCATCCTGTGAAGGAGTTGTGATCATCAATCTTGTCATTTTGAAATTACAGGATATTATTTTTAGATTCAAGGAGAGGAAAGGGAGCACAGCCTCATTGCAATGGTCAGAGTTTCCGACAAAAGTTGCTGTCCAATTGAATGATACTCATCCTACTCTTGCAATTCCAGAGCTAATGCGACTGCTGTTGGATGAGGAAGGACTTGCGTGGGATGAGGCATGGGCTGTGACAACAAGGTGCATATATTTCATGTTTTTAGACTTTCTTCACTGAAGTTATTGCCACACTTTCTTCCTTCTTCCATTGGACAGCTCTCAGCTGTTTTTGCACAAGGAGTACAAAGTACTAACTCCAAATAATTGAACCAGGACAATTGCTTATACTAATCACACAGTCCTTCCTGAAGCACTTGAGAAATGGTCACAACCTGTAATGTGGAAGCTTCTCCCTCGCCATATGGAAATAATAGAAGAAATTGACAAAAGGGTAAATATTTGTCACCTTTTTTCTTGGTTATAATTATATATAACCTTTTTCTAAACATAGAATCTTGAGTTCTTGCAGTTCATTGCTACAGTACATGCTACACGAACTGATCTTGTGAGCAAAATTCCTAGCTTGTGCATCTTGGATAACAATCCCCAAAAGCCTGTTGTGCGAATGGCGAACTTATGTGTAGTGTCAGCTCATACGGTAAGACTTCCAGTTTGGGAAATTTACATGTATCTCCTGTAGCTTACTTGACTGGTTCTTTTAGTTGTCTTCAACATAAACACATGGTATCCTTATCTAGCTATAAGAAAGCTTCCAGCTTCTTTCAATAGACTTTAAAACAAAGAAAATTATTCCCCTTTTTCCCCTTGAAAAAAGGGGAAGGAGGGCAAGCAATCTCATGGGAGGGGCTTCAACAAAAGAGATGACAAGCACCGCACTGTCTAAGACTCTAAGGTATGGTCCACCATGTGTTGGTGAGACTCAAGCTGAGGCTTTGAACGAGGAGAAGCGAGTTACATCGAAGTGGTGGTCTGCATATTTTGACTATTCCATGTTATCTCAGACTCCTATCTTTAGTAAAGTTTAAGACGTGACAATTTGGAGTGTTGAAATATTATATAGATCATATAGGCTGATATCTCGCCTCAGATTCATCCTTTATTTCCAAATCCTCTCTCTGTTTTTTATTTACAGTTATCTATAACATAGAACTTCATGAGGCATGAAAATTAATATTGTTCTGCTTTTCTCTCCCACAATCTGAGAAACCCATATTTCCACATTTGAGCTGTTGAATTTTGTTTAAGACTTTAAGAAACTTATTGATTCCCATGTCATTGTAGGTTAATGGTGTTGCCCAATTGCACAGTGATATTTTAAAGAATGAGTTATTTGTAGACTATGTCTCTATATGGCCATCAAAGTTTCAAAACAAAACCAATGGGATTACTCCTCGGCGGTGGCTCCGATTCTGCAGTCCTGAGCTCAGTGACATAATCACCAAATGGTTAAAAACGGACCAATGGGTGACCAACCTGGACCTACTTACAGGTCTTCGAAAGGTATTTACATGTATAATTATTTGTCGTTGTAGGAGAGTTGCTACAGTTGAAATATTAAAACTCAGTGTGTTTTCTCCAATAGTTTGCCGATGATTCAAAATTACAAGAAGAATGGGCGTCTGCCAAGTTGGCTAATAAGAAGCGTTTGGCACAGTACATAGAGCATACGACAGGTGTCCAGGTTGACCCAAGCACTCTATTTGACATACAAGTGAAGCGTATCCATGAATATAAGAGACAGTTGCTGAATATTCTGGGTGCAGTCTATAGATATAAGAAGTTAAAGGTATAAAAGGCATCTCCTTATTACTTGATAGGGAACAACCATCCTTGCTTGGTGATGCTACCCGTTATATGAACCTGCATGATCCTCCAACTTGATTTCTGTATAGTCTTTGTTGATTTGTTCGTAATGGTTTTGCACCTGCTAATTAGACTATATAGTTTCAAGACCACATGCTGGCCCACATTCACCAAATAAATATAGATTTTCGCTAAAGTTCCTCTTTCTTTTCTTTGTCATTTCTCAAGCATTCAAATTACTTTGTGTAAGCTGTGTTCAACAGATTCTTTTAAAGGTTATATAATTGCATTTGTTAAATTTATGCATGATTTTTGAGAACTTGGCTGGATTTGAACTGTGGCAGGAGATGAGCCCTGAAGAGCGGAAGAAGACAACTCCACGCACTATCATGATTGGAGGAAAAGCGTTTGCAACATATACAAATGCAAAAAGAATAGTCAAGCTGGTGGACGATGTTGGTGCTGTAGTCAACAAAGATCCTGAGGTCAATACCCACCTGAAGGTTAGTTATTTTTCAGAGGGCTTCATGTCTTATATTTTCTTTCATTAGTGCTGGATCTCTACTAAAGTTTCAATGCCATTAGACAGAAAAATGGGAACCCTGGGTTGGTTCTGACCTATAACCACTAATTCTTCAGGTTGTATTTGTTCCAAATTACAATGTATCTGTGGCTGAGCTACTTATCCCAGGAAGTGAGCTGTCACAACATATCAGCACTGCAGGCATGGAGGCAAGTGGCACAAGCAACATGAAATTTGCTCTGAATGGTTGCCTCATAATAGGAACACTGGATGGGGCTAATGTGGAAATCCGTGAGGAAATTGGGGAGGATAACTTTTTTCTCTTTGGTGCAACTGCAGATGAAGTCCCTAAGCTGCGCAAGGACAGAGAGAATGGACTGGTATGAGGATTACTTTTTTCTCTTTTGTTGATCTAGACTTTCTTCTGGTTAAGAGGAATGGTATTTATTTTAGTTTTTTTTAAATGCATACTGGCAAACAAGCACAACTCTTTCATATCTGACTTTTGCTCTCCTTATAAATCACTCAGTTCAAACCAGATCCTCGATTTGAAGAAGCCAAGCAGTTTGTTAGGAGTGGAGCATTTGGGAGCTACGACTACAATCCACTTCTTGACTCTCTTGAGGGAAACACTGGTTATGGTCGCGGTGATTATTTTCTTGTTGGTCATGACTTCCCACAATATGTGGATGCTCAGGCAAAAGTAGATGAAGCTTACAAGTAAGATGTCAAACCTCCTAGCCTCTACAACTATTATCTGTTTGGTCCTGTATGAGAATTAATATATAAGATCTTCTCAAGTGTGGTCCATGTTCAATCAAATTGAGCAAAATTAGTTCTAAATTAAATTGCTGGTATTAACCACAATCCCAATGGATTAGTGGTTTCTTGAATTGCAAGTATTTACCAGACCAGAGAGAGAGAGAGAGAGAGAGAGAGAGTTAATAGCCTAATATAACTATTTCTACTGGCTTTGACACGGGGTGCCATTTTTCACCTGCAGGGATAGGAAAAGGTGGCTGAAGATGTCCATACTTAGCACTGCCGGGTCTGGCAAGTTCAGCAGCGACCGCACAATTTCTCAGTATGCCAAGGAAATCTGGAACATAGAAGAGTGCCGCGTACCATAGATCCACCCACGGTGCTGGTTCCAATGCTTATGTTGATGTTATGATTATGCCACAAGAAGCATAAGGTAAAGAATAAAAGAAGCCAACAGAAGTAGCAACCGACATCATATGTTCCACTTTTGTTTTTCTTTCACTTTTTGATTCAATCATATGTTTCATTTTGAAACATTTTTTAGAGCTTGCATCTCTATGTATTTTCTAATGCCAACAGAAGTTCAAAATAAGAAAATAAATAAATTCTGCAACCAGATGTTGTGCATGCCTTGTCCTTACTATGATTGTCTTTCTTATATTAGTAATTGATCAGTTTATGACTTCTTTACAATGTAGACTTGAAAATTCGACACTTATTTATTATTTCAAAGCATTTTCTAACATGCCCATAATTTGGGTATATTATTATTTAGTTGGAATCTTTTCTAGGAATACCAGCATCTCAAGAGTGAAGTACAATCCCAAACTCAATTGTCCGCCATTACCAACATCACCAAATCGCAAACCCCTTAAAAAGCTAGATGTGCAGAATAAACATCTTTCATGATGAAGGTGAATTTAGACCTAGGAGTAAAATATCTTGAACCATATCTGGAACTTGCACTCAGCCTGCGTTGGTAGCTAGTAACTCCAGTCAGTATCGATAGTGTATCTTCGCCCAGATGAATGACTGTAAGAACTCGAGCTCCTGTGTCTACGAGATGAACTTGGAGAGTAGCTCTCCCTTACCGTCCTCCTTTATGGCTCAGGAGAAAGTCTGGGGTAGTTCCTCCTGTATCTCCTAGGCCTAGGAGAGACACTATGTGAGTAGCTCCTCCTTGCCCAAAGTGGACTAGGAGACCGCCTTCCACAGCGATACCTTCTTACGTGGTAAGAGTCATCTGGTGAATACTCTCTGGAGTCATTTGGTGAGTAGGCCAGGTAACGGTGTCTCACTGGTGACCTGCTGTAAGAGTAGGGTCTATACCGATTGCACTGTATGTTCTTGGCAGCCGACTGTAGTAAAGATATGCCCTCCGACGATTGTAGTAAGGAGATGCCCTCTGACGACTGTAATGTGGAGAGTATAACCTGCTCCTGCTCAGGGCCGGCCCTGATATTTAGGTGGCCCTAGGGCCAAACATTAAATGAGGCCCTTAGTAAACAAGAAAAAAAAATTTGCTCATGCCTTTTTTTTTTGGCTTACAAAGAAAAATTTCATGGAAAATGTTAACAACCTTCTGTACATATATCATTCTTTTTCACTAAAAACACTATTTTTGTTCATTTAATTCTTGCACCACCTACTTGTGGCAGCAAACACTACCCACTGCCAAAGCCACCCATTTTTTCACCCCCTCCCCGCCCAAAGAACCACGCACCCACACAGCCCAACCCCTGCCTCTCTCTGTCTCTCGCATATTGGGGTGGTGAGAAAAAAAATTTCTCTGCTTGTCTGTCGCATATTTGTGTCTTTCTCTACCTCTATAGCCCTTTTTTTTTGTCAAAACCTCTACAGACACTTTGATTTCCCAAATCATGAAGGTTGAACACTTTTATTTTAACAAAACCAAATAAAAAACAACCAAGTACTTTGGTGGTGAGATTTGAGAAATTAAAAAGAATTGTTCAATTTCATCAACAGGGAAAGAGAAGGAAGTGGAAAGGTGGGGTGAATATGTGGAGGGGATGAGGGAGATGTGGTTTTGGGGTAACGAGTGGGAGAGGAAGTGGATCTCTTGCATATGCTTCTTTGAAAGTGAAACAGACAACAAATAAACAAAATAAACACACCAAACATAACCAACAAAGAAACAAATACAACCAATGAACCAAAGTAACCGATAAAAATTAAATTTAAACAACAAATAAGGAGCATAAAACCTGTTTTATGCTTGTATAAGAAAGCCTCAACCTACCTTGCATAACTTTCTTTAATTAGGCTAGCTCTATTGCAAATAAAATTCGAAATCTTGGATTATTATTGAAGAACCTCAGAGAATATTTCACAGTTTTCCTCTGCACAAAACGTGTAGAAGAAAAATGTGAAAATAAAAGTGGGATGTGAGAAAAACTGAAAATAATATATTGAAGAGAGCATTTTGTTGGGTTTGACAGTGAAGAGAATTTGGGAGAAGAGAGAAGAGAGAGAAGGGTCTGATATTGAACAAAAAAGTGAGAAGAATAAGGTGGAAAGCGGAAAGGTCGCTTAGGAAGCGTGCAAATTTTTTTAATGGGAAGAGAGGAAGCGTGTGCACTTTGTTTATTGGAAGAAGAGGAAGCCTGCAATTGTTTTATGAGAAGAGTTCTTTTGGCTGGAAATAGAAAGCGGTTTTTTTAAAAATAAGCTTGGACTCTTGGTAATATATAAAATTTTTGAGGCCCTTCTAATTCGGTGGCCCATGGCCGTCGCCCTCGGCGCCCAGGCCCAGGGCCGGCCCTGCTTAGGTCAGATGAATAACTAGGTGACTGACTATAATGCCTCCGATGGTTGTAGTACCTATGAGATCTACGAGGAGGTGAGTAGCTGGGGGTTCTGCCATGCACTACAACAAAATAACAGAAAATGTCACGACCGACAAACTTTTCTATCACTAGTTATACACAATTACGTTTGTATTTATCTCATCACGTGAATCATATAACAAGAGAGATAGATGCATAGTTATTCATATAAGATCTCGTCAATGTAGACATTAAAACAACTTACGAGGAATTGTTTGATGCCCTCTTCCTGTAGTAGGAGTTCGCCCTCTCCTACCCTAAAATAAAGGAAAACATGAAATCAATCATCTAGAAACCCACACTTAAAAAGTAAGAACATCAACCAAACAAATTAAACAATGAATAAAAACCAAGCTACCATGATTGCAAAAATAAAAATAACAATTATAGAACAGGGTTTCAATCATGCTTTAATTTCACAAAGTTAGAAAATTTACATGCAAATTGTTCATAGGATTATCCACATCACTCCGTAGGGGCTCCTGCAAGCCAAAGCAAAATGCATAATCAGAAAAGGCATTAAAATCAAAGATACAATAGAATGGACAAATGTAAAGCAGCTTGGTTGAAGTTGAAGCCACAACCTTGAGATGGAAGAGGACCTCCAAACAGAACTCGGAGAGGATGAAACAGAACTTGGAAAGGATGAACTCGGAGAGGACCACGAAAAGGACGTTGACGGAGTGTAACTGCGGGGTATGCAATTCAAGTCAGACCTTATTAGAAACCAACATGGCAAAACCACTAAAAACATGAAACGAGAAAAACAGAAATATTTATGAACAAAACGCACCTTGACCTTCCGGAGGATGACGACATCTGAAGACAGAACATGAATAACAACAAAAAAAGCCAGATTAGATTATTACACTGAAAACAACACCAAAGAAAGAAAGAAAGAAACCCAAGAAACAACAAAGCATGCCATGCCAGCACAATACAATGTAAGCAAAACTAATGACAAACTGTTCGCCGTATGATTACGTAAATGTTGATTGAAGTTCAACAACTGCTAATCCCACTTATTTTGCATCCAATATTGAACGAAATCAGATCGTGTGCCAGAGTTTTATCGTAATTGTCATTGGCTCAACCAAATTATAGCTCGTTTGAGAGTGATTCTGATAAGCCAGAATCACTTGTGGGAGAAGCACTCCCATGTGCTTTTCCATACAATCACTTAAGTGATTTTAAGTGATTCTAGGAAAAAACCTCTAATGTGTTTCTCTATAAAATCACTTAAAGTGGTTATTTGGAGAATTGATTCTCCATAAAAATGCTTTTAGCCTTATCCAAAATCACTCATAAACAAGCCTTTAAACATAAATCGACCATCTGAAATAAGTTGCGATTAGGCCTTCAGGCCATATCATGAACATAATTTTTTATTCAAAATGTCCGAAATTAGACTTTTGATACACAACACATATACGTCGATTTTATTATTAATTACCTAATAAACACTACGTACAGACGAAACGCTTATCGTAGCAATTGATGGCAGAGAAAATCACCTCTCTCGCTCTCTCTCTCTCTCTTGCTCTCTATTTCACAACAAAAAGCAGCAAATAAATAACCAAGAGCGGTTTATATAATAGGTGGGAGAGGAGCGAGCGGACACCAAATCCCAATTAAAATCGAATTTTAAGTTTTTCGTGGCCAGGGCCTATGTATATTTTCTGCAAATCAGGAAAAAAAAGTAAAACATTTCCTCCTACCTTACCATGTAATATAAGTAAGAACTCATACATTCTTGTCAATAGCAATGCGACGTGTGCAAAAGTTTGCCAAAATACCTTCAGGATAATTAATATAGGGTTAACTTTTTGGTCACTGAGAAAAATTATCGTTAGTATTCGGTGATCCACAATAGGGGTGGACATGGTCCGATTCGCTCCAATTCTCACCCCAAACTGGAATTGAAACTGGCACTATTCATCCAGTCCAATCCAATTCAAGCGAACTTTTTTTAAAAATTGGCCAGTCCAGATAAAAAAAAAACTATTTTTTTAAAAAATAAAATACAACTTATAGTAAATAAGTTATTTTTGGATTTGAAAATTAACAAATGATCTGATTCATATAATGGGAATATTTTGAAGTTGAAATTGAAAATATATTAAATATAAAATTAAAAATATAGCATTGAATTTTAAAATTTTGTATTTAAAAAATTTGTAAAAAAAAAAAAACCACAACCTATCAATCCGATCTGATTTGGTGTGGTGCGATGTGAAATCGATCGAAACCAGTTGAAATAGGTTCGGTCCTGTGGTGCGGTGTGAAATCGAATCGAAAGCAGTTGAAATAGGTTCGGTCCGGTTCCAATCTTGTTTGTTAATTTTTTTGGTCAATCGATTTTTTTCTCCCGATCCAATTTGATATTCCTATTTTCCGGTCCCAATGTCCACCCTAAATCCACAGCAAGAGGAACAAAGAAAACGGAATTCTGAGAAAGAAGGATTTCATGTTTACTTAGTAGAGAGTAACTTTGCACGCACTGCCTAACGGACCTAATACTTCCAGTTTTCCACGGTCTTTGTTTTGCCACACCAAATTTTTTTCACCGTCTAATATAAGTAGAAGCAATTGAATGTACATTGAAATATATTTAATTTCCAGGCGCCATATTTGTAACAGATTTCAGATGCTTCACTAAAATGACAAACTGACAAACTCCACAACATACAGTAAAATTATATGCAAATACCATTCTCAAAGTAGAAAGAAAATACATTCCCACACAATTGTCCATCACTATCAACATCACGAAACCACAACCCCTACACAGCTAGATATTTAAAGTAAAGATCCTTCATGATGAAGGTGAAATAGAACTAGGACTAGCTGATCTTGAAATATATCTGGAACTCGCACTCACACTCAGACTCCGATCTCTCGAGTAGCTTCTCCTGGACGAACCCCTGTAAGACCTTGAGCTCTTGCGTCTAGGAGATACACTTCGGGAGTAACTCCTCCCTGACCTCCTCTTATTTGGTTCAGGTGAAACACTAGGGGAGTAAATACGCCTGGAGGACCTCCTAGGCCTGGGCGAAGGACTAGGGGAGTAGGGGAGTAACTCCTCCTGGATGTCCTCCTAGGCCTGGGCGAAACACTGGGTGAGTAGCTCCTCCTGTAACTCCTCCTGGGCCTGGGAGAGATGCTGGGTGAGTAGCTCCTCCTTGATCTCCTTCTTGCCCTTGGAGAGAGACTAGGAGAAACTGAACGATAGCGATGCCTCCTTCCGTAGTAAGAGTCATCTGGTGAATACTCCCTGGAGTCATATGGTGAGTTGGCCCGAGCATGCCGCCTCACTGGTGACCTGCTGTAGGAGGTGCGAGACTGAGAGTAAGATCTGCGTCGACTGTAGTCAGGAGAGTATGACCTCCTCCTACTGTAGTGTGGAGAGTATGACCTGCTCCTGCTTCGATCTGATGAATGAGGTGACTGGCTACAGCTCCTCCGATAAGGTGAGTAGGTAGGAGATCTACGAGGAGGTGAGTAACTAGGAGTTCGTTGACGCACTAAAACAAAATAACAGAAAATTAAAGGCCAAAAACAAGGTACGTAAATGTAAACAGGGTCTTTAAAATCAACTTACCACGAATTGTTCGCAGCCCAAGATACCTTCCTGGAGTAGGAGTTCGCCCTCTCCGCCTTCTAGCCTAAAATTAATGAAGACATGGAATGAGATCATGGAAATATCAACATACTGGGATGCAGCTAGTTGAAATCAATAATATTGGCTTTAAAAAACAAAGATTAGCAACCAGGAAAGGGAAATAACTGAAATAACACAATATTTTAATTTGTAGCGAGAGAAATGCAGGGCATACAACCCCAATGATCTGATACTTGTTGTTGTATTTGATTTGTTTGTTAAGTTGTTGTTTGGAATTTGATGAAGAGCTGCTTCACACAGCTAACCTGCCGCCACAAACACTTCAAGTGGAAAGAAGCAAACAACTTTCAAACTCAAAAAACTAAAAACAAATCATCTAGAATCCTGATACAATGCTGAACATAGTGCAGTATCAAATAACATAGATTAAACAAAGTGAATGTTGATCAATCATCAACAATTAAAAGAAGGAACATTCACCTTCTCTACTGTAATGACACGGCCTTCAAGTACAGAGCGATCTAAATACTTAACACAGCGGTCAGCCACATCAACATTTTCCATTGTAACAAACCCAAATCCACGAGATTCTCTTGTCCATGGATCAACCACAAGATGAACATCAATGACCTAGAAACCAATAAAACCATGAGACCAATGGATATATTCAGAATTAAAGCTGTTGCGACCCTATGATATATAATGCACATCAAACTACACGGAACCAGTCAAACAAACACACAATAATTAGCAAATGAAAATAATAATAAAAATAAAGATAGGAAGGGGCCATCCTACTTTTCCCTCAGATGCAAAGTGCTTCTCGAGTTCTCTCTTTGTAATCCGAGGTGACAATCCAGTCACATACAAATTGTTCCCAGGATTCTCAACTGATGGGCTTCTGCAAGCCAAAATGCATAATCAGAATACATCCACAAAGTAAAAAAGATTCAATAAATTGGGCCACATGAGAATCAGCTTGGTCAAAAGCACAACCTTGACCTTGACCTCGACCTCGACCTCGACACAGACCTCGAAAGGGACCTACTGTATCGTTTCGGGGAAGGAGAGTAGGAATACCTGCCAAACAAAATGCAATTTAACAAGTCCAAAATGAATTACTACAACCAACATGGCCAATAATCAGTAGAACAAAAAAAGGAGTCTTTCTGAAACAAAAACACACCTTGACCTTCTGGAGTACGACATCTGAGACAGAACAAGAAGAACAAAACAATCCCAGATTAGTGTTAGAAATAACATGCATAAGAAAAAAAGGAAAAAAAAATCCAAGAGAAGAAATTTACGCATAAAAAATTCCAACTCTTGGTAATTTTCTGTATAACCAGAGTGTGTGATAACTGTCAATCGTTCAATCCACTTAATCATAAACAAACAATCAAAATAAAACTGTGATTTTTAAACGCGATATTAGGATTTCACATACGTCATTTGTTTAGAAATATTTTGAGCCAAAAAGATACACAAAGAAAACTGAAGAACGAGCCGTAACGCTTACCTTAGCGATCGATGGCAGAAGAAAACCACTTTCGCTTTCGAAATTGAAGATCAATCTCTCTCTTTCTCTCTGTACGAATCGCTATGTCTTGAACGTGAGGACCGTGAATAGCGAAAGATTTATATGGGCGGAACGTAGGAGAAGTTTCTGGAGCACCGGACGCCAAACCACATTAAAATAAATTTAATTTTCTGTGGCCAGTGGATTTTTTATTTTAATTTTTTGCCAATCAAACGAGTCCTCTACGGCACCAACTGATGCCACGTGGTGGCGCGAGAATGTTTTGGTAAAACGGTCTTCAGGACGACATTTTCATTTCTCTAATTTGGACATTTTCTGGCATTAGAAAAATAAATGTAAATAGGCTATCATCACTAATTGATCATTATCAATTCATTTGAATTATAACATGTGGTTACAATCTAAATTTTTTTAAAGGATAAAATATTTTTGGTCATTGTGTTTTATATGAAATTTTAGTTTAGTCACTGTGAATTTCTTTTAGCTAAATTGGTTTCTAATTTATCCAAAGTTTACCATTTACATGTCATTAGTTTATGTTAAGTGGTTAGGTTAAATACATATTTGGTTATTGGCTTTCACATTAAATTCAAATTTGGTCACTAAGTAAAAAATTATATCAAAAGCCATGCAAATGCACTCTTTCGTGTAAAACTCAGTGACAAAAAATGTATTTAACCCAATCACTTTATAAAACTAACGGCAAGTTTATAAATAAAATTGGGTTGCAATAGCAAACAGTGGGTCCAAATAAGATTAGACATTCAACAAAGAAAGTATAAAAACAAGGCTTAAATGCGGTTTTTACCTGAACTATACCATAATTATCAATTTGCACCATATATTATTTTTTCGGTAATTTAAGGATACAAATTTTTTAAAATAGCCAATTTTCTCCCTATCGTCAGATTTTGACTAATTTCATCCATGTGTCCATTAATGTTCTCACGTGATGCGCACACGAGGCCTTTAAGAAGGACAAAATCACCATTTCACCTTTCCCTCTTTAGATTCCCCCAATTAGCCCTAAATCCCCAATTTTGTAACCTAGACGAGTGATGGTCGTGCTGAGATGAGGCACCAATCATCTAGCTCGAGTGAATGTGGAGGAGGTGTGTTGGTGCGATACTGCAAATGTCGAAAAGATGAGTTAATAAGGACATCGTGGACAGATTTAAACCCTGGAAGAAGGTTCTTTGTTTGTGGCGCACAAGGGTTGAGTTTTTTTATGCTTTTGGTTATTTGAATTTTTTATTTTATCCAATTTCATGAATGATACAGAGAGATCGACGGTGTGATTTGTGGGAGTGGGTGGACCTAGAAATGTGCAATCGTTCCAAGCAAATCATTCCTGGGCTGTTAAGGCGTATTAGAACAATGGAAGAGGAACTTTAGTTGCAGAGAGCTAAAGTAAAGAAGATTAGGTTTTTGTTTGGTAGCTGTTTGATTATGATGATAATTTTAGGCCTTTCTGTGTTATCAAAACCAAATTACAGGGATGGGAAACAGCTGAAATTGGAATTAATGTGATGAAAGGGTTTGAGGGCAAGTATTTTGTGGTTTTGGGCATGTAATATGTGTTAGTGGTTTTTGACGCCATTTCCTGTTAAACAATTTTCAAACAATACCATATTGGTGTTTTTGTATCTGGGCATAGCAATTGGGTTTTTGTATCTGGTTTTTGCTCTGAATGAAGTGGTGCAATTTGAAACAATGCAAAACTTTCAATGCTGAGAATGGTTACCATTTGGACATGAATGAGTAACCACTTGCTCTGAAAACTGAATGTAGTGCTAGAAGTTGGGCATGAATATAAGTAACTAGGGGTGGGCATCCAGACTGGAAAACTAGAGCACCGAACCTGACCGGGAGAAAAAAGGGAAAAAATCGATTTACCAAAAAAGTCAACAAATCGGACCGAATTGGTTCCGGTTTCACACCGCATCACACCGGAACCGGACCGATTATTATTATTATTTTATACATATTTTTAAATCTAATGCTATATTTTTAATTTTATAATTAATAGTTTTGCAAGTTCAACTTTAAAACATTTCCAATTGTATGAATTGGATCATTTGTTAATTTTCAAACCCAAAAAATAACTTATTTATTATAATTTGTATTTTTTTAAAAAAATATCGGTTTAAAACCGGAACTGGTCAATATCGGACCGAAACCGATTAGAACCGGATCGGCAGGTTTTTTAAAAAAGTCACTTAAACATGACCGAATGAATAGTACCGATTCCGGTTCAAGTGTGACCTCAATACCGGTTCCGGTGTGAGCTCGATACAGGTTCTGGTTCTTGTGTGAGCTCGAAACCGCACCACACCTACCCCTATAAGTAACCATTTGGAGGCAAAATTATACCATATTGGTGCAATTGTAAAGACAAAGTATAAACATGTCTTAAAGAAACCAAACCTCTCATTCAAAAGAAGTGCAAATCTGCTGAGTTTGCATTTCAAAACAAGGGGTTAAACCATAGCACAATTACAAATATGCTGAGTTTGCATTCAAAAGAAGGAGTTTGCATTCATTAGTGCTTAACCATAGCACAATTACAAAACACTTGCTAAATCACAAAGAAAGGGTTAAAAACCACAAGTGCAAAGCATTACGAAAGCCATGGCAAATCAAAAGACTTGCCTAAACAAACAAGTTGATAGTTACAAAGACTTGCCAAAACAAACAAGTTCATAGTTACAAACACTTGGGTAAACAAAACAAGTTCATAAACAAGTTCACAAGGTCACTAGCAAAAGAAACAAGTTCACAAGTTCACTGGCAAAAGAAACAAGTTCACAAGGTCACTGTCATGGCCTCCAAGGCTGTGCCTTCTTTACAGCTGACTTGAACTTTGGGGATTGAGATATAACCACTGACTGAGCCTTTGTTTCACTTGCAAACACAAAAACTCTAGGTTGGGTTACAGTTTGTGTGTGGTATGTGCCTTCCACTTGTATAGTTCGAACTGAGCCTCTCCCTCCTAGCCCTACATTTGGAGCACTGCCTCTCCCTCCCAGTACTGCATTAGCATTATGGCCTCTCCCTCTCATTCCTGCACTTGAAATGCCTCTGCCTCTACATGCCTAATCCCAATTCACCGAAGCATAAAACCAGAAAGTGAAGGGAAAATCAATACCATAGCAAAAAATAAAACCAACATAAAATAATACCCTAATATCAACCAACATCAAATAATACCAAAGCAAAAAATCAAACAAAACCAAGCTGCAACATACCCTTAGTTTTGCCCTTCTCATTGGTCTGGACTGAGGAGTTTGGGTAGAACCAATTTGGGTACTTGCAGGTTTTGTAGGTATATCTTGCCTATTTGCAGCTTGCCTTGGCCTTGGCCTTTGTGAATTGCTAGCTTGCCATTCTCCATCATTTCTACCACAATTAGTTGCATTATGTCCTTCTTGGCCACATCTTCTGCAGTGTATTACTATATCATACCTCCTCAATTTTGTGGCACCTTTTGGAATCTCATCTGCCCCTCTCACCCTAGATTTCTTTGGACTTCCAGCTTGCTTGTGGTACACAGGAAGTTTGATAGGTGGATTAACTGTTTTCACCCACAAGTCTTGACTGGGCATTGGGGACATGAAATTCCCATATGCTCTATCATATGCATCTCTAAAATAAGCAGGATTCACATATTGCATGAGACTCCTCTGTTGCCTTGAGATTGCAGCCAGTGCATGACAACAAGGCAGACCACAGAGATCCTATTTCCTGCATGAGCATGTATGCCTATTGAATCCACAACATATTGCCCCCCAACATGTGCATAACTTAATACTTTCCTCGTCCAGCATGCTGAGCAATGCATGACCCACTCTCAATCAAGGTTTTTTCCATTATCTTTACAATCCTTGGCCCAACCTTCTGAGTCCACTGCATTTCTCTTCACCTTACCATTCTCAACATTAAATAACTTCTTAATCTTTCTAGCATTGTCAATATTGGTTTGCCCATAGCTTCTAAAATTGAAGAATTGAAACACTCACATAAATTATTGAGCAACATATCACACTTTGGACTAGTTTTGAAATGTGATTTGCTCCATTGGCTTGCAGGCCTATTTTCTAGCCATTTGTAAGCTTTTCCAGACAAATCCCTTATATTTTCCATATATGCTTCCCACCATGGAACTGTTGTGGCTCTAGCTGCAGCCCATAATCTCTGTTTCAAAGCCAAACTACTATGACCAATTGTCCTGAAGTTTGCATGGAGATGCCTAACACAATGTCTATGCTCCGCAGCTGGCACTAAGTCTTCTATTACTCTTCCTAGGCCTTTTTGCTTGTCTGTAATGATTACCCATCCATTTTCATCTTTGATACCTACATCTCTGAAGAACATTTCTAATAACCATGTCTAACACTCTCTATTGTCAATCTCCACCAAACCAAATGCTCTTGGGAACATGCCATTATTGGCATCGATCCCAACAGCAGTAAGTAGTTGACTTGGATGAGCTCACTTTATAAAGGAACCATCAAATCCCATTATTGTCCTACAACCATCTAAGAAACCTCTCCTACAAGCATCAAAGCATACATACATCCTCAGAAAAACTGACTGTGCTACTTGGATTTTGTCTCTTAATCTCCTCACAATAGTCCCACAACTTTGTATATTGTTCTTCAATTGACCTTTGAATCTTCTCTTGAGCCATTTGCTTTGCATTATAGATCTTATCCTTAGTAATATAAATGAAATAATGCTTCCTTACCAATGCCATAAAATCTCCCACTGAAATATTAGGATTTGTCCTAAGCTCCTCCTCAAATCTTGCAGCTAACTAACTAGAAGTGGCAAATCTGGTTCTTTCCTCTCTCCCCACATGTGTGCTCTCTTACAAAAGTCTTCACCCTAACAGTGGGACCTTTCCCAAATCGAGATGCATATAGTACCCAAGGACAATCACCCTTCTCTGATTTTCCATTGCATTTAACTCTGACCCTACCAGGCTCATTCTTCACAAATTTCAGTAACCTGGCACAACTATTAGCATAATATCTAACAGCTTCTCTACATTTTTTCATGTTGGGAATTCAAGGCCCAAACTAAATTTGGGATACATCAAGTCATGATCTCTGTAATACTGTTTAAATCTATGGGCTCTTATTATGGTTTTCCCTCTCACTGCAATATTTTCCTCATCCTCATATTCATGAAGACTTCTCAAATCATCAGTGTCATACTCATTAGTATCTGCCTCACCTGGTTCTTTCTCATGCTCTTCTTCATTTTCTTTTACAACAAATCAATTATAAACCCTCTCATCTTCTTCATCACTTTGCTCAAACTCAGTTTCTCTATACATATAATCTTTTACACCAGGTTCTTCCTCATCTTCATCTTCATATTCATCTTCTACTTGCACATCAACATCTACAAACTCATCATCATTAACTGACTCAGCTTCTTTGTTCACATCATCATCAAAACCTTCATCAAATTGATCATCTACATAACCTTCACAAAACTGGTCATCATTGACAAACTCATCATCACCACCCATAACCATCTACATTTCCATCCTCATCTGCCTCTAAATCTAGGTCTACAAAACCTTCACCACCCACATCAACATGTTCAACGGCAGGTTGTTTACCTTTGTTGCCTTGTGCTGCACCACTTGGAACAAAAGCTTGGCTCTCTAATGTATCTCATTGTTCTGAGATGTTGGTAATGAATATCGCAGCTAGTTGTCTTGACGATTGGTGCTTCACAAACTCAAGATAATCTTTGTCTGTGATAATTGGAACCCAACCCACTTTTTTTTCTTAGAAAAGAACCTATTTGTCTGTTCTGTGTACCCAAGCTTCAATGCCAAATCATACAAATCCAACATGGACACAAAATCTTTGCAATAGTTGTCACTTCAGTGCACAGTTCCACCCAAATGGAACCCATATGCAACATACCCTCCATGGTGAATTTTCAAGGTAAAAATGTCAGCATTAGCTGCATAGGTCAAAATGCAGAACAGTTAATGTGTATGTATCATATTTATCTACCATTCAACACTTATATACCAACTCATTAAAGTACAAAAACAGTTGCAAAACTAAAAGGGACTTAGCACAGAAAATGACTCTTTCACCATTTCACCGACAAAAAAGGGAGGGACCACACATGAATAAAACATATTATACAACTCCCATTGAAGGAGTCTCACAACAAGACATAAAAGGGACCACTGAACAAAAAAAAACTCTCTTTTTCATCGATTCATACCAACATAATGATATAATATTCATCAAAACTCATGAGGTGGGGAGAAGTTAGGAAAAGTAGTCACTTATAGTACTTTGGATGCTCTCCATCATCTCTTAGGAGAGCAGACATCTCCTCGAACAGTCGCTCTCCAAGTCAATCACAATCTCACTGTATTAACCCCAAATTTCAAACGAATCTTCACTCTGCCCAATTATTTTCAACAATCGAATCTCACCTTCTCAAATCTAAAGTCGCATTTACCCACTCTTCAAACCCTAAAACACGATTTTGCCCAACTGACTGTATTCGAAATTTGTCGATGGATTTCTGTAATTTAGTCGAAGGGAAAGATGACGTGGCAATTTTTGCCCTTCTTAAAGGCCTCTCGTGCACATCACGTGGGAATATTAACGGACACATAGATGAAATTAGTCAAAATCTGACGATAGGGAGCAAATTGACTATTTATAAAAAATTTGTATCCTTAAATTACCAAAAAAGAATAGAGGGTACAAATTGACAATTGTAGTATAGTTCAGGGCAAAACCGCATTTAAGCCTAAAAACAAAGCAAAAGCAGGGGGACGAACCATTGAAGTTTTGAACCTGATTCCCTATTTGAAATAGAAAGCAGGGCCGGCCCTGGGCCTGGGCGCCAGGGCGACGGCCATGGGCCACCGAATTAGAAGGGCCTCAAAATTTTATATATTACCAAGAGTCCAAGCTTATTTAAAAAAAAAAACCGCTTTCTATTTCCAGCCAAAAGAACTCTTCTCATAAAACAATTGCAGGCTTCCTCTTCTTCCAATAAACAAAGTGCACACGCTTCCTCTCTTCCCATTAAAAAAATTTGCACGCTTCCTAAGCGACCTTTCCGCTTTCCACCTTATTCTTCTCACTTTTTTGTTCAATATCAGACCCTTCTCTCTCTTCTCTCTTCTCCCAAATTCTCTTCACTGTCAAACCCAACAAAATGCTCTCTTCAATATATTATTTTCAGTTTTTCTCACATCCCACTTTTATTTTCACATTTTTTTCTTCTACACGTTTTGTGCAGAGGAAAACTGTGAAATATTCTCTGAGGTTCTTCAATAATAATCCAAGATTTCGAATTTTATTTGCAATAGAGCTAGCCTAATTAAAGAAAGTTATGCAAGGTAGGTTGAGGCTTTCTTATACAAGCATAAAACAGGTTTTATGCTCCTTATTTGTTGTTTAAATTTAATTTTTTATCGGTTACTTTGGTTCATTGGTTGTATTTGTTTCTTTGTTGGTTATGTTTGGTGTGTTTATTTTGTTTATTTGTTGTCTGTTTCACTTTCAAAGAAGCATATGCAAGAGATCCACTTCCTCTCCCACTCGTTACCCCAAAACCACATCTCCCTCATCCCCTCCACATATTCACCCCACCTTTCCACTTCCTTCTCTTTCCCTGTTGATGAAATTGAACAATTCTTTTTTAATTTCTCAAATCTCACCACCAAAGTACTTGGTTGTTTTTTATTTGGTTTTGTTAAAATAAAAGTGTTCAACCTTCATGATTTGGGAAATCAAAGTGTCTGTAGAGGTTTTGACAAAAAAAAAAGGGCTATAGAGGTAGAGAAAGACACAAATATGCGACAGACAAGCAGAGAAATTTTTTTCTCACCACCCCAATATGCGAGAGACAGAGAGAGGCAGGGGTTGGGCTGTGTGGGTGCGTGGTTCTTTGGGCGGGGAGGGTGAAAAAATGGGTGGCTTTGGCAGTGGGTAGTGTTTGCTGCCACAAGTAGGTGGTGCAAGAATTAAATGAACAAAAATAGTGTTTTTAGTGAAAAAGAATGATATATGTACAGAAGGTTGTTAACATTTTCCATGAAATTTTTCTTTGTAAGCCAAAAAAAAAGGCATGAGCAAATTTTTTTTTCTTGTTTACTAAGGGCCTCATTTAATGTTTGTCCCTAGGGCCACCTAAATATCAGGGCCGGCCCTGATAGAAAGTGAGCAAAAGCAAGCAAATTTAAAGTTGGAAATTAAACAGAGCCACCGACTGGTTCATCACAAATTCCCAATTGATACTAACCAAAGGCAGAGTGAAGTGGTGATAGTGGCGGCACCCAAAACCCGCGAAAAATCAAACCTCCTTCCGAATCAGAACCACAAGCAGAGTGCTTTGAACCCCAAAAACACTCAAAACCCTGGAGCCCCAAAAATGGATCCGATAGTTGCAGCAAACGGGCTCTCGTTCCGGGTCGGGTTCTCCGGCCACAGTGGCCACCTCAGGCTCGAGCCTCTTTCTACAGACGAGAGCTCCAACCCCGTCAATTCACTCCCTGATTTCATTCTGGTCAGTCTTCTTTCCCACTTCTAGCAATTCCGCTGCAAATTTTCTTCCGCTTCTAGGGTTTGGTTTAGTTCTAATTGTGCTTTTGATATTCTCATGTACTTGTTTATTTGCTTAATTTGTTTATTTGATTATGGTATTGGGTTTCAGTATAAGTGCATTTGGAAGCTGAATTCTATTGTAGAGGGTGTCGAATTGAATGCATAGTTGGCAACCATACAAAACTGAAACTTGTTTCCGAAACAGGAGATTAGGAGAATGTTTTCAATTTGCTAAACGAGACTGCCAACCAACTCATAATTCCAGCATTAATATATGCTTGTTTTGTGTGTTTCAGCCGCCTGCATTTGCTAGGGAAACGCCTGAATCAATAAAAGAGTATATAGAGGATACGTATCTCCTGCCAAGATTGGACCCTGAAGTATTTTCGCCGGAAAAGGTTGGGAGGCAGTGGGATTTTGACTGGTTTGATAAGGCAAATGTACCCTTGGAGCCATCATTGCCGCGTACAGTTGTGGTTCCCACATGGGAATTACCATTTAGGGGCCAAAAGAATGGGTCTTTGGGAGGTCGATGGGAACCTAAATCCGTGCAGGTATGGGGTTCACTCAATGTTTGTGTTTACCCACACAGTTAGCTTAGCAGGGGAAATCAAAACCGCAATGTGGTGACATAATTTAACTATGGATCTAAATCTTATTGGAATCTAAGTCGCCTGTATTTATTTTTTCTTTTGGGAATTTGGCAGTATTTGAGTGATACATTTGTTACCCTTGTGCTTCTAAATGTGGCCTAGAGTTTTCTTATTATTTTATTTTAGGTGGATGTATCAGAACTTACAGTAGGAGCTCAAGAGTCTGGTTCCTTGCCACGCGTGGCTGGACCAGCGAAGGATTTTGTACGGGGAAGTATCAACAACCGCCCTTTTCGCCCAGGAGGCTTGGATGATTCCAAATCTCTAGACAGAGTTCTTCCTGATGGTGCTTCTAATGGTGAGTGGGTACACGAACTTCTGATTGGTGGCTCTGCTCAGGCTGTACCTCCAAGCTTTAAGCAAGGATTGGACCTTGGTGGTCTCAAGGTTAATTTAACTGTCATTTAGATTGAAAGTTGTAAAATTGAATATTATAGAAAACATAATATTGATAGAAGAGCTTTTTTGGAAGGCCTATCCATGCTCGTGGAATGTATATAAGGATCAAAGTTCACTGAAGAGTACTTCAGATGAAAAGGTGGTCAGTTTTTCTTTTCTGTGCTTCTCTCTCTTGCCTTTTCTTTTAAGTAATCTTAACCTATACAATCTGTTTTGTTTACTAGATTATTTTAGATTTTGTTAGCCGCAATGCCGTTCCCCCCTCCCAACCCCGAACTAACCAACCTAAAACAAACAATTCAAATGCTTTTAGGTTGTTATCTTGTTATCAAATTTCCTACTTATCCCTCATGTTCTCATGTGTTTCTTTTCTTAAGCTTTCATTGGAATTTAGTGGTTACTCTCTAAGTAAATTATGAGTTTAAAAACTCAGTGGTTCCTGCTATATATTTGTTTATATGTAGGCTCAGTTAGGTGTGCCAATAGAATCGTTTCTAGATTATCACTATCTTTTATCTTAAGTTGACGAATGCTATTTTTATTTTTGTGTATTGCTAGGATTTGCAGAGTGAGTTGTCTGTGCAGTTTGATGACTTGTTCAAGAAGGCGTGGGAAGAGGATGTTGTTGAATTTGAAGGAGATGGTATGTATAATCTGCAAATTTGGTACAATTCGTGATTACATCTGTTTATTATTTCATTATCTTATGGGTTAACCGCTATAAATAAATTCACGGGGCCTTGATGCTTGGGCTTTTGAAACCAGGTATAGATAAGCAGAGTTCAAATTGTTGCCTTACAATGAGCTCTGGTTGACTTGGCTCTATTAGGCTGAGATTGGTTGAAGTTTGTTCTCAACTAAAATTGCAACTAAATTATCAAGTTAGCTCCTTAAATTAAAGTAGACAGAGTATATTTATCCAGAACTGTGATACATTCCATGATTATGTATGGACACTGGATTCCTGCCCCTTTTCTTCTTCCCCTTCTCATTCACCTTCAAAAGGGATTATGTTTGATGATGAATAAGAGTGATTGTGTTGGAAAGTTGAATGCGTAATAATGATGAGAAGCATATGTTGTTGTTAGGTATTCAAGAGTAACTTTGAACGGACTAAATTCTGTGTTAATTCTGGTTGCTTTCATTATTTTTGGGCTAATGTGGATGCCATCCACAAAGGTCAACTGTCAGGATCAGAATCTGTTAAGTCAGAGGATGAAGCAAATGCGGTTGATGTTGCCAGCAATTCATGCGAGCCTGAGTTATCTGTGCTAGATGAAATTTTGTCAGTTGAGGCAGGAGAACCAAAGTCAAGATTCAATGAAACTGATGATGATGGTGAAAAAAACCCGGAGGTAATTATTTGTAAAGTAGCAGTCTACAGAAACTTTCTCATATTTGAACATGTTTCATGCGTTGCACTGAACCTTGCTCACTGCTTTATTTTTATCACCATTGGCAGGCTTGGGCTATTAGTGGAGGTACAGAATGGATTGCAGATAATTTTCATGATCTTATTCCTGACAAGGCGCTTGATTTTCCTTTTGAATTGGATAAATTCCAGAAGGAGGTATCGGTCGATCCAAACTCTCTTCTACAATGTTTCCATTAGTAGATTGATTGTTTTTTTGGGCCAACATTAGTAGATTGATTAGATCTTTACTAAATGATTTGTTCAAAGAGGTAAAACTCTGACATATATTTTGACATTAAATTTCTATGCATGGTTTTCCTTGGCTTGTAGTTTGGCTCATATCCCTTTCACAGTGATATGATTCAATTAAAATGATGGAAAACAAATATCAATAGTTGATTTACAAACATGAACATTACACTCGCCATTAATTTCAAATGTGGGACGTTGGAAATGTCCCAAAGACATTGGTTGCATTGACTGCACAATGACGTCAACGTGGTTAAGTGTGATGTACATTATTGTAATGTAGAGAACTTGACTATATATGTGTATGTTGTTTGGTGGGTTATACCATGATGCAGGGCAGCGGCTATAAGCTGCTGTCCAGCGACCCAAACATACCCAAAATACAGAGAATAGAAGGATAAAGCAGTAGAATTGAAGTTGAAACGAAGATAATTGAGTTCTAGGGCAAAATCCCAATAGAAACTCTATAGACTAAAGTCTGAAATTATATTCATCAACAAAACTAAATACAAGAGTCTCTTAATAGCCTATTTATACTAGAATATAGAAAACCTAATTGACAAAGGAAATTAAACCTAAACAGGAAATTAAACCAAATCCTAGTAAGAATAGGAAAACAAGTAATAAAATAACCTATTAATTTAATATAACTAAAAATTAGCCTTAGCTGATGCCCACTTAGATTAGGAAAGTCTAATAGATGCTCCTGCATCAACTCCGTTGGGTTGGAAAGAATTCTTCCTCGAACCCCAATCTTTTGGTGAAAACTGCCTAGACATAACCTCCGGCAGATAAGTTGTCCATAGAACTTTGGCCTTGATATTGAACCTTCCCACTCCAAAGAAATAGATAATTAGAATATTTGATCCTTCTGGAACAGTACCAGATATCTTCTGCAGCCAAGCTCGCAGCCCAAAACTCTTCATGCCAAAAACCAGTAGTTTGACAAGGTCAGTGATGTTCTTGGTAGTTTGCAAATTAAAAGAATCAACCCCAAGAAAATCAGCATATTCATAAGTATCACTTTCGAAGGAATTCATCTCATCTCCAACAATTCCCTCAAGAATTTCTTGAATCACTTTTCCTTCAAACGAGGTTGATTGTGTTGCTTCAAAAGTTCAAACCCAACTATTCTTCGTGATTCACGGCCTTCAAGATTACACTAGATTCAGCTTGTTTACTCTCACCAAATACCTTGTCAAAAGCTTTCTCAATTCCTACACAAACTTCACAATCTTCTTCCAAACAACAGTCAAACATGGGAGGGTTTTCTAAATTTAGGAGATTGTCATCTTCCAATTTATTTGAAGCTCCCTCAACTTCCTTCTTAGCAACAAGTGGATACACAGACGCCACCTCCTTGCTCTCAATGTCAAACCTCCTTGCTCTCAATGTCAAACTTATGGGCTCTCAAATGACCATTAACCCTTGTATCTTTATGAGCATGGCAGAATCCTTCTTCAAGCGGCTGCAAAGTCCACTTTCTCCCATCCTTATAGAATGAATAGGTGTTAGCTTTAGTAGAATGCATCATGTCTTTGTCAAACAACCATGGTCTTCCCAATAAGATATGACATGCGTCTGTGGGAACCACAGCACACCAAGCTTCATCCTCAACGGTATTACCCATAGTGAATTTAACCAAACACCTTGAAGTGATTGGTACCTCGCTTCCCTTCCGAAACCATGCAACCTTGTAGGGATTAGGATGCTTCTAAATTGGTAACTTCAATTTTTCTACCGCCTCCTTTGAGATAATGTTTTCCCTACTTCCTCCATCAAGAATCACGTTGCACACCTTTCCCCCACAAAGGACTTGTGTTTGGAATATATTATGTCGACGCCAATCTTCTTCCTCAATTTTGGGAGTTGTCATCACTCGCCTTACCAACAAACATTCTCCTTCAATTGGTAAGAGATCAATAACTTCCTCTTCGTTGCCACAAACATCATACGCTGGTTTTGGAAAATTGATCTTATCACCTACCAAATTTACTCTTCTTTGTGGACAAGTGTAAGATTTATGCCCTGCCTCTCCACAATTGAAACATCGAGCTTGTGAAGTATTTCTAGCCTTGGAGTCCTTGACATTAGCACTGTTTTGAGGATGAAATTGTGTTATTTCCTTCCCCTTTTCACTATTATCAGCACCCAAGTACCTACCACCTATTCGGGTGCTTGGATTGGCTTCTTCATCACTTTGGGCACCATGAATAGCAACAATATCTCTTTGCCAACCCGTATCTGGGCAGCTAGAAACTCTCTCTTTCCACCACATCGCGATAGTCTTCGCTTGCCATTAAAGCATATTGTCTAGCATCTTCAAGGTTGAACAAGCGAACTACCCCCATCTCATCTCGAATTGTCTGATTCAAACCAGGAAAGATAACGGGATGTCATCACTGTCCATTAGTCTCATTCAAACCAACTCGAATTGAGAGATTATTAAACTCGACTTATATTCTTCAACGGACATGTCTCGTTGCTTCAAGTTATGAAACCGCTCATATAACTCCATGGTATAATCAACCGGTAAAAACTGCTTTCGTAACTTGGATTTCATACGATCCACGTGTGTTGATCTTCTGCTTCCCTTATGCCCAGTACGCAGCTCTTCAACTCTCTTCCACCATTGAGCGTGGTACTCTTCAATTTAAGATTTACAAACAACACTCTTGATCTTCTGCCATAGGCTTCCATTCAAAATAATTCTCTAGACTTGCCTCCCAATCCAAATAATCTTCGACATGCATTTTCCATAGAAATCAACAACTTCAATTTTAATTCCTCCACCATTCAAATCCATACGCCGAACCAACGCTCTTCCAATCCACCTCGGTGACCATCACCATGGTTTCCAACTTCATGAAAAGGGTTGTCGACATCCATCTCGTCTTCATATTCATCCTCACCACCACCTTCTGGTATGTGTAAGGGTTCGCGGTTGCGTTCGGAATCTCCATATAGGCATCCGTGCGTTCCTGTCGTTGGAGGGCTTGCACCGTTCTCGACAAGTCTTCCATCATACACCGCATCTCAGCCATCTCTATGTGTTGGGCTTGGTTCCCTCGTCCACGACCTCTAACACGTCCAACCATGGTGTGGAGCAAGGATTAACCTAGGCTCTAATACCAATTTGATGCAGGGCAGTGACTATAAGCTGCTGTCCAGCGACCCAAACATACCCAAAATACAGAGAATAGAAGGATAAAGCAGTAGAATTGAAGTTGGAACGAAGATAATTGAGTTCTAGGGAAAAATCCCAATAGAAACTCTATAGACTAAAGTCTGAAATTATATTCATCAACAAAACTAAATACAAGAGTCTCTTAATAGCCTATTTATACTAGAATATAGAAAACCTAATTGACAAAGGAAATTAAACCTAAACAGGAAATTAAACCAAATCCTAGTAAGAATAGGAAAACAAGTAATAAAATAACCTATTAATTTAATATAACTAAAACTTAGCCTTATTGGCTGATGCCCACTTAGATTAGGAAAGTCTAATAGATGCTCCTGCATCATACCATTAGTGCCCTTGAGAAGGTTAAAAATTTAACAGTTGTGTAGATTCTCAAATACATTATCAACATTTTCACCATTAGCACCAGAGAGGGTTGCCTTAACATCTTTATCTCTTCTTTACAGCATCTAAATATCATGATAATGCAGCTTCTCATGTCACAGTAAATTGTGGGATTTCGTCAACAACAAAAAATTACACGTAGGAATCCTTCATGAGCAAATAGTTTTGCTCCTTTTCTTTCACTGTTGTAGTGTACAGAGATTTTTATATTTATTATCTTAAAGAGTGGCTTCAAAAATTCTGTTTTTTTTAATGACCAAATAACTTTTCCTTTGTGACAGGCTATTTATTATCTTGAAAAAGGGGACTCGGTCTTTGTTGCTGCTCACACATCAGCTGGAAAGACAGTTGTTGCAGAATATGCATTTGCTTTAGCATCAAAAGTACAGCCTGAATTCTTGAGCTCGTGGTTATTTTTACTTGTATATATTTGATTATTTGTTAATTAAATCCCTTATGTTAATGTTGGGCAGCATTGCACCAGAGCTGTGTATACTGCTCCTATTAAAACCATCAGCAATCAAAAGTATAGAGATTTCTGTGGAAAATTTGATGTTGGACTTCTCACTGGTGATGTAAGCTTGAGGCCAGAGGCATCTTGTCTTATTATGACCACCGAAATCTTAAGGTCAATGCTGTATCGCGGTGCAGACATAATACGTGATATTGAATGGGTATTTTCCTCCTTTTATAGGTTAATTTCTTCATTGTATTTATTTTTCCCAGTTTCTGTTTTTTTTTTCTTCAGTGAATTACTAAAATAGTTAGTTAACTCTTTCTGCATGTGAGAGGATTAGGTTATCTTTGATGAGGTGCACTATGTCAATGATGTCGAAAGAGGTGTTGTTTGGGAAGAAGTTATTATAATGCTTCCAAGACACATCAATATTGTCCTCCTTTCAGCTACGGTATTTCCTTTTTCCTGATATTATTCACAATCTCGATATGAAACAAATAATGCAAATATGAATTATGTATATATCTGTTCTATCAAAAACTATATGGTTTTAAATTTGTTGATTACTTTAGTGTTTTCTTTGACAGACTAAGTTATAGATTAGGTCCTTTAGGAAATATAGCAAAGAGTTTATTCAACCAAATAATTTGAGTGATGATACCAGCTGCAAGATTGGTAATTTTGTGTCAGAAGATGCTAAGCAACCTGCATTTTCCATGCAAGTATAAAAGCAACGTCCATTATCTTTGTTGTTTTCTAACGTTATAGTACCTGTTGAAATAAAACCTCCGCTTACTAGATCTTGTTCTTTAATGTATCCAACGGCAATAGACTAAACTCGCAAGTGCTGAAAACTTAGAAAACACACAAGAATTATACTGGTTCGGCAGAACTTTTGCCTACGTCAAGTTGTGATTTCTCTAGGTAGAGAAATCACCGCCTCTTTGATTAATAATAGAGATTATAGAACTTTTGCAAACCCTAGAACTAATCCCTCTCTTCTTGTCTTGGCTGTCACAGTTTTCTCTCTTGATTTAAGCCTTGCTGCACCCTATTTATAGGCATAGGGTGCTGATTACATATCCTTTACAGATTATAATTCCTATTCTAAGTGGGATAAGAAAATAGACTTCTTTACAATTCCAAATAGACTTGTAGGATTTCTAATCTAAATTGAATTAGGAAACTAAGATTCTTTCCTAGTCCTTTTAGGAGAAGAATTGGTGCACCCTTTTTTCCTAAAACAATCCTAAACAGAAAAGGACACTAATTGAAGAGCCAAAACCTAACAGTACCTGGGCTATGGAATTTTGTAGTACCTACCTATTATCGAAACTTTGGTAGCAGATGGAATAGCTAGTTTACCTTGCCATGGGACCTGCTCCGTTGTCTATATCTTTTAAAATCCTTCCTTGAAAACAATGGCATAACTGTTCTTTTACTTCTCAGCTTCTTTAAAGATACTTGTGCATTCGATATGTGGGCAGTTGGTCTTTGTTTTCCCCTGCCCCTTCATTTCTATATTTTGGTTGCAGCAGCAGATGCATTGCATTACGTGTTAATTGTGAATTTGTAGGTACCAAACAAAGTGGAGTTCGCTGACTGGATTGGACGGACAAAGCAAAAGAAAATCCGTGTTACTGGGTAAGCATGAATCTGCGCGGCATATGGATTTAACTTTTTTTGTTCTTTTGAGTCAATTCAAATCAATTAAAACTATCTTGATTTGTTTTTATCACTGCTTACTCTTCAAAGAATGTGGCAGAAAGGGAGTTTGTAATGCTTTGTTGTCAACTTATTTACATTATTTTCATATTTTCATATTTGAGGGTATAATTTTGATATCAGGACTACAAAAAGACCAGTCCCATTGGAGCACTGCTTGTTTTACTCCGGAGAACTTTACAAAATATGTGAAAGTGAAAGCTTTATTCCCCAGGGGTTCAAAGCTGCAAAAGATGCATTCAAGAAAAAGAATATGAGTGCTGTCACTGGAGGTAGTGGATCACATGCTCCAGCTTCAGCTTCTCATGATGGGGCTCGATCTCAAAAACAAAGTTCTAACTGGGGAAAACAAAAGAAGCAATCTGGTCCCCAAAATTCGGGGAATTTCTCCAAAGCTGGTGGAGCAAATCAAAACAATGGAAATGGCATGAACAATTGGGGTTTAAGGAGATCAGATGCCTCTTTGTGGTTGTCACTTATTAACAAGCTCTCGAAGAAGTCTTTGTTACCTGTATGTTCGAATATAATTCCTTACTGTGCATGTCTGTCGCTTTAAATTTATTTGGTTCCAGTAAGTTATGGAAATTATACAACTCCCTACGACGATTAATTATGCAGTGTTTTTTTTTCTTTTATGAAATAAAATAGAAATGAAAAGGGAAAAAAATATTAAAAATTAGATTGTCTACTGAAATTGAGAAATAATTTTAGACAAATAAGAGGATGGCACCGCCAAATGTGTTTTCTAGATCGTTTTCATATTTAACAGGGAAAATAACTGTCTCCTCCATGTTTTGAGTTCAAGTATCTATGGAACTGTTGTTATTGTCTGTGCAAAGATTGGAAGTTCTGTTCATATTTAGGAACCTGAGAGTTGGTGCTTTATCTTGTAAATGCCTGTGTTAGTATTACAGTCTCTTGTACTAATTCTGTAATCTTGATCTCAATTCCTTGACTTGTCTGCCTAGGTGGTTATATTTTGTTTCTCAAAGAATCGATGTGATAAGTCAGCTGATAGTATGTATGGGATTGACCTCACAAGTAGTTCTGAGAAAAGTGAGATTCGTGTGTTCTGTGATAAAGCATTTTCGCGGCTAAAGGGATCTGACAGGACTTTACCACAGGTTTGGTCACATGCTAATTATTTCTTTTTAATTAACAAAAAAACTTTGGGTTGTAGACATAATATGATTTGATGTACAGGTTGTCAGAGTTCAAAACCTTCTTCATAGAGGGATTGGTGTCCATCATGCTGGACTGCTTCCAATTGTTAAGGAAGTTGTTGAAATGCTTTTTTGTCGTGGTGTTATAAAGGTATTTTACTTCTGGGTTAGTTCTGTGTCAAGACATTCATATTTTGTTTTTCCAAATGATACTCCAGTTACCCTTGATGATCTTTAGATGTTAACAGCGACATTGCAAATAGTTTGTATGTTTGTGTTAATAATCATTAGAGTTAAATTTTCTCTGTTGTTATTTTCACATGTCATTGAGTTCCAATGGTCATTTTAGAATTTAGATCTATAACTTTATATCTCTGTTATGTTTGTAGGTTTTGTTCTCAACAGAGACATTTGCAATGGGAGTCAATGCACCAGCTAGAACGGTGAGTTTTGGCTAGGCAGTTTTTCCAAAATTGAAGTATAATTTCTGCTACAATATCAAGAATTTGGTGGTTTTCTTTATTTGGTACATATTTCAGAATTCTTTTGTTGCATTAATTTCCTACTTTGAAATTTTCAATTGATTAACATCGACGAGTCTTGCAAAACTATAAAAAGAAAAAAGTCCTACTAGATAGTTCTGATGGTACCAGTGTCTGCAAATTTGTTGATTGAATAATTTATTTCCATAATTTGAGGCTGCACCTGTTAGAGCTTCTATTTTGACATCTTATAATGCGGTCACATGGAAGAGCTCCTTTAGTTTGATTCTGCCGTTGAATTGATTTGGTTGATGGTTTTGACTTCAAACTTGAATTTTATGTTTCATTACTTCACTAGAATGAGAAACGACATGGTCTATGACTCCTAACCATATTATAGATTTCTGCAAATTCACTTCACATCCTGTACTAGTTGTTGTTTGTTTGTATTGATGAAATTCAGTATTGAAAAATATTTCAAATTTGCCACTAAAATATCTTATAAATTGACAGATGTGTTACTGACAGCCAACAAGGCATCTTCTTACCTGTTTGCTATTCTTTAGTTGCATATACAACATTTTTATTTTAAATCCTAACTTTCGTCAAGATTTTTTGCAGGTTGTTTTTGATACGTTAAGGAAATTTGATGGCAAGGAATTTAGACAATTACTGCCAGGAGAATACACTCAAATGGCAGGCCGTGCAGGCCGAAGAGGACTTGATAAAATTGGTACAGTTATTGTAATGTGCCGTGATGAAATCCTAGAAGAAAGAGATTTGAAGCATGTCATAGTTGGAAGTGCAACCAGGCTTGAATCCCAGTTTCGGCTTACCTATATTATGATCTTGCATCTCCTTCGTGTTGAGGAACTGAAGGTGCCTAGTTACTTCATTTCAACTCCGTTCATATAAATAGCGGAAAAGAAAATAGATTGCAGGTCAATAATTTTCCAAAATTGAAGTCCGTGTCCAAATTGTAGGAGCTAAAAATAAAACCTACATCTTTGCACATGTTGATTTGGATATATACATGCTCCTCATCCATAACATCTTTAGTTTTATGGGGGAGCTAAACAAATGTTTTTTTATATTTATAAATAGAATGGCCCCTAATCAGTAAATCTTAGATAACTTGTGGTGAAAATACAATCCTTTTCAGGGTAGATTAATATTTGATTGAGGCTCACTAGGAGAAGTAACAAAACCCTTGGGTGTTTCTGAGGCTACATTTATAATGACCATCTTGGGTCCATTGAGTGGTGGAATGGCTTCTGCATCTTAACCTCATTGGCACAGTATTCTATCAACAAAAGCTAATTTTATTGTAAAAGTATTATATTGGTTGTTCCTTTTAATTAATTCTGTGTTTGTGAAGAATACAAGTCTACTTTTCATATTATAAGTACAAGTTAAGGTTTTAGCTCTGCAGTTTTAGTGAGTGCATTGGGACTGTCACTGCAGGTTGAGGACATGCTGAAAAGAAGTTTTGCTGAATTCCATGCTCAGAAGAAACTACCAGAACAGCAGCAACTTCTGATGCGAAAGCTTGCACAACCTACAAAAACTATTGAGTAGGTCAATTGCAGAGTCATGATTATTACTTGTCTGTATAATATGTCGGGACACGTGTTATATGTTACGTGATATTTTGTGTTATTCAATCCAATGGTAACCTACTAAATGTGGCTATAGTTCTTTGTTAGGCATGCAGACTTTAAAACTTTTAAAGACTGTTAACCAAGTGCTACATAAAAATAGTTGTGGTTGAATCATGCCGATTTTGGCTTAGGCTTATATATCATTATCTCATTATGAGGATATTGCTGCTATCAGTGCATATTCATCTAACAATGCAAGTGTCACTTGTAGCACTTGTGGCCTTGTAAATTGTAACAGCATATTAGCATTTTTGAATGATATAAAAATTTGATTTTTTTTTCTTTTAATTAATTGCCGATGGGTTGTCCTTGTTTATCAGTTCAGTTGATGTATAAGGTCTATGCATCTCTATGATAATAATTAGTTGTCAAAGCATCATCTAAGACACTTCAGTAAATGGAAGTTATTACTTGTTAGATGCTGCAATTCTATTTTTGATGTTATGTTTTGCCTTTCTCTTTCATCAAGTATGAATCCTTTGTGAAGCATGACTATTTGCATGTAGATGTATAAAAGGTGAACCAGCTATTGAGGAGTATTATGACATGTACTCAGAAGCTGAGACACATAACAATGAAATGTTGGAGGCAGTTATGCAGTCCCCTGTTGCCCAAAAATTTCTTACAGCTGGGAGAGTGGTAGTCATGAAATCACAATCAGTGAGTCCCTTACATAGTTTACACATTATTTCCTGTCATATCCTAAATTGTTTGTTTATTTATTTTCCCTGCTTTTCCATCAGGATCAAATTCTAGTATTACTCTTCTGATTATTGTTCTGTGCTAATAGGTATGATTGCTTTCCTGCATGACTATGGGTGGTTCTTTTGTTGTACTTGATATGTAGAGATACTCATAATATGCTGGCATCTGATGTCTACCCATAAAAAGAAAAAAAAAAGAAAAAAAAGAATGTTGTCCTCTGATGGTGGGTTGATTATTAATGTGTTAAGAAAAAATGAAATATTGTAATTTGAATAAGACAGACTTAATCTTAGTGATAATTTAGCCCCGACTTCAAACAAATCACCCAATTTAATTCCCTTAAACGTCCCAAAGCTGGAGTCTTCAATGACAACTTCTATGCAAAAATCAGGAGACATGATCCTACAGCCTGCACGGAAGATCATCATAAATTGTAATCTGAGTATTATTCCATAGCTTGAGCCTAGAGAACAAATTGGTAACCAGTTTTAATAAATAAATAAATAAATAAATAACTCAGAACTCATCATTTTTACATTGGAAATGAAATGATTGATAACAGAAAAGGCAAGTTTTAGAAACTTTGAGGGTTAATCGAGATATTTCCTTGTGACATCTCACTCTCCCTCCCTTCGCCCTTGAACTGAAGTTAAAGGGAGTCCTGGTTCCCCAGTGATATGTTTGATTGGTGCTGATTAGGTGGTTTCTAGTCCTCACATAAGCATGATATGTTGGTATCTGCATCTACCGTGGTGTCTCTTTCTCATATTAAACTGTACAAGTAGACTCTTCCATTTTTTCATTGATGTTTTATCTGGTTCTTGGTTAGAGTAGTTGAGGGTATGCTAAATGTGTATCATGCCTTGCCAACAGGCCCAGGACCACTTGCTTGGAGTCATTGTGAAAGCACCTTCTTCTAGTAATAAGCAATACATTGTTTTAGTGCTGAAACCTGAATTACAAATTCCCCTGGCTAGTGGTAACTTGCAAGATAGTAAAAACACCGATTTTTCACAAGGTTATTTCATGGTACCAAAATCTAAACGTGCTATTGATGAAGAGTATTTTTCTGGTGTCACTCCTCGCAAAGGATCGGGTGTCATCAACATAAAATTACCACACCAGGGTTCTGCTGCTGGGGTAAGGTTTGAGGTTAGAGGAGTCGATAACAACGATTTTCTATGCATATGCAATTGCAAGATAAAGATTGACCAAGTTCGGCTTCTTGAAGACGGTAACAGTGCTGCTTACTCCAAGACAGTTCAACAGCTGTTGGACACAAAATCCGATGGGAATAAGTACCCTCCAGCCTTAGATCCAATGAAAGGTATATCTATATATCAGTCTAAATAAAACATAAAAGGTTTTGGGAGATTAAAGTCCAGTTGTTTCATTATAAATTATATTCATCCTAGATTAATATACACTTGATTGCAACTATATAGAGTTGTGATGCATTCATTCTGTGGATGCTTTTATTAGACCGTTGGAAATCTGAGCTCCTGACTATCCACTCCTTGATTCGATATTCATTTGTCCGATTTACTTTCACTTTTCTGTTCGATTATTTCTGTTAGGTTCAAGAATTCTATTGTTGATAAAGCCTACTAACATAATAACTTCTATGTGCACATTACTTGTTAGAATGTGCTGAAGACTTGGATCAATTGAGAATTATAGAGTTTAACTCACTCTTTAAGCTGACCTTCATAGTGGTGACTATGGTTCAGATCTGGAGTTGAGAGATGTGAATCTTGTGGGAACATACTACAAGTGGACTAACTTATTGCAAAATATGGCAAAGAATAAGTGCCATGGTTGTACAAAGTTGGAGGAGCACATTAAGTTAGCAAGAGAGATAAAGAGACACCGTGAGGAAGTTAATGCTCTTAAGTATGAAATGTCAGATGAAGCACTGCAACAAATGCCAGATTTTCAAGGCCGGGTACATTTCCATGATATGCTTGTGTTTTTTCTAAGTTTCTGTGGCTTAACTTATGATTCCTCTTGGTATTTTAATTGTGTATTTTCAGATAGATGTTCTGAAGGAAATTGGATGTATAGATGCCGACCTTGTTGTACAAATAAAAGGCCGTGTTGCATGCGAAATGAATTCAGGGGAGGAGTTGATATGCACAGAGTGTTTGTTTGAGAACCAACTGGATGACCTGGAACCAGAAGAAGCTGTGGCGTTAATGTCCGCCTTTGTGTTTCAGCAGAAGAATACTTCCGAACCTTCTCTTACTCCAAAACTGTCTCAGGCGAAACAAAGGTCATTCTCTCCCATCTTCTGCGTACAAATCTTTCTTCTGTGCCAAATTCCATACTTAAATATCTTTTTTAATACAAAATATATGCATAGGATTTAGGTAGTATACGTTATGCTTACACTTAGAGTCTACAATCGACCACTAGGTCTGGCCCTATTAGTCCATCAGATTATGTTACCTAGAATTTTCACTTCTCAGTGTCTCCTGTGTCCCTGGCACAGATTAATCAAATACTTTGCCTACATCCATGCATATCCATAATTGTCATTAAAAAAATTTGTTCTGTATTATCATCCTCCTAGTTTAATTATACGCTCGGGAAAGGGAGAAAAATATTATAATAAGAAATCTGATTTCCTTGCCAGAATAAACTTATTTCGGATGTTTATCATTTCAGATTGTACAACACAGCAATAAGACTGGGCGAGCTTCAAGGCCACTTCAAAGTTCAAATAAATCCGGAGGAGTACGCCCGAGAGAATCTTAAGTTTGGTCTTGTTGAAGTCGTTTATGAGTGGGCAAAGGTATTCATCTTATAATTTCATGAATTTTTCCTATGATATTTGGAGTGGTTGGTCTTACATGCCCTTGTTATTGCAGGGCACTCCATTTGCAGATATTTGTGAACTTACAGATGTTCCTGAAGGCATGATAGTGCGGACCATTGTCAGACTTGATGAGACGTGCCGTGAGTTCAAAAATGCAGCATCTATTATGGGTAATTCTGCTCTGTACAGGAAAATGGAAACAGCTTCAAATGCGATAAAGCGTGATATTGTATTTGCGGCTAGTTTATATGTCACCGGAGTTTAACTACTTTGCAACTTGAAGTTGAAGGTACGCCTTTCCAGTTCATCCTTGTAAGTACTGAAAGGGCGGATCTGGAGCAGCATACAGAGCCGTTTATTTTGTTGTATATTAATTTACGTCCTGTTCCATATGCTCAATTAGTTCGCAATATTTTCACATTTTAAGATGTAGAACTAGGACAGTTGTGCCAAAGTGCAATTTTAGTTCAGAAACAGGAAGCTAGCTAACAAGCGAGGTTTTCTTACTCTCTTTTCCCCTCTTTCGCTAACTAGGGCACAAACTCGTGAAACATTTTTCATTTTAATCCGAAACTGTGATCCAAAAGAAAATGTTGTCTATATTCTGTTTTGCCTAATAGTTCTGAACCAAGCTATGATCCAGAGTACCATTTTTACTTGGTGAATCAACAAAAGGGATTTTTTTTTTCGTCAATCAACAAATGGGATTTAAAACCCATAGAGGAAGAGATCCAAGAGTACCGTTTCCTTGGTGAATTAACTCAAACGATTTGCTTTTCTATTTTTAGTTTTTTATTCAACAATCATTCTCTATAAGATTTGAACTCATGACATCTTCTAACAAAGTGAATATTGGGTGCCAAATCCTCACTGGATTTTTTCTTCGGATGACTATGCGACAATATAATTATTTTCTCTAGCTCTTGATAGAATGAATAGAGTAGAGTTTGCGCATAAAATTGAAAACAATAATGTTATTTGTACAGCATTTATTGATCATATTGTTGATCACTTCTCTAATAGAGGTGGCCCGATAGTATTGGACTGAAAATAAAAGATTGAATTTAGCAGCATAGAAAGCTACATAATACAGTTGCTTGGCCCTCTTCAACAGAAGGCAAAACAATGATTAAGAATACTTAATTGGCCCTCTTCAACAGAAGGCATAACAATGATTTTAAAAAAATGCAGCTCTTGCTACACTTAGAACCTCATTCAAGAGTCAAAATAATATGCAGACAAAAATTAACACTCCCTCCTAATTCTCACTCCTGCTTGGCTTGCTTGAAGCAAGGGGTGCCTTGTCATGCCCCGAAATTTCAAACTCAAATAACTTAATTAAATTTATTACAACCAAATTAAATCTGTTATGCAAAGTTCGGAACCTTCAACAAAGTACTTGGATTTTTTTTTTTTTTTTTAATACAACACCATTGATTTGAACCACAATGTCAATATTAACTCAACTTTTCTGAATCAAATGTTACATTACAAATTTAAATAATAAATTGAATAATCATCATGAGTAGTGATCTCTTGGTCACCTAGTGACCAAGGATCCATGGTCATTCACCGTTGGATTTAAATCCAATGGTCCAATAGAGTTTCTTAAAAGGAGTGCAAAAGTAGGTGGGTCTTTATATTTAAATCCAAAGGTGAGTGACCACGGATTCCTTGGTCACTAGGTGACCAAGAGAAAACTACTCTAATCAACATATTGTTGTGCAATTAAACACTCCAAGACCTTGTTCTCAATGGATTTATGACAAGCACACACAAGTGTTTAGGATGAATCAAAACTCACACACTAGAAAATAAGCAAGTAATAAATAACACAAGTGTTTATAGAGGTTCAGCAATTGCCTATATCCCCTTTGGTGATCCCTTGAGAAATTTCACTAAAAAAAGATATGAACAATTTTGGTTTATAAAGATAAACCCCTTAGCTCACTACTCTTTCTCACTTAGCTCACTTTTCTCTAACCTAGCTCAAACCCTTTTGATGCCTCTTGTGAAACTCTCTCCTAACAAGTTTATAAGTGTTCTAGCTTATTTTCCTTTTGATAGTTCTCACTCTTTATATAGAGAACAATCTGAAAATATCAAAGACAACTATCCAAAAAATTAGCTAACATGGCAACTCAATTCCAACTTGAATTGGTTGCCACCTCCTAGCATGGCAACTCAATTCTAACTTGAATTGGTTGCCACCTCCACTTGTTTCCAAAGTGGTAACTCAATTCCTAATTGATTTGGTTTCCATCACCCAACTCAATTACATGAGTCCAACCAAGTTTGGCAGCCACCTTTTAATTCCAGCAACTCCTTTGTTGCTGCAACTTGTTTTCTCACTTCACATTGCATCATTGGTGAGCCACTTTACACAACAATCTCCACCTTGGCGAACCATCCATCGTCCATGAACAATTGTTGAACCTCCGGAATCTCTTCAACCTCTTGGAATCATTCCGGTGATCTCCAAGTGCTCCACCATGACAAGAATTATCTTGCCTCAATGCACTTCTGGTGGGAGGTGCTCCACCCAAGTTTGAACTTGAGTAACCTGGACCTCAAGTGCAGAAACGAGATCCTCCATGTCGAACTCCTTGCTCCTCGCCTTCACGGAATCTTGAATTCTTGACATGCCTTGATATGCAAACCGCATACCTAAACTTTGTTCTATAAACCCCCACTTAGCCAACCTTGCTCTTGGATTTAAGAACACATTTCTTTTCATCAATGCACCCTTCCAACTTTCCCGCTTCATACTCTTCTAAGCGCTCCGAAACGTAGTTGAATCATCTTGGTCCATCCATCCAAAACCTAGAGGCGGTTTGATGGATTCCTTGGGCCTGGACCTTGCAATTGATGATGGCTCCACCTCAAGTAAAACCCCTTTGTGAGTTTGTTGTTGTTGCCCACCTTTTTCAGCCTTTGTGTCAAGCTCCACCTCAAGTGAAGACCTCCCATGACCACTTTTGGCAAGAAGTATCCTTTCAACAACATCCTCCCCATCATCCCTTTGACTCGACTTAACCTTGTGGACCTCCGCCACTTCTACACCTTTGAAATCAAGCACCCTTGATGATGAACTGTCAACCAAGAAAACCTTTATTAACCTTACTTGCCCAACTTGTCTTGAGCTGACCTGCAACTGCATTATGTTGGACCGGCTCCTTGACAATAAGATCTTTTGCTTGCTCTTCCTTGGTACAAGACACACCCGAATCAGCCTTGCTTTCATCCGAGTCTTCCTTGGTAGAATTTTCTGCTCCACCTGTAGTTGTACCCTCCAAAAGCTGGTATGTGTTGTTTGGTTGAACTTCTCCCCTCATAACCACAATTGAATCTTGTGTGATTAAGAGCATTCCTCCTTTGGCCTCGTATGAATATCCTTCTCTATCCAAACAGCCAAGAGAAATTAAATTCTTTCTTAGTACATGTACAAACTTCACCTCACTAAGACTACAAACATCATTATCTAGCATATTAATCTTTATTGTCCCCGTGCCCAAAACTTTACATGTAGTTTTGTTTCCCAACATAATCTTGCTTGCCTTCTTAGCCTCATATGTGTCAAACATCAACTTATTTGAACACACATGATAGGAACACCCGGAATCTTTAAATCCAAAATGAAGTAGAACGCTCATCCGAAGAACTTGCCATGACTTCCCCGTTACTCTTCTCCGTAACCGTCAAAAGTTCATCATATGTGTCTCCAATAGACACGTTGGCTGCGTTTGAACTTTCGGCATTCTTCATCTTGTTTAGCGTCTCCTTCCATACTGGACAATTTCGCTTCCAATGATCCGGAGATCCACACTCGAAGCAGCCTTCATTGTCTCTGGATTTATCATTCCTCCAGTTGCCTCTTTTGCCTTCACGTTTGCTTGAACGGTTGGTCCTTGCAACTAAACCTGCATCTTTAGAGCTCTCCTCTGAACGTTGGGACATCCTGTGATGCATCATAACATCTTGTACCACATCCTCAAAATTCAAAGTGCTCTTCCTGAACATTAGCGTCGTGCGGAAGTGCTTATAGGACAGAGGTAAGGATGTCAAGAACATAAGAGCCTTATCCTCTGTATTATATGCCACTTCCATCTTCTGCAAATCCGCAACACACCTATTAAAGTTGCTTAGGTGCTCCATTAGCTTTCCTCCCTCCTCCATCCGAAGATTGAGGAGCTCTTCCTTGAGAAAGAGTTTATTGGACAACGACTTCCCTGCAAACATTTGCTCAAGCTTCTCCCATGTTTGCTTCGTTGTGCCTGCATCACGTTGATGAGCACCTCATCTCGTGATGTAATTTTCGAGGCTCCTCTAGCCAACTCGTCTAGAACACCCCACTCTGCGTCTATCATGGTTGTCGGCTTCTTCTCCTTGCCTTCCAAAACAACACCGAGGTTTTGCTGTGTAAGGGCTGACTTCATCCTTCTCTACCAAAGCATGAAGTTCTCCTTGCCGATGAACGGCTTCAACTCTACCTTCATGCTGACCACCTGTGGTAACTTCAATCGATGTGAGTTGCTCCCACCTCCAGTTTTCTTGTCATCCCCATCTCAAACACTTGCAAGCACTCTTAAGAAACTAAGAGTGTGCTGCCAACCGCAGCTCTGATACCACTTATTGTGCAATTAAACACTCCAAGACCTTGTTCTCAATGGATTTATGACAAGCACACACAAGTGTTTAGGATGAATCAAAACTCACACTCTAGAAAATAAACAAGTAATAAATAACACAAGTGTTTATAGAGGTTCAGCAATTACCTACATCCCCTTTGGTGATCCCTTGAGAAATTTCACTAAGAAAAGATATGAACAACTTTGGTTTATAAAGATAAACCCCTTAGCTCACTACTCTTTCTCACTTAGCTCACTTTTCTCTCACCTAGCTCAAACCCTTTTGATGCCTCTTGTGAAACTCTTTCCTAACAAGTTTATAAGTGTTCTAGCTTATTTTCCTCTTGATAGTTCTCACTCTTTATATAGAGAACAATCTGAAAATATCAAAGACAACTATCCAAAAAACTAGCTAACATGGCAACTCAATTCCAACTTGAATTGGTTGCCACCTCCTAGCATGGCAACTCAATTCTAACTTGAATTGGTTGCCACCTCCACTTGTTTCCAAAGTGGTAACTCAATTCCTAATTGATTTGGTTTCCATCACCCAACTCAATTACATGAGTCCAACCAAGTTTGGCAGCCTCCTTCTAATTCTAGCAACTCCTTTGTTGCTGCAACTTGTTTTCTCACTTCACATTGCATCATTGGTGAGCCACTTTACACAACACATATTACATAATCTGCTCTTCAGAGCTTATTTCACACAGCGGAAATTTAAATTCACAAACACTTTCAAACCACACTTTATACACTGCAAGTACACGAGATAGCCTTCTGCTCCTAACCTTAGTTACCCTGCTCACGGGTCTCTCCCACCTGCAGGATAAGATCATCAACGGTTCATGAGGTAAGTGAAACCTATTTTGTTTCAAATTAATTTTTACTGGATATTTTGGTATTGAACTATATAACATATGTTGTGGTTGTATGGTGGGAATTCATACGTGAATGGCCACATAAATAAATATATATATATATATATATATATTGTTGTGATTGGTGTATTTGGCGATAAAACAATGTTTAACGTGAAACGACATTTTATATTGTTTTGGTGTGGGTGATTTTAGAGTTGGTGTTTTGGTGTTGATGGATTTAGGTGAGAATACATCGAATCCCTTCTAAGACTGTCAGGTGGGCATTCTCATGGCAAACAATAAGGGAAACCAAGACCCTAGAGTGAAAGACCCAAAAACAATTAGAGCTCTAGTATGTCACCATCTAGTACTCATGACTGGTGTGTAATCATGAGTGAACACGTTCGTAGTGTTATAGATTAGAGGTTCAGAGTATTCTCTCGTCTATCTGTCAATTAAATGACGTGTGAAAACTATTTTTAAAAATAAAAGAGTTTTGGTATAGTCACATGCGGTAACTTAAACAGTTCTTAAGAAAAATAAAAGAATAATGGTTGTGATGATATTGATGAATATGAGTACCATCGTTATACATGGATTGCGTGATGCTAATGAAAGTGCATGTTGTATTATATTACGTGAAATTGACATATTTATACTATGAATGTGGTTTACTCATACAAGCTTTAAAAAAATTTACCGGGTTTGTTGGTGATGAACCCGGTACACTATTCAATGGTGTAGAGACTTATCCTACATTTGGCAGAGATCATGAGCCAAGTAACTAAGGTTAGAGCAGAAGGCTCTCTGGTGTACTTGCAGTGTACAAATTGTGGTTTGAGAGTGTTTGTGAATTTAGACTTCCGCTGTGTGAAATAAGCTCTAAGAAGCAGATTATGTAATAGGTTGATTATTTAATTTATTATGTAAGTTTGTAATGTAATATTTGACTCAGAAGAGTTGAGTCAATATTGATATTGTGGTTCGGAACTGTGATGTCGTATTAAGGAAAAAATTTCCAGGTACTTTTATTGAAGGTTCTGAGCTTCACGTGCCCGATTTGATTTGGTTATAATAACTTTAATTAAGTTATTTGTGTTTGAAATTTTGGGGCGTGATATGCTTGGAACAAGAAAAACAGTCACATAATTAAACTAATTAGATTGTCATAAATGCAAAATTAAATTAAAACAAGAGCGGTGGCTAGGGTTAATTACTGTATCAGCAGCAGCTAGGATCCAGTCATTGGTTGCTGTGTCACATCCCGGATCGGCTCTGCCGTAGCATGATATTGTCCGCTTTGGGCCCCACCCTCACAATTTTGTTTCTTGGAAGCGAACGCACGAGCAACTTCCCAGTGGGTCACCTAACCTGGGATTGCTCTAGCCCAAACTCGCTTAACTTCGGAGTTCCCATGGAATCTGAAGCCAATGAGCTCCCAAAAGGCCTCGTGCTAGATGGAGGTGAGCATGTACATATAAGGCACATCACCCCATCTCCGTTGGTCGATGTGGGATGTTACATGCTGGGTTACACAGGCAAGAGGCATGGATGCAGGGGCGGATCCACATAGGGACAAGAGGGGTCAATTGACCCCTGCAAGCCCGAGATCCACTATTGGAGGCGAAGATATTGACCCCTGCAAATTGCCCACAAACTGCTTGATGAAATGCTCCAGAGGGAGCAGCATAGCAGGCAGATTACCTTATTTCCATTTTTAGCATTAAAGTAAATATCTTTGTCCTTTTACTTTCATTTATTTTTATGTTACTCCATTTACTTAAGTTTACAATGTAAATAAGAAAGTACCCCCCATTTGGATTCAAATAAAAATACTAGAAAATCAAATTCCCACCAAATCAAAATATGAAAAATCGATTTTAGGGCAAAATACGATTTAGGCTAAAAATGATGGCTCATTACGTCAATATTTACTTCATACTAAAATCCCATATAATCAAGTTTTCTTATTTGATGTGTAAGGAATAAAAGCCGCCAAAAATTATCTTGAGAAAATGATTATTCCGAAAACCATTTTTCATACTTAGCCAATATTTTTGCATAAAATAATTTTTCATGTATGATATGAATGCATGAAGGGACCTAAGGTCAATCTAGGTAAAAAGTCTTAGATGTTCAATCCACAAAGAGTTTTACAAGAATAACCTAACTCTTACGTATTGAAAAAATATTTGCTTGAATAAACTCCCCCTAAGACAATACTCATAAGGGACCAAAGTTTAAGAGTTAGAACCCAAAAGAAATGCATATAAAGCCCAAAATCAAATCGACGAAGAACCTCAAAAATGACGTAAATGCCTTAAAATGAGCAGGATTGCGGTAATATATGTCAATTCTTACATCGAATAGGATGAGAAGCCTTGGGAAGCGAAGAGGATTGCGTTAATTTCTTGGTTTATTATCACATTCTTAAATATATTTCTGGTGTATTGCAGTGTGTATCTATTTTTTGAAATTGATGCAGTTCTATTTGATAATGAACATTAGTATTTTGTATGGTTTCATCTATTAACTATGAATTAGAATATTATTGTTTCATTTCGATTGGTCTATTTTGAATAGAAATTATTTTAACCTTTTACACGTTGACCCTTGGAATGAAAATTTCTGAATCCGCCATTGCATGGATGTCAGTGTTGGTATCAAGAGACAGGTTGTAATTTTTGTCACTTTTGTTGGGTACTTTGATAAAACCTGTTCCTGTTGTGTGGTGCTGCTTGTCCACACAATTCAGATCCTTATAGTAGTCTGTTTCCACAAACTCCTCCCCAACCTCACTTCCCTTCACAACTATTTTCTACTTCAAAAAAAAACACAAAAGGCCAGAAAAACATTAGACAAAATTATAAACAAGGAATTAGAAATAAATAGTGAAAATGAAGCAGATATCACAACAAGGCGTTTGTAGTCCAACGGTTAGGATAATTGCCTTCCAAGCAATAGACCCGGGTTCGACTCCCGGCAGACGCAAATTATTTTTATTTTTATTTTCTCTAGAAAAATTTACTAAAACACCAGTGAAAATCAATTTCCCTTTTTTATTTGGTAAAACAAACAAACAAACAAATCAATGAAAACCAACCTCAGGATATTTTCCAGACGTTGGAACTCAACAAGTTCAGGAATTTCTGAGTTTTCATTATCATGGTTAGAGAGAGTATCAACGTATTGAGACGATGTATATTCGCTGCATTGAGACTTAATGTGACGTTTGGGATTTACTCCATCGAAGTATTCTCTGTCTTTGACTCTATCACTGCCTCTTCTTCATTTGACAAATGAATGTCACTCCTGTTTGGCCTCCCACAGCACGCCATTTTTCTTCTTCGTTTACTTCCCTCATGCAAAACTGGGTTTTATATATATGATAGAGGGTGGTTTGGAAGAGGTATATATTTTTGCTTGCATTATTATTATCTTGGTGACTTTGATGTGTGGGAAATTTTGGGACCCAAAACCAAAAAGTATCCAACTTTTTGAAGAGAAAATATATCAGGGATCTTATCTTTTAGTCTGCTTACATGGCATTGTTAGGTGGCATGACAAGTTCAAGTTTGGATTTTTCTTCAGTAGCTATCTGGATTTTGATTATTTGAGGCCCCATTTTCTTTAATTTTAGACAACTCTGCCACTTGCCTGACCTCTTCATCTTTTCATCATATTGACTTTGGGAGGACTTGGCTTCAATCCAGGTTCAAACTATATATATAGAGAAAAGAGATATGTCGTCTAAACACTTTGAACAAGTTTTATGGTGCAAGGATAATGTGACGCACTTGACTAGTTTGATGAAAACAATTGGCTTATGAAGCTTATACCACATAAACGATTTAAGGAAATTTTTGAGTTCTACTTCTGCATAGACTCGGTTAGATCGTCCTTAAATCGTCCTTAATTGGAAAGATATATTCACATTCTTACAACGCAATGAGATGTCAAGATTATGTCTTCATTTGTTACATATTTATTCACAGAATTTGTGTGGAGTGCAATATTTGAACTTTTATTGTGATACTTTAAATTATAGAAGTGTTTTATCACTGCAGTTCTGAATCCCATCAAAATTTAAGCATTTTTGTCTTCCAATTGCATAAATGGAAGATTGAAATGAAAGAAAAATAGCTTTTTGCTTTAATTATACTTCAATCTATACATGTGGTGAGCTTAATTCATCTAGCTGTGGTGGCGTGTAAAGGGAAGCACGGTTTAGACCCTCTGTGGCCTTGAGGAAAGTTTGTGGCTGATGGGCTAGGCAAATCCTGTGTACACTTTGAGCTGGGCTGTTTCTTTGTAGATCGATATTTCCCTCCCTCCATTGGCCGCCCTAATATTGCCCAAGAGTCTAAGACCAACGTTAACCAATGGTGGTGGTACCAAAGAAAGCTGGCAATTCAAGTGCAAATTGCCTCAAGGCTCTCATATTCTAGTTGATTTGGTCAGTGTATACTCTTGAGTTTGTAAAAGGAATATAAATATGTGACAATAGATGTGATATAATTTATAAACCGTAAAATTTTACCAACTAGCTCGTAGTGTAATGGTATATCTCTTCTCGACGTTGAAGGATATCACGATTCCATTCTAACTTTTTGCACTTATTTTTTAGCGTAGAAAAATCATAAAATTGTGGAATTCTAATAACAAACATTACCCATATATAAGATCATTTGTTTCATTACCCATATATAAGATCATTTGTTTTTGTATAAGCATTAGGACATCCTGAAAGTCAATAGCAGATGGAAAAAAAACTTACATGTAATGGGGATAACATGTTTTTCTTTATTTCCGATAACACACATGGAAAAATTATCCTATGTCATTTCAATTTTTATTATGAGAATAAGCAGTATTATATACATGAGCTTCTCTCATAGGAGATGAACTTCAGAGCTTGAAAAATACATTCAATTTTGGGCCAAACTTTTTGGAAATATGTACAACCCTCCAAACACTCATGCCAATATCTCCAAGATTATGTTGTGTCCAACTCATTTTTTTGGATTTGTTTGCGTTAGTCAGTAACTATTAGGAATTTGGAAGCTATTCTTTTGGCTTTTTATGTTGAATTTGTTGTGATAGTCGGTATTAAAAAAAAAAAAATAAATAAAAAGGCATTGTTTTGTTCTAAAAGTGACTGGTGGCCGATTAAGACAATTTTTCTTCATGAAGACAAGATAAATAATGAGTGATGCTATTTTTATTACACGTCTTATTTCCCCACCCATCATGTAAATTTGAAAAAACACAATCCTATATTTTCACTCCATCATTATTCCTAAAATACCATTTAATTATTAATTCAAGTAAATTCTCTTTGCTAATCATTAGTAGTTGAGAATGAAGAGGATCAAGTTGTGTTTGACAAACTGGATAAAATGTTTTAGTCTAATAATTTGATTTTTTGGATCGTTTAGTTTATTATTCTCTGCCTTGTAGTTGGAATTGTTCTCTTCAACATCTATTCTCTTGTTTTTTTCCTCTTCATAGATAATTTGATTGAATGAACAAAAGAGAGAAGAAAATTGTTTGAGAATTGAGTTCTGAGCACTGAGGAGTCGTACGCTTTCTTCCTTTTTCTTTTTGTCAAACGGTAGAATAGGTGGGTTACATTGCATGAGTTGTGGTTTGTTACCCAAGTCCTTAGAAGTAATTTTACATATGGGTAAATTTGTCTTTAAAATTTTGAAGATAAGGTGTGTGAGGAAATAGGACAATGGGGTGGAAATAGGAGCACTCTAAATAATACGCATGTGCATGCGGTCATTGTGAATTTTTCTTGTGGGGAATGGTGTTTTCAAATTTGAATGTACAATTCTATTCAAACACCAAGTCAAGTGTTAACTCAACCCTAATTCGCGTTGAGTGATATTGTATCACTAGCTGACGTAGTGATACATTACCATTCTATAATTTCTATTGGACCCTAAGTAGGTATTAAATATCGGAAGTTTCGGAAATATCGGTGGTTCAAAAACACGGAAATATCGATGGAAATATCGAAAAAATATCGATATCGATAAAAATTTGATAAAAACCACGGAAATTCTAAGAAAAACTTGGAAATTTTTATTGAAACTTTAGAGAATGTTTATTTAGTCAATTATCTATTAGTTTATCACAAAAATTGGAAGGAAATTCATTGCATGATGGATTTAAGCTGATTTAAGTTGATTATATAGCGAGCCGACAAACACTGGATCGTAAAAATATGTTGTAATTAATGAAAGAAGATTAAACACACCATAATCATTTATATATAATTTTACTACAATATTTTACACTTTATACATTGCATTGTAAGATACACGAGTGACTTAGTACCACATAGAATTCCTATGAGGTTCAATTTTTTTACTATCTTCATCATCTCTATGTGTAGGACTACAACTAATTAGTTAGGTTAGGTGAGGGGTGAGCTCTTAGCGATTAGTCAGTCCGGGTGTGGTTGAATGGTAGGGTAAGTGGTGTAGGTTGAAACGTGGGGAGTAATTCAATTTTTATTTTGAGAAACAACTTGTGTGACAACATATATAAATATGAGTTTTGATATATAATAATCACAAACTGACCAAGAGCATGATGGTAAAGTGGGCTGAGAACCAGCAACAGTGTAACATCCCGATCCTAAAAAGGAAATTAAATAAATTAAAATAAGGGAATTAAAATAAAAAAATATGAATGAATAAAATTAAATATAATAAATAAGTTAAGATAAGTAAATGAAATAAAATAAAATAATTAATTAAAGAAATTGTTCAATAAATAAATAAATTTAAAACCGACAGAAGTGCTTTGGTGGGTTGTGTTTTATAGGGGGCATGCCACGTTGACGATCCGTGTGCTTGTGTTTAGCCAATTGGATTGTTTTGAAGTGAAGGGATAGGTGTGAGATTTGATGGTGATCAACGGCTGTGAGTGAAGACACGCTAGAGATCCACGACTTCTGGATTTTGGAGAGTAGTTGGGGCATTAACTTTGCCTTGGGACCAAATTATATTATTTTAGGGAGTGATTTGCTCATTCCCTTTGTGCCTCTCTTCTTCCCCGATACCAAACCCTCCTCCTTCTCTAAGACCAGGCGACGGCACCGTTAAAATTGGTGCTGTCTGGCCAAGCAAGCCACCCCAAAACACCTCCAAACTTCGTCCCTCACCTCCCTAGACCCATCCCACCGGTTCGTGTTGCTCAAAATCACCCCGAAAACCGACTGTAAAACGGGAGAAAATCTTACCGGCGATATTCCTACGATATTTCGTCGATATTTTCGATAAAATTACGAAATAAAACAGAACCCTCGTGATAATATCGGGGCTTCAAAATAACCGAAATATCGCCGATATTTCCGCGATATTTTCGAAATTTCATTCTATCTTGAGTGTAATGTCTTCATGGCTTTGTTCATGAACTTAATTGGAAGCTAAGTACAAGGAGCTCAGAGTACAAATACTCACCTTGGACCCTTTATATTATACATCAAATTGGGAATGAAATCGTAATCTCTTAAATCTAAAAAATGACTACAAGAATAAATCATTTGTGATTTCATTCTACAGAAATGCAATATTTCCATGTGAATTTTTTACTGACTTGATCGATAGTCTGATGGATTTTAGCATGCTTATTCTGATTGTTAAAGTCACATGGATTATGGAAGGGTTGATTATCAACATTCATAACATGAGTTTCGTGTACAATTTGTACATAACTATTTGTGCAATCATTGTTATAATTGTAAGCTCCTTTTCACGTCACTCATCAAAGAAATACCATATACAGGAAACTGTCTAGGGTTCATACCAACTTGGGCTTTAGAACCTGACACGTGGTGAGTTTGGTGGCAAATTTGTCCCATGTTTAATCATGTAGATCGTTAGGGAGGGAAGAATCGAACACAAAGGAGGGAAGAATCGAACACATATGTGTTAAATGCATTTATACTGAAATAATAAACATAAACTAGTAGTCGATGACTATTTGACTTAAATGCATTTAAAACCCTTGGCCAAAAGAAGGAGAAATATTTCATAGAATAGATAATTTGTTGTGTTGCTGAATAAACTACAAAGAAAATGTCAATAAACTAGCATATATCAGAATCTCAATAAAGATGGACTTAATTAGACACTTCATTTGACTTTGATTAACCTCTTTATATAAAGATCGTAGGCACTCCCCATCTAGGGTGCATTTTTGCTCACCACTTTAACCATAGGTGTCATCACCACCATATTCTCAACGTGTGGCGTGTCCAGTATAATTATGGTTCCATAAATACAAAGCAAAGTTAAGCTATAGTTATGCCTATGGACACGTGTCAAGCATTGAAGATGGTGGTGAGGATACACCATGGTTAAAGTGGTGAGCAAAAATGCTCCCCCCCCCATCTATGATCTCAAATTTTGATAAATTATTCGTCTACTAATTAAAAATAGTTTTATTCGATAGCATTTTTTTCACCACTTTAATTCAAAGTGTATCCTCATTATACGTTTCAACACTTAAAACGTATCTATATGGTGACACGTGTCAAGTATTGAAAAAAGTGATGAGCAAAAATATTTTCGTTTAATTGATGGTGATCCAAGAAAAATTCTTTTGTCCAGCCCAGAATATATCCGTACAAGAGAAAAGCAACAAATTAGAACACAGCAGCTCTTATCTAGAGACCTTCTTGCCAATCATTTTGCAAGTGGGCAAATTTTATGTCCCCCCTGACTTCGGACACAGTCACCTTTCACTAACCTGAATTGTTTGATGAATATCTTGAGAGACGAACTATTATGCATGATCAAAATGACTAAAATCTAAAAAAATGCATGGTGGATATTTAAATCCGAATAAGAAATAGAGTAAAAAGTATGGTTGAATTCTAAATAGCCAACATCTTTTTCCAGTGATGTGTGTGTGGGTCGGTAGGGCTGAAGACATAATATGGCGAGCGAGCAGTGTTTTTTTCTTAAACGCCTTGCTCTTGTCTTATTGAATTAGTGTCGATCGCCACAGTTTAGAGATTGTTGGGAACTAACTACGCCCAAAAGCAGAGAAAGAAACGGGGGAAAATGAAAAAAAAAGGAAAGATATACTTTGATTTCATAGTGCTTGAAAAGGCAATAGAATCAAGAGAATTGCACTTGTGACAAGGAGAGGCATGCTGTCTAGCAATATAACAAAAGCAAGAGCAGTGTTCATAATAGCAAGTTAGTACAACTAAGAACTAATAACTACTTGTTTGGGTCTATTCTATAATGTAATATCGTAATCTGAACCATGAAATTTTAAGCTTATTATTTTATAAATTATCTTTGCAAAAGTTCATCTAAATCAGAGATCGTTTGGCCACTTAATTATTATCGTGAAATGTTATCGTTTATCAATTTGTCTATTTGTTTGGTAACATTTAGATAATTAAACGTTTTTTTGATGAGTGAATATTTATCTATCGCCTTTCTCAATAAGAAATATCCTCAAAAAAAAAATTATCAATTAGTTAGCACTTGAGCACTATTAGTAACATAATGTGTTTACGTTAACTATTGATAAGTTGAATTTTAGAAAACTGTTTGGTAAAAGCCTGATGGGAGATCGTTCCACATCAAAACACACTGTTAATAACTAATTACACACAGATACAGATGATTAAGTTTTGAGGGGAGAGTCTATAAATACCAACGCACTCTGCACTTGTTCAATATCATATTTCTATACACCAAACCAAACCAAACCAAAGTGAGAATAATATTGGAGCTTTGATTTTCTCTCCTTCCATCTCCCTCTGGTCCTGGACTTTGAATCCCGTCATGTTTCCTAACATCTTTGCTTGGTGCTCGCATCTAGAAAGTTCAAGGTATATGAATGGTAGTGGATTCATTGGGCTCATTTTATTTGCTTATTGCAAAACATTACATTATTATTAGTGTCTATTAATTCCGGATATAAGTGCATATATTATATGAGAAGAGAGATAGAGATCAAGATACCTTACACTCAACCATTGCAGAATGCATCGTAAGGAAAATGGCATTTTCGAGGTTAAAATTATTTTTCCTTTTCTGGACTGTCCAGCAGGCTCCATCTCTTGATCAAATTAAAAAGGAAACTTTTCCATTGTCAACCATCACTCCAAATCCTCCCCGTACACGTGTCTTTTAAGACTAGTCTTATTATATGTGTACGGTAACCGAACACTTGTCCATTTACACTCTCTTTCTTCACATGCACCCACCCACTAGTGTGCCCATTTACCACTCTTATTATTTGAGGCCCTAACGCCGTTAATTTTCCTTTCACTCAGAAAGAAGAAGAACGCCGCCGCCGTCACCGAAAACCGGGACAACCTGTACTCCGTTCCGTTTCACGGGGATCCGTTTCTAGGGAAGCATAGGCAAACAAGATTGTCTCTGCGCTCCGACAGGTCAGTCAGTGAGCTTCATTAATTTATTGTTTTAATTTAAATTATTTTCAGCTCTTCAATTAATTAATTAACTCATAATGTAGTAATTAATGATAAAAATTGCGGGAGATAAGATGGGTTAAACTTGCTATCTTAAACGCGCTGGTGGCGCTTTCCTTATCCTGCGCCCCCACCCCCTTATTCTTTCTCTTTCAAAGCGCTACTCTGCTTGCTACTGAGAGAATCTGATCTGTCTGTGTGTGATTGCAATTGGGTTTTTAGAGGCGGAGAGGTACTCAAGGCGAGGAAGAAAGAGGAGAAAATGGCGGGAAAGGTTTCGAATTTCTCGGATCTGATTCAGCGAGTGGCGGCTTCTTGCTTGCTGCACCCACTCGCCGCCGGCCGGCACGATCCCGGCAACTCGCCGGTGAGTCGACGCGGCGGTGACGACGAGGAGGATGAAGCGTACGAGAACGAGAGCTGCGACGAGCATGACGAGGACGACGAAGAGGAAGAAGATGAAGGTGAGATTGGAGACGGAGGTTTAGGGTTTAGGGCTCGGGAGATGGAGATGGCAATGAGGGAGGTGTTCGACGCCGTTTCGGCAATGAAGAAGGCGTACGTCAGCCTCCAAGAGGCCCACAGCCCGTGGGACCCGGAGAAGCTCAGAACAGCTGACGTGGCGGTGGTGGGTGAGCTGAGAAAACTCGGGGTCCTCAGAGAGAGATTTCGAAGAAGATGCACCGCTGACGGCGGCGGCGGCGGAGGATGCGGAGTAGTAATGACGGCGAGTACATTGAGAGAGGTGGTGGCGCCGTACGAGGCGGCGGTGGAGGAGCTGAAGAGAGAAGTGAAGTCCAGAGAAGTCGAGATCCAAAACCTCAAGGAGAAGCTAAACGGCGTCGTTAACATCTCCCACTCTAAGAAGGGCAGGTCTCTGTCTAGGAGGAAGGTCGGCTGCAGCAGTCAAGTTCAAGGTACAAACATATCTCCCAGCTTTGTATGACATTCCAAAATGACAATTCTACCCTTGTTAACGTTTCTGTAATTACAGTCGCAACAGCTCCGGCGCCGGAGCTGTTCGAAGCGACGATGAGCCAAGTGAGAGAGGCATCGAAGTCGTTCACATCGCTGCTCCTCTCTCTCATGCGCGGGGCCCACTGGGACATTGCCGCCGCCGTCCGATCAATCGAAGCCGCCACCTCCACCGTCATCACCGCCGGATCGTTCAGCACGTCGTCGATCATGGCGACGCAAAACGGGAACGCCAAGTACGCATTGCAGTCGTACATTTCGCGAAAGCTCTTTCAAGGCTTCGACCACGAGACCTTCTACATGGACGGCAGCCTCTCCTCACTGCTCAACCCGGACCAGCACCGCCGCGACTGCTTCGCGCGGTACCGGGACTTCAAAGCCATGGACCCCACCGAGCTGCTCGGGATCCTGCCTACGTGTCAGTTCGGGAAGTTTTGCTCCGCCAAGTACCTGGCGATCGTTCATCCCAAGATGGAGGAGTCGTTGTTTGGGGACTTGGAGCAGAGACGACATGTCGTAGACGGAGGGCATCCGAGGAGTGAGTTTTATGGCGAGTTTTTGGGGCTGGCGAAGGCGGTGTGGTTGCTGCACTTGCTGGCGTTTTCGCTTGACCCAGCGCCGAGTCAGTTCGAGGCGAGTCGAGGGGCCGAGTTTCATCCGGGTTATATGGAGAGTGTTGTGAAGTTTGCGGGCGGGCTGGTTCCGTCGGGTCAGGTTGTCGGGTTTCCGGTGAGTCCGGGGTTTAAGCTTGGGAACGGGTCGGTGATTAAGGCCAGGGTTTATCTGGTAAACCGGAATTAGAGATGTTAATATTATTAGGTTGCTAGTGAGTGAGTAGTGCCTAATGTTATTTAGACTTGTAGTCGTTTGTCCAATGTTGAGTCTTGAGTTGTGTCACCGTGGTGTGTGTGTGTGATATAAAAATGTACCTTTTTCTTAGAATCGTTCTTTTGCACTTTTTAGAGATACAATCTCATGAGTCTATATAATAAGATGAAAGAAGTACGCCATCTTGAGTAACTATCTTGAGTGACTAGTTGATGTATCTTGAGTGACTAATCACCGTTGATGCATACAAGATTTCAATGCTTCAATAGCCATCTTGAGTGACTAATAGCTGTTGATGTATCTTAAGTGACTAATCGCCGTTGATGTATGCAAGATTTCAATGCTTCAATAGTTAGAATCAGCAACATGGTACCATATTTACTGATTATATTATTGTATCCATATCAAAAAGTTCACTTTGTTTAGTTGGATCTCGTCTCTATTAAAATGTCATCTATAATATGGTTAAAATGAGATCGCTTTAGCATTGCTCCAATATAGAAATGTTTTAGGCAATGCAATCACCAAAACACCTACTATTACTAAGCTGATGCCACAAGAATAAGAATTATCTGGTATCCATTCAATTCAAATGGTATTGTAATAAATTAACAATAATATTATGTTGCTGTCCAGTACAGCGGAAGGGAAGTAGCTTCCCACAGAGAAGGGTACAATGAAATGACTTCTAAACCTTTCAAATCCTCTCCAATGCAATGATACAATGATGTAACAATACTATGCATAGAATGGAAAAGTAAAAGAAATCTTGCAGCGGGTACAAAAACGGAAAAAAAAAAAGAATGAATCTTTAACCATTGAAGAGGCAATTCCCAAGTAAAAGTTGTGTCTTCATGGAAACTCAAAATCAAGAGAGCAGATTCATACCCTGAAAATATTTTTCGCCTGCCATGGGGAAAAACAAGAGCAAATAAGCATCATGACAATTTACCAGTGGGTTTCAATTAAACAAAAATTATTACTGCGAGTCTGCGATCTTACTTGCTCTAGCACTAGAAACATAATCACATTCCAAGATCCTAGCCGACCAAAGTTTGGGAGGAACCCTTTATAAAAGGCCAAAAGTCCCTGCAGTATATCATCTGTCATGAGTTCCAAAATATTTGAGGAAGCTGGTGACAAAAATTTCGACCTTTTTACTTAAATGAAACGCTTTGAAGGGTAATGACTATGAATGGTACAGCCAGAGTGGAAGTACGGATTAAAACTGAAATAAACCAACATACCTCATACTTCAAAGTTTTGACAAAGCAGTCAAAGGTGTTTTTGTAAGTTGAATCTCCCATCATTCTAGATTTCACCTGGAACAAAACAAGTAGGGCATCCAACCCAACATTTCCTTACTAGCTCATCCATCAAAAACTATATAAAATTGTTTTGTACAATAAGAAAATGTCATCACAATCTTTCACTAGCACACCCTTTTTACAGCCTGCATTGAACAATATGCAGGTTATGCTTCTATCGCAAAACCAGCATTCCATGATTTTTAAAATTTTGAGAATAAATATAGCATGCACATATCTTTTTTTCTTCTTTGGTTGGAATATAGCATTGACAGATCAAGCGTCCAATTTTCAGTACCATATTCATCATATAATCTTCAATATTTTCAATTCCAATGCTATGCTTTACAGGGCAGCATGAGAGAGAGAGAGAGAGAGAGAGAAAGAGAGAACGAGAGACTTATCATTTGATAACTTCTCTTTAAAATTCTGTTTTATGTTTACACTTCAGCTGTAATTTCCATTTGTTAATTATAAATATATATGTTAATGAATTAATATTGAAATTTCAGTTCTAGAAAGCCAAGGTTAATATTGAAGTTGAAATTAAAAGGCTGATGATCTGCGATGAAGAATTTATTGTTTAAAAAATATCTCTGTAGTTACCATATTTTTTTGGCAGTAGTGCATTTGCATTTCACTGTAGTTGCAATTCAAACCAATGTATTTATTTACAGCCTTATGAAGATAAATTGGAGTGACAAACTTATTTTTACAACTAATTGGTTGCAGAATGCATACCACATCAACAGGAGAGCCAATACAAACTGCAAAGAAACCGGCACCCAGACCAGCTAGGAGATGAGTGAAAATATTGTCCATGAACCCTGGAATTTTCAAAATCGTCTGCATAAGTATGAAGAATCAGGACACTGGGATTTATCCTCCTAGATATAGAAAATTCGAAATCACTTGCAAATTATAAGGATAATTGAACTTAGGAGACAGAATGCTCTGATATTACCTCCTTTACTTGATCATAACTGGCTAGTTCAGCAGCATTTATAATAGCATTTCGTGCTACATTTGGCCCCAGCCCAGTCCACAGGGCCCCTACACCTTCCTGATTATTTTGACAAATATTAAAAAACAAAGACGAATAAGCTGATATGAAAACAAAGTTAAAAAAAGGTAAACTAAAAACTTTGTTCTACTTTAAGAACACTAACCTGTCTCACTATAGTGAAATAAGCATCTACAGCTCCAGAATAACGCCTAGGAACTCCAGCTGGCAATTTTCCTTCAGCTTGAAGTCGAACCTTCACAAGGTCCGTTGGATTAGCCACTATGATTGCCAGAGCACCTGTCAATACAAAAGTTGAGATATGAGTATGCTGTTAAATTTTCTTTTTTCAGTTCAAAGCAAGGAAGATAATGGCAACATACGAAAAGTATGTTAGCTGATAGTGCAATACAATTAATTCTAGCAAGATAGTTGCCAAATATACTAACCAGTCAATAGAGCAGCAAGTATTTTGTGGAACAGAGGAATATCTCCAACAAAAGCACTGCCAACAAGGAAAATTTTGACCTGTTCAACATGCAGTTTATGGATATGCAGAATGTGTCACAAAGAAAGCATTTAACAGGAATTTATAATTGCATTTGTGAAAGAAACAGATCTGGAACTCACAGGATCATATAACCCAATTCTTAAGCCTCCGTAAATACACTGTCGTTGTAATCCTGGAATTATGCCATTCCAAAGTGCTGCTAAACCTTCTTCCCTAGCGATGGTAGCCATAGTACCAAACAAGCCCCTATATTTCGGTGAGCCAGTTGCATCCCCCGCAACTGCTTTCTTTTGGAGCTGGAGCCTGACTTTAGCAGTGTCTAAAGGAATGGTACAGAACTGCACAATATCCATGCAGACACCAAATGGTAAGAATCTCTAAAATGTTATATACCAAGCAGCAATTGTTACAAATACACACATACACATGAAGTTGAGACCTTATCAGGCTGCCAAGCATCAGCTAGAGTTCTACATCGTCTTAATTCTGCCAACTCATTTGAATTGCAGCTTAACATTAACCTTAAACTAATCATATCATATATTAAAGGGTTGCAATCAATATTCCCACCTTTGCACCCTAATTCATTTATTAGTTTCTTTCAGTTAATCCACATTACGCAATTTCAAGGAGCATCATACCAGGACACGCTGTCAAACGCAAACAAGCAGCAGCTACCCTTACATTTTAACATTACAAACTCAGAATCCAAGTAAAATTCAAAACCATCAACCATCAACGAAACGTATTGACATTATGCTAACTACTTTCCACAAAATTGAACACCAAGCATTGATCTTTATATAAAACTGGCAGAACCCAAGTAACAAAATACATTTATTAAGCTAAAAAATAGAAATTAAAGCCAAAGAAGCATCAAACAGCTGACCCAGTTAAGCATATTTCTTAACTACGAAGTAAAACTAATAAATAAGCTGAAATATACAGAGGCATTAACATGAACAGATGGATCGTCGATACCTCAGCGAAGCAGGCAGCGAAAGCACTGCACAAGAAAGTTTGCAAGAATGAGATCTCAGACCTGGGGCTGAGATCTGCCATCGGAAGGTGCAAAACGAAAGCTCAGAAGCAAGGATTGGGAAAATGGGTAGGCAAATTCTTGGTTGAGTTGAAGAGAGGGAATGGCGTTAAGGTTATAAAGAAGGTGGATAATGAGTAATTATGAAGGTACATGGAAGAAATAGTATGGCCTTCTTTTTGGTCTCCATTTTCACTCCTTGCTATTCTTGCCCTCTTGTCGACATCGTTTCAATTATTTTAGGGGTGAGTGATCATGGGTTCTATTAGTTTAATCATTCTGAATTTCAAATTCTTCAAAGTGATGTGTTGCCCAATTTGATTTGTTGGTGTGATTATGGGCTTTCCTTTGCATTTTAAAATTTTTGTAAATTTCTTTTATTTTCTTTGTGGTGATTGATAAATTTACAATTTTATTTTTGTAGACCAATTCAAGAAATATTGAAATATCAAATTATGCACTGAATTCAACATATTAAAAATAAAAAGGAATGCATGGAGAAAAAAAACATATAAGGAGCTTGTATCTCAAGTAATTAAGAGTATTTACTTATTTACGAAGTCTAGATTCGATTCTCTCCTCTCCCAATATGCTTGTATACATTTTTTTAAACCATCATATTTAGTCATTCACTGCTACATCCTTGTATTTGGTTTCACAATTTTTCTCATTTAGTTGCTTATCATTTACAGACTTTTTGGTCTTAAGTTCTGAAGAGAATCTTCCGTGTAATCTACTTTATACATCAATATAAAAAAAATTAAAATAATGATAAATTCTACATCTGAAAAAAACCATGATAATGCTATTAGAACAAAACAAAGAAAATTTAATTAAGTAATTTATTTTTTCTTTTCGATTGTTTTCTATTTATTTTCTGTCATGTGCTGAGAAAGGGATTCGTTGAATTACATCAACCGAAAAACTAGCGTGGGGAAAAGGTACGTAGTCAATGCTAAATGTAGAACTTGACATATTGCATCATCAATTTGTTCAATGTGTACTAACTAGTAAGTACCTCCACCGGCGGACTCAGGAATTTTTCAGGAGATAGACAACATTTAAAAGGTTAAAAGTCGATTTAGCTTGATGATGTGAAACACTAAGAATTGAAAATCTCCAGTACCTCAAACAAGTCATTGTCCTCCTTAGAACTTGTAAGAACAACACACAAACAGTCTGAGTTCCTCCACCCTTTACTAGGATTATTAAAAAAACAAATTCATCAGAAACTCCCTTAACATCTGCAACCAATGACAACAAACATTAAACCAAATAAAACTATGACAGAGTATACCATTACCAACAGTTGCACAACAAACAAAACAATAATGTCTCTTTCATACATTTAATCGAACACATGGTGGGCATTAGTAGAGGGGCAAATTCCGGCCATCCCAAATGATTTTCCAACGAAAGGAGGTGCTTGTTCATGTGTAGATCCGCCAATGATTACCTCCCTCAACTACATTTTCAAAAGATTTTATTCGTATTATAGATGTTTGTGGTATGACTTATAGCTCAAGAAATAATTGATACGTATCGGTCACGATAAGATAAGAGTTTAATCTTCGTTGTACTTAATAATTAATGTTTGATCTAATAATACTTTTTTCCCCACTATTCTACTTTGTACTTCCATTACATTACATCTTTCTTCGCTACTTTTTTATAACCCAAAAAAAAACCTATGCAAAGTAAAATACTAAATGTTAAAGTGGCTAATTCTTATTGGTAAATGTCAACATGTCAACTGGGAGGGTTCAGATCTTCTGTCCATGTTTTTGTGTGTCCTTCTCTGTCAATGGGTTAATTTTATGACACGTGGCATTATTTTATTATTTTATTTATATTAAAAGATAAAAGCATTAATTTGTTAAAGTATTATTAAGTGGAATTCCACATGTCAAAAAAGTAATGCATAGATAGAGAGGGACACACAAAAACAGGGACAGAGGATCTGGACTCCAACTGGGATTGGAGTAGCTTGACGACATTGCTTGTATTGGAAAAACAAAAATGAAGCTCGACTTATCCTCAGTCACATGTGTCTCAGGTTCGAATTTCCATGGTATTTTGGTAGTGTATGTGAGAAATCCCCTCTCTTTATAATTTAGCTTATTATTTGTATTCGAAAAAAAAAAGCTTGGGCTGGGCTTGGATCCCATTCAGCCCACAATTATGGCCCGGCCCAATATTGAAGGTGCAGGATCATATTTTAGCTGCATCATTACAGTAGGCAAGACATCCTTCAAGTCGTGCGCGGGAACACAATTCCACGAAATCCCGCCAATTGAAACGCAAAATTCCCAAACATGGTTCATTTCCCTCGTCCACTATATAAACCCTAACCCCAAACCCCACCCACTCAAACCCTCAGAATCTCGTGCACCTATTTTCCCCCAAAAGGAAACCCTAACCCCAATCAAAGAATCCGTACATCTCCGAGACCCTGAAACGATGTTGGAGCTCCGACTGGTTCAGGGGTCGCTGCTGAAGAAGGTTCTTGAGTCCATCAAGGACCTCGTGAACGATGCCAACTTCGACTGCTCCGCCACCGGCTTCTCCCTCCAGGCCATGGATTCCAGCCACGTGGCGCTGGTGGCGTTGCTGCTCAGATCCGAGGGCTTCGAGCACTACCGCTGCGACCGCAACATCTCCATGGGCATGAACCTCACTAACATGTCCAAGATGCTGAAATGCGCCGGAAATGATGACATCATCACCATCAAGGCTGACGATGGCAGCGATACTGTCACCTTCATGTTCGAAAGCCCCAGTATGCGCTTCTTTATTTCACTTCATTTTTGTTTTAGGGTTTTTTGCCCTCTATAATTGTGTTCCCGTTAAATTGGTTTTCTTTTGGCTGGTAATGCTTGTTTGTTTTTCTATTAACTTTGATTTTTTTTTTTTGTAAATCTTGTTTTTTTTTTTGTTGAATATGATAAACTGTTTGAAAACAAAATAAACAAGACGTGCAAGTCTTGAAATTGAATTTGATAGATGTCCTCATAATTATTTGGCATGAAAATGAAAATTATAGCCTCATAGTGTTTGGTTGGAAATTATGGCATTTCTGTTAAGTCAGAAAGATATGTCTTCGCTATAAAATGTTGATAAAGATAAACGGGGTTTGTTTCTGTTAACTAAATCTTAGCCGAGGTTTATCATTTCATACATATCTAGGTTCCGATGCAGAGTTTTATTTGCATGCTACTGCCATGGTTGTTCTTTACTTCAATGCAAGGTAGTAATAACTGATATTGATTGAAATGTGGAGGGTTGGAAATTTGCAACTATTGATATTGTGAGAAAATAAACAGAAATGATGAAAATTATAATGAAGTGAACAGAAAGAATGTAGGGAGACATTGTATCCAATAGCGTTAATTGTTAGTTATAATTTTTTTTTAAAGAGAGATCGATTATGTGATTATTTGTTACAATGCTTCAATGATTGTTTTCTGATTGATGTATTTGTTTCTTTGGATTATGGATCACAGCACAAGATAAAATTTCTGATTTTGAGATGAAGCTGATGGACATTGATAGTGAGCACCTGGGAATTCCGGAGGCAGAATACCATGCCATTGTTAAGATGCCTTCAGCTGAGTTTGCTAGGATATGTAAAGACCTCAGTGGCATTGGTGATACAGGTACTGTTAACTTTTGTCCCCTCAGAATATTCATGATTCTCCAAATTTGATGTGTTGATTTTTGATTTGAGTAATGGGTTGATGTTGCCTGCAGTTGTGATATCTGTGACCAAGGAAGGTGTGAAGTTCTCAACAAGAGGGGATATTGGCACTGCTAACATCGTCTGTAGGCAGAACACTACAGTGGACAAGGTGTTGATGTTGTATCCCTGTAATTATGTGACATTGCCCTCACGAAAACATTAATGTACAAGCTGTATGGTTTTTGGTATTGCAATCCAATGTCTAACTCCGTTTCCTTTCCTTTCTAATATTTGGGATTTGCAGCCCGAAGAAGCAACAGTTATTGATATGAATGAGCCAGTTTCATTGACATTTGCTCTGAGGTACATGAATTCCTTCACAAAAGCAACCACATTGTCGAACACAGTTACAATCAGCCTGTCTTCTGAACTTCCGGTTGTGGTTGAGTACAAGATTGCAGAGATGGGCTACATCAGGTTCTACTTGGCTCCTAAGATAGAAGAAGATGAAGATGAGACGAAGCCTGAAGTTTGAGTGTTATGCCATGGCAGAGGCATATACTTGTTTGTTTACTTGAGCTGCACTGTTTAAAAATCCATGTAGAGGATTTTTTCATATACGCTTCGATTGGAGGTTTTCCCTGCTTTCTCTGTGACTGAGTTAGCAAATCTGCAGTTTAGGAATCTTCAGATCTATTAGATACTGTGTTGTAGGTTTTTAATTGAAAACATTGTTCTTTCTCCTCTCCTCTCCTTTTCTTGGTTTCGTGTTTGATTTGTGGTTATATAATCAAATGAACTCTGCTAATGCTCACTGATAATGGTGCCTAGTAGCTATTGTAAAAGGTGAAGTTTCATGTATAACGAAATCATCATATCATCTTTCATTGATTGTCAAAATTGAAGAATGATACACAGAATTAGAACACCAAATCCTGCAAAGGCGTAAAAGTAAATGATTCAAAATCCTATGATTCAAAATCCTCTGTTAACAACCCTAGAACGAACAGCAATACAATTGAGCTTGCACATCAGGGCTCAAGCTGGCAAAGCAATAAAAACATGTCCCTTCTGATTGGGCAGACTAGCCCTCTTCCTCTCTTTTGCATAAAAGTATTTTGGGAGGGTACAACTCAAAAAATCTGCCGCATGAACCCACTAAAGACTCTGGGTTAATCTTATCTATTTCGTTTCTTGGCTTCGCTGTAGAGAATGACTCCTGTTACTGTGAGAGAATAACCGAGCATCCCAGTCACTGATACAGGATTTCTAAATATCAAAATTGAAACCACCACGGCAACAGCTCCTTTTGCATTTCCCAACACCTGGAAAGATCCCCAATATCTCAATTAGGGGTTTTAGATACAATGAACCAAATAGGAACCACATTGAGCAACAATGTCATAAACAATACAGGAACCCAGGAGAAAAGCTTCTGTAGGTGGAGCTATTTATGCCACGTGACTGAGCTGACTATGGAAAAGTCTAGTTAAAGCACGACACGTATTTGATCATCAAATTTGAACACATTCTATATTTTAAATTACATTGTTTTACTACTCAGCACTGTCACGTGACATGAATAGTCTCACATAAGTTTTTCTTAGAACAAAGAGAGCATTGAGATAAGTTTCTACTATGTAACAAAAAGTAGCAAACAAGCACACATTTGTCCCGCATTTAAGCTTTGTTTGGATAATGCATTTGTCGCAAATAAATTCAAAATTGCAAAGAAGAGGGATAATATTTTTACCTGGAGGGTCAAGGCACTGGTGTGTTTTGTTACCAAGAAATTGGTCAAATTGACAAAATATGCGAGAGCAGAATTGATTACTAGATACCATACGATGGACACATCATCCCTTGCAAGTGCAATTGTGATCCCAACCACATCCTCTTCCATATAAAGTGCTGCAGGTAGAAGGATTGCAACAGCTACAGGGCCCATGTACATGAGGAGGTTCATAGAATTAAGCTTTTCCCTGATAAAATTTTAAAAAATGGAGATCGCTACTATCAATCAGCTGAGCAATCAGAACATCACATTAATTGATAAAATTGTTCAAAATCTTACCCTTCAGAAGACAACAATATCCCTTGGAGCACTGACTTGAGTGCCCTTGCTGCTGTAGCACCAACACACATTATAAATCCAAAGGCATGAAAACTTGGTTCTCCCTTCAGTCAATTTATGAATATTCAGTAATAGACCAGCAGCTCTCACTCTCACAACTTCAACAAGAAATATATATCTAACCAAACCAAATCTTCTCCTCAATGATTTTTACATTGAGAAAGATCAAACAATGAGTACAAATCACTCAGTTTATACTAACCGCTCATAAATTATTGCATCCAACGAATGTATACAACGTTCTTCTTTCAATAACCCTCTCTCGTAATGATCATGCAACCAACTACATATGTAATTTGCAGCAAGATGTAGCTGTAATCAAACAAAAAAATTTGGGAAAATATATTTTACGTCTTAACTGGAAAATAATGAAGTAAGTTATGGCAATGAAATCAATAAAATAAGAAGAAGAAAAAAACCCTCAAAATTCATGAAGCGACAGCATCAACGAAATTAAACACAACGAGCACAGCCCAATCAGGGAAATTAATTCATCAAAAGGGAGGTCTAATTAAATTATAAAAAGGAGAAAAGTGCAACATTGATACTCACAAAAATTTAAAGAAAAGAAAAAGAAAAATGAAGGTGCTGTTCTTACCCCACTGGCAATAACAACACCGGTGACAACCGGTATAAGAGTAAGGTACGTGAGCCAGCCCTCCTTCTTGAGAGTCATAAGATACGCAAACACCGCCGTGAAAAACGGCGTTGTGGCGCCAACAGCCTGGTTGAACGAGACGGCGAGATACCGGAGCGAGATGTTCCCGCCAACGACGGACAAACAGAAAATGAAACCGAGGGACGATATCTTGAGGAACTGGACACGTGACTTGATGCTCTGCATGGGCACCACCTTGATCCATGAAATGGCTACGTAGCTCAGGAGAGAGCAAGCCAGCATGTGGCAAAGGGTCAAGAAGATCGGGTACTTGAACCCGTAATTGCTCAGCAAAAACTTGTTCAACAACAAGACTCCGATGTTCGATGAGTACCAGGCTGTTATTAATCCGACCGTGAAAAACTTGTCTGACATTTTTCTTTTCGGGTTTTTTTCGTTCGGAATTTTGTTCACAAGCTTAAATTTTTTGGTTTCCTTGTATGTTGGAGGAAGCAAAGGGCTGAGTTCATGGATGATGGGTTGATGATGTTGTTGTTGAGTGATATCAGAGAGAGCGAGAGAGAGATTTGATCACAGGGTGAGATTGGAGGTGATAGCAATGGAGGAGATGGATGTAATGGATCTGGGGAAGGAGATGGGTCGATAGGACACAGAATTGGAACGTAGATTTCAAGCTTTAAAGTCGGATGAGTATTTTGTTTCTTCACGTTTATTATGCTTTGGCTTTTTTCTTTGGAAGTTATGTTATAATTCCAGTATGAGAAATGTGACTGCAAAATGATAATTGTGGATGGTGATCAACAGTTGGGATTCGTCCATTAGCGTGAAAACACACACATGTTTTGGGTTAAATCAACGGTTGTTAGTCATTTGCCGTCCTAGCAAATTTTGTTGCTCCATATGTTTCATGTCAGAAATATTAGATGAATGTTCATTTTCTTTTGCTTTATTTCACCTGGCGGTAAGAAGATTTAATAGTTCGGCAATTAAGCTAGTTTTGTCGATGGCTTTGTAGTTTCAGATTTCCTTCACATGACCGTCGATTCACATGAGATTGGGCTGATTGGCTCATTTAATTTGAGTGATGGTAGCAAAGGAGATGTAGCTCAAGTGGTTAGCAACGTGTTCTTATGTTTGTGTTTGGCTCTCCCGTCCGCAAATATCGCTTGTATAAGAAAAATGAATACTTCGTACACGGGTTCTGGTCATTGTGCGGGATAATGTTAAGTACCGTTAACAAAAATCATTCATAAGCTACAAGAAAATCATCAGTAACAGTTAATTAAATGGCCAGTACAACATCCACTCTAACAATTTGCCAACAAAAGTTCAGATCGGGGGAAATTTACTCAAAAAAACTGTTCCTTTTTTTCTCTCTGCAATTTGTATCTGGAAATTTCATTAGGCTAAAGGCCCAAGTCTAGAACTTTAGCAAACTTAATTACATATTTCTTGATGCTCTCCATTCTCTTCATATAGAAAACAAAGAAAAAACACTCGATAATAAAAACAATGAAGCAGAAGAACCAGTGAGCGGTGTGTTCGTGATGTGCACAGTATGAGCCCCAGACTTTGAATGAAGAATATGAGGAGAATAAAATTGTGAGGAGGAAACCTGGGAAAATGATCAGGGTGATTCCCTCCAGTCTTCACCAGCATAAAATGCGTCATCCCCAAGTTCTTCCTCAATTCGAAGCAACTGCAAGAAACTTTGGCCAGTCAGTTTCAAATCATGGCTTCCTTTGTACCAAGACATATAAGGCTGCATAGTTATATACATGGCGCTGAAAACTATAGACCTAGAGATGGTTGGACCTCTTGAAAAACTGACTATCTTTGTCATATTAACCTTGTAGAGTAAGTTGTTAGAAGTAGCAGTAGCGAGTATAAGAATTTCATTAGCAGATAAATATATAGAAGAGTATAAAAAATAACTTTTTCTCTATTCCATTTTTCAGAAGAAAATGAGAGAAAAAAGAGAGGATGAAATGCACCATGGACATGTAAGTTATATATAGTGTACACAAATATATCTGTTGTATCGATTCAACTTGTCCTTGGGCAATTCCATTCGCAATTAAGTGTTTCTATAGCATAAGCTATGAAAAAGGTAACTGTCGTATATGGGATATCAAATATGGAGCTGCAAAAAAGAACTTCACACGCTTTCCATACAGAGTTGCATAAAAAATCTGATACCAAAAGTTTGTTAAGCAGCTGATAAACACAAGAATCGTGGAGATGGTAAGTAAATATAAAAGTTGACCTGGTTATACTTAGCCAGCCGCTCGCCTCTGCACGGAGCACCGGCTTTGATCTGACCCGTTGACAGACCAACAGATAAGTCTGCTATGAAGGAATCTTCAGTTTCACCACATCTGTGGGATGTCACCACTCCCCAGTGCGCATCCTTTGCCAACTTCACCACTTCAATGGCCTCAGTAACTGTCCCAATCTGGTTTATCTAATTTTGAATCACAGTAATATAGTATTAAAAATAGCTCAATACTGTTGAACAATAACAGAATATAAACCTAAACCAAAATTTCATATTTCATCCAAATACAAGCTAAATACCTTTACAAGAAGAGCATTACAAGTGGACTCCTCTATTGCTCTCTTAATACGTTTTGGATTCGACATTATCAAGTCATCTCCAACTACCTGCAAAACCACCAGTCTTCAAGTTAAAACATCTAGCCATATCTCAGGTGTAAAGTAGAAAGATCCTAGGGGAATCTGATAGACAACTAACTAATTTATACATCATAAAAATAAAAATAAAAACTAACTAATTTATATAGGCGAGCTCCTGAATTGCTCAGCCACAGTAACATGCAAGCCTACCAAATTATTCTTATAAGTTATCTTTACATCCAACAGAATTTGCAGTTACTACTACCTTAAATATTCACAAGGATGTAAAATAAGAACAGTAACAATACCATGTCTAGTTAGTTCCTACATAATTCTCCATGAGGAGTATCAATGCCTTCTCTGGCCAAAGCTAATTCAGTCGAAGAATGCAAGCACCAGGACACTAAATAAATCACCAACAAGAAAAAATAAACAAACCTGACAAATTCCAAGACCAGAAAACTTTTTGGTGTGTTCCCAGTCCTCCTTATCAAATGGGTCTTCAATTGAAACAATTGGGTACTCTAACACCCCAAAAACGGGGGAAAAGAAGGGTTAAAAAGGTTAAGTCACAGAGAAAAGCAAACACAAAAACATTGAGAAACTTAAAAATAGATAATTATGTACCACTACAAAGTTCTTTATACATCTCAGCCATATCTTGGCCCGACTTGAAATTTTGTCCCGATTTATTTGCTGATTTGTAGTCCAGGTCGTACTTTGTACCTGTATCATGGGTAAACAGAAAGCAAAATATCAGCATTTAAGTATATATGAACTCATGTTCTTTTTAGAAAGAAGATAAATTCTAATTATTACTACAAGGTAATTTTAGCCTTGGCTCTCCCGCCAAGAATAGATCAGATGTAGTTATTTTTGAAACTTTCTTATGTTACAGAGACCAATTTTCAAGAAAGATCCATCACCTATGCAAAAGTCAGTAGCAGCAACATCAATTGCTAGTTTTATTTGCTCATTATAGCCTGTTCTGCTGATCGCCTCTTTCACAAGATCCAAGACTTCTTTAATGCTGCCAAGAGATATAGAAAAATGACAATAATAACAAAAAGCATATCACATAACCTTTTAGTAAATTTAACCTTTTCTCATACACCACACAGTAACAACAGCCATTACAATTAGTTATGCAAAGCTAAAACAATCTTTAATTCATTGTAAGAGCTTGCAAGATGGTTGGTTTTCCTCTTTCGCAAGACTTATCTTTCACTTTTAGAAGGCAGTTTCAGGGGGACTCCTGTAAGGTAAAGAAATTTAAGATCACAGATCATACAAAAAACACTTGCCTGGAGATGTTTGGAGCAAAACCACCATCTTCTCCAACATTACATCCATGGGCGCCATATTTTTCTGTAATAACAGCCTGTTCTTTTTACAAACAATAATAAACTATCAATAATAATGGGACATGGTGGCATCTCCTTGTTCACATGTACAGAGCAAAATCCATTTGACCTTTAAGCAGCATGTGGTTAAACTACTGCTTGATAAAATTTCAAGTGGAAAAAGTTTTGTTCAAGTCCATTACTTTTCAGAACATATCCATATGCTATAAAATTTGCAACATAAATTAAGGACAATTACTTTTAAAAAATTAGCGACTCAATAAGTCTCTCAAACTAGAACATATTTTTCACGTCACTAGGAGCAATACACTGAATGTAATCTCAAAAGTTAAACAGTTGAGATGAAATACCTTCAAGTGATGATAGGTTTCCGATCCCATTTGCAATGCCTCCTCAAACCTGTTAGCTCCAATTGGGAGAACCATAATTTCCTGAATATTTAGAAGTCAATTTTAATTAAAAGGACATGCTACACATTATTTGAAAGTGTTCATGTTAAAAATATTATAATCTAAATCACTAAACAGCCTCAGCAGGATAAAAACAATATTATAGGATGGAAAAAGAGAACATTAAGCAGTGGTTTCTGAAACAATCACATTCATGTAGTAGTGTCTAGAAGTATCTAACTAGTGAATTCCACTGTAGTTAGATTCCAAGAACCAATGATTTTAAACATTTAAATTCCGACCTTATTTAAGTGAGAATATCATACTTTCATGATGTCAACAAAAATGGTGCAAATCTTGAAACCCTCTCCCCACATAAATCACAACCCAAAAGATTTGGAAAGCACGTATCTAAACATTAAAGCTTACCGGAGCATACCTGAATGGCCAAATTATTCCCAGCACGCTTTCCCCCACTTATAACAGTGAAAGCAGGGACAGGTAGGGTCAGTTGTGATTTTCCAGAAAGGTCAGCAATATGTTTGTACAGTGGCACCTGATGTTTATTTTTTCTCAGAAACTTTGGGGGGAAAACAGTATACAATTATTATCACTACTTAAAAAGTAATAATAGAAAAGATTCATGCCTCCTTTTGAGCAGCTCCAGCTTTGCAAGCAGCAATTGACACAGCTAGTATGGCATTTACTCCAAGTTCACCCTGAAAGATGATTTAAGACAATCATAACTTTTTTTCCGAAAAGAACAAGAACGAAAGAAAGAAGAAACCAAGAATTTTCTTTTTTCACTACATAAGAGAAAGGACACAGCGTAGTAGTGTATGCTGCGGTCAAAAAGGAAATCATAATCCAAAATCAAGAATATTAAGATTACAAAGGCTCGATACAGTTAACCATTCAGGACTATGCAAAAGTTGCAAATATATTACAGACATGCCTAATATTTATGATTTTATAAAGATGGACAAGGAGAGTCATAGAATACTACCAGACATAAGACAAGAAATGCAATTCCATGCAAGCACCAAAATAAATTAGTAAACAGAACTCAAATAGCACATAGCACAAATCAGAAAACAACTCAATTACATCAAGTCACACTGAAAAACAAAAAGAGTACCTTCTTTTCTGTTTTATCCAAGTCTATCATTGCCTGATCAATCTGAGACTGAAGCGTAGGATCCATGCCTACCAATGCTTCAGATATTTTCTCATTCACGTTTTTAACAGCTCTAGTCACACTATTTCCAAGATACGATCCCTTGTCCCCATCTCTCAATTCAACAGCCTCATACCTGGTTTCAAAAGTAAAATCCCTCACCATACATAATAAATTAGAACTTTGAATGAGATGGAGATCAAATAACATAGTCCACAAGTGGCATAACATATATAGATACTTAACAGTTTCTTGACGATGCAATAACAGTTCAATTTCTTAATCATACCAAACATTTCTACACACAAACAAAACAAATAAAAAATTATGCAATTCAAGCGTATGACACTTTAAAGGTCTTATGCTTTCTCTACAAACTATGTAGAACAATGATAAATATAGAGCTAATGATCAAAATTTGAATAGTTGAATTCCCTAACGAATAAATTTTCTCAGCAGCCAAACAACACAGAGAGAGAGAGAGAGAGAGAGAGAGAGAGAGAGAAACTTACATTCCAGAAAGATCAGAACTAGGAGCAGAAGCACGAAACATTCCTTTGTTAGTGTGGAGGTCCACTTCAACAGTTGGAATTCCTCTGCTATCGAGGATCTGCCGAGCTTTGACCTTCGTTATCACTGATGGAATCGCTTTCCTCATATGATTCGACTGCATTATTCATTCCATAACAACAACAAAATCAGCACAAATCGAAACACAAACTCGCGCACAGCTCAAACAAAACTAATCAAGAAACTGCAATTTCCTTCTCTTTTTCTATTATTCAAATACTCCCGCATTTTCATTTTGCGAGGAACCAAACAGAGGGAGAGAGAGACAGAGAGTGAGTGGATTTACGATATAGAGGACGGGATCGGGTGCCTTAGCCCTAACGGCGGCATTGACGGCGTCTTCGATTTTCCGAGAGAGCATGTGGTTATCCAAATAATCTTGCACCGACATTTTCTTCTTCTTTTAAGAAAATCCAATTCGGTTTTCAGATTTGAGCTCCGCGGAGAGAAGCTGAGCCCTAATTGAATCAAAGCTTTACACAGTGAGAAGCTTATGACTTTCTGAAGAGACTGGCACTGGCTCCGAATATTGTTTTTGAATTTTGAGTGTCTTCCGCTTCTCAAAGCTTCAGGTCCCGGGGTTTTACCAACTGGGGAGGAAGGTCTTGGGTTGGCTTAGCTATGTATCATGTATCATCGGCAAAACGCAGCGTCTCTGTGTGTAATTCCCGTTGCTTTTCGTGCTGTTTGTTTGTAATGATTATAAATAACTTTTTTGGGATCAAATAATGATTTAAAATAATTTATCCTTATACTTTGCTGACATTCCACAATATATTTTTCTCATATTTGTGGTGTTGATGAAATTACAATAAAACTCAGGTTTATTTTTCACATTGGTTTTTTTTCCTTTTTAATCTTTAAATTTTCACCAAACCAATATGATGAAAATGAATACTCTGATCACATGAAAACGTAGCATGTTATAATTTGTAACGATAACTAGCTATTTGTATAGTGTTATTTGGCTCTAGCTAGTCTGATGAAAGAAATTATAGAGGAATTGGAATGAATCGGGAAACATAGGAATAGGAGTTAAGCAATTGGAATTGGATTATGGTTTTTTTCAAGCAACCTACATAATTTTTTTATTAGTAAACGCAGTAGAGTGAAGAATTGAACTAATTCTAATACCCATGTGTTAGCAAACCCGAGAGAAACATAAACTGGAATAATTCCAATACATGTTCCTCATTAGTACACATGCAATTAAAGTATAATTTAGCCTCTTTGTTTTTTTAAAAAATAATCCGGCTACCTTAATTTTCATTCCATATTTGTTTGCTATTGCACCTGTTTTCCATTTTATTATAGAGGAATGCTAATAACCTTCTTTCTAACCTTCTCTTTTTGACTTTCTCATTTCTCCTAATGACATGTGTCATTTTCTACACTTCAAACAATATCATTAATACATTAGACAATGTATCTTTTATTTCTCAAATTTACCCTTCAATTTACAACTTAAAGTTCAATTAAATAAACATTTGAAAATAAAAACGAAATTTGAAAAAAATACAGATAAATATTTTTTTAATTGAATGAACATTCTAATTGATTAAAAACGTTAAAAGATAAAAAGAAATAGAAAAAAAGAAAGATGAAAACCCAAACCTATTACACCATCTCTCTCTCTGATCCAATACCCAGCCCCCTCTCTTGGCCAAAATAACAGCCCTCATCCCTACGCAATCATCACCATCCCTCTCCAATCCAAAACCCCACCATCCATTGTACCTCTTGCTCTCACTCCTCCGATTCCATACCACAAAACCCATCCCTCCTTCCCTCACCAAGAAAAGAGTAAACAATTTTTTTAATTTAAAAAAAAATAACTTACGTTAATTTTGTGGAAGAAGTTAATTCTCCCTTAATTTTTTAACAAGGTGCAAACAAAAGTTAGTTTGTTCAATGCATTTAATAAGGGTAAATTTGAGAAGCAAAAGATACATTGTCTAATGTATTAATGACATTGTTTTAAGTATAGAAAATGACACATGTCAAGAGGAGAAGGGAGAATGTCTAAAAGAGAAGGTTAGAGAGAAGGTTGCTAGCATTCCCCTTTATTATATCCTCCCTTTCGCCAAAGGCAACAATTGCAAGGCCAGCATGCCCACAAGGGAGAAAAGTGTTATATATGCAAACCAATTTTCTAGATTTGGCAGAGAGCACGAGAGTAGTATAAAAACAACGTGATTATATATTGCAACATAGTACAATACAAACGAAGAAATATGAGATGCTCTCTATACACGCAAGATAGATCCCGTGGTACAACACAGTTGTATGTTTAGCACAAAATGCTTCCAAATACCCCGTATACAAAGTTACACTGTCTTATGCTACCACAAAAGCACTAGATGAACCCGTAAAGTGGCGAATAGATCCCACGAGACTCTTTGAGGCACCAAAATGTCTAATTCTGTACACACCGGGAGTTGCAGACTTAGGAATTCTCCACTCTATGGTTGCCTGACTTCTAGTGCTGAGTTTGGAAGGTCTTGACCACTTAAACCGCAGGCTGAAATCATCGTCGTCATAAGCTGGAACCCAAGTATCCTTTCCATGGAGAATCTCCACAAGGGCAAATGTGCCTTCAGTCATAAGGTCATTCCGAGGACAAGCTGACCAGAAGGTAACCGTTACCATGTCATGGCCGCTCTTAAAGGTGGAGTTCTGAGGAACATCGGAGCTGCAGTCCCCAAAACTAACACCGCGAGGGGTTGCGTCCATCACAACAGGTGTAAGTAAGCTTATTTGTTTATCAAGGAGATCAGGGGGTTGTGGACCCGGTGCAACAGGTTTGCCACTGGTGAGAGCGGTAGCTAGCTTCTTGAACTCCTGAATGTAGGCACTGAGTGTGTGTGGTCCATACAGAGTGGAGGCACCCTGGGAAGCATAATGGGTTAAATAATGAATTTCGATTGCACTATAACATTTCCAAGACAAAAATGTATAATCATAATAAACACACCTATTTATGAATTTTGAACCATAATGCTACAACAGAACTTGTAAAAACTAACTTAACGAAAAAAAAGAGGGTGAAATCAAGCTGTTTCCACAGGAAGGCTGATGGAATGTGGCATTTATTTTATTATTTAGAGCACAGGTTTACTCCTAAACCACTTCCTAGTAGGAAGAACCAGTAGTCTATTCTGGTAACTGAAAAGACGTTCTGAGAATTTTGTAAGCTACCTATAAGTCATATTTAGGGTGCATTGTTGGCTTACTAACAAGTTCTACGATTTTATGACTAATTTTGTTTAATATATCCTAGGATTTTCCAAATTATCTCTCTGTTAGAATGTATAAGCAATCTATGAATGCAAGAAAATAAGAACTGACCTCATATCTCTGGACCTGATACTCTTCAACGGTAGTTACATACTGTGAATAAGTATTAGTCAATCCTGCTATAACAACATGAACATTTGCGCCATTACTACCACTCGTCAGTACCGTCTTCACAGCATCACGGAGACGCCTACCAGCCATTGTTGTAAATTCTGTGCGGAACAAAATCATGACAAAAATTTAGGAGGCATTCAAACTGTTGACCAGTTCAAAGTAAAAAAGATGTACTTTAGTGTGTCCAAAAAAGAGACTTTAACATATTAACAAAAGTGCTGTTTAGACACTTACTGCAACAGCATACTAGCCATGCACCATTTGGCCCCTCTGCTATTTTAAAAAATATGGGCTATTTCTAGATTGCTTATAATTATTAAAACAGAAACTCAGAAAAAAATAAATTAAAGTTGAAGTTGTTCACACATTCAAAAAGTTAAACATTTATTCCTAGTATTTAGTTTTACGAAAGAAGGGAAAATACTACCTCCAGGTACACTGAGAATGACAAGCTGCCCTATTCGAATGATCTGAATTGGAAGTATTGAAGGCTGCAGGAACAATGGAGAGAGAGATACAAGGATTCTTTAGGGAAAATATATAGTAGTTCAGAAGACATCTACCAAAAATATTTTTGTAGCTCATAGAGAATAACTCAAATGGCTGCAACCTCATGCCTATACATGAAAGACAATTTGGAATATATACATATTTTTTTCGCTATGCAGATGGTCTCCTGAAGAATCCAGAACAGATGAAACAGAAGCTGCTATTTCCTATTGCTAATATAACATGAATCTGATATGAATCTTGCATAAGTTATGAACCACAACTACAACATAATATAACAGTTGAAGCTACATGATTACACAGACTTTTAAATGGTATGAATGAGATACTATATGATCCAACTATTTAGGGAGTTTCATTTAATGCTACATCTTTGTCAAATGAAATATGTGATGCAACCTACCGCCCAATCATAAGGTTCCTTCATTTCACCAGTATCAAGCAAGATTGGCTTTGGATTCTGACAATCCACTTGTTCCTTGCCTGGTGTTTTGAGTACATTGCGCACTAACCTCCAGAAGGCATTTCCCTGATATGACACAATAACCATGCAAAATTGTCAGTTAGAAATTATTGTGAGAGCATAGAACATGCACTACATATGAAATATTGCATTTACATGTTACCTGATCATCGCCTTGCTTGAAATCAAAAGCTCCAGGTCCGTCAGTGGTTCCAGCAGCAAATCCAAACCCCATTGCAGCAGGGCATGTTTTTACCACTTCTGAACCTCCTCCCTGTTTGGTAAGCGTTACTTCAAGTTGGGAGAAGTCTATGTAAGCATGGCGATAGTCAACCTTTCCCTTCAACTGCTCAGATGCTTTGTTGAAAAGATCCACAGCTTTTCTGAGTTGCCTCTCACCAATAATACGTGTACTTTCAAATTCATCTGGGTAACTGTAACGTCATGTACAAGATGCAATTTAGCATTTGCACAGGCATTGTAAACCATAATCATATGTATACATGTCAGTAACAAAAGAAATATAGTGGGAAAAGGAATAAATACCCTGGTCCTCGGCCATAGCACAACTCATTTTTCCCACCACAGGTGCTCTGATTGAACTCGCAAGGTAGCCCAGTGTCCGTACAGAAAGCGCCTAGAACATTCGGGCTTACATCACCACAGTTTGATTGACAAAATGCAGAAACAAATCCAGGCTTGTCAGCCTGCCTTAGTGCACCCCTGACACGTCTTGCAACACTCAAGGTCCTGGTTGCTGGCTTACCAGGAGGAGACTGAAAGGATGCAGCAAGCTCTAGTAACTCATGGTCTGAAATCAGAAAAAAACAAGTTAAACAATTTCTACTCCCTTTCTTGTTGTTCTCATAACTAAAAGTATTATGATGACTCAACACAACCTAATCTGTGAGAACAAATCAATCTTACTTCTACATCTTTGTTAGTCAATTTTAACAATATATCTATTGTAGATTGTGGATCTCCATTTCTAGCTTCACATTCCTATAAGAAGATGGTCCTGGCCAAACCCATAGTTCACCAAAGTCTCCTTCAGACTATGAAATATGTTTACACAATGCACAGATAAAAAAAATCAAGGTAGAGAGTTGAAAGAGGTCAAATCCTATTAACATGCCATATTTCAAAAGATATCAGAATGATTTTGAGAATAACTCCGCTTGCATACTTGGTTTTTTTACAAAAGTTCTCTTATAACACACAAAGTTCATTGGTTCCCCTCAATAAAAGGAAAACATACACAGGCAAGTCAGCCATGCTTAAGGTACACAGCATACACTTGCATAAGTTGGGCATCAAGCAAGCATCACCATGTAAAACACTAGCTTAAAAGTCGGAGAAGTCGAGAGCGATATTAACATCCCAGACGTTCAGAGTACAATATGCATATGCATATAACAAAGACAGGCCCATATGCAATCGAAATCCTTGACACGGGTATAGCCTCTGCTAAGACAGACATCATTAAAGATTACAAAGGGTGTTGACACGGATATATGTTGTAGTAACAAGATTTAAATATGACAAGTTGTTTCTGTACCAAAATTCTAGCTCACGACCAATGTCATATTTTAACTATAATTCAATTCAGCTATTTCTTAAGAACCTAAAGCAATTTTATCTTAGTGTACAGTAATAAAATGCAACTGGAGAGTAACTTACGATTATCATGACGGTCATTAAATAAGTTTGAGACTCTTCGGGGGATTCCATCAGCAGCAAATTCATCAGAATATGCACTTCTAGAACCGGTCTCCTCAAACCAGTCTTCCATAAATCGAGCAGCAGCACCCTTGTTATCCCCACTAATCAATGAGTTTGTACGACTCATAGAAGTTCCATGAGTTGCAAACCAATTGAAGCTGCCAACTGGACCCCATTGATCATCAACAAACTTCAGAAGGGTCATTTCTTTATCGACGTCATACTTGTATTTACTGCGCTCTGCTGCAGGGTTATTGAGATAAGCACTAGGACTGCGATTTACGCCAGCATCTAAGATTTCCCCTGTAAGGAACCAAAACCTACATGAGAACATAGTCACTAATAATTGAAAGAAAGAGCAAAGGATCAGGACTCTCCCACTTACCCTTATTAACAAAAATTGATCCTGGCCCAAGATTTTCATGAGCTTGAGTAATACTTTTCTCGATGCCATCGACAAGAACATCAAATGACTGACGCACAAACCCAAGAGATGTTACAATATACACCACATATTGGAGATATCCCCCAGGGCCAGCGTGGGTGTGAATTCCACTAATAGCTACATTCTTTTCAGTGTAAAGGTCCCCATACCTGCCAAATAACAACCCAGTAAGATTTCCATCACATGCCCTAAAAAGATGAATCACCCTTAAAACAAACCGTGGACTTAAGCCACACCTCTAAACTTAGTTCATTTTAAAATTCTCTTGCTACCAAGTTACAACAGCTTTTATGGGACCTTAGAAACATATCAAATAACATGAAAGATACGATTACCCATAGAAACTAATGCAATTTGACAATTTATATACAGTGAGAGACAATTGCAGTTTAGCTCCAAAAATGTCAGTAAAATGGGTTACCTTGCCTTCAACCTCTCCACCACTTTCAACTTCACAAGCTGTGAGGCCATGCAAGCATCAAGATTCACAAACGCCACTCGGTTCCCCTGCGGCTCAGCCACAATGAACGTGCGAGCTCGCAACCTGAAGTGAACCCCAGAAGCGATCTGCTCCATGTTCGCGTACCCCATCATGTTGACATCAGCAGCAGGACCCGTGATGTCGTAGCTTCCAAGACCAATCAAATAGTTCGAATCGGAGAGAGCTCCTTCAACACTACACAGAACGATTAGAATTGCGATTTTGAACCACAAAGCTCCATAAGTTCTCTGAACCTTGTTATCGCCGAGACCCAAAAACTCCATGGCAGCTCCTCCAAATAAACCGATTATAGCTGAACCATTTCCTCCCATTGGAGAAACACACAAAATTAGCAACTTTTTGATGAAAAAAATTCAACAGAGTTAGAGAATTAGTAACAATTCAACTTCAAAATTGAACTGAAATGAGCTCTCATATGCATTATTTGGTACCTCAATACACTTTCAGAGCAGTTTTCGCTGACTCGGTGCTTCAACAAAGTCAGTGATCAGCGAGAGAGAGAGGGGAGAGAGGTTTGGGTGTTTGTTTGAGAGAGAAGAGCTTCAGAGCACACCTGCGTTTTGTAATGGAGTCAAAGCGAAGAAAAATATCACTGGTAGCGGGGAAGGGAAGCCACGGACGGATGCTTAAATATGGTTTTGGTAGTTGTCAGAAATTCTATTTTAAATGAATTTGTTGAATTGACGTGGCGGGTGGGGCCCTTGGGTGCATGGAATCTCTGTGCAACCGGCTCTGTACTGTGTGAAGTATTAGATTGGATCGGCTTAATGGGCTTGGATCTCGGATCTTGTCCTGCACTTGAGGGATTTTCTTTTCAATAACTTTTTTCGTAATTCAAATCTCTTTTTTTTTTGGCCAAGCTAATTCAAGTCTCACTTGAATTTAACGGTATGTGTAAATTTTGATATTACTTGTTGATTGTCACATAGGAGAACAATAACAGGTGCATCCCTTGAATTTTAAAAGGAATTATTTTGTAACCAGAAATTCTAGATTACTCTGTAATTTAGAGTGATAGTTATGTTCCTAAAATTAAGTTCACATGACCGGTATGTTACTATCTTTAGGAAGGAGAAAAAAAAAACGTATAATCCATGTTACGTTATGGTTAGTTTTCAAATACTATTTTACTAACTAGCTCTTAGTATAATGATATATCTTCTCATTGTTAGGAGATGCTCCAATTTCAAATCTCTTCATCCATTAATTAAACACAAAATCAATATTTTAAAATTCGAGAAAGGCACCACACAAGTCAGATCCATAAGACTTCAACCCAAGAGCTTTCCTATTGAGAAGGATGATAATATACTAAATTCACACACATTACACGGATGCTAGGACTCGAACTCAATACATTGCTTGAGGGAGTAAATACTCCAAATCACTACACTAGTGGATTCTTTGCATGATATTTTTCTTCTTAATATTGAAAGAAATGTTCCAAATTTAAATCTCTCGTACCATTGATCATAGGCAGCGTTTAGCAAGAGCAATGTGAGCGACAGATGAGGATAATATTTTATTGATGTGAGATGCATTCGATTGTTTTAGCTTTTCATATATTAACAGGATAATATTAATGTTAGTTTTCTATTCCTATTTAATATTGATTTTAATATTGTATATTATTATTTTCTTTTCTCATTTAATAATAATTAGTAATTTAATGATCACAAGATTTTGATTATACAGTTTGATATTTTTTATAATTTTTCGTTCAAGACTTTATTTTAGAAGGCCCTCTTGTTGTCTTGACACAAGATCCCTAAAATCTCATACTCACCGCTGACATTGATCCAATTAAAAAAGAATCTCAGTATAACGAAATAACATAAATTAATCAACTTCTCATCAAACCGCCATGGACATTTATAAAAAGTTCAAAACCAATAAGAGCAAAACCAAAACGACATTCTAACACAGTCCAATTGAATGTTCAACGATCCATCATCCGGCTAAGGCTGTATATTTGATAGATTGCTTCTCCCTCACAGCGCAAAATGGTAATGTGCATGAAGTAAACCTCAGAGACACATGTCACAAATTGAGTCAAAGAACATGGAATTTTAATCAATTCTTTGGTGTGGTGGTACTGATGAACACATAACTTTCTGTTTCAATTGTCCATCATTAATCAAGCCCACTAAGGCACGTCAATAGCCAGGTCTCTTTCTTCATACTTGAAAAATATAAGAGTTGTAAAGTTAGCCTAGACTATGCCAAAAACGTACTACCATGAGGAAAGATCGTCGAACCTCTCTTGCAGATAAAGGTTATAACACCAGGACATATATAAATCCAAAACAAGTACTATCTCATACTTAATTGAGTCATTTTTCATTGCTCATTGCTTATGCTGGAAGCCACAGAACATAGATTAAGCAATATTCGAGACGTGAGAAGTCATGAATCTAAAAAGTTAGGAATAAAGAAGAGAACGAAACTACTCCCCTAATCAATCTAATTCATGATTTTTTAGGTATTGAATTACATATTATGATGTGGATTACAATCATGATTTTTGATTCCTTACGGGTTAGAAAATGAAATGGAAGTCAACAATCAAAATAATTATAATTTCCATTTCAAGTAGTAAATAGCTCGTTAATGTCCTTTCTAAGGGTAATTACCTTTGCACCCAAGGTACTCTTCCTCAATATTGTTTTTATAATTAAAGTACTTAATGTTATTTTCTTTTCATTTAAGCTTAATGTAATTTTCACTTACATGTCGCATAGAGCCATATAATTGCCCTATAAGCAAACAGAGTATGAAGATAACTTGTAACCATATTGATATTGACTCATCAAATACTGCATGTTGCTTCTTTATATCAGATCAATTAATGCAAATTTAGTCATAGCTTAGTGGGTTTTGTAATATTTTTTTCTTCACGACCATAGTTCATTGCTCACTACCTTCAAGTTATTCTTAAACAAGATTGGACAATGATAAGAACAAAACTCAACCAATCATAAGCTAAGATAGAGATCTAACAAAATAGAGCTTCTATGTAGAGGTTTTATAACGAGGGGGTTCAATCCAACAATCCAATAATAACTCTGTGCTGGATTGGACGACTAATAAGGACCTCTTATTATAACCCCTCATTCTAGCCTCACTGTGAGACAAACCTAAACAACTAAAACAAATGAAACTAAAGAACCAAAACCAAAGGAACAAAACGAAGTCCAAAGTCTAAATTTAAAAAGTTAAGTACTCTGAGACCAATATGCAAAGTGTAAGACAGAGTTCCTGTTTGTAACAACAAATGCATCGTCTTGATCTTATATTCACCAAGCTCTCATTGTTCTTACTTCGGCAATAAGTAAAAAAATCACAAGTCATCAGAATACTCTTCTTGATATAGATATCCACGAAATCAGACGACTTGAAGCTTCAGAACTAGACAAACATATTTGTGTTTTACAAAGTTAAACCTCAAAAAAACAAAAACAAAAACAAAACAGGAAGCATCACCTCATCATATTAGGCCAAATATGAGAGACGAATATTTTTAGTGTTATTTCTACACGCCTGAGAATTCCATGTTGATGACACGTGGCGTTTGAACTTAGACGCCATTGTGGTAGTTGGTGTGGAATTTGGGCCCCAAATCCCACCAAACCAAGTACCGGGTCATTTTGGCTTGGTTGGTGTAAAAGGGTCTTTTGGACATTCTACAATCCCGGGACCCTGGTTCGTATCCACTATTTGTCGGGCCGGGCTGGCAGTGAATGCGATTATACGATTACAACCCACGTTTGCCACGTTAATATTAACAAATTTACTAATGGTTTTCCTAACGGAAGGTGTCTTTTGAAAGATTTGGTTAAGTTGGGGGTACTAATCAAATGAGTCTTTAAATGTTGGGTATGAGTTTGTAAGGCCATCTCCCGCCATGGACTAAACAAAATTTTGGCCAAATTTGGAGGGTCGTATTTGGCCCTTTAACCCTCCAATTGGGCCACATGTAACCCAGCTTTGGCCTAGGCCAAATTTTTTGTGGGCCCCATGCATGTGCCTTTTTAAATGCTTTCAATTCGTGTTATTTAAGAAAAAATTATAAAAAATTATTGATCATGACCGTTGGAGGTCAGACCATTGAAACCCATCCTTTTTTCTTTTTTTAAAAATGTGGTCATCTTTTTAAATGTTTTCAAGTGTTGTTTAAACAAAATTATAAAAAGTTATTGGTCATGACCCATCCTTTCTTGTTGTCAAATATTTTCCACACTCATTTCCTACAAATTTATTTTATTTACACTCTTTCTTGTTGTCAAATACTCTCCACAATCTTTCTGGATAGTTGTTCCTAGACTGACACGTGTCACTCGAAAATCATAGCCCGAAGATTCCTTCAAGATAAGACGTGCCATGTGGACACAAATTCTTATTAGAAATCTTGTCATATATGGAATATTGTCTCTAAATTAGGAGTGGGCCCGGTACGGTACGGCCCGGTATTGGGCTGATCCCGATGCCGATACCGGAAGTTATTTACGGTATGGTACGGTACGAGATTAGGGTTCGTCAAAATTGATACCGTGCCATACCTCGACCCTTTCACTTGTGCCATACCGGCAAAAATGATATAAACCTCGACCTCAGTTTTCCAACACTGAGCCTGAGCATAAACCGACCCTTTCACTTGTGCCACCCCAAACCCACAATTGTCAACAGCAGCCTTAGTAACATTACGAATCGCAAACCCGACATTCTTCACAAACTCCATTCGATCTTCATTTTCAAGCTCGTGTTTCGATGACGAGCTGCAGATCACAGCGTCACAAGAAGGGTTTGTGGGTTGTTGGTAGAAGCTGTAGTTAATAGTTATCATAACAGAGGTAGCAACCGTCCAAAAAAATGGTTGCGGAAAGGGAGGGAAGGCAGCGAGGGATCTTAGTGCGGCTAGCGGTGTAGCAAACGAGGCAGTCAGTGTGAGAGAGGTCTTGGAAGCATTGGGCTAAGTCGTACATGGGCGGCGTGGAATTAACAAAGTGGGTGCCCCAATGATGGGTGGTGATAAGCTGGGAAAGGCTTTCCATTTCTTTGACAAAAGTGAGGATGAAGCTGGTGTTTGGTGGAGGTTTGAGAGTGCCACAGGAGAGTCTTGGTTGGTTCTTAGATCTGAGAGAGAAACAGAGAAACCCAAGAAGAAGAAGATGACCCATGTATCATTAATGAAAGTAAGGAAATATCTATTTCCTCCAATTGTAGTGACCTGCATCAGGCCACATACATATTAGTGTACCAACTCCAATGGTTGTGAAGCTCTCCACACTTCATTTTGGTCAAAAGCTTCTCTATGAGCTTTACCCGTAGCACATCCCTCACACACATCTTCAAAGTTCTCCAATCTAGGAAGTCCAAACACCATTTCTTTATCTTGTAACATTTTCAGGACAACATAGTTTAAGTGACTAAATCTTCTATGCCATTTCCATGAATGATTCTCCACTGCTGCTTTATTTGCCATCACAAGGTTCACGAATTCAAATCTCATAGGAAAACACCTATTTCCTTTCATTGGAACATTAGCCACCAACTCTTTCAATTCCATATCAGGATATATATTCACCATGGAGTCACCAAATAGCAGCCAATAGCCATGTTCAATCATTTTCCCAACACTTAGAAGATTTTCATCTAAGCCCGGCACTATCATCACTTCTTGTATATATCCTGGGACCATCCTTCAGCTCAATCACAAGTGTCCTCTTTCTAGAAGCTTGAACTAATTCTCATGTTCCCATCTTCACCTTGCACTTCGCACTTCTGTCAATGTTATAGAGCAATGATTCATGAGATGTCATGTGATTACTGCACCCACTATCAACATACCAAACACCCAAGTCAGTTGGTTTTGAAGGTGAGTGAGAGGCATAGAACATGTTTGTTGTCTTCGATGCTTGATTTTCAACAAAATGTGCCACTAGTCCAGGCTTGTTCTATATGTTGCTAGTGCAATTTCTAGCAATGTGCCAAACTTGCTACATCTATGACACTTGACTTTATCCTTGAACCATCATTAGCCACAGTGTAGCTTGTTACAGTGCTTACAGGTTCCCTTGTTCTGATCATTCTTGTTAGACTGATCGCTCCTCCAGCTTTCATTCTTCCAGTTTTGCTTTCCACCAGAATTGAGTTTATCCTCCCACTTCTTCCCTTTAGTTTTCCAATTCTTCTTAGACTGACCACTACCTTAAGAGGATGAGGAATTGGCTCCCTTCACACTCATACTAGCAAATGCCTTTTCAACAGTATTTTCAGAGTGTCTCTCAAACCTTTGCTCAAACGTTTTCAAGGTTGCCACAACTTCCTGCACTTCTATTGCATCCAGATCCTTGGTCTGTTCAATGACCATGCAAACAGGGTCATAAGTCTTGGTAAGACTTATCAACAACTTCTACACAATTATGCTATTAGATAACTCTCCTTCAGAGTTTTTAAGTTGGGCACCCAATCAATTCAAACAGTCTAGTCAAATAAGTGGAGAGAGATTCATCTTCACGCATACGAGTATACTCAAAATCTCTTCTCAATCCTTGTAATTTGACAGACCTTACACGCTCATCACCTATGTATTCTTGCTATAACAGATCCCAGGCTCCTTTTGCAGTCACCTCGTTCGAAATTCTGGGAAAGAGCTCATCTGAAACAGCTCCTTGGATGAGATCTAGCACCTTTACATCTTGCTTCAGGAGCTCGAGATAATGCCGACTTGTCCGATGTCTCCGTCTCCTTCATCTTTTCTTTTGGATATGAAATTGGTACACTTTCTTCAACCAACTCCCAGATTCCATACAATCTGAGGATCGTCGTCATATGAATCCTCCAAAGCTCGTAGTTTCTCCATTAAAGATCGGAGTTTGAGACTCCCTTCCAATCGAACTCGCCATATGAGACTGAATCGATTTTGTGGGTATGAAGATTTTGCGTTGAAATCTTCGAATACTCACAGCAGAATCAACACCCAGATTCAAGATCCAACCTGGCTCGATATACAATGTTGAAATCAAGTACTATTTTGGATTTTAGGGAGAAAAAGGAAGGAGAAGAAGAAAGACTGCAAGATTCTCTGCAAAATTGATTGTCTTGAGCAATATGAGCTCAACCCGATCTTACCGTAGCAATTTGTTCTTGCCTGATGTACAACTATGCTCTTGCTCAATATTAGCAAACTGAATGTGTTGGCTCATACTGAGCTCAGCCATTCTCATCTATATATGTATAAAAAACGGTTACAACCAGATTAGTACAAAATTGATCCGCCAATGCGTGTATGACACATGGCAATTTCCTATAGGCATTTTAGCCACAAATTCTCTCAGCCATACAAGTGATCTAAGATATTACTTAGTCACCACCAACTGTGAAACTGTAAAAATAAAAGTAAAGCAGTAAAAACAATTTACACATCAACATATATGGACAAGAATATTATCAATATTTCAAGAAAAGTAATGATGAAGAGAGTAACTAATGAATCCTAGAGATTGACATATTGATATCAAGCAGATTATTCATTTCAGTCCAAACATCTCAAAATAAATGGAAAGAAACGAGGATCAAACAAACCTTTTTGGGTAAACTGCCGAGCCGAAGTAATGGATATTAAGGTAATGAAAACACAAAGACTTGCTTAAAAAGAAAGAGTCAGCTAAAAGTTCAAAGCTTACGTGTAGAAGAAGATCATGAGTGTGGAGAGATAGTAAGGTGAGTGAGGGTGCAGATGTATATATTAATATATTATGATCCACCATTTAGCTTTCCAAAAGTGAAGCATTTTCATTTCTTAACTAGGAAGAAATTTATTGCTCCACTAGGCAAGAACTTGTGATGTATACATTGTTTTTTTTTTGGGATCGAAATCACTTCATTAAACAACCGAAAGAAGCGTACACAGCATCAAGCCATGGCTTGCAAAAAGACAACCTACACTAAGACAGAAGCGACTAAACTCAATCAAGTTTAGACACAAAAATTATTATCCCAATCACAAAATACATTAAACTGATAAACTAGGAGGACTAGGCGGCCCATCCGAGATGAGAACCCGAACTTATCTGCATGGTTGAGGCCCTGAGATTTTGTTTTGCGTGCTGAATCCTCCATGGTTTAGTGTGAAGGAAGTTGAGGTTCTACCTCAAAACCAATTTTGAATGAGGGAGTAGTCAAACTTCTTGTAAGTCTTTGTTAGATTTCTCAACTTTCTAATGTGGGACATTTTCACCTTCACATTCTTACACAATGGGCCCCATTTCATTGACTGAGATAAGTGCAAAGGGAAGCCCTTGGCTTCTACTGTTAAAAGGATGTTGGTCTAATATAGGCCGCAGCAGAAGCCACTGTGTATGGTATTTGGAAGAAGATTTCAACCCATCCATAAAGAACTCAAAATTTATTACAACTTCACTACTCCTTTCTCTTATTTATTTTTCATTAGTTTTTTTTTTTCACTTTAGTTAACTTTAATCAATTTTGTGTAAATCAGGTAGGCCTCCGCTTAGTTTTCTAAACGAGATTGATGCACTTAATTCCTAGAAGAAAAAAAAGCCTGCAGATCAAATCATGAAACAAACTTTCATTGAATATTCTGCATAAAGAAACCTCTATACTAGCAATTGAACACATGACCATGACACAATATCAGCCATACTCAAGTTCCAGTTTGTAGAAAGGAGAAGCATCATCATCATTTATTAGATAAGCAAGCTCTCTTTATAGATTTGACCACCCAAAAAAAAGAAGCTCTCTTTATAGACTTATTTATTTATTTTTAGGTACTGCTTTATAGACTTTTCTTGATTCAGCTGCCTAATAAAGATATCAGTTAGAGGAGCAGAGTCGCTAAGAAAAGTAGCCACCAAAAGACGAAAAGCCTACGATAAGTAACAACACAAGAATCATCAACAATTAAAAAGGGAGAAGGGTGAAGACCTATGTTGCACGGACACGGGTACGGGGACACGGAAACGCGACACGGCGACACGGCGACACGGAAAATCTCAAAAAACTAGGACACGGACACGGCTAGGACACGGCAATTAAAATAATAATAAAGTTATAATAGTATATACTTATATTATATATATTTAAAAACAATAATTCATTCTCAATACTTCAATGTCACATAATTCCATAAAACAAAACAAAATATTCATGTTCATCATCCATACATAATAATTAATACACCACAAAATAAAACATAAATGGTACCTACATTCATTATGAGAGTTAGTATTAAAGTTACTCATCTTTCCCTAAAAATAAAGCATGGTACCCATATTCATTATGAACCAAATTTCCAATTAATAAACATACCCATACAATGTCAACAACTAAGCAACAAGAAAGAAACACATCAAAACAGAGAAACAAAATAAAAAGTTTTAAAGCCTAACTTGGATTTGCAAGAAAGAATTGTCACCACCACCAAGTCCAACTCTTCTATTGATGTGGAGGGAGATAAGCAAAGAAAATAGAGAAAATAAATAAATGCATTTTGAAAACAGAGAAAGGAAAAAAATTGCAAAGCTACTGACTTTTTTTTTTTTTTTTGGGAACTGGTGTCGTTGGGGGAGGGGAGGGGGAGGGCCTCACCACCAATGAGGCAAACCCAATAGACGGACGCGACTCACACCAACTAACTACATCAGGAGAGAGGAGAGGGAGTGAAGAAGAAAATGGTCTTTGCGCACAAATGAAATGAGATGTTGACCAAAAAGAAAAAAGAAATGAGATGTGCGGCTGCTGAAGGTGAGGTTTAGGTTTAAAAAAGTTTAGTTACAGTTTTAACCATTTTTTAAAAAAATATTTCAAATATATCCACCACAGTTTCAAAAATTACGTTTTGACCCCCGTTTTTATTTTCAAAATTTCAAATAGGTCCTTGCCGTGTCTTGACCGTGTCGGAGCCGTGTCTTGACCGTGTCCAACCCGTTGACTGTGTCCAACGCGTGTCAGGGCCGTGTCGGAGCCGTGTCGGCGTGTCGGCGTGTCCGACACTCCGACACTCCAGCAATTTGGAGTGTCCGTGCAACATAGGTGAAGACTGCAGTGAAAGGGTCATCATAACCAATAACTCACTTCCTTCTGGCCAACCTAACATTTTCCTCCTTTATGTCAATGAAAGGTACCTTCAATTCATACAGATCAAATACTGCATGTTGCTTGTTTATATCAGATCAAATACGTACTGCAAATTTTTATTTTATTTTTATGACTACTCTAAATTAATCTAATCTAGAGGGAGGTGAACTCAAAATTGAGTGCAACGAGGTGGGCTCACTGCCCTAACCAACTGGCCAATCCATGTTTGCAAAAATACTGCAAATTTAGTCGAAGCTTTTATGGGTTTATAATTTTTTTCATAGTTCATGGCTGACTAGCCTCAAGCTATTCATAAATAAGATTGGACAACAATGACTATCAAAATTTAACCAAACATAAGCTAAGACAGAGATATAACAAAATAGTACACGTTTCTTACAAGCCCAAAATGATCAAATGGCAAACCTTGTATGCAGGTCATACCATGTACACATAAAAAGTTAAGCTCAGATCAATAACCTATTAGAATTCTTATGTAACAACAAAGGCAACCGCTTCTTTGTATGCATAATCAATCCCTCATTGTTCTTGCTTTGGCTCCCTAAGATCCCCAACGAAGGTATTGGTCAGAACAGAGTCACAAAGAAAAGAAGCCAACAAAAGATGCAAAGCCTGGAACAGTTAACAAATTCAAGAGTCAATAAAAATTTGACGAACATATAACTCATCTGGATAGGCATCAAGTAAAGTATAAATCAAAGGACTTAACAGACACAAAGATAATTTATATGCAGCCAAGCTGAAGTCATTGAACATGCACATAATTAAAACCAATGACTTAATTTAGTACTGTCAAAGAACCGAGGATTTGTTTAGTAGACTGAACCAAAAAATTATAAATACTAACTCACCTCTTTCTTACCCACATGCACAATCTGATCCTCAATGTCAGTGACAGGCACATTCAAATCTTTAAGAACATGCAGCTCAATGATCCGAGATATCGGTCTTACAACCAGATTGTCAGTTACTACAAACATTGCGGGTCCCTTCAGAAACCCCAGAGCACTTTCCTTTATGTCCCCAACCACTTTAAGTTGCTTTGGTTCCGATGAGCAAAGGGATCTATCAGTGGTCAAGATATTATTCTCAAAGTAATATGAGGTCTCCTCAATTCCTAAAAGACTGTTCTTGTGGCAAAAACCAGGAACAAGTTTGGGATTGAGTATCATTTCATTGTGGTGATTTGTAATCATGTATTGACCATCCAAATCCTGGATAGTTTTGTACAAGTGACTAATGCAACCTCTCAAGGAACCATCCTTCATGTTTCTTAATATAAACCCAAGAGGTAGAGTTAGGAAACTGAAGAGTAAACTAACAAAATCCTCCCCTGCTTCTGCGTAACAGACCATCTTCTTAGATTTGCTGACCACAAGCTTCACAGAAATCTTACCTTCTTCATCATCATTCATTGAGTCTCCGAACATTTGAGATTCAATATGTATTGCTTGATTAATAACTTTACTGCTGCTCAGTTTTGGTTCTTGTTTAGGCTTCAACAGGGTTTCAGTCAAAGGTGTCTTTGACACCAAAGAGCTCATGAGCAAATTCAACATCTGGAAAAGATAACCAGCTCAGAAAAACAACAGCTACGGTTTAAACAAAAATAAATATAAGGCATAGCCAGCAATTACCTCAACAGTTCCAATATTGATGGTCAACTCCTCAGTAGCATCCACATCCATGTCACCAATCTTAGTAAATACAGAATTGATTGACGCACTTGGCAGAATCAATTGTAAATCATCAGTAACTGTAAACCTGGTTTGTTCTTTCACAAAGACACTTCCAACTTGAGAAGACCAAAGAAGCTGCACTTGATGCATATAATCATTCCGGCAAGGACATATGGCTTTATTCATAAGAAGCTGAATCTCATTGTCATAACTTAAGAACTTACATGAACTCATGGAGCACACAAAGTAGCGTCTTGGCGTAGCATCGTCAAGTTTCAATTTGAGGCAATTGCAATGAGATTCAGCTGCATTGGTGGGACGCAATAACATGTCCTTACACATACGAGACAAAAATTCTTGTTCATCAATATTCTCAACACTTTTATATAGGTTGTTCATGCAACCTATTACCACAGGATCTGAATGTTTACGTGCAAGCCTGATAATTGTTCCCACGGGGATTGTCATGAAACGGAAGAGAACATCAACAAAATCATGCTTAGGCTCTATGAAGATAACTTTGTTACTCTCCTTGTCCACCAAGACCTTCAACTCAATATTGTTGGTAGATTTATCGGCCATGACTGTACTAACCAAAAAAAAAAAAAAAAAAAACTTCGATCAGTATCCTCTCTCTATTCAAATCCAATTAGCAAATGACAGAAACTAAATAACAGTCAAGGAAAAATGATCCAGATTCAAACGATAATCAACTCTACCAGATGTGTAAGTATAAATCAGTCTCAACATTGCAAATAAATTATAAGAAAGCAGAGGTAATCTAAATAATCAGGCACAATTACCGATCAAGGTAGTTCACTAACCTCTGAAATGTGAAAATTGTTTTTGCTGATATTAGAGAATACAACTTACTTTCCCAAGAGCCAAGGACTTACTTGTGGGCTGTTAAAAAAGAGAGCATTGCTTAAGTTTAAAGAGGATGAAAAAGAACAAACACTAAACTGAAACAAACAGTGGGACCATTTTTGCTCCCCACTTCACCTTCACCACCATTCTCAATATTTCATGGGAGTAACATTGTTCTTATCAGACTAGGAAGCTTCAATAACTCATATGAAAAAAATAGAAAAGGCTGAATGCAGCATTTATTTGCTAACTCCGGCTCCTGCTGCGGATGATTGATGAGAAAAATGGATCCTTGAACAAGAATATTATCAATATTTCGAGAAAAGTAATGTGACAAAGAGAGTAACTAATTAATCCCAGATGTTGACATACTGATATCAGGCAGACTACTCATTTCAGTCCAAACTGCTAAAAATGAATGGGAAAAAAGAAGATCAAACCTTTTTTGGACAGAACTGCCGAGCCGAAGTAATGGATGAAGATAATGAAAACACAGAGTGTTAAAAAGAAGAGCCAGTTGAAAGTAAAAAGTTTCTGTAGTAGAACTTGTAGAAGAAGACCACGAGTCTGGAGAGATGTAAAGTTAGCTTTCCAAAGGAGAAGCACTCTCATTACTTTTTATGTGTCAGTAAAAGGACTCTCATTACTCTCTTTTTCTCGGTAAAAGCACTCTCATTACTTTTTTTGTTTTTGTTTTCTTTCCAAAAAAGCACTCTCATTACTTAACTAGGAAGAAATTTTTTGCGCTAGTATTAGAAAGGCTTCCATAAAACAGAATAACACTATTTTGCTAATCGAGTTTTTCTTCCTACTCTGCCATAAATATACCAAACTCTGGAATTGAATATTAGGTGTAAAAGGTAGGAGACACTAAGAGCAACTCCACCCGTTAGGGGGTTGCCATGGCAAGGGAGGAGGGGTGGGGGAGCTAGGGGGGCTACTATTTACGTGAATAGTGGCTGCCCTTGCAAATAGTAATGTGCACTTCCACCCGTTGCCATGGCAAATGGCTACTACTATTCACTTTTATTTTAATTTTATTTTTTTTACATGGGATTAATTTTAGTTGTATGTATGAAATTAATAATAATAAAATTAATAGGTATGTATTAAAAAATATTTCTGAATTTTTTTGGGTTTTTTCAGATTTTTTAAATATTTTTTTACGTCGCTGACGTCAGCTTGCCTGGGCACCAGGCCAAGCAAGACTTGCCTGAGGCCCAGCCCAGTCTGCTGGGCTCCACAGCTTGCCCGGGCAAACTTTTGCCGCTAGAACTACATTTTGGCCTCAGGCCCATGGAACCCATCCCCCTGCCCGGGCTCTACCGCTGGAGTCGCTCTAAAAAGCAAGAGCATGTGTTGCTTCCATTGACACCTCATTACCTTGTAATTATATCTTGGGATTTCTATGTTTTTGCTCTATGAATTATTTGAATATTATTAATTTAGTCCTTTTACTATTTTTTTGGTAAATTACGGACTCTAATTGTTTAAAAGTCTCCAATTGGGGCATATCGTTAGATTCTTAAGGATGCTATCCACTTTTTCATTAGATTAAGGGAAAATTCGTAATTTTGCAGAAAATTAAAATTATATCCTTTGTGTCATAAATTATGTGCTCAGAGGTTTGTTGGGGTCTTGATTGCTGATGTGCATAGTCTTCATCTCCTTTTGACCTCTAACCATATTGATTCTTTTGGGTTTCTGAAACTTAACCATAGTTTCACACATTGGTGAGGGATTACTCTTCACACTACGGTGATGGTTTTCTTTGTTGAGGGAGCTCACACCACGAGAGGAGCTGGGGTTCGGGTCGGGGCGGGTCGGGGCTGGGGTTGGGTTGAAGGGGGAAAAGAGACCACATATAGAGACAAGAGAGAAGAGAGTGGGGATGCCATCCACTTTTTTTATTCCGTTAAATTACAAATTTGCACTTAATATGGACGGAATTTTGGATGAAATTTAAAAAAAGTTGACGGTAGGCCCTCAATTTGCAATTTTTAAACAATTGGAGTCCTTAATTTACCGAAAAAATTGTTAATGGGCTAAATTGACAATATGCAAATAGTTTAGGGGGCAAACCCGCAGAAAACCCTTATATCTTCATAGATATAAGAGCCTCCTTAAATCAACTTATTAAAAAAATTTAGGGAGGAATTGCAAAATAAGAGCTACAACCATGCTCATTGTCCACCTCTTAAAATATGAAGACTTCTATGAGCTTCTAAATATGAGGAAAGAAAAATGACTTCTAATAGCTCCCTATAATTTTATGTTGCTTTATTTTAAGAATATATTCATCATTTATTTAATACTCCGTATTATTTTTTGTTACTTTTTGTATTCACTCTATTCAAAAATTGAATTAAAAGAGAATTAAAACATTTATAACTCTCTAAACAATGGTCATGTGCAACTTTGCGTACATGTATTTCCGATCGATGAATCAGAGATTTTTTTAATCATTTTTTGGGTTGTGCCCAATTCTCTCTAGATAAATTCAACATATCATTGTGTTTGGTCATTGATGAAGATTCGTCCCCATAGGTTTTTTTTGGCCAAAGATTCGGCACCATAGTTGGTTTTTACTTTTATTTTTCATTAATAATTACTATCGCTTAAAAAAGTTGATTAAATAATGTTATCTTGTATTATAATATTTGGAGATAAGAATAAGATGATAGTTTGTATTCATAGTTTAGGTACAAATGTGGTCAACCACAAAGGCCCAAATCCAGAGTCTTTGGACCTTGGGTCAGCTCTTCGATTGCGGTCATGAAAACACCAAGGCTGTGTTTGGTTAATGGAAAATGAGGCTTGTGAATGTGAAATCAATTGCTTTCCCATGTTTGGTAAGTTCGGGCATGAGAAATAGTTGCATGCCACTTGGGAAAGTAGGAGGAAAATGTAACCCTCCTCCCCCATTGAGTTTCATTTTCCCTTCCCATGGGAAAGTTTGGGAAAACAGACCAGCATTAAATGCACACTTTTCATGATTATTTTGTTCCCATTAACAATTTAAGATTACAATATGTGAGTATTTTTGCTCACCACTTTAACCCAAGGTACCATCCTCAATATTTGACACATGTTCATAGGCATAACTATGATTCCATAAATGCAAAGCAAAAGCTAACTATTGTTATCCCTATGGACACGTGTCAAGTGTTGAGGATGGTGGTTAGGATACACCTTGGGTTAAAGTGATGAGCAAAAATGCTCTCAAATATGGGATAGGAAAATTAAACAAACTTTGTGTTACATTCCTACACACAAACCAAACATGAAAAAAGAAATAAAATGGTATTTCCCAATTACTTTCCCAACATTACCAACACACGGAGAAAGAATATTTCATTTCTCATCCATTGAAAAAATGACTGAAAAACGATTTCCTATCAAATCATTTCCGTGAACCAAACAGACTTAAATCAAAGTTCACTTGAGTGAAGCGTGACATTTTAGCTTTCGCTTTTCAACTAACTCTAAGCATTCAATGTACGATGCAAAACTAGGAAGAAATCTCGGGACATTATTACTTAACTTCAAAAGCTAGAGCATTATTGAAAAGCTAGGACCAGTCTTGCAGTGTCCTGCATACTGCAGCTAATGAGGTGTTGATAAAAAAAAGGAGATATCCCTTGAGTTAACATATGGGCCCCACCATGACTCTTTTCTTCATGGTAAGAGTGGGAGAGAAACTCTCATGCGGGATAACACTTTTTGCTAACATTGACTATTATATAATGATACGGAAGATAACTTTTTCACATGTCATGGTGTTATTAACCGATGATAGCAAAACAGAGCTATTTGCTATTTCCGTTACATGTTAAGTTTTTTTTCCTGGTGTGGCGAGTGCCTTGAGATCTTATCTGCATCTCATGTGATCTCCAAAAAAAAATCTAATATATTATAATATATAAATAGAAGGGGTCAAAAGATTGAATAGCCTCAAGCTATTGTTAAATAAGATTGACAATATCATGGAGGCTGAGTTATTGCAAATGGCTTGGGCTAAGGGCATTAGGTCCCTTGATATTGAGAGAGTGATTCCATGACAACTGTCACCTTGATCACTAAGAACTGTGAGCAGTCCCACCCCCTTTTATGCTTGATTGAAGATTGCAAGGACTTAATGAGCCGTTACTGGAGCAACAACATCTCTCATGTTTACAGGGAGCAAAACAAAGCTGCTGATCTCCTTGCCAATGTGGGGCATGGTCTTCCTTTGGGTCTTCATCACTATGAGTATGTTCGTGACTATCTTGCTAGCATTTTCTTGGATGATGGTTTAGCCCATGTTAGGGCTGTGCAGGTATAGTCTTTTCTCTTCCTTGGCTTTGGCCTCCCTATAACAAAAAAATAAAATAAAAATAAGATTGATACAATGACTATAACAAAATTTAACCAAACATAAGCTAGGACAGAGATCTAACGTTTCTTATGTAACAACAAAGGCAACCTCTTCTTTGTATGTATAACCAATCCCTCATTGTTCTTGCTTTGGTTTGCTAAGATCCCCAAACGAAGGTATTGGTCAGAGCAGAGTCACAAAGAAAAGAAGCCAACAAAAGATGCAAAACCTGAAACAAATAACAAATTCAAGAGAATAAAAATTTGAAGAAAGCCTAAATCAAAGGACTTGAAAATTCAAAACTTAAAGGACACAAAGATAATTTATATATGCAGCAGCCAAGCAGAAGTGAAATTAACACAATATAGTGGAGATGAAAAATCACTCATTCAAGTATGAAGCTAAAATGGACTTCTGTGTTACAGACAAATAATAGGAAAATCTCAAAGGGGACATGAAACATTCTAGTAGACAAAATTTTCAGCAGCGATTTGGGAACATGCAAATTCAAAACCAATGATTCATTTACTACTGTCAAAGAGCTGAGGATTCGTTTTCTGCATTTTACCAAAAAATTATAAATAATAACTCACCTCCTTCTTGCCCACTTGCACAATTTGATCCTCAATGTCAGTGACAGGCACATTCATGTCTTTAAGAACTTGCAGCTCAAAGATCCGAGACATCGGTCTTACAACCAGATTGTCAGTCACTACAAACATCGCAGGTCTCTTCAGAAATCCTTGAGCACTTAAATCCATGGAACAGAAACCGACCACTTTGAGTTTATCTGATTCCGATGAACAAAGGGAAGAATCAGTAGTCAAGTAACCTACACAGTAATATGAGGTCTCCTCAATTCCTAAAAGACTGTTATAATAGCAAAAACCAGGAACAAGTTTGGGATCAAGTAGCATTTCCTTGTGGTGATCTGAAATCATGTATTGCCCATCCAAATCCTGGATAGTTTTGTACAAGTGCCTGATGCAACCTTTCAAGGAACTAGTCTTCATGTTTTTAACTATAAACCCAAGAGGTAGAGTTAGGAAACTGAAGAGCAAATTAACAAAATCCTCCCCGGCTTCTGCATAACAGACCATCTTCTTAGATTTGCTGACCACAAGATTCAAAGAAATCTTATCTTCTTCATCACTCATTGAGTCTCCAGACATTTGCGATTCAATATGTATTGCTTGATTAAGAATTGTACTGCTCGATTTAAGATCTTGTTTAGGCTTCAACAGGGTTTCAGTCAAAGGTGTATTCGACACTAAGGAGCACATGAGCAAATTCAAAATCTGGAAAAGATAAACAGATCAGAAACAACCACTAGAGACTTGAACAAAAATTAATATAAGCCATAGCCATCAATTACCTCAACACTTCCAATATCGATAGTCAACTCCTCAGTAGCATCCACATCCATGAGACCAAGCTTAGTAAATACAGAATTGGCAGATGAAGTTGGGGGGATCACTTGTAAATCATCTGTAACTGTAAAGCTGGTTTGTCCTTTCACAAAGACACTTTCATCTTCAGAAGCGCGCAACGAAAGACTCTTCTCCATATTCATGATTAATAAACACGAGCAAGGACAGTAGGTAGGGTAATAACTTAAGACCTTACATAAATTGGGGCACATAAAGTAGCGTCTTGGCTCAGTATCATCAAGTTTCAATTTGAGGTCATTGCAATGAGAATCGGCTGCGTTGCGGGGATGCAACAACATATCCTTACATATATCAATCCAAAATTTTTGTTCATCAATATTCTCAACACTTGCATACAAGTTGTTCATGCAACCTATTACCACAGGATCCGAATGTTTACGTGCAAGCCCGATAATTGTTCCCATGGGGATTGTCATGAAACTGAAGAGAACATCAAGGAAATCTTCCTCAGGCTCTATGAAGATAACTTTGTTACTCCCCTTGTCCACCAAGACCTTCAACTCAATATTGTTGGTAGATTTATCGGCCATGGACTGTAAGAAAAGGAAAAAAAGGTTCAAATCCAATTAGCAAATGACAGAAACTAAACAGTAGTGGAGGAAAATATAATCAACTCTACCAGATGTGTAAATATAAATCAGTCTCAACCAGGGGCGGACGCACAGAGGGACAAGAGGGGTCAGGCGACCCCATGACGACCGGAAAATTAGATGTGGAGGTCCTTAGACGACCCCATGGATGGCTGCTGTGCGACCCCAAATGGCACACAATGTGTTCGACGAAAGGTCTGAAAGACCTTGAGCTGCTGCGTGCGCAGAGCGCGCGTTTCTTTTATTTTCAAGCGCCTGGTCGTTTTGGTCCACATGCATTCAAATTCTTTTAAGTGACCTGGCTTGAAACCACGTCGTTTGGAGCCTGGCTTTGAAAAAAAAAATTCTTCACCCAGCCCTTTACCCGACTCCAGCTCCAGCTGAACCCTTAATTCCCAATTACTTTCGCATTCCCTTTCCTCCATAACCACAAAGTTAGAGAGCCAAGTGGCTGTTCTTTATGAAATGTTAACATGATCACTAAGTGACATTGCCCATTCTGATTCTGGTATTTTTATTTTGATGATTTTGGACTCTGAAATGTACTTGGGTTGTTTTGTTTGTGTTTTTGGTTTCTGTGGTATTTTTTGGAAGTTGCAACCTTTATTTTGATGGAAAATGAAAGTGGATTGCAAATCTGTATTGCAGGACACCTTTCCTTTTAATGTGAAAGCAAGTATGAGTCTTTGAAACATTGGCAGGGTCCGTGGAAGTTCCTGGTTGTAGCTGATGTGTTCTTCAAGACCAGAAACAGAGCTCCTCTTGCCCACCAACATCCAAGGTCCACTCTTTCTTCTCTCTAAGATATGTTTACGGTTTTTCTGGCAAACTGATGAGTAAAATAATTTTGAGAAATGCTGTGCTCTCTTCCTTTAATTGATTGATAATGTTATTTAGATTAGAGTTTATAATTGATTGATGATAATATATGAAGTTTTTAATTCAAGTGAAATTGAAATTATGGTTTATTGAAATTTGTTTGATTTATTAGATGAAATTTGTGTTTTGATTAATGGTTTATTGATAGTATTTTAATTAATTGTTCAAGGCTTGTGTTTTGATTAATTGAATAGGGCTTTTTCTTTTGATTAATTGATTAGGGCTTTGTGTTTTGATTAGGAATGAAAGTGCTATGGCTTTAATTTTTCAATGCTATTTCGTCTAAAAAATATTTTCGAACTGTTACACTAAGACCCCATGACGGATGAATCCTGGATCCGCCACTGGTCTCAACATTGCAAATAAATTTTAAGAAAGCAGAGGTAATCTAAACAATCAGGCACAATTACCGATCAAGGTAGGGAACACTAACCTCTGAAATGTGAAAATTCTTTTTGCTGATATAAGAGACTACAACTTACTTTCACCAAGAGCCAAGGACTTACTTGTGGGCTGTTAAAAAAAAGAAGAGAGCATTGTTTATTGATTACGTTTAAAGAGGATGAAAAAGAACCATTCGCAATATTTCATGGGAGTAAAAAATAGAAAAGGGTGAATGCATCATTTAATTCCTAACTCCGACTCCTACTGCTGATGAGTGATGAGAAAAATGGAGCCTTGAACAAGAATATTATCAATTTTTTATATAAAAAAACTAGAATATTATCAATATTTCGAGAAAAGTAATGACTCATACTGCAGATTACTCATTATCAAAAGAAAATCAAACCTTTTTTGGGCAGAACTGCCGAGCCGAAGTAATGGATGAAGATAATGAAAACACAAAGACTTAAAAAGAAAGAGCCAGCTAGCTGAAAGTTAAAAGTTTTCTGTAGTAGAACTTCTAGAAGAAGAACATGAGCTTGGAGAGATAGTAAAGTGACGCATTATTTTTTGTTACTTTTTTTCTTCATTCTATTAAAGAATTGAATTGAAGGAAAATTAAAACATTTATAACTATTTAAACAAGGGAGTACCGTCGGAGTAAAAATTTTATAGGGCACCTAAAATAGCTTTTTATTGTTCTTAGTTAAATTTTAACTATAGTTAATCTTTCACTTTTTATTTTTTCAGATAACATTATTATAATATCTATATATATATATATATATATAAATAAAGGCTTGCGTTTGTTTAACATTTATGTCTCATTATATTTTCTTTAAAATTGTCCGTAACATATTTAAGAATTTTAAGCTCACAATTACGTTATTTAAATCCTACAGCTTATGGTCACGTACAAGTTTGAGTATATGTGCTTCTGGTAATAAGAGATTTTTTAAATTAATTTTTGGGTTGTGCTCAATTCTCTTGAGATAAATTTAACATTTTGTTATGTTTGATCACTAAAGAAGATTCGTCACCATAGTTTTTTTTTTTTGGCCCAAGATCGGGCATAATAATTGGTTTTTACTTTTATTTTTTCATTAATAACTACTACTTTTTCTAAATAAAAAAAGTTGATTAAATAATGTTATCTTGTATTATTGTATTTTGAGATAAAATTATAATTTGCATTCATAATTTAGGCATAAAGATCGTGAGCCACAAAATCTCAAATACGAATTGTATTATTATATTTGGTTTTCCCAAATCCAAAGTCTCTGGATCTCGGGGTCTTCGATCCAGTCATGAAAACACCAGGACTCGAAAAAGGGTAAAGCAAAGTTCACTTGAGTGAAGGAGGACATTTTAGCTTTAGCTTTTCAACTAAAGCGAAGTTCACTTTAGCTTTAGCTTTTGCTATCCAATGTTTTTTTTAGGAATTTTCCTATGGGACGATAATATATTAAACTCACACACACAACATGAATGCTATGACTTAAATTCAGGACCTTGTATGAGTGGAGTAAACTCTCAACCACTACACTAGTGAGTCCTTTGCTGCTATCCAATGTTAATAAGCAATGACACGCAAAATAACTTTTACACGTGTCATTGTATTATTGACCGGGAATATCAAAATAGTGTTATCCCGTTACATGTAAGTTTTTTTTGAAATCTAGGGGCATTATTGCTTAGCTTTAAAAGCTAGAGCAAGTCCTTATTGAAAAGCTAAAGCCAGTCCTACCGTGACATGCATAGTGCATCTAATGAGGTGTTGAGAAGAAGGGAGAAGAAGGGTCCAATTTGATTATTAGTCTTATATCTTTATTTCTTTCAATGCAGACGTAAGTTTAATATTAAAAATTTGAAGATTTGTGTTCTTAGCCATTTCATCAAGCTTTCAAGTCATATGAAACTGCTAATTTAGTCATGAAATCATGGGCTTATTGTGTTGGTTTTTTCTTCCCTTCTGAACATGGCTCCTGTGCTGGGTCCGCGTCAAGCTATCCATCAATACCATTGGGCAATAGTGATTGTGATCCCTTTTTTTAGTTCAAATCTCATAAATCACAACCACACAAGGGCTAATATCTGGATGGCCATCATGACTGTGGCTAACACGGCGTGGTGTCAAGCTCTTATGACGGTTACATTATGTATCATATAGTCATAGGCAGTTCGTGGCTAACTTTGCAAGGCATCTTTTTTTTTTATAGAAATTCTGGGATTGTATTTATAATTCAGTTAAAAAAAATCACTAGCCAATCATAAAGGATCAATAAAAACTAGTCACAAAGAGCCATTAGTAGTCTAGACATGCATAAATGCTAGTTTCAAGAAGGATGTCAAGAGAGAAAACAGACAAATACGATTATATGTAGCATAGAGCCATATATTCCCCTGTACGCCAAGAGAATATAAAGATAACTTGTAATATATTGATATTGACTCATCAAATATTGCATGTTTTGTTTTTGTGGTCAAAATATACTGCATGTGTTATATATCAGATCAAATACTGCAAATTTAGTCATCCCCAGTTATTCTTGAATAAGATTGGACAATGATTAGAACAAAACTCAAGCAATAAACATACCCACAGATTAATCTTAGATTTGCTAACTATATGGTTTTCCATTTGCCATTTGCAAATAAGTGGTAGAGTTGAAAATACTGAAGAGCAAATTAACGAAATCCTCCCCTACTTCTGCATAACAAACAATCTTCTTTGATTTGCTAGCTATATAAGCTTGACAGAAATGGTTTCTTCATCCTCATACATATGGGATTCAGTCTTACAACTTAAAACTGGTTGATGAAATAAAGAACATACCACATGCACACAGAGTCCTATTTAATACAAGCTCTTAGAAGAGAATATGAAAAGAACTAAAGATGAATCCTCATATTGATCCTATATTAACCAAGCTCTCATTATTCTTGCTTCGATTGGCTCTCAATGCAGGCATTGATTAGAGAAGAGGCACAAACAAAAGATGCAAAGCCTGCAATACGCAAGAAAATTAGTCATCAGAAAACTTATCTTGGTAGATATCCACTAAATCAGATGACTTGGAGTTTCAGAATTAGAGACACCATGTGCAGTCAAGTTGATATGGCATTCCCAGAAACACAAACAATATCTGTAGATTGATTCAAATCATTGACCGTAATCAGTGTAGTCACTTGGCAGATTAGAGCTGTAGGTTGCGAAGATGACGATGTCCTCATTCATTGATCCACTATAAATTCATGGTTGGTTAATGTTTGTGTCTTACAAAGTTTTAAAGACAACTTAAACCTCAGCAAAAAATCAGAAAAACAAAAACAAAACAGGAGGGCATGGAAATTACAAACAAGTTACACCAATGGGCATCATATTGGCCTAAGGTTCCAGTATGTAGAAACAAAAGCATCACCTCATTATATTAGGCAATCGAGCTGTCCGGGATACAGTTCTTTATTTAATCCCTGAGGAATGCACTGGTGAGAGCAGAGTCACAAAGAAAAGAGGTCACCAAAAGACGAAAGGCCTGCAGCAAGTAACAACCCAAGAGACAGCAACAGTTAAACTACTAAGCATATGTACTTGAAGCTTCAAAACTACAAGAAACACAGACAATGCATGAGCAGTCAAATTGAAGCAGTGGCAGAGAAAATTAGGTGCGTACAATGCAAGTGCAAGTGACTGAAAATCATAAACTTTAATAAGTTGCTACAAAGTTAAATTACGAAAAATAACTAACCTCCTCCTTCCCAACCTGCACAGTTTGCATCTCAATGTCTTCAAATGGCACTTTCAATTCATTCAAAACAGAAACGCCTAAGAGAGGAGATATAGGTCTTATCATAAGACTGTCAGTTATTGTAAACATCGCCGGTCTACTAAAAAATCCTGCATCACTTTTGTTATCGCCTTGGGATTTGCAATACTTCAGTTGGAGTGGAACTGGCGTCGTGCGATAAGAAGGGATAAGGTTTTTAATAGTAGTAAATATTTCCCAGTCACCATCATTATAATCCCGGTAACTTGCATAATAATATGAGGCTTCCTGGCCATCCTCAATTCCTAAAAGACGGTTCTCGTAGCAAAAACCAGGATAAAGCTTGGGAGTAAGTAGAATTTCCTTTAAGTAGTTAGACTCAAAGTATTGCTCATCAAGCTCTTGGACACTCGTGTACAACTGATCAATGCAGCCTTTTGTAGAGGAAGAGCTATCCTGCATCTCTTTTAGTATTAACCCAAGCGGAACAGTTAGGAAACTGAAGAGTAAATTAACAAAATCCTCCCCAGCTTCTGCATAACAAACCATTTTCTTAGATTTGCTAACCATAAGATTGATAGAAATGTTTTTTTCCTCGTCCGCGGTTACTCCCGTGGTTTGACCCTTAACGCATATTCCGTGCTTAACGCCTTTACTGCTCAGATTTGGTTCTGGTTTATGCTTCAGCAGAATATCTGTCAAGGGTGTCTTAGACACAAATGAGCATATGAGCAAATTCAAAACCTGGAATAAAAAGATTAGGTCAGAGCCAAATGTAACAAAAGGAAAAAATTGGTAAAAAAAGATAACAGTTCAATTACCTCATCACATCCTACATTGAAAGTCATCTCCTCAGTGGTGTTTGCATCCATCACACCGACCTTAGTAAGGAAAGAAGAGACTGCTGAGTTTACTGGGGGCATCACTTCTAAATCATCACTTATTATAAATCTGGTTAGTCCTTTACAAAAGACACCGCCATTCGAAAGAGAGGAGCTTTTTAACTTTCCCACTGAAAGAGACATCTCACGATTCATGGGTTCTCCACACTCACAGAGAACATCTTTGTAATGACTGACTAATTTATATTCATGGGTGCAACGCTGAGAGCACAAAAAGTACCGTGTGGGATCACCATTGTTAATTTTCAACTTGAGATTCTCCCAATGAGATTCAACCCCGTTGCGGGGACATAGCAACATCTCTCTACATGCTTCAGTTGGGAAAAGACGTTTATCAGCATTCTCAACACTTGCATACAGATTTTTGATGCAACCTATTTCCAGCGGTACCGAATGTTTACAGGCCAGCCTGATAATTGTTCCCATTGGGATTGTCAAGAAACTGAAGAGAACATCAACAAAATCATTATCAGACTCTATGAAGATAACTTTGTTGCTCCTCTTTTCCACCAAGGCCTTCAAGCTAATACTGTTCACAGATTTATCAGCCATAGATTCAAGATCTGGTTTTGTTATCGTTTCTTTGGACAAACTCACTAACCAAAACTAGCACAAACAGTGGTTGGATGAAAATTTGTGATTAATATTAAAGCCTGTGTAGTCTGTCCAGATAGCAAGTTGTTGACCTGCTTAAACATGAAAGGAACTTCAAAATGCTAATCAACATGCCTGTAAAGAGAGATAAGTTTTGCAGCATTTATCGCTTAATAATAATATATATAGGCAGAGCTTATGTGGATAACAAATGTGATTCAAATTTAAAATATGCAATCTCAGCTTTGATATATATGATATTACAGGCTACATGTTCAGTCATAGAGAGGAACTGAAACGATATCTTTTTTTTCTTTTCATCTTCCTTTCCTAATCAGTCATGGATATATTTCCCGCCGCTTCATCAGTGAGCTAGCCTGAGGGGTAACAATGCATCTCTCTAGTATAGACAGGGACCAAATCGGCTAAATTGGTGAAATTGGCAAAACACAGGGACCATTTTGGCACCCTTAACAATTTATATGGCCAATAATCAAATGCTATGCCAATCATTTAGAAGATATTTCATGGGAGTTACATAGTTTTATCAGACTAGGAAGTTTCAATAATAAAAAATAAAATATAAGAAAAAATAAAACGCTGACTGCATTTGATTGCTAACTTCGCTTCCTGCTACTGACCTTAAACAAGAATATTATCAATATTTCGAGACAAGTAATGACAAAGAGAGTAACTAATGAATCCCAAGCAGATTACTCATTTCATTCCAAACAGCTCAAAATTAATGGGCAAAGAAAAGATCAAACCTTTTTGGGTAAAAACTGCCTAGCCCAAGTAATGGATGAAGGTAATGAAAACGCAAAGACTTATACCTCAGTCCTTTTGTTTTCTTCATTATCAAATGATGCTCTTAATCAAAAGCAAAAGCAAAAGCAAAAGCAAAAGCAAACGTACTAAAAACCGGAAGCATAGCATCGATCTCTTTTATTTTTTCTTTGGATATCAAAATCAACATTGAGCTTTCTCTTCAAGTGGGTCCAACTATTTAAGATTGTGCCACGTAGATTAACTAAATAATTTTTTTATATTTAAAATAGTTTAAAATTCATAGAAATTAAAAAGAAAGGGTCAGCCGAAAGTTGAAAAGCTTCTATAGGAGGACTTGTTAGTTGTAGAAGAAGATGAGTAAGGAGAGATAGTAAAGTGAGTCAGGGTGCGGGGTGCATATTAAGACCCACCGCTTAGCTTTCCAAAAGGGAAGCATTAATTCGACCAAAAAACAAGGGAAGCATTATTCTCATTACTTAACTAGGAAGAAATTTATGCCTATGGGGTCCTGCGGTAGTGGAAGTGGTGTTTGGCCCCACCCCGAGAAATACAGTATGTTCCCACTACACTAGCTGCTTGGTGTATCAAAAAATACAAATGGGACATATAAAAATATTTTATTTTTATATCTTATGTGTATTGAAGAATATTTTCATATGTCCCATGTGCATTGGATGTTATACTAAAGAGCTGATGGATCCAAACATACAAATATTTCTCATCACCTTCCCCTTTCCTAATTATGATAAAAATAAAAATAATAATAACTAGGAAGAGCAAAAGACTCACTAGTGTAGTGGTTTGGAGTAATTACTCTCTCATGCAAGATCCTGGGTTCGAGTCCTAGCATCCGTGTAGTGTGTGTGAGTTTAGTATGCTATCTCCCCTCTCAATAGGAAAGGTCCTAAAAATAAAAATAAAAAACTAGGAAGAAACTTATGGCCCCACTATAACCTGAAGATTTCAATTGCTGGAATTAAGTATAGAATTATGACTTTACACGAATGAGGTGTTAATAGAATCTCCAAAGGACTTTTTTTTTGTTGAAAAATATCCAAAGGAGACAATTCTTTTTTGAGTTACAAGTTACAACGATATTTTAATTCTAAGAGCACTTCCACCCATTTACCATGGCAAAGGGTTAGGGGAGGCAAGGGCAATGCAAGGGTTGTTACTATTCATGTGAATAGTGGCAGTCCTTGCAAAAGGCTTGTGTGTTTCCACCCATTGTCATGGCAACCGCTATTCACATGAGATATGAGGAGAGGAATTTGTATAGAGTCTTGGTATGGGAAGTGAAGAATTTGACTAGGTATTTATTTTTTTAAAAAAAATTGAAATTTTTGATATTTTTTTTCTATTTTTTCTAAATTTTTTTCGTTGTTGACGTCAGCAAACCCAACCAACAGCTCAGGCTATTCTTGCTTTTGGGCTGGCCTGGTTTGCTGGGACCCACGAACTGCCTGGGCTGGGGCTTACCATTTGGGCGTGAAATGGGGTTGGGCTCCTGTTGCCCGGGCTAGGGCAACGGGTGGAACTACTCTAAGAGGGAGGAGGATGTGGTGATGCTCAAACCCAGGACCTCCTGGGTGGTAAGGGTAGTTCCCAAACCAACTGGGCTAACACCTTACCGGCCTAAGGAATTAAAAAGGTAAGAACTTGTGATGTAACTTGAAAATACCCATAAAAAAAAAGAAGCAAGAACTTGCAGTGGCGGATCCATAAATTGTTCTTGGTGGGGGCAAAATTTACTAATGAATACTTTACAAATCAATGATTCAATGGGAAAAGCCCACAACCAAGATTAATTTTTGTTTGGTGTAAGTGTACCATCCAAGGTAGTGGTGGAAACAAAAAAAATCCAGTAGAAATGCCATAGATGAACTACTAAAAAAACCCCTATTGCCCTTCCCTCTTCTCTCAGAAGAGACTTTTGTCAAGTACCTTGCCTCTTTTCTTTTGTTCTCACAGGACTTTCATCAAACACATTGTCTACCTTTCCCCCATTGCAGCTGCACTTCAATGGATATCATGGGAGACTTCCTGGATACCAACAAGGGTGAGTAGGGGCAATTGCCTTCAGTGGCCCCTTGTTGGATCTGCCACTGAGAACTTGTCTGCATGGCCCCTTTCTTCATGGCTAAGGCTCTGAGATCTTTTGTTGTATGCTAAATCCTCCACGGCCCAGTGGGGCCCATTTCATTGACTGGTACTCTAATCAATAGATAGGGAAGTCCTTCTCTTCTACTGTTAAAAAGATCTTGGTCTGTGCTGTATATGGTATTTGGAAAGAGATTTCATCCCCCATACATATCATCCTTAAAGAACTCATAGTTTTTTACAACTTCACTTCTCTTTCCTTTTTTCTTTTTTTTTTCTCTAGAAGAAACCAGCTCCTAGAAGAAAAACAAAGCCTGCATTATTCTTACATACAGCAGGTCATTCATGAAACAAACGTTCATTAAATATTCTGCATAAAGAAATCTCTACTAGCAATTGAACCCATGACCACGAGTCTGCTACAAGTATTAGTATGCTAGCATTAGCATTATCCATAAGGAAGTGCAAACACAATATCATCCATACTGGAGTTCCAGTTTGTATAAAGGAGAAGCATCATCATCATTTATTACATAAGCAAGCTCTCTTTATAGACTTTCTTGATTCAGCTGCCTAATGAAGACATCGGTTAGAACAGAGTCGCTAAGAAAAGTAGCCACCAAAAGACGCAAAGCCTACAATAAGTAACAACACAAGAAATCATCAACAATTAAAAAGGGAGAAGAGTGCAGTGAAAGGGGCAACATGAAAATTGTAAACAATTAACTCACCTCCTTCTATTTGGGTTCCCAAATCCAGAGTCTCTGGACCTCATACCAGCTCTTTGATCGCAATCATGAAAACACCAAGGCTGCGTCTGGTTCATGGGAAAGGAGGTTTGGGAATGAGAAATCAATTGATTTCCCATGTTTGGTAAGTCCAGGCATGAGAAATGGTTGCCTGCCACTTGGAAAAATAGGGGAAAATGTAACCCTCATCCCCCCTTGGGATTCATTTTCCCTTATCATAGGAAAGTTTGAAAAAACGGACTAGCATTAAATGCACACTTTTCAAGATTATTTTGTCATAATTACCAATTTAGAATTATTATATAGCATTAAATACATTTTTTATTTAATTTAGTACGGGTATAATTAGAAAATTAAACAAACTTTGTTTTACATTCATACACAAACCAAACATGGGAAATGAAATAAAGTGGTATTTCCGGGTTACTTTCCCAACATTACCAAACATGGAAAAAGAATCTTTCACTTCTCAATGGGCTTAAAGCAAAGTTCACTTGAGTGAAGCAGGACATTTTAGCTTTAGCCTTTCAAATAAAATCAAGCATTCGATGTACATGCAAAACTAGGAAGAAATATAAGGGCATTATTACTGAGTTTTAAAAGCTAGAGCATTATTGAAAAGCTAAAGTCAGTCTTACTGTGTCCTGCATAGTGTAGCTAATGAGGTGTTCATAAAAAAAAAGGAAATATTAAGGGCAAGAGCTTTAAGTTGAGTGCATATGGTCCCCAACATGGCCCTTTTTTTCATGGTAGGGGTGGGAGAGAAATTCTTATGCAATGGGAATAACATTTTTTTGCTATCCTCGACCATAACACAATGACACGTGGGCCAATGATAGCAAAACAATGCTATCCCGTTACATGTAATTTTTTTTCCTGGGATGGAGAGGGGCTTGAGGGGCTTGAGATCTTATCTGCATCTGATCTCCAAAAAAATCAAATATATTATAATATTACATATCATTATAATATATAAATAGGAGTCAAAAGATTGAATAGCCTCAAGCTATTGTTAAATAAGATTGACAATATCATGGAGGCTCAGTTATTGCAAATGGCTTGGGCTAAGGGCATTAGGTCCCTTGATATTGAGAGAGTGATTCCATGACAAGCTGTCACCTTGATCACTAAGAACTGTGAGCAGTCCCACCCCCTTTTAGAGCAAGTCCACTACAACCAATTTTGCCTAGGCAAGATAGGGCCTAGGCCCACAAAAGACTCCGGCGCACAAGGGCAAGTCTGGGCAAGGCGTAACGTCATTATGACGTCATCATACAATTTAAACAACAACAAAATACCAAAAATTTCAGAATATTTTTTTATATATAAATACCTAATCATGTTCTTTACTTCCCACACCAAAACTCATATCTTATGTGAATAGTAATTGCCCTTGCCCTTGCCCTTGCCCACAGGGGTGGAAATAAAATTGCAAGGGCTGCCACTATTCACATGTATAGTGACAGCCCTTGTCTTGCCCTTGCCCATAGGAGTGGAAGTGCGCTTATGCTTGATTGAAGATTGCAAGGACTTAATGAGCTGTTACCGGAGCAACATCTCTCATGTTTGCAGGGAACAAAACAAAGCTGCTGATCTTCTTGCCAATGTGGGGCATGGTCTTCCTTTGGGTCTTCATCACTATGAGTATGTTCGTGACTATCTTGCTAGCATTTTGTTGGATGATGGTTTAGCCCATGTTAGGGATGTGCAGGTATAGTCTTTTCTCTTCCTTGGCTTTGGCCTCCTTATAACAAAAAAATAAAATAAAAATAAGATTGATACAATGACTATAACAAAATTTAACCAAACATAAGCTAGGACAGAGATCTAAGGCCATCTCCAGTCATAGGGCTAAATGTAGTCCATGGCTAAAAATTTAGCCCTCCAAAATATTAATTTTTTTAAAGAATAGTGCAGGGCTAAAATTTTCCATCTCCAGCCATGCATGGCTATATGTTAGGATCCTTCATATTTTATTATTTTGAGAAGCATGGGACCCACAAAAAAGTGGATGGATTTCAATGTGCAATATGAAAAGCACATGCATGGGGCCCACAAAAAATTTGGCCTAGGCCAAAGCTAGGCTAAATGTGGCATAATTGGAGGGCTAAAGGGCCAAATGTGGCCAAAATTTTATTTAGCCCATGGCTGGAGATGATTTTTGCATTATTTTAGGGCTATATTTGGGATATAGCCCATGACTGGAGATGGCCTAACGTTTCTTATGTAACAACAAAGGCAACCTCTTCTTTGTATGTATAACAAATCCCTCATTGTTCTTGCTTTGGCTTGCTAAGATCCCCAACGAAGGTATTGGTCAGAGCAGAGTCACAAAGAAAAGAAGCCAACAAAAGATGCAAAACCTGAAACAATTAACACAAAGATAATTTATATATGCAGCCAAGCAGAAGTGAAATTACCACAATATAGTGGAGATGAAAAATCACTCATTCAACCATGAAGCTAAAAAGGACTTCTGTGTTACAGACAAATAATAGGAAAATCTCATAGGGGACATGAAACATTCTAGTAGACAATTTTCAGCAACAATTTGGGAACATGCAAATTCATAACCAATGATTCATTTACTACTCACACAAGATCTGAGGATTCGTTTTTTGCATTTTTCCAAAAAATTATCTCACCTCCTTCTTGCCCACATGCACAATTTGATCCTCAATGTCGTTGATAGGCACATTCATGTCTTTAAGAACTTGCAGCTCAAAGATCCGAGAATCGGTCTTACAACCAGATTGTCGATTACTACAAACATCGCAGTCTCTTGAGAAATCCTCGAGCACGTAAATCCACGGAATAGAAACCGACCACTTTGAATTTATCTCGATTCCGATGAACAAAGTGACGGATCCAGAATCTCACATCATGGGGTCATAGTGCAACAATGGAGGAGATGGGGGTTATGGGTTTGGAGGGAGGAGGGGAGATTGGGGGTTAGGGTTGAGAAGAAACCGATTGGGGGGTTTGGTTTGGAGGAGTATCGGGTGGTAGCAATACCGAGGGGCTGATTCTTTTTCTTCTTTTTTTAATAAGATCTGGACCAAAATGGCGTCGTTTTGGCCAGGTCATTTAAAAATTCCCTTGGGCCAAAACGACGTCATTTTGCCTAAGGAGTTTTTAAAAAAACGACACTTGGGTTCATCTTCTACCTCCGACTTTGCTCCTCTAGCCGTTTCATCTTCTTGTAGGCAGCGATTCTTCTTCTTCTATGGGGTCACACAACCAGCCAAAGTGGACCTCTAACACTAATTCCATGGCTTTCATGGGGTCGTTTGACCCTAGTGACCCCATAGTAGATCCGTCTCTGCCGATGAACAAAGGGAAGAATCAGTATTCAAGGTACGACCTACACAGTAATATGAGGTCTCCTCAATTCCTAAAAGGTGTTGGAATTTGAAGGTGTTATTTGGATTTAGGAAGATCGGGGAGGAGAGAATGCAACAAAACTATATTTCAGACAAATTTTACCTGCCCGATGTAGTGCCCGTTCTTGATACTGTAGCAATTGTTATTGCCCAATTTTGATGGAGATGAATGCACTAGCTCATATTGAGCTCAGCTATGTATGCTTGTGTATATAACGAAAGCGGTTACATTCAGATCATTACAAAATTGATCTACCAATGTGTGTATGACACTTGTCAATTTCCTACAGACTGCGGTCCACACAAAATTCTCTTAACAGTAAAGAATCTAAACTGTTACTTAGTCACATCCAGCTGTAAACAGTAAAACTGTAAAAGTAAATCAGTAAAACCAATTTACACATCAACACTTCCTTCTAAATGGTTTGCTGATTTCACTACCAGTAACTCTTTTAGAATGCGTAACCTTTCCCTTGGCAATGCCTTCGTGAAGATATCTGCAACTTGATCTTGAACTTTGCAATAGATCATATCCACCACTCCTTCTTGAATTGCATCTCTAATGAAATGGAACTTTCTTCCTATGTGCTTTGATATTTGATGGAACACAAGATTCTTGGACATAGTTATAGCAGATGTGTTGTCACACATGATTGGTGTAGCTTCTAGTTGTTCTTCTCCAAAATCACCAAACACAAATCTTAGCCAAATTGCTTGAGTTGTTGCTTCTGTAGCACTTACATACTCAGCCTGTGCAGTTGATAAAGCAATACTGTTGTGCTTTACTGAGGCCCAAGAAAATGCACCACTGCCAAATGAAAAAGCATCCTGATGTGCTTTTCATGTCATCTTCTGAACCACCCCAATCACTATCACAAAATCCAATCAACATATGGCTTTCCATATTCATACTCAATGCCAAAATCCAGAGTTCCTTGCACATACCTCAGTACTCTTCTTGTAGCTCCAAAATGCTTCTTTGAGGGACCATGCATAAATCGGGCAAGCAAACTAGCTGAATACATAATGTCAGGCCTAGTTGCTGTTAGATACAGTAAGCTTCCCACTATTTTTCTGTAGGTCTCCTCATCTGCAAGTTCACCTTCATCTTCTCTTTTGAGTTTCTCAGTTGGAACTAGTGGTGTGCTCACTGGTTTGCAGTCCTTCAAACCAAACCTGTCAAGCAGAGTCTTGGCATATTTCTATTGATGAATAAAGATTCTCCCTTCCTTTTGGATTACTCTCATTCCTAGAAAATGGTGCAATAAGCCAAGATCTGTCATCTCATACTTGTTCATCATATCTTCCTTGAACTCTTTCATCATCTCACTATTGCTTCCAGTGTACACAATGTCATCCACATAAATTGACACAATGACTGTACCAATACCTTCTTTGGTCTTCACATACAGAGTAGCTTCACTTATGCTTCTCTGAAATCCACACTTAAGTATATGAGTGTCAATTTCACCATACCAGGCACTTGGTGCCTACTTCAAACCATAGAGAGCCTTCTTTAACTTATAGACCTTGTCTTCTACTCCCTTAACTTCAAATCCTTCAGGTTGCTCGATGTAAACTTCCTCCTTCAACACTCCATTTAGAAATGCTGATTTTCACATCCAATTGGAAAAGTTTCCAATTCCTTTGAGTAGCCAGAGAAATTAGAGTTCTAATTGTATCCAACCTTGCCACTGGAGCAAAAGTTTCATTGAAATCTACTTCTGGCTTCTGTGTGTATCCCTTAGCTACAAGCCGGGCCTTGTGCTTTTGGATAGAACCATCAAGATTCAGCTTTGTCTTGAAGATCCATCTCACACCCACAACTAGTTTGTTACCAGGTATTTTAACCATCTCCCATGTAGAATTCTTTTCAATGATCGTGATTTCTTCTCTCATAGCTTGATTCCAAGCCTCATCTTGAGTTGCTTCAGCAAAGTTTTCAGGTTCCACAATGCTTACTTTGCACTGTGCAAAGATGTCATTTAGACTCTTCCACTTCACGGGTCTGTGATCATAAAGTTCAGATGTTTCAGCCTCACATGAATTTGATCTTGATGAAGCATGTCTACTCTCTTGAGCTGTAGATCGGGCACATGGTAAGGCATCATTTGGTGAAGATCGGGCACATGGAGAAGATAGAGTTTGATTAGAAGATTCAAACTCCCCCTCGCCTTCAGTCATTCATGCTTCCTCACTACTGTTCCAAGGAATCGACATGTGCACATCTTCATTTGCTTCCCAATTCTAGAGAGATTTCTCATCCAATATTACACTTCTTGACACTATTACTTTCTAAGTTCTCAGGTTAAACACCTTGTACCCTTTCTCACAGGTTCCATACCCAATAGAAACTCCCTTCTCAACCAGTTTCTTCCAACTTATGTCTCAGCTGAGATGGAATATGAGTATAGCAGAGAGAACCAAATATTCTCATATGCTTTACTCTAGGTTTTCTTCCACTGAATACTTCAAACGGGGTCTTGTTCTTAAGAGCACTTGTAGGACACCTATAGAGAATGTAGACTGCAGTGTTAACTGCTTCTCCCCAAAACTTGGTAGGCATTCTCTTTTCATAAACCATTGTTCTAGTAGACACGAGCAAGGACAGTAGGTAGGGTAATAACTTAAGACCTTACATAAATTGGGGCACATAAAGTAGCGTCTTGGCTCAGTATCATCAAGTTTCAATTTGAGGTCATTGCAATGAGAATCGGCCGCGTTGCGGGGATGCAACAACATGTCCTTACATATATCAATCCAAAATTTTTGTTCATCAATATTCTCAACATATGGGATTCAGTCTTATATATTGCATGTTTTGTTTTTGTGGTCAAAATATACTGCATGTGTTATATATCAGATCAAATACTGCAAATTTAGTCATCCCCAGTTATTATTGAATAAGATTGGACAATGATTAGAACAAAACTCAAGCAATAATCATACCCACAGATTAATCTTAGATTTGCTAACTATATGGTTTTCCATTTGCAAATAAGTGGTAGAGTTGAAAATACTGGAGCAAATTAACGAAATCCTCCCCTACTTCTGCATAAGAAACAATCTTCTTTGATTTGCTAGCTATATAAGCTTGACAGAAATGGTTTCTTCATCCTCATACATATGGGATTCAGTCTTATAACTTAAAACTGGTCGATGAAATAAAGAACATACCACATGCAGACAGAGTCCTATTTAATACAAGCTCTTATAAATCCTCATATTGATCTTATATTAACCAAGCTCGCATTATTCTTGCTTCGATGTCTCCCAATGCAGGTACTGATTAAAGAAGAGGCACAAACAAAAGATGCAAAGCCTGCAATACGCAAGAAAATCACTAGTCATCAGAAAACTCCTCTTGGTAGATATCCACTAAATCAGATGACTTGAAGCTTCAGAATTAGAGACACTATGTGCAGTCAAGTTGATATGGCATTCCCAGAAACACAAACAATATCTGTAGATTGATTCAAATCATTGACCGTAATCAGCGTAGTCACTTGGCAGATTAGAGCTGTAGGTTGCGAAGATGATGATGTCCTCATTCGTTGATCCACTATAAATTCATGGTTGGTTAATGTTTGTGTTTTACAAAGTTTTAAAGACAACTTAAACCTCAGCAAAAACACAGAAAAACAAAAACAAAACAGGAGGGCATGGAAAGTGCAAACAAGTTACACCAATGGGCATCATATTGTCCTAAGGTTCCAGTATGTAGAAACAAAAGCATCACCTCATTATATTAGGCAATCGAGCTGTCCGGGATACAGTTCTTTATTTAATCCCTGAGGAATGCACTGGTGAGAGCAGAGTCACAAAGAAAAGAGGTCACCAAAAGACGAAAGGCCTGCAGCAAGTAACAACCCAAGAGACAGCAACAGTTAAACTACTAAGCATATGTACTTGAAGCTTCAAAACTACAAGAAACACAGACAATGCATGAGCAGTCAAATTGAAGCAGTGGCAGAGAAAATTAGGTGCGTACAATGCAAGTGTAAGTGACTGAAAATCATAAACTATAATAAGTTGCTACAAAGTTAAATTGCAAAAATAACTAACCTCCTCCTTCCCAACCTGCACAGTTTGTATCTCAATGTCTTCGAATGGCACTTTCAATTCATTCAAAACAGAAACGCCAAAGAGAGTAGATATAGGTCTTATCATAAGACTGTCAGTTATTGTAAACATCACCGGTCTACTCAAAAATCCTGCATCACTTTTGTAATCGCCTTGGGATTTGCAATGCTTCAGTTTGAGTGGAACTGGCGTGAGAGTAGAAGGGATAAGGGTTTTATCAGTGGTAAATATTTCCTCGTAAAAACCGTTTAACCGGTAATCTGCAAAATAATATGAGGCTTCCTAGCCATCCTCCATTCCTAAAAGATGGTTCTCATAGCCAAAACCAGGATAAAGCTTGGGAGCGAGTAGAATTTCCTTGTGGTAATTTGACTTTAAGTATTGATCATCAAGATCTTGGACACTCTTGTACAACAGATCAACGCAGCCTTTCGTAGAGGTAGAGCTATCCTGCATCTCTTTTAGTATTAATCCAAGCGGAACATTTAGGAAACTGAAGAGTAAATTAACAAAATCCTCCCTGGCTTCTGCATAACAAACTATTTTCTTAGATTTGCTAACCATAAGATTGACAGAAATATTTTTTTCCTCCTTCATTCACCGTGTCTCCTGCCGTTTGACGCTTAAAACCTATTCTTTGCTGAACACCTTTACTGCTCAGTTTTGGTTCTGGTTTCAGCAGAATATCCGTCAAAGGTGTCTTAGACACAAATGAGCATATAAGCAAATTCAAAACCTGGAACAAAAAGATTAGATCAGGGCCAAATATAACAAAAGGAAAAATTGCCATAAAAAGATAACAGTTCAATTACCTCCTCAACTCCTACATTGAAAGTCATCTCCTCAATAGTGGTTGCATCCATCGCACCAACCTTAGTAAGGAAAGCATAGACTGGCGAGCTTAATGGGGGCATCACTTCTAAATCATCACTTACAATAAATCCAAAAAGTCTTCTACAAAAAAACACCATCATCCGAAACAGAGGAGCTTTTCAACTTTCCCACTGAAAGAAACATCTGACGATCCATGGGTTTTCCACACTCACAAAGAACATCTTTGTAATGACTAAATAAATTGTATCCGCAGGTGCAAACAGAAGAGCAGAAAAAGTACCGCGTGGCGTGGGATCGCCATTGTTAATTTTCAATTTGAGATTCTCACAATGAGATTCAACCCCGTTGCGGGGACATAACATCTTTCTACATGATTCAGTTGGGAAAAGACGTGCATCAGCATTCTCAACTCTTGCATACAGATTTTTCATGCAACCTATTTCCAGTGGTACTGAATGTGTACAAGCAAGCCTTATAATTGTTCCCATTGGAATTGTCAAGAAACTGAAGAGAACATCGACAAAATCATTATCAGACTCTATGAAGATAACTTTGTTGCTCCTCTTTTCCACCAAGGCCTTCAAGCTACTGGTGCTCACAGATTTATCAGCCATAGATTGTGAGATTTGGCTTCGTGGTTGATTCTTTGTACAATTCACTAACCAAAACATGAAAGGAGCTTCAATATACTAATCTACTGCCTGGAAAGAGATAAAGTTATGCAGCATTTATAGTTGAATAAATAGGCACAGCTCAGATAACAAATATGATTCAAATTTAAAACAAGTAATCACTGTTTCTATCAAATTTAAAGCATACAAACTCAGTATGGTATGGATATATAATTCTACTGGCTACATGTTTAGTCATGGAGGAAGTGAAACAGGAGCGGTTCTTTTTTCTTTCTTTCCTATCCTAATCATAACAAGTTAACAACTATATATTTCCCAATTTTAACCTTGATTGGGGTATGAGGGCCACGGACAATACATTTTGCTTTTGCACCATATACAAGGGTGGAGATTGTCTTGTGTATTTCCTTTGGGTCTGGGCTTGCACACAGTACCATTAAAATTTTTGTTTTATCATCTTCGAAAGAATCCTGCACAAAAAGAACATGAGAACTGTCATTCACATAGAAGGATAGAGGGCAGGGCACCATATAATTCCTAGTAACTGACATTAGTGTGAATAAAAGTTACCTGTAGAAGCATGGTCAGTTTGCTGTCTCTGAGCACATGAGAATCACCATTGGCAATGGATTCAACAACTCTTTTGAGAGCTATGTTTCCTTGGTTGATCTTTGCAGTCTGTGAATTCAATATAACCATAATTTAACAATTGTTACAATGACAATGATCAGCATAATATGTCATCTTTTGAGGTGCCCATTGTGAAAATCCCACATCGACAATCCACACTCCTATAAAGGTGTTTATAAACAAAGCACTATGATAGTTTCATAAGAGTGGTTAACAATGCAGAGTTGGGCTAAGGGGCTTGGCTATAGAGTTGGCTTCGAATTTAGATGGGCCTTGGGCCTTGGGGCTCTTGGGCTCTGGGGAAATTCAATTAAGACACCCAAACGAAAAATGAGTAATTAATTTTTTTTTCGTTTTTGCACAACAAAATTGAATGAGTAACAAAATTACTAATTAAAGTAATTCGAAAAGGCTAAGATATTACTTAATCACATATATGAAATTAAAGAAGTTGGCCAAAAAAACAAAAGTAAAGAAATTAATCTCATATTTTTAAAATTAAAAACAAGAGCACCTGTCCCGACGAAATTTCGTCGGGAAAGGTCTGAATGTTTGCCGGCATAGGCATGTGCCGACGAATATTCGTCGGGAGAGGTGTTTCCCATTCCCAGGGTATAGCCGGGCGGCTATACTTTAAAATATTCTATATTGGGGTACGGCCGTGCGGCTGTACTTTAAAATATTCTATTTTGAGGTGCAGCCGTGCGGCTATACTGTTAAGATATTATATTTTTAGAGTATAGCCGCACGGCTATACTTATAAAATGTTCCAAATATTCTATTTTGGAGTATAGCCGTGCGGCTATACTGTTAAAATATTATATTTTTAAATATATTATGTTTTAATTGCTTTTATTTAATGAAGAATTAGTATTTAAATATGTTAATTAATTTCATAAAAATGAGTTAATAAATACTAATTAATTATATTTAACAATCTTAAATAATTGTGTGGAATTTAAAATGATTTGAAAATCCTAGAGAATTATTTTAGTATTCAAAAAATTGAATTTTAGTCTCCAAACCCTAAATCCAAGTCTCGAACCAAAAACCATAGCCTTCGAACTTATCCGAACTTATTCCATAACCGTTCGCAAGCCTCGAACCCTAATTGTAAACCTACCGTAGGGCGCTTAGGAATCGATTAGATGGGCCTTGGGCCTTGGGGCTCTTGGGCTCTGGGGAAATTCAATTAAGACACCCAAACGAAAAATGAGTAATTAATTTTTTTCGTTTTTGCACAACAAAATTGAATGAGTAACAAAATTACTAATTAAAGTAATTCGAAAAGGCTAAGATATTACTTAATCACATATATGAAATTGAAGAAGTTGGCCAAAAAAACAAAAGTAAAGAAATTAATCTCATATTTTTAAAATTAAAAACAAGAGCACCTGTCCCGACGAAATTTCGTCGGGAAAGGTCTGAATGTTTGCCGGCATAGGCATGTGCCGACGAATCTTCGTCGGGAGAGGTGTTTCCCATTCCCAGGGTATAGCCGGGCGGCTATACTTTAAAATATTCTATATTGGGGTACGGCCGTGCGGCTGTACTTTAAAATATTCTATTTTGAGGTGCAGCCGTGCGGCTATACTGTTAAGATATTATATTTTTAGAGTATAGCCGCACGGCTATACTTATAAAATGTTCCAAATATTCTACTTTGGAGTATAGCCGTGCGGCTATACTGTTAAAATATTATATTTTTGAATATATATTATGTTTTAATTGCTTTTATTTATTTATTTAATGAAGAATTAGTATTTAAATATGTTAATTAATTTCATAAAAATGACTTAATAAATACTGATTAATTATATTTAACTATCTTAAATAATTTTGTGGAATTTAAAATGATTTGAGAATTCTAGAAAATTATTTTAGTCTTCTAAAAATTGAATTTTAGTCTCCAAACCCTAAATCCAAGTCTCGAACCAAAAACCATAGCCTTCGAACTTATCCGAACTTATTCCATAAGCGTTCGCAAGCCTCGAACCCTAATTGTAAACCTACCGTAGGGCGCTTAGGAATCGATTAGATGGGCCTTGGGCCTTGGGGCTCTTGGGCTCTGGGAAATTCAATTAAGACACCCAAACGAAAAATGAGTAATTAATTTTTTTCGTTTTTGCACAACAAAATTGAATGAGTAACAAAATTACTAATTAAAGTAATTCGAAAAGGCTAAGATATTACTTAATCACATATATGAAATTGAAGAAGTTGGCCAAAAAAACAAAAGTAAAGAAATTAATCTCATATTTTTAAAATTAAAAACAAGAGCACCTGTCCCGACGAAATTTCGTCGGGAAAGGTCTGAATGTTTGCCGGCATAGGCATGTGCCGACGAATCTTCGTCGGGAGAGGTGTTTCCCATTCCCAGGGTATAGCCGGGCGGCTATACTTTAAAATATTCTATATTGGGGTACGGCCGTGCGGCTGTACTTTAAAATATTCTATTTTGAGGTGCAGCCGTGCGGCTATACTGTTAAGATATTATATTTTTAGAGTATAGCCGCACGGCTATACTTATAAAATGTTCCAAATATTCTACTTTGGAGTATAGCCGTGCGGCTATACTGTTAAAATATTATATTTTTGAATATATATTATGTTTTAATTGCTTTTATTTATTTATTTAATGAAGAATTAGTATTTAAATATGTTAATTAATTTCATAAAAATGACTTAATAAATACTGATTAATTATATTTAACTATCTTAAATAATTTTGTGGAATTTAAAATGATTTGAGAATTCTAGAAAATTATTTTAGTCTTCTAAAAATTGAATTTTAGTCTCCAAACCCTAAATCCAAGTCTCGAACCAAAAACCATAGCCTTCGAACTTATCCGAACTTATTCCATAAGCGTTCGCAAGCCTCGAACCCTAATTGTAAACCTACCGTAGGGCGCTTAGGAATCGATTAGATGGGCCTTGGGCCTTGGGGCTCTTGGGCTCTGGGGAAATTCAATTAAGACACCCAAACGAAAAATGAGTAATTAATTTTTTTTTTCGTTTTTGCACAACAAAATTGAATGAGTAACAAAATTACTAATTAAAGTAATTCGAAAAGGCTAAGATATTACTTAATCACATATATGAAATTGAAGAAGTTGGCCAAAAAAACAAAAGTAAAGAAATTAATCTCATATTTTTAAAATTAAAAACAAGAGCACCTGTCCCGACGAAATTTCGTCGGGAAAGGTCTGAATGTTTGCCGGCATAGGCATGTGCCGACGAATCTTCGTCGGGAGAGGTGTTTCCCATTCCCAGGGTATAGCCGGGCGGCTATACTTTAAAATATTCTATATTGGGGTACGGCCGTGCGGCTGTACTTTAAAATATTCTATTTTGAGGTGCAGCCGTGCGGCTATACTGTTAAGATATTATATTTTTAGAGTATAGCCGCACGGCTATACTTATAAAATGTTCCAAATATTCTACTTTGGAGTATAGCCGTGCGGCTATACTGTTAAAATATTATATTTTTGAATATATATTATGTTTTAATTGCTTTTATTTATTTATTTAATGAAGAATTAGTATTTAAATATGTTAATTAATTTCATAAAATGACTTAATAAATACTGATTAATTATATTTAACTATCTTAAATAATTTTGTGGAATTTAAAATGATTTGAGAATTCTAGAAAATTATTTTAGTCTTCTAAAAATTGAATTTTAGTCTCCAAACCCTAAATCCAAGTCTCGAACCAAAAACCATAGCCTTCGAACTTATCCGAACTTATTCCATAAGCGTTCGCAAGCCTCGAACCCTAATTGTAAACCTACCGTAGGGCGCTTAGGAATCGATTAGATGGGCCTTGGGCCTTGGGGCTCTTGGGCTCTGGGGAAATTCAATTAAGACACCCAAACGAAAAATGAGTAATTAATTTTTTTCGTTTTTGCACAACAAAATTGAATGAGTAACAAAATTACTAATTAAAGTAATTCGAAAAGGCTAAGATATTACTTAATCACATATATGAAATTGAAGAAGTTGGCCAAAAAAACAAAAGTAAAGAAATTAATCTCATATTTTTAAAATTAAAAACAAGAGCACCTGTCCCGACGAAATTTCGTCGGGAAAGGTCTGAATGTTTGCCGGCATAGGCATGTGCCGACGAATCTTCGTCGGGAGAGGTGTTTCCCATTCCCAGGGTATAGCCGGGCGGCTATACTTTAAAATATTCTATATTGGGGTACGGCCGTGCGGCTGTACTTTAAAATATTCTATTTTGAGGTGCAGCCGTGCGGCTATACTGTTAAGATATTATATTTTTAGAGTATAGCCGCACGGCTATACTTATAAAATGTTCCAAATATTCTACTTTGGAGTATAGCCGTGCGGCTATACTGTTAAAATATTATATTTTTGAATATATATTATGTTTTAATTGCTTTTATTTATTTATTTAATGAAGAATTAGTATTTAAATATGTTAATTAATTTCATAAAAATGACTTAATAAATACTGATTAATTATATTTAACTATCTTAAATAATTTTGTGGAATTTAAAATGATTTGAGAATTCTAGAAAATTATTTTAGTCTTCTAAAAATTGAATTTTAGTCTCCAAACCCTAAATCCAAGTCTCGAACCAAAAACCATAGCCTTCGAACTTATCCGAACTTATTCCATAAGCGTTCGCAAGCCTCGAACCCTAATTGTAAACCTACCGTAGGGCGCTTAGGAATCGATTAGATGGGCCTTGGGCCTTGGGGCTCTTGGGCTCTGGGGAAATTCAATTAAGACACCCAAACGAAAAATGAGTAATTAATTTTTTTCGTTTTTGCACAACAAAATTGAATGAGTAACAAAATTACTAATTAAAGTAATTCGAAAAGGCTAAGATATTACTTAATCACATATATGAAATTGAAGAAGTTGGCCAAAAAAACAAAAGTAAAGAAATTAATCTCATATTTTTAAAATTAAAAACAAGAGCACCTGTCCCGACGAAATTTCGTCGGGAAAGGTCTGAATGTTTGCCGGCATAGGCATGTGCCGACGAATCTTCGTCGGGAGAGGTGTTTCCCATTCCCAGGGTATAGCCGGGCGGCTATACTTTAAAATATTCTATATTGGGGTACGGCCGTGCGGCTGTACTTTAAAATATTCTATTTTGAGGTGCAGCCGTGCGGCTATACTGTTAAGATATTATATTTTTAGAGTATAGCCGCACGGCTATACTTATAAAATGTTCCAAATATTCTACTTTGGAGTATAGCCGTGCGGCTATACTGTTAAAATATTATATTTTTGAATATATATTATGTTTTAATTGCTTTTATTTATTTATTTAATGAAGAATTAGTATTTAAATATGTTAATTAATTTCATAAAAATGACTTAATAAATACTGATTAATTATATTTAACTATCTTAAATAATTTTGTGGAATTTAAAATGATTTGAGAATTCTAGAAAATTATTTTAGTCTTCTAAAAATTGAATTTTAGTCTCCAAACCCTAAATCCAAGTCTCGAACCAAAACCATAGCCTTCGAACTTATCCGAACTTATTCCATAAGCGTTCGCAAGCCTCGAACCCTAATTGTAAACCTACCGTAGGGCGCTTAGGAATCGATTAGATGGGCCTTGGGCCTTGGGGCTCTTGGGCTCTGGGGAAATTCAATTAAGACACCCAAACGAAAAATGAGTAATTAATTTTTTTCGTTTTTGCACAACAAAATTGAATGAGTAACAAAATTACTAATTAAAGTAATTCGAAAAGGCTAAGATATTACTTAATCACATATATGAAATTGAAGAAGTTGGCCAAAAAAACAAAAGTAAAGAAATTAATCTCATATTTTTAAAATTAAAAACAAGAGCACCTGTCCCGACGAAATTTCGTCGGGAAAGGTCTGAATGTTTGCCGGCATAGGCATGTGCCGACGAATCTTCGTCGGGAGAGGTGTTTCCCATTCATAGGGTATAGCCGGGCGGCTATACTTTAAAATATTCTATATTGGGGTACGGCCGTGCGGCTGTACTTTAAAATATTCTATTTTGAGGTGCAGCCGTGCGGCTATACTGTTAAGATATTATATTTTTAGAGTATAGCCGCACGGCCATACTTATAAAATGTTCCAAATATTCTATTTTGGAGTATAGCCGTGCGGCTATACTGTTAAAATATTATATTTTTGAATATATATTATGTTTTAATTGCTTTTATTTATTTATTTAATGAAGAATTAGTATTTAAATATGTTAATTAATTTCATAAAAATGACTTAATAAATACTGATTAATTATATTTAACTATCTTAAATAATTTTGTGGAATTTAAAATGATTTGAGAATTCTAGAAAATTATTTTAGTCTTCTAAAAATTGAATTTTAGTCTCCAAACCCTAAATCCAAGTCTCGAACCAAAAACCATAGCCTTCGAACTTATCCGAACTTATTCCATAAGCGTTCGCAAGCCTCGAACCCTAATTGTAAACCTACCGTAGGGCGCTTAGGAATCGATTAGATGGGCCTTGGGCCTTGGGGCTCTTGGGCTCTGGGGAAATTCAATTAAGACACCCAAACGAAAAATGAGTAATTAATTTTTTTCGTTTTTGCACAACAAAATTGAATGAGTAACAAAATTACTAATTAAAGTAATTCGAAAAGGCTAAGATATTACTTAATCACATATATGAAATTGAAGAAGTTGGCCAAAAAAACAAAAGTAAAGAAATTAATCTCATATTTTTAAAATTAAAAACAAGAGCACCTGTCCCGACGAAATTTCGTCGGGAAAGGTCTGAATGTTTGCCGGCATAGGCATGTGCCGACGAATCTTCGTCGGGAGAGGTGTTTCCCATTCCCAGGGTATAGCCGGGCGGCTATACTTTAAAATATTCTATATTGGGGTACGGCCGTGCGGCTGTACTTTAAAATATTCTATTTTGAGGTGCAGCCGTGCGGCTATACTGTTAAGATATTATATTTTTAGAGTATAGCCGCACGGCCATACTTGTAAAATGTTCCAAATATTCTATTTTGGAGTATAGCCGTGCGGCTATACTGTTAAAATATTATATTTTTGAATATATATTATGTTTTAATTGCTTTTATTTATTTATTTAATGAAGAATTAGTATTTAAATATGTTAATTAATTTCATAAAAATGACTTAATAAATACTGATTAATTATATTTAACTATCTTAAATAATTTTGTGGAATTTAAAATGATTTGAGAATTCTAGAAAATTATTTTAGTCTTCTAAAAATTGAATTTTAGTCTCCAAACCCTAAATCCAAGTCTCGAACCAAAAACCATAGCCTTCGAACTTATCCGAACTTATTCCATAAGCGTTCGCAAGCCTCGAACCCTAATTGTAAACCTACCGTAGGGCGCTTAGGAATCGATTAGATGGGCCTTGGTCCTTGGGGCTCTTGGGCTCTGGGAAATTCAATTAAGACACCCAAACGAAAAATGAGTAATTAATTTTTTTCGTTTTTGCACAACAAAATTGAATGAGTAACAAAATTACTAATTAAAGTAATTCGAAAAGGCTAAGATATTACCTAATCACATATATGAAATTAAAGAAGTTGGCCAAAAAAACAAAAGTAAAGAAATTAATCTCATATTTTTAAAATTAAAAACAAGAGCACCTGTCCCGACGAAATTTCGTCGGGAAAGGTCTGAATGTTTGCCGGCATAGGCATGTGCCGACGAATATTCGTCGGGAGAGGTGTTTCCCATTCCCAGGGTATAGCCGGGCGGCTATACTTTAAAATATTCTATATTGGGGTACGGCCGTGCGGCTGTACTTTAAAATATTCTATTTTGAGGTGCAGCCGTGCGGCTATACTGTTAAGATATTATATTTTTAGAGTATAGCCGCACGGCCATACTTGTAAAATGTTCCAAATATTCTATTTTGGAGTATAGCCGTGCGGCTATACTGTTAAAATATTATATTTTTGAATATATATTATGTTTTAATTGCTTTTATTTATTTATTTAATGAAGAATTAGTATTTAAATATGTTAATTAATTTCATAAAAATGACTTAATAAATACTGATTAATTATATTTAACTATCTTAAATAATTTTGTGGAATTTAAAATGATTTGAGAATTCTAGAAAATTATTTTAGTCTTCTAAAAATTGAATTTTAGTCTCCAAACCCTAAATCCAAGTCTCGAACCAAAAACCATAGCCTTCGAACTTATCCGAACTTATCCATAAGCGTTCGCAAGCCTCGAACCCTAATTGTAAACCTACCGTAGGGCGCTTAGGAATCGATTAGATGGGCCTTGGGCCTTGGGGCTCTTGGGCTCTGGGGAAATTCAATTAAGACACCCAAACGAAAAATGAGTAATTAATTTTTTTTTCGTTTTTGCACAACAAAATTGAATGAGTAACATATTTAATATTCACTAAAGAAACAATAATCAACACAAAATTACTAATTAAAGTAATTCGAAAAGGCTATGATATTACTTAATCACATATATTAAATTAAAGAAGTTGGCCAAAAACAAAAGTAAAGAAACTAATTTTATATTTTTAAAATGAAAAAAAAAACCCTCCGAAATTTCGAATAAATAACCTTTTGGGAAAGCTTCATGAAATTGGCCAATCTTCCCCAGTAAATTTGCAGGTCGGCTTCTTCTGTGAATTGAAATTATTTTCATGCTTTTCCATTTCTCTTTTATATTAATCTCTCTTCTAATTAAAGTGAAATTAATATAACTAGTGGGAAAAGAAAATTTGGCAGCATTAACGCCTTGATCTACAGTTTCTTCTGTGCCGGAAAGGAAAAGAGCTCTTTCAGTATGCAAGAAATTAATGGACAATTATAATGGAAAATGCCAACCCCTGTGAATTGAACTGCCAAAAATGTTACACTCTTTTGCAAGTGCATCTCTGTCCCTTCTGATAATAAACAACCGAACAACTAAACAAAAATGACGGCCTCTACAACTATTCCTTCCCCCATGTTCAATTTAGTTATTGGCAATTTATAAGAAAGTGGTGGGGAAAATAACGTATGCATTATTCAAACCGCCCAAACCAAACCACTTCGAGCAGTCTTATTTGGTTTTTACTCTGCAAAATCGTAATCTTAAACTGAACAAAACTACAAAGAAAAAGACAAAAGCATATATATGAAAATGGTCCTTTTCCAAATAGAGCCTACACCTCTAACAAAAATAATATCATGTCTAGAAACAAAACTAATAATGGGCACAAAGAGTAAACCATTAAATCCCATATCAATATATTTTGGCTTATAATCAGTCCAAACAGCTCAACATCATAAGTACATTTACAAAAGAAAAAAGACATGGAATTCAAAGTTCAAACCTTTTTCGGTAAAACTGCCGAAGAAAAGGATGAAGCTAAAGAAAATACAAAGACTTGAAAAAAGGGCCTGCAGAAAGTAATATAAGTAGAAAAAGATCATGGGTCTGGAAAGATGTTAAAGGGAGGATCACTTGAGTTGGGGTGCATGTAACGACCCTCCATCCTTAGCTTTGAAAAGGGAAGTATTCGGTACTTGACTAGGAAGAAATCTGTGGCTTCACCGTAACCTGCAGATTCCAATCTCTGAGTAATATCCGTAGCACTGACATAAGAAAGTACAAACACAGAATTAAGCATATACTGAAGTTCCAGTTTGTAGAAACAAGAAAAGCATCATCATGTGTTAGATAATCAAGCTCTCTTCACAGACTTTATTGTTCTTGCTTCGGCTGCCTAATGAAGACATCGGTTAGAGCAGAGTCACCAATAAAAGAAGCCACCAAAAGACACAAAGCCTGAAACAATTAAGTAACAACACATGAATCATAAACAATTAAAAAGGACAAGGGTGCAGTGAAAGTGGCAGGACTAGAACACAACAGATGGCCTAATTTAGAAAAAAAAAAACCAAGAATTCAGTAAACGTGGTGCAATTGATCAGTGAGAATTATAAACAATTAGCTCACCTCCTTCTTGCCAACCTCAACAGTTTCCTCCTTTATGTCAGTCAGAGGTACCTTTAGTTCATTTAAAACAGAAAAGCCAACGATAGGAGACATGTGCTTTATGATCAGCTTCTCAGTTACCGTGAACGATGTTGATCCTTTCAAATACCCTTGGGGACTTTTATTAAGCTTCAATTTGAGTGGAACTGTGACGGCGTTAGAGGGGATGAGTGTTCTATCAGTCGTCAATATATCCCGCAGACCCTCAGCATTCCAATATGCATAATAATATGAGGCCACCGGGCCATCCTCAATTCCTAAAAGACGGTTCTTGTAGCAAAAACCAGGATAAAGCTGAGGACTCAGTAGAATTTCCTTGTGGTAATTTGACTTCAAGTACTGCTCATCAAGATCTTGGACAGAGTTGTACAACTGATCGATGCATCCTTTGAAAGAGGCATCCCTCACATGTTTTGCAATGAAGCCAAGTGGAGCGGTCAAAAAACTCGATACGCTCACTGTCAGCTTAACAAATCTTTTCTTCTTCTTCTTCGTCCTCATTCATCATGTCTCCAAGCAGTAGAGTTTCAATACATTTTAACATCAGTTGATTCAGGTTTCCATTGCTCCATTTCGGTATGGGATTATAGTGCAGCAGAGCGTCGGACAAAGGTTTCTTTGATACTAATGAGCGCAGAAGCAAGTTTGAAACCTGGAAAAAAAGACCATGAAGTCAGAAACCAAAACACTACAGTTGTATTAAAAGACAAAATAAAACAATTGGCAAACACAACACTCAATTACCTCATGAACTCCCATATTCAAAGTCCGTTGTTCAGTAGTAGTATTCTCGTTCATGACTCCAAGAGTTGTAAATACAGGATTACTAGCTACCGATAACGGGGACATCACACGTAAATCATCAGTAATTACAAACCTGGCTAATTCATTTACAAAGATGCCTCCACCTTGCTCAGCAGAGGATGGAACTGAAAGTTTGCACTTCAAATTCGTGTATCTTGCAGACAACAAACACCTTTGTGATGACTTATGGACTTATTTTCAAAGGTGCATTGCCAACTATCACACAGAAAGTACCCTGTCAGCTCCTCATTGTCAATTTTCAGTTTGAGGTTCTCGCAATGAGATTCAGCCCCATTGTGGGGACATAGCAACATCTCTCTACATGCTTCAGTCTGAAAATGCTGAGCATCCATACTTGCAACGCTAGCATACAAATTGTTCATGCAACCTATTTCGAGGGGTAACGAATGTTTACGGGCATGTCTGACAATTGATCCCATTGGTATTGTCAAGAAACTCAACAGAACATCAATAAAATCTTTATCAGACTCCATCAAGATGATTTTGTTGCTCCCCTTGTCGACCAGGGCGTTCAAGCTTACAGTAGTCATTGATACTGTAAGAAGTACAAATTTGGTTTTTTTAATCCTTCAACTCTGGCGCAGCGTGAGTATGGTAGGAAAACAAACGTTAGCCTATGAACACATAAAGACTGGAATCCAGCAGCAGAGAATTGAGAAAACCTCAAAGTTTATTGATATTGAAAATAGGTATAACAAAAAAGCTTTAATCACTTGGCTAAAGTTGGACTAAATACACAAACCCTAGCATCCTAATTAAAGGGCAAAAACAAAAATTCCAAAATTCCAAAAACAACCTCAAAACTTAAAACACAAGGATGCCTTGGTGGGGGATTAAACCTCAGACCCGGGCTGAGGCCAACCTGTTGCATTCCCACCATTGTAAGAGCCTTCACCGAAGCCTTCAAGGTAAATGTACCCTTAGATTCAGCAGCCAAATGTTTAAACACTTGAAGAAATAGGAGAAAGTAGGTTTGGTACATACCTCTGAAGCAACTTGAAGAAACTGGACTTTACTTTTCGTTGTTTGTTTATTTATTAGGCTGTTTAACTCTCATCAAGTTGGATGATGAAATGAATCCCTTAAATATAATATTGTATAATTTAGTAAATTTTCTGAATTATTTTGGGGATTGGGAATTTGCAGTTGGAGAAAACGAAGAAATTTTCAAATATAATTATTTTCCTTCTTTTCATGTTTTGCCCCTTTTACAAGCCCAGCGGCACAAGCATTAAATAAATAAAAAAGGCTTTTTACCACAAATTTTTTTGATCGAAAAGAGATTTCATTAAGCCAAAAAGCAGAGAAACAAAACAAGGAACACACCTAAGCCAGAACCAGCTTGGTGCAACAGAAGTTCTCAGACTTGTACAAAAGAGAGAAAAGAAAACATGAAATTATATTGGTGGCCCAGGAAGGCCATCAGAAGTTAGAACCCGAACAATAGAAGGTGGTGGACAATCAATCCAGTGTAAAACACCCACCGTCTTTAATCCAATCTTCGCAGCCATGTGAGCTGCTTGATTTTTGTTACGAGGGATCCATCGCCATTCCACAGAATCAAAGAGGAAGGATCTTCTCCTGATTTCCTTGATAAGAGGAAGGATGGCCCAAGCGCCGCTGCCCATATTACCATTAATACTATTGATCAAGATTTGGGAGTCAGATTCGAAAATGACATTACGATCACCCAAGTCCCGAGCCATTGAAATACCCAGAAGGGCCGCCTCAGCTTCAGCACAAAGTGCGGAGCAAACAGTTTTCTTAACAGCAAAACCTCCTCCAAAACGGCCATCAGACTTCCTTCTGATCACCCCTAGGCCCGCTGAGCACGAAGCAGCCAGCCATGCTCCGTCAAAATTAACGATGGTGTGGTCGGTGATTGGAGACATACTGATTTCAACAGAGTTGCAGTGCGGAGAGTTAAGGGAGACACGTTGAGGGTAAATATTGGTGGCAGATTCAAAATCCTGCGCGGCAGTGACAGCAGCAGAGATAGTTCTGATAGGATCCAAACGTTTGTTTTCAAAAATGAAGCTGCAACGGGCCTTCCAAATTTCCCATAATAAGAAGCAAACCATAGACAAGAACCAAGCCAAGTTATTGGAAGAGCCACGAATTTCCAATAAGCTTTGGATCCATTTGTCGAAAGTGGTGATACTCTGTTTGTTGATAACATAGTTTAAAGGGGAACCGAACCACACAGCTTGAGCCCAGGGGCATAATAAGATCATGTGCTCAATTGATTCATCTTCCAAGTCACATATTGGGCATATTGGAGATGCCGAGATCCGTTTTATGTAGAGAGAGAGTTTTGTGGATATGGACTTGTTGAGAAGACGCCAGCAGAAGAACTTGATTTTTGGCAGGGTTTTGATCTTCCATATCCCTTTCCACACGATAGAATGCACACGGTGGGAGGAGTTAGCTGGAAAGGTGGATATAGCCATAGTCTCAGAGTGCAAGTAGTGGTATCCGGATTTGACAGAATAGTGACCATCACTATTCCAGGGCCAAACAAAACGGTCAGCCACAGATGTAGCACCAATTGGAATTTTATTGATTGCCTCAATGGTGTCTTGATCAACGTAGGGTCTAATGTTCTCAAGATTCCATGCACGATTGTGAGAGTCCATTATATCACAAACTAACTGAGGAGCAGTATCAGGAATTTGGCATGTGGCCTGAATAAAACCCACATGTGGAAGGGGAAGCCACCGATCATTCCAAATGCATGTATTATTTCCACTGAAGATTTGTTTTCTTGCATTTGAGATTAGAAAATCACGACCAGCGATTAAACTTGCCCAGGCCCATGAAGCTCGATGGCCAGCCTTGGCATGCAAGAAGTCTTCCGATGGGAAGTAACGGCCCTTTAAGACTCGTACCCAGTAAGCATTTGGATTATTCAAAATACGCCAACTTTGTTTACCTAGTAGAGCCAAGTTAAAATCTGCTAGATCTCTGAAACCCAAGCCACCCTGCTGCTTACTTTGGCACAAGTGCTGCCATGATTTCCAATGAATTCCCGTATCGGATTGAGGGTTACGCCACCAAAATTTTGCCATATCACTGTTAATATCTTTGCATAGCGTTGTGGGGAATCTGAAACACATCATAGAATATGTGGGGATAGCTGTTGCCACAGCTTTAAGAAGGATCTCTTTCCCGGCAATGGAGAGCGTACTTTCCTTCCACCCCATTATTTTCTTTTGAATTTTTTCACGAATGAAAGATAAGGCTAATTTTTTTGATCTGCCCCATAACATAGGAAGGCCAAGGTAAGTACCAGGATTGTCTACTCCCCCAATCCCTAATAGATGACAAATGATGTCTTTGTGCTCATCAGGAGTGTTTGAGCTGAAAAAAAGATTTGACTTCTCGAGATTAATTTGTTGGCCAAAGGCACGACAGTATTTGTCCAAAACTTCCTTAAGGCGAATACAGTTCGTCCTCTCAGCTCGAAAGAAGAGAAGAGAATCATCTGCAAAGAAGATATGCGAGAGGGGGGGACCAGATCTTGCAATTTTTACACCTCGGATGTAACCGGTTTCAAGGCACCTGTTTAGGTTAATAGAAAGAATCTCACACACAATTAAAAATAGGTATGGTGAGAGGGGATCACCTTGTCTGATCCCACGAGTAGGAGTGAAAGGCTTGCCGGGCTTGCCATTTAGGATGACCAAGAAAGAGACCGTAGTTATGCACCCCATGACAAGGCGAATCCAAAAGTCAGCAAAACCCAACTTTGACATTGCCGATCGCAAAAAGTCCCATTCAACACGATCAAAAGCCTTGTTCATATCCATCTTAAGACCCGCTTCAAAGCACAAACCCTTTTTTTTGTTTCTGAGGTGATGGAATGCCTCATGTTTACAAAATTATCACGAATCGTCCTTCAGGTTTTTTTGTGACACTAATAGTCCTTCAGGTTATCATCTAACCATCAAAATGGTCCTTCGGTTAGTTTCTGTCAAAACTGACGTTAAAAAGTCACGTGCCTGCTTTTTGAACGATAATCTCGTCATTCCACTCAACCTTCGACCAAACCCAACTATCAGAATCCTTTCCCTCCGTTTCCTCATCGGTTCCTCCATTTTGGCGCTCTAAACTGCAGTATATAACATTTTCCCTCCATTTCCTCCTCGGGCCCTCCTATCTATTTGGGTTCTAGTTGGCGCAATTGGGGTTTTTTGGGTATTTGATTGATAAAGCTGGTCTGCAAAAAGGAATATCTGGGTTCGTAAGAGTCAAATACGCATTATTCTTCTTACAAAAGTGACTAGATGGATGAGTCCGAGGAGTTCTTTTGAAAGGAGGAAACAACCAAAGTATACAGGTTAGTTTTTTTAATAGCTCCGTCTTCTCCAGTCCCCGTTCTTTCTCTGTGTAATTTTGTATCCGAAACCCAGTAAAATCATCAGTCCAGGCTTCCCAGCAATGGTTTGCGCACCAAGATGTCCCCGTGCACCACTGGACCCAAACTGTCCGTCAACCCATCACCCCTACAGAATTGAAAAGCCTGTAAAACTGTGCCATTTTTCCTGGCCCTTTTTTTCCCCCAAAAGATGACCTCCACTCAAACTGCCAGACACCAACACCCCAATCCTTTCTTTTGCTTTTCCTAATCCTTTACTTAGCTTTTCCACCAAAAGAAGCAGCACTCAGAAATAAGAGAAAATGAAAAGACTCAAGCTCCACCACCCAAGGAAAATTTTGTTTTCTTGCCCATTAAGATAATAAAAGCAAACCAAAAGGAGACAGAAAGAACATTCACTTTTTTTCTTTTTTTGTTTGTTTTTGAAAGCCCCTGAGATTAGCACTTGCAAGTCTTCATACCCGGAACCGCTGCACCAAGCTGAGTTGCCTGCGGCTTTGCACTCTCCGCCCGTGGATATGTACTGTCTGAAGCATCGCTAAAACCGATCACCCGCACACCTCACTTGTGGGTTTGTGTTTAGCCGGTTCCTTTACACACTCGCAGGGTACCTCATTTTCCAATTAACCTTCCTCTCTGCACCGATGAAAACACCAGAGCAAACACACCTTGCATACACCACAGCTCTTGCCACTTGTTTGCACTCACCCTTGTGATATATGTTACCCTCCCTCTCGGAGTTACTCTTCCTTCTCTCAAGGGAGAACTCTTCCTCTCCTATTGGCAACCCTTCCTCTCCTATTGAGAGCACATTCTGAGGGTTGGGTTTGGTCGAATGGGTAGTGGAATGATGAGATTATCATTTCAAAAAGCAAGCATGTGAGCACGTGAATTTAACGTCAGTTTTGACAGAAACTAACAGAAGGACCATTTTGATGGGTAGATGACAACCTGAAGGACTATTAGTGTCACAAAAAAACCTAAAGGACGATTCGTAATAATTTTGTAAACCTGAAAGACCATTTGTGATAAAAAGCCAATAAAAAATTACCACAAGTGAACAAGAAGATTAGATGCAAGCGGGATATTACTCGTATTATCTCACCAACTCTATGGGAGTAATAGCTAACTGCCCAAATTCAGATTCGGTGCTGGATTGATGAACAGTGGGCTGCTTCTTAGAAACTGCAAAATCACATGTAGACCAACAAACCATGGGGAATGCCAGGCAACATAAACAGCATTTGAAAAAGCTACATCATCATCTGTACCGCCTTTGTGAAACACATAACCACGTATGGGGACTGCTTAACCGGTTTCCAATGAACATCATCAGTTGGGCAGTGCATAAATTGGCACAACTGATACACGGCAAAGGAGATGTCCGGACAGGCGATGGTAAGATGCCAAGGGCGAAAACTTACTCTGATAACCTTTTTGTAAAAATGGGCTAGAATCATATATATGATTTTAGAAGGTGGATTTCAATTGAGGACCTAATCACTGTTTTGACCTCCTGATTGCCAGAATTTTCAGGGTATATTTTTCCCCCAGTAACACAGTTAGATACAAAGCAAGATAAAACCAAGACATGGCACACAGATACAAAGCAATATCTGACAGCAATCCAACAATCATAAGCGTTTCAAGTTATATAACAAAAACATACAACAGTGCAGAGAACAATACGTAAAGTAGAAAATTAATTAATCTGCAACAGCAAATACATCCTCTTCTTAAATTAGAAAACTAAGGCATCCTAATCCTCGATTTGGCTTCCTAAGGAAGACACTGGTTAGAGCAGAGTCGCACGCAAAAGAAGCCACCAAAAGACGGAGTGCCTGCAGTAAGAAACATCATTGACAAACAGATTAAAGAGATTTACAAACTGCCACAAATAGATCAACCACTTTCAACACAAACTAGCTACTTGGGCTTTAACCATGTTGAATAACAACCGTGGTCAAGCAGCAACACTTTATTGAATATTCATCATAAACCAACTGCCTAAAATTTCAAACAAACAGAAACTCACAGCTAAGGATTCAACCAGAATAGTTTAAGGGAAGTTACAAATGATATATAACTCACCTCCTTCTTGCCCACTTGGGCAACTTGTACCTCAATGTCAGTGACAGGTACGTTCAATTCGCACAAAATTGACAGGCCAAGAATTGCAGAGATTGGACTTACGTTGAGACTGTCAGTTACCATGAACATTGCCGGTCCTTTCAAGAATCCACGAGCTTTATCATCTCTGCAATGGGATTTGGGGTCTCTGAATTCAATTGACTTCACTTGTTTATTATTAACAGTCAGCAACATACCAGACAAATCAGGGTATGAGGCCTCCTCTATTCCCAGAGGATGGTTCTTATAGCCAAATCCAGGGAGAAGCTTGGGACTCACAAGCACTTTCTTGTGGCCATTTGACTTCAAGTACTGGTCATCAAGATCCTGGACACTTTTGTACAACTGATCAATGCATCCTTTCAAATAGTTATCCTGCATCTGTTTCACAATAAACCCGAGTGGAAGAGTCAAGAAACTGAAGAGTAAATTAACAAAATCCTCCCCTGCTTCTGCATAACAAATCATCTTCTTAGATTTGCTAACTATAAGCTTAATGGAAATCTTTTCTTCTTCCTCATTCGTCGCGTCTCCCACCATTCGAGATTCAAGATATATTTCGTTATCGACATTTTCATTGCTCAATTTTGGGAGGGGTTCATGCTTCAGCAGAGTTTCAGTCAAAGGCATCTTTGATACTAATGAGCACATAAGCAACTTCAAAACCTGAAGAAAGTGAAAAGATCAGAAACTACATTTCATTTCTTACTAGAAAATTAACTTCGGTATAACAGATCATTTACCTCATCAACTCCTACATTGACAGTCAACTCCTCAATACTATTCCACCCCGTGAATCCGAGGTTCTTAACTAAAGAGGAGCTTGTAGAAGTAAATGGGGGCATCACTTGTAAATCATCACTAATTATAAATCTGGCTCGACCTTTTACAAAGACCTCACCACCACCTCCACCATCTCCACCACCAGCCACTGAAAGAGTGGTCTCCATGTCCATTAGACGCTCACAACGCCAACAACGAACCATTTGGTAATAACTAAGAGCACGGTGAGCACAACTACTCCAGAAAATGCTGCAACGTGAGCACTCAAAGTACCGCGTGGTCTCGCAATCATCAAATTTCAGTTTGAGGTTGTCCAAGAGATATTCTGTCCTATTGAGAGGACGTAACAGCATGGCTCGACATTCTTCAGTTCGGAAAAGCTGTGAGTCAAAACTCTCTACACTTCCATATATGTTGTCCATGCAACCAATTCCCAAGGGTTGTGAACGATGGGAAAGCCTAATAACTGTTCCCATGGGGACTGTCAAGAAACTGAAGAGAACATCAATAAAATCATTATCAGCCTCTACAAAGATCACTTTGTTGCTCACGTTGTTCACCAAGACCTTCAACTCAATAGTGTCCATAGATTTATCGGCCATGGACTGTAAGAAAAAAAAAAACTTGGATCAATCCTCTCTCTATTCAGATCCAATTAGCAAACGACAGAAACTAAACAATAGTCAGGAAAAATGATCCCAGATTCAAACTATAATCAACTCCACCAGATGTTTATACATAAATCAGTCTCAACGTTGCAAATAAATTGTAAGAAAATCAAGGAAATCTAAATAATCAGGCACACTTACCGATCAAGGAAAACCTCTGAAATATGAAAATTGTTGTTGCTAATATGAGAGACTGAGCCAAGGATTTACCTGTTCGCTGTCAAAAAAGAGGGTATTGCTTATGGATAAAGCTTATAGACGATGAAAAAGAACACACACTTGTAACCGAAAAAAAGAAAAAGAAAAAGATTCCATTAAAGTTTGTTCGCTCAAACTTCATCTCAAAATTGTCCCCAACATATTAAATTATTAATCTCACAATTCCCAAAAAAAAAAATCTCACAATTACCAAACTTTAAATCCCACTGTTTGCCAACGGAGTCTAGTATAGTGTAAAAGGGTGTGTATTAAATTCCCACAGTTTATTTATGCAAAAGAATCCAATTACATGCCACCAATTATCTCCATCACTACTCACCATACTCATCACTGATTATCATACCTTTATTTGATTGAATAATTCTTTTCATTTCTCTCGTAATTGTATCCTTTCATTTTGCTAGTTTACTATTTCTAGTTTCATACTTACTTAAAAAATTTAAAAGTCAGTTTATACAATAAGTTCTTGGATCCGTATGCCCAAATCCAAAGTCTACGGATGTCGGGTGGATCGGGGTCTTCCATCCGGTCATGAAAACACACCAAGACTTAAAAAAGAAAGGGCCAGCTTAAAGTAATATAAAGTGGAAGAAGATCATGAGTCTAAACAACATATAGTATTATTGGACGTACGATATGCTTAACTATAGGAAGAAATTTAGGGGCCAAAGAAAGACTTCCGTGATACGCATGGAATAGGATTATTGGATGGAAATAACAAAACAATGTTATCTCCGTTACAACTAAGTTTTTCTCCACTGCAACCTGCAAATTAAAAGCTCTTAAATTAAATACAACATTAATACTTCCAACTTCCAGCTAATGAGGTGTTAATAGCATCTTTCTTGCCATTGCTTGTGCTAAAAGACGCGAAAAAGAAAATTGTATCCAAGTGCTTATAATATATATATGCTAGCCAAAAGAAACAAAGATTCAATTGCTAAAGTCATTTTCAATAACACACAGCACGGCACAATGCTGACGTAAGTATAATATTAAAATTTTGAAGATTTGAGTTCTTAACCATTACATCAAGTTTTCAAGTCATACAAATCTGAAAATTTAATCATGAAAGTAGGGGCCTTGTTTAGTTTGGGTTTCCTTTCTTATTACAGCTCATAGCCGATGGCCGAGTCCGCATCAAGCTATTCCTAAATAACATGCGGGGATGACATAAGGCACCATATCAACAGTGTTGTGCACGGCGGAAGCGTATTGCACTGTGTTGGCGTTCAAAACTAGATAGGTAGTAGTAAGACCAACTTAAAGATGATGTAGATGATCGAGGGATTAGATGTGGATGATGAAGGTCAGGATCTTGGGTATGCATGAGCATTCAATAGGCAAATAGACATACATGCATAAGACAGATGTACGTGGTTCACCCGAATAATGGGCTACGTCAACGGAGAAGTATGTTCTCATTATGATAATATGTGTATACATTGTACAAGGGGTTAGACCTAAAGAGAAAAGGAAGGACCTGATTGTCGAAGGCTGAAGCCTGGCCAAAGGCTGAAGGTGGGGCCTGGCCGAAGGCTGAGGATCTAGCTGAAGGTGGAAGATCCGTGAGCTTGCAAATGGGCTCATGGGTCAGCTCATGGTGGCCTAGTGAGCAATATGGAGCCCCAGTAACCCCTACAGCTCTCTCCTTATTGAAGGAGAGAGGTCTCCGTTTATAAGTGAGGAGGAGTCCCCCTTTTTGTGTTTTGTTGATGTGGGACTCCCTTCCCTTTTCTTGGAGTGACTTGGGAGTGCTTGGCCAGATCTGGTACAAACAGGAGTTCCCCAAGTTCCGATTAAGGAGGTACTTCTTGATTGGGGACTTGTAGTCTTCAGTTGTCGAGCAATGCTTCAGCATTTACTTCGCTTTCTCTTGTATGCAGTGTCGGTATGGAGTTGTTGAGCCAGTTCTTAGTACCGGCCAATCGCCGAAGGTAAAGGTACCGAATGGGTAGAGAGCCGAATAACAGACACTGAAGAACATGAAGCATGTGTCGTATGGCGGATGTTAAAGGCTTGTATTGCCGTAGGTGCTGTAGGTGTTGCTGCTAAAAACGTTGTAGTCGATGTTTGACATGGGTGTCGTTCGGCAAGTGGAATAAGTGCTAGAAGGGTAGAGATGTCTCCATGAGGTGTTGTTCGAGATGTGGCTTTGGAGCCACAAGGGTGCCGAAGGCTGAAAGCCGAATCATTGAGGGGATGTAAAGACATCGCTTGCGCCAAATGATGCTGAATGCCGAATCATTGGGGGGATGTGAAGACATCGCTAGTGCCAAATGATGCCAAAGTGAAGGCCGAATCATTGGGGATGTGAAGACATTGCTTGTGCCAAATGATGCCGAAGGTCGAAGCTTAAGGCCGAATGCTGAATCATTGGGGGATGTAAAGACATCGCTCGCACTAAATGATGACGAAGGTCGAATCATTGGGGGGATGTGAAGATAACGCTCGAGCCAAATGATGCCGAAGGCCGAATCATTGGGGGGATGTGAAGACATCGCTCGCGCCCGGATGATCTTTGAAGGTCGAACCATTGAGTGAATGTGAAGACATCGCTCCGCCAAATGATGCGAAGGCTAAAGTCAAGGCCGAATCATTGGGGGATGTGAAGACATCGCTCGTGCCAAATGATGTCGAATGTCGAAGGCTGAATCATTTGGGGATGTGAAAACATCGCTCAGGCCAAAAAATGCCGAAGGCCGAATCATTGTGGGGATGTGAAGACATCGCTCGCGCTAGATGATGCCGAAGGCTGAATCATCGGGGGGATGTGAAGACATCGCTCGTGTCGAATGATGAGGTGCCATTCACTCTCGTCTTTGGAACTTCTTGGAATTTGGATTTGGACAGAAGGGTAGAACCATCGTTGCTGAACATGACTCTTTCGACCTTGCCCTTCTTCACAGCATTCAAGAACTCGATGTAGCGTCATTGGCTATCTTCGGTGAGGTCAATAGAGGCCTGGGATTGGGGTTTGGGGGCTGTAATGAGGAGATTATGAGAGAGAGAGAGAGAGAGAGAGATAGAGAGAGACAGAGACAGAGAGAGAGAGAGAGAGAGAGAGAGAGAGAGAGATAGATAGATAGATAGATAGATAGATAGATAGATAGATAGATAGATAGAGATAGAGAGATAGAGAGATAGAGAGATGAGGCGTTGGGGGTGTAGGTGGGATCTGGGGGCGGCTTGGGGAAATCTTGGGGGTGGGTAGGGTTTCTGAATTTTTTTTTGTTAATTTTGATTCTATTTTCTTAATATAATTTTTTATTGCAATTTTTTAATTATAGAATAGTTAATGTTCTTATCTATGTGGAGGTGGGCTCCACTTGTCACGTCACCCCCTCAATTGTATGAAATTACCAAAAAGCTCATGACACGTCATCGACTTTAACAAGGTGTTGGATGGAGTTGACGACGGTGGCAAAATGGGTCACCAAACCTCGATCAAGGGATGAAAGTGGGTCATATTGAGTTTGAGGGTAAAATGGGATTTGACCGAAATTTCAAAGAGTATAAGTGTAATTAAGCCTATTTTATATCAACTACGTATATAAAGCAAACTATCATGTCAAACATTACATATATCAATTTGTTTCATGCTAGCTGTCTACATCTTTTTCTTCAGCATACCTAGAATTCACATTCGTACGCGCAACAATGTTTTATTGTCCGTTGGATTCTTTGAAGAGGCACTCATCCTTTGGCTTTAAAAGGTGAAGCAGCCCAATAGATAGAAAAGAGAGAGAGTGAGAGTAGAGAGTCAGTGAGAGAAGTGAGGGAGAAAAAAAAATCAGAGTTGTGCAGCAGAAGAATTGTGGCTGCCGTTGGTGGTTTTTTATTTATTTTTCAAATTGTACTCAATTTGTATTCCCTTTATATTCTTGAGTGTGTGAGCTTGGGTATATTTAAGGCTTGGGTTTTCTAAGTGTTAAACACTATGTATTCTCTAATTTATTATAGTGGAATACTTCGTCGTCTCCAAATTGGATATAGGCATTGCCGAATGAGTATAAATCTTGGTGCTCTTGTTGGTGTTGTTTTTGTTACTTTTATCTTTTGCCAATTGTTGTTTATTTTCACTCACAGTTGGTTGTCGCTTCCGCACAACACGCCCCACCCCATCCTCTTCTCCCTTGTCACCCATGTACCTTCCCCTCATCATCTTCTATGGTCTCAACACCCCACGCCAGCCAAGCTACTAACTAGTAGAGAAACGAAACTATATGAACAACTAACATTTGTTTGTGGATCTCTATTGTGGTGAAAACGCTAGGTCCAAAATTTTCATTTTTTTCTATCTAATCCTCATTTGCACGCCAATCTAAATTACAGAAGACGATTAACTATTCTTCCAATCTCATTTAAAAACACTTATAAGCCCCAACAATGAAGAATTTATCGAAGAGAGTTAGGAAGAAAACTTAGATATTCAATTAGATATTGGACTTGAGAAGATTTCCTTCGAATACAGAGAAGAATTTACATGAAGCAAATCATTTATGATTAAAACATAATTCTAATATCACATCTTAGAGGGAAAATTGTGTACATGCCAATGGGTTTATTCAAATATTTGGGGAAAACCCAAGGAACAGTTTAGGAGCATCCACAAATCCTTTGTTGTCCACTTTTCGGTTACCAGCCTTGCTGTTGTCCACCGCCAGTCGTCCAAAGCGCTATATTCATATTATACAGAAATAGATGCTTGCTAAAAGATGTGGGTAATTGATACAGTACATAGGTGAGTTTTTAATTTAATATAATTATGTTCATGGGGAATATTAACCATTAGATTAATCAAATGGTTAAGATTTTTCTAAATGCGGATTGTCAAGAAACTAAAGAGAACATTGATAAAATCAACCTCAGACTCAACGAAGATAACTTTGTTTCTGTCCTTGTCCACCAATGCCCGTTTGGTTCATGGAAATGGTTTGATGAGAAATCATTTCCCATGTCATTTCCCAAGGGATGAGAAATCGAAGATTCATTTCTCATGTTTGGTAATGTTGGGAAAGTAACCGGGAAATACCACTTTATGTCATTTCTCATGTTTGGTAATGTTGGGAAAGTAACCGGGAAATACCACTTTATTTCATTTCCCATGTTTGGTTTGTGTAGGAATGTAAAACAAAGTTTGTTCAATTTTTCAATTATACTCATATGAAATTAAACATTAAAAAAATGCATTTAATGCTATATTATAATTCTAAATTGTTAATTGGGACAAAATGGTCATGAAAAATGTGCATTTAATGTTGGCTTATATTTCCGAACTTTTCCATGAAGAGGGAAAACAAAACACAAGGGTGGAGGAGGACTTCACTTTCCCTCATACTTTCTCATGTGTCAGACAACCATTTCTTATGCCTGGACTTACCAAACATGGGACTGCCCTTAGAGCATCTCCAACGCGCAAGGCTCGGGCAAGCAGGAGGGGCCCCAAGGGCAGGCGTGCAGGTCCAGTGCGCCAAGTCGAGCTCGAGCAAGGGGCGGGCCCCGCAAGCCCAGGCAAGCCCATGGGCAAATCTTGCCTGGCCTGTTGCCTTCGGGCTTGCTGACGTCAACAACATAAAAAAACTAAAAAAAAATATGAAAAATTCCCAAAAATTCAGAAACATTTTTTTATACATACCTAGCAATTTTATTATTATTAATCTCATACATACATAAATAAAATTAATTCCATGTGAAAATATCATACTGAAAATCTTATCCGAAAATTGATATGAGAATTTTATAATAAATAGTGACACGTGACAACTGAAAATTTTATCCAAATTAATTGTTTAAGTATAAAAAAATAGGGAAAAAACAATTAAAGTGAATAGTAATTGCCTTGCCCTTGCCTTTTGGAGTGGAGCTAACAAAGGCAAGGGCTGACACTATTCACATGAATAGTGACAACCCTTACCTCCCCTTGCCCTTGCCCTTTGAGGTGGAGATGCTCTTAGAGTTAGCAGCCATCAGTGGTGTGTGAGAAATAAAAACAATAAAAATGAAGATATAAAAACTCCACTTTTCTCTCTTTATTATCCCTCTAGTGATCACAAGCTCCCCTACGAAGGCTTTATTTATAGCAGTATATTTGGAAGATGAAAAGAATTCAGTAATAAATTTCAGTAAATTTAATTTATAGGTAATGGTGAAATATAGAACGAACCCCATGAAAGAAATTAGTCGTTTAGAAAAACCAAGACATAATTTGTTCGGCATCCATTCTTATATTCACATGAGTCATGACAACCCCCTACCTCAAAAACTAATTCAATTGCAAAAATATTAATAAATTATGGAGCTTCGTTTTGAAATAAAATAAAATAAATTTATAACTCGATAAAGAATTGGAAAGACAAACAATTCCACATATTGATACCATTTGAAAGAAATTCTCATGCAAACGGCAAACTAAACTGCTGCAGAAATGTACCAAGGTATTGGAAATACAATAACTCAGGAACATAGAGAGAGAGAGAGAGACTCAGCTAATTAATGTATAATAAAAAGATCATGACTCTTGCATGCATGTACATACATGTTAGCATGATCCCTCCCACCATTTTAGCTTTTCTAAACTTATATTTTATATCAACCAGGTATATAAAGGAAACTGTCACGTCAAACATTACATATATCAATTTGTTTCATGCTGGCTGTCTACATCTTTTTCGTCAGCATACCCAGAATTCACATCCGTACGCTAATAGCAACACTATGCAGATCACATAGCAAGTACATGTGAACAAAATAAGTATTCCAACTCCAAAATGCATACTGGAGGTCCATTTTGTAACAACATCTATATATATAACCAAGCTCTCAATGTTGTTCTTGCTTTGGCTTTTTGTTCTGCTTCGGCTCCCTAATGAAGGCATTGGTTAGCGCCGAGTCACAAACAAAAGATGCCACCAAAAGACGCAAAGCCTGTAAGGACATATTCAAGAGTCATCGACAATTTAAACAGATAAACCCTATCTAGAGATAGCCACTCAGTTCAGAGGACCTTTGTTGGAGAGCCAATAGACTCTGTCGAAATATTTGTTCCCTGTTGCAATAAGACAACTTCCACGATGCCATTGAAGCCGGCTAGCTAAACGACTTGCAGTGAAAATTAAGCTTAAAGTAAAAAGTTCATCGAAAATTATAATTGATAGCTCACCTCTTCTCTGCCCACATGCACAATTTTCACTTCAATGTCAGTCAAAGGCACCTTCAGTTCATTCAGAAGAGACAGACCAAACATTAGAGATATAGGTCTTATGATCAAATTGTCAGTTACTGTGAACATCGCTGGTCCTCCTAAAAATCCTTGACCTTCAGCACTTTTATCTTGATCATTGTGGGATTTGGGATCCATGACTGTCACTGACTTAATACTAGTCTGAGCACTTTCTTCGCCATAATATGACCTCCTAGTTTTCTTAGCAGCTGAAATACGAGAAGTGATAAGAGTTTTATCAGTAGACAGCATACCAAGTGCATAATAATATGTGGCCTCCTCAGTGCCTAAGAGATGGTTCTCATAGCAAAAGCCGGGAACAAGCTTGGGACTGAGTAGCATTTCTTTGTGGTAGTTTGACTTCAAGTAGCAATCATCAAGATCTTGGACACTCTTGAACAACTGATTAATGCATCCTTTTAATGCGCAATCCCTCATTTGTTTTACAACAAAACCCAGTGGAATAGTTAGGAAACTGAAAAGTAAATTCACAAAATCCTCTCCTACTTCTGCATAACAAACCATCTTCTTAGATTTGCTCACTATAAGCTTGATTGAGAGGTTTCCTTCTGGATCTGTTGCGTCTACAACTATTTGAGGTTCAATATTTATTCCATGGTTGTCATTGCTCAACTTTCGTATTGGTTTATTCTTCAGCAGAGTTTCTGTCACAGGTGTCCTTGATACTAACGAGCACATAAGCAAATTCAAAACCTGAAAGCAGAAGTCAAGTTAGAATCACTGATACAGTTGTAAAAAAAAAAATCCACAAGTCAATACTTCAATTACCTCATCAGATCCTACATTGAAAGTCAACTCAGTAGTATTCCCATTCCTGACTCCAAGCTCTGTAAATACAGAAAGGCCTTCCAAAGTTAATGGTGGCATCACTTGTAAATTATCACCAATTATAAGTCTGGCCAGTCCTTTCACAAAGATGCCTCCATCTAGACTCACTAAAAGATTTTTCTCCTCAGTCATGGTTCCTCCACAATCACAAGAACCAATTTTGTTATAACTTAACTTACATTCTGCTCTGTAGTTACGTGAGCACAAAAAATACTGCGTGGGCTCACCATTGTCAATCTTCAGTTTGAGGTTCCTGCAATGAGATTCTGCCACATTGCGAGGACATAGCAACATGTCTCTACATGCTTCAGTACGGAAATGCTTTACATCCATATTCTTAACACTTGAATACAAATTTTGTATACAACCTATTTCTAAAGGTACTGACTGATTAGGGGCCAGCCTCATAATTGTTCCCATGGGGATTGTCAAGAAACTGAAGAGAACGTCAATAAAATCATTATCGGACTCTATAAAGATAATTTGGTTGCTCGCCTTATCTACCAAGGCTTTCAAGCTTATGGTGTTCGTAGATGTCTCAGCCATGGATTGTAACAGAGTATAACTTCGGCTTTCACTTCCTCTTCTTGTCCAAGTCAGGGCACAGATAATTGTTGAAAGATAAATGATTCTTATTAAGGCCCGAGAGTAGTCCACACTGATGTTAAGTTGTTTCTCTGGTAACATGAAAAAGGCGTCAAAATACAAATCAATTACAGGAAAAGAGATGAAATTTTGCGACATTAACAGATAAAAGAATACAGAGAGCTTAAGCTGATATAAATGTGAATCAAATCTATAATATTTTTTTAAAGGAAAAATATGTTATTTTAAAAGATAAAAGCACACTCGGATACTGAGCTATATATTTAGTTATGGATTTCATGAGATTGAAAATCGAACAAATAACCTTCTTTAGCAGTCACGAGCAGATATTATCAACTTGGCTGCTTTTGGGATTCAACCCATCTTCTAAAGTCAAATCATTTGTGATAATAACAGAAATCAAATCATCAATTATTACAACAACAACAACAACAACAAAACCAACGTGAAAATAACATCATCCCATAGCACAAACCCATCAAGAAACATAAAAAAAAATTCCAAAATATAATCCACAACTTAAAAGACAAATGGAACTGAGTGTAACGAGAAGAAGAGGTTCTGACCTCCGATGGTCCTCTTTCCAAGACCCCAAAACCAAATCCTTCAACCTCCTCAAATAAATCTGACATGCAAACACATGAACCCAGAAAAATTAGACTCCTAAATGCCATTGTTCTAAACACATTATAAGACAACGAGAACCACAAACCCAAATAAGGCAAACACCCATTAGGTTGTGGACTTGTCAGAGCTTACCAAACGAAAGCTTTACTCTTTCCCAACAAGCATTTCAGCTTCTGAAAGTTATAATACGAGAAAGGTTTCATTTTTAGGCGAATATCAAGTGAAGGGGATGTGGGATTTCGGGTATTGTTGGAAAGATTGTAACTTCGGACTTTTTACAAGGTGCAAACTGTTCTCTACCAAATGCAAGGAGTGGGAGATGAGCAGAGAACAGTGGAGAAGGCAACGAGCTACAGATATGAAGGGTTTGAGCAAGAAGTGGAACAGAGCTTTATACCCAAACTCCAAAGCACCCTATTAACCCTAAAACACAAGATTGCGCGGGATAATTGTTGTAAAGCAAAAAAGTTTGTACCTTTCGTAAGCCACGTGCCAAAGTGTTGTTCGAACTTGGAACCGATGCACCACATTAAGTTGCCAGGTGGTGCACCGGTACGTGTAACAGTATAAGTGTTGATTATCCTTCTATTTAAGGAACAATGAATCTTCTATAATAGGTTATGAGTTCGAATCTTATTATGAATTTAATATATTATTACCGCTCTCATTAAGGAGAGTGAGCATAAATGTAACAGCTTCCATGTTTGGTCAATTTGGATGGTTCGAGATTGAGGAATCAATCTTAATTTTGTTTTTACATTCCCTAATTTATTTTAATGCGATGTATAAACATTCTAGATTCTATTCTACCCATTAATTCAATCTGGTAAATTGCTCCAGATGGCGTTATTCAAATGAATATCCCACAGTGGTGTTAAAATACCTAAAATTGAAAACGCATTAAACCCCATAAAAGTGTGTAAAATTAGACCTAAGGAAAGAAGGATTTATAATGTGCTTTACAAAACTAGACTGCTCAACCAGCATGGTTACACTTTAGTTTCCAATAGATCCTCATTGTTCCTGCTTTATCTTCTAAGGAAGACACTGGTTAGAGCAGCAGATTCACAACCAAAAGAAGCCGCCAAAAGACTATAAGCCTGCATTAACAAACACAACCAAACTATCAAACATTATACGAGATTTAACTATCAAAATATACTCTTTCAACAGAAACTTGGACAACAAAGGAAATCAAAATTTATAAACCATAACTCTCACCTCCTCCAAGCCCACAGGCACTGTTTGCACTTCAACATCAGTGATAGGCACATTCATATCATTCAGAACAGACAGGCCGAGGATTGGAGATATCGAGCTTACAACAAGACTGTCAGTTACCATAAACATGGCAGGTCCTTTTAAGAAACCTAGACTTGAGTCTTCGTCTTCATCCTCATAATATTGTGATAAGGGGTCCACAATCTCGGCTTGATCACCGAGAACATTTGAGGACTCTTCAATTCCTAAAGGATGGTTCTGGTAACAAAATCCAGGAGAAGGCTTGGGCCTAATTACCAGTTCCTTGCGCATATCAGACTTCCATAACCGCCCATCGAGATCCTTGACACTTTTGTACAAGCGATCAATGTATCCTTTCAAGCAAACATTACGTGCTGCTTTTAATATAAAACCAAGTGGAAGCATTAGGAAGCTGAAAAGTAAGTTAACAAAAGCCTCCCCGGCTTCTGCGTAACAAACCACATTCTTAGATTTGCTAACTATAAGCTTCACAATAATTTCATTAGCTTCATAATAAATGTCGCGCGCCTCTTCTATCATTTGATAATTTATACTAATTTGTTGAGTGCCAATGTTGTTGTTAAACATTGATCATGGGCTACGCTTCAGAAAAATATCGGTCAGGGGCGTCTTTGATACGAATGAGCACATAAGTAAATTCAAAACCTGGAAAGGAGAGATGGAATTTGTAAAGATCAGAAAATAAAATTGCAATTTGAAGAAGAAAAAGAAGATATTGGAATATTCTTACCTCATCAGCTCCAATGTCCAAACTCAACTCTTCAATAGTATTTGAATCCATGGATCCAGCCTTCTTTAACAAAGAAGAGCTTACCGAAGTTTCTGAGGGCAGGACTTGCAAATCATCACTAATTATTAGTCTCACTGGTCCTTTTACAAACACCTCATGATCAGGTTTAGCATAAACATCGACCGCGATGTTCATTAGATTTCCACAACGACAAGGAACGGTATTGTAATTGTAAGTTTTTCCATATATTGTGTGAGTTTACCATTTCATTATTATGAGGTGTCATATAAATAATAAATAGAGTTATATTTAAATTAAGATATTATGAGACTTTTATTTAGATAATGACTAAATGGGATAATCATTGCAGGAGATGGATATCATCCATTGTCTCCACGTTCGGCTGACAGTTGCCTCTTAATAGGAGAGTCGGTTGTAAAGCAACTTGTATAAAGGCTTGGTCTCTGCTCTCATATTCATACGTTGAAATTCTGTATGCTTGTCCTATTGAAAGCCTTTGGCATTTTGGAATGCGAGAGGAGAAGATCAAACTTGTATATCTGATTATGGCTAATCCAAGTAAGTTTCATCTCCAATTGTTTCTTTTGTTCAATAGATTTCTGAACTGAATGTGGTTTAAGTGCTCAATTGGTTTATGATTATTTTGTATACACTTAATTCTTACATGTGGTATCGAGCAACCAATTAAGCCTTAAACTCGTTTATTTTGGTTAAAGTTAATCGCAATTATGTTGCTTATGATTCGAATATAATTATTTAAAAAAAAAAAAAAAAAAAAAACATTTGTGTCACTTTGATTATCCTTGTGATTCTAATTGTTCAATTATTCAATTCGATCAATAAACATCAAAATCAACTTATGTCTCAATTGATTTGTCTCGATGGTTCTTTTTGATGAATTTTGTTGATTTAAATCAATTAACAAAATTATTATATTGGGTTGATTTTGGGATTGGATGGGTAAACTGCCAAAGTGGTTTGTTTGATCCTTTGCTATTTAAAATCAATTTTTGATGCTCAATTTGTAGTTTATAAGCATTAATAGGTGGATTTGCTTCCAAAGAAGTTGTCTCATTGGGTTTTGGCTATAAACTAGTGTCTAGTGAGTCATAGAAACTTGGTTAGTATCTTTCATCTCACCCAAAGGTGTTGAATTTGTACTAATTCTTGTGTTTTATGCTTGGCTATACAAAATTTTGATTGTTCATTACATTTATAGAGTGATTTCTTACCCAAAGGTGTGATCGGTTTCTATAACTTTAGTGTGACTAAAGCATTTAGATTCGATTTTAGTCACAATTGTTTTGAACTTCAAAGCTTATGTTCGCTTTACAATTTATGGCAGGTTTCAATATGTTAAATCTTATTAACATTGAGAAACTGAATGGGACCAACTTCAAGACATGGAAGCAACAGATTGACATGAATTTGGGATTGCTTGAGTTCACTATAGCTTTCAAGGAGCCTAAGCCAGCAGCCTTGACTGATATGAGTAGTCAAGAAGAAAAGGATGTCTTTAAGAAGTGGGAGAGAGCAAATGATATGTCTTTGCTTATCATGCAAAATTCAATGGAAGAGCACATTAGAGGTGGCATTCCAGTGTGATCTTGCCAAGGATTATATGGCGGGAGTAGAGGAAAAGTTTAAGAGGTCGACAAGGCTGAATCAAGTTCTTACCTCACCACTCTCACTTCAACCAAGTTTGATGGAACTGGCAGCATGAGAGAGCATCTCCTCAAACTTGTTAATGTGGCAAACAAACTCAACAATCTGGATTTGCAGACATCGATCAATTCCTTGTTCATATGGCTCTCAATTCCTTGTCTTCCGATTATGAGCAAGTAAAGATCAACTACAATACCCAGAAAGAGACTTGGACATTAATGAACTTATTGCTATTTGCTGTCAAGAGGAGGAGAGATTAAAAAGGGCAAAGCTGAAATTGTCAATTTGGTTCATGCTTTGGGAAAGGAAAGAAAGCAGCTGCATTCAATAAGTTTGGAAATCCTAATCGAGAAGACTAGTGCACCTAAAACAGGTTCAAATTCCAATTCAAAGAAAAATGCTAATAACTCTGTTATGTCTGCTCAAAATGCTACCGCCACCACTAGTTCTGGTCTTAAACCAAACAAAGACATTATCAAAAAATGTTTCTTTTGCAAATCTACTTGAGCATGTGAGAAAAGATTGCCCTGGATTTAAGGCATGGCTCATTAAGAAAGGTATTCAAATTGTTGATGTTTTTGTTCTTGTTGAAACTAATTTGGTTTTTATTCCACAAAACTCATGGTGGTTTGACACTTTGGTTGCACTGTTCATATCACTAATTCCTTGCAGGGATTCAAAAGCCGTAGGACCAAAATAGAGAGATCTACAAAGTCTTTGTTGGAAATGGATCAAAAGTAGAAGTTGAGTCTGTTGGTAGTGTTAAGTTAGAGTTGTCATCTGGTTTTATTTTAGTCTTAAACAATGTTCTTTATGTACCTTCGATGAGAAGGAATTTACTTTCAGTTTCAAAGCTTGTTAAGGATGGTTTTTCTTATATTGGAGATGAAGAAAGTATTCGTATTTTTCACAAAAATCAGTTTGATAAATTACTTGGTTATGCTTTTCTTAATGGTGACTTGTGGCAGCTTCAGTGTACTTATTTTCATGAATGTTTCCATCTTGTTGATTCTGTTTCTAAGAGAATGCTCAATAATGACAGATCTTCTATTCTTTGGCATAGAAGATTAGGGCATATATCAAAGGATAGAATGGAACGATTAATGAAAAGCAAGATATTGCCGATTTGGATTTCAATGATTTTGAAACTTGTATTGATTGTTTTAAAGGCAAAACCACGAGCACAAGAAAAATAAACTCAACTAGAAGCAGTAATTTGTTAGAGATAATACATACAGATGTTTGTGGTCCATTTCCAACAAGGACAATATGTGGAAACTTCTATTTTGTTCTCTTTATAGATGATTTTTCTAGATATTCATATTTGTACTTGATTTCTGAAAAATCACAAGTTTTAAACTGTTTCAAAGTTTTCAAATTAGAAGTTGAAAATCAGTTGGACCAAACCATTAAAGTTGTAAGATCAGATCGTGGTGGAGAATATTTTGGCAGGCATACAGAGGCTGGACAACAAAAGGGTCCTTTTGCTATTTTTCTTCAAGAGCAAGGCATTGTAGCACAAGATATACAACACCTGGAACTCCACATCAAAATGGAGTGGCGAGAGAGGAGGAATAGGACTACGAAGGATATGGTTAGAAGCATGTTGTCTCATTCTCAATTACCAGAATTTACGTGGGGTGAAGCTATAAAGACAGCAAATTATATTTTGAATAGAGTACCAAGTAAGTCAATTCCTTCCACACCATTTGAGATATGGACAGGTAGAAAACCAAGCTTCAATCATTTTCATACATGGGGCTGCAGATCTGAAGCTAGGCTTTATAATCCAACAGAAAAGAAGCTTGATATGAGAACCACCAGTTGTTACTTTGTTGGCTATTCTGAGAAGTCTAAAGGATTCAAGTTTTATTGTCCCACTTTGCATACTAGAATTGCAGAGACTAATAATGCTAAGTTTATTGAGGATTTTAGCACATCTTCCTCACAGCCCAAAACTTCCTATATTTTTGAAGAAGTTGATAAAACTTGATGGCATCTTCTAGAAACTCAGTGTCAATTCCAGTGCCAATTCCATGTTCAACATCTGAAATAGTTACAACTAATGTCCCACAGCCACATGTTTTTGAAGCACCAGTTGAGGGAACAAATGTATTGCAAATTCGAACCTGAAGTACAAGCGAGAACAAACTAATCCACGAGCCCGCACTTGAAGATCTCAAAGACCAAGAAGATCTGCAATTTCTGGTGATTATATGGTGTATTTACAGGAAGTTGAATTTAACATTGGAGATCATGATGATCCTATTTCTTATAGAGAAGCCATGGAAAGTTCTCAATCAACTATTTGGCAAGCTGCTATGGAAGAAGAATTAGCCTCTATGGACAAGAATGGTGTCTGGACTTTGATTGAGCCTCTGCTGGTGTCAAACCAATAGGCTGCAAGTGGATTTACAAGACTAAAAGAGATTCTCAAGGAAGAGTTGAAAGGTTGAAGGCACGACTAGTTGCAAAGGGGTTTACACAAAGAGAAGGTTTAGATTACTCTGAAACATTCTCTCTGTGTCAACCAAAGATTCTTTTAGAATTATCATGGCTCTCACAAAGACACTTCAATCTTGAATTACACCAAATGGACGTAAAGACCGCCTTCCTCAATGGTTATCTAAAAGAAGATATTTTCATGAAGCGACCACCAGGATTCATTGAAAGGGGGAAAGAGCACTTAGTGTGTAAGTTAAATAAGTCTATATATGGACTTAAACAGGCTTCTCGACAAGTGGTATTTAAGGTTTGATCAGGTTGTGACTTCATTTGGTTTTGTTGAAAATAGATTTGATAACTGCATCTACATGAAGATGGTGAAGTCAAATTTTATTTTTCTGGTCCTTTATGTAGACGATATTCTTTTGGCAAGTTCAAATGTTCAATTGCTTCAAGATACTAAGAGTATGCTTTCTAGTAGTTTTGACATGAAGGATTTAGGTGAGGCTCATTTTGTTTTGGGCATTGAGATTGTTAGAGACAGGTCAAGAAGAGTTTTGGGCTTATCTCGAACAATTACATTGACAAAGTTCTTAAGAGGTTCAACATGGAAAGTTGTAATGGTGGTGATATTCCAATTGGTAAGGGTGACAAGTTTTCCATTCATCAATGTCCTGTGACAGATTTTGAAATTAAGGCTATGGAAGATAAGCCTTATGCTTCCTTGGTAGGTAGTGTGATGTATGCTCAAGTTTGTACAAGACCAGACTTGGCATTTGCACTAAGTGTACTAGGAAGGTTTCAATCAAATCCTGGTATTACTCATTGGAATGCAGGCAAAAAGGTTCTTAGATATTTGCAAAAGACTAAATCATATGTGCTGTGTTATCATTATGTGGATTTACTTGATTTAGTTTGCTATTCAGATGCTGATTTGGGAGGTTGTGTTGATGACAGAATGTCAACAAGTGGCTATATTTTTATCTTAGGCTGGTGGTGCGAGTTTCATGGAGAAGTAAGAAGCAAACTACTAGATCGGTGTCTACAATGGAATCTGAATATATTGGATGCTTGAAGCTGCAAGGCAATGTGTGTGGTTAAAGAATTTGATTCACGTATGAAAATTGTCAAGAGTATTGAGAGGCCATTGAAGCTATATTGTGATAATAGTTCATATTCTTTGCCAAAAACAATAAAAGGTCGATGCTTCAAGGTCATGGATATCAAATACTTGACGCTCAGGATAAGGTCGAGATGGAGTCATTGATATTGAGCATCTTGGCACTTTACATATGATAGCAGATCCTTTGACAAAAGCTTTGCATGTGACTGCATTTCAAAGACTAGTGTCAAAAATGGGTTTGCAAGCTTCGATTGATCTGTTTTGAATGTGGGAGTAAGGTAATTCTTCACCTTTGAATGTTTTAACATTTTTCTAGTTCTAGTGTTGTGTATATGAAATCTTTGCAAAGTTCTGTTAAATTGAATGGTGTTCATGGCATCATAAGACCAAAGAAATGTGGGAGTCTCATGGTACCGAGACTCACACTTCTTATTCCATGTCTACAACATTTACATTATGATATAATCAGTTTGTGATTTTAGAGTGCTGGTACAATTTAAGTGTATCAAGTTTTCTAAAGTTCAGCTTTTTATATCTGTATGGTTAGTTGTCAAAAGTCATCTATAATTTCGTATAACTCAGTGATCACTTTGTTGATTATTCAAGATGACATTTTTTTGTTTGATGAATTGGCTACACTCATGTGGGAGAATGTAAGTTTTTCCATATATTGTGTGAGTTTACCATTTCATTATTATGAGGTGTCATATAAATAATAAATAGAGTTATATTTAAATTAAGATATTATGAGACTTTTATTTAGATAATGACTAAATGGGATAAGCTGTTGCAGGAGATGGATATCATCCATTGTCTCCACGTTACGGCTGACGATTTGCCTCTTAATAGGAGAGTCGGTTGTAAAGCAACTTGTATAAAGGCTTGGTCTCTGCTCTCATATTCATACGTTGAAATTCTGTATGCTTGTCCTATTGAAAGCCTTTGGCATTTTGGAATACTGAGAGGAGAAGATCAAACTTGTATATCTGATTATGGCTAATCCAAGTAAGTTTCATCTCCAATTGTTTCTTTTGTTCAATAGATTTCTGAACTGAATGTGGTTTAAGTGCTCAATTGGTTTATGATTATTTTGTATACACTTAATTCTTACAGTAATAACTAAGCCTAGTTGGGGTCCAACAAGGAACATTAGAGCACCTAAAGAACCGTGTGTTATCACAATCATCAATGTTCATTTCGAGGTTCTCTACAATCGGTCCAGCTCCATTTCGTGGACATAGCAACATGTCCCAACAATTAGTCCGAAAATGCTGCACATCAATATCCTTAACACTTGAATACAAATTCTTCATGCAACCTATTCCCAGTGGTGCAGAATGATTGCGAGCAAGCTTGATAATTGTTCCCATTGGGAGTGTCAAGAAACTGATGAGAACATCTATAAATTCATGACCAGACTCTATGAAGATAACTCTGTTGCTCCCTTTATTCACCAAGGCCTTCAAACTGAAATTGTTCAAAGATTCGTCCGCCATGGATTGCAATAACTCAGGCTTTGGCCTCCTTCCACTATTATCACAAATGAACAGGGAAAACAATTATCACAAAACCAATGTAAACCCATCATAAATTATAATCATAAAAAGCTATTAAGACTCTGCTGTAAAACACAAATATTTTTTTTGGGTCTAAGTATATACTTAAAAGTTCCACAACTTAACAAACATAACTTCTCAACACAGTACAAAACATATACTTAGATTAATCAAGCATTGACATCCACTACAATTACAGTTGCTTCCAGGCATTAATTTCGAACTCAGGTAACACTAATTCTTAATCAATAAATAATAAAAAACTATTTGAACAGAACAGAAAATAATTGTTTCTTACCTTCAATGGTATTGTCCAAGACACCCAAACAAAAGCCTTCACCTGCTCAAATATCACAAGCAAAAGCTAAATTAATTACCCAGATAAGTTAGACAACAAAAACCCATTCAGGTTTCGGGAGTGTACCAAACGAAAGTTTGCTCTTTTCGAACAAAGAATTTGAGATTCTGAAAGCTAGAAAAGAAGGGCTTTGTTTTGAGAACAAGATCTAGTGAAGGGGGCAGGACCTTGAGGAAGCAGCGGTTGTGATGATGCCGTTTATGGCAAGCTATAGCCTATATATGGTCCTAGAGATATATGAACGCAATTTTGACTCTTGAGCAAGGAGCAGAGCTTTATAGCCAAAGCCACACCACGCGATAAACCCTAAAAAGCCAAAACATTCAAAAGGAGGGGTTTGCTTGGACTTAAAGTTATATAGGTTTATTTAGGTTCCACATAAAGTTATAAGTTTTTTTGGACAAAAGATAAAGTTACAAGTCCTCACAAATTTTAACATGTGTTGTGAGTACAGAATTTTTTTAAGGATTTTTTCTTTAAATATCCGAATTGGTGAACAATAATAAAGTTTTGGTATTAAGTGATCACTGAGCACGCTATATAATTTGAATTAGATAAACTTATGAACTAGCATTTGGTTTAGTATAAGCTCCATATGTTAGAAATTAGGAAAGTTATTTAATTGTTATTTAGTTTCTTTTTATTTGTTGATTGTAATTGATTTGGGGTAGTCTCTAAGTAACCTAATTTTCCTAGTTAAGCTTGTAATCTCTCTATAAATACTTACCGTATCACAACACCGATTTTAGGGCGTCTCTTGAAACTTTTTACAAGCCCTATTTTCTTCACGATCCAATGTTTGACAACCCTAGTTGCTAATCTTTGAAATCCTCCGCCAAATTAAGAGTCGTTGATGCTTTTCATCCCTCATCCATGATGGGTATTCATCTTGTTCACCTAGGACGCCAATGATCAATCCTGAATAGTATCGGAATCCACGACACCAAGCCTTGAAAATAAAGACTAGCTTGCAGAGGTTGAATTGGGCATCACTGATTATAAGTTTGGATACTCTATTTACAAAAACTCCATCATCTAGGCGACCAATTGCTGAAACTTTGATCTCCGAGTCCATTAGATTTCCACAAGAAGAAACAGTTTTGTATTAACTAAGGTTTCGTTTGGGAGTGATTCTAGATTGGCCAGAATCATTTATGAGGAGAACTACCTCTTATGTGCTTCCTTCCTCTATCCAAATCTGTTGAAGAATATGAAGTTATCAGCAACCTTTGGGAGTTTTGCCTTTTACAATTTCTTGAGCAAGTTAGGCGTTTTGACATCCATTCTCCAAGTTGAGGAGGAGTGTTAGAAATTAGGAAAGTTATTTTTAACAAAATCCACTAAGAAACTGACGCAAATAAATATAACAAGTAACTCTGCTTAAACAAAAGGAAGAAGGAAAAGCATAACTGCCAGGCAAGAATTCACTAGCCCATAAATCCTAACTAACTGGGCAGATATAGAATTGCAGTAAGTTTTCGAGTACTAAGTGAGCAGAACCATGAGCTGGTGCATAATCAAATCGAATTAAATGACAAGAAAAGCCACAAATATATGATTAACAAAACATGTACATATAAAATTTTAAAAAAAGAGACGAGAAAAAAAAGATTAAAAAAAACAGCAATGCTACCTTGTCAACCACTTGCTAATTGCGGCCAAAGTACAGAAGAAGAATCTTATCAGAGAAACAAAAACGAAAGGAAAAAAATTACAGACGATTACATTTCCTATCGCCAAGAACGGTTGTACCTCCTTTATTTTGGAAGCCAAAAGCCTCAAGATTATCGCTTTCGTTATTGTTCTCTGACTATTATTGCCCCAAGGCTTATTTTTACGAGTTCCTATAAGATAATATGAAAAGCAGAAAAGCATATGTTGGAATTGAAAAGCAGAAAAGAACATTACAAATCAGTCAAAATAGATGAACATTACTAGTGTATTTACTAATTAGGAATTGAATTCCACATATTAAGGATTCCTGTGTTTACTTCACATCAAAGAATTAAAAAGTAAGTGAGGCTCACACAAAATTAGGAATTGAATTCCTGATTTTGGAGGAATTCAGGGCACGTTTACTAATTCGTAATCGGAATGAGAATAAGGAATCCGATTCCGATTACGGATTATACCTATGTTTACTAAAATTGGAAGGAATCAAAAGTAGTGCGTGGGGCCCACACGAAAAATGGAATTCAATTTCATGATTTGGGTGATTTGGATTCCCAACATTGATGAGGTATTTGGATTCCGGGTTTAGGGAGCAATCGGAATGCTAATTTTTTTCCCTTTATGCCCTCACTTACTTTCATTATTTCCAAGATTATCCTTAACCCTAGAAATAAAAACAAAATCATTTTAAGTGTTAAGGATTAACTAATAGAAATACTTACACTTACAAAAAAAAAAAAATTAATAGAAATACTTAAATTTATATAATAAAAAATAATAAACAAAATCATTTTTGTGTGTCTATGAAATAAAAAAGCAATTTAATTTTTTCATACTATTATATACTATATCAAATTTTATTAAAAAAAAGTATATAAAATATTTGATTTGGGACAAGGGCATTTTAGTAATCATACTGATTTATATTCCGATTCTGCTGAATTAGGGCTCGTTTGAGACTGATTCTCTAGGAAGTACTTTTGCTCATAAGTGCTTCTAACAAAAGCGCTTTTATTATAAAAATCTTGAATTTTCATAAAAAAAATTCAAGTGCTTCTTGGAAAAGCACTTGGGAGTGCTTAGCACATAATAGGTGCTTTTCCAGGAAGAGCTTCTATGACCCAGAAGCGCTTCTAAACTATTATGTCAAAAGCTGTCAGAAGCGCTTTTAGTTGTCAGAAAGCACTTTTAGCCATTTCAGAAGCACTCCCAAACAGGCCCTTAGTAAACAGCTTTATGGAATTCTATTCCGATTCCAGACAGTTTTAGTAAATAACTTCAATATGAATCTGATTTTGATTCCGCCTCATTTCAATTCCTCCTCAATTCAATTCCTCTCAATTTGATTACGGATTAGTAAACGCACCCTCAATTCTTAGGTGGAATGTGGTATTCTAATTCTTGGAGAACTAATATATTAAGAATTCATCTTTTTTTACCCATTATATCCTCACACAATTTTAAAAATTCCAAATTTGCCATCTACTTTAACCCAACAACGAGGACATTTTAGTAATTAGTACCACTCATACCCCAATTCCATATAGTTTATTAAAGAACTTCAATAGGAATTCGGAATCTAACTCTCCTCAATCTATATGGTTTAGTAAACAACTTGAATAGGAATCCGGAATCTAATTCTCCTCAATCTAACTCATCATCAATCCAATTCCTTAAATTCAATTACGGATTAGTAAACATGTCATACAAGTAATTTAACAAAATAGAATGTACTCCAAGAAAACATTTCGTTATGACACGCATTGCAAGCCATTAGATCGAGTCACTTTTAATGGTTAAGATTGAATTTAGGTACGTTGTTGAACAATGTAAAGTCTCATATCGGAAACTTACAAAATAAATGCAATATATATATAATAAGTGGTTCCATTATTAATAACACCGAGATATTTTGTGATAAAATTACACACCTTTTAAGTTTTGCATGTGATTAAGTTGTGGTGGTGTCACTTGAGAGGGCATGTTGAACAATGTAAAGTCCGACATCCACATTGAAAACTTGACAAAATAAATACAATAAGCTTGATCATTTTTTAGTAGTTCTGAGAGAGAGCCAATCGGAGGCTTGAGACGGGGAGAGGAGTCCTCTCTTCCAGCCTGAGAGTTTGAGAGAAAGCTGGAAGTCATTACGTAATTGGGTTTGGGATGCGAATCTGATGTGAGGATAACAAACAATAACCATAGGCAAGGCTCATGGCTCCCATGTTTGTGCATAGAAAACACAAACCTCCTACTAAAAGACCGTTCTTGTAGCAAAAACCGGGATAAAGCTTGCTCGCTCATCAAGATCCTGATCACTCTTATGCAAAGGGTCAGTGCATCCTTTCAAATGCAAATGTTTTAAAGCAAACCCAAGAGGAATGGTTTGGAAACTAAAGAGTAAACTACAGAACCCTCCCCTGCTTCTGCATAACAAACCATCTTCTATGATTTGCAAACCATTAGCTTCACATAAATGCTTCTTTCCTCATTCGCCCCGTCTCCTTCCATTCGTGGTTCGAAACATATTTCTTTATTAAATCATTGATCAATTTTTCTTATGGTTCATCCTTTAGCACAGTATCTGTCAGAAGAAGGTACACAAGTTTGCACTGACCGCTTGCAAAACCCAAGGGGAGGTGTCGTATAGCAATATAGCTCGAAAGTCCGAGTGTCGTATCAACAGAAAGCGGTGTAAAGATAATAGGAGAGCTGAAAAATAACAAGAGAAATAAATTTAAACAGGATTTGATTTAAAGAAAATTTAATTGATTAAAACACTAAGGCATTGGGGTTCCACTTTTAACATAAGCATGCAATTCATATTAATTTGATCCACAAAATATCTTCTATTGTAGTTGTTCAAAATAATTCAAGCTCCTTTAAATTTCCTTTAAAAGCATGAAAGTTTATACTACATAATGGGAAAAACATGATTGGACCCATCAAATAAGATTATCATTCATCAATTAATTAAAGAGAAAACCACAAATTCCATTTGAACGAAAACTACAAATTCACATTAAAGCTTGAGTTTGGATCAAACTAATAAAAATTACACACTCAACCCTGTTTGGTTCACGGAATGGATTTGAGGGGAAATCATTTCCCAAGGGATGAGAATGTAAGATTCCTTTCCCATGTTTGGTAATGTTGGGAAAGTAATCCAAAAATTTCACTTTGTTTCCTTTCCCATGTTTGTTTTGAGTAGGAATGGAAAACAAAATTTGTATAATTTTTCAATTATACCCATATTAAATCAAATAAAAAAAGAAAGCATTTAATGATACATTGTAATTCTAAATTGTTCATGGGGACAAAATGGTCATGAAAAATGTGCATTGAATGTTGGCTCATTTTCCCAAACTTTCCCATGAGGAGGGAAATCAAAACCCAAGTTGAGAGGAGGGCTTCACTTTCCCCCCTACTTTCCCATGTGCTAGGCAACCATTTCTCATGCCTGAATTTACCAAACATAGGAAAGCAATTGATTTCCCATCCCTAAGCCTAATTTCCATGAACCAAACGGGCCTCATATTAAAAGCTTTCTCCCTACCCTTAGCTAGGGAGTTTGTTCCCCATGAAAAAACAACAACATACACTGAAATTAGAAGAAGGCTTTTTTTTTATATCACAAATGGTCCTTCATGTTTGCAAAATTATCACGAATGGTCCTTTAGGTTTTTTTGTGACACTAATAGTCCCTTAGGTTATCATCTACCCATCAAAATGGCATTCTGTTAGTTTCTGTCAAATTCTGTCAAAGCTGACGTTAAATTCATGTGCTCAACCTGCTTTTTGAAATGATAATCTCATCATTCCACTCAACCTTCGACCAAACCCAACTGACAACCCTTTCCCTCCATTTCCTCATCGATCCCTCCATTTTGGCACTCTAAACTGCAGTATATAACCTTTTCCATCCATTTTTTTGTAACAGAAGATCATTAACATGAATAACGATATTCTCTCTTTTTTTCTTCTTCTTTACACATACACTGCGTTTAAAACATTACACTATTGTGACAGTAAGTATAAAAATAATGGTAAATCTCACGTTTGGTCTTTCCAAATCTGGTCCTGCTTCAGTACTGGCAAAATAAGGGTGGCATTCATTATTTTGGCCACAGCCACTGCATTGCATATCTGCATGAAATAATATACACAATGGTAAATGTGCGTACATACATGGCTGACCACTTCACACACAATGATAAGGCACACAATCATCCACTTCTCAAAGAGTGAACTTAATAAAACCCACTTAAAAAACAATATCTCATACTAATATGCGAATTTACCAACCAGACTAGTGCATTTCTCCACCATTATCACTCAATTAAAATAAGTTGGCGATTGTGTGCCTTATCATGGACACCAAGCTGGCGAACATATTATGGTTGCCAATTTCAGCAAGCCATCCAGCATGGACACCAAGCTGGCGAACATATTATGGTTGAAGTTGTAACAGATTAACTGTTACGGCTAACAATTGTGACTAATCTGTAACAGTCTATAGCCATCACTTAACTAACAGGCTTAGCTGGCCTTCTGGCAAATCCTTAAGAGCTTTGGCTATATTTGAGAAAATGGATACTGTACTTTCTCTTGAAGGTTCTTGAAGTTGTCTTTCACTTGTCCATTCTTACAATGTGCACAAGTTGGTGAAAAAATTAAGGGAAAGACTTTCTAAATCAGATTACGAGTAAACAGAGCAGAACATACCGCAATTCTTTGCTGATTTAGACCCCCCTATGCATGGATAAATATGTACCCAGTTGTTTCATTTTCAGGTGGAAGATCTGAATAGAGCAAGAAAGATTCTAAATTTAGAAAAGAAACTCAAACACGAAAATAGAATCTAGAACTTGACATAGTAAACAGATCTAGATTACAAGGGAGCAGCAACAACAACTCACAACAACGTTGTAGTGAGATTTCTAAAACAGTAAAAGAGGAGCTCAGCTTACCTGAAAACCCACCAAGGCGACGCTCAGCACAGGGCTTCCAAGAAGTGGTTGCTGAATAAGGATTCTCCCAAAGTGAAGGCGCTTCCTTGACCTGAAAAAGTAATTAACTTTCAACAATCTCACAATTTCATTACAGACATTTCAACGTTGACCTAACAATCAGCTTCAGAAACTTACATGAGGACAGTGAAGAGTGATGCCATCTTTTTTACACAAGTAAGGAGCATTCTGCAATACAATTCAACAAAAAAAGGACAGCAATTAACAAACATCAAAATCCAGAGCTCCAAGAAAATCTGATCTTATCCTAATTTCCAAACACCAGAAATCCAAACAAGAAAAAGCACAAAAGAACCAATACCACTCGTTTCACGATTGCCAAAATCGACACTAAGCCAAGGAGGGCAACGACAATGACCACGACGAGTGAGATCCTAGAGCTGTTAGCATCGTCGCCAATGGACGGACAGATGGATTGGAAATGGGAGAAGAAGGGACGGTCACGATCTTTGTAGGGGTGGAACCCCAAATAGAGAGGAGGGCCTGAGGAGGAAATGGATGGAAAAGGTTATATACTGCAGTTTAGAGCGCCAAAATGGAGGGATCAATGAGGAAATGGAGGGAAAGGGTGATGTCAGTTTGGTTTGGTCGAAGGTTGAGTGGAATGATGAGATTATCATTTCAAAAAGCAGGCTGAGCACGTGAATTTAACGTCAGCTTTGACAGAATTTGACAGAAACTAACAGAAGGACATTTTGATGGGTAGATGATAACCTAACAGACTATTAGTGTCACAAAAACCTAAAGGACCATTCGTGATAATTTTGTAAACGTAAAGGACCATTTATGATAAAAAGCCATTATAAGAATGAAGGAGAGAGAGCTCAAAAGAAGATTGTGAGCTGGTGTGTTTTTCCATCGGCAACAACGCTCTATTTTTAGGAATGGGAGCTGCTCCTGTTGCATCCATTGTATTTTGCTGCTGCTCTCCCCATCCATTTGCTTTTGTTATTCAATTTCATTTATTTTGGCTGAGTGCGGCACCTCCTATCCTCATCCATTATAGCATTTGCTGCTGCTCCCCATCCATCTGCTTTTTCCTTGTTTATGCAATTTGTTTATCTTTGGGTGGGACACGATTCTTTGTTTTCAATATCACCTAGCTTTCGGTTGTGCCATTCCATTGCTTTTCTTCTCTTCTTTTATTCCTTATGATAATACCTAAAAATAGCCAGATTATAAAAACATAAACCCAAACTATAAACAATAAGTACAAATAATCTAATAAACTCAAATAAAATAAATTAAAGTACTAACAATATAAATTTAAGGGTAATAATTGTATCATATTTGTGCTTATCATGCACATAATAAAAAAGTGATATAAAGTGATATTTTTATTTTCTAACTTTAAAGGGTAAAATGGGGTTTTCATATTTTATTGGGTGAACTCAGCAAATTATGCTGGGTACCAATTAGGGGTCCTTCTGTGGTACGTCGGCTGTACCGGTACAGCCACTCACATGACAGCACGTGCATTTTTTAAAAACATGGGAAACCGCCTGCTAAGGTTAACAGGTCAAGGCTTGCACGCGCAGCCATTGATCGACGACTTCTTCTTCAAACTCATGTGCTTCATTTAAACTTCAAACTGATTTCTTATTCGTCTTCTTCAAAGTCTTCTTCTTCAACTCCTCTTACGTAGAAACTTTCTTACTCCTCACCGCAACCGCTCTCTCTTGTTTGTCATCATTGTCAAAAGGGTGTGGAATTTTGGGAAAATTTTTGGGGTTAGCATTTGGGGTTGATAATAGGAATTGCAATTGAGTTGTTTCGATCATTTGGTGGGTTGTTGGCACTCCTCTCATCTGCAATCGAGCCCTTGTGAAAGCATTTGGTATTAGCTCCTTGTGAAGGTAAGTGACCACTATCTTTTAGGTTTTAGGTCATTGAAATTCTGTGGTCATGACTTGGGGCAAGAGGGGAAGTGGGTTTCTCACATTCATGAGATGAGTGCCTGTGTTTCTCATAGTGAAAGTGTCGTGAGGTGAAGTGGGTATCTCGCATTCATGGTTGTAATGTCATGCAATTTGAAGTAGTGTCATGTGTATATGCAATTAGTAATCGCATGTCTGGAAATACAAATAACTTAATGCAATTACAGTACATATTTGTGTTTTAAAATTATGCAAGTGAGGTGATTCCGTGGTAGGTAGGTAGGTTTGACTGGTTTTGAATATTTTGTTATGGAGTGTAAAGTGTTCGAATGTGTAGTGTTAGGATTTGTTAAGCTTTGGGTTGGAATTTGCTTTGAAAGGATTGAGAATCCCGGGTGAAGAGAGAAATGAATGGGTGGGTTGTGCACATTTTTGGTGCAATGTTATAATGGAGGTTTCATGCACGTTTAAATAGGGTCGTGCAATTGCATATCGTTATGTGCAATTGCATATCGCTATGTGCAATTGCATATCGCTATGTGCAATTGCATATCCTTATATGCAATTACTAATGGACTGTGTGCAAATGTAGGTCAATGTATTTTTGTAATTAACCAAGGTCATTTTGTGGGTTTGATTGTGTTGGTGTGTGTGACTTGTTAGGGTGTTTAAGGTATGTTGGGGTTTGGATTAGTATTGATTCTCGTAGCTAGAGACAGTTGCATGATTGTGTTGTGTACTTGATTTGTGTAGGTTATGGAAGCTAAAAAAGGCTAAAGCTAAAGGAAAGCGCAAGGCCGAGAGGATAGAACCAGCAAGAGTTGGGCGAGATGCATTTTTCAACTTCATGTAAGTTACACGTACTGTATCTGAAAATTGGAAATGTGGTTGCTTAATATTGTGATGGTTTTCTGATTAAAAATAAATGATTGACAAAAAAAAGCAACGACATGAAATGGGTCAACTGGGTAGTGCAAAGTCGGATAGTAAGGTGAGAGATTGCAATGCATTGGGTCGAGTATTAATTTTTAATTAAAAAGGCTGATTAATGAAAATATAATTTTGCAGGTACAAGAAGAGATTGTTATGAAGTGGAGGAATTGAACTCCGAAGAGAAGGCCACATATGGTTCCGCTGTCGAAGGTCGAGTGGGCAAGTAAATCGTGCAGCGAACGACATGGGTTTTATTACTAGATGCAGCCGGACCGATTCCATCGTGCGGTGCAAAAGATGTCGGATGAGAAGCGCTTAACGGTGAATGCTATTGGGTTCGGGAATTTGTCATCTTTATCCTGCACTCGATTACACCGCCAACTATGCAAGTTTTTGATTGAACGGTTCAATCCGGAAACTTCTTCCATAGAATTGCACGGGAATGTGTTTGGAATAAGTGCTTTTGACTTTGGGCGTGTTATGGGTCTGAAGAACACCGGTGAGTCTGTTGAACTCGGATGTTCGGATGAAAAGGTGAAAGAGTTAGTGAAGAGGTTCGGTGAAAATGGTAAAAGAGTATTAGTAAGTGCGTTAGTTGACCAATTGGAAAAGTGCGAAAAAGCAGATGAGGATTTTAAAGTTGGATTTGTAATGTTTGCCTTTGAGCCTTTGTACTTTGCCCCTCATCTTCACTATCGGTGACGGGGAAATATTTAAATTTCTTGATGATCCCGGGGAAGATAGAGAGCAAGAATTGGGCTGACCATGCATTCAACTTCTTACGTGATGGTGTTAGGTCGTTCAAAGCGAAGGAAGTTGCATATGTAAATGGGTCACTGCTATTTCTCCAGCTATTCTATTTTGATTCAATTGTCCACGGTGGAGTATACGTTGATAAATCTGTGGATCCCATTGTGTCCTGGGACAATAACTTGGCGTGGAAATTGATTAAATGGGTGAGGAAGCAAGGTGGGTTTGATAGTACTATAGTTCGCGTTGTGTCAAGGCGCAGAGAACGGATGAAGTGTCCGGAGTAAACATTGAACGAATTGTTGAAGATGTTGTTATCGATTGGCGCCAATAATACAGGCGAGGTGAAACGCTCGATTGAAGGACTTGCTATCACTTTGGGGCCAATAATACGAGCCCAGTCCAGTGCTCGGTGTCGGATCTCACCGAGAAGGTAATGAGTGAAGTGACCTCCTTCATGAAAGATGCAAGACAACATCTACTTAGGGACATGGACATGTAAATGAAACAAAGGAGGACGGGCGGTGAAAAAAGAGACTAAGGAGGACGGGCGGTGCAAATAACAGATGAAGGTGGTCAGAATGTTGTGACCAACAAAGATGAAGAATTTACCAAATTGAATGAGAATGGTGCAGTTGATGTGAACAATCCGTCAACACCAATCTTTGGATGGACAAAGTTGCATTGACCCGAGGTATGATGAGGCATTAGGAGTTTGAATATCGACAACAAATTTAGTGTATTGTTATCATTTTCATTTATTTAGTAACCATTTATTTGGATAGTTAAATATTCATATTTGTTATATGTAATATTTAAAATCCTTTTCCATACAGTTGAAAATTGGCCTGGAAGAGAGGAAGGTGACAAAGTCGCCCCATGGTGATCCAAGTGGAATAAAAACACGGCGTACGTCCGAAAGGCGACCAGGGCATCATTGTAAAGAGCCATGGGTTGACCCGTCACATGGAAAAGGAAAGGTGGTGCAGAAGTTGGGCAACAAGATGAAAATTGGCCCATTCAAATTGAAACCCGGCGACGTAAAAGATGCTGATTTGGAGTTATTTAGTTATATTTTTAGGTCCAAGGACACTTCAAGGTAACTACTTACAAGTCTTGAAATAAGAAATTGACCACATTTCGTCTATGTTGTTGACTATGTCAATTTAATTCTAACAATTGCTTGCTCTTCTTCCGGTGTAGTGACGAAGTTTTAATTGAAATTCAAAACGGCCATCATGTGACCCGAGGTGAGTTTATGTGTTTGAGGCCCGAAATGTGGATTAATGACGGAGTCATGAATGCGCAAGTGCATTATCTACAAGAAAAGGGATCAAGGAGATGGTACTTCCCGACATATCTAGCGGTATGTGTTTATATTTTTAGAAGTGTCATAGGTTGTTATCTCCAAAATGAATGTAATGTTTAACTATATCTCTATGTAGGATCAAGTTAATGGTACAACTGATGATAAGTTGGACCGTTTGGGTGTGAAACTGAGAAGGGAAAACACCAAGCGGTTCACTGTAGGCCTCAAGAATTGTGAAAAGGTATCAATTTAAGTTGTGTTTGAAAACATGTTTATCTGGGTTATTTAGACCCATGTCTTTGTAAGTAAGTTATTGTGGTTGTAGATTTTCATCCCTGTATTGGATCGAGTCGGGAGCCATTGGTATTTGGTAGTTGTGCTAGTTGGGGAACAAAAGGTTGAAATATGGGATAGCCTCCGGTGGTAGACACAATGCATCTCGTTACATAGAAGTGGAAAGAATTGTAAGTTTTATTTACCTAATTTTGGTTTGTAATTTTATTATCGTAACATCCCCACTAAGAATTTATTTAAATTGATTGTTTTGTAGATGAAAGCTCTTGACCACGTTTACATTGATGAGATTGTCACCGATTTTGACAAGGGATGGGAGTTTGCAAAATTCAATATTGTTCGCAGTGACAAGGCCGGAAAACAACCAAATGGATGGGATTGTGGTGTCTTCATGTTGAATTGGTTACAAGACATAGAATGCACATCACACGGTCGTAACAAAGTGAGTCGGCATATATAACGTTTCATATTTAGGTGTTCCATGTCACATTTTTCCGTATCCTTTGTTTCACGGGTTCTTTTATATTTGCAGTTCCAACACGCAATGTAGCGGGTTCGGGTTGCGCTTTCGTTGGTCAAGAACCCCAAAAACTTGCGTCTAAATGAAGTAACTGAGTCCGCTCGAAGAGTTGTTGATGAAGAACTGAACAAGTTGGTCGAACATGGTCCCTTGATCCCTCATCATCCCATCGCAAGGAAGCCAACGACACGCTCCCAAAGAAAGTAGAGAGTTTGATAATAGGTCATTGGGCATTCGAGTTTGAGTTAGGTGTAATTGAAGTCCATTATTTGGTTACAATCGCTTCTTTTGTGTACATGAAGTCAAAAATTTAACCCATTTGAACGGGCCAAACACTGAACAGCAATTTCATTTTAGGAATTACCGTGAATCGCATGCATAAAGGGTCTAGAGTTAACGTTGTGCAATTGCACGTTCATATCCGTATTTGCACACAAGTGGCGGTGTTTTTGCACTATATGATGTACAATTGCATTATATCACGGGCAGTTGCACGTTATGTGATTCAATTCCATTGTTTTCGCACATGTGGTTTTATGCTACTGCAATAGCAACAAATTATACAGTATCGAAGGCCCATACATCATTTATGAAAGAGGAGTTCCTAGGTCATACTAAACCCTAAAACATTAACATACCGATTGCAAACTAGAATAACTTATAAGCTCAGAAATTTTGACTGAAATGTTAACATCTGAAATTAAATCCGAAATGATAACATCTGAAAAACACAATTACCAACAACACATTGGACATCGATGAGGTTCGGGTGGTTCATGGACCTCGCTTCTCCAATATTGATATTGCTTCATACACCATGATATTGTCCCACTTAGTTGACGAAGCATCAACAAGTGAGCATATTTCCTAAACATCTCAAAGCCGATCTCAATCCCGCCATTGTAAATGTGGTACTTGGTCACCGAATCTCCTTCACGAATGATGTTGTTACAAGGTGGGGAGAGGCTTAATCACATCATGGGCTCGTTTCACTTGTTTGCGGACATAATTCGAAAGATTATCATCACCATCGACATCATCATCATCATCATCGCCCACTCTCTTGTTCTTGAGTGGAGGACCATCTTGAGCTACCAACAATAGAATGTGACATATTTCGAGCAGTTTGTATTTTCTCTCGCGCACTTGTCTATAAGAGGCGGTGATACCCTATGATATATTTCCACTTTTACATGTTCAGCAAAGTTTAACAATTGACCCATTTTATACTTGGTTAAAATGGAAAGTTGGTTGCATTCTTTTGTTGAAAAAGTAAGTTGGTTAGGTAAATTTTTGCAGGCAACGTGTAACTTTCTGCATTTAATGCGACAGAATCGCTCGGGTGAACACATACGGTGTTTGTTTGAAAAAGTCAGATTGGTTGGGTCACTTTTTCAAGGGAACGTGTTACTTTATTCAACCAACACGACATATTCGTTCGTGGGAATAAATAGGTGTTCGTTGGAAAAAGTAAGGTTGTTGGGAAACTTTTTCAAGGGAGCAGTTACTTTATTAAGCGAACGCAACATCTATCTTTATGCATACAAATTGGCGTTAGTTTGAAAAAGTAAGGTTTGTTGGGCACTTTGTCAAGGGAACGTGTTACTTTATTCAGCCAACGTAACACCTGCATTCGTATGAACAAATAGGCGTTGGTTGGAAAAAGTAAGGTTAGTTGGGTACTTTTTCAAGGGAACGTCTTACTTTATTACGCGAACATAACACCTGCATTAAATGCGAACAAATACGCGTTGGTTGGAAAAAGTAGGGTTGGTTGGGTTACTTTTTCAAAGGAACGTGTTACTTTATTAAACAAGCGCAACGTCTCCGTTTATGCGAACAACTAGTTGTTCGTTTGAAAAAGTAATGATGGTTGGGCCACTTTTTCAAGGGAGCGGGTGACTTTATTAAGCGAACTTCGATATATACGTTTGTGCGAATAAATAGGTGTTCGCTGGAAAAAGTTAGGTTGTTGGGTTACTTTTTCAAGGGAGCGGGTTACTTTATTCAACGAGCGTAACACCCGCCTTCGTCGAAGGCATAGGCGTTAGTTTGAAAAAGTAAGGGTTGTTGGGTCACTTTTTCAAGGAAACGTTTTACTTTATTAAGCGAACGCAATACGTGCATTCGTATGAACAAATAGGCGTTGGTTGGAAAAAGGGAAGGTTAGTTGGGTAACTTTTTCAAGGGAGCAGGTAACTTTATTAAATGAACCCAATACTGTGTTCGTCTAAAAGTAGGCGTTGGTTGGAAAAAGTTAGGTTGTTGGGGTACTTTGTCAAGGGAACGGGTTACTTTATGAAACGAACACTACATCTGCGGTCGTCTGAACAAATTGGCGTTGGTGTGAAAAAGTAAGGTTAGTTGAGTCACTTTTTCTAGGGAACAGGTTACTTTATTAAACGAACGCAATTTATTCGTTCGTGTGAATAAACAGGCGTTGGTTGGAAAAAGTAGGTTGGTGGGTTACTGTTTCAAGGGAACGGGTTACTTTTTTGAATGAACGTAACATCGCCGTTCGTCTGAAGACATAGGCGTTAGTGTGAAAAAGTAAGGTTTGTTGGGTCACTTTTTCAAGGGAACGTGTTACTTTATTAATTGAACGCAGCACTGCTTTAAATGCGAACAAATAATCGTTGGTTGGAAAAAGTAAGGTTTGTTGGGTTACTTTTTCAAGGGAGCGATTTACTTTATTAAACGAACGTAACATCTACATTTGTGCGAACAAATGGGCGTTTGTGTGAAAAAGTTCGTTGGTTGGGTTACTTATTCCGGGAGCGTTTTACTTTACTCAACGAGCGTAGAACACGCCTTCGCGTGAACATTTATCCCGTTTGTTTGGTAACCTTCGTAAGGTTGGTCAAAAACCAAGGATCAACAACCCCAAAATTCTGCTATAAAAGGAGGAATTTGCCATGTTAGGCATTCACTCCTCTGTCCATTACAAATGCATGGCTTCCTCTTCAAACCAACCTAACGTTATTAAAAACCCCAAAGGGAATGGTTGGGATCCAAATGATTCCAAAGTTCATATTACCACCAACTTATGCAAGCATGTTTCGGAGGAATTACGTCCATGTGGAGTATGCAAGGATCTTATTTCTGTCTATTCAGAGAATGTTCAAGTTAACCGGTCTCCAACTCCCTCGCCTCCAAAGCCACCATCTCCCCTTGTTTGCAAGTGCATCCCTCAAGCCGGACTGGTGCAGGGATTGCTACACCGACAAAGTTATTACGCATTGGGAGGAAGTTGAAAAATGGCAGTCCACGGATGACTCGGATGATGAGAACTACAAGTTCAGGGATTAAAGTGTTCATATGTCAACGTTGATAGTATTAGACTAAGGTCATTTTGCATTTACGACAACGTTCGTGTATGCAAGTATTCAAATGTATGTTTGTACCTTTAATGAGTTGTGTAAGCTGTTGTTTTATGAAATTTGGACTTGGGCACCACTGAACTTTGGACAACACACATTCATATAAGTCTCATTTTAAAAAGTAATTTATATAATATGGAACCAAATTTATAAGAAATATGTATGTACTCAATTCAAAATGTAATTACATAAACATTTGAAAATTAAAAAAAAATACTTCCCTAAACAATCAACCCTAAACCCTTTTAACCCTAACCCTAAACCCTAAACCCTTTTAACCCTAACCCTAAACCAAATACAATTTCAACCCTACAGCCCAAACCCAATTCAATTATAACCCTAGAGCCCAAACCCAATTCAATTATATAACCCTAGAGCCCACACGCAATTAAATTTGAAGGCTATAGCCCAAACCCAATTATTTTTGAACCCAAAAGCCCAATTCATTTATCGTATATACTGATTTCAAAAATCAGAAATTTGGAACTGCTTCACCCTCACTCTCGCGCGCTGTCCCTGTGTATTGAGCACCAACAACGGTCTCACGGGATCTCCATAGCGAAATTGCAAGGATCTTCCTCCTTGGGCACAAGCGCCCCTCTCGCTCTCTCTCTCTCTGTTTCTCTATCTCTCTCTCTCTCTCTCTCTCTCTCTCTCTGTTTCTCTCTCTCTCGACTGCCAATCTCACGGCTCACCACTTCTCCATCGGCTGGCAACCTGCACGTCAAAGGTAAGAACTTCCATCCGAAATTTGGGTTATGTTTCTACTTGTGCATTGCAGGAGTTACATTAGGCAAAAGGTTAAGTGTATTGGGTTTCTATGAATTTCATTGCTATGAGGGTTTAGGGTTCATCAGTTTCGTCTTCTTGTTTGAGTGTAATTCTTTTCTATGGGTAGATGGGGAAAAAGTAATGGTCATTCCCATACTCAATAGCTTGTCCGATATTTCTGATTTTTAGGGTTCATCGATTTCGTATTCTTGTTTCAAAATGTAATTCTTTTGTATGGGTAGATGGGGGAAAATGTAATGACCATTCGCATACTCAATAGATTGTCATACTTTTGCACACTTTTCTTTTCTCATAATCGAAGTGTATGTTTTTACTTGGGTTTTGTATTCAGGTGCATTTGCCATGTTAGGAGAACCTCTTGGATTAATTTGTAAATCTGGTGTTGCTCGGTTTTCTCTGTTACATTTCAATTACGATATAGTTTTCAGTTTCTAAATCACTGAATATTGGGATATGGAATTTGAAGGGTAAAGAGTTTAGGCCCAAAATTATAGTTTGATGTGGTGAACTAAACACATACTTCAAATTTTCACGACAGTTTGTTAAATGTTCCTATACTTTGAACTGCATTTTACCACCATCGATTTGTTTTGTGTATAGGGACTGGACCTTGTTTTATAAAACTAAATAAAACTAAATCTGGGTTATTCACTTCAATATCATTCATGTACGTTCCTATTTACATTCATAAACTAGGAAGACATTTCATGAAATGTAGCATGTGGTTCAAGGATACGATAATTTCTTGTTTGATTTTGGTTGTGTAACCAATGCCTTTATTCTTGTATGAAGGTTGCACCTTTTCTGACAAGCGACAATGATCCCGAATAAGTAGTCCATTCATGTTGATTCATGTGATAAAGGTTCCCCACCGCGAAGGTCCTTACGTGAAAAAGCTAAGCAAAATAAGTCTTCATTGGCGACCTCAAGCTCGACAAAACGAACGCGAGCAAAAGCGATTTTCCGGTCCTATGGGTGCTGGGGTGTTTGGTGTACGTGTGTTCATCCCGAGGAACCGAAATCCTTATTCACCGGTGCTTCACGTGGATTTGGAGGAACATATCTCCTTCAAGGTATTGGTGGTTTAATTTGTAATATGCATTTGTTTGGTTCGACAGGATTGTAGTGAAGTGGTTCACAATCTAATACACATTGCCGTTTCTGTTTTATGCAGCTGACTTTAAAAAAAATAAGAGGTCATGGAAACCATGACAAGTGTGCTACATGGTATAACACAGCAATGCACGCGTCTGTGAAAGCGAAGGTCGAATAAGTTGGGTTTTTGCCCTTTGTGTCAATTTTGGGCCATGGAAAGAAAAGGGATAGGCCTTTACTTGTGGCCTTAGCTGAGAGATGGTGGGATAGTACCCACACCTTCCATTTCGATGAAGTTGGGGAGTTGACGATGACCCCCACGGACTTTGCAGCTATAACAGGATTGCGTGTGGGTGGGAAGCGACTAAAGTACGACCTGGAGATTTACAAAAATAAGAAAAAGTTAGTTCAATTATTTGGGAAACCAATTGCAGACCTACTGGCGGGCGAACGTAGGGTGCCGTATGAAAGCCTTTCTACCCCATATTGGAAGAAGATGCCCAAAGATGACAAGGAAGCCGACCAAATTGCAAGGGCATTTATACTTTGCTTGATTGGCTCCTCCTTCCTAAATGATAAAAGCCAATACGTGAGTATGCACTACGCTCCGAGTCTGGAAAAAATCTCTGATATTGGTAATTTCAATTGGGGCGGTGCGGCATTGTCGTGCTTGTATAGATCAATGGACTCTTGTTCCAGGGGTATGTCCTCAAGCATGGGCGGCTATTGGAGGGCATGGGAGGTTAGTATAATCGAACACCAAGTCCCCAAAGTTTTGCCGACTCTTTGGTTACACTGCTAATTTTTATACTTGGTTTGTTTAGGTATGGGCCTGCGAGTACCTAAAGCCTTTTGCTTTAGCAAGGCCCACTGGGACCGTAAACACGTGGCCACGAGCTTTGAGGTGGTTGGGAGCCAAATCCAAGCGAGACTTGCCCCATCAGTTGGTACAATTTAGAACCATGATGCGACATTTATCAATTGATCGGGTAAGATTTTTGTATTAAAAAGCAGTATTGAAGAATAAGAAAAATTTGTCTGATACGCAAAACCTATCCACCTTATATTGCGGGTGAATTGGAACCCATGGGGGACCGATGAATCTGTCTTTGTCGGAAGAAGTAAAAAAACCATGCCATAGCAACGCGTAGGCGAATTCTACTAGAGGGCCAAGCTGGTCTGCGTGGTATTTGGGAGAAGCGAGTGGCAATGCAAAGCATAGGCAGCACACAACCTCGAGTCCCCAAAATTCCACCGAGGTCAATGCTTTGATTATAAGCTAACCGAAGAGTCCGAAGTTGAAGAAGCACTTAATGGGTACCCAGCTTCCGAATGGCTTTTAAAGTCATCCGACTATGCCAAGTACAGAGATGAGTACATAAGGTATCGGCACTATGAAGACTTACGTGACGGGGTAGGTTATAAAGCGAGCAGTTGTTATGTACTTACACATCCTGCATTAAATTTAATTTAGATATGTAAAACCTAACATGATACCTTGAATCCACAGGAAGGAGAACATAGAACTCCGCAAGGTGCAAATATAATGGTTGGAAACATCTCTCCTCGGGCATGGTCGGTTCGCATACCAAGGCTGGGGTGGCAAAAATGAAAGTAAACTAGTGCGGATACCACGTGGACAAGATAAGCTGATGTGCCGTTACACGAAGGTGTAACGCATGTAAGTAGTTTCCATTTCATACTTTGTTCGTAATTCATGCCTTCAAGTGGTAATTGTTGGAAATGCATGTCAATTTATGTAGGTGATTCTGAAGCTGCAACCGAGATTTTGGAGGTGAATCTTTGGGTTGAATGCCCTACTATTTTCAACTTCCTTGGAAGCAAGCATAGAGATCAAGCGCCTACGAGAAGAGATTGTGAGTCTATTAAGAATCATTTCATACTGATTTTAACTAAATAATGAATGTAACCGATGTTATATTGTAAGAAGAGACCACCAATGAACGCACACGATGTTTTATTGTCTTAGGAGATATTGAAGAAAACCAAGGCGCCAACCATTGCAAGTGAAGAGATTGGTGAAGATGTACCTTCGGATGATGATGCATTACATGTAAGTTTGTTACCTCCATTGCCCCCATACAGTTTATAATATCATCAATTCCGCAATGCAAACCATGATCGATCGTGTGCATAAGAAAATTCAATGCAATTGCTTATTTATATATGTCAATGTTTCCTGTATGTAGGAGGTTCGCTCAAAAGTGAGACATGACAGTATTGGAAAAGGAAAGTCAAAAATTGTGGTACAACAACAGCATGACGAGGATGAGGAAGAGGGAGAAGCGAGAGGATAAAGACGAGGAAGAAGATGAAGACGAAGAGGAAGAAGGAGAGGAAGAACAAGACGAAGACACGAGAGGAAGAAGAAGAGGCGGAAGAAGAAGGAGAGGAAGGAGAGGAAGAACAAGACGAAGACACGAGAGGAACAAGAAGAGGCAGAAGAAGAAGGAGAGGAAGGAGAGGAAGAAGGAGAGGAAGAGGAAGAAGCGAGAGGAAGGAGCGAAAGAGGAAGAGGAAGAAGCGAGACCAAGAAGCGAGAGGAAGAACAGGAAGATGAACTTGAAGATGCGAGAGGAAGATGAAGACAAAGATGAAGAGGAAGATGAAGAGGAAGCTTGGATCGAAGAGGCTGAGGTTGGGGATGAGGATGAGGACGAGGAAGCGACTAAGGGTAATGAGGATGCAGAACCACAGTCCACGAGCTAAAACGTAAAGGTAATACAAGTGTTCACTCAAGTACCCCAAAGAGAAAGAGAACCAAATAAATTATGGATATGATAAAGTACATTTGGGTTAACCAACTTAGGGGTTAACAAATTATGGATATTTAGGAACGTAATTCGCCTTTGGTAGACATTTTGTATTAGACTAGCTATTGTCCGTACATTGGCCCTAACCCGTTCATTATGATAAAGAAGGTGTAATTATCCCTGAAAAGATGAAACGACGAGCAAATTTGCATATTTTCATTTGCGCCTGATCGTTGCATTGCATCACCGTCATGCAATTGCATGGTTGCAATGCAAACGCCGATCGCTGTGGCCAAACTCATCATAGCGTAAACGCGAATCTATTCAATGTGTAGCATTAAGACAAAGAAAACCAACTCACAAGTTCATTATGATGCCATGGGTATGATTACAACTTAGGGTCAACCAAATTGTGAATTACGAAATTGCGGATAGTTTTGGAATGTTATACGCGGTACATCATAATTTCTAGTTCTTATTATTTGTGAATAATTGGTCTGACCGTTTCTAAAATGTCGGATTATTGCCCTTCACCCGTTACGAGGATATGTATTTCAGAGAATTGCGGCTGTGATTCAAAAAAAAAAAAAAAAAAAAAGAATCCCACCTGCAATTATGCATTTGTGACCCCTTAGCGTTTGCGCACAGTGTATCTAACATTGCATTACCGTGATGCAATTGCATTTTTGAAAAGCAAACAGTGACTACTTGTGTGCAAAATGCCTTTAAGGGTAAATGCAAACCTAATGAATGTATACGGTTTAACCAAATGAATTAAGCTATAGTGCAAAGACAAATATAAACAACAAACCACTTCATTATGACCCACAATGGGTATGACTAAAAATTAGGATGAACAAAACAATGGTTTACGAAATTCGGGATATTTAGGAATGTAATTCGCACTACAAAACATTTGTGTAATAGTATGTATTTTTATGTAATTGCTAAGTATTTTGATGACCGCCTCATACGTAAAACTTCCATCGAAGCACCCTTAGAAGTCATAAAACCAATTATGAACAATACATACATAACACAAAAATATAATCAAATACACGTTATAAAACCATGCATGAAAGCATCTTGGACATCGGTAAATCTACATTTCATGTTAATTGTTACTTGTAAACCAAGTACCAAATGTAAAATTGTTTTCGGTTGAAGCAGTAGATAAGGTATTAGGTTCCCCATTGTCGAATGAGAACCCATCCTCACTTTGTTGGGGATAGAAGCTGGATGGATTTCCGGTAGAAAAACTATCGAGAACCAGACAAATCAACCACATAGTTGCCTCTGCATTGAGAAACCGTTTCACTAGCATAAGCGTAGCTAATGTCAGGATGGCCCATTGTGGTTACTATCTTGATAGCTTTGACTACGAAGGCATATTCACAGCTGCATTTGTAGTTGGATGCAAGTTTCTTTGAGAGCAATTACGTTTTGTATGTCCATATCCGCGACACAAATGACATTGTCGACGCTTGCGAGTTCCACCCACACTTGCTTGAGTGCCTTTTGTCCTAACAATCTTCGGATCTTTGACAATATTTGGAGGGCATCGCCCATCACTACCCAATTTAAGACTTGTCTCTTTTTCCTTTTGTCGTATGCCTTCACATAATCCCTCCAATCTAGTCAACTCATTCATCAACATGGCATAACCTTCTGCACTCTTCGATGCATAAAAACAAACTTTGTTTGACATACCACTTAAACTTCCATACCTCGTCATTTCTACAACTTCATTGCACGTGTCTTCGCCTTTGCCGAAAAATGTGCTACAAGTATCGATTTGGGCACTCTTTGTCCATCTCTTCATTATGAGTGATGCAGGAATTTCCGTAAGGTGCTCGCACTTCATTACATAAAATAGGTGGCAACACGGGATCCTTTCACTTTCATATTTCCGGCATCCACACTCTATCCGCATATTTTCCCCACCGTGGTAGACACAAGTCCAATTATTATCCGGTTCACCATATTTTGACAATATGTAGACATGACCTCCAAAATTATACATCTTATCATGGGTGAGTGCTGAACACGATTCAATCTCATGACGTACTAATACAAAGCACCTATGTGTGTAAATCAGAGAAGCTTGTTGCTCGAGTTTTGTCAATGCGGTTTTAAGGACTGGTGTTGAGTACTTTGCGTTGAAACCGTCCTTCGCCGTCGTATTCCTAAGACGTAACATAGCCCTATCAATTGCTGCAATGCATTCAAATAACTTCACGCCTTTCCTCAAGTAATCCTTCACATATCTGTTCATAGACTCCACGCGTTGAGTGGTGCACATACCATCGAAAAACTTTCCTCTAAGACAAGATTCGGCCCATGAGTCTCTTTTTGCATACATCATTTCCAACCATTGTTTTTGATTTGGAGCACTGGCTCTTGCTCTCAAAACCTCCCATTTCTTCTCAAACTCGTCCAACGCAAAGGTTCCCAAATACATGCCTGAAAATCGCTTAGAAGTTCATCATCCTTCAAGTTATTCTGTGCATTCCTTGACACATGCCATGAGCACAACCGATGGTTAGACATGGGAAACACATGATCAATGGCTTTACGCATCGCCTCATCACCATCCGTCAATATTGATATCGGCTTCTTATCTTTCATGGATGCAACGAATGTTTCCAATAACCACTTGTAAGTTTCAAATGTCTCGTCAAGCAATAATGCGCAACCAAACATTACAGTAGAACGGTGGTTATTCGAACCAACAAACAACACTAGGGGCTTGTCATACATATTTGTTTTGTACGTCTTTGTCAAATATGAGGACGTCGCCGTAGGCAATGTAATCCAAAAGTGAAGTGGAGTCCCTCCAAAACAAATTAGCAAGCCTATTTTCCTCATCAACACTAAACTTACAAAAGAATTCAGGATCGCTTGCTCCTTTCGCTTTCAAGTAAGAGAGTGCCGCACGTGTCACCGTCGAGCAAGATTTCCCTACGTGATGCATCCAACTTATTGTACAGATCCTTAATTTGAAACCCAACATTTAAATACCCACCACATTGGTCGACCATATACTCATATGTATGACATGTTCTCACTAACGCTCTTCGCATTCCCACTTTGCTTGTGCTATATCTGAATTTCGAACAACACGGTTACATCGGAGATATGGCGATTCAAGTGGAGTAACTAGTTCATGATTGTGATGTGGTTCAAAATTATAGACGACGTAAGTATCACGTTTGAATCATAACCCACCAAAAATTGGGCGGACAATTCTCTCTTGTAATTGGCTTGGGTAGCGAATCCTACCCGGTAAGTCTATAAACTTCTCACTTCTCAAACCTTCTTTAGAACAACACCACCGCCTCCTACTTACTTTCCCTTTCGTGTTACGAATCAATTTGTCCTTTCGACGCTAAATCCAATGCCCTTTGCATAACTCATATAATATTCTTCAGCTAATTCTATCGTTTTAAACTCTTTACCCATAACATCTTCTGCCCTCGGTACATTAATGTCAACACCATTATAATCACTACTTTCGATAACAGGATGTTCAGCCGTCATACGCCCACTCTCTGTTGTCGGTGCCCCGTTACTCGACCTTTCACAACCACCTAGATAGCACGAATCACTACAACCACCCTTTGATGTATGTACGCCACCATCCATCTTAGCGAGACTCCTCCATGCACGACAAACATAAATTCAAAGTCAAATTACATTATAATCTATGTGCTAACATACTCTCTTCAACACAGGCAAATGAATAATCTCAACATGCAATTGCACATAGTCACGTCAATAATTGTCCCTCTGGATAAGTGTTTCATAACCAACAACATGCAATTGCATCTTCATAGGCCAGTGGATCTATACAACGATTACAAATATTCACCACCAAATATACAATGCTTTCTCTAACTTCATAAAGCTAGTAACACTTATTTGCAAGGTTGCTGTTTCTTATCACCACATCTAAAAAAGTCCATAGTACAAATTCACATTATCTAAACTAAAGCATAAATCTGAAAATGTGACTTCATTATTTTGTTTTTGACATATCATTACGATTTTGCTTAAAAAGTGAATTCATTACATTATTGTCTCATCAAAGTTTGACATGTTAAGTTGTCAAAATGAACAATTGATCGGTTTAATTCTTAGTTGAATGTGCGGCCTAAATTCGTAGCAACAAAAGATTACCGTTAATCTGTGTCTCTACATATTAACAAACAAACAGTAATTGAGTATGGTTTAATTTACGTACTAGATTGAGATTGAGATACTCGAGTTGCAAGTCTTGAAGAATCAAAAGATTACCACTATCTACTGCTTTTGGCACATCTTCTAATTCATGATTATTGCACCCGCACGGTGCGCATAAGGGTAATTTCAAGTTCAACCTTTTCAAATTTCCAATACATACGTAAAAGAATCAAGAGAGTTATACCAAAACAAACCTGAGTTTTGAAGTGATCCATAAGTCCTCACGCTTCACCACACCATCATCATAAAGCTTCTCCAGAGCAAACCCAATCTAAACAAATCCAGCAAATCGGTCATTGTTACACTCTAACACCTAAATCATAAGATATAATAGATTTAAAAAATTTAAAATTAATTTAACGCAAATAAATTAACCACAAAAATGGCGAAAAAACAATGAATAAGAGTTGCATTTGAATACCTCCTTCTCCCTTTTCATTGCCAAAATACATTAAACTCCTAAACCAGAAAAAGAGGGTTGTTTGAACTCTTACTTGATGTTTCCAAACTTTCAACGCCTCCTCCTTGCACTTCCTTACGCCGCCATCAATTCGGTAACCATTAGATAATGGAGGCTGGACCCATCATCAATTCGGTAATCATTACCTTCTGCAGATGCGTTTTGGGAAAGCAGAGATAAGAGTTTAGGACATCACTTACGCAGTCGCCGGCCGTATTGGCTTTTCTCGTGCACCGCCTCAATTCGATGAGCATTAGCTTTCTGCAGCTGCGTTTTGGCCAAGCGGATACAAGAATTGGAGGCGCTTATGATTGGATTTGGGCAAGTAGACGAGAAGAGTTGGTGCCAAGGAGAGAGAACGATTCGACCCGCTTAGGATTGGATATGGGCAAGCGGACAATATTTGGAGCCGCTTACGATTGGAGCGGCGTCGTCTTCGACCTCCGGCATGCGTCCTGGTTCTCTTCTTCATTTACTGAGTCACATGTGACTCACGTGTTCACTAACCAATGGATGAACAAGTCATCCGTATCGCATCTCGACCCTTCATTTTTCATATGCAATTTCAACTTTTGGATCACTTTTGGATTATTGGCTGTACCGGTATAGCGGCTATATTGCAGAATTACCGACCAATTAGAAGCACCTTTAAATTATTAACGTTTCCCACATCATTCATTTTACAGTTTTACTTTAGGATGGTAAATCCCAAAAAATGAAAAATGACATCACCACCTGGCTCTCTACTATCTCTTCCCTCCTCTTTCTTTATTCTCTTCTTTCCTTCCTCTCTGCTCATCTTTCTCTCTTCTGCTAGTGGTCTTCCTTCGAGAGAAACTCTCGTATAACGGAAATAACACTTTTTACTATCCCAATCAATAACGCTTTTTACTATCCCAATTAATAACACAATCACAATAACGGGGATAACACTCAATTGCGTTATTGGCAATTACATGTAAGTTTTTTCCCTCCCGTGGGTGTGCAGTCTCCAAACATATGAGTGTGCAGAGAAGAAATTGGCAGACAAAGCATCTCCAAAAGTTTTCATTGGTGGGCTCCACTTCCTTTACATACATACACTAGTTAGCGAAAATTCTACAATGCGTCGAAGCATTGATACGTTGGGCATTTGAACCATTAGATTTGAAATAATAAATCCTACGGTGAGAATGCATAACTTGAAACCCGATAAACTGTTATGTTTTAAGGCTGTTATGTTTGGCTTTTGAACGAGAGAGAGAGAGAGAGAGAGAGAGAGAGAGAGAGAGAGAGAGAGAGAGAGAGAGGCAAGGCTGGAAGGAGGAAAAACCAGGAAATAGAAGCGAGATCAGCGGCGCACGATCACGGGTTTGATAAGCCTTTGTTATGTTTGGTTTTGGAACGAGAGAGAGAGAGAGGCGAGGTGAAAGAGGAAAAACCAGGAAATAGAAGCGGCGCATGATGCGGGTTTGGGTGTCCTCCTTAACCTAGGTCTCCTCCTTCGTCTGGTTGTAAGAGTCCCTTGTTTCCTCCTAAACCCTAAACTAAATTTCTGGAAGGCATGACGTAGGCAAGCTAGGTCGCCTCCTCATCCGGGTCTCCTACAATCACATTTCTTTGAGTGTCGAGCGATTTGGAAGTAAGAGGTAAGAAATCTAATGAGGCTTGTGTTATGCAAATGAATTTAGATTAGATCATGCAATTGCATGATCATTATGCAATTGCATGACTTTCTATGCAATCTTAGACCCCTTTGGGCGCATAAATATGAGATCATGCAATTGCATGATAAAGCATGCAATTGCATGACAAGCTATGCAATCTCAGACCCACTGTGTGCATAAATATTAGATAATGCAATTGCATGATTGATCATACAATTGCATGATGAAGAATGCAATTGCATTATCAATCATGCAATTGCATGACTAGCTATGCAATCTCGGACCCACTGTGCGCATAAAAATTAGATCATGCAATTGCATGACTAGACCTGCAAGCGTAGACCCACTGTGCGCATAAGTATGGGATGACCAAATTGCGTTACTAATTGCAAGTGTGTAAATTTTGTGAAAGGTTGCCTACGGTAGAAGCGGCGACATACAAAGTTGGAAGGATGGAGGCATCGAGCGATTTGGAATTAAGAGGTAAGAAATCTAACACAGGCTTGTGTTATGAGTTATGCAAATGAATTTTAATAATTCATTGCACACCCAATGTGCAATTTCAATTTTAGGACATATTGTATAAGTGTGGTTGATATATGAGTTAAGCAAAAACCCTAAATGCAGGTATGGAATGCCCTGGTGAGACAGTGAGAGGCTTAGAGGCATCAAATCTTATTTCCACTGATGAAGGCTATCTTGGTGGTTGTGAAGTGTCAAGTCACGATACACGGGGAATGGAAGGTGGGAAAATGTCAACCGAACACTCGATGGGTCAAAGTAGACAATATAATGAGTTTACTTGGAAGCAATTGAGGAAAGAAGATGTTATAGGGTTGGAGTTTAAAACGTTAGAGTTAGTGAGGAATATTACTTAAGCTATGCAACGGCTATTGGATTTAGTGTAAGGAAAGACACGAGTGTATTATAATAAGGAAAAGAAAGTAGGAAGGAGACGGTGGTGTTGTTCAAAGGCAGGTGTGAGAGAAGAAAAGTACAATGACTTACCGAATAGGATGCGATCACCTAGGCGGTTGACAAGAGAGAATTGCGCGGCTTTTTTTATGGTGAAGTATGAGAACCAACGTGAGGTTTACATTGTGAAAAGCTTTGAACCGGATCACACTCACGAATTAGCGACGCCATGTGAATCGCCTTATCTTCGCTCGAATCGGGTTGTTTCGAAGTCGATTTAGCCCAAGCAATGGCAATGCATAGAGTTATGGTCGAGAACATGTCATAGTTATGAGTATATGGTAGACCAATCAGGTGGGTATTTGAATGTGGGGTTCCAAATCAAGGATCTATATAACAAGTTGGATGCAGCACGTAGGGAAATCTTGTTGGACGGTGACACTGAAGCTGCACTCGCGTACATGAAAGCGAAAGCGTCATTGGATCCTGAATTTTTTTGTAAGTTCAGTGTAGATGAGGAGAATAGGCTTGGTAACTTGTTTTGGAGAGACTCTACTTCACTTTTGGATTATGTTGCCTTTGGAGACGTCCTCATATTCGACAGCACATACAAAACCAATAGGTATGACAAGCCTCTAGTGTTATTTGTTGGTTCAAACAACCACCGGGCGAGTGTAATATTTGGTTGTGCCCTATTGCTTGACGAGACTTGTGAAACATACAAGTGGTTGTTGGAGACATTCATATCATCCATGAAAGGCAAAAAGCCTACATCAATCTTGACGGATGGGGATGAGGCGTCGCAAAGCAATTGAGTATGTGTTGCCCATGTGCAATCATAGGTTGTGCTCATGGCACGTGGCAAGGAATGCAGTGAAAAACTTAAAGGATGAAGAACTAGTACAATCATTTAAAGCATGTCTTTGGGAACCAATTGCACTCAATGAGTTTGAAAAGAAGTGGGAGTTTTTGAAGGACGGAGTTACTACACAGAAACAAAAGGAATGGTTGCAAATGATGTATGCAAAACGAGATGCGTGGGCGGAATCACGCCTTAGGCCCAAGTTTTTCGGTGGTATGTGCACTACTCAACGCGTGGAGTGTATGAACAAGTTTGTGAAAGATTACTTAAGGAAAGGCGTTAAGTTGTTTGAATGCATTCCAGCAATTGATAGGGCCATGGCACGTATGAGGAATACCTCGGCGAAGGATGATTTTGACTCAAAACAGTCAAAGGAAGTGCTTACAACAACACTTACAAGTCTTGAGCAACATGCTTCTGAAATTTACACCCATAAGTGCTTTTTATTGAGTACGTGCTTGAGATCAATGCTTCACAAGCACTCATTCATGAAAAAATAATTCATAATTTCGGAGGACGGTTGTATATTTTAGCCAAATACGGTGAACCGCAAAGTAATTGGAGTTGTGTGTACCATGGTGGGGAAGATGTTCGAATAGAGTGCAAGCGCCAGAAATATGAAAGCGAAGGCATCCCATGTTGCCATTTGTTTTATGTGATGAAGTGGGAGCAGGTTATGGAAATTCCCTCGTCACTCATAATGAAGCGATGGACAAAGACTGCCCGAATGGACATTGGATATGGAGTTATGACAGAAAGTGGTAGCAAGGAAGTTGTACAAATTGCGAGATATGGAAGTTTAAGTTGTATTGCCAACAAAGTGTGTTTGTATGCATCAAAGAGTACAAATGGGTATGGGCTTTTGAAGAATGAACTAAGTCGATTGGAGGGAATAGTCCATGGTTTATGGCGAGAAAGAAGAGGACACGAGCCTTAAATTGGGTAAGTGTGCCCAATTTCCTGCAAACATTGTGAAAGATCCAACCGTAGCAAAGACAAAAGGTACCCAAGGACGAGGCAGTGGAATACGCAAGCAACGACAATGTATGTTGTGCCGCGGAATTGGACACAACAAGCGTAATTGCTCTCAAAGAAACATCGATCGGAGTGCAAATGAAGTCATGAATTTGGCTTACGGTAGTCAAAGCTATCGGTATAGTAACGATATTGGGGCATCATAGGATATAAGCTACAGCTATGCCAGTCAAACGGGTTCACAATCAACATCTAATCAGTTTGCTCATTATACAGGAAATGATGTCGAATCTATTGCAAGCCCAAGTGGTTCTAGTCGGAAGAGTGATGACGGTTTCTCATTTGGCACTCACGAACCGATACAATTGTCGAGTGATTCAATGTATAGTAGTAAAGCTTATGGGTCTTTGTTTACATGGAGAAATGAAAATTAGAGGTAGATGATGTGTATACCTCTATGGCGAAGCTATTTCTTGTTGTCATTACGTGTTAACATTTGTAAACGAACCTATATTTTTGGTTTTATGAACTATGTTTATGAAGTATGTAACCAAATTCGGGTTGGATGTATTTGCGGTTCTATAAATTGCATGACTCGGTGTATTAAATTGCATGACTACCTAAGCAAAAGCGGTGAACATTGTCTTGTGACATGATTGATCATGCAATTGCATGACTCCTTATGCAATCCCAAACCCACTTTGTGCGCATAAATAGCGAGTCATGCAATTGCATGAAAAATCATGCAATTGCATGACTAGTGTGCAATCTCGGACCTTTGTGGGCATAAATATAAGATCATGAAATTGCATCTTTAATCATGCAATTGCATGACTATCTATCTGTCGCACACCAACTGGTAATTTAAAATGAGATCATGCAATTGCATGACTATCTATGCAATTGCATGACTATCTATGCAATCTCACACCCACTTGTGCGCAGAAAAATTAGATAATGCAATTGCATGCCTCATTGTGCGTTTGCAATTACATTAACTAAATGGATATCACAAAAGCGAAATGGAAACTTATGTCCTCAATTGAAAGATGAGCATGGAAAACATAAATTTAACTAGATTCCATTTTAGTCAACTTGAAAACACCCACATTGTAACTTCTAACACTAACATGAAATGGATTAATTTAAGCACATGAAACAAGTGACAAAATTTATTTTTCTTACGCCTCTGAGCTCTGAGCTATGAACTGATTTATTTGTCTTGCGTTTGATTTGCTTTAGAGTACGGTTCTCCATTGTGTCTATGTCTGTACTAGCCTGGTCGCTATCCTCTTGAAGGTCAGAAAGCCCATCATCCTGGTCATTTTTGTCTTCTCCTTCTTCCTCTTCTTCATCTTCACGATCCTCTTCTTCTTCATCTTCACGATCCTCTTCTTCTTCATCTTCACGATCCTCTTCTTCTTCTTCTTCTTCCGCATCCTCTTCTTCTTCTTCGTCATCTCCATCGTCTTCCTCTTCGTCATCTTCCCGTTCCAGCGGTGGTGCCTTTCCCTTTCGGCATGATCATGTTTGGTTTTCGAGCGTTCCTCCTGCATCTAATACAACAACAAACATTATAAACCTTGAAGAAGAAAAGTCACTTTTATGGAATGCACCAATTACAAAATAAGCGACATTTTTATTTCCGAGTCCTGTAAGCTCACTTGCTGCTTCCGGACACGTTGAAAATAGTAAAGCATGCAACTTGACAATGTGCTGCGGTAGGTGTGTAAGCGTCTTCAGCGGTCACCTAGAATGCCAACGCAATTTTGAGTGTGAAACAAAAATAAAGTTTGATCAAAATGAAAGTATGATGTAACGTCCATTGACTTACGTGTGTCACTTATTTGGGTAGCAGTAGGTCTGGGCTCTCTTGTCCTGGGGATCCGAACTAACTTGCTTTCATTAGCATTTTTGAAGTGGGCAGCCTGATTGACCAAGGTTGACGAGGAATGGTTCCAACCGTCACACCTTTGTCATTTTCTGTGGCATTGGCAGAAATTGTTTCAACATAGGAGTGACTACACATGTGACAAATTGACAATGAAGCAATTCCGTTTACCTTCTCTTTCATGTCACGGATAATGACGGTAAATCACAAATTCATCTATATATTTGGCGTAATCCGCGGTGGCTTCGATCCAATTGTCAGCGGAGGAGCCATTCGGTGCCTCTTCTTCCTCGTCTTTGTTCACAAACTCGTAATCACGAAGCATGGTCCTTGGAGGAATCTTGGGGACACAGTGGTCTGCGACTCCACATGCTCTGAGCAGTGACTCTCTCCCCAAGTACCATGCACAACCAGCTGGTCCTTGAAGCAAAATGCGCTGTCGGGTGGCTGGCATACTATCTTTGACGAAAGGAGGTACCCGTGATTCATCCGTCCCCCATGGATACCGGACAACCTGCGGCGTTACCATTGAAAAAAATGCGTGTAGTGAATTTTTGCACCATTAGCTTACAAAAAAAAACATGGTACGATGAAAATGCCACCTACATTATCATTTGTGAGATGTCGCATAGTGACTCTTAATGCTTCCAATTTATGTTGTAAATCACGCCGAGGTTGACCCCAACCATCTCAAAGCCTTGGGCCATGTATCAACATTGTCCTTGGGCAGCTTCAGTGCTAACGGCTTGATGTATTCACATGCCCATACCTATAAATGGTATAACAAGTTAATTGTAAACATTTTGAAAACTAACTAAACAATTTGTATGAATGAGTATAATAACTTTCATTTCCACTTACCTCCCAAGCTCTCCAATAACCTCCCATGCTCTCGTTCATACCTCTCGTCTGGCATCCATGGATTTGTAGAGGCATGCCAATCCCGCACCCCCAATTGTAATTCTTAATTTCGCCACATTCTCAAGAGAGGGCATGTAGTGCAAGCACACAAACTGGGACTTATCATTTAAGAAAGTTGACCCAATCAAGCAAAGGATGAAAACCCTTGTTATTTGCTCAACTTCAACGTCATTCGCCGGTTCTTTGTGCCAGTATGCTGTACATAGATCATCATATCTAATGCGATGATTATCAACCTTCATAGCAACTGGTTTCCCTAACAGTAACTCTAAGTTCTTCTTCTTTCGGTGAGCCAACATGTCGTATTTCAATGGGTTTCCGCTCACTCGAAGGCCCGTGATGGCACTGAAGTCCATTGGGGTCATCGTCATCTCCCCAATCTTATCAAAGTGGAACGTGTGTGTCGTGTCCCACCATCTCTCAGCCAAAGTAATAAGCAAGGGCCTATCGCGCTTTTTCCCTGGCCTAATATCTTCATGAAGTCTTGAAGCGGATTCGATTACCTTCTGTTGTCTTGAGAATGCAAACCTTTTTCCCACCAATCTGCACATATGTTGTTGTTACCATGACCCCTAATTATTTGCACATTCAAGCGTAAAGAGAAATAATACGCCTTGTTAGTTCAACATGCTACAAAAGAAGGACATATTTTTCCAAATACAAAATGAATGACTGCTTTTTGCAAATAAAGATGCTGTTAACATACACAATGTGATGTTGTATGTTGATTCAAATATACAACAAAATACAGAGCTGGAAATCTAAGGGACTTGAAAGCTGTGATGCGGAAGAATAATTCGAGAGGGTGAGGCTGGTTTTATTGAGTACATCATAATGTATTATCCTGGAAATCTGAACAAATTGATAGACCACAAAATGGAATTGACATAAGATACTTGTGGGTAATCTATTTTTTTCTTCTTAATTCTGTATGGGCAATTTTAACTATTTCTATTAACTATGTTTTGTTCATTGGCAAACTGTTTTTTTTTTTGGGTATAATGAAGATTGGTTTAAAATATAGTATAATGTTAGTGCCTCCATGTGTTAAATATATACAAATGTTTATGACAATAAACATTATTATTGAGCATACAAAAGGTTGTTTTGGTTTCATAAACATCATAACAGAAAACCCAAAAATGTTCACAGGAATGGAAGGGCTGAACTTAAAGCTGTACTTGCACAACTGGTACATAATGCAAGAAAATGAGAGGCTGTGGAAAAAAGCACAGCTTCTGAACCTGCAGAATGAAGCTCTGCTTTCTGAGTTGAAGCAGAAACTGTCCAAGACAAACTCAAAAGTGGTAGTGCAGCAGCAAACAACAATATTCCTGACCTCAATCTCAGCTCCAACTCCACCCAAAATCCCTCTACGTCTAGCAACTAAGCAAGCTATGTGCTACAAAGAAATATAATATTGATTGTACATCTCTCCCTCTCTCAAGCTGTTTCAACCGAGTATCCAAATTGGAACTAGTGGTCGACACCAATTGATACAAGACATCGAGATAATGCAATGTATGTCATCGACTTCATAATCCAATTCAATGAAAGTAACAAAGGTGTCGGCGATTTGGAAGTAAGAGGTAAAAAATCTAACGAGAGGCTTGTGTTATGACTTATGCAAATGAATTTAAATTAGATCATGCAATTGCATGATCATCATGCAATTGCATGACTTGCTATGCAATCTTAGACCCACTTTGTGCGCATAAATATGAGATCATGCAATTGCATGTTAAATAATGCAATTGCATTACAAGAAATGCAATCTCAGACCCACTGTGCGCATATATCATACAATTGCATGATCAAGCATGCAATTGCTTCTAACATGAGGGTTATAATTTATACACCAAAAAAAACAGAGTAAGCAACATCAAGTACCGATCTGGGGTGCGGCTCATGGGAAAAAATTCCAAACACAAACTTGTTCGGTCATTTCACAAATAAACGAAAAATTAATCCAATTCATTGAATGCACATAGGATCAAAGCAAAATTCATACAATTGAGGTACCTTGTACGAAAGATGGTCCTCCAAACCAACGTGCAATTCGGGTGCATTCGGATTCCGGTGAAATGGTGTGTATTCTCTCACACCATATAGCTTATTCTTCAATGTGCCATGTGATTGAGAGAGCGAGATTGGGTCCCTAGACTTAGAGCCGGTGCCTTTCCCAGGGGGTCTCCCACTGCAACCCCTTTTCTTCCCCATATTCACTTCGGTGGAACCCAAAAGCGACAGAGTAGTAAACTTGTTGATGTTCCTTGCCGACGACGTTGTGACGAGAATGGGCGCCTAGGGGTTGCTTTGCGTGCCTTGGCCTCTTCCTTTGCGGTGGCGACAGGAGGTGGTGGGTCAAGTTGGGGGAGGGGTTTTTTGAAGAAGAGAGCAAAATTGGGGAGTTAGGGATTTTAACCCATTCTGCGTGAGGTTTGGGTATTTGGCACTTCGACGGCGTCGTTTTTGCAAAGCCAGCAATTATTTATTTTTTCCAATTCGTTGGTTTTAGGTTTTAAATGAACAGGTTTTTAAAACTTGATGAATTCGCGGGTTTTTTCTGAACCAGGTTCGGGAGGATAATTGGGCTTCTTTTCGTAATTTTAACATATGTCTCTACTACCCTCTCGGCTGTGTTTTACGGCTATGCGTGAGGCTCTAAATAAATGCTTTACAATTTTATTTACAATTAAAAATTGTAATAGTTACTTGTTTTCCATAAAAATAGGATTCTTTTTTTTTGTGTTTTAATTTTGTCAAGATGAAAACTTTCGAATTTACCTTAGTATCCTGATTTAATTAATAATATCATTTGTTAATGTTTGCATACACCAAGGGCATTCTAAACCCTTGAATGTTTCACCTTTGTCGACCTTTTCCTTTATATATACATTGATGTACTATTATTAATTCATCTAAACCCTAAAATGTGCGTTAACAAACATTTTAAAACTGTGTCAGATGACTTATTCCGTCGGCATTAAGAGACGTTCCGTTAGATGGTGTGGCAGGCCAGCGATTCAATCAATGACCAAGTCAATTTCACTCTAACTATTAGCCTTCCTAGAATTTGGTTAATAAATGCTAGTGATCCAACCCTCCCTTCCCTAACGTCCACATGCAATTGACATTGTTGGTATCACCAATTAATCTTAGTCAACCTACCCAGGCTTGAGGTATTGAAGTCTACACTAATTTGCTCACCCACCATGAAGATGTCATTTAATTTCAATTGTCACTACTCACTACATAATGTGTACTAATTTATAAACTCTTAAATTAATTGAATCATCTATCACGGAAGAGGCACCTGAAAATACACCTTAATCATTTCAACATGTCTTTTACTCCTCCAACGCAAATGTTTCGTTTGGCGATTAAATGTGCGTTGAAATAGTAATATTATAACTTGAACGCAGAAATCACCATATAAGCAGCAGTTATGCGTTCATGGAGTTAAGAACCTTTTTCGCGAGTAAAGGGCCATAACATGTAATTTTACAAATTAAACGTATCTTTGATTCCTCAAATGCAAATTTTGTGTTTGGGAAGTAAAATGGGTGTTACACCATTAAATTTACAACTTCAACGCACAAAATTACTATTTAAACGACACATATGCGTTACGAGAGTACACAACCTCGTTCATCAGTAAAGCCAGCAGAAATGGACTTCACAATTACAACGTGTCTTTTACTCCAGAAACGAATATATTTCTTTCGGGAGGTAAATTCAACGTTATAATAGTAAAATTACAACTTCTGCGATGAGAGAGTAAAGAACCTCGTTCGCGAGTAAAGACCCTTGAAAAGTACTTTTACAATTTAAACGTCTCTTTTACTCTTCAAACGAAAATGTTTCGTTGGGCAAGTAAATTATACGTTACAATAGTAAAATTACAACTTCTACGCTGAAATTACCATCTAAACGACACTTCTGCGATAAGGGAGTAAAGACCCTCGTTCGCAAGTAAAGACCCTTGAAAAGTACTTTTACAATTTAAACGTCTCTTTTCTGCTCAAGCGAAAATCTTGCCTTAGGCAAGTAAATTATACGTTACAATAGTAAAATTACAACTTCTACGTTGAAATTACCATCTAAACGACATACTGCGATAAGGAGTAAAGACCCTCGATTCGCAAGTAAAGACCCTTGAAAAGTACTTTTACAATTTAAATGTCTCTTTTCTTGCTCAAACGAAAATCTTGCCTTAGGCAAGTAAATTATACGTTACAATAGTAAAATTACAAGTTCTACGTTGAAATTACCATCTAAACGATACTTACTGCGATGAGAGAGTAAAGAACCTCGTTCGCGAGTAAAGACCCTTGAAAAGTACTTTTACAATTTAAACGTCTCTTTTCTTGCTCAAGCGAAAATCTTGCCTTAGGCAAGTAAATTATACGTTATAATAGTAAAATTACAACTTCTATGTTGAAATTACCATCTAAACGATATTCTGCGATGAGAGAGTAAAGAACCTCGTTCGCGAGTAAAGACCCTTGAAAAGTACTTTTACAATTTAAACGTCTCTTTTACTCTTCAAACGAAAATGTTTCGTTGGGCAAGTAAATTATACGTTACAATAGTAAAATTACAACTTCTACGCTGAAATTACCATCTAAACGACACTACTGCGATAAGGAGTAAAGACCCTCGATTCGCAAGTAAAGACCCTTGAAAAGTACTTTTACAATTTAAACGTCTCTTTTATTGCTCAAGCGAAAATCTTGCCTTAGGCAAGTAAATTATACGTTACAATAGTAAAATTACAAGTTCTACGTTGAAATTACCATCTAAGCGACATACTGCGATAAGGGAGTAAAGACCCTCGTTCGCAAGTAAAGACCCTTGAAAAGTACTTTTACAATTTAAACGTCTCTTTTACTGCTCAAACGAAAATCTTACCTTAGGCAAGTAAATTATACGTTACAATAGTAAAATTACAACTTCTACGTTGAAATTACCATCTAAACGACACTTCTGCGATAAGGGAGTAAAGACCCTCGTTCGCAAGTAGAGACCCTTGAAAAGTACTTTTACAATTTAAACATCTAATTTACTTCTCAAACGAAAATGTTGTCTTGGGCAAGTAAATTATACGTTATAATAGTAAAATTATAACTTCTACGCTGAAATTACCATTTAAACGATACTTCTACGATCACCGAGTAAAGACCCTCGTTCGCGAGTAAAGGCCCTTGAAAAGTACTTTTACAATTTCAACGTCTCTTATACTCCTCAAACGAAAATATTTCCTTTGGGAGGTAAAATGTACGTTCAATAGTAAAATTATAACTTTAACATTAAAATTACTATCTAAACAATACTTCGCGATCGGGAGTAAAGAACCTCGTTCGCAAGTAAAGGCGCATGAAAATACTTTTACAATTTAAACGTATCTTTTACTTTTCCTAAGCAAATGTTACGTTTTGGAGGTAAAATATGCGTTGAAATCGTAAATTACTAGAAGAACGGACAAGTTAGCATTTAAACGACATTTCTGCGTTAATTGAGTAAAGACCATCATTTGGAAGGTAAAATATGAATTACAATGGTAACATAGCAATTAATATGAAACTATCTGGCCACCAAACAAATAAATTTTTATTAAAGGATTTCAACTAACCAACTACCCTCATTAACGAACACAATAGTGCATGAGGCAATATATAAGTCAACTTATCCACCCTATCCATCCATCGTTTGCAGTTTTGGTTCCCTTTATCTTTCATAATTTGAAATAGGCATACCAAGAGTTATACTTGTAGCAACCCCTCCATCCCAATGTCAACTTATCATGCTTGTAGCTCAAGGGGATCCAATGCACCACCGAAAAAGAAGGTTGTTGATGATCCAAATGATCCTACCACTGAAATACTTCGAAAAGTTAGTCGAGTTCATCATGTACTTATGCCATCCACCGAGGTGAGTAACAACGATATTGTTGACACAATTTCAAACTTTGATTTTGATTTTGATTTTGAAACAAATGCAAGCCACACCAATCTGGCGGTCATCCGGTACAAAAAGTCAACAGAATATTTTCGTGTGAAAACCGAACTGTACAACGGCGGCCAAGAGATCGGGTTTGAAATTTTTAGGAAATATGCCCAGCATATTGATGCAGGGTCAACAAAGTGGGACAAGATCACGCTCGATCAAGCAGTTACTGAATTAGAAAAGTGCAATCCATGAAGCAGCACGTATGCTTATGTATTTGGATGTTATATGTAATCCTTATTTGGTGTTTTTCGGATGTCATTTACAATTTTAGGATAACTTGTGTCTCAATATAACCGTAATTTTGTAAATTTGGATATGACTTGTGTTTTATCCGGATAACTTTCGAACAACCGGTTTTTGTTGAGAGTTTAAAATTTATTTTATGTGTTTGAAGGAATATGCTTATGTATTTTTTTTCGGCATCCAAACTACGCATCACTTCCATTACGTGTTATGAATTACAAAATATTGACCATGATTACAACTGACATGGTATTTGGGCATACAAAAGATGGGCTTGCCCATATCATAACCTTAATTTTTGAACCCCATATGCACAAACAAAAATGAATTACAAATTGCTCACGATTTACAAAGAGCATATGGTATTCAGTGGCTTCATCTGAAAATTGCACACAGTGAGTTAGGTTTTGCATGTTATAACGTCCAATTTCACGTTTGAAAATGTAATTGCACGTTTGAAAATGTAATTGCACGTTTGCAAAATGTAATTGCATGTTTGAAAATGTGATTGCACGTTTGAACATGCAAAACCTAACTCACTGTGTGCAATTTTCAGATGAAGCCACCCACCTCCACTTTACAAAAATGGTTAACAAAAATTCAACACGATTTACATGAAATTATAGGCTTCGCCAATTCTCGATGTCCTCATTTCAATTTTTGGAATTCACCGCTTTATGCGACCTTGTCATTGGTTTGTGTAAGTGGGCATACCAGGGTTAGTTGCAACACGTTGAAGCAAACCATCTAGATCTTTGTCTACTGAGCTTGAGCGGACTGCATTACTTTAGGTCTAATCACGTTTTTGGGTGCTTCACAAGCGATAGTGCGACACGCACCCGCTCTGTACGGATTGAAAGCGCCACCAACACAAAACTATGAACTGTCACTCATTATTAACAGGTGAAATGGAAATTTGAAATGATATACATGTCACTAACAATACTTACGAACCTTGTTTGCACCATAGGACTTGCATTCAATGTCGTCCAGCCAATTCAAAACAAACAGCCCGCAATCCCACCCATTATCTTGTTTGCGCGCCATCTTCGATCGCAAGATATTGAACTTTGCAAAACCCCATCCGGTTCCAAAGTCCCGCGCAATTTCATCACTAAAAATCAAGTCCAAAGCTTTCACCTACCAACAAACGTGACATAATAATTATTGTTCATGCTAAATTTTGAATATATCACTAAAAAACTACTATACGATGAAACCCACATACAATGTGTTGTGCTGTGTAAGTCGAGTGACGTTGTGTCGGCTGATGGAAGACTATCCCATATTTCAACTTCTTGTTCATGAACCCGGATTACTACTAGGTACCAATGGTCCCGATATTGTCCATGATTGGGATGAAGATCTAAGGACAAAAAGGTTGTTAAGCCTTATTGCATACATACATTTCTTATTATAGGTCAAAACAAAACATTGTCAAACCTTATCGCAATCCTTGATTGGTTTCGAATCGTTTTGAGGTCTCTCTTCTCATTTTCACAGAAATGCCGACAACTCTTCATCCGTTATTGCCCCAAGAGCAAGAGCCGCAAAATATGTAGTAAAGTACCATATTCTAGACCCAACCTCATGTAGATAACTTATCTTTGTGTTCATCAACCGGTCATTAAGCCACTTCTCTGGCCTCAAGCACAACAACTCTCCCTTACTTAGATAATGTCCTCCCTCCGTTTCGATTATTGGTTCCGTACTACATCCAAGCATGAAGGCAATTGTTAGGAATGTACCATGATCTAAACACTAATCAAACAGGGCGACGACTTGATAGAATATGGATAAACGCATGAAAACTGGACATTTTGGTCACACTACCTGGATTCGTCATTCTCGTTAAAAAGGTAACTGAACAAGTCCATGTCAGCATCATCTAAGTCTCCAACTTTAAGCTTGAAAGGACCTATTTTTATTTTGGACTGGGTATTCCCAATCCGTACTTGCTTTCCAACGGATTTGTTAACTCTGCCTTTTTTTATACGCCAATGCCTCCCATGGCGACTTTTGATGCTTACTTGGATGCCTCTCCGTTGTACGACGTGTTTGCATACGAGTAGTGTGAGGAGTGGCAACCTTTCTAACATTCCTCTTTTCCACGGTCTTTTAAGCTGCGTGGAAAAGAGAATTGTAAAATCATAACAAATAAATTATAACACACTAAATTGGAATATAACCATCCATGATATATAAATACCAAATCTCTTACATTACCATCCATCATTAAGTTATATGACAAACATATCTCAAACATTGTTACAATCCAACCATTTGAATATTTAAAAACATACAAATAATAAAAATAAATACTTTACTTGTTGTCAAACAATGACAAATTACTAGGACTCCTTTATCTTCATACCTCCATTTCTTGCTCTTCACCTTGTGATACTTGAATGGAACTTTGCATCTCGGGCTCGCTTTGGTTGCAAGATATCATTGCCCTTCTTTACTTTTCCCATAGCCTCGTAAGCCTTTGGCATATCTTTCTCCACATTGGGTTGTTCGGGATTTGCACGTGTTCCATCTTTCATGAAAGAAGCTAACTCTTGACGAAATTCTGAAAGTGAACGGTTCACGAGTTCAACAACTCTTTCCCCAACTGAAACGGCAACTTTTTCCGCCACTATAGCGGCCACCCTTTGAGCCAAAGCTTCAATGTTGACCCCAGAAAGTGAGCACATCTTCGCGGTGTTTGAAACAACACCAACAGTTGGACTATCAAAGCCGCCGTTATTTGTGACCCATTTTATAAGTTTATTACCCAACTTATTATTCCATGCCACAATGGGATGCTTTGCCACGATCAACATATGAGCCACCTTTGACAAGAGAATCAAAATAGAACAGTTGGAGGAAAAGCAAACACCCATTCATATAAACCGACTCTTTATCCTTGAACGTCTTAACACCTTTAATTAAATACTTGAAACCATGCTTAGCCCAGTTCTTCGTCTTTATTTCCCCCGTCGTCCTCAACGAACTCAAATACTTCCCGCTTACAGACAATGCCGATGTAGGGCAAAGAACGGTGCCAAGGGCAAACAGGACAAACCCAACTTTGAAGTTGTCATCCGGACCTTCGCATGCACATAATTTCTCAACTAAACTATTCATCATTGCCCTTTTATAACCTCCACAATGTATCTCATATAATTGTTTGATTTCATCATCCAGTACTAACCCACCCAGTACAACATCACTACCACTGTCTTCAAGGCCCATCACACGTCCAAACTCATAAGTATTTAGTTCAAACACTTTCCCGTGTAGTTCAATCGAACAAGTAGACGGGTCGAGCTTTTGAACAAGATAATTGCACAATGGCGGTTCAAACGAGTGCGAGGACAAGGTCGACAATGTTCGAAACCAATTTCCTCAATTGATGTACGTTTCTGGTCCGACAATTTTGCCACTAATGCGTGAAATCTATCGTGGCTGCATCTCGTTATTACCCGTTTATCTTCTTCACATTTTTCGGTTCCCCACTTCGACCTTCAACGCTGGATCCATATGCAGCCTTCTCGTTAGGGCTCAATTTCCTCCATTTAGTTGCGATCTCTTTTCTTTTCTGCAACATAGACTATCATTAGTACCAATATAAACTCCACATTTCCAATCAATTATCCGATCTCATCCCTCACCTCATCGTTAGACTTCACACCCGAACTTTGCGTCATTGCATCATGTTCATGTTTCCTGTCACCCAACAAGTAATCGAGCAAATACTTCTAATATTCAACAACAATTGTATTTCCACATATATGTATCTCAACACTTACATGAAACGGAAAAATGCATTTCGTCCAACTATGACATGCTCTTCATTACCCTCCAATTTACGCTTCCCTTTTGCCTTGGTTGTTTGTTCGAAGCCATCAATCGCACACACAAACAACCTTCATTATGCAATTGCATATATGGATATAATTGCACCACAGTGAATCCGTATTTGCGTACTTGATTATGCAATTGCATGTCTGGATATAATCGCATTATGCAATTGCATATATGGAAATAATCGCACCACGGTGAATCCGTATTTGCGTACTTAATTATGCAATTGCATGTCCGGATATAAGTGCATTATGCAATTGCATCTATGGATATAACTACACCCGGTGAATTCGTATTTGCGTACATGATCATGCAATTGCATGACACTATGCAATTCTATGAACAATGCACGGAACGAATCCTTGGGTAAAAACCAGAAATGGTTATTGCAAATCAATATTTGGATCTAAGAATTCAAAACTCCCACTTCATATTTATCGACTTCGTCTTCACAAACCAATATCACAACAAAACCCTAACCTTCAATCAAATGATAACACTACAACAAAACCCTCCAATCAAAACACCAAAGAAACCCTAACCTTCAATCAAATGATAACACTACAACAAAACCCTCCAATCAAAACACCAGCAAAACCCTAACCTTCAATCAAATGAAAAAACTAAAACAAAACCCTCAAATCATAACACTAAACCAAAACTCGTTCAATAAAATCAAATCAAAACACTAACCTTCAATCAAATCAGACAACCACGCCAATTTCTGCAACTCCCACGATTCTGGATTTGGGCTTAAGCTCCGCTCCAACTTGAAGATGATTCACGCTTTGGAGAGGTCGCAGTGTTCGACGAAGGCAAAGAGGTCGATGATGAGGCAAAGAGGTAAGGGATGAGTCGAAGGCAAAGCCCCTTATGACCGGCTATTGCCTTTGTATTCGCTTTTAAAAATCACTTTCTACCACGTGCAAACCACGTGAGTGTTTAAATTTTTGGTGTATCAATGCGTCGACGCATTGTAGAAGAACCCCACTAGTTAGCATCCCTCTCTTGTGCCGAGAGAGTCTTTGCGTTTCTCGAGCAATCCGCGCGAACTGTAACTACTTCCAGGTATCAAAATCATATCTTTTTTGGTTTACCTATTGTAATGTTTGGCTGCTGAGAAAGTGTGGGAATTGGGAAGAAAAGTTTTATGTTCGTTTTTTATATCTACGATACTTCAATTTAATAACTCCGGGCTTATGAAAGTGGAAACTGCACTTATCTGAATCTGAGAACGCACAAAAACACGGATTTTGATTGATATTTTTCGGTCCTGTGTTTTGGGACGCTTAAGTTTGGGCTTTTCTTTTCGATGCTATTTTGCTGATTATTACTTAATGCCTAATGGAGTGATTGGGTACACACTGCTTTCTTGTTTTGTTTGTAAATATGGGTAATTGCTTCTATGCGTTGGGTACACACTGAGTAGGGAAAAAAAAAGACGAGGTTTCGCTTTGAAACCAATATGCCATAAATGTTGATGGAAGAAAGTTTGTTTCTTTATGTTCACAAAGGAGCTCACACTTTCTGCGGCCATTCAGGTTGATAAAATTGATGCGCTAGGACTTGAAGCTGAGCTTGTAGAGTGGTAATGAGTGCATATTGAATATCCAAATGAAGCATTGCAGTGACAGTGCATTCATCCAAGCCTTGTTTGACATACCGTTGTGAGCCCTACCCGAGAGTGCCTATACGATGGATTCTTAGTGACAGAAGCTGATGCCAAGGTCCTTCCTTATACAACCTTGGTCGTAACAAATATCTCTGATCTTTATTGTCTGCTTATGGATAAAACTTTACTGTAACTAATCAATGCAGCCACTTGTTGAACCGAATAAGACCCTCGCTGAAACCATAGGAAAAATAGCATTTCATTGCCTCTATCACAGGAGTGGATGCACATGGCAGGGACCTCTGGATGTGCCTTTTGCAATTCTCTTGCAGTATGCAACAATTGTGGAATCCAAATTGTGCATAGTCAAGTGCAGGAGCATGCACAAAATTGCCCTGTGAGTATTTAGTTTTTTTCTTTCTTACAAGATGATAAGTTGCTATCTGGAATTTATAAATGATTTTATGGTTATCTTTCAATGACAGGGTCTGCAGCCTCAAGCGCAGCAGGCTGATGGTGCTTTGGACACTTCAGCTTCTGGCACATCAGCTATTGCTGAACAGACCCAGGCTGCCACTCAGTCAGGAATAGCGACATCTCAGGCCCAGGTTTTTCAAACTACAAGTGTCACTCCACCTGGATCTGATCCTAATCAGAAAGCAAACTCAAGTTCTCAAGCTGTTGTTCAAGCTGCTGAACAGCGGTACCAACATCAGCAACAATATCAACAGCACTACCGGCAGTATCCTGGATATGATCCGTGTCAACAGCAGTATCAGAACTATGCAGCAGTTCAACAATCACAGAAGCGGCATTTGCAGTCTCATCCACCATGCGGGACAGTCCAGCATCAACCTCGGAAATACTTGCAATCCCAGCCCCAAACTCAACACTCACTACGGCCCCAACTATCTCAATCTCAAGCTCAACCTCAACCCCAAATTCAACCCCCACATGTGCAGGTTCCTGTTGCCGCTCAAACTCAAAATCTGGCACAAGTGAACAAACAGCCGCAACTTCACCGTGCAGCGCAGACTTACCCAGCTGCTCATAGGCAGCCGCACCCTCAACCTCTACAATATTTCCAAGCTCCATCCCATTCAAAACCACATCCTCAGCGTGTGCAATTGCCTCATAATCAGCAGGCCAAAATTCAGCAACATACCCAGTCCCAACTAGCTCAATCTCAAGCTCAACCCCAACCCCAAATTCAACCCCCACATGTGCAGGTTCCTGTTGCCGCTCAAACTCAAAATCTGGCTCAAGTGAACAAACAGCAGCAACTTCACCCTGCAGTGCAGACTTACCCAGCTGCTTGTAGGCAACCACACCCTCAACCTCTACAATATTTCCAAGCTCCATTCCATTCAAAACCACATCCTCAGCGTGTGCAATTGACTCATAATCAGCAGGCCAAAATTCAGCAACATACCCAGTCCCAACTATCTCAATCTCAAGCTCAACCCCAACCCCAAATTCAACCCCCACATGTGCAGGTTCCTGTTGCCGCTCAAACTCAAAATCTGGCACAAGTGAACAAACAGCAGCAACTTCACCCTGCAGTGCAGACTTACCCAGCTGCTCGTAGGCAACCACACCCTCAACCTCTACACTATTTCCAAGCTCCATCCCATTCAAAACCACATCCTCAGCGTGTGCAATTGACTCATAATCAGCAGGCCAAAATTCAGCAACATACCCAGTCCCAGCTTCACCCGCAACACCATCCTATTTCTCAACCCCAACCTCATTCACAACCTCAGCCACGGGCACAACTTCAACAGCATCCCCAGCCCATGAATACTACCGTCCAGCCTCAGACACAACATCCATCATCTCATGCAGTGACTGGTCAAATCCGAAACATTAATCCTGCAAAACAGCAGCTGGTTCACTCTTATGCTCAGCAACCTGGGAATACTGTCCAACAGCGGCCTCTTATGCAGGCAGTTCAACAACTGATTCCTCGGCAATGTTTCCACCATCAGTCCTATGTACAACAGCAACCCCCTACACAGCTACGTCCCCGGGGTCAATCTCTTTCATTCCCTCTACTCGTTTACATGTTCCTTCCCTCTACAGTTACGTCTCCGGGCATTCAACATACCCAGTCTCATCTTGGCGGAAGCGGAAGGCCTATGATGCCAATTCATGGAGTACAATCTCAGACCTCTGTACAAACTGCTGGAGGTGTTCACATGAGGCCAGTGCATCCTGCTGTAAACCTTCCATCTACAAATCAGAGTATTACGGTCAGAACAAACGACCTAGTGCAATCTGGAGCAAACTCGAGACCAAATACATCTGAGAGGCGTGCTGAGCAAGAATCTGAGTCATCATCTCAGCAAATTGCTAAAAATGTTACACATGATGTGGGTACAGCATCTGCTGTGGTAGCTGATACCGAGGTTAAAACTGTGCAATCTGAGATGGATATTAAGTCCATTGATAATGAGAATAAACCTGCTGGTGAAGATAAAACTAATCATGGTGATACATCTTCCGAGGAGATTCCAGATATACATGCACTTGAAAATGGAGAGACTGTAAGTAAATCAATGTTGAATGCAGCTGATCAAAATAAGGTACAAAAGTTGGAGGTGGCGAGAGGGAGGAGTTATAGAGGGGTGAGGCAGAGGCAGGTTGGGAAGTTCACGGCTGAGATTCGGGAGAAAGGATCCAGATCCAGAGTGTTCCTTGGATACTACGACACCCCTGAGGAGGCGGCTTTGGCTTTTGACAGAGCTGCCTACCGCATTCGTGGCCCCAAGGCTTTGCTCAATTTCCCAATCTGCCCACTCCTGATTGGCTTGAATGAGCCTCCACCTGTCATAGTCAATGCCAAGCGCAAAGAACCTGAGGCAGAGGCCGCCACTGCTTGAACAACGCTGAAATCCACTAAGAGGACCACTCAAAATAATAGTATGGGTCTGCTGCCACTTGGCAAGCAACTATTGGTTAGCTAGCTGATCATTATATTAGTTGTTCACGAACTCTACGAACATAAACTCTCTTGCCCTTGTATTTTCTGTACAGTTATACTTTTTTTTTATTGCAGCTGACCCTCTCTTTCCGGAACTAAGTGTGTAATATCGCGTCTACTTTGTACGCTTATGCAGCTGCTTTTGTTGGAATTTGTTCCTACTTATATTTATGTATATGTGGGGGAATTATCTTCTCTTTTCAAATTCTTTATGAAATTATGGTTTTGTCATATGTTTTTACATTTTTTCTGTACAACAAACTATACTTTAATAAATTTTTTTTAATGGATGCACAAATCAATTCTTCTTAGTGCCAAGCTTGCTCCTGGTTAGCTACGCTAACGCTCCTTTAGGAATTGAAGAAGCCACGTTCCACTCCTCTAACGAATCAGAGAAAACAGTTTTTTTAGGGTTTAGGCATTGGTGCTTAAGGACGGTAGCAGAGTTATCTTCTTAGAGTCAGATAATTATTTCGTTGATGTTCTCTTTAGTTTGTTGACAATGCCTATGGGAAAAATATTAAGCTTTCCGGTAGTGATTCACTTCCAATGGGAGTCGGTTGCTTGAACAATTTATATCAAAGTGTTTATGATATTGATGTACAGATTTTGCTGATTGAAGAGTGTCGTGCCATGATGCTGTGTCCCCACAATGCAGCTGACTGCAATGCAGCCAATGGATCAAGGGATCAATGTTTCAGCAAATCGTGGTTGGGTTGGTGGTGTTGGAAAAATGGCTCATCTAAGGATACAAGGATCGAAGGGAGTGACCGGTCGCAGGTTTTGGGCGACCGGTCGTTTTCAGGCAGAGTCGAATTCCATGAATCTGTATAAAAGCGACCGGTCGCAAGTTCCTGACGACCGGTCGCACGCCTCGTGCTGTGTTGAATTTTCAACACGTTTTCTGCCTTTTTCTTCAGAAGCAAATTGGTCCCTACCAATCTACATGCAACTCCAAAGATGGTATAAGTCCTAGGACAGTTGCCAGCCACTATAAAAGTCTTAAACATTGTTTAGGTAAATTAGTGGGTTGTTTGATAGCCTACCTCTTTATGCTTTCCTGAAATTATGGATCTTGTTTTGAGGGAGGCTGGCCTGCTGCATGTGGGTGGCTTTTCTCTATCTTTTATAGAGACAGAGTGTTAACGTGAGTAAGTCCTAATCAATCAAGGAGATTTATTTCCTTGATTGATTAAGGGATTTACTTTCCTTATTTTAGATAGTTGACAAATCACTGTATAATTAGGAGATATTATCCTAATTGATTACTATTTCTATTTCCTTGTAAAGCCCACATGTAAATCCCTATATATACCTCCTTATGGAGAAGAATACAATTAACCTAAAGTATTCAAACCCATATTCATATTTTAGCACAGAGTAGCTGGAGCTTGTAGTAAGTTGAGTAATCAGAAGTGGGAAGCCAAGGGTGAGAGGGAGAGCATCTTGTATCAAGTGTGTTGAGCTTAGGGGTGTGAGAGAAACAGATTGTGAGTTTGGGTTCTAAGGGGTTTCCATTGAAACCTCTTTCTTCATTATTGATATTTCTCAAGGGGATCACCAAAGAGGACATAGGCAATTGCTGAACCTCTATAAACACTTGTCTTATTTGTTCTTGGTTAAATTTCTGATTGTGTGTGTGTGTGACAAGTTCATCCTTGTGCTTGTCCAAAGTCCATTAACAACAAGATCTTAAGGGGGAAGTGCATTAAATTTTACAACAGGTGGGGTGTTTGTAGACCGGCTAGACAGACTTGGAGTTAGTGATGATTCACAAGTGATGCCTCCATTTACATCTGAATTATCTCCTTTTCTTTCCAAGCTCGGAGTTGTGGATCCAAAAGCTACCGAGGAGAGGACTTTCAATGTAGGCGTTGATGAGGTAATTCAAGTGATGACATATTAGTATATGCTAACCTTTTTTGGACTGCAACACTGGTTGTGATCTGTCTTCTGCTAGGTTCTTAACTTGCTTATGTGCTCGTTAGTCTCCAAGACACCCTTTACTGATAGGCTACTCAAGTCTAGACCAGAATCCCAATTGGTCCATGAAGTTTGTGATCAATGAATATGTACAATTTCTCAAAGTGTTAGGATACACCATGCATTGTAGTTAGCAAATCATCCAAGAGGGTTTGCTATGCTGAAGCAGGGGAGGATTTTGTAAATTTTCTTTTCAGTTTCCTTACTCTTCCACTTGGGTTTATACTGAAGCAGATGGACGATGGTTCTTCTTGGGAAGGATGCATTGATAACTTGTACAAGAGTGTAGAAGATATTATTGGCCAATACTTGAAGTCAACTTCCCACAAATCAATTCTTCTTAGTCGCAAGCTTGCCCCTGGTTTTAGCTACGCTATCCATCCTTTAGGAATTGAAGAAGCCACTTTTGCTAAAATATGAATATGGGTTTGAATGCTTTAGGTTAAGTTGTATTCTTCTCCATAAGGAGGTATATATAGGAATTTACATGTGGGCTTTACAAGGAAATAGAAATAGTAATCAATTAGGATAGTATCTCCTAATTATACAATAATTTGTTAACTATATAAAATAAGGAAAGTAAATCCTTTAATTAATCAAGGAAATAAATCTCCTTGATTAATTAGGAGACACACTTTAACACTCCTCCTCAAGTTGGTGCATATATGTCACCAATGCCCAACTTGGTAAGTGAGTCATAAAATACTCTTCCACAAACAGCTTTTGTTAAGATATTTGCCAGTTGATCTTCTGATTTTACAAACGGTAGGCGGATGATCTTTTTCTCAATTTTTCCTTGATGAAATGTCTATCCACTTCAACATGTTTGGTTCGATCATGTTGAACTGGATTATGAGCAATATCAATAGCCGACTTGTTGTCACAATGCAACTTCATCGGCTTTTCGTGTTTGAAGCCCAATTGTCAAGAGTTTTACGATCCACAATAATTCACAAACCCCTTGAGCCATTCCTCTATACTGCTTACGCACTAGACCGAGAAACCACATTTTGTTTTTACTCCGCCAAGTGACTAGGTTACCTCCCACGAATGTAAAATAACCGTAAGTAGAGCTGCCTATCTCAGTAATTGACCCCAATCAAAGATCTCAGATATCCAACAACTTCAAGATCTCTATTTTTGAGAACATTAATCCCTTCCCAGGGCTGACTTTAAGTATCTTAAAATTCGATCAACTGCATTCCTATGAGAAGTACTAGGTGAATGCATAAACCGACTAACCACACTCACAAAGATATGCAATATCCGGTCTTGTATGTGCCAGGTATATTAGTCTTCCAACAAGGCGTTGATACTGTTCCTTATTGGTTGGTTCTTGGTCCATATCTTCACACAACTTGTGGTTCATCTCAATAGATGTGTCACCGGCTTACACCCAAGCATTCCTGTTTGATGAGTAGATCCATTACATACTTTCTTTGAGACAGAAATATACCAGCTTTTGACCTTGCTACTTCAATTCCAAGAAAGTACTTTAGATCACCTAAGTCCTTCATCTCAAATTCCCGAGATAAATACTTTTGCAGCTTGATTTGCTCTTGATGTCATTTCCGATTCTGACTATATCATCTACATAAACAATCGGTGCAGTAAGTCTTCTTCCATCACGCTTCACGAACATGGTGTGATCTGAATTACTCTTGTATATCCAAAATTCTTCATAGATTTAGTAAATCTGCCAAACCATGCTCTAGGAGATTGCTTTAATCCATACAATGATTTTCTAAGCTTGCAAACGTGATTTGCTGCTAGAGATAATAGGACTCTAATAGTGTTAATCTTGGCTCTTTGGGGCAAAGGTTTCCTGGTAGTCTATCCCATATTTCTGTGTGTACCCTTTCGCCACCAATCTAGCTTTATATCTTTCAATGGATCCATCTGCTTTGAGCTTCACAAAGATAAATCCATCCGCATCCTACCTGTCTTCTTTCCATGAGGTAAGGGCACGAGTTCCCATGTGACATTCTTTTGGAGGGCTCGCATCTCTTCATTCATGGCTTCTTTCCATTTTGGGTCTTCTAGTGCTTCAGTAACACTATTGGGGACATGTATGTCAGCCAATTGCTTTACAAAGTGTACACGTGCCTCTGATAATCTCGAGAGATATGTAATTGTTGATGGGATATTTCCCCTTGGCTTTAAGATCTGCTTCATATTGTACTCGAGGTTTGCCACGGTTCTTCCTTTCTCGGAAGTTGATATGCGTGCTCTGTGCCTTCGAAATCAAATCATCATGGGGTATTTCATTAGTGTTATCAGTTTCAGGGAAAGATGTTACCCGAATGACTTCCTCAGCAGGTGATTGGTGTGGTACTGGAGCTGAAGTGGGTAAAATCTCATGAAACGGTTCAATTTTCTCCTCCTGATTTTGACAGCGTGGAGACAACAAAACATTTTCTTCTGGCGACTGGTCGTTTTGAAGCAGTTCTCCAGGTTTGAAGAACTAGAAGCGACGGTCGCAATCAATTGGCGGACCGGCCGTTTTGAAGCAGTTCTCTGGCGACCGGTCGCTTTCCCTGGCCGTCGTTTTGAAGCGTAGTTGTTTCATGGGGAAAAAATCAAGAATTTGGGGAGTATTTGATTCTTGATTCTCCTCCTGTGCTTCTGAAAAATATACGTCGTGTTCTCGGAACACAACATCCATGGAGGTATAGACCTTCTGACTAGGAGGATTATAACACCGGTATCCTTTCTGATGAGGTGCATAACCAATGAAAACACACTTTTCGGCTCGAGGGTCCAATTTGCTTCGTTGGTGATCATGTAAGTGGACAAATACAACACAACCGAAAATTCGGGGTTCTAGGTTTGGGGTTTGAGGTGTTTGGATATGTTGGTGAAGTGTTTGAAGTGGTGTTTGGAAATTTAGAATACTGGAGGGAATCCGATTGATGATGTATGCCGCAAAGACGACGGCTTCTCCCCAAAAAGATCAAGGCATATTGGCACCAAAGAGAGAGGCACGAACTACTTCCAATAAATGTATGTTCTTCCTTTCAGCAACTCCATTTTGTTGGGGAGTGTAGGGGCATGAGCGTTGATGTATGATGCCATGATCTTGTAAGAATTTGTTAAGATCATGGTTGAGAAATTCTCCGCCATTGTCGAAACGGAGAACTTGGATTCGGGCCTAAAGCGTGTGTCCACCATTTTATGGAACTGTTGAAATCTTAAACTGACTTCCCCTTTAGTTTTGAGAAGGGAAACCCAAGTCATGCGTGTGCAATCATCTATAAACGTGACGAACCATCGAGCTCCGGCCGGAGTGGTAACTTGAGCAGTCCCCAAACATCGAATGAATAAGAGAAAACGGAACCAAACTCTTATTTGAACTTAATGGGAACGGGACACGATGGCTTTTAGCCAATTCACACGTATCACACTGGAAGTCGGAAACATCAAGACTGGAAAATAATGATGGAAACAACTTCTTAAGATAACCGAATGAGGCATGCCCAAGACGTTTATGCCATAACCAAATTTTGTCTCTCTCCCCTCGTAACGAGCTCCGCTTGTTGTGAAAGCTTGACCAACCTTGGTCTCACTATCCGGCGCCCACCCAAGTAGTAGAGTTTGCCCCGCCGAGTACCACAACCAATCGTCTTTCTGTGAGGATGTCCTGAAAAACACAATGATTTGGCCAAAAATTACAATACAATTCAAAGCCGTAGTAATTTGGGCAACAGACAAGAGATTATGGTGTAAAGACGGAACAATCAACACAGTAATCCAATTTGAGAGAGTCGAGAGAGAGAGTGAGCCCTCCCCAATCACGGGGATGGGGTACCATTAGCATTAGACACCACCGATTGAGGAGATGGTGTATGAGTGGTAATTTGTCCAGGATCAAAGGTCATATGATCGGTGGCTCCGGTGTCAATGATCCATGTGTGCTTTTTGAGGACGTATGAAAAACAGAGCCTTTGGTGGTGACGATGGAAGCACGAGTCCGGATGGCCGGGTCACAGGATGGAACGCATGCTTCGTGAGTCTTCAAGGCGGGAGAGAATCGTAGGGGTCTTGACATCGCAGTGAAGTAAAAGTTGATTTAAGAATTTGAGGAATTTGATTTGAGGACTTTGATGTAAGGATTTGATAAGAGGATTTGATTTGAGATATGTAAGATTTGTATTTGAGGAATTTGAATTTGATAAGAAATTTGATTTGAGAGGTATGTGTATAAGATTTGACGGTATGTGTTTAGGGATTTTGATAAGATGATTTGAGGAATTTAGATTTGAGGGATTTGGATTTGAGGAATTTAAATATGAGAAATTTGATTTTGGGATTTGGGATTTGAATATGAGAAATTTGATATGAGAATGTATAGACAACCGAGGATCGATTGCTCTGATACCATGCTAAAATATGAATATAGGTTTGAATGCTTTAGGTTAAGTTGTATTCTTCTCCATAAGGAGGTATATATAGGAATTTACATGTGGGCTTTACAAGGAAATAGAAATAGTAATCAATTAGGATAGTATCTCCTAATTATACAATGATTTGTTAACTATATAAAATAAGGAAAGTAAATCCTTTAATTAATCAAGAAAATAAATCTCCTTGATTAATTAGGAGACACACTTTAACAACTTTGACTTTCTACTCCTCTAATGAATCAGAGAAACCAGTTTTTGTAGACCCCAAATCACCCTATAACAATGATGGTTGTGGTGAAGGATTCTTAAGAGGTCTGGCGATGTTCATGGTAACTGATAGCCTGATCGTAAGACCGTTATGGCCAATCTTTGGCCTCTCCATTCTGAACCAATTGAGTGTACCTGTGACTGACATTGAAGTGCAAACTATGAATCTTGGCAAGGTGGAGGTGAGTTATATATTTGATTTGTTATTTCAAATTGACTGCTTGAATTCTTGGTTTATTTTATATTTGTGATGTCTTTCAAATTGTTTGCATTCGACTCTCCGTATACCTGAACTTCTACTTGGTAGCCCAACTATGATGGGTTGAAGTAGAACAGTTGAAGGTTGAATGGTTTTTCTATATATTGTGACCTTTGTGAATAAAAGAGGAGGATGTATTTGTTGTAAACATGATCACCAGTAGACAAATTGTTGTTTGGGGCTATCAAACAAGTAGTAGCTAGCAATTGTTCTTTCTTTGGCTGTCTAAGGAAGACACTGGTGAGATCAGAGTCAAAGAAAAGAGGTCACCAAAAGATACAGCGAGTAACAAAACAGAAACTTTATAGCGTCAGAAAAACAGGAAATTAATAATTGAACAAATTTTAATTTTGTGCTAATCACCTGTACAACTGCATAGAGAAAACACTAACCGCCTTGCCAACCTGGACAACTTGCTCCTCAAGGTCAGGGAAAGACGACTTCAATTTGTTCATAACAGAAAGGGTAAAATTATGCCCATCCTCAAATCCTAAAAGATGGTTTCGTAGCGAAAACCAGGATAAAGCTTGGGACTAAGTATAATTTCCTTGTTGTAGCTTGACTCTTTAAGTATTGATCATCAAGATCCTGAACACTCTTATGCAAGTGGTCAATGCATCCTTTCAAAGAGCTATTGTGCAAACGTTTTAAGGCAACCCCCAAGAGGAATGAATAGGAAACTAAAAAGTAACTTCCTTCACATCAAATAATGCCGGGTTCAGTAACCTTTCCCCCATCATTCTTTTTTACAGTTTTACACTAGGATGGAAAATTCCCAAAAAATAAAAATAAAAGCATCACCTCCAACGGCGTCGTATCCTTCACTTTCGGTGGAAAATCAGAGAACAAAAGAAGTAAAAAAAGAAAAAGAAAAGCATATAACCACAAAAAGCACTCGAAGTACAAACATTACACTTGTTAAGCACCGTTGTTGCTCTGCGTCTTTCGTTCGCATTTAGCATCTCTCTTTTTCTCTCTCTCTCTCTCTCGCTCTTGTGCCGAGAGACTCTTTGCGTTTCTCGAGCAATCCGCGCCAACTGTAACTACTACTTTCTACTCTACACTCTTCACGCACAACCATTTCGTTCTTGAAAACCCTAAGATTTATTTTCTCTTTTGGGTTTTTACAGGTTTTACTGGGCTAGGGTTTATGGTCTTGAATCGAATTGACGGATAATAGAGAAATTTCAAGGTAGCAAAATCATATCTATTTTGGTTTACCTAGTGTAATGCTTGGCTGCTGAGAAAGTGTGGGAATTGGGGATTTGGGTAAGGAAAGTTTTATGTTTTGTTTTTATTTTTTATATACAATACTTAAATTCAATAACTTCAGGCTTTTGAAAGTGGAAAACCGCACTCATCTGAATCTGAGAACGCACAAAAAGACGGATTTTGATTGATCTTTTTTGGGTCTGGTTGTTTGATACGCAAAGGAAAGTTTGGGATTTTCTTTTCGATGCCATTTTGCTGATTTTATTAAATATTTAATGGAGTGATTGGGTACACACTGGATTTGCATGTCTGAATATTCAATTGCATATCACTGTGTGCTCCTCCCTGCTTTCCTGTCTGGTTCGTGAAAATGGGTAATTCCTTTTATGCGTTGGGTCATTTTCTTCTTGGTGTTGCTATGAAGCCAATGTGTCATAAATGAGAGTTTGTTTCTTTATGTTCACAAAGGGGCTCACAATTTTGCGCTCATTCAGGTTGATAAATTTGATGCAGTAGGACTTGAAGCTGAGCTTGTAGTGCGGCATGGGATTTGATAATGAGTGCATATTGAATATCCAATCTCTTGCCGGAGAGTACTTTTGTCCGGTTTGTCGTCTGCTTGTCTACCCAAATGAAGCATTGCAGTCACAGTGCACTCATTTATACTGCAAGCCCTGTTTGACATACGTTGTGAGCACTACCCGAGCTTGCCCATATGATGGCTACTTAGTGACAGAAGCAGATGCCAAGGTTCTTCCTTATACAACCTTGGTCGTAACCAATATATCTTATCTTTACTGTCAGCGTATTGATAAAACTTTACTGTAACTAATCAATGCAGGCACTTGTTGAATCAAATAAGTCCCTTGCTGAAACCATAGGAAAAATAGCAGTTCATTGCCTCTATCACAGGAGTGGATGCACATGGCAGGGACCTTTATCTGAGTGTACATCTCATTGTTCGGGATGTGCCTTTGGCAATTCTCCTGTAGTATGCAACAGGTGTGGGATCCAAATTGTGCATCGTCAAGTGCAGGAGCATGCACAAAATTGCCCGGTGAGTATTTTAGTTTTCTTTTTACAAGATGAGAAGTTACTATCTGGAATTGATTTTATTGTTATCTTTCAATGACAGGGTGTGCAGCCTCAAGCACAGCAGACGGAGGTTGCTTTGGACACTTCAGCTTCTGGTACATCAGCTACTGCTGATCAGACCCAGGCTGCCACTCAGTCAGGAATAGCAACATCTCAGGCCCAGGTTTCTCAAACTACAAGTGTCGCGGCACCTGGACCTGATCCTAATCAGAAAGCAAACTCAAGTTCTCAAGCTGTTGTTCAAGCTGCTGTGCCGTCTGCTGAACAGTGGTACCAACATCAGCAACAATATCAACAGTACTACCAGCAGTATCCTGGATATGATCCTTATCAACAACAATATCAGAACTACTATCCCTATCAACAGCCAGCAGTTCCACAATCACAGCAGCAGCATTTGCAGTCTCATCCACCATATGGGACAGTCCAGCATCAATCTCAGACATACTTGCAATCGCAGCCCCAAACTCAACCTCCACTACAGCCCCAACTATCTCAATCTCAAGCTCAACCCCAACCCCAAATTCAGCCCCCACATGTGCAGGCTCCTGTTGCCGCTCAAGCTCAAAATCAAGCACAAGTTAACCAACAGCAGCAACTTTATCCTGCAGTGCAGACTTACCCGGCTGCTCATGGGCAGCCACACCCTCAACCCCTACAATATTTCCAAGCTTCATCCCATTCACAGCCACATCCTCAACATGTGCAAATGCCTCATAATCAGCAAGCCCAAATTCAGCAACATACCCAGTCCCAGCTTCTCCCGCAACAGCATCCCATTTCTCAACCCCAACTTCATTCACAACCCCAGCAACAGGCACAGCTTCAACAACATCCCCAACTTCACCCTTCTCAGCCCATGAATGCTACCGTCCAGCCTCAGACCCAACATCCATCATCTCATGCAGTGACTGGTAATCACTTGTACCCTCAACCTCACCTTCACCAACCAGTGCAGTCAGGAGCCCCACAACAACATAGTCTGCACGTGCAATCTCATGGAGTGCCTCACTCCCAGTCACAAACTCCCATTCAAATACAGAGTCAGTTCCCTCAACAACCCCCGCTTATGCGGCCTCCCCCATCCCATACAACAATTCCAAACCAGCAGCAGCCAGCTCTGTTGCCTTCTCCTGGTCAAATCCAAAACATCAATCCTGCACAACAGCAGCCGGTTCACTCTTATGCTCAGCAACCTGGGAATACTGTCCACCAGCGCCCTCATATGCAGGCAGTTCAACAACCGACTCCTCAGCAATATTTCCACCACCAGCCATATGTACAACAGCAACCACCTACACAGTTACGTCCCCAGGGTCAATCTCATTCGTTCCCTCAACATATTCATGCCTCTACACAGTCTCAGCAGAACGTTGTATTGTCTCAGGGCATTCAACATATCCAGTCTAATCTTGGTGGAAGGCCTTTGATGCCAATTCATGGAGTACAATCTCAGACCTATGCTCAAACTGCTGGAGGTGTTCACATGAGGCCAATGCATCCTGCTGTAAACCTTCCATCCACAAATCAGAGCAACATGGGCAGAACAAACAACCTATTGCAGTCTGGAGCAAACTCGAGACCAACTACGTCTGAGAGGCAAGCTGAGCAAGAATCTGAGTTATCGGCTCAGCAAAATGCTCAAAAGGTTGCACATGATGTGGGTACAGCATCTGCTGTGGTAGCTGATGCAGAGTTTAAAACTGTGAAATCTGAGACGGAGTTGAAATCCAGTGATAATGAGAATAAACCTACTGGTGAAGATAAATCTAATCGGGGTGATACATCTTCCAAGGAGATTTCAGATATACATGCACTTGAAAATGGAGGGTCTGTAAGTAAACCAATGTTGAAGGAAGAGGGTGTGGATAGTACTCTGGAGCATTCAAGTAATGGTAAATTGGGTGAAGTTGTAGCTGAGGGTGCAAAAGATGATTCCAGCAGTGACATGAAACAGAGAGAGCTTAAAGAAATCCGGTCTGAAGAAGCTCAACTTCGTGAAGAACAGGGTTGGATGTTGCAGAAGGATGCTAGTGGCAATCCGCAGCCTTTTATTGGCACTGATGAGGGATCTGAAGCCATATCTACTTCAGCTCCAATATCTGATCAAGGAAAGCATCTGCCTCATCTTGGACCTACTACACTCCCGCAAGGACCTGGCGCACCTCTTTTGTTCCAAGTGCCTCCAGGACCTCCTCGTCTTACACAGGGGCCTGGGCATCCCTTAACTCATCATTTAAGGCCTCAGGGGCCTGGACATGTTCCTGGACAGCCTTTTCATTCATCTGAGCATTTCCAGCCACAGGGTGGGAACCTGGGCTTTGGAGCATCATCTGGCAGGGCAAGTCAGTATGATCATCAAGGAAGCATTGAACTGCAATCTGTTACTCCTCATGGGCCTTATAATGAAGGTCATTTACCGCCTCCACCCACTAGTGCTTTTGATTCTCATGGTGGCAAGATGTCAAGAGCAGCACCAATTGGACAGCCATCTGCTATCCACCCAAATATGTTGAGAATGAATGGAACTCCAGGCCTTGACTCCTCATCAACTCATGGGCCGAGGGATGAAAGGTTTAAGGCTTTTCCAGGCGAGCGGTTGAATCCCTTCCCAGTGGATCCGACTCGTCGTGTTATTGACAGAGTAGAGTTTGAAGATGATCTGAAGCAATTCCCTAGGCCTTCATATCTGGATTCTGAACCTGTTGCAAAATTTGGGAATTACTCGTCAAGGCCATTTGATAGGGCACCTCATGGCTTCAAGTATGATAGTGGTCCGCATACAGATCCTGCAGCTGGCACTGCTCCATCAAGGTTCCTGTCTCCCTATCGTCTTGGTGGTTCAGTGCATGGGAATGATGCAAGAGATTTTGGGAGAATGGAGCCTACTCATGGTCATCCAGATTTTGTTGGACGACGTCTTGTGGATGGTTTGGCTCCCCGAAGCCCAGTTAGAGATTACCCTGGCCTCCCACCTCATGGGTTTAGAGGTTTTGGCCCCGATGATTTTGATGGCAGGGAGTTTCATCGATTTGGTGATCCACTTGGAAATCAATTCCATGAGGGTAGGTTTTCTAATTTGCCCGGTCATTTTCGTAGGGGTGAGTTTGAGGGTCCTGGTAATCTGCGGATGGTTGATCATAGAAGGAATGATTTTATTGGTCAAGATGGTCACCCTGGTCATCTTTGGAGGGGAGATCATTTAGGTCCTCACAACTTACGAGAACCTCTGGGTTTTGGTTCTCATCATTCACGCATGGGAGACATGGCTGGGCCCGAGAACTTTGAGTCATTTCGAGGCAACAGGCCCAGTCATCCTCGTCTTGGTGAGCCTGGATTTCGAAGCAACTTTTCACTTCAGAGATTTCCAAATGATGGAACGTATACAGTTAAGTATTTCTTCAAGTCATTAGCATTATATGGATGTTCTGTGTGAAGTGATGCACTATGTTAGTAGAGCTTCTATTGGGATACTTTATTTTTATTTGATTTTTTAGTTCAACTTTTTGATGGTATGGATATCTTCAGGGAGATCTGGAGTCTTTTGATCACTCAAGGAAAAGGAAGCCAGCCAGTATGGGGTGGTGTCGGATCTGTAAAGTTGATTGTGAAACAGTTGAAGGCTTGGACTTGCATTCACAGACACGGGAGCACCAGAAGATGGCTATGGATATGGTACGAAGCATTAAGCAGAATGCCAAAAAGCAGAAACTGTAAGTTCTCTGTGCATATCATAGTTACTGCTTGACTTCATTTTTGATTAATTTTTTTCTTTAATCTATTTTTCTTTTCCATTTATGGTTATAAGTCTGTGGTTGTGTGTGTTTTTAAATTTTGTTTTGCTTCATTTTGTAGAACCTCTGGTGATCAGTCCTTAGTAGAGGATGCAAACAAGTCAAAAATTCCAGTATCGAGGGCCGGGGAGAAAAGCATCGATTGATGATGGTGTGCTGCAATTTGGATCTCTTTGGTTGCATTTCACTTGGGGTCCAATTGTTTCTTTGGTATTATTGCGTTAGCAATATAGGTGATGCACCCTTCCATGCCTTTTTTTTCTACATTCGGGGTGGTTCATACTAGTTTTGTCATTTCAGGTTGCTGCCATGTTAATGGAGATGGTATTTGGAACTGGAGTTCAATGGCAGTTAAGTTGTTGGTTTTTGACTCTCAAGTTTTCTATTCTCAGTAGGATTGTTTTCTGTTGACATTATCATCATTAGAAATTCAAAAGTGGTATACTGCTATCACTTATTTTGCATTTGGAGCTGAGATGGCACTTGTTTTATAGCATTCTTGAATGTATCTTTTAGCCTTCTGTTCTTATATTTCAAGTTCGTTCATGTTTTGTTCGTTATACTCAGTGCGATGAAAAAGTTGGAATTTTACATGGTTATTAGCCAGGAAAACTTGATGTGATGAATTTTTAGAATGAGTGGATCCTGGAAAATTAAAGTACGGTACAACAGGAGGTGATAGAATCTGGAGTGAATCAAAAAAATCCTGTATTGTGTTACAGATCTGTTAATATTATTGTGATAATTAAGAATCAGATGGTGGTCTAGTGATGGCTTTGTCATTTTTATCATGTTCTGTTCAGATGTGTAATTTTTGTTAGAAAGGATCTCATTGATACACAGCTCTCAAAACATGGACATTACCTTGAACATTAAAGCTCTCTAATATAAGTATTTTCCTCTATATTGTAATATAACGTTGTAAATTTTGCATTATTGTCATTACAGTTCGCAACAATACCTGATTTCAAGTTTTGGAAGTATCTATGATGCTGTCTGAATTGTTTCTTCTTTTTTATTATGAGCAGAGGCACTTCTGTATGTAGCATATTAATTAATCAACCTCATCCTTGGTACTGAATTGGTAGAAATTGAACTGACTATGTAAAGCAGAGTAGTTATTAATTTTACTAACATTTCACCCTAATTGTTCTGAATTGTAGCTTAGTGGAAGGTGCTAAAAGGATATTTGCAAGATATAAGGGGTTTCTCTAAATTGATCAACTGACAAATAATTGTCAATCTCTAGTACTGTAGTAGATTTAAAAACTCAATATTTGGGGTGTATAGGCCTATAGGCAATGACTATGTTGTACTTTACTATGTAGATTGTACAGGGAAAATTCACGTGACTTTAAAAAAAAAAGTGAGAGAGCCTAAGGAATTAGGTATTTTGAGACTATGATCATATATCTTAGAGGCTTTATTTTTTCTTTTCCTTTTTTTAGTAGTTAGCAGAGATAGCTTCATGATGTTGTTTGTTGGACTACAGAACTACTATTATATTATTATCTCTATTTTGTGGCTTGTGAATCAGCATTTATTTGAAAGATATTGTTTTGCTGATAAACTAGACTATGAGACAAATTTTGCTCTGCTGGCCATATTGGTGGGAATATAGTCAACCTAAGCAATTGAACAATCTGGCGAACACAATTCAGCTGTCTGCAGTTGGTTGTTACTTTTACTCTAGTGCTATCGGATATGGCTGATGCCGTTAGCATAGGATACATTGATGTTGGACAAGAGGAATGTTATTTGGTGTAGGGCAGAAGCGGAAGCTGCTGTCTGGTTGCTGTAGCAGTGCAAAACCACCCTAGAGAAGGGATATCCAGCACTAAATAACGGTCAAAATAAGAGAGAGAAAGCTACGAGATTTTTAAATCAATAAGAAACAGAGAAAGAAAGCAATAGGATCATAGTTGGAATGTTGATAAATGAGTTATAGGACAAAGATGCCAAAGTGAGACAACATTCTGATTTTGTGGGACAAAAGACTGCATAAAATGCCTCTAAATAGGGTATATATACTAGGGTTACAACCCTAGCATCCTAGCCCTTGATTACTTCAATAACTATTCAATCTTTGCCTCCAAAAATAGTTACTCACATGACATTTGCCCGACTATTAAAAAGAGACTAGGAGCAATACTATAATCTACAAATCAACATAAAACATAAAAATCAAACAAGAGAAATAGAAAATAAGCATAAAACTGAAACCCCAAACTAACTAGAACCTAAACCAAATTGACTTGCTAATTAGTCTTGGAAAGCCCTGCAGATGCTCCTGAATCATTATAATGAGTTTCTGTTTGTTTACCCAGTAACCAGAGGTAGATCTTGTCTCATTATTTTTATATATGGAAAGGCTTTTATGAGAAATTTCATGAGTTCAATTTTTGTATCTTTATTGCTATTTGTCTCTGTACTGAATTGACGATTGATTCCTTATTATTTTTAGCTTCTGAGGTCGATTTTGTAGTTGATTTTTATTTTTGGTGGAATTTCTCTTTTCTATAATAGATCTTTTCAATTCGACCTGTCTTTTTTCGGCGAAGCAGACTACATAAGGGCTGAAAGTTTAGCAGAGAAGTTTACTCTGTCATCTGTTTTTGATGTGGTAAGATTGTGTTCAATGTACAGATTTTATTTTGAGGCAAAATTTGCTTGTTAGTGTTGATTTTATTGTCATGCTGATATGTTGGGGGTTCTATCTGTTTCTACATATTTACTATTGTGTATACAAACGTTACATCCTTTCAAGGGCTAGGATAACCTTAGGAAACCTAGGAGGCTTGTAAATTTGATCGCCTTTCATCTTTAGATACTAGCTTTAAGAAGCCCTAGGCTTAAATTATTGTATGTGTACTGGAATTGTTAGTGGTAGGGCTCAAGACTAATCTATCGTTTTGCATAATGGCAGGCTGATGGCTGTTTTTAATTACCGTTACATTTCGTGGATTAATTTCATTCTTTTGTTTTCGACACTTGGGTGATGCATCTTTGGAACTGTTTTAAATTTCTTACATATCAGAAAAACTTGCAGTCGTATTAATAATTGTAAATAAAATAAAAATCTTGGACTGTGGAGTGGAATACTTTGATGGCTCATCTAAATTATTAATCCATGAAAACCTTAGAGTCAGTTTCGCATAAAAAGAAGAAAGAAAAAGTCTGAGCGTTTCTTTTGTCGAACCATAAAAAAATCTCCAGGTACGACTAAAGAGTTTCACATGTTCATGAAGCTTTTTTCCTTCTTTCTTTCTTTGTCTTTGGGAAACTTCAAAGGAATCACCACAACTACTGTATATCAAAAGATATCCAATTGCAGTCTCAAACTTTTCCTTGGAGCTTGTAATGTATTCTCACTAGCAATAAATAAATTGAATATTGTTTGTCTTGATGCTGACTTTTGATTGAGTTTTGCAATTATTCATCGCTATTGGTATAGCAAACACTTCCTCTCATTTTTCCATGCGCATAGTTTTGGGCTCTTGTTGAGGTATTGAGGCAGCCTTCTTGATCTTGGATGCCAATTCTGAAATTCAAACCTTGATTTCATGTGTTAACCAGGTTTGTGGTGTTAAAACATCTTCGTTTTGCAGACGAGTATCTTTGTTTGTCTAAGTAGCCTTCGTTACTTTTCTTCTCTTGCATTTTAGATGCAGCAAATTCTGTTTCATATGGCTGGTTTTAGACTCAAAACTAAAAGAATGTTTTTACCTCATCCAAGAGTGAACAGATTTCTTTAACCTTCCTGGTTATATGGGAATTTGATTTGGATATTACACATGAAATTAGGGAATAGGGTCTGAATTATATTTTCCCCCATATTGGAGTGCTAGTGTCAACGCTAACGAGTTCTAAATTCATAATGGAGTAAGCTTTTTTATATTTTTCTGCATTCGAGTGATGATGTTGACATGATCATGAACATGTTTTATAATGAACTCAAAAATTTATGATTTACTAGCAATATCTTTTATGTATTTCAGAAACCATCTATACTCAATGCTTGTTTTATCTCACTTGCAGTCACCCCGTGCTCTTTTGTCCTTCCTCTTGTTTTCCTTCAAACTTAGAGAAGAAAAAATTGGTCTTTTCGTTTTCCTTCACTTTCCCACATTCAATTGGGTACACACTGGAATCTTAGTTTTATTCAACAAGATTCCTATAACTTTTATGGGTGACTTGGGTACGTTCTGAAATAGGAAAACTTTAAGGAATGATCATTCTTTCAAGCCAAGAAAATTCGTTATAATAGTCCAGGGCTTTTGTGATCAGAGGCGTATTCCAAAGCATTGCCAAATTGCATGCAATCCAATGAATAGTGCAGAACTGAGCAACTTAAATGATAACTACACTGAATAAAATACACAATATTTATTTAAGTGAAAAAAAAGAACGATTTTGAACCTGCACCTGCTCTAGATGCTTAGCTTTTACATGAACTCAAGTACTGTAACTTTGGGATTTTATTGCTTTTGTCACGATCATGTTTTTAGTAATGCTGGTCAAGGAAATGTACGGGTAGCTTATGATGGACAAGAATAACACATAAAAGGTCCCGATCCGATATAAAGAAAAACCGAAAAAATTGTAGTATGGTGAAATCTGGGTGAGATAGTATGATGATTGCTTAGGCAGAGAGCTTGATTGATTGCTTATGTAAGGTACAATGTAGGATGCTTACTGTTTTTTCTAGTGCTAGCTTATTCTTGAAGGGTGTCTGTGGGTCTCCCCCAAGCTGTGTAGAGAGAGATGAGGAGGTTCGTTCAGTCAAGCTCTGGATGTCGTTCCCTACCTTCCAAAACTTTAATGCTTTTCTAGGCCTTCGTTTCATCCGCAATTTTATCACAAATTCACAATCATGGGTTGATATGTATTTGTATAGGAATATGATGTAAAGCTTTTTATTTATTTATTTTCCAAGACATTGCTTGGTCAAGGGATCTCCATGAGAGAGACCCTTGAGTGAAAATAGGTTTTGGGTTTTTGTTTTTGTTTTCAGCACATGTATAAAATAAGAATAAAAATTAACTTTTTGGTTCTTTTAATGGCCTTGTCAATTTTCGCTCTAGTGCAACTATCATGCGACCTTTTTGTAGCTCTGCGAAAAAGCTACCAAGAAAAAAGGTTTACTTTTTCAAAGCAATGCGCTCCAAGTTTATGATGTTTGAATTTGGATCCTTTTCTTGCGTGGGCTAATTCAAAATCAAGTGGCTTTCTCATCTTTAGACTTAAATAATCTATCTATATATACACACAGTAAAGGGTCATTATGGTTCAATTATGAGATTTTCTAAAAATGCACTAAAGTAATTAATCTTTGAAAGAAAATACCATTTGTTATCTGAGGGTAAAAGAGTAAGCCTCTCGCTGGTTATATAGTAATCTTCCTCATAATATTGAGGTGTGTGTGTCATATTATCATGTGGATGTGGATCCACATCACTGTATTTTTCTTCTTCTCTATTTTTATTATTATTTTTTAATGAAATCTCATATCAACATGTCACCTAATATTGTGTTACACTAACTTTTTTATTTTATTTGAAATATAAATTATAACAGCTCGAAAATTTGGGGGGAGGGGGTTTACGCAAATCCAGTCCCCCTCGCTGTATCAGATCACGAATAAGCTTTGGGAATTTTCGTTTTTAGCTAATGAAGTGAAAAATAATTAGAAAAAGGCCAAAAAATAAGCCTAAAACCAAATTTAAAACAAAACTAGTCCATTGATCTTTTCCTAATTATTTTTCATTTTACTGGTTAAAACCTAATAATTCTTAAACTTGTTGTCACGGAGCCCGAGGCTGTAGATTGTAGAAGCTTTTTGAAATTTCTTGAACCACCAAATCGGTGAGGGGCAGTTCAGTCTTTTCATTTTCCCGGATCCAGCATCGTAAACAAAAACAAAACCAGTGGGGCCCAATCGTATCCAGCTGTATCTCTGCAAATTCTAAATTCAAAAACTTCATATGGGCTCCAAAAAATTTAAACCGTTTTTACAACCATCAAATGAAATGGCACCCATCCAGCCGTTGATTCTCGTCAAGATATTTAATTTAAACAGCCAATCAAAACCCCCAAAAAAAACAAAAAAATAAAATTAGCAAAGAGCCGTTATAGGGTTACAGCTCACTCTCTCTATATAGAGGCCCCCCTCTCTCACTCTGTCCTCCTACCCTACCCCCTCATTTTCAACTTTGCGCCTCCCTCTCTCTCTCTCTCTCTGTCTCTCGCTCCTCTCGGCCTCGATCTCTCTGCAGCAAAACCCTAGAACCGAAAATGCGTGAGATTCTTCACATCCAGGGTGGCCAATGCGGTAACCAGATCGGAGCCAAGTTCTGGGAGGTGGTCTGCGCCGAGCACGGCATAGACTCCACAGGGCGCTACCATGGCGACTCTGAGCTTCAGCTCGAGCGAGTCAACGTCTACTACAACGAAGCCAGTGGTGGCCGATATGTTCCTCGAGCTGTGCTTATGGATCTGGAGCCTGGCACCATGGACAGCATCAGATCTGGGCCGTATGGCCAGATCTTCCGACCTGATAACTTCGTTTTCGGTCAATCGGGTGCTGGAAACAACTGGGCCAAAGGCCACTACACCGAGGGTGCAGAGTTGATCGATTCGGTTCTAGATGTGGTTCGCAAAGAGGCGGAGAATTGTGACTGTTTGCAAGGTATGTATAAACACTAAAATGACGAAACCCTAACTGTAACGAGTGAGATTTTGAGATTGGGATTTTTCAATTTTGGTTTGGTTAAAACCCTAATTGTGATTTGTGATTCGGTGGTGCAGGGTTTCAGGTGTGCCATTCGTTGGGTGGTGGTACTGGATCTGGAATGGGAACGCTTCTGATTTCTAAGATTAGGGAGGAGTATCCAGATCGGATGATGATGACCTTCTCTGTGTTCCCATCTCCCAAGGTCTCTGATACTGTTGTGGAGCCTTACAATGCTACTTTGTCAGTTCATCAGCTTGTGGAGAACGCAGACGAGTGTATGGTGCTCGACAATGAGGCCCTCTACGATATCTGCTTCCGCACACTTAAACTCACCACTCCCAGCTGTAAGTTCATTCATATCTTCGTGGTTGTTTGGATGGATCGTTCTTATGCAAGTATTTATATGATATGCATCTTGATTTACTCGGGATCTACATGTCAAGTTCTATCATGGTCATCCATGTAACTTAGCTCTTTGATAGAATGAATTATGCATGATGGCATCGGCATAGATGATTTATTGCAGCATGAATTCAGAGTTCAATCATGCTTCTGTAATTTCAAGGAAAGAGGATAAAAGCGTTTTCATTCTGAGTTTGTACATTATGCCAAATATTTATAATGTCATATTGATTGCTGTTACTTCTAAGAGTAATTAGCTGCTATTAATTTTCTGCAATTTGAGTTTCGGCGGCTTTGAATATTATTGTTGTTGGGTTCTGAAAGCATGAGTTGTCTGTTGTTGTATGTGCTGATGATGATGATGCATATTTTGTTGTTGAAATACATTCCTGTTGGTGGCAGTTACTTCTAAAAATAATTAGTTGTCGCTTAGTCTCCATGAAAAATGAGTTTTGGCAAGCAATGGATTATCTAATCTCTGAAAGCATGAATTGTTCGTTGTTGTGTGTGCATGTGATAGTAAATACGTTATGAACTTGTATTATATTGCCCCTTTTGTTTCCTAAATGGACCTTAAAAGTTGATAACATCTTCTCTGCTTTGCTGTTTTACAGTTGGTGATTTGAATCATTTGATATCTGCAACTATGTCTGGAGTTACATGCTGCCTAAGGTTCCCTGGACAGCTCAACTCTGACTTGCGCAAACTTGCCGTAAACCTGATCCCCTTCCCCCGTCTTCACTTTTTCATGGTGGGCTTTGCTCCTCTTACTTCACGAGGTTCTCAGCAGTACAGAGCCCTGACTGTTCCAGAGCTCACCCAGCAAATGTGGGATTCCAAGAACATGATGTGTGCTGCTGATCCACGACATGGACGTTATCTAACAGCATCAGCAATGTTCCGTGGTAAGATGAGCACCAAGGAAGTTGATGATCAGATGATGAATGTGCAGAACAAGAACTCATCCTACTTCGTTGAGTGGATACCCAACAATGTGAAGTCAACAGTTTGTGACATCCCACCAACTGGGCTGAAGATGGCATCAACTTTCATTGGGAACTCGACATCCATCCAGGAGATGTTCAGGAGGGTGAGTGAGCAATTCACTGCCATGTTTAGGAGGAAGGCTTTCTTGCATTGGTACACAGGTGAAGGTATGGACGAGATGGAGTTCACTGAGGCTGAGAGCAACATGAATGATCTGGTTTCTGAGTACCAGCAGTATCAAGATGCAACAGCCGATGAGGAGGAATACGAGGATGAGCAAGGGGAGTATGAGGAGGAAATGTAATTTCTATCAAGCGGTAGTTTCCTTTGAATATCAACTTTCATTTCTGTAGTATGTGAATGAATTTCCGGTTGAGTGTTTGAGGAACAAGTTTCAATATCAACTTCCAGTTGCTGCTTTTGCTGTAACTTTGCTTATTTCAACATTATGGATTTGTGGTAGTGATATTTGCTTTCTAGCAACTTTGGTCTTTACTAGTGGCTTTCTCTTTAGTTTAGTGACCAAAAATCTCTCTTCATTAGTGTCCTTGTCAATTGTGTGCTATTTATAGAATCTGAAAGAATAGTTGAAAATTTAAAATGAAAAGAAAAATGCTAAGGGATTTTCATATAATCTCTATCAAGCGGGACACCCATCCTTTTTCTTTGCTTGTCAAAGTTCAAAATTGAATTTACAAGATCTGTTCTTCTCAGTACCCAAAAGCCAAGGGATTTTCATATAAAATTTTGGTAATGTATAGTTTTTGGAATTTATTAAACCTCAAACACGGAAACGCTTTAAAAATTGCATTCTATTGCTTATTTTATTTGAATGCAAGAGAAATTCTTCCAAAACTTTGGTCACATGAAGAGATAGATAGACACAAAGATGCATTGCACGGTGAGGAGATAGTTAGAAATAAGAATGCATTGCACCATACACCATAAGGCAGAAGTTATTCTACACTCGATGATTTACTATCACGTTTCACATGCTAGTTGCATGATTTCTTATTGTAATAGGAACATCGTATAAACTAATTGCACGTAGGAATTTCTTGAATGTAAATGAGTGCTCTTTCAAAAAAATTTATTATTTAAATTTATCCGTGAGAGGCTATTGACCATTTTTCATTGAAATCTATAACTCACCCACAAGTCATCATCACCAATGCGATTGTTTATTTATTTTTAGGCTTTTTAGGTCCAATGGTCCCTCAACTTACACTCGAGTTGCATTTTCATTCCTCAATTCGTAAAGGGTGATGATTTTCCCACTCTCCTTTTGTCCACCTACACTCCCTTTTGTTTTTTTAATACTTTTTACTATAAGATAACATGGAGTAAATGAACAAAAGAGGAGAGGCATAAAATTTTCAAAAAATGGAATGTAAGTGAATAAAAGGGGAATGAGAAAATCAGTATTCTTCGTAAAATGGTTGTACTGGTCTCTCAACTCCACTTCTGTTAGCACTATTAGTCCTACATTAAATTTTCTATTAAATTTGAGTCCAAAATGGTCATTTCAAGCCCAACACCATCATTCCCACTAGCTCCACCAGTCCCACCATTAGGGGTGGGCACGGTGATCAGGTTCTCACTTCACACCTAATTGAAATGGCACTATTTAACCTGTCGATTCGGTTTGGTTTAAATTAATTTTTTTAAAAATTTTGATCAGGTTCGATTTAAACCTAGGTTTATTATTATTATTATTATTTATTTTAAACATATATTTTGACAGAACCTAAACAGCACCAAATTGATGTGTGATGTGTAATATGAAATTACCAATAATGTCAGAAAAAAAAAACATGAAGGACCAAAATGTGATAATTTCACAAATCTCAAGGCCATTTGTAATAAAAATCCATTTTTATATATTTGAGAAAGAGAAAATTGGGGTCATAGCCCATTTAAGAAACTTTATGGGGTCATTCCAGAATATGACAAACCTCTCACTTGGACTTTCGCCTCCTCACAAAGCACAGAGCAACCCAACTGAAGAAGCCGTACCAAAGAGAGTGAGAAGCGAACCTGAAAATGGCGAGCAATCTCGCAAACAGAGCAGTAACGGATCGAACCATAAACCTCTGGAGGTTCACATCGAGCTTCCTCAGAAGCTTCAGCACTGCTTCCCAAAACCCTACTACTGCTGCTGCTGCTTCTCCTTCTTCTTCGGCTTCCAAGAAACCCAAGCGCAAGAAGAAGAAGAACCTGTTTGAGGTTGCTCAGTTTTTGCCCAACTGGGGATTAGGGTACCAAATGGCTAAGACTCACTGGGTCGGCGTCTCTTACCAGATCACCAAAATCAATCTTTACAAGGTCTATCTTTTAACTATTGCTGGCTTTCAAATTTTTCTTTGTTGTTGGTTTTTGCTTGTTTGGTTACTGAGAAAATGCGGGGCTGATAAAAATTTGGGATTTTGTGCCTCTAAGCTTTGTGCTTCTGCATTTGATTGCTCGTAATTAGATGTGAAAATTTTCATTCAATTTGCCTTATTATTGTTAAGGGTTTATGCGTTTTTATAAAAAAAAAATTTGGCAGGGCGGTAGGCATGGCAAAGCATGGGGCATCGTTCATAAGGAAGGTCAGTGATGTGTTTTATATTTCTTGGAAGTGACATTTTTTGTTCAGTTTAAGTGCTTATTTGTATCTCCATTACTTGCTTTGTGACTAATAAAGGATTGTACCTTTTCTTTCTTTTCTTTCATTTGAAAGAAAAAAGTTAGAAGGGTTGATAACACTTAATTTTTTGCTGCGTCTGGCTAAAGAAGTGACTCAAGTATATCATAGTTTACCAGTTGAACATTTGTGCTAGCGAAGTATCGAGGTTTACTGAATTGAGCTTACTAATCTGATTGATATTTCTGTTCTGTTTGTGGTTGATATCATCGATTTAATGCTATGTATCGTGTACGATCAATCTGTTACCTGGTTTTGGCTGCATTCTGTTGTTCAATATCTGATAACTCTTGTCTTTTTAACTTCAATTGAAAATAAAGTGTCCTGACTCCTAAATGGTTGTAAATAATGCATCATTTACATCAAAGAACTGCCAAGGGAACTAGTTGGTATTGTTACATAAGAGATTGAACATGCTCTTCCCTGGCCACAGCATTTGTATTTGTGACTGTGAACATGCATCCTGATTTCAATTATAACTGAGAAATATGTGCTTGGTAAGTGACGTTGACCCCCTCCACATATGCGATTGCATAATCAAATGTAATGCATGAGCACCTACATACATGAATAAGAGGTTCCTTTTTGTTATAGAGACTTGATTCAGTATTTGTCTGTCATTTATGCTCAGGAATCGCAAATTCATTAGAGTTCTGTGTTGACTTGTAGTTGTGATAGTAAGAGTTGCTAAAATAATATGTGGTCATTTTTTGGGTTTATCTATTTTTAAGTTATTCTCTTTTATATGGAAGTTGATATAGTAGAATTTGTTGCAGGCTTGCCAGCTGCAGATGCTCCCAAGAAAATAAGTGGAGTCCACAAGCGTGGTTGGAGGTACATTCCAAACTCAAAGTCGCCTGAAAGTGTTCCAAGTGTGACTAAACCTACCGAAATTGCTCCAGCAGAGGAAGTTCAAGCAGATTGATGCGTTTCCTCCATTTTTTTTGGGAAGATGTAGCCTGATCTGTCATACTAGGATGTTCTTTTTGAGTTAATTGGTTGTATCCTCCATCGTTACAAGATATGGTAGTTTTTTTTATTCCTCAAATCAGTTTACTATATTTCACGCTCGATGTAACATCCTTCTTTGTCCATTGAAGCTAGAATAACGGCAATGCGATTTTGAAATGTTTTATCAGAAAGAAGGATTGAGCATGTTCGTGTATGTTTTCGACTTATTAATATTTCTGGTGCCTAGTCCTGTTTTTTCTCATGTCACGAATGCTATCAGGATGGTGTTTGATTATCTTTAGAACTTAATTTTTTCCAGGTTGCCATATTGATGGTGAATGATGGATGTAAGAGGAGAGAAATAACATTTGCCTGTTTGCTACTAGCATGCGGCACTGTAATTTGTTATCAATCATCACAAGATGAGAAATTCTTGCATGCAGGGTGTAATTTGTTAATAACCTTTTCTGTTACGTTGAAATTACTATTGTTTCATGCTCTCTGGAAATCATCTTTCTCAGGCTGGAAGCAGTGGTAAGGTGTTTGATTCTACCTACTCTTTGCTAGTGCTTATCTGCCAAGCATGTGAAAAGATTTTGCTTGTGCGTCCCAAGCAATGGCCAGTATCAAATTGGACCATCAAAGTACTGAAACTGATCATGTCATGCTATCTTGGAATCCTGGAAATGTCAGCATTCACGGGCCTAGATCAATGGAGCATGATGAGTGTGGCCTCGGGATGTTGCTGATATGTGGTTTTTATAGGCTTTGCTTGTTTTTACCCTAAAGATTGCAACAGAACCTTTTCAGACAAAACAAAAAAGAAAAGAAAAATGTGTCCTTTGGTTAGGGAGAATGCTTCTGCTATGTGTATAGAAAGAAAAAGAAAATACAAGACATAAAATGTTGTGATCGCAATTCATTTTAGCTAGTTCCAACCAAATCTGTATATATAGTTGTGCCCACTTTTAACATTGGTAGTGATTTTTATTATTTTATCAAGGGACAAAAACAAACGGAGAATGTAGAAGGAGAAAATGGAATACAAATAACACTGCCTTATTTTTCTTAGGAAAAAAAATGTACTAGCATTATTTTCATAAACAATGAAACCCAATGAAATCAAATTAATATAGAAAAAGATACGAAAAACAAAGGGGGAAAAAAACTAACACCCTTGATCTTTTCTTGTGTCTCTTTCTCTATCACTGTGTCTGTGATGTGAGTGTCCCACAACTGGTAGGCATAAAAATATATCTGTGTTGAGTGCAGTCTGCCCCACCAGCCTCCTCATAATTCGCCTTAGCTTGGCCCCGGGGACTCTCTCTAGTCTTCTCTTCCGTTTTATTTTTCTTTCATTTCAACAACATTGCTCAAAACTGACACACAAACAAAGACAGTGATCGATGGAGACACAGAGAGAGGAGAGAGAGAGAAGAGAGAGAGAAGAGAGAGATACATTGATATTTGATAAAGATAGAAAACAAACGCCACCTAATCCACAACCCCACCATGTTTGCTGTTCCTAAACACACCCTTCAACCCCAAAGACCGCAACTTTAATACTTTCCTCCACCATTTCATGACATTTCTGTTTCTGGGTTTCTCAAATGTCAGCTGCTGCTAAGGCTACCCATTACCGCCATTCAGTCAGCGGAGGCAGTGACGTGTCAGCCTCCGATGACTCGGACGATCAATCTTGGCACTCCATGCTTGAGTCCACCGCAGGAGGAGGAGGGCCTCAGTCTCAGCTTTCTGGGGTGTCTGTTTCAGGCAATGTTCAGAGGGACTCTTGTGACTCAGATTGCTCTCTGGAGGTGGATTTGGAGAGTGGGGTTTTGGAGTTGAAGGTGGTGCATTTGAGTAAGGTTGAAAGAAATTGCAGAATTTGCCACCTGGGTTTGGAGGGTGGTGGCCCAGATGGGATCCCAATTGACTTGGGTTGCTCTTGCAAGGGTGATTTGGGTGCTGCTCATAAGCAATGTGCTGAGACTTGGTTCAAGATCAAGGGTGATACGTGAGTACAAACTTCTTCTCATTCTAAATTTAATGAGCTTGTGAGAAATTCTGAATTTCATTCCTTATTCTCTTTGATTTTTGGTGTTTTTGTTAGAAATTCTAAACACCCATTTGCTGGATTCTGGATGTTTCTCCTTTCCCCCTCCCTCCCCCTCTATTTTCACTGGTCTCTGCATTGAAGTGCAAGCACATGGATGCAAATAGTTTCTAGAGTCAGTCTCTCACTTTTGAGGTGGTTCTACTTCAAACTATGATCGTACTATAAGCATCCTTAGTTTTATTGTTTGGCTTCTTATTGGCAAGCTGAATGAGACGGATCACATGTAGAATAGAAGGCATATATTTTTTCTTGAAAGGATAGAAGACATAATATATTAAATATATACAAGAAGAACAAATCTTGTAGTCGCCAATTGAACAATCCATGGAATCCCAAGTATATGTGTCATTATTGGTTTAGAGTGTGGGGTCCAATGCAAGCCAAAGGAGCTGTCTATATGTGCAAGAATTGATTTCCCATGGTCAAGCATTCCTAGCAAAGATTCGCTTGTAAATTACCGCAGCACACATAATTTATGTTCCTATGTTTAGAAGTGGATATCTTCCTCCATGCATTTCTTTATGTATGCTGCTAATTAAGATTTAAATGTTTAAAAAAATCATGCCTATGGTTCAGTAAAAGATGATTTTAGTGTTTGACACTGTAAACCAATTGGGAACTTTGGCTCTGTCACAAGTTGAGTTTCTTTATGACATATAAGAGATAAATATATGTGGGTTTTCCTGTTTTCCTTTCTATTTTATAACTCCAAAGTTGATAGTTCGGGGAAGCCAAACTGAACAGACTGACATAATGTACTGTTGACAAACAATATGCAATATTTCACTAGGGTGTGGAGTTAAATGGATGCAAATGAAACATCCAAGTTTGATGAGGAAACATAATTTACATAATCTGTTCTGATTTTAGTCATCATGGTAACCAAATGGAATGGCATGTTGATGACGGGACTTTTTCCACAGACAGAAATAAAAGATTCCTAGCCAGATAGTTTTCAATGACTTAAGCATTCTCTTCTATATTTTGATATCTGTGTTCTGTTGGTTATACAATTGACTGTGGCCTGTGTTTGTGCACAACCCCCATAATACATTTCTCCTTATCTTTTCTTGTCTGGGTGACATGTTCTTTGCTGTTTGTGTAATTTTTTCTTAAGATTTGATATTTTGTTGAACTGAAAAATGGATAAGAAGAAAGTAATTGAAGCGGCCTTCTTTCCTCTAAAACTTGCTTTCCTACTCGTCTTGTAGGGAACTTGCTTTCCTACTTTAATCTGGTCTTGTGTTCGCTTGAAGTTTCATGGTTAAGATGATTGGATAAATTGCCAATTCAATTCCTGTACTAGGTAGCTTTTGGTCTATTGTTAACAAACATAGTTTTATTTATTTATTTTGCAGAACCTGCGAGATCTGTGGCACCACTGCATTCAACATTGCCACTGAGCAGACAAATGAGGCAAATGGCACTACTACCACACTCCCATCAGTACCAGCAGCACCCATGATCCTGGTGGAAACCAGAACCATGTGGCATGGCCGCCGCATTATGAATTTCCTGCTTGCCTGCATGATCTTTGCCTTTGTAATCTCATGGCTTTTTCACTTCAAAGTGCTTTAATGAACACAAGCAGGGAAAAGAAAAGGTATTTTCTGTAAATGTGTGGCGGTGGTAAGTTGCAGTTCCAAATCTTGTCGTGCTTGTACTGCTACTTGTCTGCGCACGGTCCTACTTGGCCCTACATTCAAGGCTTAGTTGCAAACTTGTATGCTCTCTGTCATCTGTAATATAAAAGGTGCTACCTGGCTATCTATAACAAGTTATATTATTTTTGGATAAGTGAGTAAGATCCTGTTTTCCATCTTCAATCTCCATTGTGAGCTCAGGGAATATTGTCTGGCAAATATTTTGTGAATGTAAGTCATATCTGTTTAGGTAAGGACTCATCTGTATGGAAAAATTCCGCGGAGATGCTTATAATGCCCTAGTACCAGTAAGTCATGACCCCTGCGAATGAAATGCTGTTATCTCAGATGGCTTTTACATTCATTAAAAAGGTTAATTACCGTGTCTAGTTTCTTAAAGATCCTTGTAATACACACATTACTAGCATGAATGCCATCAATTCGAAATTTTTGGTTCATTCGAATGCTATGGCTACCTTCAACTGTTTGAGATTGATTCTTTCATGTTTGGAGTATTATATGTTTCAACTTGTGTTTATCGTTTCTGCACAAGTCTTTGTTCATGCATCTTTGAATTCATCTTTTGTTGGATTATCTATAAAATTTCATTAAAAGATGAGGTTAGAGAAGATCAAAAGATCACTTTAGTTAGATGGCTAGAATCTTCAAGGCTGTTCTACGAACTGTTATTCCTAACAAAATGACAAGGAACATCTGAAAGTCTTCTCTGTAGTGCAATTGAAGCAGACATTTTGGTGTAGGTAACTAACTACTTGACCTTAGAGCACTTACACCTATTTGCCATGGTAAAGGGCAAGGGGAGGCAAGGGTTGTCACTATTCACGTGAATAGTGGCAGCCCATGCAAAAGACTTCTTGTATTTTCACTCATTGCCATGGCAACCCAAGGGCAATCACTATTCACATGAGATATAAGGAGATGAATTTGTATAGAGTTCTGGTATGGGAAGTAAAGAATACGACTGTATTTATTTATAAAAAAAATCTGATTTTTTTCCTTTTCTTTTTCAATTTTTTTGTTATTTAAATTGGTAGTTGACGTCATTATGACGTCAACATTACATCACTTGCCCAGGCAACAGCACGGGCTAATTCTGCCTGTGGACTTGCCCAGGTTGGTGGGTCCCATGCCTTGCCCAGGCTTGCCCTTGCGCGCTGGAGCTGTCTCGTGGGCTAGGCCCTCTCCTGCCTGGGCAAAAGGTCTTCCGCTGGAAGTGCTCTTAGAGATTGCAATCTTGAACACCAATGCGGCATCCCAATTTTTGTTTTTCTAATTCTTGATATTTCTCACAGCAAACTCTCATGCTCTCCTCCACTCTTTGCATTCTCCCATTTTCTTTTTTGGTTACACGGAGGGCCGACGCCTAAAAAAACAAGAAAAACCTACACTAGGACAAGCCTAGCAGTGGCCATCCTAACAGAATCAGTAACCAAGAGGCTTACAATAGGAGGGGGAAACTCCACAACATGATAACCCAAACTGGAGTTTTGGCCCATATGTGCCAGATGATCAGCAACATTATTCTGCTTTCTATAAACATGAGAAATGGTACAGTCCCAGTCCAGCATTGGAAGCTCCTTGCGGCCATGAATGTGACTAAATAGAGGATGACTAGTCATAATATCACCTTTAATCAAGGAAACATCAACAATAGAGTCACATTCCACTTTAATTCTTCGGATACCCTTATTCCAAGCCAGGAGTACACAACATTCTCCCGTTTTCCATATACATGTCAACTCTCAATTCTCATTCGCTAGTATATTATGCTCTTTTGATCACATCAAATAGCATTCAGTTCGCGTATATAAATTCATAGAAAATTATGTTGGAACCAATTGAAGGAATTAAAAACAAAATTTGTTTATACTCTTAAACTAGAAATATCCAAAAGCACATACGGTGTCACCACAGTGTAAAAGTGGGTCAAACTCTCCCCTCCCCTCAAGTATACACATGTTCAATTCACGTAGAAAACAATCTTGAGGCAATCCAATATAATACCCCTCCCCTCTCTAAATGACAAAAACTAAAATGGAAATATGCGACCCAAACATAATTAATACGAATGTAAGAATCAATGATTAGGAAAATTAATCTCTCTCCATAGCAACGTGACATTTTATACGTTAACTTTCTTGACCTTTGTGAAAAGGTAATCTTACTTTAACAAAAAATTTAAATTTAAAAATAAAAAATTTAAAGCCTACTTTTCTTAGTGTAAAGTTATAAAAAATTTCTCTCGTCCTGCCCACCCTAGGGCCTTTGTGAAATTATCCACTACTTTAGTACCAAAGATAAAAAGAGTGGGGCAGTAATCCACTGCTTTTCGGGTTTACAAGGAGCAAATCCCTAAAAACATAACTGGCTTGCGCTCCCGTCTATCTCATATACATCCCAGATTCGCTCCTAAAACCCTAAATCGTGCGTATACATCACAGTAGAATTTTCATTTTTCCTGCTTAGCCTACAAATCCGATTCTTCAAATCCTCCACATCTAGAGCTACCAATCAGACAACTTTGAATTCCATCTCACTGAGTAAGGCTGCTGAAACCATCTCCGTTAATTTTTTCCATTTGGGTTTTGGTTTTGAAGGAATTTGTGTTAAGTTATTTGGGGTTTTCAGGTTCTAATGGCTGCTGCTCCTAACAATGCGCCGACGGCTGTGGACAAGGAGCAAGTAAGCACCCTTTGCTTCATTGTCTTTTAGTTTCTATCTTTTGGACAGTGTCAAGCAATTGAATTATTAGATTGAAATTTTATTTGTGCCAAAGATCGGATTTTGGGGCAAGTTTTGGGATTTCATGGATCAAACGCTAAATGGGTATTTAGAACTTGCGTCTTCTGTAAACTTGGGTGTAACCAAATTTGGTTATGTTCGGTAAATGGTCAATGATGGCGGGGTTTAGCGTTAGTGAAACCAAGGCATTTCCTGGGAGTTAGGAGGCAGCAATGTTGTTCATTTTAATGGATTAACAATCTTTTTCGTATGAATTATTGTCCTAAAAGTTGTAAGAGTGGTGCTTTTGAAATAATCTTGGCGTTTTGGAATGACTTGAAGTTCGTGTTCACAAAATTTTGCAGATTTTTGGTATGGCAGAGAAGGAGATGGAGTACAGGGTTGAGTTGTTTAACAAGTAAGTTCTCTGCATGGTGTCGTTAGATGTCACGGTATACCAATGTGGGTTTTTAAGGAATGTGGGGTTTGTGCAAGGCTTATTATCTGAATTCTTGAAGCTCAGCTCCTGTAGTTTGAGCAATTCTTTGCAGGTTTTTTTGCCTGCTTCACATCTATTTTCGTACTTCATATTTTCTTCTTTTTCTTCTTTTCTTAACGAGCATATACGGTTGTGCACAAAAGAAAAAAGAGAGCTTATTATTGATACTTCCAAAGCTACCTGACTTGTTAGTGTTGTTGCTTCATTCTGTGAGCATGATAGTTCATTTCACCCTTGTGTTATACACTTAGCGAAGCACATCTATTTAGGTTGTGAATGTAAATTTGGTATATGCAATTTTCCATCTCTAATACTTTAGTTCTTGTGGTTATCCAGTTTTCATTAATGATTTTGATTGTTTTTTTTTTCATATTCAGGCTTACTCACACATGTTTCAACAAGTGCGTTGAGAAGAAGTATGAAAACTCTTTTCTTTTCTCTTTTTAGATTTTATGGACCTGTATGAAAGATATGTGGCATTTTACTTTTAGATCATTTTATTGTTAATACTGAACTTAGTGAATGTGAATTTGTCAAATCATCCAGGTACAAGGAGGCTGAGCTAAATATGGGTGAAAACAGTTGCATTGATCGCTGTGTCTCAAAATACTGGCATGTCAGTTATCAATCTGTTTTCTTATGAATTTGGTGCTTTGGTTTCCTTGTTCTTGCAGTCATTTGATTTCTTACGTTTATTTTAATGTCTTATCTATTGTCAGTGAAGTTCTCTAAATAATTTCTTTGGTCAAATTTTAAAAACTACTGGGATATCAATTTTCTTTTACAGTAATTTTTTTTATATAAATTAAGTAATGCCCTTTATCTAGTGATGCGTTTGATTGAATAATAAGTAATAAATCTTGCATATATTACTTCATAAACAATTTTTGCTACTGCTGAAACTATAATTGTGCAAATGGTGTTTTTTTTTTAATATTTTAGAAATGGTGGTTTTTTTATATAAATATTTTGATGTGCATATTTTTGAATTTTTTGCTGTTTGCAGGTAACTAATCTAGTTGGACAGCTGCTTGGTGCTGGTCGGCCTCCAATGTAAACCTTATGTGTCGTCTGATTTGAGACTTACAGTGCTTGGCTGGGTGTGGTGATGTGGAGATTGTAATTGTTCACATTGTTATGCCTTTTTGTTTTTTAAAAATTGTCATAAGTTGGTTCCATTTTGTGGTCTAAGAAAGAAATAGGGACAGTTTTTAACATATGCCGCATTCTGTTGAATAACTGCCATTGTTTTTAATGCTTTGGTTACACCTTAAAACGTTTGGGTACTTCAACCTTTTCGGCAGCATTGTGAACCGATAGGAGTGATAAGGGGTTTTCTGGTTTATTAATATACTTGCAGCATTGCTTGAACTCTCAGTTCACTTCCTCCCCTCTCTTAATGAATGATGCTATTCTTTCCGACGATCTCATATGCACGATAGAGTCAGTCAAATTATACTTGGTATAGCCATTCCTAAGGACATTTTACATAAAGACGGACAAACGAAAATCTAATCATGGCTGCCTGAACATAGCACAGGACACAAACAAGTAATTTGATTTCTATTGAACTACTGCCTCGAATATAAGCATGGATCCATATAAATGAAACGGCACACCAAGACAAACCTAAAGATTGTTACCAATATACGTTTGGATGCTACAGAGCATAACTGCAATGGCAAAGAGGGAATTGGCGTTTCATTTTTAAATGAAAGAGGTATGAAACACACCTTTAATAAACAACTGCTGCTGCTTGAAGTTTTTTAGTTTACCTGAAACTCAAACCTATAGGTGTTTATTTTGTTACAACATTCTGATATTTAACTTAAAGCGCGCGCTCCCTCACTCTTTCTCTCTCTAGATATAGGGGAATAGCCGCATTGAACCAACTAAGCAATATAATCAAACTGGACAAGCATTTGGAGTCGTTTTGTAGTAATTTATATCCTCAAGTCTGATAAATTAAATTTCAATGTTTACAAATGAAATCGAAATAAATTTTACCAAATTATTAAAATAAAATTTCTTCCTCTGTTAAGAATAGGAACGCCCTTTTACCTCATCTCAAGTCAACCAACCTCATCTTGATTCTTGAGAGACAGAAAGATAAGCACGAAAAATATGGAAGACACGACATGGGAGCAAAGGCTCCATGCCTTAATTCATGTCCTAATCAACCCAACAACAACACCACCTCTCCACTCTCAGTTCTTCATCTCCACCCAAATCCCATGCTACATAAACTGGGACTACCCACCAGTCCTCTGCACCAAATCCACCTTCCCTCCTATCCATCTGCAATGGGGCATCTCTCTCTTCCTCAAAAGGGTCTCCAGATTTGGGCTTCCTGAGACTTCTTAGAGGTCCAAATGCCCTTATCACCTTCTCCCGCCATTGATTCTTCCAAAAGGAACAGAGGAAGCTCAGTGGGGGTGATGAGCAGAGCAGAGAGAATTTTAGGAAGAGGATGAGAAGAAAACGTCTTGGGGATGATGTTAATCCTGTGCTTCCTATTTTGGTTCCCAATCTCTTGTTGCTTTCTCTTCTGTTTTGGAACCCATTTCCTTCAATTAAAAGTGGTTCCTGTTGTTAACATCTTATCCTACTTCGTATGCAATTATATGCTGAGGATGGTGGGGAAGGGGACACAAGTCCTCTTCTTTCGCTGGTTAAGCTGACAAAGAGTGGTTTGCTTCTATTTACCTTCCCCAAAAGCACTTCTCCTGACGTTGTTGATACTCTGTATCCAAAATTATTCATTCTGTGGAATCCGGGAGTTGTGGTTCACCCCTGTGAGTAGATAATTTGCCTGTTTCTCACACATCATATTTTCTTTTAGAAGCAGTTAATACAAAGTTGTGCGTAATTTGTTTGAAATTTTTTTCTGTGTCTTTTACGAACATTAAACATTATGCATTTCAAGAAATGCATTTTTAATCAATATCCCACGGAAATCCCAAATGAAAGAGTAGCTACAGTATTCTCTCCTCCAATTGTTCATATTTCAATAGAATCCATCTCTTGCCTTGCCTCCTATAAATTTTAGGTGAGACTAATTTTTCTATGCAATGATCCGCACATGCTGGAAGCTTATAATACTGGAGATTACATCAATGCTGTTGTTTGCAGACAGAAAGCAGAAAATATAAGTAATGTATTGTACCCTGAATCATTTTCTGCTTAATCCGTCCGCCCCTGACCCTGATGACCGTTCGTTTCAGGTTTGCTTGTTTCTTCTTAATGCAGTTATTTATTGCTTATTTATAATATATTTTGAATATGTATTGTAGTGTATCAAAAGATGATATTTTCATGCAGAAACTGGCTACTTCAATGAGATGAAGATTTTCCATTATTCCTATCATTAAGCTTTTTATAGATGCTGGGACAGTTTATCAACATATTGTCATCTAGCATTCTGTATAAGAATTGTACAGATAGCTTGAATTCTCAAACTTTAGAATTTTGGAGTATAATAATCAGTCTGTTATTTCCCTGCATTTCTATCCACCTTGTAAACATTAAACATCTTTGAGGTCTTGGGGACATGGTAGTTTCTTTCTTTTCCAGCATTATGTTTTTTTTTTTTGAAATCCCAGAACTCCACTTTGTCAGCTTTGCTGACTCAGCTTCAAACTGGGGCCCACCCGCTGAACCCTATAATCTTTGGGGGGCAGGGAAACACTAGCAAATTAATGCTAGATAGGTACCTCAGAGTTTCGAACCCCCAACATGGGTTCCCCACCAAACTAGTACCCCAACCACTGGACCACAACTCACGGGTCTTTTCCAGCATTATGTTGGAAATCATGTTTACTTCTTTTCCAGCATTCTTTCTTTTCCTGCATGTTTCTGAGAAAATGTACTCTCTTAGAAGTTTGGAGAAAAGTCATCAACTCAGTTACCTGGTTTCCATGTGGATGACTCGTATAGATTCTCATTTTGTTGCTTAGTATGTTTCCCTTTTCACTTTATTTTGTATTACAGGGGAAGGAACTGGAGATTTTAACAAGTGGTTTGTTGTCGGAATTCTGACAAAATTTTGTCGGGAAAGATCTATCATGACACATATTCGCTCCGGATAGGTCTATTAGGTTAAAGTTCGCTGGGTAGGTCTATCTCGACAAAAGGCGTGGGGAAAGATCAATTCGGCAAAAGTCGTTAGCAAGATCCTCTCCCAACGAATTTTGCTCGGAAAGGTTCACTAATATTTTGTTTTTAATACAAAATTACTTTTTTTGGTTTAATATTTGTAATTAAGAAATATCTAGCCTTCTTTAATGACTTCAAAGAAAATTTATGATCCAAAGGACATTTTACATTATACACACTCAAAAATCTAAAATCAAATAAAACACAGCAGAGCAAACAAACAATAAATTTTGACTTCTATAGATAAAAAATAATTAAAAAGATACACCAAGACCAACATAAAAAAGCTAGATACAATTGTAAATGAAGGAAGAGACAGTTTCAGGTTTTATTTTTTTGGACTTCCAACAACGTTCCATCTTTTTGAGTTTCATTCATGTGCATTATTGTCCATCCCTAGGCTCTTTAGGGCAGCTGCTTGAAGATATAAGGCAGTGGGCCATTCAAGGTTTATTATTATTTTTGGTAATTTTTCAAGGTTTATTATTACTAGGGCTTGCATAGCATCTCCAAGAGCTTCTTGTGCCATATCATTCATCAAGTAACATAAGCAACCTCTAGCAAACACAGTTGGCGATATCATCGTCCCGCCATCAATGAACTACAACGAAGAGCAACAAGATCCACCGAAAGAAATAGGCCATCCATAATGAGGTATTTTACATTAAGGCAAACTCAAAAATCTAATCATGGCTACCTTGACATGGCACAGGAAACAGACAAGTAAGTTGACTTCTATTACCTCCTATAGATTGATAGATTGCTACCAATAAACTCTTTGGTGCTACAGAGCATAACTCAGATGGCAAAGAGTTTATTGGCACTTTGAAAGAGGGACGAAAAACACCTATGTATACATTTTATACTTTTTAGTTTTCTTGACTTCCAAGGATCGATGAGCCATCTTTTAGGGTTTGCTCAGCATCATTGTCCAATCCTAGGCTCTTCAGGGCAGCCGCTTGGAGATAGAAGGCAGTTGGCCATTCGGGGTGTTGTACAAGAGCCTGCATAGCATCTCCAAGAGCTTCTTGTGCCATATCACTCATCAAGTAACACAAGCACCGTCTAGCAAACAATGTTCCCGATTCAATGCTCCCGCGGTCAATGAACTGCAACGAGAAGTAAGAGAAGAAATCCAGCTCAGAGTTAGATGATATGCATCTAAAATCACGTGAAGGTTGGAAACTTGTAACTTTTTGTCTGCAGAACAGAAAACTTCAATTTCTGTAATCCCTCCACTAATCGTATAGTATTCTATAAACTAGATGAAGGAGCAAATTACATCGTGTAAGTCCTGATTTTGATGACATTAATGATGACGAACAAATTTTGTAGTTCTAAATTAGTGAGTACTGACTTACTTCTGTGTAAAAATCTATGGCGCTAGCAAATTCTTTTGCTCGAAATGCAGCATCCCCATGTTTCTTAAAGTTCAATCTTTCCTGCATTTGGTCTGTCCACATTTGGAAAGAAAGCTGCAAGGTAACTCCAAAGTAAGCAGCGCGTTAAAAAAATTCAACAGAAAAATTTGCTTGTAAATGTAAAAGAACAAAAATTTGCTAGGAAACAGAGAAAACAAGTTTTTTTTAAACTCCCTTGGTAGATGTCGCAAAATAAAATATGGAAAAAATGAGAAATGAAAGATCACTAACTTCAGTTTGATCCCCCTTATCTTCCTTGTATCCAATCATCAACAATATTTCATGTATTCTAGCAAGATCTAATCTCGAGCAAGCTTCACCTAGAGGTGACAACGCAGTCTGCTTTGCAGGGATATTTCCATGTGGAAAACCCATCAAAACGTATGATGGAACCTGCTACAAAACACCAGCTGAGATGAAATATTCCTTCTTGGCACTCTCTTTGCAGCGATAATGCAAATCATATTTCGAAAACATATGAAAAGAAAATCAAGTTTGTGGTTACACTGGAAGAGAATTGAACCATTGGCCTAGCTTAATCATAACCAAGTTCCCACTTAGCCGAAAACAAATCAAATTTCAAAGCACATAACAAAGAAAGTTTGGCATACCTCAGTTTGTTCTTGAAGAGGAACAAGTGCACTCACAATATACTTGAAATTTGGCCTGTTATGAGGTTCATACTGCAAACATTTTGAGACTAACTGCACCAGCTCAGTACCATTGTCATTTGAGAAATGACCTTCCAAGCATGAGTCCATCAGCATCAAAAAATTCTTGTCGCGTATGAGATCAAGTGCCTTGTAGGAAGAAAAATTAAAGATTACTTACCTAGAAGTTTAACCAGAACCCACAATTGATAACCAATTACCACTTATTAATCAGGAAATGCTGAGAATGAGACACAATCACATAGCCTTATCTTAGAGAACATTTATAATCACAAGTTACATATATGGACCGTAAGATGTCAAGCAAAATATCAGGGCAACAATTAATGCATCTCAATCGAACATACGAAGGAAAGGGAAAGTTACATGGCTTGGAGGGATATGTCTACCACTGAGCAGATTAAGCAACAGGGTCCCAAAGCTGTAAACCATACTTTCTGGTATCACTCTTCCTGAACATGTACAGTTAGCTCAACTAAAGACTATCGATTTTGTAGATCAACATGTCAAAAGTTCATGCATGACAAGTATGAGATTGAATTTGAAAACTGTTTTTCCATTGGCTGAAGCAATGATGGTATGAATTACCTGTCCGCAAGAACTCTGGAGGGGCGAAAGCCAAGTTGGTATAGCTCTTGCCATCTGTGCTATTCTTCATAAGGCCAAAGCAAGAGAGCCTGGGATTTCCATCCTGTCAATGAAGTTCTGACTCAATGTAATGTCCAACAAAAGATTAACAAAAAATATTGAAATCAAAAGGGTAAAAAAGTCCAATTAATTACCTGATCAAACATGACTCTATAAGCATTGAGATCATGGTACAGTGCCTTCCCTTTGCTGCTGCAACAGTCTAAAGCTTGTGCCACATACAAAGCCACTCTCAACCTCATTGCCCATTTCATCGGCTGTGTCTCCCCTACACCAATTTAACCAATTTTATCCCATAATTACTTCAACAAAAAAAGAACTAAAACTTTCTTTTGATCTGTTTCCTCACACTTAAGAAAGCAGAGGGTTTTTAAATCTCATTTCATCAAACACATACCATCATACGATTAACACCGATACGACAAAGCAAAATAAGTTTAGTTGAAGATTTGAGGAGAACTTAATTACACTGGAAAAGGTGCTTGGAGAGAGTTTCATTTGGCATGAACTCAGCCACAAGCAATCTCTCATCATCCTCAACGCAACACCCGATCAAATTTGCCAAATGCTCGTTGCTTAGCCTGCCTACAGCTCTAGCTTCCTCCTAGAAGAGTTATAACCAAACCCACCACATATAAGATTTAGTCAATTATTTTTTTCAATGAAGAAGAAGTAAATTTAGTCAACTGCAAATTTACGGACAAGAAATGGGCGGGAATCGGGCCAAGCTGAGAGGGTGTAGCGCTTAACGGCGATCAAACGGCCATCTTCCAGCTTCCCTTTGTAGACCACATTGGGACCTTTCTCTCCATGCTCAGAGACAACATTATTTGACGAGAATCCTGATGTGGCAGCTCTTAGTTGGTCCAAGCTGAACTCAGGCAGCCAGTACTTCTCGTTTTCGTTCCCAGCCTCTGCATTTCAGGAAAAAGTGTGCAAAACTTTCTCGGGAAAGTAAGGGAAAACAACAGTACAAAAAAGAAAAGAAAAGAAAAGAAAATCTTACCTATGTCTGCCGAGTCATTGAGGTTGGATACGTTATTGGATGGGCGGAAGCAAAGACAGAATCTGATTCCCATTAATGGTTGAGGAAGCAAGTCGTGGAGAGAGAGACAGAGGGCTTGAAATTTAAAACGTGTGCATGTATCTCAAAAGTTTTAGGTGTTCTTGTAGACTTTATTGAGGTTTCTACCAGTTTCCTGGGTGCTACTAGGAGACTTAGGAGAGGAGAGAGAGGAGGTTGAAATTCATGGTCACCATTAATGTCAAGATAAGAAAAGCCGCGTTAAGTATATCCATGAAATGAAATGAAATTCGTGTGGGAACGGAGACGAGAAGCGGAGCACTCTCAAAGTCAACAAGGGAAGCTTCCATGGCGTTACTAGCTAGCAAATTACACTTTGATATACCATAATATCTCTTTGCCTTTTAAGTGTATAAGTCTTGTCTTCCTCCTCTACCTAAATAATTAAAAGACAACGCGTCTATGTGGAAAAAATAAGGATATTGACTAGAAAAAGAAAACAAACACAAATGAATACATTGCATGCATAAAGATACAATAATACATAGAGCACACCAAAAGAAAGACAAGTTGTCGGCCGACTGAGAGACTAAGGGCTAGTTTGGGATTGCTGTCATTTTTAAAAAGAGTTGTTTATGTTGTGCTTTGAAAATAATTAGCTGTAAAGTAAAGCAGCTCCATGTTTGGTAAATAATCTTTAAAGTGTTGTTAGTACAAAAAGTAATGTCAAAATCGTTTGGTAAATTTTAATATAAAACTGTTGTAAGTGTGAATAATTGATCGGAGCATAATTACATATCATTTTGTACCCTTCTAACTTATGATTTGGTTATGTTTTTGAGTTAAACTTGTGCTTTTAATCTATTTTGTGTTTGTTTCAGTGTAATAAGCTTATGACTCATTAAATGCATTTTGGAGACAAGTTAGCTCAAAACGGTGTCTGCAGATCAGTCAACTTCACGGATTGGACTGTACTTGCTCAGGAAGAACCAGATAATGAACCATACATCATTGGAAAGATGCGGAAGTCTAGTTTCTGAAGAATTTTACGGTTCATGATTCTGAGTCTTCTAGAGAAAGTTATACAAGTTTTGGCAGCTTAAGGTCAAAATCGGCAGCATCTGCGTTACTGGGCCAAAAATCACATTTGAAGGTCTTTCTGATTTTTCCTTGAGCTGGGCTGCATATGCTTGGAAAGATAATTCAAAGAACTTCAAGATCCATATTTTTCCAGATTCTTCAGAATGGAGGAACAAGCCCAAAACGAGCCCAAAAGTAGACTGCAATAGTTCTTGGTCATGATTAGCTATGCATGTGCTATTGTTGATAGTGGGGAAGAAGCATGTTATTTGTCATAATTGAAGTGGGTTGTGTAAAGAAATAAAGAAAGCAAAAGCATCAAGTGGGAACTAGCCAAATGATGAAAGGAGATGGATGCCCATGTGAACTTGAGGTGGCTATGCAACTTGTTGTCAAAAGAAGGAATTAAATAAACCAAGAAGAATATTGGCATGTGAGTTTGATGCTTTCCTTCTCCTATAAATAGGAGGCTTGGCTAACCTTCAAACAGACCCCAAGGGGGGGAGCTCTCAAACATCTCTCTAGAGCTCCTCTCCCTTCTCTCCCTCAAATTCTTTTAGTTTTCCTTTTTAGTTCTCAATTGTTGTAACAAAACCATTTTGCTTTTTTCTTAGTTGTAATTTATTTTTCATTGTAATGTAAATTCTTTTATTAAGTTTTCAAGTTTAATTAGTTTTCAAGTTTCAATTATAGTTCTTGTTCTTATTCATTATGCTTATAAGTTAATATGCTTGTTTGAATGATTGATCACCATTAAAACTTGTATGTTAGCTATCTTGGTTTGAATTAAGAGTAGACACCATGCCTTAATTGAATTGAACTATGAATATGAAGAGTATTTATGGACATTCGACAACAGGGATTAGATACATGCTTGGTTGTTTAAAATATTCTTCTATGCTTAATGGATTTCTAATGCTTAATTTAGGTTCGACAACAAGGATCTAATTAGGGAATTAGGAATACAAGATTAGGACCAGACACCATGGCTTAATCATACTTTAGCTAGAATCAATCTGTGAATCTAAATTGAACTTGGTAACTAATTTGCTTGAGTTAATTAATTTCTTTTCTTTCTTTCTTGTTTTATTTATTTTATTTTCATTTCTGTTTTGTGCAGGGAATCAAATTGAATCAATCTATCATCAATCCTCGTGGGATCGACCTCGTACTTACACATGCTATACTACCCAACGCCTCGTGCACTTGCGAGTTAACAATAATGACTCAAATAGGCATGATGTTGAAAGTGTTATGCGCTAATTATGTGGTGGTAGTGGAGGTTATGAAAGAGATGGAGGTGAAGATGGTGGTGAAAGAGGTGGTGGTGGAGGTGGTGGTTGTGGTAGTGGTGGTGGGGATGGCGGTTGTGGATGTGGATGTGGTGGAGATGGAGGAGGAGGAGGTGGTGGTGGTGGTGGTGGTGGTGGTGGTGGCGGAGGATGATGTGGTGGTGATGGTGGTGGCGGTTGAGGTGGTGAAGGTGGTAGTGGTGGTGATGAAGGTGGAGGTGGTGGTTGTGGTGGGGATGGAAGAGGAGGAGGTGGTGGTTGTGGTGGGGATGGTGGTTGTGGAGGTGGAGGTGGTGTTGATGGTGGAGGTGGAGGGTGAGGTGGTGGTGGTGGTGGCGGCGGTGGCGGTGGTGTTGGAGGTGGTAGAGTTGGATGTGGAGGTGGAGGTGGTGTCATTTTTAAAAATGAATGATGGTATTTTGGGAATTTTAAAATTTTATTAAAGACTTATTTTTGCTTCAGTTGTTTTAAAAGCAACGCAGAGCACCGCTTTTAAAAGTTCTTTGTCAAAAGCGCCAACGCTTTTAAAATAATCGAGATATTTTATTTTTACCAAACACCTTAAAGCTTCAACTTTAAAGTAAAGCAGGTTTTTTGTCAAAAAACAAAATCCCAAACGGGGCCTAAACCATGACTGGATGAATAGTGGAAAGTTCTTCTTTCTTAGTGTTTTTCTATCTAAATACTTTTATTAATACCATATAATGACGGTTTAGCCCCCATAAAAGTTAGTATTTACCTATTTTTGTACTAATATCATACAACTCTCCCTAGGTTTTGTGCATATGATAATTTTATCCTTCTCTTCCCTTTGTAGGTTTGCTTCATTATTAATTTTTATACTCGTATGAATTATGATGGTTAAAACTTTTTTAGAGTTCTCAATTAGTGCTTAAGTTCGCCCCCATAAAATGTAAAATCTCAACTCCGCCAATAAAAAGAGATAGACGAGGATACTTGACACTACAGAACTCACATGATAATAAAAGATAAAATAGAAAACCACAAGATTAACTCCTTACATATGACTGTTAATTACCCTCAAGGAAAAAGTCAGAAAAAAAAACAAAAACAAAAAACAAAACTATACTCACTAGAAGTTGAGTCACTCAAAGACCTCGTGGTATCTAGTCCAGAAAAGACATTTTGCATGATCAGAAACCCAAAACATATATAGCTGAGGAAAACAAACAAGTAATTTGGCTTCTGTTGAACCCTGTGGATCAAAATAAATGAAAAGAAACACCAACACCAACCTAATATTCAGTTAATCCTTTGGTGCTGCAGAGCAGAGTTCAAATATGCTAAAGAGTGATTGTTCATGACTGGATACAAGTTTAGATGAAAGAATTGGAAAACACCCCCCTCCACCCCCTCCACACACTTTTCAGCTTATATATTTTCTACTTCCAAGGATGTGCCGGCTTTTAGAGCTTCCTCTGCATAATTGTCCAAACCTGTGCTCTTTAACACTAAATAATTATGTCTCAAATGGAGGCACATTTCCACGTGGAATACCCGTCAAAACGTACGATGGAACCTGCTGCGTAAACAAACCACACAGATGATAGCAGCAGCATTAAGGAAAATCAGCTTTTCAATATAGGCAAAACAAATCAAATTTCAAAGCTATGATCTTACAGAACAAATAAAGTTGGGCAAACCTCAGTTTTCTTTCTGAACAGGAATGAGGGCAGTCAAAAGAAACTTGGCATTGGCCTCTCAAGAGGTTCATGCTGCAAACACTGTGAAGCCAACTGCACTAACTTAGTTACTTCGTCATTTGAGAACTGGCCTTCCAAGTATGGATCCATCAGCCTCAAGACGTTTTTACCGCGTACGAGGTCAAGTGCCTTCCAAGAAAGGAAAAAGAATGAAAAGTATTTAGCTAGAGCCACCTTAATATGACAACTGGTCTGCACGGAATTGTAATCATAATCCAGTTCATAAACATTTAAAGCCAGTTGTATGATCAGGAGATGCTGAGAATGAGGAGCAACAAGATATAGCTTTAACTTAAAGCACATTTAAACACAAGTTGCCTTTAGTAATATATATTCTTGTTGGTCAGACTTAATGGAACATATTAAGGAAGAAGAAAGTTACAAGGCTTGGGGGGGTATGTGCACCGCGGAGCAGATCAAACAATATGGTCTCAAAGCTGTAAACAGAGCTTTCTTGTCTCAAACGTCCTGGCAAACAGAAGATGGTACTTCAGCTCAACTAAAAACTTCATCAACTCGGGAGTGTGTTCAAAATTCATGCATCTGTTTTCCATTGGATGATTTACGGTTTTACCTGTCCAAGAGTTTTCTGGAGGGTAGACAAGCAGGTTGGTAGTATAGCTCTAGACATCCTGGCTATTCTTGAAAAGACCAAAGCAGGAGAACCTAGGATTTGAATACTGTTTTACATCGACTGGAGTAATGATGGAACTGCTTGTCGTCAAGTATTCTGGGGGCTGGGGGAGTGTGGGGTTGTGGGCAAAATCCAGGTTGGTAATATTATAGCTCTTGCCATCCTTGATATTCTTGAAAAGGCCAAAGCAGGAGAGCCTAGGATTTGAATCCTGTCAAATGCTGACTCAATGCAAGGAACGGCGAACAAATTTATGAAATACAGTTTAATGAGAACAAAAGTCCCCAATTACCAGATCGAACAGGACTCTGGAAGCATTGAGATCATGGTATAATGTCTGCCCTTTGCTGCTGCAATATTCCAAAGCTTGTGCCAGATACAAAGCCACTCGCAACCTCATTGTCCACGGCATGGGCTCGGTCTCCCCTAACACCAATTTAACCAATTTAATAAAGTTTCTACTTCTCTTATTTCAGCCCAAGTTGCAGTTCGATTGCTTCAAAAATGTACTAAAAGAACGTGAAATCTTGAATGATCTGTTGCCTCAACAAACCAGACAAACCCCACCTTCTTAAGACACATTCCTCGAAGTAAGCCAAATTTAACAGTAAGATCAGACTAGCACAGCAAAAGAATTTTAAAATTTGAGAGGAAGTTACAAAGGAAAAGATGCTTAGAGAGAGTTTCATTAGGCATGAACTCAGTCACAAGCAATCTCTCATCGCCTTCGAAGCAACACATTATCAAATTTGCTAAGCGCTTGCTCCTGAGCTGCTCCACAGCTCTAGCTTCTGCCTGCAACCAAACCCAGCAGCATATATACTCTCACATACAGGAGTTATACAAAGCAAAAATAGAAAATCTAGTCAACTTCATACGTACAAGAAATTGGCAGCAATCAGGCCAATCAGATTGGTTGAAGCGTTTAACAGCCACCAAACTGCCATCTTCCAGCTTCCCTCTGTACACCACATTGGAAGCTCCCTCTCCGCCCTCAGAGACAACATTTCCCAACAAGAATCCTAAAGTTGCATCTTTCAGTTGGTCCAAGCTGAACTCGGTGAAACTGGGCAACGAGTCCTTTTCATTCTGGCTTCCGTTCTCTGCATTTTACAAAAGCAGAGTCCAAACTTTCTCTGGAATGTGACAGAAAATTTGAAAAAACAAAAACAATGGTAACTAACAATGAAAGCTCCCCTGTGTCTGGTGAATCGTTGAGTTTGGACACGACATCAGACGGCCGGAAGCTATCGGAAGGCCGTAAGCAAAGAGAGATCCGGCTCCCATTGGCTGATGAATTCAATCCAAGTGAGAGAGAAATGGCCTGCAACTTAAAAAATGGCGGGCCAACTTGACGTAGAACCACATCACTTTCACGAAGGTCAAAGGCTCAAATTCAACAAGGGAGACTTCCGTGTAATAACATCATAGACTTTTTCATTGTCTTGATTTTTTATCAAGTCCAAAGCATTTTATTAAGACCGATCGTGCTGCCTCATTGCAATTTTATATTTCCTTCTTATCCCATGAGCCACCTTCCTCTAGGGGAATGCCAAATGATACAGAAAATTAAATAAGTAAATGATAAAGAAAGCATGTTGATGGATCACAAGTGATCTATTATTCATTTCAAATCCCCCATTTTAATTTATAATCGAAGAATATGTATGATTCAGACGGCATCTTACATGATGAAAAACTCAAAAATCTAAATCAAATGAATCACAGCAGAGCAAACAAACAATAAATTTTGACTTGTATTGATCAAAATAATTAAAAAGATACACCAAGACCAACATAAAGATTGTTACAATTAATCCTCTGTCGCTGCAGAGCAGAACTCAAATGTCAGAGTGGGAAGACCCAAAAGTTACAATTAATCCTCTGTTGATGAGGGTTTTGCCCCCATAAAAGTCAGTATTTACCTATTTTTGTCTCAGCTTCATCATTAATATTTATAATTATGGATTATGATGTTTAAAACTATTTTAGAGTTGTCAATTAGTGCTAAAGTCTTGTGTCCCCCAATAAAAGAAGAAGATAGACAAGGATATAACAAAGATAAAAAAGAAAACCATAAGATTAACTCTTATTACAATCAGACATTTTCATTATACGAATGTTAATTACCATCAAGTAAAAAGTCAGGAAAAAAAAAAAAAACTTAAACTCGCTACTAGTACAGAAATTGACATGACCCAAAAGACATTTTGCATGCTCAGAAACCTGAAAATCTAAATCACATATTAAAAAACATAGCAGAGAAAACAAACAAGTAATTTGACTTCTGTTGAACCCTATAGATCAAAATAAATTACAAGAAACACCAGCACCAACATATAAGGGACGGTTAAATAATGGATGTTCATAATCGGTTATATATTTTTCACTTCCAAGGGTGTGGCGGCTTTTAGAGCTTCCTCTGCATAATTGTCCAGCCCTGTGCTCTTTGACACTAAATAACTGTCTCAAATGGAGACAAGACACGTTTCCACGTAGGATATCCATCAAAACATACGATGGAACCTGCTACATATGCAAACCACACAGACGATATATAGCAGCATTAAGGAAAATCAGCTTTTCAAAAGAGGGAAAACAAATCAAATTTCAAAGCTATGATCTTACAGCATAAATAAAGTTGGGCAAACCTCAGTTTCTTTCTGAAGAGGAATGAGGGCAGTCAAAAGAGACTTGGCATTTGGCCTCTCAAGAGGTTCATGCTGCAAACACTGTGAAGCCAACTGCACTAACTTAGTTACATCATCATTTGAGAACTGGCCTTCCCAGTATGGATCCATCAGCCTCACAAAGTTTTTGCAGCATACGAGGAGGCCAAGTGCCTTCCAGAAAAGGAGAAAAATGAAAAGTATTTAGCTAGAAGCTTCCTAATATGACAAAATGGTCTGAATGGAATTGTTATCATAATCACATCCATAAACATTTAAAGCCAGTTGTTTGATCAGGAGATGCTGAGAATGAGGCACAACAAGATAGCTTTAACTTAGAGCACATTTAAACACAAGTTGCCTTTTGTCAGCCATAACTTTCCACAAGATGTCAAGAAAAACATCAGAAAAACAATCTGCAAGTGAATATATATTCTTGTTGGTCAGACTTAATGGAACATATTAAGGAAGAGAAAAGTTACAAGGCTTGGGGGGTATGCGCACCACGGAGCAGATCAAACAGTATGGTCCCAAAGCTGTAAACAGAACTTTCTTGTCTCAAACTTCCTAGCAAACAGAAAATGGTACTTTAGCTCAACTAAAAACTTCATCACCTCAAGACTCTGTTCAAAATTAATGCATACAAATATAGATAGAATACTATTTTCCATTGGCTGAAGTGATAATGGTTTTGCCTGTCCAAGAGTATTCTGGAGGGTAGACAAGAAGGTTGGTAGTATATCTCTTGACATCCTTGCTATTCTTTTTTTTTTTTATGAGACATCCTTGCTATTCTTGACAAGACAGCAGGAGAGAATCTAGGATTTGAATACTGTTTTACATTGACTCAAGTAATGAAGGTATTACTTGTCGTCGAGGTATTCTAGAGGGACTATTCTTGAAAAGGCCAAAGCAGGAGAGCCTAGGCTTTGAATCCTGTCAAGTGCCAACTCATTGTAAGGAATGGAGAACAAGTGCATTAAATACAATTTAAAGAGAGCAAAAGGCCTCAATTACCGGATCGAACAGGGCTCTGGAAGCATTGAGATCATGGTATAATTATGCCCTTTGCTGCTGCAATACTCCAAAGCTTGTGCCAGATACAAAGCGACTCGCAGCCTCATTGTCCATGGCATTGGCTGGGTCACCCCTACACCAATTTAACCAATTTAATAAAGTTTCTAGTTCTCTTTCAGCCCAAGTAAGTTGCAGTTTGATTGCTTCCAAAAATGTACTAAAAGAAAGCAAAATCTTGAATGATCTGTTGCCTCAACAAACCAGACAAGCCCCATCTTCTTCAGAGACATTCCAGCACATCGAAATAAGCCAAATTTAAAAGTAAAGATCAGACCAACACAGAAAAGGAATTTTTAAATTCAAGCAGAAGTTACAACGGAAAAGATGCTAAGAGAGAGTTTGGACTCTGCTTTTTCACCAGACATAGGTGGGCTTTCATTGTTATTGTTATTGTTTTTTCAATTTTTTCCTCCTTTCCCGAGAAAGTTTGGACTCTGCTTTTTCAAAATGCAGACAATGGGAGCTAAAACGAAAAGGACCCATTGTCCGGTTTCACCGAGTTCAGCTTGGACCAACTGAAAGCTTTAACTTCAGGATTCTGGTTGGGAAATGTTGTCTTTGAGGGCAAGGGAAGCTGGAAAACGACCATTTGTTCGTTGTTAAGCGCTTCAACCAATCTGATTGGCCCATTTGCCACAAATTTCTTGTACGTATGAAGTTGACTAGATTTCCTATTTTTGTTTGTATAACTCCTGTATGTAAGAGTATATATGCTGCTTGGTTTGGTTGTAGGCTGTAGCTAGAGCTGTGGGGCAGCTGAGGAGAGAACGCTTAGCAAATTTGATATGGTGTTGCTTCGAAGGCATGGTTATCGTGTAAAACGTTGCAATTTCTGTCCCATAAAGCGTCATGTAAGTTATGATGCGTTGACACATAAGCTTTTTGGGAATAGAAAAATTATAATGAAAGAAATTATATTAATACCTAATATAAGCAATCAAAATATTAATTGTCTTCAATCACAAAAACCAAGCATTTAAATTTGATTGTTCAACAAGATTATCAAATCCAAAGAAACATAATGTTGATCTTACAAAGATCATCCACAATACACAAAAAATCATCTTCACTCATTCATATTATCCTCGTCATCATTAAGAAGGTCGTCATCTAAAACCAAACTACCATGATTTGAACCAATATCATTATTATTAGCATCTTCATCCAAGGGACGCTCCAACCAACTCATATCATCTTGATCTCTCATCAACAAGCATCCCCTTTTTTTGGAGCCTTGCTTTTTCGCATATAACCTATAAATGTAAAAAGTTCTATATAGTTAATTTGATTCTATTATTCTAAACAAAGAAATGTAGTGAATCACTAATTTATTATTTTAATACTTACTCAATCTTTCAATATGACCTCGTTTGTATCGAATAATAGGTGGAGAAGGGATACGCTCATTAAAAGTAGGCTCACTAGGAGGAGTAGGAAGATCATCAAGAATAGACTTACGAATAATTGACTCTCGAGGTTGTAGACCACTTTCATAGGTAGGCATTGGCACATTCCTAATGGCATCAACATCAAATATGCCTTCCTCTTCTATCCAAGAAGGATCAACCGGAAGAGATGATTCCTCAACCTCCGTTATCCATTCATCATCGGAGGGAATATCATCCACTAATATTGGATCAACCTTTCTCTTCCTTTGAATACTTCGTTGCTTTAGAGCCATATTATATTTCACATAGACTAGATCATTTAGCCTTTTCTGTTCAAGCCTATTTCTTTTCTTTGTATGAATCTAAAATAAAAATATTTTAAAAAAATCAATATTAGACATTTAGATTAGAACTAGAAGCATAAAAGATTCAAATATTAAAAGACAAAGAATTAATTGAAGGAATTTACCAATTTAAATGTGCTCCAATTCCTCTCACACCCAGATGCACTACAAGTAAGGCTAAGGACTCGAACAGCAAACTTCGTCAACTCCGGTGTCTCCCTCCCAAAACGCAACCACCAATTGCCTAAAAGAATCCAACAATAAAAAAACTATAAAGATCCAACAATAAGAATTCACAAATAATTCAATTGTCAAGTCACATATTAGAGTAGCAGGAAATTAATAGGACCGTACTTGGTGATCGCAATTTCCGACATTTCACTGCTAATTCACTTCCAAAATCTCCTTTTGCGAGAATATAATTGTCCAATTGGCAATCCGCTTCAACACGTTCATCTCCACTCAACATCATATCCATGCATGCATACAAACCTTCCCTCACTTCTTTAGAGTTTGTGAAAGTTTCTTCATAATGCAATTGTGGGTTCAAATAATAACCAGCAGCATGCAAAGGGTGATGACGTTGTGGACCCCATATTTTATCTATTTTATTCCAAATTGGTTTGTAATTTCTCTCCACATTTCCACAATTGAAGGCAATCTTCTCCTTTGCTGCATCCATCAACTCATAAATATAGCCCATTGCAGGTCTCTCTTCTGAATCAACCTCCCTTAAAACAGAGACAAGTGGAATAACAACCTTGATGCAAATGGCAACGTGTGACCAAAAATTAGCATCATGTAGTACAATTTTACAAGCCATAACTCCATCCTTGTTTTTAGCAAATGGACCATTATGCCATTCTTGGGAGGTGAACATAGACATAATACCTCTCTTAGCCTTATAAATGCTTTGAAGTGTGAGATAAGCAGTGGCAAAGCGTGTCACCGCAGGACGGATGATCTCTTTATTGTCAGTGTAATGCCTCATCAGAGAAAGGACCCATGAATGTCCATAAATGAACTTCACTAATTGTTTACCCTTTTGAATAATATCTTCAAAAATTGTCAGCTTACTAATATCTTCCAGCATTAAATCGATGCAATGGGCGGCACACGGGGTCCACCATAATTTCTTCCTCTCCTCCATAAGCTTTTTCCCTGCATTCTTGTAATTGGATGCATTACTTGTAATAACTTGAACCACATTCTCTTCTCCTATTTCTTCTACTACATCATCCAGGTACTTGAACATCAAGTCTTCATATTTTATTGTATCAGAGGCATCAACTGATTTCAAGAACCAAGTCCCGCGAGGACTATTCACTAGAAAGTTAAGAAGAATCTGATTTTTTCCATCTGTCCAATCATCTAACATGATGGTGCACCCATATTCATTCCAAGCGTTTTTATGTTCAACCATTGTTGCTTGAATATCTTCAACTTCTTGTTTAAGGATCCAAGTCTTCAACTCATGCATGGAAGGGGGTTTGAACCCAGGACCGAAATTGGAAATTCCTTCCATCATGGACAAATAAAAAGGACTATTCACGGCATTGAAAGGAATTGCACAATTGAAGAACCAACGCCCAATCTTTCGGCACACATCAGTCCTTTCATCCTTTTTTAGCTTGGAATTCAACGTAGCTTGCCGAGCTTCAGAAGACACATACTTATCAATGGGTCCTCTAGGCCTAAGGGGTGATAGAGAACTCTCGCCACTTGGAGTTGGAGCACTCCCACTCCCACTACCAATTCCATCCTCGGATTGTTCCATTTCATTGGAAGCATTACTCCCAAATTGGCCTAGCTCATGGAGTGATTCATTTCGCTTCATATTGATCGCCTTAAAATTTTTCAAATAATCACTACATTTGGCTTTTACATTTGGTGGGACCTTTGGACAAGGCTTCATACCATGGTGAGTATGAGCTAAGTGATTTTTGAGCCTTGTAATACCTCCGGTGCATTGTTGATTACAAAAAGAGCACCTCAAGTATCTTTCTCCTTCAACTTGTATCCCCCACTTCCAAGCAAAATCCTTCTTACTCGTCATTATGAATTTGCAGCAACAATATCAAACCAAATACCAATTCTTCCAACAACAAAAACAAACCAACACACAATGCAAACAAAAATCAACATAACTAAATATGCCATAAAAAACAATATAAACAAATTTTCCCCAAAAAAAAACACAAAGTGATAATTAAACAAACGTAAACTGTGCTAAAGAGATACTAAACTAATGTATAATCATATTCTAATTACAAGATATCGGTCAATGGGAATTGCTAGGCATTATGTCAAAATTAAAAAGACTTGGAAAACAGCAATACAGCGATGAGGAATTAGTGTTTCATAGCTTTATATACATCAATGAGCTAAGAAAAGACATGGTGGAGCTTAAGGGAAAATATGCTAAAGTGAAGATGAAACTTAAACGAGATGCAGGACAGGATCGTCTTTCAATTTGCAGAGGTCGAAAGAGAGAGACAAAAGCTAATGAATGTTCGAGTGTCAAAGAAAGCCCTATAATTAAATCGCTCCTCAGGAGCCTCTTATCAAAAAAGAAATCAACAGTAGCCTATGAACCTCACAAAATCAAAACAGTAAAAATAAAAATAAAATAAAATAAAAGAGAAGAGGAGAAGAAAAACCTGGGTTTGTCGAAAATCCACCAATTTCTACTCATTTAGTGCCACAGCACAGCACAGCCCAATAGCTTGAAGCTTTTCCGAAAACTCACTCAGCTTCAGATTATGTCGAGAATTTGCGTTTAGGGCTGGAGGCGTTTTTGAGAGGTGAAATGCTTGCGAGTCGCGACTGGAGGCGTGTCTGGATTCTGGGTTTTAAAAAATAACCCTAATAGTAATAATAATAGAAGAGCATCGCGTACGCTACAAAGTGCGCTATTTGTGCACTTCGCGAACGCTATTCAATATATGAAGTCCAAAGCATTTTATTTGTCTTGTTTTTTTGTTAATCAAGTCCAAAGCATTTTATTAAGACCGTTCGAGCTGCCATATTACAGTTTTATATTTCATTCTTAACCCAAATGATAAGGATAATTAAAAAATAAATAAGCAAATGAGATGCATCATAAGGCACCTTTTATTCATTTCAAAGCACCTGTTTTAATTTATAATCCAAGAATATGTATGATCCAAAGGACATTTTACATGATACACACTCAAAAATCTATATCAAATAAAACAAAGCAGAGCAAACAAACAATAAATTTTGACTTCTATAGATCAAAATAATTAAAACGATACACCAAGACCAACATAAAGATTGTTACAATTAATCCTCTGTTGCTGCAGAGCAGAACTCAAATGTCAAAGTAGGAAGATGGAAAAAGCTAGATACAGTTGTAAATGGAAAAACCTATACAGAGTGTCAGCTTTTATTTATTTTTACTTCCAACGACGTTGCATCTTTTAGAGTTTCCTGTGCATCATTGTCCATCCCTAGGCTCTTTAGGGCAGCTGCTTGAAGATAGAAGGCAGTGGGCCATTCGGGGTTTATTACTAGGGCTTGCATAGCATCCCCAAGAGCTTCTTGTGCCATATCATTCATCAAGTAACATAAGCAACGTCTAGCAAACACAGTTGGAGATATCATGGTCCCGCCGTCAATGAACTGCAATGAAGAGCAAGAAAGATCCACCATGGAGTAAGATGAAATACTCTCTATCTGTCATATGCATAATAGTAAGCTTGTAAAGCTAATAAGGAATTATCATTTCTAATCGTGTGAGATTATCTGATTACACAAAGTCATAGATGTCTATTTGCAAGACAGAATGTTTAGATTCTTGTAAGCCTGATACTAATAACTTTGTCTAACTTAAGTCCAGATGAAGAAGTAAATTTATATCGTTCATGCTTTCAACTGAGTGAACGCCTTTCCAATATCACCATGTGTTTAAATATGTATCTGGATTTTGATGAAAGAACTTGTGACGTGCAAACTTTGTATTTCTAAATTTGTGACTTACTTCTGTGTAAGAATCTATCGCGGTAACAAAATCCTTGGCTCGAAATGCAGTATCCCCATGCTTCTTAGAATTCAATGTCTCTTGTATTTGATTTGTCCACATTTGGAAAGAAAGCTGCAAGGTAACTTCAAATTAAGGGCAGTGCATTACACAAAATTCAACATAAAAAGTTTGCTCATACACATAACTGAGGCAAAAATTGATGACGGAAAGGATAGTAATAATGGTTGGCAGATGTCAGAAACTAGAATATAGAAAAGTTAGAATTGAGGATCACTAACGTCATTTGCAACCCCCTCATCATCTTTGTATCCAAGCTTCTCCAGTATTTCATGTATTGCAGTAAGATCCAGTCTTGAGCAAGCTTCACCTAGAGGTGATAGCAATGTCTGATTCAGAGGCACATTTCCATGTGGAATACCCAGCAAAAGATATGATGGAACCTGCTACAAACCACTACATGAGATGATATAATTAACTTCATGGTATTCAATTTGCAGCATTACTGCCAATCAGTTTTGCAAAACAGAGGCAGCAGAAATCAAATTTTGAAGCACATAGTAAAGAATAAATAAAGTTGGGCATCAGCACACCTCAGTTTCTTTTTGAAGAGGAATGAGGGCAGTCACAAGAGACTTGGCATTTGGCCTCTCACGAGGTTCATACTGCAAGCATCGTGAAGCTAACCTCACCAGCTCAGTACCATCGTCATTTGAGAAATGACCTTCCAAGCATGAGTCAATCAGCATCGAAAAGTTTTTGCCCCGTATCAGGTCAAGTGCCTTCCAGAAAGAAAATTGGAAATTATAATTGTAATCAGAATCCAATTCAGAAAATTTTAAGCCAGTTTTATAATCAGAAAGTTATGAGATGTGACACAACCAGATAGGTTCGACTTAGACCAATTTTAAACACAAGTTACTTTTGTAGGCCATAATTTTCCACTGGATGTCGAGAAAAAGAAAGTCAGGGCAACCATTCACCTAGAAAATATTAAAGAAAAGAAAAGTTACATGACTTGGCGGGATATGTTTCCCGCTGAGCAGATCAAGCAATAGGGTACCAAAGCTGTAAACCAAACTTTCTGGTATCACTCTTCCTGCCAAACAGAGATAAGCATTAGCTCGACTAAAGACTTTTATCGCCTCAAGAAATATGTTTAAAACTCATGCATAGAAATATAGAAGCAAGAAGCCCTTTTGCGAATGAGAATGCTACCAGACCTCAATTATCAAGGAATTGAGGTCCCTCTTAATACATGTAGTTTTCATCACAAATAAAGACTTTATCACCTTATGATGTGTGTTCAAAACTCATGCATGAAAATATGGAAGCATTAAGCCCTTTGTCCAATGAAATTTCTTTTAAGGGATAAGGAAATATGCAAATGAGATCATGAATGACAAACACAGAGCCAGCCCAAAAGGCCACTACTCTGCCATCCCTGATCGAATCATCAGTATTGGTGGCTACTTATCAACTCACTAAGATGAAAATGCATAAAAAGGAACTTCAAACACTTCACTCATTAGTTGAGGTATGCATAGCATTCTCACTTGCTTTTCCCCTCTTTATTTTCATAAAAGAGAATCTTCGCAAAACAAACAACGGAAGTTTTAACTCTAGAAAGCATTATGTTTGGAATTTACATGGGAAGACATGACAAAACAGGAGGCAAAAACAGAAAGATGGATGGGGATCATGATGTCTTTTTCCCTCTCAATTTTCCCACCCATTTCCCTCCTATCAAACATAGTGTAAGAGTTATAACATTAATATTGTTTCCAATTGGCTAAAGCAATGATGGGATTATTACCTGTCCTCAAGTACTCTGGAGGGGTGAAAGCCAGGTTGGTACTATAGCTCTTGCCATCTTTGCTGTTCTTCATTAGACCAAAGCAGGAGAGTCTGGGATTCCCATCCTGTCAAGTATTGACTCAGTGTAAGGAATGGCGAACAAAAGATTACATCCAATTTCGAAAAGCAACAGACCAAATTACCTGATCGAATAGGACTCTGTAAGCATTAAGATCATGGTACAATGCCTGCCCTTTACTGCTGCTATAATCTAAAGCTTGTGCAAGATACAAAGCCACTCGCAACCTCATCGCCCATTTCATCGGCTGGGTCTCCCCTGCACCAATTTAACCAATTTACTACCTTTATTTATTACAGCCCAAGTAAGTAGCAGTTTGATTACTTCTAAAAATGTACTTAAAAAAATCAAAACCTTGAATGATCTGTGTCCTCAATTACTATACACCTACTTAACATCAAAATATGCCAAATTTAACAACGTTAGAGGGGAACTTACAATGGAAAAGATGCTTAGAGAGAGTTTCATTAGGCATGAACTCAGCCACAAGCAATCTCTCTTCACCCTCGCAGCAGCACCCGATCAAATTCGCCAAACGCTCGTTCCTGAGCAGCCCCACAGCTCTAGCTTCCTCCTACAACCAAACCCACCACATATCTTCACACACAGAATCATAAAACTAAAAACTATAAAATAAAATTTAAAAAAAAAAAAGCAAAATTTAGTCAACTTCCATACTTACCAGAAATTGGCGCGAATCAGGCCAAGCTGATCGGTTGAAGCGCTTAACAGCGATCCAACGGCCATCGTCGAGCGTCCCTTTGTAGACCACATTGGGAGCTTTCTCTCCATGCTCGGAGACAACGTTCTCGGACGAGAATCCTGACGTGGCAGCTCTCAGTTGGTCCAAGGTGAACTCACTGAACCCAGGCAGCGAATCCTTCTCATTTTTGTTCCCATTCTCTGCAGCTCACCAAAAAAAAGTCCAAATTTTCTCGGGAAAGTGATGGAAAAACAAAAGGTTGAAACGAACAAAAAGAGTCAGAACAAGAAAAGCTCACCTATGTCTGAAGAGTCGTTAAGATTGGATTTGATGTTGGACGGCCAGAAGCAAAGAGATAGCTTGGAGCAACGAGCTCCCATTGGCTGATGAATCTAATCCTAGAGAGAGAAACTAGTGAGGGAAACAGTTCAAATGTGTGTCTCTGTGATTTCCTCTCTCTAGAAAGTATGGCTCTCTTTCTATCACTTTCCCGGTGACTAGCAAGAGGGTTTGAGAGGGGTTTTTGGAGGAGAGATGGATACGGTAGGAAAATGATGGAGAAGGAAGGAGGAGGATGGATAAATAAAAACCAAGACAGGCATATTTATCTTTTTTAGTTTATTTATTTATTTTGCGTTTGGACGGAGAGAAAGTGTGAGAAAATTTTTAAACCCAAAAGTAACTTTTTGGATCCATTGTTTTCTTTGTTTTTCTGTTTCTTTCTCTCACACCTTTCCTTCGTTTTCTGCATTTCGCTCCTCGTTTTAAATCCCCTTCTTCGCTGTTTCTCATTTTTCGTTGCTTTTTCTTTTCCCTTTAGCTTTGGTTACGTTTTATTTATTTATTCTCTTTCCATTTTCGCTTTTCCTATATATTATCAAGATAGAATTAGTCCAATTTTAGAAACCAAATAGTTTAGTAATTACAAGAACTTATTCATAAAAAATAAGCAAACTTTAAAATGAGTCAAAAATATCAACAAGATCGCATTAGTGGAATTCAAAACTTCCAACTTTCTTAATATTAGCTAATTAAAAATTAGTCTCTACTTACGACATATGTTGAGCTTCATAAAGAAATTTATCGTCAGATTGTGAATATGTATTACGTAAATTTTAATATAAATACGTGATGTTAGAAAGGAAATACTAATGTCATGGATTACGTTACATGTTAGACTTATTTTCTAATCAAATATTACATGTTAGACTAAGTTTAGGTAAAGTTGCAGTTATGGATTATTTTAATAATGTGGTGTCATTTTCACCCTAACCTTTGAAACCAAAAGGACTGAAAATGGTGAGAACAACCTAGCCTAGCATATCAAATTTAAAGCTGACTTAGTACAAACTGTATATCTTCTCTGTCCACCCAAAATTTTTAATTAAAAAAATGCAGTCAATTTATTTAGTTTACAGGAAGGTGGACAGCTCAACTACGCAAATAAATAACACATCCACATTTGTGTGCACATAAAATATGAAATTAATAAAGCAAAATGCAGTGCTTTAGCCAGACATACCTCAAATGATGTAGAATGCATTCAACCTGATATCAGGATCTTCTTGAAGAACTTTTCCAGCTCTTTTATTCATAAAATAAATTATTATTTTTTAAAGTTGTATAATTGATATAATTTTCATATAAAATAGCTGTTTACAGCCTTAATTTTATATTAATATGCTAAGATTTTAGCACAGACACAGAGAATGGCATCGAGGGTCTTTTTTTAGTACAAGCGATTGTCTAAATTACAGGATAGGGGGTTTCTCACACACACAATCAATATACTATGAGGGTCGAACTTGAGATCTTTAATTTACAAATCATTACATTTTTCACTATGCTAGACCTAATTGGCATTTTTTTCCCCTTTTTTTAAGTGTTGGTGTTCTTGGATTTGGGAAGCATGGGGAAAAAGATGAGGTCTTTTTTCGTCTTATGATATGTACCTTAATTATATTATATCCTAGATTTAGATGCAAGACCACGTTAGCTCGTGGACCACATGCATAGAATATTTTCAACAAATGGTGTCCTGACCATACCCATTCATAATTTCATTCATCTGCTTCACTACGATCCTTATTTTCTTTTTTACCAATTTGGTAGGTGAGGTCAATCATAATAATATATCCTAAACTAAGATAAGATCCTAAAGTAAGATAAGGTTCTAAGGAATATATATTCGAAATATTCAATTAGAAGAGATTAAGAATTTAAAGTCGCATGTTGAAAAGAAGTATATGGCAAAGTTTAATGACTTGCATCAATCCAATGTGGTTATAAAATCCCACATCACCATCACCATGACCAAAGTTTATTTAATTTATATGGTCACTATGTCATTCTCTGAATCACATTGTCGTACCACAAAATGTGACACGCTCATCTATATATATATATATATAGTAAATTGTGAATGATGAAAGGCAGAGAATTGTGAAACATTCAAAATACCATAAAATGTTAATGGTTAATGCAAATATTAAGAATTTAAATTATTAATTAAATGAAAATAATATAATAAATTCACACTTTTTTATATTTAAATATTTTAAAATTTAAAACAAATTAAGATAATGGATCCTATTTTTATAGAATACAACTATCCATTATCTTTTTTAATTCAAAAAGAAAAAAAGAAAATCAATCGACACAGGTGTGAGGGGCTAGTGTTTTAGAATATTAGTGGACTATTGACTTGGTATGTCATGAACTTAAGTAAATGCACGTGTTATAACATGATTGAACTGGTAACACTATATTGCAATGTGACCATCGCATCAAATATGATTATTGGAGTTGTTGGAGGCATGTAAAACCTTTCCACATCACCCAAATACACTAGGCACAAAACAATTGGTTTCTTTTTCTTGGATCATTTGTATAATACAGAGACATCATGAGGACAGGATGAGATAAGAATCCACTTAGGAGAAAAGGGTTTAGGGCTACTAGACCATAGGACACTACCAAATTTGGGAAAATTTGAATGTGAAAACCCACAGGCCAAAATATAGAATCTTGAATTCCATGGATTTACTATTTTACTTTCTTTGTACTATTTATTTCCCAAAACAACAGACCTTTTTCCATTTCACCAAAACATCCAAATCCCAGAGAGGAAGTCCATGGAAATGCCATAATTGCTTTCTTTTTGATACATTTGACATTGGGAGGGATGAACAGAGTTTAGATATTATGTTAGTTGCTAAAAGTTAAGAGGCTTAGAGCTAAAAATGAAAAGAAACAGTTGCTCAGATAGTGAAGGGAAAGCAAGCAAGAGAGGCATGTGATGTAACAAGAGCTGTCTCCAATTTCATGCTTCAACAACCTATGAAAAGAGAGAATATACATGGGTAGAAAGAAAGGGCATTTGGAAAGCAAAAGGGGCGGTGGTCCTAGTGGGTCATTAGACAAGAAGCATTATTAAATTGCATAATTGGGTCATGCCAGCCCTAATTGCCTAAGAAAGATATTTAAATGTCCCCTCCTCTAGTTACTGTGCTCTTTGAGAATAAAACAAAGCCCTCTTGTCTTGTATTGTATGTGATGACTCTCCCATTCTTCACCCCACACAACCTGTTTTGTGGACCAAATTTTGAAGCAATCCTTAAACATGACAACCTGGTGCTCCAACACAATGACTTGGATTTCATCCATAGTCGCCACTTTTCTTGACTCATTCCTGTGCATACAATCTCTCTATAATTCATTTCTGTGATGATGACGACAAATATGATAATGATGATAGTGATGACGGTATAGAGTTAGCTGCACGATTATGACATGGATGACACTAAACAGTGAACAAGTGGAAACTCATGAGCATATTAAAACCTAAAACATTTCATTCCATTTCCAGCAATAATACAAATCAGTGATCTCGCTAAAGAGACGAGATTGCATCTGTTGAAGCAACCTAGGACTCTTAACAGCAGCAAAGCCATCTTCAGCTTGTGCTGCTCATCTATGTAACCATATACTGCTAAGTATGTTCCTATCTCGAAACTATTGATTTATCTGCCCTACTATCTTGAGACATGCATTACACATGATGTTTGCATCCACAAAATGAGGTCAAACTAACTGGGACAATAAGAAATATTTACTGGTTTTCCAGACTCAAGTGGTAATGTTGGCAGAATTTCCATTCCGGAATTTGTCAAGCTCCTCTCTGTTCTTGCTATCCTTATCTCTGCTGCTTATTGGTAGCAGTTGTTGAGATGTAGAACCAAGGGACCGATCAGGCAATTCTGTGAAGGAGACGAATACAGTCAGCACATACACACCTCGAGTATTCTAAAGAGTTTGACAATTACTACCCATAGAAAGTTCTGTAAACTGAATCAACTTTAGACCTGTTCATGATCTAACTGGAAAATGGAATCCAGAACAAAATTTTACCCATTTTTAAGAGGGAGAAAAAATTATTGGAATTGCATTTTGCTAACCTGGCAATTTTTGGTCAATAAAGAACACTAGCAAATTTACAGTGTACCTGCATGGGAATATAAAACTTATGTTCGACCAGTAGATTATAAAATATTTCAGTAGAGTATTTTCAAATGCATAACAGGATCCATCTCTCACCAGGCAACAACAATGTCAACAGTGTAATGTTTGCGAGATGCTAGAATCAAGAGGCTCTGAATAACAGCAACTAACCAAGCAATCTGCTTAATGCACCTGTAATGATAAGCGGCAGTAGTGTCAAAAAATTATATTAGTTTATCCATTTAGAAGATATCTTACAAAAATGAAACTGACTAATGACTCATGTCCACAACCCCTCTGACATCATCAGTACACAGATTGCTTTACTTTCCTTCTTTGACATCATTATTGGGGAACCAGATGAACCAGAGGACAACACCCAACCCCCCACCCCCAAAAAAAGGAAAAGATGAAAAGATAAAAAAAGTAATTGTTACCTCCTTGTTCCATATTTCTGATATGTGCGCACAAATACTAAGGTAAAAATCATGTGTGATGAAAAGATCAAATCACCACAACCATGCATTACTCCTCGTGGAACTGCAATCATGCAAAATCATATAAGCATGAAAAAGATTATGTTTTATAGAGTTTATGAACCATTAATCCTTAAAAGATAAATAATTTAAACCTACAGTTGATTAAGAGCACTTCAAGTGCACTCTCTGGAAGGGGCAGCCTGGCAAGTTTTGAGCCCTGAAAGAGACAGTTGTACCTGATTGTAAAACGTCGTTTAATTACAGCTACTTAATGATTCTTGATTACAGCGAACTAACAACCAAAATTGCAAACTTCTATAAACTTTACCTCACGGCAATGATAGTTTGGACCAGGAAGCAGAGTTGAATAGAAGGTTATAATCCGGAGCATTTGAGACACCTAAACAAAATGCAACATATACGCAAAGAGTTTGTCAGAAAATATAGCAGAACAACATAGGATACTGTTAATAATTGATCCATGAGTCAGTTCATGAGTCAATAACATAGAACTAAAAGAAAATTCAAAAAATTGCATATAAATCATGCATTCTTTATTCATGTATTGAAGACTGTCCTGAGTGCTATTCCCAGTCAGTTGCTTCAGAAAAGGAACCAAGCTCAAGAATTAGTATCATATAAGCAGGACACATAATCCAAGAACATTGGGTTAAAACAGGAAAATACAGATGACTGTAGTTACTGTAAGAATATTCACCAAATTTTCATCAATACTGATATTTATTGCTTACTAGAAGATTGAAAACACTTGGGAAAATTAAAAAAGATTTATAACACATATATGTAACATGTGATAATGATATGGCTACTGATTAAACTGATACCCGATAAGAGCCCGTACTAAACCAAAAGGTTAAACAGTTTCATGGTAAGCCTGTATAATGCTTAAGCAAAAATTCAAGTGTTTCCAACAAAGAACCAAGGACATGTGCAATGAACTTCCAGAAGAGAGAGAGCAATATGGAAGATCTGAAAGGAAGATTTCAAGCATCTAAGGGCGTATTCCAGCACATGTAAACAGCAAAACCAACATTGATAAATGTCAGCTGTACTTACGCCTAAATAAGCAAATACTCTGCACCATATCAGAACTGTAAAGATCTTTTTGTACTGGAAAACAAAGGGGTGAAAAGTCCACTGCAACAGAATAAACACAACACTCCGGATTAGGATGCTACCAAAGATCTACATGTAATTAGGAGCAAAAACTAAAGAAATGGACTGCGAGAACAACTGGCACTTCAAATACAAGAGAGACAAGTCCAGGATAAATTTAAAGTAGATGTTGCTATTAGAAAACAGAAAGGCTTACCAAGACAAAGGAGAAAAATATGACCGCAAAGAGAGTCTCACTAAGATGAGTTCTGTCTTGACCAAGTTCCTAAGATATCACAAATCAACAGAAAATAAATTATATGACAAATGTTACATAAAAAATTAGCGCCTCACGATAAAAATCCTTGAAAGTATGCCCACCGGGAGGAAAAAGAACCCAGCATCCTGAAGCGTCGGTCCCGGCTGATGTAAATAATGAACACCATGAGCAGCTAGTCCATGAAGATACTGTTAATACAAACAAAACTACTATATAAGCATCTGAACAAGAGCCCCTGAAAAAACAAAGGGGGCAAAAGGAAAAACCTATGAAGATGGAAAATAGTTTGGCACATAACATAATTCTTCTGCGGCTTACACGCATTTGCAGAACAAAAAGTGTGAATTAAACCAACACCATTCAATCCACTACATTGAAATTCAAGTTTAAAGCCCAACTTGAAACAGAACAACTATAACTAGTAGTATTTCTGAAAACCATTGTGCACATAATTCCATATAATCATATAGTTCAAACCATTTCTAATTAACTTTTTCTAATGGAATAAGCTTCCAGCAGTTCACAAGTTACATGAACATTCAATGCAAATTAATTGCCAATAATTATTCCTAGTTATAAAATAAAAAATGAAGCAGAAAGAGAAAAAGAAATGAACCTGAAAAACGAGACCAGCAAGAAAAAACTTCCAATTCCCGGAAAGAAGCGAAATTTCTGTTGACGTCTCTGCGCATACTTTCCTCCATAGCTTCACATTTCAAACAACACCAAAAAAATTAATGAAAATTGGAATTTGAAAAGAAAGAAAAAAAGCTCTACAAAAACAGCAATGGCGGGCATCATTGTAACCTTGGGAGCCTCACGAGCAAAGATAGCCGGCATTTTGGGATATGAGGTTAAAGCTCGTCATCAATCAGCATTAAGAACTCCAAATAAACCGCTACAAATTCGAATTCGAATCGTCCAACGTGATAATGAATTTAAATGAAAAAATCAAAGTCGCAGAGAAAATGGAATTGGAGCTTTGATTTCAAAAATTCGAAAATTAGGTTTGGGATAAATTGGAATCTATCTAATCCACAGCAACAGAATTTCACCTAATTCAAAACTCTCTCTGATTCTTTTTGTCTCTCTCAGTCTTCTCGGTCTCGGAGGTGGCAGTTGAGAAAGAAGGCTTTCCAAGTGGGGGGGAGTGAGATAGGAAAATCAAACAAGTAATTAAAAATAAAATAAATACTTGGTACAAAAGTTTTAAAAACAATTTTCTTTTCTTTTTCTTTTTTTCCTGGGGTTTTTTTTTAATTGAAGAAGAGTCTGCATGACGTGTCCAATAAGCGTGAAAAGTAAGAACGCACTCACGTGGTAAGCCCGATGGAGAACCTATGTCGGCTACAACTTTCGAAAACAAGTTTTAACCCGATATTAGGGAAGATGGACCCACTATATTATGGGTCCCACGTCATTTATTTAACATTTTCTTCAACTCCGTCGCACAATGCTATTGGAAAAAAAGAGAGAGAGAGAGAGAGAGAAAAGTCCAACGTAAACCTGAGTAAAAAATATATATTGATTGGCAGATCAACGATTCAGATGAAAGTATTTTTGCTCACTACGTTAATCAATGGTATATATTCACTATCATTTTCAACACTTGATACGTGTTTATAGGCATGACTATGATTTCATAAATACAAAACAAAAGTTAACTATGCTTATGCCTATGGACACGTGTATAGTGTTGAAAATGATGGTGAGTATATACCTTGAGTTAAAATGTTGGGCAAAAAACATTGCTAGTAATGTGTGTTAAAAAATCTCTCCCCTCCAATATTGCTTGCTTGTAAAAAAAAAATCACAATAAGAGGAATTTCCAAAAATCAAAACAAATTTTTACAACTACAATAAACGAAAATTTAGAAAACCAATCATATAAGGTTGTGTAAATTTATGTTATTTATTGACCAAAGTATCTAGTATATTAGTTAGTGGTGGGCACGGTTCGGATTGGATTGGTTTCACCTCAAAACTGCAATCGAACCAATTACAATATAACGGTTTGGTTCGATTCGATTTGAATAAAAGTTACAAAAAAAACCGAACCAAACCAAATCAATTTAAGACGGTTTGGTTCAGTTTGGACCTAAGCCCAATTCTCTTTCTTTTTGCATTTTTTCAACATTGTTAACCCAATTATAACCAACAAATTTACAACTTTCTTCATACATAAATCATTTTATAGAGTACGAAACCATCCTAAAGCTCAAAATGCCATAAAATTTCATATTTCACTAACTAAATCAATTCAAATATTCATATATAGTTATTACCTAATTAGAGTATTACACATATAAAATAAAATATAAATAAATAAATAAATATACACATAAACGGTTCAGTTTGGTTTAGACCGGTTTACAAAAGCTCAAAACCAAACCAAATAAACCAAACCAAATCATATATAGTTCGATTTGATTTTTAAATCGTTTGACTTTTTCTTGATCAAAACCAAACCAAACCAAACCGATAATTATGGTTTGATTTGACCGGTTTCATCGGTTTGTCGGGATTGATGCCCACTATTATTAGCTTCTCGATAAGTATGATGAATTTCAACTTTCTCGTAGTGAAAAAGAAGGTAAAGATCTCATCCCGATAAGAGTTGCTCTCCATTAACAAAGGCAAGGTACATAACATAACCTTTGGTGAGTCTAAGATGCAATGCATAATGACCAAATACAACCCATATTGGAAATGTATATTATATAGTAGTGTCATAGTCCCACGCAATGTGATTCTGTAAAGGTATCATATATATGTGATGTGAGACGTCCTCCTTTTTGCTTTTGGCTTTCCTCCTAAGCTTTGTACTGCATTCAAAAAGAAGCAAACCAGTTTTCCTTAAAGGTGCAGCAAAGAAAGCCACTTTGATAAGATTTCTCCGAGATCACCCAACAATTTCAATACACCCCACCTTGAGGGCACTCCTGGCATTCTAGCTCACTGTTTTAGCCTTGTTGGACATCTTGTTGTTGCAACTTCCATAATTGGGAGCTGCTTCACAGCAAAGATTTTATGCAGGGACCCCCTGATTATTGCCTTACAAACAATGGAAGTTGATGTCTGCTCACTTGTATCTTCTATGTGTGTGTTTGTGTGTGCGCGGACGGGCGTGTGAAAGTGTGAGAGACATCCCTTTGATGTACAGATATCTGTTGAATCAGGCATGGAAAAACAATGCAGGTGGCAAATGCACACCAAACGAGTAACCAAGAGGGAAAATAAACAGCCTGCAAGTTCTCATATATCCATTTCAAGGAGGGGCTTGCACCCCAATACTGGAGGAATTGGATCATTATTCTCCAATATTCCCATCAGAAATTGAGTTTATTAAAATTCAACGTGAAAAACAACATACTATTCACTCATTATATGCACATGTAAATTGATGAAACAGTTCCACTCAGAATACATTTGATGCACTTCATATTACTTCTGACATCTAAAGTACTCTGCGGATCCAAGACTCCAGTTATCTTCATGGGGATCATGAATCTAAAATCCAACCCAGCCAAATGAAGATACATTGTAACTATAAGAGGTAATCATGGTAAAACTAGACCCTCCCGGCTGGAGAAAGTGGGGGATATGAGACATATCTTGCAGGAACTTCCGCTTCCGTTCGATTTGGAGCACTTAATCCATCATTTTGCATTAATATGCTTTCTCCAGAAGTTTTTTCATCTAACGAGTTCCTTGACTCCGATAATTCACATAAGTTCCAACTATCTAATACTGCTATACAAATGGAGAATGCTTGTAAGATTGACAGTGAAGAACTGAACTCAACTGAATAGATACCATCCCTGAATGGGGACATACTGAAAGTAGGCTGGTTTTCTTGTAAACCTCCCTGTGGATATGTAATGAAAATGAAAGCAAAAGGAAACATTAGTTGGTAACTTTCAGAATAATATGGAAAAGAAAAAAAAATTATATATCACCCTGGCTCAAGAAAAACACCATACCTGAGGGAAAAGCTCGAACCGGTCTGTGATGGAACAAACTTTATGTGATTTCACTTTCTCATTGACTGCATTCTGATTGTCAAATATCCTAAGTTTGCAACCCAAATCCCAACCTCCACAGTCACATGATCCACCTGAATTCCAACGTTCAATCAGTGATGATGGTCCCCCATTACTTGGTAGACTATGGATACCACTTGGAAGTATGACTGTTGTGCTAATTAGGCCTTCACCACCAACAAAAGGCTTCTCTACAGCTTCCCCAGAATAAGAATGGCGTCTCACCCTTGACAAACACTCTTTTGAACCAACCGCAGGCAAGTTAGTACAGCTATCCCAATGACGCCAATCTCCAGTGGATTGCTGATTGACCTTTTTGGGGATTTTGACAACAGCAGCAGCAACCTCATTATCTGGCTGGAAGTCTGAGGTTTCACAATCTGCCTGTCTCAGGTTTCCAGAAAATAAAACAAACTCTCTCATGCTAAACTGATCCGGTCCAACCAAATTGGGAAACTGAGAATCAGCGACCTTCATTTGAGCAATAACATTACGGACGTAGTCATGACTCTTGCCTTTGCTTCCTTGATTTATCCAAGTTCCACTTTTTTTCTTGACTTCCCGGATACTGAAAAATGTGTAGATGCAGCTGCAGTCACCCTTCTTCAAGGTATTTAGCTTCTTTATTGTGGCTGCAAGGATGTCGATGTCATTGTCAACTGCAAATGTGAACAGGGGCAGGCCATTCTTAACTGCAACTCGTAGAAGAGCTTGAACTGAAGATGATCCACACTTCTTGGCCTTCACTGACTCATTGACATTAATTGTCCTACAACCAGTCATACCTAATTTTACCTTCCCTGGCTGCTCGGACAAAGAATTCACCCGCCCCTCAGACAATATGGAATCTTTCTCCAATGGCTCCACTAAGTGATGGGAGTTTGCCACCTTTGACTTCAGCAGTGGATCCAGTAACCTTCTCAGAGGGGACTTGGCTCTGCCAGTGGCATTGGACTTTTGACCATCTGAAGCACCCGAGAATGTGGAAGTCACAATGTTCTCCGAACCAGGTTTAGCTGAAAAATTTGTTGAGCTCAGCTGCTGTGTATCTAAACAGTCCTTAGAACTGGTATTCTTACTCATCTTACCCACACCAATGCTAAATCGGCGAAAAGGTGAAGTGCTTCTTACTTTTTCAGCAGTTGCTTTGCTTGGTTTCAGATCCAATCCTTTATAAGACTCACTTACAGTTGAAGAAGATGTGGACACTACTGCTACCTTTTTCTCTTCTACATTTCTGCCTCTGTATGGGTTTGTTCCTGTTTTAGCTGACAATGATGCTGAGCTAGGTGTATTAGATTGAAATCTGAGAGTCGCACCATCTGTGGAGACAAGCTGTTTTACCCGAGAGTGTTTACTTTCAACTTCAGCAGGAAAATGGCACGAATGTGGGAAATCAGAATTGAGCTCTGCATGGCAGGCCTCCATGGGTCTCTCTGAAAAGCTTGCTCGAGTAGTTTTCTCAGCTCTTTGATGAAGCAGTGTTGTTGAATCAGAAAGGTGGGAAACCCCAGAGTGATTGTTTTCGGTAAAATCTCTAGGCAAAAGCAGAACAACTTTCTTGCATCCTTCAGGGATATCTAATTCAAAATTTTCTGAATATGGTTTCTGTAAGCTCTCTGCTTTCTGAATAAATTCACCATCTTGAGTCTTTTTGTTTACCTTTACATGAGCTGCCATTTCCAAACGAGGGCCATTCCACAACCTTCTTTTTTCTGGCTCACTCTTTGCGTCTGAATCTTTAGTCTTGCACTGCTCCACCTTCATGTCTACGCGGCTATTGCATAAAGAGGTATCTGTTCCAATGAACTTTTCTAGCCCATTCACGGTGCTACTCTGGTCAGCTTCAAGGTCTTGAAACTTTTCAACCCCTTCTCCAAAAGAGTTGACAACTTCAGAATGACCTTCTATTGGAGATTTCGTGAAATGAGATTGCAGTGAAGGACGGTGCATCATTGGCCGAGCAGGAGAACAGCTGTGACCTCGGCTGGAATGGGTTGATGATCCATCCGTTGAAAAACATGAGGTTGTATTACTACTGGACGGTGAATACCGGCTACTTCTGTATGGCATCTGTTTATGGCTATACTGCCATTTTTCTAGTCGCCCCCAGTCTAGGACCCCGACATTTAAAATTTTATCCTGAAGGTTTTTTCCTCTCTCAAGATAACTTGGCAAATTTGACATGTGCCTAACAAGTTCTTCTTCAGCTGTTGTCTTTCTATTAATCCGCTGCTTTTGGTGGTTCCCAACAGAATTAGGTGGGATATCTTTTACATTTTTTGTAGTCTCATGATGGAGATCAGCATAGGACAAGCTAGGCTTTCTTGATTGGGGCTTGTCTTGCAGATTTGCACTTGCATTTATTTGGCGCAACATGTTTCCAGAAGTTCCTAGAGATTGTTGATCATTGGAATTCTTTATGGGTTGTAAACAGCCATCCATGGTGGTATCTGCAATGCCCTGGTTTATTGTACCTGGAAAACCTTGCTACGACGAAGCTCCATATGTTCTTATTCAGCTGAGCAGATGGATTGATTCACAACAATGCTGGCCAGTCTGAAGATAAAATAAAGAGAAAATTGAATCCTGCAGCCCAAACAAGTGAAATACTGACACAAGTTTTCCAAAATAAATGGAAGGTTACCATGAATACCATCATATACTACTACTACCAAACTGCTAAGTAGACTACTTTTCTCTCACTGTCTAAATTAACTATATTGGTTAATCGACATAAGAAAACTTCCCTTTGCACATGTCAAGAAGCAAAGCAACAAAGTCTCTGAACAAGAAATAAATTCTTTGAAGTTTTAATGAGTGGAGGTCTCCCTCGTCAAGCCACCCAAAAAAAAGTGGAACCATACCTTCTCTCAACAACTTAGACCACATTAGTGTCACATGAACCACATTCTAATTGCAGTGTATACTATGATGACACCAGAAGAATTCAGGAATCCATCCCAAATGAAGTTATTTCAGGAAACTTCATAATGAAAACAAAAAACAAAGCAAAAACACAATACAACATGCATCTTGATTCTTCTATCATCATTTTCAGTCAGCACAAATAGTTCATTAACCAATGCAGTCAATTCCCATGAAGTAGTAAAAGAATACCAGGCAAGCTCTAAGAAATTTCAAATCTTACAATCAGAAGGAGAAAATCACACAATGGTATTTGCCCCCGCTGCTCAGAGAACCTTTTAAGCTATTGGGCAACTTGTATTTTTCAATTTCCTATTAGCATAAAATTTCGAAAAATTATCGTCCACAGAACTCAACTACGCTAAGAACTAGGCAAAATGGTAGGTATTAATCAATTCATAATGTGAATGTGAATTGATAGATGATGAAGCCGACCTTCATGGCGCGAAACTGAAATCTCATGCAATAAGACAAGTGAGAGCTATATATGGACAAATACGGAAGCAGAGAGGCACATTCAAAATCAAAACCAAGAATTTGGTGGTCCATTAACACCCAATCTCAAAAATCTAAAATAAGGTTAAACCGACCTGTCGTCGTCGGCGTCATTGTCGCCGCTAAGCCTAACGGTAAAGATAAAGCTCGCCAGCTATTCGAAAATCAAATCCAGAGCGTTCTCAGCTTTCAAAAAAATTCTAAGCAGTTCGATTGGAAAATTTTGAAAAGAACGACAGATAAAGGAAATCCTTAATAGGAAAGCTCTTTCCTTTCGTTTTCTTTTTCTCTCACTTTCTCACCTGCCAACCAGCGAGTAAATATTTCAACTGTCAAATTCCAATCCAGAAATAAATGAACAAAAACGCGCAAACCAGCACAAAGATCAAAGAAAAATCAACACGATTACATTTCTCGGGAAACAAACGGAAATATTCTCGCAATTTCTGAACAGTACTCACCAGAGTGAATCTTTGGTCATGCAGAGGCAGGAAACGCCATTAAAGGAAACTGAGACTGCCTCGAAGAAGAAGCAATACGTGTCGGTGGCTCATTGGTCTGTGAAAGCAGAAAGGTGAAAGCAAAGATCAAAGGCCAAGTAGAATCATAGGGCAGCCTCGTAATCCCAAATGCTTGGCTTTTCTCTTCCCCAAACCCCAAAGCCTCTCAGAATCTTAAGCTGAACAACTCAGAGAGAGAGAGAGAGAGAGAGAGCTGGTGTGGATGTAAGTGTGATGAGTGTGATGAGTGTGATGGGTGTGTGTGGTGTTTTCTGGGTGAAGCTAATTTGTTTTGTACCCTGAGGTACAAACAATCAAAGCAGAGACAGAGAGAGATGGAGAGAGGTGAGGCAATCGTTGTCATGGGACGGCTAGAAGGAAGACCGGATCATCGGGCGGTCACATCGTAGGCTCCTAAAGAGCGGAAGTATGTTCCTGGGCCCCACTTTGAAGGGCCTTAATGTATTTTATTTGTTCCTAAACTTTCTACCTGTTGTTGTATATGAAGATTTTCATTAAAAGGTTTGATTAAAAAAATGTGGGTCCACCTGAATTGGGTTAAACTTAAAGGACTTGTGATTGTCGTTTTCGATGTCTATATAATAATATCAATTTTGTCTCTAACCCCCGGCAAAATGATCTTATTCTGTCGCAATCATGGAATAAAATATCCATAATATATCGATATTTTTATCGAAATTTTCGTATTTTTATACTATCGATATTTCCATAACCATCGATATTTTAGATCTCCATAAACCAAAATATCGATAATATTGACGACATTAACCGAAATATCGATAATATCCCGATATTTTTATCGAAATTTTCGTATTTTTGAACTACCAATATTTCCAATACTATCGATATTTTATTTCTTGGTCGCAATCAAAACAAAGTATATTTACCGATAAATGAATACCATTAATTAACTGGTTAATTTCATTTTTGTCAAAACATATCTTTTTATATTAAAAATAATCAAGCTATTATTTTTCGTTTAGATTTAGGTGAAAATCGAAAATGCAATCTATAAATTAAACTAAAACACCAGAAGAACTAAAATGCTACACACACACACACACAAAAGTACATCACTTTCGTTTTTATTAAAAAAAATGATAATGCCTTTCTAAAAGGAAAATAACTAATTGATTTGTGACCTAAAACTAGTAAAACATAAAACATAAAAGTAAATATGATCATTTGCATTTTCAAATATCATAAATAAAAATTGTGACCGAAACTAAATTTCCTATAAATTAATTAGGAAAATATACAAACCTTGTTTAATTTCGTACCGTTTCAAAGGATTAACTTGCTAAGTTTTCAAAGATACGTGAACCATAAAACATCTCTACTAATATAAAGCCAAAACTCATAAAACATTTCTTATGGCTTTACTATTGTTACAGTTAAACAGGCTGGAGAAAGTATCAAAGTGATGATCCCTTTTTTTTATCCCTAAAATAAGATGTACCAAAAGATTGAAGAGGATATGCTTTTGAACCAGCGCCTGGGACTAAAGTGATCACTTTAAGCTCAAAAGGGGATCAAAGATAAAAGTATGAGAAAAAGAATAAAGAAAAGGGTAAGGGTGTGATGAGAAAATAGAAGCATAACGCAGATGAAAAAGGGAATTTCAGGCTTTAAGCCTTAACATCATCATTGCAATGTAGATCCCTCATGACCCTATATCCCTATATTGAAAATGATAAAAAATGAATCCTATGAATCTTATGATTGATTATAATTATAAGGCCACGACAAATGCTAAGAGTATTCCTACTTGCCACAATTGTCTAATCTGAAATTTACATGCATGTAAAATTAGACAGTCAAATTTCCAAAAAAGAAAAAGATTGATTTTTTGTTTTGTTTTGAGGTATAATTTTACAATACTCATAATCATTAAAAAAAAAATTTTAAAAAAATTACGCTATTATATATCTTCTATTTTTTTCTCATCCTTTTGAGTTTTTATCACAAATAATCTTTGAACTTTTTTGAAGTCCTCATTTTAGTCCTTAAACTCTCAAATCAATCAATGTGGTCCTTAATCTTTTAGTCTACACATCAAATTTGATCCTGGCTATTGCATTCTAACCAAGGAATAAAATATCCATAATATTCCCGATATTTCCATGAAATTTCCGTATTTTTAGATTACCGATATTTCTGATACCATCGATATTTTAGATATCCATTAACCAAAATATCGATAATATTGACGACATGGATCGAAATATCGATAATATCCCGATATTTCCATCGAAATTTTCGTATTTTTGGACTACCGATATTTCCAATATCATCGATATTTTATTCCTTGATTCTAACTAAACATTCGCTGGGTTTAATCACATATCATCACGTGACCAACTTTAAAAGGGCATTTTCATCAAAATATAGCTAATTTTACTCATTAAAACTCACAGTTTTGCTCCACAAGGTCATCTATGTGAGATTTACTTTTTCTTATGGGTAGATCGGTTGTGATTTGACAAAAATATCGCTTTAAAGTTGATCACATGACCAATTTTAATAAATATTTTGACAAAATGTGGCAAGGACCAAACTGATGTGTTGAGCAAAACATTAAGGGCCAAATTATTTATTCCTACAAAGAAAAAAAAAATGCATGTGCTACATATAATTGGCAAATTGACTATATATTATTCAACAACTTTTAACATTAGTATGATCATTACCACTCAAGCATTATATTCTTCATGATTGAAGTATGATCAAGGTAAGAAATTTCCAAGTGTTCGTTGATAACGCATTGTAAAATGATATTGTTGTCTACTCTTTCTTGGGAATTAATGGAAAGCCCACGTAGCCTAGTCTACGATTTTTCCTTTTCTATTTTCATACCAAACAAACACTCGATAAGAAGGAATATGACTGACATGATTGACTGGGCTTGTAATTTTGGAAGTAGTCACATGGAATTCAGCCTGGTTTTGGACGTCAAACAAATTGACCTACAAGTTGGAACCTATTTTTTTTTAATTACTAAAAGGCATAAAATTCACAAATTTGGCCAACTTGGCAATTATGCAGACTTGTATCACTTTCGCACTTTCGTTATGCGTATCTTTTGGATCCAATATAGGGATTTCATTGTCCAATCGATTTGGCCGTGTGCGGGAGTCGGGGATATGGGACAAATCTTGAAAAGAAACATACAACCAAAAAGAAAAAGAAAATTCTTTATCAGTGACCGTAGGATGTATTTAGAAAATATATGGTATAAGTTAGAGAGCTTTTTTAAGGTCAAGCTTATGGATAGTTAGTTCGTGACAACTGTATGAACAAATTGAGACTGTAAAGAAGTGTAGCTGGTGGTTGGTTAGGATAATGTGTCCGCTCAGTTCAATCTTCCTTTTCTGTAATTATCAGTTGATTTATAATTTAAAAAACAAAACAAAACAAAACAACACTGTCGCTTGATTTAAAAAAACAAAACTAGATAAAATTTAAATGAGTCGGTATTATGAAATGGAATTACAAAGTCCTATAATCATCGAGTGCTGTTATTTCCACTCACCTCTTATATTTTCTCACTTACTTTATCTTCTCACTCACCATGTAAATTTCATAAATCCAAAACCTATCTTTCCACCCACCATTATTCATAAAATACCCTTTAATTATTAATTCAAGCAAACTATCTCTCATCTTTCTTTTTCTTTCCTTTTCTTATCTCTTCTCTCTCTGTTTTTTTTTTTTTTTGTAAATTGAGCTTAGACACATAAAATTTACTTTAAATCACCTATAGTCATTTCCTTTATTTTTTCTATTTAAAATACCCAATTTTTTCAAATAATACATGATGACTAGGATCCAATTAAGCAAGTTACCTAATATAACTTAAAATCTAATTTATTATATTTTTCGCATTCCAAAACTACCCCTATTTATAAGCTAACGTATTATGTAGGAGGTGTAACTAATGACACACGTTGGATTTGGAAAGATCTCCAAATGGTTGTAATGAATGTGGGAATTAATTTAGAAACTTATTTGAAATTGAATATTAAATTCAACATTAACGTATTAGTAATCTATAGGTGATTAACGTTTTGATTTATTTAATAAAAATTTATGTTGTTTTCCTTTTATAAATTATATGACTAGTAATCTATTAAATTCAACATTAACGTATTAGTAATTAATATCAATATCAATATCATTATCAGTATTAGTAATCAATATCAATATCAATATCATTATCAGTATTAGTAATCAATATCAATATCAATATTAATATCATTATCAGTATTAGTAATCAATATCAATATCAATATCAATATCAATATCAATATCAATATTGAAGTGGACATTATTATTATAAAAAAGGGTAAATTATTGTGCATAAAAAAATAAGTAGATTATTATAAAAAAGATAATAGGTCAAAAACTGTCAATATCAATATTGACAGTTTTATATTGATACTATCAATATCAATACTGATATATTGATGAAGAGTTTATTAATATATTCAATATTATCTACCTATTGATAATAAGTAGATTATTATTGTCAATCATATTATCTAGTTATTATATTTTCTTAATATCCATATCAATTTATGGATAATAATATTGACAATAGGTAGATAATAATAGGTAAATTAATTTCCAAGAAAGATATTGACAATATGAAACTATTTTTTCTCTAAATAATGTGCCTATTTTTTTCTCTAAATATTGTACCTTTTTTTTCTCTAAATCAAGCACCTATTACTTGTTTTATGAAAAATAATTTGATCATCTTTTTATTGTTTGTTTTATGAATTTTTTTTAATTTTTATAAATGAACCTATTTTTTCTCTCTAAATAATGTACGTATTTTTTTTCTCTAATAATGTACCTAGTATAATGAACCTATTTTTTGCTAAATTTTGTATCTATTTTTTTCTCTAAATAATGTACCTATTACTTGTTTTATGAAAAATAATTTGATAATCTATTTATTATTATTTTTTAAATGAACCTATTTTTTCTCTCTAAATAATGTACCTAGTAAAACAATTTACCTAGTATAATGAACCTATTTTTTTTCTTCTACATAATGTACATATTTTTAATTTATAAAAAACGTGCATATATTTCAATTATACAACATACCTATTTTCTATAAATTATCAAGTACCTATTTTCAATTTAAGAAAAATATACGAAAATTTCAATTACAAAGTAACTAACCTAGTTTGTTTTTATTAAATTTTTTTGATAAATAATATACATATATTTTTATACGTATATATTTATATTTATATATTTTGATAAAATGTAATTTACAGATTTTTTTTTGGTTTGCAATTTTAAGGGGCGATATGTTAGAGGGAATGGCAACCAAAAGAAATGGGGTGATTTATATGCTAGTAATATGGAGTATTAATTACAATTATGGCGATTAATGAAATGCTTGAAATAAATTATAAAGTTTGATGGCGACGATGTAAAAGCATAAGAATCTTATGGCCTCTTATATCCTCTTTGGTCATTTAAGTTTAAAATTGGGTTTCTACATAATTTTATAGAGTGATGAGTATAATACATAAAATAGAAAATGTAGAGACCTATATTAGACAAGCCCTTTCCTGCGTTTATCCCTTCTCTCTCTCCTTTTATTTTTTTATTTTTTTCTTCTTCTTCCTATGCGCCAGTTTTCTTCTTCCTCTTTATTTCTTTTTTTTTCCTGAGCTTTGGTACACCTGATACAAATGCTTGTATAATTGAAAGACGGAAAGGAATTGGGTCTTGATTGGAGTGTGGTGGTGGAGAAATAATAGTTGTTGGATTTATTGGGACTGGAGAGGCTGGAGAGTTGGTGCTACCAAAGGCGAGGGTGAAGGGGTTTGAAAGCTACTTGAGGGAGATGCTGAAGGGGAATTTGACGACGGTGACGGTAAAGGGGAATTTGATGATGGTGATGAAAATAGTGAGGGTGGCATTGAGACTGAAAATGGTAACGGAGATGGTGGAAGAAGGCTGATGAAGTGGTGTTGAGGAAGATGGAGAAGCCGATGTCGATAACAAACCGCGTACATTTCCTTTAGCCCTTCTGACTCGGGATGGCTCTTTTTCAGCTGCCCCTGCTGCAGCCTGCGATAAGCTGTATCTTCATGTTGGGCAGTGTTCCAGTTGGTAGATCTACTCCATTAACTCTGCAATCTCTTTCGGAATGTTTCTAGAAAAAGAATTATTGCATAAATAATAAATTTATCCTTATAAGTCATTTTGTAAAGAGATAAATTTGTCTTTAAATTTTTTAAAATAAAATAAGTAGAGAAATAAGACAAGTGAGTGAAAAACAGCACTCTAATCATCAACCTTGTTAAGCTTTGGGTTTTCATTTCATTAAAGGGTCAATGAACGAAAACTACTAAGCCCCGTGTAAGAAATTTCATGACAAGATTGGGCAACCTCTCAAGGCTAAACAAGTATCATGGAGGACCAATAATATTCTTGAATTGAAGATGCTGGATCCTGGATGTCATTACTTGTCATTAAAATATCATCAAACAAAGATAGAGATAAAGATAGGGCCATGAAGAGTAATTTGCTGGGGACTAAGTAAAGTCTACCATAATTAAATCACTTGAAATTGTCATCCCCTTTTTGCTAACATCCCAAAGGAAGACACATGTACTCTCTAAAATTCACCATGAAGAAACGAATAACTAACATCTAGTTGCTGTTGAAGAGATCTACAACTTTGAAAGAGTGAAAATTCTAGAATGTTTACATAATGAATAGAGTAATACATATATATAGCCAGTTCATCAGCGCATCGTTCTAGCCTTATGCACTTAAGTCACGACTTTTTGCACTCGAGTTCGAATAAGAGACACTTGAATTCGATATAATTTGACAAGAAACCACACAATTTCATTAATATCAACATGGATGACACTTAAATCTCACAAACACCAACTCAGCGACACACAAACTCACATATAGAGAAATGTACATCTCCATTTGGGCACTATTTATTTCTACTACATACTGTGGATGCACTAGAGAAACCAGATGACTTTAGATTCCTCGATTTTAATTAACCAGAGATTTCAATGGATTTGACATCAGGCTTCTTCACCTCTGCCTTTGGAACAGTGACACTCAGAACCCCATTCTCCATTGCAGCCTTAATCTCGTCTACCTTGGCATTCTCCGGAAGCTGAAACCTCCTCAAGAACTTGCCGCTGCTTCGCTCCACCCTGTGCCACTTGTCGTTCTTGTCCTCCTTCTCTACGTTCCTCTCTCCGCTGATCTGAAGCACCCTGTCGTCTTCAACCTCCACCTTCACCTCTTCTTTCTTCAGCCCCGGAAGGTCGGCTTTGAACACGTGGCCTTCCGGGGTCTCCTTCCAGTCGATCCTTGAGTTCAGGAAAGCTGAATTTTCCCGGGAAAATTCAGGGAATGTGGAGAGTGATGAGGAGGAAGGGAATGGGAAATCCTTGAATGGGTCCCAGACATCGAGAGAGAAAGGGTCGAAAATGCTGCCTCGTCGGAAGTTGGGAATGATCGACATTGGAAAAATTGATGGGTTTTGTTTAGATGCTGAGAAAGTTTAAGAATTTTAGTCGTTAGAGAATTGCTGCTTTGCTTGATTGGTTTGGGAAAGTAGAGCATTGGTTGGGTATTTAAAAAGAAGCCAAGAATATTCTAGTAAAGACTGGGCCTTGCAAACGCTTCTGTGATTTTCTATGGAAAATTCTAGGATTCTGGAGAATCTGTGGGCGGGGCTTCTTTGTGGGCTCATAACACAGTTAGACGAGTGATGGACTACTGGACTTCAAAATTCACTCAACCTACCCAGCATCATTTTTGTAAAATTTGAAATTCACTTTTTACCCTTCAAAGAAAATTAAAAACTAATGCGATTCATATTGAAGGAACATAACATAATATAAATATAAAAACTCAATATGAATCAAGAAATGGAATAATTAGGTGGTCTGACAATGTTATTTGAGGATTTGCAAGTTTTTCAAATCTTGAATGAGATTAATTTTTTTCTTTTTCCAATCATTGTGTTGTCTAGTGTCACCGTGAAGAATTAGCATGAATTGGAAAAAAAAGCATGATCAATCAACTAGCAAATCATTGTCATTTTCTGTTAATGAAGCCTCAATTACTACGTAGTCTATATCGAACAAAGCATGATCAATCTTGCAGGACTGTACTTGGGAAGTTCTATGATTTTTGTTTCGTTTCTCTCTGCTTTTCATGGTTGCTCTAGCTGTTCTGTTTCTTGTTAGTTTAGTTAGTCTGTGGTCCATAGGGGCTCGGTGTTGGTTTGGTTACCTTTTGTAGCATTGTATTTCTTGGCCTTTTAGGCTTTTGTACCCATTTTTTGGTTAATCCAATGTTTTGCTCAAATTTGACTTTAAAAGTCAGTAAATGACCAATTTGTTTATGAAATTAGGATTAAATTCACATTAAAAAGTAATTAAGGTTGCTACAAATCAATTCATTAATATTTAAACCTGAATTTGGACAATTACTGACAAAAAAAGCTTGAGTTTACCCCCAAAATTAAAGAATTAACCTAAGCTGCACATAAATTTAATTCATTTATATAAGCTTTCTTCATGCATCAAATCAAATTACTTACAAGAGTTAGTAATTACAAACTCATCTAATCAGCTAACTACTATCTTTAGCCCCCCGCAAGCTGAAGTGGGGATTGCACACCCTAAGCTTGGAACGAAGTTAAGCATGTCGAGCAAATGGAAGAGATTTTGTAAAGATATCTACAAGCTAATTAGTAGTATTAGCAAACTTTAAATGAAGAATACCATGCTGAACCAACTCCCTGATGAAGTGATAATCAACCTCAACATGTTTTGTGCGAGCACTAAAAACAGGATTATAAGCTAAATAAAGGGCATATTGATTATCATACCAAAGTAACAGAGCATAAGGAAGCTGAAAACCAATATCTTTAAACAATTTAGCAATGTAGTTGGAGGTACAGTTAACAGCACATTACACTATATCAACTGAAACTCATTATTTCAATTTCACTCAAGTTTTGGCATTTCATAAGGGTTTTTTTCTTTCTATATTTTGTATTAAATATTATATAGATCTTGTAATTTAAGAAGAGAAAAATGAAAGCCCTATGTTCTCTTGGCATGGAGGGATTCGTATCAATTACTCATTTATATAAACAAATTAATTACAATGATTGATCCGTATGCAACTATGAAGTATACATATTATCGTTGTTTGGCTTCATGAAAATATTATGATTTGGGGAGTTAATGAAAAACACTTTACATGAATGATCTCAATGTTTAGATAAATCAAAGATATTTTATCTAAAATTATTAGTTTCCTCTATGTGAAATCGGGTTCATCTTTAGGCTTCCCATTAAACGTTAGAAAGCAAAGTTTTTTCATTATTATTTAGTATTTACTGTCATGTTAAGGACATGAGTGCGAAAATACTGTGAGATGTTCCTCACAAAAGTGGTATGAAAAGTCATGAGATTTTATTCATGTCAATTGCACATATCTCAGAAAAAGTTAATTGCTTTTTAACAGCAATATTCGTTGAATTTATATCCAGGAGGACGATAGTAAAAAAACAAATTAAATTATCAAAATAAAACTTAACTGAAAAAGAATTAAATTATTAAAATAAAACTTGGGTATAAATTCATGTATCATTGCAGTTAAAAACTGGGTGAATCTGTTTGGTATCCTACTCAAAAAAATAAACTAAAAAATTATAATTTTATTTTAAAAAAAAGATGAGTTTTCAAATAGTGATTTTAAGATCTAAAAATTTATTTGGTATTGTACTCCAAACTATTTTTAAGATGTAAAAAAAATTGAAATTAAAATAAGAAACCCTAGATTACCAAATTGAAATTAGTAAAAGAAAAGGAAAAATATGTGAGCTTTCAATAGAAACCCTAGAAACCCAAAACATGAAAAAAGATTGATCAATTTTGGGTCGGGTAATGTACGAATGAGACCTTGATGGCCTTGAAGGAGGTGCGAACGACGATGTCAAGATGAATTTTTTTTTTATATAAAAATTCACTTGTTTTTGAGTTTTAAAAAATGACCAAACAGGTTTTTAAATTTTAACTTAAAATCTGTTTTTGAGTTTATAAAATTGAATACAAGTAGAATACTAAACGAGCCCCTAAATTTCCCCAAATCTGCTGCGTCATTATTTATCAAGACCAGAGGACTAGGATTAAGAATTGGGTAAAGCAAAAGCAAACATGATAAGATATCAAAAGTGAAAAAGTAAATGTAACTTTAGATAGAGTCGAACATAAGAAATCTTAGGATCATAATTTAAAGTTTAATGCCACTCTAAAAGTTTCAAACACAAGAAAGAATTTTAGCAAAACTGAAACCAGAAAAGCAACCCTTACAATTCAGAACAGGAATCAGGCAAAGCCTCAAAAATGCAAAACACAAATTAGCAAAATTACATTGATGACAATTGATGCTCCAAAATCAAACAAAGAAATACATAATGTGAAATGCAGTAGAGAATACAGAGACGATATTAACCAAAGATTTCAATGGCTTTGGCATCAGGCTTCTTCGCCCCTGCCTTGGGAACAGTCACACTTAGAACCCCATTCTCCATTGCAGCCTTAATCTCGTCTACCTTTGCATTCTCTGGAAGCTGAAACCTCCTCAAGAACTTGCCGCTGCTGCGCTCCACTCTGTGCCACTTGTCGTTCTTGTCCTCCTTCTCTACATTCCTCTCTCCACTGATCTGAAGCACCATGCCGTCCTCGAGCTCCACCTTCACTTCTTCTTTCTTCAGCCCCGGAAGGTCTACCTTGAACACATGGGCTGTTGGGGTCTCCTTCCAGTCGATCCTCGTGTTCAGGAAAGCTGAATTTTTCCGGGAAAGTTCAGGGAATGTGGAGAGTGGTGAGGAAGATGGGAATGAGAAATCCTTGAATGGGTCCCAGAGGTCATTGGAGAACGGGTCGAAATCTCGGATTTTAAAACTTTTTTTAAAAAGAAATAGTATAGCCGCCCGGCTATACTCCCTTTTTAATTTTTTAAGTAATAGTATAGCCAATCGGCTATACTCCTTTTTTCGAATTTTTTAAAAGAAATAGTATAGCCGGGCGGCTATACTCGTGTTTGCCAATTTTTTGAAAGAAATAGTATAGCCGCCCGGCTATACTCGTGTTTTCCAATTTTTTATAAAGTAGTATGGCCGGTTCCAATTTGTTTTTAAAAGAAATAGTATAGCCGGTCGGCCGGCTATACTCGGATTTTTCTTTTTAAACCCAAAACACAAATGCAATTCAATTAGCAAAATGCAAATGCAATTTCAAAACAGGAACCAGGCAAAGACTCAAAAACCCAAAACACAAATTAGCAAAATTACGATCCATTTATTAAATTAAAAGGAACCATTTACAAGCCATTATGTTACAAACACTCACACTCATTTCATTGATATCAACATTGATGACAAATTTTTTTTTTTGGTCGGAAAGAGATCTTCATAAAGAAACAGCCAAAAAAGACAGGCCAGAACCCCCAAAAGAGGGAGAAAAAGGAAACAAACAAACCAAACTAAGCAAGGAGAAATCTAAAGCACAGAGCTAAAAGGCAGCCAGAAACAGAAGGCGCCAGAAGAAAACAAGCAACATTGATGACAACTGACACTCCAAAATCAAACGTATAAATACATAATGTGAAGTGCATCCAGTAGAGAATACAGAGACGATATTAATCAAAGATTTCAATGGCTTTAACATCAGGCTTCTTCACCTCTGCCTTTGGAACAGTGACACTCAAAACCCCATTCTCCATTGCAGCCTTAATCTCGTCCACCTTTGCATTCTCAGGAAGCTGAAACCTCCTCAAGAACTTGCCGCTGCTGCGCTCCACTCTGTGCCACTTGTCGTTCTTGTCCTCCTTCTCTTCATTTCTCTGTCCACTGATCTGAAGCACCCTGTTGTCTTCGAGCTCCACCTTCACCTCTTCTTTCTTCAGTCCCGGAAGGTCTACCTTGAACAAGTGGGCTTCTGGGGTCTCCTTCCAGTCGATTCTGGTGTTCAGGAAAGCTGAATTTTCCCGGGAAAATTCAGGGAATGTGGAAAGTGATGAGGAGGAAGGGAATGGGAAATCCTTTAAGGAGTCCCAGAGATCGAGAGAGAATGGGTCGAAAATGCTGCCTCTTCGGAAGTTGGGGATGATCGACATTGGAATAATTGATGGGTTTTGTTTGAAGGCTAAGAAAGTTTGAGAATTTGAGTCGTTAGAGAATTGCTGCTTTGCTTGATTGGTTTGGGAAAGTAGAGGATTGGTTAGACATTTAAAAAGAAGCCAAGAATATTCTAGTAAAGACTGGGCCTTGCAAACGATTCTGTGATTTTCTCTGGAAAATTCTAGGATTCTGGAGAATCTGTGGGCGGGGCTTCTTTGTGGGCTCATAACACAGTTAGACGAGTGATAGACCACTGGACTTCAAAATTCACTCAACCTACCTAACTAACACCATTTTTGTAAAAATTGAAATTCACTTTTACCCTTAAAAAATATTAAAAACTAATGCGATTCATATTGAAGGAACATAACGTAATACAAATATAAAAACTCAATATGAATCAAGAAATGGAATAATTAGGTGGTCTGACAATGTTATTTGAGGATTTGCAAGTTTTTCAAATCTCGAATGAGATTATAAAAATTTTTAAAAATCATAGTGTGGTCTAGTGTCATGGGAAGAATTAGCATGAATTGGGAAAAATAAAAATAAAAATTGCGAGGCTGATAATATTTCTTACTAATTATCTGGAACAAGGGTAAATACGAAACAGTACACAGCAAAAAGAAGCAGGAAATATTGTTGGAAATTTAGAAAACTCAAATAACAAGAGATAAAGCTCTGTAGAACTGAAGTACATTTCATTGAGTGAAAACGCAGCTTAAATAGCACATACAAAGCAATTAAACTCAGAAAACAAAGGAACAACTAAACATCACACTACTACCAATACTAACAGACTTATCCCACGACTTATCCCACTACTACCAATACTAGCAGACTTCTCCCACAACTAGAATATCCCTATTGAATAGGTAAACCACAACTGATTTCCTAGAACATAGGAACCAACGTTTATTGAATTACAAATAACATAAATAATTTCTAACATCCTCCCTTAAACTGAACGTTCTTCAGACTTCAGTTTAGAAAGAGTCTCCAAGTAACTTTGCTGCTGCTGCTGCTGCTTCAACATTAAACAAGATCCTTCCGGGAACTCACCCCTAACAAATTCCTCAATTTCACAAACACGAGTAACTTCAGTGGCTTGATCATAATGTCTGCAATCTGATCTTCATTCTTGCAATAATTCAAATCAATGATTCCATATTTGCAAAGATCACGCAAAAAATGAAATCTCACATGGATGTGCTTAGTTCTTCCATGTAGAACATGATTCTTCCCAACTTTGATTGCTGAAATGTTGTCACAGTAAACAAGAGTAGGACCTTGTTGCTGGAAGTATAATTCTTCAAGTAACCTTCTCAACCATATGGCTTGACAAGCACATGTAGTTGAAGCCACAAATTTAGCTTCTGTGGTTGAGAGAGTAACAATTTGCTACTTCTTGGAAGACCATGATATTGCTCCTGTCCCCATCATAAACACATAGCCTGATGTACTTTTGCTATCATCTGGATCACCTGCATAATCACTATCAGTGTAACCCAACAAATTAGTCATCTTCACCTTCTTGTAAAAAATTCCATACTCCTTTGTCCCTTGCAAATATCTGAATATCCTTTTTGCAGCCATAAGGTGAGACTCCATTGGACTTTCCATGTACAGACTAATAAGACTTACAACATGCATTATGTCAGGTCTGGTTGCCGTGAGGTACATGAGGCTGCCAACAATTTGCTTGAAAAACGTACCATCAACTTTCTTTCCTCCAGGATTCTTAGTCAGCTTCAATCCCAGTTCAGTTGGAGTACCAACTGAGTTGCAATTATGCATTTCAAACATGTCCAAAATACTCTGGACATATTTTTTTTTGTGAAATAAAAATACCACCAACAGATTGTACCACTTCAATGCCAAGAAAGTAGTGCATCAGTCCTAAATCTGACATGTCAAATTCAATCATCATAGAATGTTTAAAATCATCAAACATGGCCTCATGGTTTCCTGTGTAGATCAAATCATGTACATAAAAGCATACAATAAGTATCTTCCCCTCATCTCCAATTTTTATAAACAGTGTATGCTCATATGGGCATTTTTGAAAACCTTTTCTCAAAAAATAAGCATCTATACGACTGTACCAAGCTCGGGGTGCTTGTTTTAGTCCATATAATGCCTTTTTTAACTTATATACCTTATTTTCATGCCCTTTCTTCACATAACCAGGGGGTTGGTCTACATATACCTGCTCCTGCAGATCGCCATGAAGGAAGGCGGACTTCACATCTAACTGAAGATGGGCCAAGCTTTCTGTGCAGCAAGTGAAAGGACCAAACGAATGGTATCAAGTCTCACAACTGGAGCAAAGACTTCCTTGAAATCAACACCATATTCTTGCTTGTAGCCTTTTGCAACTAGGCGTGCTTTGTACTTATCAACTTCTCCATTTTCATTGAACTTCATTTTCTCGACCCACTTAACACCAATGGTCTTCTGTCCTTTTGGAAGATCTATCAACTCCCACGTTTTATTTTTCTCAATTGCTTTAATCTCCTCAGCCATGGCTTTCTGCCATTTTGATTCTTGGACAACATCTTGGAATGACATAGGATCACAATATGAAAATAAGGCTTAATGACTGAGTTCCTCTTGAGAATCATAATTAATTTCACTGACCTCATAATCTTCCATCCATGCAGGCCTTTTCCTTGTATGTGATGGTCATGGACTAGATGATTGCACCTCATTTGGTTCAGCGAGTGGAAAGTTAGAGGATTGCAGTGGCTCTACAATCCCTGAAACGTCTTTTTCTTCATCAAGGCTTACAAGATTTGCTTGTGTCTTGTGACATTTTCAGTCCAATCCCACTCATTTTCTTCATCAAACACCATATCTCGGCTGATGATGATCTTCTTAGTGACATGATTTATCAACTTATAGGCCTTTGAGTGCTCACTGACCCCAAGAAATACACACTTCTCACCTTTATCATCCAATTTCTTCCTCTTATTGTCCAGGACATGAGCATAGGCTATGCAGCCAAAGATTCTAAAATGATCCACTGCTGGTTTGTGTCCCTTCCACGCTTCCTCAGGTGTCATATTCTTGACAACTAGTGTGGGACTTTGATTCAACACATGAATGCTCCAATTAACTGCCTCTGGCCAGAAAAGTTTTGGAATGTTTTTCTTGGCCAACATGCAGCGAACCATGTTTAGAATTGTGCGATTCTTCCTCTCGCAAACACCATTTTGTTGTGGTGTATAGGCTGCAGTGAGCTATCTTCGAATGCCATTGACATCAGAAAAATCAGAAAACTCTTGTGAGTTGAACTCTCCACCACGATCTGTTCAAAACACTTTGATAGCTTTTCCCACATGCTCAACAAGAGCTTTGAAGTTTTTGAATGTTGAAAATGCTTCTAATTATTCCTGCAAGAAATATACCCACGTCTTCCGACTATAGTCATCAATAAATGTTATGAAATACCTCTTTTTTCCATTTGATGCAGGATTTATGGGTCCACATATGTCGGAATGAACCAGCTCCAAAGGTTGTTGAGCTTTCTAGGCTTTTTCTTTTGGAAATGACTCACAATGCTGCTTTCCGATCATACATTCTTCACAAATTTGAGAAGGAGAATCAATTTCTGGGAGACCATCACCATATTCTTCTTGTGCAATGTCTTCAAACCATTAAAATTGAGATGACCATATCAGAAATGCCAAAGCCACACCATATTTTCAACCTTGGCAGTCAGACAAGCTTGAACATCTTTTTGGATTGACAAAGGAAACAATCGATTCTTTGTCATCTTCACTTGAGCAATCGTTCCTCTTCTTGGATCACTGATCTCACAAATGCCTTCTTTGATGGTGATCACATAGCCCTTCTCTTGCAGCTGGCCAATGCTAAGCAAATTGGTTTTTAAGGCAGGAGCATAATACACATTAGAAATTGTTTGAAGAGAGTTATCCTTTGCCTTGATTTGGATATCACCCTTCCCCATTACTGAAATCACAGAATCATCACCAAATTTCACAGTAGTATGAAACGATTCATCCAAATTATGAAAAACAAACTTACTCCCACACATATGATTGCTACATCCTGAGTCAATGTACCACAATTTTGAACGGGATTCCTCCTGTGTATCGCAAGCCATAAGAAGAGTTTCTTCATCTCCTTGTGTAAAGTTTGATGTCTGACCCCTTAGACATGTTAGTGTAGCATTTAGAACGATAGTGACCGTACTTGCCACACCTATAGCACTCAATATGTGATTTGTCGAGTTTGGACTCATGCTGGCTTTGTTGTCTGTATTGACCTCTGCCTTTGCCTTTGAAATCTGAATTTCCTCTACTGCTGGAATCAGAATTTCATCTACCACCAGAATCATGTTTTCCTCTACCGCCGAATCATAATTTCCTCTGCCTCTTCCTCGGCCTCTACCTCGACCACAATCGGAACCTCTCCATGATGAGGATTCATTGCTAGTGGAGCTTTTCAAAGCTTTCTACTCTATTGTAGTATCCTGACTTTTAAGTTTCTGCTCATGCACCAACAGTGAACTATGCAGTTCATCAATTGACATTGTTTCAATGTCGTTTGTGTGGGAGCAAATTTCCCCACGAGAATATTCGGTTGAAAAGATTCCTCTTTCTTCTTCGCCGCCTCTTTCTCCCTGCAAAATAGAACCAATAAGAGGACCACACCCGGGGGGTGTTGGCCAAAGGTCCTCCGATGCCTAAGTTAGTTCGAGAGTTTATGAGAAAAACACTAGCTAACAATAGGGTACGGAGTTGTATGTTTATGGTGTAAACCGGGCGGCCAGAGCCTTATGTAAAAGAGGGAGAGAAAGGAGGTGGCTAGAGTTGCATAGAGAAATTTAGACGTACTTTGAGTAGTAATTCTGACGTCTTTGAGAGAGAAGTTTAGACGTAGTTTGAGTATTGATTCTGACGTCCTTTGAGAGAGAAGTTTAGATGTAGTTTGAGTAGTAATTCTGACATCTTTTGAGAGAAGTTTAGACGTACCTCAACCCTTTGTGTGGCCATGTATTTATAGGGGGCCTCGACGAGGTTGGTGAGGTTGGTGTGGTAGGTGTGGTAGGTGTGGTAGGTGTTGTTGGTGTATTTAGGGATTTGATTTATTAGGGTTAAATCAAATCCCTAATTGTGGTAGGTATTCAATCAATCCCTAACTTAATTAGGTAACTCCTCCTTTAATTGGGAATTGTGGTAGGTGCCAAATCAATTCTCAACCCAATTAGGTAACATTCCATTTAATTGGATAATCCCCAATTAAATTGAATAATTCCCAATTAGGTTAAATAATTCCCAATTAGGTCAAATAATTCCCAATTAGGTCAAATAATCCCCAAATGGAATGAATTATTTGACCTAGGATTATGAATAAATTCGGTTCCCACAAATGCCCCCGACACGCATGGCGCGTGGTGGCATGTAGAAGGTGTAGATTGTCCGTTGGGTCCATCCAGAATCGGGCTTCCTTCGTGGACCTGGGCTCCTGAGTGGAGGAGGTGTTTGACTTGCTAATTTTTCGAGCTTCCAATTGGAATGGGCTTGTGACTCTTTGTAGGTCAATGAACCTCAATTGCTATAAGTGCAGGGCTTCTCTTTGCTCCTTTTCAAATTGCAAACTTGCTTCCTCTACTTTCTGTTTGTGAGAAAGATCTTGGAGGACTGCATCGCTTGTCAAGGAGAGGAGTTGTCGTGCACACCAAGGTAGATCATGATCTCACGATCCGCTTCAATCAATTCTTTGATGTGTGGTCGATCGACTTGATCTTCTACTTGCAGATGATTATATCGGAAGAAGCTCAACCTCGGCTCGAGACATGGCCAAGGTTCATTAGGCTCTAAACGTCCCTATCGTGTTCCGTGAATGGCGCTAGTTGCCGAGCGAACATCGGAAGGAGGTTGGTGGTCCGCCCCGCCAAAGATGTTGGAAGATGGAGGTTGTATGGCTCGGATCTAGATGATCCGCTAGTTGAGCGGTGGTTGCAACTAAGTTGAGCGGAGGAACAGTGTTGCGAAGCGGTGCAGGGGCCGCTGAGCGGGTGGCTGCAATCGAGCGGTAGTCGAACAAGATGGAGCCGCTAGCGCCGAGCAGCAACTAGGGTTCTTGAGCGGGTGATTGGAGCTGTTTAAGCTAGTAGTCAGACAGATGGATGCGCTGCACCGAGTAGGCAGGTGGGCATTGGAGCAGTAATCGAACAGGATGAAGGTGGCTGCCTAACTTTTGTCTTTTGCTTGTAGCGAGTAACGTCGCAAGCAATTGAAGCTGGACGACATGGTTAAGGTCGGCCGAGCTTTGAACATTCCTTAGAAGTTTCGTGAGTGGCGCTGGCTATTGAGCGAGTATCGGGAAGAAGTCGGTGGGTTGCCCCTTGCCCAGGATGTTGAGAGATGGAAGCGAGAATGGTCAGACCACGATGATCTACTCCGCCGGACAGAGGAGTGTTCTGAACCCTCATCGAAAAGGAGGGCTGGCGCGTGTCTTCAAGAGATGAAGCTGGTTCTTTGCGGGCGAAGAGTGTGTCTCCGTTGAGGAAAAGACAAAGTTGCCTTCATTGAGGAGACACAAGTACGAAGCTTTCCCCATCATCTGCCAGGGTTAAACACCTTGTTGGTGCGGATAGCGAGAAGATTGGCGGCATGCGCCATGCTCGGGATGTTCTACTCAAGCCTCATGCCGACGAGCTTGAAGGCCGTGATTCGCTCCGCGAAGTAGTCCGTGCGAGATCTAGTTCACCTGGCCGAGAAGCAAAGAGATGCGTATACTCCTCTCCGAAGTTCGGGTCGTCTGCATCGATCCAAGGATGGGGATCGAGTTGGGAGGTCTGCTCATGATCCATTTGTTGAGTTACGGGCGATCAAGCGTAGAGTTGATTCAGCGTCGTTGACTCCTTTGGAGGTGAGGTTGGCGGAGGCTAAGGAAGCGAGAGAGTCATTTGCTCGAGCAAAGGGTTCCTCTCGTAACGTCTGCGACTAAGCCTGGGTGGAACACTTTAGTCATGTCGGAGATGCGGTGTGTCCGACTGCTCAAGACTAACTTTTTGTCAAGCTCGTCCACTTGTACCGAAATGGGTTAATCATAACCGTCAGCCGGCGATCTTGAGACCTTCTCAAGTCTTTCCTTGGAGAAACAAAGAGAAGCGACATTTCATCCGCTTCAAAAGGGGGTAGTTTTTGCTGCCGAGACTATTCGAACTCGTCTGCTGTTGCCCCTCTTCTTCTTCTCAACTCGGTGAGTTGGAGAAGAAGAATGCTGAATCGACTAGCAAGCTTTACCGAGCGGCGCATTATGAAAAGAAGACGTCGATTTGAGGGCGATGATATCTCGAGTGAAGAGTTCTCTTGCCAAGAAGGACTCGAGCTTACCTCTTCTGCCGACTTGGTTAGTCGAAAGGATGCTTACTTCCGTCTTGAGCGCAAGAATGCTGATCTCGCCCTCGGTTATGACAAGCTCCTGGTTAAATCGCGTGCCTACCACAAATCTTTGAAGAGTCCAAGTTTGAGGCCACCGTAGATGCGTATAAGCTGGGCTACCTAGATCGCACAAATGGGACTGCTTCCTCTTATGCCATTGAAGATGTAGACATCGAGACGCTCTGCCTCGACTTGTTCCCTGCTCAAAGTGAGCAGTTAAAGCTGCAAATCAAAGGAGTTGAAGATCGGGCGACCAAGAGGCGGTAGAGGGAGCGTAAGAGGATGCGGTGATGAGATGGTGGCAGATGTCGTGGATCGACCGGTGGGCCGCCGAGAGCGTGGCTGATCAAACGAGTTACAAGGGGCTGCAGATCAAGGATCTCCTGCCGGTGCTTTGGAGTAGATGAAGACTTCTTTTCAGCTTTTGTAGTTTCCTTTCTTGTTTAGAATAATTGGTCGTGGTTGACCATTTTCTTTTTGTTGAACTTGGCGGTTGGTCACTTTGCTATGAAAATTTCAGTTATTTCTTCAACTTCAATTTGCATATTGTCTTGTGAACTCGCTTGAGTAGTCGGCCGTTGTCTTGATTGTGTATCTTCCTTTGGAGATTTATGAGTGCCGGGTCCCCCTTGAGGGATTCCTGGTGTGTTCTGCATATCCCGTAGAATGTTTTGGTTGTTCACCCTGCGTCTCCCGAAGGACGCCGCTTATGGGCAACTTATATGGCTATCCCGCCTCCCTTAGGAAACGGATAGGAACCTGGATACCTCCCTTAGGAAATTCTGGCGCACCTGCGTCTCCCGAAGGACGCTTACGGCCGCGTCTCCCGAAGGACGCTTTTGGTTGTTAACCTGCGTCTCCCGAAGGACGCCGCTTATGGGCAACTTATATGACTATCCCGCTCCCTTAGGAGACGGATAGGAACTTGGATACCTCCTTAGGAAATTCCTAGCGCACCTGCGTCTCCCGAATGACGCTTACGGCCGCGTCTCCCGAAGGACGCTTTTGGTTGTTCACCCCGTCTCCGGAAGGACGCCGCTTATGGGCAACTTATATGACTATCCCGCCTCCCTTAGGAAACGGATAGGAACCTGGATACCTACCTTAGGAAATTCCTGGCGCACCTGCGTCTCCCGAAGGACGCTTTTGGTTGTTTACCTGCGTCTCGAAGGACGCCGCTTATGAGCAACTTATATGGCTATCCCGCCTCCCTTAGGAAACGGATAGGAACCTGGATACCTCCCTTAGGAAATTCCTGGCGCACCTGCGTCTCCGAAGGACGCTTACGGGCTGCGTCTCCGAAGGACGCTTTGGTTGTTAACCTGCGTCTCCCGAAGGACGCCGCTTATGGGCAACTTATATGACTATCCTGCCTCCCTTAGGAGACGGATAGGAACTTGGATACCTCCTTAGGAAATTCCTAGCGCACCTGCGTCTCCGAAGGACGCTTACGGCCGCGTCTCCCGAAGGACGCTTTTGGTTGTTCACCCTGCGTCTCCCGAAGGACGCCGCTTATGGGCAACTTATATGGCTATCCCGCCTCCCTTAGGAAACGGATAGGAACCTGGATACCTCCTTAGGAAATTCCTGGCGCACCTGCGTCTCCGAAGGACGCTTCTACGGCTGCGTCTCCGAAGGACGCTTGTAGTCGTCACCTGCGTCTCCCGAAGGACGCTACTTATGGGCAACTTATATGGAGATATTCTGGAATGAGTAGGCAGATAAGACATTCGGAATGAGAAACTAAACTTTATATTGATGTTTATAAGGTTACAATTGCCTTATTCGAGAATGAAAATAGCTGGATACACAAAACTAGAGGCTTCTAGTCACGCTCATCTTTTTCCGAGATGTGTAGGACTCGATTATCTCGCTTGGGACCGAGGAGGAAGCGTTATGGATGATACTTTCGGAGATGGTATGCACTTCACTGTCGTGGAATTTCCTTCCCTTCCATGGTGTCTAGTGTGTAGCTCCCCGCCTCGGATCGGCGGGTTACATATGGGCCCTTCCCGGTGAGGATTCATCTTTTTACCCTTGCCTTGGTGCAGTGATGAAAGCCTGCCTCGGCTTCAATGATCGCGACCCGCTCGGGGCGAAGTTGCGTCTCTTCTGCGCCACCGCTTGCTAGCGTGGTTGACGTGAAGTCGATGGCGAGATGATCTCTGGTCGATGCCGGGCATGTCGATGGCGACCATACGAACATGTCTTTGTTATTCTCGAGGAAGGTGGTCAGCTCCACCTTCTCGTCTGGGCTTAGGCGCGAGCCGATCCGCGCTTTTGTTTGGCTGGTCGATCAAGGGGTACTAACTCAACGTCCTCCTCGGGCTTCCATCCTTCTTCGTGAGAGACCTCGGACGGATTCCCTCAACTTGGTCCCGATTCTTTAATTGCTATAAGAGGGTAGTTATTCCCTTTCCCTTCCTCGGCTGCTTGGTTGCTAGGGGCGAGATCTGGTTGTTCTACTCCCTTGATTTGCACGATTTACAGGAGGAACTGTGTTTGCTTGCTCTTCTTCAGCCCTTGAGCAGAGCATTTCCTCGCCATCGCCGATCACTATTGATCTGACCGACACCACCCTGTGGATGGGGTAGCGGATCTTCGATGCGTGGCGGAGGTGATGGCGTTGATCTTGCCGATCCAGGGTTTGCCTAATGCCATTGTAGGGTGAGACTTCATCAATGACCGTGAATGTTTGCAAGCTGATTATAGGTGGGGAGTAGACGTCGAGATCTATCGTGTCCACCGTGAATCGTTATTGCGCCATTGAAGCCGGGCCAATGACTTAGCTGATTTGTTGATCTTTGTCTCCAAGCCCATCTCTTTGGATGACCGCCATTCTGCAGGATATTGGCTGCGCTGCCCTCATCTGCATGGATTCGGTCGACCTCGGCCTGAGCAATCTGAATGCTGATGACAAGGGCGTCATTGTGTGGCATATCGAGGCCGACTAGATCTTTCTTTTGGAAGCCGATCACGGGATCGTCTCTTGCTTGCTGAAGGTCGGTCGAGATTTGGGAAATCACAACGGCATGTTTGATCTTCCTTTTCTTTTCCTTCTTTGGTCAGCCCGGATTCCTGAGTCGGCCAGGATCGTGTTAATCCTTATAACTTTCTGTGGAGGTTCCTTGGCGACGTCGCGGTCCTCGATCTGCTGAATGGCCTTCTTTGCTATGAACTCGGTGCAATGGCCTTCTCTCACGAGCTCTTCGAGGTGCGTTTTCCAAGCAAAGCAGTTGTTTGTGGTGTGCCCATGCGTCCCATGGAAGGCACAGTATTTTCTAGTATCCCTCTTGTCCGGATCACCCTTTAAGGGTGGCGGTCTCTTTACCCAAGGCTTGTCCTTCACTTGGGCTAAGATTTGATGTATGGGGATGGAGAACTTGGTAAAGTTCTCCCCTGCCGGTACTTCTCCTAGCGGGCGCGGCTTACGCTTGTCTTTGTTCCTGCTATTAAACTTGTCGCCTCCCTGACTTGCCTGCTTGGTAGGTTGATCTTCCCGCCTGGTGAATTTCTTTGCGGCGATTCGATCTTCATCCCAGAGCGCGTAGCGTTCCGCAGTCGCGAAGACCTCTGCCAAAGTCTGGTTGGGAGTGATAGTCAACTCGCGGTATAAGTCGTGCTCGGCTGGAAGACCTTTCTTGAAAGCAGTAGTTGCGACTTGGTCATCGCATCCCACAATGGTCGCCTTTTCTGCTTTGAATCTCCTAATGTAATCTCGGAGAGATTCATCAGACTTCTTGTATATGTTGAACAGGTGGCCATGGTTTTTCTTAATCGCTCGATAAGAAGTGTACTCCTTAGTGAAGACATAAGCCAGCTCATTGAAGCTGCTGATTGATCCGGACGGTAGGGTATAAAAGAGAATCGGTAAGAATACGCCGCTTGAGAATATCTTGCCGAACGGCACCCTAGCAACCTACCAGCAATCTGGAATGTAGTGGGAATGTGAAAGATGAGATGCCGATGAGGAGGTGCTTCCCAAGCACCGGATATTAGCACCCTCCGATTCCTCCAAGTCTTGTGGGAGGTCGGCACCCCACTGATAAAATGCCCACAAGCCGAAGCTTGAAGGCAGTTAGCCTTCACCCATCCACCATGATCGGCTCCCCCTCTTCAGCAATACCGAACGCCACTATGGTTGCCATTAGAGCCACCCAGAAGTTTGGATTGTACTGGCCAGGGGCATACCCCAGGTGGGCAAGAATGTTCTGCACGGCAGGTTGCAACGGTAGCCGAACCCCCAACTTTAGGATGTTCGTGAACAAAACCACTTCACCATCTTTAGGTCTGCTCAAAGACTCGGTAGGAGTCGGAATCCTCCACTTTATAGAGTCGGGAATCATGAATTCGGCTCGGTATTTGGCAAGCTCACGCTCGGTAATGTTGTTCGGCCCTAAGTAATCGACACCAAACAAGGTCTCCTTGGGTTGACCCATCGGTACCCTTGGGTTACCCTGCTGAACCACAGTCACTATGGGAGCGGAGGAAGCTTCGGCAGTTACATCCACGCGACCAGACCTGGAGGCTTCTGATTGATAACTCACATGCCGTTCGGGCCTGTGAGTATCCTTCATAAAAAATTCGCAGTATTGACTAGTGCTTGCACAGTTAATATCGCACGGAATTACGGCCAACGACAAGGCTTCTGCTGTCGGACACACATCTTCCTTCTCTACCGAGGGAATAGCTTCGGTCTCTTGCACGATGACCTCAGCTTCGGCCCCATCTCCCTCGGCACTCTCCCAGCTCCACGACGCGCTCTCGGTAGCCCCTTGATTGTCCGATGAATCACCATCGAATGCGTGGGGCTCACTATCATATTGAGACTCGCTATCGGACATCTACAAACAAAAATGAAGGGAAACTAAATGCCATGCAAAGATCAAACTATGTCATCTCATTTAGAAATAAACTCAGATATTCTCCTCCTCAACATGTCAAACTCCTTATTCTTCTTTGATGGCAAAGAAGATCCTCGTTCTTTCAACAATTCCAGCATGAGGCTGAACAGTTGTTCAGTCATATGAGGCTGAACCGTTACTCATGATTCATAAACATACAGAAAGAACATTACCAGCAAGACATTGTACAGAATACCCACTAACAATGTATAATCCCCAGAAAGTTATCACTTAGGCCCCAACAAACACCAATTTACTATGCAAACTTGTCGAACTGCAAAATTTCAGAAAAAAAAAATAGAAAAGAAAAGAAAAAGAATTAAGAAGCATACCCAGTGACAGTGAGAATCGTAAACCACGATAAATAAAAAGTGCAAATAATTCTAATCTTGTCGAATGAACTAATTTTCTGGGAAGTGTGAAACAAATTATAAACGGACCTGCTTAGGTCCCAACAAAAATGGAAGAAAACAAAAGAGAAAGCAGTATCTAAGTCATTAAAAAAACACAGTACCTAACTCTAGTTTTTTTTTTCTTTTTCCAATTTCGTTCATTTCTACAAGGACATAATAAGTCAAGCAGAAGTAAACACTGTTACCCATTTAAAACAAAAACTTACATTTTCCCTCCGACCAAACAGAGGGAAAAGCACATACGGAGAGAGAGAGAGAGAGAGAGAACAAGCTAAAAGACCAAAATGAAAAATAAATTCACCTTAGGGCCTGCCAGTGCCATGGCCCTGCCCCCCCACAATTTTTCCCATACACTGTATTATGTAGCTGCAGCTCAAACAGACCACCATATAACCATTGTAGTGTCCCTCCGAAAAAAGAAACCATTGTAGTGGCCCACCCCAAAATAATTACTTATTGGCTGATTGAATGCAACCCCTATAATCACTTCATAATAATTTCATTCACAATTATATATTACATGTTTGTAGTCCCACAATTAGTATAGCGAGAAAATAGAAGAAAGTAAAGCCATATTAGCCGATTAATCTCCCAATACTAAAAAACAATGCCTTTGTTTATAGTATATATTATTTATTGAATTTTTCTTTTTAAAACTTGTGTTATGGTTCGACCCCCTACACATACAATGCTAGCTCCGCCCCTTCACCAAACCAATTCCATAAAAAAAAAATACAAAGTAACTGGAAACACCAAGTTACTTACCACTGAAGAAGCTCAATAACATCACAAGTGAAAGTGATGGTGCAAATATGATTGCTTACTAAACAATTCCTTTGCTTGTATGCTTGGACAAACTACTTTTGTAGATGCTTCAAGTAAAACGAGCTCAAAGACCAAAATGAACTATAATATTCAAGCTGTTTAACTATTCTCTTCTCAACTTGAGCTTTCACCATACCAGTTGCAGACCCAAAAAATAGAAAATACAAATTAAATATTTATAACTGGAAGCACCAAAAAGTTACTTACCAGTGAAGAAGCTGAATCAAGTGACGAAGAAAGATAAAGAAACACATCACAAGTGTAAGTAATGATGACAAACATGATTGCTTACTAAACAATTGCTTTATATGCTTGGACAAACTACTTTTCTAGTGCTTCAAGTAAATCTTACCGGGTGAAATCAGGAGAGAAAAAGGAGGCACTTTTTTTTAAAGGGCCTTTGATGTTATTCACAAACTCACACATACATCGATGTTAAGACTTGAACCCAGCGTCATTTTTGGGAGAGCTTTACTCCAAATTACTACACCAATGAATCCTTTATTAGAGAAAAGAGGTAATTGCACTGGACTTTTTCTCCTCCACATGCTAAAAGTAACTAGGTACGAAATAAAACAATTTTTTTGGAGATACAGCGATCAGGGGGAGGGGAAGGAGCTCAATAACACATTACCAATTTTGTATAGATTAATTCGGAGATTATAACCTCTTTTCCAGTTTGGTTGATATTTACATGATGAGCTTTAGTAAAAACATGTAAAGCACCAGGTGTATTACATTAAGAAAGTACATTGGAGTCTATATCAATGTTATAAACGACTCCTCCACAGGACACTACTGGGAGTTGGACACACTTTGAGCATTGTGTTTTTTTTTCTTAACCAGCAGGCATGTTGAAAGTCTGTTATTTCTCCACACTTGGGTGTCAATATAATTTGTTTATGCCACACAATTTTTTGCACCAGTTTTGTCCTTAAGGGGAGTGTCCACCAGAATTACGAGAAGCTATAACAAGGATTCTGAGCCTCTGCAGTTAGATACTACGCATTTACCCGCATTTCACTAAATCTAAACCATTATAATGTACTTTTAATTTTTACAATTATAAATAATGTAATTTTATTTATTATTATTATTATTCTTTTGATTTTATGTATTTTACTATTATTTTACTCAAATTTACAAATTCACCCTTATTACTAATGGAAAATTGGATGAAATTTCAAAATATTTTAATTAACTCAAATGCTAATTAAATTGACTAACTTTTTAGTTATGTGGATAAGTTTAATTAGGATAACAGTTCGGGAGTAAAACGACACTTTACTCTATATTAAAATACACATAATTTTGAAAAATGAATAAGAGTTCATGTCCAACAAAATTCTTTATAAATTAAGATAAATTAAAAAATTTATTGACACACGCGTGCTGCATGCGACGTGTCCATAGGCTAGTATCTGATTATATTTTGGCCCCACTCCCCCTTTTTTGAGTAAATATGGAGGTGGGGAAATAGGGTGGCGCACTAACAAGTTTCGACCCCGTGCCTTCATCACTAAGGCAAACCCTCCCCTTTTCTAACTTGGCAAAAAAAACAAGAGTATCTGATCAGTGGCGGATGCATTAAGGGACAAGAGGGGTCACATGACCCCATGAGATGGCCGAAAATGTGGCTGTGGACAGCCTATGGAGGTCTGGGATGACCCCATGGCGAGAAGCTCAGCGACCCCAAATGCACACAAGGTGCTCGACAAAAGGCCAGAAAGGCCTTCACGCAGAAGAAAAGTAACTTCAGTAGAAGAGAAGAGGAAACAAGCAACAGAGAAAGCAGCCTTTGCTGCAACAAAAAACTTAAAAAATAAAAAGTGGTAGGCCAGATACTGATGCAGCACTAAGCACAAGGTGATAGGCATGCAGTTTGTAGCAACAAAAAACTTAAAAAAATAAAGAAAAGTAGGCCAACGTCCACAGCTGGTCTAAGTCTTTTCTTTTTTTTGGTCAAACGGGCTGGTCTTAGTCTCTAATTCAGAAATATGTTCATTTCTTTTTGTCGTAATTAAAAATATGTTCATTTCATTAAGCAAGCATGCACAAAAATCTTAGGTTTTATTGTTCCCTTATCTTTTAATTTAATTATTGTTCTAATTTTTAGTTGATTTATTATTATTATTTCTAACCTTATTATTATTATGTGTTGATGTGATTATTAAAATTTTTATTTAGAAATTAAAAATGATTCCTAGGAAAACAATTATATGGAAATCTTAAAAGATAGAGAAAGAAAAGGAAGAAGAGATTGTTCAAAATCTTAAATTTTAGTGATGAATTTATCTATAAAGGGGTTCTCCAAAAAAAATTTCTTCTTCCGAGTGAGGTTAATGGTAGAGTATTAGTGTGTGTTTGTTTTTATTTTTATTATTATTTAAAAAAATAATTGGATAGAAAATGACTCATTTATCCTACAAAATGCCTTAACAGTTTAGCCTAAAAAATTTCGACACTTTTACACTATGACCCTATGACCCGAGAGTCCTGGATCCGCCACTGTATCTGATTATATTTTTAGAGATTCTGAGGTTTTGCCTTCAGCATCGGTAGTAAGACTTTTGTTATGGCTTTATTATTGTTACAGTTGCACAGGCCGGAGAAAGTATCAAAGTGATGATCCCTCTTTTTTATCAAAAAAATAAGATGTGCCAAAAGATAAAGGAGGATATGTGTTTTGAATCAGCACCTAGGATTAAAGTGATCACTTTAAGCTCAAAAGGAAATCAAGGACAGAAGTATGAAAAAAAGGTAAGGATGTGATGGAAAGGAAGTAATAAAATACAAAGCATAATGCAGATGAAATTTCATGCTCTAAGCCGTAACATCATAATTTCAATGTAGATCCAAGATTGTCATATGCTCATGACCCCATATTCAACTTATAAGGCAACGACAAAGGCTAAGGCATTCCAAATTGCCATAATTGTATAATCTGAATTTTACGTGCATGTAAAATTACTCCCTATATTTAAAGCATGTTTAAGGAATAAATGATTTTTTTTTACCAAGTTGAAGGTAGAAGATGGATTACTCATGAAGAAAACTTATCCCATCTAATCCCCACAAAATTGTAGGATAGCAACACCTTATAAATAATCCATCCTAATCCTCCCAACATGGAAAGTCATTCACCTCTACATTTGTTTTCTCCTTCAACATATCTTAGATTTAGTGACTTATCCAATCCATCTTCCTTAGGATAGCTTTATTTAAGTTCCCTTGGATAACCGTCACTATGATTTTTAGGGCATTGTAAATCTTTCTATTCCTATTTAATGAAAATTTCCCATCATTTGGCAAAAAAAAAAGTACCTAATTTCCATGACAAAGGAATATAGGAATGTTTAAGATGTCTAGTGGAGCAAAAAAAACTTACATGTAATGGGGATAATACTGTTTTGCTATCCCCGACCAATAACACAATGACACGTGGAAAAGTTATCCTACGTGTCATTGCGTTATTGGTCGGGGATAGCATGTGAGTTTCTCTCCTAGTGGAGGCAATATACGTGATCCTACAAGGGAACATGGAGACCCACTAGACAAAAACAAACATGGCAAAATTTGCAAATATTGTGGTACAAAGTTAGTCATGTATCTTACCATATGCAATGTATAAAATGGATGTTTGGTTCATGGGAAATGGGAAATGGTTGCCTAACACATGAGAAAATAAAGGAAAAATGAAACCCTTCACCCCCATTGGGTTTCATTCACATGGGAAACTAATGCACTATTTTAATGACAATTTTCCTCATTAATAATGTAGAATTACAATAGAGCATTAAATGCCTTCTTTTTTATTTTATCTAATATGGGTATAATTGGAAAACATGATAAATGATATAAAGTGATATTACCGATATTTCCAAAACCCTCGATATTGTAGACCTTGCTTATATATCATCAACCTTGTTAAGTTTTGGGTTTTCACTTCATTAAAGGGTCACTGAATGACAACCACTCAGCCCCATGTGAGAAATGTCAAGGCTAAACAAGTATCGTGGAGGACCAATATTCTTGAGTTGAAGATGGTGGCAAAATTTGCTATTGTCCAATCCATTGATTTAGGAGGCCCTGAGTAGAAATAAATAAAAAATTGAGGCATTGTATTCAATGTTTACCTTATTTTGAACAAAAAATTAAATAAAAATGTTCAAGCGTAGGTGTTAACTTTGTTAGTTTATGTAAAATAGACCCACTATATAAAAAATAAAGAAAAAGGCAAAAAAACAATTTAGAATAAAGCCAAAAAAGCATATGTTACACACAAAGGGTTTTTTTTGCTAGAATATCTCTTGAGCTAAAAGGTGTTATAGGAAACCCCTTTTTTTTGGGGGCTTAACCATCGCCCAGTCAGCACAACATGTGGACTGAGCCTGCTATTGTCATCACTTGTGATTAAAATATCATAAAAAAAAGACTTACATAAAGATATATAGGCCTTGGAGATTAATTTGCTCAGCTCGAAGTAAAGCCTACCATAATTAAATAACTCGAAAATGTCTTCCCCATTTGACAACATCCCAAAGGAAGTTATAGGGGTGGGTACGGTCCGGATTGGATTGGTTTCCCATCAAAATCACGGTTGAACCAATTACAATATAACAGTTTGGTTTGGTTCGGTTTTGAAAAAATTCATGAAAGAAACATAACCAAGCCAAACCAATTTAAGACAGTTTGGTTCGGCCGGTTTGGGGCTAAGCCCAATTCTCTTTCTTTTGCATTTTCAACATTGTTAGCCCAATTACAACCAACAAATTCACAACTTGCTTCATACGTAAATTATTTTTCTAGAGTACGAAACCATCCTAAAGCTCAACATGCCATAAAACTTCAAATTTCAATAACTAATATAGCTCAATTCAAATATTCATACATAGTTATTACCTAATTCGAGTATTGCACATGTAAATATAATATAATATAAATAAATATATACATAAACGGTTTAGTTTGGTTTAGATCGATCGGTCTACAAAAGCTCAAAACTAAATCAAACCAAGCCATATATGGTCCATTTCAGTTTTAAACCATTTGAATTTTTCTTGGTCAAAACCAAGCCAAATTGGTAATTACAATTTGGTACAACCGTTTTCATCAATTTAGCCAGATTGATGCCCACCCCTAAGAAGACACATGCAACCCCTACATATCACCATGAAGACACGAATGATTAACATCTAGTTGGGAGGATGGGCTCCCGTGGTTGGTTATCCGCGACTTGAATGAAGTGCTCTGGAGACATGAAATTGAACTTCAATTATTGGTGAAATACAAGAAAAAGACTAGTCCTTTGTGAATTTTTGGAGTCTAATAGTCTGATCGATTTTAGTGGCTGATGTTGTGTCATAATTGGCGTAAAATTAATACGCTAACTATTCAATTAAAAATACTCTCAAAGTGTACGAACCTATTAAAGTATAGATTTGTAAATACAACATCGTTCCCACGAGGACTTGATAGTTTATAAGCAATTCTAGTTTGAGTATGTTAAGAGCACTTAATTTAAACACAATCTAAATGATATGAAACAAGAAAAGTGAAAGAAAAAAAAGAAGGGGAAACACGACAGGTCGTTTTGCACAAAGAGCATAAATCTTGGGAGCGAAAAAAAGCGACCGGTCATTTTTATCAAAGCGGCTGGTCGTTTTACACAAAAACATAAGCTCCTCGGATTTCCAACTTCAACCCTTGTTCTGTTTTTGACCTATAACTTTCAAACCGTTAGGCCAAATTTTACGTTCTTTATATGGTTGGTTTCATCACGAAAAAATGAAGAACCTATAGCAGACCAAATGTCAAAACTAGCTACATAAGTGAAAAGGATTCAATAAAAAACTAAATGTTTCAAACAACAAACACAAACGGGGGGTAGTTTGTAATTCAAAGGTGACCTAATTCTAATGCTTAGAATGTAACCGAACTCCAATGTTAACAAGATTAACAAATGTGATTATCAAAGTGTAATTCAATAATGGTGACAAACACTAGAGCATTCGAAATCCACCCTAAACAATCCTACTCACGTCTATGGATACTCAAGTTATGAATTCTAGATACATGAAGATGTTTGCAATTAAGACCGGGTTTAGTGGCTCAAGACGAATTATTCTCTCTAAAATAAGTACAGTGCGTGTTTAGTGCTACAATACTCATGCTTCCAATACAATCAATCTAGGTGTGCTTAGTACTTCGATTTAACTATATGAGGAAACCCATTAAGATTGATGAGAATATGAACATCACAAGAACCCTAATAGTATATACGGTGTTTACATTAGGCATTCAAGAAACCAATTCATATGAAGCTCACTTAGAAAAGATTCAATCATTTGTTACTAATTAGAAGTTGTGTCCTTGGATATCTTACACAACTTCTCAGCTATAGCTAGATGCATATATACAACCTAAGGTGATCAATCAAAGGAAGCAAACACATAGCATATGATTAATTTAGTGAAAGGGAATTCATTTACAGCATCTAGAAATTCATAAACTTAAAGCATCAAAACAATATAGTACTCATGTTTAGGGCTTCAACCTAAGCCATAATTATGAGGTTTAGTTTCGCATATTCATTACAAAAGCAACTTAAAATAAATTTAGATAGAGTTTACAGATTTTGAATGAAGGGGAAAAGCTCAAGGCCTTCAATGGTGGAAAACTTCTTCTTCTCCTTTAATGTCGTATAAATTATACAAGAGTCATAATTCAGGGGGTAAAACAGCTGAAAATCCAATAAACAATTACAACCAAAACTGATAAAAACAAAAAAATTTAAATTAAATTAAAGGATTAACTACATTAACCCCCCAAACTACAGGGGTCATTACAAACTCACACCCAACCTTTAAAGACCCGTTTGATCGGTACCCCAACTGACAGGACTCGACCCAAATTCTTTCCCGAACAAAAAGTCAATTTTAAAACCCATTAAAATACTCTCGAGGTAAAATTGTCTTTCACTTGAATAATTTAATAATTTAATATTAATTTAGGAATGGGATATTACAATCTACTCCCTTAAAAGAATTTCGTCCTCGAAATTGCATAACTGTCTTGGTAAGTTCCAAATTGCACTTCGACCCCTTAACCTTCGTAAAGTTACACGTCAATCCCACATCTTTAAATTCCTCTGCAACTTATCCTTGTCCACATAACCATTTCCCAGTTTCTTCATATTTCTCTTTCAACGTTAACAAGTCCAATTTAACTTTCTCCAATGCACACGAGGTGCCGAGTCTATAGGAAATTAACTTAATGCTCTGATACCAAGTTCACAAGATCCGACCCAAATTCTTTTCCGAACAAAAAGTCAATTTTAAAACCCTTTAAAATACTCTCGGGGTAAAATAGTCTTTTACTTGAATAATTTAATAATTTAATAGTAATTTAGGAACGGGATATTATACCAACTCTATTAGAAAAACCGTTAGTAGGTCTGTTAAATTCTGATATGGCAAACATGGGTCCCATGTTTTTTGCTCATGTGGCATCCATGTAGACTAGATATTAATAAAAAAATTCTTTATTTTTTAAAATTAACTAAAATGTTTAAAAACAAATATATATATATATATATATATATATATATATATATATATAAACATAAAATTATTAAAAACTAACCCACACATCTCCCCTCCTTCCCAGCCCCACCCCGCCCCACCTTCCCCACTCCCTCCATCGTCATTCAAACCCAACCACCCCCTCTCTCCTTCACTTAGAGCAACTCCAGTAGCAGCCCGGGAGGGGGGAGGCGGGACCCATGGGCCCGAGCCCAAAATCACGTTCCAGGCAGGGGCAGCCCAGGCAGCATGCGGGCCCCACGCACACCGGGCAAGCCCGCGGGGAAGTTGCCCGAGGCCCAACTCCGGCAAGCCGACGTCAAGAACAAAAAAATTTAAAAAAATCGAAAAATTCTGAAAAATTCTGAAAAATTCTGAAAAATTCAGAAATATTTTTTAATACATACTTAGCAATTTTATTATTATTAATTTTATACATACAACTAAAATTAATCACATGTAAAAAATAAAAATAAAAGTAAAAATGAATAGTAGTTGCCCTTTGCCATGGCAATGGGTGGAAACACACATTGCTTTTTGCAGGGCAGCTACTATTCATGTGAATAGTAGCTGCCCTATCTCCTCCCCTCCCCCTTGCCATGGCAACCCCCAACGGGTGGAGTTGCTCTTACACCACCATCGCCTCCTATCTCTCTCTCTCTCTCTCTCAACCCCATTTCAAAATTGAATGAAAAATCTCCATTGCTTAAAAAATATCGAAAGTTAGAAATAATAAATAAAAAGATATCAAATTCCACTCTAGAAAAGTCTTCTCTGTATAAGTTCACAGCTTTTTTGTCTTCACTCTCACTCCTTCTTCAATTGCTTCTGATTCTCGCTACTCCCGCCACCCAAAGACTTCAACTTTAGAGACCCAAAAGCCGCCGGTAAAGAAAACTCCAACCCCAATCGCGCAATTTTCAAGTCTCCGAACGACGGGGTTTTCGGGGTGAAGAACAAGGAGGATCCACTTGTTTGTTTTGAGAGGATATGCCTGATAGGCGGAGAAAACAAGTTGGTGGTCTATACGACAACGTTGCATAGGTTCAAATAAGAGTTAAAGGATTTGATGGAAGGGAAAGGGAAGGAGGCAGGGTGCCTCCAAGGGTGTTTGTGAAGGGGGGATATATGGGTGAGGCTGAGGAGGTGTTGAAGATTTTGGAGGAAGGATTGTTGGGGGAGATTCTTGATGGGTGTCCAAAGTAAAAAGTTGGGTATGTTTGTGAAGGGTGTGGGGAGGCCAAGTTCTAGCCATGTTTTCAGTGTAATGGGAGTTCAAAGATGGTGCTGGTGGTGAAGGGAGAATTGAGTCAGAGGCAGGGGAGCACAGTGGTGGTCAGGTGCCCTGAGTGTAATGAAAATGGGTTGGTGGTTTGCCCAATTTGTAGCTGAATAGTGAACAGAGATGAGAGATCTGTTTCATAGCGATTGGGTTGAGAGACATAGACATAGACAGAGATGAAGAGAGAGAGAGAGACAAAGATGAAGGAGGTGATGGTGGTGTAAGCGAAGGAGAACGGTGGGGGGTCGCTGGGTTTGGGTGACGGTGGAGATGAGGTGGGGGTTGGCTGGGTTTGGGTGACGGTGAACGGAGTGAGGAAGGCGGATCGGGGTAAGTCTGGGAAAGGGGGAGAGAGCTGTGGGTTAGTTTTTATATTTTATATATTTTAAATATATTTGATTTTAAACTTTTTAATTCATTTTTAAAAATAAAGAAGTTTTTTATATTAATTTTTAGTCTACATGGATGCCACATGAAAAAAAAAAAAAAAAATTCATATTTGCCACATCAGAATTTAACATACCTACTAACGGTTTTCCTAATAGATAGTGTCTTTTGAAATGTTTTGTTAAGTTGGGGTACCGGTCAAACGGGTATTTAAAGGTTGAGTATGAGTTTGTGATGATCCCTATAGTTTGTGGGATTTACTGTAGTTTGATGCATACAACCTAAGGTGATAAATCAAAGGAAACAAACACATAACATATGATTAATTTAGTGAAAGGGAATTCATTTACAACATCTAGAAATCCATAAACTTAAAGCATCAAAACAATATAGTACTCTTGTTTAGGGCTTCAACCTAAGCCCTAAGGTTTAGTTCCTTATATTCATTACAAAAAAAAAAACTTAAAATAAATTTAGATAGAGTTTACAGATTTTGCATGAAGGGGAAAAGCTCAAGGCCTTCAATGGTGGAAAACTTCTTCTTCTTCTTTAGTAGCGTTTAAATTATACAAGGGTCATAATTCATGGGGTAAAACAGTTGAAAATTCAATAAACAATTACAACCAAAACTGATTTAAAAAAATTAAAAATTAAAATAAATTAACAATAGAAAAAATACATTCTGATTTTTCTTTCCATTTGTCGTCAAACCAGAAAAACACAAACGATAACTGTCCTTGGCACTAGAACAACGTCGAGCTGTCATTTGGCATAGTCTCAAAGTGCAACTAGAGGATCTGAACTGAAGATCACTGATGTCTTGGAAATGGTCATCCACACACCACACAGAGGACCCAAACCCGAAATCCCGAATTGAATCAACAAAAATGTCGCTGAAATTTCCGACTTAGTTTTTTTTAACACAAAGTCCCATTTTTACTTTTTTTACCCTATATTAGGTCCGTGAAAATTTCATTGAATGACGCGTCACCATTTTTACATTTTTTAAAATTAATTAGGTTATTGTAATTTCAAACTCAACCCAAGTTAAAGTTTGTGGTCGAACGAACCCAAGTTATAGTTTAAGTTAGTGTAAGATGTTGAATAATTATCTCAAATTAAAAACAATAGAATAAAGAAAACTGACCTGAATAGTTTCTCCCAATGCCTCATGTAATTCATGGATATGAACATAAAAAAAGATGAATAGGGGAGTTAAATAATATTTATTCTCTCACAAAGATATTCATGCTATCAGAGTCCTTTCATTGTTGTTAACTATCATGTTACAATATGTGTGCAAATACACATATTGTGAGAAGTTTCACAAATATAGTATGATTAATGATGAAATTTTATTCATGTCAAATGCGCAGTGAAAATAATGAAAAAGCTAGAGCAATCTTAAATTTCTTCAAATACGTAAGTTGTGCCAATCTCTATCAGGCCATGAATATTTGGATAAAGCAAAAGCCATGGAAAGAGAACAACCATGTTAAGATAGGAGAGGACTTTAATTAAGAGCCAAAAGTAACTGGAATATTGATATAGTCCAACATAAGAAATCTTAGGGTAAAAATGCAATATGGAATTTTATAATTTTAGCGTTGTGCCTCCATGAAATGATTCACATGCCATTAAATTTTGAATCTTCCATGTATCCATAAATGTTGTTCAATAGTTGCACTAGCTAGAATATGAATCACAATTACATTAGTAAGATTTGACTCGTGGGTACCCGTTGTCCATCCCTAACCCAAAGCCCAAATAAAAGATCAAAGTCAATACGTTACTAACAACATACTCAGCTTAAACTTTCGACAAAAAAATACTCAGCTTAAACTAAAGCCGATTTCAAGAGTTTCTTGGATGTGATTTTTCATATTTGTAAAAAAAAGTGTGTATAATTTTTGGGTTCTTAATGAAATTTTTTTTTGGGCAATATAAGCGATATTGGAGGAGGGAGGTTTACTCCCATACACACTATCAATATGTCATGAGGCATTAAACTTGAGACAATTAGTCAGTTTGGATGAACTATTTTTGTAATTTGTAATGTGGAGGAATGTGTAGGAAATTACCCAAATGCCCTTAGAGCCCTAATGAACAAGTGCCACCACTTCCCCTGTTCTTTTCTTTCTTTTTGTTTTTCCTTCCCCAATTTCCCTCCCTTTCTCGCTCTCAGACGTCTGGAGGCGCGAATCTCTTTCAAGTCTCTTCATTTCTCATTCTCACACTCACCTTACGCCTAGGGATTTTCGAAGCATAAATACTTCTTCTATTATCTATCGTGGCTCTCTTAATCTCACCAGAGGTAAGAAAACTTCTCTAGCTAAAATTTTATTAGTAGCAATTTTTTGTACTCAGTAGTTGTATTGCAAGAAATTTTTGTAGTGTTTTCCTGAATTTTTGTAGAGATTTATGTTAGTTTGGATGGTTATTTTTGTACTGTTTTCTTGATGATTGCATTTATGAAAATAGTTTTTGATAAATTGTTGGGATTTTGAAGAATTATTGGTTTGAATATATATGCTAAAAGAACCGAATTTTGAAACAGAACGGTCATGGAAAGATATTTTAAAAGGAAATCAACGGTCATGGAGTCATCGTGCCTGGTTTGATGAATTCCCTACTTGGTTGGAATATAGTGTAGCAAAAGATGCTGCTTATTGTTTCTGTTGCTATCTTTTTAAACCAAATACTGGAGAACAATCCGGCAGTGACTCTTTTGTTGGCAAAGGGTTTTCAAATTGGAAGAAGAAGAGTGAAAGGCTACAAGGTCATGTTGGAGGACCGATGAGTACCCACAACCAAGCTTGGAGCAACTGTAAAGCTTTTTCAAAGCAAATCAAAGCTCAAACTGAATATGAAACTCTTTTGGCTGCATCAGTTAGTTGCATGAAATTTCTTTTAAGACAAGGGCTTCTGTTCTATGGAGATGATGAATATGAAGAATCAGACAACCAAGGAATGTTTGCTGACCTTTTGAGATCACGATGTAATTATGATGAGGATATAAAAGCTGTCACATTGAACAATGCTCCCTTAACCCTGAAGTTGACATCACCTGATACTCAGAAGCACATTGAAATTGCTATTTCGACGGAAGTCATCAATGCAATTGTTAGAGATATTGGTGATTCATTATTTTCCATTCTTATTGATGAGTTTCATGACATGGCTTCACAGGATCAGATGGCTATTGTATTACGTTTTGTAGATAAAGGTCATGTAATTGAGCGTTATTTAGGTATTGTGCAAGCTACTGACAACACTGCTGTCTCGCGTAAGGGGGCTATTGATGATTTCTTTTCTACTCATGGATTAAGCATGGCTAAGTTACGGGGGCAAGGTTATGGTGGGACAAGTAATATGCAAGGTGAGTTGAATAATCTTAAGACACTTATAGTGAAGGAGAACGAGTGTGCATTTTACGTCCATTGCTTTGCTCATGATCTTCATTCAACTCTTATAGCTATGTCAAAGCATCATTTAGAAATTGTTGGTCTCTTTACTTGGGTTGCTAAGGTGGTGAATGTTGTTGGAGTATTTGTTGAATGTCGTGACACTCTTCGGGAGAAACACGGTGTTTTAGTTTTTGAAGCACTCAATACCAGCGAGCTTTTAAGTGGACAAGGTCTAAATGATGGCAGCTCCAAATTTAAGACTTTGATAACCTTGTTTACCATGTTCTCATCTGCAATAGATGTACTTGAGGTCATATCAGATTTTGGATTAGATTCTGAACAGAAATCTAAAGCACGGGTTCTATTGGGTCCCCTCCAGTCATTTGGTTTTATTTTTAGTCTGCATATGATGATAAACATTTTGCGAATCACAGATGGTTTGTCACAAGCATTACAAAAAACTGATCAGGATATTGTGAATGCCATGAACCTAGTGAGAGTATGTAAAGAACAATTGCAAGTGATGAAGGAGAGTGGTTGGGATTCATTACTCAATGAGGTTTCTTCATTTTGTCACAAGCATGAAATTGAAGTGCATAACATGGATGATAGGTTTCTAACTCGAGGGAGAAAAAGAGATCAGGTGTTCACAAACATGCATTATTATCGTGTTGAGTTGTTTTGTACTATTATAGATATGCAAATTCAAGAGCTAAATGTTCGTTTCACTGAAATGAATATAGAGTTGCTTCTTTGTGTGGCATGTTTGAATCCAAGTGATTCATTCTCTGCTTTTGACAAACAAAAGTTGATTTGTCTTGCTCAGTATTATCCAAATGACTTTTCTGCACTTGACTTCATGATACTTGAAGATCAGCTTGAGAAGTACATTATGGACATGCGTTCTAGCATTGAGTTTTCAGGATTGAACGGGATCACTGATCTTGCACAAAAAATGGTTGAGACAGAAAAAGACTGTTTACCCATTAGTTTACTTACTTTTGACATTGACACTTATCTTACCTGTTGCAACTCCCAGGGTAGATAGGGTGTTTTCTGCTATGAATACTGTGAAGAATCGATTACGCAACCAAATGGAAGATGAAAGGATGAAGGATAGATTGATTCCATATATTGAGACTGACATTCTTGATAGTATCGACGATGAGGTTATTATGCAACGATTTCAAAATATGAAAACTCGTCCATGGCAGTTATAATTGTAATGAGCGGATCTTTTATCAATGAATACTGATGTTTTTGTATTATTTTGAGTTTCAATTTTTTTTCCTTTCTTGTTTTGAAATATTGTTAGCATACTTTGCATCCCTAGAAATTGAGTAGGTTCAACCATGACTGCTTGTTCAAGAAATAATGAGCATGGTGACTGCAGAACAAGTTACAGGTTTGTGTCAAGAAGTAACAAACTCTCATGGTTTGCCACTTCGCAAATTTAGCAAGTGGTGATTGCTGCTATATGAAGAAAAAAAAACCATAAGCATTTTATCTATATCCTCTGGTATCAGAATTTAGTGGGAGTATGCAAGATGCATTTCGTTTTGATCCTACTCTGATTTCTGGAGTCTTGTTGTCCATTCCTGAAAATGGGAGACCCAGCTCATACTATAGCAGTCTTAGCCCGTTGTGTAGCTGTGGCCTTCTAGGTAGTGTACTAGCTCATACTAGATATTATATCTTAGGATGCCAATTGGTGCCACTCTGCTTTTTACATCTTGAAGACCAGGTACATATTCAGATGTCTTACTAGTAAAATATTTCCCAGTATATTTCTTTTCTTGGTTTTTTTTTGGAAGATATATAATGCGCTGCTTGATATGGTCTGTGCTTCTTTCCTTCTTTTCTTCTTCATTTACCCATGTCAAGTTAATCCAGTTTAGCACTTGGCTTCATTTATAAAAGCTTCTAAAGATTCAAAATTTCAAGCAGAGCTGCGAGAAAGGAACACAATTGCTTTACATGAAAATCTGTGGGAGCACATACATTAGTCTTTTTTATTTTTTCAATTCTGTCTATTCACGGATTTTCCTAAACACTTGCGTATATGTTATTATCTTTGTAGTTGATTGAACTCTTGGCTTAGCACCCAAGAGACCTTTTAGTTGTGGCTTCTCAAGAATATGCTGAAGTCAACATCTTGCTTTTTATCTCAAGCATGATTGTTAACATGATAAAAGTGTGGTTAGAAAGTTAGAACTTAGAAGAGATCATAATGGTGCTGCCTGGAAAAAAAATTAATGATTGACAAGGTTTTTTTTTGGGCACAGAAATAAGGGTATCATTGACATGATCATAACATGCATCAGTCACAGATTTGGAACTTTGAAATTGATTAGGATTTCGTTTTCGTGTTAAATTCAGAGATTAGGGAGATTGAGCTTACTTGTTAATCAAACATGATTGCTTAATGAGGCTAGAAGATAACAGAGATCATAGTATCATTGTTTTAAATTGTTAATTGCTGCATATTGTCACTAACTAATTCATTTTATTTCCATGGTTCTCAAGATTCTCATAGGTCTGGCAGCACATTTGTGATTGTGAGGGTTCTCTTTGTGCAGACAATGTGCAGGGAAAGAATTCAATGATGTTTCATTTGCCGTTCAAGATTGGCAACGCCTGTATTGGTGACAAGGCACAGAAACAGAGTCAAGTGACTCAGAATGAACAATTTCATGCATCATGCAAAGGAATCCATTGATGATGGGAGTGAGTTTTTCAAAGCTCAATAAGTAGGCTTTTGGGATGAGCAGCCGGGGCTTCAAAGGGTGCAATATTGCAGAATTGTATTGTTGGTTGCCTATAAAGAAATAAAAAGCATGGTATCAAGAATTCTATAGTGATGGCGTTATATATGGTCTTGAGGTGAGGCCCCTTATATATGGTCTCTATGTGATGCCCTATCTCGTAATCGTTGGATCAAATTAGTTAGCCGTTGGATCAAATTGTTTAGCATGATCTAACGGTTAAGAGATAAGACCTCACCTAAGACCCATATATAACGCCCTCACTATAGAATGACTCAGCATGGTAACTAGCAATGGGTCGTGTCGTGTCAGGATTATATACGTGTCAAGAATACTCAACTCAAACCCGTCCCGTTTAATAAACGTGTCATTTAAGGGTTGACTCGCTAATTTTCCTTGCGGGTTTCGGGTCGTGTCGAGTTGACCCACTATGTGGTAGTAAATGAAAAACAAATAAAATATCCTAAATTTTGATAATTTAATCAAGTAATTGCATTTATTTTATTTTATTTTATATAAAATAGTGATTGCATTCTCTCTCTCTCTCTCTCTCTCTCTCTCTCTCTCTCTCTCTCTCTCTATGTATGAAGAATGAGAAAGAGAAATTTTAAAAAAATTAAAGAAAATGAAGAAGAAACAAAGAAGCGGGTTGACGGGTTAAATATGTATTTTAGTGGGTTGATGGATTAAATAGGTATTTTAGCTGGTTGGCGAGTTGACCCGTTAAATAAATGGGTTATATATGTATTTTAGTGGGTTGTCGGGTTGACTTGAAACCCACCTGTTTATAAACGGTTCAATGATGGGTTGACTCGAAAATTTATTCGTGCGGGTTGACCCGTCAATTTTCCTTGCGGATTTCGAGTCGTGTATCCGAAATTGCCAGAAATAGAAAAACGAAAAATAAAACAAAACCAAGATCCACGTGGATCTGGGCTGCAAAAAGCCTCATCACAAACCAAATAGGATTTAGTTTGATACATACGAGGAAAAGAAGGATAACAAGATTTTGTTGGGAGACAAAACAACATGTGATGTTTTGGGCAGATGATAAGTGAAGATCAAGATACATGATGGTATTGTTAGGAGTCCTAGTGATGTAAGGTATGTACCAGCATTAAGAAAGAATCTTATTTCTCTTGGTTATCTGAATAGAGATGAATATTCGTACAAGGCCAAATAAGGGAAGTTATTAGGCACACAAGGTTTAGTTGTGGTTATATGAGGAGGGAGATTCAACCTAACAATGTTTATAAGCTTTTTTTTTTGGGGGTACAATTACAAGTTGAGCAGAAAATTCTACCAAGGAAGACTCAAAAGGTGGCAAGTTTGAGTTGGGTATGTTTTGTACCAAGGAAAAGTGGGAAAGGGATCTCATTGTCAAGAAGACAGTTAAATAGAAAGAAGCCACATCTTCTCTCAAGTCATTTTGGGCAATAAATGTTAGTCAAGATTGTTTGTTGGCTAACCATTCATCATCAAGAGTGCTTGATATCAAAGGTGTATAAATTGCGGTGTTGGATGACAAGATCCACAACCAAATTGTCACACCCCAAATTTTCAACAAAAATAACATACTTAGTTATTACAACTCAAATACAATCCGAAAAATCTCGAAATCTACACAAATACACCATTATCCCAAGCCACAATATCAATAAAAACTCAACGCTTATAAATCAAATATTACACTACACATTTACATAATAAATTGAAATTCAACATATTACATAAATGGCTCCCTCGGTGCTTATTACAACAATAAAAGTATTCACATACAACACAATGAAAACTAAACACACCACAATTGTAAATGAAGCATATTCTTTAAACTTGGTTACCTTGAATTCGATTCTTGTCACCTCGAGGATTAGCCCATCTACCATCAAAACATATTAAAAAACAATATCAAATTATTAGTTGAAAATCCATATATAGTTATAGCAGTTATGTGGCATAAACGAAACCCTTACAATTGAAACCTTATCGAGTTAAAAGGTAGATCAAACTGCTTTAGTTTCTCCACGTAATTTTCTTCTTATGAGCTTCAAGATCTCAGTTATCTACGAAACACAAGGAAAAGATAAATCAATACATGGATGATTTTGTCTGTACATCAAGCATTCACAACACTAGGTTGTGCGTGTTGTGTTTTTGGCTTACCATAGGTTGTACGTTCTGACTTGTTTTGGACATGGTTGACATATTCCAACATTTTTGCGTGTAGGATTTCTAGCCTAATCTAATAGGGTTTATGTTTCCTATTCTTAAGTAAACTTGTAACCTAAGTCCAATAAGCGATAAATAGGACTTTTGGGGCTAGGTTAAAGGTATACATCATAATAGTGCATCAATGGGGTGCATCTAAAACATAGCAATAATTTAGAAAACAAGAGGGCATCAAATTGGGTTTGAGCCAAAAAGGTGATAGAGAAATAGAGAGCTATTGGGGTTTTCTTGTAAACCAAAGTTGTTCATATTCATCTACTGAAATTTCTAAAGGAGATCACTGGAGAAGACGCAAGCACGTTGTCGAACCTCTATAAATTTCTTGTGTTTTTGGTTGGTTTGTTTGCTTTTGTATGTGTGTCGACAATTTCCTTCGTGGTTGGTGTGTTTTTTATTTTTTATTTATTATTATTTATTTATTTTTTTGCATATTCCATTGATAACAAGGTCTTGAGTATTTTCACACAGCAATTGGTATTAGAACCAGGTTCGGCTAGGGCGCACTTGGTTCAAGGTGGAGCCATTGACATGGTCAAGAATGTGACTCAAGCAAATTCTTGGACAATGGCTATTGGAGAAAAGGTAAATGCTCACGGAAATCATAGCGGCAGCTAACGAGGTGGACCAAGGGCTCCAAGCAAGGCTCAAGAAGTTCTTATTGAAAGAGGTGGAGTTGTGTGAGCACATTCTTGAAAAGTACGGGTGTTGGGCAGGTTACCTTGCATTAGATCTCACCAAGGTGGAGATTTTTGGTGTAGGTGACTCGATACAAGCTATGATGTGTAAATCTTACATCGGAGAATATAACAATAATCTACCGTTTAAATATAGGTGGTCTACTCCTAATTGTACCGAGGCCTTTGTGTGATAAAACCTCACACTTCAGATGGAAGATGATGAAGATCTCATGGAGTACCTAAACACCTTTAGTAAGTGTATTACACACTTGCTGCGGATACACATGTTGTATGATCAAGAAGACAAGGCTCTCATATTGTGGAGTTCCGTACCGTTGTCATACGAGCACTTCAGGACGACTATTATTTTTGGCAAGTGCAAGCAAGTTCAAGGAGGTCGTGCAAGATATCCTCTCTCATCATAGGATGATGAAGGGAGATGATTCTCATGGGGAATGACTATATGCCAATAGTTCGAGTGAGATGGGTTGAGCATAGAGTAATGGCAACAAGCAAGGTAACAACATGAAGTCTGAATCCAAGGACAATGATAGTTGTTTCGTATATGGTTCCAAGGACCATTGAAAAAGAATTGTCCGGTATGGAAGGAGAATCGGAACAAGTTGAAGAATGCCGAAAGTTAACGTGTCAACGGTGACACTTATGATGAACTTTTGACGGTTATATATGAGTGTAACAGGGAAGTCATAGCAAGTTCTTCGGGTAAGAGTTCTACTTTAGTTTGGATTTTAGATTCCATATGCTCATTTCATGTGTGTTCAAATAAAGATTGGTTTGGTACATATGAGGAAAAAATGGGTTGCAGAATTCTATTGGGAGACAAAACAACATGTGATGTTTTGGGCATGGGTATAGTGAAGATAAAAATGTACGATGGAATTGTTAGGAGTCTTAGTGGGGTAAGGTATGTACCTGCATTAAGAAAGAATCTTATTTCCCTTGGCGCTCTAGATAGAGAACGGTATTCGTACAAGGCCAAGCTCTTAGTCACAAACAGGTTCACTTGTGGTTATGAGGGGGGAGATTCAACCTAACAATGTTTATTAGATTTTGAGAAAGGGGGTGTACAATTACAGGTGGAGCAAAAAATTCTACCAAGGAAGACTTAAGAGATTGCACAATTGAGTCGGGCATGTTTTGTACCAAGGAAGGGCGGGCAAGAGATCTTATTATCAAGGAGCCGGTTCAATAGAATAAAGCTATAGGTTCTAGAGAATTTGGGCAAGAAAGGTTAGTCAATTTTTTTTTAATTAACCATTCGTCATTAAGGGTTCCAACACATATATATATTTTTTTGGGATTTCTAACGTAATTAATCTAATAGGGTTTATGTTTCCTATTCCTAAGTAAACTTGTAATCCAAGTCCTATAAGCTATAAATATCACTTTTGGGGCTAGGTAATGCATCATAATAGTGCATCAAGGGGGTACATCTAAGAGAGCAATAATCTAGAATACAAGGGGGCATCAAATTGGGTTTGAGCCAAAGGGGTGAGAGAGAAATAGAGAGCTAGGGTTTGAGAGAATAGAGAGCTAATAGAGTTTTCTTGTAAACCAAAGTTGTTCTTATTCTTCTAGTGAAATTTCTCAAAGGGATCATCGGAGAGGACGTAGGCACGTTGCCGAATCTCTATAAATTTCTTGTGTTCCTAGTTGGTTTGTTTGCTTTTGTGTGTGTGAGCTCAATTTCCTTTGTGGTTGGTGTGGTTTGTTTTTTCGCATAGTGCATGATAATAAGGTCTTGTGTGTTTCCGCACAACAGTGCAAACCTAAGTACCTATTAATAGATAAGAATGCCTTCCAACTAACTCCCAAAAATATATAACTTTGTACTAAATCCACAAATAACTAGTAACGATCCCAACATCCTACCTATATCCCATTTTGAAAAGTTTTTTTTTCCCCACATTTTTCATGTATCAAGTAAATTTTCATTGTTTCCGTCAAATTTTACTTTATGTTTTCACAGATTTTCTAAAATACGGACAACCGATATTTCCACCGAATCAACACTTTTCATCCTTGCACACAGGTACCCCGAAAATATGAAAGTAATGAAGAGATAGCTTGATAAATCACCCATCAAAATAGAAGAAAACATCTTACTCCAGGATAATGTTGCAATATTGGTGAATAATGATCAAGGGCAATGTATATTTTTTCAACAAGGCTCGACAGAGTGTCCACCTCCTCCCCCAAAAGATCAACCTGAAATCCAATGAGAAATTATCCATTAAATACACTACAAAATTACACGCTTATTACAGTATCTGTAAAAAAAAATTACATAGTATGTTATTATGACTTGGGGAATACAAACTTTGAAAGCTATCTTTGTAATCAAATTTGATATAACTATATACTAAAAATATATGTAATTGAACCTTGAAGACTCTTTCCAATCATATTTACAATACCATTCTATCATCCAACAATACATCTCAAACCATCTTCTCCCATTAGTATATGCAAGCATGAAAGACATATATAGCATGTAAGACAATCTGAGGCCGAAACATCAAGTTGAAATATGCATAATACCTATCTGATTTACATACCTCGGCTTCAGCTTTTACAAGGTCAGAACATTTCCTTTCAAATCCCTGCTTGTATTGAAACCCTCTTCTTACAAGTACGCTAGCTTTTTGTTTAAGTGAATGCGTTTGAGAACTCAAACTCTTCAACCTGGAAACAAAAAGTCACAGGTACATCAGCTTTTTGTGTAAGCAAATGTCAGTGTGCAATCAAGAGGTCCTTCATGCTAAATGAATTTAGTACCAACTAGCTGGATCTCTCTAGCTAAAGAATGAATTAAAGAATCATCTCGAATGAAGCTCATTAACATTATAAAGGGTGTTTTCTAGAAGCATCATTCCAATAATATTCCAGAAATTGAGAGAAGTTAGAGGCTAACTTCACAGGTTAACTAAAGATGTTATCCAACCATAAAAAAAATCAAAATCATTTAACTATTATACACTCTTTATAGGTAACAGAATTACAGAAAGCATTTAAAGGTAAAGCACATAATTAGAGCACAAAAGGCATTTACAGGTAAAGCATTTATAGGTAACAATATCTGAGCAAGTACCTTGAAGATTTCCCTGAAATATCTTGTGTTACTCTACATTCAAAATCAGTAATCGCTTTCAATAATCCACAGCTATAGGCAGCTATTGATTCCAATTGCTGCTTGAGCTCCCTTTCTTTTGCTTCAAACAAAGATACAGCATTCTGCTTCTCTTGGTTGACAACAAGAAGCATCCTTCTCTCCTCATTAACTTCCTCTAACTCTTTCCTTGCTAGTTCAAGCTTCTGATCTAACTTGCAAATCTTTGCCTTATGTCTTTTAACCAAATTACGATGTGCAGCTTTTGAAACTTCAACACGACGTGAAATCAATTTCTGTTTCCGAAATGTCTCACCCCTTAAATTTTCAAGCTCTTGAGTAGCTAATTCATATCGCTCCTTTTCCTTTTCCAAGGCAGCTGCTGCATCTTGTCCTAATCGCTCCTTTTCTTCTACCAGAAAGAGTATTTCTTGCTTCAACTTTTCTTTGTCTACAACCTCAACTTCTAGTTGTTTTCCGTTTTCTAGATTTTCCGTCTCAAGCCAAACCCGAAGTTCATTTTCATTGGTATCTATCATGTTCAGGTTATCGAGTTTCTGCTCAGCATCCAAGGCTTCTCTGAATATAACTACATCTAGTTCAAGCTTCTGATCCAACTTGCAAATCTCTGCCTTATGTCTTTCAACCAAATTACGATGTGCAGCATTCGAAACTTCAATAACTTCTGAAATCATTTTCTGTCTCCGAAATGTCTCACCCATTAAATTTTCAAGCTCTTGAGCAGCTAATTCATATCGCTTCTTTTCCTTTTCCAAAGCAGCTGCTGCATCTTGTCCCAATCGCTTGTTTTCTTCTACCAGAAAGAGTATTTCTAGCTTCAACTTTTCTTTGTTTGCAACCTCAACTTCTAGTTGTATTCCTTTTTCTAGTTTTTCCATCTCAAGCGAAACCCGAAGTCCATTTTCATTGGTATATATCATGTTCAAATTATTGAGTTTCTGCTCAGCATCCTTCCAGGCTTCTCTGAATATAACTACATCTAGTTCTTGCATGATGGACTCCATATTCAAATGTTCAATTTCACATTGGCTAGAAGATTCACCATTGTGCTCTGACATTTTCTCTGCAGCTTCAGAAACTTGTAGTGAAAGTCACTTAATTTCCCTCTTCTTATCTGTGAGCAAATCTTTGAGCTGGTGGTTTTCTGAAAGGAGTGATTCCAGTCTGTCTTTCAAACTGTTAAGACTTTCTTCATCGATACCAAATGTAGCTATTTGCTCATTTTCGACAAGAATTTCATCTCATTTAGAAATAACCTCAGATATACTCCTCCTCAACATGTCAAACTCCTTATTCTTCTTTGATGGCAAAGAAGATGCTCGTTCTTTCAACAATTCCAGCATGAGGCTGAACAGTTGTTCAGTCATATGAGGCTGAACCGTTACTCATGATTCATAAACATATAGAAAGAACATTACCAGCAAGAGATTGTACAGAATACCCACTAACAATGTATAATCCCCAGAAAGTTATCACTTAGGCCCCAACAAATACCAATTTACTATGCAAACTTGTCGAACTGCAAAATTTCAGAAAAAAAAAAGGAAAAGAAAAGAAAAAGAATTCAGAAGCATACCCAGTGACAGTGAGAATCGTAAACCACGATAAATAAAAAAGTGCAAATAATTCTAATCTTGTCGAATGAACTAATTTTCTGGGAAGTGTGAAACAAGTTATAAACGGACCTGCTTAGGTCCCAACAAAAATGGAAGAAAACAAAAGAGAAAGCAGTATCTAAGTCATTAAAAAAACACAGTACCTAACTCTAGTTTTTTTTTTTTTCCCAATTTCGTTCATTTCTACAAGGACATAATAAGTCAAGCAGAAGTAAACACTGTTACCCATTTAAAACAAAAACTTATATTTTCCCTCCGACCAAACAGAGGGAAAAGACCATGCGGGGAGAGGGAGAGAGAGAGAGAGAGAGAACAAGCTAAAAGACCAAAATGAACAATAAAATTCACCTTAGGGCCTGCCAGTGCCATGGCCCTGCGCCGCCCCAACCCCCTCCCGTATTATGTAGCTGCAGCTCAAACAGACCACCATATAACCATTGTAGTGTCCCTCCGAAAAAAGAAACCATTGTAGTGGCCCACCCCAAAGTACTGATTGAATGCAAACCCAAACCCTATAATCACTTCATAATAATTTCATTCACAATTATATATTACATGTTTCTAGTCCCACAATTAGTATAGCCAGAAAATAGAAGAAAGTAAAGCCATATTAGCCGATTAATCCCCCAATACTAAAAAACAATGCCTTTGTTTATAGTATATATTATTTATTGAGTTTTTCTTTTTAAAACTTGTGTTATGGTTCGGCCCCTACACATACAATGCTAGCTCCGCCCCTTCACCAAACCAATTCCATTAAAAAAAATACAAATTAACTGGAAACACCAAGTTACTTACCAGTGAAGAAGCTCAATAACATCACAAATGAAAGTGATGGTGCAAATATGATTGCTTACTAAACAATTCCTTTGCTTGTATGCTTGGACAAACTACTTTTGTAGATGCTCTTCAAGTAAAACGAGCTCAAAGACCAAAATGAACTATAATATTCAAGCTTTTTAACTATTCTCTTCTCAACTTGAGCTTTCACCATACCAATTGCAGACCCAAAAAATAGAAAATACAAATTAAATATTTATAACTGGAAGCACCAAAAAGTTACTTACCAGTGAAGAAGCTGAATCAAGTGACGAAGAAAGATAAAGAAACACATCACAAGTGAAAGTAATGATGACGAACATGATTGCTTACTAAACAGTTGCTTTGTATGCTTGGACAAACTACTTTTCTAGTGCTTTCAAGTAAATCTTACCGAATGACATTAGGAGAGAAAAAGGAGGCACTTTTTTTTTAAAGGGCCTTTGACGATATTCACTAAACTCACACACACATCGATGTTAAGACTTGAACCCAGGGTCATTCTTGGGAGAGCTTTACTCCAAATTACTACATCAATGGATCCTTTATTAGAGAAAAGAGGTAATTGCAGTGGACTTTTTCTCCTCCACATGCTAAAAGTAACTAGGTACGAAATAAAACAATTTTTTTTTGGAGATACAGCGATCAGGGGGAGGGGAAGGAGCTCAATAACACATTACCAATTTTGTATAGATTAATTCGGAGATTATAACCTCTTTTCCAGTTTGGTTGATATTTACATGATGAGCTTTAGTAAAAACATGTAAAGCACCAGGTGTATTACATTAAGAAAGTACATTGGAGTCTATATCAATGTTATAAACGACTCCTCCACAGGACACTAATGGGAGTTGGACACACTTTCAGCATTGTGCTATTTTTTTCTTAACCAGCACGCATGTTGAAAGTCTGTTATTTCTGCACACTTGGGTGTCAATATAATTTGTTTATGCCACTCAATTTTTACACCAATTTTGTCCTTACGGGGAGGGGAGTGTCCACCGAATTACGAGAAGCTATATACCAGTGGGATCCTGAGCATTTAGACACTGCACATTTACCCGCATTTCGCTAAATCTAAACCATATAATAATCTAACCCTTTAGAACACCACACATCATCAAGTTTTTTTTCCTTCTCTAAACAGACGTTAACTATTGCTGTTAGTTTTGATTTTTTTTTTTCCTTTCGTGTTCCCCTCTCATCATGTTGCTTTTTCCTTTTCACGTTTTGGCCATCTTCCTTTTCTCCCTGCTTGACTGATGCCCCCACCCTTTTTGGGTTCAATGGAAAACCCAACCAAGTAATTTTATGATTACTTGGCTAAGACAGACGAGTTTCGATCTGCCTTAGCCGACAACTCATCAAGTTTTTTGATTTCCCTCAGAGTTCAAGAGTTCTTGAACTATAGATTTTTTAATCTGCCTCATAGTTTAGACGAGTTTCGATCTGCCTCAGAGTTCTTGAACCAGGGGTGTTTGATAAAGGCTCAGTCTTTTTCACTACCTAGTTTTCAGAATGCTCAACAGAGTGTGAACCACTCACTCTCTTCTTCATTCAACCCCCTTTACATTTCTTCCACCGAGAGTTTCGCATTGGTGAGCAAGACCCAGAAGCGAGTTACCGAGTGCAAGGCCTTTGGAGATTATAAAATTGTCAAGGCAGACGAGTTTCGTATCATGAAATTGACGATGTTGCTTTTTCTAATTGTATGAATTTTCAAACCCAACCAAGTAAAAGATAATTTTTTGCTTTTTTCCACCACGCATGTGTTGTTTCATGTGTCTCCTCATAATCAGATTGCAATAGATCTGTCTTTATTTTACCTTCAAAGAAATTATCTATTCATACGAGGCTGGATTGTGATAAGAATTTTTGAGGTTTTTCCATTTCATTTGGATTTGAATATTAATTCCATGGGCAATTTTTCATTGAACTGAGGGAAAAGATAGAGCATAATCAATGAGAAAGAAGAAGATTACACAGAGCAAAGAAAAAAAAAAGAAACATGCTCTAAACAAGAGTTTAGTGACCCACAAATAAAAGGTTATTATAATGGTCTAGATTTAAAGAAATGCGGGTAAATGCGTAATCTCTAAATGCAGAGGCTCGAGATCCCTATAACAAACTCCAATGTACTTTTAATTTTTACAATTATAAATAATGTTATTTTATTTATTTATTATTATTATTATTATTATTCTTTTGATTTTATGTATTTTACTATTATTTTATTCAAAATTACAAATTTACCCTTATTATTAACCGAAAATTAGAGGAAATTTCAAAATATTTTAATTAACTCAAATGCTAAATTAACTAACATTTTAGTTATGCGGGTAAGTTTGATTAGGGTAACAATTGAGAGGTAAAACGACACTTTATTCTATATTAAAATACACATAATTTTGAAAAATGAATAAGAGTCCATGTCCAACAAAATTCTTTATAAATTAAGATAAATTAAAAAATGGCAAAACATCACTTGTAGTTCCTGTGGTTTCTAACTTTTACCACTAAGGTCCCTGTGGTTTCAATTTCGTCACTTTTGCCACTATGGTTTAGGATTCCAAGCAATTTCAGTCCAATTCTCAATTTCCGTCAGATTCCGTTATGTCTTAAACTCCTGCCGTTAGTTGTTGAATGAGTAAAAGGGCATGAAGGTAAAATCCTCACAAAAGACAATAAACACAAGCGGTGAAAATATCCAAACGATATACGGTCTTACGCAGTGCACGCCGGACTTATCAGAGCAAGAGTGCAACGATTGCTTAATTGGTGCTTTTGGAAATTTGTGTAGTAATTGGAAAATAGGTGGGAGAGTTATCAGACCCAGCTGTTTCTGTATGAGGTTTACGGCTACATTAACATTTCAGCTGTCAAGCCACTGCCACCATTATCATCACCACCAATATCTTCTCCTCCGCCTTCAACAACCAGGAATTCAGAAGGTTTCCGAGTCTGAATTTTTGCAGTGCATATATGTATATATATGCAGAATGTTTTTATTATAGAAGATTTGGTGATTTTTGCAGGATCCAACAGATCTCTGAATGTCGTGATTATTGTTGTGTCAATCGTTGTTTCTCTGCTACTAATTATATCCATCTGCATTTGTTTAAGAGTGAGGAAGACAAAGGGAAAGCTTGAAATACTTCCAGGTACTGGAACAAAGTGAACTCTAGTGAACATCAAAATTCCATTTGATTTGCTGAAGCTTAATTTTTCTGAAATTGTTCCTCAGCCGAAGATGTAGATGAGATTGGAAATGCAGAATCCTTGCAAATGGCATGAAGGCAATCCTCTCTAAAAATCCTCAATTTTTTTGGGTGTATATTACAATGGAAGCAGAAAACGTGATTGCTTTGGGATTGTCTTTTGTGAGGATTTTACCTTCATGCCCTTTTACTTATTCAATAACTAACGGCAGGAGTTTAAGACATAACGGAATCTGACGGAAATTGAAAATTGGACTGAAATTGCTTGGAATCCTAAACCATACGAAATTGAAACCACAGGGACCTTAGTGGTAAAAGTTGGAAACCACAGGGACTACAAGTGACGTTTTGCCTTAAAAAATTTATTGACACACCCATGCTGCATGCGACGTGTCCACAGGCTAGTATCAGATTATATTTTGGCCCCGCTCCTCCTTTTTTGAGTAAATAGGGAGGTGGGGGAATAGGGTGGCCCACTAACAAGTTTCGATCCCGTGCCTTCATAACTAAGGCAAACCCTCCCCTTTTCTAACTTTAGCCAAAAAAAAAACAAGAGTATCTGATTATATTTTTAGAGATTCTAAGGTTTTGCCTTCAGCATCGGTAGTAAGACTTTTGTTATGGCTTTATTATTGTTACAGTTCCACAGGCCGGAGAAAGTATCAAAGTGATGATCCCTCTTTTTTATCACAAAAAATAAGATGTGCCCAAATATAAAGGAGGATATTTGTTTTGAATCAGCACCTAGGATTAAAGTGATCACTTTAAGCTCAAAAGGGAATCAAAGACAGAAGTATGAGAAAAAGGGTAAAGGAAAAGGTGAGGATGTGATGGAAAGGAAGTAATAAAATACAAGTACCTTGAAGATTTCCCTGAAATATCTTGTGTTACTCTACATTCAAAATCAGTAATCGCTTTCAATAATCCACAGCTATAGGCAGCTATTGATTCCAATTGCTGCTTGAGCTCCCTTTCTTTTGCTTCAAACAAAGATACAGCATTCTGCTTCTCTTGGTTGACAACAAGAAGCATCCTTCTCTCCTCATTAACTTCCTCTAACTCTTTCCTTGCTAGTTCAAGCTTCTGATCTAACTTGCAAATCTTTGCCTTATGTCTTTTAACCAAATTACGATGTGCAGCTTTTGAAACTTCAACACGACGTGAAATCAATTTCTGTTTCCGAAATGTCTCACCCCTTAAATTTTCAAGCTCTTGAGCAGCTAATTCATATCGCTCGTTTTCATTTTCCAAGGCAGCTGCTGCATCTTGTCCCAATCGCTCGTTTTCTTCTACCAGAAAGAGTATTTCTTGCTTCAACTTTTCTTTGTTTGCAACCTCAACTTCTAGTTGTTTTCCTTTTTCTAGTTTTTCCATCTCAAGCGAAACCCGAAGTCCATTTTCATTGGTATATATCATGTTCAAATTATTGAGTTTCTGCTCAGCATCCTTCCAGGCTTCTCCGAATATAACTACTTCTAGTTCTTGCATGATGATGGAGTCCATATTCAAATGTTCAATTTCACACTGGCTAGAAGATTCACCATTGTGCTCTGACATTTTCTCTGCAGCTTCAGAAACTTGTAGTGAAAGTCACTTAATTTCCCTCTTCTTATCTGTGAGCAAATCTTTGAGCTGGTGGTTTTCTGAAAGGAGTGATTCCAGTCTGTCTTTCAAACTGTTAAGACTTTCTTCATCGATACCAAATGTAGCTATTTGCTCATTTTCGACAAGAATTTCATCTCATTTAGAAATAACCTCAGCTATTCTCCTCCACAACATATCAAACTCCTTATTCTTCTTTGATGGCAAAGAAGATCCTCGTTCTTTCAACAATTCCAGCATGAGGCTGAACAGTTGTTCAGTCATATGAGGCTGAACCGTTACTCATGATTCATAAACATATAGAAAGAACATTACCAGCAAGAGATTGTACAGAATACCCGCTAACAATGTATAATCCCCAGAAAGTTATCACTTAGGCCCCAACAAATACCAATTTACTATGCAAACTTGTCGAACTGCAAAATTTCAGAAAAAAAAGAAAAGAAAAGAAAAAGAATTCAGAAGCATACCCAGTGACAGTGAGAATCGTAAACCACGATAAAAAAGAAGTGCAAATAATTCTAATCTTGTCGAATGAACTAATTTTCTGGGAAGTGTGAAACAAATTATAAACGGACTTGCTTAGGTCCCAACAAAAATGGAAGAAAGCAGTATCTAAGTCATTAAAAAAACACAGTACCCATTTAAAACAAGGACATAATAAGTCAAGCAGACCCATTTAAAACAAAAACTTACATCTTCCCTCCGACCAAACAGAGTGAAAAGACCATACGGGGAGAGGGATAGAGAGAGAGAGAACAAGCTAAAAGACCAAAATGAACTATAAAATTCACCTAGGGCCTGCCAGTGCCATGGCCCTGGCCCTGGCCCCCCATATAACCATTGTAGTGTCCCTCCGAAAAAAGAAACCATTGTAGTGGCCCACCCCAATGCAATTACTTACTGGCTGATTGAATGCAACTAAAAATCACTTCGTAATAATTTCATTTCACAATTATATAGTACATGTTTGTAGTCCCACAATACTAAAAATCAATGCCTTTGTTTATAGTATATTATTTATTGAATTTTTCTTTTTAAAACTTGTGTTATGGTTCGGTCCCCCACACATACAATCCTAGCTCCGCCCCTTCACCAAACCAATTCCATAAAATATATATATATATATACAAATTAACTGGGAACACCAAGTTACTTACTTACCAGTGAAGAAGCTCAATCAGGTGATGAAGATAGATAAAGAAACATCACATGTGAAAGTGATGGTGACAAACATGATTGCTTAATAAACAATTCCTTTGCTTGTATGCTTGGACAAATTACTTTTGTAGATGCTTCAAGTGAAACTCACTAACAAGTTTCGATCCCGTGCCTTCATCACTAAGGCAAACCCTCCCCTTTTCTAACTTTAGCCACACAAAAAAACAAGAGTATCTGATTATATTTTTAGAGATTCTGAGGTTTTGCCTTCAGCATCGGTAGTAAGACTTTCGTTGTGGCTTTATTATTGTTACAGTTCCACTGGCCGGAGAAAGTATCAAAGTGATGATCCCTCTTTTTTATCACAAAAGATAAAGGAGGATATTTGTTTTGAATCAGCACCTAGGATTAAAGTGATCACTTTAAGCTCAAAAGGGAATCAAGGACAGAAGTATGAGAAAAAGGATAAAGGAAAATGCAGATGAAAATTTTCGTACAAGGCATAATGCAGATGAAAATTTCATGCTCTAAGCCGTAAGATCATAATTTCAATGTAGATCCAAGATTGTCATATCATGACCCTATATTCAACTATGAATGATAAGGCCACTTTTGAAAAAAAAATAAAAAAATTATAACTTATAAGGCCACGACAAAGGCTAAGGCATTCCTAATTGCTATAATTGTATAATCTGAATTTTACTTGCATGTAAAATTACACTTAAAATTTCCAACAACAAAAAAGGACTGAAAAGCTTTTTTTAGGTATAATTTTACAATACTCAGTCATAAAAAAAAACTAAATTATTATTTATTCTATTTTCTCTTTAAATTTATTTTCCCTACTTTTTAATGTTGAGTACTAAACATAGGGCTCGTTTGGTGACTAGTATTGGATTGAATTGGATACTCCCTATATTTAAAGCATGTTTAAGGAAGAAATGATTTTTTTTTTCCAAGTTGAAGGTAGAAGATGGATTACTCATGAAGAAAACTTATCCCATCTAATCCCCACAAAATTGTAGGATAGCAACACCTTATAAATAATCCCTCCTAATCCTCCCAACATGGAAAGTCATTCACCTATACCTTCATTTCCTCCTTCAACATGCCTTAGATTTAGTGACTTATCCAATCCATCTTCCTTGGGATAACTTTATAGGTTCCCTTGAAGAACCATCACTACTCCTTTTTTTAGCATTGTAAACATTTCTATTCCTATTTAATGAAAATTTCCCATCAATTCAAATAACTAATATATCTCAATTCAAATATTCATATATAGTTACTACCAAATTAGAGTATTGCACATGTAAATACATAAATATACTCATAAACGGTTCAGTTTGGTTAGATCAGTCTACAGAAGCTCCAAACCAAACCAAACCAAACCAAACCAAACTATATACAGTCCGTTTTAGTTTTTAAACCATTTGAATTTTTCTTGGTCAAAACCAAACCAAATTGGTAATTACGGTTTAGTTCGGCTGGTTTCATCAATACGGCCGGATTGCTGCCCACCCCTAGGAAGACACATGCACCCCCTATATATCATCATGAAGACATGAATAATTAACATACAATTTTAGTTAATACCCATTCCTAGACCTATTCCTATTACAAAACCCTATATCATTTAATGTTTATAAACATACCCAAAATAAACCCAAAAATCGATAGTTGTACATTTTAAAATTTAATTAATAAGATGAAATACCTTTATTACCCTTTTAATATAAAATTGGAATTCTAATCCCTTTATCTGGCGTTGAAGCCAGAGCACACGAGCTCCAGTCTCTCATCTTAAACTTCAACCCCAATTTTCAGTTTTTGTTTGACCTCATCTTTCTAAGCTTCGTCGGAGGGCTTGCCTAGGCCACCGACAATGATACACTGGAGAGGGCTTTTTCTCTGTTCGGTGAGATCATCAAATCGAAGGTCCGTTTGACGCATGTTCTCTCTCTGCTACTTGATCTTATGTTTCTCTATGTTACTTGATCTTTCTCTCCCAAGGGTTGAAGATCGATCAGTTCCTTTTCATTTTTGTTTATTATTGTGTATTTGTTTGATTATACTCCGGCGTTTTGGTTGTGATGGACGGATCTGATTTGATTTGGTTTCTCTTTGTGTTTCTAGATCATCAACGACCGTGAGACCGGGAGGTCCAAGGGCTTCAGCTTCGTTCACCTTCGGCAACGAGAAGGCCATGAGGGACGCGATCAAAGGCATGAATGCCAGATAATCTTACCAAGTTTGGTGCGGGAGCTCTGTTTTGGATAATCTTACCAAGTCACTTTCTTATTGTGAATATGACCTCAAGTTGTATCTACTCGCAAATGTGACTTCTGGAATTTTAACTTTCTCTTACGTGTGAATTATGTCTGTTGTTTTGGTCCCTGGCTTTGTCTTCAATTTGGTTGGTTAGTTATCACTTATCATCTCATCTTCACTCATCCTCTGATTTTTGTAGGTTGTTTAATATTATGTAAGTTACAACATTTAGTTTCTGCTTTAGTTCACTGTTCAAAGAAACAATTAGCTTATGTATAAGAAATTTTCTCACTTATACATTACTCTGTTCAATATGTGCTTTGTGACATACATTAGTATTAAAATATTAATAAAGCGGTTCTTTGATAGGATGTGTAGACCTTTTCCAATAGTTTTCATAATTTTTAGAATGCAATAATCGTTGCTGTAACTTCATAGGTTGCTGCAAGTGTGATCACTGCCATGTGATTGTGAACTTAGAGTTTGTCTGTGTCATTACTTGAGAAGTCCAGCATCCTGTTAAATAAGGTTTGATCCTTTCTTGATTGTATTACTTAATTCATAACTAAATATGATTGTATGCTAATAAACCCATTAAGAGATCAGTTTAATTTCTAATTTCATCAATTCCAAAATTTAATACTTTCCTTATAGTATTGAGTTTGTAAAGTTTGCATCCCATAAAGCAGCGCATTATGTATCTTCCAAATAAAAGCCAAGAAAATAAATAGGGCTAGCATCAAAAGACACTATCAAGGTTTGGTGTCATTCTTAATAAGGGTCTTCGAGTTTTAATTTCATCAATTTACACCCTATTGTTTTCAAATCTGACCAATTTAAGCTTTCCGTTAAGTTGACCGTTAGAAAATCCGTTAAATGATGACGTGCCTATTGTGGGGCCCACTTATTTTGCTTAGTTGGAAAAAAATATTATTTAGAAAATTTAAATTGAATATATCATTTTTTTTCAAAAGTAAAACTAAAACAAACCATTCTCCCTGATCTGCCCCCTCCTCCCAGCCCCACCACTTCCCCACCCTCCCTACACCTCCACGATGACCTCAACCCAGCCACTCCCACCGGTGGCTCGCGCCCTCTCGCTCCCTTCTTCCTCTCCCTCCTCTTCTTAACCCCCCTTATTCCCCTGAAATTTTTCCCTGACGCTATCTTCATCACACCCTTCATTGTCACCTAACAGTCAACCCATAAACCAATTCAGCAAGTCGCCCTAAAACAGCTTTACCTCCAAAATTTCTAAAATTAAAGGAAAAGAAAAACAACAAAACAACAATAATCATATTGGCCAAGACCCAAAGAGGACAGATGTCACGACCCGACTCTCCTAGCACGATATTGTCCACTTTGGGCCCCGCCCTTACGATTTTGTTCATGGGAACTTACGAGCAATTTCCCAGTGGGTCACCCATCCTGGGATTGCTCTATCCCAAACTCGCTTAACTTTGGAGTTCCCATGAAATCCAAAGCCAGTGAGCTCCCAAAAGGCCTCATGCTAAATGGAGGTGGGCATGTACATATAAGGCACATCACCCCCTCTCTGTTGGTCGATGTGGGATATTACAATGCACACCCCTTAGGGGCCCGACGTCCTTGTCGACACACTCGCACCACATGGCAGAGTGTGCCGACGAGGACTTCGGGCCCCTAAGGGTGGTGGATTATAACATCTCACATCGACCAACGGAGAGGGGGTGATATGCCTTATATGTACATGCCCACCTCCATCTAGCACGAGGCCTTTTAGGAGCTCACTGGCTTCGGCTTCCTTGGGAGCTCACTGGCTTCGGATTCCATGGGAACTCCGAAGTTAAGTGAGTTTGGGCTAGAGCAATCTTAGGATGGGTGACCCACTGGGAAGTTGCTCGTGAGTTCCCAGAAACAAAACCGTGAGGGCGGGGCCCAAAGCGGACAATATCATGCTAGGAGAGCCGGTTCGTGACATAATGGTATTAGAGCCACTCTTCCATGTGGTGCGAGTGTGCCGACGAGGACGTCGGGCCCCTAAGGGGGGGTGGATTGTAACATCCCACATTGACCAACAGAGAGGGGGTGATGTGCCTTATATGTACATGCCTAACTCCACCTAACACGAGACCTTTTGGGAGTTCACTGGCTTCAGATTCCTTTGAACTCCGAAGTTAAGTGAGTTGGGGCTAGAACAGTCTCAAGATGGGTGACCCACTGGGAAGTTGCTCGTGAGTTCCCAGAAACAAAACCGTGAGGGCGGGGCCCAAAGCGGACAATATCGTGCTCGAAAAATGGCCCAAAACGGACAATATCATGCTTGGAGAGTCGGGTCGTGACAATGGTATCAGAGCCACTCTGCCGTGTGGTGCGAGTGTACCGACGAGGACGTCGAGCTCCTATGGGGGTGGATTGTAACATCCCACATCGACCAACGGAGAGGGGGTGATGTGCCTTATATGTACATGCCCACCTCCATCTAACACGAGGCCTTTTGGGAGCTCATTGGCTTCGGATTCCTTGGAACTTCGAAGTTAAGCGAGTTGGGGCTAGAGCAATCCCAGGATAGGTGACCCATTGGGAAGTTGCTCGTGAGTTCCCAGAAACAAAACTGTGAGGACGGGGCCCAAAGCGGACAATATCGTGCTAGGAGAGTCGGGTCGTGACATAATGGTATCAGAGCTGGACCTCGACCGGAAGTGTGCCAGCGAAGACGCTGGGCCCCAAAGGGGGTGGATTGTAATACCCGTGAGCTTGGGGAAGCAAGAACGGTGAGCAATCCCACATCGCTCGGGGAGGTAAAGGTGAAGTGCCTTATATGTGTGGACACTTCTCTTCCTAGCACGAGGCCTTTTGGGAGCTCACTGGCTTCAGATTCCATGGGAACTCCAAAGTTAAGCGAGTTTGGGCTAGAGCAATCCCAGGATGGGTGACCCACTGGAAAGTTGCTCGTGAGTTTACAGAAACAAAACCTTGAGGGCGGGGCCCAAAGATGACAATATCGTGCTAGGGGAGTCGGGTTGTGACAACAGAGAAGCTACCTAGCTCTCCAAGAAATGAGAAAGGAGGAGACTTGATGCGATAATCATAAGCATGTGCCTCCTAGCATAACCACTTATCAAACTAGTCCACAACACGATATTTCTCTCAGCCATTCCATCGAACACCTTTTGGCTATAATCCAACTCCCCACATTCAGCATAGAAATGGATAAAAGAATTCTCAATAAATGCATCTTCCTCCAAACCCATCTTAACAAGTGCTCTATGAAGCTGAACCCCTTCTTAGAAAGCCACAACCTTGGAGCAAGCGCTCAGCACAAATGGAAATGTGAACTTATTGGGCAAAATACCCTTCTCCACCATCTGAACATAAAGCAAGACAGCTTCATCATTAAAGTCCAGCACCGGTGGGAATAAGAAGAGAGAGAGAGAGAGAGAGAGAGAGAGAGAGAGAGAGAGAGAGAGAGAGAGAGAGAGAGAGAGAGAGAGAGAGAGAAAGAGAGCAACCGGGAGTGGGTAAGGTGGCTGGGTTGAGGTGACGGTGGAGGTGTAGGGAGGGAGGGAGGTGGGCAAATCGGGGAGAGGGGTTCGTTTTATTTTTACTTTTTGAAAAAATTTATATATTCAATTCAAAATTTCTAATTAATATGTTAGTGGGCCCTACAAAAGACACGTCATCACTTAACGAATTTTCTGATGGTCAACTTAACAGAAAGCTTAAATTGGTTAGATTTGAAAACAATGGGGTGTAAATTGATGAAATTAAAACTCGGAGGCCATATTAAGAATGACCCCAAACCTTGAGGGGGTCCTTTGATGTTAGCCCTATTTATTTTCTTGGTTTTTATTTGGAAGATAAATAATGCGCTACTTTACATGGTCTATCCTTCCTTTCTTATGTTCTTCTTCATTTACCCATGTCAAGTTAATCCAATTTAGCACTTTTCTTCACTTATACAAGCTTCAATAGATTCAAAATTTCAAGCAAAGCTGCGAGAAGAAACAAAGGAACACAATTGCTTTACATCAAAATCTGTGGGAGGATATACATTAGAGTCTTATTTTTATTATTAATTTTTTCACTTCTGTCTGTTCACTAATTTCCCCAAACACTTGGTGCAGCACCCAAGAGACCTTTTAGTTGTGGCTTCTCATGAATTTGCTGATGTCAAAATCTTGATTTTTATCCAAAGCATTACTGGTAACATGATAAAAGTATGGTTAGAAAGTTAGAACTTAGAAGAGATCATAATGGTGCTGCCTGGAAAAAAGTAATGATAGACAAGGTTTTTTTTGGGGCACAGAGCATCAGCTTGAAAACGTAAAGTGTATTAAGTTTAAGATATAGAGCATTATTATGACAGTGTTCAGATTTGGAACTTTGAAATTGATTAGGATTTCTTTTTTCCTGTCAAAATAAAGAGATTAGGGAGATCGAGCTTACTTTTTAAGCAAACATGATTGCTCAATAAAGCTAGAAGATAACACATTTAGTATCATTGTTTTGGATTGTTCATTGATTGCATATTGTCACTAACTAATTCATTTTATTTCCATGGTTCTTAGAATTCTCATATGTCTGGCAGCACAGTTGTGGTTGTGAGGGTTCTGCTCTTTAGGCAGAAAATATGCAGGGGAAGAATTCAATGATGATTCAGCTGGCATTCGAGATTGGTGATCGTCCCAATCAAAGATCAACGAGGCATTGACTTCGACCCCTCCTTGGCTCTTGGCCTGTGGGACCCATTCCCTTCCTCACTCTTAAACGTTTTCTGCAAATTCAATATGGGTATTAGTTTATGCCCAAGTGCTCTTATAGTTTTAAGAGTGGAAGTGTGTTTGAGATGGTGGACGACAAGAAGCAACCACAAACAATGAGCATGAAGATCGAGTTGAAGTCGTTCACCGGCAAATAGAACTTTACTCTAGCTGTGGCAAAGAAGGATGGAACATGCAAGGAGAAAGGGTTGGAAACCATGACAACGAATGAGTGGGACGTGCTCGACAAGTTGGCTAGGGGCCCATCAAGAAATTCATCATAGACGAGGTGTTGTTCAACAAAATTTGAAGACACCGCAAAGCAAACATGGGAAAATTTTGAACATATGTTTACAGGAAGTCCCCATCAAACAAACTCTTCTTGAATGAAGAGCTCTTAAATCTTCAGATGGAAGATGGTGGTAATCTTATGGAGCATCTTAGCACCATTAATAGGTGTATTGCATGCTTGTAGATCGTGGATGTAGTTTATAGCACAAAGGATAAGGCGATGATGTTGAAATCCTTGCCTCCGTCTTATAAGCACTTTTGGACGATGCTAATGTTCGACAAGAGTACTCTGAATTTTGAGGAGGTGGTGCAAAACGTTATGATGCACAACATGATGGCTCAACGTTCTGGAGAGAGCTCTCAAGTTTAAGGTCTAGTGGAAAATACCGTAGAAAGGAGAGTAGTACAAACAAGCGCGAGTGCTAGAAAGGCAATGGGTTGAAATATAAATCCAAGGATAAGGATGGCTAGTTCAAGTGTGGATCTAAGGACCATTGGAAGTGGAATTGTTCGGTATGGAAGGAGAAGCGGAACAAGTTGAAGAATGTCGAAAGTTCAATCGAATCCAACGTATCTACTGGTGACACCAATGATGAACTTTTGACTGTTACAGATGAGCGTAACGGGAAGTCGTGGCAAGTTCTTCGAGTAAAAGTTTTACATCAGTTTGGATTTTAGACTTAGGATGCTTGTTTCAAGTGTGTTCAAATAGGATTTAGTTTGATACATATGATAACAAGATTCTGTGGAGAGACAAAACAACATGTGATGTTTTGGGCATGTGATCAGTGAAGATCAAGGTACATGATGGTATTGTTAAGAGTCTTAGTGATGTAAGTTATGTACCTGCATAAAGAAACTTATTTATCTTTGGCTCTCTAAATATAGAATGATATTTGTACAAGGCCAAATAAGGGACGCTAGGCACACAAGGTTTAGTTGTGGTTATATGAAGAGGGAGATTCAACCTAACAATGTTTAACATTTGGGGGCTAGGCACACAAGGTTTAGTTGTGGTTATATATATGAAGAGGGAGATTAATTCTACCAAGGAAGATACAGAACGTTGCATGTTTGAGTTGGGTGTGTTTTGTACCAAGGAAAAGCGGGAAAGGGATCTCACTGTCAAGGAAACAGTTAAATAGAATGAAGCTACATGTTCTCTCAAGTCACTTTGGGCAAGAAAGGTTAGTCAAGATTGTTTGTTGGTTAAATATTCATCATCAAGGGTGCTTGATATCAAAGGTGTATAAATTGCGGTGTTGGATGACAAGGTCCAAACCAAATTGTCACACCCCAAATTCTCAACAAAAATAACATACTTAGTTATTACAACTCAAATACAATATGATAAAGCTCGAAATCTACACAAATACACCATTATCCCGAGCCACAATATTAAAAAAAACTCAACGCTTCTGAGTCAACTATTACACTACACATCTACATAATAAATTGAAATTCAACATATTACATAAATGGCTCCCTCAGTGCTTATTACAACAATAAAAGTATTCACATACAACACAACGAAAACTAAACACACCACAATTGTAAATGAAGCATCTTTCTTTAACCTTGGTTACCCTGCATTTGATTCTTGTGACCTCGAGGATTAGCCCATCTACCATCAAAGCATATTAAAAACAATATCAAATTAATAGATAAAAATCCACATATAGTTATAGTAGTTATGTGGCATGAACAAAAGTCTTACAATTGAAACCTTATCGAGTTAAAAGGTAGATCAAACTGCTTCAGTTTCTCCACGTAATTTTCTTCTTATGAGCATCAAGATCTCAGTTATCTGCCAAGCACAAGGAAAAGATGAATCAATACATGGATGATTTTATCTGTACATCAAGCATTCACGACACTAGGTTGTGCGTGTTGTGTTTTTGGCTTACCATAGGTTGTACGTCCTGACTTGTTTTGGACATGGTTGACATTTTCCAACCTTTTTGTGTGTGTGGGATTTCTAGCCTAATCTAATAAGGTTTATGTTTCCTAGTAACCTAAGTCCAATAAGCTATAAATAGGACTTTTAGGGATAGGTTAAAGGTATACATCATAGTAGTGCATCAATGTGGTGCATCTAAAACATATCAATACTTTAGAAAATAAGGGGGCATCAGATTGGGTTTGAGCCAAAAAGGTGAGAGAGAAATAGAGAGCTATCAAGGTTTTCTTGTAAACCAGAGTTGTTTATATTCATCTAGTGAAATTTCTCAAGGAGATAACAGGAGAAGATGCAGGCACGTTGCTGAACCTCTATAAATTTCTTGTGTTCTTGGTTGGTTTGTTTGCTTTTGTATGTGTGTCCTCAATTTCCTTCATGGTTGGTGTGGTTTGTTTTTCGCATATTCCATAGATAACAAGGTATTGAGTATTTCCGCACAACAATTGGTATCAGAGCCAGGTTCGGCTAGGGCGCACTTGGTTCAAGGTGGAGCCATTGACATGTTCAAGGATGTGACTCAAGCAAATTCATGGACTGACGGAGAATGATGGAACGAGCTAGTAGAGCAATGGCTAATGGAGAAAAGGTAAATGCTCATGGAAAACATAGTGGCGGCTAACGAGGTGGAGCAAAGCTCAAGAAGTTCTTATCGAAATAGGTGGAGTTGTGTGGGCATATTCTCGAAACATGCGGGTGTTGAATGGGCAGGTTACCTTGGCGTAGGTGGCTCAATACAAGCCATGATGTGTAAATCCTACATCGGGGAATATAACAATAATATATTGTTTAAATATAGGTGGTTTACTCCTAATTGTATCGAGGCCTTTATGCGATAAAACATCACACCTTGAGGTCCATTGAGCCTGCTCTCTTCTAGATAGTTAAGGTGGGGACAATATCGGTACATGATTTGGACATATTGTGGGCTCTTATTGGGCCCATTCAAGCAACAAGTGGTATCATAGCCGCGGTTAGTCGCAAGTTTTGGTTTATGCCCAAGTGCTCTTATAGTTTTAAGAGTAAAAAAGTGCTTGAGATTACGGACAATAAGAAGAAACAACCAACTGCCAATTACATCGAGTATGAAGTTCGAGTTGAGGCCGTTTGGCAGCAAAGAGAACTTCACGCTCAAGCAGAGAATGAGGAGGAAGAGCTTGGCCCAACAAGGTTTCAGTGTCGTCTTGGCATGCAAGGACAAGACCTGAAAACCATGACATCGGATGAGTGTGACGCGCTGGATTAGTTGGCGAGGGGTTCTATATAAAGCCGACAATGTGATGTTCGACGAGATGGAAGACACCTCTAAGCAAATACGAGAAAAGCTCAAGCAAATGCATACATGAAAGTGAGTGTCTAACAAAATTTTTCTGAAGGATGAGCTTTTAAATCTTCAAATGAAAGAGGATGAAGATCTTGTGGAGCACCTAAACTCCTTTAGTAGGTGTGTTACGGACTTGCAGCGGATACACATGTTGTATATATGATCAAGAAGACAAGGCTATCATGTTGTTGAGTTCCGTACCGTTGTCATACGAGCACTTTAGGACGACTTTATGTTCAACAAGTGCAAGCAAGTTCAAGGAGGTCGTGCAAGATATCCTCTCTCATCATAGGATGATGAAGGGAGATGATTCTCATAGGAAAATACTCTACGACAATATTTAGAGTGACAATTGTTGAGCATAGAGTAAAGGCAAGAAGCTAGGTAATGATATGAATTCTGAATCCAAGGACAATGATAGTTGTTTCATATGTGGTTCTAAGGACCATTGAAAAAGAATTGTCCGGTATGTAAGGAGAAGCGAAACAAGTTGAAGAATGCCGAAAGTTCAAGTGCAGCCAACGTGTCAACGGTGACACTTATGATGAACTTTTGACAGTTACAGATAACAGGGAAGTCGTAGCAAGTTCTTTGGGTAAGAGTTCTACTTCAGTTTGGATTTTAGATTCCGGATTCTTGTTTCATGTGTGTTCAAATAAAGATTGGTTTGATACATATGAGGAAAAAAAGAGTAGTAGAATTCTATTGGGAGACAAAACAACATGTGATGTTTTGGGCATGGGTATAGTGAAGATAAAAATGTACGATGTCATTGTTAGGAGTCTTAGTGAGGTAAGGTATGTACATACCTTAAGAAAGAATCTTATTTCCCTTGGCACTCTAGATAAGAGGGGGTGGGGGGGAGGTACAATTACAGGTAGAACAAAAAATTCTACCAAGGATGACTTAGAAGATTGCACGATTGAGTCAGGCATGTTTTGTACCAAGGAAAGGTGGGCAAGAGATCTTATGGTCAAGGAGCTGGTACAATATAATAAAGCTATAGGTTTGCTAGAGAATTTGGGCATGAAAAGTTAGTCAATTTTTTTTTAATTAAACATTCGTCATTAAGGGTTCCAACGTATTTTTTTTTTGGGGGATTTCTAACCTAATCTAATAGGGTTTATGTTTCCTATTCCTAAGTAAACTTGTAATCTAAGTCCTATAAGCTATAAATATGACTTTTGGGGCTAGGTAATGCATCATAATAGTGCATAAGGGGGTGCATCTAAGAGAACAATAATCTAGAATACAAGGGGGCATCAAATTGGGTTTGAGCCAAAAGGGTGAGAGAGAAATAGAGAGCTAGGGTTTGAGAGAATAGAGAGCTAATAGGGATTTTTTGTAAACCAAAAATTGTTCTTATTCTTCTAGTGAAATTTCCCAAAAGGATCATCGGAGAGGACGTAGGCACGTTGCCGAATCTCTATAAATTTCTTGTGTTCTTGGTTGGTTTGTTTGCTTTTGTGTGTGTGCGCTCAATTTCCTTTGTGGTTTGTTTTTTTTGCATAGTGCATGATAATAAAAAAATTACAGCATCTGTAAAAAAAATTACGTAGTGTGTTATTATGACTTGGGGAATAAAAACTTTGCATCTGTAAAAAAAATTACGCTATCTTTGTAATCAAATTTTATATAACTATATACTAAAAATATATCTAATTGAATCTTCAAACGCATATAACTCCAAGACTTTTTCAAGTAGAAAACAAAACAAAACTAAAGCTTAATAATATTTACAATATTTACAGTACCATTCTATCATCCAACAATACATCTCAAACCATCTTCTCCCATAACTATATGCAAGCAACTATTCAATTCCATGAGTTTCATAGCATGAAAGACAATCTGAGGCCGAAACATCAAGTGGAAATATGCATAATACCTATCTGATTTACATACCTCGGCTTCAGCTTTTTCAAGGTCAGAACATTTCTTTTCAAATCTCTGCTTGTATACAAACCCTCTGCTTACAAGTACGTTGGCTCTTTGTTTAAGTGAATGCGTTTGAGAACTCAAACTCTTCAACCTGGAAACAAAGTCACAGGTACATTAGCTTTTTGTGTAAGCAAATGTCAGTGTGCAATCAAGAGGTCCTTCATGCTAAATGAATTTAGTACCAACTGGCTGGATCTCTCTAGCTAAAGAATGAATTAAAGAATCATCTCGAATGAAGTTCATTAACATTATAAAGGGTGTTTTCTAGAAGCACCATTCCAATAATATTCCAGAAATTGAGAGAAGTTAGAGGCTAACTTCACAGGTTAACTAAAGATGTTATCCAGCCATAAAAAAAAAAAATCAAAATCATTTAACTAATATACACTCTTTATAGGTAACAGAATTACAAAAGGCATTTAAAGGTAAAGCACATAATTAGAGCACAAAAGGCATTTACAGGTAAAGCACTTACAGGTAACAATAACTAAGCAATAAGTACCTTGAAGATTTCCCTGAAATATCTTGTGTTACTCTACTTTCAAAATCAGTAATTGCTTTCAATAATCCACAGCTATAGACAGCTATTGATTCCAATTGCTGCTTGAGCTCCCTTTCTTTTGCTTCAAACAAAGATACAGCATTCTGCTTCTCTTGGTTGACAACAAGAAGCATCCTTCTCTCCTCTTTAACTTCCTCTAACTCTTTCATTGCTAGTTCAAGCTTCTGATATAACTTGCAAATCTTTGCCTTATGTCTTTTAACCAAATTACGAAGTGCAGCTTTTGAAACTTCAACACGACGTGAAATCATTTTCTGTTTCCGAAATGTTTCACCCCTTAAATTTTCAAGCTCTTGAGCAGCTAATTCATATCGCTTCTTTTCCTTTTCCAAGGTAGCTGCAGCTTCAGAAACTTGTAGTGAAAGGCACTTAATTTCCCTCTTCTTATCTGTGAGCGAATCTCTGAGCTGATGGTTTTCTGAAAGGAGTGATTCCAGTCTGTCTTTCAAACTACACTGGAAGGTCTCATTTTCTTCATCCATATCTAATTTAGAAATAACCTCAGATATTCTCCTCCTCAACATGTCAAACTCCTTATTCTTCTTTGCCCGTTCTTTCAACAATTCCCGCTTGAGGCTGAACAATTGTTCAGTCATATTTTGGACTTTAGACTCATGATTTCTCTTCAACTTAGTCATCTCAGTATTATAATAATTTATCAATTCATCTCTTGACATATTTATTACTGACTCATCATGCTTGCCATTTTCTTCCCAAATAGATGATGATGATGTTGATGTTGATGTTGGTGATGAAGGAGATGATGATTTATGATCGGTCAAAACCTTCCGATGGGGGCGGTCTCCCTTCTTAAAATTATTACTTTCTTCATCACCTTCCAAGGATCCATGAGAACATAGCTGCCCAAAGTCAGAAACAGATAGTGATTTAGAATTGGTGTCCAATTCCTGACGTAAACTTGATATCCTCTCTTTCATCCTTCCATGCCCATTCACATTTTTATCACCATAAAACCGGTCCCAAATATTTTCTTCGACACTCCAAATACAATTCCACATCACAAATGCTTCAATTTCTGCTTTAAACTCCTGCTCTTGTTGCCACTCACGTACATCAGCCTTTGACAAGCGAACCATTTGTTCCACCTGTTGAAAGCCAGTTTCTATTGCACTCTTTAGACAATTAAGCGTCCCATCTACATCAATCCATCTGTCAGAAACTTTACCCAACAACTGAGAATTACACCCCCTTATGCTATCCATTAGCTTCTTAAACTGCTCTGTAGTTGCTTCTCTAAAGATGCTCAAAGATTGTTCTATTCTATCATTCTCTAAAATAGCTTCAAGAGAGCTAGGATGCTTCTTGTCTTTGGTACCTTGTTTAACAAGTCTGTTTGATTCCTGGTGCATTGCTAAAGACGCCAAGAATTCATTTTCAACACCCACATGGTAAACATGTAACATTTCTTTCAATTTAGTCACCTCCAGTTCTTTATCAGCAATTTTCTCTGTTGCCTCTTGTACCATACTCTTGATGACTGTGTCACTCACCACCCGGTCATTGATATCTTGCCAATAAGAATCAAAATCCTCAAGAAGCTCAACATCCCGATTATCATTCTCCTTCACATCATTGCTAAGCTGCAACCCTCCATTGCATGATTGATCACCGTTACTCATGATTTATAAACTCTCCACAGCTTCTTAGATTCTTTCACATATAGAAAGAACATTACCAGCAAGACATTGTACAGAATACCCACTAACAATCCAGAAAGTTATCACTTAGGCCCCAACAAATACCAATTTACTATGCAAACTTTGTTGAACTGCAAAATTTCAGAAAAAGAAAAGAAAAAGAATTCAGAAGCATACCCAGTGACAGTGAGAATGGTAAACCACAATTAAAAAAAAAAGTCCAAATAATTCTAATCTTGTCGAATCAACTAATTTTCTTGGAAGTGCGAAACAAATTATAAACGGACCTACTTAGGTCCCAACAAAAATGGAAGAAAACAAAAGAGAAAGCAGCATCTAAGTCATGAAAAAACACAGTACGTAACTCTAGTTTTTTTTAACTTTTTCCAATTTCGTTCATTTCTACAAGGACATAAGTCAAGCAGAAGTAAACAATGTTACCCATTTAAAACAAAAACTTACATTTTCACTTTCTTCCATTTTCCCTCCGACCAAACAGAGTGAAAAAACCACAGAGAGAGAGAGAGAGAGAGAGAGAGAGAGAGAGAGAGAGAGAGAGAGAGAACAATCAAAAAGACCATAATGAATAAAATTCACCTTAGGGCCTGCCATGGCCCTGGCCCCCTCACAATTTTTCCCATACACTATTATATAGCTGCAGCTCAAACAGACCACCATATAACCATTGTAGTGTCCCTCCGAAAAAAGAAACCATTGTAGTGGCCCACCCCAAAGTAATTACTTATTGGCTGATTGAATGCAACCCCTATAATCACTTCATAATAATTTCATTCACAATTATATATTACATGTTTGTAGTCCCACAATTAGTATAGCGAGAAAATAGAAGAAAGTAAAGCCAAGTTAGCCGATTAATCCCCCAATACTAAAAAACAATGCCTTTGTTTATATTATATATTATTTATTGAATTTTTCTTTTTAAAACTTGTGTTATGGTTCAGCCCCCTACACATACAATGCTAGCTCCGCGCCTTCACCAAACCAATTCCATAAAATACAAATACAAATTAACTGGAAACACCAAGTTACTTACCAGTGAAGAAGCTCAATCAGATGATTGCTTACTAAACAATTCCTTTGCTTACATGCTTGGACAAACTACTTTTGTAGGTGCTTCAAGTCAAACGAGCTCAAAGACTCTCTTCTAAACTTGAGCTTTCACCATACCAATTGCAGACCCAAAAATAGAAAATACAAATTAAATATTTATAACTGGAAGCACCAAAAAGTTACTTACCAGTGAAGAAGCTGAATCAAGTGAAGAAGAAAGATAAAGAAACATATCACAAGTGAAAGTGATGATGACAAACATGATTGCTTACTAAACAATTGCTTTGTATACTTGGACAAACTGCTTTTCTAGTGCTTCAAGTAAATCTTACCGAGTGACATCAGGAGAGAAAAAGGAGGCACTTTTTTTTAAAGGGCCTTTGACGATATTCACTAAACTCACACACACATCAATGTTAAGACTTGAACCCAGGGTCATTCTTGGGAGAGCTTTGCTCCAAATTACAACACCAATGGATCCTTTATTAGAGAAAAGAGGTAATTGCACCGGACTTTTTCTCCTCCACATGCTAAAAGTAACTAGGTACGAAATAAAACAATTTTTTTTTTGAGATACAGCGATCAGGGGGAGGGGAAGAAGCTCAATAACACATTACCAATTTTGTATAGATTAATTCGGAGATTATAACCTCTTTTCCAGTTTGGTTGATATTTACATGATGAGCTTTAGTAAAAACATGTAAATTTAAGCACCAGGTGTATTACATTAAGAAAGTACATTGGAGTCTATATCAATGTTATAAACGACTCCTCCACAAGACACTAATGGGAGTTGGACACACTTTCAGCATTGTGTTTTTTTTTTCTTAACCAGCTGACATGTTATTTCTGCACACTTGGGTGTCAATATAATTTGTTTATGCCACACAATTTTTTGCACCAATTTTGTCCTTACGGTGGAGTGTCCACCAGAATTACGAGAAGCTATAACAAGGATCCCGAGCCTCTGCATTTAGACACTACGCATTTATTCGCATTTCGCTAAATCTAAACCATTATAATAATCTAACCCTTTAAAACACCACACATCATCAAGTTTTTTTTCCTTCTCTAAACAGACGTTAACTATTGCTGTTAGTTTTGATTTTTTTTTCCTTTCGTGTTCCCCCTCTCGTCGCTTTTTCTTTTTCACGTTTTGGTCATTTTCCATTTCTCCCTGCTTGACTGATGCCCCCACCCTTTTTGGGTTCAATGGAAAACCCAACCAAGTAATTTTATGATTACTTGGCTAAGACAGACGAGTTTCGATCTACCTTAGCCGACAACTCATCAAGTTTTTTAATCTGCCTCATAGTTTAGACGAGTTTCGATCTGCCTCAGAGTTCTTGAACCAGAGGTGTTTGATAAAGGCTCAGTCTTTTTCACTACCTAGTTTTCAAAATGCTCAACAGAGTGTGAACCACTCACTCTCTTCTTCATTCAAACCCCCTTACATTTCTTCCACCGATGGTGAGCAAGACCCGAAGCGAGTTACCGAGTGCAAGGCCTATGAGGCAGACAAGTCACGACCTTTGGAGATTATAAAATTGTCGGCTAAGGCATACGAGTTTCGCATCATGAAATTGATGATGTTTGTGGGAGCAAATTTCCCACGAGAATATTCGGTTGAAAAGATTCTCTTTCTTCTTCGCCGCCTCTTTCTCCCCGCAAAATAGAACTAATAAGAGGACCACACCCGGGGTGTTGGTTAAAGGCCCTCGATGCCTAAGTTAGTTCGAGAGTTTATGAGAAAACACTAGCTAACAATAGGAGTGAGTTGTATGTTTATGGTGTATAAGCGGCTTGAGCCTTATGTAAAGAGAGAGAAATGAGGTGGCTAGAGTTGCATAGAGAAATCTGATGTAGTTTGAGTAGTAATTCGACGTCTTTGAGAGAGAAGTTTGACGTCATCTCAACCTTGTGTGGCCATGTATTTATAGGGGCCTCACGAGTTGGTATGGTAGGTAATGTGGTAGGTGTGGTTGGTGTGATTGGTGTATTTAGGGATTTGATTTATTAGGGTTAAATCAAATCCCTAATTGTGGTAGGTATCAATCAATCCCTAACTTAATTAGGTAAATCCTTCTTTAATTGGGAATTGTGGTAGGTGCCAATCAATTCTCAACCTAATTAGGTAACATTCCATTTAATTGGATAATCCCCAATTAAATTGAATAATTCCCAATTAGGTTAAATAATCCCAATTAGGTCAAATAATTCCCAATTAGGTCAAATAATCCCCAAATGGAAGGAATAATTTTGACCTAGGGTTATGACTAAATTGTTCTCTCAAATGCCCCACCCCGCATGGCGGCGTGGTGGCATGTAGGAGGTGTAGATTATCCGGGTCATTCAAATTCAGAATCGGGCTTCCTTTGTGACCTGGGCTCCTGAGTGGAGGAGGTGTTTGACTTGCCAATTTTCCGAGCTCCCAATTGGAATGGGCTTGTGACTCTTTGTAGGTCAATGAACCTCGGTGCTATGAGTGCAAGGCTTTCTTCGCTCCTTTTCAAATTGCAAACTTGCTTCCTCTACTTTCATTTGTGAGAAAGATCTTGGAGGACTGTGACGCTATTGTCAAGGAGAGGAGTTGTCGTGGCACACCAAGGTAGATCATGATCTCGCCGATCCGCTTCAATCTGAATTCTTTGATGTGGCTGGCGACTTCAGTCTTCTACTTGCAGATGATGATATCAGCGAAGAAGCTCAACCTCGGCTCGATACATGGCCAAGGTTCATTAGGCTCTAAACGCCCCTATCAGGTTCCGGTGGAATGGCGCGCTAGTTCTTGAGCGAAGCCGGATCTGAAGGAGGTTGGTGGTCTGCCCCCGCCAAAGATGTTGGAAGATGGAGGTTGTATGGCTCGGATCTAGATGATCTCGCTAGCCGAAAGGTGGTTGCGGCTAAGTTGAGCAGAGCGGAAACAGTGTTGCGGTGACTGGGCCTGGGAGCTGTAACGAGCAGTAGTAGCTGAAAAAGATGGAGGTGCTAGCGCCGAGCAGTGCACTGGGCTCTTTGAGCTGAAAGGTAATCAACAGATGAAGGTGTGGGCAGTGTCTTCAAGAGATGAAGTCGTTCTTCGCGGCGAAGCAGTGTGTCTCCGTTGAGGAAGAAGCCTGGGGTTGCCCCCGCCTGTGATGTTGAGAGATGGGCGAAGCGGTCCAGACCACGATGATCTGCATGTGGGACGGGAGGAGTGTTCTGCTGAACCTCATCGAAAGGAAGGTCAGCTGGGCGTGTCTTCCAGATGAAGTCAGCAGTTCTTGGGCGAGAGTGTGTCTCAGCGGAGAAAAAGACAGTTGCCTTCATTGAGGAGACACAAGTACGAAGCTTTCCATCATCTCGGCTGTGTTTAAACACCTTGTTGGTGCAGATAGCAAGAAGATTGGCGGCATGCGCCATGCTCGGGATGTTCTACTTAAGCCTCATGCCGACAAGCTTGAAGACCGTGACTGGCTTCGGCCGAAGTAGTCCGTGCGAGATCTAGTTCACTTACTGAGAAGCAAAGAGATGCAGATATTCCTCTCACGAAGTTCGGCCGCTCGCATTAGTCCAAGGATGGGGATCGAGTTGGGAGGTGCTCATGATCCGCTCGTTGAGTTACGGCGACCAAGCCGTGAGTTGATTCAGCCGTTGACTCATTTGGAGGTGAGGTTGCAGAGGCTAAGAAAGCGAGAGAGTCATCTCGCTCGAGTGAAGGGTTCCTTCTATAACGCCCGCGACTAAGCTCCTGGTGGAACACTTTGTCATGTTGGAGATGCAGCGTTGTCTTGTGAACTCGCTTGAGTAGCCGGCCAGCATCTTGATTGTGTATCTTCTTTTGGAGATTTATGAGTCGGGTCCCCCTTGAGGATTCCTGCATGTTTCGTATATCCCGTAGAATGTTTTTGGTTGTTCACCTCCGTCTCCGAAGGACGCTGCTTATGGGCAACTCTATATGGCTATCCCGCTTCCCTTAGGAAACGGATAGGAACTGGATACCTCCCTTAGAAATTCCCTGGCGCACTCGTCTCCCGGCGACGCTTCTACGGGCCGTCTCCGGGACGCTTTGGTGTTCACCCCGCGTCTCCCGAAGGATGTCCGCTTATGGGCAACTTATATGGCTATCCCGCCTCCCTTAGGAAACGGATAGGGACCTCGATACCTCCTTAGGAAATTCTGGCGCACTCGCGTCTCCCGGCGAAGGACGCTTACGGCCTGCGTCTCCCGGGCGGACGCTTTTGGTTCTTCACCCCGTCTCCCGAAGGACGCCGCTTATGGGCAACTATATGGCTATCCCGCTCCCTTAGGAAACGGACAGGACTCGGATACCTCCCTTAGAAATTCATGGCGCACCTGCGTCTCCAAGGACGCTTATTATGGGCCGCGTCTCCGGCGACGCCTTGTAGTCGCCACCTGCGTCTCCCGAAGGACGCCGACGCTTATGGGCAACTTATATGGAGATAGTCCGGAATGAGTAGAGGTGATAAGACATTCCTGGAATGAGAAACTCGAACTTTATATTGATGTTTATAAGGTTACGATTTTTATTCGAGAACGAAAATAGCTGGATACTCAAAACCGTGAGGCTTCTAGCCGCCGTCATCTTTTCCGAGATGTGTAGGTCTCGCTTATCTGCTTGGGATCGAGGAGAGGAGGCCACGGATGATACTTCCCGGAGATGGTATGCATTCCACTCGTGGAATTTCCTTCCCTTCCATGGTGTCTAGTGTGGCTCCCCCCCTCCTGGGACTGCTGGATCACATATGGGCCCTCCCAGGTGAGGATTCATCTTTTTGACCCTTGCCTTGGTGCGGATGAAAGCCTTTCTTAGCACGAGATCGCTCGGTTGAAACCGTCTCGACCTTGGCTCTTTGTCGTGGTAAGACTTTAATCATTGATGATAGGAGCGACTCGGACAATAGCCTTCTCTCGTCGCCTCAAGCAAGTCGAGGTTGAGCCTCATGCCGCTCGGAGTTCGATCAACACCGCCACCTCAAGGCTTATGGAGGGGACGGTGATGTGAGGAGGATGATTGCTTCCGTCCCATAAAGGCGAGGAAAAGGGGGTTTCACTTGACCTCGCTTTGGTAGTTCGATAAGCCCATAGTACTCAGAGTTCATCCACCCATTTCCTCTTCTGGCGCCTTCTAGCCTTTTTCTTCAAGCACCAATATGACTTTGTTGGATGCCTCGGCTGCTCCATTTCCTTGTGGATACCTCGGTGGACAGTGTTGTTTGATTTTGTATTTCTCAAAGAAGCGGTGATGTGCATGCCGATGAATTGTGAGCCATTGTTTCACTGCTACTGATCGTGCGCAACAAACTCGCAGATGATGTTTCTCCGGATGAATCTCTCCACATCGGCTTCCTTAGTAGAGGATAAAGCTTCGCCTCGATCCATTTGGTAAAGTAGTCGCGGCAACGATCATCATGTCTTTTTGGCGCGCCGTAAGGGGTCCCACTAGGTCAATGGCCCATTGCATGAATGGCCATGGACTGCTTTGCGGATGGTAGACTTCGGCAGGTGCAGGTTAGGAATTGGCTTGTGCCGGCAGATCACATTTCTTGACATACTCGTGGAGTCGTACGCATGGTGGGCCGTAGTAGCCTATGTTTAGAGCTTTACGGGCTGGTGATCTCGCCCGAGTGGCCGCCACACTCGCCAGAATTTTGCAAAGAACCTCAAGTGTTTGAGGGTACTTTATGCGTGGTGAGACGAGGACCAGTATGATCTGCGAATGAGCTTGTTGCCGTGCATGTAGTATCTTGCAGCCTTCTCGACTTTTCTAGCTTCTGACTTGTCCGTTGGTAGATTTCCATTCATCGTGAAGTCGATGATGGGTCTTGCTACCGGGTCCTCGTCAACTGCATTGCGCCGATTGGCTCTATTTCTTCGATGCTTGACGGTCAAGGTGTTCCCACGGATGGAGGCGTCAATCGGGTATCCAACGCTCGATCCTAGGCTTGCCGTGGCATCCGCATGCGCGTTTCTCGCCCGAGGCACCCGTTGGATGGTGAAGGTAGGAAACGCTTTAACATCTCTTGGACTTTGTCTAGGTACAAAATCATCCTTCGGGTGTTTCGCCATGTATTCACCGAGGCTTGATTCGTGATTAACCGGGAATCGAGTAAACGGCTAGCTTCTTGATCGCTAGCTCCTTTGCCAAAGCGCAGCCGAGTAATGCCTCGTATTACGCCTCGTTGTTCGAGGCTGGAAAACCAAGTGTAATGGCTTGCTCCAACAGTGGTTCCATACGGGGTGATGATGACGACACCTGCTCCCGCTTCCTTGTGGTTTGACGCTCCGCTTCACGCGCAACCGCCACATGTCTATGGTTGGCCGAGGTTCGCTAATGTGAGGCGATGTCTGTCAACTTTCCTTACTTTTTGTGACCAACTTCTCTTCTTCGGTTGTTGGAGTAAACTCTACAACAAAATCTGCTAAAGCCTGGGCTTTTATGGCGCCTTTGGCCTATAGAGGAGGTCGCATCGCTTAGCTCTATAGCCCACTTCATGAGTCAGAAGCGTCACGTGGAAGTATTGATCTCAAAGGAAAGTCTGGCCATGACGATGATTAAGTGAGCTTGGTAGTAGTGGTCAGAACTTTCTCATGGAAACTACAAGGGCCAAAATGAGCTTTTCCAATTTCGGTAGCTTAGTCTCGCATCGAGGAGAGCTTTTGACGTGTAGAATACCGGATGTTGGGCCCCCGCTTCTTCCTGATGAGAGTTTGAGCTAACGGCCGAGTTGGACAACCTGCCAGGTACACGAACAAGTCCTCGCCTGAACCGGCTTTGAGAGGCGAGGGGAGGAAGTGAGGTAAGTCCTTGATTCTAAAGCTACTTCGCACTCCTCATCCCACTTGTCTCTCCGTCCTTTTTCAAAGCTTTAAAAAATGGCCTGCACTTGCTCAGATCTCGAGAGGAATCGATTGAGGGCCTGCTGTCCCGGACTTTGTATTTCCTTGATAGTGGAAGGTGACTTCATCTCGAGAATGGCCTTTATTTGGCGCGGTGTGCTTCGATACTGCGTGTGACTAGGTATCCTAGAAATCGGCCACGATACACCAAACGTGCATTTACTTGGATTCAACTTCGCGATCTTTGGCGTAGCAGTGAATGCCTCGCGAGGTTTTGATGTGATCCGCACGTTTTGGGGCTTTGACCAACATGTCATCTACGTAGATCTTCCATAGTCTTGCCGATTTGCTCCTTAAAGATTTTATTCACAAGCCTTGGTATGTTGCTCGGCTCTTCAGCCCTAAAGGGCATGACCTTGTAGCGATGGGTCCCTCTTTCGATGATGAAAGAGGTTTTCGCCTGTCATCCTCGGCATCAAGATTTGATTATAGGAGTAGCGTCCATGAAGTTTGAGCAACCGATTGCCGGAAGTTGAATCCACGAGTCAGTCGATTTCTGAAAGTTGTCTTTAGGGCATGCTTTGTCGAGGCTCGCTGCAGCCTTACGCACACCTCCATTGCCTCTTCTTGTTTTGCCACCAGACAACGTTGGCTAGCCACTCCTCAGTAGAAACCTCTTGAATGAAGCCAGCAGCTGTGAGCTTGTCAATCTCGGCTTCAATGATCGCGCGACCCACGTTCGGGGCGAGTTAGCGTATCTTCGCGCCACCGGCTTGCTGCGTGGTTGACGTGAAGTCGATGCGGCGACATGATCTCTGGGGTCAATGCCGGATGTCATGATGGCGACCATGCGAACATGTCTTTGTTATTCGGAGGAAGGTGGTCAGCTCCACCTTCTCATCTCGGCTTAGGCGCGAGCCGATCCGCGCTCCGCATGCGTTTGTCGTGACTGCATAACTCAACGCCCCTCCTCGGGCTTCCATCCTTCTTCGTGAGAGACCTCCGACGGATTCCCTCAACTTAGTCCTCGATTCTTTGATTGCTATTTGGGAATAGCTATTCCCTTCCCTTATGGCCTCGCTTGCCTGGCGAGATCGGGTTGTTCTACTCCTTCGATTTGCTCGATTCACAGGGGAGGAACTGTGTTTGCTTGCTTCTTCAGCCCTTGAGCAGAGCATTTCTCGCCATTGCCTCGATCACTATTGATTCTGATCACACCGCCCCAGGATGGGGTAGCGGATCTTCGACACGTATGGCGGAGGTGATGGCGTTGATCTTGCCCGATCCAGTCCGCCTGCACGCCATTGTAGGCAGACTTCATCAATGACCATGAATGTTTGCAAGCTAATTATAGTGGGAGTAGACGCCGAGATCTATCGTGCCCACCTGAATGTTCGTTGTTGCGCCATTGAAGCTAGTGCGACTTAGCTGATTTGTTGATCTTTGTCTCCAAGCCCATCTCGCCGATGACCGCCATTCTGCAGGATATTGGGCTACGCCTGTCTCCGGCATGGATTCATCGACCTCGGCTTTGAAGCAATCACCGAATGCGACAAGAAGCGCTCATTGTGTGGCATATCGAGGCCGACTAGATCTTTCTTTTGGAAGCCGATCACGGATCGCCTTCACCTTTGCCACCAGGACGGTCGAGATTTGGGAAATCACAATGGCCTCGTTTGATCTTCCTTTTCTTTTCCTTGGTCAGCCCGGATTCCTCGAGCTCTCGGCCAGGATCGTGTTAATCCTTATAACTTTCTCGTGAGGTTCTTTGGCGACGCCGCGGCCCCTCGACCAATGGCCTTTTTTGCTATGAACTCGGTGCAATGGCCTTCTCTCACGAGCTCTTCGAGGTGCGTTTTCGTGCAATGCAGCTTGTTTGTAGCGCCTGCCAAGGCCCCATGGAAGGCACAGATTTTCTAGTATCCCTCTTGTCCTGATCTCTCCCTTTAAGTGTGGCGGTCTCTTTACCTGAGCTTGTCCTTCATCAATGGGCTAAGATTTGATGTATGGGATGGAGAACTTGGTAAAGTTCTCCCCTGTGATTTCTTGCGGGCGCGCTACGCTTGTCTTTAAACTTGTCGCCTCCCGACTTGCACGCTTGGTGGTGGCCGATCTTCCCGCCGGTGAATTTCTTTGGCGGCGATTCGATCTTCATCCCGCAGAGCGTAGCGTTCTGCAATCGCGAACCTCCTGCAGTCCGCCGGGAGTGATAGTCACCATGCAGATAAGTCGTGCTCTACCGAAAGACCTTTCTTAAAGCGTAGTCGCGACTTGGTCATCGCATCCCACAATGGTCGCCTTTCTCGCTTTGAATCTCCTAATGTAATCCTCAGAGAGATTCACTCGACTTTTGTATATGTTGAACAAAATGGCCATGGTTTTTCTTAATTGCCCGAGCTAAGAAGTGTACTCTTTAGTGAAGACATAGGCTAGCTCCTTGAAGCTGCTGATTATTGACCCGCACAGGTGTGGAACCAGCCTTGGGTCGCTTCCCAAGGTCATCAAACACTTTACACATTAACGCATCTTCGGTCTTGCTGAGGATCATAATACTCTTGAAATGCTTGAGATGGCTTTCTGGCCTAATCCCCTTTGAAGTGTGTAAGAGAGGGTATGCTGAGAATCGCTTTGGGGAGCAAATTTGCTCGATTTGGCCGTGAATGTGGGAGTTCGCCTACCTCACTGCGTAGTGCATCTTGAAATTTCCACTTTGCCTTCAAGTCTCGGTCGGCCATTCACGAGCTTCTCGACGTCTTAGACGCATGAGTCTTCCGGGTCAAGTTGACCTTCATGATTCTAAGTGGTTGACTTCCTCGTTGGCTCGCAAGGGCCGTGCCCCCTGGTTGTCTTGCTAGGTGGCGACAGGACAGCCGCTATGCGAAGGATTCCCCGCGACTTGTCGACGGGGATTGGTTCTTCGAACCGGCAGCCGAGCGCCTTCCTTCACGATCCTCGCTACGATAGTCATCGTTGACTTTCTCGGTGGCCCTCTCGTGCACACTTCCTCGCGGCCCAAGCGGGCGAGGATGTCGATCGTGGGCCCAGCCTCTCACGCACGTTGGTCCTCGAACTCAATCTTGATTGGATACTTCAGCCCCGCCGGAGTGTGGCTCGCGGATGCTTGTGACATGCCAGCTTCTTGTGCCACGCGGTTGTCTTCCTCCTTGTCCGCCGCCTTCCCGCTCGACCTACTTGAGACCTTTCGACCTGCCTGTGGTGCGTTCGTCCATCATTCTCTCTTCGCCACAGCCAGCCCAAGGTCAGATTTTGGACCAAGCCTGCTTGGTTGAGGAGTTGTCGCATCAACTCTGGTAGGTCGTCCATTCTTTGGGTCAGCTTGGTCGACTTCTTGAGGCGAGGTCTACTTGACTTCGTGGACCGGGAGGAGAGGAGTGCGTGGAGCCCAATTGCACACGGGCTAGGGTTTCGTTAGAGGTGTACGCGGGAGAGGCGTACGTCAGCGCGGCAAACGAGGAGTGATTGAAGTTGCTCCAAGATTGGGCCTAGGTCGGCGTGGTAATGAGCCCACCTTGATGGGAGGTTCCACCATGCTCGGCGGTGGTACCATGAGGGCGGCTAGATCCGCCACGGGGCCTTGGATGACGGTGGCCGGCGGTGGTGAGAGGTGGTGGTGCCACCATGTCGATCGCGGGATCATGGGAGGAGTGACTTTGGGCGTCGCATGATCGAGCCATTGCGGCGGTCTTGCTCCTCGTGAGTTTGCTTCCAACCATGGTTGTTTGGAAGGCTTCGGTGGATTGGAAAATAGGAGGAACGGATTCCTTGAGCACGCGCTGAGTATAACTCGTACTTCTCAATGAAAGCACCAATTTGTGGGAGCAAATTTCCCCACGAGAATATTCTATTGAAAAGATTCCTCTTTCTTCTTCGCCTCTTTCTCCCGCAAAATAGAACCAATAAGAGGACCACACCCAGGGTGTTGGCCAAAGGCCCTCCGATGCCTAAGTTAGTTCGAGAGTTTATGAGAAAAACACTAGCTAACAATAGGGTACTGAGTTGTATGTTTATGGTGTACCAAGTAGAAGCCTTATGTAAAGAGGGAGAGAAATGAGGTGGCTAGAAAGTTGCATAGAAATTCAGATGTAGTTTGAGTAGTAATTCTGACGTCTTTGAGAGAGAAGTTTTGACGCACCTCAACCTTTGTGTGGCCATGTATTTATAGGGGGCCTCGACGAGGCTGGTATGGTAGGTGTGGTAGGTGTGGTTGGTGTGATTGGTGTATTTAGGGATTTGATTTATTAGGTTAAATCAAATCCCTAATCGGATGGTAGGTATCAATCAATCCCTAACAATTAGGTAAATCCTTCTTAATTGGGAATTGTGGTAGGTGCCAAAATCAATTCTCAACCCAATTAGGTAACATTCCATTTAATTGGATAATCCCCAATTAAATTGAATAATTCCCAATTAGGTTAAATAATTCCCCAATTAGGTCAAATAATTCCCAATTAGGTCAAATAATCCCCAAATGGAAGGAATAATTTTGACCTAGGGTTATGACCAAATTGCGGTTCCCCTCAATGTTGCTTTTTCTGATTGTATGAATTTTCAAACCCAACCAAGTAAAAAATAGTTTTTTGCTTTTTGCACCACGTATGTGTTGTTTCATGTGTCTCCTCATAATCAGATTGCAATAGATCTGTCTTTATTTTGCCTTCGAAGAAATTATCTATTCATACGAGGCTGGATTGTGATAAGAATTTTTGAGGTTTTTCCATTTCATTTGGATTTGAATATTAATTCCATGGGCAATTTTTCATTGAACTGAGGGAAAAGATAGAGCATAATCAGTGAGAAAGAAGAAGATAACACAGAACAAGGCAAAAAAAGAAACATGCTCTAAACAAGAGTTTAGTTACCCACAAATAAAAAATTATTATAATGGTCTAGATTTAGCGAAATGCGGGTAAATGCGTAGTCTCTAAATGTAGAGGCTCGAGATCCCTATAACAGGAGAAATTATAGAATACTACCGTAGTATGGCCACGTGGTACATCTTGTGCACGTGTTATAATATTAGTGGATATTTATAAATATTATTCCCTAAAAGGGGGGAAAATAAACCCTAAAAGGGGGAAAATAAACCCTGTCGTCCACCCATATTATAACACATGTAAAAGATGTACCACGTGGCCATACTACGGTAGTATTCTATAATTTTTCCTATAACAGACTCCAATGTACTTTTAATTTTTAAAATTATAAATAATGTTGTTTTATTTATTATTATTATTGTTTTTCTTTTGATTTTATGTATTTTACTATTATTTTATTCAAAATTACAAATTTACTTTTATTACTGACGGAAAATCAAATTTTTTAATTAACTCAAATGCTGAATTAACTAACTTTTTAGTTATGCGGGTAAGTTTTATTAGGGTACATAACAGTTTGGAGGTAAAACGACACTTTACTCTATATACACATAATTTTGAAAATGAATAAGAGTCCATGTCCAACAAAATTCTTTATAAATTAAGATAAATTAACAAATTTATTGACACACGCATGCTGCATGCCACGTTACCACAGGCTAGTATCTGATTATATTTTGGCCCCCGCTCCCCCTTTTTTGAGTAAATAGGGAGGTGGGGGAATAAGGTGGCCCGCTAACAAGTTTCGATCCCGTGCCTTCATCACTAAGGCAAACCCTCCCCTTTTCTAACTTTAGCCACAACAAAAACAAGAGTATCTGATTATATTTTTAGAGATTCTGAGGTTTTGCCTTCAGCATCGGCAGTAAGACTTTTGTTATGGCTTTATTATTGGTACAGTTCCACAGGCCGGAGAATGTATCAAAGTGATGATCCCTTTTTTTTTTATCACAAAAAATAAGATGTGCCAAAAGATAAAGGAGGATATGTGTTTTGAATCAGCACCTAGGATTAAAGTGATCACTTTAAGCTCAAAGGGGAATCAAGGACAGAAGTATGAGAAAAAGGATAAAGGAAAAGGTAAGGATGTGATGGAAAGGAAGTAATAAAATACAAAGCATAATGCAGATGAAAATTTCATGCTCTAAGCCGTAACATCATAATTTCAATGTAGATCCAAGATTATCATATGCTCACGACCCCATATTCAACTATGATTGATTACTCATGAAGAAAATATTTCAAGTTGAAGGTAGAAAAAAACATTACAACTTATAAGGCCACGACAAAGACTAAGGCATTCCTAATTGCCATAATTGTATAATCTGAATTTTACGTGCATGTAAAATTACACTTAAATTTCCAACAACAAAAAAGGACTGAAAAGCTTTTTTTAGGTATAATTTTACAATACTCAATCATAAAAAAAAATTAAATTATTATTTATTCTATTTTCTCTTTAAATTTATTTTCCCTACTTTTTAATCTTGAGTATTAAACATACTCAATTTGGTGGTATTGGATTGAATTGGATACTCCCTATATTTACAGCATGTTCAAGGAAGAAATAAATTTATTTTTTTACCAAGTTGAGGGTAGAAGATGAATTACTCATGAAGAAAACTTATCCCATCTAATCCCCACAAAATTGTAGGATAGCAACACCTTTTAAATAATTCATCCTAATCCTCCCAACATGGAAAGTCATTCACCTCTACATATTTTCTCCTTCAACATACCTTAGATTTAGTGACTTATCCAATCCATCTTCCTTAAGATAGCTTTATTTAAGTTCCCTTGGATAACCGTCACTACGATTTTTTTTAGCATTGTAAATCTATCTATTCCTATTTAATGAAAATTTCCCATCATATGGAAAAAAAATTGTACCTAATTTCCATGACAAAGGAATACAGGAATGTTTAAGATGTCTAGTGGAGCAAAAAAACTTACATGTAATGGGGATAACACTGTTTTGCTATCCCCGACCAATAACACAATGACACGTGGAAAAGTTATCCTACGTGTCATTGCGTTATTGGTCGGGGATAGCATGAGAGTTTCTCTCCCAGTGGAGGCAATTGACGTGATCCTATTGGAGAACATGGAGACCCACTAGACAAAAACAAACATGGCACAATTTGCAAATATTGTGGTACTAAGTTCTTCAAGTATCTTACCATGCAATGTATAAAATGGGCATTTGGTTCATGGAAATGGTAAATTCAGGCATGGGAAATAGTTGCCTAACACATGAGAAAATAAAGGGAAAATGAAACCTTCCACCCCCATTGGGTTTCATTCACATGGGAAACTAATGCACTATTTTAATGACAATTCTCCCCATTAATAATGTAGAATTACAATAGAGCATTAAATGCCTTCTTTTAAAATATTTTTTTATTATCTAATATGGGTATAATTGGAAAACATGATAAATGAAATAAAGTGATATTACTGATATTTCCAAAACTCTCGATATTTTAGACCTTGCTTATATATCATCAACCATGTTAAGTTTTGGGTTTTCACTTCATTAAAGGGTCACTGAACGACAACCACTCAGCCCCATGTGAGAATGTCAAGGCTAAACAAGTATCATGGAGGACCAATATTCTTGAGTTGAAGATGGTGGCAAAATTTGCTATTGTCCAATCCATTGATTTAGAAGGCCCTGAGCAGAAAAAATAAATAAAATAATTTGAGGCATTTTATTCAATGTTTACCTGATTTTGAACAAAAATTTAAATAAAAATTTTCAAGCGTAGGTGTTAACTTTGTTAGTTTATGTAAAATAGACCCACTATATAAAAAGTAAAGAAAAAGGCAAAAAAACAATTTAGAAAGGGTTTTTTTTTGCTAAAATATCTCTTGAGCTAAAAGGTGTTATAGGAGACCCCATTTTTTTGGGGGCCTTGTGCCATCGCCTAGTCAGCACAACATGTGGACCGAGCCTGCTATTGTCATCACTTGTGATTAAAATATCATAAAAAAAGACTTACATAAAGATATATAGGGCCTTGGAGATTAATTTGCCCTGCACTAAGTAAAGCCTACCAAAATTAAATAACTCGAAAATGTCTTCCCCATTTGACAACATCCCAAAGGAAGACATAGGGGTGGGCATGGTCACGATTGGATTGGTTTCCCATCAAATTTCATGGCCGAACCAATTACAATATAATGGTTTGGTTTGGTTCGATTTTGACAAAATTCATGAAAAAAACATAACCAAACCAAACCAATTTAAGACAGTTTGGTTTGGCCGGTTTGGGCGTAAGCCCAATTCTCATTCTTTTGCATTTTTTCAGCATTGTTAGCCCAATTGCAATCAATAAATTCACAACTTGCTTCATATGTAAATTATTTTCTAGAGTACGAAACCATCCTAAAGCTCAACATGCCATAAAACTTAAAATTTCAATAACTAACATAGCTCAATTCAAATATTCATATATAGTTATTACCTAATTAGAGTATTGCACATGTAAATATAATATAATATAAATAATTATATACATAAACGGTTTAGTTTGGTTTAGATTGGTCTACAAAAGCTCAAAACTAAATCAAACCAAACCATATATGGTCCATATTTCAGTTTTTAAACCATTTGAATTTTTTTGGTCAAAACCAAACCAAATTGGTAATTACAGTTTGGTTCGACCGGTTTCATCAATTTGGCCAGATTGATGCCCACCCCTAAGAAGAAACATACACCCCCTACATATCACCATGAAGACACGAATGATTAACATCTAGTTGGGAGGATGGGCTCCCGTGGTTGGTTATCCCCGACTTGAATGAAGTGCTCTGGAGACATGAAATTGAACTTCAATTATTGAAGGAGGTAATGGGTGAAATCCAAGAAAAAGACGAGTCTTTTGTGAATTTTTGGAGTCTAATAGTCTGATCGATTTTAGTGGCTGATGTTGTGTCAAAATTGGCGTAAAATTAATACGCTAACTATCCAATTAAAAATACTCTCAAGTGTACAAACCTATTGAAGTATAGATTTGTAAATACAATATCGTTTCTTCAAGGACTTGATAGTTTATAAGCAATTCTAGTTTGAGTATGTTAAGAGCACTTAATTCAAACACAATCTAAATGATATGAAACAAGAAAAGTGAAAGAAAAAAAAAAGGGGAAACGCGACCGGTCGTTTTGCACAAAGATTTTAAGTCTCGGGAGCCAAAAAAAAGCGACCGGTCGTTTTTATCAAAGCGGCCGGTCGTTTTACACAGAGAACATAAGTTCCTCGGATTTCCAACTTCAATCCTTGTTCTATTTTTGACCCGTAACTTTCAAACCGTTAGGCCAAATTTTACGTTCTTTATATGGTTGGATTCATCACCAAAAAATGAATAACCTAAAGCAGACTAAATGTCAAAACCAGCTACATAAGTGAAAAGGATTCAGTAAAAAAAAAAACTAAATGTTTCAAACAACAAACACAAAGGGGGAGTTTGTGATTCAAAGGTGACCTAATTCTAATGCTTAGAATGTAACCGAACTCCAATGTTAACAAGATTAACAAATGTGATTATCAAAGTGTAATTCAATGGTGACAAACACTAGAGCATTCGGAATCCACCCTAAACAATCCTACTTATGTCTATTGATACTCAAGTTATGAATTCTAGATACATGAAGATGTTTGCAATTAAGACCGGGTTTAGTGTCTCAAGACAAATGATTCTCTCTAAAATAAGTAAAGTGCGTGTTTAGTGCTATACTCATGCTTCCAATACAATCAATCTAGGTGTGCTTAGTACTTCGATTTAACTATATGAGGAAACCCATTAAGATTGATGAGAATATGAACATCACAAGAGCCCTAATAGCATATACGGTGTTTACATTAGGCATTCAAGAAACCAATTCACATGAAGCTCACTTAGAAAAGATTCAATCATTTGTTACTAATTAGAAGTTGTGTTCTTGGATATCTTACACAACTTCTCAGCTATAGCTAGATGCATACAACCTAAGGTGATCAATCAAAGGAAGCAAACACATAGCATATGTTTAATTTAGTCAAAGGGAATTCATTTACAACATCTAGAAATCCATAAACTTAAAGCATCAAAACAATATAGTACTCATGTTTAGGGCTTCAACCTAAGCCCTAACTATGAGGTTTAGTTTCTCATATTCATTACAAAATCAACTTAAAATAAATTTAGATAGAGTTTACAGATTTTTCAGGAAGGGGAAAAGCTCAAGGCCTTCAATGGTGGAAAATTTCTTATTCTCCTTTAATGGCATTTAAATTATACAAGAGTCATAGTTCAAGGGTAAAACAGTTGAAAATCCAATAAACAATTACAACCAAAACTGATAAAAACCAAAAAATTTAAATTAAATTAAAGGATTAACTACATTAACCCCCCCCAAACTATACGGGTCATTAGGCCAAATATAGCCCTAAATTAATACAAAACCCATCTCCAGTCATGGGCTAAAAAAATTTTGGCCAAATTTGGAGGGCCACATTTGGCCCTTTAGCCCTCCAACTAGGCCAAATGTACCCCAGCTTTGGCCAAGGCCAAATTTTTTTGTGAGCCCAGTGCATGTGCTTTCCAAGAGGAGAAAGTATCACTCGTGGGCAAGAGCACGAAACATCTCGTGCAATTGCAGATCCAACAGCCAATATTAAAGGCACGTTGACATCATCAATGACGTTAGCTAGCCGTTGGTTTTTTATTTTTATTTTTCATAACCTTTTTAAATATTTTTAAATTTGTTTTGTTTTTAAAAAATATATATAATTGGTTTCTAATCATTGGAGGTCAGAACCTTTGATTGAAAAGTTATTCTTTTATTTTTTTATTTAAAACCTTTTTAAATGTTTTAAATTCATTTTGTGTAAAAAATATTGTCTCTAAATCGTAGTTTAATTAAATTAAACAAATACATAGTTGTAGAATATATGAGTGTTGTACCATAGTTTTTCTCAAAATAATAAAATATGAAGGGCCCTAAAATATAACCATGCATGGCTGGAGGTAGAAAAATTTAGCCCTGCACTATTCTTTAAAAAATTAATATTTTGGAGGGCTAAATTTTAGCCCAGTATTACATTTAGCCTTATGACTGGAGATGACCTTACAGACTCATACCCAACCTTTAAAGATCCGTTTTGACAGGACCCGACCCAGATTCCACCTTGAAACCCGTGTCGGACCCTGTTGACTTGCCCAACATCAACCCATGTCGAGCCCCACAATCTAAACAGTTACCCTCTTCCAGAAATTTACAAAGAAAGGGGACAAGACTTCTGCCGAAAAACGGGCAGAGTCTCCTCTAAAACAGGGACTATCCCAAAATTTCAACATGAAGACAAGCAACAGATAAAACAACCCAGGCGCCAGCATGCATAAACAAATACAGATCAGGCGTCCGGCCATACAATTCAACCCTAAAGGTGGTACAGAGCAAACTAAGAGTCAGCGGAAAAGAAATAATAGAATACAGAGTTAGGGTTCCAAGATAACAGATCCTACCCTTCAGTCAAAGCCCGAGAAGAGGAGCGCACGGCCGAACAGTGTCGAAGCAACGACTACGGGCTGGGGGCCCAAAACAGAAGGAGTGTGAGCGGACAAAAACAAGGTTTTACATACTTAAAACAAAGTACTAACCCCACCTTTTAAAAACAATGCCGGACATGCATATGAAACCATTTATATACTTAGTTGATTTAAAAACCATACTACCTCAAAGTACGTGAGAGCAATCCAGCTCAAAACCTTTTTCCGAACAAAACACCCTTTTACTTTTCCCGAGGCATAACCTCTCAAATCAACCCATGCAGGTTTATAAAATATAAACAAAAGGACTTATTAATGTAAAAGTATAAAGATGGAATAAAATTCACATAAGGTAAAACAAACCTTAAAATGCCAACTAACTCGTTCACGTCAAGAAAACCAAACTTGACAACAATATAGAAATCAATTGTAGTTCAAATCATATATATATAAACAGGATTTACAATCCAATAAGTAAAACCTATCAAGTACTGAAATTCAAACAAGTACTACAACCAAAACAGGTAAATAGTTTCCCAAACTTCCCCACTCTCACAACCACATGCTCACAAGCACGACAAGCGAGGAACGATCCTCACTAAAATAAATATGAATACAAAGGTACTAACACACGTGTATAGGTATAGTATAACCATAATACAAACACAAGTACCAGGGAAAAACAATCCAACAAGGGATCATTTGACTGGACACCGGTACAGTCTCATCGAGACACCGGGCCCAGGGTTGAGCCGTCCAATGTGGGACTAAACTCACAGGACTATATGGTAAAAACTTACCAACCATAACTCCGAAATCTGTCCTACGCGAGCAGACTACCCAATCAAGGGTCTACAGCTACACCCCGTTAAGGTATGCACCGGATCGAACCATACCAAAACCAGGTAATCATATCATATCAATCGCCATGCGATCATTAGTATCAGAGCAGGGGGAGGTACAATACAAGGTGCTAAATCCACACACATCAATCGCCACGCGATCACTAGTATATATACATATATATATACATAACCAATCACTATGTACCCAACCCAAAACACCAACATCAGTACGCAAGCGTCCAAAACCCCAATGACTAACATATATATCCAAAGTAGTCATAAACATTGAAATCATAGATTCATTAAAACCATAATCAAATATACATTCAATCAACGTCAAAAAGTATTAAAGTCTCAAGTAAAGAAATGTCAAATGGTATGAGAAACCCAATATATAAATATATCAAAATAGTTACATAAGGGACCTCACGTCCCGACACAGGGCATGCCAACCCAAAGGTATGTAAGTAAATTATAAAGAACTCATTTGTAAACATAGGCCATTAAGCCAAACGCATAATCCACAATATGTTATTAAGTTGTAAAATACGACTCTTACGAGTATAGCCCAAAAGTATACTTATAGATTTCCAAAGGTATAAATAACGTATTATTTCATATATGTATATATATGTATATATATATATATATATACATATACCCAAGGGTATAAAACCCATTATCCCAAAGGAATATAAATTATAGTTTCACCGTAGTATAGGATATAATTTTCCAAGATATGAAAGTATGATTTCTCATAAAATAGAATATATATATATATATATATATATATATATATATATATATATATATATAGGACATTTCTCATAAAATAGAATATATATATATATATATATAGGACACGAAAAACCACTAGACGTCACTATGTCCTATTCAATACTCAAAAGTAGACATGATCATAAAATATAATCATCAGGGCCGCATATAAAATACCGGAAACCCAAATCAAGCATTAAACTCAAATGCTAGTTCTTTTAGTATTTTTCAACCAAAATCAAACAAGACTTAAACCGTTATCAAATTTAAGATTTAAAACTATTATTAAATCTCATTTCATGCATTTCATGCATTTCATTCAAATCATACCCATTTGAAAACAAAGTCCACTCACCGTTGGTCCTATGCTGCACAACCCTCAAAGGGTCCCGCTTACAGAGTACGCAAAGTCAAGGTACCTAAAACGATAGATACGAGGATTGGATTAGTAATCGAACCGAACGAGAACCTCAAACTCAAATCCTACCAAAACCCAACTTAACGTGCACGTACGTCGTACGGAAGGTTCTAAGGTCAAACTACCTCTTTTAACCAGTGGGACCGTCCCGGAAGACTCACAGTCAACCGGCGGTCAAACACCCCGTTTCGGTCAACCCGGGCCCACGGAGCCCACGACCTCCAAAAGGTTCAGGACATTCCTAGAAGTCCAAAAAAGTCAATTACATTGCAAAGCGACCTCGGTAGAGCCTCGGTCAAACCTAGTCAAACTTGGTCAAACTGACCCGAATATGTCAAACTGGCCTCGTGGATCCCATGACCTCCAAACTTAGATCCAAAAGTTCCTATAGGTTCAACACGACCTAAACAACGTGTCCACAAAGTTTGGTTACGATCGGACGGTTGGATTGCTCACGATCGCACGATCGCACGATTACGGTTTAATTCACGCTTCAAGTCATTGATCCGGAGTATCCGGGACTCCGAATCACAATCCATCAATTCCTATACGATCCTAGAATTATCTAGATCAACATATCCAAAAATGGACGCGATCCAACCGTTCAATCCTATCGAAACCGAGAATCGTGCAATAGGCGAGATTCGTTCGATGGCCAAACGATCTCTGAATTGAGATCTGTCAACTCCCACGCACTCGTAATGATACGAGGATCGCAATGGACCCAAGAACCGTAACCACATCGCCACCACGCGCTGCCACACGCGCCACCGTGGGTGGCGGGTGTCTTAAGCGATTCCGGCCAATCAAAAACTAACGGATCCGATAGCAACCCATACACCAAAGTGATCACCACCATCCCAAGAGTCCAGAACCGTTGGAACCCAGCCCAAAACCGGTCGGCAACTGGCTAGAAAGTCGAAGTGAAATCCGGCCAATTTCTAGGTTTTCAGATTATATCCCAAAACTCCAAATCGACCCTAGATAATCCCAAAAACAGGTAGAGGATGAAGAGAATGTGAGGTTCCATACCTGGATCGACGCGAGAGGTTGCCGGAGCCGCCGAAAAGTCGCTGGGAAAAATAGAGGATCGGGCCGGAAGTTCCAGTTGATCGCACCGCCTCCAGCCGGAGAGATCAGCTCCAATCCAAGGTGGGTTAGGACCGCACGGGGATGGCACTTTGATTGCGACCGGTCCCGGCCCTTGCCGTGGCCGGAGCTGTCGTTGCCGAAAAGAGAGAGAGAGAGACGGCGTCGTTTCGAGGAGGGAGAAACACGCTCAGGAAGAGAGAGAGAGAACCGGATTGGCTGAGGGGTATTTAACAAATTTGAAATGACCTTTATGTCCTTAAAGAGATACAAAACTCGTATCGAGGCGTGCCGCACGTCCTCGAACTCGTTTCGACGTGCCATAAGCAATGGCGCGACCTGTTTTGCCAAATTCCATCCCGAAAATATCGTTGACCAAAATGCCCCTTAATTATTAAATTCCAATTTAATTCCAATAAATTCATTTTAATTCATATTTAATTCCTTTTAATTTCTCAATTTAATTAACTCGCTTATTTTATTTATTTTCTTTTAATTTTGGGTCAGGGTTGTCACACGTTTGACCGGTACCCCAACTCTGTTAGAAAAACCGTTAGTAGGTTTGTTAAATTCTGATATGGAAAACATGGGTCCCATGTTTTTTGCTCATGTGGCATCCATGTAGAGTAGATATTAATAAATAAAAATTCTTTATTTTTTAAAATGAACTAAAATGTTTAAAAACTGTTGTAAAACTAAGGGAGAAAATGTAGAGAAAAGTGATATGCTAAAGATAAAGTTTCACCATGTTTATTCTCATTGCATTTTTGGTAGAGCCACCAATTTATAGGCTTACAAGATAGGAGATTAAATACCATCATTTACAATATACCTATAGGTTACAAGCACTAATTACAAATACTTAGTGCATAGGTTACATAAAATCCAAAGGGTGGAATACTAAGAGGTATGGTGGTCATCCACCAACTCATCCATTTACAACAAAAACAAATATATATAAAAACATAAAATATTTAAAAACTAACCCACACATCTCCCCCTCCTTCCCAGCCCCACCCCGCCCCACTTTCCCCACTCCCTCTATCGTCATTCAAACCCAACCACCCCCGTTCTCCTTCACTTACACCACCATCACCTCCTCTCTCTCTCTCTCTCTCTCTCTCTCTCTCTCTCTCTCAACCCCATTTCAAAATTGAATGAAAAATCCAAAGTTAGAAATACTAAATAAAAGATATCAAATTCCACTCCAAAAAGTCTTCTATGTATAAGTTCACAGCTTTTTTGCCTTTACTCTCACTCCTTCTTCAATTGCTTCCGATTCTTGCTACTCCCGCCACCCAAAGACTTCAACTTTAGAGACCCAAAGCCCGAAAGAAAACTCCAACCCCAATCGCGCAATTTTCAAGTCTCCGAATGACGGCGTTTTCGGGGTAAAGAACAAGGAGGATCCACTTGCTTGTTTCGAGAGGATATGCCTGATGGGCAGAGAAAACAAGTTGGTGGTCTAGACGACGACGTTGCATAGGTTGAAATAAGAGTTAAAGGATTTGATGGAAGGGAAAGTGAAGGAGGCAAGGTGCATCCAAGGGTGTTTGTGAATGGGGGATATGTGGGTGAGGCTGAGGAGGGGTTGAAGATTTTGGAGGAGGGATTATTGGGGGAGATTCTTGATGGATGTCCAAAGTAAAAAGTTGGGTCTGTTTGTGAGGGGTGTGGGGAGGCCAAGTTTTAGCCATTTTTCAGTGTAATGGGAGTTCAAAGATGGTGTTGGTGGTGAAGGGAGAATTGGGTCAGAGGCAGGGGAGCACTGTGGTGGTCAGGTGCCCTGAGTGTAATGAAAATGGGTTGGTGGTTTGCCCAATTTGTAGCTGAATAGTTAACAGAGATGAGAGATCTGTTTCATAACAGATTGGGTTGAGAGACATAGACAGAGACAGAGATGAACAGAGACAGAGACAGAGACAGAGAGAGACAGAGATTAAGGAGGTGATGGTGGTGTAAGCGAAGGAGAACGGTGGGGGGTCGCTGGGTTTGGGTGACGGCGAAGATGAGGTGGGGGTTGGCTGGGTTTGGGTGACGGTGAATGGAGTGAGGAAGGTGGATCGGGGGAAGGCTGGAAAAGGGGGAGAGAGGTGTGGGTTAGTTTTTATATTTTATATATTTTTAAATATATTTGATTTTATACTTTTTAATTCATTTTAAAAAATAAAGAAGTTTTTTTTTTAGGATAAACTACAGTAAACCTCCCAAACTATAGGGCCATTTTCAAGTTCATACCCATATTTATGAAATTTACGAGTACATACTCAACTTCCCGGAAACGCTACAAATTGCCCATTCGTTAGTGAAATCGTCAGAACCACCGTTATGTGCCTACGTGGCGTCCACTTGGAGAGATTTTTAAGGGCATTTTCATCCTCTCATGTGTTCGTAAAATCTCAGAGTTTAAGTTTGAAACTCAGACTCCCTAGGTCCCAATTCGAAGACGATGCAGAAGACGAAGGTGACGATGAGAAAAAGATGACGATGTCGACAATGTCCGCAGATGGAAGATTCGAAGTGCGCACACCAATTTGTCGCTGCGGCAATCAATGTCGTTTGACAACGTCGTGGATTGACAACAACCTTGGGAGGAGATTTTGAGGTTGCGCAGATTATAGGGTAAGAAGAGGGTGTGCATTCTTTCAATGGTATGATCCACATGTATGCGAAAGGTCGAAGAAGGTTATTCCGGGGCTATTGAAACAATTATGCAAGGAGGAAGAGGAAAATCAGAAATTGAAAATAGAGGTTAGAGCTACCTTGAAAACACAGAGATTTCTACACACAAGTCTTCTGGGTTTTGGTATTTTTTTGATTGTGTTGTTGGGAATGCTAGTATTGGAATTGAGAGAGGCTGGATCTTCCAAGAATGTGCATTTAGCACTTCAATTTTAGGGTCTACAATTTAGGAGACTTGGGTGATGGCTTTTGTGGCCATATATGGAACATTTTGGAAAATGAAACTGCTTTATGTGTATGAACAAGTAATTTCTGTAATCTTCCATGTGGATTACAGATGAAAGATGTTTATGTATGAAATGTTAGGCAATTTCAAAATGTATATACTGTTTGCTTCAATGCAATTTCTATTCATACTTTTCCAAATTTGCAAATGTTAAAAGTTAAGCTAGAATTCAACAATTTCCAAGTCATGATAAAAGTTACCAAAAGTTACAAAATGTTGACGTTTCTCTGTCTAGTTGAAGTTACAGAATGTTGAAAAAATGGCCACATCACAAAAGCAAAACTTGTACTAGTTCAAAACAAAATAGAAGGCAGTAACTAAGAACTAAGAGCCTTGTGTTCTCTGTCTCTTGGATGCTCTCAATCCTATTCCAGCAGTATCAGCTGCATTTGGCTGGGAAGCATTTAGTGCAGCCTTTGCCCTTACATATGCAAGCTTTCTCCTTGCTTTTATAGCTGCTTTTGCTTTAGCCTACAAATAATAAAACCAATCAAAGCTTCAAAGTAAGAACCAAGAAATAATAAAACCAATCAAAGCTTCTAAGTAAGAAAGTAAGAAACATGAATAAAAAAAACAACTCATAGCAGCAACATCAGGGTCTTGGTTAGGTATTTTTATTGGTCTTCCTTTACCCCTTGCTGGTGGTTTTTCCTTTTGAGTTAGATGCCTATGGTGAGTGCTTTTGTTATGGCTAGTTTGGCCACAAATACTGCACCTCATTGGGATTCCTCATCTTCCAAGCCACTTTTTCCCAGTCTTATCTATTGTTTTTTTAGTGCCTTTTATCCTCGCCTTTCTAGGTCTCCCAGGTTGTCTAGTGTAGGCTGGTGGCTGGTTGGTCTTGTCCCATAGTTGTGACCCATTAATTGGCATAATCAGATTGTTGTACAGGATCAAGTAACTGTCCTTGCTGTAGTATGAATGCACACAATCCTCCACAGGGGTCCCTCCTTTGTAATGTAAGGCAGCAATTCCATGAGCACAAGGTATGCCTTTTAAGTCCCACTTTCTGCAAGAACAAGTGTGGTTATCCAAGTCCACCACATATTGGTCACCTCTTCCTGCATCCACTTGATATTTAGGACCACCAGACCATTGCACAGTACAATTGCATGCCTATAACTTTTTATTATGGACTTGATCAAAAATGTTCTTGAATACTTGATGAGGCCAACTGATCATCTTGTCCCTCCTCCACTGGATCCTTCTCATCAATAAGCACCTGACCATCTCTAGCATTGTGATAATTGGCTTGTCCCTTGCTTTTTTGATACTATTGTTGAACCTTTCACACAAGTTATTCTGCAGCATGTCACACTTAATAAGTGTTTTGAAATGAGACTTACACCATTGTGTTGGTGGCTTCTTTACTTCCATTTGATATTGAAAAGAAGGGACATTGGTAGCTCTAGCACAAGTCCACAACTGATCCCTCAAAACTTTACCTTTATGAGTTTTGTTGAAGTTATCCCAAAGGTGCCTTACACAGAATCTTGTCTTAGCATTAGGCACAACGTCTTCAAATGCACCAGCCAGTCTTTTTTGCTTGTCAGATATGAAGGCCCATCCATGGGAATTCACAATATCCAGATCCTTTGCCAACAAATCAATGAATCATGTCCATGAGTCCCTTGTTTCCAGCTCAACCACAGCATATGCTATCACTCAAGTCTCGTTATTGGGATCAATCCCAACAGCTGTAATCAACTGTCCACCATAAACCACTTTTAAATGACAGGCATCTAAACCAATCAAAGGCATGCAGTTCATCTTGAACCCTATCTTCAATGGTTCTAAACAAATATACTGTCGCTTAAAAACTGGTGCACCATCCACAAACTCACACTGCATTTTTGTTGTGGTTCCAGAGTTTTTGTCTTCCAGCTCAGGGCAGTAATCCCAGAGCATGGCATATTGCTTGGCTTCTGTTCCTTTAATTATTCGAAGAGCCTCTGCCTTTGCTCTGTAAGCTTTCATCCTAGAGAGACCTACTTTAAACTTAGAAGAGGTTGAGTTCACTATGGACTCTGTAGGCATCATGGGATTTGATTGAATTCTAGCCAAGAACTTATCTCTCAACCATTTACTTGAGGCTTGTGAGTTTTCAAAAACTCTAACACAGTTATGAGTAGGATTATAGTATTTCACCACCAAGCTTCGATCTGTAGGGTCTTTCGAAGCCACATAAATCTCCCAAGGACAACTCACTGCTTTACAAACAGCCCTCAGCTTATATCTTTCATTCCTGGTGAATGTGACTTGTTTCCCATTCAACAAGCAATATTCCCGAACAGCTTCTCCAAACACCTTGCAGTCACTGAAAACAATCCCGGTATCAAAAATAGGGTTATCTTTGTCTGTTTCAGGGTTATACTCTCTGTATTTTTTCATCCTTCCAACTGTTTCATCATCTTCATCTGATCCAACACTTCTTAACTCATCCTCCACTGCTTGACCCCCCTCTTCTAATCTAGTATCTTGAAGATCTGTAAATTGAACATCCCTAGACCGAGAAGGGTTTTCCCTATTTCTGGCAGTGCGTGAAGGTTGGTCTCGGTCTTGAGCAGTGTGTGAACACTACCACCTTCCTTCTCATTAACACCACCACATTCACCCTCATTAATCTCTTCATCTTCAATAGGCAGAAAAGGCTCTTCAACTAGGGCATGGTTTGTAATCCACTGTTGCAAAAAATTGTTATCCTCAAAGAATCTCTTCAATGTTATCCCCCCCACACCCACTCTCAACAAAACTAGCTACATCTTGGAATGATGCATCACTGTCTTCACCTTCAGTTGCACTTGCCACTGCCACTCATTTACCTTTTGAAGACCTTGTAGCCTTTCCCCTCTTTCGTGGCTCAGGATGAGACACTGCCTTACCCTTTGCAGCCCTTGTAGCCTTTCCTCTCTTTGGTGCCTCAGGTTGAAACACACATTTACCCTTAGTTGCAGCCCTTGTAGCCTTTCCTTTATTCTGTGTCTGAGCTTCAGATAAATCCCCAACATCATTCACTGCTTCTTGCTCCACTATCAAAACCTTAGTTGGCTCCTCAACATTGATATTTTTCTTGTAAGGAACAACATGACTACAGTCACTATATCCAAGATCCTCAATCACCGACAACCTCTGTTTTTGTAACGAACCTTCAATGTAAGACTCGTGAGCTTGGGGAAGCAAGAACGGTGAGTAATTCCACATCGCTCGGGGAAGGAAAGGTAAAGTGCCTTATATGTGTGGGCACGTATCTTCCTAGCACGAGACCTTTTGGGAGCTCACTGACTTCGGATTCCTTGGAACTCCGAAGTTAAGCAAGTTGGGGCTAGAGCAATCCCAGGATGGGTGACCCACTGGGAAGTTGCTCGTGAGTTCCCAGAAACAAAACCGTGAGGGCGGGGCCCAAAGCGAACAATATTGTGCTAGAGGAGTCGGGTCGTGACATAATGGTATCAGAGCTGGACCTTGACCTGAAATTTGCTAGCAAGGACGCTGGGCTCCAAGAGGGGTGGATTGTAAGACCCGTGAGCTTGGGGAAGCAAGAACGGTGAGCAATCCCACATCGTTCGGGGAGGGAAAGGTGAAGTGCCTTATATGTGTGGGCACGTATCTTCCTAGCACGAGGCCTTTTGGGAGCTCACTGGCTTCGGATTCCTTGGAACTCCGAAGTTAAGTGAGTTAGGGCTAGAGCAATCTCAGCATGGGTGACTCATTGGAAAGTTGCTCGTGAGTTCCCAGAACCAAAACCGTGAGGGTGTGGCCTAAAGCGGACAATATCGTGCTAGAGGAGTCGGGTCGTGACATTCAACCCTTTGCTGCTCCAGCTCTTTATATAAGGGTCATCAAACAACTGTGTCAAGTAGATATCAATCTCCCTCACTTTTGGCACAGCTTCACACATTTTCAAAACATCTTCATCACATAGAAGCTTTTGTACAGAAGAAGAGTTGGGAAGCTCATAGTGATATAACACTATACCATCATAACCTAACTCTTTAACCATCAGACCAATTTCAAACATGGACATTTGGTCCTTATCGTAGAAATCAATGAAGTCTAGAGTCCCATTTACATATATGTTGTCAGAAATAGAACCCCCATGGTTCATTCGAATAGTAAAGTGGTCATCCTCACTTGCAAAACCACGTAACATTCAAGACTAACAGTACACAATTGTTGAATACACAAATGGTGAATTAAAAATGCAGAGGTCTTGGACCACTAAGTATTGGCTAGAATCTACAGCAGTTCGGTCAGACAAGAAAGGTGTTTTTTTAATGCTTTTCCAACAACACAAAACAAAACCACCGACACAAATGGACAACCATTATAACTTTCTCAACCACACTTCAAAGCAAATCAAAAGTTCACAAAAACAAAACCCTAAGCCTTTACGATGAAAACAATAAGATGTCTGACTTACAGTAACATGGCGCATGACTCCCACGACGACGAAAACCCTAAGGCATCTCAGCGAATAACCCAAACTGCCTCCTATGTGGTCTTCGATGGATGTGAAATGGGGATTAGATTTCGAGGAAGAGGTCGCTTTGGGGAAGAAATTGTCGATTTGGGGAACATGTTTTCGATTTGGGGCGCAAGTTTCGATTTGGGGGTGTTCGATTATCGTTGCAACTTGCAAGAACTTCGATTTTGACGACACAACTTTTCTTTTAAAAAAAAATTTTGTTGTTGCCACATGTCTGTTTGGCGCCCAAAAGGAACACATGAGATGCCGAAAATGCCCTTATAAATTTGTCCAGGTGGACGCCACGTAGGCACATAATGGTGGTTCTGACGATTTCACTAACGGAGGGGGCAATTTGTAGCGTTTCCGGGACGTTGAGTATGTACTCGTAAATTTCATAAATATGGGTATGAACTTGAAAATGGCCTTATAGTTTGGGGGGTTTACTGTAGTTTATCCTTTTTTTTAAAATTAATTTTTAGTCTACATGGATGCCACATGAAAAAAAAAGATCCATATTTGCCACATCAGAATTTAACATACCTACTAACGGTTTTCCTAATGGATAGTGTCTTTTGAAAGGTTTTGTTAAGTTTGGGTGCTGGTCAAAAGGGTATTTAAAGGTTGGGTATGAGTTTGTAATGAGCCCTATAGTTTGGGAGGTTTATTGTAGTTTGATGCATACAACCTAAGGTGATCAATCAAAGGAAACAAACACATAGCATATGATTAATTTAGTGAAAGGGAATTCATTTACAACATCTAGAAATCCATAAACTTAAAGCATCAAAACAATATAGTACTCATGTTTAGGGCTTCAACCTAAGCCCTAAGGTTTAGTTCCTTACATTCATTATAAAAACAACTTAAAATAAATTTAGATAGAGTTATAGATTTTGCATGAAGGGGAAAAGCTCAAGGCCTTCAATGGTGGAAAACTTCTTCTTCTTCTTTAGTGGCGTTTAAATTATACAAGGGTCATAGTCCAGGGGGTAAAACAGCTGAAAATCCAATAAACAATTACAACCAAAACTGATAAAATATATTTGTTTAATTAAAATAAATTAACAATAGAAAAAACACATTCCGATTTTTCTTTCCACTTGTCGTCAAACCGGAAAACCACAAACGATAACTCTCCTTGGCACTAGAACAATGTCGAGCTGTCATTTGGCATAGTCTCAAAGTGCAACTAGAGGATCTGAACTAAAGATCACCGATGTCTTGGAAATGGTCATCCACACACCACGCAGAGGACCCAAACCTGAAATCCCGCACTCAATCAACAAAAATGTCACTGAAATTTCCGACTTAGTTTTTTTTAACACAAAGTCCCATTTTTACCTTTTTTTACCCTATATTAGGCCCGAGTTTGCAATTTTTGGTGAAAATGTCATTGAATGACGCTTCACCATTGACGAATGACACCAGGGCGAGGGTATCATCTTTTCCTTTTTTTGGCAAAGAGCAATATATGCGCCATTAGCCTGACATTAAAGTTTTAATTAATTATCTGACCAAAAAAAAGTTTTAATTAATTAGGTTACCGTAATTTCAAACACAACCCGAGTTATAGTTTGTGGTCGAACGAACCCAAGTTATAGTTTAAGTTAATGTAAGACGTTGAATATTTATCTCACATTAAAAACAATAGAATAAAGAAAACTGACCTGCAATTGTTAGTTTCTCCCAATGTCTCATGTAATTCATGGATATGAACATAAAAAAAGATGAATAGGGGAGTTAAATAATATTTATTCTCTCACAAAGATATTCATGCTATCAAGAACACATAAAACAACAATCCTATCCATCTCTACCCTTTCGTAAAATGATATACATCAGAGTCCTTTCATTGTTGTTAACTATCATGTTACAATATGTGTGCAAATACACATATTGTGAGAAGTTTCACAAATATGGTATGATTAATGATGAAATTTTATTCATGTCAAATGGGCAGTGAAAAGTATGAAAAAGCTAGAGCAATCTTAAATTTCTTCAAATACGTTGTGCCAATCTCTATCAGGCAATAAAGTTTAGGGTAAAAATGCAATATGGAATTTTATAATTTTAGCGTTGTGCCTCCATGAAATGATTCACATGCCATTAAATTTTGAATCTTCCATGTATCCATAAATGTTGTTCAATAGTTGCACTAGCTAGAATATGAATCGCAATTACATTAGTAAGATTTGACTACGGTAAATTGCATACTTAAAGGAGGGATGGACACTGAGTACCAATTGACAGAAATGAGTACCCATTAAATAGTAGTGATGAAGGTCTAAAATATCGATAATATCCCGATATTTCCATTGAAATTTCCATGTTTTTGGACTACCGATATTTCCGATACCATCGATATTTTAGACCTTGACCAGTATACTTGGTTTCAACCATGGACCAAAATATCGATAATATCGACGAAATATCAAGGATATTATCGTTTTTTCGGGTCACAGATATTTTAGAACATATCCATACTCATATCGTATGAATATTGATAATATCGACGAAATGTCGAGGAAATATCGATGTTGATAATTTCGCTCAGACTTCAGTAATATTTTGGCAAAATATCGACATGATATCGCTATAATATCAAAAATATCGATTTGACCATGAGAATGAGTTTACTTTTCAAGTTTCAACTTTCCAACTACTTTTCACAATACACTTACTCTACACATAGAGATGAAGAAGATAGTGAAAATTTTGAACCTTATAGGAACTCTATGTGGTACTACGTCACTCATGTATCTTACCATGCAATGTATAAAGTGTAAAATATTGTAATAAATCATTATATATATATATATATGATTATGGTGTGTTTAATCTTCTTTCACTAATTACTACATATTTTCTACACTTATAGTGTTTGTCAGTTCGCTATATAATCAACTTAAATGAGTTAAACCCATCATGCAATGCATTTCCTTCCAATTTTTTGAGATAAACTAATAGATAATTGACTAAATAAACATCCTCCAAAGTTTCAATAAAAATTTCAAAGTTTTTCTTACAATTTCCATGGTTTTTATTCAATTTTTATCGATATCGATAATATCCCGATATTTTCATCGAAATTTCCGTGTTTTTGGACTACCGATATTTCAGATACCATCGATTTTTTAGACCTTTGACGATGGTAGTTCGTACTCATGGGTACCCGTTGTCCATCCCTAACCCAAAGCCCAAATAAAAGATCAAAGTCAATATGTTACTAAGACAATGAAAAACTATTATTCATTTTAGGATTTGAATCAAGACTTGCAAATTACAAACAACATATTCAGCTTAAACTTTCGACAAAAAAAATACTCAGCTTAAACTAAAGCCGATTTCAAGAGTTTCTTGGATGTGATTTTTCATATTTGTAAAAACAAGTGTGTATAATTTTTGGGTTCTTAATGATTTTTTTTTTTTTTTTGTGATATAAGTGATATTGGGGAGGGAGGTTTACTCCCATACACACTATCAATATGTCATGAGGCATTAAACTTGAGACAATTAATCTGCAAAATCAAGGCCCCTTCCACTTGGTTAGACTCCACTCCATGGCTTTGATGAACTATTTTTGTGATGGTGGAGGAATGTGTGAGAAATTACCCAAATGCCCTTAGAGCCCTAATGAATAAGTGCCACCACTTCCCCTGCTCCTTTCCTTCTTTTTGTTTTTCCTTCCGCAATTTCCCTCCCTTTCTCTCTCTCAGACGTCTGGAGGCGCGAATCTCTTTCAAGTCTCTTCCTTTCTCATTCTCACACTTACCTTACGCCTAGTGATTTTCGAAGCATAAATACTTCTTCTGTTATCTATCGTGGCTCTCTTAATCTCACCAGAGGTAAGAAAACTTCTCTAGCTAAAATTTTATTAGTAGCAATTTTTTGTACTCAGTAGTTGTATTGCAAGAAATTTTCGTAGTGTTTTCCTGAATTTTTGTAGAGATTTATGTTAGTTTGGATGGTTATTTTTGTACTGTTTTCTTGATGATTGCATTTATGAAAATAGTTTTTGATAAATTGTTGGGATTTTGAAGAATTATTGGTTTGAATATATATGCTAAAAGAACCAAATTTTGAAACAGAACGGTCATGGAAAGATATTTTAAAAGGAAATCAACGGTCATGGAGTCATCATCGCCTCCAAAGGAAGTAGTTAATAGTTCAAAACAAGCTTGCTTGGAAATCAACTTGGAAGATCTCCCTCTTGATCCTGGACTACGCACTCGAATTTGGGATTACCATCCTAATGTTCGAGATCAAGTTCGAAGGGCTTATCTACAAAAAGGTCCTTTTCAGCCCCGAAACCATTCCTTCCCCCAGAGGAATCTTAGTGGAGGACCAAGAAGGTTCATTCCTGCTTGGTTTGATGAATTCCCTACTTGGTTGGAATATAGTGTAGCAAAAGATGCTGCTTATTGTTTCTGTTGCTATCTTTTTAAACCAAATACTGGAGAACAAGCAGGCAGTGACTCTTTTGTTGGCAAAGGGTTTTCAAATTGGAAGAAGAAGAGTGAAAGGTTACAAGGTCATGTTGGAGGACCGATGAGTACCCACAACCAAGCTTGGAGCAACTGTAAAGCTTTTTCAAAGCAAATCGAAGCTCAAACTGAATATAAAACTCTTTTGGGTGCATCAGTTAGTTGCATGAAATTTCTTTTAAGACAAGGGCTTCTGTTCTATGGAGATGATGAATATGAAGATTCAAACAACCAAGGAATGTTTGCTGACCTTTTGAGATTACGATGTAATTATGATGAGGATATAAAAGCTGTCACATTGAACAATGCTCCCTTAACCCTGAAGTTGACATCACCTGATACTCAGAAGGACATTGAAATTGCTATTTCGATGGAAGTCATCAATGCAATTGTTAGAGATATTGGTGATTCATTATTTTCCATTCTTATTGATGAGTTTCATGACATGTCTTCACAGGATCAGATGGCTATTGTATTACGTTTTGTAGATAAAGGTCATGTAATTGAGCGTTATTTAGGTATTGTGCAAGCTACCGACGACACTGCTGTCTCGCGTAAGGGGGCTATTGATGATTTCTTTTCTACTCATGGATTAAGCATGGCTAAGTTACGGGGGCAAGGTTATGGTGGGACAAGTAATATGCAAGGTGAGTTGAATAATCTTAAGACACTTATAGTGAAGGAGAACGAGTGTGCATTTTACGTCCATTGCTTTGCTCATGATCTTCATTCAACTCTTATAGCTATGTCAAAGCATCATTTAGAAATTGTTGGTCTCTTTACTTGGGTTGCTAAGGTGGTGAATGTTGTTGGAGTATTTGTCGAATGTCGTGACACTCTTCGGGAGAAACACGGTGTTTTAGTTTTTGAAGCACTCAATACTAGCGAGCTTTTAAGTGGACAAGGTCTAAATGATGGCAGCTCCAAATTTAAGACTTTGATAACCTTGTTTACCATGTTCTCATCTGTGATAGATGTACTTGAGGTCATATCAGATTTTGGATTAGATTCTGAACAGAAATCTAAAGCACGAGTTCTATTGGGTCCCCTCCAGTCATTTGGTTTTATTTTTAGTCTACATATGATGATAAACATTTTGCGAATCACAGATGGTTTGTCACAAGCATTACAAAAAACTGATCAGGATATTGTGAATGCCATGAACCTAGTGAGAGTATGTAAAGAACAATTGCAAGTGATGAAGGAGAGTGGTTGGGATTCATTACTCAATGAGGTTTCTTCATTTTGTCACAAGCATGAAATTGAAGTGCATAACATGGATGATAGGTTTCTAACTCGAGGGAGAAAAAGAGATCAGGTGATCACAAACATGCATTATTATCGTGTTGAGTTGTTTTGTACTATTATAGATATGCAAATTCAAGAGCTAAATGTTCGTTTCACTGAAATGAATATAGAGTTGCTTCTTTGTGTGGCATGTTTGAATCCAAGTGATTCATTCTCTGCTTTTGACAAACAAAAGTTGATTTGTCTTGCTCAGTATTATCCAAATGACTTTTCTGCACTTGACTTCATGATACTTGAAGATCAGCTTGAGAAGTACATTATGGACATGCGTTCTAGCATTGAGTTTTCAGGATTGAAGGGGATCACTGATCTTGCACAAAAAATGGTTGAGACAAAAAAAGACTGTGTTTACCCATTAGTTTACTTGCTGTTGACATTGACACTTATCTTACCTGTTGCAACTCCCAGGGTAGATAGGGTGTTTTCTGCTATGAATACTGTGAAGAATCGATTATGCAACCAAATGGAAGATGAAAGGATGAAGGATAGATTGATTCCATATATTGAGACAGACATTCTTGATAGTATCGACGATGAGGTTATTATGCAACGATTTCAAAATGTGAAAAATCGTCCATGGCAGTTATAATTGTAATGAGCGGATCTTTAATCAATGAATACTGATGTTTTTGTATTATTTTGAGTTTCAATTTTTTTTTCCTTTCTTGTTTTGAAATATTGTTAGTATACTTTGCATCCCTAGAAATTGAGCAGGTTCAACCATGACTGCTTGTTCAAGAAATAATGAGCATGGTGACTGCAGAACAAGTTACACGTTTGTGTCAAGAAGTAACAAACTCTCATGGTTTGCCACTTTCTCAAATTTAGCAAGTGGTGATTGCTGCTATAAGAAGAAAAAAAAACAGAAGCATTTTATCTATATCCTCTGGTATCATAATTTAGTGGGAGTATGCAAGATGCATTTCATTTTGATCCTACTCGGATTTCTGGCATCTTGTTGTCCATTCTCTACAGACTTTTATTAGCATAACACAAACCTGAAAATGGAGACCCAGCTCATACTATAGCAGTCTTAGCCTGTTGTGTAGCTGTGGCCTTCTAGGTAGTGTACTAGCTCATACTAGATAATATATCTTAGGATGCCAATTGGTGCCACTCTGTTTTTTACATCTTGAAGACCAGGTACATATTCAGATGTCTTACTAGTAAAATATTTCCCAGTATATTTCTTTTCTTGGTTTTTATTTGGAAGATACATAATGCGCTGCTTGATATGGGCTGTGCTTCTTTTCTTCTTTTCTTCTTCATTTACCCATGTCAAGTTAATCCAGTTTAGCACTTGGCTTCGTTTATACAAGCTTCTGTAGATTCAAAATTTCAAGCAGAGCTGCGAGAAAGGAACACAATTGCTGTACATGAAAATCTGTGGGAGCACATACATTAGTCTTTTTTATTTTTTCAATTCTGTCTATTCACAGATTTTCCTAAACACTTGCGTATATGTTATTATCTTTGTAGTTGATTGAACTCTTGGCTTAGCACCCAAGAGACCTTTTAGTTGTGGCTTCTCAAGAATATGCTGAAGTCAACATCTTGCTTTCTATCTCAAGCATGATTGTTAACATGATAAAAGTGTGGTTAGAAAGTTAGAACTTGGAAGAGATCATAATGGTGCTGCCTGGAAAAAAAATTAATGATTGACAAGGTTTTTTTTGGGTACAAAAATAAGGGTATCATTGACATGATCATAACATACATCAGTCACAGATTTGGAACTTTGAAATTGATTAGGATTTCTTTTTCCTGTCAAAATTCAGAGATTAGGGAGATTGAACTTACTTGTTAAGCAAACATGATTGCTTAATGAGGCTAGAAGATAACAGAGATCATATTATCATTGTTTTAAATTGTTCATTGCTGCATGTTGTCACTAACAAATTCATTTTATTTCCATGGTTCTCAGGATTCTCATAGGTCTGGCAGCACAGTTGTGATTGTGAGGGTTCTGCTCTTTGTGCAGACAATATGCAGGGGAAGAATTCAATGATGTTTCATGTGCCGTTCGAGATTGGCAATGCTTGTATTGTTGACAAGGCACAAAGCAGAGTCAAGTGACTCAGAATGAACAATTTCATGCATCATGCAAAGGAAGCCATTGATGATGGGAGTGAGTTTTTCAAAGCTCAGTAAGTAGGCTTTTGGGATGAGCAGCCGGTGCTTCAAAGGGCGCAATATGTAGAATTGTATTGTTGGTTGCCTATAAAGAAATAAAAAGCATGTTAACAAGAATTCTATGGTGATGACGTTATATATGGTCCTGAGGTGAGGCCCCTTATATATGGTCCTTAGGTGATGCCCTATCTTTTAACCGTTGGATCAAATTAGTTAGTCGTTGGATCAAATTGGTTAGCATGATCCAACGGTTAAGAGATAAGACCTCACCTAAGGCCCATATATAACACACTCACTATAGAATGACTCAGCATGGTAACTGGCAATGGGTCGTGTCGTGTCAGGATTATATACGTGTCAAGAATACTCAACTCAAACCCGTCCCATTTAATAAACGTGTCATTTAAGGGTTGTCCGGCTAATTTTCCTTGCAAGTCGTGTCGAGTTGACCCGCTATGTGGTAGTAAATGAAAAACAAATAAAATATCCTAAATTTTGATAATTTAATCAACTGATTGCATTTATATATATATATATATATATAAAAAAAATAGTGATTGCATTTTGCCTATCTCTATGTATGAAGAATGAGAAAGAGAAATTAAAAAAAAAATTGAAGAAAATGAAGAAGAAACAAAGAAGCGGGTTGACGGGTTAAATATGTATTTTAGCGGGTTGATGGATTAAATAGGTATTTTAGCTGGTTGGCGGGTTGACCGGTTTAATAAATGGGTTATATATGTATTTTAGTGGGTTGTCAGGTTGACTCGAAACCCACCTGTTTATAAACGAGTCAATGACGAGTTGACTCAAAATTTAATCGTGCGGGTTGACCCTTCAATTTTCCTTGCGGATTTCGAGTCGTGTATCGGATCGTGTCAGAAATTGCCACCCCTACTAAAGAGTGTTGCTAACCACATTCGATACACCTAAGTTCTCACCTTTTGGACCATTAATACATTTTTTTAAGCATTTTTCTATTGAGAGGGTATAATATATCAAATTCACACACTCTACACGGATACTAGGATTTGAAACTAAGACATTACCTATAGGAACAATTGCTTCAAACCATTATACCAATGGTTACTTTGCGACCATTAATTTTTTGACCAAAACAAAAGACCATTAATTTAGTCCAACACATTGGGCTGGGCCCACCCAATTTCTAGAATCTCCGAGGTGTTTCTTCTACTCAATCCACTTGCCAGCATTTAAAACAGCCACCAGTCTCAGCTCACTCACAAATTCCTTGGAAAAAGTTGCTCACTTTCTTCTCCATTTTTGTTTTGATCTCTTGATTCTCAGAAACTCAATCCCAAACCAAACCCAGTTGAGCAAAGATGTCAATCGTCCCAATCAACGAGCAACGGGGCAGTGACTTTGACCCCTCCTTGGCTCTTGACCTGTGGGACCCATTCACAGATATCCCTTTCCCATTCCCTTCCTCACTCTCCAACGTTTTCCCGGAATTCAATCTGGCTTCTTCAGTAAACTCCAGACTCGATTGGAGAGAGACCCGAAATGCCCACATCCTGAAGGCGGTTCTTCCTGCGTTCATGAACGAGGACGTTCTTGTTGAGCTTCAAGACGAGCGAGTTCTTCAGATTAGTACAGACAGCGGTAGCTTCATGACAAAGTTTAAGCTTCCGGACAACGCCAAGGTTGAGCAGCTTAAGGCCTTCATGAGCAATGGGGTTCTCACTGTCACTGTTCCTAAGGAGGAGGCCAGCAGACCCAATATCAGAGCCATTGAAATTTCTGGCGAAGATTAAGGTGATGAGGTCTCTTTTGGCTAATTTGAGATAATGGGTAGCAGCGTTTTGTGTCAAAATGTGAATAAAGTTTGTGTCTTTATGTGATTGACATGTATAAAAAAATAGGTGTGAGTTTGTAATGCTTTTAGCTGAACTTAATGTGCTATATTGTGTGAAATTAGATGTTGTGTTCATCTACTCTGTATGGTACATAGTATTAGAAATGATGATCTTTCCAATAACTGATTCTGATAATGGAGTATGAAATTGGATGCTGTGTTCATCTACTTTTGTATGGTACAATATATAATGGATGATGAAATTTGCAAGAACTGATTATGTATTTACGTTGAGTCGTTGATATCATCTTTAACATTTATGCAATTAGAATGACAAGATTTGGCCTACCAATTCATTCAAGGAATTGTAGGAAGAACCGCCTTGCTTCATAGAAAGTTTGATTTTCACCTTCAAATCTTTTGCTCTTTGCCTTATCACTTCCCTTTCTTTGCCCACCATAAGCATTCTTCTAGCTCTCTCTATTGGTCCTCTGTTCATGTCATTCTCCCATTCCAACCCTACACCCCATATTTGGCTCAAGTACCTTGAGTTCACTCTTTGGTCCCCAAAATATGGTTGGCATATCATTGGAACTCCTTCAGAGATGCTTTCAATGGTTGAGTTCCAACCGCAATGGCTCCAAAACCCTCCAACTGCGCTGTGTGCCAAGACCTGCTTTTGCGGTGCCCATTTCACTATGCAACCCCTTTCTCCAACAGTTTCTTGGAAACTTTCTGGCAATGATATGGAGTCGGACCCCATGCCATTTCAGATAGTTCTTTACTGTCCAAGAAGGCTATGCTTCCCAGGCTTACATAGATGACAGAGTTGTGTGATTGTTTGTCCAGCCATGAAATGCAATTCTAGTCCTCTTTCAATAAGCTGATGGAGGGGGCTGGAATAATTTTGTGCAGAGGACCGATAGGAAACAATGGAAGTTGGTATTCTTGCCGGAGCTGTGCCAATGATGATTGTTCGAGGCAGTCCATGGTGTTCCAAATGATGGCCAAAGATGACCTTGAATTGTGGGCTTTCACTATTAGTTGCAGTAAGTCATCCAAATCTCTGAAATTGGTAATTGGTAGGTCTTTAAATCTGATTGGTTCAAGTCCTGGTACCAGTTCCAGCATCATAGCATCTGCACCCAGATAGGTCGAGTACCAGAGATCTTAAGGTTAGTTCAGGCATAGGTTAAAGTTATGTTATGAGAAGTAGAGAATCATAGAGCCTTATTTCTCATGAAAAGATTAAAACAGTAATTAATTAATTGATCTATTTGATGTATTAACATCTCATAGTTAACATGTCAAGACAGCACTTAAAGATGAAAGATGTCCGATTGTTACACACCTGGAATTGGAATGTAACCATCTTTTAGGAGCCTTGGAATTGCTTGGTAAGTCAGCATGTTTGCTGCACTGCTAGTAGACAATATAATGCTAGGAAGCTCTAGATGATTAGCCACCTCTTCCGAGAAATACATGTATTCATCATAGATGATGCATGCAATCTTACTGTGTTGATCCTCTTTCTCCATCATCCGAGCCAATGACTCCTTGAGCGGGGCTTTGCAGTTGGCATTAAAACCCGATATCACATCTATAAAATTGTGGGACAAGACATTTTGCTCATGTAAGCCTTCAGACATCTCTAAGAAGTTGAAATCAGGGTAGTTCAGTGGGTTGGGAAAGTTGAACTGGGTGTGAGCGATTGTGATGTAGAAGCCCTTGGAGTGAAGGATAGTGCCGAGTTGAAGCATCGGAGTTATGTGCCCTTGGAATGGGCATGGAACCAGAACCAATCTGCGGCATCTATGTTGTTTTTCCATCTCTCTTTCTGAGAACAGGTTTGTGTAGCAGGAAGAAGTATTTTGGTCTTGTCAAGGAAGTTGTAAATCCATTCCTTGTAGCTTATAGACTAGCTACATCAAAAGTCAACATTGAACTCATTCCGTGTATAGAGCAAATTCCTTATTAAGTTGGAAAATTAGGATACTTAACTACATTTCCTGGAAAGGGTCTTACATTTAGCTAGTCCCTATTTTAAAATAAGATAGAAGACTTTGGAGTATAATTTATTAATTACCTTTGGGAAGGAAATTTCATGGATGAGAGCCGATTCGAAAGCTAGACAATTGGGCTTTAGTTGGTCTTAGTCATAAGACAGCAACCCAAAGAAGCCCCCTTTTTGCTTCATTATGAAGTAATAAGGGTTTGATTTTCTTACTTGGTATGCATGAAAATGTTAGTCAATAAACATAGATAAAAAATTAAAGCTAGAACACAGCCAGTTCAATGTAAGAGAGACAGATGTTAACTCTTGTTTGGCAATCTCTGACCCACTACAGAGGGATGAATAATTGACATTGTTATCCCTGTCTTTGTTTTATTTTTTATTTGTTTATTTGTTTATCTGTTTATTATATTTATACAAGACCTTCTGTTGTGGGGTACTTGAGCTGAGACAATTGACATTGTTGGTCTCCCCTCGGCCATATGTTTTGTGTGGGTACAAATTTTTTATTGGGTTCTATATACCTAACTAAATTAAAGCGAAAATCTAGTTGGTCCCTTTTAGTGCCCTTAACTCTATAACAGAACCACCTACACCTCCTTAGTTTGGTAGAGAAGATCAATGACACGAGCAAAAAAACAATATTTACTTTATTCAACACTGAGGATGGACAACAGAAGGTTTTTTTTTTGACATCCATATGCAGGAAGCCTCTCTATCAATGTCTGAAGAAGGGACCTAGTGGTGAAAAATCCACTGTTGTTGCAATTACAATGACATGATAAGCTCCACAAGCTTATTCAAGAAACTGTAAGAAGAGCCACCCTTCTTCATATAAACTTTACTTTCCCCTTCAGATCTTTGGCCCTTAACCTCATCCCCTCCCCATCATCATCTACCACCAGTGTTCTTACAGCTTTCTCCATCTCTCCTCTTTCTAACTCATTCTCCAATTGTAAGCCTACTCTCCATACTTGGCTGATATACCTTGCGTGTCCCTTCTGATCGCCAAAACTGGGCGTGCATATCATTGGAACACCTTCAGATAAACTTTCCAGAGTTGAGTTCCAACCACAATGGCCCCAAAACCCACCCACAGAGCCATGAGCTTAAACTTCTCTTTGGGGTGCCCATTTGACAATGCAACCTCTTTCTCCAATAGCTTCTATGAAACCTTGAGGCAATGTCTCAATCCAATAGGTACTTGCTACATGATTTACGGGTTGAGCACCCACAATTGGCCAAGTTGTTTTGTGATAGTCAAGCGGCACTTCATATTTCCGCACATCCGGTTTATCATGAATGAACCAAGCACATTGTGATCGATTACCATGTTGTTTGAGAACGGATTCAGTCGGGAGCAATCGTGACAACTCATGTGTCTTCAACATGTCAACTTGCCCACATGTTCACTAAGTCAATTGGTCAGCCAACATTTCGTTCCCTACTTGGCAAGTTTCACGTTTTTGACATACACGCTCCAGCTTGAGGAGGAGTCAACAGAGCCAAAATGAGCAAGATATGTCCAAGATGCTGACGGGAAACGATTCTCAAACCATCGCATCCACAAGGCCGCGTTTTCAATCATATGAACATCAGCGACCTTAACTTTTAAGTGAGTTGGAATCTCGTGTAAATCCAGGTATCTCTCTGCGGTGATTAACCAAGCATCATGGGGGTGGGAATATATGGGTGATTGGTATGTGGGTGTTGTGGTGGGGAGGAAGGGAGGTGGGTAGGTGGGTACAGATGTGTGGAGGGGTAGTGGAAAAAATAGGGAGTGGGGAGGTAGAGGAAAATGAAGGGACATGTGAGTGGTACGGTCGAGTAGATGAGGAAGGTTGAGCTGGCGGGGCTGTAGGAACAGGGGAAGTAGGGCAGAGAGGAGAGGAGAGGGGTATTGTGAAAGAACCAAAGGGAATGGTGACCGGCAAAACCATGGAGCGGGGAACTGGTTGGGTGACAATAAGTTGGGGACGATTGATGACTTCCATGATGGTTTGTTTAAAGAAAGACTGTTGCTGGGTGAGGGAAGCAATGGCAGTGCTCAGTGACGTTTTAAATTCATCAGTTTGGATTGAAAAAGCAGCCAAAGTTTCTTGCACCTCTTGGATTTGCTCACGATGGTGATCGACCTCCAATTCTAGAGTCGGAACCGAAGGAGAGCATTCGGTGGCGCTGCCCATGGTCGTACTGGCTCATGATACCAATTGATAGAACCTTGTAGCAGTAAGGATAGTAAATAAGGCAAAAACAACAAAGTGAGGAAAATTGGATATTTCATTGATGATCCCAAAATAGAGCAACTGTTGCAATTTATACAAGGGAATTAGGGCAAACCAGAAAGACTGCCACGTCAAAAGTAGAAATAGCTTATTCTAGAAGAAATTCTCAATGAGCTAATTCCTATAGTGTTCTTTTAACAGAAATTGGAAATAGAGTGGATAAGCAGATAACCACATGAGTCCGTACTACTATTAGAGCCCAAAGGATCTCAACATGAGCCTCGATAGTTTGCTCAGCAGCGAGAAGTTGAGCTCGAAAATCTTTAAGTGTAATTAGAGAATTAATAGCAATGAGCACAGTTTTGATAATATCATACTCTGGGGGCAAACCATTCAGAGCAGCAATGACAACATCATCATCGGAAACCTTGATTCCAGCAGAATTCAGCTGATCACGAATGTGCTTAAGACGAAGCAAGAACATTTCAATGGAATCGACACCTTTTTGAGTAGTTTGAAGCTCTGTCTTCAAATGATTGATCCATGCCCTAGAAACATAAGTGTAGCAATCAGCGTGCTTCACGAGCAGTGGTACTTCCAATAACGTATTCAATCGCTTCATCAGAGAGAGGCGCAATGAGAAGACTCGGGAGTGTTTTATTCATGCGAAGCCAGTCCTTATACGCTGCAGTGAGCATAGAAGTGTCAGTTTCTTCATAAAAAAAATGGTGAATTTAGGAGGAGGACCAGAAGAACCATTGAAATGGCCAAAAAGCTCGTAACCTTGAAGAACCGATTCAAGTTTATAACTCAATTTCAAAAAGTTTTCGTCATTAAGACGAATAGTCAACATACCGAGAAGACTTTCAATTTTGAAGGAAGAAGACACCATGAAGAAATTAAGGTTTTGAGGCACAAAGATCAGAAATTCATAGAGAAGAAATTGAATAAGATGGCAACGAAGAATAAGAAGAAAGAGAACACGGAAGCAAAAGATGAGCAAGATCGATTAGACTGTGAAAACCACTGAGGGCTCTGGTACCATGATAACAGAAGAAAAGATTGAAGAAGAAAGCAAAGAAATCTCAAAAAGTTTTGTACTAATTTTGCGTAATAAATCAATTACAATGTGAAGTTCAACTTATATACATAACAGAAAGCTTAGAGCTTAAGTAAACTCAACAAACTAACAGATCTTACTAACAATACCATTAAGAGCACGTGATCTCCATGTCTATTCTAACAAAAATGAGCTGACAGTCATCAGAAATATGTTGTGTTAATAATTTTATTTTCATGATTGATGAGCCGAGGTCATCTATTTACGTCTTTTGCATTGGTACGCGGTCTTGAACTTTTGTGTGATTGTACTATTGATGTACTGATACATCCTCAACCTTATGCTTAATTGTAAATCTCTATAATGAAATCATTATGTTCATACGCACAGTATCTGATAACCATGGCCGAAGAGAGTATTCCAGATCAAGTTTTAGAGAGAGAAATGAATAGAAAAGTAATGCTCTGTATATTTCTTGGAAGTGTTTTCTTACATAATGATGGAATGAACTAAGCCCAAAGCTTATATAGCTGCTTAGACATTACTTCTTCATTAAGCTAATAATCTAACAGTCTAACTAACAAACTAATAAGCACGTGAAACACTAACAAACATGACACCTCAGCAAGAACACGTGCCAGCACAGCATACTGTTATCAGTATCAACGTCAACATGTAACAGATAAACAAATTATTATTTATTGAGTGTTGGTAAACAAACCCTAAAATTAACTTAGTACACCCTACTACCAAACTATTTATTGAATTACTAATTTACCCTAATATAAAATGACAAAAAAAGATATATTTAATTGTGAAACAAATATAATTTTAATAAGTACACCATACTAACGTGAATCCTATCTACTTGTTTTTCTCGATCTGCTTGACTTTTCTTTTAAGCATGCCACATCATTTAAAAACCATCTAAAACATGCACCATTTATTTTTCCCTACACTTCTCTTCTTCTCCATTTTAGCATTTGGATAGTTGAACTCTTTTCTCTCTCAAAACCAAGCCTAGCTATGCAGAAATCCTCTCCTTTCAACCACTCTTCTTCTCCAAATGTGTACTTTTTTTCATTTTTCTCACCTTTCAATTCAGGAAATTTCCTATAATATTTGAAGCCCCTTATAAAAACTTGTTTTCTCCAATTTCCCTCCACAAAAGTAGCCACATGAATCATATTGGGACTTATATCAGCAAGCAAGGCAATCAGAGTTGTTTTTTGGTTTTAGATATTAGATTAAAAAAATATTTTTTAAAATCAGAAAGAGAAAAACAAAAACAGACGACATGAAATACTGTGTTTCTTGGGAAAAAATTAAAAACCCCGAAGATGCAAAATTGAGTATTTTAATAAGAGTGATTCCCTTAAGTGAGTATATTACTTATTATTTGATTTAGGATCAATATCAAAGAATTATGTTGAACGTTTTTGTATCATTAGTTAGATTTAAGATATATCAAAAAGAACAATATTGTCCAGATTGTACAGTTAAAAACTTTGAGAATCAAAGTATGGAGAAAAAAGGAATCGTGGGGAGATGAATGCTCTTGGTTTTTTTGGAGAGATAAAGTGTATTAGGGTGTACTAGAGGTATTTTTTGTAGTTAAATATGGTGTACTTAGTTAATTTTACATTTTGATTTAAATATTAAGGTGTTACTTAGATCATATGGTGTACTTCGTTAATTTTAGGGTTCATTTAGCAGCACTCTATTTATTTCACTGCGCCATGTCAAATGTGGTTTTTTAAACTGGAAAGAAAGTGTCAAATGTGGTTTTTTAAACTGGAAAGAAAGATTTTGGCTCTTACAGGATGTCCATTACTTATGTATACAAGCATTTTGTTGTGAGACAGGCAAGATATGATAAATACAAGAGCAACCCAACAATACGTAAATATCGACTATATTTTCTCTCATACTTTGGTCATCCTTCTAATTATCGTTTCAATATAAACAATCTTAATTGTCCAATGAAATCCTAAATTAATCCTAAATATTAAGATGTTCTGGTCATAAGAACAATACCAGCACCAGAATTTAAGCAGAAAATCTTATTTCAAAACGTACATGCCATTTTTAGGAGTGGAAAGAAAGATGTTGACTCTTACACGATGTCCATCTCATAATTTATAGCATATTTAAATCGACAACTCTCAGAAATTAAATGACATGTCATTCAAACTGAGAGATTTTTAGGTGTCTTATATTGTATAAAATCACGTGATAAAAGAGATACACATATGATTATATACAACTGTTCCAGGCTATTCTAGTGTATAGGCAATTCCGTGATGATTGATATTATGTAGGCTGTTCTAGTGTAAAAGCAACTGTTTGCGACTTATGAAACAGTACATGACTTGTGTGACAAGCAAGAAGCTCAAGATGCCAGCTTGAGGCCAGGAGAATGAAAGGCACTTGTTTGGTCTTAAATGGTGGGCTTTCGTTATCAGTTGCTGCAGAAAGTCATCCAAATCTCTGAAATTGGTGATGGGTAGGCTTCAAATTTAAGCGATTGAAGTTCTTGTACTAGAATCATAGAATCTGCACTCAGATATGTTCTAAGTATCAGGGGGTCTTAAGGTTTGACCGTTTCAGTCAAAGTTAGGTATGAGAACCAGAGAACATAGAACCTTATTTCCCAAGAAAAGGCTAAAACAATGTCAATACCGTATTCAGAAAGATGAAGAATATCTAATTTCCTACACATACCCTAAACTAAATAAAAGTACAAATCTTGGTGCCCTGGTTTTGTACTATAACAGAACCTCTTCACCCTCTTTTGTTGGTAGTGGTGATCAACGAAAAACAGAAGTTTAGAGGCATGATTGACTGAGTTAGTTTGAACAGCTTCATATTGTTGCTTCAACCAATTGGAAATGTAAAATCTGGATTGATTGTACTACAAAGAGAAGTTTGTTCACATCAGATGTAGGAAGCCTCAACTATCAATCTGATGACAAAGGACTTAGTTGAAATAAAAAACACACTTCTTGTAATTAAAATGACCATATAAGCTCCACAAGCTCATTCAAGCAATGGTAGGAAGAGCCAACCTTCATACTAACTTCTATTTTCTCTTTCAAATGATTGGCCCTCACCCTCATTCCCTTCCCATCATCATCTACCATAAGTTTTTTAACAGCTCTCTCTATGTCTCCCCTCTCTAATTCATTCTCCAATTGTAACCCTATTTTCCATACTTGGCTCACACACCTTGCATTCACCTTCTGATCGCTAGAGCACGGCCTGCATAACATTGGAACCCCTTCAGACATACTTTCCAGGGTTGAGTTCCAACCACAATGGCTCCAAAACCCGCCCACTGCGCCATGAGCCAAGACTTGCAGCTGGGGTGCCCATGTCACAATGCAACCACTTTCGCCAACAGCTTCTGAGAAACCTTGAGGCAGTAGCTCAATCCCATCAGAATCAGAAATTGATCCGGGCCTGATCACCCACAAAAAAGGTTGCCTGCTGTTAATTAATCCCCAAGCCATTTCGGCTAGTTCTCTCTCACTTATGAATGCTAGGCTCCCCAAGCTTACATAGATAACTGAGTTATGGGATTGTTTGTCAAGCCACGCAATGCAGCTGGTGTCTTCTTCTAGTAAACTACTACTGGAGGCTGCTGTTGCAATCTTGTGAAGAGGGCCTATGGAGAAGATTAGAACTTGGCATTGTTGCTGGATCTGTGCTAGTGATGACTGCTCCAGGCAGTCCAGGGTGTTCCAAATGACGGCTGAGGATGTCCTAACATCGTGTCCATTTGCCATTAGTTTCAAAAAGTTTTCATGTGTGTCGAAAATGGTGATGGGCAGATCCTTGAACCTGAGTGGATGAAGCTCGGGCACCAAGTTCAGTGACATAGAATCTGTGATCCGGAGATATAGTCTTAGTTATAAGTAAGAAAAATAAACATCATTGTCTATGAAAAATGACGCAGGCATTAGCCTCTTTCCTCGTTTGCAGAAAGAAAAATAGAAAGGAGGAAACAGGCACATACCTGGGAAGGGAGTGCAACCTTTCGAATGAAGTCGTATTAGAGCGTTGCAAGCAATAAAATTGGTAGCGCTTTGCGTGCGTAAGAGGATTCTTGGAATGTTTAGATCATTAGCCACAGATTCAGAGAAGTACATAAATTCATCATAGATGATGCAGGTGATTTTGTTCTGCGGTTCTTGTTCCGTCACTCTATCAGTCAAGCATTGTTTGAAACTCGTTTTGCAATTAGCGTTAATAGCTAACATAATAGCTACTACATTCCCAGATGAAATCTGATCAGCAGTTAAGCCATCTGGTATTGGAACGAAGGTGAATTCAGGGTGGTTTGAAGGGTTTGGAGAGTTGAAATGGGTGTGAACAATTGAAATCACTACAAAAAAAAGGACTTTTGATGACACAGATTTAATGACGCATCAAAAATACACGTCATTAAATGTCACAAATTATGACGTGTTTTTAAAATGCGTCATTGAAGCGATTTTATGACACTCTTATCATGACGTTCGCTAGGCACGTCATTAAAATTATTTTCAATGACGCAGAATGTGTGTCATGGATTCTAGAGGTTTTAGACGACGTTGGATCCGCATCATTAATAAGTTTATAGTTTAACGACGTCATCAATGCGTCATTAATTTAACGACGCGTCCGCCGCGTCATAGAATTATATTTACAATGACATGTCTTCCGCGTCATAGAATCTTTAGCACTTTGACGACGTAGAATATGCGTCATAGATTTGTAATTTTTCCCCCAAAAATTTTTGCATGCCGCCCTTTTTTCACCAAATTTAAGTTTGGTGCGTCTTTTTTTTTTTCTATCTCCCTTATAGAAGCATCATATTCTATCTCTAATCTCTAACTCATTCTTTAATCCCAAATGCTCTCTCAGATCTCTTCCTTCTCAGACTTTGCAAATTTCTCTCTCTCTCTCTCTCTCTCTCTCTCTCTCTCTCTCTCTCTCTCATCAAATCCCATCGAAACCCTCCCTCTCTTTCTCTGGCTTCTTGTCTCCCTCTCTCACAATCTATGGCTTCTCTCTCACTGAAAGATCTCTTCCTTCTCATACTATATATTCCCCTTTGAAGTCACAGATCTTCATCTCCTTGGAGACCAAGATTGGAGACCAAGATTTTATCAAGGTTTGTCTGGTTACTGTTTTGTTTAACCTTTTTTGTATCCGTGGGTTGATTTATAATATACCTGTAGCTTTATAGGTTATGAAATTTCGTGGGTTGATTTATATATACCTGTACCTGTAGCTTTATGGGCTGATTTTATGATTTTGTTATTCAACTAAAGCAATATTTGCTCCATTTTAGCGGTTTTAAATCAGCAAAAAGCCCGTCTAGAAACCACCAAAATGGGCATGAATTTTTAGATGGTGATTTTGTGGATGTTTACTAGATAATGATATTGTTGCCCCTTTGCGTTTTTGCAGTTAAAGATGTAGTTTTGCAGTTGAGGCCTCTGCTTTCCAAGAAGAAGCTACTAGTTTCAATTGTTGCTGGAGTCAAATTGAAAGATTTGCAGGTCTCTCTGTTACCACTCTTCTTGCTTTTTGTCTCAATTGACTATAGTCTATATGAATTGGCCAAAACACTGTTTTATTCATGACCCTGTATCTTCCAGTTTGTTGTTTCGATTTTGATGAACTGAATGAGCAGTATAGCATGTGGCAATAAATGTTATCCCTTCCCTCTAAACTTTTGTTCATAAAAGAAAAGTGTAAAATGTGTACTTCTCCCTTCCCTCTAAACTTCTGTTCATAAAAGAAAAGTGTAATTAATTAGCACTACATAAGATTAAGAAGATATTACTTTGATTCCACAGTTCTTATAAGTGTAATACATCTCATCCATTTATAAATTGGCAAGAGAAAAAGTATCTAATTTGAGGGCAAAACATTGAAAACGTTTAGCAATTAGATACTGGGAAATCACTTGTTCTGCTTTTGTGTTTTGCTTTTTTTTTTATTTGTAATTCACAAGGGAGATTTGATTTTGGGTTCCCTTTTTCTCTTTTTAGTACCTATAATCATATCAATTGCTTTTAGGCTAGTGTCTGCCCAAATTTTGTATGAATAAAGTAGCAGGTTGAAAAGAATTGGCTTCTGTAAATCAATTACACTGTTTTACACTTTTCTATTTGTTGACCCCCATACTCTAAGTTCTTTGATTCCTACCTCTTAACGGAATTGTTCTATCTACCTTAGGAGTGGGCTGGTAACAGCTGATTTATTAAGGTAATGCCAAACACTCCTTCTGCTGTTAGTGAGGCAGCATCAGGTACTTCTGTTCTCCTTTCAATGGTTTATTCCTTGACTTAGAATAAAAAGGAAATATGTTTGGTGTACTATTATTTTTAACGTAACTGCAATCTGTGCTTGGTCTGTTTTTATGTTCATTAGCTACTGGCATAGGAAGTATATAGAGCTGAAGAGTTGTTTTTTGTGTTGTGAACCAAATTGTTATTTGCTTAAGTGAATATTTCTGGTATGAATGTAAAACTAATTACAAACTTGGATACATATCCAAGAATAGGCACACACTCAAGAGGTTACCTGTAGGTTAGGTTCCACGTGGACTGTTAATTTTGCACAGGTTGTGGGTTAGTTTTTAGGTATAAGTACTTGGTTTAAACTATACATGTCCAAGATTGTAATTCGGTTGAAGTTTGATACCTAAGTTTGGTAAGTATGACTACAAAATCTGTCAAAAACAGGGGTTGTAGTTTCAGTTTTGAAACACTTACTTTTGACTGCCTTATCTTATAAATTAGAGCACTGTTTCTGTCAAATTTTATATAGTTTCAAAGTTTATTTAATTAGCTTCAGGATGCATGTAAATTGGTAAATTTTTATTAAGTTTAGGGTGTTTAATTCTGAGTTCAAAGTTTAATACACAGTAGCTGAAATTGCGTTAGTTTCTCTGGTGATGCAGGAGCAACAATTTCCCAAAAGCTCATGTCAAGACATAAGTTGGTGGTTCAATTGAAGAATGTTGCTACACACAGGGGAAGTGTGACGGTAGAGGATGGATATCTCTATAGTGGGAGAAGGAACTCCACCATTCAGCCTTGATTTGTTTGTGGTGAATGTCTTGAATTCCTGTCATGATGTACTAGAATCATGTTGAGTAATATTAATTTAAACTTGTCATGATGTACTAGAATCATGTTGAGTAATATTAATTTAAAGTATGTTAGCCTTTATGTGAAAGCTTTGCTTTTGTATATTAATTTCTTTTTGTATAATTAAAATGATGGGATATATATATATATATGTATTAGAATTATTATTATTATTTATTAAAATTTCAACGACATCTAATATGTGTCGTCAAAAATATTTCAATGACGTCTCCAAAACGTCGTTAAGTTCAATTATAAATATTTTATTTATTTATTAAAATTTCAACGACGTCAAATATGTGTCATGAAAAAATTTCAATGACGTCTTCTAGACGTCGTTAAGTTCAATGACGTCTATTCTGCGTCATAGAAAGCCCGAATAGACGGCGTCAATACAGACGTCATAATATTCATGACGCCGATTCGACGTCATTAAAAATACATCTATGACACATTAGATGCGTCATTGAAAAAATAAGACGACACGCAAACCGCGTCATTGAAATTACATTCTATGACGTAATTCAGACGTCATGGTTTTAAAAAAGTTTCCATGACCCCCCCTTCTATGACGTAGGTTACGACATCTGGACCGCATCATTAAACGTCTTCTATGACGCATATCAGACATCGTGGAATGGTTTCTGCCTTGTAGTGAATGGAAAAGCCCTTTGAGTGAAGGAAGGTGCCCAGCTAAAGCATAGGATTTATGTGGCCTTGGTATGGACATGGGACTAAGACCAACCTGTGACAACTCTGTGCTTTCTTTTCCATCTCCCTCCCTCACTCTTCCTCTTCTCTCTCACCGATAAACGCACGCGCACACACACACAAAGACACTCAATAGCTTGCGGCTATGGAACTTTATATTGCTTGACTATCTTTTTGAACTTCAAAGGAGCTTGAGAATGTAATATATATATATATATATGTCTCTATATTAAAAAAAAATTTGTCTATGAGGGCATCAACGTACCTACTTAGCATTTAATATATATACAATATTATGCGGAGTATATTAGGTAAAAATTTGTCAATATCAATATTAAAAAGATAGGTAATGAGGGGAAAAAACGGTTGCCCATTAAAGAGAGGATTCAATTAAAGAAATGATGAGGGGGAAAAAACAGTTGCCCATTAAAGAGAGGATTCAATGGCATAATTTGTAATTAAATTAAATTACATGGACATAGTTTGTCATACATACTATCTAATTTCAAAATTGGGTTTTGTTTAGAAGTTTTAATTTAGGCGGGTTAATGTCTAGGGTTTTTAATTTGCAAGGCCCTATCATTTTGTGGCCCAAAATTATATTGGCCCGTTTGTGGTTGGTTTTAGAGGAAGAACTGACTTGATGTAATATGTTGTGTTAATAATTCTATTTTCATGATTGATGTATCGGGGTCGTCTATTTACGTCTTTTGCAATTTGTATGCCTTTGAACTTTCGTGTGGTTATACTTTTGATGTAATTATACATCCTAAACCCTATGCTTAATCGTAATTCTCTATAAATGAAATTAGGCGAAAAAGTGAACACATTCAACATCTCCCACAAAATATTGTACGGATCGTTTAGGTGTGTGTTTGTTTTGCATGGCTTAATGATCATCGTCGTCTCAGAATTAACAAATATCTTTTTCACATATTATGGTAGACGAAACACTTTTCTCATAATTAATTAAGGGAATGCTTCTTTGTGTATTGGTTTTCCGTCTTATTTTTCACGGAGGAGTACTTGGTACAGTCGAGCTAGTGATTTTCAGCCATTAATGCAAGTAGGACTCACAATAGCTCACGGTGCTGTCTTTCAAATTTTTTCGTTTTTTAAGTGAGAAAGAGAGGGACCAATCTGCAGCAAAGCAACCACGCAAACCCATTATTCTACATTTTTTGGGGGCAACACCATAGAAATTACATTCTCAGCTTAGCCAGGCCAGAGCCTGAATCATACATATTATCCTTAGTAATGCGCTTTGGATTTGTGTGGACTAGAATGCAAATTTTCTTTGCATCAGATGCAGGAAGCCTTCATCTACCAATTTGATGAGTGATGACCTAGTTGAGAACAAAACCACTTTGTTGTTCCAATCAAAATGACCTGATAAGCTCCACAAGTTCATCCAAGAAATTAAAGGAAGAGCCACCCTTCCTCAAACAAGCATCTACTTTCTCCTTCAAATCCTTGGCCCTCACCCTCATTGCCTTCCCAGCATCATCCACCATAAGTTTTCTAACAACTTTCTCTATCTCTCCTCTCTCTAACTGATCCTCCAACTGTAAGCCTACTCTCCAAACTTGGCTGACATACCTTGCATGCACCTTCTGATCGCTAAAACACGGACTACATATCATGGGAACCCCTTCTGAAAAACTTTCCAGCGTTGAATTCCAACCGCAATGGCTCCAAAACCCACCCACCGCGTCATGCGCCAGAACTTGCCTCTGGGGTGCCCATTTCACAATCCAACCTCTTTCTCCAATAGCTTCTATGAAACCTTGAGGCAATAGCTCAATCCAATCAGAGCTACAAATTGATCCAGGCCTGATCACCCACAGGAACGGTTGCTTGCTGTTAGCCAACCCCCAAGCCATCTCAGCTAGTTCTTTCTCACTAGTGGATGCTAAACTTCCCAAACTTACATAGATAACTGAGTTATGGAATTGCTTGTCAAGCCACGCAATGCATCCGATATCCTCTTCTAGTAAACTAGTTGAAGCTGCTGTTGCAATCTTGTGAAGAGGACCTATGGTGAAGATTGGAATTTGACATTGTTGCTGGATCTGTGCCAGTGATGATTGTTCAAGGCAGTCCACAGTGTTCCAAATGACGGCTGAGGATGTCCTGACATTGTGTAAATTAACTACTAGTTTTGAATAGTTCTCTAATGTGTCGAAGTTGGAGATGGGAAGATCCTTGAACCTGAGGGGATCAAGCTCGGGAACCGGGTTCCATGACATAGATTCTATGATCCAGAGTAGTGGTCTTAATTAGGTATAAGCAAGAAAAATAAGCATCATACATTAAGTAAGATGACTCAGGCATTAGCTAGCCTCTTCCCCTCATTTGCAGAGAGGTAGATCAGCTGTACTATTAATCTTAACCATTGGATTTTTATAGAAGTGTACATACCTGGGTAGGGAAAGGAACCTTTTGAAAGAAGTTGTAGGACGGTGCAGCGGGCAACAAAATTGGTAATACTGACAGTGCGTAAGACGATGCTTGGAATGTTTAGATAACTAGCCACAGCTTCAGAGAAGTACATGATGTCATCATAGATGATGCAGCTGATGCTATTCTGTGGTTCTTGTTCCATCAGTTGAGTCAAGCATTGTTGGAAGCTGGCTTTGCAATTGGCATTAAGAGCCAACAGAATAGCTACTAAATTCCCAGACGAAATTTCGCGCGCAGTTAGGCCATCAGGTATCGGAAGGAAGGTGAATTCAGGGTGCTTTGAAGAGTTGGGAGAGTTGAAATGAGTGTGAACAATTGTGATGAGAAAGCCCTTTGAGTGAAGGAAGGTACCCAACTGAAGCATTGGATTTATGTGGCCTTGGTATGGACATGGGACTAAAACCAACCTTTTACAGCTCTGTGTTTTCTTTTCCATATCTCCCTCTTTCTCTCCTCTTTCACATGCTCAAATAGCTTGCAGCTATATATGCAAGCTTATGAGACTATTTAATATAGAGTGGTCCGATGGTGCTGCACGGATCATAATAAGCAAATAACGGTAGGTAAGCCAAATTATAATAAAGTTATCTCTATAAAAAAAAACAGTTGTCGTTTTTTTGTTGTCATATACTGCTTGGCAGATAAGCTTTGTGATTCTCAGTGTCGCTGTTGCAGGTATCAACCAAACTTTGGATTTTTGTTTCAATCAAGACCGACACAATGTGTGGTATTGTGTTTGGCAACGTGTTCATATGGATAAAGAACAATACCAGCATGGCAGCAACAGAATTTAAGCAGAAAATATTATTTCAAAAGGTACATGTCATTTATAGGAGTGGAAAGAAAGATGTTGAGTTTTACACGATTCCCATTTCTTATTTATAGCATAATTAAATGAGGACACGTCATTCAAACCGTCTATGTGTTGTTTGTGATAAGAGAGATAGACGCATGATTGTATGCAAGTAGCGATAGGGCACTTTTTTTTAAAGTTCAAATTCCAGGCTGTTCTAGTCTATAAGCAATTCCATGTTGATATAATATGTAGGGCATCACTGGGTACTGGGTTCTTTCTGTCGTGTAGGTGTGTTTATTTGCCCAACTTATTAATGAACTCCATAGTTAGCTTTGGCTTTAATTTGTGGAAAGTTTTTTGATGTGCATGTAATGGAATGCTTTGGTCATGTTAATTAGTACTAATTCTCATATAATACAAAGAATTCACAATTATTTTTGTAAAGAATGTAAACGGAAAATGAAAACTCAAAGCAAACTTTTTGCAACTCATTGGACTGGAGTGGAGCATATGTTCAAAGCTACCTTAGCCAAAAGTGCCAACAATTTTATGTGTAAAATGAAATTAACCCCTTTATAAAACAAAAAAACAATAATTATGATTGTCTAAAACAAAACAAAAAATTTCAACTTTATATATACATTGGTAAAGGACATTATATCTTTCGCAAAAAACCAAAAAAAAGTAAAGGACATTATATATATGGGGCCAACCCTGTAACAATAAAGCGTGCAGTCCTTTCACTTTTTATTGCAGTTGAGGACAGACGTACACAGTATTTATGAGAATTGGTGGGGCTGGGAAGAATGTTTTTGTATCCATCGTTTGGTTTGTAAGCTACTAGTCATCCTTCTCATATGTCAAAACAAATCTAATAGTCAATTGATGTTTAAAAGTTGTGGAGCACGTTGGTTATAGCTCATATTTGTCACATGTTTAGATGTAGTGAAAGTACTAAAATTGTTTATGTTAAAAAAATAATTAAACTAACGTAACATTTTTTAACCTCATTGTTTTGCAACTCAGAATTACACATACTTCTCTTCTATGTCCTTAAAGATCTAGTAGATCCAAATCTGGACCTCATGATCTCTCTCCTTGTTACACAGCGCTTGCATCAGAGGTTTGAGTTTGAGGAAGAAAATTGTAAGTGGGAAAAGAAATAGAGATAATGAGGTGTTTCCGGCGGCAAGGAGGATAGGGATTGTCGTCGACGGAATGGGGTGGCCGATCAGGTTCGATGGGTGGGTGGGTTGGCTGAGGTTGCTTGAGGTGTTTCCGCGGCAATTACGTTTGCTCCCTATCTTTCTCTAGCGTTGGACACAACCACATCCTCCCAAAAAAAACGGATGCCTTCCTTTAAGCCAAATTGTGCCAAAGTATAAGCAACTCTGTTGCCATAATGAGGTTGAAATACCACATCAGTCACTGCCCTATCAATTATCAACCGCTTAACATCTTCCACAACATTACCAACCAATCCATATCATCTTGCCTTAGGAAATTTATAAAGGCTTATTTACACATATGCCTCCTGTGCTTTCAAACGAGTCTTAGATTACCACATGTGCTTTGAAGTGGCTCAATATACCACCCATACTTTTATTAAGTGTCTCACGTTAGTCATTACGAGGACCCGACCCTAATTCCACTTTGGAATCGGGCCAAGCCTGTCCGTGGCCGACATCTGTCGGGTGTCGGACACACTTGACCATTTTGCCCTTTTAGTAAAGAAATTGAGTTTTTAAAGAGTTTTAAGGTTCGACTCTGCCGAAAATTCGGTAGTCTCCCGTAATTGGCTCAATTCCCAAATCTTATACACTGCGAAAGCACAATTTAATTCCACAAACTTGTACGCACAAGTTAAGTTCACACCGTGAGAAATTAAAGTGTACGGCCTCGGGCCTCACAAAAGTTTGGGCAAGTTCAGAGCTTCTAAAATAACTAAATACAAAGTTCTTCTCGGGTCAAGGACCCTACACGAAGTCGAAGGAGTGTGGTGGTGAAGACGGGCCGGTGGTGGTGCTCAGCTACGACCTACAGCCTGGGGGCGAAAACATTTAAAAAGGTGAGTGGACCAAAAAGGTAGTTTTTAGAAAATTGGAAACACAAGTTAGCCCCACTGTTAAAACATTAGAAAACAATTCTATAACGAGCAATAATTTAAAGTATGCATTAAAAATCCAATTTATAAAGTTCATTATTCAAAAACGAGGTATTACTCAATCAACTGAATTAAAATCCACCTAGGTGTACCCTTTCTAATTTCCGTCAATTCCATTATTCAACCGTCAATTCCAATCCTCGTAAGACTCGGTGACACAAAGTCGGTCCGAGCCACGTCCTCGCAAGACTTAGGAGACACCAAGTCAACCTAAGCCGCGTCCTCGCTAGACTCGGAAAACACAAAGTTTACCCGAGCCGCGTCCTCGCTCCGCACGGTCCGAGCGTCCCCGAGACTCGTGGGGCGTGAGTCATGCGCGCAGACTTAAACCGAAGGCAACAATGGTCCGTAGACCGGGTAATAACCTTTATCAATTTTATTCCGTAGGCATCATTATTAATCCGAAGGCAACATCAATAGGGTACCTAGAGTGGTTTGAAAACTTCCCAAATCTTATAACTCAAAAACAAGTCTTTTCCTCAAGCCATTCTAAAATCCAAATCTTAAAATCATGCTTTTCAATCTAAAATCCCATCTTAGGCTCGGAAGTTAATTTATAGAAAATATTCAATAAATTCAATTAAACTCTAATATGCAAATCATAAATAATACTTGGAAATCAATAATTCCACAAAAGCATTAAATGAGCATTTAAGTAATAAAAACATTTATAGAAATCAAAGGTCCACTCACTGTTGGTCCGAGCTAGCCTGACCCTTAGAAGGGCCTTCCTGCACCTCCGCCGAAGCTCGAGTACCTAGTTACGAAAATCAACCATTTAATACTTCACCAAAGCTCGGCATAAAAATTTAATAGAAAAAATCCCGACCCCCGGGCCTAAAATGTTCAATTGTGTTTAGAAAGGTTTCCCGGCCCCACTTGAGTTCAAATTAAGCCTTTTAGTTAACTTGGAAGTCCCCGGGATTAAATAAGCGATTAAACTTTAATTTAGTTCCAACCGGGCATTCAAGGAGTTCCCGAACTCCATACGACGATCCGTAAATTCCTATAGGTTTCTAAAATTCCCAATTACTTAACTTCCAAGTTTCAATACGATCCAACGGTTAGAACTTAACGAACCCGAGTTAACCCTAGTTAAACCTAACTTAGGTAACATTGGTTATTCGCTCAAACGATTTCCAAAAATTCGTTCGAGCATACCTATGCGCTTGGGAGACTACGGAGACATTTTGGCACGAAGAACCGCCGCCACCACCCTGCCCACGCGCCGCCACACGCGCCGGCAGTTTGGGTGGCTTGAGCAATTTTTCCGCGACGGAAAATCTTGGAATTTCGGGGCAAGGCTTACGGCTAAGTGATCGAGTGGGTGGAGGAGTGTTTTGGCATTGAAAACCGGCCAAGAACCGGCCGGAATCGTGCCGGAAATTCAACCGAAACCAGTGAAAACCTAGGTTTTTCAATTCGTTCCCACACCTCAAAACAGTAGAAACCAACCTTGAAAACATCTAGAACTCGAAGAAAGGAGAAGAAAACTCACCGGACAGACGAATTTGGTGGCGAACGGAGCAATCGACGGCGAGAAGCTCCGGTTGAATTTCGAGCTTGCAGAGCCGCTCCGAGGTGGTTTCCGGTGAAACAAAGGACAGGGATGACACGAGGAGGAGGACGAGGGAGGCTTGGGCAAGATCTGCGCAAAGATTCGGCCGGAATCGTGGGCTGGCTCGATGCAGTGCGAATCGGAGCAAGGGGAAGGGTTTCGCGAGGTTGAAGACGGGTCCGGGGTGCAGGGCACGTCTTGGCCGATTGGCCAGCTGGGTTAATTCTATTTTACCCCTTTTTCGAAATTACAAAAATGCCCCCACCGCTTTTAGACCTTTAAACGTTCGTTCGGGCTCGGAATCGGGTGTTCCGCACGTCCACGGACTCGTTTCGACGAGCCGGACGCAACGGTGCCCTCCGTTCCACCAAATTCTTTCCCGATCTTAAAGTCAACTTTTAATTCCCTTAATTTTTAATCGGGGTAAAATCGTCCTTTCTTTCAATATTTTATTCTTTTATCCTTAAATTAGGACCGGGTTGTTACACATTCCGTCAGATTTCTATTAAATACAAGGGCAAAATAGTATTTTTATTTTTTTAAACTCTGTTTCTCTCTCTCTTCTCTCTCTCTCTCCCTCTCCCCTCTCCCTCTCCCTCTCCTTCCCCTGCGACCCAACCCCATGACCACCACCTCCAACTCCTAAGCCCAGACCCCACAAACCCACCCACCCACCCCTCCCCCTTCTCCCTCACCCCGACTAGCCAACACCCGCCCACCCACTCGAACAAAATCGGGTCAGTTTTTTTCAAATGAAACCAACCCCATCCAATGAAATAAAATGCCATAATTTTGGGAGGGGATTGAGCTGATGAGAGAGAGAGAGAGAGAGAGAGAGAGAGAGTTTTAAAAAAATACAAAAATACTATTGTGCCTTTGTATTTGACAAAATTCTGACGGAATGACTAACGTGAGACACTTAATGAAAGCATGGGTGGTATATTGAGCCACTTCAAAGCACAGGTGGTAATCTGAGACTCGTTTGAAAGCACATGAGGCATATGTGTAAATAAGCCATTTATAAAATCCAAAACTATTTTTCCACTTTCACTTGAAATCATTCAAACTCAAACTATTAACTTCCAAAATGCTTTTCTTTTTGGGATCAATTGTTTGCCCTAAATTATTGGCCTTTTCTTAATTCTTGTAAGAAAATCTAATTCCCATGTGACTTTATTGAGGAGTTCAAATGTGTTATACTTAAAATTCATGTGCCAACGGGGTTCACTCAAGTGGAAAAAAGATTTTGACTTGTAGACCAATGGTCTCAGGTTCGAACTCCATGGCACTTTGGTAATGTGTGTGTGAGAGAAACCCCCCTCCCTCTTATAATTTAGACTATCACTTGTATTTTAAAAAAAAATTAAAGTACTCATCTTGTCTCCTTATTATATTCTTCTCACATGTGAGGAACTGAGTGATTTTTTTAATTATATTACCATGTCTAATTAAAGTTAAGTGACAAGGCACATGTCAAAAGAATAGGGGCAGACTGGGCACCGGGATTTTGGGTGCAACTAATTTGATACAAACATTTTTTACACTGTTACTCAACACTTACACAAATTTTTTTTATTATTATTTTTGTCTAGGGGATGACGAATTCAAATTTGCAACATCTTTCATTGTTAGAAAAAGAAAAACTACTAGACCAATAAGTGGTTAGTAACCCTTCACTCATACTTGAACATCATTAGTACTTCTTTGAAAGACAGTACCCTCGTGTTTTGTTTCGTATTGAGAAATGCAAGCAATCTAGAATAGGCAATAAGTTAATTTAAACTTTTTTTTTATTCACACATGGTGCTTAATTTTTTGGGTTTAAAGGAAAAAAAAAGGAGCCAACATATTGTATCTGTATAGTTTTGTACTACAATTACCCAATCTAATATGTAGTACACAGAATGCTACTTAAACAAATTGCATCTGCTCTTAAAGTATGCAAATTTCCACCCCCAACACAACACTATAGTGCAAAAGTTGTGTCTAGTAGTGGTATATGACATGGCCCAGTTAATTATAGCCAGCCGACTAAGAATCTACTTGGTAAGTCTATGGTGGAAGCACCACTAACCAAGCTAGCTTATGGAGTTTAGCACCCCAAATTAAATTAAGTACCCTTTGTTGTAGTACAGATATATGAATTTCCAGTACTAAAACCCACTTTCCCTTGTTACTTCTTTCTTATTATAATCTTTCATTTTCATTTGGGAGCAAAGCAACCATGAAAACCCATTTTACATATTTCTTGGGCAACACCACAGAAATTATGTTCTCAGGTTGGCCAGGGCAGAGCCTTGTGTCTTACATGTTGGCCTTAGTATCCGTCTTTCTGCTGTCTTTGGTGGTAGAGTGGCTTTCGCACACAAAATTGATCGATCGATCGACCGCAGATAATTATATTTCTGATGGGTTTAAGCAAACCTTGATGTATGCTATTAGGGTTGGATTGGCTTATTTGGTAATGCTAGCAGTCATGTCGTTCAACGTTGGTGTTTTACTTGCTGCAATTGCTGGATATTCAGTTGGCTTCTTGATTTTTGGTAGTAGGGTTTTTATGAGATCGAAGATGATAGTGCCTAGTAATCAAATTGATGATCTTCCTCCAATGAATTGCTAATCAGCATATATATTGGAGGTATTTGTTATTATGTGAAAGTTGTAATTTTGATTGAAGAATATATTCATGTACATATTTTTGTTTGGCTGATGATACTCTTGTACACACACTTGGGAGCATATTGCTCTCTTTTTTCTCTCTCATTTTTACCTTAATGCTTATGAAATTACTAGCCAAACCAAGGAAGGATTATACGTTAGGAAATCACAAGTAAATCTCGGCGAGATCAATATATAGTCTATATAATGAGGATGATGGTGAAGTTCAAAGGCACAATGTTCAAGTGCGAAACTAGGAATTTTCATACAGTTGATTAAATTCTTTGCCATCTCTTATGCGTACATAGTTGACTTACTTTTTATTACGCGTTGTTGGAGTGGAGTGGAGTGGAGTGGAGTGGACCAATACTCATACTACCTACGTGTAGACCAACTAAATGGTGTTTGTCTTGTAGTGAACTCTTGGTCTAATAGTGCTTTTCTTTGTAAAGTTGAAGGGATACCCAATTTGAATAAGCACACTCGGCACCATACAATAAGGACGCGATTGATTGTGCAGTTTCAGAACATACTCGCCTGGATGAAGATTTGAAGCAAACAATAGCTTAGCTACCTAATGTGTTATGGTGTGGTAAAAGAAAAAATAAACTAGACAAGCAATAAATTGGTTCAATATCTAGGTTTTGGCTGAATAGCTTTGTGCCAAAAACAAATTCATACAGATGAGATAGGAGCTAATAGAAGACTGAGATATAGAGACGTAACCAGTGTTAAAGTGAGTCTCCTAATTAATCAAGGAGATTTATTTCCTTGATTAATTAAGGGATTTACTTTTCTTATTTTATATAGTTGACAAATCATTATATAATTAGGAGATACTATCCTAATTGATTACTGTATCTATTTCCTTGTAAAACCCTCATGTAAATTTATATATATACCTCCTTATGGAGAAGAATACAACTTAACCTAAAGTATTCAAACCATATTCATATTTTAGCATGGTATCAGAGCAATCGATCCTCGGTTGTCTCTAAATTCTCATATCAAATTTCTCATATTCAAATCCCCAAACCCTAATTCAAATTCCTCATATTTAAATTCCTCAAATCCAAATCCCTCAAATTTAAATTCCTCAAAACCTCTTATCAAAATCCCCAAACACATACCCTCAAATCTTATACACATACCTCTCAAATCAAATTCCTCCATCAAATTCATACATCAAAGTCCTCAAATCAAATTCTTCAAATTCCTCACATCAAATTCCTTAAATTCTCAAATCACATCTTACTTCCGCTACGATGTCAGGACCCCCTACGATTCTCTCCTGCCTTGCAGACTTACAGCATGCGGTCACTCCTGCTGACCCAGCCACCCAGACTCGTGCTTCCATCATCACCACCAAAGGTTCTGTTTTTCATACGTCCTCAAAAAAGCACACATGGATCATTGACACCGGAGCCACTGATCATATAACCTTTGATCCTGGAAAAATTTCCACTCATACATCGTCTCCTCAATCAGTGGTGTCTAATGCTAATGTTACCCCCTCCCCCGTGATTGGGGAGGGCTCACTCTTTCTCTCTGACTCCCTCAAATTGGATTATGTGTTGATTGTTCCGTCTTTACACCATAATCTATTGTCTGTTGCCCAAATTACTACGGCTTTGAATTGTACTGTAACTTTTTGGCCGAATCATTGTGTTTTTCAGGACATCCTCACGGGAAAGACGATTGGTTGTGGTACTCGGTGGGGCAAACTCTACTACTTAGACTTGGCACCGGATAGTGAGCCCAAGGATGGTCAAGCTTTCACAACAAGTGGAACTCGTTCTAAGGGGGAGAGAGACAAAATTTGGTTATGGCATAAACGTCTTGGGCATGCCTCGTTTGGTTATCTTAAGAAGTTGTTTCCATCATTATTTTTCAGTCTTGATGTTTCCAGCTTCTAGTGTGATACGTGTGAATTGGCTAAGAGCCATCGTGTCCCGTTTTCATTAAGTTCAAATAAGAGTTTGGTTCCGTTTTCTCTTGTTCATTCTGATGTTTGGGGACCTGCTCAAGTTGCTACTCCGGCAGGAGCTCGATGGTTTGTCACGTTTATAGATGATTGCACACGCATGACTTGGGTTTCCCTTCTCAAAACAAAAGGGGAAGTCAATTCAAGGTTTCAACAGTTCCATAATATGGTGGAAACACAGTTTCAGGCCCGAATCCAAGTTCTCCGTTCTGACAATGGCGGAGAATTTCTCAACCATGATCTTAACAAGTTCTTACAAGATCATGGCATCATACATCAACGCTCATGTCCCTACACTCCCCAAAAAAAATGGAGTTGCTGAAAGGAAGAACAGACATTTATTGGAAGTAGTTCATGTCTCTTTCTTTGGTGCCAATATGCCTCAACCTTTTTGGGGAGAAGCCGTCGTCTCTGCGGCATACATCATCAATCGGATTCCCTCCAGTATCCTAAATTTCCAAACACCACTTCAAACACTTCACCACCATATCCAAACACCTCAAACCCCAAACTTGGAACCCCAAATTTTCGGTTGTGTTGTATTTGTCCACTTACATGATCACCAACGAAGCAAATTGGACCCTCGAGCCGAAAAGTGTGTTTTCATTGGCTATGCACCTCATCAGAAAGGATATCGATGTTATCATCCTCTTACTCAGAAGGTATATACCTCCATGGATGTTGTGTTCCGGGAACACGACGTATATTTTTCAGCAGCACAGGAGGAGAATCAAGAATCAAACACTTCCCAAATTCTTGATTTTTTTCCCCATGAGGCAACTATGCTTCAAAACGATCGGTCGCCAGTGGAAAGCGACCGGTCGCCAGAGAACCTGCTTCAAAATGACCGGTCGCCAATTGATTGCGACCGGTCGCCCTCCCTTAGTTCTTTGAACTCGGAGAACCTGCTTCAAAACGACTGGTCGCCAGAATCCTACGACCAGTCGCCAAAAGAAAATGTTCTGTTGTCTCCACGCTGTCAAAATCAGGATGAGGAAATTGAACCGTTTCATGAGATTTTGCCCACTTCAGCTCCAGTACCACACCAATCACCTGCTGAGGAAGTCATTTAGGTAACATCTTTCCCTGAAACTGATAACATTAATGAAATATCTCATGATGATTTGATTTCAGAAGGCACAGAGCCTACATATCAACTTCCAGAAAGGAAGAACAGTGGCAAACCTCGAGTATAATATGAAACAGATCTTAAAGCCAAAGGGAAATACCTCATCAACAATTACATATCTCTCAACAGATTATCAAAGACACGTGTGCACTTTGTAAAGCAATTGGCTGACATACCTATCCCCAACAGTGTTACTGAAGCACTAGAAGACCCAAAATAGAAAGAAGCCATGAATGAAGATATGCGAGCCCTCCAAAAGAATGTCACATGGGAACTCATGCCCTTACCTCATGGAAAGAAGACAGTAGGATGCAGATGGATTTATACTGTGAAGCTCAAAGCAGATGGATCCATTGAAAGATATAAGGCTAGATTGGTGGCGAAGGGGTACACACAAAAATATGGGATAGACTACCAGGAGACCTTTGCCCCAATAGCCAAGATTAACACTATTAGAGTCTTATTGTCTCTAGCAGCAAATCTCGATTGGCCATTACATCAGTTTGATGTCAAAAATGCATTCTTACATGGAAACTTGGAAGAAGAAGTGTATATGGACTTATCCCCAGGATGTAATTCAGCTCATGACAAGAAGAATCACGTTTGCAAGCTCAGAAAGTCATTATATGGATTAAAGCAATCTCCCAGAGCGTGGTTTGGCAGATTTACTAAATCTATGAAGAATTTTGGATATACATAGAGTAATTCAGATCACACCCTGTTCGTGAAGCATGATGGAAGAAGACTTACTGCATTGATTGTTTATGTAGATGATATAGTCGTAACTGGAAACGACACCGAAGAGCAACTAAAACTGCAAAAGTATTTGTCTCAGGAATTTGAGATGAAGGATTTAGGTGATCTAAAGTACTTTCTAGGAATTGAAGTAGCAAGGTCAAAAACTGGTATATTTTTGTCTCAAATGAAGTATGTAATGGATCTACTCACTGAAACAGGAATGCTTGGGTGTAAGCTAGCTGACACATCCATTGAGATGAATCACAAGTTGTGTGAAGACATGGATCAAAAACCAACCAATAAGGAACAGTATCAACGCCTTGTTGGAAGGCTGATATACCTGGCACACACAAGACCTGATATTGCATATGCTGTGAGTGTGGTTAGTCAGTTTATGCATTCACCTAGTGTTTTTCATAGGAATGCAGTTGATCGAATCTTAAGATACTTAAAGTCCGCCCCTGGGAAGGGATTAATGTTCTCAAAAAATGGAGATCTTGAAGTTGTTGGATATACAGATGCTGATTGGGCTGGGTCCATTACAGATAGACGCTTTACTTCTGGTTACTTTACATTCGTGGGAGGTATCCTAGTCACTTGGCGGAGTAAAAAAAAATGTGGTTTCTCGGTCTAGTGCAGAAGCAGAGTATAGAGGAATGGCTCAAGGAGTTTGTGAATTATTGTGGATCAGAAAACTCTTGACAGAATTGGGCTTCAAACCAGAAAAGTCAATGGAGTTGCATTGTGACAACAAGTCAGCTATTGATATTGCTAATAATCCAATTCAACATGATCGAACCAAACATGTTGAGGTGGATAGACATTTCATCAAGGAAAAAATTGAGAAAAAGATCATCCGCCTACCATTCGTAAAATCAGAAGATCAACTAGCAGATATCTTGACAAAAGCTGTTTGTGGACGAATATTTTATGACTCACTTACCAAGTTGGGCATTGGTGACATATATGCACCAACTTGAGGAGGAGTGTTAAAATGAGTCTCCTAATTAATCAAAGAGATTTATTTCCTTGATTAATTAAGGGATTTACTTTCCTTATTTTATATAATTGACAAATCATTATATAATTAGGAGATACTATCCTAATTGACTACTGTATCTATTTCCTTATAAAGCCCTCATGTAAATTCCTATATATACCTCCTTATGGAGAAGAATACAACTTAACCTAAAGTATTCAAACCATATTCATATTTTAGCAACCAGTGGCGGATCCATAAAATTTTCTCTTTGGGGACAAAATTAAGCTCTAAATATATATGATTACAAATGCTGTCATTAATAGCAAAAAAATATATATTATCAATCATAATTATAATGTTATTATTAATACAGTCAAATACATGTTTATTAATGTATACAACCTCTAACACCTAAGTTGTTATAGAGAGGACGCATAATAGACTATAACAAAATTTAAAGTTTGAGAAATTAGAGCTCATATTAATCAGGTATTGTGTATCAATATTTGGCTATTAGTTAATTTCTTTATTTTTGCTTTTAAATGACTCTCATGAATGACCCATTTTGAGGAACTCAATCTGTTGCCTACAAGCCAACTTAGTTGCTTGCCCCTGTATACCTACCTTAGCCCCTTATGTGAGGTATTTTATCTAACATGTTGCCCCCACACTCTAACAACTCAACATAAAATTACTAGGCAAGTTCATGGTGGAGAAAAGGCAATGAGGGCAATGGCCTTCACTGCTCCTTTGCTAGATCCGCCGGTGGACGTAACTGAAAGACAGTACCGTCAATTTTGTGGAAAAAATTACAAAAATTATAATAGATGACGGGCCTATCTCAAATCATTAGGGGAAAGTACAGACCCACCACGCCTAGGGATATACGAGCGCCATTCTTCAGATGGATCGTTGTTCGATAGTTATAATTTGCTACTAAATTGAAAAACAAAAAACATTTCAAATTGCATTGATACAGTAAAATATTTTTCTTTTGTAAAAAAATAAAAAACTATAATTACAAAAAGTCAATCTTACCATTATTATAAGCAGGACTTCCCCTCAAGAAGAAATTGATAACGCCCTCTTATTTAACGATATGTTATCAAGAAGTATCATGTGAAAGCAGAAACTCAAACAAATAATAAGGTGAAATGCGGGAAATGCAGAAGCTCAGGATTCCCCATTATAAAGCAAAAGATGGTTATAGAAAGCCTTTATCAGTTTGTGGCTATTTCCCTCTTTTCGGCCGGGTAGGCCGATTGAAGGAATTTTTTGTTCTTCTTCTTTTTTGAGTGCGGGCGTGCCACCACCAAGCCACGAATTTGGCTTGAATGGAATGTGAGTGGATGTTGCGTCCGAAATCTGACTTTAACCAAACGATTGTTCGGCCGAGCAAGGAACCTCCTCACGGCCTAGGTTCTTTCACTACCTCGGGGTCAAGGCTTTATGTGAGCAACCAAATAATGTGGAGTGGGTGGAGATGAAGATTGTAGGTGAACGTGATGAAATGAAGAACAAGTGCGTAAAGTAAAGGTGCTTGAATTTAAATATAATTGAAAAGACAAGTGCCGAAAATAAAGTGCGTAAAGTAAATAATTGAAAGACAAGTGCGTAAAATAAATAATTTAAAGGCGAGTGAGAAAATTAAAGTGCGTAAAGTAAAGTAATTAAAAAACGAGTGCGTAATGTAAATTGCATAAATTAAATAATTGAAATGCGAGTGCGTAAAGTAAAGGGCAGAAAGTAAACTAGATTACGAAGAACAATAAAGATAACATGAATTTAAATTACTGTAATTAAAATAGAATTGACAAAAATAAGAACAAGAACGTAAAGGCATAATTGAAATCTACGGAAACTAGAGCGGAAAAAATAAGAACTAGGCTATGGCTACATTATGCTACTCCTATGATAGAAATTGAAGAGAATGTAAAATGACAAGTTGTGTGTTGTGTCGGGGGTCCTTTCTCTCTTCCAAAAACTTGGTATTTATAGGGGCTTCGGTGCGTCTCAATTTGGTAAGTCATCAATTGGCCTTCAAATCCTCCATCAATTTTATTCCTTCATTGGCATTAACCTTGGCTGATTCCATCCATCATCATGATTGCTCCATAATATCTTCAATTTCTTTCTCATGCATGTGATTTAATGGAAACAATAACAATTTATTTGATTTTCCTTCCGTATTGAGCTTTCCCACAATAACTTCGGTTGACCATCGAGTTGGCATAATTCCTTCTATATTTGAATTGTAACATATCAGAAAATCCTCCTACGGATTCTCTCTCTCCTCATTTAAACCTGGTCTGATTTTATGCATTCGGCCAATTCTAGTCATTCGGCCGTATCTATACTTTCGGCCGCATATAGGCTCTCGACTACTTTTGTGCTCTCGGCCAAATTTACATATTCGGCCACATGTAGATTTTCGGCCACCTGTAGATTTTGGGCTTTTAGCCAACCTTATTGACTAGGCCCACTGGAATATGACTTGAGCCCAAATAGTGATTTGGGACCATTGTATCATAACTTGGCTCACAGTTAATTTAATTTCGGATCTTGGGCCTGACCCGGCCAGATTTCAACTAGGTCCAAACAGTGGCACTATCACGTCTTTTAGAGAACAAAATTTGACAAATTCAATGAGTGCAGCAATACACAAGTTACTCATAATTGAGTAGGATATGTGTTGAACAATGATCTGGCAAAGCGTGAGCCCAAAACCACAAGAGCAATTTTCTTATATTTTAAGAAATAAAACCAGAAAAAGTTAGACTGACTATAAATCACGAAGATTTGATCAGATACAACAATCTGAACACGGAAGCAATATGTGAGTTATTGAATCACATTTCCTATTTTTTTCATCATTTTACACATTTCATTATAGTTGGTATACGACGTGACCCGAATGTAAAACTAATGAGAGTCGCTACACATGCGTTGTTTCACCCAATTATCACCGAAATAAAATTTGATTAAATCGGGCATTTGAAGTACCCTCCAAAATAGATTATATGACAATTTATTTTCCTTCTTTGTAATATAAAGGTGGACGCCCCATGCGATGAAAGATGAAAGGCAACGCTTATTGAAAAAGGAAAACTTTGTATACATGCTACATCCAAATTCCAATGCATTGAAATTGAGTGTGAATTGAAGACCCACTACTACAAAATAGTTAAACAACGACCCAAAATAGACGACGTTGCATTTATAAACCGTCGTCATATTTTTAAAGACGACAGTTTTATAAAACCGTCTTTGTATATTATCTTATACACCGCTAAAATGAGATGCGCTGGTTTAATTTTAAAAACACGACGCTTGCCAATTAACAAGCGTCGTCTTTCAAAATGCGCTAAACGAAAAGAGGCACTTAAGTGAATTCACGATTAGGGATGGCAATGGGCGGGTATGGTCCGGTATGCCAATACCATCCCGCCCCGATTCCCAAACCCGTCCCGTCCCCGCCCCATCCCCGTTTAATAGGTTTCGGGAATCCCCGCCCGTACCCGTCGGGGACCATCCCCGTACTCCGCCCGAATCCCCGATATTTTTATTTGATTTTGAAGGATGTTCCTCCATGATTTTAAGCTTGAGCTCCGCCTGTAAAAATTTAACCAAAATTCCATCTCCATGTATGCCTGTACAAAGCAAGCATCAAGTAATTCAGTGACTTATAAGATCATAAATTAAATAGATAGTTGTTGATGCACACAAGCATCCATTATCTATAATATGTCGCTTATCTGCTGGATTTTGAAGTATCTTGAGCAGAGTCCAGTGCAGCACCAAAAATTACATCCCAAAAAAAAAGAAAAATTTAAAAGAACCATAAAAAGGCCCTTAGAAAGTTCTAAAATGCCATCAGTTTGAAGGCAGTGAAGAACAGCTTCCTCTGTCTCAATCGGATCTTACCTCAGTATCTACCAACAACAACAACAACAAAAAGGAAAGAAAAGTCCAATTAATAAAAATCAAACCCAGAAAAGAAAAACCTTCATGTTTGTATTGTATGGAGAGAGAGAGAGAGAGAGAGAGAGAGAGAGAGAGAGAGAGGCTTAGTCTGCAGATCCTCGTGGCTCCTTTGGGTCTATCTCCTCATCATGTTCCTCCTCCTCCTCGTCCCTTGCGTCTTCATTCAAGGATATGGAGGTCTGAAGGTCATGAAGGAAAGAGAGTAGAAGAGAAGAAAAAAAAAAACAGAGAGAATGGGTGAAATATGCCGACTCAAAAACTTCCTTCATAGCACATCTCTAGTACAACAAACATTCCAACCCAAGTAATCATAACCACAAAGAAAAAGCCAATTAATCATAACCAAGTTATCATAATCCAATGGAAAGAAAACAACTTTAAAAAGTCCACAAAGAAAAAGCCAATTAATCATAACAAAGTTATCATAATGTAGAAAAAACCAAGTAATCATAACTAATCTACAAACCTCAATGACTACAAATCAGAACGTAGACAGGAGAGAGAGACACAGAGAGAGAGAGAGAGAGAGAGGGATTGTGACTGCCGGAGCAGGGGAGAGAGACACAGAGAGAGGAGATGGCGGCTGTTGGATGGAGACTAAGAAGATTAGGAAAAATTATGAGAAGTGAACTTAGGGTTAGAGATAAAAATTAAATAATACTTACATATTTATTAATTAAAAATATAAATATATATTTCGGGCCGGGTTCGGGGACGGGGATGCATTTACCATACCCGCCCCGAAACCGTCGGGGATTTTTTTTTCGGGTTTCCCCCGTACCCGTACCCGATTTGGCCCCGAAAATTTCCCCCCGTTAGGGCCGGGGACCCGACGGGGACCCGACCCGACGGGGATTTCTGCCATCCCTATTCACGATCGTAAATTTTCAGATTTCTCCCCATCGCTCGAAAAAATCTCTCACTCCTTTTGAAACCCTCAACAACTCTCTGGATCTCCCTCAACCCTCTTAAACATTCCCTCTCACCTCTGAAGCACTCATCTCTATAATGTTCACTGCCATCATCACCGAGCTCGCTGGCATAGGAGTCGGAGTTGCGATTTAACATTCTAGGCCACTTGGGCCCCTGGCTGCCGTCCACACCGAGCTCGGCGGCATAGGAGGTCACAATCTCTTCCTCTTCTTCTTCTCTCTAGGTATGCTTTCATTGTATGCATCAATTTAGGGTTCTTCAAGTTGGACTAGTTTTTATCAATTAATTTTGGGAGGTTAGGGTTTTCGATGTCTGATTTTTGGTTTAATAATTCGTGTCCGATGTGATTAGTATCAGATCTAGTAGGATCGTCAACATGCCTCGGCTCCGGCTGAGGAAGAGAAGCCGGACAAATATGAAATTTCACCATTCCCTGCTCCCCAAATACAAGGCTAAGCTTGATGAGTCCAAAGCTTTTGCTGTTATTGAGAGTAAATTTCTCCAAATCGCCCTCACTATATTGAACTTTGTTTTTGTTAAAGCTTATAACTTCTATATGCTTGGTTGTGAGAATCTGATTTTCTTATTCTTGATGCCTTGGGACTTGTTTGAAATATATGTTCTATTTGTAAATGGAAGATCCTATACACAAACATGAGAGACTTTGTTCTCACCGTCTATGATGTTAGTCTATGTTGCGTTTTTGGTATAAATTGTTCATTATCTTGGTTAACGTTTGAAAGATTTTGACTATGTTATCAGATTTTTTGATGCCAGAATAAGAGTTTTACTTTCATATTGAAGACCCCTCCTGCTTCGGTTTTGCTGCTTAAGGCCGCAGGTATATGCTCTTTTTCTGGTCTTTCATTTTGCTCTCTAATTGTTTGATGTTGGTTCACCGAATATTTCTTAAACAATGGCATTTGATTGTATTGGAAGATGTCTTATACCATGTTAATTTGCTAATTGATGCTCATCCAATCCAATGGATATCTTACCCAATATTCTTGTGCTAGGCTTAGTTTGGATTTTTGTACTCACAAGTTGATTTCAGAAGGTCATATTTTATCAACTGACAGAATTTAAAAAAATAAAAGGAAATAGTTTCAAGTTGAAAAGATTTAAGGTGGTGTGGATGAATGATCTTCATGGGTGACCCAGTTCACATTATTTATTAATGTGAGGTCTGTATAGTCTGCCATCATGAACTGGCCATTGAGTTTTCATCTGCCAATTAGTTTGGCATAGTATCTCCTGCCATTGAGCCATAGACTTGAGTAGCTACCGTAATTGCTGGAGTGAATCATAGATGAGGTTTTCAAGCAATTTCCAGAATGCTGCAGAATATGATAATTATTTACTTCAATCAGTGTGATAATTGGTTTTGATTATATCTGTCACATATGCTCCTCATGGAGTCTTGGCCACTGTTTTGAGAATTATCACAATCTGGAAAGGCTGAAATAGTTTGGATGGTTGTTATCGTCTAACTTGTGGATTGGATTTGCTTGCAAGTTTGAATATGAATATATGCTTATCAGAATAGCTATAGCTTGCAAGTTGGAACCATATTATTAATTATGTGGATATAATTTTATTTTTTCACCACCCTTTCAGTATGTATATCTTTTGCTTTGTCGGGAAATCTTATTATATTTCTATTTTCCTTTCAGATACATAGACAGCAAGGGAGAGGCTGGACCAAGATTCCATAGAGTAATGGTTTATGATTTCCTGATATGTTTTAATTCATGCTTTTGTATGCACCTTTTATACAATTCATCTCACGGGACTAATATCAAGCACAGTACTTTGTTAACTAAGTTAAGGTTACTTTCTCATCATCCTTATGGTTACACTAAATGCACTTGTGCACATCCTTAAACCATGACACCAAATAGAAGGCACTTCTCTTTAAAATTGTCGTTATATTTTAAAACTTTGATTTTTATTGTGTTTAATTAATTTCTGCAGGCCCCTGTTCAAAACTTTGATTGCCTTTGAGATTGGACAAGGATTGGCTATTGCTGTGAAGGTTAGTAATCAAAGGGTCCTTGTGTTGAGATGTATGTGTGTGTGTATACATAGAGAGATAGAGAGAGGTGCATGTTTTTGATCCCCTGCACAAGTCTGTAATTGTTCTTTGTTTTCATTGATATTTTAAGTAACAAATAAGTAACTGCATTCTCAAAATTACTTTTCTGATATCTCAAAGTATGTCATATTTATATATTGCTTATATGTGAGCTTTGGTATACTTGAGTTTTTGTTTGCGTTGTCAGCTTTGGTATACACTGTAATTCTTGATGGTGCTGGTGACAAGAAGGCTATTGATGAAAGATCTGGACAGGTTACTGTTGCTTCATTGTGAAATAGTGTTAGTCAAATTTGTAACTGTTGTCATCAATGGTTTGCATTTTGTTATATATTTCAAAACAAAAGTTATAAAAGAAAATGGTTTCCTCTTTGTTAATTGAGAATCATTTGCAGCTATGATTTCAAATCTGTACATAACTTATTTATTCATCCAAAAGGAAAGGGCATAAAAGACTAGAAATATATCTCTTACTAAAACTTGCTTTTTTTTAATCTTGGTTTTGCAGTTCAAGAAGGTAGAGCTAACTCATACACACAAGAACAATTTGATCAAATTCGGATCAAATGGGCAACATTTATGAGCAATCACATGTAGCTCCCCTATTTCTAATTATAGTTTAATGCTATGGATATGGTATTTTGTATGGATATAGTAGGAATCAATATTAGTAAACTATGTAATTACTATTGAATCTTCAAGTTTTATGAAAGAAACCATTTTTGAGTATATATATGTATGGTGTGGGTTGTTCACAAAGCATTAAGGTTGTTTTTTTTTTAGTTAAAATCGTTGTTGAGAACCATTGGAAACAAAAAAAAAGAAGCTAAAATGTTAAATCACTATGTCTAGTTTTACAATTGATAAACGACGGTTTTTTCAACAATATCATCGTCTTTAGAATAAATAGACGACGATTTTTTAACAAACTGTCGTTTTAAGAGTTAATAGACGACGGTTTTTTAGAAAAACCGTCGTCTTTATTGTTAATAGACGACGGTTTGTAATAAAACCGTCGTCTTTACTATTAATAGTCGACGGTTCTTTTAAAAAACCGTCGTCTTTAAATCTAATAGACGACAGTTCTTTAAAAAAACCGTCGTGTTTAAATACAATAGACGACGTTTTTTAGTAAAAGCGTCGTCTTTACAAATAATAGACGACGGGGATTTACCGTCGTAGTTTTATGCATCAAAAGATGTCGGTCGATTTCACGACGGTTGAAAAACCGAATACACGACGGTAAATTACCGTCGTCTATTGCGATTTTTGTAGTAGTGACCAACTTGGTCTCGCTATTGTTTGTTACTCTCATATTTTGGGTATACATTTTGCCAAAAGTATTCCTTCTAATTTACTCAAAATTAATTATCTCTACGCCAATGGGATCTAGCTCAATGGAAAAGAGTTCTGACTTACACACCAATGATCTCAGATTCGAACTCACATGACACATTGGTACCACTACATTGAGTATGTCAATTTTAACCCATCCCCATCCATCCATATATGATATACATGCATGTACTATTAATTCCCTCTCTGTACTACTGATCTTCTTCTCTATGTTGCGATTTTGTACTACATTATATATCAAACATTGTCGGATGCATCGCGGAGCTAGAATTTCAAATTAGAGGGGGGTCTTTACAAATTTTTTTTGGATAGGTTAAATTAATATGACACTAAAAACTACTTATTTTGGCCTACTTCATAACATCATTCTATATTGATTAACAATATATCCATTCATTACAATCATAATTGTCCACAATTTCATATTTTATAATGGTGAAATACTAATCTCATCATCTACATTATTATAGACTCAAAAATTAATAATTTATATTCCAACATAAAAAAGAAATACAAAAAAGTTCCACAAAATCCAATAACTCAACTCATACATGAAAAAAGAGAGGGAAATAAAAATTTACAAAATTTAAGTTAAACAAAAGATAAAGAGAAAGAAAGGTTAAAAATGTAGGAGTTTTTAGTGCAAATATCGTAAACTAACCTAGAAGATAAAAGAGAGAGAAGTAGAAAAGAGATTAAAAAGTTTTATGGTTGTAGACAAAAAATACCTAATATATACTATTTATTTTAGGATAAATATTTCCTAAAACTAATCAAATATGTTAAATATTATACATCATACATAATATTATAATTGGTTAATTTCACTTCAATACCATGAATTCTCATCCTTCAGGCATGTCTGTCCATACACTCTCAATTTTAATAATCATGTACCCTAATTTTTTTAAAATTTTTGCAATCTGGTTCTAGTCGTCAAATTTCCGTTAATTGTCTAAGTGGCAGGTCTGGGCCCCACATTTTCTCTTATTTTGATGTCAGTTGAAATGTATTTTCGAGCAATTGGTGCATTCCCGCCCAAACTTGCAAAAAAAATGTTATAGTTTTTTAACAAAAGTACTTGCGGAAGACACTGATTGCTCAAAAATACCTTTCAACTGACATTGAAAGAAGCAAAAAGGTGGGACCCAGGTCTGCCACGTAGATAATTAATGAAAATTTTGACGGTCTCGAAACCATATTGCAAAAAATTAAAAAGATTAGGGTACAGGATTGTTAAAATTGAGAATACATCGACAAACATGCCTTAAGAATAAGAGATTCAAGATACTAAATTGCAATTAACCCAATTATAATACAATAAATAAAAGATGGAGTGGGGACCTTGGACCACACTGGTCCCTTAAAAGCTCCACCCTAACTCAAGACGACTTAGACCTTAGACTCACCCAAAAAAAAGACTTAGACCTAGACGGCATTTCTCTTATTTTGCCAATGCATACGCGGCAGTGCTATGAAACTGCCATGTACCATCTTCATTGACCCGGTGAAGATGGAGTGGGGACCTTGAACCATACTAGTCCCTTAATAGCTCCGGCCCAACTCAAGACGACTTAGACCTAGACGGCATTTCTCTTATTTTGGCAATGCATACGCGACAGTGCCATGAAACTGCCATGTACCATCTTCATTGACCCGGTGAAGATGGAGTGGGGACCTTGAACCATACTGGTCCCTTAATAGCTCCGGCCCAACTCAAGACGACTTAGACCTTAAACTTCACCCCAAAAAAAAGACTTAGACCTAGACAGCATTTCTCTTATTTTGGCAATGCATACGCGGCAGTGCCATGAAACTGCCATGTAACATCTTCATTGACCCAGTGAACTGACAATTCCCAGATTAAACCAAAAACAAAACGAAAAATGAGAAACTAGAGTTCAAAGTACAAACGATAGCAATCACAGATGACTTTTCAGGTGAACTTAGGACCACTTTTTATTCAGAAGAATACTGCCAAGATAATATTAACAAAACCACAAAAATTGATTATGTTTGAATCCAAAGAAAAATAATAATTTTTGATTGGTTATAAAATTGACCTCATCAATTTTATTTTTTACCAGGTTTTCTTTCTTGGGGGTATATAACCCTTTATACATCAAGCTATCTTGGCAAGGGTTTTGCACCTATTTGCCATATACATATTTGTAAATTCCCAAATTTCCCACTTCAGTTTTATCTTTGTACTACACATTACGAGCCCCAATGTGTACGAGCAGATTCATTAAGACACCTTAACTGCCTGATAAATACCCCCAACTAAATTCATTGAGAGCCCTCACTCGTTTCAAAACTCTTCAAAATCCAAACACAAGCAAAATTATCAGAGAGAGAGAGAGAGAGACATGGATGGTATGGATCATGGGCATACGGGAGGCATGGCATCACCACCATCACCACCATCATCCATGATGAACTGCTCAAATGGGATGATGCACCATAAGATGATGACGCACATGACCTTCTTCTGGGGTACGAACGCCGAGGTGCTCTTCTCCAAGTGGCCAGGCTCAAGCACCGGCATGTATTACGTGTGTCTGCTCTTTGTCTTTGCCCTAGCTGTCATCGTCGAGTGGCTGTCTCATTCTCGTTTAATCAAGGCTGGCGCAAGCGACGTCGTTTGTGGAATGGCCCAGACTTTCCTGCATGCTATTAGGGTTGGGCTGGCTTATATGGTCATGTTGGCCCTCATGTCGTTTAATGCTGGTGTGTTTCTTGTGGCTGTGGCTGGGCACACTGTTGGGTTCTTGCTGTTTGGGAGTAGGGTTTTTAAGAAACCAGATGCTGAGGATGAAAAGGGCTCTGAGCTTCCTCCTATGAGTTGCTGATTAATAGAATTAAATGGGGCATTTTTTTTCTTGATTTTGGACTTAATTTTTTGGATTTCTTTTCAGATTCTGTAATGAATTTTGTTTGGTGGTCTTGAATATAGACGATGTATATTTACCAAATTAGTATTGGTTCCAGAAATTTTGGCAGAATTATCTCTTCAATCCAAGATTTTGAAACAAAAAAGGTATTAATTATTTCCTTAAGTTGGAATTGATATGTGTGGCTGTGGAGGGGAGGTTGAGCTTTGCTCTCATTACAATCAAGTCAAGTCAATATTCATTAATCACCATGGGCCAAAGGCCAACCTTTTGAATCCTTGACCCGTTTTAACGGATAGATGTGCTATAATTCTTAATTGCAAAGAAAAAAAAATTCTAATTTAAGATTGATTCTAATTTCTAATTAGCTTTGGAGTTGTTGAGGATAGGAGTTACATATATTCTTATGTGTTTTTAGAACGACGATGACAACATTATAATGGGGATATCTTAATTTGTAAGAAATGTTTATAATGTTAATTGAAATTATAGCTGCTCACCCTTGGATTTAATCTAAGGCCAGTTGAAAGTCCCTGGTCTCGTGGACCTTGAAAAATTTAGATGACATTTTTCTTAAATTTTTCTTTAAAGTGACAAATTGAAATTGAGTTATAAGAGTATCTCCAAGGGAGATGTCAAATACCAAGCATCAAATTTAAATTTGATGGCTGATGTGGCAATTTGACATCTTACACAGCTTTACACTCAACCCGATATGTCAAATTAAATTATTATTTTATTACATTTTAGTGTTGATTTATTTTTAATTAAAAAGATAAGAAAAGAAAAAATAATAAAATATTCATTTGGCATCTTGCTTTTGGAATGTCAAAAATAACATCTCAACCTCCAGCTTGCATTCCACATCAGCTTTGACACATTGGTTGGAGTGATGTGAGATGTTCTTTATAGCCGTTAAATGTCTATGTGGCACTTTTAACACATCAGTTGGAGATGCTCTAAGTTGAGATGACATTTCTACAAAAATTCATTTATTTATTTATTTTGTGAACTGATTGGGCTGCAATACTTTTTCTAATTGGGCTGTACTACAATATTTTTTCTAATTGGGCTTGGCTATGGATGGATTTTCTTAAAAATATATTATTTGTTTTTCAGTTTTGGATTATGGGTCAGGCACTTACGGCCGCTTGCCTCGTCAGGTTTTGTGGATCTCCGACAAAAGATCGAATCAAATTCTTTAAAATAAGAAGCCCAAAATCCACAAATTAAGTGAAGGAGCTTTGTGAAAGCAATTTGAAACATGAGGGGAGATAGTGTAATTTCCGAACCTCAAGTGTTTTTATGAAAATACCAAAAACATCAATGCACTCTTTTAATTGCCTCCCACACTTGTCCACCTCACGTTACGTGAGGGTTTGGGGATCGGAATTAAGAAATTAATTTATCCCTCTCCATGCAGTAACGTAACGTGGCAACCACAAATTGCTTCCAAAGTCTCGATATAAATTAATTTGGTAATTAACAAGGGGCCCCAAGTTCCTAATCTAGGAAAGCTCCCCTTTGCATAGAGTGGTGTTTTAAAATGATTGGCAGTCCGATGAACAAGTACGTACGTCAAAGGGATCATTTGTGCATGGAATTTTTTGTTTCTTATGATGAAAATCAATTAAACGAATGCGGATTGAAATGATAGAAAGAGATTGTTTATTTTCACCTTTTTAGAAAATAATATCAATAAATATCCACTTTATATTAAGATTAAGAACAAACCAGCATGCAAAGGACTCACTAGTGTAGTGGTTTGGAGTATTTACTCCTTGAGGCAAGGTCCTAAGTTCGAGTCCCAAAGATCTGTAGCGTGTGTGAGTTTAGTATGCTATCGTTTCTCTCAATAGAAAAGGTCCTATAAAAAAAAAAAACCAGCATTAAGATTAAGAACGGGAATGAAAATACACCATCACTAGTTATATTTGATTAATTAATATGCCACTATTACTTCTGTGTCCTTTTCATTTTTTCCGGTCAATTTGTCTTTTTCTGGTGGTTTGGTAAAAAGTAAAAACCATATATCATAGCAGCTACAGCCTACATGCATTGCATTGACAGCGTCAACAAACGATAATTACAGTTACCTAACTCACGGAATATTTACTATCATTAAGATAAAATATATGCATCTTCTGGTAAAAGGAATGAGTCTTAATTATAACTAATTGTCATCTGTAACTAAGTAGGTAGCCCCTTGGGAGAGCCAAACATGATATAGAAAAGAGAACCTACAAGTTTATTCTACTTTACATCAAAGTGATTGTACATGTAGACTCACGCTAAGAATTTAGCTCTCGTTCTGCCTATTATTAAGTTGTAGATCCACTTTAAATACTTGTTAATTAAGAATTAATATTCGTAATTTTTTGCCATTTTTCTTTGCCAATGACGGACCCATGAATTTTGCATCCAGGGGTCAACATGTAAAACCTCATAAATATTTTTAGACAAAAAAAAACCCATAAAAATAAAACCATAATATTATCATTCATATGAAATTCATTGGAAAAAACATACATGAACCAATACACCATATTATTATTAACTATATTAACCGATTCATAAAAATTCAACACCTAAAATAAGCAACTTTAAATCTATCAATTTACTAAAAAAGATTATAAAGAATGCAGAACAGTCAACAATGTAATAATTCATCTCGGTTACAATTATATTGAGGTAACCTTACTTATTATGTTTTTAGTATCGAAATGGTGTCCTTTCGCCGTGAAGAAGAAAAAAGAAAAGTGCGATGTGCAATGCGCAAGCAGCGGTGGCTGAAGGTGATGCGCCCTTTGAGGCATTTCCTCAAACAGATAGCGGACAGGAACTGCCCAGCGATCCAGTCATTGTAGGGGTCAATTTTTCTTCATTATGGGGCGGATTCCGGCGTTGCGGGGTCAATTGACCACTCTTATTCCTCTGTGGATCCGTCACTAAATATAAGACAAATAACATGTTTAGCGTAAGAGTTTTTATTTGATAACTCGACTCACAGACTAAGGATGGTTGGTAAGGTAGTAGTTAAATTTAGTAATTAATATTGTGTAGTTATTTTTTTTTATGCGAATGTTGTGTAGTATGATATAGGTAGTGTTCACTTTTTTAATGTATTACAAATCTATCATTCTGTATTATTATTTTCACTTTTAAATGTCTTTTTGTATGTGAGTTAGTCGAGTTGACTAGGGTAGTGAGTCCGTCCCTTATACTCAAGTTTGAATTCCCATAAATTAAATAAATTTAAAATAATTTAGACTATTACTTGTATTAAAAAAGAAAAGAAATTCTTTAGACTTCAAGAAGGACACATTTGCTTTCGTTTATTCACAAGGAATAATGTTTCCCCTCTGATGAAAAGCTACTAGCTAAACCATAAAAGTTGGTTCAATTTTATATAAATCATAATATATATATATATATATATATATATATATATATATATATATATATATATATATATGAACTCTGAAAGTTAACAATCTTAGAAAAATATTTGATTTTCACATTATGACCTCTTGCTAGAATGATATTTAATTCAACAGGTCAGTTGACACTGTCAACTGATAACTAGTTGTTTTATTGTAGGTCAATGAATATGTTAAGTATATGAGATTTTTTTCCCTTGTAATATATTATCACATTAATCTATTCCAGAATCATCTTCCATAATAAAATGTAAAAGCTGTTATCACAAGTTCATATTTTATCAATATATAACGATCAATTTGATAGTGTAGGGTATGGAAAGAAGCGTATAAAACTTTTGCAACTAAACGTGTACGAAAGAAGCAAAAATACCAATACTTGTCAAACCAAAACGTGTATGGTTTGTGTGACTGCACCAAGGGTGGGCATGGTGCCCCCTCTCAAATTTTATTCTAAACTATTGTATTATTAATATAATCATACTTTTTTAACCAAATTTTGAAGTGATCATGTATTTCTTTCTTTGTATTTTTCTAATTTTTCTTTTCTCTTTGTCATTGCTATATTGTCGTACTTCGATTTGTAGTAATAAAGTACTGTTCAAATTTTCTTAGTGTGTATTTTTAATAAATTATTTCATTTGATTTTTTCCTAGAATAGATGTTGAGTAGATAGTTAATATAATATGTAAAATAATGGAGTACAAAAATTAGGGATTTTGTATCAAGTAAAAAATTAGTTTCATTGTCACCTTAAAGAAAATATATTTCAATACATGAGGTGCCCCCTATGTGAAAATTTTCTGGCTCCGCCACTAGATGATGGTGGTGATTTTTGAAATGGGTTTGCTATTATTGGAGACAACAGGAGGCTTGAGAAGCGATGGAGGTCGATAAGTGTTTGTCTGCCTGTTTTCCTCATGAATTCACTATTTTGTTCTCCACTTCTTTCTTTTGGTAGGCTTTTCTTATTAAAATTAGAGTATACTTATAATTTAATATATCTTTTTTTGTCATTTTATATTAGGGTAAATTAATAATTTAATAAATAATTTAGTATAATAGGGTATACTCAGTTAATTTTAAGATTCGTTTACCAACACTTTAAAAATATTAATTACATGATGAAAGCAGAATTGGTACGCAACAAAGACCAGCCTGCTTTGTCCGTATCAGGCTATTAAACCTTATTGTTTATTTGAAAAAAGATGAAAAAAAAGAGTAAGAAAAAGAAGATAATATTCTTGAATCTATTATGTTTTGTCCTACGCCATCTATCTATAGATTCCCTAATCTAAGTGACCGACTTCTGCCTGTCATTTTTCTCTTTATTCTTTTTCTTGGAGCTTTTCTTATTTTCTTATTTTCTAAGAACAAAATGCCAAAACACACCACAAACCACAATAGTTGAGAGCGAGAGCTTAATTAGCAATATCGATGATGAAAATCAATCAAACGAATGAGGATAGAAATGATAGAAAGGTATGGAGAATGAGATATTTGAGGTAGATATAAAAAAGGAATTCGAATGCCAATGGAGTTTAGCTCAATATAAAATATATATCTATTTACATATTAGTGACCTCCTTAAAAAAAAAAAAATTTAAAAGTTTTTTAAAAAAGGGAATTCGAATAAGGAAATGGGTTACTTTCAAATTTCACAACGACAAAAATAGAATTGAACTTTAAAAGTCGAAATGGAAGTAAATACAATTTTTTATCTAATGAAAGTTGCAATGCGCGTTTTGAATCTCTGATGGTGATTTGAGCAAATTTCAATCAAATGCAGATCGATGACTCTAATCAGATTTGCATTTTGGATATTTAATAATGGACTTTTTCTTTTAAAAGTTGAAATGAAAAAAAATCATATTGCCTGTATGCAAATGATCATCTTTGTAGTACACATAGCGGTAGGGGTGGCTACTTGAAGAACATCTATTGTGTCCCATTATATATTTTGTGTCTACAACACTCCTCACGTGAGAAATTATAGAATATTACAGTAGTATGGTCACGTAGTACATCTTGTACATATGTTATAATATGGGACGACATTATTTATTTTCCCCCTTTTCACCTTTTCAGGGAACAATATCAATAAATATCTACTTATACTATAACACATGTACAAAATGTATCACATGATTGTACTACCGTAGTATTCTATAATACCTCTAATTAATGTTGTAGAGAAAGGAGGTGTGATAGGCCTTGAACTTGTTTCTTCAAATCAGTGCCAATTGTCTTAGTCCAAAACAAAAATTAGGCAATATTTATTTGCCATTACTATATATGTCCATGATCTTATAGGTCCCAAAAGTTACTCTCAATATGAATTCAGTTGCAATTTCTTTTCTTTTTCACTTTTTATTATTATTCAAAGCCTGGAATTTACATTAAGATTAAGAATGGGAATGAAAATACACCATCACTAGTTATATTTGATTAATTAATATGCGACTATAACTTCTGTGTCCTTTTCATTTTTTTTCGGTCAATTTGTCTTTTTCTGGTGGTTTGGTAAAAAGTAAAAACCATATATCATAGCAGCTATAGCCTACATGCATGCATGGCATTGACAGCGTCAACAAACGATAATTACAGTTACCTAATTTACGGAATATTTACTATCATTAAGATAAAATATATGCATCTTCTGGTAAAAGGAATGAGTCTTAATTATAATAATTGTCATCTGTAACTAAGTAGGTAGCCCCTTGGGAGAGCCAAACATGATATAGAAAAGAGAACCTACAAGTTTCTTCTACTTTACATCAAAGGGCGCATCACCTTAATTATGCAAATGTTGTGTAGTATGATATAGGTAGTGTTCATCTATCATTTTGTATTATTATTTTCACTTTCAAATGTCTTTTTGTATGTGAGTTAGCCGAGTTGACTAGGGTAGTGAGTCCGTCCTTTTGCACTCAAGTTTGAATCCCCGTAAATTAAATTAATTTAGAATAATTTAGACTATTACTTGTATTCAAAGAGAATAGAAATTCTTTAGACGTCAAGAAGGAAGGATACATTTGCTTTCATTTATTCATAAGGAATGTTTTCCCTATGATGAAATGAAAAGCTACTAGCTAAAAAATAAAAGTTGGTTCAATTTTATATAAATCATAATATATATCTGAACTCTGAAAGTTAACAATCTTAGAAAAATATTTGATTTTCACATTATGACGTCTTGCTAGAATGATATTTAATTCAACAGGTCAGTTGACACTGTCAACTGATAACTAGTTTGAAATTACAGTTGTTTTATTGTAGGCAAAAAAGGGGGTAGGTTAATTAAAAGGCCCACTATCAATATCCACACGTCATTTTTTCACAGTGGTAATCTCCATCAATCATTAATTAAGTTTTACTTAAATTGATGATGAGAGGAATGCTAGCAACCTTCTCTCTAACCTTCTCTTTGGACCTTCTCCCTTCTCCTCATGACACGTGTCATTTTTTACACTTAAAAAATGGAGATTTTGACATAAAGGTTGTCTAATGTAATAATGACATTGTTTTAAGTGTAGAAATTGACACGTGTCATAAGGAGAAGGGAGAAGGTCCAAAAGAGAAGGTTAGAGAGAAGGTTGCTAGCATTCCCCAATTGGTGATTCGAATAAACAGTTTAATAACTAATACGCGTATACGTGATATTAGTTATGTTGGTACCATGACTAATCGAGCAATTAGCTAAGCGAGATCAACCACGTGCTATGCTTTGAGAGGTCATCACATTAGCCTAAGAAGCCTTGCCATAAGTCACAATTAGGGGCAATGTCAAGAGTCCCACATTGGAAGACTACAAAAGGTGAAGACTCCCCTTCACCTATAAAAGTAGACTACTCTCCACTTAAAAGAACAAACTCTCTCTTGGATCTCGAGCCTTGGGCCCTCTTCATTTTTCCCTTTAATTTGGGTCTAATCCCCTTATACAAATATAAACAAACATTATTATAATGAGAACATCCTTCTTCGTGGATGTAGCTCATCATTTGGGTGAACGATGTATATCTTGTTTTCTGCATGCTTATTCATTTTACTTATACTAAGGCGCTCGCCTTCACACATCATCCATCACACCTCATTTCTAAGTTGGACTCAATCTTGGCCGTCCATTTTTTAGCATCAACAAATTATATAAGTTTAATTATCATTTATTGCATTTGAGTTTTTGCTATTAAGTTGACATTAGAAAAAATTTATAACTCAAATGAATAAGAGTATTTATCCATATATCTAAAGTCGTGGGTTAGATTCCTCTGCATTATGCTTTAGTGAACTAAAAAGAACTGGAGTAGGAAGAAAATAAAAATATTATTTACATGATGAAAGCAATATTGGTACGCAACAAAGACCAGCCTGCTTTGTCTGTATCAGGCAATTAAAACTTATTGTTTATTTGAAAAAAGAAGAAAAAAAGAAGAAGATAATATTCTTGAATCTATATGTTTTGTCCTAAGCCATCTATCTTTAGATTCTCTAATCTAACTGACCGACTTATGCCTGTCATTTTTCTCTTTATTCTTTTTCTTGGAGCTTTTCTTATTTTCTTATTTTCTAAGAACAAAATGCCAAAACACACACCACAGACCACAATAGTTGAGAGCGAGAGCTTAATTAGCAATATCGATGATGGGTGATGAATATTGAGGCATTGCATGTGCCAAAGCCGCGTCAATATGTCCATTCTTGCGGCAGACCCATCTCATTATGGCTCATGTCTGGCGCACCCCGTGAGTTGCTTTTTTTTGTTGATTGCATGCTTGCCCTACCACCCTTATTAAAATCATCTTCAACAAAAGAAGAAAGAGAAACAAGTAAAACTTCGTGAATCTGAACCGTACATTTAAGAGATTTTATCATATCGACAGTCATAATCGAATCATATGTTCCAAGTTATAATAAATTTTTATGTTGAAAAATGTACCATTTTGTATAGAGAAGCCGGTAGCATTGGGTCGGGGTAGCTCACCAACTCTGTCGAAGTGAACTTTCAAGGCTTGCACTACCTTTGCGGGTATAAGAACAGGGGAACATCCTGTATACAATAAAAGAGAGCCAAAATGTTACAATATATCATGATCATTCTTGTATAATTCACAATTTTTTACATAGGCTTATGAAGTGATGTTGTCAATATGACATATTATGCGGTCATATTTAAACAAAACTACCATCGATGATTTGATAATATCATATGTGAAGTAGTTGTGTGGAAATATCTGAATCGCCTAGAAAGGGTAAGAAAACCATTTTTTTTAATATTCTTGTGCAATCAATTATTTGAATGGTCGATTGAATAATATAACATGTGAAATTGTGTGATGAGGTCCCAATTGTCTAGAAAAGGTTTTAAAAAAAGCACAGATTTATAATTTATAATTTATCATTTTAATTTCCATAATATAAAAAGAAGTTGCTCAATTATTTTCTTTATGTTTTTGAACTGAATTGTGAAAGGAAAAACAAATAAAACAGAATCAATTTTGGCCAAACCCTAAGCAAGTGGACCACAGAGGAAAGAAGGATTCGATTTCGCACCAGTCACTAGCTAGCAACAATTTTGGGGCACTACCAAATTTGAGATTGGGGTCCAAAAGGAATCTTTAGAATGAAAGAACCCCAATTCTTCTAGATCCAGGGGTCAAACCGAAAGATGCAAAACAAAATCAATCCCATGAATTAAATATCATAATTTCTAATATGGGATAGGTGATATTCCACTTCAAGCCCAACCACTCCAACGACTAAGAAATTAAGTTTTAACACCCAAACAAAATACCACAAATTATTCTGCTAAAAGCCGAAAATCTAAAGCAACCCTAATTGACAAATTAAAGCTTTGATTAATTATGTGTACCTCTTTTCTTGGGTGATTGTGAAGTGTTACCAATAAGACAAGGCAAAAAGACACCCGTCCCACAAGACGACCCGGTTTTCGAACCTGACCCACCAAGGAAAACGGCCCTCATACCCGGACTTGCCTGCTGGCTCATCCATGGATTTGATGCAGGCAGTCCAAATTGTGTAGGAGACCTTGACCTTCCTCCATTAGAGGACCTGCCACAAGCTCCTCCTTTGTTCTGGTGTTGATGGTTAGTAGGCTCAAATTGTTGATGACCAATATTGGCTTGCCTTGCTCTACTTGACCCTTGTTTGCTTGAAATTTGCTCTTGCTTTAGCCTATGATTGGCCTCAAGTTTCTGCCCAAAGTAGGAAATGTTTGGGTAAGATATATTATAAAATATCGACAATACATCATGTACTGTATATACAGTACAACATATTCGTTAACAAGAATAAATCATGTACTGTAAATTAGTATTCGTTACAGGCCAATAATTCGGTAAACTTATAAATAGTAACAAATTTTACCCAACAGTTAGATTTTAATTATTACCTGAAAATCTTGGCTTTGATCAAAAGTTAGACCTTGCTTTGAGCAAAATCCAACACCTGAGTTCTCAGCTACTTTGGTACAGGTGCTTGTTCCCTGAGGAGAATTAAACCCTTGGTTGGTTTTGGTTGTATCTAATTTGTCCAACTTTCTCAAAACGTCAGCGTATGTGCAGCTATTCCAAGCGTGGTTTTTGACTGGTGTTGCTGGTGGCGTTGGTTCCAGAGATGGACCTTCTGGGCTACCATAGCTCGAACCCAACGGTGACCACAGTGTTGAGTACTGTGGCCAACCAACAGAACCCAATAACTGAAAAAACAAAAATTAGTCATATTAATTAACCACATAATTCATAATTCTAGTTTATATAAACTTCAGTTAATTCATTAGTCTCATAAATATTTTTTTATACGAATGATATTAGAGAAGAGGAATTCAAACACAGGACTCTCGGGTGCAGAACTAACTGCTCTTATACGTGCGTGAACGTACCTCTTGGTTTTTCTGAGAGCTGAGATTGGTTTTGTCATGGTCCTCTTGAAGCATGTAGTGAGTCATCTGGCGAGTCAACTCAGCAATGTAATCGTCTTCCTCATCAGTAGTCTCAGCTGACTCGGAGGAAACGAGTTCATCCTCAAGAACAGAAGATGAAGAAGAAGAGCTCAAATCTGATGACCCAATGAACCCTTTGGCAGCAGCTTCAAAATCCCAGTCCTTGTAGTTGGGTTTGGAGGAGGAGCACTCAAAATCCACCATAGTAATTAACTTGCTTATTTACAATTAGCAGAGAACAGAGAGAGAGAGAGAGAGAGCTGGGATGGGTTTTATTTGGTAAGAATATATGTGATTTTATATGATCAGAAGCAGCTCAAGAAAGCTAGAATAGGGGTCAAAAGTGTTTGGGTGTGTGTTTTACAGATGACGTGGGTGGGACCCAGTAGGTAATTTAGTGGGTCCAGTGTCACTTATAGTAGTAGCTGTACTTATTGTTTGGTATGCTGTGTTTCAGAAGGGTTGGGCTTTGGTAGTTGGACGGTTTTGTCCATCTGTGCTATCCTCCTCCCTTCCAATCGTTAAAGATATTTTCGGTGCCCTCTATCTACATCCCACCGAACCACCGTTAAACCTAGATAAGCTTTTTATGAATTGTGCTTATCAAATTGTTCATGGAAATTTTATTCATTCGATCATGGAAATTTTATTTCATTCGATCATGGAAATTTTATTTCAATCAATCATGTAAATTTTCTTTCATTCAATCATGAAAGTGTCTACAAATTGTGTGAATTCACTGTAATAATCATCTAGTTGTGGTAGAAAAACTAAGCAATTTTGTCTTATTATTTGATTTTGATGATTTTTCTGTTTTCTTTCAGAGATGACCTTTGAAAGACAGCTTGAAGAATGGAAGGTTAAATCATGAAATCACATTACAAGATGAGGCCCAACATAATTATGTGTGTCGTATTTAATTATATACTGATATATAATTGAACATTCGTCAGTAAAATAATAGGATATCACTTTGTTGGCAAATAAAATTGTTGAGAGTGTTTGTTTTACATAGAAAAGTTAAAAGACCTAGTTTGTGTTTATAAGGAGTTGAGCTACTCTCCATGGCTAATTTATTTTGGGTGGAACCTCAACTTCCTTCATGGTATCATAGCAAGACTTTATGTGTTGGACTCAACGGCCACACATACTCCCATGTCATCCAATATGTATTATCCACGTGTTAAGCTTGAAAATTCGTTACACGTGATGGGGCGTGTTGAGAGTGTTTGTCCCACATTGAAAAGTTAAGAGACCTAACCCGTATTTATAAAGAGTTTGACTACTAACCCTATTACATATTGATTTTGGGGTGAAACCTCAACTTCCTTCAAAAACTTCGATTCAAATATAAACTTATCCCAAACTTTGGATATTTATATTTATTTGCACATAACTTCTGATTATTAGAAAATGTATGCTATTCAGTAAGTATTATCAGTTGCCATTTGCAAAGATATTTTTATTGTATTTATTAACGTTGTCACAAATAGTTAGGGTTAGGTCGTGTGGTTGAGGGTTGATGCGGCTAAGTGTTGACTATTTGGCCACCGCAACATTCTTTTTATTTATGTGCTTATTTTTTGTTGCTTGCCATGCGCACGACCGTAAGCACCTCTCAACAATGCAGAGAATAAATAAGGAAATAAATATTGTCAACTATATATCAACGTGGAGTAGCTGGACCTTTGAAAGTAGCCCACTTCTTCTGGTGCATATACGATTCTGAATCTGGTTTTAAATTTGGCGATTTGTTAACAATTTGTGCAGGTTATGCCCCACTTGGGCTACTATAAAGCAATTTACAGCTCCATATATTTGGAGCAGGAATATACTTTAATAGGTCCAGCGCTTTCATTCTATCAAGGTTGCATATATAGCCCAATACGTTCCTCAGTCGGGCTCTCTCGTGATCAAGGGCTAAAGTTCTCCCTTTTCTTTTTGGTGTCACTATGAAACTATGGTGCTTCTAGGTAGGGTTTGGACCGAGGGCTGGGCCGGGCTTGTCCAAATTTTTTAGGTTTATGTCGGGCTTCACGGGTTTTTTAATTTTTCGGGACACGCTGCCGAAGATTCAAACATTAAGGCCCAAGCTCGCCTATTGGGCCGAATATGAGATTTTAAGGCCTAGGGCAATATCGAAAATAGATCCTATGTATGCATAGTTCCACACAAAAAAAGATCATTTGATTTTATTTACACATGTGTGTATATGAAATCTTTTATAACTATAGAAAAAAGTTTAGGGCTCCGACAAAGTGTCATTTAATTTTTATATATAAGAAATGATTAAAGATCCTATGTATCTATAGCTCTACACACAAGAAAAATCATTTGATTTTATTTGCGAGTGTGAATATTAAAAAATAGAACTTTTATAACCATATAAAAAGGTTTAGGCCTCTGACAAAATGTTACTTATTTTTGTATATAAGAATTAAGGAACAAAATAGTAGAATCATGCACAATACTAGGATCGAATATGAGTTGGGTGTGCATTAAAAACTGCATTACCACCGCTGCTAGAGTCAAATTATGATGATATTGATATGTGTACCTATATAACTAGTTACAAAAATATGACCATATTAAAAAAATTAAAAAATTTGGGGCCCTCCCTTGAGCCGGAGCCAAGGCGGTCGCACTGTTTGCCTTGACTCAGGCCGGTGCTTTATAGAGTGTAGTGTGGAAAGAGTAACTTGGAAGAACGTATCAAGCTAGTTTAGAAAAGTGCAAGAAGGATACTTGTTCTCCTGTTGTCGCCATCGCTTGTATAATTTGTTCAGCCAGTGTACAGTTTGAGATGTCTCGCTCAATATTCAACCTTAGGACTAGTCCCTCTCTTAATCTATCCTTAAGGAAGAGATCAATCATATATATATATATCATTATGTAAGAGCATTTCCAGTGCAAGTTCTATATGGGGGATGTAAATGCCACTTTTACATCTCGTGACCAAATTTTGTTCTAATGGTCAAGAAATTGGGGATGTAAATGTAAACAAGGAAGAGAATAGCAAATTTGCATCCCCAAATTGTGTTCCAATGGTCAAGAATTTTGTTTGATGTAAATGTGATTTTTACATCACCAAATTTGCATCTCCAATGAAAGATGCTTGGGGATGTTTGAAACCGCACCACCAACCAGTCCTAGACTCCTAAACCAGAGAATAGCAGATCATTATGTCACAAAAAGAAAGCTAAAAATAAAATAAAATTCAAAGCCCCACCGAATGTTCAACGCTCAGATCCATCTCCTAGCTTCTTCTACTATATTCCTCAGGGCTCGGTGCCATAAATTTGTCTAAATTCCAAAGCTCAATAAGCACTTGTTTTTTAATTTTCAACTTTTATAATTCAGCACTCTTGGTTTTTATCGAGAGATGACAAGGGATAGGAACATAGGGGTGGCCGTCGATTTCTCAAAGGGAAGCAAGATTGCTCTGAAATGGGCCATCGATAATCTGGTTCATGAAAAGGGTGACACCTTGTATGTCATCCATGTCAAGCCCTCTCAGGGCGATGAGAGCCGCAACCTTCTTTGGTCCACCACCGGATCACGTACTTTACTTATATATCATCTTATTATTACTTCAGAATTTCATCTTATTAATTCACTAAGGTTTATTATATTTTCTGGATGATGTGTTTTGATTTTGTATGTATGCAGCTCTGATTCCATTCGTGGAGCTCCGTCAAAAAGAGGTGATGGAGAACTATGAAGTTGAGCTCCATCCGGAGGTCTTGGACTTGCTTGACACTGCACACAGGCATAAACATGTATGTTATTAGACTGTCAATCGATCAACGATTTTGATTAGTGATAGTTTGAGACGATAACTTATCAGACTGTTTGACGAGAGAACATTTTAGTACGTTTGTATACTGAATTTGTATGAATTGATTCTAGGTGACGGTGGTGGCAAAGCTCTACTGGGGTGATGCAAGAGAGAAACTTTGTGGGGCAGCCGAAGATCTAAAGCTTGACTGCTTGGTCCTTGGAAGCAGGGGCCTTGGTACCTTCCAAAGGTATATTTACAAGCAATACATCAAATTCAAACACTTGATTGGATCGAAATAACTTTGGTATATAATTAAATTTGTGTTTGTTGAATTTAGGGTGCTGCTGGGAAGTGTGTCCAGCTATGTTGTGGCAAATGCAACCTGCCCCGTCACCATTGTCAAGGATCACAGTGCTTAATTACTTAAGATTGTACAATAAACATAGCTTAGCTTGTGTTGTGTTTCTTTCAGCTCAGACCAGTCAAATTGGGACTTGTGATCGATGTGATGATATGAGGGTGGTTGAGTGTGGTACTGGTACCGCTAAAATGTTAATTTTATGCAAAGTTCCAAGGATGTATTCAATAATTTAAGGGATCTTGTCTCTGTTGATGAACTGGAATAAGGACATTCTATTTCTCAGTTATGAATGAATGATAAAGTTTTTTTTTTCTTCAAAGATTATCCATGCAAAAACTTTCGCTCAATTGGAAATTGTTTAACCATTTGATTATACACATATTCATTTCCGTTTTATCTATCAAATTACATTTTTTCTGCACATTTTAAATGACCAAATAACTTCTATCTAAATGATTTTTTTGGGTGTGGATGATCCTTTATATTTGAAGAATGATCTCAAGTATATGCGGTTTAATCGTTGAAATATGTTCGAGTATAGACGATTTAATCGTTGAAATATATTTAAGTATAGGCGGTTCAATCGTTGAAATGTTTGTGTGCACATCTCTTATAATTTTTTTAAAAAAAAAGTCATGTTAGTTAACAACTCTTTTGAATCAAGATTGGTCAATTTATCAGTTGATGTAGTGGATGAAATTCCTAACAAGGGGATCAATTCAAGATAATGATGATGGGTCTCTATCTCATTTAATTCACACTTATCAATTTAATCTTCCACGTATGACACCTAAACCTTATAAAAAGTTTGCTGTAAACATTAGGAAAATGATGTCATTGCTTGTGACTAATTAGCCCTGCAAAAAGGATAAGATACTAGATTGGAGACACTGAAAAGCAATGTATCCAAGTGACAATATATTAGTCATGTGTCTGAAATAGTGTAAATTCCTCCTACTTCAATGAATACAAACAATGCTAGACAAACCATATTTTAGTACCATATTTTTAATAAAAATGAGACCCATCTGTCGTTGGATAAAAAGTTTTGATCTCTCTTATAATCGGGTGTTAAATAACACCTAAGTTGATAAATAATCAACAAGTCGTTGTAGTATAGTGGTAAGTATTCCCGCCTGTCACGCGGGTGACCCGGGTTCGATCCCCGGCAACGGCGCAATTTTTTGCTTTCTCCAAACCTTTTTTTTCCCCAACTCACATGTCTTTGGCTTTGCTTCATCCCCTTCCTTCGTTCCTTGCCTGAAAAAACACGTTACCCCAGAAAACACACGCTACATTCCGTTCCAATTTCAAGCTTCAAAGGCACGTTTTCCATTATATCGCTACAAAGCAAAACAACCCAACGTCCGATTATTTCATTAAAAAAAAAAGACAAATGTTTTCTCCGTTTTCATTTCCACAACCGCTGCCACAAAAACCAGGAAGCCGGATATGTCCGCCGTCTCACGCCGTCCAACGCCCACGACGCGCATACACGTAATGGCCTTAGACGGCATCGTCAACGTCAACTCACTCTTCTCCTTCGCGCTCTTCGTCGGCCTCTCGTGGTACCCCACCACCGACCCCACCGCCATGCTCATCGGCTCCGACAAGGCTTGCGCGGCGGGCGCCGACTCTGCCGAGGGCCTCATCGCCTTCCACGTGTACTCCTTCAGCTCCTTCCTCTTCTCCAGCCTCGTCGCCCTCGCTCTCAAGCAAGCCATCAAGATCAGCCGAGCGGCCGGGCCCGACGGAGGTGGGTACCGATACCACGTCCGTGGCACCAACATGGGTCATTTGAACCGGGTTGCTTTGCGGGTCGGGACGCTGGTTTCGGCTTTCTGGTCGGTTTTGGGATGTGGGTTTTTGATGATGGCTCTGGTGGACTTGGTTCAGATCAAATTGGGGAGGCTGGGTTGTGGGAGTTTCTACACTTTGGCTGCAATTGTTCCTCTGGTGACTTTGGTTCCTCTGGCCCTTGTCATCTATGTATTTCTTGTGCTACACGCTTTTACTGGATAGAAAAGTATAAGTCAATGAAAAAGGCAAGTTAAATTTATACATTTTCTTTACATTTCTCATGACACTTTTCTGTACGTAGAGACAAATTGTTCATATATGAATTTACCAAGGCTTGAAATTTGGGTTCTTGGGTAGGCCAAAATTAAATTATGAAGTCAATGGATGTTGCTTCTGTGACAAGGTTCGTATTTCTTCATAAACAATCTACCGAGATTGCCAATTTGTATAGGATTTGCTTCTCTTGTACATTTAGTCTTGTAGGCGCCCATGTGCAAGTGCCATTTGAATCAGAAACTGAGGAAAAGAGTTCTCAAAGATTTTACTTCTTTCTTTTTGTTGTTGTACACTTCGTATAATTGCAAATTTTACTTTAGTATACTTCTTCAATGGCGAAGGATTCAGTTACTGTGTTGAACTTTCACCGTCTTTGCTGCATCGTCTCGGTGTTCTGTGTGTGGTCATTTATCTCATTCATTTACTGGTGCCATTACTATGGTCCATGCTACTCTCTGTACCAAAAAACGGAGCTGAAGCAAAACCAAATCAATGACCTCTTGCATTCCCTTCTGCATGGAATCAGCTTGCTTTTTCCTCAAAACCGCCTCCGAAGCTTCTTAAAATTGCTCTGTTTGTCAAGAAATGGCCTCATAGATCTCAAGCAGGAGGGCTTGAAAGGCATGCCTTGACCCTCCACCTTGCACTTGCCAAAAGGGGTCATGAGCTTCACATCTTTACCACTTCTCCTTCTGCAAATTCCTCCTTCCCAAGGTACCCAATAAGCAATTTGTATTTTCACCTCTCAAAACCAACTGCTGCTGGGTATCTGGACCAAGCTCTGGTTTGGAGGCTGTTTCAAACTCAAAACTCAACAGGAAGGCCTTTTGATGTGATCCACACTGAAAGTGTTGGCCTCTTGCATACTCAATCGCGTAACCTGACAAACCTGGCTGTTACTTGGCATGGGATTGCATATGAGACTATCCATTCTGACATCATACAAGAACTTTTGCGCAGCCCTGAAGAACCACAGGGATATGCATTGACTGAAAGAACTATGAAGGTTATTGAAGAAGTGAGGTTTTTCCCCAGTTATGCTCACCATGTTGCTACCAGTGACCATGTTGGAGATGTACTCAGAAGGATTTACATGCTCCCCGATGATCGTGTTCACATTATTCTTAATGGTGTCGATGAGGATATTTTCAAGCCAGACATTGCCAAGGGGAATGACTTTAAGAAAAAGTTTGGGGTACCTGAATCCAGGACACTGGTTTTGGGAATGGCTGGAAGGTTGGTAAAGGATAAAGGGCACCCCTTGATGTTTGAGGCTTTGAAACAAATGCTCAAGGAAAATTAAGCATTTCGGCAAAGTATTGTGGTTCTGGTTGCTGGTAATGGTCCTTGGGGTGCTAGGTACAGAGATCTTGGAACTAATGTACTTGTTTTGGGGCCACTGGAACAAGCTCAGCTTGCTGAGTTCTATAACGCAGTCGATATTTTTGTGAACCCGACTCTACGCGCTCAGGGATTGGATCATACTTTGTTAGAAGCAATGCTCTCCGGGAAGCCAGTAATGGCAACAAGGCTTGCCAGCATTACAGGTTCTGTGGTTGTTGGCACACAAGTGGGATATACATTTTCACCAACAGTAGCTTCACTAAAGACGACCCTCTATAGAGTTTGGAAAGATGGCAGAGGAGATTTAAAGCAGAAAGGCCAGGCAGCAAGGCAGAGAGGTTTGCAATTGTTCACTGCTACCAAAATGGCTGCTGCTTATGAAAGGCTTTTCCTTTGCATATCCAATGATGAGAACAGAGGGGACAACGATTGTCAATATCAGATTCCATGACACTAACGTAGCAGATCATTCATATATCTCTAGTCCCCAAGGCTGATTATGGCATCAGACTACAACATTTTGAAAGTTCAGAGGGCCAGTAGTGTTGAAAACTTTTCTTCAAGATGAACTAGAGGCTTGTCACTGGATTGTCGGAGTTAGAAGCAAGCTTTTCTAACAAAAAATCACCATATGGATAAAAGGCCAGACAGGGCTGAAGATCCAATCTGTATTGAAGCTGTAAGTATCTTTGACAATTTCCATATACATTAAATTGACTGATTGGCCAAGGATAGCCAGTGTGAAGGTTTTTTTATGACATTTTTTTGTTCTCTGCTAAAATTCAATGTATCCTCTTACTCTCTTGAACGAAAAAAGGTTTGAGTTTTGCTTGACCAGCAACTATGAACACTTCTAATCTAATGGAGATGCAATTAGTCTTCAAGGGTAGCATTGGTATGAAAAATCCCTAAACCTATCAGTAATGAAAAAACACATTGCATAAGAAACCACAGTCACTTCAAGCATATATGTTCACAATAAAAGAGCAAGAAGCTCATACCACTAGCCCGCAAAACATCGCAGGCTTTAATTTAGGAAAAAACAACTTTTAAACTCAATATAGAAACATAGTCCAGTGGAGAGTAGTAAGAACTCTACTTTCAGAAACTCAGAACTTCTTGGTAAAACTCCAATGAAACAGTTGACCATACCGACATAAATGCTTTGCACTTCCTGCTCAGCATCTTTTGCAACCAAAGCCCACATCAGCCACTTATTTATATTACACTTCTTCCATGCTTAAAAAACCTAAGCCTCATGAATACCTGCAAAATCAAAGTACATAAGGTCTGCTTACCTCAGCTACTTTCAGAAACAATGCTAAAAGACATAATCTGATTGAAATAAGACGTCAAAACTACAATAGCAATCCATTTGGAGAAATGGATATAAAAGTGAATATACCTTGAATAATAGATGAAGAATTCATAGGGCCAGGCAAGGCAAGGTCCTAATAATAGAGCGAACCTGCAGAAACACAAGTCAGAAGTTCAGGGACTGATCTACTCTACAACATCACTCTATAAGCTACCAATTACTACTATTAATTTCATCTGTAATAGCAATACCTTGCCACCAATTTCCTCGGGCAGCACTGTTCGAATTGCTTCCATTTGGATCATCTTCTCCCCCATCTTTCTTGAACTAATTCAATCACAGAGTAATGAACAGAATCAGTTTTCACATCCTTTTTATCAGTTAATCATGCTGATACTATCAATATTACAGTAGTCTATGTATTATGTTGATGATCAACTTATCAAGACTCACTATAGGGTAGGATCCAGAGGCATGGGTACTTGGGGACTGGGAATACACCTCTTGCCCACCATAGTAAAGAGATGAACTTAGATAACATGGTTCTGCTCTTTCTTCTGGAAGAACTGAACTGCGGTCCTTGTTGGGTAAGCTATAGCATGCACCTTCGCTACTTATAGCTAAATTGTTTAAGAAAAAGCAAAGGTCGAGGCAATAAGCTTTCAGTATCCAGCATTTAAGAGGTTCTTGAGAATTACAAAAGAAGCATATGATAATGGTAGAGAATGCAGGGAATCTGATGACCATGGAAGCTAGTTGTAGCAATTGATTAAATGGAAAAGTTCTAAGAACTTAAACCCCACTCAAACTAGTGTGGTTGCTAAGTTAAACAAGCTTTCTTCTCAGTCAGGAGCAATACATCAAAATGGTCATTTTCCACTAAAAAAAAGAAAAGAAGTAAATTTTAAGAAATTATATTAATTCAGCATAAATGATCTAAATTAAAAGAGAAAAATAATGAAGCTAAACCAGCAATTCAGCTTGATACAAACCTGGACTACCTTGCTTGGTGTTCCATGCATGATTTTCCAAGGACTGTTTTTGCCAATATTCTGTCAGCTCAGAGCTTGAAGAGTTCCTTCCAACCACCTAAAATCAGGATAAATAAGTCAGATACGGGAACATAAATCCAACAAAGTAAAAGTCTATGTTTCTTAGTAATCAGGACACTTCACTAGACAAAGCATTCTCAAGGACATTCATCTTTCTCAATTTGTTCTTTCTTTTTGGCCTGTTTTCTTGATAGAATTCCCTTTAAAGAATCTATCGCCGGACTCCAGTTCAAGAACAAGCAGGGAACTCTTGGCCACAACATGAAACACTTCACTGCAACTTCAAGGAACGTGACCAAACCATACTTTTCCTTTTTAAAGAATTTTCAATTCTCTATTATAAAGTTCACAAAAGTTTTTCATAAAAATTATAAGCAGCATATTCAACCACAAAAGGAAACCCAAGTAAAAGCCAAATTCATCTTCTCCCAATTTCTCTGCTTTTAAAAGCAGCTTCCTGGCAGAAGCCACTTATGCTATGCACTATGCAGTGCAGAACAAGCAGACAGCATAAATATGAACTCAGCAGAATCATATATACCTGCGATGGAGGTGGAAAAATAGATGCAAAAATCCCAGTAGAAGACTTGGGTGGTGGCTCCTTGACACCAAAGAGATCAGCAGTCAATGAGGAAGCTGCGCTGCCCTGCTTCTTAGCACTCTCCATTTTACTTCCTTTCTTTCTTTGAGTCACCACAAAAAACAGGTTCCAAGAAACAAAACAGATAAGATTTTGCAGAGGAAGAAAACTAGAAGCAGAGCACGTGATGAAGATCACACAGTACCTGAAGCCAAATTTATACTGGTAGTTCTACAAAAGACGGCACTGCAGGTAGTGCCCACCCATGGGCCATGTGCCACCATCCACCAATTTAATATAAACCACCCTCTTTCTATTTTCATGCAAACAAGATTTATTTCCCTTTTCCCATCAAAGATTTGGAACTTCCCTTGCGCTTTCCTCACATATTCCTTTTCGCTTTAGTCTCTGATACAATACAATCATCTTTTCCCCCACAAACATAACGGATAAGTGCCACGTGAGATCCACATGTCCTTCCCAAGTGGACAAATCGGGGAGTGCCATATTTTTCATAGGTGGATAATTGCATAGGTTCATGTCATATGTTTTATATTTTATGGTTATATTGGGGGGGATCAAACCTTTAACATATCCTAATTCTAATCCCTAAAGACACCCTCTGTGTATTTTCCGTGTTGATATAATGCACTCATAATTGTGGGGTATCTTCATCTCATCTCTCTCTAGCTGTCATACCTATACATAAGAGAGAAACTCTCATGTAACAGGGATTATCACTTTTTGCTATATCCGGTCAATAACACAATGACACGTAAGATAACTTTTAAACATATCATCGTTGTGTTATTAATAAAGAAAACAAATAAGTATCAATTGCTATACGTAAATTTTTTTTTCTATACATAACTTTTACTTCTTCTCCCTAGCCAATGGCCTATTGTGTGATTGATTTTTGTGGGATATATAAGTTGAGAGGGAAAGAGAAATGAATGTTAAAGCTTATGAATTTATGATCCCACCAAGAGGATAAAAAGATAAGGTTTCCTTTGTCGGATGTGCTTCAAGTAGTGCTTGGTCCAACATTCTCTCCCTATTAATATCAATGTACTATGACCATAGCTCATGAAGACTGAGAAAATTATATGCTTAATCGAGACAAATACATAGTTGTATACAACCGATGAAAGAGAAGTTTTTTTCTTGTAAAATTGAGATTATGTACGACATAGGAAAAATATTCGAAAAGCATGAGATGTGATGAATAGAAAGGGCAGATTTATGTGAACATGATTGTAGATTATGCAATTTAGTTTTGTCTGATTGTCATTGTGGGTTTGGTTTGAAAGTGGGTCTCTTTGGATTAAGTGGGATGCTTACGACAAAGGTGGTACAATTATTTTTTGAAATTGAAAAGGATTTGATTATTAATTTAAAAGTTTGTACGTCCTTTGGATTTCTTCAGCAAATTTACTGTTTGGAATGTATGATGCATGATTAAGCAACACCAAAGTCATAAAATATATATATATTTAAAAATAATCTAATTTTTCCCCACTAACTACACAATAATAGTTATCAAAATAAAATAAAAAACTATGCAATAATAATTTTAAAAAGTAACTGAAACTAAGTGCAAAAGAATAGTGGTGGGTTTTGACACGTTTAGTTACTTTGAATAGAAAGTGAAAGAAGTAGGAAATTATTCTCATTCCAACATCTACTTGCAATAAAAGAATCAAAAGACAAGTGTGCACCTTTTGGTAAGTCGGTGGAGTTCACCTTTTCGTAAGTAAATGGAGTTCACCTAGGATTCACATAAAAAAAAAAATCTGATTAGTCATTTTAAATTTTTTAATTATATATCAGCGATAGTTTAAATTACTTTAAATTGTGGAAAGGGGAGTGTGAATTTGAGTGCAAGAAAGCGAGGACATTGTGTTGGCCAATCGATCTAACCCCAAAAATTGCACTTATTATGTTCTCCTAATACATAAACACATTAGGTATTTTGTGGTTTATTAGTAAAAAATATAATTTAGCAAACTATTTTTACAGCAAAATTCAATATCTTGCAGTTTAAACCCGAACCCTTTTTCGTGGCATTGGCATCCAAAACCATAATACAGGGTTTTTTCTTGCCTGAGAAATCATTGTGCTGTAATTTTTGGACCAATTGGTTTCTTGCAGTCAAAACTGCCGGCAAAACCAAACGACCAGTTTTTACCATACTATTTGAGCATCAGATTTCTATTTTGTAGTGCACATTTAGTCCTTTGGGCATTTAAACTTGCACGATTCCATTGTCTACCTTGCTAAATTTGGTGTTTGCACGGTAAAGCAACGGCGTGTTTCACACCACCTAAAAATCATGAGGGCGCCATAAGCTTCCCTAGACATTGGCAGTGCCAAGATATACGGGGTACAAAAGTCACCTTCAATCATATCAGTTAATGTACATGCTCATCGACGGCGACACAGGCAGGTCTAACAGTTCACATGCCTAGAAGAACATTTTGCAGCACATGACGAGTTACGTTTCAGGAGCTCCGAACTTCGATGCTCTAAAGAAGAATAGCAATTTTACGTTCCAACCTCCTCCGATGAAGTGAGAAATGAATTGAAGCCCTGGAACCAAATAAACTTCAATTGGTACGATGACAATAACAGAATCAATATAACATGCGTGTGGTGCATGCTAAGTTCTACAAAGAAGGCGTGAAGCACACATTGCAAGCCTCAGCAGCGCACACCAAATATCTCTTCCGGAGGATCATACACATGCTGTTCAGGAAAGAGCTCCTCAAAGTCTTGCTTGACTCTGTTTCTCAAAAGGGGATGTGGTAGAAGTCCCTTCAACAAAATACGGAATGGTAGCTCCTCTGGTGGATCTGGAGAGTTCTTCATGTCTTCATATATGTTCATTGCATCGGCAGGAGAACCAGAGCTCAAAAACCCCCTGATAACTTCTGTATATGTTTGAGAATCAGGAAATAGATCCTCCTTTTTCATGCTGTCCCACAGCAGCATAACATCATCCATTTTCTTAGATCTTGCTAATGAAATGATTAAGTCTTTATACAGATAGACATCAGGATTGTACCAATCTTGCTTTCGAATCACATTAAACACCTGAAAATTCATTGAGTGGCTTGTAAGCCCAATAAAAAATCGGAGAAATAAAAAGAAAACTCAATAGTCAATTTATACAAAAGTTGTAGAGTCAATTGAAACAAATACACGATCGTGGAAATCTAGAAGGAATTGCATTCGAAATAGTGAACTAAATCCATTTTTTTCTCACGCGTTCTGTGAAACAAGTTTGCAAACCACAGCATGCTATAATTTGTATTCTGAGAAACAATTCAAATGAAAACACAATTTGTGTATGGGACGAGTTTGGATTGAACCTGAGCGCTTGAAGGAAATAATAAACCCAAAAATGCGAACACAAACTACTCTTATTTCTCACTTTCATATGGCAATGTGGTCGTCTCTGAGTCATTGTTCATATGGTAATCTTGAGAATGAGATTTCTACGACATTTAACCATTACTAGCTATTTCCAAATCTTAACATCTATAACTACAAGTGAAATGTTAAGGTCCATTTAACTATATGCCAAAGATGTAATTGGCCGCACAAAGAACCCTCTCCATTTCCAACTTTACCATACACCACGAACTTGCATTGCTCACAGAAATACCCAGAAAACTAATCCTTAAGCTAAGTTGACGAAGTGACTTACATTAGGAACAGAAAAGTTAAACGTTAGCAAAGCATATTGAAAGGTGTCCAAGAGCGCACATTACTTTTGGGCATTCAATCAAACACATAACGAGCACCCACTGAGAGACTTTCCACAACAAATCTATACCAGTAATACTCAAGTGGATTTACATAGGACAAGTTATATGCCCAAGAACGAAAATTTCATAACAACTCAGAAGAGAAAATGCAAAAAGACACAGATTTAAGCATAGAAAAGAGTACCTTAATTGCCAAATTGACCTCTTCTTGGCGCTCAAGCTCAGTGAGAACAGCAATCAAATCCATCTTCAAAAGTCTCAAAACATGGTTCTTTATGAACTTGCCAAGCTTCTCTTCGTCATCCTTGAACCGTTTCAAACCCGATATCACATAAAGCGCTTCTTTTCCAATCAGTTTCTTGCCCCTCCAAAGTGGTCCTCTCGGCCTCCCATCGTGGTATAGCCTAACCCCACAAATGGGTTTCCACGATTCGATTTCTAGTTCTGGAATTCTGAATTTCAGAGGCAACGAAGTCTCTTGGGCGGTTGTTCTTTTTAGGCCACGAAGGAGTATTGAGGAGAAAATTGCGAACTTCGATCTTGAAAATGCACGAGTCGCCATTAGAAGTATGATGAAGGAGACGAGTTGATCAATGAGATTGATAAGGCTTTGTTTGGCAGAAGAGAAATTATTCCTAGTTCTACAGAGAAGGGTTTAGGCGTAGGGCTTTAGCTTAACAGTCGAAGATGAGGTGGTCTCATGAGTGAAGGGTATAATTGGATTACACAACTGAAAAAAGAAAAGAAAAAGAACTTGCTGGGTTTTCTTAGGTTAAGTTGTGCTTGCGTTGCGCATAACTTAACAGTCATAATAAATAAATATATATATATACAGAAATTCTCTTATGTGGAGATCCGAACATTATTATCGTACAGATGCCATATATTTTGTACTACCATTCCATGTTTTTATGCTAGTTTACAATGGCATCCGCACGTTATCAACGTGCGGACATCCGGATAAGAAAATAATTGATATATATACATAAATTCTCCTATGTGGACATCCAGACGTTATTATCATTCGGACGCCATGTATTTTGTACTACCCCTCCCTATTTTCCTAGATAAAAGAATAATATATACACACATATATATACGCATATTTTTGCTTAAGTACAATTTATTGTAAAACTCACGTTAATTAAAGTAGTAACTCTTTTTAATACAAGCGCCAGTCTAAATTACTCTAATTTGAATTTGGGTGCAAGGGGGCAGGGCTCACTGTCATGGCCAATTGGTCTAATCCACATATGCAACTGACTCTAATAAATCTTGATTACTCACGAAACTCATCTAAAACCCTAAACCTCCTCGTCTCAGACTCTCCCTTTTCCTTTCTCTTCAAGCACGGCGTGATAGGGGGAGTTTTTTGTGTTCTTGTGTAGGTACTTGGTTTGGCTGTGACAGTGGAGGTAGCGGTGACATCGACGACACCAACGGCTTTATGGGTCTTCTTTTTGGGTCTGCCTTCTTTCAAGCCATAGTCATGGGCTGGGGTTGGTTGTTGTTTATTTTCAATTTTTGTTTTGGTCCAATAAGTGCATCAACTTTGTTGAGTTTGATGCGTGGTTATGGTTTCTCTTCGAGAATTTGGGTTTGTAAGATGCGTTATGGGTGATGTACTTGGTTATTATTTGAGGTGATTAAGTCCGACTGTCTGTGGCCCTGTGTGGTATTAAGTTGGCCCTGCGTGGCTTTAGGTGGAGGTGTACCATATAAGTTTGATGTTGTGATTAGATCCCTTCGGGGGGTGTTTGTTCTAGCCCTTGAGGCTTTTGTACGTGTTGTGCTTATGGCATAATTTATAAATGCAATCTCCCTATTGTATTGAAAAAAATAATAATAATAAATTCTCCCTCTCGTTTGGCAATAAAAAACCCACATCTGCAATTAAAGTACTAACTAGTAAACTTAAATATTAGCATTCACTAATCCAACCTTTTATCCTCATTCAAAGACTGAAGGAAATTAAAGATCAATTTGAATTTGGGAAAATGTTGGCCTTGTAAGTGGACTTTGCAAGGCCAACATTTAAAATGGCATTTTGTTTTGGTGCAAGGCATTTTCTATTTTCTACTTTCTTTCTTCATCAGTGTCTTCGCACAATAAGCTCATAGTATGACAATAGGGAAGGCACATATAACTGAAGATTTCCATGCTTGGCTATTGTTGAATGCTAAAACAAAAAGAAGAAAAAAACTTAAAGCGAGCAATGACAAGGAATCTTTAAGGATCGTATTTTCTTCCAGTAAGCTGAATGAAGCCTCTTTAAAAGGCATACTAACACATTTGGAAATGTTAGGTCTCTTTACTCATTGTTCTAGGTACTGTGTACACAACAATTGGACTTCTAACACTATGAGTACCATCAGACCAAACCAGTGAAGCAGAAAATCGCGATTCATATGGCAAACCACTTCCAGCAACGGTGACGTCAAAAGTCTTCTGCTCGTTCAAGGATGCAAGGGAAATAACTTCTGGCACCACCTTGATGTCAACTTTCGCATTAGGAGACATAATAGTGGAGTTTGCAAGGCCAACATTTTTAACTGTTCTATGAAATTTAACCGCGAAAGGATTCATTGGGGTAATTTTAGATGCCATTGAAGGGTAGTTATGATCCAGTGGCGATCCTTTATCTGTAGGGCATGTGCTGTTATCACCTGATACAAGTCTAACTTTGCCTTCATCATATTTCATGCATAGCAACCTTATGTAATCTTCTTTTGAAGCTTCATAAACTAGCCCCCGGGTTTATAGCTTTTACCGGATTGATGTCCTGATCCATAAGCAAATTCACCAGTGGAAATGTCGCTCTTGGTCTTGGTATCATTCATGGGCCAAGCTACAAAGCATAGAAAAAGATTTGGCTGTAGTATTATATTTTTTAAATTCAAAACTAATGTGACCTATCAAGCAATAGCTATTATGCAGACAATACCAGTAGTCATAAGGGATGATTTGATGGCGGCCGGAGACCAGTTAGGTGGAAGCTTTTAACGTATACAGCTACACCAGCAGCATGGGGGCAAGACATGGAGGTTCCAGACATGATCTTGTATTTTACATGCCTCTTGTCTTCAGACTCTGAGATGGAAGCATCACGCGAATATGCAGCCAAAATTTGTATTCCTGGGGCACTTATATCTGGCTAAAAACAATACACATTAGAGTGCAAATATTATTGTTATAATATCCATGCACGTAGAAGATAAATGTTGGTAACAAGGAACACCCATACCTTGATAATTTCCCGGAAAAATTAGATTCGGTCCACGTGGAAGAGAAGAGAGCGACACGAGGTGCAGAGGATCGTTTATGTGTTCACTTTTTAGTATGGTTCCTTGAGGATCTCTACACAATTAGAAACACATTTGATCATTTGGAGAAAGCAAAAAGGTTGAGACATTGCCCTTATGAGTATCCAAAAGAAACTATACCTAGTGGAACAGTGTTCGACATCATCACACTATACTCTTTGGGGTGTAAAGCCGTCACAGGTAATGGGAGAATCAAAGAAAGATCATCATCGTCGTAGAAATTAAGTAAAACTGAACCTAGTGCACCAGCTTTATACGCCTCAGGAATTGCACTAATGTATCGATCACATAGCACAATCTTTCCCTTTACTAATTGACTGTCCAGGCAACCTTCTTTACAAATTCTGCAATGCAACAAGTCAGACCCTAGAACCTGATTAGTTCACGCCCTAGTGTTCTGCAGTTAAAGTTCAATCGGTATGAAAATTACCCTGCGTCTTCCTCTGTGCAATTACTTGAAACATCTTTTCCATGTACCAGAGGGAAACTTGTTCCATTTAATGTAAAAGAGTTCACTGAATTCCCCTGTCTTGTGTGAAGATATTAGAAAGTATATAACAGAAAATTGCAATGAAATACACAAGTTTATCGGTGAAGTTGATGAGACTTACAACTACTGTTGTACCAATTCCAAAAACAACTTTGTCAATGATATGACGATCTATGCTACTTGCTGCAACTATCAATATCCAGGGAGCTAGACTTGACAGAGTACCACCTGAAGGACCATTGTTGCCTGCAGAGTTTGAGGTTAGTATCCCATTTTCCATTGCATGAAAAGCACCAATGGAAATAGCATCCCCAGAGACATCTGCTATAAAACCAAATCCAATTGAAATGGTAATAATGTCAACTCCATCAGCAATAGCATCATCAAAAGCGGTCAAAATATCATTTGCCATGCACGTTGGAGCACAAACTTTATATGCTGCAATTCTCGCAGATGGTACTCCTCCTCTAGCAGTACCTTGTGCTAGTCCATAAAAGCTTGCATCCTTTACTCCATTCCCAGCTGCCGTTGAGGCAGTGTGGCTTCCATGACCTGTACCATCCCTTGTAGACTCTGCTGTGTAATATCAAGCTCCAATGAGTTTGCTGCAGAAAGAAAATTATTGTTATTTTTATTGTGGGTACAACCTTAGTAAGTATTACTAGCAAAACCATTAGAAAAATTCTGAAAATGGACATACACAGGTGTTTATGAAAGAATTTGAAAAATTCTGAAAATGGACATACACAGGTGTTTATGAAAAAATAGGTCTCTAATTTAGTTCCCTGTAATGAAAAGGATACTAATGCTACGACAAGATTGATGAATATGGAGGGGCACCTACTTGTTGCAAGTGAAATTTTGCCACCTTTACAAGCACCTTTCCACCTCTTAGGAGCAGGACCAAAACCTACATCTGTAAAGCTATCTGATTCAGGCCAAATTCCACTATCAAATACACCAACAATAATGTCACTCTCAACAGTGGCATTTCGATTGATTTTCTCATCGAACCCCATAAAGTCCCAAGATCTTGTTGTTTGGAGTTGATATGTTCTGCTTGGAAAGACAGAGACCACTTCCTTCATGTCTGAAATGAACAGTTTATAAGCATGATATAATCTCAAACCAAACAACATTCCTAGTGTGTAATGGGAAAAAAAAGTCATGGAAGCATTACTTGAAAGTTTTTCTCTTTCTTGGTCAGTGAGCTTGGCAGCAAATCCACTGAAACTCGTTCTGTAACTTCTTACTAATAAATCTTCAATAGAACTGAGAGAGAGAGAGAGAGAAGAAGAAGAAGAAGAAGAAGAAGAAGAAGTAGCTATGACCTCAAAGACAAAAAGAAAATGTAACGTTAAAGATGTCGATAGACTACTTTCCTGACAACTCTCTATAGAATACTGTCGTGGTGAGACAATAAAGAGTACACTCCATGAGGAAGTGATCCCAAATACACAATAGAGACCTGCATCATCATGATCGTATATTCACAGTCAAGTTTAAAAATTATGAATACTGTTAAAAGAGTTCTTCATAACATGGCATCAAACACAGATTGAGTAGCCTCACAATCTTACTATTCATCAAGCGAAAGATTGAGAAGACTATTGTTAATGTTATACAACAAAGATGACTCCTACCTCTCTATCTTCAGAAGTGGCTTTGCACAACAAACTCATAGTTAGGATGAGAATGCAGAAGACATGATAAACAGAAGTGCTCCATGCTTAGCCATTGTTAAATTCTCAAACACTAGGACCAGATGAAGAGTACTTTATACTGGGACTAAGGATCATCATCTCCACTAAGCATCCAGTTTTTCTTTCCTTTCTTTCAAATGCATTTTTGGAATTACAAGATACGCAAATTATTCCTTAACAAAATTCTAAATTCATAGAAGGATATGCACCTTCTATATATGTATACAGATTGGCATTAGCATTAATTCTGGCCACTAGTATTCTAGAGTTGTTACAAAGCTTTGATTTGGCTCTGGATCATATACAGTAACAGCAGTAAAGCAAAATGCATTTGGATCGAATGAAATCGATTAGGCAGGCAGCCATCATTATTTCAAACTCATCATTACATGTCCTAATATGTTTTTCCATGTAGGATGGTAAAATTTTTCAAATATATTATGAAATTGTTTCAACTCTATATGTGCCTTCTAAATTTGTTTGGAATGAAACTGTGAAGTTCGAAAATATTAGGACCAATTTGCAACTTTTATCATGTACATTGTGTACATAGGATCAAAGAGCAAACCCTACACTTAATTAAGAAGACAAACATTAAATTTAATTCTGTGAAATCAAATATTCTCACACTGTGAATAAGATATCTATTATGCATTAACAAACAGAAAAATATAAGTCTATGAAAGAAAATATTTTAAAACCCTGAATCTGTAGATTCAAATCAAACAGGAAGAAAATAGTTAAATCAAAACACAAGAATTACAACTTATATGAGGATTGGATTGTAAGTGCTCTAACATTTCCATGAGAATGGAGATTGTTTTATAATTTAGTTGGGAGAAGAATAGTACTTTGAACCCAGAAAAAAAAACCTTGTCCAAGTAACATATGAGTTGTATTCTATTAATTTTATATTTTAGAATCATAGAGTTATGCCACAATTCATTCCAGTCCTTGAAAGATATTATATTAATTTAAGGTCCTCAAAATAGAGACATAACTTGTGTGTATTTCTTGGGGTGGATTGATCCTCCATTTGAAAATGTAAATCTCATTACTCATGATCAGCTGCAGTGTATACAACAATTGGACTTCTAACATTGTGAGTACCATCAAACCAAACCAGCGCCGCAGAAACTTGTGATCCATATGGCAAACCACTTCCACCAACGGTCACATTGAAAGTCTGCTCCTCATTCAAGGACTTGAAGGAAAGAACTTCAGGCACCACTTTGATCTCAACTTTGGATTCTGAGAAGATTTTGGCCGTGTAAGTGGCGTTTGCAAGGCCAACATTTTTAACTCTTCTATGAAATTCAACCGCGAAAGGTTTCATTGGTTCAACTTTAGCTCCCATTGAAGGGTAATTAAGATCCTTTGGCGATCCTTTATCAGAGCCTATAGGGCATGTGCTGTTATCATCTGATACAAGTCTAACTCTGGCTGCATCATATTTCATGCATAGCAACCTTATGTAATCTTCTTTAGAAGCTTCATACACTAGCCCGGGGTTTATAGCCTTTACAGGATTGATATGTCCAGATCCATAAGCAAATTCATAAGTGGGAACGAAGCTCTGGGAATCATTCATAGGCCAAGCTACAAGCATAGAAAACATCTGGTAGTATCATCATAATTTTTAAATTTTAAAGGAGACTAATAATTAAAAACTATTATGAAGACAATACCGGAAGTCATAATAGATGATTTGATGGCGGCCGGAGACCAATCAGGGTGAAAGCTTTTAACATATGCAGCTACACCAGCAGCGTGGGGGCAAGCCATGGAGGTTCCAGACATTATATTGTATTTTACACGCCTGTTGTCTCCAGGAGTCGTTGAGATAGAAGCATCAGGCGAAAATGCAGCCAAAACTTTTACTCCCGGTGCACTTATATCTGGCTGAAAAACATTAGAGTGTAAATGTATAATGTATCCTTGAACATGAAAGCTAAATATAGGTCACAAGGAAAACATATACCTTGATAATGTCAGGTAAAATTACATTCGGTCCCCGTGAAGAGAAGAGAGCGACAAGAGGTGCCGCAGGATCGTTTATGGCTTCACTTTTTAATATGGTTCCTTGAGGATCTCTATAAAATAAGAGAAGCATTCAATCATTTAAAGAAAGAAAACATGTTGAGACAATCCCCTAATAACAGCACATGGGGTGGCACCACGCCGGAAAAGTGGGCCAAACTCTTCCCCTCCCCCCCTCAACTGCAACCAGGTTCGATTCACGTAGGAGACAATCTTGAGGCAATCCAATATATATAATACTCCCCCTCCCTCTCCCTATGGAGTGAAAAAAATAAATAAATATATATATATATATATATACCTAGTGGAGTTGATGTAGGACATGACCACACTATACGTCTTCTCATTTAAAGTCGTCGCAGCAAATGGGGGAATCAAAGAGAAATCATCATTATTGCGAAAACTATATAAAACTGAACCGAGAGCACCAGCTCTATATGCAGCTTTATTTCCCCTATCGTAATCATCACAGAGCACAATCTTTCCCTTTACTAAATCACTGTCCAGGCAACCTTCTTCACATGTTCTGCAATGCAGTAAGTCAGTACTCTCGCATGTTATTAATTTGTTTACAATGTTCACAGTTAAAATAACAATGGTAGAAGAAGTACCCAGCTCTTTTCTCTGTGCAATTACGTGAAACATCTTTTCCATGTACCAAAGGAAAACTTGTACCATTTAATATAAAAGTGTTCACAGAACTCCCCTGTTTGTGTAAAGATCATTAAAAATTACACAACAGAAAATCTCATTATAAAAAAGGGCTAACGACATTTCAGACCCGAAGGTTTGGGGTTATTTTCAATATGGGCAACGGGGTTTCAATTTCATCAATTTGCACCCCAACATTATTAAAAGTGACCAATTTACACACTCCGATAAGATGACTATGGTGACTCCATGTTAGCATATATAATAATGTAAATTGATCACTTTTAATAATGTTGGGGTGTAAATTGATGAAATGAAAATCTCGTGGCCCATATTGAAAATCACCCCAAAACTCCAGGGTCTGAAATGTCGTTGGCCCTGTAAAAAGAAGTTATTTTGAGGAAGGAGGGAGGGGATGTGACTTACAATTAGTGTTGTTCCATTTCCGAGAACAACCTTGTCAATGATCCGACGATCCGTGCTACTTGCTGCAACTGTCAATATCCATGGAGCAAGACTTGACACAGTAGCACCTAAAGGGCCATTGTTGCCTGCAGAGTTTGAGGTTAGTATCCCTTTCTCCATTGCATGAAAGGCACCAATGGAAATAGCATCCTGATCCAGATCTTGTATAAAACCAAATCCAATGGAAATTGTAATAATGTCCACTCCATCGGCAATAGCATCATCAAAAGCGGCCAAAATATCGTGTGCCATGCACATTGGAGCACAAACTTTATATGCTGAAATTCTCGCAGATGGAACTCCTCCTCTTGCGGTACCTTGTGCTAGTCCATAAAAGCTTACATCCTTTACAGCATTCCCAGCTGCTGTTGAGGCTGTGTGGCTTCCATGACCTGTTCCATCCCTTGCAGACTCTGCTACGTAATATCGAGCTCCAATGAGCTTACTGCAAAAAGAACATAGAATTACAAGCAAAACCATAACAAAAATAATGAAAATGAATACACATAGGTGTTTCTAATAGAATAAGTCTCTGATTTAGTTTCTGATTACGAAAGGATGACAATACAAAAGTATCAATTTGGTCTATATATATTGATATTAGCTATAGAAATTTGGTAGTCTTGACCCAAAGTAGCTAAAGAGGATCAAGAATAGAGTGTCTATGCAAAACTGGGCCAACACCTGGAGAGGGTGCATCTGTCACAGAAAAAGATGGTGGAAAAGAATATTTGAGAGCGATCTCTAGTTAATTGTAAGTTGTGCAGAACACTTGTAATTCTTTGGTGGATAGTTGATTGTAAAGCTCCCTTTTCCATTGACATAAACAAGCTTTTTTTTTTGGGTCAAGACATAAACAAGCTATTTGAACAACATAAATTTGTGTTTTCTCTCTCTCCCTTTCTGTCTTCTCTTATTTCTTGGTTTTCGAGTGATTTATGCGATTTTTATTTTTCCGCAACAATTTACATTATAAATATTGAAGACATACTGCCACAATATTGAAGAATATTGAGGGAACCTACTTGTTGCAGGTGAAATTTTTGCCCCCTTGACAAGTTCCTTTCCACCTCTTGGGAGGAGGACCAAAACCTTCATCTTTAAAACTCTCTGCTTCAGGCCAAATTCCGCTGTCAATCACACCAACAACAATATCACTCTCAACAGTGGCAGTTTGATTGATTTTCTCATGGAAACCCATAAAGTCCCAAGATCTTGTTGTTTGGAGTTGATATGTTCTGCTTGGAAAGACAGAGACCACTTCCTTCATGTCTGCAATGCACAGTCTATATAGATGATATATTCTTAACCATTTTAATGAAAGAAAGAAAAAGTATCATGGAGGCATTACTTGCAAGTTTTTCTCTTTCCTGGTCAGTGAGCTTGGCAGCGAATCCATTGAAACTCCGTTTGTAACTTCTCACTAATGAACTTTCAAGAGAACTGAGAGAGAGAGAGAGAGAGAGAGAGAGAGAGAGAGATGTAAGAACTAGCCTATGACTTAAAAGACAGAAACAAAGGTTAACATTAAAGATCTACATAGACCATACCTTCCCTGGACAACTCTTTGTAGAATACTGTGGTGGTGAGACAATGGAGAATACACGCCATGAGGAAGTGATCCCAAGTACACAATAGAGACCTGCATCATCATGATCAAATATTCAGTCACTTAGAAAAATAATAATAAATACTGTTGGAAAAGTTCTTCATAAAATGGCATTTCTTTTTTATTTATTATCAATCGCAGATCATGCGAAAGATGGAGAAGACTACTGTTTTACTACAAAGATGACTCCTACCTCTCTATCTTCAGAAGTGGCTTTTGACAATAAACTCATAGTTAGGATGAGAATGGTGAAGGCATGATAAAACAGAAGTGCTCCATGCTTAGCCATTGTTCAATTCTCTAGCACTTCAGGACCAGGTGAAGAGTACTTTATAGTGGGACTAAGGATGCAGTATCCCATCATCTCCACTAAGTATGCAGATTTTCTTTCCTTTTCTTTTTAAATGCATTTTTGGAATTACAGCTAACTTATAAAAGTTATTCCTTAACAAGAATTCTAAATTCATAGAATATCAGTCATGCACCTTCTACTACGTATGTAAACAGATTGGCATTAGCATTGATTCCGGCCACTAGTATTTCTAAAAAAAAAAATTTCGTTTTGGACAGAATATTTCTAAAGTTGTTGAAAAAGCCTTGATTTCACTCCTCAGGATTATACACAATAACAGAAGTAAAACAATGGTTCATTTGGATCGAATCGGTTAGTCAGGCAGCCATCATTATGTCATACCCATTATGTTTGCACTAATATGTCTTTCAATGTAGGATTATATAAAATTGTTCAAATTTTAAATGTGTTTTGCTGCAACAAGAAAGCATAAGCTGCTGCATGTATGGATAAGTAGATCATACCTGGTGATCACCAAAAGGGCCATATTCATGCACACCAGCACATGACATATTATATTCCATGAAAGAAACGGTACTTTAATTTTCCATTTCTTTGAAAGACAACTCATACACAATTTAATGCTTCTCTAGAAATTTCAGTCATCTTTTTTCTGGGTTGTGAAGATTACACTTTTATTAGTCGAAGTTCGGGTCCTTGGCTAACATAGAAAAAGAAACCACAGCGATTCCTCAATAGAAAAACAAGGATTTTTGTGTAAGTATACAAAAATTCTCTACTAAATTCTTAAATAATGTTTTCATATCAGAGAGTGTATAGAAACACAGAATATCAGAAAAAGGAGTTGGTAAAGGTCTGTCCCAACTCAATCTCGTCGGCAAAGGTATATCCCGACGCCCATCGTCGGCAGAGTTATTTCCCGACGCCATTTCGTCGGGAAAGGTATTTCCCGGCGAATACCCACGTATAGCCGCGCGGCTATACTATTCATTTATAAAAATAAAAAAGGGACCCACCAGAGTATAGCCGCGCGGCTATACTTGTCCAGACGAAATTTCATCATTAAAGGTTTTCTTGGTTTTTTCTTTTTTTTAAAAAAAATTTTAGAAATGTGAAATTAGTTTCTTTACTTTTTGTTGGACAAACTTCTTTAATTTAATATATGTAATTAAGTAATATCTTTTCCTTTTTTAATTACTTTAATTAGAAATTATGTTTTAATTATTATTTCTTTAGTGAATATTTAAATATTTTACTGATTTCATAAATTACTTAATTAATATTAATTCATTTTTATAATTTTTTTTGGGGACTTTATTTTGTATTTTTTAGTACTAAATAGTAATTAAAACATAATATATTTAAAACTTTGTTTAAAATTGTTGTTCTTGTTGGCAAAGTGATCGCAAAATCACCATGTTGCATTATTCTTGCCTCTTAAATGCTTTCATAGTTAGTAAAATACGAAATGAGAAAAACACAAATAAAATATGTACGCATTTATTCGGCAAAATTTTGGCAAGTTACAACTGAAAATTTCGGCCACTATATATCATTTTTATTCAATAATATGTGAAAATTCATGTACAATATGTGAATTTTGTGTGTATTATTGAAAATTTTATAAAAACAAGTGTATTGAACCTAAAAAATACATACGTCGGTGTACATTACGTGTATTGTACGTTTGCTTTAAGCACGTGTATTAAACATGAAAAACACATAAGTTTATATTTGTTTTTTAAAAAAAATCCCTTTCTGACGAAATTTCGTTGGCAGAGTTCATTCCCGACGGAAAGTCATTGGCAAAGATCTGTCCCGACGAACATTCGTCGGCAAAGGTGTATTCCGACGCCCGTCGTCGGCATAGTTCTTTCCCGATGAATTTTCGTTGGGAAAGGTCTTTCCAGGCGAATACTCAAGTATAGCCGGTCAGCTATACCATTCATTTATAATAATAAAAAGGGTTTTCTTTTATAATTCGCACGACGAAAGTTCATCGTCAAAGGTTTTCTTGTTTTTTTTAAAAATAATAATAATTTTAGAAATGTGAAATTAGTTTCAATACTTTTTGTTGGGCAAACTTCTTTAATTTAATAAATGTAATTAAGTAATATATTTTCCTTTTTTAATTACTTTAATTAGCAATTTTGTGTGTATTATTGAAAATTTTGTAAAAAACAAGTGTATTAAACCTAAAAATACATATATATGTGTACAATACGTGTCTTGTCGTTTGCTTTAAACACATGTACTAAACATGAAAAATATGTAAGTTTATATTCACTTTGAAAAATAAATAAAAAAACCTTTCCCGACAAAATGTGGTCCGCTAGTGCCTTTCTGGCGAATACCCAAGTATAGCCAGCGGTACTATTATGTTTTAATTATTATTATTTTATTGATTATTTAAATATTTTACTAATTTCATAAATTACAGAATAAATAGTAATTAATTATTTAAATTATTTTGGGACTTTGTTTTTTATTTTTTAGTACTAAATTAATAACATGATGACAAGAGTGCATCTTTTAACAAGAGATAATCAGAGAAAGATACAAAATATCAGTAAAAACATGAGAAAAAAATAGTAAAGAGTTGTGAGCTTGAGTGAATTGGGAATTTGGGGTGTGAGCTGGATTGTGAGTGGTTGAGAGAATTGTGTTGTGCAGATTAATACTTGTAAATTGCTTGGTGAATTGTTAATGCAATATTTTCTTATCACTTAGACTTGGAAGCGTAAGCGTTTAGCGATAGCCTCTTTTCTCTATTTTTCATTCATCCAAACACATGGGATGTCATATCTCCAAGAATATCAATAACGACAGGTCACTGTACTTATATCCTTGCCTTGTCAACAAGCACAACCAACTTACATCAGCTGTGAGAACAGACTAAACACAGAAATTAACTTGCAAAAACTATTCTACTTGTGTTTCTCTTTCTGCGACTAATCATTAACGTCTCTGAAAGTAATCTTACAGTATCTTATAAGTTATAACTGCATGAATTTGACTACAATAATCTCATATATATACTACATTGCAGTCTAGTAGAGAATTCCAGTGCTTGACACCAACGTAGATGTCCTATGGTCTTCAAGCCCTCTCAGGTAACAATCACATCCTCGTTCATCCTCCTGGGTAATCACTAGAGGTAACCGAATACAAGGACAGAAAGTTGACTTAAACCAAGTTAAACTGAAAACTAATGCATGTGCATCTCAGGAATTGAATCCAAAAGTTTTCTTACATGTTATATAGGACTTGGCCACCTAAGAGACATGGCATGCTCATGTATGGAGATAATTGGCTGCCATCATCAACTCCAGAACCAATTCAGGTTCAATATGAAACTCGGTCTGCTTCCCACTGTCAAAAGAGCAACATTACAAGTCAATAATAGGGAAACAGAGAGTAGATGAAAACCAGCCTTCTGACCAAGCTCTCAAATTTGGATTAGTTCCAACAAACAACCATGGACAATTCAACTTTCCACCATTATCTTGGTAAGAAGCCAGCAATTGAAATTGGTGCAAGAGACAATACGCAGAACATTCTATTTATACCGTCTCAATATCCATCAGTAAACAATCAAAATCACTAAATAAAGCATGTAGACCTAACTTACCAAAAAAATTAAGTACACATAAAAAAACACATATATATATACTTTGTACCCCAGCTTTTCTTTTCTCTCTCTGTTTTGGGCATTTTATCTTCCTTGAGTTATTTAATTATAAAGCCACATTTGTTTTAATAATTACCCAGTTATAAGGAACAGACATCAAGTTTTAAGAATGAGATGCACTGAAAGAACTGAAAAAACAAAGGAAAGTAAATAATGTTATAAAGCACTCAAAAAACTTAGCTGACAATATAACATGTCAGACTGAAGGATCCTAGAGTCTCTAGCAGCCTAACATGCAAACTCTAGCAATGCGAGGGGAAACTGATCCCAGCATAATTCTTAATGTTAACCATTGATTAGGCGAATTTTTTTTTTGAATGGGCGGTCTAGAAAGGCAGTTTGGAGAGCATAATCTCCACTAACTTATGCATTGTTCAATATACATTTCAATTCAGAAACCCATCAATATTCTAAGCATTGGAATGGATGCTGCAAAAAAAGAAATATAAGCAAAAGAGTGGGAAAAAAGCAGAGAGAGAGAATCTAAACCTTGCATATTGAAGGTTCCAGTAACAATACTTGCAGATCTTCTCAAGAATCGTGGTGCTGATCTCAGGGAACGTCACCTCGCCGTGTTCCGTTTCAGCAAAACTCCCTACCCAAAAAAGCAAGCCATGTTATTTCAAACCCTAATCCCCAAATTGCTTCTGAGCTCAAACCAATTAGGCAGAGAAAAGGCCTTACCAGGAGAAGTGAGCATGTTTCGGATGGTCTGAGAGACCATGGCGGCGTCTTTGTGGATCACGAATTCGAAGCCCTCGGCGCTGATCAGTTTCACAGTCTCTTCCTTCCTCATCTTGCAGTGGAAGTCGAAATTGATTGAGTTTCGAATTGAGAGGGAAGAGAGAGAATTATAAACTCAGTGAGAAAGTCTGTTTATTTGATTTTGCTTCTGCGTTGAGGTTGAAGAAGACGAATTTGTCTGATAATCTTAAGGAGTTAGATTCTGGCAGCGGCAAGTTCCGTGGGAGCCTTTTGAACCAAGCGTAAGAGCAAGTCCACCGGTGCAGCCCAGCCAGGCGGGGGGATGGGTCCCACGGGCTTGAGCCCAAAATGTTGTTCCAGCGGCACTTTGTTGCCAGGGCAGGCAGTGGGCCCATGCAGACTGGGTTGGCCCTCAGGTAAGTCTTGTCTGGCTTGCTGCCCAGGTAGGCTGACGTCAGTGATATTTTTGCTGACGTCAGCGACATAAAAATATTTAAAAATCTGAAAAATTCAAAATTCAGAAATATTTTTTAATACATACCTATCAATTTTATTATTATTAATTGTATACATACAACTAAAATTAATCCATGTAAAAAATAAAATTAAAATAAAAGTGAATAGTAGTTCTTCTTCACACGTAATGGAAATCGCACATTCTTATTTGCGAAGCACTATTCACTTGAATAGTAGCCCCTAGCTCCTCTCCCCTCTCCCCCTTGCCATGGCAACCCCCAACGGGTGGAGTTGCTCTAAGAGCAAGTCCACCGTGCTCGGGGACACGGGCCCGAGCCCAAAATGCAGTTCCAACGGTAGAGGGCAGCCCAGGCAAGGTGCGGGACCCACTCTCCGGGCAAGCCCGCGGGAAGCAGCCGAGGCCCGGCCGGGGATGACGTCGTGACGCGTTCAAATTTTTTTACCGTTGGCACGTGCACGCCATGTGGCGATTTTGGTGGCTCCGATCAATTTTTTCTCAAATCCAACGGTTTACATTATTTTAGGCTAAAAATACCAAAAATTATGCAACTTTTTTCTATAAAATACCAACAAATATCCTCCACTTTCAACACCACATACTCATACATTTTCTTCTCCTTCTAATATTCTTCACTTTCTACACAACATTTTCTTCACTTTCAAGAGTCATTTTTTTCCCATCTTATGGCATCCTCCGTTGAAGCCAGGAGTTCCATGGTCAACCATTGAAGATGTTTTGTTGTGTGAGTCTTGGGTCCACGTTAGTCATTGTCCGATCACGGGCAATGAGATGAGATTCTCTCATATGTGGAAAAAATTCATGCCGAATTTTTGAAAGATCCGGTCGATTAAATGCGGAAATGGCATTGGCTAGTAGGTGGAAGCTTTTGAATAAAGAGTTGGGCAAATGGAGAGATGCGTTGGCAAAAGCGATGGACAACCATCGAAGCGGCCAAAATCTTAGCGATGAGGTATATTATTTGTAATTTCCGTTTTATTAAATTTAATGTCCTCATTTTTTTAATGCTTCTTGTATTTCTAATACTTTTTTAATGTATCTTGCAACCCGGATATAAAAATTAATGTTTCTTGCAATTCTAATAGTTTTTTGAAATGTATGTTGCAACTCTTTTTTTTTTTTTCTTGCATTTCCATAATATTTGTAATGTTTCTTGCATTTTCACTTTCTTTTCTTTTTAATGTTTCTTGTATTTGCATTTTTATTTTACTTGGGCCTTGCATAACTTGCATTTCCATTTTTTTAAAAATGTATGTTGATTTCCATTCTTTTTTTAATAGATTATGCAAGCACAAATGTGGTTTGGTGCTATTGGGCAAGGAAAAAACTTTCAACCATGAGCAATGTTGGGAGGTGGTGAAGAATTGTAAAAGATTCTGAATTATTCCCACGGGCCCGGCCGTCGTGTTGAACGAGACGCCACTCCATGATTCAACGGCATCGGATTCACCTATGGAATCCCCGATGAGTGAAGACTCACCAATTGAAAAGGCCCCGAGGCCTATTGGGAGAAAAGCGGCGAAGGCGAAGGCGAAGAAAGGGAGTAATGATACATCTAAATTTTTGGAAGAAATTGCAAGGCAAAGTGCAATGAAAATTGACATAGACTTGAAAACCCAAGAAGACGAGAGGGCAATTCAAGTAGAATATGCAAAAGAAAGTGAGTATGCACGCAAAGAAAGGATTGAGAAGAAGGACCGAGAAACCATGGCCATGGATACAACACATATGTCCCATGAAACAAAACAATATTGGAAGCTAGAACGAAGGGATGTTATAAGAAGAAGACTTTTCCGTGACCAAGCCGATGGACCTAGCAACACGGATTGGTTAAATAATGAAAACCATTAAGTTAGTTTGCTTTTCTATTTTAATGTTTTGTTTAATTAGTAGTAATTTTTAATGTATTGTATTGGTTTTATTTGAGTGATTAAAGAAAACATTCAATAAAACATCTTTTCATTCAAAATATTCCATACATCAAACAAAACATAATTTAAATAATAATAAAAAAACCACAACCAAAGCATATGAGAAATGAAAACATCTCTAAAATATGAGAAATGAAAATATAGAGAATAGCCTCTGGTTTGAGAATGGTGTGAGAGGTATGAGCTGAGCCTCTGGTTTTATAGAAAAATTTAGGTAGATAGAGATGACACGTGGCGCGATTTTATAGGGTGAAAATCTTATCTAAAATTTGAAATTCAAATGAAATTTATCTGAAATTTGAAATTCAGATGAAATTTTTTTGAAATTTGGAATTCAAATGAATTTTTTTTGAAATTTGGAATTGAGATTAAATTTATCTGAAATTTGAAATTCAGATGAAATTTTTTTGAAATTTGAAATTCATATGAAATTTATATGAAATTTGAAACCGAAAATCTTATCCACAAATTTTATCCGATTATGAGATATGAATTTTTTAATATATATTGACACGTACGAACCCAAAAATCTTATCCGAAAATATTATCCAAATTAATTGTTTATGTTACAAAAAAAAAAAAAATAGTAGTTGCCCTTTGCCATGGCAACGGGTGGAAATGCACATTACTATTTGCAAGGGCAGCCACTATTCACGTGAATAGTAGCCCCTAGCTCCCCCTTGCCATGGCAACCCCCTAACGGGTGGAGTTGCTCTAACAATGATATTTGACAAGCATGGGTTTTCTAGTGCAAATACGGATCTTCTCCTATTTCTTTAAATTGGTTTCTAATAAAGAAATGCTACCAATTGACTCATCATTCCCCACAGTTTGACAGATAAACAAAAATAATTCATCAAAAATCTACAAATAAAAACTTATGCATATATGTTAAACTGTCATAATTAAGAATGTATGAGTTCTTACTTACAATATAAGAGAAGTATTTTTCTAACGAATTTCTAGTTTTTTATTATCAAATTTCTATTAATTCTTTTTCCAACGGGTCATAGCCCAATAAAAAAGGATCTTGACTTGTAGACCAATGGTCTTAAATTCGAACCTCCATGACACCTACCCCTTGTAGTTTAGAGACTATCGCGTGTATTCAAAATTTCTATTAAATTTTTAGGTTTCTTTTTATCACGAATGGTCAATGAGGTTCGTGAAATTATCAGTTTTGTTCCTTTATGTTTTTTTTTTTGTGACATTATTTGTCACATCCGGCCGGCCCGACCACTTCCCGGCTCAACTCCGCCATAGACGATATTGTCCGCTTTGGGCCCCCTCTCTGCCCTCACGGTTTTGTTTACGGGAACTCACGAGCAACTTTCCAGAGGTCACCCATCCCGGGATTGCTCTAAGCCACAACTCGCTTAACCGGAGTTCCCACAACTCCGGCCGATGAGCTCCCAAAAGGCCTCGTGCTATTTAGAGGCGGGCATGTACATATAAGGCTTACAGGATCCCCAACCCAGGCGATGTGGGATCTTACAATCCACCCCTTAGGGGCCCGACGTCCTCGTCGGCACACTTCCGGCCAGGAGTGGCTCGATACCAAATTGTCACATCCGGCCGGCCCGACCACTTCCCGGGCTCAACTCCGCCATAGCACGATATTGTCCGCTTTGGGCCCCCTCTGCCCTCACGGTTTGTTTACGGGAACTCACGAGCAACTTTCCAGGAGGTCACCCATCCCGGGATTGCTCTAAGCCACAACTTGCTTAACTTCCGGAGTTCCCACAACTCGAAGCTGAGCTCCCAAAAGGCCTCGTGCTATTTGGAGGCGGGCATGTACATATAAGGCTTACAGGATCCCCAACCCCGGGCGATGTGGGATCTTACATTATTGGTCCTTTATGTTACTCCTCACACATTAATTTGGTCATGTCGTTAAGTTCCGTCAAAATTTATGTTAAATTGATGATGTGGCATGTATATGGTGCCCACATATCCAATAAGATAATGACACGTGAATCTAAATAAAAAATTTATTTTTAAAAATAGTTTCTTATTTAAAATCCAACAAAATTATTTTAAAAATTTTTTTTTTAAAGTAGGTCCCTCTGCAACTTCCCATCCAACTCCCTCCGTTTCGTCTCTTGTGGTCATTTGGTCAAGAGTGACGGGAGTAGAGATACCCTTCATCTTTCTGTTTAGCATCTCAGTAATAATGATGGCTGACGTGTAACCTTTGAGTGTGGTTTCCCACATACGGTGCCAAATGTTTAACCTCAAACTTCTTGTGGTCAACTTATGAAATGTATTTTTTTGCTTGGGTAGGGAAATGTGGGAGATCAGATTTCTTGATTGTGTGGGTCTTGTGTTGAGACAAAAATGGTATTTTTCTTGATATCGTAAGTGTTTTTTGTACAAGAATCCTCTCTCTTTATTACAGAAGTTTAAAACCTATTTATAGGAGATTACAAGATATTTCTCAAGCCGAACACCTCGGCTCGGCGCCGAGCTGTTTATGTCACATCAGAATATCTGTCCTGTCAGATGGGGGTCATAGGGATTCAACCACGTCCTCTAATCATGTTGATTTTACGCGGTTTGCTAGGGGCGGGGGTGAGCAGAGGAGCATACTGGAATGATCGGAGTCCCATATGGTCACGAAGAGGGTCAAGCGGCTTACACGTAGAGTCGGAGAGGACATGAACAACAGTCCAGGAGACAGCGAACTATTTCTATCAGGAGAGATTTCGTCATTGACATGGTTGATCCCCAGCCGTTTCTTCCTATTTTGTTGGTTAGCAATGAGCTGAGCTGATGGGGTCAGGTGCTGAGTCGACGTGATAGAGTTTGCCTTTGTTATGGTTGGTCTGGTAGTTGGAATAATGGGATGACCATATTCGCCACGTGGCTAATGAGACCCACATGTTCTGTTTTCATTGGGTAGACCGGGCTCGGCTTGTGCCAAGCGTCAACAAGTTTCTTAAATTTCTCAAAAAAGAGAAGTTGGGTTTTGTTGTTAAGGGGCAAAGTCTCATTGGGTAACCCAAAGTTTGGGTTGTTGAAGCCTTCATGCATGGTTTTGCTCACAAAAGATTGGAACACAATGTGTTGGGTTGAGCACCGAAGAATGTGGAAAATGTGATGGGAAGAGAGAGTGAGAGAGAGAGAGAGAGAGAGATGGTGGGTTGGGGAGATGGGGCTAAGGGTAGGCGCGTGGGGGTGGGGTGTGGGTTACTACTGGGGAGATGGAAGGGGAAGGGAGGGGAAGAGAGGGGGAGGGATGGTTGTACGATTGGGGGAGGGGGAAATCAAACCTAGAACCTCAAATGCAAGGATAAATATTTTTAACCACCTGAACTAAAAATCCCTTACTAAATGTAATTCATCTTAAAATATTACTTTTCATTCAGTTGCTAGTGGAAGTATAAGGGCACAAAGTGGTTACAAAATGGGTCCACCCATATGGTTAGCCCTGATTTATGGAATATGGACCTTATGGTGTGTTTACTAATCGTGAATTGGAATTCTCATTAGAAATTGAATTCCACTTATGGAGGATTCTTGCATTTACTTCACATCAAGAAATTAAAAAGTAAGTGGGGCCCACACAAAATTAGGAATTGAATTCCTGATTTTGGAGGAATTCAATTTTTGGGTGGGAGGTGGTATTCTAATTCATGAAGAACTAACCCATTAAGAATTCATCTTTTTTACCCATGAGATCCACACACAATTTTGAAAATTCCAAATTTGCCATATACTTTAACCCAACAACGAGGACATTTTAGTAATTAGTACAACTCCTACCCCAATTCTATATGGTTTAGTAAACAACTTCAATAAAAATCCTGAATCTAATTTTTCTCAATCCATATGGTTTAGTAAAGAACTTCAATAGGAATCCGGCTTATCAATTAAATTCCTCATTAATTCAATTCATCCTAATCCAATTCCTGATTAGTAAACACGTTAGTGAAAATGTTATTTTCTTCCCAAACCAAATGTTCATTCACGTCTATTTCCTTTTTCTATTAAAATGTGACTATCTATACAATTTCATTTCAAAATTAGAATTTTAGACAAATATTGGTTCAACACACAGCAATCCCAAAGGGTAATGGAATATTTGTGCCAAATTTGCAGTCTCTTAAGTCAATGTGACGATCATCTAAAAAAAACAACAACATAAAGTCAACGTGACGATTTGGTGGTGGCAAAATTCAGAAAGCGTGTTGCTAAACGAACTCTAAAATTAACTGAGTACACCCTATGATTTAAGTGCACCTTAATATTTAAATCAAAATATAAAATTAACTAAGTACACCCTATTTAAGTACAAAAATACTCATAGTACACCCTAATACACTCTATCAAAATTATTTAAAATGAAAAAATATGTTATTGTTTAAATAAAAATAAAAGACAAACTAATAAACCACACCCTTCTCCACGGAAGTTGAGCAGGGAGGGGGCCAGGAGGAATCAGGGAGCGGAAGGGAAATCTGGGGTGAGGTAGGGAGGGTGGGGAAAGGGGTTGGTAAGAACACATACAAATTAAAACCTAATCGATCCACCAAATAACCTAAAGTATTATATTAAAGATCAAAATGATTGGTATATTATTCCAACAATCAACCTCTCTCTCTCTCTCTCTCTCTCTCTCTCTCTCTCTCTCTCTCTCTCTCTCTCTCTCTCTCTCTCTCTCTCTCTCTCTCTCTCTCTCTCTCTCTCTCTCTCTCTCTCTCTCTCTCTCTCTCTCTCAATTGGCTTAAGTTCTATTAGTATCTCGTGCCTTTTTTTTAGAATCAATTCTGGATCCTTTGCATGGTTCTATATATTTTGAGTCCTAGAGTTGTTTATGATGGTAGAATAGATGAGAAATCAATCTTCTAGTTTTTGTTGAGAAATCAAACCTAATTTATTTGTTTTTCAACCTAAACCAAAAAGACCAAAGTTAATACCTTTTTTCATGATTTCTTCGACATATCTAAAGCATCCATGAGACTTGTTTGTATCAATAAATTACTAAATAACAATGAAACAAATTGTTGGAGTTAATATTAAGGTTTTTGGAAGTATGGTTTTTCACTTACATTCTATTAGGGCTGAATATAATGAGTATGGTGTACTTATTAAAATTACATTAGTTTCACAATTCAATATATCATTTTTGGTAACTTTCTATTAGGATAAATTAGTAATGCAATAAATAGTTTGGTAGTATGGTGTATTCAGTTAATTTTAGGGTTAATTTAGCGGTCCTCTTCAAAAATTGATCATTGGACAGTACGGTTAATTATTACATTTTAACTTGACATGATAATATTTGATTACTCACACATCCACTGATGAACCCCAATTATATTAACAAATTATTCAAATGGTTAATGATGCTTTTCGTTACTTTATACTCACCAAAAGTCTAAACCATATATAACTACCCCTCCCACAAAAGTTAGTTTCACCCCACGTATAGACTAAGGTTAAAGTAATTTAAAATTTACCACATGACAAATGCAAAGCTAAATTCATCAAGATCAATGCTAAAAAAGTTGAATGTCGTCACATTTGTAAAAACGATTCTCCTTTGTCAATGAATGTAGATTGCTGATATCATTTGTTTGCTAATATAATCAAACCAAACTTAGTAAGCGGTTTGGTTTGGTTTGGTCATTTCTCTTCATAAACAATGAAGCAAATATTCTATATTTCTTTATATTACCTTCAATTGCGAAATCTTACCATTGAATATGGTGAAATTTTGAGAGAGAAATTACGTTAAATTTTAGAATGATTTAGAGATTTTCGTTTCTGTTTTTTTTAATGTGAAAAAACCACTTGGATTGATTTAATTTACCTTAGTTTGACCGGTTGAGACAATTTGTTAATACGTGTTTAGCCTAATTTCAACAATTTATTACACTGTTTACCAAAAATAATCAATGTTTGATGTAGGTGGGCTCTAAAATTGAATTTGGGCACAATCAGCCGTCCATTTTGCGCTGGCGACTGTCCAAACAGGAAACAAATTAATTTTAAAAATAAGAATTAACGGCGTGGGAAAACACTAATTGAAAATTAAAAAACATCCCTCTGGCACCAACCGCCAGGCCAGGCTGCCCCTGTCAGCGGCATCTCACTGTCTCACTGTCTCACTCTCTCTCACACATTGACGAATGACAAAGTCCATTTGTCCTCTAAAACGACACCGTCTTCCACCCCCAGAAAGGAATCTATTTATTTGCCGTTTCAACTTTCAACTTTCAAAAGCCTCTCTCTCTCTCTCCCCACCCACCTCATCGTTGTTTCCGTTTTTCCTCTCATTTCCTTGCCCTTTGAAAAGCCCACACTACTGCACACCACAACCCTCTGCTGTGCTCTCTCCTCTCCAATTCGTGCAGTGACTTTGATCGAACACTTGGATCGCATTCTCTCCTCGATCGATTCGCCTTAGGGTAAGTCATGCGATGAGTCTCAGAATTCAGATCTAGATATATATATATATATATATATATATGTATATGTATATGTATAATTGTGTGTATGGTTTTGATGTGTGTGTTTGGATTTGAATTGGTTGCAGGTTAGAGAGATCGGAGAGGAGAGGCTGTATGGCGAGTAGAGTAGACCACGAGTACGACTATCTGTTCAAGATCGTGTTGATCGGTGACTCTGGTGTGGGAAAATCTAATATTCTCTCAAGGTTTACCAGAAATGAGTTCTGCTTGGAATCCAAATCCACTATCGGCGTCGAGTTCGCTACCAGAACTCTCCAGGCAAGTCGCCTTTTCTTTTGATCTTGTTTCTAAGTCTTGCTTAATCTGTTTGTGTGTAAATCGGTGCGAAATTTGATATATGTTTCACTTGCTTAATTTATCAGCGTTGAATGTGATATTTGTTTGTGATGTTTCCTAGATGGTTTAAGTTTTGGGGTTTTAGGAGTCTGTATTCATTTGGTTGAAGTTTTGTTTGGATGCTTCAGAGCTTGTGATGATTACTTGGATGTTGTTTATGGATTTACTTTGCTTGATTGAAGATCATCAAATTTTTGTTATTAATAGCTTGGTCAATGGTGCTCAGGTTTGTTTCTTTTAATACTTTTGTTTTTAGAAGGTCAGGATTGATTGTTCTGGATGGGGTTGTCAATGGCCAAATAAGCTTGATGAACCGGTCGGGAAAACATCCAGTCCTGCTGTTTGATAGAAGTGGGAGTTTATTTTACACTAAAGCTGGCTTTTAGAGTTCTATAGAGAGGATTGATTTTTCAAGCAGTGACCTGTTGTTGATATTTAAGTTTTGATAATGAAACCAAACTTGCATAGTTTCATGGAGGTATATGCAAGAACATGTGTCACAGTTTTCTTCATCCTTCCTATTTGGAACATAATAACTGAGTACAAACTGATCACAATTTGAAACTAAATAACAGCCCAATGAGGTTGGGGTTTGTTTTATTCTAGTCATGAGTTTGTTTGGTGGGTCAGGATACTGTGGGTCAGTTACTTTTGTGTTGTGCATATGGCCTGTTGATTGAATGCTTCGTATACAGACTGATGAGGGCACATTTTTCTAGAATTAACGACATATGCAGCTAATACGGTTCAATGTAAAGTTTCTCTTGTAATATGAATGGCGTAAATACTGGTTCCAGAGAATATTCATGAGCTTCAAACATACAATTGTCTTTTTAGTGTACCATTCAGTATGTTGATTACTAGAAAAGAACTCTGTTTATATTCCATTGGCCATAAATACAATGTATAGATAACGCGAGTGGGTTTGTGAATTATGGCTTGCAATTTGATCTGAGCTAAAACTCCTTGTCTGAAATTACAGGTTGAAGGAAAGACTGTGAAGGCACAGATCTGGGATACAGCAGGTCAGGAGCGATACCGTGCTATCACCAGTGCTTACTATAGAGGGGCAGTGGGCGCTCTCCTTGTCTATGACATAACTAAGCGGCCAACTTTTGAAAATGTCCAAAGGTGGCTCCGTGAATTGAGGGACCATGCAGATTCGAACATTGTTATCATGATGACAGGAAACAAGTCTGATTTGAACCATCTTAGATCTGTTTCAGAGGACGATGGTCAGACCTTGGCTGAGAGGGAAGGTCTCTCATTTCTCGAGACATCAGCATTGGAAGCAACCAATGTTGAGAAGGCATTTCAAACTATTCTAACCGAGATCTACCATATTGTAAGCAAAAAAGCACTAGCAGCTCAGGAAGCAGTCTCGACTACCCTGCCTGGTCAAGGAACCACTATCAATGTTAGTGATGCTTCTGGGAACAATAACAAGAGAGGTTGCTGCTCTACATAAGAGATGACACCTAGGAGAGGAGGGGAAATATTTTCTGGATGCCAGGCCTCTTTATTTATCTTTTCTTTAGTTTTTTTTTCTTATTCTCTTCTTTTTTGGGTGACAGGGAGGCATGTAGAATACAATTTTACTTCATTGAGTTGTGATAAAAAAAAAAGCTTGTGAAAATTAAATTGACAGTAGTATTGGTACATTTTGGGGGTCTGCTTTTACTTATGATGCACCAGTTGTTATATGTTGCCTTTATAAAGTGTAACTACCGAAATTTGGAATGTGAGTTAGAACTTGGCATCTCAAATTGAAGAATCAATGGAACAGATTCCGAGTTTAATACCATTTGGAATGTTAGTGTAACTATTCAGGGTTTCGTTTTCAAGCCACTTCTAAATTGTAAAGGCTTTAATACCTTTTTATGATATCCTAAGTTCATTTCTTCTTTTACCTTCTCTCCTGTAATCGCTTCGCTTGCGAAATCTCCGTGGTGGCATTTGCACTGTTTTTTTTTCTTGTTATGGGTTGCAGAGTTCGTAAACAGTTTGTGCTCAACTCAATCTGAAGTTCAGTTAACCAAACGTTGAATGCAGTAGTTGCCTGGGTTTGTTTGCCAGTTCCTCACTAACTGAGTGGCTTGAAGTTTAAGTGCTCAAAACCTGTTCAATTCGTGAGGATGGGGGACTGTTCACCCCTTTTTGTTTAGTACCTGTGATGGCAGGGCAAAGTTCCCCATTAATTCAAAGACCATAATTTGGTCAATAAATCAACTTTCTTTGTGTGTCGAGCGTCTGCTGTTAGCGATTTAAAATTCTAACAGACTTGAGAATCAAATAACTTGCGCCCAAGCTATTGACTTTGAACAAACGATTGTGAATTTGGGTGAGGAATATTTCCCAAGTAAGTTCTTTTCTTGCCTCAGGACGGGTAAGGACTTCATAATTTATCTAAATAAAGCTGGAAGTAAAGCAAAAATACAAGTGTTTGAAAATAAAAACAAACAAGTTCAAGGAGAAGCTGTTTGAAATACGATAAATGAAAGGCTGCCAAGTCGGAAAGACATCGAGAACGTTGGAACTTTGAATTACGAAACGCCATTGTAGAGATGATTTTATCAGGGGATGGATTACCTGGACTGCACTTCAAAGACCTTCAACTAATAAATATTATTTGGAAATCGATACCAATATTGAAATTTGCGAGCTATAATCGATTGAGTCGTGAGTGGCTGTGAATTCTAAACAGAATCTCAAGGATAGCTTTGGAGGTCCTTGGCGCCTTTGTTAGCTTTGCTTCTGTTGAAGGCTAGAATGATCAGTGAGACTGATTGTTTCTTTTGTATTTGTTTTGTTGGTTGGGTGATTGTGTCATGTTTTTGTGATCTGAGGAGTTTTGAGATCAAATGGCCTTTGGTTTCTTTGTCAATTTTGACTGAGTGTTTGTCTGTTTGATTGGTTGATTGGTTGTTCTTGTTGTTGTTCACATCCCTTTGTATTTATAGAAAACTTGTATGACGGTGGTTTTCTAAATATCTAAAAATATCTTCTGGGAAGTGTCTTGCTTTAGAGGGTAGCAGGTATTTTGATTTGAGGTAGCTTTCATCAGCTGTGGTAAAATATCTTCTGCTTTTTCTTTGTAACTTGTGATCAAAATATCTTGCTTTTGAAGCCTTATGGATGTTTGCAGAGATACTCAACCTTTTTTCTTTGAAAACTCCTTTGAATATCCTCTGGCCATTTTTGTAACTTGTGCTTTGAAATATCTTGGCCGATGAGACAGTTTGTTTGCGGAAGAAGTTTTAGTCTGTATAGAATATCTCTAGGAGATAGCTTCTTTTCTTCACCTTTTGCTGGCTTGTTCTTTGAAGATCAGTCTTCAAGTTCCGAAACATGACTTTTGGAAACTTGTGCAAATTACTTTGGCTTATTTTACTCCTTGAAATGGTCTTGGGCTTCCTTCCAATTTTGGCAAGTAGAGCCCAAGATTCAGGCCCAAACAAAACCATGTATTTTGGCCAAAAAGTGCAAATTTTGGTACAAACAGGGACAAAGGCATCACACTTTCCATATCTCAAGTTCTCTTAAAAGGTTACGGGGAAAAGGTACGAATTTAATAAGATCCAACAAAAGTGTAGGTTTTTTACCCAAAAAAAGAAGAGTATAGGCTGAATCTGAAGTCTACTATTCAATCTGTATAGTTACATGATGAATTCTGTAAGTTCTTTCACAGTAATCCCTAATTTTGCCAATTATCTGACTAGAACTTACCGCCGGCTCCGCCTTTACATGGCAAGACAAAACTATTTTTCCAACTGTCAGTGCCCAAACATGTAGGTCTTGAATATCCTCAACCCCTTTGATGCACTTGAGGCCTTTTTCTAGACTGGTGATATCAATCTCACTTGGTGTTCTCTCCATCAATATGCCATATATATTTCTAAGCATCGATATAGTTGTGCTAACAGCAAAAACAGAAAATATGAGTGTGCATATCAGATCAACTACTAACCAATCTGGCTTTGCCCATATGATGCCTCCAGCAATCATCACACCAACAGACTGAATCATATCGGCGATGACATGCAAGTAAGCTCCTTGGAGGTTTATGTTTAATATTTTAGTATTTTCTGGAGAACTTGATACCAGACTAGTTTTATCGTCTTCAGTTATTGCACATTCTTCCTCCCTGTATTGATGATGTTTGAGATGATGTTCGTGATGATGATCGTGATGATGTTCGTGATGATGACCGCGATGATGCTCGTGATGATGCTCCTGATTATGATTGTGATGATGATCATGACCTAAGCCTCCACAGGCATGATGAGTGTGATCATGACCTAAGCCTCCACAGGCATGATGAGTGTGATCATGACCGAGCCACATGACCATGATTAAGTTGACAAGAAATCCAAATGCTGCAACTGCAAACATGAGGAATCCATTCACATTTTCATTTTTGTGAAGGATTCTGCCAACTGCTTCATAGATCAAGATCCCAGAGACCAGCCATATTAGCTGCACAGACAGAAGGGCACTCAAAACCTCAAGACGGTGATATCCGAAAGACTGGTATGATGTTGCCTCCCAACCTGAAGCCATTACTGTGAAAAGAGCAACGGAGAATCCAGCAACATCAGTGAACAAGTGGGCTGCATCCGTGAGTACTGCGAGGCTATTGGCTTTGACACCACCGATAATTTCTACCACCATAAACAAGACAGAGGCGATAATGAGTCCACAAAGTTTTTTTGCTGACTTGGACCGTTCTCTTGAATCCAAACTACAAAGTTCTTTTTTGGAGAAAACACAAACAGAAGAGAAAGGTAACTGTGGTCGCACAGGAAGAGCATCAATTCCTTCAGATACTATTGGGATCTCAATTTCCTGAGATTCTGTTCTAGTAAGGGGTACCTCCTCATCGTCCATCTGCTTCAGCAAAGTCATGGTTAACACTTAATTTCTTAAAAGAAGAAGGGAAAATCTGATAAAGAGAATCATTAATATGATTAACTGATTACGCTCATTCAAAGACGAATAAGCCATACTTGAGTGTTATGGAATGAAGTTTCCACTGGTTTACTTTAGTAAGAAAAAATCAGAACATACCATGGCAAATAGCCAAATACTCTCAGATCTCTTATGAAATTAAATGCCAACTTTTAACAGTTTTGGCATTACGGAACAGGCTGAGATCTAGGGCTTGAATTCAGCTGTGAATATAAGCAATAGTTGATGAACTTCTAACAAGTTTGGGACTTCAAAATATAGTTAACAATATCACTGTTTGGCCCTGATTTCTTTTCCCTTTGAAAACCAAAGGTGTTTAATTAGAGTACACAAAATCATCAAGTTTCAACCACAAAAGTACAAATATGAATTTATGGAATAGAGCAAGAAAAACAACATTACAATTCATCTTCCAAACTCTCAATTCATTTGAAACACCAAGAATTTCCAAACCTTAAGATTCAGAAAAGTAGTTAGTTTCAAATCTTAGCCCATCAGAGCTGATAAGCAACAAAAACTAATTCGTACAGCATCAAGTTCAGCAAAATGAAGCTGCAGAAAGGCAGGTTACCATGTAGCAAAACAGAGCAGCTGTGCAAGCTAGCTAACATGCAGCAAGCTAGCACACAGCAAAGTGAGCTGGCACCAAGCCGCTCAGAGCTAAGTCATATGCTAGCTCCAATCCAGCTAAAAGACCACATCAGCTAATCACTGCAACTGATGCAACAGGTTAAATTAAGCTTCAGTTAGTTTCTGTTGGATTAATTACCGGTAGGAATTTCTTCTACTTAGATAGAGATTTCTAATGGTTCGGTTAGCTTGGTTTCATTGTGTGTATGATTGGAATCCATTTTGATTATTGAATGGACGATTCTAATCCTTCCATTTTTGTTGTTGTTGCAATCTTGGAATTTCATCAAGAACCACCTCCAGCATCTCTCAAACCCTTCATTTCTTCTCTCCTAGTGCTGCTAGTACATCCAATAACAGCAAACTAATTGCTTCAACTACCAAAGCACATTTAACCTTGGTTATTCTTCTCAGTCATATGTCAAAAGCACAGACTGAAACGCACTGCTTCATCGCAATTGACCTGTCTTAACCCTGTGTACAATGCCCTCTTGAGCATATACTAAAGCAAAGATGATAACATAAAGATTGCAGTTCCATATTCCAGAACCAAAACTCCATTTCCGTACAACAAGAAGAATATCACTTTATCAGCTGGTTCTATCAACTCACCATGTTACACCCAGAAAATGGTTTGCATGATTTTCTACAATCTCATGCTTCTATGTGCTTCACCAAGAACCCAAAAACTTAAATTCAGGGGACCTTGCTGATCCTAAAGAATCAATTTTAACGCCCAGCTCAATACCACCAAGCATTCAACTTTGCAACACACTTCAAATTGCACGAACTACCATATCCTTTATTTGATACAATTATATAATCATAATCCATATGAAGATCCAAATACCCACTTCAAAAAGCAAATCAAAGAATCCAAAAAGTAAAGCAAAAATATACAGAATTTAAAAATAAATAAAAAGTGATCAATTGGAGGTACCTGAGAATCAGAGGAGAGCGAAGAACAGCTTTGATGGGTCTCTTTGGGCGTCTCACGGGTTTAAAAAGGGTCAATGGAATTAATAGGGAAAGATTGAAATAAATTAATTTGGTTGTTACGTACATGGAAAGTTGGAAACTCACTCATAATGTGTGTGCTCAGCCGCCCAAAAGTAAAAAATGTGAGCTCAATGCTCAATCCTCACTTCTCGGGGACTGCGGGTTTAACGTTAAAGACATCGCAATCCGGACGAAAACAATGGAATTGATGGGTCGGCCTGCAGTGTAAATCAAATTTGAGAAATCCCGAACTCCCCAAAATTAATTGGGGCAAAAGTTTACAGAAATTTTTATATGAGGAAAGTTTACAGATTTAATTTCCCCAATTTGGGAAGTGGTTGAATTTGGGTTTTAAATGAATTTCACTCAGATTCGATTCGAGCAAGTGTTTGAAGAATTCTGTGCTCGCATCAAAGACTAGTAGCACAAAAGTGGGAACCCTTATTAAGGATGCTGCTAAACAAAGCTAAAATTAACTAAGTACACCTTATTATCAAATTATTTAATAGATTATTAATTTATCTTAATATAAAATAACAAAAAATTTAAATATTAAAAAATAATAATTTTAATAAATACACCCTAATATATATACATAAACACTGGCATTACAAATTTATTGACTAAATTATAACAACCTTTTCAAATTTGTGTTTGTGGCCTCGGGTGGAAGAGAGAGAAGATTGTTTATTGGATTTTTAGCCATTTTTCGAACTATTGGCAATTCAACTTACCCTCTTGAATTATTTCATCTGCCGATTTAGTCCTCAACTCGTAATAAATAGTCAATTTCCTTATCGTTAAGTTTATCTAATTCAATCAACTTTTCTCATAATAACAAGGGCAAATTTGTAATTTTAACTTAAAATTCATAAAAATATTGTAAATAATTAACTTTTAGAAGAAAAAAATAATTATTCTCCACACAAAACCCCACCCCCACCGATTTCTTCTCCCCAAAGACTTTTTTGCTTCTAAAAGTTTATATTTTACAATATTTTTATGAATTTTAAGTTAGAATTACAAATTTGCCCTTGTTATTAACAGAAAAATGGATGAAATTAGATAAACTTAACTGTAGGAAATTGACTATTTATTACGAGTTGAGACTAAATCAAACAAAATAGTTCGGGAGGTAAATTAATCGCTTATAATTCAAAACCACACTTTACCCTTGTTTATTAGAAATGTGGGGGCGCTGACTAATATAATTTATTTTTATAACATATGTCTTCATCAATGGAATATAAAAAATAATTGGGAAAGGTTAAGACTTGGTTTGGTATTCAACCGTTGAGCAACTCAAGTTTCTGGTAGATGTGATGTGATGGTTGGCGGCGTTTCGCATCTAGTGATCCATATATTCAAACTGGGGGCCGTCAAGAGGAAAAAGAGTTTAAGCGGAAAATTTGAGGAATTGTAAATTTGAACGGTTTATGGATTGATCATTTACCATCACTGGAGTTGAGAACAATGATTTTAGGTCAATAAAAATATTTAGATTTATGTCATTGTAATTTAATACTAGAGAGCTTAACAAACCATTCTGTGGTCTAAATTCATGAGTGGGTGAATCCCTGAGGATTTTGATTTGATGAAGGGAAAATGAGTTGACATGAACAAATTAGATGAAGACGACCAATTCATGTGAAATAGGGTGTCTTAGTATTAGGGTGTTGTGTGATAGAGTGTATTAAGGTGTATCAAGGGTATTTTTGGTAGTTAAATAGGGTGTACTTAGTTAATTTTACATTTTGATTTAATTATTAGGATATACTTATATCACATGGTGCACTCAGTTAATTTTAGGGTTCGTTTAACAGCACCCCTTATTAATTATCTTTGCCTTTTTTTTAGAGAGCTGATTTTCCCACTACTCTTTTGTCTACTTACACTCCATTTGTTGAAAATTATATATTTTCACTCCTCTTTTGTCCATTTACACTCCATTTTTGGTATATTAAAAAGTATTAAAAAACAACAGTGAGTGTAAGTGGACAAAAGAGAAGTGGGAAAATCAACACCTTTTTTTAATTACTCTTCAATGTAAATTAAAGACCATTAATTAGTTCTGTCTTTTTTGAATATAAAGGATAGTCTTAAACTATAAGGAGAATAAAGTTTCTCACACACACACACACACACTCTTTAAAAGTGCTATTATGTGGAGTTTCGAACCTGAGACCGTTGATATGTAAGTCAATACTATTTTTCACCTAACTAGACATCGTTGACAATTAGTTCTCAATCTAAATGATCTTGTTTTTCTCTTACTTTTATTGTTTTGACAAAATGATATTTTAATTATTCTAAGAGCACTTCCAAAGAATGAAACCCTTGCCATGGCAAGGGGAGCTAGGGCAAGCTACTATTCACGTGAATAGTGGTCGCCCTTGCAAAGCAATGTGTGCTTCCAAATAGCTTGCCATGGCAAAGGGCAAACACTATTCATTTTTTGGTTTTTTTCACAAATTTGTTTACCTAAACAATTAATTTGGACAATATTTTCGGGTAAGATTTTTGGTGTGGGAAGTGAAAAATATGACTAAGTATTTATTTAAAAAAATTCTGAATTTTTTGTATTTTTAAAGATTTTTTCGATTTTTTTAAATTTTTTTGTTCTTGACGTCATCGGCGCCGTCGGTTTTGGACACGGGGCTCGCCACCTTGGGCCAGCCCGTTTCCGTGGACCCCACCAGCAGCCGGGCCTTGGTTTGTTCTTTGGAAACGCCATTTGGGGCCAAACCCCCAGCCCTCCCCTTGGTCCCCTCTGCTGGAAGTGCTCTAATGTCAATGAAGGCGATTAAACTCAAGTGCGAAACAAAAGGCAGATTATGGCATAACTTACGTATGCCAAAAAATCATGTCATAGTAAAAGATTATATTGACAAGCAAATATGACGAACAAAAGAACTTGTAGAAACTGAACAAAATCATGATCCCACAACACAAGAAAAAACATATAAAGTTCTTCATGTAGTTGTATACGTTAGGTTCTTCTTAGGTTCAATTTGTACGAGTAAAATGAGGTGATCCTTGCTCACATCATTTTCTCATGTTTTTTATGTGTGTGAATGTTGTTTTGAAAGTAAGTCAAATATACAAATTGAACTTAGTTTTCTTTTCAATCCCATTATTTCATTCTAATATGATAATGCCACTGACAAGTCTATTTTGAATATATTTTTTTTTGCTTCTACCCTTATTGTCGTAAATATTTGCCTGATGCTTGAAAATATGTACTTGATTTCTTTTTGTCTATTTGTATTTGTGCTTATTTGTGTTATTGTTTAGAAAAAAAAAATGAACTTGTTTGGTTTATAAAATTTTAACTAGACTACTATAAAAATAAACTTTATTTATTTATCTCAATATTGAAGTTTAGGGTTTAGGGTTGCTAATAAACATAAAGAAAAAAAGAAGTTCAAAATCGGATATTCCTTAAATGATTCATGTATGAATTGGAGCTCACTTTATTTGTGTTTTATATGATAGCTAGTATAAATAAGAAGAAATGCATCAAGGCTTCTTTAAATAAATAAAAAACTTTTTTGGATTTTTTTTTAATACAATCGATAGTCTAAACCACAAGGTGGTTTCATGGCCAGGTGTCATGGAGATTCGAACTTGAGATCACTAATCTGCAAGTTAAGACCCTTTTATACTAAGCTATACCCCATTGGCAACTTTCTTTGATTTTCGATTGAAAGAAATGCATCAATGCGGTATTGGAAGCTTTGATTACATGAGTTGAAGAGGATGTTTGCTTCTTCTTTTTCTAATTTGCAATTTTGCAGGGTTTTAGAAATGTTATAAGAAAATGATGAAAAAGGAAATGGGCTTTGTCTATGGGCCCAGGCCCAGTCCCCGAATCTCTTCCAAAATATAAAAGCGGTTCGATCGTCTCTTTTATTTGGGCCCCCGGACCGTTGGAAAAATTTTCAGATCACCGTTTTCTCTCTCCGCGGAACAATCGCAGAGAGAAACGCCGTGCAGTCGTAGAGGCTGACGAAAGAGCGAATTCCTCCGCCTCAGCTCGTCTTCACTCTGCCATGGATTCACGCCACGCATCTCTAGGCCGACGAACGGTTCAGATCTAATTGCCCGCCACCTTCTTTTTTTTTTTTTCAAATTTATATCCGAAGAATCGTATTTTTCTTCAATTTGTTCATTTGATTTGAATTTTTCAGTTGGAAGATATTCGCCAAAAGCGAGCTGCAGAAAAATTGAGCAAAACTTCTTCGGGACCCGATCTCAGCAAAGCCTCAATCCCTATCGGTTTGTCATCTATATTTTGTTAAATTTCTCAATTAAATTTGCTATTGATTTTGTGTGTTATTGCTAACGTCGTTCATTGCACAGATAATGTAGGAATGAGAAAATCGGAGAGTGCCAGTCGGCTATCTGAGGTAGGAGGAGCTAGTTTCTGTATTTTTTTTAGAAAATAAAAAGATTATGAATTTTTTTTTTTGAAGCTTTCGTTTGGTTGCTGAGAAAATCAATTTTAAATTCTCATGTACTTTTGTTGGCTTGTGCAGAGCGACGTTGGCGTTCTAGTTGCACAGATAAAAGACTTGGAGAGGAAGAATGCCGAACTGGAAGAACAAAACAAAAACTTGGCTTCCATGGTTGGTCTATTATTTATATAGATTTGTTTTTCTTTCTTAATTTGCAGTTTAGGAGACTTTTAGTATTTTGGCGATGATCAATTTGTGGTGTGCCTTATTAGTTAGTTTTCTTGATGTTTCAGCTTGAAACAAAGGAAGCCAGGGGTGACGTGCTGCAGAAACGTTTGAATGATCTGGTAAATGCAACACCTTTTAAATATCTTCAATTTTCTTTTCAGTAAATGAATATGTCTTTTTATGTCTAGTGTATTTGTCAACTCTATCTTCCATACATAACTTCTTGTTATGTATGTGTATATTGTTTTATTTTCAAGGCATATTAGTTTTTTGCTGCTTGTGCTAACATTATTACTTAAAAAATATTGGTATGAAATAGATGCACAACTATTGGAAAGAAAAAAAGGGTTTTCCTAGTTAAATCTTTCAGCCTGTTCCCATATGCTTTGTTTGTTGTAAATTGCAGGAGAAAAACACTGTACCGTCTCTGAGAAAAGCTCTCAAGGACGTTGCAATGGAGAAAGATGCGGCAGTTGTTGCACGGGTACTGACCATGTATATGTTAGTTGGTGTTTCATCTCACTTGGTTCATCGTGTTTGGTGTCACTCTTAATCTGGTTTCTTAGTGTAGGAGGATCTTTCAGCTCAGCTTCGTATGCTCAAGAAACGTCTGAAAGATGCAGAAGAAGAACAGTATCGTGTATGCAATTAGTTTTCTATTAGTTCTCTTGTAACAGCAGATTATTATGCTTTTCTCACTTGTTGTCGTGCCACAGGCTGAGGAAGATGCAGCATCCTTGAGAGCAGAACTGAATATGATACAACAACAAGCAATGAGTGGTACACTTAGTGCAGTAACCTCAATTTCTAATTCACCAGATCAGATACAAACCTTAGAAAAGGAGTTGGCTAGCTTAAAATCAGAGTTACAGGTGACAGTTTGTTTAATGGACATTTTGTAGTTTGGCTTGTGGTTCTTGTTTGTAGGCATTTCACTTTGGTACAAATTTTGTAGCGAGAGTCACAATTGAGGCAGCAAGAGCGACAACAATTAGAAGAGGAACAAGCCCGGGCATCCACCCTTACATATGAAAAGCAGGAATTGGAAGAAAAGCTCGCAGCTATATCTAGAAAGGCTTCAGGTGCGAAATCTACCATGCAGAGATTACAACACCATAAGGAATTTCAGAAAATCTCCTTAAGGGCCTACTTTAAATCTTAGGGTGCACATAGTCTCATGTGGAAGAGACTGATGATTATTGTACCTATAAGGCTGTTGGTGAAGAAAAGGCAACAAATTGGCCATTGTAGGCTTGAAATTTTCCTCTCAGGGGATGAGGATTTCAGTACAGCTTCCATCGCATTTTGTTTGCATATTAAGCAATACAGTCATACCTTCCTCGATATCTAATATTATAACCTAGATCCCTTGACGGCTCAGGGTATTTGGAGTTGCAACTGGAACCCCTTTTGGCGTTTTAATTCCAAACTAATTGTTTGTTCTTGATGCCTTCTATTGTGTTTTGATTCGCTAGGTCTCTTTTATGGCTCTGTTAGTTTTGTTGTCGTTTGGCCTTTTAGTATGCTTAATTTCTTGTATAATGGCATTTTACAAAAAAGTTAGCTCTTATGAATGTTGTTTCCCTTGTTCATGCACTGCAGAAGTCTCAGAGAAAGTGGCTGGCAAGGAATTTTCATTAGTAAGTTAATTCTTGATTATCTTGTTAAAACCTTTTATAGTTGCTTTGTCTATGATGACATGCAAAACAAAATAGGGAGGAAAACAAGGACACATCAACTTAATGAGTTCATCTCAGTCACAATTGAGTGCAAATGTTAAGTGGTCTCTTAGCAAGTTCATGTGGTTGTAGTCCACTTGCATTACCTATGTTTACTATTATTGTTGGTATTAGTGTGACTCATCAGTGCTACCTCCTCTTTTTTTTTCTTGTTGTTCCTTGATTAATTTTATTTGGATAAATGATTTACTGGTTAATGCATTACTGGCCAGGAGGACAAGGAGAAACTTGAGAAGCAGTTGCATGACATGGCTGTAGTGATTGAGAAATTGGAAAGCAGTAGACAAAAGCTTTTGATAGAGGTTATACTTGCAACTCTGTTTCTTTTTTTTTTACTCCAATATGATTTTTTGGTGTATGTGTTTGACAGCAAATTCGCTTTTTTGTAAATGGTGGCAGATTGATTCCCAATCTTCGGAGATAGAAAGGCTTTTTGAGGAAAATTCTAATCTCTCGAGTTCTTATCAGGAGGCAATGAGCATATCAGTGCACTGGGAGAATCAGGTAATTGTCAGTGGCTAAGTTGATGGAGATTGACAGAGTGTAGCTTGTGGTTCTAGGAACTGTAGTGTTGCCTATCTGTTTACTTATCCATTATACCTTTTTCCTAATATTATGTGGCGCTTTGGATTCCCAATAATTAGGCAGAAACAATTGTCAACTGTACATGGAAAATGGTTGTTATGACCTGAGCAGACACTTTACTATGCTGGACTAGTAAATTCAGCTAATCTGGTGCATGTTTGCAGTATGAAACTGCATTGTGATACTGAATAAGTAATGATCAACCCAGAGTTTAATTATTTTGTAATATCTTCTTAGAGTAGCCATTCAGTTTACTATATTTCGCTGCTTCTTTCTTTCTGTAAAACTTATTATTTTTTGACATGTGAACTTGCAGGTGAAAGACTGTCTTAAGCAAAATGAAGATCTCCGTGGAACTTTGGATAAGCTGAGAACAGACCAGGCCAAGGGGATGCCAGAATCCCATGAAGGCAGGGATAATGAGACTGGCTCAGCTGCATATACAACTGAAGTTGTCTCCATCAAGGTCAGTCTGTGTGCTTAGTGTGCCATATTTGATCACCAATAAGGTTTTGCAGTAAAACACTTTTCGAGAAAAGGGTAGGAGAAAAAAAGTTTTATTTTTGAACTTTCCTTGGTGCTTTGTTTTGTTATAGATTCAAGATGAGGATGTGATTTGTGGGAAAAGTCTCACTAACCTTTTTTAATGACAAAATTCTGAATAACATATTAGTGTTATTTTTATTTTCTTATCAAACAAGCATGGATTATCCAGAAGAAGGTTTTTATATTCTTTGTTTTATGTGGGTGCCCATTTTGAAGTGGTAGAGAAAGACCAATGTGTTAGAAGTTTATATAACTTGTCAAGTAATTGTAGCCTTCATTATTTGGGATAAGCTTGTAAAAGTGATGATGTCATGACTTTTTCTTGGTTACTTCTCTGTCTGACATCAATGCTATGTTTTCTTTGGTTTGTAGGATCAACTTGCAAAAGAACAGAGCAGAGCAGAGGCGTTATCAGCCGAGGTATTGCAGCTCTCCGCACAACTCCAACAATCCACCCAAGCATACAATGGGCTTGCTCGCCTGTAATATATTCTCTATCTCTCTGTGTTTCCATTTTCTTCTTATAAGTTCCATGCTAATGTCTATTTCATCTAAACGTATTGCAGCTATAAACCAGTGTTGCGAAACTTAGAAAGCAGTCTCATCAAGATGAAACAAGATGGCCCTGTGACTGTGCGGTGAATGCAGAGGCAAATCAGCACAACCCCCTTTGTAGAAAAATTGGTCAAAGAAGCGCATTTTCAATTGTAAAGTTTTTCAAACCCATTTGGCTCGGCTTTTTTCATGTATCAAGGTGTGCATTAGTGAAAAAGTGGTATCCAGAGCTCTGTATCAAACCCATTTGTAGCACCACATTTCGAAGAAATGATTGCAATCCCAAAGTTGTGGCATTCTCTGTATTTTTTTTCTTTTGTTACACGAGGCTCTTTGTATTCTATGTAGCACATTTCAGGAAAACGGTTTATTCAAATTTGAAACATGGAAATTTTTGGTATAAAAAGCTAGAACTAATCCAAAATGCCCCTTTATTTTAGGGTGGTGATTTTTCCATTTTCCTTTTGACCATTTACAATCCATTTTGTGTTGTAAAATTATTGGTGGAGCCCACCATTATGGGGCCCGCGAAGAAATTAAGCAAAGTTGTTTGGGGGCTTATCACCTGCACATTCACAGACATCATTTCACTTAGCCTATAAATAGGTTTGCCTTTTCAGTTGTAGAACACACCAACGGAGAAGAGAGAAGAAAGAAAGAGAAGAATGAGAGTGAGAAATCTGAGAGTTAGTGAGTTCTATGAGAGGAAATTATGTCAGTGTAAAAACCACGAGCAAATACAATTCCAATCCCAAAATTCAGTGGTACTTTTCATACTATGATAATTTTTATAACACGTTATCAACATGATAATCTCTCCTCTTTACCTCTAAATTTTCCCAGTTAAACACTATGTGATTATTTCTCTGTCTTCTCTCTGTCATATGTCTACTCTCACTTTACTACTACGACGACATGCAAACTTTCTTTTTTGTATTCTCACAATTTTCATGTTGTTTCATCCATGTTTGTTTAATTTATTTTTTCGTACTGTAATTTGGAATGACACGGTTTTATACACCATCCTATTATTTTTTGGTGGTGTAATTTCATTGCCCATCACTTTGTAACACATATTATCGTAATAAAAATGATGGTGTGATTTTAAAACCCATCTTATTATATCTTGAATAGTGGCGCAATTACATTGCCCACAAAATATAATATGTTATATATTAGGTGGTGGTTTTATCCCCACGTTTACTTTATTAAAGGTATGGAGTAGAATTAGTGCCCATACCAGTACATTTACTTTAAAGGGTGGTACAATTTATAATGTCCACGCCTCGCAATTTACTTTATCGCACATATACTTTTATTTAAAGTATGGTGCAGGTTTATCATCCATACTAGCAATTTATTTATAGCACTTTATTTTTATGGAAAAAAAAATCATCAGTTAATATACATGAACATTGGGGACCTGAAGTTCCTGTTAAGAAATGGCTTAATGTTCCAGATCCGACCCTGAAGTTTCGGGTTATATATGCAAGATATTTTTGGCCTGAAGTTCAAAAATATAATGGGAAACTAAAGTGCAAACAGATTATTGCAAATTCTAATACATCTAATTTTCTTTTGAAGATACCAAACTTTGCAAAGCTGGAATTTGCTGCCTTGGACATATCTGGGAACAACTATCTATCATGGGTCCTAGATGCCAAGATCCATCTGCGTGCCAATGGCCTTGGAAAAACCATTGTTGATGAAAGTGATGCATCCCCAGAAGAAAACACAAAGTCCATGATTTTTCTTCGTCGTCACATTCATGAATCGCTGAAAAGCGAATACATGGCGATCAATGACCTATTGGTTCTATGGAAAGCATTATGCGAAAGATACAATAACCAAAAGACGGTGACACTCTCGAGAGCCAGATATGAGTAGATACACTTGAGATTCCAAGATTTCAAGTCAGTGTCTAAGTACAACTCGGCGATGCATAGAATCACCTCCCTGATGAAATTATGTGGTGAAAATATCTTCAAGGAGGATATGTTGAGAAAACTCTCAGTACCTTTCATGCCTCAAATGTGCTCCTGCAACAGCAATATAGGCATAATGGTTTTACAAAGTACTCAGAACTAGTTTCCTGCCTTTTATTGGCTGAGCAGAACAATGAGTTTTTATTGAAAAATCACCATTCTAGCCCAATACGCTCAGCACCATTCCCTGAAGTGAATGTTGCATCCCATGAAGTGAATGCCACCTCTTCTCAATACCCACATATGTGGGCAAGGAGGCAAGTGTGGCCGTTGGCAAGGGAATAGAAAAGATCGTGGTGCCCATTTATATGACTTGGGTCCAAAGAGCAATCCATCAATGAGCGGCAAAAATGCATCCCGGAATAAGGGGAAAGCCCAAACAAGCCATGTGCCTAGAAATGTTGAAGGCGCTTGTCACAGATGTGGCGTAAAGGGACATTAGGAGCGTACATGTCGTACGCTGAAGCATTTGGCAGATCTTTATCAATCTTCACTTAAGGAGAAGAAAGTGGAGACAAATTATATTGATCATATTGATCCGATAGGTATACCAGATCCACCAGCCACACACGGCCCATTGGAAATATCGCGTCAGTTAGACATGACGCATCTAGATGTTTCCGATTTTGTTATTGAAAGAAGGAATGAAGTTTATGGGGCGAATTAGACTAAATCCCCTTATGTACCATTTGTATTATCTAAAGTACTTTTTTAATTTTCATTTCAATTAAATAAAAGTGGCAGTGTTTTTCCTTTACATTGAATAATTGTTTATTGATTCAATTTATTTTATTTATTTGAAGGCATGGATATAAATTATGGATGCTCCCAAAATAAGAACTCTAGCAAAGATATTTGTCTCGCAGATAATACGACTACTCATACGATCCTTTGAGATAGAAAGTATTTCTCAAATTTGACGCTTACAAAAGCAAAGGTAACAACCATATTAGGTCATGCAGCTCTGATTGAAGGCTCAAGAACAGCCCAAGTTATGTTACCAAATGGAATAATACTGTCCATTTAAGACGCTCTATATTCATCTAACTCTAGAAGGAATCTGCTAAGTTTTAAAGATACACGTTTGAATGGCTACCATGTTGAAACAAAAAATGAGAAAAATGTGGAATATCTTTGCATTACCTCCAGTGATACCCAAAAGCGTATACTGGAGAAGCTTTGTGCACTCTCATCAGGATTATACTATACAACCATACGGACTATTTAGCCACATAATGTGGTGGACCAGAAGTTCATTTACTCAAATACTTTTAAGCTTTGGCATGACCGGTTGGGACATCCTGGATCCACCACGATGCGTAGGATCATCACCAATTCTAAAGGACATCCCTTGTTGACAAAACACATTATGTTGTTAAGTGATAGTTTTTGCCAAGCTTGTTCATAAGGGAAGTTGGTGATCAGGCCATCACAACCAAAGGTTGATGTTGAATCCCCATCATTTTTACAGAGAATCCAATTGGACATTTGTGGGCCTATTTATCCTCCATGTGGAAAATTTTGGTAATTTATGGTTATGGTAGATGCATCTACCCGATGGTCACATGTTTGCCTTTTGTCCACTCAAAATATGGCATTTGCTAGGCTCTTGGCTTAGATAATTAAATTACGAGCTCAATTCCCAAATTATCCCATTAAGTCAATCCGACTCGATAATGCTGGTAAATTTACATCTCAGACTTTTGATGACTATTGCATGTCACTAGGCATTGACATTGAACATCATGTTCCTCATGTTCATACTCAAAATGGTTTGGCAGAAACTTTAATTAAGCGTCTTCAATTGATAGCTCGCACTTTGCTAATGAAGATAAAGTTGCCACTTTCTGCTTAAGGACATGCCATTTTACATGCAGCATCACTTGTGCGGTTGAGGCCCAATGCCAACAATTAATATTCTCCAATACAACTCGTGCTGGGTGATCAACCAAACATTTCACATTTAAGAGTTTTTGTTGTGCGCTTTATGTGCCTATTGCACCACCGCAACGTACTAAGATGGGTCCTCAACGCATATTGGGAATTTATGTTGGATTTGATTCACCATCTATCATTAGATATTTGGAGCCCCTGACAGGTAATATCTTTACCCTACGGTTTGCGGATTGTCATTTTGATGAGACAATTTTCCCACCATGAGGGGGAGAAAAACCTATTCCTAAAGATCAACAAGGCAAACTCGTTCCTAAAGAACAATGTGAATTATCGTGGGATGTACCCACTTTGTCTCATCTCGATCCTCGTACCACTCAATGCGAAAACGAAGAAAGAATGATCGTTCATCTTCAAAGTATTGCCAATCAAATGCCAAATGCATTTAATGATGCAACAAAAGTGACAAAATCACATATCCCAGCTGCAAATGCACCTGTAAGGATTGATGTCCATAATGGACAAAATAATGTGCCAACAAATGATTCATCTATTGCACGCCTGAAACGTGGTAGGCCACTAGGCTTAAAGGATTCAGTCCCTCGAAAGAGGAAGTTGATGGCCAAAATTAATCCAAATGAAATAAATGGAGAGCCCACAATTCATAACTCAAATGCCGCCAAAGAGGCACATGTACTTACTAAAAAGGAAAATGTCCTTGGTGAGACAAATGCCCCTGAAGTGACAGCGGTACCTGAAAGTCAAGAAATCTCCATAAATTATACATCCACTAATGAATTGTGGAATAGAAATGAGATGATCATCGATGATATATTTGCATTCTCAGTGGCTACTAAGATCATAAAAGATGATGATATTGAGCCATGCTCTATTGATGCACAGAGATAAGATTGGCCTAAGTGGAAAGATGCAATCCAGGCATAATTAAATTCTTTGGGAAAAAAAATAGTGTTTTTGGACCTATTGTTCCAACTCCACCCCCTGTAGGTTACAAGTGAGTATTTACAAGAACGCGCAATGAGAAAAATTAGATCGCAAGGTATAAAGCGTGACTCGTTGCTCAAGGTTTTTCACAAAGGCACTGGAATTGATTATGAGGAAACATACTCTCCAAAGAATGGACGCAATTACGTTCTGTTACTTAATAAGTTTAGCGGTTTCAGAAAAACTTGATATGAGACTTATGGATGTCATTACCGCCTATTTATATGGAGAATTGGATACAGATATGTACATGAAAGTCTCAGAATGACTTAAGTTGCTTGAAGCAGCCAGGAATAAACCACGAGGCATGTTCTCAATTAAATTGAGAAGATCATTGTATGGGCTAAAACAATCTGGGCAAATGTGATACAATCATCTCAGTAAGCATTTACTTAAGGAAGGATACATAAATAATCCTATTTGCCCATGTGTGTTTATTAAAAAAATCCAAGTCCTGATTTGCGATAGTGGCAGTATATATCGACGACATGAATCTAATTGGAACTCCTGAAGAGCTCCAAAAGACTATTGATTATCTCAAAAGCGAATTTGAGATAAAAGACCTTGGAAAGACAAAAATATTGTCTCGGCTTACAGATTGAGCATAATGCTAGTGGTATTTTGGTGCATCAGTCAAATTATACTAAAAAAGCATTCAAGCGGTTTGGCATAGACAAGGCTCATCCACTTAGCACTTCAATGGTCATTCAGTCACTTGACACTAAGAAAGATCCATATCGTCTAAAAGGAGATGATGAAATGGTCCTTGGTCCAGAAGTACCATATCTTAATGCAATAGGTGCATTGTTGTACTTAGCACAATGTACCAGACCAGGCATAGCATTTTCAGTAAATTTGTTATAAAGATACAGCTCTGCTCCAACAAGCCGACATTGAACTGGCATCAAACATATTCTACAATATCTTCGTGGGACAACAGACATGGGCTTATTTTATTCTAGTGAATCGACCAATGCCCCAAATATTGTTGGATATGCTGATGCAGGATACCTCTTTGATCCACATCAAGGACACTCACAAACTGGGTATGTGTTTACATGTGAAGGAACTGCAATCTCATGGCGCTCAACGAAACAAACGTTGGTAGCCACATCTTCCAATCACTCAGAAATACTTGCTCTCCATGAAGCCAGTCGTGAATGCGTTTGGTTAAGGTCAATAATCCATCACATCCGAAGCACATGTGCCCTACCCTCAGCAACAGACACTCCAACCATCCTAAATGAGGACAATGTAGCTTGTATTGCTCAGATCACAGAAGGATACATCATGGGTGACAAGACCAAGCATATATCACCAAAGTTTTTCTACACACATGAGCTTCAGAAGTGTCAAGAAATTAAAGTCAGACAAATCCGTTCAAGTGATACCCTGGTAGATCTCTTCACCAAATCTTTTCCAAAATATACATTCCAAAAGCTGGTGCATGGTATCGGATTACGTCAACTCTGCAAGTAATCAAATTAAAGCATGCAAAATCAGGGGGAGCATTCAAGAGTCCTCTAACATAGGACATATGCTCGTTATACTCTTTTTCCTTCGACTAGGATTTTTCCTAGCAAGGTTTTAACGAGGCAACATGAGCGCATTTAACATTATGTCCCCAATGAAGTTGTACTCTTTTTCCTTCGCTTAGGTTTTTTCCCACTGGGTTTTTCCAAGTAAGGTTTTAATGAGGCAACCGATTAGGGGACTGGTGGTCTCCAAGGGTATTGTAAAGTTATTGGTGGAGCCCACCATTATGCGGCCCACGAAGAAAGAGAGTGAGTTCTATCTGAGAGGAAATTCTGTTAGTATAAAAACCACAAGAGCAAATACAATTCCACACCCAAAATTCAGTGGTACTTTTGATACTCCGATTATTTTTATAACATTTTGTTTTTTTAATACTTTTTACTTTAAGATAAAAGAGAGTATAAGTGAACAAAATAGGAGTGAGAACATATAATTTTTCAAAAACGAAGTGTAAGTGGATAAAAAGGACTGGGAAAATCAGTACTTATATTTTAATTGGAGTACAAAGTTTTGGATTGGATTGGATTGAAAAAGAAAAGTTGACATGATTGGATTGAAAAGAAAAGTTGACAGCTATTGTAACATACTCACCCAGGCTTGGATACGGATTCTAGTCGAGGCCTCAGGTGATCTGAAGTATTCACTCAAACCACAATGTGCCATGAGAAGACACACGTGAGTGAGCAGCTCTCTCCCACATCTAAGCTGCTGGGCATGGTGGTTCCATTCACATTGACTTGCTCAGCTGCATACATAACACAACGTCTCTATCCACACTTGGGTTATCATTTCCCATTCATCTTCATTGTCCCATCCCATCCAACCTCTGTTTCCATTGATTGCAGCTTTTTCACAAGCCTGCAGCCGGAAAACATTACTTTTTTGCTTCTATCTCCTACCACTCCTCCTGGATCCAGCTCTGTGTTCACCTCAAGCAACACTCCACAGGCATGACCTTTATGATACTTCTTCTCTTGTTTAAAAAATTTGTGGCCTCATCTCAAGAATCTCGAAACCTAATTTGCCTGATTCCTTAGGCAACATGAAAGGGCTCATCACGAGAATGTGCATCATATAGTTCGACAACAACTTGCTCAGATTGGATAAAGAATCAGGAGAGGCCTTCGGATGTTTTGAAGATTGCTAATTTGTTGCAATGTGCCACAGGAGAATGCTCTTGTCAAACTGTATTAGTTGAATTTTTGATACAATTTCTCTGCTGCAGCACATGTAGAAAATCTTAAGCATGTCATCACTTATATTATGACATGAATAAATTATATCAGTGGCCGTATTCAGTATCCAATACAAATAATTTTTCAACGCGATATGGTTGTAGCTTTGGCAAATATTTTCAAGTAAATAATGTCATGTTATGATTTGCCAACAGCCTGTCACAAGTGATGAAAACATAGGCCCATAATTTGAAGGCACCACTTGCCAGCAATCAATGGATAGCATTCATATATTCTTCTCTGTGATACATGCCTCCACAATCGTAATCTTTGCTTAATAAGATTATATTCTCAGTCTTCTGTCGATTTCAACTGTTTTAAGGAATCTTTGGCTTTTTATCCAATACCTTTAGCTTTTGTAGCATAATAATGTTATCACTTTACCTTGATTATACTAGCATATGCCATGTAAACTCTGTTATCTTACTGCTAATGATCATTTGGTTCAGCCGTGCTCAGGTTTTACTTTATTGAAAGAGGTCCTTAATTCAAATATTATAACTAGGTCATCTCAGTCATAGGCTAAATGTAAATGTGAAGGGTGGACACGGTCGGTCAGTTCTCACCTCACACCGAAGTAGCACTATTCCACCGTGCGATTCTAACTTGATTCGGTTTTTTAAACCGGTTTTTTATTTTTTTATTTTTTTCAAAATTTTTATTTATTTAATTTTTTATATAAAAACAAATGATAATAAATAAGTTATTTTTTAGGTTTGAAAATTAACAAATGATCAATTCATACAATAGGAAATGTTTTGAAGTTGAACTTAGAAAAATATTAATTATAACATTAAAAATATAGTATTGGATTTAAAATGCATGTATTAAAAAAAACCACAACCGGTCGGTGCGATGCGGTGTGGTGTGGCTGGAATCGAGCAGGATTAGAATTGGTTCGGTCCAGTTTGTTGACTTTTTGGTCAATTGGTTTTTTTCTATTTTTCTCGGTCCGATTAAATTGTTCCTGTTTTTAAGTGCAGGATGCGCACCCCTAGCTAAATGTAGTCAGGGCTAAAAAATTTAGCCCTCCAAAATATTAATTTTTTAAAGAATAGTGGAGAGCTAAATTTTTCCATCTTCAACCATGCAAGGCTATATTTTAGAGTCCTTCATATTTTATTATTTTGAGAAAAACTATGGTACAACACTCATACATTTCACAACTATATATTGTTTAATTTATTTAAACTACTATTTGTGAATAAGTAGAGAATGTGATAGAATTTGTAAGAAATGTGGAATGATATAAGTGGGAAAATTTTTGAAGAAATTTTGAGTTATTTATAGACAAATTTTAGGTTTTTAAATTTAACAAATAATAATAATAAAGCCAACAAGGGCAATTTAAAAAAATAAAATTGGATGGGTTTCAATGGTCCAACCTCCAATGGTTATGACCAAGAATTTTTTATAATATTTTTTTAAACAACACGAATTGAAAACATTTAAAAACGTGACCACATTTGAAAAATAAAATAAAAAATGGATGGGGCCCACAAAAAATTTGGCCTAGGCTAAAGCTGGGTTACATGTGGCCCTATTGGAGGGCTAAAGGGCCAAATGTGAATCTCCAAATTTGACCAAAATTTTGTTTAGCCCATGACTGGAGATGAGTTTTGCTTTATTTTAGGGTTATATTTAGAGTATAGCCCCCATGTCTGGAAATGGCCTAAGGTCCTAAGTTCAAATATTATAGATATGTTGAATTTAAAATAATTAAAAAAATGTTAGCTTGCTGTGCATAAATTAGTGATTTGGTGATGTAGCACAGCTGGCCACCCGATCATTGATTAAGTATTAAGCATAATCAAGGTGTGAGGCCAATCCAAAGTGGTTGGTGAAAGAAACTTTGAACCCATTTGAAGATGGAAGAATACAAAAGGAAAAAGTAAGCACTAGTTATTCTACCAGATTCCCTTGTCTCATGCCATAATCAAAACTTGTTAGATAAGAAAATCATGGTACTCAACATGTACCTATTTCAAGTTCTCTTACAATTACGCATGCTCTGCTGACAATTTCATTCAGCAAAACATGAAGGCCAAAACCATTTGCTTCTGCATTCCTGCAGGCCGCAAACACAAGGATAATCAAGAGAAGCATGATGATGAGCCCTCTCATTCCAGCTCTCGCCGAAGCCGCAAGAGCAAAGGACATGTTGCAACAGGTCCTGGTGATCACAGTGAAAGGCTATGATGGAGAGCACCGCGGCTGCCTCAGCAGCGCCAGCAATGGCCGCGGCAGCTGTAATGATGAGTGCAGCCACATGTCAACTATGGATGGCAATGACGGTGGCGGCGAGGGCAGTGGCGGCGATGGCGGTGGTTGATCCATTGAAAGTTGATGCTTTTGGTTCAATTATTGTCTCTACTATTATATTATACCACTTATTTTGGGTTCTATGATTGTGAAGAGTGAAAGAGTGGACAATCACAATGTGATAATGTATTTTCATTTTATATTTTGCGATAATTATGTAAAGTTTGATTGTCAATGAACTGAGAAAGGAAGGCTTTCGTTGTAGCAGTTCTCTCTCTCTCTGTTCTTTTGTTTATTGTTACTTGTGGAACATGAGCGCATTTAACATTATGTCCCCAATGAAGTTGTACTCTTTTTCCTTCGCTTAGGTTTTTTCCCACTGGGTTTTTCCAAGTAAAGTTTTAATGAGGCAACCGATTAGGGGACTGGTGGTCTCCAAGGGGGAGTATTGTAAAGTTATTGGTGGAACCCATCATTATGCGGCTCGCGAAGAAAGAGAGTGAGTTTTATCTGAGAGGAAATTATGTCAGTGTAAAAACCATAAGAACAAATACAATTACACTCCCAAAATTCAGTGGTACTTTTCATACTCTGATGATTTTTATAACATTTTGTTTTTATAATACTATTTACTTTAAGATAAAAGGGAGTATAAGTGAACAAAATAGGAGTGAGAACATATAATTTTCAAAAAACGAAGTGTAATGGATAAAAGGGGTGGATTTTTGCTTACCACTTTAACTATAGGTGTACCCTCACCACCATCCTCAATGCTTGACACGTGTCCATATGTATAATCATGGTTCCATAAATACAAAGCAAAAGTTAACTATGGTTAGGTCTATGGACATGTGTCAAGCATTGGAAATGGTGGTGAGGGTACACCTATGGTTAAAGTGGTGAGCAAAAATGCTCTCTGATAAAGAGGAGTGGGAAAATCAGTACTCTTATTTTAATTGGAGTACAAAGTTTTGGATTGGATTGGATTGGATTGAAAAGAAAGAAGTTGACAGGATTGGATTGAAAAGAAAGAAGTTGACAGCTATTGTAACATACTCACCTATAGGCTTGGATACGGATTCTCGTCGAGCCTCGGGTGATCTGAAATTGTTCACTCAAACCACAATGTGCCATGAGAAGACACACGTGAGTGAGCAGCTCTCTCCCACGCCTAAGCTGCTGGGCATGGTGGTTCCATTCACATTGACTTGCTCATCTGCATAACACAACGTCTCTATCCACACTTGGCTTATCATTTCCCATTTATCTTCATTGTCCCATCCAACCTCTGTTTCCAGTGATTGCAGCTTTTTCACAAGCCTGCACCCGGAAAACAATACTTTTTTGCTTCTATCTCCTACCACTCCTCCTGGATTCAGCTCTGTGTTCACCTCAAGCAACACTCCACGGGCATGACCTTTATGATACTTCTTCTCTTGTTGAAAAAATTTGTGGCCTCATCTCAAGAATCTCGAAACCTAATTTGCTTGATTCCCTTCGGCAACATGAAAGGGCGCATCACGAGAATGTGCATCATATAGTTCGACAACAACTTGCTCAGACTGGATAAAGAATCGGGAGAGGCCTTCGGAGGTTTTTGAAGATTTGCTAATTTGTTGCAATGTGCCACAGGAGAATGCTCTTGTCAAACTGTATTAGTTGAATTTTTTGATACAATTTCTCTGCTGCAGCACATGAAAATCTTAAGCGTCGTCCACTTATATTATGACACGTGAACAAATTATATCAAGTGGTAGTATTCCAAGTATCATACAAATAATTTTTCAACGCGATATGGTTGTAGCTTTGGCAAATATTTTTCAAGTAAATAATGTCATGTTATGATTTGCCAACAGCCTGTCACAAGTGATGAAAACATAGGCCCATAATTTGAAGGCACCACTTGCCAGCAATCAATGGATGGCATTCATATATTCTTCTCTGTGATACATGCCTCCACAATCGTAATCTTTGCTTAATAAGATTATATTTCTCAGTCTTCTGTCGATTTCAACTGTTTTAAGGAATCTTTGGCTTTTTATCCAATACCTTTAGCTTTTGTAGCATAATAATGTTATCACTTTACCTTGATTATACTAGCATATGCCATGTAAACTCTGTTATCTTACTGCTAATGATCATTGGGTTCAGCCGTACTCAGTTTTTACTTTATTGAAAGAGGTCCTTAATTTAAATATTATAACTAAGGCCATCTCCAGTCATAGGGTTAAATGTAGGGGTGGACATGGTTCGGTCCGGTTCTCACCTCACACCGAAACCGGCACTATTCCACCTGCGATTCTAACCAGCCCGGTCTAGTTCCAATCGGTTTTTTATTTATATATTTTTTCAAAAAAATATTTTTTATTTAACTTTTTTTTATAAAAACAAATGATAATAAATAAGTTATTTTTGGGTTTGAAAATTAACAAATGATCCAATTCATACAATAGAAAATGTTTTGAAGTTGAACTTAGAAAAATATTAATTATAACATTAAAAATATAGCATTGGATTTAAAAAATCTGTAAAATTAAAAAAAAATTAAAAAAAAACCACAACTAGTCCTGTCCGGTGCGGTGCTGTGTGAAACCGAAATCGGAACCAGTTAGAATTGGTTCGGTCCAGTTTGTTGACTTTTTTGGTCAATTGGTTTTTTTTTCTTCTGTTTTTTCTCCCTGTCCGATTTGGTGTTCCCGTTTTTCGGTCCGTATGCCCACCCCTAGCTAAATATAGTCCAGGGCTAAAAATTTAGCCCTCCAAAATATTAATTTTTTAAAGAATAGTGGAGGGCTAAATTTTTCTATCTCTAGCCATGCAGCCTACAGGGCTATATTTTAGGGTCCTTCATATTTTATTATTTTGAGAAAAACTATAGTACAACACTCATACATTTCACAACTATGTATTGTTTAATTTAATTAAACTACTATTTGTGAATAAGTAGAGAATGTGATAGAATTTGTAAGAAATGTGGAATGAAATAAGTTGGAAAAGTTTTGAAGAAATTTTGAGGTATTTATAGACAAATATTAGGTTTTTAAATTTAACAAATAATAATAATAAAGCCAGCAAGGGCAATTTAAAAAAAAAATGGATGGGTTTCAATAGTCTAACCTCCAATGGTCATGACCAAGAATCTTTTATAATATTTTTTAAACAACACGAATTGAAAACATTTAAAAACGTGATCACATTTAAAAAATAAAATAAAAAATGGATAGGTTTTAAATGTCTGATATGAAAGCACGTCATGGCGCAAAAATTTGGCTGGCAAGCTACATTATGGCTACTGTTAGGCCATCTCCAAGTCGTAGGGCTATATGTAGTCAGGGGCTAAAAATTTAGTCCTTCAAAATATTAATTTTTATAGAATAGTAAGGCTAAAATTTTCCATCTCCAAGTGTAGGACTATATTTTAGGAGCACCTTCATATTTTATTATTTTGAGAAGCATAGGGCAAAAATGGATGGATTTGATGTGCGATATGAAAAGCACGTCGTAGAACAAAAATTTGGCTGCGCTAGAAATTTAAATGTGGCTGGTTGGAGGCTAAAGGCGAATGTGGCCTCCAAATTTGGCCAAAATTTTATTTAGCCCATGACTAGAGATGGTTTTGCATTATTTTAGGGCTATATTTGGGATATAGCATGGTGGAGATGGCCTTAGAGGGCTAAAGAGCCAAATGTGGACCTCCAAATTTGGCCAAAATTTTGTTTAGCCCATGACTGGAGATGAGTTTTGCATTATTTTATGGTTATATTTGAAGCATAGCCCATGTTTGGAAATGGCCTAAGATCCTGAGTTCAAATATTATAGAGGACATATATTGAATTTAAAATAATTAAAAAAATGTTAGCTTGCTGTGCATAAATTAGTGATTTGGTGATGTAGCACAGCTGGCCACCCGATCATTGATGTAAGTATTAAGCATAATCAAGGTGTGAGGCCAATCCAAAGTGGTTGGTGAAAGAAACTTTGAACCCATTTGAAGATGGAAGAATACAAAAGGAAAAAGTAAGCACTAGTTATTCTACCAGATTCCCTTGTCTCATGCCATGATCAAAACTTGTTAAATAAGAAAATCATGGTACTCAACATGTGCCCTATTTCAAGTTCTCTTATAATTAGCATGCTCTGCTGACAATTTCATTCCAGCAAAACATGAAGGCCAAAACCATTTGCTTCTGCATTCCTGCAGGCCGCAAACACAAGGATAATCAAGAGAAGCATGATGATGATCCCTCTCATTCCAGCTCTCGCCGAAGCCGCAAGAGCAGAGGACATGTTGCAACAGGTCCTGGTGATCACGGTGAAGGCAATGATGGAGGCACCGCGGCTGCCGCAGCAGCGCCAGCAATGGCCGCGGCAGCTGTAATGATGAGTGCAGCCCACATGTCAACTATGGATGGCAATGACGGTGGCGGCGATGGCAGTGGCGGCGATGGCGGTGGTTGATACATTGAAAGTTGATGCTTTTTGTTCAATTATTGTCTCTACTATTATATTATATACCACTTATTTTTTGGGTTCTATGATTGTGAAGAGTGAAAGAGTGGACAATCACGATGTGATAATGTATTTTCATTTTATATTTTGCGATAATTATGTAAGTTTGATTGTCAATGAACTGAGAAAGGAAGGCTTTCGTTGTTGCAGTTCTCTCTCTCTCTCTCTCTGTTCTTTTGTTTATTGTTACTTGTGGAGCCTTTTGTTTGCAAGAATGATTGAGTACATCCCATAAGCTTGTGAGTCTTGTACAAAAAAACCCTCTTCAAGCTAGTGTATCATTTTTGTGATGGATTGAGATAAGTTAGGATAAAAGTATTTTCTTAAACATGTCTGTTTTGATCAAATTTTAAGTTGTACTCGAAAGCCTTTTAGAGTTCTTACACAGGCTCCATCTCAAATTTTCTATAGTGATTCTATGACCACTCAAAACTTGCCTCTGAGAACATCTATGCTCAAGCTTTAAACGATAAAAAATTGGAAAATTAGACCAATGTCATCTATTTAACCCCAGGGAAAGACCTATCCCTAAAAATTTGGCCGGGAAAGATATCCCAACAAATTTTGCAAACAAACTTCTGTAGGAAATATTTATCCTGACAAACTCTCACCATGAGAGATCTATCCGGACAAAGCCAGGAAAGATATCTCCCGACAAATTTTGTCGGAAAGTAAAAATGTCGCCGGAAAAGATTTATTTCAAAAAACTTTCACTTGGCAAGATCTATACGACAATAGTTCACCTGGAAAAGATTTATCGCGACAAAATTTCTCCATGAGAGATCTATATCGACAAACTTTCGCCAAGAAAGATCTATCACGACAAAATTTATAAGGCAAAAAATAACTTTCACCGGGAAAGAATATATACATACAAATCAATTTGACACCTCAATTAAAATTTGTTGCAATGTACTATAACTTACACTGTGTCTCAAATAAATTGCACATGATCAAGCCGTGAGCCTTTTGAAGAGTATGTTGACATCCAACATATATTCATTATTCATACCACCATCCTCTCTCTTTTTTTTCCCTACATGGTATCTTTTTCGTGGCTTATCAATTGAGAATTATTGTGTTTTCTTTTGTCCCGCGTGGTTGCAATTAGCGCAGCACAATTTTTTCATGTGCCTATTTTGTGGCTTGAAAATCGAGGTTATTTTTGTTGGGATAATTTAGATTTAAAAAGAGAGAGAGAGAGAGAGAGAAAATAAAAAACAAAACAAAAACATCAACGGCCCAAAGTAAAAGGGCCCAAGAAACTCAACCCACTCCTTACCACGTGCGGCCAACGTAAGGCTTTGTCTTTTATTATCTCACACACACACGACGACACTATCACATCCCCAAACCCCAAACCCCAAAGCCGTATTCTCTGTAAACCTAAAATCTCCAATCTCCGCATTCTCCTTACACACAGAGACACAGCCATGGCTCTAGTGAGACCCGGATCAGGGTCAGCTCAGAACCAGCCGGCGAAGCTCCGATGGGGAGAGCTCGAAGAGGACGACGGCGAGGATCTGGACTTCCTCCTGCCGCCGAAGCAGGTGATTGGGCCCGACGAGAACGGGATCAAGAAGGTGATAGAGTACAAGTTCAACGAGGACGGCAATAAGGTCAAGATCACGACCACGACTCGGACTCGGAAACTCGCCAACGCGCGACTCAGTAAGCGAGCCGTGGAGCGCCGCTCCTGGCCCAAGTTTGCCGACGCCGTGCATGAGGACGTCGGTGCCAGGCTCACCATGGTCTCCACTGAAGAGATCCTCCTCGAGCGCCCCAGGGCTCCTGGTATGCCTTGTTCTTCGTCTTCTAGTATTTTCGAATTGTTGTCGTTGATCGGTGTTTTTGTTTTAGGGTTTGTGAGGAGGATTATGTGGAATTTAGTTAGGCTCTGTGTGTTCTCATGAAAAAAAAAAATGCATTTTCATGAAGAAAAAAAAAGTGTTTTGGGGGAGCTTTTTGATAAAAGCTTAATTGTGTATGTTTATGCTTTTGTGATTAAAAATCGATTCTTAGAAATATAGTAAAATGAAAATTTTGGATTAAATTTTCAGTTTGTTGCTCCCCTTGGGGAATTGGGTATTTTCGCACAAGATTTTGGTTATTATTTTTTAGTTTCTCTGTTAGTTTTTGCAGTAGACATCTAATGATCGTTGAATTAAATTTCAACCAAATATGTTTTTCTAGGAGTATTTCAAGTAGGTGAACTGGGTCTGCTATTGGAACAAATGAAGCTGTAATTGTGAATTAAATTTTTCGTTTTTTATTACTAGGCAGTTTGCTTTTCTTACCCTTGCTTTTACCAAGTTCAAGGGAAATTAGTGCCGTTTGTTTGAGGCAATTGCTATAATAGGAAAAGATGCTTTGTTTAAATGAACAATTGTTTGCTTGGTGCATGAATATTAGTCTGTCTAGCTGACCTTATATGCGTCTTCTAGGTGAGCATGGGGCACTTACCAATTCTTTTTGGAATTAGTTCCAAGAGTTTTCCTAATTGGCTTAAATCTTATAACTCCATATGGACAGTATACATGTCTAGTTAAATTATGCAGACAGATCTTCTAACCCAAGACCCTAAGTATTTAAGTTTGTCTTACAAACTTAAGACAAGTTCAGCTGTGCCTGCTATCTTGAAATGCTCCTTCATCTGGGCCTGGACTCAAGTCCCTTAATTTAGGTTTATGTGGAGGTTGGATGTTGTTTTAGGTTAAGAGGCCTGCTCAGGGATGGCTACTTTCTCAGAGTTATTTTAGTCTTGATTTTGAAGATAATGTATATTGCCATGTCATTTTCATTTGTGCATGAGGCATGATTGACATGGAATAATATTTTGAGTAAATATTTGTTGATGACCTCATCTATCTCATTGCTTCTGTGGCTTCTCTATTTATGTATTCTGTTAGAGATTTATTTTTTTATTTATTTGGTATCATTCCATTCCAATTGGTCACAGTAACTGATTTTTTAGGGGTTTTGTGATTATAATTTATCATCATTACCCCATTTTTATATTTGTATTTGACTGTGAACTCCAAACTCCAAACAGGTAGCAAGGCAGAAGAACCAAAGGCTGGAGGAGACTCTTTGGCCCAACTCGGAAAAGGAGGGGCTGCTCTCAAACTATGTAGGACGTGCGGTAAGAAGGGTGACCACTGGACTTCACACTGCCCGTATAAGGATCTCGCCCCACAGGCTGAAGCATTTAGTGATAAGCCTCCAACATCAGATGCCGCAGCAGGAGCTGCTGGAACTGGCAAGTATGTTCCTCCAAGCGTGAGAGCAGGGGCAGACAGAACTGGATCTGATATGAGACGAAGGAATGATGAGAACTCTGTTCGTGTCACCAACCTTTCAGAGGACACACGGGAGCCTGACTTGCTTGAACTTTTCCGGCCTTTTGGTGCTGTAAGCCGTGTTTACGTTGCTCTTGATAAGAATACTTCCATTAGCAGAGGATTTGGGTTTGTCAACTTTGTGAACAGGGAAGATGCCCAGAGAGCAATCAACAAACTGAATGGGTATGGTTATGACAATCTCATCCTCAGGGTTGAATGGGCCACACCCAGGACAAATTAGGACCCTTCTTACCCCTCTGTCTGCTTAATCTTATAAAGATATTTGCATTAAGAATATTTTTGCCGGATTTTGGTCCTATAATGTTTTTGTTCAGATGCTTTATTGAAATTTATGTTCAAGATTTTGTTGCTCTAAATGGTTATTCAAAGTTGCTTGTACGAGTATTCAATGATTAATATGAGCTGCATCCTGCAAAGCCTTAAAAATGGCATCTTGAATACATTTTTTATTGTACTAGAAGATAGATGTGGCTAGAGATCTTAGGTCTAAGCCAAACCTAACACTGTTGCGTTTTCTAAATAAACTCAAGGGTTTGAGTTTTGTACACACTGCTTGCAATGAATCGTGAGCTGTTTGGTTTATGCAGCCCCCTGAGATTGGGTTCTGCAGCTTTATTTTGTTCATGAAAAAAACATTTATTTATTCACCTGCTCCTTTGTAAGATAACACCAAACAAAGTTTCCATGCGAAGGGAGAAAACAAGAAATTGAATATATCCAAACAAAGTTTCCACAGCTATCAACATTTAGTTGACCATTGATTGTTAGGATATGACTGGGCTGGAGGTAGCACACGTTGTGAATTGGATTCCAGGGGAGGCAATGAGTTGAGAGCTTGGGGGAGGACTCATGGCAGAAGCTGAAGACAAGAAGAATTCGATTCCCAATCGATTGGAGCTTGTTGAATCCGCCGGAAGTCGGACGTGGGGCACTGCAGGCAATTCACGGTACCAAGACTCCGGGGTTGGTTGCTCACCAGCCCTATACTGAAGTATAGCCCTGTATAGTAAGGGTAGGAGGCCCTCCATTACATAAGAGGAGAGGGGAGGGATGAACTATTTTTCAGTGGGGGTGAGATTTGGGAAGGATTTTAAGGCAAAAGGAGAGGGATGGTATTGTGAAGGAACTGGTACAATGTCATTTTCTCCACGCCTAAAAGTGACCGTGTGAGGTAAAATGAAAGCTCATCTCCCACAGTGGGGGGATCCAAATAAAGAAACTATGGGCATGATATTATATATTTTACCAAATCTGTCTAAGATCTGTTTTTTAGGTGGCAACATGTCACTTTTGTTTTTATATTTGTGTGGTTTTTTTTTTAAAAAATCCAAGTTTTATTTCATCTGTGAAATCAAAGAGATGGTCTCTACCTTCTTCCAAAGGGAGGCTCGAGAGCCATCATCTGTCCAACTTGCCCACTTCCCTCTCCAAATGCAATCTCCCAAGGGTTTTGTTGTCCATCAAGTTGCATGCTGTAAAGTTTTCGGGTATATTAATGCACCATGGAGTGAAAAATGGTAATAGAAATGCACTTACATATATATATATATATATATATTCTCTCATATAGATGTCCGCTTTTTATTATCGTGTGGATGTTGTTGTAAACAGTGAAGAAAGCATGGAGGGGTATTAGAAAATACATGGCGTCCGCACAATAATAACATTTAGACGTCAGCATAGGAGAATTTCTATATATTATATAATGCTCTAGTCTGGACGTCCGTTAATTTTTTAATATGTGGATTTGTTGTTTTAGCCGCTTTCTTTGCATCTAATTAGTTGTTTTGGATAACTCAATGCTTACATTCGTATAAAATAAAACAATGAAAGACCAAATAAAAACAGATGTCAATAGCAGACCAAAACAGAGGCAGCCTACAGTGGAAGATAAAAAATAAAGGCTGCTACCAATTCATTGGTTGAAGAAAGTTATAAAAGCGGTGGGAAAGTGGTGGAACATATGTTTTTGCTTTCTATGCACTAATATACAATGATATGAAATTCTTTGAGTTGATGTAGTAGAACAAGAAGCAAAAGAAAACACACATTCGGACATTAAGCAAAATACAGACGTATGCATTAGATATATATATATATATATAAATCAATCCCCTTTCATTGAGAGATTCTTCAAATAATTTTATTTGAGTGACACTCTTTAGGGTATCTTACAAATTTATTTGAGGGACACCCTTTAGGGTACTTTACCAAAAAAAAAAAAATTCAACGATCCAAACCGTCTATTTTTCAAGTCTTCATTCATAGATCATCCTTGCGAAAAATCAGAAAAATTGAAAATCATTAAGGCATCTAATTACAAGGAACAAAATAGATGATGCTTTAAGAAAAGACTAAAATAGCAATCATCTAATTAAGTGGTCAAATAATTTCGGATTCAAGTGGTTTTTTGTAGAGATAATCTTTGAGGTAATGTCTAAAACTTAGGCGGTTTGGATCATTGAAAGACAATGTGTGGTGAACCCTAAAAGAGTGTCCCTCAAATAAGTATTTGAGGGATCCCTCAATATAAGCTCATATATATCCTTCGAATTTCCTTCCCGTTATTCCGAGCTTCAATATTTCCTTCGAATTTTTCCGTTTTCCTTCGCTTTATCCACATTCCCAACACTTGGGCATTTTTATCCTTCGAATTTCCTTCCCATTGTCCTTCCCTTTATTCCGAGCTTCAATATTTCCTTCGAATTTTTCAGAGCTTCTTAATAATTTATCCATATTCAAAAATAATGCTAAATTTGGTACAAAATCTAGAAAAAATTAGATTGGATGTATTCAAAATAACTAAATGTAACATATTTAAAATGACTATATGCTAGCAGTCATTTGAAATTCATTTGTTTTACTAAAATAATAGTATAAACAAACAATTTTATCTTATAATAGCTAATCACTAAATTTAGAATTACATCATCCAAATGGACACTACTTAGTATTTACATCACAATCTTTAACCATCCTAGATGTCACATCTTGTAAACATTACGGTTAATTTCTTGAACACGTGTAGTTCTTCACCCTACATAAACCAATAATTATCATCAGAGCTATATGTCAAAGTCAAATCTCAAAAGTGTCCACAAAAGGGGCCATTATCTATACTCCTGTAATCTAAAGTTCAACTTGACTTTATTCTAGGGGTGGGCATCAAAACCGGAATACCGAAACCGTCCCGAAATCGTGTCAATCCGTGCCAATCTCGTGCCGTCCCGTTTGGTGTTGATGGGGAAACGGGATGATACCGTGTCATCCCGTTACTATTTGGCACGACACCAGTTCCGGATTTCTGATCCCGTTTGGTGTCATACCGTATTGAACAGTATTCATTTAATATAATATTAATATATTTTTTTGGTATGAAATATAATATTAATATTTTTTTTTGGTCTGAAATATAATATTAATATTAATCCCTAATATTTTCACACTCTCACTCTCAGCCGTCAGCAACACCACGCTCGCAACTTCGTAAGATCCAACCCAAACGACTTCTCCGTCTCTCTCTCCTTCCCTCTATCTCTCCTTCCCTCCACCACACCATCGATCGATCCAGTCCAGACCACATTCTCAATCTCATCTTCTTCTCCTCCTCCTTGCTCTCTCTCTCTCTCTCTCTCTCTCTCACCCTAAAAATCAGTTTAATTTGGCTAATGTGTTCGTGTAGCAGCTTGAGGAGGGGAGACTCCAATTTATAATTGTAAGCAGTAGGCTTTGATTGTTAGAATTTCTAACTTAGAAATGCAAATCAATAAATGGTTTGGTGAAATTTGGACGGTATGGTCTCCACCACTATTAATTCCTTTATCAGACTAATTGTAATCTTTGACAGAAGGCAGCTGCATATCTTTGATTTTTCTTCATAGCTTTAAATGCTATCTAGGGATATCAGTTTGTACACGGTGTTGGAGGCTTCTGGGTTAGGTTGGGACCAAAACAATAAACGCATACTGTACGGTATCAGTTTTGATACCGAATCATACCGGTCCCGTTTGAGGCCGGTATGGTTTGAACGTGTTTTGAAATTCCTTCATCCCGTGTCATATCGTCCCGAACCTTCTATCCGGTATTGACACCGGGATAACTTCCATCCCGTGTCATCCCGTACCGTGCCCACCCCTACTTTATTCTTCTTTTATTGAAACGATAAATTTGCTATCTAAGCAGTAGCGGATTCAGAAATTTTTAGTGTTGGGGGCAAAATGTAATTGTTCAAATCACTAATAGAATTTTAAAAAATTTCTAAAGTAGTATTCATGCCTAAAGAAGACAACAATATTTTCTAAGTAATATGAATATTGGGGAATTCCAAAATATAACAAAAAATACCAATGCTCAATCTTCTTCAAATATGAATGAATTATATACAAGTAATAAAAAATGACCTCGTTTTGGTATGACAATTTAAACAAAAAAACATATGAAGTTTAGATGCCCACATAACTTTGCCCCTCCATGTTCTATATGAAGACTTTTGTCAAACATTTTGCCCCCATTGCAACCTACTCTAGCATAGCTTCAATAGAGATTCTAGGGACTTCATGGATAGGAAGAAGGGTGAGTCAGGGCAATAGCCTTCACTGGCCCTTAGATGGACCCGCCACTGTATCTAAGCCACTAACCTATTATCTAAAAATAACTTAATCTTGATAGGATATAAAGGCACTTGTACCTATTATAAGGTGACAAGTGTCATGTTGTGATTTGTTGAGTTAGTTTGGTTGCTTAGTCAAGAAGATTACAGTACATAATGAAGGTGTAAGCTTGTAATTCATTCATTAAGTAAGAAATCAGAAATAGAAAATGTTGGTGCAAAAACTAGATAGGTAGTTGTAGGACCAACTTAAAGATGATGTAGATGATCAAGGGATCAGATATGGATGATGAAGGTGAGGACCTTGGGTATGCATGAGCATTCGGTAGGCAAATAGACATACATGCATAAGACAGATGTACGTGGTTCACTCGAATAATGGGTTATGTCCACGGAGAAGTATGTTCTCATTATGATAATGTGTGTATACAAGGGGTTAGACCCAAAGAGAAAATGAATGACCTGATTGCCGAAGATTGAGGCCTGGCTGAAGGCCGAAGATCCGTGAGCTTGCAAATGGGCTCATGGGTCAGCCCATGGTGGCCTAGTGAGCAATATGGAGCCCCAGTAACCCACCCAAGTTGGGTTCGGTTGCCTCCTCTTCTTGAAGGAGAGAGATCTCTTTTATAAGTAAGAGGGAGTCCCCTCTTCTTGTGTTTTGTCGATGTGAGACTCTCTTTTCTTTTCTTGAAGTGGCTTGGGAGTGCTTAGCCAGATCTTTGACAAATAGAAAACAACATCTTTTTCTGCAATTCTCTCAGATTCTTCTCATTCTCTTTAATGTTTTCCCTAATCTTTATTTTTTTTTTCTCTTAAATTATAAAAGTTTTAATAAAAAAATCTGGGTGTAATAAGACAAAAGAATTTAAAATGTATTCGTACAAAAATAAATGAAAAATATTAATGAGACTAACTTTATGGTGTGTTTACTAATCAGGAATCGAAATTCTCATCAGGAATTGAATTCCACCTATGGAGAATTCCTGCGTTGACTTCACATCAGGAATTGAAAAGTAAGTGGGGCCCACATGAAATTAGGAATTGAATTCCTAATTTTGGAGGAATTCAATTCTTTGATGGGAGGTAGTATTTGAATTCCTTGAGAACTTACTCATTAGAAATTCATCTTTTTTACCCATTATGTCCTCACACAATTTTCAAAATTCCAAATTTGCCAACTATTTTAACCAAACAACGAGGACACTTTAGTAATTCGTACCACTTCTACCACAATTCCATATGGTTTAGTAAACAACTTCAATAGGAATCCGGAATTTAATTCCCCTCAATCCATATGGTTTATTAAACAACTTCAATAGGAATCCGGAATCTAATTCTCCTCAATCTAACTCCTCCTCAATTCAATTCATCCTCAATTTAATTACGGATTAGTAAACATGCTATTAGATTAGTTCGCTTAAAACATAGTTATTGGTCTATTCCTTCGATTGATTGAGAAAAGTGCCAAAATTTTGTGACAATTGGAGAAGCTGCCTACCCCACTTGAAATTACATCTAGTTCAGATAATTACTCCAAGCCATGCGATCCTACCCCAAGTAAAACCAAATCATCAATGGGATAAAAATAAAAATAAAAAATCAAACTGAAAAGAAAAGAGGGCAGATTGGGAAAAACAGAAAGAAAGTACCAAAAGAATCCAAACTGGCAGGCAGACGTGCACTCTCCGAACTCCGCTCGTCAGCATCGGCTTCATTGGTAATTTTGGATATATAATGCAACAAGGAGCCCAAATCTTAAAGACCCAGATTCCCTTTTCGACAGTCTGTCTCATACTCTCATCTCGTGGGGTGCTTCTTGTGTGTGCCTTACTGAGCAGAGCTCTCCTTACAGGTTGTACCCACGACCGCATTTTCTTGGGTTCTCAGATATCACCTTGTTCAAATCCTCAGAAACGTTTTCATGGCTTCGCTCGTCGAATCTGGCTGGAGGGTACTTCCTCTTTCAACCCTTTTACTTTTATACTGTGGTCATAGGCTTTTTACTGGTTTTCTTTTCTTTTTTTTAAAATAAAAATTTTGTTTCTTGGACCAAGATTTGATCTTTTTGTTGGGTATTGCTTGCTTTTGAATTACTGTCTATTTTTACCCCTATATGTGTATATGATGATGATAATGCAGGCATGTGGGTTGTGATTGGTGTGATGGGTTTTTCTGTTTTTGTGGGATAACGTAATGATTTGATCTGCCTAGTGCATTTGAATATTGTTGTTACTGAATTGAAGTAATGAGGTCACTGGGTGGTTCTTTTCTTTCGTTTTCTATTTCTTTAAGTAATTTGGATGAGGGATAGTGTCATTAAGGCGCATTATGTGTTCAGAATTGATTTCAGCTGATGATTTGGAGATATTTTATTTAGATTATGTTTCTTCAAAAAGAAGCAGGTTCGTGTAAGCAGTGTTAGTCGTATGATGCTTGAGTGTGAAGCAATATAATTGGTGCATTTGGATATTGTGGTTTCTGTTTTCAAGTTATGTGGTTATTTGGTTACCTTTTTTTTTTTTTTTTTTTTTCTTTTCCTGTCCTTTTCCATTGTAATGACATCAGGGCAGCATTAGGTGTTCAAGATTGACATCAGGTGAGGATTTGTAGGTGCTTTATTATGATTATGTTCCTTCAAACCTAAGCGGGTTCATGTAATTTGGTCTAACATCGTTAGCTATATGATTCTTGGATGTGAAGCAATATAGTTTGAAATGGTATTATTCCACTGTTCTTTTCTTTGACTAATAACTGTACCTAAATGTATATCTGTTTCTTATTTCATGTAACACCAAACTCCTTTTTCCAAACTTCCAATATCCTTTCTATTGAATCTTGGGACCCTGGATCACATGGACTGGGATTTGAGTCTAGGTTAGGAGCAACACGATGCGTAGGCAGGTGTCATCATACTCTAGGTTTTAAATGATGGAAAGTATTTTTCATTCTTTCAATTATTCTAGGTCTATTTTTCAAACATAGTGTTTCTCGGTTGGTCCGTGCTTTCATCTCCATTGATCAATTTTGTAACTTTGGCGTGTGAATGTTGCCTTTAAATGTTCTCAAATGAAAGGAAAATGCAACTGATTTCTCTCTAGAAACTCCTCTGGTCAGGAATGATTATTTTTCCTTCTTAATTCCCCAATTGTCTCTATCGTTATCTGATATTTTTCTTACTTTGTGAAATTCTTCTTTCTTTACTGTGCAGTATATGATCACAAATTTCAACGACTTTCAACTGGCTTGTCTAGGAAGTTTCTTTCTCCATGAGAGTGTTTTCTTTTTATCTGGACTCCCTTTTATATTTCTTGAGAGGGCAGGATGGCTGAGCAAGTACAAGATTCAGGTTCATCTCTCTTGACTCGGCTCTTAGTTAATTCTTTTCACATTTTTTTTCAGATCAGAAAGTCTTTTTTCCTTCCTCAAAGATTTGTCTGACTAGTGCTATATGGCAGAAAAAATGTTTTCCAGCTATGTTTAACATTGGAGATTGTAGGCACAAATGTGTCTTGGAATCTATTTTTAGTAGAAGTATCAGTGATCAGGGATGAAGTTAGTTGTAGATTTGTTGAATTCTTTATATGATGTTAAAATGAAGGGTGATGGAGACTACGTAGTTTGGTTGGGCTTTATGTTTTGAGAAGAAATTTGATATCAAAGTTTTTTATTGGGCCTTATTGCAGTAATCACAGTTTTGTTTCCTTTGGGGGAGGCTTATGGGAAAAGTGAGGCTCTAGAGCTAGCCTTTTAGACATGAACTGCAGCTTATAAGAATCTTACACTTGATAGTTTGTGGTTCAAGAGGATTTTGATTAATAGTTGTTATTTTGGGATGGGTACTAGGTTGGCAGAGGAGGCATTGAGTCATCTCTTGTTTTAAATTGCACTGCTCACATGTATGGGTGTTTTCTGCAGACAAAAAATAACAGCCCTGCATCTCAGGAGAAATGTATTACTCGCCTACTGCTATATCATTTTTGTGTCAATCTGCCAGTTATGATCATTTCCTATCCTGTCTTCAAATTCATGGGCATGCAGAGTAGTCTTCCATTGCCGTCCTGGTATTTTCAGGTTCTTTATATGCTAGAGCATATTTTCTCAGACATTGTGGAAGTTGATGCCATTATCATTTCAAATGATGAAGGCCACAATTTTTTCTACCTTTTTGAACATGTGGACTCTGAAAATGCATAATTCTGTAATTCTGCATTTGGTTTCGCAGGAAAGTTGTTTCAACACAAATCATTTTCTACTTCATCTTAGAGGATTTTGTATTCTATTGGGGACATAGGGTTCTGCATACAAAATGGTTGTATAAGCATGTGCACAGTGTCCATCATGAGTAAGTGAGAGTTCTAAGTGAACATATTCGGTGTTAACAGTTTTGAATAATGTAATTTGTGAGCTGCATTTTGGAGCTCTTATTGGTACAACAAAACATGTGCAGATATGCTACGCCTTTTGGACTGACTTCTGAATATGCTCACCCGGCTGAGATATTGTTCCTTGGCTTTGCCACCATTATTGGTCCTGCCATCACTGGGCCCCATCTGATCACTCTGTGGTTATGGATGGTACTTAGAGTGCTCGAGACAGTAGAGGCACATTGTGGTTACCATTTCCCTTGGAGCCTTTCAAACTTCTTACCTTTGTATGGAGGGTGAGTGTTTTTTTATATAGCGGTCCTTTTTAGCAGGGTATAGTACAATATGTGCTAATTTATTCCTTTGTTTCTGAAATGGTTTTCTTTTATCATCCAGTGCTGATTTTCATGACTATCATCACCGTTTGCTTTATACCAAGTCTGGCAACTATTCATCAACTTTTGTTTACATGGACAGGTAAGCTTTTAGCATATGCTGCTTAAAGCATTAGGAATTTTTATACTGTATTGTAAACTATAGTGATTGCCAGATTATCTCTGAATTATTTATGAAATATACTTGGATCAGACTACGAATTAATATTTCATCCTTTTTGTCAGTTGGTAGTTCCATGTTTTCAAAAATGAATATACCATGGAATATAGTGTTATATAACATGAAACCAATATTTGTTCATCTTATGAACTTAGTTGTTATGGCTGACATGTTCTGTTCTATAAATTGCTTTTTTAAATACAGAGAACGGTTAGCTTAAAATATCTGAAATATTATTTCCCTGAGATGCACAAGCTCCTGATTTCATTTTCAATATGCGGATGGGTCTTGTTGGTTAGACCAAAACAAAGTCTTCATTGAAAGTATGAGATGGTTTAAGGCTCACCCTTTTCATTTGTGTGGATGAATTTGGGTTCTAAAATCTAGCAGTTTTTCAGGTCCCATAGTTTAACTAAAAACCTGGTAGCCGTTCCGGGTTCGTCCGACCTGGTCCAGATCTTAATTGGAATCGATTTTATGTAGGCTTGAACTATGATGAACAAGGGACAGGAGAACAAACCCTTGGCAATAATCCGCTAGTTGAACTTGTAGTTCATCTTGCTATTAGTTTATATAAGAATCTAATTTCTTAATCGAGTAAATAAGTGAACACCAACAGAGGCAGCAATGCCTGCTAAAAGTATATCAACCATGTCTCATAGTGTCATCACTCTTTTGTATGATTTTTCAGGATCTTTGGAACCGATACCGGTTACAGAAGGTTGAAGGCACTGAAGAAAAGTGGAGTTGAAGATGACGGCAAGGAAATGTGACATGGGAGCCACAATTTTTATAAACTAGCTTGACATTAGTAAATGGGTTCTTTGATTTTAAGGGCAGTGCTGAAGAGGTCTCTGTTTCTGTCTCCACCTAATCTTTTTGTATGCAGCCACCTTTTTTGTGTTTAATTTCTTTTCTCATTTTAGAGCTTATGTTAATGTGGAATCAGTTGAAAGCTTTATGTAGACATTTGTGCCCGCCTATTCCTAACATGAATGAAGATGCTGCCTTTTTATTCTTACCCCCGCGTTTTCTCTTAGGCCACCCATTCCTAACTTAGGCACTGATTATGCTGGTGATGATAATCTGATGTGGAGTCATGGAATTTGAATTCCTGCTTTCTTTCAGGTCTTGCTCATTTTGTGCATCCAACTAATCAATTAAAAGGGTGATATGACTAGGTTGAAATTTCTTACAATGAAAACATAAAACAGCTTCTAAACAGCTTCAAGATGATAATATGAGACCTGCTAGTAGTCTACACACACCAATCACTAAAATCACCAAAACAGTATATATTTCTTTATTAACTAATTAATTTCATTAAAGATATATTTTTATATGTATAAAAGATGAGGGATAACATTTCGAAATGATTGATCAATATCTGTATATGTTCACCATGTTCTAAAAAAAACGTATATGTATATGTTCAAGATTTGTTATTCTTCTATTTGTTTTCCTTTTGACTCGCCCAGAAAAACTACAGTGTTTGGTGGATGAGGAAATTTAAAAATAATAATAAATTCATAAATGATGGAATTTAAAATGACAAAAATTATACTCCGTTTAGATGAAGGAATTGAAAATTACATAGACTTCTAAAATGACGAAGTTTAGATTTTCATCATTTCAATTTCTGAGAATTGAAGATTTCAATGTTTAGATTTATGTATATCAAATTTTGTAAATGGCATTATGGAAATTGTGAAATGATACCTATTTTGGTGTAAATTAAACTCAGGAATTTGATGCCCTAATTTTCACGATGTTTTCCGTGCGTCATTTAATAATTTCCGTGCTTAAATTGTCAAATCAGGGAATTGTCAATTTTTCTTCTTAAATTCCTAAATTTATGAATTTTAGCTAAATTCAGAGTTATTTTCCCTCATTCAAATGAATAATTAGTGTTTTAGAATTTGTAAATTTTTTGTTTGACTAATGGATTTAAACACAAAATTTAACATTTGTCATCTTAGAATTTTAAAAATGATAACTATTTAAATAGAATTTCAAATTGAAATTTATGACCTCAAAATTCTATGTTTTTTCTAGGGGTGGGCATTAGGACTGGAAAACCGGAACACCGAACCCGACCGGAAGAAAAAAAAACCAGTTGACTAAAAAATTCAGCAAACTGGACCGAACCGATTCCAACATGTTTCGATTCCGGTTTCACACCGCACCACACCGGATCGGTTTTTTTTTATACAATTTTTTTAAAAATCCAATGCTATATTTTTAATGTTATAATTAATATTTTTCCCAGTTTAACTTCAAAACATTTCCCATTGTATGAATTGGATCAATTGTTAATTTTTAAATCCAAAAATAACTTATTTATTAAAATTTGTTTTTTAAAAAAAAGTTTTAAAATTGGTACTAGTCGAAACCGGATCGAAATTGGTTAGAACTGGACCGGCCGATTTTTAAAAAAAAATTGTTTAAATCGGACCAAATCAGACCGACAAATAGTGTCGGTTTCAATTTCGATGTGAGGTGAAAATCGGATCGAGCCTGGTGAGGTGAAAATCGGACCGAGCCTGGTGAGGTGAAAACCAGACCGAATCAGGCTGTGCCCACCCCTAATTATTTTTTTAACGTGAAATTTTTAGATTTCTTGTTTTTAAAATACGAAAATTAGTTTATGCTAATTTAAAAATTCTGATTTTTATCAAATTTTGTCAAAATCCCTAATTTATGTAATAATATGAGAGGCATTTCGATCAATTGTCACAAAAATGAAAAGAGACCAAGCAAACGGAAAAGTAGGGGTTTGATAGATTTCAATTGAGATTAACGAATTTTCTACTCTTCAGCTTAGTAGATTTCAATTTTTTAATTTTTTTCCCAATAAAAAAATGAAGCTAAATTTTTCTTACAGGAAGGAAAATATGAAATGCAATCCATATTCACTTGATAAAACTCCAAACTTCTTTTTTTTTGCTTTTTGGCTTAGAAAAACTACATTTTCTTGCCCCGTTTTTGGAAGTAACTAAACTTATTACGTCGGGCTTTTAGGAAACAGATTTTCCATTCAAAACGCAAAAAAGCACTTTGATGATCCTGTTAGCATTATTTTCCTTTGCCAAACAGACCCCTCCACTCTTACCATTTCCCCAAAAACCCCATGACCCATTTCCAGACCCAATAGGATTAACCAAACCTAGCCCAAACCTAAACTTCCAAACCCAAAAACATAAATAACCCAAACCTAAACTTCCAAAGCCGAAAACAGAAAAACCCTAAATTCAAGAACACGTGTTACGCCTCAGATTCACCACGACCACGCTCACGTTGTCTGTGCTGTGCCTGGCCAATGCCAGCTTCGTCAGCAGCGTCGACGCGTCGGAGCAGGCCCTGTCCGACGCCCCCGACGACGACCCATCGCTCCCCGCCGCCGCACGTCGTTTCCCCCTCAGGCACATTCTCGCCACCCCACACGCCGTATCGTTCGACACCACGTCCCACAGGCCATCGCTCGCCAATATCAAACATTCGTCTTCCTCCGTCCGATCCGTGATCGTCACCTCCGGCTCGCAGCTCACGTACGGCTTCAAATAGTTGTCACCTGCAACAACAACAAAATATTAATAAGAACAAAAATTTTAATCTTGCCGACCTCCTCTCCGAATAATTTTGTGTTCCGCTTTTAACAGTTCCTCACGTACCTATGGCTCTCGACATGGCGAGAACTCCGAGAACCCGTGGACCATCCCAGTATATGACCCGGCCACCCGCCTCCTCGATCCGCTTCAACTCGTCTGGACGATCCGGCTGTTCCAACAATAAAATCCAAAAAAATTAAATAAAAATAAAATCAACAAGTTCACTATAATAAAGTGGACCCCGCATATATCCTGTTCAGATATAATTCAGCCCTCTCAGATTACAACGCCTCCAAATTTTCTCGGCAACCGAACAGATTTTAAACTGTGTGAAGGAAATCGACCTTGTGATCAACTGAAAGAGGAAAAGCCTTGCCATTTCGGCAGAGCACGGCCCTAGAATCGCCACAATTGGCGACAACGATCTTATCGGGAGTGACGACAGCGACGATGGCCGTGGATCCAACGGCCTCGGACTCGGGCGTTTGAAGCTCGCAGCGGCAATGACTCACTCCACCGCCGCCTTCGCTCCACGCAACCACCTCCTTGTCCATTCGCACGAAGCTTCGCTCCATGGCGGTCCTCCAATCCTCCATGCTCTCCAGTACTTCTTCTCTCACCAGCTCATGTAACCGCTCTCTACACCTCGTCGCCACCTAAACAAAAAATCCAAACGACGCATAATATCAAACGACAACAAAATTCGAAGTAATGAAATTTTATGAATACATGACTATAAGTGGACTAAGGAGGACTCCGGTAGGTACATGAGAGCAGCCATGGCCATCGTAGACGCCGAAGTAATGCAATTTTCTGACGGTTTCTCGATCGCGTCGGCAAAACGATAGGTGTACGGACACTGCATCCTCCATATCTCGTCGTCTTCCACAGACGGAAGCCAATCCGTACTTCGGAAGCTCACTGGAAGCTTCTGGAATGTTCGATGAAGTGGACGGCCGGCACTTCGCTGAAATCTTCAGGCTCGCAACGACTTTCTCTTCGTCGGAAGAACCGGTACACTCCAAGGCTTTGTTCAGGTCGGGAGAAACCGACGTAGTGCAGGCCTCGAATTTCTTGCGCTTCTCCGCATTTTCTGGCTGTGGGGCCACGCCGGAGACGAATTTGTACCGTCGGATCTCCATCCTCCTCCGCCTCGCGGCACGTGAGTTCTGCTCGCACGGATTCGACGACGTCTCGCTCTCGCTCACGACTCCGCAGCAGATCTCCGCCATTTCAAAATTTTAGTTCATCTAAATTAATCCCATTTTTGCGCGAAATAAAATGAAATTTTTTTATTTTAATTGAAAGCAGCAAGATGCAAGAGAAGGCTCGAGCGCTCGCTCATGAGCGAAGCGTATAAAGGCAGCTCCCATGGGCCCGGGGCCCACCAACAGCTTTTTACGTAGAGACCTGCAACTCTCTCTTTCTCCCTTTCTCTCTCTTGCGGGCAGACCGGACAGGTGAAATGGTGCGTGACGTAGTGCTCCTCTGCCTAAAAAACTCGTCCATTTATCACCGTTGATCCCTCTCTTCAACTCTAATATCGTCCGTCAAAACAAAACACGTGTAGCTAACTCTGCGGAGTACGGGAGACGTGGCCTAATAAAAAATGGACACTGAAGATGGCAGTGGGCTTGCTTTCCTGACACGCATGTGGTCTTGTGTTTTTTCTGGAGTTTTAAGTCTTTTTTCCGTTTGAAATTTGACGAGGTGGTGCCATGTGTCCCGGCCTCGAATGCGAGAGATCGGATTTTTGAAAAAAGTTATAGCTTTTGTGGAGGTTGGGACGTGTGGTCCAATTAGAGGGCGCTACGTTGAGGGGTGTGTGTTGACGGGTGGCCCGGATGTCTACGTCGTTGACCCCTCCTGGATATCCAAGGGACGCTGTCTCAATCAGTACGCGTGGCGAAATCTCATCACCACTCGTTCATCCAAGGCTGGGAACACGTTTCACGCATTGGAATATTCATTTACAACGTTCTTGTTTTCGCTACGAAATTATTAAATCTTGGTAGTGACAGTAACTCTTTTGTGTGTATTATACGATTCTAAAATTGTCTTTCTCATAGCTTTGGTGAAATTAGATAACAGTACTTTCTTTCTACTTACTTTTTAAGTAACCGTGAGTTGTTGATCAACTAGAACTGTACAACATGAAGAAATTACTGTTGTATATATATATATATTTTTAAATAAGCGGTAATTGTTTTCATAATAATTTAGGCATCAAAATCATCAGTCATAAGGGTATAAATTGCCCAAAAAAAGGTGATACAAATGTGGAAGCACAATAACTGCACATGGTTATTCCATATGCGAATAAATACACTACAATGTATATCTCTACTAACAAATTTCGGCACGAAAGCCACGAGCCTAAACAAATCAAACATGAATTGCAGCGCCCAAAACTACAAATACAAGTACAACTTTAAACTCTCACAAATAAAAATACAAGTAAAGACTCAACTACCCAAAAAAAAAAAAAAAACAACCAACTCACAACAGAATTGATTTAATTATTAAAACTCAAAAAAACTGCAAACCAATTGAGATGACAGAAAGTAGAGTGGTCACCGTCGCCATCATGAAAACATGAACACTACCGTCGAAGCCCAGGTTGGAGGGAAAACTGAAGCCACACAGGAACTTACAAAAAAACACACATATCTACAAAAAGAACACAAACAACACTAATAAGATAAAGCAGCAAAAGAAAGGGACATCACAAGGTAAAAAGGATTCAAGGAGATTCATTGTTATTCATACTTTATTTTTGTTCCATTGTTAATATTTTTTTAAAAAAAAAGGAGATTACTCATAAAAACGCTATTTACTTGTGCATTGAAGTTATATGTGCTGAAGTGATTGAAAATAGTTATTCATGTACTGATATTGAAGTCCTCTGTTCGAATTACTGCTCCACAAATATTGTTTGTATAGAAAAAAAAATGCTATTCCCCAAATTATTAACAAATAACCATCACACCCATTAATGATTAAAATTACAAACCGGTGGGGACCTTCAATTTTGAGTTAGGCAGGAACATAATGACCAAACTGGGATTTGTTGAACATATAACCAAACATCAAAGCACAACGTGGAGAAGGGCTAGCTGATCACAGTACGTTCCGTGGGGAGGGCCAAGAGAGGCTCAACTCAAACCTCTAAGTAGAGACCTCCACGTGGAAACCCTTGCTGGCATCTAATGATCTAATTGTACTTAAATGGGCCACGTGGAAAACAAGGCAAACGGATGAAGTAACCTAACCCTAGTTTCCTTCATCCAAAGGAAACAGCCTGGTCTGGTTAACCACACCCTCTCCGACGAAACCCTACAAAGCTAAACCCAACTCAGAGGGTTGTTTACTTCTTTCTTTTCTTTTCTGCTACGTATGGGTCTTGAACGGATGACACGTGGCAAGGAGGGCCTTAAGGGAAGCGTCATGCATGCAATGTTACGTGTCTTCTTGGTCATGACACGTAGGACGTGATGGGGAAGAAGCTGTGAGTTTTGGGTGGGATTAGAGAAGAACAGTGTGGGTCTGGGTTTGGGTGCAGAGAGATTGGGGTACGTGGTGGGCTGGGTGGGGTGCGTAGTGTTAGGGTGTGCTGAAAAAAGGGCACACGCGGAGGGTTGTATGAAGCGTCGCGTAGTTTTCGGAGCACGGGATGCGTAATATTTGGCTCTGTTTGTGTCATGCAATGCAATGCGCAGAGAGAGAGAGAGAGAGAGAGAGAGAGAGAGTGATGAGGGAGCCAGCCGAAGCAAAGCTTGCTTTATCTCTCTCTCTCTCCATCCATTACTGTTTCTGCGCAGAAACTAGAGCTTCGACGCATTAGCAAACTTTGCGTCTCTTTCTGACAGTGGATTAAAATTTTGGTAATATTTGCTGCTTCGAGTCGGAAATTAAAAAAATAAATATTTGAATATTTGATCTATTGATGGGAAATTGGGATTTGAATATTTTAGGCACTAACGTTCGAATTGTTACAGCTGTGGAGTGTGGCGGGACGACCGCTTAAGTTTCAGCGCTTTTATTTTTGGAAGAAATCTTTGAGCTTATCACATTTTTCAAATGATTATCTGGCCTCTACAATAGAGGTGGGCCCGTGTATTAGTTCGGTTGGTCAATTTGTATTGGTGGGCTCCACACATTAGAGATGTAGTATAAATGTGGTATAAAAAATGTGGTAAGCCTAGCATTACCCTTTTTGAAATGTAAGGATTAGATTCACACAATAAATGGTATACCAGAAACTATGTGGAAACATCCGTTACACGCTTACGTAGAGTCAAAGTTTTGTATACTATATATGGGTATATTTTACTTTACTACCCACAAGTTTCTCAAAATTCTGACTTTGATACCCAAAGGTTTTTTGTGTCAACTTCATACCCAAAATTTGATTTTCCTACCAATTTTATACCTCAATTAATCAAACTGTTAAGTAATATGTTAAATGATGATGTGGCAATTAATGAATCCATGTGGACTTACCATTATGCGCCACATGCATTGAAAATTTTATTATTAAATAAATAATTAAAAATTAAAAATTAAATCATGAATATGTTTCGTCCACCTCCAAAAGTACCTAGCATCCAGCGCTGCTCCCCATCGCCATCTCCAAGTTTGCTAGAGTTCACATCCCAGATCAACTCTGTAACATCTTCTACTATCCTTACGACCCTAGCAAATCCTGGCAAAAACGATGTCAAAGGCTTCTACACAGCGGCGTCTCGGATACACCAGAATCACCCCAAAATCCTAGCCTTCAACCTCGCGGCTATTGTCGGCGAGTTCTCAGCATCTTCCTCATTTGTAGTTTTGATTTCAATTCTTAGCATAACGAGGAAGATGCTAGTGAAATAAATTGCATTTTTTTTTTTCAATTTCAATTCTAGAGTTTAATTCTGTTGAAATTGAAATAAAAAGAATTGAAGTAGAAGCATAGGGCAATCTCAATCTAATGATGCTAATGTTGATGGTGATGAGGAAGATGATCACAACTACTGCTTGGAGTTAACTCCGGCCACGAGGTGGTGCCCGCAGGTCGACTCCTTGTTGATTGCACCACTCTGCTTTCTGAGAGCATTACCAAGAAGATCGAAGGGACTAAAAAACAAAAAGGGTTTATGGAGTTTGGGGTTGGGAAGAATCAGAGATGGTGCCTATGGAACCATAAATCTCTAGGTCAAATAATTTCCCTATTTTTAGGAGTTATTTGATTTAGGGACTCTTGCCAAAGATCATGGGTTTTATCATAATCCCTAATTTCTTATTTATTTAAACCCCTAATTTTTTATTTATCATAATCCATAGCTTCTGATTTATTTAAACTACTTTAATTATATAAATCCTATTAATTATCAAAACTCCAGTAATTATCCTATTTATTGTGGAATGATAATTCCTATATCTACGAGGGTTTATCTCTTTAGAAACCATAGCCCCCGAGGCTTTATAAATAGGAGGCTACGCAAGGCATGAGGTAAGACATTCTAAGCTCTGAAAATACAGTAGAAATTCCCTCTCCTTGCTACGCTCCTCTCCCTCTATTTCACAAGGCTCCGGCCTTCACATACAGCTCCGGCCACCCGGTTCTCCCTGAAAGAATGGGCAAAGAGACAAGTGGGACGAGGAGTGCGAAGTAGCTTTTCAGAACCTGAAAACCTACCTCACTTCACCTCCCCTGCTTTCACAACCTGTACCTGGCGAAGATTTGTTCGTGTACCTAGCAGTATTCAGCTCAGCCGTCAGCTCAGCTCTCATTCGAGAAGAGCTGGGGGCCCAACATCTAATATTCTACACGTCAAAAGCTCTCCTCGATGCTGAGACCCGAAAATGTAGAAGCTCATTTTGGCAATTGTAGTCTCCTCCGCTGAACCTGACCTGCCGAGAGACATGTGGCAGATGCGCGTAGATGGAGCGTTGAGCCAAAAAGGAGCTGGAGCATGTGTCGTCATCATCACCCCAAACGGTACCCTATTGGAGTAAGCTATCACGCTTGGCTTCCCACCCTCAAACAATGAGGCAGAGTACGAGGCATTGCTCGCTGGCTTGTGCCTGGCAAAGGTGCTGTCAATCAAGAAGCTGGCCATCTACTCAGATTCCCAGCTGATCACAAATTAAGCCTCAGGAGAATACATGGCGAAGCACCCAAGAATGATCATGTACCTTAACAAAGTCCAGGAGCTGTTGAAGACGTTCCCTACTTTCACCATCCAACAGGTGCCCCAAACAGAGAACGCGCATGCAGACCCATTGGCGAGCCTGGGATCAGCGCTAGACACCCAATTTAGGCGCTCCATCCCAATTAAACACCTTGATAAGCCAAGCATTGAAGTGGCAGAGCAGCCAGACCTGATGCAGATCGATGAGGATCCTAGCTGGCAAGACCCCATCATCGACTATCTGGTGAATGAGAACCTCCAAAGGGAGAAGTTTGAGGCCAGAAAAATCAAGCAGAAAGCTGCAAGATATTACTTGCTGGACAACAAGCTTGTTCGCAGATCATACTCCGGTCTTCACCTCACCTGCATCAAGTACTGGAAACGCTCGAGGTGCTCTGCAAAATACATGACGGCGAGTGTGGAAACCATGCTGGGGGCAGATCACTTGCCTAGAAGGCACTCAGTGCAGGCTACTTCTGGCCGACCATGCTCCATGGCTCTACAAAGTATGCTCGAATCTGTGATTGATGTCAACACTACAAGCCAGTTCCCAGCTTACAAGCCAAAGTGTATCACCCGCAGAACAGCCCTTGGCCATTCATGTGATGGGCCATTGACTTGATAGGACCTATGCCGACTGCACCTACCAAGAAAGATATGATGATCGTCACCATCGACTACTTCACAAAATGGATTGAGGCTGAAGCTCTGTCTTCTACCAAGGAAGCTGATTCCGAGCGATTCATCTGGAAGAACATCATCTGCCGCGGTCGATTGTCACCGACAATGGCACACAGTTGGTGGGTAGGCAGATCACCGAATTTTTTGCAAAGTATGGCATCAAGCAGCACCTGTCAACCCCCAAATACCCGCAGGGCAATGGCCAAGCAGAGGCTTATAATAAAATCGTGATGGACTGCCTGAAGAAAAGACTGGAATGAGCCGAGAGGAAATGGGTCGATGAGCTGCCCGAAGTCCTATGGGCTTATTGCACAACCAAAAGGAGATCAACCGGTGAAACCCCATTTTCCTTAGCCTACGGGACCGAGGCGATCATCCCGCCTCACATCACAGTTCCAACCATGAGACTTGATGTGGGCAACCTGGACCAGAACTGCAAGCAGATGAAGGTCAACCTTGACCTACTCGAAGAAGAACGAGAGAAGGCCATTGTCTGGGTTGCAGCTTACCAACAGCAGTTGACGTCCTACTACAACAGAAAGGCCAAGATCAGACAGTTCCGACCTGGAGACCTAGTGCTCAGAAAAATCTTTATCACAGCACCGAGGCAAGGGTCGAAGAAGATGAAGCCCAATTGGGACGGCCCCTACGTGATCAGCCTATCTGGGGCAAAGGAAGCTACACACTTGACACGCTGTAAGGGACATAAATTCCAAGACAATGGAATGCCCATCATCTCCGAAAGTATTATCCTTGATGCTTCCCAGTCACCGGCTTAGTTTCTAGCAGACGATCGAGTCTTCTCCACCTAGCTGAATAAGAGTTACTTTTGATGTTATTTATGTTATCCGTCTTTTTTTCCAATAAAGCGATGTACTTACACAAATATTAATGCAAGTTCGAGTTTTCCTTTCAAGTGAACTGTTCGTGAAATGCTAATCCATAGAACCCCAAGAGATGCACCTGAAAACATCCTTAAACGTCCTAAGTAAGACGTAGGACCCCACTCTTAAATGTCATGAGGGAGACGTAGGGCACCATCCTTAAACGTCCTAAGGGAGACGTAGGACCCCGCTCTTAAACGTCCTAAGGGAGACGTAGGTCACTATCTTTAAACGTCCTAAGGGAGGCGTAGGGCACCATCTTCAAACATCCTAAGGGAGACGTAGCATACCATCTATAGCATCCAGAGGGAGATATGTATCAGTATCCGAAGCTTCCAAAAAGAGGAGCAGAAGAGTAACCTTCAAGCAAAAGAATAACCTTCAAGCAAGTGATGGGTAAACACTCAAATAGGAGAGACTCAAGCAGTTCACAAGACACTATGCGAATTGAAGTTTGAAAAATAACTGAAAATTCCATAGCAAAGTGGCCAATTGGCCAAGTTCAATAAGAACAAGATGGTCAAGAAAGACCTATTATTTTAAATAAGAAAGCAGACTACAAGAGCTTAAAGGAAATAAAAGAGTCTTCATCTACTCCGACATGCCGGTAGGAGACAATTGATCTGCAACCTCTTCAGCATCTACGATGAGCCACGCTTTCAGTAGTTACACTTGCCTATTCCTCGACATCTGCCACCATCTCATCAACAGCGTCCTCCTCTGCTCCATCCTCTTCAACTACCACCTCCTCAGCCGCCTACTCGTCAGCTCCTTCCATGTTCACATCAACCTGCTTACTTTACACATGGAACAAGTCAGGGCAGAACATCTAGATGTCTGCATCTCCAATGGCATAGAGGGGAGCAAATCCATTTGTGCAGTCCAAGTAGCCCAGCTTGTACGCATCTGTGATAGCTTCAACCTTAGATGTTTTAGCAGACTTGTGATAGGCGCTCAATCTAGTAAGGAGCTTGTCATAACTGAGGGAGATGTCGGCATTCTCGTGCTCAAGACGGAAGTAGGCATCTTTTCGACTAACCAAGTCAGCAGCAGAAGAGCTAAGTTCATCATCCTTCTAAGCAACTAAACTCTTCAGCTCAGATATCATCGCCCTCAATTCGGACGTCTTCTTCTCGTAACGAATCCGCTCGGCAGAGTGCTTGCTAGTTAAATCAGCATTCTTCTTCTCCAACTCACTGAGCTGAGCAGAAGAAGGGGCAATAGCAGACAAGTTCCGGATAGTCTCAGCAGCAAAAACTACTCCATTTTGAAGCAAATGAAATGTTTCTTCCCTTTGCTTTTCCAAGGAAAGACTTGAGAACGTATCAAGATCGCCAGCCTGATGGATATGATCAACCAGCTTGAGGCAAGCAGACAGGCTTGACAGGAAGTTCGTCTTGAGAAGATCAGACACGCTACATCCCCAGCAGGGCCAAACTTGTCCACCTTCGGATCAGCCGCTGACATTGCAGAAGAACCTTTCGCCCAGGCAGATGACTCTCTCGCCTTCTTGGCCTTCGCCAACCTCACTTCCAAAGGAGTCAATGACGCTGAATCAACTCCATGCTTGACTGCTCGTGACTCGACAGTTGGGTCATGATGGGTGGACGGATGAGAAAACCTCCCAGTTCGATCTCCGTCCTTTGGCTGATGCAGACGACTCAAACTTTAGAGAGGAATATTAGCATGTCTTTGCCTCTCATCAGGTGAACTAGATCGCGCACAGACTATTTCACAGAGCAGATCACGGTATCTAAGCTTGTTAGCAGGAGGCTTGAATGGAACATCTCGAACATTGTGCATACCACTAATCTTCTTGCTGTCTGCACCAACAAGATGTTTAACCCTAGAAAATGACGGGGGAACATCTCCTGCATGTTTCTTTTCAGCAGAAGAGAGCTTTGACTTCTTCCTCAATGGAGATACATTATTCGCCCGTGAAGGAGCAGCTTCATTTCTTGAGGGGTTAACATCACCCATCCTTTTTGGGAGAGGTGCAGCAGAACACTCCTTCTGTCCAGTAAGCAGATCATCAGGGTCTGGACCATTCTGCTTCCATCTCTCGACATCCTGGGCAAGGAGCCAGTCCACCGACTTCCTCCCGATACTCGCTTAACAACCAGCGCCACTCGCGAAACTGCGAGGGGATGTTCATAACCTGGTTGACCTTAGCCATGTCCGGCCCAAGTTTCAACTTCTTGCAGATGTCATTCACTGCCAGCAAAAGACGGAAGTTAGTCAGCCACACTTCAAGAAATTTAAATGAAAAGGAAGCAGATCAAAACAACAATATGACATATCGTTGCAGTAGGTGATGGGAACAAGTGGACCATCGCCAACATCGCCTTCCCACTGTCTGTTGACTTCCAGCGCATCGTCGTGCCATACGTGATCTCCTTGACTAAAACTGTCAAACAGTTTGGCATTGCAAATGCGGACTTGAGCGTACTTCTCGTAGTGCCTTACTTCGAAGAAGTAGAAGAACTCTCGCACCGTCAGTTCCAGCTTAAAGAAACGGCTCAGATTCTCAAAACACATGATCGCTCGGTAGACGTTCGGAGTGCACTGACTAGGAGCACACCCCATGGCGCAGAACACCTCCTTGAAAAGCTTTGACAGTGGGAAAGTGAAGCCCAATGAGAAATAAAAGGGATGGAAAGTGATGATCCTAGCATCTGGATCATTCGCATCCACGCAAGGCACATCGTCAGTCAAAGGCCTCATCAGCTTGATATGCACATCATCAGGAATGGCAGAAGCATATGTGGCCCGCCATTTCTGGAACTGAGCTTCAGACATAACACGGTGCAGATTAGCCACGAACCTCTTCTTGGGCACTTGGGAGCCTTCCCACAGTACAAGGGCACTTGAGAGCTTGGTGACTTGCTACCATCTTCAAAAGACATGGTCGTCAAATGGCTACAAAACAAGAAAGAAGGGCACAAGTCAAAATCCCAAGTCAACAAAAAATGGCAGCAAAAAAAAAAAAAAGCAATAGCAAAAAATAGAGCAACCCAAGCTGCCAGCTTGCGAGGCCCAATTTCAGGCCAGGAGAAGCCCAGCACACATCCAGGCCCCCGCTTCAAACCCAGCGCCCTCCATTCCTTGTGTCTGGCCCATTTGATTCGCTCGGCCCATGTCGCACCAGCAGGCCCAGCGCCTCTATGTCACTCTCCAGCTTCGCAACCCAGTTCGTGAGGCTCGTACGCGTGCACTTGTGGCCTAGCTCCAGCTCCCTATTGTCGCGAGCCCATCACGCTCCTCACGCTAGCCCAGGCCCTTCAGCGCATGAGGCCTAACCTCCAGCTCGCCTCAAGTCCAGCGCACACCTCCTGTTGTGCACCTAGTCAACTTGTGCAACCTTGGCCCATGCCGTCTTCAGCCTGAACCCTTCCTCACATGTACTCAAGCTCATGCCACATCCAACTCCACCAATTATTCAGCTAACCATGTGCTCTCCAACTCCAATTCACCACTCTGCAAAAATTCAAAGGAAAAAAAAAGAAGCAATAACCCGGTTGACCAACCTTGAATATTAGCAGTTCTTCGGCAAGACAGAGAATTGAGAAAGCGGATTTGTGGTGTTAAAAATAAAAAAAGGAGCCCTATATTTATAACAGCTGAAGGTCCTTGGCCTACAAGGAATCACAAATTCATTCCAACTGGGAACCTAATTTTAGAAAGCCTCCTCCAGTCAGGAGTCCAAGTCAGAAAAGAAAACCAGATGAAGTTGGATAGCCCAACAGTTGATCCACATCTCCTACATGCCACCACGCGCCATGCAGAAGCTGGGGGGAATTTGTGGAACCATAAATCTCTAGGTCAAATAATTTCCCTATTTTTGGGAGTTATTTGATTTAGAGACTCTTGCCAAAGATCATGGGTTTATCCTAATCCCTAATTTCTTATTTATTTAAACCCCTAATTCTTTATTTATCATAATCCATAGCTTCTGATTTATTCAAACTACTTTAATTATCTAAACCCTATTAATTATCTAAACTCCAGTAATTATCCTATTTATTGTGGAAGGATAATTCATATCTCTACGAGGGTTTATCTCTCCAGAAACCCTAGCCCCTAGGCTCTATAAATAGGAGGTTACACAAGGCATGAGGTAAGACATTCTAAGCTCTGAAAATACTGCAGAAATTCTCTCTCCTTGCTACGCTCATCTCCCTCTCTTTCACAAGGCTCCGGCCACCGGTTCTCCCTGAGAGAAAACTCCGTACCCTTTTTAGCTATTGCTGTCTCTTTACGAAGATCCAATTGAACTAACTTAGGCATCGGATGGCCTTTGGCCAACACCCCCGGGTGTGGTCCTTTTACTCCGATTGGTTTTGCAGGGAGAAAGATTTCGAGGAAGGAGGAAGAGGAATTTATCAATCGAATATTCTTTGGGGACAAAAATCACTCCCACATTGCCTATTGGGTTTTTGGGTAGAGAGGTTGAATGATTTCTCTCTCTCTCTCTCTCTCTCTCTCTCCTCCTGCAACACCATTGACCACAGACCAAATAAATGCCTTTGAAATTTAGAACAATACCCAGATCTGAAGAAGAAAAAAAACAACCAATTTAATTCAACATCATAGCACCCTAGACCCAGAACAAAACGATGACGGCCAACTAACTTCAATGAAGAACAAAGCGAATTTTGCATCTTTTTATTTATTTATGAAGAATGGGGAAACCCATAACACAAAATGAATTTTGCATCTTGGATTTTGCTTGAAAATTGAAAAAGTATGGGGAGAGAATGGACCTATCTTCTTGGGCGTTTCAGATTCCCGCTCCCTCCCTCTCTCTCAACCTCTATTTTTCTCTCTACCCATACCACCCCCAAGCCCAACGCCACCATACAACCACCTCCATCCCCACTCGAGATACACCCCCACCCCCACCAGAGACCCATCCCCCAACCCCTCCTCTGTCTCTATTCCCTTTCTCTCTTCCCCGACCCCATACCCACCTACCCTGTGTCGTTAGTTGCAGAGAGAGGAGATAGAATTTTCAAAAAAGTATTTTTAATTTTCTGATTTTTTTCAATTTTTTAATTGTTAATTGATTATTTTATTATTTCATCTATGTTATTTTATTTTTATCAAGTTGATGTGGCACAATATTTTTGATTTTTGGTGGGCCATTAATTGCTACGTCATCAATTAACAGATAACTTAACAATTTGACTAACGGTAGTAGGAAAATCAAATTTTAGGTACAAAGTTGACAAAAAAAAAACTTTGAATTTCAAAGTCAGAATTTTGAGAAACTTGCGGATAATAAAGTAAAATTTACCCAACAAAGTATTTATAGCCCTACATTCACGTATGCACACATTGATGAACTATAGCAAGCACTAGCTATGCCGTTATGAGACGATCATAACTGTAACTAAACGACAAAAACTTAAGTCACATGACCGTGTATTTTCTTTAATGCCTTAGACAATGCCAATGGTGTTCTAGTTTATACAAATGTTTTAGAAACCTTCCCTTTTTTTCGTTAAATTCAAATTATCCTTTTCTTCTTTTCAAGTCTTTCCCAAGAACGCGTAGATTTTATTCATGTTCTCAATTATTTTGTTGTTTACTTGATGCACGCTTGCAAATTTACTTTGTTTTTTTTCATCTACCTTTTTCAGATGCAACAAATGTTTCCTTTCCCAATCACCTTTTAATATTCATCCAAAATCATGTGGTCCGCGGTGGCACTCATTATGAACTGAATGTGACTCCTCTCTAACTGTTCACTTTCTATGTTCGTCGTTAGCACTGGCTGGCGTCCTCTAGTTAGTTGCCATAATACCCAGAACGACACAAGGCACCACTGTTGAGGTGGTACGTATATGCAAATGTCTTCTAGGGTGGTTCCTTAGCCACCCTCTATAGTGGTGTTGTCGGTTCAAAATCGATGAAATCTATCCATTCTCCACCGATCTAGTGTAGATTGGATTTTTCTAAGGAAAATGTAATTCTCATCAAATCTAATATGATAATACATTTTAATAGATGAATTTAAAGTAGAAATTAAACTATAAAGAAAAATGTTTTGGTTCTATAATACATTAAACATAGTTCCATGATACGATTAAAATTGTTCATAATTTATGTTGATGTTAAAAATGATTCGGCACTTTTAGGCGCCAATCAATATAAATTAGGATTTGGTTCTATCTCTAATTGACGAAAATGATTTGAGAATTCGGTTTGCTTTTACAGCAAACTCAACAAATTTGTCCACACTATAAACCCCACCAAATCCCAGAGTAAAAGGAACACCAAGAGACAAAATAAGAGGATCAATCATGCACACAAAGAAATCAGTACATTTCTTTCCAATCAAATTACAACGACGGATAAAGATGATCCCAATTGACTTATACGAAAGTGGAGCAACAAAAAACCATAGAATTTTTTCTTGACACACAAGAATCCCAAATTCACCCAAATATATTAGCTCTCTCTCTCTCTCTATTTGAAACTTTTTACTTCTAAATAAGAACTTACCCTTATTATACTTAATAATCTCATATACAGTATATGCAAAGGCGGGACAGAAAATACCCAAAAAGTGTGGTTGGGTATAAGGCCAAAAACCGAACTTCAACTTCTATGTGATCGCGGGTGTACACAATTTATGTTTCTATCTCTCCCATCACCTGTCTTAAGACATAAAGAGATATAAACACTTAGTATATATACACTTGTGACACGAAATTTTTCTCTTTTAAAAGGGACTCTTTAGTTGGGTGAAAAGCCTTGCATAAATTAGCTCAAGCAAGAATAAATAGCTCAACAAATATTCCAAACTTTTTACCATAAAAACAAATTATGTAAGAGGAGGCAAGTGTTTCAAATTCAAATATTGTGGAGAAATTCTTAGTTCTCATCCCAACCTCAACAAAAAGGTTGACAAAGTTAATTGAGTACGGAATATGAATTCTTAGTTAGTCGAAAATGCACTTTAATCACCCACCAGCATCTATATGCAACACATGGATCGTTTCGTAGACACCGCCATATTTGAAAAGGCGAAAGATTTGTTAGGTTTCCAAATGTGACGTAGACAACAAGTACCTTTATTTATGCTGGACTTTGTTCCTGGTTAGGCTAATTTGGGTACCTTTTCGCTTCTTCTTCACTCGACGGGTCACTTTCTTGAACTGAGTTGCATCATTCTCCTGTATCCACCACGTCCTCATCACCATCGCAATCACCACATGCCAATTGGTGATCCATCCTTATCAACCAACACACATCATACCCTATATATTAAGACTGATTTTACTTTTATTTTTTTCTTTATTTTAAAGATAGTAAAGAAAAACTAGAAATGTTGCAAATATTCTTTTTGGGTTGTGGAATTGTTGTTCTTGTATGTTCTTCAGTTATCGACCCATATGGAAATGGGCCTCAATCACCTGATATCAGCAGATTGGACTCAAATTTTGGACTGTGAAATTAATGGACCAGGAAATTTTATTTATCTAGTAACTTACAGCCTACAGGGATACAACTTCTCTTCTCAATAATTGAACTCCATATAAAACCACAAACAAAAGCATATTTTTAGATGTATCAGAGGAGCTTCGAACTCAAAAGAGAAGGAAACCAGAGAGACCTCTAGCTTCTCCTACTACTAGCAAGCACACAAATCACATAAATACATTTTTGCTTTACTTTTCAATTCATGGTCCTTGGAAGAGGAGGCCATTGACAGTGAACCCTCCATCGACGCAGATAGTTTGGCCAGTTATGTAAGACGCTGCAGGGAGGCATAGAAATGCCACCAAGGCGGACACCTCTTTTGGCTCTCCAGTCCGTCCTAAAGGGCATCGAGAGTTGACAGCCTCCAAAAATTTTGGTTACTCAGAAGCTGCAAGTAATGAACAGACAATAGAGAAGATGAATGCACATGTTACGTGTGGGGAAAGTTCGAGTTTAAATGTGCAGTTACTGATTAATAGTTTAATCACATAACATTTTTATAAACTATTAAAAACACGATCATATGGAAATTTTGGAAAGGATCTTACAGGGTCAGTGAGGGGAGTTCTGATGAACCAAGGTGCAACACTGTTGGTCCTTATGTTGTCTTTTGCCCACTCACATGCTAAGTTTTTTGCCAACTGGTTCATTGCTCCTGAAATAGAGTGCAGAGAAGAGTCACATTCTTCAACTTTCAGAACACAACTATAATTCTATTTTATTTTTGAAGTCCAAAAACTATGTGCAAAGTAAAATACCTTTTGTTGCAGCATATATACTTCCAACCGTCCCAACTGATACAACACCAGCAACAGAAGACAGAAAAACAATGTTACCAGCTCCTGAAGCTTTCAAAAGAGGATGTGCAAGTTGGGAAAAATAGTAAGCAGATTCAAGATTGGTACTCATAATAAATGAGTAATCTTCAGTTGTGCTCTCGATTGCTGGTTTTATTTCGGCAGTTCCCACGTTGTTTATCTACAGCCAAAGCCCAAGAGTAGCTTAAAACATAAAATGAAGGTTTTATATTCATATTTGGGAATTTTGCACAAACATAAAACGAAGTTCTGTGTAAATAGTAATACCACCAAGAAACCTTTTTTTTGGCAATCAATGTGTTACCCTTACTTAATCGGACCGGACTCGTGCCTAGGGCTGACCCGGTCTATTTAACACCTCTAATTCCAACATTAGAAAGACAAATAACACTAAATATTGAGTTATCTAGTACAGTTACATATATATAATTATTTCATATCCCTGGAAATTTTATACAGGCAATATATTTTGACCATGCCATAAATTATACAAAAATGCAAGGCACAAGCAGTTTAACGGATAAGTGGAGCACTTACAAGGATGTTAAGTTTGCCGTGAAATAGCGACGAGACCTTGTTTATAAGCTCCTCTCGTTGAGTTTTTGAGATCACATCACATACGGAACCAGTGACTTGATCAAAACCCTTCATTTTCCATTGGCTCAAGCAGTCGTTAAGCTGAACTTCATTCCGAGAACAAGTATGTATAGTTGCACCTAGCCCCGCCAATTCCTCCACAATAGCATACCTGAAAAGAACACAGATATGTAGTACTACTTACACTAAACTAATTAAAGCATGTGTTTCGTAATACAAGTTTGGCAAGAAAATATTACCCTACACTACACTTACGTATCTGTGTATATACACAAGGGGAGATAATTATAACATCCTAGTGTATAAGTATATGCATGATGTTTCAAGTTCTTGTTTTTATGAGAAATAAACACTTATCAGATTGAATCTTCTGGTCCCAAAAAAAAAAAAAACACTTTCAGATTGCAAGCATAAACGAATGAAACGCTAACCCAATTCCTTTGGTTCCACCAAGGACAAGCGCAGGCGGAGCCACGGTGGGGTCAGTGGGGTCGCGCGACCTCTTGGCAGCCATGGAAATAAGCTTAGAGGTCCCATGGAGTTTGGTGCGACCTCTTGGAGCCGCACACCAAGTGGTCGACGAAATGACTGAAAGAAGAAGAAGGGTCTGCAACTTTGAAGAAGGTCAAGAAGAAGGCTGCGCGCTCTTTTTTTTAAAACAACCTGGGCAAAACGGCCGCTTTTGGCCTGTGGAATTTAAATGACCTGGCCAAAACGACGCTGCTTTGGGCCAGTCAGAATTTTTAAAAACGAAGGGGCCACTTCCTTCTCAAAACAGACCGATTCTTCCATTCTCAAACCCCCAAATTCTTTTGTTTTCTCCTCCAACCCTAAGTTCCCAACTCAATACCCCTCCCTCAAACCCTAAACTCCATCTCCTCCCTTGTTGCCGCCAGCAGGTGCCTCTGTCGCTGCCGTCATTGTGTGGTGGTGCCGCCACTACTCTCTTTGTTTTTGCTCATTGTTATTGTGAAATTTCACAATTCAAGTAAGTTCTAAACCCTATGTTGCTATGTATGATATATTTAATTTAATTGAAACCCAATTCATATTTATTCTGATTATATTGTGAGTTTTTATTTTCATTATTTTGTATATGTAGAATATATTTAATTTAATTGAAATCCAATTAATAATTATTTTGATTATGTTGATGGTTTGTTTATATTGTGAGTATTTATTTTGATTATTTTGTGTATGTTTCATTATTTTTTATATGTAGAATATATTTAATTTAATTGAAATTCAATTAATAATTATTTTGATTATGTTGATGGTTTGTTTATATTGTGAGTATTTATTTTGATTATTTTGTATATGTAGAATTATTATGGAACGGTTTTTTAAGAGAGCGTCGTCATTGGGTTCGGGTAGTTCGGATAATGTTGATAGTTCAAATAATGTTGGTAGTTCAAGAACTCCAAGTTCAAGACAAAGTCAGTTAGATGGTGTCTTGGGTTCGAGTTCAAGACAAAGTCAGTTAGATGGTGTTTTGGGTAATCTTCAAGCTGACCCTGGATTAAGAACTCGAATGATAGATTATGATGCTAATATGAGAGATGAGGTCCGAAGATCATATCTACAAAAAGGACCTTGTCAACCTAGAGGTCATAATTTTCCAATAACTAATATGTCAGGAATAAATCGACGGTTCATTCCCCAATGGTTTGATGAGTTTGATTGGTTGGAGTATAGTATATCTAAAGATGCGGCATTTTGTCTCTATTGCTATCTCTTTAAAACCAATTTTGAACAAGTGGGTAGTGAAGCTTTCACTGGAGATGGATTTAAGAATTGGAAGAAAGGGAGAGAAAGATTTAAGATGCATGTTGGACCGGTTGGGAGTGTTCATAATAAAGCTAGAGAAGCTGCTACAAATTTGATGAATCAAAATACACATATTGAGACGTCAGTGAGCAAACACTCCGACCGAGCTCGTAAGGCTTATCGCACATGCTTGATTGCATCAATCAAGTGCACTAAGTTTTTATTGCGACAAGGTCTTGCTTTTCGTGGCCATGATGAAAGTGCCACTTCAAGCAATAGGGGAAATTACTTGGAGCTATTGCAATTCCTTGCAGATAATGATGATAAAGTTAGAGAAGTTGTGATGGAAAATGCTCCGGGGAATCTCAAATTACTAGCTCCTTGCATTCAAAAAGATCTTGTGAGTGCATGTGCCCTTGAAACACTTGATTCTATCATGGATGGTCTAAAAGATAGATTCTTTTCAATATTGGTGGATGAAGCACGTGATGTGTCGGTGAAAGAGCAAATGGCAATGGTGTTGCGTTATGTGGATGACAAAGGGCATGTAATTGAAAGATTTGTGGGCATCCAACATGTTACCGACACTACTTCAAGTTCACTAAAGGATGCTATTGACATATTCTTTTCTCGCAACGGTTTGAGCCTTTCCAAGCTACGGGGACAAGGTTATGATGGTGCTAGCAATATGAGAGGTGAGTTGAATGGCCTTAAAACAAAGATATTGAGGGAACAACCTTGTGCATATTATGTTCATTGCTTTGCTCATCAACTTCAACTAGCTCTTGTTGCCGTGGCAAAGAAAAATATAGACATTGCCTCTTTTTTTGCAACGGCTAATAGTTTGGTTAATCATGTTGGAGCATCTTGTAAGCGGCGTGATTTACTTAGAGAGCAACTCCAAGAAGAGCTTGTGATAGCTTTTGAAAATGATTGTCTTATAACGGGGCGAGGCTTAAATCAAGAAACAAGTCTCAAACGTGCCGGTGACACACGATGGAACTCACACTATGGTACCTTGATTAGCATCATATCTATGTTTTCATCAGTAGTTCATGTGCTTCAAATGGTTATTGATGATAATCCTAATGATAGTTCGGGTGAAGCAAATAAGTTAATGAGAGAAATATGTACTTTTGAGTTTGTGTTTCACCTTTTCTTGATGAAAGTCATATTGGGGCTCACAAATGATGTGTCACAAGCATTGCAAAGGAAAGATCAAGAAATTGTGAATGCAATGGCTTTAGTGAAATCATGCAAGGAAAAGCTACATTGGATGAGGAATAATGGGTTCGATGCATTGGTTAATGAAGCATCTTCTTTTTGTGACAAACATCATATTGATGTTCCTAACATGGAAGAGGCATTTATACTTCCAGGGAGGTCAAGGCGTAATGCTCCAATAAAGACAAATCGTCATCATTATCGTGTGGAGCTCTTTGTTTATGTCATTGATGAGCAAATTACGGAGTTAGAAGATCGCTTTAATGAGGTAAATACCGAGTTGCTTATTTGTTTGGCATGTTTGAGTCCGAAAGATTCATTTGTAGCTTTTGATAAACCAAAGTTACTTCGTCTTGCTCAATTTTATCCTCAAGACTTTTCGGATGAGGATCGTTTGGCACTTAAAGATCAACTTGAGATTTATATTCATTATGTGCGTTCCAGTAGTGTTTTCTCTCAATTGGAAGGGGTTGGTGATCTTGCAAAAAAAAATGGTGGAGACAAGGATGCATCAAGTATTCAATTATGTGTATTTGCTCATTACATTGTCTTTAGTTTTACCGGTTGCAACTGCTTCAGTGGAGAGGGCATTTTCCGTCATGAATATTGTTAAGGGTCCACTTGAACAAAATGGGAGATCAATGGTTGAGTGATAGCTTGATTGTTTATATTGAGAGAGATATTTTTGCTTGTATTGAAAATGAAGCTATAATGCTACGTTTTCAAAATATGAAACCTCGTCGTGGACAATTATAGCTTGTAATGTTGTTTCCGTTATGAATTATGAATGAAAGTACTATGATTTCATTTTCAATATTTTTTTCCATTCTAAATTTTTATTGAGACTTTTACACTAAGACCCCGTGTGGTAAGATTCCTGGCTCCGCCACTGCTGTTGACTACCCCTGCCGTCCATTTTTTTTCTTCTTCTTTCTTTTGGGAAGAACCTCGGCAAAGTCTGCATCTTTGATTACTCATTTGTTGCTTTATGTGATGTGTGGGTTTTTAGTTTGCTCTTATGCCCACGTGATAAAAAAGAGATGTCAAAGCCATTGAAATCTCAGGTTAATTAATTGAGAAATGAACATTATACGATGACCGAATTCCAAATGATTTTATGTGAAAATATTGCTAGTTCTATGCTCAAACAATTGGTACCCCATTATACTATATTTGGGTTCAAATAGATGGGTCGAACTTTGGAGGCATGGCTTCTTCGGCCATGCTCAGGGTTTCAATGGGTTAGGGTTTTTTAGGGAGGAGGCTATGGATGGGTCCAACTTGGGTCCTCATCTTGAAAGTCAAATTTGCCCTCTATTTTTGTTCCATGTGCGCATCACGTGACATTATTGACGGAATTATGGATGAAATGCGATAAAATCTAACGACATTGATGAAATTGGCTATATTTTTTTTTTGTTCAGAGACTAATTTGCTGATTTTTTAGTTTATGGGGTTAATTTCTACAATTGACATAGTTCAAGGGGTAAAACAGCTGAAAATCCTATATTTGATTGTATATAGAGGAAATGAAAAAGAACTTGCATGTCATAAGGATAATATTATTTTGACATACTCATCTAAAGATATTTTTGCTCACCACTTCAACCAAATGTGTACTTTCATCATCCTTCTCAACACTTGATACGTGTTCATTGGCATAACCGTTGATAGGACCTGTCCTAAATTCCGCTTTGGAATTCGGGTCAAGCCTGTGCATGTCCGACACCTGTCGGGTACCGGGCACAATTGACCAAAATGCCCTTTTTAACTCAAATTTCAAAAGAAACTCTCTTTTTAGGGTTTGACTTCGCAAATTCGGCAGAGTCTCCCCTGTAATTTTCTCATTTCCCAAAATTTACACCTACAACAGAGCCAACATTTTAAAACCACAAACCTTCAGCACGCACAAGATAAGTTCACACGCCATAAACAATGCAATGTATGGCCTCAGGCCTTACAAAAACTAAAGTGCTATCAGAGCTACTAAACTAAATTAATTTACAACAAAAGTTCCAATTTTGTTGAAGGTCCTACACAGTGGACGTGGAAAAGTGGTGGTGATGACGTAATGCCCAGTAGTGATACTCTGGTACACACTTTCTGCTTGGGGGCGCAAAACATTAGAAAAATGTGAATGGACAAAAAGAAAGTTTTAAAAAATAATATACAAACATACTAACCCCGCTGTAAAAACATTCAAACCAATACTATATTCATACAAAGAAACCGCACATGCATATTTATACATATATACCATTCACACATTCTAATCATTCATTAACAATCATTTAGAAGCATTAAAACATATGTTTCCAAGCCACCTAGGTATACCCTTTCATTTCTGTCAATTTCATTATTCAAACCGTCAATTCCATTTCCTCGCAGGACTCGATGACACCAAGTAGTCCGAGCCGTGTCCTCGCAGAACTCATCAGCCACAAAGTCAACCTGAAGTTGCGTCCTCGCAGGACTCAGGGGACATTTAGTCGTACCTGAGCCGCGTTCTTGCCTCTCACGGTTCTGGCGTCTCCGAGACACGGGGGGCGTATAGTCATGCGCGCAGACTTAAACCAAAGGCAACCAAATAACCATACTCCAAAGTAATATCTAGGGTACCTAGGGTGGTTTAAAACCTTTCATAAATCACACAATGAGAAACCATACATATTTTCCCGAGCCATTCAAATTCCACATTCATAATCTCATTCTAAAACTCAATCATAGGCTCGAAATCAAATCATACTTAAATATTCAGGAAAATCAATTGAATTCAATTATGCAAACTTATAGATAGGATCCGGAATTCAATAATTCCATAAAAGCATTTAATAACTCATTTACTGCATAAAACAAAAGTCCACTCACAGTGCATCCCCGTTAGCTTGACCCTTCAAGGGTCCTTCCTGCAAATTCGCCGGAGCTTGAGCACCTATTTGCAAATTTAAAACAATTTATTAATTAAAATAGCCCGGCACGATAATTTAATAAAAATCCCGACCCCCCGGACTTAAAAGTGCTCGTACTTGGTAAAAAGTGTTCCTAAGCCTCTAGGCTCGATTTTATTCGTTAAATTAATTTAAAAATCCCCGGAAATAAATATTCGATTAATTCTCTAATTTGGTTTGACTCGGTCATTCGTAGGGTTTTTGACATCCTATTGACGATCTGTAAGTTCCTATAGGTTTCTAAGATTCCCATTAATACAACCTATAAGTTTCGTTACGATCCAACGGTTCGAATGTATTGAACCCTAGTTGACCCTAACAGGAGAAAATCGGTTTTAAGTTCAAACTATTTTCGAAAAATTATCCGAGTATACCAATGCGCTCGGGAGGTTACGGGATAATTTTAGGACGGAAACGGGCCACCACAACCTGGCCCACGCGCGGCCAGGTTGGGTGTCCCAGGTAAATTTTCCGGCGACGGAAAATTTTGGAATCTTGGGGCAAGGCCTATACCTACAGACTCAGGGTGATGAGAGGAGGTTATTGGCCATGAAAACCGGCCAAAATTCGAAAAATCTGACGCCAAACCCTAACTCCTCAAAACAGCTCCAAATACTCAAATCGATCAAAACCAGGTTTAAAAACATGTAGAACTCGAAGAATAGGTGAGAAAACTGACCTTGCAAGACGACTTTGGTGGCCGGCTCGGAGAAATCGACGGCGATAAGCTCCGACTCGATTTCGCGTTCGCATAGACGATTGGAGGAGGTTTTGGCTGGAAATGGGGTCGGGGGTGAGTCGAGGGAGGTGAGGGAAGGAGGTTGGAGGCAGTCGGGGGGTCGATCGTGCCCGAAACGGCGCCGGCTGCCGTTGGTTCAAACGGAAAGGGTTTGGGTGTTGAACGGAGAAGACAAGACGGGATTGGGGGTGAGCCGCGACACGCGTTGGCCAATTGGCCAATGTGTTTCTTTATTTTTTTCCCTTTTTCTGAAATTACAGAAAAGCCCCTAGGGTTTTTAGAACTTTACTAGCTCATTCGAGCTCGGAATTGGGTGTGTCGCACATCTACGAACTTTTTCGACGAGCCGGACGCAACGGTGCACCCCGTTTCACCAAATTCTTTCCCTAACAAAAGTCAATTTTAAACCTATTAAAATATTCCGAGGGGTAAAATCGTCTTTCTCTTTAATATTTTATTAACGTTATCTTAATTTAGGATCGGTTGTTACAACCATAGTTAACTCTTTTCTTTGTATTTATAGAACCATGGTTATGTCAATGAACACATGTCAAGTGTTGAGAAGGGTGATGATGGTACACCTTTAATTAAAGTAGTGGGAAAAAATGTGACATTATGTCATTGTCATGTAGAATTCTTATTTTGCGTGACAAAATGTGATTTTTTTTTTAATCAAAAGACGTGATTAATTGGGAACAACAAAAACATTGTTATCTTCGTGATATAAAATTATATTTTTTTAAGGACAAACTACAGTAAACCCCCTAACTTATAGGGTCATTTTCAAGTTCATACCCAATTTTAGAGACATTTACGTGTACATACTCAACGTCACGGAAACCTTACAATTTGCCCCTTCCGTTAGCGAGATCGTCAGGAAATCCGTTAAATGATGACGTGTCAAAAGTGGGACCCATTCTCTCTCTCTTTCTCTCTCTATCCAGACTCTTCTTCTCTCTCTCGCCTCCTCCAACGAACCCAGATTTCCCAGTTGCACAACCTTTTCTCCATACCCAAGGTTTGCATCAACGTCAACACCCTTCAACACTTGATACATCCCCATTCTCCGTACTTCCGTTTGCAAAAGGAAGGATTTAATCTCCATCTGTTGTTCAAGATTTGCATGCCCAAATCTGGGTTTCAATTTAAAATCATGGACGAAATCAACCCCACCTACCCATCTTTAGCAGCTATCATCAGTGTCGATGGTGGTGTTGAGCTGATGAGGTCTTCTCATTAGATCCTCCCACCGTTGTTGCCATAAACAATTCTTTTGATTTTTAAATTATAGACATGAGCATGAAGAAAGGCGACTGGGCAAGAAAAGCTCGATGGCCACCATGGATCCATAGTCGATCTGTTCAAGAGCTTACAGTTGCTCAAATATGGTGGTGGAGATGGCTGGTGAGGGTGGGTTACGGGGTTGCTCAGATCTGGTGATGGCTGGGTTATGGGTTCGTGGGTGTGCTTCTTTTTGTTCGATGTAATATGTTGATTGCATGCCATGATTAAACATCTCATTCTCTCTTATACAAAACAGAAGATAGGAGAGAAGAGTGAAGAGAAGGGGCTAGGTTGGGTTTTGGTTTGGTTTGGGCCCTGTGACGTTGGTACCATGGGATGCCCAGTCTGTATGAAAACAGTTGGCTTTTGTCGTTTGAGGTCTTGGATTTGTCATCATCAATGTGGGTTCAAATATGAGTTCGTTGGAGGAGGTGAGAGAGAGAGAGAGAGAGAGAGAGAGAGAGAGAGAGAGAGAGAGAGAGAGAGAGAGAGAGAGAGAGATTAGAGTTTTTTTAGTTTTTTTATTTTTCATTTAATATGTTTAATTTTTAAAAATAATTTAAACAGTAAAATGATTTTTTATTAGTTTTTGGTCCACGTGGAAGTCCACGTCATCAAAAAATGGGTCCCACTTTTGACACGTCAGCATTTAACGGATTTCCTAATGATCTCGCTAATGGAAGGGGCAAATTATAGGATTTCCGTGATGTTGAGTATGTACTCGTAAATATCTCTAAAATTTGGTAATGAACTTGAAAATGACCCTATAGGTTATGGGGTTTACTGTAGTTTGTCCTTTTTTTAGATGGTGATTTTTCCACTCCCTTTTTGTTTACCTACACTCTCTTTAATTTTTTAATATTTTAATATTTTTTATTATAAGATAAAAGAGAATGTAAGTGAACAAAAGAGGAGTGACAAGTGGATAAAAGGGAGTGGAAAAATAACTACCCTTTTTTTATAAGCAAAAGACGTGATTAATTGGTGAATGGGTAAAGGGAAATTGCTGGTGCCAGATTAGGTTCCTAGGCATTCGACCCAAATAATCTGTTTTTGGACCAAGACATTCATGTGTAACATTGAACAACAACTTCGTTGAAGAAAGACCAAATAAAAAGAAAGAGCACAGATAATGTTCATCAAAGTTGGGCTGGGCTGGGCTAGACATCTTTCCACTTCTGGTTCCATAGTGGCCCACACCAGCCACCCCTCGTACTCCCTAAACATTAAATTGTATGCTTCCACGTGGCAAAGATCTAGGGCTGAGACGGTGCCAGTTGGATGTTACAGGAAGATTTCATATTTCTGTGGCTGCTGTGGGACTTTGGCGGACTTGCTCATAAATCTTGACCAAAATAATGTCTCTACATTCAAAGGCATATACCAAGGTTTTGGCTGTCAAATGGGAATATAGAAATAAAACAAATTAAGGTCGGCCAAAGAACCCCAGCACTATTAAACAAACGCTGAACTAGAAATGTTGGAATAAATCAAACATTAAGGGGATGATGTTTTAGACAAGTTTTGTCATCAAAGTCACAGTTGAGAATTTAAATATATATTTGAAACATAAATAAATAAATATATATATATATATATATATATGTGTGTGTGTGCCACTGTGCATGCAGCTCTAGGTTGGTGCCAAATATGTCAACATGAAAAGCTTCTGCCATTTGGTGAGCTTAATTTATCTAACTACACACTTCCATATATATATATATATATATATATATATTTCTTTTTAGTTTGTACAACATGTAGATATAATGTGGCCATGGATATTAGGTATGTGACTGTGGCAAACCTGCAAGTTAACGAGAGGAGGATTTGATAAACCATTCTAATAAGTTTCTAAAGTTGACGAGACGAATATCACTAGACCAAAAGGTATTAGTAAAATATTCATTAACATAATTTTCATGAAAATTCTCGTGTCACTACTGTTGTATATGTAAATTGTGGCTAATATTTATTTTTTATGTGATTGTAATTTGTATTTGAAGCATGATAATTCATCCTTAATAATGTATTGAAGTAAATTTATCAATTTGTTTGCAGATTTTATTATTATTATTTTTTTTAAAAGGTTATGTGATGTACTTGAGAAGAGTCATGCTTTGAAACAAAGTTATACTTTCTTTGCAGATTCGAATTATTGATTGTGGAATTATTTTCTTTGTACTGATTATTCTTAGGGATGGAAAGTGAAGGTAACAGTCAAAACTTTGAACAAGGAAAAAAAAGAAATTAGGGGGTCATGGTCCAAGTTTGAGGAAGATGCATATTGATGAGATTGGCTTCATTTTGGGAACACCACAATCGTATAACATATTGCTAGCATTAAAGTCATATGGTTCATGGTTGTTGGGCTTATTAGTTTCTTTTTGAAATTGTGGATGTTTTTTTGTATGTATTAATGGTAGAATTGTGTGCAGTGAACTGAACCATGTAGATGTCTGAGTCATGTAGATGACTTTGGCACTTTTGCATATATGAAGAAATTCTGACATTGACATCTACATGTAATTTCTAAGTTTTGCATATGTGCATCTAAATTAATTCTTGAAGCATGAGTTGAGGTAGGTAGTTGTTATTGATACATTAATCCAATTATTTGTGTTTGGATACAAATAAAGACTCAATTATACATAAACTCAGTGGAATTTATAACTTTAACAACAAACAAAAAGCCTTTGGTTTGGAGGAAAACAAATGTACATGTCAATTTGGTACTTATAATAACAAAAAAACTTACATTTAATTATTTAAAAAATTATTATTACTAAATATTAAAATAATTATTTTTTAGTCCGACACAGCACCAAACATAGGTTTTCACTATTTTTACAATCCAACTTCTTAGTCCGACGCAGCACCAAATGTAGGTCAGTACTTAATCCAGCTTAGTCCAATATGAACTAAACCAAAACACTTCCAGAATTTAGTCCAATTTATAACAATTCGTCATACCAAACGACCCCACAGAGGATTATTTGGTCCGTGAGTTAACTCCAAACCCCCTTGTCCTCTTAATAATCTCAAAGAGCAAGCAAGAGCATATATAATTCGAACTATCAACTATTAATCACCCCCAAAAAACAATGGAACTAATAGTAAATCACTTCAACTTCCTGCCTTTATATAACAATAAAGAAACAGACTGAAGTCATCATATCAAGCTGAAATAAATTATCTTCTGTGAATTATTTATCAATATGTGTCGGTTCTCTAACAGTTGTTATCACTTCATCCCAAATAGAAAGAAAAAAAAAAGTGAAAAAAAAACATATAGATTCTGTAGTAGCAATGCTTTTATTTTTATTTTTTAATTAATATGTGATTTAGATTCTGTATATATAGTGTACATTTGTGATTAATTCCACCATGAAACACCAAAAAGAAAAACAAGTTGGAAATAAATATAAAAGAAAAGATACAAAATAATTTTGTTCTTTAGTTAGTTTCTTTTACACGTATCCAAACACATCTCATCCCACCATAATGCACCAAAAACCAAAACAAGTAATAAATATAAAATATTAAGGCAAATATATATAATTAATATATAATTAGAGAGTAACAAGTCTAGTTTAACATGACTAAGTTTTGTAATTATTTTGTGCTTTGGTACAATTTAAATTGCATAGCATGCTAGCTATATCAAAACATAATTAAATTGCTTAAAAGAGCATGCTGGGTAATTAACAGGTCACTAATATCTAGAATGCAGGCCTTCCTTCTCTCCCTAAATAAATATAATTCTTCACTGCCAGCCAGTTGACCCATCTCTCCTTCTCTCTTTTTCTCTCTCTCTCTCTCTCTCTCTCTCTCTCTCTCTCTCTCTCTGAGAGATAATTGTTTGGTTGGAAATGGAGTCTGATCAGGCAATTGAAGAAAATTCAAAGCAGGTCTCGGATGATAAGCAAGGTGCAAGCCAAGCAGCAAAGTCATATGAGTGCACTTTTTGTAAAAGAGGGTTTTCTAATGCGCAAGCTTTAGGAGGGCACATGAACATTCACCGAAAAGACAAAGCCAAGCTCAAGCAAGTCTCCTCATCAAATACTACTGAAACTAAACAACAACAAAGACTTTTGGACATCCCAAAGATGGCCTCCTCGTATTCTCCAATACTTCCTCCCATCAATTCTTCTGAACACATGTACAATAAGCCTAGTCATGATGCTGAAAGAAACACATCGACATGGCCTTGGTTTCTCAATAAAGAAGGTGATGCCACTTTGAGGTATAATATTGATCCCAACCATCTTGTCCAAGTCCAACAACAACTCCCACTATTTTCTCAAGCACCATCACAGGCCAGAGTTCATGAAAATCCAGGTTTACGACAAGTTCATGGGGATCAGGGTTTGCAGCCATCGGGTTCGGAGTTAGACCTTGAGCTTAGGCTAGGGCCTGAGCCTCAAGATTCATCATCAAAGGCAAACACTACAAGAAAGTTCTTTTGAATTTAATTGTACTCTATTTCAATCCCGGTATCGCTAATTTCTCTCATTATATATATACATATATATATATATATATTTATTATATTTATTATTTATGTTGTAGATTCTTAATTGATTTATCGGTATTGTGCATACAATTTTTCTTGTGAAATCATATATATAATTAACCTTTTGGTGTTGGGAAAGGTCCAGTTATTAGTTGTTCATATCTTCAATACAAAGAAATCTGATTTTTTGCCAGAGTTTATATCTTGGTTTTAAGTTGAACCACATGTATACCTTGACTGATGATTTATTATAAATTTGGCCTTAACAATCCATCCAGGAAACTGAAACTAGTGATCAGTGAAACGATCCGTTTTAGTGATTGATAGACGCTACTTGCTCAATTATAAATACATTGAATCAGTATACACGGAAATGAGGATATATGAGAAATTGAAACACTGTGGCTTTGCTGTGTCGATGGAATTAGGGTTTAGTTGTTGAAGACATTTGACATAAACCCTATATGCACGTGAAGCCATGGCTTATAAACTTAATGATTGCCTCACAAATATATTCTACCTTCTTACTTCAGAAAACCTATACTACTATGCATGCCTAGCTATATTCTACTCTGCTGCCCAAATTTTCTTTATTCCTTTCTAATTCATGGGAGACTAGACTTTACATGCCTTTCCCAATTAAGTTTTTCACGTTTGCTTTCGTGCACTGCTTATATCATTACTGCATGCATTGTGCAAATAATTTCTGCATACCCTTTTTTCTCTCTTTCGCAATTATGTATTTATCGATGTTAGTTCTTGACAATTAGTTATTTGAATTGGGAAGCTCGCTAGTATAGGAATATTACAAGGGATTAGTACAAGTAGATCTTCTGAATTGTTCTAGAAAAAAAGATGTTTTGAATTGGTTTGGTATTTGATTTAACTTGTACAAGGGGACTGCATCTCTGTTTTCTTTTTTCTGTGTTTTTTTAGGGTTTTATAGAAGCAAAGGCACAAGCCTAATTTCACTAGCTACAAAGTTTCCGCAATTTTTTGTTTTTTCATTAGTTAGAGTACGTTATATCCATTGAACCTGAAAGGAAGTTTTTTTTTTTTTTTTTCTGTCTTCCCTCAAACACCTGAAAAGATCTATACTATACATGCGTGTTTTAGGCAAATAACATTTTTCCATTACTTATACTTAATTATTGGACCTGAAAGTAAATTGTTGGTACTAAAATGAGTTTATTCTTCAATGTTTTTGCATAGTTTCCATGCATTTTAGGCGAATGTGGCCACCAATTCATGTTCAATTTCTTTAGTGTCTGCTTTAATGAGTGCGCAATTCAGTTATCACTTGAAACGAAGATAAAAATCCTATATTCTTTTTCAGTTTTTATTTTCCTGCTTTACTTTCTCACATGGAGTGATTTCAGCACAAGTCTCACACTAGTGTGAGACCGGATCTAATTACCCAAATGTAAAATAGTTGGGTTAAGAATTAGAAAATTAATTGATCTATTTAGAATCTTCCGCAAAAGCAACTAAATCATTCCTAGTCTTAGCTAGTTAACTATATATAGGACCTTTTTTGGATAAAAATATGATCGAATTTTATTAGATCAATAAAATAAAAAGTATAAAGGACACATAATGTAAAGGGAGCCATCTCAATAACAATATGGCAACCATGGTAAAACTTCCCCAGTGACATGAGCCAACCGAAAAGTTGAAACAATTTGTAGAGAATCACACTCAAAAACAACTTTTTAAAATCCCCTTTCAACAACCATAATTTTCCCAAATCTACTCCAATGATATCAAAGACAAAAACTATCTGCTAACCAACATGACTCTCTTAAAGACTCTAAGAACACACAGCAAACTCAACTAAGTTTATGGAATCATGAGAGAAAAAAAAACACATAAATTGAACAAACTAAAGCAAAATAATAATTAATAAACTAAAACAAGGTCGGCTAAAGGAAAACCAACCGTCGTTAATATTCCTTCGAGGCATGACATATAGAGAGCGCCTCCTATAGTTACTCTTGGGCCTCAATGCACCAATGAGTAGTAGATTTACCGTGACCAAGCCGTGACACCTCAAAGAGCAGCCTTGTAAGATGAGGCACAACCAAATCTGATACGATAGGTCTGCCAAAATAAGATCGACATAAGTCCACCGATGATATTTATTCCCAAAAATACATGTGTATGGTTCATATCTAAAATATATAAAATAAAAAAGTGAAATAAGATATGAACAATAAATCAATTATATCTAAAGTTAATATTTATTTTTCTTTGTGATGCATGCACCACAAGGGTTTTATATTTCTTTGCTCTTTCCCCGAACAACTTAAGGAAGAAAAAGCTTTGCGATTTTTCGGATACGCCCTTAGTATTATTGTGTTTTACAGCTTGGTGTGTTCACCTCTGTGAGCCTGAGAGAGAAAAAGTGCACGGTTATTTTATATAAACAATAAATCGACTAAGAAAGAAAATTTTTCCATCTGACTCGAAGGGCATCCTATTATATATATATATAGTTTTTAAAATAGACAAATGCTCAAGATAATTAATTATAACTAAATAAATAATTTTTAAAATGTTCAGTTCAGTCTTTAGAAGAGTTCGAAGAGTAAGAAGTAAAAACGACAACAATAAAAACAAATCATTTTGAATGGTAAGGATCCAAATTTTGGAGAGATGAAGTCAGCTGAATGCGATAACCCATTTGACAATCAAACCAGTAATTTATGAGGTCACTTTTTTTGGTAATATCTCAACGAATTCATAGTAAAAATAAAAAATCCCTTGGGACCTAGGCTTCAATGTCATGACTTATCTTTTGAAATTTTATTAGAGATGTGTGTTACTAGAGGCACTAACATAATATTCCAACTGATGTGGTCGTGTTTTATTTGTTTCTTATTTGGCGACTCTAGTATTATTATTTCTCGATTGATGCAGTGCTCAAAGATAATTAAAGATTAATTTGGGTGCTTGAGCCAATAGAACCTCTCTATATATGTCATTGCCGCGTTGATCAATCTGTGCACAAGAAATATTGCCAAAGACTGCATATGTTGGTGTGTGATTATGTGTCAACCAACTTAAGAGACAGAATTTAGCAAATCAATGATTAATTTGGGAAATTTTCACAACCAGGGCAATTTGTCGTTTGCTAATTGTCTCTCATAGTTGTCCTCATCGTTACTGTTGTTATCTTTCTCTTTCAAGTTGACCCAGGAAAAGTTTTAAAATACTTGTTTAGCAAGCTACACTTTCTTGTTCACATAAGGAAGGGACAATTGAATACTAAAATCACTCTTTTTGAAGACAGTGCTAGGCAAGTACAAGATTATTCATAGGAAATTACGACCTACATGTGAATCGTGATGAAGACAACATATAAAACAAGCGCCATTTTGATGACATAATATTTTTGCAAATCTTGACTAATAAAACCTTTTTATCGAGTTCATTGGCACCTAATCAGCACCAGAAGACTGGAACCTGTGATGATAATATACGTCACCGTGACGTAAATTTAGTTTATTCTACAATTAGTTTTTTCATACTGTGTTTTTGCATGCATTAAGCAGGGGTTGATTTGAGTATTAACAAGAATATCAAAGAGATTAATCCCTTATTCGTTGAGAAAAGACTTAACCAGTACAGATATTACTTGCTGGAACTCATATATAAAACCATCTTTCAAATTGCAATGACAACACAGACATATAAATACTACTATACTCTGGTACTTGGCGAGTTTTCGCCTCAGTAGTCATCGTCGACATACACAGTTTCTTGCGTAAACAAGCCACCAAACACCTTCCTCACTTCCTTCTTCACGTCCGTTTGCTTGGCGTTAGGCTTTGGCTGCCCCTTCAGTTTCAAAGAAGCCGGTTTGGGAGTTGTAACTTGCTTGGCAGCCGCTTTCTGCGGAGGTAAAGTCCGAGCCTTTGCCTGTCCTCGGACAGTGGCAATCTGCACTTTTGGCGTCTCTATAGACTTTTGAACTGTGTCTGCAAGTTGTGAGCTAAACTTGTCCCAGGACAGGCCTGAGCCAATTTCTTTTGCCTTGTTCAAGATGCTGTCTATTGAGCCCCCTGCAGCCTCAGCCTTCAATTGAGCATCTTCAGCTAAACTAGTGGCTCGAGCTTCTTGCTCAGTCAGCTTTTTTACCTCTTCTTCAAGTTTCTTCGTCGCTTTAGCTGCTTCTCGAGCTCTCTCAGCAGCTATTATTGCCTCTTCCTCTGCTTTTGCCTTTGCAATTGATTCTGCATAAGCTTTCCTTCTTCCATCCTCAGGGATGGTACTAAAGGCAATCGAAACACACACAAAGTCAGAAAATTGTCCATCAAAAGCAGATCATTCTTGCGCAACTTATGAATTTGATTTAGTTACTATCACAACTTGATGAAATTCACCATTAGTCTTGAAGAAACATGAGAAATATATAGAGACTAATGGAGAAAATAGCAACTAAACCAGATTCAAAGTTCATGAACACAGAACATTTGTGCAAATCAAATTGCATTGTACAATAAAGAATTGGATATTTCTCTTTGCACTCGATAACAGCGAAAACTTGTGCTCCAAGATACCTGAAAAGCTGATCCACAGGCTTGGAGGGTGCTGATGGATCAGTATATACTTCCACAACCTTTCCCAGCATCAGAAATAAATATTTAATCAATTAGATAAGTAACCAATTAATGTATATATATGACTTTGTACATACCCATAAAATAAAATAAAATAAACCACAAAGAGTAACGTTCTTTGATCACATCTCTCGTAAGGCTGAAACCTACTGAAATAGATGGATTTCACCTCTACGAGAGATGTAATCAACAATGTGATTCGAAAATTTGGTACTAAAGTACCGAACCAAATTTACTTTCAAGTAGACAAGGTTACCTTATTTTCCGCCACAGAAGTGTTTAAGAAAATATCGGCCACCAGGTTTGCAATCTGAGCCTTGGCTACCTAGTTTGTGCCATGTTCAATGTTATCAGGAAAGACAATGAAATTTAATGTCAACACAAAAGAAAATAAAAAATCAAATGAAAGCATTTCTGCATACATTACATTACTTTGTAGTCGTTTGCACCTCCGCTTCTTTCAGCTGAAACAACAACGTTGTATGAGCTCTCAGGCGAAAAATCTTCAGTCAAACTTGTTTTTATAAACGTGTAGCTGACGTCCGTTTGGATGACTTTTTGCAAAAATTCAGCTACAGTCAACGGCCGCGAGAAGAGGTTGTTAAAGAACAAAGAGATGCCATCTAGTACATTGTTAGTTGATGCACCCAATGTGTTCCCGTCGTAGATTATTGCCACGTGGCCAACGCCGGCCAGCTGGGCAGCTTGTATCACTTGTAAGGCGTCCGATGGGGTGACTTCGGTTGTTGGACCATTCTCGGCGGGACCGATTGTGACGACAACTTTGCTGGCGTTTCCGATGGCTTTGGCAATGGCCTCAGCATCTTGGAAGACGGATTCAACCGCGTTGAGGCGTTTTGATTCTTCGTTTGATATGATCTATGGTGTTGATGGCAGTAGGAATAAAAATGTTAGGACCAATGCTTATCAAATGCTCACGGCATAGTTTATCCATTTTACATAACAATTTTTTGCAGCAGAAATTCAACAAGGCGTCCGTCCTTCGTTAAATGATGGATTTTTGGCAATACGTTTGGCTATTGACATAACATTGACAATGTAATAAAAATTGATCTTACGCGACTTCGTACTTTCATTTAAACCTCTTTGTAACTTGTTCAAGAATAAGTATTCTACCACTAAAGCTATAAACCGAATGCAGCAAAACTATAAACCCAAGGTAGCATATCTTTTGCTTGTCTATTATTTCCATAGCCAAAGGGGCCATTCTAAAGTTTGGTACGAAATTGTGTAATTCACATTGTTCATTCGATTGGTTTGAGAAAGCTAACCTTGTATTTAGAAGCAACACGAGCCAATTCTTGGGCAGCACCAAGTTCAGGCACTCCAGCCCTCACAATAAAACCTTCACGCAAAAGAGTCTGTGCAATGCGAACCCCAGCCTGCCCGGTTGCGCCAGCAACAAACACAGTTTTAGGGTCCTTGGTTCTGGGGTTCCCAAATGACAGGCCTAAAGAAGGCTGACCCACAGTGGGGATCAAAGATTTCACATCCGAAATCTTGCCGAAATCAAACCGGAAAGGGCTGGAATTGGTGGAATCATCGGCTTGGCCTTCGTCCGACGACGAAGAAGAACCATCGTCCCTGGACTTACCAAACCGAAATGCCGATAAGGGGCCAGCCCTCTTGGCAAAGACAGAGAGCCTTGGGTTCTTGAGGGTGGTGGTTGCTCTTGAATTGGGTGTGGAGGTTAGAAGAAATGAATTGAAAGTGAGAGTTGCAGCCATTGATGCACAGAGCGTCTCCTCCTCCCTCACAATTCAGTTTTTCTGCACATCCATGACTAACTTCTTGTCTTGGATGCACCCCAAACACACCACATTTGGTACAAAATATTATCTGGATGGGAGGGTATGGGAGCAGGCAAATAAAATGGTGCCACGTCGCATGCTCTATCTACTGAAGGAAAATTGGACACCAGAAAAGGTTTTTATCCACTCCATTCTTGATGCCACCACAGGAATAATGCGATAGGCATGGCCCACTGACATATAATATGAAATGTCCATGTCAATAATTTTGTCATTTTCATTGAAGCACCATGGGAAGTATGTTGATGTGTAATGGTGAAAGTAAAACAACCTCGAACTTAAGGGTAAATAGTGAATTCAATATTCACCGGCAAGCCCTCAAAGGGCACAACTGTGGTAAAATCAAGAAAGTTCAACAAACACTCCATTGGCTAACAAGAATACCAAGCTATACCATATTGGTAATAATTGGCAATATTATTATTCAAACAGATAACTATTATCTAAAATCAGATGAGGAAAATGGAATGACCTGAAAAGTCACTAGAGGTTCCAACCCATTGAACGGAAGTTTTGCTAGGAAACATCCAAGGAAGAACATCAGTGTCGATTTCTCAATGCTCACCGAGATCTTAACCGATTTCGCAATGCTCACCGAGATCTTAACTACAAAATATATCAGTTCTCATACTATACCAAAATATGAAGCTGATGCCTATTGTACTCCTATTTCTAACCCCACTTCTTCGTTGAGCCAACCAAGGTACCAGCACCGATGTCAGTAAGCCTCATTCCATACTTGTGCTTAAGTCAGACAACATATCAAGTATACTCATCCATGCTTCACATTTCCAACATGCATATGCTTAAGCATACGCCACTACCATTTAGAGTAACACAAAACTCCATCTACTAACCTTAAAGAGCTAATGATATAGCCTAAAAGATCCTTTTACAAATGGCGGTACCTCAAATCAGATGTGCCATTTAGTTCTGAAAATGAACAGAAATCCATGCCACGCTAGTTGCAGCAAATACTTCATAACCAACCATTAAAAGCAAAGAAAGAGTAAAAACTGCATCCAACCAAACATTCATATACCATTTGTCTAAATGACAGATTGAAATCACAACATTCATCAGTACTGCCAGAGGACGGAAAAGTATATTAGGGTCATAAATTATCCAATCAACAAACTTTCCCTATCAAAATTAAATGCTTCACCCCAGATGTGAAGCGCAGTTAGAAAAGAACATTATGGTGAAGATTAGCACCCCCGTTCTCATACAATATTTAATCATTTCATACACATAACTGGTATACCATCAATGTCAACCTTACAGTCGGTATCAACATGAGGTCCAGACAAATCCAAGACCACATCACCATGGAGAATTTTACAAAAATTAAGTCCCGGGAACAACTCTCAAGCTTCCATCCTTAAAATTTAAACAAAATCAAAGTAAGAAAGCAGCAGCGATATACAAGCTGAGAGAGAGAGAGAGAGAGAAGATTCACCTAAAGACATTGGGTTGTTCCTCTAAAAGAGGCCATAAAGGAATAGAAAACTTTACCTGAACCAATGGTCAAAATGTGGATCTGCACATGATCTGCTCAAGTAGGTGACACCTAGTTGACATAAATTTCATCTACCAATTAACCAGAAAGCTAATTTTAGTAAATCCTCATGAATGAAACAGATAAGACCTTCAGGTTCTTTTTGTCGTAAGAAACAAATAAGATCAGCCAATCATACAGACCAGAACAAATACTACCTGAAATTGTAACCAACTTTGCACATCAAACAAGCTAGCAATGGCAAATAAAAACAAAATTTGAGCAGAAAAAAAGAAGAAACTAACACCCAATTCAAGAATCAAAGAATCAGACAACAACAGATATAAAGGCAATCTCAGAGCTTTGCATCCATGATGATGATATCCCATAAAACAACAAATCATATTCACAAAGACAATTATTACCAGAAAATCTAGCAGCAAGGTCTGCATAAAGTTGAACTCAAGAGAATAGCTCAGGAAATCCTCATTTATCCACTTAAGCTGCCAGCAGTAAACACAGACTACATTAAACAGTAAACAAAACATAGAAATACTCTCATTTAAATTCCTAGCAAATCTGAAATGTTACTGCTTAAAAGGATTGAAAAGATTAAATAACATCACAATGTCTGAACATAGTAACAAATTTAGTGACTGATGCCCTTCTTTGCTTTAAGTGATTCGAGAGCCTTCTTGCGTAACTCAATCTCAAGTTTCTTCTGAACAGCCTCTGCCTCTTCATTGTCACTTGAATGAAGCTCCCTCCTGCCTACATGTTCACCATCTGAAGCAGAAGCATCACTGTAATTCTTTCCTTTCAGCTTCTCTGCACGACGTTCTTCTTTTCTGCGGCGTCGTTCCTCATGTCTTCGGCGCTTCTTCTCCTTCCTCAATCTCTTTTCCTCTTTCCTCCTCCTTTTAGAGCCCTTCCTGTCTTCTATTTCAGAATCATTACTGTAATCATCATCTGAAGTCACTGCTTGCCTCTCTGATCTCTTATTCTTTCTTTTTTCCTTATCCCCAACTTTGCGTTTGTCACTTTCCTCAGAACCAGAATCAAAAGTCCCACTTTGATTAATATGATCAACCTTTTCAACTGAAGAGTGTACAGATCCAGGTTTGTGATGCCGGTCACTGTCCTTGGAATTCTTTGAATGAGAGCGGTTCTTATCATCAGACTTTCTACCTTCATTAGGATATGACGCCTGTTGAGTCTCACCAGGCAGAGAGTCCTTAGACATGGTTGCTGCCTTTTGTTGCTCAGGAGTTCGAGAAACCCCCTCCCAGAAGATTTCCCACTGTCAGGAATGTAATAATATCAGTCCTGCAAACTAAGTACATCCAAGTAATCATATATACATGATAAGATGTGTCAAAGGCCATATTTACCTCCTCATCTCTTGCTCTTTGTTTCTGAATTCCATATTATCCAGACAACTCCGAGATTCAGTGGATCTATGACCAGATGCTACTCTTTCAGGAGAGTAGTCTTCCTTGTTATGAACCTTAGCAGGAGAAACTATCAGCTTACTGATCACTGATGTATTTCTTGATCTTCTCTCTGCGGACTTAGGTCTATAATCACCACCCTCCCTACAACCAAAAATCCAGAATCACTCAGATGAATTGGAAAAAATGAGAATTTCTAACGCTGTGATAATTGATAACAAAGAGTATCCAGAATATTCCAATAAACTTTCAATTTCAAATGTGACCTGGTATAGTTGATTTCTTACTCTTCCCTTATTTCTGGACTTCCAGGACGAAGCTTTTGTTCTCTTGGTTTCCTTGGAGGACTTGAGCTAACATTACGAGTCATTTGCTCCCTTGGTCGTCGCACCGGACTCTCATAAGGACTAGAGGATCTTTGGAGGCAGCAAAAAAAAGTAAGCACCAAAAAATAACCAGATAATCAAAACTAACATCATAAGATCATATGAATCGGTCATGCAACCAAGATGAATACCTCCTTTCTTCGCTGGCACTCCTTACACCTGGTGGAGATTCTGACAGTATGCGAGACTTCTCTGGTGATGGCGACAAATCTGGTGCTCTTTTATGGGAATCTTTCTCTTTCTTTGATTCCCTCTGCAGAGATCTGGGAGAGCTAGAGGACTGACGTGGCACAGGAGAAAATTGGGACCTGTAACATTTTGTAATTTATAAAATGATCAAAATTTGCCCAACATGACTTATAATAAAATAATCTAAATAGGTTGCTAAGAACTAATAAAAATGCAACAGAAGCCACTATGAGGAGACATTGTCATAAATTAATTTCATAAAATAACTACAACTACACACCACTTGCATAATGTCCTATAACCGGGCATGCAATGCAACAAACTAAAGCCTATGCGACAGAAAAACAAACAGAATTGTAATAAAATCAAGGGGTATAAACCTGGTTCTTTCTTGAGGAGATTGTGACGAAGATCTCTGATACTTTGTTCCCCTGATTGGTGAAGGGGAACCATTCTGAATAGGAGATGCAGAACTTCGGCCATAAGGCGAAGGAGACCTATTCCGAGGAGTTGGTGATCTCCTACCACCACGAACCGGTGACCTACGTTGCACTGGAGATGCATACCTGTTGCGTGAAGTCAATGGAGATCTTCGGTACCACCGTCGTGCAGGTGAGGGTGATCTGCGATGCACAGGTGAGCGGGATCTGCGACGTCTTACAGGAGAAGGTGACCTGCGACGTTGCAAAGGAGAGGGCGACCTGCGACGCCGCACGGGTGAGGGTGATCTGCGACGTCGGACAGGTGATGGTGATCTGCGACGTCGGATAGGTGAGGGTGATCTGCGGCGTCGGACAGATGAGGGTGATCTCCGACGTCGGACAAGTGGAGGTGTTCGACGACGACCAGGAGAAGGTGATCTACGCCGATAGGGAGAACGTAATCTACGCCGATAAGGAGAGGGTGATCTTTGTGGAGAATTTGATCTAGATCTTCTCCTCGAATATGGTGATCTTCCTCTCGGAGAGAGTGATCCCTCAGGTGAATGCCTCCGAAGAGTTGTAATAGGCCTTCTTGGTGGAGAGCGATAACCCCTTTCCGAAGAAATGGACCGTCTTTGTGCTTTTGGTGACTTGGAAACATTTTTTGACTGGTGTCTTTCACTAGACAGTTATAATTACAGTGAGATCCAAAATTTCAGGAAATCCAATATTAAGTTATCAATGTTACATTAGAAATTCTTCATAAATGCAAGATCTCAAAAATGTTAATCCTTAGTCAAATAAATCGAACCTGAAATAGGAAAACCTTAGAACCAAAACAGAATGAATGATGAAACGTTCTTTTGTAAAAACAAAACATTCTCGGCATAACTTTTGTTTTGGTATTAGAATATGGCCTACTGATTGACCTAGGAGGTGGACTTTTGTTTAAAATGATGGAAATGAAAATTGATATGTGCTCTATTGCAACCAAACAGTATATTTAAATTAATGACAGAAAATGATGGTCAAGATAATTACCTAGGAGACAGAGATGAATTTCCTGAATTTGGAGATCTTGAAACACTGCAGGGATTGCACAAACAATCTTCAGAACAAATTTTTTTTTCAAAGGATAATTAACGAAAGAAAAAAAAAGTGAGAGAACTTTCACATCTAATGGTGTACAGAATCATTCCTTATGGCTAAAATATTCCATATATAGGAAGAGTAAGAACGCATAGCATACTCAGATCAAATGATTAATAAAATTGGAAGAAACCATACAAAACTGCGTGGATTTTTATATATGAATGACACATCCTACACACAAAAATTCTATTTATGAATGCAAACATAATTAGACTGCAGATCTTACAACTCTACTAAAGGTAAAATGAATCCCAATCCCTTACTTGTTCCTTGCCTTCACACCATTCCGCTTTTCATTTCCTCTTTCATCCTCAGAATGGTCATTTGAAGTCCTTAGTGACATATGTTTTGAGTTTGGCTCCAATGCAATATTGCTTGCTTTCTTATCAACCCCTCCTTCCTACAGTAGTTTGAGGTAAAGGTATGAACCCAAATAATTGCAGAAGCTAGCTGAATGCATGAAAACACGAACGGAAGTTAAAACCAAACAACCCATCTCTAGAGAATGCAACTCCAGCATGCATGAATATTCTTACCATCTTCTTCAATATCTCTTGTTGATCCATCCTCTCCTTATCTCTCTTTTTCTGAATTTCATTTGCAAACCTGTCTGCCTCCTCCTGTAACAATCCATGACAGAGCATCGTTAATAAAGCTGTATCATCTCAACAGACTCGGAACACAATTTGACAGTATATATACACATATACATTAACCTTCTTTTTCCGTGCTTCTTCTTGTTTGGCATCCAAAAACTGTTGAGGGACACCACTAGCATTGTTTTGTGCACTGATAAGAAGCGTCCAAAGCTCTTTCATAAACTTCACAGTGTTTTTCTCCATAAATCCAGTAAGTGAAATTTGAACTTCCTTCCCATTCACTACCTGCAAATTGTAGCACACATATGCAGTTCAAACAACATTACTATCAACCACAAATGCACAAACCTAGGGCTCTCGTACCAACAAGTCTTAACAATAAATCATCAAACTAGAGTAACACGCCTTATAGCTCAGTTGACGTCTGGGTGAGTTTTGGCCATGTCAACATTTAATTCATGGGAAGTAATACTGTTCGCCACCATTATTAACAAACGAAAGCTAAAGTGAAATTGAACGGAATAACTAGCAACTACTCTCAATCCATGAAAGAAAGAACAAATCATATGGTGCATGTCATTACCTTTCCTTCCAAAAGACCATAAATAAAGTTGATAAGAACTTCGTCTTCGAACCCGAGAAGCTCTGTTACCCGATTAGCAATCCACGGGCGCATAACATCCATATTCACCTTCGTTGTATCCACCTACAACACATAATACAGGCACACCCAATTTTCGCCAATTATAAAATATATATGTGAGATAAAATGTCAATTAAATTAGAAGAAAAAAAAACAGGGAAAAGGGCCTAACCAAATGTTCCAATTCAGGTGCAAACTTCTGAGATTTCAAGAGCTTAGCTTGCTTGTTGGAAAACCTTGTGTCCTGATCAGCGGACGTACCCTGAATAAACACAATCATACAAATACTGCAACTATCAATGTCTGCGAAGGAATTTATTAAGTAATTAAGAGTTTAAGAACGAGAAGATCTGAGTTTAAATCCTACATATAAAAAACTAATTAACAACCAGAATTATCAAACTAATCAATTAACTCACCCTGAAGAACCCGCCCGACATCTTCTAGGGTTTGCGATGAAAGCTGAAGGGGTTTTCAGCGGTAGAATAAGAAGGCTTTTCTGTTGTGATGATTGAGGAAAGAGAGAGTGTTGTGCGAGCAGAGCGAGAGCAAGCGGTGTACTTTCAGCTTACGGCATGTGTGTGTGGACAATAGGGAAACTTATTCTCTCAAGTTTGGGACGGCTTTGAATTGAATTAGGGTCCGTAGTTCAATGGTGGTCTTTTGAAGCCAAAAACCCAAATCGTTTGACGATGATGATTTATCTGCCTGCTGCCTCGAGCCTGTGAATTTTGAGGGTGCCCTGTGTAGGCCTTTTTATTGGGCCAACGGCCCCTGTTATAATTCAGAAAGCATATCATTACAATTTTACCCATCATATTTTTTTGGGTTTTTAGGTCTATTGGTCCTTCAACTTGGACCCGATTCGCATTTTCGTCCCTTAATTTTCAAAATCGTTCTACTCGTCCTCTAACTTTAGTTTTGGTAGGACAAATAGTCCCACCGTTTACTTCTGTCAATTTTTGCGTTAAAAGTAAGGGTAGATGGGTCTTTTCCCTATGGGATATTTTCTTCGATCAAAACAAGAAGGGTTTTCACCCCGATTCATTCGATAAAGACCCACACAACACAAAAGTCAAATCTCTGTTAAATATAGTTCAAATTCAACAAAAATTCAACAACATAAAATCCTAATCTATAAACTTCCCATTTTAGGAAACTAAAACTACTACACACCAAAAGCATAAAAGTTTAAAACTTCATAGATATATCAAGATTCAAGCAAGCAAATTTGTAGCAATCTATCCATTAAAAGGTGTATAATCCCATACCCACCATGTTTTCGATTATGTGGAAGCCTTCCCACCTCGAGCATCTTGGCAATTTTGTTCCCGGACTCGGAAGCTCTCTGAAACTAAACCTCAACCTCTGGAGCTACTTCAAAAGCATCCCGAGACCACGGTCGAACTTTAGGTGCACTGCCGCCATTGCCATGGTCATCGTGCCTCTCGTCCGAATCCACAACCTTCTTCTCCACTACATGGACCTCATACTCAGCCTCACCATCATCGGTCTACACACTCGGCCTCGCTTGATAAAGCGAGGAAGGCTGCATTTCAGCTAACTCATCGTCCACAACAGCCTTAGAATGCTTCCCGCCATCGACCACATGCTTGTGGTCTTTCTGCACCTCCTTCACCACCTCCTGCTGGTACTCATCGTCTTCCAAATTGGGAATTCCCTCTTCGTCTCTCACTTCCTAAGAATCTTGGCTCTACATGTAGGCCGAGTAGTACTTATCGTAAGTCTTGAACTGGTTCAAAAACTCCCAAGCCGAAGCTCTCGGCGGCGATGACGGAGGCGGAGGCGGCTTCGCAGAGGTGGAAGTCGAAGCCGGCGGCGACGATGTGGCTCCGTAAGACGGCGGAGGAGATGAATTACCATAATACCCCCCAACCCCGCCACCGTAATTGTTGTACCCACCATAATAGGGGTAAGGATTAGCAGTGTTGTTCGGATTAGGATTTGAATTTGGATGTCCATAATACGAATTTGAAGAAGAAGAAGATTCACCCATGTGATACTCGTTCTCTGGGCTCATGGGTTTCTGCTGATACACCACAAACGGTGTCGCTTTGTTCCTCATGTAATTCATGCGCATGTACCCAAATCGGGTTTATCAAACCCTTCTTCAGCTTTTTAGTTTTCATCGAATGAATCGGGTGAAAATCCTTCTTGTTTTGATCGAAGAAAATATCCATAGGGAAAAAACCCATCTACCCTTAGTTTTAACGCAAAAATTAACAGAAGTAAACGGTGGGACTATTTGTCCTACCAAAATTAAAGTTAGAGGACGAGTAGAACGATTTTGGAAATTGAGGGACGAAAATGCGAATCAGGTCCAAATTGAGGGACTAATAGACCTAATAACCCTATTTTTTAAAAAAATTTGGTTAAAGGTATGTGTGTTATTTTGATACAAGCAATGCTTGGGGAGGGGATTTTTATTTTTGGTCAAATATTAGTGTTTTTTGTGTGGATAAATTGTAAAATTGCATTCATAATTCAATATAAAAAAATCACTTGCCACAAAGGATTATTATAATAACAGAGCGATCTAAATGTTAGTATGTTCAGTTGCTCTAATTTCAATTTTGATGACTGCGTTCTTAATTTGATCATAGTCTTAACTTGAAACCCCTTAATAATCTTATTCTTTATTTTTAATGGCCATTAATGTGGGCACATCTATAGAACTTAGTCGTTTGACATGTTAATGCTCAATTAGATTAAAATGATAAGATTGTTAATATTAAAACACAATGACGAGGGTTGGGTTAGTTGGTAATGTCCCTTTTTTCACATAAGAACAAAAAAAAAACCTCTTTAGCCCCTCTTTTTACGAGGAAAATATTAACAACGACCTTTAGCTCTAAGTCACCCAATTGTGAATCTAATTCAAATTTTCATCTTATACACAATATTAGCACGTTTGCAATAGGTCTTTTTTTATTATAGAAAAGTTGATAGAGGTCCAAAAATTCAACCTGTAAGACTCGTGTCTTGGGGAAGCAAGAACGGTGAGCAATCTCACATCGCTCGGGAAGGGAAATGTGAAGTGCCTTATATGTGTGGGCACTTCTCTTCCTAGCACGAGACCTGTTGGGAGCTCACTAGCTTCAGATTACATGGGAACTCCGAAGTTAAGCAAGTTTGGGCTAGAGCAATCCCAGGATGGGTGACTCACTGGGAAGTTGCTCGTGAGTTCCCAGAAACAAAACCGTGAGGGCGAGGCCCAAAGCGGACAATATCGTGCTAGAGGAGTCGGGTCGTGACATAATGGTATCAGAGCTGGACCCCGACCAAAAGTGTGTCAGCGATGACGGTGGGCCCCAAGGGGTGGATTGTAAGACCCGTGTCTTGGGGAAGCAAGAACGGTGAGCAATCCCACATCGCTCGGGGAGGGAAAGGTTAAGTGTCTTATATGCGTGGGCACTTCTCTTCCTAACACGAGGCCATTTGGGAGTTCACTGGATTCAGATTCCATGAGAACTCCGAAGTTAAACGAGTTTGGGCTAGAGCAATCCCAGGATGGGTGACCCACTGGAAAGTTGCTCGTGAGTTCCCAGAAACAAAACCGTGAGGGCGAGGCCCAAAGGCGATAATATCATGCTAGGGGAGTCAAGTCATGACATAAACTCCAAAGTTAAGCGAGTTTGGGTTAGAGCAATCCAGGATGGGTGACCCACTGGGAAGTTACTCATGAGTTCCCATAAACAAAACCGTGAGGCGGGGCCCAAAGCGGACAATATCGTGTTACGGCGGAGCCAATCCGGGATGTGACAGAATGGTATCAGAGCCACTCTGTCGTGTGGTGCGAGTATGCCGACAAGGATGTCGGGCCCATAAAAGGGTGGATTGTAACATCCCACATCGACCAACAAAGATGGGGTGATGTGCCTTATATGTACATGTCCACCTCTATATAGCACGAGGCCTTTTGGGAGCTCACTGGCTTCAGATTCCATGGGAACTCCGAAGTTAAATGAGTTTGGGATAAGAGCAAATTCAGGATGGGTGACCCACTGGGAAGTTGCTCGTGAGTTCCCAGAAATAAATTCGTGAGGGCGGGGCCCAAAGCGGACAATATCGTGCTACGGCGGAGCCGATCCGGGATGTGTTTTCAATATGTAGGTGTTTACCTTATGCATAGGTACATAGTTTCATATGGGTGCTTGCCTTATCAATTAGTATAATATGTGGGTCTTTATTTTTATTGATTAAATTGTATTTTATCAATATATTAGGTAAATATTCACAAGGAAAGAATTAAAAATTGAAATTCTGAATTCAATTACAATGAAATAATCATTAAATTTGAATTTTCAACTTGTTTTCCTTATTTACCTTAAAGGGTAAAATCAACACAACTAAAAAAGTAATAAAAGTCAAAGGACCTGCATTTAAAACCAAAACGGCGATGACTAAACCTAATGACAGCTAATCAATTTGAACCTAGATCTAAGAAGCTTTTTTTTAAAACAAATAAAATATACAAGTTTAAATCTAACAAATGATGAAGGTAAGGAGAAATTCTTTGGTCCAACTGCCGAATTACATTAGTCATCTGCTTGCGCTCAACCAAATGGGCCAATCCTCGTATTGGTGTCTCACCCTCGTTTGACTGTGAGAGTGGACAAACGACTTACGTGGCACAACCAACTACCGGACCAAAGAATTTTCATAAAATGAGGATTGCTCTAATTTAAACTTTGGTGTTCAAAGTGGGTGTAAATGCTTATTACCAGTAAAATACAATCCAAATGTGCATTCAATTACAAACACTTGTATAGTCATTGGACTAACGATTTTACATTTTCTCAATAGGTTTTATGTTTATCATGAACCATTGAATTTGTTCACATTTAATGTGAATTTACCTTTTGTACACTACCTAAATTAAAAGAAAGGCAAGTATTGGTTAATTAAGGTAAACAATTGCATCCCCTATACTCGAGTTTAACACACTTGCTCTTTTTGTCTAAAGACAATCTTATTCTTCAAAATGAATGGTGCTTCACACCATTGCACTCCATCTCCATTCTTACTTGGAATATATATATATATAGAAATTCTCTTATGCGGATATCCGGACGTTATTATCGTGATATCCGGACGTTATTATCGTATGACACAAAGTGTATTCTGTACTACCCCGCCTTACTTTCCTGCCTATTTACACATGCATCCGCACGCCCGCATATTAATGCATCCGGATAAGAGAATGACTATATATATATATTTGGATGATAGTATGTACAATTTTTAGTGTGAATATTGATACCATAACCATCACGAAATGTTTAACCTAGTTCATGATTTAGTTACTAAGATTGATCGATGTCGCGATACATGAGAACAATCAAGCTCAAGCGTGCCTAATTGAAGTACATCATATTTGAAGAATAATACTTTGTATATTAGGTTATACCGTTACACTTTGTACGATATAATCGCTATACCTATTATAATTTAATTTTTTAATGTAGTAATGTAGAATAAGCACAAAATTATAATCAAGACTATTTGGTCGTATACATTTTATTAAAGGATGTGTTGATTTCAAATTTTATGAACGATTGTTGTTTGAGCACCAAGAATAACATTTTGTTGTTTCTAAAAAAAAAGGGCAAACGACAAAAGACACCTTGTTGGTTTGGGATCATTCTCAAATTGGGCCCCATGGTTTCAATTTTATTAATTTACGCCCTTAAGTTTTCAACATTGTCCAATTTCATCCCTTTGTTAAGTTGACCACATGGTCAATCGTTAAATGTTGACCTGGCATCCGTGGGACCCACCTCTAAACCCTATTGACCATTCCATGCATGGCAGTTGAATGGTAGTTTTGGGTTTCGAAAATTCAAAAAAAAAAATTGAAATCGCGCCCAAATTGGGCACGCATTGCAAAGCTGGAGATCAAACAAAAAACCCCAAAACGTCGTCCTCAACCTCAGTTGAACCTAAATTCTAAATCTCCATTGCTGAGAGCTTAGACCTACGATTTCAAAGAAGTGAGAAGAAATGAGTTGGGATTTCAGGGCTCTAGGAGCTCCGCATCCCTCGTACGGTAAGTTGCTTTCAATTTTTGCGATTTAGGTTATCTGTGGTGAATGGGTTTGAGGTCGTATGGGTTATTGTGCTTTGAATGGTGTGTTTTATAATCTGCGTGGAATAGTGAGAGAAGTATGAAAGATTTTGTCGAATATAGGTGGTCCTTCTGTAGATTTCGAATATAGGTGGTCATTCAAGCTAAACATGTGTTGGCAATGTCTGCCTTTAATAAGGTCAAAGTATCTGCCTTTAATAAGGCAATAGTGTTAGTTGGAAGGGTGTGAAAAGGGTTGGTTAAAAAAAAGGGTTTGCCTTTTCTATAATGGTCCTGAACTGAAAAAAATTGAAAATTGTGTTTTGGTCTTTGGCTAATGTGTGAATACTGTGTTTTGTGTTGCATGTTATGTTTTAACTGAAAATAACCCCTGTTTGGGACATGTAATATGTAGGTGAGCCTGAATTGTTTTCTATTCGAATGTACCATGGTGGTCAAATCTGTGGTAACTCTTATGCTTGTGGTAATGTAGCTTGGTTTGATTATTGTGACAAGGATAGAATGTCAATCACTGAGATATACGATATAGTAAGGGAGTTAGGCTATGATAGGGTGATTAGTTACTGGTATAGTATCCCTACCTATAGCATTGGTGGCCTAACAAAGCTTAATGATGATCAAGATGTCATAGACAAGGGTAATAGACATGTTCCTACATCATGGGGTTGATAGTAATGAGGATTGGTTTTATAGTCAATCGTGATCAAATCTGTTTGTTGATTTAGAAGGCGATATTGTGCCTATGAGAGGAGTTGTGATTGAGGAACTTGATGACAATTATGGGGCTATTGTTCCTTTTGGTGGGAAAGGCAAACAATGGAGAGCACAGAAAAAAAAACAAGTGTTGTGATAGAAGAGCTCAATGAAGACCCAAATGGGGAACAATGTGGTGGGGTACGCAAAAGGCAAGGGAATCTTGTGCAAGGCCAGTGTTTACGAAAAGGCAAAGAAAAAGTAGTAGAGAGGGAATCTTCGCAGTGCAAAACCGACAAAGAAAAAAAGGTGAGAGGTAATCTTCAGCAAAGTGACAAAGAAAAAAAAGGTGCGAGGTAATCTTCTGCAGTGCAAACTGACAAAGGAAAACCACTTGAGAGGTAATCTTCTGCCCCTATAGACAAAGGGAAAAGTAAAGTCAGTTCTGTTTTTGGAAAAAGGAGGGCAAGAGCTTTTGGTAAAATGAGGTGCAAAACTATACAAAAGACACGTTATAAAGAAGACCAAAGCTCCAATATAGTAAGTGAGGGACTAGTTGAGAATGAGGTTGTTGAAGTAACTGTACAAAAAAGCAAGTTATCACACTGTCATACAATGAAGACAAGAAAAGCAAGGAAATTGACCACAGTCTGTGATGAAGAGGAGTCAGCAGACAGTATTGACTCTGATTTTGCAGACCCTAACTTCAGTTGTGATGATAATGATGATGATGATGATGATGTTGATTTTGATGAATAGGTGGACAAACACACTGAGTGGGGTGGAGATGGGGCAAAAGGAAAAGAGCCAGAGTCAACAAATGTTGGGGTTGAATCTTGGGATTGGGGTGCAGATGTTGAGCTAGATTCAGAGTATGATTCTGATAATGTGCAGCCTAAGTATGACTCTAATGATGACACTCCAATGAAGGATAGATGGCCAGAGTTCAATCCAGCAACTGACATGGGAGATCCACAGTTTGAGGTTGGGTTGAAGTTCAGTAATTGTAAAGTTTTTAGATCTGCTGTTAGACAACAATTTATAAAGATGAATAGGGATGTTGTATTTGTGAGAAGTGAGGCTTTCAAGCTAAAGACAGTTTGTGCAGATCCAGATTGTCCATGAGAGATATATGCTTCTAAAATGCAGCATGAGAAAACCCTGCAGGTTAAGAAATATGAGGGTGAACACACTTGTGGTATTGTTTGGAAGAACCACATTGTCAAGTCTAGTTGGCTCAGTGCCAAATATATGGAAACATTGAAGAGCAATCCAAGTTGGCCAGTTAGCTCATTCATGGAGACTGTGGAGAAGGATTATAACACTAGAGCTTCTAGGCAACAAGTGTATAGGGCAAAAGAGAGGGCATTGAGGCAGATTGAGGGAATATACACAGAACAATACTCTAGAATTTGGGATTATTGTGAAGAGTTAAGGAAGACCAATCCAGGAACAACAACCAAAGTTCAATGTGATTTCAATGAACAATTGGGTCATGCAATGTTTCAAAGGTTATATGTATGTCTAGGTGCATGTAAAGCAGGGTGTAGAGCTGGATGCAGACCCATTATTGGATTGGATGGCTGCTTCTTGAAGGGTGTGTATGGAGGGCAATTTTTAACAACAGTTGGTATAGATGCTAATAATGAAACATGGGTGATTGCGTATGCAGTGGTTGAGGCTGAGTGCAAGGACTCATGGGTTTGGTTTCTGTAATTGCTGGTAAAGGATGTAGAGATTGTTAACCAATTTGGATATACTTTCATGTCCGATAGGGTAATATGCCCAAAAACACCATGAACTATCACGCTTGTCGAAATGTCCACCCTGAATTTTTTTTCTTGCCAATTTAGCCTTCGTATTTTTTTTATCCCCAATTTACCTCATACCGTTAATTTTTAGCGAATTTCATCCAAATATTGGTTTAAAAAGTCACATCAAGCACATGGGTCCCACATTTTATTATTTTTTAAATTTTAAATAGATAAAAATATGAATAAAGGGCAGGAAAAAAAATTCATGGTGTACATTTGGCCATGCGTGATAGTTTAGGGTGTTTTTCGGCATATTACCCTATCCGATAAGCAAAAAGGGTTATTACCAGTTTTTCAGCAAATTGTTCCTAACCGTGAACACAAGTTTTGTGCAAGACATCTTTTCACCAACTTCATATTACAATTCAAAGGGAAAGCTTTGTCTGACAAATTCAAGTGACTGCAAAAGCAACAAGCTGTTCCACAATTTGTAAGGCAGGATGGAAGAGTTGAAAAACCTTGATAAGGATGCTTATGATTGGGTAGTTGAGCAGGAAAAACCTCCCAGGCATTGGTCTCGATCACACTTTAGTACTCATGTGAAGTGTGATATGCTTTTAAAAAATATGTGTGAGTCCTTCAACTCATTCATATTGGCATGCAGAGAGAAGCCAATAGTGACAATGCTTGAGATAATTAGGTGTAAGTTGATGAGGAGGATACAAGGCAGAATGGACAAAATGAAGAATTGAACAAAGGCAATTTGCCCTAAGATTTTTAAGAAGATGGAGATAAATAAGGCAAAAGCAGGTGGTTGTGTCACCATGTGGTCAGGTGGAGGCAAATTTCAAGTTGGTAGTGGTGGGCTTTCACAGTATATTGTGGACTTGTTCTTGCGGAGAATGGGATTTGACTAGTTGGCCTTGTGTTCATGGAGTGGCTGCTATAAATTACAAAGGGGGCCTGAATGTAATGGATTTTGTAGATGCATGTTATCACACTGAGACATATTTCAAGGCCTATGAAAACCTCATACTACCTATGAATGGGATATAACTAATATGCCACCATGTGTGCCTCTTTCATACTCCAAACAACCTGGAAGGCCAAGAAAGGCTAGAAGGAAGGAAGCAGGTGAGTCAAGCAAGAAGGCCAATGTTGTTACAAAAGTTCAAGACTCACTGCAGTGCAACCAATGTGGAAGAAAGGGCCACAATAAAAGGACTTGTCATAGGAACCTGCCCCCCAAAACAAAAATCAAAAAGAGAAGGCTGAGGTAAACATCTAAGGATGAACATTTGTTACGTTTATTAATTTTTATGTTTTTTGTATATCCTGCAGCTAACAATTTATTATTTTTTGCCTAATCCCAGCAAACTACTCAAACAAGTGATTCAGCTGCTCCCAGTACAACAACAAGGCGAGCTAAGCCTGCAAGAGTTGTGCAAAAAGGAAAATGGAATAGAAAGGCCACCACTGCAGCTGGAAGTTCAAATGTACCACCAACTGATTCTTCAGCTCCATCCTCAACATCTGCCCCTCCTGCATCAACTGAAGCTTCAACTGGCAATTCTTAGTTGTCTTTGTTGATGGTCTTGCACACTTGTGTTTGGTGATAGATTATTTTGTTAGGTTATTATTGTTGTGCAATTCGCTTCCAACACAAGACTCCTTGGCACCTTCTCGTTTAGACCAACGAGCCCGGATGCCACTCGGTGAGCGACAGAGCATTCCAAGACCTCTTGGATTGCGGAAACTCCCCAAGAACTTGTTATCAATGGACTTTGCGACTGGCACACACACAAACATACACGGATGAATTGAATGCAAACACATCCGAAACAAGCATACAACCATGGACACAAAGATTTATAGAGGTTCGGCCAACTCTTGCCTACATCCTCTTGGTGATCCCCTTGAGAAATTTCACTAATGAAAGAGTATGTTACAACTTTGTTTTACACAGAAAACCCCTTAGAACACTACTCTCTCCCCAAGCTCACTTTTCTCTCACACCTTTGCTCAAACCCTTGATGCCCCTGCTTTGCCCTCTTGCAAAGCTTATAATGCTTGTTTCCCTTGTGTTTCCCCTTTGCCCCATAGCCTCAGCCCTCTTGCCTTAGCTCTCTTGGAAACCTTGCATTTTCAGCTCTCTTGCTCTCTAAGCACTTGGAACTCCCAGCCCCCCACTTGGGGCTAGAAGCTCCCCTTGTGCTCTTCAAGCCTTTGCTCTCAAACTCTAGCACTTGGCTCCTCTCTTGAGCCCCATTTGTAATGTCTGCACTTCCCACTTAAGTATACAAGTGAGAAGCCTCCCACCAACCTCAGCCACCACTGTAAAGTCTCCAACATGTGGCAAACCAGCCACCCAAAAACCAGATCCATGATTCAAGGAAAGCACAAAATGGTAGGCAATCATACAACCCACCAATCTATACTTAATGTTGTTTAGGACTTTCCCAGCAGCTATCATGTGTCCTAGCACTCATAAAAGTCTCTTGGAGGCACATGGAGTTGGGTAGGACAATGACCCATGTGAAAAAGCATCTTGAAAACGCGTGGAAAACATTCAAGACCGCGACGTGGCGGCCGTCGCCAGGAACTTGCGGCCGGTCGCAATTCTCTCGATGCAGCGGCCGTCGCCAAAACCTGCGACCGGTCGCTTCCTGCGAATCAACGAAGCTTCGACTCTGTCAAAACGACCGGTCGCACCAACCTTGCGGCCGGTCGCATTCTGCGACCATACGAATTCTTTCCTCTGCTTGCATCTATGGTGAGCCAAATCTCCAACAATTATGTTGTTAGGAATGATGATGGTCTTTTAAGTTAACTTTGTTGTTAGGTTATTTTGTTATCACAAGACCATCATCATTCCTGGTTATATAGCTGGTTGGGTTATTTTGTTCAAATCACAAAAATCTATTAGCTGGTTGGGTTAGGTTATTTTGTTATCACAAGACAGCTTGTAATATTTTGTAAGACATGTTCTGTTTTTTTGGCCTATTTTGTTGTTATGCATCAGACTTGGAAGAAGACTTGGAAATTATCAGTGTTGGAATGAAGAGGCTGATGTTGCACGCTTGTCTTTTTTGGCCTATTAGCTGGTTGGGTTAGGTTATTTTGTTTTTTTGGCTTATTCTGTGGCCTATTTTGTTGTTATGCATCTGACTTGGAAATGATTTTTTGATTTTGTGGCTGATTTTGTACATATCAATACATCATTTGTAAGACCCGTGAGCTTAAGGAAGCAAGAATGGTGAGCAATCCCACATCGCTCGGGGAGGGAGTTTATATATGTGGACACGTATCTTCCTAGCACGAGGCCTTTGGGAGCTCACCGGCCAGATTCCTTGGAACTCCGAAGTTAAGCGAGTTGGGGCTAGAACAATCCCAGGGATGGGTGACCCTGGGAAGTTGCTCGTGAGTTCCCGAAACAAAACCGTGAGGCTGCAGAGGGGGCCCAAAGCGGACAATATCGTGCTAGAGGAGTCGGGTCGTGACATCATTGCATTACCAAAACATCACCTTGTATGCAAATTACATAGCCATAATGCTCATTCCCATTACATAACCAAAAGCACAGTGCTTTCCATACCAAAACCCACAGTGCATCCCTAAAACACCCCATTTCATGCCAATTCCAAAGTCTTCAGCTTCAGTGTGTCTGATCGACCATTCCCTACCCTACAAAGAAGAACCTTGCAATAAGCATCTACGACACCACCAATACTGCCAAAAGAACCTTCTCTCTGCGTCTTGCCTTTGCTAGTGAATTCTCCAACTTATCCCACGATTTTAGCAGCCCCGAAATCACAACTTTAGACCTTTACACATTTCCACATCATACCAAACCCAGAAATCACAACCTCTTCTACCCTACACCAAACCCACTCTGTCAATTCATATTTGCACCTGCCATGCATTCAAAATCTAATATTTTGCATCAAATCAAGTTTTTTACCTTTGCACACACAGCGAATCGCCTCCCATGATTCAAAATTGTCCACGAGGTTCGGATTCTCGCATTCTTACCACACCAACACACCATCGCCTTATGCTCCATTTCTCCTTTGTTTTCTAGGTTAATGAGCCAATACACTCGAATAAACCTTTTGGGCAGCTCACTTCTTCGAAATCGTAGGTCTGAGCTCTTAGTAATGGAGATTTAGAATTTAGGTTAAATTGAGGTTGAGGACGACATTTTGGGGTTTTTGTTCGATCTCCAACTTTGCAACGCGTGCCCAATTTGGGCGCGATTTCATGTTTTTTTTTTGAATTGTCGAAACCCAAAACTACCCTTCAACTGCCATGCGCGGAATGGTCAATAGGGTTTAGGGGTGGGTCCTACGGATGCCAGGTCAGCATTTAACGATTGACCGTGTGGTCAACTTAACGGAGGGATGAAATTGGACAATGCTGAAAACTTAAGGGCGTAACTTAATAAAATTGAAACCCTAGAGCTCAATTTGAGAATGACCCCAAATCAACAAGGTGTCTTTTGTCGTTTGCCAAAAAAATGTTGGAACAATCTGAACCGTCAAAAAGCTGGGACGCATCAGATAAGGCAAACTGTTGTCCTCTCTTTGTCCAAATAATAATGGAGATACATAAGCGTGGTACAAAATCCAGTTATACATCAGAATCCAGCCTCTATATAGGAGAAAAACTTTACGCTTGCACCCCAAAATATCAGGGTACACGTGTAAACACGAATATAATCGGATGCAAACCTATTTATATTCCACTCTTTATTCTCCGGTTCTCGTCCGCCCTTCTCTCTCTTTCTCTGGCTCTCTATCCTTCGCCGTTGTCTCCCTCCCTCCGTCTTCTATCACACTCAATACACCCCAAACCCTAATTCCATGTTTGGTCATCTGACTGTCATCGATTATCTGCGCTGAAATTTGCACTGTCCCAATTCTCCTAGGCAATCTTCGATTCGATTTTGTGTTTTGCTGGACAAGAATCGGAGGTAGGCGGAGCTGCGATTTTAAAAATGGCGACCTCCACGAGCGGTGTCTACGTCAGTGTTATTGAGGACGTCATCAACAAGGTCCGCGAAGAGTTCATGAACAGCGGCCCCGGAGAAGACGTTCTCAAGGAGCTCCAAGGAGTAATTTCAATTCCGATTTCAATCTTCCAGCTTTCATTTTCATTTTTCATTTTTCAAGTTCGCCATCTTTATTGATAATTGAATTTTTAAATTGGGTTGGTAGATTTAGGGTTTTCTGGCGGACTGGTCCTAGAGTTCGATCTAATCAATTTCTAGGGTTTTGGGTTTAAGGGGATTCATTGCTTTGTTGGAAAGTCGCTGTGAGCCCCGGTTTAGCTGATTTTTTAAAGTTGGGTCAAATTTCAGACTTGGGAGGCGAAGATGATGCAAGCCGGTGTAGTAAATACTCCAATAGAGAGGGCTGTGGCGGCAAAGCCAACGCCTGGTAGTGCTATTACTCCAGTTCACGATCTCAATGTACCTTATGAAGGGACCGACGAGTACGAGACACCCACTGCTGAGATACTCTTCCCTCCAGTGAGTTTTTGCTGTGTTTTTCTATGTTTGTAATCAAAATCTCTACTTGCTATATGTTGAATTGAGCCCGAGTGTTGCATCACCTGGTTGATGTGGGTTTTTTGGAATGTTAGACCCCGCTGCAAACCCCAATTCAGACGCCTCTACCCGGAACTGGGGACAACTTATATAACATTCCTACCGGAGGTAGTGACTTTTCTGCCTCTGCAAACGAGTCTGGTAGCAGCAATGGTGGCAGCAATACTGAGATGAAAGCTGGAAGACCTAGCCCCTACATGGTAAACACTTAATATTTGGATCGTATATCCAGTTATTATGTTTCTAATTGCATAGTGGGAATACGAAACTCTCTCATTGGTCTTTATAAAGTAGCTAAATTTGATTTTAATTAAACTTGGCTCTTTCGTTGTCTAATATATACCATTAACTCTCTTTGTTAATTAAGAAATATGAAATATGAAACATACCTCGTTTAGTTAAAAGGTTGTTAATAATAAATTGAAAAGGTAAGGATAGTAATGTAATTACATAACTTTCTGCAATCTTCGAAGTTTTACTCTTTTTCTTTCTACATTAACATTCGCAGGTGATTATCCTTCGGGTAATAGTGTAAGAGAACCTAAATCTTCTTTGTTCTGTTTGCAGCAACCTCCTTCTCCTTGGATGAACCACCGACCCCCTCTTGATGTTAATATTGGTAAGTTGGATGGTGTTGTTGTATATATCTTTACTCTCGATAGTTGTGTAGTAATCTCCATTTTATTGGTGTAGCTTACGTGGAAGGGCGGGATGAGGTGGACAGAGGGACCTCTCATCAACCCCCGACACAGGTAATGCTTGCTATTAATTACAAATTCAAATTGCAGAAAAATGACTGGGTTTCTGGGTATGAAGAAAACTCATGATTAAAGAGTTGTGAATGGCTTTGGTGTGTATGCCTCCTTTTCATTGCTTTTTATTTTTTCACTTCTTGTCAAGGATATACAATCTTTCTTAAGATGCATCATCATTCTTTTACAATTATAGTTAATCATTATCTCACTGTTGGCGAAAATTTCAGGACTTTTTCCAGATGAATTCTGGAAAGCGAAAACGTGATGATCTTGCTTCACAGTATCCAGCTGGTGGATTTATACCCCAACAAGATGGAGCTGGAGATGCTGTACCTGGGGTTTTTGAGATTGAGGTTTGTTTTTCTTCCTGTTTCATTTTTTAATAATTTCTGACAAGCTTGCTGCACAGACTTCTTTTTAACTTTTTTTCTTTAGGATTCATCTATTGTATCAGTGAATTTTATTTATTTATTTGAATCTTTGGATGGGTATTTATGCTTTGTAAACTCTAAGACCAGTTTCCTTTAATGTCCAAATTATTAAGAAAAAGCGGCCTGAGATAATCTATTCAATGAATTACAAATTAAGTTAAGTTGAAACTTATCTCAAATCACTACCATGTTTGGTTGTATCGTATGTGAACATTGATCACTCTCTCTCTCTCTCTCTCTCTCATTAGGCGAGTTGTACTTTTTGGTAGGACATAGTCTGATGAACAACTACCATGTTTGGTTGTATCGTATGTGAACATTGATCACCTCTCTCTCTCTCTCTCTCTCATTAGGCGAGTTGTACTTTTTGGTGGGACATAGTCTGATGAACAACTACCATGTTCAGTCGTATGTGAACATTGATCACCTCTCTCTCTCTCTCTCTCTCTCTCTCTCTCTCTCTCTCTCTCTCTCTCTCTCTTAGTTGGTTTCATGGAACTGAGGACTTTGTGCTCGGGTGTCTCTTATCTGAAGATCACTGCTAATGCTTTATTTATTTATTTTTGCAAGTCATATCTTCTTTAGGGTCTAATAGTTTTTCAGGAAGCTACATTTGAGGTGTCATTCAAAGTCATATGAATATAGTTATTTATGTATGTGGATGTAAAATTTGGTTGGGGTTAATTTTTTGTTTATCCTTTAATTCTGGTATTTGGCTATTATAGTAAAGTACTGGGGTGAAACATGGGCAGGCCTTAGGCTATTACGTTAATCTATCAATTAATTAAAATTCAAGTTGATAATTGCAACTTAGCAAGCAATTAGGCTGCAAATGTTCCAGGCAGGGTGTCATATCTTGTTTCTACTACATTTTCAGATAAAACTGTTTTCTACACGTCATAGTGGAATGTGAAAACATATATTATATATCGTTGGAGCATTACACTATAATTGGTTATAGTTTTATCTTTATGAAGTCAAGTTTGCTTAGAGCATGGAAGAACACTTCTAAACCAGCATGATTCATGTGTAACACACATTATCTTTTTTGGGTTATATGCATTCTGTAGACACTTAATGTTGGTAAACTTTCAGGTCAGTGGAGGGAGCACTTCTATTGGTGGGCGTGCATGTAGTGAGATGGTAACTTGTGCCCTGAGGTCAACTCCCAAGATTCCTCAACTTGATGGGCCAATTCCTGATACCTATGATGACGCACTTTCTACTCCCAATGTAAGTACTTTTAATGTAATTTTGCATGTAGCAGGAAACTTTATTTTTATTGTGTATGGCCCTTTTCTAATAGATATGCACATTAACTCATTAACTCATCGGTTGGGTTGGTATAATCTTCACTTTTGCTTTCTGATATTCCCTGCTCTATATTAGGTTCTTATGATTTGGTTTCCTAGGACTTGTGATTGACTAACTGCTTTGTGTCTTCATGGCTTTGTTTTGCATTATACTAAGACCGTATACACATGAAACCATGCACTGCCTTGATCTGACAGGCGGTGAGCCTTGTGCTTGTTAATGATGTGAAAGTTACACGGATAAGTGTCACCATTGATCTGCATGTCATTGCTATGTTGGGTTACTGAGAAGTTGAATGTCCATCTTTGTAGCGCTTTATTTTTCATTGGAGGCCATTTTGATTTTATAGCAAGAATACCTTTCTCGGCGTTTCAGATAAGATAATCATCTTATCAGTTTAAATCTGATATATGTGGGCCAATGGTCCATGCGATATTAAATTAACTTTTTCAGGGGAAGACCAACACAGTAGCTTGCTGCTGGGCTTGCAAGCACCCATGCTGTGCACTCTAGCACGGACCTGGCGCACCCTAATTAGAAATATTGTATAGCAAGAAAGTGTGGTTCATGGTTTTGCTTTATAAATTTCATCCAGTAGCCTGAAATGTGTCAACTGTGATATGAATGGTCAACGGACAGTGTTCTTTGAATACCGTACTAGGAACTTGGAATTTTTTTCTTTTCACTTGTTTGGATTAGGTCAATGGATTCTAGATGGTTGTTCAAATTTTGAGTTCGGGCCAGTTTTGTAGGTAGCCTGTAGCCAGTATCTTTATAAAAAAAATTATTATTCTTATTTTTGGGGTTGGTGGGTGATGGTCTAAAATCTTTGAATTATAAATTTTGGAAACTTATCTTTTCTTTATCAAATGGGTTGTGTTACCTTGCCTGTGTGCTTTCAACTTTATGAACCATTATGTTCAACTTTCCCCAGTCTTCCCCTCCCCTTCTCGCCCTCGTTAATATTTGAATTTTTTTCACTTGCTGACTGTTGCTTCTTCCTCCCCTTACCCTACAGATATATAATTATCAAGGAACTTTCAACGAAGACTACAACGTTGCCAATACACCTACACCCAATGGTAATCTCGTGATAAACTTATGAACACTGTGATGACCTTAGGAATGGATAAATTTAATGTCATAAATCCATCTCTGTGTTGTCAAAGCTTCCTTCTCCCATAATTTTGTATCCTCCAGATCTACCAGTCAGCACTCCAGCTCCTGTTGTTCAAAATGATGTTGGCGATGACGACGACGACGAACCCCCATTGAATGAAAATGATGATGATGATTTGGACGATGTGGACCAAGGGGAGGAGGGAAATACACACCATTTGGTTTTGGCTCAGTTTGACAAGGTATATATATCTCTCTCTCTACCATTCAGTGTTATGGCTGTACTTTTTAGGCTTTATATACTTATTTTTCTCCGAAATATATATAGGATTAATGATTGTCTTCTCATGTATTTGGTTCTGTAGGTGACACGCACCAAGAGCAGGTGGAAGTGCACATTGAAGGATGGGATTATGCGCATAAACAATAAGGATGTTCTCTTCAATAAGGTGAAGTTTACTTTGAAGAATTAATATTCTTCATGCTTTCTGTTCTTGTACCCTCATGAGCTTTTTTTGGAATACGGCCTATTTAATGCAGGCGACGGGAGAATTTGAGTTCTGATTTTGTTTGAGAGCTGCCTATTTTGGCAATTAGCGGCAGTTGCCTTAGCAGGGCAAGTCCAGAGGTATCAGTGGGTGTTTCGTAATTTTTCTTTATGAATTATTTTTAAGAGAGAGCTTGAGGGAAGAGAAAGACCATGCTAGATACTTTTTAAAGATTGGGATGGATCATGGATGTTGGCCTATTTGTACATAAAGGATGATGAGCTTTTTTGGCCTTTAAAATGGGATGGCTACTGAGGCGTTTCCGAAGTTTTACTATTTCTGTGATGGAGTGCAATTCCATTAACTCTGTATACTGGAATTTATTCGTTAATTTACGAATTGCATTGTTTATTATCTTTCCAATTTGGCGCTTAATTCCGTCCCTTTTGGAAAAACTCTACACGGTTACGATACTTTATATTTATTAGACTGTTCAATGTTGAGAACACTGTTTTTGAATAAGTTAGATTTACTGACAGTTACTTGTTTCATTTGCTCCGTCCCGTACATTTTAAAACATCACTTATTTTCCTTGTACAATGATAATGGTTTTGTCAACTGAAAGCAGATGGTTCTTTAGTAATGTTTCTTTTAAGGGAAATTTGCATAAATACCACTTGAATTTCCAAGCATGTGTATTATTACCACATAAACTTTTAATTTTTATTTTTATCCATCTGAATTAGGTAAAGTGTTGCAATTCACTACTTGCGTCTAACTTCGTTAAATTTTCTGTTATATTTAAGGGCTTTTCTGTCATTTCACTATAACTTAAATCAATTAAAACCAATTTTTTTTAAAAATAAAAAACTATCCTCCATATATCTCTTCTCTGATCATCCAAAAACACAAACGGACGATTTCCTTTGATTTGAAGGTAATTGACACCTTCAAGTGCATTGAAGGCAAGGGCCCTTCATTCAATGGTTGATGGCACTGTAAAGGTGATGGATGTGCTACTGTGTCAGCCTTTCATTCATCTCAAACTTGAAAAGTGGAAGAACGATTGGCATGAATCCTGATCCATATGTTTGCAATGAACTTGTTGTCTTAAATGAATAAACACCATTGCTTGCACAAACACTTGAATATGAGCAAAGACTGACATGCAACCAACTCAAAATTTGAGGTGCTCCTAACCTTGATATTGTATTATGTTATGAGATATATTTTTTGGTTTCTGTGTGTGTATATGTATCATTCTATGCTTTCCTCATTACCTCTTGTTTAATTGTAATCTTTTTCCTTTGATATAAAAAAAAAAAACTTTCATTGAAATGAAGGATAAGCCTTTGAATGAATATTGCAAGCCATGAAATGCAAATACAGGAAGGCAACAAGATCAATTGGAGCATTGCAATATGATATTAGGGGAAGAAAGAAAGATGAAGTAAAGAGGAGAGAGAGATATATGGAGGTTAGTTTTTTTATAATAAAAAATATGTTTTTAATTAATTTTAGTTCTATTGAAATGACAGAAATGCCCTTAAATTTAATGGAAATTTTAACGGAGTTAGGCGTAGGTGGTGGATTGCAACACTTTACATAATTCAAGTGGTTAAAAATAAAGGTTTTTATCACAAAGCGTCGCGAAGTTTGCGAAACTATCAGTTGCATCCCTTTTGTTTTTGTGTCATTTATGGTCACAAGGTTAACGTGAGTGCTCACAAGTAGTCCTCATCTCCAGTCATAGAATTTAAATGTAGTCCATGGCTAAAAATTTAGTCCTCCAAAATATTAATTTTTTATAGAATAGTCTGTAAAATTTTTCCATCAATATAATGTATGGCATATTTTAACCTTCATATTTTATTATTTTGAGAAGCGTAGTATGAAAAGTGGATGGATTTGATGTGCGATATAAAAGCGAATGCATGGGGCTAAAAAAATTTGGCTGAAGCTAAATAAATGTGGCAGTTGGAGGAAAGTAAATGTGGCCTCCAAATTTGCCAAAATTTTATTTAGTCATGTTGGAGATGGTTTTTGCGTTATTTTAGAAATTTATGTTGGGATATAGCGCATGGAGATAGCGCTTCGTTAGCTTCCATCCAAAAATCTGTTAGATTGATGATGTGGCACACATGTGGGCCTCACATCTCCAATGATACGACGCCACGTGAATTAAATAAAAAATATATTAAAAATCAGAAGAAAAAAACTAAATTAAACAAAAAAAAAAAAGCCTGCAACTCTCTCATCTCTCCCATCTCCTTTCCCCCCGACCCACCCCACCTCTCAGCCTATGGTTTGGGGTCTGCAAAATCGGGTCTTTGTGCATTTTGGGTGTAAAGCCTTCATCTTGAAAGATTTATGTATACAAAGGTGTGGGCATTTGGGTTTCTTCTTCAATCAAGCACCTATATCTTATAATGATGAACAATGGTTCTGAATTAAAGATGGATTTGTTGGGCTTTGAGGAACCATGAGGAACAATCGTTATGGGAAGGAGGTTTTGAAGCGAGGTGCTGCTGTTCTTGGTCCTCTGTGCTCTGAAATCCAGTCATCGATGTGTTGCTGTTTTTGTTTGGATTTACTGAGAAGGAATGGGGTCAGATTGGGGGCTTTGCAAGTGAGGTATGAGGATTGGATGAGACGGATGGGGTTGGGGTTTGTGGCGGCGAAGAGTCCAGCCGCCATGGAAGTACTTGGATTGTGATGGTGGGGGGTGGGCTGGAGAGTGGAGTCTGAGAGGTGGGGGTGGGTCGGAATGGGGAAAGGAGATAGGAGATAGGAGAGAGGAGGGAGGAAAGAGAGGAGAGAAGTTGCAGTTTTTAATTTTTTAAAATTTATTTTTTATTTAATCCACGTGGCGTTGTCTCATTGGATATGTGTGCCACATCATCAATCTAACAGATTTTTGGACGGAACCTAACGGTAAGAATTCTTGCGGCGCGTGTTAACCTTGAGGGCCACAAACGAAAAAACAAAAAGGATCGTCGATAGTTTATGGCTTCGGGGATGTTTTGTGATAAAAAGCCAAAATAAAAATAAAAAGTTCATATGGTAATGGTGCACATACCTAAAAGTTCATGTGATATTTATGCAAATTTCCTTTTTTTTAATGAAGTGAACTTAATATGATATGGAATCTTTTCCTTCTCTAAACCTTGCACCATAGTTATTTTTTGGCATGGTTTGCTCTTCATAGATCAGAACAGATAATGTATCTTTTGAAGAAAACAATCTGGACACAAGTAGCAAATCAGCCTTTCCACCTTCTGGGCGTTTTTGTTTATGAACAAGAAACCTGCTTTGGAGTTTCTATGCTTTTATTTCCCATGTTTTAGGTGGTTTTGTTGTAAGAATATCTTGACCAAGCACAGAGAGAAAACTTGGAAAAATTAAATTCACAAACACATTGTTACTCAAAAATGGAACAAGACCTCTCATCTGGAAGGTGGCCGTGAGGCTGAGCAAAAAGGCCTCTAATTTGTTCAAGGCATTTCCAGTTTAACCAACAATTCTACCACGATAATGATTTAGCAGAAAAGAAAAGAGAAGAAAAATGGACGTCAGAAACCGTGGCAGGTTAATGTTTGATCTGTAATGTGTTCTACACAAGGCAAGGCAGCAGCAGCATGCAAAGCCCTTTATCAAAAAACCAGGCCTAGCCATTTCATACGGCACAGAAGAAAAGCCAAATCTCGAATGTCATTGCGCTTGGTTTGCGATCATGCACTGGAATTGAAAGACGGCAAACAACGATGAGGGATCCGTAAAAGGTGCCACAGCTGGGTGTTGCCACCCACCTGCAGCCGGAAAAGGTTGGGCAATACTTCTTACATTCTGATCACCACCTTTCTCGCTCGACTCTGGCATTGGTTGTGGGGACAGAATGATGACTGGTGATAGTAATGGGATTGCCATTGAAGCATCGTCCAATAAAGGGTTGGTGGAGGCTGTCCCTGCAGCTTGATCAAGCTGAAGAAATGCCGGCGCATGCTGTTGTAGCCTTGTTGGGGCCTTTCCTCTGCCTTCGCCTCTAGCTTTGATGTTGTTGCAAGTATTGCAAATCTCCATTGTTTGATTTGAATGATTGATGCTATGAAAATTGTTTAAAACTAGTCACGTACAAAAGTCTTATCTCTCTCTCTCTCTCTCTCTCTCTCTCTCTCTCTCTCTCTCTTACACACACTTGGGATTTGGCTTATTGTATGTGGAGATTTAAAAAGGGGTTGCAAATGAAGCAAAGGATATAGATAGCAAATGGTGCTTAATTATGACTTTTTCCTAATTGGCTAAAAATAAGGTCGGTTATAGAGACGAATGGTTAGAAAACGAAATTTACGTTAAACGGCAGTTTGAATAACGGTCAATTGCTCAAATAATGTTGAACAACGCTGCCTTTGTGCGCCAAACTTGGTTGAGCAAATTAACCAAAGGAGATAAACGTAGGGATAATGATCGGGCTATATTATGCCCGTGTCAAATTCGTGTTAAGGATTAATCAATCTTAACTTAATCCATTTAATTAATTATAAACTACTCAGTCATGTGACATTTGATACGAGAAAATTTATGCGTTCTCTCACGTGACAGTGTTGAGTAGTACAACAATCCAGTTAAAAGATTTTCTTATGTTTAATAAATAAAAACTAATGGTCAAATTTAAACATTTGTCGTTTTTTAACTGGATTGTTCCACTACTCGCATACTCGCATACTCGCATACGTGACATAGCTCCACATAAGTTTTTTTTTTTCATTTGAGACCGATGTCTCATAAGCTAGAAATTAAGTGTAGGATCTCCTACCTAAACCAATTTGCACCACCCTTTGAAAAAAAAATTCCGGTTAATCATCTTTACCATATAACTCTAGTCCCTCAGTCATGACTTATGGGCAAACTGCCTGATTATGTGAATGGTGTTATATGGGCATTTTATTGAAAAATAACAAGTGGGAGAGTGAGAATCATGTAAATTGCCATGTATGTACGGATAAGTGTGAAGAAGAAGATGAAGAAAGCGAGAATAATGAGGATGTTGTTCTCTTTATCATTCTTTTAAAACTTTTTAACGTTGGAGTCTTTAAAGTGCGTCCATATGAATTATGAACTATTTATAAAATTTTCTATTGGTTCATTTCGCTATATACATCATTACTATATGGTCTAAAATGGAACATTATTTAAACTTTTTTGTTTTTTGTATTTTGTTCTGATTTCAATTTTTGTTTGTAGGTTTTCAATTTGGTCAATTTAGTTATTGTATTTTGATTTGTTAATAATTTAGATTTTCTTGTCTAATTGAGTGTTAAATGTGCTCTTGTAGCAAATGTAGAACCTTATTGGAGCACATTAACATTAGCGTCTAGTTAGACGTTAAGTGTCATGTTGATTTCTTTGATTGTATTGTTGAAGTTTATCTTTGATTTTAAAAAAAGGGTTAGTTAGTCGAAAACACCAAAATTGTTAATGAATTAAAACAAAGTAACTAAATTGATCTCCTCCGTCCGGCGGTCCTTTTTGTGGTTTAAATTTACAAATGAAATTTCCATTTCTTGAGGGTAAAAATACCTTAAAATGCACGTTTTGTTGTAAAACTTTTTTGTTTATAGTGGGATTCAGAAGATTCAGACTTGATAGACTGAATTATTGAGAAGAAGAAAATATCAAAGCAAAAGTCAAGCAAAATATCAAAGGAAAGACTCACAAGCTCACTGACAGTCACACAAGAACAAAGACACAGATATCATTAGAGCGGGAACCACAACTACCATTGCCAAGCACCAACCGTCTGATTTCACTCCTTTTTGTCAAATTCCCGATGGCTTTCAGTTCCTCAACTCGGTCTTTGTTCAACCTCAAACTCACCAAGACACACTCTTCATCATTTCATCATCAACCCAAGAAGAAACCAGTAATCCTTTTCTCTCATGCCCATTTTAGCCCACCCCTTCGTTCAACTTACAACGATTGTTTCAGGGCCAATTATGGCACTTTCACAAACCCCTCTGCTTCCAGGCTCAGATTCAGTGTGAAGGCACACAAACTGATCAAACCCTTTTGAGATTTTTGCTTATGTTTGTGTTTTTGAGTAATGGAATTGATTTTGCATCTTTCTTTTTGTTTGTGTGGTGTTTAGGTTGGATCTCAACCAGACTATTCTTCCGGGGATGAAGCTCGGTCGGTTATTTCTGAAGCAACCCAACAAGAAGATTATTCCTGGGTTTCTGTGATTGTTCCGTACGTTTCCTTCAAGTCTTTATCTTTATGAGTTTTTTCTTCATGCTTTGAGTAAATGGGTAATCATTTTTTAGCTTTAATTCTTGATTCTTTTGGAGTTAGTTAAGCCATGGCGGTAGCATTTTCTAAGTCTCTGTATTGCAAGTTGGGTGCTTTCAATGGAAGTGTGCTTGCTTACTTTTGGTATGGAAGCAAGTTGAGTGCTTTTTGAATTGTAGCCAACAAATGAAAGAAGTAGGGTTAGATGAATTTACAAATTGCAAGTTGCTGACTTTACTTTTGAATATCTCTCTCCTCTGTTGGTATGTAGATACTTGACCTCTAATTGTCTTAATAACTAAATTCTTGGGATTCTAGCTTTCTGTTTCCAGCTTTGGGAGGTTTGCTATTTGGGTATGACATTGGTGCTACTTCTGGAGCTACCATCTCGTTACAGGTATAGCTTCAGTTTTAGTTGTTTGTTTTCCTATTGTTTTGATGATTAGTAATTTAATATGATCAAGTTGTTATGTTTTGATATGTCACAGTCACCTGAGCTTAGTGGCACAGCTTGGTTTAACCTTTCAGCTGTCCAGCTTGGTCTTGTGGTATGGTTTATTGAATATTACACAATTTGCTCCTGTGCCATTTGCAAACCTGTGGTCTGTCTTCCAAAATTCACAAATTACATTGTTTTGATGCAGGTTAGCGGTTCCCTATATGGAGCTCTTTTTGGTTCCCTCCTTGTCTACCCAATTGCTGATTTCCTTGGTGTGTACTTTGCTTTGCATATGTACTTTATCATGAGGTTTCGAGCTTGATCATGAATAATTTCTTATTCTAAATTTTGAATTGCCATATAAAGGCAGGAGGAGGGAACTTATCACATCAGCAGTACTTTATCTCCTTGGGGGTCTGATCACCGCGTATGCTCCGAGCCTTGGTGTTCTCTTAGTTGGGCGTCTTTTATATGGCCTTGGTATTGGCACGGTAAGCTTCTGTGCATAGTTTCTGTAACTGCTCTAATCAAACAAAAGAAGCAAAATTAAAGTAGAACCTTCTCATTATTGTCTTTGGCAGGGTTTAAATAATATCATGATTTGTGTGACCATGCTATATTCACATTTTAAAAGATTTCTTTTGGCAGGCCATGCATGGGGCTCCTCTCTATATTGCTGAAACGTGCCCATCTCAAATTCGTGGAACTCTAGTGTCTTTGAAGGAGCTCCTCATAGTTCTGGGGATTCTGGTATTGTCTAACTAATATTTTTCTAATGTTAATTTTTTCCGTTCACTTTCTTAGTGAAGTGAGATGTTATGTGAAATGCACTCTTCTGCAGTTGGGTTATTTTGTGGGAAGCTTTGAGATCAATGCGATTGGGGGGTGGCGTTACATGTATGGAGTAAGTGCTCCTATTGCTTTACTGATGGGAATAGGCATGTGGCTTCTCCCGCCATCTCCTCGCTGGTTGCTTCTCAGGGCAGCTCAAGGTAAAGGGTCTGTAAAAGAATACAAAGAAAAAGCCGTTCTTGCCTTGAGCAAGTTGAGAGGCCGTCCTCCTGGTGACAAAGTGTCTGAGAAGCAAATAGAAGAGACATATGTTTCTTTGAAGTCGGCCTATGCAGAACAGGAATCCGAGGGGAGTTTTTTGGAGGTCTTTCAAGGCCCAAATTTGAAAGCCTTCATAATCGCTGGGGGTTTGGTCCTTTTCCAACAGGTATTTTCGTCCTTTCTGCTATGAATTGAATTCACCTTTTCTTCTTTTGTTTTATATTCCCAAAACATGTGTACAAAGAATAAGTAAGCCAATTTACTACCTGACATGGCAGATAACTGGGCAACCAAGTGTCCTATATTATGCAGGTCCCATTCTTCAGGTAATTGATAATCAATTTCAGTTTTTTTTTTTCTGCTGCAAATATTTTTTTTTCCTTGTTTCATTTTAGTTTTCCTAACTATGTGCACTCTTTGTTATTGTTACTCAAGACTGCAGGATTCTCTGCTGCCTCTGATGCTACCAGAGTATCAGTTGTAATTGGATTGTTCAAGGTGCATATGTCGTTTGATGTTTTTTTTATAAAAAATTTCAGGACGAGATTATGATGTAAGATCCTCTTTCCTATCTGAAAATTCTTTGTTTCTTTATGTCCCTGTAGTTTTTGATGACAGGGATAGCTGTCCTGAAAGTTGATGATCTTGGAAGAAGACCTTTGCTGATTGTAGGAGTCAGTGGACTTGTATGCGTCCTAACTATCCAACAATTTACTCAGTCAATTTTGTTTATATTATGTACTTTGCTACATGTTGGTTTATAAGGAAGAGGCTGGAGTGTTTCATCTTTCTTTCATCTATTTACCTCAGGCTCTTTCCTTATTTCTCCTTTCTGCTTACTTCAAATTTCTTGGAGGGTTCCCACTTGTTGCTGTAGCTTCTCTTCTTCTCTATGTTGGTTGCTACCAGGTAACAAATTTTTTTTTTGGCGATTGACATTTACTGCTCAATCTTCTTCATTATAATTTAAATGGAATACTCTAACAGAACCTGAATCTTGTTTTCCTCATATAAAAAACCAAAAAACTTTTAAATAGGATCTGTTAACTTCACCATGAAAGCATCTTTTTTCTAACTTCTACAAAAGAAATAGGACAGTGTTTTGCTATCCCTGTTGACATATTTTTCTTGCCTATGATATTAAGGCAGAGGTTTTGACATGATGGAATATTGTGCTCAAATTTCATTTCAGATATCATTTGGTCCTATAAGTTGGCTGATGGTGTCAGAAATATTCCCGCTTCGCACAAGAGGAAGAGGGATTAGTCTTGCAGTTCTTACTAACTTTGCTTCAAATGCTATTGTGACATTTGCATTCGCACCACTGAAGGTATATATATCCCCCCCCTCCCCACTTCCTTTTCCTCACTATAATGCCAGCCTATTTCTTTCATATTTGAGGCAGGTTTTCTCTTATCTCATGAGTTAAGGCTTCAAACGGACTGGTATAGAAGTGATTGTCTAACATTTGCTAATTTTGCAGGCGGCGCTAGGAGCAGAAAACCTTTTCATCCTCTTTGGTGTTATTGCCTTGCTATCTCTTCTGTTCGTTGTACTAATTGTCCCGGAAACCAAAGGTTTGAGTTTGGAAGAAATAGAATCCAAACTCTCGAAATAGGTGCTAACCCATGGCCGACACTGTCATTGTAAGTTTCCAACTTGATATGTATCTGTAACCTTGTTTCTCAGTGCCTGCTGGACAGGTCCTATGTTCACCGAATCATGGAAATCTGTTATACAACTATTTACATTACTCCATGTGAGAATTTTCGCGTTTGTATAAGGAGTTCTGCAACTGGTAAGCGATAGCTGATCATTGACATTCAATTTGGAACAGCATTTAGCTTATAGTATGGCTACAAAACTTTCAAGGGCGCTGCGATGGGGTGGGTGTTGGGTGGGAATGCAACCAAGAAAAAGGACGGTTGCTAGTTAGACATTGGTCTTAACACCTGGAACAGTGCTGCTGAGCATTCGACTCTCTGTTATTAAAACGATTGAAACTTAGATGCATCTCTTGGGAAATTGATACTGAGTTATCAAGTTTAATAATAAAAGGACATGCTCATTGTGACCTGGAGACGAACTAGTAACGCTATATTTGGCTAGATTCTTCAACTTTTGATACTTAAAACACCCAATTCAAACAGCAAATTGAAGTTTAGTGAATCAAACATCGTTTTAACCGAAGATAATAATCTTGCAACCTTGTGAACTCAACCCCGTAACTGAGCGACTGGCAGGAGGAACAGAGTGGTATATGCATTACAAACTCCATTCTAACACGAGGCCATCGGCAGATTTAACTGCAGGTCGTCGCAGATCACTACAAATACATTATTAACGGCGATGATGAATTAACGCCAATGACATGTAGAGTTGCTTAACTATTCTGAGCAGTTTCCATGTCTTACACTACACCCTCAAGGTTTTAATTTAAATACATTTTTTTAAAGACTAAATGGGTGATAAAACAATCTATTTTAAGAGGTAAAGAAGAAAAGCTTAAAACCTGATCCTCAACACTCAACAGTCCAGTATTTTGTGTAAGTTTGAAAAGTGGGATTTTATCCTATTTTGTTCACAGAGAGCCATGTGTCAGCCAATCCCATTTGTGTGGCCTTAAGGACTTCATCACCACACCACATGTTTTGTCACTCACACACCCGAGCTCAAAGCTCTTGCTTTTAATACCCAATCCTACAGATACAGCTAGCTCTACATCTGCTGCTTTATTGTATTAAATTAGACACAGCTATCAGTACCATTTTGATCCATGGCTGCCACAGTCTCAAGTGTTGGAACTGTTAACAGAACACTGGTACTTTCTTTTCCCGCCTTATTAGCTCTCATTTGTTCATTTTTGCTGTTACAGAAAATTTGACATACAAACTGTTTCCATATTGTTTTCTTTTTAAGCTAAAAGGGTCCTTTTTGTTTCTCTGTGTGATGCCTGAAATTCAAGCATTTTGATCAGTTATTTTATTTTTCACATGGGTATGCTGTGAAATGAAGTTTGTAACTCAGTTTGATGAACTTTCTAGTTTCTTGAACCTAAAGATGTCTATATTTGATGCAGATGAGCTTGAACAGCCCTGGTTCTGGAAGCTCAATCCCAAGCTCAGCTTTCTTGGGCAGCAGTTTGAAGAAAGTCAGCTCCAGAGTCCCCTACCAAAAGATTGTATCTGCAGGTAAATTAAAAATTACTGCGGAAACTGATGAGGAGAAACAGACCAAAAAGGACAAATGGAAAGGCCTTGCCTATGATACTTCTGATGACCAACAAGACATAACAAGAGGAAAGGGATTGGTTGACTCTGTCTTCCAAGCTCCCCAGGGGTCCGGAACTCACTATGCTGTCATGAGCTCATATGAATACATTAGCACGGGACTTCGAGAGTAAGCAAGAAAATATAGAAATTAATTCCTTTTTTATGGTTGCTTGGAGATCTGAATGTTTTTATGACAGAGTTCTGAATTATGCTTCAGGTACAACTTTGACAACAACATGGACGGGTTTTACATTGCTCCAGCTTTCATGGACAAGCTTGTGGTTCATATCACCAAAAACTTCATGAGCCTGCCTAACATTAAGGTACAGATGATGCTCCAAACACCAAAAGAAACCTCAAAATTTTTGGATTTCAATTGATACGATAGTATTTCGTTTGTTCATATTTGGCCCATCTTGAAGCTTATTTCTATATCTCAAACAAATAAGAAGTAAGACAATACATGTCGTCTGCCATACCATTCTCGCATGACTAAAATTCGGGAAAACTTTTGTTGTTTCAACTGTTAATGTTAGCTTAACTTTCTCAGTAAAATTTTGTTCATGATTGTTGGTTTTGATAGCTCAGACAATTTTATTTGAACTTGTATCAGGTTCCTCTCATTCTTGGTATATGGGGAGGCAAAGGTCAGGGTAAATCGTTCCAGTGTGAACTTGTGTTTGCCAAGATGGGAATTACGTGAGTTTGTGATGGTTTAGCTTGTTTTATAACAGTTTTTTGGAGAACCACATATAAATTAAGCAATATGATGGTATCCGAAAATCTTTGTTTTTTTTTTCATGCGTATATATGCAGGCTTGGTTCCACTTGATGCAGCTGCATTCTTGACTAGCCTTAGTGCCAGCCAGTTGAGAATTTCATGCATCCATTTTGCTGTCATTATTTAATTTTAATAATCTGGTGATTACATTTCAGCCCTATCATGATGAGTGCTGGAGAATTAGAAAGTGGGAATGCAGGAGAGCCTGCAAAGTTGATCAGACAAAGGTACCGCGAGGCTGCAGACATCATCAGGAAAGGAAAAATGTGTGCCCTCTTCATCAATGATCTTGATGCAGGTGCTGGTAGGATGGGTGGAACTACACAGTACACTGTGAACAACCAGATGGTGAATGCTACTCTCATGAACATTGCTGATAACCCAACAAATGTGCAGCTTCCTGGTATGTATAACAAGGAGGACAATCCCAGAGTCCCCATTATAGTCACCGGTAATGACTTCTCCACATTGTATGCTCCTCTCATTCGTGACGGTCGTATGGAGAAATTTTACTGGGCTCCCACTAGGGAAGACCGGATTGGGGTTTGCACGGGAATCTTCAAGCCTGACAATGTTAGTGAGGATGATGTTGTTAAGATTGTTGACACTTTCCCTGGTCAATCTATTGGTAAGTATAGCTCAAAAGCTTGGTGTTTTGGAATTTTCCAACACTTTTCTTGATGAGAATTTTAAGTATAAAGCAGGAAAGGTCTTCAACAATCCATAGAGATTCTTCTGTTAGCTTTTGCATATAATTTGTGGAATGTGTTGGCCATGCTATTTATATTTCTTGAGTAACTAATCTATTAGAGATGTGATCAGTGAATATGATCCCTATAGTATTACTCGATTAGCGACTTGGTTGAAAATACAATCATGCTAACTTGTTATATGCCACACTGCAGACTTCTTTGGTGCTCTAAGGGCTCGAGTTTACGATGATGAAGTGAGGAAGTGGATATCAGGTGTTGGGATAAATGGCATTGGGAAGAAGCTTGTAAACTCAAAAGAGGGTCCCCCAACTTTTGAACAGCCTAAAATGACAGTGGAGAAGCTCCTTCACTATGGTCAAATGCTGGTTCAGGAGCAGGACAATGTGAAGAGAGTTCAACTGGCTGACAAGTACTTGAGTGATGCAGCCCTTGGAGATGCAAACCAGGACTCCATTAAGAGAGGAGAATTCTATGGTTAGCACACTCTGTCTTTACACAATAACCCTAGAGGCACCAACTTATATCCCAACTTTTTAAATCTCAAGTGATGTGGCGGAATTTCATTCGTTTAAATTTGGGGCAGATTTTCCTTACCAAATCTGAACTATAGTAGTTTGTTTAAGTTTTCTGTAAATTTTTTGATGCAGGCAAGGCAGCCCAACAAATTAAAGTACCTGTCCCTGAAGGCTGTACTGATCCATCAGCTGCAAACTTTGACCCAACAGCTAGGAGCGACAATGGTAGTTGTCAATATGAGTAAATGGGGGAGTTGGAATAAATAATGATATTGCTTGCTGGGTTCTTATTTTCTCTTGTAATATACACTAGTATTTTATTGGGGATCTTTGTTTTTATTTAATGATTATATTAGCTATTAATGCTATATTATTTATTCTCTCTCACACATTCATCTCATGCCACTTGATAAGGCTCGTAGGCTTAATGCCATTGTTTTTTTAAATACAAATGGTATTGGGGAGGGGGGGATCGAACCTGAAACCTCATGTGCAGAGGCAAATGCTCTTAACTACTAAGCTATAAGCCACTTGTGGCTTAATGCCATTGTTATTATCCTCAAACTTGTTTATCTGCACCCATAATCTAAATTATAGTTTTAGAATCATGAAGTATAAAAATCTAACTAGAGCCCACACAACAAACATAAACAACAACAGAGGAAAGGGAAGGAAGAGGAGAGGGTGTGATATATTTTATTTCTCTTTGCTTTGATTTTTGAGTGGTACAATTGTTCAAATAGAATCATCCAGCCAAACAAATAGAAAACAAGTCCTTTGATCTTCTGCAGCCGGAAACCAAAACAAGAAGAATTGTAAATTTAAGATTATCCGTGAAATTTTCTCTTCATCTCTCGTGCCCTATGTGATTGCTGACTTTCAAAAATGTAAATGTAAATTAGTATGGAAGATTGCTCATAGAGCTTCTGTGAAATTATTTCATCAACATTTTTCAACTTCTGGAGCTCCAAAATTTGTTTATTGGCAACAATACAAAGCTTACACAAACATTGTAAATGATGTTTGGGAACCACTTTTTTTTTATGAGAAAAATGGTGGCAAAGTGTGCAACCACTCCGAGCCGGGAACTGTATGGTAAAGCTCTCCCCTTATTGATGCGTAGAAACTTGTACAAAATCCCAGAGGATTATTTCTTTATCAACAGTTGCTTTCCACTTTTCAGTTAGTCTGTAGTATTCTTCCCTTATTTTCTTCCTCGACGACTGCAATGCATAATAGATCTCCATGAGGATAAATCATTTTAAAAAGAAGAAAAGAAAAGAAACTACAAGATATAACTTAATACTGTGTCAAGTATAGAGTCTATAGCTGGCCCTGATGACTGTGGCCTATCACCTTCACAGATATACTTGGTCCCCTTATAAGATTTTTGAACTGAATCACCATCAATCTCCATTTATTCATAAATCAAACTTTATAACTAAGGGAAATGTTCTTACCAGACAGTGTGACATGTTATTTGGACCGTTAATCAGAGATGGGTTCTTATTTTAATATGTGATGCCAGATTAACGGTTTCACAACATAACATGCCAAAGAATCATTAACCTTATAACTTTATCTATCACTTTGCACTTTGTAGAATTGAATAATGAAGGAAATATCATGGAAGTTACCTTCATATGCATTGGTAGAGACCGGAATGCGAGGTGATGAGGCCTTGGTTGATTGTGAGCGTGGTGATGATGAGGTCATGGCTGATTGTGAGCATGGTGATGATGAGGTCATGGCTGATTGTAAGCGTGGTGATGTCGTCATGGCTGATTGTGAGGTAGTAGTTTTGGGCGACTCATCGTTCCGAAGCAAGGAAGTTATAGCCCCTTTCACCTTTCCCACCATGCCAACATCACCACCGGGACTTGTCCTTGGACTCATTACATCGGATATCACTCTTGATAGTGCTCTCTCATCCTCCCCTGGCTCAAACTTTTGAGCCAAATACTCTTTTACAGAAACACCCTTATCCCATATTTGGTCACTGCTACCAGCATGCTTTCCACCTTGTGGAGCTGCTGGGGCTGACAAAGGTTGCGGAGCCTCTGAGGCTGCCAAGGTTTGTTGAGCTGCCTGGGATGAAGAGTTTTTTGGAGCTGATACTGCTAAAGAAGTGTGAGGAGCTTCCGGGACTTCATTGTTTTCTGAAGGTGTTGGGGCTGCAACAGTGAGACCTACCTTTGAGGCAATGGCGTGGGTTGCATCTGCTACTGCAGCAGGGGCTGAAACAGTGAGACCTTCTATCTTTGAGGCAATGGCATGGGTTGTATCTGATACTGTGGCATAGGCTGGTCCTAACTTCTCAGTGACAGTTTCCGTTATTGTCTTCTTAGGACTAGGAGGCTTCACAGTTTCAGCTACTGACTTGCTAGGACTAGGAAGCTTCTTGGCCACAGTTTCGGTGACTGTCTCGTTCGGACTAAGAGACTTCACGGCTGTAGTTTCGGTTACTGTCTTGTTAGGACTAAGAGGCTTCTCCTTATCTCGTTCAGCATCTTGATTGACACTACTTGGCAAAACTTGCTTCTCAGAAATCACAGGAACTGCTCTCGGATGTAGCTTTGCGGTCTCCTTGTATCCCTCAGGTGCCAGCTCTGATTCATACACTGCAAATGAAATGAAACTATTAAAGAGGGGACCGGTGAACCATTTGGAAGCCACAAAGAAATGGTTGCGCCCAAAGGGAAAACAAGCAGAGAAAATTTAGAAACAGATATGTTATGCATAATGAAATCTTGAAGTTACTAATTATTACTTGGGGCTCCAAGATATTCAGCATCTTGTTCTTCATCTTCATGCACATTCATGCTTGCACCCAAAGTGGGGGTGCTGTTATCACCTTCACTATGCTTCTTCTTGTGGCTGAGTGAGTGGCGCAGTTTCTTGGCCTTCTCTTTCACCTTAGTGAGAACAGATTTCTTGTGATGGTGTCCATGATCGTCTTCTTGATCATGGTGCCCAAGCGGAGATGATGAGGATGAGGGTGCTGGTGACGACTTTAAAGCTTCACCTCCTGGACAGCAAAAATCGGTTAGATGAAAATGTGTAATCAAGGCATGGAAATTTAAAGTTTCAGACACATGTTCTGGCAAGGCATGGTGCCTTGGCCGATTGACGTGTTCGAGCATTTCAAATACATGGTTATCAGTATCCCATGGTAATTGTCTAGTTGCACTCTTTTCCTATCACCGGTAATATACAACTATGTGTCTATCTCTCTCATCGTGTGACTCGTCATATGATGAGAGAGATAAACACATGAATATATACAACCAGTTACACCTAATATTTCTCATATCTTAGTGCGACCCTGCTACTATCCAAATATCTGTGACATGGTTCACTGTTGGAGAAGAAGTTACAGTAAGATGGCATCGGATACCTCGAAGATAATGTTCCATAGTTGGGCTTGGATTGGTAGTAAGTTTTTTTGGCTCGTGGGTGGTAGTAGTTTCAGGGTCACCATGTCTTTGCATGCGTTCGAGTTGAGCCATTGATCTGCAATTCACAATTGAGGGTCTCCTTAGGCTGCCTCTGTTGTTGAGACAACTCTGATATTTGTATGGGGTTCTTGCATTTTCTTCCGGGGTTCTTGCCAAGACAACGAACAGGGTTCACAGGTCAATTGGTTAATTTGTTAGTGGGCTCCATTTTTACACGTGGCAAGAGCAACTCAGTAATGATTATTTCCTGAAATAGCGATTGACTAGGCCAGGAGCAACCATCTTCCTCTTCCTTAGCCTTGTGTCTCGGGACAGTATTGGTATTGCAAGAGAAACATGTAACTGATTCCATCATAATTGGATTTTCTTTTTTGAGGCTCTTTAGAAATTGAAAATTGGATTTCCTTCTGTCAAAAGCTGAAAACATAAACATATCCTTTTTGTTGACTTTTTTTGCCATTGTCCTCTTTGTTGACTCAAATCCAACTATGACCAGGAGTTTTTCTAATTCCTCTATCATACATGAGCTTCCTCACTCCTGCTGCATCATCCCAGCAGCCTCCTGTCACCAACACATTCGATAGTAGTATGTAAGTTGCAGGGTCATTTGGGCACAGCTCTTGAAGCCTTTTTGCTGAACAAAGAGCGATTTCCTTATTTCCATGAACTTTGCAAGCACTAAGTAGAGCTTTGTATACGGAGGGTCCTGGCTCTATTGGCATGCTATTGACGAAGGCTTGTGCTTCATGAAGATTTCCAGCTCGACCGAAAAGATCAACAACTGTAGCATAATGCTCCATTCTGGGGGGTTCAAGCAAATCATCATTTCTCATCAAATCGAAATATACAAGTCCTTGGTGCAGTAAACCAACATGGCTACAAGCAGTTAGTACAATGAGGAAGGTGGTATTATCTGGTTTGACCCTTGCTCTTCTCATTTGTTCAAACAATTCAACAGTCTCCAATCCAAATCCATGATGAGCATAACCTGATAATAATGAGTTCCAGGAGAACACATCATGTTCGTTCATCAAAGTAAACACCCACTTCGAATCATGGATGGCACCGCATCTTGCATACATGGAAACAAGCCCATTCTGAACACCTAAATTTGAAGCTTGCCCACTCTTGAAAACGAGAGCATGGATTTTCTTTCCCTCTTCAAGGTCTGAAAGAGTTCCTACCACTCTTAAAATGCTTGCAAATGTGAAGAAGTTCGTAGGAACGCCAGCCTGCCTCATGTCAGAGAAACATTTCAAAGCTTCCTGACAACTTCCAATATTAGAAAAACCGGCGATTACTGCATTCCATGAGATTTGATCCCATATTGCAACACATGAGCAAAGCTTTTGAAAGTCCTCCAAGCTATTGCTACATTCTGAATATATGGTCAGAAGGGTAACCACTATATACACGTTAAACTCAAAACCTTCTTTTATTATCCGGCAATGAATTTGCCTGCAATGATCCCAAAAGTCTGGGCTAGAAAAGGAGCTCAACAAACTATTATAAGTTACATAATTTGGTTTCAAACCCAACCGCAGCATTTCCCTTGCTAAAATCATCGCCTCATCAGATTGTCCATTCTGTGCATAGCCAGTAACCATGGAAGTCCAAGTTATAACATTCTTTTCTGCCATTTGATTAAACACCCGCCTTGAATCATTAACACTACAACACTTTGAATACATATCTATCAATCCTGTTCCCACAACAACATTAAAGCAAAGCCCTGATTTCAGGCTCAAACCATGAACTTGAGCACCAAGCTCTGCTACTTCTAGTTGTGAGCAACCCACCAAGGCCCCCGACAGACTGAATGGCGTTGGCACTACCCCCACTTTTAACATCTCCAGGAACAACCCAATTGCCCTTTGTGGCAACTCAGCCTGCAAATAACCAGAAATCAAAGAATTCCAAGTTACTACATTTCTGTCAGACATTTCATCAAACTGTTTCTGGGCATTTGCCAACGAGCCACATTTTCCATACATATGAACGAGAGCACTGCATATATAAACATTAGAACAAAAACCCAACTTGATAACAACTGCGTGAAGCTTAATACCCAAGTCCAAAGAAGCCAATGTTGCGCAAGAGGATATGATTTTGTTGAGGGTTTGAGGGGTGGGTGAAGACCCTCCTCGTTGCAACTGAACCAACAGCTCCAAACCAAAGGGCTTTGCTAGCTTCTGGATCATTGTCATGGTGGAGATTTTGAATCATCATACCCGCGGGAAACTACTCTCCAAGGGCTATGCTTGTGGCTATTTTTTAGGTGAACAGCAAGAGAATGACAATGCGTATTTTCTCATCTCATCATATTTGTTGAGCACTGAAAAGAGTTCCTGCATTTTGTGTAATGCAAATTGTGATCAGTTCAACAATGAAGGAGAAATTTATTATAATATGAGCAAAATAAATTATTAAATTGTCAAAATGAGTTATTGTTTAAATATATTTACAAATACAAAATTGTGATCAGGTACAACATGGTCTTATTTCTTACCATGCTATTACTATATGTATATGATGAGTATTTTACAAATACTAGTTAACTTTTTTATAGGACTTGTGATTTATGTAATATTTTACAAATCTCATGTACAAGAAACTATTTCATCTATAAAAAAGCAGATCAATTGGTTTGTAGACCAAATCAAAAGAAAGAATTGGAATAATAACATACATAAACAAACAAGTAAAAACAATTAAACATGTAAGCCAAAACCCCACTGGACTATGGTCCCACATGCTTTCACAATTAACAATAATCCCATTTCATAAACCAGCATTGTAGATCTCGCTCGCCCCATTCCCAAATTTGCAATAGCACCCCAATTCCCAATTCAATTTGACCAATAACAATACCACCCAAAAAGGGGCCAACAAGCCCAAAACCAAAACTTGTTTATTTGGTGGTTGAGAGCATTTATCTATGTATCCGATGTTCTAAATTTTATTTTTCTTCGGTATGTTTACTTATCAAAAATGGATATTCAAATGTTTCTATATCCTATTTCATGTGTTTACTAAAACATGAATATTGAATTAATTCTAATGCCTCACTTATTCTACGTTTACTAACATAAAAGGAATAAAAAAAATTATGTGAATTACATGTTAAAATCCTGATTGATATGATTCTAATTCCTTGATAGAAAATACTTTCCTCCTTATCATGTAAATATGAGTTCTTATATTCATGTTAATATCACTGTGTGGCATTTATGTATAAATTTTTTTTTTGTATTTTTAATAAATTATTTTTACATATATATCAAACTGTAATTCAAAAAAATAGTCAAACAATGTCGTTTCTTAATTAGTACCCTATTTAAGTTGCCCGATTTAGGACTTCTCCCATTTTTTGTAAGTAAACATTATCGTTTGTATAAAAATAAATAAATAAATAAACTTGTTTACCCGAACTTGAAAATTGAGCGACTGTGTTAACTCGTTCTCACCCACCGAAGGGTCCAAACCCAATAAACCCCTCTTTCTCTTCGTTACAGAGAGGGCCTTATCTCTTCTCGTCTTTCTTCTGCTGCAACCCAACACAATGTTCGCAGCGGCGCCCTCCTCCACCTACCTCAACCCCAAGCCCACCATCCTTCCCTCCTCTGGCCGCACCCTATCCCCACCCATCACCTCCGCCACCGCCTCCAGCAGCCGCCGCCCAATCGTTAAGTGCCAACTGTCCTCGCCTTCCTCTTCCTCTTCCTCTTCCTCACCCCTTTCTCAAAACCCTAAACCTTCCTCCACCCACCTCAAAACCCTCTCCAAGGCCCTTGCAGCCGCCTCCACAGTCACCCTTATCTTCAATTTAGGATCTTTCAACGGTAACGGCAATTCTGGCGGCGGCGGAGGTGGGTTTGGGGGTGGCGGAGGTGATGGGTTAGGCGGCGGAGGCAGTGAAGGGTTCGGTGGGTTTTGGAGGCGGCTGTTGTTTAGGTCGCAGACGGCCATGGCGGACGAGCCACAGTCCCAAGAGTGGGACTCGCATGGGTTACCAGCCAACATTGTGGTTCAGCTCAACAAGCTCAGTGGATTCAAGAAATACAAGGTCTCAGAGATCTTTTTCTTCGATCGGAGACGAGGGAGCACAGTGGGCACCGAAGACTCGTTCTTTGAGATGGTGTCTTTGAGAGCCGGAGCGGTTTACACCAAAGCCCAGTTGCAGAAAGAGCTCGAGAGTTTAGCCAATTGCGGTATGTTCGAGAAGGTCGACTTGGAAGGCAAGACCAACCCTGATGGGACTCTGGGTGTGACGATTTCGTTTACAGAGAGCACATGGCAGTCGGCTGATAAGTTTCGATGCATCAATGTGGGTCTAATGCAGCAGTCCAAGCCCATCGAAATGGACCCGGATATGACTGATAAGGAAAAGCTCGAGTATTTTAGGAACCAGGAGAAGGATTACAAGAGAAGGATTGATAGGGCAAGGCCCTGTCTGTTGCCAGCTCCCGTGCAGAGAGAGGTGTTGCTGATGTTGAGAGAACAAGGGAAAGTGAGTGCTAGGCTGTTGCAGAAGATAAGGGACCGGGTTCAGAAGTGGTACCAGGATGAAGGGTATGCCTGTGCCCAGGTTGTGAATTTTGGGAACTTGAACACCAAGGAGGTGGTTTGTGAAGTTGTGGAAGGAGATATCACGCAGCTGCTTATTCAGTTCCAGGATAAACTCGGAAATTTCGTCGAAGGGAACACCCAGATCCCCGTGGTGAAGAGAGAATTGCCCAGACAGGTACTTATATTATGCATTGCGTAAAATTTCTTGACTTAGATCTTTAATGGGTATTTGGTTGTTTGCTGAATTACAACTTTGGTTTCAAGATGTAGACTTTAATCATGGGGTTATTGGTTAAAGGTGTATGTATATGCTTGGTGCTTAAGTTATATGTATGTTGGCAAACTTCCAAGGGTTGATTTATTGATTGGTTGAATTATTGGTGAATGTTCAAAATTCGTTTGCAGCTTCGACCAGGTTATGTTTTTAACATAGAAGCTGGGAAGCAAGCTCTGAGGAACATAAACTCCCTAGCTTTGTTTTCAAATATTGAAGTGAACCCACGGCCTGACGAGAAGAATGAAGGAGGGATAATTGTTGAAATAAAGCTTAAAGAACTAGAACAGAAGACAGCTGAAGTTAACACTGAGTGGAGCGTTGTTCCTGGACGTGGAGGCTATCCCACTTTGGTATGTGTTAAATGATCTCTCAACTCTGTCAATCAACCATGGAATTCTTGGTGGTTTTGATTTTGTAATTCTGATTGTTTTGTATTTTGTATTTATGTATGTTGTGTGTTTAGGCTTCGCTGCAGCCTGGTGGAACTGTTACATTTGAACATAGGAATCTGAATGGACTGAACAGATCTATTCTTGGCTCAGTAAACACCACCAACTTCTGCAATCCTCAGGTAATCTTGCCTTAATCAGTAGTATATCTTCCCGGTTTAAGTTAACTGATGATTTAATACATTTGCATGAATTCTTGTCTCATGTATATTCTGTGGTTTATTTTCCTCAGGACGATCTTGCTTTTAAGCTCGAATACGTGCATCCATACCTGGATGGCGTGTACAATCCGCGCAATCGTACCCTCCGTGTAAACTGCTTCAACAGCCGAAAACTGAGTCCGGTCTTCACTGGCGGGCCAGGGGCTGATGAAGTTCCCCCTATATGGGTTGATCGAGCTGGCCTTAAGGCTAATATAACAGAGGTGCTTGTCATAATTTTTGTAATGCTTAATGCATGTAGTCCTTTATGATTACAAAACAGAGGTACTTCTCATCTTTATTTTTCCATTCTGATGATGATTACATAACTTGATTGCCTGTGCCTACCAGAATTTCACCCGTCAAAGCAAATTCACTTATGGACTTGTAATGGAAGAGATAACTACGCGTGATGAACGCAGTCATATCTGTTCAAATGGCCAAAGAGTGTTGCCCAGTGGAGGAGTGAGTGAAGATGGACCTCCAACAACTCTCAGCGGTACAGGCATCGACCGCGTTGCATTTTTACAATCAAATATCACGCGTGATAACACCAAGTTTGTGAATGGAGCTATAGTTGGTCAGAGAAATGTGTTTCAGGTAACCTCATTGTTTTGTACCTTCTTATAGGGACTTGCTTCTGTTTAGTTTTTAGAACAAGTGAGGAAAAGAAAGAAAAATGTTTTAAAAAGGGAAGCCATTTTGATCATTTTTTATTTTTATTTTTCTGGAATTATGAGCTTCAGGAAATTTTGGTTCTGGCTGAATATTATAATTGGTAATGCATTTGATACACATAGGATTGCATGCTCAGGTCTTGTAGAATTAAAGAAAAGGGTTAATTTCAATTTAATACCATGAACTCGTACATTTAAGGCACGTGTGCTCATGCACTCTCAATTTTAACGATTACATACCTTAAGCTTTTCAATCTTGTGCAATCTGGTTCCGACGTTAACTTCATCGTCAAATTTTTTGTTAATTGGCAAGCCTGGGTCCCACCTATTCTCTTCTTTCAATGTCAGTTGAAGAGTATTTTGTTAAAAAATGGGTTGGTATTAATGCGTGTAATGTGTTCTTCATGGGCGGGAAGATACCAATTACTCAAAAATACTCTTCAACTGATATCAAAATAAGCGAATAGGTGAGATCCATGCCTAGCATGCAATAAATTAACAGAAATTTTGATGTCAAAGTTAACCCTGAAACCAGATTGCAAAATTTTGAAAAGCTTAGGGAATGTAATCGTTAAAATTGAGAGTGCAGAGGCAAACGTGCATTAAGGGTAAGAGTTCAGGGTACTAAATTGAAATTAACCCTAAAGAAAAACACACCAGGCTTATATGTATGAAGGTTTTATTCGGTGAAACTGTATTTGTGTAGATGTCTATAATTCCACCTTGATGTTATTTTGGATGACTGCTGCAGATGTTGCGAAATTTCTTCCAGTCATCCTTTTAAATTCTCAGTAGTATGAGGGTATTGGGATCTTCAGTGCTTTGAAATATAAGGTGGTTCTTCTTTTTACGGGTAACATGTTTTTGTCCTTAGCTAACTAGCATACTCTTTGTACAAATTACAGGTCGACCAAGGCCTTGGTGTTGGCAGCAAGTTTCCATTCTTCAACCGTCACCAGCTAACATTAACAAGATTTTTCCAGCTGAAGGAAGTCGAGGAAGGTGCTGGTAAACCACCACCACCTGTGCTTGTACTTCATGGGCACTACGGTGGCTGTGTGGGAGACCTCCCAAGTTATGATGCATTTACCCTTGGTGGTCCATATTCTGTGAGGGGTTACAACATGGGTGAGATAGGCGCAGCTAGAAACATCCTTGAGGTACGAACTAATTTAGACAAACATTAACACGGTCTGATGTACAGTTATGATCATGATTAGCTAATGTCTTTCCGCTTTGTTTATCTCCAGCTTGCAGCCGAACTGCGGATACCTGTGAAAGGAACACATGTATATGCATTTGCAGAACATGGAAATGATCTAGGAAGTTCCAAGGATGTCAAGGGTAACCCAACAGAGGTATACAGGCGAATGGGTCATGGGTCGGCATATGGTGTTGGAGTCAAGATAGGTCTAGTAAGAGCTGAGTATGCTGTCGATCATAACTCCGGCTCAGGTGCAGTATTCTTCCGATTCGGTGAGAGATTTTGAGATGCGGCTACCGACTAGTTTCTCAGTTTTGTTAATTTGGCCTTTAGTTTTCAGAAATAACATTTTTTTCTTATTTAATTTGTGTTGCAATTCATTTGGTATGGATAAAAAACATAATTCGAATTGAGTGAGGATTGTTCTTTTAAATAGAATAATACGATTACTGCTCTATCTTTATTCTTGTAAGTTGTATCCTGATTTAGTTTGTTTAAGTTTTATGAACTCTTGGAGATTAAATATCCTTTCCCTAAATGTCCTCTGATTCTGATGGGAGGTTTGTAATATCATTTCTGAGAGGAGTATCAAATTTACAACCCAAGGGCCAATTGTGGCCAGTCTCCAATAATAATTTTTTTCTTTCTCGAGGGTTCTGAAAAGTAATAGATAGGAACACTCCCTGCTCTTTCATTTTATTTATTTATTTATAGTTTGTGCATGTATTGATCGAACGGACAGGTTTTTAAAATTTTTAGTCATTATAAGTGATGATCCAATGGTCCTCAATTACCATCCGATTCCTTCCCTCCAAAATCCCAACTTGAGTACACCACTAATGAGGCCTTCATGGTACTTACAAGCTCACACATTTGTTCTCAACACGGTTTGGCAGGAAGGACAATAGAATGATGAATTTATGTTTAGGATGTTGCTATAATTATGTTGGGTTGTAGATTTCAATAATATTAGTAATCAGAAAACCTTCACCAGTAAAAGGATTTTTAGCCATTTTGCTCAACTATTGTGCAATTCGAACTTACCCTCAATTATTTCATATGCCGATTTAGTCCTCAACTCGTAATAAATAGTCAATTTCACCTTAGTTAAGTTTATCTAATTCCATCAACTTTTCTGTTAAGAACAAGGGCAAAATTGTAATTTTAACTTAAAATTCATAAAAATATTGTAAATAATTAACTTTTAGAAGAAAAAAATTTATTCTCCCCACAAAACCCCCACCCCCACCGATTTCTTATCCCCCAAAGATTTTTTTTTGCTTCTAAAAGTTAATTATTTACAATATTTTTATGAATTTTAATTTAGAATTACAAATTTGCCCTGTTATTAACAGAAAAATGGATGAAATTAGATAAACTTAACTTGATGAAATTGACTATTTATTACGAGTTGAGACTAAATTCAAACGAAATAATTCAGGGAAAGTTCAATTGCCTTATAGTTCAGGCAAACCGCACTTTACCCCCAGTAAAAACAAAAAAAGAAGAATATTTGAGGTTGCTGTAATTACAGAGAAATTAATTACACAAATAATACCATGAACCCAAGCCTTCAAGGCAACATACCTTACAACAACACTTGATTTTCATTCATCCAAATCTGTTTGCTTTACAAGATATAATCTCATTACAAGCTTCAATTTTTCAAATAGAAGCCCAAAGACAATACAAACATTACTAGAATCTTACTTGATGTGATTAAACCCTTTGATAAAATAACAAAAATGAAGTAATTTAACAATTTTCAGTTGAGATCCTTCCGTCCATCAATATATCCAAACATTGAAAGGATTGATTCAGTGAGCCCAGAGGGATCTCCTAAATCCCCTTCCTCTGCATTTCCTTTCTCCTTTACTCTTCCAGTCTTCCTCTAGCAAACAACAAACAATCCATCAATCTCTTCCTTTTCCTTCCCTCCAACTTTGCTTTCTACCAAACTGCGGCAATACACATAAGTTAACGGTTCACCTTTGATGCTTCCAGCAAAGAATTGGTATGAAGCCGTGTTTCTGTGCTACAATCCCAATTCCTTTTTTAACTGGGCAAGAGTAGCTTCTATCTCGTCAATATTCTCCTCGATGCTGCTCCCCTTACTGGCTTCATTTTGATTACCACTTCCTGTTCTCTGTGTCCCAGAACTTCTGAAAGGATTGCCTTCCTCATTGTTATTTTCTTCAACTTCTGGATCTGTTATGTTGAGTTCTTTCTCAAGAAATTCCACAAATTCTTCTCCAATCTCCTGCAAAGTGTAATCCAGAATACAAGTGAGGTTTCCTTGGTATAGCTTCACACTGAATCACACTGGAATTTGTGAGCATATATATTATAATTCTAAATGGTGAAGATGGTTTAATGTAATTATGCTTTCAGGTGAAGTGTTCATAATGTCTCACCCCCAATTCCTCCCATAGACTCTTTGGCTTTCCTTGTGAAGAAGCGCTTGCTTCCCAGTTCTGGAATTCTTCTTGAAGGTCTTTAAAGAAGTCCTCTGTAACAGCAAAAAGACTTATGATGACACAACTACAACATTATCTGCAATAAGAAAGGATACAAGAAATGGATGCTAGCTATGGCCTGTATGATGTCTCACAGAGAGGACAAATCTACCTATTGTTATTTGAACATCCCTCAAAAAATTACCTGCACAACGAAGGGCTTAAGAATAAGAACGTGCTAAAATATACCTAAATTATAGATTGTTCCAAGCTGTTTCTTGGATTTTCTAGACACTTTATTCATCAGTGTCTGAAGAAGACAGTTATTTGGATAATCAGTTGAAAATTTGAATGGTCAATTGGACCAAAAGATCCTTCAGTAAAGGTTTCAATTAACTGCATGTTGCCTGATCACTCATCAAAAAATAAAAAGATAAAACAAAAATTGTCATGGCTGATACTCCAATGCCACAAGCAGCATGTCATCTTTATCCAAGGGGGTTATCATACACGACACTGTAACATATTTAGCATTGGACTAGACTGATTCAGAATGCAAAAAGTTCAGTAGAAGAGCAGAAAGGCTTCTTTGTGTACTTGAGTTTACCAAGTTCTTACCAAATCCATAAAACTCTTCTTCATCTTGAGAGTTCTTACTTTGGCTTCTTTGAGAAGAAGAATAGGAATAGTCAGATCCGAAATTCGAGTCATACTTTTCCCGAGATTTAGAACTCAGCAATGTATTATAGGCATGCTTAATCCTCATAAATTTCTCCTGCGCATTTGCCTGTACAAAAGAAAAAAACGTTATGACTAGTGAAACCATTACGAGAAGGCCAAACCACTATAGAGAGAAGGCATAGGCTAAACAACATATTCAGAAAAGCAATTCATATCCCCTAAACCACCAGACAATACAAAACTGCGAAAGGGGGTGGGGGTAATTGGAAATCTAGAAGAGCATAAAGTACACTTGACAGTTTAGCAGACAAAATCATAATAATACTTTCCTATTGGGTAAATAAAACCAAGACAATAAATAACTTTTGCAGTTCATAACCAAACCCCCATTAACAATGAAACCGCCTCCTCCAACGAATGGCACTCTTTAAACTTGGCTAGCGGAAATTTAATGGAACAACAAACTATGACACAGAACCAAATTGAATACCTAAGAATTGGATAAATACATAAATAAATAAATAAATAAGGGAAGCAAAACTACCCAGAAACTAAAAATCTTTAATTTGAAGCTAAAGCACTAGCAATCCCACAACTACATACAACCAACAGAACAAAAACACACATAACTAAATTGGGTTCAGTGCAGAAACTATCAATCACCTCCTTATTAACATCAGGATGATACTTGAGAGCAAGTTTCCGGTAAGCCCTTTTGATCTCATCATTAGTTGCAGAAGGAGACACACCCAAAACTTGGTACGGAGACTCTCTGCGGCTCGCTCTCAAAAGGGTAACAAAGCGCCTTCTTTTCCTATTGAAATTGGAGAAACTTGGAGGGGAAGACCGAGAAGAGAACACAAGGAGGCTCAAGTCAGCTTTTCTGAAAATGGGTATCGAAGATTTGGCTCGGGTTTGCAGGTAAAGCAGAGATCTTGAAGTCGAAGAGAGGTTGAAGAAGAAGAGGGTGTGTGGATGTGGATGTGGATGTGGTGTTAGAGGCAGAGCCAGAGCCAGAGCCAATCCATGCATATTCGAAGAACACTAATTTCTGAGAAGTTTGTTAATTACTACCATGTCCCTAAAAATAGCGTCTTTGGGACTTTGTTTAGCTTTGGAAGTTGGGTTGTGAGTTTGGCTTTTGGTGCGTGCATTTCTTTGGTGGCTGGCTGGCTCTTCTTTTGAGCTTCGAAGGTCCTGGAAAAATGGATGAAAACACAGAGAAAAGAAAAGACAAAATGAAATAAAATCAACGGTCGGATTTCGTTTTCTTCAATTTTTTTTATGAGTGGTGCTAAACGAATCCTAAAATTAACTAAGACATTTTATAATCTAAGTTACACCTTAATATTTTAATCAAAATATAAAATTAACTCAGTACACCCTATTTGATTACCAAAAATCCATGATACACCCGTACAGCAACTCAATGTTTCTCTCTCTCGTCTCTTATTTTAAGCCACATATATATATATATATATCCTTTATTTTAAGTCTTTTTATGGGTTTTTCAGTTGCAAAATTCATAGGAAATCTAAATGATAAACTTTTAATTTGCTTCTTTTCTTTTTATGCTTTCCTCTTTTGTTCTTGAGGATGCATTTGTAAAAAGTACCCCTTTTCTTTGCCTTCTCTTCTTTCCAAAATTCCAAGAGCAAACTTAGCAAGCAACACAAGAGATTGCTTAACCAGGTGCTTTTTTCTTTTTCTTTTTCCTCAGGACAAAAGGTTGGGCGGCACTTTCAGTATTCCTTGATTGTTTGTATAAAGTAGGTGTGTGAGATTAACAAACCAAAACATGGTACTAGGTTTGCTTACTGCCATAGGAATTAACAGAATAGGCCAGCTCTTCGTCTATCATTTAGAGTTACAGATTTAGAATATGGAAAGAAATATGCTTCACGTTATCTGTCCAATGTCTTAAAATCCAAAACATGGTACTAGGTTTGCTTACTGCCATAGGAATTAACAGAATGAAACACAATTTAAAGATGGAGATGGAGAACGAGAAGCAAAAACCATTCCTTATCACGGCTATAGAGGAGAGGACTGATGAGAGCGATTTTGTAGAAGCCCTCGCTACATGGACATCAAGCAATATGAAAACTTGTCTATATTTGATTATGGTTGAATATGATGAGTAGGGTGTACTTATTAAAATTATATTTGTTTCCTAATTTCAAATATCCTTGTTGGTCATTTTATATCAGGGTAAATTAGTAATTCAATAAATACTTTTGTAGTAGGGTGTACTCAGTTAATTTTAGGGTCCATTTAGCAACACTCTTTTTTATTCATATGCATCAAGTATATTGTATTTGGTCCCCGTATTAAACTAATCATAATATCTTTCCATTTGTATTTGGTCCCCGTATTAACTCTGTTTTATTCTTTATTTCTCAATCTAATTCTCTAACTCTTTTTTTATAAAGATTTTTCCTATTGAGAATAACGATAATATACTAAACTCACACACACTACACAAATGCGAAGACTCGAATCCAGGACCTTATCTGGAGGAGCAATTATTTCAAACCACTACACTAGTGGGTCTTTTGCAATCCTCTAACCATTTTAGTTGTGAACACACCTCAATTTTTGAACTCCTTTAAAAAATCCAACCCAAAAATAAAAATCCTTTAAAAACCATTAAAATTCAAATACAAATATCAATTAGAATTACAGTTAACATATAGAAAAGGTTGGATATCTTCTCTTCAAATGTAATCTAGTGTCCTTTTGAATATAAATATAAGTCAATAACACTTTGCTTGCACTCTTGTATTTTGGACTCAACACGACAATTTGGCTCCTATTTTTTAAAAGTGACAAAAATAACAAGTTATGAATTCTAACATCATTGACTTGTATATTAATTTAATCAAGTTAGTTTTTTGTTTCCTTATCATGGGGTGCGTGAATCTTTGATCACTTAGCACACCAAAGGCTTAGGCCAATCCAACAAACACTGCATTAGTAATTCTATTCGTTTCTTGCAGTCCATGTCAATGTGAATGTTGAGTGTTTGTTCCTCTTATGATCATATATGGTTTGGTTTTTGTTTTGAAATGTTTATTTATTAATATTTCACATTACTGAAAAAGCTCCATATAAGTCACGAATACACTCGTGGTCAATTTTAGACTTAGTCACAGACAACTCGTGGCTAATTGGTACTGGAGCTTTGTGAAATAAAATTAATAATAAGTACCATTTGGCCACGAAATCCGTGTCTAATTATTTTCCAGCCACAAATTTATCGTGGCTATGTCTTTGGTGGCACAGATGTACAGTAACTGTGGCTATTACATCAATAATGGCCACTGTTTGCATGTTGTGGCTACGAAAACTATGGCTTTGACCCTTTTTTCTAGTAGTGTCATATGATCATAATGGTTTCATATCTTATGGTTTTTGGAAGTTTGCATGCATCGTTTCAGCTTGTCACAATTGCTCCAAAGTTTTGTAATTTTACTGACAGAAAATCTAGTTGATCATGTTTGAAGTCTTTTAAGTTATCACAAATACACAGGTTTCCTAAGCCTATCTGACTGAATCTCTCAGTCTCGGAGTTCAACTTCTGCGAGTTTTGTCAAATAATACAGCAGAAATCTTAATTTGGTCTTATCTTAACTAAAATAAAATCAATTTACATTACAAGACCAGAATAAATAAATAAATAAATAGCCTAAATTACAAGGACGAGAACTGTAATTTAACCTTACTTCACTTCAATCTTCTGAGTGAAACGCGTTTGGTTCTTTCACGAGCTTTGCCGTTGCTATTCCTTCCAATGTCAATGCGTCGTTTCAAAGGCCAGGTACTCCCAGCGGCTCACCACAATAACCCCATCATCCACCGTCCATTTCAATCATCACCTGATTACTACACAAAGCTCATCGAAACCTACGCTCGTGATCGAGAATTGCACCCGGCGAGACTACTCCACGCCCATTTAATCACCATTGGCCATGCTCGCTCGACCCATTTGGCTTCCAAGCTCATCGCTTTGTACGTTGCCTGCGGCCAAATAGCCCATGCTCGTAAAGTGTTCGACAAAATTCCCCAAACGAACATACGCCGCTGGTTTGCTCTCATTGGAGCCTATGCTCGTTGTGGGTTTTATCAGCACGCAATCGATGTGTTCTGGGAGATGCAAAGAAAGGTTTCAAGGCCCAATAAGATTGTTATCCCCAGTGTTCTCAAAGCATGTGGACACCTCTCTGATCTTAAAACCGGTGAGAAAATACACGCCGTGGTGCTCCGCTTCTCGTTTGAATTTGATGCTTTTGTTAGCAGTGCGCTCATTGATATGTACTCAAAGAATGGGCGGGTGGAGAAGGCACAACAAGTTTTCGATATGATGGTGGAGAAAGATTTGGTGGCTTTGAATGCCCTGGTTTCAGGGTTTGCTCAACACGGTTTGGCTAGAGAAGCATTGCGTTTGGTGGAGAAAATGCAGCTACTGGGATTAAAGCCTAATTTGATAACTTGGAACAGTTTGGTTGCTGGGTTTTCGCAGAAGGGCGATGAAGCATTGGCATCTCGGATTTTTAACCTAATGCAGGTTAACGGGATTGAGCCTGATGTTGTATCTTGGACTTCGGTTATATCTGGGTTTGTGCAGAATTTTCAGAACAACAAGGCTTTTCATACATTTAAGCAAATGTTGAGTCATGGACTGTGTCCAACTTCGAATACTATTAGTAGCCTCTTGCCTGCTTGTGCAGCTGTGACAGATTTGAAGCATGGGAAGGAGATTCATGCCTACGCGTTGGCAATAGGAGTTGAAGAAGATGTATATGTGAGGAGTGCTCTTGTTGACATGTACGCAAAATGCGGATTTATATACAACGCAAAGACATTGTTTTGCAAGATGTCTCACAAGAACACGGTGACATGGAATTCGATGATTTTTGGATACGCGAATCATGGGTATTGCGATGAAGCAATCGAGCTTTTCAACCAGATGAAACTGGAAGATGATAAGAAACTCGATTACCTGACTTTTGTCGCAGTTCTTACGGCTTGTTGTCATGCTGGAATGGTCAAACTTGGAAAAAGCTTGTTCTATTTGATGCAGGAAAGGTATGGGATCGTGCCAAGACTAGAACATTATGCATGCGTGGTTGATCTTCTAGGTCGAGCAGGGAAACTCACCGAGGCTTATGATATGATTAAGGCAATGCCTATGGAGCCAGATTTGTTTGTATGGGGAGCATTACTGGGAGCATGTCGGAATTATGGAAATATAGATCTTGCTGAAGTAGCAGTGAAGCATTTGTCGGAGCTAGAGCCGGAGAGTGCAGGTAACAATTTGCTGTTGTCAAGTCTGTATGCTGATTCTGGCAGTTGGGGGAATGTTGCAAGGTTGAAGAAAATGATGAAGAAAAACAAGTTAAGGAAACTTCCGGGATGCAGTTGGATGGAAGCTGCCTGATATTATAGAATGGCCTTTCAAGGAATATTTTGTAAACTAGCTGTTGCATAAGCTTATTTAATTTTATCGCAGCAAAGCACAACGAGCACAACAACATGATAATCTAACCAAATAGTAAAAGATCCGTGAGATTGAGAAGGAAAGAGAAGCCGGATGACAGTGAAAATGAAATTATGCGATATAACATCAAGCTAGAATGCTATTAATTCTCACTCAAGATTGTTCAGTATACAAGAAGTAGGTTTTCAATCAAGAGCAAGCAATTTCATATGAAGAAATAAAAAAGCTCAATTCCAATCTGCAGAGAGGTACAGTATTAATTATTTTAGTTGACAACATAACCTTAAAAAATAATGGGTATCAGCTAGTCAGCCTTTACTCCTGTTGGAGAGGACACGGCTTTTTCGGATGAAGTCCATCTGAACAATCTGCAAGTGATGTAATGACATCAATTTGAAGTCCAAGGAAAATATATCCCAAATCAATCTGAAGCTACAAAGAAACCATGTATCCCAAATGAACTACGGGCACTGTCATGCAACAAATGTAAATTTAAAATAAAATATATAAAAAACCGCAGCGACACTATTATAACAAAAGGGTAGAGATATGGTTCACTGAGGTAAAGGACATTTTCACCTAAAAGTGTTTGAACATAGCTTTCTAGTAAAAGTACTTAGGTAAAGCTTCTTCACTCTCACCCTTTGCCCGAGTTCTTTAGATCATCTACATCCACATCCCTGTTCATCCTCTACTCCTGCAATAACTTGTCTTGACAAAACTGTGGTAACTGCTAATGGTCAGTATACGAATGAGGCCCCATAAATTTTGGAAAGGTTAGCCGAATTTCCTTAACTCGTATACACATGGGGCCTCCTTGCTCTTCTTTAGGTTTTTAAGCATCTTAAAACTTCCCCTCATACTATGTATTAGCCATAGATGAGATGAATCATATAGTTAAAGATGAGACAATACAGCTGATAAACAATACAGATGAATCTTATAGTTAAAGATGACAGAAAACAGGTGAATTTGAAATTTTAATCGCCTCAACATCCACCGAGTGACAAAAAAATCGCCATAAATTTTCTCTAGCATTACTAAACAATGCACAAATAACTCTTGTAGATCAGAAAGGAACCTTACAAATAATAATGAGAACATAAGGGGCTTGTTCTCACCAAAATCTGTACAGTTTTCATTATTCTGAACAGCAGCAGACAAAGGAGAACACTCTTAAAAGGTAGATGGAAGCAATTGCAAAATTATTGTTGTACCAAATCCACATTAATATTTGCATAAACATACAGGAATCTCCATATATGACAAAGGAGGTGACAAGGTGATAAAAGCATTCAATTTCGCATTGAAGGACAGCTAACTGACATTTCTATATTTAGATCGACTTTTTTCCATTGATTCTGGAAAGAAAAGGCTCAATACCTTATTTTCTCGGTTACAAAAGGCTTAATACCTTATTGATACAAAAAATATATATATATATATATTAACTAGAAACAGGTTAAGAATGTACTCGACGCCTCAGTGTCAACTATGTAGACTAGGAATGGAACCTCCCGCTGTTAGGTAACTGGGAATACATGCATTTAATGAGGGAGATTTTGTTGCATTGGCTGATTCATTCAAAACCCATATACCTAAGTGTCTCCACATAATTCCTAAGACCCTTCCCATGCCTGTCAGGTTCAACATTACCAATCAAGCAAGCTTACAGGTTGAGTTCCAAGAGTTAGCTTCAACCAACTTGCTGAAACTTCTGAATCTACACAAAAACATACCATGAATAATCTGAAATTCTTGAGCAGTTATCAATTGAGAACTGCATCATATACGCAAACTAACAGCAACTACCAACAACAAACCCCAGAAGCTGCTATAAAGCCTTGATAAAGAAGAGCAAGCTTTAGAGCTACAGTCCCATTATTTCTCCATGGCAAGACCATGGTAAACTTAACTACAGTGCAGTCTACATGGCAAGACCAAAGTGGTGTCAAATAGAATTAGAACTTCACAGAGGAAATACACACAGGTACACTCTCTCCATTCTGTACCTGAAGACTATTCAACTTCAGGGAATAAAACTAGTTTAGAGTGCCTAGTTTCCAAGATGCCCTGTTACTTTGGGTACGTACACATGCCAGCAAATTCTACTAAACAACAACCAGTCAAATAAACTAAGCAAATTAAACAATCGAATTCTAGTTTCCCAGCACAGAGCCAGAGCTACAATCCAATAAAATAAAACCACAATTAAAGCTAAAAATTAAATTAAAGCTCAAGAAAACTCACTCACCTCAACTTAATGTGTAAAGATTTCTCATTTCTCATTTGGAGCACCATGTGGATACGAAACCATCGAACCCATGTTGTAATGGCGCGACTCGAACCCATGGTACCCACCACCAGGCATGCCCATGTGCCCGTGCCCGTGGGTCAACCCGAGAACCGGCATGGGCATCATGGCGGGCGGGTAAGGCATCGGAAACGAAAACTGCCCATTTCCATGTCCGTGACTCTGACCCGCCTGACCCGACCCGCCACCGGACTCTTGATGCAAGCTCTGCGGCACCGGCGTCGACGCGAATAGCTGGTCCGAAGACGACGGCCCAACGTCGCCCGATAGGCCCTGCATCCTCTTCAAGTAGAGCCTATACTTCTGCAAGTGGCTCGCCACATTTTCTCGGGTCAGGCCTTCAACGTTCATCAGCTGCATAATCGTTTTGGGTACCGCGTTCTTGATCCCCAGGTGGGCTACCACGTCCACGAACCGCTTGTGCAGCTGCGGGGTCCACACGAGCCTTGGCCGCTTCAGCGTCCGCGCCGACGCGTCTTCGGCCGAGAAATTCTCGCTCCTCAGCGCCGAATCGGCCTCCTCCGTACAATCGATCTTCCGCGACTTTCTCGAATCGGATCCGGCGTTGCCGTACCGGTCGTTCTCGTCGACCTCGACGACTATCGGCTCGACGTCGTCGCCGCTAAGGTTCTCGTCAAACGACTTGTAGTTCGAAGAGAAGCCCTGAGAGTGAGCAGCGCCGCGGAGCGTCGAGACCGTCTTCTGCGACGCGCGGTTGACGTCCAAGGCTGTACGACACGTCTCCGGCGAGATGCTGAAGGCCGAGGCGAGCTCGATTGGGATCAACGGCTGAGATAACGGCGTGAGATCATCGGCGCTCGGCAGCCCCGCCTCCCACTCGAGAACTCGCGTCTCGTCGTCGCCGCCACTGCCACCGCCTTCGTACTCGCTCATCCTCACCTCTTCATCCATTGCAACAACAGCTCAAGCTCTCTCTCTATCTTCTTCTTTTTTTTCTTTTTTCTTTTTTAAATTTTTGCTTTTTTTAGGTTATTGTCATCAGAAGGGTCGAATTATTCGTGTCGGGATCGGATCGGATTGGGAGAAAAATCAGGAGAGAAACGAAGACTATTGAGAAGAAGAAGCAGATATATAATTCGGGAGATTCGGAGGGTGTTTGGGAAGTGAGAAAACGAGGGAAAAATTATAAAAAAGAAGAGAAAATTTAATTTTTTTCGCTTTTGTGATGGAAAAAGTGCAATATCTGATTCCATCTTGTGCCGACGTGGACGATTTAGCCAGATATTTCTGATCTTCCAAATATCTCATCCTTTGCGTTTACTTCCCCACCACCTCCCTCTCAGATTTCACAGCTTACTCGCTGCACCGTTTAGACACGTGCGCAGATTCTGCACTCGTGTTCGAGTTTTGGTGTGGTTTTATCCGACTTGGAAATTACCAGAATAGTCGTCAGGGTTGGAGGCTTCTGGAAGTGTGTCTTTTGGTGGCTGTGCCAAGTTGGCAAAGTCCTAGCCCTTTTTAAGGGTGTTTTGGTAATTAAAGTGTGAATAAATTATTAATTAACTGACTTTTGCATTTGGGTCTTTTTATATATTTTATATTTTTATTAAGGTGTGGTTCAAAAGGTGGGTGGACCAATGGGAAAAGAGAGATGCTGGTGAACAGCTGGATGTAATCTTTTATTTTATGTGCAATATCTGTACTTTTGTAAGGGTGATGGTGATTTTATTTTCTTGGTCGAGGTTGATGGTGATGATGGCATAACTTTAGAAACACACGAATTCTAGCCCTAATCGTACGGCGAAAAACACAGTACTTATAAAATAAACAAGTAATAAAAGGTACTCAACCAAACTTGAATTTCATCATATGTGTTTTTAAAATACCTTTTTGAAATGTTAATAATATATTTTCTGGAAGTTTAGAATGAGAAATTTGAGCGAGTTCGAATAAAATTTTACAACTTCAAGTCCTAATTCAACTCGAACTTAATCAGAATTTGATCCAATCAATAATATGTCAATCTAAACTCAAGCATCCATACATATTCAAAATTTTGGTTGAGTAAGGGAATATCAAACTGAAAGGGATTCTTTTGCACCTCCTAATGGACTATCAAAGAATGACCTAAGTTTTTTTGTTTTTTTGCTAAAGTTAGGATTGGGGAGGAGAAAACTCACACACCGATACCATGGGAGTTTGAATCCAAGACCATTTAGGAAAGCATCAAAAACCTGAGATAATTCAACTAACACTCCATTGGTAAGAATGACTAAAGTTAAAGTCTCATCAATGAAAGTTGTTGAATAAGAAGAAGAAAAAAAATATCACTTTGTAAAGTTGGGTTAGGCTTGTGATGTTTATTAGGTAATATTCTCTAAGAGTACTTCTAGCAATTGGCTCCAACACGCAAAGGCCCAGCAATTGGCTCCAACACGCAAAGGCAAGACTGGGCAGCTGGTGGGCTCCACAAGTCTAGGCAAACCCGAATGCAAAACTTGCTTGGGTTTGTTGACGTCAGCAATGAAATTTTTTATTAAAGAAAAATCTAAAAAAAAATACCAAAATTTTTAGAGTTTGTTTTTAATAAATACTTAGTCATATTCTTCATTTCCCACATCAAAACTCTATACAAATTACTCTCCTCATATCTCATGTGAATATTAGTTGTCATTGAGTTGCTATGACAATGGGTGGAAACACAAGTTTTTGAGGATGCCACTATTCATATGAATAATAATCTTTATCTCGCTCGCTTCTCGCTTCTCTTACCCTTCGCTACGACAAATAGGTGGAAGTGCTCTAATATATTTTCTTTGGGCATGGAGGACTTTTGACATTGCGCTAGGCCTAATGGGCTTTATGCCTATCCTGATGTAGCATCTTTCCTGTCTTACCATTTCTAGTCTAAACGCCCACCCATGGGCCAGAGAACATTTGGGTCTTTTTCTCTTTTGGTGAAAAGAGAGCATTTAGGCCTTTGGTTTGAAGCACCATCATCCCAATAGAAACTTCCAAACACATTATTATGGTGTGATAGATTAGTACCATAGAGTTTCCCCTCATCCCCCACATTTACTGAGGCTGTTTGTGCCACTGCAGCAGAGAGAGAGAAGTGGTGGCAAATGGGCATGGCTACCACATCCATATCTCTATCCCCACCAACTTTTTCCCATTTTCTCAAGCCAAGCCATTGTCAATTTCTAAGAACCCAGAAACCATCTTTGCCTTTTGCTTCACCAACCACAACCTCAGCCAAAAAGAGCATAATTTTCCACAACCCACGTGATAATTTCACCCAAAGAAGCACCCCAATTTGGCAAATCTATGCAACCTCTGGTGAAGCTGTGCCTGCAGAAGCCATCCCACTTGAGACTTCCCAGCAGATAGTGTCCACTGGTGATCAGGATGGTGTTTCTATCACCATCTCTGTTCTTCTTTTCATTGCCTTTGTTGGTCTATCTGTTCTCACCATTGGGGTAAACTCAAGAACCCATGTTCCCTTTTGAATACCAACTTGTTTAAGTTACTAAATTTATGGCTTTGGGAAGTAGGTTTTCCTAAATTTGGGTTGTATTGGATTCAGGTTATCTACCTAGGTGTGACAGATTTTCTGCAGAAGAGGGAGAGAGAGAAGCTTGAGAAAGATGAGGCAACTAACAAGAGGAAGAGTGCAAAGAAGACGAGGGTGAGAGCAAGGGCTGGGCCTAAAGGATTTGGGCAAAAGATTACTGTTGATGATGAAGAAGGTGACTGAAATGCAATTGCTCATTTCTTTTTTTTTTTTTTTTTTTTTTTGCAACTCTTATAAAATGTAATTTATGAAGTTTTGAGTGTTTTGTTGCTGACTTTTTTCCACTTGGATATAGTATTTTTTTATAGTATAACTGATAGTGTAAATTACAGAGAATTTTCATATACGTACTATTATGATGCCATGGGTTCAAACCGACCATTAGTTTGCAAGTCAAAGTTTTTTTAACTGGGCTAGACCATGTTACCCTCTTGGATTATATCATATAGTATGAGTGATGAGCAAAGAGGCACATTCTCTTGAAGTAATGCATGTAGATTTCACATTTATTGGCAGCAGACCTTGAATTTTTTTCATTTTAACATCAGCCTGTTTCTGTTTTTTTGTAATTAGATGCTGTAAATAACGAGTTGGGCTTGGCCTACAAACTTGTCAAAGCGCATAATTGTGTTGGCCCGTCTCTGAATACAATGCATAAGGAAATGTTATGTATGCGTTGGATGCATACCATACTTAATAATGACTATCACCTGTAGTTGCATGCAGACACTACCATACCCATTAGTGACTACCAACTGTAGATGCATGCAAACTCTACTATATCTGTCAACGGCCGACAATCACACAATGCAATGGCAACCCAATGTTTTTTAGTTTATTGCTAAATCCAATCCCTAAGTACCCCCATTGTATCAATTGGTAAGATTCAGTTTAGTAAATTATTGATCAAAATCTAACCAAATTTTCTTAGGACATTTCAATTTTTGGATTATGAAAAATGGTTATCCATATAGACTCAAAATCAATCGATTGATTAAGTAAAGACGATACCATAGTAAGCCCTAAGGAGGATCCTACAATAGACAGATGAACACGGAGGGTTGACTGGCTTATTCATTGATCTTGTAATTTATTGATGTGGAAACATGAAAAGGTTCGTTTATGAGGACATTCCAGCATTTTGTTAAGAGCCGCAAAGCATAGGTTTAGAGTTGGAACCCTCGTTTAGTGAAGCAAACTTGATGTCTGAACTTTAGACATCAAGGTTTTAGGGTTTAGGGCTTGGGCTACAATAACTGGCTCTAAAGTGTCTGAGAAAGTAATATATTCATGCACAAAAGACAACAGACATCTCTCTCCCCTCCCACACCCGTCCTTTTCCCAAATTTTTACAAGACTTAAAATCTTCCTAAAAGTTGAAATTTTCTTCAAATTGGGAGTTTCTGTTTCAAAAATTGGAAGTTGTCAAAAGGAACCATTTAAAACAGACAAAATTATAATTTTTGAGTTTTTGGAGCTGCTTTCTATTCATGGGGTGAGGAGGGGATAGATAAAAATTCACTACCCAGATAAAGGGCCAACATTGCATGGAGCTTGTGATGCAGAGAAAATCAGCAATAAATACGCAAGATATATAGCCTTGGAACATTATACTTCCATAGAAAACTGTACTTTATGTGATTAATTAAAAGACAGTCATTACCATACATTTAAAAAAACTGCGGCCTCGCCTAATCATGAACAGCTCTCCACATGGCAACATTTGTACAGTCACGTCGACATATAACTACCTCACCATTAATCATTTTTACACCCTTAAAAAACTTGTATAGTCATTTATCTCCTCTGCAGGGGCATCCGGTGTGTTCAACATCTGAACCTCAGCTAGCTCGACTCTATGTATAAACTTTAAACTACACAATGTACATTTTTCCAGTACAAGCAACAACTTTATTTTCAATCTGCCTCATACCTGTCTTTCAAAGATAGGCAGAGCCAGTCATAGATCTAGATACGAGGGAGACAGACGACCACGAAGAGAGGGAAACACACACTAGCCTCAGTTAGCTGTACAAACAACTTTCTTTCCTACACCACCTTAAGCAGGGTGCGAAGACTGAGCGGCAATTCTCCTTTCTGCAAGCATCGAAGTACCCAGTAAGAAAGATATCTCTAAAGAAGGAATCATGCCGTATAAGCTTTTTGGAAGTTAATCAACTATAATTATGTACTATGTATTAAGATACTGTACTATATATTGCAGGGAGATGTGTCCTTATTAAGGTAAACAAACTACCAGGAAAAATCAAGTACATAGATGAATGCATCCACAGAATGATAAATCAGTCCTTTCAGTTTGTTAAGTTTGGTCGCACATTCATATAGCAAAAAGTGTTATAGGGCTGAAACTTGTACTTCTGTAAAAGGCAAAGAGTAAAACGAAAGAAGAAAAAAAAGCCAGGAATGACACTCAATGGCCTGCACGCCAGATAAAAGAAGCATGATCTCGTACCAAGTATAAAAGCCAGGAAAATCACCCCAATTATAAATATAAAAAATTGGCATCTAAAGATACAAACAGATATTTGTACATTCAGTCATACAGCAATACTCATTAATATATATATATGTGTGTGTGTGTGTGTGTGTGTGTGTGTGTGTGTAAGTCATGAACGTATGCAGTTTACAGAGAGATGTATAAAAATGAGAAGGCAAAGACAAGAATGAGTACCCCCGGCAGCAACAAGTTTTTCTACACGAGCAACAATATGCTTCCCATAAGTGTATTTCTTCAATGCATTTAAATGAACTTTAATTCGCGAAAGAATCAGTTCGCGTTGTTGGTCATCACAAGTCTCCAACACTTTTTGTACAACATAGTTCGCAAATTGATCCTTCATCATTGCCTGTATATACAAGCAGTCAGTCAAACTAAAAAAGTGGACAAAATGTTGGGGATGGGAGAATACATATATATGACATGCGGTAAGCATAATTTTTTTTTTTTTTAAAGGAACGAAGTTTATTGAAACCCAGAAGAGGAATACAGTAGTGGATAAGGCATCCACAAGCCCAGCCGAACAACAGCAAAAATCAGACAAAACCAGCAAAGTCACCCCCTAACTTCCTGGGGACAACATACACCAGAAAGACCCAAAAAACAAAACGCTTGACAAAGACTTCACTTCACCAAAGCAGCCATATCCCTCAAAATAGTGGAATAAGAATAGTCTTTAAAATCTTTTGTAACAGAAGCCCATAAAGCTGCCCAGAACTTAACTCTATCCCATAGCTCACCCACACTCACTCCCTCATAGTCCTCAAAAATCCTCCTATTACGCATATTCATGCATAAGGTTTTCAAAACATCTGAAGCCACAATATCCACAAAAACAATAGGTAAGAATGAAGAAATATAGGTCACTGTAATCCCCACAAAATGATCACTATTTTTCGTCATTTAAGGGCTAAAATCCAAGCTCTTCACTTGGGTCCTTATTGCAACACCTGTGTGCAACGGCTGATAAACAAATGGCAAGAACATAATCTAAAATTGCTTCCAATCCATTTGATGGAACCAAAGGAAGTGCTAATACACATTGGTTATGAAGCACAAAAGGTCTAATCCCATACCATGGGATCCCTAGAATGATAAAGTATACAAACGTAAAACATGTATCCCGTTCCACCAAAAAAATCTGACTCAAAGACCAAAAAAAAAACTGTTCCACTAAAAACAATGCCTCTACTTATGCCTACTTGTTATGATTACACTTATCAGATAAACAATGAGTCCATGACTTTATTTCCAATACATTAAAGTGTGTAATAAGCACATAGAGATATGACAAACCTGAAGAGGCTCGTTTTCATCGGTAGTGCCAAGCATCTCATTCACCAGCAATTCACGTTCAGCAGGACCGCCAAAAGTTAAACACTTCTCAACTACATTGGAGGCAAACTTCTGTTGACTCATTTGGACTATCTTCCCGGCTAATTCTTTTATGATAGCAGAACGCTCATGAGGTTTTCCATGCTCGAGGACATGCTGTTTAAAAAAGCAGGCAAGCAGTTGACCAAAGAATAATTAAAAGTCTACATGTACATATAAATCAAAACTGAATGAAAACCCCAGTTCTTTTCTTTTCAATAATGAAAAACTCAGTTGAGAAGTATTGGCACAGCACAAAAAGAAAGTATTCTTGTGTTTTCTTGAAAAACTGAAATATATAGCAATAAAAAAGGTGAAAAGAACCCTAGAACTAGGCTTGCAAGTGAGACAAGTAGTCCGCAAGCAGCTCAAAGCTTGACCTAGCCAAGGGGATTGCTTAGGTTTTCAATTAAGAAAACTTAATAATCAATATCCATAATAAGCAAGCACAAGTAATATCCTTTGAGCATGAGTTAAACTCCAGCTCAGCTCAAATTCAATAAAAATTATCTTTTAAGCTAAACTGAAATCTTGAGCTTCTGTAAAATTAAAACAAGCTCAAGCTAGGCAAGATTATCTCAGCTCAATTGCTGCCTTACCCAGAGGATCAAAGAAACAAGCATATGGTTCAATCTCAAACATATCAATCTAACCGTACTAGAATAGTTGCTCTTCATGTTCTTGGGCTAGCTGGACAAATGAACATCTAAAAGGTGGTTTAAATGTTTCAAATACTAAAAGTGCTAAACCCCAAAAAATTTCCAACCCTGTGGTCTTCATGACAGAAATAAGTGACTATGTACAAATAACATGTTGACATGTTAAAACAAGCAATACGAGCTGCAGTTTCGAACTCAAGAAACTGTGGGAAAAGAACAAGAATTAAAAATTTTGAGATTTTGTAATTAATCATTCTATGAACATAAACACCAAGAAACAGAGGAGCATCACCAGACGTGTGAAAACAAAAAACAAAAAGGGTTTTGACAGTTGTGCGCCAAAGGAGCAGAAATTTTGTTGCAAATATATCATTGAATATGGTAATGGAACAGAAGGCAGAATGGCAATAGAGATAGATATTTAGGATTAAGCCACTTGGCTGACTGATAAAAAGACAAACGTTACCAATACAAAAGTTCACAAAGGCGAGTGTTTAAGCACAAAAGAGTCCAGTAATTAGGAAAGATTATGAACCTGAACAACATAATTGCCATACTGATCTTGTGCCAACATGCTAACAGCTCCCAAAATCTCGTCCATAACTTTACTCTGTGTATTCATATCTTTGCAGTGCTCAAGCACTCTCTGCCAAATACACAAACATTATTATGGATTATTCAGAAGAAGTTATCAAAATCAAAGATCAAAAAGAAAAATATGTATCTGAACCTGTATCACACGGCACCCATATGGATGGGTGGAAAGGGTCACAACTTGATCAAAAAACGTTGAGACAATAAAATGAACAGCGTCTTCAGGAACACATTCAATACACTTCTGGATGACATGGTTCCCATTCTGATCACGTACGCAGCGCATAACATGACCGTCAAGTTCTTCAACCATTTTGATCTTTTGGTCCAGATCAACAACTTCTATTGCCTGAACATAATAAGAGTATATTACTGCTAGAGCCAACTGTAGCAATCCTTGGATAAACACAAGAATTTTAGTCTCCTAGCATTAAAGTTACAGGGAAATCAGATCATTAGCACTGGCATGTAGTTATTATTAAGCCTCCCTTGCTGCACAAAGCATAATAATGGAAGTAACAGTTATAGCACAAGAAATGACTAAGATTGTTTCTCACAGTAATACCAGAACAAATGGTTGAACAATCAATCATCATATGTTGAAAGATGAATGAAAGAGATCCATATTCCAAAGAAATACAGGGTACAACCTAGTAGCAGAAAAAGTTAATCCAGTCACAAGTATTGGTACCTTCTGGATCACCCGACAACCATACATTTGAAGGCTAAGTGTCAGTACATGACCAAAAAGCTTGTTGGCCAATTCCCTTCTCTGAGATGGAAGTCCGTGCTCAAAAAACTGAATACAAACACAAATTGTTACCATGTAATATATACTAACAAGTAGAAATCAAACTAAAGCATGTACGCAGCGAATATCAGTTACCTTTTGAATCACATAATTACCAAACACATCAGTCATTAGAGCAAGCGCTTGAGGCATAATTTCTTGATAAACCATGTTTTTCTCTTCTGTCGTGGCTGTTTCAAGTTTTTGTTGAATAAACCGACTACCATACTGATCCGCACTGCTCATACAAACGCAAAATTATCATAACCAACTTATGATAAAATCATAAAGATGAATGACAAGAAAATTTATAAGCATTTGATACCTGAATTCCACAACATGCCCACCAATTTCTGAAAGTTCAAAAGACTTTGCTTTATTGCTCTTAAACTCTTCTAAGAGTGAAGATGCAAAGCTTTCATCTATGTTACAGCCACCATCCAGGTGCCAGGGTCCCATGACACCCCCAGCCAAATTCCTCATACCAGAAGGAAAACACATATTAAGCTCATTGTGCCTCATAGGACTACCTGGTCCAAGAGAGTTAGGAATAACAGGACTTGCCATGGGACTTCCAGGATAAGACATACCTACACCAAATGCAGGATTCCCATAATAACCATGATGATTAGAACCAGCAGATTTGCCCCCCAACGGAACACCATACTGTGACTTCTGTGGCGAAAGCAAGGCTCCAAGATACGCCTTTTGAAGTTCAAGTAAATTCATGTATGAATTACCTAGGTAGTTCCTATCCACAGAGGGATCATTAAGAGCAGCAAGCTGTGCTGCAGCATACTCAGATGTCCTCATGTATTGAAGATGCATAGGATCGACAAAAGGAGCTTGAAGACCACTCCCTGCAATTGGACTACCTAATCTACCAAGATTATGTGATTCAGATGCAGCAGCTGCTAGGTTTGGTGCAGAAGCCATACCTCCTCCAAGCACTCTTGAATCCATCCCGGGGGATCCCATAGCTGATTCGAACAAGGGTGGAAGATTACCAGTGCCAAGTTGGCTAGCCACCATGGATGCCAATGCAGGATTCATAGAGTACCCACTTAGACCATAGTTTGAAAATGACGAGTTTGCAGTATCTACTTGCTGATACTGAGGATGCAAGCTGCCACCACCATTATGATTGGATGTGGGGGATCCTTTTAAATAGAAGTTATTAGAAGAAACTGCAGCTTTTTGTAGTTCAACTTGCCTATCAGACGATGAGTTGCTATAATCCGGTCCACCACCATTGCTCTTACCCAAATCCGAGTATGAACCTTTTGCTGAGTGTGGAACAGATGGCATATGCATATGCCCAGATTCGGACTTCTTTAGGTATGCAAGTTGCCTGGCATGACTCTCACCACCTTGCAAACCAAAGAGATAATTCTGGTGATCATCAACATCTTGTTTGATTTGTGATGGTAAATTGTTTTCATCATCTATTACACCATTTGCAGACAAGTTCATGCTGGAAAAAGCCCCCACCAGATCTCCAGACTCATTGATGCCAGATGAGACAGCATTGAAGGAACTTGGACTACTAATGCCTTTCTTTTCTGAAGTACCAACTCTTCCTCCTCCAATAGGTGTAAGACATGGACTAGGTGCCCTAGCAACAAGTTGAGGATCAGGAGTGGTGCTTCTTGACAATGAAGCACCTAGAGCTGCAGCATACGAGTAAGAAGAAGGTGGGCCCATACTTTGGGCTGCAGATGAGCCCTGACCATTTGCACTAGATCTTAGAGCATCAGAAGCGATCATATCACGGCGCAAATGAGCTAGATCAGCTTCAGCAGAACCTACAGCATCTACATTTTCATCAAATGCATTACGGCTGGCTGGACGAGAAGGAAGCCCAGAAACAGGAGATGCACGCCCCAAGTCATCCTGAACAACAAAATTTTTAACTAGTCAGCAAATAAAATATAGTAAACAGATCAAACTAAATAACTATCAAATAACAAAAAAATGATTGTGCACAGGCACAACAGTTGTGAACCAAAAATGAGGACCCGTAAGTAAGATTAACATGTAACAACAAAGGCTCCATACAACTATAAAACTTTAAATATAATATTCATAAGGAAAGATATAGGGAAAAAAATGGTTTAAACATATATAGGAATCTAAATTATGAATGCATAAAAGATGTTATCTTGATAGCTTTATAATTTAAGAATAAAGTATCTAAATAAGAACTTTTACGGGCAGTGCTAATTACAACTCTGATTTTGAGGTTGCCAAACAAGTGTATGAACTGAAAATTATCCGGATCATATTCAACCATACTATTGAGAAAGAAAAAAAGTATGGTGTACCTGTAATCCAATAACGGATTCATATTCAATCAGACTTGAAAGAAAAAAATACGGTATAACCATACTCATCAAGTTCACTCATTTGAGCTAAAAGCAAGAAGCAAGGAGGATTATCCAAATTCTTCTAAGTTATACATTATGTCACTCTCAAATATCAATGGGAAGCAAAAAATGTAAAGAGCAGACAATTCAAGGAACAAATATTAAGTGATACTCAAAGCGTTATCAACAAATGCAAGCAAACATTCTGAAAGCACGAACAACAAATGCAAGCAAACATTCTGAAAGCACGAACTTCGGTTACACGTGTACCAAATCGAACATCGAACACAACCAAAGAAACAAATCACCTGAAATATTTCAGCAAGGCTCTTTTGTTTGTTACCAAGTCCTAAACCTGGCAAACCAATCAGTCCATCAACACCCCACTCTGCTGAGCCACGTACTTTGTCCGGCTCAACCTCACTCTCTTGTTTCCTTGAGTTAAAACCTGGTGGCATCGAAAACAATGATCTTTGACTAGCATCATCAGCCCTATTCACCTTCCTCCTGTCTCCAATTCCACCCAATACAGAACTCCCTCCTCCTTTCATCCTTTGCGCAAACCTCCAGTCCTCCTTTGACAGAAATGGAGGTGGAAGCCGCGGATTCAGATTCACATTCGAGTAATAGTATTGAAGATAAGCAGGATCAGACCTAAGCTCCTCTTCAGACGCAAACCCATTTCCATTTTTAGCTCCAGGAAAATCCGAAAAGGCGGCGGCACCACCGCCGCCGCCACCGCCACCAGCAGCAAACAACCCTCCCACTGCATTCAAAGAACCCTCCACAGTTGGAGGAGCTGATCCACTTCTAAATATATTCAGCTCGCTTTCACGATCATCAACCTCTTGCCTGCGCTGCTCCCTGAGCAACATACCTATCTCCTTCTCAAATTCATCCCCAAAGGACCCCTCGTTACCTGCAAGCATTGGTCTTCTTCCCATTTCAGACAACATTCTCGATGAAAAACACTAACCTACAATTAACCCTCTTCCAAAAACTCAAATTTATCACTACCCACTAGCAGTAACCTAACCCTAAACCCCTACAACAATCCCAAAATCAAGGCCTTAACCTAAAAGCCCCTTATTTACAACCTCAAAGTTGCTAACTTTAAACTGATCAAAACCCAAAATTTCTCCGAAGCCACTTCATGCCTCACCTCACCTAAAATATATATACCCACAAACGATCAACCCCAAAACAACAATCAGAGCTCATAAAGTTATTGTCTTTCCCTGAATTCAATCCCATAAAATTATTGAAACCACTTTTTTTCCAGCATGTTCTCCATGTAACAGCACAAAAACAAGAGCATAAACAAAAAGATTAAGTTTGAGAAAAAAAAATACAGAACACAATATCAGTGAAAGAGCTGAGGAGTTGTGTCTGAGATCAAAGAGAGTTATAGAGAAACAAAGCGTTACTGGCGACTGAGATCAATAGGGCGGCGATTGGTTCTTACAAGAACCCTTGTTAGGGTTTTGTTGCAGTTCAAGCAGCGGATTAAATACAGTGATGGTTAGAAAGAAAGCAGGAAAGAAAGTAATAAAAAAATGAAAAAATAAATCTGTAGGAATATTTTTTTTCTTCTTTTTGTTATTTTTGGGTTATTGAAATATCTGGAAATAGTTAATTAACGGGCCTAAAAATTAGGGCTAATTGACCAAGTGATAACGTACTGATGTTTTAAAGGAAAAAATTCACAAAATACAAATTAATTATAATGATTAATGATAATGATGTTTGTTTAGTTTTTCTCGTCGTCAATAGGAAGAATCTCTGACTGCCACGTCAGCTCCTTAGATTCGCTGGCTCCTCCATGAGCCCAAAATTAGCAGTGGGTTAAAAAAATGAGGCAAGTACAGTTTCACTGCACAGTTAAAAATCTCTCCCTTCCTTTTGGGTAAGTAGGTTGATTTTCCATTTCTAAAATTTATTTCCTCCTTTTGCCAGCTTTCCGCCATTTTCATGTCTGCATTTTGAACCAAATTTAGATTTTTTTTTTTAAATAAAAAAGTGATAGTATTTTATTGAAAATATAAATAAAATAAGTACAAATCAAACTAAGGTGCCGAATATGAATACAACTTTTTCAGTGACCAATTTAGATTCTAATTAAAGTGTTTAAATTTGTCTTTAAACGAAATAAATAGTGGGTCAAATGGTGTTATTAGCAATTAACCAACTTTAACTAAAAACAAAGCAAATTGATCAAAAAGGCTCTCAGCTCAGCCTATAAAAAAACAAAACTCATATTAGTAAATGTGTATATTTATTATTGTGAGTGTAATGCTAACAATTTTGTTTACACAGACAATTACAGTTTTTTTTAATTATATATATTTAATTAGCTCATTCAATTGGGTCACCGAATTGAACCATAATGACATGAAGTTTTTTAGATTAGATTTGAAACAAAATTGCTTGGAGGCTTACAGGGCTTTTTGCTGTGTTGGGACGTTATAATTAGGTGGGGATCTCACTTGTATTTTCATTATACTTTGTAATTAAGCTAATTAAGGACCACAATTTACAGTTAATCATGTGTGTAAATCAGATTTTATTTTGCTTTGTTTTTTAGGAAGTTCTTTCTTTATGTATCAAAATGAAATTATATAATTAATTAAGTAATAATATATATCAAACTGTCGTATGAATTGATAAAATTTCTGTTCACTGAAGACAAAGATTTAAGAGAAAATTTTTTTTTAATTAAAAAAATAAATATAAGATGAATATATACCAATCAACATCGTAGTCTTGAGTTGGCCTTCTTGTATAGTAATAAAAGCTTTCTATGATCGAAGGAAAATCTTGTGCGTTTCCTGTCATAAATAATTTTAAAAAAAATTGTAGTGTTACGGAAAGCTATGAATTGGGAAAGTACGGAATGTTGTGAGAGATTGAATAGGTATGAGATCAATTACTCCCCTAATTAATTAATTTATGTTTTCCAAGATCTTTGAGTATATCTTTTAACGTGGAATCCACATAATCTTAGCAAACCAAAAATTGGATTAACTAAAAGGGCTAATTCCCGAATTCCTAAGTTCTCATATTTCCATGTTATCCGATTCCTTAATTCTTATATTCCTAAATTTTCCGATTTCTTACTTAAGTAAGTAAATTTGTAAGGGCCTTCAAGTCATGTTGGGCTTCCATCCCTAATTCAAACTCTTATGTACGCAAAAGCATCATTGTATGTGTAGTTTATACATTTATTTTAATCAATGGATAATATTATGACGGTGGTCTTAGTCAGAAAAGAAAGTCAAACTACAAAATCTGGTTGGTGTTATCGGTGATCCACCATTTTTATTTGTCACATGCTTGCATAGTAGCAATTACACCACATAAAAAGTGGGAGGGGTAAAAAAAAATTAAACAAGGTAAATAGTAAATAACACTGTTATTATATACTTAAAAATCATGAAAAAAATTATTTAAAAGTTACGAAATGAAGCTGTCCACATCTTGCAGAGAAATACAGAAGACGAAGAAGAAAAATGAGAGATAGTTGATTGGTGAAAAAAAGAAGCAAGAGAGAGGTGACATAAGCAAGTTTGGTATTGGATGCCAAATTGAGGAAAACCCTTTGGGGTAGGAAAGGTCTCCGACTCTCTCCGTGTGTCAGCAAAATGGCAATTGGGTATTTCTCCTTATATTTAGAACAAGGAGATCAATGAGGAAGGTCATATGTTAAGCCCACCACCTGTTCGTGTAAATGCCTCTGAGAGCCTCTCTCTATCTGCCTTTGAAAGTCTTCAGTTTGAAGCGAATGGCCCGAGCACGTGAAATCACTTTATGTCTCTTCTGGGTTTTCTGTTCTGCCGACTTCCTCGGTTATGTCGTGCATTGATAAGCTGCCAAGTGTAGGGTGGTGATTGACTCTTGAATGAGGAAGATAACAGAAGCCCTAGCCCCTTGGGTGTAAGATGGGCCTAGTATTTTCTTCAAATTTGACTCTCTGTTTTTTTAATGCTCACAGTCCCAACAACTTAAGCCCCACCCAATACCAGATTGAGAGAGGACCCAAAATCCTAAATTTGGATTTCTTCTCTTTATAATAAAGAGGAACAATTGGGTTTATGATAAACTGTGCCCTACACATGAGCTTTAGCCCTCTAAAGTTTTCCACACAAAAACTCATACCCAAAACCAAGTCAAGATTTGAGCCTTGCTTAAGTGAAAAACTTAGTTGTAACGGATATAACATAATAATCAATTATGCTATAACATGTGGAAGTGTTATAATGCGTGTCATAGTATTAATGATTTAAACAAAATTAAATTATTAAAATCACATAATTAGTTTTCCCTTTGTCAAAAGAATATTATTTGCTTTTTGGCTTTTCCCCGAGACTGCGATGAGAAAGTAAAAAAAATTCTGCCAACAAAGAAGTTTGCCTCTTTTCTTTGGAAAAGTGGTGAGAGAATGACTCAACTCAAAGTAGCATAATGCTGTTTAAAAAAAAGGCTGGCACTGGGAAAGGTTTGCGAAACCGCATAAACATTGCTTTGTAAGCTTTTTGGGGTTTGAACCTTTTGCATTTGAGGACCAATCCGACAAGACGCTCCCCTATCTTTCTTAAACTAATTTGTGTGGTAATATTATCTTTAACTGATAATCTAATCAGATGTTAATTTATTCACATTTGAATCATGGAATTATTTACACAGCTATCCTATTAATAATTCAAATTTACAATTTGGTAAAAAAAATATGTCAAACTATCTGTACTTACATAAATATTTGGATGTGAAAGGAATAAAAAGAACTAAGAAGTTTTGACAGTATGAATTTTGCTAGGTGACTTGTGTGGGGCGAAATCCGACCGTTTATATATTGTTCGTCTCACATGCATCACCGATAAAATATTTATCACACATGCGTGTGCGACTCACCGTAACATAATCTTTACACTGACTATCAATAGCATAATCCTTATAGTATATCAAATTTTGAAATATTGTATTGTGAGCTAGTACCTAACATCTTCACTTTTTTCACGCATGCAACTGAACAGATCGAAAACTATGCGCCATGAGTTTTATGGATGGAAGCCAACAAGAGACAGACACAAAATAATTTTCTTGACTGATGTGCTACCAAACTCATAGTGAAAAAGAAATAAAGAACATTATAGTACGTTTATCAACTCTCCTATTTATTTTTATAGGACTCTTCACATCTTTTCTGAAAAAATAATATACTTTATATTTAAAGGAAAATATAGTTATGCAAATGATCCACTAGTGTAGTAATTATTCATTTAGTAAATGTCTTGAGTTCGAGTCATATCATCCGTTTAGTGTGTGCGAATTTAGTGTATTATCGTTCATCTCAATAGGAAATATCTTTTTTTTAAAATATAATATAGTTCTCATGTTGTCTCTCTCCATTAATTTCAGTTATTTTTTTCTTATTTCCCCTTTGCCCCTTAAAGAAGGGGAGCGTACCGCAGAACATGCATTCATAATTGCGTTTAAAGAAAGTTGGTTAAATTCATAATCACTTTTCTGGAGCCAATATGGTTTGCTAAACAAGATTATTATTATTATTATTATTTTCTGTCAATATTATTATTATATACATCCATGATTAATTTACCATATTATTGCTCTCACCCAATGAACTATATTGTAATCTTCCTTTCCTTAGCCATAATAAGCAAATGTGAGTTTTAAAACTATTATAATTATATATCAGCGTCATATCCCACAAAAATTGGTTACTAATAACTCTAAGTCGACTCAATACAGTTAAAATAAAAACGACATATACTAAGATGAAGAAGGTAATAAGTTCTTGGCAAGCTCTTCCAATATAAACATCAAAGCACAACCCATAATCAAAGATAATCTATACTATACTTAAGAGAATCCTCTTTGTCAACCAAATAAGATAATATTATCATTGTAGTGTACACACTAGTGTAGTGGTTTGAAGTAATTACTCTCCTAGAAAATATCAGGTTCGAGTCATAGCATCCATGCATTTCTCAATCCCAACTAGCTATTGGTCAAATTATATTTCTCTTTCACAATGTTAGAAGATGTCCCACGTTCGATTTCCCCTCCCCAAACAATTTTTTATTTGTTTTTTCTCCTACAATAATACTAATGCAAATCTTGTTTAAACCTTGTGGACAATTAAAGTCTAAGGAACCAAATTAATACCATAAAATTACCATAATTGTTTTTTTTTATGAAGGAAAAATTGAATCCATAAAATTGTTTTTCTGCCAAAATTAGAAAAATGATTTTCTCACACATACACATTGGCAAGCTGCCGTGCCCTATTATGAGATTGTTCAAATCCGCAAACCATAACTAGTATTTACTATGTTCATTACAAAAAGATTCAGTAAAAAAAAATTTGGTTACTTAAGAAAAAATAGTTTGATATGATGAGACTATTTTCTAAATTATTATGTGTTCTATAATATTGTATGACCGATATCTTGTCCCATCTAATAGACAAAAAATTAAAACTTTTAAAATCACTTTATTTAAATCGAGTCCAACAGTAGAGAATAGTACACATATACAGTTGGATAACTTGGATGGGAATGGGACTCAGCACCTAATTAATTAAGCCCACACCACAAAATAAAATAAATTTTTTTTAAAAAACCCCCAACATTTATGGCACGTTTACTAACCCGTAATCGGAATGAGAATAAGGAATCCGATTAGATTACGGATTATACATGTGTTTACTAAAATTAGGAGGAATCAATAGTGCGCGGCCCACACAAAAATGGAATTCAATTCCAAGATTTGGGTGATTTGGATTCCTACATTTAGGTGGTATTTGGATTCGGATTTCATCCGTAATCGGAATGATAATTTTTTCCCTTTATGCCCTCACTTACTTTCATTATTTCCAAGATTATCCTTATCCTAGAAATAAAAACAAAATCATTTTATTATTAAGAATTAACTAATAGAAATACTTAAATTTATAAATTTTAAAAAAATACTTAATAGAAATACTTACATTTATTTTAAAAAAACTTAATAGAAATAATTACATTTATAAAAAAATACTTATTAGAAATATTTAAATTTATAAATAAAAAAATAAACAAAATCATTTTAGTGTGTCTATGAAATAAAAAAGCAATTTAATTTTTCTTACTATTATATACTATATCAAATTTTATTAAAAAAGTATATAAAATATTTGATTTGGGACAAGGGCATTTTAGTAATCATACTTGGTTTATATTAGATTCTCTTTGAATTTGTAAGCGAACTTTATGGAATTCTATTCCGATTCCATACGCTTTTAGTAAACAACTTCAACAGAATCGATTCGATTCCGCCTAATTTCAATTCCTCCTCAATTCAATTCCTCTCAAATTGATTACGGATTAGTAAACGCACCCTTAAATGAAAGAATCATGATTGAGAGGGAAATGGGGCCCAATTTGATTGAGGCCATTCCAATTTCCATGCCATGTATAGAAGAGAAACTCTCATGTCGGATATTAGTAGTATTACTTTATGTTATACTCAGTGAATAACGTAATGATATGTAGATTAATTTTTTCACGTATCATTATGTTATTAGTAAAAAATAACAAAATAATGCTATTTTCATTCCATGGGTGTGGTCTTTGTAGACGAGTGACGCCAAGCGGAGCCAAATTTACAGGACGCGCCTTGGCCTTTGCCTTTGCGTTGTTGTTGTTGTTAGGAATCTTCTTGCCGAAACCGGCGACCGATTTTAAATTTCAAACTCGGCGTCCCCTTCCCATTTCAAGTCAACGTCTCACACCTACGCGCCATCCAATCCCCCTAATTTCTCATATTTTCATATTTATTTCCCTTATTTAATCACAGGTTTTACCCACTTGAGCCTTTTTTTTTTGAGGGACTCATTTTTGGTGGGCTCTTCTCGTAGCTTCCTGGAAATTCCTTAATCTATGAAATTATATTAAAGGGAATGTATTAAAGTATTTCTTAACACTTTTTTTTTAGAAGCACTCTGTTTTTCCCTAAACAATTATGTATTTTTAATAATTCATGTTTATAATTTACCAATTTGAAATGTTATTCTTTTGGAAAAATAAAAGTTTAATTGCTACATAATGAAAGCTTCAACCCATTGAAAATATGGAGTTCAAACAAAGAATTTAATTTTAAAATTAGAAAGTATATATTGATACTTTGAAATGAAAACAATGTTTTATTTTTATTTTTTAAATTCAAGCGACATTGGCGGATGACGGATTCGATTCATTCGAACACAAAATCTCATGGACATGATTGACTGAAATCACTTGAGCTACAAGTAAACAGAATGTTATGTACTCACTCTTAAATTTTTTTTCTCATTTAATTTATGCAATTTTGAATAACGACTTCATTAAAAAAAATTGAATTAAAAGATAAAACAAATGAGGTAGAACAACACTATAAATTCTTCTTTATCTCTATATTATAAACTCTCTAAATTCTTTGAATCCATAGGAAGAGAAGAAATACCCTTTCCATCTTGGATTTATCATTCTTATCTAAAATATACAAGTGGAAAAAATTCTCAACCAATCATTTAGGATAGTGGAGCAGCTTGTGTTACTGACAATTAATCTTAGGGCTCGTTTGAGAGTGATTATGAATAAGTCAAAATAACTTATGGGAAACGCATCTTCTATGTGCTTCTCCAAAAAAATCAGTTTGATTGATTTTAAGTAATTATAAAGAGAACCACCTCCTAAAAGTGATTATTCATAAAAGTGATTATTGATCTATCCATAATCACTACTAAACGAGTCCTTAATTATTGTCCTAATACTTTCTCTAATCAGAGTGGTCAGTGAAACTCCGCGTGAAATTACGCTCCAGGTGAGAACCCTATTTCGTCCTTTTCCGCCTCCCACGCGTCCTCCATAAAAGCCTCCTTCTTCTCCCACGCTTTTCATTTCTCCTCATTCTCCCTTCTCTCTCTAAAACTCTCTCTCTCTCTCTCTTCGCCCTTCAGATCTCTAAACCTCTCTATGGACATGACATCGCCTTCGCCGACGACGTCGTATTGGTGCTACAGATGCACACGCTTCGTCCGTGTCGGGGTCCAGGACTCTACCATCTCATGCCCCCACTGCGAAACCGGTTTTCTAGAAGAGATCGAAACGACGCCGCACCCACCGCCACCGCCGATCCATCACCACCGTCGTTTCCCGTCCTCCCACGTCCATGATCAAAACCCGGCTCCGACTTCCCGCCGGGTCCGTCGGGCCACCGTAGACCGGTCCTCCCCCTTCAACCCGGTTATTGTCCTACGTGGCGGCGCCGAGTCAAATACTGAGGCCAACTCGTTCGAGCTTTACTACGACGACGCTGCTGGGTCGGGGCTCCAGCCGCTCCCGCCCACCATGTCGGAGATCTTAATGGGCTCGGGCTTCGACCGGTTGCTCGACCAGCTCTCCCAGATTGAAATCACCGGGCTGGGCCGACCCGAAAACCCGCCCGCGTCAAAATCAGCCGTGGACTCTATGCCCGTTATTCAAATCGACGAAACACATATCGGTTCGGATTCGCACTGCGCGGTCTGCAAGGAGGCATTCGAACTCGGGTCGGAGGCCCGGGAAATGCCGTGCAAGCACATATACCACTCGGATTGCATCCTCCCCTGGCTCTCGATGAGAAACTCGTGCCCGGTTTGCCGGCACGAGCTGCCCGCCGACCGAAATGACCGAAATTCAGATCCGGGTCCCGACGAAGAGACCATGGGGCTGACCATCTGGAGATTACCCGGCGGTGGGTTCGCAGTGGGGAGATTCTCTGGCGGCAGAAGACCCGGAGAGAGAGAATTGCCGGTTGTGTACACAGAAATGGATGGCGGGTTCAACGGAAACGGAGCTCCGAGAAGGGTATTGTGGGCATCGAGAAGTAGAGCAAGTGAGAGTGGTGGGATTCGCAGGGCTTTCCGTAATCTGGCGTCGTTTTGGGGTCGGTTTAGGTCCAATTCGTCTTCTTCGAGGTCCGGGTCCGAATCCAGGTCGGTTTTCAGCAGAAGTCAGAGTCACTCAAGTTCGGTGTTTGGCCGGTTCGTCCAGAGGCGTAGCAGGGCTTGGGTGTTGGATGATTAAAAAAGCCGCAAATTTTGTTTCTTTTTGGGTTTTATTTATTTATTTTTATATTCATAACTGTACATACTTTTATAGCATTGAAATTTCGAAGAATTTCAAGTTTGCCGGATTTGGGTTCTGTGTTCACGAAAAGAGCAACGGAGCTGAGAACTAGCAGGCCTCTGTTTTAAGGCAAAACTTGCTTAAAATGTTGCACTTTACAGCAAATTTGAAATCTAGTTCTTAAAACATAATTACAGCAACTTCTTCTGTTGCTAATTGCAGTTTAGTTTAGTATATTTTATTTAGCAAATGTGGGTTAAGTCGGTTGATGACGGATTCTTTACGCTTAAGTTCGAATTCTCATCCCGATAAATTGTAAACATTTTATTTATGAAGTGAGTGACAGCAGAAGTGTCAGCTCATAGTTGTGCTTTTATGTGGCTTGAGAATCCGACTGTGAATGAATGAATGCGCCCGTCGTGCAAAATGAATTGGCTTTGGGTGATCCAAAGTTTGGCCTTTGTGGCTGGAAAGCACCATATTTTGGCTCTCTTCTCTCTGTGTGTGAAATGTCAAATATGCCACTTGTGTGCCATAGGAGTTCGCTGGCTCCTGGAATAATTGAAGCAACTTGTTATGTATGTGTACAGTACTTATATCTCGTGAGTTGGGTTGTGGTAAAGCAAAAAAAGAAAGAAAAAAGGATTCATTCATCAGAATTATTCGTGAGGCCTAGCTGGCTGATTGGAACTAACAACGTGCCCACTGAGTTTGTTTGTAGGAGGAGCCCTTCCATTATTTATCAGGAAAATTCTTGGTCATAATAATTCAAATTGTTCATTTTTTAGATTATCATTTAAATTGGAGTTATGGATTTTCAGCTTATTGGGGGTAGTATGGGACCTGTAGTGGGCGAACAAATCACATATCATCTCTACAAAAAGACAAAAAAAATCATTCAAATTGGAGATCCTTTAGTCATCTCTATGTGACAATTAAATGGCCATTTCATCATAAGGATCTTAATTGTTATCAAAACCGTTAATTTGTTTGACGCTTATGAATGACTAAATGATCTTCAGTTTTATTGATTTTTGCAAACATAATATTTAAATGATGATTTTGAAAATGAACGGTTCAGGTTATGACATGTATATGGTGAAGATTCGTTAATCACAACAGAGTGGATAAGGAGGTGCTTGCATTTAAGTATTGTCCTATTTCTAATTAGAAAAATTATTGAATACAAAGAATGTGTTGGAACTCATTGTTGTCCCACATCGGCTAGAGGGTCAAAGAGAAAGTAGTTTAAATAGAAATACCTCTCTCTAACTAACACTGAGACCTTTTGTGATAAAACCTCACACCTGAGGATTGTGCAGGTGGTTAAGTGGGGACAATATCGGTGTTGTTGGAATGGGCTCTCGGCCCGTCGACCTAGAAAATTCAACAAAATGTGCAATGAGTATAAGATATTTCATTGGGAATGTTGTCCTCATGTGGCTGTACAATTCAATTAAAAGATGGCACATGACTAATTTTTATTTCTTAAATACACGTCTATTTTATAATTAGCCAGCATTGCTAGTAAGAAAGAACATAAAAGTTTATTTTGCTTCATGTGCTAGCCCCATGATCAGTTATGTTATCAATTGTTGTCAAAATGAGGTTCAATTAGAAATTAGTGGAGGATTTATATTCATAACTATACCAGTAAGGGAAGCTACTGGATTTCCCTATTAGCATAAAAACTTGGTCGTATATTTCTTTATATATATCCTCGGATTGCCAGGAAGGGCAATAGAATATTAGAACAAGGAAGCACGCAGATTTTAAATGCCCCTAGATTTGAAGTCATTACTGATTCAAAGTTAAATAAATGTCCAAGTCAAGCAAGTCTACAACATACCCTGGATTGTAGACTAGATATAGATGTTGGCTTTGGATTTTGGCTTTTGGCTTTTGGCTTTTGGATTTTGGCTTTCTGCTGCAAGGAAAGTCCAGCCAACTCATATCTAGCTAGCCCGCGCACACACATATATATATAGATATTATAACAAATATTATTGAGCATTTTTTTGTGTTTGGTTGGACAGAAATTGCAAGTTGTTTCTCTTCTGCCAAGCAATTGGAAAGGAATATTCCACATGGGTTATTTTTGCCTCTGCCGATCACAAAAAAGAAAAAAGTAAAATGGCTAGTTCAAGAGGTCATACCGTGGAAGCCCGAGTTAACTGAGGGGTTGAAATGAGGCCCATTTCTCTTTTACTTTTGCTCCAGTTTGGCTGCTTGTACTTGTGTGCTTCGTGGACGGTTCGCAAATAACATGGAGAAAGAAAAAAAAACACATGACACTAGGGATGGTAATTTTTCCCACATGTAAGGGTTTTGTGGGGATTTGACCCTAATGGGTCGGGTATGAAGGATAAAAAACGGGTATAGGGATTGGTACAGGGAATTTTTTGGGTATGGTGTTCGGGAGGCGGGGATGGTATTTTAATCCCCTTCGAATCCTCCCGTTTAGAATACTATATATATATATATATATATGATATTAAAGTGATTGTACCCACTAAATTTTATATTTTCTATTATTATATTATATATTTATATAATTTATACAAATCTTAAGTCACACTACTTATGTATTTAGTTAAGTTATAGTCAATATGTAAACATTCTTATATTGTCTTATATGTATATATTATATATTCATTATCTTGCCCTAATTCTATTTTTTTTTCTTTAATAAAGTAGTTTTATATTTGTTTTTTCTTTGGTAATGGGGCGGGTCGGGGAACTCATTCCCCAACGAAGGTGGGGATGGAGAATCCCCGATATAAATATTACGGGTATGAAGGCGGGGATGGGGAAAAAAGCTTAATGGGGATGGGGATGAGAATGACATACCCACCCTCGATTCGACCCATTGCCATCCCTACATAACACATTAAATTTGGATCAAATTTTATTTGTGCATGATGGCGAAGAAATGCGCATCGATATTGTTGAAAATGTATCAATAACTTGATGTTATATTAAAAAAAGAGGTTATAAAAAATGTTTCATATGTAAGGATAAAAAAAAAGGACAAGTTATTGATATATTTTCAATATAAAATGTAAGTAAAAAATGTTATGTATGTAAAAGTTTTTAAAAAAAAGACCATAGATAGAAAAGTGCTGAGATTATTTGCAATATGTAAGGGACTGTGTAAATCATTTCAGCACTTTTGTATTGTAATATCCCGAACTAATTGAACGAAACCCCAGCATAAAAATTGCCCCGAAAACCGTGAGTTGCAGTCAAGACTCCGACTAACTCCGGCCACGGCAGGCCTCCAAACCACCTCCAAAACACCTCCCCACTCTTTCTCTGTAAAACCCCTCAAAGATTTGAACCAATTCCATTGAAATTTCACAGATCTAAAACCTAGAATTTTTCTAGGTTTTCCGGCCAAAAATCGGTCGTTCAAGGTGTTTTCCGGCCAAATTGGCCGTTGAGCTAGTTGGGTAAGTTACTTCTTTCTCTGTGCTTGATCTGGTGGTATGAATTTTATCCTGTGATATGGAGATTTTCCGTCACCGGAAAATCTCTCTAGACACCCAACTTGCCCGGCGTGTGGGCCAGGTTGTGGTGGCCCATTTTCGTTCTAAAATTGTCCTCACGTCGTCCCGAGCGCGATGATATGCTCGAATTTGGAATTGGATATCGTTCGACGGTCGAACGGATTTTCACCTAATAGGCAATATCTGAGTTTGATATGTTCGGACCTTTGGATCGGTTTCAATTTCAATTATGTCGTTCCTTGAACCTCTTCCTTGAACCTCTAGGATCGCGTAGGAACTCACAGATCGAGGATCGGAGCCCCGGATGCTCCGGATAATTGACTTTAGGGTTAGAAAACAATTAATCGTCCGATTAAGAGAAATCTGACAGCTCGATCATGACCAAACTTTCAGAACGTACTTAGAAGACCATGTCAAACCTTTAGGAACTTACGGATCAAAAATTGGAGGTCGTGGGCCCCGCGGACCCTTGTTTACCAAAACGGGAAGTTTGACCGCCCGGTTGACCGTGAGACTTCTGAAGTGGTCCCACTTGTTAAAAGAAGTAGTTTGACCTTAGAAACTCTCCTTTCGACGTATACACACACTTTGAGTCCCTGGAAAGTTAGATTTTTGTTTTAAAGTTTCGTTCGAAGTACGGTTTCTAATCCAATCCTCGTATTATTCGAACTAGGTACCCTAGCTCAGCGTACGCAGCAGGCGGACCCTCTCAGGTCAATCATTCTGGGACTATCTGTGTGTGGACTTTGTTTAAACGTGCATTATTCTCAAGAATTGATTGCATTGCATATGAAATGATTTATATTAATTATTGAGATTTTAATAATGTTTTATATTGAATTATGTTATTATCACACCCCGATTTGAGAGTACAGAATATTCCCGAATCAGGGTGTGAGTCATACCATAGTCATAATAATAAAATCCTACAACCATGATATGATGAGAAATGGAGCCATGAATAAAATAAATTTTCTTAATAATACAAAATCAGAATCACAGCAGCACGTAGTTAAATACAGACTAAGATCCTTATCAAACGGTTGACTACTTACACATACTAAATTACACAAATCAACGGTAAAAACCTAGTAGCTTGGTTGAAGCCTGCTTCCTCAAACTTCGCCTTGAATCCTGCACAATCTATTAGGGTATGAGCATTCTAATGCCTAGTAGAGTACCGTCAAAACCTCTCAAGGTCAGCTATCCCAGTTAATCAAAGTGTAATGCATCAAACAACACAAGATATATATATTAATTAACCAGATCATATAAACAAATTTGCATATGCGGTGATGCCATGAACTCACTCCCTTCTAATCCTACTAATTCATACCTTAGGGCAACAAGCCTGCATGTCCCATACCATGCATTTTACCACTGTGGCTCCGAATACCCTAAAATATGAACTAGTGCCCATCCGTCCCTTAACCCAAATTTTCTTTTGTTTATGAATTTCTCATCTTTCACTTTTCATTAGAGGCCCTGCTCCCACCTACCTCAATATATTAAAGTCCTGCTCCCACCACCTGAATATATTCCACATTTTTACTCAGATATATCTAAGGCCTTATCGCACCCCTTAGATATACCTCAAACAACACACACCTTGAACATCACTGTATTCATGATGCATATGTAATGCAGCTCAAATATCATTTATCTATGTGCAATAGTAATACAGATAATAACAATAATATTTCAAGTTTAATCACATACATAATAATATTCATCCAACGTCAGATAATATCCACAAAGCAATATCAATAATAATATTCATTAAAGATTCATTAAACAATAGCAATTAGTATTCACCTAATATCAAATAATATTCAGATAAGTTAATATCCATGGAGAAACATCAATAATAATATTGATATAACATCAAATAATAAACACGAGCAAAGAAACAAATATATTTATATTTATAGTACTATATATAATCACAAAGATTAAAAGTGACATAGTCCAATCATCGGGAAATCAGGAAACCCTACCTCATGTCCAAAAAGCTAAAAATGTTGAAATTACCCTTCGGAGGTTGCCGGGTTCACTCCCATTCCTAGATTTGAAAAAATATAACATTAATAAGGTTAGAAATTCTAATTTTATAAAAATATTTTTTCTCTTAACATGGAGAGTGTGGTACACTCTCTAAGTTACAACCCTCGAAACGACCCGAAACCTATACCATCGGACTTGGATCAAAAAATTGAGTCGGATGGACTAAAAATATGGCATAGGAGGCTGTCGGAACAGCTGCCACGCGCCTCCACTCGCCAGAGCCGCGAGTGGGCTTGGTTCTACTATTATTGTTTATCTTCCCCAAAAATCCTGAAAATTCCCATGTTTTTTCCAGATTATAACCCAACTTTGTGAGACATTGTGACCAACCTAGAGTTAACTAAATTGGAAAAAATTATAGTGGGTTTGAAGCTTGTTCCCTTTAGTTTCTAACCCAACAAACGACATTCAAAACGGAGCTATAACGAAGGAGAAAACTAGCTCCAAAGTTGGACTCGTGACTGGTTTTTCTGCAGAAACAGAGTTTTTTCCAAACTTTGCACAAGGTTTTGACTTATCAAAACTCAACCAAATTCAACGAAACCAATGGTGTTTTGTTCCTTGCCAAGTCTATTTTAAAACCCAACAAATGGCTTCCTAAAAAACGCAAAGTATTGGGAGAAAAATATAGCTAAAGTGAGGCTCACGGACTGCAATTTTCAGAAAATTGAAAATTTCCAGATTTGGTTATAAGTTGATTTCATCCATTCTAACCCACCCAATCGTTCCTATAGCTTCAAAAATCATTCCAAACTTCACACCTTCAATTAAAACTCATTAGTTCTTGAAGAAACTCGAAACTTTAAAGGAACCCAAAACTTTAAAATTACTCAACACACCCAGAAACGAAAATTGAATTAAATCTATCAACTTACAAGATTCTTGGAAACATGAGTTGGAAAGTATCCTCACCTTGAATAACAAATCCCAAAACACTTTAGCAAATTTTCTTTCTTCCTCCTAAGCTTCTTCTCTCCCTCACCCGACTCCCATTTCTCCCTACAATATTATCTAGCTTAAACAATCATTACCCTTAGCCTAGATTAGGTGACTCAACTCTAATAGGTGGACAACTCACCCTAATGGAGATCAAAATCAGATTTTGGAAGAGAAAATAGAAGGGAAGGGGGGAAGAATGAAGGGAGAGGGCTAATGCCCTTTTACATTTTAGATGTCTCTTTATTTATTTATTATAAATAATTATAATTTATATATTATATATTATATATATTTTTATAATTAATTAGTAAATGTTTATTTTTATTTATCCGACAAGGATATTTTGTAATTTTCACACTTAGGGTATTTTGGTCATTTTGGCTCAAAATTCAAAAACGATTTCCTACGTGTTTGTTGAGTCGACTACTATCGGTACGACATTAGAATCGTAATTGTCTCAATCCAAAATCACTTGATAAAATACTCATAATCATTTTTCATTGAAATAGGAAAGTCTATCTCTAAATTTTTCGGGGTATTACAGTTATGATATGGACTTTATGAATGATATTTGGTATTTGAGTTATATTGTTTATGTTCAGATTGAATTGGTGTTTTTGGATTTGAGTGTTATTATATTAAGTATATATATATATATTTATAATTATATTTGTCTGGGTCGAATTGTAGACATTTTTAACATCCGATGGTATATGTTTATGAGATTGGGTTATGTGGTTTGTTCGGGTGGGAAAGTGAGTCTTGTGACTCGGCTTTGGTAGTTGGGCTTGTGTTGTGATTTTGGGGTGTCGGAGTTACACCATGGTCTGTACCTCCCCTGGATACTGTGTACACACGTGGCGTTGGAATTTCCGTCATGGGACACATTTGGTTACTGTTACTCTGCTACACGTGGCGTTGGAATTTCTGGAGTGTAGTAGAGGTCCGGGCACCTTTGGTCGGGTGTGCCGAAGGCCTTGGCGGACAATCTACGCGCGTAGGACATGATTGGATACGTACCGGCGTGTGTACGGTAGAGTGGTAGTCCCCCAGTTGGACCGCTCAACCCTAGGCATGAGATGATGTGATGCCGTCCCGTGTCTAGCCAAACAATCCCCCATTTGGATTGTTTCCCCGGTACAAGTGAATGGTGTGCGGTCGTATTGGGTATATATATATATGGTTGGGAAACTTGTGTTTTTATATATTTTAACGTCATAGTGGTTTTGAGTGTCTATATATATATAGTTGTATATCTATTTGAGTTGGGTTAAGGAGTTGGTTCCTTTATTGGGAGTTAAGTTTGGGTATTTGTGTCGGATTTGGGTTTATCTCTATCTATTTTCAAATTATTCTGATATTAAATTCGATTATGTATATAAAGGTTTCAGTTGCATGTTTTCTCATTATTTTCAAACGGTGGGGTTACTATTTTATTTTTAAGTATGCAAATCTTTATTTTTTGTCCACTCACATTCTTTCTGTTTTGCGCCCCCCAGACAATAGTGATCCGAGCCTAACAATCAAGCCGAGCTTCGCCTTCCGAGCTTGAACCTAAGTAGGAATTTATTTTGTAAACTTTCTTTTAAATTTGTATTCGGTTTGAAAACTTAAATTCTGATTTAGTATGCTCTGATATTGCCCAGTAGGGTTGAATCTAAGGCCGGAGGCCAATAACTGTAAACTGCTTGCTTTTAAATTGTGTGTGCTGCCGTTTGGTTAGAATTCTCCTTTTGTTACAAGTTGAAAACTTTAGTTTGAGTCTGTTTTTAGGGGAGACTCTGCCGAATTTTTTGTAGAAGTCTCGGCCCTCTTTTCATTTAACTTGAAAAAAGAAAAGTTCAAATTAGTAAATGGGCCGGCATTTGATAAATGTCGTAATTACCACAGGATTCGTCCCGGATGCCAAGGAATTCGGGGCCAGTCTTGTCATGTATAGGGGTAGGTATCAATCCGACCGAACCAAATCATAATTATCGGTTTAGTTTGGTTTTGACCAAGAAAAAGTCAAATAGTTTAAAAATCGAACCGGACCGTATATGGTTTGATTTGGTTTGGTTTTGAGCTTTTTGAAAAGCGGCCTAAATCAAACCGGACCGTTTATGTGTATATTTATTTATTTATATTTTATTTTAAATATGTAATACTCTAATTAGTTAATAACTATATATGAATATTTGAATTGAGCTATATTAGTGAGTGAAATATGTTGTTTTATGGTATTTTGAGCTTTATGATGGTTTCGTACTCTAGAAAATAATTTATGTATGAAGCAAGTTGTGAATTTGTTAGTTATAATTGGGCTAATAATACTGAAAAAATGCAAAAAGAAAGAGAATTGCTTAGGCCCAAACTGGCCGAACTAAACTGTCTTAAATTGGTTTGGTTTGGTTCAGTTTCCTTTATAACTTTTATTCAAACCAAATCAAACCAAACCGCTATATTGTAATTGGTTCGGCCTTGGATTTGAAGTAAAATCGATCTAATCCAGACCGTGCCCACCCCTACTTTTGTATGACCTTGGTGACAAGGTGAATGGGACTGCTATATGTACTCTTATATATGATAAGTCCAAGTCCAATTGTCCAATTGACTTTTTAGAGTGTGAATTAATATTTTTTGAGATTAATTGGCTGATTGATTATCAATTTGTAGTATTGTTATATTGCAGTTATCAAGAAATTAAGAAAGTATTGTATGGGTTTATGGGTTAACAAGAAAAAAATAACTTATTATATGCTTCCAAAAAAAAAAAAATGTATGGACTCAACCCACGTTATTAATTCACATTGATGAATTTATTTATTTATTTATAAATTCTGGAATTGCATTTATAATTCAACAAAAAAAAAACACTAGCCACAAAGGGCAAATATAAACTAGGAACAAAGGACAATAACAGAGCGATCTAACATCAAATTTAAGAAAATCTAGGGCTCCTCCACTAACGATCACGCATGATTGAAGAAACTCTGGCATAGGCATCCCAACTAAGAGTGCAAACTTAGAACAACTAAAAATAAATAAAGTTTGAAAAAATCAAGCCATAACCAAAATTAGCAGTGTGTTTGGATGAGAGAAATAAATTTGGAATTTTGACAAAAATCAGAATTTCTAAATTGACATGAACCGATTCCCGTTTATAAAAAAAATAAAAATTTAGAAATTACACGTGGGAAAAAACGTGGAATTTGAAAGTCATAAATCTCAACTTTAAATTTTATCTAACAGTCGTCATTTATAAATTTCGAGAGAGATTGAGTTAAAAAAATAATAACTTTACAAATAAATGTTAAATTTCATACTTTAAATATGTTATCCAAACAAGAAACTTTACAAATTCTAAAATATTAATTTCAGTTATTTTAAATTCCGTCATTTATGAATTCATTTACTTTTAAATTTCCTTCTCTAAAGGCCTCTAGATGAATTTGTTTACACACCGCTACCAAAGGAATTTCAAATTTTCACTTCACTGGTGTGGCGTGGCAGATAGGGCTGTCAACGGATCGGAGATGGAGCGGATCTGCCTACATCCGATCCGATCCGATAGAAAAAAATTTAGAACCCGATCCGATCCGATAATCCGACGGATCTTTCACAACTAGATCCATATCCGATCCGTTGGATTATCGGATATCGGATCCGATAACCCGATCCGAATTTCTTCAGCAGCTCAAATTGAACTTTTCGGATCTAGAGAGATAACAATGAACAAGCAACTCAAGTTAAACATGGCTGGCTTCGAATCCTCCATAGATGGAGACAGACACAGAGAAGAAGACGAAGACAGAGGGAAGAGAAAAGTAAGGAGAAGAGAATAAGCAACAGGAGGAGGAGAAAGGGAGAGCTATGGAAAAAATGGAAAAAAGAGAGACGGAGACAGAGACGGAGATCTGCATATTTCTAGTCTTTTGCCAGAAGCACTGAAGTAGACAAACAAAGAGCACAGAAAAAAATGGGACCGTGCAGATCAACACTGTCTTTAGCATCAAAAACGCTGAGAAGATACCAGATCTTTGGTGCTTGGAATTGGTGGTGTCTGGTTGCAAAATCAATGTAGGCAGCAATGGGAAGGTGTCTTGGCGCAAAACTCCATGGCACCATTCTCATGCCTCTCGAGGCCTCCTCATTCTCTCAGGCGTCTCCTTCAGGCTTCTGCTGCGGAGCCTCAACCAGTAGAAGAGCATGTTGATGGAGATCCCCGAAGCAGCAACATATCAGAAAGCAAACCCACCGAAAAATAATAAGCCCACTGTCTTTCTTTTGTCCTGATAATATAATTTATTATTGTGCTATTCAATATTCTTACCGACAATCCAAAGTAAAGTGCATTGAAGTTTGTATATGGAGGTAAAAACAAACTTGTGTGGGGGACAAACGTGAAGTTTGTACATGCTATTGAATACTCTTTACTGACCACAATTCCTCTCTCAATACAATTAGTTTTTTCATAGCATATATATTATATTGATTATTTATATTATATTTGGTATGATGTGATATATTATATTTATATAAATGTATAATGTGATATAATATATATATATAATCGGATCGGATCAGCCAGATCAGGATCCGTTCCGTTAACTTATCGGGTTAACAGATTCGGCATAATCGGATCATCGGATCTCTACTGATCCATCTCCTATTAATCAGACGGATTCGGATCGGATTCGGATCAAGATCCGATCCATTGACAGCCCTAGTGGCAGATTCGGAACGAGGAGCCCAAATCCTACGGCGTTGGCGCAACCTTGCATGTACAGGAAGTCGTGGCAGCGGTTGGATCAAAGGCGCGCAGACGTGGCAGCCTCTAGAGCCTTCTCTAAATTAATAAATTACTATTATTTTCAAGAATATATACCTCCCTTTTCAAAAAAAAAAAAAAAAAAAAAAAGAAAAAAAGAAAGAAGGAAGCAGAACTAACTGTTCGAAACAGGAAGAGAGTTGCTCAGTCGCTTTCGTTCCCTCCACTTCTCCAATCTCCGCTTCCACATTAGCTCTCGCAACAAGATCTCTCCACTCCACCCGCTCTGTGTTTCCCTTCACATCTGTAAGTCCTTTTCCTTCTCATTCTGTTTGTTTCTCGAGAAAATTGGATGAAAATTATACTAACTTCTGCACTTGTCGTACAATCACAGTCTCTTTAGTTCTTCGACCAAATCTAAGGTTAAGCATTTCATTTTTAATCTTTGCATAAATTGTAATTAATGAATATAATGTGTTAGATCTGTGTTTATGTTCATCATTTACATGTGTAATGATGGATGGGCTAATTATTAGCTAGCAATTTGAAATTGGGAATGGAGTAAGTGTAGGAAATTATCAAATGAATTGTGCACACCTTTTTCCTCTTCACCTTTCACATTGTGAATCACAATATAAAGCTGAAAACCAATAATGGAATTGACAGCTTAATTAGAGAGATTTTAACCTTGCATTCAGAATAACTGGAATCTCTCTGAAATTTTTGGCGGAACTGGGGTTGGATCTTTTAAGTTTGCTAAACTAATTTTAGGGGTGAAATGTTAACCATGTGGTTGTGTAAAATAGGATATGAGAAATTTTTTGGTAAAATTTTCCAGGTGGGAAACTTTTAAAAAATACTTGTTAGAGGAAAATATGATTTGTCGTGGACAAATTTTATGAGGCATGTCAGCTTTTGCACTGCTTCACAATTGAATTTTGTTTGTGTATAACTGATGTACTTTTGAACTTTTGCAGCTGTTGCAGGTTTGGGAGATATATAAACTGTTATACTCGAATACTCGAGTACTTTACCATACTTATCTCTTTGTTAATTTCTTGACAAGGGGAATTCTTTGAAATCTTTTGCAACTATGAGTTTTGTTTTCCGAGGGGATAGAGCAGATATTGAAACTGGCTTTCCAGGATTTATTCCTGAACGACCAGCAATGGTATGTCCATTCACATACATGTACATGTGGGTGCCATTTTGTACACGTATCTATATGCATCCTGGTCATTTGTAACTCGAACATGTCTTGATTAGTTTATCATGCCGTTCTGCTGACTGCTGACTCTTTTTCCTTTTTGTATCAGCGTCTTCATGCGTCTCGACCAGTAAGCACAAATTCACTGGCTTTTCTTGTCACGGGTAATGCATTTGTTTCTGTATTTTTTGTTCATTGCATGCCTTGTACTACACCACATTTTTAATCCATAAGTTGCCTGTTTGCTTAACAGTTATCTTGCTATTCATGCTTTTAAACTCTCACCAAATGTCACCGAATTTTCTGGTATGTTTTCACTGAGCGTAAAATCTAAGCATACTAGTGATTCACTTAGAAACTCTGGGAAATAGAACTTATATAGCAATCAGAAGGAGGTAATCCTCTGTATCTGTGTATGCAGCTCTGGCTAGTTGTGGGTGTCTTTTTGATGGCCACAACCCTGAGGATGTTTGCAACTTGTCAACAACTTCAAGCACAGGCTAGAGCACATGCTGCAGCTGCCAGTGGCTTGCTTGGTCATACGGAACTGCGACTGCACATGCCACCTTCAATATCTTTTGCAACCAGAGGACGATTACAAGGATTAAGACTCCAGCTGGCACTACTTGACCGGGAGTTTGAGGATCTAGGTACTGTCCTTTTGTCTGCATTACTTCTTGAATAAGTGTCATCAGAGTGGCTCCCTCTTTGAAGTTGAAGGTGCATTCACAGATGTCCAAAGCAAGTCTAGATCGCTGGTTCTAGTTTAGTTGGATTTTGATAATGTGTCTATTGGGAAGATGAATTGTTCTGTACATTCAATTGCAGACTATGATACTTTAAGGGCTCTGGACTCTGATAATGCGTCTACAGCAACTTCAATGAGTGAGGAGGAGATTAATGCCTTACCTGTTCACAAGCACAAAGTCAATGACCCACAGATCCTGTAAGATGGGAAAAACTTGCATCACTTCTTGCATGATGTCACTTATGAGAATTTTTTTAATGTATTTGGTACTCTTTGAACATATTCATATATACCAAATAGCAGGTTCCTTTTTTTCCCCTTACGGATTTAACTTTACTGAATGTGGCACTATTTGATAAGATGTCTTTTCTGTTTATAGTGATGGGTCATCACTGCAACAGGCATCATCATCTTCAGCCCCAGTTGAGGTATTCTCTTGAACCCTTAGTTTTGGTTGCCTATTTAATAAGAAATTGCCTGGTGGTTGTCATTTTTTCTTTATTTAAACAGCTAGCTTGTCACTTAAGTATATTACGTTGTAAATATGTATTTGTGAGCTGTGTTCTGTTTCCAACGAGACAGGAAAAGGAACAATCAACTTTGAAATCTTATGAGAAGTTTATTAGCACATTTCATTTAATAGTTCTCAGTACACAGTATTGGTCTGCCACACGGCAGATGGAATTTCGCCCATTTGTTAAATTATGGAAAGAGATATTGCCATGCGCGTATTGCTCATGTAGGAGCTTTATTACATGGACAATATGAAACAGCTCCAAATTTTGGTTGTAATCTGTGAATAGCTGGCTTGGATTGCCGAGTCAGTTTACTTTTCTTATAATATTCTACAGTTGGTTGCATGACAAACCCATATTAACATATACAGAGGAGTATTTTACATCTCTCTATGCTTTTCTTTGTGGCATTTCTTTTTTTCTTTCCAAATGTGCAGTGCACCTTGTCATCGATATGCGTACTTTCTATGGATTGCTTTCAATTTCTTAATTCTGTTTTTTCTAGCTGACAAAGCAAGACTCTAAAAGGGTGGATGGGGGCATGAAGGATCCAAAGGATCCAGAAGATGAGCTAACATGCAGCATTTGCTTGGAGCAAGTTAACGGAGGGGACCTAGTGCGTAGCTTGCCATGTTTACATCAGGTATACCCTCTCCCTTCTGGCATTAATAATATTAATATGTCACAAGCTTTATTTCAGTCTTGATTTGTGGTTTATTATCATTAGCGGTACATAATGCTATCAGTAAGATTCATTAAATTGCAGTCGTTTTCTTGTGCAAACTTTCCTCCATCCTCCCTCTTTATTGTAAAAATTCTCACCAAGTGTTGTCAATGCTGGTTTCCTGACGTGGTACCCAAAAAAAAGAATATTGAAAAAAAGAAAGAAAAAGAAAGAAAAAGAAAACGAAGGACGTGGTCATTCTTAATTGCTTATATTTGAGGTTTGAACTACTCACTATCCTGCAAGTTGTAAAATTGGGAACTTTCCATTCTATAATTCAGGCTGTTTTTGGCCGTTATGTTTGGTTTGTACATTCAAATGCCAAGACTCTCATTTTCTTTTGCAGTTCCATGCTAACTGCATAGATCCATGGCTCCGGCAGCAAGGCACATGCCCTGTGTGCAAATTTAGAGCTGGATCAAGATGGCCGGAGAGCAGGGAGAGTGAATCTGACAGTTCAGACATGGTATAACGAGCCCTCTTGTTACACAACCTGTATACGCAACATAGTACATACACGCAATGAAGCAAATATACTATTGCAGTTTGCAAATAAGGGGATCTTTTGCATCACTTGTATATAACCAGTATGTTTGGGTTCAGGGATTATAGAATTTATGTCAATCAATGACATATGTCTGGGGTTTCACTCATGTGTATATATCGTGCGCGTAATATTAGTGTGATCTCGACTATGAGAGATGTGACTTTCCATATTATAAAAGAAATAAAGTCTATAGAGATACAACATTATTTTGAAGTTTATGCTATTGAATATTTGTTTGATTTTGCATCTAACATCACTGACTATATCATGATTTGATGAGTCACAAACAAGCTTCTTTGTGGAACTTGTGTAGTACATCAATGCTATACGATCTTCGAAAGTCAAACTTGTACTACAAAAAGAGAGAATGGGAGCCAATATATGGCCAGTCGGCTTTTGTTTAATTATTATTGTTTAACCATTAAACAAGAAGGTTTAAATGTATAAGTAATCCAAAGCCATTAGATAAATAACTTAGCACACAAGCCATTGGGTTGAGAGGAGCTTCATCAAAACTCATCCATGGCTTCCATCCCTTTCATTAAGACTCTCAAGTCAACCTGTGTTTTAGTTTCTTTGCTTCTACTCCTGCAACCGTTTCTAGTCAAGTGCCATGGCATCGAAGAACACGACAGTGGTAGCGGCAATGAGGACCAACATAAAGTTTTGCATTCGAAAGGCTTGGTTCTGGTGAAAGTATGGTGTTTGATTATTCTACTGGTGAGCACTTTCGCTGGTGGGATCTCCCCGTACTTTTACCGATGGAACGAAAGCTTTCTTCTCTTGGGCACGCAATTTGCTGGTGGGGTTTTTCTTGGTACCTCTTTGATGCACTTCTTGAGTGACTCAGCTGGGACATTTGGTGATGTTACCACCAAAACATACCCTTTTGCATTCATGCTAGCATCGGCTGGCTATCTGCTAACCATGCTCGGGGATTGCATCGTGCAATTCGTGACAAGTTCCAGCGAAAAAGAAGCTAGAGTGGAAGTGGAGGAGGGAAGGACTGGTGCAGAGCATGATCATAAGGAGGACGAAGACGGCGTCAGCCCGGTTTTCTTGAAGACAACGTCTTTCGGAGACACCATACTTCTCATCCTTGCCCTTTGTTTTCATTCGGTTTTTGAGGGTATTGCTGTTGGAGTTGCAGGTATAGTTTGGGCTCTCATTAACTCTTATTGATTTCACATTAATTTCATATGGTATATATCTAAAACTCTAGAGTTGCAGATCTGCATGCTTTACTTATTCATCTAACTATGGGACAATGAATTTTCTTTTGCTGGGACATAGAAAATGACTAATTTGAACCTTATAGTTCGTGTCTTCTCAATTAAGTCCTCATAGTAGTTTTAGTTAAGTTGCTATAGTTGAGGTTAGTTTATAACTTCGTCAAATTGTTAGATGGTGTGCCTCAAATCAGTTCTCACAGCTTTGAGTCACAACGAAGTAATAATTTTGTCTAACAAGTTGACAAATGAAGTAAAAATGAGTCTATCTCACAATACAATATTTCAAATTATTGATATGCTATAAAGATTATGTTAGGGACCATCGCCGTAAAAATTATGCTACGGTCAGTCGCTCACGCATGTATGAGAGATTTCTGATTGTTGGTGCATGTGAGGCCAACAATACATGAACAATCAGATTTCACCCACGGTTTTTCCATAGATTATCAAGATTGTAAACTAAGGACTTGATTGAAAAATTGAACGTTTATGACCCTCATTAAAAAAAATTCTCCCAAACTATATCTAGAGTCCAAATTGGTCATCTTTCCTATGTGTGTTAATATGTATATAGGTATGTAAATCTGATTCTTCAAATAAATGTCTGCAATTTGAGGCGACGATATATGATCATTTGAATGCATATAAATTTGCTAAAAGACACATTCAAAGTTCAGAGTATAATATTTAACTTAGCAAGAGCTAAAACCCTAAACTTTAAGTTCCACAATTCAATTGTAGGAATTCAAACACCCGTTTACGTATTCGTATACGTATGTATTTAACTATATATGTATATACATTTCAGATACAAAGGCAGATGCATGGAGGAATCTGTGGACGATATCACTGCACAAGATTTTTGCAGCCATTGCTATGGGGATTGCATTACTGAGAATGCTACCAAAGAGAGCATTACTGGTGACTGCAGCTTACTCTTTTGCTTTTGCTGTTTCTAGCCCGATTGGAGTAGGCATAGGCATTGCCATTGATGCCACAACTCAAGGACCTGTAGCTGATTGGATTTATGCCATTTCCATGGGGCTTGCTTGTGGGGTTTTCATCTATGTTGCAATCAACCATCTCATTGCCAAAGGCTTCAAGCCACGAGCCAAATCTTACTTTGACACTCCAGCTTTCAAGTTTCTTGCTGTGCTTCTTGGGGTGGGAGTGATATCAGTTGTTATGATCTGGGATTAATTAATGAGCTAATTAAAATTAGCAGAAATGGATTTCAATAATTTGTGTTGTGTTTGTTTAAAAATAAGAATGTTCGAGTGTTTTCTGGAACTTGGAGTTGGACAATGGTTATCCTGTTTTTCTTTTTCTTTTGGTGCTTTTTCTGCGTGAAAGGTTTATCATGTAATCAATACCAAATCCACTCCTCTTAATAATAATGGTCCTAGAAAAGTTTTTGGCTTTGTGTTATCCTCATTTATTAGATTGGATAAGCATCTACACTGCCCAGGGTTTTGATCCCCTCACTTTGTATAATGAACTTATAGGATAAGCATTTTAGTTGATGTTGTTTTGTTCATTACAAACCCAACAAATTAACATTAATTCCCAATGACCACGTAATTACCATCTCCACTTTGTCGAAGCAAGTTCTAAATTCAAATATCATAAACAACAGTTCATACCACTTATATTACACTTACTCCACATTAATTTTTAATTTACTTTCAATTTTTTTTTGGGTGATAAAATTATGCGATGGGGACTAGTGGGAAACTACAATTAGGTTTAGTTTACCTTTCAATACAGTAATTTTTCTTAATGTATATTGTAGTTTTAGAGTAGATTATAAGGAGTGTAGTTGGTGCATCAACGCAGAGGGTAGGGTGAAATTCCAACAAGTTCTTGTTCACGAAGAAAAAAAGTGTTTAAATTTTTCAATCCAACTAGTTTTAAAGGTTAAGCTTGTGCTATATGGGGTAAGCACAATTGAAACCAAACCTAATTCAAGTGTTATCATTTCTCTTCTTGCTTGAAAGATTGGTGGTGGATCAAATGTCGTCCTCTTTGGAGTCTTTGGTTTTAATTTCTGTTTGGCTGGCACAGACAGAGAGGGCCAAGCCCAAGTGAGTCTTCATGAAATTCATCAACATGACTTAAAATGTAATATTTCTCTCTTCTTTTTTCGGTTCAGAAAAATATATTATATTTCGTGGATAGATATATCTCTTGGGTTGGGCCACCAATGTCTAACGGATGGAATTGTGTGGAATGGCTATGAGTTTATCAAACAAAAAGTTTGATTTGCAAACCATGCCAATTACAAATTTACCTAAAGTTCAACCATTTCATAAAACCATAATTAATCATAGAGAGAATATTTTTGTCACAAGAAATTAGAATTGCAAAAATTGTCGGTGTTCATGATGGCAGGATATTGGTGGTGTATTGTCATGCACGAGGCAACATCATAGCTCATGGTGCAAGCTTAATGACGTATCATTTGTCACGTGGCCTTGACTTAGCTGGGGTTTATGACCACTAAAAAGAGATGAAAAGATCTCACATATAGATGGTTAAATTAGGGGAATCCGCTCAGTTACTGACCCAAAATCATAGATCCAACAACCGACCGACATTAGTCGGTATTGCTAAAATCTCAACTGGCGCCGACCCGATATGTATAGATTGATTTTTAAAGATAATTTTGCATGTAACGGTATATGTCAAATGTACTATAACTAATGGTTTTTGTGAGTCATGAGATAAACCACATGGTTACTTCTACTTGTCATATAAGCAGTATCTAAATTGTGGAAAATTAGCTGAATAATTAAATAAGGCCCTAGATATTTAATTTAAACAGCCAATAGTTATACAAACCTCCACATACCCCACTTGTAACTACACAATTAGTGGCTTTTTGAGCAACCAGACCAAACGGGCTTTTGTGAAAAGATAGAAAAAGAATCCGTTGAGGATAATGATGGACAAAATCTGGTAAATAAGAACAAGGATTAAGAGGCCAGCAGCATGCACCAAATTGACAGTTAGAAATAAATAAATTAACTTTACCTAATTGACCAACAAGTTTCAGTTGGTAAATTCTCTCCTCTTGGTTAAATACCCGTAACATCCCATTACCTAATTTACCAAACACATTTTTTTTCATCTGTATATAAACAACTCTCACAAGCCTCAGTTCCTTGGACATTTGCAGAGGTAGCTCAAAAGAAAAACACCAACTTTTGAAAAAATGGCTTCTGCAATCCCTTTATCACCAACAATTGTAGCTGCTTTTCTTCTTGCTCTGAGCTGCTTTTGGTCCCTTCCTGAGTTTTCTGCTGCTGCAGCAAGTGGTGTTACAAGGCACTACAAATTTGATGTACGCACCATAAATATTTATAATGTCATCCATTGAGCTTATTTTTTAGCTGAAATTAATTATATATCTTTGCATAATTTTTGTGCAGATAAAGTTGAAAAATGTGACTAGGCTGTGCCAGACAAAGAGCATTGTGGCTGTGAATGGGAAGTTCCCTGGACCTAGAATTATTGCTAGAGAGGGAGACAGGATTTTGGTTAAGGTGGTCAATCATGTTCAAAACAACATCAGCCTTCATTGGTATGAAACAACTTACACATTATATATATAATTCAGATTTTCTAATTATTTTTTGTTAATTCTTTGTTTTTTCATTTTGTTTAAACACAGGCATGGGATCAGACAATTGCAGAGTGGATGGTCTGATGGGCCCTCATATATCACACAATGCCCTATTCAAACTAACCAGAGTTATGTGTACAACTTCACCATCATTGGCCAAAGGGGAACTCTCTTCTGGCATGCTCACATCTCATGGCTAAGAGCTACTGTCTATGGACCCCTCATTATCCTACCTAAGCACCATGCTTCCTACCCTTTTCCCAAACCCCACAAAGAAGTTCCCATCATTTTTGGTAACTGAACTCACCAAATTAAACAATTATTATTTTTAATTAGACAAGTAATTTTCATGTTATGTTGTCAGACTGTTACTCTCACATCACACAATAAATTAAGAATCTATTTCGTCAGTAGTCCAAAATTGAACAGTCTGAGAACATAATAACAGATATGTATGCCACGATTAATATGCTAACTTTGTTGTGACCAATTCATTACAGGTGAGTGGTGGAAGGCTGATACAGAGGCTGTAATTCGCCAGGCTCTTCAGACTGGAGCAGGTCCAAATGTCTCTGATGCCTACACAATTAATGGACTTCCAGGGCCATTATACAACTGTTCCAAAAAGGGTATATATCTATATATATATATATCTTGGTCATGTGAGCCTCTAGTCTTGTCTCACTACAAATGAAGTTCTAATTCTTCTTGTTCTTATGATTTTCAGACACTTTCAGGCTAAAGGTGAAGCCAGGCAAGACCTACCTCTTGCGTTTGATCAACGCTGCAGTCAATGATGAACTGTTTTTCAGCATAGCAAACCACAGCCTGACACTAGTGGAAGCAGATGCTCTTTATGTCAAGCCCTTCAAGACTGATGTTTTGGTCATCACACCAGGCCAAACCACCAATGTGCTTCTCAGGACAAAGCCAAGCTACCCAAATGCCACTTTCCTAATGCTAGCCAGGCCCTATTTCACAGGCATGGGCACTTTTGACAATTCCACTGTGGCTGGAATTCTTGAATATAAAAACCCTTCAAATCCCTCTGCCTCCACTTCCCTGAAAAACCATCCTCTTTTAAAACCAACCCTTCCCCAAATCAATGCCACCTCATTTGTAGCAAATTTTTCAGCAAAATTAAGGAGTTTGGCCAATTCCAAATTTCCAGCCAATGTGCCAAAAACTGTCCAAAAACGCTTCTTCTTCACAGTAGGCCTTGGAACCAACCCATGCCCCAAAAACCAGACATGCCAAGGGCCTAACAACAGCACCAAATTTGCAGCTTCTGTTAATAACATTTCCTTTGTTCTTCCCTCAACAGCCCTCCTTCAATCCCATTTCTTTAGCAAATCCAATGGAGTTTTCACCACAGATTTTCCCACCAATCCTCTCCAGCCATTCAACTACACTGGCACTCCATCCAACAACACCAACACCAACGTGAGCAATGGGACAAAAGCGGTGGTGCTCAAGTTTAATACTAGTGTGGAAGTGGTGTTGCAGGGCACTAGCATTTTGGGTGCTGAGAGCCACCCTCTCCATCTTCATGGCTTCAACTTCTTTGTTGTTGGACAGGGTTTTGGAAACTTTAACCCTAATAATGACCCTGCCAGCTTCAACCTTATTGATCCTGTTGAAAGGAACACCTTTGGAGTGCCCTCCGGGGGTTGGGTGGCAATCCGATTTCTCGCGGACAATCCAGGTAACTGCCCTTTTTTTTTTTAAAAACATAAGCACAATATCAACACATAATAAGAACAAAGCAAATAAATAATTCTAAGGCAGTGATTGGCTGGTATCGGATACTAATCTATATTTTTTTCGATGCTATCATATATTAACACAATTTTAATAAATATTGACAATACATAAGTATTGTAGATTGGTACTCGATGATACGAACAATATTTTTCCTTTAATGTTTTTGGTATGACTGAAATTGCAGGGGTTTGGCTCATGCACTGCCACTTCGACGTCCATTTGAGCTGGGGACTAAGGATGGCATGGGTAGTCCAGGATGGGAAGCTCCCTAATCAGAAACTGCCTCCTCCACCGTCCGATCTTCCCAAGTGTTGACCGTTGATTCTTTTTTTGGGAGACACTGAGGCTCCTTAAACATTTATATCTCTGTCTTTTTTTTTGGTAACTTAAATTTTTTGTTTTAATTCGCGCACTAAGTAGTTGCAACATTGGCACCCCCCGGAAAATGGAAGAAAATTCTGGAGGTTAGCCGGAACGTTGATGCTTTTGTTGGAAATAAATAATAATGCGCTGGAAGATGTTTTAAGTTTGAATTCTATTGTTCCATTGTTTAAAAAAGTCAAATTTCTCCTTGTTAACACTAACAGTAGAAGATCCACTCATACAAACTCAAACTCTTGATCAAATCCATTCCTACACGAGGTATATATTTTTGTCCACGACATTCACCCCTTTTATGAACGCACGATATCCTACACGTCATAGCCCTCCACGTGGCACATAAAGAAAATATGGGATTGAAATGGGCCTGTTTTGCCTCTCATTGGCTTCATACATGCACTCAATTCAAAAACTGAGTCTAACGATCAAACTAAACCATTTAAGCCCTGTTTGGTTCACATAACGAACTTCCCATGAAATTTCCCAAGGGATGGGAATGGAAAATTCATTTCCCACGTTTGGTAATGTTGGGAAAATAATCCGAAGATTTAACTTTGTTTCCTTTCCCATGTTTGTTTTGAGTAGGAATGGAAAACAAAGTTTGTATAATTTTCCAATTATACCCATATTAAATAATAATAATAAAAAAAAGCATTTAATGATACATTGTAATTCTAAATTGTTTATGAGGGCAAAATGGTCATGAAAAATGTGCATTGAATGTTGGCTCATTTTCCCAAACTTTCCCATGAGGAGGGAAATCAAAACCCAAGTTGAGAGGAAGGCTTCACTTTCCCCCTACTTTCCCATGTGCTAGACAACCATTTCCCATGCCCGGATTTACCAAACATGGGAAAGTAATTGATTTCCCATCCCCAAGCCTCCTTTCCCATGAACCAAATGGGGCCTTAAGATAATGAAGTAATGAACAATCAAGTATCAACTGACAATGCCATCAATTCAGTTGATTCCCCAAATTTCAAATCATCAAACGATAACTCCAATTTTCTGTACTAAAATGAACTAAACCTTTAATGTATCTCTTCAATGGTCAAACTGAAAACATTGGTCTTTCCATATTGACAATTGCGAAAAGTATCAAAATTTTGAGCAAGTTAATATATTCCATTTTGTCAGCACTGTCATATGGCACAATTAGAATATAGGTAGGCATCAAGATTAGTGTATGAGGAGAATACATGCAAAAAAACTTACATATAACGGGGATAACACTATTTTGCTATCCTCGGCTAATAATACAATAACACGTGGAAAAGTTATTCTACGTGTCATTGTGTTATTGGCCGGGGATAGCAAAAAGTAATATCCCCATTACAGGAGAGTTTTTCTTGCATACATGAGAGAGAAGCCACATTCCTAGATTAAATCAAACTAAAGTATTGCTGACGTGAGTCTCCTAATTAATCAATGAGATTTATCTCCTTATTAATTAAGGGATTTACTTTCTTATTTTATATAGTTGACAAATCATTGTATAGTTAGGAGATGCTATCCTAATTGATTACTGTATCTATTTCCTGGTAAAGCATCCATATAAACTCCTATATATACCTCCTTATGGAGAAGAATACAATTAACCTAAAGTATTCAAACCATATTCATATTTTAGCATGGTATCAGAGCAATCGATCCTCGGTTGTCTCTAAATTCTCATATTCAAATCCCAAAACCCTAAATCAAATTCCTCATATTTAAATTCCTCAAATCCAAATCCCTCAAATCTAAATTCCTCAAATCCTCTTATCAAAATCCCTAACACATACCCTCAAATCTTATACACATACCTCTCAAATCAAATTCCTACATCAAATCCAAATTCCTCAAATACAAATCTTACACCTCTCAAATCAAATTCATACATCAAATTCCTCAAATCAAATTCCTCAAATTCTCAAATTCTCAAATCAACTCTTACTTCCGCTGCGATATTAGGACTCCTTACGATTCTCTCCCTCATTGCATACTCATAGAAGCATGCGGTCAATCCTGCTGAAAAGCCCACATGAATCATTGACACCGGAGCCACTGATCATATGACATTTGATCATGGACAAATTGCCACTCATACACCGTCTCCTCAATTTGTGGTGTCTAATGCTAATGGTACCCCTCCCCGTGATTGGGGAGGGTTCATTCTCTCTCTCTCTGACTCCCTCAATTTGGATTATGTGTTGATTGTTCCATCTTTACACCATAATCTCTTGTCTGTTGCCCAAATTACTACAGCTTTGAATTGTACTGTAACATTTTGGCCGAATCATTGTGTTTTTAGGACATCCTCATGGGAAAGATGATTGGTTGTGGTACTCGGCGAGACAAACTCTACTACTTAGACTGGGCATCGGATAGTGAGACCAAAGTTGGTCAAGCTTTCACAACAAGTGGAACTCGTTCTGAGGGGGAGAGAGACAAAGTTTGGTTATGGCATAAACGTCTTGGGCATGCCTCGTTCGGTTATCTTAAGAAGTTGTTTCCATCATTATTTTCCAGTCTTGATGTTTCCAACTTCCAGTGTGATACGTGTGAATTGGCTAAGAGCCATCGTGTCTCGTTCCCATTAAGTTCAAATAAGAGTTTGGTTCCGATTTCTCTTGTTCATTCTGATGTTTAACATGCTAAAATTATCACTCCGGCATGAGCTCAATGGTTTGTCACGTTTATAGATGATTGCACATGCATGACTTGGGTTTTCCTTCTCAAAACTAAAGGGGAAGTCAGTTTAAGGTTTCAACAATTCCATAAAATGGTGGAAACATAGTTTTAGGCCTGAATCCAAGTTCTCCGTTCTGACAATGGCGGAGAATTTCTGAACCATGATCTTAACAAGTTCTTACAAGATCATGGCATCATACATCAACATTCATGCCCCTACACTCCCCAACAAAATGAAGTTGCTGAAAAAAAGAACATACATTTATTGGAAGTAGTTCGTGCCGCTCTCTTTGGTGCCAATATGCCTCGACCTTTTTGGGGAGAAGCCGTTGTCTCTACAGCATACATCATCAATCGGATTCTCTCCAGTATCCTAAATTTGCAAACACCACTTTAAATACTTCACCACCATATCCAAACACCTCCCACCCCAAATCTGGAACCCCGGATTTTCGGCTGTGTTGTATTTGTCCACTTACATGATCACCAACGAAGCAAATTGGATCACCGAGCCGAAAAGTGTGTTTTCATTGGCTATGCACCTCATTAGAAATGATACCGGTGTTATCATCCTCATAATCAGAAGGTTTATACCTCCATGAATGTTGTGTTCCGGGAGCACGATTTATATTTTTCAGCAGCACAGGAGGAGAATCGAGAATCAACAACCCCTCAAATTCTCTATTTTTTCCCCAGGACGCCACTCTGCTTCAAAACGACCGGTCGCCAGTGGAAAGCGACCGGTCCCTAGAGAACCTGTTTCAAACCAACCGGTAGCCAGAAGCCAGCGATCGGTCGCCAAAGGAAAACGATCAGTTGTCTCCACGCTGTCAAAATCATGAGGAGAAAATTGAACCGTCTTATGAGATTTTGCCCGCTTCAGCTCCAGTACCACACCAATCACCTGCTGAGGAAGTCATTCAGGTAACATCTTTCCCTGAAACTGATAACACTAATGAAATATCCCATGATGATTTGATTCCATAAGGCACATAGCCTACATATCAGTTTCTAGAAAGGAAGAACTGTGGCAAACCTTGAGTACAATATGAAGCAAATCTTAAAGCAAAACGAAAATACCCCATCAACAATTATATATCTCTCAGTAGATTATCAGAGGCACGTGCGCACTTTGTAAAGCAATTGACTAACATATTTGTCCCTAACAGTGTGACTGAAGCACTAGAAGACCCAAAATAGAAAGAAGCCATGAATGAAGAAATGCTAGCCCTCCAAAAGAATGTCACATGGGAACTCGTGCCCTTACTTTATGGAAAGAAAACAGTAGGATGCATGTGGATTTATACTGTGAAACTCAAAACAGATGGATCCATTGAAAGATATAAAACTAGATTAGTGGCGAAGGGGTACACACAAAGATATGAGATAGACTATCAGGAGACTTTTGCCCCAGTAGCCAAGATCAACACTACTAGAGTCCTATTGTCTCTAGCAGCAAATCTTGATTGGCCATTACATCAGTTTGATGTCAAAAATGTATTCTTACATGGAGACTTGGAAGAATAAGTATATATGGAAAAATCACGTTTGCAAGGTCAGAAAGTCATTGTATGAATTAAAACAATCTCCCAGAGCATGGTTTGGCAGATTTACTAAATCTATAAAGAATTTTGGATATGCACAGAGTAATTCTGTTCACACCCTGTTTGTGAAGCGTGATGGAAGAAGACTTAGTACATTGATTGTTTATGTAGATGATATAGTCGTAACTGGAAACGACACTGGAGAGCAACTGAAGCTACAAAAGTATTTGTCTCAGGAATTTGAGATGAATGATTTAGGTGATATGAAGTACTTTCTTGGAATTGAAGTAGAAAGGTCAAAAACTGGTATATTTCTGTTTCAAAGGAAGTATGTAATGGATCTACTCACTGAAACAAGAATGCTTGTGTGTAAGCCGGTTGACAAACCCATTAATATGAATCACAAGTTGTGTGAAGACATGGACCAAGAACCAATAAGGAACAGTATCAACGCCTTGTTGGAAGGTTGATATACCTGGCACACACAAGAGCAGATATTGCATATTCTTTGAGTGTGGTTAGTCAATTTATGTATTCACCCAGTGTTTCTCATAGGAATGCAGTTGATCGAATCTTAAGATACTTAAAGTCAGCCCCTAGGAAGGGATTAATGTTCTAAAAAATGGAGATCTTGAAGTTGTTGGTTATATAGATGCTGATTAGGCTGGGTCCATTACAGATAGACGCTCTACTTCTAGTTACTTTACATTCGTGGGAGGTAACCTAGTCACTTGGCGGAGTAAAAAATAAAATGTAGTTCTTGGTCTAGTGCAGAAGTAGAGTATAAAGGAATGGCCCAAGGAGTTTGTGAATTATTGTGGATCAGAAGACTCTTGATAGAATTGGGCTTTGAACCAGAAAAGCCAATGGAGTTGCATTGTGACAACAAATTAGCTATCGATATTGCTCATAATTCAGTTCAACATGATCGAACCAAACATGTTGAGGTGGATAGACATTTCATCAAAGAAAAAATCGAGAATAAGATCATCCGTCTACCGTTAATAAATTCAGAAGATCAACTGGCAGATGTCTTAACAAAAGTTGTTTGTGGAAGAGTATTTTATGACTCACTTACCAAGTTGGGCATTTGTGACATATATGCACCAATTTGAGGAGGAGTGTTGACGTGAGTCTCCTAATTTTCTTGATTAATTAAGGGATTTACTTTCTTATTTTATATAGTTGACAAATCATTGTATAATTAGGAGATACTATCCTAATTGATTACTGTATCTATTTTCTTGTAAAGAACCCATGTAAACTTCTATATATCTCCTTATTGAGAAGAATACAATTAATCTAAAGTATTCAAATCAAATTCATATTTTCACAAGTATGATGTCACTTTTCTAAGAGAATTTTTACTCAAAATTTCTCATCAAAGCAACAAAAAGGTGTGGCTTGCATTTCCGAGGCAGATGGAAGTTACTTCTAATGTCTTATTATATTGGCAGCTCCCCCCCAACAGCCAAAGGGAATCTTTCTCTCCACAAAACATAAAAAATTAAAATAAATATGTAAATATTTAATATTTAAAATTGAAAACAAAGATCATAAAATTATGGATGTTGGGTTAGTCATGAGATTTGATTAACTTGAACATTAAACATGTATTTGATATATATGCTAATCTCTTCTCTCACAATGTACATATGAAAGACTTGGTAGCTCATCTCAATTGTAATACAAATTATATATATATAATTCTCTAATATAAACCAAGATTAAGAAAAGCAAAAAATAAAAAACTAGAGAACTTTTGTGTTATCAGTCTCCTCTTGATCAGATGGGAGAAAATTTGATACATATATGAGTCCCATCACACAGGAAGATGATATATATATGAATGAAATAAAAGAGGGAGATAGCTTAATTTCTAACACCAACACAAATGGATTAATTTGGGAAATCCCATCAAGATTAATTAATCACCATGCTTATGCCAACAAACAAGCATAGCAACACATCTTCTCATGATGTAGAATCTAGCCTTCTGTTCCTTGGCAAGGCTGCTGCACTTGCTGCTGATTTTAGAGCTTTTCTGTGACGAACTTCTGGGAAGAGGACACTTGGAATTAGAGGCATTGCTCTTCTGTGAATAGCTCCTCATCAAAAGAGGAGCATTTGAAGACTGGCTTCTTGTTGATGAACTCCTTGTGAATGCAAACTTGGAAGAAGAAGAAGAAGAAGTGCCTTCTTGGTGCTTCTTTGGCAGCTTCCATTTCTCATCCATAATAGTATGTAAATTTGCAATGCTCAAATTTGTGAGGTTGATCTTTGATCTCTTCTGGCCTCTGGTAGCTGGCACTTCACTTCTCATCAACTTGTTTGCTTTATAATGTCAATGTGTGGAGAGAGAGAGAGAGAGAGAGAGAGAGAGAGAGAGAGAGAGAGAGAGAGAGATATGGGAGTGTGGCCCTGTGGGTCGGTGGGAACAGTGGGGGTATTGGTGTTATATATACAGTGGTGTAGGGACTAGTGTTTTGGTGGAGATGTTTTGTGAGTGCTTCGTATAGTGATGATATTACTGACCACATATATTTAATCTGATTTGCCCTCCCTCTTTTTACTTGTTGATTTTGTGATATAATTAAAGATCATTAGGTCTTAGATTCGACAACTGACACTAGTTACATAAACGTTTCATCATTACTAGGCAAAAAAATTTATTTGATTTGATTTTGGTCATTTTGATTAGGTACATTATTATGATTATACACAATGCACTCATGAATATACCTAGAACAATGTATTTAAGTGTATACATTCATAAAATATCTAACTCATAATTTTTTTAAGGGGGATAATATACTAAATTTACACATACAACACGGATGCTAGGATTCGAACCCAGTACCTTGTCCTGGGGGAGCAATTACTCCAAATCACTACACTAGTGAGTCCTTTACCTAACTCATAATTAAATCTAGCATTAGGGTTTAATAAAAAGATCATCTTCTTTAGGGATTATAATATGATTTTTTGGTAACGCTTTAGACATATTATATGATTATCTTAATTGTTACACATAAATGAATTCAAAATGTAATCAAATTAAACCATTGTAATATATACTGAAATTCTAAAATTAAGATTTATTTTATGTTTGTAATATGAAAATTTGATGGGTAAATATTGGACAAGTAATTTTGTTGGCGCTGCATGTGCATGATCATTTATTGATGACTGTCAGATGGCTCTGTGTCATTGACCAATTGGCTGCTTTCTCTGTAGACTCAAAGTCTTTTTCCCATTGCCTATCACCTCCAAATACTTGAGGAGGAGAAGATCCTTTCTTTTTAGTTTTTATTTATTTTGTTTTTTTAATGCATATTTTTCTTTTGAGACACCATTATTGTACGGTGATGCAACATTTAAATATATGGAGATCCACGCAAAGTTCTGATAGAAAGAGAAAAATAGCGAATTTGCTTGCACCGGGATAGGACAACAGTCCTATTCCTTCTAATCGCAACCCATCACGTGTTCACATTTTGTTAGAAAATGAACACGTGGTGGTCTGCGATGGGAGAGGAATAGGACTGTTGTCCTATCCCGGTTCAAGCAAGTTTTACTCGAAAAATAGAGGAGAGCGGGGACCTTGGTCATTGGAGAATTCTTACTTCTGTTCTTCATGTGAGACATTTGTATAAATTATTTTACATGACACATACAGTACTCCGCAGATTTTGAAAATTCAAATTTCTTTTCATTTTGTTTTTTTGGTTACCCTGAGAATATCTTTTTGAATATTTACAGTGCTCATCAAATCCTTTACAATTCTACAAAATTAGAGAGAAAAAAAACCCCTTACCGATTAGTTTTTGTTGTTGTTGATAGAAGCTATATTCTTCTCTAATTCTAATCTAAATTTTGGGGAGGGAGATTCGATCTCAAGTGCAGAGTGGGGAGCACATCTGCTTTAGCCAATTGAACTAAGTCCATATCTTCCTCTTACCAATTAGTTTATGTAAGCAATCTTGTAAAAAAAAATTTGGGCAACCAAGCAATCTTGTAATGAAGGAGTAACTGCATGCGCTTAAATTTGTTACTGTTTGACCATGCAATGCATGCTTCATGTTTGTGGCTGATAATTGGTTGCAAATTAAACAAAATCTTTTGTCCTTCCTATTCTTCTTCTTTAAATTTCCTCAGCTTTCTGTTGGATTCTTTTTATGACTACTGTGAAAAGGAGAACTCATTAATTACAAGCATCTGTAGGCCCCTAATTATCTAATTAATCAAAGATACCTTCTATGTAATTGTAAAGCTTTTGTACTAAGATAATCTTAACGGACCTAACTATATGCCACTAAATGCTACTATATATACCAGTTGTAGCATATGCAAGTTTATATAATTATGTACATATGTAAGAGGTTATGATTCTCATGCACATGCACCCTTTGGATCAACAGTCAGAGAGAGTTTGAAATCTTATGCAATTTTCTATGAAAAAATTGCAAGCATGGTTTCCAGTAACTATTAAAATAAATTCAAATCTGTGTCCATTGGTGCTGATCCCTGCATGTGCATGATGAAATTTATTTGGTTTATGTTTCTGGTGTGTATTGGACAGCCTGCAAGATTAATTGTTACACTCGTCACCTTAATTTCTTTCTGTTGTTTAATTTGTTTAACCAGCAAGAAGGACACTACAAAGGAAAATAAATATGGAACCATTTTATAATTACTTCTAAAAATTAACGTTTACAAGGAATTTGTAGCTCAAATGATTAAGAGCAATTATGTTTGCACTTGAAGTTTTGTGTTCGAATACGAATGCCCTCTACCCGAAAAATAAAAGAGGGAATCTTATGACTGGAAATGTAATTAGCTAACAAATTATGTTTTGCTAGAAGGTTTGACTAGTCAAAAGGTCGATTCTAAACTTGTTGGTGCCACTGCCTACCGTTCCAGTTCAATTTGCTGGGAAAAAGAAGACTTAACATACAAAACTCTGAATTAGTCTAGTTTAATTATAAATTAAATGTGAACATATTACCAATTTAAGGCTTTTCTCTCTGGAAAAAGAATACTATTCCCATGTGACCTTCACAGAAGATTTGAATCATTGTTAGAGGAATATTTGACCACAAGCAGAATCAACTTCAACTTAATAAAATTAGTAAAAGTACCCATTATAACGCAAGCAAGTCCTTCAAGAAATGGGTAAATAAACAGGTGCACGTGCTTTAGACTCAGGCGGTGCCTTGTATGATCATCTTGTGGTGTGGGCTCTTATTTAGATACTAATGTTTATACACGACGCCATTTTAGAGTTGAATTTTAGTATTCACAAGTTTTTCTTGTTAGATCATTTGGGGAGGGATGGGTTGGAACTTAAGATATCTTATACTATTGAGAAGATAAGTGTCACTAAATTAAGAGGTAGTTGATCGGAATTGAATAGTCTGAGTGGATATTGACAGTGACAAGGTAGTTAAATCGAAATTCAAATAGCATGATATCATCACGCATGTCTTGAATTTAGATCAATGAATCCAGTCATTTAGTTGCATGGGTATATGATTATATCTAAGTAATAGGGTTTAACCACTCGATCTAGGGAATTAATGGACAAAACTGAATTGGTCAAACCAAAGTTTTGATGATGGGTCAAAATAAAGTCACATGGTATGTTGTGGTTGGTATACAATGCACCTTTTAAACTTTTCTATAGAGTGTGTTTTTTTTTTGTTTGTGTTAAACGAAGTAATTGTTAAATTCTGGTTCATGATCATGTGGGTTTAAGAATATGAGCATTTGGGACATGAGAGAGCCCACATGTATCGCCCACATGCATACATGTGAGCAGCACAAGGGTGGCCAGGAGGACGTGGAACCATGGAAGGCGTGGACCCTTTGTACTACACTCGGAAGAAAACTGTGTGTGAATGAAAAAAATTTGTATATCACGGAAATAATACTGTTTTGTTATTTTTATTAAATCATGTTTCGTTATGTGTGAAATTCTTATCACTTATGATAGAATATAATTAATATAACAAAACAGTGTTATCTCCGTAATATACAAGTTTTTCTCGTGAGAGAGAGAGGTCTGAAAGAAACAAAAGGGTCTTCACGTTTCACATTGTCGGCTTCATATAAACCCCAAAGAAATAAGAAGAAAAATAATGGTTTTCCAAGAGACAAAAATGTCAGAATGGCGTTTGAAATCGGGCTGTATAATTTGTGTAATATTATTCTTGGGGTGGAATTTACATTCCTCAAGAAAGCAAAGCATCAGTCATAAATGGCTTCGGTTCTGTTCAATGGATACACACTTGTCTAAGCTATAAGCACACATAACATCACCGACTAAAAGTAGTGCCTTCTTGTTTAAGTATGTATCTTGATCAGAGACATGCATAAATATAAGATAATTGTTTTTTTTTTGTTGCCAAATGGTGTGGTTATGAGACTCATAATTTGCAGAAGCACAATAGATTCAATATTGAGTATTTATATTATTAATTGGTCATATTAAAAAATTTGAAATATAAAATACATATTGAACTAGTTTTGTGGCATGATAAAGAGTAGAGATCATTTGAACGAAGAATTTAGTTAAAGAATCAAAATGCTTTTCGTGGTCAAATTCAGAGACGATTTGAGTCAAAAATCCATTAATTTATGTACGGAGATTATTGTGCATAACTTTGGATCCATCTTACAATAGGACTACGGCTTGGGTCCATTGCTTTGATGTCACTGCTAGAAATGGACCCAATACAAACCCACTAAGAGATGCTGCAGGCTGTACGTACTTGACTAGGCCCCAACCCTCTCTTCCATATTGTCCTTTGTATTTTTGGTTTGCTATCCATTTTGTCCTTCTTTCGCACTAATTAGTATTCAAATGTTCTGGTTGGTGGTGTTGTTGTTGGGTTAGATTTGAATAAATCATCATCCATATGTTGGCTGGAATGGTACGTTTGGAGGGATAGGGAGCGCTTGGAGCTAAGTTCTCTCTAATCGCTTTCACCAAGAAAAGGGTACGTAGGTTGCTTTGATAGTTCGATAATTGGATCCTAGTATGTAGTTATGCTCGTCTAATCCTCAACTACCGCCCCAAAGTTCTCTAAAATTGAAGTTCAAGTAATAAGCACATGAAGGAACTTAAGTCAAAGTGATTCTCTGAGCTTAGTGTGATATTGGCAACCTATAGGAGAGACCAAATCAAAGCAAATTAAACAGAAATTTAGAGTAATTTTGTAGCAATGTGTTGGTGTACTATAGAGTGACAAATTAAATCGACTTAGTCACTCACTGCCATAAGCATGAACTTTTAGGTTAACGCATATGTTTGTCTAGCAGCATCTATCTGATTCTTGAAGGCGAATGAGTATGAGTACATAATCCAAAGTTGAAGCTTGAAGGTAACAACAAGATTTGAGTGGAAAACAATATTTAATCTATTATAATTAACGAAATATTCAAAATATGCTGTCAATGCCAGCAATGCCAATTAAGCTTGTTTCTTTATTCTTTTCCACAACGCAGGCCAAGGACTTCATAGAAAGTTGGAACTTCGGCATTGCTGTAAAAAGTTATTCCCATGCACAAACTCCTTATTCTTAATAAGGCATATCAACTTTTGAAGCCATTGACGAACTCCTTGAACTTGAAGTACTGTAAAGATAGCATCAAAGTAAGTCAAGTGCATATATCCATCTAAATAAGAATGTTTTGTGGCAAAAAATAATTTAAAAAAATATGAAGAGGGTGCTTATATTATTAATTGTACATTAGACAATCACTTGCTTCAAAAGATTAAACTGTTAGAGAATGAGTCAACTATGTGTATCAAACTGACGCTCTTCCTCTCACACTGTGCAAAACAACAAAGAAGTTGAAAACGAGGATCGAACTCAAGACCACTTGCAAACAAGACTCTGGTATCATGTTAAACAAGACTCTGCAAAAGGCTGAAATAGCTTCCTACTAGTCTGAAGGTACACCGATTCTTCTGTTTGTGATTATCAAAAGGTCCTCTGTTTTCTTCAGCAAAAGTTGTTGTTTTCCTTCCAAATAAAGCCAGAAAACAGCATCTTAGCGATGCTGCAATTGGATCACAAAATGATCTTCTGCGATTTGGTCATTCAAAGCTTTCACAAGTAATCATACCAATCCAACAAAAAAACACAACAAAACTTATAAACCAAAATTTGGTTTGGTTTATAGCATCATGATTATATGTTGGAGTGCAAAGACTTGATCAATTGTCCAACTGCCTTAAACTAAGTCACAAAATCTAATTTTCCGATCAACTGTGATGGCAAATAAATTTAATTTTTCTTTCGCAGAATCCTTATAGTTGATATAAGTACATACATAACGCAACATACACACACACACATATATATATATATATATATTAATAAAATTACAAATATATTGGTAGATATTATAATGCAAAAGATATTCGTATGTCGTGAATCCACATATATAGGACAGGACAGACTTAAAACTAAAAGTTGATTCCGATGTAAAACATAAAACATCAGATTCCTGACATTCTTGGGTAGCATCAATAAAGGGTTTTTTGAAGCAAAGAGAATCAAACAAACCATCAGAGCTCCAATTCCTAAACTACAGAAGAATGTGATAACAGCAAAATGATAAGCCTCATTTAGACAAAAATAAGGATTAAAAAAATGACAGTGCAATTAATACATATGAAGTCGGTTGGTTAAGAAAAATTTGTAAACAAAAACCATGGTCAAGAAAAGCTGAAGAGAATGACAATCATCGAAGCATATATGAAGCAGTATTTATCATAAAATATTACCTTGGCCTCTTGTATTTCTGGTGGCCCATCAGAAGATCCATCAGGTGCTCTGACTGTTTTTGGGTGGGGTTAAAATGCATAGAAAATTAATACATACAACAAAAAACTGAGCAAAGATGGTGCTTTGGATCACATCATCTCATGTTATACCATTCCTTTTGAATCAAGGTAGCACTAGCAACACTTAAGCAATAGCTAAGTAAACAACCTTATAATAATAAGGATAATATTCTCTTGCCAGACTTATATATTGCCTGCGAGATGCTTGATGTCAGATTGTGAATCTGAATATAACGTTCAAGTAAGAATCAACATGATGAATGGTCATTATCTATTGTTTAGCAAGATAAGATGACAAAAAATGAGATCATCAAAATTCATATTCAAATTGAAATTGAAAGAACCCCAGAAATCATATGTTCTTCAAGAAGGGGCAACCTGTCATGTTTGAAATCGGAGAATTGGCGCCGGTTCGAATAGTCATGTACTTGCTGATGCAGCATCATCAAGATTCCCACTTCCAAAGTTCAAAGGAACTACCTTTCGAGCACTGAAGGAAGTTCAAGTACTAAAATCAATTGGTGGTGTTAGTACTACCAATTAACTCTATCGATAAAGTAGACCCCTCACTAAAGTTTGTGAATCTTGATGATGCCGCACCCGCGAATACCGACTGATGATCATGATGGTCTTGAGATCTCCCCATGCAAATTTGCAGATAAAAGCAGAAACCCTAACCCTAAAGGGAAGACAATTAACCCATGGATGAAGTACTAGACTCTATAAAGTTAGAGGAAAAGCGAAAAAGAACCAACCCATCTTATGGATATCATTATAGGAACTACATAAGCTAATTAAGACCCATCCACCTGATTTAACCGAAAAAATCAGAAAAGGAAAATTATTTCAAAAACTACAAAATATAAAGAAGGCCATCAGAGCAACTTTAGCTTGTGTGGATCACAGCAAACCAATAAGAATTGATAGCAAGATCTTTGACGAGTCCCATCTAAGGGAAAGAGAAAACATGCCTATGGTTGAAGAATAGAAAGAGGGAACAATCAAAGTTGCAGAAAAAACATCCTAATTTTTCAAGACCAGAATGGCCACTCCTACACAGGAGAGTCCACTGATACTTACAGGTATCCCATCTATGGAGAAACTAAGTAGCTATCTTTTTATACTAAACGATTTCGCTCCATTCTATATATACAAAGCCAGATCCTCAGGCTTTTTTCATGTGGGAGGAATGGACATGCCTGACCCCAGATCGCATAAGCTTCCCAACTTTTCATGTTACACCACAGCCACTTGATATAATTTAGGAGAGGACCTTTGGCTCAAGAAAGTCACTTACGGGTAAATTAGTCCTCTTATAAGAAAGCCTTTTATTTTATTTTTCTTTCCTTTTCTTTTGAGGCTGGGGAAAACCTCATTTTAGAGGTGTTTGGATTTTCACGGTTAGAATCTGCTTGACTTCTCCTCTCCACATGCCACATCATTTCAATGTCATCCCTGTGCCTTGAGAGCTTACACATCACAATTAAAACAAAAACAAACATATTTACCATTTGCCGAAAGATTCAAATTGTTTGGACCAATTCTAAAATAGGGTACGGTGAACCGAAGTATTCATTGGTGAACCAAAGTATTCATTATCTGGAGTATCATTTAAAAACTTTCATGGAAAAATCAAACAAATTACAAAAACATTAATCATCATTTATGTTAGATTAATAAAAAAATCCATATGTGACGATAATTAGATGATTAAATAGTTTTGGATTTTATTGATTTTGTAGTGAAAACTATTGAAACCGAACCGAAAAACTAAGGGCTCATTTGTTAATCATTGTAGTTTGTAGTTTTTTTTTAAAAATTTTAAAGAAAGAAACTTTTTTTGTTGTAACTATATTAATTTTCAAATGAAAAGAAAACTGAGAATTGTTTTTAAAAAAATGTTTCATAATTGTTTTTCGTTTTCGTTTTTTTTTTAAAAACAAACAAGCTATTAATTATGTCTTGATTGACGCAGTGCCAGTTGGAGACCCGACCATGTGATTGACTGGCCCGATCCGACTTAGTGACGGTCGGACCTGACCTGGTAATTGCTAAGCCAGGAGAGATCAGACCTAATCCATATAACATATGTACGTATATTAGCTAATCATGACGTGCAATCTAGCAAAGCCTCGGAGGCAGTTGCAATCCAATATACAATTCCTTATGTTCGCTTTATTACATTGATTATGAAAATAACATAAGGCACTATCAATCCAACTAGAGAAAAAGAATCGTGCGGCTGCTTTAACTTTGATATATGGGCAAGTGGCATGTGATGTACTCATCTTATATAGCACAACAAGTCATCATGATTGTAATTTAAATGTCACTTGAACTTATACATCAGTTTTAATTTGTCACTCTAAAATTTTTTTAAGAGAAATGTCATTTTAATTTTTCAAAATTCATAATTTGTCATTTTACTTTAACATCATCCATTTTCAAGGGTATTTTAGTCTTTCTAATATATAAATCTTTTTTTTTTAAATTTTAAATAAAGTCATGTAAACCCTCTTTGAAACTCCTTTTTGGTGAAGAAAAGGGAGTTAAAACCCCAAAAGTAAGGCTTTTACTCATGAACAATACTCAAACTTTATGGTTTCAATTTTTTTAGGGAAATAATCAAAGGTACTAATTCAAATTTGAGAAAGAAATTGACAAAAGACATCATCTGGAAATTGACATACAAAACTAAAGTAGCCAAATTGAGTTCACAAATTAGGTTCAAAACGTGACCAAGTCTACAACTTGTACCAAGGCCACAAAGCTACATCACTTCAAAACATAATCCCAATTTGGAGGGTCCCAAGTAGAAAGCAAAGTTGTACCGTAGTTTGGAGGGTCCCTAGTGACTCTATAGCGTAAAATCGCCGTCAATGCCAAAGTCGCTAGAACTAGACAACTCACAGGGATCACGTAACAAAAAAAATTCAAAATCCTAAAGTCTAAGTGTTGTTCAGGCGTAAAAGTATTGCTCTTGTCTTCCGTGATTTGTTTTATTCGAAAAAGGAGCTTCACATAGGGTTTACACATTGGAAAGACTAACATACCCTTGAAAATGGATGGAATTAAAATTGGATGGCGTAAAAGTCAGATAACAAATAATGGATTTTGAAAAATTAAGGTGACATTGCTCTTCTTTAAGGTGACAAATTGAAATTAGTGTATAATTTCAGTTGACATTTCTACAAAAATCCATTTGTTGCAGCTAATTGTAATTGTACGACTAATAGTAATAGACAGTGCCACGTATGGTCACGTGTAAAGGCACCACACATCGGAAGTGATGGCCAACATTTGCTAAGTCTATATTAATCAACAATCAAAAAGCACCTTAACCTGCATTTGAGAATTATTTTACATATTTATCAATTGTTGTGTGAAAACACTCTAAGATCTTGTCGTTAATGGACTATGCGACGACACACACACAAACTCTTTTGAGAATAAAACACACACACAAGAACACAAGAATTTATGGAGGTTCAGTGTTGTGCCTACGTCCTCTTGGTGTCCCGAGAAATTCACTAGAATGAAAGAACCCTTTTGGTTACAATGAAGAACCTCTTTTGCTCTCACAATCTCTATATCTCTTTTCTCTCACTCTTGGCTCAATTAGCCTCTCACTTAACCTAACCCTAAAAGTCCTATTTATAATGTATATGACTTTAGTTACAAGTTAACTAGGAATAGGAAACTAAAACCCTATTAAATTAGGCTAGAAATACCCAAAATAATAGGAAAACCAAGTCAGAACATGCCAAGGATCCACGCTGGATTAGTGTCTGCTGCTCGAGCGCCTGCACTTCCACTCGAGCGCTAGAGCCCAGATATGCAACCCTTTTTTCTGCCGTTTTTTCTTCTATGGTGAGCCAACTTCAACAATCTCCACCTTGGCGAACCATCCATCACTCGTGAATAATTGATGACTCCTAGAACTTCTTCAACCTCTAGAAAATCGTTCTAGTAATTCCCAAGAGCTCCACCATGGCAAAAAACATCTTGACTCAACGCACCTTAGGTGAGAAGGTGCTCCACCCAATGTTAAACTTGGGCTACCCGAATCTCTTGTGTAGAAGAGAGATCCCCCATGCCAAAATCCTTGCTCCTCGCCTTCTTGGAATCTTGAACTCTTGACACGCTTTGATTTGCTCTTGGATTTATGAACAAACTCCTTCCTTATCATCACAAGCACCTATCCAACCTTCCCGCTTCATGCTCCCCAAAGCACTCCGAAACGTAGTTGAATATTCTTTGTCCATCCATCCAAAACCTGGGGACGGTTTGATGGATTCCTTAAGCTTGGACCTTACTTGTGATGAAGGCTCCACCTCAAGTAGAACCCCTTTGTGAGTTTGTTGTTGATATTCATCTTCTTCAACCCTTGTGTCAAGCTCCACCCGCCTTGGAGTCCCTTCCATGACCACCTTAGTAAGAAACATCTTTTCAGTTGCCACTGGCCCAACAACATTCTCCTCATCATTCCTTGTCTTGACTTCACCTTTATGGACATTGTCCTCTAACTCCGCCACTTCTACACCTTTGAAATCAAGCACCCTTGATGATAAACTATTAGTCATACAACTTTGACTAACCTTCCTTGCTCAACTAGCCTTGAGCGAGCTTGTAGCTTTATTCTATTGCATCGGCTCCTTGATAATAAGACCCATTGCCCATTTTTCTTTGGTACAAAGCGCCTCATTGGTAGAATTTTTTGCCCTACCTGCAATTGTACCCCTTAAAAGTTGATAAACATTGTTGGGTTGAATCGCCCCCTCATAATCACCACTGCACCTTGTGTGATTAAGAGCTTCCTTTCTTTGGCCTTATAGGAATATCCTTTTTTATCTAGAGCGCCGAGGGAAATTAGATTCCTTATGAGTTTCGGTACATTCCTCACCTCACTAGGCTCCTAACAACATCATCTTGCAACTTGATCTTCACGGTTCCCATGCACAAAACATCATAACTTGTTTTGTCTCCCAACAGAATCTTGATACCCTTCCATTCCTCATATGTGCCAAATACACTCATATTTGAACACACATGATAAGAACAACTGGAATCTAGAATCCAAACTGAAGTAGAACTCTCACCCGAAGAACTTGTCACAACGTCCTCGTTACGCTCTTCTTCCGTAATCGTCAAAAGTTCGTCAATAGTGTCGCAATCAGTTCACACGTTTGTTGTGCTTGAACATTCGGCATCCTTCATCTTGTTCCGCTTCTCTTTTCATACAGAACAATTCCGCTTCTAATGCTCATTAGACCCACACTCGAAACACCTTTCATTGTCTTCTGATCTAGAATTCCCACCATTGCTCGACTTGCCTTCGTGCTTACTTGAACGACCCCGCCCTCTGGTTTTTGCCATAAGACCTTCATTTTGAGAGCCTTGTTCAGAACGTTGAACCATCCAGTCATGCGTCAGGATGTCTTACACGATCTCTTCATACTTCAAGGTTCATTTCCCAAATATAAGCGTAGTGCGGAAGTTCTTATAAGATGGAGGTATGGATATCAACAACATCACAACATTGTCTTCCGACTTTTAACCTCATTCATTCTCTGCAAGTTAGCAATACACCAATTAAAGGCATTTACATGCTCCTACATATTTGTGCCCTCCTCCATCTTTAGATAGTGAAGTTCCTCCTTTAAGAAGAGTTTGTTGGACAACGATTTTGACGCAAACATCTCTTCAAGCTTTTCTCATGTCTGCTTCGCGTTGTTTTCCATCGCATTACACAATACCTCGTCAGTTAGATGTTGTTCAATGGATCCTCTAGCAAGCTCATCTAGGTCTTCCCAATCGGCATTCGTCATGGTTTCCGGCTTCTTTTCCTTGCCTTTCAAGACTTTGCTGAGACCTTACTGTTGAAGGACATGTTTCATTCTCCTTTGCCAAAGCGTGAAGTTCTCCTTGCCAATGAACAACTTTAACTCGACCTTCGTACTCGACACATGATGTGGTGTGTTCTTGTCTCCAGCCATTGTCAACACACCGCCGCTCTTAAAGTTGTAAGAACACTTGGGCATAAACCAATACCCGTCACAACATGGCTTTGATACCACTTGTTGTGCGAAAACACTCCAAGACCTTGTCGTTGATGGACTATGCGACGACACACACACAAACTCCTTTGAGAATAAAACACACACACACACAAGAACACAAGAATTTATAGAGGTTTGGCGTTGTGCCTACGTCCTATTGGTGATCCCCGAGAAATTCAATGGAATGAAAGAACCCTTTTAGTTACAATGAAGAACCCCCTTTGCTCTCACAATCTCTAGGTCTCTTTTCTCTCACCTTTGGCTCAATTAGCCTCTCACTTAACCTAACCCTTAAAGTCCTATTTATAATGTATAGGACTTTAGTTACAAATTAACTAGGAATAGGAAACTAAAACCCTATTAAATTAGGCTAGACAGACCCAAAATAATAGGAAAACCAAGTCATAACACACCAAGGATCCGCGTTGGATTAGCGTCTGCCACTCGAGCACCTGCACTTCCGCTCGAGTGCCAGAGCCCAGATATGCAACCCCTTTTTCTGACGTTTCCTCTTCTATGGTGAGCCAACTTCAACATCAATAGTTCGGTGGAGGTCTCGATCATGTTCAACTCACTTGAATGTAAGAACGACACATATTTGTAGTGAATTCGATACCTACTTCTAATTGTGACTAACCTTTATAGTGCCGTAGTTTTGTAATGAGTGAGTTATCCCAAAGTATTATAAAAAAAACCTTATATCTCTCTCTAAAATAAAAACTTATGTCTTATTATTTGTCGAACGAAAACCCTATGTGTAATGTTCTTTTATGTACTTAAGTTGAAGATAATATTAACGTAACTTTTTTTTGGTCAAAACAATATTAACGTAACTTTTTTTTTTAGGACCTTTCTTACTAAAAGGGGCGATATCATACTAAATTCACACACACTTCATGGATGCTATGGTTCGAACCCAGAACCTTACCTGAGGGAGTAAATACTCCAAACCACTACACTAGTGAGTCCTTTGCATATTAACGTAACTTAAAATTGAAAGATTTGACAAAATGACAAAATAGTTGGGCTCTTTTTCTCTAATCAATAATTATACTTTAAAGATTAGTGCACTCATAAAGAACAAAAAGAAAAAGAAGGATAACAGTTAATGGGAATATGACGCGTAGTGGTAACTCTTATTTTCTGTTCAACTTTTAAAGTCATATTAAAATTTGAAAGAAATCATTTTAGTATCATATAATAAAATAATAATATTATTAGTTCATAGATTCCGCAGCGCCAGTCAGCTTAGTGCACAGGAGGATTATACCTTTGGACTTTTGGCTTGTATTGCCCTTATCTTTCAAAGAAACGTTGTTACTTAAAATATTAAAACGTCTTTTCTATCAACTACAACGTTTAGCTTAAATTATTGGTGTCAATCCGGTTAGTGCAATGAAAAAGTACTTTAACTTGCAATGTTCTCTAATTCGAATTCTCATAACGCTTTAACAGTATGTGCGCTCGTATTAAAAAAATATATGTATATTAACAATGAAGGTGCCTCTCTATGATTCTATCGTGTGTTCTTTTTCTTTTCAATGGGAAGAGATGCAACAGAGGATGTTGTCATCTTTTTCGCCAAATTTTTTGGCTTTTGATTTATCTGCTATGGATTTGGACATTGATTTTGAAAGTCTTGTTCGTTCACGCTCTAAACATGAGTCTCTTAATCGGATATAGGAAGCATCATCGTGATCCAGAGATTTATCAATGGCTTTTTTCCTCTCAGTCTGCAATTTCTTTCAAAGGATGAAAATTAGAAGGGTTGATGGGACGCTTAACTAGCTAGCTGTTTAATTTTTGGACAATCATCCGTTAATTTCCGCTGGGATTCTTTAGGTGGCTTAAAAAAAAAATTATAAGCTACAAACAAATCAAGAGCTGCACTCGAGAAGACTTAATTAGGGGTGAGCGTGATCCAATTCGGTCCGGTTTTCATTTCAAACTGGAATTGAAATTGTTACTATTTAACCGGTCCAATTCGATTTAATTTTTGTAAAAAAAATTATAAAATCGATCGGTCCGATTTCCGATTTTGAACCGAATTATTTTTATTTTTATACAAATTCCAACTAATTTTTTTTTTAGCTTAAAAATTAACAAATGATCTAATTTCATTAAAAGATAGATATTGAGCCTACAAAAGAGGGATATTTTGAAATTGGCTTGGGGAAATATTAATTATTAAATTAAAAATATAACATTAGATTTAAATAAATAAATAAAATAATACACAACAAGTTCAGTTCAATAAGGTGTGAAACCGAAATCAGAACATGTTGAAACCGATCTGGTCAAGTTCAGTGCCTGTTTGTTGACTTTTTTAATAAATCGATTTTTTTATATAGTTTTTTTCATCAGGTCCGACTCGGTGTTTTGATTTTCCAGTCCCAATGCCCACCCCTATTCTGAACCTTCAATTTAGTTATAAACCACTTTTTTGGATAAAAATAGTTGTAAGTTGTAACGAAACCACTTTTCTTGATAAAAATAGTTTTAAGTTGTAACGAACAGGCACAAACTGTCTTAATCAACTCACCTAACTTTCAAGTTTTTTTTTTTTTAGGATATTTGTAAAAATGTCACCTGAACTTATACTTCAGTTTCAATTTGTCACATTAAAGAAAAATTTAAGAGAAATGTCACCTGAACTTTTCAAAATTCATAATTTTTCATTTGAATTAACACAATCTAATTTTTCATCCATTATTAAGAGTACTTTGATCTTTTTATTTTCAAGAAAAAAGAAAAAGAAAAAGAAAAAGCTTTTCTCTTCCTTTCCTCCCCTACCCCTTGGCCCCGTCCCTCTGTTTTTTTCTCACCCACGACCTGTCCATGTCTTGCCTACAGGTGGTTCTTCTATCCAATCGTCCTTACCTGGTAACATGCGTACCCACCGAGAGCTCATCCTAATTTACATTACATGCATACGGGTTGGGCTGCTACGCCAGTTTCTACCCCCCAGGGAAAACTTCCTTTTCTAAGATTAAACCAGGGAAAACTTCCTTTTATACTTGATGGAGTCCTCCACTTCAAAGTTACAAATTGAAAAAGGCCCATCGAAGGGAAGATAATGGAGAAGAGAAACTTACCAAGAATAGCCATCACTGTCCTTGAACCTGGAAGAATACATAGAGACAAATAAGTCACTTTGAACAGTCAAATGGATAAGAATCTAGTGAAGAATATAAAATTCATGGCAGAAATGGGGAACGAAAAAGACGAGTAACAATGGAGTTGTTTGCATCAGTATTTTCAGAAAACAGGTAATATCAAAATATGCTTAAAAAGAGTTCAAAGAGGATGGGGGTACACAAAACTTGGAAATGCTCATTCTTCCAGGGCATTTCAAAAACAGCCTAATCCATTTAATTCAAAGCTTTCTCATGTTGTGATGATAGCCGCCATTTAATTCTTCTTCTTCTTGTTGCCATTAGTATCATTAGCAAGTGCAGTTTGCTTAGCTAGTCTAGCTGACAAAACAATGCGAGCAGGAGGGTAACGCGCACCAAAGCAATAACCCACCCACCCCAACCCCATCATCTCTCTCTCTCTCTCTCTATACTTCCACAATCCAATCCAATCCACCCATAATCAATTCTCTTTCTTAGCTGCCAATCAAATTTCGAAATCAAACACATGTCCCAATATTATCATAGTAAATTTTGCGTGGAAACAAACAGGGGTTGGGGGTAGGGAGTGATGGGAGTAAAAATGGTACCCACCCAGAGCCTCCTAGTCCTGGGTCTTTAAAAACTCTCCCTCAGATAGAGTGAGAGGGTGGAGGCGGGTGGGGGCTGGGGTTGTGGGTGAGGATGGGGTGGTCACGTCACGTCGTGGGTGAGAAAAAGACAGAGGGACGGGGGAAGGGGTGGGGAAGAAAAGAAGAGAAGCTTTTTTTTTTTTTTTTTTTCTTGAAAATAAAAAGACTAAAATATCCTTAATAATGGATGAAAAATTAGATGGTGTTAATTTAAATGACAAATCATAGATTTTGAAAAGTTCATGTGACATTTTTCTTAAATTTTTCTTTAATGTGATAAATTGAAACTGATGTATACATTATGTGACAATTCTACAAATATCCCTTTTTTTTTTTCAAATGATGGAGCTATAATTTCATATTAGAATAAATTTCTAATATTTGATTCTTCAATGAGCCACGGCCATTAGAAAATATTAGAATGGTAAAGCCCAACTTGGTTTTGGATTAATGGACTGCATGCAGTGGCTAAGTACTATTCACTCAAAAGTCCAAACTTCCAACTCCTAATGCAAACCAAAGTCAAGAGTCATGATCTCGTGTGTATGTTAGCTATGTTTGCAGCAGAGAGAGCAGTTCTTCTCTGGAAGACGATGATGAAGAAGATGCACTGTGAAAACGATGTCGATATCATTATCGATAATAAAAAATAAAAATGTACCGAGTTTCACGTTAAACTTCATATATATCTTGAAATAAAACTTCATGTGTACAAGAAAACAGACTAGTTATGTTATATTAAAATTTACAGACAACGGCTTATGTTGTTCCAAACAAAACACCTCCTGCAAGCTAGGTTGCCCACATATTTTCAAAAAACCCCAAGAAATTAATTTAATTTAATTAATCCCAAGCTTGGCGTGTTGGAGTTATTGCAAACAGCAGCTCAAGCTCAGGCGGGTTAAAATACCCGCTCTTCGGCGGCTGCGGCTTCTTCTTCCCCGCCCAATACGCCTTCTTTTTCGGCGCGGGAGGCGGCGCCACCGCCTCCGGTATCCGAAACTCGCAGCGTTTCGGCGTACAGCAACCATCGTTTTCTTCTTTAATCTCCATCATCACCATGTTCATCACCATCTTCACCAAATCTCCAACAACAACAACAAATGAAACGAAAAGAAGTTTAGTCGGTTTCAAGGGGCTGCAGTAAATTGAAGATGTGGAGACCTTGGATTTATAGGATTTTGTTTTTCAAGTAGCGGGAGACTTTGGAGGGCAGAGAGTGGCTTCTTCTGGAAGTACTGTTTTGGTAAAGCTTGTCCTGGAAGTCGCTACTTGCTACTCAGTCGTTTTGGTGCCGCTTTTAATTGAACTTGTGGCAGCCCTTGGGACAGCTGAGCACGGTGTGACGTCTACGTGTCTCGAAGTCGACGAGCTTTTACTCCCCGTGGCGGTTACACGTGGCTCGATTGCGACCGTGCGTAATGCGCTCTTTTCGGTTTTCTAATACAAGGCGCGAAATGTAGGTTGGTGGTGGATAGCGTGGGGAACTATATTGAAAACCCAAAACGATATTGGGCCCACGAGAAGTAGTTTCAAGATCCTATTATTTTTCAGGTTTTGGGCTTGTCCTGAAGGTTGGCAAATCCACTAGAAAGTTCACCACATGCCCTAATCCAGGAATGATAACACTTCCACGTGAAATAACATTATTTACATGGAATAGCAAAACAATGTCATCTTTGTTGCAACTAAGCATTTTTCCATAACCAGAGCAACAAGGGCAACACATTTGAGTAATCGACAGTTACTGAATAAAACAAAAATTGAGTGAAGTTTGAGTTTAGCAGTTAATTTATTTGTTTCATTAACATTAATACCTTAACAATCAAGCATTGCCTACCCAATCAATCAAACGTACGCAGCTTAAGAAAAACTACAAGCACACGCAAAACTTTTAATTTAGGTGCATCTCTTTGTCCATCTCGTTGGGATTAGTGAATCTACACCATACACATGTCATAATCAAAACTGTTCATTACTAAATCACAATTAAAAATCATATTTTTTAAATTAAAAAAAATCATCAAATTGAAGATTTTTTAAAGAGTTTTTCTATTTAAACCCCACAATTCTTTGTGTTCATCCCAACTTGTAATTCAAATGTTCACAATTTCTAAGAAAACCTCACTATCTTTCCAAATAACGCCTAAATACACACCCATCAGAAAAAATAAATAATATAAGAGTTTTTCTATTTAAACCCCACCCTTTTAAATAGCAATGGTTATTTGGTTCCAGAGTATTAGTCATGGGATCAATGTTCTGGAACTAATTCTTGACTGAAATTTTCTATATACGTGCAGGAACATGGTGATGGCTATCTATTTCGGATTGAACGAGCCATGGCAATCAGTGGCGGATCCATCATGGGGTCAAACGACCCCATGGCGGTCTTGGATTGTAGTGGATGGACTTGGTTTTGCCCTTGGCAGCCATGGGAGCGACCCCATGGAGAAGAAGAAGCTTCGTTGGGCAAGCTGGGTTCTTTTTATAAAAAATTTTATTTTAAATCTGCTTGGCAAAACGACGTCGTTTTTGCCAAGGCAATTTTTTTTAAGTGACCTAGCCAAAATGGTGTTGTTTTGGGCTAGGACTTAAAAAAAAAAAAAAAAAAAAAAAAAAAAAGGCTGCGACTTTCTAAACAACACAGACCTGATTTTTGGTTCCAAAACCCCCATTTTTATATCTTATTCTCCTCAACAACACTAACCCCCAATCTCCCCATATCATCAACCACCATCTCCTCCCTGCTGCTGCAGTTGACGCCAAGGGTGTTGCTGCCGTACACCACCAGCCGCTGGCGCCACTATTTTTGTGAAAGTTTACAATTCAATTCAAGTAAGTTCTAATTTCTAAACACTAAGTCTAAATTAATGTTGAGGTATAATGTATTTAATTAAATTTAAATCAAATTCATAATTATTTAGGTGAAATAGATGGTTTGAACTTTGATTATAGGTTAGTGATTTATTGGATGATGTATGTATTGATTTGTTGAATAATTGGTTATTTTTACATATATTGGTTTGATTTATGAATTTTGTTGTGGTTAATTGGTATAGGTTTGGTGTGTTTTTTAATTGATTGAGTTTTTATTTGGATTAATTTATATGTAGAATTATGGAACGATTTTTTAAGAGAAATTCATCATCGGTTAGTTCGGATAATGTTGGTAGTGTGGGTTCAAGTTCAAGACAAAGTGAGTTAGATGGGGTTTTGGCTAATCTTCAGGCAGACCCTGGACTAAGAACTCAAATGATTAATTATGATTTTAATATTAGAGATGAGATCCGAAGAGCATATCTACAAAAAGGACCTTGTCAACCTAAAGGTCATAATTTCCCACAAAGTAATATTTCGGGAATTAATAGATGATTCATTCCCAAATGGTTTGATGAATTTGATTGGTTGGAGTATAGTATATCCAAGATGCTGCAGTTTGTCTTTATTGCTATCTATTTAAGTCCAATTTTGAATAAGTGGGTAGTGAAGCCTTCACTGGAATAGGCTTTAAGAATTGGAAGAAGGGGAGAGAAAGAATGAAGACGCATGTTGGACCGGTTGGTAGTGCTCATAATCAAGCTAGAGAAGCGGCTACAAATATGATGATTCAAAATGCACATATTGAAACAGCTGTGAACAAACACTTCGAGCAAGCTTGTATGGCTTATCGCAGATGCTTGAATGCATCAATTAAGTGCACTAAGCTTTTGTTGAGACAAGGTCTTGCTTTTCGTGGCCATGATGAAAGTGCCACTTCAAGCAATATGAGGGAAATTATTTGGAGCTATTGCAATTCCTTGCAGACAATGATGAGAAAGTTAGGGCCGTTGTGTTGGAAAATGCTCTGGGAAATCTCAAGTTAGTAGTTCATTCCATTCAAAAAGATCTTGTCAATTCATGTGCCTTTGAAACACTTGTTGCTATGATGAGTGAACTAAATGATAGATTCTTTTCTATATTGGTGGATGAAGCACATGATATTTCAGTAAAAGAGCAATTGGCTATGGTGTTGCGTTATGTGGATGACAAAGGACATGTAATTGAAAGGTTTGTGGGCGTCCAACATGTTATTGACACCACTTCAACTTCACTAAAGGACGCTATTGACACATTCTTTTCTTCCAACGGTTTGAGCTTTTCCAAGCTACGAGGACAAGGTTATGATGGAGCTAGCAATATGAGAGGTGAGTTGAATGGCCTTAAAATAAAGATTTTGAGAGAACAACCATGTGCTTATTATGTTCATTGTTTTGCTCCTCAAATTCAAATAGCTCTTGTTTCTGTGGCAAAGAAAAATATTGGCATTGCCTCTTTTTTATCCATGGTTCATGTGCTTCAAATGATTATTGATGATAATCCCAATAATAGTGCCGGTGAAGCAAATAAATTAATGAGAGAAATGCTTACTTTTGAATTTGTGTTTCACCTATTCTTGATGAAAGCTATATTGAGACTCACAAATGATGTGTAACAAGAATTGCAAAAGAAAGATCAAGAAATTGTGAATGCGATGACAGTGAAATCGTGCAAGGAAAAGCTACATTGGATGAGAAATAATGGGTTTGATGCATTGGTTGATAAAGTATCTTCATTTTGTGACAAACATCATATTGAAGTTCCTAATATGGATGAGGCATTTGTACTTCCCGGAAAGTCAAGGCGTAATGCTCCCACTAAGACAAATTGTCATCATTATCGTGTGGAGCTCTTTATTTATGTCATTGATGAGTAACGTACAGAGTTAGATGATCGATTTAATGAGGTAAATACTGACTTGCTGATTTGTTTGGCATGTTTGAGTCTGGATGATTCATTTGTAACTTTTGATAAACAAAAGTTACTTCGCCTTACTCAATTTTATCCTCAAGACTTTTAGGATGTAGATCTTTTGGCACTTGAAGATCAACTTAAGCTTTATATTCATCATGTGCGTTTGAGTAGTGATTTCTCTCAATTGAAAGGGATTAGTGATCTTGCAAAAGAAAAAAAGGTGGAGACAAGGATGCATCTAACATTCAATTACGTGTATTTGCTTATTACATTGGTATTAATTTTACCGGTTGCAACAGCTTCAGTGGAGAGGGCATTTTCCGTAATGAATATTATTAAGGGTCCACTTCGGAACAAAATGGGAGATGAGTGGTTGAATGATAGCTTGTTGGTTTATATTGAGAGAGATGTTTTTTATTATATTGAAAATGAAGTTATAATGCTACGGTTTCAAAATGTGAAACCTCGTCGTGGACAATTGTAACTTATAATATTGTTTTTGACATTAATTGTAAGACTCGTGTCTTGGGGAAGCAAGAACAGTGAGCAATCTCACATCGCTCGGGGAGGGAAAGGTGAAGTGCCTTATATGTGTGGGCACTTCTCTTCCTAGCACGAGGCCTTTTGGGAGCGCACTGGCTTCGGATTCCATGGGAACTCCGAAGTTAAGTGAGTTTGGGCTAGAGCAAGGAATTAAATATCGAAGGTTTCGGAAATATCGGTGGTTCAAAAACACGGAAATATCGGAAAAATATCGATATCGATAAAAATTGGATAAAAACCACGGAAATTGTAAGAAAAACTTGGAAATTTTTATTGAAACTTTAGAGAATGTTTATTTAGTCAATTATCTATTAGTTTATAAAAAAAAATTAGAAGGAAATGCATTGCATGATGGATTTGACTGATTTAAGTTGATTATATAGCGAGCCGACAAACACTATGACTGTAGAAAATATGTTGTAATTAATGATAGAAGAATAAATACACCATAATCATTTATGTATAATGATTTACTACAATATTTTACACTTTATACATTGCATTGTAAGATACATGAGTGACTTAGTACCACATAGAATTCCTATAAGGTTCAAAATTTTCACTATCTTCATCATCTTTACATGTAAAGTAAGTGTATTGTGAAGAGTAGTCATCAAATGATAAATCCCCAAAATAATTTTGCATATAATTGTTAACATGCCTTGAACCCTGAACAAAAGTTTCTTGTCCTTTTTTCCTTTTATGTTGTTTTAGTTAATTCATTTGTTATTTTGCACGTTTTCAAAAGCTAACATTGAACATATATATTTTTTTTGGGTAAAGGAACATAAATTTTCCAAATTGAATAAACAAAATTATAAAATAGGTGGAAAGTGTGCATTTGAGCCCTCCATCTCGTTAGAAAAAACAAAATATCCTTAGCATTAAGGGAAAAAGCAGCATATGCATATAATACATTTTCCACTATTTTGTCTTTTTGTGTGCGGAAGTTGATTTGGAATTGCATATTATAAACAAATATTTTTCTTCTTGACTGAATAGTCTTAGCAAAAGGTGCATCTTCGTATCTTTTTAATCTTCTTGCTTTTTTTTTTTTTTTTTTCGGCATGCTATATTTACAATTATGATATTGCATGCACGTGAGGTGTAGACCAGATGCCGAAACCAACAAAAGATGCCTTGAATTGAACGAACGATGGAGGAGACAAAGGGCGCCAGATGCAGAAGGCAATAAACAGACCCACACCCTTACTGTACTGTTCACCTTCTCGACTAGAAAAAAAAAACTGTTCACCTTCCTCTAAGCCTCTCTCACCTCCTCCTATCTTCTGCGTTTTTTCTCTTACCTGTTTCTTCTATTTCTTCGCTTATATTCTGTCTTCTCTGTGTCATCTGGTCTGATGGCCGTGAAGGAAGTCTTCGAGAAGTCGTCGTTGCTGTCGTCAAGCCTAGACCGTGAAGCCTCCATCCAGACCGTCAAGTCTCAAGCCTAGATCTCCCTTGCTTCTTCTCCTTCACGATCGATCTAGTGTTGTTCTTTAATCGCGATATTATCGATAATTTCGATAATATCGCGATATTTTAACAGATTTACACTAAAATTGAACGAAAATTTCGATTTCGAAATATCGTCGAAATTATCGATAAACTGACGATTTATAGATAGAATGCTGCGAAAATATCGCTCCCTCAAAAAAACGATAATTTCGCCGATATTTCGGCGAAATTATCGAAATTTGGTTCCTTGGGCTAGAGCAATCTCAGAATGGGTGACCCACTAGGAAGTTGCTCGTGAGTTCCCAGAAACAAAACCGTGAGGGCGAGGCCCAAAGCGGACAATATCGTGTTAGGGGAGTTGGGTCGTGACATAATGGTATCAGAGCTGGACCTCGATCGGAAGTGTGTCAGCGAGGACGCTGGGCTCCAAGAGGGGTGGATTGTAAGACCCGTGTCTTAGGGAAGCAAGAACAGTGAGCAATCCCACTTCGCTCGGGGATGGAAAGGTGAAGTACCTTATATGTGTGGGCACTTCTCTTCCTAGCACGAGGCCTTTTAGCAGCTAACTGGCTTCGGATTCCATGAAAACTCCGAAGTTAAGCGAGTTTTGGCTAGAGCAATCCCAGGATGGGTGACCCACTGGGAAGTTGCTCCTGAGTTCCCAGAAATAAAACCGCAAGGACGAGGCCTAAAGTAGACAATATCGTGCTATGAGAGTCGAGTCGTGACATTAATTATGAGTGAAAGTACTATCGTTTCATTTTCAATATTTTTTTAATCTTAAAAAAGTATTGGTAGGTTACACTGTGACCCCATGAGGTAACATTCCTGCATCCGCCACTGATGGCAATTCTTTTGAAATTCATTTGTACCAATCGAATCATCATATTCATAGATAGAGTTGTTTTTGTTGTCATAGTGTTTACTTTGTTGACACCTTTGAAACCAAACAAAAGCCAGCCCAAAAACAACGTCAACAGCACTTAGGCCAAAACAAACCAAAACGGGGGCAACAAATGCAGGGGATTTTCAGCTCTGTTTCGACAACTCACACTTCTAAATTTAGTGTAATTCCTGATTCTTGTTCTTTTTTCTTTCTTTTTTTTTTTGGTTATACACATTCATATATGATCTGCATGATTAGAAAAGTAAAACAGGTGAATTTGAGTTTTTTTTTTTTTTAAAAAAAAAAAAAAAACCATGCAGAAACTAACAACGGTGAACAATTAGACAAGGGGAAGAACAAAATTGAGGATGATCCACTAAAAGAAAAACCCAAAATTGAAGAGGCCACTGCAGTGCAAGAGTCTGCAGAGTGCAAGAGATGAGAGCAATGATTGTTGGGTTGGGATGTTTACGGACTTGTGATGAATGAACCAAAATTAGCCCTTACGCCTCACAGTCAAAGGCAGGCATGCTTTTTGTATGATTCCTTGTACAGTAACCAGTCAAAGGCAATGGCAAGTATATAAGAGAATTATACACAAAAGCACAGTCAAAGTGCACAAAGTTAAAAGGGGAGGGGTTTTCTCATACACTGCAAGGTGTCATAAGGTTCGAACCTCATACCATTGACATGCAAGTGAGGACCCTTTTTAATTAGACTAGACTTATTAGCAAAGGATACTTCATGTTTCAAACTTTATAAAAGTTACAAAACCCAATAGGTCGGATGAAAATAAAACTATTGTGACAAAACATCTAATAGTAAGGGATCAATATACATTAAGATGCACATCAAATGAACCGATAAGCTCTTTCCAATTGTCAATGTGATCTCGATATGGACTATACCAATCAAATGCTTAGAGGGTGGAAATTTCGAGCCAACGATTGATAACAGGTGGCATAGGATGGTATGGTTGCAAGTGTAGCCGTCAAAATAAAATAAAGTTGTGAAATGTGTGGTTAAAACAACAAACAAATTTCATGAGGCAAAACTTCCAACTATAAATAGAAAAAAATTATAATAATACATGCACAAAGTGTTTTTCAACCAATCTGATGGCAATTTCTCGACGTTGATTGTCACGCCCCAAAATTGAGACACGTGACAGTGGCACGTACCTTGAGGATCTCAAAAATATAACACCTAAGCCCGGGGGTTATACTCACAAGATTCTCAAAATACGCTAAGCCTTTATAAATAAATTAAAACGGGTTGGATGCCACTCAGCTACATTCACCGATGCTTGCTCAGTTATATGTTGAATTTCTTGCCCAGGAGAAGCATGATTCAAATCCAGGTTTCATCAGGAATAGGAAGCCATTTAGAACAATTAAGAATAGAAAGAAATTTTGAAATTTTATAAAGAAACTTTGGAAGTTTAGAAAGGAATTTGAAAGTTCTCTTCTAAGTAAAAGGATGATTTGTGAATTATAATTTCAATTCGATGCTATTTAAAAGGAAAGCCTGAAGGAACTACTTCTCGGTTTTCAAACTCTTAAATTCAAACATTCTACAATCGCAATTTGGTCCAATTATGGACATTCTTTTAGTCGTCGCCACGCTTCTCGAGATTTGCCCTTTTCTTTTTTCGGCATTGTTGTACTGAAAAGTTATCACATTTTCCAAGATATATATTCCCTTTGCTGGGAACTGTCTCCAAGTATTCAAAATTACTGGATTTATAAATTGTGCTAGTCACAGAAGTCTAGGATAGACAGGTTTCAAGAAATTTTCTAAAACGTAGGGATTAATGAAAAGAATAGTTTTGGACCTATGATTAGGTTTGAGACAATAGAAGCCTCTTGCATAATGGAGAATACCCCAAACTTTGCTCCAATGCGTCCATACCAACTCCCCTGTTGATTGTCAATTCTGTCTCTAAAACTTGCCGGTGTCTTCTTACAGGACGCAATATTCATATGCTGAAAATTTTTCTGGCCTTAACTTTGGTAACTACCAAGTTGTTCTTGGAAGATAGCAAACGCAATGGCAATGCTCTCACCAACTTATAAATTCAACATTATGAGGTTTAACAACTCAAGTAATTCTTATTTTCCTAATTTTTCGGAAAAGCTATCCCAAAAGAGATCGTGTTTACTAATAGCTTTACCTCTGCAGACCCACGTGCATATTCATTGTGCACTGTCCACATAAAGTAATAAATAATACTTCATTCTGGAGAATATTTCCATAGACAACCTACCTTGGTGTCTCAAACTACCATTTATTCCTTAAATTCATTCAATAACTTAGCCATTTTGGCACTTAACTCATCTTCTTCAAGCCTTGAGTTGAGCAAGACTGAATTCTAATTCAATTGTTCTAGCATCCTGCATTCTTACATGATCGAAGTTGCAACCAAGACAAAGTTCTTGACTCAAAGTATGAGTCATAAAATATGCTTTCCAAATAGCACACTGTACCATCATATTACTTTATGAGGTACGTTCACCATCTTAATATGTTTAATCTAGTTTTAAGCTTTGTTCACTTTAGGTGTTCCAGTGAACTTCATAGGTTTCATCTTTAGAAACCATTCCAAAAATATTAATCTGTATTTCTTTAGCACACATTCACTTTTACATTAATTTCTACAGGATTATTTCCTGGCATATCTGGCGTAGCCATTTTAGATGATGGCGACCAAGGTTTGAAGGATCCCTTCTCTAGTTTGGTTGTGCATATTTTAATGAATACTTGTCAACATGACCAAGAATTATAGGAAACAAGACAAGTATAGGAAACAAGACAAGTAGAACTTGTCTGTCAAAATTTAGATAATCTAATGAGTCTTATCTATAAAGAGAAATCAATTTCTAGGAATATGATAATCTTCCTTCAACACGACTCTGAATGGAAAGAATATTTTCTAATCTCATAAGATTCAAATGGATCAAGAATATGAATTTCTTGAAAGGAACTCGAATGAATTGAGGATGTAGATGGTTTAATATTTTTCAGAAAACTCATGTAAATAAAAGTTGTTCAAAATTCCTTTTCATAAATCTTTTGAAAACAAGGTTTGCTCTGATACCATTTTTCTGTCATGCCCCAAAATGGAGACAAGTGACAGCAGCACGTACCTTGAGGATCCCGAAAATATAACACCTAAGTCTAAGGGTTATACTCCCAGGATTCTCAAAATACGCTAAGCCTTTATAAATAAATTAAAACGGGTTGGATTACAGTATTTAACAACAACGGAAAAATAATTTATAATATTATACAAAATTTATTTGAGAGTTAAACCAACCCCAAAGGTAATGGAATAGTATCAACAACCTCTGAAATTGTTTTACAAACCAATAATGAAAATATACCAACCATCTAAATTTCAAATTTATACATATGCAGTGAAACATGATCAGCTGTGATGAATAGGGTTCACAACCTGACAACAACTTGAGACACGAGCCAAATGTTGACAAGCAAGGAGGTCACACCAAGATGTCACCCACGAAAGGAATCTACAAAAAAAGTAGGGGTGAGCATCACATACGTTCATTTGCCCCATAGGAGGCTCCCGGCCAGGTTTCAAAGTAAATAATGAATATAATAATAATAATAATAATAATAATAATAATAATGGCCATAGATTTATTTCAAAAGTAGTGAAAGAATATGCACATACACAAACCGTATCCATTTATTGTGGATCCAAAATCAATTGGCATGCTAAAACAATTTTCGTAATATTTTTCGGCTAGCATGTATCTGCTTGTCTAACAACCAATCCTTTAAGGCCAACTACCTTTACCATAAATTATAATTAAATTCAACTCATCTGGTACGGTAGCGAGAGTGTCCATTTTAACCAATTACACCTCATCGAGGATAATGCCTACAGGTGTATACCCTCCAAACTTTGGAGAACCAAAACCAAGCACTCATAAAACCAAACAATATGGTAATCATAAACAGTGCAGTTTTCGCACACAACAATATATATTATGTCATACATACACAAAATACAAGTTCGAGAGTGAGTCCCCCTTCCTGGAATCCAAAGCTGATGCCTGACTTGCATTCTGCACCTTTGAACTCAAATTTGTTCTTTCTTGGGCAACTGATTCATAGTCCAATCATTTCAAAAGTGTTACTATTTGTTCAAAAAGAATAATCCAATTTACTTTAAAGTCCTCAATTTTCCAAATTTATAAATTTGTCCCTAAAATTTCGGTAATTATATTTTGGTCTTTCACTAGTGATAATTACACTTTGGCCCCTTAACTTTCAGTAATTACACTTGACCCTCATTTTTTTTGATAAATTACAAAATAATTTGCAGCTTGGTCCTTACAACAAAACCAACGTAATTCCAAGCCAATTTTTCAGATTTTCCAAGTTCAAAACAACTTCCATACCACTTAACCAACAAGAACTCATGTAATTTCCATTACAACTCTTCTATTTCACTTAATACCATATCAAACTCAATAATTATCAAATTTGAAATTTATCCAAAATTTTAGAAAATTAAACCAACTCAAACTTATATCTTAAATGATATATTATCCTCAATTAAGCTTCCCACAACCACAATCTACTCAAAATTCATATCAAAACATGATTATTAAGCTTAATTCACCATAATCCAAAATAGCAGAAATTTCAAAATTTGCATTACAGCCCTTAAAATTTACCTTAAATTGTAGAGCTCGTTCTCACGATCACGTAGGAGAAAACGGTTTATCAATCCGAGCTCCAGAAAGAAAGTTATGACTTTAAGAGGATGTTTGAAGAAAATAAAAATTTTCTTTAGAATGAGGAAGACGAAGACGAAGCCGCGAATGCGAAAGAAGAAGAAGATAAAGGAGAAGTGTCGGCAAAATTTGCTTGCCATGTGTCGCCTCCTCATTGATGCAACTTCAATCATTCATTAAAAATCCATCCGGACCCCGAAAAATTCTTCTAAAATTACCACATGCCCCTAGCAATATAACTATTTTTCTATAACATCAAATTACCAAAATTCCAATTTCAAAGTATTAGGTTATAAATCATCCATTGAATAAACCAATAGGTTATTTCATGAAAATCCAAACTACCACCAATTGGATTGTGAAATTTTTTATTGTGAGCTTAAACAAAATTTTCGGAAATTTTCGGGGCGTCACATTGATATTCAGGCAAAGGATGACTTTCTGTTGGTAGAAACATAAGAGATATGATGTTTGAAAAATGCATCAAGACTGCATTGTAACAATTTGCATTATGGTAACCCATCTCTAGTATGAGCATCCACCTATCTTCTAGAGAATCATCAAAATAATCCAAGCAATACTCAACTTCACGCTACTTTCAACACTTTGAAAGATGAATTCATAAAGAAATTCATTATTTCTCAACTCATTCAGTAACTCTCTCCTTACCTTATGCCAAGAATTCTCCCCGTAACCTAGCAACCCAGCAATGGCTCTAAAGCCACAATTGCCATTAGATTTTACATCTTTGGCCCCCATAATAAATGGTCTTTATAGCAGCTGGAAGTTTGTCATTATATTGTATCTTTAGGATTGACAATTTGTTGCTTATGCACCTGAATAAAAAAAAGTATAAGTTGATGTTTTGAAATTTGGATGCGTTAATCAAAATAATATGAGTATATACTAGTAGTTTTGGTGGCCGCTTCTTTAAGTTCTTAGGCAGTGTAGCTTCAACATTTACAATTGCGAGTGCTGATGATTGAGTAGCATGGTTCACCTACAAAGTTAAGAAACATAAGGAGCAACAAGTATAATTGTAACATAAAAGTAATATGAAGTACTTACCGGTAATGCGGGTGCTTGCTTCTTTTGCTTTTTTGGTGGAGGTTTCGTATAGACTATACCGTCGGATAGTGTTCGAGAATTCCTATTACAACTGAATTTGACAAGCTCAAATGCTGAAGGCAATCTACGAGTAGACTTGTCAAAATTACTCGGTCGCCCTTTAGTCTTGATCTTCGCTTGTGGTTCTCTAAGTGTTGAAGATTTTGGATCCATAATCTCTTGAAACTTCATACTGATGTGTCTCTTGGTGTCAGCATCCTTACTTTTAAACCAGTTGAAAAATAAGTCAATCTTTGCATCTTCAGGAGAATCTAAGTTGTCATTAATTTGTGCGACAGGAAAAATATCTAATTTCCTCTAGTGAGGATGAACACAATGAATTGGAATGGGTCGGAATACTTGACTTAACTTAGCCATCTCATGAGCACATGGTAACTCATGGGTGCGTCTAATAACGCAGCCGCATGCAGTGGGATCAACCCCGACATATTGTATCCTCTTTGACTCACACAAAATTTCCTCTAAGGCAACAATAGATACATACCATATCAAGTCTTTAAGTAGGTTCACCTTATTGAATTCATGTTGGACAAATAAATGTCAGGCACTAGGGAACACATTGTGAATGACATTCATAAGCGTCATTTTCCTATTAGTGACAATCACACTTGGAAGACAATTTTTATTCATGATGCTCTTCAATCTATTCAAAGCCCACATATAGTTGTCTTCCTTTTAAGAAGAAATATAAGCAAATGCAGCTGAGAATGTTAGTTTCGTCGAAGTCACCCCAACAATTTGTAATAATAGGTATCGAAACCTGTTTGTCTTATATGTACAATCCACTACTAGAACATGAGGAAATGCGTGCAGTAGGTTTACACTATCAGGGTGAGCCCAAAACAGGTCGGTCACACAATTGGTGTCATCAGTCCTATGCCAATTAATATACTTGTGATCAAATAGTCTACATAGCAATAGTTGCATCTCAGATCTACTAGCTTTCTCAACCACTCTGCTTTTGTGTATAGCATTGTAGATTGTCTTCATTGTTGTTACATTTTTGCCATCTCGTCGTTTAATGTGTACAATATATCTTTTGGCCTCATCAAGCTTTTAGACATATCCACCAGCAAGTTGTTTTCTTCCTTGCTTAACCGCCCTGCATATGAATGCCCTTCAAGATACTCAGCAGAATGATGATTATGAACTCCACATACAACCTCAACTTTCCACTCATCTCCATGACTAATATTTAACCCCTTCAGTTGAAACGGGCAACCACACTTCTTTGTACCAGTGCTTTTAGGACGTTTTTTTTTCCCGGTGATCAATACTTACATCTGCATCAGAATTCATTGGTTGTTCTTCATCTGAATCTACATTAGGCTTCTTAATATAATGTCCACCTCTCCCACAACCTAAAGTAACTCTAGCTCTCCTCGTTATATTTTTCCCAGCTCCATCAGACCTTTTAATGACAACTACTATGCCACATTTTCGTCCTTGCTTACGACTCCAATTAAGCAATGCATCTCAACTATTAAATATCTATATAAAAGCATATATGGTAGTTGTAAAAGATTATAAACCACTCATAAGTTACAACATCATAATAATAGTTTGTTTATCTCATCAGTTGTGAATTGTTTAGTTGTGTTCAAAACACTTTCTGTCCTAGCACCATGGCTTGGAGTAAAATAATTTTGTTGTGGCTACCACAAAAATTGAAAAAAAAGAAACACGGCTCCAACTTCATAAAAACATATTATGATCAAACAATATAATATTAGTCCCATTGCTATTCTTAGTTATATCAACCAGAAATCTCACTGGCACACAATAATTTTAATTGACAGCCTCACAATGCAAGTCAGTGTAATGATAGAAAGAATTAATAAAGAATTTATAAATTAACTACTAGTGACTCAAGGTACCATCATAAGTGAAATCTTAAATTTTTATTCCTACAAAAACATATTATGCGGTGAGCTTAGAGGAATCAGCCACACAAAAAAACCAGACAACATATTGGTTAGGCATCATATGGTTGTTGATCATATAAAAAGCTTCATCCTTTAACCTTATAAGCAATCACTATCCACACTCCACAATTGTCATTAATCTTACTAATCGTGCAATTCACCTTTAATTATTGATTTAACCAGTAACAGCTCAATTGCTCTTTGCTTCAACATTTAGGGGAGTAACGTCTTAACAAACCCCTTAATCTCAATATCAACTAATAATGTCTTAACGAAACCCAGCTAATGACACATGAACCTTAATAAAATCCCAATGAAAAGAGAAAAAATAAGATTGAAACTGGAACAGGTCAAACTTGTAACTCGACAAGTTCATTTTGAAAATCCACAAGCTTTGAATGGACAGTTGGTTGTGTACTCGAAAGTAGCCTATCATAATCCTGTCAGGAAACACAAGCATAGTCATAATGAGTCTAAGACCAAAAAAAAAGTAATAATGAGTCATGAGTTGTGACCGTCATAAAGCTAACAACTGAAAAGTTGGATATATGAAACAAAGGGAAAAGAATAAGATGATTACAGCCAAGCAGTCAACAAGCCTTTTCGGTAGACATGATTGACATTGTTTGTCAGCGTAAAACATCTCTAAAGAGGATGCAGAAGAGTTTGTGTTTTTCTAAAATTTAATATGAAGAGTGGTGGAGTGTGTGTATAGATATGCTAGGATTAAGTATTAAGTTAGATGACCTTTTGTCTTTTTACACAATAATAAAACTTAGAGTTAACTACAGTAAACCCCCCAAACTATAGGGTTATTTTCAAGTTCATAGCCATATTTTGAAAATTCACAAGTACATACTCAACGTCATGAAAACCCTACAATTTGCCCTTCCGTTAGCCAAACCGTTAGTTAATCTGTTAAGTGCTGACGTGGCATTTGTAGAACCCATTTTTTAACTGACGTGGACTTCCACGTGGACCAAAAATTAATAAAAAATTATTTTTAAAAATTAAACATACTAAATGAAAATGAATAAAAATGAAAAAACCTAATCTCTCTCTCTCTCTCTCTCTCTCTCTCTCTCTCTCCATATGGATATCGGATCTTGCAATGTCCAAGCTGTTCATATCCTTTACCTTTGCACCAAGCGTCCATACTGATATGAATGTGCTGAAGGAGAGAGACAAAATTCAAACACCGACCGAACCCAAATCACCACAAATACCAGAAATTTTACCTTATAAGGCGACCTAGGAACCTTCCTAGGAGTGTTGACCGGGCTATGGTGAACCCCCGTGACCACATCACCGAACCAAAGTTGGAGCGGGATCTGCTGGGATGAACCTATCGGAGTAGATGGTTCTCGATGGAGATTGGTGACAAATGGCGAATTCGTGAGGGTTAAAATCGAAAATCCCATCTTCAGTTTTTGAGAGACATAAAGCAGAGAGAGGGCAGAGATGGATGGTGTCGAAATCACAGTCGGAGCATGGCGAGAGTCGTGCGATGAACCGTCGACGAGAATGGCACCATGTCTGACAAGTTCGAGGTTGGGGATTTCGATCTCGATGAGGTGGTCGACATCGATGACGTTGAGGTAGGCGCCGACTATGGAGGTGCGATGTGGAGGAGAGGTTCAGGAAGGCGAGGTTGACCAAGTACTGGAGGTCCAAATTAGATCTGTAACGCCTTTGAGATTTGAGAGTGAGGTTGGAGCCTCTGAGATTTGAGAGTAAGGTTGGAGCCTTTGAGTCTGAGAGGAATATGAGACTCTGGGATTTTCAGATTAAACTGATTCAAGTTTTGAGCTTCCTTTATTCTCCTGTGTAGTTTCAGCGTTGGAAAGTTGAGCCGATGGGATTGGGTCGGAGATACAGTTTAAAGTTTGATATTTTTTGACATCTCCCTTGCCCAACACATATTGAAATTGGTACCCTGAGTTGTCTCTGTTTTATTTTCATTATTTCGGTTAGAATGGCTAGCTTCGCTAGTGGTTTGGATATGGACTACAGGTCTGTGGAGAGAGAGAGAGAGAGAGAGAGAGAGAGAGAGAGAGAGAGAGAGAGAGAGAGAGAGAGAGAGAGAGAGAAAGAGAGAGGGATTTGAGGGGACTACGGTTCTGCAGCGTCGAGGCCTTGAGGTTTTGAAGGGTTCATGTTTTTGTGGGTTCTGTGCAGGGTTTTTACTGGGATGATGGCTGGGTTGGGAAGAATCTGGGTTCGTTGGAGGAGGCGAGAGAGAGAGAGAGAGAGAAAGAGACTAGGTTTTTTCATTTTTTTTTCTTTTTCATTTAATGTGTTTAATTTTTTAAAATTATTTAAACATTAAAATAATTTTTTATTAATTTTTGGTCCACGTGGAAGTCCACGTCAGTTAAAAAATGGGTCCCACAAATGTCACGTCAGCACTTAACAGATTAAGTAACGGTTTGGCTAACGGAGGGGCAAATTGTAGAGTTTTTGTGACGTTGAGTATGTACTCGTGAATTTTCAAAATATGGGTATGAACTTGAAAATGATCCTATAGTTTGGGGGGTTTACTGTACTTAACCCTAAAACTAAACAACTTAATTATTTAAGTATTTGGATGAACTAAGAGAAGTGTGGAGTTTAAATAGAAAAACTCATTTTCAATCATTCATACGTATCAATTAAATAGATAGCTGATCATGTAGACCTTAAATGGTAATAAACACGTGTTCAATATATATGCATCATTAAAAGACTTTTATAGAGATGACCCAAGAACTCTATCAAAGAACAATATGCAACCTGGTCCACCATTTGAAAAGAATGCATTGAATTAACAATGGAAGAACGCTCTTTTGTTATTCTTGGTTTTTGCATGGCCCGTGGTTTTCTGGGTTTTTAATCTAAGTACTGCTCGACTAAGAAAAAAAAAGAAAAGAAGAAGAACACTCTTTCAATATATATGCATCATTAAAAGATTTTTATAGAGATGACCCAAGAACTCTATCGAAGAACAATATTCAACCTGGTCTACCTTTTGAAAAGAATCCATTGAATTAACAATGGAAGAACGCTCTTTTGTCACTCTTGGCTTTTGCGTGGCCCGTGGTTTTCCGGGTTTAAGTACTACTCGACCGAGAGAAAAAACAGAAGAAGAACGCTCAGTGTCAAGTCAAGATTATAACCAGATGTACCACCAATCATGGAGAAAGATAGGACGACCAAACTGACAACTTTTACACTTCCAAAAAAATATTTAATTTTTTTAAGGACTTTGGATAATATACCACTTAGGGAAGCTCGTGCGTTGGCAAAGAAAGAAATAGTGACCTATCAATTTTGTATAAAGACAATAGGCAAAACGATCACTTCAAGTTGGGTTGAATTATTGCATATGATATGTGCCGCTCAAATCTGCTCAAGCACCGTTTTTATCCGTTGATTACATGTGGAAACAATCAAAAAAGAAATCCACATGGGAAATGTGGATGACATTTAACAACTCAGATAACAACTCATTCATTTATTCAATATGAATGAAAGAAAAATCGGCCTGAAACATCAACGGCAAGAATTTGAATCCCTATCTTCTCCGACAAGCCAATGGAAAAACATCTCATTGCTAAAAAGTCAAATTTGATGAATGTATATAGATGTCCAGATACAAGAAAACGGAACCAGTAAGCAAGCTATTGAAGGAGACACAGTCGAATACAACTACTAGTATTTGTGTACGTATGACCGTTAAACGAATTGTGGGATCCACAAAAATCAACATTTGTTACACATACATTGACAAATTATTGATTCACGACAATATCCATAATGCTCATGTATGTAGACAAGACGACCAAGTCTAACAAAACTCCATCGATACTTCTGAATCATGTTGACTGTATATGTATTAGAATAGATCAATGAGAATTGGCCTTGCCTTAAAAGTAGCTTCTTTTTTCAAAAACAACGAAAACAATAATACCAACCACTTTGGTGCATGAACTTTACGAAATTTCTATAACTTTCTAATACGTATAATAATTCTTCGTTTCACCAGTCACCACTTTATAACATTTCAACTTGGCGTAAGTCCGCCAACCCTAGCTGGAGAGAGATAAAGAGAGAGAGAGCTTCAGATCTGGTGGGGGTGTTTCCCCTGAATCCCGTTGGATCCTCGGTGTTCTCCAACTTTTGGTGAACCTGTGTCGATATATTCTTCCTTTCGCAAATCTATTGTCTCATATCTATGATAGTTTTGGTTGTGTCTCATCTTGTGGGTTACTCTCTGAGGTATTGCCGCTGGGTCATGGTAGATCCGCTTCTTATTAGTTTGTTGGTTCTGGAGAAACTAGTTGGCGCTCTATGTCATGTTCGGGAGGAAGATGCGGAGATTGTTCTTCCTTTTGTCAACATTATTTTATTATTATTTAGTTTTGGTCTAGTTTGTTCAATAAGGTCCAAAAACTCTATGAGTTGTTTGTGTTGTTTTTCTTTCATAATTTCATAAACTTAGTTGAATTTGCTGAATTTCGTAATCTCTTTATGAGAGTCATGCCGAAAAAATATTCTCTCCAAATTGTTTTAGCTTTTAACGATAAATAATAGTTATAAAATATATTTTGTAAGATACATAACCAAAAAAAAAATGTCAATCACTGCCGTACACATGGCGAATGTTTCTATCAAAAACTCCTTTTATTCTACCATCTTAATGTCTATTTATGTGGAAGGTCAATAATGAGCACGCGATTTTGATTTTTGGAACTTTGAACATTAAGGCTTACTATAAAGCTATATTTCAATGATTTTGACGGATTATGGCCGTCCAATCTGATGACTGAACTGTCAAAGACGATCTAAAAGTTATTGTGGTCCCACCCAAAGACCTAAGTTGACACCCCAATATCCTCAAAACGAAAAACAAGAGCCTGCACGAAATTGATGTCTCAAAACGCAAAGCTTAATATTATATTTGTGCTGTGTTGACGAAGATGCCCATAACAGGATAGAAAAGAGGTGGGACCCACAAACGCTGCAGCCACCGAGATTTAGACACGTAAAGGGAGCAGAGAATCAAAGCTTGTCGATGATCTCAAGGAGAGGGGCAGGTGGGTAAATCAGAGCCGTCCAGATGTTGGAGAATGGAGGTCCTTTGGATAGTCCATCTTGGAGTAATGACGTGCTCGGATTTTCTTGCGGCCAAAAAAGTCAATGATGAGTTTAACAAACTAAAGTCAAAAAGTCAATTCAACGAAAAAACAGAGTCAAAAAGTTCTAGATTTATACTGACCAAAAAAACATCAAATAAGTTAAAAAAAAGTGCGTCATATATGTTCTTGGCAAAGAAAAAGGTTTATCAAATGAGTGAAATTTTTTGGTTAAAAAGGTAAAAATGTCTAGTTTCCACGCATCCATATTTATATTATTAAGGGGAAATATGTTATCAACCACTACACCAATGTTCCAAATTTACCCTAAATATAATTAACATTATTTGAAATACTAAACTCAAAAACCAAGGGTAATATGGAAATTACATATAATCATTAGATTAAATACTCCCTTCCAAACATATCTCATTCCTTTCATCTTTGACTAGTCTTTTGACACACGCTTTCTACATGCAAATTCGGCTTTATTACAATTTAAATTTGAACATAAAGATATTAAATAAACTTATTTTTATACAATTTTAAGAACAAATATTTGACATGGCATTTTTTTTTAATTGGAGTCGCTTACTCTCTTTTTCTTTTTGGTCAAATGGAATTTCTTACTTTACTGTTATTAAGAAACGTGGTCTCCTTCTTTTTTTCTTTTTTCTTTTTTTTTTTGTCAAAACGTGGGTCTCCTTTGTGTCCATAAAGTTGCAAGCTTTTTGAGTTTGTCGTATGAAAATGGAATTGGGTATAAAAATAGGAGACCTTCTTATTATTAATGTTTCACCGTTTGATGCTTCTGCCCTTAAGCGCTTTTATTTATTTGTCATGGCAAAAGGTAGGGACAAGTAAATGTGGTTACTGTTCACGTGAATAATATATGTCATAGCAATCATTTTTTTTATTTTTCCATTCATTGCCATGAAAACTACTGTTCACGTGTATCTTATGCAGAAACATTCAACCATATTTTGGTAAGAATTGGTCCCTCTCAATACAGCAATATAATTATTACAATAAAAAAACTTTAAAAAAACAATGAAGTTAGTATATAAAATGGAGAGCTAACAGAATGAGATATTAAATTTGAGCTTTGAACTAAATTGTCATATAGGCGAACAAAATTTTGACATTTGACAACTGACAATTGTATTGGTGATGCAAAGATACTTTCAATTCATTGTGCAAATAATCCATTAGTGTAGCAGTTTGAACTAATTGATCTCCCGAGTAAGGTTTTGGGTTCGAGTTCTAGCATATGTGTTATGTGTATGAGTTTAGTATATTATCTCCCCTCTCAATAAGAAATATCCTAAAAAAAAGATATTTTCAATGCCTATATATGAAATTTCATTACAATAATAAAACAACGTAGAGAAGAGACTAAAGAGTTTATGAGTGATATATTTTTTGCATTTAGTAAGAATACATTTTAAAATAAAGATGAGAAAGTAATAAATTCTCACTTTTTCACATCTTTATCTCTTATCACACTTACACATAAACTTTCATTAGATTAATTACACATACATCATTTTACAGAGAAACTTCCATCAGATTGCACACGTGTCATTTACACAGAAACTTTAAAAAGATTGCACATGCATCACGTATGTATATCTTATATATGAATTAATCCTATATAGTTATTATGCTTCTATATTTGTATTATTCCTTTATTGGCATTTGTATCTACCTTGTGGTTAAAATAGAAAAAATGGATTTTGGTAAACTCACTCCTGAGATATGAGGTAATATTTATTTTGTTTTTATCAGAAAAAAGAAACTTTTATTTTGAGTTTTGTATGAATGTGGAGTGATGGCGCAGTTGTGGATAGAGTAGCTGAGGCCAGCTGTGACGCGGGGGAAGACACGTGGGAACAGTGTCAAATTTTTGGAACAAGACTAACGTCAGCAGTGAGCTAGCAAAAACCGGACGGCACCCACAGCACAGAGGAGAGGGCCACAGCTCTCTCTCTCTCTCTCTCTCTCTCTCTGTGGTTACAAGGCAAGGCAAGGCACTTGGTTTAAGGAAATCTGTAAACCAGACACCACCCACGTGAGTTGCTTTGCTTGGATTAATTGGGTTACAGAACTTATCACCTATCTTACCCAATTTTTTCACTAAATCACTTTCATTTTATCAACTTAATTAACACCGCCACTCCATCAAAATTAATATATAATTAGTGAAACGGTCAAACTATGATTTATCTGCAGAATGAAATAGTATTTCAGACCTATCAACGACTGACAGTTACTTACGAAATTCACTAATAACTAATAACTATTCTTTTAAAATCTCTTTGCCGTTTTTTCTTTTTTTGGTTCAAGTCTTTGCCTTTTCTCTGTATGATGAGGAATGGAAATCGTGAGTTTTAGAATTGAGGTATAGAAAAAAGAAATGACGGGGGATCCTGTCAGCATGCCCATGTGTTGAAAGCAGTGCTTGACATGCACAAAATGGGGGTATTTGTGGGTGTTCGTGGAAATCAAACAATGACTTGTCAATCGAGAGCGAGAGTTCAAGCAAATTAGCTTAGAGAAGGGTTTTGCCTAAAATGGCATGAGATGAGAGAAAACAAGAGAAAAATAGAAACCCAGAAAAACGAAGAGGTGGGGAGGGCAAAGAGCCAAACACACACTCTTCATAAAAAAAAAGAGCCAAACACACACTAGGAGAGAGAGAGAGAGGGTGGCCCGCAGTTGGTGCTAAAATTTGTACGGATTGATGCCTCAGTCGCACGAACCAACCTGAGATTCTTCCACGTATGAGGCCACGAGTTGGCTAAACAAGATTTGTGGCTGCAACTTAGATCAGCTATAGTAGGCCTATGCCTGTCCATTTGAAAATTATACAAAGGGAAAAAAAATTGCTTGGTTTGGTAACCAATTAGAATTTACAAGCGATATTAGAGAGAAGACAAAACCGAACAAGAACGTCAATTGCAATGACATTTAATCACTTGAATTACAAATTTCTTATCAAATCACGTGTTAGAGATGCTGTAAATTGGTATTCGGTGCCCTATTTATAAGTGTCCCATCGATACGTATATACAGGGTTGGGGTAACGGAGGGTGGGGATGACCCTAAAGAGAAAAAAAGAAGGGACATAGCAATGTTCCCATAAAACTAGTGACGTCTGTCCTAAAAACCTCCCCACCCATTATAAAAACCTCCCCACCATTCCATTTATTCACCCTTCTTTCTTCACATCACCCCCACTATAGCTACTTGTTCAAGCCACCCAACGCCACCTCTTCATTTCTCTCTCAAACCCATTACCACTTCACCACCATGCAACTTTTCTTCTCATCATTATTACCACCACCTTTTTCACATTCTGATTTTGTTCTTCTTTTGATTCCAGCCCTTCTGCTCTTAGGCCTGGTCCTCCAATGGCGCCACCGCAAACACAAGCGCCTGCCCCCTGGCTCAATGGGCTGGCCTTATATTGGAGAGACTCTCAGGCTTTACACTGAAAACCCAAATTCATTCTTCTCCAGCAGGCAGAAACGGTACACAATTCAACCACCAGAACCCCCCACTTTGCCTTGCAATTTTCTTCATTTCCTAGTTCATCCTAGCTAGCTAGATTCTTTCTCTTTTTTTTTTTTTTTATCAAACACGTTTCTTATTTTAATTGTATCATAGTTAGTGCATGTATAAAACTCTTATTTACTACAGTTGTATATAATCTCACCACATGATTGACATGTAATAAGTGATGTCAGAGAGGAATGGAAATATAGTTCATTGATGTATTTTTCATTTTATTTTTGTAGGTATGGAAATATATTTAAGACCCATGTTTTGGGGTGCCCTTGTGTGATGATTACAAGCCCAGAAGCAGCAAGAATGGTTCTTGTAAGCCGGGCACATCTGTTCAAGCCAACTTATCCGAGAAGCAAAGAAAGAATGATAGGACCAGAAGCCATATTTTTCCACCAAGGGACCTACCATGCAAGTCTGAAGAAGCTGGTTCAGGCTTCCCTTTTGCCCTGTGCAATAAAAGGGTCAGTTTCAGAGATTGAGCATATTGTTCTGAGGCTTCTACCCACTTGGGAAAACAGCAGCATCAACACTTTGCAAGAGATGAAGAGGGTAAAATATACATATCTGTCAGTTTTGTTGGTATAATTTTTTTTTACTTTTCTTGCATGACTCTGAGGCATTTGGAATCTTAACGTTTGTTCCTTTTCTTGGCTTGGCCTGCCAGTTTGCTTTTGATGTGGCAATGATTTCAGCCTTCGGCAACAAAAGGGACTTTGAAATGGAAGGAATTAAACATCTGTATCAATCCCTTGACAAGGGCTATAATTCCATGCCTCTGGATCTACCTGGAACTCCTTTTCACAAAGCCATGAAGGTGATACATAAAAAAATATGTATATTTTCCTTTTGTGGTCCACCCAATTTTCCAAATTCATCCAATTTCATTGGACGTTGGTGTTTTTAATCTCTTTGCAACAACATTGGATTTTAATAAATGTCATAAGCTCACCTTAATTTGGACTAATATAATAATTATCAAACGGGCCTAAATAATTGACTTTTAAATATGTTTTTGTTGAGTAGGCAAGGAAGCTTCTCAATGAGACATTGAGGGGATTGATAGCGAAGAGAAGGAAGAGTGATGAGGAAGAAAGTGGTGGCCTGCTGAGAGTACTGTTGGGAAAGGACCAGAATAAGCCTAATCTGCAGCTTAGTGATTCTCAAATTGCTGACAATATTATTGGGGTTATCTTTGCTGCTCATGACACTACTGCAAGTGTCCTAACATGGCTCATCAAATATCTGCACGATAATGCCGATATCCTAGAAGCTGTCACTGTAATATTAGTTTTCCCTTCTTGATTAATCTTCTTTAAAAAAAGAAAAACACAGAGACTGACAAGTTGATCTTTTAGAGAGAACAAGAAGGAATTCAACGCAAATTATTAGCTGAGAATCGTGGGCTTACGTGGGATGATACTAGACGCATGCCTTTAACAAGTCGGGTATGTTGTTGTACGTGTTATGTTATGTTGTTACACTACAAAACTTGAATGACATATGCAAATCAAAATTTATGTGACGAAATTGATACGACAATCTAATAAACTAACATCCTCAAAAGATTTATGTTGCAAGTCAAATGCTTTATGTTAATGAATTGAATTAATAAAATATTCTGATAAGAAATATATATTCACAAAATATATATATAGGGGAGAATGATTGAAGTGAACTAATAAATATCTCAGGTGATTCAAGAAACTCTAAGAACAGCAAGTATACTGTCGTTCACATTCAGAGAAGCAGTGGAAGACGTGGAGTTTGAGGGTTATTTAATCCCTAAAGGTTGGAAGGTGCTGCCTCTATTCAGAAGCATTCATCACTGTGCTGATTTCTTCCCTCAGCCCGAAAAATTTGACCCTTCAAGATTTGAGGTAAAACCTTAGCCAAAGAAATTATAATATTATTCATGATATGATATTAATAATATCCTCCCTTTCTATTATCTCTGTGTGTGATCAGTACTGTGTCACTGGGTAAGATTCAACAAGTGGGTCATGCAGCACTGTTATATTTTATCTTGTTTTGGCAGAAACATAAGGTTATCAATCGCTGGATTACCTGGTCCTGTCATTTTCAATGTTATATATGAATCTTCTTCTACTTAGAGGATCTGAGTTATCATCAATATCTTTCTAACTATCAAGTCATGTGACCTGGTTTTGTTTTTGTAGGCTAGTAATTTATTTATTTATCAACAACTATCGTCCATAAATTACATATTTCAAAGAACAACGAAATAGAGACTTTCTGTCACTAGACTAAATGATCATTTGTCTTCCAAACTAATAATTATATGAATAATAGGTAAGTCACTAGTATGTAACGTATACATATATTTAATTGGTTGGGTTTTCTTAGCTAGAAAGTCTTTAGAATTATATATATGTGGCAGAAGAAACTGAGAAAATAATCAAGGTTTTGTATAAATTAGTGATGGATGGTTGAAGTGATGTTTTAGCTTGTTTTGGTGACTAATTGTGCGATGGTGCAGGTGCCACCAAAACCAAACACTTTCATACCGTTCGGGAATGGCGTGCATTCTTGTCCAGGCAATGAGCTGGCCAAGCTTGAGATGTTCATCCTCCTCCACCACCTCACCATTGCTTACAGGTTAATCTCTCTCTCACTCTCAATTAAAATACGCTATTATAATGCCAAGGGTTCTAGTCCAATGAACAAGAAACTTGACTTGCATACTAGTTGTGTTAGGTTTGAATCCACATGTCCTTGATAGTGTGTGTGAGAAATCCTTTTTTCTTTGTAGTTTAGACTATCACTTGTATATATATATATATATATAAAGCTATTAATTACTGAAATTAAAGAATATTGTCAAAAAAATTCATTGGGTTATAATCCTGGAGAAATTTTTAAATGTTCCGAGTACACCACGTGATTGGTATACCATCCAATAGACCTAGGACATGTGGAATTACTCTCCAACTTACTGCATTGTTTTTTATGACATGTGGGCAGACTGCATTGGAAATATTCCACATGTCCTACTTCTAGTAGATGGTACACCAGTCACGTGGTGTACCGAGAACGCCCAAAAATATGCAATTTTTTCTTCTCCTTTTTGGTTTTGGGTAAAATTCATTTGTCCCCCTCTTAGTTGACCAGAGAGGCTACAAGCAAGATGGGAAGTGGCCGGAGAATGATTGGTGGTCCAATGGTCCTTCCCTTAGGCTGTGGGTGTGGAAGTGGTCCTCAGTATCAATGAGGGCGAGTGGGCATTTTGTAGGGTTTCTTTCTTATTCTCAATGAGTGTGCTGAGTAGAAAACTGGGTCGCCATATGTCATATACACCCAAATATAGATTTGTTCATTTGCATGTTAAAACACGTGGTATCCATGCACCTACCATCATTAGTCAAGCATTATTTAATCATGACCTCTCAAGTTTGCATGAGACATATGCTACTAGTCTCCAAAAATTGAAGCAAGCTTTAATAATAAAAAGGCAAAACAGCTCAGCAACCCCCCACCCGACAGCCCTCCTCCGGCGGCTCCTCCCTCCATTGCCGTGTGTATGTATTCATATATCTGTATACAGACATACGGCTACAGGTACATATGTAGTCTCCCGATTAAGATTTCAATCGGTAGATTAGAATAATTATTTTTCTTTATACCAATTTACAATATATAGACCATGCACAAGGGATATCTATCTAGACAGTTCATTTTATGTCATGAATAAAAAAAATTAACAGAAATACAGTTTTGTGTAAAGCCTATACAATTTTGTCTGTACGAGGATCAAAAGCAATTTTCTTTGGTCAACTTTCTAGTACACATCCATCAATTTTTTTCGCACATGTAGGACCTGCCCTTAACCCTAATCAACTATCATCAGGACTGACAGAGACAACCCTTTTAGTAATATTAGATTGTGGGACATCTCTCCCAATCCCACCCTTTTTTCCCAAATCTCTGGTATCATCCAGGGACGTTAGCCTCATATGGGGCATTAGCCTCTACAATTTTACCAATTGTTATACTCCATTCATAATATTTCACATGGAGAGTTTAATTATATGTAACATGTTAATCAGACTTGGAGAGTTAATTAGTTATATATAATATGTTAATCAGACTGTCGGACAAAAGAATATTTTCGTAAATAGGATTCTATTCGAAAATATCATACCTGAGAGACAGACAATTAGCCAGCTGTGTGCTCAGTCTAGATGGAATGGCTATGAAACATTTGGTTTGCCAGCTGTAGAAATGGTGGTTACCACAGCTCTCTCTTCTGCATGTTTTACACCACAACATCACAAGTTGTCCACATCGAGTACATATATCCTTATAGCCTCATGATTTTGTTAGCATCATAGCTACTACAGTACTTTTTGTTGGGTTAGTTTGACATTGTTATTGATTATAACAGTGATATTTGGCGATGTGATTGCTACCAAGTGGTTGATGGCTTTTGCAGATTTTTCTTTTTGGTATCAGAATGAGGAATGCTAAGCTCGGTCGCCCATGCAAGTAGATAATTTATGAGCTATTGATGCATGCGAGTCTCATAGTGTACGAACGGCTCATAGTCACATGCGTGTCTTGCATGACTGAGCATGGCAAAATTTATAGCAGCATATACATATGAGCTTTTATTTTGGCTAAGTTCTGTATGATTGGCATTGATCAGGTGGCACGTGACAGGAGATGAGGATGGGATACAATATGGCCCTTTCCCAGTACCCAAACAGGGATTACCAATAACAGTAGTCCCAAGAAGCAAGAGTGTGAGATGAACATGAAGCTAAGCGAAGGTAGCTTTTGGGTTCTTGACGACAACACAAACTTCTCCAATGGGGCCAAAAGCAAGCATACCCCATCGAGCTCTTTTCTCTTTTAAATTTAGTTCCATGGTGTTTTTCTTTTCGAATTTGTCATTGGGAATCCAATGTATCTTCTACGTCTCTCTTGGGTACGTGGATTTTGTCTAGTTTGTTATCGTAGGATCAAAATGTCAGTGTCAAAGTGTGAATTTAATGTGTGAGAGAAATGAAATGTGTTTTGTGCTGAAAAAAGCAATATTGCAAGGAAATGAAAAAAATTCAAGATGAAATCAATCAATCAAGATTATGCCTTTTTTTCTTTTTCTTTCTTCCGTAGAATGTGTGATTAACAAAGGATGAGAAGGAAGATCAAATGTGTGTGGTTTTGAATATTGATGAAGCAACTTTCAGCTTCTTAGATTTTTCTTCTGCTGCTGCTCTCTCTGCTCTGGAAGAGGTCTGGCCCCATTTAACCTAAAAAAGTCACAAGGCAAGGCAAGTTGTGTGCATGGATATATAGGGTGTGCACACTAAAAATCCACGTAGGGCAGTGCCAAAGCACAACATTGTAGCCTACGTGGATGCGTTTAACAGGTCCAGTTGAACTAGTGCTGGGAAAATGTTAGAGTTTAAGGACACTTGAGCTTTTGAGAGGGATATTTGAATATTGTTCAAGACAATGATGTTCAACCTAATTGAGTTGTTTTTCTGGTGATGTTGTCTTTTGGCTTGCGTGAGTCTTTTGCTTTTTTAAATATACACAATAAAATGTGTGTACCAAAAAGATACCAATTTGACCAATCTTCTCCAAACCAATCACATCAACAAGGTTTAAATCAACATTTTAAACCCCAGAATTTGGATAAAATAATTAAAATTTCAAAACTTGTAATTTCTTTTATCGGATTAAGGCGAAGTCAAGAGTTGATGTGTGTGGGGGCCTTTCATAAAATATAAACAATAAAAAATTCAAATTTATAAGACATACCAATAACATAATGGAGATAAGCTCTTCGAACTTGGTCTTGAACATTTGGATGGTAACTCAATATTTGATTACGTAATCTGGGATCAACTGACAAATTTTCCAAGTTAACTTCCATTTGCTTTGAATTACTTTCATTTTTCTTTTGACTCTTTGCAGGCGACGATTCCACTAACTCAAACTTTGATTTTCTTTTGAAAAATCTTTCCATAACTGAAAAACATATATGAACTAAATTTAAATTGAAACAAGTACGAACATTTTCTCAAACTTATAAACCGAAACAAATTGAGCAGTCTATTAATTCTATTAATCAAACCAATAAAGAGTCATATATATGAAAATTCATAAAATAAAATTAAAAAGTTATCAACACATCACAATTGCAACAAAGGGATAGGAGGCCCACCACTTTCTGCATTTGTTTGTAGCTTCCACTTTACAGCTATATAGTATTGTTTTTTTAATAAAAATCTGAGTGGGGGCCTGGGACTGCTCTGGTCCAATGTGCCTCCGCCCCCTGATTAACCTATGTAAAGTAATGAGGCTTAATTGTTTGTATAAGTAAGAGGGATGACCGTTGCAACAACCATGGTGGTAGTGACGGTGGCAACGAAAGCGATGGCGGTGGTGCGATTGGTAAGTGGTTGTGAGTCACACATAGTAGTGGTGTGGCAATGACAATGACGATTGTAAGGAGGTGGTAATGGAGGAGCGGTGGCAGCGACAATGACGGTGTCGGTAAGTAATGTTGGGATAGTATTGGCGGTGATGTTGACGATAATGGTAGCGATGGTCACTACATCTCAAAATTTCATTGGTTTGGAATTTGAAAATAGTACCTACATTAGGTGTAATTCTTGTTTTCTTATGTTTTTTCTACAATAATATGAGATTTTAAGTCCCTCACCAACCCCAAATTCCACCTCCAAACTTACTCATCCAAATGCTCATTCAGACAAGTAATCCCATTGTAAGTGTAGCTGCTCCAAGAAGAGATTACTTACAAATAATGTAATTTTCACCGTAGCCGAGAAATAATATACCCCTTGTTTGACATATGAAAGTTCAATTAAACTCCAAGACATGAAGAGGAACCAGAACAACACACTTTTGTTTAGGCTTGGGCGCGAATTGGTTCGGAACGGTAGACGGCTCTTCCATTAACCAAATCGAAGACTTTGGTAGACTTCGAGTCGGTTAACCTAATATTCGGTTTGGATTGGTTCAGTAGGCTGATAGTACCGTAATAAAAACATATTAATAAAAATACAATTTATAATACATAACATAAGTTCTTGAACAAATAATCAAATCAAATAATTTCACATACCATTTATAATGATTTCTTCAGCCATTCAATAATCAAATCAAATAAAAATTTTGATCACCCAAAATTCAGCATTGGAAAGGACAAGCATGTCCACGGGCCACATACTGTCGATATCGGTTTGAAAAATGAGCCAAGAAATGCCAAAGAGTGTCTATCTAACATATGAACACAATGGTCAGATCCTAACTTGGCAACCATGACCTTTCAAGGAATAATAAAAATGAGTTAATTTTGTTCCATACCCTAAACATGAAAAACGTCAAACGGTAAGTTTCAAAAACCTTGGTCAAAATTAGAAATTGGTTACCATAAATAACAAGTCAAAATTTGATGTGTAAAATGGGAAGCTAATTTCCTGACCAGACCAAACACATGGACACAGATTCTTCATCTTGGATAGGGCAACAGATAGTAAATTTACAACTAACATGAAACACCAAGAGTAACGTTATTCATGCTAAGCGGCCCCACAAACATAAACTTACATAAAAAAAAAGGCGGGGGAGGAAAGAAAAGAGAAAACTGGACATCGTACCCGAAAAACACAAGACACAAGAGCCAGAAAAAGGTCCAAGAATAATCTATCTTCTCATGTGCATGAAATTGGAAATAGCATAGAAAGGACGTAAAAGACAGTAAATTGTTTGAATGCCGACAGAAGAAACAACCCGTACTAATTTTTCAAGTGTTGAAATGCCAGATACTCGGCGGTTTTCCTGTACACCTAAGAAATCTGTGGTGCAAATCAAAGTTCAGTCGATATATCTCACATTTAATGAGGTGTCCCTCATGTTCATGAGGTGGAGTTCCACAATGCCAGCCTATAGAACTTGTCAAACATTAAAGTCTGGCTCACCAGAGGGTCACAGAGCCAGTGGGTGAATACCACAAAACTAGCTTCCGTATGTGCTGATCTAGAAGTAAGACCACATGTTATTGATGCCTCATGGAAAGCTAGGCTATTCTGGATTATAGCAGGATAATGCTCCTACAGATCAGCATATGTTTTCAAATAGTTTACTCTTGCATTAGTTATTGAAAAACTGAAAAGGTAACTGAATTTCTTAATTTGAAAATTCAGCCTCTTTGTTGGGAGACAAAGACATGACTTTGTCATAATTTCAGAGATAAGGCTTCAATTCAATCTAAGATAAGATTTGTCCCCTGCTTATCTAATTTATACTGATCATCAGAAACTCTGCAAGGAAGAAAGCATGCCAATTCAAGCACGCAAATCAGAATATTTCAAGCAAGAGCCAAATGGTATTTAGAACATGGTTCAAGAGATCAGCTGAGTAACATGGCATACGCACATCAAACGAAAACCTACCTAATTAAGAAAGTCTTGGCATCTCACATGCATACACACGTATGAGCATGGTAACAAAAAGCACTAATGGATAATCTTAATTCCATTATTGAAACCTATAATTGAAAGAAACTCTATTTCCAAAAAGACTAAATACATTAAACACATGACTGAGTTAGATTTCACCTACCCACAGTGATTCCAAAAAAATGTGTACCCAAAAGAAAAGTTATTTACAAATCGGACAAAAGACCAACATTCATTGCAGATATGTTCAAGCTCAATATCAATGCTTTCTTTCTTAAAGTTATGCATACACACGTATGAGCATGGTAACAAAAAGCACTAATGGATAATCTTAATTCCATTATTGAAACCTATAATTGAAAGAGACTCTATTTCCAAAAAGACTAAATACATTAAACACATGACTGAGTTAGACTTCACCTACCCACAGTGATTCCAAAAATGTGCACCCAAAAGAAAAGTTATTTACAAATCGGACAAAAGACCAACATTCATTGCAGATATGTTCAAGCTCAACATCAATGCTTTCTTTCTTAAAGTTATGGATTAAACTGGAGAAGAGGAACTATTCAAAAGCGAAGTTGGCATTTCCTCATGCCCTTGTAAGAGCATCTCCAACAACCTCTTCAACCACTTTGGGATGCTCAAATTGATGAGCCACATCAGAAAAATTCCCTCCAACAGTCTCTTCAACCTCAGTCATCAAATCTGCAACCCCATTCTCTCTCTTTAGAACTGGTAAGTTGACCTTACCTCTTCAAAACATTTATTTTGTTTTGGGAGAATCAAAATCATATGAAAAGGCTAAAAACATTTATTTTGCTTGATGGGTTTGGTGTACATTTCATAATTCAAAGTTCAAATTTATTAAAATGTTATTAATTATTTCAAATGTTATTAATTATTGTTGTTTTAAGTTAAATATTGTATTAAATTGAAGAGACTGATGAGGCACAAAATATTAAAGTAGCAAATAAGGCTTTTCAAATTGCCACATAGGTCAACAAACTTCAATTTGAAGAGTTTTTTTTATTACTACTGTTGGAGATGCTCTAATGTCTTCAGTTAAACTAAATTAACCTTCAAGGTCATCTTCATGACGACCTTGTTTATGCTATCACCTACTAAAGCCGTTTTAAGTTTTCACATATGGATTCACTTCTAGTGACCTTTATTTTAGCTTTCTTCTTTAGATTGGTACATTTTTAACAATCTTGCAACATGCTCAACTTACTTTCCACTTCAGTTGCCCTAACTCTACACAGGCAGCATTGTCTGCAATCTCTCAATGAAATACAGTGGCAACATAACTTTATAACTTTATGATAAATCCTATAGTGGATTCTGTTCCTACGAACCAAAATGCCTACCAAAAAGGAGAGTTATAGTGGAGTGTACAATCCTCCTGGGGTTAGATTTCTACCCAAATTTAGCAGTCATTAATTTTTGACTCTTACAATCAACTACCAGTTTAGAGTGATTATCTGCAAGCCCAAGCCCTTCTGAGCACAGCATGATTCAGTGCAGTCAAATCATGCCAACATGCTTGGTGGAGAATGGTCCAAATCAGGGTGGAGATTGAGCAAAGTGATTGCAGCAACTTGTTGACCATATCTCTCCAACATTATTTCAGTACACACACATATAGATACTTCAAGAAATCAGAAATCATTGTCATTTTTACCAATAACAACTAAGACCTTGAGACTAACATAAAGTAGAGAACAATTGTTTCTGCTTTATATATCGTAGCATGCACAGTTTTCCAACACATCATAGTGAAACAAAACCTCACTATTAAAGCCTATATGGAAAACCACCAAGACAAGTGAACAAAAGGTGTTAGAATTTGGAGAGATTGGGGAGTTGAACCAAATGGGTCGTAACATACATGAACTGAACTTGATCCAAAAGCACTAAGTTCATTATTTTGGGTTTTAATAAGTTCCATGAATTTGGAATAGTTTGGCTTTTAATAAATTCCACGTATTTGGAATTCTTAGAGTTCTCAATGTATCTAGATTAATGGGGTTCATTAATTTGGGTACTAGTTCAATGTATGGGGTGAGAGATTAAGACTTTAAATACTTGTATGCATAGACTTCTCAAAGGAGTCGTTGATAATTGAAATTGAAAACAAAGAGAGTGTTCTCTCATCTTTGCTCATAATCTGGGTATTCCTAGAATTAACGGGTTTGAGTATTTTATCCTATCCTTATGCCAAGTTTCGGGTATTCTTAGACTAAACGGGGGTTGGTGATTCGTGGTTTGTGTTTCCAACATCCTTGCCCGAGTGCCGCTGCATCACCATGTATATACAAATCAACAATTCGATGTTGACTTGCAATGAAAGATAACCAATTCACACTTCTCCCTCTCAAGTGCAAATTTATCACATTTCTTCCCACACCTTTATTTGGACTTTCTTGGGTATTTCTGTGGTCGGGTACCTGCTCCCATACTCTATATTTCTGGGGTTTTTTTTTCCCAATGATCTGATACCAACTCCCATACTTTGATAAAAAGAGTTGTCCAACCCAAGATCACTCAACAGACTAGGTACATACTTCAAGGAATGTTGTCCTACCCATAACCTTCGGCCATTTGGGCTTGGTAGTTCATTAGAATTTGGAGAGATTGAGGAGTTCAACTAAAAGGGCCTTAACATACATGTGGAACTCAACTTGACTCAAAAGTGAAACCATTAGGTTTTGTGTTCATCCCTTGCATACTAATCCATAATTCCATGTTAACTTTCCGATGGGTACAACCAATTAAGACTTGTTTCCGAACAGAAGACAAAAAACAAATGCAACAAAAACAATAGCAAAGCTCAATAGAAATAACATGAAGGGCAATATAATCACTCAAACACAGATGCTGAACTTGTCTATAAATCTAACATTCTCATATTGATTTCAAAACTCAAGTACTTAAGTAGTACACATTATGACCTTCAGAATACAGAATTAATAACTGCATACCTTGTGACCAACTAATAGATAAAAGGAATGAACTTGTACCTAACTTTACTCGCATACTCCACATACCTCTCCCCAAAAGTCTCAACCATCAAAGCCTCCTCCAGTTTTGCCTTCTGATCATAGTACAACGAACAAACTGCTACCATGAATAGCAAGCTCAAAGGTGCTCGAAGCGCAATGAAATACGTGGCGAACAGAAGCATTGTAGATGAATATATTGGATGGCGTACCCACCGGTAAGGCCCAAACTGTACAACAGCAGTTGGCACCACCACCTTTTCTGAATACTTTGCAAGATACAATGTTGAGTTATATTGCATTAGCAGAGTCACCAATATCAAAACCCAAATACCTACATTGCTCCACCCGCCAGGAATACGGTGAAGCTCTGGCCCTTCAAATGCAGCCAGCCAGTGACCAGCCATGACCCCAGCACAGAACAAAAGGCGCAACCACTTTGGTGGGCTCACATCCCACTTGGGGTCATGCGGGCGAGCATAGTAATCTCCATATAACCGTTTCCTCACACTAACATTGAAGAAAAAGAAGTAATGGTACACAAAGAAGAACACATAAGGCCAACCTTCAAGGAAGCCATTGAAATGGGCAGGTGGGACAAGTGTGAGCCAAGAAAACACTGAGGTGACAATGGCAAGTTGCTCAAAGATGCTTGCTTCACCTTGTAAATGCTTCCGAAAGCAGTATAGCCCGTAAATCCCGATTGATAGAGCTAGAAACCAAGGCCAAAACATCCAAGTCCAGCTGAAGTACATCCAGAAAAAGGGGCTCAAGAACAAATTGACTGTCCCTCTTGTGGCTGCAATTGCAATGGAAAAGATTCCAGACCACTTGATGACATCAAAAGGGGTTAATTTAAAAAGGGTAGCTTTGAAAGAATCAAAGGAGAGGTTTTTGAGGAGTTTTAGCAATGGGGTTTGAGACTCTGAGCTTGAGGTGCTGGAGTATGAGCATTTGAGCGGAGGTAACAAATGGGTGCTTCTTCTTGTTCTTGCTGGATATGATGAGAATGGATTTTGTGAAAGACATAAATTTGATGGATTCTTGAGGGGTTTAAGGCTATGCTGTAAGTGAGAGCTGTGGTTTATTGGATGGCCCTGTAGGTGTTTACGAAAAGGTCTGAGAGAGAAGTTGGGTCTATCAGTGAAAGCAGAACAGAATGGGATTGTTTTGGAATGTAGGAACATTGACTTGGCTTCCATGGTTGAGTGTGAGAGGAAAGCAACGATTTTCGAGTCCACAAGAATTTGGCTAATTCAAGCCAACGTTGGTCAACAGATTATCCAAAGAGACAGACATGGGAAAAATAGGGAGTAGTTCTTCTGTCATTCTGTGTTTTCTGTCATGAAAATATATTTTCTAGGATGGAGCCGAGGGTCTTATCTTATGAATTATTTTACGGGTTAATTGGGCCTACCCTCCTTTTGGAATGGTCCAGATATCCGTTCATAGAAGATGGGCCAAACTTAAATGTAAATTTTTGGGTCGGTAAACGGGTTATGTGTAGAAGAAAATTAACTTCTTTTATTTAAAATTGGCTTAATATCACAAAACATCTCTAAGGTTTACGAAACTATCAGATTGCATCCTCAATGTTTTTTTGTGTCATTCATGATCCTCGAGGTTAGTATGTGTGATCACAAATGATCCCTACCATTAGGCTCCGTCAAAAACTCTGTTAGTTTGCTGACGTGACATATATATATATATATCACAAAACATTCCTAAGGTTCATGCACCTACCACAAATGGTCCCTGCGAAATTTTTTTTTCATTTCAAATTCATAAAATTTTGATTTTCTTTTTAAAATTATTTAAACATATATTTTCTATTTTAAATACACATGACACTATATTTTTGAAGATGTGGGCTCCATATATATGCCACATCAACAAACTAATGAAGTTTTTGAAAAATAATTTTAAAATGAAAAAACCATTTATAGAAGGATTTTAACCTTGAGAGAACCATTTATGAATCCTAAACCCTTGGTTTTTTTCATTTTTAAATTTTATGATTTTTAAATTATTTAAAAAAAAACTCCATTAATTTGTTGAGGTGGCGTATATGTGGAGCCCACATCTCCAATAATATAGTATCACGTGTATTTAAAATACAATATATATTTTTAAATAATTTAAAAATGAAAACCAAAATTTTATGAATTTTAAATGAAAAAATTAAAAAAAATTCGAAGGGACCATTTGTGGTAGGTGTGTGAACCTCATGGATGTTTTGTGATATATAAATATGCCACGTCAACAAACTAACGGAGTTTTTGACGGAACCTAACGGCAGGGACCATTCGTCTCACACACACATATGAACAACTATTCTTAAAATTTCTCAATTTACAAACTTGCATGCTTTGAGCATGAAAAGAACATGTTGAACTTGATTTGTGAATCAATATTTGAGTATAGGATTTGTATCTCCATCTCACCTCACCTATCTATCACACTTTAATAAGACCCCTACCATATTTTAATTTGTTGGTTAAATAGAACATGGTACGAATCATTTAGTCTTTGATTTAGTAATAGTTGTCTTAATTTAATTAAAATAGGCTTTATATTCGACTGATACGAATCATACTGTAAAAATATATTTGTAAATATAATTTTGTTTACATGTAAACTTTTACATGACCAAAAAAACCATATTCCGAAAGACTGAAGTCGAAAGCTGTGGCCGTGTATGGCTTGTTTGCCAAGCCAATGATTGAAATAAATAATAAATCTGCGTAACGCATTTGCTGACCTCAAGGCCCCTCAACACAGACCACCAAATCTACAACCCATTGCCCAAAATCACCTCTCTCTCTCTCTCTCTCTCTCAAGTACACAGCTGAAAAATAGCCCCAAAAGTTATTTATAAAAGAAAGAGGCAAACAAACAAACAAACAAAAAATATAATTTTCCCAAATGGGTTCATTGAATCAGCTTCAGAAATAAGGTGGTTTCCATTGGCTCTCACCAATTCTCAGAAACGGAATTTCAATCTCATTTTCTGCCTGAGACAGCAAAGTTATGATTTTTTCTCGGATTGGTCGCTCCTTTTCTCGATCTTCTCGCTACAGAGTGAGTTTCCCAATCTTGTTCTTCCACCTTTCTAATTTAATTTTTATGCTAAATTTCTGGGATTTTGTTTTTGGTGTTAGAGTTCGATATATGGAAGTGGGCGTTCGGCGGCTCTGAATGGGAATGAAGCGATTTTGGGTGTACCACGTCTTGGTTCGTATCTGGGTCGGGTAGATGGTGATGTAGGGTTTTTTAGGTCTTATTTTGCTTCGTCAATAGCAGCCCACAAAGCCTGCGTTTCTGATTTCAGTTACATTCTTGGAAACCCTAAGCTTCACAGACATTTTTCTAGTGAAGCCCCAAAGAAAAAGAGTAAGCAAGTTACAAATTTTGGTTCGTTTATCTTTTATGATTTGGTTAGCAATTGTTATTTCAGCTAAATGAATCAAAATGTGGAAAAAAGAGTGATTGTTTTGGTCTTGCTGCTGCAGATTATGAGAACTTCTATCCCAAGGAAAAGAAGGAAATTCCCAAAGGAGATGAACAAAAATCAGAGTCCAAAGGTTAAATTTCCATCTTTTCAGCTGGAACAATGCTTATTCTCTATGCTATTTTTCCATTGAATTACAAATGGTTCTATCAGGAATTGCCATTAGTATTTGTTTGAATTGAATGTTTATCGTTGAAGTGGACAAAAGTAGGATTTTGTTGTTACCAATTTATTTTAGATTAGTGTTTTTAAGTCATCAGAACTTATGAGTGCTGGAATGTTGGATTAGTTCAAGTTGCCACTTTATGACTACATAACTCAGGTTGTCGAGAAAAAAAGTGATGTGGTTTTTAAGAGTTGGAGTTTGAAGTGGCACGTCTGTGATATTTTAGTTGTTGGTTTAAATAAGTATTTTCAAGGGACACATGGCTCTAGTGGTAGAGCACATATCTGACACTCATTGTCAGAGTTTGACTCTTGCTCTTCCCTCCGCCAGGGAAAAGACGTGTTTTGTGGTAAAGTGGATGTTTTATGTAGGGGGTGCGTGAACTTACATTTAGATAAATGACTACAGTTGTATATATCTTGACTTGATCATATAAGACTCAAGTAGGTTTGATAGAAAGTAGTGCCAAATTAAGAATGCTAGGTTCTGTGTTAATATTTGATAATGAAAACTCTTGTGATTTAAGGCTGTCCAGTGTTCAGCAGGGTGGGGGTGAAAGGGAGGAGGTGTTAGAGAATATAAAATCCCTCGTGGGGGCTTGTATTAGGCTGGCGCTTAGGATTTTTGGATTGGTTATTTACTTACGATCATTTATACTTGTTGATGGCTAATTATATTTTGGTTTTTGTTTTCTGCTTTTTTTTTTCTTATTATTATGGATTGCCTGCATATAGGCCCTTTTAGTAGGTTTTGGAGATTTTGTCATATTGAGTAAGAATATTGGTTCATCATATTTTCTCTTTGTTCTATTTCTTCTCTTTCTCTCTCTTTTTTCTCTCCCCGTCCTAGATCATATGCTCCTTCATCACCCAGAATTTCAGGAATATGCTTTTAAGTCAATTCCTTGTTGACTTTTGCATTCAAAATCTTTAACATTAATACTAACTTGAATGTTCATTCAATTTCAGATGACTCAAAGGCAGATGATCAGGGGAGTTTTCAGGAAACTTTCTTGAGGCAGTTTCAAAATTTAATCACCCCGTTATTGGTCATTGGGCTATTTCTTTCCTCCTTTTCCTTTGGTTCTCCTGATCAGCAACAGGTAAGTGTATCCATAAATATGTGATATATATATATATATATATATATATATATATATGGATAGATTTATGCAATTAAAGTCGCATATTTTATCATTTCTTTTTTTCTTGTGATATAAAGCCAAGTCAATTTTAGTTTATGCAATTAGAGTCGCATATTATATCATTTCTTTTTCCTTTTTTTAATGATATAAAGCCAAGTCAATTTTACTCACAACTCACAAGTTTAAATTGTGCACATTACTAAGGAAAAATGCTTTGGAGTCCAACAATTTCCCTTTTTTTTTTCTTTCCAGTGCTATTACATGAGGTGGCTGGGACCTCGTACACATGAGAGTAGAGATTTGCGAAAGTAGTTTGGCTCGTTAACATCTTCTATAAAATAATAATGTAAAAATCAAAGAAGTTTGTCTCATTTTGATTTAGATTAGATTTGGCATGGGCAACGTCCTTGACTGAACTGAAGTTGGTCTTCAGCTAGATTCAGGCTACATGTTTTTGTGACCCTAATTACTGAAAAATTACCCGTTCAATTTCATATCAGTAAATTCGTTGAATTGGATCAGCAATACGTCAGGTTAAAGATCTGAGACCTGCTCTTAATCTTTTGTGGTGATATTTATAAAATAAATTAATTTGCATGACCAGCATAAATTTTTATATTCTATATCATTCTGTTTTATCTTGAAGGTAAGTTCTCTATTCCAGTGCAAAACATACTCATATGCTATGCAATTTTGTACTCTCTGCAGATAAGTTTCCAAGAGTTCAAAAACAAACTTCTGGAACCAGGCTTAGTGGATCATATAGTTGTTTCTAACAAATCAGTTGCAAAAGTATATGTACGTAGTTCACCGCGCAGTCAAACAAGTGATGAAGTTGTCCAAGGACCCATTAATGGTAACCCTGCTCGTGCAAATGGGGGTCAGTACAAATACTATTTCAATATTGGAAGTGTTGAATCTTTTGAGGAGAAGTTGGAGGATGCGCAGGAAGCATTGGGAATAGACCCTCATGATTATGTTCCTGTTACATATGTCTCCGAAATGGTTTGGTACCAAGAATTGATGAGATTTGCACCAACACTACTGCTTCTGGCATCCCTCTTGTTTATGGGGCGGAGAATGCAGGGTGGACTAGGCATTGGCGGTTCTAGTGGACGAGGCGGCCGTGGAATCTTCAACATAGGAAAGGCTCAAGTTACAAAAGTAGATAAAAATGCAAAGAATAAGGTTGGCGGCTTTCTGTTTCCCTAGTCCATACTGATGCTTGTTTGGTTTTCGTATGCATTCGAAATGTTTTCTTACCAGTTTTCTTTCCAATAGTTATAATCCCTTGTCTTAAGCACTCTGTTGCAAAGTTTCATCAGTAACATACATATTTTATTGGTTCAGATCCACTTTAAAGATGTTGCTGGGTGCGATGAAGCAAAGCAGGAAATCATGGAATTTGTTCACTTCCTCAAGAACCCTAAGAAATATGAGGACTTGGGAGCCAAAATTCCCAAAGGCGCTCTATTAGTAGGCCCTCCTGGCACTGGAAAGACTCTTCTCGCGAAAGCAACTGCAGGGGAATCTGGTGTTCCGTTTCTATCTATATCTGGTTCAGACTTCATGGAGATGTTTGTTGGTGTTGGACCGTCTAGAGTTAGAAACTTGTTTCAGGAAGCAAGGCAATGTGCTCCTAGTATTATATTTATTGATGAGATTGATGCAATTGGTCGAGCAAGGGGGCGTGGGGGCTTCTCAGGTTCCAATGACGAGCGTGAAAGTACTCTAAATCAGTTGCTGGTAGAAATGGATGGCTTTGGAACAACTGCTGGAGTAGTTGTGCTTGCTGGCACCAATAGGCCTGATATTTTGGACAAAGCCTTATTAAGGCCTGGTCGATTTGATCGCCAAATTTCTATTGATAAACCTGATATTAAAGGTCGCGACCAGATATTTCAGATATACCTGAAAAAAATCAAACTTGATCATGAACCATCATACTACTCTCAAAGGCTTGCAGCCCTGACTCCAGGATTTGCTGGAGCAGACATTGCAAATGTTTGCAACGAAGGTGCTCTAATTGCTGCAAGGCATGAGAGTGCATTGGTCACGATGCAGCATTTTGAGGCGGCTATAGATAGGATTATTGGTGGTTTGGAGAAGAAGAACAAGGTAACTCATTTTTGACTGGCTCCTTTTTAATTTCATGGTATATGATAACTTTGTTTAATTTCTTAATATTTACCATTCTCTCCCCTCTCCTCATCTTCCGGAAAAGAAAGACTGACGCTGCATAACATGGGGTTGGAACAACACTGTGTCCTCCCTACTTAGGAGTCAGGTCATTTCTGTTACAGCTCTGATGATATGCACTATGTCTAGAGAGTTGATTGGAGATAATCATTACATACCTTGGAAGAAAATAAACTCCTGCTATCCATCTTCCTAAACTATAGTATTGGGGTTGGAATTGCTCATCTTATATGACTCTTTGGGTGCGCCTTATGCTGAGTTAGAGAGCATTCTTTCTATTGATCTGGACCTTGTAGAACCAAGGATTAAAATATCGGCCGTGCAGATAATATCGGGCCTCCAATTTACGGATATTTCAGGGGAAATATCGTTATCGTTTTAGGTATCGGGAAAAAATCAACAAAAATGACAGATATAGGCATTGAAACACATAATTTTGGAGTAAAACTTTCATAGATGTGTACATTATCAATGAATGTATTGAACAAATAAAACTCAATATTTACTAAGAATAAGATATACATATGATGAAATATAAGTGGTATGTAATGCACGTTAATGAAAAGTTTGAAAATAAAATGTTGATTAGAATGAATAAACCATGCATAAATCCATAGTTTGTTTAAACATTGGATTACAATTTAGATAAGTGTCCATCTACATAAATGAAGAGCTCCTATGAGGTTCAAACAATGAGGAACAACCATCTAGATTCATACAATAGTCATACCAAGTCATGTAACCCGAGCAGTTTGTAAGCCATGTTTGAACATGGTGCACATATGTCTCTCTTGAGCTCCCTACTATCTTCCCATATATGAGATAGTTAGGATTGACCCAACTGGTAGGTCCATAATCTGTTTCATCATCTTGAGCTCCATAACTAGTTCCACTATAATCAGACAGGACATAACCATAGCCATCATAAGATTCATTTGAGTTAGTACTAGGTCTAGTTCCTATGCTCATATATTATAGGGTTATGGGCAAGGATTAGAGATTTTTGGGTTTCAATTTGCATCAATTGCCTTCAAAACTAAAGACAAATTTCTGGGTTATTTGTTTGGTATCGGGAAATATCGGTAAATATCGGTAAATATCGAGGATATCGGGGGTTATCGGGGATATATCGCCTATAAGGGGGAAGAAATAGGCTTACCCCCCTCTATCTGTATCGACACCTAAAAAAACAGATATATCGGCCGATATATCGGGATATCGGCCGATATTTTCATCCTTGTGTAGAACCCATTTTGACCTTCCACTAGGCAGGCAGCAATTGTTAATAAAGGTACAGATCAAACTTTCAGGTAGCTAGAAGGAATTTATGCTTTAGCAGGGATTTAAACTTTATAAGAAATGTTTCGACTTTTAACCTTCATTGTGTTTCTTTGTCTTTGTTCAATTTAGAACGGGAATTTTTGACATCTTTGCTTGTCAAACAGGTTATAAGCAAGCTTGAACGCCGCACAGTTGCATACCATGAGTCAGGGCATGCTGTTACAGGCTGGTTCTTAGAATATGCTGAACCATTATTGAAAGTGACCATTGTTCCTCGAGGTACTGCAGCACTTGGGTTTGCCCAGTATGTTCCAAACGAAAACCTCCTCATGACCAAGGAGCAGCTTTTTGATATGACCTGCATGACCCTTGGTGGTAGGGCAGCTGAACAGGTAGCTATATATGAAACTTAGTCTTAATTTTTGGATAGGGGCTTATAATGCAAATGGTTTTATAATACTTCTTGTAACTCTTCGTTCTCAAGTTCCTTGGAGCATTATTAGTCGTGTTACGATAATGATGGTGAACATATTCTGTAATGCAGGTTCTGTTGGGAAAAATCTCGACGGGAGCCCAAAACGACTTGGAGAAAGTGACAAAGATGACATATGCCCAAGTTGCAGTCTATGGTTTTAGTGACAAGGTGGGTCTCCTTTCGTTCCCTCAAAGGGACGATGGGTTTGAGATGGCAAAGCCCTACAGCAGCAAGACGGGGGCCATTATTGATAGTGAAGTGCGAGAATGGGTGGGTAAGGCGTATACACGCACAGTTGCAATCATAGAGGAGCATAAAGAGCAAGTAGCTCAAATTGCAGAACTGTTGCTTGAAAAGGAAGTTCTTCACCAAGATGACCTTCTCCGGGTGTTGGGGGAGCGACCATTTAAATCGAGCGAAGTCACCAACTATGATAGATTTAAGGAAGGTTTTGAAGAGAAAGACGATGAGAAAACAGTGGAGATTCCACTAGTTGGGTCTGAGGAAGATGGCTCTTCGCCCCTTGAGCCCCAGGTTCTGCCTACATAGTAGTTATTGAGGAGGAAGTTGTTTGTAATTGTACATTAAAAAAGAAAATTTTCTTCAACTGTTGTGCTAACTTTTTCACATATTTCTTGTATGGACAAAATCTGTATTATACTTTGATTGCTATTTTATGACTACAGCATTTTCTATGATGTCTTAATTTTTCTGATTATCAACTCACAATGCGATGTTGATTGTTTCCAAATACATTATTTGTTGGTGACCATGAAGTCAATGACCACGCGTTTTACAAGCATCATTATAGGATTAAGAAATTGGCACCAGAATGCCATGCTTTTGCTTTTATGATTGTAAATTGTACTTCAGCTGGTCAAAGATTTGATGATATAAACAAGATTTTCATGTTACCAACAAATCAATCATAATGTGCCAGAGTAAGCTAATCTACCACCTTATCAAAGCTAAAAAAGAAAAAAAGAAAAAAAGAAATGCACTTTGTTAAAAAGATTTCTCACAATTACTTAAAAGAATCGTTTGTTTATGAGTGTGGGGGTCAAGTTTCTATACTTAAGCTAGAAGCTCTTGCGCATGTGATATCCCTGCCTAATGCTTTTTCTTTCTTTCTTTTTCTTGTGAAAGGGAATCCAACCTTTGACCTAATTTTCGCTACGCGTCCGATCACTTGAGCTAACCCCAAAGACTTGTAGCTTGAAGGCTTGACACGTAATCAGTATTGTAATATGTCCTTTGCATATAAAAAGAAAGTCAAAAATATGTAATTTGTGTTTTTGAACCTTTCTTTTAGCTGCTAAATTTTGAATTGTGTAGGGATGGCCGGTCGCATAACATATGTTTCTAGACTGGCTAGACCAATATCAAAGAGGGTGGCAGCTTTGACCTTCCTTCCGGTGGATTTCATTCTTATACTTCAAGCCTCCTATATATTTAGAGTTCTCTCAATTTAAACCGGTCATCTGTATCCTCTTCTCTGCACACAACTTCTTCCTCATTCATTCAGTCCTTATTTACATCTCTCTCTCTCTCCCTCTCTCTCTGAGGTACTTTTCTTCCCCATAATAGCTCTCAAATGTTGCATATTCATTGATGGTTTGGTGTTGAAAAAAAATTAAGTTGGGATAATTGGTTCATCTCTCTCTCTGATAAAGTGTAATGAATAAGAATCTGAAATGAATCCCCACATTGTGATGCTTCAACTTATTCCACTTTTAGCTTTCTTTTTCATATCTACGAACTGATGATGCTCCTTTCTTTTGAAGCTTTTGTAGAGTAGAATGGAATTTCAAAACCAGTATCAGCAAGCTGATCAGATGCCAAAATATGAGTGTCTTCTCTTCGGTAAGTCTTTTTTCCTTCATTTTTTTTTATCCTTCTTTAAGTCATTATAACTAATAACTTGTATTAGCTTTCAATCAACATATTTCTGTGTTGTTCTTTGCATCTGCTACCCAGCTAGCTCACTTTTCATTAGTACCAACAATAACAGAAAACTACTTGTGTTGTAGATCTAGATGATACCCTTTATCCCTTCAGTTCTGGAATGTCTAAACAATGCACCAAGAATATTGAAGGTACAGTATATAATTCATCATCCTTCCATCCAAAAACATTTTCATCAATTATCTAATAATTACAAGAAAAAATCAATCTGATTATTCTTGTATCTCTTTTCTCAGAATACATGGTTCAAAAACTAGGCATAGAGGAAACAACAGTCACTCAGCTTAACCAAGTGTTATACAAGAATTATGGGACATCAATGGCTGGTCTAAGGGTATGGCCACAGATTATAAGATCCTAATTTTTTTAAATTTTTTTTCTATCAATAAACTTTCTTACAATTTTTTATCCTGTCCAGGCCATTGGTTATAACTTCGACAATGATGACTACCATAGGTACCAAGTTTCCTCCTCCCTTTAACCTCTTTTATTTATTGCTATATGATCATCTGGTGTATATCAGGAAGAGTGAAATCTCACAAATTCCCATTTTACAGTTTTGTTCATGGAAGATTGCCGTATGATGTACTAAGACCTGACCATGTCCTAAGGACTCTGCTGCTGAGCCTGCCGTATCGAAAACTCGTAAGCTGCAAGTTACATATAGAAACAAGTTGATGGTAACTAAAAAATTTGCTTCAAGATTTAATTTCTCTGATGATGTTTTGGCTTCATAATATGAAACAGATTTTCTCAAATGGGGACAAGGTCCATGTGGAAAAAACTCTTAGCAAGCTTGGATTGAAGGACTGTTTTGATGGAGTTATATGCTTTGAGACTCTGAATCCCATCAGTGATAAGGAAGACTCAAAGTCCATAGGCTGCAGAAAGTTTTTTGATCATTCTTGTTTATTTGATGCTGGATCAGCACTTCCAATGACTTCAGTTGTTTGCAAACCATTTGCAAATGCATATGAGCAAGCCTTTCAGAAATCCAATATTAACCCTCAAAGAACTGTAAGACAACGAATCTGGCACTTCTAATAACCCTTCTTAATTGTTTTAAATTTTCCGTGAACTTTTACTTTTCCCCCTTCTTCGAGCATCTCCAATGGACTAGGCAAATGCGTCATTTGACAACCTATGTGACACTTTAACTCCAAAGGATGAGGCACATAGTTAATATAAAAATAATGTGGCCCCAAATTGCCTCACTATTTTTCAACATGGTATTTTTGCCTTTGGAAAGGGGTGAGGACATTTTTCCATTGCTTCTAACCTTAACCCTTTTGGAGCTTAATAATGTGGCAAGGCAATTTTAATTTGCCTTGCTAGACACCTCACCCCTTGAAGATGCTGTGTTATTTCTTACCATGCATTCCTCAACTTCAAAATGTCTTTTTTTTTAATAAAAAAATTTGTTTATTTTATCCATTTCCTGTATCCCATTGATGTAACAGTGAAATTATTACTTATTGCAGCTCTTCTTTGATGATAGCATCCGTAACATACAGGCTGGAAAGGACATGGGTCTTCATACTGTATTGGTAAGTTATAAAAGAAATGGAATTTTTCAGTTCTTGTTAAATTGCCACTAATACGGATCTTGAGTTCAAATCTTATAGACGAAAGTTTGTTAATGACGCATTCTCACGAAAATGAACAAATGGTGTATGTATGTATGTATATAGGTGGGCACTTCCAACAGAACAAAGGGTGTGGATTATGCAATAGAGAGCATTCACAATATCAGAGAAGCATTGCCGGAGCTTTGGGAAATCAATAATAAGACAGACATAAGTAGAAGCTTTTCTGGTAAGCTGGCAATGGAGACATCAGTGACTGCCTAGAAGTGCACTACATGCATGCAGGCCAAAAGTCGGAGAAAATGTTGAGTGCAACAATTTGTATACAATCATGTGTTTGTCATTCTCAATTTTCCTTCGGCAATTGACTTAGTATACGTTTACGTGTTTATCCCTAATAAATGTAGGATCGATGATAAAGAAATCTCCTTTCCTTTCTGATTTTATTTTTTTATTTTTATTTTTATCAATGGCACCCCTCTATCCCCCACAACCTCTCTTGTTCTTTACAAGAAATTACAGAAGATCGACTCCAACGAAATACACATAATTGGAGCAAATTAAAACCCAAAAATAAAAAAAAATAAAAAAAAACTGAAAATTATTAATTGTAAAAGATAAAATGGTGCCTATTATTATTGATGAAAAATATTGAAAAGTTTGCTATCCACCAAGCTGTCACACAATTATTGGACAGCTGTGCTTGAAGAAACCACAATGGATAACAATATGCACATACCAAATTAAATCTTAAAATTCTAGACAGCAATTGATATGATTTGTTACCCCCTTCATTTATAACAATTAAATTATTTCACATGAGCAATTGGTGTCTCCATATATATAAAGGCACACTGAATAAAATTGTCCTAATAACCTAAACAAGGGTTAAACAAACATCATGATAAAATATCAATCTTTGAGTTCTAACCAATGCATTATTTGTTCTTGCTTCGTTGCATTGTAAACCCTATTTATTTTTAGTAATTAAGATGTCATGTCATCTACTATATCAATTAAATTTCTTCATAAAGTTTTCTCAATGAAAGATTGACAATGATACAGTTGCGGAGTCAGAAATTCTATTAAGGAGGGTAAACTTAAATAGCTTTATAATTAAAATAAACTTAGTTTTTATATATATAAAAAATATTTAAGAATTCATTATAATGAATAAATTTCAATTAACACAAATTTAATATCTTAATAAGTATAACCCAAATTCTAGCAACCTAAAAATAATGAAAGAGTTTCAAAAGTTGATTTTAGATAGAATGAGAAAATCAAATAAAATCCATGGCTCATACATATAAATGACATATAAAGACATGAAAACAAATATAAATCATGATAATGTTCATTGTAGACAATTTACGTTTATGAGAAGGGTCAACAAAGTATAGCTATAAAATAACTTGGATAAACATAGATAAATAGGTCTTCAAAATGTTGAGAAGGGTCAAGTGACCCTTGTGGGCCTTAATTGGCTCCGCCAATGCTATGATACCACCCAAAATCACAATGGTTCGCTTACGTAAATAGGATATCAAGATAGTTTCATTTATATATATATATAAACAAAAGGCAGAGAATTGTGAAACATTCAAAATACTCTATTTATATGTTGGAAAATAGGATCTAATAAATTTTGGGTAAATTAAAGGAAAATAAGATATATTTATAGAAATTGATGGAGTGCTTGTAATGTTCTAACGAAGAGAAATTCTTGAATTCGATTATCGGACCAGGTCACCCATATTTGGCTCAATCTGATTTACGCTAATCTTACATCTTTGAGTGTGCTGCCATATACAACAGACGAAGACAAAAACTTATCATAAAAAGAAAGAATCCTAAGAAGAGAAGCCTTCTATTGTGGGAGGATTTTTGAGTTTGATAAGGTGTTGCATTGCAACTTGCAATACCTAAATAAGAAGAGATTATTTGAGTAACAACTCTCCCAAAAAAAAAAGCGCAAAAAGTTGCTTTGTCATGAATATTTTTCTGTTACTCAAAAAAGCATCAAAGTGAATTTCAGGGACGTGGCTAACCGGGTACGTATGCCACAAAAATAAAAATAAAACCGAAGGCTCCTGGCGATAAGGACACGTGGCTAGTCAAACGCGATTTTCTGGCAGCTCTCGCGACGTGTTAGACTCGCATAGGGCCACGTAATGCGGTCAAAAATGTGGTTATGACTTTGACGTTCGAAGAAATTGAAATCCAATACTAAAATGCCGGGTGTTGTGTGGCGATTGGTATTTAAACACTTTTACGCTTCCGAGTCTTTTCTCTCTCTCTCTCTCTTCCCTACTAAAAATCTTCTCTTTTTCTCTCCACCTCTCTCTCTCTACTGTCTACTCTCTACAACTGCGGCCATTTGGATCTGGTAACCCTCATTTTCTAGTCTTTGAATGCTTTTTATTACTTTGGAAGTTGGGATATTTTTCTTTATATTTTCAATCACAATGGTTAATGTGTGAGAAATCAAATACTGGTTTTTCTTTGTTCATTGTGATGAAGCATTGTTTTCTGATTTCTCGCTCACAATTGTCTAAGTTGTAGAAATCAAATATTGGTTTTTATTTTGCCCATTGTGATGTTTCTTCAATGTCTCTACTTTCTGGGATTTGAGTGATCTTCCGTGATAACAAAATTGTCATGTGTAAGTTTGTTACTTTTTTTGTTGTTTGTGATATGGGGCCTTTTAGTTTTGGATTTTTTTTTTTATGGTTTGGATTTAAAAGATTGATATTTTTTGTGAGGATTAGGTTTGATGGTATTGTGATTTTCCATAAAAAAAATGAAATTTTAAAATGTAACATTGGAAGTTTCATTACTACTTTCTGCATGTAGGATTTTGTGGTTGTAATTGTTTATGTGCTTAATTTTTTTTTTTTTTTTTCAATTCCTCTGGTTTGAAGCCTTCTAGATCAAAATGGAAAACGAGGATCAATATCTGCAATATGAGTGCTTTCTATTTGGTAAGCCTTAATACACTGGTTTTGTCGATTTGAAATTTATGGTTCTTGAAGGCAGAATAACAACTAGCTGTTTTGATTTCCAGATATAGATGACACCCTCTATCCTCTAAGTTCAGGGATTTCAGTACAAATCACTAAGAATATTCAAGGTGAGGAATGCTTTATGATTATGGATTTTAAAGATTTTATGTGAAATGTTTGTTTGAATAAAAAAATCTATGAATTTTCGCCGTAGAATATATGCTTCAAAAGCTTGGCATGGAGGAAAGTGAAGTTCCTGAATTGTGTATTTCGTTATACAAGGAGTACGGGACGACAATGGCTGGTCTTAAGGTGGGTGATTATGACCCGTTCAACTTTTAATTTTTGTTTCCAAAAGTATTTAAAGCAGAACATAATGATAAATGAACTTGGTTTTGCGTTTTTCCTTATTTCAAGGCTCGGGGCTATAACTTCGAGTATGATGACTTTCATAGGTACCAAATGCTTAACCTTAATTTGTGCTCCTATTGTTTACGACAATCATGTGATCTTGGTTTCTCACAATACTCATTTTTGCAGTTTTGTTCATGGGAGGTTGCCCTACGAGTTGCTTAATCCTGACCCTGTTCTCAGGAGTCTTTTACTTAGTCTCCCTAGCAGAAAAGTAGTAAGTTTTATTGATCAATCTATACCCTCAAATGTTGTCTATAAAAAAAAAAGTGGGAGTGTTTTTACATCAATGCTTTCTTCTCATCTCATGCTATGTTGGGTGTGTAGATTTTTACGAATTCAGACAAGGCACATACCGATAGTGTGCTCGGGAGGCTTGGAATAGAGGACTGCTTCGAGACGATTATATGCTTCGAGACTCTGAATGCCACCAACAATGCTGATGATTCTGTTGGTGCAGAAGAAACTGAAAATATTGAACAACCAAATACTGGTTCTGTAATTCCAAAGACCCCAGTTGTGTGCAAACCGTTTGAGCATGCATATGAAGAAACTTTTAAGATTGCAAACATCAACCCCAAAAGAACGGTAAGATTTTTTATCTTTTAACTACGGCAATTGACTTAGCATAGAGGTCTCATAATTGGCCGGTTACTGTTTGAAATAATATGGTGTATACTATCTCTCAGCACTGTTCAATTCATTTTGTATACTTTTACTTGTCTTCAACATTCTTCAATTCGTTTCGTTATTTCATTTCCGTTTCCAGTTATTCTTCGACGATAGCATTCGCAATTTGCAAACTGCAAAGGAGTTGGGGCTCCATACAGTACTGGTAAGTTTCTAATACCAAATTTGTGGAATTAAAATTTTTCAGTATCTGAGAGAATGATCTAAGTATATCATTCTCACTAATAAATATTGTTTATGAAATGGTTGTGTAGATTGGCACATCTCACCGAACTAAAGGTGCGGATCATGCATTTGAGAGCATACATAATATCAAGGAAGCATTGCCAGAACTCTGGGAAACCACTGAACAGTGTGAAAATGTTCGATATTCGCGAGAGATTGCAATCGAACAATCAGTACAAGCTTAGCCCATTTTTAAGTCATCTGAAATGTTGAGAGCCACCGTACATTCATTACAGGCAAGGCAACCATATGGCTGATGTGTTTTCTCGTACTTTGGAGTTGTTGTATTAGATATGTAAGCTTAATCTAGCAATACTTAGCCAGTGGTTGTCTGAGCCATGCTGGCAAGCCCCTTCTTTTCATGGCAGTAAAACTGGTTCTACCATATCTATTGATCACAATGTTGACAAAGTCATGTCCATGTTAAGTTTTCTCATACAAATTGGGTGGTGATTAAGATATGTTAACATTTTACAAATTGCTTGTTACGTTGCCTAGGCTTTTATGTTCCTTTTCAACTTCCAATTTATTTTTTATTTTTTATATTAACTTCCAATTTGTATTTCTAAAGATAGGCTATAAACTCATTGATTTGCTAGGAATATGATATTATTTGAGACCTAAATGCTATTTATTTGTTGAAAAAAAAAGCTATTTATTCGATGGTGTAAACATCATACATGATTTATATCAACAACTTATCCTTTTTTTTAAAATAGCTACTCCTCCATAAAAGCAAAAATAAAAAAGATAATCAACTGGAATTTTTTTTTCATGAAGGACATGAACCAACCTAACGCAATGAGAAAGAATATTGACAGACGTCGTGAAGAATCACATTGTAAAAACCCTTTTTAGTTATTTCAAACCGTTTAAAACTTTTTTTTAAGAACATTTCCTATTGAAAGGGGCGATAATATACTAAACTCACATACACAACACGGATGCTAGGACTCAAACCTAGGACATGTGGGATCAATTACTCCAAACCACTACACTAGTGAGTCCTTTGCTTCTCCTTAGCGCAATTCGCGTCGGTGTTCGTTTGTACTCCCGAAAGGGTTGATAACTGTTTTTAACTTAGAAGCTCGTTACTTATACAAAACTACTCTCTTTTCTATGATCAATTTTTGAAAATTTAGTTTTTAGCATTAATCCTACAATTTTCACTCCCAAAATAATGTAGACGTTAGGTTAGTTTAGCTAGGGCTGTGTACCCAACCCTTTGTACTCAAGTTTGATCCTCTTTCTATAGTTTAGAATGGTCTAGACCGTCACTAGTATAAAATTAAAATAATAAAAAAAAATCCCGAAATGATTTTAAATCTTCTAAGAGTAAGTTATGAAAACATGAGTGTTTATCTTATAGCCTAAACTTTTTTATAAATAACACTAAGCTCCCTTCTCATATGATAGATTTCAAATTACAAGAAGTGTTGATTCTCAAAATACGGGGAAGGTTAATGTAAGCTAATTGAACCTCAAGGAAGGTTTGCATAATTTGCCCCATTTAAATTGATTGGCGCATAAATTTTGAGTTGAAGCAAAGCCCGATGAAGAGCAGGAAAGCACTCAGGAATCCAACAATTCAAGAAAATAAAGATAAATTATAAATATATGAACAAAATTCCACATAATCTGTACGATATGGAAGGTATGTTTGAATTGTCATTTCATACCAACTTCTGGTTCATATGGATATTTACACAGACAAAAAGCATAATTCATGTGCATAACACTTCCTGGGGTTCGACCTTCCATTGCCACAATCACTTGACTGTTTCATCTCAAAAAGAATTGATGGAAGAAATGCCTTCTCTTTTTTCTTTTGCTTTGGATGAAGGATATGCCTTCTCTTTTTTAATCACTTCACCCTTTCAGTGAATACTTCTTCCCCGTGAACGCTTGGAACTTTGGCTCATCTGTCTTTTGAGAGGGATCTTCTACCTTCTGAGAAGGCTCTTGCTTGGTGTTCTTTGGGGCAACCTGGGTTTACAAGTTCAAACCAAACAGATGAGATGGTTTCAAGTTAATAAGAACAGATAATCAATTAAATTAGAAAGAAAAAAAAAAGAACATACTTTTGGGGTTTCATTTGTGGGCTGGTTGACATTTGAACCAAACACAAGCTTTCCAGAGTGTTGACGAGCAGCACAAGTTGACGACTTCGAACCCTTGGTTCCATTTTCGCTCTTCAGTTGGTGCTGCTTGATTATGGGAGAGGAAACCGGTGCAACTGATTGTGTCAAGGGTTTCCCATCCAATCGTTTTCCTGAACCAGTAAAGGGACTGAATTTTGCCATCTTTTCAGGTGGTTCTTCTTCGGCTGAAAGATACAATGTTAAAAATGGAAAATTGATGTCATCCGTTAAAAAGGAATTCTACCATCTTATAAGCAAAAAATAAAGGTCAATAGTTAGAACTGAACCATCTTTCAAAATTATTTAAACAGAATAACATAACTACCTTCTAGTAGTCTCTTCTTTGACGAAGTAGTAGGTGCTGGTTTCTCGGGTTCCACATAATCAAGAGGAGGGGCAAAATCAACCTCACAGTCCGTCTCAATTATACTGATTGCAGAGGAGGGTTTTGCTTCAACTATGTTAATGTAATACTTCTTATTGTTATAAGGAACCATGATAGTGTCACCAGTGGTTAAACAAGAGTAGCTCCTCAATGTAGTCTCCAAACTGAAGAAGGGAGAAAAGTGAGGATATAAATATTTTATTATTACACTCAAAGTGCAACGCAATTACCCAAATGAAGATATCAAAGTGATTAACTAACATGGCTTTGGGGTTTGAGATATCAAGAAAGTCCTTGGTGTGGGGCTGCAACTTCACATATGTTCCCTTTACAAGGCTTTTGTTTTTCACTTGACAAATGTCTCCCTCTTGAAGGAGCATGTTCTCCATCATCTACAAAGAAACAAAAGAACATAAATGAGTAAGCATCACCATATCTGGAATGCTGCTGCAACAAAATCCAAGGCAGAGATGTGTACCCAGTATGGTAAATATATTAGGCCCTCATCAGCAACAAATTCCAGGACCCCACAATGAGTAACTCGTCCAACAGTGGGATTGTTGAGTTCAAACAACATAGGGTAGTCAATCTGTAAAGATGCTGGAGAAGAAAAGCTCATATTTAGTTGGCATCATCATATATCAAGACAGGGTTACATAAGTTGAAAATCCAGTTGGCAACAACAGGACAAATAAGAGAGAAAACTATCAGGTTACCAAGGCGGTCAAGAGCTGAGGGAGGCATTATAACTGGAAGGACAAAGAAAACAAACAAATAATTACATAAGTATTTAATACTATCAAGCAAATGAGCATAGAGGATGCCATGGATAGTATAAAAGAACCAGTCAGGCAGATAAACATACTTTTATCACCCTTTTCCAGATGTGACTGCAAAAGATCAAGAGTAAGAGGAATCAGTATAAACAATTAGGAAGCTGGCCAAAGAATAAGTTCACTTATAACTTGGAGGGCATAGGGAAAGCTTTCAACTTAATTAGCGAAATTTTTTGGTGAGAAATTAGTTAGTAAAATTAAATTTTCCAGGTTCAGAATTCAAACCTTGTCAATAAACGAGACAGGGTAACAGCGATAACTCTGCTCAAAAGCAGAAATGCGATGGTTTTCATGAGTCTGTAACACAAAAAGAATCAGAATAGTGAATAACATTTATCAGCCAAAAAAGTTCGAAACAATTAGATCAATGGATAAAATGTGGAACAGAAGCAACACTCAAATTTGACAAGCTTGGTATAGCAATCTAAGCTCATTAACTGATACCATCACTGTTTTGAACAGTCAAATTGTCAAATTTTGATGCCAAGTTGTTACCCAATCGCATAAACATATTACTCCCAAACTAAAACCTCCTCTATCCTACAGACATGCATTAAACTGTTCCTCCTTATCCCATGATTTCCATTCAAGCTAACCCATACCACTAGTCGAGGTTGTTTGTTATACTCAAAAGGATTAGAAACTATACTGCAAACACAATCAAGTCCTTAACTTTATTCTGAATTTCAATTTAAGAAAACACAAACTACAAGGAAAATAAAAGAACGTACCATTTTCACTGGGTCCAAGAACTGATTGCCTGTCAAATAAGCAAACAATGAGAAAACATCAAAAAAGAAAAAAGAAAAAAAACCAAATTATCAATCTAAATCCAAACTTCAGAATATCAGTCAGACCATATAGATTCTAGATATACAGTTACAAGCAAAAGAAGCCCACTGTCTGTTCAAAAAAGGAAACAAAGAGAACAAGAAAAAACCCACTATCTGACTATCAACAAAAGCATTGAAGATAGAAGACCCATAAGAAAATAGGCGTCAAAAGTTATTGAATTTTGATGCTGTTAAAACAGAAAGCAGGGATTTTGATGAAGAGCTGGGCACCCTTTTGTTTGTAATGGATGATGATTGAGTTGAGGTGCTGGGTTTTATTGCTGCTTAAAGGAGAGCCAGCTGGTTCTGAGACTCTGACTCACTGAGTCTCCGAGTCTGAGCAGTGAGTGGTTTTTGTGAGATGGTGGGTTCCGAGCTTTTTATAGGTTAAGAGCCCTTCCACTCATTTACCATGACGAAGGGCAATGGGAGACGAGTGAATAGTATCTACCCTTACATGGCAACGTCTACGGTACACAGGTGCATCGATACACTAGCTATTTTTAATTTGGCATGTTCAATGCACATGCAAATTTTGTTTTTTTATTTATTTTGTTTTTAAAAAAAACCTGCTATAGCAGGTTAAGGATTCGTGGAATTTTAATGTTAACATGACTCCTTGCTCTTTAAGGTTTGTGCGTCTTCCAGAATTTTTTTGTAGCAAAAGCAAGGGTCTGTAAGTTCCAACTTGTAGTCGTCGATTTTCAGCAAGGTTTGTAGGAGTCAACTTTACTGTAGATTAATTTGTGAATTACTGTATATCGATTTGGCAATTTATGGGTATCGATTAAGCAACTATGGGTATCGATTTGGCAGTTCTGGATTATCAATATGGCAATTCTCGTATAACGATTTGGCAATTACGTCATATTTGTTGGGGAATTATTGTCTATCGCTTTGCCATAATTATAAATTATTACCAAGTTGGTAGACAATAATCTCCTAATTGAGGGAAAGGCATTGCCAAACTAATATTGAGTAATTACCAAAGCAATATACAATATTGCAAATTGATAAAAACTTATACTCACCCATTATCCGTTATTCACTAAATATTGTTTCGTGAATGCAGGTTCATAGTAGAGACTGTTCATTAATTGAGATTTTAAAATGGTGGGAAAGAAAAATATTGGGAATGACAAAGAGGAAAAAACAACAAACGACGACTCCAAATAGGACCTCAACATTGTAATATTAGTCCTTATTGTAGTAAACACATGGTTTTACTTTAAATAGAACCCCATTTACATCTTTAACGTCAACCATTTCGAATTCATTGTAATTGAGATCCGTACAAGTATATATAGAAGATTACCATATTATGGATTAGGATTTACCATGACATGGTAAACCATATGCATAAACTTGTAAATAGGCACATAAATCTTGTAATTTAAAAGATTTAGGTTCTATTTTACAACGTTATGGTATTTCACTTCCCCAACGTTGTAATATTAGTCCTTATTGTAGTAAACACATGTTTTTACTTTAAATAGGACCCCATTTACATCTTTAACGTCCACTGTTTCCAATTCATTGTAATTGGGATCCTTACAAGTATAAATAGAAGATTACCATATTATGGATTAGGATTTGCCATGACATGGTAAATCATATGCATAAACTTGTAAATAGGCACATAAATCTTGTAATTTAAAAGATTTAGGTTCCAGTTTACAACGTTATGGTATTTCACTTCCTCAACGTTGTAATATTAGTCCTTATTGTAGTAAACACATGTTTTTACTTTAAATAGGACCCCATTTACATCTTTAACGTCCACCGTTTCCAATTCATTGTAATTGGAATCCTTAAACGTATAAATAGAATATTACCATATTATGGATTATGATTTACCATGACATGGTAAACCATGTGCATAACCTTGTAAATAGGCACATAAATCTTGTAATTTATAAGGTTTAGGTTCTAGTGTACAACGTTATGGTATTCCACTTCCCCAACGTTGTAATATTAGTCACTATTGTAGTTTTTACTTGAAATATGACTTCATTTACATCTTTAACGTCCACCGTTTCCAATTCATTGTAATTGGGATCCTTACAAGTATAAATAAAAGATTATCATATTATGGATTAGGATTTACCATGACATGATAAACCACGTGCATAAACTTGTACATAGGCACATAAATCTAGTAATTTATTTAGATAAACTTATGGATCCAAGTGATGAAAAGAAAAAAATAATAATAATCGGCTAATTGATAGCCAGTAATTGACCAAAAGGTAGTCATTGATCGGCACCTCGAGAACTGGTAATTACCTTCGTAAAAGCCAATTGGATTTCCGTATCCAATTAGCCATCACGATTCGGCAATAGCAAAAACAAATTTATTTAAATAAACTTGTGATCCAAGTGATGAAAAGTAAAAATAATAATAATAATTGCCTTATTAATAGCCAGTAATTGACCAAAAGGTAGGCATTGATCGACACATCGAGAACCATTAATTACCTTCGTAAAAGCCAATTGGATTTCCGTATCCAATTAGCCACCACCGATTTGGCAATAGCAAAAACAAATTTATTTATATATTTTTTAATTTTAACCTATAATAATAGGTTTTCAGGTTACCCTTTATTGAATGGTGTAGATTAGCTTATATATATTTTTTTCAATCCAATGGTCTTATAGTCTTTGGTGTATCCATACACCAAAGGACTGTAGAATTTTCCCCCTTACATAAAGCAAGGTGTGTTTTCACCCGTTGCTGTGGCAAAGGGCAAATACTATCCATTTTTCGTTTTTTTAACCTAAACAATTAATTTGGAGAATATTTTCGGATAAAATTTTTGGTTCCTACGTATAAATTTATATCTCATAATTCGAATGAATTTTTTGGATAAAATTTTCGGTTTCAAATTTCAAATTAAGAAATACAACTACTTCATTAAAAAACAATTAAATAAAAGGCAACCAAAATAACCTAATGATTTTGATTATTTAACCAATCAGTGTTGCTAGGTCCATTGTCATGGAAAAGCCTTCTTCTCATAACGTCCCTTCGTTCTAACTTCCAAAACTGTTTTGTTTTAAGGGACATATGGCTTGTATCCATGACCATGGTTTCTTGATCATTCTTCTCAATGTCTTTTGTGCGTATATACTCTATTTCTCGTTCATATTCTTCATTCATTGCCTTCTCCTTCGCATTTTTTTTTTTCATGTCTAACTCAATTCTCATGGTGCCGTTCCTTGCAATTTGCTCCAAATATTTTGAAGTATCATTGCTGGAAGTACTCCCTCTCTTGGCTTTCATCGTCTTTCTCCCAATAGGCCTCGGCTCCGTTTGGATTGGTGAGTCTTCACTCATCGGGGATTCCATAGGCTAATCCGATGCCTTTGAATTACGGAGCGGCGTCTCGTTCAACACAATAGTCGGACCCGTAGGAATAATTCTGAATCTTGCACAATTTTTCACCACCTCCCAACATTGTTGATGGTTGAAAGATTTTTTGCCTTGCCCAATGGCACTGAACCACATTTGTGCTTGCATAATCTATTTTTAAAAAAATATTGGAAATGCAAGAAATATAAAAAAATAAATTGGAAATGCAAGAAACATTAAAAATATATTAGAAATGCAACAAACATAAAAAAAAAAGAAAAAAGGATTGCAAACATAAATAATAAAAAATATTGGCAATGCAAGAAACAAAAAAAATCACAATTGGAAATGCAAGAAACATTTAAAAAAAAATTAGAAATGCAAGAAACATAAAAAAAATAGAAGGAAATGCAAGAAACATTTAAAAAATTAGGACATTAAATTTAATAAAATGGAAATTACAAATAATTTACCTCATCGCTAAGATTTTGGCCGCTTCGATGGTTATCCCTCGCTTTTGCTAACACATCTCTCCATTTGCCCATCTCTTTATTCAAAATTTTCCACCTACTGGTCAATGTCATTTCCGTACGAGTTGACCCCAATCTTTCACAAAATTCGGCATGAATTTTTCTCCACATATGAGAGAACTTCATCTCATTGCCTGTGATCGGACAATGACCAACTTGGACCCAACACTCACACAACAGAATATCTTCGATGGTTGACCACATCCCTTCGACTTTAATGGAAGATGCCATAAGATGGTGAATAAAAATGAAAATTGAAAGTGAGGAAAATTTTGTGTAGAAAGTGAAAAATATTAGAAGGAGAAGAAAATGTATGAGGATTTGGTGTTGAAAGTGAAGGATATTGGTATTTATAGAAAAAAAAAATTACCTGAATTTTTTTTGAATTCTTTTCAGATTTTTTTAGCCAAAAAATACCACAACTGTTGGATTTTCTGCCAAAAATGATCGGAGCGACGTCAGCGCGCCACGTGGCAGGTTACTGTTGGTGAAGAGCAGGGCTGACGTCAGCGCACGCTTCGATTTGAATTTTTTTACCGTTGGAGCGTGCATTGCACGCGCCAACGTTAAAAAAAATTCAAATCAATGCGAGCACGACCCCAGCCTGCGGGCCGACGAGCGAGCCGAAACCGATTGAGGAGGGCCAGCCTAGTCTCGTGGGACCCGCCACTTACCCGGGCAGTAAAGGCCAGCTGGAATGCCGAAATTGGGTTTGGGCTCGTGGGACCCACCAACCCGCCTCTGCTTGGGCTTTCCGATGAACTTGCTCTTAAAGAGAGTCTTGGATTCGGATGAAAAGCGGGTCCTCGTGGTGGGTTTGTGGCTCGTGGAATACGAGGAGTGGTTCAATTTCTTTTTTTCTTTTTACTATTGTTGTTTTCTTTTCTTTTATTACAATTTGCAAGCAATCACATCCCCAACAAAATTCCTAGGTTTTTTTTTGTTCTTTAACAAAAGATATGATATATACAAGATACTTTAATACTCTTCACAAATATTGTCATTGTCATCGTTATCTATGTGAGTCGAATTCGAGACCTCTTTCAACTAAATAGAGACAAATACCACTAGACAAAAATTAATTACCATAAAATTGTAATTAAGAAATGAAAAAGTTATGAAAAATAGCCAAATGTCAGTGTTTTAAACAATTTTGCATCTTTTTAGTATATTGTCGCCCATTTTAATAGGAAATGTCCTTAATGAAAAAAGAAAGAAAATAATTTTTCCTCTTTTTAAAAAAATTTAACCAAGATGCAAGGTATATGAGAGAGTTTCAGCATCTCATATGATACTAAAAAAAACAAAGTTATTTAGGGTTTTCATGGATTCAAAACTTTTAATATTTAGAATCTAATCGAATGTACATTAGATTTCTAATATTATAATTTAATTAAATCCAATCCAATTAAAGGTTGGGATCCAATCCAATTTGTTTCAAGACATTGGTGATGGTTGGTTCTTAATAACCAAAAAGAACTATACAATCATTAAACAATTATCTCAAACTTGATCAAATCACAACCTTAAAAATTCAGGGTGCAAGTTTGTACTTAACCCTTCCCAAAAAAAGAACCCTTACTTGAATTCAACTCAGTCTGTCACACAAGTATTTTGAGACTGATTTGGGCCTTTGTAGTCCAGATCTAAGCCAGCAACATTTGGTACTCTGATTGGCCCAAGGGCTAGCCTAAAGGAAGGCCATCACTAGCAAGGGACAAACTTGTCTTTTGGTTCTGTAATTTACCATTCTTCCCCAAAACAAAACCCTTGTTCCTCCTCTTCGTCCCCTCCTGCAGTTGGAGAACAAATAAAGGAAGCTTCTTTCCTTCACGGCGAGACAAAACAGAGCCTGCACAGAGAAATCAAGCTTAAAGTTACCGACCTGAGCTTTCAATTGGATTTCATAGGAAAAACTCAGACGCTGATATGGCGAAGCGAGAGCTTTCCAGCACGCTTAGGAACTTAAAGGTAAAAGAATAGAAGACAACAGCTACACGAAACATACTCTTTTTCCTTTTTGTTGTTTTTATAAACCTCCACTTGAAAATTGATCAGGGTCTTGCTTAAATTCATCTTGGCGTTCTTTAATTTTGAATTTTCTAACTTGCTGGTAAACCCAGAATTAGCTTTTCAAATACATTAATGTACATGGGTTGCTTTTTTTTGTTTTGGGTTATTACCATAGTTCATGCAAAGGGCAACTCAGAAAGAAGAGAAGAAAGAAGATGTCAAACCTGCTGACGATTTCACCTTCCCTGCCAGCCAAATAAGGAAGTGGTAGCTTTTCTTTCTGTTTCTTCCTTGTTCTGATATTTCTCAAAGTATTTGAGCTATTTTGCTTCTTGGGTTACATTAATGAAAGAATATATGATTTTAAGGTTCAGTGCGGATTATTAGAATTTCATTATAGTTTTATGTCCACCTATTTGTATGTCTGGCATAAGCCAACATAAGCATATATTGGCTTTTGCAGTACTTCGCTTCCCGAACTTTTTTTTTGAAATGCCAAAGGGAAAAATTATTTTGTAACCTAGAGACTAGAGTAGGTGAAGTATCCGAAAGGTTGAAGAAATTTTAGATTTATTGGTATTGCAATATTGTCTGGATTGTGAGAGACGATTCTTAGAAGAATCAGTTTGTAGCATCTAATTATAAGCTACTACTTTGGAGGGCTATTTTTACATAATTAGCTTTCATAAGGTTACCCTTTTCGGAAGCCCTTAGTATGTTGATGCAAAGGCATTAGTGACTCCTAAGGCGTCAATTAATATAAATCGGTGTACTGAACCAGAGATGGTTACAACTACCTGCTTTAGTTATTCATTAGTTACATTAATCCACCTTATTTCTTCAAATTGTATTTGCTTCATGTGGACGGCTATGCCAGTATGGTCATAATGGAAGGTGACCCCCATCCTGGAGCAATTAAAGGGCGAATGTCGTTTCAAAGTTTCAATCCATCAATTGATGTGAGTATAAGGTCCATGGACCTTACGATTTCCAATGACTATTAATCTCGTGTACTTCTTGTTCCCCTCACATAAAGGTGTTTCCATGGTAGAAACTGAATGAAGCATCAGCAAACCCTGGTCAGCCGGCTGCATCTGCCACTTCTGGTATCCAAAGTGATAAAGTGTCATTCAGGTGGGTGATTGGACAATTCAGTATTTTGATTAATTGTTTTATTTATAAGAATCTGTTGTCTCTGTAAATGAAATTTTTTGCCCCAATGGGTTTAGGCGACTGTAAGAAATATATGTTGCCCAAATTTCTTCCAAAACTTTGGTTTCTGCTCTCCTATCTTCTTTCTCCTATTTGCATTTCCACAGAGAAAATGGGTCCTCAATGGATGAAGCAGAGTGCTCAAATACTGATAAATCGAACTGTGAGCGTAATGGAGACCATAAAAGAAAACCGTCTGAATTAGTTTCTGGAAAACAATATCCGAACAAGTCGCCCAAAGTTGATCAAGGTGATCAGCAGTCATCACCAAATAAAAGTAAAGGCTCTTTCAAGAAACCAAAGGGTGAAAAGCTGGACTGGAACGTTCTTAGACCGAAAAGGAGTCAAAACAAAAGAGGTTGAGCATAACTTGGTGATTCACTTGCAGTTGTGTGAACTTTATTTTTGAATTGCCTTCAGGTCCTATAATTTGTATCTGTAATCTTGATGTCAAATTATTAATGCTGAGTTTTCATAACAGCCATTCGAAGTTGTTAGCTTTCAAGGTGAACTGGTTTCTCTATTTTCGACGGAAAAAAATATAAAGAAGAGTTTATGCTCATATTAGACTTCTAGCTAGTGCTGCTGGGATAATGCCAGATGCACGAAAGTTGTGGTTGTTTGTTACCCCCTAGTGCCAAAGGCTATGTTTTCGTAACTTCTTGCACGAGTTGGAAAAGATGAATGCATATAGTTGTACTGGTTTTTGCATTATTTATTCCAATCAAGCATAGAAAACATCGATTACATTATTATGAGCTGCAGTTTTGGAACTTATGTTGCTTTGAACATCACAACCCATCCTAAACTCTGATTTTACCTAAAGATAATTTTGAATGTCAAGGCCACTGATTTATGTGCCTTTCCGGGTTCTGTTATAAACTTGAAGGAAGTTTCAGGATGCTGTAGTTGTAAAAATCTGCCTGGATTTAAAAAGGGTGGCCCTCGCCCAGCCCTCTTCTTCTGCGTCACTGTCCAAATTAGGGATTATGCATTACATTTATCTTTTAGTATTTGGGTTGTGAAAGTTGGTTAGTTATGATTTACTGGCATACCATGAAAAGGGAAAGGCTCGGTATATTTTGCAATGACCTATGTTTATATTATGTTTCAAATTCCTAACTGGTCCTGGTATAAGACATGCAGCATCTTTTCTTGTAAATCCTATTTTAGCCATTTGATTGATGAGAATAAACCCTTATTCGTTTCATTCATTCTCATTTCCAACCCATCTTTGATGATTTGAAAGGCTAAGATTCCTTGCAAGGTGCAAATACTTGCTTGGATAATTAGTTCTGGAAGAAATAATCTGTGATGTAATTCAAAATACGAGGCCGAACATTAGCTTATCACCTCATTAGAGCAGTATGTGTAAAGTTGCAGTTGAAAGTGTTGACCATTCTTTTTCACTGCCCCATTGCTTTGAGGCTGTGGTATTTGTTGTTCTGGAGATCAACATTGGCTTGGGAGATCCTGTATTCTTGTGCATCAGTTGTCGAATTATGTGCTTTAGGACAAGGAAAAAGAGGCTAATTTGTGGAGTTGCAGTATGTTGGCAAATTTTTGGGTTGTTTGGTTGGAGGAGAGGAATGGTAGCATTTTCTAGGGAAAAAAGTAGGGAGGGGATATGTCAAGCCTCGGATTTTTAACCACAAATAATCTGCTAAGTTATTACAAATAACCAACAATCCAAGCATGTGAAGTTCGGAACTTTCAACAATTGTACCTGTAAATTTTTTCTAAATACAACACCACTGTTCCGAACCACAATGTCAATACTGACTCAATCTTCTGAGTCAAATATTACATTCCAACAATTATATAATAAATTGAAACTTCAACCTATTACATATCTGTTCCTCAGAGTTTATCACACACAGCGGAAGTCTAATCTTAACAATACTTTCACACCACACTTTGTACACTGCAAGTACATCTCCTGATTTATGCTCTTGACGAGATCATGCATTCCTATTACTTGCAGGATTAGCCCCTACACCGTTGAATAGTGTACCGGGTTCATCACCAACAAACCCGGTAAAGCTCGTATGAGTAAACCACAACCAGCAGTATAAATATGTCATTTACATATAATATACAAACACATGTACTTTCATTAGCATACCACAATCCTTGTATAATCAAGGTACTCATAATCAATCAACTCACCCCAATCACAATTCTTTTATTTTTTAGAACTGTGTAAGTCGCCACCTGTGACTACACCAAAACTCTTTTATCTTAAAAGCAGTTTTCACACGTCAAATCACAATTCTTTTTTTTATAAGAACTGTTCGGTCCTCAGCTAACCCAAAACCTGTTTCAAATCCATTAGAAACACAATCCATAAATGTCACTCTTGGACAACAGAAATGAGAATACGCTAGACTCTTCTAACTCACGAACACTAAAGTCCACACACAATAGTGCCTGTTCACAACTCTGCCCGAAGCTAAGTAATTATGTGTTACCTTCATGAACATTTGTAATGGCGCCACTAGAGCTCTAAATGGTTTGGGGCCTCCTACCCCAGGGCTCCAATCCCTTGCCACGGTCAACCACCAAAAGGTTATCTTCCAATTGAAGGAATCAGTGCATTCTCACATTTATCCTTCCAATCACAACATCAACACACACTGAAAATAATAAATATGCCTTTTCATATCAAATATTGTTTTCTATCTCAAATACATCCGTCATATCAATATATATTTAATTATATATATTTACGTGGCCATTCACTTATGAACACCACCATACAATGATAACATAATATGGTCATTCCCCTGAATACCATCCATTTTGCAAAAACCTGCAATTCATTTAAAATCAAAACACATTTGATTGATTTTAAACTAACACAAAATAGTTTCTCAAAAACCACATCAATATGTTAATTATATCCATTAACATTATCAGAACCACATTATAATAAATATAATAATTCGTGATTTTACTCACGTTCCAGAAGGTTTTACTCACCTCTCGTCCAAGCTGCAAATACTTTGTCAACTCAAAGAATCCCCAATAAGCACTTTGACTCTGCAAAACCTACGAACAGTTTGCAATTTAACTTGGAATCCAAAATCCAAGATTCCGCTCCCAAATGACGAAAATGCGATTCGGACCAACCGAGGGTCCAAAACGATCAATTATCGTCCAAAACACTCCAAAACTGTGACACACACACTATCGATGTCAAAACAGGACCAATGACACCCATTGTCCAAAAAGTCACTATTTGGGTCCCGCGAGTCCCACCCGTCCAATTAACACTCCAAAAATCGGCCTAGGGCCCACGACCTTAGATTTCAAATCCGATTGCACCAATGGACTCTAAATAGTCCCAACATTACCCTGCATCAATTGGGCCCGATCCAACGGTCGGATCATTCTTGATCGCACAATCACGCACGATCGAACGACGATCACTCGCTTTAAATTCAAAGCACAATAACTTAAAATCGGGATGTCCGATTTCTGATCCGTCTGTACCTACAGACTCCTCACAACACAAACTACCACATATATAAAATTGGACACGATCTAACAGTCTGATTATCTCCGATCTAATGGGCCAGATTTGTGAGGCTTCGATTGTAGGTCAAACAACGAAATCTAGCAAAACGGAGCACACCACTGCACTCACCACCTCGAGGACTACAAACTATCTTTTGAACCTAGACACAGCACCACCGCCACGTGCCGCCATCGAGCGTGGTGGTTTAGGTACTATTCCGGTGACCATAAAATAGTCGAACTGCAGGACCAAAACTACATTTCCTTAAAGAAATCGACGAGATAAACAACTTTAATGCCTGAAATTTTACCTGAATCGACCACTAAAGTGGTAAAATTGCCGTCCAAAGGTTTGGGTTTCACTGTGCACAAACGAACTTCACAGCCTCACCACACCTTCACCGCTACTGCGATTACCATGATTCTAGTTGGGTTATGTTTATGGGATGTTCCTCGTGGGCGGTGTTGAACACCTCCTCCATAAGCCTCTGGAAATCGCCTCCGGCGAGATAAAAATATGGTTTCTCTTTCTTCTTCTTTTTTTTCCTGATTTTACGAAATTGCACAGTGATCCTCAAATTTACAGAATTCCGAAAATAGCACTGCTCACTAACTATTTAGCCCTCCAATTAAATTTCAAAACTTCGAAATTTAATTTCTCATTCGTTATAACTTCGATTCATGAACAGTTTGCGCCTACGCGTTCGTGAGATTGGACTCGATTTTCCAATCCAAAAATTATAATTTTCTCACTTCAATTTCTTGAACTTCCATTGAAAAATCATTAAATTAAACGTAAGGGCACTTTAGTCCAAATTGAGATTAAACACTTGTAAATCCATTATTCCCACACCAAACCACTTCATAAATTGCCACACATTTAATTAACCTTGTATGATTTTTCGGAATATTAATAACAACAAAATCCCAATTTTGAGGTTATTACATGATATTTTGTTGAATAGGGTCAAATTTTGGGCACCCCCTATGGAAGAGAAACTCGCATGTAACGGGAATATCACTTTTTGCTATCCCCGGCCAATAACACAATGACACGTGAAAAAGTTATTCCATGTGTCATTGTGTTATTGGCCGGGGATAGCAAAACAGTGATACCCCCATTACATGTAAGTTTTTTTCCCCTATGGGTTCAGTCTAATGAAGGTAGAGATATTCCATTCTTTTTTTAATGCTTGATTAGAGGATGCATGCATTATTACAAAAACTTAGCAGCAGCACCGCATTTCTTGATGAAGAGAGCGATACCACATCTAGGCCAACAACATCGTTCTCATTAAAGCTGGATGCAAAAGAACAATACAACGCATAGTATCCAAGCCGTTGAAGTGGGATGCCCAGTTTTGGAGAAAAACTCTCTTGCACCGGGAATAGGACTGTAGTCCTATTCCCCTCCAATCAAAGCTCGCCACGTGGACAGCTTTACTGAAAAAGAGAGAGAGACAGCACATGTGGCGCGCTTTGATTGGAAGGGGATAGGACTACAGTCCTATCCCCGGTTCAAGAGAGTTTTTCTCCCAGTTTTGACATCCTTAGATCTGTTTTAAGGGTTCTTCGTTCGTCGACGCGTGTGAGATCTAGTAGATCGGTCTTCGATAAGCATGTGTGAGCTTGTGAATCAATGACGTTGAACATTGATATCCTCTTTAATGTTCTGGCTGGAGCCTGCAAGATGAGTATCTCTATTTGAAGTGGTGGAGTGTTGCACAGCTGGAAAGAGAGAGGATTACGATTCAAGACGTCAGTATTTTTCAGTCAGTCATTTTGGATTTAAAAAGAAGAAGAATTGTTTTATTTTCAAGGAACAAATCATGGCGATGTTATAAAGATGTTAACCAGCAATTAGTGTTATGAGACAGATCATGACACCAAGAAATCTAAGAAATATGAGAGTCAATTATTGACTACGTAACTCTCTGTTTATCAGAAAAGAAAACTTTCATTAAGATGAATTATGTAGTACACCCAAATCAGTTTGCAAAAGAGGACATAGCTAACCTTGGCCCCTTTCTAGCTAGTACATATACGTCATACTCTAAGCAGCTCTAGCTAATCTCTGCCAGGCTGAATGCTAGCACGAAACACATCTCTTGGCATTGCTTTCGATTCGATGCCAGAGAAGCCAAAGAAGAAGGTTACATGGATAGCAACCCTTGAAAGTTCTTGTTACATTGATTTTAACTGCGGGAACAAAGATGACAGAGAAACTTTGTCATGGTATGAGGTTACCTTCTGTAAGTCTCAAACAGGTTTCCAGTAAGATATAGCATGAATTATTCTGCCTTTCCATCCCTGCAAGACCCACATGCCATCCTCGTCTACAACGAAATCTTTATGGTATTCTGACTTTACCATACTCCTGACTTTCTTCAAGATCTCCTGGTCCAGTGGTAACTGCCTGAACCCAGCTCTCTTGTTTCTAAACTGCCACTGCTTGTATGTCTCAGGCCTTTCAAACCTCCTTGAACCCTCACATGCTATCACATTGATAACATCCCTACCAAATATTTCTTTTTCAAAGAGTAGCCTCTGTTGATCTTCTCGGGGCAGAGTCTCCTCGAACATGTCGAACAGTGAAGAGAAATGGAAGAGAGCTTCCCGGAAGCGTGTGTCGAAGAAGGGTGCATTATAGGACCCATTGACAACACCATGGATGAATATATCTGGGTTAATTCTCCTGATCAACTTCAAAACTATATCCCTTGGACTGTCTGTCACAGTTTCATCAGGTAGGTTCTTCAACCGGTACAAGCAGTTGACGACAATCAACTCATCTCTATCAATTTTGATATCCTCATACTGAATAGTTTCCCAATTCTTTGCTATGACATTATACTCAAATGGGACTTTAAATCTCTTGCAGTAATTTGCCAGGCGTCGCCCTGTCGCTTCAACCCTTTCTGAAGGCCGAAAACCTGGTTGGGGAAACTCAACTCCAGTAATGCGAAGTGTGGGAGGTCCACCATGTCTGTTGGAGAGGCGTTGGATCAAGCAAGGCCATTGGTATCCATAGAGAACGCCAAAATCAATGATGTGAAGCCTTGTTGCTTTCTCTGCTAGTTTCGCAATTGTTCGGTTAGCATAGAAATTTGACATCTTCTGGAAGGGGCATGCTGTAATGTAAGTCTGGTAAGCTCTCAAGAGATCAGCAGCTGACATCTCTGGGTTCAAGGGAACTCCTGCAGCCAAGCGTAGTTCAAGGCCATTGGCTAAGTAATGAGCTAATCTCTGGGTTCCATCACCATAGGGAGAAGAGTGCTGCCTTATCTGCCTGAGTTGCTCATTTGCAGTCCTTTTGTCATAGCTTGCAACAGCTTGTGCACATTGAGTTAGCAGTGTCCATAAATCTACTCCTCCTGTATTGTCATCCGGTTTTTTCTTGCTTGTTTTTTTGCCTTTGGATCCTCTTGACTTCCCGTTAAGCTGCAACTTTCCGCTCCCCTCTTTGTGCTCAGATTTCTGAGGAGAACATGATTGAGATTCTTGCTTTTCACCTTGACAGAGCAGTACCTTATCAAACAGTTCAGGTAGCTCAGATTCATCAGCATAAACAGCTGATTGCTTGTTGCTCCTCTCTTCATCAAGATCATCGTCGTCTTCCCGCTGACGATTTTTCTTGCTCCTTGATCCACTTGGTGAGCTACTCCCATCTTGGACTGAATTGAAAGTCACATCCATAGCCAACTCCCTTGGTTCTATAGGAAATGATGAGTTGCTTTCTACATCTATGATTTCACCCTTTGGATTTGAAAGAAAAGGATTTGGAACTAAAAGGGTATATGCAGGAGATTCAGTAGCAGAAATTTGGATATGAGAGGATTGGAAAACATCTTGAACACAATCCCAATCTGAGCCAACCAAGTTGGTAGCAGCAACAGAGCCATTACTGCTGTGGTTACTGCCCTCATCTGGGTTCTCAACATTTTGGTAAACTGAAGTAAGAAGTGAATTGGCTGAAGAGGGATACTCTTGAACCAGGACATCATGTAAGGATTTTTCAGCAGCTTGGAGGGCCAAACAGTCCTGCAGCATGCAGGGCTTATTCTCCAACTCTTCCTCCATAAGCATCTCACTTATGTACTTGAGAATAGCATTGGAGAAGTGAGTTTCTGGAGAATCCACCTCTGAGCTCAAGCCTGACGATGAGGAGAAATCACTAGAAAGGTCTGGATTGACTAGAAAGAAAACGGGATCTGTGAATTCATGATTGGCTTCAAACTCAGTTACAATATTCTGATTGGAATAAGCCGGTACGGAGCCTTGATCAACTATGAATTTGTTCATGGAACTGGGAATTTCATCCAGAAAGGTATCCATTGAGGCCACCAATCTAACAGGATTCGAGAAAAGTTAAATCTTACTACAAGAGGTGCAAATGGAAAAAACAAGATTCAGGGAACAATGTACAATATCAAACCTTGAGAGAGACTTGCAGGCTGCATATGAGAAATCACAGTAAGTTGAACAAACTAGGGAAGTAATCTGATAATTACTTGATTTTTTTGTTCAAATAGCCGCCAACTTAGAATAATTCATGGCTACAAAACCAGTCAAGTTGGACTTCAGTGCTCAATATATCTTAAACTACTAAGTGCCAGTTTGGCATTGCTTATTTTGGATGATAAGTGATTTTTTTAAAAATTTGGGAAGCCTAGCCAGTTTGGTAAATTATGAGAAAATCACTTATTGTTAAAAATTATTGTGAGATAAAGTATAAGGAAAGCGGTAATGAGGCGCTTTTATTTTACGATAATGCAGGAATCGGTTTGAAGAGTATTAGATTTAATGATTATGCGGCAATCATTTTCTGATTATACAGGAATCAATACCAACAACACTTTTAACAAAAAGTTTACCAAACGCCAAATTGTTTTATCTCACAGTTGATTTCTTTCACCGCAACTGAGCAATGATTATTTTCACAAAGACAAAGAATGCCAAACTTACCTAAACAAGAATGGTGATGATTCTGATGAACAAAGAATTTTGACCAGACCCACACACAATTTTAACAGACCGCACCTTTCAGGAAATGAGAATGCAATCTTTATCCTGAACATGGATCAATGCTCTTTCCAACATTGAATAATTCTTTAATACATGCATTAATATAAAAAGCAGTTAATTATCAGATTAGCTGAATCTGCCTCATAAGTCAGCCAACTTATTGCCAAATCTACCCTCAATTGCGCTTAGCAGTAATGAGTGATCCTACAATAACTGGATTAGTTTTTGGGTTAAATAAATAAAGATGATTGCTTGTATTTTATGGTCATTATGTGCACCTCCTTCACCTTTTGCTTTCATTAGTGTATAACTTTTGGATTGTCATTACTGGAAACAAAGGCAAAATTTGCTGCCGCCATTGTTTATTACTAAATGAATCAATAATGTAATCATGATGAGCATAGAGAGCTTATAGTAAACAAAGAACAAGAGAAGAATCTTGGACTGTTCTGATAAGATATTTTCACCCCTTGGGAACTAAAAGCACCACATCCATCTGTATGTGAAGTGCAAAAGGGAAGGGGACCAAAGATTGCATGATACCTTTTTTTTTTGTCTGTTGGATTCTTGTATAGGGCAGCCCTCTCACGGAGTGGGGTGGAACTTACATGTGGGGTCTGCATGTGAGTTCTATTATTTTATGAAAAGGACTGCCCCATACAACTTTCCCATGGATGGGACTCACATGTTGGGTCTGCATGTGAGTCCCATTATTTTATGAGAGGGTTGCCTCATACGACTGCCCTATTGAAGAACTATTCGAGGAGCAGAGGACAAGAATCGAACACTCATTGAGTATCCGACATGATTATAGAATAAGAACTCTACCACTAGAGTTAAAAGGCTCACTGAGTGCATGAGACATATTACACAACCCGAACAACACTAAACAAATGACGTTCTAAATTTTCTGCATTATATTTAAGGAAAGAAAAACTCTGGAATGGTGCAGTGGGCTGCTGCTTTTAATCTATTCAAACCATTTGATCATAAAAGGAGAAAAGTAATATTTAAGGGGATCCAATTTGTCTGACATTTTATGATGATGGGTCAGATTCATCCAATTTGATATGTATCTCTACCTAGACACATTAAATTATTTGATTACCAACTTTAGTATATCATTTATTATCAATAAGATATAGTTGGGGTTTTCAACCAAAACAGTCCTTTGTCTTTCCCAGAGAAAGGCTGACTCTTGATTATTTCTCTATGTGCTTTGACTCCTGCATTGATTGAGGTTTCTTATGTGGCACACAAAATGATGTCATTTGCATCTTTATTCATTTTCATATTTATTTGCCTCTCTGTTTCTTTATTTGCTCAACAAGATAAGGGAAACAACAATGAAGAGAGGCTATAGAGAAGGAACAATACAGCTGAGCAAACCAGATAACAATATTGAAGCATTGCACCAGCATACCTAGTACCCACTAGCTAGTATTGACTGAGTCCAGTCCACCTTGTTCCTCATGCATTTAAGCCACATTCCACCCAAATTTATAAAAATAAAAATAAAAAATTTCTCATTTGAATGGAATTCATATATATATATCAATCCCATTCCATTGATCCTTTAGAGTACCTTACAAAATTTTTTTTTCAATGATGCAAACCGTCTATTTTTCAAGTCTTCATTCATAGATCATCCTTACAAAAAATTAGACAAATTGAAAATCATTAAGGCATCTAATTGAGACCAACAAAATCAATGAACATTATGCTTCAAGAAAGTATTTAAATTTTAATAATTTAATTGAATAGTCAAATATGGTGGAGGATGAAATATATATATATATATATATATATATTGTGTCTGGCTGCCATGCCGCCCACTAATTATGAGTGGTGCTAAACGAACCCTAAAATTAACTGAGTACACCCTATGATCTAAGTACACTCTAATATTTTAATCAAAATATAAATTTAACTAAGTACACCTATTTAATTACCAAAAATACTCCGGATACACCATAATACTTTAGTTTTTTTCATAATTAAAACATACAAATATATTTCCTAAAAAAACTTAAATTAAAAATTATTCCTGAATAAACGCCAAGTTATGCCGTTCTTCCTCTTATTTCTTCTTCTTCGTTTCTCTGCAAGCATCTCCCTTTTTTCTTCCTCTCCCGGCAAAATTCTTCTTGTCTCTTCAATCCAAAAATTCACTCTCATTCATTAATATTGGGGAGTTATATTTTTGTTTTGACCCCTTTATTGTAGATTGAGTTTTCTTGTGTGTTTTGTCGAGTGAAGTTTTTATTTTATTTTCTGTTGATTTAACTGGAGAATAATTTTTTTAGGGGTTGGGTTCGTTTAATTTTAGTTTGATTATAGGTTTAAATGATGCAAAATCAAAATAACTTGCTACAATAATAGGTACTTGTGGGAGCCCAGGTATCTATATTTTCTTGGAAGTTCATATCTGCGGGATTGAACATTAGGGATTGCTAAGTGTTAGCTAAGAAAGTTCAGAGAAGGAAGAAGCTTAGAGAAGAAGATGAACCGAGAGAGAGAGAGAAGAAATTATTATCTTTATTTCTGTTTTCTTCAATACCCAAGCTTATGCACTATTACACTTTATACTAGTTAAGTATGACTTAACTGCCTAACCAACACAACACTGTCTAACCAACTCTTAACCAATTCTAACCACTCACATGCCTCGCACATCTTCACTTACTAACTGTTTAATATCAATCGTTAACATTTTCCCTACCCATTACATTTCCTAACCTAAGATGATTACAATGTCATGGAAAATATTGGGCTATGTAACCCCTTTGTAAACACATCCGCAACTTGCCTTCCCAGGAATATACCGCACAAGTAAATCTTTCTTGAACTTTCTCACAAAATGATAATCATTGTCTAGATGCTTGATCCTTGAATGGTAGATGTGATTAGAGCTTAGTGCTAGAGCAGATAGATTGTCACAATACAACACAGAGGATTAGGTAGAAATACTTTCAAATCTTGTAGAACTTGTCTCGATCCATGCGATATACGCAGCAGTTGTTTGCCAAAGCTCTATATTCTGCCTCTGTTGAGCTTCTGGAGACTGACCCTTGCCTTTTGGACCGCCAAGAGATGGGATTACTTCCTAAGAACACCGCAAAACCCGTGGGTAGATCTTTGGTGTTGATGTCTCCAGGCCCGATCCGCATCACTATAAAGCGCATACACTGCCAAGGATCACTTGCTGTAGGATTAAGACTAGTAAAATGTATCCCAAAGTTCAGAGTACCTTGCACATATCTCAATATTCTTTTAACTAGACACCAATGATCATCAGTAGGACTATTCATATATCGACAAAGAGCGTTTCTTGCATAGGCCAAGTCAGGTCTTGTGAATGTCCGTCGTAAAGCACCAACTATACTTCGATACATGGTGGGATCAGATAATGGTTCACCACCGTTTATCAAAATTTGATTGTGTGGTTTACACGGAGTTGAACAAGTTCGCAAGACTGCATTCAGCCTTTATGCAAAAGTTCCTTAGCATACTTGGTTTGACTTACAAACAAACCTCCGATGCGAGGATATGTAATCCGCAAGCCTAAGAAATAAGTGAGGCGGCCCAGATCCTTCATTTCAAATACTAAACTAAGATCATCAATCACTTTGTTTGCACCAAATCTGTATTGGATCCTAAAAGATAATGTCATCAACATAAAAGAAGCAAGACAACTACATCTCGAACCTTCATGCTTCACAAGCAGGACTAGGACTCGAGAATGGGACATTTTGAAACCAAGAGCTGGTAAATATCCTGTGAATTTAGCATTCCAAGCTCTTGGAGCTTGCTTCAAACCATACAAAGATTTCTTGAGCTTACACACATAGTCTGGAAAATCGGAATCTTCATAACCTTGTGGTTGACGATAAACACCTCCTCCTCTAAATCTCCATGAAGAAATGCATTCTTCACATCTAGTTGCCTTAATATCCAATGATTTATAGCTGCAAGACTTAACACCAATCGGACCGTGGTGTGTCTCACAACAGACTAAAAGTGTCTCCAAAATCTAATCCAGGTTGTTGACTAAAACCCCCGAGCAACTAGCCTTGCTTTATATCTTGCAATAGAACCATCACAATTCTTCTTTATTTTATACAGCCATTTACTACCAACAATGTTTTTGTTGCCGGAGTAGGCACCAAACTCCAAGTACCTTGTAATTGAAGGGCATCTATTTCTTCCTCGCATAGCATGCCTCCATTCAAATTGATTGAGAAGCAACTTTATAACTCCTAGGTTCATCTAGCTCAACATTGTGAGATAAACAAGTGTAATAGCCTTGATAATCTTGAAAGCTTTTGATTTAACAATACCGGACTTGGATCTAGTTTGCATAGCATGAGAATTGGTAGTTCTACAGAAGAAAGATGCTTCATAAGGAATTATTACCGCAATTGTTGGTCATTAAAAACAGGTTGAGAATTCTCAGCATCGCCGAAGATGCAGTGTCGTAGAATCATTTCGAGGCATTGATGGCTGGAGCAAGATGTAGAACTTACAGACATATCTCCTTCGGATGAAGCTTGGTTAGAGGATGGAGATGGTAGAGAAATGATAACAGAGATGTGTGCACAATAGGTGATGAATTAGAAGTCTTTGAAGTTGTATGATACATAAAGGGATACACGGTTTCATCATGAATAACATGCCTAGAAATCACACATTTTCCAATAGCACAATTATAGCCTATAACCCCTTTATAACCTCCGTATATCCTAGAAACACACACCGAGTAGTTCTAGGTTGTAACTTGTGCACATTATAATGACGAAGATATGGATATACAAAGCTGTACCAAATACTCTCAAGGAATGAAGACTAGGATTTGTACCAAACAATCGAAAATATGGAGCTTGATTATCCAAAGCGGCACTAGGCATTCGATTTATCAAATAGGCAAAGGCATGAAGCGTGCATGAAACCAAAAACTCCCGGTAACTATAACTTGTTCTGTGGACTCACAAGGAGTAACATGATGCAAAGTTGAAACATCTGCTACCATATGATGAGAGGCCCCACTGTCGACAATCCAAACATCATTAGGTGCATAGGAACTTTGTGCGATCATAGGCAGAGAGCGATGGAGGTTGACCCTGATAAGAATAATTGGATCTCTGAAAGCAATCAAGAGCGCCATGACCCCTTTTTCCACATATCCGACAAGCAATTACTTGTGTAGGGCCCGAGTTTCATGCCTAAAATATAGCTTGACTGCAGATGACCACGCTTACAACATATCTGACATTCGTGAACCACATTGGTCTTATGAAAAGAATGAGATCCCACCTTGGAAACCGACATTGAAGAAGATGCAGGCTGGTTTTCCAAAACCCCATGAGAAAACTTCCTCTACCAAAACTATTAGTAGGTGCATGAGACATTGGAGAACCATTTGAACCGGACATACCACGTGAACCAAAGATATCTATGATGAGCATTGGATGCATAAAATGCGGAATCTTTGAACTGTATGAATTAGCGACAACCCGAGAAGACATAGAAGGGGACATAGAATTATACCCGTGATTTGAGGTATGGTGGGAAGTACACATAGCGAGTGAGTCAAAATTCTTGCATCACAGCTTGTTGTTGCAAGCAATTGAGCTACAAGTCCTTCAAAGAGATAGATGAATCTCTTGCAATCAAGGCAGTCTTGATCATATCAAACTCGCGGTAAACCATTAAGGGCAGCAATCATGAAATCGTCATCGATACCTTCACCCCACCGAGCAAGTTGATCTCTAATGTGCTTTAATCGGCGAGAAATCTTTCAATAGAATCTCCCCTTTACGAGCAATTTGAAGCTCGGTCTTCAAGTGATTAATACAAGCTCGTGACACTCGAGGCATATCGATCCACCAAATTGAGCCAAGCTTCTCGAGCCGTCTTGGTCCCAATAACATATTCCAAAGCTTCATCTCGGACAGAGTGGCGATGAGCAACCGAGAAGTGCCTTGTCGCTTCAACCATTCTTTTGTAATCGGCCGTGACTTGAGATGTGACACCTCTTCGTCCAAGATTGCAAATTTTGGTGGTGACGACGATAGAGCCATCAAAATACCCAAAAGCTCATACCCTTGTAACACAGGACTCAATTGAAAACTCCACTTCAAGAAATTGTTGTCAGCTGAGGCGAATGGTAACCATACTAAGCGAGACCATCAATCTTGACGGAGGAAGAAGACGCCATGATTCAAGAGAGAAGAAACCCTAGAATTGAAATTGAATGAGGAAATAGAGAGCAGGGAAGAGGAACAAAGAAAACGAGGAGAGGGAAAGCGCAGAGAGGATCGATTGATTATGTGAAAGCCACTGAGGGCTCTGATACCATGTTAGCTAAGAAAGTTCAGAGAAGGAAGAAGCTTAGAGAAGAAGATGAACCGAGAGAGAGAGAAGAAATTATTATCTTTATTTCTGTTTTTCTTCAATACCCAAGCTTATGCACTATTACACTTTATACTAGTTAAGTATGACTTAACTGTCTAACCAACACAGCTACAGCTGTCTAACCAACTCTTAACCAATTCTAACCACTCACATGCCTCGCACATCTTCACTTACTAACTGTTTAATATCAATCGTTAACACTAAGAACTGGTAATCATATGGGAAAGAGAAGAACTACTTTTGATTGGGGAAAGAAATGGCTTGATGATGAATATGAAAAAAAAAAAAAACAGAGATGCAATTTGGCGTCTCTTTGTTTAATTAAGGAATTTTTTTCTTTTTTAATTATTATGAAATTGAATTTTTATTTTAGGGTTAGAGTTTTTTCCCTAAGTTCTTAGAAGTCGTTTTATAACTAAGTAAATTTGTCTATAAAATTTTGAAAATAAGGTGGGTGGGAAAATAGGATAGAGGGGTGGAAATAGCAGCACTCTTCCATATATCCTTTTTGGTAATTTTATATCAGGGTAAATTAATAATTCAATAAATACTTTGTAATAGGGTGTACTCAGTTAATTTTATGGTTCATTTAGCAGCACTTCTAATTATTGGTGGAGGATGAAATCTTTATAGGTACTTTGGCGTTAGAATATAAAATGATTGTTGGTCCATATTCTAAGTCATTGCTATTAGGTAGTGAACTAGTAAAACTTGATCAAGAATATCCGACAGAGTAAGAGAATTATGACTTTGAGTCATTCTGATTATTTGTTTGACTGCATAAATTTCAATTTCGAGTTCATCACTTTCATTTTGATTGATCGGTTCAAGTAATTAAATCTGTTAAGCAATAGCAAAAAAAATATCATCAAGTTTATTCCACATTACCTATGTAATTATTGATCTAGAGTTATATTTGCTCATACAATCTGCACTGGGGCTCCAGGAGCCAAGTAACTGCACTTAAAGACCAAAGTATTGCAGAAGTTTCCAGGCTAAATTATTTTGGCCGCATTTTAATCATCCAAGAGTTTCGTTTGCCAAGAAGCTGAGATGAATAAATGCAAATTAACAATCAACTTATAAATCATAGCTACAGTATACATATTAATACAGATGACTCAAAATATTAAGAACAAGGAGAATACAGATTGTAATAGTTGCATATTACTCTTAAAAACTCTCCTATGACAGCCTGACCCCAGCAGGCTTCACATTGTGAAAACTCTTAAGCAGGCTTCCACAAAGCAAGACCCATGATAATTCTTCCTTTCCATCCCTGCAGCATCCACTGGCCATCTTGATCTATGCTAAAATCATTGTGATAACCCATCACCTTCAACATAGTTTTCACTTTCTTCAAGAGCTCCTGGTCTAATGGGAGCTGCTTGAAGCCAGCCCTCTGATACCTAACCTGCCACTGCTTGTATGTCTCAGGCCTTTCAACTCTTTCCAGTCCCTCACACGCTATGACATTCATTATGTCTTTACCATATACCGCCTTTTCAAACATCAGCCGCTGTTCATCTTCGCGAGGAATGGTGGCCTCAAACATATCAAACTGTGCAGAGAAGTGAAAGAGTGCCTCTCTGAACCGTGTGAGAAAGAAGGGTGAATTGTATGCCCCATTGACAACTCCATGAATATATATGTCTGGATTAATTCTCTTGATCAACTTTAGGACAGTATCTCTTGGACTGCTCGCCATCACTGTTTCATCAGGTATGTGCTTTAACCGGTGCATACAATTAACCACAATCAGCTCATCCCTGTCAATTTCAAGATCCTCAAACTGGATAGTTTCCCATTTCTGAGCAATGACTTTGTAATGAAATGGGACATTGAATCTCTTAGCATATTTATCCAAGCGGCGCCCTGTCTCTTCAACCCTCTCTGTAGGTCGAAAACCTGGTTGGGGAAGCTCAATTGCTGTCATCCGAATATTAGGAGGTCCATCAGGTCTCTTGGAGAGACGTTGGATAAAGCAGGGCCATTGGAAACCATAAGAAATACCAAAATCAATAATGTGAAGCCTTGTTGCCTTTTCTGCTAGTTTCATAATTGTTCTGTTGGAAAAGAAGTGTAACATCTTCTTGAAGGGGCAGTGAGTAACATACAACTGGTAAGCTTTTAAGATTTCAGCAGCCGGTGTCTGTATACTTAAAAGAGGCGAATACGATGGGGTTCTCGTGCCAGCCAAGCGTGCCTCTAGGCCATCAGCGAAGTAGTGAGCTAATCTCTCGGTTGCATCACCATAAGGGGAAGAGTGCTTCCTTATCTGCTTGAGTAGTTCACTTGCAGTTCGTTGGTCATAGCTTGCAACAGCTTGTGCACAATGAGTTAGCTGGGTGCTAAAATCTACTACTTCCCGTTTGTTATTCTGTTTCTTTGAACGTGCTGTTTTAGACCCTTTTGACTGCTTGTTAGGCTTCAACTTCGCACTTCCCTCATTTTTCAAAGGTTCATCATGAGAACAAGACTCAGACTCATGATTCACAGGACAGAGTAGCACCTTATCAAACATTTCTTGTGGCTCAGAGTCATCAGCATAAGCAGCTGATTGTTTGCTGCTTCTCCCTTCTTCTCCATAATCACCATCCTCCCTTCGATGATTTTTCTTTCCCTTTGATCTATTTGTTGAGTTGTAGCCCTCATTTTCTGTCTTAGATGCTAAATTCCTGAACAGTGTGTTAGGACCTTGGGACATGAATTGATACTTCTCCAAGTCAACAATTCCAAAATTTTCATTTGGAAGGAGCTTTCTAGCTTCCCCTACCCCTCCAAAATGCCCATAAAGTGAATCTGAAGCTAAAAGGGTATCAGGTGGAGACTCAACTAGAGAAGATTGGACATGAGAGGTTTCTGAAGAATCAAAACCCCAGTCTGTTTTTTCAGCCCTAGACTCATTACTCCTGTGACAACTATGTGTTGAATCATCATCTGAGTTCTCAAAGCTTTGGTGGTCAGAGAGAGGGGGTTGGTTGGGTGAAGGAGGATCCTTCTGGTTAAGGACATCATAAAAAGATTTTTCAGCAGCTTGGAGGGCCAAACAGTCCTGCAACATACAGGGCTTACCCTCCAGGTCTTCTTCCAGAAGAATATCACTTATGTACTTGAGCACAGGCTGACTACAGTCACTAATGTCAAAAGTATCTCCATCTGAACCAGAGCTCAAAGAAGTACTTAAATCACTTTGATGGTCTGAGTTGGTTGGAAGGAAAGGTGGATTGGTGGGTTCATGATTTACTTGGAACCCATTTACAAGATTTTGATTAGAATAGACTGGAATTGAGCCACGGCCAAAGTGTAATTTTTCCATGGGGACAGAATCTTTCAAGAAGGGAATACATAAAAACAACCAATTTAGCAGAAGCTGTCAAGAAACTCAACTGTGATATTGAAATTTTGGAAATGAAGGAAGTGAAACTAAAGTTTGAAACTTATCCTATAATTCACAAACCAAATAAGAACTGGAGCCAATTGGGTAAGTGAGAAATACCCAGAAAATTGGAGAGAGAGAGAGAGAGAGAGAGATTCAGATCTGAAGAATATCAGCAAACATGTTACGAACAGAAACTCCTTAAAGTTGAACAAACAAAAAGTTGAATGAAAGCTGAAACTCCTTAAAGAAAAGAATAACTAGCAAATATAGCAGAGTACCTGTGTGTCCGTGATATTGCAGAGTTATCTCATACCTGAGGAGAAAAAATAATGATCAGACAAAGTGACTGGATATATATAAAATAAATTATATATCTACTGATTATTAGATACTTTTGTTTTTCTTTTTTAAACAACCAGCTAAATACATGAACCTGCCTTCTGGGAAGGTCTGAAATCTTTAAAGTAGGACAAAGTCAGCAGCCACCACCTGGTAAAAATTGCAAACCAAATTATAGGATGGCCAATCCGTTTTGGACATCAGCATCTTTGTGTGTGGGAATGAAGAGGATATAGCTGCACATGGGCTACTAACCAACAAAATGTCTAAATCCACGCGTGATTAGGGATTAATTTTGTTTTCCTGGCTGTGGTTGGTCCATTCCAAGTTTGGCAGATTCAACCATGTTAATTTTTGAAGGCAACCACAAATTATATATAACATTCTTTCTGGTCTAAGCTTATAGTCAAGGAATTAAGAGCATTTAGAAATAATTTTAGGGCTAGAGAAACTACATTTGAGGATCACATGTTGTTGTGGCAAGTGATGCGTACATGTCATGTTAATTGATAAATCAATCTCATTGAATGTTGATCAGACGCATCACTGTCACATTATGCAGACTCAAATGTTAGCATTACTTGACCATTTAATCATGCATAGGTCACATGAATCTTCTTTAAGTCTTCTCTTCAAAAGGAAAAAATGTGACACATGAATCTCATTACGCGATTTTATATGAGTCTTCTCTTTGAAATGTTTATCTTTTTTTCTTTTTCCTCTTACGATTATCATATGTAACAGGTCCATTAGGGTCGTTTGTTATACATGACTGTCTTGGCATGACCTATGCTATGCTTAATCGTCTTGGCATGGCCTATGCTTGGGACTATCTTGGCTTGGTCTAAGTTGGATAACACTTATCCTGCGTTTGGTGTATGTTTGGACTATGACTAGATTTTTTTTATTTTTCAAAGTATATATATGTAGAATTCTCCTAGCGGACATCCTGACGTTATTATCATGCGACGCTATGTATTTTCTACTACCCTCCATGCTTTCCTCCTTATTTACAATGACATCCGCACAATAATAACGCATTTTGACATCCGAATAAGAGAATAATCAGATATATATATATATATATTATACAATCATGATCTCTTGGACTTAGGGTCCAAGGAATCGTAGTCACCAACCGTTGGATTTAAATTCAACAGCCCACCTACTTTTGCACTCCTTTAAGAAACTCTATCGGATCGTTAGATTTAAATTCAACTACGGTGAACGGATTCCTTGGACTCCTGTCCAAGAAGTCATGATTGATATATTATAATATATATATATAAAATATATAATAATATATATGTGTATATATGTATATTATAATATACATATATATGTGTATATAAAATATATAAGAAAAATTAGGTATTAAACATAACTATCTTTACTAATTACTATTTGAGACAAACAGTATTTCTGTTTTGGTTTTAATACATAGGAATTGAATTTTGTTTTGAATTTGGCCAAAGAGAAGGCCCAAATTCGTTGGCCCACCTTACATTAAACACTGAAACGACAATTATACCCTTTTTGTTTAAAATGTTGACCCAAATTCGTTGGTTTCCTTTTTTTATTTATCAGATCAGATCAAGAGACCTTGAGAGCTCTTGTCAACCAAAACAGCTTCTGAATTTGTTTAAATAATTGGAGAGAGAGAGAGAGAGAGAGAAACTTGACCGCACAAGAATTGTACTATGGTAGCAAAAACGATTGTGGAACCCAGATCGGTGGCGTCATCAGAAAGTCAAGTAGCGTGATTAAGCAGCTACAGCAGGCCATCGGGGCCAAGATCCGAATCGAAGAAGCCCAAGTCAAGTCGCCGGACCGGGTAGTGGTGGTCGTCGCTCCTAGCGCAATCCGTTCCAAGATTTGGCTGAGAACTCCAAGCCTCGAAAATGTTAATGGTGGTGGGGAAGAGGAGATTGAGGTGGGGGTGGTTTTGTGCCGTATTTGAGTTGTGTGTGTATTGACGAGTTGGTTTGAGTTTGGGTTTTACTTCAAAGGCCTGCATTTGCATTCACTTGTTGTTGGTATTTGTGTATGATGTATTGAATTTGTCCCATTTAGCTTACGTCAAAATCCCAAATTCATGGTTCTCTTTGTGGCTCCACTGTTTAGAAAAAAAAATGGCACAACCAAGAAAAGATAAATTAAAGAAGGGAGGTATCTGTTCTCTTACTCTTCCTCAATTTCAAGGCCAGATGAGGAATTGGGTGGGCAAGAGAAGAGTAGAAGGCATTGAAATGCAGTTGGTGGGCAAGAGAAGACCACCAACAAAGAGGATCAAAGCTTTTGGTGAAGGTACAAGGCCATTGATATGCAGTTGGTGCAATGTTGCTGGGCACAACAGGAAGACTTGCAAGGCACCATATGAACATTCCTTCTCAGTTGACGATTGCCTATGTTAGTTATGGTTTAGTGAATGTATAGTCAGTTTTTGTAAACACTGCATTGCAGTTTTTAGTTGCTTGTAATTGGCTACAGAGCTTCCAATTGGATATTATGATTCTTTTTTGAAGTTAGTGAAATTATACAATTGTTCCATCAGTGGATATTCATTTTTAACTGCTATTCAATGCTTGTTTTCACATTTGAGCAGATTTTGTTTCATAAATTGCAATCATAGCTCGCTTGTTACAGTTTTTGACAAGAAAGCTGCAGCGCTTTCTTGTTTCATAATTCGATTTCATAATAATTTTTGCTAGTCTAGGGAATATTACAACTGCTCATGGAGTTAAATGTGTTTTGTTATTAGTTTTAGTACTTTGATCATGTCTTTGCCTTTTGGTTTTTTTTTTCACATTTGAGCATATGTTTTTTCATAAACTACACTGTAGTTTCCGTTTGTTGCAGTTTTTTTTGTTTCATAATTCGATTTCAGAATAATTTTTGCAAGTCTGTTGGAATGTTACAACTGTTGACCTACTTAAATGTATTTTGAACTTAGTTTTAGTACTTTGATTATGGCTATGGCTTTTGGTTTCTTTTCACATTTTTTGAGCAGATTTTTTTCATAAACCGCACCGCAATTTCCGTTGGTTGCGATTTTAAACCGCAGTGCGGTTTCTTGTTTCCTTTTCCTTTTGTTGCATCTTGTTCTAAGATTATATGACAGTTTAGATGTATAACAAATCTTTTCTCACATCTCATAACTAGAAAATATACATCAACTTGACATGAAATGGAAAGATCAGCATAGTCAGAACAAGAACTACAAACTAAACCGTAAACTGCTTCAATGCAAAAAACAGATATATTTGATGCTCTTTCTCTTTCTTTGATATTTTTTGGTTTTTAGAGGTTTTGAAACCAAAACTAAACCCAAAACCTAAAGGGAGCAGAGCAGCTATATATATATATTCATAATTTTATAAAACTCCTCTCAAATTCCAATTTATTTTGAGATTCTCCATTTAAAAAAAAAAAAAAAAAGGAATGGATGGTTAATTAGAGTGAGAGATTTTTACTGAGGTAGAGTAGGGTGGTCTTGATCACCCATTGACTCGATTCCAATATGCTTGATCAACGGTGTTAGGAAGATCAAACAAACCTTGATACCCCGAACCCGCTTGCCAATCTAACGATCCAAATACTCCTCCTCCTCCGTCGTTGGATCTCGCCATGGAACACCGATAAATCCACTCGACCTGCCTCGATCCATCAATCCCCCACTCATGTCCTCGCATCTTCAATTCCTCACTGCGGTTCTGCTGAGCCCATTGATTTTGATGATGCCCTTGCGCTTGCTCATTCACCCTAAACGGCGAAACCGAAGCATCGGTGCAAGACAACTTGTAAGGCAATTTCAAAAGGAGGAATTTAATGCTGATGGATCTAATTGCAGTGAATGTAGGATAAATTTAGCAATTGTCCTGTTATTTGTGTGTTTGAAACTAAATATTGAAATTTGAAAATAATGGCATAATGGCATATGTTGTAATTTTAATGTTTTTTTAATTATATTATGGTAAAAACATGTACTATATTTTGGCTTTTGACTTTATCCTAATTAGCTGAAATTGAATTCCTATTTATCTAAATAGTAAACTATATATTGTGTGTAAAAACTAAAGCTCCCAAATATATATTATACATATATAACATATATCTATATTATAATATATACATGATATATTATAATAATATATGTATATATGTATATTATAACATAGGATTAGAATCAGGAGACACTCAAAAAGTCACAAATTTTGACACACTTTTGAGACCTTTAGATTTAACTAGTTTCAACGGATGAGAATATTTTTCACTTTAAAAAATAGAAAGAATAAAGGACTTCTCTCTCCTCTCATTTTTCGGGAGGATAAACTTCTCTTCCCAAAACTCTCTCTCTCTCTCTCTCTCCAAGTTTCCAACTCAGAACCAAAAGAAAATTTTCAAACTACCAAAGCATAATATGTTTGGCCATTTCAGCATGTGAATGCAACACCCATACACAGCAAATGAAAATAATATGTAGTTGATAGCCTGACACATTCTCTTTCACAAATTTCTACCGAAAGAAAAATACGAATTCACAAATCAACCTTCATATCCTAAAGAAATTTCACTTCCAAAACCACCAACTCTCCTTCCTCCCTAATAAAATGGATAGCTTCTAGAACATCAATTTCAATTCTTGCTCAAGGGAGGGTTAACCCCACTGTCCGCCGCCCTTAATTGCCACCTCCATCGACATTTATTTGCCATACTATGTTATTTTTGTTTTTAATTTTCTTTAAGAAGAATATCTGGTTTGAGTGCTTGGAATTTTCACGCTGGACAAGAATTTCCTTCTGGTTTGAAGATTTACACAGTTATAACGTTCCTTATGCTCACTTTTTCTGGTTAAAGTCGGAGAGGAAGAACAAAAAAAATGTCGAACAAGATGATAGGGCACAGAGGAAAAAAGGGTGTGGAGAATGAGGGAGAGTGGTTTTTGGGAAGAGAAGTTTATCTACCCGAAAAATTAGAAGAGAGAAGTAATTTATTCTTTCTATTTTTTAAAGTGAAAAAAAAAATCATCTTACCTTAATCACATCCGTTAAAAGAGGTTAAATCTAAAGGTCACAAAAGTGTGTCAAAATTTGTGGTTTTTGTGTGTCTCCCGATCCTGACCATATAATATATATATATATATATGAATGAATACCATGTTCATTTTCAGATACTCATTCAAAGATCATCTCTACAAAAATCACTAACTGATATCATTCGACCACCAATTGAGCTTATTGAAATTTTAAGATTTCTTCTCAAGCACCATGTTCATTGATTTTGTATGACACAATTGGATGTCGAAACGATTTCCGATTTGTCTAATTTTTGTAAGGATGATCTATGAATGAATACCTAAAAATAGATGGTTTGGATCATTGGAAAAAAATTGTAAGGTACCTTAAAGGGCGTCCCTCAAATAATTGTATTTGAAGGATCCTCATAGAAGATCAGATATATATATACGTAAATTCTCTTATGCGGATATCCGGAAGTTATTATCGTATGGACGCAGTGTATTTTGTACTACCCCGCCTTACTTTTCTGCCTATTTACACATGCATCCATACGCTCCGCACGTTAACGCATCCTGATAAGAGAATGATCGTATATATATATATATATATATATATATATATATATATTATACACATATATATTATATATGTGTATATACGTGTATATACATTTGTGTATTATATATTACATATATTATATAGTATGTAATATATATGTGTATATACATGTATTTATGTATATTATAATATATAATATATATGGGTATATAATAATAATAATAATATACGTGTATATACATATGTATATTATATATATTATATAATATATGTGTATATACATGTATATATGTATATTATAGTATATGTGTATACATGTTTATTATTATTATAATAATATACATGTATATACATATTAATATTATATATATATATTATATAATACATATGTTACATATATTATATACATATATAATATACGCGTATATATGTATATTATAGTATATGTGTATATTATAATATAAAATATATGGGTATATTATAATAATAATAATAATCTATGTTATTATTATTATTATTATTATTACAATATAATATATGGACGCTAGTGTAGTGGTTTGGAGTCATTGCTCTTCCAAGCAAGGTCCTGAGTTCGAGTCCTAGCATCCGTGTTGTGTGTGTGAGTTTAGTATATTATTGCCCCTTTCAATAGGAAAGGTCCTATATATATATACAGTCCCCTTCTATTAAGGCATTACTCAAATAATTTTATTTGAGGGATGCCCTTTAAAATACCCTACAATTTTTTTCAAGTGATCCAAACCATCTATCTTATAGGTCTTCATTCATAGATCATCCTTACAAAAAATTAGACAAATCGGAAACCGTTTCGACATCCAATTGTGTCATCCAATTGTGTCATACAAAATCAATGAACACGGTCTTGAAAAAGTACTAAAATTTCAATAATTCAATTGAGTGGTCAAATGATATCGGATTCAAGTGATTTTTGTAGAGATGATCTTTGAATGAGTATCTACAAAATAGACGGTTTGGATTAGTGAAATACAATCCGGAGTGGGCCCTACAAGGGTGTCCCTCAAATAAGGTTATTTGAAGGATCCTCAATGGAAGCTCACTATGTATATATATATATGGATGCTATACATTGGTGAGTATGAGACTAATTAATCCCCCCATTCCAGATGGGTTTATTAGTATCCTCCTAAGGAGGTGTTTTTGGTGGGCCCGATATTAGCAATCCCATTTAAGACTACGATTAGATGAAACAAACATGAGACTAAATTTAGTCCAAGACAGTCTAAGCCAATCTTGTGTAACAAACGATCCCTTAGAGTGCAATTACCTAACATGTTACCTTTTTTTTAAAAAAAAGGAGAAAAAGAAAAAGAAAATGGTTGAATCATGAAGTTACAAGCCTAGCAGTGGAAGAAGTGGTTCTAAATTTGTTCATGGAACTATAATGAACATTGCACCAAGTGCATTCCATTCCTCATATATTTGAGGTTAAATGAAGTCATGGCTGGAGGCAGGATAGCACATTAGGGCCATCATCATCATCATCAAATTTAACAATGGAATAACAATCTTAATTTTTAGGTAGCATTATTCTTCATTTCTCTCACAGATTTAGGTTTGTTCCTCATTTGCAGTTAAATAGAATTGAAAATTTCTTTTACTGCATATCGTTCTTTTGATTTCAAGTTCATCTGCTTGCATTTTGATTGCTTGGTTCAAAAGATACATATCATAGATCAAGCTCCCATTGGCGGAATGAAAAAAATTGAAAATTTAAGATTAAAAAAAAGGGTACAGGAAACATTGAAGATCAAAGAGAATACAAATTGTGAAGTGGATATTTGCTCTTAAAAACATTCTCCTAGGACAACATGACCCTGCAGTTAGGCCTCAAATTGTGAAACGCCTATGCAGGCTTCAAAGCACAAAGAGCTATCATAAGCCTTCCTTTCCATCCCTGCAGCATCCACGCACCATCATCTTCAATTCCAAAATCCTTATGATATCCCATCATCTTCGACATAGTCTTCACTTTCTTCAAGAGCTCCTGGTCTAATGGGAGCTGCTTGAACCCAGCCCTCACATACCTAGCCTGCCACTGCTTGTATGTCTCAGGCCTTTCAACTCTTTCCACTCCCTCACACGCTATGACATTCTTTATGTCCCTTCCAAATATTGCTCTTTCGAACAACAACCGATGTTCATTGTCGCGAGGGACAGTGGCCTCATAAATATCGAACATTGCATGGAAGTGGAAGAGCAACTGTTTGAACCGTGTGACAAAGGCAGGTGCATTGTATGTCCCATTGACAACCCCATGCATGAAAAGGTCTGGATTAATTCTCTTAATCAAATTTAAGACAGCATCTCTTGGATTGTTCATCATCACTGTTTCATCAGGTATTTGCTTTAACCGGTGCATACAGTTAACCACGATCACTTCATTTCTGTCAATTTGAAGTTCCTCCAGTCGGATGGTTTCCCATTTCTTAGCAATGACATTGTACTCAAATGGGACACCATACCTCTTAGAATATTTAGCTAAGCGGCGCCCTGTCTCTTCAATTCTTTCGGCAGGTCGAAAACCTGGTTGGGGAAACTCAATTGCTGTGATACGAAGATTAGGAGGTCCACCGGTTTTCTCTGAGAGACTTTGGATAAGGCAGGGCCATTGTAAACCATAAGCAATACCAAAATCAATAATGTGAAGCCTTGTTGCCTTCCCTGTTTGTTTCATAATTGTTCTGTTGGCAAAAAAGTGTAACATCTTCTTGAAAGGGCATGCAGAAACATACACCTGATACGCTTTTAAGATTTCGGTAGTTGATGTGTGCATAGTTAGAATAGGTGAATATGGTATGGATTTCTCACCAGCCAAGCGTGCTTCGAGGCCTTCAGCAAAGTAATGAGCTAATCTCTGGGTTGCATAACCGTAGGGGGAAGAATGCTGTCTTATCTGCTTGAGAAGTTCACTTGCAGATTGTTGGTCATAGCTTCCCGTAGCTTGTGCACATTCAGTTAGCAGTTTGCACAAGTCTACTACTTGCCCGTTGCTGTTCCGTTTCTTTAGACACGTTGTCTTAGATCCTTTTGACTGCTTGTTGTGCTGCAACTTCCTAGTTCTCTCGGCGTTTAAAGATTCATCATGAAAACAGGACTCAGATTCAGGATTCACACCCTGTAATACCTTATCAAACATTTCTTGGAGATCAGAATCGTCAGCAAAAGTAGCTGCCTGCTTGTTGCTTCTCCCTTCTGTGTAATGACCGTCCTCCCTTTGATGATTTTTCTTTCCCTTTGATCCATTTGTTGAGTTGCAGCCATAATTCTCTGGCACGGATGCCAAATTCCTGCACAGTGTGTTAGGACCTGGAGGCATACACTGGTACCCTTCAAGGTCAATGATTTCATTTCCTTCCCCTACACCTCTAAAATTCCCAAGACTTTGCAGATCAGAAAATGAATCTGAAACCAAAGTGGTCTCAGATAGAGACTCAACAGGAGAAGTTTGGACATGAGTTGTTTCTGAAAAATCCCAAACCCTGCCTGTCTTAGCAGCAATGGAGCCATCACTGCGTTGACCACCAGAAATAGAGCCATTACTGCTCTGAAAACCACCATCTGAGTTCTCAAAGCTTTGGTACACAGAGAAAGGGGGTTGGTTGGGTAAAGGAGGATCCTTCTGATTAAGGGCATCATAGAAGGACTTTTCAGCAGCTTGGAGGCCCAAAATGTCGTCCAACATGCAGGGCTTACCCTCCAAGTCTTCTTCGAGAAGAATATCACTTATGTACTTGAGCACAGGAAGATTGCAGTCACTACTGTCAACAGTATCACCCTGTGAAGGAGTGCCTGAATCACTGGGATGGTCTAAGTTGGCTGGAAGCAAAAGTGTATCGGTGGGTTCTTGATTTACATGGAACTCATTTACAAGATTTTGATCAGAAGAGACTGAAATTGAGCCATGGCCAAAATTAACTTCTTCCATGAGAACAGAAAAAAACAACCTAACTAGCAGGATTTGGTCACAATTTTTATTTTCCAAGAAACTCAACTATGAAATTTTGGAGCTGATGATCAAGAAGCTTTGGAAAAAAAACCAAAGAAAAAAGCAAAGTATGAAACTTATGTCATAATTCACTCACCAAATAAAACTGGAGCCAATGGAATAGTGAGAAATAGCCAGGAGAGTGCAAAGATTCAACAAAAAACAGAAAACAGGTTATGAACAGGAATAAGATTGATCAAACAATAATGGAATAAAATCTGAAACTCATTCAAGAAGGAAACTAAGAAATATTGCAGAGTACCTGATATTTCTGGGACATTAAATTTATTAGACAGATGCTTATTTTTTGGTGAAAAAAATATGAATAACCATCGTCAAAGCAATGCACCTTCTGGGAAAGTCTTAACTAGTCAACTAAAAAGTATGGACAAAGTCAGCCGTCAACTTATAAGAAAAAAGCAGTCCATATAGGAAGGCAATATTTGTATTCAGTGTCTCGGTTTGGGGTGTGGCAGTCAAAAGGGCCAATATTTCTTGGTTCCCACCACATATAGCTATCTATTGAAATTTTTGGCAGGACCTGAAATCTGACCATGTTAATTTCTAAGGCAACAAAAGAATAAAAGTTAATTACCAATAGAAAAAATAAAAGGTAAATTTCACGTTTCACAAGGTTTACAGTTTGCTACATGAAGTTTTTTTCGCGTCAATTTCATACGTAACGTTTAGTTTATGCATCACTTTCATATATCCGTCAAATTTTTCGTTAAGACTTCTATTAAACACTGACGACTTGGCAATTAATAGCTCACTCAAATTTTACCGCACCGACTAAAATAATAAATAAACTAATTTTTTTTCTTTATCAAATAAAAATAATCGCTTTTAAGTAAAAAGAATTCCATATTCAGAAGAAAAAAAATGGTGCAAAATTTGGAATCTAGGAAACCAGATCTGAAGATCTTCAATCAAAAGTAAAAACAACGACTTTTTTTTTGTCTTTTCAAGTATCAAATTGTTTGGGCCTAATTTCTGCACGCTAGCCCATCTGGCATTTGGGCTATTTTTGGCAAGACAAACTTGGGCTCTATTTGCTAAAATTAGAAAATAGCCCAGACCATTTCAAAAGGAGAGTTAAAATAAACCAATTACCCAAAGTAATTTTCACAAGTTAGATTTTAAATACCACCATTGGTAATTTAATCTAAATACCCAGATTTAATTGGTTTATTTTCCACCCAGTTTCCAGATTACATTTTGAGCTCAAAACTGATCATCACCGTTGGTTACCCACCCAAAACCAAATAATCAGCTCTGAAGCTAGAAAGGTAGCAACACTCACCACTCTTTTCAACCATGCCCAATAAGCTGTTGGCAAAGAAGCCTTTACGGAAGTGGGTTGAGAAAGGCAAAATTAGAAAACTATTTTAAGGGTCAATGTGTCACGACCCGACACCTTTGGCCCTCACGGTTTTGTTTCTGGGAACTCACGAGCAACTTCCCAGTGGGTCACCCATCTTGGGATTGCTCTAGCCCCCAACTCGCTTAACTTCGGAGTTCCAAAGAATCCGAAGCCAATGAGCTCCCAAAAGGCCTCGTGCTAGGAAGATACGTGCCCACACATATAAGCACTTCACCTTTCCCTCCCCGAGCGACGTGGGATTACTCACCGTTCTTGCTTTCCCAAGCTCACGGGTCTTACACAATGGGTTGAACACTTCCCAGCAATTGTGCTCTAGTTCTCATCACTCATTCTCTATAAATACATTGGTATATGGACTGGAGCAAGGACACCCAATCAACCAACCAATCAATCAATCAAACAATGAAACAAAACTCTCAGTCAAACTGACAAAAACATTCAAGATCACACGATCTCAAAAACCTTCCAATTCAGAAGCAATTAAGCTTACAAGAGCAATCCAACTCCACACAAAAAAAAAAAGCAGAACTCAGGTTCTCAACTTCAATCAGCTTTCTATCATTTCAAATTCGGTTATGAACAATTGAACCAGCCAAAACTCAAGTTTTTCATTGTATGAAAACCTCAACAAATGCTCAGAGACACCTTGATGTCATAAGCTCATCTGAATAGCTCACAGGTGATCCCCAATAAAGCAGAACATGTACTGAAGTGCAATTCCAGACCAACAACTGCCAATCCAGCCACTTCTGATCCAATCCAGATTGGAAAAAAACCCGCTGAACCAGAACAAAGACGCCATAATGTCTTAATCTCATATAGATAGTCTCCAGAACATGCAGAACAGATGCAAACTCCTAGTTCTGCCCACTCTTCAAGCCTTTCCATGGCTCAAACCGATTACAGCTGTGCCAATTCCAACATTGGTATCGATTTCCAGCTAATTTCCATTAGTTGAAGGTGCTGACGTGCAATTCCAGTACATATACATCTAATCCAGCAAGGAAAAGCCCAGTCCAGCCTGAGTAACAGACAGATAATCCAGGCATAAATCGAAGTCCAATGTTATGATGTTTGTCCAAGGCTTGGCAGTCCCTTTTTGTTTTAATGTAAAACAAGCAGTTCTCACTGAACTCGTTTGTTTTATTTTCAAACATTCATCTTTTTGGCTAAACTTACCAGTTTTACTGTGGGAAATTATAAAGTCCTCACTCGTTTGAGGCATAGAAAACAACTTTATTGGGAGATATTCCTCACCCAAAGTCACAATCATTTGATAAAGTTAGTAACTTGGGGCGCAAGTTATTACAATCTACAGTCTGTTAGGGTATTCTACCGCTAACAGTGGCACGCTCGCACATAAAAGAAAGTTGATTTGTTGACCACCACTGGTTTTCAGGTCAATAGGGAACTTTACCCTACCATCACAAGAACTACATCAAAACGGTGAACAATTTGGCACACCCGATGAGATTTCACAGTATACATACTTCTAAAAAATCTCTCTTAGTATATGAATATTGGAAGTTCTAGCCAAAATCCACAGTTTGCTATGGAAAGAGGCCAACCAGCTTTCCCAGAAATAAGACCTGAATCAGAAGAAAGCGATGCCAGGTAGTCAACTCATGGCAGTACCAGAAGTAGACTTTCTCAGTCCAGTTCCAAAAGATTCAATCAAATACAAGAGGCTATGCTCCGACAAGAAGCTGCAGCTCAAAGACATCAAGAAAGTATTAGCCATATGACTGCCATGATGCATTGGCAAGTCAACAGACAGTTCATGAAGGATTGTGAAGCTGCTGCAGCAAGGAATCTGAATCCAGACACTGTAGTACAACAGTTAGAGCTCCCTTTGGACCTCCACCAGGATTGCCATGGCCATATCAAGAAAATCCTTTCATTGCACATATGTTTGGAGTACCTGAACAAGCGGAAGTCCAGGCTGGACAGCAAGGGGCAGCCCTCGTTATCCAAGAACAGGAAGTTCTAGCTCTTCCAGCAGGCCCAGCAATAGCTCAGGTTCCCCAGAATCAACCTGAGGCTCCACCTTTTTCCTCAGCCAAAACCTCCACCTTTTCCACGATTGGAAGTTCCATAAGGACCATCACATGCACACCTATCTGAACAGCAAATAGTGGTGCCATACAAACCTAGAAGAATGGATCCCAATCCATTTTCCCCACCACCAAGGGGTAGAAGAGGTAGATGAGGGGCTAACAATTTCCCCAAATTTGAAAGGAATAGGCCAAGAGGAAATTGGAGAAACCATCTCGACTTTGAAGAAGAGGAAGAAGAGGTTGTGCCCAGACCACCCAGAATTGAACAGAGAGCTGAACAGAATCAGCCAAAAAAGGTCTGAAACCTACCCCTATTAATCCTTTGAATAACATGGGGGCATTGCAGAGAATGATCAAAGAAATGATGGATCCTGAAGTCAGAAGAGGAGAAAGACCGACGTACAGGAAGCCATATCCAGCTTACATTGATCAACTGCCTTTACCAGTTAGGTTTACGGTAACTAGCTTCACTCTATTCAATGGAGATGATACACAAGCATCATCAGTCGAGCATATAGGCAGATTCTCAATCCAGTGCATAGCCATAGAGAATAATCCCCTTTTAAAGCTTAGGCTTTTTAAGAATTCTCTATCTGGACAAGCCTTTACCTAGTATATCAATTTACCAGCCAATTCCATTTAGACATAGGAACAGATGGAGAATGCTTTCCATGACTATTACTTCAGAATTCAGCCAGAAGTCACCATCAGTGATCTTGCGGCTCTCAAACAAAGTGAGAATGAACCTGTTTAGGATTCCATTACCATATTCAGAAAGCTCAAAATGAAATGCACGATCCCCATACAGGAAAGACATTTCATCCAGATGGCTCAAACATCCCTTAAAATTTCTTTGAGAAAGAAATTTGATGGAATGATGTTCGGAGACTTAGCAGAATTGGCAGACAAGGCCTCCAAATACAAAAAGTTGTTGAAAGAATAACAACAGAAGAGAAATTCCTCCAAAAGAACATACTATAAAACATCATCTTCCTCAGTCCATTTGGTTGAAGTGGAATAAGAAGGTAATTAAGACAGTACAGAAGAAATGGATGTGGCAGTAGAAGAGATGGCAAAGTTGAAGCACCCTATTAGCTGCAAGGCTTTAACAAAGCCACCAAATGATCAGAAGCCACCACCATTCACATGGGGATTTATCCCAAACAAGCCAGCACATAACAAGATCTATTCTTTTGATTTAACAGAAGTAGATGCTTTGTTTGATGAAATGATGTTGCGGAAGGCAATAGAGACACCTCACAGAGTGCCCTAAACCAGAAGAACTCAAAGGCAGACAATATTGCAAATGACATAACTCTTGGAATCACTCCACCAACAGTTGTGTTGTTTTAGAGACATTATACAAGAAGGAATAACTACAGGAAAGCTCAAACTAGCTGAAAAATCTCCTAGTCACTACATACCCTTTTCCTCAATCTCAAGTGAACATGGTCAATCTGAATTGGCTAAAACAAGGGAAAGACAAGCTTGTGGTAGAGATTGGTCTCAATCCACGCAAAAGGGTCACCAAGGAGGTGATCCATAGACCAAAGGCTACCATTTCAGTTGGGGTAGTGCTGTGTAGCAGGTGTAAGTGCGAATGCGAGCTAGAGATAGTTCTGGATGAGCAGAACAAACCTGTGCCAAGTGTTTTTGACAGAATTGAAACACCATCACAGACTGTGATTCTAGTTCTGTCCAGGAACACAACTAAATAGAAAAACTATCAGAAGTCTGCCCGCAAATCAGGAAAGCAACTGAGCAACCAAGAAGATAAGTGCCGATAAAACTCCCAGGAGATAATAGACAATTAGCAACTAGAATGGAAGGCAGGTGGTATTCTGTTGGAAAAAATGGCAGGCAAACTCTCGAGCTATCCATAAGCCAAAGAAGGAGAGTCCAGAGACAGTATTGCACCTTCCTCGGGAACAAAGATAGCATGTAGGTGTTCACAGAAACCAGTTCTTCTCAAATTGAAAACAGTCCATGAGAAAATATGCAGGCAGAACGTGCAGTAGACCAGTCGATGGAGGAACTGTCAGAAGTAAGGTTCTCAGGAGAATGTTCTTACCATCAGAATCCATCTTCAGATGCTCAGATGGAGCTTTCACAGTCACAAAATCAATCTGGATTCTTTGAAACAGGTGATCAAGAAGACTGGATTGAAAACTATGAAGAAGAACATGTGGACTATGAAGGAGAACTGGATGAAGATGACATTAATATGGTGTTTGTCCTACTAGAGAAATTCAGAGCAGTTGAAGGACAAGAAAACACCGTGGAAGGGGATGTAGTATCCCAAGAAAGCTTTGAATGCAGACTGACTGAAGAGGAAGTAGTACCAGAACAGCAAAACAGTGCTATAAGTATAGGCAGAACTGCCTAGAAAATAGCTATAGATTAGTTGTACTTTTCCAAAACTACCAAAGAGATGGCCAACCATCTCAAACCTCTATTCATTACAGCAAACTTTGGAGGAATCCCAATTCCCAAGGTGATGGTAGATGAAGGTGCAGCAATCAATCTACTTCCACACAAGCTTCTGACGAAGCTGCGCAGAACAAAAAAAAGATTTAATCCCAACGCATCTTACAGTCACCAATTTCGCTGGGGGCATCACCAAGATCCATGGGATATTGGATGTGGATGTCATAGTTGGAACCAAGAAACTCAAGATTGCTTTCTTTGTGGTGGACACCACTTCTACCACTTACAATGCACTGCTTGGGAGAGACTGGATTCACCAGAGCCTATGTGTTCCTTCTACTTTACATCAACAGTTAGCCCTTTGGCATGAAGAAGGTTTTTGGAGATATTAGAGGCTCATCCACGGCCATTTCTGCCATCTGCCTTATGTTTTGAAGCCAGGTATTATCATGATGATCTTGGCCCTTTCACTTTCTTTGGAGTCAATCAGAATGGCCGCCCCCATGGTGTCCCGGCCCAAAGACTCATTGAAGAAGGTCTAGCTGGTTCTCTAGAGGACTAGAATAGACCAATTGTCCTAAACCTCCAAACCTCTTATGTTTAACACAAACCAACAAGAGAATGATCAAGCTGCAATAATTGATCCATTATAAATAGATTGTTGGTACATTGGGGAGAGAAGAAGCTTTCTATACATAATCCAACTATTAACATGGCAGAATTCATGCATGAAAGTCCAGCATAACAAGAAGAAAGTTTACAGGAGGAGGAACTAGAGTTTGCACCAGCAGCATTGGATGACTCTTTACCAGAAGTAGAAGATCCCTTACAGGAAATAAACTTGGGAACAGAAGATGATCCCAGACCTACTTTTATCAGTGCATTACTAGAAGAACCAATAAAGAGTGAAATCATTGCACTTCAGCATGATTTTAGAGATTGTTTCGCATGGCATTATCATGAGATTCTTGGACTGGATAGAAATTTGATAGAACACAAGCTGCCAATAAAAGAAGGTTACTTACCAGTCAAACAGGCCAGGAGAAGAATATCCATGGAGACAGAACTGAAGGTCAAAGAAGAAATTGAGAGACTGGTCAAAACAGGTTTTATTAGGCCAGCTATTTATGCTGATTGGCTGGTTAATATTGTACCAGCTATCAAAAGAAAAACAAGAGCAATCAGAGTTTGTATAGATTACAGAAATCCGAATGAAGCAAGTCCCAAAGATGAGTATCTTATGCCAATGGCAGATATGTTGGTGGATGGAACTACTCACAATCAAATGCTATCATTCATGGACGGCAATGCAGGTTATAACCAAATAATTATGGCAAAAGAGGACAATCACAAGACTGCTTTTATGTGTCCTGGACATATAGGAGCTTTTAAATATGTTGTAATGCCATTTGGTTTAAAGAACGCAGGGGCTACCTATCAAAGAGCAATTAATTCTATTTTTCATGACATGATAGGTCATTCCTTGGAAGTATACATAGATGATGTGGTGATTAAATCTTTGGAAAGAATAAATCATGTATCTGATCTAAAGAAAGCTTTCCTAAGACTAAGACAACACAAATTGAAAATGAATCCCAAGAAATGTGTCTTTGGGGTTCAAGCTGGAAATTTTCTAGGCTTCTTGGTTCATCAAAGAGGCATAGAAGTGGACAAAAACAAAGCAAAATCCATCATAGAAGCTTTGCCACCTCAAAATAAGAAAGAATTGCAAAGCTCTTGGGTAAAATCAACTTTATCAAGAGATTTATAGCCAATTCTTCTGGGAAAATCCAGCCATTCTCACCCTTGTTAAAATTAAAACAAGAAGAGATCTTTAAGTGGGAAGAATCTCATCAAAGGGATTTTGAAGAAATCAAACATTATCCCTCAAATCCACCAATTCTGTCCCCACCAAAGAAAGGCAAACCACTCAAACTATACATTTATTTATTAGAAGTGTCTATTGGAAGCCTTCTAGTTCAAGACAACAAGGAAGGAAAGAACAAGCAATCTATTATATGAGCAGAACTCTGACAAAAGTGGAGAGAAGGTATTTTGCAATTGAAAGTGTTTATGCCAAAAATTATCCCATATTTGCTCAATACGGGGTTGTGTAAATTGGAGGCCATTTTTGCATGGAAATGGTCTTTGCATGGAGAAGAGAAGGCCACGTACAGTCATGAAGAAAGGTGGCCATGCAAATACAAGTAAATAGTGTTCGGTCATGAATAGTGTTCGGTCATGAATAGTATTCAACCATGAATAGTATTCAACCATGAATAGTGTTTGATCATGAATAGTATTCGGTTGATGAATAGTACCTCGCCCATGCAAAAAGGAATGAGAGGTGGCCATGCAAAACGATCAAGGCCAAGATAGAGAAGGAATAATGAAGGGTCGAGCAACCCATGACCCATTAAACCTTCACAATATATATATTATTACATGCAAAGAAGGAAAGTGAAAGTCTTGCTATTTGTTGGAGTGGTCCCCACCGAGCATTTAAAGAGTAATGACATTTGGCTGTGTACACAATGGACTACCTATGGAAAGCCAACAACTCACGGAAAGGGGGAAGTGATTGAGATGAACTTGAGGTAAGCAAATCGGGTTGATGGACAGGATTTTTGTTTATGAGGAAAAGCCGCCAACTGCCAAACTGAAGCATTAAATGCTTATCCCAGCACAATACATGGACCAACTATCGTGACTACAATCAAACTTCAAGGAGGTCACACCACCATACTTCCCATGTCCAGATGATTGACCAGCCACCTGCCATCTCTAAAAACCCACGCCATGCAAGGACTTCTTCTCCAAAAGTTTTCTTCTATAAATACCAAGCTCAAAATAACTTCAAGGGGTTCAAACACCACACAAGCCTCTCTCAGAGCAAGCTTATCTTTTCTGTCATTTACATTCTTGTAACGCACTTTCAATACATTTACTTGCTTTTCTAGGAGTAGTGGCAGATTGTAAGAAACTTCCATTCATCAATATATCATACGACCTCGATCTTTCGAGGCGCCGGAGCACCATCCTTGGTTACTTTTCCGTTCATTTCATATATTATATAGCCTCTTGCCGCCCGGTGAAGCGCTGGAGCACCATCCAAATCCACCATCATTTCCACCGTCAACACCGCCACCAACGGCCTTGTAGCTCAGGCCGTGAACCTCGCGACCGAGATCATGTCCTTTCTCGATCACAGTCCCTTGATTAGAAGTCAGAATCACTTGAGCGCGCTCCAACCCACTCGTCCGCTCAAAATCTCTCACGAATGCACGGTAGACCGTGCTGGCACGCCAGCATAATCGCACCCCCCGACCAAAGAAGGACGACCCGTGTTGACGCAGACTCATTCGGCCTGGTAAAAAGGCCGTGAGATTTGCGCGGTCAACAGAAAGGTTATGTTTGGCTTTATACTTCACTGTTGTGAAACTTAGACATTACATGCTACCTTTCACATATACATCATTGCCAAGACAGATTTGATCAAATACAAGCTGACAAGACCAATGTTGAGGGGCAGAATTGGTAAATGGACTCTGGCTTTGTTAGAATTCGCTTTCCACTATGTTCCTTAGAAAGCTATCAAGGGTCAAGCTGTAGCAGATTTCTTGGCAGATCATCCAGGAGAAGAAATTGAGAACCTGGATTCCATGGATATAAACAATGTAGATCTATTAAATAGAACTCATACTTATTTTAATAATCCCATATATTCAATCCATCTCACTCCATGGAAACTGTATTTTGACGGATCTAAAACCAACCTAGCTTCTGGGGCAGGAATTGTTTTAGAAGATCATATAGGACTCAAACACTGCTATTCATTCCAGCTAGATTTTCAACGCACCAATTGTTAACTCGCAAGTGCACGAGGCGTTGGGTAGTATAGCATGTGTAAGTACGAGGTCGATCCCACGAGGATTGATGATAGATTGATTCAATTTAATTCCCTGCACAAAATAGAAATGAAAAGAAAATAAATACAACAAGAAAGAAAGAAAAGAAATTAACTCAAGCAAATTAGTTACCAAGTTCAATTTAGATTCACAGATTGATTCTAGCTAAAGTATGATTAAGCCATGGTGTTTGGTCCTAACCTTGTATCCCTAATTCCCTAATTAGATCCTTCTTGTCGAACCTAAATTAAGCATTAGAAATCCATTAAGCATAGAAGAATGTTTTAAACAACCAAGCATGTATCTAATCCATGTTGTCGAATGTCCATACATACTCTTCCTATTCATAGTTCAATTTGAATTAATGCATGGTGTCTACTCTTAATTCAAACCAAGATAGCTAACATACAAGTTTTAATGGTGATTATTCATTCAAACAAGCATATTAACTTATAAGCATAATGAATAAGAACAAGAACTATAATTGAAACTTGGAAACTAATTAAACTTGAAAACTAAAGAAAAGAAATTACATTACAATGAAAAATAAATTACAACTAAAAAGCAAAATGGTTTTGTTACAACAATTGAGAACTAAAAAGAAAACTAAGAGAATTTGAGGGAGAGAAGGGAGAGGAGCTCTAGAGAGATGTTTGAGAGCTCCCCCCCTTGGGGTGTGTTTACAAGCTTGGAGAAACTCACTATTTATAGGCCTAGGGGAAGTATAAATCTGATTATAGAATTGAGTTTACTAACCACACTCACTTCACCAACTTACACCACTCAATTCACCAACTTTACCTAACTTCCCCACTAAAATGATTAGCTCATGCATGACAATGCATTGCAGTCAGCTTGTGGGCTCGATTTGGGCTTGTTCCTTCACTCTAACAAATCTGGAAAAATATGGATCTTGAAGCTCTTTGTCTTATCTTTCCAAGCATATGCAGCCCAACTCAAGGAAAAATCGGGAAGGCCTTCAAAAGTGAATTTTGGCCCAGTAACGCAGATGCTGCCGAATTTGACCTTGAGTTGCCCAAACTTGCATAACTTCATCTAAAAGACTCGGAATCATGAACCGTAAAATGCTACAGAAACTAGACTTCCGTATCTTTCCAATGATGTATGGCTCATTATCTGGTTCTTCTTGAGCAAGTACAGTCCAATCCGTGAATTTGACTGATCTGCAGACACCGTTTTGAGCTAACTTGACTCCAAAATGCATTAAATGAGTCTCAAGCTTATTACACTGAAACAAACACAAAATAAATTAAAAGCACAAGTTTAACTCAAAAACATAACCAAATCATAAGTTAGAAGGGTACAAAATGATATGTAATTATGCACCGATCACCAATAACATAGCAGAGTACGAAGCCTTGATCATTGGCCTCGAGATGCTAATAGAACTAGGAGTCCAATCAGTAGAAATCCTGGGAGATTCTATGCTTGTTCTGAAACAAATTGCAAGAGAATACAAGTGTTTAAATCCTTCACTAGCTGTTTATTTGGTAGCAGCAAGAAATCTCTTGGTAGAATTCAAGGAAGTCACTTGGGAACATATTCCAAGAGAAGAGAATTTTGCATCCAATGAAATGGCTCAGATAGCAACAGGAGTACAGATACCTGAAGATTGTGTCAAGAGAATTCTCATAGTAGGAAAGAAAAGTCTACCATCTGTTCTGACCAGAAGGATGGAAATAGATGTCAATTCAGCCATAATAACTGAGAAGGATTGGAGACTACCTATAATTAATTATCTGCAATATCCAGCTCTTCCTTCTAGAAAGAAAACGAGAATCATGGCTCTGAATTATCTCATGTGGAATGGAGACCTAGTTAGAAAGAGAAAAGATGAGTTACTTTTTTTTTGTTAAAACTCAATGTTAACTAGTTACCAAAACAAGAAAGTGATAAAAGTTCTGAATATGCTGCTATAAAAGTAATAAGTAAGGGATTGATATCAGTAATTGAAGATTATGCTAGTTGCTAAAGCTAATTAAATGCTTATTATATGTATATGAGTCGATGGGTTGGACTGGACGAAGAGAGAGATTGAGATTTTATTTGTTTTTATTTTTATTTGATAGTTTTTAATTGAATTTAAATAATTTATTGATATTTTATTCCACCTGTCACACCACGAATTTTCAACCTCAAATAACCTGTTTAAAGTAATTACAAACAACCAACAATCTGGGACGCGAAGCTCAGAACCTTCAGCAATTGTACCTGAATTTTTTTTTTTAATACAATACAACCCGTTCCTAACCCACAATGTAAATACAAAATCAACTCTTCTGAGTCAAATATTACATCACACCAATTACGTAATAAATTGAACTTCAACCTATTGCATAATCTGTTTCTTAGAGTTTAATACACACAGCGGAAGTCTTCACACCACAATAAACCACATCATGTACAAAACATGTACATCAACAAAGCCTTCTACTCCTAAATTCAGTTACCCTGTTCATGGTCTCTGCCACCTGCGGGATAATCCCCTACACCGTTGAATAGTGTATCGGGTTCATCACCAACAAACCTAGTAAGCTTTCTAAAGCTCGTATGAGTAAACCACATCCATAGTATAAATGTGTCAATTTCACATAATATACAATCACATGCACTTTCATTAGCATCACACAATCCATGCAAAACCATGGTACTCATATTCATCAATATCATCACAACCACAATTCTTTTATTTTTAAGAACTGCTTAAGCCACCACATGTGACTACACCAAAACTCTTTTATTTTAAAAATAGTTTTCACAAGTCAAATCACAATTCTTTTATTTTATAAGAACTATTTCGATCACCACCTGTGACCACACCAAAACTGTTTTATTTCAAAAGCAGTTTTCACACATCACTTATTTGACAGATAGAAGAGAGAATACTATGAACCTCTAATCTATTATACTACAAACACCATAGTAGCGTTCACTCATGCTCACACCCACATGAGTACTAGATGGCACTAGAATATATCTCATACTATTCTTGGGTCTTTCTCCCTAGGGTAGTTTATCCCTCATTACTTGCCACGAGCATGCCCACTTGACAAACTCAAAAGGGATTCAAGGTATTCTCACCAAAACACCAACACCAAAACAATATAAAATGATGTTTCACATTAAACATTGTTTTATAGCCAAATAGACCAATCACAACAGTATATATTTATTATATATATTTATGTGGTCATTCACGCATGAATTTCCACCATACACCCACAGCATAACTCAACACCAAAATCTCCAGTAAAAATCAATTTAAAACCAAATAGGTTTAACTTACCTCATGAACAGTTGACGAATAAGTTCATGTGTTTTAAATCTATTGAAGAAAAATGGTAACTTCCCAACATAATTTCACCACCACTAATTAAATAATGGGGTTTTATTATTTTAGGTTCGACCCATTCAAGACGTGGTGTCTCTTAATTACAATCCCTTGTTTGAAGGGAACACCCTTTGATTCCACCATAAAGAAACAGAACTTGTGTTTGATTTTGCGACTGCTCCCAAGTCCAACCTCAGGATGCCTACGTATCCCATGCGGGAATCAAGTCACTCGTAGTTCAAAGAATTGCAATGAATAAATGACTCATTGCAAAGGGGGAATTTGAATGAATTTGATTGAAAAGTGTTTGAGTGAATTTGGCTGAATAAACCAGGGATTCGATATGAAATTGTGTTTGGGGCGAATTTGGTTAAGCATAAACCAGGGATTCAAATTTGGTTGTGGTTGCGTCTATTGGTATATTAGATCGCTCACGCACTTTGATGGGATCAAACCAACGTAGTTCAGAATTTGGAAATTAATGGGTAAGTGTGGCCCACTAATTGAGAGTTTGTGTATGAGAAATTTGGAAATTAATGGGTAAGTGTGGCCCAATAATTGAGAGCTTGTATATGAGAAATTTGGTGATTTGTGAATGGAAATTTGGAAATTAATGGGTAAGTGTGGCCCACTAATTGAGAATTTGTATTTGGTGGATTTGAATTTGGCGGAGGTTGCATCTATTGGTATGTTAGATCGTCACGTACTTGTGACGGATCAAACCAGTAGTTCCAAAATTTGAAAAATTAATGGGTAAGTGTGGCCCACTAATTAAGAGTTTGTGTCTTTGAGACAATTTGGAGGGTAAATGACCCATGAGAAAAGTTGGGAATTAATGGGTAAGTGTGGCCCACTAACTTAGAATTTGTGTATGAGGAATTTGGAAATTAATGGGTAGATGTGGCCCACTAATTAAGAATTGGTGTTTCATATATTTGAATTTGGTTGCGGTTGCGTCTATTGGGATTCTAGACTGCCTACATACCCTTAATGGGATCAAACCGGCGTAGTTCCAAAATTTGGAAAATTAATGGGTAAGTGTGGCCCACTAATTAAGAGTTTGCGTCTTTGAGACATTTGGAAATTAATGGGTAAGTGTGGCCCACTAATTAGGATTTTCGTCTTTGAGACAATTTGGAGGGTAGATGACCCATGAGAAAAATCGGATGGTTTTGTACCATTTTTTTTATTCTCAATATCAAAGAAAACTAATGGGCAATTATTTTATGAACCCACTAATTTAATTTGATTGACATTTTTTATTTCGACCCAAATATGGTTTTGAGGATTTTAGAATTAAACCATTAACCATATAATTGACATTTGGGCCTCTGTAAATTTTAATGGGCATTTACTTGCATCACCCATTAAATATTTTGAACCTTAGGGAATTAATGGGTAATTTGTTTAGATAAACCATCAATTTATCTCTGGGCCTTGACATTCTCTCATCAGTTGGCCCATAAATGAAAGTCCACGACAGAAAGCCTCCTTTTAAGAGCCAGATGCCAATTGAATCAAAAAATGTATCTATTTGGAATAGTAGAGACCAATTCAAACTAAGTCACTCACATATCTATTTGGAGTAGTTCAAATTAAGTCACTCCCATATCTATTTGGAGTAGTTCAAATTAACTCAAACTTGACCAAACCATATATCTCTTCATTGTCCCGTTAGCCATAACCACTTCAGAGCTTTGAATTTGAGAAAACCAAAGAGAAATCAAAGCAAGGTAAGTCTTTTCCTTCTGTCAGAGTAGACCATATAGTTCATTAACTATCAATTGAAGGTTTCGGGAACCCAACCAAGCAACATCTGTTTGTGAAATTACAGAGCTTGCCATTGTTTAGTCAAGGTAGGCTCCATCATTCAAAAGGAAGAGGGGCTGTACGACACAGCCCCTAAGGCCCCGTTTGGTTCACGTAATGGATTTGAGGGGAAATCATTTCCCATGTCATTTCCTAAGGGAGGGGAATGTAAGATTCCTTTCCCACGTTTGGTAATGTCAGGAAAGTAATCCGAAGATTTCACTTTGTTTCCTTTCCCATGTTTGTTTTGAGTAGGAATGGAAAACAAAGTTTGTATAATTTTCCAAATTACACCCATATTAAATCAAATAAAAAAAAAGAAAGCATTTAATGATACATTGTAATTCTAAATTGTTCATGGGGACAAAATTGTCATGAAAAATGTGCATTGAATGTTGGCTCATTTTCCCAAACTTTCCCATGATGAGGGAAATCAAAACCCAAGTTGAGAGGAAGGCTTCACTTTCCCCCCTACTTTCCCATGTGCTAGGCAACCATTTCTCATGCCCGGATTTACCAAACATGGGAAAGCAATTGATTTCCCATCCCCAAGCCTCCTTTCCCATGAACCAAACGGGGCCTAAGTATTATATAGGCGCCTGCCTCCTCTTTTCCCCATTCACACCATTTTTTTTGTTTATTATTTTTATGGGCAAACAGCAAAAGCAACACAGACCATTCCAATTCGCTTTCATATGCTACCTTTGTCTCTATTTCTTCTTAATTTCTGAACATATAATCAGTCCCTTTTTTTTCTTTGCAATTGCAGGAACTAATTTCCATTTTTTTGGTACTGTTGAGCAAAGGGGGGCCCTGAACAATTTGCCTAGGCAGGGAAGACATTGAAAGTTTGATCAACGAACTCAACGGCAGAGGTATAAACCCAAAGTTGATTTGATTTTTTTTGTTTGCTTTCCCATGGTTTTCTACTTGCTCAGCAAAACATGAATCCATGGATTTGCCATCCATATGTTTGATTTGAAGGGTTACTCACCCATGGCTTTGCAGCCAATAAATTTGAAGGGTTACTCACCCATGGCTTTGCAGCCAAAATGATTTGAAGGGTTACTCACCCATGGCCTTGCAGCCAATAAATTTGAAGGGTTACTCACCCATGGCTTTGCAGCCAAAATGATTTGAAGGGTTACTCACCCATGGCCTTGCAGCCAACATGATTTGAAGGGTTACTCACCCATGGCTTTGCAGCCAATAAATTTGAAGGGTTACTCACCCATGGCTTTGCAGCCAAATGATTTGAAGGGTTGTTTCACCCATGGCTTTGCAGCCAATAAATTTGAAGGGTTACTCACCCATGGCCTTGCAGCCAACATGATTTGAAGGGTTACTCACCCATGGCCTTGCAGCCAAATCTACAGAAAAGGAGTTAGAGATCACAGCATACCTGCAGTTTTTATCTTCAGCAGCCTTATGGCTGCTTTCCCCCCTCCCTTTTCTTCACCAATGATCCTCTTTTATAGCCTAAGAGAAATTGAAGGAAATAGAATTCGTGGGCAGAGTGGTTTCATACGTGGGAAAAGTAACTTCCCACTTTCTTCCCACTTTCAGTCATCCTTCCACTGGTCTTTATCTATTGTATTAATATTTTCTTGTACAAATATTAATACTAATTTAATTTGGGCCTAAACCAATTTATCAGTAGACCCACAAGACTGTATCAGCAATGAGTCCAACTTCTTTAACTTTGGACCCAGATTTAATTTGCTGCCAATGAATTTTTTTGGTTCAACAAAATCAATTAAAACATTTTATAAAATCACAAACATCATGTTAATTATAGCCATTAACATTATCAGAACCACATTATAATAAATATAATAACTCGTGATTTTACTCACGATTATAATGGTTTCACTCCCTCTCGTCCGAACTGCATCTTCAACAACTCAACGAATCTTCAATCTCAAACCTCAACGAGCAACTCTGGCTCCAGCAAAACCTAACCAAAGTACGTAACTCAACTTAGTACAAAACTCCAAAACCTAATAAGAATTTAGTTCCTCGCTCATCTCAACAAATTGTGCACCTGCACGCAAAACGAGACATATGTCACTCGAGAAGCACCTCGCCCATGACTCACCAAAGTCACTGACAACTCCAAAAAATGTCACTACCAACCACGTCGTCAACCTTATCTTCAATCTCGTGCAAAACAAAGTTTCCACGACAATATGATGAAAATGCCCTTCGAACCAACTCGGGGTCCAAAGCGATCAATTTATCGTCCAAAACACTCCAAAACTGTGATGTACACATTATCAACGTCAAAACAGGACCAATGACACCCATTGTCCAAAAAGTCACTATTTGGGTGCCACGGGTCCCAACCGTCCAACCGACACTCCAAAAATCCACCTCGGGCCTATGACCTTAGATTTCGCATCCGGTAGCACCAATGGATTCTAAATAGTTCCGACATCACCCTGCATCAATTTGGGCCCAATTCAACGGTCAAATCATTCTAGATCACACAATCGAACGGCGATTGCTCGCCTTAACTTCAAAACACAATAACTTAAGATCAAGAGGCCCGATCGTCAATCCGTCTATACCTACACACTCACAACAACACCAGCTATGACATATATAAAATTGGACATGATCAAACGGTCCGATCATCTCTAATCTAACGGTCCATATTTTCGAGGCTCCGATTGTCGGTCAAACGACTAAATTTCACAAAACGGAGCACACCACCGAGCTCACCACCTCGAGGACTACAAACTGTCTTTTGAACTCATACATAGTACCATCGCCACGTGCCACCACCGCAGGTGGTGCTTCAGATACTATTCTGGCGACCGTAAAAGCGTCGAACTACCGGACAACTACATTGTCTTAAAGAACTTGATGAGATAAACAACTTTAATTTTTGGAATTTTACTTGAATCAACCTCTAAAGTGGTCGAATCGCCGTCCAAAGTTTTGAATTTCACTATGCACGAACGAACTTCACGGCGTCATCACTCCTTCACCGCTACTCCGAGCACCGTGATTCTTGTTGGTGTATGTTTATGGGATGCTTCTCTATCGATCTGGGCGGGTGGTGTTGAACATCTCTGTCGTACGCAGCTGAAGAAGTAGCAAGAAATCGCTTCATGCGAGAGAAAAATTTGGGTTTCTCTCTTTATTTTTGTGATTTTTTACGAATTTGCACAGTTACCTCTCCTATTTATATAAATTCCAAAAATAGCACTGCTCACTATTCACTATTTAGCCCTCCAATTAAATCTCAAAACTTCTAAATTTAATTTCTCGTTCGTTATAACTCCGATTCACAAACCGTTTGCGCCTGCTCGTTCGTGAGATTGAGCTTGATTTTGCAATCCAAATATTATATTTTTCTCACTTAAATTTCTTGAACGTCCATTGAAAAATTATTAAATTAAACGTAAGGTCATTTTAGTACAAATTGAGATTAAACACTCGTAAATCCAATATTTTGATATCAAATCACTTCATAAATTGCCCACACATTTAATTTACCTTGTATGATTTTTCGGAATAATAATAACAACAAAAATCCATTTTGAGGTTATTACACCACCAAAGCAAAATTACAAAAATACCATTTTGCCCATGCATTTAAGAGAAAATATAACAAAATTGACGATACGACTCATTCGTCCTAACGAAACGAAGCTTTAAGCGACCACTTAACGATTTTCAAAATCGGCGATCAAATGCGAACGGCGCCAAAGTTCACGACCATTAGACCTAAAGCCCTATATGTTTTCATTACAACCACATATGAAAAACAACCAAACAAGACACAAATGAAAGAATCATAAAAGCAAATTTACCAACAAAAAGAAAGAATCATAAAAGCAAATCCTCTAGAAATGGAGTAATTTTCCAATACACATTGGATATGCGGAAATATTCTCCAATACACATAGGACATAAAAATAAGATATTTCCACATGTTCCATGTATATTGGATGGTACACCTAATATACCCATAACCATACAAAAATTTCTCCTAGAAATTAAGTTGGAATTAACTGCATAGCTCTTTTTCTTTCGAGTTCATAGCTTGTATTTTGATTAACTGTTTCAAGTCCTTAAATCTTTTAAGGCATAACAAGATTTAGAAGTTAAATATGTGCATTAGCCAAGAAACCCTACTTAGAGCCATTAATAGTGTAAATGTATGTGGACGACAACAAACTGCATTTGAGTACAGCTTAGATCAAAATATTGCAAATCCTAGATCAAGCTCCCATTGGAAGAGATGAATAAATAGAATTAACAATGAACTCATTACAACATGACAAAACGGTAAACACAACTTCGTCAATGGAAGGAAGATTACAGGAAAAATTCAAGAGCGAAGAGACTAAAGATTTTAATAGTGGTCTAGGCTTTTTTTCCAAAAGGAAAGAGCCATAATGGTTCTTCCTTTCCATCCCTGCAGAATCCAATGGCCCTCTTCATCAATCCTAAAATCATTATGATAACCCATAAACTTCAACATTCTCTTCACTTTCTTCAAAATCTCTTGGTCTAGTGGGAGTTGCTTGAACCCAGCCCTCACATTCCTAACCTGCCACTGCTTGTATGTCTCAGGCCTTTCAACTCTTTCCAGTCCCTCACACGCTACGACATTCAATATGTCCTTACCATATCCAGCTTTTTCGAACATCAGCCGCCATTCATCTTCACGAGGAACACTGGCCTCAAACACATCAAACAGTGCAGAGAAATGGAAGAGTGCCTCTCTGAACCGTGTGACAAAGAAGGGTGAATTGTATGTTCCATTGACAACCCCATGAATGAATAGGTCTGGATTAATTTTCTTGATCAATTTTAGGACAATATCTCTAGGACTGTTCACCATCACTGTCTCATCGGGTATGTGCCTTAGCCGGTTCATACAATTCACAACAGTCACCTCATTTCTGTCAATTTTAAGATCCTCAAATTGGATTGTTTCCCACTTCTGAGCAATCACATTGTACTCAAATGGGACATTAAATCTCTCAGCATATTTTTTCAGGCGACGCCCCGTCTCTTCAACCCTTTCTGTAGGCCGGAAACCTGGTTGGGGAAGCTCAATTGCTGTGATATGAAGCTTAGGAGGTCCACCCGGTCTCTTGGAGAGACGTTGGATAAAGCAGGGCCATTGGAAACCATAAGAAATGCCAAAATCAATAACGTGAAGCCTTGTTGCTTTTTCTGCTAGTTTCAGAATTGTTCTGTTCGCCATGAAATTTGACACCGTCTTGAAAGGGGATGAAGTAACAAATACCTCATAAGCTTTTAAGATTTCAGCAGCTGATATCTGCATACTAACAAGGAAAGAGTATGATGGAGTTCTGGCTCCAGCCAAACGTGCCTCTAGGCCATCCGCAAAGTAATGAGCTAATCTCTGGGTAGCATCACCATACGGGGAAGAATGCTGCCTTATCTGCTTGAGTAGTTCACTTGCAGTTCTTTGGTCATAGGTTGCCACAGCTTGTGCACATTGAATTAACAATGTGCTCAAATCCACCAGTTCCCTGTTGTTATTCTGCTTCTTTGAACCCGCTGTTTTAGACCCTTTTGACTGCTTGTTGCGCTGCAACTTCCCACTTCCCTCAGTTATCAAAGATTCATCATGAGAACACGATTCAAACTCATGATACCCAAGACAAAGTAAAACTTCATCAAACATTTCTTGCGGCTCAGAGTCGTCAGCAAAAGCAACTGGCTGCTTGTTGCTTCTGCCTTCTTCTGGATAATCACCATCGGCCCTTTGATGATTTTTCTTTCCCTTTGATCTATTTGTTAAACTGTAGTCATCATTGTCTGGCCTCCTCATCAGTGTGTTAGTAACTGGGGGCCACTGATCAAGACCCGGAGGCATTAACTGGCACCCCTTCAGATCAATAGTTTCAAATTTTACATTTGGAAGAAACTTGCTTGCTTCCCTTAACCCTTCAAAATACTCAAGCCTTTGCATCTCAGAAAGTGAATCTGAAACCAAACCAGCATCTGGTAGAGACTGAACAGGAGAAGATTGGACATGTGAGGTTTCAGAAGGATCAAAAACCCAGTTTGTCTTTGCAGCAAAAGAGTCATTACTGCTATGACAACCACGTGGGGAATCATCATCTGAGTTCTCAAAGTTTCGGTGCACAGAAAGAGGGGGTCGGTTGGGTGAAAGAGGGTCCTTCTGATTAAGGACATCATAGAAAGATTTTTCAGCAGCTTGGAGGGTCAAACAGTCCTGCAATATGCAGGGCTTACCATCCAGGTCTTCTTCTAGAAGAATATCACTTATGTACTTGAGCACAGGGTGATTGTAATCACTAATGTCAGTAGTATCTCCATCTGAACCAGAGTTCAAAGAAGTACTTGAATCACTAGGGTGGTCCAAATTGGTTGAAAGGCAAACTGGACTGGTGGATTCTTGATTTACTTGGAACCCATTTACAAGATTCTGATTAGAATAGAGTGAAGCTGAGCCATGCCCAAAATTGAATCTTTTCATGGAAAGAGAATATCTTTCAAGAAGGGCATCCATAAAAACAATCTATCAACCAATTTACCTGGTAGTTTTCATGTTTCAAGAAACCCAACTGAAATATGAAGTTTTGGAATAGAAAGGAAGTGAGATGAATATTGGAATCTCAAGTTATGAGACTCACCAAATAAGAACTTGATCCAATTGGGCAAGTGAGAGATACCCAGAACACAAACAGATAGCACGATTCAAATTTGCACAATATCAGCAAACTGGTTTATGTTATGAACAGGAAAAAGAATGAACAAACAAAAATTAAATAAAACGATGAAACTTCTGGAATAAATAAGAAATTAAGCGGAGTATCTCACACCTGAAGAAAATCATAATTACCAGACAGTGGACTCTGGACGTGTATATGCCTCCAAGAAAAACAGAAGCTGGAAGATCCATCTTCATAGCAATGAACCTTCTGGGAAGGCCTCGTTGAACCAGCCGGCACTTTTCTATATTATTACCAGTCTACAGACCGCATAGGATAGCCAATGAGGTTTTGACATCAAGTGTTTTCAAGTTTGTGGGAGAGTCAAGAGGACCATCCATTACAGATGTACACCGCACAGAGCAAATCCACAAAGTTCTCAAAGTCAAATCCATGTGTGATTGACAATTAACAAATTTTTTGAGTTCTCATTATTGTTTTCTGTTCAAATTAATAGAATAGAAGAACACAGGATTAATGACAGGACCGACCCGAATTTCTTGATTTGTGTCGAACCCTGCTGTGTTTTTAATATTCAAATAAAGATTAAAATATCGACCGTGCAGATAATATCTACTCCGATTTACGGTATTTTGATGGGTATATTTTATAGTATATATTTAATCCCAATCTTGGTATATTTTGCTAATATTTTGGAAGAATTTTGATACTTTGAATGTATTTTCAATAAAGCGCTTTGACTTCCTTTGGAGCAAAACATGATCAAATGACGAATTTTGGAGTAATTCCAGTTGGAGGACGTTCGTGAGTCACTTGGCCCAATTGTATCAAAATTCCAGATTTTTCTATCAAGCATTGTTTTATGGCGATAAAAATAAAGGAAGTTGATCTTGGAAAAAGTGACGTTTTTAATGGCATTTTTTGGGCCCAAAATGACCTCGGATGGATTCGTGGCCTTCTTGAGATGTGTTCAGAATATTTTTCTCTTCAAAACAAGCTATTATGGGCCTGATTTGGAGCAGTTTTGAGGCCAGAACGTGAATGGGCAGCTTTAATGATCTTTATCCAATTGGTGATTTTATCTCCTTGTATTACCTTATTTTTATTTAGTCTCCTTTTAGGAAAAGAAAAGTGGTCTTGTGAAGCTAGGTTTTAGGGAGTATTTAAGTTCTTTTCACATCAGTTTTAGGGTTCTCTTCTTTTTCAGACTTCTTTTTGGCTTTTGGGAGAGCAATTGTTAGGGTTCTTGGATTTTCTACTTTCGTGTTGTTATTCTTTTTCTTCTTAATAATATTTTCTATGATTTCTATTATGAATATGCGTAACTAATTCCCTTTTGCTAGGGTGAGGCCACGAGCCTTAGCAAGAATATGTAGTTTCTATCCAATTTGCTTATGATTATATGCATGCAGTGTTTTCAAATTATTCATCACTGGGTTAAACTATCTAAGCCTCTTGATGCTTGATCACCATTAGGATGTTTAGAAAAGTAATTTGATGCAATTTTGGTCGGAGGTCGGTCCCCGAAATTGACGAAGGCTTCTTGTGATTAATATGTGCGAATTCACTTAGGATGAATACCACGTCTTAAGGGTTGCATGGTTTGTCAAAAGGTTTCTAACTTAATGAGTCATATATGTTTAGATTTGATCTCAATACCACAGACGGATTGCATGTATGATATACGCCTATGTTGGGGGTCCAAGTAGGCATATATTAGGAATACCTAACCTTTGAAATATGCATGTATAGGTCATAAGTAATTGGGAGAACCATATAGAATTGCTAAGGTGACGGCGGATCCCTAGTGCTTTCTTAACTTGATTTCTCAAAACACAACTGTTTCTTTTGCTTTTAGCTTTAATTTGGCATATCACTTTCTTTTTATTGGTTAACTTCAGCTTAATTTAAGGTCTTAAAATCAAACATCTCAACTTTCTCTTTTACAATAATTAATTAGAATTTGGTTTGCTACGAATTATTTAATAATCCTTGTGGAGAACGACCTTGCGAGATCCGTTTATACTGCAATAACCTTGTCATTCTTGCAAGTTTTATAGGATTTTAAACCCTTTTGTACCTGTGGTAAAAAACCATATCAGATATTTTGGGGGATATATCGTTATCGTTTTAGGTATCGGGAAAAAATCAACAAAAATAACAGATATAGGCATTGAAACACATAATTTTGGAGTAAAACTTTCATAGATATTATGTACATTATCAGTGAATGTATTGAACAAATAAAACTCAATATTTACTAAGAATAAGATATACATATGATGAAATATAAGTGGTATGTAATGCGCGTTAATGAAAAGTTTGAAAATAAAATATTGATTAGAATGAATAAACCATGCATAAATCCATAGTTTGTTTAAACATTGGATTATAATTTAGATAAGTGCCCATCTACATAAATGAAGAGCTTCTATGAGGTTCAAACAATGAGGAACAACCATCTAGATTCATACAATAGTCATACCAAGTCATGTAACCCGTGCAGTGTATAAGCCATGTTTGAACATGGTGCACATATGTCTTTCTTGAGCTCCCTACTGTCCTCCCATATATGAGATAGTTAGGATTGACCCAACTAGTAGGTCCATAATCTGTTTCATCATCTTGAGCTCCATAACTAGTTCCACTATAATCAGACAGGACATAACCATAGCAATCATAAGATTCATTTGAGTTAGTAATAGGTCTAGTTCCTATGCTCATAAATTATAGGGTTCTGGGCAAGGATTAGAGATTTTTGAGTTTCAATTTGCATCAATTGCCTTCAAAACTAAAGACTAATTTATTTGTTTGGTATCTGGAAATATCGGAAATATCGATAAATATCGAGGATATCAGAGGTTATCGGGGATATATCGCCAATAAGGGGGAAGAAATAGGCTTACCCCCCTCTATCTGTATTGACACCTAAAAAAATAGATATATCGGCCGATATTTTCATCCTTGTATTCAAATGATGCCGGGCTCAGTTACTAATTAAACCATTTTCCCCGCCAATTTAGACAAAATGGGTCAAGACTTCTACCGAAATTTTGGCAGAGTTTTCCTTGAAAAATGATCATTTACCCATACATCCACCTATATAAAACACAGTTATATTTCCCAAACTTCAACATGCACAATACATAGCACACACAAAATACCATTTGGCCTCCGACCTCAAATTCAATCCTAAAAGGGCAACATCAGAGCATACTAAGAATTTCTTAAGTTTACAAAGTCATAAGTATTGAACAGAATATAAAAAGGAATCCTACGAAGAAGTATGTTGTGCGGAGAGGATTTCTCGTCTTGAGTTCGCTAATCACTTCATCCTACGGCTTAGGGGGGGCGCAAAACAGAAATGTGAGTGGACAAAAATAAAGTTTTGAAGATATTATAACTGAACGTACTAACCCCACCGTTTTGTGAAAATGATGCCAAAACCATGCATTGAAAAACCTTTATTATACGTACTTGAATTGAAATCATTATAATCCCATACGACCCATATATATAATATAAACACACGCACCCACTGTCTTTATGTAATCATGTGCAACTCAACTCATTCTCTTACACTATCACATTAATCAACTCGTATTATAGTATGTGTTTTATTTAATAATATTATATATTTGTTGATAGGGAGTGATTCTCCTGCTGAACTGAGGCCTTGACTCGGGTCAGGGTCAGGGTCAGAACGTATCCAAATTTCGGGTTAAATTGATCCTCTGGAATGACCTACACATCTCAAGTAGCAAGATTATCAAAAATGGGAGACTGGTGTGGAACCAGTTGAGCCCCCTCCGATGGCTAAGTTAGAAGCTGGGTAAAAGTGGGGAAATGAGTAGAGTTTCTGGGTTAAGAATGTTTATTACCTTTGTCTCAATGTAGGTGAAGGGTATTTATAGAAAGAGGAGGGGAGACCATATCTCCCTAAATCTAGCAAATGAGAAATCTTCATGCATTCCCAATGCTGAGATTAGAGAGTGGTTCAAGGGCACTAGTTACCATGCTGATTGCCAGGGACCCAATAGTAAAGCGACACTTGGCTTGGATGTGTGAAATGCATTAAGTGTCCCTTATCAGTCCCCATGCTAGCATTGATTGTGTGAAGTGACTTGTTCTCCAGGCCTGTCTAAGATGAGTCTGGGATTTCTGGCTAAGTCTACGGCTCGGGTAATCCCGATCATGACTGGATCCTGTCTAGCCGACCCCTGTCCAATGGGAGTCTGGTCGGGTCGGTGCAAAACAGTTGCTACGTTACTGGCCACGTAGTGCCATATGGTATACTCATATGTCGAGTTTGGTCGGGTTGATACGTGGATGCCTTGGCCCTACTGACCATGTGGCGCTATATTACAGGCTTGACGATATGACATATTAACAATATTAAAGTATAAAGTCATTCGCTCATATTATAATACTTAACGCCACATACTGATGTAACAGTCAAACCCGAATCATTTTTCTAGATTACTAGGTTTTGTTGAATGTGTGAAGATCATTTATTTGAAATCATAGTCTTCTTCTTTTCTTTTTTTTTTTTTTTTTGAGAAATTTTGGAATTGCATTCATAATTTAGTAAAAAAAAGTCAATAATCACAAAAGGCCAATACAAACTAGCTACAAATGGTCATTACAATATCGGAGTGATCTAACATCAAAATTAAGAAAATCTAGGGCTCCTTCAATAACGATCACGTAGTATCAAAGAAACGCTGACATAGACATCTCAACTAAGAGTGCAAACTCAAAACAACCAAAAATAGATAAAGCTTGAAAAACCAAGTCATAACAAAACAAATAAAACTCTCACAAAGGAGAGGTGGAAAGCTCTCACAAAAGAGAGGTGAAAAACTCTCACAAAAGGAGAGGTGAAAACTACACAGAAAACCCAAAGAGTCTCTACGACTTATTCCAAACATGAAGAAACCGCAAAAAGGATGGTGGTAGAGATCTGACATCCGCCGATGATGGGTGGAGGAAAATCATTACAGAACAAAAACAAATAAGGAAAACCTTATGTCTCTGAAAATTGGGCAAAAGAGGAGAATGGAGGAAGGGGGAAGGGGAGGGCGAAGGGGAGAGGAGCCCTCAAAATGAAAATGGTTGTAGAGTGTTTTTTGGGAGAGAGAGGGCTAGGGTTTTCTGGAAGGGTTTAGTTTTAATCATAGTCTTCCTCTTAATCTACTTTTGTAATTTTCATCACATAAGGACAAGCATATATTATAGAATTTTCTTGTTGGGAGGTCCAAATAAGACCATCTTTAAGATTGAGACGGTTACCCAAATTTGTTGTCCAAGGAAGTTGGTTTTATACGAGAGCATGGTCATTGAAATTCTCGAAGGACAAGAGCACCAGATTATTTACGTGTACATAAATCATCCCGAGGACAAAGACAAAAGCAGAAGCAGCTCTCTAAACTAAATGTAAACAATACAAATCAATCAAATTCTCATATAGGATAGGAATTGATCTTTTGTATGAAATTTATAACGATAGCAAACAAAAATGTGTCATGTTGTTTGGACAGTGACTGGCGGCTCAATTAGTCAAAAATGACCAAAATATAAACTAGTCCATGGTAGAATTTTCGATGAAACTAACTGAAACATTGTATTTCTCCAATTCCGACAACTCTAAAATGATTCGAGATGTTGGGCAATTGTCTTATAGTGGAGACCAGATTCATCAACGTTTAGATTTATCCAACTTTACGGTTTTAGACAACAAAAGTTGGTTTCCCGCCACAACATTGATGAGAGACTTTCTATATTGGGGGCTATTTTTTCTGTTTTTTTCTTAAGCGACGAAATTTAAACTCATTACTGAATTTTAATTCTTTAGTGCTCGGAAGGCAGAAAAACACTGACATTTGCTGCAAACACTACAAGAAGACAACATAATAGTTCCTGATATTTGTGGTATAGGATGAGCCACTATTAGTACAAAATGATTCACTTGGAGCTGTTAGCATCAGTTAGAGCCATTACAATTAAAATCAAGGCAACTGAAATTCGGCTTTTGAATCTGTAGGCAACATTTGGGAACTTAAAAGGAGAAACTGCAGATAAGAAGCTTAGCAATTGGAATGAATTCAACTTGAAGAGCCCTAAAATGCATAATCTAGTAAAAGTTTCTGGTCACAAGCATTTGACTATTTGCGTCAATTAGTCGATCTTTGCATTATACTTAGATAATCTAGCATGTTATATTGTCAAACTCTCAGTAGCAATTAGGATCATATATAGAACATGCGCGATATCCAATTCGCAATCTGAAACATAACATACCAAACTGGTTAGACAGTCTCGTTAGAAAGCATTCTCTTATATGCATTTGCGTAAATACGAATCCATGAAGCTGTGTAAGACGAACAATGATCCAAACAAAATGAAATGGAATTAAGGCATCAGCTCAAACAAAGGAAAAACAATCCAACATTTCACATTCTTGAAGCACAATTTTATGGGGAAAGGTAGCTCTCTCCCCATCCACCATGGTGGTGATTAGAAAACTAGCGCCATTGCGCAAAGCAGCACAATCGTAATTATTAAGTTTTTCCAGCAATTGCCAAACCTTTGGGTGCAAGCCACATGTACTATATATGAAGCAAACTCCCCAAATTCCATACCTGCAATGGTTGCCAATGTAATTAACACATTATTTTCATCACTCTAAATGTCAAAAAATAACAATAATAATAATAATTGGAACAAATTTTAATCTTCAAGAGGAGAGAACATATATACCATGAACCATCTGGCTTTTGTGTTTCTTCAAGAAATTGTACGGCGCTAACGCTGAACGTTTCTACCTCTTCCTTCCTAGGCTCTGGATGTAACTTTTTAAACAAAACCATAGCTTGTAATGCGGAGGAGGTGCACTCTATTGAAGAATACAAGTCTCACATAAGAAACTCGACTAAATAAAATACAATATATAATGAATGGTTCTGCTACTAATGTCACTGAGGCTTTCTGTGATAAAACCTCACACCTACAAGGCTTTGTAGGTGGTTAAGTTGGAGACAATATCGGTGTTGCTAGTAGTGGGCCGCTGGCTCGTCTCTCTGAAATTTAACATGGTATTAGAGAATGTTGATTGACTGGGCCTTTACCTTTACCTCTTACCCAACATGTGATGTTCACATGTTGGGCTTGAATGTTTACCTTTATCGCTTACCCAATACATGATATTCACGTGTTGAGCTTGAATGTTTAATTCCGATGTAGATTTGGTTCCACGTGTGGCCCACTATGTGGTGGTCCCACGTGAGGGAGATATTAAATAATATAAGTCTCAAATCGAAAACTTGACTAAATAAAATACAATATATAAGTTTGACTCCGATGTAGACTTGGCTCCTATGTAGTGGTTCCACGTGAGTTTAAACTACAAGGAGACGGGAGTACACACACTACTAAGGTGACAAAATGATAGTCTAGTTCCTTTGTTATCTTAACTATAAATTATAGCACACAAACCAACAATTAGTCTTGAAATATTTCTCTTTCCAATACTCTTTATTTCAAGTAGTCCTAAACTCTTTTACACTTGTTTTGCAAAATAGCCACTTACTCGAATTTGGGACCTCTACCTACATGCAAGAGAGGTCTGACGAGACTTAAAGTTTGGTTGGTTAGGACCTCTTAGAGGTTGAGCCATTTCAAGAACAAGAAGAGTTTTGCACTGTTATTAGAATCAAACGAGAATGTTTTGAATGGAAGTCTGCCACTGCACACGCAAATAAACGTGTTGGGGAACACCGAACATCATCATCTAGGTTTGGGTCATTCTCTCTCAGAAAAATAAATAAATAAATTGCTTTCTCATAAAGATAGCTTTCTCAGAAAATAAATAGCTTTTTCTTAATCTTCTGTTCAGCTTGAATTTATTGTTAATCAGAAAAGACAATATGCCATTACTTTTACCAAGTTTATAGTACTGCGAGGTCGTTCAATCTGTTGGTTAAAGGTGGGGGCAACCTATCTCCAAGTTCCCAAGAAAAGATTCCCATAACTAACAACAAATGACAGTCCGAGCTCCTACGGAGGAGGGCCTAAATCACACTCACAAATATCTTATCTAGAGCAGCCAATGCACCTGCAGCATCCATTAAAGCTCGAAGAGAGGCGGGAGACAACAAGTAGAATGACAAAATTACGCCCATCAAAATCGCGCGATATGAATTTTGAAAGAAAATTTGACGAAATTGACGGTACGACTAACGTTGCAACATTTAAAAACAATGACCGAAAGGTTAAAAGAACGAGGGGCAAACGCTCAGTGAGTTTCAGTGAGAAGATTTTAGTATGACAGTGAAAACAAGAAATCAGAACCACAACTGTCTGTAACAAACATCCGAGAAAATTTCAAGAGGATTATGAACCCCCTTTCAAAGATAGAGAGTCAGTAGCTTTGGATTTCCTCACAGGTATCCAGCATGATAACTATTCCCTGAGGAAGTGGAAATACCTTGTACTACCAAAATCATGAACAGGTAGATAAATTATCCGGGTGTAGCTTCTGCGACAGCATATGCATACCAGATAGCATGCATGCATTATGATGCCACTAGGTGTTGCAATCATTCAGAAATTCTGGAAGTAATTTTATGCATTAGCACAATAAAGTAGAGATGCTATTCATAGTTTCATACCCCATAAAAAAATAAAAAATAAAAAAAACTATGAGCAACACAACTGATCAATGGAGGACAAAAGAACATGCTATATAACGAATTCCGTAATGCCACTTCTTGAAACATCTGATAGAACAAGCACAAGACTTCCCAAAAGACTGTACAAGATTCAGAATGAAAATTTCCCGCCATTACAAGTTACAACTACTGATGGAAAGCAAATCACGAAAGGCGGAATTTCATTTGATTACAAATCCAACAAACAAGCTAGCAGGCTGCCAGTGTAATAACAGCTCTTCATCACAACATAAGTTCATAGCTTGTTCCGTATATTTATTCTGAGTTGTTCAATGTCCATAGTTCTGCAACCGAATGCATCTACACAACTATACAGCTACCAGCACCAACAACCCTTCAACTATCATGACCAAAAAAGCCTTCAGCCGTTATATTTATCAGTCAAGCCGGAAATGATAATGCAGAAAATATCTAATGAAAATGGCCAAACTCCACCTTATGGTTCTTCTGCAAGAAACGTATTGCCACAAATGACCTGAAAATATGAAAGCAATATGAATAAGCTACTTTGTCACTTGGTGAGTGAATCAAGTAATTCAAATTTTAACCCTTAAGAAAAGAGAATCTTAATTACAAAGAAAACGTATTCAGGTAGTTCAGCCATAAAGGCCCACCTACTATGCATGAATATTCAAATATAAAAGGAAATAATACCTCTGCCCAGTTTATCAGACATCCTTCCATCACAATTCTCAAAGAAATTCAAACATGCATGCTTTACAAGATTCCTATGCTGGAACCCAACAAGAAGAAGCATAGACAATTCGACCCTTCCATCCTTGAAGCATCCAATCACTGTCTTGATCAATTACAAAATCTTTGTGGTACCCTGCCTTCACCTTATCCTTAAAGATCTTCAGCAGATCTTGGTCCAATGGCAGAGGCCGCAAACCAGCCCTTGTACAACGAACCTGCCACTGCTTGTATGTCTCAGGCCTCTCAACCCTTTCTAAGCCCTCACATGCAATGACATTCATAGCCTCCCGGCCATAGAACTCTCTCTCAAACATCAACCTCTCTTCATTGTCGCGGGCTATATTAACATCAAATGCATCATACAGGGCAGAGAAGTGGAAGAGAGCCTCCCGAAATCGAGTGACAAAGAAAGGGGCATTGTAGGAACCATTGACAATAGTATGGACAAAAATATCTGGTTTCATCCTTCTGATTAGTTTTAGAACGGAATCCCTTGGACAGTTCACTTCAACTGTCTCATCAAGCACGTTCTTGAACCGTAACATACAATTCACAGCAAGCACCTCATTCCTTTCAGTCTTGAGATCCTCTAGTTGGATAGATTCCCAATTCTGTGATGCTATGGCATTATACTCAAAGGGTACATTAAAACGCTCACAATATTTTGCCAGGCGGCGTCCAGTCTCTTCAATCCAATCTGCTGGACGAAACCCAGGTTGGGGAACCTCTATCCCCGTTATGCGTAGCTTGGGAGGTCCACCAGGTCTCTTTGAAAGATGCTGGATAAGGATTGGCCATTGAAAACCACAGAGGATACCAAAATCCACAATATGAAGGGTTGTTGCTTTCTCAGCCATCTTGAAAATCATCTTGTTTTTGAAGAAGATTGACATTTTCTTGAAAGGGCAAGCTGAAAGATGAACTTGGTAAGCTTTCAAAATATCAACCATTGATGTCCTTTTGGAAGCAAGGGAAGCATAAAAAATATGTATTCCAGTGCCAGTACCAGCCATACGAGCCTCAAGAGCATTTGCAAAAAAGTGAGCCAACCTTTGAGATCCATCACCATCAGGAGAAGAGTGCTGCCTAACCTGCTTCAGTAGTTCACTAGTGGTCCTAAAATCATTGGTAGACACAGCCTGTGCACATAAAATCAGGAGATTCCTTAAATCCACAGTTTCCTTCTTCTTTCCCTGTTTCTTAGCACGAGCTTTCCCACCATTACCATTAGACCCTTGTGGATGTCCATTTGGCTGCAAAGCCTGGCTTGCTTCATTCTGAAAAGCAACATTGTCACATGGAGACTCATTATTTACGCCAGTGAAAAGCAACACCCTGTCGAACATCTCAGATAATTCACTCTCTTGCACATAAACTGCAGACTGCTTGCTACTTCTCTCTTCTTCAGGGGCAACATCTCCCCGCTCATGATTCTTCCTTCCCCTTGACCCATTTGGTGAGTTCTTCCTTTCACTCTTTTCCTTCTTGACAATAACTGTCGGAGCACGTCGTTTCACTTCTGCATACGTTGTGTTGCTTTCCAGATTAATAATCAACTGATTACCTTTTGGAAGGAACTTACTAGCTTCCTCTAACCCTCTATTGAACTGCAAGATAGATTCACTATCTGTAAATATATTCTGAGCCAGAAACTCATTTACAGAAGAGCCCTGCAGTGCATTGTCAACATGCAGCTCGTCTCCAACACTAGTCAGGCCATTTGTCAGAGGAACAGACAACTGTGAATTGGGATATGAATTAAACTGGAAAGTGTGGTCATTGGGAAGGGAAGTTTGTGACAAAGAGGGTTTTTGGTCTACTGGATCGCCAAGCCATGGAGGATCAAACGAGTTGCTAGTACCGGGACTAGCACTACTATTACTACCACTAAAATCACTACAGCTTCCAGAAAAATTACCATCAGGGCTCTCAACATTTTGATCAATATAAAGGAGTTGCTGATTAGGTGAAAAAGGGTACTTTTGACCAAGAGCATCATAGAACGATTTCTCAGTCACACGAAGATCCAATGGATCATAGAACATGCAGGGTTTTTTCTCTATGTTCTCTTCCATAAGAATCTGGTTTATGAACTTGAAAATAGTTTCAGAGAAGTCACTGTCATCGGAGGAAGAGTCTCCTCCGGGGCTCACAGTCATGGGAGGAGCAAATGAGCCTCCATCCGGACTCAAACTAGTAGATGGAACAAATGACTGTCCATCTGAGCTCACACTAATTGAAGGAACAAAATTACCAGGTTCTAAATCAGGAGATGGAAGTAAAAAATGATTATCCAAAAAGTTAAGATCCGGAGAGCTCTGGTTAAATTGGTATTCATTTGTGAGATTTGGGAATTGAGTTGAATTGGGTAAGAAGGGCTGGTCATCAATATTGAAACCATTCGTGTAATCAGGGACTCCATGGATAGTTGGATCCATAATCACAAGGAAACTCTCACTCTAAAAAGTCTAAACCCCTCTTAAACTTAAAAACACCACCAAAAATGAAAAAGAGTGATCAAAATTACAACATGAGAAGGAACCCACCATACCAGACAAGAATGGAACAAAGTAAATAGAAGAACCTCAAAAACCCATCAGATTTTTGCTCAGGAAGAAGCAAAGGGTTTTAAGTTCAAGCTACAAGATTAAGCAAAGAACGAACCTTTTACTGAAATGGAAGACAAAGAAGTTGAACAGAGAAGGGGCGTGGCGTACCTTGAAGAACAGCGTAGAGATTTGGGACTGAAAAGGGTCAACCTTGGGGAAAACTAAACCTTAGAATTTCGCGAGTTTTGTGCCTTATATAAGCAAGGCAGAGAGAGTCACGGAACTTTCTGGGAACGCCGCTTTATGAGATGAAATGGGAATGGGACTTTTCTCGACTTGGGGGGGGGCATGTGTCAGTCAGGGAGTCCTGAGGTTCTTTTGTTACCGGGTAAACCAGTCTGCTGTCTGTCATCTGCCATCTGGTCGTGCACGTGTTTGACTCTGCAACTGTAGATTTTGTCCCATTAAGATGAGTGTATTTTTGCTCACCACTTTAATCATAGGTATACCATCATCATCAATCTCAATGTCACATACGCCCATACGTATAACCATGGTTCCATAAATACAAAGCAAAAGTTAACTATGATTATACATATGGACACGTGTCAAACATTGAAAATGATGATGAGGATACACCTATGATTAAAGTGGTGAGCAAAAATGCTCTCCATTAAGATGACGAAAAAGAATTACAATCAGTCGACGGCGTCTAGCCCACCTTGAGCAAAAAAATTTACATACAACGGGAATAACACTGTTTTGCTATCCTCGGTTAATAACACAATAATATGTATAAAAAGAAGTTATCTTATGTGTTATTGCGTTATTTACCTGGAATAGTAAAAAGTGTTATCCCTGTTACATGAGAGTTTCTCTTCACTGTGTGAGAAACCATCTTTCTTTTTCTTTTCTTTTTTGAGAGAAAATCGATAATTGTATTTATAAATTATGCACAAAGATCATCATCCACAAGGGTAAATACAAATGCCTACAAAGGGGAAATACAAATATGAAAGCATAGTAAAAAATACAACTACCAAATCTACCAATACAACTACAACTTTTAACTTTCACAAGTACAAAATAGAAGTAGAGACTAGAAAACAATCAAATACTAAACTCACAAGGAGTTGATGCAATTATTACAAAATAAGAAAACTGCAAACAAACAACCAAAAACCAACAGAACCACCACCATTGTTGTTGCCCCGCCACCACATATGTCATCGTTGTTTTGGAGACAGAGAACACCACCGAGATTGCATCCAATTACCTTAAAGCATCTCCATTGCAAGGGTGTAAAGGAATATGTAAAGGACATTTACACCCAAAGTTGCTGGAAGTTGCTCCAATGGTGGGGTGTAAATGAATACAAATACAGCATTTTGCCGAAAAATATAAAATTTAAAAAAAAAAATTAGACATTTACATCTAATTTTACATCCCAATTTGCTGTGCCCCACATGTTGAAAAGGAGGAAAAATAATGCAAAAGTAGTGGGCTCCAAACATATAAAATGTGAGATAGCTATCAAAATACCATAAATATCCTTTTGCTTCAACTTGATATAAAATCATGTCCTTTCATGTCTTTTTTACATCTCCAATTTATATATATTCCATTGGAGTAAAAACGACATTTATATCTCCCAGATGTGTAAAAAAGATGTAAATGTGGTTTTACATATCCAATTTACACCTCTTGCAATGGAGATGCTCTTACAACTAAAACATTCGACCGACAAAACCACAAATCCAAGCAACTCTAGATACAAGTAACCTCCCCACCATTAAAACTCTAAATACAGTAGATGGAGAAGGTGAAAATAAGTGGGGAGATAAGGAAAAGAGAGAGGGAGAGAGGAGGAGTGGCCTCCTCCCCCCTCCTCGGAACACAGCAAAAGAGGTTTGAGAGTAAGGCTAGGGTTTAGAGAGAACTGTGTGTGTAACCATTCTCCCTCTTAGTTTAGGTTATAAATACAATTAGTCAATCAATATATCATGAATAATAATATTTTAAAAAATTTACATCTTCAATAATGTCGGACAGTTTTCCAAATTAAGTACAAGAGTCACAAATATGAAGAACAAACCATGCAATGATCAATTATGTTAGTATGGTTTTCTTATCAAGGTAATTGGGGTTCATTGAGAAAATTTACTCCATCTTGCTCCGCCAAAAGATGATTTTAGTATAAATAGAAGCTAACTTATGAAATTGACGAGCATTTAGTTTAGTAACACTCCGTCTTCATTTTGGGCGTAACACTAGAACAGATCTTCCAAACTCCGAACACACGGAGAGGCTGAGGTTGACTTTCACACCTTTAGAAAATATCCCATACGAGGTTTTTGATTTCCTGGTTGGGACTTTGACAAATTGACATGGTCAAACTAGCTCAAGCCTACTGGGCATCTGAAAAGCCACCGGTAACCGGTTGCTCAACATAACTTGAGAACCAAGCCTCGATCTCTACAAGTCAATGCGGATGTGGTTGGTTGGTATTCTTGAAGAGCAAGAATCTAAATATATTTAATTTCAGGTTTTTAATTAACTTAGTCTACTTAATTAACTAATCAGTTTTCTTAAATAACATTAAAATTACTGATCATTGTGAGCTAATCAAGTGGAAACACAGAGCTGGATAACAGTGGGGTCTACATCATGCATGATTAACGTTGCCTTTAATTATTTTAACATAAGAAAAAACAGATTTCGCTTCTTTATCTATCTGCTCATGCTTTGCTTCGGCCACAAGAATTTGATCCAAATTCGTGCCACTACATTTTTTTTATTCAAAGAAACAGAGACAATAATGACCCAAGAGATTGTATGATAAACAACTAATTATGTGGTTTTTTCTTTTTTTTAGCAAATAATAGAATAACATGGCGGACCGGAAACCTCGGAAGAAAATAGCATGTCTGGATTGGATGTACCATCACATAATTAAGAGGTTAATATTGGTCAAAGGTCAATTTGTGTTAGGTTTTGTCTTGGAAAGTTCTGTACGTTCATGACTAATTCTTGCTCACATATCATGCCAAATGTACTTGGTTTTTCTTTTTGTCTTAACATTACTTGATTTTTAACTGAAATCGTATATTGAGAATCTGATAATATTTTTAATGATTTTGGGTTGAATAATAAAACTAAAGCTATATAATAACTGTTCTACTTGTAGGAAATACAAATATCATAATTTAAGTGCTCGTTTGATAACCATTTCAGTTTTTATTTTTCATTTTTCATTTTTTGTACTAGAATATAGAGGAAAATGAGAATGGGAATGAGGATGAAATTGAGGGAGAGGATGAGAGGGAAAGATGGAAGGAATAGGTAATAAAAGTGAAAACAATTTGAAATATATTTTTCAGTTTTTAGTTTTTGTTTACACGTTTGTTACTCATCCCACCCATCCTTCTCTATCATCTTCCCTCTCAATCTCATCTCCACTCTCATTATCATTTCCATTCTCCATATTTTTCCTCTATACTCTAGCACAAAAAATGAAAACTAAAAACTAAATTTGAAATGGTTATCAAACAGGTCCTAAAGTGTTTTGTTTTCTTTTAGTTGATATTGATAACATAAATCTTGACTTTTATTGTACATACTTTTTGTGTCTGATATAATAATACATGTTTTGAATGGTTCCTTTAATTGTTTTTTTTACTAAATAAGAAATTGAACTAGAGTCCAATGAGACGTATACACTGCCTTATACAACTAGTCTAATTCATGTGTGGGAATATTTCTTTTTATTGAAATGATATTAGTGTCCTCTTGGATTTTCTTTATTTAGGCTAGTTTAGTACTTTTTTTTTTTTTTGAAAATAAGCGATAGTATATTATTGATGAACAAACAAAAGTACAAAGCAACTATGTGTTGAATATGGGTAAATCTTCTCCGGTGATCAAATACAATATTTTGAATTGATTTGAAAAGAATCACGCACAACCTACAATGACTAAATCTCCGATCCAGCAACCAGAAGCACATGTACTCATACCTACAATACAAATTTTTCACGCAACGGCAGGAACGGCAAATCTGTATCAAAAGCCTAAAGCTAAAAAGAAATAAAAATCTTAAATAGAAAACAAATCATAGGGAACTCCTAGAGAGTTTCTGAAAATTATTAGTCTAAAACAAAACTAAGACACATGACCACCGCTCCACATCTTCCAGGCAACCCAAAGAAAATTTTAGCGTCATACTGGCTAAACTCATAGTCTCGCACTGGCTAAACCTGGACCCAACGCAACCAAACATCTTCCCCTCTTTAGAGCTCCAAACTATGTTGAAGGGAGCCAACTCCTTTTGTAAATGGGGCAAAATACGGTGACTATATCATGGCGATAACATCGTTTCACGGCAACTGCTTCCACATCACAAAATAAACTAACAATCTTGAGGGAAAATTGAGGGAATGAGAAAAGAAGGGATGAGGTAGGGAAGGAGGCCACCAACCCCCAAAGGGGATGGCGGCTAAGACTTTTTTCCTTAGGGTTTTCTCAGAGAGTGTTTAAGGTTTTCTCCATAATTATGTTTTTGTGATTTTAATAGAACTTGAACTTGTAAGACACAATATTGTTGTGGGCTAGTTTTGTAGTACTTAATACCATCTCCAACCCAATGGGTGGAAACTCAAATTTTGAGTTTTGAGTCCAAATCTATCTCCAACCCATGTATTTTGGGGGGTGGAATGTTGAAATTGGTGGAATTCTGGACAGAATTCCAGTCTAGGTTTTGCTTGGACTAGATATTTTTTATGGACCCAACCCATGATGCACAGCCCACGTGAAGAGAAAAAAGGATATGGCCTTGCATGACAGATTGTTGTATATACTCTCCATTTGCTTCCGCATGACAAATGGCAGGGCACCATTTGAAGTTGTTGTTTCCTTTTTTATTTTAAACTTGCAACACACATACCCATTAAAGTTGATGTGTTTTCCGACAAAAGAAAAAAATAACTTGTTGTGCTTGTTTCCTTTTCTTTTTCTTTTGTTGTTCTTGCTTTTATTTTTAAGTGAAATTATATTATGTTTTGAATTTTTTTTAGGTTAAAATATTTAGAAAATTAAATCACGAATGTTGAAATAAAAATAATATCAAAAAAAATTAAAAGTTAATCATTCTTAAACAATTTAATAAAATTGCAGACTCAAATTATGAGTGTGTCAAGATTGGAGGAAAAAACAGTTTCAGTCCTAAAAATACATTAATAGTGAAGTGATTTGGTACCTTGTGTGAAGTGATTGGACCTTGCAATTTGCAAACAAGAGGGGACCGCAAGCAATGTAGACGTTTCTTCTCACTGTCGCTCTCGCTCTCTCACATTCAAGCACCTTAGAGCAACTCCAGCGGTATAGCCTGGGCAGGGGGGATGGGTCCCATGGGCCTGAGGCCAAAATGCATTTCCAGCGGCAATAGTTTGCCCGGGCAAGTCTTGCCTGGCTTGCTGCCCAGCAAGCTGACGTCAGCGTTATTTTCTTTGACGTCAATGACATAAAAATATTTAAAAATCTGAAAAAAATCTGAAAAAATCTGAAAAAATCCAAAAATTCGAATATTTTTTAATACATACCTATCAATTTTATTATTATTAATTGCATACATACAACTAAAATTAATCCCACGTAAAAATAAAAAAACAAAAAAATGAATAGTAGTTGCATGTGAAGAGCGTGGTGGAAATGCATATTACTATTTGCGAGGGGGCACTATTCACGTGAATAGTAGCGCCCTCACCCCCTCCCCCTTGCCATGGCAACCCCCAACGGGTGGAGTTGCTCTTACATCAAAACCATTATCGTCAATTAAGTACCCTCTCGCCAACGTTATCTCTTTCACTTATTTCTCAAAGCAACCCATGATTAATTAACAAATAGCACAAAATTATTGTGTTAATGACAAATACATTGAACACCATTCAAACTGTCTAACAGCTCTTAATGAGATACATCACGAGCATATTTACCATTCATCGTCCACACGCACCCAAGAGTGACCACAACACATCAACGACTGACATTCATTCAACGCTAGAGTGAGCAGCTGATGCTAGAATAACTCTTACACAAGAGTCCTTGAGGGAAATAGGATCTTTGGGAGGACGGTCTCCTTCTTGTAGACTACGCATCGTTTTTGAGCTGTATGCTCATATATTGGGCTGTTGCGCCTCTTTATTTTGTTGTTGCATTGCTCTGTTCAGCTGCTCTATTTGTATGCAGTCGTGTTGCTTTATTTATCAGAGCTATTCTGCTCAGCCACATTGTTGTGTTGTGTTGTATCTGTTTTGTCCTATAAAATCTTTCTGTCTTTTAGAAATGGTTTGTTAGACTATTTTGATGAGATGGCCTATTGAGATAATCTCATCATTTTAGTCTGCGTGCGGTCCAAAATATGCAGATTTTCTGCTCTACTGTTCATATACCAGTCAACTTTCTTGGAAGGCCTGAAAGACGAAGGAGCTGACGGATACAAATTACATTGCCAATTTTACATTAGTCATCACCTAATCTTTCTTTCCCTTTTCTTTTCAAATTTTGTGCTCTTTCTCTCTTTTCAAGTTGAGGAAGCTGGCATTGCAAAAAGTAAAAGTTGTGTTCAGACTTCAGTCGAAGGGAAGTTTCAACTTTTATATATATGAAAAGAAAACTAGAAAGTTCAACATTACAATAGCTCATGGACCATCTTTCTAATAGAGTTATGGCAGTGCAAGCTCATTACATCAATATTTTTTTCATTGACTACATATAAGCTACATAGGCCTGCTGATCTATAGCAAATGTTCTATATACAGTGGAGGATTCTGACTCCAGGCAAGTCCAGGTGAAACTAACAGACTAGAAATTATGAAAACCTAGCCAGCACAATGTCACCTACACAGTGGTGGTGCAAAATGCAATACTATCTACATATCTGAATAGAACTACAGCAGCTAATTTCTGGTCGTCCAAGCTCCCAAACATACATGGTTACATTTAAGGTTGGACAGTACCGGTACCTGCCTATTTGTGTACGTCAGCTCTAACAAACATGCATTTTAAGTCCTAGATGGTACCCAACAGGAGGAACCGTAGATAATCCTGCCCTTCCATCCTTGCAGCATCCAGTTGCCGTCTTCATCAACCACAAAATCACGGTGGTACCCCAGTTTCACTTTAGTCCTTAATTTGTTCATGAGTTCACGGTCCAATGGCAGCTGTTTGAACCCAGCCCTCATGTTCCGAACCTGCCACTGCTTATATGTCTCAGGCCGCACAACTCTTTCAGAGCCCTCGCAAGCTATTGTGTTCACAACCTCTCGTCCAAGGAACTCTTCCTCAAACATCAATCTCATTGGATCTTCACGAGGTATATTGGTATCAAACATATCAAACATTGCAGAGAAGTGGAACAGTGCCTCCCTGAAGCGTGTGACGAAGAAGGGGGCATGGTAGGATCCATTAACAATGCTATGGACAAAAATATCAGGATTCATCCTCCTAATTAAATTTAGAACAGCGTCCCTTGGACTATTGACCACAACTGTCTCATCAAGTAGGTTCTTAAACCGGAACAGACAATTCACTGCAAGCACTTCATCTCTTTTAACTTTCAGTTCTTCAATTTCGATGGTTTCCCATTTCTTTGCTATGCCAGTGTACTCAAAAGGAACATTATACCGCTCACAATACTTGGTCAACCGATGCCCTGTCTCTTGGACTCGTTCTTCCGGCCGAAAACCACTTTGGGGAAGCTCTATTCCTGTAATGCGTAGCTTTGGAGGCCCACCAGCTCTTCTTGACAGGCAATGGATGAGAGCAGGCCATTGAAAACCATAAAGGATGCCGAAATCTATAATATGAAGTGTTTCTGCTTTCTCAGCTAATTTTGAAATCATATGGTTTGCAAAGATTATCGCAACCTTCATGAACGGGCAGGCTGTAACATAAGCTTGGTAAGCCTTCAGCATATCTGCAGCTGACGTTCTTTTAGAAGATAGAGCAGTATATATCTGAGTTCCAGTGCCAGCCAACCGTGCTTCAAGGCCATTTGCAAAGCAATGAGCCAACCTCTGAGAGCCATCACCAAATGGGGAAGAGTGCTGCCTAATCTGCTTTAGTAGCTCATTAGCAGTCCTACGATCATCAGCAGAAACAGCTTGTGCGCATAAGATCAGAAGCGTCCTTAAGTCAACCACTTCCTTCTTATCGCCCTTTTTCTTGGCACGAGTCTTCCCATTGCCAGTTCCAACAGATTGCCCATTCTGCTGCAGGGCCTTGTTTGCTTCATCCTGACATACTTCTTCACCTCCACACACAAAAGGCTCTGGTTTCCCCCCACCACAGAGCAGCACCTTATCAAAAATCTCTGATAGCTCAGCCTCCATATCGTCCATATAAACCGCCGATTGCTTGTTGCTCCTCCCATCCTCCAAATCTGTATCCTCCCTCTCATGACTTTTCTTTCCTCTTGAACTTGTAGCCAAATGCTCGATATCATCCTTCTCAGTCTTAACCACCATATCTTCAGCCTTTCCACTTGCCACTGTATAGGGCTTGTTGTTCTCTGCATCAACAATCAACTGACCTCTAGGAAGAAACTTACTGCCCTCCTCTACCCCTCTGTTAAATTGCAAAACCAATTCACTCCCACTAAACAAATTAGAAACCATAAGCTCACTCATGTAAGAACCCACCAACCCATTCCCATTCGACGACAATTGAGACCTAGGCTTTGAAGTGGACTGGAAAACAAAGTTATCAGGAATTGGGGTTTCCAATATAGAGGGCTTATTCTCAATAACATCAGCATTACTCCACCGAGAATCGACCGAATGGCTAGTACTAGAACTAGAACTGTTATTGGCACTAAAGTCACTGAAAGTTGCAGAAAAATGACAATCTGGGCTCTCAATATTAAGAGGATGTTGGTATGGGGAAGGTGGGTACTTTTCACCAAGAACCTCATAAAGAGATTTCTCAGCGGCTTGGACAGACAAAGGGTCATGGAACATACAGGGTTTTGTCACCATGTCCTCCTCCATAAGCACCTGGTTTATGTACTTAAGCACACTATCAGAGTAATCACTGTCATCTCCCTCAGGGCTCAAGCTCGGTGACAGAGCAGAGTTACTGGGGTTTTGGTCAAAAAAGCTAAGATCTACAAAAGGGTCACTACTTGGGTGCTCATTGAAATTGGGTGAAAGGGTCTGGTCACCAGAACTGAAACTTGAACTGGGTAATTGAGAAAAACCCGGATCCATGGTATTGAAATTCAGAAAATTGAAGAAACCCAGTTGGATTTTGGTGAAAACTGAGGAAATAAAGACTGAAACTTTGGGAATTTGAGTTGAAGAATCTGCTTACCTGGGAAAGAATAGAGAAACCCTATTCCATTATTTAGTCGAGGTCTTGCGCAGCAGACATGGGTTTGGAAAAGAGACGAAGACCAACGCAAGCAGAGCATGCAAAGCGGTGGTGGAAGTCAAAAGCGGGAGCTGATAAGCAACGACACACTGCGTGGTTTCATGGCATTTTTTTTTCCAGAGATTACGCAGTTCGGCCAATCACTAGGCTTTGCAAGTGTTAAAAGTTGGCCAATGATTTTTAACCAAAGCATCTCTCCTTTTGTAGTTAGTTTTTTTATAAAAAAATAGAAATTCTGAAATTGCATTCATAATTCAATTAAAAAAGTTATTAGTTACAAAATGTCATTACAATAACGAAACTATCTAATATCAAAATTAAGAAAATATAGGGCTTATTCACTAATGATCACACATGATCAAAGAAACTACGACATATGCATTTCAACTAAGAAGTAGGTTTGGCGTTCTTTGTCTTATGAAAATAATCATTGTCAGTTCTTGTGAGAGAAATCAATTTGTGAAAGAAAGCAATTTGCCGTTTGGTAAACTTTTTGTTTAAAGTGTTGTTGGTACTAATTCCCTCATAATAAGAAAATAATGCATGCATAATCATTAAACTCAACGCCTCTTCGAACCGATTTGCATAATTAGAAAATGAAAGCACTCATTACCTGCTTTCCCATATAGCTTTCTCACACAATTTTTAATAATAAGTGATTTTCTCAAAGTTTACCAAAACGGTGGCTTCCCAAAATTTTTTAAAAATCACTTATCACCTCAAATAAGAATGCCAAACTGCACTAAGAGTGTAAACTAAAAACAATAAAAAATGGATAAAGCTTGAAAAAACAAAGCCATAATAAAACAGAGTCATATTTTCAATGCAGCCCGCCACATGTCATAAAAAACAATGTAGTAAATTGGAGAGTAATTCTACATATTCTACGTCTATTGGATGGTACACCAATCACATGGTGTACTCGGAAAATTTAAAAATTTCTCATGTACAACTTATTCAAATAAAATATGAAGAAACCGCAAAAATGATGGTTGTACTAATCCACTTATGATAGGTGAAGGAAAATCATTACAAAACGAAACAAATAGAGAAACATTATGTTTCTGAACATTTTGAAAAAGATGATAAGGGAGTAAAAAAAAAACAGAATAATCTGTGATAGGTGATCGCCAATGATATTTATCAAGCGGCAACTTCCCTCTTCTACTTTTTTATTTATTTATTAAATCTAACATTTTTCTAATTCAAGACAAGGGGCCAATTTATTCTTATGTTCACTAACACATGTATATTGGAATTAATTTAATTCTTAATTTTCTCTATGTTTATTAACAAATAAGGATTAGTATTTCAAAATTTATGTGATTTTTATGTTAAAATTCATAATCTAATACCTGAAAAATCAAGAATTAAATTGATCAAAGGAGTTGTTGATCTCATTTTCATTTATTTCTCTTAACGTCCATAATTTATGACTTCCTCCAGCCTCCACTCCTAGTAACTAAACATGCTACATGTCAATGTACCAAATAGCCGGATTCAATTTAACTGAATGAATTTCCTTTATGTTGGTGAAATTTTGGATAATCGAACCATATAGCATATGTTTTTTCTTTCACAACTAGTTCCTACACGATAAAATTTATTTATATTTGTAACACAACATCAGCATGTGCACATCATCTAGCGAAATCCTCTTAGATTTGTTGTGATCAAATCATACCAAGTTCATTTTTTTCCTAGATCTCCTAGATTTGGCTTGGCATGTGCTGCTAACATGGGTAAATTGAGCGAATCTAATTTGATTTTGCCTACTTGATTTGATCCATGATTTTCTTTTCCATGTTCAAGATTTGACTTGATATTTTTAAATTCGACCATCCAGATCTTAAATTTTTTATATTTTAGCACGACGACCTAAAATAAAAAAATGGGTCCAAGACAAAAAAATCTAGCTCAAACACTTATTCTATATAGAACTTATACAACACCAGATTTAAAAAGAAATAATGCAAATGACTATTAGGAACTGTGTGAGTGTGAACTGTGACTTTTTCCAAGTATAGTAAACTACCAGGAAACATCCCTTCCGTACTAGCCCGAGTTTTCCGATACTTGTCCAACAAGTATTACTAGCTTACTTGACCTTAATGGATCGAGTTTAGTCTTCTGTTTAGCAATTAAAGCTTTCTCTCTCTTCTGTTAGTCTCTTTTTGTTTATATATATATGTATTAATTCAAGGTTCAAACTTCATAGCTAGCTAGCTGAGGAGATGATACAAAATTAGGAAACAAAAAATTGTTGAAATGGTCCAGGGGTGGAGAATCTTGAAGATAATTTCATCCCATGTGCAGTGCAGTTGCCCCAGAAAGAAATGTTCTAGTGTTATATCAATAAGCACATGCATGTCTAACATCAACATCAACATCAGCATCAACATCAAATCCTCATTAAAAAAAAACATCAACATCAAATGGACAATAACATGCATTTATCATAAAAACAATTTCATCATCATCTCACTGTGCGTTAGGTTGCATTTCATGTTTGAAAATTGGACCTACTTCTTTATAAGTTTATTATAATTTCTAACAACCCTGTCCATTTTCCCTTTTGTTCTCAAACTTGACATGATGATGTGAAAAATGAGACATGTATGACAGTTTAAAGATAGGGGGAGTAACTCCTTTTATTTGAATATTGTTTGCCTCTTTTCATGAAATGAGATACTTCTCTTTTATGCGAATCACGGTTTGACACAAGTAGAAGAATAATTTATAAAAAACACACATATCAAATTGTTATTGGCGAGAATGTAGGAGATTCTACTTATAGAGGAATAAGGAAGTATTTTACTTGTCATATGGAGAAAAACTACTCATGTCTTACTTTTTTTTTTTTTTTTTTTTAATCAAGTAACAAATATCATTAGATAAATTCCAACCATAAATTAACTTTTGGAGGCAGGGTTTTGTAGAATCGAATGAGCAAAGTGTGGGAATTTTTGTTTCTTGTGAGTTTTTTTTTTAAATTAATTGAGGATTTCGAATTTAAATATAAATCTCTTCCAATATTAAGAAGAGAAGTATTACTAAACTAAACTGAGAGACACAATCTTGTAGGTAGTTCACTAATTAGGCATGCACTCAAGTGTAAAGATCTTTGTGTTTTGATTTAATGAAATGAGTTGCCTTCAAAAAAGAAAAAAAAATCAGTCATACTAAATCAATTCGTGGTCGATGCATATTCTAAATAAATTTTGATGTTGCAAATAGCAATAGCACCCTTTGTCAATGCAGCCAAAAATGAATTGCACAAACTTTATCGTCTAGTTTCTTGACTTGGACTGCCTTTAATAGAATCCAGTTTTGAAATGGAAATAATATCTCGTCCCAATTCCCAAAAGAAGGCTATCATCTTTTTCAAACATATCTAGACCCCACTACTTTGTATTTTATCCATTGAATGTAATCAAGTTTTGAGCCAGTGGTGTCACCATTAGTCTCTGTCTTTTCTCAGCTAAGTGATATTCTGGGACCTTATCATTTTCTACCCTAAAATTTGTTTCTTTATTTCCTTCCTCGGTTTTCATTTTTCTTTTTTTTTCTTTTTTTTTAAAGATTTATCTCATGGGTTCATACTATCAAGCAAGGGGAATGCTAGTAACATTCTCTCTAACTTTCTTTTGACTTTTTTTATTCTCTTCATGATATGTGTCAATTTTTACACTTAAAACAATGTCATTAATACATTAGACAACTTTTATGTCAAAATCTCCGTTTTTTTAAATGTAGAAAATAACACATGTCATAAGGAGAAAGGAGAAGATCCAAATGAAAAGATTAGAGAGAATGTTGCATGCATTTCTCAGCAAGCAATTATTTAGCAAATAATCAAAGATGCAACAATTCAAAGGTACGTATTCATTGTAACGTGGAAAAACTTTTACAACTCATTCTTTGTCTTATCATGAATTTCGATACCATATATAATATTCCTCTCGCTTTGTATTAAGCACGAGGATGATATAGCTCTTAGGAAAATGATCCTACTTAATTAGGTCGGCCACTTAAACTTTTTTCTAGTCCTATGTGAGAATAATTCCTGTCATTCTTTTCTTTAGTCAAATTATAATATCACATTGTTATCTTTAGTAAAAAATGAATCAAAAACTAGGTCTTTTCTGTGACAAAATAAGAGACATTGAGTACGCAATGGAATGGATCCAATGTCTCATCGCTGGTGTTTGTTAAATTATTGGCTTCAAATTCAATGATGTCCCATATGTTGAACTTGACCCATTCTCTTGGGCTTTTTTTAGTCTATGTTTCCTTGGGCCTTTTTTACTCAATATTTCCCTGAGCATTTTAATAAAAATTAACTTTGGGGATAAAATGTTTCCTTGTGTGATTGCCCATACCTATCTATTAGTGGCCACCGAAACCTCTCACCTATATTATCAAATGTTGTCCCGTTTTCAATTAAGAGACTCTAATAATCCTCTGTTTAGATGAAGAAATTGAAAATTGCATAGAATTCTTAAATGACGAAATTTAGATCGTCATTGTTTAAATTTCAGGCAATTAATAATTTTAGTGTTTGAATTTATGTATGTCGAATTTTATAAATGACAGAAATAACAGTAAAAACAAATTTATGCTCAATAGAAATTGTGAAATGACGCCTCTTTTGGCTGAAATTAAACTCGGAAATCTTTATCCCCAATTTCCACGATTTTTTCCGCCCATCATTTAATAAGTTCCATGTTTAAATTGCCAAACAATGGAAATATCAATTTCTCCTCTTCAATTTCTGACTTTTAGCTAAATCCCAAGTTATTTTCCTCCATCCCAAGGGAGGATAAATTTGAGGAAAGAGATTAATAGATAGGTATGGGCATGCACTGTGGACGTAACAATGACAATGTTTGTGGAAGGAAGGGAGGGGACCATATTTTCCCAATGTTTTTGAGTGACATATGAACGAATGAATGAATGAAGAAACTTCAACAATCTAAACTTGATATTGAAAGGCCTCTCAACTCAATTATTCACATGGCATTGGCATATATGATGCTAAGCAAAGCATATTCTCATATTCTTCTCCATGCGTTGCCCGATATGTTAACTTGTTATTCTATCTTTAGCTTTTCTAAGGAAATAGACACCACCCATAACTATAGCTTAGAGTGAAAAAAACATAAAATACAAAGAGAAGAAGGCTGACAAAAGTTTAATAAAAGCGATACCTGGAATGTGGGGAATGGAGCACATAACATCAAGTGCATGATTTGATGCTTTAATCACCTGAACTACAAGTTATTTGCAAGCCCGTGAGATTTTAGTTATATTTTCTAAATTGTGTTGTGTTTGCTAAAATGATCTTTCAAGCATAAATTCACCAAGGAGAACATAATCTTTTTAATGATCATAGAGGGTTTCATATTTTGGCACAAACCCCCACACAAAAATAAAAATAAAACAATCAATCAATCCCACCCTCAAATAATAATAGAAAAGAATTCCTAATAAATCAAATCAAGATGAGCCTGGTCGGTACAAAGTGGATTGAAAGAAAGAAACCCTCATGTTGCAAAAAGTTGTCTCAAATTAAAAAATGAAGACTTGTAATCATTATTCTCTGCAAAGGTAAGCAAACTCCAATCTCAAGCCTTATAATATTCTACTTCCAATTGATTCCAATCTGACTGCCGCTGGAAGTCCCACAATGACAACCAATGAGGTAATGCCATCTATAATATAATATTATACATGTTAAGGGCATTTTGGAGTCTAACCTAAATGTTGCAATGAAAGAATAACATGGTTAACAGCAGCAGCAAAAGAAAAAGAGTAGACACCATATTTATATTATTCACAGTAAATTTTGAATTGATGAAGGCCAAGTTGACCTTGAGATGATATTATCTATTGATAAGCAAAATGCAAAATTACAAGAATTTAACTAGAGGAAAATTACATTAACTAAAACGCTTCACAATTTTCCCTATATCTTCTTCAACCACCCAAAACATACAGAACAAAAAAAAAAGATCAGGAAACACCAACAACTACTTTGGGTTTCAAAAGAATTCTGTCAGCAATCGCTCTTCTTATTCAGTCAACCATTTACAGGGGCCAGCTTCCCCAAGCAGGGTAAGTACCGTGGCCGAGGGCGACAGACCGATATTACATAAACTTTCTTCAACTTGTGCTTCTTGTCAATACTTTTTACATCATTAACAAAGATACAAAAAGAAAAAAATAATCAGACATTTTTGTTCAACATGTGACCGCCTTTTTCGAGCTCTATTTCAGACGAGAAGGCAAGTCTCGGGCTGTTTGAGCTGTTGTTTGGCTTGCTGTTGGGACCAGTATGCATGGGCTGTTAGGACCCTGTCCAAGAGCTCTTGGGGGACAGGCTCTCCCCTCCTTTGTTGAGGAGATATCCTTGCCGTGTGTACGAGTGTTTTCCACTTATCCTATACACCCCAAGAAAACAACAGCATCAACAACCAAACCCACATCACATGCCTCACTTTTTAAGCCCACAAACAGAAAAACACAAAAGGCAATATAGCAGCAAAAGTTGTAGATAAGGCAATGGTGGGCACTATTGGTATCGTGAAGCATGTTGAAGGGTGGTTTAGATTTAGAAGAAGCGTGTAAGGTTAGAATATAAGAGATTCCTTGAGACAGTTGTATATAACAAATAAAGTTATGCAGACCAACAAAGCTATAAAGACTGTCTAATCATTTGCCTCTGTTAACAAGCAACCAATTGGACAGACAGATCAAACTAAGTACGCTTGTGGGCCTTAGCCATAAAAAGGACTTCCAAATGAGGAAACAAGCAAGCAATTACGTGAAAGTATAACATCATCCTGTGAATTTCAAATTTAAAAACTTTACCACCACTAGTTCTACAGGGATTCAATTAGGTAACAAATAAGACAATAAATAAACCCAATTGCACTTGATTTATCACTGCCAAATAGACTCCTTACCTTCAAATCCACATAGGTTCGATGCTTAGCATTATCAAAAGCTCGTAGTTTAACATCACGCCACCTGTAAATAACAAAAACTATTATTAACTCCACATTGCAGTTAAAGGGGGTGTTTTATGAATATAATAAAACTTAGGTAAGCTGACACAAAACCACATTCCCCACCCCCACAAGGAAAGGCAGATGGGCCTGATAAAAGTAAGGTTTAACTGAGCATGTAATGGTGGACCAAATAAAACTTTCGAAAATACTAAATGAAAAGTTATGCTCATGGATCATTAAAGTACCTTCCAGTGCCAAGTTTCTCAACCGCTTGGACAAGTGCTTCCACTTCAGCAACAGAGAATGGTCGACGGATTCGGCGCTGCCCAATATCGAACCGCTTTGATTTCCTGTGCCCAGGAACCACAGCTAGTGCCTCTACACTCATATCTGGCACAGCAACCAGGGCTTTAGAATCTGTTGTGCTTTTCTCAGCAGACATATGAGTTGGAGAGGGTGCTGAATCATGATCACTTTCAATGAAGTTCCCTAAACTGGCCGTATGAGGCTCAGGTGAGGCTTCACTGGTAGGATCGGATGTAAACCTGGTGCAAAATCATTATGAGCTCGATGGAAATCAACTTTCTAGTCTTGCTCTGAAAGCAAACCAAGGAGACTGAGCTGGCATAACAACTATACCAGACTAACATGCATAATCCAGTTCTTACATTATTAAAAATCTTACATGAAAGCATTCTAGGACTCACAAATATTTTAAAAAAAAAAAAAGAGCACGGAAAAGAAACAAGACCATACATAATCAACCAGTATAATGCACTACCTTGTTAAAGGCTGAAGTACATCGCAAGGAAGCATACAGGGAGAATCCCCAGAACATAGAGGTGGAGGGGTTTGGGAAGGATTAGGCTCCAAGGTAAATCCCAAGGAATCTAGCTGGTTATCTTGAGAAATTCCTGTCTGCAGTAAAGTTTTATTGTCGTCTCTCACTTTCTTTCCCTGAAGAAGTACACCAACGCATAATCCACCTCCAAGTACTGCTGTCACTGCATCCATAACCGTCTTCTGCAGAGCAATCACACATCATCAGAATCCAAACTAAGACCGTGTGAAAGGTGAGTAAGACAGACTGATTCGGGTAAATTGCAACAGCTTGCTTTTAGTGTGAAAGGTGAGTAAGACGGACTGATTCGGGTAAATTGCAACAGCTTGCTTTGAGGAAGACAACACATGAACGCTCATGTATATGTGCACTCATTTACACCAATACAGTATACTTCATAGCTGAAAAAGAGGGAAATGCGCAATCAAAAGAAGTCCTGAAGTACCTTCAATGAACCAACACTTGCAGTCTCCGGGATCTCTATAAATAGCTCGGGCACCCTAAAAGACTTGATCCTGAGCTTCACTGAGTAAAAAGAACCTCTTGGAATATTAGACACTAATCAAGTAAAAATTGTACATATGAATCACTCCGTCAAAGTTTCTCATACCTTGAGAATTCCTTGATTGGAATGAAGAGTGTTGACCTGCTAGCGAAGAAGATATCATAGTGGCTGCATAATTTTTTTCAAACTGCTTAGTTAAAAACTGAAGTGCATACATCTCAAAACACTTAAGATGATCAAATTCAGATTGAATTGCATGTGGTTTGGAAAATGACCTCGCATCTTTGAACACGAAGCAGAAGCATCTCCAGTGATTCCTTTATGACGCAAGTCAAAGAAGCCCTCTCTACTAATACCTTCATCAGTATTCAGAACTGCACTACGGTCAAAAAGCTTCCTCTTCTTAAAAGGAATATTCATTTGAGATCTTTGACGTTTGTAACAATTCTTCCTATTGTGGTAATTTGGTTTCTGATCCCTATCTGAAGATTCCACAAAGAAAAATGCTATTAGAAAACAGATCACTAAAATTATGCAGCATTTCTAATAAAACTTTACATGAAGCTCGAGAAACTCACACATTCTTTTAGTACAAGGCAGCCACTTACAGGAATTAGAATGTATATCCTTCAACTTTGGAGCCACTTTCCAATATTTCGAAGCCAATATTTTCCTTATTCTTCGGTCTCCAATACGCGATGGCCCTGGCCTTGAATACTTTATTGAGGTAACAGGGTGAGTACACCCAGAGGAGTTTTCATCATCATCTCTACTAACTACTTTTACATCATCCCGGCTAGTGGGGAATCTCTGAGGAATATGGTCTACATACATAGGCACCTTGGTACTACTATCTGAACTAACTATTGCAGGAGGTTCCCCTTCCCAGACCACTGGATCCTCTAAACTGCACATATCAGGCCCAGTACCAATTAGCGCCTTACCACTCTTATTGGTCTCATCTTTTACTAATGTTTTAACGTCACCATCTAACTTAAATTCACCAGCCTCCCTGCACCCAGAAGAGCCTGCTTCTATTTTGCTAGTAAAACTTCCCGTCTCATTCTTGCATTTTCCACTCACCAACATATCAGAAGCAAACCTCTCCGAGCAATTGGAAGTTGTCATAACAGAACTTTCATTCTGATGAACAGGAGACTCCTTGGAGCAGGAACTTTGATTCAGACCTTGTGAGATATGATCAGATACAAGGATTCTCCTATCACAGCTGCCTTGATCGCAAGGTTCCACTTGCAATGGTTTGTCACCATCCAGACAATTTTCCTTCGTACCTGCACACTGATCTTTTGACATATGACTGGAAGCGGGAGAACTCTCTCCCTCGAGCAATAACTTGCCAGCTATGGTGGCCAACAAGTCAAAGGCGCCCATTGAATTGTCTTCAACTCTCTTTCTAATTGCACCTCTCCTCTGAAAAATCATTATGAAAATTAAGCATTTGGATCATAAACATAAAATGCAAATAACAAAGAGTCTCTGGATATATATACCCTTGCTGATCTGGTAGCTCTAGGAGTGGCAGGCACCTGATAGCCATTAAATCCGTAGTCCAACCTCTTCTGCAACACCATATCTCAAAAATCATACCACGATGATTACATAAACCACAAAGAACGAGGAACAATTCCTTTCCACAAATATACACTTCACCAGCTGCCAACTCTCAGAATCCAAGAATAAGAACTCCTGTGAACAGATGAACGCAACCAATGAATTATTAGATCACAGAAAATAAACTCGGATGATTGACTCTGTCATCCAACATTTAGTGAGAAACACAAGTTGCCAAATATTCCTCAAAACACACTTTGCACAGGAAAGATAAACCCATCAATCACCAAATTGTTTATCGAGAAAGGCAGAAATAGAATCCAGGGAGAAACCAGAAACATTATTAGCTAATAGCCATTGCATTTAGTTTCAAAGAAACCACAATTGGTCAACAAAAACTCCCAAAACGTACAATGAAATATCAGTCATAAATTCATGCCAGTAACTCCCATCAGATCCACATGATCTGACTACAAGAACATTAACATAGCAACCCAGGAAAGAACAAGGCACCCAACCCACTTCGCACCCAACCAAAACTAACGGAAAAATAGACACTTGTTAACATGAAAGACCTTTTCCACAGTTTCTGTAAATTCTGACAGGAGTATCATAATTTTCCATTTTTGACGGAGTCAAAGAGAAGCGGGAAAAAGAAAAAAAAGAAAGGAATAAATAAATAAATAAATAAAAAGGCCTTAAACCACAGCAAAACCTTACCTCGAAACCCAAGATATAGATCTAAATAAAAGTTTCGGCCATCGGAAATGAAAATTGGGGACAATTGAGTGAAGCAATTTGATTCTCAGGTAACTATCCAAAAAACTTGAAAATCAAGAGGTCTTAAACCCTCAGCCAAGATCGACCTTGCAGAACATATAATTCAGATTGTGTGTCCGCAACGGACAAAAGTAAACAGAGAAACTTCATTTCTCCATGTTTTGAGAGAATTTAAGATTTTTGAACTAAAATTACGATGGAAATGATGAATTACCACCAGAAAACTCAGATCGAATCCATTAAACCCAAACTTCGGAAACAAAACAGATCATCCATGACAATCAATGAAAAAAGCATTTTTTTTAAGACCCATTTGATTGCTCAGAATTTACGAGCGGAAAAGCCCATAATTTGGAGGCATAAAAGCCTTTTGGGTTGAATTCGACGTGAAAAAAAAAACCCAAACAATTTGCTCCCCTTTCCCGCACTTTCTCAGAACCAAACGTACTGTTCAGGAAAGGCTCATGGAAACAGTAAAACCCACATCACAGAAACGGAAGATTTTGCAATTTTCACGAAACAAAACCAAGAAAACACAACATGCTAACCTCTGTACAACGATTTTTCGCTCAAAGTTCAAAGCTTTACACCGAGAAATCAAAATTATCGAGAACTTTCAGGCCAATGGAAGATCGGGAATTGTCGGAGAATTCAAACAAGAATCTGGAATTTATCTTTCTATCACCACATCCACACTTTTTTTCTCTCCCATTTTCTCTCTATCCCATATTTTCCCGGAATTTATTTTTAAAAAAATTCTTTTGCTTCAAACAAAACCCATTTTCTCTCTCAGAAAACAAAAACCAATGTCTCTCTCTCCCACTGATCGCCAAAACCCTCTGAAAACCACCAACCATTGCTTAAACCCCCGGCTCTTATACCATTGACTCCGCTTACCGTACCTATCGGTAATTCCTGTGGGCTCACCGGCTATAGTAGGTGTGTGGAAAGGAAACCACTAAAAGGACCGGTTCTTCGCGTTTGGGTGAGCCACTTTCCAAGCGCCTCGGGATCGTGACACGTGGAGGGTTCTAGGATCATGTGGCTGCTTGTGGTCCGCCTGATCGAGAAAAACGTTGGGTCACGAACACAACGAGTTTATGTTTTTATTTTTTGTGGGTTATAATTTTGGTAGGCAGTGATATGGATTTTAATTTTTGGTTATCTCACATGAAAATTGAACAGATGGTGTTTGGTTACCAAGAAACAAGATACCAAATGGTATTAACAATTTACATGATTCTTCTTTTTGTTGTTGTTGTTGTTTTTTTCAAATGGGTAACTACTTCCAAACCTGGGAATATTTACAAAAATTGTGTGATAAAAGTCTACCATTACTTGTGTAATGGTAGACTGGTTTGATTGCGGTTGTGAATTTATGATTTTGTTTGAAATTTGTATAAACATTATCAGTCATCGTAATAAAAACAAATTCATCCAAAATAAACACAGTTTTCTGATAAAATGAATCATGATCTAAGAAGCATTCTCAAAATTAATTAAACGTGATTTGGAATTAACTATCCTTTAGCACAATGAATTCACTTGCAATCCTATGAAAATGAAAATAGGTTATTAATAAATGTAATACAACTAGCGTAAGAGCAAGTTGACGATAGTAAACAAGTATTATTATTTCTTATTTGATGGTAGCTAATGTGAAAGCATCATTTCATTAGGCCAAATTATAAGAAGAAAGAATAATAACGAATTTGAATTGTGAAAATTGCAAGTAATTCTTGGCAGTTATTACGAAAACTAGTTGACAACTTTGACAGTAAAAGGGAGAAGAAAAGAAGAAGAAGAGGAAAAAGGTAAAGCAAGCAGTTACCCAGTTACGTATAAAACTGAACAAATATTCACGTGTGGTAGACCGTAGACAAGTAGAGATCTAGTCGTCCAGGACACCTCCCATTATTTTATGCCTTGCTTCTCTCTCTTTCTCTCTCTCTCCTCAGCGTCGCCCTCAGATCTAAAAATAGTACTTTTTTCTTACACGGATCCGATCGTCCGACGGGGTAGATTCGTCATTTCCGACGTAAATTGTTAAGTTTACCTTAACATTTTGTTGTATTCGTCCCAGCAGTTATCCCGATAAGCATATTTTCAGCGTTCCTCAAATTAAAATAAATAAAATGAAGAAAATGAAAATAAATATTTATTTATTTTATTTTTTTGTAACGTTTTGCTTTTTGTTTTTGGAGTTAAGCGGTGGCCCGACGTGAGACGGAGATCGGAATCCGACGTGGGGAAAAGGGAGGTCCCAATTGGTCGCTTTTTGGTGAGTGTTATTATCTCTATCAGCAGAGGAGAAGGACGACAAGGAGCACGAGCATATGCAAATAAATTTTAAAATTTTCGAAATTGGTGTGGCCCCCGGGTGGGATGTGACGGTGAGGAATCTCCGTTAGAAATAACCGGGGGCGTGAGTGGTGGAGGCCCGAGATAGCAACGCCGTTTAATTCGGGGATAAGGGGTGGTTGTGGTAGGCCCCACTGCCACGTGTTTTTAGAAACAATTGGGAAAGAGAGCAGTGGGGGGGAGTTTGAAGAAGTTTGACAGTTGAGAAAAAGAGGTCGTTGTGGAGTGGACACGTGTCGGGCAAGAAGAGCGGTTTGCCCAAGCAAGTAGTGAGGAAGAAAATGGAGAATGGCTCTCGTCTCTTGCTTGCATGTAAGGGAACGTGGGGCTTATCACTACACGTGGCGATGAGGGAGTGGCTGTCACTAACTCGAAGAGAAAAACAGGGCTTCTATTTCCTCGCTCTTCGTTTAGAAAGTGGTAGTTACGCACACTAGGTGAAGGGGGTTTGGTTGCAAACTAATTGCTTCAAAGATTCTTGGTTTTTTTCTTCTAGTTTTCTTCCTTTTTAAAGAGTTTATAAAGGTGAAGAATGAATGGCTCCAAACTCTAATTTCTCAAAATGTTAACTCTACTTCTTTTTTACCCAACAAAAAACAATAAATATAACAGTTACCACTTTATTTGGTATAAAATTATTAAAACGACAATTTATAGTGGTTGATAATTACAATGGTTACATGATTCACAAAAATTCTGACGAAAAACTATTTTCATGTCCCCCGTGTGCACTATTCTCTTATTCTTGTATCTCGGCTCATGTAACCTATCATGTGATGTGATAATATAAATAGAAAGAGAGGATGGTAAATTTGGGCAGATAAGTCTCTGTGTCCGTGATAAATAACATCATCCATCCAAAATTTACTAAAGAAGTGGAAAGTCTTGGTGGATGGATTAAGTAATATAATATTGTTTTTCACATTGTAACAAGTGGTGATAAATTATGTTGATGGAAGGAGCATTTTGGGGTGATAAAGAAAGACCATTGACATTAGAATGTAACATATAAAATGTACTGTGTACACCCCTACCCCTTACCCTTCCTCATCCGGCCGGCCTCCTTCGCTGCAATCTACCTTTTCCCCTCCCTTATCTCCTTTTGCCCCTTATCATCTCAGGGTTATGGCAATGAAATCTGGTGTGGCCATGGTCCAATAATATTTTTGTTTTGGGTACATTTAAATTTGAAAATAAAAATAAATAAAAGGGTGATGATGGTTGATTGAGGATAGAGTAGCAAACGTGATAAGTTTGTGAGCAAGGAGGTTGATACATAATGTTTTTTTTAATGGTTCAAGTAATCGAAAGCCCTTTCAACCATAAAAATTAGTTTGGACAACAAATAGGTTAAAAATTGGAGGGCCATGCAAAGCAAGAAGCTTCACCTTCTAGCTAGCGGCAATGAATAGGGTCCTTGTGTATAATTTTGCACTTTGCAATAGAATATGGGGTGTGAGGTTACCAAAGAAGGTAAAAATTAGTTTTGTATAATTTTGTTTGGCCTTGTGTAGTTGTGTGGATATATATATAGTCCCAATTGCAAAATACAAATTTCTATGTTTTTAACAAAGATTGAATTGATGGTCATGAACTCCAATTCAAGTGGCATGGAGATGAAGTGGATAAACAAGATCCTAAGCTTAAATCTTTAATTCGTATGTTAAAAGAATACTAATAAATGATTATTTTTTTAAAGATCTTTTCTATTGAGAGGGGCGATAAATACTAAACTCACACACACTACACGGATACTAGGACTCGAACCACTAGACTAGTGGGTTCTTTATTATTAATTGATGTTTATTGCCTAATCTAGGAAAGCAGTTTTTTGTTTTTGATTTTGGGTGTGACTAATCTGCTGAATGAGGGATTATCAAGACATGCTTTTCACTTATAATTAGTGTTGATTTTATTGAATGATCATGAGGTTTGGCTGAACGTTATGTCAACTACTTTATAATCCCACCAAATTTATATGTAATTAATAATTAATGAAATAAACAAAGAAAAAAAAAGTTGACATCTCAGATTTCCGTCCAAATTTGGTGATATTTCTAATCGTAAGTTATGAACAAAGGAATATATTTATTGAGGGTATATTCATATTGTTTGGAACAGAACTATAAACCCCTCATAAATTCATAATTACAAAGAAAATATTTTGACTTGAATCTTAACCTATTACCCGACTAAGTAATGACGTAATTAATGTTTTAATTAAAAGTATTTATGTTTGTCTTTTTCTTTTTCTTGTAGATCTGTTAGAACAAGAGAGAAAGTACATGTTCATCCAGCTTTTCTGTTCTGAGAGTCTGAGTCACATGAGGGGGTGGTGTGAAAGGCACATGACCAGTGAGATGGGTTTGGCAGCTAGCTAAGCTGCCTGGCCCATGCGTGAGAGAGAGAGAGAGAGAGAGAGAGAGAGAGAGAGAGAGAGAGAGAGAGAGAGAGAGAGTTGGGTAGGGCTAAATAAGGCTAAAAATGGAGCCCCAAGAAAGCTGGAAAAAGTGCAGCAATATGTAAATTATTGGATAAAATGTGTGGACAGCAAATCAATGTATGTGATTCCATCAAACCACAGGAAAGAAAACTAAGCGTTGGGAGATCTGTCTGTCTGTCTGCAGCAGCAGCAGCTACAACTTGCAAGAGAATTAACAGAACCAAACCCAACTCATACAATACTAGCCTAATCTCATCTATACATGCTTGGCATTGCCATATAATTATAAATTGGCAGGCCTTTTATATATATATATATATAATTTTTTTTTTAAATGCCAACATTGTTCTCAGCCTTGTTCAACTGCCAGCTGATATTTTGATTGGATTTTGGATTTCCCAATAATGGGACCACAACTTGGTTGTCGGTTGATGTCATGTCAATGACTTTATTCTAATATTTTTGTTTTTGGGTATGCCAACGTCTTCACAAATTTTCGTTTTAGTTATAGGGTTGAGTATAACGGTTTTAGTAAATTTTTTTGGTATTTTGGTTACATCGCATAACCTTGAGTATAATAATGCTAGAAGGTTCATATTTTCTGATCGGGAAATGCTAAAGAGGTCATATGTATAAACCGCATTTCTTATAGAGTTGAGATTCATTCTCCAATTTTATTAGAGACGTGTACATAAGGTGATTTATTAACATTATTCTTTCTGATCCAGGTAACAGTTACAAAATGTTATAGTTATGTATTACTTAGTACTTTGTCATGATAATTGATGTAATAAGTGAATGAGCTACACTAAACACAAACATTCATATCCCAAGCGACTTTTTTAAAATATTTTTTTAACACAAATTTATTGTTAGTTGATGTGAAAATCGATTATAGTGTCCATATTTGTCAGTGATTGTTAATTAGTTATACAGATATGAGCAACTAATGCTAACATTTGTTTTCTTGTAAATGATGTTAAGAAAAACAGCAAAAAAACTCTCATCATCAATATTTAAATATTTTATGGAAACAGAAAAAGAAAAAGAAAAAGAAAAGAAAAGTCTTCTTATATATATCTCTGTCTTTGAAAACCTAAAGTTTGGAGGAAGTTAACTTGAAGTTCACGTAACATGAAGATTTCTTAACGTAAAAGGGACAAACAGATCTCATTGATTGAGGTGTGGTTGTGGCGGTTGAGAAAACTCTTTGCTGCTTTTCTCTGTTCCATGGAGCCTTTCAACACAGACTTTGTAACCCAACAAACAGCCAGTAGAGAAATTAGAAAGTATATAAATAAATAATAAATCAGTGTTAATATATATATATGGGGGCAGCAGATGCTGATTCGTCAACAGTAAATCAGAAGAATATCTTAAAGAACAAACTAAATCACTTTTTAAAGATTAATTCATTGGGTTCGGTTCACACGTTACTTATAAACTATCGTCTTATTAATATCATCATGGTTGACTTCATCTTGGTTTTTTGGCACAACAAGTTGTTGTGAGACTTGAATGACAATTATAGCAAGATAAAACTTCGGTAAAATTTATATATATCATGTCATTATTTAGAGGCGATAGTTTTTTTTTAAAATTTTATTTTCAATGGAGAGGGAATCAAATTTGAGACCTATTCTAACATTGCCTAAAATCCGAGACCTAAACCCTGAGCCCGTTGGTCAGCCGCTATATGTTTTAACCGTTTGACGATTCATTTTGTTCTCTCATAAAAATAACAAAAAAATCAAACTCATTAATTTGTTGATATTTTATAGAAAAATTAATAATTTTTAGCATGATGATGATATAAGTTATAGCCGTTGTTTTCTTGTTATGCAGTCGACGGAGTAGACCAAAAAAACAAAAGAAGTAAAAAAGAAAATGACTTAGCCAAAGACAACAATATGGCAATTGACAGATATTAATAAGAAAATCTAGTTTAGGACCATTCTTAGCCTTTAAAATAGTTTAGGAGTTAATTACCAAATCCTACCAAGCACGTATGTCATAATTGACTATGATAAGTCATTGACCCATGACTCATCCAAGAGAGGGAGAATGGTAGTTTCAAACTTTATTTTATTTTATTTTTCCTTTTTTGTTTTTTGTTTACCCTAAAATAATCCCCAATCATTATTCCCACCGACTCACATTCAAAATGAAAATGGAGAACTTATTCGGATTACCCTTTGGTTTTCAACAGAATACAATACACTACCCATTAAAGGCAAGGATCATTTGCTGTGGAGGAGGTGGAGGTGGAACAAGAGCCAAGTTGCCTATAGAATTTTAACCAAAGTAGGGGTGACCTTAAATTATTTCTTTAAAACTTACTTTCAAAATATTGCGTTACCTTCACTGCCAGCATGCGTGTGAATGCTTAAAATTATTCTTTAATGCTAGTCTAATAGTGAAATTTATGAGGAAATTGTTATGTGTGATCGTAACACCACATGATATGTTGATGAAATATTATAACTGCACTTGGAAAAGTAGTTTTGTTGGGATATTCTATTAGATATAACAAGCAAGTAGAGCGCAAGTGCATTAAAAAAATGTTGAAATTGAATTGTTTTCCAGGAAGAATCTGGTAGGGTATATCCGGAGGAAAGTAGAGAAATCAGTCTTCTCCAAATACCATTTGAAGTTTTAAATTTTGAAAGAGCGGAAAAGCTTGTTAATCATGAAGCCGTCAAAGTTGTTAAATTGGGGAATCTCTTCTTCAGCCGGGTCCATACTGATAGTGACACTGCTGGTTACTCAGGGCCATTAATTTCAAGTGGAGGTGGCCAGCCCCAGCAGCCATTGCAATATTGGATTTGCACAAGCTTTTAAGGCATTTGAATACAAAAAGGGTAAAATTTTATAGTGAGATCAAATTTTGATGATGCTTATCTCTTAACCGTTAAATCAAATTTCTTAGCCGTTCAATCAAATTGGTTAGTCATTAGGAGGTCTGTGATGCAAACCATATATCCTGTTCCTCCTTTCATTTGTGGGATTTAAATAGTTGGTTTGAAAAGGACGGTATGATTGTATTTGAACAAAATGAAGAAAATGATGATGATTTTCAAATTCCTGCAACCATATTTACTGGTAAAGATGATATATACCGCTCCCGAGATGCAAAGTAACCACTCATGTATTAATCACCTCAAGAGTATATAATTGGGAAACAAAAAATCCATATTTTGTACAAATGACACTTTTTTTTAATCGCAGCTCCGGCACCCGTGAAGTTCTACATCTACTTGATGAAGAGAGAAGAAGAAACATGTCCATGTTTAAAAGGGTGAAACCACTAACCAGTAAGTTAACATGACACCATATGGGAAGTCTTTCTCAGAGCAGAGATGTTGCCCCATGCATAGCTGCTTCTAACACACATCAGAGGAGCTGGCAAGGCAAGGCATTGCCCGAGTATCATAGCGTTAACCAATGAGACTTGCATAACCTTTCTTCTACTTCTTTCCTTCTCTCTTTCATACACTAGGAGATAGCAGTAACAAACAGGAAAACAAAACCAAAATAGGATAATGGAATGGGGGTACAATGTACACATGCCAACAGCCGACAAACTGCTTCCACAAGCTAAAAGTTCCAATGAACTAGCAGCACAATCCAACAAGGTAACACAAAGGTAGGTATACCTCATTCTGCAGACAAATTACCATACTGCCATGGGTTAAATTCAATTAGTTTTACATCAGCCTCATCAATGGAGTCAGAGCTATCGACTGCTGCTCGGTGTTCATTGTATTTATCGTTATATTGATAGACTTCCAAGTCACCCCAAGGTGTAGGTGTAACTTCCTCAGTCAAGTCAAACCATCTTGGTGTAAACTGATGATGCTTGGCCTCTCGTTCTCTCTTTTCAGCTCTCTGCCTCTCCTCCATTCTGAAAGAAAGAAAGGGTAATTAAAGGAACAATCATCTTTGTGAGGGAGCAAAGACTCAATGCAAGCATGAACATTGTAACAGAAAAAATCCAATTATTTAAATATTAAAAAAAAAATGCAAGTCTGTTAAAAATATCCAACGAATTCAGCAATGTGGTTCCCTATTAAAACAATACAAGTTACTTGAGAGACAGGTACCTGCTCTTTTCTGCACCTGATTTGGATAGATCACCTTTCTCAAGTGCACATCTATCAGGCCGCAAACGAGAGTCTGATGCCAACAACCTTTTAGGAGCGGTGTCAAAGCTATTTATTTCATGTGCAAAATATGTGTACTGAAATTTGTCATTTTTTGGAGCATCAGCAATATGCCAAACCTGCAGAACAGTTTATCTTTCGCAAATGTAAGAAGCCAGAATATTGAGTATCTTTGCCCAGCAAATATAATGGAAATCATACAAGGTGTGATTCAGTTAAAACAATGTGCCAGAAACAGAGAGACTAGCAAATAAACTATTCATCATCTTCTTGAAACTTTTGTTTCTATACCAAAGAAAGCAGCTGAATGCTGACAAATACTAGTGAAGAGTTCCACTAAGCAGGAATAAATACGTTAAGTAACAAGCCATTACCACACTCTGGTGGGACACTATTTGTCTTTAATTAATCACGCCCTATAATGGGTTCATCAAAGAAACTAATCCCATAAAGATTATCTTAAATTAAAATCATACATGTGATTTAACTCCATGAAAGTAAATGCACATATTGTATATTAAACTTAACTGACTGTATAAAAAGATATAATTGTCAAGCTCACAGATTCTACCCTTTTCACAGCACCAACCAGAAATATTAGAGCAGCATTTCAATAACATACAAAATTATACAAGAAAGATTCTATGAGTAACCTCTTTTAATTCTGTGCCTGGAAGGGGTTCCCCTTCCATATCACATGGTTGATAACTCATTGACTCATTCCATTTCCCAGTCATCAGTATCTGAGGTTCCTCAGCAGCATTGTAAACATATCCATCCACTTCATAGCGGCCAGCTCTGCAACCAAATACAGCTTTTAATAGGACACCACTAGGATGTGGCAAGTAGCACAAAAGAACACATATAACTGCTACGGTGATCGTATAAACTAATTCTGGAACTACCAAGAGAAGTTATAAAAGAGTAACAAATCTTTTCAAAACTCAGTTTATAGTACTGGAATAGTTTATTTACAGCAGGATCCAGTGAACCATTTAGAATGAAGCAGTCTTCTCGACTTTTTTATTTATAGAGACACTTTGGCCATACATTAAGAAACAAACATGGGGTCAGGAATCTATTTAGCATATACCCGATGAGATCAAACAGTCAAATGTAAAGAGTTCTAATCTCATTATACCACAGAATCCACCAGTAAAAACTAACAAGGCTCACAATTGAGGAATTCATAGACAGGAGTAGATGTTTCATGGAATTGAAATAAGAAGAAAGGATACCCAAACCAGCCACATGGCTGAAAATATAGCACAGCTTTGTCCCCAGTCGTCAGATTGGTCATGATCATCTCCCCTGGTGAATCAACCCATGTCCGGCCGAATATCAAGTTGTTTACCTTTGTGGGAGGTGGCACTAAATCTAAGACTACACCATCTCTTTTAAGAGTAACGCGTGTTCTGCGAACAAACCAAAAGTACATAAACATAAATTTTCTTTCCAAAATTCCAATCTAAAAAAATGAACAAAAGAAAAATCATTATGACAAATAAAAATGCACTTGATAGTAATAATATTTTAAAAAGTCAACCACATACATCAACAAAAGTACAAACCAACAAAATTGAATCGAAATGACAAAGATTGATAATTCAAAATAGTTCATCTAATCAAAGTAGCCATATAGAGATGCAAGTCTTATAAAAATGAAGCGAAAGCCGGTCAAGCCCTCACAAAGGATTAGCTTCAGAATCCACTACAAACCAAAAGAACAGGAGGGGTAAAAAAAAAAACCTTTCTTCTCACACAAGCTAATGGCATCCAAAATAAAATTTATATCGTCGGGAGAACATAAAATACATACACAACAAAATTTATGATTATAGAAACAAGCAATCAGTGTATTACCTTCCAACAGGGTAAACATCAAGAGAGTTGCCTAAAAATTTAGTTTTCAGCTTTGATGTCACATCATAAGAAAAATGCTCATTTTCAGCATGCCCAGCACTCATTGGTGGATGATGACTCACCTGGAATAATGATTTATGATGAATCATTTCAGCTTACTTACGATTTTAAATGGAAGACAGAAGAACATGAAAGAAAACCTAATGAGGACGCAATTGAAAGACACTACACGATCTTTTGAAAAGTTCTCTGAGAAAGGATGCTTTTGAAGAAGCTCCAAAATAAAGCTTATCCAAAAAGATGATACTTTTGCTTATTAACTAGGACAAAAGGGCTAATGACCTCAAAATTGTGAGAAGCATTTTGTGTTTAAATTTTTTCATGCCTCTCCAGAAGCAGTGTCAAACGAACACCAGGAGAGGTAATCCCTCAAAAACTCTCAAAAGCTCATACTCAGGACGGTCATAGCCCTCAAAAGCTCACCTGCTCTGCAATAAATGTAACCCCTGAGTGATTAACCATTTCATAAGTCTCCCCAAGGATAGGATTGAATGGCTTCCATGTTCGCTGGTAGGCATAGTAGACGGATAAAGCCCATGACGCTGCAATGAATAATATGAATTACCTGCTTCAAACAATGATACTTGCATGTGCATCACAAGAAAACTTCAAAGGAAAGGCATACTCACTGGCAAACACCAACCGCGTATAAGGATCCTCACATTCGTCTGCGCGATCCAACAAGTTCGAATACTCCATTAACTGTCACAGACATTGCACATTATACAATAATCAAGTATATATACAATGCGCATAACAACAGTGCACATATATTAAGTAGCACAAACCTCAGCCATTTTCTGCAGCATTGTCATGGGCTCAAAAATAAGTACAGGAAGAGTCATCATTGATGTTACATCTGAACCTATATACTTCTGCATCATCCTCCAGTAACTATCTCGTTCCTTAAACATAAAAATTGCAGAGAACTCAATATGTCAGGATGTATAAGTGATGCAGGTTTGAAGTAGAAAATCAGAAGGTTAAGGGATGCAGTTTATGAGTTAATGTTAGCATGCTATCACAATGACAAGACCACCTTAGATTCCAAGCATTGCACCTTAATTGCTGGAATTAAACATGAAAAATGTCATATTACAACATCTACACATATATTAATCAAGGAACAATAAGGACAACATACCTTTCTGAACAGATAGCCATCCCTCATATAAAAACACAGTTGAAACACTACACTAAATATAGACAATACTCTTACTCCTAATAGCCAACTTATCATCAAGAAAATGATAACTAAGAGCACCACATCCCTTGAAAGATAAAAAGTACAAATGAAAAAAGCAGCACACCTCCTGCTTCCATCTTCCTCTATGAGCTTCCTCCTCTGCATCTTCTTTGCCTCCCTCTGGATTTATGACTTCCACCCCTTCATAACCAAGCAACCTAAAAGCAACAGAAGAGCCAGAGTCTCAACTGATAGATCTCACTCTTTAATAATATATCATAAGGACCAGGGCATAGTTTTCTCAATAACTATGGTACACAAGAAAATGAATGTGGTGCAAGAAAAGTACACTAAAAGGCCTTTAACATATGCAGTATAAGACTAATGGCCTCAATCAGAGATTCAGCAGACATGAAAATCAGCTCCCTAAAGAGAACCAATCTATTAATATGATTTTTACTCTCTGGGTTGTCTGAAAAATTCGTTATATTTTTAAATTTTGAATAAATAAATAAAAGTAGGGGCGAGTTTACACTAATATCCATAGTAAATTAAGAATTGCATTCCAAGTCATTGGCCAGACTACAAATTACTGGAATACTATCCAAGGCACCATTGCTTAGATGCTAATAAGCACGTCTTTGTTTGAATATTTATAGAAAAATCAAATATTGATGATAATCATATGGCAAGAAACATCTAATACTGATTCCAGACAATCTGCACATTAATTTTCAATTTAAATGACTAAAAGATTTATTCAAATCTAAATTGGTAGGACCGCAATCATCTTTGATAAGCGTGCGCGCACACACACACACATGTAAGTGTCCTCATCGGCTGATTTTAACACTAGCTCAAGTTAAGAATCCAACTTGTATCGTAATTCAGGAAATGATATAAAGACCGCATTGTGTCTTACAACTACCCTAAAACCCTTCAAAACCCAAATTCAGTACCCTCTTAGGGAACTCTAAGTTCAGCAATTCACTCACAATGTTGCGCAAATGAAACCCAAATATCCAACAAATCATAGTTGTTTCAATGCAGTACATAAAAGTGTAAAAAAACAGACACATTTCGAGGTGAAAGAGTCTGATAAGAATCCGATCACAAGCAAGATCAAAATGCCACAGCTCAAGGCGAATTACGGAAGCCAAATCAAGAAGTGATTAAGAGTAGTACATCTACAGAGAAAGAGCACAATTAGGGTTCGATGACGCCAAGAGTTCACCTCTAAAAGAAGAAGAAATGAAGCGAAAGATTGAATTATGAGGAAGAGAGAAAAAGCTAACCCGCCAACAGATCGGTGCATGGCGTTGCTGAACACGGAGAGGCCAGAACTCATGCCTGCGAAGAAGCCCTTGCTCTGTTCCATATTTGGGCTACCCATTTCTCTCTCTCTCTCTGTGAAAGCTAAAAACCCCAATTTGATAATTGCAAGATCAAAAATACGAAAACGAGAGAAAATCGTTTGCCACCAAATAAGAAGGAAAGGAAGAAACTAGGAGACAGAGGGAGGAGTAATTTTTGGGTGTTAACACCACGCGTAGTGTCTCATCCACTGTGTAGGGACGTGTGGAATGTTTCCAACGCAGTAGCCATATGTCATAAAAATAATGCAATAAATTAGAAAGTAATTAAATGTCCCAGTCTATTATGCACCACGTAGCGTGGTGTCTGCATTTAAAAATTTCTCCGTGAGGAGAGAGGTGAGGTAGGGGTAGCAAAAAAACTTACGTGTAACGGCTGTTTTGCTATCCCGTCAATAGCACAATCACCCGTGAAAAACTTATCTTAGGTGTCATTATATTATTGGCCAGAAATAGCACCCCGTCCAACAAAAAATGCTACTTCCGAGAGTTTCTTCTATCAGAAGGGGCGTGAAAATTGTAATTTCAAATAATAGTGACGACATGATTACGAGCAATCACAAATATTGATAAAAACATATCGGTGTATAATTATTTTTTATTTTCTGTAAAGATGATATTCTAAACTAACACGTTAATGAGAATTTTGATTAAAAAAAGGTTAAGGGGAATGATTTCCATTTCTAAGCCATCATACACGTGTGCGCGATCTAAAAATCCTTAATCAAATACCCCAATGAATAAGAAATTGTTTATCATATTTCATTTCTTCTCATACCCATTATCAGTAAATAAAAATACTAAAAACGCTATAGAAATTAAACTTGAGTGCCCGATGGTGGGCACATTGCCAGTGGTCTAATCTATTCGATATAGGTTGCATTGTTTTTCTGGATCAATGCTAGAGTGCATTTTGATTATTGTAATCCATATTATTTCATGTGACATTAGTGAATTGGAACGGTCACTTGTCTCCGTTCAAATTTGCCAAGTTGTTGGATTCAGAAGCCTCATGGGACAAGCTACTTCACCTTCCCCTTATTTGATCACTGTGATTTGTTTGGTTTCCGAGAAAGTATAACAAAGGGAAATATTGAAACGGTCAAATTTATTGAGCATAATGAGCAGAAACTGTTACGGTGACTTAAAAGCTTCTGATTGGTTCATATAATGTATTGTCACAGGTAATCATGTGATCAAGGATCATTAGCAGTATCCTGCTCTAATAAGGACTTTGCAAAATGATTCCATCAATGGAGGGTACACAATAAGGATACATTTTCACCACTTATACATTTTGAAGTAGCATAAGATTAATAACAATGTTTAGCATAATGAACAATCTTAAAGACCATTCTTGTCAAAGTATCTGTAATGTTACTGTACAAGCACATCAATAATGAGAATTTCGAAGTTGAAACCCAGTGATTCCAAACACCAATAATTTTGTGAGACAGAAGAAATTCCCCTACAAAAGAAAGGAAAAGAAAAAGAAAGGGAACATGCATCTGTTTGCATAGAACAAACTAGTTTTACCTTTTTACTTTTTCTTTGTGTACAACTACAAATTAATCCTGCATCTTGTACCTCTCTGCTGTCTAAGGCATTTACATTTTACCCCTTTCAAAGAAAAGATCCCATTCATGTTCCTCCACTGTCCCAAACAAATTATATTTCCAACTCACTTTTTCTGCATAATCAGAACTTGTGTTCTTCCCCTCTCTCATGTCCCTCCTGATTGTGTCCACTCTTTCAAGAACCCCCTTAACTACAATATCAAATGCATCCTCAAGAGTCTCCAATCTAGAACTTGGGTCTGCATATATCACTTTTGGTATCAGTTTTATAACCTCTTCTCTCATTTCCACAACTTTTTGTCTTGGAATTTTTTGCAGGATCCTCTCAATGCTGACCCTCCCATTCTTTATGTCAAATGCCGGTATAAACACGGAGTATTTGGTGTAGTCTCTTGGTAAATGCCACAAATATTGGACGTAGGCTGAACCGGGATGAAAGAACACCGGAATACAGCCAGCGAGGATCGAATCGAAAATTGATCTCCTAGTTAAAGAATCACCAGGAGGCTGTAAGCAGAACACAGAACTTGAAACATTTTCATCACAAACACCGGCTTGTGGCACTTGTCTGGACCAGAAGTGCATTCTAGTAACTTGCATTTCCTCTTTGCAACCCTACACTGGTCAATGATTTTGTTTCGGATTGAGCTTTGAAGATTAGGCCTGGGGCCACCTGCAAATGAGAACAATATGCACCTTCTCTGCCTCCTCATTCTGTTCTGCCATTGAAACACCTCATTGTCCTTTGAAGGGTGAAAATATGTTGGATACGGTATGGCAAAGTCATTACTATTCCAAGGGCTTGATTCAATTGTCAGCATGGTCATGTTTTTTGATTCAGGCAAAAGCATGAGCTTGTTACCCCACTCCGAATCAACATCAGTCTATCTCCTAAAATCCCAAGTAATTCTTCCTGCCACCATAAAATGATCTCTACCCCACATTTTATTCCACTCGGGTTTTTCTCTCAGCCACTTGACAATTTCAAGTGAACCAAAATCTCTCATTGACATGTTGGAACCCCAGAGGTATCGCGCCACGTCTAGGCCCACATAGTACGGTACAAAGATTGCTGAAGCTTGGGATGAGTCTTTTGTCAAACAGTTGTATTGCTTCATTCTGTTGTGGAATATGACCTCTAACAAGAACTGGTTTGTAGAAAACCAACCAGTATTTGAGTAGACTCTCTCGAAATTCGTAAGATGGGGGCCAAGACCAGAGTTTGAAGCAAAGTCACACATATTAGTCCAATTGCTAAGTGAACCACATTTCTGCAGCAAGTCCTTGTAAAATTTGCTAGGGATATCATGGACATAAATGTATTTACCTAAGCATGAATCAGAATTAGATCCAACCCTTTGATCTATATGTTCCTCTGGATCAACAACCTCAACCAAATTCTTATTAGATTGAGCTTCATTCTCAATAAGATCACGTGCCTGATCATTATGGTCATGAGGCTCTAATTCCTTCATCGAAACCGAATGTTGACCGCAATTTTCGATGCCATGTTCTTTGATACCGAATACATCGTTGGTTCTCAAATTAAAATCCCCACTTTGGTCATTGAAAACCACATTAATATGGTGGCCTTCATCTCTCAATTTGGTGCTACTACTTTCAGTAATTTCTTTAGTCAAAGAAACAGAATCAACATAACCAGAATCTTTGGCGACATTGACAGCAATGTCAGGTTTGTGATTGCCTAACAGGGAAATCAGGTTCTTCCTCACCATGAATTGTGAGTGATATACGCAAAGCAATAAAAACCACAACAAAAATGAGGCACATACAAACCAGGATTGGTTGCGGCATGCTGCAATCGTCATGAAAGGCCTCCCCATATCGTCACGAAAGGCCCTAATTCGCAACCTTCTTCGATTAATCGTCGTAATTGTCTCCCTTGTGTTATTCTTGGATCAATGAGAATTAAAGCTCAATGCAACATGTGACAGAGCAAATAAATGGAACCAACCCATGTTGCTTTGAAGAAAACCCAAGAGAAAAATCAGAACATATTTATTATGGAATCAGAAGCACAAAATAAAAATGCATGGGTTGCTGGTGAAACAATTAATCTGATGATTTCTTTTGGAAAATGGATCGAAAGAGAGAGAAAGAAAGAACCAGATCAAATGGAGGAAGTTGTTAAGCAATTCAAAGGTAACTGTAACATTCTAAATAGGCTTATTTACTGTAGTACCCTATGAAATTATGGTCAAACCCTATATTGGCCCCCGAAAGTTGAAGTAGCCCACCTTTCCCTCATTGACCAAGGTTTGGTGTTCCAATTTGCCCCTTACTGTTATCTCCATTCATAACTCTGTTAATTTCGATGACGTGACATAACTATTTTATTCCTTTTTTCCCAAGTGATGATGTGTCATCAAGGACGGACTTATGCCTAGGCTAGAATATAGTTTAAATTTTATAAGCTTATTCATACTCCAATAAATATTAGCCCACTGCACCAAATAAATATAGCCCACACATACATTGTTTTTCTTTTTTTTATCGCTAATATAATAAACTAATAATAGTCCAATCTAAGTAAAGTAAATAATAACTCAGTCCTCTATTTAAAATAAGCCCACTCTTCCTGAAGCATATAGGAAATAATAAACATCAATTCAAATGTAAGACCCGTGTTTTGGAGAAGCAAGAATGGTGAGCAATCCCACATCGCTCGGGGAGGGAAAGGTGAAGTGCCTTATATGTGTGGACACTTCTCTTCCTAGCATGAGGTCTTTTGGGAGCTCACTGGCTTCGGATTCCTTGGAACTCTGAAGTTAAGTGAATTGGGGCTAGAGAAATCCCAGGATGGGTAACCCACTGGGAAGTTGCTCGTGAGTTCCCAGAAACAAAACTGTGAAGGGCAGGGCCCAAAGCGGACAATATCGTGCTAGGAGAGTCGGGTCGTGACATAATGGTATCAGAGCTGGACCCCGACCGGAAGTGTGCCAGCGAGGACACTGGGCCCATCGGTGAAGTGCCTTATATGTGTGGACACTTCTCTTCCTAGCACAAGGCCTTTTGGGAGCTCACTGACTTCGAATTCCTTGGAACTCCGAAGTTAAGCGAATTGGGGCTAGAGAAATCCCAGGGTGGGTGACCTACTGGGAAGTTGCTCGTGAGTTCTCAGAAACAAAACCGTGAAGGGTAGGGCCCAAATCGGACAATATCGTGCTAGAAGAGTCGGGTCGTGACACCAAACCTATATACATTTAATTAGAAGCAGAACTCGCGCTAAGGGTCTACCAACTTGAGCTATTCTAATCGTACTGATATTGGGCTACACCCACATAGAGCAAACATCAAAAAATTTCTTCTAGCCACCCAAAACGCCATATTTGAACCTTGAGAGTCTAGAGGAAAAAGCTCTCCTCCTCTAAAAAATTGTACCAACCTATCTTCAGTGGATTCTTCAATCTTAGTAAGTTTTTCTCTTTTTATATATATTCAATTTCCAATTTTAATGGTTGTTGTTAAGTTATTATGATTTAGGGTTTGGGTGAAAACTTTTGGAGATTATTGATATATGTTTTATTTTTGCAACTTGAATTATTAATTAGCATATATGATTTTTGGTGTATAGTATTTCTTGTTAGGATATCATGTCACATGATAATAAACTAGCAAAGAGAGGAAAAACTATTTATTCATTCTTTAAAAAAGGTGGATTTTATTTATATTTTGTACTTTTTTGTGTTATATTTGCTTGTAATGTGACTTTGTTTGATTTATAAAATTTTATTTACATGTTTGTTTCAAGAGAAAAAAGGCTTATAATATATCTCCTCTAAAAAAAAAATTATTTAGTCTACCCCTATAAAAATTCCTGGGTTCGCCATTGTGTGTCATGTACAGCCCCACTTTGTTTTTTTTCTTTCACAAGTGATGAAAATGGCTCTAGGAGTGGCAGGCAACGGATAGCCATTAAATCCGTAGTCCAACCTCTCCTGCAACACCATATCTCCAAAATCATACTAAATTACATAAACCACAAAGAACGAGGAACAATTCCTTTCCACAAATATACATTTCACCAGCTGCCAACTCTCAGAATCCAAGAATAAGAACTCCTGAGAACAAATGAGCGCAAGCAATGAATTATTGGATCACAGAAAATAAACTCGGATGATTGACTCTGTCATCCAACATTTAGTGAGAAACACAATTGTTGCCAAATATTCCTCATAACACACTTGCACAGGAAAGATAAACCCATCAATCACCAAATTGTTTATCGAGGAAGGCAGAAATATAATCCAGGGAGATACCAGAAACATTATTAGCTAATAGCCATTGCATTTAGTTTCAAAGAAACCACAATTGGTCAACAAAAACTCCCAAAATGTAAAATGAAATATCAGTCATAAATTCATGCCAGAGAAACATCATTTCTCAAAGTTTTGAGATAATTTAAGATTTTTGAACCAAAATTACAATGGAAATGATGAATTACCAACAGAAAACTCAGATCGAATCCATTAAACCCAAACTTAAGAAACAAAACAGATCATCCATGACAATTCCTATTGGCCTACAGCCATAAGTTTAAACCCACCCTAAAAGTTTCGTCACTATTCAACGGTCGCGGAATTTGACCAATTGGGCCCGCGGAGCCCACAACTCTGATTTCCGATCCAAATGTTCCTATAAGACCAACAAGGTCTAATTAACAAGTTCCAATATTTTGGTCTCGATCGAGTGGTCAGATCTACACCAATTGCACGATCGGACGTCGATCGATTCGCCTAACCCCTAATACCATCGATTCGGAGTATCTGAGACTATGATTCTTGATCAACTAGTTCCTACATGATTCTAGAGGTATGAGGAATAACATATTTGAAAATGGGACCGATCGAACGGTCCGAACCTATTGAATCCGGATATCGCCTAATAGGTGCAATATCCGTTTGATAGTCAAACGGCAACCTATCACTAATCCGAGCATATCGTCGTGCTTGGGACGACATGAGGAGTATATTGAGCAATTTTCGGTGATTGAAAAATCTCTAAACTGCCGGTCAAATCCTATACCAAAATGTCAAGCACAACTAGATGAGTGTTTTTCATAACTGTGCCGACCTCCAATTTGGCAGGGAAGTGCCTGGAAATTCAATCGAATCGCTGACCAATTTCTTGGTTTTAGACCAAACTCTCAAACTTCCAAATTGATCCTAGCCAACCATACCATCATCTAGAGCACGTTGAGTAGACGAAGAATAATACCTGGATCGACGACAACGGCCGCCAGAGTCGCCGGAAACTCAAAAACTCAAAAACACCGTACCTTTAGGAGTTCCCAGCGTCGCTGTGCAGGGTTTCCATGGCTAGGCTTGAGCCTAGACGTCTTCGCCGGCCTCCTCTGATCCTTTTCCAACTGGTTCCCCGGCCTAGGGTCGCTGGACGACGAAGATCGCCCCTCTAGTCGCTGCCTGGGTTTTTGCTGAGGAAGAAGAACCCGTGCGAGGGGGAGAGTCACGGGGAAGTGTGATGCACCAGGGGGTAACACTGGTTTTAAATGTTTTTTTAATAATTTCCAAAATGACCTTTATGTCATTTTTGTTTTAAAATGTTTTCTCTCTCGTTACAACTCGAAATTGGACGTGCCGCCTGTCTACGAACTCGAATCGACGAGCTCGACATAACAGTGCCACTCAATTCTCCAAATTCATTCCCAAACAAAAATTCAACCTTAAACCATTAAGAAACCCTAAGGGTAAAGTTGTCCTTTGATTTAAAAATTAGAAATTAAATTTATTCTTGGGGGCGGGATGTTACAGTTTTGCTATCTTGGTCAATAGCACAATGAAACATGAAAAAATTATCATACGTGTCATTGTGTTATTGGCCGGAAATAGCACATCGTCCAGCAAAAAGTGCTATTCCCGAGAGTTTCTTCTATTAGAATGGGCTTGTAAATTGTAATTTCAAATAACAGTGACAACATGATGTGGAATTCGTTGGCGGTTAGTTTTTTACTTACCGTTATAGGAGCGTGCCAGCGCATGTGTTCTTCTCCTTTAATGACGTCCTGCCACACGTTCATTATTATTTGAAACGTTTTATTTTTATATTGAAAAAAAGGAAATTCAAGAAGATGAAAGAGTTTAATTATTTTTCCCATTAAAAAAAGTTTAATTATGTTTTTTTATTGATGGAGAGGAGTATTCGAATTGATTTTATTTAGTAGCAATTCTTGTGGAGGAAAAGATTTATATGATCCAAAATTAATCTTATCTTTACTAACTTGGAATCAAAATGAACATCAGATAAAATATTACGAGCAATCACATATATTGATAAAAATATGTTGGTGTATAATTGTTTTTTTATTTTATGTAAAGATGATATTTTAAACTAACACATTAATGAGAATTTTGATTTTTTTTTTATAAAAACGTTAATGGGAATGATTTCCATATCTAAGCCATCATTAAATACACATGTCCGTTCTAAAAATCCTTAATAAAATACCCCCAATGAATAGGAATTGTTTATCATATTTCATTTCTTCTCATACCCATTATTGGTAAGTAAACATACTAAAAAAGCCAGAGACATTAAACTTGAGTGCCGGATTGTGGGCACACTACCAGTGGTCTAATCTATTCGATATTGTTTGCTAGGTTGCATTGTTTTTCTGGATCAATGCTAGAGTGCATTTTGATTATTGTAATCCGTATTATTTCATGTGACATTAGTATAATTTCCCCTTGATTTAATGATAAAAAATATTTCAAAATACAAAAATGAAATTGGGCCGTCTAAGTCCAAGCCCAACAAAAAAATGAAATCGACCCAAAAAAAAAGTCCAAGCCCAACAAAGGTCTTTTCTACTGCCTACAACTTTGGGAGAATCGCCGTCGTATTCTATTGGTTCCCGTTTGGTTTTGGTTTTTTGGAACAATTTGGGACTCTGTCATCTGATCACGTGGGAAGCAAAAGAAGCAGCAGCAGCAGCAAAAGTCTCAGATCTGCAGGGAAGCTGCTTCAATTTTCTATTGAATAATTTACTGATATCCTTTTCAAATTTAATTAGTATCAACTCTCTCTCTCTCTCTCTCTCCCCCCAATCCCAAAACCCTAACGAGCTCTGATCGACTCGCAAAAGCCACCTACCACATCACTCTGCAACTCCGGAAACGCGCGCACACTCAATTTCGTCAAGATTTGCGTCGATTGTTATTGTTTTGAATACAAATTTGTGATCTTTAAAGCATGAAAGAAGGGAAATCAGTGAAATTGAACGGCCAACTGCAGCAGCAGCAGCAGCACCAGAACGGTCACTTGTCTCCGTTCAAATTCGCCAAGTTGTTGGATCCAGAAGCCTCATGGGACAAGGTACTTCACCTTCCCCTTATTTGATCACTGTGATTTGTTTGGTTTCCGAGAAAGTATAACAAAGGGAAATATTGAAACGGTCAAATTTATTGAGCATAATGAGCAGAAACTGTTACGGTGACTTAAAAGCTTCTGATTGGTTCATTAACTCTGTTTCTTCACTCAATTTATATTTTAGCTTAAGTTTGTTTATTGTCTTGTTAGTTGTTAGTAATTGGGATTTACTTTGTGTATGTGTGTAGGATCAATTGGGAGATGTCTTGCATTGGATTCGACAAGCGATGGCCCTTGTATGTGGGCTACTATGGGGTGCGATACCGTTGGTCGGAGGCATATGGTTCATCATGTAAGTTGATGGTTCGACACCTTCTTCATTGCTTGACATAGTTTCCATTTGCTGGAACCATCATCGGTTCATGTTTCTAATTACTAATTAGCTCATTTAATGAATCTTTGATGCAAATGCGATTACCTTTGGTGTAAATTGTTATTGTAATTTTGTTTTCAATGCTCATAGGCTTAACACCAGAGTTTTTATGTGGCATAGCCTATAAGGTTTGAAGTCTTAGACCCAAAGAGTACCCCTTGTTTGATTTCACAGCGGTGTGAGTAATAGTTGCCTCAAATTTTCATTTAAATAGTGGAGGAATTCGTTTGGTGCATTTCTTATGTAGATTTGTTATGTGGTGAGTGAGTCAGAATCTGATTCTAGCTCAAAACAGAGATGAGGATTGGAATATTATATCTGGGCATGCATTTGAATGAGCATCTTAAGAAGATGTTTTAAAAGCTTATCAAATAAGTTAACAGAAGAGAGTATAACTTGAAAAGAGAGTAGAGCATAGTACTCAATCTCCTGTGGAAAGCAGGGCATTGTTGCAAGCCAATATTTGATAACCTAGAAACTTTAAGGTCTGTTTTAGAAAGTCAAAATAAAATATGCGAATAAAAGAAGCAAAGCAAAGCACCAAGCATTCCATTAGGAACTTTCCCCAATAGAATTATTATTGTTAAGATAATCTTTAGAAATCTGTATTGAATGGACTTTAAAACTCGTTTGGGGATGCGCAGTCTGTGAATTGTCAAATATATCAGAAATGATGCTGAAACTTATATTCTTTAGGTGCTACTTTCAAAACAAAAACAGTTTATTCAAGATTCCTGTTTAATCATAGGGGTGTATAGCTTCACTTACTTATCATTCCCTGGAATCTTAAATAAACACTAGTGGATTCTATTTTTGTAAATTTTCTTTCCAATACATATTAAAAGTGGAACTGATTAAAGTCTTACCTGCTTTGGGGTTGTCTGAAGAGGCACATGATGTCACATAGCAGTTACAGCTGCTACTGTATTGAAATCAATGCTAGGAGAGTAAACCTAATTAAACTAAGTTTTAAATTAAAAATCACATTGTTTGACATTGTCTTGACCCTACCGAGTTCACCTGTAAAGATGGATCATTCCTTGAATTGCTTCTGTTACATTGTGGTTCTCTAAGAGAAATGGATGCCTATACTTTAAAGGGACTCGGTGCAAACAGTTTTCAATTTACTGTTACCAACTTGAGCTTTTTGCAGTCATGTAATCATACTATTAGATTTATGTGGCAACTAGTGGCTGAGTTTCAGGCCAAGGAAAAAGAACTTATGCCTGAGTTGGAAGTCCTTGCTTCCTACCTACTGTTTTTAGAAGTATTATTTGATGGTTTTGTATTTTCATTAGCTATTGTTTCAAATGTCTTAAAACATTACTTGTAAAATATTTTGTTAATCTCTAGTGGTGTGGACTTTTTTTCACAGTTTTCTGGTCATATCTACCGGAATTATATATGGCTATTACGCAATGATACTAAATGTTGATGAAGAAGACTTTGGTGGGCATGGAGCTCTCCTCCAAGAGGGGCTTTTCGCATCCATAACTCTTTTTCTGGTAATTTTACATCTTGTTATTGTCCTCTTTTCCCCTTGAGCAATCACCGTTTCATATAACTCAAGATTTATGGGGTTTCTTTTGGTCTTTGACCTTATACTCATTTGCTCTCTTCTGTTTTGTAGCTTGCCTGGATTCTAGTATACAGCTTGGGACACTTCTGATTGGCATGAAGAGTGATAACCTTGGATACGATGAAAGTTTCCTTAGAAGTTTACTCGTTTCCTTATGGTTAAGTAACGTTATGAATATGAGCATGAACATTGTAGCATCTTATTATGGTGAATAGATGTTTCAGTTAGTTTTCCTTCATAAACATCCACGCAATGTAGCAATGTATGGCCTGCAAAACTGATGATAATCAAAATTGTTTTTGGTAGCCTCTAATAAAATTACCTGCAAGCATTATTCTTGTAGACTAAGCTCACAATAATTTTTGTCTGTCAAGCAAGATATTCTGTTTCCACAACGAATAATATAGTGTCCAGGTGATTTTGTGAGTGAGTCTTGACACCACATGACATGAATGGAATGTATTATCAATTAATACTCATCATTTAAAAGGTTTACAGGATTTTTGAGTTTCCTATTAACTGCAGCAAGTTGGGATGTAATAGTGCAAGTGGAATGTATTTCTCTGAGAGAATCGGATGAGTCATTTTCTGAATTGCTTCACAAATAGTATGTACTTGTAACACCATTTGAAATTTGAAAAGCAGGCGTACGTACCCCGTTGAACACATATTTGGATGTGAAATTTTGGGAGTATTTCTTTGGAACATAAAGACTCGTTCATGACCTTGTGCCACAACTACAAACCGTAATTAGATATGGGGTAATGTTCTGTTATCAAATAATCTAATATTTTCAAGCTGACAATTTCGACTACGCAACCAAATAAGAATATCTAGTGATGAATAATTCATATTGACAATTTGACAACATAAAATTTGAGATTGTTTTCAAATAAACATTTCCATAATATCTCTATACTTGACTGTCCAATGACAAATGACAATAACTTGTACGAAATACATTTCCTTGACATAGAGAGAACCTATAAACTGATCCTATTGAGGTAGATTGAGCTATTTTTATTACAATAAAATTTGGAAAAAGGAGGACTGGAAAGAATTGTCCTACTGTACATAAGCTTTGAAATGCATTTGTATTGGGACTTGGGAGACATTATAACCGCCTTTGAAATCGGCTTCTGCCTCGTGAAACAAGATAGATACGGCCATATACCCATCTTCTACCTAGTGGTGAAATGGATTTCTGCACAAAAATTACTCCAATGTCAGGCAAAATACGTATTTTAAAAGATTATATTCTATCAAATAGCAACGGTACATGTAACTTTTGATCCTCCTATATTCATTCAGTAATCAGAGAGCCTATAATCATTTCATAAAGTTCAGAAAGAGGAAATATGAACTGAGCAATGATTTGACTTGAGCAGTTTTAACACCATAACTAGGGGAAGGTGGTGATGTAGGATATGGGTGAATTGAGTATTTAGGTAGTTTAGTGGAAGCGAAAACAATGGAAAACAGAAAATAGAACAAAAGGGATAGGTCTGGAATCACTCCAGGGGTTTGGCTTCACACCAAGTAGTCTCCAATCTCTGGAAAATAAACTTTAATCAATATCTCAAATCTCAATTAAACTCCCATAATGAATTACATAAAAGGGGTATTTATAATAATCTAACCCTAGAGTGAAAAGGAAAATTAAACTTACTCTAGGAAAGAAATCCTAATCCAAATAAAATAGGAAACTTAGAAATCCTACTGAAATCTGGAAAAACTAAAAATCCTAATGAAATCTGGAAAACTTAGAGAATCTAGGAACTAACAAATAAATTAGGAAACTAATTAATAATTCCCTCTTCCATCTCTTTCGTTTGTAAACCCTAATGAGTTTGACAAAGATGTCCTCATCAATTCTCCATGGCTGAGAAGAACTCAACTCCAGCGAGTTAGAATTGTCGTAACATTCCTGGATGTCAGAATCAGCGTGCAAACATAAAGATTCATCCTCTGCCTCCCTCCAGAATTTGATAAAATCAATGAGTTGTAGGAATGCCGACTGATCAGTTACACCTTTCCCTGCTTTGCTGAATGGTGATTCGATCATTGGGCAACTTACTAGCCTCATCATAGGATGAAAAATCCTAAAAGATTCAACCTTAATGTCGACAACACTAGCAAGAAGTTCAGGCTTACACACTTCTTCCTTAAACTCATCTTGACCAGCAGCTTCTGCTTGAATCTCCATGGTATTGTCTTAAAAATTTTCTCCTTGTTTAGCACTTATCGAATCATCAATGAATTGACGTTCTTGAGATTCTTTCTTCTTTGAACAAACGTTGATTGCGTTAAATTTATCCACATAACGGGGCTTGGATGCTTCTAGTTTTACAAGACGATGATTCATGAGTCTGTATCGTTCTTCGGAATCTGCCACTTGCTTTGTTAGAGTTTCCAGCATATGAACAATCCATTCATTCACCATTGCTGCCATGTTCGTCTTACCAATCGTAGTTGGAGCCATACACTCGACATACAATGTGCAGAAAAAGAGATTTGAAAATTTCGAACCCAAGAAACCAGGTTCTGAAGTAGGATATGGGTGAATTGAGTATTTAGATAGTTTAGCGGAAGCGAAAACAAAGAAAACAGAAAATAGAACAAAAGGGATAGGTCTGGAATCACTCCAGGGGTTTGGCTTCACATCAAGTAGTCTCCAATCTCTGGAAAATAAACTTTTCTTAATATCTCAAATCTGAATTTTAAACAACTACATAGGGAATATTTATAGCAAACTAAAACCTAGCGATAATAGGATAAAAATCCCTTACTAAAACGAAATCCTAATCCACAAAGGAACCAATCCAAATAAACTAGGAAACTTAAATATAATCCTACCAAAAACTGGAAACTAAAACTTAGTGAAATCTGGAAAATCTAGAAATCCTAGTAAAATCTGGAATCTGGAAAACTAGTTTTCCTATTGAAATCTGGAAACTAAGATTTCAGGAAACTAAGATTTCAGGAAACTAACTAATGATGTCCGCATCAATTCCCCCTGGCTGAAAAGATCTTGACTCCGGCAAGATAAAGCTGTAATAACATTCCAAAACGTCGGGATCAATGTGCGGCAGGTCCTTCTTTGTAATCCGAGTAGTAGGAGAATCTGGTTTAACTTCCATTTGAGTAGGAACTTCTGCATCTTCCTTACATTCTTGAAGCGTAATGATATGTAGAGCTTTGGCTTTACCTACTTGGTCTTGCTCCTCTTTGTTTGGTATAGATTGATTCACAAGCTTGGGTTGAAGTGGCTTCATCGTGATCTTTCCTTTAAGGATGAACGAACATATATTTTCTTGACCCAAGATGGTAACATTGTAATCGTAGATCCATGGTCTTCCTAGGAGAATATGACTCACATCCATATCCACCACATCACACCAAACATGATCTTTGTAAGATGAAAACTGTATAGGAACGTGACACCGTTGGGTAACAGGGATAGAAGATGTATTGTTAATCCATGCTACTCTGTATGGCACATGATGCTTCTCGGGCGACAAACCAAGACGCGAAACAGTTAGTGTTGACACCAGATTGATACAACTCCCATTATCTATGACCACCTTACAATCTTTATTTCCAGACTTGATGTAAGTGTGGAAAATGGAAGTCCTACGCCAATCCTCAGTTTCCTTCCTAGGTTGAGCCAAAGTACACCTTACTATTGCTAATGTTGGATGGGGAACTTCAAAGTCGATTCCACAATCTTCATCAGGTTGTTGGGGTTCATAAATATCTTCCTCGAATTCGCCTTGATTGTCAGCTTGTTCGTTAATGTGTGCACACAGATTTCTTGTTGCCTCCTTCGTTGGGCATTGGACAGCAAAGTGTCCAAAACCTTGGCATCTGTAACATCTTTGCGTTCCACCACCATGTATTCCAACTAGCACTCCTTTTCCCTTGGCAGCTTTTACTAAATTAGTCGTTGATGTTGGAGTCATAGAACTTGGAGTCACAGATGTGCCAACATGAAACTCAGATCTTTGAGAATCAGTTTGCTTGACTACATTGGATGACTTTAAATACTTCTCTAATTCTTGTACCATCTGAAAAACCCTCTCTAAGGTATTCACAGTATGAGGAATTAATTCCCTTTGAAGCTCTGGACGAAGTCCTGATCTAAACCGAGAAAGAGTCATCCTTCGATCTTCCCTTATGTCACATTGCAACATGAATTCCTCAAATTTTGTAATATATTTAGCAACTGGCATGTCGTCTTGACGAAGAGTTTGCCATTCGTCCAACAAGCTTTGTTGATAGGCTAATGGTAGATATTTCTGCTTCAACCTTTCTTTCATCTCACCCCAATGGATAATTGGTTCTTCACCAGCTCTCTCTAGTTGTGTTTCAACATTGGTCCAAAACAATCCAGCTTGACCCACCAATTTTATCTTAGCAAATCTCACCCTTCGAGCTTCAGACATGTCATGCCACTCAAAATAGTGATCCATGGTAGCTAACTAGTCAAGGAGTGCTTTAGGATTTAGCTCACCATCAAAATTAGGAGCATCAACTTTCACTGATCTCATCACCCTTTCATTGGGGTCTTGTTCATAGCCACGATGAAAATTGCATCTCTTTGCGTCTCGATCATTCATTCTATCATGACGTTGTCGCTCACGATTCCTCTCTTCTCCATTCACACTTGCTTCATCAAGTTGGTTAGCTGCTTCTAAGTCTGCAAGGCGACGTTCCACGACTTTGGATCTAGTGTCCGAATGTGCCACTTGCTTTGATAGGTTTTCCATCATCTGAACAAGACGTCCAAAGTCCGTCTCTGGCTCGTCTGTCTTTCCAGGCTTAGTCGGAGCCATCACTTGACACACGACGTGAAGAACAAGAAATACTCGAAAATTTTGAACCCAAGGAAAATGAAAACCAGGTTCTGATGCCAAATTTGATGTAGGATATGGGTGAATTGAGTATTTAGGTAGTTTAGCGGAAGCGAAAACAATGGAAAACAGAAAATAGAACAAAAGGGATAGGTCTGGCATCACTCCAGGGGTTTGGCTTCACACCAAGTAGTCTCCAATCTCTGGAAAATAAACTTGACTCAATATTCAAAGCTCAACTCAACTCCCATAATGACTTACATAGAAGGGGTATTTATAATAATCTAACCCTAGAGTGAAAAGGAAAATTAAACTTACTCTAGGAAAGAAATCCTAATCCAAATAAAATAGGAAACTTAGAAATCCTATTGAAATCTGGAAAAACTAAAAATCCTAATGAAATCTGGAAAACTTAGAGAATCTAGGAACTAACAAATAAATTAGGAAACTAATTAATAATTCCCTCTTCCATCTCTTTCGTTTGTAAACCCTAATGAGTTTGACAAAGACGTCCTCATCAGGTGGCAATTTGCAAAAAAAATGAAAAAGTGAGGCCATTTACAACAAAAGCTCATAACACGCAAGATACGAGAACATGATAAGAGCAATGCTATATATACCACATTGTTGACATATCTTACATAGGTGGGAAAAGTGTCGATCATATTTCACTACAAAGGGTAGTTTCCAATCCAGTTCAACTACCTCTTACAGAATCCATTTAGTAATAAGGTTCTGGATGAGTAAATCACTGGTAGCTCCTTTGGCATTGTAATATTTGCTTCTAGATCTTTATAAAATAATTTTAAACATAGGGATTTTATGGTGTGAGAGAGAGAAGAAACTAAGTTACCTCAACCTTGGTACGGAACTCTAACAAGCATTCACATACATGACAATTTGCTCTATGTGGGGAGTTATTAGACTGATTGGAATTCACAAATGCAAACACCTGCAGAGAGATGCTATTGAAATCCGTAAAAATGGATAAATTACAAATTAGAATGAAAAAACAGCTATTAGAGTTCTCAGACCGATAAAATCTGTCATGATCAACTGACCTCCTCCCCACAATTTGGGCATACCCCTTTTAGCGCCACCAAGTCATTCCTCCACAAGCCTTTAAGTCCTTTGACTGTGAGAAAGGCCACTTATGTAAACACTGATATTTGAATAAGTCTTAATAACATAGAAACACTACACATTTTCCTAATGATGATTTTCAATTCCTAGACTTAAGACAGAGAGCTTACAAGAATTTGACATTATATCCAATATTCCATTTGGAAGAAAAGAAAAAGAAAAAAAAATCCCACAACAATTGAAATTCTTAAAATGCTTTAGAGGAAAATGGATGCAGTTTAACTTACCAGAAGCTGATGCAATTGGATAACCGATTACAGAAGCCAATGTCATGAAGAGAATGGCATTTAGCATGGAAAAAGCAGACGCTTGGTTTATATAAGAAAATACTGGATTAAAAGCTTCTTGATAAGCTAGGCCGACAGTGTAAACCACGGGCACAAGACACGTTGAACTGCCAAAAGCAAGAAAGAGGATCCATATGCTTGCTAATGCAAAAACCTGTGATAAATCTTCCTGCCCTACATCCATGTCACTCAATATTCAGGCAGCGAAAGAAAGAAAGAAACCAGTTTTCCTATTCAACAAATAACAAAGCATAATAGATGGTAGCATTAAAGACTACATTTTGGTTTAAAAACTAATGTGGCAGTTAATGATTGAGTCGCCTGTCCTATGAACACAGAACACAATGGCGATGCTAGCAATAGTTGCCCATGCATCAGTGGACGGTTGTCAACCATTGATGTATTCGGGCTCCGCAGTGGGTCTCGTGGACATACATCAACGCTGACTGCCGTCCAAACAGGTGAGCAACTAAAAAATAACGCTCAACTAAAATTCATTGAACTTATTAAAGAAATAGCACTATTCAAGATTGTGAAATACGAGCACTCTGAATCCCATAACACATCAGTAGCTAACACATTTTATGCTTATTTAACCAAATGAGTGAGAAACCCAATTACCCAAGCATCAATTAGAGCATAGTTTCACCTTCATTTCCTCTATATTTTCTGGTTTCTAAGCAATAAGCCTGAATTTTGATATTGGTCTCACTGAGAAACAGCACTGAAAAGGTCAATAAAAATCAATTACCTCAGCATCGGCATAAGTTGACTGTCGCCTAAGACTGCACCGAGGGTACTTCACAACGCATTTCGATCCGTACCATCTTAGCTTCAGCTGTTTTCCAATCAATTGTAAGATTTACACACAAAAACTGGAGATGAAAACATGGTTTAAAGATATTGCTATGACCAGTGCAACATACCTCTACTCTATCAAACATATCATCAACTATCAAAGGGTCACCACTGTAATACGCATCACGTGCCTGCCACATGCACCAACCAATCCAATTTCACATTTCCATCCAAAAAGAAATTATTTTTATTTTTACTGAGGAACAAAGAAGAGAGAGAGAGGGAGAGAGAGAGAGGGCTTACTTGATGGTAGAGGGCTTCAAGGGTTTCTTTGCTGGCGGTTTCAATTGGGCCGACGTAGATACAGTATGGGCCCTCGGCGAGCTTATCGCGAGTTGCTGGGTAGTTACCGCTCGAAGAGATTCGAACAGAGAATGGAGCTCCGGTTCTAGGGTTTCTGGAAAGTTCGGGTACTGTGGACCCGATTATGTGCGGAGTGAAGGAGGAGCTCGTGGCCGCCATGAAACTCAAGTGTGAATGGTAAAGCTCAAGTAAGCGGTTAGGAGAGACCGAGAGAGAGAGAGAGAGTGTGTGTTTCGTCCACGGAAATGGTTTTGGCGCGTAAATATCTGGTTGGTTGATTGGTTGTGGTTTAAGGTCAGAATGAGGAAGATAATACTTTTCAGAAGACATGCGACGTCGTTTTCACACAAGAAAACAACAAATTAAAATTTTAAAATGAAAAATAGTTTGCGTCTGCCGGGAGTCGAACCCGGGTCTATTGCTTGGAAGGCAATTATCCTAACCGTTGGACTACAAACGCTTGCTTGTGAGTATCATTTCAGAAACAATAGTTAACGATATGTATTGTTACACCTTATGTGAACAGTTAAAATACTTCATAGAATTTCTTTTTACTAATGGAAAATTCAACCTACCCCTTGTATGATCCATATAAATAATCCTACGTACCACCAGGGAAAATATTTTTTTGTATCTACAACAATCATCTTGTGAATCTTATCTAGAATCGAGAGTATACTTTATACCTACAACATTCACGTGATACGTGTTATAGATACAAGATGTAATGCTCTCACCTAGTGGCGGATCCACATAGGGGCAATGGGGTCAATTGACCCCCTACAAGACCAGAATCCACCATAGGAGTCTAAGAACTTGACTCCTGCAAATTGCCCAGAAGGTGTTTGATGAAATACCCCAAGGAGGGAGTCGCAAGCAAGCAGCGCCCAGCGCTTTATTTATTTTTTTCCTGAAGTCAAAATGACGTAGTACCACTTAAGTTTTTTCTTAAATTAAAAAAAAATTTAATTTAAAAACCTGGCCAAAACGAGGTCGTTTTGGCTCAAGTTTAAAAAAATAATAATAAAACTGAGGCAGCACCTACTGCCTAATAAAACAAATTTGGGGATGGTTTTTTTTAACACAATTCTCTCATTCAAACCCTAAATTCCCAACCCCAACCCCTAATTCTACCCAACCTTCACCCAATTCGACGGCCTCCCCACATCAATCACCCTCTGGCGCCGGCGACCTCCTCATCCAATGGTGGCAGCAAACTCGAAATTCAATTTGGTTTGAAATTTGCTCTCAAAATTGAAAGTATGTTATCATATTTCCTAATCTTTTTATGCTTTGATGAGATTGATTAATATGTTAATTAGTTTGAATGAATTAGAGTTTTTAATTAATTAAAATATGTTAGTTTGTATGGTTTTATTTTTTTTGGGTCTGGTATGGTTTAATTAGTTTGTATGTTTTAATATGATGGATTTTATCCCTCAAATTGAAAGTATGTTATCCTAATTTTTAATCTCTTTATTATGCTTTAATTGATTAATAAATATTCTTGTACGTTTTCGTTTTTCTTGATTAGTTGTTGTTGATTGTATTTGTTTGGAGTTTTTGATTATATTGTTTTTTTTTTGGTCAAAATTATATTGTATTTGTTAGTTTGTATAAATTGGATTAATTTTTGTCTTTGTTAATTAATGAAGATTCTTATATATTTTGGTTAGTTAGAATAAATCTTGGCAATTTGGATTATTAATTAGTTTGTATGGTTTTTGAGTTTGTATTTCACCTATTTCTCATGAGATCTATATTGGGAGCCACAAATGATTTGTCACAAGCATTACAAAAGAAATATCAAGATATTGGGAATGTAATGACTTTAGTCAAAGACTGCAAGGACCAACTACAATACATGAGAGAAAATGCATTTGAAGTCTTGCTTGATCAAGTATCTTCCTTATGGAAAATATGATATCGAGGTTCCAAACATGGATGATGCATATGTAGCTCAATGGAGATCACATCGGAGAGCTCTTAGAATAACATACCTCCATCATTATTGTGTGGACATCGTTATTCAAATCATTGAGTGGCAGCTTGCTGAATTAAACTCGCTTCAATGAGGTAAATACTGAGTTACTTCTTTGTTTGACATGTTTCAGTCGGGATGATTCATTCATAACTTTTGACAAACAAAAGCTACTTCGTTTTGCTGAATTTTACCCTTAAGATTTTACTCCCCAAGACCTCTTAGCACTTGAAGATCAACTTGGGATTTTTATTCATCATACGCGTACGAGGAGCGATTTTTCTCAATTGAAAGGGATTGGTAACCTTGCAAGAAAAATGGTGGAGAAATGGTTGCATGGAACATTTAATTATATTTATTTTCTTCTCACATTAGCCTTAACTTTACCGATTGCAACAGCTTCTGTGCAAAGAGCATTTTATGCTATGAATATTGTGAAAAGTCCACTTCGCAACCGAATGGGAGATCAATAGTTGAGTGATAGCTTGTTTATATTGAGAAAGATGTGTTTGTTTGTATTGATAATGAAACTATAATGCGACGTTTTCAGAATATGAAAACTCGTAGTGGACAATTGTAATGTGGTTTTTTTTATATTAATTACGATTTATAATATTATCGTTTCATTTTTTTTGATCTATTTTGTATTAACCTTTTAGACGTTGACCCCTGAAAGGAAAATTCATGGATCTGCCACTGCTCTCAATGACACAACAAATTCTCTCATTATCTATAGTGTGTTTTGGTATATTCTAGAAAGGGTGCTGTTAAACGAACCCTAAAATTAACTGAGTACACCCTATGATCTAAGTATACCCTAATAATTAAATCAAAATGTAAAATTAACTAAGTACACCCTATTTAACTACCAAAATTACCCCTAATACACCCTAATCTCACATAACACCTTAATACTAAGTACACCCTATTTTACACTACTTTTGAAAAAAAATCAAATGTTGCTTGAGCTCCCTGCTTGGAATAAGCAGGTAAAGGGAAAGATTCACATATCTAGTAAAAGGTATATCACTCAGGGGCTCAGGCACCAGAGTCAATGCAACAATATAGACCATGACATATTAGTATGTCTCCAAGCATTATTTCTATACCTTTTTCCCAATCATTCGACCACCAGTTGAATGAGCAAAGTATATATTATAGAAGTGGCACAGAAATGCTTGAGGGTCCTTCTCCGATAGTTCCTTAAGATATTCTGCATAGGTAACACCAGGAGCAGAAGGTTCTTGTATGACATGGCCTTGCTCCTTGAACCACTCCAAATCCTTTGCCAATTTTGCAGACCTTTCCAATCCAGTGTTTCTGAACTCATAATCTATAGCCAAAATCCACATAGCAACGGTACATTTTAGTTAGTCACATTTACGGTACATAAATACATGTAGCATTACTAGCACTTAGACACACACACAAGAAATCGGCAATACTTCCATTGACATGAAACCTTAGTTACCTCATTTCAATTTTCATATTTGAAAACTCCCTAGATAAGTCCCACAATGTCATGATAATCAAGACTAAACAAGAATAAAACATGGAAAATCTGATGCAGTATCCTAACATAAAGGGAAAGCTTTGTTTAAGATGATAAGACTCTAATCCAGTATCCTAACATAAAAGTATTGTGAGAGATATATGTATGGGAAGAATTGGATTTGTTAGTGTAGCATCATTATGATAGCAGAAGTGGAGTGGAGATCGTACAACTCTACAATCAATGAACCCATCCTCATCGCGCCCATATACTAATCTTATTGGTTCAGAAACTGTCTCATCCTGGTTTTTAAAAGTTAGAATTTTTATCTCAAATCTATTTGGAATCAAACTCTAAAATTCTAATTTGATTAGGGTTCAATATGTTCAATAGGATGTACTTATTAAAATTACTTATGTTTCACAATTCAATATATCGTTTTTTGCCATTTTATATTTGGGCAAATTAGTAATTCAATAAATAGTTTGGTAGTAGGGTGTACTCAGTTAATTTTAGGGTTCGTTTAACATCACCCATTCTAGAATAGTGAAGATATTAGTTTGGATCAAATGGTCATCAATGACCATGTAAATCCATTAGATCAAATCATGGATCTGAATATGAAGTGCTGTCACAGGTAATCAAGTGATCAAGGATCATTAGCAGGATCGTGCTTTTATAAGGACTTTGCAAAATGATTCCATCAATGAAGGGTAAACAATAAGGATACATGTTCACCAGTTATACATTTTGAAATAGCATAAGATTAATAACAACGTTTAGCATATTGAACAATCTTAAAGACCATTCTTGTCAAAGTATCTGCAATGTTACTGTACAAGCACACCAATAATGAGAATTTCAAAGTTGAAGCCCAGTGATTCCAAACACCAATAATTTTGTGAGAGAGAGAAGAAATGTCCCTACAAAAGAAAGGAAAATTAAAAAAAAGGAAACTTGCATCTGTTTGCATAGAACAAACTAGTTTTACCTTTTTTTTACTTTTTCTTTGTGTACAACTACAAATTAATCATGCATCTTTTACCTCTCTGCTGTCTAAGGCATTTACATTTTACCCCTTTCAAAGAAAAGATCCCATTCATGTTCCTCCACTGTCCCAAACAAATTGTACTTCCAACTTACTTTTTCTGCATAATCAAAACTTGTGTTCTTCCTCTCACCCATGTCTCTCCTGACTGTGTCCACTCTTTCAAGAACCCCCTTAACTACAATATCAAATGCATCCTCAAGAGTCTTCAATCTAGAACTTGGGTCTGCATATATCACTTCTGGTATAAATTTTATAACCTCTTCCCTCATTTCCACAACTTTTTGGCTTGGAATTTTTTGCAGGATCCTCTCAATGTTGACCCTCCCATTCTTTATGTCAAATGCCGGTATAAACACGGAGTATTTGGTGTAGTATCTTGGTAAATGCCACAGATATTGAACGTAGGCTGAACCGGGATGAAAGAACACCGGAATACAGCCAGCCAGAATTGAATCGAAAATTGATCTCCTAGTTAAAGAGTCACCGGGAGGCTGTAAGCAGAACACAGAACCTTGAAACATTTTCATCACAAACACCGGCTTGTGGCATTTGTCTAGACCAGAAGTGCATTCTAGTAACTTGCATTTCCTTATTGCAGCCCTACACTGGTCAATGATTTTGTTTCGGATTGAGCTTTGAAGATTAGGCCTGGGGCCACCTGCAAATAAGAACAATGTGCGCCTTCTCTGCCTCCTCATTATGTTCTGCTATTGAAACACCTCATTGTCTTTTGAAGGGTGAAAATATGTTGGATACGGTATGGCAAAGTCCAAGGGCTTGATTCAATTGCCAGCATGGTCATGTTTTTTGATTCAGGCAAAAGCATGAGTTTGTTACCCCACCCCGAATCAACACCAGTCCATCTCCTAAAATCCTAAGTAATTCTTCCTGCCACCATAAACTGATATCTACCCCCACATTTTATTCCACTTGGGTTTTTCTCTCAGCCACTTGACAATTTCAAGTGAACCAGAATCTCTCATAGACATGTTGGAACCCCAGAGGTATCGCACCACGTCTAGGCCCGCATAGTACGGTACAAAGATTGCTGAAGCTTGGGATGAGTCTTTTGACAAACAGTTGTATTGCTTCTTTCTGTTGTGGAATATGACGTCTAACAAGAATTGGTTTGTAGAAAACCAACCAGTATTTGAGTAGACTCTCTCGGAATTCAGAAGATGGGGGCCAAGACCAGAGTTTGATGCAATGTCGCATATTAGTCCAATTGCTAAGTGAACCACATTTTTGCAGAAGCCCTTGTAAAATTTGCTAGGGATATCATGGACATAAATGTATTTACCTGAGCATGAATCAGAATTAGATCCAACCCTTTGATCTATCATCTATATGTTCCTCTGGATCAACAACCTCAACCAAATTCTTATCAGATTGAGCTTCATTCTCATCAAGGTATCATCAATTATATACATATGTATACCCGGCTATATAGATCCTCGTACGACCTATACATAGGTCTTGAACAAAAGAATTGTCATTTGATTTCTATGCATTTTGTTTTACAATGAAAGTTAGACTAATAATACTTGAGCTTTTAAATTATTTTCACATAACTCCTTCTGTTAGGATTCCGTCCAAAACTTGATGATGTTATCTAAATTTATTCAACTTACCATAAAATTGACACTGTAAAGAAATTGACTGGAACCAGTATATGCCATGAAGATGAATCCAAATTCATCCAACCACCATGTTTAATATTGGCCGGCAGTTCTGTTTTGCTCTTAAGCCTGCAATCTGCAGATATATTTAATTTGGAGTGTCAAGGATACATGCATGTCTTAATCTCCAGGCAAAAACAAACGACAAATGATAGGCTAGCGTCAAAATTCAAATACAAAGTTGATATCATAGGCTAGCTCAAGCCTTGGGGAATTTGCTAAGTAATGGCGTGATGGGAAGGTTTTGCACATCATGGTAACCTTTTCCATAATTCAATCTCATTAGAACCTATATATGTGTGCTTTTCTTTTTTTGGGGTGGTTTTAAAGAACTCGAGTTCGTATTAAGCTTGGTTTGGTTTGTTTGAGTTGGGCTCGCAATAGAAGCAAGTTGAGCCAAACTCGTCTTGTTTGATAAAAAAACCAAAGCTTCGGTTTGTAAAGCTCGTCTCGTGAGCAGCTCGTTTATAAAAAGTTTATTTGGTTTTAAATACAAATTGTTAAATAAATTGATACAGCTCTTAATTAAATAGTAAAATGGCAACAATACAACAAGCACACGACAGTACACATAATTACAAAACTGGCGGTGTAAATTACCAAACAAAGAAAATCAAAGAACAAAGAAAAAAGGTAAAAAGTTTGGCAAAAAAAGAAAAGAAAAAGGTAAAAGGTAAAAGGAAGAAGTAAACACCTGCTGCAAATGTCATGTCTGTGATAATTGAAAAAGAGGCAACAAAACAGATCAACAGTCTGTGTCATTCCCAAAATCTTGAAACCAAAGCTAAAACGTTTGTTGTGACTTGAGAGCAAACCAACTCAACCATAAAGCATTCACATTCCCTTCCAAACCAAGAAATATACAAACACAACACAACCCAAAAGAGAAAAAGAAAAAGAAAAAGAAAAGATTCAAAACCCATTTCCTTCCAAGTTTGTCCTACATTTTGATCTCTTCGAGATCATAATCGAATCAAAAACCCAAATGGGATTTCTGGGTTTGCATCAAATCTATGATTAAAGAGGAAAAAAGAAAAAAAGGTGAGATTTTTATGGAGAGGGACCAATCTGCTGCGGCGAGCAACTTGGAGATAAAGGTGGTCCGTCCACGGCGGAACGACAACGTGGTGCACCCGGCGGGCCAAGCTCCGACGACGACGCGAGGCGGTCGTACAGCAACTACAACCCATTCAAGAGGTGGGTCTCATGGCTGGTCCCGTCGTTTGTGGTGGCCAACATTGTCGTTTTTGTGGTCACCATGTTCGTGAATAATTGCCCCAAAAACTCGGCCTCTTGCATTATTCGGTTCTTGGGTCGCCTCTCTTTTCAGCCCCTCAAAGAAAACCCACTTCTTGGGCCATCTTCAGCCACGTAAAGCTTCTCACTTTTTTAGTATCCCTTTTGAAATATGTAGGTATTTGCAGTTCGGAATGAAATGTGGCGTTTTGGAATTTATTTCAATTCAAAGAGTTATTTGAATGCTAATTGCGTGTTTGCATGTGGGAAGTTTGAAAGTTTTAGATGTGGATGGGGTGAAGTACTATTTATGTGTATTTGGTGAATTTATGAGGAGGAGACTTAGATAGTGGAATTGGTTTTGATATGAAATCAGAGTGGGATGAATTTATCTTGAAACTATGAAATTTTGGAGATTATTACAAATGTTTTGGTGAAACGTTTGCTTTGATATTTGGAATTTTGGATATATAGATACATTGTTGAATTCTATGAAAGCTTGGTGTATCTGTCTTTTAATCAATGTTGAATTTAGGAAAACTAATAAATAAAGAAGTGAATCTGTGACTAGTTGAAAACCTTAAAAGAGCTTGGTGGGTGCTGATGGTTTAGTTCAGACAGTACTTGACATCTACTTGATGTTTTTATGCTCATTTTCTTCTGATGTCGGCATATTGAAATTGCTTGAACAAGAAAAAGAGGTATTAGAAAAGCTGCAAGTAGAGAGTCTGCTTTGTCAGCATGTAGTGAACCACCCTTTGATTTGATTGTTGAGTTATCAAAATTTCCTTTGTAATATGTTACAAACTCTCAAGTTTTACATTATTGTATTTTCTTAACAACTTAGTTTCAAAGTTTTTATTTGACTTTCCTTGCTCTGTGAGGCCAATGACAGATTGATTATGTAAAATGGAAGTATTTTGCCTTCATCTCTCTCGTAAGAGGGGTATGCATTCTTCGAGGATTGGGAGTCATTCTTCTTAAGCTGTTTAATGCGCTAATTCTAATATACGCCATCCTAAGTCTATTAACTGCTAAAAGTAGCACTTTAAGGGAAAGCTATCTTCTGTGGGTCAACAGGTCTTAGTTGTATCCACAAGAAAAATGTGCACATCTAACTTCTTTCCCATGTTTTTGCATCCTTCAGATTAGAAAAGATGGGTGCTCTAGACGTGCAGAGAATGGTTCATAAACACCAGGCATGGCGGATGATCTCATGTATGTGGTTACATGCTGGAGTTTTCCATCTACTGGCCAATATGCTGAGTCTTGTATTCATTGGTATTCGGCTTGAGCAAGAATTTGGATTTGGTATGTATCTGGCTTTTCAGCTTCATGTGTGTTTCGGCCTGGAGTGGTCATGCGGTGCTGGTTGCATTATAACTTACATCAGTATGTTGATAGGTTTGCATGGAAATAAGAGGAAGTTTTATTCAGTGGTGAGCAAAGAGAGTTGATACACCTAAGATGGGGTTCAGGAGAAACTTTAGTTTGGACATAGTATTCCATTTTGCCGAATAAAACTGCTTGATACAAAACTGAGAGGTTGTTTCGATTTTTCCATCACTTATGTGGGAACATGGAATGTTTTCACTATCCTGTAGTGTAGACACAGTGCCTCAATATTTTGAAATATTTCAAGATGCTGCCTATTTGAAAAAATTGAAAGAAAAGAAAGCTGGAGCTGGGTAATTGAATAGAAGAAGATGGAAAATAATCTACATTATGCACAATTATTTTAATGAATAACAGTTTTAACTTTTCGGTTTGAAAATCTAATGCTTTCCGATTTGTTCTTCTACAGTTCGAATTGGTTTGCTTTATGTCCTGTCTGGTTTTGGCGGGAGTTTGCTTTCCTCTCTTTTTATTCAATATGGTATTTCCGTTGGTGCTTCTGGTGCACTTTTTGGTCTACTAGGAAGCATGCTATCTGAGCTCATAGCAAATTGGACAATGTATGAAAATAAGGTAAATAGTGTTTCAGTATGCTCAATGCTTCCCTTCATAGTATATGCACTACTCTTTGATCTTACAGTTCAGATTTTTATGCGCAGTTAGCAGCATTGCTTACTCTCATTTTCATCGTCATAGTAAATTTAGCAGTGGGAATCCTCCCACACGTGGACAACTTTGCTCATATTGGAGGATTTCTTTCTGGATTTCTTCTTGGATTTGTGTTTTTGATCCGCCCTCAATTTAAATGGCTTACCCAAAGCAATACTCCCCCTGGACATGTTTCAACTCCAGTTAAATCTAAACACAAGACATATCAATATGTATTGTGGGTTCTCGCTCTGATACTATTGACTGTTGGGTAAGCTCCTTCTTTGGTCCCTGAAATTCAATTATTTGACTTCATATACCTAATTGATTACCTACATAAGGATTTGAAAGGCACACTTGATGAGTGGATGTTTACAATCAAATCAGGGTAATTGATTTCATAGAAATATGTCCTGTAATCTGTGTTCATCACTGTTACTGTTGATAATCTCTATATCTTCTTGTGTTTCTCCATGTGTAATACTGATTGGTCACTTTGATGATAGTACTACTAAATAATTGTGGGTTCATCTTCTTTGTTGTTTTGTTATTGGAAATGGAAATTCAGTTTCATCAGTATATGCGGGCATTTTGTCACACAAGTCTTATGTTTTTTTTACAGGTTTACTATTGGCATGGTTACTCTCTTTCGAGGGGTCAATCTGAATGATTACTGTTCCTGGTGTCATTATTTGAGCTGTGTCCCTACCTCAAAATGGAGCTGCAAGTCACAACAAATTTATTGTTTGGTAATTGATGCTGTACTTTTCTATGCATATTAACTTCCACCATAGTATTTGATAGATAGAAGTAATTGGTTCTTTATATGATGTGCCAACATGTGGTAAATAGAAGAGAAATAGTAGACCGGATGAAAGCTGTTTTAGTTCTAGTAAATATATCCTTATATCTTCTCTTCTCAACAAAAAAATAAAGCTTTCCCATGTGGAGTTTTATATGGTTGCACTCAATACTTTAGTCTCAATGTGCCAATTTTTTTTTTTACCTTTCCTATTTAGAGGGACAATAATATACTAAACTCACACACACAATACGGATGCTAGGACTCGAACCCAGGACTTTGCCTGGAGGAGCAATTACTCCAAACCACTACACTAGTGGGTCCTTTGCTCATTATGCCATTTTAAGCTAATGTCATCAAGAAACTTAGTTTAAGAAATTAACTCAAGAAATAGTTCTCAGCTCGTGTCTGCTTCACAAAAATTATGATGTATGTGGGCTCCATGTAGCCAAACTGCATTCCTGAATGTGACCTTTTGTTCTACTCCATGATCATTATGAGTTTTTAAATTGTTTTCTGAATTGAGTTTTTGAGGGTACTGAATTGGAGATCACCTAAATAATTGAAAATCAGGACATATCAGAGAGAGGGAGAGATTATATATAGAGAGCAAGAAAATTACTTATATACTAACTTGTTAGTACTGTAAATTGGTTTTGTACTGATATATTGTTCTGTATATGCATGTGTGCAACAAACCTTGCAGTCCAGCCAGTTAGGAAATCAGCTGAACTTGACGTGCGTAAGCAACGGGAGAAATGGCACTTATTCATTGCTGGATGGCAACCCCACCCGGGTTGAACAGCGATGTACTGAGCTTTGCAGTTGACATACGTGTACACATGCAAGATATGATAGAATGTTGATTGATATGAGTCATTCTTATATCTGTAGAGATTACTTTTCCTTTTTTTGGTTGGGTAAGAGTAGTTCACCAAGTAGTGGTTATCATTGTCATTATTATTTTCATTCTTTTATTGCTTCTGTGCTCTAGAGGGTTTGTAAATACAGATAGAGATGTACTTATTCGTGGGCAACTTGAAGTGAAAACAGCCCCTCCTTACTGTCTTTTTCACCTATGGCAGAACAATTTTAAAAAGAAAAAAAAAGGAACATAAATGTATAATTTACCTTGCTTAATGTAGATCCTCAATATGTGTGCAATTCAGACACCCTGAAATTTTGTGCTGGACACTTGACCACGTGTGGTGGCTCAGCTTGAATTGAATTGGAGTTGTGTCCAAACCATTTTTTACGAGTCTCGGTCAATTTAATAACAATCAAAACTCTTGTTGATTTTAATTGAAATAGTCTAGTTTTAGTCCCATCTACCGAAAGTGACCACTTTTTCATCACAGTCAAAACCCACAGCGATTTTTAAAACTATGACATTTACTCATCACCGCACTCTAACAACTCTTAAGAAGATTCTAGATGAAAAAAAAAAAACTTAATTAACGTAGCCCCTACTTGTTTTCCATGTTTGCTTTGGTTCATAAAAATTGCGGGTGTTAAATTAACACTCAGCTCCTGAAGAGATTTGTTGGAGTTTTTATAGCATTTGCGTAGCTAAGGGTGAAGCACGCATTGCAGCTTCAAAGTTCAGAAGAAGTTGGCGTCAGTTGCCTCTTGGAAGCAAGCAAGTGAAGTCGTCTAATTTGGAAATGCAAGCGCGATGCAGGTTCTTTCCTATCCGATCTGTAAATTTACTTTCTATGGCTCAAATGGAACTTACCAATTTCACAACCAAGTACCCATCTCTCTCTTTATAGTCAATTACCCAATTCAAAAATGGTGTTTTTGGTTGTGAAAATGATCAAAATATACTCACTACTTTTCAATGCAATATTGTTTGGTTCTCTGTTGTAGGTCCATGCATTTGGGACCTCCAATCTCAAAAGCTGGCAGGGTTTCCTAAGGCAGCTATGGCTACATACAACACAACCACCTTAGTCATGAAATCCCTCCACAAATATGGCATTTTGCATAGATTGCAGCGTATTACTTGTAGACAATAACTCATTTACTGGCCCTATTCCATATACTAAATCATATTGCTTCAACCTCAAACTTCATAATTTTTTCACTGTGGCTTTCGCTGATCAAATTTAAGAGATTGCTGCATCAACCCCAGCAATGCAGCGTGAGAGTTGATAAAAAAATAAAATAAAAATCGAGGGGTGCTTGGCTTATATATTTAGGAATTGCGTACTCTTCAAAAAAGAAAAAAGGAATCACATTTTCGGCTGAATCCCCAGCAGATTGAATAAATAATATACCAGTGATGCTGCATCTGAATTGCATTCCATTGAAGAGATTCTCCTTGGCTATAGTCTTCTGCTACCTGTGAACTCTTTATGTGATTGGGAAGTTTCTATGTTCTGCATGTGAAGTCATAGGTTGCTGCTATAGTAGATGAAGAAATTTGTAAGTAATCACCACCATTGAGATACATTATGTAAAGTAGGACATCTTGTATTTGGTGTGTTTTGGGCCTTTAGCCCCCTTAAAAAAAAATAAAAAAACAGAGTATAGCCGCCCGGCTCTAATATTTATTAGCCCACGTGTCAAAAAGAGTATAGCCGCGCGGCTATACTTCTGATAAAAAAATACCGGAGTATAGCCGCGCGGCTATACTCTGGCCACCTATGCCGGCAAAACTTCGCCGGGACAGGTCTTGAAATTTTTTTAAAATTTTAAGTTTAACAAAATTAGTTGGTTCAGTTTAATATTTGTATTCAGTAATATCTTATCCTTATTTAATTAATTTAAATAGTAATTATCATTTATTTAGTGAATAATTAGTCTTTAATTTTTTTGATTAATTTCATAAATTACTTATAAATAGTAATTCATTATTTGAAATTATTTTGTGGACTTTTTTATTATACAAAATTAGGTTGTTTAGTTTAATATTTGATATTAAGTAATATCTTAGAATTATTTAATCATTTTAATTAGGAATTATCTATTAATTATTTTTCTAATTAGCATTTTAATATTTTAATTAATTTAAATGAAATTAAAAATATCAATTAATTATTTTAAATCATTTTTTGGAATTTTTTTATTAATTATTTGTCATAGAGAATTGCATGTTGAGTTGGAGTGTTCTTCGTAATCGCTTCACTTTTCTCTTACTACTATAGCCATAAACTTTCTTTGAAATTGTTGTTTTGGTTGGCAAAGAGATTGCAAAATCACCATATTGTATTTTTGTTACGACAAGTAAGAAATAATCTCAGTATCGCACATTCTTTCATAGTTAGTAAAATACGAAACTGGAAAAATACGAATAAAATATGAACGTGTTTTATTCAGTAAACTTTTGGCAAATTGCAACTGAAAAGTTCGGCAACTATATAATATTTTAATATAATTTATTCAATATTTTAAATATATATTATTTTTACTCAATAATATATGAAAATTGTTTGTATAATATGTGATTTTTGTGTGCATTATTGAAAATTTTGTAAAAAATACGTGTAATAAACATGAAAAATATGTATGCACATGTAACAATATGAGAATCGTATGTTTGCCGGTAAAAAAACGTGTAATCTCCCGAGTCTTTGAGACGTGTACAAAAAATGGATATATTATTGAAAAGTACGTACGTATGTGTATATTATGAGTATTAAACATGAAAATGCTAAATTCTTGACACGATTAAAATTCTGGAAATGAAAAAAAAATTAAAAGGGGATAATGAAGACTCGGGAAATGGCCAAATAGTAATGGATAATACTCTAAACTACTCTTATCGATAAACAAAAAGCGTGGAAATTTTTTATTTATAAAAAAGGATCCCAGTAAATATATAAAGAGTATAGCTGCTCGACCATATTATTTATTAAAAAAGTTAGTGCAGCCGCTCTACAATACTACTTTTTTAAATAAAAAAATTCAAAATAGTATAGCCGCGCGGCTATACTTTGTTTGACATGTGGCGCCTAATCTCTAAGCGGGTCCTCTTTTTTTTTTTTAAAAAATAAATAAATAGTATAGCTGGGCGGCTATACCAAATATAATATTTTTAAAGAGTATAGCGGCTATCCTACGGTCATTTTTAGAAAAAAAGAGTATGCGCGGCTATACTTTTTTTGACACGTGGGTCCTAGTTTTTTAAAAAAACAATAGTATAAAACTAGTATAGCCGAGAGGCTATACTATTTTTTAATTTTTTTTATAATAAATCGCATAGCGGCGCTTCTATTTTGTTTGACACATGGCAACTAATTGCTAAGATGGCGCCTAGGCGCTAAGTGGGTCACCTGTAAAAAAAATAGTATAGCCTCACGGCTATCATTTGTTTAACACATGGCGCCTAATCGCTAGACAGATCCTCGGCTATACTATTGTTAATTTATTATTTTTTTAAAAATAAATAGTATAGCCGTCAAAGAATTTCCGGGGCAAATATTGAACTTTGCTGACCAAAACATGTGTCGAAAGGCATATATATATATTTTTAATGACTACATTATTTCGTCCTAAACAATACCATCCATTTATCAAACCAGAAAAACCCAAGCCGTGGTCGGCGAAGTATACAAAGTATTAATTCATATAAGATTTTGAATGATTGCAAGAATATTAACTTGTAAATAAGAAACTTTGTTGGGTGCCTCATTAGATCAATTTTTGTCAAATTCCTCCTAATATTCCGTTAAGTTTTGACCACACGTGCCCCTCACTTGAAGGGGTATTTTGGTCTACTCGAGCCATCTAACAATAAAACACAAGCCAAGGCTCTTTGTAGTCACTAGGCTTGATTTTGGGTTTTTTACTAAGTAGAACTTGATTTCATGAGAATTGAGATGCTTGAGGGTGCCTAACGGAAAGTATTACCATGCACTTTATGAAAATGATCTAGGCTTTTTTGACTGGTATGATTACTTTTGTTTTTGTACTATAAAAGCTAATATGCTGAAGCACAGAATTGATGCATGCTTCATTTTTATGCCAAATAGTTTAAGGTGTGCAATGCATGTTATACTACAATAAAAATGACTTTTAATGACACAAGTTTAATGACGTATCCCAAATACGCCTTATTAAATTATGTCATTCATGACGCGTTCTATATACTACACGTCATTGAATATAGTTTATGACATACTTATCATGACATTTATATTAACACGTCATTAAAAATTTCTTCAATGACATGGGTAAGGTGTCATAGATTCTATTAATTTTAGATGACAGCTCAAACGCTGTTAAAAGTTTTATAGTTTCATGAGGCGTGATAAACGTCATTGTGAAATTGGTACTTTGGTGAAGGGGATAAATTAAAACTCCAATGGATAAATCTAAGACAATAATGATTAAATGTTCCTAGTAACAATATGACTAGTCATAGACTTATGAACAAGCAAGAGATGCACATATCCAAATCCCCTAATCAAACAGATTTGACAATGACAATGATCGAGTGAACCTATCAGAAATATGACTAGTCAGTAAACTTGTCATAAACCTATAAACAACCAATCAGTTCACAGATACAAGGTAAATCAATTAGCCAAAATTGGTATGAAGCTAAGCAACAGTATGACTAGACAACAACTAGTCATTGACCTATGAACATGTAATACATAACCTAGATTCACAACGGACCAATTATCAGCACCTACAAGCTTAGAAGATTACTAGTGGCAACCTAGGCACTTAGAAGGACCCGTCAATCTAGGCATCCCCTGTGCTAGCAACAACTAAGGTGGTAAGTGTGTGAATACATCATAACCATATGAACAACAAATATCAAATGATGACTTGTCAACAGCAAGAACACAAACCCAGAAAAACATGAACATCAAAAGATGATTAGTCTACAGCAAGAATACAAACCCAGAAAAACATGAACATTAGAAGATGACTAGTTAACAGCAAGAACACAAACCCAGAAAATTGTGAACAATAAAATCAGAAAATTGTTCACCCAGAAACCCACCATTGGGAAAAACTGGGGGTCGTCATTTGACTAGGCAATCCACTAAGCAAAGAAGATTCTTACAGAGAATACACAAGCAATCTTAAGGAATCCTATATCTATTTAGGAAATAAGCTATACCTCCTCCATGCAATCTTCTTTTCCAAACTTAGCAAAGCTTGCAGCTAGTCCTTCATGGCAATGGCAGCTACCTCCTCAACTCATTCATCTCATGGCACCAGCTTACACAACTCAACTCCAAATAAGAATAAGAAATTTGGATTAAAAATGAAATGACCAATTTCTTCAAGAAACCATACTCTTGAAGAAATCAATCTAGAATATGACCTAGATCTATATGAATATGTGTTTGATTGAACTAGATGCAGATTTTATTTTCCAAAGCAGATTTCAAAATATATTTTGAAAATCTCATTTTGAAAGGTAGAGCCCTCACTTTGAGAAGAGTTGCAGAGCCAAAAATGAAAAACTCTCAAAACCCTTCTCTAAGCAAGTGCTTAAGTTTTCAAACCATTGAAACAAAAATCTACAAATTATTTTTCATTGAAAAATCCAGATCTCAAGAACCCATGAACCCCTCTCTTTGAAAATGACAGAGACAAAAAATGCCTCTAAAAAATCAAAACCCATACCTAGTCTCTCACTAGAGCTCTCTCTCTCTCTCTCTCTTGTTAACTCGCAAGTGCACGGGCCATTGGATGGTATAGCATGTGTAAGTACGAGGTCGATCCCACGAGGATTGATGATAGATTGATTCAATTTGATTCCCTGCACAAAACAGAAATGAAAAGAAAATAAATACAACAAGAAAGAAAGAAAATAATTAACTCAAGCAAATTAGTTACCAAGTTCAATTTAGATTCATAGATTGATTCTAGCTAAAGTATGATTAAGCCATGGTGTCTAGTCCTAACCTTGTATTCCTAATTCCCTAATTAGATCCTTGTTGTCGAATCTAAATTAAGCATTAGAAATCCATTAAGCAAAGAAGAATGTTTTAAACAACCAAGCATGTATCTAATCCCTGTTGTCGAATGTCCATACATACTCTTCCTATTCATAGTTCAATTTGAATTAATGCATGGTGTCTACTCTTAATTCAAACCAAGATAGCTAACATACAAGTTTTAATGGTGATCAATCATTCAAACAAGCATATTAACATATAAGCATAATGAATAAGAACAAGAACTATAATTGAAACTTGAAAACTAATTAAACTTGAAAACTTAAGAAAAGAATTTACATTTCAATGAAAAATAAATTACAACTAAGAAAAACTTAAAGGAAAATTTAGCAAAAGGATTTTGTTACAACAATTGAGAACTAAAAAGGAAAACTAAGAGAATTTGAGGGAGAGAAGGGAGAGGAGCTCTAGAGAGATGTTTGAGAGCTCCCCCCCTTGGGGTGTGTTTGAAGGTTAGCCAAGCCTCCTATTTATAGGAGAAGGAAAGCATCAAACTCACATGCCAATATTCTTCTTGGATTTTATTCCTTCTTTTGACAACAATTTGTAAGAATGATCATAGCCACCTCAAGTTCACATGGGCATCCATCTCCTTTCATCATTTGGCTAGTTCCCACTTGATGCTTTTGCTTTCTTTATTTCTTTACACAACCCACTTCAATTATGACAAATAAACATGCTTCTTCCCTACTATCAACAATAGCACATGCATAGCTAATCATGACCAAGAACTATCAACAATAGCACATGCATAGCTAATCATGACCAAGCAATTGCAGTATGCTTTTGGGCTCGTTTTGGGCTTGTTCCTCCATTCTAAAAAATCTGGAAAAATATGGATCTTGAAGTTCTTTGAATTATCTTTCCAAGCATATGCAGCCCAGCTCAAGGAAAAATCGGAAAGACCTTCAAATGTGATTTTTGGCCCAGTAACGCAGATGCTGCCGATTTTGACCTTAAGCTGCCAAAACTTGTATAACTTTCTCTAGAAGACTCGGAATCATGAACCGTAAAATTCTTCAGAAACTAGACTTCCGCATATTTCCAATGATGTATGGTTCATTATCTGGTTCTTCCTGAGAAAGTACAGTCCAATCCGTGAAGTTGACTGATCTGCATACACCGTTTTGAGCTAACTTGTCTCCAAAATGCATTTAATGAGTCATAAGCTTATTACACTGAAACAAACACAAAATAGATTAAAAGCACAAGTGTAACTCAAAAACATAACCAAATCATAAGTTAGAAGGGTACAAAATGATATGTAATTATGCACCGATCATCTCTCTCTCTAAAAAACCATCTCAGACATTGTAAATGAGAGAGGTGTGAGTCCAGACCAGCCCCAGCCTTTTTGGTAGGTCAAAAGGACACATGGCAACCAATGATTGGACTTACAATAAGCAAAATCACGTTGGCCAATATGACTAGTCATAAAAATCTCGTGCTTGAAATATTGGCCTATATGACTAGTCATAAAAATCCCGTGCTTGAAATATTGGCCTCTATGACTAGTCATCTCCACAAAGTATATGTATGCAAATGCTAATTTGGCCTATATGACTAGTCATCTCGACAAAGTATATGGATGCAAATGCTGATTTTCCTAATTGTGCCCATTATAAATGAATGCACAAATTACCTTGGTTTTGTAGCCTCATAAGCTCTTCAATGTATTTCAACTTTGTAGCAAATACCCAATGCCTAATTTCTAAAGATGAGCTAAGATGAATTACATGAGTGTATATTTGGAAAGGAATGCCAATTCTAAGAATCATAAACCTAACACATTGAATCAACAGCTTCTCATCCGTGTCATTGAAAATATTTAACACGACGTTGAGTATGCATCATAGAAATATAACTCCTCCACCCACTTTTTTTCGCCCGCACTCTTTTTTTCACCTCATTTTAATTTGACCGGCTATTTTTTTTTCAATAAAACATTATAACTTAATGACATCTGAAACATGTCATTGATTTTCAGGACACGTCTTCCGCGTCATACAATTGGGTTTCCACGACGCCGGGTCTTAAAATTTGGTTTTCCACCACGCTTGTTCAGTGGAGTAATTTTTGGGTGTTCCCGGTACACCATGTGGCTAGTGTACCATCCACTAGATGTAGGACATGTGGAATATTTCCAATGCAGTCCGCCCATGTGTCATAAAAAATAATGCAATAAATTGAAAAGTAATTCCAAATGTCCTAGGTTTATTGGATGGTACACCAGCCACGTGGTGTACCCGGAACATTTAAAAATTTCTCTGTTCAGTGTCATAAATGTATAATTTCCCCAAATTTTTTCGCGTGCTCCTTCTTTTTTTGCAGTAAATTCTAATTTCGGACTTTATGTTCCAGAGGCCTCACACTACCTCAAAACCCTATCTCGACTCGACCTCTCCCTTCTCTCTCTCAATTATTTTTTAATCAGCATTGTCTCGCGCTCTCTCTCACACCAAACACTTTCTCACTCTCCCTCATATAGGACTGGTAAGAGCGATCATCTCCTTAGGACTGGTAACACTATACAATCTTTTTTGTTAAATTATCACTTGTTTGTTGTCAGTTTTTTGGAATTAGAAGTTAATTTCGAGCTTACATGATGAAGTAAAAAAGAATTTTGGTTTTGTTTGGTTAGGGATGGGAAAAGGAAGCATTAGTAGCAGTGGAAGTCAAAAGACATGGTTTCGAAGATTCCACTAGCTAGTACCGAAAGTTTTATCCATACAATGGCTATGTTGGATTGGATGTTCGAATGGAGAAATTTTTAAATGTTCCGGGTACACCACATGGCTAGTGTACCATCCAATAGATTTAGGATATGTGAAATTACTTTATAATTTATTGTATTATTTTTTAAGACACACGGGCGGGCTGCATTGAAAATATTCCACATGTACTACATCTAGTGGATGGTACACCGGCCACGTGGTGTACCGGGAACACCCAAAAATTACTCGTTCGAATGGTGTTAAATACGACATTGATGGCTTAATGACTTTGTTGTTTAGGTAATATTCTTATTGCTAATATTTTTATGTATTTTTTCTCTATCCCTCCTATATTTTCATGATTTTAGCAGTGATCAGTTCTTACTCTTAATATTTTTGTGTATGTATGTAATTGATTTATTGTTGTTGAGTGAGTCCTTGTTCTCCAGCTTAATTATTGTTGAGTGAGTCCTTTTTTCTCTTCACATCCTATCTTTTTCCAGTTCACCTTCTGAAAATTTTGTTCTAATTGGAAATCCTATTGTATTTCTGTTTTTAAACAGTGAAATTGCCATATGCTTGCATTAAATATTGCTGCAGGTCATAAAAGATGTTGCACTTTGAGATATAAGACTGACGAATGAAATTCTAGAGCAAGTTTTGGCATGTTGCTGTTCTTTTGCATTGATATATTGAGTTGGTGTCTTTTCTGTTTTTGTTTATAGTATTTTTGTATGTTGCATGAGTTAAGGGCAATTTTCCTTTTTCTAAATTGAATTGTATATGGTAATCCCTATTCGATTTCTTAAGAGCATCTCCAAGAGTAGTAGCAAATAAAACTCTTCAAATTGAAGTTTGTTGACCTATGTGGCAATTTGAAAAGCTTTATTTGCTATTTAAATAATTTTTGCTCCAACAGACTCTTCAATTCAATTAATGCAATATCATGGAAAATAATGAAAAATATGAAAACATGTGAAAAATGTCTATGTATTTATTATATGAAAAGAAAAAATGCATGTTTTTAACATTTTCAAGGTAGGTTTTGTTTTTCCAAAGTAAAATTAAATATTTGAAGAGCCAAAGTCAACTTACCAGTCCTGAAGAGAGAGAAAGAGGTTGCAGCTTTGATGACTGAGGTTGAAGAGGCTGTTGGAGAGAGTTTTTCTGATGTGGCTCACCTATTTTAGAATTCCAAAGCTGTTGAAGAGGCTGTTGGAGATGCTCTAAGGATTCACTGATTTTGTTTTGATAGTCAATTTGTGATTTGGTTGTGAAATATTGGCTTATCAATTTATGCTTAAGTCTAAAATATTGGTTCCAAGAGAGGCCAAAGAGGAAATTCTTTTGATGAACTCAACTTATTAAGGTATTTGGATTTGTTTGACTTGCCTCCCAGCATTTGGATTTGTTTCCTTTTCAATCTTTGAAATTCCAACCTGAAAAGAATTTATGTTTGACAACCATTTCTTTATGAATTGCTTTAAGTTGTGGGTTAAGATAGATTTCCTTTCTTTTTGCTTCTTTTCAGTTAGCACACAAGCTCCATGTTTTGCGTATCTCATATCATCTCCATGTTTGTTGAATATTATGTTAAAGTAGCATTTCATCAGTGTTACTTGATGACAATTGTTATTTTGCAGCTTTACCACCTCTGAGTGCTGGAAATTGTCAGCATTGACTTGTATAACTATTAATATAGGGTGGTTCACAAGGTTTGGGTCATAAATTTTTGCATGTTTTTTTAGTAATTTTGATCAAGTTTTTCTCTTTTTTTGTTTTTTTATGTGCAGCTCTTTTGAACTATAAGTTGGGTAGTCAGAGTATTTCTTTTACTTGATCAAACAAGTCTCTTTCAGGAATTGCAGAAAAAAAAGGTAATGGCTCTAAGCCGCGGATATTGTATTGAAAGCCTACGATATTGTATTAAAGTATGGAATTCTGTATAGAACTTGGTGTTCAAATATAAGTATGTGGCTGAAAATCTATTTTTCTGCATAAAGTACTGACTTGAATTTTGAACTTGACTATGATATACAAGTTGAATGACATGATATTTGTGTTAATAATAATTGTCAATAACAGTACAAATTTTCATTTCAGTTAAGTTGAGTTGTTCTTCCAATGAAAATGAGTCCCAGAAAATTTGCAATCAATTCAACATATCTGAATTGAGTTCTCATAGTATTCAAGTTTCTTCGTTACATTCAATTCATTCCTTAGTTGGTCTTTTGGGAAGAAGTAAAAGAGATTTGGAATCCTGTTTGTTATGAACTTGTGTTGTTTTACTCAAACAATATTTAAAAAGATGTGCTATGTATTGGTCATAATCTTGGTTTCATGCAGGGAAGGCCTTGAAAGAGATAGGGAAAAAGCTAGGGAAAACACAGTGAAGGCATTAAAAGAGATGAGGAAAAAGCTGGCGAAGAAAGACTGGGATTTTGGGGAAAGATACAGGAGAAGGGCACCGAATGAATGAAGGGGGTAAATGCTTTGAGAGCTATGTCATATGTGACTGCACCTTCAACCACAACTTAGTTAAAGACAATTTACTTTCATTGTTAAACTTCTCATGATGTACTAGAATTGTTTTGAGTAATAAAAATACAATGTAGAGTATTTGTTAATCATATGTCTTAAGTTTTGCTTAATCTTGGTTGTTATATATATTGATTTCTTATTGCAGAAATATACATATTATATTCCTAAAAAAAATTTAAATTTTTTTTTGACGGCGTTTGAAGCATGTCATGAAAACTAATTCAATGATGCCGGTTAAACGTCATGAAATTCAATGACGCCCAGCCTGCGTCATGGAAAGCCCTAACGATGGTGTTTGATCCACGCCATACAGTTAATGACATGTAAACAGTGTCATTGAAAATCTTTCCATGACGCACCTAAGATGTCATGGAAAGTGAAAATAACGGCACGAGATGGCCGTCATCGAAAGCACTTTCCATGACGCGTTTCACGTGTCATTATTTAGAAAAACTTTCCACGACCCCCCTATTAGACTACACGTGTCGCGACATCTCATCCGCGTCGTTAAAAGTAATCCATGACGCGGATCAAGTGTCATGAAATGGTTTTTGTGTTGTAGTAAGAGCCTAAAGGTTTTGCACTAGCTTGAAAACGTGGAATAGAACCTCAAGTAGTGTTGTATGGCGACGCGGCACTTGAGCAGGTAAATTTTTCACTCAAGGGCACACATACAATCTAACGAGTTAAATTTGTATGATGTACTGATAATGTACTGATTCTAGAGATTTAATTTGTATGATCTCCTGAGATGATATAGTTCATGTACTTTGATAGTTAATTATGTTGTTTTGTTTGGCTTCTCAACAACATAACTAATAACTAACTATTAACTCTGTAATTGGTTTGATTGTCTAATGAAATGTATAAATGCGTTGTTAACTCTTCAGCATCACATGGGACGTGATGGAAGGTTGATTTGTCCTCTTTCTAAAATGTTACACACACAATCTCAAATCGGATTATTTTCTCTTTTTTATGTGGAATTGCAGTACAGTACCATCTTTAGTCTAAAATCAATTCTAGAGACAATAAAAAAATAGAACACCAAAGCCATCCTAGACACCACTACAAATTTAATGATCAAGACATAGAAAAGGAAATAGCAGTACAATTCGGGAAAAGCTGTTGGCTTTTTTGTGTGGGACGAGCACGAGCTGTTGGCTTTTTGGTTTTCCTTTAATAATTAAGAAAGAAACAAAAACAAAAAGTTAATTATGATTTTACTCATAAATATTAAGTCACACCACCACCCACCACCGCGCACTCTCTTTAAAACTTAAGTCACATCTCCTTTTATTGGGGGCGTGAATAGGTGAGTGCGGGGATGAGGTGTGTCCACCAAATATTATTCAATTAAAAGTAAGTCAAGCTATTGGGAAAAGGAAATGTTGAGAATACATCCTATGCAATTAGATCAGAGCCCTAATTTAAGAAAGTAATCCGTTTTCTCTCTTTATTTCATCATAAAAGTAAGTGAATAAATACTAGAACATTCAATATTTGAAACACATGTAACAACAGAGCAGCTTTTATACTAATTCTTAAACAGTGCGGCCATACTTTTTGTTCATTGTTTTTTTCAATTCGTCTAATCATCGGTGTGATAGAAAATTATCAGTAGATAAAGTTTGGTGCAGCATAAAAGAACTTTTGAAATTTTATTTACCCCCATCTCTTGATGTTGGGGTCGAAAGCCATGAAAAGAATCTGAACCTACTCTCTTTTTCCCTTTAACCCCCTTCCCCCAAAGCTAGCATCACCGAGCAAAACACAACTTTTTTTTTTGTCGTCAGATGACTTTGGGGGTACCCGTGAGAGGACGTGTGGGTGTGGGGCTGGATAGCTGGGCGGTTAGTTAAGGTGCATATGAGAGGAGGTGTGGCTGTGGCTGTGGCTAGCGGTGATATGGTGCTGAATCTTATTTCTATTACTTGCACATGACTAAAAAAAAAAAATTTGAGAACCTTTCCTATTAAGAGGAGCAATACTATACTAAACTCACACACACTACACTGCGGATCTTTAGGACAGTAACTTAGGACCTTACTTGAGAGAGTAAATACTCCAAACCACTACATGACTCAATTAAAAGTAAGTCGCTCTTGGGAAGAGGACGTAAGGTTAAGGGCCCGTTTGGTATCCAATTTAGATTCATTTTAAAATATGATTTCTATTACTTGCACTTTATTATTTTTTGCCAAAGGTATTACTTACACATTATTCAATAGTAAAAGTTGTTCAAGTCCCATATACACGTGAGAGGACGTGTTGAGAGTAGATATTATGTTAAATATGTGTTTTCTAAAAATTAGGCAATTTGTTTTTAGCAATTAACACCAATTGATGGAGATAGGAGAGAAAACATTAATGGAGAAGGATGCAATTAGATTATCTTTCCAAAACCAAAGGTTAGGGCACGGGAGCAAAACCAGACTCTGAAGGTAGTCCCAATGGGATCTTTGGATTGCTTTTCTATAAAGTAGTATATAAAGAAGGATAAAACAAAAGGTCCCATATCAAATAATATAGTGATGTGGGCCCAATGGGATCTTTGGATTGTTTTTCTATATTTTTATATCACATCGTTGTCTACATCTCTAATGTATGAAACCCTATCAGACGCTGGTACTCCACCTTTATTAGAAAGGTAGTACACAATATGGTATAAAAATATGATAAGCCTTGCATTACCCTTTCAACCCACCAACATTTTTACTATATGCATGCAGGACCCAACTTTTCTCTGTCTGTCCCCATACTTTAGCTTTTTTTTTTTTTTTTTTTTTTTTTTTGTTGTGATTATCCATACTTTAGTTTTAAGGCCCGCTTGGCTTTACAAAAGAAAGCAAAAAGAAATAAAAACGTTTTTGATTTATTTTTTCACGTGTAGAAGTTACGTACTCCCTCTATATAAAGCCCATGCAATCTAGGAGGAAGAGCAAACCTAGCTCGATCACCAAAAACCCTCCACTCAGTCATGGCATTGCAATTCCGCTCTTTGCTCTTGTGTGTGGTGCTGCTTCTCCTTGGCTTTGCATTGGCAAATACCAATGCTGCCGGGACAGATCCACCCATTGTTTGTGCAACTCTCAACAGGACCCATTTTGATACTCTTTTTCCAGGGTTCACATTTGGCGCAGCTACAGCAGCTTACCAAGTCAGTGCCTTCTGGGGGCTTAATTAATATCACTCTTGAATTTGATTTCAATGTCAGAGCATGTCCCATGCATGAATATTGGCATCTTCATTCTGTAAATTGTGTTTTATATATATATCTGTATGTACATTTCAGTTAGAAGGTGCTGCAAACATAGACGGTAGAGGACCAAGCGTATGGGATAACTTCACCCACGAACATCCAGGTCTGTTAACTCAAACAATCAATTAGTTAACAAATCTTCTATTTTTTTTGGAGACTAAATTGATGATCAGCTACCTCATTTCAAAAGCTAATTCATGCGTTGCCTTTTTTTTTTTTTTTAAAGGGGTTCTTAGATCTAGGTCCAAAACGATTAGCTGTCATTGGATTTAGTCCACGCATTTTTAGTTTTAGATATCGGTCCTTTGACTTTATTTACTTTTTTTGTTGTGTCGATTTTACCCTTTGAGGTAAATAAGAAAAACATATTGAAAATCGAAATTTAATGCATTATTTCCTTGTAATTGAATTTTGAATTCTTTCCTTGATAATATTTACCTAATATGTACCATTTAATCAATGAAAATAAGACCCACATATTACACCTATGCAATGGACAATAGGACAATATATCTATACCATAAAGATAATATATCTACACCATAGGTTGAACAAACCACAAAACATCTTACCTATATGTAAGGTGGAAAAATAAACAAGGAGAATATTGAATTACCTATAACTTAGGTGCATAAAAACATAAGTCGGACAATATATATGCTACCTGTATCTCCTTTGAGCACTAAACTCACTCCATTATTTCGTTCTTATGTCAATGTCCAACATTTAAAAAAAAAAGTCTTCCTAATTAGGTGCTTTACTTGCCATAAATTTAGTAATTTATTATAAAACCACCATATAAAAGTTGCTGCAATTAATAACTTCATTATTCCTTACGTTTTATGTGCTAAGGGTAAATTGGATAAGGAAAGAAATATAATATTAGCTAATTATCTCATTAAGGTAAGTAATCTAAGATAATGGGTAATATTGGAACACAAAATGATTTTAAATATATAAAATAAAAAAGATTACATCGGACAATATTAAAAAAGGAATGTAATCCTATGTGGCACAAAAGTCAAAGGACTTGTATCAAAGTCACCAAATCCTAGGATTAAACCCAACTCCTAGATGAGAATTTGGATCTATATCAACTTTTCTATATATGTCGTAGAAATATATATGTTGTTCTCACGTTTGTGTAAGTCAAAACAAAGACCTTACCCAGCAAAGAGCAGACAACTCCACAAGACCAAAGATGATAGTTAGAAAGTTGTAAAAAATTGAATAAGGCTATGACATTTAATAAGGGTAATCATGGAAAAATAAAATTCAAAGTTTTTAATGAATTAAAGACATTGTTAAAAATGTAAGAGCAATGATACATCGCATGAGAAGAGGTGAGAAGTTCCAAGCAAGAAAGTTGCTAGCATTCACCTATTTAAATATCTAGATAGCTAAATTAATTTGTGTCTTTATTTATAATTAAAATTATATTTGGCTAATTGCAGAGAAGATAACTGATGGCAGCAATGGAGATGTTGCTATTGATCAATATCACCCGTTATAAGGTTTCAAAATCACATAATTTTATTTTGTACACCTTCTATATTTGAGTTGGAACACACGACATTAAAGATGAGATCCTTATTTTTAGCTTCTTTCCTATAATTATGTTCATCTTTTGTGTCATTACAGGAAGATGTGGCAATTATGAAGGATATGGGGTTGGATGCTTATAGGTTCTCTATCTCATGGTCCAGAATATTACCAAGTAAGTTGATCATCCGCATCTACATATGTTATTGCAACCAATCACTTTATCGTGTAACATCTTTTATTCAATTTAATTTCTATTCCGCGACAGGTATTGGCTTACATTTTTCTTTTTTTGTTTTAATTATTGTTAGATGGGACACTAAGTGGTGGAATTAACAAGAAAGGAATCGAATACTACAATAATCTTACCAATGAACTCCTAAGCAATGGTGATACATCTACCAATCTCATAAATTCCTCCTGATATATAATAAGTACTTGCAGTTATTTAATCAAACTTTTAATTTTCTTGTACTGGTGATGCTATATATAGGTATAGAGCCATTAGTGACACTCTTCCACTGGGATGTTCCCCAAGCCTTAGTAGACGAATATGGTGGTTTGTTAAGCCCTCGTATTGTGTAAGTGAATAAATTCCATCCTTTGTATAATATTGATCACTTAATTACATAAATACTAATATATATAAAAAAAATACATTTTTAAATGTGTACACACATCGATGACTTTGAAGCATACGCAAACATTTGTTATAAGGAATTTGGTGATCGAGTAAAGCATTGGACCACACTTAATGAGCCATATACCGTTAGTAACCATGGTTACACAATCGGGATCCACGCACCAGGACGATGCTCTTCTTGGTATGACTCAACCTGCCTTGGTGGAGATTCGGGTACTGAACCATATAATGTGACACACCACCTACTCCTTGCTCATGCTGCTGCTGTAAAATTGTACAGAGAAAAATATCAGGTAATTTAATTAGCTTGTTTAACTAGTATTATATAACAACATAAGTGAGAATACTTTATTTTGAGATAAACAATGGTTGCAATTATTATTTTTGGCTCTAAATCAACAAAAAAAAAAATGATCATTCTGGAGCAGGCAAGTCAAAATGGCGTGATAGGAATAACAATTGTTTCACATTGGTTTGAGCCCGCTTCGGACTCACAACAAGATAAAGACGCTGCATCAAGAGCTTTGGATTTTATGTATGGATGGTAAGTATATTATTAATTTATATATAAAATCATTTAAATACTTTATTTATGAATTACAACTTCGGCTAGCTAGCTAGTAGTACTATATATAATATTATAAGTTCACGCTTGGAATTTTTATAGGTTTATGGACCCATTGACAAGAGGAGACTACCCGCAGACCATGCGATCTCTTGTTGGCGCACGATTACCGAATTTCACAGAAGAACAATCCAAGTCACTGAATGGGTCATATGACTACATTGGAGTAAACTACTATTCCGCCAGATATGCAAGCGCTTATCCTAATAATTATTCTGTATCTACACCTTCATGCTACTCAACAGATGCTTATGTTAATGTCACAACAGGTAAGTACAAATTGAAAATTTCAAGTAATTAATGAACTTCTTATAATAATAGATCCTAATATTCATATTCATATATGTTGTGGCAGCTGATCTTAATGGAGTCCCCATTGGTCCACGGGTACGCAACAAATTATTAGATGAAGTTATTGGCATTTTGAAACAATTAATACCTATGCATATATCTTGTTTTCCACATACATATAAAGTCCTAAAAGTCTTGCTAATCTTTAAATGGGATTGCAGGCTGCTTCAGACTGGTTATATGTTTACCCAAAAGGACTTTACGATCTTGTACTCTACACAAAAGAAAAGTATAATGATCCTGTTATATACATTACTGAGAATGGTAAGTAATACTTTAAAACATTAATTAATTGGATCATCAATGTTTCACATATATGTATAATATGGTGTAAAATACAGTTAAGTGTTTTAAACTCTAAATTTAAAATTAAACGCACATTTTTTCTTTGGATAAAAAAATGTATGCATGTGATACTGCATTATATTGCAGGCATGGATGAGTTCAATAATCCCAAATTATCACTTGAGGAAGCCCTTGATGATGCTAATAGAATTGACTACTACTATCGCCACCTTTGTTACCTCCAAGCAGCAATTAAGTAAGATTTATCAAAAATTAATGAAGGCTATATATGTATTAGCCTTCTTACATTTCAGTTATTTAATCCCTACATTGAACTAATTACCTCTTTTTTTTTTTTTTTTTTTTTTTTTTTTTTTTTTTTGCAGGGATGGTGCTAATGTGCAGGGATACTTCGCATGGTCATTGCTAGACAACTTTGAATGGAGCGAAGGATACACGGTTCGGTTTGGTATCAACTATATTGATTATGACAATGGATTGGAAAGACACTCAAAACTTTCAACGCCTTTGGTTCAAAAGTTTCCTCAAGAAATCCTCAATTAGTAAGAAACAAATCCGAAGATATGGGAACAAGAATGCAAGGGCTACCAAATTTGTGTATCAAATGTGAATCCCAATGATGGATAAAGTACAGTGGCTGCTCCATAGTCGTTGTGTGATTTGTGTTTATGTTTTTACTTTTTGTTTGACTCTTTCTGAGCCGGAATAAGTTGCAATAACTCATTATGAGTTAGTTGTCTTTCCTTGTGAGAGTTTAATTTTGATTTTGCTTTATGTTGTTGAAGTGCCCCGTTTATCCAAGTTTGTTGGCTTTATGCCGTGTTGGTGCTTTGGCCGTTTGTGGATGTGGTTGGAAGGATACCTTATTGTCTAGATGTTGATATATCCCTCATGTGTTTGTATTAGTTCTTATGGTCAGTGGCCCTTTACGGCTAAATTATGAATGTAATTTCCTCTAAATAAAAACTTTATGAATAAAAATAAAAACTAGAATAAATGGATGTTCAGCTTTGACCGAAATATTTGCTACTCATGACATCTAGTTTGTTTTAAGTTGAAACTAACTTAGAACAAGATACTAGTGTATAAATTCTTTATGGATCTATTAAAAATTCAAAAGAAAATGCTCGATCAGGTGCTTATTCGAGAAAACGTCGGGTCGGGTAAAAGGACGATATTTTTCTTGAAAAGAAAACTCACATTGCTTGCATAATTAATTTCAGGTGTACAAATCATACATAGATTTTAGCTTATATATGTTTTAATTTCAATACAATACTCCTTCCGCCACATAAACTTTAGCTTTCTTTCTAAACCATTTAAAAATTTATTTTTCCGGAACAAATCCAACCATTGTGATCGGTCACCATGGGATACTTCTGTTCTCTGTAATTATATTTACCTCTACATTATTTCTTCCAACACAATACGATCCATTTATCAAACAAAACAATAAAAAATCCAAGAGCCAGTCCAATTTGATCTCACTTGCACCGAATCCCAATTTCCTCTCGCAACTAATTCAAGATTTGTTGGCTGCGGCAACCGTCAACCAGTTGGACAATTTCATCGTCGTGCCAATGAAGGGCTCTTGGCTCTTTCTACTCACGGTGATCACTAGAAGCTGTCCAAAACACAGAACTAGATAACAAAATAATTAAAATTCTTTGAACTTGTCTTTCTTCAAGGAATTTCCTAAGGAGCCAACTTTTTTTCTACACTTCTTTGCTTGATTTTAAATTACCGTAGTTTTGTTTGTACTTTAAAGTTTAGATGCTTAGTTTTACTTAGAATTCAGGGTTAAAATTTGATCTATTTTAGGCTAAAACCTTAATGCTTTTCATGTAAATTTGTATATATTTTTTTTCTTAAACTTGACGTGTCATGTACAATATCCTGAAGACTGATGTTATTTACACTTTGCTGCAATCTGTAATATTTGAAGACATATATAACCGTAATTTCCATAAAAATAAATAGCTAAATTTTGCTGCTAGAACCTGATATCGATATGGAATAGATTCCATATCACGATCTGGAATTGTTTTTTATAATTCAAATCCCATACATGAATACTTATGCTTTTTATATGCGTAATTTGACATGGGAGGCAAAACTTAATACATTGTTTGTGTTGCTCTGAGTCTTTCTGTATGATCCATATCAACTATCAAGCATGGTTAGTTATTTTTTAAATCACATTCTGATACCACATGATGTGGCACATGACATGGTTAGTTATTCTTTTTCAGATAGCAACATGTCATTCTAATTCTAGTATTGTGACTAAAAAAGATAATGCATATGCCCCTCATGGTCAAGTCCCTTAAAAACTCCGTTTTCGCACCACAATTAATTCTGTCACTTTTTTTCTTTTTATGTGCTACGTGTAAAGCCACATATTGCAGCATATATATCAAGTGAGGAAATCAAGTTGATATGTTAAACCTACTGATGTTTCCTTGCCCTTTTTATATGGATTTCCCCATTTCCTATCTACAAGATTAAACTGTTACACGTTCATCCCAAAGAAATAAATGAAAGTTAAAAATAAATAAAGATTAAATAAAGAAAAAAAAAACTGATATGTATTTAATTTAATGGGAATAAGACGAGTCGACTCTGTTGACAACAGCAATTTGATTTGTTTTGGTTCAACTTTTATTTTTAAAAGTGTTTTTTTTTCTTTTGGAACTGTTACAGCACAATTTGATATGTGCTTAATTACGTCATGTAAGATGACTTTTTTTTTTTTACGTGTTAATAACAGTTCCCTTGTTTAAAAAAAAAAAAAACTGCAAATAGCGGCGCAGTCCCATGGTGAAGGCTTGGCCTCAGCCTTGTTTGCAACAATGTTTGTTTAGGTGCTCATTAAATTCATAACAATCATGTTGGGTGTTAGCTGGGCCATCATTTCTGAATTTCTGAGTCAGTTTGTATTGGATATTTCTTCCCTAGCTTCTGTAGTCAACATTTTGCTACCATTATTGAGCTTTCAATTGATTGTAAATAATAATAATAATGGCATTTGTGTGGTTAAGTCTGAAGCACCCGCAGCTTTGAGGTCCGTGGCAGCAGCAACGTAGCAGCCCCGAAGAAGAAGACAGTGTCGTATAAATACTGTAACTACACACCAACAAGAAGTTAACAACAGTGCACATTGACAAGAAGTCAGTGTTTGGCAATGCAAGTCATCAACAGTGGTTGTCCAGTAAATCTATAAATCTGCTTTCTCATGCCCCAGAGGAACTTACCAATCTCACACCCCAAGACCTGAGAATCTATTGTTTCTGTTGAAAACTAATGCATATTTGTGTAGAAAAAAAACTAGACAATTCTAGAAAACTCAAGAACAAGACAGTGGAGCATGATAATAGCCACACAAATGAAAGAGAAGATGGAAGAATATTCTAGCAAAAGTGAACAAGTGAATGGCTAACTAGTATGGCGGTGGAAATCTCTAGAAGCATGACTACAATATGTGGCTGAAAAATGACTTTGGTAATTCGGTTACTATGCAAACCGACTATCCAAAGTAAAGCTGCTGACTTTACTCATCTATAAATAGGCATTAAGCCTACTCATTGTATTGAAGCTAGAAAAGCTAGCAAACTACTCAAGCAAAGCTAGCTATCTAGCTAACCAACTTGAGTTTGGGAGCTAACCACTAAAACTCCCAAACTAAGGGAGCAAACTAGCTACCCAAATTAAACTATGTTGAGGGCCAAATAGCCCAAACTAAGTTAAGAGAGTGTGATGGCCAATAAGCCAATATGCTAAAAAGAAGGCCAATTAGCCTATACCAGTCATGTACTGTTCTCCTCCAAATCTAATAAAATTCCTTTGTTTCAACTATTGTCTCTTGTCCTAAACCCCTTCACCACATAAACCAACATTGGTATCAGCTCCACTCCTTCACCCACCTCCCTAAATTCCAACAAGTGGTATCAGAGCTGGTTCGATCGCATTGGGCGTCAGAGCTAGTTCGATCGCTTTGGGAGTAAGGGTCGTGTTCGATCAAGTCTGGGCGCATGGGCCGATTCTAAGGAAGCAAGGTACATGCTATCAATACTTAATTCAAGATTTCAAGAAATCTAGAGAAGGAGAAGGAAATCTAGAGAAAGTTCTAGAGGAGGAGATAGCGAAAATAAAAGAGATGGCATGAGAGGAAAAACTTTTCTCCATGTGGGGTGTGTAAAAAGTTAAGACACCCAGAAAAAGATAAAAAAATAAAAAAGAAGTCTGAATGTTGAAACTAAAAAAATTGGGTGTTGAGAAGAAAAAAATATTGTTGGCGAAAAACTATCAAACTAACTATGAACGGAGAAAGTGCCATAAGAGCACGAAGAAAGTGCCACACGGGCACGGAACTGCAACATCAACTAGATGTTCGTCAATGCTAGCTTCAGGAGGAGCATGCTCGGAGAAACACAAATATGCATTAAGGAGGAGTGTTGAAAACTAATGCATATTTGTGTAGAAAAAAACTAGACAATTCTAGAAAACTCAAGAACAAGACAGTGGAGCATGATAATAGCCACACAAATGAAAGAGAAGATGGAAGAATATTCTAGCAAAAGTGAACAAGTGAATGGCTAACTAGTATGGCGGTGGAAATCTCTAGAAGCATGACTACAATATGTGGCTGAAAAATGACTTTGGTAAGTCGGTTACTATGCAAACCGACTATCCAAAGTAAAGCTGCCAACTTTACTCATCTATAAATAGGCATTAAGCCTACTCATTGTATTGAAGCTAGAAAAGCTAGCAAACTACTCAAGCAAAGCTAGCTATCTAGCTAACCAACTTGAGTTTGGGAGCTAACCACTAAAACTCCCAAACTAAGGGAGCAAACTAGCTACCCAAATTAAACTATGTTGAGGGCCAAATAGCCCAAATTAAGTTAAGAGAGTGTGATGGCCAATAAGCCAATATGCTAGAAAGAAGGCCAATTAGCCTATACCAGTCATGTACTGTTCTCCTCCAAATCTAATAAAATCCCTTTGTTTCAACTATTGTCTCTTGTCCTAAACCCTTTCACCACATAAACCAACATTGGTATCAGCTCCACTCCTTCACCCACCTCCCTAAATTCCAACAGTTTCTCTCTCTCTCTCTCTCTCTCTCTCTCTCTCTCTCTCTCTCTCTCTCTAGAGTAATAAACTCAAATTCAAGTTCAAAATGGGAGTTTTGGTTGTCAAATTGATTTTAATATACTTACTTTTTAATGCAGCATTGTTGGTTTGCTGTTGGAGCTCCATGTATTTGGAGCTGCGAGGGAATGAGACCGATAGGCCGGCACAGCTAGCCTTCAAAGCACAAATAAGGCAAGATCCTCATAATGCAACAAGCTCCTGGAATGAATCCACTCACATTTGCCTGTGGCACGGTGTCACCTACAGTCGACGACATCGCCAAAGGGTCACAAAGCTGGACCTCCACTCTCAAGAGCTGGCAGGGTCCCTATCCCCCCATATAGGAAATCTAAGTTTCCTAAGGGAGCTAAAGTTACAAAACATTGATAGATCTAAGAGAGAGAGTTGAGAGAGAGAGAGAGCTGAGAGAGAAGAAGAGTGGAAGAGAGAACAATGAAAATGAAAAAGTGAGAAGAAGGTGATACATAGACAATAAGGAGTATTTATAGGTGTTAGATTTATAAGGTTAAAAAAAAGTTGTTATTTTACCAATGTTTACTCAAGCCGATGACATTTAGAGCTATTTTCCCTTCTTTTTTTTTTCCAGTTTTTGCAAGCTGCCAAAAACCATTCGCTACTCATACGGCATCAACAATTCTAAAGTTATTATTGTACTTGAGAAACACAGTACGCTAGACTCTAGATCATAGCAGAAAAGAAAAAAACACAAAAACAATTGATGAAAAGATGAAATCAAATTGTCAAAATAAAAATGAATCCAGTTATTAATCCAGTTCACGTGCATGATTTCTCATAGAAGCATCATTGCTGAAGCCACTACAGCTGAGGAACCAGATAGATTTTGCCTCACCTTTTTTTGTGTGTGGACAAATTGGTACATGAATAAAACCAGGGTGCAAACAAGGCACCAAATACAAACAGGCAGGAGTCCAATGACAGGGGACTACAGGCAAATAAAACATCAAAAGTGAACATAGCTCGTGAATACAGATTGGAAAGAAAGAGACGCTACTTCAAAAAGCCTTAAGTCGTCACAAACAAACCAGCATCAGTCTAACCATTTTGTGGCGGTGGGCATGGTAGGCCATCCTTGTTTAGAATGCCTGTCAGAGAGGATGGGGGTCGGTCAACCCAGACTAAAGAGAACATCCTCGAGGAAGATAGCTTGGCTAAGTGATCAGCTGCCAAGTTGGCGGTTCTGGGAATCCAAGACCAATGACATTGATGAAAATTACTAGAGAACTGTCAAATGGTTTTAAGAAGAGGGTATAATTGCCACCTCCCTCTTGCAATGCTTCCAAGAACACTAGAAATCGCCTCGCGTGAGTCGGATTTAATTATCACATTATTCAAATCCTTATGAAGAGCAAACTTGCAGCCTTCTAATATTGCCGAAGTCTCAGCCTCAATTGAGGATGACGCATTGGATGGGCCAGAGAAACTTGCCAGGAAAGACCCATTGGCCCTTCGAATTATGACCCCCACACTAGCAACATCCATACTGTTAACAAAGGGATATGAGCTAAAAGAAACAGAGAGAATGTTTTGAGAATCTTCTAGACTTCTTTCTGTTATTCCACTCAATGAATTACATTAGCTCTATTGAGCCTTTATATACTCTGATTACAGATGCATTGCATGAATTTAATTAATGCCAGCTCATCATGACACCTCAGCTATTAGCCCCCCTCAATCGCAACTGGGCTTAAGCCAAGGCTGAGATTGTGACAGTGTTTTATAAACAAGGGACTGTGAAGACCTTTGGTAAAAATGTCTACAATTTATTCTTCAGTCTGAACATACTGAACTACAAGATCTCTGCGTTGAACTCGCTCTCGACAAAGTGAAAATCAAGCTCTAAATGCTTGATTCGTGAATGGAAAATAGGATTGCTACTCAATGCAAGAGTAGATAGTTTGTCACTATAGAGTGTAGGGGCCTCGGGAATAAAGACATGCAAGTGTTGAAGAATATGGCGAGTCCAAGCAATATCACCGCACGCTTAGCTAATGCACGGTATTCTCGCTCGGAACTTCGAGAAACGGATGATTGCTTGCGAGAAGACCAAGAAACAGGATTATTTCCAAGAAACACCACATATCCGTAGTAGATTGACGAGAATTAGGGTCCCCCCGCCTAATCAAGGCCACAAGAGCGCTTAAAGAAGTAGATCCTGTGGTAAAAGTCAAACCATATCAAGAGTGCCATATAAATATCGAAGAATACGTTTTACCAATCCCATATGAACATCGGGTTGGAGCTTGCATGAATTGACACACACTATTTATCGCAAATGCAATATCCGGACGTGTAAAAGTCGATATTGTAGAGCTCCAACTATACTACGAAAATGAGTAGGATCTCGTAAGCAAGGAGCCTTCATTCTTTAAAACAGACAATGAGGTTTACATGGAGTCACCAAGGTTTACAAGCCTTCATTCCAGCCCGCTTAAGCAGATCCTTAGCATACTTTGTTTGATGAACAAATAAATCTCCATTAGAACCATAGGTAATCAGAATCCCAAGAAGTAAGAGTGCCCATATCTTTCATATCAAACGTAGTGCTCAAATCATCTATAACCAACTGAATTAAAGAAGAAGTCGAACATGTGATGATGATATCATCAACATATAATAACAGAATCACAACATCAGCACCATCTGTCTTGACAAATAAACTTGGATCAGAATGAGAGGAGCAAAACCCCAAGGCAGGTAAGTAGCCAGTGAACTTGGCATTCCACGCACGTGGGGCTTGCTTTAATCCATAAAGAGACTTCTGAAGATGACACACAAAATCTGGATGTTCAACATCTTCAAAACCAGGAGGTTGACGCATATATACCTCTTCTTGTAACTCACCATGCAAAAAGGCATTCTTAACGTCTAATTGACGTAGAGGCCATTTATTGGAAGTAGCCAAACTAAGGATAATACATACAGTTGTATGACGAACCACAGGGCTGAAGGTCTCATCAAAATCAATACCAGGTTCCTGACTAAACCCCTGAGCAACGAGTCTTGCCTTATGACGAGCAATACTACCATCTGCATTATGTTTGAGCTTATAAATCCATTTACACCCTACAACATTCTTGCTAGAGGGACGAGGAACAAGGACCCAAGTGCCTTGAATAGTTAACGCCTCAATCTCTTCAACCATGGCCTGCTGCCATTCAGGTTTACTATTAGCTTCCTTAAAGAAACGAGGTTCCTCAGCCTCTGTAATATCTATTAAAGTGGTAGCAAAACATTGAAAATTACCAAAGTCTTTGTGAGGTAGATGACTAGTCTTAGATCGAGTTTGCATAGGATGAGTATTCGAAACCTGTAAAGGGTCAGAAGGAGAAGAACACTGTGGTGAAATAGGAAGCAACACCTGGAGTTGATCAGGATCAAGAATGGGATGCATATAGGAGTGTTGTGACGAGGCTGCTGTAGAGTCTGGCTGTGATGAGTGAATAATATGAACATGACCAGATGCAGCGAAGAGGAAACAGTTGATGTAGAAGGTGATCTTGGAACGAAGACTGTAGAAGAAGGCATGGACACAACAATAGCCTAAGTCGGAGAACCAAGAGGTGTAGAAGAATCTAAATGAGAAGAGAAACCACTAGCATTCCTCATAGGAAACACCAACTCATCATGTATGACATGGCGAGAAACCACTACCTTTTGATTATGTGGATGAAAACACAAGACCCCTTTATAACCAAGGGAGTAACCAAGGAACACACATTGTGTAGAACGTGATTCAAGCTTGTGATTATTATAGGGCCATAGGAAAGGATATACTGCCGAACCAAAAATCTTGAGAGATTTAAGATCAGGAACATGACCATATAAACGAACATATGGGGAATCCATCTTTAACACTGAACATGGCATCCTATTAATTAGAAAAGCAGCATGAGCAGCTGCATAATACCAAAATTTATCAGACAAACTAGAAGTAGCAAGGAGGATAATTGCTGTTTCCATGATATGACGGTTCTTTCTTTTAGCAATCCCATTTTGCTGAGGCGTATAGGGACACGAAAACTGATGTACAATACCCTTGTCTGCGAGAAAACCTTTAAAAACTGTGCTATTATTATCACCACCGCCATCCGATTGCAAATATTGAACAGAGGCATGAGAATGGTTTGCAATAAAGGCATGAAATTTAACAAAGACTGAGTAAACATCTGATAAGAGTGAAAAAATCCACAAGTATATCGTACAGTCATCGATGAAAGAAACATAGTAACGGTATCCTCCATAAGCAACACAAGAAGCTGGACCCCAGACATCTGTGTGCAATTTTTGAAAAGGAAGAAGAGATACAGATTGAGAAGGGGAAAATGGTAAATGATGCATTTTACCATTCAAACAAAAACTATAGATACTTGGTGATTCTTTAGGGTGAACAGGAAGTTGTGATTGTTTAAGCATATGATGAAGAATGTCATTGGAAACATGACCAAACCGTTGATACCACAAGGTTGAATGAACCTGCTGCCCTAGAAAAGCTTGCTTGGAAACTATTGAGGAAGGTTGTTTAGGACTAACAATTGATGGAGATGCATGTTGAGGAATTGGATACAATCCCTTATGACTCTTTCCCTTGAATAGTAGAGTCTTTGTGACCTTGTCCTGCACATAGACATTAGATGCATCAAAAATCACCCACAATTATTGTCTTTGCATAACTGATAGACTGATAATAAATTGGTGGCCAACTGTGGAACATGATAAACAGTATTGAGATGTAGTCCAGACAGAGAAGCCTTGCCAATATGGGAGATAGACAGACCTGCTCCATTCCCAATTGTAATTGTGTCACCAGAGTTATAAGGAGCAATATTAGTCATGTTAGACAGATTGTGGGTCATATGGTGTGAGGAACCACCATCGGCAATCCACAAGTCATCTCCAGAAAAAGTAGTAGCTTGAGCATTCATGGCATGAAGATTAGATGGTGGAGCTGATCCGTGATACGCAAAGTTGGTATGATGGTAGCAGTCCAAGGCAGAATGGCCTTTCTTGCCATAGATTTGGCATTCAATGATGGAAGGAACAGAAGATCCAGACTCCGGAATATGATGATAGCATGTAGAAGCAATATGTCCACATTTGTTACATATTTGACACTCAAGAATTACATGAGACTTAAAACCTGAGGAATGAGACGAAAACTGAGGTGAATACCCTGGACCAATGGGAACTCTTGGACCAAAACCTCTACCAGGAGCATGAGATAACTGGGATGGACCATGAGAAGGATTCTGAAAATGGGGACGATAACTTTCAGATGACGAACTTCCATGAGCACCAGACTGTTTAACCCCATTAAAACCATGAAATGAGGGAGTAGATTGAGCAGTAACAGCACCAACAGTGGATGTAGAAACACGATCAGTAGAATATTCAAAATGAGAACTAGAACCATGTTCATACGAAGAAGCAGCCATAAGACCATTCATTTGGTGAGATAAGGCTAATATGCGAGACTCAATGTTACGTTCAACAGAGAGAAGTTGAGCACAAAAATCCTTGAGAGTAAGAGGTGCGTCATGAGCATATATCACCATTTTAATCATATCATAATCAGCAGGTAAACCATTAAGGGTAGCTATAATAATGTCATCATCAGTCAATTTCACCCTAGCAGCAGCAAGTTGATCTCGAAGATGTTTGAGTCGTAGTAAAAACTTTTCCACAGAATCAGCCCCTTTGGTAATGGTATGCAATTCGGTTTTTAATTGAGTAACTCTAGCTCTAGAAACGGAAGCATAACGATCAGACAAGTTCAACCATGCCTCACGTGCAGACTTACAGCCGACCACATACTCTATGGCATCATCAGATAAAGTGGCAATCAACAAGCTTAACAAGGCTTTATCCACTTGAAGCCATTGTTTATATTCCTCAGTGTATTCACAAACTTAGAAGGACAGACACTAGAGCCATCGAAATGTTCATATAAATCATAGCCTTGAAGAACCGATTGAAACTGATAGCTCCATTTCACAAAATTATCCTCAGACAGACGAATAGTGATAATTCCTAGCAAACCTTCAATCTTAGGCATAGTGAAAGGCATGTTGAAGCAGGGAATTGTACAAATGAGTAAGAACCGACAATTAAACACTAGCTCGATGAGTGAGAAAATTAGACTTTAAGGCTTCGTATTGAAGAATTAGTCAAATTCCACACACACACAAAAATAACAATAGTAGGCTTTGTGACTAAGAATTCCCCAAATTCAACAATAATAGGCTTCGTGCCTAAGAATTCCATAAATTCAACAAGAATAGGATTCGTGCCTAAAATTCCCCAAATTCAACAAGACACAGCTTCGTACCAACAAAAATCAACAATTCAAGGCTTCGTGCCAACAAATCAAACTAAATCTAAGAACGGTGTGCTCAAAAAAACAGAGAACGGCTTCGTGCCTAAGAATTCCCCATAGCAGAACCAATAGCAAACCATGACGAAGAGGGAAAATCCATACCAGATCTGGTGAACAAAGCAAGAAGAAACCAGTACGTATAATCGCCAGCAATATCACCTCAAGAATCACTGCAATCCACGCACAACAGACGAACGATGCGGAAGCGAAAAAAAAATATCGAGCCTGGGCTTTGGTACCATGTTAAGAAAGAGATAGGAGCTAAAAGAAACAGAGAGAAACAGAGAGAATGTTTTGAGAATCTTCTAGACTTCTTTCTGTTATTCCACTCAATGAATTACATTTGCTTTATGGAGCCTTTATATACTGTGATTACAGATGCATTGCATGAATTTAACTAATGCCAGCTCATCATGACACCTCAGCTATTACATACCATGCTTCCAAGAGGCATCCACATTAACTTTTACAAAATCATTACCGGGAGGCATCCACTGCTGAGTTGGGGATATATTTTGAAGAGGCTGCCGATGAATGACATTCTTGTTGATATGCGCGCTAGTGAACTATGCATAGGCTATTTGGGACTCTCTTATAGCTATATCCGGAGAGGGTCTGCTTTGCTCAAAGGCCATCTTACAGCGCAATTTCCAAATATGCCAACATGTGAAAGCAATAATAGATATAATCCTGCAAGAGTCATTGGGACTGCAAGCAGATCACCAACTGTAGTAAGGAGCCAGTTAGCAAAAGTGGAGATAGAGAACTTATCTATTCTCAAGTTCAGCTGCCCACCAACCCAAATTGGCACCACCCAAGTACATAAAAGCAGCATATGTTCCACAGTTTCAAGCTCGTTGCAACAAATGGGGCATATAGGGGATGAGCTTATTTTCCTCTTGAACATGTTTTCTTTAGTAGCTAGGCAATTCCTGGGAGCTTTCCACAAGAAATTGCGGATTTTTGGAGCGGCTTCCAAACTCCAAACAAGCTTCCAAACTTTAGGATCAGTCACCAAAGAAGAAGATGGGGCCCGTCCATGTCTACGATCAGATTCCTGCTGAAGCCAGAGATACCCAGACATCACGGAATAACTCCCCGACCTCTCAAAAGGCCAAATTAGACGATCTTGTTCCCCAGTTAGTCTAATTCGAGATATTTACATAAGCTTCATGGTTCGATATTTGCTGCCTTATAGGTGAAAGCTCCCACTCCTTGGTGACAGGGTTGATAATTGTCTCCACAAGTTGATTAAGATTCAAAGCTTGCGTATTCCTCAGTTGGATTCTACCATCTTAGTGGCCTGGCAGCCACCTATCAACCCAAATTCTTGTTTGTGAACCATTTAACACTTGCCAAATTGCACCCTTACAAATAATATCCCTCCCTTGCAGAAGGCTTGACCAAGCCCAAGAGGCGCGCCCCTCTTTTGTGGCCTCCAAGAAGCTACAAGTTGGGAAGTACCGAGCCTTTAGAATTTGTGCCCATAGAGAGTTAGGCTCGTTTATAAGTCTTCAGCAGTGTTTGGTTATCAGGGCAAGGTTGAACTCATGGAGGTTGCGAAAGCCCATGCCACCATTGTTCTTTGGTTTTCCTAGAGCCTCCCAACTAAGCCAATGAATTCGTTTCTCCCTTCTTGACTGGCCCCACCAGAAGTTGTGTAGCAAGGAGTCAATTTCTCTATATACAGATTTGGGAAACAAGAAAATATTCATAGGGTATTGAGGGATAGCTTGTGCCACAGCCTTTATAAGGACCTCTCGACCAGCTTGAGACAAAAGTTGTTGTTTCCTGCCCTGAATTTTCAACAAAATCCTCTCTTTTATGTAGAGCAAAGCTTCACGTTTGGCTCTTCCCCAAATGGTAGGAAGACCAAGGTATTTTCCTGGGTCGTCGACCTCTGGCATACTAAAAACACCACAAATCTCTTCGCAAATATTTCCTGGAGTGTTGGAGCTGAAGTATAGGGTGGATTTGGAGAAGTTTACTCGCTGTCCAAAGGCATTACAATATGCATTAACCTTGGTACATATGGTTTGACCGCTGGAGACATTGAGGCCCATTCCCAAATCCAAATGGGTCTCAAGCTCGTTTACCCCAAAAAATCGAAGGAGGAGAAGAAGATGAGATTGAGATGGATCGATCGATGGTGGAGGGAAGGATGGAGAGAGACAGGGAGGAAGGAAAACAAAGAATTTTTGGATATGGAAATTTTTGTTTGTGGGAGATGAGGAACAGATACAATACAGATACTGAAAATTGGGGATTAAATTAATATTTAATAATAATTGGTTATTGTTTGGTACGGTATGACACCAAACGGGATGACACGAGATTGGCACGGTTTGGCACGATTTCGGGAAGGTTTTGGTATTCCGGTTTTGATGCCCACCCCTACAACCAACATATATAATGGGAATATATGCATAGGAAAACTAACTTCCAGTGAGTATCCAATCTGGTTTTGAGCAGCAGTGCAGTCGAAAACTTACTTCTGTTTTCAATTTTGGACTTATACCGAATTTATTCTTTTAATTAAAGCTTTCTACCTGATCAGTATCTCTGGTTTCCCTGTTAAATATTTGTTTTCTCCACATCCTTTTATGCTGGTGAATTCCTTTTCTAATGGGGACTACGTTTTTCAATGTCTAAACAAGCCAATAGTTCTGAAAGTCCGCCAAGGATACAATTTTGCACAACTAGCCTACCTCGCTACTTGTTTCCTAGTATAAGAAAGTATAAATTAATGTCGGGTTTTGAAGAATTTCAAGAATATTAATCAACTCTGTGCTGATTGCTTCTTTCGAATAATTATGGTAACCATACAATCTCTAATATGACTTACTGGTAGCTCAAAATACGTGCAGTTTGTTGTGCAATTAAACACTCCAAGACCTTGTTCTCAATGGATTTATGACAAGCACACACAAGTGTTTAGGATGAATCAAAACTCACACACTAGAAAATAAACAAGTAATAAATAACACAAGTGTTTATAGAGGTTCAGCAATTGCCTACATCCCCTTTGGTGATCCCTTGAGAAATTTCACTAAGAAAAGATATGAACAACTTTGGTTTATAAAGATAAACCCCTTAGCTCACTACTCTTTCTCACTTAGCTCACTTTTCTCTCACCTAGCTCAAACCCTTTTGATGCCTCTTGTGAAACTCTCTCCTAACAAGTTTATAAGTGTTCTAGCTTATTTTCCTCTTGATAGTTCTCACTCTTTATATAGAGAACAATATGAAAATATCAAAGACAACCATCCAAAAAACTAGCTAACATGGCAACTCAATTCCAACTTGAATTGATTGCCACCTCCTAACATGGCAACTCAATTCTCACTTGAATTGGTTGCCACCTCCACTTGTTTCCAAAGTGTTAACTCAATTCCTAATTGATTTGGTTTCCATCACCCAACTCAATCACATGAGTCCAACCAAGTTTGGCAGCCACCTTATTTCTTTAATGAGTTCTATCTTCATTAAAGATTGGGGTAACAAAGTATCTACAAATATCTTGACAGCTGGAGTAGATTTCCAGCAACTCATTTGTTGCTGCAACTTGTTTTCTCATTCACATTACATCATTGGTGAGCCACTTATTCAACACAGTTTGTTCTGGGCTCTTAGCCCCCCTTGTTACAAAAAAAAATGGTGCAGTTTTACCTCAAAAAGATTAATGCATCAAATTCAATAACTTTTTCGTTGAGTCTACTCAATTTATCCTAAATATGTATGTCATTGTCGAGTTTGTGTGAGTCAAAATTGAGACATCCCAAAAAAGTGGAAACAATTCCGCTAAACTAAAAGAGATACAGTTAGAAAGTAGTAAAAAATTAAAGAAGGCTATGGCATTTAATACACACACGCACGTTTACATGATATGCTCTAAATATCACAATTATATTTGGTTAATTGCAGAAAAGATTGATGATCACAAGAATGGATGAAATTGGTATTCGGGTGGAAGGGGTAAACTAATTGCAATGTAAGATCTAACCCAAAATGGAAACACAGAACAATCACGACAATCACAGAAACAACAACCTCATGGTGCAACACATATTATTCATCAAGCATTCAGAGATGCTCAACATAGTATGACAAGTCATAAGAATAACACACCAGAACATGTTCACCCAAAACCCCACCACTGGGAAAAATAGGGGGTCATCACTCCGACCAAGCAATCCACTATGTCAAGAAAATTCGTACTGCAAGGTAAGCATCAGCTCAAGCAATCCTAAATCTAAAGGACGAGCACTACCTCACTGTGCAACTTTCTTCACCAACATAGCCGAGCTTGTAGCTAGTCCTTCACGGCAATGACAGCTTCCTCTTCAGTTCGTTCATCCCATGGCACCAGCAGTACATCTCCAACAACAAGATCGATGCATGAAATATAGATTCAAGGAAAGAATTGACCTCTTCAAGAAATCATCCATGAAGAGATTGATTCAAGAATCTGATCTAGATATATATGAATATGTGTTTGATTATTCTAGATGCAGATATAAATCTTCAAAGCAGTTTTCAAAAAACAATTTCAAAAACTCATTTTCGAAGATGCAATGTTCACTCACAGAGGAAAAGATGCAGATGTAAATAGAAACCTCTCAAAAACCTTTCTCTTTGTAAGTGACGGCTGCCAAAGGAATGATGGGCACTTGTCCTCAAAATTCCTAGGTCAGAAAAGGACATATGGCAGCAGAAGAATGTCTGATAATAAGACAAAAGCCGTTAGGACCCAGCTGGACGAATAGGACAAAAACTGTTAGGACCCCAGCTGGACTCACATGAGAAAATAGATGATCTAGCAATAGAGCGCAAGGAATGAATTAGACACAAAAAATGTCCGATGAATCAGACACAAAAGAAGAATCAATATGTCCTACTATATATATGCAATGCATGATTTACCATCAAGGATCTTGATTGCATCGTGTCACCGTTGATTTCAGCCACAATAATCATCTTCAACTAGACTAACCTAGTCTAATTAACCTTGAGCTTGATGGATTACATGTGCAATTACAAAATTGTCAAGGAAAGCTAAAACCCTTAGCTAACCATATCCTAACAATGGAGATGTTGTTGTTGATCAATATCACCACTATAAGGTTTGGAAATCACATGATTTTATTTTTTAGACCTTATATATTTGAATTTGAACAAGAGGCGACTATGCGATCTCTTGTTGGAGATCGATTACCAAAATTCACAAAGCTAGAATCCAAGTGGTTGAGTGGGTCATTTGATTATATTGGAATAAACTACTATTCTGCTAGATATGCAAGCGATGTCTCTACGAATTATTTGGTACCTCCAAGCTACTTAACAGATCTTCACGTTAATGTTACAAGTGAGTACAAATGTAAGCTTCCAATAATTCACTAAGTTCTTAGAATAATTGGATTCTAATATTCATTCATATCTATATATGTTGTGGCAGCTCACCTTAATAGCGACTTACTATGAATAATGCGAGCTAGCATTTGGGGCTAATGTCTGTAGATGTGATACTTCCTGGTCAGAGACGGAGAATCGGTGTTATCGGATCTGGTAATAAACGTATGCTTAGTAGGGGGCTGAATCGGCTTGCTTTTGGTACTAAATTCCTCCTCCACCCAAGCGTTTATTGCTCTCTTTCTCGACGAAGGAATTGATAGAGGGCGTTGGCAAAGATAAAGAAGTGAAATCTTGTTCGATAAGATGGGATCAAGTATGGGTACAAACAGGGCCGTCCCTAAGATTTTGAGGGCCCTGTACGAAATTTAAATTGGGGCCTCACATAATATAATACGAAAATACTATAAAAAAATCTACCATGCCTTAATGTCATAAAATAACATTTTCATCGATATCAACATTTTCATTGTCATCATTCTCATTATGCTCAACATTACCCACATATTCATCCATATTGTTTTCAGTATCTTGCAATTCCTCAACATTATCTTCTTGTAAATATTTTCATCAATTGTAGCATGTGATTCTTTAACCAATAAATCTATCTAGAGCTCCTCTTTGAGATTGAGTCAATTCCTTAATTTTTCTTTTTCTAAGTCTTTTTGTATATCTAGAAACATATTTTTTAGTGGGTGGCATGTTTAAATTATAAAGAAAAATTCTAAAACCCTATAACCTGGAAGATAACCCCAACAAGAAATAGATAAATATTTCTAAAAACTATATTTTCTTATATAACCAATCATCAACATGATAATAATTTAATAAAATAAGTCATGTAATATATAGATTGAAATTTAGATACATACCTGGATTTGAATTGAGATTTGATTGAATCTGACTATATGATTTTGAGTGGTTTTTTATGAATTTAGGAATTTGGGTTTTCACTTTTTGATGTTAAATTCCTGAAATTGAAAGAATAACAAAAATTGTCAAGGGATTGAAAAAAGAACCAAAGAGATTGATGAATGATGATGATTGCTTACTAGAAAATAAGAGTTTAAGAGAAAGAAGAAGTCATGAAGTTTTTTTTGTTTTTTTTAGTGGAAGAAAGTACTTTGATACTCGAACAAAAGAGATTGATATATATTGCTACTAGTTAGCTTAGTTTGATGTTTCCCATTTTTTTAACGTGTTTCTGTTTTATTTATTTAAAGTTGTTATAATGCAAAAAAAATAAATGCAAATAGAATGTCTTCAATGAAACTCGAACTCATGCCTTCTTTTAAGGGATATGCGATGGAAAGCCAATTCTGCCACACACACTTTTGTGCCAACATGTAGTACGCTAAAGTATATATACAATTCCTGTAATATTAATATATATATATCTCTAATATAAAGGAATTTTTTTTTCGGAGGCCCTCAAAAATCGGGGGCCCTGTGCGGTGGCGCCACTTGCGCCACCCCAGGGCCGCCCCTGGGTACAAAGGTGTTCGTATAGAAGTCAAGGGAAGGGTTTTCAAGGAACCAGGTCCTGGGGACTTCTATTAAGAACGGCTTTTGGTCTTAGTATGTGGTACAACATATAGAGTAGTGAGACGCTCTACTTCCTCTTGTTCAGTTATCGATCCATCGGTCCACGGGTCCATATTATTAGATTAAGTTATTAGCCTTTGGATGATTAATATATATACATATATTTTGTTTAAAACATACAAATATAAGTCCTAAAAGTCTCGCTAATCTTCAAATGGGATTGTAGGCCGCTTCAAACTAGTTATATATTTACCCTAAAGGACTTCACGATTTTGTACTCTACACAAAAGAAAAGTATAATGATCCAATTATTATATGACTGAGAACGGTAATTAATAGTTTTATGCATTAATTAATTGCATCATAAATGTTTCCCATATATGTATAATGATTTAAAATATAGTTAAATATTACTGCAGGCATGGATGAGTTCAGTAATCCCGAATGGCAACTTGAAGCCACAATTAAGTAAGTGTTAGTTAAGAAATTGATTAAGGGTATATATACGGTCTAGCCATCCTACCACTACTACAAAATTGCAAAACCACGACACAAAATAGACGACGGTGCAGTTTAAAACCGTCATCATATTTTAAAAGATGACGAGTTTACAAAACGTGTCGTGATATACCATTTTATACACCACTAAAATGGAGTTGTGTTTTAAAACACGACATTTCTAAATTACAAAGGTCGTCTTTTAAAACACGCTAGGCTACTTAAGTGAGTTCACTCCCGACCTAAAATTTTCAGATTTCCCCCCAACTCGAAAACATTCCCTCCCCTAATTCTCGCAGCGCTCTCTCAACTCTCTGAATCTCCCTCTCAACTCTCTTAAATAGGCCCTCTGAATTTTCCTCATCTCTCTTCCTCCTTCAACGTCACAGATCTCTCTCTTCATCTTTGAATAAGAGAGTTAGTTCGACTAAACAAGGAGAGAGAGAATGCATTCGACAACACACAGAGCCGAAGAGAGAAAACTGGGGTAGAAGAAACTCAGAGCAGCAAGAAGCCCCAAATTATACTTCGAATCAACAATACGTAGGGCAGAGTGAATGTGCGAACAAGAATTGTGCGAGAAATCGAAATAAAACTCGAAGAATGGCGAGGAACAGGAAGAGAGAGCCATCGTCGACTCTGCGTACAATGAGCTCACTTTGCTAGGGTTTCAGCGTTCTTCGTCAGCACCTCTTCCTTGTCGACGTCCTGAAATCTTGGTTTAGGTGAGATTCAGTTAGGGTTTCAAGTTCTTGGGTAATTCCAGTTAGGTTTCAATTTATTGGGTAATGTCAGTCTCTAATCTTACTTTGTCTTTTATCAAAGCTAGAGACTGAGAACTGGAAAACAGAAAGGAAGAAGGGAATCGTGAGAGACGTGATCACAAAAAATGGCGAGGAACTCGGGTTTTGATACGACATTTGTTTGGCAATTGCAGCAACCCTTGTGCGACTCTCTCTCCTCTAAGGCAGATCCAAAGGTTCTAGGTATTGATTTTAACGTTTTTTTTCGTTTGGGTCTAATTTGGGTTTGAATCTTAGTGAGTTTTACTTGATCTATTAAGTTTTATATGGTTTTTATTTTTTTTGGATTATGTGGGTCTGATAATCTTTAGGTGTTGATTTGGGTGATTTGGGAGGTGTGGCTGAGAAGACTTCGGATTAAAGGAGAATTAGTTGATTAGTAGATGAAAAGGGGTACTTTCGATTCAAAACAGGTTAGCAGCCCGCTCCCTTTATGTCAGTTTTTGCATGATAGTCATGGTTTCCCCAATCAAACAAAGAACTTAAGATTCGTCAATTATAGAACTTTACCAACGGTGAGCTTCAAGGAACTAAAACGCTATAGCTATAGGCTAAGTTGGCAGATGTGTGTTTATTTCCTCTCTTTTTTTCGTTTATATCAATTTTAAGCATTTACAGTAGTTCCTGATACCCTAATAATCTTGTCTATTCTTCTTAGAGAAAGAAGTCAACTCTAACCAGTTAGGAAACGGTGGCTGACTCTGTTTGTGTTGGTTTAATGACAGAGAAATAAAGGGAAGTATTTTCTGCAGCAAACAGAATTATTTTCCCATTTTTCTATAAGTGACCAATATGCATCCTAGAAGAAAGTAAAGTGAAAGTAAGTCCAAAAAGGAGAATGAATCTCTTTAATTGTTACAATCTGCTAATTTTCTTCATGTTCCTTGCTTTGATTTTGATTCGTCTCATTTTCTGTTTCAAGTTTATTCTTTTAGCAATGGGTAGTTATCATTTTAATATTTGGAGGATTTGTACTAATGAGAATTTCAATTTCATTTTACTAATATTTACAAGCTTTATTATAGAAAACTGAAATTCTTATTATGTGCTGGAATAATTTCAAAATGGTTGCTTATAATGCTTACAGATTGATCCTAGAAGCTCATCAACATCTAATGTAGTTTTCAGTTTGCAATTTTCTGGTTTTTTTTTTTTCCTTTTCTTGTTGCTTTGGTGTGGGGTTGTTTATTTCCTGTTCGTTTTCTTGCTTTTAAGAGAACTTTGCATTTAATTTTGCTTATCCTCAATATGATTTTGAAGGGGAGTGTTGATGTAGGCTATAAGCAGTCTTATGTTTAGAGATGATAGAGCATATTTTTTGCGTGATCTTGGAACTGTATCCCTTATTCTATGTGGATTGATGGATGTGTTACTTTACTTGTAGGAATATGGTCATAGAGTTAGGCTAACAACTCATGCAAATTTCAAAGGAGCAATTTCCTAGCACCAAAAAGAAGAACAAAAGAAAGAAACGGACATATCATGGATGTTCTTGTCCAAAAAAGGTGTGGTTGAGATAGGTAATTGTAAAGTACTTTGGTTTGAATCATTTAGAGTTCTTTGACATTGATCTGAAATATTGGTTTTCATAATACGCAAGTAATGTTGTACTTGGAAGCATAAAGTAGAATCTGGAGGCCTACACCAACTATCTGCGCCTCATTAGTATTCTTCGTTGGTTAATGAATGATAGTTTCTTTCCTATTTTATTCTCTTTGGAGCACTGAAGTTGTCTTTGCTTTGCAGGAAATCTGCTTAACCCTAAATCATGATGAAGTGCTTGGTGACTGGACAGAATTTCTAAGGGAATATATACATGGTTAGGATCACCGCTTATAGACCTTGGGAGTGAGTTTTTGTGGGTAACTTAGAACTGCATAGACTTGTGTTTTAGTAGATATTGCCAAATATCCAGTTTCTTTTGTGTTTGGTTAACTTTATGTAAATCAGTTGTATAAGGCTAAATTAGTTTTACCTTGGAAGAATAATTTTGTATTTTGGTTAGGCCACAAATTTATTCTCAAAGGTCGGTTGTGATGAATCCTTTTGTATTTTGGAACATTTGGTTGTATGAGATCATATTTGATGACATTTTTGAATTGAAATATTTTGAAATAGGTTTTGAGATTTGAAAATGTCCATTAATTGCAAATGAAACAATCCAAAAGAATAAATAGGTTTTGAGAATAAATAGACGATTTTTTAACAAATTGTCGTTTTAAGAGTTAATAGAAGACGGTTCTTTTAGAAAAATCATTGTCTTTACATTTAATAGACGACGTTTCTTTTAGAAAAACCGTCGTCTATTATGTTAATAAACGACGGTTTTTTAATGTAATAGATGACTTTTTAAAAAAAAACCGTCGTCTTTACTATTAATAGATGACGGTGTTTTGAAAGAACCATCGTTTTACTATTAATAGACGACGGTGTTTTGAAAGAACCGTTGTCTTTACTATTAATAGTCGACGGTTCTGTAAGAAAAACCGTCGTCTTTACTATTAATAGATGACGGTTCTTTCAGAAAAATTGTCGTCTTTACAATTAATAGACGATGGGAATTTACCGTCGTGGTTTTATATATCAAAAGATGCCGGCCGATTTAATGACGGTTCAAAAACTGGATACAAGACAGTGGATTACCGTCGTGTATTGCGATTTTTGTAGTAGTGTACATTTCAATTATTTAATCACTACATTGCATTTTTCAATTTTTATGTTTGCAGAAATGGGGCTAAAGTGAAACGATACTTTGCATGGTCATTGCTAGACAACTTTGAATGGAACAAAGGATACACTGTTCGGTTTGGCATCAATTATGTTGAGTACAACAATGGACTGAAAAGGCACTCAAAAGGCTTCAAAAATTTCCTCAAGATACCCTCAAGTAGTAAGAAAAAAGTTCAAGTATGTGGGGACAATAATGCTAGAGCCACCAAATTTGTATATCAAATTTGAATCCTAAATGATGGATAAAGTATATCGGTTCCTTCATAGTCGTTGTGCGAGTTGTTTTCCATGTTTTAACCATGGACCAAAATATCAATAATATCCCGATATTTCCATCGAAATTTTTGTGTTTTTGGACTACCAATATTTTCGATACAATCGATATTTTAGACCTTGTTCAGCAATATTTTGGCAAATATCGACATGATATCACTATAATATCGAAAATATCGATTTGCACATGAGAATGAGTTTCCTTTTCAAGTTTCAACTTTCTAACTACTCTTCACAATACACTTACTCTACACATAGCGATGATGAAAATAGTGAAAATTTTGAACCTCAAAGGAACTCTATGTGGTAATAAGTCACTCATGTATCTTACCATGCAATGTATAAAGTGTAAAATATTGTAGTAAATCATTATATATAAATGATTATGGTGTGTTTAATCTTCTTTCATTCATTACTACATATTTTCTACACTCAGTGTTTGTCAGCTCACTATATAATCAACTTAAATCAGTTAAATCCGTTATGCAATGCATTTTCTTCCAATTTTTTATGATAAACTAATAGATAATTGACTAAATAAACATCCTCCAAAGTTTCAATAAAAATTTCCAAGTTTTTCTTACAATTTCAGTGGTTTTTATTCAATTTTTATCAATATCGATAATATCCCTATATTTCCATTGAAATTTCCGTGTTTTTGGACTACTGATATTTCCGATACAATCAATATTTTAGACCTTGGTTTTAACCTTCTATTTGACTTCGTTAAAGTCGAGATAAGTTGCAACAACTCATTATGAGTTAGTTGTCCCACCTTGTGAGAGTTTAGTTTTAATTTTACTTTATGTTGTCGATTTTCTCGTTTTATCCAGGTTTGGATATTGTTTGGATGTGGTTGATGTATTCTGGGTTTGTATTAGTACTTGGGGTCATTGGCCCTTTATGGCCAAATTATGAATGCAATTTATGAATAAAAATTAAAAATTAAGTTTTGACCACACGTGCCCCTGAAGGGGTATTCACTAGGCTTGATTTTGGTTTTTTTTTTTTTTACTAAGTATAACTTGATTTCATGAGAATTGAGATGCTTGAGGGTGCCTCACGGAAAGTATTACCATGCACTTTATGAAAATTATGTAGCGTTTTTTGACTGGTATATGATTACTTTTGTTTTTGTACTATAAAAGCTAATATACTGAAGCACAGAATTGATGCATGCTTCATTTTGATGCCAAATAGTTTAAGGTGTGCAATGCATGTTATAAGAGCCAGAAATGTTTACATTCGGAATCCTAAAGGTTTTGCACTGGCTTGAAAACGTGGAATAGAACCTCAAGTAGTGTTGTATGGCGACGCGGCACTTGTATGATGTACTGATAATGTATTGATTTTAGAGATTTAATTTGTATGATCTCCTAAGATGATATAGTTCATGTTTTTATTGCTTTGATAGTTAATTAAGTTGTTTTGTTTGGGACGTGATGGAAGGTTGATTTGTCCTCTTTCTAAAATGTTACACACACAATCTCAAATCAGAATCTTTTCTCTTTTTTGTGTGGAATTGCAGTACAGTACCATCTTTAGTCTAAAATCAATTCTAGAGACAATCAAAAAATAGAACACCAAAGCTATCCAAGACACCACTACAAATTTAATGATCAAGACATAGAAAAGGAAATAGCAGTACAATTCGGGAAAAGCTGTTGGCTTTTTTGTGTGGGACGAGCACGAGCTGTTGGCTTTTTGGTTTTCCTTTAATAATTAAGAAAAAAACAAAAACAAAAAGTTAATTATGATTTTACTCATAAATATTAAGTCACACTATCACCCACCACCGCGCACTCTCTTTAAAATTTAAGTCACATCTCCTTTTATTGGGGGCGTGGATAGGTGAGTGCGGGGATGAAGTCTGTCCACCAATTAATTATACCTATTGTATATGTTTCTTCTCCATTAAATGACCCTACAAGAAAACTGGCTTTAATTGACACTACATAATTGACGTTTCCTTGCAAAGCCGTCAACTATTTCAGTAGCGTTTGACGGTTTTTTTAAAATGTCAACTATATACACCCTTTCCTGTCATTTTTAAAAATCCGTCAACTATATATCACCCTTCCCTGTCATTTTTTAAAAAACGTCAATTGATACCCTTTGTACGTGACGCTTCTAAGAAACCATCAAGGAACTCACCCTATAGCTGACGCTTCTAAGAATCAAGGAAAGGGCCTCAGGCATTCTTATTTCAGTCCAAAAATATCTAAGTGTTGTGTCTCCTTTCATTTCTTCTTTCACTTGTAGAATCCAAACTGATCCAACAAACCCTCTTTCACTCGTTCTTTCAAGAGATCCGGCAAAACAGATTCAGCAAACCCTCATCCCAGACTTCATCGACACTCGCAAACTGACGCCGTGAGGTCGACACCACCACCAAGAAGACATACAACCTCTTCGACAGAAAAGAAATCAGAGAGACAGAGACAAAGAGGTGACGGTCATCGTCACAGTCAACGACGACGATGTCCTGAAAACAGATCTAGAGCTGCCGAGAGAGGGGAACGCCTAGAACATCAGATCTGCCATCTAACCTCAGGCGACAGATCATAGAGACAAAGGAGAAGATGAGCTGGTCTTCGATGTCGCAGGCATCATCAGGAGTCGTCGTCGTCGGTTTCTGGGTCTCGTCCACATAGTAGAAAACGGCATAAGGAATAATCACAACCAATGTTGGCGACAATCCAGCATACTCATAGTTGGATACACCTAAATCAAGGTAAATATTAGTACGGCCCTACTATGCCAAAGAACTCTTCATATTGGTGTTCTTGCATAAACCAATTTTTCGTTAAATATTTTAGTTCTTTGGAACTCTTCATATTGTCGCTATTTTTGGATAGCGTTGGGTCATATTTATCTTTTTCTTTTCTGGTATTTTTCATTTTAATTAATTTTTGACGATTTTTGTTTCATTTTTTTTCGTTAATTTGATTTCAGGTTCTTCCTGAAAGGAAAAAATCATGTGTTCTTGGAACGGATTTGGGGTCATTCTAATGCCTCACAAGAACCAAGGTATTTATTTTTCTCACAATTTGTTAATAAGCATTAGATCTAGTTCAGTTTTATCTCTTAATTAGTTTATATATGCTGGCTTTCCTGTTATTGAGGTCTGAAACCCCCAGGGTTTTTATGTTACTTGCTTATATTGTCTTGAGAATCCTCTGTTCCATTGCATGTGTTTTTTTCTCTCAATTGTAGTCTGATATTATTTTTGAACCTTGCGTTATATATTAATAATGCAGGAGCCATCTTGACCTCACAATCTTATCATCGCAGACATGTCCAGAAGCTGAGACATTGTGAGGTCTACGTTGGCTCAGATTTACTCCCAGCACAAGAATGTCTCTGCTCAACTTCTGCTTATCTTTTCCATTATTGCTTCATTCAGGTATACCAAGATTCTTCTTTTCTTCATCGTTGAGGTTCTATTTTTTAAGATTGATTGTACTTTTCTGCATCTGTGTGGGTTTCTCACAAATGGGTTTTGTTTCGATTGCTCTTGGTTTCCTTGCTTTTAGTTTTGCTGAGGCATATGATTCTTTTGAGTGTTTCTCAATTTGATGTTGTTATTGATTTCTATGAATCTTGAAACTCTGGGTTGTTAAATCTGATGTAAAAGTTCTGGTTTTCTGGTTTGAGTTGTTCTTTTATGGTTTTAACACTTAAGAATCTGAGAAATTCTTATCTGGGAATGTTAAGCTACAATGTAAATTTTGTTCAGTTCGTTTTTTTTTTGTGTTTTCTGGTTTATTTTTCAGGTTCCAATTATCTTGCTTTGCTTTTCAGCCTTTTGCGTTTCCTTTCTATTATTCTGTTTTGAAATTCATTGGTAAATTTGGTTGTATCTTTATAGTTTGTTTCAGTGCTGTTTCCCACCCAAAATTTTACTCATTCATACTTACCAAAAATTGGAGGAGTTTCTGAATATTTGACCCCTGACTTGCTTTGTATCCTTGTGTTTACTTCTGTAAGATCCAAAACTTTGTAATAAATGAAGAAGATAACAGGGATCTAACTGGACCAGATGAATAGTATTGGTTTGGGTTCCAAATTTTTATGAGAATCTGGCCAAAATGCACCGTGTCTACCCCTATTATATTACATTGAAACTGCGATGTGTTAGACCTGCACAACTGCTAAAGGATAGTGTACACCAAACATGGGAGGAGATTGTTAGAATACAAATAATTTGGGATCACATCAAAACAGAGTGTGATTCGATCCTAAGAATGCTTTGGAAAATTTATTTATATAAAAAAGAAGAATAATAAGCTGTGCGCACGATTGTGGAATTTGTGAAAGCCCCTGACTTGTTTCAGGTATTGTAGGGTCTTGTGGAATTTGAAAGATTATTTGTGCTAATTTAGTGGTCTACATTTCTCCTTGATGCACGCTTATCCTTGTTTGCTTGTGTTACGTCCTTTAAAAATATTTGTTTTTTCCTTTAAAAAATCTCTTCTTATGAGGTTGATCCAGTTAGTTGTGCATAGAAAATTTAGTAGTTTGAAATTGACTCTTATAAAGTAATTATTGATATTAAGGCCTTTCTTGCACTTTGAAGAAGCTCCTAACATTAATTTGGAGCCATTAAGTTTCCTATGAACGCTTATTGCTTGCATGCAGTCATGTTTTGAAGCAAACGAAATGGTGAAGCAAACGAAATGGTGAACGCTTATTGCTTGCATGCAGTCATGGTTAGACATTATTTGATCATGGGTTTGCTAATATTTGATTTTAATTTGTTTTAGTATACTACAAGTAATAAACCAATTTTGTTCAAGTAGCTTTTCCCCTTGTTTGTAGTCATGAAGCAGGTAACCATAAGGTCTAGTGGCACAATTGGATGAAAAGTGAGATCGAACAAGAGGAGAATGGGTAAAGACTGAGCAGATCTAAAAGCAACTATGATGTTGCTGCAAGGCAAGAAACAAAGCAACAAAAGTTATTAATAAGCTTCAGGTTCGAATTCTTTTCACTACTCATTGCTTTATAAGTAAACTATTGTATGACTTGTATTTTTATTGGGTTGAGGAATGAAATTTGTTGTCTCTGTTATAAGAGAGGAACATGTTTCTAGTAGAGACATTATCTTTTTGTTTGGTGCAGGAAAAGTTTGTTAATTTCATTGTTGGTCTTGATCTTGACAAATGGTATGTTTTATTTTCTGCCATTATTATGGGTCTGCTTTCTGATTTTGATGAATAAGTTTCATATTTAGGTACAAGTGGCACGATTTTATGAAAATTGATATTTAAGATTGATGCACTAATAATTAACTATGGTCATCTGATACCAAATCAGTGATGAACTCATGCGATTCTCATCCAACCACTTTCATTGGAAAGCATGACCTGATTCTCTCTCTCTCTCTCTCTCTCCCCCTCCCTCCCCTTGATGCATATGCTCCTGTTTGACAGATTAATGCAATCAATGAGGGTCATAGGCTTCAGCAAGGAGGCTTTGAATCCATTGACGCTGAATATGTTCAGTTGTAGATATAATTATAAATTTTGTGAAGTAATCATGATATGTATTTTAGCCTGAGCAAGCATGAATTTATTTCCATTTTACAAGAATTGTTCATCAAATTCATATTGGAATGGTACCATTTTTTGGCACCATTTCTTAACTACATATTTCTTTTCGTGTTCATAGTTTAGTTTGTAGGGTGCTTGTGTCTAGTCTTATGTAATTGGTTAATTTCTTTTCTATTTGTGCTCTAATATTTGTTTCTTTAGATGTTAACCATTTTGTTCTTATACCACTTCTCCTTTTGCTCTAACTCCTTAATATAAAAAAATTTTGGTACTACTATATCTGTTTGTTTCTGTAATTGGTGGGCTTAATGACTATTTATTTCCATTTACAGGTGTAGACGATAATGAAACTATATGGGTTTATAGCAGTGAGTCGTATTACGACGTTGGCACTACTATATCTGTTTGTTTCTGTAATTTCAATACTATTGAACTATAGATAGTTTGAAATATCATAATCTTCTTTGTATATTAAGGTATTGTATATAAGTATATTCTTATAGTGGATGTATAATTTCAATTTGGTTTATTAAAGTCCGTTTTGACAGCTTTTTATTATTATTATTATTTTTAATATAAGTGCTTGTTTCTTGACGGCTAAAATCCATCAAGAAAGAGCTTTTAAATGTCAAGAAATATGTTTGACACTTAAAAGGTGACTGGTTAAAAGGTGTCAACTAGAAGGATTACTTGACGGCTAAAAACGTGTCAAGGAAGTGTAACTTGACGCTTAAAAGCGTCAAGGAAGTGTTAGTTGATTTAATAGCCGTCAGAACAAATGTTACTTGGCGGTTAAAGCAGCGTCAAGTAAATTTAACTTGACGCGTTGAAAGCGCGTCGAAAGTGTTAGTTGGCTATTAGCCGTCAAGAACGCCATATTACTTGACGGTTAAAAGGTGTCAAGAAAGGGGTACCTTTTATTGATACCCACACTCTTGGACGGTTTTTGAGCCGTCAAGTAATGTGTTAGGTGACACGTTTAGCCCGTCAACAAAGACCATTTTTCAGTAGTGTAGTGGTTTGCGATCGCTTCTTCCATATAAGGTCCTAGGTTCGGTTCTAGATCTCAGTATAGTGTGTGAGTTTAGTATATTATCGTTCCTATCAATAGAAAATGTCTTTAAAAAAATTGGCATCGTTAATTGCATGATCTATGAATGTAGACTTGAAAGTTAGATGGTTTGGATGATTGAAATTTTTTTTATAATGCGCCTTTCTTAATATTGGCTGCAGACTCATGAACCTACATATTTGTATTGACTTTTTGTGTTTGTTACACAGAAGTAATAAAAATAGCTTTTCACAAATAAGCCAATTCTATAACTTGACATTTAATAAATAAATAAAACTCACTTAAATAACCAAGAATAGAAAGGCACACAAATAGCTAGCTGTTGTTGGCAGGCAGCAAATGCATATGTTACATTAACATACATTTAAATCCCTTAGATTTAATTTGTATCAAAGAGCAATTAACGGTGAGAGATAAATATATTTTCGGATGAGAAACCAAGGAGTAACTGTATGACAGAAATTGAAATGTGTACTTGAATTGCTCATAATTCAAAACTACAATAATAAAAGTGAAAAAAATTCAAAACTACAATTATGATGCATTTCCTTCCAATTTCTTGTGATAAACTAATAGATAATTGACTAAATAAACATCCTCTAAAGTTTTAATAAAAATTTCCAAGTTTTTCTTATAGTTTCCGTGATTTTTATTCAATTTTTTTCGATGTCGATAATATCCCGATATTTCCATTGAAATTTCCTTGTTTTTGGACTACCGATATTTCCAAAACCATCGATATTTTAGACTTTGGTCCTAACCCAATTGGATATTTGTAGTACTATTCCTAGATTCCTAGAGCCAACTTCTATCTTGGTCTGTCTCGAATACTTTAGCTTTAAAGCCTTCTTTAACTTTAAAGCCTTCTTTAACTTTACCAAAAAAAGAAAGAAAAAAAACACGTTGTTGATTTATTATTCACCCCGTATAGTACTTCCGTACTCCCCTCTATATAAACTCCATGCAATATAGCAGGAAGAGCACCAAAACAAAACCCATCTCACTTAGTTATGGCAATGCAGTTAGGTTCTTTGTGTGCGGTGCTTCTCATTGGTTTGCATTGAGAAATACCAACGCAGTTAGTGTTATAAAAATTATATTTTTCCTTTTTTGTAAAACCAAATACAAAAAACTTTTATATAATAAATAATATATAGAAAGTATTTCTAATAAACTTTAAAGACAATTTGCTACAATTAACTCTTATTATAGTTACTAGCCCGTTGAGGATGATAGCTTATGGCATTAGCTTTGATCTGCTTAGATGATATGTTTTTATTAGGGCTGGGCATTTGGATCCGAAACCCGGCCAACCCGCCCAAACCAAACCGATCGGGTCGGGTTAGTTTGGTTATTTTTCAATTTTTTTTGGTTATCGGTTTGCACTCAAACCAAATCAAAATCTATGGTTCAGTTTACGATTTGTAATATCCAAAACCACAGTTTAACCAAATCAAACCGATGATATTAAAATAATATTATATATAATATTGTAATAAGAAAAATATATATATAATACATAGTTTAAAGAAGTTTATATATATATATATAATACATAGTTTAAAGAAATTTATATATATATATAAAATACATAGTTTATATATATATATAAACTATGTATAGTTTATATATATATAATACATTTTTTCCTTCTTCTCTCTCTTCTTTTTCTCTTCTTCTTCTTCTCCATCTCTCCTTATGTGCTAGACAGGGCTGTAAATTTTTCACTCAAGGGCACACGTACAATCTAACGAGTTAAATTTTTCACGGAATTGATGATATAGTTCATGTTTTTATTGCTTTGATAGTTAATTAAGTTGTTTTGTTTGGCTCTCTAATTGGGTTGATTGTCTAATGAAATATATAAATGCGTTGTTCACTCTTCAGCATCACATGGAACGTGATGGGTTGATTTGTCCTCTTTCTAAAATGTTACACACACAATCTCAAATCAGAATCTTTTCTCTTTTTTGTGTGGAATTGCTGTACAGTACCATCTTTAGTCTAAAATCAATTCTAGAGACAATCAAAAAATAGAACACCAAAGCCATCCAAGACACCACTACAAATGATCAAGACATAGAAAAGGAAATAGCAGTACAATTCGGGAAAAGCTGTTGGCTTTTTTGTGTGGGACGAGCACGAGCTGTTGGCTTTTTGGTTTTCCTTTAATAATTAAGAAAAAAACAAAAACAAAAAGTTAATTATGATTTTACTCATAAATATTATCAAGTGTTGAAAAGGGTGGTGATGAGGCTACACATTGGATTAAAGTGATGAGCAAAAATGCTCTCTTAAAATTAAGGACGAGCTCATTCCTCTCACAACTAACAGTCAAATTCTAAATAAAAAAATGTTAAAGAAATTCAAAAAAAAAAATGTTAAAACCCCATTTATTTTGAGGAGAAATTCCTCCTTTTGGTTTTGGTGTCGTCCACACAAATTAAGAAAAAAACAAAAAAGGAAATATCAGTACAATCCAGGAAAAGCTGTTGGCTTTTTGGTTTTCCTTTAATAATTAAGAAAAAAAACAAAAACAAAAAGTTAATTATGATTTTACTCATAAATATTAAGTCACACCACCACCCACCACCGCGCATTCTCTTTAAAATTTAAGTCACATCTCCTTTTATTGGAGAAATTTTTAAATGTCTGGGATTATCTGGCGTTACTGTCTTCATCCAATAAACCAGGACATTTGGAATTACTTTATAATTTATTGTATTATTTTTATGACACATGCGTATTTGCATTGGAAACATTACATGTCCTATACCTAGTGGATGGTACACCAGCCACGTGGTGTCAGAACACCCAAAAATTACTCCTTTTATTGGGGCGTGGATAGGTGAGTGCGGGGATGTGGTGTGTCTACCAATTAATTATACCCATTATATATGTTTCTTCTCCATTAATTATGAAACTAATTAGCATCGTTAATGCAAATGACTCATTAGTGTAGTGGTTTGCAATAATTGCTCTTCCTGGTAAGGTCCTGGGTTCGAGTTCTAGCATCTGTGTAGTGTGTGAATTTAGTATATTATCGTCCCTATCAATAGGAAATGTCTTGTCTTAAAAAAATTAGCATCGTTAATTGCATAATCTATTAATTTAGACTTAAAAGTTAGATGGTTGGATTATTGAAATTTTTTTTATAATGTGCCCAAAGGGTGTCCCTCAAATAAAATTATTTGAGAGACCCTTTAATAGAATGGGACTATATATATTTTAATATTGGTTGTAGACTCATGTACCTACATACTTGTATTCACTTTTTGTGTTGGTTACACAGAAGTAATAAAAATAGTTTTTCTCAAATAAGCCCATTCTAACTTGATATTTTATAAATAAAAAAACTTCATGTTGTACTTTCAAGTGAAAAAAATGTCATGTTAGAATCAGTTTATTTAGGAAAAGCCCAAACAAAAACTAAGAATATTCTTAATAAATCCAAGGAAAGCTTATGGAAGACCTAAGTAGTAGACAAATCTTTTTTTCATTCTATATTGCTTAACTTAAGTAATCTTCAATGTCCACCAATTATATTTTTCTAATAAACAAATGAATTAATTAGTGTCGAAATAGCTCAGAAAATATTTATGTCTCTTGGAAATCCCTCCCCTGGTCATCTTTTTGGGTGACCTCCTGCTAATTGTTTTATTGTGATATATGATTTATATTATGTACTGGCAGTGGTGGATATGTGACAGGATCCGATCCAAATTTCATTTTGGAATTCGTGTTGAACCCTAGGTGTGTCCGACACCTGTCAGGTGCCGAGCACAATTGACCAAATTGCCCTTTTTAAACCAAAACTCAAAAGAAAAATTATGTTTAAGGTTTGACTTCTGCCAAAAATTCGGCAGAGTCTCCCCTGTAATTTGCTCGTTTCCCAAAAACTTAAACTTGTAACAGAGACAAATTTTTATAATCACAACCAATTATTATTCAATTAAAAGTAAGTCAAGCTATTGGGAAGATGACATGTTGAGAATACATCCTATGCAATTAGATCAGAGCCCTAATTTAAGAAAGTAATCCGTTTTCTTTCTTTATTTCATCATAAAGTAAGTGAATAAATACTAGAACATTCAATATTTGAAACACATGTAACAACAGAGCAGCTTTTATACTAATTCTTAAACACTGCGGCCATACTTTTTGTTCATTGTTTTTTTCAATTCGTCTAATCATCGGTGTGATAGAAAATTATCAGTAGATAAAGTTTGGTGCAGCATAAAAGAACTTTTGAAATTTTATTTACCCCCATCTCTTGATGTTGGGGTCGAAAGCCATGAACAGAATCTGAACCTACTCTCTTTTTCCCTTTAACCCCCTTCCCCCAAAGCTAGCATCACCGAGCAAAACACAACTTTTTTTTTTTGTCGTCAGATGACTTTGGGGGTACCCGTGAGAGGACGTGTGGGTGTGGGGCTGGATAGCTGGGCGGTTAGTTAAGGTGCATATGAGAGGAGGTGTGGCTGTGGCTGTGGCTAGCGGTGATATGGTGCTGAATCTTATTTCTATTACTTGCACATGACTAAAAAAAATAAATTTGAGAACCTTTCCTATTAAGAGGGGCAATACTATACTAAACTCACACACACTACTCGGATGCTAGGACAGTAACTTAGGACCTTGCCTGAGAGAGTAAATACTCCAAACCACTACATGACTCAATTAAAAGTAAGTCAGGCTACTGGGAAGAGGACGTAAGGTTAAGGGCCCGTTTGGTATCCTATTTAGATTCATTTTAAAATATGATTTCTATTACTTGCACTTTATTATTTTTTGCCAAAGGTATTACTTACACATTATTCAATAGTAAAAGTTATTCAAGTCCCGTATACACGTGAGAGGACGTGTTGAGAGTAGATATTATGTTAAATATGTGTTTTCTAAAAATTAGGCAATTTGTTTTTAGCAATTAACACCAATTGATGGAGATAGGAGAGAAAACATTAATGGAGAAGGATGCAATTAGATTATCTTTCCAAAACCGAAGGTTAGGGCACGGAAGCAAAACCAGACTCTGAAGGTAGTCCCAATGGGATCTTTGGATTGCTTTTCTATAAAGTAGTATATAAAGAAGGATAAAACAAAAGGTCCCATATCAAATAATATAGTGATGTGGGCCCAATGGGATCTTTGGATTGTTTTTCTACATTTTTATATCACATTGTGTACCACATCTCTAATAGAGGTAAGCCCCATTGTATTGGTGAGCTCCACCTTTATTAGAAAGGTGGTACACAATGTGGTATAAAAATATGATAAGCCTTGCATTACCCTTTCAACCCACCAACATTTTTACTATATGCATGCAGGACCCAACTTTTCTCTGTCTGTCCCCATACTTTAGCTTTTTTTATTCAAATTTTCAAGTTTTTCTTACAGTTTTCGTGGTTTTTATTCAATTTTTATCGATATCGATAATATCCTGATATTTCCATCGAAATTTTTGTGTCTTTGGACTACCGATATTTCCAAAACCATCGATATTTTAGACCTTGGTCCTAACCCAATTGGATATTTGTGGTACTATTCCTAGATTCCTAGAGCCAACTTCTATCTTGGTCTGTCCCGAGTACTTTAGCTTTAAAGCCTTCTTTAACTTTACCAAAAAAAGAAAGAAAAAAAAAAGCACGTTGTTGATTTATTATTCTCCCGTATAGTACTTACGTACTTCCCGCTATATAAACTCCATGCAATATAGCAGGAAGAGCACCAAAACAAAACCCATCTCACTTAGTTATGGCAATGCAGTTAGGTTCTTTGTGTGCGGTGCTTCTCATTGGCTTTGCATTGAGAAATATACCAACGCAGTTAGTGTTGTAAAAATTATATTTTTCCTTTTTTCGTAAAACCAAATACAAAAAACCTTTATATAATAAATAATATATAGAAAGTATTTCTAATAAACTTTAAGGACAATTTGCTACAATTAACTCTTATTATAGTTACTAGCCCGTTGAGGATGATAGCTTATGGCATTAGCTTTAATCTGCTTAGATGATATGTTTTTGTTGCTGTTTTGTTTGGCTCCATGCCTTGCAGAAAAAGTATCTCGGCATGGCAAGTTTTAAGTACTGGAAGGCCAGTACGTGATAAATAAAAACTTCTCTCGCGTGATGACAGTTTATGGCACTCAGATGATAGTTCCTATTTTTATTGCTTCATAGTTATGTTGATTTATTTGGCTTCACAACAACATGAGTACGTTAACTGTTAACTCTTTCGCACTACTAATGGAGTGTTTCATCGTATTGCACGTTTTACATTACATATTGGATCTTTTATGTATTGGTAACCTTCTAATTTTATTTCTGATGTACTTTTTGAGGATTGTAATTCGTGATCAAGGAATATAGGGGGATGGTTTTAGCAAGCAGAATTCACCTTGATATGTTTGTTCGCCAGCATTCCACAATTAATTTAATAGAAAAGTTGATAGAGGTCCAAAAATCCAACCAATAGTTGGATCTAGTCCTCGAATTATTGTTTGTTGATACAAGTCCTTTGACTAGTTTGCCACGTAGATTACATTCCATTTTTGATATGTTGATTCAAACTTTTGTATTTAACTAACTTGTATTAAAAAAAATTTGTTCCTATTATAGCCCTATTGTCTAAAATAAGTAAGATGATAATTTATATGCCATTAAGGATTAGATTTGATCATGTACAATTAAAGGAATAATTACATTTTGAATGTAAATCTCGAACCTTCATTTTTTTTCCCTTGACTCAAATTCCTATTTAACGTGGATTTTATTATTGCACATACTTTTAGGATTATTTATTCTTTTGGAGATACAATTTCTCCTTGAATTTAGCTTATTAACCAAATGCACGTTTTTCTTTCTTGTTTTTCATCTCTATCTTCTTCTTTCTCCATTTCTTATTCGTTCTCCATCTTCTTCTTTTCTTCATTTATATATACCCTATGGTAGAAAATGTTGATCATGTATGGTCAATTGACAATCTGTACATTGCCACATATAATTCCAAAGCCTCCTCATGCTGATGATTTTGAATATGACTCAAGATCATGACATTCCATGTTACAAGATTCCTTTCCCCTTTCGTTTTCTTCGAAAAGTTGTAGGTAATTATTTTTATTTTTGTTCCCCCTATGGTAGAGCTATAGTATATACTCTTGTAGATATATTATCCTATGGTGTAGGTATATTGTCATATTGCCTATTGCATAGGTATATATGTGTTTTTTCATATTTTAGACAATGAATAATAGTATTTTATGTACATTTTTTTATAGGTAACATACAATTTTATTTGTCTATATTTATATCTGACTTATAGGTAGTCTTCTAATTTATGTTCCTAACTTATAATAGGTAGTATTCTAATTTATGTTCATGATTTATATAGGTAACACGATTTATCACTAAGTTTTTTTCATTGCTAATAAGAACACTATTTACGTGTATGTTAGGTACATAATTTAATGTGGGTGCTTGTCCAATCATTAGTATAATATGTGGGCCTTTACTTTCATTGATTAATTTGTATTTTACCCATATATTAGGTAAATATTATCAATGAAAGAATTCAAAATTTAAATTATGAAATTCAATTACAAGTAAATAATTCATTAAATTCAGATTTTCAATATTTTCCTTATTTATCTCAAATGGTAAAATCGACACAATAAAAAGAGTAATAAAAGTTAAAGGACCTACATCTAAAACCAAAAACGCGAGGATTAAACCCAATGACAACTAATCGTTTTGGACCTAGGTCTAAGAACCCCTTAATTTAAATTGGTACATGTTTGGATTCTATCTTCATCTGATAACTGAAAGCAATACAGCCTCTTATTAAAGCAATGTCATTTTACACAAAATAATAACAATATAAAGCTTAAAGGAGACATTCTAAAAAGTTCTGAAGAACATGCAACATCGGGATTCTATGACCTCTGATACCATAATTAACATTCAGAAAACCAAACATGAACACAACTTTTTTTGGTCGTCAGATGACTTGGCGGAGGGTACCGTGAGAGGACATGTGGGTATGGAGCTGGACAGGTGGGCGGTTAGGGTGTCTATGAGAGGAGGTGTGGGTGTCGCTGGCGGTGGTATGGGGCTAGATCTTATTTTCTATTATTTGCACATTATTCAATTAAAAGTAAGTCAAGCTATTGGGAAGAGGACATGTTAAGAATACATCCTATGCAATCAGATCAGAGCCCTAATTTAAGAAAGTAATCCGTTTTCTTTCTTTATTTCATCATAAAAGTAAGTGAATAAATACTAGAACATTCAATATTTGAAACACATGTAACAACAGAGCAGCTTTTATACTAATTCTTAAACAGTGCGGCCATACTTTTTGTTCATTGTTTTTTTCAATTCGTCTAATTATCGGTGTGATAGAAAATTCTCAGTAGATAAAGTTTGGTGCAGCATAAAAGAACTTTTGAAATTTTATTTACCCCCATCTCTTGATGTCGAAAGCCACGAAAAGAATCTGAACCTACTCTCTTTTTCCCTTTAACCCCCCTCCCCCAAAGCTAGCATCGCCGAGCAAAACACAACCTTTTTTTTTTTGTCGTCAGATGACTTTGGGGGTACCCGTGAGAGGACGTGTGGGTGTGGGGCTGGATAGCTGGGCGGTTAGTTAAGGTGCATATGAGAGGAGGTGTGGCTGTGGCTAGCGGTGATATGGTGCTGAATCTTATTTCTATTACTTGCACATGACTATAAAAAAAAAAATTTGAGAACCTTTCCTATTGAGAGGGGCAATACTATACTAAACTCACACACACTACACGGATGCCAGGACAGTAACTTAGGACCTTGCCTAAGAGAGTAAATACTTCAAACCACTACATGACTCAATTAAAAGTAAGTCAGGCTACTGGGAAGAGGACGTAAGGTTAAGGGCCCGTTTGGTATCCTATTTGGATTTATTTTAATATATAATTTCTATTACTTGCACTTTCTTATTTTTTGCCAAAGGTATTACTTACACAATATTCAATAGTAAAAGTTGTTCAAGTCCCGTATATACGTTAGAGGACGTGTTGAGAGTAGATATTATGTTAAGTTTATGTTTTTTAAAAATGAGGTAATTTGTTTGTAGCAATTAACGCCAATTGATGGAGATAGGAGAGAACATTAATGGAGAAGGATGCAATTAGATTATCTTTCCAAAACCAAAGGTTAGGGCACGGGAGCAAAACCAGACTCTGAAGGTAGTCCCAATGGCATCTTTGGATTGCTTTTCTATAAAGTAGTATATAAAGAAGGATCTTTGGATTGCTTTTCTGATATATTTCCGAAACAATCAACCAACATTTTTACTATATATATGCATGCAGGACCCAACTTTTCTCTGTCTGTCCCCATACTTTAGCTTTTTTTTTTTTGTGGTTATCCATACTTTAGTTTTAAGGCCCGCTTGGCTTTACAAAAAAGAAAGCAAAAAAGAAATAAAAACGTTTTTGATTTATTTTTTTCACGTGTAGAAGTTACGTACTCCCTCTATATAAAGCCCATGCAATCTAGGAGGAAGAGCAAACCTAGCTCGATCACCAAAAACCCTCCACTCAGTCATGGCATTGCAATTCCGCTCTTTGCTCTTGTGTGTGGTGATGCTTCTCCTTGGCTTTGCATTGGCAAATACCAATGCTGCCGGGACAGATCCACCCATTGTTTGTGCAACTCTCAACAGGACCCATTTCGATACTCTTTTTCCAGGGTTCACATTTGGCGCAGCTACAGCAGCTTACCAAGTCAGTGCCTTCTGGGGGCTTAATTAATATCACTCTTGAATTTGATTTCAATGTCAGAGCATGTCCCATGCATGAATATTGGCATCTTCATTCTGTAAATTGTGTTTTATATATATATCTGTATGTACATTTCAGTTAGAAGGTGCTGCAAACATAGACGGTAGAGGACCAAGCGTATGGGATAACTTCACCCACGAACATCCAGGTCTGTTGACTCAAACAATCAATTAGTTAACAAATCTTCTATTTTTTTTGGAGACTAAATTGATGATCAGCTACCTCATTTCAAAAGCTAATTCATGCGTTGCCTTTTTTAAAAAAAAAAAATTAAAGCTTTCTACCTCAGTATTCCGGTGTCATTCTCTCCCCCGCTACATATTTTATTACAGCAATTAAATGTATAAACAAGCCAATGCTTCATGGCAATTAGTTATTCTTCACTTGCCGTCTGTTTAAGTGTTATAAAAGTGGGAACTGCGTAGAAATATGTATGTCGTTCTCACGTTTGTGTAAGTCAAAACAAAGACCTTACCCAGCAAAGAGCAGACAACTCCACAAGACCAAAGATGATAGTTAGAAAGTTGTAAAAAATTGAATAAGGCTATGACATTTAATAAGGGTAATCATGGAAAATAAAATTCAAAGTTTTTAATGAATTAAAGACATTGTTAAAAATGTAAGAGCAATGATACATCGCATGAGAAGAGGTGAGAAGTTCCAAGCAAGAAAGTTGCTAGCATTCACCTATTTAAATATCTAGATAGCTAAATTAATTTATGTCTTTATTTATAATTAAAATTATATTTGGCTAATTGCAGAGAAGATAACTGATGGCAGCAATGGAGATGTTGCTATTGATCAATATCACCGTTATAAGGTTTCAAAATCACATAATTTTATTTTGTACACCTTCTATATTTGAGTTGGAACACACGACATTAAAGATGAGATCCTTATTTTTAGCTTCTTTCCTATAATTATGTTCATCTTTTGTGTCATTACAGGAAGATGTGGCAATTATGAAGGATATGGGGTTGGATGCTTATAGGTTCTCTATCTCATGGTCCAGAATATTACCAAGTAAGTTGATCATCCGCATCTACATATGTTATTGCAACCAATCACTTTATATCGTTTAACATCTTTTATTCAATTTAATTTCTATTCCGCGATAGGTATTGGCTTACATTTTTCTTTTTTTGTTTTAATTATTGTTAGATGGGACACTAAGTGGTGGAATTAACAAGAAAGGAATCGAATACTACAATAATCTTACCAATGAACTCCTAAGCAATGGTGATACATCTACCAATCTCATAAATTCCTCCTGATATATAATAAGTACATGCAGTTATTTAATCAAACTTTTAATTTTCTTGTACTGGTGATGCTATATATAGGTATAGAGCCATTAGTGACACTCTTCCACTGGGATGTTCCCCAAGCCTTAGTAGACGAATATGGTGGTTTGTTAAGCCCTCGTATTGTGTAAGTGAATAAATTCCATCCTTTGTATAATATTGATCACTTAATTACATAAATACTAACATATATAAAAAAAATACATTTTTAAATGTGTACACACAGCGATGACTTTGAAGCATACGCAAACATTTGTTATAAGGAATTTGGTGATCGAGTAAAGCATTGGACCACACTTAATGAGCCATATACCGTTAGTAACCATGGTTACACAATCGGGATCCACGCACCAGGACGATGCTCTTCTTGGTATGACTCAACCTGCCTTGGTGGAGATTCGGGTACTGAACCATATAACGTGACACACCACCTACTCCTTGCTCATGCAGCTGCTGTAAAATTGTACAGGGAAAAATATCAGGTACTTTAATTAGCTTGTTTAACTAGTATTATATAACAACATAAGTGAGAATACTTTATTTTGAGATAAACAATGGTTGTAATTATTATTTTTGGCTCTAAATCAACAAAAAAAAAACTGATCATTCTGGAGCAGGCAAGTCAAAATGGTGTGATAGGAATAACAATTGTATCACATTGGTTTGAGCCCGCTTCGGAGTCACAAGAAGATAAAGACGCTGCATCAAGAGCTTTGGATTTTATGTATGGATGGTAAGTATATTATTAATTTATATATAAAATCATTTAAATACTTTATTTATGAATTACAACTTCGGCTAGCTAGCTAGTAGTACTATATATAATATTATAAGTTCACGCTTGGAATTTTTATAGGTTTATGGACCCATTGACAAGAGGAGACTACCCGAAGACCATGCGATCTCTTGTTGGCACACGATTACCGAATTTCACAGAAGAACAATCCAAGTCACTGAATGGGTCATATGACTACATTGGAGTAAACTACTATTCTGCCAGATATGCAAGCGCTTATCCTAATAATTATTCTGTTTCTACACCTTCATGCTACTCAACAGATGCTTATGTTAATGTCACAACAAGTGAGTACAAATTGAAAATTTCAAGTAATTAATGAACTTCTTATAATAATAGATCCTAATATTCACATTCATATATGTTGTGGCAGCTGATCTTAATGGGGTCCCCATTGGTCCACGGGTACGCAACAAATTATTAGATGAAGTTATTGGCATTTTGAAACAATTAATACCTATGCATATATCTTGTTTTCCACATACATATAAAGTCCTAAAAGTCTCGCTAATCTTTAAATGGGATTGCAGGCTGCTTCAGACTGGTTATATGTTTACCCAAAAGGACTTTACGATCTTGTACTCTACACAAAAGAAAAGTATAATGATCCTGTTATATACATTACTGAGAATGGTAAGTAATACTTTAAAACATTAATTAATTGGATCATCAATGGTTTCACATATATGTATAATATGGTGTAAAATACAGTTAAGTGTTTTAAACTCTAAATTTAAAATTAAACGCACATTTTTTCTTTGGATAAAAAAATGTATGCATGTGATACTGCATTATATTGCAGGCATGGATGAGTTCAATAATCCCAAATTATCACTTGAGGAAGCCCTTGATGATGCTAATAGAATTGACTACTACTATCGCCACCTTTGTTACCTCCAAGCAGCAATTAAGTAAGATTTATCAAAAAATTAATGAAGGCTATATATGTATTAGCCTTCTTACATTTCAGTTATTTAATCCCTACATTGAACTAATTACCTTTTTTTCTTTTTTTTCTTTTTTTGCAGGGATGGTGCTAATGTGCAGGGATACTTCGCATGGTCATTGCTAGACAACTTTGAATGGAGCGAAGGATACACGGTTCGGTTTGGTATCAACTATATTGATTATGACAATGGATTGGAAAGACACTCAAAACTTTCAACGCACTGGTTCAAAAGTTTCCTCAAGAAATCCTCAATTAGTAAGAAACAAATCCGAAGATATGGGAACAAGAATGCAAGGGCTACCAAATTTGTGTATCAAATGTGAATCCCAATGATGGATAAAGTACAGTGGCTGCTCCATAGTCGTTGTGTGAGTTGTGTTTATGTTTTTACTTTTTGTTTGACTCTTTCTGAGTCGGAATAAGTTGCAATAACTCATTATGAGTTAGTTGTCTTTCCTTGTGAGAGTTTAATTTTGATTTTGCTTTATGTTGTTGATGTGCCCCGTTTATCCAAGTTTGTTGGCTTTATGCCGTGTTGGTGCTTTGGCCGTTTGTGGATGTGGTTGGAAGGATACCTTATTGTCTAAATGTTGATATATCCCTATGTGTTTGTATTAGTCCTTATGGTCAGTGGCCCTTTACGGCTAAATTATGAATGTAATTTTCTCTAAATAAAAACTTTATGAATAAAAATAAAAACTAGAATAAATGGATGTTCAGCTTTGACCGAAATATTTGATACTCATGACATCTAGTTTGTTTTAAGTTGAAACTAACTTAAAACAAGATACTAGTGTATAAATTTTTTATGGATCTATTAAAAATTCAAAAGAAAATGCTCGATCAGGTGCTTATTCGAGAAAACGTCGAGTCGGGTAAAAGGACGATATTTTTCTTGAAAAGAAAACTCACATTGCTTGCATAATTAATTTCATGTGTACAAATTATACATAGATTTTAGCTTATATATGTTTTAATGTCAATACAATACTCCTTACACCACATAAACTTTAGCTTTCTTTCTAAACCATTTTAAAATTTATTTTTCCAAAACAAATCCAACCATTGTGATCGGCCACCATGGGATACTTCTGTTCTCTGTAATTATATTTACCTCTACATTATTTCTTCCAACACAATACGATCCATTTATCAAACAAAACAATAAAAAATCCAAGAGCCAGTCCAATTTGATCTCACTTGCACCTAATCCCAATTTCCTCTCGCAACTAATTCAAGATTTGTTGGTTGCGGCAACCGTCAATCAGTTGGACAATTTCATCGTCGTGCCAATGAAGGGCTCTTGGATCTCTTGGCTCTTTCTACTCACGATGTTCACTAGAAGCTGTCCAAAACACAGAACTAGATAACAAAATAATTAAAACTCTTTGAACTTTTCTTTTCTGCAATGAATTTCCTAAGGAGCCAACTTTTTTTCTACACTTCTTTGCTTGATTTTAAGTTACCATAGTTTTGTTTGTACTTTAAAGTTTAGATAAGCATAGTTTTACTTAGAATTCAGGGTTAAAGTTTAGATGCATAGTTTTATATGCGTAATAGGAGTTTACTCAGGCCACCTTGACATGGGAGGCAAAACTTAATATGTTGTTGGTGTTGCTCTGAGGCTTTCGGTATGATCCATATAAACTATCAAGCATGGTTAGTTATTTTTTTAAATTACATTCTGATACCACATGATGTGGCACATGACATGGTTAGGTATTCTTTTTCAAATAGCAACATATTATTCTAATTCTAGTATATATTGTGACTAAAAAAGAAAATGTATATGTCAAATTTACACATCCTTTTTACACCTTGCCTGGAGTAATTGCTCTCTCAGGCAAAATTCTGAGTTCGAGTCTTAGCATCCGTGTTGTGTGTGTGAGTTTAGTATATTACCGTACATTTCAATAGGAAAGATCCTTTAAAAAAAAAAAAAAACAATGTCTTCAATGCATTATAAAAACATTGACTTTTATTTTTTCACGTTTACCTTATCAAACTTACATAAAAATTGTAAACACTTGCATAGAAAGTGCATAAATTTAACACTTCAATACAAGCTTGCATAAACAATTGTATAGACAAGTGTATAAATACTTACACAAAAAGTGCACTGAAATTTAGAAATATGAATTAATAATCAAGCTTTATACCAACTAGCGGGACTCACACCTCATTCATGACCTATGTTAAACTACCCTGTTAAAGTTCCTAGTGTCACCCTTGGATCGACACCTATATATAGAATTTTATGATAAAGTTTATGATATTTAAAAAGTAATCCCTTTTGGAAAAAAAGCATTCATCTAGTAGTTAGTGAATAATACTATAGCCTCTCTTAACAAATCTAAAACTTTAAATCTACATAACAACAAAGCAGTTCCTTCCAACTTCTTAAACATAACTTTTTCTTCAACATATTAGGGTTTATTTGATAACTATTTCATTTTCAGTTTTTTTTTTTAAATGAAAATATGTTTGGTAACGAATTTTGTTTTTCAGTTTTCAAAAAAGTGAAATCTAATTTTCAAAATCACCCTTTGAAAGTATTGTTTAGGTAAAAGGGGTAAAACTTAAGACCAACTAGACATACAACAATAAATATCAATCAAGCTATAATATATCTAGTCAACAACTGGTCATAGACTGAAAAACACATCAACTATAAACAAATATGCAATCAATTAATCAAAGTAACATGCAAGTCTAGAAGAGATCTAAGTAACAATTTAGGTACTCACAAGGATCTGTCAAGCTAGGCAAGCTGAACAATTATGACAAAGCAAAAAGTACAGTTAACATTGTGTGTGGATCCATTCAAAGATCCCAAAGCAAGCTGAGCTAATATGACAAGTCAAGCACAGTAAACACATAAAATGTTCACATAGCTAAAAACGCAAAGTACGAATAATGCTCTCAAAAGTACACAATTTGTGAAGTGACGGCTACTCACAGCAACTAGCCCTTTTTGCTAAAATGGCAGGTCAGAAATTAATGCACCTCGCGGTTAAATTATTGGTGCAATAATAAGACAAAAACTGTTGGGTAAGAAGACCTACAACTGGCAGTGGTTAAGACACATGTGAGTGCAATAGTAAAGTGGCAATAACACGTGATAACCAAAGGGATTACTGTAAATCAAGATTGGTAAACTGGACTAGTCATACAGTAAACCCAAATAATGTAATGCAGACATGAATGAATTACCTTTAATGAGCCTTGACTTAACCGAGCTATGGTGAAAATGATCTCAGCTGAAGGAACCAACCTAAACCTAATCCTAGCTAATTGAGCTTGTTTAGGTCTGAGTAGAATTATAATCATAATACAAAATTGTTAAGGAACGCTAAAAAAACATAGTTAACCAAAAATCCTAACACCCTTATTATTGAAACAAGTTAAAAGTGTTTTAAGTTTTCGTTTTAAGTTTTCATCAGTTCACTTCCCTCTAATTATAAAATTCTTGCTTCTGTTACAAAACTTTTTTCAAGGTATTACTCAAAGGGAGTTCATCTTCTCCTTATTTATGTTGGTTTTAAATTGTTATTTTCTTTTGTCATATATAACTTGTTCTTAGGTTGTCCGATTACCATTTAAACTTGTGACATGTCACAATAAGTCGGGCTTGCATCAATGACGTTTTCTCTGTCTCCAGACTTCACACCTCAAATCGTGCATGCATATGCATGAGATCTTTTGTGCGTAGTTAGACACACTTCTTTTTCCTGATTTATACTGGATCTAAGACTTAATTCATAGCTAATCTGTAAAAGATTTTATAGAAAATTTGGCATAAGTTCAATTCTTATGAGAAGTGTTGGGTGCAATTCAAGTAGAAGTTATTGTTGATCCAAGTTCTTTGACTTTTCTGCTACATAAGGTTACGTGTCTTTATTTATTTATTTATTGATGTCTACATTTTATTTTATTTTTTATTTATTATTTTGAAGTTCCAGTTATACACCTAAATTTTTTGGATATGTAAAACTGGTAAAGTTATTGATTGGTAGGACATTAATTATTAGACTTGTTTTAATTTAATTGCAAATCTATTTGTTGAATTTTGAAATTTTCCAAAGGTATACTGACCTCAAAATTTGTAATCAGAGTCCATGGAAACTTCATACTTAACAATAGGTAAGGTACCTCTGTATACACCCATTGTGCAGGTAATTAAACCCATAAAGTTCCTCTAGTCCAGGTAATTAAATCGATAAGTTACCTCTTAGTAATTAAATCCAAAAGCCAGCTCTTGTGCGCATTGTTATACCCATAAATTGCCTCTAACACAGGTAATTGAACTCATATAATACCTTTGGTATCGATCTTTAAACTCATAATTAAAGTAAAAAAAAAGTACCCATCTAAAAGGTTACAGAAAAGGGAAAAAAGAAACTCACACATCCACAACAGGTATACTCACATTTGAGTATATTGAGATAAAAGTTCATAAAAATTGTTTTGGAAAACCCAAAGAAAAAAACTATTACCTGGAAGGTAGGTATGTGTGTGTATATATATATAGGAAATGTTGAATTTTAAGAAAGTGTTTTCACATAATTCCATTTATGATAGTGGCATATACTGTAAATTCCTTATAAATTATAGACATACTAATAACTAATTGTTTACTTGAAAAGATTGAAATGCCATTGAAAAAGGAGAACATGTGAACTACATCCATTGCATCTTAAAAAAAATGGACCTCTATTTAAGAAGATTTTAAGATTACTTCTGCAAAGAAATTCATTTACTTCTGCTGTCTTATCGATAACTTGGATTTCAGAGTAACATTTAAACTCGTGGCATCTTTGCAATCCTTTATAATCAGCTTTTGTTTGCTTCATTGGTCGACGATTGGGCTTTGCATCAATGACTTTTTGTCTGTTTCCAGACTTCACACCTCAAACACATGTATCTGACCGCATGCATGCATGAGGTTTTGTGTGGGTACTTTGGCAAACTTTTTTGTAGGTTTATACGGGATCTTTGATTAGTCTGTGAAAGGTATTATGCTTAGTAAATTTCATTTACTTCCTAAAAGGATTAGAAGCATTGAATGGAAGATAAATAATTAAGAATTCAAACACTTTTTAAAATTCCATATAAATATATGTTTGTCTAGATAACCTGTTCTATGGGTCTCTGTTTTACGTCAAAAAGTTTTTACAGGAGATTATTTATGAGAGGCCTCTTTATCAAATCAAAATTGAGAAAATTGGTATTCTGAAGCTTTAGTAGGTTGAGTGGTTTTTTACTGGAAAGTTTATTCACTTTTTAAAAATCTCAACGGAAGCATATTATGGAAAATAAAGAATTAACGACTTAAAAATCATAATAAACTAAGTTTAAGACACTTGATTGATGCACAAGATTTTTTGGATTGCAAGATTAGCTATGAGTCTGCACCGGCTAGTTAGGGCCAAATCTTTCCTTATAGATTTGGAGGTACATTGTTCTTTGCGAGCCTTGAGGTGAGGGTATAGATAAGAGTGTGGCGATTAATAACAGGGCATATACTTTCTGAATTCATATCTAAAATCTATTGGCAGAATTTTGTAACATTTACTCTTTTCTTCTTTGAAACGGTTTTAACGAATTGAGAAGAATATATTCTGTATATTGATGTTGTTGAAAGCCAAATTTTTAGAGTGGCCTTCCTCATACTCCAACCTTCATCCATTGCAATTGGAAAGCAAAATTGTTCATGAACTGAAGAATGAAAATACGTATATGTGTATAAAGTCTTCCACTTCTCCGGTGGAAAGAGGCTTGCGAGAAGCAACGCAGCTACAAGCAATAGAAAGAAACGTTTATTAATCCATTTCAGTAGGCTATAAACAACGAAGAATGGATGGAAAGGGATTGAGTGAATACCCAACTGAAGTCAAGGTCGTTGTTTAGATTGTTTTAGCCTAGAGAATTCATGGTTGTGATTTGGACCTGGCGCAGCCACTGTGTTTAAGATTTTTGGGTGGGAACTCTTAATCAGTACACTAGGAGTTGAACTTCTGTAATGTCTACCTTGCTTTTGACTGCCCAATTTTACCAAAAAGGCTGGGGCTGGTCTGGGCTTACTAACTCTCTTATTTTACATTTTTTATATGGATTTTTAGAAAGAGAGAGAGCTCTAGTGAGAGATTGTAAATAAATTAGGTTTTGGTTTTTGAAAAAGAGTTCATGGGTTCTTGAATTCCTTTTTGGGGCTTTCATTGAAATTTCATTTCTCAAACTTTTGTTTAGTGATATAAAGTTTTCATCTCTCATCACTTTCATTTTCACCATTTTGGAAAACTTGATTTTCTCTTTGGTTTGTCTAAGAGTGGCATAGAAATGAGTTTTCAATATTTCATTTTGAAAGCTACTTCTTTTTAAGAAAATCTAACCACAGCTTTGCACATCAAAGTTTTAATCCCTCATCTCTTTCATTTGCACTATTTTGGAAAACTTGGTTTTCTCTTTGGTTTGTCTCAGAGTGTTCATGGCTTTTGAAATGAGGTTTTCAAATCAGTTATGAAATCTACTTATGTTTGAAACCTACTTCATCCATTGAGATTTTTTTAGAGTAAAACTTCTACTCTGCATTCTCTACTTGGTGAGGTCTGAGTTTTCATTATGAGATTTTGAAAATTATTCTTTGAAGTATGTGGTGCTTTTTAAAATTTGCATCTGGGTTCAGTTATGACCTCTGTTGCACGGATACGGCCAAATTTTGGGGTATGCTCGTATCGGATACGGCGCGGATACGATACGGCACCGATATGTATCCGATACGTCACGTGGCGTATCGTAGACTTTTCTGGCATGTTGACTTTACAATACGGCTGTGATACTCCATGGATACGGCTCCGATACTCCATCGATACGGTCAGAGACGGAGCCACAGCATTTGACCCCACGGAAGCCATGGAAGAAGAAGAAGCGCGCCTGAGGAAGAAGAAGAAGTTCACTCTTGTTGTGTTCCTTCAATCTTACTTTTCATTTCAAACTTTGTCAAGAAGTACAGAGACGCAGAGAAGAAAGAAAGAGGGAGCTGTGAAGAAGAGGAAAGTTGGGAGAGAGAGAGAGAGAGAGAGAGAGAGAGAGAGAGAGAGAGAGAGAGAGAGAGAGAGAGAGAGAGAGAGAGAGAGGAGAGATATTTTTTATTATTATTATTATTTTTAAAGATGGGAGGCGGCTGAAACAATGGAGGGGCGAGATAAGAATTGTAGGGTTGAGTGGGAGACAGACAAATAGGGTTATTATTCAGGCTTTAGCTTAATTGGATGTGAGGTTGGGCTTGTAGACTTATGGGTAAAGTTGGGTTTAAAGAGATTTGAATATCCATTGGGCTATTAAAACATTAGGTTTAAAATATAAAAAGTAAACAAATTAATCTACCAATATATATTAATCTATCAATATATTTTAATATAAAAATTAATGTATCAATTTTTCTATTTATATATATTTTTTTAAATATATATTATTTTAATCACCGTATCGGTGCCGTACCCGTATCCTAGTTTTTGGATATTTGTCGTATCGGCGTATCGTATCGTATCGTATCGTATCGCCGTACCCATATCCATATCGGTGCAACATAGGTTATGACTAGTCATCGTCTTCAATCTACATATGGGTTCATTATGACTAGTCATCGTCTTAAGTCTAGATCAGATTCTTGGTTGATTTCTTCAAGAGTATGGTTTCTTGAATACTCTGGCCCTTTCATCTCGTTATCTATATTTCATTATTCTTTTCGATCTGAAGCTGAGTTGCGGTGCCATAGGGTGACGAAGCTGATGGACTAACTGTCATTTTCATGAATTACAAGCTACTTGCTCAACTAAGTTTGGAGAATAAGGTTACACAGGGAGGTAGTTCTCATTTCCTAAATATACCTAGGATTGCTTGAGCTTGTGATTACATTTTCTGTAAGAAGTTTATTGACTTAGCGGATTGCTTGGTTGGATGATGCCCCCAGTTTTTTCCGAATAGTGGGTTACTGGATGAACATTTCTGGCATTGATTATGGATATTATGACTAGTCGTACTTGTTCAATATATGTATAATTATGATGAATGTTCACACACTCTGCACTCTAGTGTTGCTAGCACTGGGGATGCTTAGATTGACGGATCCCATTGAGTGCCTAGGGTGTCACTTAACTTTCTTCTAGGATTTGCAGGTGTTGATAATTGATTTGTTTTGAATCTAGGTTATGGATTGCATGCTCATAGGCCTATGACTAGTTGTTGACTAGTCATAATGCTGATTGATTTACCTTGTATCTGTGAACTGATTTCTTGTTTATAGGTTTATGACTAGTTTATTAACTAGTCATACTTCTGCTAGGTTCACTCGATCATTGTCATTGTTTGATCTATTTGATTAGGGGATTTGGATATGTGTATCTCTTGCTTGTTCATAGGTCTATGACTAGTCATATTGTTACTAGGAACATTTAATCATTGTTGTCTTAGATCTATCCATTGGGGTTTCAATTTGCCTCATTCACCTAATTAAGTACCAATTTTAGTTTCTTAGAAGAAGAATTTGATATGTAGTTTAAGCTTTGTTAATAAAACATATAGAAACATAATAATATATAAATTTATAAATTAGTAACCCAATAAAATTGCAATAATAGTGTGTACTCTCATGTGTTCAAGGATGGGAAGATCATTCTGTTGCCATTATATGTGGATGATATGCTAATTACGTGTCAAGACATGTCAAAGGTCCAAAAATTGAAGACGTTACTTAGGAAGGAATTTGACATGAAGGATCTTGGTGCCGCACAAAAGATCCTAGGCATGGAGATAAGGAGAGTTCGAGATAAAGGCAAGTTGTGGCTGTCACAAGGTAAGTGCATATATAAGGTACTTGATAAATTCAATATGTTGGATTGCAAGCCTGTATCTACTCCTGTTGACCGCGCAAATCTCATGGCCTTTTTACCGGGCCGAATGAGTCTGCGTCAACACGGGTCGTCCTTCTTTGGTTGGGGAGTGCGATTATGCGGGCATGCCAGCACAGTCTACCGTGCATTCGTGAGAGATTCTGAGCGGACGAGTAGGGCCACAGCCTGCATGATGTGGCTGACTTCAGCAGTAGTGGGTGGGTGGTGGCCGAGGAGCATGGTGGTGTGACTACCGTGAAGTTCAGTTTCTCCTTCCGTAGCAGCTGGGCAGGATTTTATGCTTAGAGAAGCATTTAATTCCTTGATTCTTGGTAGGTAAGGGGCAATTAATTCCTCGATCTTCGGTGGGTAGAGGAACATTTAATTTTCGGGATTTGAGAGGCATAATCTCGCCAAATTGGCCTTACCCATACTTGTGATTTGACTGATTGATGCGACTCCCTCTCTTTCTTTCTCCACGTGCTTCTTTGAAAGTCCTCTGATTGGGGTAGGTGTGATTGCGTCACAGCTCATTACTTATTAATGAGCCGTGGGGGCCACTTCCAAGCAAGTGGTGAATCGATGTTCCCTCGGCCTGGGCGAGTGATAGGGGCATAGTAAAATTCTCGGTCAAAGCTCGCCGTGACCGTGATCACTCTTCCCTCCTTGACTCCCTCGTTCATTCGGCACTTGCTCTTAATAAATAAACACAAGTCTTTAGAAAAGGAGAACTCTGGCCGTGGGTTTTCTTATTTGATCGGCCGATATGGGCCGAGATTTTTATGCATAAACAACTCCTTTGGCGGAGCACTTCAAATTAAGTGTCCAAGAGAGTCTTTCTAGTGACAAGGAGAAGGATGAGATGAGTAAAGTTCCGTATGCAACCGTGGTAGGATGTCTCATGTACGCAATGGTTTGCACATGCCCTGACTTAGCTCAAGCAGTTAGCGTGGTTTCAAGATACATGGCAAATCCGAGCAAACAACACTGGAATGAGGTGAAGTGGATTTTTCGGTATTTGAATGGCACTAAGAAGTTTGGGATCGTATTTGAAAGACAACAAGAAGAGGCATGTGTGTCGAGCTATGAGGATTCAGACTATGTGGGGAACTTAGACAAGAGGAGGTCTACTACGAGGTATGTTTCTACTTGTGGTGGAGGATCGATAAGCTGGAGAGCGGTGCTACAATCGGTTACTGCCTTGTCTACTACCGAAGCGGAGTATATGGCGCTAACGGAGGCTTCTAAGAACGCACTATGGCTTCTAAAAAAGTCAATTTTCCATCAAAACCATTTCAAGAGCACAGTAGTTGAAAATAAGGTAATAATGCTCTTTTAAAGTAACTTTCCATACAAAATCCAAATTTATGAGGTATAAAAATATATAAAATAATGCACTGATCAGCCTGCGAGACCACGTAGTTACTGTTTGTAGTTGAACTCTTTCTGCATAAAATTTTTTTTTAAAAAAAAAACTCATTACACAATTATTTCTTCAAGATCTAATCCGACTGTTCATCAGCTGACGTGCGAGGTCATGTACAAAAGTCATATTATCATTCCAGTATGCTTTTCTCATATTATAATTTATCTTTCCATAATTGTCATATTCCAAGTTTTGTTTTCACATGTCTTGTTGAAATCTTTCTTCACTCTCCCGATAAATATGGAACACACTCCATATTATAAGCAAATATATTATATATAGATGTTAGACACGAAAAAGTCAGCGCCTGTGCCAACTGCCAGCTAATTTAGCTAATATTATCTAACTTCACAACAATTAATTAAATAAAACAGTAGTTGAAAATAAAGAAACTTGAAACTCTTAATATATTTTTATCTAGTCCCGATATCTTGGACCACAAAGGTTCAAGAGACTTGCGGTCACCTACCGTTAAATTCATATGGTCCAAGAGATTGAGACTGTATTTTTATCTTCAAGGACAAGAAAATTATGTTATTCAGATTCCTTCGTCACGTCATGCATATAAATTAGCTCGTCATGCTTGAACTTCAACGGAACTGACCAATCACATTTGTTGATGCCAATTTTTGGATCAACATCAGATTATTTTTGGCTTTTTAGTATATGGCTGTGTGAATGTTTCTTCCCCCTCTTCTCTGACTTGTTGGCCCGCTTACACAGGCATGGGAAAACCCATCTAAGCAGAAAGTATTGGCCCTTCCCCCCTAACCAATGGTTGTGAGGCCAAATCTCCCCCTCATCAAAATGGGGAGTTTCGTTGTGAGAGATTTTTGCATATGTTTCGATTACACCAGCCAAATGGTGCTCTATTTAATACACATAAAACATGTAGAAATATATTTCAATTACTATACTGTTTTTTTAAATATAAATATTTTCACATGTCCTATGTATTTATATTTGGATAATAGTTGTTTGCTGTGGGAACGAGCGCAGACATTGCATGCATTACTAGCCTTCAAAGCTCAAATAAAGGAGGATCCTTAGCGATCTCCAATGTACCTCTTCAACCACTTTGGGATCTTTCAAATAGGTGAGCCACATCAGAAAAATTCCTTCAACAGTCTCTTCAACCTTACCATCAAATCTGCAACCTCATTCTCTCTCTTCAAAACCTGGTAAGTTGACATCGCTTCTTCAAAACATTTATTTTGTTTTGGGAGAATCAAAATCATATCAAAAGGCTAAAAACATTTATTTTTCTTGATGGGTTTGATGTAAATTTAATAAATATTATTTATTTTCTAGAATATTATCTTTTAAAAAAGAATGTTATTAATTATTTCAAATATTATTAATTATTATTGTTTTAAGTCAAATATTGTATTAATTGAATTGAAGAGATCGATGAAAGACAAAATATTAAAGCACTCAAACAAGCGCTTCTTCAAATCGCTAATGCAGGCCAATAAACTTCAATTTAAATAGTTTTTCTTACCACCGTTGGAGATGCTTTCTTATATTTGGATAATATTTGGTGATGTTTGAACTGTAGAGTTACTTTTTTTAAAGAGCTGTAGAGTACCATCACATGGGAAAATGCAGTGTCAATTAATTCTGAAAAAGTATATATTTTAAATCTGAACACACTGACTATTATTTCAAATAAATTACAATAATTCAACAGAAACAAGAAATAGATATCGATCAACGAAGTCATCAATTTCTTGGCATTAAGTCTTGTAAAATGATAAAATCATTTTCTTCCTTATCTTTCCAGAATATTATGACAAGCAAACTTGACAAGTCAAGCCTGTCGGCTTAATTAATTACTGTGAAGATTCTGTGCTTGAAAGAGATTTGCAGAAAAAGAAGGGTTTTGCAAAGGTGATTGTAAGGCCAAATGAATGCCCACTTGAGCCTCTAGCTTCAATTTGATTGGGTAAAATATAGACAGAGGATTTTCTTCTTCCACAAAATGACATCAATAATTGGAATTTCACATGGGGAAGAGAGAGAGACCCATGACCCCCCTCAGCCCTACTATCACGTGTCCACAAAAACAAAAAAACACCTTGACTTCCAAGTCTATGCCACAAGCCAAGCCATGGTGCAATTTCTACAATTTCTTTTACAGGGGTACGGGTACCAAAAGCATGACATAAAGTTTTGCGTTGTTTCAACACTAGGCAGCCAGTTGGGCATAAGGGATGAAATTGATAGTCAATTTGGTCCTCACATAATAATATCGCAATTGAATATCGGGATATGATCAAATGAAATACCGAAAAAAAAGTTATTCTCTTTCATCACTTTCCTGGCATAGGAAGAAACACCGTGCTAGCTATCGTGTAGACTTGACTTAAGCCTCTGCTATTGTTTTCACACTTGGATATGTTAATGTCATCGAAGTTGTTCAAAAGTTCCAATTATGTATATAAATTAATTAGCTTGGAGCTTACAAATTTCACAACGCAACGCAACCCATCTCTCTATATCTCTCAGCCTTTCAAGTTATACCCGATTCAAAATGGGGATTTTGTTTGTGAAATTACTCTTCACATACTTATCAATTTGTAATGCAATAATGTTTGTTTTCTGTGGGAGCTCCAACGAGACGGATAGGCTTGCATTGCTAGCCATCAAAGCTCAAATAAAGGAGGATCCTTATGGGGTCATGAGCTCTTGGAACGAATCCATGCACTTTTGCATGTGGCAGGGCGTGACCTGCAGTCAAAGGCATCATCAAAGGGTCACAAACCTGAAGCTACGAGGCCAAAACTTGGTGGGCTTTCTATCCCCAAACATAGGAAATCTGAGTTTCCTCAGGAGTCTGCAGCTACAGAACAACAGCTTTAGCCACGAAATTCCTCCCGAAATCGGGCGTTTGCATAGGCTGCAGGTATTAAGCCTTGAGTACAACTTATTTACTGGCCCTATTCCTTACAACATATCATATTGCTCCAACCTAACCTACATGATTTTCGGCCACAACAAGCTGGTGGGCGAAATTCCTCCAGAAATCGGCTCCTTGTCGAAGCTTGAAATGTTGGTTTTACAATCGAATAATTTGACAGGAGAGATCCCTCCTTCATTGGGGAACCTTTCCTCGCTCGAGGTACTTGCTGCAAATGGTAATAACTTGATGGGAAGCATCCCTAGTTCTCTTGGCCAATTGAAAAAATTAAATTTTTTGTCAATTGGCATAAATAACTTGTCTGGCACAATCCCTCCCTCCATCTATAACCTCTCTGCTCTTCAAGCTTTTCACATAGTATACAACCAAATTCAAGGGACTTTGCCCTCAGACTTGGGCCAAACTCTGCCTAACCTCCAGGTCATTAACATTGCCCAAAATCAGTTTACTCTCAATATCCAATGCCACAAGTTTCAAGACTTTTCACCTTGGCTACAACAAACTAACAGGACAAGTCCCAAATTTGCAGAAGCTTCGTAACCTCGAACATTTCAACATTCAATCTAATCATCTTGGAACCGGTAAAGATGACGATTTGAGTTTTCTCTCGGACTTGACCAATGCCACAGAGCTAATATGGTTGCTCATACCCGAGAACAATTTTGCAGGGGAGTTGCCCACATCAATATCCAATCTCTCAACCAAGCTTGAAATATTTTGGCTTTATACAAACCAACTAGGTGGAAGCATCCCAGTGGGCATGGGGAATCTGATCAACTTGGAATCGTTGTCTATGGGGAGTAATCGCTTCACAGGTAGCATCCCTACGGACATTGGGAAGATTTCAAAGCTTGTGGAATTAGATATTTCTACGAATGAATTATCAGGGAGCATTTTGCCCTCTCTAGGAAATTTAACCAAGTTAAGCAGACTCTTCTTGCAAATAAATAATCTTCAGGGCATCATCCCTTCAAGCCTAGGGAAGTTCCAGCGGCTGCAAACATTGGATCTTTCTTATAATAACCTTAGTGGTGCAATTCCTCCACAAGTTCTTGGCTCATCTTCCTTATCCATTTACTTGAACTTGTCAGCAAACCGCTTTACAGGTTCCCTTCCCATGGAGGTTGGAAAGTTGAAGAGTCTAGGTGAACTAGACATTTCCAATAACTTGTTAACCGGAGAGCTGCCCAGTAGCCTTGATGGTTGTGAAAGTTTAGAAGTCCTACACTTGCAAGGAAACTTATTCCAATGGCCCATTCCTTCATCTTTGAAAGCGTTGAGAGCGATTCGGGATTTAGACATTTCTCGCAACAATTTTTCAGGTGAAATTCCACAGTTTTTTGAGGGCTTTCTCGTCTTGAGGATTCTGAACATTTCATTCAACGACTTTTGGGGAGCTGTACCAATTGACGGTGTTTTCAAAAATGCATCTTGGATTTCAATTGTTGGCAACACTAGGCTCTGTGGCGGTGTTGCTGATCTCAAACTGCCCAAGTGCAAGTCTAAGAAAGGAGGATTATCTCGTAGCTCGAAATTAATAATCGGTTTAGTATTGGGACTTACTCTTCTAGGAATAGCCATGGTGTTTTCCTATTTCTTTCTTTGTTCGTCAAGAAAGAAGAGGAAAGAAGTTCCGCGGACTACTTTGGACCCTGTTTTGCGAGTGTCATATTCTACTCTCCTAAAAGCTACTGATGGGTTCTCTTCAGCTAATTTGCTTGGTGTAGGTAGTTTTGGGTCTGTATACAAAGGAGTTCTTGATGATGATGACGGTAGAGCTGATCATCAGCTTGTTGCCGTGAAAGTGTTCAATCTGTTGCGCCATGGAGCATCGAAGAGCTTCATAGCCGAATGTGAAGCCTTGAGAAATATAAGACATCGAAATCTCGTGAAGATTATAACCGCCTGTTCAAGTGTTGATTTTAATGGCAATGATTTCAAGGCTTTAGTTTATGAGTTCATGGAGAATGGGAGCCTTGAAGAGTGGTTACATCCACCTGGTGACATTGAAGAGTCAAGGGATCATGCACCCAAGAATTTAAATATTCTTCAAAGGCTAGACATCGCCATTGATGTTGCTTTTGCATTAGATTATCTTCATAACGATTGCGAAACACCCATAGTTCATTGTGATCTCAAGCCAAGCAATGTTCTTTTGGACAACGAGTTGACTGGACATGTTTCCGACTTTGGACTTGCAAGATTTCTCCCACAACTATCCAAAAATGAGGCTTCAACAAATCAAACAAGTTCCATTGGAGTAAGAGGAACGGTTGGTTATGTCCCTCCCGGTAAATATCCTCATTCTTTATTCTTTTTCACTCTTGCATAATTCAAAATAGCTATTTTATGCTAATAGGGTCAAGCCGGGTGGAAAAGAATTTTGACTTGCATAATAGTGATATCAAGTTCGAACTGAGGGTGTGTGAGAAAACCACTCTCTTTCCTAACTTCGGCTATTTTATATTTTGTGATGTTTGAATTGTAGAGTATGGTATGGGAAGTGAGGTGTCAATCTCTGGGGATGTGTACAGCTTTGGGATTCTCTTGTTAGAGATGTTTACAGGGAAGAGACCCACTGACGACATGTTTAGTGCCAACTTGAACCTTCATACTTATGTGAAGATGGCTTTCCCTGACCGAATTAGAAAGATTGCAGACTCACAAGTTTTGCAAGAAGGCGTCGATGGGACTCTCAAAGTGTGCAGCACGAGATTTCAAAACATCGAGGAGTGCTTGAGTTCGATTTTTAGAATTGGAATTGCATGTTCTGCTGAATCCCCAACAGATCGCTTGAAGAATATAAACGATGTTGTGTCTGAGCTGCAGTCCATTAGGAGCATTCTCCGAAATCCCAAAGGTGACTAACTGTTTTAATGGAGTGAAAGAGAAAAGCTGGCTCGTGAATATGAGCCATCGGATTCAGATAGACTTGGTGATTTATATCCAACGGTTGAGAATGCCAGTTTCCTTGTGGGCCTAACTACCAGGAGGAAATTAAAAACACAAAAAGAAAGCCCATATCACCAGATAGGCAAGGCCCAGCCCACTAATTGTGTATATTGAATTTTTTTTGTTTAGTATATAACAATAAACTTGTGGCACAGGCATAATATTAGGAAAGGGCAAAGATACATTGATAGAAATGTGTTATTTACATTTGAATAAACTATTATGTGTTATTTACATTTGAATAAACTATTGTTTGCGAGTTTTGAGGTTAATTTACAAGAATTTTAGTTTAAATACCAACATTTTACTTTATGTACAACCAAACAATTCCTAGCTCCTTCCTCCTTTGTGAGAAACACTTGCATGAAATGGAAATAGCACTATTTTGCTATTCTCTCAGCCAATCACGATATGTCACGAGTGCTAATTTTTCCACGTGACATTCTGTGATTGGCCAAAAATAGCAAAACAGTAATATCCCCGTTTCATACAAATTTTTATGCTCCTTTGCATGCATCGTTTCCAGTCAGCCTCCAGTCGTCATTATCGACTAGTGGCGACAATTTACAGTCGGTACCCCGCTAACCACCGTCATCTTAAGAAAAAAAAAATCACATATGGTGGCATCGGTGGGATTTGAAATCACATAAGGTCATATGTTTTGCTCTACAAACTTAGTAACAAAAGAACATTAATATTAAACAGCCCAACATTCATCATTTTCTTGGCTTAAATTTTGGGTACTAATTTTTCCACTCTCCTTTTATTTTGTTCTTATTTATTGACCAAGAGGGCCACGTCGGTCCTCCTCTAGCCAAATTAACTTCAGCAACAGCGCATCTAGAGGCAAAGGTGGCCAAGTGATGGGTACAATACAAACTAAATAATAAAGTTTATGGCTACAATACTTGAAAATATATTAGCTTTTTATAAATAAGCCCATTTTAGAAAAAAAAAAAATTATTAAATCATTTATATAGAGCTTATTTGAAGAGAAAACCCCAAAATTAGCCATTTGTTAATTTCTAATTGGTTCTTAGTGTGTTAAAATTTTGTAAGAACTAATTTGAAAAGAGTGCTGCTAAACGAACCCTAAAATTAACTGAGTACATTCTACTACCAAACTATTTATTGAATTACTAATTTACCTTAATATAAAATGACCAAAAAGAATATATCGAATTGTAAAACAAATATAATTTTAATAGGTACACCCTACTCACCATATTCAACCCTAATCAAACATAGAGAATTATTGTCTTCAATTCGCCAATCGTTATTGTAGATGATAGTTGGCAACATATTGAAAATAAAGACAAGGATACTGATAAAAAGAATACCAGAAAGCAATTTGTTCCTGAGACAAAACAAACAGCAGGATTTTCCTTCTACATCCCTTTCATACGAAATCTACCTAAACCTCATTTTAATTCTTTTGTTTCCTTCAATCCTAAAATTCTAGTTCTATTTCTGAAAATAATACAGATATCGGATAGTTTCCCTAAGAAAGCTGAATCAATTTTGAGAATTTTAGTTTAGGATTTCATACACTAAAACTCGACAGAGAAGAAAACATAAATTCATAATCTTATTTTCAAGGACAGAGTTGTCAGTCACTGTAAGATGATCTATGGTTTAAACCATTTATGCGCAATTGCATAACGATTAACTATTCTAGTGCAGAATAAAGATTGCCTTGAGATGCAGATAACAAAATGGGATGAGCTATAAAAAAATCAAATTGAGGTGCACTGACCTCTCTGCTCAGTAACATTTGCTCTGGGCCTCAAGGTTTTCAACCTCTCAACTATCTCATTTGTTATCTTCAGTTTCAAAGGCTGTGGCAATTCAACCACTACCTCTCTGAAAAGCTCCTTCTTTAGTGCCTTACCTTTTGAGCATAACAAAGAGTCCTCCGTTAAATTAAAAAAGTTACAGCAAACCGCTCTACCGATTCAATCCAACAGCTCTACCACCAAAACACTCAAAATGCATCTTAACAATCTAATGAGATCAACTGGTTCAGCTGTTTTTCAAATCCGAACTGATTCCTCCATTTTCCTGATATGAGAAACCTGATTTAGAATTGGTATTAGAGTGTTATGTGATAGAGTGTATTAGGGTATACCAGAGGTATTTTTGATAGTTAAATACTTAGTTAATTTTACATTTAGATTAAAATATTATGGTGTACTTAGATCATAGGGTGTACTCAGTTAATTTTAAGGTTCGTTTAGCAACACTCTTTGAAAATGGCAAGTGGCTAGTTTTTGATATGTCATGTTGAAATTTGTGGAAAACAAAAAATTTATTTAAGAATAATTGCTAGTGATCGAATTCTTATTCGTAATATTCCAACCAAACCCATTGCCGTTGGAGTCCCCATCCATTAAATTAAAGCAGAGCACCAGCCAAGTCTGGATGCCATTTATTACAAATTGAAGATTTGAGCTACCATGCATATTATTGGTGTCTGTAGGCCTGCCATAGTTTTTGTTTCTTTGAGGCTTTTACCCTTGTCTCACCAAACAAAGAAATAATTAAGCTCCCAAATAAATTTACCCAACTCAACACCTATAGTTTTGAAGCTTCATTGTCCACTGAATAATGTTACTTCTCAACATCCGTCATGAACTTTGTTTTTATTCAATAGGGCAGGAGAATTCGAACATAGGATCGTTTCCAACGTTGAGAAAAGAAGTAGAGTAAATTAGTCTGTAAATTTATAACAATTTGTTGGTTTTAGAGTGTTGCTCTGTTACCACTGTTGGATTAGGTGAAGGGGTTTAGGTATATAGGAACATAAAACAATACTACAATAGTTGAAACAAAGTGATTTTATTAATTTGGAGGAGACTTGTACATGGCTTAGTGTACAAAACTTGAGGCTATTGACCTTCTAGTACGTAGCTATTGGCTACTCCTTCTAGCTTGAATTGTAGGCTATTGGCCATTATCAATCCTGGTTGATGGGCTGAGCTCTTGGCTAGCACGATCACCAACAATTATGTCTTGAAGATTAAGCTTGCCGAATTTGTCCAAGTTGGTGGACGTCTCTTGAGTTCTCTACACTTCTCTAGATTTTTCAAGACACAAAAGAGGACTAACTTTTAACACAATTTGCAACTTCACACTGAAAACAACAGTAGTCGCCATTTCGGAAGCAAGCCAAGTCGTCTTTGGAAAAGACAGTACTTGGACTTGGTTAAGTTCATTACTCACATTTACACAAATTTACATTTTCAAGAACTAGAAAGTGTGTGATGCAGGATGTTCTACATCAATGTTATAAAGAGTGTTATTATTTCCACCCACCTGTCATATTTCCCCACCCACCTTATCTTTCCACCCATCGTATAAATTTGAAAAAACAGAATTTTATCTTTCCATCCACCATTATTCCTAAAATACCCTTTAATTATGATTATCTTTTTCACTTTTTATTTTTATGATGACACAAAGCCTTTTAAAAATTGAAAAAAACTAATTATTAAAGAGAAACAAAAACCCAACAGTGACCACAGCACCTCCCAATCTGGTCAGCCACCGCACCCCGCCGGCGGCAACCCCCCTCCTCTTTACCCACCTTCTCTACAGCCAACGAAACATCTGTATCCAAACAGACACACATGCGATATATTCGAAAGCCCACCACCCTCCAACCTGACAATATCCCAGTAGATTCAAAATTCCGAGTTCTAACCCCCAAAAAAAAAATTAACGATTCAATTACTTGGGTTCGTATTCAAAGAGAAAGGGTTTTGTCAAATTTCCAATTAATTTCAGGAAAAATATGAATTGTTGGGTTTAGCCTTCAAGGTCTGGGAAGGGGTTTAGTTTCATAAAGAATGGGACTTTGCTCAGGGTGAGTTGGGATTGGTCAGGGTGGGTTGGGATTGGTGGTTGTTGAAGAGAGAGAGAGAGAGAGAAAGGAGGGAAGACATAGAAAGAGGGAGAGAAAAAGGAAAAGGGGCTGGTGGTGGACAAGACAAAGGGTGGGGTTCGGGGTTTTACAAGAGAGGGGGGCAATGAGAAAGAGGGAGAGAGGAGGGGGGCGGGTAGGTGTGAAGAGACTGAGGGTGGAGGGTAGGGTGGTGTTGGCGCCTGTGTGCCGAAGAGAGAGACAGAAGGATGGTGTTGGTGGGTGAACTCGTGTATAGCGAGAATATTTTTCTTTTTTCTTTTTGTCAAATGGTAGAATAGGTAGGGTTTTTTCTTAAGTCCTTATAAGTTATTTTACAAAGGGATAAATTTGTCTTTAAAATTTTGAAGATAAGGTGGGTGGAAAAATAAGATAAGGGGTGGAAATAGCAGCACTCGTTATAAATTAGTTTGTCATGCCTCAAATGGAAATTACCAATTTCACAACCAAAAAACCATCTCCTCTCTATACACCAAAAACTAAAAACAAAATATGGGAGTTTTGGTTGTGAGATTCATCTTATTATACTCACTTTGCAATGCAGTTTTGTTCGTTTGCTGTGTGAGCTCCATGAATTTGAGAATGGGAGGGAATGATGCTGTGAAGTTTGGCTCACCATTGCTGGAAAAAAGACTTTTTCCACATGTTTTCAAGGTCTTTCCCATGTGCTTTGCTCCCCATTCAATGCCAACGGTCAACTAAGTCATTTATGAGTTGTTGGGACTTTTGCAAGCTGGTTTTGGGAACTAGGAACTCATTTATTGGTGTTTGTTGACTTGCCATTCACATGGGTGGTTGTGTTGGGAGTTAGTGTTGATGTTGGCTCGCCTAAAGAATCGGAAGGAAGAGAGGAAGCAAGACTGGAGTCTGGCTCTTGAGCGGGAGTCACAGGCGCTCAAGCTGCAAAGGTGTTTTTTTGTTCTAGGCCTAGGCGGTGTCGAGCGGAAGCGAAGGGTGCTTGAGCGGGATGCGCGCATGCAGCTCGAATTCCTGGCGAATTTGGACAGATTTTCTCCTAGTTTTGGGGTCTTTTAAATTTTCTATTCCTTGTATAATTGTACTAAAACTTTATACATATAAATAGGCACTTTAGCACTAGGGTTTCTTAAGCCGAGGGCTAGTGAGTAAGCCAAGAAAGTCAAGAGGAGAGAGTTCAAGAGTTGGAGTCTTGTAAGTCTAGAAACCAAGGAAGGGAAAACTAAGTGAGAGAGTTCACAAGTGCATCAAGGGTTTGAGCAAGGGGTGAGAGAGAAAAGAGAGCTTAGGGAGAGAATAGAGTTCTAAGGGGTTTTCTTTGTAAACCAAGGTTGTAACTTATTCTTTCATTAGTGAATTTTCTCAAGGGGATCACCAATAGGACGTAGGCATAGCCGAACCTCTATAAAATTTCGTGTTCTTTGTGTGCTTGCTTATTTTTCTGAGTGTGTGAGTGTTTCATTCATCCTTGTGAGTTGTGGGGGTTTGTTACATAGTCCATTGAGAACAAGATCAAAGGGAGTTTCCACATAACAAACGAGATGGATAAGCTGACACTGTTAGCCATCAAAGCTCAAATAAAGCGGGATCCTCATAATGTAACGAGCTCCTGGAATGAATCCATTCACTTTTGCTTCTGGTACGGTGTCACCTGCAGTCGACGACACCATCAAAGAGTCACAATGCTAGACCTACAATCTCAAAATCTTGCAGGGGTTCTTATCACCAAACATAGGAAATTTGAGTTTCCTGAGGGAACTACGGCTCCAAAACAACAGCTTTAGCCATGAAATCCCTGCACAAATTGGGCGTTTGCATAGATTCTTGCTACAACTTACAATAACTTGGTGGGAAGCATCCCTAGTTCTCTTGGCCGTTTGAAAAAACTAACATTCCTGTCATTGGGCATCAATAAGTTATCTAGTACCCTCCCTTCCTCCATCTTTAACCTCTCTGCTCTTTTTACTCTGTCCATAATACAAAACCAAATTCCGGGGACTCTTCTCTCAGACTTGGGTAAAACTCTTCCTAACCTCAAGTCTTTAACATTGCCACTAATCAATTTACCGGATCCATTCCCCTCTCCGTATCCAATGCCACAAGTTTATTGAAATTTCAAGTTCAAAGTAACAAACTAACTGGACAGGTGCCAGATTTTTGAAAGGCTCATGACCTTCAGTATTTCAACCCATATATAAGACAACCGTGATGTCTCATGTCTGAGGACTAATTTGCATGATCACAACTTAGAATTCTTTGTTTGACACTCGTGAGTAAGACTTCCATACACGAATTCTATAGTTGAACTCGTTCAGTGGACTCCATCTTCTATAGAGCACCTACACATCTGTCTCAGTGTCTCTACACGAATGACTTGAGACTAGTCATCATGTCAATTGAGCAGACATAATGTGTACCAGTCTTTGCGGGTCACCATTGTCCAATTAGTGATCCTATGACCATGAACATTTTAGGATATGATAGACCACTTTCCATTTATATCTTAATCCATGGACTTGTTACTTTGTGTACATTATGTATCTAAAGTAACATTCACGACCCTTTGATTATATTATTATATTATTTCCATAAAATTATCCATTTTTATATTGGCTTCTAAGGCATATATCTAACACATGTGCCAAAGAATTTAAATCTTCTTCAGAGGCTAGACATTGCCATTGATGTTTCTTGTTCATTGGATTATCTTCATAACAATTGCGAAACACCGATAGTTCATTATGATCTCAAGCCAAGCAACGTTCTTTTGAACACGGAGTTTACTGCACATGTTTCTAATTTTGGACTAGCAAGATTTCTCTCACAACTAACAAGTAATGTGCCAGCAAATGAGACAAGTTCTATTGGAATAAGAGGAACAGTTGGTTATGCTGCTCCAAGCAACTACTATCTCCATCTTGGATATATGCTTCACTATTATATATAATATATTTGTTACTTTATACAATTAGATTGGGTGCTAATTTTCCCACTCCCCTTCTGTCCATTTACACTCCCTTTTGTTTTTTAATATTTTTTACTATAACAAATAAGGGGGTGTAAGTGAACGAAAGAGGAGTGGGAAAATCATTATATAGCTATTTTATTCATAATCGTGGTGGCAATATATTTTGGCATTCTCTTGTTAGAAATGTTTACAGGGAAGTGACCCACTAACGACATGTTTAGTGGGGACTTGAACCTTCATAATTTTGTCAAGATGGCTCTCACCGGCCGAATTACAGAGATTTCAGATTCACCACTTCTTCAAGGAAGCACCAACGACAAGACTCTTAATCAATGCAACGCGAGATCTCAGAAAGTTGAGGTGTGCTTGAGTTCGATATTTAAAATTGGAATCTTGTTTTCTGCTGAATCCCCAACAAATCGCCTGAAGAATATCAGTGATGCTGCGTCTGAGTTGCATTCCATTAGGAGCATTCTTGTTGGATAGAAACTTTTTTTTTGCGGTTTTGTGATGGAGAAATTTTGAGGTGCAGCATGTGAAGTCTAGTTTGCTGCTGCTATAATAGATGTTTAAATTTGCATAGTAAACAATCGCCAATGAGGTTCATTGTGTGAAAAGTACTATTACGTATTTGTTGTGTTTCGGACTTGAGCACTTCATGTAATTGAAAAAGAGAAGAAAAAAAAAGGGTACTACGTACCACTTCTTGTAATTTAAAGACTTATGTAATTAAACAATAGCATTTGTTTTTCTTAATTGTGCCTAAGTTTGAAGTTTCTTTGAAGCCTGTCTGTTTGGGATATGAAATGGTCCCCTTATTGAAATGGTCTCTGGTTTTCACCTGCATTTCTTCCTAACAGCACATTGGTGGAAATCTATATAAGTGAATAGTTCTTAAATTACTTAAAACCCCACCTTCTTTAATTTCCTATGGTTCTTTCCACTCAGCTTTTGGGGTCAGTTTGCTATCAGCCATATGCTTTCAAGAGATTGTAGTCCGACATTTGCAAGTTCGGACACCATTGTAAACAAGGAGCAAATGAGGGAGGGATAGTATAAAATATGTGGTGTCCATATAGGAGTGTATATATATATATACTTCTTTTTTTTCTTCTGTCTAGTATGTATGCGTTACTGAGTGACTTTTTATAAAGAGTTGTTCGGGTGCAATGGACCAATTTTTGCATGGATACGGTGGACTAATTTTGGGATGAATTTCTTAAAAATTAGCACATAATTGGGGTATTTCCAAAAGGAAAAACTACATAAATTACCCATCTTTAGGGACATTTACGAGTATATACTCAAATCCCAAAAAAATTCTCGCTAATTTTTAAGAATTATGTAGTCTTCAAACCCCAAAGAAATTTACGAGTATAGTGCAATGAGCTCAAATAAAGCAAGATCCTCATAATGCAATGAGCTCATTGCATTTACGAATATATACTTAAAAATTCTCTTGTTATAAATTTCTTGCTAGTTTTTAAGTAATGTGGTGCTAAGTTTCTGAAATTTGGTTGGATTTTGTGAGTTATAAAAAGTAATGTGCTGAAAGACAATCTAATAGTGAAAAGACAACGTTTAAGCAATATTTCTTCAGTTTCTGTGCCACTCAAAAAAAAAAAACTACATTACATTTCATATGTTAAAACCTCGGGGTTTTCTTAAAAAAAATCATAATGCCTTGCCAATATAATACAATAACGAACTAATATATTATCCATTAGATTTGTGTAATAGATTGAAGAATGTCTCAAATTTGGTTCACATAAATATCAAGAGCTAAATTATCACATAGTAAAGACAGTTTTACAAATATCCTACCGTGAGTCAACAAAAAAACAATTCCGACCTTGTTCTTGTGACTTGACCCACGTCCTCTAGTAAATCTTATTTAAGAGGCGAAGCCCCACCACCTTCCAATTCAACTGTCTGCATCATGTATACGACTAATTCGTTGCAAATCAGTTAAGGCAAGTCAACCGTGGCGGATGGTAATGACTTGGGCTTGGTTAATAAGCTCATTACTCAATCTCATAAACCATTTAAATTTGCCATGCCCTCAAATGGGAATTACCAATTTCACAACCCAAAACCCACATAGAGTTCTAAATTAATGGAGGTTTTGGTTTTGAAACTGATTTTGATGTACTCACTTTTCAATGGAGTATTGTTGGTTTGCTCCATGCAAATGGGACTGGGAGGCAACGAAACGGATAGGGTGGCACTGCTAGCCATCAAAGCTCAAATAAAGCAAGATCCTCTTAATGCAATGAGCTCCTGGAATGAATCCATTCACTTTTGCTTCTGGCACGGTGTCTCTTGCGGTCGACGACATCGCCAGAGGGTCACAAGGCTAGACCTCCAATCTCAAAAGCTGGCAGGGTCCCTATCCCCACACATAGGAAACCTAAGTTTCCTAAGGGCACTACAGCTCCAAAACAACAGCTTTAGTCATGAAATCCCTACACAAATTGGGCATTTGCGTAGATTGCAGGTACTGTCTCTACACCGTAACTCATTTAGTGGCCCTATTCCATACAACATATCATATTGCTCCAACCTCATCTCCATCAATTTCGGTTTCAACGGGCTGGTGGGTAAAATTCCATCTGAATTAGGCTCTTTGCCGAAGCTTCGAAGAATTGTTTTACAAGTCAATAATCTAAGGGGAGAGATCCCTCCTTCCTTGGGGAACCTTTCCTCTCTGGAGGTACTTGCTGCATCTAATAATTACTTGGTGGGAAGCATCCCTACTTCTCTAGGCCAATTGAAAAACTTAACATTTTTGTCGTTGGGCTCAAACAACTTATCTGGTACCATTCCTCCCTCCATCTATAACCTCTCTGCTCTTGATACTTTTGCCGTATCAATTAACCAAATTCAAGGGAGCCTTCCTTCAGACTTGGGAAAAACTCTTCCTAATCTCCAAGTACTTAGCATCGGTGCAAACCAATTTTTTGGATCCCTTCCCCTCTCACTATCAAATGCCACAAATCTACGGGCATTTCAAGTTCCAGAAAACAAGCTAACCGGACAGGTGCCGGATTTCCGAAAGCTTCATAACCTAGAGCAATTCAACATTCAGGGCAATCGTCTTGGAAGCGGTACAGATGGTGACTTGAGTTTTCTCTCAGACTTGACCAATGCCACAGAGTTAGAAAAGTTGTTTATGAGTGAAAACAATTTTGGAGGGACGTTGCACACATCAATATCCAATCTCTCAACCAAGCTTGAAATGTTTTGGTTTTACAGAAACCAAATACATGGAAGCATCCCAACAGAAATAGGGAATTTGTTCAACCTGCAATCTTTAGCAATGAGTGAAAATAGCTTCACCGGTAGCATCCCCACCGAAATTCAGAAGATGTCAAGCCTTGTGGAATTAGACATTTCTATGAATGTATTATCAGGAAGCATTCCGTCCTCTCTAGGAAATTTAACCAAGTTATACAGGCTCTTCTTACGTGGAAATAATCTTGAGGGCGTCATCCCTTCCAGCCTGGGAGACTGCAAGCTGCTGATAATATTGGATTTGGCTAATAATAAACTTAGTGGTGCAATACCTCAACAAGTTATTGGCCTCCCATCCTTATCAAAGCTTTTGAACTTGTCCACGAACAGCTTTACAGGTTCTCTTCCCATGGAGGTTGGAAACTTGAAAAATCTAGGTAAATTAGACCTTTCAAATAACATGTTATCTGGAGAGCTTCCTACCACCCTCGGTAAATGTGAGAGTTTAGAAGGCTTACACTTGCAAGGCAACTTCTTCCAGGGGCCTATTGCTTCATCTATGATTGGGTTGAAAGCCATAGAAGAATTAGACGTTTCTCGCAACAATTTTTCGGGTGAAATTCCAAAATTTCTAGAGGGTTTTGTCTTATTGAAGAAACTAGACCTATCTTTCAATGAGTTTTGGGGAGCGGTACCAACTGGAGGTGCTTTTAAAAATGCAAGTGTGATTTCAATAACTGGCAACGCCATGCTCTGCGGCGGAATTGCTAATCTCCAACTGCCCAAGTGCAAGTCACCAAAGGGAGGATCATCTCGTAGCTTGATAATCCCTTTAGTACTTTCGGGACTTGCTGTTATAGGAATAGCTATGGTGATTTCGTATTTCTTTCTTTGTTCTTCAAGAACGAAAAGGAAAGATATTTCGTTGAGCACATTGGCGAACAATTTTTTGCAAGTGTCATATGCTACTCTCCTAAGAGCTACCGACGAGTTCTCTTCGGCTAATTTGATTGGTGCAGGCAGTTTTGGGTCAGTGTACAAAGGAATTCTTGATCACAATGACAAACCCCAACTTGTTGCTGTGAAGGTGTTCAGCTTGTTACGTCATGGAGCATCGAAGAGTTTCCTGGCCGAATGTGAGGCTTTAAGAAACATCAAGCATCGAAATCTTGTCGAGATTATAACTGCGTGTTCAAGTGTTGACTTTCATGGTAATGACTTCAAGGCTCTGGTTTACAAGTACATGGACAGAGGAAGCTTAGAGGAGTGGTTGCATCCTCCGACTGAAATTGAAGACGTAAGGGAGGCACTCAATCTAGAGAAAAGACTAGACATTGCCATTGATGTTGCTTGTGCATTGGATTATCTTCATAATCATTGCGAAACACCAATAGTTCATTGTGATCTCAAGCCAAGCAATGTTCTTTTGGACAACGAGATGACTGGACATGTTTCTGACTTTGGACTCGCAAGATTTCTCTCCCAAGAAACTGGTATTAATGATTCAAAAAATCAGATAAGTTCCATTGGATTAAGAGGAACGGTTGGTTATGCTGCTCCAGGTAAATTTTTCTATCCTATATGCTTCACTGTCCTTTTTTTACTTTTGAATCTTACATGATTCAGCTCTTTTATATTCACAAATGTGCTGACAATATTTTATGATGTTTGAATGGTAGAGTATGGTATGGGAAGCGAGGTGTCAACAAATGGAGATGTCTACAGCTTTGGCATTCTCTTGTTAGAGATTTTCGCAGGAAAGCGACCCACCGACGACATGTTTAATGGGGACCTAAACCTTCATACTTATGTTAAAATGGATTTCCCTGAGCGGGTTATGGAGATTGCAGATTCAACACTTTTTGAAGGAGACACCAACGAGAGAAGCGTTCAAAAGATTAAGGAGTGCTTGAATTCAATATTCAGAATTGGAATTGAATGCTCTGCTGAATCTCCAACAGAGCGTCTAAAGAATATCAGTGATGCTGCATCTGAACTGCATTCCATTAGAGACGTTCTTCTTGGATAGGAACTACGGGTTTGTGTGATGATCATGGTGGGGATGTTTTTCTGTGCTGCCTCAGAAATATTCTTGTTGCTGCTGCTACAGTAAGAGTAGATGAGAGTACTGCTGCTACTTCTACTACGTCGTTTTATTTGTGTTTGAGCCTGAAGCCCTTTAGAAATGTGATCAAAGCTATCAAACAACTACATCTTGTGTAAATCTCTCATCTTACTTAAATAAATCTGAAAGTACACTTGATCCCATTAGGCTGTGGCACTATATAGTTCATGATTGATTTTCCTCCCATGTATAATATGAAGGTTTCTTTATTTATTTGTTTAAATAATTAGGTATTGGTATTGAGCTCACAAGTTCACAACACAAGCAAAATGTATTATTGAAAGTTGGAATTTTTTATGTCATTTTTGTTTGGTTCGATGGTAGTACAATCAATGCAATAATTATATGTAAATTTGGTACCCATATGTGTGGACAGTCTTTGCCTAAAAGACCTAAAATTTAAGTTGATCAGTTCATTGTTGGTGAAAAAGTGGTGAATTATTATTTGGCTGGTGAAGTAATGTAGGGGTGCTCATATCCCTCACTTCCTTTCTTTGCTCTCGTCGTCTCATGTACTCTCACTCATCATATATATATATCACTATCCTGAGTGCAAATGCAAAGACAAAAGGCTAAGGCAAAAGGCAAGCCAAATAACTTTTCTTCATATATGTAGTCCTCTCCTCCTCCGGTGCAGCCTCTCTTGATCTTTACCGAATACCCGAAAGGCAGAGAGAGGACACTTCCAACCAATGTCAAGCGTATGATCATACGGTACCGGATAACTATTCTTTCTTTCTTTTTCTTTTTTTGTTACGGCCATGGCTCAATATATACAATAACTTGCCTAGGGTACGTATGATATTCTGCTTCTATATAACTCGCTTTAATTTTCAGGTTGTCATTAGTGTCTTGAAGCATAGAGTCTCTTAAACATGCAACTGGGTGGTGTAGGAAAGGTAATAATGAGGGACTATCCCATTTTACTCTAATAGCGTTAAAAGAAATTACAGTATATATTCTTTTTCACTGCCTAATTCTTTTACCATTGTAGTCTTCTTAAGCTACTAATTAGTTGCTGGCAATTTGTGTTTTTAAATTATCAAATGCATATGTCTACCAAAGAAAGCATGAAGAAAGAAGAAAACAAACCAATATCCAAACAAAAAGGCAAACCCTCATCATCCAAAAAGAACACCAACAAGAAGCCAAAAACACCCCGACAAAAAAGATGGGATGACCCGAATTATGTGCAAATGAAGAGCAACATGCTCACTTTTGCAACAACAATCGACAACATCAAGGAGAAACTTTAATAACGGAAAGATGTCTTGACACTACTATCGAAAACACCTTTTTGGACTCTCATCGAAGCATATGTCCAGAAAAGATTAACAAATGTAGAGTGCATCAAGTCTAATTATGTCATCATAAGATTCATCCAAGCATATGACACAAAAACGAGGAAATTCAAGTTTCATGATAGTAACAGTGAGATGAAAAGCCAAGATGTGGCTGGAATATTTGGCTAACCAAATAGAGGCAAGAAGCTACCAAGCACATCACTCTCATCAAGGCCAGAGCTGGATTTTGTGAAGAAATACTTCAAAGGTTATCAGAAGATAACAAAGACTTCAATTGATAAGTGCTTGAACTTAGCATTTGAAGATGAAACAGAAGAGGATTCTATGGATGTAACAAGATTGATAATCCTACAACTCTTCATGACCAATCTCATGATGAAAAGATGAACCCTAAAAGTCAACAAAATGCATACTTGACTTGCTACACTTAAGTAAGATCATAGCTATCTCATTACTTCTACTAAATATCACAAATTAGGCATATATAAGTGTAAGACCTGTGAGCTTGGGGAAGCAAGAACGGTGAGCAATCCCACATCGCTCGGGGAGGGAAAGGTTAAGTGCCTTATATGTGTGGGCACGTATCTTCCTAGCACGAGGCCTTTTGGGAGCTCACTGGCTTCGGATTCCTTGGAACTCCGAAATTAAGTCAGTTGGGACTAGTGCAATCCCAGGATGGGTGACCCACTGGGAAGTTGCTCGTGAGTTCCTAGAAACAAAACCGTGAGGGCAGGGCCCAAAGCGGACAATATCGTACTAGGAGAGTCGGGTTGTGACAATAAGTGCACCAAAAGAACAAATAGCATGCTTTCTAATCCTATTTTATACAAGTAAACTATTCATACTATGTCATAGAAGTACACTGTTAATACTATGTCAAAGAATTCATCTTCCTATACTTTTCAGATTCTTTCTTTCTAATGCCGAAACTATTAATCTTGCAGAGGTATCTGACAGGTAACATGCCCACAAGAACATTTGTTTAACATTTTGTAAAACTCCTAGAATGCATTGGTAAAGCTTCAAAGGTATTCATACCAATAACGAATGACGGCCACCACACGCTGCTTGTCTATGACACCCATGCTTTGGAATGGATACACTACAATTCCTTGCAAAACCGAGCAAACTGTTGAATACTATAATAAAAAAGCAATACTTTTGATAAGACATACTACTACTGTAAACTGTTGATACAAAGCATTAACAAAACTGTTAAGGGACAAAATTCAGTGAAGCTAACAACATACTTGCCTACAATGCAGGCAGAGTCGTCAAATGTCTTCTTCAATACTTTAAAGGAATGTGCTCCAACAATTTTAGAAACAAACAACTTCAAACTTCCTAAGTTCAAGAAGCCAATCTACAATGAAGAATTCACCAAAGATATTGCAAAACTTCTTCAGAGCCTGAAAGTTACACTTGAAATTGGTCAAACAATATAATATCTGCTGAAACATGATCCCACCAACTTCAACTTTAAGGAGGACATGGAATGTGCCCAACAAGCCGAAAATTCGTAAGTGTCACAATAACACTTTTCTTCCCCTGATTCAAATTAAACTATGATTCACTCAATATTGCACATATTTGTGTGAATTTGCAAAAAAGATTGTGGTGTATTTGTAATGTACTACATGCAGCAGCTATCACAAGCAAATAAAATTGAAGAAAGCTTGAGTAAAGAACAGGTGTGGGAAATGAGAAAACAAGTGTTATTGAAGATAATGGAAAGTGAGAAACGTTGGTATTTCAAAGAAGGGAAAAAATGATGAAAAGCATGGATTTCACATAGAGTTTAGAAATGTCAAATTGTTAATGTCTAGCTTCTAACTTTCAAATGTCAAATTGCTAATGTCTAGCTTCTAAACAAAATGTTTTGCTACTTCTAACTTTCAAATGTCAAATAGTTATTGTGTAGTTACATTCAAATGTAAAAAATAGTTACTGTGTAGCTTCTAACTTTCAAACTTATTACAAATGGGTTTCAAAAAGGCATTAACAGTTACTTTAAAAAAGCCCAACCCAAGTTGATAAAAAGAAGGTCAGAAACAAAAAAAAGCCCAAAAAACTAAAGCAAGCCATGATAATGTAGAGGCTATAATGAGGTGTTTAAAGTGAGGAAGCTATTTGAAGAGGTCAATCTCATCATCAACAAATGTAAAGAAATCATGGGACTTAAACATTTTAAATGTTTTGATGGTGGGATTGGCCTCCTCAAATAGCCTCCTCACTTTAAACTCCTCATTGTAACATGACCAAGTCGTCGCTAATCTTCCTTCGATCGAGAGCCCCACCTAGTTACTCCAAGGTCTCAACGCACCAATGAGAAGTTGATCTACCATGAACAAGCCTCGACACCTCAAAAAGCAGCCTCGCAAGATGAGGCACAACCAAAGTCAATCCAGATATGAGACAATAGATATGCCAAAAGAAGAGTAGATTGACATAGGTCCACCAACAACTAAAGATCTAACAGGATCCGGAGGATAACCCCCAGTTATGAAGCGTTCTCTCTTTTTATTTCTCTTCCTATAAACCATGTGTCTTTTAGGATCATGTATTAATGGACATGCTGATGGGTCAACTGATTTTTTAATTAATGGACATTCTAAAGCCCATTTTGCCCTTGACTTGATGTCTTTGTAACCGATTGAATAAATCATGCAAATTGGGATTCAAATTGAATAATAAATCAGCTATTATGTCACACAAATCAACATTTACATTACGATGATATGTCAATTGACCAAACCATGCAAATTGGAATTAATATTTAACATGAAGTGAGATTCATCTTCAATTTTTGAGGCAACCTTGGTCTTAGAGTTTGCGGCAGATGGTGGGGTCTTCTTCTACCAAGATACCTAGCCTTGTTCATTTTTTTCTATCAACCTTCTCACCGGGTAACCATAATTCATTAGACCAGCATCCTATTAGTAACAGTTAGGTAGCTTAATTAGTTGTGTGCTTTAGTTCTTCATTTTTACCTTTTGCTTAGGTGCCTAGTTGGTATAAATTTACCATGAAGGAAGTTGAGGTTCCACCCCAAAACCAATTGGTAATGGAAGTAGCCCAACTCCTTATAAACTCTTGCTAGGTTTGTCAACTTTCCAATGTGAGACTTTTTACCTTCACATTCTCATACGCCCCCGCATTTGTGGTGAATTTTCAAGCCTAACACGTGGACAACACATATTGGGTGACGTGATCAATTTTGGCCATTATTTTCAACGCCTTCAAATGAATAAGAGCTGGGTGAAGGTCCAAATGATGGTGGTGGGTTTGTCCATGGATTGTCTTGTGCAATTTGCATGCATGCGGCATGCGGTAGGTGATTCCCACATAATCTCATCACCAAGCAAATCAAATCCCATTAATTAAGACACTGAAACTCATTAATTATTACCTCCCCATCTTGCTTTTGGAAACAAGAATCTTGATAATATAAGAGGCAGTTAAGTTGGTTGTTGTGGTAGTTGGTCTTTATATTGCAAAGAAGAATCTAAGCTACTTTGGCCATTTTGTGAAAGAAAAGGAAAGAAAGGCCCATTTGATATTTGGACAGACATAGTGATGGTGCTAGCTGCACCTGCATATTCAAAGATTGGTGTTTTATATTAGAAGAAAATAAAAGAATGATAAAAAGGTCATTGGCTCTCTTGGATATGATGCCTATTTGCTTGGTCGGTTGAGAAACTTGTGGCTTTTTTCTCCTGGAGATTGCGTAAAGGTGCAAACAATTTGTTTTGTATAAAGAGTGATTATGCAAAATAGGTATATTTGGGAAATTTGGTCCCCCTGTCCAGGCTCCAGCCAACAATATGCATGCGAACTTGAGCATTATAATGTTCATGATTTTGTTTGGTTTACATTTCTTTTTCACTTGGATTTTACTTAAATAAATACCTCCTAAATCTATGGGGAATTATTCAAGTTCTAACTACCACACCCACCCTCATATTATAATTTGGCCCCACAAATTTGCCATGCATTTAGGCCCCAAATTGGGTAAGAGGCCAATTGAAGAGCCTCCTTCAATCATTTTGTACCCTCCATATTATATTATGATTCAAGAAGAAGCTCTGCTTAACTGAACTGGCCCTTATTATGCATGTAGATAGCCCCAGAAATAACCCCTCCGACCTTAATTACTACCAACCAAACCTTTATGAGGGGTTGCTCTAAATTGAAACCTCAATCTTAATTAGGTTAAGCATCCATCATTCACATCTTAAATCTCTCCCGGTTTTCTTTTATTTTGAAAGAAAAAGGAGAATCTTATATGATGTTGTCCGGCGTATTGATATATTGAGATTTTTAAAAAAATATAAAGTCACACGTCAAAAACTTCTTAAAATAAAGTACAACATATAATAAGCGGTTCCACAATTAATAATATAAATGTCTTTCGTGATAAAACCTCATGCCTGCTATAAGTTACATGTGATTAAGTTAAGATAATATCCATGTTAGTGGTAGTTGGTTACCATATACCCTAATTACACAACAAATATTATGAATCCATCGCTCTTTTATTCAGGGGCTAAAATTGCAAATTTATTTAAGTTGATATTAACTTACCTTTAATGAGATTCCTATTCCTTGGCACCATCACCTTTGATTTGGAGAATATATGTACCTTTTTAGGCTTGGTTTGGGGTTGCTGCGCTTAAAAAATAAGCAGCTTTGAAAAGAAGTTTTGGAGGTTTTGGTGTTTGGTAAAACTAATCCAAGCTGCTTATTTTAAAATCTGCTGCCATCCACAGCCAAAAACAAGAAGCAGCTCACACCCTGCTTCTAAAAACTGCTGCGCGGAGAAGCATGCGGAGAGTTTAATGAAACTTTCAAATTGCCCATATTGCCCTCGTCATCCCGGGTTCGAGCCTCCCAAGTGTCTTTCATCTTGGATTTTCTGGATTGCTCGCCCCATCCACTCTCTGCAACTTGCTCCCCTTCCTCAATTCGTCAGAGCGACCATTTCAAGCAAAAACCCCACCAACCCACCTCCCTATTTTACACACCCAGAAGATCTTCTTCCCCTCCAACCAAAAAACCCCAACCTTAGCTCCACACTTTCTCATCTCCACAGCCACAAAAAATTCAACACCTAGATTACCCAGCAGTTATTTCCTCCTGCAAAAGAAAATCAAACCCCAAACTTCCTTGCCTTCTCCACCAAAACACAACCCAATATTACATGGGAAGGGAAGAAGAAAAGAGAAAGGAGGAGAAGAGAAGAAAAAAAAAGGGCCTGGGAAGGAAGAAAAACAAAAAATACACGGGAAGGGAAGAGGTCTGGGAAGGAAGAAGAAAAGAGAAATGAGGAGAAGAGGAAGAAAAAAAAAGGGGTCTGGGAAGGAAGCAAAAAAATACACGGGAAGGGAAGAGGTCTGGGAAGGAAGAAGAAAAGAGAAAGGAGGAGAAGAAGAAGAAGAAAAAAAGGGGGTCTGGGAAGGAAAAGGAAAAGAGGAGAAAGAAAAAAGAAAAAAATATGTGGGAAGGAAAGAAGAAGAAAGGAAGTGAAGAGGAAGAAACAAAGAAAAAGGAGAAAAAGGAAAAAAAGGAAAGGTGTCGGCAACTTTTGAGTTGTTTTTAGTTTTTAAAAATTTCATTATCATACCCTTTTTCATTATTATACACTCTCACAAAGACTTCTATAAAAAAATTTACCAAACACTTTGACACTTTTCATACTCACAAAGACTTTTACAAATACAGATTACCAAACACTTACTGCTTTACTTCACAATTGCTTATTCTCGCAAAGACACAGGTTAGCTTTTTTTAAAAGACAGCAATACCAAACTAAGCCTTAACCTTGTCAATGATGTTCATTTCTAAAGCAGCCCTGCTTCACTGACAGACTTGTCCTCCTCTCCCTCTAGTCAAACTTCCTTACAGTCCCATGTCCCTCCTCCCCGTCCACTTATTCCAAAGTGCAAGACTTTGTTCCAGAAACTCAGTCATTCTAGTAAACTTTTTCAACCCAGCAGCCCAACAATGTGAACTGCGATGTTGGAACTTTCATGTCACATTGACGGTGTGTGAGAAAATTTCGCTCTTTCTTTCTAATTTTAATATTAAAAGATAAAAAATAATAATAGTAAATAAATAGAAAGAAATTTTAATGGGATTATTATACATGACCTCAATTATTTAAATTTTTTTAAGGTCATTCATGCATGGGCCACATAGGCCTCAAAATTTGACAAACTGGATGATGTTTAAGGATCTACTTTAGATTAGAAGATCACATGGAGGGCAAATCACAGATAAGGATAGGAATGGATGTATACATAAGCAATAACTAAATATTCGGTGGGGGCGCATTTACTTGTTCCCTTTCCAAGTTTCTCTGGTTTCTCCTACCCACATGGATATGGTTATATATGTTTATCTTTCTTGAATTCTCTCACCCACATGTAGTGCTACCCTGTATTCATATGGGTAGATGGCCATCTTTCTTGAATTCTCTATCCCATATGTTAATGTGACATAACATGTGATAGGATCTCTTTGGAGCTCCTTTCAAACAAGTGAAAGCTATATCCCAATAAGGAATTTAATCACATCCCCCATTCTCATCTGGTTATACTATTTGACACATGGATTTCAAAGTAGTAAATGTTATTCTTGTTATCAACTGGAAGGTGGGATTCGGACATAGAGCATCCTTTTAACATATATTAGTAACATACATTAGGAAGAAAAAGATCATTAGACCGAGAACTAGTTAATATAGGAAGATGTATATTCAACTAGTTTCATAGTCTAGCTCAAATGGGAAAAGTGTCACGTATGATAAAAATTTCGCTTTTAATCAAAGTTCTTGGTAATATATGTTTGGTAGAAAAACTTAAAATACGTCTGACTCATAAAAATGTTCTCTAAAGAAGCACATATAAGTTGTTTCTTCATATACAACACTCGAATTTTTAATAAAATTTCAACACGTGCTTAACATAAGTTTGTTTTAATAAAAGTCCAAAAGGAGCCCAAATGATGTACTTGTAGTAGGTAATATTATTCCCTTTGGTATACTTTCAAACTTGCATCTTCTAGAGCTTTTCATGCCTTCATGGGTTAGAGACCATAGACCAACAATGGCCAGAGGTCAATATTGATGCAATTCGATTACCTAAAATTTTGTCAGGACACAAGGCGGCAATTTAGACTACGTGTGAAGGAACTTTAATGGCTACCATGAGTAAGAAAAAATGCTTGATTGTAGGCCATGGAATTGCATTAATTTGTCTCAACAAATTGCAGTTTACAAGTCAGACTGGAGTTATTAACTTTGAATCCAACAATCAAGGCTCGATTGGAGTTGGAATTTTCCATAATGACCAGGACAGTTCTCCCATAAACCATGAGGGCAACATCAGCATGAAAATTGTGGTGGAAAAGAGAGCCTTTAAAGTTCCCTGATTTTAAAGTCATCTACCAACATTAATCCTAGCTAGAGAAGTTAGTTTTCACCTACCCTTGGGTTAATATTTCTCTTCTTTTCTTCTTCTTTTTCCTGCCAAGTAGCCCTTGTGATAAATTGGTAATATGATTCTTCAAAACTTTAATTAAGGTTATATAAGGCTACCCCCAATTCAATTTTTAGGTGTATAATTCATTGCGAGTATTATGACATATTCAGCAGCCAACTGCAAGTTATGCAATTCTTCATTTATCATCTTGGTACTTAACTTTCTAATTTCTGATGAATCAAGTGACACGACATTAGAAAAAAGAAGTGGCACTGGAGTAATTTTTAACATAAAAAATGATATTATAGGAGCTCACCCAATTAATAAATTTGATAATTTGAAAAGAAAAATGCCAGGAAACCAACTTTATAGATCAACTTTAGATACCAACTTGTATATAATCTCTCTAATAGAGCGTGTGACCCATTGTATTGGTGGGCTCCACCTCTATTAGAGAGATGGTACACAAGTTAATATCTAAAATTGGTCTCCCTAGCATGACTCATTTGAACAACATAAGATACTAAACTGTCTAAAAGGTCAATATTTTCGAAGAAAAAAATAATAATGAAGCAGTATTTTGATAATTTATGAAAAACTTTATTGCATGAAGGAATGAGCAATAGACAAACATAACATGTTATGTGTACTCATCTTGCCATGTAACAAGGAAGTCCTTACGTAAGTTGTTCTCGATTTACACATAGTCAAGTATGACGATCCTCAGGTAAACAAAAAAAAAAAAACTGCTTTATTGAAGATACAGAGTAAAATGCTTAGGCCTATTATAAGCCAAATCGAAACGTTCCAATAGCATAGGGTCAAACGCCTTTGATTAGTTAATTTGGGATATATTTTCTAATAAGACCGCCATACTATAGTTTATATAAATTATACGACCCCAAATATCATAGCATAAACATCAATGAAGGCCAAAAGAAGATGTCGACGCATTGTTAATTGGGGGGCTCGAAGATTGAGTCAACCAAATGCAAGTTTTGATCAATTAAATTAGATACTTAAGGTTACGAAGAAACTTCAAAAGAGGATGCCTTTTTCTTCTAAGAGAATGAATAGCGAGTGAAGGAATCAAATTTAGAAACTCTTTGACCGTTGAAACGAGAATTAACACAAAATGAACAGATTTAAGTCTCGAGAATATTTAACTAGTTAATTAAGGATGTCGAATTCGTCTTTTTAATCTCCAACACCTTCATCTTGCGTTGAACATCTAATTAAAAATAACAAAACCCAAACTAAATTATGCTTTCCAAAGATGCCAAACTCATCTTTTTAATCTCCATGTCCCACCAAACAAACATATTAAACAAGATGATGAGCAAAGCTTACGCCAATTTTCTAATAAAAACCCTCGAGACTAAAAGCAAACAGCCAAATTGAGGTTCACATGGACGGTAGATAGCTGGCTCCTTTTTTTGACTTGGAGACCTATAATAAATCAGGCAACAATGATGAAGCCTCACATGGCTGCGAGCCTGCGAGTGACCCGCACGCTCTAATCAGAGGCCCTCATGAACCCAATGTCAGGCTGGTCCCGCATGCATCAAATCCCAACCCCCCACCACCTACGTGGGCAATAGCTATTGGTCCACGTTTGAGGTCGTGTCTTAAATTCAATCGGAGTGGTGTGGCACTGGCAAGCACATGGGGAGCTAAAGATTTCCTGGAAGTCACACCAATGATGACGCAGCGGTCCAAGCCACTGCTTTTTTTCTTCATTTTTATTTTGTTCCATGGTTTAAATAAAAACATGTATATATATTTTTTGATAATATGAGTTGTCTTAATTTATGAATTTGTAGGTCAGTTTCCTTTGTACCTTTCATTGATGTATTTTCTTTTTCTTAAATGACCATTTTAAATACATTGAAATTGCACTCTTGGGGATGTCTTCAAACTTATCTCTTTTGGTACAAATTCGTGCTCGATACAAACACCTAGACTAGAAAATACCACATTCGAAGGATCGTCACGACTCATTTAACGAAATCTCAAAATCTCATTCACTGGCTAAATAATCCAAGACATATTTATAGTACGTGTACGTATCTTAGAAAAGTCACATCACTTCGCCTCTCTTGCTCTATAATAATGACAACAAGATCACTGTAAAATGTAAGCTTCCCGCCGGAAATTGGACCTCTATATGTCATTCGAATTTTCTTGCAACATATGCAAAGTCCACCACAAAATCCACTCTTCCCCTTCTTTTCATGTAAATAGTCTCATGTGTTGACAAACACAGAAGGTTCCTAAAAATTTCAAAAAAAGAAGAGAGAAAATGGATAAAAAGGGAAGGGTAATCAAAATCATTATCATCATTCACCATCTTTGTTCCTAATGAATGGGTATCCAATGTAATAATAATCGCACAGTAGATTTGACATTTGAGAGAAAAATGACAGTGAGGCATGCAAATGAAAGAAATATAAAATAAAAAAAAACTAATACATTTGAGCTCACAATTTATTATACCATGCTGATGCTGGTTATTTCAGCGGTGGGCCATCCATGCAGGAGGTTGCATGAAGCTAAAGAAAGTTAGCTTAAAGTGGGACAAAAAGTGACAAAAAAACACATGCAATACCAATAGGTTGGGTTTTGGCAAAAGTAAAGATAATGGAGTTTGGTGTACAAGTGTAATTAAGGAATTGGAGTGAGGGTGTGGCTCGAGATTAGTGGGTGTGGGTTGTTAATTAATTAACTTAATTATATTGTTATTGTGTGTGTGTTTTGGTCCCCACTTAACAGTTAAAGCCGGCGGGGTATATGGGCCGCTGATTACGGGATTAAGTGGGTCCTACAACCCACGTTGGATGCTCTCTCAATCTCTCATCACTGTCTGCTTGTTTTGTAGGCCTTGACTGCCTTTTACTTTGGGCACCCCCCTCTTGCACCCACCCACACGCTTTTCTGGTGCACTATGCTTAGATCTCTTATTAGGTAGTGGGGCTGTACACTGTATTGCTTGCATATGTGTATCCTTCTCGTGCCCCATGAAGTCTTGTGTGGGCCCCCATAGAATGTCCTCAAATCACAGCCGCTCATCACGCCTCAACTGCAGAGTGAGACTGACTCAAAGTTGCCTCTCTCTTTTGAGTCCAGATCTAAACATGCCCCTTTCCTTTTCTTGTGTACCCAATTAAGGATTCAAGATTACATTTCATGCATTTCCCTTGGCCTAATAGCCTTACCTCCTCTTTTGTGATGTCACATGACCTCACAAATGAAGTTAGCATAGTAGCTTCAATGTTATTCAAATATAAAGAAAATTGAACATGAAGCGAGTAATGGACGTGTAATTCAAGTATAAAAGAATGAATTACGAACATGAAGAGAGCAGTAAACTCAAACGTCAAGTTTTACGATACAAAATACCAGAAAATTCCCTAATAAACATGATTTGTGGATGTGTCTCATAATTTGACAAATGATCATTGCCTATCTTATTATGAGACATCATGTGGGTTGTGTGAGAATGTGCCTTGACAAAAGACAAAGCAAAACGAGTTTTAGGTGTGGAGCAAAGGAAAAATTGAACAACCTCTAAACAAATTTTGCGGGAAAAATAGAGAAAATAAATAAATAAATAAATAAATAAAGGTGAAGATACCAGCACTCGCCTACAAGAGCTTGCATAACACAACCTCCCACCAATTGGGAAATTGGAGAATAACATAGGCAGGCCCCACACTTATCCGTACAAGCTGCAATACAATTAGAGAGTGTCACACATGCGCTAGAGATTGAGAGTGGGGATGAAATTCATTTTATTTCTAGTTCTACATTTATGATGGGTTTAGTCTGAAAATTCCGAATATTGCCCCTAGAGCGCACGCAAGCCACCTCCATAAGTAGTCCTTCACTCCCTTCTTTAATCCCTCACCCTATCATCAGTACCTCACTGACTCTCTCTTTCCTTTTTCTCTCTCACTTTCTGTTTGTTTCTAGGGAAAGTTTAGAAAAGAAAAATGGGCGTGGTGAGTGTTTCTGCTTGCCTTGCCTCTCTACTTATCTCACTAATGTGGGTGGCTGAAGCAAGAATCCCAGGGGTGTACACTGGTGGTGCATGGGAAGGAGCTCATGCCACCTTCTATGGAGGCTCTGATGCCTCTGGCACCATGGGTATGTCATAAAGCTTCCATTTTCTTTCAATGCGCACATTCCCTATATTTCAAGGCAAAATTGAAGGAAACCCATCAAAGATCTACATCCAATAAATTAATTAAGCTAGCTTAATTAGTATTAATGAACTAGAACTTGTGTTTATCAGGTGGGGCTTGTGGATATGGAAATCTCTACAGCCAAGGCTATGGCGTGAGCACAGCTGCACTGAGCACAGCCCTCTTCAACAATGGCCTCAGCTGTGGTGCCTGCTTTGAACTCAAGTGTGCAAACGACCCAAACTGGTGCCACTCTGGAAGCCCATCAATCTTCATCACTGCCACTAACTTCTGCCCTCCAAACTTTGCTCAACCAAGCGACAATGGCGGATGGTGCAATCCTCCCAGGCCTCACTTTGACCTGGCCATGCCCATGTTTCTCAAGATTGCCGAGTACAGAGCTGGAATTGTCCCTGTTTCTTACCGTAGGTTAGTAAAGCTCACGTCTCTGTTCTTTATGCTCTGTTTTTATGCTCTGTTTTGGTTGTTAAGTCTGATTTAGCAATTTGGAACATTTCTTAGAGTAAATTAATACATGGGTTCCTTTTCAAAAACAAGTTTAAATGCATTGATTTTATTTTTCTTAGACCACTTTTTATGCTCTGTTTGTAGGTCAAATCTTCGTTTTGGATAATTTTTAGAGTAAATTAGTACATGGTTTGCTTTTAAAAAACAAAGTTAAATGGTTCCAAATGTGGTTTTAGAGTAAAGTATTGTTGTGAACTTTCTCTATCTTGTGGGTCAGGCTTGTGGTACAAAATGAGTTGGATTCTGGTCTGGCTGTTTATTGCTTTTGCAGAATGCCCTTACTTTTATTTAGTTATTGGCCTTTTTCTTTTCTTTTCTTTTTGGTCAAGGCCTTTTCTTTTTCTTTTTCCTATGGTAGTTGGATTTAGTTAATTTTGAGTCTTAGGACGTTTACTGGTCACTTTCAGCTATCTGGCTCTTGCCCAATTGGTCCCAAACGCTGGAAGGAAATCTAGAATGAGTAACATGAATAATTAAATCGCAAAAAACACTCTAGTTTTAACATAAGCTACTAGATTTCATCAAAGTGTATCTGCTGCCATATGTCAATCCTTGGCCTTACTCTAGGCCTTTTGTTGTCCACTACAAGACCATGTGACGAAGAATGTCTCGTGTCAAAATGAGTTGTAACATGTTAGTTATAAATGAGTGGTGCGATTTGTATTATATTTATTGACTACATTGCTGATCACTACATGTACATACGAATGACTTCTATTTAGATAAGTAATCAACAATGTAATCAATAAATGTAGTACAAATGACATCATTCGTTATAAATTGACAATCTTGTAACACAACATGTCAAATTCTCAATTAGGGTAATGTGTTTTTTATTTGTAAAGAAAATTTGACTTATAGTCTACCAAACTTGCATTTAGCTACCAAGCCTAGCTGTTTCCTGGATTATGGTCTTTGGTCTACGGCAAGATCTGGACCGTACGTACTTTTTGACCACTATATCATATGCGCATGTCTGTCTCAGTTTTCTACGTAGAAATAAAAGACCATACTTACCCAGCACAGTCCCCTAAAGTCCGAGACTCGTTGATCAACGTGGAAAAGGGCATTTGATTGATTAAATAAGTCACGCCCACCATAAAACACGGTCCGCGATCCACGTAAACTTTAACCAGGTCGAAATCACGAACGTACCCTTATACTTTTTGACTTTTTGCGCAGGGTGCCATGCCGCAAGCGCGGTGGGATCAGGTTCACAATCAACGGCTTCCGTTACTTCAACCTGGTTTTGGTAAGCAACGTCGCGGGTGCCGGGGATATCGTGCGGGTGAGCGTGAAAGGGGCCAGGTCTGGCTGGATGAGCATGAGCCGTAACTGGGGTCAAAACTGGCAGTCAAACGCCGTTCTGGTTGGTCAGTCGTTGTCCTTCAGGGTCACAGGCAGTGACAGGCGCACTTCCACCTCATGGAACATTGTCCCGGCCAATTGGCAGTTCGGTCAAACATTCACCGGAAAGAACTTCAGAGTCTGAACAAAAGCAAGTCAACATTTTTATGATTTTCCCGCCATAATATATATTTCCAATTTTACCCTTTCTTGGCGCCATTTGTGGTGTTTTTACTAGATGCTGTTTTTGACTGGGGGTGTTGGAGAATGTGAAAGTAGGGGGTTCAGGGACAAATTTGACTTTTTGGTTGGTGTGATTTTGTGAGTTTGTTGAGGAGGGGCGGTGGGGTAAAAGTAAAAAAAGAATGGGTAAGAAATTAATTATTAAATTAAAAACCTAAGTGAGGAAATTGTAGAAGAAGAGGTTGAAGCGGCTGCAGAGAATTTGTAGCCCGCACCCTATAAATACTGGCAAAGCTAAAGTTGTAGTATATTATAATGTATTTCTAGTTTTAACTTTGTTATTTTCTTGTTTTGTTTTGATTTACTTGGAAAGTATATTTGGTTTGTTTCAATGGAACTTGGCTTTTTGTTACTGGGTTTTGTCTTAATTCAACCAGCTTAACACGGTTCATGTTACATTTGAAGATGCAAGTATCTTTGTAGCTCAGGGCCTACCCCGCGATTTAAGTGCGCCTGGCCAAAGTTTAAAAACGTGCCCTTTATAAACAAATAAATAAATATAATTATAAATTTTTATCAAATAATAAATTTTATTAAAATTATAAGAGTTTACAATCGATAGTATAGAATACTTTGGGCCTCATTAAAACCTTGTTCAAGGAAAAACCCAATGGGAACAAAACCTCAAACGAAGGAAAAGAGTACCTGATTGAAAACATTACAATCAACAACAAATTAACTTGCATGTGTCCCTATGCTTCACCTTCATATGCACCTACAAATAAAAATAGCAATGCAATCATAATCACAAAATATCATTTAAAATGTCTTCTTGTTGCAGTTTTAGAAGCAAAATCATCAATTATATTATCATATTTAATGTTTTCCAACATATCTCTTTCAATGCATAATATAGCTAGTCCATTTAGCCTATCTTGAGCCATGGTGGTCCGCAAATAAGATTTTAATAATTTTAATTCTGAAAAACTTCTTTCAGCAGACGCCACACACGGCGATAAGTAAAGTGAATATCCTATAAGCAACCATTACATTTGGAAACATATCCACACTCTTTACAAATTCTAGAATTTTAATGGATGACCATGGTTTATCCTGTTTCAATTGCTTCACTTGGTAACATCACTTGCAACACCGTAGTTCCTCGACTCTAAATCTCTTGCATCAATATCGAAACATTGTCATTTTTTAAAGCATTTTCAAGATTCACACAAGAGCTTCTCAATTCATTTTCATCCAAAGAAGTCAATTTTGCAAAGATCAAATAAGAACCCAAAATAGATTCAAAGCAGTGCAATTGTTCAAACCTACTTATCAATTCACCAAGAGCAATATCCACTATGACAAGAAAGTAATCGTCTCTAAAGGATTCTTCGATGATTGTTGTTCCTCTCATTATTGGAAATCTCATCAAAATGTCTCTTTCTACACATTTGACGTTTTTTAAGAAATACAGGCTCAATTTCCATATCCAATGCAATTACTTTAGCTTCAATCATGGCGTAGTAAACCCATTTATCCTGTAGTTTTCAAAAAATGAAACAAGTCCCTCTAATTGTCTTATTAAAGAACATCAAGACGCATGTCTTCGTATTGTAATTTTTTACTAACTAAGTTAATCTTGTGTAAAATGTCATACCAAATAACCAAGCTTAATATAAACTCGAAACTTGAAAGCTCTCCCGATGCTAAACTTTCAAAGCATCCCCGCTTCAATTTAGCATCTTCACTAATTTCAGCTAATTTAAATAAAGCTTCTCTCGATTTTGGAAGCTTGAGATTTTATTGCTTTAACACTTTCTATGTGACTTTCCCAAAGTTGTAGTTGACAATGATTTCAAAGTTAAACCATCAATATAATCAAGTAACACATTCCACCTTTTGTTGAATTAGAGAATACCGTATATATGCATTGACATGCTCCAAAAAAGATTTTGCTTTAACACATGACTTGGCCATATCACAAAGTATTAAGTTAAGACAATGAGAACCACATGGCATGTAAAACGCCTAGGATTTATATCAAGTAATCTTTTTGTACACCCAAGTTTTTCCTTTCATATTTGATCCATTATCATAGCCCCGCCCTTACATCATCAATATTTAGTTCAAGCTTTTTTATTACATCTTGCAATTCATTAAAAATTCCTAATCCAAAGTTGTATCTTGCACAATTAAAAACTCTAAAAAGTACTCTTCTATATTTATTGGAGTACATGCAACATCAACACACCTTAATATTAAAGTCATTTGTTCTTTGTGACTTGCATCAGAGTACAATCAAGGATCACTGAAAAATACTTTGCCTCTTTGATTTTTTTAATGATTGTTTGTTTAACATTTGATGCTAAAATATTCTATCAACTCATTTTGAATTTTATGGCTAAGATAATGATAATGAATTTTCTTATCTTGAATGAGACGAAAATGATGTTGCATTACAGATCAAACTCCGAGATCATTTCAAGTAGGCCTAAAAGTTACCATTGCCATCTTCAAAAACTTTTTCATTTGTTCCACTGAATGCCAAATTATGTGTAGCAAGACATTTCACAACAAAGAATGATTTCCGACCATAACATTTTTCCAAAGGTAATGTATCCTTCTTAATTAGCTCCTCGTAGTTCTTTATCAATTGTTTGGGTTGTTTTCAATCTTATTTGCAATTCAACACAAGACCTCAAGTTAGTAAGGTGTTCAATACTTTTTTCATGTTGTTTAAGCTTATCACCAAGATGTTTCCAGTCCTAGATCCTTCACTTGCTAATTGGCTTCTAGCATGCATTGTTTTTAAACAGCTTACAACAGAAACAAAACACTTTATCCAACTCCTTTGAGTACACTAACCATTTTCTATCTTTAGTCTCCCCATTTGGTAATGTTCAAGATAAAAATGTGAGGAAAATGTCTACATTGTTCATCAATAGGGAATTTGTGATTATTTTCTCTTATAGGACCCTTTTCTACAAGTAAATCCCTCATTTTTACTTCAAGATTATCCCAAACTCTTGGATCATAAATGTTCAAATTAGTTTCAATTTCATTTTCATTTGTGTTCTCATTTTCATTATGTCCTTCATTTAAATTTGGTGCTTCACAATTCAAATTAGTTTCAATTTCAATTTCATTTTCATTTTCATTTTCGTTTTCATTTTCATTTATGTCATTTACATTATGTTCTTCAATTATATTTGGTACCTCAGTGTTTTTAAGAAAATATTTATTTAAAGATCCCCTTAGATTTTGAGCAATTTCTTCTTCCTTTTTCTTTTCTTTGTCTTTTGAGATTTCCAGAAAGTTGTTTCTTAGGAAACATTTTAAAAATTTATCATAAACACATAAGCAAAGCAATCAAGAACAATAAAAGTAAAACTAATTAAATGAAGACAAGGAAAGAACAATAAAACCAGTATTTTGAGTCTTGTATGTTGTGTGCCCTGATGTATGTTGTGTGCCTTGACGTTGTTGCTCCCAATTCCAACTCTAAGTATTGCTTGTTTCTTCCACAGTTTCAGAGAGAATTTTCGTTAAAACTCAAAGGCAAAGTTGCAAACAGAGATAGAGGTTTTGCTTTTGAGAAATCAATAAAGAAGGTTGACTTCCGTTTCTGCTAGATATGTTGGCAACTTGGGATTTTTTTATTATTGTTTTATAATACCAAGTAAAAGTCTCAACTAATATCACATGTGCCCTTTTACTTTTAGTTTTATTTTATTTTTGCATATGCATATATATATGAACTAATAATTATTTTTGTGCCCCTATCAATTGTGGGCCCCGGGCGATGGCCCTAGCTGCCCTGTCCAAGGGCCGGCCCTGTTGTAGCTCAAGTGTTTCAGAGCATTTACTCCAACATAATAACGCTTCTATCGAAAAAAAGAATATTGCATTTGGAGATGTTTCCAGTTCATTTCCAAAGAGTTTACAGAAAGCAGAGGATGCATTTACTGATGTTCACTGCCTGAAATTTTTACAAAAGCTAAAGATTTTTGAACCCCGCAAATATAATGGTAATTTTGATTTTAATGATTCAGAATGCCAAATGGGTCAAATCAGTGAATCTTCACATGGGGTGGGGTTTTGGGTATTTGATTTTTGCTTGGCCAAGTTCTTTTCGAACTAGTACTTCTGTGCTTTACAGAACAAACATCTTTGGGCAGTGGGCTTTGGATGCCTTATGAAAATTTCCTTCAAGAGTAATCTGATCTTGATAATTTCTTGCTCATCATAAGGAACAACTTTTGGCCTTTTTGTTTCAATGGGTTGACATTCAAGACCTTCCAATCAATTAGTTAAAGACGAACATAAATGTTTTTGGTATATGAACAGAAACATACATTATTCAGAGTTCAGTATCAATATTGGCTCACAGCCTCACTGCAGTACTGCAAGTTATTGATTTCCACCATAAAATCTCCTTTCCGGTTGGTGGTGGCTACTTGTTCCAGCTGCATGCTTCTTTGCCATAGCAACAACAGCATCAGCATGCCTCTGCCCTGCACGATGATTATTGAAATCTGTCTCACTAAGACACACCACATTACATATAGCACAAGTCCTTAAAGTATGGGGTGCTGCCCCACTTTCAAGAACCTTCCTTCTCTTAGTTTCCAAATCCTCTACAGGTTGATAAGCAGCTTTCCTCTTACTATTTTGTCCAGGGATGGGTTTTTTGCCTTTCAACTTATCCATGTTCATCTTGTGCTTTTTTCCCAATTTATGCTTATCAAGTACCTCCTTGGTGTCGCAATAAACATTGCATATGTCACAATGAAGTTTTGGAGCACCATTTCCAGAAGCCCGAGAAGTCGGAGTATCATTTCCAGAAGCCCAAGCAGTCGGAGTACCATTTCCAGAAGCCCAAGCAGTAGTGTTGCTCCACAAGGCGGCATTCGGATTTGCAGTAGCAACGTGTCCTATCCCAATTGATGGCATTGAGATACCCTGAAAAATGGAGGGCGGTTAATTTTGACATGAACAACAATAAAATGAATACAACACAGACATGCAGTGATTGATGTAATCTGAATAACACCATAAAATGATTCTTCCATCAATTGACTTTGACTGCTAACAGTTTGATTTTATGAAAGCAGACAACATGTTAGATCTTTGGATGCTTTGGGGACTAAAAGTCTCTATGGATAGATAGATACCCTGAACAGTGGGAGTGTATGGATCTGTTTACCATTTCATGGTATGGATGGAAATACCCTGAAAGATGTAGGGCGATTACTTTTGAAATGAACCAAATAAAGGAAGGCTAAGTACACAACACAGACATGAGACACATGCAGTGATTGATGTAATCTGAATCAGTGTTTTCATACGTGAAGGAGTAGACAAGGCATAAGCCTTGAAGCATAATAATCAACCACAATTGTATCATTCAAGCATAATAAATTCTTGCAACAAAACCCACACAACAATGCCGAATAACTTTTATGCAGAACAAAAAATTAGCACATAGAAAGAAAAAATTGAGACAAAACCAGCCTTAGAGAGTTAGAGCTGCCGACAACAAAACACAACACCTAATAACTTTAATGCAGACAACAAAAAATTGCACCCAAATAATTGCAGTGGAAAACTCCATAGAGCAGCTGACAAGACTAGCAGTGAAGAGCCCGAAATAATTGCAACAAAACCAGGCCAAATAACTGTAGAATAAAGAAGAAAATGTGAAAAGAGAAGAAGAAGCAGAAAATGTGAAAAGAGAAGAAGAAGCAGAAAATGTGAAAAGAGAAGGAGAAGAAATAAAAAAGAACAAAGCTTCCTAGTTTTTCTTTCAGAAACTGATTTTGGCTCACTTGGTCCCTCAAACTACACCTCATGTTTTCAAATAACCAGCGTCATTCATCTCTCTCTCTCTCTCTCTTCTCTTTCCCTCCTCTCTATTCTCTTCCATGATTCAGCCATATTCCTTTCTGAATCTTCCAAGGATGGAGCCATGAAAGTGGGGTGGGCTGAACTAATTTCTTTTCGTCAAGGAAAAATGTATATGCATAGATATAAATGTATTTCTATATAGCCAAATCTTATTAATTAAGGCTAATTAACAAAGTATAACAAGATTCGACAAACTTATACCTTAAAGGCAAACAAGAGAAACAGCAAGTGACCCAAGGTCCACAAGATAACTGACCACATATCAAGAAGGGCACCCCCAACAGACAGTACAAACGAAGAAAGGCTACAAGATGATACATACGAGGAAAGACTACTAGAGGATACAGCCAGGAAACAATATAATAGTACAGAAACTAACAAAAACTAGAAACACAAAACCAAACAACTAATAGATACAAAGACCATTCACAAGCTTATCAGTACTGAAAGGAGAGAAAAAACGAAACCAGAAGCTGTGCTGCTAAAGTGTGGAGGCCGGCTGAGCCTATGATTGGCTGAGAGTGGAGTAGGCTGGGCTAAAAAGCTAAAACTTCTAGAAATTATTATTTTTCCTGAGATTACCTGGGCTGGCCCCCACATTGTTCTGTCCCTGCTCTTTTCCGTGCTTGATTTGCTAAATACATAAGCACGGATGTTCGCTCTTATTTCTTTGAGATTTCAACTATTCTCAGCAGCAACATAAACTTTTTCTGTTCCTTTGCATGATTTTCCAAAGAAGGAAGTGGAGAAGGGAAACCTGTGTGGCTATATAAGCTTGCTTTAAAACTTGGAAATAAATCTAGGATCTTTGGAAATGAAGGGCCCATTTGATAACAATATTGTTTTTAGTTTTCAGTTTTCAAAAAATCAAGAAGGATCATGAAAGCATGGTGAGAAATGAAATGATAGATAATTGTATTGATCAACAATTAAATTCCACAAATCAACAATTATACACACATGAAAAGCCCTGCCAGACCCATTCCTTTCCATCTTCCGTTACTTCCCTCACCTCTCCTTTATCACTCCTGTAACCCACTCTATCACATTAATACCAACAAAAAAAGGAAACAGAATAAAAAGTGATAACAAAATCACAGAAATCTACCTAAAACAGATATTCAGCCTTTTTCCAATTCCACCAAAACTAATTAAGGATGAACCTTCCCTGACAGAGAGTTTGATGTTCGAAAGCCTCCCAGCACTTGCTTCTCAAATGTGATTTGATGCCTCAGTTTACTTGACAAGGTTACCTGACATGGTCGCACATTTTTCTAGGGTGGGGGATTTAATATTTGGGGTTTATCTTGATTAGTACTTTGTTACTTTGTTTACCATTGTATTTCTTTGTTGCCCCTGTTTCTGTAAAATTTTCAAGTTTGGTTATTAATGCAACGAATTCACTCTAATTAAGGACTATGAATGATCACAATACCCAAACTAGCTGAAGTTAAAATTTTCTAACGTTCATACACATACACATTGAGGCATTTTACACACCCTTAGATCAATGGAAATTATTCACAATCCCCAAACCAATTTTATACGCTCAGTTTCTTGTGTCAATCTTGGGGAGCTGCAGATCCAATGGGTAAGAAAATGAAGTTATGGCCATCCCTCTTTGAGAACACAGAAACAACAACGTATCCCTTTTGCAAGCACCCCAAGACACTTTCCTTCAAAGCTAGATAGTATGTTCAGGACTGTAAATTCAGCGTTCTTTGATCCCCTTGATGGGGTTGAAACACCTGAGCTGTTATTCACAAACTCATCACTAGAGTCAACAAGTTTTACAATAGTCTGAGAACTACTTTGATAGGGAGTCCTTGGAAATGGTGGTCTGTGGGGCAAGGTCAGAGAGGCTGTGTTTGGAGCCAAAAGAGAGTGAAGCATAGCAGGCAGGAAGATAGAGAGAGATGAGAAAGAAGAGAGGGAAGAGAGAGGTGTTGACAGACCAAAATGTGCATCAAAACTTTGCCACGTAGGGACCACATCAACTTGGTCAACGGAAAAGACTATAGACTTGAAGGAATGGGGTATTTCGAAACATGAGGTGTAGTTTGGGGGTGGGGGGAAATGAGTTATAGGGGCAAAGTGAGACACGTAGCATAATTGAGGAGCATAGATGTAATTAAGCCTAAAAAATATTCTTCCATTGATTGAATCTTACTGCTCAAAGTTTTAAGTTTTGAAAGCAGACAACATGTTAGATATTCAGATTCTTCTACCACACATATGTTAGACAACCCCTGGCATATATTAAGCTTACAACAGGGACAAAAAATCTATGCGTAGATGTACATTTAACCCATGACACATTTGCCCCCATACACACGAAAAGTGAATCCACCCTATTAAACACTCTTGTATCAATAAAGTCCCGGTATGGTAGAGTGTAGATCAGTTATGTCTTTACATTCGATATGTTTAGATAAATTTCGGATAGACAGGGTGTGTGATCTCTAGTTTTCTACAAACTAATTCACAAGAAGAGGGATCCCAAACTTCAGGTTTTTTTTTGGGGGAAAGTCCTCAAAACTCAGTTCAACCATAGTTACCTACAGAAAAGACAACCATGTACAACCATTAACCAGAAACGAGTACAACAGGAGTTTCTGATTAATCCTTTTTCTGTTATTTGAATATCTAATACGTACTGGAACAACCATAACAAATGTAAAAAGAAAATTCATGCGAAGGTTCCCATCACAATGGGTCAATGGCAATATATTTACTTAAAATCCAGATCAAATCAAAACTGACAAGAAAATGCACCATATGTATGTGGAAATTCATGATCCAAGCAAAACCAAAGTCAAATTGATTTAAGTTGCGAACAACAAGAATACCATTTGCTGCAGGTTGACCTCATGCTGCTCAAGACCTTTCTTGTGCTCTTTCTTAAGATCTTTCCATTGAGCTTCAAATTTCAACAAGGCTCTGCCCTGCTCTAAGAATGTCTTCTCAAGGTGGTACCTTAGGTCCTGAAAGTTTTGATGCAATTTTGCTATTTAACAGCATAAAATGAAAAATAAAGCTAGTAAGCTACTACAGGCCACAAAACCGGACTAAAAGAAATGAAATTTAAAACAGGAAGCCCTTTTCAAAGGCAAAGGGCAACATGGGAATCAAATTGAAACTCAGACTCACCAATGGCTTTATCCATTTCTTCTGAACAGTTAGCCATTTCAAACCTGAAATAGAAAAACACAGCTGGGTTTGGTGTTTTTTTGGCCGGCTACGCTTGTCTGCGAAATTGTAAGTGGTAGGAGCTTGGAACCCACACGAAAAATAAGTGTTTTGGAAAATTGGGCATCAGAGCATTTGATTTAAGCTCTTAACTTGGAAATAAACAGAGAAGGAAACTGGGTTTAAAGGGCGATTCAAGAAAGAGGAAGTAAAATGGTACAGTCAACTAGGTGAGAATCTGTAGCTGGGTTGGAAATTGAATGCAGTAAAGTGCAGTGTTTTGGGTTTTTAACGGAAGAAAGAAGTGGGCTGAGAGAAACCAAGCAAACTTCGTTTCCTCCGCCCACCAATTAGCTCTCTTCCATGTATGCATGAAGAATAGAGCTGGGTTTTGTACCAGGAAATTCTCAGAAATCTGCGAACAAAATTTCTGCACTTATTGCCTGAGGAAGTGAACTGTGTTGGACACACTCAAAAGAGTTTCTTAACAGGGAAGAAGAAAGCGGGCTGGTCTTCGGCCCAGGCCCACCAACATGTATGCTGATGGGCCAAGCCACTTTCCTTCTTTGCTTTAAGAAATGAAAACCCTTTAAATTAACTTAACCAGCAAGAAAGGTAGGGTGTTGGTCGCTGGACATTAGCATTTTGATTTTAGGCAATTGAAATAAGTGAGAGGAGCAAAAACAACGAAAAAAATGTTTGGATCAGGTATCCTTATTATGCAGTCTTTAATGTTTGTTCTGTTAAGATTTGAGTATTGATTTGGAATGGAGTTTGGTTTCTTGTATTACAATTAAGGTTTCTTGAATTCAATCGCAACTATTTTTAGGTTTTCTTGCTTTGCGGAGCCGAGGATCAACTATGGCATACATGCTTGTTCTTAGTTACAGTTGTTCGAACTCTTAACCTAGCATAATTCCTATCATTCCTCACTAATATGGATAATCCTAAGAACTTGATATCCAAATTATTGTCATTTTTTCGTATGTCTTGTTATATTTTAAGCTTGTTCTTGGAAGCATTGTATAAAACACTACAGTTTCAGTTTATTCAATCATGTAATTTACTCCTAGCGTTTCCCATGCTTGCAGGACGGTGGCAAGTGTTTTGCACTAACAAATTCAAACTTATAACGCTTAGAGATTCACAATGTTGCAGTATAATAGTTTCTAGAGGCTATTGGGTGAAAAAAGAAGAGCAAAAAAAAAAAGAGTCTAAGCCAAGGAAGAAATCTGCAGAATGGCTGCAACATTACAGGATTGCTTAAGTTGTGTTATAAGTTATAACTCTCAAAAACACTGATTCAAATGTTTAGAATTCTTCACTAAATGGTGAACGGAGTTGTTTGATTGACCAAATCAATCTAAAAACTGGATCATGTTTGCCAATAAGTGATGGTTCGCTTCAACTAGTTTAACGTTGCTCAAAGTCTGCATATAGGTTTATCTTAAGAAATTACTCTCCTCTTGTGAGCAAAATATTTTTCTTACACTGTCTGCCAACATAAATAACTAGCCATAATCATCCGCATTAAGGAATCAAATAGGTCCCCATACATTGGAGCATATAGTTCCTTTTTAACAGGTTCATTAAAAGTGGCATTACGAAAGACAGTTTGTGCCACTTCTGGGTTCATTTAGGACGAAGTCACTGCGAAAACAGCAGCTTAAATAGTCGGAGAGCGCAACGGAACATTTTGGATTCGAGAACTACGAAGTGTTCGTTTTTTTGGTTTCCAAAGGTTCAGCACATATGATACTCCCTCTTCTAACGCTGCCTTCCTCTCTTCCTTGAAGTTCCAAAGCTCTTGCACAGGATACCTGCCACTGGGATTGTACTCATTCAACTCTGCCAAGGCAGTTGTCACAGCCGCATAAACTTCCTCACCAAACTCCTCCTTTAAGCTCTTCAACTTTTCGTCTTGTTCATCAATAACTTCCTGCACACCAAATGAAGTATAACCCAGTTAGCAAGGCAGATGGGAACATGGGAGGCGACTTAAAATTATTTGAGATTCAAGTACGAGATCCGATGACAGTAAAAATGGCAAAACATCACCAATGGTCTGTGGAAGTAATAAGCATTGCAGTAACAGCAGAAAAAGTGAAATTAATGGTAATGTGGACAGTGCTTTATGTGTACCGTTGGATTTTGTTGTACATCCATCACAATCCTAAATGGATGCCAGTTTGGATCTTTAAGACATTCCTCCCACTGGGAACATAGCTTCATAGCCTTATCATCTATACCTGCACCTCTTTTGGAACACAGTCTCTTAATCACACTACGAAATGGTTTGCTATCGAGCTCTCCCATTCTCTTCACGCCAATACAAGTGTGGCTTGTTGAATCACTTAGTCCCTGTAAAGGGAAAAGAAAGACCAAATTATAAGACCATGATCACACCAAAAGTCAATGCATTTGAATTTACATAAACCATCATCTTTTAATAAGTTCAACTTCAAGCCAACTTTATACAAACAGTTAGCCAAAAGGTCCATACAATTTGTAGGTTCCAATGCAGAAAAACAAATATGCATACAACTTACAAGGATTAGCGCATTGCGAGCCTCATGCAGTTCAGCATTCTTTTTATGCTCCATGACGATAAGTACTCCGTTAAGTGCTTTGTTCCTTTCCAATTCCTCTTCCATTTCCTTTAGAATTTCAGTCTTAACTTCCAACTCCTCCACATGTTTGAGGGAGGTATCACGCTGCTTTTCCAATTTACTGATTTTATCAAGAAATTTATCCTCTTCTCGCTGCAATTTCTAGTCCAACATTTCAAAGGTTCATACTTATGTGGTCAATTCATTGATCAAAATATCTAAAGTAAAATAAGTAATAGGAAGACAAACCTTTCGCTCTTCTTTCAGCCATGACACAGTTTCATCATTCTTATGTTCCTCTGAAATAACCTTCTCATTCTGAAAGGAAAAAGGCACAGTATCAGCTCTCAATGTATAGTAATTGCCAATAGTACATTAAAAGTTCAGATTACTTTTCGTTCTAAGTTTAAAATTTCTCTTCACTATTGACAGTAAATCAGAAAGAACAACATTTCAAAGGTGCTCACATATATCGTTGATTCAATGTTCCAAGAAAAACCAAAGATAATTAAGTGTAAGTTGAGAACAGTAATAATACCAAATGTTGCAGTTCCATCTCTCTCTGCTCAAGGTCTTTCTTGAGCTCTTTGTTTTCAGCTTCCCTCAGCAGAATATCTTTCTGAAGCTCTTTCTTTCGAGCTTCATTCCACTGAAGATCATTTTTAAGCTTTTTCCTTTGAGCTTCACTCTGCTCCAGTTCTTTCTTGAGCCCGTTGTTCAGAATTTCAGTCAGCTCAAGTTTTTTCTTAAGCTCTTTTTTCCCAGGATATTTCTGAAGCTCTTTATTTTGTGCTTCGGCCTGCTCAAGTTCTTTCTTAAACTCCTTGTTCTGAGCCTCACTCTGCTCAAGCTCCTTCATAAGGCCCTTCTTCTGAGCTTCAGAGTTTTCCAAGGCTTTGTACTGCTCTAAGACTACCTTCATGATGTGGTCATTTAGGTCAACTACATTTTGATTCAGTTTTCCTATGAAAACAACATAACATAACAAATAAAGTAAGCTATTGCAGAAATAAAAGAGAAACTTGTTCTATAAGAAAAACACTAGAAGAATGATGCTGCACGTTTCTTCAGTTGGTAAAAAGGCCACCCTTTTCGAAGCCTCAAAGGGCAACATGAGCATCTCAAAGTTGAAGCAGAAATTTTTAAACTTTAAATAAGACAAAAGTCAGACTCACCAAGATCTAGTGCTTCTGAAGACATTGCAAAACTGCAACACAGAAAGAAAAACTCAAGATTCAAAATAGATCCTATCTCTTCAAAGAAGCTAAACTAGGAAACAAGATACAAAAATGAAATAAAAATAAAAGCAGCATATACGGAAAAAAATAATTTATATGCAAACCAGATTAAAAAAAGAAGTTGTCTTTTGTGTTTGGTTGCCAAGAAAAAGTTGGAAAGATAGGAAAATTAATGAATGTCAGCGTTCTGAGTTTTAAACTTTCCTTTTCTTTCATGAACAAAAAAGGTTTCATTTTTTTTCACTCTCAGTAACACTTTCCTATTTTTCTAAAATTTTCTTAGCAACCAAACACAAAGCATGCCATTTAAAAAAAAAGTAAAAGCAGCATATACCCAAAATAATCAATATCCAAACCAGACACATGTATTTTGTGTTTGGTTGCTAAGAAAATGTCAGAAAGATGTCAAAATCAAAGAATGCTAGTGTTCTGAGACTTAAAGTTTCTTTTTTTCTGTTTCAGATACACTACCATTGGTTGATTTCCCTATTCTTCTCACTTTTTCTTAGGAACCAAACACAATGCATATTATCTTTCAACAATAGGAACAACACACACATAAATGGCTCACCTTGAAACAGAACAATCACAAAAATCTCTGCTTTTGGGTTCTTTGAAAAAGAAGTGTACTCTTGGCGTAAACTGGGTGAAGGCTTTTGCGCTTTTGATTCAAAAAATGACTTTGCTTTTACAGGAAGAGAAATGAAGAGCTTTAACTCTCAGAGCCTTTGAGGTGCATAAACAGAAAAGCAAAAACGAAAGAGATCAGACCCAAAAACAGAAAGCCCCTCACTAATAGAACTTCAGCCCTTCACTAAGAGCACTTCCATTTGCCATGACAAAGGTTAAAGGCAGTACAAGGCAAGGCAAGAGCTGTTGCTATGGCAATTATCATTCACTTTCAATTATTTTTATTTTTTATACATAAACGATTCATTTGAATAGGATTTAGAATTTTAATATGGGAAGTAAATGATATGGCTAAGTATTTATTTTTGAAAAATCTGAATTTTTGATTATTCTTTCATAATTTTTATATTATTTGTAATTGCCCAATTTGCTGGAACCCACTGCTTGCCGGGCTGCATGTCTCCGCTGGAACCACAAAATAGAGCTTGGGCTCCCCACTGTCCTGGCAAGGACTTGTCGGTGAAACTGCTCTAACTCTCACTGCATGTACTCATGGACCGTTGGAGAAACGTGTCCCCTAGAGAATGGATAACAAACATACATGCCAATTGGCAAGGTCTCAACTTTCTGGGACATGGACTTTCAGACCATTAATTTAAGGAAATCTTTACTGCACATTTTTCATACCACATTTATACCATCTCTAATAGAGGTGGGTCCCGTTGTATTGGTTCGGTGGGCATTGTATTGGTGGACCTCTATTAGAGAGGTGGTATAAATGTGGTATGAAAAATGTAGTTCTTAAGATTACCCTTAATTTAAAATCAAAACCATCGGATAACATCCAAGGGCTACTAGTGTGACAACTCAGCCAACATCTCATATAAATCCATTTCGCTATACAACAAAAGTCTTGGCCATTAATGCCTGCGGGTAGCGGGAAATCTCAATTGTAGCTAAAAAGCCAATGCGAAATATTATGAAGTCCAAATCTAATTTATTTGGTAGGAAATAACAGAATATGTTGCAATTTAGAAGCTGGATCTTATACTCTCCGTTTACTTATTTCTACATATAGCTTTTGTTCGAACAATATTTTAGATTATGATCACAACATTATTGATAATTGTTGGGTCACACTTTGAAAATCGATGAAAGGTCACAACATTTGCACAGTTCACTTGCTCAAAAACTTGACTGCTCATCCGAAATCAAACATGCATACTGTGTGAATAATGCTGGAATACGTTCGGTTCGAAAACGAGAAAGAATACCTAGAACAAAAGGAGATAACAATAACAAAAGAGTGACTAAATCTCAGAAAGCAATATGGGTGACTAAGTCACCACCACTTAGAAAGCCACGCGAGTGGACTGCCAATTTAAGCCCAAAAACAACAATTGCTTTTTACGTCAATTGTTAACAGCGACGAATTCTTAAACAAAGTAAAAAGGTAAACAGTGACATTAACACATATTGTCACTTCTTTGTTCCTTGTAGAGAAGTCAATGCAGAACAAGCTGAGCGGAGTAACATATAGGACTTCTTTCATTTTAAAAACTTCCCCTTCTCAGCTTGAGAACTTGGAAAATTTTCAGTTCGAAAACTTGGACGACTTCTCCGTTTTTTCGGTTTCCAAAGGTTGAGAATGTATGACAACCCCTCACCCAATGATGCCTTCCTGTCTTCTACGAAATTCCAAAGCTCTTCAACTGTATACCTACCACTGCCGTTATACTCATTCATTTCTGCCAAAGCAGTTGTCACAGCCTTGAAAACCTCCTGGCCATACTCCCTCCTTAATTCCATCAATTTCTCATCATCTTCATCAACAACTTCCTGTACATCCCACATCCAGTAGTGAATCATTAGACTTAAGGTACAAGATGCAAAAGGGGATAAATTGGACCGCCGTCAATGTTAAATAAATGGGACAACAACAACGGTTCAACCAAAAACAAACGAAAAACTTGCGCATAAGCAATGATGAAAAAGAACTTTGAACATCAAAGGTATTTTGGAGAGTGCTTTGATAGTGAAATGCATACCATTGGCTTTTGTTTTGAATCCATTATAACCTTGAAGGGATGCCAACTTGATTCTCGAAGATAAGCCTCCCATAGAGAACATAGCATCATGGCCTTTTCATCTAGATCTGCTGCTGCACCTAGTGACTTACTTTTAGAATATTTTCTCTTGATTGCGGTTCGAAATGGTTTGCTGTTAAGGTCTCCCATTGTCTTCACGCCAATAGAAGGGTGGCTTGTCGATTCGCTAAGCCCCTGAAAGGGATTAAAAAGAAAGAGTTTGAGCCTGCGCTTCCCAACCACATGATTATGCAAAGCAAGAGCATTATTAGAAAACTAAAATGCAGGGAAAAGTTAAACAAGGTAACAAGAAACAAGAGGAGAAATAACACATATACATACAGCGATTAGCTTATCACGAGCTTCCTGCAAGTCAGCATTTTTTTCACGCTCCTTCACAGTAAGTACTTGGTTAAGCGATTTAGTATAATCGACTTCATCCTCCATTTCAGTAAAATTTTCTTGAATTAAAGTGGTGAGCAAAAATGATGTCCTTTACTCATTATCCAAAACGAATAGTCATTCTGAAGTCCTTCTTACTTTTAAATATGCCAGACAAAGTAGTCCTCATATGTTGTCCAAAATAGTTATCCTTGAACTCTCTTCAGATTAAAATTTACAAGTGAAAACAGGTTTACTAGTTCAATTATTTTCCTTTTCTGGAACAAACTCCAAGGCAACAACTAGGTCCAGCCTTTTTCTGAGTAATAATTATTTACAAATTTATGGAGAAAAACCAAACTTGTTCGGAAAATTGGTTGCTAGACCTAGAAGTATTATTCACACAAAACTGGTTACTAATACTAAGAGCAGTTCCAGTAGTGGAGGCTGGGCTCGGGCTGGGGGGTTTGGGCCAAAAAATGGTTTCCAGCAACAAAAGCTGGCCTGGGCAGGAGGTGGACCCTAGCAGACTAGGCTGGCCCTCAGGCTATTTTTGCCTGGGTTGTTGCCATGGCAATGTGACGTCAGCGATATTTTTGCTGACGTCAGCGACGTAAAAAAATATTTACAAAATCTAAAATATTCAGAAATATTTTTTAATACATACCTATCAATTTTATTATTATTAATTTCATACATACAACTAAAATTAATCTCATGTAAAAAAATAAAATAAAAATAAAAGTAAATAGTATTTGTCATTTACCATAGCAACGGGTGCAAATGAACCTTGCCTTTTGCAAGGGCAGCCACTATTCACGTGAATAGTAGCTGCCCAAGCTCCCCCCTTACCATGGCAAAGGGCAAACTGCTGGAAGTGCTCTAAGAGCATCTCCAGTGCACAGCCCCAGCCCGGGGAGATGGGGGCCTAGGCCCCCATGAAGACGCCTACAGTGTGCAGCGAGCAGCCCAGGCAAGACGTGGGTGCCACCAATTTGAGCAAGCCCAAAGTCAGATCCAGCCCGTGCTATTGCTCGAGGGCTGGTGACGTCAGCGCAAGATTTTGATTTTGATTTTTTTACCATTGGAGCGTGAAGTACACGTGCCCATGGTAAAAAAAAAATTAAAAATATCCCCCAATGGCTAGAAGCCACGTGGCGCTTCCTGGGGGTCCGATATAGTATTTCTGCTCCAATCCAACGGCTGCCAATTTTTTGGCTAAATTTTTTTTGAAAATATTTGTAAAAACTACCCAAAAATTCTAAATTTTTTTCTATAAATACCTAACAATATTATTCACTTTCCACACCAAATCATCAAAACAAATTTCTTTTAAACATTGCACACAAATTTATAATAAATATCGACACGTGGCAACCGACAATCTTATCTGAAATTTGATATGTGAATTTTATAATAAATATGGACACGTGGCAACCGAAAATCTTATCCGAAATATGAGATGTGAATTTTATAATAAATATTGACACTTGACAACCTAAAATCTTATCCAAATTAATCGGTTAAGTATAAAATAAAATTAAAATTAAAGTGAATAGTAATTACCATTTGCCATGGCAATGAGTGGAAACACAACTTGCCTTTTGCAAGGCTGACACTATTCATATGAATAGTAACAGCCCTTGCCTCCCCTTGCCCTTTGCCATGGCAAATGGGTGGAAATGCTCTAATCGCTTGTATGGTGCGCAAGCCAGTACAAAGCTACTTTATCAACATTCACCTATTGGGCAAACAAGCAAAATATTTATTTTTGGTCACCATAGTAGGGGTGGGCACTGTCAAGATTGGATCGGTTTCACCTCAAAACCACGGCCGAACCAATTATAATATAACAGTTTAGTTTGGTTCGGTTTTGATAATAATCACGGAGGAAACTGAACCAAATCAAACCAATTTAAGACGGTTTGGGCCTAAGTCCAATTCTCTTTTCTTTTTCTTTTTTTCAACATTGTTAGCCCAATACAACAACAAAATTCACAACTTGCTACATTCCTTTTTCATTTTCTAGTGTATCAAACCATCCTAAAACTCAACATACCAAAAAACTTCAAATTTCAATAACTAATATAACTACAATTCAACATTCATATCTAGTTATTTTCTAATTAGAGGACTGCACGTGTAAAATTAAATATCAATAAATAAATAAATATAGAAGTAGATGGTTTGGTTCGGTTTACGCCAATTTACAAAAGCTCAAAATCAAACCAAACCAAATAATATACGGTACAATTCGATTTTTAAACCGTTTGACTTTTTCTTGGTCAAAACCAAACCAAACATGTAATTACGGATTGGATCGGCCAGGTTAGTCAGTTCGAGTTCAACTGGATTGATGCCCACCCACCATAGCACTTGTGTGTTTAATGCATTTTTCTTTCAACGTGCTAGGCCAATTATTGGTCAATGCCATTAATAGGGAGCTGGCTGGCTATTTTCAATTTCTCCCTCAATTTTATCTAAGGAACTTGTTTAGGAAGCCCATTATAGATGCTCTTAATCACTTAGGGGAAATTAGTTGAAAAAAAAGTCTGGAATAAATTAGCACTATCGATAAAGTTAGGGAGAAAACGGTACATTACCCTTTTATTTTTATGGAAAAACTGTATTATACAAGAAGATTAAGCAACTACAATCAACTTTGATACAAATTCACAATACTTTAATTAAGCTGACATGCTTAAACTTTCATAATATAATTTGGTGTTGCTTAGTATCCAGGAAAGATAAGGAACAGAATGACTTTGTTCAACCATATTTGAACTTGAACTTTAATAGTTTGTCTTTATCTAGATAACTCATTCCTAATGTCACTATAAGAATATGTGGCATCAAACACAATATGCTGGACATCGTTTGTTATCGTAAGCGATTGCAACAGTCATAAGTCATTAAGCTAGGACTAATTATGTGTTGCAAAGCAAACATGGATGAAGGTCCAGTATTCTTGGCCATATAATAGTCGATGGCATTTGTGTTCATAAAATGGCAATAGTTTTGGCTGATATGTTTAGAAGCTAAAATAATTGTTTATAGCCTTCCTAGTGGCTAACCACAGAGCGTTAATACACTCTGTCTTAACTTCTAGCTTAAATCTTTTAGCCCTGACTTGATCAGCTTGAGAGGATTCTTGTTCTAATTTCCTCTTGATAGGCTCTACGCCTCCCATCACTCCTTGAATTTTCTTAATAACTCCGGCTCTTCCTTGTTCCAATGCAGCCAATTCTGCCTTGACCCTGCCGATTTTTGAGTCATATTCCTCCAGCTCAGCTTCACAGGCTTGGCATATCTCTACTCCATGTTTGATCTTAGCCAGGTCTTGCTCATGATCAGTCAAGAACCTTGTGTAGTCATGGAGTTGTTGTTTCTCTTTGATTTTTTCAGCAATATGAGCATCAAGACCAAATTGGCCAATGAACATTTTGCGAAGCATCTTTAGCAGTTCTTCAGGGACCAGGTTTTGAGTATGGAGGACTTCCAGAGCCTCCTTTAGCTCTCCAAAGTTTTCATCGGGGGAAATCGTTTCTAGGTCTCTGGAAAGCCAAGTCCTGAGAGTTTGTTTGGCTTGCTCTGCTGCATTTGAGGCCTGCGGTTCATCCCCAATTCGAAGAAGCTGTTTAGCAGACGAAAGTTGGAGCAGCAGCCGATCTTCTTCAGAGATAGAAGCTTGCTCAGCGCCAGCAGCCTGATAACATGTATATAATGGTTAGTTTTAGTTGGAGTATAATAATCTTTAAGAAAACTGAAGGAGTGGAGTTTACTTCTTCAGGAGTTTGAGAAGGAATATACTCTAGTTTGTCCTGTCCAGAAATAAAGATCAGTCTGAGATAATAAAAAAATATTTAAAAAATCCTACAGAGATTGTTTCCTGTATTCTTAACAAAGTTTTTAATGGCAGACCTCCAAAAAATAGCCAGTGCTTGCATCAAGAATCAGACTGCCAGGTTCTGTGGCAGGCACATTAGAACCTCCTCCTGGTCCGTCACCCTGTTCAGACAACGAGTGTCAATATAAATTGTTAAGGTTCCATTTTTAAAAAAAGCACTAAATGAGTTCCCAATTTAATAATAATTGCCAAATACGACAGCGTATATTGAATAAATACTACGTGTTCATACAGAGAGGTATATGAACAATAAATTCTGCTACTAGATTAGCAAAAGGGAGAACTAAAAGATAGTTAGCAAGGAAGAGCTAGTTAAATCTTCACGACAACATTGTACAACCTTAACTAGAACCAACCAAGCCTATGCATTGAATTGAAATCCAGTTCATATTCAAACTGAAATAAAAATGCACCAACAAGGAAATCCCTGAAAGCTGTAAATCTTTTTGTTTAATCCAGACAAAACCCAAGTTAATTTATTTGAAGTTGAGGGCATTAAGAATACCATCTGTGGCAATTGCTTTTGAAGTTGTTTCTTTTCCTTAAGCTTTTTCTTTTGAGCTCCATTCTGCTCCATCTCTTTGCTAAGTTCTTTCTTTGGAGCTTCACTTGGCTCAAGCTCTTTCTTAATATCTTTGCACTGAGTATCAAACTCTGTCAAGGCTTTGTCCACCTCCAAGAGTGCCTTCTCATGGTGGTCACGCAGGGGATGAGTATTTTGCCGCCGTTTTTCTATTTTAACAACATATATAGAATGGAAAATAAAGTAAGATACTATAAGACTAAAACAGAAAACAGAACAATCAAATTTAAAGCACGTTCATTGAAGAGGAAAAGAAATTTGGGAATTCACCACCAGTATAAATTTGGTAATCTTGCAGCCCATTGCAAAGGAAATTTCTGTAAAAGAACTCAGAAATTTGAACCTTTAATGAAGACAAGATTCAAACTCACCAGTGCAACAATCCACTTGGTCTGAACTTTTAGACATCTCAAAGACTCAAACCTGCAATACAAAAAGGAAAGAAATAATCAAAGATTCATATTCAATCACATAAACAAAACAATCATATAAGCTAGAAAAATAAATAAATAAAAAGAGATATACAAAGATCAAAGGATGAATCTTCCATAACTGTTTTGGTAAAACAAATCAAGAAAAGGTTCCCAACTAAATCAAATTTGTCCAAGACCATAAGAGATACATGACTCAAATCAAACTAGCATTGATTTTTCTATTTATCTGACTTTTCTTAGCAACCAAACAATGTATTTCATTTTGTTAACAACATAAACCAGGTACAAGCAAAATCATCAATATGCAAAACCAGAATGTCCTTAGAAAAGCTTCTGTTTGGCTGCCCAGAAAAACAAATAGCCCTTTCAAGAAAGCAGCAGGAAAACCCACTTGCAATACACTACACAGCAATTGGTTTTGTGTATTAAAAAAAAGTACTGTTGCTTACCGTTTTAGAATTTACAATTCAGATTTGGACTTTGGTGAAGCTAAACCCACTTCCTCTTTACTCTGCATACTCTTCTTATATAAGTCTGGCCAGCCAGTTTTTCATCCATATCCTTAAAAATCTATTAAGGAAAATTTATTTATTAATGACTCTTCTTCATTTTACCAAACATGGCGATTCACAGTGAGTCCAAGTACAAACGAATGAAATGTTGCTACCTCATTTAGGATTTAAACATTTTCAATACGAGTTGGCGCCTCGAGAATACGAGTTGGCGTCTCTAGAAAACAAGTTGGTGCCTCTAGAATTATTGAAGATCTCTTATTCCAAAATCAACTCTATTATTCCCACATGCTAATTCATCTTTTAAGTAAAATTTAACCACTCTTGTATTTTGAATTAAAATGGCATATATGTTGTGCAGCACAATCTTCTTTCTTTTTTTATGGTCATAGTGCATCACAATCTCAAACACCAAACAAGGCAAAATCATTTAGTAAGTGGCACTCTTGTTAGCATTTTGGTGACATTCAAAACTTCTGTTTTCAAGACTGGCTAAATCAACAAACATGGTCATGAGACTCTAATTTTTCAAGGCACTCCAGTTATAAATAACTTAATTCTGCACAAAGTACAGAGCTATACAATTCAATAAATAAATGGAGTCAAACCAAAAGAAACTAAAAAACACAAATATACATACACTGATTAACTCCTAACAAGCATCCTGCAGTTCATCATTATTCCTTCGCTCCTTGACAATGAGTGCTCTATAAAGTTCTTCAGCATCGTCAACTCCTCCTCCTTCTCCATTAACTTATCTTGAATTTCATCCATCTTTGTCGTCACTTCAAAATCGTCATCTTGATCATCAAGTAGTCTCATCATTTGTCTCATTACATTTGCTCTCCAACTCATTGAGTTGTGAACTGTTTATCTCCAAGGTGTTATTCAGATAGAAAACAAGCTTTTTAGTTTTCTTCTCTTCTTCTGCTTGTTGATCAGGAACAGTTTTCAAATCTCCATTCTTTTGAAGGTAATCACCCAGAGTGCTTTTCTCATTGTAATCACCAGCCCTTGCAACCCATCCGTATAGTTGATCTCCTGGCCGCCTCATTTCCTTATAGTCCTGTTTTCCACAATGATCCTCTTGAAATCTCTTATCAAAAGACATTGCATTGTGGAAACCTTCCCAGTCCTTCTCAAATTCCACAACTGCAAATCTAATGCGACCCAGATGATATTATTCCACAAGGGATGAACTTTTACTGGGTTAAACCCTTTCTTGCAAACTCTGTTCTAAGTCTGGAACCACTTTCCCCATCTTGTTTCCCATCTTTTAACTCAGTTTTGATGTTTGCCACAATCCCCATCCAAGGCCACACAAACACTTCTTCAGCAATGAGATCAGCCATTTGTACAAGTCCATCTTGTCTATCTTCCCAACAATTCAAAATGATTACTAGAAATATCTTGACAATTCTGTGCTATAGAGGTAGATTGTTCGGTTTTTTTTAATCAACTTTGATACAAATTCAACGGGTTCATCTTTGTGTGCGTTTTTTCGTTTCTATTTAGGATATAAAGGTTCATGTGAAATCGGCTGCTAGATGGGTGAGGTTTAGATGAAGCACAAATATAAAACTACATGAAATTGCAAAAGTAACTAGTTGAGATGATCCCATGCACAATAATTATAGGTTCCAACTACCAACAACTAGTACAAGTCTCTAACGACATCTGATGCCTACATAAATTCTTAAATTTCAATCTATTCTTCAACAGATGAGCAAAATAGAATATGGACATTAAGAAGCAGCCAGTTGACTCTTGAGAGTAACCGAAGCTCTTTAAGCACTCCCTCATTCCACAATGCCTACAAAAAGCATATTCAGGTCAGAGTATTGAATAAAAATAAACCAGCGTAAAAGACTTAACAAGTTTATTGGAATATATGGTCTTAATAATTATTTAGCCAAGTTCAATTTTGACCTTGCAAACACACTAATTCTCTGACCCAAAAAAATAAACACTAATTCTAACATAAGCATAACTTCTACGTTACCAAAAATCTATCCATCCATCAGATTCTTAACAAACATTTCTAAAGAAACTTGAAAGAACTCTAGCAGGAGCTACCCTCAAATTTAAAGCTGTATCTAATTCTATACAAAGTAAAGTTTAATACAAACCTTCAGCTTGATCTTCTCCTTTTCTGCAGTTTCAACTGCTTCAGTAAATACGAGACACCCTCTCTTAATGATGCTCTCCTCCCTTCTTTAAAGTTCCATAATTCTGGTACTGTACACCTCACATGGGGATTATACTCATTCAATTCCAGCAAAGCAGTTGTCACAGCATTGTAAACTTCATCACCCAACTCGTCCTTTAAATTTTTCAGTTTTTCATCTTCCTTATCAATAATTGTCTGTGTTGTGCAAATTGAATGCACTCCCCTAATGATCTTGTTGTTGATGGACTTTGTAACAAACACAATGATGGATGAATCACACACTCACACACTCACAGAAAATAACCAAGCACAAATGACACAAGATTTATAGAGGTTCGGCCAACTCTTTGCCTACTTCCTCTTGGTGATCCCCTTGAGAAATTCACTTCATGAAAGAATAGGTTACAACTTTGGTTTACAAAGAAAACCCCCTTAGAACTCTATTCTCTCCACAAGCTCTCTTTTCTCTCACACCCCTTGCTCAACACTTTGATGCACTTGTGAACACTCTCTCACCCTTGGTGTTTCCCTCCTTAGTTTCTAGACTTACAAGACTCCAACCCTTGAGCTCTCTCTCTCCTTGACTTCCTTGGCTTTCTCTCAAGCCCTTAGCCCTTTGAACTCATTTGGATTTCTGATTCCTTGGCCTTATGACAGGACCAGACCCGAATTCCCCCTCGGAATTCGTGTCCAACCCTGCTTCCCGTCAGACACTACCCCGACGCAGGAACTTACTTTACTAAAACGCCCCTTAACCCTAGTTTAAGGAAATAGGAAAGTTGACTTCTGCCGAAAATCCGGCAGAGTCTCCTCTGAAAAATGGACTTTCCCAAAATGTCCACCTGTCAAAAACAACAGAAAATTTCCCAACAGGCAGCATGCACAAGCAGAAGCACACAGATTAATAGGGAGGCCTTCGGCCTCTACCTCAATCCTAGGTGAGCGCTACGAAGCAATCTAAAGATATTTAAACTTTACAACCTGAGTAAAGGATAGCAAAGTATAAATACAAGAAAACTCCTACAGGAGCCATTAGCCGTGATGCCTCGACGTGGTGGTCTTGACCTCGGGATCTAGTACCTGGGGGGCGCAAAACAGAAAATGTGAGTGGACGAAAAATCAAACTTTAAACACCAATTTTCAATGAACATGATAACCCCCTCCGTTTTCGCAAATAATGACAAAGCACTATGCAAGAGAAAATCCTTATATAAATGTACATACTTATACGAACAATTACTTGAAAACAATTCCAATAAATTTGTACCTTGAAATACCATAAAGAAAAAGCGTAGCTTTGCTACTTCCGTAAATTCTTGAAACCACAAACTTAAACACTGAATTCTTAAAATAAAACCATGGATTGGAATCCATCCAAAAATATCCCATTTAAGTAAAACATAACAATACTCCTTTGAATAACTTCCCTTTTTCCTGAACCCAACTCCGTCCGACTTCAAACCTTAATTTAAAATATGTACTGTGCATCACCGTCCGGTGCACATATTGAAATAAAACCAACCTGGGAATCACATCCATAGACACACCCACACTAATTCGTACACACACACATATATATAACATAAATATAAAACCATAGAAATCCCAAAGAAATATATTTGAATAACCAAACGACTTGAAACCACGAAAATCCAAATTCCCAACCAACTGTTCCCGACGCAAAGCCCGTAGGCACTGCAGGCGAGGAAGTATCCTCACCAAAGACAAGAAGAAGGAACTGTAATAATAATAATAATAATAATAATAATAATAATAATAACAATAATAATAATAAATACTTATAGTAAGACTCCCACACCAATATTTGTACCGGGGAAACAATCCAACATGGGATCGTTTGACTCGAACCACATAGAGGAGTCCTCAACAACCATGTGGTCGTGGAACAAGCCGTCCAAGCGGGACTAAGCTTATCAGCACGTACAGCAAAATCCTTAATACTAAATGCACGCTGTGACAAGTCCTACGCGCGCAGACTACCCCGCTAAGGGTCTACAACACACCCAATCAAGGGTGCACCGGGTATCCAACATATCCAAGTATCCATTTCCACAACTATCCACTTTCCAAAATTCCGTAACCGGGGGAGGTACATAGGGTAGTGCTTATAGCACTTCAACTGACATATCCACAACCCACTCTCTTTCCAACAATAACCACACCCACGTACCCCACACATAACCAGACATACATATATTCATTCTCGAAAATATTATAACTCAAGATACTTGCAATATGTCAAAGACCGAAAATGTATATACACCAAAACTCACAATAGCCACCAAAACCCAAATACCAACACATAATCCGATAAATTGATAAAGTAGCAAACTTGCAACATAAGACACTAATATAAACTTCAAACGGACATAAACTCCAAGTATCAAAAGTAACCCAATTAATCCGTATAATACAAGTCCCAAAAGTTAAATAATAATAAAGTTCCATAAATAGATAATATAAAAACTATAAAGTCAAATAACCCCAAATATATAATCGAAACCCAACATTTATCAAACTAACCGCCCAAATGTTAATTCAACAAATAAATATAAGCTCCGGTAGTATAAATATAAGTTTCCGATAGTATAAATATAATTTCCAAAAGTATAACTTATAGGTTTCCCAAAAGTATGGAATATACTTTCCTAAGAATATAGAATATAAGTTCTCAAAAGTATATAATATAATTTCCCGAGAGATATAAAATATAAATAAGCTAAAGTATAGAATAAAGTTTCCAAGGTATAAAATATAATTCCACAAAGTATAGAATATATAAATATATATATTCCCAAATGTATGGAATATAACCCATGAGATTTATAAGTTTCAAACATTTAAAGTAAATAGAAGATCCCATCATTAGAATCATATAAAAATATCAAGATTCATATAACCGATTTATATAAAGTTTCGAAGCCCGACAAAGTCATAAACCTTAATTTTTCAAATATAAAACTCAAGAAATTCCCGGGTATTTCACCATACCCAAACCGGATACAAAATCTTACCGGACATTTGTCCCGTCTCAAATTCAATACTCAAGGACCTTTAATTTAAAGTATAGCCACTAATGTCCCACAATTAAACCGGGACCCCAAAACGTGCATAAAATTTGAATATAATTTAAATCCCAATAACCTCATAAAATATTCTATCTAAGATTCAAAATATCATTAAAACCCCTTAGTCAAAGTGACTAGTTTTATATGCATAAATTTCCCGATAATTCCATCAAAATCAAATCCAAGACTTAAACAATATTTTAAATCCCAATAATCAAGATAAATCATTTATGCATCAAAGTTCAATATTTGAAATCATGTTTGTTCAAAACAAAAGTCCACTCACAACAAGTCCACGCTGCTCAATCCTTAGAGAGCTTTTCCTCCGGAGTACGCGAAGCAAGAGTACCTATTTGAGAGAATAAACGCTTTAATTAACACGCGTACCAACCAACAAACTTTAACTTAAGACGCTAGTTCTCGGGTCTCAAAGTAAGCGTACACAACTACCGGGAGTTTCTAGAGTCAAACTACGCTCTTTAACAGGTGGGACCACCTCGGAAGACTCACGGTCAACCGATCGGTCAAACTTCCCGAATAGGTCAACCGGGCATCCGGGGCCCACGACCTCCGATTTCCAATCCGAACATTCCTAAAGGTTCAACAACGTTTACTAAACACATCCAGGCAGTTTGGTCTCGATCGAGCGGTGGAATCGCGCTAATCGCACGACCGACGGTGAATCGGGTTACCTAACCCTAGGGTTAATGATTCGGAGTATCCGGGACTCCGATTCTTGATCCGTTTGTTCCTACACGATCCTGGGGGTACAGGGAACAACATACTTGGAAATGGGACCGATCCAACGGCCCGAACATATCGAACCCGGATAACGCATAATAGGCGTAAATCCGTTCGGCCAAATCAAGCGATAACCAAATTGGAATCCGAGCATACCTACATGCTCAGGACGACATGGGGAACATTTTAGGACACAATGCACCACCACAACGGTGCCCCGAAACTCGCCGGAATTGGGTGTGCATAGTAATTCGATGACCGGAAAAACTTCAAACCAAGGGTCAAGACTTCTGGTATAGGTTCAACTCAACACGTGGAGCATTTTATTCAACTACGGCAACACCTAGTTTGGCCGGCAAGTGGCCGGAAATTCAACTCAAAAACCGGCCAAATATGGGTTTCTAAATCAAACAACCTAGGCTTGAAACCAATCTACAATACATACATAAATGGATAGAGTATGAAGAGTAGATGAAGTTTCATACCTCACTCGACGGAAATGGTTGCCGGAGTCGCCGGAAAACTCGTCGGAAAGTTTGATAACCATCGAACTTTCAGTCGCTCCAGTTTAAAATCCTTGGGTTTTTGAGCTGGGGTAATGGGCAGGCTTTGTAGAGGAGGAAGAGACGAAGATTTAGCACCTGGAATCACCTAAAACGGACTTCGGATGAGGGAGATATGGGCAGTCAAAGTGACTGCCCCGAAGAGAGGAAAAGAAATGGGAGAAGAAGAGAGAGTCGGGAAGAAGAAGAAGAAGCTGTTCACTGTAGCAGCACTGTAGCATTTTACTGTAGCCGCTACAGTAAAATCAGAAATTGCTTTTTTTTTTTTTTTTCCTAATCGCTTATCGATCGTTACAACCCTAATTCATTGCATCGCATATCTACGAACTCGTTTCGACGAGTTTGACGCAACGGGCGCAACTCAATTCCCCAAATTCCTTTTGGAAATTTAAAGTGCCTAAAATACCCTTAATCCCAGTGGTAAAGCTGTAATTTCACCAAAATTATTTATTTGACTAAATAATTGGGATTGAATAGTGAAATCGGGTCAGGGATGTTACACCTTAGCACTTTGCACTAAACTCTCAAGCACAAGAGCACTAAGCACAAAATACTAAGCACACCTTGTAATGTCTGCACTTCCCACTTAAGTAGACAAGTGTAAAGCCTCCCAACATCATTAGCCACCCTGTAAAAGCCTCTAACATGTGGCAAATCAGCCACCCTAAAAACCAAATCCATGATTTAAGGAAAGCATAAGTGGTAGGCAATCATACAACCCACCACTCTATACTTAATGTAGTTTAAGACTTTCCCTAGTAGCTACCATATGCCCTAGCATTCATTTAAGACTTTTGGAGGCACATGGAGTTGGGTAGGGATCTGACCCATGTGAAAAAGCAACTTGAAAACGCGTGGAAAACATTCAGCACATGCTGCATGCGACCGGTCGCCAGTTCTTTGCGACCGGTCGCTTTTACACCGATTCATCACTCTTCGAATCTGCCTGCATGCGACCGGTCGCCCAAAACCTGCGACCGGTCGCTCCCTTCGATTTTTCCAGCTCTCCAACTTCACCCAATCTGCTTCAAAACGACCGGTCGCTAATACCTTGCGACCGGTCGCTTCTCCCGAAGCTTGCAACCTTAATGTGAGCCAATTTTCCAACAGTCTGTACACTCAAATCCAATATAATCCAGTTAGAAAGGACAATGGAGATGAGAAGTTCTGGATGACATTAATCAAGTACAAGAAAGTTATGGCAAGAGAATGATGGGCCAAAATCATGACAATCTTAATGTGGATAAACTGCAGTCCACCACCATCAATGTCATATGAACAGACTCCGACTCAATGCTCCAACAGATAAAACAAGCTCCCTGTTATACAAGACTTAGTACATGAACCTTCAAGATGCAAGGCTACAGAGTGAGCAATGCGAGAGGAGAATAAAGTTAACAAAATGAGCAGAAAGGAAACATGAAGATTGCAAGTCACAGGACTGACCGCGTGGATATATCTTCTTTTTTTAAAAAACTGTGCTTATATTTGCTGGAACGATAAAATGGATATTTCTTTATTTGAAAGCACATGTACACATGAGAAGTTACAAACTAGTGTATCAAGAGAAGACCAACACAAAATGAACTCACAAAAAATTATACTCTATTGATGGTCTCCAAGTGTTTATAAAATAAATATATACCTCTGGTTTTCGATAAAAATCACATATAGTTTTGAATGGTTTCCAGTTTGATTTCTTAAGATAATCCTCCCACAGAGAACATAGTGCCGCTGCCTGGTCATCTGCTTCGTCCATAGGATATTTTCTCTTGCATGCAGTTTGAAATGGTTTGCTTTCAAGCTCTCCCATTCTCTTCAGGCCAATAAAAGCACGACTTGTTGAATTCCATCCCTGCAAAGTACTCCCACCAAATGACGAGGGTTATCACATTGACAAGAAAACATCATGATTTACAATAAGATATAACAAAGAAGTCATTTAGCTAAAGATTGAGATATCCTCCTACCAATTATATATGGAGTGTTCCAAAGATCAGACCAGGAAAAAAAACGTCTTCTAAATTTATAAGGGCATTGCATTTTTACTTTTCTGATGTCCATTAAGTTTTGTCTACCTAAAACTCTAGTAGTGCAAGAAAATTGTAGGTTGGACAATGTACATAGATCATCTATCTACTGGTCTCCACTAAAAGATCTTTCTATCAACAGAAGATGTTAATATACATGTGATTTATCAAGATTAAAGACCAACGCCATTGTATATCAAGATCTCAAAAGACTTTAAAATATGGCCAATGGGCTCTAATATGCGAAGGCATATAAAGTTTAAGCCTACATTGGATAATTTAATGTAAGGGATAACTATTTAAGAAAATAATCTTAAAAGAAATTACCAATAAAAACTAAATAACAGATACAGATACGTCTAAGTTTAAGACCAGATTGGGGTATTGACCAACGTACTTGCATAGTGTAAACTTCTTGTATTTAAACACAATAGTCGAATTAATGAAAGTCATGCGCAGAAATTCAGAATCCTTGTTATACATACGTTGATTAACGCCTCACGAGCCCCCTTTAATTCAAACTCTTTGTAAAAAAGTTCAATGTTACGAGCTGCAACCTTGTCCAACTGCTCTTCCTTCTGCTTTAACTTTTTCCGAATTTTATTCATCTCCTCATTCTCATCTTCATCCTCATCTTTTTTAACCTGCTTGACATCCTTAACCTCAGCTTGATCCTTGTCTTGATTACACAACTTTTCAAATTCAATGATTTTCCTTTGAAGTTTCTCATTTTCTTTCTGTCGTTGCCATTAAATCACCAAACCGAAATTTCAAACGTCATTTATATATGATTGACTTAAAAAAATCTCTTAGTTTTGATAGTAGAGGGAAAATAAACCTTTTGCTCTATCATCTTTTCATCAGTCATCCTTTTCTCTAAGGTAATTTCCTCATGCTGAGAGAAAAAGGCACGGCATTAATGAACTCATATTAAATAATAAGTGCCAAGAACATCTAAGCCGATCATATTCTGGCCAGTAGATTACCCAAAGGAGAGGACTAAACAATCGAAAGATAAGTTAATTAGTTTAAAGTTGAGAAAATGATAATACCATTTGCTTCATCATCAGTTGTATCTCGAGCTGCTTATGAGCTTCAAGCTCGTTCTTTTGTGCTTCACTTTGCTCAAGTTTTTTCTGAAGCTCTTTCTTCTGAGCTTCACTGTGATCAAGCTTTTTCTGAAGATCTTTCTTGTGAACTTCACTCCGCTCAAACTTTTTCTGAAGCTCTTTCTTCTGTGCTTCACTCTGCTCATGCTTTTTCTGAAGTTCTTTCTTCTGAGCCTCACTCTGCTCATGCTTGTTCTGAAGCTCTTTCTTCTCGGCTTCACTATGCTCATGCTTTTTCTGAAGCTCTTTCATCTGGGCTTCACTCTGCTCATGCTTTTTCTGAAGCTCTTTCATCTGGGCTTCACTTTGCGCATGCCTTTTCTGTATCTCTTTCTTCTGGGTTTCACTCTGCTGCAAAAGCGTTGTCATGAGCTCTTTCTTCTGCGCCTCAATATGCTCAAGCTTTTTCTTATTATCATTCTTTTGAACTTCAGATTTGGCCAAGGCTTTATCCTGCTCCAAGAATACCTTCTCCAGGTGGTCACGCACATTTTGTCTCAACTTTTCTATTTATCAACATAACATGAAAATTAAAGTAAGCTAATCTTGCATGCCCTTTCAAAAGCAAAGATGAAGACAAAACTCAGACTCACCAAAATCCACTTCTTCTGAACCGAGAGACATCTGAAACCTGTAATGCTGAAGGAAAATAAATAAGTAAAAAAACCTAATATTCAACTTAAATCCTACCTCTTGAAAGCAACCAAACAAGGAATAAGCAAAGCACATGCAGATAAATCATAAAGGTTGTGTCTTTCATGTTTAACTTTGGTGAAAATGGAAACAAACGCAAAGTAAAAGTTCCCTAACAAAGCAAAAGGGTGGAAATTAACTTCCGCTTGAGTCATTTTACCGGCAGATCCCAAAACCATCTTGGGATTTTTATTTTACCATTTTTCCTGACGTTTTCTTAGCAACCAAACAATGCATTATTTTCTAAAAACAAAATCATCAACGTCCACACGAGAGATAGTCCTTACTCTTCAGCGACTGCTCTCTCTATGGATGCACAGACAACCAAACGCTACTCCTTGGGGTTTCAGCAAGATGTAAAGATCTTTTCTTTCTTTTTCTTTTCTAAGGAAAGAAAAGAGTTGGAACTGGGATATACACGTGGAACCAGCAGATTCGATCATTCGAAACACGCGCCAACGAGCAGAGTTGAATCGTTTTCTTTATGAAGTGTTCGCTGTTTTTTTTTTTTTTTTTTTTGAAGTTCTTTAAACATCTCAACTACCTCAAATTTAAAAAGGTTTATTTGTTTCTTCAATAGTTCTGGCAAATTGAACTTTTTAAATCAAAGTTTGTTTATCTATGTGTCAATTTGAAAGGATTTATTCATTACTTTCATAATTTTTGCTTCAATAAATTCTTCAATTCAATTAATGCAAAATTATAAAGAAAAAAAAATCCAAAACATGTGAAAAACTTCTATGTATTTATTATTTATTTTTAAAAGTTTAGGTTTTTACCATTTTCAATGTATGTTTTGTTCTTCCAAAGCAAAGTTAAATGTTTTAAAGAATTAATGTCAACTTGCTAGTCGTGAAGAGAGAGAAGAGTTGCACCTTTAGTCAATCCTGAAAAGAGAGAAGAGTTGCACCTTTAGTGATTGAGTTTAACAAGTCTGATAGAGGAAGTTTTGCTTATGTGACTCACCTATTTTAGCATTTCAAAGCGGTTGAAGAGACTATTGGAAATGCTCGTTGAATTCTGGGGCACCAAAGTCACCCATGGATCAAGAAGCTATGAGGTTCACAAAGAAATAAATAAATAAATAAAAAAGCAGTGGGGGAAGAAATCGAGAGAGATATATATATTTTTAAATAAAAATAAGTAATTTCTTTAAGGAAATTTATTTTTTATTAGTTTTTAATGTCTAATAATATAAAAATACAATTTTACCATTGGATTTGACAGAAAAGTTAACAAAATTGACGGCAGGACCATTTGTTCTAACGAAACTTAAGTTGAATGACTAAGGGAACGATTTTGGAAATTGATGGACAAAAATGCGAACTGGGTCAAAGTTCGGGGACCATTAGACCTAAAAACCCATTATGTTAATTGTCACAACTAACATGTTTTTTTATGGTCAATTCACAAAATCACAGCTAACATGTTAATAATACAATTAATGCCCGCTCTTGATGTCCAAAATTGGATTCAACTTATATAGATGTGAGGTGGTGGATGATGTGTGAAGGTGAGGGCCTTCAGCAAAGTAAATAAGCATGCAGAATACAAGGAATACGTGATTCACCCGAATGATGGGCTACATTCACGGAGAATGACGTTCTCATTATAATAATATGTTTGTTTTACATTTGTACAAGGGGATTAGACCCAAAGTGAAGGAAAAAGGGAGAAGACCCAAGGCCCAAGATGGTTGTCTAAGATCCAAGACCCAAAGTCCAAGGTCCAAGCCCCAAGATGGTCCTTTTTAGTTGGACAGTGATCTCCCTTTTATATGTGAAGAGGAATCCACCTCTCGTAGTCTTTCAATGTTGGACTCTTGATATTCCTTAGAGTTGTGACTTGTGTCGAGGCTTCTTTGACTAAGGTAATGACCTCTCAAAGTATGGCACGTGGATGATCTTGCGTAACTAGTTGCTCAATTAGTCATGGTACCAACACCCGCAATATTTTTGTTTTAGCCAGAATTTTCTTATGTTAAAGAAAAGTCTCCATCTATTAACTGCGAAGTTCGCCTCCCGTAGAATATGTTGAAAACGAAAATTTATATTCTCAAAATGTTGCTTCAGATGAATAACATTTTGAAGGATCAGTTGAAATCTCCAAGGAACACTACAGCTACCATTGCTACTATCAATTAAAATATTGGAATTTCCCTCTCCTCCATGACTCACGTAAGGCCCTTGTTGACCAGGAATAAAAGCCCTCCAAAATAGAAAATGCTTCAGCTACGAAAACAGAACTGATTTCAATCCGACGAGCTCCTACATAGAAGAGTCTACCATTCTCTGATCAGATGATGAAACTTGATCATTACAATTAAAAAGACATTAAAATTAGGTTTAACCATTATAATTAACTGATGTGACAGTGTTTCATTTGTTTTCATTTTGAGCTATTCTTAACGACAAACAAGATTTTATCACATCAATTGACGTCCTAATATTAATGTCTCTAATATTAGAGCATAAGTTAACATCTGAGTATCTACCATTAGCTAATAACAAAAGTTGGTTGGGCTGGACTATAGGCTATTATATAACTGTTGCATTACAGATAATACATAAGGTTGGTACATTTAGTAATCCTTTCCTTTTATTTTGATGTCTGTCTTGGATTTCTAGTTGTGGCAGCAAGCTAAGCAATATACTTATTTCTACTTGGAGGGGAAGAGTTCCTCTCCTATAATCAAGTTCAAAGATATGGCAATTCAGCTAAAGGGGAATTTATGTTTTAGCTTTTTACATATAAACTCATTTTAGCATTGTATATTATACAAAAACCCTTATATAGCTTATTTGGAGAAGAAAAAAAAACCCTAAATTAGCCATTTGTCATTTTTTAATTGATTCTTAGAAAATTATAACACACTAAGAACCAATTACAAAATGACAAGTGGCTAGTTTTAACTTTTTACAAATATACTTAATATGTCATGCTAAAGTGGGCCTATTTGTGAAAAGCGCTTTATGTTTACTGTATTGACAAGTCTTTTGCAATTCAAAAGGGGAATTGTCCCCTTGATCAAAGGCCACAAGCTCTATTTGGAACCAAGAAAACGGCAACGGTGACTATTTAGGAAGAGCCAGATCTAGACTCAAGCATGATAAAACTTTATGAAGTAATTACTATTAGGGCATATGTTTACATACCTGAAAAGGGAATGAGAGGAATGGGAGGAATGGGAGTCATTCCCATTCCTGATCACTCATTTGTTTACCTGCATTTTAGGAATGAAAAGTAATGCGGGTCTCACATGTAATCATGACTTTGATTCCTAGTACAAGGCCAATTGCATTCCGAATGGAGGAGGTGGTATTGGGCACGGATGAATCAAAATGGACAATTTTGTACCCAAATTGCCCTCATATATTTTGTGAAAACACCAAAAAATCAACAAAAAAACAAGTTGCTGCCATTTTCTTTGAATATAAATATATTTAAATTAATTCTATATATTTAGATATACTAGGAGGTAATAATTAAACTTATAAAACATGGTTATTTTTACAAATATTAAATTAGATCTATTATTACTATATAAAAATTTCCTTTTTTTTGGTAAAAAAAAGGTTTATTGTTAGAGCATCCACAATTGGTGGGGGTGTATATTAAATATACATATTTTGTGATCGGAATCACCCACAATCGGGAGTAGGGCTGTCAATGGGTCGTGTCGGGTCGGGTTCGTGTCGTGTCGTATTTATACGCGTGTCAAATACGGGTCAACCCGTATTGACCTGTTTAGTATTCGTGTCAAATACGGGTCAACCCGTATTTACCCATTTATTTTCGTGCGGATTTCAGGTTGACCCATTAACCCATTAACGACGCTAAGTGATAGCAAATAAAAATAAATAAAAAAATTCTAAATGTTGATAATTTAATCAAGTAATTACATTTTTTAGATATAAAATAGTTATTCCATTTTGCCTCTCTCTCTCTCTCTATGTATAAAGATTGAGAAAGAGAAATTAAAAAATTAAAAAATTGAAGAAAATGAAGAAGAAACAAAGAAAATAATTATTGCATTTTGAAAATAAATAGGGTTTATGGTTTAGGGATTAGGGATTAGGGATTAGAGTTTAGGGAATCGGAATTAGGGTTTAGGGATTATGGTTTAGGGTTTAGGGATTAGGGATTAGAGTTTAGAGATTAGGGTTTAGGGTTTAGGGTTTATGGTTTAGGGTTTAGGGATTAGGGAATCGGGATTAGGGTTTAGGGATTATGGTTTAGGGTTTAGGGATTAGGGATTAGAGTTTAGGGATTAGGGTTTAGGGTTTAGGATTTAAGATTTAGGGTTTAGGGTTTATGATTTTGGGATTAAAACATTAAACCCTAATCCCTAGATATTTAATGAACTCAAATTATATAAGGAACAATTACTAACAAATATAATTTAGGGATAAAAATGTAATATTTGAGTGCTCATCATTATGTAAGGACATTATAAATCTCTAATGTTGTAACATATAATCACAAATTTATCAGCACCATGATGGATAAGGTGCAAGGAGAGGAGTGGACATGGCAACTTGGCAAGGGTTCGAAACCCATGTGTGCTAAAACTTTCATTTTATTTGATTTTTTCGCGGGTTGGCAGGTATTAAACGGGTTGACATGACCACGACACGACCCGCTTAATAAACGGGTTAAACATGTATTTAAACGGGTTGGCGGGTTGACCGAAACCCACCCGCTTATAAACGGGTCGATGGCGGGTTGACTAAAATTACCCATTTATAAATGGGTCGTGTTCGGTCGTGTTTTTCCCGTGCGGGTTTAGTCGTGTAACGGGTCGAGTCGGAAATTGCCACCCCTAATCGGGAGAGGTAAACGGATGTAAATTTACATCACTGCCATGGAGATGCAAATTTAGATGTACATGTACATCTTATTTTACATCTCTTGCAAGTGGGACCCATGAGAAAAAAAAGTGGCTTTACATCCCTTGCGGGTGAGACACACATGAGAAAAAGTGGCTTTACACCCCGAAAATACATCTTCCCCACTAGAGCAAAAACCACATTTACAACCCCCCGGAAATTTAGATGCGATCTAAAAGTGGCTTTACACACCCGAAAATACCTCCCCCACCCATTGTGGATGCTCTTACACAACTTTTGTCATTTGTTCTATGTAATATATTTTTTGTTGTTTAAAACAAAAACTTTTATCATTTGAAAAATTGCTTAAGTAGTTGAACAATTTGAAATCGTTTTGCAAGGGCATTTTGGTAATCAAATTGGTTTTGATTTTGATTCTTAATAATAATAAACGGCTTTAATGAGAATAAGTTTTGTTTTCATTCTGATTCCTGACAGTTAGTAAACAATTTAATTGGAATGCTTGACTCCAATTCCTGCCTAACCCGATTCATGAATACTCTGATTCATATTTATCTTTATTCCTAATTAGTAAACATGTCCTTAAAGAATGTAACATGTCTCAATTGGTTGTGTTTGGGCCTTGTTGAATGAGCGTGGGCTTTTTACACTCACTCAATTAGACATTATTCTAGCCATAAAATTAATTCAATAGTGAATGGTGAAGATTGACTTGAGTCTCGATGGCTTGCAGTTGAAGTGTTTAAGAGTATTTATCCTTGCACTTGAGGTCATGTGTTTGAATCCCCTGCTTCTCAATATTCTATGTATTACAAAAAAAATATTATTGAGTTGGAGTCACTAACATTAGCATGAAAATGTATCAATGCATGCAATATAAATATGACTTATACTACATTGTTTGTAATTGTATGTGTGACGTGCTATGACTGAGCTCTGTGATCTTTTGAAAGGATCACAACATTTCCCATTATTGAAAAAAATAAAATTGATTTTGAGCCTTCAATGACTAATTGGGCTGTTTGGGTTATTTAAACCTTTTTAGATACATTCATAACAAGAAAAAGACTTGGTAACTCTTCACAAATAGAAATCTTGAATAAATAAATAAAAACACTCGTGAGAAACAAATTTTTATAATTACTTACCCATTCAAGTAATTATAATTGCTAGTGTTGATGACTTCATAAATGAGAAAAGCGTCAAAAGAAATAAATTAGTTTAACAAATAACAATTACCCACATGCATAAATTACATCAAACATTTAAATTGGCCGTTGAGTTAATTATCTGACTCTAGTACTTTGCCCATTCATCATATCATGATTATCTGTTTTGGGTTTGAATAACCAAAACAGTTAATTTATATTGAGTCCCAATTAAGCTTTTTGGTGGCTCAAGAGTATATACACATATTTGCAAGCTCAAAAACATGTTGACGCATCAATATCATGTAACAGTTTTGTCTTGTAACATTATCTTCATCCATTTTAGAGTCACAATTAGACGTCGAGTCACAATTAGATGTCTTAACGGCTTTCACACAACACCTCTCAAATATATTTATATTTATATGAGGGAACCCTCAATCGAAAGAGACAATTTATTTATTATTGTTTGTTCTTGGGCTATAAATAGAATAGGGTTTAGCATACTTTTCCCTAACAAAGACATAATCTCTCAACCCACAACTTTGGTCACTCTCACTCAAGTGTCATTTTCGTCCTCCAAACTTCAAAAACCCCACATTGCCTTCCATCTCCATATACATCTCTGCAAATTTAACTCAACATGTCCGGGGTGTGGATATTCGACAAAAACGGCGTCATTCGGCTGATCACGAACCCGACGAGGGAGTCTTTCGAGCAAAAAGACCCGCCCTGTCCCGGCACAGCCACTGCGCCTGGGGCTCGACCGCGGGTCTTGGTCTACCTCCCAGCCAACCAGGTCATTCGCTCCTACTCAGAACTCGAGCAGCGACTCACTGAACTCGGCTGGACTCGCTACCCCAACTCGCTCCGGCCCGACCTCCTGCAGTTCCACCGGTCTGAGAGCTCAGCCGACCTCATCTCGCTCCCCACAAATTTTGCCAACTTCAAGTCCCTCCATATGTATGACATTGTTGTCAAGACTCGCTCCTTCTTTGAAGTTCGTGACCCTGCGGCCCTATAAAGCTTTTATATATATATTGTTTCATCCTCGACATATTATTATTAATTATATTTCATTCACCATGTAAAATACCAAGTTTACGTTAACTTTGTCATTTAAATGTGCGACAATCATTTTCTTTTATTTTTTATTTAGTTTTTTATTTATTGGGGTTGTCTTGATTGAAATTGGGTAGTAAAAATCCTAAGTTTGTGGTTGTTATATGGACCTACCAATTGATGATGATCCGTTTGTTGAGACTTGAGAGTATGTATCATCCAACATCATGGAAGTATCATTGCCACTCTACTACTTATTATCAATTGATTTTGAATCGCCTTAATTTATCGGTGCAAAAATTTAATATTAAATGATCACATTACGTGGAATGTAGAGTCTTGTTATATTAATTATTAGGATTATTATTTTTCAATCAAAATGTTAGGGCTTAATATCGATAAACACATAATTTCTCACATATTATGTGGTAACTAACACGATCTAAAAATATGTTCCATTAGACATTAGTTTTACTCTTGTCTTATTTATTTATTTACTGTTTGAGTTTTTACTTGTCTAATTATTTATTTATTTTTTATTCATTTGGTTCATGTGCCTTTGTTTTGCAGTAGCTATTAGATAGGCTTGTAGGTCGGTTTACATTATGATCCATTTTGATGGGTTTGTTTGAACTGCATGCATGTATATGACTGGGTATGAGCAAGTACACTCAAATCAGATAGGTGATGGCCTGAGAGGTTGAAAGGAGAAGCTAGCCCTCTGATCACAATAAGCATGGCATTTGTAAGGATGAGAGAGCAACAGGTGAGCCCTCGCATTCATTGACTGACCAAAAAAAAAAGTTCCCACTGGGATTTACAATTCATTATGAAATTTAGAGTCATCAAGCACTTGCTAGCCAGCGATATCTTCTTTGATTGTTAGTTTCAGTTTCAGAACGCAGAAGTCTCAGAGCTCTAGAATTAATGCAAAAGCCAGTCATCATTGATCAATTCAATTTTAAAGAAGAAAAAAAACAAATAAAAAAAAGGCAAAAGCTGCATGGTGGACTTGGTAACTGTTGTGTTGAAAATTTTGAACGGAACCCGTGTTGATATTGTACTATGTACCAGCTATAAATCAGTGGTCATTAATTATTCCAAGCTCTAAAGTCTAAAACTATAGCTACGGCTTCATAAATCCCCAGCCCCAGAAGTATCTTTCTGTATCGCACTTCAATTTTCAAAGCTTCTCTCTGTCTGTCTCTCTCTCTCACTAATGGTCAATGAAAATCAAGGTTTTGCAAGGTGTGGGTAGGGCTGGGCACCTAAACCCGAAATACAAAAATCGTACCTAATCATATCGTACTATACCAATTTCATACCGGTTCATTTGGGATGAGGAGGTATTCGGTACGATATCGTACCGTACTAAGGGAGTATGGTATGGTAGCAGTACTAAATATTTGGTATCGGTCAATACCGTACCGTACCGAATACATGAATTGAAGTATTTTTTTTTGTATGTTATGTTGTTGTACGGTCCTTCACTGCAACTTCATTTTTGAAATTGTTTTTATTTTTTATTTTTAAAATGTTATGAAAACTAGAGAGAACTTGTTATCATCAAGACAAGAACAAGAATCTTTATGTAAAAATAAACCAAGCATGCAACGTTTGCTTTGTTACTATTTTAATAGTTTCCATTCTCAGCTTTGTTAAAAATTGACTAAGCTTTGTTATTGGGTGATTAGGATTTGGATATTGAATTTGTTGAATCTTTGAATCTATAACTTAGGCATCACTTATTTTGGTGAATGAATATGTTGAATATTGAATTTGTTCATTTTTGAGTTGTGTCATTTTGGTACCGAAATGGTACCGTACCATACCGATACCGATTTGGTACGGTATGGTACGGTATCAACTTTGACAAACGATAATCTCATACCGTATCATACCGGTTTTAATTTTCGATATCGATATCGGTACGAGCTCAATACCGTACTGTACCATACCATGCCCACCCCTAGGTGTGGATGTGGAGAAAGACTTTTATTGAACAGAAATAGTACCGGCCAATAATGCTACGACATTAGTTCTTATGATACTTTTGCATTATTAATAAAGAATAGCAAAACAGTATTATTTTTGTTGCAACTAAGTGTTTTCCGTGGGTGTAGAGGTGGCTATATACGAATCTTGGGTGGCCCCAATGGGATGTATCGATCTGGATGCTGGAAAAGTACTTGGTTTTTTATTACTTTGGGGGCAGAGAGAACAATTGGAGGATAGCGTGGAAACTGAAAGATAATGAAACAGGAGAGAGAGAGAGGATCAGAAAAAGATCATGGCTCGTGATTAGACACATCGAGCAGCTCATGATTCATGAAGCTGTCACAGGTCTGCAAGATGGTAATGAATTAGGTCACTTTCTCGGGTTCTCTCAGCATTTAGTCAACCTTGATGATCCTATACGCTACAGTATAGCTGGCAAGTAAGGCAGATACTATTCATATAAATAGTAACCATTCTAGTAAATTTTTTTAATGCATTCTCACTCATTGATATGACAATTCAAGAATAACCACTATTTATATATGATATGAGAAAAAGAATTTGTATGAATTTTGGTGTGAGAAGTGAAGAATATGAGTAGTTAGTTATAGAAGAAAAAAATTCTGAATTTTTTTGTTCTTTGTTGCAATTTTTTTTGCAAATTTTTTGGTATTTAAATTGGTTGTTGATAGGGGTGGGCATCGAGACCTGAAAACCGGAACATCAAAACTGACTGGATGGAAAAAACTGGAAAAAAAAATCAGTTGACTAAAAAAGTCAACAAAACAAGACCAGATCAATTTCAACTGGTTCTGATTTCGGTTTCACAACTTACCAAACCGAACTGATTGTGTATTATTTTTTGTTTTTTTACAAAATTATTTAAATCCAATGCTACATTTTTAATCTCATAACTAATATTTTTCCAAGCTCAACTTCAAAACATCTCTCTTTTCTATGCACAGTATCTCTATTTGAATGAAATTGGATCATTTGTTAATTTTGAAGCCTAAAAAATAAAATTTTAGTTGGAATTTGTATAAAAATAAAAATAATAATTATGTCCAAAATCGAAAATCGGACCAGAAATAGTTCAAACCGCGCCCACCCTTAGTTGCTGACGTCACACTCACGTAAGCATGACGTCAACTTGCCCAAGTAAGTCTTGCCCTTGGGCTTGCCTAGTGTCATGTCCCACTTCTTGTCATGGCAAAAACGGATGGGGTGTGAAGTTTGTTTTTGGAGCCTAGGCCCCTTTTTGCCATGGCAAAAGGAGGGCGATAGAACTGCTCTTTTTTGTTTTTTGTTTAGACTTTTCTTATTGAGAGGGGCGATAATATACTAAACTCACACACACTACACGGATACTAAGACTATAACTGCTCTTAATGCTCATCACTTAATTGCATGTAACCCTTAATTTGGTTGATTAATTATACATTAGGAAATTTTATGTGGTAGGATAAATTTTTTGGTGTGACTAACATTGTTTTAGTTGCTATTAATCTACTATGTTATATACGGGTTTTACTTATTCATATTATATTCATATATATGGCGCTATAATATTAATATGGATCATTAATCAATCTTTGCTGACATGGAGCACAATGACTTTTAGATATAGTAACTATAAATGTTAGGATCAAGCTCTGTTTATACTAGCTAATTATAGAGGTGAGGTGAACATATCCGCTATACATGGATAGTGATGATGGAAAGGTGAAGCTAATTAGAAACAAAGAACCCAATTAAGCTATGCTTTAATATTTGTCTTGGAAATATCATTAATTAATCGCGAGAAGATTACAATTTAGCATCTCCAACCGATATATCAAATTGCCACATGAACTAAAATGACAAAAATTGAAGGTTAAAGTTGCTCCAACCGAGTAGTCAAATTTTATATGGATTTGAAGGCTGGAAGAGATATGTCAAAAATAACATATCAAAAAGTTTGATGTCAAATATTATTTTAATATTTTTTTAGTTATAAACTCCACTATCATTTACTCACTTTTAAAACTTTATGCATCATACGGGTCTCATTTGCTTTTTAAAAATATAATAAAATAATATGATATTTGACATTTTATGTAGAGTTTTTTTTTTTTTTGAAGTGTCAAATTACCACATAAATTATTAAATTTAAATTTAACACTTTGCATTTCACATGTCTAAAAATTGCAATCCTCCTGAGTAAGTAATTGGTGTTTTGCGCTCAAGTATTGAAGTCATGAGACATATTAAGCGACATCTGACAAGCTTCACTTTTAGGTTTAAAAATTCATTTCAAAATCTTGTGTTGGATTCCTCTCTCACAGTATCATGAGCGTCTTTGAGTATTTTTGGGTTAGTTTTGTAAGCTCTTGTATAGTTAAGAGTATCAAGGATAATGTTTTAGATTTGGACTTATGAACCTGTAGGCATGAAGGATTTGGATATATGAGGCCCAAACCTTGAATGTGTTTTAAAACAATGACAGATTCAGACAAATAAAATAAAAATTCTGAACATCTTCAAATCTATGAAAGCAAACAATGGTTTTACTATGAGGTACCTATAACTAAGCTAGTGACATGGCACCTTTCGAATGAGAGAAACTGTGGGAGCAAAAATAACGAGTCACTTTCCATAAACCTAAATTTGAGGGAGTGGAAGGAATCAATATGATATATACTACCATTGAAACTGTTGGTCTAAGTCAATCTCAAACTATGTAAAATTCAACTTCGATGGTTCTTGGTCTCCTGACACGAAGAAGGGCAACATTGGTATTGTGTCTCGCAACTCCTCTAGTGAATGGTGTGGAGGTCTTGCTTCCCCACTTTCATGTGACTCTTCACTTAGTGCAGAAGCAGCGGCGGCTCTATGCGCTTTACATCTTGCCAAAAACAGAGGTTGTCTGAGAGTCATTATGGAGACAGATTGCAACGTGTTGTGTTGATAGCGTTTCTGGGAAACATGGTAACAACTCCTTGGCCATCCTTCCTCTCATTGACGAAATTCATGATGTGGTTTCGAGCTTTGAAGAGGTGACCTGGTCCTGGGTGCCTAGGAGTGCAAATCGTGTAGCTCATGCATGCAGCGTCGATAGGTAACAGAGCTATGGAACTGCAAAATTGGGTTGACATACCACCATTGTCTCTTGTTGGGGTTCTAACTTCTGATGGTCTGCCTTGTCCACCTCACGCTGCATCTGCTGTTAGTTTTAATGTCTCTTAGTAGCTAGTTTTGCTAGGTAGGGACTGTTGTTCTAGAGTCCGATGGATTCTAGCTATGTCTGGCCTTGTATTGTTAAGTGTTCTTGCTTTATGTTGGCTTTTCAGGGCTTTTGCTTTCTGTTTGTATCTCTTTTCCCTGTTTCGGGGTTATTTTGAATACAACATGAATTTCAGACCCAAAAATAAAAAAAAATCCCCTAGCATAAGGGGAGAGTGGTATGACTGATTTTACTGCAATACTCATGAACAAACACTGACTTAAGCGTCGGAGTGTTTTCTTGCATGTATCCCATCTATTTGGTGGCAATCGAAGATGGTGTCCGGCTTCTCAACATGGAAATCAAATTACTTGTTGAAGGACTCAAAATTTTCCCCTCCAAAAGAAACTTTCATGCAACGGGGATAACATTTTTCGTTATTCTCGGTCAATAATACAATGACATGTGTAATAACTTTTCCATTTGTCATTATGTTATTAGTTGGCGAGAATAGCAAAATTACACATGTGATAACTTTTTAACTTGTCATTGTATTATTAGCTGGAAATAACAACACAGTACTATCCCTATTATAACTTATAAGAAAAACAAATGGGTGATTTTATTTGCACCCCATTATTTGCTCTTTTCACCCCACATTCTCTTTACACCCCACTGAATTTTAATCAAATTTAAAATTACTCTCTACACCCCATATTTCTCCCTAAATTGCCTCCATTAACCCCATCCCTAACCTATCGATGTACACCCCATAAGCCTAAACAACTTTCCTCCCATCCAAAGTAAGATCCGATGGGCGAGCACCCTTTGTGAGAAGGGACACAATGATCTTAGGCTCCTTCCTCATCGCTGCAATGTGCAGCACAGTATACACCCTTGGATTCCTACAATTAACGTCAGTGAGTCCAAGATCAAGCAACTCTGTCGTGGTCTTTGCATCCCAGTATGCCACAACATAGTGCAGGGCATATGCATCATCAAGATTGGCGTGCGCCTCTTTAAACAGCATTCGTACCAATTCGACATCATCCGAATCCAAAGCCATGTGTATCCTCTAGGTGTGTTTATCTGGAAAATAACTAAAACTAGTGTTGCATTGAGGCCTGTGCAAGCCAAGTGGGGTAGGGCTTTCTCAAGAACATGATGGTTTGAGAAAAAGTCTAACTAGGGTTGTAGGAATATAAGTGGGGTGTAGTGAATAAATTTAATTTTTATTTTAAATGTTTGTTGTCTTTAATTGTCATTATGTATAAGGGTAAAATAAGTTATTCATCTTTTAAATTAGTATGGGGTGTAAAGAGAAAATAACGGGGTGCAAATAAAATCACCCAAAACAAATTCCTCCCCAAGGTTTTCTATTTGACTCTTCTTGTTCGTCAGACTCGTTTACGGTACCTGAGTTATTCCACTGTTGCATATTAAATAGGATATATGATTCCACATAATAAGGAAAATTAATAAAATAAATAAGAATAATTTTTAAATTCTTGACCGTAGTCATCACTGGAAATTGTATATATATATATGTATCGATGACTTTGAAATGCTGGAATTTATCCTCTCTGCAAATTAGAAAGAATTAACCCAAAAATGGTTTGACAACTACTCCATCCACGGTCCACCCACTCGAATTCCAAGTGACCAAGTCTTTAAAGGCGACACCATATGCACACGTAAATCATTAGTTTGTATGCAAGTTTTGAATAATTCACGATACTTAACATTTGTTTAATGATTGGATAATGTCAAACAATATAATTTTTTGTTTAAATCTTGTTTCCCCACCTTTTAGGTTGAGTATACTACTTACCCAAAGCCGTTTGGTTTGGTTCGTGAGATAAATATTTTAACTACAAGATTGGAATTTGGGATTTCTTTCATTTCTTGTTTGAGAATCAAATTCGAGGCTATATAGTGGTGATAGACATGGTTTTCAACCACCCTTGAGTAATATTCATGAGCTTAGACAAGTCTTCACTTGTGATTGAAGCCAATTAGAGAAAAATTTCAAAATTGTCCTGAATTGCTACCGGAGTCAAACACAATGACTAAAAATATATTTTAGTCAATAAAAAAAAGGAACAAAATTATAAAAATAAAAGATGTAGTGTAAATAGACAAAATGGAAGTGCGAAAATCACTACTCTCAATATTATTACCCGAACATAAACAAAAGATATTATAAATTCACTCGATTAAACATTCACAAATTAAGCCCCATACACAAAAAAGAATAAATAAAATTCAAGCCCATGTGTATCCAGACAGACAGTACTTGTATATATAGTTGTATGGTAGAAGTTAGAACAAACTTCACACATAACTTGGAAAATACTCCATCAGAAACTCAACTGATATGAGAAGAAATATCAATTTTCAACATTGATTGAGAAAGTGGGTTTAGCACGTCATCTAGAACACACAAGCTTCCACAGTTAGAAAATTTATTAGATATGTCATGGCTCATATAAGCGTCTAGAATATTTCATTTCTATTTCAGCTCTTCAAACGTGGATGTAGACAGGATTGATTGACTAATGGCCGTATATTTGTTGCATGGGTTTATCGTAATAACTTTTTGTTACAAAAACTTCCCGACTGCAATTGTTTTTAATGTGGGTCAATTTTATACTCTCTCTCAATATTAAGAAGAAAAATATCACTGACAATGAGATTTAGTATAGTTCCGTGCAAAAGAGTCTTAATTTATAGGCCAGTAATCTCAAATTTGAACCCTAATAATTCTCTGTAATATATATTTCTTTATTTGATCAATTATTTGTAGTGGGATATTGCAGGCCATTATCATTGCGGTACATCATACATGTGTGTTTTTTTATTCCTTTGTATTTGGTGTTGTTTCCCATTGCACAACTTTATAATTGTTGCGTACGAAGCTTGTATTCTAGTGTCCCCCTTTAATGATTTACAATTAACTTTGTTGCTTCTCAATTTTCCCCTACACAACTCTGTTTCTCATCATTATTGCCTAAACATATTTTAATTAGTTTGATTATACATTGAATTATCACATTGTTAATCAAATGAACGACTTCCAATTCGATTGGTTTTTTTTACATGAATGATTCTTGAAAGATGACCTCCAAAATGGATGGTCTTAATTCGCATACGACATTTCTAAACGAAAGTTAAAAACAACATGTACTAAGAAAAATGTAATTAATATGGGATTATTAATCTAAACATTATGCTAGTGTCCATGAGTTCTTATGTAAGTACACGAGAGACTAACACAACCGTTAATTTTAGTAAATATTTCACATAGACTTCTAATTTAAGTTGTTAATAGCATCTATTTATGCATTCGATTCGATGTCCTAAGTTCATCTCCCCTCGCCTTATCTCTTGTATCGAAACAAAGCAATCTCTCACACAGATCAACGGCTGTAACAGTGTTGATGGTACGTGAAATCTAAAATACATATCAATGGTAAGAAAATAAATTAAAATTGAGTTTAGACACAATATTATAAACGGAAATAATATGGTTTGGTCATATAGGTTGTGTGCATACATTTCTAGAAGGAATGGACAGCTTGACAAATTTGAGGACGATGACGTGGTTAGACTTTAGAGGTGACCAATCAAAAGACAAAAAAGAGCAGACACGAATCTCATTTTAAAAAAAAGGAGCAGACACGTAAAACTCCTCTTTTGCCCCTCAACGATCCACGCGGGCCCTCCAATATCGTATATAATAAAGCAACAAAATCTGCAGTCGCTCGTGATCCACTCTGACTCGTCCTATAAAAGCGACAATGGGCTTTCGATTGGGCTTTCAATTCCAAAACACAAAAAACAATAAAAACAAAACAAAACATTAAAAAAAGAAAGAAGATAAAATCATTTTAAACTTACAAATGTAGACTATATTATTCTCCAAAAATACAAACATTTTAATTTTTTTTCTTGTCTAGAAAGCTTCTGGTTTTTTCTTGTCTCTTGATACAAGCATTACAACTTTTATTATGTAACACCATGAATTTGAGTTCGTATGATTATTTATCTTGGACATTGTGTGTTTATTTTTGTGTTATTGTACTCCTTTATCGTAATAATAAAGATAATTCATATAAATTATTTTTATGGAAGCGATATTAGAGACAGTGATTCAAATTGAATATTTTTTTTTTGGTAAATACCACGAGTTGTCTCCATATTTGAAGGGTGAGATTAATTGCCGCTCGAAGTTCGGCTTGCTTTTAACCACAAAGTACTTCCAATAAATTTCGAACCCCTGCAATTGAGATACCAGGTAACTATTTTTAATTACTTGAATTACAAACAATTTGATGATGGCTCGATAACTTAAAACTCAATTCTGTAAACTATTTTGCTCCCAATATTTCCCTTAACAAAAAAAAACTACCGACTTTTTTGTTTGCTTCTGCCTTTTTCACAACAAAATCGCCGCCTAATTTTGCTGAAGATGTATTATGTTAATACAAAGACAAAAACTATTTCTTACTTTCTTTTTCTGGTCTGTACTGAAGAAAAATAACATATATATAAAAATATTTCCAACTTCGTCGTTGTGAAATTGTGACTTGTGATCCCAATTCCAAGGCCCTCTCTCTTGACTCTCTCTCTGCAACTTGGGAAGTTCGTTCAGACTTTTTGGGGCAGATGAAGTGCTTCCATTTCACTAATGGGGAGACGCGGGACGACGAGGAACCCGGCATCGTTTGTCGGGCTGCGTCGAAGGTGTCTTGGGCGCGTTCGCTTAGCGTGGCCTCCAGCAGCTACGACATCACTCGGCGGTCCGAGTTCGAATCGGACTCGAGGGACCTGTCCGACTCGGTCGCGTTCCAGGAGTTGCTGAGCCTGAGGAGAGCCAATGATCTGAGGGTGTTCAGGTTCTCGGAGCTCAAGTCGGCGACCAGAGGGTTCAGTAGGGCCCTGCTGATTGGGGAAGGAGGGTTTGGGTGCGTTTACAGAGGGATCGTCAAGGGCTCTGACGATGATGCCACTAAAATGGACGTTGCTATCAAACAGTTGAATCGTAATGGTTTCCAGGCATGCCCTTTGATCCCTTTTTTTTTTGTCAATATAATTTTAACTTTAAACTTTTGGCTTTGTTATTGGCAAAAAGATTTATGGGTTTGTGAAAATTTTCGATTTTTATTCACTCGAACAATCGAAGTGTTGCTTTGGATCATTATTTTACAGAGTTTTATGAAGCAATTTTAAAACTTTTTTTGAATTGCTGAAGCCTTTCATTTCAACTTTTTGGGAATCAATCTTGTTCAGTGTTCACTTTCTGCTTTTTCTGGGACTATTGCTTTCTTGGTTCTTTTTTTTTTTGGTTTTTTGTTACTTTGTGGGGTTTGGGTGGAAAAGTTTGCTTGAATTATAGATAAGGGGGAGTTGTGGTGTCATTTCAGTTACAACTTACATTGCTTGAATACAGGCTGGGAAATGGCATATTTCAACAATAAACCACTGTTCTAGAAAGCAATATGATGTTAAAGTGTAAAGCTGGTTAGAGCATAGATTCTGTACTAACTGTTGTTGTATAGATTTACAAGTATGTTTTGCTCATAGGAGAATCTGATTAGTGACTAGTTCCAGATATAGTTTTACTTTACATGTTTTATGTTTGGAATTGTAGTTGCCCAAGTTTTTTGAGGTTTACGCTATTTTCCATTCTAGTGTTCAGGGGCATAAGGAGTGGATTAATGAAGTAAACTTACTGGGCGTTGTCAAGCACCCAAATCTTGTTAAGTTAGTGGGATACTGTGCAGAAGATGATGAAAGGGGGATTCAACGGCTTTTGGTTTATGAACTTATGCGTAACAAAAGCTTGGAGGACCATCTATTGGTTCGGTTTCCATCATCTCTCCCATGGATGACAAGATTAAAAATTGCTCAAGATGCAGCCCGTGGATTGGCATATCTGCATGAAGAAATGGATTTTCAGGTGCCATCTTATATGTTTTAACAAAATTGCCACTAACGTTTTTTTCCATGTTTGGATCGTATACATATTTATGCTCACGTTTTCATTATCTAAAGTACAGATATAGATCAATGTGTGCAGTCTTTTCCCTTTTTCCCTTGTGTACTTAAATTTTCTGATTTTTATTTATTTTTATAACAGATTATATCTGCAAGTAAATGCCTCCCGCCACTTTTCTCATATTCAGTGGCCTATATTTTGTTTTGGTTACTTTCTCAACTGCACGCTAGTCAATATGATTTGGATCTGCCTTATAATTGGTGCAGCTAATATTCCGCGATTTTAAACCGTCAAACGTTCTGCTAGATGAGGACTTCAATGCAAAGCTTTCGGACTTTGGACTGGCAAGGCAGGGACCTCCAGAGGGAACGAGTCATGTTTCTACATCAGTAAGTTGTATTATCATTTGAGCAGATTAAGGTTTATCTTTTTAGAGTGTATTTGGGCATATCATCATCTTAACGTGTTGGGACACAAAGTCGTTGGAAAAAAGTAAATGGTTGTCTGAATATTATAGGCCCTCTTTTGAAATGGAACCCATTAATGATAGCTTCTAACTTCTTTGCTTGTTTTTTGCGGATTGTAAGTCTGCTATTACGCGCAATGCATTACTTACAATGAACATTCATTTTTATAGGTTGTGGGCACCATAGGATATGCGGCTCCGGAATATGTACATACAGGGAGGTTGACTGCTAAAAGTGATGTATGGAGCTTTGGAGTGGTTCTCTTTGAGCTCATCACAGGAAGGAGGGCGGTGGAGAGAAATTTGCCACGGAGTGAGCAGAAGCTTTTGGAATGGGTCAGACCTTATGTTTCAGACTCAAAGAAATTCCACCTCATTGTGGATCCTCGGCTTGACGGACAGTATTGCATCAAATCAGCTCAAAAACTTGCATCATTAGCTAACAGGTGTCTATCAAAACAACCAAAGTCTCGCCCAAAAATGAGTGAGGTGGTTGTGGTTTTAGGAAGCATCATAGATGAGCTGTCATCTCAAGATGAGGTGGTCTCTGAACCTGTTATTGAAACTGAAGAAGCAAAGGAAGATACTGTGGAGGAGACCGAGATCGAGACGACCAAACAAGGAAACAAAAAAAGGGTTTTCGATATAAGAGAAATGGTAAACTTTAGAAACAAATCTATTGGGAAGCTAGATTGGAGAAACTGGACCCCTGGGTTGATAAGAACTTGGTGATTAATCTATCAGCCAAGTTTATGGCAGAAGAAAAAGAGATAAAAAAAAAGCTTCATCCATTTGCTTTGCTCCTTGTCGGAAATGAAAGATGGGTGCATTTCTACCTTCACATTGAAGACAATAGATGCTTGTTCTTCAAAACTAATAGAGGTATGAGGTTCTTCTCCATTTTTTTCTTTTTTGCCAGATGGTTGTAAATATAATTTGTAGAGGAGGCTGCACTTTAGAGGCATGCATCCTTTTCTGTAATACACAAAATGAGGCAAATTCATGTTCTCTCGCCCCTGTAATGAGTATCACTGTCCTAGTGGTGAGCGTGAATAGAGGCAATCCAATGTTAAATGTGTTTTGTAATCCAAAATGTTCCGTTATTTAGGTTTACAAAGTACAAGCAGATGTGGCGATATTTATAATTTCTGCTTAGTGGGAGATGTAAGAGATTTTGGTAGGGTGTTAGATGTGACTCGTCGCGCACAATCAAATTAGAATTCGAATAAAGACAAGCTCATGTCACAAAATGGGCTCCGCATTATCTTGTTAGTGCTCTGGCACGGGGGAGATTTTCATGTAACAGGGATAACATTTTTGCTATTCCCGCAATGACACCCATAATAACTTTTTCACATGTTATTGCACTAATGGCTTAGGTAGCAAAACAATGTTATTCCCATTACAAGAAAGTTTATCTGCTCGCACTGGATCTCTCAGTCGTCTATATAAGTGGATCGCACAATGCATAGAAGGCTGAAATTAACCCATTAACGGTTAGGTGTTTTGGGTACATAAGAGGGCCAAATGCCCTAAATCAATAACGCTAAGGCAGAATGTCTCTGGGCCTAACTAAGCCCAAGAAATCACCATTTGAAACCTATGAATTGGTTTCTTTTATTTATTTATTTTAAATGTAGTTTTTAATTTATAAAATCTCTCTATCCAACGGACGTTTTGCTTATTTTGACAACTCTTTGCAAGTTAACAAATAATAAAAAGCTCATCAATTTCTTTCCCTTTCCTTCTTTGGGAAAAAACACAAACATAATACAACAAACTAATACCAGTAGGACGCCAAACAAACCCACCTATAAAAGAAAAGGTCAAAAAATAAAACCATATGCAACCCCATGCAGCAGGAAAATGGACATCTAATAATCAGTCATACAAAAGCACTTCCATCCCTACTTTTCCAAGCTACTGTTACAATTTGGTGATTCAGAAGACACAACATCGTGGTATTGCTCATTTTACAAGCTCACCTAATAATTTATCAAAGGGAGGGTTGAAATTTGAATAACATTAGCCAGAATAAACTGTACATTCACTGGACAAACATTTGTATATTGCTGCTTTTGCCATTTTCTTTCACTCCATTATTAAGCATAAAGAGGGGAAGCAGAGGGCCGTGGATAAGCCACAGTATTCCTTGACTTGTTAGCATCGTCTGCTGCTGCACGCTTTGCTTTGATAGCATCATCTGCACTTCGTCTTCGCATCCTCTGCCCATTGCTTGCATTGTCCTGACCGCCTCCATTGTCTTGAAGTTGTTCCAATGCCGTTACAACCTCATCCATGTTTGGCCGGAGCTTGGATTCTGTGGATAGGCACCGTGACGCAAGGCTAGCTGCCTTAGAAGCTCCATCCATTGAATACTGACCTTCTAGACGGTTGTCTATGACGCGAAAGATCTTACGCTTGTTTGCCAGGAAGGGTTTAGCCCACTCTACCAGATTATGTTCCCCGGATGGCCGATTCTTGTCAACTGCTCTCCGGCCAGATAACATCTCCAATAAAACGACTCCAAAACTATAAATGTCGCTCTTGGCAGTTAGATGACCTTTAGTTAGTGAAAAATGGAGTCATTAAGAGATCAGGCGTCAATTTTAACATATGGTAATCAAGAATACAGAATCAAAGCACATGGCAAAGATTCTAAGTTGAAAGGTCAAAAGCAACTGGAAAAAGATGACGAAAACAGATAACTAAAGATTCTCAATCAGTTCTGGAGTTGAAATTAATATAAAAACAATACCTGTGGCTAGATATTCTGGTGCTGCGTATCCATAGGTCCCCATCACCCTAGTAGAAACATGGCTTTTATCACCTGTTGGCCCATCCTTGGCCAAACCAAAATCGGAAAGTTTTGCATTGTAGTTCTGGAAGATCACACATGAAAGAAATACTCAGGGAAGCTCCTAGTGAAGTCAAAAGATCTCCAGAATCCATTGAATAAAACTAATCATAATATTTATTGAACACCTTCAGTAATCACATACCGAATCAAGCAAGATATTTGACGTCTTGAAGTCTCGGTATATTACTTTTGTTTCAGAGCTATGAAGAAAAGCAAGCCCCTTTGCAGCACCAAGGGCAACTTTCATCCGGAGGTTCCAAGACAGAGGTTGAAAATAAGAGCCTCCTGGTACAGTAGAGGTTTAAATTTTCAATACATAAATAACTCAAACCATCTTGTTTCAAAGGTATCCAGAGCTATCACTGAAAGAACTTACTCCTGAACAAATGATTTTCCAAGCTGCCTCGAGGCATGAATTCATACACCAAAAGCCGGTGTTCATCCTCCAAGCAATAGCCAATTAGTTTCACGAGATTAGGATGATAGAGCTGTCCTAGATAATTCACTTCTGCCTATAAACCCAAATAAAAGCACACAATGAGTCAATCTTGAACAGAAAAGGAGTAAACATTTATCTTCAAATTGCTAAACTCAAATGTTTTTCTAGTAGGCACTTAAGAGCACCAATGCCCAAAGATAATTTGTTGAAACTTAAAGCACCAATGCCTAGCTTGTTGTGAGCTAACTCTACCTTAACTGAATGTTTAAGAGGGTTCTGCTTATATGCATAAGATCAAAGAACCAAGTATGACGATGAGCAATAAATAATCGGGAGAAAATAACTCACCAACCACTCTCTGTGACCCTGAAAACTTTCTTGGTTAAGCCGTTTCACAGCTAAAACTATACCAGTCCCAGGCTTTGTAGCAGTAAATGAATTTTCATCAATCCACCCCTTAAAAACTGAACCAAAGCCACCTTCTCCTAACACACTATCAGGACGGAAATTCCTGGTGGCCATTTTGAGGTCGTTAAAGCTAAAGCTCTTCAAATTGGAAGACTGCAAGATGTCTCCCTCGCTCCGAGGAGTTGGAGGAGCTGAAAATGATGAGACCTTGCTGCTTGTACTGGTGAGATGCCCATCAGTGCTGATGATTTTTGAATTCACACCTGCACATGTAAATGTGAAGTGTAAATCAATTTGCAGTCACCACCAAGGTATGAATAAGATTGCCCATTCGTGCTTAACTCAATCCTTCGCATCATATTTTCTAACTTCCCCACTCTTTGTCTGGCTGTATTTTATAAAAGCTTGGTTGCAATTTAAAGGAAACCAAAGAGACTCTTTAAGAGAATCTATTAGCACCTAAACAAAGCAAAGTAAATATGGGAAAATATTTACTATTCGAGGTAATCTAATTTCCAAAACAGGGTCGGAATCAACATGAGGTTAGTGTTCCCAGGAAACCACACCCACCCAGTAATAGTACTAAAGAAATCAACAACTTCCAGCTGAGCACCCTATAATTAGATAAAACCCCAAAACTCCCAACACACAGCTCAACAAGAATTTACCTTCCCACCACCGGGGAGAGAGAGAGAGAAAGAGAGAGAGAGAGAGAGACTAAAATTTAAACCATAAAATTTTCTAAAAGCAACTTACACTGATGGTTAGAGCTACACAAACAAATAAGTACAGCCACGTGGGTTATAATTAGAAGCCGTGAATTCCATATACCTGTATTACAAGGGCTCTCAGCTTTGATTCGGGCGCTTAAGCAGACCCCCATGAACACCAACCCTAGAAAACCAACGACCTTTTCTGAAGTCTCTGCCTGCAGATCAGAGATTGCATCAGCTGACTACACTTGAAATGAACTGCAAAATTGAACAGTGAAACCAGACAGATCTAGAGTAAAAGCAGAAACTTTTCAATGGAAACCAAAGAAAAAAGAAAGTTGGGTATCATCCACAAAAAAATTGATCGGTTTTTTTTAACTGCAACTTAAAATTAGTTTTCTTTAAACGAAAAAGAAACTTACTTTCTAAATCTAAACAGAAAATAAACACAAACACAAAGGAAATCCGAAAACCAACCTCTTTTCTTCCAAAACTAAAATCTAATCACAGAGAGACAAAGAAAGAGTGAGGTGGGTTTATGCTTCTAGCGTTGGTCTAATGGCCACGATGCTCAAATAAAGAGCTTTCTAAGCGGAGAGCAAAGTTGACTAAGCTTTTTTGATTTGTGTATGATGCGTAATAGATATAGAGGGTTGGCCGTGAAGGAAGGTGGGGAGTACTGGATTAATGGCGGGCTGGTCCCGCTCTTCCGCTCAACGTTTTGTACCAGTCGCTCTCTGTTTTTTGGTTTTGTTTTCCCTCTCTCTCTACATTCATTCGGTGAAGCCAGACAGCAGATAAGCCTTCTTCTCACTCCCTGATATAGCCGTTTGATTTGGTTTCCAAAGAGCCCAATCTTCTATGCATGAGATGAGATGAATGATGGCTTGGCTAGCTTTAGGCTCTTTAGCTAGCAGCTTTGCAACTCTGCAATTTCATTTAGCCATTCAATTTTTGTTTACTTTTCTTTCTCTAATTTAGATAGTCTTCTTTGCACACGTAGGGGTCGTTTGGTACACAGGCTTGACTTTACTTGACGTGACTAAATTTAAGACTACGTTTGTTTCATCTAATCCTAGTCTTAGATGAGATTGTTAATACCGCCCACCAAAAACACCTCCTTAGGAATGCTTAACTAAACCCACGTGAAAAAGCGCTTAACTAAATTCCACGCCACCAACGTATAAGATGAATAAATTATATTGTAATAATAATAACATATATTACTATTATTATTATATACACATATTTATATATTATATTATACTTACATACACATATACTATAATGTACATATATACACATATATATGTATATATGTATATATCTATACACATATATACATATATAATATATATAATATACATATACATATATACATGTATATTATTATTATAATATACCCATATACACATATACATATTAATATTATAATAATAGTATACGTGTATATATGTAACATATATTATATATTATAATACGTATATATACATATATATACATATATACATTATACATGTATAATATATATTATAATATATATAATATACATATACATATACACATGTATATTATTATTATAATATACCCATATACACTTATACATATTAATATTATAATAATAGTATACATGTATATATGTAACATATATTATATATTATTACGTATATATACATACACATATACATTATACATGTATAATATATATAATATATAATATACATATACATATATACATGTATATTATTATAATATACCCATATACACATATACGTATTAATATTATAATAATAGTATACGTGTATATATGTAATAAATATTATATATTATAATACATATATACATATATATAAATATATGTGTATTTATATTATACCCATGTATGTATTATAATATACATATACACACGTATATACACATATACATTAAACATGTATAATATATATATATATATATTATATTTACACGTATATATATGTGTATATGTATTATACCCATGTATATAATATACATATATATATATGTATATGTATATGTATTATACCCATGTATATATTATAATATACATATATACACACACATATATATACATATATGTATATATGTATACATATATATATATGTTTATATTATTTATAATATACATGTATTCATGTACATACACATATATCTTATATTTTATATATTTATATATACATATATATATATATATTATATACATATTATAAAATACATATATACACGTACATAATATATGTATTTATACATATTTACATATACATAGATATTTTTGAAAAATAAAAAATTTAGTCCTAGTCCAGGCATATACCAAACGCAGGATAAGTACTATCCAACTTAGACCAAGCTGTTGCCAAGCCAAGACAGTCCCTAGGCATAGTCCATGCCAAGACAGTCCTGTGTACCAAACGAGCCCATAGGGATTAACGGATATCTTATCCTTTAAAAATACACAATTATTAAAGACATTACCTTATTACATCTTACACTAATGTGGCAGTAGGGGTGGGCACGATCCGGATTGAATCGCTTTTACCTCAAAATCAAGGTCGAATTAATCACAATGTAACAATTTGGTTCGGTTCGATTTTGACAAAAGTCATGAAAAAAATTGAACCAAACTGAACTAATTTAAGACGGTTTTATTCAGTTTGGTTTTGTGCCTAAGCTCAATTCTCTTTCCTTTTGCATTTTTTCAATATTGTTAGCTCAATTACAACCAACAAATTCACAACTTGCTCCATATCATTTTCTAGAGTACAAAACCATCATAAAGCTCAACGTGTCATAAAACTTCAAATTTCAATTACTAATATAGCTCAATTCAAATATTCAAATATAGTTATTACCTAAATAGAGTATTACACATGTAAAATATAATACAAATAATAAATATACACATAAACAGTATGGTTTGGTTTAGGTCGGTTTATAAGAACTCAAACCAAACTAAATCAAGTCATATAAGGTCTAGTTCGATTTTTAAACCATTTGATTTTTTCTTGGTCAAAACCAAACCAAACCGATATAATATGTTTTAGTTCGGCCAGATTGATGCCCACCCCTACGTGGCAGTTTCTTATATGCAATAAATATGATTGCTTATTGACTTAGAGCGAAAACAAATGAAACACTATCACATTAATTAACGCTCAAAATTTAATTTATTAAGTTTATGCTTCTAGGGGCGATCAGCACGATGGTGGAACCACCACCAGTATTATTCGTAGATAAAGTAGTAAAAATGATAATGTCGAAGAAGAAAATGTTTCTGAAAAAGAAAAAAAAAGTTTAATGAAGTTGATATAGTATAATTCAGAAACAGGGACACGACGACAAAAGCTTTAACAAAAGTTGTTGAAAATACGTTCGTACCAACAGTTGTCTTTTACCACAATATCAGTACCGTACGTACGAAAGGGTAGGTCTTCCAATATATGTAAACATGTGCAATTCTGAATCAAGGAATTAAAAGCTTCAAATTAAGAATTTATGATTACTATCTGTAGACTGCAATAGTAACTCTCATATATGTAAAAAGTTTTTCTTATAATATAATAATTGGTTACATGATGAGGAAATCACTGTAAATCCTATGCAATAATTTTTTCAAGTATGACCCCATGCCATACGTTTTTTCTGAGATAAAACGTTGGTTCTCGGAAACATAGCCTTCTTATAGTCTTTCTTTCTCTCCCTCGAGCCCACATACATCGTTTTCTAATTAGGGCCCTTTTTGGATTTTTACCCCATCTAACCCGGCAAAAGTGGATGCTCTTAATTTTGTTTTTTGATGAAAAAAAGTGGATGGTACTTTGCCAATTGAGGAAAGTTGTCCTGTGAACATTGCCTCACTCATTGCAGAAAAACTTTTATGAAATGCGGATATGATTAAGGAAAAGTTATCCGGAACTAATTATTACAGATTGTCACATGAGAAAGTTATCATGCGTAGCATACTACTATTAATCAAGAATAACAAAATAGTGTTATCCCGTTTCACACAAGTGTGTCTCCCCTCATTCGATGGATATCTTGTGATATGCATGATCAAAAAACACACAAAACCAAAAACAGAGCCAAACTTTACTTTGGAATATTCACATAAGAGATCCAAGCATGCAAACAGTAAATAACTTAGCTGTAAAGTGATGAAAATCATCATGATTGCGTGACTTCATACATATATTTATATTTTTCTTTTGTTTTGCCAATTCAATCCAGAATTTTCCAGCACTAAGGCATGCAGATCCCGCTGACCAAAAAAAAGGGCATGCAGCTCCCAACCAATTCACCCCATCCATACATGTACTCATGTACGTACATGCAATCTTTAAAACAGTTATACTAATTAAATATACGAGGCTGACCCAAAAAAAAATTTAAAAAAAAATAAAATATACGAGGAATGCTAACCCAACTCGCTTTAATTAAGCATTTTTTTTTGTCAATGCTTTTTTTGGTTTTTGTTTTTGAGGACATTTTCTATTGAGATGGGTGATAATATACTAAACTCATACACATTACACTGATACTAGGACTCGAACCCAGGACCTTACTTGGATGGAGCATGCTCCAAACCACTACGCTAGTGGATTCTTTGCATTGGTCAATGCTTTAGGTAAGTCTAATTCCATACTTTCCCCCTATAGTTGAGCACTAAAGATTTTTAGTAATTATTCATGCACATGAGGTCTTGTGTTCGAATAAAACCTTCCTCCAATATCGTTTGTATCAAAATTAAGTTTGGGCATGTCACACCACCTAAGTTTTGGACAAGTTTTAAAAACCTAACGTGTACAACTAAGCGGGTATTTAAGAATAATATTTTTTTAGAAATATAGTCTCACATAAATAAAAATTCAGCTTACAACCTATGAATAAAACGCATGATTTTGCTACTCTCTCATCACATAGCCTAATAAAATACTTATAAAAGTTTTCTTGGAACTATTTACCGTGCACATACGAATACCACTAGTGGCATGGATGGCCACTGACATTTGCTAGAAAGCAAGAAATTCCAAGTTGGTGGAAAAAACTGAAGAACTTGAGGTGGGAAAAGCCCTTGCCCTACTTTTTCTCTTCCTGACTTGGCGACCCAAACATCCCGTGACTCGCGAGGCAGAGACAAATACCAAACCAAATTTTTGCTTTTCCATGGCCAAAAATAACGTCGTTCCGTCTGCATGTCTTGCGTAATCATATAATCCCGATTTGAAGTGTCGCTTTCTCTGATCAAATCACAACCGTTGGTTATGCAGACTTTTCACACTTGTCATCATGATTTTGCCTTTATCGCATCCACATGTTACATGCCCAGCAAATCTTAGCTGTGTGTGTGATCGTCCCACTACATCTTTCGGATTTCGCACAAAAAGTCTTGAATTGGGACGCACCCGACCATGCCCCCTCACCCACAGGCATGTTTGCCAAGTGGCGTACGCACCACCACGATTGTGGAGCATGGCCCAGAAGGCGTCTGGCGGGAGGAAGCCAGCCGTGTATAAGCCTCAAGAGCCGAGCCACCTGAGTCTGAAACAGTGCCGTCGAAGCGGCTTCAAGAAACTTTAGGTTTTGGGTACCAAATTAGAAGAGTAATAATAATAGTCATGTTAAGGAGATCAATTTTAGATACCAATTTGTGTACAATCTCTCTAAAAGAGGTGGAGCTCACCAATACAATGGGTCCTACATTCTGTTAAAGATATAGTACACAAGTTGGGGACGGGATCCGCCGTCCCCATTTTCCATGTCCCTCTGTGTCTCTTGTATAAATTTTTGACACGTGTCCAACAACTTAACCCTAATATAACACTGTTAACTTTTAAAAAAATAACCCTCAACATTCCCACGCACCCAACCTTGAGCGCTCTTCCGACCAAAAAAATTGAGCCCCTCCAAGATCGGTGACGACGGCAATCCCCTCCCCTCTCCCCTCTCTCCTCTCTCCTCTCTCTCTCTCTCTGTCCCTCCGGAAAGCGCTCCCGTTTCTCACTCTCCCTTTCTCCCTCCCTCCCACTCTCTTTCTCCATTCCAATTCTCAATCTGAAGAAAAATATTGAAAAGCTCTCTTCAGATCTTTTGCTTCTTTGCTTTGCATAATGGTATTTATTCTTGATTTCACTAAAAAATTAGTTATCGATCATAATATATACTAAGAAATGATTATTTTAGTGGCTTTAGGTTCAAAACAACAGACAAAGGATAAAATGGAACACCCATATGAGAGATGTGGAAGTGCTGATTTGGCTTTTTATAGTTGTTGTTTTAACTTCTAAAAGAATACCGATCGATGGTCTGTAACATTTTGGAAGACAAAGGAAGAAGAAGATTAAGGATCGTGGATCGTTCTTTTTTATTTATTTATAAATTTAGTTTTATTTAGGAGTTAACGGTGTTTTCACTCTGTTATCTAAGAAGACATGTGGCAGAATATTAACAAAGGGACATGAGGGGACATGAAAAATGGGGACAGCAGATCCGGACTCCACAAGTTGATATTTAAAATTGGTCTATCTGGCAAAGGACCCACTAGTATAGTGGTTTGGAGCATGCTCCACCCAGGCAAGATCCTGGATTCGAGTCCTAGCATCAGTGTAGTGTGTGTGAGTTTAGTATATTATCGCCCCTCTCAATAGAAAATGTCCTAAAAAAAAAGGTCTCTCTAATATTAAAAAAGCATTATCCGAGCTTGGAAAAGTAGTTTGGCCTTAAGTTCCTATAAAATAATAATAATGAATGCATGCATTGGTTGATTAGTTAAATAATTGCAAGAACAAAAAAAAAGTAATAAGTAATCAATGCAGAGACAGTAATGAACTTTCTGTTTTTCTATAAAAATTATTTTGTCGCATTAAAAAATATAAAAATTATTTTGAGGTAAAAAATTAGTTATATAAAGTGAGTGAGTTTTGAGAGAGCAAAAAGAGTTAAGATGATAAATGAATGGGAAGTGTAGAGTATTAAGTTTATAACCACTCTCTTTGGTGAATTAATCTATTAATTTAAATAATTTAAAGGTAAATTGGATTATATGGTTTTATAGTAGGAATTCTTTTTCTACACTAACCTAACACAGACTGAAACCCAGGCGGATACCCAGGGACGGATACAAGAATTTTAGCTTCGAGTGTTAACGTATAAAAGCTTAGAATTTTTTTTAGACAAATCTAAAATGCACCAGATTATCATTAACCAATAAAAAAAAGATTCAACGGTAAGCAACTTTAAACTTATCACCATACTAAGAAGAATTATAAATGTTGCAGATGACAATCAACAATGTAGTTTATTGAGAAAGAAAATTATGTGAAAACCCCCAATAATTACTTAACGAGAACAGTGACGAAAATTAACACAAAAACCAGACTAGCCAAATATAATAACCAAAAAATAAAAACTAAACTAATTAACCAAGAAAAAACAATCTTTATTACTTAATTATATAACATACAAAATTTATTCAAACTAACCAAAATAAAAACTCAACAATGTAACCAATCAAGAAAACTAAGGACATACACCAATCATTATTAATTGCTCTTAAAAAAATCATTATTAATTAATTAAAGCATAAGGAAAATAGGACTATTTGGGAGGATATGGCCGCCACTGGTTGGTTAGGTTGGTGGCTGAAGATTATTATTATATTTTTATAATTCGCACATACCAAAACGACGTCGTTTGGCTGATTTTTGGTTTTTTTAAAAAAAATTAAAAAAACCCTACGCTCGCCCAATAGCAGAAGGCAGAAGCAGGAGCTGCTTCTCTTTGAGGCAAAGAATCAAACAGGTGGTGAGTGACTGAACAAGAGATTTCTATGGGTCAAATTTTTGTTTCCCCAAGCTGTGATTTCAGGCTTGTAGAGGTCACTTGACCCCTTGCCTTAATGTAGATATGTCCCTGCGGTACCCTAACCCTATGAAAATAAAAAAATACTTTTAATAATTGTAAAAGCAAAATGTGTGTTAAAGTAAGCACCTACTTGGTTGTAATGCTTCCTCATTCCAGTATGTGTGATTAACGAATATTCATTATACACATGTTATAGTTGGAGTCATTCATTCTCTAAATCACCGTTTAAAGATCATTGAAAAAAAAAAATCAATCAAATTGAAGATCATTTAATCATTTGATTAAATGGACAGTTCATCATGAAGATATTAATTCCTGCTAAAACTGATGATACATATGGATTTATAAATTATCTCTAATTTGATTGCTTGAATTTTTTTTTAAAAATAAAAATGATCTCCAATATTTAATAATGTTACGAATGTTAAGAATATGAAGAAGTTGTCAAAGTTGGTGCCAATTGTGCAGACTCGTAAACGAGATAGACGGAAGTAGATTCCGTACATTCTCATAGCATTAATTTTTTTTTAAGAACCTTTTCTATTGAGATGGGCGATAGCATATTAAAACTCATAGGATTTGAACTCAAGGACCTTGCCTGAGAGAGTAAATATTCAAAACCACTACACTAGTATTGGGCATGCCATATGAAATTGTATTTGTTCAAGGAGGATCTAAGGTGTGCCTTAGTTTGTGCGTATGAGCTAATTAACCAATTATTAATAATGCTTCAATTGGGTGCATAATCTCTCGTTACCCAATTAACCTAGTACACATTAGCTAAACTAAAACTGATTATGCTTTCAAGTGTTATGCTCATGATTATGATTAGAGGGGACGAGGATTTCTCACACATAACTATAGTGAGGGTGCCATATATGGACCATATATGTAGACCATTATATTAGCCACATGATTTATCTGAATAGCAACTTCACTTAAGTTTAATGAAATGATCATGTGGCTAATATGAATGTTCACATAATTGGTCCATATATAACATACTCAATATAGAATTTTGCCACAACTATGACGCCATGGTGATTCGAACTTGAGATCTCTAATCTGCAAATCAAGGTCCTTTTCTACTATGCTATACCTCGTTGGCTACCAAGTAACATTTTTAACCCATATTTAAGTACACACATTGTGAGTGCACACTTGAAGAATGGACAACTATCACAAAAGGTGTTACCCACTAACCCTTTTCTTTTTCATTCTAAATAAATATCATTGTCTTATTATAGTTTCCAACTTGCTATCACTAATAATAGTTGTTTAATTTTTTCTTCTTCCAAGAACATCTTAAGTTACAAGATTATGACTAACGGGTCTATCCCAGTGAAAAATGGCATTGACTTGCAGGTCAAAAGTTTGATTCGAACTCCCATGACATCTTAGTTGTGTGTGTGTGTGTTAGAAACCCATTCCTTGTAGTTTAGACGGATTATGATCATCTGCATTTTCCCGCATTTAGTTTAATCTCAACCATCACAATAATCCAACGGTTAGAAGTTAAGTCACGTCAGCTACCTTAATTTAACATAATTTAAGGCGTTAATGTTTTTTTGCTCATCGTCTTATTCTCCAATCGCTTGTGTTAAAAAAAGAAGATACACGATTATGCAGATAATAAAGTAATTACCTGTTAACCAAAAAAGGAGGTAACTATGTTGACTTCTAACCATAAATTTAAACCGCTAATTCTACTCTTAAATAGAACTAGAATTATCCACACAGCATCATAGTTGTGGTGGAGTTGTGTGTGAGACTTTTTTACTGGACTAGACCCCGTTGACTCAACATAAGATCCTTTAAGTGGTGGAGTTTGAAATAAAATATTAAGAAAAAAGGACTGCTGGGCTTTTCCTTTTGTTGTTTGGATGTTTAAACAAATAAGCAAAAAGAGACTAATCTGAGCTTAGTGATTGTTCTCTTCAGCTAACATCTAGGGCATAGCTTTAGTGATTAGCCAACGAAAAAGTTGCTACATGGGATCGACCAAACTAGCGGAACAAACAAACACTTTCAACTGCAAGTGTTTTTTCCTTGTAGAACCTTTTGTTGGTCTAAAAGCAAATAGGGGGGTTGGTGGTGGTGAAAAGTCGTGCTAAGATTTTGACTTTAGATTAATGAGAGTCGGTCTTATCCTTTTGCTGCTAAGTCAACATTTAAACAGCAAAATCATATATAAGATCTAGGACGTACAAGTCTTCAATAATGTGTTGTTGATGTAAATTACAGTATACAAACACATCAATCTATATTCATGCAAATAATTAAGATAAACAAACTATTGGCGTTGTACTACTGGATGGTAACATCAGTCGTACACGCAATACACGTTCGATGTGTAATGCAATTCACGAGAATGTTGAGCAGTATTGCACTATATTCGTAAAGGCGATTGTTGCTATCACAACTCATAATATTCTGAACAATAACGTCAGTCTATGCTATTTTGCAGTGTGGGAAAAGTCATTATTCAACCGACCAGCCATGACCCAAGACCCACGACCTTTGATAGTTTTGCTTGAAACGAATCTTTTTGAGACCGTAGCAAACGGTGTAGGTCGATCCTATCTATAAATGAATTGTTATAGAAGAAATGACCACAGGTCAACCCACAAAACGCACTATTATAGTCAATGGCATTGACATACTGGCAACAGAGTATAATTGTCGAGCAACAGACCCTTTAATTCTTTGTATCGCAGCCTATATATTTTTTTAAATTTTCTTTTGGGTGGCATACTGGCAACAGTATATATGCACATATGGCTCAACAAGCTCTATACAAATAAAGAAATATGCTCGGTATAGTTGCCCACAAACACTTCAGCATGGATGACTTTCAGCCGTTGATACAAATGCGGATTCCACTACAACTGTTGAACGTCATCCGCCCTCGGGCGACTATCCCAAGCACTTCTCAAGAAGCATATGATGAGATTTCTCCAGTACTACACTTTGGGTAGCAGTAACAGAACTCCGTCTGCGACTTGCTATTTCCAACCCAAAAATGAGAAAGAAAGAAAGGTGTTTGGATTGGATTCGATGTGCATGACATAGATGATGTCGTAGAATGCCTCCCATACCTCCGCTGAAATATAGCCCATGCCCCATGGAGTGGCCAACCATGCCGATGAGGTAGAAGACCAGGGTTTTTTAATTTCTGACAAAAAAGTTGGAAAAGAATGCCTTCTACACTTTCAATACACACTAATTGAGCGTGCAAAATATTAATTTTTTTTAAATAAAAATAAAAGTGAGACGAAAGTGGTTGAAGATTTGAAGAAAACGGAGAAAGAAAAGAGGGATAAACAAGAAAGAATTGAATTTAAAATTTATATCAAATCAAATATGACTCTCTTTTGACCTCAGCCAATAACCAAACAACCACTTGACTTAACAGAAGGAGAAAAAAGAGAAACCCCATATGAAACACAAAGGGAGAAGCAGATACACATAATCAAGTCTTCTCTTTTCGATGTTCACACTAGAGAAGGCAGGATTCTATTTCAGGCCCTTTTTTGTAGGATAACAAAGATTTCATCTGCTTAATCAGTTGGGCTCCTTCAAACTCACAATCATATTTCCACTTAATTCAAAGTAAATTCAGTACCAACGAATTCCAACTTATTACATTGAGAATGTGCTGGGTAACAAGTAGTTTTTTTTTGGCACGTATTAACAACAGAAGTTTATAACTCAAGTTTGACAACATGCTAGATGGACATTCTCTGACCTCAATCATTCCTCTTCACTGTAGCTGACTTGATAATGTCGATGAACTCCGGCTAATCAAAGAAAATGAGCATAAAAGAATCAGTGACCGAAGTTGTAGAGAAACCAGACAGATGACTGAGACAAGGCAGAACGAAGAATTATCATTTATCACCTTAAGGGAAGCTCCGCCAACCAAGAATCCATCCACATCTGGCTGTGTTGCCAATTCCTTGCAGTTTGCTCCATTTACAGAACCTAAAGGTGATTGCATCATTGCATGTGATTAAAACATAATTTTACACAACCCGGGGGTATCATGTAAGATGATTCTCTCCTTTCTATGATTGGTTTAATTATGTTCATTTTGGAAGTAGACATAGGGATAATAATTATCTTCTGCATTTCGTATTCATGTAGGACTAATGGAGTAAAGTATATGCACCCAACTCGGGAAGGGTGCATCTTTAGACGATCTCACACGAATAGTTGATGCAACTCAACTGCAATAGAAAACCACCACCACCCTCACATGCATACTATGTTTCTCACTCATAACAAGGTAACCCAAGAAGGCTTAACACTTACACATAACTTGCTTTGTTTAATGATTGGTCCGTAAAGTTATGCTCTGTCCAAATCATAGAAATATAGGACACATATGGTATTCATGACTAAAAGTTGAAGTGTACCTCCATAAATAATTCTGGTTGATGCAGCGACTTCAGCACCAACATTGTCATGAAGCCATTTTCTCAATTCAAAATGGACCTGGTAATAAAACCTCTTTAACAAACTTGACATATTAACAAGGGAACTAATAACAACTACTTAAGAGATTTGAGACTGTTCATATAGAAGAAGGCCACACACATGAAACATAACTGTTTCACTGAGCTGAGGGGAGGAGACAGGGTTACAAATGATAATACACATGAATGAACTCATGATGTAAAATGTTCATTTGTTCCCCAATAGAACATTTTCAATCATTCATTTGTTCCCCAATAGAAAATGTTGAAAAGTACAGAGAAGACAATATACAAATTGAGCTCTACTATTATAGACATCACAATGAGAAAGTGAGAAACTGTAAAAGAAGTCATGAAAATGTTCCCCACTACATTATCTGATCAAACAAAAGATAACTTTCCTTGAAACAAGAAAACATATAATATATAACAATGTCACCCATCCCACACTTACTTCCTGAGCCTGAGCAGGGCTTGCAACCTTCCCAGTTCCAATTGCCCAAACTGGTTCATAAGCCAAAACAATGTTCTCCCAGCTTGATACTTTCTCTGGAAAAAAAAAGAAAAAAAAAAAGAAAAAGAAGGGGCTACTCAGCTTGTACACATATCAATCAGAAAACAAAGCCAGACAATATAAATCCTGCAAACTTTAAACCCAGACAGAACAGAAGTATAAACTTGAGATCCTAGAACCAAATCAGGACAATAGGAATGGCTTGGCACACCCCAAAAGAAAAATAAGAAAAAGAAACTCTATTAAACCAAAGAACATAGAGTACCTTCTCTCAAAAAAAAAACATAGGATACTGAATAATGAACATGGTTTGTCAGTGGTAAAGATGTACCTGTGATTGCTTTTGTTTGTGCAGCAACAACAGACACTGTAGATCCAGATTCTCGCTGCTCAAGAGTCTCCCCAACACAAGCAATAACTTTTAAGCCTTGAGAAAGTGCATAAGCAACCTTGTCACCAACAAACTGCATGGATAAAGAGAACCACACAAACAATATTTGATTGTGTCAAGATGTAGTTAACCACAGAATGTGAAGAAGTAAAGATCAAACTGGATCGCTTGTTACCTCATTAGACTCATTTAGAATAAGTCTTCTTTCAGAATGACCAACAATGACCCATGGAATGCCCAAATTCACCAGCATTTCCGCACTGACGACACAAGAAACTAGTCATTTTGTGAATAATAACTTGTTCTCTGAACTTCATGTCTCGCAGTTTAACAATATACAGGGTTGTTGAAAATTAGATACAAACATACCTAACCTCTCCGGTAAAAGCACCACCTCTGCGAACCCAACAATTCTGTGCCGCAACATGGAAATCAGACCGCAACAAACTCTTCACAAAAGCAAGAAACACAAAGGGAGGGCTCACAACAACCTCTGCAATAAAAGGAAAGCACAACTAAATCAAACATTGAAATATTTGCACAAAAATATGAGCTTTACAAAAATTAAAAATTAAAAAGCTACCCCTGGTTAAGAAAGTACCAATTACTTCATGTGAAGAACTGTAAATGACTAAAACAACAAGTTGAGTAAAAACTGAAGCCTAAAACTTACCCACAACATCTTCTGAAGGGACCTCAGCTTCATTCAATGTGGTAACAATCTTCTTCACCTCTGCAGTTGTTCCATTCTGCAACAAAAGAAACCCAAAAATCACAACTTAATCTGATACTCATCACAGAATCAACTCCAAAACCCTTGTTTTTCAGACAATTCACACAAATTCAGTACTGGGAATTTCTCTTAAATCCAATATACACCGAAATTTCCAATTATAATGGGCTGGTCTGCGGTCACTAATCAAATATGAATTGAAATATCTTTACAAACGCGACATCGATCAAAACCCACCAAAACAAATCAAATTCTAGAAGAACTAAAGCATTGTAGGAATCATAAAATAACAGAGACATACGCATTTCCAGTTGCCACCGACGAAGAATTTTCTGCCCATCTTCTCTATAACTTGATTAACAGCTCAAATTGAAAATCAAGGCTCTTGCTTTTTATTTATTTATAAATATTTGTAGTTCGACTGTTCGACAATGTGCTTTTACCGAAGATCCATCGTGCACTTATGAATCGGGTCGGGTTGAACCTCTCCAGCATCAGCCCAGGTCATAATATTATGATTTTCTACAATACGGGCCAGCCCATTATATGTTTTCTTGGGTTGGGATTCATGGTCTATTTAGTCAAACCTTGCTTTTTTTTGGTGTTTAAAAGTCAAAGCCGTGGATCACAAGCAAACAACTGTTTTTCGCTGTATTCACTGTGACCTAATAAGTAGTTTCCTATCGGATTCCACTACTTAAGTCTTGACTTAGGCCCCGTTTGGGATTGTTTTTTTTCGCCAAAAACCTGCTTAACTTTAAAGTTAAGGAGTTTAAGGTGTTTGGTAAAAATAAAATATCCTCGCTTATTTTAAAAGAATTGCCTTTTCGACAATTTTAAAAGCAACAAAGTTCGCTTTTAATTAAAGCAAGCGCTCCCTTTAATGAAATTTTCGCAATTCCACAAATACCCTTATTAGGTTAGAAATTTATCCTCACGTATTTCTCTCAAATCTGTAGACACCAAAGTTCATCTTCACCTGGATTAAAAAAAAAAAGTTCATCTTCACGTAGCCTCCCAAGTTTGGACATTACCTAGTCCAATCCTTTCTCTAATAACCATATCTTCCCACGGAATTTCACTTTCACCAACATCAACATCATCAAATACTTGATCAACCCTGCTTGAAATGGAATCAAAAGATGAGCTAGAACTTTCTGGATCCTTCAGTTTCAAATTGGTCTCCATAAAACTGTCATGCGTGAACTTTCTAGGATCATGGAAGCCAATTTCATTGTTCTGATGTTCATTAGCATCTATTGTGCCATTCTGTAAATAACATGTAGCCCTGGGTTGTTCCCCCTTATAATTTTTGGGATCGCCATCTCTATCTGACATATTTGAATGAACATTTGATTTGAAACCACCAGGATTGATCTGTTCAGATACAGTAGAGCTGGTGGAAGCTGCAGATGACGGACTGTACCCATTAGGTTCACGATTAACTCTTGGGAAGATACCATCCACAACTCAGTTATTTCTAAATCAAGAGAAAAGAGAAATGTTCACAACTATGGAAGATCCTAACATCAAGCTGCAATGGCTAAACTATGAGCTTTCTGAAAAATAAGCTAACTGCACTTTAATTATGATCAAGCTTCAATGTCTAATATTTCTTAGAATTTTGTTTTGCTACTTGGATTTATTTTTTAGGTTTCGTATTTGGGTTTGCTATTTGAATTTGTTATTTGGATGGTTAGCTATATGTGACTGTTATTTGGATGGTTGTTTTTAGTGAAAATTCATATGACTTTTATTTATATCAATGCATATGTGGATTTCAGTTTATTATGATGATGAGGACAAGGGATTTGCTACAATTCAAACCTAGTTTCAATGTTTTTTTTATTGCTATAATTCAAACCTTATTAGGACAAAGGATTTGTCAAAAAAAATATATTTATTACTTATTCAATTTGAAGGATGGTTTATGAACCTAGCTACTACCGTGGTGATCTCTTTATCTTTATTGGAATTTATTCAATACATAATTATATCTGCTTATCCTAGACCTTGAGAGTTTAAATTTGTACATACCCAAGATTGTTCTAGTAGAATATGAAGTGATTGTGTATTATGGTATTTGAGGCTAAAAAAAAAGTAGGTTATATTTGGTCCAAGAAATTTTTTTTTTTTTTTGAATTTTTACTTTTCTTGAAGCAAAGATTAATATATTTGTAGGGAGAAAAGTATAAAAGCACTTTACAGTTTTATTTTTTACCAAACATATTAGTAAAAAGCACTTTAAGCATTATGTCCATTTTAGTCATTATAAATAGTCACAGCACTTTTACGGTAAAATTTACCAAACGCTCTGACACTGCTTTTCATACTCACAGCACTTTTAAAATTACAGTTTACCAAACGTTTAACTGCTTTACTTTACAGCTGATTCTTTTTAAAGCACAGCAGAAGCAGCTTTTTTATAAAGCGGCAGCAATCCCAAACTAGGCCTTACTCCTTTAAATCACTCTCAAACGAGTCTAAGTCTTGACTTACTCCAGTCCAGACTACTCTACTTTATATCGGTATTGATTTTTTGTGTGTCTCCAACACGTTTCCACTGCGAATCTGCTACCAAAGGAAACAGGAATCAAAAGTCAACTAAACATGAATATTGATGATCTTCCTCAACATCTGTTGGTTGAAATCCTTTGTCGACTTCCTCGCAGTAAAATCGTTTTTCAGTGCAAGTGTGTGTCTAGACGTTGGTTTGCTCTAATCTCATATCCTTATTTTTCCTCTGCTTTGTATATGTGCGAAAAGGTACAACAAATGATGTATATGGATCCGATATTATTCTAGAGTGCTGCTATTTTTACACATTTTCCCACCCACCTTATCTTTAAAATTTTAAAGACACATTTATCCCATTGTAAAATGACTTCTAAAGACAAATTTACCCCCATCACAAAATTACAAGCCCAAAAGAAAAAAGCAAAACAAAAAAACACAAAGAAAGAAATAGAAAGATGAAGAAGAAACAGGTTAGGACCCATGAATGTATATATATATGTAGAAATCAATGTTGTTGTTTGATGTTGTTGTCTCTCCCCCAAATTTGGCTTTGTATGCAAACTCATTTTTGAGCTCGTAATGTTGTAGGGGTGACCTCCCCTTTCTCGACCATCTCCCGATCTCAGCCGTCGATCTTCCGAGACCCCACATTTTTTCGATTTATCCATGTTGGCGGGATATGGTGGTGGTGAATAGGTTGCTTCAGCGCGAATTGGGTGGTTGCCTCGGTGTCTCCTCGTTTCGATTGAGTACTCGGCCAACAATGGCTCCCCCGTTCAGGAGCCTTCTTTTTCTTCCATGAAGAACAACGCTACCACTACCAACAACAACAACAAAATCAACCGATCCAAATCCAAGTTAAAACCTAAGTCTAATTGAAATTCTTCTGAATTGAAGAAAACTGATAGTAGAAGAACGTTCAACAACATGACTGTGTTTTTTCAAGGGTATTTTAGGAATAATAGAGGGTGAAAAAAATAAGATTATGTTTTTTCAAATTTACATAGTGGGTGAGAAGATAAGGTGGGTGAGGAAATATGATTAAGGGTGAAAATATCAGCACTCTTATTCTATTCCCAACCCATAATCGGACGATATCTGATTTAGGAATCTTTTGTCATGGCTGCACTTCCGGCCAAGTGCAAATCACGCAATTTATCTCTCAGTTTCCTTCCTTATTTTGATCAAACCACACAAAATAGAGCCATATGTGGTAGGGACATATAATGACTTAATCTTGTACTTACCAAGAATAGGTTCCGAACGAGATTACTACACATTACTACAAAAATCGAAATAGACGACAGTAAAATGACGACGGAAAAAATGTGATTTCTCAAGAGCAATTTGTAGGTTTGGTTTGGTTTCTGAAGAGCAATTTGTGAAAATCACTTGCTTGTTCAGTATGCACAGCCTCAAATTCTAAAAACGACGGTTATTTTAAAAACAATGGCGTAGTATTAAATTTCAAACGACGCTAGATAAAAAAAACCAAGGTAATAATTACTTATCATGTCAGTATTTAATTACTGTCGTCATTTTACAATTCAAACTACGTAACTAAGATGCCACCGTCTTCTTATTAAGATGAAATATAAAACAGAGTATTGGTTCCAGACACTTTCGTTCTTTGTCTGTAAATTTTTATCATATTTGAAAACGAAAAATGATTTTCAACAAAAAAAACGTAAAAAGATTTTTTTTTGTATTTTTAAAAACATATAATCAATCATTCACAAAAAAAAAAATGAGGAACAAAGAAAGTGAGAAATGGTTACCTTTTGTGTGCAATGAAAGTTTTCTCAGGTTTTCTCAACTTTGCAAAGGGAGTTTTCATTCAGAGATGAAGACGAAGAGTTGGAAGACGATGAGATTCAAACACGGCGCTTTGGGAAGGAAAAATGAGAGGAGAGTGAAATTTTTTCTCAGGATTGGAAACAGTGAAAGTGTAAGTAGGTCATGCAAAATGTTTAAAAATATACGGAACGTTCAATAAGACGACGCTATTAATAAAAACCGACCTAGTATTCCTATTCATATGGTGATGAACTTTAAAAAACCGCCCTGGTACAACATTTCAGACGACCATTAGTTTTCCGATAACGCCGTGTTTACGAGACAACATATGACCATGAGTTCTTCAAAAACGACTTAGTTAAGTAAAATTTTACACAACATGAATGTATTTTTAGTGACGTGGTACACTAAAATAATACGGCGCCTATTCCACAATAAGCAACGTGGATTTATTTAATATTAGACGACCGTATTTATGACTACACCACCGTGTTTAGTTTGAAATAAAACGACCATATATTTAATATTTCCGACGTGAAAATTTATTTACAACAACATTTATTTATGGAAACCGACGTCTTAAGAAACGTCGTAAAATATTTTTAGACTGACGTGGATATGTTTAAAATTGCACACCGGTATGTACTCTTACTGTCGTTGTCACGACCCGACTCCTCTAGCACGATATTATCCGCTTTGGGCCCCTCCTCTCTGGCCTTCACGGTTTTGTTTCTGGGAACTCACGAGCAACTTTCCAGTGGGTCACCCATCCTGGGATTGCTCTAGCCCAAACTCGCTTAACTTCGAAGTTCCAAGGAATCTGAAGCCAGTGAGCTCCCAAAAGGTTTCGTGCTAGGAAGAGAAGTGCCCACACATATAAGGCACTTCACCTTTCCCTCCTCAAGGGATGTGGGATTGCTCACCGTTCTTGCTTCCCAAGACACGGGTCTTACAATCCACCCCCCTTGGGCTTAGCGTCCTCGCTGGCACATTTCCGGTCGGGGTAAGGCTCTGATACCATTATGTCACGACCCGACTCCTCTAGCATGATATTGTCCGCTTTGGGCCCCCCTCTCTGGCCCTCACGGTTTTGTTTCTGGGAACTCACGAGCAACTTCCCAGTGGGTCACCCATTCTGGGATTGCTCTAGCCCCAACTCGCTTAACTTCGGAGTTCCAAAGAATTTAAAGCCAGTGAGCTCCCAAAAAGCCTCGTGCTAGAAAGAGAAGTGCCTACACATATAAGGCACTTCACCTTTCCCTCCTCGAACGATGTGGGATTGCTCACCGTTCTTGCTTCCCAAGACACGGGTCTTACAGTCGTGGTATATTATGTTCATACGACACTTACTGAAAAGTTTGCGTCCTGTATTTGTTAATATTAGACGACGCAATTTATAATGGAACCGCTGTGGTTAGTAAAGTTAATTGCTTTAAATTGGGTCTTTTCATGCGTTCTTTCACTTTTAGTTTTCACTTAGGGTTCTAAGTCGAAATAAACTCACATTCTTCTGGCCCTTGGCTCTCTCTCACCTCTCTGGAGGCAATAATTTGGATGTTAATGATGTATGCGTTTTGGTGTATCTCAAAGACACCAAAACGCACACATCGTTAACTTTCAAAAAATTGTCTTTTTCAAATTGTCTTTCTCAAAGCTTGCCATCGTCAGTTCAGGCGTTGGCTCTCTCTCACCTCTCTGAAGGTCCGGGTTTGGTTTAGACAGAGGCAATAGTTTGGATGTTGGTGTGTATGTGCCTTTGTGTATCTCAAAGACACATACATCACCAATTTTCAAAAGATTGTCTTTCTCAAATAGGTGGTTCGCTTTTCTTTCTCAAAATCGTTTGTTTGGTTTTCTCTATTCATCAGACGACGGGTTATGTAAATTTGTGTCGTTGTACCTACCATGAGACGTTGGTGCTACGACATCAACGACGTGGATTCAGGTAATATTATACGACGTTGTTATTAATAAACCGGCGTGGTTATGTACAAAAATCTCGACGCTATATTCTACTCTAACGACGTGGTAAAACACTTTACCACCACCGTTTATTTACAAAAACCGTCGTGGTGTACTAATTTAATACGGCGTAAAATAATAAAAGTAGGACGTGGAAATTTTTAAAAATTAGACTGCGTTATGTACGCTATTAGTGCTGTGGTTACTTGGACTTTACACGACAGTAATTTTATAATTACTGTCGTATTTCATGAGAACTTCAGACGTCGTTAAGAAGACAATTACCGTCGTGGTTAGGTACACGTTAAAACGGCGGCATTCTAGGTAAAACGTCGTCTATACTATCTACGTCGGTATATTTATACCTATTGTCGTTGTTTATATGTTAATTGTTTACCTAACTTGAAACACATGTTTCATAAGATGACGCTTTTTAAGTTTCATGCGTCGTGTTTTAAAAATACCCTATCGGATTTCCATTTTTTAGGTGTTTAAGTTACTGATCAACGTCGGTTTTATATTACCGTCGTCTTTCTAAATATAACGACGGTATTTATTTTTTCTGTCGTCGTTTTACTGTCGTCTATTTTGATTTTTGTAATAGTGAGAGGAGGTTCCCAAGTTCAAATTCACTTCAATAAAAGTCTTAACTATTCAGAAAAAAATAACTGCACAAGACCCGGGCTACAGCATACTCGCAAGAACAAACCAGGATAACTTTCATTGAAACAAGAAACCATATAAGACATAACAAATGCTTCACCCATCCCACACTTACTTTCTGAGCCTGAGCTGGGCTTGCAACCTTCCCAGTTCCGATTGCACAAACTGGTTCATAAGCCAAAACACTGTTCTCCCAGCTTGATACTTTTTCTGAAAGAAAAGAAAGGGTTAGTCAGCTGACAGCTAGTACATACCAATCAGGAAAAACACAAAAAAGGAAAATTAAGACAATGTAAATCCGGCAAACTTCAAACCCAGACAGAAGTATAAACTAGAGATCCTAGAACCAAGGCATCACAAAAGTAATGCCTGGGCACATCCCCAAAAAATAGAAAACCTACTACTAAAACAAAGAACATACATAGGGTACCGAATAATGAACGTGAGAATCTTGCTTTGTCAGTGGCAAAGAAGTACCTGCGATTGCTTTTGTTTGTGCAGCAACAACAGCCACTGTCGATCCTGATTCTCGTTGCTCAAGAGTCTCCCCAACACAAGCAATAACTTTTAAGCCGTGAGAAAGTGCATAAGTAACCTTGTCACCAACAAACTGCGTGGACAAAGAGAACCACAAGAACAATAATTGATTGTGTCAAGATGTATTCAACACAGAAAGTGAAGAACTAAAGATCACTTGTTACCTCATTGGACTCATTTAGAATAAGCCTGCTTTCAGAATGACCAATAATGACCCATGGAATGCCCAAATTCACCAGCATCTCCGCACTGAGCAAACAAGAAACTGGTCATTTTGTGAACAATCACCAGCATCTCTAAAACTTCATAACTAGCAGTTTAACAATAGACAGGGTTGTTGATAATTAGATACAAACATACCTAACCTCTCCGGTAAAAGGACCACCTTTGCGAACCCAGCAATTCTGTGCCGCAACATGGAAATCAGACCGCAATAAACTCTTCACCAAAGCAAGAAACACAAATGGAGGGCTCACAACAATCTCTGCAATAAAAGGAAATCACATCTAAATCAAACATTGAAATATTTGTACGAAAATATGAGCTTAAAAAACAACAATATAACTAAAAAAGCACAATTACTTTATGTGAAGAAATGTAAATGCTTACAAGAACAAGTTAAAGTCTAAAACTTACCCACAATATCTTCTGAAGGGACTTCAGCTTCATTCAAAGTGGTGACAATCTTCTTCACCTCTGCAGTTGTTCCATTCTCTCTTTAACTGTGATTAACAGCTCAAATTGAAAATCAAGACTCTTGCTTTTTTTTTTTGGGACTGACAAGGCTCTAACATTACATATTTGTAGTAAGATTGTGACAATCCATTAGCTTTTTATTATAAAAATAATTTTGATGAAAAATTAATATAAGGAAAAAACTTACATGTAATGCTATTCTGGGCCAATAACACAATGACTCAGTAGAAAAATTATCTTATGTGTTATTACGTTATTGACCGGAAATAGTGAAAAGTGCAATTCCCGCTGCAGGATGAGTTTTGTTTTCTTCTTCTTATCGTTAGGCATGCTTATGTGTGTCTATTCCACTTCCCTAGGCATACCTATATGTGCTATTCCACTTCCCTTGGCAACCACCACTCATTCTCATTGGACCTAGCCTTCAACTCACATGAGTTTTTCCTCTTGAAGTGGGTTTCTTCAAAGGACTAGGGCGGCAATGTTGGTGTATAAGTGTTTCTGCTGAAATGAGCAGAGAGAAGTTTGAAGTTTGTGTTTAAAATGTAATCCATTGGATCATAGTCCAAATGGACAGTCAAGATGTAATAGAGAAAGTGTGCCACTTGTCACTATCTCATAGGGTAGCTGATTGATTGGTTAGATTTGAATGATGTAAAGGAATATTCTATTCCTAACGGTTTTGTCAGAAATGCAATATATGCGTGTGTCTTGGGGCTGAGCTAGTGTGCTGCTAGCTTGCTTCTTCTCCAAGCTCATTCTCTGAAAAATGCTCTCTCTTATATTCTCTGAAAATATATTTCCAGATCTAAGCTCTATCATTCATATTATTTCCTTGAGTTTATACATACGATAATAGTCTATGTATGCTAACATGGTATCAGAGCATTGGTTCGATCTGATACTGGGAGTTTGAATCTGTGAGCTATTAGAATTTGTGATTGAGCTAGAGTTCTGTGATCTGAGTCTAACATGGCTGGGTCAAGTGGAGGTGAATTGAGAGCACCGGTTTTCAATGGGGAAAACTATGATTTATGGAGCATCAGAATGAAGACCATCTTTAAATCTCATGGACTATGGGATCTGGTGGAAAAAGGTTTTGATAAGTCAGATCTGAAGAACACTGATGAAGCAGATGCAAAGAAAAAGGAAAAAGAAGAATCGAGTGGTGCTGGAAGAGCAACACTTACAGAAGTGCTTATGAGGGATGCTAAGGCTCTGGGATTGATTCAAGGAGCAGTCTCAGATGCAATATTCCCACGAATCTCACACGAGGAGACATCAAAGGGTGCCTGGCACATTCTGCAGCAAGAATATCATGGAGATAAGCAGGTAAGGAGTGTTAAATTACAAAGTCTTAGAAGAGAATTTGAATATACAAGGATGAAAGATGATGAGTCACTAACTGCTTATATTACCAAGCTGTTTGATCTGATAAATCAAATGCGAAGTTATGGAGAGGAGTTGCCTAGAGAAAGAGTTGTTCAGAAATTGCTTATTAGTCTGCCATCTGCCTATGATTCTATTTGTTCTGTTATTGAGCACTCAAGAGATTTGAGTGTCATTGAAACACAGGAGGTAGTAGCCTCATTGAAAGGTTTTGAATTAAGGCTGGACAGACATTCTGAAAGTAAAACTGAGAAGGCATTTGCTAGTCTCAGTGTAGATGCCAAATCAGTTAAGCCTGCTGATCAGAATTCAAAGTATAATAAGAATTGGAAAACAAGAGGCAAGAAGTGGGATAACAAGGCAAGTGATGGTGCTAAAAACCCCTGCAAGCACTGTGGCAAATTACATTTTGGAGAATGTAGATTCAAAGGCAAACCAAAATGTTTCAACTGTGACAAACTCGGTCACATTGCCAAAGACTGTTATAGCAAGAAACCACCTCAGCAGGTCAACTATGCTAATCAAGTAGATGCTACTCCAACTATGTTTTATGCTAGCAATAAAACTGATGCTGGTATAAAAGGAAGTGATGAGGTTTGGTACTTGGACAGTGGATGTAGCAATCATATGACTGGAAGGGAGGATCTGCTTGTTGACATAGACAGAAATATGACTGCAAAAGTAGCAATGGGAACTGGACAGCTTGTTGAAGTCACTGGAAAAGGCAGCCTTGTGATTGAAACCAAAATGGGCAAGCGGTACATCAAAGAAGTTATGTTGGTGCCTGGTTTGAAAGAGAACTTGCTCAGTGTAGGCCAAATGATAGAGCATGGCTATTACTTGGTATTTGGAGATCACAAGGTGGAGATTTACAATGACAGCTCTTATTCAAATTTGATTGCAAGAATTGAAATGAGAGGAAATAGAAGCTTTCCTATGAAATTACAGGCTGAGATGCACTTTGCTTACAAGGCAAGTGTTTGTCAATCTACTACAATGTGGCATAGAAGGCTGGGACATCTGAATATGAAAAGTCTGAAATTGCTTCAAGAGCAAGAAATGGTTGTAGGACTGCCTGAAATCACAGCTATTACAGAAGTATGTGAAGGGTGTGTTCTAGGCAAGCAATGCAGAGAATCATTTCCAAAGGAAGCTACCACTAGAGCATCAGTCCCTCTAGAACTTATACACAGTGATATCTGTGGTCCAATGCAAACAATCACAAAAGCTGGAAATCGATATTTTCTGACTTTCATTGATGATTGCACAAGAATGTGTTGGGTCTACTTCTTGAGACAAAAGTCTGAGACTCTAAGTGTATTCAAGAGATTTAAAGCTACTGTGGAATTGCAGAGTGACTATAAACTAAAGAAGCTTAGAAGTGATCGAGGAGGGAATACACCTCGGTGGAATTTGATAAATTACGTGAGATATAGGTATAGAAAGGCAGCTAACAAATCCATACACACCCCAGTGAATGGAGTGGCGAGAGAGGAAGAATAGAACAATAGTGGAAATGGCAAAGTGTTTGTTGCTAGAGAAGAAGATTCCTCTTGAATTTTGGGCTGAGGCAGTCAATACATCTGTTTATCTGCTGAATAGGTGTCCAACCAAAGCATTGCAAAAGAGAACACCATTTGAAGCCTATAGTGGAAGAAAGCCTGGAGTGAAGCATATGAGGATATTTGGTTCATTGTGCTATGCTCATATTCTAAGTCAACAAAGGCAGAAATTGGATTTAACAAGCAAGAGATGTGTTTTCTTAGGTTATGGAAGCTGTGAAAAAGGTTATAGACTTTATAGCCTTGAAACTGAAAAGATAATTGTATCTAGAGATGTTGTTTTCAATGAAGATGCATGCTGGGATTGGAATGCACAGAAAGAAAGAAGTGTGAAGTTTTCACTTGCTGAGGCAACTGCAAATGATCAAGGGCAAGAAGAAAATGTTTGTAACCCTGAAGTTCAAAGTGAAGAAGAGGGAGTAGTTGGTAATGACACTGCACCTAGTGATCAAGAAAGATTGCCAAGCTCTCTTGATGTAGATCACACTTCTCTCAAGTACAAAAGCATTGCAGAAATCTATGAGAAATGCAATATGTGCATAATTGAACCAGAAAGTTTTGAAGAAGCGAAAGGATGACTCATGGAAGAAAGCTATGGAAGCTGAAATTCAGATGATTGAGAAGAATAACACCTGGGATTTGGTTGATGAGACCATCCGATAAACCAATTATTGGAGTGAAATGGGTTTATAAAACTAAACTGAACCTAGATGGATGCATGCGAGAAGAACAAAGCAAGGCTGGTTGCAAAGGGATATTCTCAAAAGCCTGGTATAGACTTTAATGAGACCTTTGCACCAGTAGCTCGACTTGATACTATGAGAACCTTGGTGGCTTTAGCTGCACGTAAGAGTTGGAAGCTATTCCGAGTTGGATGTAAAGTCGACTTTTCTCAATGGAGTCTGAATGAAGAAGTGTATGTGGATCAACCATCTCGCTTTGTAATTCAAGGCAAAGAAGAGAAAGTGTACAAGCTTAAGAAGGCATTATATGGTTTGAAGCAAGCTCCAAGAGCTTGGTATGAAGAGATAAATTCCTATTTTGCTAAGGCAGGTTTTCATAGAAGTCTAAGTGAAGCTACACTATATACTAAGGTGTCTGCAAGTGGTATACTCATTGTATCACTATATGTAGATGATATAATCTACACAGGAGTTCAAAAGAAATGATGTTTGAATTCAAGAATGAGATGATGAAGTAATATGAGATGACAGACTTAGGATTGCTTCACCACTTTCTTGGTCTTGGAGTGTCAGCAATGTATACTTGCATTTTTCTGCATCAAAAGAAATATGCAAAGACTTTACTTGAAAAGTTTGGCCTCAAGGATTGCAACTCAGTTGCAACACCTTTAGCCATGAATGAAAAGCTCTCAAAGATAGATGGGAGTGATCGGCGGATGAAACTCTGTATAGACAGATGGTGGGAAGTTTGCTTTATCCGACCGCAACTGCACCGGACATTATGTTTGCAGCAAGCCTCTTGGCTAGATTCATGCACAATCCTACCAAGAAGCATATGGGAACAGCTAAAAGGGTGTTAAGATACATACAAGGTACTATTAACTATGGAATTGCTTATGAGAAAGGCAAAGGAGCAATGTTAATTGGTTATTGTGATGATGATTGGAGTGGAAGTGAGGATGACATGAGAAGCACATCTGGTTATGCTTTCAATTTGGGTTCATGTGTGTTTTCTTGGGCTTCAATCAAGCAGAGCGGTGTTGCTCTTTCGATTGCAGGCGAGTACATGAGTGCAGCAGGTTACCGCACAAGCTATGTGGCTGAGGTTTGTGTTAACAGATTTTGGTGAAGAACAAGTTGAACCAACTCGGTTGTTATGTGACAACACTTCAGCTATTGCCATTTCGAAGAATCCAGTTCATCACCATAAAACCGGACACATTAATCGAAGGTTTCATTTCATTCGAGATGCACTTCAAGATGGTGAGATCGATCTTCTATACCGCAAGGCGAAGATCAGCTTGCAGATATTTTTACTAAGCTTTTGGCAAGGGATCGGTTTGAGATGTTGAGAAAAGCACTTGGAGTTATTTCAGCACAACACTTAGAAGGGAGTGTTGGTGTATAAGTGTTTCTGCTGAAATGAGCAGAGAGAAGTTTGAAGTTTGTGTTTAAAATGTAATCCATTGGATCATAGTCCAAATGGACAGTCAAGATGTAATAGAGAAAGTGTGCCACTTGTCACTATCTCATAGGGTAGCTGATTGATTGGTTAGATTTGAATGATGTAAAGGAATATTCTATTCCTAACGGTTTTGTCAGAAATGCAATATATGCGTGTGTCTTGGGGCTGAGCTAGTGTGCTGCTAGCTTGCTTCTTCTCCAAGCTCATTCTCTGAAAAATGCTCTCTCTTATATTATCTGAAAATATATTTCCAGATCTAAGCTCTATCATTCATATTATTTCCTTGAGTTTATACATACGATAATAGTCTATGTATGCTAACAGGCAACCATTCCCTATAAATAGAGAAAACTTCATTCACAAAGACAACTGTCAACTCAAAAACAAACCCAACATGCTGCCAAGCATTCCTTGAAATTTTTCATGTATTTTTCTTAGGCTTAATATCACCAAAATCTTTATTCTTCAAAGATTTTGAGCACCATTTATCCCCTCATTCAGTATATCACCTAAGTTCTTGTTTCTCTGGCAAGATTCTTGGAGCATCATTTTGACCACCATAACTCTGATAGCCTCCTAACTTATTCGCCAAATTTGTTTTTGTTATGATTAACATCGAGAAGGTCTCGTTCCTGAGGTAGGATAACCTACGGCCGTGATTTCTTCTTTCCTCGGTCACAACCGCTTTGAAGAAGTCTAGCTCTAAGCGCACCACTCACCATCCACGTAACCGTATCACTCACTTGCACGACCATCTATACTCAGTGTAAAAATTTTGACAAATAGAAAATAAAAGTGATACTTTGCTCACAAGCACAAAGTATATTAAGACAGGTGAGAAGCTTTCTTCAGCCGTATTAATAGCCACACATTTTGAATTCATATTAAAAAAATATTTTTTTTTCTGTGAGAATCACAGAAGTTGACCTTGAAAATTAAAGTTTGCTGGAAAGAAATTGAAAAGCCTTGTTATGTATGTGAAAGAGAAAATCTAAGATACAAGGTACCAAAACAAGATACAAGGGTACAAGATCAGTCTGAGTAAAAGCTAGAAAGGGAGCACCAACAAAAGAAAACAATTACATCCCAAAATAAGGAGTTAACTCATATCAGGAGACTTTAATATTAACCTCTAATGAACACTGCATTAATCTCAAAATAGTCTGTTTCTAAGCTATACACCCTCTGAATACAAGTTATCATTTTCAACATTACTTCTTCTAATCCAATCGAGAACTTGCTTCTTGGACCGAAACTGGTGTCCTTCCGGGCTTATATACAGCTGCAAGAGAAGTTAAGGCATGAACAAATGTTATTTTTGGTCCATGTATATGGAAGCAATTACCAATATTGAAGAGAATAACATATATATTAATTAATTATAAAATATCAGAAGAGTACTAGTACTTGTTTCATTACCTTGTCAATCATATTCTTAGTCCTACCACGTTTACGTTGTGTGGCAAAGAACTTCCACGTAGAAGGCAACCAGTCAGGCCACTCAACCTCGATTGGTCTCGAACCAGAGTGTCTAGATCTTCCCGACAGCATTTCGGTCTTGTTTGATCTTGATCTGCCACCACGACTGGTGGCTGATGTTCATCAGTCGCAGGTGGTGGTGGATCTTGATCTTGATCTTGATCCTGATCCGTTGCGGATGGTGGTCGATCTTGATAAAAAGCCACCGCCATTAATTAGTTGGTCATCTTGTTCCTCAGGCAATGAATTTAGGTAAAAGCGACCAACTACAATTTGAGCTTCTATTGGCGGCGCTATAGCTTGTTGAGTTGATTGAGCTCGGTTGGGAGATGATACGCCACTGCACACTGGAGTTCAGCAATCACAAACATCAGTCAATAAGATCATCATCCTTCATTTTCTTACAAGGGCTAATATGGACTTCAATTTGCTCAAGAAAAGTGATAGAAAAGTTTCTAATGTGTGTTAGTGAAGATAGTGCTATACCTTTTATACGAGAAAATGTAGGTCAATACGTTTTCATTAGCCACATCATCTTAGGTTGGTTCAAAGATTATGGACGATTTACACAATTGGCAGACAAATATGAGGTGTTATGTCATAAATAATTACCTTAAATGCTAATATTACCTTATATAGTGAGACTACATACAATGTAATAAAGTATAACATTCACATAATATACTTCTTTATAATAAGTAATGGAATAATGAAAAAGGAAATATTTTTAACAAAACATAAAGAAATAAAAGTACTCTTCATTTATATTAAACGAAAAAAAAAATTACGTTTGCTCCTTTTTATTTTTTTTAGTTTCAAATTTATGAAGATTAGGCCTTTTGCTTACTTGTCATAAAATCTTGGGTTGTCCAAGGCCTATTAACATCAAAATATGTGGTGTTGTGTGATGTGATAGATAGTTACCTAAAAAAACTTTCTATCTTTTTGCGCCTTCTATGTATATTCGTTTGCATATAAACTGCTAATGTGTATACAGTACGGCTACATGCCATGTAAGTACAACAAATCAGATAGTATACTTATGTATAAACAAGTATTGGAAAAATAAAATAAGGCAAAATTTTAAAATAATAATTTTTTTTGGGTATGGTATAAAGAAAAAAAAGAGTAACTATTCATTTTTAAAAAAAAACTAAATTTCTTTTTTTCCTTTCAATTTCATGAAGATGAACTCTTTTGCTTAGTTGTCACTTTTCGGAAGGATATATATTTTTAACACTCCCATTTTAGCTTTTGGCGCACCCCTCTCTCACTATGTATTATTATACAAATCCTCAATTTGGAGTGCCATAAGACAAATTGGGTGTGTCAAAATTGCTACCGTTTTCAAATTAATTTGTAGGCATGTGGATTGTGTCCTAACTCATGGCTGTCCATCCTATCAATTTGTGGGCTTTTGAAAAGCGTGCACAAGCAAAGAAATCATATGAAAAATACCTTGAGCTTAAGAAATGAAAAAAGAAGAAGTTCCCTATGTTTTTCTAATAAACAAACACATCAAAAAATATATATATATATATTCATAATTTAAGACAATATGAAAAGCAAAGATCAAGATGCTTCATCATGATTTACATAGGAGAATACATTAAAGAGAAATCTCTCGATATCGAAGCTCAAAATTAAGTAATAAATAATTACAAAATTATCAAAATCTAGGGTTATTGATAATCATACCTCTTTCGTTCATCTTTTGGCCTTCAAATGCATTTGACGAGTTCACCATTCTCTCTCTCTCTCTCAATGGAAGCAAATACCTAATTGGTAATTAGAAATGCCCTAGAACACTCTACAGTAATTAGCTTGCGGCAAGTTTGCACACATACAAGCAAATATCTTAGGTCAATTTTATAAATAAAACTGAGGATTCTAGAAGGACAATTTGGTAAAACTAAGGGGTTCATGCCCTTTGGTATTTGGCATTTTGATAAATCTTATATGGCATTTTGTTCTGGACTTTTCCTACCACTTTTGGGTCCACCCTCAGCGGTATATAATGATGTGTCAATTTTGGCTTGGCTCTAGTATGCTTTACTTAGTATTTGGTATGTATTATTGGTAGATCTTATCTGGAGTAGGTTTCATTTGTCAAGATCCCTCCATCCGTATTTGTATATTTGGATGAGGTTGATTAGAGCTTAGCTCTTGTGCATAAAAAGAAAATAAGGGGTTTCACTTCGCTATCATTCTAATTTCTTAGTAGATCTTATCTGGTGCATTTTCCCATCATTAAGATCCATTTTGGATGTTACGTCTTTTGGCTATATCTTTATCTATATCTAATGGGTGTGTCAATTTCATCGAGATTTACTCAAGACATTTGATCCAATAAAGACAGTGTTGATTATCTATTTCATGTGTCAAACTCCGGTTTCAAAATCACTTGTTCAACTTGATAACTTATGTATTAAGCGTCTTAATTGAAACGTGTCAGTCTTAAAGTCATTTTGTCTCGTACACATAAACCGTTGAGGCACTAATGTTTGAAAACACAAACTTTTCAACAAGAAACATGATAAATCATTTCCTATAATATACGTATAAATTACACCAACTACGAACAATTAGCAATTGACCTTCAATCAATCAAATCCTTGTGGTTATCTCTTAGATGATTTTTGGGTCTAAGATAAGTCGAGTCTTAGCATCGACCTGAAGGATGTAAGGCGAGAAGGGCAAGATTAGTGAGCAATCCCACATCGCCCAGAGAGGGAAATGTGAAGTGTCATATAAGTGTAGGCACTTGCAGTGGCAGATAATTTTCATAGATGGGGCACCTTATATATTGAAATATACTTTTTACTTGACACAATATTCCAAATTTAAATTTGTTATACTATATTATTTTACATATAACATTAACTATCTACTCACCATTGATACTAGCAAAAAATGAAATGAAATGATCTTTATTAAAGATACACACTAGGTTATTAATAAGACCACTGACATAAAGAAAATTTGATAGGGTGCACATTCCTACCCCTGGGCCTGTGCTTCATATGTACTTCCTAGTAAGAGGCCTTTTTGGGCAACATATCATAAGTTTGAGCCCTGCAACAAAATCATGAGGGACAAACCGAAAACGGACAATATCTTGCTAGTGAAGAAGGGTAATGACAAAATGGTACTACAGCTAGACCCAACCGGAAGTGTGCGAGTGAGGATGCAAGACGCTGGTCCCCAAAATGGGTGAATTGTAAGACTTGTGAGCCCGGAAGGATGCAAGGTGAGAGATGGCAAGATCACTATGAAATCCTACATTACTTGGGGAGGGAAATGTGAAGTGCCATATATGTGTGGGTACTTGACTTTCTAGCAAGATAATATAAGTGTGAGCCCATGAACAAAATCACGAGGGCGTAGACCCAAAGCAAACAATATCTTGCTAGTGAAGTAGGGTCGTGATAGCTTTGCAGTTTATTGGTTAATTTTTTTTAGATATATGCCCTAAAAGCCAATACAAAAATGTTTAATTTTAAGGATATAATATAATATAAATACAATCAAAAGGGCATGAATGTTACTTTAGGTACATAATGTACACAAAGTAACAAGTCCATGGATAAATATATAACTGGAAAGTAGTCTAAAAAAGTTAGATTTACGAGACCTTTCCATCAGAGTAATATCGTATCCTAAAATGTTCTTGGTCATAGGATCACAAATTGGACAATGGTGACACATTATGTTTGCTCAATTGGGAGGATGATTAGTCTCAAAGTCATTCGTGTGGAGACACTAAGACAGGTGTGTAGGTGCCCTATAGAGATGGAGTCCACTGAACGCGATCAACTCTAGAATTCTTGTATGAAAGTCTTACTCACAAGTATCAAACAAAGAATTCTAAGTTTTAATAATGCAAATTAGTCCTTAAACATGAGACATCATAGTTGTCTTGTGTATAGGTTGTTTCTCTTTGAGAACATTATACAGTCGTATGAAAAGGATATGACTTAAAAGTGTTCCTCAGGATTCTCAATATGTACACAGAGGCATGTGAATGTACAACAAGGAATCTCTACTCTTAGTAAGAAAAGAGAATGCTCTAAAGATATGATTCGTTGAATCTTTGACCAAAGTATCAGATAGAAATAAGAACGTTTACAATTTTGTCCAAGTGAATCATATAACCAAGACATGTCATTTGACCAAAAAAAAAACCAAGACATGTCATATTATGAGATTTGACAAGAGTTTACCATATCACAAGAACATGACATAGACTATTGTATTAGAGAATGACCGAATTGCATTGTAATCACAAACTGACTAGGTTCTATAAATGAATTCTTTTTAGCTTGGGTAGTCATGACATACTACTAGGTGTCACTCATGGTTTGTGAAAGCCCTGTAAGGACTAATTATAATTAGTCTTCGCCAATAGGAAGAATTGTATGGTCACAATTCACACTTGGTTCAGAAAGAATCATTCATACCCACTGCCTAGCTAATTAGAACATATAAGATCGAACACCGAAAGAGGAGTCGATTGGGAATTAAGAAGAGAATGAATGATTTTGTGGCTTAGTCAAAGTCAAAAGGTTGACCCGACACTTGACATTGTCAACTAGGATGACCGGGACCAACACTTGTTAGACAAGTAAGTAACTTAATTTGTTAAGTCATTAAATTAATTTAATTGATTAGATTAATTTAATTATTCAATTAAAGTTATGGAACTTTAGTTAGGGACCTATTTGACTTGGAAATTCAAAAGAGAATGGATCATATGGACTTAGACACAAGTGTGACACATTATGAGATTAATGTGATGGACCAAGATAGCACAAAGAGGCCATTGAGAGGGAGGGTGCGGCACATGTGTGGTTTTAGGGTCACATGTGTGACATTTTGACTCTATATATACATAGCTATAACACCCCAACACTTTAGGGTTTCAAGTTGGTCAAATTGGAAGAGAGGAAATATCCAAACCTCTCTCCTAAACCCCTTTGGCCGACCACTCTTATTGAGAAGGGCTAGCACCTACTTCTCACCAAGTTGTTTCTCATTTTCTCCCTCGTTTCATTCTTTGTGAAGAGCTTTGGGGAGGTGTATCCTTTTGCACCTATTTGGAGAATCTAAAGTGGAGAGCCAACATCAAAGGGACTAATCCCTCTACTTGAACAACATTCTTGGTTTTAAGATTAACTCCAAGGGTATGATCATCTACTATCTCTTTGAATATGTATCTTAGAGAGTCATTGGTGCCTATTTTCATAAACCTATAAAGATTGGGACCTAGGATGAGACTTGTATGAATCTCTAGCTATTTCTTGCTTCCACTTTTATTTTGATTTCATATATGATATGCCATGCTAGATGATTAGTTCTCTCATAGCTTGTAGAGATTTTACCTATACATAATAAATTCCCTTCAAAAATCCTATGCCTAATTTCATGTGGCGGTTCCCTTTTTTTTGGGGTGGTCAAAGTGGACTTTTATTCATAATAAAAGGTTACAAATAAAGCCGAACATAGCAAAGATCCAAAAAGCCCAAAACAAACTAAATCCTAGCAACTAAAATGACCATCTCTGCAATAGGAGAAGTAGCAAGCAAACAACTACAAATTAGGGCTAAAACAAAACAACAAACAAGAACCCCAAATCCAGTGGAACAAAGTCTTAAAATTGGTAAAACATAAAACCAGAAAATCCCCAATAACGAACTACACTATGACGCACTTCGCACCCATCGAACCCAAACTCGCATCCAAGAGAACACCAGCCGCACATCAGGAAAAATCAAAGGCCAAAGCTAGCCCATAGCCACCAGAGCCAACAAGAACGAATTCATGGACCAAGTCGAAACTCTACAAATCTTCCGATTAAGATTAAGACATGAACATGCGTGTTGAGGAAGAATAGATGCAAGCTTGGGTTGAGGTTGGAACGAGTGAGGAAGGAGATGAGTTGAGCAAGTGATATGGGAGAGAGTGATGGAGATCTGGGGGATGAGGACCATGGGGTGAAAAAGAATGAACAACCAATATAAGGTCATCTCCAATCCAATGGGCTAAAAACCAAATTTTTGATTTTAAACCCGAAACTCATCTCCAACCCATGTATTGCATGGGGCTAAATACCAATCCAGGCAATAAGTTGGGCTATATTTCGCCTAATCTTTTGACTAGACTGAAAAGAGTGGAGCCCACAGAAAGTGCAAAAAGCAGCCTGCGTGAGGAGAGATAATGTTGGACCTTTGAGTTATTTTTTCAACTTGAAGCGGGGCCCACCACTTGTGTAATTCCAATCCAATCAACATATTGTTTTGTTTTCGACAGAGGTGATGTTCTGGTATTTGAAATCCAACGACAAGACTTTGCTTGCATTCAATTTTTTTTTACTTAACCACCACCTCTCATCAAACGGCCAGGGTTTTTCTGACTAAATTGAACTTTAAAAAAATCCAACAATCCAAATGAAATCCAATGGTCAAAATATTAATATTAATTAATCTAACCCAAAATCACCATAAAGTATATAAATATCCACTTATTTGTTCATAATTTGTGGGATTTCCCTTTATATTTATGAATTAAAATTTTGTTTTCAAAATTTGAATTTTTTTAGATTAGAATGTTCAGAAAAATAAATCACGATGTTATAAACAAACTTCACAGAAGAAAAATTAATGACAAAAAGAATTAAGGGTTAAATATTCTTAAATAATTTAACAAAGTTGCGGACTCAAATTTTGTATTTTTATTTTTGATGAAAATGTGGACTCAAATTTTGAGTCTACAAGGTTGGAGGAAAAAATTGTTCGAGTTTGGGCAATACATGAATACTTGTATTTTGAAGGGAAAAATTTAGGTTTAGCCTCATTTGGGTTGGAGATGGCCTAATCGTTGGAGATTTCTGTGAAATCCATGGCTAAAAGGGATTGGAGAGGAAGAGAAAACAGAAACAACATAAAGCCCTGGACTATTGAGACAAAGCTTGGAGAAACACCAATTATGGGTGGGAAATTGCCACCGACTCTCAAAACTGGGAGAGAAGCAGAGCACATGGGAACAAGGAATAAAATATCGATGATATCGGAAATATCGGTAGTCAAAAATACGGAAATTTCGATGGAAATATCGGGATATTATCGATATTTCGGTCCATATCGTCAATATTATCGATATTTTGGTTCATGGATATTTAAAATATCGATGGTATCGGAAATATCGGTAGTCCAAAAATACGGAAATTTCGTGGAAATATCGAGGATATTATGGATATTTTATTCCTTGCATGGGAAGACAGGTTTTAGATTTAGACCTTTTGGGAAAGTGTAATGGTTTGAATCTCATTGTAATGGTTCCCGTTACAAAATGAAATTACTTGTTATGCAATACTTGGTTATTTATTTAGGTCAAACTTAAGAGAAAAAGCATTAAAATAATAAATAATAAATAAAAGTGTTGGGTACAAAAGCCTCGGCAAAAAATTTGATTGGGAACCAAGAAATTCGGCCCGACTCTTCTTTTTCAGCCCGTTTCAATTCTATGGTGAATGTGTCATATATGGACCATATATGTGGACCTTTATATTAGTTACATGATTAATCTGAATAGTAACTTTATTTAAATTTAATAAAATGATCTTATGACTAATACGAAAATTCACATAACGAGTCTAGAATTTCGATGATCAAAAGTCCGCACGAACTTAGCCGGACTTGATTTAAAACTTAACCCGGCCCGGCCCACAATCCGAACTCCTGTCCCATTATACCAACCAGAGGGCTAACAGTCCAACCGAGTAGGACCTCAGCTCAGCAGATACAGACACTCAATGTCAGTCCGCGAATCGTCTGGTCAAAATCTGAACCCAACTCGGAGCACCCCTGATCGGCGCCCAAACTATCCCGACTATCTCACCGGAACCCTAAAATCCGATATACCCTCTGATCCTCTCCTCCGACCAGGCTCCTTCATCGACCCCACCACCAGAACCTCCAATGGTCAAAACGTAAAAGAAGCCCAAAAGCCCCGAAGAAAGCCTGAGCAATCGAAATGTGCGGAGCCAGCTACGTCTGGGTCGGGTATGGAGAATCCGGATGGTGGGGCCGGGCGAGTCAAGCGAAAAGGGTTTGTGGAGCCTCTGGAGAACTGGTTGCCGCAAGGTTGGTCCGTGGAAGAAAGAGTTCGGGTCTCTGGTGCAACAGCTGGGAGTACAGATAGGGTAAGATTCGGTTTTACAGATTATTGTTAGATTTGCTATGAGCTCAGAAATGGAAATTCTTATGTTAGTAAATGTTGGTTTTGTTGTTGATTAATGCTCGTTTTGGTCACTCTGTGAAAGAAATGAAGTGAGAGAAGGAACTGTAAGATTTGGTTAGATTCTCTGTTTTAAACCCGTTTGTGTCTCCCATTATGAGAAAGAAAAGTATTAAATAACGTATTGGCAAACAAAATAAATAGGATCCACTTATTTATTTTTGGGCAGATATTGTGTAAACGACTTCAGTTTAGGGTGTAGGGTTTGGTATTTATGGTTTATATATATTTTTTGTTTATGGGACTTGGTATTGAACTCTATATTGGATAGCTAATTAGTTTTTGTTAAAGATGGTATGCTTTTAGCATATTGTTGCAAGGGTTAAAGGTTGATGACTTTTCATTTTGTTTTGCACCCCTAGTCTTACACTGAAGTATCTGTAAATGAACAGTAAATGAACAGTAAATTCGTGAAGAAAATCTTCATATCCACTTTCTTTAAGCTTAGTGTCGTTCTTTAAAGTTCATCTACAACTCATTAAAAAGTTATAAACATTAGTATTATCTTATTTTGGGTATCATTTATGTGATGTTTGCATGCTTCTCACACACTTTGGACTATTTGGTGGTTTGCTTTCTGAAAACCAAAATGTTTTTGGAGAAATTCTTTGCACAAATGCCATTATGCTTTATCCAAAGGAAACACTTTTCTCTGTTTTTAATTTGGTCAGGGGTAAAATAATCACCTACTGGTTCAAGCTACTAATTAGCATTTTTGTCACAATCAGAGCTTTCAAAACATTATTTCTGTTCTGTTCACAAGGTCTTCTTTCAATCAGTCCCAGTGACTTCGTTTGTAATGGTTAGAATTTTTTTATAAAATGCTGTACAGAGGGGGCCATACATTCTTTTGAATAAGAGTGAGTGTAAATGATGCCCTGAACTTGTTATAGCATTTGGAATGAATATTTTGTATAAGGTCAGGATCATGTCTTAGTAATTACTGACATTAAAAATCTAATAGTTTTTCTTCTCTAAGGTGTTTTGATGCCATTATAGTCATTGAAAAGTATATCAATACCCACTGCCCAAAAAAGTCACATTACTCGTGGCGCTGATATAGGAGGTGGCATACAACTCCTTGCAAAAAAAAAAAAAAAAAACATATTAATAAAAGTGGGAGGGGGAAGATCAGTTGACACTAGTGTTAAGTATATAGACTTTTGCACCAGTTATTACATGTTATAGGATCTTGTTTCCCCAATTTAACCTGTAGATTTAATGTTCTTATCATGCATATATTGTGTACTAAATTTCTGTTCTTTGCAATATTGGCAACTATTCCATGAAGAAGGTTAAATTTTTAGTATAGATGAAATGGACATACATGGTGGGTACTCTTACAACGGTTGGATCAGGAAAATAAAGTCCAACAAAAAGTTATTAAGTGGAGCAGAACACGTTAGTTATGCAAAAGTATAATTGATCCTGCTCCTAAAGAGTTAACTGATGTTTCACAACTTTAGGACTTCCTTTGATTTCCGTAATCTGCATCTTGTTAGGTAAGTATGATTAGAAGGGAGAAAATTCCAAAGTTTTTGTCCCTGTAGTTCAAATTTAGACCAGTCACTAGCTCATGAACAAAAAACAAGTGTCCAATGCTTGTACAACTTTTTTTCAAGAAAAGCTTCAAGGTATAAGTGAGCTACATGTTAGATTTACCAGGAAAGACAAAAGGTAGGGAAACCAAAAAGGAAGTAGACTTGTGCCCTGTGGATTAGTTTCCCTGTGTGCAAGTTTTGTTGCAACAACTAAATGGAATGGTAGACTTCAACTATTAATTTTATAGAAAGAAACTGCACTTATTTTTCGTATGAAAGATTTTTTTCAAGTGGCATAAGATGTTTGTATTTTTAATTGCTACTTGATCTTTAATTTTTTTGACAGTTCCTTGTAAATGAATAAAATCCCAAAAATATAAGAACATTGAAGATTGCTTTGCAGCAATCTAGTCTGATCAAGGTTTAAATCCTTTGTTTTGCGCAGTATTACGTTGATCCAGTCTCAGGCCGCCGGTTTCGGTCAAAGATAGAAGTTCTTTACTTTCTGGAAACGGGAACGATTAAACGGAAGAAAACAACAGAGAATGCCGGTGCTGACAAAACAGTGAGTGAAAAATGACTTCTTATTTGGCTGACAGTGGTTAAAGGTTTTTTTAAATATTTTTCTTACTACTAGTTTTTTCCCTTTACCTTATTTCTGCCAGTCTGTAGCGGGTTCTGGAAGCAATAAACAAAAGAAGTCTAGCACAAAGCCGAAGAGTTCTGCTTTGAACTTTGATTTTGTCAGTGTGCCTGAGAACGTCGTATGGGTTCTTACAGACTCTTCTGCAGGGTCCTGGACACCCTTTATTGGTAACAAAGAGGTGCCTGAATCTACCACACAAGAATGGGATGCTGCATTCACATCTGTCACATCCCGAAAATAGTGATAATTCTCATTGAAAATATTTTGAACCCTCTTTCCATATCACGAAGATGCACCACGAAAAATGGTTATTCTTTTTGCCAACAGACTACACTGACCAATATTAGATCATCTTTCTCCATATCCCTTCCTACTGATCTCTTGGGAATCATTTGGATCATACAGACTCGTATCATATGACCGCGGAGCTAGTCTACATTGCTTTTTGGCATTTGGTCATTTTGGGTACAGAGCCATTCAAAACCGTCTTAGATTTGCACTTGGTTTGGTTTTTGTTTCTTACTAAGTAATGTTATTGGCACTCCAAAATAGGCATTAAGCTAGTTGCGCTGGTTTGCAGGTTTATGGAGGTGTACTGTGTAAGCATATTTTGGAGTACATATAACATTTCTCCTTTAATTCTCTCTTACATGTAATTCATGCCTATGTATACCTGTTCCCTTCAGAATTTTGTGTTTGACAGTACATTATCCATTTTGTGTTTGATAAATTAAGGACTTCAACTATATAAAAATGGTCAATTTGGGCTCCCAGTCAATTTTTAAGATAAAAAGTTGAATTAAATTATATATGCCCAAAAGAAATTAGAAACCCTCTATTTTTTTCTTATAAATATATGGCAAAAAATCATTTTTGGTCCTTGTAGTTTGTCGGTTTTACCACTTTGGTCCCCGTAGTTTCAATTTGGTCAATTTTATCGTTGTAGTTTTCAATTCGAAGCAATTCAAGGACATATTTCAATTTTTGTCAAAATTTCATTAAGTTTTGACCACGTACACCACGTGGAGGGGTATTTTAGTCCACTTGAGCCAAATTCCGCCTAGTTCACCCAAATTTTAAACCATAAATGAAATATTTTTTCGAAACTCGAAACCCTAAAATTGTGCCTAAAGTGAATCGGAAGAGCTACGGCTTGTGTTTCACCATTAGATGAGCTCAAGTGAACTGAAATACCCTTCGATGTGAGTGGCACGTGGTCAAAACTTGCATTATGTTAGCAGCCAAAGAAAAATATGGAAAATGGCATTGAAAGCTTTCAAATTCGGATTTTCTTGCACAACGCCTATGGTTTTCATCCAACCGCAACTTTTAATTGACATCAATTCTCAAATAGAAAAGGACCTTAACTTGAAGACTAGTTTGCTAAAATATGAGAAACTATGAGAGAATATTGTTTGTAAGAATTTTATGTGTATTCTTCTCCTTATAGGAGAGTGTATTTATAGTATAATAAATCATTATAGGTAAAAAACTTTTAATTTTATTTACAGTAGGAAATTAGGAATTAAAGTAAATCAATTACATTTGATATAAGAATCTTTGGAGTGTAAAGAAAATAAATGCGGGTCCATAAGTCACGCCAACACTCCCTCTCAAGTTGGTGTATAGATATCGCCAATGCCCAACTGGTCCAGTAAATTGTGTAACACTACTGGAAATTGCCTTTGTTATGAAATTGCCTAATATAATTCATTAGTATTTATTAAGTAATTTTTATGAAATTAATTAAAATATTTAAATACTAATTCTTCATTAAATAAATAAAAGTAATTAAAACATAATATATTCAAAAATATAATATTTTAACAGTATAGCCGCACGGCTATACTCCAAAATAGAATATTTAGAATATTTTATAAGTATAGCCGCGCGGCTGTACCCAAAATAGAATATTTAGAATATTTTATAAGTATAGCCGCGCGGCTATACCCAAAATAGAATATTTTAAAGTATAGCCGCACGGCTATACCCCAAAATAGAATATTTCACAGTATAGCCGCACGGCTATACCCTGTAAATAGGAAAAACCTCTCCCAACGAAGTTTCGTCGGTATAGGCCTATGCCGGAAAACATTTCATTGGTCGGTATAGGCCTATGCTAGCAAACATTTCGTCAAGAGAGGTATAGGTAGACTTGGCAAACGGGTCGTGTTAACGGGTTTCGGGTCGTGTTCGTGTCAACCCGTTAAATTAACGGGTTGATACGACACAACTCGTTAAGTTAACGGGTGAAAAATACCACACCCAAACACGACCCGTTACAATTCGCGAAAAACCTCACACGACCGTTAAGAATGAACTAGAAGGGAAAAAAAAAACCAAAAAAACCTATCGCCCAGCCAACAACCCCCTTCTCTCTGTCTGTTCTTTTTCCCAGCCAACAACATCATCATAAGATTCACACCATCATAAGATTCAGAGCCATACATAGGATATTGAATTCAAAACTAGTAAGCATAAGCAAAGCTCTGCACGGTTTTATTGGGACTGAAATAGAACTTAAGGCACTACCATCAATGAATTCAAGTCCCTACCACACTTCTCCTGATCTGATCTTGATGGAGTTGAAACAAGCGAAACTGAACCTTGGTAAAACCATCAATGATCTTGGGGTGATTCAATATTCTGTTGAAACTTTGAATAAGAAAATGCAGAACGAAAAGAACTTGCTTGAAAAGACCCGCTTAAGCTGACTTCGCCGTTTGCAGAGGTGTCGTCGCTGGAGGAGGAGATGGGAGATAAATGAGACTGAAAGAGAAGAGGAAAGAAGAAAGAATACAGAGAGAGAGAGAGAGAGAGAGTGAGGCGGATGCTAGCTAAGTTGAGTGAGTGAGTGAGTGAGTTTAGGTTTAGTTTTAGAATGTATAATTACAAAAATGCCATTTTTCTTAACGGGTTAACGAGTGATTCACGAATGACCCGTTAACGACCTGTTAACTTAACGGGTGACTAACGGGTTCACCCGTTTTCAACCCGACACATTAAGAGAGACCCAAATACTGTTATTTTCGTGCGAATTCGTGTCGTGTTAACGGGTCGTATCTGATATTGCCAGGTCTAGGTATAGGCCTATGCCGGATTAGACCTCTCCTGACGAAATGTTGTCGAGAGAGGTTTTTTTGTCAACTTCTTTAATTTAATATATGTGATTAAGTAATATCTTATCCTTTTTGAATTACTTTAATTAGTAATTATGTGTTAATTATTGTTTCTTTAGTGAATATTTAAATATGATAGTGATTCAATTTTGTTGTGCAAAAACGAAAAAAATAAATTACTTATTTTCGTTTGGGTGTCTTAATTAAATTTCCCAGAGCCCAAGTCCCATCTAATCGAGTCCTAAGTGCCTTACAGTAGGTTTACAATTAGGGTTCGAGGCTTGCGAACGGTTATGGAACAAGTTCGGATAAGTTCGAAAGCTATGGCATTTGGTTCGAGACTTGGATTTAGGGTTTGGCGACTCAAATTCAATTTTTAGAGTACTAAAATAATTTTCTAGAATTTTTAAATAATTTTAAATTCCACCAAATTATTTCAGATAATTAAATATAATTAATTAGTATTTATTAAGTAATTTTTATGAAATTAATTAAAATATTTAAATACTAATTCTTCATTAAATAAATAAAAGTAATTAAAACATAATATATTCAAAATATAATATTTTAACAGTATCGCCGCACGGCTATACTCCAAAATAGAATAGTTAGAATATTTTATACGTATAGCCATGCGGCTATACTCTTAAAAATATAATATCTTAACAATATAGCCGCACGGCGGTACCCCAAAATAGAATATTTTAAAGTATAGCCGCATGGCTATACCCTGAAAATAGGAAACCTCTCCCGACAAAGTTCCGTCGGTATAGGCCTATGCCGGATTAGACCTCTCCCAACGAAATTTCGTAGGGAGAGGTTTTTCATTTTTAAAATTTTAAAAATATAAAATTAGTTTCTTTACTTTTGTTTTTTCGCCAACTTCTTTAATTTAATATATGTGATTAAGTAATATCTTAGCCTTTTTTGAATTACTTTAGTTAGTAATTATGTGTTAATTGTTGTTTCTTTAGTGAATATTTAAATATGTTGGTGATTCAATTTTGTTGTGCAAAAATGAAAAAATAAATTACTTATTTTCGTTTGGGTGTCTTAATTAAATTTCCATAGAGCCCAAGTCCCATCTAATCGAGTCCTAAGTGCCCTATAGTAGGTTAATTAGGGTTGAAGGCTTGCATAATGGTTATGGAACAAGTTCGGATAAGTTCGAAAGCTATGGTTTTTGGTTCGAGACTTGGATTTAGGTTTGGAGACTCAAATTCAATTTTTAGAATACTGAAATAATGTTCTAGAATTTTTAAATAATTTTAAATTCCACAAAATTATTTCAGATAATTAAATATAATTAAATAGTATTTATTAAGTAATTTTTATGAAATTAATTAAAATATTTAAATACTAATTCTTCATTAAATAAATAAAAGTAATTAAAACATAATATATTCAAAAATATAATATTTTAATAGTATAGCCGCACGGCTATTCCCAAAATAGAATATTTAGAATATATTATAAGCCGCACGGCTATATACCAAAATAGAATATTTTAAAGTATAGCCGCATGGTTGTACCCCAAAATAGAATATTTCAAAGTATAGCCGCACGGCTATACCCTGGAAATAGGAAACACCTCACCCGCGAAGTTTCCGGTATAGGCCAATACGGGCAAACATTTACCGTTTAGACCTCTCCCACGAAATGTTGTTTCGGGAGAGGTTTTTTTAAAATTTTAAAAATATAAAATTAGTTTCTTTACTTTTGTTTTTTTGCCAACTTCTTTAATTTAATATATGTGATTAAGTAATATCTTAGCCTTTTTGAATTACTTTAATTAGTAATTATGTGTTAATTATTGTTTCTTTAGTGAATATTTAAATATGTTAGTGATTCAATTTTGTTGTGCAAAACGAAAAATAAATTACTTATTTTCATGTTGGTGTCTTAATTAAATTTCCCCAGAGCCCAAGTCTCATCTAATCGAGTCCTAAGTGCCCTACAAGAGGTTTACATAATTAGGGTTCGAGGCTTGGGAACGAAGTTATGGAACAAGTTTGGATAAGTTCGAAAGCTATGGTATTTGGTTTGAGACTTGGATTTAGGGTTTGGGGACTCAAATTCAATTTTTAGAATACTAAAATAATTTTCTAGAATTTTTAAATAATTTTAAATTCCACAAAATTATTTCAGATAATTAAATATAATTAATTAGTATTTATTAAGTAATTTTATGAAATTAATTAAAATATTTAAATACTAATTCTTTATTAAATAAATAAAGTAATTAAAACATAATATATTCAAAAATATAATATTTTAACAAGACTGGCATTTAATTATACTCCAAAATAGAATATTTTATAAGTATAGCCATGCGGCTATACTCTAAAAATGTAATATCTTAGCAGTATAGTCGCACGTCTATACTCTAAAATAGAATATTTTAAAGGGAACACTTGCTCCGACGGTTTGCTACGGTTAAGCCTTGAGCCGGCAAACATTTGCCGGATTAGACCTCTCCCAACGAAATTTTAAAAATATAAAATTTGTTTCTTTACTTTTGTTTTTTCGCAAACTAATTTAATATATGTGATTAAGTACCAGCCAAAGTTCTTCTCTGCAAAACTGAATATGCTAGGGCAATATGAGCTCAGCTGTATTCATCTATATGTCTAACCGAATTACATAAGGATCAGTACAAAAATGATCTGCCAATATGTGTATGGCACTTGGCTCTTCCTATAGGCATTTCAGTCACAAAATCTCAACCATTCAAGTGATCTAAGCTATTACTTAGTCACCACAAGCAGTAAAACAGTAAATCAGTAAAACCATTTACAAATCAACAGTTCCAATATGTTTTGGTTGCATCCTAGTTACAATTTGGATTCAGGACAAGGAAATACACTGAACTCATTGCAGCAGTTTGCTTTGGGCTCTGTCCCACAAACTCTTGTCAGTGCTTCCCAACAAGCGCACATGAATGCCTTGTCATCACAGAGTGGGGTTAGTATACTGCAGGTAAACATTGTTTCCCTTCAACCTAGTCAATATGCCGCACCAGCCAATATTCCTCAAAACCTTGCACTGGCAAGGCTTAATTACTTAATCTTTGGGATTATTATATTCCATCACACTTCCGAAGCCCGAATTCCATTCTATTGGCACTGGCTTGACCCTCTCCTATCTTGGTAGCTTCACCCATGCCCTATTGCCCCAGACATAGTAACCTAACATTTTAATCTGGCTTCTAGTTTGCCCATTACAAGATTCTAACCTTGACTGTCCTCTGGATGTTGTTGTGGTACCCATTAAGCACCAGCCAGTACTCTTTTAAAGTCGGGCATGCATTTTTCCGACTGACCTGGTGACCTATTGGGTGGGGTTATTTTCTTTCATGTTGCAGGTTGAATTGGTTCAATACCGTTCTACCAGCCAAAGTCAATTGTGATTGGATAGTTTTGAACTCGAAATAACTGGCCTGTAACGACATTAAATCATTTCAAAACTAATGAACTGTCAGGCAGGTTGAAGTCAATCCTAGAAGACTTGTTAAGTTTAGGATGTCTACTGCCCAACTCATCTGTGCAGCATGTGGTGTTAGCAGCATGCCGCTGTTAACGACAAATGCTGTGTAGTACTGAAACATGATGTTTTTTATGTTATTCTTTTGTTTTATTCAGTGGTTAGACTTGTTTAGTTGAATTTATGCAAGCTCACAAAGCGATAGCAAGTTTTTCTTTAATGTTCAATTGAAAGTATTACTGATTTCTTTTGCAGAATATTTCATCAGAGTGGACCTTTTTAACAGATAGCTTTGTACTAGAGATTTTTTCAGCTGCTTGTGAACAGTTATCCTCCCGAAATAAGCCTCTTTATGCACAAGGTGGTTTGTTGTTTGCTTTGCAGCTTTTCTGATCTGCATCTGGGATCTTGTAGACAAAGTTATCAAGGACAGAATGTAAGCTTTAATATTGGGTAAAAACATAAGACCCAAGATCTTGAACTTCATGATTTTCACAATAGCATTAGGCGGAAATTCAATTAGACTTAAATTACATACATACCTTGAATGATCAGCCTTCTACCATGTCAAGATATTTGTCTTGAGCGATCCGTAGCGAGCCGTCGGTGTGGAGGAAATAGATTTCTCTCTCTAGCCTTTTGCACGTTTAGAAAATCCTAATACGTGTTTTCATCAGCACACAAGATGGGCATGTGCACTATTATATGGCGAGAGAGGACTCGCTTCCTAGTGAAGCCCGTAATCAATTACCACCCATCACGTAATAAAATAGGAAACTACTTCTCCTTATCTGACCAATATAATTATTCTGAATAATATTTATTAAACCAATTAAACAATTTATTTACCACATAGGTCACTTCATGTGGGCCACACATAATATTTATAAAATATTCTTACATTCTCCCACTTGGCCCATATGATAAATTTACTTCATGGTTCAATAAATAAACATTACACGCGCGATACATTCGTGAACAATCCTTACTTTCATATGGTCGACATAAATACCGCATTTAAGCAATTGTCTAATGCAAGTCATGATGGTCATATATCAATAAGTGATATAATCCCTTCCATGTACCACAACATTAGCAAATCACCTAAAACAGTCTGTAAGTGAGAAGTATCATAAAAGGTCCAATAATGTCTTTGTCAGAGACTATTCCTGTTATCATTCATCCAATCTCATTCATGTATACATATAATGGAAAACAGGAAATAACATGAACACATTCAATTATTGAGCTCAGAGTGTCAAACTAAATAAAACTTGTCACATTATGCAAAAACCACATCATAAATACTATTATGGTTTACGACCAAGAACAATCCCTTCAACATAATCAGTAATTTCTTTGGTCAAAACCTTTATTACTTGATTTGCAAGCATAAATTTTGTCTTTATAGACACTCATTGTTTCTTAACCTCCTTAATGACAAGGTATATAATTCCATTATATTTAGCACTCTCAGAGCACCAGTCATTCTTGGAGAAACGACAATTGCGGCATCAACATAAATTCTTAAGCGGCTTGGCAATAAAACATAAACACCAAGTCCTAGGATTAAAACCCGCAACTTCAATTCATCAACTATGGCCTCAAAGCAAACCATATGCTCATAATGAATTCTTGTTGTACTTTTAATGTTCCAATTCACTCTTATGACAATTACATAATGCTAAACTTGTCCCCTTTCGAATTGGAGCAACATTAATGGATAAACATTATTCCATATCATGTCTCTTTAGAACTCTTATAATATGCTCTATGAGACAAACTTAACAATTCATGTGATCCATTCGAATTTTCAATTCCAATCTCAAAGTTGTCTCATTCATATATTTCATCCAAGGTTCTTAGAGAAAACTTAACGCTTCAGCAATGAAAACCAAGACCAATACATAGCAAGCAAAATAGCATAAATATCCAAAATGAGAAATAAAGAGTTACTCCCACTGACCTTGAGATACATACAACATGACAAGTCCATAAATTTATACATTTATGTACTCTTTATACTTAGTTTTTGTAGGAGAATTGGATTTAAAAAGGACTTATTACTTTATTTTCTCCATTTTCAGATTTCCCGGAGCAGTTAATTGATTTTCTACGAAAATACGACTTTTGGTGGAGTTTTTGGCAAGGCCAGTTGGAGATTGGAAGCTAAGACCCTGAAGATAATTGTGGAATTTTTCAGAATTTTTGGAGCAGCCAATGAGAGCAGTCTTTGAAGTTAAGTCAACTTAAAGTGCAATCCCGTCAGATTTGAGTTATTGTGCGAAAAAGGCAATTTGAAGGACTTCCGATTTTTGCTCAAGTCCTGCGATATATGGCTGGAAAGATAAGACAAAGATCTGAAATTTAAATATTTTTCCTGATTTTTCTTGGAAGGAGGAACGACTCAAAACGTGCGTGCAAAGAAACTGACGGGTTATCCAGTCAAAGTTGGAAAAGGAGGCAATTATTTACCCTTTTGGATTTATGTTTTAATTAGGTTTTTCTTTATTTTTGGGTTGCTGTAAAAGCCCAGCTAGGTAGGAATAGGATTGTGGTGCTTTATTTAAGCGTTAGAAAACAACTCATTGAGGGTTACGCAAGATTTTGAGAAATTGGAGAAGTCGGAAGAGTACTACAACCGCTAAGTTTTATTATTTCTTCCTTATGTTTTTGCTTGTGCGAATTCTATGACTATGTGTAACTAATTTTCCTTTGCTAGGGCATGATGTAGCCCTAGTATGATAATCTAGTTTTCTTATTTTACCTATCTATTGATTGCCGTTTGATGTTGGATTCTTAATCACCGTGCTTAATAACTTGGTTGATTATCTTGATGTTTGATCACCATCTAGACTTTTAATTGAGTTAATCGGATGCAAATTAGAGTAAATACCATACTTAATTTGAGACTTGCTTCTTGTGATTAAGATTTGTAATTCGCCTAGGGTAAATACCATACTCCTAGGGTTTAAATGCTTGTTGGAGGTTTTCACCGATCTTAATGAGTTTCTATGTGTTGGATATTTGACCTAAATACCATAGGCGAATTGCATGTAGGAATATATGAGTTAGCCTAAATACCATAGGTAATTCATGAAAAAGGAAAACTAAGCGGCAACGTCGATTGGATAATTAATAGGTAGGTGAATAAGAGGCTAGATTGGATTACTAGTGGTGAATTCATTGTCCTAGTGCTTTTATCAATTTGAATTTCTCATCTTTGTGTTTCGTGGCTTTCTACTTGTTTTGTCTTTTAATTTCGTGTTAATTAAATCATTCTCTTAAAAACCCCCTTTGTGTTTACGTGAGTATGCTACGTGTTTAATTTCTTGTTTATATAATTAGAGTAGTGAAAGTATTTTGTTAAGTAAATTAGGTTAGACTAATTGGAAGTTGAACTCAGTCCTCGTGGGAATGACCTCGTATTTGCCATACTAAATTACGATTGACCTTGTGCACTTGTGAGTATAATTTGTGTTTAGACTAATCTTTATAATCTCCATTTTGCAGGTTGTCTAAAATTCACAACACAACAATTAATAGTGCTTTCATTAAAAACAAAGAATATTATGATATTATTAAACTTTACATACCATAATCGCTAAATTATTAATTTTATACAGTGAATTCTTCAGTTTACAAAGCATGTGTTTCTTTCAATAAAAGAAAAGTCTTCAAGTTCATTCACATCCATACAATGTAACCCTAATTCATATTGAGTAACAAATACCATTATATGATTCCAAGTGAGTCATTCTTAGGAACAAGTGAGAATGTCACTTTATAATATATGCCTTCTTTCTTAGTAAAATCGTTGGCCAATAGTTTGTCTTTATATATGTCTATATTCCTGGGAGTTTTATTTAGTCATGAAGACACCCTTACACACAACTACTCTTTTTCAAGCAAATCGACGAAATCACAAATTTCATTCCCGCCAATTGATTTCAACTCATCATTCATGGCATAAATCTATTTAGTAGAATCAATATATGTTTAACGACATGTGAAAATAAAATCAAAATCTTACTTAACACTCACAATGATTCTTGTAGATATACCAAATAATCACTCGTGAGTAGCAGATACCAACACGCTTAATGTCTTGATACCATCTTAATGCTATTCTTTGTGGTTCTCTACTATACTTTCACCGGTGAAGTCATAATGGAGAGATTAGTTATTCATTAATTTGTTGTTCATTGTTGTTAAAACTGTTCACAATCGTAGGAACAACAATTTCATTATGAAGTATGCATGCAAAAATTTGCACACTAACTTCTCATAAAACCAATTTTCTTGGTTATCCACTCCCACTAATTTCACCATTTAGAATGAAACTGACGTGGCGATTTCAATAATCTCATACCCTGGTTAGGATAATAAAATCTATACCATTTGGACTTTTCTAGGTAGCCAATAAGGTAACGAAAACATTCTAAAGGTCCAATTCCTTCTCTTGTGAGCAGTAAATTCTTACTCCCACTAAGCAACCCAAAACATAATAGTGTCTCAAATTGGATTTCCTTACTTTTCGCCGTTCAAATAATTTCTTATTTGAAATTGCCTTAATAGGAACCCAATTAGCATAATAGTTGTAATAAGAACATGTATCCATAATGGTATAGGTAACGATAAATTACTTCACATACCCCTAACCAAAAGACAGAGCATTATAAGGTAAACACATGTTTTATAAATAATTTCAATTAGCTATAAATTTCTTATGGAATCTTTCATGGTGTATTTGGATTGTTTTCCTTAATACAATCCACTTACATACCAATAAGATATCAATAAAATATAGGCTCAAAGAACCTCATTCCTTATCGATCCCCGAGTTCTTTCTCTCGAATACATTACCCATTTATGCCATAAGAACATTAAATTTTAATTTGTCAAATAACAGTCACTTCTAAATTAATCATGCAAAGTATCAAAAACATTTAAAGAAAATGTCATCATACTTTAATTTCAGAAATCATTAATAGAATACCACAATGAACAAAATAGGCATTCTTTAAGAGATTGATACAGTCATCACCAAACTTTAAAGGATAAAACATTATTGCCAAATTCCAAACAAAATTCCAACTGGATTTGAAACGGTAAGAACATAATATGCTTTCAATAAATCTAAATTATGGCCATTGAATTGAATATATAATTCCAAAATATGGAATCTAAAACAACTTTGCATTGAACTATTAGAAACATGAATTTTAGCACATAACTTAATCCGTCAAGCATCATAAGTAAATTCATCTAAAAATTGATTCAAACACATAAAAGCGGAAGACTTACCTTTCTTTTCAATCGTATTCTGTAAATGCTTCACCTTCTACATAGGTGAAATTGATTTTTCTTCTTCTTCATCTCAAAGACTTCAGTTTTGCCGCTGAATTAGTATGCTCAATAATGCACTCATTCATGCTTCACATACCATCAAATTTCATGTGATGGTAAGGTCAGCCAATATTGTCCATGTAATGGACTTGTTAGCAATTCTCAAGAATTCTTTAGCATTATTTACATTAATGGAGCATAGCCTTAATTTATATTGCTATGTCTAGTTATTCGCATAAACATAAGGCTCAATCTGTTTGATCTTTCCCATGCTTCATGGAAAGCCTTTTAATCCTCAATGCTTTAACATAATAGCAATGAGTTTCTCATTTTGAAGTGCCTGATCAAAACCCGAGAACACTTTGGTGATACTGGACTTTTTCACAAAAAAATGAGAAATTAAATCAATACTATGATCAAGCATGTGAATGAAGCGAACTTGAAAGTGTCATTGCAACATAATTTGTAATATGCTCACAATACTAATGCTTTGATTTACCAACACGTACAAACATAAATAAGACTTATATAGTCTAAACATCAATAAACGTATCATCATAACTATCCTTTGGGATATATTATGACAATACCAATAATTAACAATTATGATGCATTTACTTTACATTATTGGTAAATGTTTATTCCAAAAGAAATGCTTTGATATCTTTGGATATCCAAAACAAATCTAAATAAGACATATACAAGTTACCTCATTTATATCACCAATCATATGAATAACGAATCCACCTTTGGGCGACTCATATTATCTCTTGAATGATGAAAATCAATATACTCATGATGCTCGAACTCTTGAAAACATTATAAGGTTCAACCTCATTTATATGCATCTTTAAAGCACAAGTAATTGATTAATTATCATTTAATTTGATATTCAATGAACGCGTTCTAGCTTGGCCACTTTGGTGACTAACAAACCATTCATAATATGAATGTCAAATTAAATTAACAATTGTATTAGTTAATCAATTACATAAGATTAACTGATACACTTTAATGGTTAATCGATCATTAGATTAATTAATTTGATATTCAAGGAACGTTCTAGCTTGGCCACTTTGGTGACTAAAAACTATTCATAATATGAATGTCAAATCAAATTAATAATCGTAATAGTTAATCGATTACATAAGATTAACTTATACACTTTAATAGTTAATCGATCATTAGATTAACTGATAAATATATGACCTCTTTAATATAGTAGTGGGCAATAGAACTTTAGATTGCCTCCTCATAAGACAAAGTACAGTGACAATGAAATACAATATGTTTATATATATATATATATATATATATATATATATATTATTTAATAACTTTAATTCAATTTACGTGTTTACACTAAGATCATATGATGCATTCATAAGTAGTCATACATTTAACATATATCAATTAATTAAGATTTCTACATAATGATTTAAAATGACAGTAAAATTGATATTATTCTTTATTATAGTTTATCGTCAAGACCATAATTAATTCATCATCACCGCCAATCAAACGAATATTGATAATCGCATACCATAAATTTAATAATTTGCCAATTAAATGACAAATCCATGATTTCAAATCCGCAAGAATCATATGGCCAAGTAAATGGATAGTCATTAGCACTCCAATTCATAGTAGCAATGAATTTTTGCAAACTCGAAATGCTCGTTTCCATGTAACAAACCGTTGATCGTTCGACCGTATATGGGATGGATATCCCTGCCCTGCCTTCTAGGTAAATCCTGTATGTAAAAGGAAAGTATGAGGATAGGGACAGATCGGGAGATCCCAATTGAACCCACTCCGATGGTTAAGTTAGTGGTGCTTTCTAGGGGGAAAAAGATGGATGAAATCCTAGAGGCAAAGAAGTGTTATTACCTTTGTCCTGGTGTAGGTGAGAGGTATTTATAAGGGGGATGAGGGATCAGCCCTTATCCTATATTTTTAGCCAAATATCTTGTCTCTCCTCCCTGGGGTTTTGCCGACTTGCATTCAAAGCTCTCTCCCCAACACCCTGTCGGTTTGTCCATGGTTGTGTGATGAGTCAACACTGGTATGGATGTGAAGCACAATTGAATGTTCCCTTCACATCACCATGCTGGTTTGTCGTGGCTTTATGTAGCATGGTGACACCTTACCCTGGATATTTATGCATAATAAATGATCCCCTTCAATCATCCGACTATCCGGAAAAAGTAAGCGAAGTGACTGATGTGACAGGCCCTTTGACATGGCCAATATGTTCATCGCTTATATGAGGAATATAAGTGGTCGGGTCGGTGCCCAACCGTCCTGATTCATAAATGCCAGTTCGCTAGGTACCGACTCAGGAGTTTGTCATTAGAAGTCGATCCTGCCTAAAGGTGCGTAAGCGGTGGTCTCGCTCCTTTCCAGCCACGCGGTGCCTTCTATGAGGCTCGGCTCATGCTAACAATATGGACTATCAACACAAACAATAATGGAGAAGGAAAATTATCCTCCGCATTCATCTGTATGTGCGCTTTAATATAGAAATAAAACGATTTCAATTTCATTCATCATTCCACAAAGGCACACGGACCAACAGAGAACCAATACAGCCTTTAAATTCATGTCAATACGCTTTAAATTCATGTCGTGTGATCCTAATATGCATTTATCAAATTTCCTGACCCAACGGCAAACAAACGCAAACATAATCTATTCTTTCATAGTTTGATTAAATTAATAAATCAAACCCTACAATCATAATGGAAAATCATGAGAATTCATAACCTCTGATACCACATGTAAGCTTTAATATTGGGTAAAAACATAAGACCCAATCCATGACCCAAGATTTTGAACTTCATGATTTTCACAATAGCATTAGGCGGAAATTCAATTAGACTTAAATTACATACATACCTTGAATGATCGCTTCTACCATGTCAAGATATTTGTCTTGAGCGATCCGTAGGCGAGCCGTCAGTGTGGAGGAAATAGATTTCTCTCTCTAGCCCTTTGCACGTTTAGAAAACCCTAATACGTGTTTTCATCAAAGATACACATAAGATGGGCATGTGCACTATTATAAAAGGCAGAGAGGACCCGCTTTCCTAGTGAAGCCCGTAATCAATTACCACCCATCACGGTAATAAAATAGGAAACTACTTCTCCTTATCTGACCAATATAATTATTCTGAATAATATTTATTAAACCAATTAAACAATTTATTTACCACATAGGTCACTTCATGTGGGCCACACAGAATATTTATAAAATATTCTTACACAAAATTGTATTGAGGGGAGGAGGAAATGCTGCGCATCCTTTATTATCCATCTCCCCATAACACACCCTGTTCAACTTAGCTGACTATTATGGTTTAGTTGGTGCCTATCAACTGTTTTGAGCAACATTTGAGTGGTTTCATGTCCGCAGGGGTGTTGATAATCCTATAAAATTTTCAATTATGCCTTTAGTATTTCTTGTGCTTTTGGCTTGTTCTAGAGCTAGGGGTTGAAAGGTATGCCTTAGATGAGACCATGGAAGATATTGTTTAAACAAAGACTCATTTTGAGTTATTAGGGCCCCTCTCTGAGGATCTTGAAATTTCAACACATTAGGCTCATTTTTATTCCTTGAATCCATTAGTGTGGCCTTGGTGTGGGAAATTTCATAGAGTAGTGGTTGTGTAAATGTCAATGTCGTTTTGTACAGATATTTACATGAGTTTGTAAATTTAAGTTATCCGTAGACATTCAACTTTAGGAATTTAAAAATATATGTTCTGTGGCTTCATGTTAACATTATGGTCTGTCAATATGAGAGAGACGATTAGTAAAGCAGCAACCACATAATCTCGAATTACTCTCATGGAAATGGAAGCCGTTTGAAGCTTCCGTGCACAGTCTCGAATTACTCTCATGGAAATCAAATGAGCCTAGGTCCCCACGTATATATAACCGGCATCACCAACACAATTACTATCCCATCTAGTCGTGTATAAGGGTCAGTGAGTGAGTGGAAGATTTCTTGGCTTTCAAGTCATTCATTGTTTGCGGGTTTGATCATCATGTTGCTTCAAGGTATGTGTTTTAATTCATACACATTAAAATTCACAAGTATGACTTGTTTACTTATTGATAATCGAAATTAAAACAAGGAACTGGATTATGATTAAGGATTACTCTCTTGTCTTTACTAATCATATGATATGAGAATGAAAATACAAGTGGAGGCCCCAAAAATGGGGCTGCTTTCGGTCCAAAGGTTCAATATTGAGCAAGAAGATTCAACATCTCTCTGTCTCCCTCCTTCATCTCTTTGTAAGTCTGCAACTCCAGTCTCCTGTGATCTCCCTCTACCTCTGCCCAAGGTAATAACCCTAAGTTTAGCAGTTCAACCAACCCTTCATCTAATAGGAGCAGGGCCCTCGTCATATGATCACAATTCACAAGGAAGCAAGCAGTGGAAGTTCTATTGGATGTCTGGAGGGCTTTTTAACATCCTCACTGAAGATGTTAATTCAACCGGCAATGGCAGACTTTTGGATCGCAAGAAAATACGGTGGATATAAAACTAGAAGAAAAGAAAAAAAACCTTGATTGAAATAAAAATTAAACCTAATTCGTTTCATTCTCACTTATTTGATTTTTAGACCAAAAAATAAAAATAAAAATATTGGTATAGCCATGCGGCTATACTATTTAAAATATATTTGAATATTTAAATAGTGTAGCCGAGCGGCTATACTCTTTAAATATTTCCATCAATACCTAAAATCCACAGACGGTGTTTCACTCCACACAAATCACCAAAAAGCCAAGTCTGCAACTTTACAGACTCTATTCTATTTCATGAGCTAGAAATCAATTGCATAAAATATATGAGAGAGAGAGAGAGAGAGAGAGAGAGAGAGAGAGAGAGGGAAAGGTACCGTTTCGAGGTTCCAGGAGTGGAGAGTGGATCTAATGCCTGTGGACCCAATGCGAGGGAAACACTTGCCTGCAAGCGGAGAAACAGGGAAACTTTCCTAGCAACAAGTCTCAAGGGCTCTCTTCGGCGTCTAATTTTCGTATATTTAAAAGGTATAGCCGCTCGGCTATACTTTTGAAAATATATTAGCACATTTTAATAGTATAGCCGCTCCTATACTCATTAAAATATATTAGAACATTTAAATAGTACACCCGTGCAGCTATACTCTTCAAATATATTCTAATATTTCAATAGTATAGCCGAGCGGCTATACTGTTTAAAATATATTCGAATATTTAAATAGTATAGCTGAGCGGCTATACGGTTTAAAATATATTCGAGTATTTAAATAGTATAGCCGTGCGGCTATACTGTTTAAAATATATTAGAATATATTTAAAAGGTAAGAACTTTAAGCTTAGTTCATTTTATTATCTAATTGTTAGGTTGATTTGTTCCTGGTTTTAGATCGTACCCTTTAGTATATAGGAGCAGGGTACTGATAATTTCTGGTTTCCGATCTTTTGCAGTTCAGGTTTTGTTTGAGGGTGGTGTGTTCTGTTGGTTAGAGCTGATGGATACTGATAATGAGAAGCCTCAGCCTCCTCCATGTGGTTCAAGGGAACCCTCAATGTTTTTATTCTTCTTATGAAATAGTTTAGTGGATTACATTATTTATCCTGAATTCACTTTTGTTGTTAAGAACTGTACCTCTATGCCATGCTTTGATGATGGTCAATAACTTTTATTGATTGTGTTGCATGTAAAGAATGGAGACATTAAAGAGGCATCTCCCTTTCTCTGGTCAAGAGGGATTACGGGAGCTCAAGAAAATTGCTGTGAGGTTTGAGGAAAAGGTTTATACTACTGCCACAAGCCAGGTACTTCAATAACTCTTGGCTCCTAATTTTTCTTGATACATGACATGTAACTGTCCTTAGATATGCACCTATCTATTACATATGTAGTTTCTAAAATGTACATGGTCTGTGTTTCAGCTTTCTTTTTATTTTGGATAGCAGTGTAGTCTAAGTTTAGCTTGGATTTCTTTTTACAGTCGGATTACCTAGGGAAGATTAGTCTGAAGATGCTAACAATGGAGACCAAGTCTCAGAACACAAAATCAGCAACAAATTAAATAAAGACTAACAGTACACTTGACAGAAGACATCAGTACATGACCTGGTTCATTCATTCATTCAAAATAAACATAAAAACGCAGAGGAAAATACAAAAATCCCATCAATACCCAAAATCCACAGACGGTGTTTCACTCCACACAAATCACAAAAGAGGCCAAGTCTGCAACTTTACATACTCTATTCTATTTCATGAGCTAGAAATCAATTGCATAAAATATATGAGAGAGAGAGAGGTACCGTTTCGAGGTTCCAGGAGAGGAGAGTGGATCTAAAGCCTGTGGCTTTGAATCTTCTTCTTCTGGGTTCGCGGGTGTTGTCTGCACTAATGGGTTTTCAGGAACAGGGTTTAGATAGATCAGTTCCACAACATCTATGAGTCTCTCCTCTTGGCACCGGCAGTTTCAAACACAAATTACAACCGGCATTAGAAAACTTTTGGATCGCAAGAATATACGGTGGATATTTAAATAGTATAGCCGGGCGGCTATACTTTTTAAAATATATTCGAATATTTAAATAGTATAGCCGCGAGGCTATACGTTTTGAATATATTAGAATATTATAGCCGCAGTATAGCCGCGCGGCTATACTTATTAAATATTTGAATATGCGGCTATACTGTTTAAAATATATTCAAATATTTAATCAGTATAGCCGACCGGCTATACTTTTTAAAATATATTAGCATATTTAAATAGTATAGCCGCGCGGCTATACAGTTTAAAATATATTCAAATATTTAATTAGTATAACCACGCGGCTATACGTTTGAAATATATTCAAATATTATACTAGCTGCCATCGCCTCTCACTCTGTTCTGCAACTCCATTCTCTCCAGTCACTCACCTCACTCTCTGCCCAAGGTAATAATATTAATAACCGTACGTTTAGTTGCTCAATTCGTTGGTTGATAACCCAATTAAGTCCAAGTGATCCTGATTTGTGGGTTGATTTTTTGTTTTCAAATTTATTTAAAAGTTGTGGTGTTTTTAGATTGGGGCATCTAGTTTTGCAATTCAAGTTTTGTTGTTTTGGTTGCTTTAGGCTTGATAAGGTGGAAGAGAACCCACAATTGACACAGGCGATTGGAGGAGTCAAATTCTTGTTTTACCCCTATCATCTATGTAATTTCAGGAAGAAAAAAAAACACAGTCATCCACCACCAATTCCCATAGAATAGAACCACCCCATCCGCATGGCGCACCGCCCGTGGAATGAGTGTGCTTTGGCGACGGAGGTTATGGTGGTTTGATGGCTGCAGATGGGTGGGATTGTTGGGTTTTTTTTTTTTTTTTTTCTTTTTCAAGTTTTGGTTTTGGTTTTTAATTTAGTGAAGGGTAAATTTGGTATTTTTCGGAGAAATTAGTTTCAAATGAGTGCCTTTTTGGGGTAGCAATAAAATGTTGCTCTGACCATAATACATAATATGCGTGCTTAATTATGGTAGATTGGATTGCTCAAAACAACTAGAGTATTAGAGTACTTCCACTCATTTGCCATGGCAAAGGACAATGGCAGATACTATTCACTTGAATAGTATCAGCCCTTACAAAAAAGTAAGGTGTGTCTCCACCCATTGCCATGGCAAAGGACAAATACTATTCACTTTTGTTTTTGTTTTTTAAACCTAAACGATTAATTTGGAGAAGATTTTCGGATAAGATTTTGGGTTCCTGCGTGTCAATATTTATTATAAAATTCATATCTCATCATTCGAATGAATTTTTTGGATAAAATTTTCGGTTGTGGTTTATTTTTAATTATGGTTTGGTTGTGGTTTATTTTTAATTATGCAATACAACTACTTAAGAATTACTACTAATTAAATAAAAGACAAGAATTAGAACTACTTTAATACAAAATATTAAAATACAATTAAATAAAAGGCAAGCAAACTAACTTAATGGTTTTGATGATTTAACCAATCGGTGTTGCTAGGTCCATCGTCAGGGAAAATCCTTCTTCTCATAACATCTCTTCGTTCTAGCTTCCAAAATGATTTTGTTTCAGGGGACATATGGCTTGTATCCATGGTCATGGTTTCCTTATCCTTCTTCTCAATGTCTTGTTTGCGTGCATACTCCCTTTCTCTTGCATATTCTACATTCATTGCCTTCTAGTCTGCATCTTTTTTCAAGTCTAAAACAATTCTCATGGTGTCGTTCCTTGCAATTTGCTCCAAAAATTTTGAAGTATCATTGCTGGAAGTACTCCCTCTCTTGGCCTTCGCCGCCTTTCTCCCAATAGGCCTCTGCTCCTTTTGGATTGGTGAGTCTTCACTCATCGGGGATTCCATAGGCGAATCCGATGCTGTTGAATAACGGTCGGACCCGTGGGAATAATTCTAAATCTTGCACAATTTTTCACCACCTCCCAACATTGTTGATGGTTGAAAGATTTTTTGCCTTGCCCAATGGCACCGAACCACATTTGTGCTTGCATAATCTATTTTTAAAAAATGGAAATGCAAGAAACATTAAAAATATATTAGAAATGCAAGAAACATAAAATAAAAATATTGGCAATGCAAGAAACAAAAAATATATATTGGAAATGCAAGAAACATTAAAAATATATTGAAAATGCAAGAAATATTATAATAATAAAAATTAGGGTTGCAACATACATTAAAAAAATTAGAAATGTAAGAAACATTAAAAAAAAATGGAAGGAAATGCAAGAAACATTAAAAAAATTAGGACATTAAATTTAATAAAACGGAAATTACAAATAATTTACCTCATCGCTAAGATTTTGGCCTCTTCGATGGTTGTCCCTCGCTTTTGCCAACATATCTCTCCATTTGCCCATCTCTTTATTCAAAATTTTACACCTACTGATCAAGGCCATTTCCGTAGGAGCCAACCCCGATCTTTCACAAAATTCGGCATGAATTTTTCTCCACATATGAGAGAACTTCATCTCATTGCCAGTGATCGAACAATGACCAACTTGGAGCCAACACTCACACAACAGAATATCTTCGATGGTTGACCACGTCCCTCCGGCTTCAATGGAAGATGCCATAAGATGATGTATAAAAATGAAAATTGAAAGTGAAGAAATTTTTGTGTATAAAGTGAAAAATATTAGAAGTAAAAGAAAATGTATGAGGATTTGGTGTTGAAAGTGAAGGATATTGGTTGGTATTTATAGAAAAAAAAAATCAAGAATTTTTTGGTTATTTTTTAATTTTTTAGCCAAAAAATACCACAGCCATTGGATTTTTTTCCAAAAAAGATTAGAGCGACCTCAGCGCACAACCTGACAGGTTACCGTTGGCGGAGAGTGTGGCTGACGTCAACGTACACGTAGTTTTGAATTTTTTTAACGTTGGCGCGTGTATTGCACGCACCAACGGTAAAAAAAATTCAAAACGACATGCATGCCGTTTCGATTGAGGCCCATGCCAGTCTCGTGGGACCCAGCTCTTGCCCGGGCAAGAGTGGCCTGCTGGAATAGCCAAACCGGCCTTCGGCTCCAACCTGCCTGCGCCTGGGCTTTCCGATGGACTTGCTCTTAGAGCATCTCCAAGGGCCAAATGTTAAATTTGAATTTCACCGCTTATGTGACAAACATCGTCAACATTTTTAGGGCCCTGACTTGTCTAGGCTTTCCCCTTGTTATGGGAGATATTTTTCCCGTTTGTGGCTGGATTGCTCCTTGGACCCAAGCCATATGAATGGGCACCTTGACTCTTTTTTTTTCGACTGCCAACGACCAAGCCTGCCTCCTTGCTCACATATGTGGGTATTGCCACGAGAGGAGGTTACATTCACTTCTTGAGATGCATCATTCACTTCTGGGAATGGTGCTGAGCCTGTTGGACGAGTATGATGATTTTTCATTATAAGCTCATTTTTTTGCTCGGCAAAAAAAAAAGCAGGATACCAATTGCGAGTACTTTGTGAAGCCACTATGTCGATATTGCTGTTGCATGAGCGCATTTGAGGAGTGGAAAGTACTGAATGTTTTCTCAAGCATATCATGGTCAGCAATATTCTGCCCACAGGTGTATCCAGTCATATCTGGCTCTAGGGAGGATCACCATCTTTTGGGGATTGTACCTCTCCCTTAATGCCGATATTCGCTTTTGGGTCTTTCCTGATTTGGCACATGATCCATTAGAAATACCACGCCATCTTCTTTCCTAATCCACCCATGCCAAAAAGCTTAGGAGTTGTTGATATCCCGCCTTTGAAGTTTGACTATATCACTCCAAATATCAGTCTCCATTGTTTCTTTCATAGAAAATCTGTAAATAAGGTACCAACCAAAGATTTAAAAACACTAAGCAGGGACTAAAGAAGAAATATACAAAATATAATTAAAATTGAACATTAATTAAATGGCAACATACCTGCTGTCGCAATTCGCTGGGGAGAATTTCATCAAAAATAAAAATAAAAATTCTAAAGGGAGAAAATGAGAGAGGCAGAGGAGGAGGAGGATGTGGGGGATGAAATCTTGAGTAACTGATAGCTAAACAATTAGCTAGCTAGTTATAATATAATGTATAATACCGCACCAACAATTATATGAAGAAAACATCCAATTTAATAAACCGCCTACCATTCCCAAACCCAACACAGAATTGAAGAACACACCTACCAGAACCAGAAAATGCGAACATAATTAGCATAATAACCAAATTATGGTGTGTCAATCAATATATTGAGCAAGAAGATTCAACTTCTCTCTGTCTCCCTCCTTCATATCTTTGTAAGTCTGCAACTCCAGTCCCCTGTGATCTCCCTCTACCTCTGCCCAAGGTAATAACCCTAAGTTTAGCAGTTCAACCAGCCCTTCATCTAATAGGAGCAGGGCCCTCGTCAATATGATCACGATTCACAAGCAAGCAGTGGAAGTTAAACCGACAATGGTAGACTTTTGGATCGCAAGAAAATACGGTGGATATAAAACTAGAATAAAAGAAAAAAATACCTTGATTGAAATAAAAATTAAACCTAATTCGTTTCATTCTCACTTATTTGATTTTTAGACAAAAAATTTAAAATTTAAAATATATTCGAATATTTAAATAGTATAGCCGAGCGGCTATACTGTTTAAATATATTCGAATATTTTAATATTATAGCCGCTCGGCTATACAGTTGAAATGTATTCGAATATTTAAGAAGTATAGCCGCTCGGCTATACTGTAAAAAATAAATTCGAATATTTAAAGAGTATAGCCGCTCGGCTATACTATTTAAAATATATTCGAATATTTAAAGAGTATAGCCGCTCGGCTATACTATTTAAAATATATTCGAATATTTTAATAGTATAGCCGCGCGGCTATACGTTTAAAATATTATCGAATATTTAAGAAGTATGGCCGCTCGGAAACTTAAGATATTGTATTCAATTATGGTGAATTTTCAGTGTTAGTCAATGGAGAAATTTCTTAAATTGAAGAGGAAGGTTTAAGCTGTGCCAAATCTTAACTTTGATTGCTTTTTTAGTTTTTGCAATTCAAGTTTTGTTATTTTGTTGATTAGAGCTGATGGAAGAGAACCCTCAATTTACAAGCACGAGATGATGATCAGCGGAGCGCTTCTGAAAATGGCGAGCACTCAATGGACAACGGCCCTCGTCAATATGATCACACAAGGAAGCAAGCAGTGGAAGTTCTAGTGGATGTGTGGAGGGCTTTTAACATCCTCGCTGAAGATGTTAATGTCTATGTGCGATTATGAATAAAAGCATTACCTTCTGACAAAAAGAATTCTTGCGAATAATATTTTTTTATTTCTAAATTTTTAATAGTTCCAAAAGTAAACTTTTTCTTCATTTTTTTCTGGAAAAATAAAATATTTATCCTCAAAAAGAGACAATATGCAGATGACGTGACATTTTTTTATATGATTACATATAGTTTTGGTAAAGTTTATTATATAGAACTTGGAATCGGATGCTAGTCTGCGTAAATCGACGGCAAGTCTTCTTTTTGACTTTTGAGCAGTGAGCACAACGAGATAGTGAAATGAGGGAATTTCCCTGCAACTTAAGTGAGAAAGAGAGAGTGGTCTTCATCTTCAAGTTGCCAAACCTTTCTCACTCTGCAAAAGGTAAGAACTCAAAGCTTAGTTCATTTCATTATCTAATTGTTAGGTTGTTTTGTTCCTGGTTTTAGATCGTACCCTTTAGTATATAGGAGCAGGGTACTGATAATTTCTGGTTTCCGATCTTTTGCAGTTCAAGTTTTGTTTGAGGGTGGGGTGTTCTGTTGGTTAGAGCTGATGGATACTGATAATGAGAAGCCTCGGCCTCCTCAAGGTGGTTCAAGCGAACCCTCAATGGACACGGATAAGATGTACGCTGATGATAATGAGAGCACTCAATTAGCCCTTCTGAAGATGAAGATGGAGAGCCCTCAATGACCCCTCTGAAGATGAAGATGGAGAACCCTCAATGAGCCCTTCTGGATATGGATTGCCCTCAATATGCCCTTCTGGAGATGGAGATCCCTCAATAGGCACAGGCGATTGGAGGAGTCAATTGCAGCCAGATATGAGGCAAAAAATTGTCAACAAGATGTAAGTATGTCTAAAGAAAGAAAGAAAAGCTAATAATCATAGGCGTCATAAATGATGGTGTAAGTGAAATTTTAGTTTCTGTTTCATTTCTTTAACTCTCAACCCAGAAGCATGTTACTGATTCATGCCATACAAGGGTTTGTATGGAAGTGCTCATAAGTCGTAAATACAGTTTGTGATACATGACGGATAGAAAATAAAACTGGATTTGTATTAAAAATATAATTTTGTATGTGTTGGTACAGCCACATATGTGTTTACTTACATGAAACCAGGCGTGCACTTTTCATGTATTTATACAGAAATGACTGCATATATCAAAGCTAACAAGCTTGAATGATATATAACCCCTTTTGTGTGAATTTATTTATTCATCCTGAATTCAGTTTTGTTGTTAAGAACTCTACCTCCATGCCATGCTTTGATGATGGTCAATAAATTTTATTGATTGTGTTGTACGTAAAGAATGGCGACATTGAAGTGGCATCTCCCTTTCTCTGGTCAAGAGGGATTACAGGAGCTCAAGAAAATTGCTGTAAGGTTTGAGGAAAAGATTTATACTGCTGCCACAAGCTTCAATAACTCTTGGGTCCTAATTTTTTTTGGTACATGACATGTAACTCTACTTAGATTTGTACCTTTCTACTACATAGGTAATTTCTTAAATAAACATGGTCTTTTCTTGTATTTTGGATAGAAATGTTGTCTAAGTTTAGCTTGGATTTCTATTTACAGGCGGATTACCTACGGAAGATTAGTCTGAAGATGCTAACAATGGAGACCAGGTCTCAGAACACAATGGCCAATTCTTTACAGTCCAACTCTGATGGTAATAGGATACTACTGCCATTGTCTCCCTGCTTGCATGCTATTTGACATATAGAGATTGTGATATTTGTGTTTTATATGGAAAGCTGCAGGTTTGACAAAACAAAAATAGGGCGTTTTCCTGTGTTGTGTAGCTTTGTTGTTATTGCTTAATTTCCTGAAAATGGTCTACTATTTCCTTACCACATGTCTTATCTGAAGACTCATTTCTGATATCTACATTGGCAGTTAATTTTGTGATGATTGAATGAGTGTCAAATTTTGTGATCATTTTGAAATTTCCCTGTTGGTTGTTGCTTTTCTTTTTTAGGTTGGTTTGAGACATATAATGGAGGTGACATTTTGAGCATTGTTTTGTAATTAGATGATCACGGTGGTTTCACATGAGGGCAAGGAAATAAAATTGGAAACAATAATCCCACAAGAATAAGGAAATAGTAATTAAACCCTAAGAAAAGAGAAGAGCACATACTTAGCCTAATTTACTAGCTTTTTCGCTTACGTCTAAAATAGGTATGTAGGGTAGACCACCATGATTCCCATTCAGGTTTAGACTTTAGAATCACTTGGAGACGTTATATCTGTGACTTTATTGGTTGACAGTTGAAGCTTCTTTTTCCTTTTACTTTAATTTTGGTATCTTTGTTTTTTCATGAATAATGTTGAGAAAGATATTGTCTTTACTTATTGTTAAGCTCTTGATACTTTAACTGTAAAAGTTTCATCTTGGTTGTAAAAAACATAATTTGTGGATCCTTATCTTGTGAATAGAAACTAGGAGAACACTCTTATCTGAAGTGTCTGAATCTGATGGTTGTTTATCAATAACAGTTTCCCATGGCTGTATTACCTACACTCCTGTGTATTCGTAATCCTGTTGCTTAAGCACTTGGGCTTTCAGTGTGTTCCCAGACTGTTCATGTCATGTGGAATGGTCTTTTAAAGAAATACCGTTCATGTTTTTGCAGAATCATTTTTACTGGGTTGGTTCCGATTTTTCTTGATCAAAATTCTGAAAGGTAATATTGACAAAAAAAAAAAAAAAAAAAAGTTCTGAAGGTAATGATTTTTTCCATTATTATGTTCATAAGAAATTTTTGTATGATTTTATCACGTATAATCCTGTTTGGCTTAAGCACTTGGGCTTCAGTGTGTTGTCAGACTGTTCATGTCATGTAAAATGATCTTTCAAATAATTACCGTTCATGTTTTTGCAGGATCATTTTTTACTGAATTGGTCCGATTTTTCTTGATCAAACTTCTGAAGGTAATATCGAGCATTAAAAAAAAAAAAGTTCTGAAGGTAATGCTTTTCTCCATTGTTACCTTCATAAGAAAATTTTGTATGATTTTATCACTTATAATACCGTTTGGCTTAAGCACTTGTGCTTTCAGTGTGTTCTCAGACTGGTCATGTCATATGTAATGGTCTTTTAAATACCGTTCATGTTTTTGCAGGATCACTTTTGACTGAATTGGTTCCCACTTTTCTTGATCAAAGTTCTGAAGATAATATTTTCCTTCATAAGAAAATTTTCCTTCATTGGTAATGTTTTTCTCAATTATTTCCATAATAAGAAAATTTTGTATGATTTTATTACTTATAATTTTGTATAACTCAGTACCGACTCTAGATTCTATATCCCTGACAAGAAATGCAAATGGGGAGGACTGGCAAGAGGAGGTCTATCAAGAGGTAAGATTCTCTGGCACGTAATTAGATGCCATTAAATGGCTAGAATTAGAAAGAAATATAAGCCGCTGTTTTGGGGCTTGGTCACTTGGGTAGGGATTACAGGACATAATGGTAAATAACCTAGGAATACAGAATATGCATTATTCAGTGGCTGAAAATCAAATTTTCTATTATTATCAGAAGAAAGCAGTGCATTTTGATGTCTATTTTGTTTATATTAAAATTTTTTTTTTTAAAATGTCAATTGAACTGCCGGATGGGTAATAAACTAGGAATAGATGAAAAACATTTTTAGTAGTGGAGAATCAAATTTTCTAATATCCCATAAGAACGAAGCTTCAAAGATAGAGACCACTATGCTCTTTATAAATTCTCTAAAGAATCTCTTTATATTATTGAACACTTTATTTTGAAGCATTAGACGAAAAAAACTTTAATAGATGCATGAGCTACTAAGAAACAAAGAAATCTGGTGTCTGCAAGCAAGTAGCTGCAACAAAGTTCTTTCTAATCATCTTTGTCTTGCTGACTTCGATTTGCAGATCAAAATCATGAAGGTGATGTATTTACCCGAACTAAGTGAAATGTATCAGAGATTTGCTAGTTATCTTCCGCAGGTTTGTAATCACTTCAAGGTTTTCATGGTGATGGTCTGTGATAGATCCCTCCAACTAGATCTCCTATTTAATTATTGCAGCCATGTATACCGCCTACATGGGATTGTTAATGCCAGTAGTAGTTTACTTTTTCACTTACAATGCCAATAATATTATTTGCTACAGAGTCTTGTTACTTGTAACATTGCTATTTTGTTGCTTACACATCGTGTATGTTGTTCTTTCTGTTTGCCAGCACAATTCTCTTCCACAACCACCAAAATCAAAGCAGCTTGACAAACTGAATTTCTTCATGACCATGTTGGAGCGCCTCATATCAGTCTTACAGATTTCCAAAAGTAGCATTTCACCTGATTTGAAAGACAAGTTGGTTTTATATGAAAAACAGATGGTAAATTTTATTAATATAAATAGACGTAGGAAGCCAGTTTCTTCTCTGCAGCAAGGGCAGCTCCCCCCATCGCGTATGCACTCCATGCAGCTTTCACAATCTCACATTACTAGAGTGCAATCTCATGAAAATCAAATGAACCCACAGTTGCTTTTAATGAACTTACAAGGTTCTGCAGCAACAATGCAGCAGAACAATATGGCGAGCTTGCAGCAAAGTTCTATTTCTTCTTTATCTGGAACAGCACAGCAGAACATGATGTATTGGTTGCAGCCTAGTTCCTGTTAAACTCTTAGATTCGATTTGGATTTTCTGGGAAAAGAGAAGAAGAAAGGAGTTCGATTTGGATTTTCTGGGAAAAGAGAAGAAGAAAGGAGACTGCCAAAAATTCTCTGCAAAACTGAATGTGCTATGGCAATATGAGCTGAGCTATATTCATTTATATGTCAAACCGATTTAAATAATGATCAGTACAAAAATGATATGCCAATGTGTGTATGACACTTGACCCTTCCTATAGGCATTTCAGCCACAAAATCTCAACCATTCAAGTGATCTAAGCTATTACTTAGTCACCACAAGCAGTAAAACTATAAATCAGTAAAACCATTTACACATCAACACTCCCTTCTAAATGTTTTATTGATTTCACTCCAACTCCCTTAGGTAGCAAAACCTTTCTCTAGGCAATGCCTTTGTGAAGATGTTTGCAATTTGATCTTGACCTCTGCAATATATCAGATCCACCACTCCTTGAATTGCATCTCTGATGAAATGAAACTTTCTTCCTATATGCTTTTGATCTTTGATGAAACACTAGATTCTTAGACATAGCTATAGCAGAAGTTTTGTCACACATAATTGGTATAGCTTCTAGTTGCTCCTCTCCAAAATCACCAAGTGCAAATCTTAGCCAGATTGCACGAGTTGTTGCTTTTGCAGCAATTACATATTCAGCCTCTGCAGTTGACAAAGCAACACCGCTTTGCTTCACCGAGGCCCAAGAGAATGCACCACTGCCAAATGAAAATCCATACCCAGATGTGCTTTTCATATCCTCCTCTGAACCATTCCAATCATATCACAAAATCCAATTAAGACAACATATTTTCCAAACACATATTTAATGCCAAAATCCAAAGTTCCTTGTACATACCTCAATACTCTTCTTGCAGCTCCAAAATGCTTCTTTGAAGGACCATGCATAAATCTAGCAAGCAAACTAGCTGAATACATGATGTCAAGTCTAGTTGCTGTTAGATACAGTAAACTCCCAACTATTTTCCTGTAGGTCTCCTCATCTGCAAGTTCACATTCATCTTCTCTTTTAAGTTTCTCAATTGGAACCAGTGGTGTGCTCACTGGTTTGCAGTCCTTCAATCCAAACTTGTTAAGAAGAGTCTTGGCATATTTCTATTGATGAATAAAGATTCTCCCTTCTTTCTGGATTACTCCCATTCCAAGAAAGTGATACAATAAGCCAAGATCAGTCATCTCATACTTGTTCATCACATCCTCCTTGAACTCTTTCAACATCTCAATGCTACTTCCAGTGTAAACAATATCATCCACATATATTGACACAATGATTGCACCCATACATTCTTTGGTCTTCACATACAGTGTAGCTTCACTTATGCTTCTTTGAAATCCACACATGAGTAGATGTGTGTCAATCTCACCATACTAGGCCCTTGGTGCATGCTTCAAATGTAACATCCTCGACCCAATTTCACTATTCAATCCCGATTATTTATTCAAATAAATAATTTTGGCGAAATTACAGCTTTGCCACTTTGGGATTAAGGGTATTTTAGGAACTTTAAAATTCCAAAAGAATTTGGGAAATTGAGTTGTGCCGTTGCGTCCGGCTCGTCGAAACGAGTTCGTGGATATGCGGTACAGCGAATTCCGGGTTGTAACGATCGAGAAGCGATTAGAAGAAGAAAAAAAAAAAAAAAAAACGAATTTCAGATTTTACTGTAGCGGCTACAGTAAAATGCTACAGTTCCGCTACAGTGAAATCGGTTCTTCTTCCTCCCCCGACCTCTTTCTCTTTCTCTCCCATTTTTCTTCCTCTCTTCGGGCCAATCTTTGGCAGGCGATTTCTCCCTCCACAAAAGTCCGTTTCAGGTGATTCCAATTGCTAAATCTTCGTCTCTTCCTCCTCTACAAAGCCTGCCCATTCCCCCAGCTCAGAAATCCAAGGATTTTAAACTGGAGCGACTGAAAGTTCGATGGTTATCAAACTTTCCGACGAGTTTTCCGGCGACTCCGGCAACCGTTTGGGTCGAGTGAGGTATGAAACTTCATCTACTCTTCATACTCTATCCATTTATGTATGTTTTGTAGATCGGTTTCAAGCCTAGGTTGTTCGATTTAGAAACCCATATTTGGCCGGTTTTTGAGTTGAATTTCCGGCCACTTGCCGGCCAAACTAGGTATTGCCGTAGTTGAATAAAATGCTCCACTTGTTGAGTTGAACCTTTACCAGAAGTCTTGACCCTTGGTTTGAAGTTTTTCCGGTCACCGGAATTACTATGCACACCCAATTCCGGTGAGTTTCGGGGCACTGTTGTGGTGGTGCATTGTGTCCCAAAATGTTTCCCATGTCGTCCTGAGCACGTAGGTGTGCTCGGATTCCAATTTGGTTATCGTTTGACGGCCGAACGGATTTACGCCTATTATGCGTTATCCGGGTTCGATATGTTCGGGCCGTTGGATCGGTCCCATTTCCAAGTATGTTGTTCCCGTACCTCTAGGATCGTGTAGGAACAAACGGATTAAGAATCGGAGTCCGGATACTCCGAATCATTAACCCTAGGGTTAGGTAACTTGGTCGTGCGATTGGCGCAGGTTCCGACCGCTCGATCGAGACCAAACTGCCTGGACGTGTTTAGTAAACCTTGTTGAACATTTAGGAATGTTCGGATCGAAAATCGGAGGTCGTGGGCCCCGGAGGCCCGGTTGACCTATTCGGGAAGTTTGACCAATCGGTTGACCGTGAGTCTTCCGAGGTAGTCCCACCTGTTTAAGAGCGTAGTTTGACTCTAGAAACTCCCCGGTAGTCGTGTACGCTTACTTTGAGACCCGAGAACTAGTTTCTTGAGTTAAAGTTGGTTGTTGAGTACGCGTATTAATTAAACCGTTTATTCTCTCAATTAGGTACTCTTGCTTCGCGTACTCAGGAAGAAAAGCTCTCTAAGGATTGAGCAGCGTGGACTTGTTGTGAGTGGACATTTGTTTTTGAACGAGCATATTTTTAAAGAATGAATTGCAATGCATATGAAATGATTTCTTTTGATTATTAGAATTTTAAATATTGTTTAAGTCTTGGACTTGGTTTTTGATAGAATTATCGGAAAGTTTATGCATATAAAACTAGTCACTTTGACTAAGGGGTTTTAATGATATTTTGAATCTTGGATTTGATTTTTATGGAATATTTGGAATTTAAATTATATTCAAAGTTTATGCATGTTTTGGAGTCCCGGTTTATTTGTGGGACATGGATGGCTATACTTTAAATTAAAGGTTTTTGAGTATTAAATTTGGGACGGGACCATCGTCCGGTGATCTTCGTATATGGTTTTGGGTATGGTGAAATACCCGGGAATTTCTTGAGGATTCATTATTATGTTGGTTTTCATAATTATTTATATTGGTTATTTTGATCTTGGAATTTTTATATTGTTTTAAATCAAGGAATTTTCTATTGACTTTAATATTTGAAATTTGTTAAGAGAATGTGAATTTTATGTTTTCGGGAATTTAATAGTTTATATTTTATCTTTTATATTTAAACGTTGATTAAATGTTTTGGGTCTTGGATTTCATGTTTTTAAGAAATTCTATTTACATTTCGATTATGGAGTTATATATATATTTGTTTCAATTGTGGAACTTGTGTTTTAGGGGTTATACTAATTATATTTGATAATGAAAGTTTATGAATACTTTGGGTTCCAGATATAAATATGTTGAGACAGTTGTGTCTATATTCTTATGGTATATATTTTGGGTGTCATTTATGGACGGGGTAACGTCCGGATATTATTATGTTCGGGTTTGGGTACGGGCTGAATACCCTGGTATTTAGGGTATGTCAGGGATTATGTATACTAGATGGAGTGCTATTAGCACCACTTTATGTACCTCCCGGATCTTGGTTCTTGAAATGGATACAGGATACAAAGGAACCCGGTTCACCCTTGGCGGGGTGTTCTTGTAGGCCCATGCAGTGATCTGCAGCGTAGGACTTTATTCAGCTGCACATTATTGAGGTATTTTCTTTTGTGCATGTCTGGGAGTTAGTCCCAGTTGGGACGGCTGGTTCCCTGGCTATGTGGTTGTAAAGGAATTTTTCTCCACGTAGTCACCAACAATCCCCTTGTTGGATTGTTTCCCGGTACAAGTATTGGTCTAAGAGTCTTACTATTTATATATAGTATATATATACCTATTACTATACTTCCATTCTTATTTTCTTTTAAGTGAGGATCCTTCCTTACTTGCTGTGCCTACGGGCATTGCGTCGAAAGCATTGGTTGGGAATTTGGTTTTCTTGATTTTTAGTCGTTTTAGTTTTACATTTTCCTTGTTGGGATTTTATGAGAATTTACATTTTTGTTATTATAAATATATATATGGGGGTGTGTCTATGGATGTTATTTCCAGGATTTATTATATTTGGATATGTGCACCTACGTTGATGCACAGTGCGATTTTAAATTAAGGTTTGAAGCTGGACAGTTGGGTTCCAGGAAAAAGGGAAGTTATTCAATGTTGTTATTTATGTTTTACTTAAACGGAATATTTTTGGATGGATTCAATTCCATGGTTTTTATTTTAAGAACTCGGTGTTCAAGTTGTGGTTTCAAGAATTTGCGGAAGTAGCAAAGCTACGCTTTTCTTTATGGTTTTTCAAGATATGAATTTAATAGAATTGTTTTCAAGTATCGGTTCGTTTAAGTATGTATGTATACATAAGGATTTTTGTTGCATAAGTGCTTTATCATTATTTGCGAAAACGGAGGGTTATTATATTCATTGAAAAAGGAGGTTTAAAGTTGATTTTTCGTCCACTCACATTTTCTGTTTTGCGCCCCCCAGGTACTAGATCCCGAGGTCGAGACCACCACGTCGAGGCATCACGGCTAATGGCTCCTGTAGGAGTTTTCTTGTATTTTGACATTGCTATCCTTTGCACAGGTTGTAAAGTTTAAATTTCTTTAGATTGCTTCGTAGTGCTCACCTAGGATTGAGGTAGAGGCCGAAGGCCTCCCTATTAATCTGTGTGCTTCTGCTTTGTGCATGCTGCCTGTTGGGAAATTTTCTGTTGTTTTTAACAGGTGGAACATTTTGGGAAAACCCACTTTTCAGGGGAGACTCTGTCGAATTTTCGGCAGAAGTCAACTTTCCTATTTCCTTAAACCAAGGTTAAGGGGCGTTTTAGTAAATTAAGTTCCTGCGTCAGGGTAGTGTCTGACGGGAAGCAGGGTTGGACACGAGTTCCGAGGGGGAATTCGGGTCCGGTCCTGTCAACTTGGTATCAGAGCATTAGGTTCAATTTTCTGTGGACTCCGCACCTCGTGTGCATCCTTAGTATCGTTAAGTGTAGTGTGTTCGGTTCTAAAGTGATGCCTCTTCGACGTGGATGACCTCATAAGACGTTTCAGGTACGTTTTGTAAGTTTGTTTCTCTTAATTTGCGGTAAAGTTTAACTCCCGGTTGGGAAGGTTGTTGAGTTGACTGTGAGAGTTGACTAACTCCGTTAAAGAGTTGTGGTTTTGCGGTGACAAGTTCTGTTTATCGTTTTGTTGAGATCCTGAGGTAACTTTTGTGATCTCAAAACGGCGTTAGCAAAGGCTTGCTGGGTTTGGTAGTGTGGAACCTGAAGTCAGTCCGGTAGGAAAGTTTGCGATGAACTTTCAGAAGAAGGTTCGGTTCTAGTAAGTTAAAACGGAAAGGTGTTGTGAGGTTAACCAAAGGAAGGTAGTGGAGATTGCTAACTAGATGATGACAAGTGCGTCACTGTTAGCAAAGGAACTGTTTAGTTTGAGATCGAAAGTTTATTGGAACAAAGTTCCATATAACTGAGTACGGGTTAGTGAAGTGCACGTGTTTAAGACTGGAGAGGGTAAAACTGTTGAACTTCTCAATGGTGTCTTGAGGAGTTGACTAGTGATGGAAGTATCACTAGATGAAGTTGGGGAATGAGGACGTTCCCAAGATTGTTGTCGTTGAAGTTAGGGACAACATTGTGGTAGTAAGTGTGGTTGGTATCGTGATCCACTCGAGAACTTGAGGGGACCACGATAGAGAAATAGTTTGCTTGGAGGTTGGTTTCGGTTGAGTGTCATGGTTGCATTAAGCTGATGCAACAACAATTTTGGTTCGGTTCTTTGCACTGGTGGTTGCAAGGCAAGTAGTTGTATCTGAGGACTGGTATGGCTACTATCTCGGTGTCGACCATTTTCTCAAAGTGAAATTGGTCGAGTGTGTGTAATAAGGGGAACCTGAGACTTATGTTTCGGGATAATCGAAGACCCATGTTCGGGTTAGGTGGATGTATGAACGGAGTAAGTGGCGGTGTACTCTGCCAAGGTGTTGAACTTTCACAATTGGTCGAAGGTTGGAACTCTGGGAAATTTGAAGGTGTGAAAAGAGGAATTGGAGAAAAGGAAGGTTAGTAAATTTCACTAAGCTGGAGATGTTACACTTGTGTGGCATCCGGGGAAAAACTAATTAGTCGCGGTTATCTCAAGCCCGAGAGCCCAGATAGCCTTGGAGTTGGTTAAGGCTGGTAAAGAAAGTTGAAGAGTCAAAGTAGCTAAGGGGTTAAAAGTTGTTTGTTGACAGTGAAACGGTGACACTAAGGTAACTTGGTGGTCGTGGAATAGGTAGATCGAAGCCTAGTGAGTTGAACTCTAGGTTAACCTGCTAGTTTTTCGGCGGTTGACTTTCAGGAAATGTTCAGGTGCTCGGGGTAAGCCTTACGAAACGTTAGTTTGTCGGAACAAGTTTCCGTGTGAGTGAGTGCAATCGTTGTGGTGCACGCGTTTAGCTTGGAAGAGGTAAGACAGTTCAGTATCTGAACTGAGTCTTGACGGTTGAATTGTTGGCGGAAGTGCCCCTGTCTAATCGAAGCAATGTGGTACCGGTGGTGTGGGAAGGTAGAAAGGAAAATGTTCGTGACTTGTCGGTTTCCATGTGAGACCCGGACTTGTCGAACGAGTGTTTGAGACACAACGAAAGAATTTGGAGTTGGATGGGTTAAGTCCAAAGTAAAAGAAGGTTCAGGGGAGAATGGTTACCTTGTGTAACGTTGGAGTGATAGGTTAATTCCTGGAGATTCGTTGCCAAGTGTACTTCTTTTTACGGTGAAGTATCGGATGTTCAATGACATTGTTTGACTTCTTGACCTTGTCAGAGTCATGGTGATGTCTTGGAAAAATTTGTTGAAGGTTTTCATTTGAAGAAAGTAAGAACTGTGTTTGTGGGCAACGAAGGATAAGTTGTAGAGTGGAAGGAAGTAGTGTAGTCGAAGTGTGATTTACGAAGTTAAGGGGCTGAAGTACAGCTCACTCTTCTTTCGAGTTGGTTGCGGAATTTCGAGGACGAAATTCTTATAAGGGGGGTAGGTTGTAACATCCCTGACCCAATTTCACTATTCAATCCCGATTATTTATTCAAATAAATAATTTTGGCGAAATTACAGTTTTGCCACTGGGATTAAGGGTATTTTAGGAACTTTAAAATTCCAAAAAGAATTTGGGAAATTGAGTTGTGCCGTTGCGTCCGGCTCGTCGAAACGAGTTCGTGGATATGCGGTACAGCGAATTCCGGGTTGTAACGATCGAGAAGCGATTAGAAGAAGAAAAAAAAAAAAAAAAAAACGAATTTCAGATTTTACTGTAGCGGCTACAGTAAAATGCTACAGTTCCGCTACAGTGAAATCGGTTCTTCTTCCTCCCCCGACCTCTTTCTCTTTCTCTCCCATTTTTCTTCCTCTCTTCGGGCCAATCTTTGGCAGGCGATTTCTCCCTCCACAAAAGTCCGTTTCAGGTGATTCCAATTGCTAAATCTTCGTCTCTTCCTCCTCTACAAAGCCTGCCCATTCCCCCAGCTCAGAAATCCAAGGATTTTAAACTGGAGCGACTGAAAGTTCGATGGTTATCAAACTTTCCGACGAGTTTTCCGGCGACTCCGGCAACCGTTTGGGTCGAGTGAGGTATGAAACTTCATCTACTCTTCATACTCTATCCATTTATGTATGTTTTGTAGATCGGTTTCAAGCCTAGGTTGTTCGATTTAGAAACCCATATTTGGCCGGTTTTTGAGTTGAATTTCCGGCCACTTGCCGGCCAAACTAGGTATTGCCGTAGTTGAATAAAATGCTCCACTTGTTGAGTTGAACCTTTACCAGAAGTCTTGACCCTTGGTTTGAAGTTTTTCCGGTCACCGAATTACTATGCACACCCAATTCCGGTGAGTTTCGGGCACTGTTGTGGTGGTGCATTGTGTCCCAAAATGTTTCCCATGTCGTCCTGAGCACGTAGGTGTGCTCGGATTCCAATTTGGTTATCGTTTGACGGTCGAACGGATTTACGCCTATTATGCGTTATCCGGGTTCGATATGTTCGGGCCGTTGGATCGGTCCCATTTCCAAGTATGTTGTTCCCCGTACCTCTAGGATCGTGTAGGAACAAACGGATTAAGAATCGGAGTCCCGGATACTCCGAATCATTAACCCTAGGGTTAGGTAACCCGGTCGTGCGATTGGCGCAGTTCCGACCGCTCGATCGAGACCAAACTGCCTGGACGTGTTTAGTAAACCTTGTTGAACATTTAGGAATGTTCGGATCGAAAATCGGAGGTCGTGGGCCCCGGAGGCCCGGTTGACCTATTCGGGAAGTTTGACCAATCGGTTGACCGTGAGTCTTCCGAGGTAGTCCCACCTGTTTAAGAGCGTAGTTTGACTCTAGAAACTCCCCGGTAGTCGTGTACGCTTACTTTGAGACCCGAGAACTAGTTTCTTGAGTTAAAGTTGGTTGTTGAGTACGCGTATTAATTAAACCGTTTATTCTCTCAATTAGGTACTCTTGCTTCGCGTACTCCGGAAGAAAAGCTCTCTAAGGATTGAGCAGCGTGGACTTGTTGTGAGTGGACATTTGTTTTTGAACGAGCATATTTTTAAAGAATGAATTGCAATGCATATGAAATGATTTCTTTTGATTATTAGAATTTTAAATATTGTTTAAGTCTTGGACTTGGTTTTTGATAGAATTATCGGAAAGTTTATGCATATAAAACTAGTCACTTTGACTAAGGGGTTTTAATGATATTTTGAATCTTGGATTTGATTTTTATGGAATATTTGGAATTTAAATTATATTCAAAGTTTATGCATGTTTTGGAGTCCCGGTTTATTTGTGGGACATGGATGGCTATACTTTAAATTAAAGGTTTTTGAGTATTAAATTTGGGACGGGACCATCGTCCGGTGATCTTCGTATATGGTTTTGGGTATGGTGAAATACCGGGAATTTCTTGAGGATTCATTATTATGTTGGTTTTCATAATTATTTATATTGGTTATTTTGATCTTGGAATTTTTATATTGTTTTAAATCAAGGAATTTTCTATTGACTTTAATATTTGAAATTTGTTAAGAGAATGTGAATTTTATGTTTTCGGGAATTTAATAGTTTATATTTTATCTTTTATATTTAAACGTTGATTAAATGTTTTGGGTCTTGGATTTCATGTTTTTAAGAAATTCTATTTACATTTCGATTATGGAGTTATATATATATTTGTTTCAATTGTGGAACTTGTGTTTTAGGGGTTATACTAATTATATTTGATAATGAAAGTTTATGAATACTTTGGGTTCCAGATATAAATATGTTGAGACAGTTGTGTCTATATTCTTATGGTATATATTTTGGGTGTCATTTATGGACGGGGTAACGTCCGGATATTATTATGTTCGGGTTTGGGTACGGGCTGAATACCCTGGTATTTAGGGTATGTCAGGGATTATGTATACTAGATGGAGTGCTATTAGCACCACTTTATGTACCTCCCCGGATACTGGTTACTGAAATGGATACAGGATACAAAGGAACCCGGTTCACCCTTGGCGGGGTGTTACTGTAGGCCCATGCCGGGCAGTCTGCGCGCGTAGGACTTTATTCAGCTGCACATTATTGAGGTATTTTCTTTTGTGCATGTCTGGGAGTTAGTCCCCAGTTGGGACGGCTGGTTCCCTGGCTATGTGGTTGTAAAGGAATTTTTCTCCACGTAGTCAGTCAACAATCCCCTTGTTGGATTGTTTCCCCGGTACAAGTATTGGTCTAAGAGTCTTACTATTTATATATAGTATATATATACCTATTACTATACTTCCATTCTTATTTTCTTTTAAGTGAGGATCCTTCCTTACTTGCTGTGCCTACGGGCATTGCGTCGGGAAACAGTTGGTTGGGAATTTGGTTTTCTTGATTTTTAGTCGTTTTAGTTTTACATTTTCCTTGTTGGGATTTTATGAGAATTTACATTTTTGTTATTATAAATATATATATGGGGGTGTGTCTATGGATGTTATTTCCAGGATTTATTATATTTGGATATGTGCACCGGGACAGTGATGCACAGGTACTGATTTTAAATTAAGGTTTGAAACTGGACAGGTTGGGTTCCAGGAAAAAGGGAAGTTATTCAATGTTGTTATTTATGTTTTACTTAAACGGAATATTTTTGGATGGATTCAATTCCATGGTTTTTATTTTAAGAACTCAGTGTTCAAGTTGTGGTTTCAAGAATTTGCGGAAGTAGCAAAGCTACAGTTTTCTTTATGGTTTTTCAAGATATGAATTTAATAGAATTGTTTTCAAGTATCGGTTCGTTTAAGTATGTATGTATACATAAGGATTTTTGTTGCATAAGTGCTTTATCATTATTTGCGAAAACGGAGGGGGTTATTATATTCATTGAAAAAGGAGGTTTAAAGTTGATTTTTCGTCCACTCACATTTTCTGTTTTGCGCCCCCCAGGTACTAGATCCCGAGGTCGAGACCACCACGTCGAGGCATCACGGCTAATGGCTCCTGTAGGAGTTTTCTTGTATTTTGACATTGCTATCCTTTGCACAGGTTGTAAAGTTTAAATTTCTTTAGATTGCTTCGTAGTGCTCACCTAGGATTGAGGTAGAGGCCGAAGGCCTCCCTATTAATCTGTGTGCTTCTGCTTTGTGCATGCTGCCTGTTGGGAAATTTTCTGTTGTTTTTAACAGGTGGAACATTTTGGGAAAACCCACTTTTCAGGGGAGACTCTGTCGAATTTTCGGCAGAAGTCAACTTTCCTATTTCCTTAAACCAAGGTTAAGGGGCGTTTTAGTAAATTAAGTTCCTGCGTCAGGGTAGTGTCTGACGGGAAGCAGGGTTGGACACGAGTTCCGAGGGGGAATTCGGGTCCGGTCCTGTCATCAAACCATAGAGGGTCTTTCTTAACTTATAAACCTTATCTTCTGCACCCTTAACTTCAAATCCTTCAAGTTGTTCAATGTAGACTTCCTCCTTCAACACTCCATTTAGAAATGCTGATTTCACATCCAATTGGAAAAGTTTCCAATTTTTGTGTGCTGCCAAAGCAATGAGGGTTCTAATTGTATCCAACCTTGCCACTGGAGCAAAGGTTTCGTTGAAATCAACCCCTGGCTTCTGTGTGTATCCCTTAGCTACAAGCGCTGCCTTGTGCTTCTGGATAGAACCATCAAGATTCAGCTTTGTCTTGAAGATCCATCTCACACCCACAATTGGTTTGTTACCAAGTCTTTCAACCATCTCCCATGTAGAATTCTTTTCAATCATTGAGATCTCTTCCCTCATAGCTTGATTCCATGCCTCATCTTGAGTTGCTTCAGCAAAGTTTTCAGGTTCCGCAATACTTACTTGGCACTATGCAAAAACTTCATTTAAGTTTTTCCACTTCAAGGGTGTGTGATCATAAAGCTTAGATGTTTCAATCTCACAAGGATTTGGTCTTGGTGAAGCTTGTCTCCTCTCTTGAGCTAATGTAATGACTGCATTTAGTGATGTTCTGACACTTGGTGATTCTAGAGCTTGATTAGGTGATTCAAACTCCTCCTCCCCTTCAGTTATTCTTGATTCCTCACTGCTATACCACGGAATTGACAAGTGCTGCTTTTCATTTGCTTCCTAATTCCACAGAGATTTCTCATCAAATATCATACTCCTTGACACTATTACTTTCTGAGTTCTCAAATTAAACACCATATACCCTTTTTCACAGGTTCCGTATGTTGATGTGTAAATTGGTTTTATTGATTTACTTTTACTATTTTACTGTTACAGTTGGATGTGACTAAGTAACAGCTTATATTCACTTTCTGTTAGGCGAATTTTGTGTGGCTCAAAGGCCTATAGGAAATTGCCAAGTGTCATACACACATTGGCTGATCTCTTTTGTAAGATCTGGATGTAACCTTTTTGCTAGCTTTATATACAAGCATACGCTGCTGAGCTCAATATGAGCCAGTGCATTCATCTTCAGTACTATCAAGAAACAACAATTGCTACAGTAGCATAATCTGGCAGCTACATCGGGCTGACCCATTCTCTCCAAAAACACTGTTTTATTGCTATTCTCCTAGACCCATTTATCAACATCCAAAACACACCTTCAAATCTTAACATGGTATAATTGAGCCAGGTTCTTTCTTGAATCTGGGCGATGTTTTCCGCCTTGAGTATTCGAAGATTTCAACGCAAAATCTTCATATCTAAATCAATTTAGTCTAACATGGCTAGTTCGATTGGAAGGGAGTCACGAACTCCGATTTTCAATGGAGAAAATTACGAGCTTTGGAGGATTCGTATGAAGACGATCCTCAGATCGTACGGAATCTGGGAATTGGTTGAAGAAGGTGTACCAATTCTAGATCCAAAAGGCAAAACGAAGGAGACGGAGACATCAGACAAATCTGCTCTGTCTGAGCTCCTGAAGCAAGATGCAAAGGCACTGGATCTCATCCAAGGCGCTGTCTCAGATGAGCTCTTTCCCAGAATCTCCAACGAAGTGACTGCGAAAGGAGATTGGGATCTGCTACAACAAGAATACAGAGGAGATGAGCGTGTAAGGTCAGTCAAATTGCAAGGTTTGAGACGAGATTTTGAATACACTCGTATGCCTGAAGATGAATCTCTATCTGCTTATTTGACTAGATTGTTTGAATTGATAAATGAAATGAAGAGCATGGATGCTAAAATTAAAAACTCAGAAGGAGAGTTATCCAATAGTAGAATTGTGTAGAAATTGTTGATAAGTCTCACAAAGACTTATGACCCTGTTTGCACAGTCATTGAACAAACCAAGGATCTGGATTCAATAGAAGTGCATGAGGTTGTGGCCACCCTGAAGGTGTTCGAGCAAAGGTTTGAGAGACACTCTGGGAATATTATTGAGAAGGCGTTTGCTAGTATGGGTGTGAAGGGAGCTAACTCCTCATCCTCTACAGGGAGTGGTCAATCTAAGAAGAATTGGAAGAATAAAAGAAAGAAATGGGATGATCAACCCAATTCGGGTTGGAAGAATGAAAACGGGAAAAGTGATCAGAACAAAGGAACTTGTAAGCACTGTAACAAGATGCATTATGGTGAATGCTGATTCAAGGACAAATTCAAGTGTCACCGATGTAGCAAATTTGGTCACATTACTAGGAATTGCTCTAGCAATATACAGAATAAGGCTGGACCAGTTGCTCATTTTGCAGAAAATCAAACATCGGAGTCAACCAATATGTTCTATGCCTCTCACTCGCTGTCAAAACCAACTGATCTTGGTGCTTGGTATATTGACAGTGGGTGCAGCAATCATATGACATCTCACGAGTCACTGCTCTATAACATTGATAGGAGTTTGAAGTGCAAGGTGAAGATGGGAACAGGGGAATTGGTTCAAGCTTCTGGAAAAGGGACTCTTGTGATCGAGCTGAAGGATGGTCCCAGATACATACAAGAAGTGATGATTGTACCGGGTTTAGATGAAAATTTTCTAAGTGCTGGACAAATGATTGCATGGCTATTGGCTTGTATTTGGTGATTCCATGGTGAATATATATGCTGATAGGAAGATGGAAGAGCTGGTGGCTACTGTTCCAATTAAAGGGAATAGATGTTTTCCTATGAAGTTTGAATTCATGAACCCGATGATGGCAAATAGAGCTGCAGTTGAGGATCACTCATGGAACATAGGAGATTTGGTCATTTGAACTATGTTAGCCTAAAGATACTACAAGACAAAGAAATGGTGGTTGGACTTCCTAGGTTGGAAAGTTTTGAAGATGTGTGTGAGGCTGTGCTACGGGCAAGGCTCATAGAGAAGCATTTGACAAAACTGAAGTATGGAGAGCTTCACAACCATTCTTAATAGGTGTCCTACAAGTGCTCTTAAGAACAAGACTCCGTTTGAAGCATTCAGTGGAAGAAAGTCTCGAGTAAAGCATATGAGAGTATTCGGTTCTCTATGTTATACTCATATTCCATCTCCAGAGGCACAAGCTGGAAGATACTGGTGAGAAGAGAGTCTTTGTTGGGTATGGAACCTGTGAGAAAGGGTATCGGTGTTCAACCCGAGAACTCGGAAAGTAATTGTGTCAAGAAGTGTAATATTTGATGAGAAGTCTCTCTGGAATTGGGAAACAAATGAGGAAGTGCACATGTCAGTTCCTTGGGACAGTAATGAGGAAGCAGAGGTGACTGAAGACAAGGTGGAGTTTGAGTCTTCTAATCAAACTCTATCTTCTCCTTCAGCCCGATCTACACCAAGTGATGTTTTACCAAGTGCCCGATCTTCATCATCATGTGCCCGATCTTCACCAAACTCAAATCGGGGTGAAGGAAATAAATCTAAATCCTATGATCATACACCTGTGAAGTGGAAGAGTCTAAATGACATCTTTGCATAGTGCAAAGTAAGCATTGTGGAGCCTGAAAACTTTGCTGAAACAACTCAAGATAAGGCTTGGAATCAAGCTATGAAAGAAGAGATCACAATGATCGAGAAGAACTCTACATGGGAGATGGTTAACAGACCTGGTAACAAACCAGTTGTTAGTGTGAGATGGATCTTCAAGACAAAGCTGCATCTTGATGGTTGTATCCAAAAGCACAAGGCACGGCTTATAGCTATGGGATACACACGAAGCCAGGAGTAGATTTCAACGAAACATTTGATCCAATGGCAAGATTGGATACAATCAGAACTCTAATTGCTCTGGCTGCTCAAAGGAATTGGAAACTTTTCCAATTGGATGTGAAATCAACATTTCTAAATGGAGTGTTGAAAGAGGAAGTTTACATCGAGCAACCTGAAGGTTTTGAAGTTAAGGGAGCGGAAGACAAGGTCTATAAGTTGAAGAAAGCTCTCTATGGTTTGAAGCAGGCACCGAGGGCTTAATATGGTGAAATTGACACTCATCTACTCAAATGTGGATTTCAGAGAATCATAAGTGAAGCTACTCTGTATGTGAAGACTAAAGAAAGAATTGGTGCAGTCATTGTGTCAATATATGTGGATGACATTGTGTACACTAGAAGCAGCATTGAAATGATGACAGAGTTCAAGGAGGATATGATGAACAATTATGAGATGACCGATATTGGGTTGATGCATCATTTTCTAGGAATATGAGTAATCTAGAAAGAATGGAGAATCTTCATTCATCAACAGAAGTATGTCAAGACTCTGCTTGACATATTTGGTTTGAAGGACTGGAAACCAATGAGCATACCACTTGTTCCAATAGAGAAACTCAAAAGAGAAGAAGAAAGTGAACTTGCAGATGAGGAGACCTACAGGAAAATTGTGGGAAGCTTACTGTATTTGATAGCAACTAGGCCTGACATCATGTATTCAACTAGTTTGCTTGCTCGATTTATGCATGGTTCCTCAAATAAGCATTTTGAAGCTGCAAGAAGAGTGCTGAGGTATGTGCAAGGAACTATGGATTATGGAATTGAATATAAGTCTGGAAAGCCAGCTATGTTGATTGGATATTGTGATAGTGATTGGGGTGGTTTAGAAGATGACATGAAAAGCACATCGGGTTATGCCTTTTCACTTGGTAGTGGTGCATTTTCTTGGGCATCAGTGAAACAGAACAGTGTTGCTTTATCAACTGCAAAGGCTGAATATGTCAATGCTGCAGAAGCAACAACTCAAGCAATTTGGCTAAGATTTGTACTGGAAGATTTTGGAAAAGAACAACTTGAAGCTACACCAATCATGTGTGATAACACATCTGTTATAGCCATGTCTAAAAATCCTATGTTCCATCAGAGATCAAAGCACATAGGAAGAAAGTTCCATTTAATTAGAGATGCAATTCAAGAAGGAGTGGTGTATTTGATCTATTGCAAAGGTCAAGATCAAGTTGCAAACATTTTCACAAAGGCATTGTCAAAGGAAAGGTTCTGCATCCTAAGAGAACTACTTAGGGTGAAATCAGCAAACCATTTAGAAGGGAGTGTTGATGTGTAAATTGGTTTTACTGATTTACTTTTACTATTTTACTGTTACTACTGGATGTGACTAAGTGTGAGATCCCACATCGGCCAACGGAGAGGGGGTGATGTGTCTTATATGTACATGTCCATCTCCAAATAGCACGAGGCCTTTTGGGAGCTCACTGGCTTCGGAGTTGTGGGAACTCCGAAGTTAAGCGAGTTGTGGCTTAGAGCAATCCCAGGATGGGTGACCTACTGGGAAGTTGCTCGTGAGTTCCCAGAAACAAAACCGTGAGGGCCCCGGTCCAAAGCGAACAATATCGTGCTACGGCGGAGTGATTCTGGGATGTGACACTAAGTAACAGCTTAGATTCACTTTCTATTAGGCGAATTTTGTGTGGCTCAAAGGCTTATAGGAAATTGCCAAGTGTCATACACACATTGGCTGATCTCTTTTGTAAGATCTGGATGTAACCGTTTTTGCTAGCTTTATATACAAGCATACGCTGCTGAGCTAAATATGAGCCAGTGCATTCATCTTCAGTACTATCAAGCAACAACAATTGCTACAGTAGCATAATCTGGCAGCTACATTGGGCTGACCCATTCTCTCCAAAAACACTGTTTTATTGCTATTCTCCGTGCCCGATTTATCAACATCCAAAACAAACCTTCAAATCTTAACACCATACCCAACAAAAACTCCCTTCTTACCAATTTCTTCTAATTTATGTCTCAGCTGGGATGTAATATGAGTATAGCAAAGAGAACCAAATATTCTCATATGCTTTACTCCAGGTTTTCTTCCACTGAATGCCTCAAAAGGGGTTTTATTCTTGAGAGCACTTATAGGGCACCTATTGAGAATATAGACTGCAGTGTTAACTGCTTCTCCCCAAAATTTGATTGGCATTCTCTTTTCATAAAGCATTGTCCTAGCCATCTCCACAATGGTCCTATTCTTCCTCTCTGCAACTCCATTTTGTTGAGGAGAATAAGCCACTGTTAATTGCCTTTCAAGCCCCAAGTATTCACAAAACTTACTGGATTCAGTTGAAGTGTATTCACCTCCCTTGTCTATTCTTAACTTCTTTATCTAAAACCCACTCTACAACTCCACCATGGCCTTGGATCTTTTGAAAACTGAAAACACACTTGATTTGTGTTGCAAGTAAAACACCCAACACATCCTTGTATGATCATCAATGAATGCAAGAAAATATATATTTCCTCCAATTATAGTGACCTGCAGTGGACCACACACATCTGAGTGCACCAACTCCAATGGTTGTGAAGCTCTCCACACCTCATTTTTGTCAAAAGCTTCTCTGTGAGCTTTACCCGTAGCACATCCCTTACACACATCTTCAAAATTCTCCAATCTAGAAAGTCCAAGCACCATTTCTTTGTCTTGTAGCATCTTCAGACAAACATAATTGAAGTGACCAAATGTCCCATGCCATTTCCATAAGTGATCCTCAACTGTTGCTCTATTTTCCATCACATGGTTCATGAATTCAAACTTCATAGGAAAACACCTATTTCCTCTCATTAGAACACTAGCAACCAGCTATTTCAATTCTCTGTCAGCATATATATTCACCATGAAGTCACCAAATAGAAGCCAATAGCCATGTTCAATCATTTGCCCAGCACTTAGAAGGTTTTCATCTAAGCCTGGCACTATCATCACCTCTTGTATATATCTAGGACCATCTTTTAGTTCAATCACAAATGTCCCTTTCTAGAAGCTTGAACTAATTCCCATGTTCCCATCTTCACCTTGCACTTCACACTTCTGTCAATGTTAGAGAGCAATAATTCATAAGATGTCATGTGGTTACTACACCCACTATCAACATACCAAACACCCATTTCAGTTGGTTTTGAAGGTGAGCGAGAGGCATAGAACATGTTTGTTGTCTTTGGTGCTTGATTCTCTACAAAATGTGCCACTGCTCCAGGCTTATTTTGTATATTGCTAGTGCAATTTCTAGCAATGTGACCAAACTTTCTGCATCTGTGACACTTGACTTTATCCTTGAACCAACATTCACCATAGTGCAGCTTGTTGCAGTACTTACAGGTTCCCTTGTTCTGATCATTCTTGTTAGATTGATCATTCCTCCAACTTTCATTTTTCAAGGTTGCCACAACTTCCTGCACTTCTATTGCATCTAGATCCTTGGGTTGTTTAATAACAGTGCATACAGGATCATATATTTTGGTAAGACTTATCAACAACTTCTGCACAATTCTATTCTTAGATAACTCTCATTCAGAGTTTTTAATTTGGGCACCCATGGTTTTCATTTCATTTATCAATTCAAATAGCCTAGTCAAATAAGCAGAGAGAGATTCATCTTCACACATACGAGTATACTCGAAATCTCTTCTCAAACCTTGTAATTTGACTGACCTTACACGATCATCTCCTCTGTATTCTTGCTGTAACAGATCCCAGGCTCCTTTGCAGTCACCTCATTCAAAATTCTGGGAAAGAGCTCATCTGAAACAATTCCTTAGATGAGATCTAGCGCCTTTGCATCTTGTTTCAAGAGCTCAGACAACAACGACTTGTCTGATGTCTCCGTCTCCTTCATATTGGCTTTTGGATCTGGAGTTGGTACACCTCTTCAAGGAAATACACTGAACTCATTGTAGCAATTTGCGTTGAAATCTTCGAATACTTGCAGCAGAATCGACAACCAAATTCAAGATCGAACCTGGCTCGGTGATACGATGTTAAACTCTTAGACTCTATTTGGATTTTCTGGGAGAAGTGAAGAAGAAAGAAGGAGATTGCCAAAATTCTTCTCTGCAAAACTGAATATGCTAGGGCAATATGAGCTCAACTATATTCATCTATATGTCTAACCGAATTACATAAGTATCAGTACAAAAATGATCTGCCATTGTGTGTATGACACTTGGCTCTTCCTATAGGCATTGCAGCCACAAAATCTCAACCATTCAAGTGATCTAAGCTATTACTTAATCACCACAAGCAATAAAACAGTAAATCAGTAAAACCATTTACACATCAACAGTTCCAATATGTTTTGGTTGCATCCTAGTTACAATTTGAATTCAGGACAAGGAAATATACTGAACTCATTGCAGCAGTTTGCTTTGGGCTCTGTTCCACAAACTCTTGTCCGTGCTTCCCAACAAGCGAACATGAATGCCTTATCATCACAAAGTGGGGTTAGTATACTGCAGGTAAACATTGTTTCCCTTCAACCTAGTCAATATGCCGCACCAGCCAATATTCCTCAAAAGCTTGCACTGGCAAGGAGTAGAAAGGCTTAATTACTTAATCTTTGGGATTATTATATTCCATCACACTTCCGAAGCCCGAATTCCATCCTATTGGCACTGGCTTGACCCTCTCCTATCTTGGTAGCTTCACTCATGCCCTATTGCCCCAGACATAGTACCCTAACATTTTAATCTGGCTTCTAGTTTGCCCATTACAAGATTCTAACCTTAAATGTCCTCTGGATGCTGTTGTGGTACCCATTAAGTACCAGCCAGTACCCAAAGGTTCAATATTTAGCAAGAAGATTCAACATCTCTCTGTCTCCCTCCTTCATCTCTTTGTAAGTCTGCAACTCCAGTCACCTGTGATCTCCGTCCCTCTGCCTCTGCCCAAGGTAATAACCCTAAGTTTAGCAGTTCAACCAACCCTTCATCTAATAGGAGCAGGGCCCTCGTCATATGATCACGATTCACAAGGAAGCAAGCAGTGGAAGTTCTATTGGATGTCTGGAGGGCTTTTTAACATCCTCACTGAAGATGTTAAGTCAACCGGCAATGGCAGACTTTTGGATCGCAAGAAAATACGGTGGATATAAAACTAGACGAAAAGAAAAAAAAACCTTGATTGAAATAAAAATTAAACCTAATTCGTTTCAGTCTCACTTATTTGATTTTTAGACAAAAAAATTTAAAAATTAAAAAATTAAAATATATTAAAATATTTAAATAGTACAGCGACGGCTATACTCTTTAAATATATTCGAATATTTTAAATGTATAGCCGAATGGCTATACTGTTTAAAATATATTTGAATATTTAATAGTACAGCAGCGGCTATACTCTTGAAATATGTTCTAACATTTAAATAGTATAGCCGGCCGGCTATACGTTTGGAATATAATCGAATATTTAAGAAGTATAGGCGCGCGGCTATACTGTTTAAAATATATTCGAATATTTAAAAATTATAGCCGACCGGCTATACTATTTAAAATATATTTGAATATTTAAATAGTATAGCGGCTATACTGTTGAAATATGATCGAATATTTAAGAAGTATAGCCGCTCGGAAATTTATGATATTGTATTCAATTATGGTGAATTTTCAGTGTTAGTCAATGAAGAAATTTCTTAAATTAAAATTTTTAATTGAAAAGGAAGGTTTAAGCTGTGCAAAATCTTAACTTTGATTGCCTTTTTAGTTTTTGCAATTCAAGTTTTTTTATTTTGTTGATTAGAGCTGATGGAAGAGAACCCTCAATTTACAAGCACGAGATGATGATCAGCAGAGCGCTTCTGATAATGAGAGCACTCAATTAGCCCCTCTGAAGATGAAGATGGGGAGCCCTCAATGAGCCCTTCTGGATATGGATTGCCCTCAATAAGCCCTTCTGGATATGGAGATCCCTCAATAGGCACAGGCGATTGGAGGAGTCAATTGCAGCCAGATACGAGGCAAAAAATTGTCAACAAGATGTAAGTATGTCTAATGAAAGAAAGAAAAGCTAGTAATCATAGGCGTCATAAATGATGGTGTAAGTGAAATTTTAGTTTCTGTTCCATTTCTTTAACTTTCAACCCAGAAGCATGTTACTGATTCATGCCATACAAGGGTTTGTATGGAAGTGCGCATAAGTCGTAAATACAGTTTGTGATATATGAGGGATAGAAAATAAAACTGGATTTTTATTAAAAAGATAATTTTGTATGTGTTGGTACAGCCAAATATGTGTTTGCTTACATGAAACCTGGAGTGCGCTTTCATGTATTCATACAGAAATGACTGCATATATCAAAGCTAACAAGCTTGAATGATATATAACCCCTTTTGTGTGAATTTATTTATTCATCCTGAATTCAATTTTGTTGTTAAGAACTCTACCTCCATGCCATGCTTTGATGATGGTCAATAAATTTGATTGATTGTGTTGCATGTAAAGAATGGAGACATTGAAGTGGCATCTCCCTTTCTCTGGTCAAGAGGGATTACAGGAGCTCAGGGAAATTGCTGTAAGGTTTGAGGAAAAGATTTATACTGCTGCCACAAGCCAGGTACTTCAATAACTCTTGGGTCCTAATTTTTTTTGGTACATGACATGTAACTCTACTTAGATTTGTACCTTTCTACTACATAGGTAATTTCTTAAATAAACATGGTCTTTTCTTGTATTTTGGATAGAAATGTTTCCTAAGTTTAGCTTGGATTTCTATTTACAGGCGGATTACCTACGGAAGATTAGTCTGAAGATGCTAACAATGGAGACCAAGTCTCAGAACACAATGGCCAATTCTTTACAGTCCAACTCTGATGGTAATAGGATACTACTGCCATTGTCTCCCTGCTTGCATGCTATTTGACATATAGAGATTGTGATATTTGTGTTTTATATGGAAAGCTGCAGGTTTGACAAAACAAAAATAGGGTGTTTTCCTGTGTTGTGTAGCTGTAGGTAAGATTCTCTGGCATGTAATTAGATGCCATTAAATGGCTAGGATTAGAAAGAAATATAAGCTGCTGTTTTGGGGCTTGGTCACTGGGGAAGGGATTATATCAGTACTGCTCACCCGAGGGACTGAAAATGAAGACTTGTGATCGCCTAACTAACAAGACCAATGCATATCTTGCAAGTTTTCGGCCCATTCTCTTTCTTCCTATGGCTCCAGTGTTTCTGCCATTTGGGTGTATGGGTTGTTGAGATAATCCGGTCTGATTGGTTTAATAGGAATATCTGCCATTTGATTATGTCGGATTTAATCCACTGGCTCTTGTTAGTCAGGCGCTCACAAGTCCTCTTTTCAGTCCCTCAGGTGAGCTGGACTGGGGATTATATACAGGCTTTATTACTAATGTCATTAGCTGCTGGAACAATAGGAGACAACGATAATAAAGTAGGGATATGGAAATTAAATTTTATCTCTTTGAGGAAGTAAGATACATTTTTTAGTAGTGAAAAACTGAACATTCAATTATTCTCAGAAAATGGAAACTGGTATTCACATGTGAGTGATATAGGATTGGAAAGGATATGAAATGCAGCAATTTGGGAGTTTGGCCTTTTTGATAGGGATTATATTCACGGTTTATCAGGTTTTTTTCTGGTATTTTTCAATGCTTAGAGGCTTACGCCTCGCCTTACGGGAGGTAAAACTTCTCGGCTTACGCTTTCGCTTTTTAAAACATTGATCAGGCATGATGGTTGCTTTTCAAATCACAGGACATAATGATAAATAACCTAGGAATACAGAATATGCATTATTCAGTGGCTGAAATTCAAATTTTCTATTATTATCAGAAGAAAGCAGTGGCATTCTGATGTCTATTTTGTTTATATTTAAAATTTTGAAAAAAAAAATGTCAATTGAACTGCCGGATGGGTAACAAACTAGGAATAGATGAAAAACATTTTTAATAGTGGAGAATCAAATTTTCTAATATCCCATAAGAAAGAAGCTTCAAAGATAGAGACCACTATGCTCTTTATAAGTTCTCTAAAGAATCTCTTTATATTATTGAACACTGTATTTTGAAGCATTAGACGAAAAAAACTTTAATAGATGCATGAGCTACTAAGAAACAATGAAATCTGGTGTCTGCAAGCATGTAGCTGCAACAAAGTTCTTTCTAATCATCTTTGTCTTGCTGACTTCGATTTGCAGATCAAAATCATGAAGGAGATGTATTTACCCGAACTAGTGAAATGTATCAGAGATTTGCTAGTTATCTTCCGCAGGTTTTTAATTACTTCATCCTTTTCCTCACTCAATTTGTTGCTCAACTTTTACCATTGAGCAGCCTGTCCCTTCAAGGTTTTCATGGTGATGGTCTGTGATAGATCAGTTCAACATCTATCAGTCTCTCCTCTTGGCACCGGCAGTTTCAACGACAAATATCAACCGGCATTGGTAGACTTTTGGATCGAAAGAAAATAGGGTGGATATTTAAATCGTATAGCCGAACGGCTATACTTTTTAAAATTTAAGTAGTATAGAATATTTAAATAGTATAGCCGCCCGGCTATACTTATAAATATTTGAATATATTTTAAACAGTATAGCCGATCGGCTATACTTTTTAAATATATTCGCATATTTAAATAGTATAGCCGCGCGGCTATACCGTTTAAAATATATTCAAATATTTAATTAGTATAGCCGCGCAGCTATACTTTTGAAATATATTCAAATATTTAATTAGTATAGCCGGGCGGCTATACTTTTGAAATATATTCAAATATTATACTAGCTGCCATCTCCTCTCACTCTGTTCTGCAACTCCAGTCTCTCCAGTCACTCACCTCACTCTCTGCCCAAGGTAATAATATTAATAACCGTACAGTTCGTTGGTTGATAAGCCAATTAAGTCCAAGTGATCCTGATTTGTGGGTTGATTTTTTGATTTCAAATTTATTTCAAAGTTGTGGTGTTTTTAGATTGGGGCATCTGGTTTCGCAATTCAAGTTTTGTTGTTTTGTTTGAAGGTGTGTGTTTGGTTGCTTTAGGCTTGATAAGGTGGAAGAGAACCCACAATTGACACAGGCGATTGGAGGAGTCAAATTCTTGTTTTACCCCTTTCATCTATGTAATTTCAGGAAGAAAAAAACAGCCATCCACCACCAATTCCCATAGAATAGAACCACCCCATCCGCACGGCACACCGCCCGTGGAATGAGTGTGCTTTGGCGACGGAGGTTATGGTGGTTTGATGGATGTAGTTGGGTGGGATTGTTGGGTTTTTTTTTTCTTTTTCAATTTTTGGTTTTTGTTTTTAATTTAGTGAACGGTAAAATTGGTATTTTCAGGAGAAATTATTTTCAAATGAGTGGCTTTTTGGGGTGGCAATAAAATTTTGCTCTGCCCATAATACATAATATATGTGCTTAATTATGGTAGATTGGATTGCTCAAAACAACTAGCCTACTAGAGCATCTCCAAGGCCAAATGTTAAATTTGAATTTCCTCGCTTATGTGACAAACACCTTCAACATTTCTAGGGGCCTGACTTGTCTAGGCTTTCCCCTTGTCATGGGAGGTATTTTTCCCGTTTGTGGCTGGATTGCTCTTTGAAATTAGCTTTAGCTGAATATTGGGAACTCGGAAGTTAGTTTTGCCCATCCATGATAAAATGGGCCAGGTCAAACTTTTTAGACCAGCCCAATCTATATTCACTCAATTCAAAGTAAATATTCTCTTAACCAATTGAGTTATAACTTATAAGCCCCTCTTACGAAACATATTGAAACTCGATTCAAAGTTTTGGTGTATGTGTAGAAAAAGAAAAGAGAAACAAAATACTAAGATTTTTTCCTGTCATGAACATGTGAATTGTACAGATTTTTGTTCTAACAAGGTCTAACTCAATAGAAAATGATCTTGACTTGCAAATCAAATGTCTCAAGTTTGAATCATTACGTCATAGTTGTGTGTGTATAAGAAATCTCCCTCCCCTCTAATTTAGACTATCGCTTGTACTAAAAAAAATTAAGATTTTTATTAGCAAACTCAACAGGAGATTCCTATCATATGCTCTAAATTGATCACGTTTGTAATCTCCCCCATGTGAATTAATAAGGCATTGTGGTGCCACTTGTAGTTGTAAAGGCTCTTTTTAGTATAAACTAGGCCATGTTGTTCATTTACCAAGATTTAACCTTTAAAATCTTGTACGTTATACTTTTTTTGTACAATTCATTATTCCCTTTACATAAAAATTATCAAAATTCTTTTTTTTTTAAATAAGAAAACTATAAAACTCCATAAGGTAAGATATAATCCAAAATAGCTCCAAAAGATCTAATTATAACAATTTTCTTTTCCTGCCCAAAAATTATTTTTTTGGGGCTAAAATGAAAATCACAACCTTTCGTGACTAGAGTCTAGAAGCAGCTAAATAGTTAATGGAATACAGATGGACCTTTACCAAAACTGACAAGATCCGCAAACAAAAACCAAAAATTTCAACCAAACCAATGCATTTGTGAATGGGTGGTCTTAGAAAGCCCTGACTTTAACTACAATAGAGGTGGGCCATTAATCTGTGGTCGCGGCTACATTAGAGTTAAGTCTTTGTTAATCTTGATATGCCTCTAATATTTTCCTTTGTGAATTGACCCCCAATCCACGTCTCTTGACCAGATTGTGGAAAATCGAAAACTGTCTCCATCAACTCATCAAGCAAAGCATACTATTACTAAGCGGGCCCCACACACAAACCTTTCTTCCGAGTTTCAACATATGCTCTCTGGTGCTCCTTTCAGCTTCTCTACAGCAGAGACATGGAGCAGAAATCCTCTGCAACCGCACCGCCCACGCTACTCCTCCTCCTCCTCCTCGTCTCCGCCTGCCACGTCATCCTCCCCACCGCTTACTCCATCGGCGTCAACTACGGCACCATAGCTGATAACCTCCCGCCGCCCTCCCAGGTGACGACCTTCCTCAAGACCAAAACCACCATCGACCGCGTCAAAATCTTCGATGCCAACTCCGACATGCTCCACGCCTTCGCCGACACCAAAATCGCCGTCACCGTCACCGTCGGAAATGGCGACGTTCCGGCCCTCGCCAAGCTCTCCGCGGCTCAGGCCTGGGTGTCCGCTAACATTCTGCCGTTCCACCCCCGCACGATCATCAACCGGATCGCCGTCGGCAACGAAATCCTCGCCACGTCGGACAAGGACCTCATCGCGCATCTGCTTCCCGCCATGAAGTCTCTCCAGGAGGCTCTCCAGCTGGCCAACATCTCGACCGTTCAGGTCGGGACACCTCATTCTCTGGGCATACTCGCTCCCAACACGGGCCCACCGAGTGAGGGCCGATTTCGAACCGGCTACGACCGAGTCGTCTTTGCTCCGATGCTCGAGTTTCACCGGCAGACCAAATCCCCATTTTTGATCAACCCGTACCCCTTTTTCGGATTCGTACCCGAGACTTTAAACTACGCGCTCTTCAAGCCAAACGCCGGCGTTTTTGACAACGCGACGGGGATGAACTACACCAACATGTTCGACGCGCAGATGGACGCGGTATTCTCGGCTATGAAGAAGGTCGGGTACGAGGACGTGGACATCGTGGTGGCGGAAACCGGGTGGCCCTCCGCGGGCGACCCGACCCAGCCCGATGTCAATGTGGACAATGCGGCGTCGTATAACGGGAACCTCGTGCGGCACGTGAGCTCGGGAAAAGGCACGCCGTTGATGCCGAACCGGACGTTCGAGACTTATATCTTCGCGCTGTTCAATGAGAATCTGAAACCCACGACTTCGGAGCGGAATTACGGGTTGTTCAAGCCCGACTTGAACCCGATTTACGACGTGGGCATTTTGCGGAACCAACAGGTAATTCGGTAATTTTAGTAATGTTTTTGGTTTTTTTGCGGGTAAGAATCGAAGAGTTGTTCTGATACTTCATGTGCTGCCAATAGTCTTTTGAAACGTGGTGGAGTCGTAGTGTTATGCTCTGTCTCTGAACTCAATGGATCACTCGGCTTCCGCGTTTGTGCTTCTGATCTGAACTCTGACAATGCCTACGACTAAAGCTCACCTGTCGTCGTTGTTTATGTATAATGAACTTTCGTTTAATTAATTATTTTAGGCAGCGGGTCCTACATCTGGCGTGGCATCCGGGCCCACATCTGGCGGGGCGGCCGGGCCCGCGTCTGGTGGAGCAGGAGCACCGTCATCGTCGGAGAAGAGGTGGTGCGTGTCAAGATCGGACGCTTCTGATGCGGCGCTGCAGGGGAACATAGATTACGTGTGCAGCAGCGGAGTGGACTGCAAGGGGATTCAAAAAGGTGGGCCCTGCTTTCAGCCCAATACCGTGAGGTCGCACGCAGCTTACGTCATGAACGCTTATTACCAGTCGGTGGGGCCGCAGGATTACAATTGTGACTTCAAGCACACTGGATTCGTCACCACCACTGATCCCAGTAAGCTTTCCCTGATTTTTAATTTTTTTATTTATAGATATCTTCAAAATGGCAAAATTAGTTTCTTTTTTTCTGTCTTTTTTTTTTATATTTATAATAAAAAGGTGGAAAAATTGGGTGGCAGGTTACGATGCGTGCACGTATCCATACAAGGTGGAGAAGTTGGAAAAGTCGGTGGTGGGAGGGTCGACGAAAATGGAAAGTAGCCGAGTGGCAGAGATATTTATGATGGTGGTAGCTTCTTGTATGATGTTCTTTTAGAAAAATTAGAATTAAGATTATCTTTTGTAATTTTAAAAAGAGTTAATTGAATTTCGTCATTAACTTAGGATAGCTACTCTGCCTGCTGCTATTGTAGTGGGTTTTAATTATTGGTTGGGGGTGTGAAGAAGTGGCCGTGATTTGGAGAGAGCCTTTCTTGGAATGAGCATATCACTTTTTGTTATTTCGGGTCAATAGAGCAATGATATACGGGATAATTTTTGCATATGTCATTGCATTATTGATCGGGATAGCAAAACAATGCTACCTCTCATTACAAGAAACTTGTTTTTTGCGTGTTCTGGGTTCCAAAGGCTCCTCTAGCAAGGCCTCTCGGATGTATTATATTTGAAGCTAATAGTACTTATCAACGGATTATGGACCATTCCAATGGCCAAAATTGGGGACAATGATTGGTAGCCATAAAACTTTATGTGCGTGCTCTTAAAATTAGTTGCGTGTGTCGCCCGTGATGGAATCTAACATAGATTTGTAATAATTCGTTGGACAATTGCATGAACTAAAAGTTTAAGGGAGACAAAATCAAATTGAAAGTTCAGAATAGTAAATTATAAACAAAGTCCAAAATTCATGGAAGGGTGCTAAAATATTCCCTCTCCGGTAATCTCACATGAATTATATGGTGTCAAATTTTAAGCTGTATGCATCAACATCTGATGTGTCGTTTTGCGTTTGATTTTTGAAGTCAATAGATCCTCTTGTTATCAATTGAACCGTCTCCTAGTTTTCCTATAAAATAAAATAAAATTTTGAAACGTCTCCTAAATTCTATGTTTTATTTAATCTTTCCTTTAAACTAAAGGAAGATGCTTAGCTATAATTTACGATAGAATCTAATTCCTCTTAACTTTAAGAGAGTAGGAAAACAGCTTGGGTTTATAGCAATTTCTTTGGAGTGAAGCAAAGACACTATATTATGCTTGTCGTTTTGAATCCTATTGTGACAGAAAATACCATTATGATTTTAACAATACATTTTTGAGGCTTGAGTATATGGTTCAACATGAACCACACAAGGTTATAGATTGATAAAATAAAAACCTCTTGTAAAACGCACACCCCGTAATACATTAGATAAAGTGCATTACATAGTCCGTTTTAGGCCCCTTTTGGTTCATGGGAAAGAGGCGCTTGGGGATGGGAAATCAATTGCTTTCTCATGTTTGGTAAGTTCATGCATGAAAAATAGTTGCTTGACACATGGGAAAGTAGTGGGAAAGTGAAACCCTCCTCCCTACTTGGGTTTTGTTTTCCCACGTCATAGGAAAGTTTTGGAAAATGAGTCAACATTAAATGCACTTTTTTATGACCATTTTGTCCTTATTAACAATTTAGAATTACAATATTGCATTAAATGCATTCTTTTTTTATTTGATATCATATGGGTATAATTGGAAAGGAAATAAAGTGGTATTTCCCGATTACTTTCCCAACATTACCAAACATGGGAAAAAATCATTTGTTTCTCATCCCTTGTGAAATGACATAGAAAATGATTTCCTATCAAATTCTTTCCATGAACCAAACGGATCCTTAGAGATTGGGGACACATCTACCACTAGGCATAAGCCTTAATTTAATAATTTAACTGTCATAAAAACGGGTTAAAATACAGACTCATTTGTTTTAGGCTTATGTCAAATAGTATTTAACCCGTTTTTATGACAGTTAAACCATTAAATTAAGGCTTATGCCTAGGCTTTGCCTCGAATCTCAATTTTCTCACTGAATTTGCAACATGGTCAATGTGCTCTTGTGCTTGCATTCCCTGTTCCACATTGCTTCCGTCAATTTGGTCAATAAAATCGTTAAATGGCTACTGTGGCATGAACATTTTAGTATTTAGTAATTTTAGTTTTAAAAAGAATTTTAAAATCCAAATTAATCTTCGAAATGTACAATATCATAAACAAAACAAAAACGCTTTAAAAAAACACCGTAGTTTTCTGTACCCGTTTTTTACTACACATTATACAGATTCAAGTATGGGTAGAGCGGATATTGATCCCGCTGCAAGACATACACGACAAAGCGGACAACTGGTAGCCCTAGCTAGCCACTTATCAATACATTCCCTGTGAAACGAATGCTTACACTTAAGAACCCTGCACTTGTCTTCTTCCTCAAACTCCTCCATGCAAATAACACACTCGTCACTGCGAAATCCTATTCTCTTGTCCACTCCATACTTGAAAGGTATACCACAGCAGATTAGCCGTGGCAGCAGCGGCGGTCTTCTAGCTGATCTTCTCGTTCTTGGTGGTGCGGTTAATGGAGTTGTTATTGTTGGTTCCCCAGATTCAATGTCGTGCGTTAGATGCGCTGTTTGATCAGCAGCATTTTCCCTGATGATCCCATACATGATGGCGGCTACTATTAGAATGAATAATAGCATCAGCATGACGGTGCGTACATAACCAAGCTCTGGTGGCGGTGAAGGCGGTAGCGAAAGAGGAAGAGGCGGAGGAGCTGCCGATACCATGGTGGGCGGACTGTGTGTGTATGAGGTGAGAGGGTAAGCCAGAGCCAGTGTGGTTGTTCGTACAAGGATTACAATTAATATATACTTGAGGAAAGCCTAAGTCCTAATGGCATAAGGAAAAAGAAGAAAAAAGAAAAGAAAAGCAAAGTTTCTAGCTAGTTTAGGATTTTGGCTACAAAGTACACTGGAGGTTTGGGTGTAGGTGCAATAGTCTATAGCTTGAGTGGCAAGTTAAACCCTATACTTGGAGGAAACAAAAAGATTGGGGTTTTTCTTTTCTTTTTGACCGGATGGAGAAAAAATTCGAATTTGAAAAATCTTTTAAATATTAAAATGTGTATTTGTAATAATTTGCATATAATATGTTACTTCTCGCACCCTGAGCAGAAGCACGACAAAGCGGAATGTAGGAGCTTGCCCAAGTTAGCCATTTAAAAAGAGGACATGGTGATGGTGGTTTGCTTTCCTTGCTGGTTAGCCACTTATCAACACGCACTGTTTGTGAAACTAATGCTTGCACTTAGCAAGCAACCGACACTCTTCCCCATCCTTAAACTCCTCCAAGCAAATTGAACACTGATGAAGATCCTCATCAGTATTAAGATTTCTGCTGTTGTTGTTGTTTCTTTCGATTCGAAACGTGAAGACCGTTGAGGTCTGTGGGGGATCTGTTAGTGCTTCAAGTTCATCAATGACGTTATTGTGCCTATTACAAATTTTGAGGAAATTTAAGGTCCCAAAGACGCCAAACCATACTAGCATTAAACCTAAACCAAGCATATCAACTGGCCAAGGATTATCAATAATTGAAGGTGATGGTGGAGGCGGAGGAGGGAGAGGCATCACGCAGTCTTCGCCGGTCGAAATAAAAGCAAAGCAAGGATATGACATGATGTCTGTAAGCGTGTAAAAAGAGAGAGAGAGAGAGAGAGAGAGAGAGATTCTCTTTTATGATTCAATAATAAAACTCAATGTGGGATTTTGTAGGCTTTCTCACATACCAAACCAACATATATCATTGTTTCCTGGCAAACGAAAACAAACGTAGCGTAGATAAGAAAATAAACCATGTATATATGTAACAAGAACTTCCAAAAGTAACAGTGATTTAAGTACTAAAATATTCGGAAGGAAAACAAAGAGCCTATATATTACTAATTGTTTTCTTTTGCCCTGCTTACAATTGTACACTGGAGAGTGTAGCACGACAAAGGGGGCAGTGGATCTTCTTCTCCTTGAGTAGCCATTGATCAATGCAGTCTCCGTGAAACGCATGTTTACACTCAATAAGCAGCCGACATATGTCCCCATCCTTAAACTCGTCCAAGCAAATTGAACACTCCGAGTCAGAACCAGTGTTAGTAGCAATTGCTTGGTTCTTTGTATACGGGAAAAGGCTTGACTCCTTCTTCTCCGGCGCCGGCGGCTGTGCAGCAGTGGCTTGGTTAGGAGGAGGATGAGGCTGTTGTGGATGATTTCTTTGTGCTTCGACATCATCAATTGGAATATTTTGCCGCAGTTTTCGTAATCGTAAACAGCAGCAGGTGATACCCAGATAGATGAAAACGGTTACGAGAGTTAGGTATAGATAAGTGGCGGCGGATTGGTCACTCAAGAAAGGAGGAGGTGCTGCTCCTGGAGGAGGAGGAGGCATGGTTGCTTTTGAGAGTTGAGAAATATGTTTTTATTTATTTAAAAAATACAAGCGATATTCTATATTGATCTAATCTAAACTACAGGAAGGGGATGAGGAACGATCCTGTTCTAGCTAACTTGGTAAACATGGAAGAAACCAAAGAGGGTAGTATAAAATACATAATGTCATCCACAATAATAACATCCAGATGTCCGCATAAGAGAATTTTGGTATATATATAGAATTCATAAGCTTAAATATCAAGAAAGAAATATAAAAATCTAAAAACGACCAATTAAAAAAAATAAGGTCCCTAGACGGTGTTTTGTATGGAACCTAAAGAAGTAGGCTCAAGTTTATGTGAGATTGTTGTAAACCTTCGTTTGTTCAGGAAGAGTATTTATATTAGGATAGAGTCCTACCTAGACAAGGAATTGTAAACTTAGCCGTTTGTAATTAATGTTAAGAAAAAGAGAAACTACTAAACAAGAAACAAAAAAAGAAAATCTACAGAAAAATAATTTCAACAACATCATCGTTCTTTGTTTGTACTAGGAATAGGAAATATCACGATACGATGATACAGAAAAAGAGGAAGCAAAACATACATTATATTTCGAAGATTTTCTTTGGGGTGGGTCGGGACTCATGTAATACTCAAGTGTGGCCCAAAAAACTCCTACTAGAGTTTGTTTGTGTTTTTTTTGGAAGGGAAAGCTCCTACTAGAATTAATAAGAAACAAAAACAACAAAAGTTCCTTCTAGAAAGTATAAGTAAAACTAAAATTACCTGATTTTATTTTTAATAGGAAAGATATAAATTCACTATATTATCCTCATTTAATTACTAATTTTAATTTTTTATATTTGTATTAACTAAGGGCAATTTATGGTATTTTGAATATTTTATTCTTCTCTACCTTTTGTTTTATATAGATAGATAGATAGAGAGATAGTTAGATAGATGTATAGGAAACCATAATATATATATAAAGTAAAAGGCAGAGAATGATGAAACATTCAAAATACTAGAAAATGTCATTGGTTAATGCAAATATTAAGAATTGAAATTATTAATTAAATGAGGATAATATGGTAAATTCACACTTTTTAATAATTTTTTTAATATTAAAAAAAATCAGATAATAGGTCATATTTTTATGGAACATAATTACCAATTTTATTTTTTCTTAATTCTAAAATAAATAAATAAAATTTAAAAACAAAACAAAGCCAAAAAAAAAAAACAATTGGCCCAATTCGGAATTCCTAGTCACTGATTAATTAAGCAATAGGCCCAATTCGGAATTCCTATCTTATTAGTAGGGGTGGGCATCGGAACCGTCAAACCGCAAAACCGAATCAAACCAAACCGGAAAAAACCGTCAAAAATCGTGTTGACCGGAAAAGTCAACAACCGGAACAAAAACCAAACCGGACCGGTTTGGATCGGTTCCGGTTCCAATTTTTCACCCCAAGGAACCGATCCAATCCAAACCGGTCCAATACAAATTTTTTTAAAATTTTTTTTAATATTATACATATTTATATTCTTTATTTTATATATATTTAACATGTGGTTATTTTTATTGGTTCTTTATGTTATATATATATATATATATTTAACATGTGTATAATTTTTATTTTTAGAAAATTATTTAAATCCAATGCTACATTTTTAATGTTATAACTAATATTTTTCCAAGTCCAACTTCAAAACATATCTCTTTTTAAGAAATTGGATCATTTATTAATTATCAATTCCAAAAATACAATTTTAGTTGGGATTTGTATTTTTAAAAAATAAAAAAATGGAAAAATTAAGAACCCGATTCAAAACCGAAAAAACCGGAAACCGGACCGAAACCGGTGAGAACCAAACCGGCCGGATTCTTTAAAAAAAATCACTAAAATTGGACCGAACCAAACCTAAGGTTAAATAATCCGATTCCGATTTCGATTTGAGGTGGCAAATTCCAAACCGGACCGTGCCCACCCCTACTTATTAGGATAAATATTTGCCTTGTTCGAAACGACATCGTCTCGAACCTATATGCGGAAAACGGTTTTACACAATTGAATTATATTTGTTGATAACTTGATAAATTGAGCTAGGGTTAACTTTCCCCAATCACAAAATCCTTTCATTGACGGTTTTGCTCTTCGAGAAGCTGAAGCTCCGCTTCGCCTCCGATCAGGGTTTCAAAGGTAAAGCTTCAATCTTTCCATGTCGAATTTCGCTCTCTTTCAATTCGTTTCTATCAATTGCAATATATAAAAAAGAACCCTTTAATTTGCATCCCACCGTACGGACAAATTTCGATTTTCTGTTTGAGAAATGCTCAATTTTTTGAAGAGAAGTTATTCTGTTATGCTCTGTTCTCATCGGAGGTCGATTCTGTTGCATAAATTTCTGCACGCTATTATGTAGTTAGACTTTTCAGTAGGAGTTCTAAAAAACCCTAGAATTTAAATTTCAAAATTTTCGACTTATTGTACCCCTCTCGAGTTGAATCACACTAGGGTTCTTGTTTGATCGTGAATGAATTCGAAGAATTCTTAACGTTTGATTTCATTTAAATTCAAGTAGTTGTTGCGTATCTCTTTTGTGGGTATAATTTCTGAGAATTCTGATTAGTTTGTTTCTCTGTAGGGTTTGATCTTCGAATTTCAGAATGCCCGCCACAGCAGGAAGGGTTCGCATGCCCGCGAACAATCGGGTGCATAGTAGTGCTGCCCTTCAAACCCATGGTATATGGCAGAGTGCAATTGGGTATGACCCCTATGCACCCAACAAAGAGGACAACAAGACTTCTGCGCAACTCAATGTGTCGAACTCTGAACCAGACGCTGAGAATGCCTATGCGAGCTTCCAGGGCCTCCTTGCGCTTGCCCGTATAACTGGGTCCAATGCGGATGAGGCTCGTGGGGCTTGCAAGAGGTGTGGCCGTGTTGGGCACCTCAACTTTCAATGCAGGAACTTTCTGAGTGTTAAGGAAGACAAGGAGAAAGACCCAGACACGATTCAGGCTGATGTTGCGTCTGAATTGGGTAAGTTGAAGAGGAAGCTGGGTAGGACGAATGGGAAAAATGTGGCTGAGAGTGAAGAGAGTGAGGATGAAGATGAAGACAGTGAGAGTTCAGATTCAGATTATGATTCAGAGATTGAGAAGATCATTGCTCAAAGAAATGGGAAAAAGGCTGGTAGAAAGGATTTGAAAAAGAAGAATGAAGACTCAGATGGTGATGGGTCAGATACGGATTCTGGGGAAAGGAAGAAGAGAGGAAGGTCGAAGAAGAGGAGTAGCAAGAGGAAATACAATGATGATTCAGATGAAGGTAGGAAGAAAAGAAGGAAGGAAAAGCGGAGGAAGAGGGATGAGTCCTCAGACGAGGATGGTGAGCGCCGGTGGCTGCATAGGAAGAGTAGGAAGGAGAAGAGGAGGAGGAGAAGTCATCGGTATTCAGATGACTCTGAATCTGATTCGTCTGAAGATTCTCATTCTCAGAAACACCGCAGTCGGAGGAGCAGAAAGGCAGTCACACCATCTGATTCTGATGATGATTCACGGGTAGGTAGGGGCAGGAAGCGATCTGAGAAGAAGAGCCGGAAGCGCCATCATGAGTATGATGAATAAATCGATCTAGGAATGGTCTCAAACTGTGTACCCCGGGAAGCCAGCTTGAATCTATGTAGTTTGCAACAATATGCTATTGCAACCTTTGTATTGGTTCTGTTCATTTGCTTGGACATGCTTCTGTTGTATTCGGCTGTTTGCATTGTGAGATGAAACTATCACGTTGCTTATCGGAAGTTTGAATGTTTCTGGTATTAGTTCATTCGATCTTGTGCTGTTTTCTTGTATGAACTATTATTTCATCCTACTCTTTGAATGATATTTACAGAGCATATTGTGCAGTATGTTTATAAGCATTTTGTGGGTTTTCATCTCCTTGTGCGTATTCTTGTGGATTTTCATAATTACTTCATTTTCTAGAGTAGAAGCTTGAGTTTAATGGAATAGACTTATGTTTCACAAGTGGCCAAGCTTTTGTTTGATTTGAAAGGCCAAAACTGAGCAAAGCTTAGAGCATCCACAATTATGCTCCATATTTTTTAGTTAAATTTTAGCTAAAAACATATAAAAGCAATGTTAGGAGCTCGTTATAAAATTTAAACTCCAATCATGCTCTCTAATTTAGGGAGTCATAAATGCTATAATTCTTTTTTAATTGGTCCATTTTATTAAAAAATAATATAAAAAATAATTAGTATTTATTAAACGTTTAAAATACTTATAAAATAAAGCAGCATTAAATTATAGAGTCACTAAGAGTGCTTTCTCTCTCCTCAGATTTAGGAGCTCCTAGAGATCTCTTTATTTTAGGAGGTGAATAGGGAGCATGGTTGGAGTTGTATTTTTCCAATTCCTCCCTAAAATTTGTCTAAGGAGGTGGTTTAGGGAGCCCATTGTGAATGCTCTTAGTCCCAGTCTGTCACAACAAATTTAAGGGCAAAGCAATTTATTCATCACATTAAGGAAGTCATGGATTGCTACATTGCTCGGATTAGTAACAGTAAAACTCCTCTTATCTGACAGCACCTTCGGATCCCATGTATCTACAGAATATAATTTGCTGTTTTCCCTTGACAAGAAAAGTGAAATCGTGAAAAATGGGTACAACCACTATTTGTCTGTTTCTTTTTTTCAAATAAGAAATAAGGGGAGATTCTCCAAGAAAAAACAAAGAAAGGAAAGGCCAAGATGGCGTGACTGCCCCTAGGCTCTTTACCCTCTCATGATTTGATGACTAATCTTGTGTTGCTGCTCCCTGGTTGAGCTCTGCAAACCTCATGCCAACACGCATTGAATGCTTTAGGAACTTCTCAGCACATCGCCTGACACAGGTTTCCTCTTGCTTCTGCAACGATTTGTGCTTGAAGGTATCGACGCAATCAGTGAAGCATCTCTCAACAAGTGAGTTATACATCCTCAAACTGCAAGGAAATTCATACTGTTAGCAGTTTTGTTCCATCCTTCAGAATGGAAATGGGATCAGACAAAGCCTATCAAATTTGCCTCCACCAATTCATCCTACACAGAACTAGGCAAAGAACTAGTTCAAAGCTTATGATAACAGTTCTTTTGCATGCAAATAAGCATCCAACTTAGAAGCCAGGTACTAAGATACCTTAACTTTAGTCTTGGTTACTAAATACTAATGACTGTGATGTTCTCTCGTTTCCATGCATGTTCTCTTAAGCACTTTGCCTAAAATTTGGAACTTTGGTATATTAACATTGCTTTCTGTACATGGTTGGATTAGCATGTCAAAATGGCAAAAACAAGTAAAAGTAATACAAAATGGGGCAACGCAGTTCTCTTATGGATGATATATTTCTCGCTGAACCTGAACCTGACAAAGTCTGCAGGAATCATGAAATTTGTACTAGAAATGTCTACATGAAAATCACGGTTGAAGGTACAAGATCATTCTTCTCCCTAGTAACACAAATGCTTGAAAGAAACAAATTCAGGTGATCAAACAGTCTCTCATATATTCTTTATCTTTTTATTTGTTACTTGGGTAAATTTCATATACTCAGGAATAAACAACATTTGCACCAACACATAACTAGTGTAGTTCCCAAAACGTCCAGAAGCAACACAAATGTTGCCATGGTTTTAAACTTTTAAGGAGAACTTTTATATGGCTTCACAAAAAAGAGTTTTCACAAAATTAAACCATGGGGCCCAAATAAAAGAGGAATTGTGAAGCAACAAATCTCAGTCAATCAAATGCCTTGGATCTTCCATGCTCTTCACAAAATTACTAAATCTTCGGAGGCTTAGAAAAAAAAAGTTTTTGCCCTTTGATTCCGACTTCATCAAAGACACAACGCGATAAGAAACAAACATTTGGGTTGCAATTCAACTGGAAATAAAAGCACAATACATTGCGCTACAGAGAACAGATTAAAGCAGACCAAAAGATCAAAAAAATCTCCACTACAAAATACGTCAGAAATGCAAGAACAAATTAAACAACCGTAACTACATAAATCATGCAATACCCAAAATTCTATTTTTAGATAAACATAACTGTTCTCAAATCAAATTGCAAAGACCAAAATTATCTCTTTCTTTAAGTGAAACATTACAAATTTACAAACTTGAATGAACATTTTATGCCTGTGCATAACCAAATTTCCAGTTTTTTTTTTCATATTATCAAGCAGAAATTCAAGAATTTGAGAACCCACAAGACATATGAGGAAATGTAAAAACTCGAAAGGAAAAATTGGGAAATTAATTAGATAAAAATAAAAACCTGTCGCGTATCTGGAGCTGATCGATCATAGTGGCCATTCTGAGCTTGTCTTCCTCTGGAAGAGAATCCAGATCCCCTATCATGTTCTTGTCCATACTTGGATTTATCAAATTTTTAGGATTTTTGCTAAATTAGTTACTCTCGCTGGAAAATCACGAAGTTTGGGGTTTATGGACCAAGCTCGTGTAGCAGATCGCTTTCGCTTTATACCGAGTTAAAACCCTAGATTTCGAGGAGACGAATATCATATGCTTGTAACGACGCCGTTTGAAGACTCTCTCTACTCTCTTTTGAGTAGGGGTGGGCTCGGGTCGGGTCGGGTCCAAATTTCATGGACCCGTGGTGAACAAACCGAGGCAATACTACGTTCTCAGGTCGGTCGGTCAAGTGTAGAAAAGAGCCAACCCGGCAAGGCTTGGTTGATTGAGCTTGATATTCGGTTTTGGGCTTGGGCGATAATAGGTTTTAAAGCCCAATTCACGTTTTTGGGTCAAAATCACATTTTTTCTTTGTCAAATTGCCAAAACCTGATTAGAATTAAGAGGCCCAATTCACGTTTGGGGCCAAAAGCTGTATTTTTCTGCCTAATCAATATTATCCATAAAAAGAATTCATCATTGTAATCCTAAGTTTCTAAACAACTACACCAATCACAAATTCAAACAATCATCATCAACTAACCAAGTTCTAAACAACTACATCAACCACAAATTCAAACAATCATCATCAACCAACCAAGTTCTAAACAACTAAATCAACCACAAATTCAAACAATCTTCATCAACCAACCAAGAAAAATAAAATGACTTACAAACCATCACAAAAAAAAGTACACACAAAGCAAGAAATCCAAATTATAATTATTACAACCCAAACGACAAAAATATCTTTGAAATAGAACATCCTTTTCAAAGCTGGTGGTTGATGCATCCATTCTTCCAAAAGCCTTAACAACAAAGCAACCTACATAACACTTGAAGGAATTAACAGAAAGTTCCACCATCAATCAACAAATCATAATTAAAATAAGATAAAGAAAATCACCTTCCAACTTATCCCCAACACACTAAGGAAGAGTCTTATTCAAACTTGCTTGTGGATTTACTCCCAATTTCTACAAAATAGAATCAAAGAAATCAAACCATTTTAGTTAGGACACATAAAAGTGCAAACAATCAGATTCAAATGTACTTATAAAAATGAAAATATTACCCTTTTCAATTGATTCATAGAACTCCATCTCTCAACGCTCAGCACATATTGTAATGAAGATACATCTTCGGACCTTATCCAATTTTGGGTGCAAATCAAAGCCTCAACCATCCTAGGAGACAATGAGCTTGAGCTTAGTCAACCACTCTCCCACTTGTGCTAAAACACGACTACGAAGCCACTTGTGGATGTAGGGATTGCAAGCACATCCCTTGCTATTGCTGCCAAAGTAGGATACTTGAGCCCATTTATTCTCCACCACCCTAGTATATCAAACTCATCATCAATTGTTTTGAAGTGGATCCCACAAGTACCTATCCACTTCATGTGTTATGACCACATTCTCACTCTCTTGTTGAATTTTTCTCCACTTGTCCATCATGTTTTTTCGTTTACAACCAACATTGATAGTACTACCACTCTCATTAGTAGTCCTACCACTCTCATTGGTAGTATTAAGTAGCACCCATACTGTCACTACCAGGCTTATACACTTCATACATATTCAAAAGAAGTTGTTTCACCTCATTTGTCTTTTGAGCCACCAATCTATCACAAGTAGGATCATTTTCATATATTTCTTCAAAGATGTGCTTCAAATTACGAAGCTTGAATCGGGGGTCAATCACAACTCCTATCATCACAAGGGGTTCACTTGATGAAGTTCACCCCAATACTTATCAAATTTCTTCTTCATTGATGCTGCCATATCATTTAAAGCGTGTCCATGGTACTGTCCGTTCTTCAATAGGAGTTGTGACATCATATCTATACAACTCCAGAATCTCATCTATAGCAATCAAGTCATGGAATGTTGAATGGGATGTTGGATGCAAAGTCGCTGAAATTTTCAAAGTAACATCATAGAATGTCTTCAAAAACATCACAAATGTCTGCTTTTTTCCCAATCTTCATCACAAGGTGGACCCACCCTCTTAGTCTTAGACTTTCCCTTCCCTTTCCCACTTCCTTCAATGCCTTCATTTCTCTCTTCCTCTCCTTCCTCTTCCTTGAAGTACATTAAGTAGGAAGAATCATGATCATCTCCCATCCTATCAAAAGCTTTTCGAAATCTCAATGCCGAGTCAAGCATCAAATAAGTGGAGTTCCACCTAGTGGGCACATCCATCACCACCAACCCCTTGCACTCTATTTTTCCGTCTCAACACACAATTTGAAGTAACTCAACCGAGAAGGTGAGGACCTCACAAACTTCACCGCATTACGGATTGCCACAATGGAGCTTTCCAATCTCTTCAAACCCTCCTTAACTATCAAGTTAATTATATGAAGCAGTACACCTCATATGCATGTGAACTCCTCCTAACACACTATTCCGAATATGACCACCCATTTATTTTCCTCCTCACATAGTCAATTGCCTTAGTATTGGCGGTTTTGCATTATCCGCGGTGATTGTGAGTATCTTCTCATGTCCCCAATCAAGCAAACAATTTTCAAGCAACTTCCTAATGCTCTCCCACTTATGACTATCAATTACACAAAAATTTAGGACTCTTTTGTGCAATTTATAGTCGGAATCAACAAAGTGGGCAGTCATAACCATGTAATTCACATTTTGAACCAATGTCCAAGTATCGGTTGTAAGGCATATCCTATGTGAATGGAGGTCAACTTTCAATGCTCCTTCATTTTCATGTACATTTCTAGAAATCTTCTTCCAAGAGTTCTACGATAAGGTGGATTAATATGTGGGCATGCAACACTACAAAATTCCCTAAATCCTTCACCCTCCACAAAGCTAAAAGGTAGCTCATCTCGAACTACCATCCTAATACAAGCATCTAGACAATCATCCTTGCCAAATTTCCTAGAAACAAGAGCATTACCCTTGGATGCATCAAATGAGAAGGCGTCCGCATGTTCTTATCCTTATGCCTATAAGGGTAATGCATGCATTGTTTGTTGAGATGCTTCCACATATTGCTAGTTCCATTTTTCTTGGTATCACTAGCATACGTGCACTACAATACTTGCACTTAGCCCTTTTTCAATCTCTTGTTTTATAGTCCCATCTACCGATTTCACATCCGATATCAAATCATACTTTTCAAAGTGTTCCCACACATCACTCTCCTTCTTACAAGGTTTCCTCTTCCCAAGACTAGGATCTAATGGTGGTAGATTTGGTGATCTTTGTTGTATGAGCAATGACATCACTACAAGGCATTTCATTATCATTCCCAGGCATTTGAGCCTCATTAGAGGCTGGTTCCTATCCATTAACAAATTAAAAACAGATTTAATTTTTAAAAACAGTGAATCAAAGTTTTCCTATCCAAAAACAGATTAAAAACAAGTAAACACAGTCAAAACAAAATAAAATAGGGTTAGCGGAGATATGTACACAGGTACCTCCATTGAAGCTTTGAAAACAAAAATAAGCTCACCAAAGGACAAGTAAACAAGCGCAAATGAAAACACGCAGACATTTCGACAAAGAAAATCCAACACCAGATATTTGAATCATATTTGGGTAGTTCATAGAAGAAAAACAAAGAAAATCCAAATGACAATGCTTGTAAATTAACAATGAAAAGAGAACAAAAAATGAAACAAAACAAATCTAGTAAACTAAAAAGAGAACAAAAAGCTAGTAACTTAAAAAAAACAGTTTCTATTTGAAGTTCTGACCCAAAAAGACATTAGGATTTAATATTCATCTCCCTGGATTGAAATGCACTTGGACACTCAAGTAGACAACGGTGCGGGCAAATTATGCACATTGGTTGGTTCACTACTATTCCAAAATTTCAAACTATTAGCATATGAAACAAATTATACTCTTAAAACACTCTCTCATGCGTAAGGATCACCCATCCTTTGGAGACCCAAAACATGGAAATCAACAAAAATCAAAGGTTGCGAATCTGAGAATTGAAGGCTATTACACGGCAAATGCACCAATACAAAATTCAGACAAAACAAACATACTCTCAAGGTGCTATTCCACAGCATAATGCAATAAATATATATCCAAGCAACCTCGAGACTGAGAACTAACATACTCTCGAGACCAATTAATGAAGGGGAAGAACAATCAAACTAACCCTATCAAGCAGTAGATTTGAACACAAACAGATTTATTTATTTATTTATATGAAAATGCAAAATAATTTACAATCATTTAGAAAACCCATGCAATTCATATGATTTTTCAGTCAAAAAAGATACCAAAATTGCTAATCGAAATCCTAAAAATCAATACACGTATTGAGGGTAATCGAAACCCTAATAATCTACTAAAGTTGGGAAAATGAAAACAACTAAGAAATCAAACCAAATTCATAGAAATTTACCTTAGAATCACACCCAAAACCGTCCAAAATTTGCAAGGATTTCAAGAGGTTTCGAGAGAGACAGAGAGACAAATCGAGAGAGAGGCGAGTCCGAGATAACACCAACGAGCTGAGGTGGAAGAGAGAGAGAGTCGGCGACACTTTCGATTCGATGAGGTGGAGAGAGAACAATGAGTCGAGGAGGTTGATGCTCGAAGACGAGAAGGCGCGTGTTTGAGATGAAAGAGTGAGTTAGGGTTTAGACGAAGAAGAAATGAGGAGGAAACTGAGAGAGAGCGAGTCGCGTGAGGTGTTAGGAGTAACGGGAAAAAAATAAAAAAAGTTAGGCTACACTACACTCGGTCCACCATAAAAGTGGTTTTTAGGCCAATAATAAAACAACACGTGTAATATGTATATATTTAATTCAATAATCCTCGGTTGGTTCGAGTCCAAGCTGTGCAATTTTTAAACCAGAAAGAACCATCGGTTCTCGGTTGATTGAGTCCGAGTGTTGACTTTTTTGGTTTGGTCAAAATAACCTATTTTTCGGTTCGGTTTGGGTTGGTTGATCGGTTTGATCGGTTTATCGGTTTTTATGCCCACCCCTACTTTTGAGTCGTATTAAGATGATAGTGGGCGTTGGATTTGAGCATGCTTTGGAAATTCAGAAATTGGCTTTAGCTTTAGGTGCCTCAACTTTCGACCAAAAAAGGTGCCTCAACTTTCTTTTTCTTTTTAAAAGGACTAATATGAAATAATTTCTTTTTAACCAAATAAAAAAGTCTAACTAACTAATATAATTGGAGGAGAGCAAAGTAGTGTAGTGGTTTGGAGCAATTGATAGTGTAGTGTGTTTGAATTTAATATATTATTGCCTTTCTTAATAGGAAATTTCCTTATAAAAAAACAAATGAGAATTCGGGTGGAAGAGGTTGACACACTATTATTGCTAACTGAACCTATAGATTTATCTTCTTTTTTTTTTTTTTTTTTCTAACTAAGCATTTGTATTTTGTGGGATTTCCTACTTTGCTTTTTTCCTTTGCCCTTTTCTTTAGGGAGTGATTTCTCACTCTCTTTTGTTTTTTTAACAGTTTTTACTATAACAAAAAAAAAGTGTAAGTGAACAAAAGAGGAGTGGGAAAATCAGCTCCCTTTCTTTATTAGCTAAATGAAGAAAACAAAAAAGGTCCTAGTTTTAACCAACAAGATGTGGATTGGACTGAATTGGTTAGAATATTGTCTTGGATTGTGGGCAGTATGAGATTGGAGTAATTCAATTGTTATGGTTTAGTATATAAAATTTACCCTCATGTTTGTATTAGATCATTGCTTCATATAAAATTTAATTTTATTTATTTTACATCATATTACTTTAACCAATTATTCAATTAAATTGTGTTAGAAATGGTATTGGTACCTTGCATAAGAAGTTAGTGCTGCGATAGAGTTCTTAACTTATAGGACAGTCTGTTAAGAACTGGTCGAGGATTTGGATCTGCACTACAATCCCCTTTTAAAATGAAGGAGCTTTTGACCCTTTTTGATTGTGCTCAGTTAAGAGACTGTGTTTGGTGCTCAACACATCACAGACCTTTAATCACAGAGCCCCCCACATAAACACTGTAACAGTAGGTCCAATTAATGCCCAAAACTAGGAGATTCAGGCAAAATAAACCCCAACAAACCCTCCTGATTCCAATCCTATAATCTCTGTCATTTCCATCCAAATATCTCTCACTGAGTCAAAGAAACCTGAGAGAGCCTCAGCCAACTCATGATGTGGCGGTACCTTAGCAGAACACCTTCTTCAGCTTCAAATGCCAAACCCAATGATCAATATTCCACCATTGCTTTACACAATTCCATCTTCCCAGTTTCTGATTCTGGCCTTTTCAATGATATTTGCATTGTTGAAATCCCAAACAAACCCCTCATTGATCACAACAAAGCCAACAACAAAAGAAACAGCAAACAAGTAGAGACCTTTCCATGTTCATCATGGGAATGGTTTGCCTATCAATGCTCTCCAACCCAATTCCATTCTGTGGTTGTCCCTCGGGCTCTGTTGCCGGTGTTCAGAATCCAAGTTATTGGGGTCCTGCCTTTACATTTCTTGTGTGCCAAGCTGGTGCAGAGTCCTCATCAGCCTTATGCCACCCTGTGTACCTATTCATGCAGTGGCAATTCGCTTCATGATGTGCCTAAAATGAATTGTGAGGATCTGAACCTGTTCGGTGCTGCCTGTGGCCTTCATGATGGCCGGCTTTATGTTGCAGGAGGCTATAAGGGCAAATCTTCCAGTAAGTACTGCTATAATGTTCATCCAGTTTCCTTCTTTTGTCAATTGCCTTAATGTGCGTGTTTCCATATGTTTGGTGTTTGTGTATCCCTTGGTCTTGGAAAATATATTAAAATTAGGTTCACACTCAAATATAACCAATTACCCAATTAGGTTTGCTGATTGGGTACTCAAGCCAGCAATTATCAATTTTAATTGTTAGCCATGGGTCACAATAAGAATAAGTATATCTGCCACATTGATAATGCTTTTGTAGATGACTGTATACTGAGTTTTTTAGAGGGATTCAAAGCCAGGATTCAAGTGTTTTTGTAACAGATATTTGCAGAATTTCAGACACAATTTCATATAAATTGGAAACAATCTCCTGGCATGGATGCTGATCAACTACTTATGTTTGAGCCCCTTTGGGCCACATTTGATGTAGTAAGGAATCACCTGTGAAAATTAGATGACCAAAGACTTTGATTTTGATAAACTAGTCTTTGAGGCTAATAAGAATCATAATCAGCTCTAATCATTGTTAGATTCTCTCCAACCACACCACTTACCGTGTGTAACTTGATGTGTGATATGCAGATATTGATCCTTCATCTTACTTGAATTCGGTTGAACGATTGAACCTGAAGACATGGGAGTGGCAGGCACTGCAAAACATGCAAGAGCCGCGAGCATTTGCAGACGGCTTAACTCACAAGGGCAGGTTTTTCGTGGTCGGTGGTAGCGCAACTCTCAAGCACTCGGCTGAAATCTACAACCCCAGCACCAACTCCTGGGTGTGCTTGAAGTCATTTGTGCCCAAGGAGGCAGATGGGTTCACTGCAGCATCACTCAACGGGCGCTTAATGTTACTTACTTGGTCAGATCAGTTAGGTGTGAAGCTGTGGGTTTGGACTGTATTGGTTAATCCGAATTTGATATGCAGGTGCAGATTGATCAGTTTCTTTCCAAACCAAATAGTTGAGAGGCCAAGGCTAAAAGCACATGGGGCAAAAATGGTTCAGGTTGGGGGAAAGGAGGTGTGGGTTTTGGTGGGAGAGAGTGATAGATTTTGCCTGCAGGTTGATGGATCAAATGCCTGGCCAGTTTTCCCAGCTCCAATGTTTAGGCCTGGTGATGGGCATGAGGCTGTGCAAAAGGGTCATATCTGTGCCTTCTCTTTCAAGGTTGGAGTTGGATTAAGTTGGAGAAAAATCCCTGTTTACTCAATTTGAGTTCTATCAGTTTTTCTGTTATTCATTTCCCCCCTAAGTAGATTGTAGAACAATGACTGTATTGCATATTTTCAGCTAATGCATGCAAAACAGGGTTATGCTACAAAGACACAAACTTTGCTGTCTGTAAGTTAAGCAAAACTGCATAAGTGAGCCCAACTTTCATCCTTATCATTCTTGTCATGTGTTTCCTTATTTATTAAACAGTTCAGTGCAATAAAATCCCCCTACCTTTTCTTGCATTTTAGGATTCGAATCAAATCAGATGGTTGTATTTCTCAATCTTTCTGACTTGCTCTTACGGAACCAAGGTAAAAAAGATTGAGAAAAATCAGTCATTTACAACCACTGATGAAGAATTCCTAAAAAAGTTAAGGATTAAGAATCCTTTTTTAGCAACATTGTAATCATATCTAATTCTAATCAAATACAAGTTGGGTTAGGATCTAATATTAATGGGGCAAATTCTGAATCAAGCATTGAAATGAGCAAGTGATGGACAAGCAATTAAAAGTTCAAACCTTAACCATCTCATTAAGTTAAGCTCTCACATGGATGATGGAGTAACTGATGGACTAACAAGCACATGAAATTTTTGTTTTTTGGTTGGGGATTGAGACTAGCAATTATAGCTAGATAACAAATTCCTAACCAAAGCTTGTACCTTTGCCTGAAAAATAAACAAAATTTGGCTTGAATCAAAGCAAATGCCATTTGAGTATTGACCCATTTCACATGCACTTGATCCACAGTGACTGACCGACAGGCATCGCCTGATACAAATGAGGTTGGAGTTTCCGATGGCATTTTGGTAAAACTGCCCATTACTGAAAAAGATCATAAAAGACAAAGACCATTATCTCCCCAAAAGTCACCATAGTGTTACAGTCACTCACATTATCATATACAAACACACACAGAGAAGAGAGAGAGAGTGTAGGTGGTGAAAGAAGAAGAAGAAGAAGAAGAAGAAGAAGAAGAAGAAGAAGAAGATGCCTAGAAGCAGTTTCTCAGGGGCTATTCACGGGCCAAAGGTTGACGTGATAATCGACTTGGGGAACCCCTTGCTCAACCACACCGTCGATGGCTTCTTGAAGATCGGAACCGTACGTGTTTTTTTAATGTATTTTTTAAATTTATCCTCAACATTTTTGTTTCTTTTCTTAAATCATTTATGTATTGCTTCTGGGTTTTGATCTTTGCAATCAATGCTTCAGTTCAGAACTTGAAAGGCGTCGTTTTTGTTTTTCTGGTTTGGTTCAGGTCGCTGCTACAAGAGCTGCTGCAGAGGATGCTTACTCGGTGGTCAAGAAAGGTATTTTTTTTATTGTCATTATTGCCAGTCCAACTGTTTGGTTCCCGAGAAACACCGAGGAAAATGAGAGAGAGGAAAAGCTTTAAACTTAAGTCTGTTATGAAAAATCGTACTCTTATTATTGTCGGTTTCTTGTCTCATTTGGTTAAAGTGTTCATCATTTCCTGTTTTAGTCTGATGGTGTTGATGGTGTAATCATTGTTGAATAAGATTTTGGTTGTTGTTTTTGTGACATTTACTGATAATGTCAAGTGATGTTTACAGGGAGCATTTCCACTCACGACGCTGAGCACACTGTGAGTAACTACTAACCAGGACCCTATCTTAATTTTTTTACTTACTTGTATGATCTAAGAGTTGTAACTAGTAGCTACTTTAAATTAATTTCAGCATCTTCAGTTTTTTTCTCAATTGGTTTTATTTAGTTGATCCATTGCTTCTTGGAGGTCTTACTCTTACTGTGCTAATTTGTTAAAAGAGGTGTGTTGTTTATCAGTACACGTCAGAAAAAATCCGGATATGATACAATTTCCTAATCCTGCTAATTGGAAATGCTGTTTGTGCAGTTGAAGAAGATGTGTAAAGAAGGTGCATATTGGGGTAAGTAGAGTCATATTTCACTGAAAGTTAGATGTATGTATGCATGAGATTATTCAAATCTTCTGGGAAAATGTTTCCGCTTCCTTACTTGGTGAACCACATCAACAATTTCTTCTATTACACTGACAGGAACTGTAGCGGGACTGTATGTGGGAGCAGAGTATGGTTTAGAAAGGGTCCGTGGCACCAGAGACTGGGTATGTCTGTTCTAGTTCTAGATAGCTAGTTCTACTATGCATGAGCTGTTTAGGAAAGAGCTAAAGAGTAAAGAATGTGGTTTCTGGTTGAAAAGTTACAAATCTTATGTTCCTCAGATACCTTAGTTGGCCATAATTTTCATACTTATGCATTTTGAGTTTGCACATGTAGCTTCTGATATATATTTTGTTTCAGATATTTCCACTTACTAATTTATCAAATTCTAACTTCTATGTTCTTCAGATCTTTCCGTTGCCTTGCTTTTCGTAATTGTTCATTTAAGTATGCACAGTTAGCTTATGAAATTACATTTAGGAGATTGCAGACATGACCTTAGAACTCTCAAAGAGTTCTTGTTTCAGACTTGACTCTCAGTTTGTCACAAAGCTTCAAGCATGCAATTTCAAGTTCATGTTTATTTAATAAAGAAAATTTTCGGACTTCAACTAATACTGCTGCCTCTGCTCATTCTTTTTCTTTTGATATCTTGCAGAAGAATGCCATGATCGGGGGTGCTTTGACAGGGGCTATAGTGTCTGCAGTCAGCAATAAGAGCAAGGATAAAGTTGTGGTGGATGCAATTACAGGAGGTGCCATTGCAACCGCTGCGGAATTCATCAATTATCTCACCTGAACATGGAAGTATTAAATAGTCTACTCGATCTCTCTGCAGATCCTGAAGAACTATGTAGTAGGTTTCTTGTGTCATTTTTCTCATGAAGTTGTTGCATGGTAAAAAGAATGTTCAAGTGTGCTTCAAATAAACTACTGAAGGTTTGATACAATGGATTATGAATCCCATCTTCAAATATTATCATTCTTGAGCAATGCGTTAGATGCTAACTGATATTGGTGCAGGGTAAAATTCTACGTTTATCGCTTTTTCTCTGTTTTGTTGGGGGTCAATTCATCCTTTTTTCACTTGATAAAAGTGAATTTATAATCTGGATGTGAATCCTTCAAGAACTGTGTATGCAACAGCCTACACTAGCAGATTGCACATTAATTGATTATTGGTGGTGTATGAACTTCTATTTACAATTTGATGTTGTACAAAAGTGGCCAAAAGATTCGTTCAGCAGTCTAAATTTATATTAAAAAAATTATTGGTTTGGGCTAGGAGTGTTTTGATTATGAAGACTGAGAGGTCAAACCTCTTAAAAGTTCAGAGATGATGAAATTTTGGGGCAATCATTTTATTCTCCGGTTGATATGTCGTCAAGCATAAGGATCTAGAATCGAAAAAAACAAAAAAAACAAAGCATAAGGACCTAGAGAGTAGATGCTTTGCCTAAATGCAATTCTCAAAGTAAACTGCAATCTGTCTCTTGATCCCTATCAGTGGTATCGTTTATGTCTTTCCCAGCACGTGACTAATATTGTATATCTTTCCCACAGCATGCGACTAAATATTGTCTTTCCTAGCACGTGACTAAATGTTGTGTGAAAGATAGACACATGCTCACGTGATGAGAAAGATAGACACATGCGAAAAAAACCGGTTGCACCTGAGATTTTCTCATTGATTCATTATAAGTTTGTTGATTTCACTGAAGGAAGAACTGAGCATTGGCAGCACTTACAAAGTCAATGATTTGAGTTGTAAAGACTAGTCACAAATGGGTCCATTACGCATAAGAAAAGAAACTAATATTACATTACATTCAACGAGCAACTTATGCATTATCTCCATTTACAACATTGATTAACATTTTGTGTAGGACGAATCAACGGTTCAATATATATGTGTAGGAACACCTTACAAGTTACAACTATATTACAACTCAGAGTTAGGTTCGAAACTGCTCCGCAAGTTTCATCAGGCTATAGGTCTCAGCGTCTGGCCTTGCACCTCCTAGAATCATCCTCTTCAAAAGATTTGCATCATAAATTTTGGCCTTCACATAAGCCTTAATTAAAGTGTTGTATACAAAAGTATGTCTTGCATACTTGGCTTTCGTAAGTTCTTCAAACAACTTCTCGACGTTCCCTACATTACCATTCTCAGCGAAAGCCTCAATTATCGAAAGAGTGGTCTCCAACCATGGCATAGAATTCCTGACCCCGTTGCTCATTGTCGAACTCATCTCCAATTCTAGAGTCTTAATGGCTTCCTCTGTCAATCCTGCTTTTAAGCAACCCAAAGCAAGATGGCGAAAAGTAATGGCATTTGGTTTGCACCCATCCGCCTTTATTTCCCTAAAAAGCTTAGATGCTTTATCGATAAGCCCATGCTTGCCATACACAGATATCATAGAATTGAACTGCTCAGTAGTTTTCAACCCTTTTGCTGACTTCATCTCTAACCAAAGTTCTTCAGCTCGGCTCAGTAGGCCGATTCTACCAAATGCTTCAATTGCCATCACATAACTTTTAGACCGAACATGGGGGAGTTCCTTCACCAAACCCCAAGTTCTCTCTAACTCCTTCTCCTTCCCCAAATAACCATACAACATAATTAGAACATCAAGTGTTGACCAGTTACTACCTGTAACTGACTTCTCTAAGGCTTCAACATACGCTTCAGCTGCAGTGTACAACCTTGCCACTGCATGGGCAGTAGCTATGATGCAGTAAGATATTTCATTCGGCTCAACTTTTGCTCGTTTCATATCGGAGTATACCTTCATCAATCCTTCGATATTGTGTTCATTTGCTTCTATTTTCATGAGAATGTTGAATGTGGAGGCATGTAGAACCACTTTATCAGCCCTCATTTGCGCGAGGATTTTCACAATCAACTTTTTACGCCTTGAAGAGGAATGAAGAATAATGAGTCGATTAAATACCAAGTGTGAAATGGGATGACCCAACTCCCTCATTTTCTTCATACACTCAAGTGGAAGCCTTATTGCACCCTTATCCAAGCAAGCAATCACAAGATTGTTGTAAAGCAGCTCATTTTGAAACTCAAGAGGAACGTGTGTAAAAAGTTCTTTACCTTGAGATATCCCATGAAACTTAGTTGTAAATTCCAACAGATAAGAGTAGTCTAGTTCCTTTGGCCTGTAAGGCCTTTCTCTGATCACCCATTCCATTACCTGTCAAAAGCAATAGCTTTAGCTTTAAAATCTATCCACCAAATTGGTTCAAATTTTAAAGGGCAGTAAGATTGGTGGTCCTGTTGCAGTATGGCTTCTGGGAATTGGGCTGCTAGTCAGAATGTAATTTTGTGACCACTAATTTATAGTTTATCACACATGGAATCTTAAAAGCAATACCTCCTTGTTTATCCCCCAAAAAGAAAAACAGCACGGCCTCCCTTTACCTGAGCCTAATTTCTTTGGCTATCTATCTTCAAGTGCTTATCTAGTTATTCTCATTATAATTTAGGAACCCAGAAACAACATAAAACGCAACGCTCAAAATTTTACTCAAAAAAGTTCACAATTGTCTCTTCCTCAATTTTCTCAGCAACTAAAAGGCGGGCAACTAAACAAAGACGACCAGTTAAATCTACCTATTATCAAAATGAAAGCAGAGAGAGAGAGAGAGGGACCTCAAGAGCGCGTTTATTCAACTTGAGCTTCCTAAGACGGTTAATGGCGTGAAAGATGTCACCTCTATGAATGGGAAAGCCATCACCCATCCAGCTCTGGAAAGCAGACCCAACTGGTTCTCCATTAGGCAGCTTCTCAATCCTATAAGATAAGCAGGGCCTGGGTTCTTCTCGTTTTGACTCGGAGACTTTCTCGGTAAAATCATTTGGTGTTTGGGTGCAAAGAAAAAATTTGAAGCTAGCCGAGATTGTATTGGCAGAAAAATATGGGACATAAACTGTTCGAGGTTTTGCCTGAACGAACCGGCGCTGTATCACAAGGTACAGCGTTTGCATGCTTTACTCGGAAGTAGCAGACACTGAAAGCAACGTGCATCAGGTGGCTAGTAAATGCTAAAATCCCCAACCCATTCACTTAAGCCCAAAATCTGAAATTCAAGCCCCCCAACTAGAAGCCCAAACTGACTAACCCAAGTTTTTTAAATCTCTGTACAGCAACAAGTGCTTCTAATTTTATAAATGCGCCCTAAAATCTGGTAAGGAACAACTAGGGTGGGCACGGTTCGATTTGGACTGATTCTCACTTCAAATTGGAATAGAAGTCGGATTATTTAATTGGTTTAGTTTGGTCCGGTTTTAGTGAATTTTTTTTTGAAATTCGGCCAATTCGGTTCTCATTGGTTCCGGTCCGATTTTCGGTTTTTTCGATTTTGAACCGGATTCTTATTTGTTTTTTTACATTTTTTTTTATTTTCCATTTTTTATTTTTTAAACTTTTTTTAAATACAAATTCCAACTAAAATTTTATTTTTGGGCTTGAAAATTAATAAATGATCCAATTTCATACAAAGATAGATGTTTTGAAGTTGGATTTGGAAAAATATTAGTTATAACATTAAAAATGTAGCATTGGATTTAAATAATTTTGTAAAAAAAATAAAAATTATACACATGTTAAATATATATATATAAAACATAAAGAACCAATAAAAAACGACCACATGTTAAATATATATATAAAATAAAGAATATAAATATATATAATATTAAAAAATAATTGTATTGGACCGGTTCCTTGGGGCAAACAACCGGAACCGAAACCGATCCAAACCGGTCAGGTTCGATTTTTGTTCCGGTTGTTGACTTTTTCAGTCAACACGGTTTTTTACGGTTTTTTCCGTTTTGGTTTGGTTCGGTTTTGCGGTTTCGCGGTTTCGATGCCCACCCCTAGGAACAACATTCATAAGATTTTAGATTTTTAGTTTTGGGTGCTGGCTATATTATAGAAAAATGTGTGTGAAACAGGAATAACATTGTTTTGCTATCCTCAGTCAAATACAGACTGTCACATAAAAAAGTTATTACACACGACATACCGTGATTACCCATTTCACACAATCTTTCTCGAATATACTAATCAAATGATTAAAATGGTTGCTTTTTCTTGATTCTCAAAATGCACCCAAAACCAAGAGGGTAATTTATGAGCAAACCAAAGAGAAGTATGTGCCTATTATAGGGACATTCTCCAATAAGTATTTAAGTTAAGAATTGGTTACATATTTTTAATCTCGGGCGTTGAATTGCATCTAAGAGACTATCAACACATTTAATGAATGCAATCCAACGGCTAAGAATAGAAATATGTAACAAATCCTTAACATAAAATACTTATTGGAGAATCTCCCCATATTATACTGGATAAATATTTTATACACCAGTAACCAGTAGTTCACTTTCAAATACACAAATAAATGGCTCTTTAACTAATCAATTATATGACAAATATCTTTGGGTTAATTTTAATTTAGTACTCGGAACTATTACCCTTAAGACACTTTTGCCCTTGCACTCTAAATTTTAACAATTACATACCCTAAGGCTTTCAATTTTTTGCAATCTGGTTCTGGCGTTAACTTTGACATCAAAATTTTAGTTAATTGCTTGCATGGCAGACATGGGTCTCACCTATTCGCTAATGTCAATGTTAGTTGAAGAGTATTTTTGGGTAATTGGTGTCTTCCCGCCCATGAAGAACACATTACACACATTAATACTAAACCATTTTTTTAACAAAATACCCTTCAACTGACATTGAAAGAAGTGAATAGGTGGGACTCATGCTTGTCACACAAGTAATTAACGGAAATTTTGACGATGAAGTTAACGCGGGAACTAGATTGCACAAAATTGAAAAGCTTAGGCCATCTCAAACCCAAGGGGTGGAAACTCAAATTTTGAGTTTTGAGCCCAAAACTCATCTCCAACCCATGTATTTTGAGGGGTGGAAATTTGAGATGGATGGAATTTGGGGTGGAATACTAGTCCAAGTTTTGCTTGGACTGATAATTTTTGTGGAGCCCAAATCCTTGCAATGCAGCCCACGTGAAAGAGAAAATATAGGTGGGCCCATGTGGCAGCAAGCTGTCTACTTGCATTCTTGATGTGTGACAAGTTGGCAGCATGTGGACAAAGAGACGTTGGGATCAAATGGCCCAATTTGAAAGCTGAGTTTGTTTGTTTGTTTTTTTTATGTAACGGCTATATCCACATCAACGATTAGGATTAATTTGAGGCAATTTGAACGGTAAAATTTCACATCCAAATGTCAAAATAATATTTATAATTAATCTAAATCAGATCCAATCCCAAAAATTATTCCAAACTCTATAAATAGCCATTCATTTGGTAAATATTCCAAACTCTATTATGTTTTGGAATTTTAATTTTTTTTAAGGTTAAAATGTTTAGAAAATTAAATCATGAATGTTGAAACAAAAATAATATCAAGAAAAATTAACGAGAAAAAAAATTTAGGGGTTAATCATTCTTAAACAATTTAATAAAGTTGCGGACTCAAATTATGAGTCTGCAAGGTTGAAGGAAAAAAAAAATTGAGTCCTGAAAATACATGAATAGTTGTATTTTGGAGAGTGGGAATTTGAGTTTAACCCCAACATGGTTGGAGATGACCTTAGGATATGTAATTGTTAAAATTGAGATAGTAGGAGCAAACATGTCTTAAAAATAAGAGTTCATATGTATAGTTTGTGTAGGAGCTCGCAGTTCATCTTCAGTACAATTTGATCTCTCATTTCCAACCCGAAGCATACATGTGCATCAAAATCAAATCCAGAAGAAAGCAGAACAAGAAACACATATATAATTAAGAAAGATGTAACATACAGATGTAGCCACAACCCACAAAGCAAATCACAAACCCTAGCTAGCTAGCTAGGAGATCATGGATTTGCAGATCAAATGGCAATCTTATTTTACAATAAGCTCTAAAAACCAACTTGCAAATTCAACTTTTACAGTTTTTCTTTCTTATTTATAGAGACCCCATCACAGCCTTTTCTTGACCTTGTCTAGCTTTGATCATTTGTTGCAGCTGCATGAGCTGCAGCTGCAGCTTGAGCCACACTTGCAGTCATTCTCTGCTCCATAGCTCATCTCATCAGAACCCTCACGGTACCTGCAATCATATTAATTTATTTAATTAACATGTTTCTGGCATATATTTCATGAAATCAAAACAGAGTTCATTTGCATGGAAAATTTGATAGAGTTTTATTATAACAACTTACATCTTCACAGGTGCAACCCCAGCAATGATGGTCTCAGTAGAAGTGGTCTCCGAGTAACTCAAGTCAGGGTAGGCACAACTACACATATATACATAAGAGAAAAAGAATATTAGGAATTAATTTATCTTCTAGAGAATGATAACATATATGATTAGAGGAATAGAACAGTTACTTGCAGCCACTGCCGCACTTGCAGCTTGAGCCACAGCTGCAATTACCGTTGCCGCAAGACATTCTTGTTCAAAGGTTGGTGAATGAAAAGGAGAAGGTTGTTGTTATAATGCTTGGGAAGTGAATTCACTCAAAGTCTGGGATGAGTTTTCTGGTGAGGGCCTTAGCAGCTATTTATAGTGGAGTTGAAGGTTGAACTGGTGGAGATCCACCGTACACGTGGATCAATCCGGGACAGCTATAGATCTAGGTAGAATTAATAAAGTCTTCTGTTCAACAGGGAAAGAAGAGAACCCACTACTACTCCAATTGAATTGATATCCATCCACCTTATTTTTTGTGTAGATTTTATGTTCATATCTAAAGTTATCTTCTTTCATTTCGTGACGAAAGAATATAGGGGAGACGGCCTGATAGGATTCCTGTGATAACTTTGCGGAAGTAAGATGAAAAGAACTTTGGCTCTTTAAAACTTTGGAGTTACTGCTTGAAACCAGTGTGACAATTGTCAAATGCTTTAATTTTCTTATTTTGTTGTTGGGAGTCTGTCAAATGTCTTTGTTTTAAGGGGAACTTCTCTTCAGTTTTAAGAAGCCAAGGCTTCGTTTATGGCATGATCCTCTTGATCTTGGTTCGGAACTTTATGTGTACTTAATACTTATTGCTGTTTTCCTCAACAATATATTTGCTTTTCACTCAGAAAATTATCTACTTCCATATCATGTTTGTAATATAATTCTTAAATACTAAACTTCTTTTTATTTTAAATATCACGAGGTGTCCCAACATCTAAAAGGTGTAATTAATCATCGTTCGGGGTTCGGCTTGTCCTTAACCACAAAGTACTTTCAACGAGTTTCGAACCCTTGCAATTGAGGCACTAGGTAACTCGCCAACTGGAGGTGGCAGTTTGCCAATCGCACCACACTTTGTGGTTTTAAATACTAAACTTTCAACTCTAAAGAGAACTTTATCAAACTTAAATAAATACAGTATGAATGTTGAAAATAGAAATTTGGGATCTTATTTCTTATCATTCATGCCCATCACTGAAATTAATTCCCTCAATTTACTTATTTGTGGAGGATTTCTTCCTTTCCCACTTTATGCTTAAAATTGATATAACAGTCCAATCTTTCTATCAAAAAGTTCATTTGCATAAAAAATTAAAATAAAATAAAAAGGTACATGTGCATGCACTAAGTGGTTTTTTTTTTTAATTGCAAAGACCCACTAGTATAGTGGTTTGGAATATTTACTGTCTCAGGTTGGGTTCGAGTCATAGCATCCGTGTAGTGTGTTTAAGTTTAGTATATTATCGCTCCTCTCAATAGAAAAAATCCTAACAAAAAGTGGTTACTTTTTATTATATAGGTAAGACTAATTTAGAAAAACTTATTTAGATGAAGTTTAGTAATTGTGAATTGCTAGATTAAATGGCTTTTCTTTTTGTTGGAAAATAAAAAGGAATTGATTATATATCATGAAGCTCTGCCTTGAGTCAACAACTAAGCTCGGCCTAGTAATAGTAAAACAAGGTAATGCTTGACTAAAATATGGGCAAAGCTTCAAACTAATATGATCCACAGAAATATCAGTCCTTAATTTCTGGAATAGATAGATCAACCAAACATACATAAATTGACAAAGAGGTCATTTTCTGTGGTTAGAAATATTTAGTATCAATCAACTTTGGGCTACTAATATTTTATACACCAATAACCAGTAGTTGAATTTCAAATACACAAGTAATTGGCTCTCTGTGTGTTTTTAATTGTGTATGGGTGGGGTGGTTGAAGACTTGAAATCCAATTCCAGTCACATCAAGAAAATAAAAATGATACAAAGGTAGCCACAAGCCACAAAGCAGATCCAGAACCAGAAGAAACCAGAACAACAAATACATGTACTTAAGAAAGATGTAACATACAAAGGTAGCCACAAAGCAAATCACAAATCATGGATTTGCAGATCAAATGGCAATCTTATTTTACAATAAGCACTAAACCCAACTTGCAAATTCAACTTTTACAGTCTTTTTTCTTATTTATAGAGACCCCATCACAGCTTTTTCTTCACCTTGTCTGGCTTTGATCATTTGTTGCAGCTGCATGAGCTGCAGCTGCAGCTTGAACCACACTTGCAGTCATTCTCTGCTCCATAGCTCATCTCAGAACCCTCATAGTACCTGCAATTATAATACAAATCAATTTGGCATACATGTCTTTGAAATTAAAACAGAGTTAATTAATTTGCATGGAAAATTTGATGAGAGTTTATTGTTAGAATTACTTACATCTTCACAGGTGCAAGCCCAGCAATGATGGTCTCAGTAGAAGTGGTCTCTGAGTATTCAAGGTCAAATGATCTTTTTCCACATCTACACATACATCATAAGAGAAAAGAATATTAGGCAAAAATAAAATAAAATAATTAATTCCTAATTAAGAATATTAGGAATTTTATTATAGATAATGATCAAATATGTGGTTAGGGGAATAGAACAGTTACTTGCAGTCACTGCCGCAGGAGCAGTTTGAGCCACACTTGCAAGACATTTTTTGTTCAAAACTTGGTGAAGGAGAAGGAGATGATTGTTATACTGCTAGGGAATTGAATTCACTCAAAGTCTGGGATGAGTTTTCTTGTGAGGGCCTTAGCTGCCATTTATAGTGCAGCTGAAGGTTGAAGTGGTAGACATCCACCGCACACGTGGAGCAATCCTGGACGTCTAGGTATTAGGTAGGATAAATAAAGTTCCAAGAGATTACTTGCACCGGCCAACAAGGCAACAACCCAATACTCCAATGGAGATCCATCCACCTTTGTCTTTTCTATGTTGATTTTATGCATGTCTAAAATTATGTACTTTCATAGTGCTATTTAATTATGTTTCTAATATAATTCTTCAATACTAAACTTTCAACTCTAAAGAGATTATTTTGTTCAAATCACTTTTTTTTTTTATATTACAAGCGATAGTCTAAACTACAAGAGAGGGAGATTTCTCACACACACAACTAAGATCTCACTGAACTAGAACTAATACTCTAAAACTTAAATAAATGATCAATGTTGAAAATTTAAGTTTGGGATCTTATTTCTTATCATTCATGAACACCACCCAAATTAATTCCCTCAACTACTTATTTATTTGTGGAAAGTTCTTCCTTTTTCATGGTGAAATGGGTTTTTCATTTTTCTTTTTCCACTTATTCTTTCCATAAATTTTTTTTTAAAAAAGTTCCTTTGCATAAAAGTTTAATGAAAAAGGCACATGTGCATGCACCAAGTGGCTGCTTTTTATTATACATGTAGAAACCAATGTTATGAAGCAGAGAGCTATTGACTATGGTTTTGGAATTACTTGATCAGATGAAGCTAGTCATGGTTAATTGCTAGATTCAATGGCTTGTCTTTTTATTGGAAAATAAAAAGGAATTGGATTATATACATGAAGCTCTGTGCCAGCCTCAAGTCAACTAACCTAGGCCTTGTTGCAGTAAACAAGATAAAGATTCAAACTAATAAATCCATGGAAGTATCAGCCCTGGGATGGACAGATCGGCCAAACATACATGAATTGACAAAGTGGTCATTTTCTGTTGTAAATTTCTAAGATAATTATGGTATCAATCAACTTTGGGCTTATCAAACACCCCATATTGAAAATAAATATACTTTTTTTTGGGATAAATTAAACAATTGTCAGTTTTATTTAAATAAATGTTAATTGACCTAAGTTTTGTTTTGGCCGATAATTAATTGTATTGGTAAATGGCATCTCAAAGAGATGAAAGAAAAATTTGAAATGTTCTTGTCTGGGGTCCCAGAACAATTAGTATCAAATATTTTCTTATACACACAAACTTTGGTGGCCCTTTGGAATCCAACCCACTATGATTTATTAAAGTTTAACGTCTAGGAAGGTTGATGCTAAAAGAGTCTAAAAAGGGCTTTTGGTATGCACCAATCAAAGTAATAATGTTTTTAAAAACTGTTATGATAAATTCATGTGTGCACGATGGTGATTTCTGACCGTAAACGCATGTAATTTCTATAATGGAGTTCATATATACATTGATGTAGCATTTTCCGACATTTTTAGGCTAACCTTGCCTCATCAAATTATTGACACAAATTTGTTAATTTCTTTTAGTACAAAAGAGGCCTAAAGATTCAGGAGAAAGAGAGGGTGGAGGACAAGACTTCGACTTTAGATATGAAGATAAGTGCTATCTACACTCGCAAGCTGTGCTATGCCAAATCTCATCCTTAAAAGGCCTCACTTTTTGTGTTTGATTTATTGTGATAGTTTAGTTCCCCTCACATGTGTTTTGGTTTGGAATAGACACAGAAAAGAGATGAAAGGAGCCTCTCTCATTATTGATCAACCATTTCATATGGTGGGCCTTCAAGGGCTTCTATCCCCTGATTGCGGAGCCTCTCCTTTTTCATTGTGACTCCAAAAGTGAGATGATATTCTCTTCAAATCTCTTCACCACCCAGTTGTCTAGCCTATTTTTCTTTTTTATTTTCCTCCCTTATTATAAAAGCTTCTCCCTTTCCCTTTCCTTTTTTTTTAAAATAATTAATTTAACAATAATAATCCTCCAAATTATTATAACTTGATGATATCATGTGGAGTATTAAAATATTAAACTTGTTAGCGTTGAATTGTCAATTTTAAAGTTTTTTTTTTGGTGAAATCCAAATGTATTGTTTTATGTGGTTTGTCATCTTCTTCGCATTATTATACCTGACACGTATAAAAATAGATGACATCCATCCATGATCCAATGTATATATACTGTATTTTTTTAACGAAATCTATATGCTGGATTTCAATATTGAGAAAATAATTAAATAGGTAACATCAGAGAAGATAACAGAGGATCTGAATTGATCATACACATAAATCACAAAAGTCAGCTTGATCTTTATATATACTGTGTATATACTGTATATACATCAAAGAAGATAACAGAAGATCTGTATATATACTGCAATTTTATTTTTTATGAAATCTATATGCTGGATTGCAAAGAGGCCCTCACAAATCACAAAAGTCAGCTTGATCTTTATTTCAATCCGGTGATTCAAACATATTTGCTAACATGATGATTCAAAAATCATTAGTTTATATTTTGAAATTTCAATTTTGGGTTACAATACATACATACATGGGTATACTGAAACTGCAAAGGAAGTGATGTTTTTCAATACATGTTCTACCACAATATATATGAGTGCCTTACAGAAGTACATAATTCTAAACCCGGAGAGTGATGTTCATGTGCAAAACTTAGTATGGATATTGCAAAACAATGTAAATCTACAACTCACATTGGTTTTGAAATACCCACAATCTGAAGTGAAACTCTACAATCGAACAAATGATCCTTGTGCTATGCCGGTAGAACGATATTCTTTTCCGCAGAGGTATCACTAACCTTTAGTCAACCTTAATTTTATCTAAATGCAGTCTGTCTGAAATTTCACCATTCACAAGCATCCTAAGACCAGTTTTTAGCTCTGGCACTCCTTCCTCCAAAACAGCACAGACAGGGAATATGGAAACATCTTGCACCCTTCTTTTTAATTCTTCATACACTTCTTCAGCACCATCCTCATCTATTTTGTTTGCTACTATCAAGGATGGCCGATTTGATAAACCCTCTAGATGGTACTCGAGCTCTAAAACTAAATCCCTCAGCTGTTCCCAAGGCGGGGTTCCCTTTCTACCATCCAATGCAGAAGCCAAGTCTACCACATAAGCTATAACTTTTGTTCGTTCTATGTGCCGCAGGAATGCATGTCCAAGTCCACGATTCTCATGTGCACCCTTGATGAGTCCTGGAACATCAGCAACTGTGAGTGAAAAGTCCTCGAAGTTCAGATTCCCCAAATTGGGTCTAAGAGTTGTGAAGGCATAATGGCCCACTGCAGGCTTAGCCCTTGATATAGCCCCTAACAGAGTGCTTTTACCGGCATTTGGCATTCCCACTAGGCTCACATCAGCAATGCTCTTTAGCTCTAATATAAGAACAGCTTCAGAACCAGGCAAACCAACACGAATAGATGACTCCTCGTCGTCAAATACTTTCGCAGAGGACACATTACCCAAACCACCTTCCCCTCCCCGAGCAATAGTAATTCGTTGACCTTGTACAGTCAATTCAGCAACATTGCACTGAAGTTGTTCTTTTTTCTCTGTCTCATCTTCTGTGCAACTCTCGGATGAAGAAGATGAAGATTGAGAGTAAATATCAGTTGATACAACTTGGGTAGTTTCCATCATGCCAGCTGATTCCTCAACAGTTCTTTGAGGTTGAGATGACAAGCTGCCAGTATCCTCTTCTGTATTTAGGCTAGTAAGGGCAGAGTTCTGGTCAGATCCAGTTGCATCATCCATAGGCATACCTGGAATCTCCCATGGATCCAAATCTTCAGAAAAATGGCTTACAACTACTGAAGGAATTTCACCCTTCATAAGATGAATCACAGTGCCAATGGGCACTAGGGCAACCTACCCAAAAAAAAAAAAAAAAAAAAAAAGAGAAAAATTTACAATCAATTTCTGCTTTCTGATTTGGATAGGTGGCATACGACAAACTAAATGACACAATCATGCAGATAAGTAGGACTGCTAAACACAGATACCTTATCGGCTCCTCTGGTGCCAATTTTATTCTTTGAGGATCCATGTCCCCCTCTCTGTGCAATCTGGAACGACATAACTAATACTCAATATCAAAGGTGACCATAAAGCAAAACATGGTTCAGAAAGATGGGAAAGATAAGAGGTACATACAAGGTGAGGTTGCAAACCGCTGAAGTCCCAAATTCTTGGAGAACATTCCAAAATCACATCACCACCTCTTCCACCATTCCCACCTACATTAGCTCCAGGGTTAGATGGTAATTGCAGGAATGCCACAGAACAGAAATTTTCACAATTTCCAAGAAGAAAAAATCATAAGATGATTTTAAGTAAATATATAACACGCTGCTCAAGGAAAAGATTATTATAGTCATTGAACTATTATAGAGAACCAACCATCGGGTCTTCCACGGCGATCATGTCGACTACGGCGAGTGCTGGTACAACCACTGCCACCACCACCCCCTTTAACATAAAGCCTGAACCTGTCTATCATTCTCCTTTCCTAAAAAGAAAGAAAAGAAAAATCCCAAATATCCGAAGATACGTTGCTTTAGAAAAAGACAATCAAATTAAGAAAACTGGAAAGAATAAGGCCTGATGAGAGAGAGAGAGAGAGATAGAGAGAGAGAGAGAGAGAGAGAGAGGCAGAAATGTAGCAACCTGTAGAGGGGCAAGTTTTGACTTCTTGTGAGGCGCATCACAGTAGGAAGAAGAACACAAAAAAATCCATGGAGACTTAGAAGACTGCCTCAAGGCCTTTATGTTCAAAAGCGGTTTTGCAAGGTGCGCCCACATCTGTCTCCTTTTCTTACCCCTCAAACTCTTCTTATGGCTTCAATGTAAACCAGCTATCACCTTGCTCTCATGTGATGCTAGAGACGTAAAAAAGGAAAACGGAATATGATATACCAGTGAAAGATGTTCTCTTTCTATAATTTCTTAGTGAATTACATACATTTAGATGGCCTTTCAAACGGTCAAATGAACATTAACACATCTATGCAAGAAATTTTGTGCTATTTAATGCATTACCTTCAAATTTATCAAGGTTTTAATCTAAGAAGTTAACCAGAGGCCACCCTTTCTGTAAATTACCTCATACACTATAATCTGTATGAATCATAAATCCCTTTTACTTAAAACTACCAGCAGCAAGAAACTATATAGTACCAGAGGAAACAAAAAGGCAGGAAACAGTATGGAACGAAGTCCCAAAAATTATCAGTATTGAATAGAGATAAACAAACTCTACGTTGCAATCAAAGTAACAAGGATAGCATCTGAATTAGAACACTGTTTATGATTGAACCCACAACTCTTAAACCCCATGAATACTAGTCAGTGTTGGGGAAAAACAGAAACCACAAAAATGCCCTCATTGAATAGAGCAATAATCAAGAAGAATCAGAGAGAATACCCACCTGGTTTGGCGTCGCTGTTATATTAGAGGATGAAGGAGAGTGGCGGAGCTACCATGGGGTCAGTGGGGTCAAACGACCCCATGGATGCCATGGTGGCTTGGAGGTCCTGGTTTGCTGGTGGTGCAACCCCTTGGAGTTGCCTACCAGCTGCTCGACGGTAGTCCTGAGAAGATGGCTAGAGAAGAAAACGATACGGCGAGGGCACCAGAAAGAAGAAGGAGGAAGAAGCCTTACTCACTTTGTTCTTGGCTGCATCTGCTCGAAGAGCTTTTGGCGGCAGCACCAGGTCGCGAAGAAGATGATATCCCCTAATTGAATACGCAGCGTTTTGGCGTTGGAATCCTTTTAGTGAAACGCATAGTTTCACTAATGGGCTGTTTCTTTTTTTTCTATAACACACTTTTTTAATTTATCAAAGTTTGGTTTTGAGATGGGCGAATTAGTTTTGGTTTCGAGTCTAATAATAAAACATTTTTAACCTATGTCCAAACGTAATGTAACATAAGACTATCAGTTTTAACTAAGAACAATTTTTTTAGGACTTTTCCTATTAAGAAGAGCGATAAGCATACTAAATTTACACACACTGATCTTGGAACCCGTGACTCGCATGCGTGAAAGTAAATACTTCAAACCACTACACTAGTGGGTCTTTTGCAACTAAGAAGAATTAAAAATTCTTATTAAGATACATTAAATAAAGAGTGTTGTTAAACGAACTTTTAAAATTAATTGAGTACAACCTATAATCTAAATACATCTTAATATTTTAATTAAAATGTAAAATTAACTAAGTACACCATTTAACTACCAAAAGTGTCATTGTACACCCTAATACACTCTATCACACAACACCACCATAATACCAATCCTAAACTATATTTCTCTTTTTACATGAATTTGTGCCCTCTTTTCATATTTATAAATGTACTGAATTGAACTACTGACACAAACATTGAACTTATTATTTGGTTTCACAAGCTATGAAGGCATTTTCAAAGCTAGTTAAAATTTTCAGAGCAGAGCTCAAATTTATACACAACCTCTAAACCAAGGAAAAAAAATTTCAGAACTTTTATACTATAACCCTATGAAGCAACAATCCTGGATCCGGGTTGAAGCTTGCAACTTGCGACTTGCGGGAGAGAGAAAGCGAAGTGAGAGCTTGCAACAGCAACGAGGTAAAGTAAGCGCTAGCAGGCTGCACAAGACCAACAGTGGGTGGGCTGGTAGGCTGATGGGCTGGGAATAATTGATGGTCTCTGAGATCATATAAAAGCTTTAGACCCACAGTGTTTGGAAAATTGCAAATCCATGTACAAAGATTATCGAGCTGATTATCAAGATTAGTCAACTCATCTCCCACTATATTTGCTTCATAAAAAAATATAAATGTTTAAATTTATTAAGAAATAGTAATATATATATATATATATATATGATTTTAAAATAAAATAGAAAAACTTTTGCATATATCATAATGAATTTAGAACAAGCGATGTCCAATCCCAAGTTTCGGAGAGCGACAAACCCTTTGCGTTCACTTAATTTGAATGCAAAGATGACATTAAACAAAATCTAAGGTACCTATTTATGAGATATTAATAAACTACATAAAATAAATTTCTATGTACAAGGCTTAAGCTAGCAGCTTGTGATTTGGCCTAAACAATATCAAATACAAATAGCTTCATCTAATAGTTCATCAAAGATCAAATCCTCAAGTTCAAGTGCCACACACTCAGTGTCCCATTGCAGGTTCATCCAACGATCACCCTTTGCCAAATCTCGAGCCACGACATCATCCAACGACTGGTCCATCTCCGGCCTCAAGCTAAGGTATGAGCTAACTCTTGTCCACACATCATCAAGAAGATGGTGCCCTTTAGGCATTGGACGGAAGCAGCCACTCAAGGACAAGGCCCTTGGGAAGTAGGTGTATGATCTCTCATACACCTCAAGGAGTGTCTCATTAACTAAATCAAACAAAAGCTGGTGATCCCAGCTGACATAAACCTCATCTTTGTCCAAATCAAGTTCATGCTGAAAGCAAGCCTCCAGTTCCTTGAACAATGCAGGATCTAAAGGCTGGTCCTGTGAGTGCCATGTCCCAAGGTCCTCATGACCAATGAAGCCTGACAGCTCAAGAACATATTTCACATAATTGAATTCAGAATCGGGATCATCCACTTTGTCGAATACGAATCGCGCAGAGTGATTGTCCACACTCTTGTGTTCAATTTCAGTGTTTACAGCGTTGCAGGATGTTGGTAAAGAATCCGACTCATTCGAATGGGAGCTCCTAGGATTTATCTCTGAACCTGATACAATTTTGCCAAAACAATTAGATCAAATCATACATAGCACGAAAACGACGCATGAGCAATTGATCATTGAGAGAGATACTTAGTTGTTTAACATCTTTAAACATAGAATATTTTGAACTCTGAGGTTGAAAACTGTGCAGAATGTTGCTTACCTTCTGAGGTTGAATACTCTGCATGGTTGATTATATAGTCTGAAAGATTAGGTTCAAGAATAGAACTTTCAATTGGTTGTGCTAGCTCACTTTCTGGATTCATTCTGAAATCAATCTCTTGTTTCTGGTGAGTTCTACTTTCTCCTATTGCTGGCTCAACTACATGCTCATCAAGGTCCTCTGTGTCAACAATATTACCACTGTTTTCACTTCTTTCTACCATTTTATTCTGAAACTCTGTCTCTGTAATAGCATCTAGCTGTTCAGACTTATCTGTATCTACAGGAAAGCTCACTGACTTGGGATCAACATGACCATCATTTTCCTTATTTGTATTGTGGTCCACAACATTTTTAACTGGCATGCCTAAACGAAAAGCGTCTTTCGGTGCCCCATTGAAGGTGGAACAAAAAGAGTCAAGATCAGGTAATGACAGATTCCTTCTAGTGGATTTCTGACCATTCCCAGTTGAAGCAACTTTTTCTTCACTTTTCAACTTTAAGGTCCTAGAGCGATGCCACTTGCTTTGATCACTGCTGTAACTAGACTCAAACAACTGAGTATATCTATTAAGTGACTCATCTAAAGAGGAGGTTCTTCTTACACGGCGAATTCTTTGCTTCCCAAGATTATCATCAAAACCATCCACCTTGTTTCTCTGTTGTCCCATGGCTATATCCGGAGTTTCAGACAATTCTTTCTCATCACATCCAGAAGGGTCTTTCCGGAAGAGTGCTTTAATGGAAGGGTCAGCATTTTCCTTCTTGCCCTCCTGAAGTGCATGCATTAGCTTCTGCGTTATATCTTTGAAACGATTTATGACCAACTTATTCCACCCTTGGTGACTAAATCCCTCAGGCAAACCCGGAGAAGTAAAGCTTGTTTCTTGTTTCATGACACTGCTGCCTACACTGATATCCCCAGCCATGTAAGGCATGGACTTCATAGAATAATCCTCTTGAGATTCGGATGTCACTAACTTCGGTGTCTGAGTACTAGCAAGCAGTATTTCTCCTTTGGGGAAGGACCAAACTTCATTCTGCTTGTGCTTGAGTGTGCTCTTATGCCTAATATTTCTAGCTTGAGATGAATCAGCTATAGGATATGACCTTGATTTTGTTAGTCTGACTTTGTTCTTGGAATTTTGCAGGCCAGGAAACTGGTTTGTATTAACATCCGGATCTTGTAGGATTTTTAAGAAAAATTCCTTGTTTGCCTTAAATATCTCCAGAATATCAGCATGGTCATTAAACTGGTCACTGGAAGTGTCTTTGTGTAGCTGGTTAGTCTTCGTTGGCTTCTGGTTCAGTGCCAATTCCATGACTTTGTCACATTCTTCTGTAGAAAGTGCCTGTTTCTTGCTGGGACTAGTTCTGCCGCTCTTTCTTGTTTTATCCAAACAATTTTCTGAAGGCTGTACATCATGCACTTCGCTCGTACGCCACAACCATGATTGCACATGGAAGCTTAAAATCCAGCTTTTCGTGCTTTCTTCACTAGGTTTCTCTTTAGCACTTGATGCTTTGATGCGAGATTTACCAGACCTTTTCTTTGCTGAGCTAGTTTCTGTACTGTGATGTTTGACCTAATATAAAACATTAAGGTACTGTCAGATTATGTTTCATAACAAGTCAGATAAGAGAAGCACTTCTGTGTTCTGTCTTGAAGTTATTGATAACCACAAATACATGATGTCAAATCACAACTTGCATTTTTGAATTCTGTATTTAATCAAAAGAATGACATGAACTTACCAGCAAAGGTTCAGCATCAGCAGCTGCAAATTCTTCCCCTTGACCAATGTCACGACTGTTCAAAGTTGCTTTCCTACTTCCATAGTTGCCTACAAGCAAGAGATGAATTGTGCTAAGCTCATATAAATCAGATACTGATATGTGAAAGTAAACAACCATCTGTGCATTAAGAGAATGATTTACTTCCTAGCTGGGCTATCTGATAAACCGCTTTAGAAGCAAAATAATCTGCATAAGCAAGACAACAAAATCTAGCAAAAGCATTGCAGAACCTTTATCCTAAATCAAACATGCACTGGACCACAAATCAAGCACTTCACACTCTCGTAAACTTAAAAGATTTGCATTAGATATGAATTATATCATTACACAAGATTTGTCAATCAGTTAGCAAAAACAGCATCACACATGACATGAACCGAGGAAAGGATGTGCTGTGGTGAATTGAGATGGCTTACATCTGACTCGTCTTCCTCCGGCGCGCTTTCTGTGTGGAAGCATATTTTTGACATTGTTCCAATGGTGGTAATCAAGCATATGTATTAGGCTCCACATGCAGCCTGGACGGTTGCTCTCAACACCAGAGTCCTGGTGCTGCAATTGCTTTCCCATTTTTGGCACAGGAGAAAGTCTATAGTCCTCAGAAATTTGAGAGCCTCTCGAGTCTTAATCTCTCAACTTCTAAGACCAGTCTCTTGAAAATCCTGGAACAACATAGAAGATAGAATTAGAACTACCATGTAAGCCACATACAAAGTTAAGTATTTTAACAAGTACTTCAACCTCCAAGCATATAAATTCAGATGAAATTTCCCCAAAAGACTCTCAGAAAAACATATCAAACAGATTCTAAACAAGATGGAACACAGGCTTTTAAACAGTGATTACGATATTTTCAGAGCCTCTAATTCAAAATTCATAGGCGGGAGCAAATACCCAATTCCATTTTCATAAAACCAACTCAAAAAGCTTGCAACTTTTACCAAAGTTCATAACATCTGTACACGTTTGAGGTCCAAAAGCTTGAACCAAAAGATAGAAAAATGAATATAAAAAAAGAGAAACAGGGATGAAAGAAATTCCGTTATAAGCTTAAGAATCAAGCAGAGACAAAAACAAAGAGAATATTTAAGTGACAAAACCAAAGGGAATATTTAATGGCAGCACACAGCAATTAATATTTGAATTAAGCAACTAAAAAGTAACAGAAAAACAAACAGAGCTCTGAACCTTGAGAAGCTTGGGAAGCATGCAACAACAGTTTGCAAAACTATGGCAGGCTTTGAATAAGCTGAGAGCTAAAAAAAACTTCAGCTTAGGATGATATATTGGTAAGTGGCGTATGCGATAAGAGAAACGAAAAGTAAAGAAGAAGAAGTAGTTGGTCTTCCAGTTGGAGAGGAGGACCCGGGAAAGAGAAACAGGCGCCTCTTACCCGCCAAGAATATTACAATGAAATGGTCCAAGCTCTCTCTTTCAAGCCTTGGTCCAACAAGCTGTCTTAGATTAGACCAACGTGAAAGTATGGGGATTTAAAAGGGTTTAGCTAAAGTGAGTCTAAATTATCAACCATATCATTTAATAATAAATTGATTAGATAGCTTTGGTGGTTGATGTTAGTTGAAATGTTGTTCAATTCAACAAGGAAGACAACATAGTCAACTGAGATTCAGTCACTTATTTATTTGCATTGTTCCAAGTGCACTTGCTGTCTCCAATATACTACAACAAGAAGCTGAAAACTCTTCCAATATTATTATTATAGCATTGTTCATGTATTTGGAATCTTTGGTCTTGCTTATTAGTACTTTTGATCTCATTTCCAGAAGCATCACATGCATCAATCATGCTGATCTTGATGTTGGGTGACCAAAAATCATTTGATCTTAATGTTGGGGGCCCACGTATTTTTGGCCTCTCAAGTATGTACTATTGTTTTCAACTTAGGATCTGTTTGGGAAAGTTTTAGTTGGAAACACTTTTACTCTTAAGCGCTTCTAGCAAAAACCCTTTTATTTGAAACCCAACCAATTCTTCATTAAAAATCAAAACGCGTCATAGAAAAACTCTTAGAAGTGCTTCCTGACATGTACTCTAGAAAGCACTAAAAAGTGTTTTTGGTTATATAAAGACGTGTTTAGCCCTTTCAAAAGTAGTCCACGAACTGCCCTTAAATACATAAGCCTAACACATAGTGAAGGTAAGATGAATGGAACCATCCGAGTGTGAAGTTTTATCTTAAAATGATTTGGTGCAACTTAAGGAAATATCCGACTTATAGTTTAAGTGGTGTAGAATGATCAACACTTTCTGTAAGGTAGTTCTACTTTCATAATGGCTATGCATTGCTAGTGTTTGCAAAGCAAAGACATAAAGTTATTGAGAATCATATCAAAGGGTAAACAAAACAAAAAAACATCTTCAATACTGTCCTAAAAAAGAAGAAAGGGTGGAGAAATAAAATAGGGTTGAAACATGAAAGCCTTGATGAGTAAAGTTTTTTACTTGGCCTCAATATGAATAATTAAAGTTCTTTGCTAATGCATGCCACTTGCAATTTTTTGACTTGTTCAAACTCATTGTGCAGGTCCACAGACTCCAAATTGTGCTTGAATATTTCAATACTCTGTACAAATGGTAGGCCGGAAAGGGACTTTCAGCAGCTAGTCAAAGCTCAAAAGGATCTTGCATTGCACATCACTTGGGATAATCATAAAAAGTTTATATTTATGTTTGCAAATTATACAAAAGATATTTATTTATTTATTTCAAAGTTTTAAAAGTTGTATCATGTTGTTTTACTATTCTTTCATGAAAAATAAGTCAGAAACTTAAAAAATTGCAGCCGCAGATATAACGTGTATGATCTGCACTTCTTGGTTTTCTAGAAATTGTGAACGTTGACTTTGGAAACACATGAACTAGAATTCAATTCAATGCATGAGATATTTGTTGGATTGGAACTGTATTACTATTAGGTCAATAGATATATGGCTGCTGACTTACCTTGTCCTTGACTTGATGGATGAAGAAATGTTTGATTTCATCTGATCCCTTTTCAATAGCGTATGAATCCTAGCAATCTTGGCAATCTAATAGTCTAAGTGATAAGTCTATATTTTATATATATTTTATGCCTCATTTACCTATTTAATTATTGTTATCCTTTATTTAAATTGTTTGTTTTAATATGTTTTGTGACATTTGTGAAGGATTTGTGGAATATGAGAAATTAAGCTAAAAAGGGCAAGAAGATAAAGATTGGAGATTAATTGGAAAGAAGCCAAGTTATTCCTTTCATCATAAGGAGTGTTATCAAATTTCCTAGTTCAAGATGATTCATAGTCTTATCAAGTCAAACAAGGAGAGATAAAAGAAGACCCTAAATTAGTAGGAATCTTATTTTTTATAACAATTGTAATTACACCTTAGATAGGTAGGATTTCTAGGAGTATTATAAATAGAGAGTTTAGGTCATTGATCAAAGAATCCACCACCACCGCTCTCTACAGAATCCACCAACACCCCTCTCTACACTTTCAAGCCATCAAATTCCTACATACTCATACTCATAGCCGAAAGCCCTAAGAAGAACAAGGAGGGAGCTTGCGCAACGTTGGCTTTCAACTTGGAGATTTCGATGCCGCTCATGTCTTCATCAACCGTCATGATTCTCAATAAGTCCTTCATGAACTAATTTCTTTTACTAGGGCTACGATGTAGCCTAGCTATGAATACTCAAATTCTTTGATATTGTTAATTTTATTTATCTATACATGTTGAGTGCTTGTTACCGTTCTTAATGCTTTCAATTAATTGGCCACTAATTGCATGATTAGAAGAATTGGGTTGAGACCGGAAGGAGATGCCTAATAAATAGCTTCTTATAACAAGTACCATAAATTACATAGCCGACTCGGAAGATTAGGTTATGGTTTGTGTAATCTTTAATGTTTTCCATAAATTTTAATGGGTTCTTAGCTATCTAAATCCATAACTAGGAATAGAGTGGGTTGACTGTGAGGAACACAACTAATATAACTCGGAAGAGAGTATTGGTGATGTAAGGGAAAACGATTATCAACATGTTAGGTAATTAGGATTAACAAGCTAGAAGGATTTGGGTGGGATTAGCTAGGTGAAATCGATGCCCTAGTACTTTATCATCCTTGTTTTCATCTATTATATTATTTACTTATTTTTAATTTACTTGCTTAATTACAGTTTAATCACCATAATTCTCTCATCGTTTAATTCAATTATAATTAGAAATAAATCATTCTAGTATTTAATAGGTTAACTTGATCCCTGTTGGAACGACACTCTACTTATCACTATATTAATTTGAGCGATATTGTCCACTTGCAATTATCCACATCACTAAGCTTTTAAGTTTGGAAGCAATTTTTTAGTGTAACAGTTTCATTGTTACATGGTGTTACTAATCTACTGATGTTGTAACACGTATATTTATTTATTTATTAATAATGTACTCTAAGTCCAAAACATATAAATTATGTGGTCCACCCGAAATTTTATACGTGAATTAACATCACCACATGGCAATGTAATCACGACACGAAAAATTTGGAGAAATTTGGAATTTTAGACTATTTGTGATATTATCACTTTGAAAGTGTCAACAACAAACAAAGACTACCTAGACAAGAGTTGTTCTATGGTGATGGTGCCATATATGGACCATAGATGTGAACTTTTATAATAGCCACAAAATTCATATGAATAGTAACTTCACTTAAGTTTAATGAAATGATCATGTGACTAATATGAAGGTCACATGAAGAATCCATATATAGCACACTCACTATAGAATTTCGAACCTAGTCGAAAAAAAAAAAACAAAACAAAAACCCAAAAGGCTACAAAAGCCTATGAGTTTTGGCCCAATTCTCCTAGTGGCTAGTGGTTTAAGAGGCTTATTAGAATTTACAGGCCCGCCCCAATTTTATTTTATAATTTGAATTCAAAATCCTTTATATTTATTTTTTGCCTTTAGTTTTTTCTTTGGGCAGAGTTTTCATTGGATTATTTATTTGTATAGCAGGAAGGAAGCATTGTGCCCTCTCTCTCTCTCTCTCTCTCTCATCCCACAAGCACCTTGAAGATAGAGATACAATTTAACCTGTACACCATACATGTGGTTTAGTTGGTAAAAGGGTAAGTATAAGATATCTTGTAAACTCAATCCTCCTAGGTTCGAAATTTTACGATACAAAAACATGCTAAAGTTACTTCACGCATGTAGCTTGTGGATAATTGCACGTATCAAATTTTTATCTTAAAATCATGTACACGAAGGGTTACGACAATTTTCTTTGTTACTAAAAAATAATTACAATGTGAGCGACGCAAACAGAAGCTCCCCAATAAATCGATGCCTCAACCCCACCATCACACCATATTTAATCCTCCCCAAAGGAGCAACTTCTACAGATTTTGCTGCGCCAAATTTTAAAAATCAGGCTTTGTTGGGAAAATTTGGCAACGTTATTAGCAGCTGTAAGATTCATATGCAAGTTTTTTTTTTGTTTTTTTTTTGTCAAACAGATATTTGATATGCAAGTTGTTCTGTTATTCCTGTGAAAGCAATATTTTATGCATAAAGCAACAAAAATAAGCAGAAGCAGAGCTATAAGCACTTCTTCTTTTTTAACACTTATTAGTTTTAATTTGTTCCTGGATCAGTTCCCCACTTCTCCCATTTGCTCTTAGAACAGATGATTGGAATATCAAAAAGCACATTGTCCCTCGCTGTACCAACATGATTCTTTTGAAATAAAATTAATAAAAAGTTTATTGATATCTTAATCCATCCATATTTGCACACCTTGTACTAATAAATTCAAAATTTATGATTAAACTAGTAGAAACTTGTCTACAAAACATTTATATGAACTAAAGTCGATCGCATGACGTAAGAGACTTGAAACTCAATTGGTTAAGAACATTTCATCCTTGCAACGACAATCTTGTGTTAGGAATGTTGTGAATTAAATACAAATCTACGGCAAACGCCATCCAACTATATCAAGCAGCAAATCTCCTTAGGTTGCATCGAGATCTTCTCATAAGTATGTGAAGGTAGGGTTAAAAGCAATTTTTTCATCCACGTATCAAAGATCTTGGGTCGGAAATTGTATGAATTAAATACAATTCGTCACCCACGATCTCTCATTCTTCAAGCTCATCGTCCTCTTCCCTTGATTTAGGGTTCGTCTTGGTCTTGGCCGGATCTTCTGAAACTAAAGCCTTGGGTTCGTCTTCGACCACCATTTTTAGTGTTTTCTCAGGGAGGAGAGAGAGAGAGAGAGAGAGAGAGAGAGAGAGAGAGAGAGAGAGAGAGAGAGAGAGAGAGAGAGAGAGAGAGAGGGAGGAGAGAGAGATAGAGCGACAAAGAGGGAGAGGAGAAAAAACAAACTGTAAAATCTCACTTTTTTTGTTTTTAATAATGGGGTGTTTTTGAATTTTTTTGGGTTTGGGTTTTTAAAAATGGGCTTACCAAACAAGTTTTTGGGGCAAATTTGTTTTTGATTTTATAAAATTGGATCCAAGTAGGATACCAAACAGGCCCTAATTTACCCGAATATAAAATGGCCAAAAAGGATATATTGAATTGTGAAACAAATGTAATTTTAATAAGTACACCATACTTACCATATTCAACCCTAATCAAACGTAAGCGAAAACCCCTACTTCCAAAAACTTTAGTATTAACTCCAACAATTTGTCTCATCCAATATAATAGAGGATGTATATAAGGATATGACTACTCCCTGTAAGTTGTGATTTATATTGGTTCGTGCATTGTTCGTTCGTTTCTGTTTGGTTCCCGAGAAAATGAGAGGCAAAAGAAGAAAACAGGGATATTTGTGATATTTAAATAAGTTGCGATTTAACTATTATTTAATTATTAATTACGGAATTACATTTTTGCCCTTGATGGTAAGGGTATATTAGTCAATTTTTGTTTGGAAAGGATTGTGGGGAATTGAGTTGCACCGTTGCATTGAGCTCGTCGATACAAGTTCGTGGACAGGCAGCACGCTCAATTCCGAGTTATAACGATCAAGAAAAAGTCTAAAAACTAAAATGGCGTATAGGTCATTCAAAATTTTTTGAAATACTTGAAAACCCGGTTTTGCCTTCTCCCCCACACGCGCGACACACTCATTCTCTCTCCTCCGACTCGTTCTCTCTCCTCTCCTCCACCTTAGGCCATGACGCCGATCCCAAACGAACCACATCCACCTCCTCTACTCATCCCACCCAGCTTCTCGACCAGAAAGCCCAAGGATTGACGACGGTTACGACTGGAAAACTCGGCAAAAATAGTCACAGTCGCCGGCGACGTTTCATGCCACTTTAGGCTGCGCCACTACCTGGAACAAGTAGCTCTCTTCTCATGCTTCTTTCTCCTAAGCTTTGTGACGTCGATAGTGGCCATAGCCGCCGATTGGAGGTTGGAAAATTCCGGCCAAAACCCTCACGGGTTTGTCTTCCATTGACCTAGCTCCGACCACTTTTTGGCCGGGTTCTAGTACCAAAACTTGTCCATCTGGTTTTGTTTAATATAATGGCATAGGTATTGGCCGGCAATTTGGAGTTTTTCCGATCGCCGAAAATTTCTCTAGACACCCACCACTGCCAATGGTGGGTAGCGGCATGTGGGCCACCTTGTGGAGGCCCGTTGAGTTCTAAAAAGTCCCTTACGTGGTCCTAAACATGGTGGTATGCTCGGATTTAGGATTGGTTACCGTTTGACTATCGAACGGATATTGTGCCTATTAGGCGATATCCCGGTTCGATAGGTTCGGACCTTTCGATCAGTCCCATTTTCAAATATGTTGTTCCTCGTACTTCTAGGATCGTGTAGGAACTGGTTGATCGAGAATCGGAGCCCCGGATACTTCGAATCAATGACTCTAGGGTTAGGTAAACTGGTTGTCATCCGATCATGCAATCACGAGCGATCCGACCGCTAGATCGAGATCAAACCCTCGGGACTTACTCAGTAAACTTTGTTAGACCTACAGGAACTTTCGGGATAGAAATCGGAGGTCGTAGGTCCCGCCGGCCCGGTTGAATAATTTGACCGCAAAGTTGACCACGGGTCTTTCAAGACCATCTCGTCCATTGGAAAGTACTAGAATGTCCCTAGGAACTCGATTTTTGAATTAAAGTCGTGATTGAGTACTTTTATTAATCAAATATCTGTATTCTCTTAAATATGTGCTCAGGATTTGCGTAGCCAATAGGAAGGACCCTTTCAGGGTCAAGCTAACTTGGACTGTCAGTGAGTGGACATTTGTTTTAAATGTGCATTGTTTTCCGAATATTGAAATACTTGCGTAAATGTGTTTTGATCGGGAATAGAGTTATTTTGTGTTATTAGGCTTATAAATGTCATACCGGTTCTTCCTGGTTTTTAATAAGACTATATGATATTCTTGGGGCATGATATTGTATAAGGGTATATGAGTTTTGATTAAAAGTTTGGTTATTTGGGCTGTGGGAATGATGTGATATTTTGGCACTGATTTCTAACAGTAAAGTCTATGAATTATGAGTGTGGATGATGATATTATGAGTATGTATATGGAATATGGATATACTGTCTGATAAATGGAATTGGTAATAGTATATATTGATGGTTGGGATATTGAGTGTCACCATAATATGTACCTCCCCTTGGTTACTGATATTTCTCCCACACGTGCGATGTAGGATACCAACGTGTGGTGGTGTTGATGGTGTTGATCCGGGCACCCTTGACCCCGTATACCGAGGCCTTGACCGGCAGTCAAAGCGTGTAAGACTTGGTTTAGAGATTTAGCTACACGTTGATGCGATGCCGACGTGTGAGCTGGGAGTGGAAGTCCCCCGGTTGGACGGCTCGTCCTTAGTCACAGGGTCAATGCAATGCTGGCCTGTGGTCTAGTAAAAACAATCCCCTTGTTGAATTGTTTCCTCTGGTACATAATGATGGTGTGTATGTATATATATAATGGGTACAAGGGTGGGAGAAAGACTGTGTGTGTGTAGATATTATATAAATGAGCTTGCTAGAATTTATGGATAGTTATTAAGTTATGATATTTGGAAATTGGTTTTTTTATGACCTTTATGATTTTTAAAAAGAAGTATGAGTGGCTTGATCCCTCAGTAAGGGTACATAGGCAACCTAAGTTAACCTAGGTGCAGCTGCAAAATAATCTATTTGGGTTTTGTTTTGAATTATTTTAAGTGCGTCATGGAATTCTTGAGAAGAAAAGTTTCTTTGGGTTTCTAAATATTATATATATTGGGCATATGAGGTTACAAAGGATTTCAAATCAAAATATAGTATGATAAAAGATTTCCCTTGCATCGTTTTCACAAAACGGCAGGGTTAGTATGTTCATGTAAAATTATATTCAAAACTTTCTTTTTGTCCACTCACATTTGTTTTGCACTCCCAGGCCATAGCTCAAGGCGACTAGTAAACTCAAGCCAAGAATTTCTCCATGTACATCGACATCAATGTAGGACATTGTTAACTCGCAAGTGCACGAGGCGTTGGGTAGTATAGCATGTGTAAGTACGAGGTCGATCCCACGAGGATTGATGATAGATTGATTCAATTTGATTCCCTGCACAAAATAGAAAACCAAAAGAAAATAAATACAAAAAGAAAGAAAGAAAGAAAATAAATAACTCAAGCAAATAAGTTACCAAGTTCAATTCAAATTCTCAGATTGATTCTAGCTAAAGTATGATTAAGCCATGGTGTTTGGTCTAAACCTTGTATTTCTAGTTCCCTAATTAGATTATTGTTGTCGAACCTAAATTAAGCATTAGAAATCCATTAAGCATAGAAGAATGTTTTAAACAACCAAGCATGTATCTAATCCTTGTTGTCGAATGTCCATACATACTCTTCATATTCATAGTTCAATTCAAATTAATGCATGGTGTCTACTCTTAATTCAAACCAAGAGCTAACATACAAGTTTTAATGGTGATTAATCATTCAAACAAGCATATTAACTTATAAGCATAATGAATAAGAACAAGAACCGTAATTGAAACTTGGAAACTAATTAAACTTGAAAACTTAAAGTAAGAAATTCCATTACAATGAAAAATAAATTACAACTAAGAAAAACTTAAAGGAAAATTTAGCAAAAGGGTTTTGTTACAACAATTGAGAACTAAAAAGGAAAACTAAGAGAATTTGAGGGAGAGAAGGAAGAGGAGCTCTAGAGAGGTGTTTGAGAGCTCCCCCCCTTGGGGTGTGTTTGAAGGTTTGTCATAGCCTCCTATTTATAGGAGAAGGAAAGCATCAATTCCAGCTGCCATTATTCTTCTTGGTTTATGTAATTCCTTCTTTTGACAACAAGTTGTAAGAATGATCATAGCCACCTCAAGTTCACATGGGCATCCATTTCCTTTCATCATTTGGCTAGTTCTCACTTGATGTTTTTGCTTTCTTTATTTCTTTACACAACCCACTTCAATTATGACAAATAAATCTGCTTCTTCCCCACTATCAACAATCATGCATAGCTAAGTAGGACCAAGCAACAACTAGCTCATGCTTACCATGCATTGCAGTCTTCTTTTGGGCTTTGTTTTGGGCTTGTTCCTCCAATCTGAAAAATCTGAAAAAATATGGATCTTGAAGCTCTTTGTCTTATCTTTCCAAGCATATGCAGCCCAGCTCAAGGAAAAATCGGAAAGACCTTCAAATGTCATTTTTGGCCCAGTAACGCAAAATAGATTAAAAACACAAGTTTAACTAAGAAAACATAACGAAATCATAAGTTAGAAAGGTACAAAATGATATGTAATTATGCACTGATCAGACGTTCAATTCCTTTCATAAATATTTGGTTATATAAACTAAGTAATATTCTTTAGTTTGCTCTGATATTGCCTGGGTAGGGATGAAGTTAAGGCCGAATGCCTATAATGTAATTTGTGTGCGATTAGCATTGTGTGTGCTGCGGTTAAGATATATATATATATGAATTGCATGGTTTACATGTGGTATAAAAATTGGAAAATGTCGGTTTTTCAGGGAAGACTCTGCCGAAATTCCGGTAGAAGTCTTGACCCCTTTCTTAAATTGTGCAGGGAAGAGGGTACAATTAGTAAGTGGGCCTCACATCGGTTGGTTGTCGGACGAGTAACAGGGTTTGACACGGATTCTGAAGGTGAATTCGGGTCGGGTCCTATCATGTACTTAGTTATTTTTACATGTTAATTTAAAATATTAGAGTGTCCTTAGATCATATAGTGTAATCAGTTAATTTTAAGGTTCATTTAACAACACTCTTAATGATAATGTCTAATATTTTTAATTTGTTGAAATTTTTATAATGAGTTATTTGATGAATATTGATTATTTTGTGTGTGGATAATGATTTATTGGATTGGATGAATATTTATGTTTTTCTTGATTAGTTGTTGAGGTTTTTTTTGTTTTTTACCAAGGAGGTTTTATTTTAGTTAGTTACTTACTACTAGTTTGAATAAATTAAGGATGTTTTAATAGAAATTTAGTATGGGTCTATTTTGTATATAATTTTTTTAGCTTTTAGATGTTGACTCTGGAAAAAAAATTCCTGAATTCGTCCTTGATATCGAGTGACATATATATCTCCTTATGTTGCATCGAGACTATCTCAAACCAAGTCTAACACTTCCATTTCAGATCCAACCACCAAACGAGATAAAGAGTCTAAATTTGGACTACTTTTACAAAGTTCTCAGTCCTCACATAGCAATTAGTTTAAAAACAACATCGGTGCAGTCAAGGGACGAATTCTGAAAATATGAAGCCCCAAATGGTATGCAACATCACTTTATGTTTTTATATGGACTTTGAAGGCTTTCCCTTTCCCATGATCATGCTTACAGTTCCAAACGTACAACATGAGGAGCACCAATAATTGCATGTGTGCAACTTTTTCTTTTTTCTCCCTTTCTTTTTCTTAGACATGCATTCACGAATTTGATCTCTGTTGCAGGTTCCTTGCAAAATGCACAACACCCATCTCAATCAAATTGTTCCAACAACTTCCATGCCTACATATCTTTTTCAATTTATCCGCTGATACCTTCTAATTTAATAATAAAATAAGCTTAACCGTACAAAATTGGTTCCGTAAGTCTAAGGTCACTCTTGATCCGTTGATTTATCTGAGGCTTACAATACATTAACGGTCCAATTATGCCTAAAAATGCGTGGACAAGACGACCAACAATCACAATACATCAACAGTCAAATATTACCGGTAACAAAATGACCAACAATCACAATGCATCATTAGTCAAATTTTAACTCCAGTAAGTAATAAAATGACCAACCATCACAATGCATCATCAGACAAATTTTACCGCCAGTAACAAATTACCAACCATCATAATACGTCAGCAGTCAAATTTTACCGCCACTACAAAATTCAATAAATTACCCGATTATGAACTTCAGAGCTTCAGTTTTTTTTAAGTCCCATGCGTGTGCACTTGAAGCTGACCTCAACTTAAACTCACCGCCCAAATACAGTAAACTCCAGTACAGTTTCCGGACTTCACATGTTCAACACTTTATCCATTGACAGCTAGCACAATTCCACAGCGAGTACCCTCCACAAAAGCATCTTCTGCGAGTGGGCAAAAATGCTATAACAAGTTTTGTTTTTTTGTTTTTTCACCCTTTTAATAATTAAAAACAATGAGCACTATTCCCCTCCCACTCCTTCTTGCCCCATCACCAACACACCACACATCATCGCCGTCCATTTTCATCATCATCATTCCCTCCTACTCACTCACTCACTCACTCACTCTCTCTCTCTCTCTCTCTCTCTCTCTTACAACTTAAAACCACCGGACACCAAAAACTCAGACACTCTCTGCAATAGAGAGATATAGCCATCCCCACCCTACCCAATCCAAAAGACAATGGCCATAACTTTTCTCATCTCCCATTTTACCCCTACAGCCCTACTCTTTTTCATCCTCCTGTTCTCCTCCATCCATGCCCTCAACATCACCACCCTCCTCTCCCCTTACCCTGACTTCTCTGACTTCACCGACCTCATCTCCTCCTCCATCTCCAGCGACCTACTCCCCCGCTCCTCCCTCACCCTCCTCGCCGTCCCCAACCGCTTCCTCTCCTCCACCTCCTCCCTCACACGCCGCCTATCCCCCTCCTCACGCGCCGACGTCCTCCGCTACCACGTCCTCCTCGAGTACCTCTCCCCCACCGCCCTCCTCCTCATCCCCCTCCGGGAAGCTCGTCACCACCCTCTACCAGACCACCGGCCGCGCCACCAACAACTTCGGCTCCGTCAACCTCACGCGCGACCCCTCCACTGGCATCGTTTCGATCCGCTCCCCGGCCCCCTTCTCCCCTTCAAACGCCACCGTTTTGTCCCTCGTCACCAACCTCCCCTACAACGTCTCCATCTTCTCCGTCAATTCCCTCCTGGTCCCCTACGGCTTCGACCTCATGGCCTCCGAGAACCGCCCCCCTCTAGGCCTCAACATCACCAAGGCCCTCATCGACGGCCACAATTTCAACGTCGCCGCCTCAATGCTCGCCGCCTCCGGCGTCGTCGAGGAGTTCGAGGCCGATGAGGGCGGCGCCGGCATCACCCTCTTCGTCCCGACCGACACTGCGTTTTCCAATCTCCCATCGAATGTGAGGCTCCAATCTCTCGCAGCTGACAAAAAGGCCGTCGTCCTCAAATTCCATGTCCTCCATTCATACTACCCACTGGGCTCGCTCGAGTCGATCGTGAACCCGGTTCAGCCCACATTGGCTACAGAGGACATGGGAGCCGGTTCGTACACTCTCAACATCAGCAGAATCAATGGGTCGATGGCGATCAACACTGGGATTGTGCAAGCCTCCGTCACCCAGACAGTGTTCGATCAAAAGCCCGTATCAATTTTTGGGGTTTCTGAAGTTTTGCTACCCAGAGAGATCTTCGGGAAGAACCCAGTTTTCACGCCCAAGCCCGGGACGCCATTGCCGGATGGCGGCGGAGCTCCGCCTCCGGACATTGCTCTCTCGCCGGAGAGTCTAACTGGGCATCCATCGCACCTCTCTTCGCCGCCGGATTTCCGCGACGAAATCGGATCCGAAGCTGCGGCGGCTATTGGTGGGTTGTGGAGCTTCAGGATTGCATCGTGTTGTATAGGACTGTATTTAATGGTATGAGATTTTTGTTATTTTTGCTTCTTAATTGCTAGATTTTTTTTGTGGGTTTTTTTTTTCTTTTCATACATGGAATTGAATTAGGCTGCAAAAGCAAAGCCATTTTTTTTTTTTTTTCCTTCTCATGTTGTTCAAATTTATGATGTTAAATTGTGTTAATGGGTGGAATAATTAATGTATATCAGAAAGAACCAATTTTTTGTTTCTTGGATCTGCGGTTTTCGTCCTGTAAAAAGATTTAAAGTTTTTTTGATCCATAATTCTTTGCTGTACCAATCTGATCGGCTTCTGCATAATTGCACTCATCTATCTACTTTTCTGCACCAAGTAACTGACACTAGAGAAAATTGGGTAGCTTTACTCTTTTGTCTTTTAACTCATGAACCCATCAAATTCAAAACCAATATCGGCAAATTTTTATTTTTCTTTTTATTTTCTATCTGTGTAAAACCCAAAATGCAGAAAAGATCTGCAGATTTATCAGAATAGGAAAAGAAGGAAGAAGGAAGACAAGGATCAATTGATTTGGGATTAAACTAGTTCAGTTTTTGTTTTTAATTGTTGTTGCCTTCTGTCATATTCATAAAGTCATAAAGCTCTCTCATTCTTGTTAGTTGTTTCCCACAATATCCCCCTTTGAACCTTTTAGAACCACAAATTCCTAGGCATATTTCGATAAAGAAATGGTGACGGTGAAGTTGATGGAGTGCATAATTTGGTTTATTTAATAATGTTGGTCATCAATATAAAACCGAGGCATATTTCGATAATAACCCTAATTTGCAGAGAGTAAAATGCAGTTAATCCAAAATATTTTGAAGGTGGAGAATATAGTTTGTATTGTGCTGGCAGGGCAGCTATCTAAGTTTTGCTAGATTTAAAAAGGCTGCTTGAGAGTTGGGACCAAAATAGAATGTGTAAAGGAGAAAAAAGAGTTATTTAACAAAAGAAAATGTGAGATAGAGAAAATTGAAAAATTGGTGGTTGGGTATTCTAATTAGTGCATGACAGAGGGCATGGTGTGGGTCCGCAAAATGGACGGTTGTGATGCGGTACAAGTTGAAGATGTGGTTTTGTACACGCATTTCTATGCCATCGGATGTTGATTGGACTGCCAGAAGACAGTGTACGGCCAGATCTAGCGAGGGCTATTTGACCAGAGTGGGAGGAGATCTACAGTGTGATTACTCAGATGCCTTTTCGGCCCGCTCCATCTCTATTTGTGGGTCAGTACGGTCTGATGTTGTTGGCTTCTAGATTAGACACACAGATGAGCGGGGGTCCCTTTGAAGAGCCTTCAATTGAAACCCTTAAATGGTAACAAAACTAAGTTTACTAATATCTAGTTTCCCTAGGTACATATGAGTATGGGATCAACTTCAAGCCTTAATTTAATTCTTAATTTTTTTAGGTTAATAACAGATTTTAGTGAGGAACTCGTATAATTTTACGAGCTAGTAAATGCAGAGAAAGTAAGAAATTGAAATCTGAACGAAACTAGTTATGCAGAGAAAGTCAGGAATTGAATTTTAGTGTAGAACTTCAAAATGGATAGTATTGGGCTTGGGCCCATTCCCCTTTTGTAAACACATGGTTAATTGTTAAGCAGATAATTAGGGTAGGGTTCATGACGGAGGTAATCGAATCATGAACCTATCAGAATGAGTTTTGTTTGGTTGGGAAAAAAATAAGGCTTCACTCGAATCCTATCTAAGAGAAAGAGATTAAGAACATGCTCAAAATGTTTGATTGGCGGGTGGTAGAAGTGTGGCTCAGCTTCTATACAAACACAATTTTATTGTAATTTCAAGGACATTTAGCCACTTCCACAAAGAAAACTTGGAAAGAGATAATTTTGATGTGGCCGATGATGAAAATAGAGGGGATCAAGTGGCCGCTTGCCACGTTCAATGAGCAAGACCTACATCAATGGTCCCTTAGTTGTTGACTCTCCACTTTCATTTTCCAAAAGGGTTACTGTTCGTACCGCATTTCCAGACAAACAGTTACAACTCCCCAAAGTTCATCACCAATAATTGAAAGGGATGAGAGAATGAGAAGAACTTAGAGAGAGAAGTAGGTGCTAGCCCTTCCTCTCTAAGTGGGCCGACGTAGGGGGTCTTGGGAGGGAAGTTTGATGTTTCATCTCTTCCAAAATGACCAACTTGAAAACCATAAAGAAGTATGGTGCTATGGTTATATATATATATATATATATATACATTTTATCATACATGTGTGTTGTGAATTTATTGCAATCGCACAATCCGCACAAGTAATATATATGTAAATAAAGTGTCATTCTCACAAAAACTGTAATTTCCTATCATCTGCCAATTATGATAAATTCTTAAGTTTATTTGAAGAGTTGTTTGAGAAGATTGATTAATTTAACTAAATTAAAACAATTTATAAAATAATAACAATTTAATTAACGGTGGAAAATCAAGTTTATAGAATACTTTAGCATCCAATTTCACCATAACCAATTCCACTTAATTCTTATAGTCAATTAACATTAATTACTACCCATGTTGACAGTTGGTTTCTCCTAATTTATTTGATATCCCCTCTCGGGTTCAACCAAAAGTATTCTTACTTAACAACACACTCTCTCTCAAGCAACATATTTAGAAAATTAAGAACCCGTTAATTTCTATGAGAACCTACAAGAAAACTCCATGAGTCATGTTAGTCCCTCTTGGACACTCATTCAAGTCATGGTATTTGTTACAAGCAAGGAATTAAATATCGAATGTTTCGGAAATATCGGTGGTTCAAAAACACGGAAATATCGATGGAAATATCGGGAAAATATCGATATCGATAGAAATTGGATAAAAACCACGGAAATTGTAAGAAAAACTTGGAAATTTTTATTGAAACTTTAGAGAATGTTTATTTAGTCAATTATCTATTAGTTTAGTCAATTATCTATTAGTTTATCACAAAAAATTGGAAGGAAATGCATTGCATAATGGATTTAACTGATTTGAGTTGAGGTTTACATATTAAGAATTAAGAAATTAAATTTGTTAACTTTGGAAGTTGGTGGTAAAGGAGGTAAGTGTGGAATGGTTGGGGATGTTACCAAGGCTTTAGAGTCGAAGAGTACGGTGTTGGTGAACCAAAGCAGTTGTGGAACATCCTGACCCTAAAAATGAAGTAAAGAAATTAAAATAAGGGAAATTAAAATTTAAAATGTAATAAACAAAATAATTAAGTTAAAGAGGTTAAGATAAAAGGAATAAATTAAAAATAAGAAAATGGATTAAAAAAATAAAAATGATTTAAGTAAATTAAAAGAAATAAATTAAACAAAATAATTGGTTTTTAAAATAAAACAAAAGAAGGTATTGTTGTTGTTTTGGGTTTGTATAGAATTCGGTACCAAGCTTCAATCCCTGGACCCACTAGAAGTCAGTGCAAAGTTTGCAAACACACTTAACAACAACGGCAGGTAGAAGGTAGTAAAAAAAAAAAAGGGTAAAAACCATTCGCGTGTTCTAGAACCAAGCGTCTTCCCCATTCAAGCCCCCTTCCTGTTCAAATCAAGCGACGGCGAGATGCCGTCCGGCCAAAACCACCACCTCAGTCACCTCCGAACCTCTCCCCACTCCTACCTCAACCCACCCCTGACCTGTTTTCCAGCCAAACCACCTGAGAAAAATCCAGTTCAAAAACAAAAAATCTCGCTGGATTTTCAGTCGAAAATCTGGCCAATCCTGATGTTCCAAGCATCGATCTAGGTAAGTTTCCACACCCTAGTGAGCTGTTCTAACTGTTTTGAGTTTTGGTTCTTTTGATTTGAAGTTTTAGAGAGATTTTCAGTGGAAACCTTACGAAAATATTTCCTTCGATATTCCGGCCATATTTCGCCGAAATATCGTCGAAATTTTCGAAAAAATTACGAAATCTTTCTGTACCCTTCCGATAATATCGGGAGTCAAAATTCAGCGAAATATCGGCGATATTTCGCCGAAAATTTTGATTTTTTTTTCCTTGGTTACAAGAAGCAAACAACAAACATCTCCTCTCGGTCTCCATTTCGATAATCAATTAAATATTAGCTAGATATTTAAAGCATTAAGAGCAGTAACAAATACTCAACATGGAATAATAATCATGAATTAATATAACTATAAAAATTAAGTGTTCATATTTAGGCTACATCGTAGCCCTAGCAAGAGAAATTAGTTCATAACAAAAGTAAGGATAAACAAGAAAATTATTTACATAAAACCGATTTGGCCGATGGACTTGATCTTCGGAATCTTCACAGGAACACCGTCGAAAGCTCATCAAATATTGCAGCAGCAAATTCTTGTCTCTCTCTGATATTTCTTTGGGAGTATTGAAAATATGGTGTAGAGATGTGGTGGAAGGATATGGTAGAAACAATTGGTACCAAGATTTCTGGCTCCTAGGTTAAGGCTTTGTATTTATAGGTAAAAGGGAATCCTCAAAAAATAAAGAAAAATAATTATTTAGGAAGTAGAGGAATATTAGGAATGCCAATAAGAAAACCCAATTAGACAAGGTGCGGCTGATGTGAAGATATCAATTCCCAAAAGGAAATTGCGGCTGATGATGAGTAGGGAACTATCCAAGTCTAAGAAGAAAAATAGAAATTGGGCTTTGGTGGAAAATAAGGAAATTGGGTCCAGGTTGTTCTTCATGTGTGTTCCTTTACCAATCATGTAATCAAAACCTTCTGTTTTGGAGAGACCCGACAGCATATAACAGAAGCACAATTAACATCCAACGGTAAGAACTGGTCATTCACATTACTTCTTCCTTAGCCAATGCTCACATACCTCAAAGCAATTTCAAGAGCTTTTCCATCTACTACCAAAGCCAAGGGTGCATCTTTATCAGCAAAAGCCCAGCTTCAGATCCACCAACAATGGTAAACTTCTCTAACTTAAACTTTCTGATGCTTGTTTGAGACCAGTTGTGGATATAAATTGACACTTGCACATATGCACTCCAGGTGTTTGATGAAATGACAAAGTGAGTTCTTGAGATTTCATTGACTTGATAATTCCACCTATTTCGATCCCGTAAGCCTCAAAAATCATAGTTTTAGCTCCTAACCCTTGCCAGGAATGATTGCCAACAAAATCTTCACTAAACACATTAAACTAACCAATTTCACACGAAAACAATGCAAATATAGATAGATTAAATATGCAAAATATTAATCTATCAATGTGCCTCTAGAAAAACCCATGATTTCGTTGCATACGATCCAGCTTCTTTCTGAGTCCATATACTAATGTATTCAAATCCTTGCATCACTAAGAAAAAAAAACAGGAGACCTCCATAAATTGAATGGCACAAATAGAAGCATTGCTTTCATTCCACAAAGAAATTGGCAAACCAATTGTACGAGGCTCACTTGCCATGGAACTTATAACAATCTTATTGATGTTGAAATTTTATCGGGGCAATTTACGGGGACTAGAGGTTTTTTTTTTTTATACCAAGAATCTCTTTAAAGACTGCAGAAAGTGTCGGCCTCCCATTTGAAATGCTAAGAAAACAGTTCACTCTGAAGTTGAGTTTTGCAGTTACCATAAATAAATCACAAGGACAAACAATACCGAATGTGGGGATTTATTTGCCAAATCATGTATTTAGTCATGGACAATTGTACGTGACATTATCAAGAGGAGTTTCAACAGCTACAACAAAAGATTTAGTTAAGAAAGGGGAATTACCTGGTCAAGAAGGGGTCTTCACAAAAAAATGTTGTATATACAGATATCTTGCTTCCATCCAATTCATGACAAGGTTAGAGTCCTTCTTTTAAAATTTGATTCATTGTCATACAATTCAGAACATATGTGTTATCATTTTTGCCACTAAACTGATTAATTATTATTTTTTCAACATGTAGATGAACTCACGAGCTTTCATATGTGGAAAATTATGAAGTCTTTATTAACACTCAAAAGTGAAAATAATGAAAATAAGGTAAATACTAATTTCATTAGTTTTTAGAATATGTTTTGATGTTATTGTCATTCTTACTTTGTAGGTGTACATGGTGTTGTTCTGCTTTCACCAAATTGTGGACTTTAGAAAGAATCTTTTTTGAGTTTTGCAATTGGGGATGAAGCCACTAGACACTTGAAACAGTTACAAATATCAGATTTTTGTAATTGAATGCATTATTTTGAATGTTGGGGGCACTCTTTTTTCTTCGTCTGAGGTTTTGTCCCACTGAATTTTTCCCGGTCAAGGTTTTAATGAGGCCTCAAAGTTGTAAATTCTTATCATTTGATCTTAATTAGGTGATTAAAAAAATTAAATGTTCACATGTCTGGCATTCATTGAATAATTGGAATACAAGAATCGACTTGGAGAAATTAAACAATTTTGTTATTTTGAATGTTTTACCATTCTCTGCCTTTTGCTTTATACTAGTCTCCATGCATACGGTCTCACACGTGAGGGAGACCTTTTTTCCTTCATGCGCACTACACGCTACTTACAATTTTTCTGTTTTTTTTAGTTTGCAATTGTATTTTTGTAAACGGGTATTTATCACCTGTATTTTTCTAGACGTGCGTCTTAACAATTTCTTTTTTTCTTTTATTGCGCATAAACTATTTGGACTCACGTCTAGAAAAATACGGGTGATAAAAAAAAAAAAAAACTGTTATCAACCGTATTTTTCTAGACGTGTATCTTAACAGTTTCTTTTTTTCTTTTATCACCCATATTTTTCTGGACGTGCGTCGAAATAGTTTATGTGCTATAAAAGAAAAAAAGAAATTGTTAAGATTTACGTTTAGAAAAATACGGATGATAAAATACTCATCTACAAAAATACAATTACAAACTAAAAAAACAGAAAAATTGTAAGTAGCGCGTAGCGCATGTGAAAGAAAAAAAGCTTCCCACACGCGCAAGAGTGCGTATAGGGAGGCTAGTCTATTAGAGCTTGAGGCGTTAGTTTGAATTACGTATTTTTTTTCATTAGAGTTTGATGCAATTCACCGAGTGTATTCAATCACGCGCGTGTAAGGAGGCTAATCTATTAGAGCTTGAGGCGTTAGTTCGAATTACGTATTTTTTTTTCATTAGAGTTTGATGCAATTCACGGAGCGTATTCAATCATCTTTGATTATGTAGTGTGTACAGGTTAAGCATTCTGAACACTAGCACAGTAGCCTTGAACTCATGTTGCATGTTTCTAATGTGGATTTTGGTTACACCGTGTTGAATTAGTTCGAGTTTGACTTGAAAATTGAATGAGAAAAGCAAAAAGAAAGTTTGACTTACAAATTGAAGTAGCTACATGGCAAGCTGACAAACATACTATTGAAACGGGCTTTAAAACATTCTCCATTCAGCCCATCAGAATCTCATCCGTACTTTGATCTTTCAAATCAAAACTACTGGGCCTTCTTGATTATGTTAGATAAGTCTTGACATACAAATTTTTGAAATTTTTTATTTATTTTTTATTTGGAAAAATAGTTGCTGCCTTGGTTGTTCAAATAAAATTGAAAACTAGTCCTTGTTCCAATAGATTATAGAATTTACAAAGATCTAAAAAAAAAACTATGATCATTCTTCTTTCCATGTGGGAACTGGTTTTACTGGTGGTTTTGTGAAAAAAAATTGTTGATCAATAATCCAATTGATTCAATGTCCAGCCCGTGATTACTGGCTAATGATTCAAACATCCATTCTTTTTTTCTTTTTTGCTTATTCTGAAGTCAAAAGTCATAAATAGTTCTATAATTTGATTAACAATTAGGAAATGATGAATACAGTTCAAACTATCTTCCTCTTCATGCCTCATATGTGAGGGCGTGAAGCTAATTTTGAAGTGCAAATAACAAGTTATTTCGTCATTCACCAAATGGTGTGAAAAGAAGAATCATAGAGTTCTTTTATTGGAATTCCAAGATTACTTTGGCAAATAGATTGGTTTAAATGATTGAAACATATGACTTTGAATGCCAGTCGTTACAGATTTATCCTTCATATAAATTTTTAAAAAAAATAAAGAAACAAAATTGTGATGTCCCCAAGTTTCAAGAGAGAGGGAGAGGAAAACAAAGGAAACAATGGGTTTGCATATCTCAGCCAAACTCTCTTGTCAAAGTAGTCAAATTTGAGGCCAAGATGTGGATGGCATAGAATGGAGACAACAATGTAATTGTACAAAGCTAGTGGTTGCTAGTAGGCTGTGGTGGTGGTGGTGCTGCTGCTTAACCCTAATGACAATGACAATGCCCATGATGCCTATGATTTCCCTTTGGGTCAAACTATCTAGATTGTGTTTGCTCTATGGCTGGCATTTATGTTCATTAAAAATATCTTTTAGTAGACTCAGAAATTACAATCTGTCTAGCACAATAGAATCCCATCCCTCTTTTCGTTGCAAATCAAGTATTCTTGACTTTGCAAAAAAAAAAAAGAATCAACATTCTTTTTGCAGGTTGAGTTCATAATCTTAGGAAGAACTTTTAAGGTTCAAGTTTTTGCCTATGTGCATTTGGAAAAAGGAGAATTTGTAAACAAAAGTCAGAAATAACAAGAGTTGTTTTAACCCTCTGTCATTAATTTATCATTTCATTGACTGGTGTGCTGCCTTTTACTTTCCTAGTTTGCGCTCTATATGACAGAAACTTTCAAACAACATTCATGAGCCATAATTGTTCTTTACACTTTTCTTAAAGGCTCCCTTTTCATTTCTGGAATTAGGTAACCTTTGTGTGTATAATTTATTCTCAGTTGAAAGCCTCCATGATCAAGCCATATAAACTGTATTTTATTGGCTTTAAACAAAGGCAAATAGTTTGTAATTTAGTTTAATAATAGGGTAAATAAAAAAAACAACAACAGATTGATTGCCAAAGATGACACGCACATTGACAAATTATAGAATACTAAGGTAGTATGGTCACGTGGTATATTTTGTACATAATAATATGAGTGGATGACAATATTTAGTTTCCCCTCTTTTAGGAAATAGTATCAATAAATATCAGTTTATGTTATAACACGTATACAAGATGTACCGTATAACCATACTACCTTAGTGTTCTATGATCACTAACATTATTGACTTCTTAATTACTTAAACAAAGGTTTAGCTGATGTGGATAGCATTAGGAGTTCATTAGTCAACAAACGTATGGTGGCAGCAGACTTACAAAGGGCTCTAAAGGTAAAGAAGTAAAAGCCCACCAAACTGAACAAAACCAAATCAGAGAAAGAAAAAAAAAGGTGAAACCCTTGAGATTAGATGTATCTTCTTTTACCATATATTATATGGCAATATAATAACCCAGAAAATGATTTAAAGGACCCAAAGCATGATAAATTTTTATCTTCAAGTTGATGAGTCAATGCATCACCATGATTATCTTTCTTTTCTTAATTTCTTCTAGAGTTGTTTAAAAAGGCACACTAATTGTGCTCCCTAAAAAAGAAAATAATTTGGATATGCATGAAAGTCATTATTCAAATATATATGAAGCTATTCAACTTTAGGTAGCTTCATTACTTGAAAATTTATTATATTTATGTAGCATTTGAAGATTGAGTCCAAGATTATGAAATCTTTTACAATATATGAACATAATTTTTTTCCACCTAATCTACAAGTCAAGGCTCTTTTACACTGGACTAGATCCCGTTGTCATATATATATATAAATGGAGTTTTCATTAACAAAATAGTAAGTAAATTAATAGTTTTTTGAATCAAAATTCACTTCTTCACACAATAACAAGTTTACTAAAACTAACATTTCCCAACATATGAATGGAGTTTAAATTAACAAAATAATAATTAATCCATATTTTAAATCATTGGATGAAACAAGTTAGAGTATTAATTATTTTCTCAGAACCTTGAGCATTGTAAAGTATATATTTACACAAGTAGGTGAAACAGAAACTCCCAAAAAATTGCAACATGCAAATAATTAAGTGTGTGGTTTAGTTTAATATGCAAAATGAACACATAAATTAAGGCCCATTTGATTATATGTTAGGTAGGATTAGTTTATGATTATAAAAATTAAAATAATAATAATAACTCAGGTGCTGATAAAAAGAGACAAAAGTTGGGAAAGAGTGGGTGGGTGTGGGTCTAAGGGGTGAAGCAAATGGGTGTGCATAAGCATAGGTGGTGTGGTGGTGGTGGCTTAGGAAGGTTTCTCCACTTGCAATATTGGAATGATGGTTGGTTTGAAATCCTGAATGGGATTAGATTTAAGAAAGTGGCAAATTCAGATTTCTATTGTTTAATCAATAACATTAACAACCTAGGCTGATACTGATTAGGCTCTTAAGGTTATGCTTGATAGGGCATATTCTCAATCCAATCTTTATTTTTCAAGTGTCCAATAATGCAATCATTTAACCTAAAAAACCTGTTACATTTGTCTTATGATCTTGCCACGTGGCAAGATTTATTTCCATATGATGTTGAAAAGAGCTTAGAACAAGCCCTAGGCTTTTTCTTTGGATAAGTATTTTGGGATAATAGGGGGAAATGATGGCAAAAGGAGCTTATCACAATTTTTTCTTCTCACTTTCCCCCGATTATAGGGTTTTGTCTTTGCCAATATGTCCATGACTAGTTTGAAAAATCGAGAATTAATGTGACTTTGGTGATATGATCGAAACGAATGTTTTAATTAGAATAATGTTACTCTTATCACATTCTCATACCACTTTATGTAGCAAATGAGTTGGACAACCACATCAATTAAAAAGTGTCAATAAATTATAAAATAAAAGAAAATATTAAATTAATTTTAATTGATGTCGTAATTCACCTCATCTGTCACATAAGGTGATATAGAAATATAGTATACAAATGTGGTAAGAGTAACATTATTAAGATGTTACTGTTATAAATAGTATAAAACAAAGACTAATGTTTATGCTATCCATTCTTTAAAGATAGACCAGACCACCCCACCCCCCACAATTAAGGAAGAAAAAAAAAGTTTCGAATAATCTTTGAACTCAGGGAGATTTTTAAGTCATGATAAGGTTTAGTTTCGGTAGAATATACAATGTCATATTTTCTGATTTCCACATTAAGCTCTATGGTTAATTTCTTTTAAGTTGTGTTTGAACGGAGAAAATAAACTTAGAATTTAGATAAAAATCAAAGGTTTTAATTTGACATGCACCAATTCTCTTGTTTGAATTTATAGACGAAGAAATTTACAATTTACATATAGTTGAAATTTGAATGTGATATTCTTACCTTTTACTTTAGAAACTTGGTATTTACAGATGCTGATAGGGGTAGATTGGTCATAAAAAAGTATAATTAATGTTTGCATTGGTTTATCATAGGAAGGGAAAATGAAATCCCATATGGATGGAAGATTTCATTTTCCCCATATTTTTCCATGCGCCAATAAATGTTTTCTCAAACTTAGACTTACCAAACATGAGAAAGTAAATGATTTCCCAATCCCAAGCTCATTTTCTTGCGAACCAAACGCATCCCGAAATCCATTGGTATTTATATGTGCAATGTCCTCATTATTCGAAGGAGTGACTCAAATTAGAGTTATGTTAGAATCTCGTATCAGTTATGAAATGAGTCACTGTTGTGACCCTAAGTAGTGTTCAACCCCAAATCACTGGAGTGAGAAAGATGAAGTCTCTTATATGTGCATATGTCATCTCTTTTAATAAAACATGTTTTGGGCTTGAAGGCAAAACAACAAATCCGTGCATGTTGGGTGCAATTGAACATGATGGAGAGCTAGTGTTGAAGAATATTGAAGTCCCACATCAGAAATTTAACAAAATCAAAACCTCATATTATGAATGGTTTCACTATTAATAACATTAAAACCTTTTGTATAAAATCTCACACATACTAAATAGGTAGTTAAGTTTGTGACAATATTGATATTGCTAGTATTGGGCTGCAAATCCGTCCTTTCGAAATTTAACAGTTAGTACCTTTTATATAAGGGTAGAGTAAGTGTTTGGATCATGAGATGACATTTTAAGTGGAATGGTTCAAAATTTTCCAATGTGAAGATTGTTGGAAAATGTAACTTAGATTAAATTCATGTTGAAATCACCCATTAACTTTGTAAATAGTGATTAATTGGTATATAAGATATTATACCACACAAAACAGTGTTGAGACTTTTAATAAAACTCCTACTCGTTTGACAATTCGAGTTACTAAGTTAGTGAGATATCGACATATTCGATATACATGCGTGTATGAATTCATTGATATCGACGCAAAAGATCCTCATCACTAACCAGCTCATTGAAATCCTCCAACCCCCTATGCTCCAACTACTTCTTAAAGTCAATTTCAACCTTACAAACTCAAATTGTCTTGCATTCAAGGTGAACAAGTAAATAATTGTATTGTTTTTGTTTTTGTGATCACCATCTTCCTTTCCTTTCCTTTCCTTTCCTTTCCTTTCCATTCCATGAATATTTAATAGTCAACATTAACCTAAAGTAAACAAAAAGACAAGTCCACGTTTGTCAAGCCCCTTGTAAAATTCCCACAGCAGCATAGTAAATGCTTAGCATAATTAGTCATCTGCAAGCTGCAGCCACCCCCACCTCACCTAATTTAAATAAACTAATTCCAACTCAAAACTTTCCAAATAAAACCAAAACCTCAAAATCAAAAATTCATTTCCATACAACAAAGTCAAGCACCCAAAGCCCCAGGCTGCGATGCGAGTTGACAAAGCACATCTCCTTACGCAATCATCCCATGCCACGTGTCACTCATCCCTTGCATCTCATCAATCCCCCTCCCCCCGATCCAACGGTGCTCGTGGCACGCTTTTCCAGGCCTATTTATTACCTTTTGCTCCTTGACTTTTCGATGATATATAACAATTTCACCACGTCATGTCAACGCTTCTCATCGGCGCGTGAGCTAACCTCTATTACAAATCAACCACGTATCTCTCGTCCCGGGCCCCTGGTTATACTTCACGTATCACCCACTTGCGACCGCGCGTGCATGCCACGCTCCGCAAAGAAGGTAATCCTGGCGAAGCGAAAACTCATCTCGAAATTAAACCCACGAGTTCACTTATTAAACCCCCTCCAACCTTAGTCAACGCCCGAAATAAATAAAAAGCACAAAAAACATTTTCAATAATTAAAAAAAGACCGAATAAAAAAGTAAATAAAAAGTCTTTATTCTTATTTTTATTTCCCATTTCAAAAAGCCACCCCTGAAAGTCAACGCTTCTCCCTCTTCTTCTTCTCAGCTTCATTTCTTTCTCTGGCTTGCTCTATCTGTCTCTCTATCTCTCTGAATCGGCCATGAGAGTGAAATCAAAAGCTTGACATATTCAATTGAATTTTATTTATTTTTTTGGGTTTGATCAATTTATTATGGGGAACGGCTTCGGGAAAGTGAGCGGGTGCTTCACCGGCGGCAAAGAACGACGTTGTCACGGGAGGCACGACGTGGCGGTTGTAGCTTCGGACTCATACGACGAGGGACTTGGGCACTCCTTCTGCTACGTCCGACCCGACCCGACTTGGCTCGCCTCCTCCAAAGTCCACTCTGAAGAAGCAACCACCTTCAGAACCATCTCCGGCGCCTCGGTCAGCGCCAACACCTCCACTCCTCTCTCCACATCTCTAGTCGATCTCTACTCATACAACAGTATCGATCGAGCGGCGGCTTTCGAGAGCTCGACCTCCTTCGCTTCGATTCCTCTGCAGCCCATCCCGAGAAATCTGATCAATTCGGGTCCGATTTCGGGTAATTTTGGAGCTGGGATTCCCGGGTCTGGTCCTCTCGAGAGGGGATTCTTGTCGGGTCCGATTGAGCGTGGATTCATGTCGGGTCCGCTCGATCGTGGGATCTTCTCGGGTCCAATGGAAAAGGGGTACTCCGAACAGTTCCAGAGGAGCTTCTCAATTGGCGGTCTCGGGTTTAAACCGAGATCCGGGAAACGGAAGCTGATTCGGGTTTTGCAGAGGGCGATATCCAAGACGATATATCGGGGTCAAAACTCGATTGTTTTGCCGATAAAAAGCCGGGTCGTATCGGTGAAAGAGGATTGGGTTGTTGGTGGACAAGAGAAGCTTCATCATCACAATGAGAACTTGACTGTGAGCAGTGTGAATTTCAGCAGCGAGATTAGTTTGGAAGACGACGAGTCGTTGGCGAGTCAGAATCTTCAATGGGCTCAAGGGAAAGCAGGGGAGGATCGGGTACACGTCGTCGTTTCGGAAGAGGATGGATGGGTTTTCGTCGGGATTTACGATGGATTCAACGGCCCAGATGCGCCGGATTACTTGTTGTCCAACTTGTACTCAGCTGTGAACAAGGAGTTGAAAGGGTTGTTGTGGGATGAGAAGGCTGAATCGGGTGCGGTGGCCGCCCCTGCAACCTCTCCTGTTCACTCTGAAGATTCGAATTCGGTTTCGAATATGGAGAGTGATGGTGATTTCGGAAGGAATCCAATTATGGATGATTGTGCTCAGTGTGTTGAGCAAGAGAATCATCCTTCTGCAAGTGGGGATGGGAATTTAGATTCCAATTCCAAGAGAATAGAAGGAAGGAATTCGAAAACCAAGTACCGGGGCACCGCAAGGAAATGGGAGGATAATCAGAGGAGGTGGAGGTGTGAATGGGATAGAGAGAGAGTGGAGCTTGACAGGAGGTTGAAGGAACAGCTCAGTAAGTTTGTTGGCTCTGATGGGTCATCAGCAGGAGGAGCTACTATTAACCACTCTGATGTTTTGAAGGCTCTGTCTCAAGCTTTGAGAAAAACAGAGGAGGCGTATTTGGAAGTTGCTGATAAGATGCTTTTGGAAAATCCTGAATTGGCTCTGATGGGTTCTTGTGTTCTTGTGATGCTGATGAAGGGTGAGGATGTTTATGTAATGAATGTGGGCGATAGTCGGGTGGTTTTGGCTCAAAAGGCAGAACCCGATTATTGGCTAGGGAAGATTAGGCAGGATTTGGAGAGGATTAATGAGGAAACTTTAAATGATCTTGAAGCCTCTGATGGTGAGAGGGCCAATACAATTCCCAATTTGACTGCTGTTCAGCTTACCATGGATCACAGCACCAGTGTAGAAGAGGTGGGATATGATTCCTATTTGTATTGTTTTTGGTTGTTAGTTTGTGAGCTTTGCCTCATCATTTTGTATGCTGCATTTTCCAGGAAGTTCATAGGATCAGAAATGAACATCCGGAGGATCCTTGTGCTGTGATGAATGACCGTGTCAAAGGTTCATTGAAGGTCACTCGGGCTTTTGGTGCCGGTTTTCTCAAACAGGTACTTAAACATTTTACACTTGTTGCTGTTCTTCAACTTTCTTTTTGGCCCTGTTTGATTTAGAAATCCATTACATCTCCTGTAATTATGGCTGTGTATCAGTAGCATAGCATTCAGGTAGTATCGCAACTATGACTTACTCCTCCACTTCAATTCCCATCATGTTAACATGTAGTATGCTTAATCCAAGAAAGGATATGACCTGAATGAATATGATGATGATATTAATGTTTACCTGGAACAATATAGACCTGCTTTTCTTGCTTCACAAAAGCATTGGGAAGCACTTACAATAATCACTTGCTAGAAAAAATTAGAGAAAGATTTGAGCTGCTAGATGCAACAGATGGAGTGCGGAACATACTGCAGACTGTTATTTATATACGAACATACACTTCCATTTTTTGTACTTTGAAAGATCACTACGATTAGATTTACAGTGTGTCATCAAAAAATAGTTTGCTTATTTCTTTCTGTCATTTCTCTCTGTGTGCAGCCTAAATGGAACAATGCACTTCTAGAGGCGTTTCAAATAGACTATGTAGGGACTTCCCCGTACATCACTTGTTTTCCATCTCTACACCACCACAGATTAGGCCCAAAAGACAGGTTTTTGGTACTATCCTCCGATGGGTTATATCAATACTTCACCAACGAAGAAGCTGTTTCTGAAGTCGAACTTTTCATCACATTGCAACCCGAAGGAGATCCGGCACAGCATCTGGTTGAGGAAGTGCTTTTCCGGGCTGCGAAAAAGGCCGGTAAGATGTAGTGAACGATTGAGAATAAATTGTTCTTGCAATAGAAAAGTTCTATCCATTGCAGGACACTAACACAGTGAACTTGGTTTTCGTGATTCTCAGGTATGGACTTCCATGATTTGCTCCAAATACCACAAGGGGACCGAAGGCGGTACCATGATGATGTTTCCATCATCGTTATTTCATTAGAAGGAAGAATATGGAGATCATGTGTATATAAGTAGAGAAAATCACAGATAAATATTTTTATAAAAATTATAGAGACAGACCGGAAAAAAGTCAGGCATTTTCCTCTTCTTCCTTTTGTTTTTTTGTTTATATCCTTAATCACCTTTGTAAAATACCAATTACGCTTCAGGAAGTGTCTGAGGAACTTGGTTGTCCAGTTTTCTGGGTGGTGAGGACTGTAAAGATGTAAAAGCTGGTTCTAGTTGATTATAAAACTGTCATAGCAAAAAAAAATTGTAATTTTCTAATAAATGACATTCCTTTCAAAAAGGGTTTTGTATGGCACTATCTCTACCCATAACTTTCTTTCTTGTAATTCTTGTATCAAAAACTTTATTGGATTAGCAACACTGGTGATATCTCAGCATCTGCATCTTCTGCTTTTTGTAAGCAATTGGATAGTTGGCTATCCATTCCATATAAGAAAATACTAGGTTTTGGTATTTGTACTCCCTTTTCAGCATAACTAAGATATCTTGGTTCCACAAAAAGTGATCCTCTTTATTTGTATTGCACTCATTCTAAGGGGCATATTTTCTTTGTGAGCTTTCTGTGGTTACACCTAACATTTCAATCTTGTGCTTCAGCTTGGAGGAAACTTCACCTTTTCTTGTTTTAAAAATCATGAGGAACCTAAAGTTGACTTCTGTAAATCACAAGATTAAGTCTAGCTGGTGGAGAGTTTCCCACTCATTTCCTAGCTAATTAGTGCAAAGTCAGCACCAGATTGGAAACAGAGCCTTCTGCAGCAAAAAAAACTTACATATAATGGGGATAACAAAAAAGTGATATTCCTGTTATATAAGAGTTTCTCTCCTTCTGCAGTTGACCATGTTAATATATTTTAAACTAATCTAAACTATGGAGAGAGATATTGAACTCAGGTGCAGAATTGGGAGCACATATACTCTAGCCAACTTATAGGCCCGTGTCTGCAAATCCAACCCATTTTTAAAACAACGAAATCCAGCTAAAAAAACCCAAGATAGAAGAAACCTTTTTGAATTTTGACTCTAAATTCATACATACATATGTGTCTTTTGGTCATGCCACGCAGCAAAATGAGAGCCCCATGCCAGAGCAGGACCTTGGCTTTGGAGCTTTAATTATAAATCATAATTTCTCCTAACTGCCATCCACTTCTGAATTCATAGTTAATGCAAATGCAGGTGGGGAAAGGTTGGATGAATAAAACTCATGAATTATGTAAACCTGTCTGGCATGTTGTTGTCATCAAATTGCAAACTGCAAAGTTTTGATTTCAATTTTCAGTTACATCCTGCTACAGTTAAGCCATTTCAGCCTATCCCAACCAGTTCCTTGTTTGAGAGGGAAAGAGTACAGAATTTTTGTGCAGCCAATTGAAAGTTTTTCTTCGACCCTCCAGAACAAGAGGACAGGTTTTGGATCTTTGCAATAAATGATGCTTTGTTCAAGTACTGAAAATTTAAAGGTGGTCTTTTAAGCAAATGACCCACTAGTGTAGTAGAGTAATTGTTCTCTCAGGAAATGTCATGGATTCGAATCTTAGTATCCGTGCCGTACATGGAGTCATAAAATTAATTTTGTTAAAGTATAATTAAGTGGAATACCACGTGTCACAAAATTAAGATATGGACAGAAAGGGACACACAAAAACATGGACAGAAGATCTGAACTCTCTATAGTGAGGGCCTTAGATGATGCCCTATCTCTTAACCGTTTGATCAAATTAACCAATTTAATCCAACTGCTAACCAATTTGATCCAACGGTTAAGATATATGGCCTCATCTAAAGGCCTTAGATAAGACCCTCACTATAGAATTTTATCCATGTAGTGTGCGTGAGTTTAATATATCATCGTTCCTCTCAATAGAAAAGGTCTTTTAAAAAAAAAGTCTTTTAAGCCTGGCCCAAATTTGTAGTGCTGAGCTTCCAAATGAGAAAATGGGCTAGAAACTAAAACTAGCCCCATTAAAAAACATGAGTTTCTGAAGCTTTTTGGTAGCGTTACATCAGACTGATCTCACATTCTAACCTAAATAAGCAAAGCCCAAAATAATTTTCTAAATACATTCCTGACTTTGATTAGAACTTTTGAGAAAAGTCTTTTCGATAAAATCATCACTTAAAAATGAATCAACACAATCCAAAAATATAGGTAATTTTTCTTATTTTATATGATATATATATATGAATGCAGGCTAGCAGCAGCAACAACAACAAAGATTTTGGACTGTAGAACAACGAAGATATGCAGCCCAAAAACAAAAGACTGCAACTACATGTAGAACAAAAGATTCTAGGATTGTAGAACAAACTTTAGCACAATAACAAAATATGTATGAAGGACAAAAGGAAACATCCATAACAATGACCATTCTTTACCAAACAAATAGCAAATGAAAAAACATTAATCGAGGTTCTGGAACAGATGAGCAAAAACACAACTTCCTAACTTTATTTGTTTCATGGAATAGGGGCTAGGAAAAGGGAATTCTTTTTTGGCCCAATGAAATGGTGTTTCCCATGTTTGGATGGGGTACATTTTGCAAACCCAAATGTCCTTGTGGGTTTTGTGTTTTCATTGGAATGAACTTCATAAAAATAGATTTATCAACTTGCATGAGTGCTCCAATGATAAAATGGTAAGTATGGGATCAACGACTCACACTAACACATACTCTTTTTATTTGGTATGTATTAGTAAACTTAAGGGAAGTTAAGAATCAAAATAATTTCAATACTCATGCGTTAATAAATGCATGCAAAGTCAGGAATCAGAATAATTCCAATACTTTTGTATGTAAATACAGTAAATTAGTCGAGTTTATCATATGTTGGCGATTATCTTATGTAACTTTACTCAACGAGGGAATCAACCCTAAGAATTCTCATTTTTTTATATTTTATATTTTCCAAAGACTGGAGTGGTTTTTAATTGTCATATAATAAGATGCTACATGTGTTCCTTCCTACAAGTAATTAAAGCAAACTTTGATTCTTATTTGTTCACAAACCAAACAAATGAAAACATTCCCACCATTTCTAAACACTCAAATGAAACAAGTGGTGGTGTAGAGAGTGCCTTAAAATGATTAATTTTTAAGGAATAGGTTCACGATTCCAAGAGCCAATTTCTCAAAACTACAAATGGAGAAGCAACTTACATCCTAATCACTATAATCAATTCAACATGCCTACATTTTCAATAACATAAGAGCATCTCCAATAAGTAGCAAAAAAACTCTTCAAATTGAAGTTTGTTGATCTACGTGGCAATTTGAAGAGCCTTATTTGTTACTTTAATATTTTGTCATCATCTCTTCAATTCAATTAATACAATATTTGACTTTAAACAATAATAATTAATAAAATTCTTTTTTAAAAAGATAATATTCTAGAAAATAAATAATATTTATGAAATGTACATCAAACCCATCAAGCAAATAAATGTGTTTAGCATTTCGATATGATTTTGATTCTCTCAAAACAAAATAAATGTTTTGAAGAAGGCAATCAGCTACCAGGTTTGAAGAGAGAATGGGTTGCGATTGATGACCGAGGTTGAAGAGGTTGTTGGAGGAATTTTTCTGACGTGGCTCACCTATTCGAAAGATCCCAAAATGGTTGAAGAGGCTGTTGGAGATGCTCTAAATTGAACTAAAAAACACATATATAATTCAAAGTTCAAAATTCATTGCGCGCCACACTTCACTACAAATTCCAACCAAAGCACCGTCTGCTGCTGTCCAGTAGTGTAGTAGAGAGAGAGAGAGAGAGAGAGAGAGAGAGAGAGAGAGAGAGAGAGAGAGAGAGAGAGAGAGAGAGAGAGAGCAGAGATGTTGACTTCACAACCTCGATACCTTTTATACAATTCAAAACTCCAACTACGACTAATATATATTTAACACAACTTTGCTTTCAAATTGGAAATTTCAATACAAGCCATGTGACATGTGTGTGACCCTCCCTCACGTTGGTTCCAATATCACTCAAATTTATTTACTTTGAAACCTTCTCCTATATTGACATTTGTGTCTCATTCTTCCCCTTGATTACATATGCAAATCTTACTTTGTGTTTGATTTATAATATGGTTAGTTGAGCCTTCTCTACTAGCTTGGTCTAACTGGTCTAGAAAATTTCTTATTCTCTTTGCCCTCTCATTTTTCTCATCTAAGACATGTCCATCTTAAGCAACATCAGCAGCAGCAATGGTGCACCCTCATTTCATGAGTTCAAGAAACAGGCTTCTTTTTTCTTTAAGGAGAAGATTAAGACTGCAAGATTAGTCCTCACAGATGTTACACCGGCGCAACTGTAAGTATCAGTAGCATTTCTCTCGTTTCATTTGTTGAGTTTTGATTTATGGGATTTGGTTTGTTGGTCTGGTTTTGGTCATGGAACTTATTGTTTCTGTCTTTGGATTCTGATGTGATGAATTTTCTGGGTGGTGCCTGCTTGATTAATGTCTTAAGATTGACTGAAGAAGCTACAAATGGAAATCCATTGGCACCAGACACAAGGACCTTGGGTTCAATTTCAAAGGCTGCTTTTGAACTTGATGATTATACAAGAATTGTGGAGATTTTGCACAAAAGGTTTCTGGGTGCTTTTTGCTTTCTTTTCTTCTATTTATTACAGAAATTTGGTAATTATATGATGATGTTTCTATGTTGTTATGAATTGTGCATCAGATTACTCAAGTTTGAAAGGAAGACCTGGAGGGTCTCTTACAATTCTCTGATTGTAGTTGAGCGCTTGTTGACCCATGGACCAGAGAGTGTTGCAGTTGAGTTTGAAGTTGACAAATATGTTATTGAACAGATGGGAAGCTTTCAGTACATTGATGAAAAAGGGTCTGTAATTCTGATATAGTTCTTCCTGCAAATATGTGTCTTTTCTCAATGAATATAGTTTTAATAGATCTAAATATTTCCATGCAGATTCAACTGGGGCCTTGCTCTTAGAAAGAAGTCATGGAGAATACTGAAGCTGCTAGAGAAAGGTCCTCTTCTCAAAGAAGAGAGAGACCGAGCTCGGAAGCTAACGAGAGGGATTCAAGGGTTTGGAAGTTTCTGCCAAAGATCATCTGATTCTCCAGCACAAGTCATTTTAAGAGAAACATCATTTGAAACATATGGCAGGGCTAATTCTCAATCTCACTTCCGCAACCATGAAAACCAAGAAAACCAGTTTCCATGCCCCACACCCGACGATTTTACAAAGAAAGTTGAAGAATCAAAGCAGAGCAATGAAAATGTTGTAATCATTGAGGCTGGCAAGGGAGCAGAGAATTCAACTTCTTGTGGTAGCTTTGGAGATGGTGAAGTGTCTCAGAAACCTGAAACTCAAACAAGTTTTAAAGAAAACATGATTCCAAACAAGGAAGAGTTAGATAGATGGAACTGCATGGGGTAGTCTAATCCACTTTTGGATGGTAAGAGAGATGAGACCAGAGTCGAAATTTCTGCTGACGATGAACACCCCTTCAATGAAATTAACAATAGAAGTGCTGCTTCATTGCTTCCTGTAAGTAATGCTCTCATATAAAAAGAAGAAAATAAAAAACTGTCTGCAAATTTCTTCCACTGAATGTAGAATCAGCTATATAATGTGTAGTTTGAAAATTAGGCAATAGCCAAGACTAAATCTTCTACCTTGATTTTCCTCAATTTTAGTTAATTTAAACTTAAAACCATTGTTGATGCATAATGAATCTCTCCCCTTAACTTTACAAGGCTTTCATATTTTGGTAGCTTTTGTACAAGACGCCATTTTCCTCAACACTTCGGATGCCTACCAACTTTCCTAGCATTTGATGATATACAATGGATACAATAAGAATCTACACGTGAGGATGACAAAGAGACGTAAATACATACATACATACATGAAATTATTGAGATTTCAAGACTTGCAAAGCCAATCTTGAATAGCATGCCGTAGGGCATGGTTGGGAGTGAGATGCAAGTGACTCAATTTCAAATTGGTCATGGGAGATGTTTCGCGACAATTTTGCAACCATCCACGCAAAGCTTCGCCTTCATAAGTGAAGCCATCAGCTGCCACCTGAGGGTCATGCATTATTTCCTGAAACCAACCAATAATGTGCGTAAGCCATTAGCCATGAAAGTCGAACTACAAACCGGACAGCAAATTCCAGCTTAAGTTTGAACCCTGTGTGCTACGTTGGCTCTTATGTTCAAGTTAAATGCTTGGGGCTTTTATGGTGCATATTTTGCAATTCATGAGCTCTCACAAATGCAAAACCCCAGTCAAACTAAATTCAGGTCTAGGGCTTCAAAGCACCTTCTTGAATTGAAGAGGAAAAACCAATAGAGCCCAAGGGGTTATTAGAATTTGGAACATTTAGCAACTGAGTTTGGAGAGTCTGATCCCAACTTTTCTTCTTGGTCAATGTCTGATCCCAACTTTAGGCTTAAGGAATGAGTTTTAGGGTAACCTAGTGGTTGATCAGCTGATTTATTATTATTATTTTTTTAAATGGTACTTAACTTGTCATTATAATAGTGCTATTCCTCAACTAAGTTATATACGTGAGTATCACTCACCTGAAGGATCGGGCACAAGAAAAAAGGTGGCACTGGTCGCTCTTCGGGGGCATGCAACTGATGCAATTCCCTCACTAAAGCAGGTGTAATCTCTGGTCTTTCGCTACTATTCAATTCACAGCATTGCAGCCCAAAGTCTACCAATCGCCTTGCCACAGTTATAGGCCAATCTCCGGCTGAGGAATCCAGAATTGATGCCAAGTTTCCACATAAAACTGCCTTGCGCACCTCACTTGCTAAGCCAACTGGAGGCCTTCTGGTGACTAACTGGAGAATGATTAGCCCAAAGGAATAAATATCAGACTTGGGCGTCAGGACTCCAATTCTCTGAAGCTCTGGATCTGTGTAAGGAAAAGCACCCTTTGGCTCGGTACCCCGGCGGAAACTTCGACGATAAAGATTGTCTTCAGTTACCAGCCTGCAAATCCCAAAATCACAAATCTTGCATCTAAGTTCAGAATCTAGTAGTATGTTTTGGGGCTTCAAATCACCATGGACAATCTTTTCAGGTTTAGAAGAGTGCAAGAAGCAAAGGGCACTAGAGATTTCAGCAATTATCCGTGTTCGGGTCTTCCATGGCACTGATGAAACGTTGCTTTTCCTGAAAAGATGGTCTTGGAGGCTCCCATTGGATAAGTACTCGTACACAAGCGACCAGGCTTCTGGACACACACCAAGCAAGGTCACAAGATGAGGATGCTGTAATTTTCCAAGTACTTGTACCTGCAAGCACAAATAAATATTATTGAACATCCACAACATTAGATGAGGGGTACAGAATCAAAGAAAGACAAATATGTAAGCATCGTTTGAAGTACCACTCTATCAGTTTGACAACTATGAGAGGAGAGAGAAAGAGAGAGAGAGAGAGAGAGAGAGAACCTCTTGTTGAAACTCTGCTTGTCCTTGCATGTTATGTGGATGCAACTTCCTTATAGCAACAGTTCTGCCCATCATTTCCCCCTTAAAAACACAACCGTATCCTCCCTGCCCAATTTTGAAGCTCTCAGAAAAATTGCATGTTGCAGTTTGTAGATCTGACAATGAGAATTCTGCCAACTTAGGCAGTTCTTCAGCAGACCCAGTGAGCCCATTGCAGTTTGCAGCTCCAGCTTGTCGATGATTTCTCCACCGCTCAAGCCAGCGTAGGGCTTCCATCTTCTGTCGTTGAATACTCTGTTTTTCTTGCTGAAGAGTTGAAATTGAAGTCTGAATTAGTTTCACTTCCCCAGAAGCTTCATTAAACCTACGATTTGCTTCCTGTGCTCGACTGTCTAGAAGGGCAATATTTGTCATGGTCCTCCTTATCTCTCTACTAACTTCTTCTTTCTCTTGCAAGAGTTTTTGTTGTTCCCCTATCGTAGTTCTCAGGGCATCCTCAGCCTCTGTTCTAAGTTTAACTTCACGGGCATGGGCTAACTCAAAATTCTTGACCTGAATAAAATGGAGCCAAACAATTTGAAGTTCAGGAGTAATTCACAAGATTCAGAAATCAATTATTTCATTTAAATTCATAACCTATTTGTGAACATGATCAGATTTGTTGTTATGACCCACAAATCCAAAGTCCCCAAATATACTTCTCCTACAACGTCCTTAACCAGAATTTGTGAGGTTACTAATTTTCTGGTGTTTCCATCAGCCAAGTTTTATGTTTGGATCAAGGGACATAAATGTTGGAAGCCAAACAGAAAATGAAGGTATAAATAGAATTTACTTTAACTTCTTCTAAAGATGGCCATCTACTTTCTGCAACTGCCTAAAAGGGATTCGCAAATGGAGTATAGATAACAGCCATGTTTAGAAAGATGTCTTTCCATTTGTTATATTTCAGGTGAAAGAACCTTTTTTCCTGTAGAAGGAAATTGGAATTTGATAGTATTGAGAAGTTCCTTTGTCACATAACAAAAAATTACTTTTAGTGATAGCATCAGTCATAAACTTGAACTGAAATTTATCATGTAATACCCTAACTCCTAGGAGCCAACACTGAAAATGTAAGTCCTAAAACTGAAATAGGAACAGCAACTCGCAGTTACCTTGTAGATAGCTTTCATAGCTTCTGATTCTAAATTTTTGCGCTTCAATAGCTCTGAAAAAGCATTGTCCTTCGATGCCTCAGCTTCTAATGTAGCTTCTGCAAGCCTACCATATAAACTCTGTTCTTCAACATTTAAATCTGAATCTGAAGACGTCCTCCCCTCAGCATAATTATATCCTGAACCAGAGCTTGCACTTGAACTAGTTGAATTATGAATGTTGTAGGGTAAGCACGTATTTGTAGAACAAGATAAAGTTGGTGATGCAGCCGATTCTTGGTGAAATTCCTTATTTTCTCGAGGGAGAACTTTGGCAATCTGCAGTTGCCTACATGGAGGAGAACTTTGGCCTTCTGCAGCATCTCTCGTCCAGACATGTTTCCCTTTGTTGATAAACCATATTTCACAAAACAAGGCAGCATATTTGGCAGCATAATTTGCTTTGCTGGAGTTCTTTTTCACCTTCATGCAACTATATTAAAATATTAGGAAGACATGCTTTGCAACTATACTAAAATTTAAAAGAAATACATAACAAATAATATATGTCCAAAAATGTAACATTTAAGTTTCACAAAGAAGAACAAGAAAACTAGCAACATGTACTTTCATTGCATCATCTGATAAAGGCAAATTTTCAGAAAACAGAAGTTCACAAGTACTTTTTCGTTTTGTTTATCACTAGGTAAATTTACTTAGACACCTGGGGTGGGTTCAACTCCTACTTACTGGAGGAGGAGTATATCCATGGACCCTGAAGGAGCCCACCCTGAAGATTTGTGGGGCACAAGGTGAGTTCTTATATAGGCCCACAAGAAAAAATTTGCTGATATCTATACTTTCTAAGACAAGAAAAAACAACACATAATAAATTCAAAGTTAATACAATAAAACTTAAACCACTTGAAATGAGGTCACCTATCTGGTGTATAAGTAAGCATAATTTTATTGTTCTGTCAAAGATGATACATGCACGGTTGGACTGAAGTCAGGGCCCTCACCAAAGGTGAAAATCTGGAGGCCCTAGGAGGCCGCCTCATTTGCTTACCTCAAGGGAGAAGGGATGACCAGTGGACCATAGCATAATCAGTTCACAAATACACTTTAACAATGTTTGAGGAAGCTCTTCAGAATTTTTTATTTTTATTGCAGTATGAATAAGCTGGATACGAAAAATTTGTTGTCTAAGTGATTAGCAATTTAACACAGACCACAGTTTTCAATCCATTGTGCTCTTTTACAATTATGTTAACTTTTGAACGTAAACCATTCAACTTCCAGTGGAAAATTACCCAAATGATTCATGCACCACTTACTTTTCTGGTACATCCCCCATAACAAGCTTCCTAACCCCATGTCTGTTGACCAAGTCTACAATTCCTTTCTGAATTTCATCAGCTTCAACCAAGGCAATGCTTGCTTTAACCTGTAAAGTAAATGCTTACAGTGATACTAATATACTTCTTAGAATAATTGAATTTTACAAGAGATATGTAAATTTCTAATCAGTAATGATGCAATTGTCATTTAAAGGAATGTGGGATTTGCCGCATAGCATTTAACAAAATTTTAAGACTAATACTCAACTACCTACCGCATAATGTTCTCAGCCCCGACTCAAAAGTTATTGGGAGAAATAAAGTAACGGAATAAATCAGGCTTCTGGCCAAAATAAAGAACATCATAATTGGGAGCAACTATGTTTACCAAAATTTTGCATCATACAAACTGCTTAAATTGATAATTGTAACGATACTAAATGCTAAACATAAAGAAACCAAGCACACCTTTGCTCTAGAGCAAACCCTCAAATAATTTTGCAAAAGCTTCATTTTCCGTTCCCCTTCCTCCCTCCTGAAAGCAGACACCACTTCGGCATTTGCTTGACTTGCTGGTAGCTTTCCTACTGCACAATGTAATCATGAATGAAACACAATTTTAAACAAATCAAAGTAGAAGAACAGAGAAGGTCTCAGATTGCTTAGCAAACGGCTGGGAAATAAGAACCAAAAAGTGAACCCGGTAACACAGCATAATTGAATAGAGTTTTCCTAGATTCTTCATTGTCTTAAGAACCCTTTTCTTTCTCGGATGCCAAATAGAGCAACAAACGGAAAATAATTGACATTCATCCACAAAACGTGGTTAAAAGGTATAAAAAAATTTCCACATTTTTAAAATTTTCAAACACTTTCTTAATTCAAAGAAAAACCTAAAGACTAATGTATGCATATTCCTCAGAAAATATATAAGTAAAGAATTTCAATAAGAACTTAATAGAAATCAAAGAAATTTAGAGCCTTCCCACCAAAAAGGAGAATAATTCAGAGCCCTTTTACAGAAACATAGAGAGAGAGAGAGAGAGAGAGAGAGAGACTTACAGAGAGTCGGAATGAGCTGAGAAGGCTGATGAACATGAAGTATACAAATTTCTTTGCAGCCAAAGTGCTTGAAAGCCCAATGAAGCAAGCTCACAGCTTTCGCAACAGACTTTCCAACTGCCACATGTACCTTATCAACGCCGCCACCACTATCTTCTTCTTCAAAAATCTCAGCCAAATGAGAGGTAGTGGCCGGCCGGTCAAACCCACGTCGGAAACTCACCGGAGACGATAACCCAGAAAGGGATTCACGAGCTGAGCCGTGAAATGGATGTGAAGGCTGTATGAGCTCCATGGAAGGGTCAAGCTCAAGCCTTAAGCAGCTCCGGTGATGGTGGAGTTGGGCTTTAAGCTTTTGTGGGTTTGTGTTGAGGTAATTGGCATTTGATATTTACTGAGATTTGGTGGAATAGGTTGGGATTTGTTGGACTTCTTTTTTCACAAAGGAGGCTTGACCTTTTGTGCTGACTTGATTGTAACAGAGGAAAAGTTGACGGTGGAGGAAGGAAGGAAGAAAGGGATTTTCTTTTTCCTCTGTTTTCTGGTCAGGACTTTAATTTTAAAAAATAAAAATTAGAGAGTATCTTCATGGGCATCTTTAGATTCTTTTATTGGTATTTTCCTTTAAATTTTGAGGAATGCTAATTATAGTTGCCCAATACGACCAATGAATTATTTTTCTTCAATAACCCAACTTTTTTTTAGTGATGTTTTCTATGGAGAGGGGCAATAACTCAACTTTATAAGAGCATCATCAGTGGGGGCGTGTATTTTCGCAGGTGTAAAAGCGATTTTACATCTTTCTGGCATACAGGGTGTAAATGTGATTTTTCTTTCCGATGAAAAAGATGTAAATTGAAGATGTATATTTGATTTTTCTTGCCTTAATTCGTTTTTGTGTTAATTATTATTTTTGTTAACTTTATAAAAGTAATTTTGTGTGGGTTAGATTTATTTTATTTTTCCAAACAAATAGACTTAAAAATATTTAAATTCGGAGAAAATATAATTTCATCCAACAAGAACCATTGGATCATAAAAAATGTCTCAGCCATGCATTTCTAGCCTTTACTTTTGTCTCTTGCTTTGATTTTTAATAAACAAAACCACTCCATGCATTTCAGCCAACTCCAACGGCTACAACACTCAACATCCAAAGGGGCCCATCGCTAATATTTAATCTTTAATCATCTCTTCTCTCTCCTCCTTTCTAATTGGTGGGGCCCGTTCCAAAGATGTAAAAACAGATGTAAACATGGAACTATTTTTGCATCTCCAGCGTCAAATGCAATTTTACAACCTTTTACATACTCACACTGCAGGAGATTCCGACCAAGAAAGATGTATATTTAGCATACATCTGAATTTACATGCGACCATTGGTGATGGTCTAAGGAAAATATTTCATAACGCAATTATTTTTTTTCAGTTATTTTCTGAAATTTTTCAGGCCTATGATATTGTAGGAACTTATTTGAAACACATCTTATAATATATAATTTTGAAAGGAAATTGGCATTTACATTATCTTTCCTCTTTCTCTTTTTGTTATATAATTTGCAACATAAATTTGAAATGACATAACATGTTAAGAAAAAAGTTAGGTTTCACATCACCTTTCTTCATTTTATCATCTTGTTTTTTATTTTTAGATGTGGATGGCAGTGCCATTCCCACAAATGAAGATGCAAGTTGTTGCTTTCAATTGAGCACGTGCTGTTATTGGTTATTAAGAATTTAGTATTAATTAAAAGGGTGGTTTATGACAAAGACAAAAAAACAAAAAACAAAGCAAACGACTCTTTCCCTACGACAGATAGCAATTAAAAATGTATTTTATTTTAATACTTATAAATAATAATCCTTGCTGTCTTTTCATGGAATAGGGAAGGGACTAATTGCCAGACAATTTCCCTAACTTTGCAGGCATTTGAGTCAAAGCAATTGTCATTGTATACGTTTCATTTCATTTCTTATCAATAAGACTTTAAGCTTAACCTAACTAATACCCGCACATGAAATCCTTTACATATTTAATATTTAAATTTAACGGCTATTGTCTCTCACCCACAAAGAAATTGTCTCAAGTCACCAAAGTAAATAACGCTGGTGGGGCAGTTTGTGACGGTATCATTCGAGCGTGAATAACGCTAGTTATTAGTTAGTAGTTAGTTAGGAGTTTACGGAAACATTATTATATAGTATTTGATTTAGGCTTTTAAGTGTTACAATGCCCTCCGAAGCATTGGTCAAATCTCACATTAACCTCTTAAAGTTAAAGTGATCCATTTTACTCACTTGACTGATGTTTTGCGTCTCATTTTGCCCTCACCGTCAAGTCTGTTTAAAATTCTGTTAAAAATATTGAGGTGGCACTAATGGGACCCACATTTTATTATTATTTTAATTTTAAATTAATTAAATTATTAATAAAAATATTAAAAACCAACAAATAAAAATAAAAATAAAAATAAAACTCTCTCTCCCCCTCTCTCTCCCTCTCCTCCCTTCTCCCATGACCATCACCCACAAGTTCCAACCCCCAAACCCATCCCACAACCACCCTTCACCTTAGCCAACAATCACAACCCCCACGAACCCAAAACCTCACCGCCCCCACCCAGAAATCATCCATTAACCCTACAACCCCCACGAACCCATCCCACAGCCACCCTCCACCCAGAAATCCCCTCCCAACGATTTTCTTTTCCCCCATTCCGCCATGACCACCACTCTCTCTTTGCAAATTAAAAAACCAACAAATTGAAAGAAAAAAAAAAAACCATCAATTCAATAGCCACATGAAACTTTATGCCTAGAACAACATCAAACAATACCTACAGAAAATGCATCCCAATATTCAATGCAAAAGTGTTAAAACCCATAGGCCTTTTAAAAAACAACAAACCCAGATTCTCTACATCCCAGGCCCTTCCCCCTCCACCCAAATTCTCTGTGTCGCAAGCCAAGCTCCATAGTTGCTACAACACCTTCCTCCTTCTCACTTTCCCCTCCTTCACTGGATCTCTGAAAATTGCGAAATTGGTTGGGTGGGTGTCGTGGGTTGGTGATGGTTGAAATAGAGGTGATTGTGTGGAGGTTGTGGGATGGTTTTGGGGTTTGGAGCTTGGGAGAATGGGGGGAGAGGGAGAACGCAGAGAGAGAGAGAGTTTTTTTTTAAATTTAAATTTTTGGTTTTTAATATTTTATTTATATTTTAATCAATTTAAAATTAAAAATAATAATAAAATGTGGGACCCATAGTGTCACGTAGGCAACTATGGGTAGATGGGCTCTACTTTCCACACATGTCATTTAGTTAAGCAAAATTGTGGATCTCGTTGGTGCCATGTCAGTATTTTTAACAGAGTTTTTGACAGACTTGACGGTGAGGGGCAAAGTGAGACGCAAAACATCGGTCAAGGGGGCAAAGTGGGTCACTTCAATTTTAAGGGGGCAATGTGGGATTTGACCAATGTTTTAGGGGGCACTGTAGCAATTAAGCCTTTGATTTATTCATTCATATTATAACAAGAAAATCAGTTATATCAAGTGACCGCATTTCAATATCACATAATAATTACTTAATTTTACGAGGGCATGATGAATGACATTGTTGAATAAACGTGGGCACAATGAATGCTCTCTTAAAATGATTATTGTGAGGAACACATGATATGTTCTATTTGCAGCTTTGGCTTGATCATCAACAATGAAGTCACATCCAACTAACCACAATAACTGTCACGTCCCAAATTTTCAAACTTAATTAACTTGTTTAAAGTTATTACAACAAAATCAAATCGGCCATGAGAAGCTCGGAACCTTCAACAATTGTACCTGGAAATTTTTTTCTTAATACAACACCACTGTTCCGAATCACAATATCAATATTGACTCAACTCTTCTGAGTCAAATATTACATTACAAACTTACTTAATACATTGAATAATCAACATATTATATAATCTGCTCATCAGAGCTTATTTCACACAGCGGAAGTCTAAACTCATAAACACACTCAAACCACTAGGGGTGGGCATTCGGACCGAAAAATCGGAGCATCGAACTAGACCGGGAGAAAAAAGGGGAAAAAATCGGTTGACCAAAAAGTCAGCAAACCGAAATCGAAACCGGACCAACCCGTTCCGGTTTCGATTTCACACCGCACCGTAACCGGACAAGATCGGACCCGTTATGCTTTTTTTTAATTTTAAAAACATTTTTTTTAAATCTAATGCTATATTTTTAATTTTATAATTAATATTTTTTCAAGTTCAACTTCAAAACATTTCTCGTTGTATGAATTTGACCATTTGTTAATTTTCAAACCCAAAAAATAACTTATTTGTTATCATTTGTATTTTTTTTTTAAAAAAAATTGAAATAAAAATTTAAAAAACCGGTTTAAAATCGAGAACGGTCAAAACCGAACTCGCCGATTTTTCAAAAAAATTTCACTTAAATTGGACAGAACCGAATGAATAGTACTAGTTCATGTTCCGATTCCGGTGTAAGCTCGGAACCGAACCGGACCGAACCGCGCCCACCCCTACAAACCACACTTTGTACACTGCAAGTACACCAAAGAGCCTTCAGTCAGATCATTCTAGATCACACAATCACACATGATCGAACGACGATCGCTCGCCTTAACTTTGAAACACAACAACTTAAGACCGGGATGTCTGATCACCAATCCGTCTGTACTTGTAGACTCCTCACAACACCAACTACAACATATATAAAATCGGACACGATCCAACGGTCCAATCATCTCCGATCTAATGATCAAGATTTGCGGGCTCTAATCGTCGGTTAAACGACAAAATCTCGCAAAACGGAGCACACCACCTTGCACAGGACCTCAAGGACTACAAATTGTCTTTTGAACTCAGACAAAGCACCAGCGCCACGCACCTCCACGAGCCGCCACCGCGGGTGGTGGTTCAGGTACTATTCCTGCGATGGAAAAATCTTAGAATCGCCGGTCCAAATATACACTTCCTTAAAGAACTTGACGAGATAAACAACTTTAAAATTTGGAAGTTACCTAAATCAACCTTTAAAGTGGTCAAATCGCCGTCTAAAGCTATGGGTTTCACTATGCACAAACAAACTTCACAGCGTCGCCGCACCTTCACAACTGATCCGATCACCGTGATTCCAGTTGGTTTATGTTTGCGGGGTGCTCCTCTTTATATCTGGGTGGGCAGTGTTGATCACCTCAGTCGGAAGCCGCCGAAAATCTCCCTCCAACGAGTTCTCTAACGTACGGACCTAAATAAGAAATTTCTTATTTGCACAGTGCCCCTCTCTAATTTATAAAATAAAATATTTAATGTTTGACCCCAGAAACTTCAAATGAGAATTTCTCCCTCGTTTTAACTCCGATTCATGAACTATTTGCACCCATGCATTCGTGAGATCGAGCTCTATTTTTCTACACCAAAATTATAATTTTCTCACTTCAATTTCTTTAACGTCCATTGAAAAATTATTAAACTAAACGTAAGGGTATTTTAGTCCAAATTGAGATTAAACACTCGTAAATCCAATATTTTCACACCAAATCACTTGATAAATTGCCCACACATTTATTAGCCTTGTATGATTTTTCAGAATAAGAATAACAACAAAAATCCCAAATTTGAGGTTATTACAATAACTATCCAACAACCCAATACAGACAACGACCAACAACCAACCACAACATCAACTTTTGCCCAAAGCTTTCAAGTCCAGTCTTTAGTGCCCGTTTGGCATTGCTTATTTGGGGTGATAAGTGATTTTTTAAAAATTTTGGAAAACCCAGCCCATTAGAAAATCACTTATTGTTAAAAATTACTGTGATAGAAAGCGATAAGCGAAAGTAGCTAATGAGGTGCTTTCATTTTCTGATTATGTAAGAATCAATTTCGAAGAGGCGATGAGTTTAATGATTATACGGCAATCATTTTCTGAATATGCAGAAATCAGTACCAACACTTTTAACAAAAAGTTTACCAAACACCAAACTGTTTTCGCTCACAGCTGATTTCTCTTACAACAAATCTGACAACGATTATTTTCACAGCACAAAAGATGATGCCCAAAGTCAAGTCTAAATACTAACAGTAAGAAACATTGAGACTGAGCTTCAGATTTGGTCCCAACCATTTGTTTGGTAAGCAAGCAAACAGGAACTGAAGAGACCAGGAAAAGAAAATTTTAGATTCGGACAATTCCATAATAACTCCTATATCAAACGAGTCCTCGGAAAAAGTACTCATTGAAACGGAAACTTCTTAAAACTTAATTGTATGAACTCAAGGAGAAACATTAACTTATTAAATCATCAGACAGGTCCTCAAGAATTGAAATGGCAGCATATTAGATTTTGAATCAGCGAGGAGGTAGGAGGACCAAAAAATTTATAAATGGCAGAGGCTTTAGCATTGAACTAATACTTGTTCAACGGTTAATACAAAAAATAACAACTAAACAGTTCAACTCTCTGCCATAACCTCCGCATCTCGTAGTTCATTGTTTCAACAACACTGGACACAAAAGTTTTGAGAGAAGCAAAGGTAGAGTAAAAACTTGCGAGCTGCAATTGTTGTGCCGTAAAAAACTAGACATCACATACTCCCATACCACAGCCTTAGAAGCACTTCCTGTGTACAATTGATGGGCCAGATTCGTCATATTCTGCCTTTGCGATCCACATCTGCGTTCCAAAAGTAAACAATAACGCTCCATTAGCATTACTAATAGAATAATTATAAAGACTTGGCTATTCCGAGAAAAATATATCAGAGAAAGAGAAAACTCTATGATTTGTTAATAAGGGCTGGTTAACAAAAATATGGTTTGCTCAGTGCTCTCAACATCATTTATTTGTGCCATATATACTAAGATAACATACCTGCTGGAAAGTGCTAAGAGATGCAAGGATGGATCCACCAATCCAGACACTGTACTTCCTCTCAGGTGGAGCAACAACCTTGATTTTCATGCTGCTAGGTGCCAAAGCTGTGATTTCTTTGCTCATTCTGTCAGCAATGCCAGGGAACATAGTAGACCCACCACTAAGAACAATGTTTCCATACAAATCTTTCCTAATATCGACATCACACTTCATGATAGAGTTGTATGTGGTCTCGTGAATGCCTGCAGATTCCATTCCAATCATAGACGGCTGGAAAAGTACTTCTGGGCAGCGGAAACGCTCGGCACCAATGGTGATCACCTGCCCATCAGGCAATTCATAGCTTTTCTCAACAGAAGAACTAGTCTTTGACGTTTCAAGCTCCTGTTCATAATCAAGGGCAATATACGCAAGCTTCTCCTTCATATCCCTGACAATTTCACGCTCAGCTGTGGTGGTGAAGGAATAACCACGCTCCGTCAAAATTTTCATAAGGGCATCGGTGAGGTCACGACCTGCTAAGTCAAGACGAAGGATAGCATGCGGGAGAGCATATCCCTCGTAAATGGGGACAGTGTGACTGACACCATCTCCTGAGTCCAGAACAATACCTGCATGGACGTTCAAAGAAGAAAAATTACAAACAAATAATTGAGAGATGGAAGCCAAAGAAACATTGTACACCCTAAATTAGAAGTAACATGCAAGTAGAGACAAAGAAAAAGAGGGGGGGCATTGTTGTTGGTATGAACATACAGAAATCATTTTAGTTAACTAACACCTGCGATATAAAATTTTTAAAAAGATGTTATAGAAGACAATCCCTTGCTACAGTAAGAATAAATTTCATCTAAACTATACTGAAAACAGAAATTCCATCAACCCTGTTGGTTTAAACTTGGAAGCACAAAACTATCCTCCCTTATAAACTTACAAAAACCACTTCACTGTTTTATTCAATGCTTAACACAGTGGCACACGCTTTATGTTAGGAACACTTCAATACTAATACAAATCAATTTGCAAACCAAGGTCTTTGAAATGCTAACTAACAGCATTTTAAACACATTGCATGACTTGATTAGTCCATTTACGTTATTCACCACAGAGAATCAACTGACTCCAAATAAATTCAAATCCATAACATGTTAATTATTCAAATTGCTCACCAGTTGTACGACCACTGGCATAGAGGGAAAGAACAGCCTGGATGGCTACATACATGGCAGGAGTGTTGAATGTCTCAAACATAATTTGGGTCATTTTCTCACGATTAGCCTTTGGGTTCAGAGGTGCTTCAGTGAGTAGAACAGGATGTTCTTCTGGAGCCACACGAAGTTCATTGTAGAAAGTATGATGCCAAATCTTCTCCATATCATCCCAGTTGCTCACAATACCATGTTCAATCGGGTATTTCAAAGTCAATATACCACGCTTAGACTGAGCCTCATCCCCAACATATGCATCCTTTTGACCCATGCCAACCATCACACCTGTGTGACGTGGGCGGCCAACTATGCTAGGAAAGACAGCCCTTGGAGCATCATCTCCAGCAAACCCAGCCTACAAGTTTACATTGCAACATAACCATTATATTTTAAGACTGAAACTGCAGAGCATGCACATATTTGCCACACAAACATTATAAAACAGGTCAACAGAATCAAATTTAGTCAGCAAGATTTGGAGATAAAAGTGTCCTGAGCCATACCTTAACCATTCCTGTCCCATTGTCACACACAAGTGGTTGAATATCCTCAGCATCGGCCATTTTTCTAATACCAGCTGTAGAGATGTATCACCTGAAATATAATGGGGCAAAATATGAACACTAGAGAAATAAAAACACTACAGAGGTAAAAAAATAAATCATGAATTTCATAAACATACACAAATATTAAGTTTTACACCAATTCATTTAACTGAACACACATAATAATACGATAACGGAAATGATCAACTAGTTTGCACACCAATAGTGGTAAATGTACCGTAACAGATTCTTAGTTTCATCACTTATAGCAACACAATACAAATTTTCATAATCATTATTACGGGAATAATTCAAAATTCTTGTTGGACGAAGCCCATACAATAATATGACGGAAAACAACAACCAAACTGAAAATTCCATCCTAACAACGCTCCATTCAGGTGATATTTCGATTAACACAACTTATGAGAAAGGCAAATGTCAATCGGGATAAATTCGTGAATCTAAGCAATTTGTGCGCCCCATTCATTTCACAGCTATACAAACCATCTCAAAATTCCGTTGCTTTGCATCATGAAATTATTCATTCAAGAACCGAATTATCTATGAAACAAATAAATAATATATAACAAACAAAATCAGATAGTATAATGCCAATGGATTATTCAAAATCCAAAAGCCACCTCACAATCCAAAATAATCCAACAGATTCAAATTCCCGCAAATTCACGATCACAGATTAACAATGCAGCCGATCCAAAACACCAGGTCGGCCAAAAGTCACAAAATTGCGAACGAAAATGAAACTGTCCTATATCCAAAACCATCTAGAGAAAAACTTGAAATCGGCAATGACGACATTATATTAAAAAGAATGTTACGGTTTGTTTGGTTGCAGGGAAAGCCATTAATTTTCTCGGAAAATGAACGCAGAAGAGAGATCTGACCTTTGATTTGGCGTCGACGAAGGAACACTCGGATCTCAACAGCGGTGCGCGCCTTAGGGTTCAAAATTTAGACCTCAAACCCCACCTCAAATTCGCTTTTTAAATCCACCACTCTCTCAGCGTTCAATGAGGGCCGTCGGATCTGTTGGACGAGATCTCAGTTCGTAGCGACGCGTGCCCTTCTGATCTGAGTCTCTCCCGTAACTACAGGCTCTTTCAAATGCTTTGTCAATCAATCCAGGTGTCATAGGAGGGAGAGCTATACTTTTTCCAAGTCCTTAGTTTCCTTTGGACCACATGTTGGGCCTTGGGCTTGATTTTATGGGCCTTAAAACATATAAACCCAAATCTCAACTTAAACACACAAACACTAACCCAGGTGTTGACTGGGCCACAATGATATTTGGTGTAGTGGCCCACCGGTTTGAGTAATGGCCTAGGCTGCCTAAGCTTTGTATAGCTTCAATAGTAGTGATACGTATTCAACAATGAGGGATGGAACTTTGGTCTCTCTCTCCTTCTGTGAGTCCCAAAGAAAAACTCCATAAAACGGAGAGGAGGAAGAAACTTCAATACCCCTCCTCCCTCTTCTCTCTTCTTGTCTTTTCTTTTGGGTTAATGAATAAGTCCACTCCGGCGTTTTAAATACGAAGCCATTTGTGGTGATTTCTTCTGAGCCATGCTTAGATTGAAGTTCCTCATCACCTCTTTTGGGTTATGTTCTCAATCAAATCCTTCTCCCAAAATCCTCTCTTTAACATTGCTCATGTTCTCTAAATTTGGTTCTACATCGTATTTGACGGAGTTTGTTGTGAATCACTCAATTTGTTTTGTTTTACTTGTTCACTCTTATGCGTAGGTAAATCGCTAAAAACCATGTTTCCCCATATATGTTACGAATTTTTCCACTTCAAGATCTTATGATATGGTGGGTGTGGCTGTGATGATGCCTCTTCAGGTGGTGGTGGTAGGGTTCAGTTTGGCTCCTAAATTATTTTAGGGTTTCGGCTATGTGGGCTTTGTTTGAGATTAATCTTATAATTGTGGTGATGTAGGCTAGTAGTTCAAATGCGGCTTTTGTCCGATTTATTTTTTTGTTTTAGCATGTGTTGAGGCCCAAAAAATCCAAGGGTAGGCCCAAATGTATTTTTGGCCCAATGCAATACCTAAGTAAGAAGAAACCCGACTTGGGCATGCGAAGGTTTGTCATGCATGCTCGTGCGAGTCATTACCCACATGCCACGCCAAGCAAATATATAACCCGTCATGCTAAAAAAGTCATAACAAGCCTTAGAAATGTATTGGCTCTATGAACCCATGCTTATTATCCCGTCAAGCGTCATTTTGACTTAAATACGATAAAATTCAAGCACAAGCACGCTAAACAACATGCAATGCCAAGCGAAAAATCCTTATTTCCCACCTAGTCACGCTGCAAGCTTAAGTGTGCCCAAGCCACGCAAATGCCCGGGGCTTGCTGAGTGGATTGTGGTATGAACGGTTACGAGCATTCACAAGGCCCATTAATGAGCCAAGAAGTGGAAGTTTTGGGCTGCTTGGGAGCTCCAAAACTCGAGCCCATTTCTTGAGCCCAAATATGTGGGTAAGCATGAAAGAGAGAAAAGTTAACCCATTACCTTAGAAAATTGGCCCATCATCCTATTAAAATAGCCTATCACTCTAGAAGGTTGGCCCATCCCCTTAGTGGGCTAACCCATCACCTTAGGAAGGCCCAAGTAACCAAGAAAAATATCTACAGATCTCTAGCACATGGCTAGAGAACAGACCACGACAGAAGCCAACGGATATGCCTATGCGCAGGCTGCTGGGAGGCTCTAGCACGTGGGCGAAACCAACCCCCAAGATAGAACATTCAAAAAACCAAAGGGTATAAGCTTGCGCAGGTTGCTAGGAGCAGGGCACCCTTCAAACCAGCGCTCTTACCTATTTCTTTCTCCCACCAGCTCTGGCCATGAAAGAGGGAAAGAAAGAAAGTGAAGTGGTAGCCAAAGATAGGAGTTCAACACTGAAGCAGCTGCGGGAAGGCCTTAGAGCTCCCAAAAATCTTGTCTTTGTGTGTTTAGACAAAAGAAGGTTTCACAAAATAGGATGAATCGAAGGGAGAGAAGAGAAATGAAAGGGGAGACTTAGCAAAATTGGAGAGAACCCATTAGGGTTTCTTGGGAAGAAGGAGCTTCCAGCGGCTATAAAAAGGGTCATCTCCTACCCATCGAAACAACACACACCTAGAGAGCAAGCATCATCTCTCACATCCAGATAGCAAACATTATCTCTCATCCCTCAAACCTCTGCAATTTCGAGCCCCATTCCCCCATCACTTCCCATTTTCTCTTATGGCAAGCCATTCCAGAGTCTGACACAGCTTTCGTCAAGCTGCCGAAAATTACTTAATACACCCATTGTCCTTCCCTCTTCTCTCTCTCTCTTCAACAAACCACCTTAGAATCCCTTCCCCCTTTTCCTTAGAACCCCTGTTTCTCATAGGAACTCACAGCCCTCTCTCTCTTTAATGCTATACTCAAGATTGCTTTGCTTCCATGCCACAAGCCTCTCATGTCAAGCTAAGAATTCATGTGTAAGCGACTGTTGTTTTGTTGGTGAAGATAACCAGGGTGCTTCCTAAGGCTCCACTAACCCTTCGAAGCATTCTTGGGGTCTGATTCTTGAACTCAGACACAGAGGGTAATTTCGCTCATTTGCTCCTTACGGCAGCCCATCCCATTTGTTGCTGCCGGAACGAAAAAGCTCCTACAGCATGTTAGTTTGTTGCCTCTTGGGATTGGTACTTTAGATGTCCAATTCATGTGTTTGATTGTATTGTTGAAGTTTGTCTAATGAAGTTTCTCATTAATAAAAAAAATGGTAATTGTGATAATTTTTTACATGAATTGACAATTCGACTCGAACTCAACGTGAAACAAGAACATTATGGCACAACTCACTTAACAAGAACAATAAATATGTCAATTTAGTATCAACCTGCTCATGACCACTAGAACTACAAGCCCCTTACAACATTTAATTGATATTACATATGAAGAAAATGATTCATTTTATTCATTTATTAATGTGTATGAGAAGTGCTACAACTATAGGACTATCTTACAAATAAAGGAAACTTATTACTTGTAAGCTTTTTGTTCATAATGTACGTGGGCCAGCCTAAACCAAACAAGATTATCAATAAATTGAGTTAATATGTTGAGTCAGTTGACATGCTTGCTTAAACGGATCATATTTGAATCAGATCATATTTGAATCGATTATTTTTTATACAAACATGATCCATCAATGCGAATTGACACCCTAACTAATGGAAGAGGGGGAAACAATGTGATTTCCTCGTTTGCTTTCTACCTACTAGCCAACTTCCTTGTATATATATGTGGTAGGGTTTGGCTGCAGGCACACCAACTTTTGGCCTCACTATAATTACCTTGCTTCAAAACTCCCCCACCTTTTTCCCACATCCTAATTTTCGCTGCAGAAAACTACAGGGCAAGTCATCGAAACCAAATTTTCTTTCTTCTTTTTTTAGTGTAGGAAACAAAAACGCGAGAAAAGAAAGGAGGAAAAAGGCGTTGAAAAACAGGAGGGGGAGAGATGATTGTGAGAGATGGGACATGATGATCGAAGATGGAAGGGGGAAGCAAAATGATTAGGCATGAGCATGAGAAGCAATTATGTGCCATGAGAGTTTGTGTGCAGTGTCCTCCTATCTTAACTTTTTTATTTATTATATATTTTAGCTTCTTACCCCACGTAATCATAACATGCTAATCCTTTCCATCCCCGCGATAATCATGTATTAATAAATTAGTTAATTAAACAAACTAAACCCAGAAAACAATAAAGAAAAATCTAATTGTACTTATGGAACATTAATTTAGGATAATACTAATAAATATAAGTGTATTATAACACAAGTAGATTGGTAACCCAATGTGACGTGGTTAAACTCGCCCCTCCTTACGTCTTATGTTTGAAGTGAACTGATAACACTATGAGAGGTATTTTTTTTTGGGGTAAAACTGAAACTAATTGTGTGTAATTAAGAATGTAATTAATTGGATACATTAAGGGCAAACCATAGACCTCCAAAACATGAGCCACGAGCCTTGTCCTCAAATTTGGACCCTATTTTATTATGATGTCCAAGATGCGTTGAAACCCAAGCAATCCAATTGGGTCCCCTACTTTGCAGACATTAATATCGTTAATTTGTCGTCTCATGAGAAACGCACACATGGCATATTTATACTCATGACTTTACTGTAAGGGGTTTTTTACTTTCATTATTTAAAAAAAAAAATTAGAATAATAATTAATTTGCAAATTTCACCAAATCGATCTGAAATTGGATCTTCCAGGCAGGGGCCGGCGTGGATCCAAAATTCCACAATGGAATGAAGAATCCAAGGTCATAATTCCCCATGCATGATGCCACTCCACAATATGGCCTGCAGTTGGTAGAGGGGACCCATCATGTGCAAGCAACCCCATATAATGCAGCCAAGGCAGCCTTCTGTCTCTCTCTGATGAAAAAATAGTCTTCTGCAATGTATGCAGTGGCCACTTGGCCCATGAATCTGAGTAAATTACAGGACGTGGGGGCTCACAGATTATGTTTTTGTCAATCATCTGGTTTTGGATTAGCCTAGAATTTTAGATTCACTAATTCGTAGTAATTAAGAGAAGAGAGTTAAAAATCTGACTTTGGTTTTATCAAATGGTCTTCAAATTTATACCTGACTTGTATTTTGGTTCATCAACTATATTATTTGTTCAAATGATTCACCAACTCTTTATTATTCGTTGAATTGGTCCACGGTTACATTTTCTGTGAGTTTTAGTCATGTGAATTGCATGCACGTGAGGAGAATATGAAGGATAAATGCGACTTTTTCATTGTGGAGTTTTCGTTTCCTTTTTTCTTCTTCTTCCCTATCTATACAACCAAATGGCAGCGGCGCCGAAAGACAACCAGTCGGCGCGGGAAAGATGACAATGGTGGCTGCTTCATTCAGACATGACCTCTCCGACTTCGATGGCCAAGGTGGTGGCACGCGCTGAGCTCCGCGACAGGTTACAATGGTGGAGCTGGCTTGTTGCACCGCTAAATCATAAGAAATGGGAGTAGAGGATTGAGGGAGAAGGCACATAGGTGCCTTGATCAATTTATGGTATTGGATTTCTCTCGCTGGAGTTGCAAAATTGGAAAAAGAAAAAATTAGTTTCTCTTTTGTTACTCTATGGGATAGATCTAGGATGAGATAAAGGGGACATTTCTTCTTTTTATTTATCACTTGTTTTTTTTATCTGTTCTTCATTAAGAGAATGAAGACATTTATGTTTTCTCCATGATGAGAGAAGAGAAGAAGGCAGAGCCACCCCACCACCAGGCCCAGCCCACACCCACCCTCTCTGCATCCTCCCTTTATCTCTGTTTTAATTAATTAATTAATATTTTAGTATAAACTGACAATTTTAACCCTCAAATTACCGGCAATATTGACAGAGTGTAATGGTAGGAGTATGACCAATGCGCCAATTAATAAAGAGTTGGTGGGATGGACCATTTAAAAGAATAATTTAGTTGACGGACCAAAATGCAACTCATGTATAAGTTTGAGGACCATTTGAGTAAATAACCCAATATTTTTAAACAACTTTTCAAAAAATGCAGATGATTTTGCTTCTTTTTTTTTCCCCGAGACAGGAGATGATTTTGGTTTTAAAAGAACATAAAAGGACGTCAAAAGCTGAATTTCTTCTCTCACACAACTTCTACCTACTACGTTCAACCAATCCCACCACCCAGAGATATGTTCGCCACAATATATATATTATATATACCCACGAGATTCATACACTTGTTTATATAACCCACCCTGTATATATATGCCGTACAAATTGACATGACATGAGACTCAAAACACCTCCGATTCCCTGAAGTAATCCTATACGAAAAACATTGTCACAAGCTCCGGTTGTCATAATCTTCGTCTCAGGATCCATAATCAAATCCCTCAAAAATAACGAGGAGTTCATGGATTCCCTTATAAAACCCAATTCAACACAACCTGGTTTGGACAGAACTATTTAAATTAAATTGGGTTCACCGTAGTTTGGTGAATTTATACCTGCTCAAATTGGAGTTGGGTAATATGAAAACATAGTGTGTCTTACAAGCTCTACATAGAATAATGAGATTCATAAGGATGAATCAATTCCAATACAATCCAAGCCAAGCCACCACGAGTCCGCACATATAACAAGTTTGGCTTTGGTACTGGTTGTCACTTGTGATTCGGGAATGACCGCTATATCTACATGATGTTCTTCAAAAGAACAGTCACTAATAAAACTCGATGCAATCTATAACTTATAGAAAAGTTTAATACACGACGGATGTGAAAGGACTGCCATATGAAAGGAAAGCAAACAACGCATTTTCATAGCTCATTATTCTGAATGATTCACTATCAGTAAAGGCATTTTTGCTTTTTTCATCACCATCAACTTAATTATACCAAACACATAAATAAGTGGCAAAATTCTACCTAGAGATAATTCTTTATAGGTAAAACCCAAAGAAAAATTAAATAAGTTTCAATTATATATGCCAGCAGTGAAAGCTCAAACTAGTTGTTATACCTCTACAACAACACAACGTGCATGGTGGAGCTGATTTAGCCATGCATGGTGGTGGAGCAAATAAAAACAATGAATAAATATGCATATGGCCTGAGTGTGAGTGTCAGCCCATTATATACACATTATATAATATATGATATATTTATATATAATATATAGACGGACACATATTAATGTAGTTATTCTTGCGGCCGGACATGTAAATATGAACCGGCTTCATAAGCATCCATGGAGAAAAAAAAATATTCTCGGGAAAGTTAGGTTAGAAAAAGAAAAAACTCAAGAAGAAAAGGTCCTTTTTTTCTTTCGAAACAAACAATCACTATCCGACACAAATTCTTCCAAAATATCGCGAGAAAACGAGAGAGAGGACAATAACAAATGGAAAACATGCACGTTTATTAAGATGGGATCAGATCAGATGGTTTCGCTGTAGTAAACCACGTGAACAGATGTATCAAAGTTCGTCCATATCAGAAATAAAGCGATCACTTTTTGCCTAAACCAGATTTTATTGTGATTATTTTAACGGCTGACCTCTGTGCCTCCTTGAGGAAAAAGTGACCCCACTCTCTCTCCCAGTTAGAGTAGAGCAACATAAGAGAGAGAGAGAGAGAGAGAGAGAGAGAGAGAGAGAGAGAGAGAGAGAGAGAGATATGTTGACGTGTTGAGAGGTGTATATTTGCTGCATTGGATCCTTCGCCGAAGTAGTGTTTTGAAAGCTTCCCAAATTCTCTCTCTCTTTCTCTCTTTCTTTTTCTTTCTATCTTTCTGTGTATGTTTTCTTGAAGGGGGCTAAAATCCAAAGAAGCTGATAGAAAAGGTTCATGGAGATTTGGAGATAATATTTCTGGTTCATCAACCCCATTTAAAAACCCTTGTTGCCTTGTATTTTTTTCCTTTGTTTTGTTGGTTCCTTTCGTTTTCCAAATCTCATTCATTCTCTCATTGAATTAAAAACCAAAACCCTTTTTATGTTCACGTACACCTTCTCCAAGTCAATTCCATTAATCATGGGTGGCGAGACCAATATTAGCCCTCCTAATTCTCAAATGTTGGTTTCTCAGAAAAATAATGGCCCTCTGAGCTCCATGGATTTCAATTTATTGGTTAGGCCCGCGTTGGATTTCCATCGCCGCGAATGCCAAATGTCACGTTGCAAAGACAAAGAAGAAGATGGAGGGCAATTACAAAGCTCAGAAGAGAAGCAAGAAGACAACTTCGACATGTTTGTTTCGTCCTTGAAGGTCCAAATTCCATCGGCAGGAGAATTCTGCAGGCTCCTCCAGCAAGACGATAATGATGATGGCGTTGTGGATGATGAAGGGTTGAAGACTCCTACATCTCTGGATCACAAAATCACAGTGAACCTCCAGTGTCCACCTGCGCCAAGAAAACCCAAGTCACTTCCGCTAAAGAAGCGAAAAGGCGCTAGCCAACCCAGAATTTTACTCCATCTATCGAGCGAGATCGAATTGCTGTTTCCTCCGGTGGATGATCTTCTTGCAGATGTTCATTTTGGTGGTAAGATTAAGAAGAAACTTAGAGTGTAGAAGGCTATAAGAAAGCAAGAGCCATGGTGGGATCAGCTTGATCTCTGCATGTGGAACCAAATTTACATTTTATATGTACTCTTCTCCATTTTCATGTGTAGTGTTCAGGTTGTGATCTCATCAAATTCATTCCCCACCCCCTCTTTTGTTCTTTTTTTGGGACAATGGGAAATTGGCCCAGATCTGAATCAGACTATGTAACTTCTGTAATTTATCAAGGATGAATTTTGCATAGGGTTCCATTAATAATTAATATAGGCCTCCAAGTACTTTACTTTGAATCCAGGTGTTATATAATTGTAGTACTTTGTAAATGGAGGTGAAATAATTTTCTTTACAGAGGGGAAGCACTGTTCACAAAACTGAAAGAAATTGATGATGATGATGTGATCTCTCTCTCTCTCGGTGTAGTTTCTATAGAATGGAGATTGTATGGCATTGACTTTCTTTGTTTGGAAATGGTGTGGCCTGTTGAATAAATGGCTCACTTAAAATGCAAGTAGGAAAAAGAAAGGAAGATATCTTTAGGTGACAAAGATATTTCCAGATTTTTGCCTACCCAATCTTGTTTGCCTACCCAATCTTCTTGAAAGTATTAAAAGACTTCTTTGAAGATAGAATGGTTAAATGTAACTTAGCGATCTTGTTGGATTCACATGCTTTAATTATGAAGGCTGGTAGGTGGCAACTAATTGAGTTAGAATTGAGTTAGCCATGCTAATGTAGCAACCAATTCAAGTTAGAATTGAGTTGCCATGCTAAGAGGTGGCAACCAATTCAAGTTGGAATTGAGTTGCCATGTTAAACGATTTTTCAGATCTTACATAATGCTTTCTGCTCTTGCTTGTGTCTATATATAGAGGGAGAGTTATCAAGTGAGAAATAAGCTAAATGTAGGCAAGAAAAGAATTCACAAGAGGCATCTTATTACAAAGCAAAGAGTGAGAGAGAAATACAAAGAGCTAGTGTGAGAGAGAATGAGAGCTAAGAGGTTTATCTTGTAAACCAAAGTTGTTCATTATTCTTTACTAGTGAAATTTCTCAAGGTGATCACAAAGGGGATCAATTCTGAACCTCTATAAACACTTGTGTTATTTATTTGCTTATTCAAACACTGTGTGTGTGTGTTTAGATTCATTCTAAAGTTAACTAAGTTTCTGTCATCAAAGCTATCAACAACAAGATCCTAGCAAAGGGTTTTCCGCCAACAAGTGGTATCGTAGCTTTGTTAGCAACAAGTGTTCGAGATGGGGATGACAAGAGCGAGGAGGTGGTAGCAACTCATCAAAAGCGAAGCAACCACAAGCAGCCGATTATGAAGATCGAGATGAAGCCATTCACCAGGCAAGGAGAACTTCACACTTTGGCAAAGGAGAATGAAATCGGCTCTAGCACAACAAAAATCTTAGTGTTGTGTTGGCAGGAAAAGAAAAGAAACCTGCTACCATGACAGATCTTTGAGTGGGACTCTATAGACGAGTTAGCTAGGAGGAGCCATAGAAAACTACATCGCGATGAGGTGCTGTTCAACGTGATGGAGAACAAAGCCATAGCGACATGGGATAAGCTAGAAGATATGTTTGCAGGAAATCTCATCAAACAAACTCTTCGCTGAAGGAAGAACTCCTAAATCTTGAATGGATGAGGAGGAAATTTGATGGAGCATCTAAGCACCTTTAGTAGGTGTGTTGCAAGTTGCAAAGAATGGAAGTGGCATATAATACGGAGGATAAGGCACTCATGTTGTTAACATCCTTACCTCCGTCCTATAAACACTTCCAGGACCAACACTTATGTTTAGCGAGACAACTCTCAACTTTGAGGAGGTGGTGAAAGACATCCTTACACACCACCGGATAAATCAACATGCTTTGGAGAAAGCTCTCAAGGTGAAGGTTTATTTGCAAAGTCGGAGATAGAGTCGTTCAAACAAACGTGAAGAACAAGAAAAGCAACAAGGGAAGATCAAAATCCGAGCACGGGAAGGTTGTTTCAGTGTGGGTCAAAAGATCATTGGAAAAGAAATTGTCCCATATGGAAAGAAGAAGAACAAAGGAAGAAGCTAGCGGACACAGAATTTGGGATCGTTACGGAAGGTGATGGTGAGCTTTTGTGTATAAATAGCAATGTTAAATCTAATTTACTTGCTATCTCTTCAAGGTGTTCCTCTTCTTGGATTTTGGATTCGAGTGCTCGTATCATATGTGTTCAAACAAAGCTTGGTTTGATACATATAAGGAAGAATATGGTGGCGAGTTGTGATGGGAGACGGTTCAATTTGTAAAATTGAAGGCACCAGTTCAATCAAAGGTAAAGATGCATGATGGTGTTGTAAGAACATTAGGAATGGTTAGGTACATACCAAAATTATGTAAGAATCTCATTTCCCTTGGTACCTTAGATAAGAATGGTTTTAATTTTAAAGCTAAGGAAGGGAAACTTATAATCTCAAGAGGTTCACTTGTAATTATGAAGGGAGAGATTCAACCTAACCTGCCTATATAGATTAAATGGTACAACGATCCTGAGGTGGAGCAGCTATATCCACAAAGCAGGAAGCAGAAGATGAAACTCGACTACGGCATTTAAAAGGCTAGGAGCACATGAGTGAACAAGGCATGCAAGAGCTACACAAACGCAAGTTACTAAAAGGCGTTCATAGCTGCAAGCCAGAGTTCGCAAGTATTGTACCATGGGAAAACAATCAAGGGTGACTTTCAAACAAGCAAGACAAAGAGGAAGAGAGCAAGGAGTGCTAGATTATATTCACCGTAGCGTTTGAGGGGCCAAAGCACCAATTAAATCAAAGGGTGGAGCTTCGCTATTTCTGACTTTCTTGGATGATTTTTCAAGGAAGGTTTGGGTCTACTTCATGAAGGAGAAATCGGTCTTCACCAAATTCAAAGAGTGGAAGGCGGAAGTAGAGAACACGTGGAAGAAAAATCAAGATCTTAAGAAGTGACAATGGTGGTGAATATAAAGACAAGCAAGTTCCTTGAGTTTTGCAAAATTGAAGGTATCAAAAGGCATTTTACCGTGAAGAAGACACCACAACAAAATGGAGCTGCGGAGGATGAACGGAGACTCTTATGGAGCGTGAGAGATGTATGAGGATTCATGCGGGCCTGAAATTTTTGGGCGAGTCGGTTAACCCCTGCCTATTTGGTTAATCGATCGCCTTCAAGAAATCTTGAGTTCAAATGTGCAGAAGAGGTATAGTGCGAAAGGTCTATTGATTATACTAATCTTAAAGTGTTTGGATGTAGTGCTTATGCACTAATTCCTAGTGACGAGAGATCCAAAGCCCAAAGTCTCTTGAATGCATTTTCATCGGCTTTGAGAGCGGAGTGAAAGGCTATAAACTTTGGGATCAGTGAATCAAAAGAAGATACTCGTGAGAGATGTTGTGTTTGATGAGAAGACCATGCCTATGAACAAAGTCAAGAATTCGTGAGGCAAATGAGGATGTTGTTAAGAAAAAACAACCAATGAGGAGCCACCCAAGAAGATGTTGAAGAAACTTCACAAGTGCCAGCACAAGAACGTTCAAGTGGAGGCCGAGATAGAGTCGGACATTGAGGTGGAGGATTAGCGAGGCAACAACAACAACAAACTCATGAAGAAGAAGAAAGAGCTCAAGTACGAGGTGGAGCCATCATCTATAGCTCGATCCAGGCCCGGAGAACCGCAAACCGCCACAACGGTTTGGATTAAAAGGATGCGAGTTCACTATGCCTTAAACCTTAGTGAAGAAGATCCAACCACGTTCCAAGATGCAATTGATAGCAAGGAGCGAGAAAGTTGGAAGGAAGCTATGATGAAAGAGATGGAAGTCTCTACACCAAAACTCGATCTGAGTTAGTTCCTAAACCCAAAAATCGAAAAATTATTGGTCAGAAATGGGTGTTTAGGAAGAAAGAAGGAATACATGAGAAGATGGCCATCATATTCAAAGCTCGTTTGGTGGCCAAAGGGTACTTACAAAAGGAGGGAATAGATTATGATGAAATATTCTCTCCGGTGGTGAAGCTTATACTTCTATACGGTTGATTGCTCTCTATAGCAGCACAAATGGACATGGAGGTGGAGCAATTGGATGTGAAGACTGCATTCCTCCATGGAGACCTTGAGGAAGACATTTACATGAGTCAACCTCAAGGGTTCATTGAAGCAAGGAAAGAAAATCTAGTTTGCGGGTTGAAGAAGTCATTATATGAGGCTAAAACAATCTCCAAGAGCGATGGTACAAGCGCTTTGATTCCCACATGCTAAAGATTGGATATAGAAGATGTAAATCAGATTGTTGTGTGTACTCTCATATATTCAAGGATGGGAAGATCATCCTGCTACTACTCTATGTAGATGATATGCGATAGCATGTCAAAGAATGTCAAGAATCCGGGAGTTGAAGAAATTGCTTGGAAGGAGTTTGACATGAAGGATCTTGGTTCTCAAAGAAGATCCTAGGAATGGAGATAAGGAGAGCAGAAGCGCGGCAAGTTATGGTTGTCACAAAGCAAGTACATATCTAAAGTACTTGATAGATACAAAATGTTAAATTGTAAACACATGTTACTCTCCTTTGGCGAGCATTTTAAATTAAGTGCCCGATTGTGTCCTTCTACCGATAAAGAGAAGGAAGAGATGAACAAAGTACCGTATGCAAACGTCGGTAGGGTGCCTCATGTATGCAATGATTTGTACACGACTGACATAGCCCAAGCAAGCGGTAAGTGTAGTGTCAAGGTACATGGCGAATCCAGTCAACAACATTGGAAAGCGATGAAGTGGATTCTTAGGTACTTAAATGGCACCCGGAAGCAGGATCTTGTTCGAAAGACAACAAAGGAAATGCATGTGTCGGGTTATGTTGATTCGGATTATGAGACTTAGACGTAAGGAGATCCACCACGGGGTATGTTTTCACTTGTGGTGGAGGGCCGATTAGTTGGAGAGCAAGCGATTAAGTTTCTGCCTTATCTACTACCGACGCAGTATATGGCACTAACGGAGGCTTCTAAGGAAGCATTATGGTTGCGAAGATTGGCACAAGAGTTAAGGGATAGCTCAAGACCAGTGGTGATTAAGTGTGATAATCAGTGCTATATGTTTAGTCAAGAATCAAGTGTTTCATGTAAAGTCTAAACATATCGATGTATGCATACCACCGGATAAGGGATTGGGTGGATGATGGGGACATTGCAATAAGCGAAGGTTCATACGGATGAGAACGCTTGGTTAGCTTAACCAAGCCGGTCGTGGTGAAGTTGGACATTGTTTGAGCTTACTCAATCTTGTTGCATGCTAAAGATTGAGGTGGAGCTCTTGGGAGTTACTAGAACGATTTCCAAGAGGTTTGAAGAAGTTCTATGAGTCAATGATCTTTTACAAGGTGTTAAGGTTCGCTAGGTGGAGATTGTTGAATAAATGCACTACTTAAAATGCAAGTAGGAAAAAGAAAGGAAGATATCTTTAGGTGACAAAGATATTTCCAGATTTTACCTACCCAATCTGCTTGCCTACCCAATCTTCTTGAAAGTATTAAAGACTTCTTTGAAGATAGAATGGTTGGTGGTAACATGATCTTGTTGGATCTCTACATGGCTTTAATTATGAAGGCTAGTAGGTGGCAACTAATTCCAAGTTAGAATTGAGTTGCCATGCTAATATGTGGCAACCAATTCAAGTTAGAATTGAGTTGCCATGCTAAGAGGTAAGCAACCAATTCAAGTTAGATTGAGTTGCCATGTTAAAGCGATTTTTCGAATACTTACATAATGCTCTCTCTCTTATGTCTATATATAGAGGAGAGTTATCAAGTGAGAAATAAGCTAAGGCAAGCAAGAAAGAATTCACAAGAGGCATCTTATTACAAGAGCAAAGAGTGAGAGAGAAATACAAAGAGCTAGTGTGTAGAGAGAATAGAGAGCTAAGAGAGGTTTATCTTGTAAACCAAAGTTGTTCATTATTCTTTACTAGTGAAATTTCTCAAGGTGATCACAAAGGGATGTAGGCAATTGCTGAACCTCTATAAACACTTGTGTTATTTATTTGCTTATTCAAACAATTTGTGTGTGTGTTTAGATTCATTCTAAAAGTTAACTAAGTTTTCTGTCATCAAAGCTATCAACAACAAGATCCTAGCAAAGGGTTTTCCGCCAACATGGCCTGCATTGACTTGTCCAGGAGATGCAAACATCCTTAAGCCTGCATTGTTTTACCAGAGGAGGGTGAGCAAACCCATGTGGTATATTCCTCCATAGATGACATGACAGAAAATTATCTAAAAACAGCTAGCAATAATAATCAAAGTGTATTAGTACTTCTACTACTACATCTCTCTCTCTCTGACTTCAAGGAGGCCCTTCATTGGCCCCCACCTACTCTTAATGTTGGGGTCTCTTTTGCAGCTCCCACTAAACGTATCTCAGCCTTTTACTTGACAACCAATTGAATATGTCCATAAATTATTGCAGCATGCAACCAGAATGCATTCTCCAACTATCAATTCCATGATCCATCTAACTATAATCTTTCCATTTCCCTCCCAAACCCCCAAATGGATAATGGATTGAATGGTAGGTAACAAGATAAAGCTCTGTGTGTGTGTGTGTGTTTGTGTTTATATTGACCACGAGGAATTTTGGTTTGATCAGTATATGCATGCTTTGTTTTTTCTTTATTCTGTTGGTTTTGGAATTATTTAGATATAAGTTCAAGGTAGAAGGTTTATTGAAACTTGAAACTGACTCTAAAATAATCCAACTCTCGCTTGTTGATGAATTTGAGAGATCTCCTCAATCCTTGATTCTTCTTAAAAGATGGAAATTCAGTACTAGTTGAAGTAATATATATATATATATGTTGAGGGTCCTCCACGCTAACATATGCATTGAAATTGTCGTATTTGAGCTAGAGATGGGGTGGATTCAAAAATCATTAGTCTAATTAATTCATGTTTGCATAAAGAACACAAAGAAGCAACGCGGTCCACTTGGTAGATTTGGAAGATCAACCTACCAAGGACATGTTTACCTCCATGATTATAAGCTTGTCGATCGGTGTTGGCTTTTATGATAATCATTTCAAGCTCCCACACTTACAATTCTAATAAGAGGTAATTTCGTTTTTATTTAGCAAAAAAAAATTAATTATTGTTTTTTTTAACTCCTATATTTTGGATGATGATAGATTAGCGCGGACGTTGCCCGAAGTATGTTTTGTTAATTCTTTTTAGATTTTTTGGGTTCATCCGCCTTATAACCCAAAAACTAAAAAAATAACAAATGTAAGCCAAATTGTGGCAAACATTTTGATGTTTTTGTGTGTACTGACTTCCTGCAGAGAGGTACCCTACTGAAATTAAGAAATTGAAATTAAGAAATATGCCTGAAATATGAAAATATCAATTCGTGCATGTATATTAATTGATGGAGTTAACGAAGTCAATTCAGTACGTACATAAATTTGGATGTTATATCTGTTTTTTTGGAAGTTTGGAATTATATAGGAACTTTCATTCGATGTGAGTAACTTATATATATTTACACACATAAAAATAAATATATACTTTGTCTTCTTATATAGGACCAATTGACTATGAGACTGAGGTGTCTGAATTTCAGTAGGTTTGGGATTTGGTGGTGATACCTTTGCTGCATGCATGCAGGTACAAAAAGCCAGCCATCTATCTACTACATCAGCTTAGCTACATGTCAAATTGAATTGTCATGGGCCGACTGGTTTCCTGCAGCAAATTGCAGTGGCCTCTTGCAATATATTTATAAAGCCACAAACGTGATAAATGCAGTTTGGCTAGCTAGCTAATGACAGAAACTTGCATATATATCCTCGTCTTTCACTATCACTTTTTTTTTGTTACTTAACATGTGAGGAGAGAGATAAGGAGAGAACGGTAGGTATCCGGTGTATGCAGGTTTCCATATCTCATCGCTCTTTTTTTTTTATGTCACTTATCACGTAAGGAGAGAGATAAGCCGAAATTAATAGGTATCCGATGTATGTAAGTTTTTTTCTTAGCTAAGATAAGGTGGTCTATAATTGCAGTGAGTGATGTAACACAATGATTGAAGAACCCCTCCTCTCATACCCAAAAACAAAACATGACAAAGAAAAAAAGTTATTACTTAATAAGAAATAATTTAAAGAAAATATTAAAACAAAATTGTCAACTCGAGCTCTATCAATTATGTGGTTCTGCCTATAGTTGCATGCTCATAGAATTTACGAATTTTATTTTAGTTGTTGAATGTGGAGCACTTTGAGATGGTTTTGGGACGTGCATCTTGTGAAGGCTTCGAACATGTATTTTGAGACATTAATATATTGCATATCTATATATTTTCTTTCTCATTTTTTCTTACAATACTTGAGCTTAGGTTCTGTCCCTTTTCCATTAATCAAATGCCAGTTAGAGCATTCTTTTTCGCAAGGGCAGACCTAGGCTGTGTTTGTTTTGGGAGTTTTCATTGTAGGCTTGGACTTTGGGGAGGCTATGATGACTTCAACCCTAAATGCGACTATACTCTTTTTTGAAGAGAGCTGATTTTCCACTCTTCTTCTCTTCATTTACACTCCTTTTTTTAAAAAAAAATACTTTTAATCAATTTTGTTCTTTCTCTTTCCTATTCTACCCTTCCCTACATTAGTTTCTTTTTACTTAACTTTTATATTATTTCTTTTTCTTTATACTTAAATTTTCAATTTGCACTCCATTTTCAGTATTGAAGGAAAAAAAAAACTTAATTTCTTACTCAATTAAAGGAAAATATATATACTGAAAATGGAGGGCAAGTTGGAAAATTAAGTTTAAAGAAAAAATAATAATATAAAAGTGAAGTAAAAAGAAATTAATGTAGGGTAAGGGTAGAATAGGAAAGAAAAAGAACAAAATTGATTAAAAAGTATTAAAACAAAACAAAACAAAACAAAATGGAGTGTAAGTGGAGAAAAAGGGAGTGGGGAAATCACATCCCTTTTTAATTATACAATAAGTCATCTTTTTTTATCAAAATAAATAATGAATTTGAACATGTGACATATTCCAACATTAGTGAAATTCCCTAGAATGGTCAACTAATATGTTTCTTAATACTCAAACAACACAATAGTATGTAACAATCATGTATGCAGAATTCTAGATACGCAGCATCAATAAACTCAAACAAAAACACATACAACTTCACAAGTGACACATGTATGTTGACGCAGTAAAAAACCTCAAGATGAGGAAAACAACTGCGGGCACCACACCGGAAAAAAAATCACCATGAGAAAGAATACAAAAAAGGTCTTACAAGTCTCAACTCATAAGAATAACGCTCATAAGACAAACTTGCCTACTCACCTTTGCTACTCAACTCAATCAGTTATCTTGTCTTCCTTCGTCAACAAGAGATGGCACAACGTTGGTCACGGCTGCTCACACCACAAGGCACGATTGTTGATCACCAACATGCATAATGCTCATGAACTCACAAATATATGAAAAGATGATGATTTAATCACTCATGGAAGGCAACAAGGAACAACCACATGAGTTTTCAATATATTTGTGCAGAGAACTTTTGAGAGTTCATATTGAAACCCAGTGTTCTCTGCACTGGATATATGATTTCAACCCCAGTGTGTGAAACATAATGTTCATATTGAAACATAATGAAACATGATGTTCCTTGTTGCCTTCCACAGGATATATGATTTCAACCCCAGTGTTCTTTGCACAAATATTCTGTGGTGCGGTTTTTCCAAAGTCGCAAATCACAAAAACACTGGGGTTGAAATTATATATCAGTCCTATACATATGACAACCATTTTTTATGAACTTCCAAATGTGCAAATATGATACATGGTTGCAAAACATACCTTGACATTGTCTCTGAGCCACAATGATCTAGGATATCAGAATATCACTTAAAAACTATAGGTTATACTCAGACTATTTAGTCTGAGAATATCACTCTCTCCTAATAATCAGACTATTTAGACTAATATCTAGAAGATAAGAGCATATCTTTGTATTGTAATGTGCTAATTAAAGGCGTGAGAACTTTATAAATGCATTCCAAAATTCTTTCAATACATCCAACATCCAACTTCGAAATGAAGTGCCAACATTTTTCAAGCCAGCCCAAACTAGTTGTTAATTGAGCTTAAACTTCTACAGCCACAACCCACAAGGAAGCAACTTAAACAAAAACAAACCTAAAAACAACTGGGCTTTGGTTTCAGTGGTCCTAGTTGAATAAGATCTATGGTTTGGGGATTTAAGGGTCAAAGCAAGCAACCATGTACCTGCTCTTTTTAAAAGCCCTGTCTCGTCAATCACTTTACAGGAAAAATCTGGAGCGATTTGCGATTATGGGTCCTTCTCATGAGTTGTAAATCATACCTGTGGATATAGAAGTGAAAGCGACAAAGTTGTATCATATGGATGTACATCTTAAGATGGTTCGGTAATATTTTGGGACCAACCAAAAAAAAAGTTGTATCATTTTTATTCTTTACCCACTTTATTGCTATTTACATTTTTCATAGAGGTGATAAGGTGAAAAAACTGGTAAATTTTTACTAAATTTTGATGAAAATTGAAAATTGTTAATTATAGCAATGGTCCGTGAATTATATCCCGATTTGCATTTTCGTCATTGAATTCAATTATCGAATTATGCAATCTATCATAACTCATGAGTGACATTTTAGGCATTCTCGATCATTTGCTTTTGACAATTTTACCATTTATTTGAGGGGTAAAAGAGCCAACTATGGTAGCATTAGAGGTTGTGAAATGCTCTTGCTGTGAACAGCTGGATCATGGAACGGAATACTTGAAATATAGATGGTGAACGTTTTTTTTACTCCGACAAAAGGAGATATGGAGAAAGCAACAGGTCATTTGTTAAATCGAGCTCATTTGGGCCTCGCCCCACGACAAAAGGGCCTTGTGGGCCAAAAGAAAAGGAACACTCAATGGCAGTGTGTGACCATTGATCCAGCAAAATAAAAGTCTCTCCCTTTTTCAAATTAATATGCTCCCTTGATCTCTACAATCTTGACTAATCATACGTCACTATATTTAACGATTAAATTATAGACCATATCTCACATAATCTTGCAAAGATGCAAATAATACAATCAGTAATGCAGTCAATGCGATACAAACCATTTTATTTTCTTCAAACCATTTTTAACCATCATAAATTATTATATTTGATGATAACATAGCGTTATTTATCGGCGATATTATTATTATTATTATTTTTTTTTGACAATGACATTTAGGGAAAATGTAACTGTTTATTGTATTAATCTATTTGTAGGGAAGGGTGATGGGGTATATACTTATGTCATTTTATAGATCAGCTTCTGAACCTTTCTTGGATTCATGCTTCTGTTTAGTCTTGTTTTTCATTTTCTTAGGACAAAATGATTCTGTCTTCTCTTTCTAGTCAACACTCACTCAACAAACCCCAAGAAAAGCAGAGAAACAGTGCTAACAAATGATTGCTCCTCTTACTTTTGATCTCCTCCTTCTTGCTAATTTACTCTCTCTCCTTCTTATTTTCTTTCTAATGTACAGGTGGGTGATGTTCTTAATCTTCTGTGCATAGAGGTGACCTCTATATAGAGTTACCCAATTACCATTTCACCTCAGTCATCTCTGAGTCACTGCAAGTCCTTTGTGCTTAGCTACAATGCCAATTAAGGAAATGACAGTTTCATTTACCTGAGGTGACCTCATTCAACTTCACCAAAGCCAAAATCAGTCACAGGAGCAGCACAAGTGCTTTTGGCCCCTGTTAGGCATGGCTCAACAGGTACTGCTTTGTCTTCTATCTCATTCTCCTTGGATTTTCCCCCTCTGGGTTCAACACTAGCTCTGATTCATTTGTTTTTCTTACTAAATTTCTATGGTTGGTGGGTATGTTTATTATTTGCTATAATTCTTCTGGCTTTGTGGGTCTAGCTAGCTATTCTTATCACATTGCTCAGTCATGTTGATTTTGTCATTTTTTGTTGGAGGCTTATGCATAATTGATGATTTTCCTGACTGATATGATTGTAGGAGGAAGGCTGGCCTCTGGGTTTGCAGCCAATGCATGTGAGAGTTGCTTTGGCGCAAAACAATGAATTTTCTGGTTCAGTGTCATTCAACACTTTACTCACTGGTTCTCCAACTTCCTCTACAGATTCCTCATCAGATCTAGACACAGAGGTCAGTATAAATTACAGATATTTAAGGTATAAGTTTTCTCATACTATTCTTGTCTTTGATGGTTCATTTGGGATTTTGTAGTGAAACAGGTCATACATATAGGCACAGGATTAATTAGTTTGTGTGTATCTGTATATTATATGTATATTTGGTCTGAAAATGATTGGTATATACTATTTGCAATACCTTCTGTTTTGTTTCTTTCAGCTTGTTTTCTTCGTGGACAAATATGCTTGAATGAAAGCTGCTTTTTTTTTTTCATTTCTTTTGGCAGATTTTGACAAAGAAAAGAAATGCTAGTTGATTTTGAAATTGAAATCGAACTGAAAATGCCATTTAATTTGTCTGTTGGTTGTAATGGCAACCCTTCCTATGACTGGAAATTTAGAGGTTCCTACACTTTCAATAGGACTGTAAGTTAAAATTGACCCCTGAACAGTAACTATTAGCATCTGTCAGAATTGGCTCTGAATGAATGGTCTTATTGATGATGTAGTGGGCAAGACTATTTGCAATTTGTATGGTAGTGTTATCTAATAAAAAATACTACATATACAGTTGTTTACTATATACTAACACACACACTGTGGCCCTAAACAATGCCCTCCTCAAATGGTCTGCTCAACTGCAATCATAACATCCTTAGGCACCCATTCACAATTCTAAGTGTTTGATGTCATTTTAATCTTGAGAATTAATGTTAATTTCTTGAACAAATTGGTGAAAGAGTGCTGATATGTTTACATGTTAATTTCTTTTGTGGGTTGCAGTCCACAGGGTCTTTTTTCCATGATAGAAGCATTACACTTGGGAGCCTTATTGGAATCAATAACATTCTAGAGCTATCAAGAAGATCACTGAGGGGAAGAAAAACTGATCAGGCTTGTAAAAACAGGAAGAGCAACAACACCACCAAGTTCAGATTGTGTTTTTTCTCTTTATGTTCCAGGGACAGTACAGATGGGGAGAATGTGAACAAAAACGATCATCCTCCATCACTTGGCCACTTCCTTGCAGTGGAGAGAAAAGCAGCCAATGAAAATTATAGAGAAAACCCACCAATTTATGGACCAGATGATGAGGTTGCCTTAGCTGATCATCAGCCTGCTACACAACCAAACTCACTCTTTGTTGATGGTCAAGTTGCTCCTCCTCAATCTAGTCCATGGCTTGGTTCAGATCATGCTGATGACCAAAGAAAACCAGTTCTGTTTTCATGTATGTGTGGTGGGCAATTCTCACATTGACCAAAGAATATATTCATGTCTCTCAGTCTCTCTTTTTTTTTTTTTGGGTTTCTCAATCAGAATTTCATGTTATTGGAGACATAAAGAGGTCAATTGACAATTCCATTGCAGTTTAAGCAAAATGTAGCACATTAAGCAAATTGTCATACCAGTAATCCCCTTCTGTGATAAGTCTGTTACAGATGCAAACGTTCATGATTTAAAGTTCCAAAAGGATGGTGTGACAAAGATCCACGCCTGCTGGGGCCAAACTGTGTTGGTATCCTAGGTACCATGCCCTACCTATTGACTAAATGGCTCGAGAATATAGAGGAACAAGAAATTTTTTGTGTCTACTATTCAACCTTTCCCAAATTTACCTCCAAATAGGATCTCTCCTACCACACTTGCAGAGAGCATCTTAAATACTTTTATGTTAGCACAAATCGGCTCAAAATTATCATAGGGTTGAAAGGGAGCTATATTATTGGCACTTCAAAAAGGTTATCATGTCATTCTCCTGTAAAAATATGAAAACGAGTGCATGATGACTTTTTGGAGTGTTAATAACATTTTCTAAATAAAAAATTACTCGTTTGTGGATTCAACAGTCTCTAGTTTACCAAAAAATAGAGACATATACATGTAGCATGTTTGATACTTTAAAGGAAGTGTTATTCGGGCACCCTTGTATCACTTTCGCAACCAGAAGTGCGAAAGTGTAAGAACATGGAAGGTGTGCGAAAGTGTAAGAGCATGAAATGCGTACTCACTTTTCCAAGACGTATCTGATAACCCAAATAATTTATCCTAATTTAAGCACAATTCAATCAAATGTAATACTCAATTCATTCTACATCAATGTAACTTAGGATTGCTACTTCAAATGTGACATATCCTTCTACATATAGGTAAACTCCTAACAAAGAAATACCTAAAGATAGACTCACTTGTTTCGGAATCTAAACTGTACACTTTGATTTGCCCTCACTCTTGATAAGGGACCCGCATGGATGAGTGGTAGAACACTTGAAGCAAAACAAGTCAATAGCAATGTCTACATCGGATGAGACCTGTAGACTGCCGATGCATGCATAATTAGTGAGCATCATGCAACTGACATATATGGAGAAAAAACCAACCATATGGGCCATGCCAATCTGATACTTGGTTTATGTCCAAAATAATTATATCAAAAGGAAAGAGGCTGGGCGGCTGGGCCAAGTGAAATCCAACCCCACACAGTTAAGTGGGCCTCTTGGCTTTTCACACACTCACAGGCTAAACTTATATTCTTTTGAGTCAGCATCCTGTCAGGTTGTGTTTCCCTGTTGACCCAACCAACTGTCCTTGTAGGTGATCAAGCTGACTGGTCTAAATTCATAATTTGATTTTGAGATCCTATGACCAGTAAACAGAGACACAATCACTTGAAATCCATCTGCCAAGGACTTTTCTGATTTATTTGTAATTTTTGTATCACATCATCACATTTGTATACACAAACTACAGAAAAATAATTTAAAATTGCCAGCAAAAACAATAAATTTAAGGGTATTACATTTCTCACAAGGAAAGAGAAGTGCTTTGATGAGGGTCAAAAGCACAACACATCCTGGACTCTTTCCAAAGGTCTTTTTTGTGACTCCCTGTCTAGGTAGAGCAGCCATTCAAGAATGTTGAATTCTACTTTGAACAAGAAAAAAAAAATTCTTCCTCTTTTTTGTCTTTTCTTTTTTCTTTTTCCGTCCCAATTCAGATTTCTAACAGACTCTCAAATCACCAACTAATAAGATCCTTGAATCTCAATTAAACAAATTTAACATGACCAACATAACTAACCCAACCCTTGCCTGCAACTCACTTCTTTGCTTATTTCCCAAAACTACATACCACATGGACTTTTATCTGTACATACCAAATGGGTCAATCACCAACAGCAGCTTCTTAGATTTTTCTCTCTTTCACTTACATGAATGAAAATCCTCAAATCATAAATAGAATCTTTTTGGTTGCCAAATGCCACCAAGCATCAAGGCTTGTCAACCCATTCATTCTCAGCAAGAATCCTTCCTGAGCCACGGCCACCCATCTTTCCAAAAGAACCCAATGCCGATAAGCTCTTGAAACTGCTGCTGCCCTCACTGAAGTTTCGGGACCTCCTTGCCTTTCTTAGCTTGGAGGAATTGTTATCTCCGGTATCATGATCAGCATCATCATAAGTTTTGATCTTTGCAACTACCAGACGGGCAATGGTGCTTCGACAGAATGGGCAAACTGGTGGGGTTACACATAATGTTGTTGGGTTAGGCTTGTTATGGCAGCAGAGGGCTAGAGTGCATTGTGCACACATTTGGTGGCCACAATTCTGGACTTCAATTGTACACACCTGCTCAAAGCATATGCAGCATAGATCTAAATCGCTTTCCTGCAATAAAACAATGTCCTAATGAATACTTTGGTCCCATGCATTAAACAATATGATAAATATGAGTATACAGTTCACATGAATGCTGAATACATGTCTCCTTCTGACCTGCTCAATCCTAAAACGTTAAGAAAAATTAACTAAGGCACAGCCTACACTAGTAAAGATGCAATCATGCAGCCACATCAAAATCTAATGTTTTAACTGGGGGACCGGAGCCAAGGAAAGCATACCAAGCAAAGACAAAATAGTAGTGTCTAAAGTTGGGATTCAGAGAACTATTATTGAGACTCATGGCCCAGATCACAGGCATGGGAAATAAAGCTCATGAGTTTGAACATTTTCAGTCAGTTTGGATTCCGGGGATCAGAAAGAAAAAAATTAAATTTAAGAGCAAGATAATTTTTCTGCCAAAAAAGCGAGCCCATTCAAAAACAATTTAAAATTTTCTGTCTGAACTATTCAACCAAGTTCATTGATTCCCTCTTTAGGAAACATTAAAAGGAGAATCCGGCACCGGCATTATGTCAATTATGATTAGAAACTAGCCCCCACACATGTATGACTCTGAGACGGGACATCATCTTTTGAGTAATTATAAATGAGTGATTATTTTGTATTGTCTTAGACAATTAAGAAAATAAAATATTACATTGTGTCGGTATATGTAAATCAAACTCTTTTTGGTAAAAGAGTAGTATTGAGAAAGTTCAGTAAATTTTAGACATCTGGATGGGTGAAGGTGGGTGAAACCCATTATAAGCTCCTACTTTATGTAATAGGATATACACTAACTTAAATATGAAGAAAGAGAGGAGAGTAGAAAATTACCACAGACAGATTGTCATCCATCCCAACATCAGAATGTGATGGAGATGGAAGAGAGTAAGCAGTTCCTTTCAAGATGTTCTTCTCCCTCTCCCTGTTTGCCTCCATTAAGGCCTGTTCTAGCAGAGCTTTTGCCTCCTGATTAAGCTCACTAATAAACTTCAGAGGTGCTGGCCACACAAGAGGCTCAGCTGATGAAGGATTTAGCATTGCTGCACAAGCTCCATGTTTGTGTTTCAAAGCAACCATATATGGTATTCTCCTGCATATACACAAGCATATATCATATAAGCTCAAGTGGAGTTTCTAAAATCAAGTCGAGGAGTTCAGGTTCTCCTGAACAAAATTAAATAAATATATAAGGCACACCATTCATTCATTCACATGAAAATTGAAACAAAATGATTATTACGTGAGCCGATATAAACATAGCTTACACAAAAGGGATCCATATATGTTATAGAATTTGGTTATCAAATATAGAAGGAAACGAAAGTATACTCAAAAACTGAAGGAACAGAAATTATACCCTGATGAATCTCTTTGAATACGATCTGCACCCCATGCCAACAATGCACGTATGCAATCCAGAGATCCCCCTCTAGCCGCCAAATGAAGTGGAGTGCTCCCAGGACAGCTGTAAAAAATAATTATTATTATTATTATTATTATCAATCTACAGAACGAAATCAACACTGTAGATTAATCAGGATTAAGAACTTAGTAGAATTCATACCAATATCCACCAGTTGCAGCACAAACAAGAGCTCCATTGTCTAACAGAATATGTACGCATTCAGGCCTACTTCGACGGGCTGCCAAATGCAATGGTGTTGCTCCCCGGCCATCTCTAATATTCAAAAATCGTGAAAATCCCCTGATACTCAGTCCAATATATCATGTTATCGATAAGTAAATAGCCCATCAATCTAAGAGAAGACGAAATCACTTGGGAGAATAAAAAAGAGACCGACCAAGAAACAGCAACAGGACTTGAATGAGCAGAAGAAATAATGGCTTGAAGGCAATCAGAATGACCATAGTAAGCAGCATAATGCAAGCAGGTTCTTCCATGGAGGGAATCAAACATTAATACCTGACAAAATAACCCACATTAATTTCAAGTTCATATTTGGAAAAGAAAATTTGCAAATCTAAAAGAAACAAAAAGTTGGGATATTGACATACATTTGCTCCTGCTTCAAGAAGCTTTTCTACGCACGAGATCTTGCCATGCATTGCAGCCAACATAAGTGGAGTCTGAACCATTTCCAATCAACAAGACAACAAGACAATTAGAAGCAGCAAAAAAAAACACCAAAGATCAAACATTTTCCAATCAATAAACTTACACATTCAGAGCCAAAACGTAATTAAATTTACCTGCTTGTGACGATTCAACGCATCTGGATTTACAGATCGTTCTAAGAGCATAGAAAGAATCTGCCAATCAGACCCAAAAAAGAAAAAAATCATAAAAAATCCAACATTCAAAAACAACAAAAAGATTCAACAAAACAAAAAACTGATTTCCCACCAAGAAACAAAAACCCAGAAAAACCCATTTGCCCCAAATCCAAAAAAAAACTTGAAACAATCAGTGAAATCCCAATGAAACAAAAGAACCCACCTCGATCTGGCCATTCGCAGCAGCAATATGAAGAGCAGAGTGGCGCTCATAGACAGTCGAGTGGCGCAAGAGAGCTGGTTCTCTCTCTAGCAAAGCTTCCACGGTGTCCAATTCCCCAAACTGCACGGCACGGAAGAGCCCATGTTCATCACTCTGTCTGCAACTCAGCCCCTGACCCATCTCTCTGTCTCTCTCTGTTTCTCTCTCTGACCCAACTAATGAGTCAATGGACGCTCTTCATTCACCTCTATGTTGAGCCACCTTCAGCAGAAGGCAGAAGGTGGTGGCTTCCATCGCTCTCCGAATAAAAAGGTTTCACAATTATGTATTTCCAAGTCTAGAGAGAGAGGGAGAGAACATTGAAGTTTGGAGCTGCCCCAAGGCGAGAATGGGAGCTGACCGAGTCAGTGTTCGGGCAGTCACTGGGACTGACTACGGGCATCAGTCAGATATTTCTGGGGCAGTTAGATTAGATTCCTAAACAGTACAGTGGGGGCAACCAGCCTTGAAAACCCCAAGTCCAATCCAACGGTGGCCCTTCAGAAACAAATCACAGCCGTTGGAAATTTTGACTCGGTGGTCTCTGGCCGTTGGATCGTTAATAATTAGTTTTATTGAAATTAGGGATGTAATTTGGTGTTAATTTTGTTCATTATGAAAGTTGTTTACCGCTTTTGACTGACTATGATCATCAATGCAAAGACTGCGTCGTTTTCGCCTTCGCATAAAATATGGTGTGGTTTTACTTTTTATTTCGAGGTCAAAATTAAAAGAGGAATGCTAGCAATCTTCTTTCTAACAATTTCTTTGGGCTTTCTCCCTTATCCTTATGACATGTGTCATTTTTTACACTTAAAAAAATGGAGATTTTGACATAAAGATTGTCTAATGTAATAATGACATTGTTTTAAGTGTAGAAATTGACACGTGTGAATGGAGAAAATCTAAAAGAGAATATTATAGAGAAAGTTACTAACATTCCCCAAATTAAAATATGGAATAAGTTGCACCCATGGAATTATTTTTTGTTTAGGATTAAGTGCTTCATGCCTATTAGGAATACAAATCACGATATATTATATTTAACAATAAAAAAGGGAGACTCGAACTTGATAACTATCGCCCCTTTAATTAAAAACTTTTAATCATAATTTTACTATTAGTGATAATTTTGTAAGGGCTGTGATGGTGCCCACATCAAGAGGGGAGTTGGTAGCTTGTATGTTTTCTTTAATGGAGTTTGAGCTAAGATTAGAAAATGGTAGAACCAAAAAAATTTGATGGGTGTGACAAGAACGCCACTCTAAAATTCTGTAATACATCAATGAATCTTTACAATAAGATGGGTCCGTACTGTAATTTGTGAAGGAAAGTATAGAATAAGGTCTTTTTTATTGCCTTCCTTTCCTTGGGATCAAGTCCTTTTTTTTAATCTTTCTGTGCAAGTTCTATATTTAATTGGTTTATTGTAAACAGAGACAAAAGGTAGTCTGACTCTGGGTGTTAATCTTTATTTGTGGGAATTAATTATAAAAGAGGTTTTTCTTATTACTTCTTTTGGTAAAATGAGGTTTATGTGGATGCTAAGCATACTTAATTCTATAAAAATTCTCAGCATAAGATCGGGCTCTAGAAGAAGCAATCTCGTCCAACAAGCATCTGGTACTTGCTTTTGTTGAAGAATCACATGACTTATTATCTTATGATGTCCAAGCCGAAGCAAAGAATAGGCTCAACCGCTATTTTTAATGGGTTCTTTCTTTCTTTCTTTTTCTTTTATTGTTGATAGTGTTGAAGCATTGCTTATGAAATTACTTCAAATTCACTTAAACAAAGACATTGGCATAATAATCTTGTTTTAGTGGAGCCATCGACATGATGACATTCTTATCTATCACTGAACAAATTGTGTAGTTGAATCTCAATTTGAGTCGTAGTTGTACATTAGGCTAGAGTAGTATGTCTGCTCATTTGCATCCAAGTTTAAATATCTTAATAAATTAGAGTAATTTATAACATCACTTTATTTAAATTAAAAATTTTCAATTTAAAGTCGATTGTGCTGTCCATATTTGAAACAAGAAAGAAGTTGTTGTTGCTGTTCTTTTCTTATATTTTTAATTTATTTATACAACTCCCAACCACACGCTTGTATCCAATACAAATTTGCTCTTGATATTGGTGTTCATGTGGGTTTCTCTGCGTCGTTTTTCTACATATGAGAGCAAGGGTGATGTTTATTACTGCATCGTTTTCAGGAAACGAAAGTGACATTGCACTCAAAAACTTGCTCAGCAATGCTCCCCAATCTCTGTGCATGTTTTTTTATTTTTTATTTTTTAAGTGGTGTACGTTTATTTTATAAATTGACCTCCTATAACAAAACACACTTTTTTTTTTGTTCTAAGGGAGCTGAAACTCAGAAATAAAATTACAAAAACAAACTTCTAGGTCTAGCAACCCCACTTAAATCTTTCAGTAGATAATGTCCAAACCGTTCAGACACACCCTTCCAAAATCTACACTCCAAATCTAATTTTGAGCCCAGAGTTGCCAATTTATTTGCGAGGCAATTTCCTTCTCTAAAATTATGAGTAATACTGCAGTCTTTAGACATAAGCATCTTCTGGCAGGTAGTCACTAAACTGTAGTATGGATGCTCTTCCTCCAAGTCTGAAGAGAGCATTTGCACAACAATTTGAGAATCATATTCAATATCAAGTGGGAACCATTCATTGTGGCACGCCAAAACAATTCCATGGTAAAGAGCCCATAATTTTGCTTGCAGAACTTGTCCAACCTCCATGTTTGTAGAGAAACCACCAAGCTAAGCACCAGAGTAATCTTTGACAACTCCCCAAGTTCCAATGGCATTATCCTCAGATCTACAACCATCAATGTTTAATTTGTATATGCCATCCGGAGGAGGTTGCCACCTCACCAAGATCTGTTGCTTACTAGGCTTAGAAGTCTTCACCTTAATAGTCTCTTTCCATTTTGTTAGATCTCTAAGAACACATATCTCTAGAGGCACATCAAGATGAGAGTCAGGTTCAAAAACACACTTACATCTCCTTTTCCATATATTCCATAGGGAAAATGTCACAAGATGGCTATAGGTATTCCTCATATGATCAATTTTATTAGACTTTAGATTCAACATCAATTAATCCCAAAAAACATGAACTAATTGATCATTTGTACCAATGTCAAGCTTCCTCCACAACTCAGTAAACTCCAAGCAATTTTTGAATACATGGTTCAAATCTTCACAATTGCAAGAGCATTTAGGACATGATGCATCAAAGAAAAGGCCTATATGAACTCTGTGACTGTTTGTCAAAAGTTTCCCATGACAAACCTTCTAAAGGAAATAAAGGACTTTGGGGTAGACCTAGCATTCGTGTTGTTTTGGCAGTGTTCGTGTCAACCCACTTTTCTTAACGGGTTGACACGACATGATAAGAAAACGAGTTGGAAATGTCAACCACGAACACGACACGTTACAATTCGAGAATCACACGACACGACTCGTTTCACACGATAAGAAAAATAATATTTTTAAATGAATTTTAAAATCTTAAAATCAAATAAATTGAAATTCAAATAAAACAAATAAACAACACTAGGCTTGCCTTTACGGAGTTGATCAATATTAATAAGGCTGTAAATGAGATTGATGTACTTTGGTAAAGATGGATCAATTTTGAAGAGAAGATGAGGAAGCCTGTGTTGGCAGAAGAAGAGAAGAAGAGAAGTTGAGAAGAGAAAGGAAGAGAAGATGCGGTTTTGAGAGAGAGAAAGAACTGAAGGAGGCGACGGAATGCACAATGAAGAGAGATATGATTCTGCTAGGGTTGGTAAGTAAGGATTTTTTAGAATATAAAATTAGAAAAATATCCCCACTTAACGGGTTGATTCGTTTTTTTTGCAAATTAACACGGAAACAACCCGTTAGTTTACCATGTGGCTAATGGGTCAACACAACCCGATAACACATACCCGAAAACTGAATTTTTTTTGCGAATTCATGTCCTGTTAAAGGGTCATGTACGATATTGCCAAGTCTACTTTGGGGGGAGCACTGATTTTCCATTTTAAAAAAAAACTACATCTCCAATCCATTGAACCAAATTTATCAGTAATACTATGGTAAGCATAGTTGATCGAGAATTTACCATCAACAGTAAAATCTCATCTAATTTTATCTTCAATATCCCTCCTTCCCAACATCAATACCCATAATATTATTAAGGATTGCTTGAGGCAATAATCCAGTTAATTGATCCAATCGCCACCCTTTGACATCGAGAAAGTGGTCCACTTTTACCTGCAAAAGAAAATCCAGAATAAAGCATTGAGCATGAAGAAGTAGAGGATCAGTCCCTAACCAATTATCAAGCCAAAACCTGGTCTTTTGCCCATTTCCCACACGCCACACAAGACCTTGCTCTAGAGCCTAAGGGCCAAAAATAATTCCTTTCCAAGTACTGGAGCAACCTAAGCTCTTATGAGGGTGTATTCAATTTAGATTTTAAAAGATTTTAAAGAAGTTTAAAATTTCATGTGTATTCAATCACGGTTTTATAGAAGTCTATACAATTTTGGGGGTATTCAATTCATAGTTTTTAAACTCAATTCAAATTTGGATGTATTCAATCACGACTTTAAAAGACTTCATAAAAGTTTGAGTGTGTTAAAAAATTCATTGATTTTAAAGGAAATACAAAAAGTGGTGGATTTCGTTTGATTATAGACTAATTTTAAGCCATGACAAATCTTTGATTCTCCCCAGAGATTTTAATAGATATATTATTTTTATTCTCGAGATATTTTCACCACTTCTACTACCACCATCTTATCATGGCTATCACCACTGCCACCACCACCACCATCACCACCTCCACCACCACTACCCACCGTTGCCCCCACTACCAGTCCCACCATCACCCACATCGTCACCACCGTTACTGCCAGCACCGTCACCATCACCACCACTGCCACCAATGACGTAGCCACCTAAGGACCAGGATGGGCCCCTCTCTCATATTTTTTATTTTCTATATTTACTTATATATGTTGCTATATGTTTGTATTTTTTATTTTCTTAGATATTTACTTATATATATTGCTATATGTTTGCTTTTTGGAGTAAAAACTCTTCTTCTTCTTTTTTCTCTCTTTCTCTTCCTCTTCCTCTTTTGATTAACTTAAGCTTTGTGAATTCCCCTCTCCCCCATTTTACATGTCTAAGTAGGGCACCTTAATATTGGGATTTATGAACATGTTTTGTATTTCTTTTCTCTGTTGAAGTATAAATTATTAAATTTTGAGTCTTTAATAGTGTAGATGATGAGATTAATATTCAACCATTTTAAAATATGAAATTCAGGACAATTATGATTGTAATAAATGGATAAATTATTAATCAATATGAAATGATATTATTAACTTATTAACCCGGTTAGCGCTTGAGGGCTTTTATTTGAATTATTTTAAAAATTTTGTGAACGACCCCCTTTAATGTGAAATCCTGGCTCCGCCACTGACTGCCACCATCAGCCCCACCGTCACCACCATCACAACCACCACTAGCATCATCACCATAATCGTCGTCGTTGCCACCACCTCCACCACCTCACTCCCACCGCCACCACCACTACCACCCCCCATCATCACCCATAAACCACCATTGCCACCGCCATCGTCATCACCATCACCATCATCACCCCTAACCATTTCTTTTTTGAGTGTTATAAACTCCATTAAAATCAATAATAAAATTCTAACAAACTCAATGAAAATCTATACACCAGTTCAATCAAAATCTATGTGGAGTTTATAGAATTCAATCAAACTCAATTAAATTCAATTAAACGCCATCAACTTTATAACTCTTTTAAAATCATTTAAAATCTAAATTGAATACACCCTCCTTAGATTTCCCACCAATTATCAAATCATGGGTAACCGTTATCTTTCTTCACCAGTCTCCATCTAGTTTTTACAAGTAGAGCTTGATTAACATGCTCGTCTTCTTCAACCCTAGGCCACCTCTATTCTTGGAACAACAAATAGACTCCAGTTGACAAGATGCACTTTCCTTATTCTATCAGTTGTACCCCAAATGAAATTTTTATTCAATCTATCCAACTCCCGACAAACTGTCATAGGTTATTTAGCTGTCTGCATAGTATAAATTGGGATAGCAGCATTAACAGACTCTGCCTGCCATAGAAAGGGATTCAGTCTTCCATGTCGCAAGTCTTCTTTGGACCTTATCAACAACACCCCAATAACTCCCCTTACTGGAGTAATTTTTGGGTGTTCCCGGTACACCACGTGACTGGTGTACCATCCACTAGATGTAGGACATGTGGAATGTTTCCAATGCAGCCCGCCCATGTGTCATATAAAATAATGCAATAAATTAGAAAGTAATTCCAAATGTCCTAGGTCTATTGGATGGTACACCAACCACGTGGTGTACCCGGTACATTTAAAAATTTCTCCCCTTACTGACTCTTTCATGGATTAATGGAACACCCAAGTCTCTTCCCAAATTAGTGGTTAAGGGAGAGCTACATATTTGAGAAATCTCCAGGGCTTTAAAATTTTCAACATTAGGAGAGCAAAACACCATAGACTTCTCAAAACTCATTAATTGCCCCGACATCTGACAGAAGTATTCAATACACTTCCTCATAATCTTGGCTTGTTTTAGAGAAACTTCACTGAAGAGAATCAGGTCATCCGCAAAAAATAAATGGGAAATATGAGGCTCTTTTCTCGCGGCCAAAATTGGTTTCCAAAGTTTCATTCTTACATGTTGTTGTATTATGTGAGCTAATTTCTCGAGGCATAACACAAAAAGATATGGGGATAAAGGATCCCCTTCGGGAAGAAAACACGCTTTTGAATGTACAGGATGAGGTGGCTAAATGCACTATTAGTGTCTTGGAAGCTTTACAATTGACATCATGAACTGTGGTTGTTTGTTAGCTATTAGCTACTAATAGTGTGCCACCTCATTCTGTACAACTAATGTCCGTGACTATTAGTGATTTTTGTTTTGGTAGTGACCGTAAAAGCATAATTTCATGTGAATTTGCTTCCACAATAGTAATAAAGAAACATAAATAAAGATCAATCACACACGTACACACAAAACTTCATAATTTTAGGATTTCTTTCATGTTTGACTATGTCATGAGTAATAATTATTCACATGTATTAAGGGAAGAACACTCAAAAATTCCAACAAATAACAAAACCTTTGAACCAAAATAACAAATAGTGAGATCTCTCAAGTATGAAATATGAATAAAATATTATCGATCTATCCTATTTAAGTACTAAAATTTCGATGACAAATTGATTTAGTGACATTTAATCTTTATTTTGTTGGAGTAGGTTATGAGTTTAAATCTCATACGACATACGTATATATGAGAAGATATTTGAGATCAACTGTTTCCACAATTTCACAGCCGATCGAAACTCTAATGTAGAGAACATGGGTCAAAAGAACGAGGCTGAAACCCTACTCCAAATCTCAGCATCAAAACGTGGTTTTTTTTTGTAAATGAATTTTCTATATTGGAATTCATACTTTATTTTTATATTTACTTTTCACGATCTTGTCGGCACCAGAGATGAAAAACTATATATACTAATAGCAAGGAGGGCCACACATATATATATTTTGAGGCTTGTATAATTATTTGCAATGAAGCAAGGCATTTTTGACAAATTCAAGCTGCATAATATCTCATAATAAATAATTGGTTTTTTCTCTTTCTATTGCTCTTTCATTTTCATTTTGATGCTTTTGGTGGATCAGAATCTCAGGTTAACATGGACCGTACAAGTGTAGTCTTGCTTGGAGGAGGCAAGATGTCGACAATCCTATTTTATTAAGCTAATCGAGTAGATCATTTTGATCTATCCAAGGTTTGATTTGAGCCATCCTTTGGTTTAAATTATAAATAAATAAATAAAATATGATTGGAGCATCAATGCGCAGTGTGCACAGTTAACCAACAATTTCACATGATTTAGTAAGGTTTACTTAGTAATGTTCTTAATTATGGGGACAGTCTCATGGTAATTGGCAAGGTCTTATCAAAATCCAAAAACTCATTGCCAAATTGAATCCAGAAATGTCCCCTATGTTTCATTTGGATTCATAAATTTAGAAACAGTGACTTGAATTTGAGCTATGAACCTTTAGAAATGATGACTTATATTGGTTAGAAAAATCTGAAAAATACTAGATACAAGCTTGTTTTGAGAGCATTCTCTCCTGACTTCTTCAACTTCTTCTAATTCGAGAGTCCTGAAAAGGTTTATTAATGTTCGTCGTCAACTAATGGAGTAGTTCAAATCTTAGCTAGTTTTGCTCTTTATAATAATATTGGGGATGACCCTCCCTAAACTTTGTTCAGGATGTTTAATTTATTTGAAGATTGTAATTAATTTGTTCTATGTTACATTAACAAAATCATCTTTTTTTTATAAAAAAAGTGCTTTTGAAATGAATTTAAAATGTTTGTTGAAGAAAGAAGTGAACATAGGTAGCTTGAAATACATGCATACAAATCACAAGGTGTGGTGTGATTGACAAACTGCCACTTCTAACTGGCGAGTTATCTGGTGTCTCAATGACAAGGGTTCGAAACCCGTTGGAAGCACTTTGTGGTCAGGGACCAACCTAACCCTGAGCGGGAATTAATCTCACCTTTCAAATGTGAGGACACACCTTGTACTATTTACCAAAAAAAAATCCATGCAGATAACCACTAGCTGTCTATATAATTTCAACAGAGACAGTTCTCATAAAAGCAATCCATTTGAAATTGGGCTGCCATCACTTTTGGTTATATGCTCCGTATGCTTTTGAGATTGCTTATCCTCCAACAAAATGAATATACCCCTTGCAAAACCAAAAGCAAATTCCCACATAAGTTAACCAATTGTTGAAAGCAATTCCCTCTATCCCATTTTAGTATGCTAAGTGCTTACACCTAACTCCTTTTTTCCTTCAAAGTTAGATAGTTTTAGCCAAAAGCCATCACAAAAATTAAGGATCGAATGATGCATGCCTAGTGGAGCATCTGCCCACCGATGACCAAGAAAACCCTCATGCTTTGTCTACCATCCACTTACATAATAAACGACATAAATATTAAAAGGAAATTTGCATGAATACCACTTGAATTTTTAGGCATGTGCACCATTACCACCTGAACTTTTAATTTTTATTTTTAACCACCTGAACTTTGTTAAGTGTTGTAATCCACCACCTAAGTCTAACTCCGTTAAAGTTTCCGTGAAATATAAGGGCATTTTTGTCAATTCAATAGAACTAAAAAATAAATAAATAGAATTTAAAACCAAAATAAATAAATAAAAAAGTTAACCTAATTATACCATGTCTTCCCATACCCCTACCCTTTTCCAACGCCACTTCTCCCCAAACTCCCCCACCCTCTGCATAGACCCCTAACTTTTTTTAAAAAAAACAATTTCCCTTCTGGGGAGGCTTTGGAGGGAGTTGCAAGGATTGTTGCCTCTGTATTTTTTCAAATTCTGAAACATAGAAAACATAACTCGTACTATGAGAACATAATATAGAAGAACCCATATACATGAGCATTTAGATTCCTCATACCCAGTCTCATTATTCTACCCAAAGAAAACACAAGAAAGACCTCACGTCCTCCTCACTTGTCCTCCCTGCCCACCTAAACTCAATATTTTATATATATCTCTCTCCCTCAACAACCCACTTCTAGAGACGGCAAGACAGAAAAGTTAGTGGTGTATGCAGAGGATGGGGGAGTTTGGGGAGAAGTGGCGTTGGAAAAGGGAAAGAGGGAAGGGAAGGGCAGGGTAGGTGGGGGCGGTGTGGCGTTGGAAAGGGTATGGGAAGGCATGGTATAATTAGGTTAACTTTCTTTTTTACTTGTTTTTATTTTTATTTTATTTTTTAGTTCTAGTGAGTTGACGAAAATGTCCCCATACTTAACAGAAATTTTAAAGGAATTAGACTCAGGTGGTGAATTACAACACTTAACAAAGTTGAGGTGGTTAAAAATAAAAATTAAAAGTTCAGGTGGTAATAGCGCACATGTCTAAAATTTCAGGTGGTATTTATACAAATTTCCCAATATTAAAATACACTTCGAAATTATCTGAATTTGAAAATAACAGTCCCAACATAAACTAAAAACAAAGAAGAAATTATATAATACTACGGTAGTATGATCACGTGATACATCTTGTACACGTGTAATAAAGATCCAAAAAAAATATACACCTTCTATCCCATTATTGGTCATCATCATTTAAACTTCCTTCACTTTGAAAGGGACTTGCAAAGAGAATTTATAAGGTCAGAAGATTACATACATTTGCCATATGCATGTAAGGGTACGTGGACATGGTTGTTATTTGGTAGCTAACTTGGATTAAGATATTTAGCAGCAAATCAGGATTTGTTTAACTTAAATAAGGAGAGTGTATTCAATTAGGATTTTAATAGATTGTTTTGAAGCCTAAAAATCTAGTGGTATTCAATTAAGATTTTTAAGTAATGAATAAAATTCTGGTGGTATTCAATTAAGATTTTAAAATAGATTGTTTTGAAACTTAAAAATCAAGTGGTATTCAATTAGGATTTTTAAGTACTAAATACAAGTCTAGTGGTATTCAAAAGCTTATTGATTTTGAAGTATTTCATTAAATGATGTATTGTATAAGACTTTTGAGTAGGTGATATAAATACCAAGCCCCATAAAAAATCTCATCCTCCTATGCCTGATTCTCACTTCTTTCTATTTTTATACAGCCTTCTCCTTCCAGCTTCACTATATCAAAGGAAAGGCAATCAAAGCCTTCAAGCCCTCCCGGGAGTTAACAACAATTATTATTCTCAGTTTTTTGAGTTCTTTACCGCCAGCTTTCTCTAACAAAGCCTTCAAGCCCTCCCATGTCCACTGGAAAAAGGCATAAGAAGTTTCGCAATCTGCTTGTATAACTTTTCTATGTTTTTCACACTAGAGTTTTCCTCATATCTATAACTGTTTCCAGATGTGTTGGGTATCAATAGTATTGAAATGGCCTTCCCCTTCTAGCTTCTTCACCGTATGTATATATCTGTTAATTGAGTCTAGGACCAAATAAGATCATCAGTTACAAAGGAGGAACCAGATATGTCAGAACAAGTTTAGAGATAAACTGCGATCGTCGCTTCAACATAGAGAAGATCAAACGTTGTATTCGAGCCACCTTTTCACGGATGAAGGGAAACTTATTGATTGAACTAAAGAAACATAAAATCTAAAAACAAATGCCAAAGCTTGATATGAGCAAGCAAGCAACAGGCTACAGAGATATTACAAAGAGAAAGAGGAAACAACCACCTGTCACCATAAACACAACAGCAAATTAAACAAAGGAAAACAAGAAGACAAGTTCTGAAAAGGACTTCCATTATCATGTACATGAGATCATTTTCTTGCAGAGATGAAGGCTCTGCTTCTCAAGCCATGAAAGGAGTTTGATATGTCCTCTGTGAGAGAGAAAAGCTCAAGGTGAAGGCAGGATAGTTTGTTTTTTCATTTTGGTCAATAAACGCAAGCATAGTCTGTATAGAGTCTCAATACGATTGGTGATTCTCAACATATCTGTCATATGATGCAATAGGACACCAAATTTTACATCTAGTTAGCAGGCATAGAGTCTGTATAGATGATGGGTGATAGAATTCAAGCTTGTAGAAATATAAGTAAAATTATGTAATTGCAATCTTTTAAAATCATAAGTAAAATCATGTAATTGCAATATGTTAAAATCATATAATTACAAATCTGGCTGAAATCCATTACATTAAAATCATGTAATTACAATATATTAAAATCTCAATTGAATACACCCCCCTAAATATATTTTTAGATGACATTTCTTTTTTGGTAGGTGGAATAAGGACATTTCGAGAAGTCTCTAATGCTTTCGTCTTTCTTTCCTCACCAGGCGGCCCAAAGCTTCCCCACTTGAATTGCACGATAGCAAATCGGATTGCTCCCAAATTTAGCAAAGCTTTTTGCATGGTCATCCAATTTAGCAAAAAGCTTACGTCTCCCTTGAAATCATGAAGTCTTTTTTTGTGCTCTTTGGATTTTGCTAATGTTAAAGAGCATAATTAAACGTGTCGACGACCAGCTAATCATATTTATTAGTTAACGTAAGTCTTACGATATGAATTCTCCATCAATCAACGATTAAAATCATTCATATACGCATGAACGACTAACGTTAATAGCGTGAATGACTAACCTTAATAAAGTTTTTCCTATTTAAAACGTTTGTAATCATAATATTTGTCTATGTCAACATGTTTTGTAAATACCATAACTAAGTCGTCAAGCTTTCTTTCGTTATCGTTTCTTTTTGGGATTAATTTTTCAAGATAGTTTCTTCAAGCAATATTTTTCTTGTTAGCGTCTAATTCCTCTACTTGTTTTGGTATTAGAGAATGGAACAATTAAGAGTAGGGTCAAATATGATATGCTATTTGAAAAGCTGACGAGGTTGTAACTTGTACGCTAACACCCACACGTATCATTGATATTTTGGATTTAGATTCCATCAAATATATATAAACATGAACATCCATGTTAAAGAATCATTGGTCTAGAACCATTAAAAAAATTTGTTGGGATCCAATCAATTGTTAAATATATAGGTGCCTGAGAAAATCAAGTTGTGTGTTAGAATGGGACAGAAAGATTAGTATAGAACTATATCAATCAGTCCAATTCAGAATGGTCAACAATTGAACAGGGGGACTGCTTAGGTTATCAAACAAGTGGAATCGTCTAGATTGCTGGCTTCCAAATTTTTCATCATTTTCTGTTTGATGATTGAAATATATAATAGAAATGTGTCAAGCTATTTACCTTTCATCATATGGTTAACAAATCACAAATGACACACATATAAAGGCTGTAAATTTGCATGAACCAAGACATGTATGTCCATGAGGAGGAGCCATTTCAATGTTCTGTCAACTATTAGAATGATCACTGACTTCTAACAAAATCAGGGTTAGACGAAGTATTTCCGTCGATCAACATGCTTGTCATGTTGCTCCAATACAGGAAGCAATAACTGGAGAATGATTTTTGCACAAGTGGTATGCAGACAACTATGCAAGGCTTCTGGTTAGGCATTGACACTATTATGCTCTTAATGCTAGAAACTCCTCCACATTCTGTAGAATGCCTTTGTCATACGGATTCCTGAACCTAATATTCGCGAAGCTTTGCCCTGGATGGGCCAAAAATCAGATATATATCGTGCATATAGATTTGTGACAAATATGAATATCCAGAATTGGTGCTGCGACTTGCACTTACCTGGCTGGGGTTGAACAACAAGTTGGAACTCTGGATACTTCTTCCAGTTTATCTAGAAAAGCAAAAACCAAAAAGTAAATATTCAGAAGGGTCTTTATTTCAAACTGGACCAAGGTCAGACTTTAACAAGATATGTGCTATACTGAAGTTTCTCAAACACACAAAAGCACACAGCCACCACAGCCACACATCAACCCATTCTTTTTTCTTTTACCATTAGAATCTGTTTATCATTGAGGAACTTACCCACTCATCAGTTTTGATGTTGAAGCATACACAATATATATGCCATATCACAAACACCACCTACTCATACACCAATGGAGATTATTAGACTTCATAAGAAGCTAGCTAATTACTAATATATCATTTAGAAAGCAGCAGAACTCATATATTAGCATTAGTGATACATACCTGCCATACCAGTTGGAGAATCGTGAACAGAATTGTGCTAACAGCTAAATTTTCAGAGAGAGTAGGCTACACAATTGATTTTAAAAAGCTGTGTAAGTTGCAAGGGCATTGATGATTTATGCTGTAAGTAATTTTATACTCAAGTGTGACAGAAAGCCACACTGTTGAATTAAAAATGGTTAAAGTTGCAGGGTTCAATGACCTACCTCCATGCTAGGTCTTTCTAAGATCCCGGATTTGGCAGCAACTAAGAAAATAGTACAGGGATCCAAAATGAGTACTAGAATGTAACCAAAAGTAATTTTGGAAAGACGTTGAACAGGAAAACACAAGATTGTCTGTAATTTGGGATCAGAATCAGTGACAACAAAAGTGCTAGCTTACAGAGTGATGTGCATACTAAATAAGAAGCTTCAGTAGAGATGAACCCAAACAGAAGAATTAGGAAAAGGAGATGATTGTTTTGGCCTGTACAACAATGGCATCGTTAAAATCATTAACTACTAGGAGTAAAATACAACCAACACGAAAATCAGTTGCGGGCCAACTTAAAAGGAAATTACATAGGATATAAGTTTTTCTAACTGGCTAGCTTGAACTTTAATCACAACTTACATGGAGAATACTAGTAGACAAAGAATGTCCCTTACCTATACAGTTCCCAAATGCAGGACAATGGTGGTCAAGACCCTTTATGTATGCCTTGCAGCTTCTGCAATATCGTACCCTCGTCCCCAAACCAGAACCCTGAGAAAGACAAAGTACATGACCAGCAGCCAGATTACAATACGTATGATGCCACAGCAGTTGTATTCTTAAAAGGAAACTGTTCTATCATCATGCAATCTACAGGACTATATTGTCTACTGTCAATCTTTTCCACAGATTCAAATAACAATCAACTTATCATCATGGGTTCAAGTTTGACATATTACATACGACAACATAAGATGTTACACTGTCTGGTAATAAAACATTTCCCAAACTGTAATGCTCAAGAAATGGAGAGAATGAAAACTATTACTTCAGTTGATTCACGACATGGAATCTCCAACTCCTGCACCAATAACAAGATTATTAGCTGAGTCTCCCATTTGTTTCGGCATAAAATAGTTCCACGAAAAGAGAAAAGTTTTCCTCATCATAATTATGTTTCCATAAATAGATTTAAAAATGGAAAACTTCCAACCTCATCATGATTATCAACTTGAGAAACTGAACTATTCAAAGCTTGGTTTGAAGAGGGAGTCCCATTTGTTACAATGCCAGGGTCACTTGTATGTATACTGCCAATAGCAACCCACTTGTCACTGTTAGAATTTGTCAGTTCAAATTGAGTTGGAGACCAAATTAACAAAGCGGAGCTTAAACTATAACAACCTATAGAGACCAATGACGAGGAACACAACCTCACCGCTGAAAATGGCGTCGTTGAGTAGTGGCACAGCTGCAGCAGGCACATAGATTATTGTTCAATCAAATTTGTTCAACACCAAAAATTTTAAATTAATTGTTTGAGTAAATTAAGCTGACCTTGTCTGATAGCAGAGATGTAAAATCCCCAAATAAATAGAATGTTGAAGAAAACGAAAGCTGGAGCTGAAGCATGGACTTGAAGAAGCCTCCTTCTGCACCATCCACCAAAACCCAGAAACAGCAGAAGCAGTAGAGCTGAGAGAGCGAGTTGGGTGAGAAGGGAAGAGGCAGAGAAGAAGCGAGGGACCAAAGAGAGGACCAATTGAGTGAGGAAGACGAAGATACAGGACACTATGCAACGACCAATTGACTTGGACTGACCCAAGTGCTTTCTTTGATCTTGGGTTTCAACCATGGTTTTTCAAATTCGTTCAAGCAAGGCTTATGTGAAATTAAGTTCGAACAAGAAAAGAGAGATCAATAAACAACCTCTCTGTGTAGCTGTAACTGCGTATCAAGTCAGGTGAATGTTGTTTATCAAGTCAGGATTCTTATGACATGGTTTGTAGTGTAGAAGTTCCGAATTTGTTTTAGAGGAAAATAACATTGAAAAATTAAACCATACCTCTTTCATTCCTAATCAACTACAATCAAAACAGTGGAGTGGGCGCAGTTCAGTTTCCATCTCACACCGTAGTCGGAACCGGTTCGATTTGGTCTGGTTTTGGTGAAAAAAAATTATGAAATCGGCCGGTCCAATTTAAACCAATTTTTGTGCAATTTTCTATTTTTTTTCGATTTTGGACCGGATTTTTTAGATATATTTTTCTTTCTTTTTTACAAATTCCAACAAAAAATTCACAAATGACCCAATTTCATTCAAAGAAAGATGATTTGGCATAGAAAAAGAGGCGTTTGAAGTTGGGCTTAGGAAATATTAGTTATGGAATTTAAAAAAAAATTAAAAAATACACATTCGGTCCAATGAGGTGCAATTTCATTCAAACCGACATTGAAAATTGAAGAGAGGAAGAGCATACTAGTGGTAGACGAGTGCTCTGAGGTATTTCCGGACGACTTGCCTGGAATACCACCCTTAAGAAAAGTAGAATTCAAGATTGACTTGGTCCCTGGCACTTAGCCAATTTCAATCCGACCCTATCGAATGGCACCAGCAGAGCTGGAAGAGTTAAGGATACAATTGGATGATTTGCTGAAGAAATGTTTTATCAGAGAAAGTACATCATCTTGGGGAGCTCCGATATTGTTTGTTAAGAAACATGACGGCACATTGAGATTGTGTGTTGATTACCAAAAGTTGAATCAAGTTATGATTAAGAACAAGTATCCACTCCCTAAGGTTGATGAGTTGTTTGATCAGCTTACTAGAGCTCGATACTTCTCCAAGATTGATCTCCGGTTGGGATATCACCAATTAAGAGTAAGAGAGGAGGATATACCGAAGACTAGTTTTAGTACTTGGTATGGTCACTACGAGTTTGTGGTGATGCCATTTGGTTTGACAAATGTTCCTGCCGCGTTCATGGACCTCATGAATCGTGTATTCCGACCGTACTTGGATAAGTTTGTCATCGTGTTTATTGATGACATTCTCATCTATTCGAAGTCTCGAGAAGAACACGAGCAACATTTGAGAATTGTCTTGGATACCCTATTAGAGAAGCAATTGTATGCAAAGAAGTTGAAGTGTAACTTTTGGTTAACCGATTTTGGTGTCGGTTTGTTGACTTTTTAGTCAACATGATTTTTTTTTTCTTCTGGTTTTTTTCTTCTGGTGCGGCTTGGTGTTCCGGTTTTTCGATCACGATGCCCACCTATACAAAATACAAAATGATAATCAATTAATGAAAACACAAAACCATAATCAATTCAGATAAAAAAAATCCTAATCATTTAATAAAAACACAAAACCCTAACCAAATGAAATTCAATTCTATCAACAAATCTACGAATTTGAATTCATTTCCTATTAGAGTAACAAAACACCAATTTGATCTTTTGGTTTGCAGATATTAATGATTCAAGAGTCAAATCCAATTCATTGCAATACCACATCAAAAAGAGAGAAACATATGAATAGTCGGGGATTTGGGGACTTAGGGTTTAAGAAGATGAGAGAAAAGAATTTGGGGAATTGGGGGTTTTGGGGTGCTGGAGTCGAATATAGCTTTTTGCTTCTAACCTCTTTTTTTTTTTTTTTAATGACAGGCTCAAAAGGCGTCGTTTTGAAGCTAGGTCATTAAAAAAAAATAGAACCTCGAGGGAGTGTCATACAGAATCGCGCCAGGTCTTTTAGACCTTTCATCGAACACCTGGTGTGCTACGGGATAGCTTGAGGACCTCCACATCTACTTTTCATGCCTCCATAGGGTCGTCTGACCCCTCTTATCTCTCTGCCGTCTGCCAGTGCCAATACAGTAATTTTTACAATGCAATTCCAACATAACCACTATATTATGATAACTTAGAAGCAGCTATTTTTCTAGCTAAGCAACACAACTAAGTAATCATGACCATGCAATGTAATTTGTAATTTTCTCCAATATCTCAAACTTATAAAAAATTTCTCCATTTTTAATCAATCCATTAAACATATCGAATTAATACTCTACAAATATATACAAATATATGAAGTTCATTGTCATGCAAATGTGACTAGAGAAAAAGCAAGGTATGTTGCATCATATGTAAATATAAATTTACTTTTTTGAATTCGGGACAGAGCCAGAAAACATGTCTTTACCATGGAATGGAAATACCGAGTTGGATATCTCAAACAGTCAAACCAGAGGTAGAGCCAAAAAAGAAGAAGAAGGGGGTTTAGAATTTGAGCTGTCAATAGATCGGATTTTGATTTAAATTCGATGTAATTAATAGGAGATGGATTGGATTTCTCAATCCGATAATCTAATAACTATCCAAATCCGATAATCCGATTATGAATGGATCCAGATATGGATTATAGTTGATCTAATCCGATAATAATTCAATATGACTTAGTATGAAGTATAATTTAATTTTTATATGCTTAATGTTAATATTTTATATGTGTAAATGAGTAATTTTAGTTTTATATGCACTAAGAATATACTTAAAACTAATTTTTATGATAAAATATCAAAATTTAATATAAAAAGTAGATAAATACAATAAAAGAACGAAACTACTAATGAAATTTTGATTTTTCGTACATTTCAAAATAAATCCGATCCGAATCCGATGCTTAAAGGATATTGATTGATAGGTGTAATCCAATAATCCGAATCTGATTATAAATGAATTTGGATTTGAATTGAGATTATCTGATTTGTTTACACCCCTATTTAGAATGGGCCAAACTATATAAATTTCTGGACGACCGTGTAAATGAGCAATGGGCTGGAAATCATCATGGGCTAGTTTAAATGTAATTTTCCTCCTTTCGCTTTATTAAATCAGCAAAAAAAGACGAGAGCATTTTTTTTCTCTAAAAGAAATCAAATAGTATTCACGTGTATGACAATTTGCTTCCTGTGCGCGTCTGTGTTTTTTTTCTCAATTTGATTTTCGACGGCGTCGTTTCTATTGCCCAATCAAACCAGGCACGGTGAGATAAGGCTCCTACCTCACCCACGTGTGACTCAATAAGTTCCCACGGTTTAAGGAAAGGCCGTTGCGCAAAGCACCAAGCTTCGTTACAGTCATCTGAGCTGTCCTTTACGGCGAGTCACATGCATCTGCATCAACCCTTTGCCCTGGCACTGTCTCTCGTGTGCACCAGACGCGGGCCTCACACGTGCGCATCGACGGTGCATATAATAAAAATTTCCTTAACATAATTTTTTCTCCGAGATGCACCGTGCATCATGCGATCCCAAACCGACGGCCCTGACTGATTCGTCCTGAACTCCGAGACCGGATCCTGCCACGTCGGACAGCGCAAGGGGACCATCATTGCCTACACGTCGACCATGTGCCGCAGTTTTCGCTCTCCTCGTGGGACCCACTACTTTTTCCCCCTCGTGTTGTTTGATCGGATGGGTGGGAACAGTTTTAACCCAGCTTAAGAAGCTCTAGAGCCGAGCCGGATGGCAACGGGGCCATCCAGCCACTGTGGAGTGAAGGGACGGTCTGGCTTTTCCCACCACGCAGCCGGTTCATGTGGCCCACGCGTATATGCGATTCTGATATGGCAGGCGGTGTACACACTGGGATAGGGATCGGACGTCTCAGAAATCCCGTGAGCTCGCTACGTGTATGGGTGGGATTTATCTTTGGGAAATAGTCAAAGGCTTTTAGTTGTAGCCCCAGCAAACCAGTTTTTCCAGTGAGGTCCATTTGGATTTTGTCCGTGATCAATCCTAAGTGCAACAAATGGATCATTTTGGTCGGTATGTGATTTTTATATGTCTACCTTTTCTATCTGAATATATGGTAATATTATTCAATACAGTTTCCATCTCTTGGATCATAAGGATTCAAGAGATTTGTGGTCATTCATTATTGGATATAAATTTAATGATTCATTCACTTTTGCATTCCTTTTAAGAAATTTTTTTAAACCATTAGATTTATATTCAACAATAAATGACCACAATCTCTTACATTTCTGTAGTCCAAGAAATCGAGACTGTTTTTCAAGGTTCATTAACTTTTGAACGTTAAAAGAAAAAAGGTTGGGATGTCGTCAAGTCAATTTTTTGAATTGACAGAATTTTTCTTTTTCTTTTTAATTATTGACTATGGTTGCGTTGTATTGCTTTGATCAATCAACATTTGGCAATCCATGCACCCAATTATTTATTTTGATGAATAAAGTTCGTTTCCACTTTAACTTGAATGAAACTAGACAAACGCTACAAACAAAATGTCTTGTCTCTGTAAACAGCATCACATTTGCTTTTAAATTTCTTGAATATTATCATTCACACCTTTGTCACGTTCGCAAGAAGCTTGTGTTCGATTCGATCTTTATATTTATAAGTTATATATTATGCACACCTCATAATTCGATAACTTTAAAAAAATATATATAGTTTACCTTAAATTGTGCAAGAGATTTGCATGATAACTTTTCTTGAGTATGAATAACGCTTCTCTTAATTATATGAGAATTTCAACCCAATGAACACTACCATACAATAAGGCTGAATCCATGTAATTGGGCGGGTCCAAGGATCCCAAGCTGTGCTTATTTTTCATCACAATTCAACTTCACAGAGAAAATGTCATAATTTTGTGGCACTTTGCCCCCGACACAAAGAAAGAGCATGACTTCTAGGAAGGTCATCAATGGAGGACCATGAGGACCCAAGAAAAACGAAAAAGAAACAGAGGGCTTTACCAGCTGTCCCAGGAGTTATTTATGATTTGCTAATTTGTATAGATAACTCATGTTAATCCTAAAAGCATGTTAGTCCTTTGCAGTTCTTGCCCTAAAACCAAGTATCAAAATATCTTTTTCAGACCGACCTTCCTTTTGAATAAAACAAAGACAAATAATTACTACTTTATTTAATATTATATTCCCCACAATCTCAATCAACGCCTCATACTAGTTGCCATTGTTTTTTAGAGCATCTTCAATGGGGGATGTATAATGGGATGTATGTTAAATATAAACTCTTTGTGATCGGAATCACCTGTAATGAGGAGATGTAAATGAATGTAAATTTACATTACGATCATATATATGCAAATTTAGATGTACATGTATATCTTATTTTACATCTCTTGCAAGTGGGATCTATGAAAAAAATAGTGGACCAAAGTGAGAAAAAAATGGCTTTACATCCTTTGCGGGTGAGACCCACATGAGAAAAAGTGAGAAAAAGTGGCTTTACATCCTGAAATATATATTCCCCACCGGAGTAAAAATCACATTTATAACCCCCAGAGATTTAAATACGATGTAAAAATGACTTTACATCTCCGAAAATACACCCCCCACTATGAATGCTCTGACTGCCACTACAAAACGATATTGCAGTTCTTATAATTTAATACAAATTGGCTTTATTTTATCTTTAAGCATAATTAACACTTAGTTATTGCTTTAGCTAATTGTGTCGTGTCGTTACACGAAACTATTTCATGTGCTCGATACATGCATCAGACACGACAAAACCTCTTTTATTGTATTTTTGTTATTTCTTCAACACGTATGAACCAAATTCCAAGTCTTATTAAAGAAAGTAAAATTTGGAGAGAGAGTGTATCTGTCACAATCCGAATATTATACTGCATTGGACAGCTAAGATCGTTAGAGAATAATTGTAATTTGGAAAGTGGGACTGTTTACGCGTATGGTTTGAGGCGTTATCCAAATATGAAAAAGTAAAGTATAAGGACTTTGCTGGGTATTTGGTGTATGTCCCACATCGGAGGAGCACTTTGTTACATGCCGTGATTGGAATGTTTCCAACCATGCAAATATATGCAGGGCTAGCATTTTATTTTTCTTCTTTTTTGTGGCGTGTGTGCAAGAAATTTGTTGCCTCTTTGGCTTGACTGGCCGACATCGTGTTGCCAAATTGGTGCATGATTCCTAGAAGATTAAATTAACGCTGGCTTTGGCCTGGTCTCTCTTCTTTGGTTAGTCTTTTGGCCAGATTTTCTCAAGTACTATACTTAGGTTTTGTATTCGGTTGATGATGTTAACGTGTCAAAACACATGCTATCAAATTACAAATTTCAACGGTTAATCAAGTTACCGACTTATCAACTAGCTGTTAGTCTAGCAGTACCTCCTTTTTCAATATTGGAATATGTTTCAAGTTTGAATTTCTCTCCACCGATATAAAAGAAAATTATTAATCAAGTTGATTTTTTTTTTACTTAAATGTATACTCTATATATTCGTAATATAAGAACCATAAATTTTTTTACCTTCGCTCTGATTGTATTGTCCTTTTTTGGCCATATAAAATCATAAAATTTTCGACATCTAACTTACCAAATTTTTTTTTTTAAAAAAATCATTAAACCCTAATCAAACTATATTGGAGTGGACCGAACTGTATTATACTATGGGGAGGTAGAAATCTAAATCATAAGATTTGCATATATTGTATAGTACTATACTACAATATAATACAATAGTAGTTGCATAATACAAGAAGCCCTTTCACATGTAAAACTAAGATATTTATTGGGTTTTTGACCAAGATTAATATTTTTTTCTTTATGTAACTTTTTCTTTGTTGTGAATTTTATATTATATTTATCATTCACACCTTTGTCACATAAGAATCTAAAAATAAGGTCCTATGAGGACCTATTTAATCCAAAGGCACATATAATTAGTAGACTAAATCCTCATTCATGCTTCTCATTTTACCCAAACAAATCCTAATTATTCTAACTCACAACTCTTCACTTTGATAATACAATTATGATTCAAATACCTAAACCCGTTAACTTTTTTTTCAAATGCTAGCAAGCTTTATTAGGGTTTAAGGTTGATAGAAACATTCTTATCCTCCACCAAAACATTGAAACTAACAGAAGAAAAAAAAAAGCATTGTTCTAAAAAAAACGTTGTAGAAAAAAAAATGAAGAATCAATCCAAGTCGAAAAGAATAATTAGGGTTTGTTTGGGTAAAATGGGGAGCATGAATGAGGGTTTAGTCTATTAACTATATGTGCCCTTGGATTAATCCAATGGCCTTTATTAACAAAAAAACTTACCTATAACAGGATAACACTGTTTTGTTATTTTCGGCCAATAATACAATAACACGTGAAAAAGTTATTTAACGTGTCATTGCGTTATTGATCGAGGATAGTAAAAAGTGTTATTCCCGTTGCAAGAGACTCTCTCTTTTATTAAACATATATATATATATACCTAAGACCTCTATTTGCAAGTCAAAGACGTGAAATTTTTATTTTACATTGCTAGTGGAGTTACAGAAATTTACCGGCGGTATTTCACCAAATTACCGGCGGAGTTAAACCAAATAAACCGTCCGCCTACCGTAAGACACCAACCAACCAAACTCCAGCCGAGTCGACCAAGTCCACAGAGCACAGCGCAGTTAAAGTTTAAGGATTCCCAACCCAACACCAACTCAACCCTGGTTAAGAGCCGACTCAGCGACTCAGACTGACTCGGAGCCGCGCCACATTAAAAAACACTCTCTCCCCGCTTTCCCTCTGCTATCTCTCTCTCTCTCTCTCTCTCTCTCTCTCTCTCTCAAACTCTCAAACTCTCTCTCTCACCACGAGAGACGACCCAAAACCCTGCTCTCATTTCTTAGCCCCCTCCCTCCTCCTTAAGCCCAGACTTTGCAGAACCAAAAACCATCCCAAACGCTGCGTTACAGCTGAGATCGGCGAAGACGAGCTATGGAGAAAGACAAAGTGGCTTTGGTGCAGAGCCTGATCGACCTAGTCAACGAAATAGCTTCGATCTCCGACTACAGGTGCACGGTCAAGAAGCAGTACTGTAATTTGGCGAGGAGGTTAAAGCTGCTGACCCCAATGTTCGAGGAGATTAGGGATAGCAAGGAGGCTTTTCCTGAGGAGACTCTGAAGGCCTTGCTTTCGTTCATGGAGGCTCTGGAATCGGCTAAGGACTTGCTCAGAATCGGAAGCGAAAGCAGCAAGATATACCTGGTGTGTGCGTATCATTCGATTCTCTTCTTTAGTCGTCCTTGCAATTTTTGTTTGTGTGCGTTTGATTCTTGACCTCGCTGATTTTGTTGTTTTGATTTCTTATTATTTCTGTTTGGTTGCTGAGAAAATGCGGGAAAGTGAAGGAGAATATTTTTTTTATTAATTTGATACTGCTGTATTCGTTGCTTCCACTGTGTGATTGAGTAAATTGTTTGTTACTCGCTATTGACTGCTGTGGAAGCAACCAAAGTAATAGGATACTAACTTCAGATTAACAAAACAGTTGTGTCAGGCTTTGCTAAATTGGAATTTTCTTTTAGTTCAAAGTTTCAAGGGTTCCAAAGTTTTGCTATAATTGAGATTTATAGTTCTAATTTGTTATCAATTGCTACATTCTCAGCGAACAAAAGTTAAAAAAAAAAAAAAAAAACCAAATGGTTCCAATAATTGAAGTTCACTGTTGCTTTCCAGTGCTTAGTTTTTCCCCAAATTAAGTGATACTAGTTAAGTTTAATTCGTTTGTTTGGAAAATTTCACAGTGAATTGAATTGTGGCTTCTTTAATATTTAGACGAGGAAGACTTGAGTGAAGTTGTTGGATAATTAAAGTAGAGAAATAATTATATATATGTTCACCTTTTTGAGATTCAGCCGAAAGTTCCCAAACAGAATCCTTAACAAAAAAGTCTTAGTCTTTTATTTGGGTGCAGTTACATCTTTGTTTTGGCGAAAGTTTTATTTGATTTTGGGGATTTTTCATATCTATGATTAGCAGCAAGCCAAAGTAGAATGTCATGTTTAAAAATCTCAATACAAAGGTTCTCTTTGTATGAATAGAATGTATTTGCATTGGTTTTTAGGGTGTCCCCTTTCATGTCGGGGGTTTGTGATGTTCCTATTATTCTTTCATGGGTCCTTACTGCTCGGTCCTTTTTGTCTCCATCAGTTTTTTTTATTAACTGTACCAAGATATAGTACTTGAGCATTGTTGTGTCTCTTGTTATGGTTTAGGCTTTTGTCTGTCTTCATGGCTTCACCTACTGAGATGAGTTGTTTTTGTATTAAGATTTAGGTGGTTGTGAATGGAATTGTCAGGTCAGAATGGAATATTGTGGTAGTCAGAAGTGGGAGTCGATATTTTGTGAGTGGAATATCCTTGGTTGTTTGGTATCATGTACTTGGTAGAAGGTTCCTTGCATTTCTGAGAGTTGTGGTACTATAACTAAGTCAACAAGATTTTGGTTGTTCTGGGTCTTGCATTTATTGTGGAGGAACTTTGGTAGTTGATGTTGCACCACTTTTGGGGAAGATATTCAAAGTAGTTTGTGGGTGAGAGATGAACATATTGAATTTAGCAGTTCTTGAAAACCACCACTTATGGGCATTATCTTCTGGGGCTTGCTAGAATTTTCTGATTATACTTACACCAAAAATTTGATTTATTTAGCGTGTTCTAGCTGTTAATTTCCTGCGTGGTGTTGAGGTTCCTGTATGAATGATGATTCTACCACAAAGTTTCACGAAAGTGTTACTACTTGATTTTGGGAAAGAAGAGAAAAACATGCAGCTTCCCTCAGCTGTGTAATGAGCTATCTTCCGGCTTGAAAAAGGCTGCATAAAAACAAGATGGAACAGTGTTTTGATGTTTTCTTCATGTGCTTCGAGGAACTTAGTACCATAGTATAAAATGCCCACTAACTGTTGAAAAGGGCTATTTGTGGAGCTTTGAGAGTGAAAATGATTTATTGTCAGGAATAGTACCGGATGCTACAGGGGATAAATATCTAGATGTGGTTTATGATAAATCGGAGTTACCATCTCTCCTTTATGTTTCTGAATGTCTTGTCTCAATATCTCTCTTGCTCCCTATCTTGTTTTTTGGTCATTCTTATTCTCCCTGTTACTAACAAATAAGGAAGCAAAGTGATACACATTGTGATCCTAAGATTTCCTAGCAATGGCTGAAATATAGATGGGTTCGAGGATTGATATTATTTCATAGATTCAGATGGGAAGGGAATAAGATGGCTAAAAATATTATGTTTTGAAACACAATTTACATGAATTGGCTAAAACAAACTGAGAGTGTTCCCAGACTCTCAGTATAAGTGGTTGAGATTTGAACTTCAATATCAGAAAAAAATTTGTTAACCATATGTCTTAGTTAATAATGTGACCACATTGTATAATTTTGATAGGAATACTGAATTACAGTGCAGATTGATGCGAAACATGCCTGTGTGAATAGACTATTTCATATTATAAACTCTGGGGTGTTTTGTGTCATATGGTCTATTTGTCAATGTTCTTTTGCTTTCCATACTTTGTGTGGGTCTGTTGAATGTTCCCTGTTTTTCATTGTTAAAGGTTTTATAATTAACTCAGCCTTAGATTTTAAATAAACTACTAAGATTGCTTCAAAGTTCAAACTTCTAGTCATATGATGCCTTGATTCTCTCTCTCTCTCTCTCTCATGAACCTTTTCACCCCACTTGCAGGTCCTGGAAAGGGAGCAAGTTATGAAGAAGTTCTATGAGATGACAGCTCAGTTGGAACAAGCTTTAAGTGGAATTTCCTATGAAAATCTTGACATATCAGATGAAGTTAAGGAACAGGTATAGATTCATCAATGAACAATGCTGTAATTGTTTTGGGATGTGATAACCAGGGATTGCAATGTAATAGTTGTTTTTTTGTTTGTTTTCTTTCTGGATATAGCTTCGCATGTTTACTTTGGAATCCTTGTCCTATATAAGCTGACATTATAATGAGATGCCAGATTCTTCCTTTCAGAATTATTGTTTCAGATTTCTTTAAGTATTTTCTTTGAATTATATTTAAACATCTTTAGATCGCATGTGCACAGACACACAGACATTTAACCATACTATGACGTGCAAAACTTATATCTATGTGGTACAACAAGAATTTGAGTAGGTCCCAATTCAGAGCTCCTAACTTTATTTGTTATATTATATTTGATCTTTTTCAGTTTTAAATATATTCTTTAACTGTATCATTCATCCAGGTTGAACTAGTTATTGCTCAGTTCAGAAGAGCCAATGGAAGGTTTGATTCACCAGATGTTGAGCTCTATGAGGATCTCTTATCCCTTTACAGTAGAAATGATGCAGCAACAGATCCAGCTGTCCTAAAAAGATTGGTTGAAAAGTTAGAATTGACAGGGATAGCTGAACTTACAGAAGAGTCACTAGCCTTGCATGAGATGGTTACTTCCAGTGGTGGGGATCCTGGAGAGAGCATCGAGAAGATGTCAATGCTACTGAAAAAAATTAAGGATTTTGTACAAACAGAAAACCCTAACTTGGATGCTCCTGCAACAGAAAAGAATATATTAGCAAGTTGCAGTGGACAAGCATCTACTGACAAAAAACACAAGGTTCCCCCAGTTATTCCAGATGATTTTCGCTGTCCAATATCGTTGGAGTTAATGAAGGACCCTGTCATTGTTTCAACCGGGCAGGTATATGGTTGCTCTTTGATACCCACAACTCAATTGCACCATAATTATCCATTTTCCTTTTTCCTTAGTCCTTCATGTTTCAATGGATGTTATTAGATGTTTTTCTCCATTCCATTTTCTGTCATATGGCTATCAGATGTCAATAACATGTTTCCTCGTGCTTGTAGAAAATTGTTATATTGAAATTTGTTTGCTACATTGTATCCATTTTCCTTTTTCCTTAGTCCTTCTGTTAGTTCCTCCTTCATATGGTTTTTCCGAACGAAACCAAAACTTTTTTATTATGGGCTTGAAAAGATGTCACACAGACTGGATACTTGTATTTCTATATATGGGGTTAATTTTTTATGAATACATTTGAAGTCCTTGCCCTGGGACACAATCCAATTTGAAAGATCTTGTTTCCACTGCTGCAGACCTATGAACGTTCCTGTATTGAAAAGTGGCTTGAGGCAGGGCATGGGACATGTCCGAAAACACAACAGAACCTCTCTAACACCACCCTCACACCGAACTATGCTTTACGTAGCCTCATAGCCCAGTGGTGTGAGGCAAATGGCATGGAAGCACCAAAAAGACCCAATGCTCGACTTAATAAAACTGCATCTGCCTGCTCGCCTGCAGAACGTACTAAGATTGAAATTCTCCTCCGCAAGCTGATGTCAGTAAACCCTGAAGACCAAAGGTCTGCTGCAGGTGAAATCCGGCTTCTTGCCAAGCGTAATGCAGATAATCGTGTGGCTATTGCGGAAGCTGGTGCAATCCCCCTGCTTGTTGGCCTTCTTTCAACCCCCGACTCCCGCACCCAGGAGCATGCTGTGACAGCACTTCTCAACCTTTCCATATGTGAGGATAACAAAGGAAGCATCATATCCTGTGGAGCAGTGCCTGGTATTGTTCATGTTCTCAAGAATGGAGGTATGGAAGCTCGGGAAAATGCGGCTGCGACCCTTTTCAGCCTTTCTGTTGTTGATGAAAATAAAGTTAGAATTGGTGCTTTAGGAGCCATTCCACCACTTGTAACATTGCTAAGTGAAGGTACCCAAAGAGGGAAGAAAGATGCCGCTACAGCACTTTTTAACTTGTGCATTTATCAAGGGAACAAGGGAAAGGCAGTAAGGGCTGGTGTTGTTTCGACGCTAATGCAGCTGCTGACAGAACCTGGAGGTGGAATGGTGGATGAGGCACTGGCCATTCTAGCAATCCTGGCCAGTCATCCTGAAGGGAAATCAGCCATTGGAGCTGCCGAGGCAGTGCCAGTTTTGGTTGAAGTTATTGGTACTGGATCTCCCAGAAACAGAGAAAATGCAGCTGCAGTTTTGGTGCATCTTTGTTCCGGAGACCAACAACATATAGTAGAGGCTCAGGAACGTGGGGTGATGGGTTCATTAGTGGAGTTGGCACAAAATGGCACAGATAGAGGCAAGAGAAAAGCTGCACAGTTGCTTGAGCGAATAAATCGGTTTGTTGAGCAGCAGACACAGCAGGCTCAGGCACAAGCTGAGGCTCAATCCGAGACCCAGGAGTCACAGCCACCGTCCACAACAAATGCTGTTGACAGCTGATAGTTCTTTTATATTATTTTTCTCTCGCTCGTTTTATTTGCTTGGTTTCTTTTGTTCTTTTCAAGTATCAAAAGAAGCGGCTTTGCTTTGGCAGGGGGAGGTGGAAGATCACTTTCCAAGTCTGTAAGTTATTCATTTTATTTGTGTGGGATGAGACTATACTTTCAGGGGTTCTTTATAAAGAGCATCAATGGGTAGGGGGGATAAAAAGAAAAAAAAAAACAGAAGGAAAGAAGGGCTGAGATATATATATCTGACGTTTATGTGAAAAATGTACCATTGTAACATGTACGACTGTAATCATCCTCAGTTTTTAGTGAAGAGATGTTGCCTGTATTGAATCCAAAACTTATTGTTCTAAGAGACAAAGTTACATATATTGAAATTCAAAGCTTCAAACATCCACAGATATGTACAATTTTCACATTCAATGAGGGGCATTTTTTTTGTTGGTTTTTTGTTCTTTTGTTTCTGCTGAAGATATGTTGATTCATTCCCCTTTCTTTCTATGTGTTAGGTAACTAGAAGGGCAGTGATATGGAAAACATTTTATACTTTAGGGTAATACTATGTGACCGTGTTACGATGAAACCGAAAACTTTGGCAGTGCCGTGGCTTAACCTGGGACGGGACGGACCTTAAAGTTAAAGCTCAGGGATGTTACTTGGATTTTGTTACCAAGTTGTTCCTGCAAATACGGTATAATAATGAGAGTTCCTAATCCGAGCCACAAATGGACTGATCCTGTCCTAATCAGACCCATTTTGCAAATTTCAATCCGGAACTAATATTGGTTCTGAAATCTGAACGGTGTTGTCTAGCCTGAGAGCTTTTTCTGGCGCGCCCAGAATGTTGCGTCTGATAGGGCTGATAAGGCTAACACCAATTCTCATGGTGATCTAGACTGATTTTGCTTAAAAGTAGTAGCTTTTGGATTTTGATTGGAAAGCCTTTTGCCACTCTTTCTTCAAGGGGTTTTCCATGTGAATTCAGGCTATGATAGGATAGGAGCCAGCAGCAAATAACGAATTCGTGTGAAATCCTTGTTATTTTTTCTTTTTTATTCAGTCGCTACAAGATCAACAATTCCATGAGCTTGGGCTTCTATTGCTGACATAAAAACATCTCTTTGCACCCATATGGGTTTGCAATCTCAACATATTTTATATATTTTTTTAAATATGAGATATTAGAATCCAACTTAGTCTTATTCACCCAGTATGAAAGTCTGTGGATGTATAGTCTTATTTACCTAATCTTTTCATTTTCATTTTTTTAATGGAAGCAGCATTAATATCTGTTGTTTCAAATGAAATTTTACTTTCCACAGCACTCACTAATTAAGATAGGAACTTGCATTGTTTGGGCGATTTGGCATCTGTCATATCACATGGTATATGCTTGACAAACATTTGATTGAACATTACTTGTTTTTGGTTTTTCCGTGAAGACATCAAACACGTTGCCTTTCTGAGAGATTTGTGTGTGTAGCAGGTAGATTAAATCACTCACTCAATAATAATTAATATAGTGGTAATCATCCTTAGATTTGTTGAATGCATTTAATTTTTAAGATTCGTGTGTGTGGTAATTAGATTAAATCACACTCATTCAATAATAATTAACGTAATTGTAATGATGGTGAGATATAAGAGAACTAAAACACAGAATAAAGATGTGAGAAAGTAATTGTCAGTGAGATAATCTTACGAGATTTTTAATTCTAAAGAATACTCTCACTGGGATTGAGATCGCTGAGTTTTTAAAGTAGCACTCCATCGTATACAAATTCTTTGAATTCCAACTTAGAAGAAAAAGAGAAATTAGAAGACCAAAACTAACTACCATTTTGATCAACATCTAACAAAGGATCAGTACAAGATAATACAAGATGATGGATCCATCACAGAAAACCATGCTAAATCATAGGGGCGATGATGTGACATGATGCTAACATGTCACTTGTACCAATTGAAATTCAGATGAGTCGTTTCAATAAAGTGAAAACTAAGGGCCAATTGGTACCTATTTGGATTTAATTTTATAAATTCAAAAATAAAATTTACGACTAAAGTTACAAAAACCTGTTTGATATACTCATTTTTAAAACTTAAAAAAAAAACTCAAATACCTTCATTATTGAAAAAGAAAAAAGTGAGATTTTACCATTTTCTCTCTCTCTCTCTCTCTCCTTTGAATATGAAAAAACCAAATAAATTTTTTATTATAAAAAAATGCTACATCTATACTAACATGCCACATGTTTTTTATACATACACATATAATGGGTTGTATCATAATAAGATAAAATCATTTCTCAAAAGTAACTTAATAATATGGTTGCTCATATGATATTATTCCCCTCCAAAGAAAATATGGGACCACTGAATTTACTTTTTCAGATTGAATACATGGAAGCTAATCTTAAATTTATAAAGACCTGAGTTAAAAATTGAAGTTCAGATGCAAATATGTATCTGTTAGCTAGATTGTACGTAATCAATCAGAGAAAAGAATGAGAATCAAGAGATCATGCTAGTAAAGTACTTTGATGAGACATCAGATCACATATTACAAATAGACATAGAGCCCACTACAACTAAAACTAACAAAATGCATAAAGTATACATAAAGGCATTAAGCCCACATAAAGCAAAGAAATTCACATAACTAAAAAGCCCACAAAAGGCAAAAGCCCATAAAACACAACACAATATTAGGAAACCCTAACACCAATAACAGATATGTGCCGCACAATCCAACAGCCACAAGCCGCGCCACCAAAGCAAGTCGACAACCACCAAAGAGAAACCAGTAACCAACAGAAAATGGTGGTGAACAAGCCACCCAAGCTACACCTAGTAGGAGTAGCGCTACCATAATCCAAGCAATAAGTGCTATTTGCACTTTAAGGGCATCCCAAACTCCATAAGTTCCACCGAGGATAAACAACGGAAGAAACATCCATGGAGTCAAGGAGTCGATGATAGTGGTTAAGACCAAACGATGTGACGCAACCTCCTACAATGAGGAGAGAAAATGCATTGCAGAAACCTGTAAAGAGCACCTGAAAAATAAAACCGAAGCCTTCATGACCTAAAAGATGAAACAAATTAAACTTAAAAAAAGAAAATAGGAAAAAAAAGAAAAGGAATCGGCTTTGCAAAAACAGAGCAAAGAACTTGAAAATGGAGGAAGAGAAAGGAAAATTAGGGGGGAAGATGGAAGAGAGATGAGAATGTAGGGAAAAAGGGTGAAGGAGAAACTCGTAAAAGAAAGAAAAAGAAGGAAATGAGAGAAAAAGAAAACAAAGCATAAGCGGAAACAGAATAAAGGTATAGAGCAGGAAAAGAGAAGAAAAAAGGGAGGAGAGGAGGGGGACGAAGGAGAGAGGTGGAGAGGAACCAGAGAAGAAATAAAGAGGGAGAAAATAGCAAAAAACCATTAAAAAGACCCAAAAAGAGGGAGAAGAATGGGGGATGGGGGCGGGGGCAAGGGGAAGAGAGGAAATGAGGAAATGAGGAATAAGGTAGGCAAAAAGGGGGAGGGGAGAAGGGTCGGTGAACACTTCCCCTTGGCAGCGCTAGAAGAGAGGGGCTAGGGTTGGGAGCTTTTGAAAAAAGTGTATAGTGGTTATATATAATGACTCTTAGTTTTACCTGTCTTTTTCCAAAATAGACAAGAGTACAAGTGTTCTTATGCATAATGTTGATGTTTAGGCTTCCATCATTTTCTTTCAAGTTACATTATATTAGAAGTGCTCAAATTCGCCAATGGGGTCTAGTCGAGTTGAAAAATGGCATTAACTTGCATATCAGATGTCTCAAGTTTGAACCCCCATGACATTAGTTGTGTGACAGGACCCGACCTAAATTTCATTTTGGAATTCGTGTCGAACCCTGTGCGTGTTCGACACCTGGCAAGTTTCGAGCACAAATGACCAAAATACCCCTTACCTTAGTTCCAACTTAAAACCACATAAGAGTTTGTAACTTCTGCGGGAAAACACCTCTACAGTCGGCTTAAAACTTATGTTTTTGATTAAACTCTAAACATTCAAAATTGATCCCAACCACATATACCAATAGCTAGAGCTCATAAAATAGATGAAGAATCATACCTTAATTGACGGATTCCGTCGCCGAACACTGGAAACACCGCCTGAAAGTTTAGAGCAAATCGGAGCTTCCAATCGAACCAATCAATGCCACACTAATTTTCGAGCTCCAATAAGGCCTGGGTTGGGTAGAGAAGGAAGAGATGAAGATTTTGACTGTAGTATGGGGTCTTGGGGTGATCGGAGATGCGGCAATTGGCCGGCGAAAAGCCGGCCTGTGTAAAACCGCGACACAAAGAGGGAGAGGGAGAGGGAGAGGGAGAGGGAGGAGAGAGAATCGGGGAGAGAGAAAAATGAGGAGAGAGAAAATCTGATTCCCCCTTTTTTTAAATTGACTTTTGACTTTCCAATTTTACCCAATTTTGTTTTTAGCCATTTTGTCATTTATTACAACTCGGAATTGAGCGTACAGCATGTCTACGAACTAGTATCGACGAGCCCCAAGCAACGGTGCAGCTAAATTCCCCAAATTCTTCTCCGAACAAAAAGTCAACTCTAAGCCCACTAAGATACTCTCAGGGTAAAATTGTCTTTTACTTTAATAATTTAAAATTTTAATTAAATTTCTAGGAGCGGGATATTACATTGTGTGTGTGTGAAAACCCCATCCACTGTAGTTTAGATTATCGCTTATACTTTTAAAAAGTTGCTCAAATCCTTGACCAATTGTCCAACTCCTCACTACTTGGCTGGCTATAACCCTTTTCAATACAAACTCTCTATACAAATCTCAAACATTTAACCCTAAATTTCAAAATAGTGTCATTTTTTTCTTCACATAATTCAGTCATCAAATTGCATTGAGCAATAGTTCAATTCCATAACGTATCAACCATAAGAGAGTATATTGTCTAGCAATCCCAACTAGTGTGACGCAGCACAAGTAACATCTCAAACTGAATATGCAGGTTGCAAGTAATTATTAACTAAAAATCTATATTGAAAAAGCTATAAGGTTAATGGTACAGATTCCAGAACGTGTATCAGATATACTGCACAAAACGCTCAAAAAGAAGGTCAAGAAGCAGAAATGTAAAAAGAAATGCAAAATTAAACATGGACCCATTTGGAAGAAGAAGAACATCGATCAGAAGGTGATAAAGAGGAATAAAGTGAAAAATAAAAAATAAATAAAACGCAGGCCCATCTCTGTTTCAACAAACATAAACACTGAAGACTGAAGACAGAGAAAGAGAGAGCAAAAAGCAGCGAATAGAAAAAATTAACAATGAGAAAGAGAGCGCATATATTTCACGTTTATCGAAGTGTGGGTCAACAAAATGAACATCCATAACATAGAGGGTCTTGGATTTCCGAGCCATATGCTTTGCTTTTGAATAAGGCTTTGAAGCCTTTGATTGCTCTTCCAGTGGTCGTACCTCTCAGTCTCTCAGGCTCATCACCAACAACAGCAACCATTCCTCTTTTATTTCTTTGCTTTCCCTTTTGCCTTCTTTGACGCCCATATGCACAATGCATGCACGTTTTCGACTCACAATAACTATTTTCACTGTCCACGTCCCATGACCAAACTCATCAAATATCGAGAGAGAGAGAGAGAGAGTGTGTGTGTGTGCGCGCGCGCTTTAATTTTTTGCTTCTGGCATTCTGGTTTGATTGCTTTATTCGTCCATTACTTGGCAGCCTTGGTTCTTGCAAAAGCAAATCCTTGATTCCTTCTCTTTTTCCTAAGATGACCGGCCCTTTTTGGCTTACAATACTAAAATGTAATTATCACATCGATCTCCGAAGAGATCAACAGAGATTATATCTTTCTATTCTAACGTGACAAAGTTTTAAAATAGGTACATAATAATTTTGAATTTAAAAGAATGGGTACATTAATCTATAAACAAAATTTGAACTAAAGAGAATTGGTAGCAATTGATGGAATGAAAATTGAATATATTGCAAGTAAAAAAAATTTCTCACGCCAAAAGAACACGTAGAAACTAAATTGTTTGTAAAAGAAATAAATAAGAACATTAAATGTCACGAATTTGGAAAAAAAAATAAACATTAAATTACACTAAATCAGTTGAAAATAAAGTTAATAGTATAATAATAAATCAACACAATTAATTGAGGAAAGGTAAACTGTAATGAGGGGTATTTTTGGAATCTGAAAAGTACAATAAATTAAATTTGTAGCTTAATTAGGTATTGGCTTTGATTTATAGAAAAATATCGTTATGGTTTGTAGGTAAGAATTAATGAGTTTGAAGGAGAAAAGATAAATTTACTATAATTTTTTTGACGGAATTTGAAAGGATGAAACATTGGGGACCATGTTTGATTCTTAAAGTAGTAACAGTAAACACTATAAATAAAGTGTTGACAAAAGACGCATCAAAATCCTGTGTTTGATTACATCAGTTCCTAATTTCGACCACTTATAAGAAAAGGCAATGATATGTTAGAGTTATTATTTTGACCTATATAGCTAGGGTTTTATCATCATAGCCCATGCATGATGCACCATTCTCTACCAAAATTTTAGAATACTTGTTGCTCACTTGGATTTGGTTGAGATGCTGAATGGTTGCATGCATGGTTTTTAGTGGGATTTTTGGCGCTTTCTCAGAATTTTCCTTCAAAGTCGTCAACTTTCACTTTCACCCATGTAAAACAAATAAGTACTTCCACTGATCTTATCATTCTTATTATTATTGAAAAATCATTATACATAGTACTGTTTTGTATGTATAATTATGATGCTCTCTTTCTCTCTCTTCCCATCTGTCTCTCTGACTTAAAATCTAAATGTAGTAAACATGTTTTCCTTTGGAGGTGAAAACTGAAAACACATTAACACCTCAGTGAATCTCATAAAAAACATGAGACAAGAAGCTTTCTTGGAATTCAAATTTTGCCACATTTAGAGGAATTGGGGAAAACGGGGGAAGTGGAGTCAGTGTCGACCCTCTCTCGATCAAGTTTCTTGATGATACATCACTTTTCCTTCATTAATGAGAGAGAGAGAGAGAGAGAGAGAGAGAGAGAGAGAGAGAGGGAGACACCATTGAAGAGGATGCTGGTGAAGGACTTAATAAAGGCAACTCTTTTCAGAGCAATGGTGGAATGTGGATCAACTCCCTCAACAAAGTACTTTAAAAACAAAATGAGAGAGACAGAGAGAGACTTGCAATCAATGCACCACTGCATGGACATAATAAATTAAACTGCAGAATCTCTCTACATGTATAAACTTCAATCTCCTCTTCATTCATGCATGTATATATATTTTTGAAAAAATAAATTAATTGATTTGCAGCTTTTGTCAAGTGGTGTTCAATGAAGATTGTACGAACAAAAACACACACTTGGAACCATGTTTCAGCCACAGATTTTCATAGCATATCACATACTAATTTCAAGCCAAAGAACCCTAGTGTTTCATAGTAAATCAAACCAGAAACGGTGCGGAGTGAATTTTCTCATTGTGATGCATGCAATTGGTACTATTAATGCATATGGCTGAAGAAGATATGAGAGATCGATACGATGAAATGAAAATTTTTCAACAGGAGTACCATGGATGATCAGCTCATAGTGTCAGATACAAACCCATATGGTACATACACACACCATATAATTAGTTAATACACGATACAAAGAAGCACAATAAGTACTCAAAACAAGAAAGAAAGAAGAAAAAAAAAAAGCAAATAAAATACAAACCAGAAAGACTACCATTTCTTAATTATTGGATCCATATCCACCTCTAATCATCATCAAGGACGGTAAGGGCTCGTGCATCATCTTAATTATACACTGGTTTAATTTCTGGCTTGGAAAACTTACAAGAGATGGCTTGTGGATGAAGAGTTGAGACCTGATAAATCTGTCCACGCATTCAAATTTCCACCCCAGAACTGATTATTGTTGTTTTCAGAAATATTAGTACCCAAAGAAGGTCTTGTCAAACTAAGTCCACGGTTGTCTTCAACTTTCACTGGAGGGGGTAGCCGATCACCAGTATTATTAACCCTAGAATTATTAACAGCCATAGGATCAGTTGATGCTTGATGATGATGATGATGATGATCAACTCCTTGATCACCAGTTTGAAATTGGTATAAACCTGTTGAGGGTGATGAATCAAACCCAGAACCACCTAGGAATGGAATTTGCTGCAAATTCAAATTGCGCCACTGGTTATCTCCTCCTAATATTCCACCACTTAAATTGTTAATATTATTGCCTCCTATCTGATGAAATTGAAACCCCATATGATGGTGGTGATCAGTCTGTCCCTGCTGGATCTCATTGAAGTTTAATCCCATGTTCCCAGCTCCACCATAACGTCCAAGACTTTGGATTGATGAGGCCAGAAATGGTAGGGATGGATGAGTTGGCGGTGGCAGTTGTGACAAGTGAGTATCAATCATATGATGATCAGATAAGTTGGAACCTGTTTGAATATGATCGGTACTTGTGGCCGCTGGAGATTTGGACCTGCTGCTGCTGCTGCTGTTGCTTTTGCTTTTCTTGTTTCGACGGCATCCTCCTCCCACTGGAACATTCCTTAGGGCACCTCCTCGGGTCCAGTAACGCCGACATGTCTTGCAGAAGTGGCGAGGCTGAGAGAGGCTGTAGTTGTTGAAGTAGCAAAATTTGGTGTTGGTGGACTCACACCTCGGACACTTGAGGGCGGTTTCTGGCTGTGGAATCTTTGCCATACGGGCTCGATCAGACATCGAACTAGGTCTGATGGAGCCCAGGCCACCTCCACCGGTACTCCCTCCGCCACCGACATGAGTGAGTGGTGGTGGAGGCAGCGGTGGAAGCTCGAGTGGATTTTCACTTCTAGTAGTACTTCCCAGCGGATGATGATTTGGTTGCTGCAAGATAATAAAATTCCAAAGTAACTATGAGTTAAGCATAAGGAACATATATTTCTGGTATATTCACAAAAAGATATATCACCAAGGAATAGGAATAATTATATCTTTTGAATTTGCTTTTTTTTGTTCTTCCCTTTTTTGTTTTGGTGAAGATAGAAGGTGTTGATGGAAAAACTGGAGCTAGAGAAAACCTCACCTGGTGCCAATTGGGAGGATCTAAATAGACTGGAATAGATGAGAAAACCATGGCGTTTGATCTTTATTTCTTTTATAAAGTTTGATGGGTCTTTAGGAAATATGGTGGTGGAGAATCACACCAAGGGAATACCAGAAACAAGAAAGAAAGAAAGAAAGAGAAAAGAGAAAGCAAGAGAGGAGGAAAGCAAGGGAGAGGCTTTTGTATATTTTTGCTTTTATTCCCTCATTCTCATCTCTTTTTGTTTTATTATATTTTTAGGGTTTTGAGTGGAGGAAATTTCTTCGCATTTAAGCTTTCTTTTGAGATGCTGCGGACTGTGATTTCATTAGTGCTAAAAAAAGTCTACTTGCTTCTTAGCCTGCTCATGCATGGAAGAGAGAGAGAGAGAGAGAGAGAGAGAGAGAGAGAGAGAGAGAGAGAGAGAGAGAGAGAGAGAGAGAGAGAGAGAGAGAGAGAGAGAGAGAGAGAGAGAGAGAGAGAATACGTGACACAGTAAAGCAAATTACATATCACTATCTATTTGGCCATTGTGGTGGGATCGCCGCCTCAAGTGTAGTCATCAAATTAATCCTGATTAGGAGTTGCACGGAATCATTAACATTAATTATGGCATTAATACTTTTACCAACATGACTAATTTTCCTTAAAGTTGTGTATAACGTTCTAACTCACCGTTGCCCTTAATCATTCTGTCAAGTGTGGTAACATTTTTTACATCGTCATTTGAAATCTCAGAAACGATAGTTTTTCAATAAAATAAACTAATTCACTGTTATTAGTATTACCCTTTTTGTCACCCTATTTTATCATGCAGCTCACCATCAAAGTAATTGAAAAACTGACTGAGTGCACCTTTGAGAAGGGTTCGTTTTCTTTTTGTAATCTTGTTGGTTGAAATAGATAAAATGTTTTTTTTTGGGTTTAGAGACTTGTAGCGAATAGTGTGAGAATTACGTAATATAAAGTGCGTCAAAAGACAATCGAATAAGAGAATCATATGAGTTCATAAGTAAGACACACAATTACAAGAAGAATGTTAAAATTCATACGTGAGAGAAACCGTCACATCATTTATTTATTTTTACTGGTATTAAACTCTTAACCAAGAAGGAATGTTGATGATGTAGAGTGATTAAGAAGTATGGGTGGGACGAAGGGGATGCTAAAAGTGTGAACCACATGATCCACATCCTAACCTAAGATTATTATATATATGCCCAAAAAACAACGCAAATTAAAGGTGTTAAGTGGGGTTTTTTCTTCTTCTATACTGTCGCAAAAAAATAAATAAATTATAAGTTCATATTAATTCCGATATGCTAAATTACTGTGATAGATAAGACTCTTTTTTTTTTTTTTTTCTAAGTAGTCAATTACGACAGAACATCCATAAAGAAAATATCTTTAACGTGCCCCAAATTTTATCCATCTTTATGGCTTTTTAAGCGTAACAAAATCTTCAAGTTGTCTCACAATCACAACTTTAATGCCAAACTCATCAGAATTTATAAAAACAAAAGAGAACATCCATCTTTGTCATTTATATATTATTTGAGCTAAGTGAGCACTAAGTGGAGTTAGCTAGCTAGAGTTTCGATCTTTCTTTCTTTCTTTATCTTTCTTTTTTCTTTTGTTACTAGTCCTTTTCTGTTTAATCACCTTTTCCAGAAAGAGACCCAATGGTTTGCAGGTCGCTATATATTATAGAATTTCTCTTTTGGGTGTGGGGCTGCACTGCACCACAATGGGGGCTAACGTGGATGCGAGAACGAGCCACATAATAAATAAAAGCCAAAGCTTCGTCTATAAGGAATCTTCTTTTACTGATCACAGTAAGTTCAATTCGTAGACAAGAAAATGTCATAAAATATTAAACTTTGGATTCCATATATGGATCATTCATACATACCCTTCTTTATAAAGAAACGATCTATCAATCTCCACACACACAGCCGTTGTTTAAGACAAAGTAATCACCTCGCCTCCCTCAGTTAAACATGCATGCATTTGAGGTTTTGTTTTGTATGGTAGAAAATTATATGGTTGTCATGATCTATAAAAAAATCGATGTAAACGATTGCACTAGAGAATGGTGTGCACTCTCTTGGCTTGCTTGTTTCTGTTTCTCCTCCCTTTGTTGCTTCTTGCTTTTCAATGAAGTATTTTTCGACCCAAAAAGAAGAAGAAGAGAAATGATAGAACCTCAATCGACTTTTACCTACGCCTACCATTGATATAGATACTAACTACATTAGTATTTCTATATATATATAATAAAAGGCATGTTGGTTTTGAGGCCACGAAGGCGACCAAGTAAAATACTCTTTTATGGATCTTTACTTTGTGTTTGGATCAGGAAATCTAAGTGTTCTAAGGAATTCCATGATGGTGGAAATTAATGTTATTAAATTTGTGAAGTTTCTTGTTTATTATGTTTAGCTAACCTAAAAAGGAATGAAAAAAACGCTAGATGATGTTATAGGATACAATACTAGCACGAGGAAAGAAAAACCTAAAATATATAAGATTACTTGGTGAAATATGATGCTATTAAAAAAGAGGACATATTATCACCTACATTTACATCATGTATGCTATATATATATATATATATATATATATATATATATATATATATATATCTTTATATCAATATAATGTGTTTTTTTGAAGAAGGTGACATTAACCCTCTCTCTCTCTCTCTCTCTCTCTCTCTCTCTCTCTAAATGTTAAAGACAATGAAAATTTCTCCAAGATCCATTTTCTTGGAGGAGATTCAAACTTGTGTTGTTAGAGCATCCATAATGGTTGTTCAATAGTTAGAAATTTGAATACTTTAGTATAAACAATTCCACAATTTTTTAGACAAACAATTCTACAATTTCAACTTCGTTTAACTTGATACTTTACTAATATGGGGTTATAAAACTATATGGGATATTAAATCCCTTTCTAACCCCAAATATATTCTAACAAATGTAATGATATTATTTATTTTATTTTTCTTAGATAGCAAGATATAATTAAATAAAGTATTTAGAAAATTAAAAATTCCATAAGATGTTTGCTAGGCAATATGTATGAGATAACTCACCTACAATAAAGTGTGTTTTAAACCTAAAACGTAGTCTAATCAATAGACAACACTGACCCAGAAATGAACTTATACATATATGAATTTGGGTTTTGACAAAATCACAAAACAAATGAGAACTTTTTTCTTTTTTGTTACATTGGAAGGAAAGAAATCCATGGGGTTTCGAACCTGAATGTCAAGCAGGGGGAAGGAGGAGGCCACCAATGTGGTACCTGCTTTCGACGAGAAAAATCAATGCTATATGGTAATCGCTTGAGAAAAATCCAAGGGATATCAGAAAAAAGTTGAGTTCAACGCTAAAAAGCATAGAAAAATTTGTAGACGACTTCTCAAACTGTGGCCCCATCGGCTCTTAATAATGAATGAACAAAAGTGGGAGTGGGGGGTTTTTGTACATCTCCTGAAATTAAGAAAGTATGGGCTGGTGGCGCCCCCATAGTCCAATGATGTAGCCAAACATCAACGTCAATCTTTTTCATCAGATGCCTATGGTCGGGGAAATACTCACCTACTCCCAGGTGTATACACCCGCCTATGTAGTCGGGGGATATGAACCTCAACTCAACCATCCCGAGTTGTATACAAACTTAGCAAGGGTGCATACATCCCACCTAGTGCCACATCATCAATTTGTGGATCCCAACTATAGTCTATAGGAGAAATTTCTTATGTCCGCTGCCTACCGAATCAGGTGAATTATCCAACCTCCCTCACAAAAGCAAATGCCCCCCTTATAATTTGATCCCACCTTTGCTGCTATAAATGGCAGTAGCTCCTCGCAACCCTAGAACTCTTCCAACACTCCAATAGAATTAGGGTTTTGAATAATTCAATATATTTTTATTCTTCTCACAATGAGGTATTTATAGTGATACAAATACAAGCCTATTTAGAAAATGTATAGAATAAGGAAAAATGAAATAAATACAATGTCGATCAAACTGGTATTCCTATAATTACAAATCAATTATAAAAAAAAAAATTGTCTATAATTCCTACCTTGACTCACGCCAACACCAACAACTGACACCTTCTTGGCAAATTGACAATATACGCTACGAAATATATACGACGTGAACTGAGCAGAGAAAGTAGAGTTTAGCTCCTAAAAGTAAACACTAGTGTTGTTACTTGTGAATATTTTATTTCTTGTTTGAAATTTCCTCGCCTTAACAATCAACAAAATGAGTCAAAACTCAAAAGCATGAGAAATCATGCTTGTCCAACGTTCAGTTCAAGTTAAAATTTGCTGACGTTTATCGAATATTTTTCATCTAAAGGGGGGTCGCAACGCAACTCATAAAGATGTGCAACCTTAACTGGAAATAAACTACTATTATTTTTTTATTTTTTTTATTACATTGGAGGAAAGAAGCTCCAACATCTAAAGGGGGGTCGCAACGCAACTCATAAAGATGTGCAACCTTAACTGGAAATAAACTACTATTATTTATTTATTTTTTTATTACATTGGAGGAAAGAAACTCGAACCTGGGTGTCATGGGGGAAAGGGGAATCCACCACCACTGTGGTGGGAACCCATTGGCTACTATTTTTCTTTTGTCTTGTACAATTACAATATACCATGTGGAAGCGTCATGCATTCAATTATGTTCATCTCCACTCCAACATAGATGACCACGAAAATCTTGCATTCTCAAATTCCAATAATAGATTTACTTTTCTAAAATTACCAATATATATATATAAATTTTCTTATCCGGACATCCGGATGTTATTATCGTGCAGACGTCATGTATTTTGTATTATTCCTCATTGCTTTTCTGTTTGTTTACAGTGACATCTGGACATCCGAATAAGAGAATAATTATATATATATATATATATATATTGGTAATATATTCTAACAACATATTTCTTACTCTTAGTCTTATTTTCAATTTTTGTTCTTTTAATTAGTGGCTGAAATGTTTTAGAATAATAGAGAGGATAGATTTCCCTTAATAATGGTGGATTCAGTTTAATTTATCTTATTTAATATTTGATTATTTGTACTTTAAATGAAGGCCAGAATTTATGCATGGGTGGAGCTGGCTCATAATCTTTTTGTTTAGGCTTTATTATTTTTATATTAAGAATATTGCATGCATATCTCATCGTGCTTCCTGCTGCTGATTTTATATTAAATGAACGTGCGGAAGATTCTACTTGTTTGTTTATAAATAAATCGATCCCAATCGAAAAAGACTGATATTTGGTTGGTTTAGCGGTGTTAGAATCTAATTCTCCATTCAATTTTAGCAGAGTACGGCCTTTTGCTCCATTTTTTCATGCCAAAAGCTACCTCTTCATGTGGGGAGATATGTTTAGTTGGAAAGGAACCAAATTGCAGCTTTAACATATATTAACTTATCCATTACCACCTCTCTCTCTCTCTCTCTCTCTCTCTCTCTCTCTCTCTCTCTCTCTCTCTCTCTCTCTCTCTCTCTCTCTCTCTCTCTCTCTCTCTCTCTCTCTCTCTCTCTCATACACTCCCACCGGGGACTCTTTGCGCGTAGACAGATAATGTTCTTGCCCCACAAGCCCTACGCACTTTTTTGGGTTTGATATGTAAATGATAAAATGGATTATTGGTTAGACCTAAGTTGCTCGCTTTTTTTGTATAAACCTGCATGAATCAAGCAATTATGAGGGGGTCAACTACATCAAAAGCAAGGTTAGCCATCCTATTTCAAATAGAGAGATGGTACGTACCATTTATGATTATTTTTTTAATGTCAAAGCTAGGTTGCAACACAAGTGGATGTGATTCGTTAATAATATTGCAGGTGATTGGCTATGGTACATTTTATCAATACTCAGTCAAGTTAAATTACTAAATGCAAGCCGAACATAATTAACGTTAGATACCATGTTAGATATGCATCATGCACTGTAGATTGTACTAAGATATTGTTGTGTTAGAATTCTATATGTGCTAGCCATATGAGACTAACTAGCACAACCAATACGCACATCTTCGACTCATCTAATAATCACTGTGGGAGAGAACAAATCTGCTGTGGTACCAAAGTTAAAAGCTCTCTCTCTCTCTCTCTCTCTCTCTCTCATGCTTTAATTTGGTCAAAAGAATTACCAGAAAACCTATCACAGCTTCACAACACACGATGGGAAATATTAGGGCCCATCTGGCAATGTTTTTGGAGAATATTTTTAGAAAATGAAAATGAGAAAACGAACTTCCATTTTCAAAATTCGAGAACATGTCTAGTAATGTAATTGGAAAACAATTTCAAAAAATAAAAATGTGTCTGGTAGTACAATGGAAAATAACAAAACAAAGAAGATGTAACTTTAATTCAAATACATTATGTAATTTTTTTTTAATACAACATTATGTAATCAATATATTCGAGTTTAAAAAAAAATAGTACGTATATTATTTTTCAAAAGTATTTTTTTAATCATCTAAAAGAATATCATTTAAAAAAATACAATAAAATTCTAAAGTATAAACCTAGAATTATCTTTATAAAAAATTAAAATGAAACCTCAACCCAACTTTCTCTTTCACTCTCTGAAAACCCACCCCAATTCTATCGCCTCCTCTCTCTCTCTCTCTCTCTCTCTCTCCAAAATTAAAACTCACACATTGCCTTCGGCCCCACCACTTACCATTGTAGGAATCTCATCAACCCACCTTTCTCCATCTCTCAATCATCTTCTTCATCATCATACAAAAAGAAGATTACTATGAAAACATAGAAGACCCACTAATTTCAACAAGTAAGGAAAGAAGACCCATGTGTATTTACTGATAGAAGACTCCTGATTTCACCCCAAAAAAAAAAATAGAAGATTTAGTGTGGAAAAATCACTAGCTTTAGATAAATGGAAGACAGAGTGAAAAGATGCTGAGAATATTATTCGGAGATTACAAAATATGTGTCCGCGTTTTCACTAAAAATGCTGAAAACGTTTTTTGTTGTTTTCAGTTTTTGTACTTGATTTAGAATAATTTTCACAGTTTTGTTTTCCACATTTTCTCTCCGTGCCTACCGAACACAATCTCACCTATTTTTATTTCGGGGAACAGAAAACGGGTCCATACAACATTACCGAACATACCCTTAGTATCTAGCATTTGTGCATGCCGACAAAATATATTATTATTTCAACCGAGGTTTATTTAGTGTAGGAGGCAAGCCACATTGCTGACATATTATATTAGGTTCCGGAAAGACATAACTGGTGGTACCTGCATGAGCACAGAAATCAATATCAAAAAAGAAAAAATTGTGGAAAATAAAAGTTTCTTTTCAGTTCTTTTACCGTTCTACTAATGAACGGGTCCCCTCCCCACTAACTATATATTTGTGTGTGCTTTAAGAAGCTATATTTGACTCGAGTGTGGAGATAAATGCTCTTATTATTAAAGAATTATTAAAAAATATATGTTTCAAAAATTCTTTAATATTTTTGTTGTACAAGAATTTTATAGTGAGGGTCTTATCTAAGACTCTTATATGACTTCATATCTCTTAACTGTTGGATCAAATTGGCAGTTTGATCAAATTGATTAGGTTGATTCAACAATTAAAAGATAGAACCTCAATAAAGGACCTTAGATAAATTCTTCACTATAAAATGACTCGTTTGTTACAATAGAAAAAGTGGGAGAATAGTACTAAAGGCCCAGTTGGCAAACTAACAAAGGCCTAAGAAGCCAGTCCTTATGCAATAGAGTGCCCAGGCCCACAGAAAAGAGCCATGTTGTGACTCTCGCAGACCATGCCAATGCACAGCATTCATTCGTTCCTCGTATTGATACGTTTGGTTATAATTTTTTTCTTGTTTTTGATCAAAATGTTTGGTTATCTTTTTGGATGGTTATTTATTTATTATTATCTTATTTTTTTGTTCTTTTTTCATATGATCATATTGGTTTGGATATCTGATCGAACTTTGATTTGGTACGAGATTCACTGATGCCTCTTTGAATAGACGGTAATTCGAACTTTAATATGGACATAATAGTAAATGCTCGTAGCACTAGAGAGCTATAAAAAATTTATTTAAACAAAAGTATATTCCAAAAATTCTTGAATATTATTTGTTGCAGTAGTATAAGAATTTTTTTTTTAAATAAAAAAAAAATTGCTACTCACAAGCTAAACTAATGAACGACGATCCCAGTAACAAAATTTCAAGAAGGAGCAGCGTCGTTTGCATGCACTTGAAAAGCAGCATCTAGTTGATGCAGGTCGATCACAAATTGACCTTCCTTTGGACATGCAATGGTGGGATCCTCCACCCTTTGAATCTTGTATCCCAAGAAAGATTGGCACGCAGCGCATTTCACATCTGTCGCCAGTATGCTAAACGACGGATCACGGTATTCCCTATCTACCTCAGCCAAGTTAACACATTTTAGGAATATTCCATGTCTCTCCTGCAAAAGAAAGAAGAAGAAAAAAGCAGGTAACATGTTATAAAAACAAATTTCAATATGATTTTCCTGTTTTATTCTTCGAACTACCCTAATTGAGTTTAACTCTCACAAACCAGAAAATTAACCAATTTAATACTTGAACTAATTAAATCAACCAATTTAGCCATGGCTATTCTAATTAGTTCGGGATGCTAAATTGGCTGATTTTTAAGTTGAGGGTTAAGTTCGATTAGTTGATAATTCATGGGGTAAAACGGCCGAAAAGTACAAATCGTAATTTTAAAGAAAAACAACAAAAAGGATTGAGGAAACTGCATGAAACCAAAACCAGGACTCTAAAGTTACAAAGAAGCCCTGAACAACAAGAAGTAATAAGTGCTTAGGAGGTGATGATCGAAGAAGAAGAAGAAGAAGAAAGAAACAAAGACAAGAAGAAGAAGCAACGGCGGGAAAGATTGTTCATTGTGGGAACAGATGGGGAAGGTTTGGCCCTGGATAGCCATTAAATTTACAATAGCAGAGAAAATTCAGAAATACAATTTCCTTACTCCACCACATGCAGAATGCTTGCAGAACAAGAGATCATTATCCCTAAGATTATGAATTTAAATTACCTTCATAGTCACCCTAATGCAATCATTCGCTACGGCAATGACAGTACTGCAGTTCTTGCACTGTAGAATCTCCATTGCCATGAGTAATAAGCAAGAAAATTAACTGAAGATGTGCTTGGGAGGGAGGGATGTGCTTTATAAGGGACTCCAGGAAGTAGGAAACTTACAAAGAAAAACTAGGATGGAAATTGGGAAACTTGGAGGTTGGAAAAATTATAATTGGAAAGTGGGAATCTTAAGCCTCTTCATGCTTTACAATTAGGAAACTTGAGAAAAAAAAATTCGCATGCAAAGTGGGAAACTCGGAGGTTCTTTTCCCTCTCGTAATCTGAATATCAGACCCACTGGAATTGGATGTGATCATGAGAGGATTTCTTAATCAATTATTTTGTAATAACATTATCAAAAACGCAAAGAGGTTGATAGATGTGAGGACCTTTAAACCGTATAACGATATAATCAGTGAACTGGTCCAAACTAACCGGTTTGGATTATCTTAATCAGAAATTGGTCATATAGGAGAGATCTAGAGCGGTTGTCCACATTTTTTATTTCTTTTTTTAAAAGGAGCACATTTACTTCTCGAACACTCTACAATGTAATAATTTGGAGGAAGAAGCTTTTGGAAACTCGGTCTATGAAATCCCACACAAACTCGGTCTAGAAGCTTCTGGAAACTCCGTCTATATATATAACTGTCAAATAAAGTAGGGCAAATATTCAATTATGCCCATATTTTCTTATATTATTATTCTTCTCCAATATGGAGGTATTTATAAAAGTACAACCCTAAATAAAATAGGAAATAAATCTAAATTACAATAGAAAATAAAACTAAATTACAATATGAAATAATTCTTAATTATAATAGGACTAGACAAATAGGCAAGTAACCAAAATCCTAACTAAGTAAGGACTCGCCAACACTCCCCCTCAAGTTGGGGCAAAGATGTTTCGCATGCCCAACTTGACAAGCGAGTCGCAGAACACCATACTTGAGAAGCACCAATTGTACAGAAGTTCTTTTCTTCAACCACGAGTGAAACAAGTGACAAACTAAAGCAAAGTTCGAAGCATAAACACAAGAGCACAGAAACCCTGTGAACACGGCAAAAAACACATAAACCCTGTGAACACAGCAAAGAACACAGAAACCCTGTAAACAAGGCAAAGAATACAGAAACCCTGCGAACACGGCAAAGAACACAGAAACCACCTTTTTCTTCGGGATTTTGTACCCATTTTCCACAATATCCCATAGCTCGTGTGAAAGGAAAATGGTTTTCATTTTGATTTGCCAAAAATCAAAATTATCGCCATTGAAGATTGGCTCTCTGAGTTCGCCTCCTCCAGATCCAGCCATGTGAGACTCGATCACCGATATGAGCTTGAGTCACCGCAATAAGCTTTTGCTGTGAATCGGAGCTCACCCTAGCAAACACGACGCCCAAAAATTTTAGACCCAACCTGGCTCTGAGGCCATGTTAGAGAAAATCAACACTAGCAGCTGTGGAAGAGAGTATCAGAGAGAGAAGAGAGAAAACGATTCAGGAATTCTTCTATATTTCATTGTGTAATGAACACACACTTTGTCAGAGCATATTAGCTCACTCACACACACTCACACAAATAACCGTTGGAGGAGAGAGAAAGATAGACAGCTCCTAGCTTTAATCTCAACCATCCAACAATACTACCAATATGATTAAGACACCTGTCCAAGTCAAGTCCTATAAGACTTAACAAAATATCTTAGCCTATGAGCTAAGCCTTAACACTAAACAACACGATTACAATATTAAATCAGGTCACCATTTACACATTAACATCCTGCTACTAGGGGTGTGCCTCAGATCACTGTTTGTTTTGATATCGATGCCAATGGAATTTTGAATGTCCCTGCTGAGGACAAAACCACGGGGCAGAAGAACAAGATCACAATGGCAGAGAAGTACAAATCAGAGGATGAGGATCATAAGAAGAAAGTGGAGGCTAAGAATGCATTAGAAAACTATGCATACAACATGAGGAACACAGTGAGAGATGAACAGATCGGTTCGAAGCTCAATCCAGCGGACAAGAAGAAAATTGAGGATTCTGTTGAAGATGCCATTCAGTGGCTTGATGGAAACCAGCTCGCTGAATGTGATGAGTTTGAGGATAAGATGAAGGTGCTTGAAAACCTCTGCAACCCCATCATTGCCAAGATGTATCAGGGTGCCGGTGCCGAGGCAGGTGGCGGAGTCGTGGATGATGATGCTCCTCCTGCTGCTGCAAGCGGCGCAGGACCTAAGATCGAGGAAGTTGACTGAGATAAATTTATTTCATTCCATGAGTTTCTCTTTTTGGTTTAGGGTAGTCATAGTATGTAGCTGGAATATGTTTGAGAATTTAGTTTTGATTTGTGCCAGAGATTATGCATTTCAGTTTCTATCATTTTCCTTCCTAAACTCTTGACCTATAATTAATAATCGATTCGAGTATCCTGGATTTGTTGTTGCTACCAAATGGTATGATTTTAAAGTTCTAGGTGGCTAGAACAATTTAAGGTGTGCCTGAGGAACTATGTGATCATTCTGATGAGCAGCTGGAACGGGGACAAAATATATTCCTAATGTTAGCATGACAAGTACAGGTCATGCTGAGGACTAATAAATAAATAGTTCGTGGCTGATCTTGGTTGAGATGGTTGTTCCAAACTAATGATTTAATGCTAAAATGTTCCAAACCTCCAAGTCCATGACTAAAAACATTGGGATTGTAGATTTGATTCTAGCTAAAATGCAGCAAAAGCCAATTGATTCTAACACCTAATGGACCCTGCCTTATACAAATACAACATCTCTCATTATGAAATTAGTTTAGACGCCTCACAATTTGCTAATTTCATCCCCAATAAGATTTTCTCCTCTAATTTCCCAGTTTTTTTTTCTCAGATGAGAAAACTCATGGAACCCACACTCATGACAGCCCTATGTCCTCAATGGGGCAATTCGCCCACTACCGGTGACTTCCATGTCTGGCCACGTCCTCTCTCTTTCTCATGGTCCAAACCCGAAAGAGAGGAGAAAGAGAGAGCGACCGGACAAGAGAAGCTGAAGGCGGTGGGACAACTCCAACCACTGAGCGGGTGGGGTGAGTTTATTTCTTAGTTTCTAATCTTTCTATCCAGCATTTTATACGTTGCAATCTTGATGTCTAGTACAATTCAGAAGTTTTGTGTTTTGAGATAATGCATAAACAATATTCATGGTAGTCAACCTTTTCATGCATGAAGGAAAATATTGGAGTCAGACCCAAAAATAAAGAAGGAAAATATTGGAGAAGCCTCTTGAAAATATTGGGATTGAAATATTGCACGTACACGGAAATGATGACACGACTAATCTCAAAAACTAAGAAACGGGGACAAGGCAATAAATTTTTATTTATATTTATAATAATACTTATATATTAAATAAAACAAAATATTGATGTTCATGCTCCAATTTCACAATACGATATAGTGAAATTCATGCTTTCCAAGCCTTTCAAATGTAGTTTATTAAATTTATATGAATTATAATTGAATTAACACATTTGTTCAACCCAAGTATGAGTTAACTAGTGTCCGGAGAGTGTCTTGACCTTGTGCATGGGTGTTGGAGGAGTGTCCGAGTGTCCAACACTCTAACACTTGGGCTTAGTGGAGTGTCCTACAACTCTATATCTCTTTATATATATACATTATCTTTCAACCTTCCTCACACCCTCTCATCCTTGAACCCCCTCCATTACCAATTCTCTGTTTATTACTGATAACTATTAACTACAAGAAAACACTTTATTACTGATAACTATTTAACTACAAGAAAACACTAAGTATAGATACAAAGGGAACACCAAACCATAGCACAAACACAACCGACATATGAAGAATTGGCTCGACTTTCTCAGTGGCGGTTGTGTTATCATCAGAATGCACACACATGAGAAGAATGTTGAGCCAATTCAGATGCATGTTGGAATCATACATTGTGGTTTACTGTAGTTTCTAGTAGTAGTAACATGTCAGACTAGAAAACAAATTAATAACTTAAACCTTCATTCTACTGAAGGAACGACTCAGGTTTACATATTACTGGAAAACTTCCTTATATCAAATTAACTGCAACATAAATGTTGTCAAGAATTCTCCATATCTATTGACTCAAACAGGGAAACTATATGTGAACATTCTCAGGTGTTACAATAGAACAGCTTCCATACTAAGCCTCTGTCACTGATGATTCCAAAAATCATACCTCAATTTAAACTTTCTCTCTACAAAAACCCAAACTACTTCCTTCCCCTGCTCAACCTCTGCAAGTGGTAATTGATGCTTCCCATTGACTTTCTGTTTTTGTTGCTCTGTAGTAAAGGAGTCAGACACATTAGGGCAGTCCTTGAAAAAAGTTAGTCAACTGAAATAAGGGGTAAACTTTAAGCATTAAGAACGACATATGGAAAAGAAACTATGAAGATGCAGAATTCACAGACAGAACAATGAAAATCTACCTGAGCATCCATACAAGTACCCAAAAGTTCCTTCTGCTTTGCACACTTGTCATCACTGTTATGGTTAAGAGCCAAGCAGTTGAGAAATGCTAGCATATCCTTCATGCAAGGTTTGCTAAGAGCGCCAAATTTCTTTGGATTAATATATACAGAGCCAGCTTTCCGACCCATTCTTTGATTCAAACAACACCTATCCAGGCAAGAAACTGTTAGGCTCACTCAACTCATCAAAGAAGGGTTCGAATAATCCAGTAGTAAATAAGATGGAATACATCATGAGGAAAGCTACAATAAAGAGAACATTGCAAACACTATTAATTTTGTGAACTATCCTTGATGTCTGTTATACGATAAAAAGTCCAAACCAGGTGGTTTGGGAACTAAGGAAGTTTTTAGAATCTAAAGCTTAGAAACAAACTGATACCATAACTCAAAAGGCACACAATAAAGAATTCAGATTCAATTCAATTGTGTGGCACCAAAAGATTTTTATTCATTTTAATCGTGTGGCACAAAAAGATTCTTCCTTCATCTTCCAGATTTATTAACCCTACAAAACTCTCACAATCAAATCTATTAAAGAGTTACCAGAGCTCCTCATTTAACAATGAATATAGAATAATATTGTTTACCCATGTAAAACCAAATAATTAATTAACTTGCAAAAATACAAACTTTAGAATATTTATCAGTAAGGGATCTCATACAGCAATCATTAAAGCATAGTTTTACATATGTAATTTGTTTACTTGTCCAAATGTAAAATGCACATTCATCATATGCTTTAGCCTACTCACTTGACCTTGCAAGGGATTGGAAAAAGATAAAATAAATGAAAACAGTGACGACCCAATGTGTATATAAGGTACAAGCCCTTACAGAAGTTGTATTTCAATGGGCGAAATGCACTATCATATGCTGCTGCATTACCGTCATCGTAAAATTCTTTCAAACTCCAGTGTGTCTCATCCATAGCATACAATACTTAATTTGAACATAATGGTTTGAAGCGTTCACATTAAAAGAAACATGCGAGCTCACAGAGCAGAAGTTACGAAGCTTGAAAACCAAGAAGATGGATTCTCTTAAACTATTAGAACAAGTTCAATTGAATGTTACAAAGCTTGAAAATCAAAACATAGCACAAACAAATATTCTTGCTGTTATCTGCAAGCACAAATATTGATACAACATTCAGAACAATAATGAACAAAAACCCCAGTGCAGTGTAAACGAGCAAAAACAGATTATCCAAGCTGCAGTGCAAATCAGCAAGCATACTTTGACCCACTTGCAGCGCAAATCAGCAAACCAAAATTAACCCAGTTGCAGTGTCAATGAGCAAAGCACAAATTCACCCAGTTGCAATGTAAATAAGAATGAACACTAAAGGCAAATGCTAATTAACTTCGATTCCATTTTTTCCCAAATTTGATGACCAATGAACACCCTTTGAATCGTAACCGAATAAAAAATCAAAACCCATTTATTCAGTACTTCTTCTTTGACGAATGAAATCAAACCCAATTCTGGCAAGACAGAAATGAAAGCATGATAAATAGAGAACAACAAATAGAGGAAGCGCGGAGAAAATTACCGAATCGGTGACTTAAACCAGAAAGAGATAGAGCTAAAGACGGACAGTGCTACTCTAGGGCTTGCTGTTCCTTCGAAATTGTCTATAGTTTTATGTTGGTGATTTTGCAGAGATTGCCAAGTTCTTCGCAAACGGGACTGACCGTGAGAGGTCCTAGCTGATTGGGCTGGGCATAATTACAAGCCCATGGTTATGGACTGACTTAAACTGAGTCAGCCCGATAAACTCAGGCTTGGGTAATTGGCGCCTTTGGCTAGCCTTATTCGAATAGGCAGAGAAATTTTAAAATAAAATTAGACAAAAATATACGCCCAAAGCAAATCTGAATTTTTTCTATTTTTTGTTTTGTACTTTTTTCGCTAGACAAAAATTAAATGGAATAGGCAATAACGAAAGTGAAACATGAAAAAAGTACGAAGACATATAATTCAAAAATAAACTTAAGAAGTAAAGTAATTGTTGTTACATTCTTGTTCTAAATGGGATATGATTAAAACAAATCAGGCCGCTACACAAATTAATCTGATACACTTAATTGCGAGTTAATTTTTTCTACGTGGCGTGAATGAGGGTCGAATTTTTTAGTGGATCAATTTTCTTAAAGGGATTATGTTGTTTTGTGAGATTGATTGGACAGTCCAACCTAATCAAAGATTTCGCATATAATTAAAGGGGGAACTAAAGTCTCGTCCATTGTATGGAACAAAGGTAACAATTTACAGTTAGCAATCAAGGGAGGCAATCTTATGCCAACATTGCAAAAGCAAGGGAATTAAAATCATGTCAGATGTATTTCTACTGCTATCAGTACCATAGCATCTAAACAGATCATGTAATTTTATTTTTTTGGGGTCGAAACAGAACATGTATAAGTGGAAGCATATCAAAATCCAGTACAAATTTGTCAAACCAGATATCTTCTATTTCCAGTGACGGATCCAGGAATCTTCCTCATGGCGTCATAGTATAAAAGTTCCAAAAAAAATTTAAGATGAAAAAAAACATTGAAAATGAAACGATTACATTCAAAATTCATGTAAAAAACAACATTACAACTGATGAAGATGATGAATTTCTCATAAAAAATCGTTCCATAATTCTACACATAAATTAATTAAAATAATAACTCACATTAATTAAAGAACACACCAAATCTATATCAATTAAGAATTAACCACACAAAAATTCATAAACCAACCTAATATAACCAATTAATCAACAAATAAATCATCCTATAAATCAAAACAACATAATCAACCCATAAATTCAATTTCAATTCAATTAAATACATCATACATAATTATTTTAGGCTTAGGGTTTTAGAACTAACTTGTATTGTGAAATTTCACAATAATACAATGACGACGGAGCAGGTGGTGGACGCGGCGGCAAGCTGGCGGCGGCAATGGAGTAGATGGGGGTGAGATTGGAGGGTTAGGGTTGAGGAGAAATTGATTTGGGGGTTTTGGAGTGTTTCGGGTGGCATTTGTTTTGGGGGAGAGGGACTGATTGTAATATATATATATATATATATATATATATATATATATATATATATTTGTTTTAAGACTTGGACCAAAACGGGGTCGTTTTGGCTAGGTCATTTTTAAAAAAATCCTTGCTCCAAAACAATGTCGTTTTGCTCCAGGTCTTTTAAAAAAATTTCCTTGGGCCAAAACAATGTCATTTTTCCAAGGAGTTTTTTATAAATAAAAAAAAAGAAGCGCTGGCGTCTTCTTCTTCCTACGCGCAACTTCTTCTTCCTTTCTCAAGCCAAAGGTCAAGCACTTGGAGGGCATTTCATGTGGTCATACAACTGGCTCATGTGGACCTCCAAACCTATTTTCATGACTTCCATGGGGTCGTTTGACCCCCAGTAGGCACACGTCGACTTATGTTATTGCCCCAGTAAGCGCTGCCTTCTTCTTGCTTATGTTATTGATTTCTAATCACGGTAGGCACACCTCGACTGCTATAAAAATTATTTAAACTCCCATTCAACACTCAATCAAGTTGATGGATGTGTGCCTACCTAAAAGATAATTAAGTTGGTGGATATGGACCCTTCTCAATCCAAAAGTTCCAACACCACTCCACTAATTTGGCACCATCATCTTTCTTGAAACATGGTGATTGCCAATTCCCCATAATTCGAATTTCTTTATCTAGATGGCCTCTCATGATTAGAAATCAATAACATAATCAACTATTTAATCCAATATTAGGGTTTGATCTTTGAAAAAATTGGAAATCCAATATTAGTGTCTTTTACAGGTGCTCCTCCCCTCACATTTCTTTTTTGAAGAGACAATCCGAAGTACTTTTCAATAAGGAAGCGTGAAGACTTTAGTCAAAACCCTGTAGAGGCATTTCTTCTTTATAGAAATCCCGCTCTAACAGTAGTACATGACGGCTAATTTTTTTTTTAAAAACAAAGCGATAGTATTTATTGAAGAAATAGAACATAATACAAAGCCACAAAAGTCTTGAAATGGGTACAACACGCATTCCATGTAAATTTTATGTTATGTCTTGTTCCATGCGAGACTAATCTCATTCTTGATCATGACTTGCTTCGTATGTTTTTTGGTTAATTTTTCTATTTTTGTTCTTTTATTTTTTTTATTAGTTAACCATATTTTGTAATTAATGAAATTGATGGAGTTAGGCATTGTACTTGATTTGTTAATTACTGCAAATACAGTGATCAAATCGAGAAAATTGAAATCACGGTGATCAAAGTTAATTTTGAGTTAAACTCCAATGACAAAAAATGTAATTAACCCATTAAAATATGGTTGTGCGAGCATAAAAGAAAAAGGACAATGAAAAAACCAAACTTTTTTTGGCAGATACCAAAAATTAAGGATAAAAGCAAATTGGATACGCTTCTTCATTCTTGTCATCGCTGGTGGGTTTCACATCCAGAACAAAACCACAAACTATCCTAATTCTTTTTATGTAGGTAAAACCAACAGCTTTTAAATATTTCATGGAACAACTCTGCTTTTGTTTTGTTTGTCCTCCTTACCACCCATGAGGATCATGACAAGCCAACCCTCGGTAGGCCTACAAATTCTGGCAGTGTTCAAAATTGGGCTGGGCCCCACCTTTGCAATTCTTCAGATTAAATTACAATAAGGATATAGAGGATGTTGAATTGGGCTTCTGTTCATCATATATTTCAAATCCAAAATTGCACGACAGTTTTGGGAAAATGACAAGAAATTTATATATATATATTTGTTTAATCAAGTGGGCCCCAGCATCCAGGGTTTAAATGAAATAGGGCCCTACAAATTGACAACAGCTTGGAATTTTTTGGACCCCTGCCACTTAGAATGGAAACTAACTATGTTTGTTTTCAAGTTATAATCATTTTGCTAAATCAAACCACAAGTTGGAGGATTTTGTTATCTTTTTGTCAAGTTTACAAGTTTACAAGGATTCAAATTTTGAAATTGTTTTGTTTAGAGAGAGTGGAGAGTTGAAACTTGAGGAAGCTTTGGCCAACTTTTGGGCCAAGTCGCGTGATAACAATAACATTACTTGTTGTTTAGGTAAAAAGCCTAGACCTCTCACACAACAACAACAAGCACTTGCTTTGAAACCGCATTACTTTTTGTTGAGTACTAAGTCTTCCTCTAAAGGCAGACAATAATTACACCTGCCCTTTTAAGCTTTAAATCTCTCGCTTCAAGATTTAGTAATGTGCCTGTCCCAATTCCAAAAGTCTAAAAATCCGGCGGTGAAAGGATGGGATGATTGTGATAAGAGAGCGTATACAAGCTACCATGGCCTAAAACTTTTGTTTGCGAGAACATGTCAAGTATACTCTTAGAACTAGTTTTGTTCCATTTAGAAGTGTGCCCTTTGAAGATGAAATTGTACTGAGTGAGGACGTAGTACTACTTCTATCATCTTATTTTTCTTGCTTATAACCAATTGTATACAAGACGTGATAAGAAAGATAGACTACTTCTATCATCTTATTTTTCTTGCTTGTAACCAATTGTATACAAGACGTGATAAGAAAAATAGACACGTGACGTGACAGTATATATCTGACTTCTGAAAATTACTCAAGTTGAGCCATTCAACTGAAAAGAGTGTATTTTCCTACATTCTTTGAATGGAAAGGGCGGTAATTGACAATAGTGGGAACTCCATTATCCAATTGTTTCCTTTAACCAATTCAAATAGCAGATTACCCATTAAAAAACAAGGGGAAATAAACAAAACCCACAAAGCAGATTAGCTGTGGACCATTTTGGGTTTAACCCACTAGTTGTACAAAATTTCAACATATGCAGTACCCACTTTTCCCCAACAGACCTAAAATGAATTCGACTGCACCTAAGAACTTGATCAAGTTCACATAAACCTCTTAGCTGGATGCTAATAACAAAGATTCTAGAATCATTTTTCTGGCATTTATAACACAATTGGTAATTATGCAAATATCCCCTTGTATTTATACTCCTAGTTGTAGAATGAAAAGCCATGTTAAAGAAAGAATGAGTGTAAAAACTCATGATAATGAATGATTGCTGGTTTAAGAAACCTGATGACATTTGAGGAAGGGGGACAAAAATTATTACCCCACAAGTTCCCCACTAGAACTAACCAACACCTTAATCACTCCGCAGAATTTGTCAGTCCTGTCTGGAATTGTCAATGAAGCTCAGACAAAAATGTTGCAGACCATTCATGGTTACCTTACTTTCCCCAAAAATCCAAGAGCTAAAACATAAAAATAAGAATAAGGATGACAATAAATTAAGAAGAAGAAGAAGAAATAAACAATAAATAAATAAAAACCTTTCAACCCTTGAGATTAATACAGAAGTAATCCTCTTGAAAAACTAATTAACAGATGAAAAGAATTAACAAAGATCTTTATGTAATTAATGGAGATCTAAATGCACAAAGGCTTTTCTTGTCAAGTGGATTTGAACATTGTAGGAGAAGAAGCCAGTGGCAGTACCTTGGAAGAGCTTGGAGGATTTTGTGGTAGATTTTGGTGATGATGCTCTCTCTGGTTTTCCTTGTTCTTACCAACAACCAGTCTTATAAAAGACCCATCTTTCTCTTCTGTTGCCACTGTTGAAATGGGTGAAGCTTTAGCCCCAAAATCCTGAGCAGACCCACAATTTTTAGCTGCCCTTTTCTCAGCTTCTTCCATCAGTCTTCTGAACAATTTCTCCTCTGCATCCCTTAAAAACTTGAACTTTGGAGGGGGAGAAGATCCCAACCTGCTCAGCTCAGCTTCTGTCGATGATTCAAAGAGAGGGTTGAATCCATGGTGTTTGTAAGAGTCCAGAGAGCTCAAAGGTGAAGACTTTAATGATGGGGAAGGCAAAGGGGAAAAGTATGGGGTGTCTACAGCCAAAATAAGATCACTCAAGCTTCTTGTTCTTGACCCTTTTCTACTTCTATCACCTCTAGATTTCCCATCTTCAGATTCCAAATCCTCCTTTGTCTCCTCCTTGATTGTGAAGAGAAATCTTGGTGGGCCAGCAAGATTATGCACCCTCATGAGCTCTGATATTTCCACATTCTCTTCTCCATTGAGCTTGAGCAGCAAATCCTTGCTAGACCCCAGTTCTAAATCTGATTCACTATTGCTATGATTGGCATCTGGTTCTCTAACATTCTCCTCAGAGTTACGGTTGGTCTGCAAAGAAGAGGGTTTTTTCCAGCAACTAAATTGAAAGAGCTCCTTTGCATGGTTGCTGTAATCTTCTTCAATCTCTCTGTTGGTAATTCTCTTCTTCCATAGCAAGTAGTAAAGCTCTGCAACAAGAGCCAGGAGGAGGCACCCAAACACTAGGCTCAAACCAATACCTAATCCACTGAAAGATGTCATCTTTGCCTTGAATTTCACATCCCAACAACAGCTAAACCTGGACTGATCATAGGCTCATACCTCTAGAATCTCTCAGTTTTCCACTATAAATACATCCCACAAGAAAAAATAAGTACCAATTCTACAAGAAAATTTAGAACCCAAAAAGAGTGCTGCTTTTTTTTATTTTCTTACTGAATTTCACACACCATAATAAATCTGCATAGAAGTTGCCTCAAACACACGCTACGAGAAAAATCAGGCACTTTGTGAAAATTCGGCGCAAAGAAAAAGAAAAAAAAAACTTACCTTTAAAGTCCAAGATTTCAACCACCCAGAAGGGCCACAACCACAAAGCTTAGGTTTTAAAATATATATTTGTTTCGAAGCACAAGTCAAAATAAAATTTGGCTAAGCATCAGCGAGCCTTTTTGTGCTTTGGTTTGCTAAAAGGATTTAAAGGAGGCGCTCTTATATATATTAGTTATAATTTTTAATTTTATTTATTTTTTATGATTGGAGTATGTGCGTATGTGCGTACGCGTGTGGGATGGCTGGAAAGCAACCCACATGGGTTTGCAAAAGCGTGTGTGCAATTTTAATAATTAAAATGAAGTAAAAATAAGAAAAGGAAATACAAGGTTTTGAGTGTGTTTATCTTTCGTGTGAATTTCTTTGTAAGGATAGAAAGAATGAAACTTTATAAACATATTATGTGAAAGTTGATAAGGCAATGAGCAAGGATCTTTGACAAATAAGATATGTCTGAGAAGAGAAAAACTTGAGTTAGATTGTTCGTTTTATGTTATAGTGTTAACTTTAGTATCAGTGCGATAACAATTCAACAGAAAAAATGACATAATTATGTTTAAAAAGTAATAATTTTATCATCAAATCTAGACGAATATCATCTTTTGATTTGATTGTTTTTTCACGTATCACTGGGAGTTGATATGGTCCGGTTGAGTTTGAATTAGGCCTCAAACTAGTACCAAAATTGAACTAAAACAATTTATGTAATGACGTTTTAGTTCGGACATCTGACTTGCATATATTATAAGAAATTGAATAATGTAAATTGAATAATAATTTAGAAAACTTTAGTATCGTTGAAGATGGATAAGTTTTGAGAGAGATGATAGTCATATTCAAATGGTTTAATGTAAAAACCGAACCAAACCTTTGAATAGTTTTTACTCCATCCTTACCCCTAATCCATAACCATATAAGGGAAACAGTTCCACACAAATTTTTGTTGTGGAACACTGGAACTTGCACAATGCACCTGCCGAATTCACATAATTGGATGTAATATCCCGTACGTCTCACATGAATTTTTCCTTGTGTCGATGGAGGTGATTAGAAAATGTAGCCTTTCTAGGATATTTATTTATTTATATTGTTTAATCTTTTCAAAGAATCAGATTAAAGAATGGCTAGTGGAGTGCATGACCCAAGGTGGGCATTTGAGGACACTGCCAAACAACACACTCGTCCGTCACCCATGATATCTAGCTGGGATTCTTTTCCTGCTGACGTTCAAGCTTCTGTAAAGATTGTTAGGCCACCAGATGACTCAGTTTACTTTCTTCCTTTTTTAATTTCTTATTTTTTGTTTTTGGTTTGTGTTTTGGAGTGAAATGAGGGCCAAATGATATTGTTGCAGATTAATTGTTGAGCCAAATGTCTCGTCCTCACTCAGTCACTCTTTTTATAGGAAAGCTTTGGGAGGTGATCTTTCCTGGTAAACAAACGGAAAATAAAGCAGAATCTCTTCTGCAAAAAGTTTTTTGTTCTTTTCTTTTCAAGACATAGTCCGGATTCAAACCTACATTTGCTTCGTTTCAAACACTAACCCTCATGAGGAAAATTTATTGGTTGGTTGGAAATATCAATTTAATTTATTAATTAAATATTTAACTCACTCTTGATTTAGTGCCCATTTGATATTTGCTTATTTGGGGTTATAAGTGATTGTTTTGAAATTTTTGAATAATTACGGTGAGAGAAAGTAATTAGGGAAAGCAGGTGATGGACTGCTTTAATTTTTTGATTATGAGAGAATCAGTTTTGAAGAGGCGCTAGGTTTAATGAAACTTTCAAATTTCAAAAATAACCTCTTTTTTTTTTTTTTTGGTACCAACCGCACTTCTAACAAAAAGTTTACTAAACGCCAAACCGATTTATTTCACGTTAATTTCTCCCACAAAGAATCTAACAATAATTATTTTTACAAAGACATCAACGCCAAACATGCTCTTAATGGTACTTACATTTTCAATAATGAAAATATCTCATTTTCGAGATGGTAGAACCCGATTGAAAAAAAAAAAAAAAGTACAAGTTACAACTATTGGATGTTTATTGTAAATGTGGTCTAGGTCGACATTCTAAATAAAAGTGACATGTAAATTTCTTTTATTTCGTTTTGCCATATCTCTCTTCTTCTTCTTTTTTGGTCGAAGAAAGATGATGATTTCATTACTAAAGAAAGCTCCAAAAGGAAGACCAGTACAATCAGTATCTCTTTCAGCCATATCTCTCTTATGAATTCACTTTCAGCAACAAGTATGTGTTTGTTGTACATTTGAGAGTCTGAGCAGTCTTGTTCCAAATAGTCAGAGGACCAAAGCTGTCGGGAGGTCAAAATTTGGGCTGGAGCATAACCGAAAATTTGGTTGAGTTGAGGCCCATGGCTTGTCTAGGCACGTGCCCTTGGGTCATTGATCTCTCTGAGAGGTCAAATCAAAACCGTTTGTGATTTGGCCGATCATCATTAAATTAAGCTGCCTACCATTTGTGGAGCCAATCTGAACTGGTCCATCTCCATCCAGGCAATGCTCAAGATGCCTAGTTTCAACTATGTTATATAGGGCCCCTCATTGTATGCTCTTATAATGGATTAAGCTCTAGGATAAAGTCATTCTTGGTAAATTTTTTGTCGGATGGGCATATCACAACCATAGTGTGAAAGTCACAAATTTATTTACGTGGATTATATACCAACAAACTTGTAAGATTCTTTTCACAGTCAAATTCTCATAATTCTTAATACATTTTTTTTGGGGTTAAGAATTCATTGATTTGATGCTAATCAAACCTAAAACCTGGAGAGTGTGACTACTAGGTCGAGTATGGGCTGGATTGGTTAAAATTTGGGCTTTGAACCAACCATATTGATAAGAAAAATCGTTTGACTAACACCGATTAGAAATTAGCTTTCATTGAGCAAGTCGGTCCATCTAAAGTTGTAGTTTGATATGTCCGATATGTGAAGAAGCACACTAAGAATAAGTCACCCATTAGATTATTGCAACGCAAGGAAGGATCCATAAATTTTCTAGGGATAAGCTAATATTTTTTTTTATAATGAGAGATCTATTATAAAACTTGTTTTTCTTAAAGAAATATATAAATAAACACCAAATTAAACACAAATTGTGTTTTCTTATTAGTTCATTAGATTAGAGACATACTTAATGAATGTGCTAATGTTTTTTTTTTTAAAAAAAACAAGGCACGCGTGGGTTAATATTTATTGGAGTAGAAAAAACCTTATAAAATTTATAGTAAATTTGGCTTACATCCTTCAAATTCAATTTGCCGTATCTACAACCCTTCACTTTTTGTTCCTATAAATAATACCCAATTTGTATAAGTAAAAACCCATGACTATGATCCAACTCAGCAAGTTACCTAATTAAGCATAAAATCTGATTTATTGTACTTTTCATATTCCAAAAATACCCCCAACTAAGCCATTATTGCATTTTGTATATTAATGTAGGAATTAATATGTAAACATTTTTTTAATTGGATTGTATATAATGACAAATGTTGAATTTGGAAAGATCTCCAAATAGTTGTAATGGATGTAGAAATTAATTTGGAAACATTTTTTTAAATTTAACAATAAATACAGATTTAGGTAATCGGTTTGTTTAATAAAAATGTTTATGTTATTTTCTTTTTATGAATTATACATGACTAATAATCTACTTTATAATTGTTTATGAATAATATTGTACATACTAATTATGTTGAAAAAATAATGTACCTATTACTTGTTCTATGAAAAATAACTAATAATCTTTTTATTGTTTGTTTTATGAAAAATATAATTTACCTAGTATGAATAGTGTACCTGTTTTTAATTTATAAAAAGTGTACATAATTATCTGTTCCAATATACCTACATTATACGACATCCAATGTACCTACATTAATTTTAATGTACTTACGATTAGGATTTAGGTATTATATGTCATCCAATATACCTACCATTTGAATAATATACCTACTATGAAAATATGTATAGGTAAATTACCTACATTATACGACATCCAATATATACATTAATGTTAATATACCTACATTATATGTAATTATGGTTTATATGTATAGCTATATATAAATATTATTTATGAACGAACATATATTATATGTATTATGAGAATGTTTTCATTTGTTGAGTCCATCAACACCATAATAATGGAAAGGCTAGATATTAGGGATTGTTTAGGAAAAATAGTTGGATAACAAAAATGGTAGGGTTTTGTAAATAAGTAATAAGAAATGGGCAACTTTGATCATTCATGGCATTCATTTTCAAAATTGGGTTTTGGTTGGAAGTAAATATGTAGATGAATTTTTGTATAGACTATTAGAGTTGCAAAGGCCTATTATATAATGACCCTAAAATTTAAACCCCGTTCAACACTTTACAAATCATGCCCTATGTTGGAGCCCACTCTAGCCTATTCGTAAGTCCGTCCTTATTGTTGTGTGAAAAGATAAGGTTTTAAGTAAAAGCAATATAATATATTTATACCCATCCGATAAATTGTCTATCAATTTTTCGAAAATAAAATGAATCAAATTGCATGAGTGAGGCGGTCGGGTCAATTTTTCGACATAATATGCAACCCTAGTGATTGGAATTAATATTTCCTATTGTGGCAAGGCAACGTTATTTACACTTTGTCGGCATAGACCACAAGTACACGTGAAGATTGCGATTCGTGAATAGGACTCTCCATTTTCGTAAAATATATATGTAATGTATGCTGGGGTTGGCAACTTTGGCAGCAGAAGAGGTCATTAAATATGCTACTGGGACAATTTCCTCAAATCGGGATCCTATCCATTTGGTATTCAAAATAGAATTCAATGGGATCCATGCGTGGACCTACGTGGACTCTGCCCTGCCCTCAACAGAAGAGAAGGGAGGCCTTGCAATGCAATGGCATCAAATGCTTTCACTTCAACAAGGGACCACAAAATGAGAGAGGAACCTTTCTTAATATAGAAAATTCGGGATAAGTCCAAATTTAGAACATAAGTTGGGTTTAATTTTTGCATTTGTTGCCATTTATATAAGTCATTTGACTTTTCTGCCAAATAGGATTACATTTCATTTTTGTATTTTTTTATGTAGATTTATTATTATTATTATTTGTAAATTATCTAGTTGTTCCTATTATGCCCCTGAAGTATAAATCGTGTATCAATTAATTTATTTTATAGGACAATAATTATGAGATTTTATTATGATTTTAATATAGGGATATACAAAGGTTAATAAATCCGATAATTTTAGGACAATTTATTATTTTGGAGATACAACAAAATAACAATTTTTAATTTTGTTCATCCTATGGTAGAGGTATTTTATATACTCATGTAGATATATTATCCTATGGTGTAGGTATATTGTCCTATTGCCCATTGCATAGGTATATATATATGTGTGTGTGTGTGTTTTTTTTTCCATATTTTCGACAACTTGTAATCAGTGGCGGACCTAGGAAATTTTAGAGAATGGGCAATATTTAAAAGGCTAAAAGCTAAAAAAACAAAACTACCAACTAATACCATCCATATTTTGTATCTACATGTACATGGCCTTCATTTTTACCCTCCCACATGTAACAACCCGGTCCTAATTTAAGGATAAAAGAATAAAATATTGAAAGAAAGGACGATTTTACCCCGATTAAAAATTAAGGGAATTAAAAATTGACTTTAAGATCGGGAAAGAATTTGGTGGAACGGAGTGCACCGTTGCGTCCGGCTCGTCGAAACGAGTCCGTGGACGTGCGGAACACCCGATTCCGAGCCCGAACGAACGTTTAAAGGTCTAAAAATGGTAGGGGCAATTTTGTAATTTTGAGAAAAAGGGATTAAAAATCAGAAAACAGCTGGCCAATCGGCCAGCGCGTGCAAACCCCCCCTTCGTCTTCAACCTCGCGACCCCTCCCTCTCCCTTCGGTTTCGAACCAGCTAGCGGCCGGCACGTTTCCGGCCAAGCCAAACCGCCAGACCTCGCCCGAAGCCTTCCCTCGTCCTCCTCGTGTCATCCCTGTCCTTTGTTTCACCGGAAACCACCTCGGAGCGCCTCTGCAAGCCCAAAATTCAACCGGAGCTTCTCGCCGTCGATTGCTCCATTCCGGCCACCAAATTCGTCGGGTCTGGTGAGTTTTCTTCTCCTTTCTTCGAGTTCAAGATGTTTTCAAGGTTGGTTTTGGTTGATTTGAGGTGTGGGAACGAATTGAAAAACCTAGGTTTTTAGGTACGGTCGGGTTGAAGTTCCGGCATGATTCCGGCCGGTTCTTGGCCGGTTCTTACTGCCAAAATGCTCCCCTCCATCCACTGATCACTTAGCCATAGGCCTTGCCCCGAAACTCCAAGATTTTCCGTCGCCGGAAAAATCACTCAAGCCACCCAAACCTGCCGGCGCGTGTGGCGGCGCGTGGGCAGGGTGGTGGCGGCGGTTCTTCGTGCCAAAATGCCTCCCGTAGTCTCCCGAGCGCATAGGTATGCTCGAACGAATTTTTGGAAATCGTTTGAGCGAATAACCAATGTTACCGGTTAGGTTTAACTAGGGTTAACTCGGGTTCGATAAGTTCTAACCGTTGGATCGTATTGAAACTTGGAAGTTAAGTAATTGGGAATTTTATAAACCTATAGGAATTTACGGATCGTCGTTTGGAGGTCGGAAACCTAGGGAATGAGCGAATCAAACCTATTAAGGATTTAATCCAATATTTAATCCCGGGAACTTCCAAGTTAACTAAAAGGCTTATTTTAGAATCAAATGAGCCCGGGAAACCTTTCTAACTACAATTGAACCCTTTTAGGCCCGGGGTCGGGTTTTCCTATTAAATTATTATGCCGAGCTTTGGTGAAGTATTAAATGGTTATTTTTTGTAAATAGGTACTCAAGCTTCGGTGGATTCGCAGGAAGGCCCTTCTAAGGGTCCAGCAAGCTCGGATAAACTGTGAGTGGACCCTTGATTTTATAAATGAATTTTTATCAAAATAAATGCTTATTTAATGTCTTTATGAAATGATTGATGATGAACATTGTTTTTGAATTTATAATTTGACTCCTTGAATAATGAATTATGTTTTCAAGCATGAGTTGAATTTCATTATTTTATTGAAATATGATTATGGATGTTTACTCAATTTTTGGAAAGATGTTGAAAAGGAAAAAGGTTTAAACCACTCTAGGTACCCTGTTGATGTTGCCTTCGGAAATATAATGCTGCCTACGGAATAAATATTGATAAAGGTTATTACCCGGTCTACGGACCATTGTTGCCTTCGGTTAAAGTCTGCGCGCATGACTCACGCCCCACGAGTCTCGGGGACGCTCGGACCGTGCGGAGCGAGGACGCGGGTCGGGTAAACTTTGTGTTTTCCGAGTCTAGCGAGGACGCGGCTTAGGTTGACTTGGTGTCTCCTAAGTCTTGCGAGGACGTGGCTCGGACCGACTTTGTGTCACCGAGTCTTACGAGGATTGGAATTGACGGTTGAATAATGGAATTGACGGAATTGATAAGGGTATACCTAGGTGGATTTTAATTAAGTTGATTTGATTAATATCTTCGTTTTTGAATAAGAACTTTTTTGTTGTTGAACTTTATAAATTTGATTTTTAATGCATACTTTAAATTATTGCTCGTTATAGAATTGTTTTCTAATGTTTTTAACAGTGGGGCTAACTTGTGTTTCCAATTTTCTAAAAACTACCTTTTTGGTCCACTCACCTTTTTAAATGTTTTCGCCCCCAGGCTGTAGGTTGTAGCAGAGCACCACCACCGGCCCGTCTTCACCACCACTGCTCTCCCACTCTTCGTGTAGGGTCTACGACCCGAAGAACTTTGTATTTAATTATTTTAGTAGCTCTGAATTTGCCCAAAATTTTGTGAGGCCTGAGGCCATACTCTTTAGTTTCTGTTGGTGTGTGAACTTAAACTTGTGCGTGCTGAAGTTTGTGGAATTAAAATTGTGCTTTCGCAGGTGTAAAAGATTTGGGAATTGAGCCATTTACAGGGGAGACTCTGCCGGATTTTCGGCAGAAGTCGAACCTTAAAACTATCTTTTTCTCAATTTCTTAACTTAAAGGGCAAATTGGTCAAGTGTGTCCGACACTCGACAGATGTCGGACACGGACAGGGCTTGGCCCGGATTCCAAAGCGGAATTAGGGTCGGGTCCTGTCACCACAAGCCTCAGACTCCTAGTTCCTACTAAATTTTTGAAAGGCAAGACACTTTTGGTCACTTAAGGCCAGATGTAAGTCTTGAGGCATTGAAGCATAAGCCTTTCATGACATGAAATGTTTTTTTTCTATGAAATACGTTTAAGTTTTCATATTAGGCTAGGCTAATGTAATATCAAATAACTAAGATGTTCCAAAAAAAAATTAATAAAGGTTTAACTACATATAAAAGGCACCGTTGCATTTAAAATAAGAAAACCTAATAATTTGATTATGAGAGAGTACTATTGCTCATGATGACATGACTTGAAAGGAAGGGATGGAGAGCATCCATCACTCCATTCTTTATTTTTTTTAATTTGGTGACTGTTCCACCAAACATACCTTTTTAATATCCTAAGAAGGTTTGAGCAAAATGCATCGTTTCATTTTAAATGAAACTCATATACTAAGACGACACCGTTTTAATGAGAAACCCAAAAGCAACAGCACACATCTTCTTCCTGGTGCATCGTCTTCCTCGGACATCGTCTTCCATGCGCTTCTTCTTCCTTGCGTAGCGTTTCTGTGCCAAAAAAGAAGTATGCAATTCGAACTAGACACACATCTGAAGGAGTCTTGTCATAGTAGATATGATTTTTAGCTACCAAAACAGGAAAACCTCTTTGAGACATTTAATCGAACAAATGGTGAGCACCATCAGTGGCCTCTCCAGGTATTTTCCTGCAAAGGGAGGTGCAACTACACCTCCTTGCGCCTTAATAGATCCGCCACTGTGTGTAATAGTATTTTATGTACTTTTTTTTTAAAATAGGTAACATACAATTTTATTTGTCAATTTTTTTATCTGACTTATACGTAGTCTTTTTGTAATATCCCGCTACCAAAGATTTAATAAATTATTAAAGTAAAAGACAATTTTACCCTGAGGGTATCTAAGTGGGTTAGGGTTGACTTTTGTTTGGGAATGGTTTTGGAAAATTTCTTGGCTCCATTACATAGTGCTTGAGCTCACGAGTTCATGGACACGTGGTGGACTCAAATTGGAGTTGAAACGAGAAAGTTACGAGCTAGGGAAGTATAAGTTTTAATTGTAAAAGTTTAAAATAAATAAATAAATAAGAAGGTAAAAGGGTAAAAGGTTTTTTAAAAAAGGGATATCAGATTTTTATTGGGGGCATCAGATCCCCCCCTCTAAAATTCTTGGTTTTGTCGTGAAAACAGCCGGCCACTTTGGCCGGCGTTTTCTTCTCCATCCGGCAATGATCGGCGACGCCACAACTCATGATATCTTCATCTCTTCCTCTTCTACACACCCATACCCATTTCCAGCTTCGAAACTCGAAGATTGCTCTCGTTTTTCAACTTGAATCGAGCCGAAAACCCCCATTTGTCGTCGAAACTTTTCGTGCGATTTCCTTCGGCCAAAATCTTCGAACCAGGTATGAAACTTCATCCTCTCATCGTGCTCCATCCGATTTTGTAGGTAGTTTGGGTCAATTTTGAGTATTGAGGGGTTGATCAAGACACCCATATTATTCCGACGGGTTTGGCCGTGGTCTAAGAACAAAAGTTGTTCCCCTAGTTGTGGTGGTTCTGTAGGTATAGGTATTGACAGGTGATTTGGAGATTTTCCGGTCACTGGAATTTCCTCAAGACACCCACCATCGGCCGCAGCGCGTCGACGGGATTCCACCTGCGTGTTATCTACTTAGAAATATCTCATTGCCGTCCCGAGTACAACGGTATAATCGGATTAATTTAATGTGATCGTTTGAGTATAATACCAAATTTTACCTATTAGGCTTAATCGGGTTCGATACGTTTGGACCATCGGATCTTGACGAAACTCATAGGACATGTTGTTAGGATTTTTGTGAACTTTTAGGAACTTTCGGATTAAGAATCGCAGGTCATGGACCCAAGTTCCAACGGAGGGCCGGTTGACCAATATAAATAAATTAATCGTATAATTAATCTCGGGTCTTTTAAGACCATTCCAACTGTCAAAAATTATTAAAATGGGCCGAGGAACTCTCGTAAGTTGCGCACACGCACTTTTAATCCCGAGGATCAGGGTTTTGATTGAATATTCATGGAGGATTTGAATTGTCAATTGTCCAATTATCATTTTATATTTAAATATATGCTTGATTGCTTGGAATGGATAAATTACGAATATTAGTATGAGGAGCATGTTAAAAATAGTTGGATTGAATTTGAGAACAGTATCTGAAAGTTGTATGGTCTAATTCAAAGTAATGAATTTAAGTGTTTATGAACAGCAGAAAAGATTTGAGAAAGTTTGTGAATAGACGTTTGATTTATAAATTATTTTTATGATGTGATACTTTTAATTAAATGATTATATATGAATTAATTATGGTTTTACTTTACAAGCATGTGGGTTTATCTTAATTGAGTTTATATGAATGTATATATAATGGTAAAGGTGGGGAGCTTGGAAAGTTGTGAAATGATTTGAAAAATAGTTTTAAAACCTATTTAGGAAAGGATTTGGAAAGTGGATTGTGGAAAAAGGAACTTTATGATCAGTTCTAGAATTGGTTTTCAAACCCACCACAGGAGTACCCCCCATGTTGCCTTCATACTAGATACTCAGTTATATGCCCTAAGTGTCTTTGGGACGTCCGAACCGTGAGGATCGATGACGCATTTCGGGCTGACTTTGTGTCCCCCGATTCTGCGAGGATTGCATTTCGGGCCTATCACCCGATTCTACTAGGATTTGCATTTCGGGCTAACTTTGTGTCCCTCGATTCTGCTAGGATTTGCTTTTCTGGCTAACTTCGTGTCCCCCGATTCTGCTAGGTGGAATTGACAGATTGATATTTGGAATTGACGGATTTGTGTTTCGGGCTGACTTCGTGTCCCCCTATTCTGCTATATGGATTTGACAGATTGAAACTTGGAATCGATTGATTAATGATTGGGGGTACACCTTGGTGGAAAATATTTTGAGATTTTTTTAACGGAAACTAACGAATTGTTTTGAATGCTTATTGATGAATGTTTTGAATACATATTTTGAGACATACTTTATTTAACCCATTGATTTGATATAAAGATTTCTCGTGGCCAATGTTTTATAGTAATATTTCAAGTTTTCTTACTTGTTTATGATGAGTTTTATATTTAAGAATATGTTGCTTAAGTTCAGCGGATTGATTGGAGGTTATATTTTATTGTTTGAATTCTAATTTCTTGAAGAAAGAACTACGTGTGGCTTGATCCTTCAGACATGATACGTAGGCAACCTAGATTCAGCCATGGCAGAAACTATGTTTCGGGAGTTTGGTTATCGAGACAGATTTGGAATTTATTTAAACATTTTAGATGAGTTCAATTTAAACTTATGTGTGGGCCCAAGGCCTAATTGATATTTGAGTTTGTGGCTTGTTATGCTCTTTTAGAGTCCGGGTTGTTTGTAAAGTCGGAGGCCATTCATATTAAATGTTTTTGATTGTGTGTGGATTTAATTTGTGCATGCTGAACGTTTGAGATTATAAAAATTGTGTTATTACAGGTGAAATAATTGGGAAATGTTTATTTTCAAGGGAGACTCTGCCGGTTTTCCGGCAGAAATCCAAACCCCTAAGTGATTTTATCTTTGGAATTATGGCAAAAGGGGTATTTTGGACATTCGTTCTCGGCACCTGACAGGTGTTGGACACGCACAAGGCTCGACGCAGATTCCAAAGTGGAATTTAGGAGTGGTATTTTGGACATTCGTTCCCGGCACCTGACAGGTGTTGGACACGCACAAGGCTCGACGCGGATTCCAAAGTGAAATTTGGGTCAGGTCCTGTCACTTTTAATTTATGTTCCTAATTTATAGGTAACATGATTTATCACTAAGTTTTTTTCGTTGCTAATAATAACACTATTTACCTCTATGTTAGGTACATAATTTTATGTGGGTGCTTGTCTGATCGATTGGTATAATATGTGGGTCTTTACTTTTGATTGATTAAATTGTATTTTATCCATACGTTAGGTGATCGATAAGTGTACCCTTTGATATCTTTTTCTTTACTTGTATATTTATTGGTATGTTTAGTTTCCAAACTTCCTGTACTTACTCGCCCTGTTAGCTTGCGGAGGTGTGATAGACCGTAGGGTTGTGATTCCCCAATACCTAGAGTTATGTTTCCTAGGTAATGGACCTGATAGTCCGGACTCGTATTTCCTGTACTAAGTTTCCTTGAATTAGGGACTCTGTCTCCTTTTGTTTGTATGTGTTGTACTCAGTATTATATAAAATAATGACATCCCACACCTCAATCAATCAAGTGAGTGTGGCTTTGCTCATAATATTTCATTAGGTAGATATTATCAAGGAAATAATTCAAAATTTAAATTATGAAATTTAATTACAACCCTAGAGAAGATAACCTATAACCTAATTACAGCTGTCGCATGCAGTGTAGTGGGAAAGTAACCTATAACCTAAGCCAAAATCCTAGAGAAGATAAAGATAAGGAGAGAGAGATATTTAACTCCCTCTTGATTTAGTGATACTTTTATTTTCAATAATTAAAAATATCTCATTTTCGAGATGGGAGAACCCGATTGAAACAAAAAAAAAAAAAGGTACAAGTTACAACTATGATGGATGTTTATTGTAAATGTGGTCTAGATCGACATTCTAAATAAATAGTGACATGCAAATTTTTTTATTGAGTTTAGCCATTTCTCTCTTATGAATTTACTTTCAGCAACAAGTATGTGTTTGTTGTACATTTGAGATGCTGAACAGTCTTGTTCCAAATAGTCAGGGGACCAAAGCTGTCGGGAGGTCAAAATTTGGGCTGGAGCATAACCGAAAATTTGGTTGAGTTGAGGCCCATTACTTGTCTAGGCACGTGCCCTTGGGTCACTCTGACAGGTCAAATCAAACCCGTTTGTGAATTGGCCGATCATCATTAAATTAAGATGCCTACCATTTGTGGAGCCGATCTGAACTGGTCCATCTCCATCCAGGCAATGCTCAAGATGCCTAGTTTCAACTATATTATAGGGCCCCTCATTGTATGTATATGTACCGTTTATTCTGTATGTTGTCTTGGTTTGAATTTATCTTAGGAATTTGTCTTGGTTTAGTCTAAGTTTGATAATCTTATCCTGCGTTTGGTGTATCATGAATGGGACTAGAATTTTTATTTTTATTTTAAAAATATATATGTATATATGTATAATACATATATTATGTACGTGTATATATGTATTTTATAATATGTATAATATATATGTATATATAAATATATATAATATAACATATATGTGTATGTACATGTATTATAAATAATATAAACATATATATATATATATATGTGTATATAGGTGTATATATGTATATTATAATATATACATGGGTATAATACATATGTATATATATGTATATATGTATTATATATATGTATATATGTATTATATATATATGTATATATGTATATATGTATTATATATATATGTATAATAAATATGTATATATGTATATATATGTATAATACATATGTATAATATATATGTATATATGTATATATGTATTATATATATATGTATAATAAATATGTATATATGTATATATATGTATAATACATATGTATAATATATATGTATATATGTATTATAATATATAATATTTATTATATACATGTATACTATTATTATAATATTAATATGTATGTGTATATGGGTATATTATAATAATAATAATATACATGTATATATGTATATTATATATTATAATATATATTATACATGTATAATATATATGTGTATGTATACATATGTATTATAATATATAATATATGTTACATATATACACGTATACTATTATTATAATATTAATATGTATATGTGTATATGGGTATATAATAATAATAATATACATGTATATATGTATATGTATATATTATATATTATACATGTATAATGTATATGTGTATGTATATATACGTATATATATATGTATTATAATATATAATATATGTTACATATATACATGTATACTATTATTATAATATTAATATGTATATGTGTATATGGGTATATTATAATAATAATATACATGTATATACGTATATGTATATTATATATATATTATATATGTATAATAGTAATATATGTTATTATTATTACAATATAATATATTCATCTTATACATGAATGAGCATGAGACTAGTTAAGCCTCCTTTTTCACATGGGTTTAGTTAAGCCTTACTAAGGAGGTGTTTTTGGTGGGCCTGGTATTAGCAATCCCATCTAAGACTAGAATTAGATGAAACAAACGTGATACTAAATTTAGTCCACCTGCGCCAAGCCAAGCTCACAGAATAAACGACCATAATTGGAATATTAAGTTCTAGGATAAAGTCATTCTTGGTAAATTTTTTGTCGGATGGGCATATCACAACAATAGTGTGAAAGTCACAAATTTATTTACGTGGATTATATACCAACAAACTTGTAAGATTCTTTTCACAGTGAAATTCTCATAATTCTTAATACATTTTTTTTGGGGTTAAGAATTCGTTGATATGATGCTAATCAAACCTAAAACTTGGAGAGTGTGACTGGTAGGTCGAGTATGGGCCGGATTGGTTAAAATTTGGCCTCAAAGTCAAACCGCCCGTTGAACCAACCATATTGAAAAAAAGAATTGTTGGACTAACACCGATTAGAAATTAGCTTTCATTGAGCAAATAGGTCCATCGAAAGTTGTAGTTTGATATGTCCGATATGTGAAAAAGCACAATAAGAATAAGTCACCCATTAGATTATTGCAACGCAAGGAAGAATCCAGAAATTTTCTAGGGATAAGCTAATATATATTTTTTTAATGAAAGATCTATTATAAAACTTGTTTTTCTTAAATAAATATATAAATAAACACCAAATTAAACACAAATTGTGTTTTCTTATTAGTTCATTAGATTAGAGACTTACTTAATGAATGTGCTAATGTTATTAAAAAAAAAAAAAAAAAAAAGGCATGCGTGGGTTAATATTTATTAGAGTAGAAATAACCTTATAAAATTTACACCGTGTTCAACACTTCACAAATCTTGCCCTATGTTGGAGCCCACTCTAGCCTATTCGTAAGTCCGTCCTTATTGTTGTGTGAAAAGATAAGGTTTTAAGTAAAAGCAATATAATATATTTATACCCATCCGATAAATTGTCTATCAATTTTTCGAAAATAAAATGAATCAAATTGCATGAGTGAGGCGGTCGGGTCAATTTTTCGACATAATATGCAACCCTAGTGATTGGAACTAATATTTCCTATTGTGGCAAGGCAACGTTATTTACACTTTGTTGGCATAGACCACAAGTACACGTGAAGATTGCGATTCGTGAATAGGACTCTCCATTTTCGTAAAATGTATATGTAATGTATGCTGGGGTTGGCAACTTTGGCAGCAGAAGAGGTCATTAAATATGCTACTGGGACAATTTCCTCAAATCGGGATCCTATCCATTTGGTATTCAAAATAGAATTCAATGGGATCCATGCGTGGACCTACGTGGACTCTGCCCTGCCCTCAACAGAAGAGAAGGGAGGCCTTGCAATGCAATGGCATCAAATGCTTTCACTTCAACAAGGGACCACAAAATGAGAGAGGAACCTTTCTTAATATAGAAAATTCGGGATAAGTCCAAATTTAGAACATAAGTTGGGTTTAATTTTTACATTTGTTGTCATTTATATAAGTTCTTTGACTTTTCTGCCAAATAGGATTACATTTCATTTTTGTATTTTTTTATGTAGATTTATTATTATTAGTAAATTATCTAGTTGTTCCTATTATGCCCCTGAAGTATAAATCGTGTATCAATTAATTTATTTTATAAAACAATAATTATGAGATTTTATTATGATTTTTATATAGGGATATACATAGGTTAATAAATCTGATAATTTTAGGACAATTTATTATTTTGGAGATACAACAAAATAACAATTTTTAATTTTGTTCATCCTATGGTAGAGGTATATTATATACTCATGTAGATATATTATCCTGTGGTGTAGGTATATTGTCCTATTGCCTATTGCATAGGTATATATATATGGTAGAGGTATAGTATATACTCATGTTGATACGCAGTCTGCACGCGTAGGACATGGTTTGGTTTGGGCACACGTGGTGTTGGATTTTCAGGCGTGTCTTAAAGATCCGGGCACCTTTGGTCGGGTGTGCCGTAGTCCTTGACGGGCAGTCTGCACGCATAGGACATGGTTTGGTTTGACTATACGTGGCGTTGGATTTTCCGGCGTGTGGTGAAGATCCGAGCAACTTTGGTCGGGTGTGTCGTAGGCCTTGACAGGCAGTCTGCGCACGTAGGACACAGTTTGGTTTGGCCACAAGTGGCATTGGATTTTTCGGCGTGTGTGTTGTAGAGCGGTAGTCCCCTGGTTGGACATTTCATCCCTAGACGCATGGTAGAAAGTTGAAACCCTGCGAGCTAGTCAAACGATTTCCGTGTTGGATTGTTTCCCCGGCACTTGTGATGGTGTGAGGACGACCTGTATAAATATTATAATTATGCTTATGAACTTTGTATTTTATACATTTACAGTATGGAAGATATTGCGGTTTATATATATATATATATATATATATATATATATATATATATGTACGCTTAGTTAATTGTAAGGCTTTCCTTGCGCATTACGTTTAGTAAGTTTATACCTCGGAAAGGGGTTTGGTTATAGTGGCGAGAGTTGGAGTTTGGTATTACTATACTATATCGGGAAAAATATTGATTTTAAAAGAATTATGCATATCACATGTGAATTGTTACATGGAAAGGGTTTTTGAGTTATGAGTTTTGGGGAAAAAGAAATTGAGGTTGAAACAGGATTATTAGAAAGATTTATGAGTCTTAAGAACAAGGTGAGTGAAGAAAAATAGGTTTATATTCATGGGTTGAGTTATTGTGATTTAATATAAAGTGAAAGATTGATTCTAGAATTAACTTGTTGGTGTTGCTTTGAACAATTTTATATTATCTGAATCGTGATTGTTGGTTGAAGAATTACGTGTGGCTTAATCCCTCAGTAAGGGTATGTAGGCAACTTAGGTTAACCTAGGTGCAGCTGCAAAATAAACAGTTTGAGTTTTGTCTGTTTTGTTCTGATACGTTTTGTTAAAGGATTTAAAGGCTGGAGGCCTATATGTATATTGCGTGTGATATATATATTGTGCAGGCTGAAGTTTGAGAGGTATTAAATTGTGTTTTACAAGTAGAAGAATTTGGGGAATGTTCATTTTTCAGGGGAGACTCTGCCGAAATTTTGGCAGAAGTCTTGCCCCTTTTTCTTATTTGTGCGGGGTGGAGGGTTAAATTAGTTAGTGGGCCCGGCATCGGTTGGATGTCGAGAGGGCAGCAGGTTCGATAAGGATTCCGGGGAGGGGGAATTCGGGTCGGGTCTGTCGGTTTGCAATCATTTGATTTATTTAAAAACTCACATACATACTTTTTTCAAAACTCAACAATTTACACCTTAGAGCATCCACAATGGTTATTCCATAGTTCAAGAAATTGAACTTTTTTGGCATCTATTGCATTGAATTGTAGTTTTACTTGTAATCGTACACTTCAATAGCTTCATATCAATAATTATATCTACTTACAATTTTTTTTACATACTCAAATAAAATAAAAGGGATAAATTTAAGAACAATAAAAATTGCACCATTGCAATATTCTCAAAAAGATTTTTAAAAAGACACCTATTTTGAATATATTTGTGAAAAAAAATTAATTCATGTATTTTTTCTATTGCATTGAACTATTGAACATCCATTGCGGATGCTCTTAACAACATAATGCATTAATCGTTGTATTTTTTCCTATTTTTTATTGACATGTGGATCCCATGGTTATAGAGGGTTCATCATATAACACCCTCTATTGCAATTACATCTATTGCAATTAACTAAATCACACCATTACAAGTGAGATTTTACTGTTTTAGTTCAATTTCATGCAATAAAATTGCATTGATCCTAACCATTGCAGATGCTATCTCACTTGCAGTGATATGATTTAGTTCATTGTAATAGATGCAATGTCAATAGAGGGTGTTATTTGATAAACCCTATATTGAATTGTAATAGACTAACTATGAAACCCACATGCCAATAAGATAAAGCTATTGAATTGTATCATTGCTAGTAAAACTACATTTCAATTCAATAGATGCTAAAATAGTTCAATTTATTGAATAATCATTGTAGTTGCTCTTAAAGTTATGAGCTATTTAGTTAAATACCTATTCTTAACACTAATAATATAGATAAACCATACACCATTTAATTTCTATAAATAAACCCAAAAAAAATTCCAAAATTGAATTTAATTTTAATTATTATATTATTTTAATGCCTTATTGAGTGTTTTGAGTTTTTTTAATGTGATTTTGGAGTTAGGCTTGTTTTAAGAAAATCATGGCAGTTTTGTAATTATAGAAAGTTTAAAGTCTTTTTATTATGTTGTAAATGGGTTTTGGGCGTGATTCTAAAGTCCATTTCATGTAGGTTTTTTATATAATTTGAACCCCAATATGGGGTATAATAGTGAATCTCCCTAAAGTTATCTCCGACTTTAGTTTCATTTTTCTTTTATATTTTCCTTTTGTGTTGGATTGGACTTCGAAGCAAGTTTGGGCTTTCTACTAACAATTAGGCCCAAAGAAATACTTAGTTAAAAGGGCGATTAGTCATCAAGTCGCACATCACACTGTGCAAGTAAAACATTAGAAAAATATTTTGCAATCCAACTCATGATCATTTACCTATTCTTTTTTTATCCCCTTACTTTCTCGAGATCAGATCCATTCAAATGCAGGACAATTGGGTAAGAAAGTTTCATTATTGTTGGTCCAAAATTTCCTAAAACACCTCCGGCCAAATAGACCAGGTTAAAAGGACCATTGTCGCATGCAGTGTAGTGGGAAAGTAACCTATAACCTAAGCTAAAACCCTAGAGAAGATAAAGATAAGGAGAGAGAGAGAGAGATAGAGAGAGAGAGAGTCTGTGAGAGCGAGAGCAGCATCGAATTCGTTGATATAGTGAAAAATTACACACAGGAGCATGCAGAATGATTGATAGGTTGAACTGTGGAAGGGTGATGAATGGTGGCGGCAGCATCGATCGGCTATCACCACCATATTACACGCAAAGTTAACGTTAACAAATAATTACTATACTACAACAATATTATTATATAATATATATCTAATTAATTAATTAATTTCCAACAATTCATTGCCTAAAATATGTAGCATGATAGTCAGCCAAAAACCCTTTTATCACGCATGCATTATAAGAGCATCTCCAAGAGTAGTAGCAAATAAAACTCTTCAAATTGAAGTTTGTTGACCTATGTGGCAATTTGAAAAGTCTTATTTGCTACTTGAATAATTTTTTTCTAACAGACTCTTCAATTCAATTAATGCAATATCATGGAAAAGAATGAAAAATATGAAAACATGTGAAAAATGTCTATGTATTTATTATATGAAAAGAAAAAATGGATGTTTTTAACATTTTCAAGATAGGTTTTGTTTTTCCAAAGTAAAATTAAATATTTGAAGAGCCAAAGTCAACTTACCAGTCCGAAGAGTGAGAAAGAGGTTGCTTTGATGATCGAGGTTGAAGAGTACATTGGAGAGAGTTTTTCTGATGTGGCTCACCTATTTTAGAATTCCAAAGTGGTGAAGAGGTCATTGGAGATCTTCTAAGTAGCTTTGCTCGATTGACCTTTTGTTGCTTGTGATTTGTAAATATTTGAGTGTGTGTGTATTTGTTGGGCATTTATTATGGCGAGAGTAGGTTAGTGGGTTTGGTAGATAATATTCAAATTGATGACTTCCAGTGCGTAAATCCAACAATGATGAGGTGGATTATAAATAATCAGAATCAATAAACATTGAACAACGAAAAGAATTGATTAAGATGTGGGCTAATTAATGAGAGATTAATGATATTGAATATACATGTTGTAGATGTTTGGATGCTTTAGGGAGATTTACTATTATACCCCATATTGGGATGAATATAACCATTGATTGACATGAGCCTCACACAGATTAACGGTGTGTCATTGGCTCTATATAACACTTGTGTATGAACTATTCATATTGAGTCTCAAACCGTAATTAAAACATGATATGTGTTACAATTCAAATTTTATTATACATGACATATTTTACCTGTCACTTACTCTTTATTTGTAATACCCAAGTTTTAATCATATAAAGCAATATTTTGAAATGTTCCTGGATATTGTGAAAATACCCAAGTTTTACTCTTTATTTGGCATGATAGGATGCATAGCTTTTTCATTGATTGCTATCTTAATCATAGGGACTACCACTTTTATATTCTGTTGCAGCGTAAATATATTGCTGAAAGCCTGAAACCAAAATTCGTTTAGGCAAATAGCCATGCATGCAAATCAGTAAAACCTCTGAACCACTGGGATATAATTAATAATGGCGTCGATTTTGCAAAGTTGGCATGGCCTATTGGCCACCAAAACCAGAGTCATAAAACACCCACCCCCAACTCCCACCACACACCAATACACACCCAGCCGAGCCAGCCATAACCCTAAACGATTCAACTTCATCTCATCTCTGCACCTTCTGCTCCCACTTCAATTCCCAAAGCCCTAGCCCTTAGACCTTACAACCCAACCGGCTGTATTTTTTCACCCCCAATGACTTTTATAACCTTCCTTTCCATCAATGGCGTACCCCCTACTCTCTCTCTCTACTCTCTTTCATTCCCGAGATTAGCAACATTAAGGAACAACAAAAATCCACCTTCATTCCTAGAACCTAGCAAAAAAGGATCATGGGCAAAATCGTCATTTCGCTCATCACACGACGTTTTCGAACAAACACAACAAAAAAAGCCAAAGCCCCCTCATTAACTTATTGCACTCAAATCAGCCGCTACCCGGTCATGTTTTCAGAGATATTCAGCACCAAAAACAATACGCATGTCAATCCCTCTCTCTCTCTCTCTCTCTCTCTCTCTCCCTCTCTCTCTCTCTTCGTTGTCGTTTTTGTTTGCCTCTCTGTGTCCCTCTATAAAAACAATACAAAACCCCCATGCAAAAAGTAATAACCCCATTGTCGTCTCTCTAACTTTCTCTCTCTCACTTTTCTTTCTCTCTTTTGCTCTCTCTTTAAAGTAATAAACCCCTAAACCCTGGAAAAACAAAGATCAAAATGGAGGGTTATGATGAGCAGCACGTGCAGGGCGGTTCGGTACGTGCCTCCGGTGATGGTGCTGCTACGGCACTACAAAAAAACCTTTTTCGCGACCAAATTTTCTGCGACCAACTAAATTTGGTCGCCCAATAAGCTTATGGGCGACGAAACTATGCAATTTGGTCGCCTAAGATTTTGTTAGAAGGAGGCATGTGGTTAGACTGATTAACTGAATGGCGACCAAATATTATTCAAAGGCGACGAACATTTTGGTGGCTAGTTGGCAAATGAGCGACCAAATGAAAAAATTAGAGGCGACGGAATTATTTGGTCGCCAAGTTCGCAAGAGTCGTCTGCATTGGGAAATCTGGCGCCTAAATATTTCATGATCTTTTGCGACCAATTATAATTTTCGTCGCTAATGAGGGTTCTACAAATTGAAATTATCAAACTACGTCGTTTTAGGGTTCTGATTTTTTGGCCACTAAACGTTTTGTGGCTGATTCTTGAGACTTTAAATTTAAAAAATAAAAATCTCCTTTCCCAACCCGTTAACTTCCCTAATTCAAGGCCACTGCTGAAAAGAAGCGAGAAAATGAAGAACGAAATGGGGAGAGGAGCGAATATAGGGTTTGAGTTTTGGGGATCTGGAGAATCGAAAGAAGAAGAGGAAATTGAAAGGCATATCAGCTTCGTCCTTTGAAGACCTCGAAGAAGGCCCTCCCCTACGAGCCGCGTCGAATTCGTGCTCGGACTCTTTGGAAACTACATCTGTCATGACCCACACCTGTTGGAGCTAGATTCTGGTAGGTATGTCAACAAAATGGGATTGTGGAATCCTTCCATAAACATAGAGATTTGGTGGGCAAGTAGTTAGCGGAGATTGAGATGGCCAATCTGAATATTTTGGGGAAGTCTTTTACTTTATCCTTTTCCTTTTTTCTGTATTTGTCTTCTTACAATCCTTGAGCAAATCCTCCCTTTCTTTGGTCAGGATTTGATGTTGAGTAATGATGGGGCTATATTATGTTCGAATGAATCTTTAACTTCAATCCCTTTTTTTAAAAAAATTTATTTTTATACTTAGCACTTGGGAGACACCACAACCTATGTTTTTAAAAGTATTTTCGGAAAACATTGAATGGTTTGGGTAAAAGAATATTAAAGTCTTGGAGGGAAAAGAAAAGGGGGTTGTTGATTACCTTATTTGCTTCAGACTATGTGGTTTTATGTTGGGGTTGTTGATTAACTTAGCGTTCCTTCTATTTTTTTTTCCTTTTGGCTTCAAATTCCATATTTCAAAGATGGCATGTATGAGTTTCTCATTACTGAATTGAGGAAGTTGAGTAAGAACAGTTGGTGAGAGAAGAGTTAAGTATGTACAACATGCTTGAGTGTCTTAAGTACTGAAATGAAGATGTAGATAATTATAGTTTGCAAGAGTAGAGTTTAATAGGAATATGTACGTTAATGAAGTTAGTAGTAGACTCTAATATTATAGGTACTAATCTTTGACAATTTCTATTTGTTTCAGTATTTGCTAGCATTGGTTTTGGTTGGTGACATTTAGCTTATATATTTGCAGTCTGAGACAGGGTGGTTTTCATATTCCCAGAACCTGGTGCGGAGCCCTTGCTAAAAGCTGCTACTGAAAGCTTCAAAAAATCCAAGAAGGTGTGTAGTAATGACAAATTAATGCATGATGAAGTGGTACACCCACAGGCCAAAGCAGGTATAAAAAGAAAACCATATTTGTCGACTCTCCAGTTCTTTTAATAGTTTTTTTTTTCCTTAGATTGTCTTATTTGACACCAAATCTGTTGATAATACATGCTTCTTTTCTAGCATCCTGCACATTTTCTTACTGTAGTTTTTGGGGTCAGGACTACTAATTTATCTTTTCTCTTGTTACACCAAAGATCTTGCTTGTTCAAAAAGACTTGTTCTCTGATCTGTTTTTTGATTTTTCGTGGTATGTTCCAAATTAGGATTTAATTACTTATTTGAGAACTCATATTTCATTGCTTTGATTGGCACAGCTATTTGCAACACTTATTTATTTTTCACTGGAAACATTATAACATCTTTTTGCGATAATAAAAACAGGACATGCTTTTTTTTCTGATTATTGGAAAACAAACTTGGAGGTATTTATTAACTATGTTTATCTAAAACTTATAGAAAATGAAGATGTTGAGGAAGAGGAGAAAGATGAAATTGGGGTTAATAATGGTGAAGAGGCATTAGATACATATGATGGACTTGATGTGGTACTTAATTCTTTTCTCTTCAACCGGTTATCTATTGGATCACTGTTTTTCTCTATTTTTGGTTTCATGACATTTTACTTTTATGAGGCCTGCCTCCTTTTGTTGACTTATATCATGTTTAATTGTTCATAGGCTGAGGATGGTGAAATTTCTCTGCAGTCACATTCATGTATCCTTATACCATAACAATCCAGTGTATATTTTTTCTTTGTGCGTGATTTGAATCAAAAAAGTGAATTTTTTGGGGACTTCTTTACCCATCCTTTGCGGCAATGCAGTGAATCAGCAATGGCTGTTAGTTGAGCATTAGAATAATTAAGCATTCATGTGATTTTTTGTTTTTGTTTTTGGCAACGATATTCCCTTATTTTACTAAAAGTAAAGCAAAATAAACTTACTAAGTCTTGTGAAGAGAGAATTTTGTGACCAATTAATGCTTTCCATTGAAGGATTGTTCTAAGCTCTGCAAATTCTTGTGGATTTCCTATATGTTTCTTAGATCTTAACATGGAGAATATCTCAAGAACCCATTTACAGGAGCTTTTTGGTAGTTTTCCATCTCCTGAAGCAGGGGGTGATAGAATACAAGCTGCATATATGAGTGATGAAGAATACCAGATTTATGAGCAAGATAGTGATGACAACTTCTCTGATGAAAATGATTGCTGCTAACATGACATCTCTAAGGTTCGTTCTCTCCTTTTCTCATTCTGAGTTTTCACGCTTCTTTCATTTCTTGCCATTGTGGAGATATCTTTCATGTGAATAATACATACTTGAAACTAGTCGGTATTGATATAAGTGCTCTCTCTCTATAGACAGAATAACTACGGATGGCCTGAGTTATTTTCTACTCTCTGCCCCAGACCGTCTACCCTTCAGTTCTCTTTATCTTTAAATGTGTTAAGAACAATGTCATTTAGGAGTTTATTGGGGTAATATCCTGTTTTTGCATGTAGATTTATTTGAGGAGGTGGAAGGATTTGGTTTGGGGTTTTGGACAGAGGACCATTTGAGGTAAGAACCTCTTCTTCTCATTACACCTCAGTTCCATTTAAGGTGTAAGATTATACTTTGGATTTTGTGATATTTGTTTTCTAATGGGTTTTGTGCCATGCATGATATTAGTCTTTACATTGGTTTTCGAACTGTTTTCCTTCTTCATTTGTGGTAATTGATGATTTGATTTCTGTTATTATCACAAAGGTATGCTTAGCAGTCGATATTGAGGGTATGAAAAATGAATTCAAATTTTATTAAGTTCGTTCAAATACCATTCTCGAACATTCTTAAATATTGATGACCAATAATCATTTTTCTTATCTATATCCAAACTCCTTTTAATGGCTTGTTTAGTTAAGATTGTGAATTTCAGCTTTGGTCTCTATATTATATATTTTTATTTTTGTTGACCATTGACATTTCCTTATTTTGTTTCTTTTGTAAAGGAAGATGATTGATGAGTTTGAGAAGGTCAAGCAACAATTGGCAGAGTGTTTGGGAATTCCACGATATTAGATCACAGTCCCTATCCCTCGGTGTTAAAGATCATGACTACAAAACTTGGGGATACAAAGGGCATAGTACACAGGCTTTTTTTGGGTCAAAATAATTATACGGGCGTGGTCTCTAATCTTAGAGTGGAGAGATAATGTAACTTGGGTTTACCAAGGACAAGATATATGGAGCTTGGCCTCCAGTCTTTCACTGGAATGTTCTTCATTCATTTATGTCTACTATTTTTGGCTATGTTATGTGTACTTGAATGACTAGTATGCTTATGTACTTTTGAATGGGAGAAACTTTTATGTGTCATTTTCTATTGATCTATTTACCTAAATTTATTGTTTTTCGAAATTACAATATGTTAATGAACAACAGGTTAATATTATCACAAAACAAAATGTAAATATATTAATTAAAAACACTTAAAATAAATATTTTAGCGACCAACTAAGTAACCTTTAGCGACCAAATCCGGTAGTCACCAGAACCTATGGGCGACCAACCAATTTATTTGGTCGCCCAATCCTTTCTCAGTTCGCGGCAAATTTTTGTATTTTCGCGGGGATCCTTCATTATAGGCGACCAACTGATTACTTTTAGGCGACGAAATAAATTGGTCGCTTAAAGGTTTTGGCGACGAAAACATAGTTTCGTCGCCTGATACTTTCAGCCACGAGCCTAAGGCGACCAACCTAGCGACGAAATAATTTCGTCGCCAAAGTGTTTTGGCGACTAAATTTAACCTTTTAGCGACCAAAGGTGTTGGTCGCCAAAAGGGTTTTTCCTTGTAGTGCGGGGAGCACAAGTCGGTGGAACCCAACAAAGGAGCAGATCAATATGCTTGAGAATTTTTACAGGCAAGGCATAAGGACGCCGAGCGCCGAGCAAATACAGCAGTTAACCAGTAGGCTGATGGCTTATGGCCACATCGAGGGCAAAAATGTGTTTTATTGGTTTCAAAATCACAAGGCAAGGCAGAGGCAGAAGCAGAAGCAAGAGAGCATGGCTTATCTTAATCACTTTTTCCATAGGGCAACTCAGCCAATGTTTTCCCCTCCTACTCTTAGGCTTAGGCTTGGTTTGGGGTTGCTGCGCTTAAAAAATAAGCAGCTTTGAAAAAAAGTTTTGGAGGTTTTAGTGTTTGGTAAAACAAATCCAAGATGCTTATTTTAAAATCTGCTGCCATCCAAAGCCAAAAACAAGAAGCAGCTCACACCCTGCTTCTAAAAACTGCTGCGGGGAGAAGCATGCGGAGAGTTTAATGAAACTTTCAAATTGCCCATATTGCCCTCGTCATCCCGGGTTCGAGCCTCCCAAGTGTCGTTAATGTTGGATTTTCTGGATTGCTAGTCTCATCCACTCTCTGCAACTTGCTCCCCTTCCTCAATCCGTTAGAGCTACCATTTCAACCCAAAACCCCACCAACCCACCTCCTTATTTTACAGGCCCGGAAGATCTTCTTCCCCTCCAACCAAAAAATCCCAGCCTTAGCTCCACACTTTATCATCTCCACAGCCACAAAAAATTCAACACTCAGATTACCCACAAGTTATCTCCTCCAGCAAAAGAAAATCAAACCCCAACTTCCTTGCCTTCTCCACCAAAATACAACCCAATATTACATGGGAATGGAAGAAGAAATGAGAGAAGGATAAGAGAAGAAAAAAAAAAGACCTGGGAAGGAAGAAAGAAAAAAATACACGGTAAGGGAAGAAGTCTGGGAAGGAACAAGAAAAGAGAAATGAGGAGAAGAGGAAGGGAAAAAAAGGGCCTGGGAAGGAAGAGGAAAAGAGGAGAAAGAAAAAAATATCTGGGAAGGAAAGAAGAAAAAAAGAAAGGAGGTGAAGAGGAAGAAACAAAGAAAAATGAGAAAAAGGTGTCAGCTGAAAGCAACTTTTGAGTTGTTTTTTTAATTTTTTTTTATTTGTTAACTTAAATTATACTTTTTATTTTTATTTTTAATGATAATTTTAGTTTTAAAAACTTTCATCATATACCCTTTTTTATTATACACTCTCACAAAGACTTCTATAAAAAGTTTTACCAAACACTTTGACATCAAGCATACTCACAAAGACTTTTACAAATACAGATTACCAAACACTTACCGCTTCACTTCACAAATTGCTTATTCTCAAGAAGACAAAGAGGTTAGCTTTTTTTAAAGACAGAATACCAAACTAAGCCTTAGTTTGGTATTGCTTAACTTAAAAAAAAAGCAGCTTTGAAAAGAAGTTTTGGAGATTTGAGTGTTTGGTAAAATCAATTCAACCTACTTATTTTATAATCTGCTGTCATTCACAGCCAAAAAGTAGAAGCAACTCACACCCTGCTTCTGAAAACTGCTGCGAGGAGAAGCATGCGGAGGTTTAAATGAATTTTTCAAATTGCCCATATTGCCCTTATTTGTTTCAAACAATTACATGCTATATCCTCGTCATCCCGAGTTCGAGCCTCCCAAGTGTCGTTCCTCTTGGATTTTTTGGATTGCTCGCCTCATCCTCTATCTGCAACTTGCTCCCCTTCCTCAATCCGTCAAAGCTACCATCTCAACCCACCTCCCTATTTTACAGACCCATAATATCTTCTTCCCCTCCAACCAAAAACCCCAACGTTAGCTTCACAGTTTATCATCTCCACAGCCACAAAAAATTCAACACCCAGATTACCCACCAGTTATCTCCTTCAGCAAAAGAAAACCAAACCCCCAACTTCCTTGCCTTCCCCACCGAAACACAACCCAATATTACAATCCCACTATTCACATCCATAAAGCAAAGAGAGAGAGGTGGGCATGTAGCATTGACGTCCCAAGTGTCATCACCAAACCCAAATACCAACTTTAAAAATAAAAAATAAAAGTCTGGGAAGGAAAAAGCAAAGAGAAAGGAGGAGAAGAGGAAAAAAGGTGGGGGAGGGGGTTGGGAAGGTAGAAGAAAAGAGGAAGAAATTAAAAAAAACCTAGGAAGGGAAGAAGTCTTGGAAGGAAGAAGAAAAGAGAAAGGAGGAGAAGAGGAGAAGGGGAAAGGAAAAAAAGGGAGGGGGCGGCTGGGAAGGAAAAGGAAAAGAGGAAGAAAAGAAAAAAACTGGGAAGGGAAGAAGAAGAAAGAAAGGAAGTGAAGAGGAAGAAACAAATAAAAATGAGAAAAAGGAAAAAGGTGTCGGCTAAAAATTACTTTTGAGTTTTTTTTTAAAATTTTTTTATTTGTTAACTTAAATTATACATTTTTATTATTTTTTTTTTAAACTTTTATCATCATACCCTTTTTCGTCATTATACCCTCTCACAAAGACTTCCATATAAAAGTTTACCAAACACTTTGACACTGTTTTTCATACTCACAAAGACTTTTAAAAATACAGATTACCAAACACTTACCGCTTCATTTCATGTTATTTATTTTCGCAAAGACAACAGGTTAGCTTTTTTAAAAGACAAAGAATACCAAACTAAGCCTTAATCATCATCCTTGCCCAAATGGTAAGTAATTAATTAGCTTATTCTGTGTATATATTGTTTTAATATTTATTGCATTTTGAAAATAAATAAATAAATCTTTGATTTTTTTGGAGAAATTCTTGCATTCAGCCCCTTTTGTATATAATAACATCATTCTTAATTAATACTTTCTATTGGTAACAAGAATTTTTCTTTTCCAAACTTTTGATAACAAAAACAATTTGTTTCACACACATTTTTTTTATCTAATTATATATTATATGATTGTCTTCATACTGTCTCTTCATGCAAATGTGCTCCGTATGCGTGCATATACATACAACTTATTTACTCGACATATATTCATGCACGGAAACACTTGTTTTTCATTTGTAAATTCGATCTTGCAGATGATGTGTATAAGAATTTTTCAGGCAAAAAAGTTATGTGATTGCATCTGTGTATAAACTGTTAGCCTTTTCAGATAGAGTCTTCTGGATTGGATAGCTTTAACATTTTGTTTATTTTAAATTATATTTTGGTGGTGGAGCCAAGAAAAAAAAATGAAGTTGCAATTTTATGGTATATAATTTGGTGTTTTTAATGTCAGTGATGTGCAGCCCATATTACATGCCAGTTCAGAATGAATTAGGGTTCTATCAACAATCTCCATATCCCAATAAGGTGCCTCTACCTGGTGGAGCCAAGAGGAAACCAAGGACTGAGAAATCCGTTAAGCCAAGGACCACCCGCACTGGTGGCTCTGGATATGAACCTATGCCCCACGGATATAGTACTAGCGGAGGTGGCTGCGGCGGCGACATGATTGACTATGTCACGAACCAATCGACCAGCAGATGTGATCAAGAAACGCTGCCACTCTTTCCTTTGCAATCCACAGGCATTTTACAAGGAAGAGAATATCAAAACCCTTCATGTGGTTCTGGTACTGCTAATTATGCTGACAATTCCACTGCTGCTCTAATTGGCTCTAATTCTGAGATTGTTGGTGACCAACCTTTCTATGATTTTTTCTCTGGATAGAAGAAGGGCGCCGTGTTTAGAGATTGATTGAATTGCATGTTGGCTAACGATCATGGTGACTTGTTTTTTTAACTGGGCTGCAATTGGTTGTAGTTTTGGGGTTTTAGTGATAATTATTCATAGACACGTGCTTTATCTTTCCTCCACTTTGTGATTACACATCAACATATTTATTTTAGATAAATCGTGAGTTTAAACTACTCTCTATAGGAAATGGTAATCGAATTCGGGTACAAAGAAAGGACCATGCTACCTTAGAGCATTTATAATAATGCTCTCTATTTTTTAGTTAAAATTTAGCTAAAAACATATAAAAACTATTTTAGGAGCTCTCTATAAAATTTTAACTCCAATCATACTCTCTAGTTTATGAGTAATTTTTGGGTGTTCTGGGTACACCATGTGGCTGGTGTACCATCTCTTAAACGCAAGACAATTAGAATATTTCCAATGTAGCCTGCTACATGTCATAAAAAGCAATGCAGTAAGTTAGAGAGTAATTCCACATGTCCTACGTTTATTGGATAGTACACCAGCTACATGGTGTACCCGGAACATATAAAAATTTCTCCTAGTTTAGGGAGTCATAAATGCTGTAAGTCTTTTTTAATTGGTCCATCTTTATAAATAAATAAAAAATTATATATTTATAAAATAATTAGCATTAATTAAAGGTTAAATACTCATAAAATAAAGCATCAGTAAATTATAGGGAGTAATTAGGAGTCCTTTCTCTCTCCTCATATTTAGGAGCTCCTAGAAGTCTGTCTATTTTAGGAGATGGATATGGAGCATAGTTGGAGTTTCTTTTTTCCAATTCCTCCCTAAAATTTATCTAAGGAGGTGGTTTAGGGAGCTCATTGTGAATACTCTTAACCAAGCTTCCGCATGAAGAACATATTTATAATATAAGCTAATAAACATAAATCTAATGTAATTCAGAGTTTTTCAAAAAGAAAAGAAAAAAGGAAATGTAATTCTGAATCTTTAATTTATGTATTCAATCGAGCTTTTAAAATTTTAATTCAAATTGAACAGCGGCTGTTGATGTGGTGGAGATATTGATATTATCCAAGTTATGAAGATTTAATTGTTATATAGTTGGTACTTGGTAGCCCTATATGAGGAGGCTATACATATAATTGTTATATAGTTGTGTCATGTTGTGTCATGTTGACCTGCTAAGTGGTAGCAAATAAAAAATCTTGAATTTTGATAATTTAATCAAAGAATTGCATTTTTATTTTATTTTATATAAAATATTGATTGCATTTTGCCTCCCTCTATGTATGAAGATTGAGAAAGAGAAAAAAAGAATGAAGAAAAAACAAAGAAATGGGTTGACAGGTTACATAGATATTTTAGCAGGTTGACGGGTTGACTTGTTTAATAAACAGGTTACATAGGTATTTTAGCGGGTTGGAGGGTTGATTCAAAACTCACTCATTTATTAACGAGTCAATGGCGAGTTGACCAGAAAATTTAATCATGTGGGTTGACCTGCTAATTTTTTGTGTGGATTTCGAGTCTTGTATCAGGTCGTGTAAATTGCCACTCAATCTCACTGTCAACAAATGTAAAGAAATCATGGGACTTAAACATTTTAAATATTTTTATGGTGAGATTGGCATTCTCAAATAGTCTCCTCACTTTAAACTCCTCATTATAGTTTCTCCCGCCCTATATTGGGGACGAGGCCTGATCATGAAATACAATTTGCTATATATTTGGGCCAAATCTGATCGGGCCATATAGCTCATACCCATAACAAAATAAGGCATGCCCAACCCACCTGAGAGAGTGGTGCAATTATAATTTGCCACTTCACAAAACACTTTCCCACCCACCTAATTTTTCCATTATGCATAAATATATAAAACAAATTGTTTCACTCAACTCATTCGTCAGTTTTATATAAAAACCAAAAACTCATAATGCTGGCTTCTTTTTTAGGTTAGCTTTGAATGTTGATTGTATCAAATGCACAAATGTCATTTCAAGTTATTTTGTAAATATATTTAGTTTAGTAGCAATTTTAGTCTAGATCTATACACTTTAACCTCTATTCTTATTTTTAAAGTTATTTTATTTCCCTCGTACTGTCGAGACTTTCTAAAAGAAATTTATTTATTTCAATTGGTCTATGTTTAATATAGTATTTACTTTTTCAAGATTAGAAGAGATTCACATTTTAAAATAGATCAACTGAAATAAATATCTCATTGCATATGCGGGTTAGAAGGTTTGACAAGGCGTTGTACTGGTCGAGAGAAAGGCCAGTTTGGGATTTTTTTTTTGTTGCCAAAAACTTGTTTCACTTTAAAGTTAAGCAGTTTAAGGTGTTTGGTAAAAATAAAATATCCATATTATTTTAAAAATAGTGATCTTTTGACAGCAGGTTCTGGGTTGCTTTTCAAAACACATTTCAAAAGAAGCATATATGAGCCTTTAATTATTATTTTTAACTTCCTAAAATGACATCATTAATTTTTTTAAAATGACACCACCTGCACCTCCGCATCCAACTCCACCACCGACCTCCACCGCCGCCACCACCACCACATCCTCCTCCTTCTCCTCCACCATCACCACCACAACCACCACCTCCACCTACACCACCACCATGCCGCTACTGCCATTACCCCTTCCTCCTCCTCAACCTCCACCACCTCCACAACCGCCATGCCCACCATTCCCATCACCATTACTACCACAACCACCACCTCCACCTTCATCACCACCACTACCACCACCACACCATCTCTTTCACCACCACCTTCACATACACCTCCATCTCTTTCACCACCACCACTACCACTACCACCACATGATTAGTGTTAACTCGCAAGTGCACGAGGCGTTGGATAGTATAGCTTGTGTAAGTACGAGGTCGATCCCACGAGGATTGATGATAGATTGATTCAATTTGATTCCCTGCACAAAATAGAAATGAAAAGAAAATAAATACAACAAGAAAGAAAGAAAGAAATTAACTCAAGCAAATTAGTTACCAAGTTCAATTTAGATTCACAGATTGATTCTAGCTAAAGTATGATTAAGCCATGGTGTTTGGTCCTAACCTTGTATTCCTAATTCCCTAATTAGATCCTTCTTGTCGAACCTAAATTAAGCATTAGAAATCCATTAAGCATAGAAGAATGTTTTAAACAACCAAGCATGTATCTAATCCATGTTATCGAATGTCCATACATACTCTTCCTATTCATAGTTCAATTTGAATTAATGCATGGTGTCTACTCTTAATTCAAACCAAGATAGCTAATATACAAGTTTTAATAGTGATCACTCATTCAAACAAGCATATTAACTTATAAGCATAATGAATAAGAACAAGAACTATAATTGAAACTTGGAAACTAATTAAACTTGAAAACTTAAGAAAAGAAATTACATTACAATGAAAAATAAATTACAACTAAAAAGCAAAATGGTTTTGTTACAACAATTGAGAACTAAAAGAAAACTAAGAGAATTTGAGGGAGAGAAGGGAGAGGAGCTCTAGAGAGATGTTTGAGAGCTCCCCCTTGGGGTGTGTTTACAAGTTTGGAGAACCTCACTATATATAGGCCTAGGGGAAATGAAAATCTGATTTAAGTATTGCTTCTACCTACAAACTCACTTCACCAACTTACAACACTTAATTCACACAATTGCATTTGAAAACAATTCTTCTTGTCTTTAAGCTTAGTGTTGCAACTCCACTTCATCTTCTTTTACTTCATTTGGCTGCTGCAAAACTCCACTCCAATTATATGTATTGAATATGCTTCACCAAACTTTCCCACAATCAATAACATTTCATCATGCATATGTCATGCTTGACAATGCATTGCAGTCTTCTTTTGGGCTCGTTTTGGGCTTGTTTCTCAATTCTGAAAAATCTGGAAAAATATGGATCTTGAAGCTCTTTGAATTATCTTTCCATGCATATGCAGCCCAGCTCAAGGAAAAATCGGAAAGACCTTCAAATGTGATTTTTGGCCCAGTAACGCAGATCCTGCCGATTTTGACCTTAAGCTGCCAAAACTTGCATAACTTCCTCTAGAGGACTCGGAATCATGAACCGTAAAATGATCCAGAAAATAGACTTCCGTATCTTTCCAATGATGTATGGCTCATTATCTGGTTCTTCTTGAGCAAGTACAGTCCAATCCGTGAAGTTGACTGATCTGCGAGACACCGTTTTGAGCTTAACTTGACTCCAAAATCGTTAAATGAGTCTGCTTATTACACTAAACAAACACAAAATAAATTAAAAGACAAGTTTAACTCAAAAACATAACCAAATCATAAGTTAGAAGGGTACAAAATGATATGTAATTATGCACCGATCAATTAGCGTATAACACTTTCAACATCATGTCTATTTTAGTTATTATTCACAATTACAACAGTTTTATATTAAAATTTATCAAACATTTTTGACACTATTTTTTGACAACACTTTAAAAAATTGTTTACCAAACATAGAACTACTTTACTTTACAGTTAATTATTTTCAAAGTACAGTAGAAACAACTTTTTAAAAAAGTGATAGCAATCCTAAACTCTCATGCAATATGGATAACACTTTTGCTATCACAGCTACTAATACAATGACACGTGAGATAACTTTTTCACTTATTATTGTGTTAACAAAACATTATTATCCCCCATTGCAAGAAAGTTTTTCTCGTACCACTCTCACTTTGGTCAAAAAAAGAAAATGTATCACGTGTAACATTGTCGAGCGGAGAAAGAGAGAACACTTGAGGGTGGATTAACCACGCAATTCAATATGACAAAATGACCAAACAACCCCCCGAAAGGTGACGTGGAGACTACCCATTGGCCGAAACAACGGCCTTTTATCATTTGCGGCGCCAAAATCTTCAGCGACTCGTAAAAAGTACGGATAATCCGAAAAACAATATCTCCTCATCTCCTCTTCCACTTCTCAACTCTCTCCATGAACCACTGAGAGAGTCTGGGACCCACTCAAATCTCTCATGGCGAAGACTCTCATCTCATCCACACCGTTCGTCGGCACATCTTTACCGCCCATCTCCCGCCGTGGGGCGTACACCCTCCCCTACCGTGGTGGCAATGAACTTGTCTCCACCAGAATCAGGTTCAGCCTCCACGACGTCGTTCCTCCGATCAATCCCTTCGACTCTGGCGTCGACGTCGCCTCAATTTTGAGCCGAGCTGAGGGTCTCCTCTACACGCTAGCCGATGCTGCCGTCGCCGTTGACCCTGCCACCTCGGGCTCCGCAGACGCCGCGGCTCAGAAGAATGGCGGCTGGTTCGGCTTCATCTCCGAATCCATGGAGTTCGTGCTCAAGGTGGTTTGAATTTCGCATAATTCTGTAATTTTCGTGAGAAAAATTATTTCGGATATCATTTGTTGACTTGTATTGTGTGAATTGTAATTAGATTTTGAAAGATGGACTTGCGACTGTGCACGTGCCATATGCGTATGGCTTCGCAATTATATTGCTTACTGTTCTCGTTAAACTTGCCACATTGCCTCTCACAAAGCAGCAGGTTCGGTGCTTGTTTGTTGACACTTTGGTTTAATTTTGATGAACAATTTTTTTTCTTGTGTGATTTTTTTCTTATAATATTTGTAATATGCAGGTGGAATCGACTTTAGCTATGCAGAATCTTCAACCAAAACTTAAAGCTATACAAGAAAGATATAAGGGCAATCAGGTGTGTAGAGGTCTCTTGTTGGCATGGCCATTTAACTTTTGAGTAGGAGTGATTGTTACTATTTTTGCCCACCTTTGGTTTCTAGTGGTAATTGGTAACTGTGGTTTTCCCTAATCTGCTATTTTGGTGTGCTTGCTTTAGGAAAGAATACAACTTGAGACATCACGGCTATATCGGCAGGCTGGGGTTAACCCATTGGCAGGTAATTGTTTAATTGATCACTATTATGTTCATGTATTTATGCGTGTGCATTTTGGAGTGGTCTTTTATCACTTGAATCTGAAAAATCTTCAATATAATTCTAATTAGACTGAATCTGCATAGTCTAACATGAATGTAATGAGCTGTAAGGTTCAGTAATAAGAAATAAAACGCAATTGGTCGTTGTGTTGGTTCATCTTGAGATTTTTTAGTTTTACTAATAAAACCATTTTGGAGTTTCACTTGAACTGGTAAAAGCAAAAAAAATGAATTTTTTTTTCCCAATGTAATGCTGAGCTTGTGTACTGAATTTAATCTGATTGCGTGATTATGCTGTGGTGTGTCGCCTTGAGCCAAACAATGAGGCTCTAACTTGATTTTCAAATGTAGGTTGTTTACCAACTTTGGCCACGATACCAGTCTGGATAGGTCTATATCAGGCTCTTTCAAATGTGGCAAATGAGGTAATTAGTAGGTGGCTACTACGTTTTCAGTGATAAGATGGGTATTATCATTAAAGAAAAAACCAACATTGCTGATTTTTGCAATTTTCATTTTACTCAAAGGGGTTGTTGACAGAAGGTTTCTTTTGGATACCCTCTTTGGGTGGCCCAACATCAATTGCTGCTCGACAAAGTGGATCTGGCATATCCTGGCTGTTTCCATTTGTGGTAAGATGTTTTTCTGATTTCATGACTTATTATGAAACTAACAATTTGTCTACTGCTAGATTTTAATCCACCTTAATTGTGGAAGCTTCATGCTAGACAGTGATCTTGGGATTTTTAACTTCTTAGTTTAAAGCACATGTTTGAAACTTTAGTGATGCAGAAACTTTTGAATTGTAGCCAGTGTGCTTTTTGTTTTGCCTTCTTTGGCATGAAATACTTGTTGCCTTTTGAGTTAGAAAATTTTGGTGTTTTATTAGTGCATCTATTGTGCTTTTTTTTAAAATAAAAAAAATTCATTTTGGGGTCTTTTCTCCCCTTGGCATGTTTTCACTTTTCAGCGTTCCGACTCTGTTATTTTCTTTGACCCAAATCTGTTCTGCCCTTTCAGCCTATTTTCTATTATCTAAAATAAAATTACATTTGGGATTAAATTCTGGCTGAATTACATTTTTTGTTGCTAAAGTTTCATAGTGGACATGTTTATCCTTACAAGGTTGATATAATTTGATAATTTTATCATTATGGTAAACAAAAATGCACGCCTAAGTCACATGACTAACGTTTTGAAGTGTATTTTAGGGATTGAATGCGGTAGGCAGGAAATAACCTCTGTTCTCTCTCTATTTTTGCTAGTCTGTCTTTTTTTTTTGGTCTCTCATCTTTCTGTTTGGTTTGTGCCTTGGAAAAAGTGAGATGGAATTGATTAGTTCAAACATTATAAGCAATTGAAGAATGGCAAAATATGAGGTCATATGACTAACTTTATTTTTATTTTTATTTTTTTTTTCTGTCCACCACACTGATGGAATTATCAATTTGAACCATCTTGAAACGGTGAGCAAAGTGTAAGGATAAAGGTGTTGAAGTTAGAACTGTAAGGATGAAATTGAATTCAAGGTGAAACCACGAGGATGACAAGTGTAATTTAACTTTAAATGTTTGCCTTACCCACAGAGATAAATAGGTCACCTATCATAGGTGGTAGGTGAAGGTTGGAAACTTAGATGTCTTAATAGTCTGTTGTCTTCTCATTCAATATGTTTTCGACTATTTTACACTCTTAGTTGTGGATCTTTAAATGCACGTTATGGATAGTAAATATGTCAGAAAGGTGAATGAGCTACCACGTGAACCTTGGAGGCTCAGAACTTTACATCAGCAATTTAGGGATAGTGGAATACCTGCTTTAGTGGATTAGTTGTATCATATTACTCCTGAGGCATTAAATATCCAAGTCTCTTTCACAAACTTGTGCATTTCAAGTGGTTAATGTATAATATATCATGCAGGATGGCCATCCACCATTGGGCTGGAATGACACTGCAGCATACCTTGTTTTACCTGTCCTACTTGTTGCTTCTCAGTATGTTTCAATGGAGATCATGAAGCCTCCACAGGTAAAGACCTGTGTCTGCATTGACATTGGTTTCTCTATTTTCATTTTCATTCTTTTGCAGGGATTAAAATATGGGTAATTTATGTGCAAGCTGATTATTCTATTTATCTGGACTATAACTGATTTTTTTTTTCGTTTTTGTAACCATAATTCTTCATTTGGCAGACTGATGATCCAACTCAAAAGAACACACTTCTTGTATTCAAGTTTCTTCCGCTCATGATTGGCTACTTCTCCTTGTCTGTTCCTTCAGGATTATCAATTTACTGGTTGGTTTCTCATTAACAAATATACTTGTTATCTTTCATGCATGTAGTACACTCACACAACTTACTGGCTGAATTTTGCTTGGGACGTCCCTAAAGGCAGCTGTTAAGGAACATGAATCCATTCCTCCCTTTTTATGTCTTAGAGTCCTTATTCTTTCTGAAAAGGGCTTTAAGACTTTTTGGGTTTGGTTTTAGATGTATTACGGATTTATTGGGTTTAGTGTTTTTATTTAAGGTCCATCGTTTTTGGTATTTATGGTTAAAATTGTAATGACAGTTTTTTATTAATGAGTTTTCTGTGTTCACTACAAATTTTGTTGCTGCAGCGACTCAGTGGTGCTTTGATATCATACTGTAAAAACCAATGGTTCCAATTCATTTTCATTTTTAATTCTCCGTGTGATTGCCAGCACTTCCATGTTAATTAATATTGTTTCACTTTCCTCTGAATGCAATCTATGGATGGATAAATAAAATAACTTCTAATTTTACTTGCAAGCATTTTTTTGTCTGGCTTGGAAAGATATTGAATCAAAGTGACCTCGTTTACCCTCATTGTTTATCAGTCATACCATTTGGTTTTCAGGTTCACAAACAATGTCCTCAGCACAGCACAACAAGTGTGGTTACGCAGATTAGGAGGTGCAAAGCCTGCTGTGAGTGAGAATGCAAGTGGAATCATTACAGCAGGACGCGCAAAGCGATCAGATTCTCAGCCAGCAGAAGCTGGCAGTAGGTTGGTGTTATACTCTGCAGAATGCATAATAGTATATTATCAATTCCTTCATAAAGTTTTCTTTCCTGACAAACTGAAGAATGACGATCAACAGATTCAGGAAGTTGAGAGAAGAAGAGAAAAAGAAAAAGTTGAGCAAGGCATTATCGAATGAAGAGGTTCAGACACTCGGTTCTACATCTGATTCTGAAGACGGTTCGGATAAAGAAACGAAGGACGAGGTAAATATATAATTCTGGTGTTATGACTTGATTTGTTTTGTATATATGCATGAATAATTTTCTAACTAAGTAACACTTATCATCGTGAGTGAATAATATCAAAATACAACTTTCTATTATGGACTATATTTTTAGCGATCATGTTGAAGAGTAGTTGCATGTTTTGGCTCGCCTGTCATAATCATTTTTTCAAAGTTGAAAATTTTATGGGACCTTGCATTGGATGGTCCAAAACATTCCTTGTTTGTTGCACTTTAACAGTCCCAGCTACAACTGTAGCATCCTTAGATGTATCCATTCTTCCTCTGAAGTAAACTAATGAATTAAAAGAAGCATGTAGGAGGCCCAGAAAATAATCATTGTGACAGTGTGGCAACTCTATATCATCATGTTCCTCACGGTATGATCATAATTCATAACTTATTTTGATACTACAAGCAAGGTAGCCCACTTCCTCTCTCATTTGGTACTACATGCAAGGCAGCCCAATTATTTTGATTTCCCACCCAATCTGGAAATGGGATGTTATTTGTGTTATTACCATTTTAATAAGAGAGACAAATTAGTGAATGGATGGAAAAGGGGCATTTCATGAAAAGCATATAGCACTTGGTCTAATTCGTTACACGTTTATATCTTATCAGTTAGTTAATTCTACTGTTAGAATTGTTCATTCATTCTCTGTATTTAGTATTCAACACTATATTCTTTGAAAAAGTTCTAAACATGAACTTATATTAAGATAGATTTCGATATTGGTTTGTTTTCTGTTAGTGAGTAAATAAAGATGATCAATTTTTATGAAGACCCAAACTTGAATGCGATCCCATTAGTGAACTTTAGGATGTCTAGTTTTTATATATAAATTTTGTTTAAGTTTGGCATTTTGAACTGATTCAGGGTGAGGAGATTCTAGAAGAAGCGTATGCTTCTACTGTTGGCAAAGAGCTTCCTAATGATCCTCGGCCAAGGAGAAGCAAGCGATCAAAACGGAAGCGTCCTGTATAAATTGACTGTATACTGATTAAGTTTGTAGTTCACGGTGAGTCCTGTATATCTCAGCCAAATGTTTGTAGTTAATATGTCGCCAGCTTTATGTTGGCTCATTCATTTTGAGGTATAATGCAAATCATTCTAATTAGTTCTTGCCTGCTGAGACTCTTTCATTCCACTGGGTGCTAGAAGTGTACTTTCTTGTCAACTTTGTTGCATGAACTACTAAGTAGATAAAAAATACCATGCAAAAATGGAAAGCATAGACATGGAGCCATAACATGCTATTAAGGTTTTGCGTAATTGCAACTTTCATTTCTGGAAGACAAAGAAAAGTTGCAAGTTTGTGTTTGTGGTGTATCTTATATTCAAAGATCAGAACTCCATTGTAATTCCATGATGGTACAAATTAATTAGGACAAGGCCAATGCAGCTGGTTTTTACAAATCTAGAAGCTTTAGGCAGGCAGGCTAAATGTTTTTATATTTTCCCCTTTCACTCTTCTGCAACTTGCCCGAGCCTTTAGGATGGCAAGTTATCTTTCAGATGCTTGTGATTATGTGCACCAAGAGGATTGGTCTGGTAAGTGAAATATGCAACCCTTCTTTTGATCTTTTATCACAACTACAGAGGGAAGTTAGAAACTCTTCTCAGAGCATTGTACTTTTGCCTTGAGTTTTTGCTTACAAGGTGTTTCCTTTTTTCTTGTAATTCCAGGATTAGTATTTATGTTTACAATTTTACTGAAAATTTAGATTTTGGAACAACTACACTAACAAATTGCTCATGCACAAAAGCTTCTAGAATTCAAGTGTTCTAAATTCCAATTTTGTACACGCACATTCCTCAAAGGAGAGGTTTTTTTTTACCTACATGAATCACTGACTTTCCTTTCTAGCCTACAACAAATATAATGATCTGATTAGTTCTACATACTAAGTTAAGCACAAGTACATCAAATGTTTATTGCTTCGATGGTGGGCGATGATTCCCTACTGGGTTGGGACCTGATGGAGTTTTATGGATCTTCCTTCCACTGACCTGTTTTTCATTGTTGAACAAAGATGCAAAGAGTCAAGGTAAAATCATCTGACATTAAGTACATGAATGCTGGTTAATCTCTATACACACCCAAGTATGTAAAACATATCTGGTTCCGGACCCCGACCCTGAGCCAGGCTGTGCAGAATTGTGCTTGAACTGAACTGTGGCCAGCAACAAAGAAAGCTAACATGTATTAATTTTTGAAGGAAATAAGGTACAATCTGCTCAACTGCATTCTTTTTTTTTATTTTTTTATTTTTCCTTTTAATGATATGGATCTTGTTAAAATCTTTGCTGCATTAATTTCTCACATCATCAAGAAAAAGAGGAGATATATAGTGGCTGGCTTACCTGTTTCAATAGCTTGAACATTAATAGTGTAGTAGTGGTATTGAGAAGCTGCAAGCAGGAGCCATACAAGGAGAAGATGAATGGGTGTTTGTCTTCTCATGTTGAGCTTCAGCTGATGATGCATGCTAAAGTGAATAGGAATTATAGGATGTTTGCTGTGGCAAGGGGGGTTTTTATAAGCAAGAAAAAAAGTATATTTATAGGACACCTAGGCATGCTCCTAATCATAAGCCGAACTTGGAAAAGATTGGAGGAATGTTTTGTTAAAAAAAGTGCTTGAGAATCCTATGCCGTTACAATTTGCACTGAATTGATAAGATTTGGGAATTTGAGTTGCTCCTCATTATTAGTTGACTTCTTTGCAGTTATCATTGCATCCATGATAAACCTATTAAGTACATGACAACCATGCTGTCGGCAACTCGAACTGGGAAATTGGGGCCCAACCGTATGCATGTTGATGAACATTGCTGAATTGCTTGCTTAATGAAATGCTCTGATATTTCCATACTTGTCTCTCTTTTTTTCTTTTTTTTCCTATGATGTCCTTCCTACTAGTAAAACTAAAAGATCATGATAACTCATTAGATTTCTAATACGTGGATCATATCGAGTTAAGGCATGTTTGGTGCGGTGGATTATATGATTGGGTACGATTTACTATCTTCGTCAGATTTTTGGTGGCCTAAAAACAACATAGATTGGATTCTGTCTAATCCTGTTAGGGCAGAATGTAGTAAGAATAAGTTGGGTGGGATTATGTCTATTTATATAATAAGCATATTTTAATTAGTCAATCCCCATAATTATGTATAGCACTGAAACACACCAAACACATCATTGGATTAGTGTTATTTTCTCCAATCCAATGTTATTTAACGCCAACCATTTTTCTGATTTTATCTTTAGGGTTGTGGGTGTATTGAGTTGAGACAGTGGCTTGTTGTGGTCATGATGATGTCCACCACACATGCCTATATGCCTGCAACTACAAAAATGCATGCGTTTGTGTTAGTTTTGTCTGTTCTGTTCTGTGAGTGTGGGCTTTCCACTGGAGTCATTCTTACTCTTTATTTAGAGCTCTCTACGGCACTCCACCTAGAAGCTTTGCTAGAGCAGAAGCACCTGAGAGAGAAAAAAAAAAGGCATTTTTAATCATTGATGGGTGCTGCTGGTGGTCGAGGCCAGAGGCCACCATGACCCTAAAATATATAGGCTTATTTATGGATATGCCCCCTGTGCTTTCAAAGTAGTCTCAGATTACCACATGTTCTTTGAAATGTCTCAATATACCACCTACACTTTCAATAAGTGTTTCATGTTAGCTATTTCGTCAGATTTGAGAGAAGTTCCGTTAGCTGATGTGGCCCCCACATCTTTTCAATCTCTTAACAAAGGAGAGGAAGGGTTAGTCAGGTTGAGAAAATGGGGTATTTGGGAGAAAAGGGGAATTTGGGAGAAGAAGGTTAGGGTTTAGGAATCTCTGAGGTGGAGTTCAGATTTGGGAGAATCTGGAGGTTCAGTCTTGGGAGAAAAGGAGGGATTTGGGAGAAAAGGGGGAATTTGATTTGGGGATTTCAGATTTGGGAGAAAAGGGGGAGGGGGTTGCACGATTTGGGAGAAAATGGGAAGGGGGATTTTAGATTTGGAGGTTCAGTTGCTTCTTCTCTGTGTGGTATATTGAGACATTTCAAAGATGTTTCAAACAATGTCTATGTGGTTTAATAGATGCTGTGGAGGTTCTGTTGCTTCTCCCCTTTTTCTCCCAAATCGTGCGACCCCTTTCCCCCTTTTTCCCAAATCTGAAATCCCCAAATCAAATCCGTCATTTTCTCCCAAGACTGAACCTCCAGATTCTCCCAAATCTGAACTCCATCTCAGAGATTCCTAAACCTTAACCTTCTTCTCCCAAATTCCCCATTTTCTCCCAATACCCCCTTTTCGCAACCTGACTAACCCTTCCTCTCCCTTGTTAAGAGATTGAAAAGAAGTGGGGCCACATCAGCTAACGGAACTTCTCTCAAATCTGACGGAATAGCTAACGTGAGACATTTATTGAAAGTGTAGGTGGTATATTGAGACATTTCAAAGAACATGTGGTAATATGAAACTACTTTGAAAGCACAGGGGACATATCTATAAATAAGCCAAATATATAAACTTATAATAGTAATTGATTGCAGATGAAGATTGTGAATGGGAATTCATTTGTCTTGATTCCCAGAATTTAAAGTATTTGATTTTGGGCTCACCTAACTCCTTCAACTTTCAACTATGGAATTATAGTTACATAAATAATGTTTGTAGAGTGGAAACGGTTTTGGAAATTAAAATTAGATGCCAAGACCCAAGACCAAGAGGTGGGTGAGGTGGATCCTGACGCATGCATTTCGTCATTCTAGTGAACTCAGAAATCCCAATTCTATTTTTAAAAACACGTAAGCATTTTGAGTTATAAAGTTTTGCAAGTGAGCCCAACTCACCCCCACCACCAGCTGGGAAGCTTCCTTGTTCAATGAACTCAAGCTCTCATCTCCAATGTCAACCCACCAAAACTGTGAGATTGATGCACCTAAAAAGTTGAAGCATTCCCACCAGAGAATGAGCATTTGAGAATTTAGGTGTGTAGGTTCAGATTCAGTGATTGAAAATATAAATTTATTAAAAAGTTGAGTTGACTTTTATTTTGTATTTTTATCTTTTGCATCCAATTGTACTGGGCTGGGTTGGGCTGGATTGTGCCTTGTAGGTTGGGTTTGGGGGCCTAAATTCAGTTTCAATTAAATCCTATGACCCGAAAGGTATCAAAGCAGCAATCACTTCTAAGAATTATATAGTGAGGGCTTTATATATGACATTTAGGTGAGACCTTATCTTTTAGCTGTTGGATTAAATTGGTTAGTCGTTTGATCAAATTAACTAGTATGATCCAACGGTTAAGAAATATAGCTATATATAAGGCCCTCACTATAGAATGACTCATATTCTAACTTTTACAACCAATCGAATATTTTCACGGCTACCAATAATTCTACACCAAATTACTCACAAAACGATGGAGAGCTTCGTACAGCTATTTGCATTTGTCTCGTGCACACTACCTAAAACTCCAAGAAATTTAAAAAGATTACGAAGTTGCGTGCATGTTCTAGTCTAGATTAGCGTAAAATAAGATTAGTTTGACGATAAACTTCTTACTCTTTTTTGGTCAAAGGTTGACAATCACAAGTTCACATAGTGCATCATGGTCCATTCTTTTTCGTAATGTATTTTATTCCCCTCGAGAAAAAGAAAAAAGAAAAAAGGGAGAGAGATTAAAAAGGGTTTCCGATCTTGTCTCATATTTTCACATGCATTATATATATAGAAATTCTCATATGCGAACATTTAGTTCGGACGTTATTATCGTGCGGACGCCATGTATTTTTTACTACTCCTTCCTATTTTCCTCCTTGTTTACAAGGACATCTGCACGATAATAATATGCGGACATCCAGATAAGAGAATAATTATATATATACAGTCCCCTTTCATTGAGGAACACCTTTTAGGACGCCTTACGAATTTTTTTTCAAAGATCCAAACAGTCTATTTTTTAAGTCTTCATTCATAAATCATCCTTGCAAAAAAATTATGCAAATTAAAAATCATTAAGGCATCTAATTGAGACACACAAAATCAATGAACACAGTACTTCAAGAAAGTACTTGAATTTCAATAATTTAATTGAGTGGTCAAATGATATCGGATTCAAGTGATTTTTTGTAGATATGATCTTTGAATTAATATCTACAAAATAGATTGTTTGAATTAGTAAAATACAATGCATAGTGGGCCCTATAAAGGTATCCCTCAAATAAGCTTATTTGAAGGATCCCTCAATAAAAACTCTGTCTATATATATATATATATATTGATCATCAGGACGTATTAAAAGGATCATATAATAGAATATGGCAATACATTTTTCATGTGCCCATCTGTCGTGCCTATTAAAATATGCATCTCCTACACATGATTTGGGATAGAAAAAAAAATTATGCACTATCAAATGGAAACTTCCATGTAGTCAGTTCACTCAGTTAGCTAGCCTTGTGATAAAGTTGGCCAAGTAGATGCCTGGAAGGTTGCAATTAATGAGTTGAGCTGCATATATATATATGGGGCATAGCATTATAGACATATATAATGAACCACATGCCTTTTTCTATTAGGAGATAATGTTGTCTCATTCATTATACTTATATTGTCAATTAAAGTGATTATAGAATACTACGGTAGTACGATTATGTGGTATATCTTATATATGTGTTATAATATAAGAGGATATTTATTGATACTATTCCCTAAAAAGGGGGAAAATAAACTTTGTCGTCCGCCCATATTATAACACGTGTACAAAATATATTACGTGACCCTACTACCGTAGTATTCTATAATTTTCCGAATTACACATGCTTATGAACTCTAAATCTGGATTACTAATCACAATTACTTGTCTTCTTTTTTGGGTCAAAAATAAATATTTTTGTCTAAACGTATGATCCATATTACAATATGACAACATAAGTCTAACAAGAGAGAAAGTACCCTATATACATATAGAAAACTTCTCTTTTCAAATAGTTCGTATCATGTTGTTCGACTATATATGAAATTTAAACTATTTATCATGTGAATTCTTGTTTATTTATTTTTAAATAAAATGCTAGTAAAAAAAGGGTGTTGTTAAACGAATCATAAAATTAACTGAGTACACCATACTACCAAACTATTTATTGAATTACTTATTTACCCTAATATAAAATGACAAAAAAGGATATATTGAATATTGAAACAAAAGTAATTTTAATAAGTACACCCCACTCAACATATTGAACCATAATAAAATTAGAATTTCATAGATTGATTCCAAACAGATACAAATAAGAATTAGCTATTCCTCCTGAACTTAGAGAAGATAGAATATTGTTATAGCTGACTATGCTCCAATTTTTTTTTATGAAGCTATGTTCCGATAAACCCTTTTCTTCTTTAACCTTTTCCAAGGTTCTGGTTGGAAGTGATTTAGCTATGTTAGTACTGATTTAGCTACCATGAAGCGAAAATAGAGAATGAGAAGTCATGTATAGTGCTTTTTCTGGTTGCATGTGTTGGTAACTGGTCAATGGTTACTTGTGTTAGATTGATCATGGTGTCCATTACCCTCTGTTCCTCTGTATGATTGACTGGCATTATCATTTGGAATTTTGTACAGTTGATTTATACTAATTGTCTTTCATCAGTCTGGTTGGAGAACTATTTTTGATTTCTTATTGAAAAAAACTTTTGTAGGTGGAAGCTCAAAAATTCTGATGATTGTTAATGTCGTTCCTAATTTTGCGAATTTGTCGGAGACACTTTCATCTCTCAACTTCTCATCCCAACGTCATCAATGCTGGAACACTTCTTTATGTCCAGCTTGGCCAGCTGCTTGCATCCCACAACAACTGCTGGTAGACCCAAAAATGTGATAAGAGGACATCCTCGACTTTAAACGGTGTTCAAGCTTGAACATTTTGACAATGAAATTAATGAACTATCTGTAATGTCTTTACAGTAGGCTATATGATGAAATGCCTGAATATGAAATTCCTGTGCACCTGAACAAAACAACCGCATTCAAATTAATTCCTTTTTGTAAATGAATAATTTTACCCAACCTTAGAAGAGCTCATGAATTTGGTTCAATGAGTGGGTGAATCCATGAGGGTTTTGATTTTATGAAGGGAAAAGGGTTGACATGAACAGATTTGATGAAGACAACCAATTCATGTAAAATAGGGTGTACTTAGCATTAGAGTGTTGTGTGATAGAGTGTATTAGGGTGTATCAGGGGTATTTTTAGTAGTTGAATAGGGTGTACTTAGTTAATTTTAAATTTTGATTTAATTATTATGGTGTACTTATATCATAGGGTGTATTCAATTAATTTTAAGGTTCGTTTAACAACATCTTTAAAAAATTACTCAAAATTAATATAATTTCACGTTTGTTCTGACCCACTGCCTAATTCACATCTACGTGAATTCTTGTTTAATAATATATGATATGATTATGACGCCCACTACGTTTTATGTGTTTGTGAGAGTGGAAGAGGCCGGTAGCGGCGGATGTACGTTTGTATGCGTTTTTCTTGTGGCACATATACAAACCAAGAAGTCTTAACTTAATGTTACCGCGTGCCTTGAGCTACTAAACTGGTGTTTAAACAAAGGTTCTATTATATAGGGTTTGGTGGAGTTCAGACTTGTTTCTATTTTTATTTTACCATCATGGTAGTATTTTAAGACGACTTGCAGGTCCTCGTCTCGCTGGATTTGTGGTACAATTTTGACAGAGACTAGGATTTGTTCAAAAATAAACAGTTAAGAAAATGAGAAACTCAAAGATTAGGATTTAAAAAGTACTTAGGCCTTGCTTATAAATAGAAGCTGCAGCCCTTGCTGCAAAGATGTGCAAGCCATTGTGTAGCAATTAGCATACTGCAAATTCTCCTTGAATTCGTACAGATCAAGATTCTTGAAAATGTACGGTCGGTTGATCATGATAGTGTGGAACAAAACTATATGTGCTTTTATTACTTACCCTATATATTTGTAGCAATTCATTTCACAATGCTATGTTGTCACATTATTATGATTACATTAATTGCTCTAATTTGCTTTTAACTCAACTGTGTTATTTGAGCTCCCCATTCTACACTCAAGTTCGAATCCTCATTTCCATACTATAAATTAAATTAAAGTAGAATATATTTTGTATCAAAAAAATACATTTATGAACTTTTCTGTTATATTTAACATGTACTTATAAGGAGTTGGATTTAAATCTCATCCTAGTTCTGAAATGTAGCTCAAACTCCTTCGATTTCGTTCTGTATTTGAAAAAAAAAATGAAAAAAAGTCCTTTGTTCAAATTAATGCACTTGTAAACTTCGCAGGTTCTCTTTTTGCCTTCATAGTATTGGTGCTAGGTAGTTCTTTCGTTAGATGCCTCACATATGATGAACTCTCATTTATTTTAAGATAAAAACTAGCTTGGAAGCTTGGACTTTTAAATTTTTAAGTATATATTCAATATTATTTTCTTGTGTCTAATATTTGTGATTATTTGCATTTGCAGAAAGAAAGTAGACAAAATGAGTACTAGGCTGTCTAGCGAGTTATCTGATGCGGCCATTCAAAATCCCTTGAAGATGTTTCTCAGGTTCCCCTACTTATTCAAAATCGCTTGCTCTAAAACAACTACATTAATATTATAAGTTAATATTATTCCAAGCATTCAAAACCACCTACATTATTGAAAGCAGTAGAAAGTCTATTTCAAGTTCTTATAAAATCACGAACTCTTTTGTAACAAAAATTGTTTAGGGTTTAGTATTTATCCCTCAGACAAGGTTTTGGGTTCGAATCTTAGCATCCGTGTAGTGTGTGTGAGTTTAGCATATTATCGCCTCTCTTAATAAAAAAGGTTCTGAAAAAAAATTGTTATTTGACTCCGATAAACAAAAAAGTCAGTCACCAAATATTTTTCTAGGACTAAATGTACGAATATAAAATACAAAAAAAAAAAGTGTGTATCTTAGTTCATCATATTTGACTCCGATAAACAAAAAAGTCAGTCACCAAATATTTTTCTAGGACTAAATGTACGAATATAAAATACAAAAAAAAAAAGTGTGTATCTTAGTTCATGCATGGGATGATGAGATGGTAACTTGGTTGCAGTGAGAAGGAAGAGTACCTGGACGATGTGGCTGCAGCCAAGATTGATAACATAACCGTTGAGTTGCAATGGGCCGGACTGACCGGACCGGCCGGGCCACCCAAACCGCTTGTTCGTTCTGATGACCCAGTTAAAAGAATTATAGATGGGTTCAAGTACTTCAAGACCAACTATTTCGAGTAAGATGACATTGTTTTGTTGTTGTTCTTGCTACTGCCGCCATTAAATAGAGCTCTCTTTAACTATTTTTGAAAATTGTATTTCTTTCAAAGGCAGAATGTTTAATAAATTAGTAATGCAAGCAAATAATATTTTCATTAACCTCTGCAGAAAACATCCACATCTGGTAAAGGAGCTCGCCCAAGAACAAAGCCCCAAGGTATATAATAGCACATACCATTTAAAGAAACAATTAATTAGACTTATACAATAAATCAAACATGTTTTTTTACACAAGTCATATTTTACTTTAATCTAATCTAATCTAAATTACGCGGAGGGGAATTCAAACTCGGATGCAAAGTGCGGAGCACATCCGTTTTAATCAACTTGGCTAAACCCATATCTGTATTTTATTTCTAATTTTAACAATCATAACTAGGCTCCAACTCTATAAGACTTTTTTATTTTTATTAATTTTTTTGCTAAACTCCAATATGCAGTTTATGGTATTTGCATGCTCAGACTCCCGAGTGTCCCCGTCGCATATCCTTCATTTCCAACCTGGGGAAGCCTTCATGGTTCGCAATATCGCTAACATGGTTCCTGCCTTTGACCAGGTTTAATTAATACTTAATATTTCTCTTTAACTTACTCTAATCAAATTTCAAAAATATAACTCTTGTTAATTAAATTAATTCTTGCTAAATTTTGTTGTTTGCTTCACAGCTGAAACACTCGGGAGTTGGAGCAACCATAGAATATGCTATTGAAGAACTAGGGGTAAAACATTTCAAATATCTTTTTTTAATTCACATTTGAGTTTTGTTTGATTATATATTAATACTACTTCTTATCAAATTTATTGATGCTAATTAACAAGGTGAGACAATTTTACAGGTAGAAAATATTTTGGTCATGGGACATAGTCGTTGTGGCGGGATAAAGAGGCTGATGTCTCATCCAGAAAATGGTTCTACTCCCTTGTAAGTCTTCTAACATATACAAAAGTTGTAGCTTAAAACCTAAACATACTTGATTAGCTAAGATTAAGAATCAAACAAATGGCGAAATTCGACGACTAAAATCATTAAGATATGCTAATGATTTTGCATCCATTGGATTGAAATTTGCAGTGACTTTATAGATGAATGGATGAAAATTGGTTTACCTGCCAAGGCTAAGGTTAAAGCAGAGGGTGGAAGTGCATATTTTGAACAACAATGTGAAAGTTGTGCAAGGGTAAGCCAAAGCACCCCCAACCCCAAATGAAATTAATAATTAAATCTTACTTAACATGATCTTCTTATATTAATTAAATTAATTAATTAATGATTATGCAGGAAGCAGTAAATTTGTCACTGAGAAACCTGCAAACTTACCCCTATGTTCAAAAGGCACTCTCAGAGAAAACCCTAGCACTGAGGGGTGGCTACTATGACTTTGTCAATGGAATTTTTGAGCTTTGGGAGCTTCAGTCCAACATTTCAGCCCCAATCATCATTCAATCTTCTTAACTGCATGGTTCTGGGAGCTCTGTGAATAAGTGATAACAAATAAAGCACAGGACCTCCTTGACCTAGTGGACTCTTTCTTTTTTATAATAATTTTTTCAATTTTTTTTCAATTTTTTATTTAAGAAAAGTGTGGTGATAAGAAACCCCTTTATGTTGATTTCTCCTGTATGCCCTTTGTAGTATTTGTTTGCCACGCTTCTGTCATGTCATGACCTTCCCACTATCAAGATCTCAACCATAGCCATAGTTTAAAAAAACACTTTCTTATGGATCACAAAGAAATTAATTAATGTACAAGGTAACCTACAAAACTCATCCCTATGTTCAAAAGGCGCTCTCAGACAAAACCCTAGCTCTCTGGGGTGGTTACTACAACTTTCTCGATGGAATGTGCCCCATCTTCATACCACCACATCCCCCCATCAGAGATCCATTGATCTATCAAGGTTTTATGCCAGCAAATAAAAGCAGAGGAGCTCCTTGTGTGTTGTTGATCTTTGTTAATGTTTGCCTGGTCTTGTTCTTGTGTAATGTTTGCTTGGTCTTGTATGTTGTGTTTAATGTATGTACCTTTCTTTTTTGGAAGAAAAACTTCATAATGAGCAGCAACCACATCATATCTATATGTGCTCTGGCCACTTTATGTTGATTTCTGACTGCTCCCCTTTGTATGATTATATCTGTTTTGATCCTTTCATATGCTTCGCATGTCACTTTAATTACTTTTGTAACAAAATTAAACTAGTAAAGAAACAATGCATTAGTTTGAGATGCATGATTTGATACAAGAAATAGCATGGGAAATTGTTCGTCAAGAGTCAGTCGATGAGCCTGGTAAACGCAGTTGTTTGTGGCATCCCAACGACATTTCTGGGTGTTCAAGTAGAATTGGGTGTGCAGATAAATGAGTTGGACACCCAGAACATTAGTTGTTGCCTGGCATCCCAACGACATCTGGGTGTTCAAGTAGAATTGGGTGTGCAGATAAATGAGTTGGACTCCCAGAACATTAGTTGTTGCAAACTTGAACAGAGTTGCTGCCAGGATTGAAATAAATTCCATGAGTGTTAAATTCTTTACATAGCTTAAAAATATAAGGCATGGGATGGTGATGACCTTGATGTTGTGGCCATTGCAGCTAAGATTGAGAGGCTAACGACGGAATTGCAAGGGGTCGATTCTGCTGCTGATGCAGTTCCACAAATAATAGATGGCTTCAACTCCTTCCACGAAATGTTTGTTTGGTGTTTCAGCGTAATGAATAAAGAATATATTAATATTGGGATTTACCTGAAAATACGAAATCTCAAGTATATTGAATGATAATAGGAATAACAACACAAAAAGCAAAGCTGAAGTAATTGTTGACGAAAACAATAACAGTGGAGTTAGGGAGAAGGCCAGGCATACCTCTGCTGCAGAGTTAGGCTGCAATAAGAAGAAGGAGCAGCAGCCTAGGAATTCTGTTTTTATAGCCATAAGAAAAATCAATAAAATTCTGTTTTTATGCCTAGGAATTTTCTTAAATTAATCTCCTGCACTAGAAATTAATCTCAGGAAGTAATAACTTATTAATCTTTTTTGTGGAGATGCCTTTAGGGAGATTCTTTATTATATATTTATATCATCTCCACGTACTCATCACCATTTGCTCATGTTCTTGATTGGAGGCAAATAATAGACGATAGAAATGCCACCAAAGAGAAATAATACCAGAAATTCAGACAATATTGCAAGTTTGTTTCCCATACCTAATACTTGAAATTGCAGAAGGGTTTGGTGCAAGTGAGAAGGCATTTTGAGCTGCAGCAACCATTTTGTGCTGGAGCAACCAGCAAAGACATTTGACATAATTCATGTGGTGCTTCACTCAATATGGCTAAGGAGGCGCCACCATCAACCTACTACATGCCGCAATAGCAGCCACCTCTAAAGACCAGAAGCAATTACATGATAAAATACACATATACCACATGATCGATTAATTTATCTGAGATACATATATAATACCTTCATGGTTGTCAAAGGTGCAGCAGTTTCAAATTTCATTGTCCACAGATGGTTATAAATTTCACAATGATTCTTTTATCAATGGCAACAAAGCAGGATCGACTTTATCTTTGCACAATAAATTTACTATCAATTCCGTTGTTAATGCATCCGCAGAGAAACCCTTCTCCACCATTTGTCGAATAAGTACCATCGCCTTTGATGTCTCATTGTTATGGATAAGCCCTCGGATAATCGTGTTATAGGTCCGACCACTTGGAGAGCACCCTTTCTCTTCCATTTCAATAAGCAACTCTTCTGCTTCACTTGTTAGGCCCCCAAGACAGAGTCCATTAATCATTACATTGTATGTCCTCTCATCAGGTTGAAGTCCTTTTGATGATAAACCACAAAAGAGATCCCTTGCAGATTCAAATTTTCCAGCTATGCACAAACCATCAATAAGAATGCTGTAAACCTTAATACCAATATCCAACTTCTTGCCTTCCATCTCTCGAAACAATTGCATTGCTGTAGAAAGTCGTCAGTTTTTACACAGGCCATCCAGTAGAACAGCATAAGATATAACATCTGGAAGTTGGCCAGAAGTCTGCATCTCAAAGAACACCTTTTGTGCATCCTGTCTTCTACCCACTTTGCAAAAACCATCCACAATAATGTTAAAAATAATTTTATCTTGAACCAGTCCCTTACGAGACATATCCAGAAAAAGCATCCTGGCCTCATCAATTTTTTTCTGGTTACCGTATCCATTTATCAATATGCCATAACTAAAACCATTAACCATGGACCCCTTGCTAAGAATTAGTTCAAAAACCTTTTTCGCCTTGTCCATTTCTCCTTGCAAACAGTAACCATTCATAAGTGAATTGTACGTAACCACATTAGGTTCCATATCTCTTTGTGTCATCATTTCGACCACGCCTTCTGCTTCCACGACCATGCCCTCCTTGCAAAGTGTGTCTACCAAGACAGTGAAGGTGCGCACATTTGGAAAAATATTTTTACTCACCATTTCTTTCAACAACCTTGTAGCTTCTTTCCACTCGCCTAATTTGCAAGCTCCCTGAATCAACGATGTATAGGTCATGACGTTTGGGGCAATACCCTTGCTCATCATTTCTAAAAAGAGGTTCAATGCATCAACAAGTAGTGTAGTGTATCCTTAGAAAGACTGTCGATAATTGTTTTATAGACAACTAGGTCAGGCTTCAAAGCTCTTTCCTCCATTTTCCTTAGCAACTGAATAGCAGCACTATTGTTGCCTTTCATGCAAAGGACTTTGACTAGTGTGCCGAAAGTAATAACATCAGGCTGAAAATTGCCTGCCTTGATCATTTTATTGAAAATTTCTGCTGCCTCAACCACTCTATTCTCGAGAAGGAAGCCATTGATTAGAGTGTTGACGGTAGAGACAATTGGTTCAAGACCAAGTTTGAAGAACTTTCCCAAGACAGAAAAAAACTAGACCCCATTTGGTTCAAATGACCAAAACAATTAATGAGAATGTTTAGACCATAAACATCAGGTCCCATTCCCAACAGAGCCATTTGGTTATACGACAAGATGACAGCCGAATACTGTTTCAATCTCGCAACTAGACACAAGACTTGATTGAAACGAACAATTGAAGGCAGGGGACGCAATTGAAGCATTCTATCAAACACATTGAGAGGATCCTCAACATCTGTGATTTTGGACAAGTCTTTCGATAGCTGGTCTAGTTGGGTTCTTCTAGGATTTTTTGCTTTAGAAGCTTGAGAGCGAGAGAATAAAGCAAAGTAATTGTTGGCGAAAACAACAAAAGTGGAGTTAGGGTGAAGACAAGCCATACCTCTGCAGCTGCTGCTGCAATAAGAAGAAGAATCAGTTGTAGTCCGCATCATCATCTTCAGCATCTCTGTGAGTCAATGAATCTCAGCCAACCTTCAAAGATAGCAGCAAAGATGTTTGGGAAGGAAAGCTCAACTTTCTTTTCTTCTTTGATGAATTGAAATATGATTGTATCTCTTTGAACTTTTAAAATGCTTGGCTTTCCCCTTTGGGTGGTGCTAGAGGCACCAACTTTGGTACTTGAAACTCTCTAATAGAGGTGGAGTCACATTAACGGTCCCACGCTCTATTGAGAGTTGGTGCCAGTTAGTCTTGAAAGTTGGTCATCTAATATTTTCCTTCCCCTTTTTAGAGATATTTAGTTAAATATTCATTCTTAACACTAATAATATAGATAAACCATATACCATTTAATTTTTATAAACAAACCCAAAAATGAATTTAATGTCATATTGAATTTAATTTTAATTATTAAATTTATTTTAATACCTATTGAGTGTTTTGAGTTTTTTTTATGAGGTTTTGGGGTTGGGCTTATTTTAAGAAAACTATGGCAGTTTTGTAATTATAGGAAGTTTGAAGTCTCTTTATTATGTTGTAAATTGATTTTAGGTGTATTTCTAAAATACTTTTCATGTAGGTTTTTTTACTAATTTGGATCTCAATATTAGGTATAATAGTAAATCTCCAATTCTTTTATTCTTGGGATTTAGAAAGAAACCGCAAATGCCAACGGGTCTAGTCGGAAAAATGCATGGACTTGCAAAGTGGTCTAACTTTGAAATCGTTTATAGCAACTTGATAGTGTGTGTAATAGTGTGAGAAAGTAATCGTTTGTATTAAAAAAAATAATAATAGACTACTAATAAATCAATGCATTAGTTTTCAACCCAAAAAAAAAAAAAATCAATAGGCATTAGTTTAGTATAAATAAACAAGAATAATTAACTAGCTTTTGAACTTGAACTTATACTGGTATTTTCAATTATTAATATTTGTCACTTGTTTACTGGACAGCCCGAAATAAGTGGGCTCTAAAATCCAACCTCTCTAAAGACAAAGGTCCAGCGAAGTCTGGTTGCCAAGCCCAACGAGTAAAAATTGATGGAAGATTTCACGGACACGTGGAAATTTTCTCTGGCCACACCTACCGCTAGAATTATGGTAATATTTGGGTGTTCAGGAGAATTTGGAGAAAAAAAACTGGAATTATGGTAGTAGTTGGGTGTTCATGAGAATTTGGGTGCCTAGAGAATTTCTTATGGAATAACTCTTTATAAATTACTAGCCCCTTGGTGAATTGGTTTTCTTTTTTGTTTTGTTTTTAAATTTATTTATTTATTTTAAAATTAAGAAAAGATAAAATATGTAATTATGTTTCATAAAAATAGGATCCATTATCTGATTTTATTTTTATTTTTAATTTTTTTAATAGGAAAAATATAAATTGACTATATTATCCTCATTTAATTAATAGCAAATTTGGATTAACCAATTTTTAATATTTGCATTAACCAATTATAATTTATGGTATTTTGAATGTTTCACAATTTTCTATATTTTGCTTTATATATAAATAGATAAAATAAAATTATAATAAGAGATTTATAATTTAAGTAATTAACTCCGCACATGAGGTCTTAAGTTTAATTCTCTCTGATATGGCATTTCAAAATTCAATCGGTGTACCAAATGCAAAACAAAATTGGGCACCCCAAAACGCAACTCTTTTACAATAATTATTTTTATTTTATATACCCCATAAAAGAATGCAATGCAAGAGGTGAAATTTAGAAGAGAATCTAAAAGGATTATTATTATTAAAGTGTTGATGATTATAAAATTGAAAAGGGTGAGGAAAAAATTGGATGCTCTTTTTTTCTCACAAAGGTAAGAGAGAGCAGCGGCCTTGGGGATGGTGCTGCTTATCCACTTACGTACCCAACGTGTTTGTCGTGACTCGTGACCATCTACCTCGAAGTAACCGCATGCACTCTGCCCCATCTGGGACCTTTCTCCCCATAAAACGACACCGCTTTGTCTGTCAAAGTACGTACTCCATATCACATGCAATACTCACTTCACAGCGACATTTCTTTCTAAATATCATCATCACTTTTCGCTTGATATAAATCACTTCTAAATCGCAAAGGATCCATTAGAGTAATAGTTTGGAGTATTTACTCCCTCAGATAAGATTTTAGATTCGAATTCTAGCATTCGTGTAGTGTGTGTGAGTTTAGTATGCCATCGCCCTCTCTCGATTGGAAATGTCCTAAATAAAAAAAAAATCACTTCTAAATCACTTACTACCACCATGAAGTCTGGCCCACTATAAACTACAACGCATTAGGAAAATTCCTGAATCCATCACTGTCGCAATAATTAGATCGGGAAAACTGTTTAAAAAAAATATAGCTCACCGCAAAGTCATATCTCACCCATTGCAAAGGAGGCACTCAATCAAAGAGAAGAAATGTTTAAGTTCTATTAGCAACAATTGCTCGTGCATAGTCATTGGTTAATTCATTTCATTGTGACTTACTTGCATTACCAGTTGACAGTTCCACAGTTATTTGGGAAATATATATGTAAAGCGAAATCACATAGTTTTAACATTTTAAACGATATTTTTAATCACAAATTAAAGGAGATTAATTGCCTTTACACTTGGCATAAATTTCCATTTCACCCCTCCTGTTTCATCTCATCTCCTTTCTAGATGTGAACTCAAATTTGAAAATCACTGTGTTTGTATTGTAAGGCTAGCAGGGTCCTGTGACCTGTCTCTAGTGTATGCATACTTGACTACAAGATAACTACAAACTCCAAAAAGCATGCTTATGCTTCTTTCTTTTCACATAAAGCCAAACCTACTATCTGACACACTGAACCCAAGGGTAATTCCGTCTTTTCCATTCACTCTCACTCTCCCACAGCCATGCTCCCTATAGGTGTATCTCCCTCTATAAAACCCAGGTAAAACCCTTCCCTTCTTCTCTCCCATATTCATTCACAAGCAAAAAACAATGGCTTCCTCTCACCACCACAACTCCCTCACTCTCCTCCTCACCACATTCCTGATCCTCTTTGCTCTCGCCCACGCCACTCGTAGAAAAATAGACAAGAGAGAAGTTTGGGTTGAATAACTTCATGATTTGATTCATGTTGAGATACACAATATATACAGGATTCTAGCTATGGTCAACTATAACAAAAGAGGAAAATACATGATTAAGGATTTGTATATAATTGTATCAATCACGTTGTGATGGGCGGTTGACTTGAGATAGTGGGATTCTTGGCTTGATTGTCGGCTTGATTGTCATTCTCTTCACCCCCTCAAGCGAAACGGAACTAAGTGGAGATTGAGCTTGCGAAAGAAAGGAGAACCGGTCTTCTGGAGAGACTTTGGTGAAAATATCGCTAATTGATGTTGGGAAGAGACATAACGGTGCGAAGAACTCCATGTGTCATAATTCACGAACAAAGTGATAATCAATTTCAATATGACGCGCGTGCGAGCATGGAAGACGGATTTGCAGCCATGTGAAGGGCGTAAATATTGTCGACAAAGACGACATGGTAAGTGCGGCCGGAACCCCAAGTTCACGGAAAAGATAACGAAACCATCAAGTTCAAGAATCGTTGTAGCAAGAGCTCTATACTCGGCTTCGTCGGGACTGAGAGACGTGGATTGCTTTTTAAGGCCCATGTGAGAATATTGGGACCAAGAAAGATGCAGTTCTATCGTTGAACGACTGGTCAAGAGAGCCGGCCCAATCGCATCGTGAAGGCGCGTAAGGTGTAATCGTGGGAAGAGCGATAAATAAGGCCATGTTCAATAGTCCCCTTGATGTAACGATAAATGCGTTTTGGCCTTGTAGATGAGTAGTCTTGGGATTGTGCATGTATTGGACTGCATTTGATTGACGGCATATGCAATGTAAAGCGAGATAAAGTGAGATATTGAAGTCTCCTCCAACCATGCTACGATAGGTTTCGTGGATCCTAAAGAGAATCACCATCATGGGCAAGAGAGCCGTTGAGAGAAAGCAAAGGTGTAGGACAAGGTTTGCATAGGTCCATTTTGAACTTCTTCAATAAATCAAGCATATCTCGGCTTGAGACAAGGACAACTGATTGGCACAAATGAAAGTGACTTCCATGCCAAGGAAGAAATGGAGAGCACCCAATTTTCGACTTGCAAAGGTGGAGCATAATTTGTCAATGAATGTGTTGATGATGAAGCATTATGGCCTGTGACAATAAGATCATCAACATACACTAGCACATAAATGGAAAAAGTAGAGGGTGATGGATGAATAAAGATGCATCGGGACGGTCATGAAGCCTTGACCAAGCAAAAAGGAAGTGAGACAAACCAAGCTCGAGGGGCTTGCTTGAGTCCATAAAGTGCCTTGTGAAGCTCGTGACATGCTTGTGTTGAAGAGGATCGACGAAGCCGAGGGGGTTGCACCATGTAGACTTCTTCTTGTAAAATACCATTGAGGAAAGCATTGCGTACGTCAAGTTGTCGTAATGTCCAATTTTGTGAAACCGCCAAGGCCAAAATAGTGCGTATAGTGGCGTAGGTTTAACAACGGACTAAAGGTCTCGTCAGAGTCAAATCCTTTTCCTTCTCGATTATATCCCTTGGCCACAAGACGCAGCTTTTATGTCTCTCAATGCTGCCATCGGCCTTCCGCTTGACGCGAAAGACCCACTTACAACCCACAATATTCATAGTTGGGGAGATAGGAACTAGGACCAAGTCGATTACGCATAAGAGCATCATATTCTTTCCGTCATGGCTTCCTGCCAATGAGAAAACTTGAAGCCCGAGTGTAGCTAAGGTTCTAGTGATAAAGGATCTTTAAGACTTGCCGTTAATCCTTGTGGAAGTGGATGCGAAGGTGGACCATGGATAAGTTTGTTGAGTTCATCAAGGCTCCTAAATTTGGGTGGCATTGGGGAAGTAATGGAGGGTAGATGGAGATATTGGAGCGGCATCGTGGATCGGCTTGTATGCATGTGAAAGAAGAGGATTGCCGAGAGGATCGGTGAGTATGAGAGACACCATTACTGGGTGAATTGAATGCTTGAGCCATCTGTGTGGGCTGGCATTGGCAAGTGAGGTGCGTGATCGTTCTTGCTGAATGGGCTCTCTATGTGAAAGGTTGCGGTTGGGCATGGTGTGTATACTTGGAGTGCCAAAATCTGGCCGGAGATACACCATTTAAAAAGAGATGGTCGGTCCGGAATATTTCTTTGGTGTGAAGGGATAGAGAGCTCCAATGGAATGGATTGCGTTGGATCGCTCACTTGGTGACACTTTAGATTTAAGCTCCCCGATAAGGGAATGTAAGTTCATCAAATTGAACATTACGAGAAATATAGATTTTACCTCGAGGCAACATCCAAGCATCTATATCCCTTGTATTTGTTGTCATAGCCAATGAATATGCACTTTATGGATTTAGGCATGAGTTTGTGCTTATTGTACAAGACCATGTGAGGAAAGCATGTGCAGCCAAATGCTTTAAGAAACCTCAACTGGGGATCGTTGAAATAATTTTTTCATATGGTGATATATTACCAAGGTGAGTCATGGGTAAACGGTTTATGAGAAATCTTGTAGTAGAATGCCTCAACCCAAAAACTAGATGGCAAGTGTGATTGAGCAAGTAAGCAAAGTCCCATCTCAACTATATGCCGATGCTTCCTTTCGACTTGGTACCATTTTGTTGTGGCGTGTAGGGACATGACACCCGTTGGGATATACCGTAATCACGAAGAAAGTTGACAAAAACACGGCTAGTAAACTCACCACCACCATCGCTTGCAACATTTTAATTGTTGTGGTAAATCGATTTTCTGCCATCTTTTTGAAAGTAATGAAGGTAGACATCACATCCGATTTTCTTGCCAATGGAAATAACCACACAAAGCGAGAATAATCATCCACAATTGACAAATAGAATTTATAGCCATAGTTTGATAACACAGAGATGGTCCCCATATATCAAGATGCAACAACTCAAGAGGATTTTGTGTATTAGAAGTACTAAGAAAAGGAAGTCTACGTGCCTTGCCTAGTGGGCAAATATGACAACTTTTATTGAAGGCCATAGTACCACTAATGGGTAAGTGGTATTTATTCACCAACACTGCAGAATATCATAGGAGGGATGTCCAAGTCAGCGTGCCACACGTCTCCGGGTTGTTTTCTCTCCATAGAACACGAGCTTGCTCCTAACTTGCAATGTCCGCACTTGATGTGGCAGAGATCTCCATGGCTACTCCCAATAAGTAAAACCTTCCCGTCTTGTTGTCCTTCACACGAAACCATTATAATCCATCTCAAAGTAACAATTATTGTCACGTGAAAACGCCTTATAGATAAAAGATTCTTTGTGATGGCAGAACATACAAGACATCATGCAAAGACTAGAGAGCCATGGGAATATGATAAAGTGGTTTTACCAATATGTGAGATAGGCAACTGGTTACCATTTCCTACAATAATTGAGTCGTTACTGTATGGTTGGACATGGGAGAGCAAGGAGGGATCTCGATGTCATATGATGGGTTGCTCCAATCGACAACCCAATTTTGCTAACCCGGTCCGGACACCGAGGAGGAGCTTTCATTGGCTTCAAAGAACGTAAGCAAAATTTCCACGCTCGTGACGCACTGGTGATGCAGCCCAGTGCTTGTTACATTGTTGACAAATAACTGAAAATTGGTGGTGCTGTTGAGGAGACGGTGTTGGAAGGAGGGGGAGGACGATTATCCGAGGATGGAAGTGTTGAATAATTGGATGTTGGAGCTGTGCTGGCCCATATGAGTGATAATGTTGTGAAAACCACGATTATTATTAGGAGACTGAGCCCACTTCCCTTGCCGATTAGTAGAGGTCCAATTACGGTCGCCGTTGCGATAACCATTGTCACGACCGAGTTCAGTCGCGACGATCACGACCACGCCTTCCACGGTTGTGCCTGTTGTTGTTGTCGGTGTAAGGTCGAGGATTTGAGTGGTCCTGCTGATTATTTGAGGTCTGATTGGCAACAAGAGCTGTTCCTGTAGAAATAGAGAGAGACGACATCCTTTTGATTAGATGTTCTTCTTGGATGAGAAGATCATAGAACTCGTCGAAGGTGAAGGACGAGCGGAGATGCAATGAAGTTGTAAACTCCTTGTATTCGTGCCCCAAGCCATCGAGAATAAATTCGATGAGTTCTCCTTCTGTCATCGTCGACCCGGCAATAGCAAGTTGATCATAGAGAGATTTGGCATCCAGGAGATATTCTGTCATTGCTTTTTCTGGTTCCTTTTTCAGGCTACGAATTTGATCACGGAGTGTGCGTAGGTGAGTTTTGGACAGTGGTGAGAGTCTCTTTTCAAGGAGGGTCCAAGCTTCGTATGCTGAAGTGCAAGAGATTAGGAGGGTTTTGATAGAGGGAGATGCAGTTGCTTTTATCCAGCTGAGAACTAATTTGTCCTTGGCATAGGTGGGGTTGATTGAGCCATCCTCAAGTCTTTTAGCAGGGCGATTTTCATTCTTCACGACATCCTCCAAGTCATGGATTTCCAGGACATCAAGAAATTGTGATCTCCAAGAGAGGAAATTGTTACGATCCATAGGTGTATTGAATATGTGGGAGATATTGAAGGAGGTTGGAATTGTGGCTGACATGGAAAGGATAGAATTTTGAGAGGTTTGAGAAATTTGGGAAGAGGTTTGAGAATTGACAGAAGAAGGGATAGGCGAGCCTTCATCGATGGCCATAGGAACTGTTGGATCGAGTCTTGAGCGTTAGCCCCTGTAAAGCTCTGATACCATGTAGAAAAATAGACAAGAGAGAAGTTTGGGTTGAATAACTCGATGATTTGATTCATGTTGAGATACACAATATATACAGGATTCTAGCGGTGGTCAACTATAACAAAAGAGGAAAATACATGATTACAGGGATTTGTATATAAATTGTATCAATCACGTTGTGATGGGCGGTTGACTTGAGATAGTGGGATTCTTGGCTTGATTGTCGGCTTGATTGTCATTCTCTTCAGCCACTTCCCCTGCACCCTTTTTGACTCTGGTCAACAACTGCCGCTTCCCCCTCTGGCCCGCCATCCAGCCCAACTCCGGCCACCCCGTCCTCGAGCGAGGAGGCTTCTACCTCCCAGCCCTCTCTCACCGCTCCTTCCCCACCCCGACCCAGCCCTGGTCGGGTCGGATCTGGGCCCGCACCCACTGCACCCAGACCCAGAACCACTTCTCCTGCCTCACCGGAGACTGCGGCGGCCGCCTAGAGTGCAACGGAGCTGGCGGCGCCGCCCCCGCCACGCTGGCGCAGGTCAACCTCCACCATGGGCCCAACGACCTCTTCTCTTACGGCGTCAGCCTCGTCGACGGCTTCAACGTCCCCTTGACCATCACCCCGCACGAGGGCCACGGCGTGTGCCCCGTAGTCGGCTGCAAGGCCGATCTGCTCGCCACGTGTCCCGAGAGGCTGAGGGTAACGTCACACGCCGGCGTGGTGGCGTGCAAGAGCGCCTGCGAGGCATTCGGTACGGACGAGCTTTGCTGTCGGAACCACTACAACAGCCCGCAGGCGTGTCGGGCGTCGAGCTATTCGGAGTTCTTCAAGCGCGCGTGTCCTGCCACGTTTACTTTTGCTCATGACAGCCCCACGCTCATGCACCAGTGCTCGTCGCCACACGAGCTCAAGGTCATCTTTTGTCACTAGAGAGAGAGAGAGAGAGATGGTTCCACTTCAACGTGTTGTTGTCTTGGTTCTGGGTTAGTTTGAATTTGCAAATAAATTAAGTTTAGGGGTTTAAGGTAGTGACGTAGTTTTTTGTTTGTTATGGTTGTGTAATTTGTGTGATGTTTGGGGCTGGTTATGCAATTAGTGTATTGAACATTTTGGTTAATTTTACTCTCTCTTTTTTGTTGGTTTATTTTGATTTAATTTTTAATAGGAAAACTAGCTAGTGTTATGTTGGTACAGAAAAGGAAGTACGTTCTCGTGAGATGAGAACAGTTGTCTCTTTGCATGAAGAAATACATAATTAATATATTTTGCTATGGAAATGCTTAATAAAATAGATTGATATGCTATATATCTTAAAGCAAATAGGTCTCATGCACGACAAACGTTTAAGAGCACATACTCAAATTTTCGAAAAACATACAATTTAGTTTCTATCGTTAGTCAGACCGTTAATAAATCTGTTAAATACTGATATGACGAATGTAAATTTTATTTTTAATAACGTAGACTTATAGGTGGGCAAATAAATAATAAAAAATTATCTTTAAATAATAAAAAAGCAAATAAAATAGAAAAAGGAAAAAAAACGCAAACAGCCCCATTCCATCCCCTTCCTTCATGATTTATAAAAAAACTGAGCAAAGTAAAAGAGAAAGTAGAGACAAAAGTGATTGGCGTTGCGTAGAAAAAAAAGAAAAGAAAAGAAGTTGGACTCAGTGGCTGATCTAAGATTTGAAAATTAAGTAGGTGAAATTTACCTTAAAATTCGACGGTACGAGTGAATTTCATTCATAAAAATAAAAAAATACACATATTCAGGAGGATGTAATGAGCCTTAATATCAAATATGCATCTCTATACATAAATAAAAGCTTAACAACAAAAAAACTAATTTTTAAAAAACACAAGTAAATGCAATGCAACACAAAACTAAACTATTTAAATATAAAACTTTACCCTATGAGACTTAGAAATTTTAAATTTCTCAATTATCTCATCATTATCGATACTATTAGCGAACTCTCTTTCAATGTGGAAGATCATGCAATCAGCAAGGAATTCATCAACTATGGTGATCCGAAGTCTATTCTTAATAATTCTTATACATGAAAAAGCTCGTTCCGTTGTTGCTGTAGAAAGAGGAAGAGTCAGCACCAATTGAATCAACTTGTAAAGCAAATGGTAGTTTTCTGTCAAAGTTGTTTCCACCAATTGTTGACATAACTGAGGAAGAGTAATGATTTCCTTAAAGCAAGGAAGGCGATGCATATCATTTTGAAAATACCTCAACTCAATTTATAAAACTTTCAAGTCACTTGAAATGAAATCATCATGATAGAATTTCTCAGCAAGTTTACATAGATGCTCAATATTGAATGATTTGAAGGAATTACGAGGATCCAATGATGAGCTAAGAATAAGAAGTTCAACTGTTTGCTCTGGAAATCTGTCATTTAACTTCCTAAAGACGCAAATCTATCACATCCTTAAATACATTAATGCGATAGTAATGTTCACTTGTAATAAAATCTGTTTGTTGACAAGAATGACATGTGTCCGTCATATAACGAGAACTCATATGAGAACATCAATACCATGTTGTTCACAAAATGACACCACACTCATGAATAAATCATCCCAACAATTTGCCCTCATATCTTGGAACTACAATTTTGTGTTTTCAACAAAATTTAAAGCACTTACAATATCTTGCATTTTTGTCTGAAACACTTGACAAAAAAAGTTGGTCAATCCCATAATTTTATCCATCAAAAGCAATGAAAACACAAATGGGAGGCATTCTATTAGATGAGGCTCGACAATGGGAGAGTCGGGAAGATTTTGCTCATCACAAATATGAGGCATTCTACTAGATGATAACCCATCATTCTTTTTCTTTAAAAAAAAAAAGAGAACAAATTATTTGTTTTCTTGGGGTTCCTATTGTCATCCGACATAATAAAAGATAACCTATTTAATCAAATATCCCAACAAAAAATCAAACAAATTCTCATAATAGCATCAATGTCTTTAATCAAACATTAATATACCAACAACAAATCAAACATCTCAATAATACCAACATCAAATCAAACTTCTCAACAAAGAGGAGACAATGCTCAATTTCAAAGAACTAATTAATTTCAACAAAATCTCCAAATTATAATTAATTCCTAATTAAACCATAGAATACTCACATTAAAATTAAAATTAAGATGCATACATGTATTTTAGGAAAATCCCAAAAGGAGAAGATAATTAAAGAGGAGAGACGGAGGAAAAATTCTTGCTAAGAAAGGAGAAAAAGCTGCCAAGAAGATGTTATTATCAAGGAGAGAATAGGTGGGGACTGTCCGGTGTTTGCAGCAAGCCAATAAAGTTGCTTTGCTTTTTTTGTATTTTTGAAGTTTATTGTTTTTGTTAAAGGAGAAAGTTTGAGTGGGCTGAATTTGAGTAGGCAAAAGAAGTTTGATTGTATTAGGTAATTTTTGGTTTGACAAAAAATGAAGTAGGCGGCTGCCTACCCTGCCCTTAGGGTAGACTGCATTATTGATGGGAGCAGGAGGAGACATCCGTCGTTGCTCAGGTTGACAGAAGAAGTGAGAGGAAGAAAATGCATTGTCAGCCACACAAATCTTTTTTGCTTCTTTTTCTCGAAAATTCCCAATATTTATTTATTTTTCTTCTTTTTACATGCAATCATGTATCACTGTGCTGTCACGTGTAAATGTGTTTTGCTTTATTCGACTGCCATTCTTTCTCTTCACATTTACCTTCTTGTTTTCGGTTTCAACTTTTGAACCTTAAAGGAAGAAAGTTGAAGAATCTGGGTCGGGTTGGGTCAAGCCCACCCGAAATTTTGAGGCTCAATCTAACCCTCGGTTTGTTGCTACCTAGTTGGGCCTTCCATGAGATGAGGCATTCAAACTTTTGATATTGACATTCCCAGTATTCTCCATTAGTTGACCTGATAAATGCGTGATAAGGACTGTGATTGGAGAATTTTGATCCAACACCTTGTTTCAACGACGAAAATATGAGTTTGGACTAGTCCAACAAACATATGTGGGGTCTAAGCCACGAAAAAAACTTACTTGTAATATAGATAACACTGTTTTGTTATTTCCGGCCAATCACATGATGACACGTAAAAAAGTTATCCCATGTGTCATTGCGTTATTGGCTAAAAATAGCCAAAAATGTCATCATGTTACATCAGAGTTTCTCTCATATACAACGACGGTCCAAAATTTGAATAACTTTATTTTTGGTCAATTAAAAAGTTCGAATAACTTCACGTTGGTTGGAAGTGTAGAGAAATACAACTAGATTATAGTTCGGTATGTTATACTATAAATCCTTTCTTTTAGTTGTTAAGTATAATTGTCTATATATTTAACCCCACTAAAATAGAGCCTTAAAGCATCTCCAACAAAATGTTAAATTCAACGTGAAAAAAATAATATATATATATATAAAGCAAAAGGCAGAGAATGGTAAAACATTCAAAATACCATAAAATGCCCTTGGTTAATGCAAATATTAAGAATTGAAATTATTAATTAAATGAGGATAATATGGTAAATTCACACTTTTTCATATTTAAAAAAATTAAAATTAAAAGAAAAAGCAAATAATGGATCATATTTTTATGGAACACAACTACCCATTATCTTTTTTAATTCTAAAATAAATTTAAAATTTTTTTATAAAAAAACCTCTCGCAGGCGTGAAAGTGTGTGCGGAGAGACTAGTAATAAGAACAAGAAAAAAAATCCCTCGTAGTTACCACAATCGACCTCCCCTTCCCCCATCAAAATCCCAATGTACATCGAAACAATTATAGTTTTAAATATCAAATCGCGGCAACCCACTCCTCAATAATATATTGTTTGTTTTGGTTTGGGCCATCCCCCACAATTTTTTTTTGGGTCAAACCCCCACAATTTTGTTTATGTATTTATTTGATCAAATTTTTGTTGTAAGATAACATTAGTTAGTTGTTTATTTATTTATAAGGCTTGAGAATCAAGGGTCAAGATAGTTCTATAATTGGATTCTTTCAAGGCTTGACCTTAATGAACGCAAACAACTGTTTCGAGCAATGATATTGTTCAAGTGTATGTTACCGATAAAAATATATTATCAGTAATAGTTGTCTAAAAAGGAATCTATCAATGGGCGTGAGAGGCTAATAATTTTCAAATTTGAATATACAAGAAAATTGTGGAAGTAAAAACGAAAGTACTATTATTAAGAAAACTTTTGTATGATATCATATAATAAGGTGCTTATAGAGTGGCGGATCCACCCTTGGAAGCCATGAAAATGCTTGTTGAGGTCTAGTTTCGTGCTTTTTTTCTTTTATTTATTTTTGATAAAGTATTAGGCAAACGACGTTATTTTGGCTATGCAAAATTTTTAAATGACGTGGCTCAAAACGAGCCAAGATTAAAAACAAATGTTTTCTTCTCTTCTCCCAAGCCCACCCAATATTCATTCCCCAGAACCCCAAAATTATATTATTATCTCATCATCCCTAAGAGCCTTTCACCCATTTGTCATGGCAAAGGGCAAGAGTAAGGGCAAGGCAATGACTATTATTATTCACGTGATTAGTGATAGCCCTTACAAAAGGCTTGTTGTGTTTCTATCCATTGCCATGGCAACCACTATTCACATGAGATATGAGGAGAGGAATTTGTATATAGTGTTGGTTTGAGAAGTGAAGAATATGACTAGGTATTTATTTTTTTAAAAAAATTTGAAATTTGTGGTTTTTTTTTTCCATTTTTTTTTTAAAAATTTCGATGCTGACGTTAACAGCAAGGGTTGTTCTTGCCTTCGGGCCTGCCAGGGCTTGGTGGAGCCCACACTTTGCCTGGGTTATTTTGTAGCGCTGGAAACAGATTGAAGGGCCTAGGCCCTTTGCTGCCCGGACTGGGTGTCTGCGGTGGAATTGCTCTAACCCAACCTCCCCAACCCTTAACACCCCTCCCCTCTTCCATTGTCGCGGTGTTGCCGCAGCCACTACTTTCTGTGTGAAGTGTTGCCGTAGTCCACGACTTTCTGTGCCGTTACTAAAGGGATTACAACCCCTTGAACTAATAATCTTGAATTTGTCACTGTGCTTATATATGTTTTTTTATTTAGTAAAGATAAACTTCATTAGATAAACTTCAATAGTACAATAAAAGATATCAATATAACATTTAAAGTACTGATCCCAAGAGGACCATTGTGCTTATATGAGCTTTCATTATGTTGTAAAGAACGTGGTGGAGCCCACATAAAGAAAAGAAGAAAATAATGAAGCAATTTGTCTGACATCTTCACTTGTAACCAACCGAATATCACGGGTGCTTCAGCCTATTTAAAGGCTTCATCTCTTCATTGCTAGATAGTGAGAAAAAACGAGAAGTGATAACACACTCAGTTGAGAGAAGAAAAGAGAGTGAGAAATCTGAGAATTAGTGAGTTCTATCTGAGAGGAAATTCTGTCAGTGTAAAAATCACAAGAACAAATACAATTCCACTTCCAATATTTAATGGTACTTTCCATACTCTGATGATTTTCATAACACATTATATGATATTTCAAAATTGAAATATATACCCAAACGTTTGACTGTAAACTTAAAACACCGTCGTTTAGCATAATAAGACTACAGGTACAATGCAACATATTCACAAAAGAGATTTGAGAATCTTTCCCGAAAGAGGAACAAGAGTGCTGAAGGGACGAGAAGTCCACTCATTCTTATTTTTCCATCAACGACGATGCCAAAAATCTCAGATCTCAACGGTCAATCCACAGCTCAACAGAGTAACTACTAGAACCTGTCTACGGGTGTCAATCCACAGCTCCACCACACGATCACACGTGGCACCACTCAGCTCGCGACAACACCAACTCCAACAGGAGACACCCGTAGACAATCCCAGCTCTCACTCGTTCCCCCCACTCAAAGACCCATAGGGAGAGGAGAGTCCACATTCGGAACCTTCCCTGCTATAAATAAACGAAGTGTCGGCCTTATAAATCTCCCTCTTTCTCTCTCCTCTACACCCTCGCGTAGAGCTCCCACGCCAGCTCTATCTATCCCTTTCATGGCGGCGTCCCAAGCGAGCCTTCTGCTTCAGAAACAGCTCAAGGGTATTTCAAAAACTTCAATTCAATCAATTTATTTGTATAAAGCACTCATATTGGGTCCTATTTTTAATTGGTTTATCGGATTGGGTTCTTCTACCTGTTCGTTTGGTGAATCTGATGATCTATTTTGGTTATGGCAGATCTTTGCAAAAACCCAGTAGACGGGTTCTCGGCCGGTCTGGTCGATGAAAACAATATCTTTGAGTGGAGCGTTACGATTATCGGACCGCCCGATACGCTTTAGTATGTGCCTTTTTGGATTCTTTTCCGCTTCAATTTTGTGCCTTTCTTGATTGGGTTTTGTGGTTTAACTGTTGTGCATAGGATGATCGATTTCAGTGGTTATTTTGTGTCTTTATGTGGGATTGGATCAAGGGTGATTGAGATTCTTGGGATTCTTGTTCTGTTTAATTCAATCTTGTTTCGGGGATTTTCAATTTGATTGTAGTTTTCTCAATTTCGTGTTTGACTTTTAAAGTCGTAGTTGATGTGGCAGATTTAGGGTTTTGCCCTAATGATGGGATTTATCTGAGCTTCTGAAATGGTTCTCTTTCAAGTTAGAAATTGTGAAAGTTCCATATTTGGAAGTTAGTCTTCAGTTACAGATTGCTTAGTTTAGTTCTTAGGGTCTGTGAAGGTAAAGGTGAGGACTTTTGATTAGTTGCACAGTTAGATTGGATTTTTTTAAAAAACAAATTTCCTATATTTGAAATGTGGTTTTTCAAATTGGGCACAGTATTGGTTTCAGCAACGTATTTTGTTTGTTTTATTTCGTTACTTGTATGCATGGGAGTATCTTCTGTTTTCCCTCATAAGCAGAGCATTTATTTGGAAAATTGCCATTCACTTGAGATTTGTTGTGGCATTTAAAGCTGTGAGTTGTGTCCATATCACATTCATCATTACATATAATCTAATTCGAATTCATCATTACATGTTACCTAATTGCAGTGAAGGGGGATTCTTCAATGCCATCATGAGCTTTCCTAATAATTATCCGAACAGCCCTCCGACGGTTAAGTTTACTTCAGATATATGGCATCCCAATGGTTGGTTTCTATCCTAAGTATTGTATGTTTGATAGGTTGCACTTGTTATTAGAGGACTGATCCTGGTTGTTGTCTATTTGAAGTCTATCCTGATGGCCGTGTTTGCATATCAATTCTTCATCCTCCTGGTGAGGATCCAAATGGTTACGAGCTTGCAAGTGAGCGCTGGACGCCTGTTCATACGGTATGGTATTACGTAAAATAGTGTCCACATGTATCACATTCAACTCTAATCCTAAAATTACTCTCAACTCAAAATCTTTAGAATGGGAGTAGAAGTCATAAAGCTAAAAACACCCTATATATATATATATATTACAAACCTCAAGTCAAAATCTTTAGAATGAGAGTGGAAGTCTAAAGCTAAAAACACCCTATACATATTACCTACCTCCGTCGTAATGGTTGTAATTTCTCTTCACTAAGGTAGCTGGAGAGATCTCTCCACTAAGGTAGCTGGAGAGATGAGAGACCAAAGTCATAAGTTGAGTTTATGAGTTGTCAGATCATTATCAATACGTCACATAGTTGTTAAATCTATCAAGTCTTGTGCCTGAGGCTCACCCTAAGGTTCAATAAAGGCATTTGATGTCTTAACTTGGGGCTCTTATTGTGTAAAATATATTAGTGAAAGGCTTGTCTCCAAGGTATCACAACAGGCTTTCATTAAGCAAGTTTCCAATTTTCCTTCCTGCTGGTCAAAATTTTTGGTTTTGCTGCTATATATTGTTTGTGAAGCAACTTGGTGGTAAGTCAAGGTGCTTGTGAAACAAAAACTAAGTAGATGTTAATAAGCATCTTTTCTTTTAGTTTTATTGTTTAGTTTTATTAAAACTATAGTAATGCATTAACAAACAGAGAAATGTTGTATCCAGGTTGAAAGCATAGTTTTGAGTATAATATCAATGCTATCCGGTCCGAATGACGAATCTCCTGCAAATGTTGAAGCTGCGGTAAGTGATCCTTTGTTCTATTGTCAAAACTATTTTCTTTTTCTGAACTATCCTCTACTTCATGTTGATTATTATAACTATGCCCCCTGCTTGGATGACCTAAATTATATTGAGAAGCAATATGTTTCTTTTGTGTCAAATTTTCATATGTTAGAAAATGGACATGATTGTACTGTTTAGTGAGATTGTCAATTTTGGCAAAGTTGCAGATGATAGATTTGTATCTCAATGAATTCTTCTATTCCTATAAGACAAATTAGGTTTATGTGCAAAGAACCTTGTAACATTTGAAATTAATTTTGATTGTATCTTGTTAATAAGACATGTTGGTTTGAGAGATTTGATGTGTGGATGTAGTTTGCTCATCTGGTCTCGTTCTGTGACAATGATAATCATTGGCTTCTCTCTATGCCAAGACATATGAATACTATTTTAGTTGTTTATTTTCATTTTCTGAGCAACTTTCAGCTTACCCTTCTGTAGTCTATGAGGTGCTGAACTGGATAATAATCAAACTATCTGCAAAAAAGGTGCTGAAATGAAATAACTAAATAAAATCTGAATTCTGGTACATTTTGATTTATGTTTTGAGGGGACTGCATGCCATGTGAGAAAGTGTGTTGTGCTAGGTAAGCATTCAGAAGCAACACTGGAGTTTTCTCCCTAGTAAATCTAGACCGATAAGTTGAAAATTGAAGTAAGTTTTTCACCTGAATCTTGCCATTTGGTTGATTGGGAGAAGATTTAGGCTACTACACTAAACCATTCTTTTGTGTACAGTGGTGTGCTGTGGCAAGAGATTTTGTCATGTTTCTGTTTTAGGATCGTGGTGTTGATCAATCAAGCCCAATTTTCCAATTTGTTGACTGCTTCACAAATGGAAAATTGGAACCTGTTTTTAACTTACCCCCAAAACTGATATATAGGCAGATTGTAGTTGTAATTTTTTAAGCTAGTTTTCCTTTTTATTTGTGCTTTTGTTTTTGTTCTGTCTGTTGATAATTTAATTAACTGCTGTACCTTGCATCTTCTTTCTCTTGCACATTCCACATTGTTAGTAGCTTGTGATTAAGTAGAGACCTCAACTAGTAATGGCGCATGAGTGTTGTACTTGTTTAAATATTCCAAGATGGAATTTAACTTAGTTCCGCGTTGATTATTCTAAGATTGTGTTGGTATTATGCATAATGCAGAAGGAGTGGAGAGATCGGAGAGACGATTTCAAGAAAAAGGTGAGCCGCTGTGTGAGAAAGTCACAAGAGATGCTATGAATGAATATGATGTGCCACCAAATGAAGCATTCTCTTCTCTGCACAAGTGTGTTGTCAGAGAGGATGTGTTGCAAAGCCTTGGCCCTTGTAGAATGCCATTGATTTTCTCACTTGAAAAAATATCTTCATTTCTTTTTGCTTTTTGTTTTTTGTTTTTTTGTTTTTGTATTTTTGTATTTTGTATTTTGTATTTTGTATTTGTTTTTCTTCTCATTGTCTAGTAATTGTTAAAACGTGGAACATCTTTGTATTCAATTAGTATTTGCCCATTTGTTGAGGAAGTGTTGTTGCCCAGCTCACCTGTCAGCAGATGGGTGGGTTTCACAAGAGTCTCACACACATGCAATTGCAGCACTTATGGCGAAGGAGCATATGATAATGATATGGCCTAAACCAAATTTTATTTGCATTACACGTTTTTGAAATTCCATATTTTACTTTATTTACCTAGTTTCAGTTGGCCTGAATTGCACAAATGTTGTTCATCAACTTCACCAATGTTTTTGAAAGTCATAATTGTTTTCCAATACCAGTAAATTTTGAAAACCAATTACCAGAAGCAGCTAGAAGTTGCAAGTAAATTAACCTCATGACTCATATTTATCTATATTTTTTACTCAAAACTGGGAAAATACTATTACTAGTTCATTTATTCATCATTCATGGGCACACATGGAATGGAACTAGCCAGCTGTGTCCTTATTAAGTTGCAGCAACAGCAGCAGCAGCAGCAGCAGCAGGAAGGAAAGATTAAGATTGTGAACCCTATTTTGTTGGTGGTGGGTTGACGTAGCTTCCCAACCTCACCACGATCCCATCAGGATCTCGTACATACCCCACTTTCTGTCCCCACTCCTTCTCTTCTGGCTCACTCACCGCCACCGCCCCATTCTCCACCGCCCTCTGCAGTACTCGATCAGTTGGAGAAAGTCATGAGCTCAAATCTTCTGAGAATAATTCGCAAATCGAAAAGACAAAGAAGGTTGTTTAATTATGATGGTTACCTTGTAGGCAGCATCAACGTCAGGATAGGCAAAGCAAACCTCAACCGGCTGCCTCTCAAGGCCAGAGCTTGGGGTTTTAACTGCACCCGTCAGATCATCCGTCTCGTGCTGGTGCACCGGCGTGAACGCTATCGTCGTTTGCCCACTTTCTAACTCCCCCCATCTACCATAATTAATCATCATCATCATCATCATCATCAAATACTATATTGTTAATAATTAATTAATTACACCTCTAATCTATCACAATTCAAAACCATTAAATAAATATAGGGTACCTGCTGGAGTCGTCTAAACGACGAATGTTGCAACCGAACGCTTTGGAGTAGAAGGCTGTGGATTTAGCAACGTCCGTCACGTACACCACCGTGTAAGCAAACACTGTGTTCATCTTCGACCCCGTGGTCGCCATTTTTATTATTAATTAATTCTCTCAGAAATGAATTAATTAATGGCTTTGCTGATGAACAGCCATCCATCCGTGTGTTCTGTTTTCCTTTCATTCTTTAGTCTTCTTCATCATACAAGCACGTGGCGAGTTGTCGAGAATTGAGGAAGTGACACGTGGAGTTAGTGCATGTTGTGAGTAGGCAAAATGCTGTCACGTGGAGTTAGTACAAGTACAAGTGTCACGTACTGTCCGCTTTCTTGACCAGGATTTGCTTTTGGGCCAAGGCGGGTAACTCTCAAGCCCAACCATATGAACAATCAATCATTGATATATTAGGCCAAGCTTTGCCCCCAAGTATTTTTTTTTTCCTGAGTTCATCCCACCTTGTAACAAAACAACTATAGTACGGTTTACTAGTATATATGAAATCCATAGTTTTCTAGTTCTAATAATGTTACTTGATCTTTCAATTCTAACAAATTTCATTTTGAAAGACTATTAAAAATATATATTCGTACAGTCAATGAGTTCAAAAGTCACTAAGGTTTAGAGATGATAATGGAGTGAATCGGGACTGCAGATGGGACCCTATTCATGTCTTTATACCCATAATATTCATATTTGGGAACATGTTCGGCGCTTCTCCACCCCCACCTTATTACTACCAATAGAATTAAATATTTAAATGAGAATAAAAAATAGAAGTTATTATATTAGAGCAACACACAGTACAAATGTTTTGTTATAGACTAACATTTTTCATGGTTTTTTAAATTTAATATATAAGATGTGGAATACAAAATTTGGTGGGAGAAGGCACATAATTTAACAAACATTGAGATGAGAATCCACGATTGAATATTATGTAAGTCTAACAGCATTTACAATGGAATATTGAACTATGCAATATTGAACTATTTTAGCATATATTGAAATTGAATTCAACTACAGTTTTACTTGTAATGGTATAGTTTAATAGCTTGAGATCAATAGTTATATATATATAAATATTTTTTTTACATACTAAAATAAAACAAAATGGATAAATTTAATAACACTAAGGGCCAGTTTTGCATTGTTGTGTGTGAAAATAATCACTGTCAGATTTGATGTGAGAGAAATCAACTGTAAAAGAAAGCAGTTTGACGTTTGGTAAACTTTTTGTTAGAAGTGCGGTTGGTAGAAAAAAAGGGTTATTTTTGGAATTTTGAAAGTTTCATTAAACCCAACGCCTCTTCAAAACTGATTCCTGCATAATAAAAAAAAGCAGCTCATCACATGCTTTCCCTAATTGCTTTCTTTCACAGCAATTATTCAAAATAAGTGATTTTATTATCTTTTACCAAACCTGTTGGTCTTTCAAAAATTTCAAAATAATCACTTTATAGCCCCCAAATAAGCAATGCCAAACAGGCACTAAGGGCCAGTTTGACATTGCTGTGCTGTAAAAATAATCACTATCAGATTAGTTGTGAGAGAAAGCAGTTTGGCGTTTGGTAAACTTTTTGTTATAAGTGTCGTTGGTACAAAAAAAGACGAGGTTTGTTGGCGCTAAAACTAAACAGATAATAAAGAAAGGCAACTTACAATTGATGCGGACGGTCGAGGGACCGGATGTACCTCCAGAGAGTGTTTCCTTTTTCGGCAGGTGATGCTGGATCTACGCCAAAGATAAGAGAGCAAGAAATGAGACATAAGGCACCGGTGTGGTACCAGCCGAAGACCATCCGATGCTAAAGTTAGCTTTTTGAGGGAGTGAAGAGCAAGCTTATTGACAGTGCGAAGGCATAAAGTCTAAGTAGGCAGTCTTACCCTGTAGTTGGGGTGAGGGGCTCTATTTATAGAGAGCTCTGGGTGTTCTCCAAGTACTTAGTTTCAATGTGGGACTCGTGTGAGTGCCTTCCGAAGCTGACACGTGTCCCAGCAAAATATCCTGGAGTAGAACCCGAGAACGTCCTATATGGTAATTATAGGACGTCGAATCGGCATGGCGTGCCTAACGCACATGCTGTTCGTAGATCGGTTGGTGAGCAATCGGGAGGTGGCGCTGGGGGCGCCTGCCGATTGTAAGACTAGACCGGCATGGGCAGCAAAGTTGTGCTGGTTACTGAATCTGTCGTGGGTGCCAAGGGGACCTACCGATTTGCGAGACTGGGTTTTCCAGTGTGGGCCATGTGATCTTCCTTAGTGTCACACCCCTTCCATGTGTCATGGTATGAGAGGCGGGTAAGATATGATACAAACATGGTTATTTTTGGAATTTTGAAAGTTTCATTAAACTCAGAGCTTCTTCAAAACTGATTCCTGCATAATCAAAAAATGAAAGCAACTCAACACCTGCTTTCCCTAATTGCTTTCTCTCACAGCAATTATTCAAAATAAGTGATTTTATTATCTTTTGCCAAAGAGGTTGGGCTTTCAAAATTTTCAAAATAATCACTTATAGCCCCAAATAAGTAATGCCAAATGGGCACTAAATATTGTACCATTGAAATATTCTTAAAAAGATATTTAAGAAGAGACCAATTTTGAATTAATTTGAAGAAAAAAAAATTGCTGTATTCTTTCTATTGCATTGAATTATTGAACGACCATTGCAGATGCTCTTAACTACATAATGCATTAATTACAATATTTTTTCTATTTTTAATTGGCATGTAAATTGCAATAGAGGGTTCATTGCAATTGCATCTATTGCAATGAACTAAATCACACCATTGCAAGTGAGATTTTACTTTTTTAGTTCAATATGCAATCCTAATCATGGCAGATGCTCTAAAAGGGAAGCATTCAAATTGGGATGAGAATACTATTCTCGCCCCACCTCGAACACCATGCTTGAAAATTTTCTCAAACACGTCCACACATTCAATTTATATTCTTCATGCCCAATTCATTAAGATAGAAAACTGTTTAGGCCTAAAGCCGCGCGCAAACCCAATTTAGCTATAGGCTTCTCTTTACCAAATCAGGTTGGGTCTTTTTACTAAAAGTGGTGAAAACCCCATATTATTGGCAAAGAGGGGGATAACTTGATTATTTCATAAATTCGGTAAATTGTTGAAATACCACCTAATGGTGATTTAAATACAAAAGACTAGATTATTTGAAATTAATTTTAACCCATTTCACTTTAATTAAACTATCAAGGTATCAAGTTGATCTCTCACCGTTGGTAACTAAACTCCAAATAGAATTAATGACCTCGATAGTTGGAGATTGAAGTCGGTATGGTCTTAGGCGAAGAAATACAACTATGTATTACAAATTGCCGAAATGCTTTCCTTAAAGTAGGATATTTATTACATCCAACGTTGGAGGATTTTTTGAACATCATGTTAGGTTAGTTTAGGCTTCTCTGCAAAAGGAACGATCAAGAGACATTCAGAAAAATTGATGAGCGGAAGCCAAAAAATGATCAAAGCATTGATTGACAGAACTTTTTACCACTTGTGCATTAAAATAAGGGTTAGCCTAAATATGAAAATATGCAGATTTCCTCATCACATTTTCTCATATAAATACAAGGGTGCTTGGACTGAACAGAGGACACCCAACCAACCAACCAATCAAACAAAAAAAGAAAACTCAACAATCAACCCAAACTAATCTAGGAAATCAAAGATCACACGATCTTACAGCTACCAAAAGCAAGCAAGCAATCTTCCTCATGAAGCAGTCCAGCTCAAGAAGGAGTTCATATAACCAAGAGGAAACCAAGCTTTCCCTTACAAGCTAGATACGGTAAAAATTAGATAGAATTCAAAAGAGATTGATCTTTCTCTCTCTCTTACAAATTTGGTTCAACAAATTAAAAGAAACAAGTAGGAGTTAGGTCTTTCATCATATGAAAACCTCAACAAATTTTACAAAGACATGTAAAATGTCTTAAAGTTGTCCAGATAGCTCCCAGATAACTCATAATCGACCAGAACATGTTGCCGCATGCAGTTTTGCTCACTTTTAAAGGCCTCCCCATAGCCCAACTTATTTTTAGCTCTGCCAACTTCAAACTTGGTATCGATTCCCAGCTAATCTCCATTAGTTAAAGGTACTGACGTGCAATTCTAGTACGGAGACATCTAGTCCAGTCTGATCTTTAATCATCGTATTTCAGGCAGTTCTGCCTGGATTAATTTGATGTATTTTTCTATAACATTGTGTATTACTTTACTTACCACTTTTGTTTAGATAAATTATGAAGTTCTCGCCAGTGTGAGGCATAAAAAAAAACTTTTTTTGTGAGGTTTTCCCACCCAAGATCACAATCGTTTGTTTAAACTCTATTACTTGGGGCACAAGTATATAAAGTCATTCAAATCTGTTAGAGTATTTCCTGCTAACAATGGCACACTCACATAAAAGAAAGTTAATCTCAAAATTATTGAATGGTTAAAAGGTTAATGAATAATTTAACTTAATCTTCGAACAGATATCAAAGGGAATAGGGTAAACAAAAACCTAATCCGGCAGAAAAAATTTCATCCCTACTACTAGGGGTGGGCATCAAAACCGGAATACCGAAACAGTGCCAAACCATGCCAATCTCGTGCCATCCTATTTGGTGTTGAAGTGTAAATGGGATGATACCATGTCATCTCGTTACTGTTTGACACGACACCGGTTTCAGATATGTGATCCCATTTGGTGTCATACCGTACCAAATAGTACCAAGTAAATTAAAAAAAAAATCCCAATTTCAGTTCCTCCTCTCCCACTAACATTCGACTTTAGCTTTGTTTCCTCCGTCATTTCTTTCCCTCTCTCTATTCTTCTCTTCTCTTCTCCTTTCTCTATCATCGATTTGAAGCCATAATTCCTAAATCCTCCACCAATCTATCGATCTCATCTTCTTCTTCCTCCGTCATTTCTTTCCCTCTATCTATTCTTATCTTCTCATCTCCTTTCTCTATCATCGATTTGAAGCCATAATTCCCAAATCCTCCACCAATCTATCGATCTCATCTTCTTCTCCTCATCCTTCTCTCTCTCTCTCTCTCTCTCTCTCTCTCTCTCTCTCTCTCTCTCTCTCTTTGTGCCCTAATTCCCAAAATCCCTTTTCGATTTCAATCGGATCCTTTTACTCTCCTCCTCTCTCTCTCTATGTCATATTCTTTATATCTAGTATTTTCTTTTCTCTCTCTCTCTCTCTCTCTCTCTCTCTCTCTCTCTCACTCTCTCTGTGTCACACCTTAATTCCCAATCCTCCATCAATTCGAATTCTTCTTCTCAATCTCTATCTCTCTCTGTTTGACATCAGTTAAACCTTCTTCTCCTCTCTTTGCCGACATTTTGGGTAAATAAAGTGTTTTTTTTCTTCTGTAGTTTTGCATTTAGTAAATATCACAAATTGGTAGCTGCCAAGCTATCTTGATAGTAGATTGCTTTGTGTCCTAATATTGTTTGCTGAAGTGAAGCGCTTCAAAAGAATCATACTTTACAAACATATATCAAGTTTTTATTGTATTTTGTGTTTCTGATTTTCAAGAGGGATCCATTATCCCCGAGGCCCTTCGAAGGGCTCAAATTTGTCGATGTTGGCTGTGGTGGTGGAATTGTTTCTGAGGTATTTGGCTAACTAGGATCAAGTTTAATTCAACAAATAGCCACTACTTGGTGTTGGTAATCGGCTTTATGTTAAAACCCCATTTGTTTTGTTTTAGTTTCAGATATAATCGCTCTTCATGCTTCCTCTGAAATTCTTTTCTTTTCCAGGATGATACTACATTCGAGAAGCAGCCTATATAATTTGGCAGGTCTTGAATCAACACTCTTGAATCCTGATTGTTTGTATACTTTGTATAGGCTTGATTTAGAAAAATTGCAAGATTTTTTAAAATGTGCAGGATTTTATACGGTATCAAATTTGATACCGAATCATACCAGTCCGGTTTGAGTCCGATTTAGTTTGAAAGTGTTTTCAAAAACTCTCATTGCGTGTTATCCCGTACCAATTCCCTTATCCGGGATTAACACCAAAATGACCTCTATCCCGTATCATCCCATACCGAGCCCACCCCCTACTACAATTCAACAAGAAAACTCGCCGTGAGGTTCGTGATTCGGTGTTTCACGAAATTCTTACCATCATTTTGAGTTCGACCGCCAAATCAGTCCCCATAGAGTTTACACGCACCGCACACGTGTCAACCAAGGGCTGCAAGTCATGTGCGAAAAACTCCACCTGCCTCTCTCTCATTCATTCGGGTTTGTTCCTTCGTCTTCCCTCTGCTACCCGATAGCGATGGAGATCGAGCTCATATTTATATCCCAACCAAATATCCACACATTAATTCGAAAAGGCTTCCTTACCTAAAAAAAAGCCTTTGATCGCTTCCTTCGATTCTCAGAACTGCCAAATGCTCCCAGCCCTAGCTCATCCAATTCCAGCTCTCTCTCGAAGATCGCGTCGAGCACAATCTTTAGATCGCTGAGATTTTGAGGTGAGAACTGAGAACTGTTTCTTCGATTTTGAGCTCCAATTTATAATGTTTCCGTTTTCAATTTTATACAATAGGTCGCAATTAAGATTATATTAGCGTTTGAAGAAATTCAGACTCTGATTATCAGTGTTTGGCTGGTAAGAAACTGAGAGAAAGCGAGAGGGAAAAGAAAAGAAAATTTACTGAAATGAATCTGAATGAGTAAGAATTGCTAATCGCACCCGTGCGTCTGTACACATTTGCTAAATACACCCGCCGCCACCAGTTGCAGGGGTTTTCCTTTTCCGCACAATGGGAGACACTTTGCGTAGAATCCCTCAAGAGGCCAGTGTTGCTATGACTGGAGGAAAAAAGAAGTCGCAGGATCATATAGTTGCTTCTCGCCCCAAGGCCACTTTGCAGCACATAAATTCGCTTCGAATGGGCAATGGAGCGGCAAGCCAGGTGGCGTTGTTTTTGCTCAAAATGGCCGCATTGGAGACCGTAAGGAGGTTCTCAAGGGCCAAGTTCCCTTGGGCATGGCGTGGCTTTCAGGCTTTGCAATTTCTGTGCTATCCACCGTTCAAGTGGTTGCAACGATTTGCCCCCTTCAAGGCTCTGGTCAATGGCATGCAGGTCAAATTCTTGAAGTCTTCCTTTTTTAAAATTTCCCATTATTGTCATACTTCAACCACAATTTAAGAACCCAAATTATTGTCATACTTCAAACACAATTTCCCAGAAAAGGTCTTATGGGATTTACATTACTTCTTCATATTCTTGGTTTTTGGGTATTTGGATGGGAACTTTTTGATTGCCAAGTTCTTTTTACATGAATCATTATGTGGGAGATTTGATGTAGTTGCATGCTTCCAGGTAGTTTCGAAACCATTACTAGTGCTCTCCATTGCAACGGCTTTCTCTGATGAGTCTGAGCTCTTTAATAGAACCTCTGATGGCAACAACAATTCTGATGCATGTTCAGAAGTGGACTCAGAAGTATCCTCTGAGTGTATCAACGATTCTACTTTGGATACAAGGTAATAGAAGAAAAGAGCTTTTCAATTTCTGCACCTGATTCATTATCTGACACCTCATCAATTCATTTTTTGAGTATGTTATAAGATGAGTAGTCTTGATAAACAATAATAAGGGGTCAAGTGTTCCTTATAACTTTGTATTTCAATAACATCTCCTAGCTTTGGTCAATTGGATTTGTGAAAATAATGATTCTGCTTGCTAAATGAATAGTCATTTTAAATGTCCAAAAGCAATGGCAGTTACTCATATTGTTATTGATTTGGAAGACCAATTTTACTGCTTTTATCGGGTTTCTTTGTTCTTCCAAGGATTTAAGACCAATTTTACTGCTTATGTAATGCGCAGGGTTCCTGATGAATTTCCTCAAAATGTACAACCTGAAATGTGGTTAAAACAACTCCACAAAGAGCTGGAAACACAAGGGATTACCTTGCCAGAAAGGTGATTTAATGCATGTGCCATTTTTGTTTCCTGGTAGTAATGTGCCAAAAACTCTAACTCTGTATATAACATGTGCTAATATCCAAACGTAAATTTTACTTGAAAAGCTTTCTTTCTCTTAATAGGTTTATGAGATTTTGTTGCAGTTTTGTATGCCTCAACAATATTATTTTGTTTATCTTTTTATGTTCCCTTGGCCTTAAGCTCAAATTAGAGAGTAGGGGTAGGGTTGAGGTTGAACTTAGTTAACAAATTTCATCAAGAGAAAAGAAAAACCTTACATATGGTTATCATTTTCTATATTTATACGGAATTCTCTTAATCTTTCTGATCTTGTAGATGAATTATGTTCACCAACATCATTATCTTATGAATACCACCCAGTTGCATTATCCTCTCTGCTTTACTTCTTTGCAAATGATCATTTTCACTTGATAGGGTTGCTCCAAAAAAAAATTTATGCACCCCTTTCATAATGTTATTTTCTTACATTTCTCACAAAAAAGGCTTAACCTTGTTCTGAGGTTTCACCTAATGTTTTGTTCTACTTGCCTATACACATGAACTTCTTTGCTTCTTGTTGCAGTGGACCATGACATGCTAATGTTTATGCAGAATTGATGAGGAGGAACTTCGCAGGTTTTACACTGCTGCAAACGGAGATTTCTCTTGCTTGCTATCTTCAATAAAGAAAACAATCAAATGGAGGGAGACCTACGGAATTCTTTCTGTACAGGAGCTTGAGATGTGGTCAAATATGGTTTTCTGGCATGGATTTGATGTGAAACACCGACCCTGCCTCATTGTACGACTTGGGCTAGCGTGCACCAGCTTGCCATCTCATGATAGGCCTCGCTTTGCTCAAGCAATTAGTAAGTTTATTTGTTCCCTCTATTAATTTTCTTTGGTTCTGTCCATATAACCCGTAGAGCCACTCCTGTTGCTGTGAGATGGATCTGTTCAGATCTACTCAGAATCGTTCTTATTCAGCCCTTTGTTTATTGAAGCCCATCTTATTTCTCTGAGGATATTTTTTTTTTCTCTTTCTTCATTGTCAATTGGAGCTTCCTGCGAAGCATAACAAACTGAATGTATTGATAAGTATCTAAGTGCTTTCAGCAGGACCATTAAGAAATGGCCTGTATATTCAGTTAATTAACTTTAAGGCTTGATTCTTTAATATACTGAAGCATTATTTACATTAGAATGCTCTAAAATATCATTTTTAATTGTTGTGGTCATGCATGATTGACTATATTCAGTTTCACCAAGTGTGCAATCCTCAAAATTATTTGGTGTTAATGATGAAGGGAACTTTTCACTGTTGATATGGTTCAATTGAAGTCTATCTCCTTTGTGGTCTTGAAGTATATAATGCATGCTTCTTTTCATGAATATCTTAAGCATTACATGTTCTGACAGAAATTAATTATTGTAACTGCAGTTTCTCAAGTAGAGCACGGTGTCTTTCATTTGCTTGATGCCAACAATGCTCAAATTACAGTTGTGGTAGATTGTGAAGGTCTATCTCCATTGAAAATTCCCATGCAAGTTCTGAGGACTTGTTCTTCTATTTTGCAAGATCACTTCCCCAACCGTCTTGGCTGTCTGTTTGTTATACGGCTTCCTCCAATGCTTCGTGTTATTGCCCAAACTTTTATTCAAGTAAGTCTATTCCTCTGATTAGGATCTGAATGTTTGATTTACGGGATTTACAGATTTTCTTTTCTTTTATGAAGTTCTTGTTATGATTTTAGTGGGTAAAAGCTTGGCACTTCCTTGTATTTATGAATAAACATTTATCTGTGGTCTCTTGTCAGGTTTTGAAACCTTACACCCGAGAGAAGTTGAGAATTGAAGGTGAGATGTACCGGAAGATTCTATCTGAGAACCTTGAGACACTTCCATCATATCTTGGTGGCAAATGCGTGTGCAAAATATGTTCAGATATTAGCATCACAGATATGCAGCAGCCTCACACAAATGAAATTGCGATGACAGAGCTGAGACCAAATGTGCGTGAGGGTGGGAATCCAGTCACAGCCCATCCAACTTATGAGGCTGAGGTTGACATGGACCGTAATTGTGATCAAGTGCTGAGAACTGCAATAGTTGCCATCCTTATGATTTGGGTTTTCATAGCATTTATCGCTGGATTTATTGACCCTGAAAGCCGCCCCTTTTTTCCAAAGTGAGATAAGAACAAAAGAACGGGCAAGGTTTTAGCTGATATGTTTGGTATAAGTAGCCGTCCCATTTATTCCCCATAGTTTGTTAGCACTTAGCTCTTGTTCAAAGTAGCCAGTGCATGTATGCTATAAGTTTTTCCATGGGGTGGGATGGGTTGTCATATATTAGTTGATATGTTTGGTACTAGAAGCTGTATAATTAGCTTAATTGTTGTGTAAGCTAAATATATAGTATGAACTTTGTATTTTTGCCACTACTTGAATATATGTTTTTATGTCTAGCAGTTAACCAATGCCTCTCCACATTGGTATGTTACTATTAGACAGATGAACAAGTGTATTGTATTCAACACTTTGATGTCAACATTTGTTTGTCATATTGTTAGGAGTGCACTTTTTCTTTTCTTCTTCCCCTTTTTAGCCTTTTACCCATTCAAGTGTGGATTTTCGCGGAATATAGCAGCTGTCGTATGCTTTAAAAAATAATGGGAATCAGCCAAAAAAGACTTGGGGTGGTGGACAACTTGTTGGCTGCTAGCATTGATGTTCTCGTGCGAAGGTGGCTGAAAATAGCTAGTAGTCGAAAAGGGGTATTGAATCTGACTCTTTGCAAGCTGTTCAAATGCTTACTTACTGGTCAGAAACAAACCATGTAATTGTAATAGGACCGCTCTCGAAGTCGCTGCACATGCTGATCTGTTTTAGTTGGCGTCAACTTGGCCCGCAATGGCTCTTTAATTTTCTTGGAATGGATGTAAACGTTTCTATCCGTTTTTAATATGGTAATGATAGGCTTATTATATTTTCCTATCTCATTGTATACCACATTTCTAATAGAGGTGGAGTCCACCAATACAATGGGGCTCACCTCTATTAGAGATGTGGTATACAATGAGCTAGGAAAATATGGTAAGTCTAGCATTTTCCTTTTTAATAATGGATGTAAATGTCTCCATCCGTTTTTAATAAAATATGCTTCTGACTTTGGAAAAAAAAGAAAAAAAGAAAAAGGGTATTGAAACAAGTCAAACCATTTTGGCTATTCAGATTGCATCATGTTAAAAGCTGTTAATTCATTCTAAGGCTGGCAACAACTTCGTCTCATGATGATGGAGAAAATCGCTAGGGTGATCAGCAGACTCTTGTGACTGAATTAGATGGTTGCAAACTACAATTTTCGTGGAACTTTTCTTGTTTTGATTAGTACAAGTATTCAAATCTGTCTCATATTAGGACATATACACACGCATATGAGTGCTCAGTCCTAACTGGTTCGTAAGCTCATACGTCACTAATCATTTATTTGGATCCACTCCACAATGTCATCTCATAATCCAGACTGTTTAGTTTTTAGGTCAACATTCAAATATCACCCTTACAAATCAGAAATCCTTTAACCATTTGATTATTATTGTGAATATTTAGATTATACGCCTCGTGTATATCTTAAACATTTTTTTTTATAGAAACAGTAAATATCTTAAACTTAGAAGATAAAAACAAGTGCAATATTGAAAGCATGTCACAAGGGTCTTATAGAAAATGATTTTATTTAAAATATTTAGGCAATCACACACCAAACCGTACACTTGAAATTGAAGATCACCTTCTTTTTTTCCATTCCTATTACCTACCATGCTTGGAAAACTTTGGCGGTGACCTTTCAAGATTTTGAAGGGGGTAAATACATGACATGACAGTTTTTGACATATCCGTATAAAGTTTGAATTATGAAGTTGATGTTTGGAACTAGAATTGCACCATTTTATTTTAAACAAATTATAATGAACTTTCTTATGAAGCAAACCTAAACCTAACTTTATGCTGATAGGTTTTGTTGCAGCATGATAAATGATAAGGTTAATATTGCATGATGATAGGTTTGCTTGCCTATAATTATCTTCTATCAATAATACGGGGGAGCAATAGTGATAGTAATTAATATAAAACATATTAAGTACATGGTAGATGACAATCATATAATATAATAATATATTAAGAATAGAGTCACTACCGGATAGACCAATTGCAGTATCAGACAAACAAATCTCATTTTCTTACGTAGGACTATCACATCCACATCCACATCCACATCCGCCTTGAATAAGGCTGGTAGACGGTGCTGCTTAGGGGTGGCATTTTAGACCGCAAAACCGAAAAACCGCAAAAACCAACCGATAATTTACCGCAATGGAACCGCAATCGCGGTAAACCGAACCGTATTTGCGGTATGAAGAACCGAACCGCATTTGCGGTTGCGGTTACGGTATTTGATTTTCAAAACTTACGGTTACCGCAAACCGCAAATATATTTTAAAAATCCACAACGGGGTTCTTCAAATCCACTCACCACCACCAACACTTGAGTTTGTAACATTAGTGTATTGCATTTTCCTTTTAGTTTTGTAACTTTAATTAACTTTGAATTGGATTTTTCCTTTGGGTTGTAACTTTAATTCATTTTGCATTGCATTTTCCTTTTGGTTTGTAACTTTAAAGGATTTGGAATTGGAATGCTTAAGAAGTTGAGGTTGTGAATGCTTGAGAAGTTTAACTTTAATTGGAATGCTTGGAATTGTAACTTTAATTTTCTTTAGGTTGTCAATGCTTGAGAAGTTGAGGAGGTTGTGAATTTATATATGCTTGAGAAGTTGAGATTATGAATTTATTTCTTTAGGTTGTAATTTATATTTTTGGGTTAAAGTATGCTTGAACTCAAAAGGCTTCAAAAGAAACATCAAAATTAGGCCTCAAATGTGGAAGATCGGATTTTTATGACACAAAAAGAACTTGCGGTTTTAAACCGCTAATTCATGGTAACCGACCGCTTTTTGCGGTTTCAAAAATCGCCATACCGCAAATAGTCGGTCGGTTTGCGGTTTGGGCAAAAATTCGCGGTTACCGAACCGCAACCACCCCTAGGACTGCTGCTACCATTTCCAAAACTCTCCAAATCTGTTATTTGTATGGAACATAATATTCTAATATTTTCATATTTTTAGACTACCGATATTTTAAATACCATCGATATTTTAGATTTTTATGGACCAAAATAATATTGACGACATAGACCGAAATATCGATAATATCCTGATATTTTCATAGAAATTTTCGTATTTTGGTTTACCGATATTTTCGATACCATCGATATTTTATTCCTTGGTCATCTGATGTCAACCCACACAAAATTCCTTTGTGGCTTGTGCTTGTGGATGGCATGGCATGGCATGTAATGTAAGAATTATGCTATAATGTGTGTATGTAAGTCACTTGCGCGTGGTCCTGGCCGTGAGTTGCTGTATGCAGTGAGATGTTGATACATATAGGTCCCAATATTTCATTGAGTAGTCGCGTGTGTTAGCAACTGATGTTAGTAGCATTGATGTGTAACGAAAATATCCACCCATGACACTCCTCCCATAACCATTATACGAGTAGCTGACATGACCTTTTAGCTTTGTGCAGCTTCCTTCAAACACCTAAGCACACAAGTGGCGTGCTTAATCTCCGTATAAAATTAGGTCAGGTGTGGTATATGAGAAGCTGCAACTTTGCTTTGGCACTAAAAAAATGTATGATATTATATTTTGATAAGAACGGTTCTTAGTATCCCAAAGTTGACCCTTGCCCTCCGGGAGTGACAAAGTCTAGTACAAAAGAAAAATGTTGAGTGGAAGCCTAGGCAATTTCCACTTTTTTTTTTTGGTCGAATAAGCAATTTCCACTTTGACTCCATTTTCCCACTACTTGCTTGCTTTATTGCTTTAGATTCATGCTTTGCTTCTTCAAATTGTAAAAAGCCAAAGTTAATACACAAGGGTTTAGTCAAGTGGATAAAAATTGACTAAGACCACAAGATGTCAGTGTGCTATGAGTAACATTCTTAGGGAGGTCAGAGATTCGAAACTCAGCTTATAAAGAAATCTATTGGAGAGAGCTTTCCTACAGCGATCCGGCTCGGAGTGGTAGTCCACTAACTACCATTTCTTTTACCCCAAAAAAAAAAGCCAAAGTTAATTCCCCGTTTCATTGGGATTTCAGTTGGTGTTGCATTCAAAGGGTTCAACCAGTGTGTAGAAATGCAAGAGTTTTCATGTTATGTTTACTTAAGCATGCGCAAATTTCTTCCAAAAACAAAAGATAGAGGTAATTTGATGAATTTACACACACAAATTTGAGGTTAAAATCATGTCAAAAGTGACAGAGCCAGCACTGGAAATCAAAATCATCTCATTTACTAGCATGGACCTAATATTTAGCATCAGCACCCATTCACTACGTGGTTGGTGTAGGTCCCATTGGAGACTTCCACAAAGACCTAAAAAACCAATGACCTTTTTCCCTCACATAAACTCCACTCAACCCTCAAACCCTACACGATATATATAGCTTCATTTCCTACACAGCCATCACCAAACACACCTTACAACCATTTCATTTCATTTTTTCCTAAAACTATGGCAACCTCTCCAGACCAGACCAGCCGAGCCCAAGCCCTCTGGCTCACATGCCTAGCCTCTGCATTCCGTACAGGCCTTGCTTGCACTATCGTTGCCGTCATAACCCTCTATGGGCCACAAGATCTCCAACACCAAGTAGCCTTCCCAGCATTCTCTTATACGACAGTGATTCTCGTTGCACCCGATGCAACTCTGGGTAACACACTTTGTGCCTTATGGCTGGGGCTCTACGCCACGGCACAAACTATCGGGCCGGCAGTGTTGACTTTGTGGCTAATAGAGCCAGCCCGACTTTCGAGCAGCATCACCGCTCTGGTTGTGGGCCTTGCTGCATTTGTGGTGGCTCTGCCAGAGTTTACTCACTTGGTGTGCAGACGCATAGCCTTGGGACAGATTGTGATTGTGTATGTAATAGCTTACATAAAGGGTGGACAGATACAGGCCATCATGCACCCTGTCCACGTGGCAGCAAGTACAGGGATTGGGGTCTTGGCTTGTGTTCTGGCTTTGTTGGTTCCGTTCCCACGCCTGGCTTCTCGAGAGGTACTTGTAATATGTCCGTACCGATGTGAAACTTTATAATATTTATTATATTAAAACACCCCGATAAATGCGGTGAGTGCATAATGACAAACTGAGAGTGCGGATAACACTGCATATTCACTATTTACTATATAAAATAAAGAAAATATTGACAGTGTTTCAATATATTGTGTAGGTTAAACAGAGCGCAAAGCTACTTGGTGAGAATGCTTCAGAGAGGCTCAAGCTCTTTGTGAAGGCCTTTTGTGCAGAAGACAGCACATCCGCACTTGCATCAGTTTCTCAAGCAAAGTCCTTGGCTACTACGGCAACCGAGCTGTTCCAAACCATCCAGCGCCACCAAGTAAGCAACCTTATGTATACATTAATTACACAACAACTACATATACATGATAGAAATAAAATTATTTCTACCACATTCTCGTACCTTATTATTATTATTAATACAGATTGGACTTACCTAATTATCACAGTTTTTTTTCTTTGCTCCCGGCTGCTGCCCATTTCATTATATTTCATTTTCAAGGAGGAGGCTTATTATTCTCTCTCTCTTACATATTTTGGATATTTGTAGAGACTCTTGTTGCCTTACAATACACTCTCACACGTCTCTCTCACCCACAGTCATATACTGGTAGGATATTTTTCCTAGTTGGATAACAAAACACAAGGTTGAGGTTTTGCTTTAGCCAACAACCAACTTACCACAGACGTGGCCTTCTAATTGCCATGCAATCCAAAATAGTTCAAAACATAAAACATTACAAAGAGTTTGTTCGGGAGAGTTAGATTAGTTTAGGCTAGCAAAATGCCTATATGAATATTTGTTTAATTTGGAGGAAAAATTGGGACTATTTATATGAGGTTGATGACTAAAACTTATTTCCCCTAATTCCCTTGAAAATTGTGGGATTAGAGCATCTCCAACCGAGTTGCTATGCTCTCATCTTCTCGCTGTCAGCTCTCTCTACTCATCCATTTGCACATTTCTCAATAAAGAAAAACGTCACAAAGAACAAATTGTTAAGTACATGTAGGGTTCACCTAAATTTTAATATTATAAAGAAAAATTTGCACAAATGCCTGAACTTTTAGACATATGCATAATTACAACCAAAACTTCTAATTTTAATTTTTAACCACCCGAATTTTGTAAAGTATTACAATTCACCCACCTATGTGATATGAAGAATAGTTTAAAGAGAGGGGAGGCCACATGTGATATTTTATTTAAGGGCATTTCCATCATTTTTAGTTTGAACGGAAAAAAAATTTCAAATACCATAACTAAAAATTTAAAAATGAACAAACATAATTTACCCCAAAAAAAAAAGTCAACTTAAGTATCCCACGACTCCCCAAGACATTCCAAAACCTTTTCCTCCCCACTAACCCCTTCGACCTACCTCTCCAATTGCAGATGTTTACAACCTTTTTGGAATATCTAGTATAACTATAATAAAATTCAAATTCTAGCTATAGATATGATTTTTTTTTCTTCATTGGAGAGAGAGAGAGAGAGAGAGAGAGAGATAGAGTTCACGAAGGCAACTGATTCAATGATACGACCGTTGCAGTATGATATTAAGTGGAAGAGAGAGATATAGATCAGTGCGGGAGAATTGGTGTTGGAAAGGGGTGGTGGAGTTCGTGGGATAATTAGGTTAGATCCCTTTTTTTTCCCTTTCTTTTTTTTTTTAATATTTTAAATTTTGCGTGTTTCAGTTATAGTGAAATTAACGAAAATGCCCTTAAAAATACACTTGACTTAATGAAAACGTTAACGGAGTTATACATAGATGGTGAATTGCAACACTTTATAAAGTTTAGGTGGTTAAAATTAAAAATTAAAAGTTCAGGTGGTAATGGCAGATATGCCTAAAAATTAATGTGGTATTTATGCAAATTTCACTAGTAAAAAAATACCCTTGCGCGACCAAATTTTGAGCGACGAAAACCAATTGTCGCACAAAGTCACTTTCTTGATTTAAACTCAAAAATTCGTCCCACAAAATCTTGCACGACTAAATTTTGAGCGACGAAAAACACATCGTCGCACAAATTCACTTTGCGCGACAAACTTTTGCGAGACGAAATTATTTCGTCGCACAAAATCACTTTGCGCGACGAAGATCTAAATTCGTCCCGCAAAGTCTTTACAAAAATAAATTTTTTTTTTTTTAAATTTTTGACTTTGCGCAACGAAGATCTAAATTCGTCCGGCAAAGTCTTTACAAAAATAAAAATTAAAATTTTTTTAATTTTTGACTTTGCGCGACGAAATTAGATCGTCGCAAAACTCTAAAAATTTGGCGGGCCCAAAAATTTTGTGTGGGAATTTTTAAATTTTTTTATGACTTTGCGCGACAAACCAACAATTTGTCGCAAGAAGTTTTTGGCGACAAACATTTCGTCACAAGAAGACTTTCTTGTGACAATTGTTGGTTTGTCGCGCAAAACTCTAAAAATTTGGCGGGCCCAAAAATTTTGCGTGGGAAATTTTTTAAAATTTTTTAGACTTTGCGCGACAAACCAACAATTCGTCACAAGAAAGTTTTTGGCGACAAACATTTCGTGGCGCAAGACTTTGCTGACGTAATTGTTGGTTTGTCGCGCAAAACTCTAAAAATTTGGCGGGCCCAAAATTTTGCGTGGGAAATTTTTTTAATTTTTTTAGACTTTGCGAGAAACCAAAATTCTTCGCGCAAAGTTTTATGAGACCAACAATTTGTCGCAAAGGTTTGCGCGACCAATATTTCGTTTCGTCACAAGAAAGTGATACGGTTTTAAAAACCAAAATAACTCCTCCATTTTCTCAATTTCTTTCTCTACTCTTACCTCTCCTCTCCCCAAATCCTACCCTTTCTCTTACACTCATTCCTTTCACTTAATCTCTCTTCACTATGTTTCACTCTCTCATTTCTCATTTCACTATATCTCACTCTCACTCATTCTCTCACTATCTTCTCTAATTCTCTCACACTCACTTCTCCCTCTCATTCTCACTCACTCTCAATCTTGCCAAAATATATATTCTCTCCAAATTTTAAATTTTTTTTCATTAATATGTGTTTTTGGAGTTAGTTTTGAGTTTGTGAGGGGTTTGATGTTGAATATATTGGGTGAGGATTGGAGTTTTGGTTGGATTTGGGGTATAACAATTTTAGGGTTGTATTATTGCACTTTGTTAATTTATGTGTACATTGTGAATATTATATATATATTGGACAATTTGATCAATTTATTTTGAATATGTCAATTTAAATTAAAGTAATGTAAAAAAATAAAAGCATACAATTAAATTAAATTTAAAAAGAAAAAATTAATATAATTAGAAAAATCATACAAAATATTTCGTCGCGCAAACTACTAAATTAATTTATTTTAATTAAAAAAAATTTAAAACACAAAATTTAAAATTATTTTTAAGACTTTGCGCGACGAATTTTGCGTGGGAAATTTTTTTAAATTTTTTAAAAGACTTTGCGCGACAAAATTTAAAATATTTAAAATATTTCGTCGGGCAAAACTTTGCGCGACCAACAACCCTTCGTCGCTCAAAGTTTTGCGTGACCAACAACCCTTTGTCGCTCAAAGTTTTGCGCGACCAATAACACTTCGTCGCGCAAAGTTTTGCGCGACAAATAACACTTCGTTGCGCAAAGGTTTGTGCGACCAATATTACTTCGTCGCGCAAAGGTTTGCGAGACCAACATAACTTTGTCGCGCAAAGTAGTTTTGCGCGACAAAAGTTATTTTTCGTCGCGCAAACCCTTTCTCCACGAGCTTTGCGAGACGGATTTTGCGCGACCAAAATTTTGTCGCGCAAAGTTTTGCGCGACGAAATTGTACTTTGCGCGACCAATAATACTTCGTCGTGTAAAGTGTTTTTTGTAGTAGTGTTTCTCTATTATAAAATATATGAGGTTAACTAAAATAAAGAACATTGTTGGAGAAACCACCTATTTGGAGACTCTCCTGAAGATGCTCTTAGGATGGATAAGTTTTAGTCATCAACCTCTTATGAATAGTCCTCCTTCATCCTCAAAGTTAGACAACAATATTCATACTATACCTTAATTGCACATGAGATGTAGCCACTTTGCTAGTGTAGTCTAGTCCTCCCTATCAAACATTATCTACATAAATACCTTTTTGTCGACTGATCCGTCTCCACTTTCAGGCGTGGTAATCACATTGATGTTTTCTTCTGAGCAGGAAAGCATGAAGTGGGAACTTCATCTGAAATTTTGGAGATACAAGCATGCAAATCCAGGAGATAGATTGCAAGGCTTTGAGATACACTTAAGAGGGATGGAAATGGCATTGACCAATACTCCTTCATTCCCAGTTAAGGTTGTAAATGGAGAACTCAAAGATGGCCTACTGAGAGTAAACTTAAGCGCACCTTGTGATTCAACAACTGTTCCTGAATCAAATGCAGAAAATGTTAGGTTCCTCCAAACGCTTAAAACCATCCCACAAACCCACCAGGATTTACCCCCAATTTTCTTTTTGTTTTGCATAAAGCTCTTTCATGGAAAATTATCAGCCACAAGTCCCACAGAACAAGTCAAATTATTGGTTCACCAAAATGAAGGAGCAATCGATTCGCGTAAACAAAATGGGTTCTGTTTCAAAGACGTATGGAGTAACTTGTCCATCAAGGTAAGTGGCAAGAGGCTTATGGTAGCTTTCAAATGCTCACTTTCCTTGGGTCTAGCTGTGTTCTTTGGTTTGGTATACAGCAAAGAAAATGGTTTCTGGTCTGGACTTCCATTAGCTATCAGTTTTGCAGCAGCCAGAGAAGCAGCATTCAAAGTTGCAAATGTTAAAGCACAGGGGACTGTCTTAGGCACTGTGTATGGAGTTTTAGGTTGCTTTCTGTTTCAAAGGCACTTGTCCATAAGACTCTTATCCCTTATTCCTTTGTTTATCTTCACCAGTTTTCTCCAGCGTAGCCGAATGTACGGCCAGGCTGGTGGGATTTCTGCTGTAATTGGAGCTGTACTAATTTTGGGCAGAGCAAATTTTGGCCGTCCAAGTGAATTTGCCATAGCCAGAATCATAGAGACCTTCATTGGATTATCTTGTTCAATTATGATTGACCTACTCTTGCAGCCCACAAGAGCTTCTACTCTTGCAAAAGCCCAACTCTCTAGGACTCTTGAAGCATTGCAGGAGTGCATTAACTCAGTGAGTCTTCAATCAGGCAGAGCCCTTTTGGAAGAGAACCAGAAGAGACTGAGAATACATGTTGAAGAATTGGGGAAGTTGATTGGAGAAGCTGAGGCAGAGCCCAATTTCTGGTTTTTGCCTTTTCATAGTGCTTGCTATGGAAAGCTCTTGAGGTCCTTGTCCAAAATGATGGACCTCCTACTCTATAGTGCTCAGGCAGTGGAAGTTCTTGAACAAAATTCACAAATGCTTGAGGCTTCCTGGAAGGACATTGTAGAATGTGACCTTGAACGTTTCAAGAAAATGGTTGTCTCCTTGATAGAATGCTTCAAGGGGATCACCTTGATAAAATCAATCACAGTTCTTGACCAAAAAAGTGATATAGCTCTTGATCTTGACTTGGGGGAGTCTGGAAGCCCAACTATTTTTCGGATTTGGGGTTCAAAGGATAAAGAGATGGATAAGATTATAAGTTCTTATCTGCAACACTCAAAAGAAGTAGTTGATAAGATTCATGTTCAAAGTGAGGAGCGCAAGAGTCAAATGGTTTTATGTTTGAGTGCCTTAGGGTTCTGCATTAGTAGTATAATAAGAGAAACAAGAGAGATTGAAGAGGAAATCAAGGAACTTGCTCAATGGGAGAATCCCTCAAGCCACATTAATTTGTATGAAATCTCCTGTAAGATCCATGCTTTACAGAAATAATGAAAACCGTGCATATGCAAAATTATTTGAAAGAAAGAAAGAAATGACAGAACACTTAAGACATGTTGTTTTGTTTGCAAATGTTTTTGTTGAATCAAGCCATGCATGAAATTACAACCATTACATGAACATGCTCATTATTTAGTAAATTTGGCAACTACAAATCAATCAGATTGAAATTTTGTTTTTATTTATAATAACTCCATTCAAATAACTTCCCTCCTTCATGCAGCCCTCTGCCTCTATCCAGATGTGCAATTGCTGCATAGTGAGAAATAATTGGAATGAAAATTAATCCAAAATATAGGGGAATGAGAATCATATTCATATTCATTCTCTTTGATGAAAGGAATTGCAAATGCTTTCTGAATTTGTGTTTCATTTATTATGAATTTGTGATAAATGGCAAATTGCCTATGTTCAATGAGAGAAATCCGCTTTCATTCAATCCAAAATACATATAAATGCAAAATCCTATAAACATGATATTAGAATCCAACAGGGAATCTTCTTATCAAGACACCTCTTGTCCAGTTGTACTGTACACGTGGCAGCACCCCAGATGCGTAAGCTTATAAAAAGACGAACACATATACAGGAGAGCATCTTATATTTATTCCAGCCTTGAAAACAAAGCAAAGAACTTCCTCACCAGTCTCAAACAGTCCACTCCACCACTAGTCCCACTAGATTATAGGGGCACCAAAGCATCCTTGTCTACTTAGGATTTAGGAGAAATCCTAAATTTCCCCCTTAATTATAGCTCAGTAATCACTGTAATTACTCACAAAATCCATTAATTAGTTAATCCCATAAACCCCTATCCCAGATTCTCTAGCTTCACACGGTAAATAAATAATTGCAATCTATATATATATATTTATATATATATATATATATATTTATTTATTTTTATTTTGGGGTTGAAAGTTAATAATTACGGTTGTATTATCAAATGGGATTTTTTTTTGGGGTACCCTTAAAAGAAAATGATTTCTAAAGGGAATATAGTTTGGTGTGACTTCAAACTTAATTATTGTTATCGAGGAGCTATCGGTCAGTAAAGGCCAGGACTTTCCGTGAATTTGAAGGCTTTTTTCTGTTTGCTTTATTTAATTGATTTATATTTCTATTTAAAATTCATCGTTTGGTAGAAGTTTCGGTTTTGGGAGTTCTGTTGAGGAGAGGGGGACTATAAATAATGGGTTCTGATAACTAAGCTTCTTGGATCCAAATCAAGGGTATTTGGGGTTTTGGGTTATCATCCTCTGAAGCTTATTTTCAGGTCCACTTCAACTTCAACTTCAAGCTCTATCTTTCTTTGAACTTCTGAACAAAAAGGCTAATGATCTTTTAGTCTCTGTGTAATTTGAAGGCTTGTCGATACGAGATTACTCATCTAGTAATGTGTTTATATTGTTTCCCAGAGTTTGACTGTTTGGTAAATTGTTGTAGGTGTTTGAGTTCTAGAGAAGATCTAAGAATATGGCAAACAATTCCTCCAATGGGGAGCACCAGACCACAAAAAAGTCTCCTCCATTGCCATCCCCTTTGCGTTTTTCCAAGTTTTTTCAGGTCCTTGTGCTAATTTATTTGTTTATTTATTCATATATTGGGTTGTTGTGAATTGCTTTTTACAGTCGTGTAGTATCTTTCTGTGTTGCCTTTTTATTTTTGATTGTGTGCCTGATATTTATGCTACTGTGTTGTTGCATTTCTCTATCAGCCTTTACTGATTCCAACCTAAGCATTAGAAGGATTTTAATTTACAGATTATAGCAAATGTGTCGTTTTTTAAATCTTATTTTGTTACTTTTCCATGTATCTTTTGCTACTAAGGATTGCATTTCCCCTAGAATAGGTTTGTACTATTAGATCTTCAAATTCAGCTCAGTCTCCCACGAAGCTTTGTAATTGTAAGAATTTTTTGTGTACTCTTATCGGACTTGATCTATAACATAAAATTGAGAACATATACAAGAAAGGACTGTGGAGTGTATTGAAAATCTGTCTTTCTTGGTTCTCTGTTTTACCCTCAATCTACAGAAAGTCAAACCCCATGTCTCAGTTCTGCGAGTCGACAAGGAATCATTGCCTATCTTATAATCTTTTGCCCGTTATGAGATTTTGGGAAATCTAACTTCGTCATGTTGCTTTTTTTTGCTCCTTTGTTTGCTTGAGCATAGTTGGGTTCATTACAGTTTTGATTTAAATCATGCTACTATGCATTTCAAGGAGTATGTTTTGTTTTTTATTAGATGGCTGATAAATGTCATCATTCTGACGAAATTGTCATATGGATCATATAGTTGTTCTAATGCTCTAATTGTATACTTTTACTGTGGCAGTCCAATATGAGAATTTTGGTTACTGGGGAGCTGGATTCATCGGTTCTCACTTGGTTGACAGATTAATGGAAAATGAAAAGAATGAGGTCAGCATTTTATTTCTCTTTTATAAAAGCTCAGGGTCAGTTTTTCTGTTCATAATGAGTTCAAGATCCAGTTTAATTTATATATTTTATGATACGAAACTTTTGTTAACATTAAGCACCTATGATGAACAAAAATTGCAATAACTGACACAGTGTGAGATCATACATCAAATGATTTGTTTCATCAAGGATTAAAAATGTATCCAATTTCTACTCAGGTTATTGTTGTTGACAACTACTTCACTGGCTCCAAGGACAATCTGAAAAAATGGATTGGTCATCCCAGATTTGAGCTAATTCGTCACGGTACATGCAATTTGGTTTATCAGCGAGTTTCTTCTATATGTTTTTTGTTTATTTGTCACTTACAAAAGTATGGCTTTTATTTAAATGCATTTATGTTAAATTGCTCTCTTTTCTTTGTTATAGATGTCACAGAGACATTGTTGGTCGAAGTTGATCGAATTTACCATCTTGCTTGCCCAGCTTCTCCAATTTTCTACAAATACAATCCTGTAAAGGTATAAACATGTATTCTTCAATCATTAAGTAGCCAGCAATCCATATAACTGTCAAGTGTGATTCAAATTGCCTACAGTTTGACAGATTTGTCAGCAGTGGGGGGACATTTTAATGTATCAGCAATGACATATGGTCATGGCTTTTGTCTTTCAACCTGACTAAAAATATGTCATTTTCCCTTAATCAGCAATGAAAAAAGTTGTTAGATATTTTTGTGATCAGCTTATATGGTACTTATGCATATGTATGATATTTTTACTTTCTTTTTCCTGTTCAATCATATAAGATCTATTTTTTCCCTTAAACAGAAAGACTGTTTAAATATTTGTTTTGAATTTATAATCTAACATTTGAGCATATGATTCTCCAACAGACGATAAAAACAAATGTGATTGGCACGCTGAACATGCTTGGACTTGCCAAGCGAGTTGGAGCAAGGTGGTCATTTAGTCTTGCATTTATAATATTTATAAATGTATTCCATCAAGTTGTAATCTTACTATATATATTTGAGCAGGATTTTGCTGACATCAACTTCAGAGGTATATGGAGATCCTCTTGTGCATCCACAACCTGAAAGCTATTGGGGTAATGTTAACCCAATTGGTAAGTGCTCATCTCATTCGAAGCCTAAAGTTTGCTGCATTCTGATAGATCTTAGAAGATTGTTGCTGCTTATATATTCAAACTATAGATATAATTTGTGTGCAAATATATTTGGCAAGAAGTAGAATGACCATTTCACCCATTTCCGTTCTCCTTGGATAGCTCTAAAATGTTTTACCTGATTTGAGATGGACTTCCTTGAGGGAGATTCTGGAAATTCTGAACTGTTCATGGGCTTTAATTTTGGAAGTGAATAGAAAAGTGAGATCTTTAGGACTCTATAGTGTGGATCATTGATAATATTTGGGAGAGCACTCAATTAAGGCCCTGCTTCTAGCTTTTTGCAATCATGTTGGACATATGGTTATAGAGGCTTTGGATGAAACCTAATCAGCTGAATTTTCCCATATCAAACCTATTTGAGTACCAAGGAGCAAGGATAATAAAAGATGTATTCATGATAGGAACTCATAAACATACTTTGATAGAACTTGCCATCTGTATGACATGCCGATATGTATCAACAAAAGCCCTAAGCCTTGCCCTTTGCCCTTATAACATAAACTGAAATAGTTGCTTGTAAATGCTAGAAGTTAGAATGTTATTGTTTTTTTTTTCGTAGTTCAAGGATTTATTTAAGTTCATAAGACCATGACCTCAATAAGTACATATTACAATCACAGGAGTAAGGAGCTGCTATGATGAGGGGAAGCGTGTTGCTGAGACCTTGATGTTCGACTATCATAGGCAGCATGGGATAGGTATTGTGTTGTCTCTTTTTCCTTTTCCACCTTAACAAATTATTGTTTATTCTTTCCTGTGCTGAAATGGTTCAAAGTTTGCTCTTTAGTAGTTTGATGTATCAAATTTCCTCTGTTCTCTTTGGCAGAAATACGTATTGCCAGAATCTTCAACACATATGGCCCTCGCATGAATATTGATGATGGGCGTGTAGTCAGCAATTTTATAGCTCAAGCACTTCGGTGAGTCCTTAGGATGGTCCACGGTTTTAATGATGGGTATATCAGCAGCTTGCCTAGTGCCTACATGGAGAAAATCATGACTAGCTAATTTAATTACTTATTAATTCAGTCTATTTCTACTTAAAGATAGCTAGCCAGCAATGTTTTTGGTATTGATCGGGTAGTGGTTGGTGTCTGACATAAGGCCTTATAAAAGCCAGGAATGATGTGTTTGATATTCACACATATTTGTGTAGTTGTTGCATTGTAGCTTGAAATTAGCTTCCATACCTGCATTACCATATAAGCTTAATCCTTTTCCTTTTCCCTAGAATGCTCATACCTTTGGATCTATGTTTACACTCTGTTTTCAATATTGTAGCGATGAACCCTTGACAGTCCAAAATCCTGGGACTCAAACTCGCAGTTTCTGTTATGTCTCTGACATGGTATGTGAAACATCTTTTCCTTTTCTTTCTGTTGCCGTGTATTGAAATGAGTTGGGTAATATATGGTAACCTGTTTAAAAAAATTTAGGTTGATGGCCTCATTCGTCTTATGGAAGGAGAGCACACTGGACCCATAAACATTGGAAACCCAGGTTATCTATTATAAATGTGATAGTGTGATTTGTTTGTATCTCAAAAGCTATACCAAGTATGTGCTCTAGTTGCTCACATAATTACTGACCTAGCTGACTTTTTTGTATACTTTCAGGTGAATTTACAATGCTTGAACTTGCAGAGACAGTGAAGGAGGTCAGTTTGTCTTCGCCATTGTCTTTCTCCCTAAGTAGGCTGTTATGATATTCTTTTCTAGAAGCTGTTTTTATTTCTCGGAGAGTCTTTGAAAATTTTCAAATGCATTTGACTTTACAGCTCATCAACCCTGGGGTGGAGATAAAGAGGGTGGAGAACACTCCTGATGATCCAAGACAGCGGAAACCCGACATCACAAAGGCCAAAGAATTGCTGGGTTGGGAGCCAAAGATCAAGTTACGGGAAGGCCTGCCTCTCATGGAGGAGGATTTCCGCTTGAGGCTCGGAGCAGCCAAAAAGAACTGATTGTCTATATTGCTGGAAGTATAGGTGAGCGAGCGCGGTTTGTTCTTTCCTTCCTGGAATATGTGTTTGACAATGCTGGAGTATGCTCGTCTGCAATGATTCATGTGACCACATTGTGCTTCCTTCTTGTTTTTTCTATTTCATTGTGTTATAAGAACTGTTGCTTGTTAAAATATTTTTCCCTTTTTCAATCCTTTACAAAGTGAGTGCTAAGATGCCAAGGAGAATCCTTCAAAATGTGGCATTTAGTGCTCTTTTGCAGTTGAGATTGTCCTCAGCTGAGCGTGCTACTTGGAACCCCCAGTTTTGGTAATCAATAATTAAATTTAATTTCTATTCAATCGAATCTCCATGCGATGTTCATGCTTGTATTCTTGGTTGGTTGCACACTTGGTTTCATATTCCTTTTAAGATTCGTGACCTGTGATTGTGAAGAGCATAAGATGAACACTGCCCGTCTGATTTCTTTTTCTGTATTCAAATCAGAGTTTGACACATACAAAAGGGACTTGTGTCTAAGACTGGTTTGTTAAGATATGTTGAGAAGAATCACTGGAACAAAAAATATGCATGTGTCATCAATGGCTGACCTATGAATTTTTCTAGGGAGGGGTGATGGGCATATTTTATATTATATATTTAACCATATTCTTAGTATATTTTGGTTAATATTTTGGAAGAATTTTGATACTTTGAATTATATTTCCAATATAGAACTTTTGACTTCCTCTGGAGCAAAACATAATCAAATGGACGAATTTTGGAGTAATTCCAATTGGAGGACGTACGTGAGTCACTTAGCTTGATCATATCAAAATTTCAGATTTTTCTACCAAGCGGTTGTTTTCTGGCAATAAAATAAGGGAGCAATGCGCGGTGCTGGAATAGTGACGTTTTGGGCTTTTATGACGTTTTGGGTAAGATGACCTCGGATGGGTTTGTGGCCTTCTGGAGATGTGTTCAGAATGTTTTTATCTTTAAAACAAGCTATCTTGGGCCTGATTTGGAGGAGATTTGAGCCTAAAACGTGGCTGGGCAGATTTTCCAAATCCAATTAGGATTCTATATCCTAGTATTATTTTATTTTAATTAGTTTTCTTGTGGGAATATAAAAGCTGGTTTGGGCAGCTAGGTTTTAGAAGGTATTTAAGTTCTTGTTCACAACAATTTTAGGTATTCTTTTTTTGGCTTCTTGAACGTGACATTGCTAGGGTTTTGGAGATTTGCTACTTTTAGGTGTTTTCATTCTTTTTCTTCTCCATAATATTTTCTATGATTTCAATTATGAATATGCGTAACTAATTTCCTTTTGCTAGGATGAAGCCTTGAACCTTAGCATGAATATGTAATTTTTATTTAATTGCTTATGATTGATTGCATGCATACTTTGAATTGTTAATCACTGTTTCAAACTATCTAATTGTCTTGATGCCTGATCACCATTAGGATATTTAGAAAAGTAATTTGATGCAATTTTGGTTAGAAGGTTCCCTGAAATTGACGTTGGCTTCTTTTGATTAATAATTGTAATTTCGCTAAAGATGAACATCACATCTTAAGGGTTGCATGGTTTTTCAAAGGGTTTTCACAAAACATAATGAGTCTTTCATGTTCAGATTTGATCCGAACGTCCGGACGGGTTGCATGTTAGATATACGTTCTATGTTGGAGGTTCCAAGTGGAATATAAATTAGGAAAACCTAACCTTCAAAGTGGCATGTGTTAATCTTAAGTAATTGGTAAAAATTCATAGGATTGCTAGGTGATCGTGAAACCCTAGTGCTTTTATAAATTGGTAATTAAAACTCTTTTCTTTAATCATAATTGTTTTTAATCAAAATTCATACAAATTCAGAATCATCTTTCTCAACTTTTAATTTAAGTACTTAAATAGAAATCGTTTTTACATAAATTGCTAAATAGTCCTTGAGGAGAACGACCTTGCATGAGCATCTATGCTACAATAGCCTTGTATTCTTGCAAGTATTTTATGTGATTTTAACCTTATTTGCGTGGATTGTAAAAATTGTATCAAGGGGCAATATTCAGGGGAGGATCAACTAAAATTCATATCAAATAACAATTAATCTAGTGAAAATCAATATCAATTAATCTAATCGAAATACAAATCAAATTATCAATTAAACAAACAAATCATAATTGATCATACAATTGTCTACTACCGCATAGCGAATTCTTTTTCGAGTTTACTACTATCACACGAATACATAGGGAATGAAAACATTAAAAAAAAAATTAAAAAACATATTATGAAAAAGAAAAAGAAGAAACGAAACTAAAACGAAATATGTGTTTTTTTTTCATTATTAGGACCAGACCTTGACTGAATAAAAAAATTATAATAAAACATATTAAGAAAAAATAAAAACCAAATTGGAACCAGACCTTGACTCAACGCAAGGCTTCTTCAAGTATCAATCTAATGACTCCAAACCAAGTCGCTGAAATTCAAACTGGGAGCATCATGATACGTGCAAGGATTCTTCAAACTGGGAGGGATGGCAACTTGGAAATCTGTTTCATCGATGGCTTCATACAATTGATGGTCAACAGAGGAGAGGGGCAAATACAGCGCCTCCAAGGCCTTTTCCGGCGAGGGGAGGTGCAGTGCACCTCCTTGTGCGTGAATGGATCTGCTAGTGCGTGTCATACTGCAATTGCCGGTATCAGTAAGGACGAATGACTACTTATGTGTAAGAAGCCAAAGTATTTTTTTCTTTTCTTCTAAGAAGATGGTAAGATGCTTTAATTTTATAATATATTAAACATAACTCCATCAAATTACTTAAAATGTTTCCAACTTTCTTAATAAAAATTACCTCATGAGCAAAATAAGCATAAAACTAACTAGATTGGATTGGATCCTCACAAACAAATCCACCATCCGATCCAATCATGTATGTTTTGGAAATTATGAATTCAATCCAATCCGTCAAATCATCAAAACCGATTAAAATTGGATTGAATTGATCGGTTTGGGTGGATTGGATTGGATCTTCCACACCCCTACTCGTTTTATTGGGCAAATTCCTCTCACTTGTATGGACAAAAGCAATTATCGCGTAGACTAGGCATCAATCGCCGGGGCCTGGATGAGTATTATTTCAACTTTCAAGATGCCCTCTAGTTTTGTTGTGTTCCCCCTTCCCCCACCCTCCAAGAAATTTTTCCTCCCAAAACTCTTGGGTCATGGTAAAGTTGTCTTTCATCTCTATGAAACACCACTTCAGTGCCATGCTCTACACCACACCTAAAATAATATAGCACTTTTGCCCGAATGAGACATGAGAGCAGACACAAAATTAAAAACAAGAATGAAACGACAAGAAGATTATAAGCCTATAATAATAACATGTGCGTAACACAACAACTTTTGTTTCATTTTCGAAGATTGTCTGGCCAAATGCACCAAGTTCAAAACCAATGAATAGAAGTCTTTCTTCTCATGTTATTCAAGTCATCCAAAACATACAAGAAAATTCAAGAAAAAAGAGTATCTAGAGCATTTCTCTTTCGTTATTATAGTCTCTGAAAAAAGGACGCAAATCTCCCTCTCCACAACATGAGAAGAAAGGTGGCTACAACGGCATCCAGAAATCACCTACAACACAAAATAAGTTCTGAATTTCACCAACAGACACATAAAACTATATCCAGCAATGATATGGCTTACTATGGATGATACACAAACATTGATAGATGCCAAAATTGCACGATCAGATTATTGAAACAAAAAAACACTACATAAAAATATAGCAATCCAAAGAACTTGGATATATCGATGCCAGTACATCCCAATAAAAGCTGAAACATGGTATCACTGCCACCCCTTTTACATGTAAAAGTTGAGTATTACGGTGACCATGTCCCAGAAAGGTACCCATTTGACTTGTATCCTTAACTGCAATTAGGGAATTTAGACGCCTAACTACGCCGTTACTTTAGAATTTTCAGACCCTTGTTAACTGCAAGTAGGAAACCTACAAAACTTCCTAACCCATTACAAATGCAACTCATCATACTAGAAACAGTCTAAAAATAAATAAAGTTATCTCAGGATGACAAAGGAATAGTCTGAGTATTGAAAATTGTGTAACCACCAATCTGCCGCCCAGTACTTAGGTTTCATAATGGAATAAAAAAAATGTTGGTTTAGTGGCCAAAAAAGGTATTAAACAGAATTATTAAGGGTTTCATGTCCAAGTGACTTGTTTTCAGATATATAATCTTTAAAAATAAAACAGAAACCCTCATGTGGTCTTTGGCTACAACATGATGAGGTTGAGATCGACAATTAACCCTCACTGGGATGTAATCGACCAACTCAACACCTTGAACACATTGTTCCTTTCGTAATGAAAGTATGTCAAAAAAACTATAAGTCCTGAAAACACATATCAATTTTCAATATTGTGCATTAAAATGCACAATGTATGACGACCCCATCCTAAAGATTATGTATTTAAGCACCATATAAGAAAAGAAAAAAAACTGTTTTAACTCGGATTCCCAAATGCCTACCTCTAATTGATGTTTTCGCATATAAGAGAAACAATAAAAATTGGTAAAGTAACAGAAGCAGGATCTAGATGCCATTCAATATATACACCCTATGAAGCAATCAGTCAAAGTGCCCATCTCACTCAAAACTGACTGTATTGCCTTCATCTGAATAATAACTAGTTTCTGTCTTTATCTAAAGCCCAATAAATCAAAGGATTAAAACAAAAGGTACCTCTTGTGCCTCTGAACGAAAGGTGAGTTCTTAGCGTCTTCCTCTGTGAACAAATTAAGAAGAAAAAAATGGGTCAAGAAAATTAGTTTTGTTTTTCAATATTGAAATGAACAGATCGGGCGAAGAGCTTACCAGTGAGGCCAAGAGAGAACTTGGTGATGAGGGTTCCGGTGATGGCGAACCCAACCAGGAACGGCCAGTTCCTGTTCCATTCTCGCTTGAAGAAAATCGGCCATGGATCGAACTTCCTCATTTCTGAATTTTCTCTTTCCTTCCTTCTACAATTGCTCTCTCAGTCTCTCCGTTTGTGGGTTGTGGCTATTTTGTAGCTACTTGTAACCGTTGGTTTTGGTGTTGGTCTAATCTGATTTTGATGCTTGTGGGCTTGTTGAGTGAACCAGTTTCAAGCAGCTAAAGCAGGCCCAATGGATACGGTTTCAAGATCAACTAAAGGCTTCAATTAACCATGGGTCAAATTCTAATAAAAGCAAAATACTTATAATAGAAAATAATTTTGGATTACGTACGTTAAAATTCTTTTTTTACAAACGATAGGATATCTATAAGATTTTGTTTTACCAAGTTTTGTTTTGCTATTCACTCATAGGTGTATGGGGTGCCTCTACTAATTTGAGGGAATAGTGCGTGCTTAATGCAACCTCACACTCTACACGGTAGTGATTTAAATATATTAATTTTGCTCACATAGCTTAAACTCTGTCACAGAGCAATTGTGTTAATGTCATGCTTAGTTACAAACCCTCGCTACAAAGCTCGACTATAAAATGCTTTCAAACGAGCCAAAACACTTGCAACAAAATTACATCACAAGTATAATCCCGAATTTTTACAAAGACTTTTTAGTTCAAATTGAATCTATAAATAAATAAATAACTACCATACCATACTTGAAGGGTTTATTTGGTAGCTCAACTTGGGCGGGTTGAATTTTAGTACAAACAAGTTCTTGTGAAACTCTTCTTTTGTATAGGACTTGTAAGACATAATATATTTTAGATGTTGTATCTCATATATTAGGTTTAGGGTGGTTTCAGATCTAGGCTTTAGATCTCTTGTCTTATTGGATATTTTGTGGTTAAGAATTAGTGTTGATGTAATTTGCACCCTAATTTTGAAGTAATACAAGTTCAATTTGTTAGCAAACCCTGTGATTTTTCTATGTGCTGTATTTTAAAGACATTTTAATCCAATTTTCTTCTGGTCTATATGTTTGGTTGCTGAGAAAATTCATGGAACGATGCGAAAAATATGTTCGTACTCTTTGTCTGGGCTTACATTCGTTTGTAAGTTAAAAGTTTAAATCTCGCAATAGTGATCAGAAGACGTGAGAAAATCTGTTTGAAGCTGTATGCTTTTTGTTGGCGATGCTTATGGGGGTACCAGTTTCTCATCCGAATGCTTGTGGGGTTTGGTTGGGTTTTGGGCTCCAAATTCTTTATGGGCTTTGATTTAGTTTCACAAACACGATCATTAAAGTCTCGGGTTCGATTCTCCCTCAATAATAAGCATACCATATAATTTTGTACTAAGGACTGCTATTTTGTTTGTGTTTTATGAAAATTTGGAAATAGAAGTTAGGAAACTACTTTAAGCTAGTGTGCCAAAGATTAGAAAGTCTTTCGAGTCATTTCTTTATGAGCAAGCAGGAAAATATTATGTTTTGTCGCATTGAAAAAATTCGACCCGATTTTATCAGAAATAAGAAAAAGAAAAAGAGTCACTTTCACATCACTACCTACCCCGTGATAATAATAATAGGTCACAGACATTTTATAAGGGGAAATTGACATAGATACTCACAAAAGATAAATCATAATCAAATATACTCACATTATAAATTTCAATCAGAAATACTCACTTTGTAACATGAAAGTACTCAATTGCCCTCCATATAAATACATATGTATTGACCCTTTATTCTCTCAAAAATTCATTTTCTGAAACCCAATTTCTCCCAACTCCTCTCCTCTCTCGCACTCTCCCAAATCTTGCTCAACCATGTCTTCATAGAAAACAGAGAGAGTAACGGCCATGGCGACGACGTCGGTGTATTCTCCAAAGCTTGAGCCGGACATTGACGCTGAGCTCGATACCAATCCAAACCTTAACCCTAACCCTAATTCTTCAAACCCGTTAGTCCCCACCTCCTCCAATGGCCCTGTTGTCTGCCTTCTCAAGTTTGCCGGAGACTCCGCTGGCGAGGCATTCATGGGCTCCATTTTTGGCTACGGTCCTCTCTCTCTCTCTCCCTCTCATTCTCTCTCTCTCTCTATATATATATATATATATATATATATATATATATATATATATATATCTGTATACATGCGTATGGAGTGTTATGCTTTAATTGCTTAATTGTGTTTTAAATTTCTGCTCCAGGAGCCGCTTCAGCCTCCTCTCATTTGCTCTCTAACTATAAGGCCTCTTCTTCTCCGTCTTCAAATTTCAGTACTCCTCCGTATCACCGACTGAACCACCTACTTCTCTGGTTCTCTTCTTCTTCATGTCATTCAATTTCAATTTTTTTCTTTCTAAATTCTACTTTAGGGATTTAGGAATTAGGGAATCGATTGGGCATTTAGGACTTAGGGGTTAAATTTTGAAATTATAATTTAGGGATTCATTCGATGCCTTATTTATGAGTCTGTGGCTTTATGAATTATCAAGTGGACTACTTGTTTTTAATTGATCATTGATAATGGTATGTTTGTAGTTTTTAATTGATCTTTGCGTATTTCGATTTGAACCTTACAATTTTAGTGGTCAAGCGACTTGCAATTTTGCGTTCTTCTAGTATCAATGGAAGTTGTGTTACTAAATTACCAATACCTACGCTCTTGGTTGACATGGTTGTTATGAATTGTAAGATTAGCTTACTATTCGATGAACCCACTTGCTGATATTAGAAAATGGAGTTATTAATTGAAATGAATGGGAATGTGCTTGTTTCTTATGCTATTAGATTTTATGTGAGTGTGATGCTAATCAGCCATTGAAATACGCATCTTTTGGTGTTAATATTTGAAGTATTGGAACATGGGAAAGTTGAAAATAGTTATCTTCATGAGATGGTTGAGCAAAATTTGAAGTATTGCAAGACCATTAAGTAGACCTCCCTTGATATGGCTTGCTATAAAATGTAACCTATGTATCCGATTTCCTTGTTCAAGGTGCCCCAAGAGAATATTTGTTTCAATTCATGATTCTCTTACACCTATATAGAAACATAGGATTTGTTTGTTTATTTTATCAGGAATTGTTTGTTGGATCTATTTGTTTTTATAAAATGGAGAATTTTGGTTGTTCTGTTCACTATTGCCTTCATTAGGAAGCTTATAAAGTACATGTGGAACTTCTTGAGTCAGACAATTCCACATTCCCCCATTTTTGCCAAACCATTTGATGATTTTTTAATGGTTCTTTTTGTTCCTAATCACGTTCCCGTAATATCACTTTGTACAGGGATAGTTACTTTTCTTCAATCTTATCAGATTGGAATGCAGCTGTTTTTTTAGTTTCATTGTTCTATGTATTGCTGTTATGGATGCTGTAGTTGTATCTGGTTCTATATTAATGTTATGGATGTTGTTTGGTTATATTGATTATTGGTTGGTTGATTAAGTTCAACCTTTGAGGTGTTTTGATGACTGGTTCTGTCCCTCTTATTTAGTTTAACAGTTTCTTTGTGCTTTATGTGTTCCACTTTTTGCTATTTTCTCTTGTTGGTGTTCTAGGTTAGGAAGCTCTTTGCCAATTAGTATGAGTTTCTTAGGTCTTTTAGTTTATGATTGCGGTTTTCTTGTCTCAGTTTCTATTTTGTTTTTTTGGTCTTTGTTTGCTAATTTCTTGTTTTGCCATCTCTTTTGCAGGGTTTTTTTTTAATGACAGTTGGTCCTAGATTTTTGACTTATGGAAGATTGTTGTCATTGAGAACCATCATCAATTTGGCGTGGGACAACATTCCATTCTACAGGAAGTGTGCTGTAATTATATGGAAAAAGAAAAACATGTAATTGAGGTGCTATAATTTTAGTCATGTAATTTAGTCCTCATTCAATGAAATTGAGTTCAATTTACCGAGAAATTTCAGTCTCGAATCTGTTCTTTTTATATATTCGCAAGTGTGTGCAATGGAAAAATACTTTTTTTTTTAGAGAACAATGGAAAAATATTTTTACTTATATTATACATTGAAGAGAGAACATTGTATACATTGTGTATTTTGCCCCTGTATAGCCCCTCATAAGATGGACTATTGGAGTTTTTGTATTGTCACTATATAGCCTCATATTGCCCTAGTATTGCCACTATATAGCCTCCACTTGTCTTCGTATTGCCCATGCATTGCCCCTAATTGCCTTTGTATTGCCGTTGTATTGCCTTCGTATTGCCACTGTATTATCTCCGTATCACCTTTATTTTCACATCCTTACACCCCTATACCGTCAAAATTAAGAGTTTATATTACGAGGCCTTGGTGGAATCACATCCTTACACTCCTATATCGTCAAAATTAAGAGTTTATATTAATTTTTCCTTAAAAAATGACACAAGCTATAAATTTGCAATAAACATACAATACAATGGCAATAAAAGGCAATAAATGGCTATACAGAGACAATGAACAAGCAATATACGGACAATATACAAGCAATATGCAGACAATATACAAGCAATATATATACAATATACAAGCAATATACATTGAATGTATATAACGTGTTTCTCAAAAAAGGAGGTGACGTCCTTGATGAATTCACGTTCTTACACCCATATACCGCCAATTTCCCAATTTCCCTACTAAGGAAGCAATACAATAGCAATAAAGGGCTAACCATAGTTGTACGTGTAGGAAGTTTGACTTAGAGCAACTCTCTTGCAAGCATGCTATTGCGGTATGTCGGCACTTGAAATTAAACCCATACTCATTTGCCTCTTCATATTACATTCGAGCTACATGGGCAGCTACATATGCTGAATCCATTTATTGAATGTGCATGATTGGTGTACAAGCGTAAAGCAGGTGACTAGAAACTTAAATTGAACTGTGGTGCAATATAAGGGCAGTGGAATAAAGAGGCAATACAAAGACTTCATAGTCCAACTAAAATTTGTTTGTCAAGACATACATGAAAAAAAAAAATTGTGCTAAGACCACAATAGAGGAGGGATAGGAACACAATAAAAGGGCAATAAGAAGACAATACGTAAACCTGGTAGTCCACTTCAACTTTATAATTGACAAGACAGAGGTGAAAGACAACAATAGAAGAGCGATATGAAAACAATAATAGGGCAATAAAAAGGCAATATGTAAACTTTTATAAACCATATATTGACATTTTTATATGCATTGTATTTGTATTACACATATATTACCCATGTATCAACGGCGTTGTTTTAGAACTGACTGATGCTTTGATACTAAGCACCCTTTCTTGCCATGTAAAAATCCCTTGTTTCCTTATCTCTTTCTACCATTCTGACCATGTGTGTTCGATTAGCCAAACCTCATTGAAATTTGTTATATGCTAAAATATAGAGTGAACATCATGTATTGGGAGTTGGTTTGAGTTTATTTTGCTAGGCTACTTATTAGCTAAACATATACATATGCGCTTTCTCTAACCACTCTAGTTTCATGGTTACTAATTCATGAAACCACAATTAATAAATAAGGAATAGCTGATCACATCAAAGAACAACTAATATCCAACTCTACTCCTATTACAACAATGATTCTATAAGGAGACATGCCCTTCATATATTGCGGTGGAACAAAACTGGTGCCGCATCTTCATTTCTCAAAGTCATCTTGTAACCGTGTAGAAACTAATAGCTTATGTCCAATCTCGAACCTCCAAGTGATGAGCTGTGTTATGAAGGTGATATTCACTCACATGTGTAGTTCCCCACTCCCCGTTTCTGCAACTTTCCCAATTGCTTCTTATTTACCAAAGTATGACAACAAAACTCAAGATTGAGAAAAGTGTAAGTATAAACATTAAGTTAAAGTCTGTGACTCTCTCACATTTGTAATGGGAATCATTTAGTTTCTAACATTTGGTATTGTATGCCCAAAGCTTCTTACATAAATTACAGTTCTTCTCACAAGACATTCATGCTCTCTTACATACGAAATTCCTATTGCAAACACAATCAAACCATTCAAACTTCATACTATGTGCCATGTACACCCCTTGTTTTCTATATCATACGAAGTAAACTTGCCACATCCATAAAACCAAAGCAAGCATATGAAAATTGAGAATCAAAATATAGTTTTCCGTATCAATTGTCATCTATGACTATGAAACTATGGGGATTCATAATATCCTAAACATTAATCACTTACTAGACGACCAAATTTGAAAGCTCTGCAACTTTAGCCGTACGCTCACCTAGATAACCTACAAAATGAAAATGGCAAGTGCATAAAAATTTCTAGAGATCAATTACTATCAAGTATGATGTGTATAATCTATTAAGGGAATGACCAACTACAGTATTATTGGACATTATTTGGAAACTTCATCAAGGAAAGTTAATCATTATTTATAATTGGACATTATTCACAACAGTTTTTGCAAAAACCAACTCAAAGAAAGTCCATCGAGAACCAGTATGTCCATACTTTATTTTAATTTTATAGCATTTTGAATCAAGACACAAAGACACAAATTAAAACTTACATACCGGCTAGAAGGATATAACATTGGACCCATGATAATGATATTGTGGGAATCAACACAAAACTATCAAAGTTCTCCTAAAAGGGACCAATATTCACAAATAAAGAATGCCAAAGAATCGAAACCCAATTAATTACTTGCAATTGGTGATCAATCTCAGTAGTTGGGTGGGTCATGTGGTGGCTTACTAAAAAAACTGATGACCCTACAAAACCAAAGAAACAACCCTATATGCAAACCTCACCTCAAAGGTTAATTCGGCATCACTCTCATTTTGACAAATATCCTCAAGCCCAAAGTCTTCCCACGTTGATGATTTTGCCCTTTCTCTTTGCAGCCTCAGCACTTCTGCCTCTTCCTCTTTCGCAGACTCATCCCCACTTGATTGTCGCTTCATCAATAAAAAATTTAATTTAATTTAAATAAAACCCGAAAGCTTATTAATATATGCACACAGGAATCCATTATGCACATTCGATTGACTTTGAATGGGAAAGAACAAGCATCAACTGGAAAATGGGCAGCAGTAAATTTGTAATAAAATAAACATGAATAGAAGTAGGTAAGCAGACAGATATGCACAGATAATATATACATATATACATATATGGGGAGAGAGAGACAGACAGGCAGACATACATTTAGAACTTAAAGAGCATGCTCTCACCTCAAAATCACGATTATCAGCATCATAATATTGCTGCTCCCAATTCTATTCATAAAACTCACTGAAAAGACAAAAACAAACACTTTATCAAAAACATCACAGAGTTGTATCAATCTCTGTAATAGGCCCACAGAAACTATTAAAACTTGATGAAAGGGAAAATGACTTCTTTTTTTTTCCATTTCTTTTGTTTATGTATGCAAATTGAACCTTGTTAAAAAGGCAAGACTACTAAACAAACTGAGAAGCTCAAGCTCAGCTCAATTAAATTTAGCGAGCAATTGTGCAAGCTCATTTGTTACAATCAGTAAAACAATCTAAGAGCAGTAGCTCAGTCTGCAAATGGGGTGAGCTCAAGCAATAATGTGCTCTGCATAAAGGGAATGCAAAAACTAACAATTGATTTGACACTAAATTTTGTCAACTCATCTAACAAGACTGCAAGGAAAGAGCCAAGAAAAGAAAAGAACAGACAGCACTCAATTACAGCTCACAACTTTGTAAAATCTTGGCAAGTGTCATAACACATCCGTAGTGAGATGCGTGGGAGGCAATGCCTCCATTTTCACTGAGAAAACAAAGACATCCTCATGTTAATGATGCAAATGACCATTGGGCCTAGTGGCACCTCCTAATCCCTCAAGGATACAAGTAGAGGATGAGATCTTGGGTTCGATCCTGGCCTTTATTTTTCTGTTTTTGTTTTTGTTTTAAATTGGGGGAGAGGAAGAGAAGTTTCTGCTATTTTCAATGCTAATTCTGAACTGAACAAACTATAACACTAAACATAGGCTAAAAGCGGACCTCCGTAAACTTCTTGGAATTTTTGACAAGTAGAATATGAAAGTAAGTACACCTCAAGTGCACTTTGCATGGAACTCAAAGTCTCAAATTCAACAAAGCCAAAGCAGAATCCTTGCTGCAAGAATTTTGCTACAAATATATATATATATATATTACACCTAAATGTATGTATAAATAAAGCAGCAAACTTTTATTGACTTGCAAGATCAACCACAGAGTTCACCTAATCTAATATTGTAATCGACCAAAATAAAGTAAAGCACTCAGAAACAACACCAAAATCAACCTTGCTTTTGCACATCAACTACATTTCACCACTAGAAACCAAATCTCCAATTATCTCCAAACTTTAAATTAAATTAAAGCAAAAAAAAAAAACCAAATGGGTATTGATAATTAATAAAAACAGCCACAACATACAGCAGAAAACAATTAATAACAAAAGATTAAGTTTTCTAAAAATGGGTATCGAAATCGAAAGAGAAACATGGGATTTGTGGATTAATAAAAACAACCATAATGGAAATACCAAGCCAATCACAGAACTCCATCAATGTCTCATTCAATCACAAAAACCCAAAAAAAAAAAAAAGCAAAACTAATATTAGAACTCACCACAGTGAAGATCGACGATGAAGGCGTCGTGGATTTATGGTGGAAGTCGACGACGGAGGTGGCGAGTCACGACTGTGGCTTTGTTGTGGAGGCCGACGACGGAGGTGGCCAGTCGCGCCTTCTCTAGGGTCGGGTTCCCAAATTTGGGGTTCAACCTTGAGGTTGAAATCAGCTCCTAGTAGGAAGATATAATAAAGAGGAGATGTAGTTTGGTGAGATTCGATGGTGGAGGTGGATTTCCTGTGAGGTTTGACTGAAGGAAGAAGAGGAAGAGGAAGAGACTAGAGAGAGGACATGGTTTCACAGAGCAAAGACTCTGATTTCAAAGGACATATGGAATTATGGCAATAGGTGGGCAATACAAATGTATTTATATGGAGGGCAATTGGGTACTTTCATGTTACAAAGTGAGTATTTCTGATTGAAATTTATAATGTGAGTATATTTGATTATGGTTTATCTTTTGTGAGTATCTATGTCAATTTCCCTTTTATAAGAAGGTGAATGTACCTTAATCTAGACGAACAAGCCTAATCCTTTCAGCCTGATCTCTCCCGTGTACTACAATCCTTTTATCCAAATAATTTATAATCCAATGAATTTTCTTCTTTTTTCCAGTAAGCATGTGAACGCTATAAGAACCTTCTACCTGGAACAGCAAAAAGCCCCGAAACCACCACCACCATTCCCCACTTGTAAATGATGACGTGTACTTTTTCTATGCAAAAATGCTTCCTTTTCTATAGTATTTTTAGTAGCAGCCTCAAACTTCCACAATGACAAAATTGAAGCCTAAGTTGCCCGCTTACATTTTGTCCTCACATTCACCTCTCTAAAATTTTAGCGGCACCTGAACCACCGGTGACCTCCAAACTCCACACCCAAAGCCAAAACCCGAAACTCTTGGCCCCTAGTTTTACCGCGGCATTTTGATCGCCCCTTCCCGGTTTCAGGTATGGGAGTGCCGAGTGACGACGTCGTTGTGATCCAGAAAGGTAACCGGCCTGGCGAGCCCTGCGTCATTACCGTTAATTGCCCGGACAAGACCGGCCTCGGCTGCGATATTTGCAGAATAATCCTCGACTTTGGCCTTTACATTAAGAAAGCAGGTACCTTTCTGCAAATATAGCAATCAAGCAAGCTCATTTATGGACTGTACAGATTTCTATTGGTTGAAATTTTATGTGGGTAATTTCTTTTTCGGGTTTGTTGATCATTATTTGTACAGAAACCATAGAGGGATCATCAGTTTTTGTTATTTTCAGTGATTTTTTCATGTAGGTTTTGTTTTCAGATTAATCTGGTGGCTTAGTAATAATTAATTGCATTTGGAAATTAATGCGAATCTATTTTATTTTATGCCTGTGCTCATGATATATTTTTTTTTGTTCTTTTGCTTTGTGAAATTTCTTGGTGTAGATTTTTCAACTGATGGGATATGGTGCTACATAGTGTTATGGGTATTTCCTCATTCAAGCTCAACAGTTGTGAGATTGTCAAATTTGAAGAACCAGCTCCAATCTGTATGCCCATCATGCACAGTATCGTATTACTTCTTCCAGCAGACCACACGACCGTCGTCCTCCGCAGTTTATCTATTGACGTTTGTTTGCCTTGACCGCAAGGGGTTGTTGCATGGTAGTGGAAATTTGGCAAACACCATCCCATAAAAGAAATTTCATAATAATAATAATAGTAAAATTTATCTGTCTCTTAATTGTTTTGAGGCGGTTCTAAGTTCTAAGTTCTAATCTAATGTTGCCCTTAACTTTGTTTCTTCTAGATGTTACAAAAATTCTCTCCGAGCTTGAGCTTTCAATTCAAAGTGTGAAAGTGACCACAACCCCAGATGACAGGGTCTTGGACCTCTTCTTTATAACAGATAACATGTGAGTTTTCCCTTGGGACTTGATATTTTTTTTCTTTTTACTTTGACAATTTGAAGAACTTTCTCTATTTTTGTTTAATTTGTTCCTATTGTGTAAAGAATTTACCAGTTTTTTACTGCATTGTAAGCGGTAAGATGATAACATGATGTCTACAATTTCCTGATTTGTCTAGTTCAATAAGTCTCCCACTTTGGACAAAATAAAAGAAATTTTACATTTGTTATATTTGTCTTTTATATTAGGTCTTGACTGAGTTGTGCTGCCTTGGAGTTTTAGAATTATAGTATGATTACTTTTTCGTTTTTTCTTTTCTCATTTTACATGGTTTCTAATTGAATGAACTCAAAAGCTTATGTAGCATAGTTTATCTTGAGGTAATAAAATGGGAACTGTGGTTTTTTCTTTTAATTTTTTTTACAAGCATGCCCTCCCCATGAGATTGGGAAAAAGATCAAACATGCCATTGAGCAAACCACATAGACTAGGAATGACTGCATCTCATCTGAATTATTGTCCATGTTTTATTGTTTTTTCTTGGCAATTACATGATTTTATCAACTTTTAAAAGTTAGTTAAGATGGAATCCTGATGTGATTAATAATTGAGATGTGCTACATTCTCATTTCAGGGACCTTCTACACATGAAAGAACGCCAAGATGAGACATTAAAACATTTGCATGATGTATTGGGTGAGTCATGTATCAGCTGCGAACTTCAGTTGGCAGATCCTGTGTATGAATCCCGCCATGGCATCCCTTCCCTTTCTCCTGTGGTAGCTGAAGAGCTATTTACGTGTGAGTTATTGGATAAAGAAACCCTCTCTCAAGCTCTCAGTCCAGATATGACAAAATTGAAGGAATCCAGTGTGACAATGGACAATTCATTGAGCCCAGCTCATACATTACTTCAAATCCACTGTGCTGATCACAAGGGTCTATTGTACGACATTATGAGAACTTTGAAAGACTGCAATATCAAGGTAGAAATTCTTATCTTCCCCCCCATCACTATTTTTCCAGACAACATCAATGCTTTTTTATAATGAGGATATTTCATCATGTTAGTTTTGTCAACCTGTCCTGGAATGGGAATGGCCCCCCAGCCAATGAGATGAATGCAGTTTGCTGGTTCCCATACTCCTAGTTTACAGGTTTCCCTACATGGGGATGGCATTGGGCTCCAACCTCAGCCCCAATAAGAAGGGTGATAAATTTAAAAATAAACTGCTTGCTCCTAGTTGTCAGAAAGGTTTTTGTTCTCAGCAAAGAAATAAATAAGTAAAAACTTTAAAAAGGGGATGATCAGCTGATGGTGTCTATTGATGGTTGCTTGCTTTTTGGTCAAATACAACTTGGTGATAGATCTAATACGATTTTCCCACACTTATAATGGGGGTTCAAATTCGTTCCTTTCCTCCATGAACTCCATGTAAAGATATGCATTATACGTGCCAAATTCTCATGATTGGCAATATGTTTGCTTTTTTCCTAATGTAAAATGTTTGCCATCTCTTCTTGTTCAGATATCTTACGGTAGATTTTCTCCAAATATAAAAGGCTATCGTGATTTAGACCTTTTCATCCAGTAGCGCGTATGGTTCCAAGATTCGAAATCCGGATGGGCAAAACTTACATACTAAACTCAATGGTACAAGTGAATTAAAGTAATAAACATAAAAAGATATACGGGGGACGTAATGAGTCTTATCCTAAAATGCATCTCTATACATACCAACATTTTTTTTTTATGCAGAAAGAATTTTAATAAAAATACCAACAAAAATCAAACAAATTGTCACAGAGCATCTCAACAATATCAACAACAAATCAAACATCTCAAGAAAATTCCTAAAATCAAAGCCTTAATTAATTTTAACAAAATCCCCAAATTATAATTGATCCCTAGAATACTCAATTTTAAATTAAAACTATAATTAAAGATATATAGAATATGAGAGAATGATAAGAATACTTTTTGTTGACAATGAGAATGAGAAAATGTTGTTGCCCACCCAAGATGAGAGAGAGAGAGAGAGAGAGAGAGAGTTGAGTTTGACTTTTAACATCTGTAAGGTATTTTTTGTTTTAAAAAAATTAGGATGGGCGGGCACCCACCTTGCCCTATGCACAGAACCGCCTCTGAGCAGAAGGATGGGAAAAAGTTTGTGGATCCTGATAAGCAGAGTGCACTGTGTTTGCATTTGAAGGTGGAGATGCTTCACCCCTTACGCGTTATCATTGCAAACCGAGGGCCGGATACTGAACTGTTGGTTGCTAATCCAGTTGAGCTATCAGGAAAGGGACGACCGCGAGTTTTCTACGATGTTACATTGGCTTTAAAAACACTCGGGATTTGCATTTTCTCGGTAAGGAAATGCAGAAGTGATTCAAAAATGCGCACACATTTCGAACTCTGAAAGTACTCTAGTAGGATAAGACAGGATGAGATGCCATGCCATGCATTCTGATTTAGCTTAAGTGTTGAATGGGAAATTTATTGTGATTTACCTTTTTTTTATAAGTAACAAAGTGCAGTGCTTGGCCTAATTTTGAATTACCAAACCAAATATTGCAGCAGTTTTAATAGTTTGTTGTCTTGTCTTTCAGGCTGAAATCGGAAGGGTCTCAGCATCAGATCGTGAATGGGAGGTTTATAGGTTTTTGTTGGAAGAGAACCACAAATTTCAATTATCAAATATGGTAGCTAAGAATCAGATTGTAGATAGAGTTAGAAGAACATTGATGGGCTGGTGAAGTAGATATATTCATCATCTGTCTACCAAGCATCTGAGTCTTACTGTATTTATGAGCTTTCCTCTCACCCCTAGTGCATTTTGGGAATATAAAGATGTATGACCCCCATATATGCATATATGATGTGTTTTAATGTGTTGAATCACTATTGTGAATGCCTTTGATGCATTTCAGTTTTCAGTCTTGGCCATAAGCCTGCAAATTCCGGTTTCAGATGTAAATCATATTGTTCTGATCATCTTTTACTTGGTTTTTTTCCTTTTGGGTCCGAAACTTGACTTGGTCATTAGGGCAAATGAGGTATAATTAAAAAGAATCAAATGTGTAATTGGGAAACCATGAGAAACATGTGAAGTCCTCTTTGGTGTCTAATATAAGAAGGTGATATATTATTAATATAGGCTAACTGTTCACAATATCTTCTCATGTCATCATATTGTGTCATATATAATTGGTATTCTCACCAAATTATTAATTAATTTAATGGTGTACTTTGTTTCAGACATTTAAAAAAAATGAAAAAGAATAAAGGGCACTCTGCACTTTTGGTTTGCAAATTGCATAATAGATTTGGCCAATATGGATATCATGGTCAACCTCCTTCATGATAGGATTTCTTAATGTCTGTCCACAAGAAAGGCAAACCCAGCAACTTGGCCTACTTTGCGTGGACGTTATTCTGTTTAATAAAATATCATACAAATTGTGAATAAGACCAACCAAATTAGAAGATAAAAACAAGAAGTATAATTTGGTATTTGATAATTAGAGTCATTTTTATTAATTGTTTGATTTCATTCGCGAAAATGTACTCCTCACTATGCACCGAATCCTCTTATCATAATTTAGAGCTCGTTTGGGAGTGATTCTAGATATGCCAAAATTATTTCTGGGAAGAAGCACCTTCCATGTACTTCTCTATATAATCATTTTAAGTGATTTTAAGTGATTCTGGAGAGAAGCATCTCTCATGTGCTTCTCCATAAAATCACTTAAAACCACTTAAAGTGATTATATGAAGAAGTTATTCTCCATAGAAGTGCTTTTTTGCATATCCATAATCACTCCAACGAGCCCTTAGAAGTTAAGAAATTGCGCTCCAGTGGAAAAGCACTAAATTTTTTATAAAAAATTCGACGTGCTTTTTTTTTTTGGTCGGAGGACGTGCTTATGATAAAAGCTCTGTGAACAGATCCAAAGTGACATGCGCAATTCAACGTGTAGTAAATCCGCACTGTCCACCACTCGACCTCCATTACCGTTACAGGCCATCCTTCGGCTCCACCCGTCCACCACGTTTTGCTTCTCTGACACGCCATCAATCAACCCCTTTCGATTCAATCCCCTTTTTTGTTATTTTAATATATACTATTTATATATTTAAATTAATTAATAGGTAAAGACCAAAACAGCTTACTGTTTCAAGAGCCCTTGTTGTCGACAGAGGCTTTCATTTCAATCCTTTTCAATAATTCAAGACGAAGAAGCCGAGAACCGTATCGGTTTCGGTTAAGGCCGTGTTTGGTTTGGATCAATCAAAGTTAGGGGTTTTCTCTCTGTGTCTGTAATGCTATTGCTTTTCTCTTGGAGATTGAGCTCCCTATCAGAATGTCGCATCCTTCATCCACGACTCGAAGCTCTGCCTATCTCGACGCCGTCACTCTAGAAATCGAGAAGAAGCTCCAACGGGTATTCACTCTTCGTTGCCCGTTTGGTTACTGAGAAAATCTAGGACACTAAATGAAGAAATGAAATGAATACATCGAATTTCTAATTATTGAGTTCCTTTTATGGTTGATTTTTGTTATTGTCTTTTTTATGATTCTTTTTTCTCGGCAAGCAAACGGAAAATCTTTCATGCGCAATTTTCAACTGTAATTATGGAAATTCTTGATTGGCATTGTGTAGATAGCTGGTTTGAATTTAGAGAGCGCTTAATTTGGATGCTGGAGTTTATTATTTCATTGCCGTCTGATTTATGCGTGTTTAATGTGTTGCAGGCCCTAGCTTCTCCGACACAGCGGCGCAACCTGTTGCAGGAATTGTTTGCGGACATAGCTTTAGAGATCGATGAGCGAGCCAAAGGTGAGTCGAAATTGTCCATAGAAACTTGTCTGTTTTCTGAATTAGCGCTCACCTGTGTTTGATGGAAAGTTGGGAAGAGTCTATTTTCATGTTGAGTAAAACTTTGTATCGTGACATCTAAAATTGTTTGCTCTTATTGTGATACTGCTATAATTGGATTGTATTTTGGAGTGTGGTTGAACAATTCGAGTATATGATTGAGATGGCATTTATTTTTTATTTTTTATTTTGAAACAAAGCGATAGTATTTATTGAAGAAATTGAACATAGTACAAAGCCACAAAAGTGCCACTGCCAGTGATAGTACTCGGTATTGGGTGAGAATAATTTATTTGTCAGCCTAAAAATTATGAGAATGCTAGAAGAACATGGTTACTTTACTTCCATACCTCGGAAATATGTGCCAAATGAGTGTGTACTACTACTACTATCCCATATGTGATGTGTGGGACTAAAAGTGGCCCACGGGCATATTGATTATTCATTGCTTTACTGCAGTGTGATTTGTATGTTGTGGAAATTTGGTCACTACTTTCCTCAACTCACATTGGTTGAGCCTTAAAGGATTTATGAGTGGTGTTCTCATATATGGTATTCAAATTGCGTGCCAGATATGATTCTCAGCAGGGAAGAGGATGCAATTTCTCCTGCAGAGGATAGCATGGATGGTCAGCTATGCTTTTATGATGTGCTCACTGACCATTATGTTCGGGTGCCTGCGAGTGGAAAACGCATCCTTGATTTGATTGTCCAACTATGGAGCCAGTCATTTGCATCTCATATTTTTGCCTTGTTATTCCACAAATGGGTATGTAAACATGCATCCGGTGTATTGATCTTTTCCATTCTAATTTTGAAGTTGCCCTTCTGGAAGCATAATTGCTTCTACTAGGTGATTTGTTTTGAGAAAATCATATTGTCCAAATGTCTTGTCTTTTTTATCTCTTGAAAAAATTAGAAAAAACCTAGTATTTGAAGCCTGCTTATTTATGGTCAGCTATGATCGTGTATAAAGTGCCTTTTGCCTCAGCCTAGGCACTAGACTACATTCCATAGGGCATTCGTCTCACTCAAGAATTTAAAGGACTTCTGCAACCTTGTCTTGGGAAAAGAAAGAAAGCACTCTTTGAAACCTCACCTTGCTGGAGCACATGGGCAAGTGCCCAGCTTTCCTTTTTCCACTCTGATTGGAAGCTTGCCCAACAACTATTTTCCTGGAGTATATATATATGGTCAGTCTGGCTTTCAAAGTAATAAGTTATATTGTCATCTGTTCATTTTTGGGGGATCTTACCTGTTGGAACTTTCACCTATAAATCAGGTGGATACAGCAGAACGGCTTTGACAATTTGTCAAACCCATTGAACATGATCTGGAATTTGTCAACATCCTTAATATACAAATTTCTTTTCAAAATGAATGATGGTTTTCAGACATTCAACGAATGAAGTTCGGGTTTGCATACTTTCCTAGGTAGTATTCATATATCATTTGGGAGAGTTTACAGATGGTGAATTGCTTTGCATGCATAGAAATGTGGATCCTAGTTATTTATTTTTTTTGGACGAAAGGAGCCTAGTTATTGATTATAGTGTGAACAAAAAATAAAATCTGAATTTCAAATCATTGAGAGCTTGAAGTTGACTGTTCCTTCTTTACTCTTTTTCCTTAATTAAGTCCCTGCGATGCCGAAGAGTAAGTCTTCTATTTTTTTGGGCAGCTGTTTGAAGTTCAACTTGACAACTCTGAAGTTCTTCTTCGTTACTCATCTGCTCTTATTGAAGGTGCAACAAATGTTTTCTGGTACGGATACTAGTTTATGTTGTTGGTTGTTAATGGTTGATTGGAATTACATGGAAGTGGTTATAGTTGGCTTTCTGAATGGCTTTGCAGTAATGTGAAATGTCTACTGAATTCTTAATGCCTTTTCTACTTGACTCCCATGATTGATGATATATGAAAGAAATGAATTTTCTTGTTTCCTTAATTATTGTAATATTCCTAATTCATGGTCCCCTTTTATAATCTGTTCCTCCATCCATTGTGTAGTGTTAGGTACTGCTTGTTCTGTGAAAATAAATTTCATACGTCCTGGCTTTCAACAGAAGCAAAAAGATACAAATTGGGTTTGAACATGTGTTGGTCTCTGGTCTCTGTGGATGATATTTGTTTAGTTATTGTATGTTTAATTACTGCCTCTTTGAGTAGCCATATGAATTGCTTTGGAATAATTCAGTGTTTTGTGACTGAGGCCTTTTGAGGGGACTCTCTGTCACTTTCTCATCAATTGTCCTCCAAGCAGCCTCGCACATTCTCCATTTACCCATTTTTTCTCCTTTTTGAAAAAAAAAAGCAGCAAAAATAGTTTTTTGGACCTTTTTAACGGTCTATTTGCTTAGTTCCCATTGTTGTCCAACATTAAGCATTCGTCTTCTGGCTGCTCCTATCCATATATATAATGACAAATGGCATATTTGGATAATCAAATTTGTTCTTTTTCTTCCTTTTCAAAGTTAGTAGGTTTAATTGTAACCAAAAATAAAAGTTACTAGGTTTAATTTGTGCTTGCTCACAATATATAATTTACTCTCCATTTTGCTTAACAAACTTATTAATGGTACTCTCTGCATATTTTCAGGATTGATACTCAATCAAATACAAGGCGATTTCAATCCCTCTTTCGTGTATGAGCCCTCATAAAGATGACATTTATATGCTTATGTTGAAGAACTTTACGAGATATTCATTACATTTTTGTGTTGTTTTACCCCACATTGTATTTCAGTATCTTCTTGAGGATGTTGCTTTGGAGCCCAAACAGTTGAATAAAATCCCTGTACAGGTCAGGAGTTCATGCTTTTTTTTCACTTTTACAGTGAACTTTTTACTTGATGTGGATAACTGTCATTCTAGCCATGACATTGATTGAGGAGCCAATATATTTGGAATTTAAAATTAACTTTAGAATTCTTCATTAATTCTCAGGTCCAGCGAGATCTATTTCTTTTACTTTCAAGGTTTATATTTTTTTATAACTCAGGTGGGTTTTCTGGTAATGCATCTTCAGCCCCTGAATCAAGAAATTGTAAATTCTCCAGTAATGTGTTGATTCATGCAGTTGACAAACTGGGGAGCTTCTTAAGACAATTTCCTCTTTTTCCAAATGCTTTTCTGGTTGGCAGTGCAGAAGACTTCTTTGTTATTGAACTTGCAGATCAGGTAAATTTTGAAACACTCTGTGCTGCAATTACTTCTGTTGAGTTTTTGTTCTCACACTGCATTGAATGAGTTGGATATTTCTTTATTGGTCAGCTTCAAAAACTGAAGGTGGAACCAGTATTGCTGCACTATCTGTCACACATAAGACTTCTCAAGGGTAATATTCTAACCAATTTTTAGGTTTAAGATTTAAGGCATCATGTGAACATGGTATAGGTCGCTATATATTCTAGCTAATGTATTATTAATTTAACAGGAATGGATCTGAGAATGGCCACAAGTACAAGGTTAAAGGCTTGTTTGTATAGCTTCACTTCTCCTGGTGGTCCAATGTACCCCACAAGAGCTGTTCGCCATGCTGCCTGGGATGCATTAGATTTGCTTTTTCCCGTGAGTATATTTTTCTCTATCACAGTTTTCTTTTAACAGTTTTCTTTTAAAACTGGACATCTTGCTGCATTTTTAAGTCTTAGTTTTTTGTTTGTCTGCTTTGGCATTAAGATGAAGTATTTTGCTTTACCAAACGATATAGATTATACTAGTAATCTTCAGTTCTTTGCAGAAATCTTTCATCCTTGATAAGCTTCTGCTAAGTTATAACACACTTTATACTTTCTGCTTTCCTTTTTTAGTATCTAAATCTAGTATGTTGTCGCCAATCCTCCCATCTGTTGTTGAATGAGAGCAACGTGGAGACCTTTATTGATGACCTGAAAGATTCATGATAATAGATCTAAACCTTTTCAGTAAAATCATGAGATAATTTTCTGACTACAAGTTCTAGACCTAGAGAGAATAAAAGTATAGGTCCTTACGTGATGCTTTTAGAGAACATCCGTGGTTGTCGTGGCTTCAGATGGATTATATGGTTACGCCTTTTGTTTAGCAAGTGTGGGAACATAACTTTTATTTGTGGTGCAGGTTGGGAGATATCCGCGGCATCTTATAAGCCTGTTCTTCCGACTGTTGTATCCATGGTACTGGCCGTCTTCTTGTTGGAATTTCATAATGGATTGTATAAAGGCAGTATTGTATTCTCTGTTAGGATTAATCTATTCAAGTTTGGAGAAGCTGAGCAAGCCAAAGTTTTAAATGCTGAGAGTTTCGAAAGATGTAGCCTTCTGTATAGATTGTAAACCCCCAAGACCAAAACTCAAAGTTGTTTGATGTGTATTGTATAAGTGATTCTGCTCGGATTTTGCCCGCATCTGTTTTAGTTCGACGGATATGGAATCAAATATTGTTTCTCCTAAATTAGATTTCGCAAATAATTTTGGTTTGTTTTTCTCGTTTAGCCTTCAATTAGATTTTCTCAATATTTGTATTGTTTGCTTCTATTTGCTAGGCTTGCCGGATTTTATAGTGTGAGAACTTTCCATTGTAAACAAAATGTAATTTCCCTTGACATTAATTCTTAACTGATAGGTCATCTAAAATCTTTTCAAATTATCTAATAGTACAATCAAGATAAAAGTTAAAGAGCAAAGGACCCTCAAGTGCAGTGATTTAGAGTATTTACTCATTTGCAAGGTCCAGAGTTCGAGTCTTATTATTCGTGTAGTGTGTGAGTTTAGTATACTATCGTCCCTCTCAATAGAAAATGTTCTGTAAAAAAGGATAGAAGTTAAGATAATCTATAAAGGTTAACGAATAAAACTCGAACTTCTCATTTCGGTGCAAAGATAATTAATCAATTCAAAATGAGACCACGACATTTGGCTAGGAGTGTTATCCAATGAGTTCTACGCTCACGCTGTTGGTTCCAAGAAGCCCTGTTAGATTCAGGCTTGATGGTTCGACTGATAAGCCAGAGAGGTTAATACTTACTGTGCTTTTGGGGCTACAGTTTGTTAGAATCTGAAGGTTGAAATTGACTCCATATTAATCGCAAATGATCATCAACGATGAAGTCTCCAATAAGATAGAGCTCTTTGTTAGACCAAGAGTACAAGACTAGTTATAGCAAGGTTTTGTCTTAAGGGCATTGGCCTCCCATGAAACACCAAAAAGAAAAAGTTACTAAAAAGTGTGAACAAAACAATCCGACCCTTAGCATTAAATTTAAATCGAGGATAAATTGTGTTTAAAAAGTAGTACATTCTTGTTTGCTCACTTTCTGTAGGAAACATTTTCACTCAATTACCGAGATCAAAACGAACCAAACAGCAAAAGCAAGCAATTCTAGTTGAAATCTATAACTCCCTGGTCAAAATTTGTTACGATTTACAAAAGATCACATGATATGCGTGTCAAGCTACTCTTAGAATTTCAATTAACTTTACAAAAACAAATCAAAGCAAAATTTAAGAATTCTAATTTCAAAACTCACTAGGTTATTCCAGTCGCTAGGAAGGGGGAAAAATCAATGGTAGTCTATACCATGCAAAGATAGAACCTGATTCATGCTCCAATGATCAACGAAAAAGTGCTTGAGAATAATTTAACCACTCATACCATTGCAATCTAGCCAACAGAGGGGGTATTCACAATCAAGCAGCAACTCACTCACTCTTACCCAGAAATACATTCAGTATTAACAGTCACCCCGCTGTCTTTAGCGAATAGACTGTCAAAAAGCAGGCATATCTGGAACTCCCCCCAGGACTTTGAAGCCCGAAGGCAACGCATATCTCTGAACATCATTGTTGTGACTTCTGTTACCCGATTCTACATGTAGAACCGGTCGGTTGTTTAGTCCACACAATTTCTCTAAACAAATAATGTCAGGATCGATGCCAAATAAACATGGAAACTATCATTTTCTGGGGCAGGATATTAGAGAAAGCTACCATAAAATAGCTGGAAATCTAACCAGCTAAATCAACTGCACCAAACACAAAGGACAAAACTTAAATAGTTAACAAGACGTCAAAGCCAAGGAAAACAGAGATATCTACCTCATGTGAAGTACGGCACTTTACATGCAGTAGAACCAAACACATTGCAGCAGAGTGTGATTTCTTTAAGGCTCAATCCTTTCACACCTTGCAGCCAGTTTTGTCTTTGCGTGTGGAGAAACAGAGAGATAAGCTTCCCAATTCCATACCCCAACTTGTTGAATGTATAAAAAGGGATGGAAGAAGCTAACGGTCCAAAAGTGGGAGTTCAGTTAAAGCACTGCAACTGTCCATTAACCCACATATTTCATACCCATGTTCAAATAAACATAATAAGATCCCAAACTCCATAAGCAAGATTCTATAAGTTCTTTCTACGCTTAATTTCTCTCTCTAGAAAGTAGGACTTTGATAGAAATACACAAAATAGATGAGGTTGTCAAATCACCAAGCATCTAATGGGTCACAGAAGATGTAATAAAGCCAACACTAAAACACAACTGCTTGCGTTTTACTCTTGCATTGCTTCTGCATGGTACTTCTCCAGCTCAGCGTCAAGATCTTCTGCAGATACCTTTTCACCACCACGGCCTCTTCCACCTCCACCTCCAGTTCCATTTCCACGTCCACGGCCCCCCCTTCTAGGACCACGGCCACCCCCGCCACGTATACGTCCAAATGCACCACCCCTACTCTGTCCACTGCTTAACCACAAAAAATACAAAATTTAGGACTCTGATTAATTAATATGTAGCACAGATTAGATAATGAGTATGCCACATCCAACAACAATACAGGTTCAGTATTCCTGACTGCTACATATCATGCCTCATACAAATGCATGAGGCACAACAAAACATCAGTTATGTTTGCAGCAGTAACTCAGTTGCGAAGCAACACCAGTTTCAGCCTCGTACATGTGCAAGTATCAACAAGTAAATATAAGCCTGTATAGAGTTATGTAATGAGCACAGACAAACCTCCATGACTTTCTCGATAATAATAATATTAAAATACTATTGCTTCTAGCTTTCTCCACTATAATAAGAGACTACAAGAGAAAAGATAACCAAGACTGCGAGTCTAGGTTTTCCCATTACAATAAATGCATAGACTCTAAGGTTGCTTCAGTATGGACCACAAAATAGCTCCTAATAGACCCAACCCAATCAAGCAAGGTCCCAATAGGCCCAACATCATCCAGCATATGCCAAATCAATGCTTGGGCCTTAATGCTCTCTTATCCCCGTCAATTCTTGGCTAGAAAGATTAATTATTACTAAAGGAAAAAACCATTGTAGAAACTTTTGACACGAGCCAAGATGTTGAAAGTAAGCCGTTACGGAATCTTAAGAACAGAAACAGGACTTGTCATTGTAAAAACCAAAGACATAATGCCTTAAATCAGAGGCATTCATCTCCGGATACAAGAGCTTCTCGTAGCAATCAAAATTTAAAGAACCCCTTAATCCATTCAGGCATTTAACAGAAAATTCCTTGTCAGGTCACAGGTTATTTGACAACTACGATCCACGATATCATTATATATATATATATATATATATGAATTCTTCAGGAGACATTATTTCACACTTAAAAAAACATAGTAAATTAGTCCACATAATGATTTGCAGACACAATAGACTTGTGACATTGTCACAACATTCCGCATAAAAAACACATAACTCATAGAAATTCACAAGAAAGGGAAACATGGATAAGCACACAGACCATGGAAAGCAAATTCTAAACCAAAAAGTAGGGTACAAGACATACCCCCTAGGAACTCCATTCGAATTTCCAAAGTTGCCATTAGCAGCAGGGGGCAAAGTAGGAGGCCCGCCAGGTGTCGCAATGTTCGTTCCTACAATCTCTATCTTCATCGGTTTCCCATCAAGTTGAACATTGTTGTATCTTTTAACCGCGGCCACAGCATCTGGTCGTCGTGAGAAGACTACTTCTGCTGTTCCCTAAGAAAAAAAGTTTTTGTTCTAAACTACAGCAGAACACAAAGAATTCTCCAGAAGGACCAATTTATGCAAAGCTTGCCAAGATACCTTCGATCTCCCACTTCGGTCATAATGTACTCCATATCGCTTCAGGTCACCAACCTCAGAAAACAGTTCCTGCACATAGTGAGTTGACTTTAGAAAATCCGAAATTGTAAAATGCAATATTTCTGAACTGCTCATATTTCCCAACAAGTCCAGGGCCAATAAAAAAATTATTCATACTCCAATTGAATCAATTAAATTTGTAAACAAAAACCCAATCAAATTACAATATAAGATTAAATAAAAACATCCCAATACAAACAGAACAAAAAGGAACTAATGGAATAGTGAAAAAAAGACAGTCCCATGGACAAAACACCAAATTTCACTTTGGATGTGTATTCAAAGGAAAGATTTGGGCGTTCCAATTGTTTGCCTCAAATGTTGAAAGAAGGCATAAACAGGGAGTTTCAAGTTTATTGCAAGTATTTGATTTGGTTAGCATAAAAAATTTAATGTTTTAATGTTTATAAAGTCTAATGAAACAATTCAGAACAAGAATCCAAATCCAAGCCCTTAGTTTCAAAAGCAATCTACAGGCTACTAGTATAGAACAACAGATGTCCCAACGAAAAAAAGAAACCCAATTATGCTAAATCACAAATCATCTAAAGAAATCACCTTGTTAGAAAACAGATCCAGCTTTATATTAGAATTGTACAAAGCTTCAAGTTATTTCAATATAGAAAAGAGAAAATTACCTTAATGTCTTCGTTGGAAACGCCATAATCGAGATTGGAGATGTAGAGCTTGGTTCCAGTTTCAATAGCCGAGGCTCTTCCAGCTTGGGCCGGGTACGCCGCCGCCCCCTGATCCGCATACAGGTCGTGTTGCCACGCGGTCTCCGGCGCCTAAATCCCCAAAATTTATTATTAGTTTAATTCAACTTCAACTTGCGAAGATAGATCAGAGCCAAAGCCAGAGAGATTTGCTTCTACCTTGGCCGCCGCATACGGCGAAGTACGATTGGCGGCGCGATTGGGCAACCGGCGGGCGGGTCCGGGTCCTGAGGCCCGGCCGCGGCCTCGAGCGTTGCCCGATCCGGATTTCTTGCTGGTCTTGATGAGGTCGTCGAGCGACATGCTTAGAGGGTCCTGCATCTTGTTTGACTAGAGGGAGAAACGAAACCCTAGGACTCTAGGAGAGAGAAAGAGGGTTAGGGTTTTCTAGCGGAGGTGGAGAGAAAGTTTGAAAGTCTAGGAATTTCAAAGGGTTAGGGGTACGTGAACGTGAGTGAGAGAGAAGTAAGAGAGAGAACAGCGTTTGGAGGCTGGGCGGTTTATATTGGGGGTATTTTAAATGGTTTATTAATTAAAACGCAAAATTTGGTCATCCAGGTGTCGTGGTGTAGTTGGTTATCACGTCAGTCTAACACACTGAAGGTCTCCGGTTCGAGTCCGGGCGACGCCATCTGTTTTTAAGTTTTCTTGTTCTTTAGTCTCAAATTTTCCACTATTCATCTGTGTTACAGTTTTTTAGGTCCTCAACTAGTTGCTTGGTTTTGTCTTCTTCCCTCTTTTGGCTTTTGCGTTACAATTGTTTTCCAAAATGAACAAAAATACTCCAAAAAGCTGCATTAGAAATTGAATATAAATCCTCTCCTACAATATCGCTCGTATATTTTATAAAAAATTGAATATAAATTTGGTTTTGACGAGAAATATAAAAGCACTTTCAAATAACCAAAAACATTTGTGGCTTCGTTCTTCAATAGAAAAATTTATAAGTTATCTTGAACTATTCCCAAACCACAATTCGTTTAAAGTTAGACATGTCAAAACTTTTCATCCAACCTTTATATACATTTTATTAGAACAAGTTAAATGTCACAAAATGTTCGTTTTCAATGTTGTAGGATAAATATGATACTAGGTAGACTTGATTTCATGTGATCAAGTATTGGCTGGGAAGGTTTACACATTTCATGTCACATAAGTCCATTATTCATAAAATCATTCATCCACTTCTTAATGCTGGCAAATGGTTGTATAAAAAAAAGGCAAACAAAAAAAAGTTTTACTGAACAAGTCCACCTCTCTTATTGATAAATAGAATCATATCAACAAGATTCAGTTTGGTTGGCAAGAAAGATAATCGGATAAAAATCAAATAATAATATTAACAAAACTACTACTAGAAAACATATTATAAGTCACAGACAACTCATGGCCTATAATCATTAAAATAGTAAAAAACATAACGTTGAGGTTAACCTCCAATTTGATGAAATGGTAAATTGAGAAGTGTTTGAGATATAAGAGAATTTATTGTATGGTACTCTAACATCCACATAATGTACTCAAAATTTTATCCATACTAAGAGCATCTCCAAGAGGTGTAAAGCCACATTTACATCTCTTTTACACCTCCGGAAGATGTAAATGTCGTTTTTCCTCCAATGAGATAGATTTAAATTGGAGATGTAAAAAGGACATGAAGGGAAATGATTTTATATCAAGTCGAAGCAAAATGATATTTCTGGTATGTTAGTAGCTATCTCACCTTTTATATGTTTGGAGCCCATCACTTTTGTATTATCTCTCCTCCTTTTTAGCATGTGGGGCCCAGCAAATGGGATGTAAAATTAGATGTAAGAGCATCTCCAATGGGGGGTTGTATAATGAGGTGTATATTAAATATACACATATTATGATCGGAATCACCCGCAATGGGGAGGTGTAAAGGGGATGTAAATTTGCATCACAACCGTAAGATGCAAATTTAGATGCACATATACATCTTTTTTTACATCCCTTGCAGGTGGGGCCTACATGAAAAAATGTGAGAAAAACCACATTTACATTAGATTTACATCTTCCCCATTGGAGCAAAAACCACATTTACAACCCCCGGAGATTTAAATGCGATGTAAAAGTGGCTTTACACCCCCAAAAATACACCCCCCCACTGTGGATGCTCTAAATGTCCATTTTATTTTACATTTTCTGCCCAAATGCTATATTTGCATTCATTTACACCTCACCATTGGAGCAACTTTCGGCAACTCTAGGTGTAAAGAAATTTTACATCTCCCTTTACACCCTTGCAATAGAAATGCTCTAAACATTTCGAGTTTACAACAACGTCTCATATTTTCAATTTTACTGTTGAACTAATCCATCCACATTCATAGCTAAAGTTATTTTGATATTGAATATGGTGCACCAACCCACTAGTCATTTGAGAGACATTGTTTTTGCATCACTCCATGTCAAGCTCTCATTTAGGGGTGGGCATTCAAACCGGCAAATTGGAAATCCAAGTCGAACCGCACCGGAAAAACTAAGTTGACCAAAAAGTCAACAACATGTCAAAAAAGGAACCGAACTGGGTCTGACCGGTTTCGGTTCCATGCCTCCAAAAACCAGACCGATTTGAATATAATTAAATTTTAATAGTGGACCTTATTTTACCTCAACCTTCCACTCCCAGCTTGAAGCCCAAAGAATTGGGCCTAAACCTATCAATTATACCTCAAGCCCAACACCTTAGGCCCCGTTCGTTTATGTTTTAAGGGCCCATTTTTGTTTTCAAAAAACAAAAACAAAGTCAAAACTTGTTCGGTGGGCTAAAACATAAAACATAAAAAATGTTTTCATAAAATGAGATCTACTTTCACGTATACTTCTACAAAACAGAAAAATGATGTTTTCATTCTCCCAGAAAACAAACGCTCAAAACACCCTACTTCTACTCAATCTGTCGCTCAATCCTCTCTCCTCATCAAACCAATACCCAAAATTCTTCTCTCCTCCTCGCTTACCCTTCTCTTCTCTCCCCCTTTCTTGACCACTCTTCTCTCTGGCTTGGCTCACTCCTCTCTTTCGTGACAGTCTCTCTTCCCCTCTTCACCATTAAGGCTCTTTGTTATCTCCAATTGCTCCATCGCCACAGACCACAGGATGATTGTTGCTCTTGGAAGATCTAGGTAATTTTCTCTCTTTTTCCTATTTCTCTAGCTATATATGGGTATTTTGTGCCTTTAGATCTAGGGTTTTTTTTTTCATGGTTGTTCTAAAACTTGATGTATTATGTTGAATTGACACTAGCACCAGAGGAGGACTCATTCTTTGTTCCCACTACTCATTCTATGTTCCCATTCCAAAATTCTGAATAGTCAACAGGTAATTTCTTAACTTGTTTGTAGGTTTCTGGTTTGCTTTTGTGTTTCTTTTGTTTTTCAAAAATGCCGAAAAAGCCCAAACAAGTTCTTTGGTTTATTCGTCATCTGTGTGTTTATGTTTCATGTTTTCTCTGTAGAGCCTATGTAAGGAAGTACAAATACATAGAACAAAAGGAACCAAGGTTTCTCCCGGTCTTCGATTCTTCTCTTTTTATTCGCAAATTCTTTAAATTAATTTGATAAAGTATTGCTCTGTCTTTCATTTTGAAATCATTATCATTTAACCACAAAACTCTTTTGGGGTTCTGTGTTTGGTGGCCAGTTGTTTATGATCTGGGCTTGTTTTATCTTTTGTTTGTGGACTACTCGTCCTCTCTCTTGTTCCCTTCTATTTTTGATTATATATTGTTTCTATTCAAAAAACAAAAGTCATTACACAACCATTCCTAGGCTGATCATTGATTCCCTTTTTATGTTTACTGATTGGTTGGTGAGAAAGCAAAAGAAAAGTCATCATAGTCTAAGAAAGCAAAAGAAAAGTCATCTTAGTTGAAAAGAAAATTGAAAACTGATTTATGATTGTTGACCTGAACTAGGCATGAAATATGATTCTTTTCACGTGGGCTCTGCATTATTCTCTGACTGCTACCATTTCTTCTTGCTTTGTTGCTAGCTTTTCAAGTGATTTGGTTGCTTTCTTTGCATTTGGCTGGCATGTTTCATTTGCTTTTGCTTTTAGTGGCTGCCAATACTTGTCTTCACGTGTTTGCTTGATACATTCTTCATTTGCTATACTTTTTATCAAATGCTACATTTGGTGGCAACTTTGCTTTAGCACCTTTAGCATTTCCATTGTTAACTCAAAAGCCCATAAGCAACCAACTGCCTTCATTCACGTGCACATGCTGGAGATATCATATATGCAGACGGCCTCTCATCCAATTCTTTTATTTCTTTTCTTGGTTGCCTACTTTAATTGGTCTCTTCATTTGTATGTTAAGACCACATTGAATTATGGCTCAATGGGTGCAACAACCACGTAGGAGGTAGGCATGACAATGATGTAGCAATCGATCATAATTAGCATCCTTTCTTGCTTTGCTTGTTCATAATATACATAACAAAAATACAAAGTAAATTAGCTCAATAAATGTCACGCCCCGGACCCGGGGGTAGGTGGAAACCCCGCGCCCGGTGCGTGAGAAAGTAAAATAAAATTATAAATAAATAAATAAATAAAAATCTCCCAAATGGAATTTCCAGTGGAAGTTTTCGGAAATATTATACCATAACAATATATTACAAGTTAGAACCACTCAAGAATTCACTACAAGAGTAGTACATTATTCAACCACAAACTATGTACACAACATATTCTACAAGCATGCCAAGTTCATCTCAAATCCTAATTCTTAGGTTTAGAACCTGCAAAATCTGTTAGGGGGTGAGTGAAACCACAGCTCAGTAGGGACATTAACCTTTTCACAGTAAATTGATATAACTAAATTAAGTGATATACAATCACACATTCAAATATCACATTAATAATAGCAATGCATGAGTGCTCTTCATCTACTCCCGTTAATTCATATAACTGGACAAGCAGACCTGCACGTCCCATACCATGCTTATACCACTTGGTCCCGAGTGCCCATTTATATGAACTAACACCCATTTCAATCATCCCATAATTCCCCTTTTGTTAGTCATCTTGCCTAACTCCTTTTCGCCAGTCCCGAATTACCCAATAAAAACCATGTGCACTGTGGGATCCCTGAGACCTGGTACCTGCCAAGAGTTAGACTCAACTACACAAAAGACTATTTCCATTACCCTCTTTTCCCATCATTACTTTCTCAACCCAATAACTCCAACCAATTTCCATGACATGGTATAATTATGCCTTTCACATATCCCATATATCTCACAATAATGTAACCATTCACAATATCACCAATGTATATATAATTATGCCAATATTATTCAATCAGTCAGTAAATATTCACCAAACAATCATATCACGCATAATATAGTGCTCACAAAATTTAATTAAATCAATCCCTGTAAAGGTCCCCAAGAAAACCCCCTACCTCGATTTCAAAGCATAAATCCAATTTAGTAAAACACAAGCAAAGCTCTCTATTTCCTCCATTATCATATTTTCTTTGCATCTCTCTTTAGTCTTCTCTAACAACTATCACGCTGTGTGCATGTTCTCTCTAGATGTAGTAGTAAACAACTTGTAAATGTAAGCTCCCTATTTATAAACATTCTATCACTAAACTTTAAATAGTCGGCAAGTTTTAATCTTGGTGCCCAAGTAATTTTTCTTCCACTCCAAGTCATTACAAGATGAGAATGGATATTATGAAGACACGTACTAGTGGGTTGAGTGACTTAACCATTTATTTCAATGACATCTCAACAGTTAGCAAACCGACTTGGCTACCATGCAAGTAATGGGCATAGTTGATTGACATGTATAACAAGGAGTTTTATTAGTGCTAACCACGTGGAGCCTATAAGGAATTCCCCAACTAGATAGCCATGCATAAAATAATCTTACTACCTTTAACAAGACTTTCTATAATTTATAATTATTATAATTAAATACTTACCAGAGTAATAAAATATTAAACCTTCTTAAATAACCTTTTAAGAATACGGATTCTCACAATAAAGAAGAGAACTAAACACAAAACTATAGATTAGGGATAGAAAATATGCAATAAAATGCTCTTTTCATTTCACGTATTGAGTTTGTCTTTATTTATTTATTTAAGGGATATGGCCTCAAAGTAGTAAATATGTGATTCATATATGTGGTGATGATATGTGCTATGTTCTTAAATACAATAAATTATTGGATTGTCTTAATTGTTTTTTCTTTACAAGGATATGGCCCCTAAGAATGTTGACGGTGAGGAAAAAGTTCAATGGCCTTCCAAACATGAAGAGTTTTTTATACATATATTGCATGATCATGTGAAGAAGGGTGACTTGCAAGCATCAACCTTTAAAATGAAAGTTTGGTCCGAAATAAGCGAGGAGTTGTTAGCAAAATGTGGAAAAAAAATGCACCATTAAGCAACTTAAGTCTAAGTTTAATAGGTTGCGAATTGCACATCGTGAGTTCTCAGATCTAATTGAGCATACTGGATTTGGGTGAGATCCTATTACTAACACAGTCACTGCCTCAGAGGATGTTTGGGCTAGTTACATTAAGGTATACCAAGCCTTTATTTAAGTTTTTTTTTTCACTTCACTTCACATAGTTAAGTGAATTGCTTATGTGTTTAAGTATAATATTTTTCATGTTTTGTAGGGTATGCCAAGAGCGAAGCAATATCGCACTCAAGGTTTAGTGCACTATCAACTTTTAGGGGAAATATTCAACACCACTACTGCAATTGGTCAGTTGCGTTATGCCTCTAATCAACTTCCTCCTAACTCGGATGAGGAGCATGAGTTAGAGAACAATTTCCTTAACACTGGTGTTCACATTGATGTTGACTTGAATGATGATGGTGTTAACCTAAAAATTGATCATGGTAAAGGAAAAAGAAAGTCTGTAACTGATGCCCCACCCGAGCGTCGTCCAAAGAAATGAGATAAAATGGAATCCTATTTGGAGGTTTGCAGTGAAGTTATGAGTGAAAGATTACAAACAATTCAAAAGGAAAAGAGTGTTGAGGCATCTAGCACCTCCAAGGAGATGTATTCTATTGAAGAATGCATCGGAATTGTTGAAGAAATGGAGGACATTGATAATGATACATTCAACAAGATGCTCGAAAAAATTGTGCTTATTGAATGGAGGAAAATATTTGTTACAATGTTGGATGCTAGGAGGAGAGCTTGGTTAGCTAGTCTTTAGGAATACTAGTATGATTGTGTTTTCTCTTTAGTTGAGATTATGAATTTCTTTTATATGTTATTTTAGTTTATGAATTTCTTTTATATGTTATGGATAGTCCTTATGTTATGGATTATGTGTTATTTGAGTTTATGAATATCTTTGATATGTTATTATATTGATAGATAGTCCTTGTGTTCCTTTATATTTGAATAGTATGCTTATGGATATGTTATTATTGTTTCAATGTTAGTGATGAGTATTTATTTAATTTGATTATTTGAAGGTATTAGACATGTATACTAGTAATGGAGGCAATAACTCAAATAGTGATTCAAATATGGAAGAACTTGAAGAAATGGCACATCATGATCATATGCTAATATGTATGAATATTTATGAATATTGGCAATCATATGTTGATAGGACTCCTTGCCATAATTCAGTTTTATCGGGGCATGAATATGTTCAAGAGTTATTGAATGGACATCCGGATAGAATTTATGACTCATTTTGCATGGACAAACATGTATTTTTAAGGTTATGTCAAACCCTTGAGACTTTAGATCTTTTACACTATGATAGGCATGTGGGTATTCAAGAAGCAGTGGGTATTTTCTTATTTATAATTTCTCATAGTATTCATATGCGAGTTGCGGCTTAGTGTTTTCAATGATCTAAAGACACAATTCACAGACAATTTAAGCGTGTGTTGACAGCTTTATGTGGATTATCACCACGTATTATACGCCCAAGTAGTAGAGGGGAAACACCGCCCGAAATCTTGAATAGCACAAAGTATTATCCTTATTTTGAGGTGATGAATTTTTATTTTTTTTCATTTTGCAATTGATCACATGATACTATATATTTCATTTAGTTATTTTTATTATTTAGCTTAGTTACTTTTAAGTATATTGTAGAAGTGTATTGGTGCAATTGACGGGACACATGTTGCTGCTTGGGCACCAGCACAAAAACAAACCTCATACCGTGGCAGAAAGGTTCTTATTACTCAAAATGCTATGTGTGCATGCTCTTTCGATATGATGTTCACATTTGTTTACACGGGATGGGAAGGGACTGCAAATGATTCTAGAGTGTTCACAGATGCAGTGTTGAGTCCAGAGAATGAATTTCCTTTTCCAGAGGAATGTATGAATAAATATAGAAAAATAAATTGAAACTATTACTAACATTATTATCACATGCAAATAACGAATTAATTAACAGGATATTACTATGTTGTGGATGCTGGATATATAAATATGCATGGATTCTTGGCACCTTACCAAGGTGAGAGATATCATTTGCATGATTATAGGGGACCGCGCCAAGCACCAAGAGGTCCTACAGAATTATTCAATTATAGGCATTCTTCATTACGTAATGTAATTGAGCGGTGTTTTGGTGTGTTGAAAGCTCCTTTTCCAATTTTGAAATTGATGCCAAATTATCCTCCATGTAGGCAACGATGTATCGCTATTGCATGTTGTGTGTTACATAATTTTATCCGAAGAGAAGCACATCATGATAGGTTGTTCGAAGAGTTTCAAGTAGAAGACATGATTGTTGAGGGTGAAGATATGACTACACCAAATTTAGATATGTCTGCGGGAAATATTGCACAAATGACCTACATTAGAGATAAGATTGCACAAGATTTGTGGCTTGATTTCCCCCAAGGCTCTTGATTATGTTATTGTAATTTTTATATAGTTTTTTTTTTTTTTTGCAATGAACAAGTTTATGTAATATTTGATTTAGAAACTTGTGTGACTAGACACATTTAGTCATAGATAGTTAAGATATTAACTTGGATAATGATATCATGGAAGTCAATTTCGATCGACTAATTTAAACTAAGCCAAATGCATAGATATATTACTTTTTCTTAAATCTAATTTAATCCAAGCTCTTTGATTTTAGTAAAATGGGTCAAATGAGAAAAACATGTTTGGTGTGCATAATAAAAAATGAGTTGGACTAATTACATACATAAATGTATGAAAATGTTAGTTTAAAAAAATTTAAAATCCTCTTAATATTCACTGTTTTTGTCATTTTCACATATTCTTGCCAGACACGTTTTCATTGTTTTTGTTCTCTGAAAACAGTTTTCAACTAAGCTACCAGACGCGTTTTTGTTCTCTAAAAATGCTTGCTAAAAACATTACTAGACAGGCCTTATATTTTGAATTCTTTTAGGCCCTTGTTCGGTAACATTTTCGAAGAATGTTTTTTGAGAATTGAAACAAGAAAATGAATTTACATTTTCAGAAAATAAAAACAATGAAAACGTGTCTTGTAGGACAATTTGAAAATAATAATATGTGAGTTATTTTTCAAGTATATTTTTACTAATTTATTGTTGTAAAAAAATATTTTAAATAAAGGCTAAAATTATTATAAACAATGAAAAATGTATAATATGAGAATAATAAGTATAATTAAAAAAATTATAATGTTAGAAAAACCTAGATAATAAATTCTATTATCTTTAGTTTAAAATAAATATTTAAAGATAAATATGAAATTGAATAATATATGATGGTTTTATCATAAAATTAAGATACACTGGTGTAACAAAATAAAATAATGAAGTGCAATGAAAAAAAGAAAAAAACAATCGAGACCAATGCCTTTGGGTAGAAAATGAAAACGATAATTTGGTGTTTTCAATTTTTGTACATGAGTTTGAATTTGTTTTCAGAAAACGATTTCAATGAAAATAAAAACAACATACCGAACGCGTTTTTGGTAAAAAATGAAAATATAAAATGAAAACGGGGCCTTGAAAATGTTACCGAACGGCCCTTTAGGGGTCTACCATTTTTAATTAATATTTAATACTACCTCAATCAAAATCCAAACCCTAGCCACATGCCTATTTCCTCTTCATCTCTCTCACTCTCTTCCATTATCTTACCCCTATTGGTTTTCTTCTTCTGTATCTTCCCAAGACTGAAAATCTTTTTCATCTCTCTCTCTCCTAAAGAAAACCTAGCCTAAACTTCTTCTTCTCTTCTTCCTCTTCTCTCCGCACTGTCTAATTTCTCTTTTTGTTTCTTACTCTCCTTTGGTGCATCGATTGGATCTGTTTTGCTAGATAGTTTTTTTTGGTATCTTTTAAGGTTCAGATCTAGTTTTTCTTGTACGGATTCGTCGATTTGCTCCATTACTTTTTGTAAAAATATCGGTTAGGCTAAAGAGCCGGTCCAACGGGTGAAAAAGAGGAACCGAACGGGACCTAAACCGGTCCGAATTGGTCCAATTTTCTTTGGCATTTTAGTTAAAACCCAAATCGGACCGGATGAACAATACCAGTTCCAGTTCCAATTTTTCCTAAGAATCAGGTCAAACCGAACCATACCCAAGCCTACTTCTCTCAAAGACTGACCCAACTCACACCCGAGCGGAGCCACACTGGGACCAAGGTGTGGTCCTGGGCCCCCACTCAAGTTGTTTTTTATATTATAAAAATAATATACTGTTATGTATTTCTATGTATATTATTTCAAATACTTTACGTTTTGATATGTACCCACATGTGTTGTGGCGAACCTATTAAGGCATAAGGAGGTGCTTCAAATTGCCCATTTGCTCGGTTGGTGGTGGTGCACTCCAGGTGTACATATTACTAGGGATGGCAACGGGCGGTATGGTCCAGGTATGCCAATACCATCCCCGACCCCGATTCCTAACCCCACCCCGTCCCCATCCCCGTTTAATAGGTTTCGGGAATCCCCGCCCGTACCCGTCGGGGACCATTCCCCATACCCGCCCGAATCCCGACTTTTGCATAAACTCCATGTGCAAGAACTTGCCCCCGCTAATCCATATCAACTGAAACCATTTTCCACAATGCTCAATATCATATATTGAAACAATCAAAATTGTTGTAGATCTGGAGATTGCTATACAAATTACAAGTATAAGACCAAATCATCAAATCTATGCAGACAACCATATCACAATCAAACCCATGTAAATAGAACTAAAAAAAACCTAAAAAGGGATCTTGCACGGGTCTCAAACATGGAGTCCGAGCAAGAGGAAGAAGAAAATTGGAACCAGAAGAGAGAGAAAGAAGAAGAGAGAGAGAAAAGAAGAAGAAAAAGGAAGAAGAAGAAAAAGAAGAGAAGAAAAAATAAGAGGAAAAAGAAGAAGAGAAGAAAAAGAAGAGAGAAAAATGAAGAAGAAGAGAAGAAGAGAGTGAGTCGCACAGAGAAAGAAAAAGAAGAGAGAAAAGAAGAGTCTTTGTCCTCTTACTTTCATTTATTTTTATATTACTCCATTTACTTAAGTTTACAATGTAAATAAGGAAGTACCCCTATTTGGATTCAAATAAAAATACTAGAAAATTAAATTCCCACCAAATCAAAATATGAAAAATCGGTTTTAGTGCAAAATACGATTTAGGCTAAAAATGATGGCTCATTAAGTCAATATATACTTCATACTAAAATTCCATAAAATCCAGTTTTCTTATTTGATGTGTAAGGAATAAAAGCCGCCAAAAATTATCTTGAGAAAATGGTTATTCCGAAAAACCATTTTTCATACTTAGTCAATATTTTTACATATATGATATGAATGCATGAAGAGACCTAAATTTTTTTAGTTTTTGAAATTTTGATTTTTTTCTTTCTATTGGGTTTAATTGGGGGGGGCTACTCTTTGTCTATCTCTTGCAATTTTTCTGCTTAGAATGTATTTGTCTATCCATTTGTCGAGGACAATTATGATTGCAATCAATAAGCAATATAATTCTTGACATATGTGATATATATATACTATTTTTATTATGTATTGTGAGTTCGAATTTTTGATTCTTTATAATTTGTAAGAGGCCCCCACACACATGAAATCCTGGCTTCGCCACTGCTCACACCTAGTATGGGTCATGGCCCACACTCAACTTTGCTACCCATTTATACATGTACATAAAATATATTATTTTGCCCCACACATTTCTTAAAAAACTTAAAATAAGCCCATCAAAATCTCTTGTTAAAGCCTTGTGTATCTAGAGCTCCAATTAAACTTTGAAACACTCAACTTTTATATTTTCTAGTTGGCAAAAGTCACTTTTGGTTCCTGTGGTTTACCACTTTTACGACTAAGATCCATGTGGTTTCAATTTCATCACATTTGCCCATGTGATTTGCAATTCCAAACAATTCGAGGACATCTTCTAACTTCTGTTACTCAGTGAGGGGCATTTCAGTCAACAAATTATTAAAAAATTATTCTTTTTAAAAACTAAACAATATAACATAAAATTAATACAAAAAACATATATAACATAAATTTATTCCTTTTAAATAATCAGAAGAGACCCTTTTTTTGTTTGTGTTAGAAAAGGAAGATTAAATAATAATAATATTAACAAATTCAAATTTTAATTTAGAGGATGAGATCTAAAAAATGGAAAATAATAAAATAAAATCTCTTCATCTCCTCCCTCTCTCTCATGTCCCTTCCTCCTCCCCACAACTTTACCATCAGACCACAACCACCACCTAATCTGAAGCCACCCTCACCATCACCACTCCAACCCCACATAAGCCACAACTCACATAACCATACGCTAGCTCTCTTTCTCTCTCTCTCTCTCTCTCTCTCTCTCTCTCTCTCTCTCTCTCTCTCTCTCTCTCTCTCTCTCTCTCTCTCTCTCTCTCTCTCAACCAAAAACAAAGGATACAAAAATCAAAGTTTCAGTTGATAGGGTGTGCTGGGAAAGAGGAGGTGACAGGACCCAACCGAAATTCCACTTTGGAATCCGTGTCCAACACCTAGCCGTTGTTAGGCACGAATGACCAAAATACCCTTTTTGCCATAACCTCAAAACTGCTTTAGGGTTTGACTTCTACCAAAAAAGGGGCAAAGTCTCCCCTGAAAAAGGCTCATTCCCAACCAATTTCCACCTATAGAAAGCATAATTCTAAATCCACAAACGTTCAGCATGCACAATACATATTCACAGACATTATAACATAAACTCTGAATGGCCATAGGCCTTACAAACGTTTAGAGTTATATCAGAGCATATCTAATCAGATTAAGTTTATAACAAGGAATTTACAACTACAAGAAAGGAAATCCAACACAAGAAAAATTGGGAGAGTAGCGGAAGGAGGAATGCCCTCAAGTGGTGGTATAGTACTCGTCTATGGTATGGGGTGCAAAACAATAAAAGCGTGAGTAGACAAAAATAAATGTTATTAAAAATAATATGGACGTACTAACCCCTCCGTTTAAAAACCATTTTGAAAATCATTCAAACTGTTGTTCTATATTCGTACAAGAAAACAAGAATTCAAATTTATACATAATATTTCATGCCACAAGATAATTCATCAATTTCAATATAAAACATCTCAAAATTGTAAATATTTTCCACCTAGGTGTACCCCATAGAAAATTCGTCAATTCCCCTAGCAGAATCGGGTGATCAGCCCAAGATGTAAATCCTAGCAGAATCGAGGGACTCGAGGTCAACCCGAAACACAAATCCTAGTATAATCGGAGGACACGAGGTCAGCCCGAAACACAAATCCTAGCACCACAAGGTTCGGGCATCCTAGAGACTCATAGGGCTAATAGTCATACGCGCACAGACTCATCTGAAGGCAACAATTTGTCTGAAGACATTTTAATATCCAAAGGAAACTGGGATGTCCGTGGACATCATAATATCCGAAGGCAACAACTAGGGTGCCTATGGTGGTTTTGAAATCATTTCCTGAATATGTTATAAAACCATTTTTCCATAACACTACTTCCCAAAACCATTATTCCAAATCTTTTCTCAAGTCCAATTCTCAAACCATTCTCAACTTTCCAAGCAATCATAAGTTAACAACATGCATAAACATTTAAAATAATCTTGAACCAAATCTGAATAACAAATCATAAACATCATGTTTAGAAAATAAAAGCGATAAATAAATTATTCTTAAAACGTTTAATAAAGCCAACACATCAGGAAAAACCATTTATAAAATCAATGTCCACTCACAAGAAGTCCAAGCTTGCTTAACCATGATTGGGTACTTCTGGAGCGGTACATGGTGTTTGTGAACCTATTTGAGATCATACAAGATTTAGTTAATAAATATGCTCAATGATGAACATTTATTCAAAAACCTAATTTTGAAATTTAAAGTGTGTCTACGACTTCTAGAAAGTTCATAAGGCCATTCTAGTACTTTCCTAAGGATGAGACGGTCTCAGAAAACCCATGGTCAACTATAAGGTCAAATTTCCCAAGTCAACCGGTCCGCGGCACACAACCTCCGATTACTAATCCAAAAGTTTCTATAAGTTCAACACAATCCATTTAACATGTCCCAAGAGTTTGACCTCGATCGAGTGGTCGAATAAAAGTCGATCGCACGATCGGACGGCGACCGATTCTCCTAACCTTAGAATCATTGATTCTGAGTATCGGGACTTCGATTCTCGATCCACAAGTTCCTACACGATCCTAGAGGTATGTGGATTGACATATTTGAAAATGGGACTAATCGAACGGTCCGAACCTATCGAGCCCGGATATCGTTGAATAGATGCAATATCCGTTCGATAGTCAAACGGCAACCTATCGCTAATCCGACTATAGGGTTGTGCTCGGGACAACATGGGGAGTATTTTAGAACACAATGGGCCACCACAAGGTGGCCTACTCTCTGCCACGCACCGCCACTGACGGGTGGGTATCTTGAGTAATTTTCGGCGATCGGAAAAACTTCAATCAAACCTAAGGGAGCAAGTTTTGGTCTTGAACCCCGGCCAAAAAGTGGCCAAGTGGCTAAACACGGCCAAAGTCGCAGGCCAAAATGGGTATCTAGATCAACCCTTCAATCTTCAAAATCGACCCAAACTAACTACATAAACGGATAAAGCATGGAGAAAGGATGAAAATCCATACCTTACTTGTCAGAATCGACGGCCGGAGTTGCCGGAAAAAGCCCAAAACGGCCGGCGTTGGGGAGGGTTTTGGGTCACGCTTTTCGTCCAATTTCAGGCTATTCTCGGGTTTTTGAGTTCGATTGAGGGCTAGGTTAGGTATAGGAGACCTAGAGGAAGATTTTGCAAGTGGTGGCGTTGCCTAAGATGACCGGACGATGGCGATTTCGGTCAAAGAAGTCGAACAATCACTTTGCACAGTGACTATGTCAAAGGAGAAGAGAGAATAGCGAGGAGAGAGAGAGAGAGAGAGAGAGAGAGAGAGAGAGAGAGAGAGAGAGAGAGAGAGAGAGAGAGAGAGAGAGAGAGAGAGAGAAATGAGGGAAATGGAGAGAAAATCTAATTTTTAACACTTAATTTGCAACTTACGGTTATAACCTTACACTTCCGCATATCACAACTTCTTCGTTTCAACTCCAATTTAGGGCCACTACGTGTCTATGAACTCATGAGCTCAAGCACTATGCAATGGAACCGAGAAATTTTCTAAAACCAACCTCGTACAAATAGTCAACCCTAAACTACTAAGAAACCTTAAGGGTAAAATCATCCTTTGCTTTAAAAATTAGGAATTAAATAAATTCTTGGGGGCGGGATGTTACACGAGGGGTGTGGCTTGATTGATGCAAATGGTGTGGTGTTGTACTGGGCAAGGGAATATACTCATCAAAACCCAACACTCCACCACTCACCTCTAGGCCGATCCATAAAGACCACAAAGCTTGGGCACTTTGTGGTTGACTACAAAGGCCACAACAAGGCCAAATGGGATGCTTCATGTCGGGGCTCATGTTTTTGGTGGTGGTTTTGTCAATGAAGAGAGCCATGGTTCCATGATATAGCCCATAAATGGGGATGTGGTTTTTTATTTGTAAATCGGGATTGGAGGGGCAATGGCGGTTCTAGGATTCGAAAGCCGACCGGACAAAACTTATATACTAAACTTGACGGTACGAGTCAATTTCATTAATAAACATAAAAAGATACACATAGTGAGGGGAGACGTAATGAGCCTTTCCCTCAAATGCATCTATATCTACAAATACAAAAACTAAAATAAAAACCAAAAGTAAATGCAATGCAATACAAAACAACACTATTTAAATTTAAAATTTAACCATACGAAGCTTAGAACTCTTAAATTCGAAATTATTGATGCATTGTCGATAGTATTGGCAAACTTTCTTTCAATGTGGAGGATCATACAATCAGTAAGAAATTCATCACATATGGTGCTTCAAAGTCGATTCTTAATCATTCTCATACATGAGAAAGCTTGTTTCATTGTTGCTGTAGAAACAGGAAGAGTCAACACCAACCTAATCAACCTGGCAATCAAATAGTAGTTTTCCCCCAAAGTTGTTTCCATCAATTGTTGACATTGTATTAGATGATGACCCATCATTCTTTTTCTTAAAAAAAGATAAGAAGTTGTTGGTTGCAGAGAAGTTGCTTATGTCTGTTTTGCAGGGGTGGAGAAGAATATACATGGGAGGATGGGATGGTATGTTTGATAGGTTTGTATAGATATAATTTAAGTGGGCTGGACATATGTAGTGTAGGTAATATTTTTTTTACAAAAATTTGGGCGGGCATGAGCACATCTTGCCATAGGCTAGAAACGCCATTGAGTGGGGTGGCAGAGCTGTTGGTGGTCATGGGCTTAATGATGGTGGGTTTGGTTGTGGAGTGATAGCGGCGGTGTGTTTGTGCTCGCCTGTTAGTGCGTGTTGTTGTTTCGGCAATCAAGTTGGGAGAAGGGGAGAAAGAAGTCTTATTTTTATTTTAAAATGGTAATTTTCTTTAATTTATATTAATATTGTTTAGTTTTTTAAAAAGAATAATTTTTTAATAATTTATTGACTGAAATGCCCCGCACTAAGTAACATAAGTTGGAAGAATTTGACAAAAATTAGACAATGTCCTCAAATTGCTTGGCATTGCAAACCAAAAGGACAAAAGTGATCAAATTAAAACATAAGGACCTTAGTCTTAGTGGTAAAAATGATAAACCACATGAACCAAAAGTGACTTTTTGCATTTCTAGTTTTGCCCCCTCAACAACATTAAATGTCCACTTCTAGCTTTCTCTTCCCTTCTCTTTTATTTCTCCCTCTCCTCTCCCACAAACAAATGAAATATTTTTATTTTTCAATGAGAAGCACATCACTCGATGCCCTGAAGCTTTTCTTCCTTCTATCTTCTGTCTCTTTCTCCTTCCGTTTTTCTCCTTGCGTCTTATATCTAAAGAACATGAAACTGTAAGACAACAAAAACTCTTCCTAAGTAGGTTGTGTGTTGTATTTTTGGCCCGCAAAGAGAAAAAATTCTAGATCCGTCATTGCTCTCACTTAATCTTGTATAGTTCGTGTTCATGTGCTCAATGACACCATACATTTACTTGGTTGAGAACTTGAGATTGACTATTTTAACAAAAACAAAATCGGGTTTAGTTATTTTAATGAATAAATGACAGCGTTAATTATCTTTCTCTTTTTTCTGATAACTTGAGGCAATATAACCCAGTTCAGTTGTCCCTCTGCTTCAGTCTGCATTAATTCATCTGATCCTCCAATGCTGGAATCTCTCAGATACGCTCAAAGCTCAGACAAAATGAAAAAGCTAAAGCTGCTTTTTCTGACTTCTTATGGCCACAATTCAAATTCCTTCCCATTTTTCCTTTCCTTTGACTCCAAATCTGCTGACAGTCGATGCCATTCTTGGTTGTCTGGTTAAAACCTTCTTCAGGTTCATTTTGAGTTTAAAACAGTGGTTGGAGCAATTCTTTCAGAAATATACTACTCTTTATGAAAGAGCACTGCTAGCCGCAACTATGGCAATCGAGGTATGCTCGGAGATTTCTAGCCCTGGATTTAGTCCAAGAATTTCATTTTCTCATGATCTAGACAAGGCATGTCCTGTGCCAAAATAAGGCCAACGATTAGACTCTTCTCTCTTAGATTCAAGCTCTGATTTCGACTTCTGCATTGTCAATAACCTTAAGCTAGAGTTGTCTTCTGCAGACGAGCTTTTCTCCAATGGGAAAATTCTTCCTGTCCAAATCAAGAGAAATCTCAATTCCATTGCCACCAAAGAAACACATCAGCCTGATGAGGCTGTTAATCCTCCACCTGCTCATCATCATTCAACAACCAATGTTGATGAAGATGAAGATGAAGATGAGAAGCCTCCAACAAAGCCTTTCTGGCAGTTCTGGCGAAGTAGCAGCCTCAATTGTGACACTGCTCGCGGCAAGAGCTTAATTCGGTCATTACAATTTCTGTCAAGAAGCAATTCAACTGGGTCAGCTCCAAACGCAAAGCAAAAAATAAAAATAAAAAACAGGAGGGGGATGAAACTTCAACGAGACCCAAACTGAGAATATTCAGACACAGAATCTCATCGCAAATCAAGTTCAACAATATATATTATATATACATATACTTCAAGTATAACGTGCAGTTTTCTTATATATGCCTTTAACCATTTGACAGAGAAATTTCTACCATTTGAAAAAATAATACCTTAACCGGGCTTGCTTGAAGCAAGCTCGGACTAAGTTCGGTCCAAGTCGGGCTACAGGCCGGTCCAGCTCATTAGACTTAATTTTTTGATTCAGGTTCGGTTTAAGTTTTCATGTCGTGCCAAAGACAGCCCACTAATATTCGTGCTTGTGCCGTGCCGTGCTCCACTTAAACAGGTTAGTCTTGTGCCGTGCTCCACTTAAACGGACTAAGCTCGTGCCGTGCTAGGCCAGACCATCCCGTTTGACACCTTTGGGTGAGAGATTCTGTGGTTTTTCTGTTTCCTGTGGGCTTAAGTTAACCCTCCACTTGCAATTGCAAAAAATGACGTGTTGTCTCAAACTCCGACTGCCTTCGCTCATTTGACCCATCGTCGCCAACTAGGGCTTCAAGCAATTACTGTTTCAACCCAACCCATTAGTCAAATGTCAAACACCCAAGAAAATATCATTTATTTTATTCAGGATTTTCCATGCCCAGAACCCAATTTTTTCTTCTTTCGAATTTTTCCAAGTCCTCATAAAAATCTTACAACGGTAAAAAATTAAAATAGATTACCAAAATAAGCTATTTTAAACAGAACCAATGAGACAATGCGTAATTCCATCCAAATGCTAATCTTTGAAACTTACATACAACATCGAAAATACAAAATTTCGGACAATCATTACACTAGTTATAGAATTATATGAATTGAAAAGGATAAATTAATTAATTAAAAGAATAAAGGAGCAAATATTACATAAAGATGTGATTGTATAAAACCCTGGTCCGCATTTTTTCTTCATCCAAAAAAGAAATGTAAGAATTCGACATAATTGCAGACTACAGATCCCTATAAATTTTGTTGTTCACCCCCACCCTATACAGTTGCAGTTCTGTTGATTTGGCAGTAATGCTAATCTTCGTGTTGGCAGGCACAAAGAAAACCTCACCCTCTTCAACTATATCATCCCCCTCCTTCACAATATCACCCTCGGGCAGATCTGCATCAAAATGTCCTTTCCCAGCAGTGAATAGGAAAAGGGATGGTCCTAGGACTGAGGGAAAAATTACCGATGCGGACTGAGGAAGATTACAGCAATCAACTTCGAATTCTTCGAAAGGTGGGAGATACCTTCTTGTGTATGGATTCAAAGAAACTCCTTGCAAAATCTCAGGAGAACCCTGCAAAACAATAGAAAACAGATTAGAAGCAGCTGATACTATAACAAAGTAAAGTAAAATATCCCCATCATATGACATTCAGCACATAGTGGGGATCATATGCACAAGAGAGAAAAGAGGTGTGAGAAAGAAAAAAATAATGCAACAAAAACAAACAATGGTTTAAAACGCCCGTCTCCTCCAAAAGACATGATGGCAATACCCAATCAATCACTGATGGATGGGATAGCTATAATGTCAAGGCAAATGCACAAATCTAATGTTATTGGACAAAGTGACAGATGGTGCATGCCTCTAGAAAAGGAAAGACAATCTGGCAAGTATAGAATCAAATTTTATAGTTACCTGTCTGTATTTAAGCATAGAAAGAAGCGTTTGGACATCCAGTGGTTTTGAGGTAAGACCGGCACGAACAACATTGTCAGAAGTTGCCATACACTCAATGCATTCACCAGAAATATATGCATGGGGCTCATTTGGCCCAAGACTTATTGCTTCACCACGGTTCAGCTTCACATAGTTAAGAAAAAATGCTGCTATTGCACCCACATCAGCTGGAAATTGACTCTCCAATCTGAGTGCCAGTTGTTCTTTAACAGTCAATTGCCTTTTCTGGTCCAATGAAGGAGAAAATATGGTAATTGAGAAAAAATACCTAGTGATGCAGTCAACATGAACATGGTGGATAATGATGGCACTTCAGTTATACTGACGATTGAAACAACAATGTTCAAGTCTTAAATTGAAACACCACCATACTTCACACTTTTTCCATAAAATCTAAACAAAATTAGTTGGAATTGTCATCTCTTTTTATCTCAGTGGTCAATGACTAGATTATATTTACATCTATTTAGCACTTCCAAAAGGAAGCTCTTAGAGCTTTCATAATTTGTATCAATAGCACAACATCTAACTGTGATTTTTGTTATTGCGGGTTACATCCTTCAATATGATTAAAGAAAAGAATCACTTTAATGCCAACAATAAAAATATGCACTAAAACTTTATACAACTAACATAACTTGAAATTACCTTTTTCTCTAGATTAAGACGCCTTTTCAGTTTAGATATCATCTCAGAAATTGTATCTTTACTTAGTAACATAACTCGACTGAAGATGGACTCTAAATCCGTTTTTGCTTTCCCATTCTCATGCTGCTCATTAACAAGTAGAATTCTCTCTGCATCTCCAACCCCAACCAACTCTGCAATCTCAGGAACACTGCTAAGCATGTCTTTTAGCTCCTGGAATATATAAAACATGCAACAAGTACAAGCAAATCAGATGGAGTATGAGAAATGAGAAATTGTTTGATAAGTACAAGGAGAATGAGAAATCAAGGGAAATCATAAACAGGTTTCTTTATGGATTTCATTATGTATATCCAAACCAAGTCTTTATCTATTGATTTCAACTGCAATCTTTCCCTTCTTACAGCGGAACTGATTGCAACATACTCTGTATCATGACATGCAGTAACAACTAAAAGCATAGGCAGAGTTTATGCTCCATTACTAAGGATCTGAACAATAGCACCTATATAACTCACAGACAGTTCACATGAAATTGATAAAATGTGCAGAAAAGGACGTCCTTGCAGACCTTTTAAAATAGTACATTATTATGATTATCTCCTTAGAGTTATGATCATATTCAATACAAATATGCCCAACAAAAAGCCAGACCAAATGACCTCCAAATGATGATTTCTGTCTTACCTTGACACTAATAAACCCACAAAGAGCCTCGAACTCTGTCAATGCCAATGCCATTTCAGGCTTGTGATTGTCATCTCTGTAAACATTTGGGTGTAACTTGTGCAGCACCCTAGCTAGTTCTTTATCCGGATGAGCCTGTATTGATAAGGCCTTCCCAACCGAAAGTACCTAAAATCCCACAATAAACCCAAAGTCCATAATCTTAGCGCACCAATTAAACATATTCATCCAGTCAAAATTAAAGTCCACGCAGTATAAAAAAAAACAACAACATTTTGCAGGAGAAAGTTCTAAATCTCTAAATCTCACATTTATAATGTGTTTGACCAAAAGAAAGAACATAATGAGTGTTCAGCTTCGAGAAAATTGGATTCCCAAGCATACACTCGTTTAGTATCCAATTTTCCTTTCTTTGTCCGCATTTTCTCAGCAAACAAACAGAGAACGCGGAACCATACCTTGCACAAGAAGGGAAGATCAGCACCCCACTTGTCAACAACCTTGTCCCCAAGCACACTGGGATCCTGAGCGATCCAGGCCTTGAGGCTCACGGGCTCCGATCCGGAATCGGCGTAGGACGGCCCGGATTCATGCGTCCCGATCCAGAACTCGGCGTAGGGCTTGGCCGAATCGATATCCGACCCGGAATTCAGCGCGAAAAGCCTGGCGACCTCGGAATGGCGGCCGACAATGCCCCAATCGTAATTCTTGACGGAGCATCTGAGCCTGACGGGCATCCGGCTCCGCTTCCTCTTCTTCTTCATGTTCTTGTCCCAGGGCTCCATGTTCTTGTCCCAGGGCTCCATGTTCTCATTTCGGGAAAATCGAAAGAAAGGTAGGGAGGGAAATGAGGGGCCGTGTCGGTTGTGAAATGCGGAGGGTAGCGCGTACGATAATCGATAGTCAAAACTGTCAGCGTCGGCCCGTTTGGGTCAATGCAGTCGGATCCCATTTAGATCTGAATATCTGCCGTTTGGTTTGGTAAAAGTCAGCATATTAAGGTGGCGTTCGGTAACATTTTCCCACGCGGTTTTCCGTTTTCCAGAAGAAAGAAACAAGCCAATCTGCGTTTGGTGCTGTAAACTTTGAAAACACGGAAAACAAAGTTAGAAAACATACTTTCTTCTATAAGTTAGAAAACAGTTTTTTGTTTTTCCCGTTTTCAAAGGTGAAGTGAAATCACGGGAAATGGTTTAATAGAAGAGCAAAGAAACTCACACGAAAAGAGAAAATACCCAAGTGCATCTCTCAGCGTTCCTACATCTCTCTCTCTCTCAGCATTCATAAAATAACTCATCCTGCAAGTGCATTTCTGATGCTTGGCAAATGGTTGAAATATAAATATATCATAAAGAAGAAAGAAAAAAAAAAGCCACTTCTTACCGTAGAACAAAATATCCATAATATCCCGATATTTCCAACGAAATTTTCTTATTTTTGAACTAGATATTTCCGATACCATCGATATTTTAGATCTCCATGAACCAAAATATTGATAATATCGACGTGAGCAACCTAAATATCGATAATATCCAGGATATTTATTGAAATTTCCGTATTTTTGAATTTCACCGATATTTCGATACTATCGATATTTTATTCCTTTCTTACTAATAAGTGAAATGATATTATCCGAGGACATGTGTCATGTCCATGTGAAAAGCTGGTTGAGTGAGTTGATATGACATAGAAAAAGATTGGAACAAAAACAAGAAATAATCAATTGTAAAAAATAATACAAATATATAAGGGCCCAACCGGGTTCGAACCGGTGACCTCTTGATCTGCAGTCAAATGCTCTACCACTGAGCTATGGACCCATTTGCTTGTTAACTTTCCTCGTGTTGCATATTTATTTGAGCTTTCTTTTCTTTTTTGGGTGTATGTAAATCAGCCCTTTACTTGGGCCTGAATAGTTTTATTTATTATGAGGCCTACCCATAGTGGCCCAGAAAAATAAACGTATCCTGTTTTGGTGTTTCCAACTATGGTTGGCATTTTTCTTGAATTTTTTTTCACTGACTTTTAAATTCCTTTTTTTTGGTCATTTGCTAGAGAGGAAGAGGGGAGTATTATATTGGGTTGCCTCAAGATTGTCTCGTATGTGAATTGAACCCGGATGCACTTGAGAGAGGAGGGATATAGTTTGACCCACTTTTCCAATGTGGTGGCACCATGTGCATTAAATTCCAGTTAATCATGGTTAGATTGTAAAATATGCATTTAGATTTAGAAACTAATTGATGTTTCCACTGTTTGCATAATATTGCATGACATGATGTTTCAACCTTACCAAAAACTGCGGATGAATGTGGCCAAATCTTAGGAAGCTACCAGAAACATTCAAACATTCAAACATTCAACACAGCCACAACAAATCAAAAGAAAGAAGAGATACCTAATATTCTACTAAAATTTGCCATAAACTTAACATGTTAACAATGGATATAATCTGAAATGTAATCCAAGAAAATAACCCACTTAAAGTAAAACCATTGAGCTATTGAAGCATCTAAAAATGAATTACATGATGAAACTTTAGATTAGTTTCTAGAGAACAACATCAAGCCATCATCAACCTCTCTGCGTCTCGCAGTACCCTCCCACAAGGCCAAGGACCGCACCACAAATGCCGAACCCGCCACGATCAAAGCAGCAAACACCGTAGGCACAAAGAAATCCAAGTTGGACCGCCGAACCATGTTAGCCGGGAAGCACATTGCCTCTCTTGGATAATCCAAGGGTATTCTAACAAACCCCTCTCCAGCACAAGACTTGGAGAAGGGTGAGGAGGGAGATATGGCCGTGACAAACGCGATCTCAGGAGAGAATGACGCCACGGCCACTGTCACTGTCAGAAAAAGCGTCCAGGTGGCTGCATAGAGAAACGCAGGCCACCTGGACGCAACGGCTCTGAGGATTGAGGGGAAGAAGGAGAGAGACATGTCACAAAGTTGTGGAGGAAGGTGAGTTTAGGGTGTCAGGGTGTTAACAACATTTATGGGACGGAAGAGAAGGGGGTGGAAGCACGTTGAGTGTTGCTGATCATTTTCAATTCTTCATGGTTTTTTATTGTTATTACAAAATTGTCCCTTGGTCGTTGGTTCAGTTGCATCGTTTCGCGCTTTAGAGGCTCTCACGATTTTCTTCTGTAATAATTAATTAAACTTTCATTTCACCCACCACACAAAAAAAAGGTCAATTAATGAATATTCAAATTTATTAGATGAACCAGTCCAAGTTCCACTATCAAGCCTAGGATGGACAAACTCAGGTAGTGTACGTAGGAGGTTGAAGATGAATTCTGAAAACCAAATCATGGAATGCTGCTGTAGTTGGCAAGCCAATGGATCTTCAAAAGGTAATTATTTGTAGAGAAAAGTTCATCTCTTTGAGACCAAGAAATATTGGAGAACCAAAAGCATGTAAAGCAAAGCTGAGGCACGCAAATTGGTCTCTTAGCTAGAAATATTGAAAAACAATCGACCGCTATTTTCAGTATAATAGCAAGACGCAAGCTCACATCATTTGCTTACAAACCAGGATTCGAAATAAGCTTTGCTATAGCCAACGAAATTTCGAACTGAACAATTATATACCACTTTCAACTTGCCAAGCCTATAACTGCTGCATCAGGGAGGTGACCCCCGGCAACTTCTGGGACCGTGCGTATATCATATCGCTGCTCAGGATGTGATGCCATTAGCATCAAACCCATGTTGCTGCAATGGAAGTGAACTCAGATGCAGCCAGGAAGATGTCCTTGCAGTTGTCAACTATAAATTAGTCATCTGTGGAATGTCCAAGCTCGCCATTTTTGGCAAGTAGCAACTTGCATGATCACATGTAACAAGTCACCAGACCGGGCGTCTGTACCCTCCTGCAAACTGTCTGCAATTATTGAGTAGATCTCCTTCTCCAGTCTCCAGACCATTTTATTTTTCTCAGTCTGAGAAATCTGAGTCAAATGACCATAAGAGATGAGGAATGAAGGAGCACTCAACAATGCCACCTTAGCTTCACACTCCACTGTTGTGCATGTTACACTTAAAATATCACCTTGACTCAATGGGAAATACTTCATTCAAAACTTTAGAAACCAGTAGACAAGGACATGTTTCTCCTTTTCTGATATCAAACAAGGTGACCATGAGAAAATTTCAAGACTTTGAATCCCAAGTTTTCCACCAAGTTTGAATCAGTCGGAGAACGAGAGAGGTTTGTACAAACCTTATAATTACACATGAAGGGAAGGATGAATTTACCTTAACAAGGCAAACCCCATGAGTAGTCCTTGTACTCATCGTGGCCTTAATAGGATCTTTGCCCTGAAAAAAAATATTTGTATTCCTTCATCACAGTCATTACCAAACACCATCCATGAGCAAATCAGAGGTTCAGCCATCCATTTTAGGACATCCGCAAGTTTTGACCCGCATATTTGCAGATTCAACAATTAACAAATCCTGCATGATTCCAACTTTATTTACTCCAATAAGCATTGCAGTGCCAAAATCCAAGTTAAGTCAGCAAGCCAAAATCTCCCATCTTGAAATTTACCTTCACTTTGTACATGTAAAGCTGGGGAGCTTTTTGTTTTTCGTTACTAGGACCAATGTGCACCATTTGTTAATGACCTTAATAATAAAGGTGCCAATCCTTCTGAAGATGAGCAGGTTTACCCAAGTCAAATGATCTGAAGAGAATTCCCTAACAAGGTGCCAATCCTCTTGTTATAATGTAAAGCCTCATCAATATTTGTCACTCATATTTATGTCAATGGACAAAGGGTTGAAAATTACAAAATAAGAAGCAAAAACCAATAGCAATGAGAAGGCCAGATTAAGAGGACCGATTTCAGATATGCTTAAGAGTACGAATTGCCTTTAGAGGACTGATATAGATTACTATGCATGATCATAATGAATCTCCTTACATTGAAGACTGATAAAAACAACTAAAATGAGTGACAGAAAATGGAAATAGCTAAGTTGGTTCAGTAGTTCACGTATTTGAGGACCAACCAGACTGAGCAGCAGGACTTATAGTGAAAGAGTTCAAAGTTATTACAGACCAGATTATAAATCTTGGGAACAAGTCTAACTGTTTTGGCGTTTAATGCCAACAAAAAGTACCACAAAGAAACTTTCAAGAACAGAGACAACTTGAGGGTCCAAGACATGTACCAGGCAGAAAGTTAAGTTCCAGAAGAGCTGCAACTCTGGATATCATTCATCACTGTCATCCTTTTAGTTCTACTGTCCACGACTTTTTTCTTTTTGGCAATGGGTGGCATCCCCCTCTCATATACTGCCCCTCCCTGTCGCAGTCCAGACTCAAATGGAATGCATACCATACCACACGATAAACAGACCATTTGACTATTATCTACAACTATAACATACATAGCTAAGTTGGAAACTTAACATAACAACAGTCTGTGCCAGGATGAAATACTTTACCAAATTGCTCAGTCCACAGCTTGAAATACGGGAATTTGAGTTAGAGAACAGATAGATGCGAGGTTTCCTTCTAATTTTCCCACCATCAGCTTGTAGGTCCATTGACACCATCCTCCTCATTCCAAAAATGGGCCCCAATATTAAAGGAAAGAGACCATATCCCTTCCCTGCAAACTTCTTTTACTCTGAGACTTCACCCAAAGAACATAACAGAGGCAAATGAAAAAACACCATACAAGAAACCAAATAACGGCAGTGAATACACAGGAGATGACAATTTCTGCCATCATTCCAGTAATCAGCGCCAGAATTACAACACTGGCTTGCTTATACTGAAGGTCTTGATGCTATTAGGAAGCATAAACTAATAATACACTACCAAACAACGCTGCTTCTCACAATTAGTTATTAGAGTAAATCTCCAAAACTATCCAGAACTTGCCACATTTTTTACCAAAAAAAAGGGAATACACACCATTAGGTGATGCAGCATTGAAAGAGAGACCCTATAAGAGTTTCCAACTCTTAGCCAAACCGTATAAGTTAATATGTGAACAGACAAGGATATAAGTACTTTTGCAACATACATGGATACCACTACCACACCTCCCAGGGATACATTCAAATTCATGACTTAGAACAACACAACTCACCGCATGCAACTACCAATTAAGATGGCTGCATATACATACTTCAGAACGATGTTGATGAGCACAAACTCTCCACATTCAGCTATAAGTGCACTGTTAGGAAAAATATGAACACGAAAGTCATGAAACCCATATAGAGAGACATTTCTACAACACTTTCCACAGGCAGGCTAAGCAACAAAACATGTCAATGCACTTCCTGCATAAGGACCTAGTTTTCTGGTAAATTACACTCACAAATAAAAGAAGTGAATCATGTTACTCCATGAAGGGAATCGCTTTGGATCAGAATCCCATTGCAAAACTTGAAGTGTTTTTGCTGTAATATCATTGTAAAAATACGCATGCTAGCATGTGTTGGACATATAAAATCATTAACTACAGCAACCCGTATCAAGAAAACAAAAGACTCAGACTTCAAACAATCCAGGGACCAAACCCAACATCAGAATAATGGTAAACAAAAACAGATATGAATTTGGGCAATTTCCATAGTGAATAAAATGATTACACTCCCACATCACACATGTAAACATCCACATCGGAGTACGGAACAAGTAAATATCGCATTTTCATATTATGAATACAAATTAAAGAAGAATACTCGTAAATTTAAATAAAGATAGGCAATTGGGTAAAACGTACTTCCATTAGAAATTCCAACTACGATAGAACGAGATTAGTACTTACATGAAAAGCATCAAAACCCACAAACCCTAACCCTAATTTCTTCACACCCCCATTCCTTAAACCCAAAACACAGAAACAACCCAACGATTTAAGAGCTAGTAAACTTGGTAACAGCCTTGGTCCCCTCCGAAACAGCGTGCTTGGCGAGCTCACCAGGAAGCACAAGTCTCACAGCAGTCTGGATCTCCCGAGAAGTAATCGTCGGCTTCTTGTTGTACCTTGCGAGCCTCGAAGACTCCTGAGCGAGCTTCTCGAAGATGTCGTTGATGAAGCTGTTCATGATGCCCATGGCCTTACTGGAGATCCCAATATCTGGGTGGACCTGCTTCAACACCTTGAAGATGTAGATCTTGTAAGTCTCTACGCTCTTCTTCGATCTCTTCTTCTTCTTATCTCCGGCAGCGGCTCCGGCTTCCTTCGGGAGCTTCTTGCCGGCCTTGGGCTTCTTCTCAGCTGGGGCTTTCTCAGCCACCGTCGACTTCTTTTCCTCAGCTGGCTTTTTCTCGGCGGGCTTCTTCTCACCTTTGGGCGCCATTGGAAATTCTCTTTTTCTCGGTGAGAGAAATGTAAACTTTGACGAGAGGAAATTGAAAGGACTTGCAAATTGTGAGATAAAAAGGAAGGGGTTAGGGCCTAATATTTATACTAGGTCGCTTCTCCGTCGTTTTGTATGAAAGGTGCGGATCGGTGACGTGGCGTGGAATGGCCGTTGGATTTTGTGGAGTAAAATTGGAGATCGACGGCTTCAATTCATGCGTAAAGTACTGGTTTGCTTGTTAATTGGGGTGTGTACGTGGTGTGTTTTGCTTGGTTTAAATGAGAAGGTGCGGATCGATGAGCTGGGACTAAAGTGGCGATTGTTGTTTTATGTCTGGTGGATTATGTTTTGGAGTTAATTTACACTAAGATAGAATCAATGAGGTTAATTCGCATACTAAATGAGTATATGCTTGGGTATCATGTATACGTGTATGAGTCCTAAGAGCATCCACAATCATGCTCTCTATTTTTTAGTTAAATTTTAACTAAAAATATGTACAAGTTGTTTTAGGAGCTCTCTATAAAATTTAAACTTCAATCATGTTCTCTAGTTTAGGGAGTCATAAATGCTATAACTCTTTTTTAATTGGTTCATCTCTATTAAAAAATAATATAAAAAATAGTTAACATTAATTAAAGGTTTGAAATACTCATTAAATAAAGCAGCATTCAATTATAGGGAGTCACTAGGAGTTCTTTCTCTCTCCTCAGATTTAGGAGCTCCTAGAGGTCTCCCTATTTTAGGAGGTGGATAGGGAGCATGGTTGGAGTTGTATTTTTCCAATTCCTCCCTAAAATTTGTCTAAGGAGGTGATTTAGGGGGGTTCAGATCTTCTGTCCATGTTTTTGTGTGTCCTTCTCTGTCCATGGGTTAATTTTATGACACATGGCATTATTTTATTATTTTATTTGTATTAAAAGATAAAAGCATTAATTTATTAAAGTATTATTAAGTGGAATTCCACATGTCAAAAAAGTAATGCATAGACAGAGAGGGACACACAAAAACAGGGACAGAAGATCTAGACTCGATTTAGGGAGCCCATTGAGGATGCTCCAAGTACCGAGATAGCATTTGTGCGCCCAATTCATGGCTCACTATCTCCCCTACAGTTGGAATCTCGTGCAGTACAAATGCTAGAAATCATTGAGGTTTTTTTTATTATTTATAGATTCTGGAATTGTATTCATAATTCAGTCAAAAAGCCACTAACCACAAAGGGTCATTACAAACTAGTCACAAAGGGTCATTACAATAACGGAGCAATCGAACATCAAAATTAAGAAAATCTAGGACTCTTCCATTAACGATCACATATGATCGAAGAAACTTTGGCATAGACATGCCAACCAAGAGTGCTAACTCAGAACAATAAGAAATAGATAAAGCTTGAAAAACCAAGTCATAACAAAAACAAATAAAACTCTCACAAACGATATGTGAAAAACTCTCACAGAATGAGAGGTGAAAACTACACAGAAAACCCAAAAGTCTTTGTGACTTATTCAAAACATGAAGAAATCGCAAAAATTATGGTGGTAGAGATCCGACACCAAAACTCATATAGTGATCCGATATCGAGATGCATATGCCTGTAATGGGTAAAGGAAAATCATTACAAAACGAAGACAAATAAGGGAAACTTTATGTCTCTGAAAATTGGGGAAAAAAATGAGAAAAGAAAAAGGGAGAAGGGGAGGACGGGAGGACGGGAGAAGGGGAAAGGGGAGGAAGAGATGAGTGTAGAAGGGAGGAAGAACAGTGGCCTCCTCCCCCCTCAAAGTGAAAATGGTTGTAGAGTGTTTTTTGGGAGAGAGTGCTAGGGTTTTTGTCTTAAATCATTGAGGTAGTTAAGTTAATGATTTTCACTTCATAAGACTATAAGTAAGAAATTTTGCTTCAAATTTATAGTATACAATTGATGTGTTTAACTTCACATGAATATTAGATTTGAACATGTGTATGTTTTAGATATAGGAAAGACAAAAAAATATAAGTGTGTATTGTAATTGTGCTAAATAGCCAAAAAACCTAAAAAGATGAAAAGAATATTCGACTTAGGCTTAAAACACAAAGCCGCCCAATAGTAATTTGGTTTCATTTGGCTTCTCTCTCATTTTAAGCTACATTCAATAAATAAATCGTCATATCGGTACGTAAATTCCTTTTGTTACATTCAATAAGTAATTGTCATGTTATTTATATGCTAAAGGAGTTGGTATTACAATTTATATTCAATAACTAATTTTCATGTTATCTGCTAAATGAGTTGGTATTTGATATTACAAAAGCTAGGCAATAAGAAAGAGTATAAATCGAGATACGCTAACTGGTAATTTATAATTATTTTTTGAGGGTTTGTTTTATTGAGATGAGCGATAATATATTAAACTCACACACATTACACGGATGCTAGAATTTGAACCTACGACTTTGTGTGAGAGAGTAAATAGTTCAAACTACTACGAATCATTTTATGGTAATTTATAATTTAATTTCGAACATTATAATTTCTTTTTGAAAAGTTAAAACTAGTAACTAAATAAATTAAGAAATAAACCAATATTTTCCTTGGCAAAATTTAATCCCTTCTTCTCTCTCTCCCTCCATAATCAGCAGCATCCATAATCCAACAAGTATATACACAATCCACAGCCACCTTCACTCTCGACATCGATAAAAACCGACCAATTACCCAGTCTCCCAATCCCCAACAAAATTCAAACCAATCCAATGAATTTTCTTGATGCTAAGAACAACCCAACAAATCAAACAAAAGCTACTCAGAGCCCAATTGACTGACGACTGTATATGAGTACATCTTCAACCTCAGATGGCTCAAATCTAAACCCAAAAAAGTAGACACTTTCATTTCAAACCCAAAATGAAGCTCACTCGCCCTCATCGTCCTCTCACAAACTCTCTCATTCACTCAAAACCCAGAAATCTCTGCTCCTCTTCCAAACCTACCTCCCAAGATAATGACGAAAATGACGACTCCCACTTCGTTTCGAGCCTAACCGACGTCGTTCGAGGAAAGCAGAGCTGGAAAGTCGCCGTCAACGACCCCTTCATTTCAATCGCATTGAAGCCCCATCACGTTGAGAAGGTTCTGATCCAGAATGTAAGGAATCCCAGGTTAGCTTTGCGGTTTTTCAATTTCTTGGGCTTGCACAAAAGCTTCAATCACTCTACGACGTCGTTTTGCATTTTGATTCATGCCCTGGTTCAGTCCAATCTCTTTTGGCCTGCCTCCTCGCTTTTACAGACCCTCTTGCTACGTGGTTTGAACCCAAATGAGGTTTTTCAGTCTTTGTTGAATTCTTATAGGAAACTTAACTGCTCGTCGAATTTGGGTTTTGATTTGTTGGTTCAAAATTATGTGCAAAATAAGAGAGTGTTGGATGGTGTTGTGGTTGTGAGGCTCATGAGGGAGTGTGAAATTTTGGCTGAGGTTAGAACCTTGAATGCCCTCTTAAATGGGTTGGTGAGAATTAGGCATTTCAATATGGTTCTGCAACTTTTTGATGAGTTTGTCAATGTAGGTCTTCGGCCCGATGCTTATATGTACACGGCTGTGGTTAGGAGCTTGTGTGAATTGAAAGATGTACACAAGGCTAAGGAAGTGATTCAGTACGCGGAATCGAATAAGTGCGAGTTGAGTGTTGTTACATATAATGTGTTGATTCATGGACTCTGCAAGTGCCAGAGGGCATGGGAGGCTGTAGAGATCAAGAATTTATTGGGGCCAAAGGGATTGAAAGCAGACATGGTGACGTATTGTACATTGGTGCTTGGCTTGTGCAAGGTGCAAGAATTTGGGGTTGGTGTGGAGCTAATGAATGAAATGATTGAGCTGGGATTTGTTCCAAGTGAAGCGGCTCTTTCGGGTCTCATGGAGGGACTGAGGAGGAAGGGAAAGATTGAAGATGCTTTTGATTTAGTGAATCGAATGGGAGAAGCTGGGGTGGTGCCTAATTTGTTTCCTTATAATTCATTGATCAATTCTTTGTGTAAGGATGGGAAACTGGAGGAAGCAGAATTACTCTTTGATAACATGGGCAAGAAAGGTATGTTTCCCAATGATGTAACATATTCTATTTTGATTGATTCCTTCTGCCGAAGAGGAATGTTGGATGTTGCACTTTGTTATTTTGGTAAAATGACCAATGCTGGGATTAGAGTAACTGTGTATCCCTACAATTCTTTGATAAACGGGCAATGCAAGTTTGGAAAATTGAGTGTGGCAGAATCTCTCTTCAGTGAGATGATGAATAAAGGAGTGGCTGCAACCGTTGTAACCTATACATCATTGATAAGTGGATACTGCAAAGAAGGAGAAATGCACAAGGTATTTAGGCTGTATCATGAAATGATGGCAAAAGGCATCGCACCAAACACTTATACCTTCACTGTAATCATTTCAGGTCTTTGTCGTGCAAATATGATGGGTGAAGCAACTAAGTTCTTTGATGAAATGGTGGAAAGGGGCATTTTGCCAAATGAGGTCACTTATAATCTTATGATTGATGGGCACTGTCGAGAAGGCAACACGGTTAGAGCCTTTGAATTGCTTGATGAAATGGTCAAAAAGGGACTTGTACCAGACACATATACATATAGACCTCTAATAAGTGGTCTTTGTTCAACAGGTAGAGTGTCTGAAGCCAAAAAGTTTGTAGATGACCTTCACAAAGAGAATTATAAGTTAAATGAGATGTGCTATAGTGCACTACTACATGGTTATTGCAAGGAAGGAAGATTGCATGATGCATTAGGTGCTTGTCGTGAGATGATTGAAAGAGGAGTAGACATGGATCTTGTGTGTTATGCGGTACTCATTTTTGGAGCTTTAAAGCAACAGGATACTGGAAGATTATTTGGTCTCTTTAACGAGATGCATAATCAGGGACTGAGGCCTGATAATGTAATATATACAAGTATGATTGATGTATATGGGAAAACAGGAAAACTTGACAAGGCATTTGGAGTTTGGGATATAATGGTTGGTGAAGGATGCTTACCTAACGTTGTGACGTACACTTCCTTGGTATATGGGTTATGTAAGGCAGGTTATATGGATAAAGCAGAGCTTCTTTGTAAGGATATGCTCATCGGTGATACCCTTCCCAATCATGTTACATATGGTTGTTTCTTAGATTACCTTAGCAAAGAAGGAAGCATGGAAAAAGCTATACAGCTGCATAATGCTTTGCTTGCGGGGTTGTCGGCAAACACTGTCACATACAATATACTTATCAGGGGTTTTTGCAAAATGGGTAAGTTCCAGGAAGCTTCAAACCTCCTTGTTGAGATGACAGCCAATGGTTTTTACCCAGATTGTATCACCTATTCAACATTTATCTTTGAGCATTGTAGGAGCGGCAATTTGCTAGAAGCTATTAAGTTGTGGGATGTCATGCTAAATAAGGGTCTGAAGCCTGATATTCTAGCATATAACTTTTTGATATATGGTTGTTGTGTCACTGGAGAACTAGCCAAGGCTTTTGAGTTGCGTGATGACATGATGAAAAGAGGGTTGAAGCCAGATCGAGTTACATATAACACACTCATCCATGGAACTTGCCTGACAAGTTGAGTTCCGTCCATCAGCTGCTAGAAATGCTGGAAGAGTCTTCCGTGTGTCTCATATGGAACCAGGCATGCGTTCTGTTACCTTCAAATACAGACATTTTTTTAAGCTTAGGTATACTTCTAACATTGACAAGATGACCTGGAATTCTTTTATGTACATTATTCCAACCCTGTATGTTAAGGAAGAAGATGTAAGAGAGAGACAACGTAATGTATCAACAAACGGACGAGCAACATATAGCTGAGAGAAACTTTGAATTGATTGTTTGTCAGCAACATGAAATAAACCCATAAAACTTGGGTCTTCCCTTGGGGATGTAAGTTATTGTTGTCATCCTTTATACAGCATGAAACCTCTAACAAGTTTTGTTGCTTAGGCAGTCGCGAATAGGTGAATCGAGTCTAACTCAGTTGCACATATTTTTCCTCATGCCTTGTGAGTTTAGGATCTTTTATTTTGTTGTACAATGACGAGAAGCTCAGAAACAAAACTGCACTCAATGGATCCGTCTTTCCCAAACTAAAGGTATCAGCAGCCACCTGAGGCTGAGCGTTTATAATCTGATGGGCAATATAAATGGATTCAATGTTTTTCTTTTTCTGTTTGGGTATAAACGGGGAGAGTGGTGAGTGTGCTTCTTTAGCAACATTATTTTTTTCCAGCAAATTGGGATGTGACTTCAATCTCAGACGTTAGACTCAAACGGGTGTTTCATCTCTAAATGGGCATTTGCCATTGGCACCAATTACGGTTACAAAATAATGCATTGCAAGGCAACTAAACAATGCTTTTGTTTAGGCCTTGCAGGGCATGTTCCATTAATCCTGTCGCTATGAATGGCAAAGACCGAATTGGGGCTACAGGCACACAAAAGAATGAGCAAGAACCAGTTTCAGTACCAATTATAACAACATACAGCTGTTTTCTGCATGGTTAAAAAGAGACTTTTCTGCAGTTTAAAAAACAAACCCAGTGTTTCTACCTTCAGGAGATGATATAACTTAGCATCTAGATATAACTATTAGGTGAAACTCAGTCATTCATTGCGGATGTTCTTCCATCTTCCTATATAAACTGAGATCACAGAATTTGTTTTAGACGAAGGCAGGACTGTAGGGTAAAACTTGAACAACAAACCAAGTATTATAATTCAGTCAGGTTCACAGCACCACAAACCATTAACATTTCACTTAAAGTAAAACAGACGTTGAGAAAAATCGCGACAAATAAACACCAGACTTCTTAGCCGGCACGACTTTTGATAACATCGAGACCAATCTCAGTAGGATCAGTGGCCTGCAGCTCTACTTGTATACCATCAAGTTCTCTCTTGAACCTGTCCTTGGAGCTTGCATAAATCATCTTGCTTCTAACACTTGATGTATCAGGAGACCTATGGACGGTAACAAACATGAGCAAAAATGACGAGAAAAATAGAGGTTTTTTTAGCTTATAATATTACCATGCAATGAAGAAAATCCTGCTTTTCTGACAATTCTCCTCAGTCACAAAGTCAAAATCATAGACAGCATATCTGCATTCATCAGCAGGAAGGCTTGCGGTAAAGTTTTCATAGCTTTCGGCTGGCTCACCAAGTTTCTCCACAATCACCTGCTTTTTCTCCTCCTCAATCTTGAATACTATGAAGCGGTACGTTCTTTTAGCCTTCAATTCCAGAAACTTCAGCTTGCAGTCATCATCCACAGCAAATCCCGACGCTGCATTAGCCTGAACATATAGAACGAAACACAAAATAGATGTTATTATCACGCATCCACGGTCCACCCAAAGAATACCATGCAACTAGGGAAGCTAACTTCTTTCTCAAAACCAAGACACTTTCATTTCTCAACGCTAAACATATGTTAATTCTCCAGCTCATCCAAAACAGAATCAAAGAAATTGAAGAGAAAACAATTAATAATATCTTACATTGTTAAACCAAAGTTATCAAATCATGACACCAGATATTGCAATGTCAAGGTGTCTGTCATTCCCCGAAATTTGAATCCCGCAAAGATTTCTACTCACAACAGGAAAACAGCTAGGATGCAGTGATCATTATAAAACCACTGATAAAGATCCTGAGAAGGCTATTCCAGAGATTTGATTCCTTTTGGGTTTGGTCTGCCCATTAGGCACACTGGACTATAAAATAATTTTAAATTATGTAGCGTCCTTCCTCTCTGTCTCTCCCTCAACTGTTTCTCTCGAGTAGTAACTAATGATACAGGGCTCATCTTGAAGCCCTTGACTCTGAGCCTGCATGATGCAGGATGGCCTACAGCTCAGACATCTACTACACAAGAATATACCAGAAATGTGAAACTGAGACCTAAGCACGACCTAAGTTTCATCACAAGCAATGAACAAAAAAGGAATAAGGTTACTTGAGGCAGGTTTCCTCTTTGGTTTAGCTTCAACCCAGGATTACATACTCTCAATGACGCACCCAAGTTTTACACTGTCCTGCACCAAGGTGCACAGATATAATAAGCTCAGCTGCCCCAATCCCAATTTCTAAACCAGGGCAAGTAAGCGCACATGTGCTATGCTAGCAATATTAAGATCAACCGCAATTCAGAATTGCAACATGTATAAACGATCAAATTGGTTTGCTCAAACGAAAGTGTCGATGAGTGCTCTGCCAGATGAGAAACCTAGAATTTAGTTCTGATCAGCTAGTTGACATAATTACAATAGTGAGCAATTGAACCCAACTCTAGGTCAAATAAAAGAACACAGAAAGTGAGTAATCAAAACTAAAGCGTGTGCCTTGACATTCACATAAGCTAAAAATCCATTCTAATCAGTTAGAATTGACACCAACAGCTTTTTAAGACTAATGGTGCAATGCAACTATGCACAAACTTCACAATCAACACGACAACATTGAACTCAAACACACACGTGCGCCACCAACATCAACACTTTCAGAACCGACATCAAAATACCAAATATAAAAGAAACCCAAAATGAACAGAAAACAAATACCGCAAATCAAAAATAAAATATTAGTACAACACTTCGGTTGGTCATGAATCTCATAAACCAAAAATAAACAAAATTTAATTTTTTCAAGCAAAAATCATCATCTACTGGAAAACTAAATGATATAAAAATGAAAACAAAACCCAAACTCAGATCCATAACAATTCAATTTTCAGACGTGCTTCTAAAACCCATCACAAATCAGAGACAAGAGATCAGAGATCATAACCCAGATTACTTTAACCAGCCAAAAAGATAAGAGAAACAATTAAAATAAAAATAAAAATGAAAACCAATGTGTAGTGAAAGAGAAGTGGGAGAGAGATACTGACCATGGCGGTTGCAGAAAATCTAGTCCAAAACGAAAAATGAGCTGAAAAACTGTGACTCTCAGAGACAACGAAGGACTCTCTGCTCCCTTTCTGCGTTGCAGTGTGCTTTGAGCTTTTGCTATGGAGACGGTGGCTGTGGCTTCTTCACCCACCTCCACTCCTCTAAATATCATCATAGAGGTCATGTCATGCGTGACAACGGGGAGAGGAGAAAGTACGTCTGTCCAACCATGGCGCGACGCGTGGAGGATATTTTGGAAAATATGATTACCCTGGGTGTTATGTTGCGGGTCGCGACTTGCCACCCATTCGGAAGTCGGCAATCGAGCCATTGACCCGCCCTTGATATTTAAATTGGAAAATCCAGGCCCATTTGTTCTTGCCGGACCCAAAAAGAAGTTTATTGAACAATACTTTACCTTTTTTGGGGGTAATTATTGGAAACCAGCAAAGAAATTATTCTAAATAATGCACAAGCACATGCTCTTACAAATACGTGTCTCCTCTCTCCATGGCCATCCAAAGTAATGCAAATGTTAGAACATGATCAACCACAAGTAATTAAGGCCTAATGTTTTTTTGTTTGTTGGATTTTAGGGCCTAATGTTAGGGTGGCAATTTTTGACACCACATAACTATCTTACTAACTCGATTTTGCCACGATAAGCATATTCAATTAATATTATATTAATGATATAATTCTTTTTTTTTCTTCTTTCTATAGTATTGGAGAGGAGTGTTTGAGATTTTAGATCCATTCTAACACTGGAAAGAGAAATACCACTAAACCAATAGCTAATTACTTTCATTTTTTTCTTCTAATAATATGTATCGAATGAGTAATTTATAATATACTTTCTTTACGATTTTCTACATTTTTATACATAATTTTTATTGTATACATAACGTATAAGTAAGTTGGTTGGTTGGTTTGGGAATAAAGTAAATTTAGTATTAATTTTTCGTTCACTTGACATGCGGGTCAACCCGAACACAATATGATTATAAATGAGTAAGATTTTGATTGACTAATTTTCAATGTAAAAACAAAATGACATGACATGAACACAACCACGAACCATAACTGGCACCCACCAACATCAACATTTTAAAAATGGGCCTCGTATATATTCATCAACAACCAAAATAAATCAAATTAGTTGGGATTTCTCAAAGTTGTTTTTCCTTGTTTGTTTTCGGTTCAAGTTCAAAGCGTTTTTTGTTGAGTTTGTGTGGAATGATTCAAACAATGATAGTTTCTGTGTAAACCAATAAGTCAGAATGCTTAGAGAGGAGAAATTTTTATATGTTGTCAACCTAATCGACACTATAACTGACCAACCGTTTCGTGTCACGAGCACTTTCTTGTTCTGTTTCCTATGTGTATTTGATTCCAATTTGGACTATAACTCTACCCGTGAATGAAACCATAAGTCTTATTTATTATAAATAAGACTTTTAGGGAGCCTTATTTGTCATCTTTTGTTAACCCTAATTACATGTGAGCGTGAGGTAAACACTTGTGTATTTATAATTGTTTATCATTCTTCTTATGCCATATTTACTTAGAGCATCTCCAAGAGTAGTAGCAAATAAAACTCTTCAAATTGAAGTTTGTTGACCTATGTGGCAATTTGAAAAGCTTTATTTGCTACTTGAATAATTTTTGCTCCAACAGACTCTTCAATTCAATTAATGCAATATCATGGAAAAGAATGAAAAATATGAAAACATGTGAAAAATGTCTATGTATTTATTATATGAAAAGAAAAAATGCATGTTTTTAACATTTTCAAGGTAGGTTTTGTTTTTCCAATGTAAAATTAAATATTTGAAGAGCCAAAGTCAACTTACCTCAAGAGAGAGAAAGAGGTTGCGACTTTGATGGCGAGGTTGAAGAGGTTGTTGGAGAGAATTTTTCTGATGTGGCTCACCTATTTTAGAATTCCAAAGTGTTGAAGAGGTATTGGAGATGCTCTTATATATCATGAATTAGTATTGGAACAATTTCAATTCATGTTTGTTCTGTGTTTACTAACACATGGGTATTAGAATAATTTCAATTCATGACTTTCTCTATGTTTACTAACACATAAAGAATAAACAATTATGTGAGTTATATGTTAAAATTTGTAATCAAATACCCTCAAAATCGGGAATATGATCAACTAGGGGGAGTAGTTGATCTAATTCACATTCCTTGATTTCTTTATCAAAGTTCCTCCAATCCTGGTAAATTGTGGACGTAATTCATATTGTATAAATGTTGTAAATTATTGTGTCGTTCGTGTGATTGATTTTGTTTTGTGTTTCTTGATCTTGTTTATATTACTTTGCACTTGTTATTTATAGGAGATCAAATCCTCGATTTCCTAATATGTTGTCCATATAAAATTATTCATTTTTGGGTGGCGTGGTATGTTTGAAAATTGGTGGGTTGGAAACTTTGTTGGCATTAAATAATACTTATTTTCTTTATCTACAATTATTTTAAATGGGACTTTGTTGTTTTGCTAACGAGATCTAGCACAGTGAAAAAGAGCATTGACTTGCAGACTAAATGACTCATGTTTGAATCCCCACGACATCATAGTTGTGTGCCTTCTCCCATGTAGGTTAGACTATCGCTTGTACTTAAAAAATGGAACTTTGTTTCTTTTTCATGTTAAATAATAGAGAAGTAGAAGCGGTTGGCTCATTGGACTGATTTTAGGGCTAACACTCATTTTGAATTCTAATACAAACCTCGTTAAAATTTAAACTAGAATTGTCACATGCATTGGCGGTACTACGCCAAGGGCAGAGTAGGCTACTGCCTACTCCAAATTTTTCCCAAATAAGCAATTACCCATTTACAATCATGTGGGGCCCACTTCAGAAGTACATTGCCGCCTACTCAGATATATGATTTATACCCCACTTCATAAGTATAATCACGTGGCTCCTAGACTAAACAAGTGGGAAAGAAAAATAAAGAGAAGAAAAACATACCCCTCAAGGTTTATACCTATTATTATTATATATTATCTTTTGACACAAATTCTTAAAAATTTATCAATTTTTTTCTCTTTTCTTGGCATAGACATGTATCAAACTTTTTTACTACTTGTGAGTTTTTCTCTCAAACTCAATATCAAATTTAATTAGTTTATTCATTTAATTAAAGTTTGTTAATCTTTCTCTTATTTTCTCTCTACCTATGTTTTTTTTAGTTTGTAAAATTTTGATTTATTCTTTCTATTGATTTTATTTGGCTTTTAGAGATATTTGCTAAATCGCTATTCAACTCCAAGTATGTATTTGTCTATCCCTTTGTTGAAAGGGTAGTGATTTCCTCACTCCTCTATTATCCACTTACACTCCCTATTAATTTTTTATTATAAGATATCATGGGAGTGAGAACATACAAATTATTAAAAAAATGAATGTAAGTGGATAAAAGGGGAGTGGGAAAATCATTACCCTTGTTGAAATTGTGAACTTTTGTTGGTGAATTTTAATTTTATTTTATGATTTCAAAATATGAAACTCGTCGAGGACAATTATGATTGTAACGAATAGATATGATTTTTTTTTTATGTTTTTGTATGTCTTGTGAGAATTTGAATTTTTATTGTTTATATTTTGTGAGAGGCTCACACACACATGAAAACTTTGTTTCACCAATGTGTATAGAGATACATATTTAAGGGTAGGGCTCATTATATCACCCATGTCTAGCTAGGTGTATCTTTTTATGTGTATTAATGAAATTCACTCGTATCGTCGAGTTTTTAATGTAAGCTTCGTCTATTTGATTTTTGAATCGTGAATCTACCATTGGTCACATATTTCAATGAAAATTTAAACTTGAGGCGACCAATGGACTCAACTAAAAATCTAGCAATTTAAGTTGTGTTTCAAGGTAAGAGATGAAAAAAAATAACAATTCTTAAATTTTGCTCTTGTGCCATGCAAAACATACCCTAAGAGCAAGCCCGGCGTTAAGGGGAGGGGGGGAAGGCGGCCGATCGAAGGCCATCTCCGAGCGTTCAAGCCCAAGCCCAGGCTACATGCGGGACCCACCAGCCGGGGCGAGCCCACGGTCAAGATTTGCCCGAGCCCAAGCCCGAGGCAAGCAAGTCGACATGCTTTGGACGTCGGTAAGCGCCTCGGTCAAATTTTTAACGTTGGCGCGTGCAATGCACGCGCCAACGTTAAGAACTGAGCAGCGCAGCGTCCGTGAACTCCCAACGGCTATGTGCCACGTGGCTGCCTCCTGGGCCTCAATCGATTTTTCTTTGTACAATCCAAGCCCAATTAGGGGCATTTTCCTTTAAAAATTCAAAAAATTGCAAAATTTTTTAAAAATATAATAAAATTCTGGAAATTATTTGTATAAATACCTACCATACCCATTCACTTTCTACACCAAATTTGCATACAAATTCATCTCCTTTCAATTTTTGTACTTTCCACCCAACATTTTCTACTCAAAAATTCTATTTTGTGTACAAATAGAAATGGCCACTTCCATCGAAGCGGAGTTCTTGGAGCACCATGGAAGATCTTTTGTTGTGTGAGTGTTGGGTCAAAGTTGGTCATTGCCCGATCACGGGCAATGAGATGAAAGTCCCAAAATATGTGGAGAAAAATTCATGCAGAATTTTGTGAAAGATGGAGTTCCCTTAAATGCGGAAATGGCATTGGCTAGTAGGTGGAAAATGCTGAATAAAGAGTTAGGGAAATGGAGAAATGCATTGGCAAAAGCAAGGGACAACATTAGAAGCGGTCAAAATCTTTCGGACGAGGTAAAATATTTATTAAATTTAATGTCACAATTTTATTTCCATTTTCTTGCATTTTTTTCTATATTTTCTTGAGGGTAAATTTTTATATATCTTCTTGCATGTCAAAATTTTTAAATATTTGTTTGCATTTCCTTTTTCTATATTTTCTTGCATTTCGTATTTTTCTATTTTCTTCCATGTCCTTTTTTCTATATTTTCTTCTATGTCAAATTGTGTTATTTTCTATTGTAGACTATTTTATTCTTTTCATTGTTATATTTTTTTCTTCCATGTCCAATTTTGTAATATTTTGTTGGATTTCAATTCATTTATTGTAATAGATTATGCAAGTACAAATGTGGTTCGTGCCATGGAGGGCAAAAAAGTTTCATGAATCACCATTGTTGGGGCGTTGTGAAGAATTGTGCGAGATTCAAAATTCTTTCCACCGGTCCAACGGTTGTGTTGAATGAGACCCGCTACACGATTCAACGACAACCCGATTCACCATTGGACTCCCAATGGATCAAGACTCACCAATCGAGCGTGAGCCAGGGCCTATTGGGGAGAAAAGCGGCAAGGCAGCAAAGGCAAAGAAAGGGAACACTTGAACAATGATTGTGTAAAATATATGGAGCAAATTACTAAGAATAGCGCACTTAGACTTGAGAGAAATGCAAAGACAAGAAGGCGACAAGGCCCGACTTGAAACAAATGCAATTCTAGCACAAAAGGAGAAGAAAAGACCAGGGAGGACAGAGAGATGAAAATCATGTCCATGGATACGAGCCATTTCTCTCCTGAAACAAAGGCTTATTGGAAGCTAAAAAGCGAAGAGATGTTATTAGAAGAAAGCTTTTCCATGAAGATGGACCTAGCAACACGGATTGGTTGAATGATCAAAACCAATAGGTTGTAGTGAATGAGTTACCATATGTATTAATTGTTGTATTGTTTCTCTTTTATTAAATAAATGAACCATTAAATAATATAGCAATTTATTCATTACAAATCTCACACAAACAAAGCATAAATAAAAACAAAGCTTAATTCATTACAAATCTCACACAAACAAAGCATAAATTCAAACAAAGCATTAAAACTTGACTTCATCCACCGTGATTGCCTTTCATCTCTCATAAGTGCTCGACCAAGTCAACTTGACGTCTCTCGTGAATATAAGACGATTGCATTTCTTGATAACGGTCAATCATAGGGTTGTTGTATCGGCCTAGTCTCTAATCAGCGGTTCGTGCTCCTGGTTCTCCATTTGGTCCCACTGGCCGTTCATAAATTCTTGTTAATGGCGTGTTCATGGGATCGGGTTCAAAAACCTACGGGGCATCATAATCATACTCATCCTCCACAATCATGTTATGGAGGATGATGCGAGTCATCATGATCCTCAAGAAGCACCTCTTGATCAAACATCGTGCGGCACCCACGATAATTGCCCAACGAGCTTGTAGGATGCCAAAACACCTTTCGACATCTTTTCTATAGCCCTCTTGAAAGGCGACAAAGCTTTTATCCTTGTCCAGATTGGGGATTTGGAATTGTTTTGTGAATGTCGTCCACCTCGGATAAATGCAGTCGGCTAGGTAGTACGCACCACGATATTATGTATTGTTTATTTTACACGTGATAAGGGGAATGACCTCTCAAGACATCATTGAATACCGGGGATTGCCCAAGCACATTGAGATCGATTGCGAGATCCGGCAACTCCAAAAAGGCATGCCAAACCCAAGTGTCGAATGAAAACTCTGACCTCCAAAATGATACTTTTTGGCCCTTTCGATTCCATAATCTCCTTGCCAAGTAGTTGGACAATTCTTCCTTGCCGGTATGCGTCACGATGCTCCGATCATGCACAGGAAACCTCGAGCCTCGGCTTTTTGTAGAAGCCTTTTGAGGTCCTCCAGAGTGGGTTTGCGGAGGTATTCAGCCGTGTAAAGTGCTTCTATTACGGCACAAAATCTGACCAAGCACTTTAGGGAGTTGATTTCCCCATCCTAGCAATCTCATCCACAGTCTGTGCGAGATGCCCGTGCGAAGCATCAGTAAAGCAGTGTAAGTTTTTGCTCAGGAAGAAGACGATAACCCACAAGCATCATGCTTACGAGCGAAGTATGTCGTGATTACAAACATCATGCATGATTTTTGGAACAAATGGGGCTGCATTCTATATCTTCCTCGAAAAAAGAAACGGGATATAAAGAATGTGGGATAAAGTAATCTTCCAAGAGATTCTTGCAGGAATTCCTATGTCTGTCCATGTTTGGGGCAAGCGGTGGGGTTGGCTTGATTGATTCATCATATGGAATGCTAAAAGAACTTCTTCGTCCTCTTCATCCATCTCAAGATCTTCTTAGTCTGCGCATGATTTCTTCCCTCTTCTTGTTGTTGCCTCTCCAACTCCCTCCTCAAGTTTGACATTGAGAATATAATGTGTTTTTTTGAATCGAGAAATGAAAGGATAGAGAAGTGTGTGAGATGTTCTGAGTTGAGGGTGTAGTTTTATAGAGAATTTACAAGATAGAGATGACACGTGATTTAAGAGGATGAAAATCATATCTCGAAATACGAGCTTAGAATTTTTTAATATATCTTGTGACACGTGTCAGAAGAATCTTATCAGAAATCTTATCTGAAAATTGAGATATGAAAGTTTCATCAAAATGTCGACACGTGGCAACAAAATCCTATCAGAAAATTTAATCCAAAATTTTTATCAGGAAATCTTATATCAAATTTTATATGATAATTTTTTAATGAATAGTGACACGTGGCAACCCAAAACTTATCAGAAAATCGTATCCAACTTGATTGTTTAAGTAAAATAAAAAATATTAACGTGAATAGTATTTGCCTACCTTGCCCTTCCATGGGTGGGAGCAAAATGCAGAAGTGCCACTATTCACGTGAATAGTCTGTCCCTTGCCCCCCCTTGCCCTTTGCCCTTGCCCTTATGGGGTGGAGTTGCTCTAAAAGAATTAACTATTTATTGGAGTACGTTTAATTTATTGACTTTAAAACTTTTTTGATCATACGATAAATTACTCAACTGTTACAATTCTAATTAGTTATAGGCTTATAGCTATATTGAAAACGTTAAGGGTAATGGTTAAAGATAATTTTCGTACTTCTTTATTATCGAATTATTGACACATTTTATCTCATAAATTAGTGTTTCATAACCTCTAAAACAAATTTCACCTCCCAAAAATTTGAAACTACTATATTGAAACTTCAGCGGGAAATTGGCGGTGATGCTTAATATGTGTCACCTTTCAATCCAAAAAAACCAAAAACTAAAAAAAAGAAAAGACAAAATGCGAACCTTCTCCCATTGGTCAATTAGTCACTACACGGATCGGAGTAAAATGTGTCTCAACCGTCGATAAGACGGCCATCGAACGGTCACCGTGCACTCACAAGCTCCCGAAGCCTTCCCAGAACAATACGATCCACAATACATCTCACCCTATAAAACCAATTCTCTAGGTTCCGAAATCCACTGTCCGAAGGTTTTCAATTATCTCTTTGCCATTTCTGATTGGGTTTTTTTACCCAAAAGGGTCTCAGAGTCGCAGTGTTTTTTTTTTAGTGGTTCTAGGGTTTGAGGATTTTCAGAGTTGAGAGATGGAGACTGGTGGTAAGGTGAAGAAAGGTGCTGGAGGAAGGAAAGGTGGGGGTCCAAAGAAGAAGCCGGTGACCCGGTCAGTCAAGGCCGGTCTGCAGTTTCCGGTCGGTCGTATTGGACGGTACTTGAAGAAGGGAAGGTATGCTCAGAGAGTTGGGTCTGGAGCTCCGGTTTACTTGGCCGCGGTTCTTGAGTACCTCGCAGCTGAAGTAAGTCTCACTTTCGATTTGTTGGTTTGTTTTTGTTTTGCTAGTTAGGGTTCGAGCTTTTAGTTTCTGGGTTGTGCTCAATTTGGAGTCTTATGGTTTATGTTAGGTAGTTTTTTAATTTTTTGCTGAAATTTTGACCTAAATTAGTGTTTGGTTGCTGAGGAAATTTCTGATGTGGGTTTTACTTCAGGTGCTTGAATTGGCTGGAAATGCAGCTCGGGACAACAAGAAGAACAGAATTATCCCAAGGCATCTGTTATTGGCTGTGAGGAACGATGAAGAGCTTGGGAAATTGCTCGCCGGTGTGACCATTGCTCATGGTGGTGTGCTTCCAAACATCAACCCAGTCCTCTTGCCCAAAAAATCTGAGAAGGCTGCCGCCAAAGAGCCTAAATCTCCATCCAAGGCCACAAAGTCTCCCAAGAAGGCTTAAGCTTCTCTCAATGAATCCCCCACCACATGTTTAGTTTTAAGAACCACCACATGTTTAGTTTAGGTTGGGCACCTCTCCATTTGTATGTAATCTGTGTTCAGATCTTTGTTTTTGTTGGTTGTAGCGGAAAACGGGAAGGAGGGCTAAAATGTTCAATGAATTTGAAAGCATTTGTAACCCTTCAAATCTTATGTGATCATGACCAAGTTTTAGGAAGTTTGTTTTTCTTGGAATTCATTAATGAAACCTCTTGTTTCTGTTATTGTCTTTTTGTTTTGTTTATGTTATTGTCTTGATGGGCTGTTTTATGAATGCTTTGAAGAAAGGGATATATTTGTGTGTTATTCTCAAGCATAAGTTCCACTCTTTATCCCATGCCCCTTTTACCTTTTTATAGCACCTTTCTTTACTATAATGCTTGGTATAATGACTAGGGTTATTGGGCATGAATGCTCGTTAGTGAATTGGCATTTGATTAGTGGATCTTGTGGATGCAAGCGTTCTTGAATCTTTGATGGTTAACAAAAAAGAAGAAAGCTTGGGTGAGGGGTGAGGGGTTGAGAGCTTGCAATTTTTTCTCTTTTGAAACATGTAAACCCTGTGTGTTCAGTTCTGTTCTTGTTATGTATTGTTGTTGTGAGTTGGATTTGACATTTGCATGACAAAATCTCTTAATTACATAAAGGTCCAATATTATTGTTGATGATGAGAAAGATTGGATTGTTTTTATTGTGTGTACTTGGTATATGTTCAGATTGTGAGGGTCCTGTTTGCTTTTTGATCGTTGTTGAGTGGTTGAGAGCTTGCACTTCTCATAGTGTGTGATTGACTTGGGTTTGCCCCATAAAAAACTTCCATGACAAATTGAAGTCCCTTAATTCCACAATAGGTCCTTTCATATTCTTGATGATGATGAAAACTTGGATGAGTCTATTAAGAGGAATTTGTTGTTCGTGTCATGTATTTTAAGAGACAAACTTACCTACACTGAAGTGTATACCATGTTTTTCTATCTCTCTCCCCGCATGACTTGTATATATTGCACCAGGACAGTAAGGATAGTGTATGTAAATTTGGGTTTGTCAAAAAGAGGATAACAAACTTGCATGACAACAAAGTCAAAAAAAGGATAACAAACTTGCATGACAAAGTCAAAAAAAGGATTTTAGTCTTGATTGTGTTATGTCATTTTGCCTACTATGACAAAACAGAGACAATAACTTGGATGATTTAAGAAAAGTGGGACTGTTTTGGCAGTGCTCATTTGCTGAAGCTCCTTTTTCTGATAGCCTTTTGGTCAATGCAGGTAGGTTCTTGCACATAAACGAATCATTAACGTCTTGGGTCTTCTGTTGATCATGAGATATGGAGCTTAACCAGCTGTCTGGATGCTAAGTTTGCGAAGTTACTGCAGCATTTTTTTGCTCAAAATTTCAAGGATTACACTAACTTTTGCTGTTAGTTGTAGGAAGTACATGGAAATGAAGATGTGATATGATGCAAAAATCATGACCCTCCTCTCCGGTTGAAAATTAATTGATGTAAGACTTGTTGCGAGACTCGCGTCAATGGTTGAGTTCATAGCTCTTTGTTTGAGTAACATCATAACAAACTTTCGACCAAAAAAAATAACATCATAACAAACTTTACATACTGGATAAGGAAATGAAAATACAATAGAATGCAAAATCTATCTTATCTTCACCAGATAACACTTTTGTCACACATTTAAAAAAAGTGTGCGTGATTCATTCTTAACCATTAATTAGTGTAAGGCTTATTGTGATACTTGCATCAAGGGTTGAAAATTGTTGATTCTACTAACATTATAACAACTTTACTTACTCATAAGGAATGAGTCGCGGAGTTTTAAGTTAGCCACTACTATTGTTTTCTTCTCGACATTTTAACAACTAATTTATGAAACTTCTTTATTTAGCGTTTATATAACTTTACCTTTTTTTTTACACCGAAATGTTGTCTCTATACAAATTTTTTTCTTGGGGTAAACTTTATGCTTATACTTATTTGTGCAAATTTCGGGTTTACCCATGTAATGTAATTTAAACAAAAAGAATATAATGAATTGGCAAAAAGTTTGGGACTTTTAGGTTGCTAATGGGGGTTGATTTAATTGGTAAGGTTCTCGTTGATGCTCGATTTGTAAATTCTTACGTAAATTATCATACCATGACTGATTGGAGTCAGGGCGTAAGTCATTCGTTAGAACTAAGATTGTAGGTATCGTAGCGTTGGTGGTAAGAATAGTCAATCTCCTCCTAAACTTTTATTCATGAAAAAAAAAAGGTTAGGCCCAATTAAACTTGGCCACCCAAATTTGCTGGTCTATCTCCGCTTCCATTCCCACTAAGCAAACCCAACCCAAGTATAAAGATCATTTTACTTTCACGGTCCACAACCGCTGTGCGGTCAGTTAGCTCATGACGACGCCGTTTGGCGTCCATTTTATTCCTACTAGACCGGCGCACGATAAGGGAAATGAGAGGCTCAAATGGCGGAGTTGGGATTCTGCGCACGTCTGCTTGGGGCACGCCATTCTTCAACCAATTTCTTCGTTGGAGGTTGCTTGGCTCCTGATACATCAGGAGCCATTCCTCCTCCACAACCACGTGTCATCTTTACAACAAGACACCTGTATTATTTGTTCCCTTTTTTTTTGTTTCACCGACTCTCTCTCTTCTCACGCACTCTCTTCTTCTCCCCCTGCTCTCTCTTCTCTCATCTCTCCATCTCTGTCTCATCTCTCCGGGCACCGATAACAAAAGTGTGATGTTTATAGCTTTGGGGCGGTTCTGATGGAGATTTTGACTGGAAAAATGGCTGGGGAAGGAGAGATGAGCTTGGTGGTGTGGGTTAGGATGGTGGTGCAGAAAGTTTGCTGTGCAGGAGAAGTGCTGGATTTTGAGCTTTTGGGAGACAAAGAGATGGAGGAGGAAATGTGGGCTCTTTTGCGGGTGGGTCTGCTTTGTGTGTCTCCATTGCCTAAAGATCGTCCAATAATGGGCATGGTCTCCACTGATTGCTTTAAATTTCTTCAATTTATGATCTTCATTTGATTCAGTCTGCTTGCTTTTGTTCAGCCCCCTTAGAAATTAATTTGTGGCCAAGGCATGGTGGTGGCCAGATGGGCTTAAAAAGTCAGCTCCTTTAAAACCAGGAGATGGGTCTTTTTCCCAATTCTTTAGAATCACTGACATGATGCAATATTGGAATTGAATCCATGGAGAGGAAAATGAAAATATGGTGGATATGGTAGAGAGGTTAGGATGGGATGGGGTGGGGTTATGGTGGGGATGGGGGTGGTTTTGCCTTTTTCTTTTATGCACGTATGGTGGTGAAAGAGAATTAGTGTGAGAAAACAACATTGGAGGAAAAACAAATTGGGTATTGTGACAGAGATGAGAGAAGAGAGACGGAGACGGAGAGGTGAGAGAAGAGAGACGGAGAGATGAGAGAAGAGAGAGCAGGGGGAGGAGGAGAGGAGATTGGGTGAGAAGAGAGAGAGTCAGGGAAACAAAAAAAAAGCAAAAAAATACAGGTGTCTTGTTGTAAAGATGACACGTGTTTGTGGAGGAGGAATGGCTCCTGGTGAGCATTGTCTTTTTTTAAACTTCATTTGTTTTCTTTTTTTTTTCAGTCTGAGAATTTATTTTTCATTTTTTATCAGTTCATATTATTTTAAGTTAATTTCGTGGATAAGATCTTGTTTGTTTGTATCAAATAGCCAAATTTATCATTATCATGGGTTTCATTAGAATTGTTGATGAAAGATATAACGATGAAATTTTGGATTTCCACTAGAACAACTTAAAAAAAGGGAAGTGGTTGCTGTTAAAACTTCTGTTTCATGATTTCTTGCTTTTGATATGATTTTGTTGTAGCCTAAGTTGTATGTAATATACAGGGCTTTCCTATGATACAAATGAACCTGTTCTTAAGGAAGCGTTTGGGAAACATGGTGACATAGTTGAAGGTAATGTTAATGTGATTGAGGCTGTTAATAACTTTATTTTCTTGAAGATCATTTACTTACTGGAGGGGATTATGTTGTCCTATTTAACAGTTAAAGTTATATGTGATCATGTGAGTGGGAAATCGAAAGGGTATGGTTTTGTGAAGTTTACTTCTGGATTTGAAGCCAGCACGGCTCTAAAAGAAATGGATGGTCAGGTAATTTTTATTTTTCATGATTAATTTCTTCGTAATTTATATGCGTTTGAAATCACCCTGTTAAGTACCTACCTCCTTTGGAATGCAAAGAAAGATCGTTGGTTAATGTTTGTGATTCTTTTCAGTTGCTAGATGGCAGACAAATCCGCTTGGAATTTGCACACAAGGGGTAATGACATTGATCTCAGGTAAAATTTAGTTTGTGACTAAAAGCTTTGCTGTTGTTTTTTTTTTCCTTTCTCTCTTTGAGATAAAGCAAATAGCATTAGGATTGAGTTCTAACTTAGTGCTTGGTCAATCCACTCTATGTTTTGGACAACATTTCTCTGCGTGGAGCTCCTTAATGAAGCGCTCTATACCATCCAATCTTTGTTGATTGGAATTCCTTTATTGTGTCAGAGGCTGTGTATTCGTTGGTTGCCGGGTTTTTCTATCATCAGCTAGTTATGCCTTATATAAAGTTATAAACATTATCCAAATTTTCATGTATGAAAAGTTGCCCTTTTTTATGTTGCAAAAACCAGGGCAATTCAACAGTTTGGTAACGGTTTTCGTCCAGAAAACAAAAAAACATTTTGTCCATCTCAGAAGATTGCTTTAGTTTGACTATTTAGTTGCTGCTGTTAGAATGACGACTTATAGAAGGATAGTTCATAATGGTTCCGTGTCTGTAGATATATATAAACTGCATAATTTGGAGCATATCACAAACTTTGGGAGCATAGCACAAACTTTCTTCCATTTGCTCCCATGACATATTTGTCTTGAACATGTAGGTACCCCTATGTCAAAGTCGCAGCTCCAAGGTTCCATTTGTTTTGATACCCCATATGGTTCTTATTAGAAGTTTTTTATTTTTTATTTTGGTTATTTCCATTGTGCATTACTGTTGAAGTTTTGTGTTATATTAGATACTATAGTTCTCTAATGCGGACGTCAAAGTTTTTCTTACTGTCTGGATATGTTGTTTTCTTACATTCTTTATACTAATAAATCAACTTTAAAACTTTTATATCATAACCAATCCATTGGCAGCCGTCTCTGTTTTGGTCTTCCATTGACAACTGGCTAAAAGTCTAAATCTCAATACCTTGTGTGTTTTCTTTGTTTCATCTGAATGTAAGCTGTGAGCAAACTAAAACAAGTAGTTGGATGCAAGAAAGATGGCTCAAACAGCACATCCACATATCAAAAAAGTTTCTTAAAAAAAGTGCAAGAGTGGGTGAACCGTTGGATTTATATCCAACAGTGGGTGACTACGAATCTCGTGGACCCCTGTGGTCCAAGAGATCGGGACCGATTAAAAACTATATGTATGCATGTCCGGACTAGAGATTAACTGATATAAGATATTAGGTATGAACCTGTTTCTGCGAGATTGTAATATTGGATGCTTTTAATTATCCAGAATAATACATGTTCTTCAAGAACTAGCATCTCCCATTTGCCAGTTTGTCAAATTTTAGAGTGGTAATATCAAGTCTTGTTGCTTTCTTGAGCAGGTACAGTGGATCGGAGGGGGCATGTTGTGGTAGGTGGTGGTAACCAGCAAGTCGAGATCTGAGTTGCACTCAGATTTTTTTCCTTCTCGTGGCAATTTTGAAAAATTTGTGATACAATTTTTCTTGTTGTCTTCAATGAAATCAAGATGTTTGAAGAGATTTGATCAACTTTATTATGACAAATTTCTATTCCCGTCGTGTGTGGTTAATTTAAATGAGCTGAATCGAACACTTGAGTTGTGTACTTTACATTTTAAAGACCTGAGTTTGAATGTTTCGCTACGGCAGAGATATTGTCTTGACAAAAATAAGGAAAGGAACTAAGACCTCCACCCCGTTCTGGCCCTGCACTATTATCCATTTTGGGGAGTTTTTGCATGCATATATATCACAGAAACTATGTTGATTCTTGCTATAAAAACCATGGTCTTAGTTCTGCAATAAAAAATGAGAATACAATGTATGCAGATTTTAGCGCATAAGTTATTTGTGAGATTTTGGAGGCAACTAAAGTTAACATAGAACCATAATCAATCAATTACAGTTTACCTAAACTATTTTGGCCTTTTGTTTGGGAGTTGAAAATATGAGGCAGGAACTCTTCTAGTGCTTTTGTTTATTGTAATTAAAATTTATAAGTCAAATAGGAATAGCCTAAAAAAAATCTATCAGACTCGTAGCAGTTTATTTCAAATGTCTCAAATCTTTAGTGTCTTAATATTCCAACTAGTATTGTGGTAGAGTCTACATTGCTGTTTCAAAATTTGTGTTTTGTTGGGTATCTTGAAAAAGTTTTTGCCAAACTGAACAAAAGGTGGAGTTCATTAATCACATATGATTGAGCTGGCAAGTCCCTATTTAGAATGTGATTTTGTTGCTAAAATTGGAATGAAGGTGAAACTGCTGTTCTGTATTCTGTCTAAAATTATTTCAACAGGACATATAGGTTTGTACATTATTTCAACAGAGGACATATAGCCCGACATAATTTTGAAACTGATGTTCTGTATTCGGTAAATTTGTTACATTTGTACCGTACATATTTTGTTACATTTGATTATTTTATTAAAATTACCATCCAATCCATTTCACTGAAGAGAATATACCAAAGATCAAAATACAGTTTTCATGACACAACTAACATAAGTTGGAAAAAAAAATTCAAATTAAATGGGCTGGTCTTGGGCCCGAGTACGGCTCGAGCACGAGCACATGCCATGTGCATGAACATGGCCCAAGCCCGACCCGGCCCATTTCAATGTGAATTTGGACTTTGGGCTGGACTGGAATAAATTGTTTTACTAAATGAGTCGCCAGTGTCGGCGTTACCAGATAAATTAAAACTGCGGCATTACCGGCATACTTAATACATTAAAAATACGAATTTAAATAGGCCGGCCCGACCCATTTGACACCTCTAATTGGGATAGCACCATCCTTTTTTCAAAAATTGAATGGGGTTGGAGTTTCAGTTATTCCGATAAAACCACTTTTTGAATTTGAAACTTCAAATAATTATGTGAACGAGCAGAGCTATCCTTGATGACACTATAAAAAGCAAGGCTAAGCATGAGTTTCATTCTTTCTCAAACTTGAAATACCAAAGCACAAGAGTAAATGAGAGGCTATCTATTGGGATCCAAACCAATACTGAGCATACAATAGTAATCTGATCTGTGTTCAATCTTAAACCATTTAATTTCCTTTGATTCAATTATGTCAAAGTTGACATTGAAAGTTACAAAGCAAGTGGCATCAACCCATCTTGAACAACACAGTGACAAAATTCATTATCAAGATTAGGTATCATCTTCCTGTTTTTGAGTCTGGGCAACTTCAACAAACATCAACCTCCCATCAACCATCTGGACAAATTTTAACAAAAACTTCAAAAGAGAAAAACAAGACTGAAGGTGATTCACAAAAAAATACAATTTAAAAACATATGACAAAAACAAAGACTAGGATATTTGATCAACCACGAACACATATTCTGTACATGACAGATTGGAATGCACAAGTATAAGGGTTATATGATCTGCAATTTGGCACAAAAACAATTATAATGTGAGTCAATTTACCATTGCAATCTGAATAAATAAAGTTCATGAATTGGGTTTTTTTATTTAAAAATATTTAATTTTAACCATAGGGAAGAAGGAAATTACCCTGCCATTCATGGCCTTCAAAGCTTTTTGTGCCGCAACATCTGATTTGTAAGTGACAAAACCAAATCCTTTGGGTCTATGAGTTTTACGGTCCACAACTATTCTAGCTAAACATACAGTTAAACAAAATCATCACAAAGGTAAAAACCAGTCAGTAATTTCCACACATTACATAAGAAAAATAAATAAATAATCGGAGCAAATTAATAAGAAAAGTAGAAATACCATCTGTAACAGCTCCAAAAGGAGAAAACAGTCTCTTGAGTTGTTCATTATTGGTGAACGATGATAATCCTGAGCAACAAACCCAAGAATCAAAACAAGATAAAACCCTAATAATAAATTTGAGAGAATGAAAGGGAACGAGCGAATACTGCAGACGAAGAGCTGCGAGCTCAATCTTTTGGCCATCTCTGTGTCAACCCAAATCCCAGATATCTGCTTTTTCTTTGAGCATGAAATGAGAAGAAGCACTAAAATCGGTATTAGGGGTCCTCTTTTAATATCTATTAGGCGCTGCTGGGTTGCTGAAAATAGGAGCTTCGAGTTCGAGGGGATTCAACGGAGTCTCTGTTGAGTCACACTTGGTGCACTTGGTAACTAACTCATTTGGGCTAGCTTTCAGGCCTATTTCGGTTAGACTGGACTTGCTATTGTCTGTTTGTTGGGCTACTATTGTGCTTCTTTGCCTTTTTTGGCCTTACGGGTTTATTCTTTGACCAAAAATAAAAAGAACTTCACGCAATTCTTACGCTCAAAATTCTAATTCATCTTGAGGAGGTTTTGTATGCATATTTCACAAAAATTGTCTTGCTTCTTGCTATAAAAGATATGGAGGCCTTAGTTATGCCATAAAAAATGAGAATAGGTGTAGGGTGAGTAATGTTTGTGTGTACTTGACATCAACAATCCATAACCCCGAAATACATTTGCTTACTTCTTAAAATTCTAAATAGTTGACTGAATATCTTGTTGTATTTTGAATTCAATGTGTTGTCTAATCCTTGCAGTTAGGACTTGTTTGTAATTGAAATACAATTGGTAGATTGTTTTCATTACAGTTACATATTTTTGTATATATATATTTGAAATTGGGAAGGATTAGATTTCAAGGGTTTTTTAATCGTAGAGGTCCCTGAACTTTCCCTCGAGTTGTAATTGGGTCCGCGAACTTTTTTGAGGCAATTAGGTCATCCAACTCTCTCATCAGTTCCAATTGAGTCATTCCGTCAATTTGGCTGTTAATTTGAGGGCTAAAGCAGTCCATCTCAATTAAAATATTTTAAATTTTAAAATTGAAAAAAACTAAAAAAGCGAAAATAATTAAATAAGTAAATAAACTTAAAAATAAAAAGTAAAAATAAAAATCCCTCTCTCTCTCTCTCTCTCCCCCACCCGCAACCCCACCCCCAAGATGCAAAGTGTTCGAATTTTTTTCTTTTTCAATTTTTGAATTTGCGAGAGAGAGATAGGAAGAGAGGATTTGGATGGGTCTCGTGAGGTGGGGTGGATCTCGAGTGGGGATGAGGGTGGTTGTATGGTGGCGTTGGGTTTGGGGGTGTTAAGGTAGAGCGAAAAACATAGGGTGAGAGAGAGGAAGGGAGCGGGTCCGGAAGGGGATTAGGGGTTGGGTCGAGGAAGTGGGGATCTCGTGTGGTTGAGTTGGTGAGGCGAGGTGGATCGGAGGGTAATTTCCTCCCGGTTATGAGTTTTGGGGTTTGGGGATGGGGGTTTCGGGGTCGATGGGGATAGGGGTTTCGAGTTTTGAGGATTTGCCTCGATGGATGATGATGGATGAAGAAGGTGGAGTTGGGGTTGGTTTCGAGTTTCTAGGTTCAATGGGGTTGGGGGTTTATGAGTTTTGGGGTTTTGCCTCGGATGGATGAAGGTGGAGCTGGGGCTGGTTTTTGAGGTTCGATGAATGATGATGGATGATGATGGATGAAGAAGGTAGATCTGGGTTTGATGGATGATGATGGAGTTGAGGTTTCCGAGGTTCGATGGATGAAGAAGGTGGAGCTAGGTTCGATGAAGAACTCGAAATGACACTTTTACCCCCTCATTTTGACGGACAAATTGACAGAGTTGTACGATAGGACCTAATTGAAACTAATTGTCGAGTTAATGGATGTAATTACCTCAAAAAAAGTTCGCGGACCCAATTGCAACTCGAGGCAAAATTTAGGAACGTCTAGAGTTAATAACCCTAGATTTCAAATATATATTGGATATGTATAAATAATAATCTAGAATGATGTGCGATGAGTTATTACAGTTGCATCTTTTGGAGAAACCATTTGAATCCAAAAGTTGTATCCTTTGAAATTAACTGTTATATACCAAAAGATGCACCTGCTCACCAAAAGGGTGTTTTGGCACCTCTTCAGCAATATCAAATGGATGCTTCTATATATAATACCCAAGCCATAGATTAATTACAGAAGTCATTCTAAATATTCTTTCTTTTTCCAACATATCATACAGTTTTCTTTCAAAAGTTCAAAGGGAAATTCAGTTATTGTTAAGCTAAAATGTCAATATTTATTGTATCCTGGAAGTGGTTTGTCTAAAACCTGTTAACAAACTGATTACTGAATAACGTAGTAAAGTGCCTCAAAGCCAAATTTTCTATCTACTCTCAATCCAATTTCTAACAAATACTTGTACAGTTGTTCACAACAGTTTATAAAAAGAGCATCACACACTTGTTTTTTGTGTGCCTTTCATTCAAATCATTTGAGTTTTTATAAAAAAACTAGGGATGAGAGAAAAAAAGCCCCTAGCTGCTCTCTCTTTCTGTGAGTCCCAAAGAAAAACTCCACATGGGGAGGAGGAAGAAGCGTCATTGCCCCTCCTCTCTTCCTCTCTCCTCGCCTTTTTTCTTTTGGGTTAGTGAATAAGTTCATTGGGCATTTTGAATAAGAAGCGCATTGTGGTGATTTCTTTTGAGTCATGTTGAGATTGAAGTTCCCTATCACCCCTTTTAGGCATTCTCAAACAAATTCTTCTTCCAAAACCCGCTCTCTAACACTACACGTGTTCTAAATTTGGGTATACATCGTCTTTGATAGAGGTTGCTGCAAATCACCCAATTATTATTTGTCAAGGTAGTTATTTTCGTTCATTTGTTCACTTTTATGCACAGGTAGATGGAAAACATGTTTTCCCCATATCTGTAATGGATGCACTGTGGCCGCGACGGTACTTCTTCAGGTGATGGTGGTAGGGTTCTTTTAGGCTTATGGGTTGCTTTAGGGTTTTGGTTACATTAGCTATGTGGGTTTTGTTTGAGCTCATAGTTAATTGTGGTGATGAGAGCTAGTAATTTTTGTTCGGCTTTTGTCCGCTTTAGTTTAGTTTTTAACATGTGAGTTTGTTGCCCTTTGAGAATTGGTACTTTCGAGGTCTTGTTGATGTCTTTGATTGTACCATTGAAGTTTATCATTGATTAAAAAAAATCATTTGAGTTTTTACATTGCTTTAGTCCATTTGATTATTATTATTTTTGTTAGGTTCGTTTAAAAACCGGTTCTACATTAATTAAATAATTACAGTTCCATATAGTACAAATGCAAAACTTATATAGCAGCTCAACTCTAATTAACAACGAAATGATGGCTATATTTAACCTACTGAGGTAATGTTCGATTTAGCGTTGTTTACTTTTGTCTCATGCAAATGTGAGATTTGCAGGTGCAGCAGGGGTTAGTCTTTTTAGCCCTTATGCTTGGGCTAGCTTTCAGGTCTGCGTTTCGGTTGGACTGGACTTGCTGTTGTTTGTTGGTCTCTCCTACTCCTGCCCTTTTCGGCCTTATGATGAGTTTATCCTTTGACCAAAGAATAAAAAAAAAACTTCACGCCATTTTTACACTCAAAATTGTTAATACATGTTGAGGAAGTTGGGGATTGGGAATTTGGGGATTTTACGAATTGGATTCGAGTGTCGGGATATTTTTGTGATCACTGAGTTGAGAGGAGGGATGTCTATTTATATATGCTGAGGGTTGGATTCTATTGGGTGTTGGGATTTCATGCACATCGCTGACTTGGCATGTGGCTTTGGCCGTGGGATTATGTGACGTTCCTGACCTAAAATTAAAGAAAATAAATAAAATAAGTGAGTTAATTAAATTGGGGAATTAAAAGGAATTAAATATGAATTAAAATGAATTAATTGGAATTTAAATATTTAAGGGGCATTTTGGTCAACGGTATTTTCGACGGAATTTGGCGAAACGGGTTGCGCCATTGCGTCCGGCACGTCGAAACAAGTTCGGGGACGTGCGGCTCGATCGAATTTGAGTGGTAATGATTAAAATGGATATTTTGGTAATTTAATATTTTGTTAAAACCAACAAAAAATCTGATTGGTCTCTCTCTCTCTCTCTCTCTCTCTCTCTCTCTCTCTCTCTCTCTCTCTCTCTCTTTCGAGCCTCTTTCTCTCGTGCGACCCGCAACCATGGACGGCGCTTTCTTCTCCGGCCACCACTTGGTGGCACTTGTCCCAAAAGGACGCCACCTCCGTGCGCACCAACCCCAGCCCTTCCTCGTCACCGCAGCCTATGTCGGAAAATCGAAGAAACAAGCCGGTTCTGTTGTGATTTTTCCGGCGTTCGTTTGAGCATTTCCGACCACCTTCTCCGGCCATCAAGGTATGAAATCGAACCTCCACATCGTACTTAAGCTGTTTTTGGAGTCTGTTGGGATCGATTGAGTCATTTGGTGGCTCGATTTATAACCCAAATCTGGCCGGTACTTTGGATCGAAATTCTGGCCAGTTAGCCGGCGGTCCTTGGCGGTTCTCATCGATTTTGGACTCCGCGTCGTCTAGATCAATTTGGTATATGGGTTGTTGTCGGATCTGACGAATTTGCGTTGGCCGGAATCGCCCTCCACACCCACCACCCACGGTGGCGCGTGTGGCAGCGCGTGGTGGTGGTTCATGGTTCCGTTGCGCTCTTTGTGTAGCTACGAACGCGTACGTGTGCTCGGATTCTGATTCGGACGTCGTTTGACTGTCGAACCAATGTATGCCTATTATGCGTTGCTTGGGTTTGATGGGTTCGGACCATTGGATCGAATCCGAATTCACGTATGTTGTTCCTCGTTTTTCTAGGAGTCTATAGGATTTGACGGATCGTGATTCGAAGTCCTGGATACTCCGGATCAATGACTTGAAGTTTGAATTAAATCTTAACCGTCCGATCGTGAGCGATCCCACCGTCCGATCGAGACCAAACTTTTAGGACATGTTGTTTAGGTCGTGTTGAACCTGTAGGAACTGTCGGATCTAAGTTTGGAGGTCATGGGACCCATGGGCCCAGTTTGACCTATTCGGGTCGGTTTGACCAAGTTTGACCAGGTTTGACCGAGGCTTTCCTGAGGTCGCCTTGCAACGTAGTTGACTTTGTTGGATTTCTAGGAATGTCCTGATCCTTTTGGAGGTCGTGGGCTCCGCGGGCCCGGGTTGATCGAAAAGGGGTGTTTGACCGTCGGTTGACCGTGAGTCTTCCGGAGGTCTTACTGGTTAAAAGAGGTAGTTTGACATTAGAATCTTTAAATGCAGCGTACATGCACGTTAAGTCGGGTGTTGGTAGGATTTGAGTTTAAGGTTTTCGTATGGTTCACGGTACTAATCCAATCCTCGTATTTAACGCTTTAGGTACCTTGACTCTGCATACTTTGTAAGCGGGACCCTTTGAGGGTTGTGCAACATAGGACCAACGGTGAGTAGACTTTGTTTTCAAATAAGCATGATTTGGATGAATTGCATGAATGAGATTTAATAATTGTTTTAAATCTTGAAACTGATGATTTATGAGTTTAGCGGGATTTGCATTGAGGTTATGCATGTTTTGGGTTAACGGTTTTTATGTGGAGCCCTGATGGCTATATTTTATCGTTATTTATACATTTGGGTATTGAACGGGACGTGGTGAACGTCCGGTGATTTTCGTATTGAAATTGGGTTATATAATTGAGCTATTTTAAGTTTGAAGTCGTTATACTTTATAAAATATAGATTTAATGGATTATTATACATAAATGAGAATTTATGGATCTTTTGGATATTATATTTAAAAGGGTTGTTATATTATATTTTAATTATATAATTGAATATTTGAACGTTAGTGAGTCCATTTAATTACGTATTCGGTTTTGGCGTTCAAACCTTATGAAGCATAATTACTTATACTTTGATTATATATATGTATATATTTATACATATATATTTACTTTGAATAAATACTTTGGAATAATGGGAATTGATTATATGTATATGGGATTGGGCTTGAGTTATTGTATTTTAAAGGATCATTATGTTTTATATATATATATATATGTATATTTTGGATTATACGTTTGGTCTAATGACATGTGTTTACAAATGAATTCTTTATACTTTAATTATATACATTTGGGTTGGAATGCCCTGTGTCGGGACGTGAGGTCCCTTTTGTAACTATATTGATGTTTATTGACTTTTGGTTTAAGTTGGGTTTTGATTATGGTTTTAAAGGAAATGTGATATTTGAATTGAGTAAGGTCTGTTATGCGGTCATTTGACCCTTGTGATTATTTTGAATATAGAAATATGTGTTTTGGACGGTGATGTCCTGACTTTGAGTATTTATATGGGTTAGCTGACTGGTGGGCTTGTATATGTCCTAGTGTCTGATGTTTGGTGTTGGGTACATTGTGATTGATTATATGTATATATATATATTGATTATCGCGTAGCGATTGATATGAGTGATGTTAGCACCTCGTATTGTACCTCCCCCTGTTCTGATACTGATGATCGCATGACGATTGATATGATACGGTTACCTGGATTTTGTATGGTTCGATTCGGTGCATACCTAAACGGGATGTAGCTGTAGACCCTTGATTTGGTAGTCTGCGCGCGTAGGACATATTTCGGAGTTATGGTTGGTAAGTTTTTACCATATAGGCCTGTGAGTTTAGTCCTATTTTGGACAGCTCAACCCTGGGCACGGTGTATCGATGAGACTGTACCGGTGTCCAGTCAAATGATCCCCTGTTGGATTGTTTTCCCCTGGTACTTGTGTTTGGTGTTGAGGTTATACTATACCTATACGCGTGTGTTAATATCTTCGTATTCATATTTCTTTTAGTGAGGATCGTTCCTTGCTTGTCGTGCTTGTGAGCACGTGATTGTGAGAGTGGGGAAGTTTGGGAAACTGTTTACCTGTTTCAGTTGCAGTACTTGATTTGGATTTCAGTACTTGATGTGTTTTACTTATTGGATTGTAAATCCTGATTTATAAATATTTATATAAATGCTTTGAATTACAATTGAGTTCTGTATTTGTTGTCTGTTGAGGCCCAAAAAAGTCACGAGAAGCCCAAAGATATTTAAAGCCCAATATAACATATAATGGTGGTCATGCGTTAATGCAAGCTGTATTTTTTGGGAATTAATTCATTTACTGTACATGCCATGCCAAGCTAATGATACATTTTTTCTATGCCAATCACTTGCCAAGCCCACATGAACCCAAGTCATGTGGTTCATGGGGCTTGCAAGAGGGATTGTGGTGTAGAAGGTTACAGAGGTCCACAAGGCCCACGGAAGCTCTTGGATAATAGAGACTTTGGGCTAGCTACTTGGGAGCACCAAAGTCCAAGCCCATTACTTGGAGTTCTCCAATGTGGGTGAGCAAATGAGATATTCTTCAAGCACTCCCTATTACCCATTGGAAACAAGCCATTTCTAACACTTCCTTTTACCCATAGGAAATAGTCATTTTCCAATGCCTAGCTTTACATGCTGGAAATAAGAATGTCCCAATGCTCCCTTTTACCCATAGGAAATAGTCATTTTCCAATGTCTTGCTTTGTCTATTGGAAATAATCATGCTCCAATGCTCCTTTTTAACCATTGGAAATAAGCTGGTTCTAGCACTTCCCTTTACCTATTGGAAATAAATGAACACCATCACCCTCTATAAATTGGCCTTTATGGCTCAAGCACAATTCATTCAAACCAGAGCCATCAAGCCTCCCCTCTCATGCTGCTACTGCAAGCATTTCCAGTAGCCATCGATCTCTTGGTTGCTTAAGCACCCCAGCAACCACATCAGACCACGTTCATTCCTTCCTTGGGCTGCTGCAAGCTTTCCAGCAACCATCCTAGCCATAGCCTTCAAGCCTCAAGCCTCAAGCTATTCCTTCCTCCTCATACCCTTCCATGCTTTTCCTCCATAGCCTTCAAGCCTCAAGCTTTTCCTTCCATCTTCCCTATAAAGCCTCACCAAGCAATACATCAAGCTTTTCCCTCATAACCTTCAAGCCTAAAGCTTTTCCTACCATCTTCCCAAAGCCTCACCAAGCAATACATCAAGCTTTCCCACCATAGCCATAGCTTCAAACCAACACCCAAACTCAAGCATATCAAACACCAAGCCAAGCACATGCATTCTCATTTGCTAAACTTATGGGTCTTTAGCTCCCACACTCCAAGCTCATCATCAAGTCATCTTCAACTATCCAAAAGCATGACCAAGCATTCGTCAAGCGGCTGGAAATCTACTCAAGCCACTCATCCTTTATCTTCATCTCTCTCTCTCTCTCTCTCTCTCTCTCTCTCTCTCTCTCTTTCTCTTAAAAAGCTCTGTCCCAAGTCTAAACACCCATCCTCTCAAGCAAAAACCATAGTCATCACCTTTTGGTAAGAGAAACGTAGAAAGCACAAGCTTTTCGTCTACCTGCCAGAAACACCGAAAATCTCAAGCCTGAATCCTTTCCTTATGCTCGTTTCCTTTTAGCTCTCACACCCCAAGTTCTCATGCCAAACCTAGTAGTATCTTGATTCACCAAAGCAAGCTCTCATGCCAAGCCTGTGCAACCTCAATGCATCATCTTTAACTCTTCGTCAAGCTGCCGGAAACGTCAGCACTAAGCACGCAGCCACTGGAAGAAGAACAAAGTACCCCCTGTGACTTGCTTCTCTCTCGGGATGCCTTGGGCCTAGTCTTCGCTAACTCAGAAAAAGGGGCAACGAAGGCTTGATTCATCACTCAATGGCGGTCCGAGAATCAATTTCATCCGTTCGCTCTTTCCAGCAGCCCAGGCCCATTCGTCAAGCTATTTTAACGAAAAAGACCCCAACACTGTCGAGTTTGGTTTTCTTGACGTAAACGAGTTGTTCGGCATTTTAAGGTTTGTTTTACCTTATGTGAATTTTATTCCATCTTTATGTTTTATAAACCCGCATGGGTTGATTTGAGTTGTTATGCCTCAGGAAAAGTAAAAGAATGTTTTGTTCGGGAAAAGGTTTTGAGCTGGTTTGCTCTCACATACTTTGAGGTAGTATGATTTTTAAATCAATTAAGTATATAAACGGTTTCATATGCATGGTTCGAATGGTTTTAAACGGTAGGGTTAGTACTTTGATTTAAGTATGTAAAACCTTGTTTTTGTCCACTCACACTCTTTCTATTTTGCGCCCCCCAGACCGTAGTCGTCGCTTGGTTACTATTCTACTGTGCGCTTCTCTTCTCGAGCTTCGTTGGAAGGGTAGGATTGTCGTCCTTGAACCCTAAACTTTGTATTATGTTATTTCTTTTTCGTTGACTCTTAGATGGCTTTGTATTACCTGTTAGAGTTAAATTTGTTGGCCGGAGGCCTGTGTAGTTTGTCTGTAGCATGCTGGCTGTTGGGATAATTCTTATCTGTTGCTTTCTAGCAGGTTGTAAATAATTGGGATTGTTCATATTTCGGAGACTCGCCCGATTTTCGACAGAAGTCTTGGCCCTTTTCTTTGTAAATTTCAGGATGAGGGAACTTGTTTAGTTAGTGGGCTCGACATGGGTGGTTGTCGGGCAAACCATCAGGGTCGGGCTCAAGTTCCGGGGTGGAATCCGGGTCGGGTCCTGTCAGATTAGGTTTGAGGAAGCTTAGGAATCGACGGTCGAGATGAGGTAAGCTGGTTCAAACGTATTGGTGACGGATCGGTGGGTTTGGGCGGGATCTGACGGTGGATAGTTTTGGATGAAATTTGCAATGGAGGAGACGGTTGGGATGGGAGAAATACTTCCTTGCACACGGGATAGGACACCAGTCCTATCCCCCTTCAATCGAAGGCCACCATGTGGCGCCATGTGGCACACTTTGACAGAAAATTGCCACGTGACGGCCTTCGATTGGAGGGGAATATGACTGTTGTCCTATCCCGAGTGCAAGGAAGTGTTTCTCTTGGGATGGGCAACTATTCGGGGTGGATCGTTGACATCATTCAGAATCTGGGTGTGGTCCAAAATAAAGTTTTTTTTTTTTTCATATAAAAAAATTCTTGTTTTGTTATTTATCAGAAAATTCCAAGTCTATTTACGCAACGCTTGTGTTTTTTATTAGAAAATTCAAAGTTTTAAAAATTTTAAATAACAAAAAAATCCAATTAATCGAGATTTATTAAGGACCGATAAATTGGTAAATAAAACTGAAAAAATAGGTTTTGACTTGAATTGGTTCGGTTTTTGGTTTTTGCCACTTAAAAATGAACTGGAGCGATTATATATTGTGGTCCAATGTATTAATATATATAACTCATTTTTCGTATGAGTATAATACCAAAATCTCAACCTTCGTCATCTCCATCACAGTCTCAACGTTCCTCATCTTCAGGGGCAGAGATAGAATTGTAAAGTTGGGGGGGCTGAAATAGAAAATACAAGTATATAAAACACCTAAGTATTTAATAATTACATATTTCGAATTGAATATGTAAATTTTTTTTCATGAAATATTTCTAATTGAGTCATGTCTAATTTGTTTTAAAGGAAATTTTAACTTAATTTATAAGTTGTTTATTACAAATTCTACATATTATATATAATATAATAGAGAAGGAATAAAAATTTGGGGGAGTCAGGGCCACTCTAGGTCTAGAGTGGCTCCGCCACTGCTCATCTCCCTCACGATCAAACAACCTCCGTCTACGCCTCCAATGTAATTTAAATTTATTGTCTTTTTATTGTTTTTTTATGGGTTCGTGATAAATTTGAGTAGGAGTGTTTGGACTTAGACTTGGGCTTCAACTTCAAGTCATGCCGAAACTGAAAGAAGTCCAAATAAATTAGTTGGCCCATTTTCTAGTACGACTGGTGGAAATTGCTTATCAATGCATTGTGGTCCAATGTGCCAGCCCAGGATACATAATAACGTACACTGACTCTATCACAACCGCGCCAACAACAGATGACGCCCAAAAGTCCGTTTCATCCTCTCTGTCATTCCGGCCAACTTTTGAAGGACATTGCTTCTTTTCAAGCATGAGGAGGACCGACGTGGCAGAATAACAAGTCAACAAATGCCTCGCCAAGTATCCATACAAAATGTATCAAACACTTTTAATCCCTGATCAGAACAAAGAATTGAAATAAGCAAAGTGATTCATTTTATTTAGTCTAGTGAGTTAAGTTTAATTTGTCTTTTTTGGCTTTTTTATTAGGTAGATTTTGCCATTCAACAACTTGAGGTGCTTTTGGGGTCAGGTCCGTTAAGATTTATTTTAAAAGTTATTTATTTTGTTGCCTATAGATAGGAGACTGATATTATCTAGTCTATAGGAGAATTTCTAGTTTGCAGGAGTCATGGTTAGTCTATCTTTCTTCATGTTTTTAATCGTGGGATGTAGTTCCACAAAATTTGAAAGTTGTGGTTGAGTTACTTGCGGCAGTAACTTTGGTGTTTCTATTTAAGATGTAATTTTTCATTAAAGTCTATTAAGAATCAAGTTGAAGTCTTTCAGCCTTTCCTGTTGTTTTTCAAAGTTCTGGTTATTTTTCTTTAGCCTCTTTTAATTTTCAACATCTGGTATCAGAGCCCCACTGGGCCTGACTGAAAAAATCCCAAACAGCAGCAGCTTCTTGTATCTTGCAGCAGCAAGAATCCATGGCGACTGACAAGCCAGCAAAGACATTTGTCCAGCCAGCCATACCTCGCTTGGATGGTCACTATGATCATTGGAGCATGTTGATGGAGAATTTCCTAAGGTCCAAAGAATATTGGGATCTTGCGAAGATGGGATATGAAGTGCCAGAAGAAGGAGCACTACTGACACAACAACAACAGAAGAAACTTGATGATCAGAGGCTGAAAGATTTAAAGGTGAAGAATTATTTATTCCAGGCTATTGATCGTGCTATTTTGGATTGTATTCTCCAAAAGGATACAGTCAAAAAATATGGGAATCCATGAAGAAAAAGTACCAGGGGTCAGCAAAGGTGAAGCGTGTACAGCTTCAAGCTTTAAGAAAAGACTTTGAGATTCTTCAGATGAAAGGAGGAGAGTCTATTACTGATTACTTTGGGAGAGCAATGGGAATTGCAAACAAGATGAGAATGCATGGTGACAAGCTCGATGATGTGGCCATTATTGAGAAGATCATGAGATCCATGGCTTCCAAGTTCGATTATGTTGTGTGCTATATTGAAGAGTCGAATAATATTGACGAGATGTCAATAGATGAGCTGCAAAGCTCCTTGCTGGTCCATGAGCAAAGGATGAACTGAGGCACCTCAAATGAGCAAGCTTTGAAAGCTTCTACCTTTGCTGAATCCTCAGGTTCAAGAGGAAGAGGTAGAGGTAGAGGTAGAGGTAGAGGCCGAGGAAAAGGAGGTCGAGGAAACATAGATGAAGATGGAGGTCGAGGTAACATAGATGAAGGCAGATCATCTCATAATTACAAGAGGGATGATGACCATTCCTAAAACAGAGGAAGATGACAAAGTGACAAGTCCAAAATTGAGTGTTATAGGTGTGGCAACCTTGGGCACTATCGAAGTGAGTGCTACATGAAGCTGCCCAAAGACAAAGAAAAAGGAGAAAGATCAAACTTTGCTGAAAAGAAGGAAGAAGAAACACTTTTGATTGCTTTCCATGCCAAGGAGGAACCTGAGTTGGATGTATGGTATGTTGACACAGGTTGCAGCAACCATATGAGTGGTAGTAAGTCTTCTTTTTCATTTTTAAATGAAGATTTTCGTACTACTGTAAGTTTTGGGGATTGTTCAACTGTTAATGTGTTGGGAAAGGGTGATGTTCAAATTAGGACTAAAAATGACTTTGTTGCCCAGTGAATCAACCTTAGGAGGGGGTGGGGGGGTGTGAATAAGGTTAATAGCAAATTTAAATTTATAAGTGGATAAGTAAATTGACAAGCACACTAATAAAGAGATAGGGAAAGAGAAATTCAAAATCAAAGATTTATACTGGTTCGATTCTCTTGACCTACGTCCAATCCTCAAGCACACCACTTGAGAGTTCAATCCACTATGTTGAAAAACTCCTTGTAGGTGGAGTTGACACCTTTACACAGCTAGAGCACACCACTCCTTCTCTCAAGGTGAAGACACCCTTCTCACCTCACCAGGTCAAACCAACCCCTTTTACAAGTTTGAATGAAAATAGCTCATGGAACAAAAAGATCTCTCCTATTTGAGAGGGATATACAATTGAAGCTCACACAATGGAAACTCTCCTTTCTGTGTAGATAATACAAAATGAATTCGAACACTAGAACTCTTGTATGAATTTGAACAGGATTGGCTCAAGAGAAAATGATATTCAGAGTATGATAAATGCTTGTAAGTTTAGATGAATATGTTGAGTTCTATTTTTCACAAGAAATCTGAATACGTATTTATAAGTGTAGAAATATAGTCGTTGGAAAAATAGCTGTTCAAAATATAATCAATAGAATTATAGCTGTTTGAAAATGTAAGCATTAGAATTATAGCTGTTTGAAAATATTGTCATTAGGATTAAAGTTGTTAGAAAATATAGTCATTAGGATTAAAGCTGTTTGAAAATATAGCCAGTCGTCAGAATATATCTGTTGAAAAACAGATCCGTTAAAACCGTGTTCAGCTTAATTCCCGTTGGAACAGTGTATAGAATAGCTTATTTCCATTTTCAACATTCAAGTAAATGTCTTTGTCCTTTTACTTTCATTTATTTTTATATTACTCCATTTACTTAAGTTTACAATGTAAATATGGAAGTACCCCCCATTTGGATTCAAATAAAAATACTAGAAAATCAAATTCCCACCAAATCAAAATATGAAAAATCGGTTCTAGTGCAAAGTACGATTTAGGCTAAAAATGATGGTTCATTAAGTCAAAACATACTTCATATTAACATCCCATAAAATCAATTTTTCTTAATTGAAGAATAAGGAATAAAAGCCGCCAAAAATTATTTTGAGAAAAATAAATATTTGGAAAAACATTTTTCATACTTAGCCAATAAAACAATCTTTCATGTATGATATTAATGCATGAAGGGATCTAAGGTCAATCTAGGTAAAAAGCCAATGGTTGTTCAATCCACAAAGAGTTTTACAAGGATAACCTAACTCATATGTATTAAAGAAATATTTGCTTGAGTGTCGGCTTCTTGCTCAGTGTTCCAAATGTCCTCCCGTGTGTATAGTATTTTTCATCCATTTGGGATTACCTGCTCCTTACAACTTATCACACTTGAAATACATTAGATAAATAAGGAATAATTTGTTATCATCAAAATATGCACAACAATATTAAAAACTGTAAGGCTAACAGACTTTGTTGAGACAATTTCGAATGTGTTTTATGTTCCTGATTTGAAGACTAACCTGTTGAGTGCTGGCCAATTACAAGATAAGGGTTATGTTTTAACAATTCGAAAAGGTGCGTGTGAAATATATGATCCAACAAGGGGTGCCATTGCCGTTGTTCAAATGACAACAAACAGATTGTTTCCGCTGAAGATAAAGACAGTTCAAGCTTGTTTGATGGTTAAGGAAGATGACATGTCATGGCTGTGGCATTTTAGATATGGTCACTTGAATTTCAATGGATTGAGGACAGTTCATCAAAAGCGAATGGTGATTGGCCTTCCCATGATCACACCACCATCCAAAATTTGTGAAGATTGCATTGTTGGCAAGCAAAACCGAGATCAATTCCCAAAAGGAAAGGCATGGAGGGCTTATAATCTGCTGGATTTGATGCATTCAGACATATGTTGCCCAATTAATCCAATTTCAAATGGTAAAAAGAAATATTTTGTTTCTTTTATCGATGACTTTAGTCGAAATCAGAAGCTTTTAATGCATTTAAAAGTTTCAAGGCACTTGTTGAGAACGAAACTGGAAGAAGGATTAGAAACTTTCCAACAGATCGTGGTGGAGAGTATTGCTCAAAGGAGTTTGAGGCTTTTTGTGATGAACAAGGCAGCTCATAGCCGCATATACACCTCAGTAGAGTGGTGTATCAGAGAGGAAGAATCGAACCATTCTCAACATGGTTAGAAGTTTGTTGGTCAAGGGAAGAGTTCCAAAAAGTTTTTGGCCTGAAGCAGTTCTATGGTCCATTTATATTTTAAACAGATCTCCTATTTTTTTTGTTAAAAATATGACACCTGAGGAAAGCATGGAGTGGAAGGAAGCCAGCCGTAGATCACTTCAAAGCGTTTGGGTGCATAGCATGTGTACACATTCTAGATGAAAAGAGAAAAAAGCTCGATGACAAGGGCAAGAAGTGTGTGTTTCTTAAAGTTAGTGAACACTCCAAAGCCTACAAATTGTACAATCCAATCAGAAAGTGATTACCAGCTGAGATGTGATCTTTGATGAAGAAAAGATGTGGGATTAGAATGGAAAAGTCAAAGAACAGCAGCTGATTCCAGTCGATTTCGAAGATGCAAAAAATAGGACTGAACAGCAGATGCAGTCCTCAAATGAACACATGCCCATTTCTTCACCAATTCCATTGGCAAATGAGCAGCTACCCGAAAACAAACGTCCAAGAAAGAGGCTAGCTTGGATGATGGATTATGAAAGTGGAGATGAACTCTTAGATGATGACACTACTGCTCATTTTGCTTTGTTTGTAGATTCGGATCCTATTTCTTTTGAAGAGGCAGTCAAAGACACAAAGTGGCAAAAGGCAATGGATGTTAAAATCAAGTCCATAGAGAAAAATAATACATGGGAGCTGACTGATTTGCCTAAGGGACAGAAAACCATTGGAGTGAAGTGGGTTTTTAAAACTAAATTGAATGAGAAAGGTGAGCTTGACAAGCACAAGGCTCGTTTGGTGGCTAAAGGATACACGCAAAAATATGGAGTTGATTATAAAGAGGTGTTTGCTCTAGTTGTACGGCAACATACAATTTGTTTGGTAATCTCTTTAGCCGCTCAAAACTCTTGGCCTATTTTTCAATTAGATGTAAAATCAGCCTTTTTACATGGTGAATTGCAAGAACAAGTGTATATAGATTACCCCCAGGTTATGTGCAACAAGGCCATGAGGAGAAAGTTTATAGACTGAAGAAAGCACTATATGGGCTGAAATAAGCACCACGAGCTTGGTACAGCCGTATAGATGCTTATTTTGCAAAACAAGGCTTTCAAAAGTGCCCATATGAACGTACTTTGTATGTTAAGGTTGCAGAAGAAGGTAAAATGATTATCGTATGCTTGTATGTTGATGATCTAATCTACACAAGAAGTGGTGAGGATATGTTTGAAGTTTTTAAAAAGTCTATGATGACAGAGTTTGATATGACATATTTGGGGTTAATGCATTACTTTCTTGCCATAGAAGTAGTGCAATCAGAATATGGAATTTTTATTTGTCAAAAGAAATATGTCCAGGAGGTTTTGAAAAGGTTTCAGATGCTGAATTGCAATCCAGTTGGAACACCAACTGAAATAGGATTGAAACTGAGTAGAGATCCGGATGGTGTAAGAGTTGACATCACCCTGTTCAAACAAATTGTTGGAAGTTTGATGTATTTGACATCAACAAGGCCTGACATAATGTATGCGGGGAGTTTGATAAGTCGATATATGGAGAATCCAACTGAGATGCACCTCAGGAGCAAAGAGAATTTTTCATTACTTAAATGGCACAACTGACCTTGGGATACTTTATAAAAGGGGAGGAAAATCAAGTTTCTTGGGTTTTACTGACAGAGATTATGCAGGTGACATTGATGATTGTAAAAACACTTATGGTAATGTTTTTTTAATGAGCTCAGGTGCTGTTCGTGGTCATCAAAGAAGCAGCAAATTGTGACACTATCCTCCACTAAAGCTGGGTTTGTAGCAGCTACTTCGTGCTCCTGTGAAGCTATTTGGCTGGGAAGGATGTGTGAAGTTCTTGGTTATAAGAAGCAAGGTCCAACAACAATTTATTGTGACAATGTTTCTGCCATTAAGCTCTCAAAGAATCCAGTTATGCATGGGAGGAGCAAACATATTGATGTTAGATATCACTTCTTGCGAGAGATGTGCAAAGATGATGTTATTGTGCTGAAATTTTGCAAAAGTGAAGAACAGGCTGCTGATATTCTGACAAATCCTCTCAAACAACCAGTGTTTGTAAAGCTTCGAGACATGCTTGGAGTTTGTTCACATGGTGGTGTTTAAGGGAGGATTTGCACAGGACTGAAGACAATGTTCTATTTCTAAACTGTTTTCTGCAGAAAATAGTTTAAGGGAAGGTGTTAAGATTTATTTTAAAAGTTATTTATTTTCAATAAAGGTTGTTGTCTATAGATAGGAGACTAGTATTACCTAGTCTATAGGAGAATCCCTAGTTTGTAGGAGTCATGGTTAGTTTGTCTTTCTTCATGTTTTTAATCGTGGGATGTAGTTCCACAAAATCTGAAAGTTGTGGTTGAGTTACTTGCGGCAGTAACTTTGGTGTTTCTATTTAAGATGTAATTTTTCATTGAAGTCAATTAAGAATCAAGTTGAAGTCTTTCAGCCTTTCCTATTGTTTTTCAATGTTCTGGCTATTTTTCTTTAGCCTCTTTTAATTTTCAACAAGATCCTTAAGTTGTTCGACGTAATGTCCCAGAGAGGTTTATCTTTGATTCGCCCTAACATAATTGAGGTATATTTGTTCTAACTCCTATATATAATGTGGTGCAGTACACTGTACATGTTAGTCTCGAAATTTAAGCTGCTGTGTTTAGACATGTTGTGGTGTGCTCTGCTTGGGTGTTGTGATTCAAAGTGTACATGTTTGTGCTTAAATTTTTACCGTTATATATTTGTTCTTACAAAGAGATATGTTTTATTTCATTTGCAAGTGGATGATTGACTAAAAGAAAAAAGGAGCGGCCGCCTAGACGGACTACTATCTTGATTTATTTGCTTGACCAAGACATTCATGGCAAATGAGCGGCTAAAAGTGATCCAAGTGATATCGTTATTAATAATTCATGGGAAGTAGCTAGGGAACGTCAAGTCCTAGACTCCTTGCCTTAATTTCCATTCAGTCTCAGCGACACCAGTAATAACAAGTGTTTTAGATATTTTCCCTGGTCTAGCGAGCTAGCTCAGAGCAATTTTCTTGTGATCATGGCTCTTTCTACAGCTCATCAAGATAATGCTTCCTCTTCCAATTCTTCTCCCTCTCGATGTCGTTACCACGTGTTCTTGAGTTTTAGAGGTGAAGACACTCGAAAGACTTTTACCGACCATCTCTACGCAGCCTTTGTGGACAAAGGCTTCCTCACGTTCCGAGATGAAGAAGAACTTGAGAGAGGAGAAGATATTAAGCCAAAATTTGAGAAAGCCATCCAACAGTCACGAAGTTCTGTCATTGTATTTTCCAAAGACTACGCTTCTTCCAGATGGTGCCTTGACGAGCTTGTCTTGATCCTTGAACAGAAGAGGATCTCAGACCATGTAGTCTTACCGGTCTTCTACGACGTTGATCCTTCCGACCTGAGGAAGCAGACAGGATGTGTTGGAAAAGCATTTGCTAGGCACGAAGAAAATCAGCAATCACCCAACAAGGTCAAACAATGGAGGGCAGCACTTAGAGAAGTTGCAGATCTAGCAGGGATGGTCTTACAAAATCAAGCTGATGGGTAAGTTCTGTCATAACTTGATTTTCATTCTGATTAAGTGCGATTAACTATAGTTTTTCTAACGCCCTACAAACTTTTTAAAATTTAAAATTTTCTATTTTTAAAATAAATAATTTGAAGCTTTTTAAATGTTTTAATTTTTTTTTAAAAACTCCAATATGCGTAAGAAAATATTTTCAGACACATTGAATTACACTACTGGTGTAGTTTTCCATGAATACGTGCTATTTATCTTTCTCACAAATCATGATTTCGATACAGTTTTAAGTATATAATTCTTTGATCACCCCCAGTGGCGAATTCAAGATTCTCGGACCAAAGGGTCACAGTGTAAAAGTTTCAAAATTTTTTTAGAAGAAAATAACTCTAAAAAAAGTTTTCATCTAAGTTTCAATTGTGCACAACGAGTTTTCTTTTGAAAACATTGCATTATAGCTTCATAAATCATTTATTTTTCAATAGTTTTAGACTCTTTTGTTAATATCTCATCTAAAAAAGAATATATTTTTTATAAAGAATAAAATTATAATATATAGAGACTAGAATTATCTTTAAAAAAAAAAATTAAAATGAAACAACCAACCCAGGCCTCCCTTTTGAAAAAGAAAAGAAAAAACAAACAAAAAACAAAGCCTCCCCATCTTCTCTTTCACAGTTTCAAGACTGGTTTTAATCTTTTGCTACCAGAATATCCCTACTGTCTTTACTTCACCATCGGTGACGCTTCAGTTCGAAGGAGCTGACTTTGAGCTACGTAAACCCACACTCTTCCAGGGCTTTGAACATCACAATGAGTTTTGCATGACCATATTGTCAATGGACCAAAGTGATGGTCTAAACATTCTGGGCGCGGCTCAGCAGGTCAACACCCACCCCAATCCTCTCTCCTCCTCTCCTTTTCTCTCTAACTCCTGAGACCTCTCTCTCTCTATATCTCCAGAATTAAAACTCACACACTGCCATTGCACCCGCCCATTACCATCTTAATAACCCCATCATCGACCCATCTCTCTCTTTCTCTCTTTGGGGACTTTCGTCGAGCACGTTCAGTGCACCCAAGGGGTCAACAAACTGTTGGCCAAGGGGTCTGCAACTGCTCGCCTGAGACCTCCACAGTCAAATGCCAGCATCCCAAGGGGTCAATTGACCCCTCTTGTCCCTTGGTGCGTCCGCCCCTGATCACCCCATTGTTCTAACTTTGACGTGTTATTTTGCACCAGACTTTAAAATTAAATTATTTGATATATTGCATAGCATGATAATTATATATTTTAATTTTGTCATTTCAATTGCAATTTTTAGGTACGAGTCAAAGTTTATCAAGAAAATTGTTAAAGTGATTGACGACAGACTGAGTCGCATGCGCACACCCTTTACTTTTGCACCCAACCTCATTGGAATTGATTCTCGAGCTAAAAATATTAATGCATGGTTAAATGATGGATCAACCAATGTTAGTGTAGTTTTAGTTAATGGGATTGGAGGAATCGGAAAGACAACCATTGCAAAGTTTGTTTATAATTTAAACTTCAGAAGATTTGATGGAAGCTGTTTCCTTGAAGATGTCACAGAAATTTCAAAACAACCCAATGGTTTAGTTCAACTACAAACTCAATTGCTTTTTCATATTTTGGGTGGAAGTGAAGTGAAAATACATAGCGTTAGTGAGGGAATAAATAAGATTAGAGATGCCATGATGGCTAAAAGAGTTCTTCTTGTTCTTGATGATGTAGATCATATGCACCAAATAGATGCAATATTTATGATGCGAGATTGGTTTTATCCTGGAAGTAAAGTCATCATAACAACTAGGTGTGCGGGGTTGTTAAAAGGTCATCAAGTAAAGAAATCCCAAGTTTTCCATGTTGAAAGTTTGGATGTCAATGAATCACTGGAACTCTTCAGTTGGCATGCTTTTGGACAAGAACGTCCAAATGAATGCTATATGAAACTTTCGGAAAAGATAGCAGAGCAAAGCGGAGGACTTCCATTAGCTCTTCAAATTTTGGGGTCTTCTCTATCAGGACGAACTGCAGATGTATGGGAAAGTACACTGGAGAAATTGAAAGCTATTCCAGATAATGAAATCCTCAAAAAACTCCGAATAAGCTACGATGCTTTGCAAGATAACCCTCATGACCAAGATTTGTTCCTTCACATTGCATGTTTCTTTGTTGGAAAGGAGAAAGATGATGTGGTTAGAATATTAGATGGTTGCGATTTCTTCACAGTTGTGGGCATTGAAAACCTCATGGATAGGTGCTTGGTAACAATTAATAGAAAGAACAAGGTGAAGATGCATCAATTGATTCGTGACATGGGAAGAGAAATTGTTCGCCAAGAATCAAAGGCGCCTGCAAAACGTAGTAGATTATGGCGTGATAAGGATTCGTTCAATGTATTAAAGGAAAAGAACGTAAGCAAACTCTTCTCTTAATTTGCAACTTTTCTTTCCCATGCATATATCATTGCTGGTTACTTATAGAGATTTTTTTTTGTTTTTTGGTTTTTTTTTCAGGGTACAGAAACAATTAAAGGTCTCGCCTTGAACATGCGTGAGCTCTCGGTAAATACTCCTTCAGGAAATTCGACTGATGTACTCATAGAAACGAACGCATTTGCAAGGATGCCCAAACTGGAACTACTTCAGCTTTGTCATGTACGACTCAATGGATGTTATGAAGAATTTCCCAAAGAATTAAGATGGTTGTACTGGTTTGAATTTCCTTTGAAATCTATACCCAATGATTTTCCTTTGGAGTGCTTGGTTAATCTTGAAATGCATCATAGTAACTTGAGACAAGTCTTTAACCGAAAAAGAAACCTGAGACAAGTCTTGAAGAAGGGAAGAAAGGTACGCTACTCTGTCCATGCTTATCCATTTTCTCTTTGTTAATTATAGGATTAGTTTTACATTTGTAAGAATTAAATCCACACTCCTTTAATTTCATTTTGTTGTCCACAGTACCTTCCCTCATTGAAGACCCTTGATCTAAGTCATTCTCATAGCCTTACTGAAATCAGTAACTTCTCACTGGTCCCTAACTTAGAAAGACTGATTCTTAATGATTGTGCAAGCTTGGTTGATGTTCACGAATCTATTGGAGATGCAAAGAGACTCAAGTACTTGGATATGAAAAATTGCAAACAGATTAGGAAACTTCCAAAGAATTTATGTATGCTAAAATTACTTGATACACTTATTGTATCTGGATGCTCAAGTCTAGATGAGTTTCCGAAGGAGATGAGGAACATGGAATTTCTTAAGGTGCTAGATGTATCGGAAATTCCAATAACTCAAGCTGTCACCACCACTGGGAAGGCATGGCTCACTGGGAAGGCATGGCTAAGGAGAAATCCAGAAAATTTTTGGGGTTCTTTGCCACGTAGTTTAACACAATTAAAGCTCAAGAGTTGCAATCTTTCTGATGATGCTTTTCCCAAAGATGTTGGTGACCTACCCTCATTAAAATTTTTAGACCTAAGCGACAATCCATTCTCTGGCCTACCAGATTGCATCCGAGGTATTACAGGACTCGATCGTCTTATTTTTACGATTGCAAGAAGCTCAAAACGCTTGTAGGGCTACCAGGAGCAAGATCTTTGGGTGTGCTCAATTGCATATTGCTGGAAAAAATAACATTTCAATCAAGTTCGTTGCCGTCTGAATGGCTTTGCATGGATAACCCGAACCTAGTTGAGATTGAATACATATACAAGTTAGAACCCCTTGGAAACTGTGATGTAGAAATGCTCGACCTTTTGGGTTTGTCTAAGTACCTGGGATCCATGGAAACCATTCAGATGATGTTCCCAAAGTCTACGTTGCTTGATGAGAATATGTACAGAAGGCATCCCATCCAGGTGCTCCTCTGTCTCTCACTCATATATATATATCTACACACACATATACCAATGCAAGATTTTATTTGACTAATATGCTATTTTTTATTATTTCTGTGGCATACATGTACAGGGACTGTATGAACATGGTATATTCAGCTCATTTCTTCCAGGGAACGTGGTGCCAGGCCAATTCAGCCATACTAGTAGAAAGTCTCCGTCGATATCTTTCACTGTTCCTCCTTGTAATCTCAGGATTCGAGGCTTGAATGTCTTCTCGATATATACATGGTTTGGTTTTGCTTCTTCTCCTGGTTATGGACCTTTTGAGAAAGCTAGTCCAATAGTAATCAAAGTTAGTAACAAAAGCACGGGAATGAAGTGGATCTATGACCCATCATGCTTCGGGGTTCCAGATCCTGGAGAAGACATGATATTCTTAAGCCATTGGAATTGGGGGAATAAATCATTGAAAGGTGGCGACCAACTCAAAGTTTCCATGATCATGAGAACTTTCCTTGTGCTAAAGGAGTGGGGTATCCAACTTGTGCACCAGCAACATCAAGAGAAGATCCAACATGTTGAAGACGACGACAACGATGATGAATGGCCAGTTTCTTTTCCAGATGTGATTTTTGGACGTTTGCCAGAATTCGAGGTGATGCCAAGAACCTACTTCCTCTCCCATGGACCAGCATCAAGGAGATTCATGATGTTTCGTACTTGGATGGAGTCGGTTTTGTTCAATGACATATTTGGGGACTCTGATCAGCAAACAGGTGTGCATGTATTTTTTTTAGGGTCATGAAGATCAACTTTAAATATCAACTTGTGTACTATCTCTCTACTAGAGGTGGAGCCCACTAATACAATGGATCCCATGCTTTATTAGAGTGATGGTAAGAGCATCCACAATCATGCTCTCTATTTTTTAGTTAAATTTTAGCTAAAAACATATAAAAGTTATTTTAAGAGCTCTCTATAAAATTTAAACTCCAATCATACTCGCTAGTTTAGGGAGTCATAAATACTATAATTCTTTTTTAATTGGTCCATCTCTATTAAAAAATAATATAAAAAATAGTTAGCATTAATTAAAGGTTTGAAATACTCATTAAACAAAGCTGCATTAAATTATAGGGAGCCACTAGGAGTTCTTTCTCTCTCCTCATATTTAGGAGCTCCTAGAGGTCTCCATATTTTAAGAGGTGGATATGGAGCATGGTTGGAGTTGTATTTTTCCAATTCCTTCCTAAAATTTGTCTAAGGAGATGATTTAGGGAGCCTATTGTGGATGCTCTAAATAAGTTGTATTTAAAGTTGGTCTCCCTGTCCTTTCATTTATATTAAGAGTGTCTTTAGATTCAAGACCCCTAGAATAAAAAAACAAAAACAAAAATACCACAATGGCTCAAGTAATCACCTTTGTTATGTTTGTTTATGTTGAGAGTAAATACAAAACACTTTAAATCCATCCACGTTCGCATATCAAAAGTTCTGCTCTTTTTCTTATCTGAGGGGACTAATATATCTTGTGGCATTTGCATTTTCAACAGGCGAACAAGTACTGCCACTTGCAACAACAGTGAGGTACGCCAGCGACGACAATAGACTAGATTTCTTCGCGAATTTTATATTCTACGTTGTTTTTGAGAAATTAAAGATTCCTGACAAATTATCTATATCTTCTTCTATAGCTATATATGAAGAGGATAGGGAACATGTATATAAATGATAAGAGAAGAGTGAAGCATTCAAAAATTTCAAAAACGCCAGTTGTCAAAGAAAAAAATAGAAACACACCATTTTAATTAAAAGGGGGTGAAATAGTAAAACACCACTGAGTTAAAATAAAAACAAAAAACAAAAAACAAAAAATTATTCTAGAATAGAAGATGAGCTGAAGAACGGGGAGAAAAATTCGACAGGTTCAGAACCCACGAAGCTGGCGGTTTTCACGATTCTAGAATCCACCACTACCATGTTACTTATACTTTCTTCGTCCTCTTTAATGGCACCTTTTTGCTTCAAAAATCCAAATCACGAGTAACCACCCAGAAACAACCAGTGTAAGGATTGGTCAGACTCAAAAACCTTCCTTTCTCATCCCACACCACACTTGCTACCCTCTAACTAAAGGTAAAGCATCGGTTTTTTTTTTTTTTGTTGGTATTTATGCTTGTATATTTCTGAAATTTATAGATTTAGGCTTCCTTGAAATTTTGATTGTTTCAAGAGAGCTTCGCCGGAAGAAAAAAGTCCCTTCATTCGTCAGGGAAGCAACGCAGAGAAACAAAGTCCCTTCGGAAAAATAAAGTCCCATCGGAATTCGCCTCAAGAAAAGTCCCATCGGAAGAGTCAGTCGTCAGGGAAGCAAAGCAGAGAAATAAAGCCATTCATTGTGTGAGATAACAAAATGCCTGGAAGCAAAGGGGCCAATCTAGCCAAACAGCCAAAGAAAAGTATATAGCCAAGCAGCGTGGCTCTTTTCTTGCTCAGGTACCTTCCCCAGCTTCAACTCCCAAATATGCTTCACGCAATTTTGTAGAATTCTTGGGCTCAAGCTCACCCATGGTATCAATATGTTCATTGCCACACAAAACACCTTTTTCTTTTGAGTTGTGATTAGCATTTGTGCTCTCAGTTTCACAAAGTTGTTTCTTTATTTCCTCCAAGATTCGAGCATGTCAACCGAACTTTGATGTGCATATTCTGAACAAAATTCTTGGAATAGTTTGATGAATTTGAGGAATTATAAGTGTTTTACGAGTTAAATTGCAGTTTTCAATTTGGTAAAGCTTTTTTTTTTATCAGGGATATTTAATTGTTTTTAATTTTTTATATTTTCCAGGAAGCAATTGCAGTTTCTGACTTGATATAAGAAGAACAAGACTTTTTGCAGTTGCTGAAGAAGACGACTCTTGGTGCGGTATGTTTCGTTTTTTTTTGCTTTTCAAAGGCTTTTGATTTGTTTCTTTTACTTTGTGTTTCCTAGACCTAGAGGAGCCAAGTATTTGTTTTCTAAGGCTTTTCCATTCTGATTTCAGGAACTTGGCTACTATGTAGGGAATTTTTATAATTATTTCACAAGAACAAGCCTAGCTTGAGTTGCTACAGGTTTGTCAATCATATCATGAACTTGGCTGCACAATGAACTCACTCTGCATGAATATTTGGGTCTCCCACCCATTTTCCCACCCGTTTTATTTTTAAAATTTTAAAGACAAATTTATCCCTTTATAAAATGACCAATAAGGACTTGCCCGCATTTACAACAAAATAACAAAATACAACACGAAACTTCTCAACCCAATTCACCAAAATCCCAACACAAAAATCTACATGAAATTTTTCAAAAAGCCTTGATAATAAAATCTTCATAGAAAAACTTGTGCCGCAGTTGCACACCTAGGAGCAATTCTTTGGCATAATAAAATCTCCAAAAACCCATCTTTCATATAGAAAGTCAAATCATCAACATACACAGCATCAATACGAGCCTCAAAACTCGGCGAGGTCGTAATCTATGCACGAAGAGCCCAAAGCACCTTTCGCGAACCCATTAAACAACCCTTTACTCCCACACCGGATCGAATTCAAACTAATATCTCCATTGTTAGACCTCTACCGCATAATTCTCATTGGTGGGCTTGCGTACAAAGCTATCGTAGGAACCGTCATGGCTTTTTGTTTGCGACGATTTTAAATCTCAGATCACAAGCCCAAAAGAGCACAGCACAATCGAGAAAACCCAGAAAAGCTTTCGCTCTAAATTGAGTTCCACCTGAGACCCACTAATTTTATTCGCAAAAGTCACTTACTTTCCGAGAAACCAAACTGCTTTAGACACCCGATTGGGTTTCTCAGATACCCAGTAAGTTAATTTTGAGGTACCCAATTGAGTCTGGGCAACTTCAACAAACATCAGCCTCCAATCAACCATCTGGACAAATTTTAACAAAAACTTCAAAAGAGAAAAACAAGATTGAAGATGATTCACAAAAAAATACAATTTAAAAACATATGACAAAAACAAAGACTAGGAAATTTGATCAACCAAGAACACATATTCTGTACATGAAATATTAGAATGCACAAGTATATATGATCTGCAATTTGGCACAAAAACAATTATAATATGAGTCAATTTACCATTGCAATCTGAATAAATAAAGTTCATGAATCGGGTTTTTTTTTTTTTTTACATATTTAATTTTAACCATAGGGAAGAAGGAAATTACCCTGCCATTCATGGCCTTCAAAGCTTTTTGTGCCTCAACATCTGATTTGTAAGTGACAAAACCAAATCCTTTGGGTCTATGAGTTTTACGGTCCACAACTATTCTAGCTAAACATACAGTTAAACAAAATCATCACAAAGGTAAAAACCAGTCAGTAATTTCCACACATTACAGAAGAAAAATAAATAAATAATCGGAGCAAATTAATAAGAAAAGTAGAAATACCATCTGTAACAGCTCCAAAAGGAGAAAACAGTCTCTTGAGTTGTTCATTATTGGTAAACGATGATAATCCTAAGCAACAAACCCAAGAATCAAAACAAGATAAAACCCTAAAAAAATCTAAATAGTTGACTGAATATCTTGTTGTATTTTGAATTCAATGTGTTGTCTAATCCTTGCAGTTAGGACTTGTTTGTAATTCAAATACCATTGTTATATGATAACAATATCAAAGGGAATGAGAGATTGTTTTCATTACAGTTACATCTTTATATATAGTTGACTGAATATCTTGTTGTATTTTGAATTCAATATGTTGTCTAATTCTTGCAGTTAGGACTTGTTTGTAATTCAAATACTATTGGTATATGATAACAATATCAAAGGGAGTGAGAGATTGTTTTCATTACAGTTACATCTCTATATATAGTTGACTGAATATCTTGTTGTATTTTGAATTCAATATGTTGTCTAATTCTTGCAGTTAGGACTTGTTTGCAATTCAAATACTATTGGTAGATTGTTTTCATTACAGTTACATATCTTTGTATATATATTTTTGAAATTAGGAAGGATTGTTATAGATTTCAAGGGTTTTTTTTAACTGTAGAGGTCCCTGAACTTTACCTCGAGTTGTAATTGGGTACGCGAACTTTTTTTTTAGGCAATTAGGTCATCCAACTCTCTCATCAATTCCAATTGAGTCATTCCGTCAATTTGGCCGTTAATTTGAGGGCTAAAATGTAAGATCTGTGAGCTTGAGGAAGTAAGAACGGTAAGCAATCCCACATTGCCCAGGGAGGGAAAGGTGAAGTGCCTTATAAGTGTGGGCACTTCTCTTCCTAGCACGAGACCTTTTGGGAGCTCACTGGCTTCAGATTCCTTGGAACTCCGAAGTTAAGCGAGTTGTGGCTAGAGCAATCTCAGGAGTGGTGACCCACTGGGAAGTTGCTCGTGAGTACCCAAAAACAAAACCGTGAGGGTGGGTCCCAAAGCAGACAATATCGTGCTAGGGAGTCGGGTCGTGACATAAAACCGTCCATCTCAATTAAAATATTTTAAATTTTAAAATTGGAAAAAAAAACTGAAAAAGCGAAAATAATAATTTAAATAAATAAATAAACTTAAAAATAAAAAGTAAAAATAAAAATCCCTCTCTCTCTCTCTCTTAGCTCTCCCTCTCTCCTACCCCCCAAGATGAAAAGTGTTCGAATTTTTTTTTCTTTTTCAATTTTTGAATTTGCAGAGAGAGATAGGAAGAGAGGATCTGGATGGGTCTCAGGTGAGGTGGGGTGGATCTCGAGTGGGGACGAGGGTGGTTGTATGGTGGCATTGGGCTTGGGGGTGTTCTGGGTAGAGAGAAAAACATAGGGTGAGAGAGAGGAAGGGAGCGAGTCGGGAAGGGGGATTGGGGGTTGGGTCGAGGAAGTGGGGATCTGTGAGGTTGAGTTGGTGAGGCGAGGTGGATCGGAGGGTAATTTCCTCCTCCAGTTATGAGTTTTGGGGTTTGGGGATGAGGGTTTCTGGGGTCGATGGGGCTGGGGTTTTCTGAGTTTTGGGGTTTTGCCTCTGATGGATGATGATGGATGAAGAATGTGGAGCTTGGGTTGGGTTCAATGAGGCTGATTTCTGAGTTTCTAGGTTCGATGAGGTTGGGGGTTTTTGAGTTTTGGGGTTTTACCTCTGATGGATGAAGGTGGAGTTGGGGCTGGGTTCGATGTGGCTGGTTTCTGAGGTTCGATGAATGATGATGGATGATGATGGATGAAGCTGGATGAAGAAGGTGGAGCTGGGTTCAATGGATGATGATGGAGTTGAGGTTTCCGAGGTTCGATGGATGATGATGGATGAAAAAGGTGGAGCTAGGTTCGATGAAGAACCCGAAATGACACTTTTATCCCCTCATTTTGACGGACAAATTGACAGAGTTGGACGGTAGGACCTAATTGAAACTAATTGTCGAGTTAATGGATGTAATTGCCTCAAAAAAAAGTTCACAAACCCAATTGTAACTCGAGGCAAAATTCAGGAACGTCTAGAGTTAATAACCCTAGATTTCAAATATATATTGGATATGTATAAATAATAAACTAGAATGATGTGCGATGAGTTATTACAGTTGCATCTTTTGGAGAAACCATTTGAATCCAAAAGTTGTATCCTTTGAAATTAACTGTTATATACCAAAAGATGCACCTGCTCACCAAAAGGGTGTTTTGGCACCTCTTCAGCAATATCAAATGGATGCTTCTATATATAATACCCTAGCCATAGATTAATTACAGAAGTCATTCTAAATATTCTTTCTTTCTCCAACATATCATACAGTTTTCTTTCAAAAGTTATAAGGGAAATTCAGTTATTGTTAAGCTAAAATGTTAGTCTTTATTGTATCATGGAAGTGGTTTGTCTAACACCTGTTAACAAACTGACTATTGAATAACGTAGTAACGTGCCTCTAAGCCAAATTTTCTATCTACTCTCAATCCAATTTCTAACAAATACTTGTACAGTTGTTCACAACATTTTGTAAAAAGAGCATCACACACTTGTTTTTTGTGTGCCTTTCATTTAAATCATTTGAGTTTTTATAAAAAACTAGGGATGAGAGAAAAAAAGCCCCTAGCCGTTCTATCTTTCTGTGAGTCCCAAAGAAAAACTCCACATGGGGAGGAGGAAGAAGCGTCATTGCCCCTCCTCTCTTCCTCTCTCCTCGCCTTTTTTTTTCTTTTGGGTTAGTGAATAAGTTCATTGGGCATTTTGAATAAGAAGCGCATTGTGGTATTTTTTGAGTCATGCTGAGATTGAAGTTCCCTATCACCCCTTTTAGGCATTCTCAAACAAATTCTTCTCCCAAAACCCGCTCTCTAACACTACACGTGTTCTCTAAATTTGGGTCTACATCATCTTTGACAGAGGTTGTTGCAAATCACCCAATTATTATTTGTCAAGGTAGTTATTTTTGTTCATTTGTTCACTCTTATGCACAGGTAGATGGAAAACATGTTTTCCCCATATCTGTAATGGATGCACTGTGGCCGCGACGATACTTCTTCATGTGATTATGGTAGGGTTCTTTTAGGCTTATGGGTTGCCTTAGGGTTTTGGTTATGTTGGGTATGTGGGTTTTGTTTGGGCTCATAGTTAATTGTGGTGATGAGAGTTAGTATTTATTGTGCGGCTTTTGTCCGCTTTAGTTTAGTTTTTAACATGTTAGTTTGTTGTCTTTTGAGAATTGGTACTTTCGATGTCTTGTTGATGTCTTTGATTATACCATTGAAGTTTATCGTTGATTAAAAAAAATCATTTGAGTTTTTACATTGCTTTAGTCCGTTTGATTATTATTATTTTTGTTAGGTTCGTTTAAAAACCGGTTCTACATTAATTAAATAATTACAGTTCCATATAGTTCAAATGCAAAACTTATATAACAGCTCCATTCTAATTAACAATGAAATGATGACTATATTTAACCTACTGAGGTAATGTTCGATTTTGATGACTGCCTCCTAAATGTAAATGGTGTCTGAGATGAGTAGAAGTGTTCTCTTGGTCACCTAGTGACCAAAATCGTGGTCACCCACCTTGGATTTAAATCCAAAGACCCACCTACTTTTGCACTCCTTTTAAGAAACTCTATTGGACCGTTGGATTTAAATCCAACGGTGAGTGACCACAGATCCTTGGTCACTAGGTGACCAAGAGATCACTACTCCTGAGATGAGATGTAACTTAGCGTTGTTTACTTTTGTCTCATGCAAATGTGAGATTTGCAGGTGCAGCAGAGGTTAGTCTTTTTAGCCCTTTTGCTTGGGCTAGCTTTCAGGTCTGCGTTTCGGTTGGACTGGACTTGCTGTTGTTTGTTGGTCTCTCTTTCCTTCTCCCGCCCTTTTTGCGGCCTTATGATGAGTTTATCCTTTGACCAAAGAAGAAAAAAAAAAAACTTCACGCCATTTTCACACTCAAAATTGTTAACACATGTTGAGGAAGTTTTGTATGCATATTTCACATAAATTGTCTTGGTTCTTGCTATAAAAAAAAATATGGCGGTGTTAGTTATGTCTTTGAAAAAAATGAGAATATGTGTACAATGAATAATGTTATCTTGTATTTAGTATGTAAGATTTTGGAGGAAATTAAACTTCAATCAACAGTAATTGTAGTTTCTTTTATGCGATAGCAATAATTAATTATAGTTGCTAGACATAAATATTTCCCTTTTCTCTACCTCATAATGTGCAATCCTATAAAAGTATGAAAATTGAGAATTAGAGAAAGTGGAAAGAAACAATTGGAGGAAGAGTTGTAGTCTTTCACAAGAGGCCATATTTTCTTAACTTGGGTTGTTCTTGATTCTTCTTCCCCAATTATCATTTCATTTGATTTGAAGAGTGAGGAATTTAGAAAGATGATGAAGTTATGCTTGGAATATCTAAAGTAAAAACAGAGATTCAGAGTAACTGTCCACAAACTGAAACTACTTATATTTGGAAGAAGAGTTGTAGTGAGCAAGCTTAATGTTCTTCAAGTTAGTGTATAACAAATCCAAATTAGATTTTAGAGGTTCATAGACGAAGGTAACGTCGAATTCGTAGGATTTTTCAATGTATTTTTTTTTAATTATAAATTTTTAATTTATTTATTACGAATTTTAGAACTTAAAGCATATAAAATTAATTTTAAAAAATGAAGAGAATGACATCCGTTACATGTAAGTTCTTCTGCCCGCAAGCCCCCAAACAGCTCATTTAGAGTCCATCAAATAAGAGGGATGAGGAAACAATTGAGCAAAAGGTTGTGGCTAATTGAAAGGATAATATGATGGTGAAAGAGTTGAACTATGAAATCTGTTTCATACCATGGCCGTCTCCAATCCTACACTATTCAGCTATTTCCTTAATGACTTCAACAAGCACACACACTGGATACAAAATCAAGTGATTAGTAAGTGTTAGAAGATCTCCAATGTACCTCTTCAACCTTTCTAATTCTAAAATAAAAGGTGAGCCACATCGAAAAACTCTCTCCAACAATGTTCTTCAACCTCACCATCAAAGTGCAACCTCTTTCTCTCTCTTCGTGACCTAAGTTGACTTCTACTTCTTCAAATATTTAATTGTACTTTGGAAAAACAAAACCTACCTTGAAAATGTAAAACACATGCATTTTTTCTTTTCATATAATAAATACATGTATATTTTTCACATGTTTTCATATTTTTCATTATTTTCCATTGATATCGCATTAATTGAATTGAATAATGCTGTAAATTATTTAAGTAGAAATAAAGCCTTTCAAATCGCCACATGCGCCAACAAACTTCAATTTGAAGAGTTTTATTCGCTACTACTCTTGAGATTTATAATATTAAATAATTGTTAACTACCAGCCTAACTTAAAATTTTAAAGTCATTAACAAACAAAACTTATCAGCCCAGCTTAAAAAGTGGTATTCTTTCTTCCCCAAGTTGGGTATTTATGAGAAAACTGTTCCGAGTGTTATTGTTGAAAGTGTTTTATTTTGCATTTTCATATGTTCCCTTCATTGAAGCCAATTTTTAAATGGCTCTTCAAAATAATTCTCACCCAAACTAAGAACCCAGGGCCTTCATGAGCAGAGAAGGTGGAGAGGGAGAAAGATTAGGATATATAGGAAGCTCAGGTCTGACATAATTCCATAATTTTGTTTAGGAATTAAGAAAATTTTCATAAATGACTATTTCAAACAATTGGCAAACCAAATTTCAAACACATTACTGAGAAGCAACAACACATTGCATTCTAAAAATGAAACATAGCACAAAAGATCGAAAACCAATTGCGTCACAAGTTTCAGTTTGGCATTGTATCAAACACCACACAGGCTTTCCAATAAAAAAAAAGAACATATAGGCCAAAATACACATTTACTAATTAAAACCCTAACCCTAATTAAAGAGCAGCCAACCTGATCCACAGGCCAAAAACGCCTTTCAAGAACTTGTAAACTTGGTCACCGCCTTGGTCCCTTCAGAAACAGCGTGCTTGGCGAGCTCACCGGGAAGCACAAGCCTGACAGCAGTCTGAATCTCCCGAGACGTAATCGTGGGCTTCTTGTTGTACCTCGCAAGCCTCGAAGACTCCTGAGCGAGCTTCTCGAAGATGTCGTTGATGAAGCTGTTCATGATGCCCATGGCCTTGCTGGAGATTCCGATATCAGGGTGGACCTGCTTCAGCACCTTAAAAATGTAGATCTTGTAGGTCTCGACGCTCTTCTTCGATCTCTTCTTCTTCTTATCTCCGGCGGCGGCTCCGGCTTCCTTTGGGAGCTTCTTGCCGGCCTTGGGCTTCTTCTCCGCAGGGGCTTTCTCAGCGACTGTGGACTTCTTCTCCTCAGCTGGCTTTTTCTCGGCGGGCTTCTTCTCGGCCTTGGGCGCCATTGTTGGAGTTGTGAGAGAAAAGTGAGGTGCTGCGGGAATTTGGGGATTTTACGAATTGTATTCGAGTGTCGGGATATTTTTGTGATGACTAAGTGGAGAGGAGAGATGTCTATTTATATATGCTGAGGGTCGGATTCTATTGGTGATTTCGATTTCACGCGGATCGCTGACTTGGCATGTGACTTTGGCCGTGGGATTGGGTTTGAGAAAGCTTAGGAATCGACGGTCGAGATGAGGTAAGCTGGTTCAAGCGTATTGGTGACGGATCGGTGGGTTTGGGTGGGATCTGACGGTGGATAGGTTTTGGATGAAATTTGTAATGGAGACGGTTGGGATGGGCCACTATTCTGTGTGGATCGTTGACATCATCCGGAATCTGGGTGTGGTCCAAAATAAAGTTTTTTATTTTTCATATAAAAAAAATTCATGTTTTGTTATTTATCAGAAAATTCCAAGTCTTTTTATGCAACGCTTTTGTTTTTTAATAGAAAATTCCAAGTTTTAAAAACTTTAAATAACAAAAGAAATCCAATCAATCGAGATTTTTTTAGGACTTTTCATAAACCGATAAATCGGTAAACCAAACTGAAAAAAAAAAGGTTTTGACTTGAATTGGTTCGGTTCTTTGTTTTTGCCACTTAAAAATGAACTGGAGCGATTATATATTGTGGTCCAATGTATTAATATATAACTCATTTTTCGTATGAGTCTAATACCAAAATCTCAACCTTGGTCATCTCCATCACAGTCTCAACTTTCCTCATCTCCCTCACGGTCAAACAACTTCCGTCTACGCCTCCAATGTAATGGGTTCGTGATAAATTCGCGTAGGAGTGTTTCGACTTAGACTTGGGCTTCAACTTCAAGTGGTGCTGAAACTGAAACAAGCCCAACAAAAAGAATTGAACTCAAGAAACAAAAATTAATTGGCCCATTTTCTAGTCGGCAGGTGGGAAATCCTTATGAATGAGTTGTGGTCCAATGTAGGCCAGCTAATGTCGATCGGGCTGGAGCAAAGCCCTATGCAGGCCAGCTAATGTTGATCGGGCTGAGTAAAAACCCATAAAAGGACTTGCCCTATGAGACAAACTGTGTAGAACCTTAAATACAAATTAAGATAAATATTGAAAATAAGCTACTCTACGAAACAGAAGTAAACATATACTTGAAAATGAAAGACATCTCTGTCTGGTCCTTATTATGACAATAAACAAACAGAAATATGAAACATTACAAGCTTGGAAAGTAATACAATATTAACTCAAAATTGCAAGCATTATTATCTATTCTGAACATTTTTAGTGCAATATCTGAAGAGTATTAGTAGTGATGCTAACAAATCATACCAAGTGTTTGGCAAAGCAACAAAGAAGATGATCTCATGAGTTGTCAACTGGATAATCTTTGAGTAGTGAGTGAATTGGTTGTTTTGAAGGCCTTTGAAGATAGTTTTGTGTTTATAGACGTTGAGTCTTGTTCGGAGAGAGAGTCCTCGATTGCTGCTGCAGAGGCCTCTATTTATAAGCTGATGGCATGTGATTGCGCTGTGATGAATGGACAAAATGGAGTGTTGGGATCCCACAACATCATTGCAGTTTTTATCTTCTTGCTAATTAAAGCTCAGTAGGAAGATAAAGGTGGAGATAGTTGGGTGAGCATATATCGAAAGCTCCCAATTAAGCCTCGAAATGAGTCTGGTTGGCTTACTTTTGCTCCTCTGAGTGAAAGATAAAATATTTTATCTTAATTCTTCCCCCACATCGCATGCAACCTGCAAGAAAGGTTAGTGCCTTTTGACCCTTTTGTTGGGTCAAAGTTTGATTTCAAATACTGGACCATGGGCCTTGCACTTATGCCAAATTCTTGGTCCATACATGCCCTTTGGAGAAATTTTGCCAAGTGAACTAGGCTTGGGCTTCTGAAACAGTGAAAATTGGCAAATATTGGGCTTTTTCCATTTTTAGTACAAACAGTATCCAAACAAAATGTATCAAACACTTTTAATCCATGATCAGAACAAAGAATTGAAATAAGCAAAGTGATTCATTTTATTTAGTCTAGTGAGTTATGTTTAATTTGACTTTTTGGTTTTTTTATTAAGAAGATTTTGCCATTCAACAACCTGAGGAGCTTTTTTTGGTCAGGTCCTTAAGTTGTTCGACGCAATGTCCCAGAGAGGTTTATCTTTGGTTCGTCCTAACATAATCGAGGTATAGTTCTTCTAACTCCTATATATAATGTGGTGCAGTACACTGTACATGTTAGTCTCGAAATTTAAGCTGCTGTGTTTAGATATGTTGTGGTGTGCTCTGGGTGGTGTGATTCAAAGTGTACACGTTTGTGCATAAATTTTTACCATTATATATTGTTCTTACAAAGAGATGTTTTATTTTATTTGATGATTGACTAAAAGAAAAAAGGAGCGGCCGCCTAGATAGACTAACAGAAATGAGCGGCTAATAGTGATCCAAGTGATATCGTTATTAATATTTCATGGGAAGTAGCTAGGGAACGTCAAGTCCTAGACTCCTTGCCTTACTTTCCGTTGAGTCTCAGACACCAGAAATAACAAGTGTTTTAGATATTTTCCCTGGTCTAGCGAGCTAGCTCAGAGCAATTTTCATGTGATCATGGCTATTTCTACAGCTCATCAAGATTATGCTTCCTCTTCCAATTCTTCTCCCTCTCGATGTCGTTACCACGTGTTCTTGAGTTTCAAAGGTGAAGACACTCGAAAGACTTTTACCGACCATCTCTACGCAGCCTTTGTGGACAAAGGCTTCTCCACGTTCCGAGATGAAGAAGAACTTGAGAGAGGAGAAGATATTAAGCCAAAATTTGAGAAAGCCATCCAACAGTCACGAAGTTCTGTCATTGTATTTTCAAAAGATTACGCGTCTTCCAGATGGTGCCTTGACGAGCTTGTCTTGATCCTTGACCAGAAGAGGATCTCAGACCATGTAGTCTTACCGGTCTTCTACGAAGTTGATCCTTCCGACCTGAGGCAGCAGACAGGATGTGTTGGAGAAGCATTTGCTAGGCATGAAGAAAATCAGCAATCACCCAACGAGGTCGAACAATGGAGGGCAGCACTTAGAGAAGTTGCAGATCTAGCAGGGATGGTCTTACAAAATCAAGCTGATGGGTAACTTCTGTGATAACTTGCTTTTCATTTCTGATTAACTGCGATTAACTATAGTTTTTCTAACGCCCTACAAACTTTTAAAAATTAAAAAGTTTCTATTTTAAAAATAAATATTTTGAAGCTTTTTAAATGTTTTAAAATTTTTAAACCTCCAATATGAGTAAGAAAATATTTTCATACACATTGAATTACACTACTGGTGTAGTTTTCCATGAATACGTGCTATTTATCTTTCTCACAATTCATGATTTCGATACAGTTTTTAAGTATCTAATTCTTTGATCACCCCATTGTTCTTACTTTGACGTGTTATTTGCTTCAGACTTTAAAATTAAATTATTTGATATATTGCATAGCATGATAATTAAATATTTTAATTTTGTCATTTCAATTGCAATTTTTAGGTACGAGTCAAAGTTTATCAAGAAAATTGTTAAAGTGATTGACGACAAACTGAGTCGCATGCGCACACCCTTTACTTTGGCAGCTCACCTCATTGGATTTAATTCTCGAGCTAAAAATATTAATGCATGGTTAAATGATGGATCAACCGATGTTAGTATAGTTTTAGTTAATGGGATTGGAGGAATCGGAAAGACAACCATTGCAAAATTTGTTTATAATTTAAACTTCAGAAGATTTGATGGAAGCTGTTTCCTTGAAGATGTCAGAGAAATTTCAAAACAACCCAATGGTTTAGTTCAACTACAAACTCAATTGCTTTTTCATATTTTGGGTGGAAGAGAAGTGAAAATACATAGTGTCAGTGAGGGAATTAATAAGATTAGAGATGCCATGGTGGCTAAAAGAGTTCTTCTTGTTCTTGATGATGTAGATCATATGCACCAAATAGATGCAATATTTGTGATGCGAGATTGGTTTTATTCTGGCAGTAAAGTCATCATAACAACTAGGTGTGCCGGGTTGTTAAAAGGTCATCAAGTAAATAAATCCAAAGTTTTCCATGTCGAAAGTTTGGATGTCAATGAATCACTGGAACTCTTCAGTTGGCATGCTTTTGGACAAGAACGTCCAAATGAATGCTATATGAAACTTTCGGAAAGGATAGCAGAGCAAAGCGGAGGACTTCCATTAGCTCTTCAAATTTTAGGGTCTTCTCTATCAGGACGAACTTCAGATGTATGGGAAAGTACACTGGAGAAATTGAAAGCTATTCCAGATAATGAAATCCTCAAAAAACTCAAAATAAGCTACGATGCTTTGCAAGATAACCCTCATGACCAAGATTTGTTCCTTCACATTGCATGTTTCTTTGTTGGAAAGGAGAAAGATGATGTGGTTAGAATATTAGATGGATGCGATTTCTTCACAGTTGTGGGCATTGAAAACCTCATGGATAGGTGCTTGGTAACAATTAATAGTAATAACAAGGTGAATATGCATCAATTGATTCGTGACATGGGAAGAGAAATTGTTCGCCAAGAATCAAAGACGCCTGCAAAACGTAGTAGATTATGGCGTAATAAGGATTCGATCGATGTATTAAAGGAAAATAATGTAAGAAAACTCTTCTCTTAATATGCAACTTTACTTTCCCATGCCTATATCATTGCTGGTTACTTATAGAGTTTTTTTTTTTGTTTTTTTTTCAGGGTACAGAAACAATTAAAGGTCTCGCCTTGAACATGCGTGAGCTCTCGGTAAATACTCCTTCAGGAAATTCGACTGATGTAGTCTTAGAAACTAATGCATTTGCAAGGATGTCCAAACTGGAATTACTTCAGCTTTGTCATGTACGACTCAATGGGTGTTATGACGAATTTCCTAAAGAATTAAGATGGTTGTGTTGGCTTGAATTTCCTTTGAAATCTATACCCAATGATTTTCCTTTGGAGTGCTTGGTTTATCTTCAAATGCATCATAGTAACTTGAGACAAGTCTTTAACCGAAAAAAGAACCTGAGACAAATCTTCAAGAAGGGAAGAAAGGTACACTACTCCACGCTTATCCATTTTCTTGTGTTAATTTTTTGTGATTCATTTTACATTTGTAATAATTAACTCCACACACCTTTAATTTTGATTTCCACAGTACCTTCCCTCGTTGAAGACCCTTGATCTAAGTCATTCTCAAAGTCTTACTGAAATCGGTAACTTCTCACTGGTCCCCAACTTAGAAAGAGTGATCCTTAAAGATTGTGTGAGCTTGGTTGATATCCATGAATCCATTGGAGACCTAAAGAGACTCAATTACTTGAATATGCAAGATTGCAAAAAGATTAGGAAACTTCCAAAGAATTTATTTATGCTAAAATTGCTTGATACACTTATAATATCTGGATGCTCAAGTCTAAATGAGTTTCCAACGGAGCTGAGGAATATAGAATCTCTAAAAGTGCTAGATGTAGCTGGAATTCCAGTAACTCAGGTTCTCACTACCACTGGAAAGGTGAAATCATACATGAGGAGAAATCCAGAAATTTTTTGGCGTTCTTTACCACGTTGTTTAACACAATTAAAGCTCATGAGTTGCAATCTTTCTGATGATGATTTTCCCAAAGATATTAGTAACCTACCCTCATTAGAATTATTAGATCTAAGCGACAATCCAATCTGTGGCTTGCCAGATTGCATTCGAGGTCTTACAGGAGTTGATCGACTTAATATTTCCAATTGCAAGAGGCTCAAAATGCTTGTAGGGGTACCAAGAGCAAGACTTTTGTTTGTGTTTGATTGCCCATTGTTGGAAAAAGTAACATTTCAATCAAGTTCGTCCAAATTCATACCGTTGGAAGTGTTTAGCATTCGTAACCCGAACTTAGTTGAGATTGAATACATGTACAAGTTACAACCACTTGGAAATTGTTCTGTGGAAATGCTCGACCTTTTGGGTTTGTCTAAGTACTTGGAATCCATGGAAACCATTCAGATGATCTTACCTTCAACAATTATGGGAATTGATATTATAAACCGAAGGCATCCCATCCAGGTGCTTCTCTGTCTTTCATATACACACACACACACCAATGCAAGATGTTATTTGACTAATATGGTATTTTTATTTTTATTGCATGTATATATATATAGGGGCTGTCTGAATATGGTATATTCAGCACATTTCTTCCTGGGAATGTGGTGCCAGGCCACTTCAGCTATTCAAGTAGAAAGTCTTGGTCTTCATCTTTTATTGTGCCTCCTTCTACTCTCAAGATTCGAGGCTTGAATATGTTTTCTACATATACATGGTCCGAGGATGCTGGTCGCGATACTGATATACTTAGGCGAATAACAATCGAAGTCAGTAACAAAAGCAGGGGAATGAAGTGGATCTATGAACCATCATGCTACGCCGTTCCAGACCCTGAAGAAGACGTGATATTCTTAAGCCATTGGAATCTGGGGAATCAATCATTGAAAGCTGGCGACCAAGTCTCAGTTTCCATATTCATGACACCTTTCTTTCAGCTAAAGGAGTGGGGCATGCAGTTTGTGCACCAGCAACATCATGGGAAGATCCAACATCAACACCATAAAGACGATGAGGATGACGATGACGACTGTCCGGTTTCTTTTCCACATGTCATTTTTGGACGTTTGCCAGATTTCGAGTTGATGCCAAGAACATACTTCCTCTCCCCTGGACCACTATCAAGGAGAAAACTTGCGTTTAATATGTGGAGGGATTCGTTCAGTGACATAGTTGGGGAGTCTGATCAAGAAACAGGTCTGCATGCATGCATCATATCTCTCATTTATATTAATTCTCGACATCTTTGGCGTTTTAACTTTTCGAAAACAAAAATAAAAATATCACAATGACTCAACTTATCAGTTCGCAGCACAACGTTTATTGTGTTTGTTTACGTTGAGCGTTAATACCAAACACTTTCAATAGATTCAAAAGTTTTGGTCGGACTAATTTCTGGCATTTGTAGTTTCAACAGACAAACAAGCAGAAGATGCATACCTGTTGACGGAGTTGCTCAGAGTTGATATTATAAGTTTAATCGATCCCGATTTATTCTACGAGTTTGTGATTGCTGTCGCTAATGAAGAAAGTTGCTTGGGCTGTGCTTTGAAAATATTTAGTGCCGGTTTGGAGCGTTCCGTTGAGATCGGCCGCTATCGATCGCTCCTACGACGCCATTTTGCTCGCGTTGTAGAACTTTGTCAAAGGGAGCCTGGGCGGATCCACATAGGGGCAAGAGGGGTCAATTGACCCCTGCAAGCCCGAAATCTACCATTGGAGACGAAGATGTTGACCCCTGCAAATTGCCCACAAACTGTTTGATGAAATGCTCTAGAGGACGCAGCACAGCAGGCAGATTATCTTATTTTCATTTTCACTTTCTCTTATAGGATTTTTGGGCGTTTCTTAATTTCAAAAGAAGAAAAAAAACAAAAATACAGTGTTGGAGTTTTGTGTAGAGCAGAGATGGGTTTGGGTATTTCAGTTCTCCAATTAATGAAATCCATGTTTGTCACCATTTCAATTTTTACGGCAACTTACATGAATAATATAGAAATGTATTAAACAATAATAAATAAACAGTGCCTAATTGATTGATTAACCAGTTGCCTATCTTGCATTGTTGAATTTGGTGTTGGATCTCAGATTGCAGAGCTGTCGCCGCCACCGTGGCCACAGAATTAGAAGAAAGTTAGTGAGATAGTGCGTTTTGAGGGATTGGCTCGATTCCGAGATAGAAACAGAGGGGGAGAGAGAAGAAGAGAAGAATGGAGAGAGTGGGAGAGAAGGAGAAGGATTGGGTGGCTGGGGGGGAGGATGAGTGCAGGGAAGGTTGAGATAGGGTGTGGGGTGGGGGTGTACGCTAGGATGGGTTTGTTTGTTTTTTAATTTTTTTGTTAATTCTGTTAATTTTATTTTGTTTATATGTAGGTTTTAAAATGTAGTTTTTATGTTTTTAATTATGTTTTTATTTATGTGGAGGTGGACTCTACTTGCCACGTCACCCACTTAATTGGAGAGTAATGATCCATATGTACGAAATTACAAAAATACATATACCACGTTATCAAACTTAACAGAGTATTGGATGGAGATGATGGCAGAGGCAAAGTAAGTCACCAAATCTCGATCAAGGGATGAAAGTGGGTCATTTTGAGTTTGAGGGGGCACGGTGGGATTTGACCGAAGTTTCAAGGGTATTGGTGTAATTAAGCTTTATTTTATAATTAAAATAATTTTTATAGTAAATTTGGCTTACATCCTTCAAATTCAATTTGCCTTACCTACAACCCTTCACTTTTTGTTCCTATAAATAATAACCAATTTGTATAAGTAAAAACTCATGACTATGATCCAACTTGCAAGTTACCTAATTAAGCATAAAATCTGATTTATTGTACCTTTCAGATTCCATTTGCCTAATTAACTAAGCCATTATTGTATTTTGTATATTAATGTAGGAATCAATATGAAAACAGTTTTTAATTGGATTGTATATAATGACAGATGTTGAATTTGGAAAAATCTCCAAATGATTGTAATGGATGTATAAATTAATTTGGAAACATTTTTTAAATTTAACAATAAATTCAAATTTAGGTAATCAATTTGTTTAATAAAAACGTTTATGCTATTTTCTTTTTATGAATTATACATGACTAATAATCTACTTTATAATTGTTTATGAATAATACTGCACATACTAATTATGTTGAAAAAATAATGTACCTATTACTTGTTGTATGAAAAATAACTAATAATCTTTTTATTGTTTGTTTTATGAAAACTAATTTACCTAGTATGAAAAGTGTACTTGTTTTTAATTTATAAAAAGTGTACATAATTATCTATTCCAATATACCTACATTACTTTTAATGTACTTACGATTAGGATTTAGGTATTATATGGCATCTAATACACCTACCATTTGAATAATATATACCTGTTATGACAGGATCGGCTCTGAATTCCTCGGAACCGGGACCGACCCTGTGGTTTTTACGACATTAAACAAATGCCGGCCCACTAACTAATTTAAAACTTTTCCTTTGAATGGTTACAAGAAAGAGGGGCCGAGACTTCTGCTGAAATTTCGGCAAAGTCTCTCCCGAAAAACGAACTTTACCCAAATTAATTTCGCATGCAAAACATTTATAGTATCACCAAACTTCAGCATGCACAAAGTAGTTCACACACACATTTAAAATGGCCTCCGGCTTCGAATTTCAATCATTTAACGATAAACTGAAACAAACCAAACAGAGCTCAAACCATTTATGTTGTGGCTGCACCTAGGTTATCCTAGGCTGCCTACGTACCCTCTGTAAGGGATCAAGCCACACGTAGCTCTTTAAACCATCAATCACGGTTAACAGTACATAGCTATACAAAGTAATATACCAACCAATTAAATACTCAACGACAAAATATAAAATCATCCCAACACACCCCCACACACACATACTTATATAACAAAATCGACTTTAGAAGCAAGATAACTCATCCGAAGACGAATCCACAAATATTTAACATATACAAATATATATATATAGGGAGCTTCCATTGAGGAACACCCTTGGTAGGGCCCACACCGGATTGTATTTCACTAATCCAAACCGTCCATTTTGTAGATACTCATTTAAAGATCATCTCTACAAAAAATCACTTGAATCCGATATCATTTGACCACTCAATTGAGTTATTGAAATTTTAGTACTTTTCTCGAAGCACCGTGTTCATTGATTTTGTATGACACAATTGGATGTCGAAACGATTTCCGATTTGTCTAATTTTTTGTAAGGATGATCTATGAATGAAGACCTAAAAAATAAGTGGTTTAGATCATTGGAAAAAAAATTATAGGGTAACCTAAAGGGCGTCCTTATTTGAGGATCCCTCAATAGAAGGGGACGTATATATATAGTGAGCTTCCATTGAGGTATCCCTCAAATAAGCTTATTTGAGGGACACTCCTTGTAGGGCCCACTCCGGATTGTATTTCACTAATCCAAACCGTCTATTTTGTAGATACTCATTCAAATATCATCTCTACAAAAAATCACTTGAATCCGATATCATTTGACCACTCCATTGAATTATTGAAATTTTAGTACTTCTCTTAAAGCATCGTGTTCATTGATTTTGTAGGACACAATAGGATGTCGAAACGGTTTTCGATTTGTCTAATTTTTGTAAGGATGATCTATGAATGAAAACCTAAAAGATAGATGGTTTGGATCAATTGAAAAAAATTGTATGGTACCTTAAAGGCGTCCCTCAAATAATTTATTTTAGAGATCCCTCAATAGAAGAGGATTGTATATATATATATATATATATATATATATATATATATATATATATATATAGAATAGGACTTAGGTTCTAAAATAAGCGATCTTGAAGAAGATAATATAAAATAAGTGAAATTTATGCGAGAATGCGTCTAAAAGAATAAAAGATTGCAGCTACTAAGAAAATGTAAAAATTAATTATTTCTTGAATGGAATTGGAAGTTAACATAATGCTTATGAGTGAAAGTAATGTGATGATATTTGTTGACAAATTTAAAACTGATAATTAAAATTAATAGATTGATTTGAAAAATAATGCAGTATGAAGATAAAAATAATTAACATTAAAGCTTACTTGAAATTGTGAAGTTTATTTCTTGTTTGCTCTCATGTCTTACAGGGATTCTCCAGAGTATTGTTTCTGAGAGAATGTTTAAAGCGAGAAGAAGAAAAACTTAAAACTAACAGACTCGCAGTGCCTTAAGTAGAGAAGTTGACTAGAAGTGTCGGCATAAGAAAACAAAATAACTTTTACAAAAGATAAATTATTACAAACTTTACTTTAAGTTAAAGTAAAGTGAATAAACTTTAACTTTGGGGAATTGCTTTTACTTTAGTTGAAAACGCCGAAAGAGTGACTGGGAATCTGCTTTCCGTAACTTCAGGCTTTTGCTTTTCTGCATTTTGCAGTGGAAGCATGTGCTTGCAGGTAACTTTGCTTTTACTCATCATCTTTATCCAAGTCGTAGGCATCATAAGGGTCTTGACTGTCTGCAGGGTAATCAGCCCACGCCATCTTTGGCTCTTTCTTCTTTTGGCTGGCTTTTGCTTGATTGGAGGATGACCCTTGGGATGAGGGTGACTTTGGAGTGGCATCTTCATAATCATCCAAGTGGGCGGCATGTGCTAGGATTTCCTTGGCTAAGGCTTTTAATTCTGAACTTGACTTTCCTTCAATTTGGAGGGAACTCTGAGAAGCTTCGGACATAGTTGACTGCTGGAATTTCTGGACTTGAGGGAACTCTTCATAGACTTGACCCATGATTCTTGAGACTTTGAATTTATCCCACCACTTGACTGTAAAAATCCTGCGAAGAACTCGTAATTCTGGATTGACTTCATAGGACCATTTAAGGATCCAAGGAATTTTATATTTGGCTATAAAAATTAAAAAGGTAGGGAAGAATTTCTCTTCAGGTGTTGGCTTATATTTGCTGGAGAAATAACTAAAAGTTTGACTAAGTTCAAGGGGAAGGAGGTCAAGATTGGGACCATGAGTATCCCACCAAGAACGGAACCAATAGGGGATTTCCTGTGGAATTTACTGTCGAAATTAATGAACCAAGAGTGACTGAAATCAATGTGCTGGTGTAAAAATATTTTGTACCAGGCTTCGATATAATCATAATAACTGTATTGAGAAGTTGATTTTAGAATATGGAGAGTATAAGGATGTTCTCCCCATTCATGCTGACTCAAGATTTGACGGATGGAAAAGAATGAGTGTAGGATCATTCTTGTCTTTAATTGGCTTAATTTCAACTGACTGGGTTTCGAATAAAATGTCCTTATAAAATTGGAGGGATTTTTGGGGATGGAGAGGTAGGAAATGGTAATTCGGAGGGAAATATGACTTAGCAATTAAAGCTGGATTACTTAGATTGGTAAATTGGGGCTCAATAACAAATAAGTTTTGTTGACTTTTAAATTGATAGGGTGAAGACTTTTGATAACTTGGTGAGGATTGGGAGAAATGGGTGACTGGGACCTGGAAAGGGTCATAACTGGACACAAGGGCTGACTGATAATTGGGACGAATACTCTGGGTAGTAGACCCAAGAGAGGTAAATCTATTGGTGATTTGAATTGGGGAGTATCCTGGAAAAGGAACAATTTGGGAAGGTTTTTGACTCATGGATGGAGGGAGTTTTCTGTATTGACTGGATACTTCTTTGCCTTTGTCTTTTGACTCTTTTCCTGCCATTTCTTTCCCTGTAGAAATTCTCTCGTAAGGAAATCAGGAATACAATTCTCACTTCCTCTCAAATATTCAATATCAAAATCAAAAATACTTAAAATAGCTTGCCAGCGTGCAAAAATCTGTTTTGATGCAATATTTTGAACATCTTTTTCTAAAACATGTTTTGCTATTGCGTATGATTTTCTTTTGGAGTAATTCTGCAATTTCATTCACGTAATTAAGTTCATCCTAGTTTTATTTTATAATTTCATTATTTTGATTTGCATAATTAATTTAATTTTGTCATATTTCTTTATATTTTCACTGCATTAACATAATCATAGTCCGGTTTTATACTTGTCTTGATTTACCCTTTCCTTCCTATTACCGAGTCTGGTCTCTATACCCTTTTTGGTATCGAGCCATAAGCGTTGCGATCTGATAGAGTTATTCATAAGTCCAAATTGTTTGTTGCTTATTCATTTGTTTCCCAAGAGTCTGTCTTCTTTCTTGGTGTCTCCAAACAATAAGTCCCAGTCCAAACAATAAGTCCCGGAGTGAGGCATGAGCGGATACGGCATGAGCGGAGAGGGAGAGATCTCTAGATTCTAGGTTACTCGTGAGTCAGTTCAAACAACCAGAATTATGAGTCGCTTATTTAGGTCAAACTCTTACTGCGAGTGATTCTAGAGCCGATCTTAGTAAAGTCCCGGATATAGTTAATGAAGAACAATTAGAATATGACACAAATAGTGAAATAAGTTGGAAAGATTGGAATATCCCCAAAGTCTCTACGTCCGAAATTTACAAAGGTAAAAAATGGTCCTTAGCATCCTTTAAGTCAACAACCCATGTTAAAACAGTTGAACAAGTTTATGCTTTAAATAAAGAACACGAAACATGTCAATTATTAAACCTTGAGTCAATAAGGAAACACAGAAAAGACGGAAACAATTTCCTACACATAGGTCTAGTACAAGTAGCAGTCAAGCCTTTAACCAGAATAGGTCTTAATGCTTCAATTTTACTTTGTTTAAGAGATGCCCGATTTCTTAATTTTAATGATGATACTTTAGGTATAATTGAATCCAGTTTATGTAATGGCCCAGTTCATTTTAATTGTTTCCCAGATTTTACAAATCATCTTAGTGACCCGCACATATTAAAAATATTAACTTTAAATGTTAAAACTTGAGGATACGAGATTTTACACGGTCTCAACCTTTAGCTTTAATTTATAGAATTTATTACAAAGTCACAGGAACTAATATGAATTTCCAAGCCCTTAGCAAGAGTCCAAAAGACCAAACCTTGCTAATCCAAAGTAACCAAACAAATGCTAATATTAGAGTTCCCGAGCCATTAAGTGGTGAAGTCATATATATATATATATATATATATATATATATATATATATAAGTAAGACCACTGCACCCATACTTGTACCGGAAACAATCCAACTGGGGATTGCTTGATTAGACACGGGAAGACATCACATTGTCCTGTGACTAGGGTTGAGCCGTCCAACCGGGGGACTGTCACTCCAAAGCACACGTCGGCATCACATCGCACATGCGGCCAATCTCAAGTCCTACGAGCTCAAACTGCCCGGCAAGGGCCCTCAGTAACACCTCGTTAAGAGTGCCCGGGACATAACCACAATCCATCAATCCCATCGTTTCCAAGTATCTGTAACAGAGGAGGTACATATCACGGCGTACACCATGGACCAGGGGAAACAATCCGTGACAGGACCCAACCCAAATTCCACTTTGGAATCCAGGTCGAACCCTGTGCGTGTCCAACACCTGTCAGGTGCCGAGCACGATTGACCAAATTGTCCTTTAACTAACTCAAAATTTTAATTTAAAGGTTTGACTTCTGCCGAAAAATCGGCAGAATCTCCCTTGTAATTTGCTCGTTTCCCAAAATTTTCACCTGCATAACAAGCAATTCTTATATCCCAAAGTGTTCAGCACGCACAAGTTAAGTTCACACACAGCAACAGTAATTTAGGGTGGCCTCAGGCCTTACAGAAATCCTAGGGCAATATCAGAGCCTATTAGTTAGTTTAATTTACAAAAAAAGATTCAATTACAATAGGAAATCCTACATAACGGAAGTGGACGAGTGCTGGATGGTGGAACGCTCGGTGGTGGTGCTCTGGTACTTGATTACTACCTGGGGGCGCAAAACATTAAAAAAATATGTTAGTGGACAAAAGAAAGTTTTGCAAAATAATATCAACATACTAACCCCACTGTTAAAACCATTTGAAAATTCGTTTAATCATATTCTACATTCGTACGACAATCAAGCATGCAATTTATATTCATATAAATGTTCATACATTCAAAAAATTCATCAAAACCATTTGAAAGGTATTGAAAGAAATAACAATTTATCTCCACCTAGGCATACCCTCATATATAAGTTAATTCCATGATTTTTCTATTTATTTCCCACATTATTCCGTCAATTCCATGGGTCACATAAGTGACACCTCCTTGCAGAACTCGGAAACACAAAGTTACCCGAGCTGCATTCCTCGCAGTACTCAAGAGATACATAATCAACTTGAGCCGCATTCCTCGCTCCTCACGGTCCAGGTATCCCTAAGACTCGTGGGGCAATTGTCATACGCGCGCAGACTCAAACCGAAGGCAACAAAATGTCCGTAGACATTTTTTTATCCGAAGGCAACCATTTTTTCCAAAGGCAACAATTTAAGGTACCTATTGTGGTTTAAAAACCTTCCTTAAATCATATATATAAAACATTCTCATCCTTCCGAGCTATTCAAGTTTTCATAATATTAAAATCGTAAATCTCATTTCCAAAACAATCCCATGCTTGGAACATAATTCATAAACAAGTATTTATAAAACATTTAAGTTCAACCTCATGCTTGAAAACGTAAATCATAATAATTCGATCAAGATCATTTAATAAAACTTTACTGCATAAATTCATTTATGAAACAAAAGTCCACTCACTGTGCGTCCGAGCTAGCCTGACCCTTCGAGGGTCCTTCTTAAGGGTTCGGTGGAGCTTGAGTACCTATTTAAGCATTTAAAACATTTAATTAATAAAATAGCTCCGCCATAAATAAATAATCATAACACTATCCCCCGGCCATAAACTGCGTGTACTCAATTTAAAAGAGTTCCTATACCCAATTTGAACATTTCCGACAGTTGGAATGGTCTGAAAGACCCGGAATTAATTTTCCAATTAAATTCTTATATTGGTCAATAATGTCTCCCGAGGGGTTCACGATCTCCAATTGAAAATCCGTAAATTCCTATAGATTCAATAAAAATCCAATTAACAAATCCTATGAGTTTCGTCAAGATCCAACGGTCCGAATCTATCGATCCCTAATTAACCCTAACCGGTATAAATCAGTTTTACACTTAAACGATCACCAAAATTTTATCCGAGCATACCGTTATGCTCGGGACGTTATGAGGATGATTTTATGATTAAAAAGGACACCCAAATAGCGCCCACTCACCGCCACACGTGTTGGCAGAGCGTTGGGTGCCTTGAGCGATTTTTCATCATCGGAAAAATTTCGAATTCACGAACACGGCTTATACCTACTTGATCAAGGTGTAGTGTGGAGAAATTAAATCCTAGGCCCAACCCCAACACCCACCGGAAACTGACCAGAAAAATCAAGAATCGTTCCTACAACCCTAGGTTTCTCAAAACTGCTCCAAACCCCTAATCAAATGAAATAGTCCCCAAAACATCAATACCAACACAAGAGGATAAAGAATCAAACCTGAAATGGCCTGAAAGACCGCAATAACTGGCCGGATTTTCTACTTGAAAATCCGGCAGTTTCTCCTCCAATTTCCCAGCCGAATTTTGAAGGATTTTTGGGTGCTGCAACTAGGTGGGGTGGGCTGAGAGAGGTGGGGGAGGCGTTTGCGGCTGTGTGAGGCGGCTGGGACGACTCTAGCCGTCGCTTGGTTGCACTGAAGGTGGGGGTGGGTCGCTCCTGAGAAGAAGAAATAAGGTGGGTCTGGTTTCGGGTAAAGAGAATCAGTTTTAAAACTGATTCCTTTTTCTTTTTAATATATACTAGCCTCCCAGCACATGCTTTCGCGTGTGTAGGAGGCCTTTTTTTATTGCCCTTATTTTTCTAGATGTCCGTCTCAACAGTTTTTTTTTTCCATCGCATGTAAACTGTTGAGGAGCACATCTAGAAAAATAAGGGCGATAAAAAAAACACTTGAGACGGTCATCTAAAAAAAATACAATTGCAAAAATAGAAAACTTGTAAGATGCGCGTGATTGAAAAAAGGCCTCTCGCGCACGCAAAAAAGTGTGCAGGGAGGCTAGTTTAAATGAAGCAAGATACAGATGCCTCAAAATTCCGAAATGTAAGCCAAAACTAAATTAATTAAACTAATCCATCAAGAAGCAAACCCTGGAACATAATAGGATATCTTTTCGCATTAGAGATATATAAAAACGCATAATAGGGTAACACATTTTTTTTATTAAAAAAAAAAGGAAAATAACGATTGTACCCAAGATGAACCAGTTAAACTAAACATCAAAATGAAACAGAAAAAGTTAACATTATCGCCATACAAACAGAAAAAGTTAACATTATCGCCATACAAACTAAACACCTACATAATATGATAATATCTGCATAAAAAATAACAATAATAATTAAAACCAAATTCGTAAACTGTTTACCATTAATCCTCATCATAAACCCATGACAACGTGCTGTGCAGCAACATCATAGACATGGCATACCAGCCCTTATCTATAATTGATGGTAAAATGTTATAAAATGGCTATGCAAGAAGGCATAGGGCGGTAGTTCACATTGTCTTATGCTACAATAAAAATAGAAACACAATCAACAAAAATATCATACCCAAACCAATTTATAAACAAAGAAGAAACACATATTAGTTATTTGTTATTAAGGATTTCCACTTCAGTGAAAACCAACAACCTATGTCAGTAAAAAAAACCACAAAAGTAATAAATAATGGGAATTACCAAATGGTGTTTTGTGGGACGTAAGCCATTCCTCTGTTATCCACCTGCCTCTTTTTTAAGAAAACACAAATATGCATATGACAGGGAAAAAAAAAGGGAACTTTGATGACACAAAATTGTACAATTTTTAAAAAAAAATTCATGTAACCTAGAATTGAGATGAAGTTACGCACCCAAACTTCAAATTTGACAAACGCATCTCCTGTGAAAAAAAGAAGAAGAAATAGATTAATCAAACTTCAAATGTGAATAGCCATGTTATAACATGCTCTACATCGTACTACACACGACATACGAAGAAAAACATTGTCAAAAACAAAAATTTAATATGAAGCAACATATATCAGCAAGGAAACCAAAGACACCCCCAAACACTCAATCTTTTATTTCAAATACTCTAAGCCCGTTCAAGTAAATTGGAAGGCACAAAGAATTCATGTCAATTGGAAGGCATGAAATGGTTTATGCAGCATTTTTCACGAACGGGAAAAACTGAAAAGAACTGCTGAGGATAGTGGGATTCTTTTTTATTTTTTTAAAATGTATTTTTACAACTGCTCTTCTTCTTACTCCACGTCTTTTTCTTTTTTTAATTTAATTTTTCTTAACTGCTCTTATTCTTCTATTTTGTAATTTTTTAAAAATGTTTTAAGTGTTGTTTTATTTTTTTTACTGCCAGGTGCGTGGGTTTGTGGTGGTTTTTGAACTGCAATATTCTTGTTTTTTTTTCTTTTCTTTTTCACTGCACTTCTTCTTATCCTTTTGTTTATTTAATTTTTTTTAACTGTTCTTCTTGAGTGTTGTTTTACTATTTAACTACTCTTCTTCCTCAGTATGTTTTCCATCTTTTTCTTTTTCTGTTTTTGTTGACCGTTCATCTTCTTCTTTTTTTAAAAATAAAATAAAATTGAGTGTTGTTTTACTTTTTTGTCCTCCTTTTAATCAAATATGTGGGTTTTAATATTTTAGTTTACTAAGGGCATTCTGGTAGTTACATAAAATTTCACTTGAGTGTTGTTTTACTTTTTTGTCCTCCTTTTAATAAAATTTGTTGAGTTTTAATATTTTAGTTTACCAAGGGCATTTTGGGAGTTAATGAAAATTTCACTTTTAAAGCGCTTCTGCCTTTATATATATAGATATAGAGATTATTATTATTTATTTTTACTTCCTTTTCTTTATTATAAGTTTTCTTCCCTGTTACTACTCTGAATTAAACGCACAATATATTCATGAACTCGTGTCAACGTGCCCGTCGCAACCGTGTGGCTCAATTCCCCACATTCTACCTCGAACGAAGGGTCAACTTTTAAACCTATTAAAATATTCTTGGAGTAAAATTGTCTTTCACTTGAATATTTTAAAGATTAAATATTAATTTAGGATTTGATTATTACAATCCAACCGGGGATTGTTTGACTAGACCACGGGACGGCATCACATCATCCCGTGACTAGGGTACAGAAACCATTGAAGGCCTTGCCTTGGATATGCATATGCACTCGTTTAACACTCCTTGGGGAAACTCAGATGAGGTAGTCTTGGAAACTAATGCATTTGCAAGGATGTCCAAACTAAGACTACTCCATCTCAGTCATGTTCGATTCAAGGGTTGCAATGAAGAATTTCCAAAAGGATTAAGATGGTTGTGTTGGCTTGAATTTCCTATGAAATCTATACCCTGTGATTTTCCTTTGGAGTGCTTGGTTTATCTTGAAATGCCTCAGAGTAATTTGAGACAAGTCTTTAAGGGAATCAGTGTATGCTACTCCACACTTATCCATTATCTTTTGTTCAATGTGGTTAATGATTAATTTTAGATGTATAAGACTTAACTCCACACATTCTTTCTTTCTTTTTCTTTTACAGTATCTTCGCTCTTTGAAGACGGTTGATCTAAGTCATTCCCATAGCCTTACTGAAATCTCTAGCTTCTCACTGGTCCCCAATTTAGAAAGACTTGTTCTCGAAGATTGTACGAGCTTGGTTGATGTCCATGAGTCCATTCTAAACATAAAGAGACTCGTTTGCTTGAATCTGAAAGGTTGCATAAAGATTAGCGAGCTTCCAAAGAATCTTTTTAAGCTCCAATCACTCAATACACTTACTCTATGTGGCTGCTCAAATCTCAATGAGTTTTTGACGGACTTGAGGAAGATGGAGTCTCCAAAAGTGCTAGATGTTGCCAAAATTCCAATAAGTCAACTGTTCATGACTACCACTGGAGACATCAAACCAAGCGTAGGTAGAACTCCAAAAAATTTGTGGTCTTTCTTACCACGTGGTTTAGTACATCTAAATCTCATGAGTTGCAATCTTTCTGATGAGGCTTTTCCCAAAGATTTTGGTAACCTACCCTCATTAAAATTCTTAAATCTAAGCAAAAATCCAATTTGTGGCCTACCACAATGCATCCGAGGTCTTATTAGGGGGCTTGTTCGACTCAACTTTTCCAATTGCAAGAGGCTCCAAACACTTGAAGGGCTACCAGGAGTAAGAACTTTCATTGTGGTTGGTTGCAGATTGTTGGAAGAAGTAACATTTCAATCAAGTTCGTCTGTACCCTTAGAATATCTTAGCATGTATAACCCGAAGCTAGTTGAGATCGAATGCCCATACAAGTTTGTACCTATTGCAAGATGTGAAGCAGAAACAATCTAGCTTTTGGGTTTGTGCAACTTCAAATCCGAGGGAATCACCATTCAAATGTTATTCCCATGTAGGACTTTGGGAGTTTTGTAAGATCAGGAAGTATCCTATCCAGGTGACTATCTCTCTCTCTCTCTCTCTCTCTCTCTCTCTCACATCACATGGAACATAAAATTTGACTAATGTTTTTATTTCTGTGGCATATATTAGGGACTATATGAATATGGTCGATTCAGCACGTTTCTTCCTGGGAATGTGGTGCCAGGCCAGTTCAGCCATACAAGTAGAGGCTCTTCAATTTCTTTTACTGTGCCTTCTTCTAACCTCAGGATTCGAGGCTTGAACATCTTCTCTGTATATACAAGCTATGATGGTGATTTATATCCTGGTTATAGTTGTGACAAATTAAGCCCGATGGTGACTAAAGTCCATAATAAGAGCACGGGAATGACGCGTATCTTAGATCCATCGTGCTTTGGCTTTCCAGATTTAGGAGAAGACATGATATTCTTAAGCCATTGGAGCTGGGGAGTGAAGTGAAGGATGGTGACGACGAAGTCACAGTTTCAATGTTCATGAGATCCTTGTTTCGATTGAATGAGTGGGGCATCCAGCTTATATACGAACAAGATCAAGAGAAGATGATGATTGCCGACAATGTGGTTCCTTCTTTTCCATCTGTTTTTTTAGACATTTGCAAGAATTTGAGCTAATACCAAAAACATACTTCCTCTCCAATGGACCAATATCAAGGAGAATATGGGCATTTGGACGTTGTGCGGAGTCGGTTTTGTTTGATGACATATTTGGGGATGGTGACTCAAACTACTCGGATCAAGAAACAGGTGTGTCTCTCATTTATACTTTCTGACTCCACTTATTTGAAAATACATCCACATTCATATCGTAGGAAAAGTTTTGCTCTGATCCACATTCTATGGAGACTAATTCTTGCTCTGGCATTAATTTGCATTTGTAATAGATGGAAATGTGCTGCAACAAGGTGTCCTGAGCAAAAAATATATCCTAACGGTTGAATCACTAAGAAGACGGTTGCGCAACAACCATCACAAGCAAGCTCTCGCTGCTCATAGTACATATCCTGTATGTCAATATAGTAATAGTACCGACCAATTGCGCAGCTTATGGATTATAGAACCCAATTTGATAGCTTTGGTTGTTTATGTTTTGTCTTGATTCTTGAACGCAAGAGTATCTTAGACCATAAAGTTATACTATTCTTGATTGATACCGTGGACATTTGCATTCTGTTTCTCATTTCACATTGTTGCGTAAAGCTGTAATGAATTTCCGAACTGAAAATGGGGGAGAAATAACTCAGTATCTTGTCGCACATTACAGATCGTCTCAATGACCAAGAAAATTGAGCTTCGATCGAGCATTTTTTCTTTCTTTTCGGCCGTTTTCAATCTTGCTTCTCGTTAAGGACAAGTAGTGGAAAATATTGTTTTGCAGACTCGGTGTGTATAACAAATGCTTTGGACGCAGAAGGTATGTAAACCTATCTAGGAAGAAGTCGAGATAGAATGAGGGGATACAATCAACCAAGGGAGAGTATGGGGATTGATTAATCTAAGGCAGAGAGAGACAACAAGAAACCCCTTCGCACTCCATATGCTTTAGAAAATTTTGGAGTAGAGATTGAAGTGGAATTTCCCGCATGAAGAGTTGCACACTTGAACGACAGAAGCTGATGCGCCTTATCCGTGACATGTATTTTATATTAAAAAAATAGATTTCGTTTCTTTTCTTGAGAGATTTTGCAAAACCCATTCAAAGCGCCCATGACTTGCCGATGGCGCCAAACAAAATAGCAAAGTGGAAACCAAATACAAAAAGTTGCCCGCCCACACTAGTTTAGCGCCAATTGAAATTGCAAAGTTAAATTAAAGGCAAAAGGCATTATCTTAAATTTAATGCCTTTCATGCTCTACACATATTTTAATATCATACGGACAAATGCATCAACTTCTCCCGCTTTCATTGGGGCATTGTTTCAAACACCATTCCGGCGAAACGGCCTCGTTTTCAAGTCAGGAATTACAACATCATCTCCACGCCCAGCTCCAGCACATGGATATTGGAACAAAATTCATGTTACACAAACCAAAATTATACACTTTGAACTCCATAAGTAGAAAACAGGTTATCATTTCAAAATAACTCGAGATTACAAAACCAATCCAGGTACATCCATATGAGCACAGAAATCAGATCATATCAACCATAGTATTTCATTGAAAGAACTGATTGTGAATTACATATCTACTAAACCGAAACCCTAACACTAAAAACTTAAGATCCAAAAACTACATATCCAGAACAGAACAGAACCCACCACACTTCAAGAGCTTGTGAACTTAGTCACCGCCTTAGTCCCCTCAGAAACCGCGTGCTTAGCAAGCTCACCAGGAAGCACAAGCCTCACAGCAGTCTGGATCTCCCGAGATGTAATCGTCGGCTTCTTGTTGTACCTTGCAAGCCTGGAAGACTCCTGGGCGAGCTTCTCAAAGATGTCGTTGATGAAGCTGTTCATGATGCCCATGGCCTTGCTGGAGATCCCAATATCAGGGTGGACCTGCTTCAGCACCTTGAAGATGTAGATCTTGTAGGTCTCTACGCTCTTCTTCGATCTCTTCTTCTTCTTATCTCCGGCAGCGGCTCCGGCTTCCTTCGGAAGCTTCTTGCCGGCCTTGGGCTTCTTCTCGGCTGGGGCTTTCTCAGCCACAGTCGACTTCTTCTCCTCCGCTGGCTTTTTCTCGGCAGGCTTCTTCTCAGCTTTGGGCGCCATTGGAGATTTTAGAGAAAAGTTAGGGTTTGGGGGTTTTCGAAACGAAAGGAATGAAATTAGACTACAGAGAACAGGAGATGTAGATGCTTTGTGTGAGAATCAAAGTGGAGGGGTGGATTGTTTATATAGATGAGAGTCTTCTGCTGTCATTGGTTAATAGCGGCTTCACGCGGATCGGTGATGTGGGTGTTGTAACTGGCCGTGGGATTGGGGTTCGTACAGTTTTCAAATCGACGGTTGAGATGTGTTGAATTCTTTAAGAGGATTGGGGATGGATCGCTGAGTTGGCGTGTGAAGGGACCGTGGATTATTTTTTCATGAAGTGGGTAATGGACGGTTGATATGATGTCATTTATTCGCAGCGCATAGATGGCGTCGCTGGGTATGTTATGGTCCATCACCGCAAACAAAGGATGGACTAGCTGAGCCTCTTTTTCTATTTCTTTTATTTTAGTTACAATCTATTATAAAATTAGTCTTTCAGACCCAAAAAATATATATTATAACATTAATCTCAGTTTTTCTAATTTCTAAGCAAAATATCAGTCCCGTTCTTATGGTCCTCGGGAATTTTTTGGGCAACTGCCAGTCCAAGGGCAGACAGCAATTTAAACAATAAATCTTTAAAGCAATTTTGGGTATTTAAAGGTTTTTTTAGTCAAAGTTAGAAATAGGAGGAAACTCACACACGAGTACCATTGGGGCTCGAACCCAAGACCACTTGAGAGCAAACCAAAGGTTTAGCCAATCTAACAAACACTACATTTGTCCATATTTAAAAGAATGTTAAGTTGGTTGTGTTTGGTGACAACAAATTCATTTTGTGCTCATGTCAAATTTGTGGAGCATCGAAGGTAATTGTCGAGTCATTGATCGTTCTTGCAATCAATGTGTTGATACTATGCTGACCTCACCTCATTCTTAAGCAAAACCCACACCAACTAGATATGTGATCGGCTCGGCCATACCACCTCCAACAGATATGTGATCGGCTCGGCCTCACTACCTCCAGCAGATATGTGCTCGGCTCGGCCTCGGACTGGTCTTACTTGGGGTTTCTGTCGACACCATGCTGACCTAAGCGAAAGCCCTAGATCAATAACAACCAAGTAAAGCCTGATCAAATGATAGCCAAGCAAAGCCTGATCAAATGATAGCCAAGTAAAAGTCTGATCAATGATAGCCAAGTAAAGACCCCAAATCAAGGATGGCCACACATTCTCTACCACTACTTAGGCTATAAAAGGAGCTCTCCACCTCCAAGCAAAAGGATCAGCTGCTGCCACTTCTCCAAGAGCTCTCCCTTTTCTCTGATAAAGGCTCTCAAGCCTCTCTCTTTCATACACAATGTAAACCATATTCAATACAAATACAAAGCTCTAAACCATAGTGGATGTAGCCCCATTATGGGTGAACCACTCAAACACTTGTGTTATGTGTGTGATTATGTCTTAATCCGTTAGGTACAAAATCACCCGTTAACACAATGTATCCCTCCAAACATCTTATCAATTCCGAAAATAATTGTTGTTTAGAGGAGCGACTAGTTGTGAATTTGTGGGAACCGTCACATTTGCACGATAATATTGTGTAAATTGGGGAGATTTTTCTCCACATTCTCACCCCTGTTTTCTCTCTTTGTTGCACGATAATCTCTTGGTTTTATTTTTTCTTCTTTTTTCGTTTACAATAATTTATCATCTGTTTCCTCTTCCAATTTGGTTAGTTTTACATTAATACCCTTAGGAGCATGGTATTTTTTTCTTACTAATTTGTTAGTGATTTGTCATTATTTTTTTTTAAGGATATTTCTGGTATATTGATTTTTAATGAAGCTTGTGAAAATCATAGGTTAAGGCTTGACTTTATAATAGTAGAGATAAAAGATAATTATTTTTCTTTTTCTGAAGTAAGGTAGGTATCTTAAGTAGAAATTTATTAGGTGCGCCTATGCTAGCTTGGTTCCGATTTCCTTTTGTGTTGTGCTCAAGGAATTAAATATCGAAGGTTTCAGAAATATCGGTGGTTCAAAAACACAGAAATATCGATGAAAATATCGGGAAAATATCGATATCAATAAAAATTGGATAAAAACCACGGAAATTGTAAGAAAAACTTGAAAAATTTTATTGGAACTTTAGAGAATGTTTATTTAGACAATTATCTATTAGTTTATCAAAAAATTGGAAGGAAATGCATTGCATGAATGATTTGACTGATTTAAGTTAATTATACAAATGAAATGACAAACACTCATTATCGTAGAAAATATGTTGTAATTAATGATAGAAGAATAAATACACCATAATCATTTATATATAATGATTTACTACAATATTTTACACTTTATACATTGCATTGTAATGTGGGGAGTGGTTGAATTTTTTTCAGAAACAGCTTGTGAACATACCACCACACCACTCCCTCTCCCTTATGTCTCCCTTTTGTTTATTTTATTTCTTACTTTCCCTCTCTCTTTGAAATATTGCAAACAACATAAAACTAAAGGATTTACTTACAGGATCAAAAAGAAAAAGGATTTATTTACTTACCCCATATATATTTAATATTTTATTTTATTTTCTTTATTTTATTCCCCCATTTTCCCCATTTTTTATTAGTATTTCCCCTCATCTCTCACGTTCTTAACCTCTCTCTCATTCCAAACCCTAGAATAATATCTTTCTCTATATCTCTCACTTTAGCTTCTTTTATCTCCCTCTCACTTCGCACAGCCGCCTCCATCCAAACCCCTTTGCTCCTCTCCCTCCCTCCCTCCCTCCCTCCCTCCCTCTCTCTCTGTATGTCCTCTGCGATTCCATCTCCATGTATATGCCCATCATCGAAGCTCACATCCCTCTATTTGGGGGTTTTGTTTCAGTGGTGGTTCCCTGCGCATCTCCCTCTCTGTCTATCCTCTGCGATTCACTAGATTCTGGAAGAGAGGCCAATATACTAGATTCTGGAATGAATTCGGCGTGATTGCATAGTGTTTTGAGGTTTTTTTTTATTTTTTTCGAAAATTTCGATAATATCGCGATATTATCTCCATTTTCATTGCGACACTGCACGATAATATCGCCGCCGATATTTCTGCGATTTTTTTGATTTTTTCTTCCTTGGTTGTGCTTTTGTTGCTCTTGTTTCCATTGTTTGGGTCTTGGCCTGTTTTTGGCGTTTTAGGCCATCTCCAACCCATGAGGTCAAATCCAAAATATCTCAAATTTTAGCCCAAATTTTCTCCCAACCCAAGAAAATGAAGGAGCCAAAATTTGGGAAAACCCAAACTTGAGGCCAAATAACAATCCATCTATTGTCTGGACTAGAAAAAATTTATGTGGAGCCCATGACCGCTTCCAAAACTGAAGGGTAGGTGTCGTATAGTAGTGTAGCTCGGAAGTCCGAGTGTCGTATCCACAGAGAACGATGTAAAGAATAACAGAGCTGAAAAAATCAAATTGTAATGAAGAAGTTTAAATTGGATTTGATTTATAGAAAATTTAATTGATTAAAACACTAAGGCATTGGGGTTCCACTTTTAACATAAGCATGCAACTCTTATTAATTTGATCCACAAAATATTTTCCATTGTAGTTGTTCAAAGTAATTAAAGCTCTTTTTAATTTCCTTTAGAAGTATTCTAAGCATAACTTGTACCATTGGCGACAAACTATCAAAAAAATAATCTTCATCAAAATTCATTTAATCTAGTAATTCTCTGCTCTTTTAAAAGCATGAAAATTTTTACTACACTATGGGAAAAACATGATTGAACCCATGAAGTAAATTATCAAACATTCATCAATTAATTAAAGAGAAAACCACAAATTCCATTTGAACAAAAACTACAAATTTACATTAAAACTTAAGTTTGGATCAAACTAATAAAAATTACACTCATATTTAAAAGCTTTCCCTAAGCCTTAGCTAGGGAGTTAGTTTCCCATATAAAGAAAACTACAACAGAAACTGAAATTTAGAGAGGAAGAAGGAGAGAGAGAGAGAGAGCTAAAGAAATGTTGTGAGCTCGGTGTAATTTTGAAGCTGCGCAACACTCCTATTTATAGAGGATGAAGGAGAGCAGCCTGCAGCTGCCCTATGCTTCACGTGGTTACTGCCATCACTCCAGCTGCACATGAGGTTGTGGGTTGCCATCATTCTTCACATGGCTGGCGGCTCATTCTTTTGGTTGCCCATTCTTTATTTCTCCACTTTTTCATTTGCTTGCTTTTCTTTATTGGCTTGCTTTCATCATTTGCGTTTGGCCTTCTCACGCGGGAATTCTTCTTTTTGGGAGGCATTGGCAAAAGCAGAGAAATCATGCTTTTCAATAAAATACCCTGCAGCATCTTTCATAGCATGGGGTTTGCTTGTTTAATTCTCATTGTTGGCTACAGTTTATGAAAGATGTACCTAAAAACAGAAAACTGAATAAAAAGACTAAAATAAATTTAACTAAAGCATTAGCAATATAATTTTAGGGATAACATATGTAATAATTATGTGTTTATCAGCCCCACTCAAGTTGACGCAGTCATGTACATTGCTGTTGTTGTTGGTTGACTGACACATATGGGCATGCCATGTGTCGCACCATGGTGATGTTGCCGTTGGAATCCAATGGCAACATCACCACGACGCGACATTTAAATCCAATGGCAACATCACTATTGGAATATATATATATATATATATATATATATATATATATATATTCCAATAAGAACTCAAATCAACGATCTAAATTAAATCCAAACTATTTTAACAGTAAAAAAATCAACGGTTGAAAGTTAAATCCAACGGTCAAAATAATATTTTTAATTAATCTAAATCAGATCCAACCCAAAAACTCACTCCAAACTCTATAAATACCCACCCATTTCTCAAATAATCTACCAAAAATATTTTTCTATTTCTCAATTTATTTTTCCTTTGTCAATTTCATCAATCTCCTTTTCATTCTTGTTGAAGATGTCCACAAAATCTCAAAGATGTGTGAATTGGACGCCCGAAGAAGATGAGGCATTGTGCAAAGGGTGGGTTTCCGTCAGTGAAGATGGGGCTATTGACACCAATCAAGCAAGCTACACATTTTGGCAACATGTATATCAAAAGTTTATGGAAAATGAGACAGGCATTAGTGGACCCGAGCGACGAACATACCAAGCCATTGCTTCTCAGTTCAAGACCATCAACCAATAATGTTCTCTTTGGAAGGCATGCTTGACTAAGGCCAATACGAATCCACAAAGTGGGTCACATCTACATGATGTGGTAAGTAACCATTCTTATTAAAAGCTTTAAATTTATATTTGTAATTTTATTCAACTCCAAACTTAGTGTTTTTAATTCCTGCGTAGGACGTGTATTTGAAAACGATCTTTCTTAATGATAATTAGTCTCCGAATAGGCCTTTCAAGTTGTACCATGCTTGGGAAATCTTAAAATATTGCCCAAAGTGGAACGATATAAATGAGCCTCCCACACAACGTTAGTCTGGAGCTAGTGCAAGTATGGTGAATTTGGATAACGACACAGACTATATCACCATGCCTAGTCCAAGGCCTGAGGGCCGAGATAAACAAAAGGATGCAACCAAAAAAAAAAGGGAAGATGGTTGACCCTTCTCAACAAGCAAGGGATAAGCACTTGGAATCATTGGCTGAGTAAGGCATTGCTTTCAAGGAGGATAAGAGACAAAAGCTCAACATATTGGACAAGTTTGTCCAAGACTAAGCTGATGCTTATGCCTATCAGAAGCAACAAGATAAGGAAGCCCAAAAACAAAAAATAATGGCCATGGATGTCTCCAAATTTACTCCAAGAAAGAAGAAGTATTTGGGGATAAATAAGATGAAATTATGTAAGAACATGCACATGGTCAACACTTTGCCGTTAATCCTGAAGACAACTCAGGGGATTATTATCCAAGCCCCCACGATGGTGGTTATTAGTTTATTCCCATTGTGTTTCAATTATGTTGTGTGTTTTCTTTTGGAATAAAATTATATTTATGGAATTTCAATTTTTTAGGTTAAATTGTTCAAAAAATATTAAATTATGAAGTTATTTAAAAAGATTAAATGAAGAAAAGTTATCCATGAAATTATTTTTTACTTAAACCATTCTTAAACAATTTAATAAAGTTGCGGAGTTAAAATTTGAGTATGGAGGGTTGGGGAAAAAAACGGTTTGAGTCCGAGCAAAACCCAAATAGTTACTTTTTGGAGGGGGAAAATTTGGGTTTAGCACCCAAATGGGTTAGAGAATGCTTTATGAAAAGTTATCTTCGAAAAAATGAAAAATGAAAAAAAATAAAAATATAAGAATATATGCTTTATGATTATGACAGAGATCAATTTCTCTTTTACTTTTCTCTGCCCACCATCTAACCCTCTCACGTTTAAAACTTTATTCCAGAGGCAGATGATATAACCTCCCTTTCGGCTCATTTCTTGATTTTCTTTTCGGCACCAATCGAGTCATTATGATGATTTCAAACTTGTAAGAGAATTTAGAAACAGATCAGCAAAGCTATATATAAGTATGAGTCACTTACATTCACTCAAAAAAGGACTACTTCATCTTCATCCTTCCTTAGATCTCTTATATATTTCTTTGAAATAAGAGCCTGCAACGACAACTGCATCAAATATCCATCATCCTGGTAGGTTTCTTCTATAATTTTCTACAAATTTTAAGACTAAGATGACCACATATATATACGTAAATTTTCCTATGCAGATATCCTGACGTTATTTATTTCGTATTATCCCTGCCTACTTTCCTGTATGTTTACAACAATGGCATCCTCACGTTAATAATGCGTGGACATCCGGATAAGAGAATATATATATATATATATATATGTTTGTCTCTGTGTGCGCCTCCTTGTTTAAGAAACATGCAAGCTCACAATCTTGCTATCTTTTATCAATGAAATTTAAAAGATTTCAATTAAATCTTGGTTTCTTATGTAGAAAGTTACATTGATAATATATAGAAGAGTTTTTTGGTTTTTGGTTTTTCTTTTTTGAGCTATTTAGTTGTATACCCGTTCTTAGCACTCTTGATATAGATAAACCATACACCATTTAATTTCTATAAACAAACAAAAAAAACACACAAAATGACAACTAGCCCATTGAATTGAATTTTGATTATTAAATTACTGTGATGCCCTGTTGAGTGTTTTGAGAGGTTTTGGGGTTGAGCTTGTTTTAAGAAGTCGATGACAGTTTTGTAATTTATAAGAAGTTCGAAGCCTCTTTGTTATGTTGTAAATTGTTTTTTTTAAACAATTTGAACCCCGATATTGACTAATAACAGTGAATCTCAAAAAAAGGGGAAGGAACTAATTTTGTTAAGAGCAAGAAGATGATACATGCACAAAGCATACATTCTAGAACTATTACAATAATGTAAATGTACGACGCTGGGTGTAACAAACAATTTATTGACATTAATTGTTTTTGTTGTAAGAAACAATTTGCAGGTTTCTGGTCTATTAATAGAAGCAGAGCCAGACAAATCTAGATTTTGGAAGGAGTTAATGATGACAGAGATCAATGTAGAAGATGTAGTACATTCCTTGTCAAAAAAACTTGAAAGTGCACGAGCATTACCATTTCGTAGTGGCGTATACAAAACCCCAGAAAGACTACGCAAGTACAATGGAGTCGCCCCGAATTTGGTTTCGATTGGGCCATTTCACCGCGGAAGAGAGCGTTTGAAAGCCGCGGAAGAAATGAAAATATGTTATTTGAAACGCCTTTGTGCACTAAATGACAACATTTTGGCGGAACTTGTATTAAAAATCAAAAGGCAAGAATCACATTTTCGTGATTTCTATGAAGAAACGTTGGATCTGAGCAGTGATGAATTTGTAGAGATGATGCTGGTTGATGGTTGCTTTATTATCCTACTTCTCCGTCAAAACCTGCGGCGCCAGCAAGATGATGATGATGATGATGATGTTATTTTCAGTACGCCAAGGATGTTGTCGAGACTTAAAAATGACTTGTTGCTAGTTGAAAACCAGCTTCCTTGGGAGTTTCTTAAGGACTTATTCGATATCATAATCGCACAAATTGACTATGCAAGGCCATCTCTACAGCACCTTGTTCGCCTATTCTTTCAGAACCCCACACTCCCACAGCCACAACAATTCGAAATCGAAACCCAAATGGCTGTAAACCTGGACGACGAATGGGGAACAACACATTTACTCGAGGTGGTAAGAAAATTTGTGGTCGAACCATACCTGGAGGATATGGACCATATTGAATACCGGACTCCGATTCCCTCCGTGACAGAGCTTAAAGAAATTGGAGTCACATTTGTTCCTGCGGTATCCAAAAAAACTCAGCTCGACATTGTATTTAGAAATGGAGTGATGGAGATCCCACCAATAAAAATTGGAGAGAACGGCGAATCGTTCCTCAGAAACCTCATAGCCTACGAACAATATTCGCCGAAGCCCGAGCAGTGTCACATGAGCTCTTATGCCATCTTGTTCAGTCAACTTATTAAGTCTGTGGAAGATGCAGACATTCTGATTCGGACAGAAATTATAACTACAGAGTTGAGCAAGGTGAGCACAGCCTCTTTCTTCAGTAGGCTTTCCAATGGCATTGAACCCATCTTTTTCATTTACTGTGACCTGGCCAAGGAAGTGAATGCATATTTTAAGAGTCGCTGGCTAAGGACTTGGGCAATAACGATCAAACGGGATTATTTATACAATCCATCATCATTCTGGTCTGTTTCTAATGGGGTCGCCGTTATTCTCATTCTTACCTTGATGCAGACCTTATATACCGTTCTCTCCTACTACAAGAAAGAAGGAAAGTAACCCTCCAAGAACAAGTTCTCCTTTTGCTTTATTCTTTTTGTCCTTCATTGTCTCTGCTTGCAAGTTTGGGAAGTAATGAAACTATTGTTTCAGGCGCACGTTTGTGAACCCTTTCAATTAGTTTGTGTTTGAAATAAATTAAGCCAATAAGGCTGGTTCATGTGTAGCAAAATTAACTGGAAATGCTATAATGAGAGGTTGGGGGTGGTTCAATTCAATCCCACTATCTAATAGAGATAGAAAATGTTGAATTTAAACTTTTTTAATTATTGAATGGTTGGATTGAACCTCTCATTCAACCCGCTCACCCAAATCCTCCTCATTGTAACCGGCGACAACCCTCCAACTTCTTAAGTGCTGCAAAGCACACATAATGTTTAGACCAGAAAGGAAAAAGGCCCATTAGGGACCATTGGGGTTTTTGATAAGCTTTGAGCCCAAGATTGTAGGCTTGAACTGCTTGGATCCCCTACCCAATTCTCAAAATAGTAATGGGCTTGTCCCGACCCAAGTTCGCTTCATCATGTCAAGGGCCTTTTCGTAAAACAGCAGTCATACATTAAGAAGGCTCAAGCTCTTCACTCCACACCACCTCAAAAGCAAAACCCTAGTGCCTCTCTGCTCTCCCAAGTCCTCAGTCAGCCGCCCCATCTGTGCTCCCAGGTAAACCCACTCTCCATCCAACTCCAAAAATGTATGAATTGTTTTATAGCTTCCCAATAGAAAACCCAATGATTCTTGACTGGATTTTTGTTTCTTTTATACGCTTGCAGATCTACCAGTTGTTGATTTTGTGTTCAGCTTGCACTAGCAGAAATGGTGCGCGTCAGCGTTTTGAACGACGCTCTGAAGAGCATGTACAACGCCGAGAAGAGGGGGAAGCGACAAGTCATGATCAGGCCATCATCGAAGGTCATCATCAAGTTCCTTTTGGTTATGCAAAAGCACGGTTCGTATTTTCTAAAGTCAGGGGTGTTTTGAGATTGTATGTTTTGTGCTGGGTACAATTTGTGTGATGTGATTGTTAAGTTGAAATTGTTTAGGTTATATTGGCGAGTTTGAGTATGTTGATGACCACAGAGCTGGAAAGATTGTGGTTGAACTCAATGGGAGGCTGAACAAGTGTGGAGTTATCAGTCCTCGATTCGATGTCGGTGTTAAGGAGATCGAAGGCTGGACTGCTAGGCTTCTGCCTTCTAGACAGGTTTGTTTTCCTAACTTCATCGCTTTATGTTGGTTTATGAGAGTGTTTAGGGTCATTATATATGGGTTGCCCAGATAAAACTTTTATCATTTGAATTTGGTGTTGCACGGGGTTATGAAGCATACCCTGTTTTAGTTTTTTGCTTATGAATTGAATATATATTTGCAGTTTGGATACATTGTGCTGACAACATCTGCTGGTATCATGGATCATGAAGAAGCTAGGAGAAAGAATGTTGGTGGCAAGGTCCTTGGTTTCTTTTATTGAGCAGAGTATCAAGCACATTGTTAGGATCTTTTGTGAAATTTTGGTTTTATTTAATTTGTTTTGCCGAAAGAAGAGAACCCTTTTTCTTACCAATGCTGGTTTGAAAAGTTTCTTGTACTAGGATATTAGTTCTATGTTTTGTTTTGTTTTGATTGACTGTCACGTTCTTGCAACCTTGAATGTTAAAGTGACTTGGTACTGAGCAGAAATGGTACTGTGTGGAAAATTTTGTTCAACCTTGTTCCCATGTGTTGCGTAGTTTCATTTGCCCCCAACTTCATGTGAGCATTTCTTGTGGTATCCTGAGATTAATTTCATGTTATAGGCAGGTTTATATTAGTAATAGTAACCTGCGATTTTAGATTATATTAAACTATTGTATTAGTGTAATGGACAATAGTGTTTTATAGAGCAAGTTTCTTTTGGTTCGGCATATGTCGATAGCGGAGAGTCCAATAGTGATGAACTGATGCCTAGAACCCTAATATTATTTTTGGCGTACATGCTTCACCATTGTTTATGGAAGATACAACCATTGTTTTCTGTTCTAGCGTAGCTTAAGGAAAACAGCTTAAAGGTCTTTACTTTTTTCATTTGAATATTGTTTTGGAGCCTAGCATTGGACAGATTATGCCATTGTCGGTGTTAAAACTATTTCAAACGAGTGATCTTAGGAAGTGAATTAGTTGAGTGATTTGAATGATTAAGGGATGTGCTTAGGACTTTGGATATATGTTTTTGAGTAGTGTTGTTCATCTTCTAATATCAAGGCCCTGGATTGTGAAAGCTTGATTCCATCTCGTCACATCTATAATCGGGCTTTCATGATCTGATACCTGTATGAGGTTTCCTTGCATGTATCTTCTACTATGTCACAAAATTTCGAAACTTCAGAAGTATATTATTTCGCAATGTAATTCTGTGTTGACGTTAGCATTTGGTGTAGACTGCTGTGGGACTAGTTATTGTTTCCTGCGAGTTTTGTTTTTAATTTTTAACTACTGCGGTGGGGCAAATGATCACATGTAGAATTGGATGTGGAAGCTCGACCAAAATTGTTGGTATGAACTTTGTGTTGCTTCTATCAGCAGCACTACAGAGCTAATCCTGTGCCTATAGTCAGAGTGCTTTGTGGTTTCATCCACAATGAACCCTTACATTACATGTCTTTTTCACTTTTTGGCTTCAAGGATGTGAGCTGAAATTCATTCACTCGATTGTACTTAAGAGTACTTCCACCCATTTGCGGTAAGTGCAGTTACTGTTCACGTGAATAGTAATTGCCATAGCAATTTTTTATCCATTCTCACCCATTGCTGTAAGTGCAGTTACTGTCCATGTGAATGGTGATTGTCATAGTAATTTTTATCCATTCCCACTCATTGTCATGACAATCCATTGACAATTACTATTCACATGAGATATGAGGAGATGAATTTTTATAGAGTTTTGGTGTGGGAAGTGAAGAATATGATTAAGTATTTATAAATTAAAAAAAATCTGAAATTTGTGGGTTTTTTTCTTCCATTTTTTTGTTATTTAAATTGGTTGCTGACATCATTATTAGGTCAGCTTGCCCAAACAAGTCTTGCCTTTGGGCTCGCCCATGCTTGAGTATGGCTCACTGCTGCCCGGGCAGTTTTGCACCGTTGGGATGAGTTTTGCTGGCCGGGGGGCCTTTTGCCCTGGCAAGTCCAACCGCTGGACTTGCTCTTGCAAACCAACTCCAGGTCTACACAAGCAAAAGAGCCTCCGGAAGGGAAATTCTAGAAACCCCGCAAGGAATTTGCGGAATCTATTTCGTTTTCATAGTTTTCCACGTTTCCATGTTCATCGTGAAGCCCATTTAATAAGTAATCCATCCATCGCAATCTTTAACCACAAGTTTATACGCTTTTGCATGAACCCTGTGTCCCCACCAATACACAACATACACGTTGTACAGGGAATCATTTTCATTTAAATACAGAATTATCCATATAATTAAAGTCACTTAATTATGATAAATCACGGGTTTTTTTTTAATTTTTTTTTAAAAAAGATAGCCAAGTGTTCAATTACACTAATGCTTCAGGCTGTTCATGTGAACTCATTTCTGAAATGCATATGGTTTAAAAGCAAGAAATTTCTCAAACTCACCATAAAGAACATAGCTTGCAAAAGAGCCACTAATAAGGAAGCTCAAGAAGAAACTAGGAAATATATAGATTGAACATATCCAAAGCTTCGACAACATGAAATGAAGAAAGGAAATTAAACCTTGTGTAACTATAAAACTACCTTATAATTAAACTGAGGATAATTTGTTGAGCCATAATGAGCGTTCTCATCCTAGATGCTCTGCCAAAGAGTACGTAGTTGCCCAATACAATGACCAAACATGTTCCACAACTTTCAACGGCCATGATTTATATGGTCGTCCTCCTCATCGTCACCGCAGATCTCGCCGCTGCATGTCCTCGTTGCCATCGGAACTTTGGTGGGGGAGAAGCAATGGACACCTAGATGGAGGCCATGGATGAAGGAATGAGTGAAGGGAGGTTCTGGGACCTTAAAAGGGAATAATAGGAATAGGTTTTGGTTTGTGGTAAGAGTATCTTCCAAGCATATGCTTTAAGCATTAACTTGTTGCTGGCCCATTCTTTTTCCAACTTTTGCTATTTTTATGGGAAAATGGATGTAAATAAAGTTGTAGAGTTGTTGCAATTTGCCCTTGTCCCAATTTTCTATTATATTTTGCTTTGGACTATATTATTCTCCCTCCTACACAAGGGCAACTAAAAGTTTTGCCTAATAAACTTTGGGATTTTTGCTTATCATGAACAATATTATAAAAATCAAAATAAAATGAAGAAGGCTCAATGGGGTTGTAAAAGTAATTGTGTAAATGTAAGCTTGGCTTGGAAGGCATTGAAGTGGAATAAGTTAGGATAAATCCTAGATTGTCAATTTGTAAAGTTATCACAAATCTCTTTCATTTTTGTGCTTTTATTATTGCTACTTCATATAAGTGAAGTGACTGTAAGCAAAACTCCAACACCTGGTGTCAGAGAGAGAGAGAGAGCCAAAGTGAATTTTAAGTACGCTGAAAAAAATTCTCACTACATATGTCGGAAATAATGACTTAAATTAAAGTCATGTTGAAATCTCACGTTGAATTTGAAAGGAGTCATCAATTGGTAAAGAAAGAATTAAAATGCGTACACGTTAGAATCCATATCTTATCATAAAACTTCATGATAAACTTATAAATATTTGACTTTTCTGGCAAACATAAGCCATGTGACACTAGGAAGGTACCATCATCATGAGAGGGGCTTGCAAAACATAAGCATAAATTTCTTTTCCAATATGATGAAACACACTGTGTCAATCCACTATCTAATTTTCCCAACTGCTTTCTATTTAGACATGCTTTTGTTGTTTGTCAGATATATCACTAAGCTTGGCACTGTCTCCTTTCATATAACAAGCCCATGTAACCAGCCAGGCTTTGATACCAAGTATTGGGTAAAAAAGTCACTAATTCACCTCAATAAGTATGTATATAATCTTGCAATGAGAAGAACTATCACTAAATAAGATAGATTCTGTCAGTAAAAAGATTGATTGTAATTACCAGGGAAAATTACTGCAGTCAAGGATTGATCTTGCTGTTGTTAGGTGTGGGTGTGTTGCTCCTTCCATTACCCTAGCTAGTCAAACTTAAACAACCCAATAATGATACTTTCACATAAAATTGAACCAATAATGGATTTGATTCATTTTGATTGGTTGTTTGTCTTGTCTATGGCCAGTCAGATAGTTGGTATGGCTGATCATGATGCTGCTTCATCAGAAGCACGTGAGGAGGCATATAATTTTGTACTAATAATGGGTACACAGAAAGGGCATTAGGGCAGTGTTAGAATGACACCATTCTCTTTGTATCACCAATCATATTTCATTAAAGAGGCACCTTGAGTTTCTCCAACACAAAAATTAGATTTCCATATAAACTAACCACTAACTCACTCCTCTCTCTGTCTAAAGTGGCCTGCTTTCTTCATTGGAATCTCTTTTGTAGCTGAAAAGAATTCTCCAAAAAGCTATGAGTCCTTCTCTTAAAGAACTTTTGGTGCAAACTTGCAGTGTTAGGAGCTGCTGCATTTTTTTCTTTTATCCCAGTTAAAGTCCCTTGGCCTAAAACTGCAGAAAAATTTGTGTGAAATGGGATAACACTGTTTTGCCATCTCCGTTCCACGTAAGTGTTTCTCCTAAAACTAGAAGCATTAAGCCTAAGCCTGTAGCAACCCAGTTTTTAGTTACGTTCTTCTTTTTACCCTAGTTTCATGAAAGATTGCTGAAGATAAGTTTCACAAAAGCTAGTGTTGTTCTTCCCTTTAGGAAATATTAACATTGATGTGTACTGGTAATGGTAGACAATTAAAGATGAGAAAAATGAATCTTGAAGATTCTCAAAGGCCCACATTATATACCTAGGAGAAATTTCTGTGCAGTCTGCTGAGGGAAGCAAGATTCACGATTCTCATTGTTTATGCAGATCTCTGCAGAAAATATCTAAATATAAATTGAGTGGAAAGATGAGGACAAGGGAGCAGCAACTTGAACTAGAAAATTGAGAAAATTGAAAAGGGAAAAACGTAGCTAGAAAGAGAAACTTAAGTCCTTTGACTAAGCTTCTTGCTGTTGTTAGCATCCAATAATTGTATCTTATTATAATTGATGTCAATACGAACCATCTGTACACGTTTAAGAGGAATGCTAAGGACAGTCGTTCATGTGCCTGTGAATAATTTTCAATTGTAGATCTATGTGAGCTCATGCACATTAACAACATGCATCGTATGTCTGTCCCTAGCATAGCCCATCTGTTAAAAAACTTACCAATTAAGCAAGAGTGCAAGACTTATCTGGAAAAAGGGTCAAGAGAGAAAGAATCATCCTTTCTTTGTGACATTCATCAATCAAAACAAGAAAAACAAATAACAAACAGGCAAGCACAAGGAACTGGTCTCTTTTAACTCATTGGATTTGGCCAAGAAAATGTCTTTTGCTTTGGGAGGTCAAAGTCACCATTGGGGAATTTGGGCATTTGGGGTCATTGGGCATTGTCACAACCTCCTCACCTCACCACTTGGAATCCAGAAGAAGCCAATGCTATTTTGTCTCAAAAACCAATAAAGGACAAAGTCACAATGATATTTTGATTTAACTCACACCCAATTTTACTCCGACTTTGGTTATGCAAACAATAAATGTGCCGTGTTTACGCGGTTGGGTTCTGCTGGTACCATGGAACCAACCAGCACTCATTTGACACCTTCCTTTGCTTCCATACACAACCGACCAGTTCCAACTTGCAAGCTGTAAATAATTAAAAGATATTTGCATATAATATTCATAATTTCACAGGATCAAAATGTCCATTTTAGAGTCTTTATGTCAATGCCAAGGAGTTGTCGAGATAACTACTACAAACATTGTTTTGTAGACTTTGTCAGAAGGGCTTCATGATTTCTGAGAATGCTTTTGATCAAAATATCCATTTAGACGTGCTGAAAGTGTTTCGTTGTCTAGAAACACTTTTAAACCTTCTAAAAACAATTGTATTTATTATACGGAAAATACTAAGGAGATCAACTTTACAGCTTGTACAGATTAACTTTCTAATAGAGTGTGGGAACCCATCAGTATTAGTGCTCCACCTCTATTAGAGAAATGCAGACACAAAAGTTTGATCTCACTAACATCACTCTTATTATACAAGTATTTTTAAACAAGCTTTTATTTCACCATATGAGGGAATGATGGCGATTTTAACACTCCGGGTTTAGTTTTTAACACTCTTTTTGAGTGTATAGAGGTGATAAAATGCCCTAATTGAAGTGCTATAAACTAAACTTTGGAATGCCAAAATCGCTACCCTTAAACACTCCACTTAAATAGATATTCTCTTAAGTAAGAACACATTTAATCGCAGTATGGATTTGACAAATTATTTTGTTTCTTTGGTAAGATGTCCACCAACCCTACAAGTGATTACTTTCGAAGGGCATTTCAATTAAAGCATGTGATATGGATTACAACATCCTGAACTACTATTTAGCCCTCTTGTCTCTCAAATTATGAAAATTTTATACATAATTTTAGGAAAGAGAGAGAGATGACATTGGATAATGGAGAAAATGAAATGGAGGGGGTATAAATAACTCATCTGCTTTGACCAAAATGTCCTTCAAAAAGGCGTCACATCATATGGTTACTTTTGTCAACTTTTGTAGTTGTCGTCACTAACTGCCATTAAACTCACTTTCAAAAATTTAGGGACCAACTTGGATGAAAAATTAATGGGGTAAATTTGTAATAAACTGGAAATATAACAAGTCAATGGTCTTGTTCTATATAAAAAGGGAAGAACATCCCCTCCCCTAGAGTTCAGCATTGCTGGAGAACACATCAACACACAGCCACTAAGCCCACGCCACGTGGCATGCGAAACAGCTGTGAACCTGTCAGATGCTGATTGGCTTCCAGTCTCACTAATTTATAAATAAATAAATCCTGTGCTTCTTTTTTCTTCTGTACATTGTTATTGAGAGAGAGAGAGAGAGAGAGAGAGAGAGAGAGAGCTGCTAGCTTGCGCATGGTGTTCAAGGGTGAAAAAGGTAAAGAGACTAGTGCGCATTATTAGCCAACCCACCATAGTCGGAGAAGGAGCTTTGTTAGGTCTGTGAACCGCTCAAGGTTGCCTCTAATTTTGGCAGCCAAAGTCCCCCTCTTTCTCTCTCTCCCCTCTCTCTGAATCTTTTTTGGTTGATCTGGTATTTGCTGCTGTTAATTTTCCCATGATCTCTATTTTTTCTTTTTTCTCTGATCCTTTTAATTATCTGGATGAATGTTTTGGGTTTTGATGCGTTTCTCTTTGATTCTATATGCAGAGAGAAATAGTATTTGGGTTTGATTATACATACTTGTTGGAGTTCATTGATCAGATAAAAACCCAGAAATGGCTGCTCCACCGGCAAGGGCTAGAGCCGATTACGATTACCTCATAAAGCTTCTGTTGATCGGCGACAGCGGTGCGTCTTTTTACTTCATTTTCTTTTATTATCACTTTCTCGACCAGCGAACAGACCTCCGTTATTTAGATCGATTTTGTGTTTGTATTGTACGAATTTCTAGTATGCTATGGTGTGTGGTGTATTCAGAAGTTGTAACATTTTGCCATTGAGATCACAACAGGCTGACTCTAGTCTCTTAGATTTGTTGACTAAGGGGGTCAATCAAAAAGTATATAGAAATAAAGGGGTTTTCTTTTTGTGGAGTTTAGATCTGGTTTGATTGAGGATTGAAATTGATTTTTGCCTGATTTATGAGCTTCTGGGGTCAAAGCGTGTGGAGCATTTGAATACAGGTTTTCCTTAGTCTGATTTGTGAAATGGCTGTTTGAGCTTCTGAATCAGATATTTTGGTCGAAATAAGTCGTCCATTTGTATTTCTTGTTTTTTCATTTTTTATTGTTCTTTATGGTGAGTTTCTAACTTCTAATGTCCTGCTAGTTGGGTCACATATGCTTGTAGTAATTTATCTTGGATTATTCAATTATTTGTCATAGATTGCTGAAAGCAATGTGGAGGCTATTAACCTGTTTATCTATTATATATGGAGCTCTTTCTGCAATATGTTTAGACTATCAAATACCAACTAAGTATTATGTTATGTGCCAATAAATTGAAGACTATAGTTCTTGTTTGACGCAGTTGCTAGCATGATAACTGCATCAATTGGTTTCACAATTTTCTGTATACAATAATGTACTCAGTAGATAACCAATGCTAAATTTGATATGTGCCTTTCTTGATAATGGCAATTTATTTTTGCAGGTGTTGGTAAGAGTTGCCTTCTTTTGCGTTTCTCAGATGGTTCCTTCACAACTAGTTTCATCACAACCATTGGGTGTGTATTCTCTGAACTTTAGAGTTAATTGCATCTGATAAGTTCTGCTACTCAGAAGCTTCTTAAACCTCATGAGCTCCTTTATCCTTGTGAAGCATTGATTTCAAGATAAGGACCATTGAGCTTGATGGAAAACGAATTAAGCTCCAAATTTGGGATACAGCTGGTCAGGAGCGGTTCCGTACAATCACCACTGGTAAAAATTTATAATCTCTATGGGTGCTTTCATTTTTATTTTACAAAAGATTGGTGATAGCGTATCTATAGCTCACGCTTCACGTGATGGAAGATGGACGCACATGAGATTTTAGACATTTATAATTTCCCGCCTTTTTGAGCTTTTCAGGGGCAAGGTTATTAAATTCTACATTTTCTCCTAAAAATGCCCACAAAAGAGGTCGTTCAACTGTGGCTTCTTGAACAAAATGGTGTTTGAAACCAAATAATGTGCATTTGAGGAGAAGAGGGCAAACCAAGGGCTCTTTTAAAAGGTGGATTATGATTAGGCTGTTAACAAAGGCCTTGGATATATGGGAGCCCAATAGTAGAGGAAATGTACCACATTAAAATGGCCATTGTAAAGGTTATAGGTTTTTGACAAAGAAATGGATATAGGTTATTTGACATTTAGCACCAAACAGGCATGCTGGGCATGGTGGTTCAAAAATAAAGCTTGAAACAGGCAGAGATAGTCAAATATAGAGCTTTGTATTCAGACGGCCTATCCTTATTTGCTGCAAAGTCAATGGAGAACCTTTTAATGGTATGCGCATGGGATGACTTTATTTTTTTAAATAAAGAAACTGGGTGACCGATGTAATGAGTTCCTCAGTTGTTGCTGGCAGAGCCTAGAGTTCACAGGCCCATCTATTCAGACCTCGCAATTTATTTAGTTACTGGGACTATAATTTGTTAACTAGCTTCTGGCTTTGTCCGTTATGTGTGGCAGGGTGCCGAGACACATTGAAGTGGCCTAGTAGTACCCCATCTTCTTTTAACCAAGAGCTAGAAGCCTATACATAGTGGATGACCTTATTATGCAAACCTTTGCAATAGTTGCGATGAACATGTTTGGAAAATGGGTATCAGGACAGTTTTGAGAGGTTCCTCATAACGAGGGTCCTATATGATGTAGGTCTCTAACAGTAAAATGATTAGGTTAGATGGTATATCTTTGTATTCCCTGCTTGTTTGTTGTGTGTCTGTTCCATTCTTTCTGGTGCTGCAGATATTAGTAAAGATTATTTTGTTGTTTTAACCAAATTTTGTTTTCTCTATTCACTATTCCTTCTCTCCCAGCTTACTATCGTGGAGCCATGGGCATTTTGCTGGTCTATGATGTTACCGATGAATCATCTTTCAATAGTAAATTTCTCACCCTTACTCTAGTGATGTTTTCTTATCCATCAACATCTACCTCTCTGCTTCTCTTGGTTTACTTGAACGTCAATTCTTTTTTGCTCTTTAATTTATTGATTTTACTTTTGTTTACATTTACCTGAATTTTCAATGCTTTCAGACATAAGGAATTGGATTCGCAACATTGAACAGCATGCATCAGATAACGTTAACAAAATACTCGTAGGGAACAAGGCTGACATGGACGAAAGCAAACGGGTGAGCTTGCACTTGAAATTTATCATTAAAGGACACCATTTCTTCTTCAGATTGCTTTTAAGTTATTGTTGGGCAAGTTTGTTTTATCCTGCATGTTGGATGCTTGTTGATATCACAGCTCAGCTCACCATAAAGTTTTGTTTTAGTAATTGGGGCTTTTGTTTCTGGGGTCAAACTAGTTTTGCTTGGATTGTATTTAGCTGTGGAAACAAATGTTTGTACCATCCCTGATCTTATCACCACCCTCTTTCTAGGCTGTGCCTACCTCCAAGGGCCAAGCACTTGCTGACGAATATGGCATCAAGTTCTTTGAAACTGTAAGTAACGCCTGTGAATTGTGGAAAATAGTTAGTAAGTGTTCGTATGTATTGAAAGATATTGTCTAATGCAGAGTGCAAAGACAAATCTAAATGTGGAGCAAGTTTTCTTTTCAATAGCAAGAGACATAAAGCAACGGCTTGCAGACACTGACACTAGGGCTGAGGTATTCTAATTGCTTTCCTTATTTTCTTTTCTTTTTGGTTACAGCTTTCCTTATTTTGTATTAAAAGGAAATGAATTACAATTTATAATTTGAAGTTCACTTGCTTATGGTTTTGACTGACTTTGTTTTGGTAATGTCTCTGCAGCCTACCACGATCAAGATCAACCAACCAGATCAGGGAGCTGGGGCTGGTCAAGCAGCACAAAGATCAGCTTGCTGTGGTTCTTAAGTTGATTACATTGTGATCAAGGGGGGCATTGGAGGCTTACACATGTTTGAAAAGACAAAAAACTAATTGTATGACAATACAATATGATGATGCTTGTAATCTTCTCTTTCTTTTTTCCTTTTTTTCGTCTCATTCTTTTGAAACTTATTAGTGTGTTAAAGGTAGTTTCTTATTGTTTCAGATTTTTCTTCCCTTTTTTCTTGTGGTAAAGAATTGACGTGTAACCTGTGGCAGTGGCAGATACATTTTTGTTTACTGTGCATGTGACTTATCTTAGTGTGTTAAAGATAGATGGATGCTTATTATCTGAGATTTGGATATTTTATATGTGGAAATATCAATCTTTGCAGCCGAATTTGTACAATTTGTAAGGCTCCTAATAATTTATTTTGATATCCAAAATTTGGGGAGGAAATGATGCTTCTGATATTATGATGGTGGAGGAAGACCAGTCATGATTTGGGGAAATCTGCGCTCCATTTTTCACTTCTTGACCGTGCACGCACCTTATTATTTCACTGTAACATTTTGCACCCTGATCGTAATCTTCAGCATGAGATTACAAATTGAGATATTAGTTAAATACCCATTCTTAGCACTAATAATATAGATAAATTCTACATCATTTAATTTCTATAAACAAATCCAAAAAATGAATTTAATTTTAATTATTAAATTACTTTAATAACCTATTGAGTGTTTTGGGTTTTTTTATGAGGTTTTGGGATTGGACTTGTTTTAAGAAAATTATGACCGTTTTGTAATTATAGGAAGGTTAAAGCCTCTTTATTATATTGTAAATGAATTTTGGGTGTGTTTCTAAAGTCCATTTCATGTAGGGTTTTTATTTTTATTTTTTATTTTATAATAATTTGGACCCCAATATTGGGTATAATAGTGAATCTCCTTCAGAAATTTGGAATATAAAGATTCTGCCTCAAACAGAGGCTGCTTCTGCAAGAGCTACGCTTGAGTAGTTTGATTTCAATTATTCCCAGTGTTCGCTGAAATTGCTTCCCCTAATCTTGGTTCCAACTCCAGGTCAAAATGACCATGACCACTGCAGTAGGCTCCAATATCACCGGCGTCAATAGTACAACCAACACTCAGGGTGGAGGGAGAGGGTGGGGAAATGGCGGTGTTTCTTATACTTTCCAAGGTGAGCAAAGAGGGCTCACTAAATTGACCCTTGTGAAGTTATGGATCAACACATAACCATGCTGTTTAAGAAAGCTTAAACTACAAAATCAATTGAGAATGATTTTTGACAACGAGAAAATGCCAGAAAGAGATGTTTATTGAAGCTAACAAAGCCTAATCACCATAAACGGGAAGCATAGCGCCAACTTACACCATTTGTTTTTTAGTCTCCCTTATGCCAGCAAAAAGACAATTGAAGCATACTCACATTTGCATAAACTACTGTACCCAATATAAACAAAAAAAAGTGTCAATTCCTCCATCTATTTTCCATAGAAAATACATAATTTAACGAAGTGAATATTCCAGGCGCATAAAACCTTATCCAATCTTATATTCTGAGGGAAGCCTATACATACACTCCTACAAGTTCAGTTCCTCTTTTCCATAAATACGCTGAAGTTCACGAGTTGCTGCTTGAAATGATTCTGAGGAACAGACATTTAAATAAGTAAAAAGAAAAGAGAGGCTAACTTGACTAACAATTTAAAGCTTAAAAATGTATCGAATTTTACCTTTCCAGCTGTGAAAAGATTTCTGATTGATCGGAGCACCAAATACAGTTTGAAGTGTATCAAATAACAAGCTCTCGGGGGTGCTCCTTAATTCTTGCACTATCTGATAGATGGTCTTCCCGTTCTCAAAGTATATATGATTGTTTGGATGTTTTGTTTTGCAACCAGCATGGCGCTCAAACTCATAAGCATTTAGAACCTTCCACAAAACAAATTATTTCCACATTAGGTGTCAAGATAACATGTCAGGAAGAAGAGAAACGATTGGTAGTTTATTGATAAGAGACCTACCTTGGCATAATTACATGATTGACACCCACATAGATAGCCAACACCTTTTATAATTCCGCGAAGCTCCTTGTTACATGGACGGATATAACCCTAAGTCATTAAACAGAAATCCTAACTCAATAAAATGGACAAGAAGAGCTGGAGCTTACCTCACGTGCCAAGGAAACATATTTTACAGGAACCCCGTCAAGCATGCCAGTTGAAATCAAGCTTCTAACATTTGAGGGGAAGCTGTTTGGAGCTGGTTTCCTTGAAGGTTTTATCTCAGGTTTATTCTTAGAAACTGATTCCAGTCTTGGTTTAGCTACAGAAGCAGTATTATCAACCACACTGGCATTTGATGCATCCAATTCCTTCTCGCATGCAGTTTCCAATGTTTGAACTGAATCCGGATGGTACAATTGATCATAGTTGCCAACAGGCCTGCCTATGGGGATAATATCTTGTTCGTCAGGAAACCCACCAAAAGATATCATATTAGCATTCCCTTTACTGCAATTGTCACCCACTGATATTGCATTTTCATCTCCCTTGCCATAGTTGGTACCTATTGGTCTGACATGGGCATCCCCCTGGTTGTAGGGATGTCCTATTAGTGTGACACTACCATGCTCCTTATCAAAGGCCTGCCCCACAGATAAAAAAGCAGTTTCATTTACCCCATCAAATGCGTGACTTGTGGACAGGTTACTGTTACTTCCCCTATTAGAACCATGTTCCCGTGAAGCATGCATACCATTGTCACTGTCCCTGACCTGATTGACTTTAACTTTTCTAATTCCAGCGAAGTTAAGACATGTTTCAGGATCTTCCATGGCATGAGATACTGACAAACTAACAGGCGCATCTTCTCCAAACTGGTCATCGATCCCTTTTCTTATATTCCAATTATCTGATCCGACAGGAGATAGGTTCCTCTCAGCAAAGTTGACAGAGCTTGCTGGATCAGATCCAAATAACCGGTCAATGAATTGGTGTGGAACCGACTGGAAGCTAGAAGCATTCTCCCAAGAAGAGACATTTTCATTTGACATTCCCAAGCCCAATTTGCTGTTTGGAATATGTACTACTTGCTTCTTGTTCTGGAACAGCTCTGGTTCAGCAGCATCTACAAACCATTGATGAGGCCGCTTTGGCTCAATTCTTGAAGGGTTGCCGTAAGTTGCATCACCATCATTAACATGTCCAGCACCCTTTGGCATCCAAAATCCCTTGTTCTGGAAAGACTGCCAGTAACAAACACTCAGAACCTTATCCATTATATATTTAAACATGAACAGATGTCTAAGGTTCAAGACAATTCAAAAATTAAAAGAAAACTTTTCAAGCATCTCGTTTAAAAATCAAATCACGTGAAAATTCAACAAGTCAACATAAGCTTTATTCTTCAACGTTGGACTATCCAATAATTTCAGAATTTTGATAGTCCTAAAAGAATAACCCCAAACACCTGAAAATTTAACCACATATAGGATATCCCAAAAAACTAAATAAATAAAAACTTCAAGAGCAAAAAAAAATACAGAACACGTTAAGTTAGTAGCTTCTATAACATACCATTTTGCTTCTTCTACTTCACAGTAAATTGATTTCACTTTCACTCTTTGGCCAAGGCCTCAAAGATTCTTTCTTTACGAGTGTCTACGAAGGGACTGTGATGAATTCCATCTGCACATACACACAAACATATAAAGATGTTCAATGTACAGAAAAGTCTAAAAATACAAAATTGAGAAACGCAAGAATTTTTTTTTTACATCAATCAAACCCTAAACTTCAACAAAATCCATACAAGAATCCCAAATTTCTTCTTCACCAGAAAAATAAAATCGAATTATCCCAGAAAGGCATGAGATAGTAAATGCGATAACCTAGAAATGAAAAATGAGATTTTGGTACAAGTATACGTACCTGTACAGGTGTTCGGAAGGTCGATCGTCAATTGCTGACAGATTAATTTTCCGGCGAAGCAACTCCGGCGACGAAATTAAACATTGAAATTTTTTCCGGGATGAGAGTGAGAGAGGGGAAGTTTGGGTAGACGGTGTCTGAGGAGCACTCGATCTTTTCTCCGGAGAGGAAAATAATTAATTGGGTGTAACCGCATGCGAGAAAAGCCGCGGTTACTTTCATCATAACCGTCCAGGTGTGTTATTTATGACGAATCCCAGCCGTGTATTATGAAGACTGTCTTGACTGAAGTGTATTTTCGTCTTTTCGCTTTTATTGGGGGAAGAGAATCGGGAACCGGTGGTGCTTAGGTGGAGCCAAGTGATGATCTTCGACACGTTGCAAGATCTAACAAACAGCAGCATGGTTCACTCGCAACGCACAAATCCAAACCATGTAAGAATTTCTTTTATTGTACAAAAAGAAATTTTCACGTATCTATTTCCACCATAAAGGAGAATAGTTTCACCAGCAGCTTCTAATTCATTGGAAAATGGCTTTAACTTGCAGACCAAGGAGAATATTTTTTCGGCTCGTTGAAATTATTATTGAGCAAGAAATTAGAAGTTGTTATACCAAAAAAAAAATTGTATTTTGTTAATTTATAAATTTTGTAAAAATGGATTAGAAACCAATTACAAAATATTTGTAATAAAAAGCCTCTCCCAATTTGGATTGGACTCCCTAGAAATCCTATACCTTTTTTAATCAGGAATTACCCCACATCTCTATAAATATTTGTAAACTCTCGAACACCAAGTGCACCAGAGCTCTCAGAGAAACAAGAAATAGAAACTTGATCGAGTTGTTTCTCCAAGCAAACGAGACCACAGTGACTTGCAGTGCACGCCATCAGATATCCTATGGAAGAAGAGGCAGCAAATACGTTGGTGGAAGCTGATCAAGAACTTGATGATGATCTTGAACCAACCATTGACTTCAAGTTCGTGACATCCTTCTTGGAGTGTGATGATGGTCAAGCACTTTATGATGATCATGAACTAACCATTGACTACAAGCGACTCACGTCCTTCTTGGAGTTTGATGACTCCTTCTTGACGCCATGGATTTGGAACCCTAACCCTAATGCCTCCGCCTGTGACGAAAATACGTCAAGTGTGGAGACAAAGCAAGAACGCATCATGTTCCAACCTGGTTCGTTCTTTTGCAAAGACGAGGGCGATGAAGAAGACACAGAAGCGTTCAAGAGAGAAGCTGACATATTCTAGGCAAACTATGGTGCGATGATGATCGCAGCTTTTTGCTTGATCAAGAATCAAGATCATCAGTACTACTACTATCATGAGTAAATTGAAAGGAGTTTAAGGGGTTGTGATAAGTTTACAATGAGTTTCATTGAGTTTTTTTTAATCTTGTAGTTTGATGTTGATATCAATTTCGTTCTTGTGATTTCAATTATTTCAATCAAGATCTTTACCTATTAGTTACAAGAGTAGTGTTCTCACCTAAATGACCAAATCACAATCACCCACCTTTAGATTTAAATCTAGTCCACCTACTTTGCACTAATTTTAAGAAACTCTATTGGACCATTGGATTTAAATCCAACGGTGGGTGACCACGGATCCTTGGTCACCAGGTGACCAAGAGATCACTACTCTTAGTTACAATTATGTCCAGAATTGATTAAATATTATATTCAGTTAAATTGTTAGTGTTGTAATTTGGTCCAAACTAAAAACAAAACAAAAGACGAGACTAAAACTCACTGTTAATCACAGCTGGAAGTGACTGAAACTATAAGGATGAAATTAGAATCAAAATTGTTATTTTATCTAAAAAAGATTCAAAACTCACAAATATAATAGTTGATTTTATGATACTTTGATTTCTATGTTGTGGAGTTCGTTGGTAAAAATGTACTTTATAGAATATTGGTATCCAATAAGAAATATACTGTATTATTTTTAGAAATGTGATGTAGAATAGATGGTGGAAGCAATCGAAGAGGAGTTGGAGAAACGCGCGTGCAAGGGTAAATCGGGTAAACTACAAATTTGGGCTCCGAGCTCCGAATTCGAATCATGACCCGTCAATTCAAAGAAAATGGCGTCACGAGTAAACATAATTGCTTTGCTATGATGTATGAGATTTTTCGAGTATCCGAGATCGTTTAGAACCCCAAAATCCAGTTTTTTATTTATTTATGTTTTACAGTTTTTGGAAACTTTGTTATTTTCCTATTTTAATTCCTTATTTATTCTTAGGGTTTATATGAGTATTTAAACATATTTTACCTATGGCCATGGTTATGTTTTTATTCCAATTTATCATTAAACTTTGAAGTTCTTTCAAATCTTCCTGCTGGATTCCAGAGTTACATCTTCTAGACTAAGGTTTTAACCATTCTATAGTCACTCTGCGTCAAATTGGATTTCCTTGTTTTCTTAATAATAATGCTTCTCCCAATTCGTTCTTGACACCGTGGAATTGGAACCTAGTGCTCCTGCCTGTGATAGTAAGTCAAGTTTGGAAACAAAGCAAGAATACATCCAGATTCAACCTGGTTCATTCTTTAGCTGCGGTGGTGAGTATATATAATTATAATTTCTTGAATTCTTGATTTCATATGACACCGTAGAAATGTATGTTTGAATTTTAAATTACATTGTGGGATGATTCAAAAAAATGGTACTAAATGCCATATTAAGTAAGTATACTGGTATTTGTCCTTGAACATTCTTGAATATATATATATATATATAATGATTTTCTCACGCGTTTGTTTTTCTTTTTCTTTTGAAAAGTGGAGGGCAGTTCAAATATTTGGGACTTGTTCTAGTATTGGGGGAAGAGAGGTTGAAGAGATTTCGATACACTATTTGGTATATTGATAAGTATACATCATGCAATGTTACAAAGTGGGTATATTGAACCCATCTTCAATATACCACCTGATGTATCGAACACAAAATAATTTCTTTCTATTGAGATACAAGTGTGAATTCATTGGTTGTCAATGTCTTACAAGGAAAAGCGAACATGAATAGATCAATTTGATACATCGATCTTAATATTTCTGGATCACGTTGAATTTCAAGTGCAAATTTGGGCCCATTTGAAAATAAGGACCCTATGGAGTATAGAGCACTAAAGCAGCCCATAGTGGATGGAGTACGAAGCGGGTACTAGATCATTGAAAAACCCTGAAAGCCCACTTGAATGTGGGCAGAGAATTTGAGTCATTCAAATATATGGTACATGAGTTTAGGCTTGGCAATTTATACCGCCAAGCCGAGAAACTGCTTGAAATGCTATAAGAGCAACTCCACCGTTAGGGGTTGCCATGGCAAGGAGGGAGGGGGAGCTAGTGAGCTACTATTCATGTGAATAGTGGCTGCCTCGCAAATAATGTCTTAGACTTGTGTGAAGAAATTACTACTATTCACTTTTATTTTTATTTTATTTTTTACATGGGATTAATTTTAGTTGTATGTATAAAATTAATAATAATAAAATTGCTAGGTATGTATTAAAAAATATTTCTGAATATTTCAGATTTTTTCAGATTTTTTCAGATTTTTTTATTTTTTTAAATTTTTTTGTTCTTGCGACGTCTTGCTCGGGTTGGGCCTCAGGCAACTTCCCCCCGCGGGCTTGCCCAGTGTGCATGGGGCCCGCATGCTGCCTGGGCTGCCCTCTGCCGCTGGAAGGTGATTTTTGGGCTCGGGCCCCTGGGTCCCACACCCCCCCTCCCCCGGGCTGCTATCGCTGGACTTGCTCTAATGAGAGGGTTGTGGGTGAGGGGCTGTGGAAGGGGTTCAATCTCAAACTAGAACAACCCCTGAACTCCAACTTCATATACTTCGCATTTTATCGCTATTTAAGCAACATGTTTTATTGTGAAAATAAAGTATTTAATTGATACTTATACGCTGAATGTATGAATATTTTTAAGGCCATCTCTCCATCTGCTCTCTCTAGTATTCTTCTACCTCGTTTAAACTTGAACCATAATATTTTTTAATTCAATAACTATCTTCCATCAAATTTACACTCATATTCATTTACATAATACTGGGCCAATATCATAAAAAAATGACTCTCCTAGTAGACATCAAACCAAATAGACAAAGGTACATTTTACACAGCCCGAGTCACTTGTAGTTTTACTAAAACACCTAACATGAACTGCCTGACAATATTCAGATACTCGAAGAATGTCCCTGGCTTTGCCTATCGTGTGGCCACTTTTTGCTCCACGAGCGTTAGTACTAGCAGAGTTAAGAGCTGCCAAGTACTATTAGAAGGAACTTAAATTTTTTATTTTTAAGTACAAGCGAGTCAAGGTCATTTTTCATCATATTGGCATTAAACAAGCATTTCCAAGAGTATTAGCAAATTAAACTATTCAAATTAAAGTTTTTGTCCTATGCAATTCAATTAATGCAATATCATAGAAAAGAATGAAAAATATAAAAATATGTTTAAAATGTTTTTATTTATTATATGAAAAGAAAAAAATGCATGTTTTTAACATTTTCAAGGTAAGTTTCATTTTTCCAAAGTAAAATTAAGGGCCCGTTCGGTAACGTTTTCGGAGAATATTTTCTTAGAATATTTTCAGAGAATGAAAACAACGAATTTGCATTTTCAGGAAATGAAAATGCGTCTGGTAGATTAATTAGAAAACATCTTCAGAAAATAAAAATAATGAAACCGTATCTGGTAGTATGATTTGAGAAGAATAATATACAAGCTATTTTTGAAGTGTATTTTTGCTAATGTATGTTCTAAAAAATCTAATGTTAAAAAAACCTTGGACAAAGAATGTATAACTTTAATAAAAATGTATCATATAATTATCTACGTGAGCTATTTTTCATGAAATTATGGAATTGAAAAAAAAAACCTAATAAATCTTTTATGAACATTCTAATTAATTGAAAAAAGTTAAAAGTTAAAAACAAAAGATTTATATAAAAATAAAATTAAAAAAAAAAAAAAAGAAACCCAACCCCACTGTACCAGCACCATTCCCCTCTCCCATCCCATATGCCATATATATATCTCTCTCTCTCTCCTCAACCCACACCCTCTCACCTACCCAAAACCCCCTTCTATGAACCACATCCACACCATCTTACACTCCCTCCCTTACCCACAACCCCACCGTCCTCCCCCACCCACCGCCCAAAACCCCTAAACCTTCATTTCTTGACACCCAAAGTCCACCAAGCCAAAGCATCGACTCAGAAGTTAAATGCATGTTTTTCGTTTTCACATAAAACAACAATTTGTTGTTTTCAACTTTTGTGCATAAGTTTGTTTTTGTTTTCAAAAGTTGATTTCTACGTTTTAACAAAACAAAGCACCAAACGCGCTTTTGATGAAAAACGGAAACGGAAAATGAAAATGGGGTCCCCAAAACATAAACGAACGGGCCCTACATGTTTGAAGAGCCAAAATCAACTTACCAGTTCTCAAGAGAGAGAAAGATGTTGCAGCTTTGATGACTGAAGTTGAAGAGGCTATTGGATAGATTTTTAAATTTTTTTAAAATTATGTGGCTCACCTATTTTAGAATTCCAAAGCGCCGCATCACCTATTTTAGAATTTCTAAATTGTTGAAGAGACTATTAGATATGCTCTAAGGAACTTTAATTATGTTCATAATTTAGATCTAAATCCTTAATTATTTTATTTTGTTTCATCAAGAAATTAAGGGCATGTTTGGTATCCTACTTGGATCCAATTTTATAAACTTAAAAACAAATTTTAAGTACAAAATCACAAAAACCCATTTGGTAGGCCTATTTTTAAAAACTCAAAAACACCACATTATTAAAAACAAAAAAAAGTAAGATTTCATGTTTTTTTCTCCCTCCATGCTCTCTCTCTCTCTCTCTCTCTCTCTCTCTCTCTCTCTCTCTCTCTCTCTCTCTCTCTCTCTCTCTCTCTCTCTCCTCCCTCTCTCGTCTCTTTCTCTCTCCTTCCTCTCTCGTCTCTTTCTCTCTCCTTCCTCTCTCGTTTCTTTCTCTCTCTCTCTCTCTCTCTCTCTCTCTCTCTCTCTCTCTCTCTCTCTCTCTCTCTCTCTCTCTCGTCCTCCTCCCTCTCCCTCTCTCCTTTTTGTTGTTGTTAATTTCAATTTGGGAATCTAGGGTTTATGATTTTCTGATTTTAATTTCAATTTTTTAGATTTTAAAAATAGTTTGGAGTTCAATACCAAACAAGTTTTTATATCTTAAAATCACTATTTGAAAACTCATGTTTTTAAAATGAATCATAGTTTTAATTTACTTTTTTGAGTAGGATACAAAAATATACAAATAAATAAGCGTAACAATTAAGCAAAAATAGAAGACAAAATCTCATAAAACCAAGAACAAAATCAGTTAACAAAACAGCGGGGGAAAAAAGAAGAATCCAATAATCCCCCTCCACTAGGTTTCTATATAAACATCGAATAAAATAAAAAATCTGCCTATTATCGATAGGAAGGAATAAATTAATTAAATATAAATATTTATCTTATAATACATCGATCAATCGACCAAATCAAGAAATCAACTGCAGCTTCCTCGCCAAATCGTATTGGCTATGATGACCAGGCGGGCCCAATCTCAAATCCAAATTCAAGTCCAAGTTGAAGCTCGACACCCTTTTACAACTATTCGACTTCTTCAAAACCGGCATGGCCGGCGACGACTGAGCTCGAACTACATTACCTTGAATTTCGTCTCTATGTCTCCTCATGTGTCCCCCGAGCGCCTGCCCGACAGCAAACTCCAGCCCGCATATGTGGCACTCGTGCGTCTTGGGCTTCGCGGGGGAACCCGGAGATTGCGCCAGCTGTAGGAGGTCGGCTGCCCCGCCGGGCATCAGCTTCGGCTTCTTGTGACTCGCTCTGTGACCCCCGAGGGCCTGGAACGAGGGGAATTCCCGATTACATGTCTTGCATGTAAAAACTCGTCCTCGTTTGAAATCTTCGGCTTTGGTGGGGGAGGAATCGGGTTGGTCTATTTTGGATAGTAGCATCAAACAATTGACCAAATCTAGAGTTTGGTCATCTTGATCTTCTCTGCCTCGCTTCATAGCAAACTCGAGATTCGAAGTCGGGTTTAAGGTTTAAGGTTTAGGATTTAAGTTCGGGTGGCGAACTGAAATTTAGATTTTAGAAAAGAGGGGATAAGATTTGTGTGTGTTTGGGAGTGTTAATGTTGTTGCTGCTGCTGGAAGTGCATAGAATGAGTTCGAGTATGGTATTTATAGGAAGAGCAGCTGAATATCAAGTATGACTAGGAGATGCTGACTTGTCGCGTACGGAATAAGCGAAGTGTTGGATTTGCCCTCGGCTGTCTTGGGGACTAAGTAATGGTAACGAGTTTGGTAATTTTGTAAATATGTTTGAATTTGAGTGGGACTCTGGTAAGCGCCGTCAGTAAGGCGTCACCGCGTTGCTGGAGAAAGCTTCCTTCATGAGGCGGTCGTTTTAGGCAACCAATGGGCGAGTAGTTTGAACATTCCGACAATTCTAGATAGATTTTACTCGGTGTTCTAGTCCAAGACGTACCCAAGGCGCGTGTCAAAACAGAATCAACACTAGCTTTTTACTTTTCTTTTTCTAGATAGATTTAATGGGTGTAAAATATCTTATAATATTTAAATAATGCTAATTTTTCTGTTAAAAAATTCATTATTTAGTTTTTTGTTTTGAAAAATATTCAAGATTAGTTTTTCCTCCCTTTTCTCCTTGACCATAACTATCCATGATGACCCACCCTAATTCCACTTTGGAATCCAGCCAAGCCATGTCCGTGTCCAATATCCTGCTTGGGCCTGACACACTGACCATTTTGCCCTTTAAATTAAGAAATTGAGAAAACGGTTTTGAGAGTCTGACTTCTACTAAATTCTGGCAGAGTCTCCCGTAAATGGCTCAATTCCCAAATTAATTACACCGCAAAAGCACAAGATCATCTTCCCAAACTTCAAAGAAGCACAATTTAGGTTTCACACACAACATGTAGGTTAAAGTGTACGGCCTCAGCCTCACAAACAGTTGGGCAAGTTCAGAGCTTCTAAAGTATTTAAATACAAGGTTTTTCGGTCAAGGACCCTACACGAGGTCGTAGGAGTGCGTGGTGGTGATGAAGGGCCTATGGTGGTGCTCACCTACAACCTATAGCCTGGGGCGAAACATTTAAAAGGTGAGTGGACCAAAAAGGTAGTTTTAGAAAATTGAAAACACAAGTTAGCCCCACTGCTAAAAACATAAGTAAACAATTCTATAAACGAACAAAGAAATTAAAGTATGCATATAAAACAAATTTATAAAGTTCAACAAAATAGAAATTTATTCATAAACGAAGATATTAACAATTCAACTTTAAATAAAGTCCACCTAGGTATACCCTTATAAACTCCGTCAATTCCATTCTCGCTAGACTGTGAGACACAAAGTCACTGAGTCGAGCCGCGTCCCCAAGACTCTGAAACACAGTAGTTTACCCGAGCCGCTGCTCTCGCTTAGGACTCGAAAACACAAAGTTTACCCGAGCCGCTCCCCGCTTCGCACGGGTCCGAGCGGCCCCCGAGACTCTGGGGCGTGGAGTCATGCGCGCAGACTTAAACCGAAGGCAACAATGGTCCGTAGACCGGTAATAACCAAAGTCACATTATTCCGTAGGCGATAATAATTCAAGGCAACAAGCATACTAGGGTACCTAGAGTGGTTTGAAACCTTTCATAAGCCTAATATTAAAATCCTTTGCATAAGTAAAACCTTGAGCCTTTACAATTTCCATAAACCATAACCATAAATTCCAATTCCAAGGCTCGGAAATAAATTCATAACTCATACTTTAAAAATCAATTCATAAAATTCATAAACGATGTTCATCATTATTCAATTCATAAAAACAGTAAATAAGCATTTATTGAAAGAAAATTCATTTATAAAATCAAAGGTCCACTCACTCGTTGATCCGAGCTTGCCGGACTTTAGAAGGGCCTTCCCGTGAATTCGCCTGAAGCTTGAGTACCTATTTACGAAAAATTAAACCATTTATTAATTAACCATAGCTCGGCATAGTAATTTAATGAAAATCCCACCCCCGGGTCTAAAGTGTTCAATTGTGATTAGAAAGGTTTCCGGCCCATTTGATTCTAATTTAAGCCGCTTAATTAACTTGGAAGTCCCCGGATTAAATATTGGATTAAATCCTTATTAGGTTTGATTCGCTTGCTCAATAGGTTTCCACCTCCAATCGACGATCCGTAACTTCCTATAGGTTTCTAAGGTTCCCAATTACTCAACTTCCAAGTTTCAATACGATCCAACGGTTAGAACTTATCGAACCCAAGTTAACCCTAGTTAAATCTAACTGCAACATTGGTTCTTCGCTTCAAACGATTTCCAAAAATTCGCTTTGAGCATACCTACACGCTCGGGAGACTACGGAGGTGTTTTGGCACGAAGATTGACCGCCACCACCTGCCCACGCGCGCCACAAGCGGCCAGGTTGGGTGGCTTGAGCAATTTTTCCTCCGGCGACGGAAAATCTTGGAAATTCTGGCAAAGCTTATGGCTATGTGATCGTGGGTGGAGTGGGAGTAATTTGGCATTGAGAACCGGCCAAGAACCGCCTAAACACGCCGGAAATCAGACCCGATCGTACTCCCAAACCCTAGTTCATCCAATTGCTCCAAAACCTCAAATCAACCAAAACCAAGTTCTTAACAAGCTAGAGCACTTCAAAAGGTTCGTAAAACTCACCTCAATCAAGGGATTGGTGGCCTGGATCGGAGAGTTTGAAGGAGAGAAAGCCCGATTGCTTTTCGCTGCGTAAGAGGTTCGAGGTGGTTTCGGCCAAAATCGATGGCAGGATGGACCGAGGGTGGAGAGAGGAGGGTTCTGGTGGAGGTTTGGGCTGCCTGGCCTGGATTGTAGCCGGCGCCGACCGGTTCGATCGGCCGAGAGAGAGAGGGTTCGAGAGGTTGAAGACGGCGAAGTGGGGGCAAGGAGCTGGGCGCTGGCCGACACACCGGGTTCTCGATTTTTATCCTTTTCTCAAATTACAAAAATGCCCCCACCGCTTTTAGACCTTTAAACGCTCGTCGCTCGGACCGGTATTCCGCACGCCCACGGATTCGCTTCGACGAGCCGGACGCAACGGGTACACCCTGCTCCACCAAATTCTTTCCCGATCTTAAAGTCAACTTTTAATTCCCCTTAATTTTTAATCGGGTATAATCGCCCTTTCCTTCATTATTCTAATATTTAATCTTAAATTGGGATCGGGTTGTTACAATCCACCATTTTTAAAATTTTATGTTCTTCATTGGAGGGCCAAAGTTCAACGAAAAGAAGTACAAATAAAAGTTATTTTCATTTGAACTCAAACATGTCATACGGAAATCCAATCAAAACTTTTTTATCAATAAAATTCTTAATTTACATTAAGATCACAATTTTATGAAAGAAAAATTTGACCGCCTCCTAATCATTAACCACCTCAATTATCAATGGCTAACACTCTCCTTTAACGTCTTTATTTGTGCCTCAAGTCGGCAGGAGTCCAAAAGAGTGGTTAGTGAACTTGTTTACCCTCATATTGACAATCTCTCCCATTTTGAATTAGTTAAGATCACTGACCTTCCTTTGGATATGGTTGGTGATTTTGTAGAATGATGTAGAAGGAGAAGGATGGTGGTTGTCAAGGCATAAAGAGAGGTGCCGCCGACAGTTGGGGTTGTGCCCACCAAAAATGACTGGAACTCAGGATAGAGGTGGTGTGTTGGGCCTTTGTTTAGCTTTTTCCAAAACGAAAATTTCAATTTTTATTTTACTTTTTCTTATTAAAATTGAGTGTTACAAAAAAAGGTTTACATAACTTGTATACGTGGTATATCTATCGAATATAGTTTCTTTTTTTTTTCCTACTCAAATTTAATCCTTATCCATATGATGCTAACTAGGCATATATGCTGCGGATGTGGAGTGTTTGACGCTTCTAGCAGTGGTGGAGAATGACGTAGATCCGTAGCGCGTGGACAGTTACAAGACTCCTTGTTGAGTTGGGTTTTCACTGTGAAAGCAATTAAAGAAAAGCAAAAAAAATAAAATTAGAAGCTGCTCGTGGAAGCTACAAAACAACACAAGAGGACGGAGGCAACGTGCACTGCAAGTTTGTACCCACCACGCCACGTATTGCCACGTCACATATGTTGTTAATATTAGTAACGTTAAGAGCGTGTCTTGCTAGAAAATCAACGCGGTCCATCTCCATCATCAGTGTGAGCTTCTTAGTTTCACACCATTTATGTCAATGACAATGCCTTTCCAAGTAAGTTCCCTCCCTTTGCCTTGCTTTTGCTTACTCGCCCCCCACACCCCACAATTCACTCCTTGTTTCCTGCTGCTTTCAGTCTTTTCCCAACTTCAAGTCGGTCCCATTTATATATAATTGTCTCTCACTTTGGCAAAATGGTGAATACTCGCTTTCTTGAAAATAAAAACTCATACATTATTGCCAATCCTATCAGTTATAGATTAATATGTAGAGATATGTATATAAAAAAATTCTTTGTGTTTTGTCTAGTTGTGAAACTTTAATTCTAAAGAAAGGGGCAAGCAATTTCCATTCGCAATTATCATAATTTATGTGGCTCATTCGTATCGCCCTATATACATTATGTATTTTTTTTATAACATAATGATTTTAGGCAAAGAATCACTTTTCGTCACGGAAATTTGATGAAATTCCTACTTTCGTCCATGTGGTTTCAATTCTTGTAATTTGATTTTATTGCAATTTAACGACACACCCAATTTCTTGAGGGAATAAATATGTGTCTCTTATATGGAAGGGTATTTTGGACATAATTTTGGATGAAATTGGATGGAAATTTGGATGTGTCATTGAATTGTGGGAATCCCGTGCCTCTACATTTAGATGTTGTGAATTTATTCGCATTTTACAATATCTAGACCATCCTAATGATCTAACCATTTAAGACATGACACATAAGCAAACTTTGAAAAAATTAATAAAATATCTAATAACTTAATTCAATTTAAAATTAAAAAAAATGCAAAATTCAAGATTAAAAAAGAAGAAAGGCAACTCTCCCTCTCCACCCTTATCCCCGCCACCCATACCCAACCCAAAGCTACCCTGGACACCGTACAAGCCACCATCTCTCTCTCTCTCTCAAATTGACCCAAACAACCATGAAATAAGCAAGGTGTGAATACAAATGCAAAACACAAATCAAACTGGTTTTCCAAATTGTTGAATAGAGGATTTGATCTTCCATATAATATTTTTTCGTGTACTTTCAAGGGTATAATCAGAATCTGGGTGGATCAATACCCAAGCTCCTTTGCCCACCCTCCCCGACCTCATCCTAGATTCCCCTTCCCCTCCCAACTCCTCCTAGCCCCTTTACCCTTAGCTTTTGTGGTGTTTTTACTTTATTTTTTTTATTTAAACAATAATATAATTGTTAAATTTAAACGATTTATGAAAATAATAATTTTAATACTTAAGATGTTGTTGTGTCATGCATTAAACGGTTAGATCATTAGAATGATCTAAATATTGTGAAATGCAGGTAAATGTACAGCATCTAAATGCAGAGGTTCGTGATTCGAAATGTCTTTGTCATTTTACTTTTCTTTATTTTTATATTACTCCATTTACTTAAGTTTACAATGTAAATAAGGAAGTACCCCATATTTGGATTCAAATAAAAATACTAGAAAATCAAATTCCTACCAAATCAAAATATGAAAAATCGGTTTTAGTGCAAAATACAATTTAGTCTACTAATGATGGCTCATTAAGTCAATATATACTTCATATAAAAATCTCATAAAATCAAGGTGTCTTATCTGATGTGTAAGGAATAAAAGCCACCAAAAATTATATTGAGAAAATGATTATTTCGAAAAACCATTTTTCATACTTAGCCAATATTTTTACAGAAAACAATTTTTCATGTATGATATGAATGTATAAAGGAACCTAAGGTCAATCTAGGTAAAAACACCTTCAAATTTCCATCAACAAAGAGTTTTACAAGAATAATGTAACTCTTATGTATTGAAGAAATATTTGCTTGATTGTATTTTAGTAAATTTGATTAATTTTTGTTTGCTTGCTTTAATTAGATTGTATCTTGGTAAATTTGATAGTATCTTGCTTTAATTAGATTGTATCTTGGTAAATTTGATAGTATCTTGCTTTAATTAGATTGTATATTGTAAAATGCTAAGTTACAAGAATAACATAACTCTTACAAGAATGCTAGGGGGGTGAAATCACATGAAGTGCAAACGCTAAGAGCTCAATTGGTTAGTTTGTATGGTTAGTTTGAATAAATTAGGAGTTTTTTTTTTATTAGATTGTATTGGTTAGTTTGTATGATTTTTTCTATTAACTATGAATTATAATATTATGGTTTCATTTCGATGGATCTATTTTGTATATAATTTTTTTTAACCTTTTATATGTTGACCCCTGAAATGAAAATTCATGGATCCGCCACTGGTTATATCACACTTTCTTCTGTTCAAACAAATAAGAGTAGAACTACACATACCAATTTTTTTCCCCAACTATTTTCTCAACAAAAGGTTTGTTTCTTGTAGCACAGAATTAAAATTACACTTAGGGGTAGGCTAGATTTTTACTTTGGATAATATCAGGGTTTTATTTTATTTTATAATGACATGCTATTATTAACACCAAATTTTTTTCTTTTCTAAAAAGATGGGGGGTGGAGCATGGGCTAGAGCCCATGATATCCCTTGGCTCTGTCTTTTATCTCAACTCTCTAGTCTCTCACATGAAATGAGCTCTTTCTAAGTCCTACATTGTCTCATAATCACATGAGTTTCGTAACATACGAGAGAAAATAATAGGCTGAAAATAAATTGGTGCATCTATTATGAGTTTAGTATGTTATTGCCCCTCTCAATAGGAAAGATCTTCCAAAATAAAAACAAAAAAACAAAAAATGAAAAATTATATATAGTAATAGTTGCATGCATAACAAGCGCAAAGCTTTTTTTTTTTTTTTTTATAGTATCCATATTGAGCTTTTTCTTAGAGCACCTCCACTGGTCAAAATTTGCCAGGGTAAGAGAGGGCCTGGGCCCAAGTTTTGGTTCCAGCGAGTAAAGCTTGCCGGATAGCTCGTAGGCTCTACAAGCACTGGGCAGACCCGAAGGCAAAATTTGACTGGGCATGCCCGAATTCTTTGACGTCGACAAGAACGAAAAAGTAAAAAAATCGAAAAAAAAACCAAAAATTTCAGAAATTTTATATAAATAAATACCTAGTCATATTCTTCACTTTCCACACCAAAACTCTATACAAATTCTTCTCCTCATATCTCACATGAATAGTAGTTATTATTGGGTTGTAATAGCAATGGGTAGAAACATACAAATCTTTTATAAGAACTGCTACTATTCATATGAATAGTAATAGCCCTTACCTTGCTCGTCCCTTACCATAACAAATAGGTGGAAATGATCTTACGAACAACTGTGAGCTTTGTCCCTTGCTCATTTACATGTCCTTTTTCATCATGTTTTAGTGAGTTAGGTGTGCCCACCACCGCCCACCTGAAATTAAATTTGGTCAAATATAAGACAAAGTCATGTCCCCCCTGTTTTATAATAACTTTCCTCTTCCAAAAGGTTAGCTGATGTGTGTACGGATGTCAGTCTTATTCTTATTCAAAGTGTGTACGGTTGGTTTGTCGATATTTGAATAAGTTTTTTGGACTTCCTTTTGCCATCGATGGAGTTCTAGATATTGCATGTCATCTTAACTCAAAAGTACGTACCTTGCTCCTTCTTTAATTTTCTGGTTATTATATAATTTTCGAACAAATACTCCCTCTTTCTCTTTTCAAATCCTCACAAAACTCGAGCCTCTTTCCTTTTAAAGTTTAATCTTATATTATAATATGTGTGTTAATACTGGTTATATTACGTGGTCGTGTTTTAGTATAACAAATGATCGGTGAAAAATCTAAAAATTGAAAATACCACAAGTGTGCATCGGACATTAATAAAGACTAAATACAACAAATTATTGCTCATGTGAAATATATTTTCTCTAATTTTTGTTTGTTATTGATTGATGAGCATTTTTCTAAAAAGTTTGGTACACGTGATAACCAACGCATGCATGAGCTATAATATTCTTCCTTTTCTGGAGAAAATTCTAAACATGATTCTAATTTGGTTGGCTGATCATAGACTAGCCACTCGTATTTGGGGTATACACCATATACCCACCAAAAAGGTCTACCAAACTACTAAACTGGTAGGCTCTGTTAGTAATCTGTTGAAACCCACGTCAGCGATACCATTTGCTAGAGTGTTATTTTATTTTATATTTTCTACGAACGAACATTTTTCGTCTATTAAGAAAGGAAAATGAAACACGTAACCTCGAATAAAGAGATAAATACTTTTAAGATTTTGAGCTACATTTATTATGAGATAACATTTTGTATTATAGAATACTCTTTGATAGAGCCATCAATTCCCAACTAGCTACCTAGCATTTACATTGGAAATGATATAAAGCATCACGAATCAGTGGCAGTTTCAAGATTCGAAAGTCGACCGAGCAAAGCTTATATACTAAACTCGAGGATACAAGTAAATTTCATTAATAAACATAAAAAGATACACATAGTGAGGGGGACATAATGAGTCTTACCCTTAAATGCACATATATATATATATATATATATATATATATATATATACAAATACGAAAATTAAAATAAAAACAAAAAGTAAAAGCAATGCAATGCAAGTACAAAACAATGCTATTTAAATCTAAAATTTAACCATACGAGGCTTAGAACTTCGCAAATTAGAATTCATTCCTAATTAAACCATAGAATATTTTCTAATCAAATTAAAGACATAAGATAATTAAAAAGGAGAGAATGAGAAGAATACTTGTTGTTGATAAGAAGAGAAGTTGATGGATGCAAAGTTGATGTTTTGCATATGCTACACGGGAGGATTGGCTGGCTGGCTGCATATATGTAGTTTAAGTGGGAGGAATGGGCTGGGCATGAGTGAAATAACGGGCATATGTAATTTTTTAAACAAAATTTTGGGCCGGACATGAGTCTAGCCTGCCATGGATTGGAGCCGCCCCTGTCAAGAATCATGTGTTGCGTGTTGCGTGCGTGACTGCGTCTTGTGGCCACCACTTCAGATCATCTGTCCATGCTTTTGTGTGTTCTTTTTTGTTCGTGCCACTTAACCTTCTCTGTTATCTCTTAATAAAAACAAAAAAATTTAAAATTTAAAATTTTAATCAATACACGTTTCATCTTTGCGTCTTTTCATTTGCTGAAGAAAAAGCAAGCCGCCATGATCATGGAACGAGATTCTCCGAACAAACCAGCTGCATCTTTTGTAAGACCGTGGAGGGTAATGTTTCTTCTGTTTGTTTTCCTAGAAACAAGAAAAGAAAAGTTTCCCATAAAATTTTTCTGCTCTGTTTTTCCTCTTTCGTTTTTGTTGTCTTTAGATCAGGCCCTGATCGCTGATCATATTGTTATTATTATTTTTTTAATATGTGGTGCGGGAAGTACCCAGATATTTCCATGGAACAGAGCACCACAACTGAGACCCTTGCAATTGGGTTTTTAATATGCAGTCATTTTGAGGCTTCTGAGATGGGTGTTGTTGAGAATGGATGCAAGTGTGGAGACAACTGCACCTGCAACCCCTGCAAGTGTGGAAAGTGAGCGAAAGATGACAGCTTTTGAAGCAGAGGATGATGGGGCTCTAATATGGTAGCAGTAATCTATGTGCGTGTGGTTTTTATGATCTATGTGCAGTAATGTATATCTTGCTTACAGGGCGGTCCTTGAGATTTTGAGGGTCCTGTGCAAAACTTAAATTAGGGCCTCACATAGTCTAATACAAAAATACTATAAAAATTTGTCATAAATTTGCCATAACTTAATGTCATAAACAATTTTTTTTATAATTAAAAGTCCCCATCAATAAATATATAATGACAATTAGAAATCAAATTCATAATAATTTAAACGTTTCTATTTCATAAAATTTAATGTTTGGTACAAAAATAAGCTCATTGTGCCCCTATAAGGTCCTTGGGCCTCCAGGAATGTTTGTCTGCAACATCTTCATTGTGATCATCAATATTAGCATTTTCATTATCATTCTCATTCTACTCAGCATTACCCACATATTCATCCATATTGTTTTCAATATCTTGCAATTCCTCAACATCATCTTCTTGTTGTTCACTGCAAATATTTTCATCAATTGTAGCAGGTGATTCTTTAACAATGAATCTATCAAGAGCTCCTCTTTGAGATTGAGTCAATTTCTCGAATTTTCTTTTTCTAAGCCGTTTTGTATATCCAGAAACGTATTTTCTAGTAAGTGGCATGTTTAGATTACAAAGAAAAATTTCAAAACCCTATAACCTGGAAGAAAACCCCATCAAGAAATAGATAAATATTTCTACAAACTATATTCTCATATAACCAATCATCAACATGATAATAATTTAATAAAATAATTCTTGTAATATATAGAATAGATTGAAATTTAGATACATACCTGAATTTGAATTGAGAATTGGATATGACTATTTGATTTTGAGTGGTCTTTATGAATTTAGGAATTAGGGTTTTCTCTTTTTAGTGTTGAAATTCCTGAAATTGAAATAATAACAAAAATTGTCAAATGATTGAAAAAATAACCAAAGAGATATTGATGAATGATGATGATTACTTACCAGAAAATCAGAGTTTAAGAGAAAGAAGAAGCCATAAAGTTTTTTTTTCATTTTGTTTTGAATGAAGAAAGTACTTTTCTTGGAGGAAAAAACCTTTATTTTTAAAATTTTTAAGAACGATAGTTTGGGGGATATATACTCCTCCTATCCTGTGGTTAAGCTTCGATGTTTCCTGTTTTCCAAAGGCTTTCTGTTTTTTTTTTTTAATAAATAAATTATGTAAAGTTTGAATGCAAAAAAAATATTAAAAAAAGGCAAATAGTTCTATTCTCGTAGAATCGAACTCCGTCACTTTAGTTAAATGAAAATGCGCTCCACCCAACTCTCCCAAACACGCTGTTATGTAAATGTTCAACAGGATGTACTATATATACAAATCTTATAATATTAATATATATATATAATATATAAAAAAAATTCGGAGGCCCTGTGCAGTGGCGCCACTTGCACCACCCCAGGGCCGCCCATGCTTGCTTAAATAAGATGTACAAAAGATGCAGCTGGTTCGTTTAGAGAATCTCGTTCCATGATCATGACGGTTTGCTTTTTCTTCAGTAGATAAAAAGACGCAAAGATAAAAAGACGTGTATTAATAAAATTTGAAATATTTTATTATTTTATTTTTGTTAGGAGATAACAGAGTGAATTCTGGTAAAGTAGGGTTAAATGGGATGCCATATATCAAAAAATTAAGGGATGAACAGAGAGGGACACACAAAAATATGGATAGAGAATCTAAAGTGTAAAGTCAGGGGCCTAACAGATTTCGGGATTCAAGATTACAAAAGAATATTGAAGTTAGCCAAGGCCCAGCTAAGGGAGAGATGCCATAATGAGAGGGATTTTGGTGAGGGGATTGAATGAGGGGTTCAATCCAACTATCGAATCATTAAAAAAGAGTGGGATTGAACCCCTCTCACAACCTCCTCATTATAGCATTTCCGAAGTTAAGGTAAGTGCAAATGAATTCTCCTCACACCTGTGTGGCTCATGTGACAACTAAAGCCCAAACATCCCGAGTCATACATGTAGAATACTTGTGACCTACTTTATTATTATTATTATTATTATTTTAATATTTATTTATACAAACAATAATTTACTTTAAATCAATTTAATCTATAAGAAAAATGAAGTCATACATTGACGGATATGATAAACCAACATATTTGTTTAGTTACAAAGGAAACAAGAGAGGTAGGGGGGATTCAAAGTTCAAACTCTAGTTTAAATGCTCATTACAACAAGAGCTACAAGCCCTCCACAACAACCAACCTCTTTACCTACAAAGACAACTTTTTTGACATTTAAAAATTAAAAAAAAAAAAAACTTTTTTGACCTAAAATGGCTTCCCTACAAATAAATTCAAAATTGGCTAGTTAAATATTATGCTAACACTGAACCATCAAAATTAACCTTGTCAAAGTTCTCATAACAGGATTAAGATGAAAGTTCAATTATTAAAAATTAATCCAAAATTTCTAACTGGTGAGTGGTGACCATCAATTTCTGTATCAAGGTTTCTCTAAATAATAAAAACTCAATAAAACAAAGCTAAACCACAACAACCCGAGCTTCATGAAGAAAGGGGGTTGCCGCAAGAATAGCACTAGTAAAACAACCTCGCCGGATTGGAGCCACGTGGGTGATTGGAACCCGCCAAGCCGAGACCCAAGGCCCAAGACCGGAGTAATTTTTGGGTGTTCCCGGTACATCACGTGGCTGGTGTACTATCCACTAGGTGTAGGACATGTGAAATGTTTCCAATGCAGCCCGCCCATGTGTCATAAAAAATAATACAATAAATTATAAAGTAATTCCAAATGTCCTAAGTCTATTGGATGGTACACCAGCCACGTGGTGTACCCGGTACATTTAAAAATTTCTCCCAAGGCCGAGGGTTCCAAAAACATAATAAATACATAAAGTCAAATGATTTGAAAATCAAAAGGGTAAATTGACCAATACTTGTTAATTCTCCTAATCAATTTCGTCTTTTCCTCTTGTGTTTTTTGGTCTGCTGGAACAGCGGGGAGCAGAGGCAGTATTTAACAAACACACTTTCTAGAGTGACAGTGCCGTCACCATGAAGAGGAAGAAGAAGGGAAAATCGTCACAGTCGTCGAAGCCAATTCCGCTTCTAACACTGAGAGCAGCCAAAAAAGAAGAAGAACCCAGTAGTCGCAGCGAAAGCCAATTGCAATTGGTCACCACCACCACCACACCCTTCAGACTCCCCGATGATTGGTCAGTTGAGGAAAAGCGCCGTCCCCTTAGCAATACCTCCAACCCCGGCCGAATCGACAAGGTCTCTCTCTCTCTCTCGCTCTCTCTAAACTTGTTCAATTGTAAATGCATGATGTGCAATGCATATGCTTTGCATGCAGGGATGGTTTGCTATGTTTGTATAAATGCCTGAGTGGTTCTTTGTTGTTGGCGGTTTTAGCAGGGTTTTGACAGGTATCAAAATTCATGTGATTCTCACATGCTTTGTTTAGATTAATGGGATGTTTTGAATGGTGGGTTTGTGGGAATTTCTCATTGCAGAGTGAAAAATTGGGAAACTTGTGGGTGGTAATTGTTTTGTTTTGAATTAATAAAGTGCCAAGATAGGCATTGTAATGGATTTACTGTTACTAGGCTCCATTTGACTATCCATTAAGTTAATCCCAGTAAGAATTTGAAAAGCAAAAAAGAAGGCAAATGATTGGAGTTTAGAGCCAATTGATCCCATCAAGATTTCTTTTTTTGCATAAGAAAATCAGGGTCTTTGTTAATTCCCAGTAACTGTAAATGTTTAAGGTGGGATTCTATTATTTTTATATTCTTCAATTCCTGCTGCACATGCTCTGTGATCAAGTAAAGAACTCCCCTTTCTATATATCATCTACCATTTTATAATGCTTTTTTCTCTTTTCTGTTGCATATGTCTGCTGTTTTGCGGCTGACATTGTAACTTCCAATCTGTACATCTTAATGTTATGCTTCCCATGATGGGGTATTTTTTATGCCAACTATCCATCTTGCACTAACACACAAATGGAACTGTATGTTATCTACAGTTTTAGAATTTCCATTCTCCAATAAGTGTATTGTAGCAAACTCTTGCTGCAATATTTATATATATAAATATTTCTTATTTTTGAAAATTCCACTATTAAGATTATTATGTTGTGAACTTATTCTATCAAGTCTTATGGGGGATCAGGTCTGAGACCTTTCATGTAATTGTGCAGTATTACACTGAGCCTGGCACGGGATTGAAGTTTCGTTCATTGCCAGCTGTACAGAGATACCTAACAGAAGGGCAAATCGAAACACATATGAAGAAACTAAAACCAGGCAGTGAATGCAATGTGAGTTCTAGGATCTTCTTGTTTTTCAGTTAATGATAATACTTAGGATTCAAGAACTAAAGGGATTTTAAGTTCAGTTTTTTTTTGTTGCTATGAGGGTTACAGTGGGAAGATAAATTTAGAAAGGAAAAAAAAGAAACATAAACGCAGATGTTGTCCTTAGTTCTGTACCACTTTTATCCTCTGCACTAAATTTACCACAATTGCTATATAGAATGGTCTTACAAGCCATGTACAAGTTGGGAAAAGAAATGGTGTAGACTTTATCAGGAATCTAAATTACAAAAACTGAGGCCCATCTTTGTGATCTTATCTTATACATCCATACCCTTTCCAAGATATTGTCAAGAATATTGTTAGAATTTGTCTTCTTTTCCATGAGAAAGTGTATAGAAGAATTATTTGGGCCTAGTTATAATATCTTGGCCTCTTGCCTCTTCTTTTTCTTTCTTCTTGTAGGTACTATACTTTTTAATACAATTCCAGAATTAAATTTGGTATATTTCTTTGAACTTTAGCCTTTGCTACAATTGGTGTGCATTGATTAAATGGTCCGAACTTTGATACACTAAAAAACTTTAAAAAAATTTAGTATATTGGGGATCGTTTGAATCCATAGGCAGGCAAATAATGAAGGAGATAAATCATAAGTGGATTTTAGAAGTATCTCTGATCACCATATAGCAGTCCAAATTGTAGAGAAAAAGCTTGGAATGCCTAATATATGAAGGGGAAATCCTCATTGACAATGTCAATCTGCAGATGCAAATTATACCAGGCACCACCTGTACTTCGTCCCTTATACTACCTGATGATTGGGAAATTGAGAAAAAGCAACGAAAGAACTCTCGTGTTATAGACAAGGTACCTGTTTTGTTTCAAAATTTTGGTGGTTTTTCTTCCTCTGTTGTAGAAAGGGTATATCTAGCTATGCACTTGCTGAAAGTACGTGCATACTTCCGAGGGTGAAATTTCACAAATGCACGTGTGTGGCACTCATGCATCTGCACTTTGCATATGCATGTTCAGATGATATCTTTGCTATTATAATCCCGGTCCTTACTTGTGGTCACTGACTTCTACAAAGCATACACATGAGCTTAACATCTCTTTAACCTACACTTTAGTTAACTCACATTGACTACACAAAACGGGGGGAATGAAGTTAACAAAAGGAGTTGATGGAAAGAGAAGGTGTGTGTGCTATATTCAAGATTTCTTTGCCTCTTTGCCCACATTCGGCACAACCGTATTGAGGTGGCATATAAATTGGCATGTGATAAATTTTCCTTGGTAGCCATCTTATAGCATGCATATGTCTTCCCTTCACATGCATTCAAAATGCAGCATTGTGCTGAACAGTTCTTTTACCTTCTGTGAAATATTTTTAAGAGCATTATGATGTTGCTTATAGAACATTATTTCTTGCATTCTATTTTGATCGCTGGACATATCTTTTGCAGACTTATATTGAGCCAGGGACCGGGCAACGATTTCGTTCTTTAAGAGCTGTTGAGAGATACCTAACAGTAGGAAATGAAAATACTCCACTTAAGGTATTGATACCTGCCAATAAGTCTAGTGTATGTTCTTCTACAATTACTGATTAAACAAAAGTTCATTTGCTCCTCCATGATCCTTGACCTTGTCCAGTTTTGCTTGTGTTTCAGCTTTCGTTCGGCTCTGACCATCAGAAGATTAAAAGTTTGTACGAGGTCCAGTCCCAGAAAGTTGTTTCTACACCTCCGGATAGAAATATTTCTAGCGAGAGCGATAGACCATCCAAGCTCAATTTAGGCAGACCACCAGTAAGAGTGAATTGGGTCCTCGCCGGTCGTGGAGGAAACATGTGGAACCCCTTCATGGACGATTCTGAGGTCTCCGGTTGTGTAAAGCAAAAGTGGTCCGAGACCTTCAAATCATCCATGTATGGTGGAAACACTAGTGCACCATGTCAAAAGTTATAACTGTTTTGCCGAAGTGGAACTTCTGTAATCTATATACTGTTTTATTTGTTTATTTATTTACTTTAGATGCAAACCCACCCAAAGTTTTACCAGATCCTTAACATTTTAGCGATAAGATGTATATGTGGAACTGTTTTTTGAGCATAAAAGGAGCAGTTTGTAACACCAAAGAAAAGAAAAAGAAAAACCATTGAACACAATAATACTCATTTTGCATTTAATGAGCAGTAGCTGATGTCTTTGAGATGGAAATGTATGATATTTAAAAATTAAAGCTAGATTGAGCTTCTTGTGATGCAGATTCATTCACTTGGCATATAGAAATTTAAAGTATTACCACATCAAATGGTAATACTTATGACCAACAAAAGTGATCATAAAGCAAATTTGGTAAATACTCTTAATCATTTGAGCTATAAACAGGTAAATGCTCTTACTTACTTGAGCTATAAAGCAAATTAAGTAAATGCTCTTAATCACTTGAGCTATTGCATAGTTACACGAAATAATATGAAAATGATTCGTACGGACATTAGCTATCATATTTTCCAACTTATGACCAGCAATTTCTGTATCAAACAAAGCCAAGCCAAGTGGCTGATTTTAACTGTAAGGGAACTGCATTTGTCACTCCCATTGAGTTCATATCATAAAATTTCTAGTTCCAACTTCCAACTACAAAGCACTTTGTAAACCTGATTTCATTTTTTCCTTCTTTCTTTTTCTGGGTTCTGCTAGAATAGTGGGGAACATTGGTCAGTCTGTGATTCAATGCGTCGGAGGCAGAGTGAGTGGCTTTGCAAAGGGGAGGTTCTTCTTCTTGTGAGTCTTAAAACCAGGCCCCAAACGAACAAATACCTTTGCTAGAGTCATCATTGACAGTAGGGTGACAATGAAGAAGAGCAGATGGTCACAGTCCAACCCAGTTCCGCTTCCAACAAAAAGGCCAGCCGGAGAAGAAGAAGAACCTAGTTGTCACAGAAGAAGGGAACTGCAATTGGTCACCACCTCACCCTTCAGACTCCCCGATGGTTGGTACGTTGAGGAAAAGTGCCGTCCCCTTACCAATACTTCCCACCCCGGAAGAATCGACAGGGTCTCTCTCTCTCTCTCTCTCTCTAAACTTGTTCATAATGTAAATGCTTTGCATGCATGGATATTTTGATTGGTGGATGTATGTAGTTTGCTATGTTTGGCTTGATGCCTTGGTGGGTCTTTTTTGTTGGGGTTTTAGCAGGGTTTTTGCCTGGTATCAAGATTCATATGGCATTCTTTGCAAAGAGTCTGAGATTTTTTAAAATAAATTATGGGTTTGTGGGAATTTCACATTTTGTAGGCTCTACTTGAATTGAATATCAGTAAAATTCACCCCAGAAAGAATTTTAAGAAGAAAAAGTGAAGGAAAATGATTGGAGTTTAGTTCACTGGCTGGCTCTATTAAGAGACAGTTGATCCTATCAAGACTTCATATTTTTGCATAAGAAAGTTTGGGTCTTTGATAATAAAACCCAGTAAATGTTTAGGGTGAGGATCTATTATTTTTAATATATTTCTTAATTGATGTTGCACATGCTCTATAAGATAATCTGGGTCTCCATGAAACCCAATAAGCATCAGGTAGGGTCTACCATTAATTAATAGTGCCTTTTTCTCTTCTTATTTTTAGTTTCTTTTCTATTGCACATGTTCTCTGTTTTTGCTGCTGTCACTGTAAATTTTCAATTGGTACATCTTGATGATCTTACAGGATAACACCGACTTTTTAGTATGAAATCAAACTTTCAATTGGAACATATTTGATGCCATGCTTCCCATAATGGATTTTTAGGCCACCCAGCCATCTTGAGCCCTTTCATGTAATTGTGCAGTATTACATTGAGCCTTTCATGTCATTGTACAGTACTACATTGAGCCTGGCGCAGGACTGAAGTTTCGTTCGCTGTCAGCTGTACAGAGATACCTAACAGAAGGGAAAATCGAAACACGTACCAAGAAATCAGAACCAGGCAGTGAATGCAATGTGAGTTCTTCGATCTACTTTCAGCTAGTTACGCACCATTTTTATCCTCTGCACTAAATTTACCATAATCACTATAGCATGGTCTTACAACAAGCCGTGGACAAGTTGGGAAAGGATGTGGTGCAGACTTTATCAGGAATCTAAATCACAAAAACTTAGGCCTATCTTGGGGATATTATCATATTATAGGATGCATCCATACCCTTTCCATGGGAAATTTATTGAAGGCATTATTTGGGCTGAATTATAATGTCTTGAACTCTTGTCACATGGTTTGGCAGAGGTTCCACTAGATTAAGGACCATTTTTCAGGTACTATACTTCTCAATATGATTCCAGAATTAAACTCGATTATGCATGTCTATTTGAATTTTTCCCACTGCTACAATTCGAGTGCACAGATTAAAAGGAAACTTAGTTATAATCAAGTTGGGCCCTTTTGAATCCATAGGTGGGGAAAGGTAACCATGTGGAAGGAGCTAAATCATAAATAGATATTACAAGTATCTCTGATTATAGTATAGCAGTCCAAATTGAAGAAAAAAAAAAAGCTTGCAATGCCTGAAATATGAAGAGAAAATCCTCATTGACAATGCCAATCTGCAGAAGCAAATTACACCACGCACCACCTGGAGCACTTCATCCTTTATACTACCTGATGGTTGGGAAGTTGAGGAAAAGCCACGAAACAATTCTCGTATCATAGACAAGGTACCTGTTTTGTCTTAAAATTTTGACATATCTAGCTTGCACTTGCTGAAAATACTTGCATTCTCAACACAGGGTGAAATTGCACAGATGCACATTTGAGTGTTCATGCATATGCACTTTACATATAGACGTACAGATGTTATCTTTACTGTTATAAAGCTGATCCCTCTTTGGGGTCACCCACTTCACCACCAAAATGTACGTATTACCTTAACATCCTCTAAATTATAATTAACCCACATCGCCTATACAAAAGGGCTGTTATTGTATATTAGTCGAAAATTTCAAAAGAAGAGAGATTGTAGAGAACGTGAGGAAAGAAGTTGACAAAAGGATTTGAGGGAAAGGGAAAGTTGGGAAAATAATGGTGTATGTGCTCGTTTTCTTCGTATAGTGAGAAGTTCTGTATTCAAGATTTCTCTATTTCCTTTTTGTTCAGAATGAGCATGACCATATTGAGGTGGGATTACACTTGGCATGGCATTTGATAAAATTGCCTTAGTAGCAACTTTAAGCCTTCCTTTAAAGAACATTCGAATGCAACATTGTGCTGAACAGTTTTTATCGTTTTGTGAAATATATTTTAGACAATCCATTGTTCTGAAAGAGCATTATGATGTTAGTTCTAGCATACCTTTCTATTTTTGATCGCTGGACATGAGGAACCTGTATTTTAATAGAACTTGGAAGTCAGTTGCATTTGCTTGTTCATTGTTTAGCACACTGCACTCCAGAAACATGATTTTTTTTAATATTTTTTTTATTTTTGCAGACATATATTGAGCCAGGGACTGGACAACGGTTCCGTTCTTTAATATCTGTTGAGAGATATCTAAGAGGAGCAAGTGAAGATACTCCCCTCAAGGCATTGATACCTGCCAATAAGTCTATTGTATGTTCTTTTACAATTACTAATTAAACAAAGGTTTCTTTGCTCCTCCATGATCCTTGACCTTGTCCACTTTTGCTTGTGTTTCAGCTCTCACCTGGCTCAGGCCTTCAGAAGATGAAAAGTTTGGGTGAGATTCAGTCCCAGAAAGTTGGTTCTAGTTCTCCGACGAGAAATATTTCTGGTGCAAACGATAGATCCTCCAAACTCAATTTCGACAGACCACCAGCAAAAGTGAAATGGGTCCTCGGAGGTCCTGGGGGGTGTATGTGGAACCCCTTCATGGACGACGAATCAAAGGTCCCTGATTCTGTATTACAAAAGTGGTCCGAAACTTTCGTTTCATCCATGTATGGTGGCGACATTGGTGCACCAAGGTCTTAAGTTATAACTGTTGTGCCAAAGTGGAGCTTGTGTAATCTATGCTGTTTGTTTACTTATTTAGTTTAGATGCAAGCCCACCCAAAGTTTTGCCAGATATTTTGTAGATATGTATGAATGTAGATACAAATGTAAGTCTGTAATGGAATGAGGAGGTGGTGATATGCATATGCAGATCTGTTGTTGGAGCATGAAGGAACACTTCGTACCTTGCAGTAACATTTTTGGTGATGGATGCAATTTGTTTTGGGTGGACGACGGAAGGCAAAAAACCCGTTTTAGGCCCAAGTGAAATGATTTTCATGGATCCACTGAAATTAAATCGTTGAACCCAATAGTCAATTTGGAGGGGAGAATTGTTTGATGTTTAAATCTGCAGTAAATTAGGAAAGTAAATCTTGTGTATTATATTATTAGTGATCTTATGTAAACTTGTCTTATACTGTCAAAAGAGTAAATCCTGTTTAGTGTAAGGAGAGTCTTGTAATGAATATTGCGCAATTGCTTAAAATTGATTGGCTCGGTGGCTCACCCCATCCTCATTATTCTTTCACACGTCTTCTTCTCATCATTCTTTCTTGTGTTATTATTTTTTGAGCTTACGAAATGGAGTCATAAGCTGACACAATTTTTATTTATTGAATTGTTCAAGATCATCAAGTATTCATGTAAATGGAACTAGTAGCGAATTCAAATATTGAAATCACTTTTTTTTGTTGCAACATTAGGTGGTTCAGTGATTACCTCAAGTGCTTCTTCATCACTAGACGAATGATGTGATGGCAAGGTAGGAGGGGTTGTATTTTGTAGTTGATCGTCAGGGACATCTGGATCAACTTCCGGTACCATGGTCTCAAGGTTCTCACTGAGGTCAGGACTGAATAGAACTGAAATTTCTCCAACATTTTCGCCACTGTCTAAAAGCAACTGGTCGCTGGGTTCTTCAAGACTGGTCGTTTTGGGGCCGAATGAATCATCGCGCTCTCGGCTTCAAAAAGACCAGTCGGTGCTTGGAAATGACCGGTCATAGGGCAAAAGCAATCGGTCGCATGGGTCTTCACGACCGGTCGTATTGGGGCAGATTGTATCACCGAGCTCTCTGCTTCGAAGCGACCGGTCCCATGGTGCTGGGCGACCGGTCGTTTTTCTCCAGTCTTTTTTTTTCCAGTTCTTTTTCCAGTTCCTTCTCTTTTTCCGCTTTCTTCTCTTCACTCCCCCTCTCCCCCTGAAGAGAAGGGGCGTGGAAACTACAAAGTATGACACATCTTCATGGAAAGTGGCATCCATAGTGACAAAGAGCTTTTGAGTAGAAGGATGGTAACACTTGTATTCTTTTTGAGTTAATCCATATCCAACGAACACACATAGGAGCGCACAAGGATCTAACTTAATCCGTTGATGAGAGGGAACATGAGCATAAATAGACCTGGCATTCGTGTCGTGTTATCAGTGTTATTGTCGTGCTCGTGTCAACACGGTTTTCTTAACGGGTTGACATGACACGATAAGAAAACGTGTGAGAAATACCCAACACACACACGACCCGCTACAATTCGCGGGTCACACGACACGACACGATAACCCGCTAAGACTTAAATTTTTTTATTTAAAAAAAATAGAAATATTAAAAAATAACCAGTGCATAAAAAATAAAAAATAAAAACTTCAAACAATATTGGATTTGGACAAGGTGAGATACCCATAGCCTCTGTAAATCAACCAATGAGCTTTAATTGTTTCGCAGGTTGAGAATACAAACAATCCAAATAACATGCTTCAACATATACAAATACAATCAAAAGAAGATAGTGGGAGTGGCCCTCGAAGGGGTGTTTATGATGACTGGGCATGACAGGGGTGTTTATGATGTTGGGGAATAGGTGGGATTGTTCGGAAGAGGAAGAGTCATCGGAGAAGGTGAGGGAATAGGTGGGATCGATCGGCGAGGGAAGGAGACAGAGGGGGGAGGTGGCTGGGATGGCTCACGGTGGTTGGGGTGGTGTGGTGGCTGATTGAGACTCTCAAGTTGAGAGAAGAGAGCTCAAAGATTGCTGGGTTTTGAAGAGAGTGAAAGAGCTGGAGCAGAGATAGGTTGGTAAGTAAGGATTTTTTAGAATATATAATTACAAAAATACCCCCGCTTAATGGGTTTATTCGTGTTTTCGCGAATTAACAAGAAACGACACGATAACTTACCATGTGGCTAACGGGTCAACATGATAGCGACACGACACGATAACACGGACCCGAAAAATGAATTTTTCGTGTCGTGTACAATATTGCCAGCTCTAAGCATAAATAACACAACCAAACACACGAGGAGGCAACTTGAGAATGGTATGAAGAAATATGTGACAAGCCAAGGTCTCTAGTGGAGTTTGGAAATCCAAAACATTACTAGGCACCTGATTAATCACATAAACTGCAGAGAGAATAGCATGGCCTCATAAGTAGTGAAGGACCGATTTATCAAGCATGTAGGCACGTGTAACCTCAAGTAATTGGCGATTCTTTCGTTTGGCAACACCATTTTGTTGTGGAGTGAAAGGGGTGGAGGTTTGATGGATGATGCCTTGGTCTCGGAAGAATTGAGCCAAGACACCATTCACATATTCCCAACCATTGTTGGACCGAAACACTTTGATGAAAGCTTGGAACTGAGTGGTGATCATAGCATGAAATTCGGATTGTGGAGGTAACATCATTTTCATGGTCGCGCAAATATACCCATGTCATGCGAGTACAGTCATCTATAAATGTAACAAACCACCTCTTGCCAGTAGAAGAGACTTTAGCAGGACCCCAAACATAATAGTGAACCAACTCAAAACGAAATTCTGTTTTACCATCACTTAAGAGAAATACGATTCGATGGCTCTTGGCCAACACACAGGTTTCACACTGAAACTGGGAATCAACTAAACCTAGGAATAATGATGAAAACAAGCGTCGAAGATAGCCAAACGATGAATGTCCTAAGTGACGATGTCATAGCCAAATCTTTTATTGAGCACGTGAGTTTTGAACATGAGTATGAGCAACATGTGCTGGTGATGAGATCGTCAAGGTATACAATCCTCCTCTCCATTTACCATGCCCAATCGTCTCATGAGTCGCAAGGTCCTGAAATTTACAATAAGAATAATAGAATGTGGCATAACAATTATGCGAGTTAAGTAATTTCCCAACTGACAACAAATTGCAATTAATAGAAGGAACAAGAAGTGTATGAGGTAAGACTATGGAATGAGAAAGCGGTATAGTCCCTTCACTAGCAACATTAGAAGGGACCCCATTGGCACTAGTAATGTAGGGATGACGAGATTGAGTAGACATTGTAGAAAAAAGGTGAGAGTCAAAAGTCATATGATCAGTGGCACCAGTATCAATTACCCATATAGCAGAGCATGTAAATGAGTCGGGGTTGGAGTCGGAGAGTAAGGCAGGAGATGGAGACTCACCGGTAGTCATGACACAAGCAGCCTCGGGTGCCATGTTGTGGGTCTTGTGTGAAAGTAGGGATACATAAATGCAGCGGAAGATTTCAAAAACACAACAGGTGCATAGCAGAACAAAGCAACCAAAGGAACACAAGTTTGAATTATTATCACAGCAAAGACAAGGGGGTAGAGATAAGGTAAGAACAAGGTTATGCAGAGGCAAAGCGAAGGCAAGGACAAGGTTTAAGCAAAGGTAAAGCAAGAACAAGGTTATGCAGAGGCAACCAAAATCAATTGCTCTGATACCATGCCAAATAAAGTGCAAGTGCAGAGATTTTCTGGTGTCATAATTTTCATCTTTCTTTTGATTACTTACAACAAGATATATACAAGGAGCAGGCTATCTATCCAAGCACATTAATTACAAGTAGGTAAAGATGCAGCTGATGTAACCCTTGAATTTCTAAAGTCAAGCCCCCCTAATTAATGCTATCAACCTAATTCTACCAACCTCACACTAATGCTACCAACCTAATTCTACTAACCTCATTAATGAACTAACTAACAACTATTGGTATATTAAGGTAAGTAAAGTTAAATAGTACAATAACCAATATATTTCTTTGGTTGCAAGACCGATGATGAGTATGGGCCTAAGAAGTTCCTGGATGAAGAGCACAACAATCCATTATTAACTACCAACAAATGAACCCTTACATTTTCTAACTCATATGCTAACATGAAACCGCCAATAGGGTCTAGCTCAGTGAAAAATGACATTGATTATATGGGAATGGGATCATTTCAGAAAATCTAACTTCATTGTGTGTAGTGTCAGATATATATATATATATACAGTCATTCTCTTATCCGGATGCATTAACGTGCGGGCGTACGGATGCATGTGTAAATAGGCAGGAAAGCAAGGCGGGGTAGTACAGAATACATCACGTCCGCACGATAATAACGTCCGGATATCCGCATAAGAGAATTTCTGTATATATATATATATATATATATATATATATATATATATATATATCTATCTCTCTCACATTTGCTTAATTTGCCATATGTCCTTCTACTTTTTTTTTTTTTGTGGGTAACATTGCGAGAAAAGAAATCCTTATGTTTGGATCTTGGATGTCAAGCAGAGGGAAGGGGAGGGCCACAATCACTATGGTAACCCCGTTCGATCTGTCCTCTACTTTGAGTGCTTCTACATAAATGATTTGATTATATAAATGTAGCTCATACGTGGAATCCATATGTATAGAGAGATTGTCAACAATGTGGTGCAAATAGCAACATTCTTTTCTTTATAGTAAATTTAGAGCTTCACTGACAACTCTAAATAATAGTATACCCAATTACGCTCTATCACAAAACACCAAATTTCCCGAATTACATCCCATGGCCTTTTTTTTTTAATCGAAAATGATATATCATAGAAAGCCCAAGAAGCAGGCAAGGGAAAATACAAGAGGAATGAGAGAAGCACACTCAAGCCAAAACAACGAGGTGTTAACAGAAGCTTTCTCATCACATGAAGAAAATCAACCAAAATACAAGGACAATTAAACTGGAGGGCATGGCAGCCCGTCAGAGTTTAGAACATGAACAATAGAAAGTGGTGGCCTTTCAGCCCAGTGTTCCACACCCACAATCTGCGTTCCAATCTTTGCAGCCGCATGTGGTGCACGATTTTGAGATCGAGGAATCCATCTCCATTCAGCTGATTCAAGGAGAGTGGTCCTACATCTAATTTCATTGATGATAGGGAGAATTTTCCAAGCTCCATTGTTGATCGAGGATCGATTGATGCTGTCCACCAGAACACGAGAGTCATATTCGAAAATAACTTTGTGGTTGCCTCTATCGACAGCCAGTTTCACTCTTCTAAGCGCAAATTCGGCTTCAGCACAGAGAGCGGAGCAACAGCTTTTGCCTTCAGCCATCCCACAACAGAAGAAGCCCCTAGCGTCCCGAATAATAACCCCAAGGCCTCCCGTATTGTTAGGAGCAAGCCAATCTCCATCAATGTTAATCTTAAAGTATCCAACAATAGGAGGGGACCATGGATATGAGACACTGGGAGAGTCACGAGGTGTGTGGTGTTGGGTTGTGGGAAGAGAGAGCTCTTTAAAACAGAGGGCTGCATCGGTAGCCAAGTTAATAATCCTAATAGGATCAAGTCTCCTGCCTTCAAAGATAAAAATGCACATGCTCTTCCAAATTTCCCAGATGATGAAACAAGCCATAAAGACGAACTAGATGAGGTCTTCCTTGGGCATGGAGTTTTTCTCAAACAAAGTCAAGAACCATCGATTAAAGGATGTTATGCTTTGGGGGTTGACAATATAATTCAGCGACGAACCAAACCACACAGCTTGGGACCAAGGGCAAAGAAGTAGCATATGCTCAATGGATTCATCTTCCAACTCACATATGGGGCAGAGGGGGGAAGGAGCAATGTGTTTGCGAAATAAGGATAGCCGAGTAGAGATGGAGTTGTTCAACAGTTTCCAGCAAAAAAGCTTTATCTTTGGGAGAGATTTTAGACGCCAAACCTCATGCCACACACGAGGAGGAACAATATGAGAGGAGCTTGTTGAGGGTGAAGGAATTGAGCTTGGCGAGTGGAGAAAATGGTATCCTGACTTGACAGTGTAACGGCCATCCGTGCTCCAAGGCCAAACGAAGGGGTTCATTGCAATTGAAACACCAAGTGAGATTTTACATATAGCATCCAAGGTATCTTGAGGAAGAAAATGATGGACTGCATTCAGGTTCCAAGAGGCAAACTCATTGACAGTAATAAGCTCATTCACATATTGTGGGGCGGTGACAGGGGGGAGGCATCGGGGCTGAGCAAAACCATGATGGGGAGGAGGAATCCATATGTCTACCTAGATGCGGGTATTAGTGCCGCTGAGAATCTGTTTTCTAGAGTGAGAGATCAGGTAGTCACGCCCAGCAATTAGGCTTGCCCAAGCCCAAGAAGCACGGTGCCCTTGCTTTGCATGCAAGAAATCATCCGTAGGGAAATAGCGAGCTTTAAGATTTCTAGCCCAAAAAGAATTGGGGTTATTAAGAAGCCTCCAGCACTGTTTGCCCAGAAGGACCAAATTAAAATCCATTAAGTCTCTGAAACCCAAGCCACCCTCGCTTTTCACAAGACACAGAGAACTCCAAGATTTCCAATGAATGCCCGAATCAGATTGGTTATTGCTCCACCAAAATCTTGCGAGATCTCCATTGATGTCTTTGCATAGACCAACGGGGAACTTGAAACACATCATAGAGTACGTAGGGATTGCAGTTGCAACTGCCTTAAGCAGTATCTCTTTTCCGGCAAGGGAAATAGTGTTTTGTTTCCAACCCGCCAGTTTTCTTTTGATTCTATCTCTAATGAAAGCTAAGGCAAGCTTCTTTGATTTGCCCCACAGAGTAGGAAGGCCAAGGTAAACACTAGGATCATTAGTCTCCGTAATGCCAAATATCGCACTTATGCTGGCTTTGTGTGGACTTGGAGTGTTCACGCTGAACAAGATATTTGACTTAGTAAAATTAATGAGTTGACCAGAGGCCATGCAATAACGGTTAAGTAAGTCCTTAACCCTTTTGCAGTTTTCTTTCTCAGCATGAAAGAAGAAGAGAGAATCGTCTGCAAATAGAATATGGGAAAGAGAATGACCTATTCTTGCAAGTTTAATACCACAGATGTAGCCATCATTAACACACTTATTCAGATTGATAGATAAGATCTCACAAGCAATCAGAAATAGATAAGGAGATAGAGGATCTCCTTGTCTAATGGCACGAGAGGGGGTGAAGACATAACCAGGTTTGCCATTCAGAATAACTGAGAAAGAGATAGTAGAAATGCAGCACCTAACAAGGTGAATCCAAAAATTGTCAAAACCAAGCTTGGCCATTGCTTCATATAAGAAATCCCATTCAACACGGTCAAAGGCCTTGTTCATACCAATTTTTAACCCTACTTCAAAACAATTTCCCTTACTTTTGTTTCTGAGATGATGAAAAGCTTCATGTCCTAGAATAATGTTGTCTTGAATTTGTCTTTCCTGCAAAAAAGCATTTTGATTTTCCAAGATAATAGACGGCAGGATAGACATGAGGCGGTTAGCAAGAATTTTTGAGGGAATTTTGTATGAGTTGTTGCACAGACTAATCAGCCTGAATTGACTGGTTGTTTCTGGAGCCGCGACTTTGGGAATAAGGGCTATGAAAGTTTGATTAAGCTGTTGGATATTTGAGTAGCAATTATTGAAATCAAAGGCAGTTCCAACAATAGTATCCTTCACAATGCTCCAAAAATTATGATAAAAGAGGCTAGGGAAGCCGTCCGGGCTTGGAGACTTGAGGGCACCAAGTTGCTTTGCTGCAGTGTAAATCTCCTCTTCAGTAAAAGGCACAGTGAGTACCAGGTTCATATTACTAGTGACAATTGGTTGAACACAATCCATGATGTTGCCCCAAGAGCGATTGCCAGAAGATTTGAAAAGGCCTTCGAAATAATTTTTGAATTCAGCTCCCACCAAATTTTCACCCCGCAGCCAGACCCCATCCTCATTTTTTATCTGTAACACTCTGTTTTTTTGCCTTCTTAGCACGGTAGTGAGGTGGAAAAACTTTGTGTTTGAATCTCCAGCTTTCAGCCAATTAACTTTGGCACGTTGGCTCCAGTAAATTTCTTATTGTTTCCAAAGCCTACCGAGCTAAAGTGTAATGTCCCGTTGGTGAGGGCCATCGTCACCAAGGTTCATTTGTAAGCAGTCAAGCTCATGGACTAGGTGACTAATCTGCATTCGAGCATTGTTTGCTTTCTCCTTCCTCCATTTTTGGAGGGCCAATTTACAATTTTGAAGCTTTCCTTGAAGCTGTCTTAGATGAGAACCAGCAATGGGGTTTTCCCACCCATTTTTTACAATCTCAGCACAATCAGACTCCTCAATCCATTTTTCTTCAAAACGGAACAGACTACCTCCTTTTCGAACCTTTGGGTTGCACTCAAGAATCAGGGGACAATGGTCAGAGCCGATCATGGTACCAATGGTTACACAGGTGTTTGGCCATTTCTCTAACTAGGTGGAGTTGGACAAACCTCGATCCAATCTTTCATGAACAATAGAGGAATTCCCAGGACTACGAGCCCATGTGAATAAGTGGCCTTTGTAACCAAGGTCCAGCAAATTATTGCTTGTCATGAAGTCAAGAAGATAACGCTTTCGTCTCGGGTTCCAATTTCCAAACAGCTCCTCCCTCTTTTTCATATTGCCAAATCACCTCGTTGAGGTCACCAAGGACTGACCAAGGCCATCAATTGCATCCATATTCGTGATAGAATCCCAAAATATCGCCTTTTCTGAATTATATGGGGTGCCATAGAGCCAAGTACATCTAGCATGGAAGCTCTCTCCAGAGGGAACAATAGTAGTATCGATCCAGTGCTTGCATGAATCGATAATCGTTACGTCTGTCCGAGGTTTCCACCAAAGGCTAAGACCACCCGCCATACCAATGGGGTCAACATTAAAAACTTTATGAAATCCGCATTGCCTCCTTATTTGTATCAATCTGTGGCTACACATTTTCGGACTTCCAGCAATACTACTTGACATTGGATAACCAGAATAACGAGGATGGAAGTCTTGAGAGGAACCCACAATAGAACTCAACAGTGAAAGATGGTGCTTATATCCAACAGGAGACAAAACCTCCTGATTACAACCCAACTTATTCTCATCCTGGTTACCAACCCAATTATCAGCTGAACCAAAGCTTTCTGGCAGTTGCTTATCTTGATTTCCATTGCTAATGTCCCCATTTCCAGTTGATGAGCGAAATACAGATGAGGTGCATGATGGGCTTTACATAAAGGTTCTATACTCACTTCGCCATTGGAAGGGGAAGGATTCTGAGCATCATGTGAAATTGTAAGACCTTGAAATCTGGAGCTTTAGCAAGATCTTTTTCATCCCCTATAAGACGGTATTCTGAAACCTCAATTCCATTTGGGGAACTATCATCGTCCAAGAACATTGCTGGGGATGCCACCTTCATACCGCTTTCATGTGGTCCATTCACACATTGACGAGGTATCTGAACATTTGTAACTTCACCAAAGTCTCCGAAGCATATGGCGGAATTAAACCATGATTGGCAACAAGAAGTATAATTTTTCGCTTATAAGGATTGAATATGGTGAGTATGATGTACTTATTAAAAATACCTTTGTTTAACAATTTAATATATCCTTTTTGGTAATTTTACTTTAGGATAAATGAATAATTCAATAAATAATTTGATATTATGATGTACTCACTGCTACTTTTCTAACTGTTTACCTTAATTACGTGAAATCATGCCTCTCACATTTTGTACACGTTTTTTTTTTCCACTGAAATTAATGGCTTAAGAACTAAAGATTAATATTCAACAGCTTGTTTACATTATAAAAGTCATTTGGACAGCATCGACAATTTCTATCTTCACAAAGTGACAGAAGGCTTTCTCAACAGCTTGTTTACATTATAAAAGTCAAGTGGACAGATCACTGGGAACACAGCAACTTCTACAGATCAAACCCACATCATGCCCTCCTTTACACACAAAAAAATCAGACACTGATAGATAACAATTCTCTTCAAAATATTAGCTTCAAGTTTTTTTTCCACTTTCTTCTTCAGAAAATACAAAAAAAAAAAAAAACATCATTAACATTACCATCCCACCTAGTATAGCACACACCCCGCACTCAGAATATTATTGCACGAAATACTTTTTAATTCCAATCACTTTTCTGTTTTGAACTTTGTAAACACAATACGATTAGATATGTAGATGGAAGCGTAAATTCAATAATATCCATTTTGTCATGTTAAACAGTTAGCGCAGTATAAAACTCCCTGAAAGGGTCAGATTTCATCCGTTTTGTTGTGAGAGCAACAATCAAATATCAGTACAGCTGGGAGTTGAATACTCATCATCTGGATGATCAGCCGGTCCGAATTGACCATATACAGCAACCCGCAAAACAACCTTCGCATCAAAGCATTTATCACCCCACCTGCAAATGCATACAAAGTAGAAGCCCAACTCAATACAAGAAAATGCACATACCAGTAATTCAGTCCAACTTAAATCTAGCAAAGGGAAAAAGGGTGCGGGGACCCAAGAGACAGGCATTCTTACTATCTTACTTTAAGTGAATTGGCACAGTGGCACTTCTAGAAACAGAACCGAAGGCTCGCATGACACAGAGGTTTGTTCAATGCACAAAACATGCTAACCATAATGTCTAAATCAAGGAAAATAAAAATTATGTGCCTTTAGAGGGAGAGAGGAGGCTGGGGAAGATAAAAAGCAGCATTTAGTTGGAAGCGAAAACAAAAAGAGGAGAAAGCAGATGCGCTACAAGATGCAACAATAGCCCTGCAAGCAATAATAGATCCATGCTTCTCGTCTATATGGCCATGCTAACAAACTAGAAAAATTAAAATATGTCCACATACAAAATCCTAAACAAGTAATTCATCCTTACCTGCAGGATCACAGACCCCAAAAATTACGGGAATTTGACCCTACATAAGGCTGCCGAGGCAAAGACCAGTTATGAGTCAGTCCCATCCTTGAGTACAAGGTCACACAACCACACAGCCCTCGATTCCTTTTGAACATTCCCCAACCATGCAAAGCTATCATTTTACAATAACATCCCAAATGTTCTGTTATACAGATCACCAGAACTGGGCATCCGAAACTTTGAATCTTCATAACCAGAATAATACTTGTTGAATCCTAGTCTCTCATTTCTCAAGAGCTTTGCCGTACCCAGAATACTTCCACCCTGAGCCTCATTCCACCCATACCAGTGGCCATTGGACATGACCTTGTTTCTAGACTGTTGTTGGAGGGACAATTGAGAAAAGGGGACAGATTCCTAGCCTGGGATTGATCCAAAAGCCGCGAAGAAATTCCACAATAATCATTGACTTGAGCAAAACCATCGCCAAAATGAGCAAATTTAAGGTTTTGTTGTGGGGTGAGGGATCTTTGCATCAACAGTTGAAGCCTTGCATCATTTCAATAGGCACTTAACTGTGAAGGGAAGTTTGATCTCATTTCAAGGCCGGGATTGTTGAGCCCACCTTGCAGTCGCCCTTTATCAACAGCCAACATAGCAGGATCCATAAACTCAATATCCCCAGAGCTACCAATATTACCAGTTGCCTAAGGTTGATATGCATTTCTCAACAAAGAGGAAGTATCATACAAATGATTCCCTGAGAAACATGTAATGAAATTAGCACTTAAACAAGTAAAAGCAGATGCATTAGAAAAAGTCAAATTAAAAAGTATTGTATAAAGTATAACCAACCAGCCAGAGAATTAAACTCCTGATCCATTCTCTCATGAAAGTAAAGCCTGGTGGTGGTGCCCGGCTTGGCACAGAGAATCCAGGAGGATCAGAAATTTGAGCCCTTGAAACCGCTGAAAGATTTTAATAATGGCTACAAACCAAACAAAGCATGAAAAAACAACCCCCGGGGCAGCAAAGAAAATAAGTGAAAACCCATTAAGAAAACTGATACTAAAATAATCACTATGAGATCACCAAAAAAAAAAAAAAAACTTTAACCACAGAATTGAAAATTAATTTCGGTCATGAACCTATTAGATAATTCAAACTACAGGAAACAAGAATAAAAAAAGATCAATACCAACCATAAAACAATTTCCATCATTAAACAATTTCTCACCAATGTCTAACAAATAGAACAATATGGCAACTATATCTATATCCAACAATACAACATAAAATAAATAAGCAGCCAATATAAACCCTAAAAAACAAAACACTTTCACGCAGACGAATAGCAGAAAGGTCTCAGCAGTATGATTAAGTGACATTGGAAAGCAGATGATGCAAGGAATCAATTTTTTTTTTTAAATCTTGAGTGTGCAGCAAAATGTGGGGCACTGAAAAAAATGCATGCCGCTAAACATCAAGAAAGAACATAAACAAATTCCTATTAAGACCAATGGAAGGCAGTAAATATAACAAACTGTGATGGGTATCAGCAGAAGAAGAAAGAGTAACATAAAGCCAGACAGTACTCACCAGAAAACTTGTTAGAAGAAAAAGCTAAATGATTGCTGCCATGATTTTCAGGTTCTTCAAAAGAGCTAGATGAGAAAACGTTTCCAATTCCAAGATTCTCCAAACCTAAATCTCTATTGTCAGAGAAAACATGGTGGAATGATTGGTAATTAGAAAACCGCCCAACAACATTCAGAGATGACTGTACATCGAATGCTTGATTTTTAGAAACCTCCTGTCTTGCAAAAGAGAATCTGGACTGATTGTTATTTTGTACTTTCCAAGGACTTGACATTTTGTGAGCTCCAGCCAGGCTGTCTATCAGTTTAACCCAATAATTTCGAAAAATCCTGTGGAGACGCTATTCAGTCATCCCAAGTGTCAAAGTCCATTGATAATATATTTGAGATTATGCTACTCTCTCCCTTGTCAACAGCAGCACTGAAATCAGCATTAGCTGCATCATCCAGGAATCTTCCACTGTACTTCCCGGGGCCTTCATTTGGAAGCAGAAAGGAATGCTCCGACGGCTTCTCTGAACCAGAAGATCTGCTTACCAAGTTCTCAGGGTAATCATTAGATGTTACTGAAACACTGGAAGACGATAGAAGCGAACTGTCCCTCATTTTGTTATCAATAAATAGACGATCAGCATTTGAATAATTTTCCTTTCTCTTGATAAAGGTAAAAAGTGTCCCCTGATCTGGACCCATATATATAACAGCTTCATGGTTGTCGAAGGTGTAGCAATTTCAAATGTCATTGTCCACAGATGCGTATTAATTTCACAATGATTTTTTTATCAATGGCAAAAAATCAGGATCGACTTTATTTTTGGACAATAAATTAACTATCAACTCCATTGTTGATGCATCTGCAGAGAAACCCTTCTCCACCATTTGTTGAATAAGTACCATCTGCTTTTGCTCATAAAGATCATGCTACATTAGTATAAGAGTATGCTTTTGTTTGATGTACTGTAAGTTTTGCTTTGGCCAGTGGATGTCTTCTTTAATTTCCTTCTCATATTCAAAAAACACAAAGACAAAAAAAAAACACTAACAGATAGCATGGGGATTAGTAATAATTTAATATTGCCTTGTCGACAGCATATATATTCACATGTTAATATTCTCATTCTAATCATTAACGCTTAAGTTAGTAAGTTACCAGAAACATTCATATGCTATACATGTGGTGAGGGGAATTCTAGTTTTTGTCGGAGGGAGTAATGTGTTATAACTTATAACTAAAATCATACAAGAACCCTTAAATCCCTAATAAATACAATGCATAGCTGCATGGGGTTACCCTGCAGTTGCGACTCTGCATCAGTGGACAGAGGTTTGTATGAGATATTTTGTTGAAACAGAGATTCTCATAATAAATAGTAAAATACAACAGAAATTCCATTAAACATAATTAGTACCAGAAATTCCGGATGCAAGTGAGAAGGCATATTCACCTCGTGCTATACACACAACCACTGTAATATCTTCATGGTCGTCAAAGGTGCAGCAGTTTCAAATTTCATTGTCCACAGATGCATATTACTTTCAGAAAGATTACTTTATCAACGGCAACAAAGCAGGATCCACTTCATCTTTCGACAGCAAATGAACTATCAACTCCATTGTTGATGCATCTGCAGAGAAACCCTTCTCCACCATTGTTTGATTAAGTATCATCGCCCTTGATGTCAAATTGTTATTGATAAACCCTCTGATAATTGTGTTATAGGTGCAATCATTTGGAGAACAGCCTTTCTCTTCCATTTCAACAAGCAACTTTTCTGCTTCACTTGTTAGGCCCCCCATGCATAATCCATTCATCAATATAGTGTATGTTTTCACATCTGGTTGAAGTCCTTTTGATGATAAACCACAAAACAGATCCCTTGCAGATTCAATTTTTCCAGCAATGCACAAACCTTCAATAAGAATACTATGAATCACAATATCAATATCCAACTTCTGCGCTTCCATCTCTCCAAACAATTGCAATGCCCTGGAAAGTTGTCGGTTTTTACACAGGCCATCCAGTAGAACAGCATAAGTATGAACACTTGGAAGCTGGCCACAAGCTTGCATCTCCGAGAACAACTTCTCTGCATCCTGTATTCTACCAACTTTGCAAAACCCGTCCACAAGAGTGGTATAAGTAACGGTATTTGGAACCAACCCCTTATGAGACATATCCATATAAAGCATCATGGCCTCATCCATCTTTTTAAGCTTGCAATATCCATTTATCAATGTGCTGTAACTAACAACATCAACCACCGATCCCTTGCTAAGCATTAGTTCAAAAACTTTTTGTGCCTTGCCCATTTCTCCTCGCAAACAGTAACCATCCATAAGTGAATTGTACGTAACCGAATTAGGATCAATATCTCTTTGAATCATCATTTCAACCACGCCTTCTGCTTCCACGACCATCCCCTCCTTACAAAGTGTGTCTACCAAGATGCTGAACGTGTGCACATCTGGAAAGATAGTTTTACTCACCATTTCATTCAACAACCTTGTAGCTTCTTTCCACTCGCCCAATTTACAAACTCCATGAATCAAGGATGTATAGGTAATGACATTTGGGGCGATACCCTTGCTCATCATTTCTGAGAAGAGGTTTAATGCATCAACAACTAGTCTATCCTTACAAAGACTGTCGATGATCGTGTTATAGACAACTAGGTTAGGCTTGCAAGCCCCTTCCTCCATCTTCCTAAGCAATTGAATAGCTGCACTGTTGTTACCTTTCATGCACAAGCCCTTTATTAATGTGCCGAAAGTAACCACATCAGGCTGACAATTACCTCCCCTCATCATTTTGTGGAGAAGTGCAGCCGCCTCCGCCACTCTATTGTCAAGAAGAAGGCCGTTGATCAGAGTGGTGAAGGTAAAGACATTTGGTTCAAGACCAAGTTTGAAGAATTTTCCCAATACAGATAAACTAAACCCCATTTGGTTCAAATGACAGTAACAATTGATGAGAATGGTTAGACCATAAACATTAAATCTGATTCCAGACACAGCCATTTGGTTATACAATGAGATAGCCGCCGAATAATGTTTCAATTTCGCAACTTGAGTCAGGATTTGGGTGCAACGAATAACAGAAGGCAGACGACGCGTTTGAAGCATTCTATCAAACACATTGAAAGCATCCTCAACATTTATGATTTTGGGTGAGTCTCTTTTTGGCTCGTGATCTTGTTGGTTTCTTATAGATTTGATTGGTTTCGAAGGTTGAGAGTGAAAGAAAGCAAAGTAATTGCTGGTGAAAACAACAACAGTGGAGTTAGAATGAAGACAAGGCATACCTCTCCATCTCCTGATGGTGCAATAAGAAGAAGAAGAAGAAGAAGAAGCAGCTATATTCCGCATCTTCAGCATCTCTCGAATAAAATTGCACTGAGTAAGAAAATGTGCCAAATTAGCCTTTATTATTAGTTTAAAGAATTAGAAAGAAAAAAACCCCCTGAAAACTGTATATTTTACAACAACAAAAACACCTACGGCTGCGGCATATGGTTTTTCTAAATTTTTAGACTTTTAAAGGGCTTTTCTAAAGTATTAGACCTAAAAGGGTTCTTCTCTAAAATGTATAGAAGTGATGGGTTATATTTTTTTTCTCGTATAAATGTTATGGTGTATATTTGAAAAGCTATAATTATAAATTTATAATATATTTAGTTAGCAATGAGGTCTAGTCCAATGCACAAAAAACATTTACTTGCATTCCAAATTCTCATCCACGTATAGCTTAGATCAAGGTCTAAAATATCGATGGTATCTGAAATATCGGTAGTTCAAAAACACGGAAATTTCGATAGAAATATCGGGATATTATCAATATCGATAAAAATGGAATAAAAACCACGGAAATTGTAAGAAAAACTTGAAATTTTTTATTGAAACTTTGGAGGATGTTTATTTAGTTAATTATCTATTAGTTTATCACAAAAAATTTTAAGGAAATGCATTGCATGATGAGTGTAACTGATTTAAGTTGATTATATAGCAAGCCGACAAACACTGTGAGTGTAGAAAATATGTAGTAATTAATGAAAGAAGATTAAACACACCATAATCATTTTGTATATAATGATTTACTACAATAGTTTACACGTTATACATTGGATGGTAAGATACATGAGTGACTTAGTATCACATAGAGCTCCTATGAAGTTCAAAATTTTCACTATATTCATCATCTCTATGTGTAGAGTAAGTGTATTGTGAAGAGTAGTTGGAAAGTTGAAACTTGAAAAGGAAACTTATTCTCATGTGCAAATCGATATTTTCGATATTATAGCGATATCATGTCGATATTTTGCCAAGATATTGCTGAAGTCTTAGCGAAATTATCGATATCGATATTTCCTCGATATTATGGATATACATACGATATGTGTATGGATACGTTCCAAAATATCTGTGATCCAAAAAAACGATAATATCCTCGATATTTCGTCGATATTATTGATATTTTGGTCCATGGCTTAAATTATCGCGAGTGTTCAAAAAAATTTATTTATTTATTTAATAATAGTATAAAATACTATTAATATTTATGGGAGAAAAAAAACATCTATCCTTCCCCCTCCTAACCCCTCCCCAATCTCACCCCCTCCTCCCTCCCAAAACAGAAATAACGTTCCTTCTGCAACGCAAGGCCCCTCCAACATAGCCCACCCTTGTGATGAAACTAAAAAATAATTTGTAATAAAATGTTACAATTAATATCTAAATAAAAATAAGACAAGCATCGAAAAAAAAAGGACAAGTACATTACTCCTACATCCTCGACATTCTTTGTATAAATTGACGAGTAGTTATTATCTACATAGGAGAAAATAATAAAAAATAAAAAATATTGTGTAACCATAATTCATCTGTGTATTTGGTTGATCTTAATTAGCAAACATAAGCATCATCAACGATCATAACCTGAACTATCTTTTACTCCCTTACTAACATTTTGATGCTTGTACAACAATCTACCACCCAGTACATATTCACATTGTCAAGCCTCCCTTAGTTTTATATCATCCGACAACCATCTTGTAACCCTGCCAACAAGACCGATCAGAGCCGTTTCACGTAGAAAGCAATGCCTATTGTCATTGCAACCATTGCAGTCGCAGTGCCTCTAAGCTTACGCTGAAAATTATTGATAGCACAACTGAATTTACTCCGGAAAATGAAAAGGCTTCACCAATGCCAGCTAAAAGAAATAACACAGCCAACATTGGCACCATGGAATGGAATTATGGAACTGTGGGCTATTTTGAGACGCTTTCACTCCCCACAATTGCTGAAACAATCATGCTTATGATACTTAGGACATGGCCTATCCCGAGTCTTTGGAGCAGATTGATGGGATATAGGAAGCGATCAATTATTGGGAGAGAGATGCAAGTGGATAGTAGAAGTAGAACTAGGAGTAGCAAAGAGCAAGCCTGCTGGGATGTTGAAATATGAGACGATGCGACGGTCCAAAAGGGCCCCGGCCAACCCTCAATGCTGTCTTTTAAATCTTTACCTCCTAAATGCTTAACAATAATATAGAGACTTGTAGAGAGAGACTTGTTGTGTTGTGACCTCTTTTATGGCAAATTTTTTAGGCTTAATTGCTACAGTGCACTAGAAATATTGGTCAAATTCCACTTTACCGTTAGTAGTATGTCCTTAAAGCCAACTAATTATATGATAATTAATGTTAAGGACATCTTTTGTAATGACTTATTAAGTTATTCATGGACAAGACCATTTGTTTTCAACCATGATATTTGATCTATTATCATAACAATAAAACAACTATAGTTCTAGGAATATAAAAGCGGACATGAGAATTATGTAATGAGATTGCATACATTGAAATTTATCATGGTCCCTAATTCTGAATATGTTCATGGTCATAGGAGTATCAATTAGGCATTGATATTCCACAAAGACCAGTACACACAGTATCCCCCTCCCTGATTTCTTCTTTGCTCCCCCTTTTTTCCGATTTCTTCTCTGCTCCCCCATTTCCCCATCACAACCCACCAAGACCCGTCGCCCCTCCCTCTGGTTTTTTCTACCCTTCCCACAGATCCCCAGCCCCCATACCCATTCCTCTCCTCCCGACCACGTGCCCTTCTAGCCCCTTTCCCCATTACAACTCACCCCGCACGAGAGAGAGAGAGAGAGAGAGAGAGAGAGAGAGAGAGAAATTCAATTTTTTAAAGTTTTAAATTTTATGTTTGTATTTTAATTTTTTAAAGTAAATCATGTTTATTATTTTTTAATTCATGCTAGAGGTGGACTCCATTTGCCACATCACCCACTCAAATTGGTGAGAAAAAGACCTAGGTGCACAAAATTACTAAAACACCCCTGCCACGTCATCAAACTTAACGGACACTTAATGTACTTTTGAATGGAGTTGACAGTAAAGGGCAATGTGGAACATCAAACCTTAGTCAAGGGGGCAAAATGAGTCACTTTAACTTTAAATGGGTAAAGTGAGATTTAATCAATGCTTCAGAGGGCACTCTAGCAATTAAGCCTTTTTGTTTATTTCTTATAACAGAGATAGCATTGTTTTAGAGCTCAATAGTAAATAGATCGGAAGTGAAGCCAAATAGAAATGGCAGAATACCAAATCAATATTATATACGAATTATCTGCTACGCTACCCAAATACGAAAAGAGTCTCCCATTATTTTTATTTTTTTTGGTCAAGAGCACTTTCATTCCAACCGAAAGAAAAGTACAAACATAGGATTAGGCTACCCACAGCCATAACCAGAGAACAACAAAGCTACCAATAGCCAAAGTAAGAAAAAGGAAGGGCAACCAATAGCCACAGCAGAAAAAGCAGGAAGAAAAAACAAGCTACAGCACAACTAACACAGACACAACAGAAAAAAAAAACAGAAAAAAAAAGAAGAAGAAATACAAGCTACAGCTAAACAAAAGCAAATTTTATTAGGGGCCAAACCTATGACACCTCCCAGTAGGGGACGTGTCCACCTCTAACAGCCGGGACTCACACCGTAGGTGGACATGGGAGCCCATCAGCTTGCAACACAAAGACCAAAGAGGATGGGAGGTTGGATTCCCAAAACTCATCACACATCCTCCTTGCTCGACGAGCTGCAGCATCTGCTGCTTTGTTTGCACCACGGTGCACCTAGTTCCAAGAGCATGAACTGAAACCACTGCAGACTCTTCGAATTACCGTTATAATGGGAAAAATAGTCCATCTACTCTTCTGAATTTGGCCTTTGACAAACTGGACCAACTCCTTTGAATCAGATTCAAAAACCACATGTGATATCCTCATTTGAGCAACCAAATCTACTCCACTCAAAGCTGCGTGAGCCTCCGCCTCAACATTTACTTTACAATATGCATGGGGAGGAGCAGACCATCTTACCTCTGCCGCCCCAACCTCATCGCCATTATCATTCATATTCATCACAGACTCAGTTTGCACTTGCATAAACTCGCTAATCATAGACTGGGCAGTGCACAAAGTCTTGCGCGAGCACACTTGAACACCTCAAAGATAGCAGCGCATCGACTTTTCCAAATACTCCAACAAGTATAGGCAATTTGCGCCATGAACCAAGATCGATCTTGAGCAAAGTTTTGTGGGAGCTGCAATGTCCTCTTTAGCCACTCACCAATTGTTGTAATACTTTGTCTATTTATTTTATAACATAAAGGGCCTCCAAAGGAAACTCCTTGAACCCAGTTGCATAATAGAAAGAGATGCTCTTCAAATTTAGGAAACTCTCCGCACAAAGGGCAAAGAGGCGAGGGACCAAGGTGTCTCCTATACAGAGCCTGACGAGTCGATAAGCAACCCTTGCAAATTCTCCACAAATTTTTTTTTTTAGTTTTGGCACCAACTTCGAATTCCATATTGATTTCCAAAGAATCTTATCAATTGCCCAAGAACCAGAAGCACTACTTGTTTGAGAACTAAGAGAAGCACAGATGAGTAAATTATACCCAGATTTTACTGTAAATCTTTCATCATGATTGAAAGGCCACACCATTCTGTCAGCTTCAATCCCATCACCTAAAGGCATAGCTCTAATCAAACAAGCATCCCTGACATTAACTTGTCTATCAATTGCATTCACATTCCAGACACAGGTTGAAAGGTTTATAATTGTTTCAACCTTTTCCTTCTCATTTACCTCCACACCTAGCTTTGGCATTAAAAGGCGATCAGGGGAGCAAGGAATCCATTTGTCAATCCATAATTTAATCCGACTCCCATCCAAAACTTGCCACCGAGCGCCGCTGAGGATGACGTCCCTGCCTGCCAGTAAGCTCGACCAAGCCCATGATGACCTAGCCCCTTTTTTCACTTCAAGAAAGTCATTGTTCAGAAAGTATCGATTCTTAATTAATTTAGCCCAAAAAGCATCTGGCTCCGTCATCAATCTCCAGCATTGCTTGGCTAATAAGGCAATATTGAAATCTCTTAGGCTCCTAAAACCCATCCCTCCTTCCTTCTTTGGCAGCCCCAAATCCTTCTAGCTAATCCAATGAATCTTATTTGCTTCCTGGTTATGTCCCCACCAAAAGTTGGCAAGGATGCTATCAATCTCCTTATAGAAGCCGATGGGAAATGAAAACACGGACATGGGATAAGATGGAACTGCTTGAGCCACAAACTTTATCAGCACTTCTCGTCCCGCTTGCGTGAGTAAGCTTTGCTTCCATCCCTGCACCTTATTCAAAATTTTCTCCTTCGCAAAAGCTAAAGCCTCTTTTTTTGATCTCCCCCATATTGTTGGAAGGCCAAGATATTTTCCAGGGTCATCCGTGATACTTACGTTAAGAGCAGCTTTCGTCTCCTCTTTCACCTCAGCCAAAGTGTTAGGACTGAAAAAGAAGTTAGATTTTTCCAGATTGACAAGTTGACCCGAGGCCTCGGAGTAAGAATTGAGAATTTGGCTCACCACTCTGCAATTTTGACTCGTAGCTTTGAGAAATAGGGGGGAGTCATCTGCAAAAAATAGGTGAGTTAGAGTCGAGCCCCTCCTACCAAAACTTAAACCTTGAAAGAAGCCTCTCGCTGCTACGTGGTTAAGCATAGAAGACAGGACATCACTGACAATTATGAATAAATAGGGAGATATATGGTCCCCTTGGTGAATTCCCCTCGTTGGCTTGAAAACACCCCCGTCTTTCCATTGATTATCACAGAGAACTCCACTGAAGAAACACAGTTCATCACCTTTTGCACCCAAATCTCTGCAAAACCCGTTCTCAATAACACTGCTTGGAGGAAATCCCACTCAATTCTATCGTAAGCTTTATTCATATCCAGCTTCAGCCCCATTTCAAAAATGCTAGTAGCTCTTCTAATCTTCAGAGAGTGGAAGGCTTCATGTGCAATAAAAATATTATCTTGAATTTGCCTTCTAGGAATAAACACACATTGTTGGGGAGAAATGATCGCATTTAAGTGGGGCTGAAGGCGATTAGCGAGAATCTTTGAGATTCCCTTATATGCTTGGAAAATATGACAGCATCCCTGCAACTAACAGCTACATTTTAAAATCAAGCATATATCACTATTTTTTAAACTTTTTTTCTAAAATAATGATCCAACATAATCCGCCAGGCACAAAAATAAATAACAAATCCCTCATAACACAGTAGCTTCTACAGATCAAAACCCACATCATGCCCTCCTTTACACAAAAACAAATAGCCGACACTGATAGATAAACAATTCTCTGCAAAATAATAGCTTCTAGCTTTTTCTTCCTCTTTCTTTTTTTAGAAAATACGAAACATTACCATCCTACCTAGTTACAGCACGAAATACTTTTTTAATTCCAATCACTTTTCTGTTACGAACTTTGCAAACACAATACAAATAGAAATGTAGAAGCAAAAAAAAGGGTGTAAATTCATTAATATCCATTTTGTCATGTTAAACAGTTAGCGCAGTATAAAACTCCCCAAAAGGGTCAGATTTCATCCATTTAGTTGTGAGAGCAACAATCAAAAATCAGTACAGCAGGGAGTTGAATACTCATCATCTGGATGATCAGCCGGTTCGAATTGACCATATACAGCAACCCGCAATACAACCTTCACATCAAGCATTTATCACCCCACCTGCAAATGCATACAAAGTAGAAGCCCAACTCAATACAAGAAAATGCACATACCAGTAATTCAGTCCAACTTAAATCTAGCAAAGGGAAAAAGGGTGCGGGGACCCAAGAGCCAGGTATTCTAACTATCTTACTTTAAGTGAATTGGCACAGTGGCACTTCTAGAAACAGAACCGAAGGCTTGCATGACACAGAGGTCTGTTCAATGCACAAAACATGCTAACCATAATGTCTAAATCAAAGGAAAATAAAAATTATGTGCCTTTAGAGGGAGAGAACAGGCTGGGGAAGATGAAAAGCAGCATTTAGTTGGAAGTGAAAACAAAAAGAGGAGAAAGCAGATGCGCTACAAGATGCAACAATAGCCCTGCAAGCAATAATATATCCATGCTTCTCATCTATATGGCCATGCTAACAAACTAGAAAAATTAAAATATGTCCACTACAAAATCCTAAACAAGTAATTCATCCTTACCTGCAGGATCACAGACCCCAAAAGTTACGGGAGTTTGACCCTACATAAGGCTGCCGAGGCAAAGCCAGTTATGAGCCAGTCCCATCCTTGAGTACAAGGTCACACAACCACACAGCCCTCGATTCCTTTGGAACATTCCCCAACCATGCAAAGCTATCATTTTGCAATATTACATCCCAAATGTTCTGTTATGCAGATCACCAGAACTGGGCATCCGAAACTTTGAATCTTCATAACCAGAATAATACTGGTTGAATCCTAGTCTCTCATTTCTCAAGAGCTTTGCCATACCCAGAATGCTTCTACCCTTAGCCTCATTCCACCCATACCAGTGGCCATTGGACATGACCCGGTTTCTAGACTGTTGTTGGAGGGACAATTGGGAAAAAGGGGATAGATTCCTACCCCGGGATTGATCCAAAAGCCACGAAGAAATTCCATAATAATCATTGACTTTAGCAAAACCATCGCTAAAATCAGAAAATCTAAGGTTTTGTTGTGGGGTGAGGGATCTTTGCATCAACAGTTGAAGCCTTGCATCATTCCAATAGGCACTTAACTGGATCTCATTTCAAGGCCGGGGTTGTTAAGCCCACCTTGCAGTCGCCCTTTATCAACAGCCAATATAGCAGGATCCATAAACTCAATATCCCCAGAGCTACCAATATTACCAGTTGCCTGAGGTTGATATGCATTTCTCAACAAAGAGGAAGAATCATACAAATGATTCCCTGAGAAACAGGTAAAGAAATTAGCACTTAAACAAGTAAAAGCAGATGCATTAGAAAAGGTCAAATTAAAAAGTATTGTATATAACCAACCAGCCAGAGAATCAAACTCCTGATCCATTCTCTCATGAAAGTAACGCCTGGTGGTGGTGCCCTGTTTGGCACAGAGAATCCAGGAGGAGCAGAAATTTGAACCCTTGAAACCGCTGAAAGATTTTAATAATGGCTACAAACCAAACAAAGCATGAAAAAACAACCCCCGGGGCAGCAAAGAAAATAAGTGAAAACCCATTAAGAATACTGATAATAATCACTATGAGATCACAATAAAAAAAATAACTTTAAGCACAGAATTGAAAATTAATTACGGTCATGAACCTATTAGATAATTCAAACTACAGGAAACAAGAATAAAAAAAGATCAACACCAACCATAAAATAATTTCCATCATTAAACAATTTCTCACCAATGTCTAACAAATATAACAATATGGCAACTATATCTATATCCAACAACAATACAACATACAATAAATAAGCAGCCAATATAAACCCCAAAAAACAAAACACTTTCACGCAGACGAATAGCAGAAAGGTCTCAGCAGTATGATTAAGTGACATTAGAGAGCAGATGATGCAAGGAATCAATTTAATTTTTTTTAAATCTTGAGTGCGTGCAACAAAATGTGGGGCACTGAAAAAAATGCATGCCGCTAAACATCAAGAAAGAACATAAACAAATTCCTATTAAGACCAATGGAAGGCAGCAAATATAACAAACCATGATAGGTATCAGCAGAAGAAGAAACAGTAACATAAAGCCAGACAGTACTCACCAGAAAACTTGTTAGAAGAAAAAGCTAAACGATTGCTGCCATGATTTTCAGGTTCTTCAAAAGACCTAGATGGGAAAACATTTCCAATTCCAAGATTCTCCAAACCTAAACCTCTATTTTCAGAGAAACCAAATGGAATGATTGGTTATTAGAAATCCGCCCAACAACATTCAGAGATGACTGTACATCAAAGAGAATCTGGACTGATTGTTAGTTTGTACTTTCCAAGGACTTGACATTTTGAGAGCTCCAGCCAGGCTGTCTATCAGTTTAACCCAATAATTTTGAAAAATCCTGTGGTGACGCTACTGAGTCATCCCAAGTGTCAAAGTCCATTGATAATATATTTGAGATTATGCTACTCTCTCCCTTGTCAACAGCAGCACTGAAATCAGCATTAGCTGCATCATCCAGGAATCTTCCACTGTGCTTCCCGGGGCCTTCATTTGGAAGCAGAAAGGAATGCTCCAACGGCCTCTCTAAACCAGAAGATCTGCTTACCAAGTTCTCAGGGTAACCATTAGATGTTACTGAAACACTGGAAGAAGATAGAAGCGAACTGTCCCTCATTTTGTTATCAATAAATAGACGATCAGCATTTGAATAATTTTCCTTTCTCTAGATAAAGGTAAAAAGTGTCCCCTGATCTGGACCCATATATATAACACCTTCATGGTTGTCAAAGGTGTAGCAATTTCAAATGTCATTGTCCACAGATGCATATTAATTTCACAATGATTTTTTTATCAATGGCAAAAAATCAGGATCGACTTTATCTTTGGACAATAAATTAACTATCAACTCCATTGTTGATGCATCGGCAGAGAAACCCTTCTCCACCATTTGTTGAATAAGTACCATTTGCTTTTGCTCCTAAAGATCATGCTACATTAGTCTAACAGTATGCTTTTGTTTGATGTGCTGTAATTTTTGCTTTGGCCAGTGGATGTCTTCTTTAATTTCCTTCTCATATTCAAAAAACACAAAGACAAAAACACTAACAGATAGCATGGGGATTATTAATAATTTAATATTGCCTTGTCGACAGCATATATATTCACATGTTAATATTCTCATTCTAATCATTAACGCTTAAGTTAGTAAGTTACCAGAAACATTCATATGCTATACATGTGGTGAGGGGAATTCTAGTTTTTGTCGGAGAGAGTAATGTGTATAACCTATAACTAAAATCATACAAGAACCCTTAAATCCCTAATAAATACAATGCATAGCTGCATGGGGTTACCCTGCAATTGTGACTCTGCATCAGCGGACAGACGTTTGTATGAGATCTTTTGTTGAAACAGAGCTTCTCATAATAAATAGTAAAATACAACAGAAATTCCATTAAACATAATTAATACCAGAAATTCCGGATGCAAGTGAGAAGGCATATTCACCTCGTGCTATACACACAACCACTGTAATATCTTCATGGTCGTCAAAGGTGCAGCAGTTTCAAATTTCATTGTCCACAGATGCATATTACTTTCAGAAAGATTACTTTATCAGCGGCAACAAAGCAGGATCCACTTCATCTTTCGACAGTAAATGAACTATCAACTCCGTTGTTGAGGAATCTGCAGAGAAACCCTTCTCCACCATTGTTTGAATAAGTATCATCGCCCTTGATGTCAAATTGTTATTGATAAACCCTCTGATAATTGTGTTAAGGTGCAACCATTTGGAGAACAGCCTTTCTCTTCCATTTCGACAAGCAACTTTTCTGCTTCGCTTGTTAGGCCTCCCATACATAGTCCATTCATCAATATAGTGTATGTTTTCCCATCAGGTTGAAGTCCTTTTGATGATAAACCACAAAACAGATCCCTTGCAGATTCAATTTTTCCAGCTATGCACAAACCTTCAATAAGAATACTATGAATCACAATATCAATATCCAACTTCTTCGCTTCCATCTCTCCAAACAATTGCAATGCCCTAGAAAGTTGTTGGTTTTTACACAGGCCATCCAGTAGAACAGCATAAGTTTGAACATTTGGAAGCTGGCCACAAGCTTGCATCTCCGAGAACAACTTCTCTGCATCCTGTATTCTACCAACTTTGCAAAACCCGTCCACAAGAGTGTTATAAGTAACGGTATCTGGAACCAGCCCCTTATGAGACATATCCATAAAAAGCATCATGGCCTCATCCATCTTTTTAAGCTTACAATATCCATTTATCAAGTGTTGTAACTAACAACATCAACCACCGATCCCTTGCTAAGCATTAGTTCAAAAACCATTTGTGCCTTGCCCATTTCTCCTCGCAAACAGTAACCATCCATAATTGAATTGTAAGTAACCAAATCAGGATCAATATCTCTTTGAATCATCATTTCAACCAAGCCTTCTGCTTCCACGACCATCCCCTCCTTACAAAGTGTGTCTACCAAGATGTTGAACGTGTGCACATTTGGAAAGATAGTTTTACTCACCATTTCATTCAACAACCTTGTAGCTTTTTTCCACTCGCCCAAATTGCAAACTCCATGAATCAAGGATGTAAAGGTAATGACATTTGGGGCGATACCCTTGCTCATCATTTCTGAGAAGAGGTTTAATGCATCAACAACTAGTCTATCCTTACAAAGACTGTCGATGATCGTGCTATAGACAACTAGGTTAGGCTTGCAAGCCTTGAAGCCTTGCATCATTTCAATAGGCACTTAACTGTGAAGGGAAGTTTGATCTCATTTCAAGGCCGGGGTTGTTAAGCCCACCTTGCAGTCGCCCTTTATCAACAGCCAATATAGCAGGATCCATAAACTCAATATCCCCAGAGCTACCAATATTACCAGTTGCCTGAGGTTGATATGCATTTCTCAACAATGAGGAAGTATCATACAAATGATTCCCTGAGAACATGTAATGAAATTAGCACTTAAACAAGTAAAAGCAGATGCATTAGAAAAAGTCAAATAAAAAAGTATTGTATATAAGTATAACCAACCAGCCAGAGAATTAAACTCCTGATCCATTCTCTCATGAAAGTAAAGCCTGGTGGTGGTGCCCGGCTTGGCACAGAGAATCCAGGAGGATCGGAAATTTGAGCACTTGAAACCGCTGAAAGATTTTAATAATGGCTACAAACCAAACAAAGCATGAAAAAACAACCCCCGGGGCAGCAAAGAAAAGAAGTGAAAACCCATTAAGAATACTGATAATAATCACTATGAGATCACAATAAAAAAAATAACTTTAAGCACAGAATTGAAAATTAATTTCGGTCATGAACCTATTAGATAATTCAAACTACAGGAAACAAGAATAAAAAAAGATCAACACCAACCATAAAACAATTTCCATCATTAAACAATTTCTCACCAATGTCTAACAAATAGAACAATATGGCAACTATATCTATATCCAACAATACAACATAAAATAAATAAGCAGCCAATATAAACCCTAAAAACAAAAACACTTTCACGCAGACAAATAGCAGAAAGGTCTCAGGAATATGATTAAGTGACGTGGGATAGCAGATGATGCAAGGAATCTTTTTTTTTTTTAAATCCTGAATGTGCGCAACAAAATGTGGGGCACCAAAAAAAATGCATGCCGCTAAACATCAAGAAAGAACATAAACAAATTCCTATTAAGACCAATGGAAGGTAGCAAATATAACAAAAGCGGTAGGTATCAGCAGAAGAAGAAAGAGTAACATAAACCCAGACAGTACTCACCAGAAAACTTGTTAGAAGAAAAAGCTAAATGATTGCTGCCATGATTTTCAGGTTCTTCAAAAGAGCTAGATGAGAAAACGTTTCCAATTCCAAGATTCTCCAAGCCTAAATCTCTATTGTCAGAGAAAACATGGTGGAATGATTGGTAATTAGAAAACCGCCCAACAACATTCAGAGATGACTGTACATCAAATGCTTGATTTTTAGAAACCTCCTGTCTTGCAAAAGAGAATCTGGACTGAATGTTATTTTGTACTTTCCAAGGACTTGACATTTTGTGAGCTCCAGCCAGGCTGTCTATCAGTTTAACCCAATAATTTCGAAAAATCCTGTGGTGACGCTATTGAGTCATCCCAAGTGTCAAAGTCCATTGATAACATATTTGAGATTATGCTACTCTCCCTTGTCAACAGCAGCACTGAAATCAGCATTAGCTGCATCATCCAGGAATCTTCCACTGTGCTTCCCGAGGCCTTCATTTGGAAGCAGAAAGGAATGCTCCAACGGCCTCTCTGAACCAGAAGATCTGCTTATCAAGTTCTCAGGGTAACCATTAGATGTTACTGAAACACTGGAAGAAGATAGAAGCGAACTGTCCCTCATTTTGTTATAAATAAATAGACGATCAGCATTTGAATAATTTTCCTTTCTCTTGATAAAGCTAAAAAAGTGTCCCCTGATCTGGACCCATATATATAACACCTTCATGGTTGTCAAAGGTGTAGCAATTTCAAATGTCATTGTCCACAGATGCATATTAATTTCACAATGATTTTTTTATCAAGGGCAAAAAATCAGGATCGACTTTATCTTTGGACAATAAATTAACTATCAACTCCATTGTTGATGCATCTGCTGAGAAACCCTTCTCCACCATTTGTTGAATAAGTACCATCTGCTTTTGCTCCTAAAGATCATGCTACGTTAGTCTAAGAGTATGCTTTTGTTTGATGTGCTGTAATTTTTGCTTTGGCCAGTGGATGTCTTCTTTAATTTACTTCTCTTATTCAAAAAACACAAAGACAAAACCGCTAACAGATAGCATGGGGGTTATTAAAAATTTAATATTGCCTTGTCGACAGCATATATATTCACTTGTTAATATTCTCACTCTAATCATTAACGCTTAAGTTTTAGTAGTAAGTTACAAGAAACATTCATATGCTATACATGTGGTGAGGGGAATTATAGTTTTTGTCGGATAGAGTAATGTGTCTAAAATCATACAAGAACCCTTAAATCCCTAATAAATACAATGCATAGCTGCATGGGGTTACCCTGCAATTGCGACTCTGCATCAGTGGACAGAGGTTTGTATGGGATCTTTTGTTGAAACAGAGCTTTTCATAATAAATAGTAAAATACAACAGAAATTCCAATAAACAGAATTAATACCAGAAATTCCAGATGCAAGTGAGAAGGCATATTCACCTCGTGCTATACACACAACCACTGTAATATCTTCATGGTCGTCAAAGGTGCAGCAGTTTCAAATTTCATTGTCCACAGATGCATATTACTTTCAGAAAGATTACTTTATCAACGGCAACAAAGCAGGATCCACTTCATCTTTCGACAGTAAATGAACTATCAACGCCGTTGTTGATGAATCTGCAGAGAAACCCTTCTCCAGCATTGTTTGAATAAGTATCATCGCCCTTGATGTCATATTGTTATTGATAAACCCTCTGATAATTGTGTTATAGGTGCAATCATTTGGAGAACAGCCTTTCTCTTCCATTTCGACAAGCAACGTTTCTGCTTCATTTGTTAGGCCTCCCATACATAATCCATTCATCAATATAGTGTACGTTCTCACATCAGGTTGAAGTCCTTTTGATGATAAACCACAAAACAGATCCCTTGCAGATTCAATTTTTCCAGCAATGCACAAACCTTCAATAAGAATACTATGAATCACAATATTAATATCCAACTTCTTCGCTTCCATCTCTCCAAACAATTGCAATGCCCTAGAAAGTTGTCGGTTTTTACACAGGCCATCCAGTAGAACAGCATAAGTTTGAACATTTGGAAGCTGGCCACAAGCTTGCATCTCCGAGAACAACTTCTCTGCATCCTGTATTCTACCAACTTTGCAAAACCCATCCACAAGAGTGGTATAAGTAACGGTATCTGGAACCAGCCCCTTATGAGACATATCCATAAAAAGCATCATGGCCTCATCCATCTTTTTAAGCTTGCAATATCCATTTATCAATGTGCTGTAACTAACAACATTAACCACCGAGCCCTTGCTAAGCATTAGTTCAAAAACTTTTTGTGCCTTGCCCATTTCTCCTCGCAAACAGTAACCATCCATAAGTGAATTGTACGTAACCGAAGTAGGATCAATATCTCTTTGAATCATCATTTCAACCAAGCCTTCTGCTTCCACGACCATCCCCTCCTTACAAAGTGTGTCTACCAAGATGTTGAACGTGTGCACATCTGGAAAGATAGTTTTACTCACCATTTCATTCAACAACCTTGTAGCTTCTTTCCACTCGCCCAATTTACAAACTCCATGAATCAAGGATGTATAGGTAATGACATTTGGGGCGATACCCTTGCTCATCATTTCTGAGAAGAGGTTTAATGCATCAACAACTAGTCTATCCTTACAAAGACTGTCAATGATCGTGTTATAGACAACTAGGTTAGGCTTGCAAGCCCCTTCCTCCATCTTCCTAAGCAATTGAATAGCTGCACTGTTGTTACCTTTCATGCACAAGCCCTTTATTAATGTGCCGAAAGTAACCACATCAGGCTGACAATTACCTCCCCTCATCATTTTGTGGAGAAGTGCAGCCGCCTCCGCCACTCTATTGTCAAGAAGAAGGCCGTTGATCAGAGTGGTGAAGGTAAAGACATTTGGTTCAAGACCAAGTTTGAAGAATTTTCCCAATACAGATAAACTAAACCCCATTTGGTTCAAATGACAGTAACAATTGATGAGAATGGTTAGACCATAAACATTAAATCTGATTCCGGACACAGCCATTTGGTTATACAATGAGATAGCCGCCAAATAATGTTTCAATTTCGCAACTTGAGTCAGGATTTGGGTGCAACGAATAACAGAAGGCAGACGACGCGTTTGAAGCATTCTATCAAACACATTGAAAGCATCCTCAACATTTATGATTTTGGGTGAGTCTCTTTTTGGCTCGTGATCTTGTTGGTTTCTTGTAGATTTGATTGGTTTCGAAGGTTGAGAGTGAAAGAAAGCAAAGTAATTGCTGGTGAAAACAACAACAGTGGAGTTAGAATGAAGACAAGGCATACCTCTCCATCTCCTGCTGGTGCAATAAGAAGAAGAAGAAGAAGAAGCAGCTATATTCCGCATCTTCAGCATCTCTCGAATAATCGCACTGAGTAAGAAAATGTGCCAAACTAGCCTTTATTAAAACACTTTAAAATTCTGAACGAACTTTGGAATTGAACCATTAGCTTTCAGCTCCCCTTCTACTTATTATTAGAACAACTCCACCCATTTGCTCTTTGCCATGGCAAGGGAAAGTGGGAGGGGGAGGGAGCTAGGGCAGCCACTATTCACGTGAATAGTGGCTGCCCTTGCAAAAGGCATGGTTCGTTTCCATCAATTGTCATGACAAAGGGCAACTACTATTCATTTTTTGTTTTTATTTTATTTTTTACATATGATTAATTTTAGTTGTATGTATGAAATTAATAATAATAAAATTGATAGGTATGTATTAAAAAATATTTCTGAATTTTTTGGATTTTTTTTCAAATTTTTTAAAATATTTTTTACGTCGCTGACGTCAGCTTGCCCTGGTAGCAGGCCAGGCAGTCAAAGCCCTAGGGCCAGCCCAGGCTGGTGGGCCCAGCAGCTTGCCTGGGCAAGAACCTACCGCTGGAAACAAGATTTTGGGCTCGGGTCCGTGGGTCCCGCCCCCCTGCCTGGGCTTCACGAATGGAGTTGCTTTTAGAGCAACTCCAACGGAGAGCCCAGGCAGAGGCGGGCTGGTGGGTCCCACGGGCCCGAGCCCAAAAATGGCATTCCAGAGGGCCTTTGCAGCCCGGGCAAGGAGTAGGCCCCACGCGAACTGGGCAAGCCCGCAGGGGGAGGTAGCTCAATGTCCAACTCGAAGGGGTGACGTTAGCAAGCGCGTTCAAATTTTTTTTACCCACTCGCCAACGTTAAAAAAAATTTGCACTCGCATGCGCTGACGTCAGCCCTGCACGCCGCCCAACGGTAACACGCCACGTGGTGTGTTCTGGTGGCTTCGATCAGTTTTTTTCTGAAATCCAACGGGTGCTGTTTTTTTGGGCCAAAAAAATCTGAAAAAAAACCCAAAAAATTATGCAATTTTTTTCTATAAATACCAACCAATATCCTTCACTTTCAATACCAAATACTCATACATTTTCTTCTCCTTCTAATATTCTTCACTTTCTACACAACATTTTCTTCACTTCAAATTTTCATTTTTATTCACCATCTTTTGGCATCCTTCATTGAAGCCGAAGTTCCGTGGTCAACCATGGAAGATGTTTTGTTGTGTGAGTCTTGGGTCCAAGTTAGTCATTGTCCGATCACGAGCAATGAGATGAAGTTCTCTCATATGTGGACAAAAATTCATGCCGAATTTTTTGAAAAATCCGGGTCGGCTCGTAAGGAAATGGCATTGACTAGTAGGTGGAAACTTTTGAATAAAGAGTTTGGCAAATGGAGAGATGCGTTGGCAAAAGCGATGGACAACCATCGAAGCGGCCAAAATCTTAGCAATGAGGTATATTATTTGTAATTTCCGTTTTATTAAATTTAATGTCCTCATTTTTTTTAATGTTTCTTGAATTTCTAATACTTTTTTTTATTGTATGTTGCAACCCTAATATAAAAATTAATGTTTCTTGCAATTCTAATACTTTTTTTAAATGTATGTTGCAACCCTAATTTTTTTTAGTGTTTCTTGCATTTCCACAATATTTGCAATGTTTCTTGCATTTCCACTATTTTTTTGTTAATGTATCTTGCATTTTCAAATTTTATTTTAACGTTTCTTGCATTTCCAATTTTTATTTTAATGTTTCTTGCATAACTTGCATTTCCATTTTTTTAATAAATGTTTCTTGATTTCCAATCTATTTTTTTAATAGATTATGCAAGCACAAATGTGGTTTGGTGTTATTGGGCAAGGCAAAAAAACTTTCAACCATGACCAATGTTGGGAGGTGGTGAAGAATTGTAAAAGATTCAAAATTATTCCCACGGGCCCAGCCGTCGTGTTGAACGAGATGCCGCTCCATGATTCAACGCCATCGGATTCACCTATGGAATCCCCGATGAGTGAAAACTCACCAATCCAAAAGGAGCCGAGGCCAATTGGGAGAAAGGTGGCAAAGGCCAAGAAAGGGAGTAATTCTAGCAGTAATACATCTAAATTTTTGGAGGAAATTGCAAGGCAAAGCGCCATGAGAATTGAAATAGACTTGAAAACCCAAGAAGACGAGAGGGTCGTTCAAGTAGAATATGCAAAAGAAAGGGAGTATGTACGCAAACTAAACATTGAGAAGAAGTATCGGGAAACCATGGCCATGGATACAAGCCATATGTCCCCTGAAACAAAACAATTTTGGAAGCTAGAACGAAGAGATGTTATGAGAAGAAGGCTTTTCCGTGACCAAGACAATGGACCAAGCAACACCGATTGGTTAAATGATGAAAACCATTAAGTTAGTTTGCTTTTTTTTTTAATGTTTTGTTTAAAAAAAATAGTTGTAATTCATGTATTTTATTTTATTAGTAGTAATTTTTAATTACTTGTATTGGTTGTCTTTGAGTGATTAAAGAAAGCATTCAATAAAACTTCTTTTTATTCAAAACATTCCATACATCAAACAAAACATAATTAAAAATAAAAACACCACAACCAAAGCATGACTAAACAAAAAACCACAACCAAAGCATAAATAAAAAAAACCACAACTAAAGCATAACTAAAAATAAAACATAACCTAAACATAATTAAAATTAAAACTTCTTCATTTCACTTCATTCACCGTCATTGCCTTTCACCACCCATAAATGCTCCATCAAATCAACTTGACGTCGTTCATGAATAAAACTTGATTGCATCTACGTATATCGATCAATCATACGGGTCATGAAACGGCCGTCCCTAACCAACGGTTCATGCTCCAATGGTTCTCCACTTGGTCTCATGGGCCTTTCATAAATTCTTGTCAAGGTCGTGTTTATGGGATCCGGTTTGTACACGTATGCAGCATCGTAATCATACTCATCCTCCACAATCATGTTATGAAGGATGATGCAAGTCATCATTATGCTCCTCAGCACCTCATCATCAAGCATGCGCACCACACCCCTAATAATAAGCCACCTCGCTTGGAGGATACCAAAACACATCTCCACATCTTTTCTGTAACCCTCTTGATAGGCAGCAAATAATTTTTGCTTATGGGATCGAGGATGCAGAATTGATTTCACAAATGTAGTCCATCTCGGGTAGATGCCGTCTGCAAGATAATACCCATTCTAGCAGACGGTATTGTTGATTTATAGGTGATATTCGGGGCTCTACCTCTCAAAACATCGTTGAATATTGGGGATTGACCCAGCACGTTCAAGTCGTTTTGAGATTCGGCAACTCCGAAGAAAGCATGCTAAACCCATGTATCAAATCCAGCAACGGCTTCAAGGATGATACTTTTTTGCCCTTTCTGATTCTCATAGTCTCCTTGCCAAGCAGTTGGGCAATTCTTCCATTGCCAGTGCATGCAGTCGATGCTACCAATCATTCCTAGAAATCCTCGAGCTTCGGCTTTTTGTAGAAGCCGTTGGAGGTCCCTGGGTGTAGGTTTACGCAGGTAGTCCCTTGTGTACAGAGTTTCGACTGCATCACAAAATCTTACCAAGCTCCCCAAAGTAGTGGACTTCCCCATCCGGGCAATCTCATCCACCTAATCAGCAGATGAACCATACGCCAGCATTCGTATAATAGATGTAAGCTTTTGCTAGGGAAGAAGTCCCAAAACCCCAACAGCATCACACTTTTGAACAAAGTATTCATCATAATTGCAAATATCATGCATGATTTTATTGAACAAATGGGGTTACATTCTATATCGCATTCAAAAATCAACATTAGAGTACAGAGAAGTTGAGATAAAATAATCTTCCAGAAGATTCTTACCCCGAGAATGCCTATGTCTGTCCACATTCGGGCCACAGCAGACTTGTGAACCACGGCGGCTCTGGTTTTCTTCATCAAGCAAAGCCACTGCTATGAGAATTTGTTGATCTAGTTCTCTCTGCACCCTTTTGCCTGCAGCTCGTCTACGTCTTCTTTCTCTAGTTTCTTACTCTTGCCTCTCTAAGACCTCGTTCATGTCTGACATTGAGAATTGAGTATGAATTCTAAAATATGAGAAATGAAAATATAGAGAAGATATGGTGTGAGAGGTATGAGTTGAGCCTATGGTTTTATAGAAAAATTTAGGCAGATAGAGATGACACGTGACGCGATTTTAGTTGGTGAAAATCTTATTTAAAATTTGAAATTCAGATGAAATTTATCTGAAATTTGAAATTTAGATGGAATTTATATGAAATTTGAAATTCAAATGAAATTTATCTTAAATTTGAAATTCATATGAAATTTATCTTAAATTTGAAATTCATATGAAATTTATCTGAAATTTGAAATCGAAAATCTTATCCGAAAATTTTATCTGATTATGAGATATGAATTTTATAATAAATATTGACACATACGAACCCAAAAATCTTATCCAAATTAATTGTTTAGGTTACAAAACAAAAAACAAAAAATGAATAGTAGTTGCCATTTGCCATGGCAATGGGTGGAAACACACATTACTTTTTGAAAGAGCAGCCACTATTTACATGAATAGTAGCTGCTCTAGCTCACCCCCATAGCAAAGGGCAAATCGGTGGAGTTGCTCTTAAAGTAAATTAGAAAGAAGAAAACCCCTGAAACACTTGTTTAAAAAAAACCCCACGTGACTGGCATGTGAGTGACTGCAGTCACTGTACCACAGAAGGACTCATTTTTGAAATCAACGCCAGGTGGCTGATTTAACTGTAAAAGGAGCTGCATTGTCGCTCCCATTGTCATTGAGCTTCATGAACTTTAACCAGACCCCAAAAGAAGCATCTTTGCTCGATTGACAGTGCCGTCACAGTCCAAGCCAATTCCGCTTCTGACAATGAGGCCAGCCGAAGATGAAGAAAAAGAAGAACCCAGTAGTAGCAGCAAAAGGAAATTGCAAATGGTCACCACCTCACCCTTCAAACTCCCTGATGGTTGGTCCGTTGAAGAAAAGCGCCGTCCCCTTAGCAACAGTTGCAACCCCGGCCAAATCGACAGGGTCTCCTTCTCTCTTTCACTCTCTCAGTCTCTAAATTTGTTCAAAGTGTAAATGCATATATGCTTAAATGCTTTGCATGTGCATAGATGTTTTGATTTCTGGATGTGTGTCGTGTGCTATATGTTTGTATAAATGCCTGAGTTGTTCTTTGTTGTTGGGTTATTAGCAGGGTTTTGACTGGTATTAAAATTCATGTGATCACTAGATTCTGGGATGTTATTAATATTGCCTTTATGGGCCTTTCTCATTGCAGAGTAAAAACTTGGGCAACTTGAGGGCGGTTGATTTGATTGCTTTGGATTAATTGGGATAGATTTACTATTAAATGGCTCTGTTTGAATATCCGTAAAATGTTTTCCCAGAAAGAATTTTAAAAGGAAAATGGTTTGAGTTTAGGTTCACTACTAGCTGGCTCTATTTCGAGCCAATTGATCCTGTCAAGATTACTCTTTTTTGTATGAGAAGATCTGGGTTTTTCTTAAAACCCAATAAAATATTTAGGGTAAGGATACACTAAGTATAATAATAGTTGCACATGCTCTCTGATCCAGTAAAGGCTCCCCCTTTCTATAAGATATCTGTGTCTTAATGAGACCCAAGACACATCAGTTTTACCATCAAATAATGTTCTTTTCTCTCTTATTTTTTTTTTTTTCCTTTTACTCTCAATCTCATCGAGATAGCATAATGCTTAGCAATATTGATGTTTTATGCTACATATCCTACATTGGGTTTTTAGGCCACCCAGAACGATACCATAGCAGCCATCTAGCACTATCCAAATGGCTGTTATAAGTTTTTTGAAATGAAACTCTATGTTATCTACTATTCTAGAATGATTATGATAATCAAGAATGGGCATGCAGTTTTAGAATTTCCATTCTCCAACATGTGAATTATACAAATCTACTCCCCCCACACTTTTTAACTTTGTTGTGTATACTACTTCTTATTATGAATTCAAAACTAAGATTATTATGTTTTGAAGTTATTCTATTAAATCTTATGGGGTCAGGTCTGAGACCTTTCATCTAACCTTGCAGTATTACCATGATCCTGACACGGGACTTAAGTTTCGTTCACTGGCAGCTGTTCAAAGATACCTAACAGAAGGGCAAATTGATACACGTACCATAAGATCCAAACCAGGCAGTGAATGCACTGTGAGTTCTAGGACCTACTTACTTTTCAGTTATGAAAATATTTAGAATTCCTGTTAAAAATTATAATATTTAGAACTCACTCGCTAAAGGATTTCAAGTTTAGTTTTTGTGTTACTATAAGGATTACAGTGGGAAGATAAATTTACAACATAAACCCAGAAGTTATGCTTACTTCTAAATCACAAATTGAGGCCAATCTTGGTGATCTTACTGGATACAGGCAAACCCCTTCCAAGATATTGTCAAGAATATTGTTAGCTTTTGTTTCTTTTTCCATGAGAGAAGGAATAGGAGAATGATTTGGGCCCAAGCATAATGTCTTTGACTCTTGCTACATGGTTTGGTAGAGGGTTCACCAGATTAAGGTACCATAATTTTCAGTGTGATTTTCTTTCTTCTTTTAGGTACTGTACTTTTCAATATGATCCCTGAAGTAAATTTGATTATGCGTATGTATTTTAATTTCAGCCATTGTTACAATAGGTGTGCACAGATTAAGGGGGCAATAATTTGATGCACTTAAAAACGTAATAAAACTATAATCCTGTGGGGCCCTTTTGAATCCATAGGCAGGCAAAGGTAACCATGAGGAGGGAGTTGAATCATAAATGGATGTTAGAAGTATCTCTGGTCACCATATGGCAATGCCTAAATCATGAAGGGAAAAATCCTAATTGACAATGTCAATCTGCAGATGCAAAATACGCCGAGCACCAACAGGAACAATTCATCCTTTTTTACTACCTGATGATTGGGAGATTGAGGAAAAGAGACATTACAATTCTGCTGCCGTAGACAAGGTACCTGTTTTGTTTTAAAATATTGGCGGTTTTTCTCTTATATGTTGTAGAAAGGGTATATCTAGCTTGTACATGCTGAAAATACTTGCAGTCCGCAACACAGGGTGAAATTGCACAGATGCACGTTTCTGGGTGTGCATGCATATGCACTTTGCATACACATGTACAGATGTTGTCTTTACTATTGTAAAGCTGATCGCTCTTTGGGGTCACTGACTTCATCCAAAAAATATGTATTACCTCAACATACTTTAAATTTATAATTTAGTTTACTTAAATTAACTACAGAAAATGGTTATTGTTGAATATTAATGGAAAATGTCAAAAGAAGAGAGATTGTAAGGAACACGAGGAAAGAAGTTGGCAAAAGAATTTGAGAGAAGGAGAAGGAAAATTATGGCGTGAGTGCTGGTTTTTTTCATATAGAGCCTACAGTGAGATGTGCTTTATTCAAGATTTGTTTCTTCTTTCTACAGAATGAGCTTGACCGTATTGTGGTGGCATAACAATTGGCATTTGATAAAGTTTCCTGGTAGCCATTTAACTGCTCGTGTATGCCTTCCTTCAAAGAACATTCGAATACAACATTGTGCTGAACAGTTCTTATTGGGCGATCCAGTTGTTCTGAAAGAGAACATTATGATATTGGTTCTAGTATACCTTTCTATTTTTTATCGCTGGACATGAGTTAACGTGTGTTTTAATAAAACCTCAAAATCAGTTGCATTACTTTGCCATTGGTTATCACACTGCACTTCAGAAACATGAGAACTTTTATTTTTATTTTGTGCAGACTTATATTGGGCCAGGGACTGGACAACGGTTCCGTTCTTTAAGAGCTGGTGAGAGATATCTAACAGGAGCAAATGAAGATACTTCACTCAAGCCATTGGTACCTGCCAATAAGTCTAGTGTATGCTCCTTTACAATTACTGATTAAACAAAAGTTTGCTCCTCTATCCATGATCCTTGACCTTGTCCAGTTTGCTTGTGTTTCAGCTTTCCCCTGGTTCTGGCCATCAGAAGATGAAAAGTTTGGGTGAGATCCAGTCCCAGAAAGTTGTTTCTAGTTCTGCGAAGATAAATATTTCTGGTGAGAATGATAGACCCTCCAAGCTCAATTTCGGCATCCCACCAGCAAAAGTGAATTGGGTCCTCGGAGGTCCCAGGGAGGAGTATGTGGAACCCCTTCATGGAAGATTCAAAGGTCCCTGATTCTGTAAAGCAAAAGTGGTCCGAAACTTTTGTATCAGCCATTTATGGTGGAAACATTAGTCCTTCAAGCTTTTAAGTTATAACTGTTCTGCAAAGTGGAACTTCCGTAATCTATACTGTTTATGTGTGTATTTACTTTAGATGCTAGCCCATCCAAAGTTGCCAGATCCTTAAGTTTTTAAAGATTAATAGATGTATGAATGTTAGATGCAATTGTGAGGAGGTGGTGATATGCATATACAAATCAGCAGTTGGAGCATAAAAAACGAGTGTACATTTGAAGTACCATTTTGGTGATGAATGCAAAATGTTTTGGGTGGACTGAATGCAAAACATTGTTCATGATGAGGAAGCTTAGTTCAAAAAAATTCATTGATCCCAAACTCAGTTTGAATTTAATGACTAGCATCTGATGGGAAAATGTGTGTGTTTAAAGCTAGATTGAGTTTCTGGTGAAGCATATTCGAGTTGAGGATCTTTCCAGTACAAAACTGTCTTGCTGATTGTAGTTTCAGGCACTTCTCTCAACCCTTTTAATTGTCATATAGTTCATGTGACACCCAACAAATTTTGAGAAAAAAAAGAAGCAAACCATAAGACAATAGCACATCATTCCACTGAGCGATCTGACATCAAAACGAAGCCGTCCAAAGAATAAAACAATTTGAACCATATTATCAGATCACACCTCTGAAGTAGAACTCTCTTGTACTTGTAAGTTCGCATTAGTTATAACTTATATATGGTCTGTAATTATGGAACAAGTCCATTATTCCCTTGAGCAACTTACGTTTACTGTATTACAAGATCACATTCTCTCAGGGGCTCACCTGCTAACTAAACAGCCTAAAAGTCAAAAATAAAACACAGGAAAATCTGACTTCAGCTCTATATAATTTTCAGTATGAAACATGTTGTAAAAGAACTTTGAAACTGAAGACTACAGAAAATCCTTAATACCTAAAACACTTATTAGAAATGGAAAATAATCAAGGTTGCATTGGCATCCTTCCAGATAAGTAGAGGGACAGAGTATCTCTCAGATGAACACCGTTTACGTCGACAGTTCCACAAATCTGTTGGTGGTAAGCTGAGTCGTGCTTGTGAGACAAAGGCATTTCATCTTGCACCTCATCTTCCATATCGATAACAATGTTATGAAGCAAGCAGCAAACAAGAATGATCCTTGGCAATCTATGTTTGTCAGGTCTCCACATCACTCCTTGAATGATCCTCCACTTGTCCTTCAACCTTGCAAATGCTCTATGCGCAACCATCCGGGTAGCATAATGCCTCTTATTGAACTCAGTTTTCGGCTCTGGAAGTTCTTTCCCTTCATAGGGGGTTACAAGATAGGGCAGTAAAGGAAAGCCCAAATCCCCAATTATGTACTCCCGTATATCCAATCCTTTGGAGAGGTCTAATATTTTCCCATTCAACCTCTCACCTCTATCACAGAGTTCATAAAAATTTGAACTCTGAAACACTGTCCAATCCTTCATCTTTCCTGGCCATCCAGTTACTATGTCCCGAAACCTCATGTCAGGGTCCACAATGGCTTGTAAGACCATGCTGTGATTCTTCTCTTGATCGAGCCACGCATCACTTGTGGGGTCTGAAGCAGGCAAACACATCGTGATGTGGGTAGTATCAACAACACCACAACAATTAGGAAAGCCTCGTATTTTCTGAAATTTGGATTTAATTTCTGACATTTCTGCTTCAGTGGAGGGCCATTGCAGGTGGTGAAGTCCTCTTTCTTCCATGGCTTCCACAAAACGCCAGGTCACTTGAGACACAGTTGAGTGGTTCACCCCAAATGCATCACCAATTGTCACTAGTGACTCACCAGAGCTCAGTCTTCTTAAAGCTACAGCTACTTGATCGGACAAACACAAGGGCTTACCATTTGTAAACACAAAATGTGCTGATTTAGCCAGCATATCTTCATTCACAAGTGAACATATGTAGTCAAAGGTTTTCCTAGAAACCTTAAAAACAGATTCAAACTTGTCTAAACCCTTTGCTGGAGACTGAAGACCTGCAGACAAGACGGGAGAGAGGAGGAATTTTACTATTCGGAACGTGGACGATTTAGATTTTACTTTGAATGCTTTAAAGGAGTATTTTCACAACAATAGAAGCAAAAATAATCTCAAATACCACGACAGCGTAATTTACATACAAATAATTCCAACATGACTCATGCAAAGTATGGTTGACACTAGGAGTTACAGATATATATATATATATATATATATATATATATATATATATATATATATTGTGTATGACATGATATAGTTGTTCAACTGAATCAAAACATGAAATTAATTTGTTCTCATTTCTCAGCAACAAGTTTTGTTATAATAATAACACTCTGGTTGATCATGTCCTTATAAAAGGACTCACTCATAAGTTTGATCACTACTCTAAACCAAAATTATCATGGTGAACTGCTGAAGTCAAAACAAATGCAAGCACAACCTAGCCTCTACCTACATCAAGGGAATTTAGATAGTACATACCACACTTCTGATGAATTTCTTTTTAGTTAAGGATGATGCAGTTATGACTTTAAGACTTACCTATTGATTAAGTAAAAAAAAAATTATAAGTGATCAAGAAAATGTTAGTTTTCTGTCTACATTTATTTGATTTCATCACTTTCCCTGCATGTGTGACTATGTTCATCCAATCAAATACACTTTCCAAACTCATCTACCACATATACCATTATGTCTGTTGAACTTGGCATATAGAGTGCACACTTCAAGGCCATAAAATACTATTCTTACCCAGCTGAAGCACTTTGTCTCTTTTCTTTTTTTTTCCTTTTTAAAGGGGGTAGGGGTTTATGCCTCATGTTCAACCTTAACTTTCAATGATGCCCTTAAACATTTTGTAGAATTTCTAGTTAGCAAAATTGAGAAAAGACAACTTAACTGGACTGGACCATTAAAACAGAACTCATTACTCTTGTGAAAGCTTATCAAAAGAACTTAAGGGATTATTACAGCTTATTGAAAAACAAGAGGCAGAGAAATGAGGTGAAAGCATATGTGGGGGTTTAGAATGGTAAGCTATGATAGTTCTTGTTGTGTGGCAGGATAACATATTCTAGATCAGAATGAGGTTCGTGACATATATAAGATTAATATAGTTTAAGCATGTAGGCTATATGCAACTATATATTGGCAAACTCAAAGCATACTAAGAATAGTTGCTTCAAGTTAAGTACTCCTAAGAAATTAACCAACAGTTGTTGAGAAAGATCAGAAGGAACTCACAAATGCGTTTATAATATAGTATATACAAAAATTAACAAAACAGTTCTTTCACAGTAACAAACTTCAAATGCTTCCCTGCTTGAGGAAAAAAAAAAAGAATCTTATGAATTCCACTAAAAATTCTGCCCCACAACTCCATATAAAATCAAATAAAACCTAAAAGTATTCTTTTTGTTTCTTTTGAGTTCCTTATATCATACCCTCTGAATAATGTAGAAACTTCCAAACATTTTGTACCTAAGTCTCTCTACATCCAGCTCCACCATTCAGTGGCAGAATGCTTATTAATTCTAATATCATTCAAAATAAATAAATATCATGTGTTGCTCAAACTAAATTTAAACTATTAAAAGAACTATTTTGTCATTTATATGATACTTGGACAGTAGAAGCGAAGAAACAAAATTTTTAAAAAGAAACCTAAACATTTTAGACACCTATATGTAGAGAGAGTTGTGTATAAGTCTTCCGCGGCTGGTAGCTAGTAGCAGACTCCAATTACCTCAATTTTGGATTACAGATGTGACCTTCAAGCACAGCTAGTAAGTTTTTTCAAAGGTGAAGTAACAAAGACAAAATTCGAAAGAAAAGAAGGACTCGCGTTTACGAAATTCAGCTGTTATACCAAGATGAGTTAGACACTACTGACGTCTTGATTGTATAATCCAATAAGTTATTACATAACCTGTTAAATATAAGGTTCACATAAGCTGCAGGCATTGTCCAAGGACCTAAATACTGTTATTAACTAATTATCTTAGATTTCTTTACAAGCCTGTCAATGTTATGTATAGTATAATCTTATCCTTTCCAATATTCAAGAAGGCAATAAAACCAGAATGGTAGGTAAAGGAACAGCCTTAAAGTCAGATTAGGGATCTTCCTCGGATTTGAATAAATACATTGCAATATATCAACACACAAGTTAAATGAGAAATAAAACATAAACCCAATTTGAATTAGACAATCAATTTGAAGCATCAACCGGAGGTTCATCAAACATGAAAAGAACATACATACGCAACATAATATCACAATTGTCAACAAAAGCTGTATATAAAGCAGCATATCATAAACCAAATAGACAAACGAACAGAAACAAATACAGTAAAGCAATCAAAATATCAAAGAAAATAATACCATTGATTCTCTTGGAGAATTCATCCCACCAATCCACAGGACCTTCCTTCTCTGATGACCCAGAACCAGAAGCATTTTCTTCAGGCTTCTTATCTGCCTTCTTTCTCTTCCTGACCCCCCTCACAGGACCCATCAGCGCACAGACACTAAATCGAATGAAAACCCAGAAACCCACCAGCTTCAAACAACAAGAAGCATATACAGCCTGCTAGAATTCACAGAAAAAATCAACACCCATTTGCCATGATACAGATATGTGTTCACCAACAAACAAAGAGAGGCATAGAGATCAACAGAGAATGAGGAATATCAACAACTAGTCTACGACATGCAAAAGCAAAAGAGTTTGTAAATAGCTACAGCTAGTTGCAGTGTGTTAATGGCTGTGTGAAAGTTTTTGAAACGTGCAAGAAAATAGAGAGCTTGATTAAATAAGAAGACGAAACAAACAGAGAAGCTGTGTAGGAAGTGATAGAAAATCCAAGCTACATATGTGGGTTGGTGTTTGTTTAAGACAATGTGGCAGAACAAGCGAAAGACATGGACATTGCTACTTTGGCTACAGATTATATCTATATTTACCAGCACACACAGAGAGTTCAGAGAGAGAGAGATGTGTACTTTAGAGAGGTTTTTGCTTAAATTGCCTCGAGTCTTCCCTCAAATTTAACAAAAACCAGAAAGCAATTTTCTCATGCTTTTCGATTTATATGTGTCGGATGAACTAATTGAGGGTCAAGTTACAACGTGAAATGACATATATGCCATTAACTCCTAACCTTGGCCAATTCCTGTAATGGAAAAGGATTGTAATTCTGTTATACATGGCAACATGGAAAGGTGGATATTTTATACCCTCCACCACTATGCTTTATTCTTTTTTATTTTCCTTTCTTTTTTAAAAAAAAAATTTCCCCTTCTTTTATAAGAAAAAAACCTCCAAACTATCAATTTTTTTTTTCTTGTGAAAGTATTTTTTTCTTTTGAAAATCCTTTTTTTTTATACTACCACTAAATATTTAAGGGCATCTCCAACATTTTTGGAAGTCTAAAATAGATGAGTCACATTAGAAAAACTCTCTCCAACAGCCTCTTCAACTTTAATCATCAACAGTGTCAACCTTGAGCCAGGGCTGAAAGTGCGACCGAGGGCCCCAATTTTTTTTATATGAGGTCAGAGTTTTTTTTTACTACTTATATAGATAACTGCAGCATTATTACTAAATTTAACTCCAGCACCAGTGGTTTAAGTAGTGTTTTAATTCCAATAAAATATGACTTTTTTTTTTGGTCGAAGTGAATGATTCTTCTTTAGTACTTCAGTTTTGGATTTTTTTTTTTTCAATCCTTTCTTATATACAGAAAATAAATTATATACGTATGATATATAAACTATTTTATTTATTTATAAAAGTTTCCTTTTTTTAATACTCTATACACACATGTAAATAAAAATTAAATTATTTTTGTTGAGTGCAGGTTTACATAGGGTCTATTTTTAGTATCGACATGGGCCTTCAAAATCTAAGGACCGACCCTGGTCATCAAAACTGCAACCTCTTTCTCTCTCTTCAGGACGGCTAAGTTGACGTTGGCTCTTCAAACATTTAATTTTACTTTGGAAAAACAAAACCTACCTTGAAAATGTTAAAAACATTCTTTTTTTTTATTTTCATATAATAAATTTTTAGACATTTTTCATGCTTTTCCATGATATTGCATTAATTGAATTGAAGAGTCTATTAAAGCAAAAACTATTCAAGTAGCAAATAATGTTTTCAAATTATCACGTGAGTCAACAAACTTTAATTTGAAAATTTTTATTTGTTACTACTATTGAATATGCTCTAAGAGAAACTTATTCTTTCATCATTAGAGCATGACCAGTGGGGGGGTGTATAAGGGGGTGTATAGCACATTTACATCTTATTTGGCCGGAAACGCATGCAATGGTTAGGTGTATATGGATGTAAAAATACATTGAGTGGCGGAGATGCAAAAAAAAATGGATGTTTACATCTATTTTTACATCTTCAAAATGGGTCCCACTGGTGAGAAAAGTAGGAGAGAGAAGAGAAAAGTATGAGAGAAAATAATTTTTCTTGTTGGTGGGCCACTTTGCATGTGGGAGTGATGTGCTTGTAGCCGTTGGATTTGCATACATCCTTGAATTTACATCTTCCTCATTGGAGCAAAAATCACATTTACACTCCCCGGAGGTGTAAAGGGGATGTAAAAGTGGCTTTACACCCCGAAAATACACCCCCCCACTGGTGATGCTCTTAGGGGAGTGCAAAATTTGATATTAATTATTTGCGCTGTCCAATTATGCTAACACTTGTACTCTCCTTTATTAATGCACTTAAAACTAAAAATTCTTATCTTAATTTCGTATTATTTGTTTTTTTTAAAATATATTTTTATTATGAATTTGGTAAGTACACACGTTAATCTCCCATCTGTCACTCATGCAGATTCTTAGTTATTTGACTCGTGTGAGCCTATTCTGGGCTCCAATAATGCCCAAGTGTAACACACTCTTGAATGAAACATCGCGAATAACACTCTTCTTTGTCTAATGTATAGGATGGTCAATTGAAAAACGAGGAAAGGAATGCGCATGTATGGGATTTTGTCCCTATGATCTCTTTTTTATGAACCATCTTTTACTTTTGAAAATATAAATTAGCTCGTAAGGTAAGTCCCATCCATCCAAATTTCAAATTATGTTCGGATTCAATCCTTCCCGAGAGCATCTCTAGGGCAGTATGCAAATGAGTAAGTCAGCCTTGTTTGTCTTGCTACATAAGCATTTTCCTCCTCCAAATGAATACGCATTCAAGTAGACAAAATTTACATATTTCCTCCAATAAAACAATGTTGCACATATTACTATAACAATAGGTATATTGAAGATACAAAAAAAGTAAATAATATATTTATGGTTGGTACAATTTCATTGCATCGACCATTGAAGTGACCAACTTTTTTCATAAGACAAATGGCTTGGCAACATACCGCCTTACTTCATTTGCATACCCCCCTTAAAAATTTGTGTTGATTACCGCATTTTTTCTGTATGTTAATATTGATTTGCAATGATTGACCTAGTGATAACAATTTAAGCTTTAATGAATGTTTTGTGGTAGGGAGACATGAATAAATGCTTTGTGCCTGACGAACCGTTTACTTACATTGAGCTTTATTGGATAGTGCGTGTCGTTTTGCTGCAGCAGATGAAGCCTAAATGCATCAATGCATGCATCATTACATTTGTGCCTACCTACTACCCTTTATGGAGCAATTAAGCTTATCAACAGAGTAGATGATGGAAAAGCCCAATTTGTTGCAGCAGAAGGACAATTCTGAAAGGCAAAATAAAAATTTAAAAAAAAAAAAAAAAAAAAAAAACCAGTGTAAGATATTAGGGCAGTGATTGTTTTGAAGGAAGACTAGAAGCAAACCTTTGTTTACTTGTATGGCTCTATATCTATTAAATTTTTAGTTTTTGGTGGTAGAAAAACCCAGAAATAGCCTTTTGGTTTGTGGTGATGTATATATGACAATGGACTAGTCATGGACTTTGAGCTTGGGTTAATAAGAAATAAAGCGGCCCATACCATAAATGGGCATGGATACTTGGGTTTCATGGATTGTAATCCATGGTCAAATATTTCATTTCAGATGAGAAAGACTTAAAGAGACATAATTCTCATTTACATGGACTATGATTCAAAATTGCTTGCAGTCTTGTACAACACAACTTGCCAAGCTTAAGCCCACACAATTTTTTTTTTAATAAAAGTGATATTCTACTTTAATTTAATCTAAATTACAAGAATGAGGATTCGAACTCGAGTGTAGAGTGGGGAGCACATCCGCTCTAACCCACTTGGCTAAGCTCATGCCTGCTTAAGCCAACACCATTTTAAAGTGAAAATTATTGACCCAGCTTTACCAAAATACATCTAGACGAATAAAGCTGTTGAAGTTCAAGTTCTCATTTTGATTGAAAAACTTGATAACTGGAGTTGACAAGAAGGAAAGATGTTGCCCTGTAACTCCTTTTCCAACTCTCACTCTCCTGTTGTGTCATCTATAATATTGAGTACATGGGGTGGCACCACAGTGGAAAAATGGGTCAAACTCTCCCTTCCCTTCCAAGTGCATCCGGATTCAATTTACGTAGAACAATTGAGGAAACCCAATGTATTACTCTCCCTCCCCCCCCTTATCAAATGACAAAAAATCTATAATATTATGAGATTCATGTAAGAAAGAAGTTAACACAAAAATAACCCTAAATACGACATTTTCTTAACCACACATTATATGGCAGGTGAGGTTCACTATTTACATTGATTAGTGGAGCCCAAGTTGTTAATAAACACATCACTTGTGACAAGGGAAAAAAAATGCAACCCACGAGCCTCTAGCATTAGTTGGACCCGAAAATACACCATAGTGAACACAACATGGAACATTCCATTTGAAATTGTCTAAAAAATATACATGACTCTTTCTTACCTATTATCTGTTCATCAAACTTTGATATGTGCTTAATAATTTTATTTTTACATGTTCGTCAAATTGTGATTTGTGTGACATAAGAAGTAGAACATGAGGCAAGTATAGTGTGCTTGTCTAAATACCATGTGCTAAACTCTATATATCAAACAGTTTTGTGATAGAAACAAGTCTACTTTTCTACATCATTCCATTATAAAATGCGTCTTGGAAGAACCACAAAAACCATTGCCTCTCCAATTTCTAAAGCATGGCTCACGTGGGTGCTTAAAAACGATGCATTTTGAAGCTGCGGCCAAAGTATATATATAGACGGCAATACCTAGGATAGGACTTAATTCTATTTCCCAAGTTCCAAAGTCTCATAAAAAAGGCTTAGACTCGAGCACCATTTACCGAATTTAAGGAACAAAATTCAGCACCCCACAAACACCAAGGAACCTAATATTTTGACCCAAAACGCAAAACTCAAGATGGACAATCACATAGTTTCAACACTACTAGCTTTATCAGATTCCTACACACCCCATATGCTTTTCACCACCTCAATGCTTGTACCTTGTGCCGTGACTTGCAATGTGCTAGCTAAGCTAAAGTTAAGCTGCCGAGTATTTTGCCTATGCTTCTCGTTATCATTCAGTCGCCTCCTTTTTGTCTTCAAGATGGCATTTTTTTTCTCTATAACCTATGCTTCCAATTTCAAGCTACAATTTACAAAAAGTGAGGTGCCAATGTGCCCCATGTACTACACAAAATAGGATTTTGCCAAGATCAGTTATTCACGTGTACATTCTAGCTGATGATAAGATATGATGAGCCCTACATGTTCAATTATTAGACATTGTCCACACGTGTATGGGCGACTAACCGTAACACAGCTCCACAACCTACTCAAGTCTTTTGCTCCCTGCTCCCTGCTCCCTGATCATTACTGCTGACATTGTTCGAAGAGATGATGTAGTTGCTTTCCTTCTTAGTGGGTAGTGCCTTTTGTTTTCTGGGTATGCATTTTGCTCTCACTCCACCTTTCTCTGTTTCTTCCAATTGCAACTGTGCACTCCTGCAAAGCCATTCATATTTAAAATTAATTAAAACATTCAAGTTAGATTATTAATATCAACAACTATTAGTCAAAAAAAATTATGTCATCAAAAAATAAAATTAAGGAAGAAGGAAAAGAATGCAGTCAATTTATGACATCAAACAAGTCAACTCCCTCAATTAAACAAACACTAATTTGACTCTCTGCATGAATGAAAACTTGAGAAGGATGTTCACGTGAAGAACTCACGGAATTGAATTCCATTTTTGTCTCCCACTGAATATTTTTTTAATTAAACCCTAAAACTGCAAACTGTAATCTGCGTGATGGATTATGTGGCCCCACATTTTATATATAACAAAGCTCCTTAATCGCTTAAGTTAAACAATCCGAGTTTAAGTAAAACAACTACATCACAATCACAGTGCGTTGTCAAGATGACTATCAGTCTGCGCCAAGATGAGGAGGCAGCCAGCTGGCTATATGTCAAACGCCGTACGAATCTTTCATTCAAATAGAAAAAAGGCAGACCAAATGGGCTATCAGAGAATCAAAATAAAATTCTGACCAGCCTCCCCAGAAAGCCAGGGAAAGAAACCAGAAGATGTACACTTGCTAACAAGCACTTTCAAAGTGAAACTTCAAATCAACTTTTCCTACATGCACCTATCAATGCAGATGCTTCTTGGTTAAAATTTGTGCCTACTTTTTACCCAAACCTTCCTAGGTGACTCAAAGCAAAATTAACAACACCACCAATGAAGACTATGTTTTATCCCTAACAAGAAGAGTAATCTTACAGTTATCACATAAATTAATTACATTATACATTACATTTCTCACAAAGATAAAAACTTTTGGCATGTCATAAGCAACTCTTGACAATACGTAATTAGCTTAGAATATAGTTACAGGATATCCTCAGTGTACATAAGTTTTTCTCCCCCATATGATATTGGGACCCACATATTGCAAGAAGAAAGTTGTATATAACAAACACATACAATAGTTTTCACAAAGATCCAAGAGACCCACTTGCATATTTCTCACATTGTCACATCTCTTTGTTAATACTAGTTTAATGACTTCATTTGTGTGCAATTAGGGAGAACCAGTTGTAAATGCAATAATTTTGAACTGACAATTATTAGTGTGTTAATAATATATTACTTAACTAGATGACATTCCTTTAGATTATAAGTTGATGGTTCTCATTTATCACACATATAGCAAGCCCATATAGGCCTCATATCATTTGGGGAAAAATAATTATTGTAGATATGACAGTATGATTAAGAGGCTACGACCCTACACCATCAATGCTTCCATAACGTTGACATTGCTAAAGAGCATAAAGAATAAAAAAAGTACAACCTAAAATAGAAAATGGAACAACCAAGCACACAAAAATTTGAATGCGGAAGCGACTTACCGATCTGCATTGTAAGAAGACGACCTCTTCAAAGCTGGAACCGCCTCTTTCTTTGTCTCAATGAAGCTCCCGCTAAAATACTCCTTATCTTCCAATTTTACCCCCGCGAAATTTGAAATTACCGACTCAGTCCCCACCTGATTCCCCGCTCCGCCACGTGGCAGCCTAGCCTTGTAATGCCCAATCAGCGAGAATCCCTGCTCCCTCACCGCCGTAGACCCGCAGTCCCTGAACGAGATCGAGCCGCACGATAGCAACTGCATCAGGACCGACGAGGCCTTCATCTTGCCACCTGGACAAACCTCCGCCGTCCTATGTAAACCGTCATCGCTCGCCCCGTTCGTGCAGATCACCAGCCGTCCATCCGCTTTCATCAGCGACTCGAGAGTTTCGGGGCTAGAATCCGACGGCGGAGGCGAAATTTCGTCTCGGCTCAGCTCCGTACTCTGACTATGAATCTGAAGCACCTCTTGTTGACTTTGACCTTGAAGTTTGTCGTCGCGCTCTTCTCGAACGACACGTCGTCGGTGCCGCTTGTCGTCGGTCTGAGTCGACGCGTCGGCGGCGGCTTTGCCGGTGGACTCGCCGACAGACTCGGTCTTGTACACCTTGTACTCGTTCAAGTCAACCGAGCTCCAGGACTGGTTTCGCCGGCGCACGATCAACGGAGAATCGAAATCGTCTCCGGACTTTTCAGCCTCCGGCGGAGGTCTCAGGGACCTCGACGACGCCGATTCGAGAGCCAGAGAGTTCGCAGGCGGGTCGAGAAGCTCCGAGCCTTTGAGAACGTACTCGTGGCCGTGCGACGGGTGTATGAAATCGTTCTCCGACAAATCGTGCCAAACGAAGCCGGTTTTGTAGCTCCTGAAATTGAAATTTCAAAGAAGTCAAAAGATGATGGGACGGTGGAGGCAAATCAGTAATTAGATCGGACGGTGGCGAGCTCGTACCGTTTGGAAGACCAGGAGTAGAGAGAAGCCATGCCTTTGCCACGTAGCAAGTTCAAGCGGTTAATGACATCTGTGGAGAGAGAAACATACAAAATTCATGTGATTTGAGAACTTGAGGGAGTGTTTCGTTGGTGAGAAAGTAGAGAGAAAATCATAAAATCGTATAATTTAGTTACCTCTGAGAAAGAGACCTCGAGGAGAGGAGAGAGGGACTTCCATGAAGTGAGGGTGCTCGAGCTGGCCGTTCCTGGAGAGATAGTAAACGACGGGGACTTTTCTCGGAGTCATGGCGAGGTTGGGAGTTTCAGTACTGGAAGTCCGGTTAGGGCTGGTTTCCGAGTCTCGCCATTTACTGGGGATTTGGAGGTGGGAGGATCGGCCTCTGGAAGTGACAGCCATGTCTCTGTGTTAACAGAAAGTTGGAATCAGAGAAGGATGTTTGGTTACCGAGAAAATTATGTGGCAGCAGCGGTTGAGAGAAAGTGCGGGAAATTAGTGACTAATGGGGAACGAGCAGCTGGGAGAGAAAATGGGAGGAGGGGTTGGCATGTGTTTATATATGGAGAAGAAAGAGGAAGGTGTGAATGGAAATTTTTTGGAGGGCAGATGTATTCAAAATGGGGATGCGGCAGACAAGCGCTACCAAACAAATACGGTTTTAGATTTCAGAACCTTTGGCAATACCGATCACCCCTCACTTTAAATTCAATTTTTTTAAAATTTTAGATCTAAAGGGCAAATGTACCGTATTATGTCGTTTGCAAAAAAAAAAAAAATTTACATTAACAATAATACAATTAATCATTTATTTTATTTTTAGCGACTCTAGGTATTTTTTTTTCTCCCATTAATTATTTTTTGAGAGATTTCTCCAATTAATTAATAGTGGGTGATGAAGACAGATGAATTTTATTATAAATGGGGGTAAAGGTGTAATCCAAATGTAACGTAAACTTGGAGTAAGAAATCCAAATTAGTTCATTTTAAGCAAGAAAAAAAACTTGATAATATATGCTCAAGATTATGAAATTAGGTCAGTTTTTCCTAATAAATGTTAGAAGAATTTGGTATACCTAATTTCTTAGAGCATCTCCAACCGAAATGTCAAATCCAACGTGGCAAGTTTTGACAAAAAAATTTGACAATTTTAAGCCTCCAACCGTTATGTCAAATTCTAGTTGGATTGACATCATTCACTTTTGCTGTCAAAAATGACAGCCCATAAGTTGAGATGTCTTTTTTTATTTAATTATTATTTTAATGCTAGGCCCACTCCTTCTCTCCTCCTCCATATACAATTTTTACCCTATTTAATATCTTACTCTTAAATATTGAGCCCACTTGCCTTTAAAACTAATAAAATAATATATATATTTGACATATCGGTTGGATAAAGAGTTTTACAATATGTCAAATTGCCACATAAGCCATCAAATTTAAATTTGATGTTTGGAATTTGACATCTCCCTTGGAGATGCTCTTATATAATCAAGGATGTGGACAGTTGAGGGAATAATATGTCCTTCTTAGGACATTCATTGTAATTAAGGGAATTGTTTTGTTTTTAAACTTCACGAAGCAAATGGTGTAGCACACAAGTTAGTTACGTCTGCTTTAACTTGTGTGAACATTGTTATATGATTTGAAGTAATTCTGATATTAAGCAGGATACTCTTTCAAGTTATGAATGTAGATGAGACCATACTTCATATCCCGTTTATAAGATTTTGATTATAAATAAAGCACTTTCATACCCTCGAGAATTCCTAAGAAATTAGTTAATTAATTTTAAGCAACAAACAAGGATGAAGATCTTTGTGCAATGCAACTCATGCAATCTTATAAATAGTCTTATTGCAATTCCTCCCGTCCACATCGTTTTAGACGTGTTTTCTTGGGCTCATTCCCTCTTAATAATATTCAACGAAAAAACCTTCTTACAAAATTCAAACACACTAGATGGGTTGACTATTCATGTTTGTTGGTTTGTTTAATTGTTTCCTTGGACCACCTAACTTTGACTACGAGGCCTTAATTGCGTTTTCAACGTCCTTTCCGCACCTCTGAAACGTAACTAGAAACCGAGTGGACCCCAGCAGACGTGGCGTGCCCTCCTAAACCTAAATCGTTGACCCTTTTTATAATTCAATGGAAAATGAATTTGATCCATATACCCATGAACATGATGAATCATGATAGTGTCTTGATTTGATTGGACAGCTCTGATTAGAGTTTGAGGAAACGTGGACGGGCCTGATCAAAAGAGGCGCTTCGGAGAAGTACATAAGATCTGGGGGAAGATGCAGTGAAATCTTTAGGTGGGCTGTCTTGTAGTCCTTGTCATCATCGTTCCTTGATCTTCTCTGGTACACTGAAACGTCGTCGTTGTCTGGCGTACCGTGAACGTTTGAGAGTAGGGAAGTAATGTGGTGGACCCCAGTATCCCGCAGTATTTCTGTTAAGACCCAGCTGAGCTGAGAGCTGCGGACAAACTTAAACTTTCTTCTTTTTCCTTTTTGGGGTCTCATTTCAAATTCAATTGCTAATTAATTAGAACGGGTCGTTTTGGTCCAAGTTATCGGCAAAATAGTCCAAAGTTCTAGATGCATATTTTCCATGAGACTGAAGGAGCATTGGCACGTGGGAAGGGGCACATGCATTCATGCAACGACTCTAGGTAAAAATCACATTCACATTGCATTGGCCCAATTCAGCAGAAATGTGCACTCCGTCGTCTTGTCTCCTCCACCGACTCAACACCATCTTATATTGATGAATAAACAAATGCAAGCATATTTCTTTTAGGCATAATTGGACTCATGATTTCTGAATTTACTTTTCGATCCTCTAATTCGACTTCGTGTGACATGTAACATCTTATTGTCAAATTTGTCAAAAATTTCATTCAAGTTAGGGGTAAAATAGTCATTTCACGTATTTTCTTGTTAGTTCCCATAGTTTTGACTTATGTTTTTCCTGTAGTGTTGTGTGTATAAAATTGACAGAGCCAGTTAAGGCCCACAATGGTCACATATCATTTTGAAAATCTATATTTATGTATGTTATATTCAAGTTATTTTTATAATTATCATTACCCATAACTCTTTTCGCAAATGTAAATTGTCTACAAAGAACATGAATATGATTTGCTGAGAATCCGTGACACGTAATAATTTGTAAAAATGACTTACAATTGAGCTTAAAGGTCCATGACACACTTGATAATTTGTATGGAAAAAAAATCATAGTTTGATCTGATGGATACAGAGGGCCAATGATGTAATCATTTCTAACTTGAAGAAGACCATTTTAATAATTTTTAAAAGATAAGAATCAAACTGTTGCGTATCTCGCCCGTGTATTTGTTTATTGGTGTTCACAAATGGGCATTCATGTTCATTGTTGTATTTCCTCTAATACAGACATCTAATCCAATAATTTTAGTACTTCACTTAGCAAGCATCCACACTTTAAACACTCATGAGGCACGACATTTTTTGTGACCAGGACCTCTTACTAATGATGATGCTTTTGTGAACCCAGCTTCATCTATCAATATCAGACATGTTCAGGGGAACTGAGATTACCTCACCACTTTCGCCTTTTGTCATTCTTTTTGCCTTCTTATTTAATATATTATAGTTGAATTACAAACCACTTTGTACAAGACCATTTCATAGATGACAAATGTAAAGATTGTATTCAATCTAATATTGGGTCCCTACTGCACCCATCGCGGGTTCTAGTGTTCGTTTTATTGAGAGTATCTCACGTCAAAAGATAAACACTATTTTAGTGCCTCAAAGATAATATGCATTTTCATGTATGGCTGATTAGTTTTGAATTGGATGTTTACATTCTGATATAGTATTTACGTGTTAGATAATGCTTAAAAATTCTTCAATCTCCATTCATTGGCAGTTGATCTCGAGTTGTATGCTCAACGGTAAACCCATGAATATCAGTGCTTGTAATTTTGGAATAACTTTGAAGGACCAAGGACCTTTTTTTTGCATGGAAGAGTTACTAGGCCGGTGGAGTGACATAAATGGATCTAGCTTGCGTAAGCTGTTCCTGTGATATATGCACTTTATTTATGGTTGGCTATAAGGGGCAAACTACTCTCCCCACAATGATTCTACCTCTACAATTTTCCATGGTGTTGCAGAACCCCATACTTCAATTTTCTTCGATTGCTCTCTTGTATTGAATTCTTGTGGTCCTTGGCTGCACTTCATTGGCAGACAAACTACACCCCGCATGCAGTTCTTTAGAAGCTCTGCCTGTAAACCAGTACTGTATAATTATTTGGAACTAAAGAAATTACTACAGGAATTTCAAATGGGATAATAAACCTTCCCTTTGATTCTTGAATACATCACCTACTTACTACAACCATTAGATGCAAGCTATGCGAACCCAAATGCAAGTCCTGCCCTGCAAATCTTGCTGCAAAAAATTATTCCAAATCTGTTTGATGATGTGGTAATTTAACATAAGCTGCCTGCAGTTGATTAATTACGTAACAAGAAAGACACACTCAACTACAAAATAAAACAGGAAAAAACAAGTCTACCAAAATCCCACTTTTACTTTGGAGCCAATAGACCCTTTCTACATTAGTATATACCATGACTCGCAATAAGTTTCCTGCTTGTTGAATTTCCATTACAATACTGTGAATGGAGAATAAATATTCACTTCAATCCACATGAGGCATCGGGTAGCGGCACAAGGGGCACAAGTTACTGGTTTCCAACCACTGAACAATGCAACCTGCATGATAATCATGTGAGCAGGGCAAGTAAATAACTTCAACACCAGCTTCAAAGTTCTTCATACAAATAACACACTTCCCCTTGGCTTCAGAGCTGTCCAGTCTCACCTTCTTCAAACTGTCAATAGACGATTTAGTTGCAGGGATAGGCTTCACTTCATGTGTTTCCACGGATTCCCTTGTAACCCTTTCAATCACATCTTCTGCATTAATAACATTTCTGCTCATTCGCAAAGTCACCTCCTCTATCTCCACAACAATAGGCAGCCTGCAGAGAGTTGATTCAACCGCATTAAGTACTTTTCCCACTAAAGATGGCTGCTCATCTAGTGGGACATGCATTCCGGAAAGAATTTCAGTCATGAGCATGGTACCACTGTCAGATAACAGCACGCCACGAGGGACCTTAATGGTTTCTTGGGTTACAAGAGTTTTCAATTGCGGAATGATTCTTGGAACATCATCCTCCTCTTCGTCAAACCAAACAACTTCGTAGCACTTGTAGAGCATAAAAGTGACTGGAAGCACGCAGGCTGAAGGCTGGGACTGCTGCAGGTGCACGTTGTTGGGTTTCCCTATCTTCCACACATTGGTTTTCTGCGACGCATCGCTACGATAATGTATATGGGTTAACATGCTTGAACAAATACCGAAATCTGCAGAAGAACCAGCAATGGTCATCAATGGGGGACGATGCTATTTGTACAGAGCTCATAGCATGCTCAATTTCATTGAAACAACAAGAACAATGGGTACTGGTATACCAGAACACTTGGGATTCAAGAGGCATGCGCAACTCAAAAGAAAGCTACAAGCTTTACATTCTTCAAGAAACAATTGTATAAACAAACCTTCTCTTCCCAATTTTAACACAATGAGACCCAATCATTCAAATTTGGGGGCTTAAATTTGTTTCCAATATAACCATCTGTTATGTCATTACCTGAATCAAACGTTAAATTAAAAGCAGTAACCTTTTAGCCAAGCACAATTGAAAACAGAGAGGCCTAGACCCCACGGCACCAACTCTTATAATTAAAATCATAAACCCTAAGGGGGTGTATTCAATTAGGATTATAAAGCGTTTAAAAAGATTTTAAAAATCCGGTGTATTCAATTTGGATTTATACAAACTTTAAAACAAGTTTTACAAATCTGGGTGTATTCAATTCCGACTTGTATGGACTTTTAAAAAGTCCATTCAAATATAGGTGTATTCAATTAGGATTATAAAAAGTTGAATCAAATCTAGGTGTATTCAAAAGGTCATATATTTGGAAGGATTTCATTAAGTGATAACTTTTCGTAGGTTTTAAGGTGAGAGCTATAAATAACAAAGACCATAGTAAATCCAACCTCCCCCTAGTATTTCATCGGACGTTATTTTTTTCTCTCGCCCCTAGCTTTTCTCTCCGCAATGTAAGACGAACAGCCTCCTTCCTCCATCCTGTGAAGGTATGCTCCCTATTTTTTCTTTGATCAATACCTCGTTAGGTTTTCTTTGTCCATGATTTTTCTTCATCGTGTTTTTCTTGTTACTATACTAGGGTTTAAGCTTGTTACTACTAGGGTTTATGCTTTTTTTTTTCTGAAAAATTGTTGTCATGATTATCGATCGGAACAAGCATTGTTTAATAATTATCGTTGTGTGACATTGTGTTGTCATGCTTTTTTGTTTAACTGACATTGTGTGCATATATATATATGTTTTTCATGATTACCGTAACTACTAGGGTTGCATCGTGTTGTGCAGAATTAATGAATACATATATATATATATATATATATATATATATATATATATATGTTTTCATGATTATCTACTAGGATATTGGAGACTCTGCAGAATGATTATCTACCCGGTAAATGGAATTGATTTTTGCGTGTGCTCTGCACCAAAGATGGAATTCAGATTATATACTTTTTGGTCAAATCGGATTATATGCTAGGCATACTGAGAAGTTAGTTTGATTTGAATTTTTATATGCTTTTTTTTTTCCGTGTTGTGTGTGTTTAAACTAGGGAAGCCGACTCAAGGACCTCATAAAACTGCAACATAGGGTACAAGTAACATAGTTAAGGCAGACCCCCCAAATACCTCATAAACCAGTTAAGCCTCCAAGTATGCATTCTGAGGCACACCACTAGATGGTTGCTTATGTACATTTTTTGGAATCTGTTTTATGGGTTTTGTATATTTTTTATACTTTATCTGTGATTGATATGATAAAATTCATAGCTGCTCAAATGGAGTCTGAAAATACACAACAAGTAAATGGAAAAGGGAAGAGCAAACAAGATTATAACGCTTGGAGTGTGGAAGAGAGTAGAATGTTGTTGCAGCTCATGGTTGATGCTTGCATCCGGTGGATGGCGTGATTCTAATGGAATGCTAAAGCAAGGCAACTCGTAGAAACCAAAATACTCCCCAAGATTAATGAAAAACTTAGGTGTCACAAAACCTATTCTCAATACCAGTCGCTTGAAGTACTTTAAAAGAGAATACCAAAATATTCATGCCTTCTCCGTCCACAAACTCTTGGGTTTGGGTGGGATCCAACCACAAAGAAATTCACCGCTCTGAAGAAGTTTGGAAAGACTACTTTAAGGTTAGGTTATTAAATTTTCTTTAAATAATTTTGTTTGGGAACTTGAATACATAATTCTGTTAAATAATTATTATTTTATTGTTTTTGTTATAGTCTCACCCAAAAGACACAAGTATTCAAACAAAAACTTGTGAGGACTATGAGGATCTGCAAATTGTAATTGGGAATGCAGCTGCTATTGGAAGAAACTCATTAGGCTTGGGTGATGATAATCTTATGCAAGAACTTTTAGGGTGGAAGATAGACATGTTGGAATAGAGGACTTTGTTTTTGATGATGAAAGTCAGGCTTTATACCAAATCATAATGAATCACCACACCAAGATCCACCACTTGGACATTCTTCTTTCATCCTTACCCTTTCAGGCCACTAATTGTGAAGGTCCCTCGTAAAGCTCAAGCCGGAGGAAACGAACTAGAACAGATTTGGAAGGGAATGCTATCCCAAATGAGACCACCCAGCAAGCTATGGGAAGAATTAGCCAGCATTGATTCAATTGCCACCGACTTTCGGGGAGTCCATAACCTATTGGCAAAAAGGAAAAAGAGAGAGAGCAGCAGAGTTATATGTGGGATGCCATTAAGGAGACACCAAATTTGGATGAACGTGCTCGTTATAAGCGCTTTCTTTATTGAACACTAACACAAAAAGGATGCATTTTTGAAAATGTCCCCGAGGAGCGCTCAAATTGGATATCCTACAATTTGGAATGAGTGGTTTGTTTGGGAATGACTAGTTTGTTTGGAATGATTGATTTTGGGATTGTTTTTTGGTTGATTCGTGATATTTGGACTATTTGTTTTGTTATTGTTTTGTTTATCAAACATTGTTGTTTATGTTTAAATACTCTATTGGTTATTAAATAGTTGATGATGAATTCATCAACTTGTTTTGCTTCTTTTCTGAATCCTTTATTTCTTTTGGAAATCTGAAATTTATTATTAATTGCAATTTGTTATTAGGTCCAGGCATATGTATGACTTGTAATTTGTATGTTGTAGCTCTAGTGCATATGTGACTTTATTATTAATTGTGTTTGTAATTTGTTTATCATTTTATTTAGGCGGTATCAATATATATAATGGAGGTAGAAGAAATTGAGAGGCAAGAAATTGAGGAGGATGAAGAAATTTATGAAACAATTTGGAATTTATTAATGGCGATTCAAGCGAGGCTCATGCATTGAATGAGATTATGATGCATATTGAAAATATTGAACGTCCATTAACCCGGCGACCAATTACTATGAAAGGATATAATTATATACATCATGTATTGAATGACGATGCAGCATTTTCGAGAAAGGTATAGAATGTATCCTGATGTGTTTGAAAGTTATACGTATTATTAGAGAAAAACACTCTTACAAGATACAAGATGCATTTGTGTAGAAGAAATGGTTGCGACCTTTTTGCTTATTGTGGGGTCAAAATAATAGATATTGTCTAGTACGTGATACATTTGGCCGATCGTCGCACTTCACTGCTAGTAAAAATTTTAACAAAGTTTTAAAGGCCTTGAACACAATAGCACCGAGATGCTAGCCAAACTCGGATCTGCAGTACCCGGCTAAAATACGGGAAAGTACAAGGTTTTACCCATACTTTAAGGTAAATGTGTTGTCTGGTGCAACTTGTTTTATTCAATTTGTTTATCTTTAATAATATCTATTAAACTTTTGGGTGACTTTCCGTGATTGTATCAGACTATTGACGGACACATATTCCAAAGAATGGTAAGCGCGACGTGAAGCTATCGTAATCGGCTCATGGTACGATATCACAAAATGTATTAGCAGCTTGTAACTTTGATTTGGAATTCATATATGTCCTTAGTGGGTGGGAGGGCTCATCATGATTCAAGAGTACTACAAGATGCTCTAACAAGGAGAAATGGACTTAAAGTGCCACAAGGTATTTTAAAATTTTCATTTATAGTTTACGTTAGGTCATACATTGGATACTAACATATGTGTAATCTATTATCAGGTAAATTTTTCTTAGTGGATTGTGGATTTCAAATCGACGCCAATTTTGGCTCCATTTCGAGGTGTTCGATATCATCTCCAAGAGTTTGGCGGTCAAGGTCGTACCTGCAAATGAAGTTGAGTTGTTCAATCTTCGTCATTCGTCCTTGAGGAATGTCATTGAGAGGATATTTGGTATATTTAAGTCACGATTTACAATTTTCAAGTCTGCACCTCCATTCCCATACAAGACACAAACAGAGATAGTGTTAGCTGTGTGTAGGACTACACAACTTTCTAAGAAAAGAGTGTAGATGCGAATTTCGTTGAATTGGAGAACGAATCTTCTTCATCTTCATCGTTACCGGTTAATGAAGGGGATCCTGAACTAGTTTTCAAACACAAGAACAACAACGACAGAATGCTAATGAATGGAGAGTTGGTATAGCTTTGGATATGTGGAGAGATGCTAGGCACAATGACAACAATGACAATCAAGGATAATGCTTTTCTTTCAAATTTGTAATACATTTGTCACTATATTTCTTATGAATTTTGCTTTTCGTTAAACATAATTTTTTTAAAAATTTATTTCATGTAATGGCATAATGCTTTTCTTCAATTGCTGTTATCCTTTTTGTATTGTCGGTGTGAATAAGTGTGAAAAAGCGTTAAACATAATGCTTTTCTTTAATGCTTTTGTAGGCGTTAGCACCGGTTGCATGTATGATATGGATCTCTTCAATCCCGCTCACAGGCTTGCGAGATAATTTTTGCTTGCACAATATTGTGCACACAACCGCTGAAGCTTATGTATAAAAGTTGCAACAGTCACACCTTTGATTGGAGGAATCGCTATAGTGCAGCACTATGCCAGTAGATATAGCATTCGTGGCAAGCATTCAAAGCAAGACCACCTACATACAACTGTGTGTAAATTTTATGAAGGTGGTTTTCAATCTACCATGACACGAAGGGAACCAGCTCTCATACTTAGCATTCCTTTAAAAAAAATATGTTAAAGAATTATAGAAGCCTGGAATAAAAGCCATATAAATCTTAAGAAAGTCTATTCAAAAATTAATGTAGAAGTCTTCCAAAGTCTTTCAAGTTCTATACAAAATTTAAAGTTCCATCAAGTTGTATGAAATCTACCACTTAAACGAAATCTTTCTAAACGCTCTAGAATCCTAATTGAATACACCCTAAAGCCTAATAAAATAAAGAATTAAAAAGAAAAATGAGAAGTAAAACAAGAGGAAATACCTGGGGATGAAGAAGACATGCCCGATTAGAAGAAAAAGGAAGAAGAAGACCGCCAGATTAGGCGGGGAAGAAATCTTAGATAGGGAGAGGGTTTGCCGTATGGAGTTTGTTGGCCTGGTCGAACACGATTTTTTTTAAAGGCGTTTCTATTGATTGGGCCGATAATATACCAACGGTGTGTTTATTAATAAGAATTGGAATTCTTATCAGTAATTAAATTCCTGGAAGATTCTTGTGTTTACTTTACAAATTAAAAAGTACGTGGAGTCCTTGTAAAATTATGAATTGAATTCCTGATTTTGGAAGAATTCACTTCTTGGGTGGGATGTGGTATTCTAATTCCTAGAAAACTAATCCATTATGAATTCATTATATCCTCAGACAATTTTGAAAATTCCAAATTTGTCATCTACTTTAACTCAATAACGATGACATTTTCGTAATTAGTACCACTCCTACCCCAATTCCATATGATTTAGTAAACAACTTCAATGAGAATTCAGAATCTAACTCTACTTAATTCATATGGTTTAGTAAATAACTTCAATAGGATTCCAGAATCTAATTCTTCTTAAATAGTAAATAACTATAAGCATATAAGAATTCAATACAAAAAAATAACTATGAGAAGAAGCGCGAAATTAGGAATAAAAACAAGTTCATTGACATGAAGGTGAAGCTAAGAGCATCTCCACCGCTTGGGTTTAGCCCAGGCAGGAGGCAACCTAGGCAGAAGAAGAGGGCTCCAGCATGGGCGTATTAGTGATGCAACTCTGCTTTTGAATGTTCAAATAGGTGAACCGGCCTCCAACCCAAGAATGAGTCCAAACTCCAAAGTTGGGCATTGACCAAAGAAAACAAAGTCTAAATTTGGAAAGCCCTTTTTCTTTTGGAAATACCTTAGGCCCTTGACCAAAAAAAAAAAGACCTTAGAGCATCTCCAACAGCTTCTTCAACCATTTTGGGATGTTCAAATAGGTGAGCCACATCAGAAAAATTTCCTCCAACAGCTTCTTCAACCTCAGTCATCAAATCTGCAACCCCATTCTCTCTCTTCAAAACTGGTAAGTTGACCTTGCCTCTTCAAAACATTTATTTTGTTTTGGGAGAACCAAAATCATATCAAAAGGCTAAAAACATTTATTTTTTTATGGGTTTGATGTAAATTTCATAAATATTATCTTTAAAAAAAAGAATGTTATTAATTATTTCAAATTTTATTAATTATTATTATTTTAAGTCAAATATTGTATTAATTGAATTGAAGAGACTGATGAGGCACAAAATATTAAAGTAGCAAATAAGGCTCTTCAAATTGCCACGTAGGTCAACAAACTTCAATTTGAAGAGTTTTTTTTGCTACCACTGTTGGAGATGCTCTTAGTCCAACACAATTGAATTCGATATTCCTATTTTTCATGTCCCTTGTATAATATTTCGACATGTGTCCAACTATTTAACACAAACCATCATTTGCTAACATATTAGGTGTGCAATTAAAAATCCAAAAGGCCAACAAACGAGGGAGCAGGAAGACGAAGTGTCTCTGCTTTGTAATAGAACCCAAATACTGAAAGAGAAGAGAAAAACGAAAAAGATGAAGAAAAAAAATTAAGGAAAATTCATTCCATTTCATCCATCATTCTTTACATATTATAACATCAAAGTAGAAGGCTCTAGGCGACCCGTAATCCATCACATGGATATACCCAACAATATTATAACCCGGGCTCATCACCCCAATCACATACGCAATCTGGGTTAATTAGTAACCCCTATTCAATCGTTTACCTTAGAGATAACATTTAGAATCGAAATACTGAAAAAATCGACTGCACCGACTGACTATTTACTGCAAACACATCAACCGACCGACACCTCCGTTTGTCGAGGCAGTTTCTCAAACCCAATGCCAAAGGTATGCCAAACCGACCGCCATATAATTAATTCATTATTTAAATTAATATATATTAAATAACAACTTTTAGATTAATCTAATGGCTAGGATTTATTATCTTGGATCAATCCTAGCCGTTAGATCTCAGTTCTCGCATCTCATCTCTCTGTCAAACTCCAACTTACGCATTTCTCTTCTCTCTCTTCTACGATTCGAACCTCAGCCTCTCTTACCCTCGCCTTGCCTCGTCGACTCTCTCATTTAACATTGCCTCACCTCGCCTTACCTCTTTCACCCTCGCTAGGAGTGAGCATTTGAACCGATGAACCGAGTAAAAGAAATATGGAAAAAATTGTGTTGATCAAAAAAGTATACCTAGGGTCAAAAACCAAACCGCTTTGGATTGGCTCCAATCCTAATTCTTGTTTTGGAAAAATAGGTATAAACCGTATCGAACAAGTTATGTTAAGTTTACTTATTCATTTATATCCAAAATTATTAGTAAGCCTAATTAATATTCAAATAACATTAGTAACTCCAACTAATATCTAGATATTTTAGCCCAACTAATACCCAAATGTCTTAGTTTCAATTTATAGCCAACTAAATATCTACTCCGGCCCAATTTCTTTTTCTTTTCGGTGAACCATATCCGTTCTTGTTGCACTTTTGCCTTTCTCTCTTTTCAGTGAACCATATCCATTCTTGTTGCCCAATTCGGTGGCTACTAGTTTTGCTTGACATCGACAGCTTTGGTGGTCCGACCGATTCACGATTAACTGACCCTTGTTGGGCCGACACCGGTCCCAAATATGGCAACACCGCATGTTGGCGATCAATTTCCGATTGCTTGAAAAAATCTTGATTCCCGAATCGAGTCCACCCTAGTCTACCCAGTGTTCCAGTACTATCCCTCCTTCCCTCTTCTATTTTCTTCTTTGGTTTTTTATTTCCTTTTCGGTTAGTAAATAAAATCTCTAGTAGTGGCTTGGTTTGAGCCATGGTCAAATGTGATCCCATCACCTCTTTTATTGTTAATTCCTTAATCCAACCCTAAAGTTTATCATTTTCTCTAAAATTTTAGTTATACCATGCATTAGAATAACTTTATTACATAGTAGGACTCTATTGCAAACTTGCCCATATTACGACTTGTTTTTCTATTATGCAATGTTACATAGTTGGAGATTGAGTTTTCCTCAAATCTGCCTTATGCTCCCCATTTTCTTCTTGGCTAGATTATTGAAAAATGTAAAGTCCACATCAGAAACTTGATAAAAATAAAATATGACATATAATGAATGATTCTATTATTAATAACATTGAGGGTTTTATAAAAACCCTTGTCGGATTATGCAGGTGGTTAGTTAAGAACTACACAAATTTTGTAAATTTCAAAAACAAATTACAAATATGAATATTCTAATTTTGTGCCAGTAAAATTGCAGATACTTGACATGTCCTCCTTTCTTCAATTTCATCACAAAATTTACTGACTTTAGTTGTACCACAAAACCAAAAAGGATCCAGTGCACAAGTAATGTTTTGGAGATAAAAGACGCCAACTAGTATGGCCAAATTTTGTTACAAATTGATGTGATATAGGACATAACAATGTATATTATTTGTCATGTGACCAAAAAAAAAAGTATATTATTTGTCACATCAACTGTTATAAGTCACTTGCAACCAAATTTTTCTCCTTCCCCAAGGCTGCTACCTGTCACGACCAAAACAATCCTTAGTTATTAATACATAGTCAGTTTTTTTAAGTTGACCAGAAAAAAAATACATAGTCAGCTTTTCAGTTTTTATCATATTAACAACACATCGTCTTCATATGGCCCGTTGCTCATATCCAAGGAATAAAATATCGATGATATCAAAAATATCGATAGTCCAAAAATACGGAAATTTTGATGGAAATATCTGGATATTATCGATATTTCGGTCCATGTCGTCAATATTATCGATATTTTGGTTCATGGATATCTAAAATATCGATGGTATCGAAAATATCAGTAGTCCGTGAAAATATCGAGGATATTATGGATATTTTATTCCTTGCTCATATCTACCTTCCATCTTATCATTTTTTTTGTGTATATTTTAACATCCTTCATCATGCACTACACTGAAAATGGATGCTCCAAATATAAGACAAATAGTGACCCCTTCATGTAAAATTTTAGAGAGACGGGCTAACGGCCTACTATTAGCAACACTGATATTATCCTAAACTTAATCACCTACAAAGTCTAATAGGTGTGGTTTGATCCCAAAACATCTCTGTAATATTAATAGTTGAACAATTCATTATATATTTTATTTTATTTTGTCAAATTTTCAATATGGACTTATATTCTTCAACACTTCCCATCCCACCCTCTTTCTCTCCTGCCCAACCATTTCTTTTACTTGCTGAAAACATGGCAAACATATTATTATCTAAATTTCGACCCTAAACGGTCAAAAGTGTAGTGCTATATGGAGAAAAATTAATTAACGGTGGGGAAAGCTCCACTATCACACACACTCACGCACCATCCAGATAAGTGCATGCAAAAGCAAAGGCTTAATGACACACATACTCGTGTAATTAAACACCTTTTTTTTTGTACCAACCCAATACTGGCGTCAGATTCATCTCAAAGATGCCTTCTATTTGCAGAAACAGAGAAAGAAAGAGAAAAAAAAAAGCGATAAATAAATAAATAAATAAATATACATATATATATGCTAAAAAGGATGTTAACAACTACTGCCTCCCTATTATCTGCAGATTTGGCACGCATGTTAAAGACACTTCCAACCCCTTGATGGACTTTTTGCATGATCATCACATCACCTAAATATTCATTTTAAACACAAATTATAATTTGAAATTAATGCACTTAGATTTATGTTTGTGTTGAGATGAAGTGATTCCCTATTGCCGTGATCTAGAATCTTTCTCAAATTGATCGTGGTATATCTACATAAGAGTTTGAGTTTGAGGATGCTTTTGTTGGTTAGGAGATATATATGTTTTTTGCCGACAACTTTCTGCTGTTGGTGATGAAGAAATTTCTTGTATTGAAGTGCATGGTTGTGATGTGAAGAAAATGCTAGAATATTATTATGTGTTTGCACTGCACCAACTTTTCCACGATTAGGTTCGATGGCGACTCGCACTGAGACCAACTCTTTGTCAAGCAATATTTTCCACGAATCCACGATTACGTTAGATGGCGGTTTTCATTTGATTCTTATACCAAGGATGACTATTTGTGTTCTCGATTGAACTTGCGCGCTAGCTCCGCGAGGATAGACACCTTATAAAACCTAAGTAAGTATATAGCAGAAGCTTGAAGAGTACTCTCTTCAACAACTAGGGTTCCATGGGAGATAATGATGCATATCACATGTCTTCCCCTCTTTCCAATTCTCAATTCCTTTCAAGATATCTTGTTCTTGGCAAGCCCCTACTTTTGTTCATAGCTAGAATAATATCATGACAAGCTTATTGTCTCCTGTGGATGTTGACTTGGTTGTCCTATCAAGACATAAATCAAACTGTGTGGATAACCCATGAGGTCACAAACTTGCATAACTTTATATCTCGTCCCCAACAAACGTTTAAAATAAGATGAGTTGCGTGTCTGGACAGCATTGCACTTGTAATATACACAAACACAAGCTATATATGATCATGGATGATGCTTATCAGCTTATCTCCATTTCTGAAAGGTGCCTCCATTTTATGGGAAAGACTTTGCATTTCTACCCTAACTTATTCTAGAGGTGGTAGACATAACATATCATGAAATGAAGGGCTTAATTCTTTCCAAGAGACAAGAAAGATAGCCTGAAATCATCACATCATGAAATGGTTTCATTTTGTCTTATAATAAAAAAGAAATCCAACAATTATATAAAGAAATTCATTGTATGAAATATGACTAAAAGACACAACAAAAGTCACACACGCACACCCTCAGCCAAAAGAAAGGAGGGCCAAGCAAAGTGGAAGTGATCAATTGATATAATTCCAGCATTTTCTTAATCATTCTAATCTTTGATTTGCAATCAGTCCTCTCCCTTTGACTAATCATCTCCAGTAGAAGAAGAAAGGTAGAAAAAAAAAAGATTTCCCTCTTTAGATCCCCAAAACAACTAAAACCCATAGAAATGTTCATCTGTACAAGTATTATATATATTTTTTGGGTAATAAAGAGGCTAATTGTCATTAAGAAATGACAATTTGCTTCCTAAAAGTAGCAATGACAACCCACTTAGGGTAAGCTTGTCAATGATGGGGAAGTTAGCACCATCCCATAGATATTCCATTCAGATCCATACACTTATTTCTCTCCCCACCACCACTACTGCAAACTGCAATAGAAAGAACAAAAATTTGTACTATAATATATTTTACCTTGCTGGACCAAAAACGAAGAAATTTAGCAGCCCCCTCATTAGGTTAACCGTACCATTTTATTACAAAAAGCACAACCATAGTCCATAGACAACATTATCATATTACATTCTTTAAATTATCATGCTAGTTATTATAATCTTGAAAAGAAAGAGAGAGAGGATACTAGATATCAATGATGTATTATTTGGCCACGCGTCGACGCTTCGACTTGTCGACAAACGCATCGGCATATATGTATGATGTATCCAACCCAAATGGAGGACGGATAAAGCAAAAGTGCGCAACCTCTCACGCAACTTAACTCTGAAAGTGTGAATAAATTGTTATAAAAATTATACTTTTCCTCTTTCCATAAAAGTCAAAAATAAAATCATTTATAATATAAATAATATATAAAAAAGTTTTAAAGGTAAAGTAAAATTAAATAAATAATAAGTAAATAAAAGTAAAATAAATTATAAGCAAGAAGGTGAGTTTGGTACGGTGAAACACGTTAAAGATATTGTCCTAAAGTCTTTGTAGCCTCTATACGTGCATGTATTAACGGTCTACAAGACTCCAAGATACGACCCTTAATACACAAGCTCAAGATCCGCTATGAGCACGTTCATAGATGGATATGTCTCCAAGTTACATAACCATTGCCCAAAAATACTAATAGAAAGTAGATAATATATATAAAGGTAGGAGATGAGATAATTAGATTTTGTTGTGTTGTCTTCTCTTTCAAACATCCAAAATCATGTAACATTCACCACATTAAACCATAAAATTAAGTAATTTAATATAGAAATAAAACCTGAAAATAAATATTTATAACTCTCACAATAAATAAAATAAAACAGCTAAATAATTAAAATAAAATTTAAAACTTATAATGGTAAAATTTTTAAAAGCTTTTAAAATTCCAACATAAATGTCCCACATTAGAAAACTAACAAACCTTGAAAGAACTTATAAGGAGTTAGGTTACTCCCCGCATTGCCAATTGGTTTTCTAACTTTCCAGTAGCATGCTGACACACCTATTAAGTTGTATTGTGATAATATGTCGATGATCTCATAATCCAGTTAAACATGATTGAACAAATCATGTTGAGGTGTATAGACACTTCATCAATGAGAAGATTGAGAACAAGATTATCAAAAGATCACAAGAATTTCATAACTCACTTGAGGAGTGTTAAAGTGAGTTATTTCCTAAGTTAATTAGGTGATTTATTTCCTATTTAGTTTAGTTGACATATTTTTAGGAGATATTTAAAGCACACATATAAACCCTTATATATCTCCTTATGAAGAAAAACAAAATAATCGAAATATTCAAACCATGTTCTTATTCTTAGCAAACGAACTAAGTTCAAACAAAAAGTTTATTAGTAAAAGGGGCTGAGATTGAGCTTTGATACTCTCGGCTTATAAAGCTTGTGAACATCTCATACTTTTTATGAGATAAGTTCAAGTTTGATTCAAGTTCGGCTGATTCGTTAAAAATTATCTCCTAAATATTTAGGCTTTTTAATTGTGTACTCTTTTTTTATATATAGAAATTATGGAATTGCATTTATAATTCAGCCAAAAAAAGTCACTAACCACAAAGGCCAAATACAAACTAGTTACAAATGACCATTATAATAACGGAGCGATCTAACATCAAAATTAAGAAAAGCTAGGTTTAGTTCATTTACGATCGCGCAGGATCAAATAAACTCTGGCATATGCATCACAACTAAGAGTGCAAACTCAGAACAAGAAAAGAAAGATAAAGCTTGAACAAACCAAGCCATTACAAACCAAATAAAACTCTCACAAAAGACAGATGGAAAGCTCTCACAAAAGAGAGATGAAAACTCTCACAAAATGAGAGGTGAAAACTACACAAAATCCAAGGAGTCTATACGACTTATTCCAAACATGAAGAAATTGCAAAAGGATTGTGGTAGAGATCCAACGCAGCAACACATGTGGAGATATGACACTGAGACACATCTGCCTGTGATGGGTGGAGGAAGGAAGAAGGGGAGAGGGGAGGAAGAGAGGAGGAGAGAGGGGAAGAAGAACGGTGGCCTCCTCCCCCTTCAAAGTGAAAGCGGTTGTAGAGTGTTTTTTGAGAGAGAGGATGTCTTCACAAGACAACTATCATATCATTGAAGTTAAATATAAAATATTTAAAAATGGCTTTTCCATCTTCACATTGATGTCCAATCTTTCATGAATGTACATTTCTCTTCTCTTAGGACATGTCCTAGTTTATGTTCATCTGCATATTTTTTAATTTTCATTAATCCAAGAGCTCTTTTAAAAATGAGATGAGCTGAGCCGAGTCAACTATAAGCTCAAGCCCGGTTCACAAACGAGCCTAGCCAAACTCAAACTCGAAAAATCATTTAAGCCGAACTTGAGCACAACTTCATGAGCTTTGTTCAAATTTGAGTTAAGTATGAACACCTTGATATTTGACTTGGCTCGACTCAGTTATACCCCTATAAGCTAATAGATTTCATGTTCTCACTGAGAGTTTAATGCACTGCACTAACATATGATATGTTAATCTTGTGGTTAACCCCTCTAACACATGTTACTCTTAGTTGATGTGGTTAACCCCATCGTATTGACTAGCTATGTGAGAGAGAGAGAGAGAGAGAGAGAGAGAGAGAGAGAGAGAGAGAGAGAGAGAGAGAGAGAGAGAGTAGAATTAAGTGGGATGGCCACAAACCTGTGGTGTACACGTCACTGGTTCATCTTGCTGGCTGCTTCTGCCTATTCCACTCCACTACAAGGCACTTTATGCCACTACAGTCCTAGTTTGCTGACCTCACCAATTCACCACCACAAATACAATGTTTCTTAATTATGCTGATCGAGGCACATGATGCCATAATCCACTAGTAACATATCTCTTTTATACCTTTGTTCTTGTATGGCCATAATTTTATAATTAAGCCTCTATTTAAGTTGTCTAGCCAGCGCCTGTCAAATCTCAAATCTATATAATATTTGATCAATCAGTACAGAGGAAGGCGAACATTTAGTATTGATATCTTCTCCTTTATGTTAAAGAAATCTAGAAGAAAAAAAAAATGTGGTCCTGTGCACATAGCTAGCATAATGGTTTTCAACATGGTTGTTAGCTGGTATACGAAGTTTCCTCATCTAGCAAATGGTCGAGCATAATACAGATATTCAACACAAACACTCATGAGTTCTAGAGAGTGGACAAATATTTGGGTGTGACGGCCACAAAGTCATATAGTACTATATTATGAATGAACAATAAAATTGATATATGATAGATCCGAGTAAAGTATTACTAAAAAGATATGTATGTTATAATATGAGTGAATTTGTTAATTTATATAAAAAAAGTGACCGTCACACCATAAAACTAATCTCATCGAAGAATTTCTCAAGACACTGGTGGATCCTAAGTTCACGACCTAATTATCATATTACCACCACACATGTTATACAGAAGAATTTATTGCAAGAAGGAAGTTAAGAGAAAAAAACGTATGAGCGAAAGAGAAAATAAATGAGTAAAGATTAAAGTTTAGTTGCTTTAGTACTCTTTGCAAATTTTCATTATTAAGTAATTTAAAATATTAAAAGGATACGATTCACATTTTATCATTTTTGGTTCACAAAGAAACTTCTATTGAATTATATAGTATGGATTATTAAAGAAAAAATCAACACAAACAATTCCGATAGATATTAATATTCAATCTATTCATCAATTGAAATTCCATGAAAAAAAATAATGGAAGGCTCTGGCTCATAGAATTTTTTTCGTTTATATTTATGAATAAACGCACACTTTAAATATAGTACCTAATTGCTAACAGGATCTAGCCTAGTATAAAAGAGTCTTTACTTGCAAATCAATGGTCTTATCTTAGGTTCGAACATCCATACAGAGCCGATCCATTAGATATGGAGGCCATGTGTGAAGAGAGCTAATGAGGCCCTATATGTATAAGTAAAATAACAATTTTTCAAATTTTTCTTTAGGGATAGAGATTCACCTGATTTTTTAGGTTTCTTCTTGCAATCATATGATGGCTAATTCCAAATGCAACACATAATTTCTAAATTCTAATATGAAGAGAGAGGTGTGGTGGAGGAGCAGAGACGCATAGCACTATTTTTACCTTGCCAAAGAGTAAAGAATATATATTTTTTTGGACAGGAGAGTCAAGAAGAAGCTGGGAAGAAGTGAATTTGGGGCCAAATGAAAGAAAAGTGATTTGGGAATAGCAAGGAGCGCACGCCGCATGCACGCACGACTCACGAGTATTTTTTTAATTTGTTAATGCTTGGAACAAAAATCTGCACGTTAGGAACAAAAAATAATATTTTAGAATAAAAATTTGCTTAGAACGAAAAGTAACAGAAAATATATAATATAATGCTGGGCTTTTAAAAATATTTGGAGATCCCTAAATTTTGGAGGCCTTGTGCGGTCGCACAGCCTGCACATGTCATGGGCCGGCTCTGCATCCATGACACCTTCACAATGTGAATGAGAGAACACCCTCCCCCAATATCGCTTGTATTAAAAAAAAAACACTATCTAAGCTAAAATCAAATGACAATCGGATTGTAGCCAAGGATATGGAATAATACACATACGCCTGTTAAAACTAACAAGTTTGGAATAATGTCGAAGTTATACCATAATTGAGATTGAATTGAGATAGGATGCGAGATCTCAACCCACAATTCAGCTCACACATATCAACTCGTATCTTTATTTTCAGTCCAAAGTATATGAATTTTCTAAGTGTTTTAGAAATGTTGTTAATATCCTTAACTTACAAAAGCATATGCTCAGCCAAAAAAAAAAAAGATTAAGTCGACCATAATTCCCAAATCTTAGAGCCTTTGTTTATGAAAATTTGAAATAATCAGTTCACCAGAGATACTCCACTTGTTAATTAAAGTGAGGGGACAAAGCTAACAAAAGCCCCATAGCCCTAATTTAAGACTGGTGGGGCAATTGGGTTCTAGTCCTCCTAAACAGAAGGGAAATGAATCTAGCAAAGCATTTGAAAACAAATTTCTGAGAATAATATCTCATTCCATTTTCACATTTTAATTGAAAGCGGAAAGGGACACTTATAGGGCACCACCTTAAAGTACAGTTTCTTCCTATTCCCTTGCTTTTCAAGCTTTGTCCTTATATGCTTTATGGCTTCTGCACCTTATTGTATGGCCTCTACTGAAGTGTAAAGGGTCCCTTACTAACATCAACATTTCCTCAAATTGGATGAAAGGAGAGGCTCTCTAGTGACTTCCATCAATATATTCTCTTTCATCCAACCACACCAAGATAAATCCAAACTTGTTTTATATATCGACGCATGTCAAGTTTCACAATATATGTTTTGTATTTACGGGCTCGTTTGATAATCATTTCATTTTTAGTTTTTAATTTTTAATTTTTGTGTTAAAGTATAGAGGAAAATGAGAGTGAGAGAGAAGATGAGAGGGAGGAGTAACAAAAGTGAAAACAATCTTGAAAGTGAAAACAATTTGAAATAGATTTCAATTTAGTTTTTGTTTTCACTTGTTACTCATCTCTCTTATATTCCCTCTCAATCTCATCTCCACTCTCATTCTCACTTCCATTCACTCACTTTTTCCTCTATACTCTAGCACAAAAAATAAAAAATAAAAACTAAAATTGAAATAATTATCAAACGGGCCCTAGTTGTTGTTGAACTTGATCAATGGTTTATATTCACAATGTTCAACTTGCTTTTAAATATATATGCGAACTTTCCCTCGGACCACTTTACAATGCAATTCAGTATAATTATCTATTCTTTATATTGAATCTGAAGGTTCATCCTTGTGAAAAATTTGTCAAATCGATAGCAAATAGAATATATTAGGCAGAAATTCTAATCACTTTGAGGGTAATCAAGTGGCTATGTAATTTTAGATTTTTCTGATATTTGGTAGGGATGAACTTCACTATTTGGTAGGGATGAACTTCACTTCAAACCTTTCCCTCATAAGATATATATTCTGCTAAAACTAAGTGTGCGTTTGTGTGTGTGTGCGAGAGAGAGAGAGAGAGAGAGAGAGAGAGAGGACTTAGCAAACCTCAATTAGCAGGCCACATAAACTAATTAGATGACTTATTAATCTTCTAAAAAATTGATCAAATTAGTAATAGTTTTTATTGATGATCAAGCTCTTGTGCTAGACTTTACATGATTTGGTAGTTATACCGTTCCTTGGAGGACTCTGATATGATCCATGAGAGTCACACCAACAGATCAATCTCTTACTTCGATTATTGCGTTCTTAGTGGCTGACATCAGATCCATAAAGTGCCTTATCACAAAAAAGCATGCGCGCACCACATGGACGGTGAAGATGCAAAATCAGCAAATATTATAATCAAGCAGCCTCTCAGCATGGAAACTGGGGTTGTATATATATTTGTACTGGACATCAAAGTTTCCATGTACAACAACAACAAGAAGAAGAAAATAGCAGCAGAACAAAAGCAATCAAAAGAGCCAGGGCCACAAGGGGAATTTCAAAGCAAAGGAAAAGAGAAAATATATCAATCATGAAGAAAATGGTTCAAGAGGAAAACATCAGAAAGGGCCCATGGACAGAGCAAGAGGACTTCAACCTGGTGTGCTTTGTGGGCTTGTTTGGAGACAGGCGTTGGGACTTCATAGCCAAGGTTTCAGGTTTGAAGGTGGCGGGAGACAAATAATAGGTATGGTTATTTGGAGAAGATGGGCTTTTCCAAGGAGCTCCCATTTAACCCACCTGGATTAATATTTTGTTGTAGGTTTGAACAGAACAGGTAAGAGTTGCAGGTTAAGATGGGTTAATTACTTGCACCCTGGCCTCAAAAGAGGCAAGATGACCCCTCAAGAAGAGCGCCTGGTGCTTGAGCTCCACTCCAAATGGGGAAATAGGTTTGACCAAAAAAACATAGCATCTAAATTCATCACTTTGTTTTTATCATTATCTAAAATTTATTTTGAATATACTACCCTTTGATGAGTAATGTTCAATACTCGTATAGTTTGACATGTTATGTTGTTCGACTGTAAATCAAGATTATGATGATGCATAAGTTTGATTCAGTTTGACAACATAACATACCATATATATGTTCAAAACCCTTAATTTCAATTCTTTCAATTTGATTTTACTTGATATGGGATGTAAATGTCATGCAGATGGTCAAGAATTGCTAGAAAATTACCTGGGAGGACAGATAATGAGATTAAGAATTACTGGAGGACTCATATGAGGAAGAAGGCACAAGAGAAAAAGAAGGCTGCATCCCCATCATCATCTTCTTCCAACTGTTCTTCAAACTCAAACATGACCTCAACTGAAGGAGGCGCAAGCTTTTATGACACTGGTGGGCTTGAAATCAAGGCTTCATCAGGAGCAAAGAAAACTGATGGAGATCATCAGGAGCAAGAAGATAATAAAAAAGGGGACCAAAAGGAGTACTCACTTGATGATATATGGAAGGATATCAATCTGCCAGAAGTGAACAGTATTGAACCAGTTTACAATGGCTATAGTGAAGAAGCCTGCAACATTTCTTGCCCATTAATGGCTTCTCCAACACCATGGGAGTATTGCTCTGACACTCTTTGGAAAATGGATGAAGAGGAAAGTAAGATGTTTCTCCCAACTACAAGTGACCAATTTCTGTCCTGTTTTGAATATGGAAAAGCATCTCTAACTGGCTGATTAGGATTTTATTTATTAAGATTTGTTCATATGTGAAATAGGGTCTTAAGGAAAGCTCTAACCTGTATGTATAATAACATGGGTATGATCTCAGATGATCTCTAAGCTCTTTTTTTCTTTCTGAAAACTGGGTCTGGTCTGCACCAGCCATCAGCTGCAGATCACTTGTTTTAATGCATTACTTTACTAGTTGCTGTCCTCTGTGTCTTTGTGTGTTTTTTCAATTTTCAGTGACGAAGAGAGAACTTCAAATTTACCCTATGTTGTTGTTGCTATGGAAGTACTTTGTATATATATGTCTTTGAGATTTAATTTTCAATATCAAGCTGGTGCAAAATTTTCAATATCAATGTAAACAACCCCTTAAGCACTTAATTAATGTCCAATTACTAATATTTTCACCCAAATTAAACCCATTAAAGCATCATTAAAGAAACAAAGGAATCTTGAATTATGAGCATAAGAACCTTGAGGAAACAAAAAGGTTATTCTATTTCTAGCTTTCCCAGATTCTATTTTGCTTCAACTTTTCCATGAAAAAAAAAATAGCTGCAGCCCTACAAGTTTGTCTGCAACAAGAATCTATAGTAAACAAATTCTGGGTATGCATTAATGAACTGAATGCTATGAATTAATTACTAATTAACTGATTGAAAACCCAATAATTAGCATGTGAACAAGTGGAGTGGGGATGAAAATGGATTAATTTTGGGACAGCAATGTCTGTTCAAAAAGGAACATAAAAAGGGGAGTACACATGCTATCATCCTACCAGTATGGAGAAAAACTCCTTTTGAGGAGTGTGGTCCAGGTAACATGGTCTTATTAATCCTTCGCTAATTAAATTACTAATTTAGTGGGTAGATGTCCAAATCAATTTTCCATAAGATTTGTTTATTTATTCATGGTTGATGGTTCTGGTCCATTTAAAATTGCACAAACATATCCCCCAATAACATCACCTTGTCATGCACAAGAACATTTAATATTTCTCCTCTCCTGATGAAAATAAATTCAGAAAGCACTTATGTTCCCAAGGAAATTTTCCAATGACTATGCAGATTTAGCCTCAAATCTTTCCAAGAAGAGTGTTGGGAATTTTTTATTTATTTTTTATTTTCCTTTTTGAATATGTATCTACTACAAACAGCAAAAAAATATATATATAAAAAGAACTCAGAATTACCTTTTCTACTGGAAGTGACAGAAAATGCTTGTGCTCTAAATTCTCTATAATTTTTTTAAAAATCTTAATTTATTATAAAAGCAAGCACGTTCTTTGTCAAATCTTTGTTCCAGTTTTTATTTCTGTCTTTCCAACTTTAGCATTTCATTGGATTGCACATCGGATTTGACAAAATATGGAGAGAGATATTAACATTATCTTTTTATAGTGCCTAGACGTGGATCCTATTCTGCGGTTTTAGTAAGTCAATGCCGAAATAGTTTATTGAAAAGTAAAATAATTGGTCATTTCCAGTGATATTTTGTCTCTCAACTCTATAACAAGGAAACGTCAAATAAGAAACATCAAATTTGAATTTGATTTGACGAGTCACATGGTAATTTGGTATATTGTAAAAGAAAAATGCTAGCAACCTTATCTCAAACTTTTTTTTGAAATTCTCAATTATCTTCATGATATGTGTCAATTTCTACACTAAAAATAATATCATTAATACATTAAACATTGTTTTTAGTGTAGAAATTGACACATGTCATGAAGATAATGGAGAATGTCCAAAAGAGAAGGTTGGAGAGAAGGTTGCTAGCACTCCCCATTGTAAAATAACAATGTCAAACCATTATTTTTCTCTCTTCTTCCTTTATACTAGACATACCACATTTGTATAACACATTGTGTACTACTTCTTTAATAGAGGTGGAGTCCATCACCGATGTCAACATGTAGGGATGGTAGAAATCCCCATTGGATCCCCAACCCTAACCGACAGGACCCGACCCTAATTCCGCTTTGGAATCTCGCCAAGCCCTGTCCGTGGCCGACATCTGTCGGGTGCCTCGGACACTTGACCATTTTGCCCTTTTAGTAAAGAAATTGAGTTTTAGAGAGTTTTAAGGTTCGACTTCACGGGAAAATTCGGCAGAATCTTCCTGTAATTGGCCCAATTCCCAAATCTTTTACACCGCAAAAGCACAATTTTACTTCCACAAACTTGACGCACAAGTTTAAGTTCACACACCAATGTAAACTAAAGAGTATGGCCTCGTGCCCTCACAAAAGTTTGGGCAAATTGAGCTACTAAAATAATTAAATACAAAAGTTCTTCTCGGTCAAGGACCCTACACGAGGTCGAAGGAGTGTGGTGGTGGTGATGATGGGCCGGTGGTGGTGCTCTGCTACAACCTGACCTGGGGCGAAAAGCTTGAAAATGTGAGTGGACCGAAAATAAGTTTTAGAAAGAAATAAACAACTAATTAGCTCCCCTTTGTTAAAGCATTGAAAACAATTCTATGGTAAAAAGAATAAATCAAGGCATGCATAAATAAATAGGATACTAAAGTTCACTAAAACCAGATATTCATAAAAAGATTTATTATTGTCAAATCAAACTTCCTAAAATCCACCTAGGTGTACCCTTTATACTTTCCGTCAATTCCATTATTCAACCGGTCAATTCCAATCCTCGTAAGACTCGGTGACACAAAGTCGGTCCGAGCCACGTCCTCGCAAGACTTAGGAGACACCAAGTCAACCTAAGCCGTCATCGCTAGACTCGGAAAACACAAAGTTTACACATTGCGTCCTCGCTCCGAGACGGTCCGAGCGTCCCCGAGACTCGTGGGCGTGAGTCATGCGCGCAGACTTAAACCGAAGGCAACAATGGTCCCGTGAGACCGGGTAATAACCTTTATCAATTTTTATTCGGTAGGCAGCATTATTAATTAGAATGCAACATTAATAGGGTACCTAGAGTGGTTTGAAACCTTCCATAAACTTATAACTCAAAAACAAGTTTTTCCTCAAGCCATTCTAAAATCCATATCTTATAATCATGAATTTCATTCTAAAATCCCATCGTAGGCTCGGAAGTTAATTTATAGAAAATATTCAATAAATTCAATTAAACTCTAATATGCAAATCATAAATAATATTTGGAAATCAATAATTCCACAAAAGCATTAAATGAGCATTTAGGTAATAAAAGCATTTATAAAAATCAAAGGTCCACTCCCCTTGTTGGTCCGAAGCTAGCCCGACCCTTAAAAGGGCCTTCCTGCACCTCCGCAAAGCTTGAGTACCTATTTACGAAAATTAAACCACTTATTACTTCACCAAAGCTCGGCATAATAATTTAATAGAAAATCCCGACCCACGGGCCTAAAAGGGTTCAATTGTAGTTAGACGGTGCTTCCGGGCCCATTTGATTCTAAAAATAAGCCTTTTAGTTAACTTGGAAGTTCCGGGATTAAATATTGGATTAAATCCTTATTAGGTTTGATTCGCTGTTCCTTAGGTTTCCGACCTCCAAACGACGATCCGTAAATTCCTATAGGTTTCTAAAATTCCCAATTACTTAACTTCCAAGTTTCAAACGATCCAACGGTTAGAACTTAACGAACCCGGGTTAACCTAGTTAAATCTAACTCGGTAACATTATTATTCGCTCAAGCGATTTCCAAAAATTCGTTCGAGCATACCTATGCGCTCGGGAGATTACGTGGAGTGTTTTGGCACGAAAACCGCCGCCACCACCTGGCCCACGCGCCCGCACACGCGTGGCCAAGTTAGGTTTGGCAGAGAATTTTCCAGCACGACGGAAAATTCTCGATTCACAAACTATATACCCAAGTGATCGAGTGGGTGGAGTGGAACATTTTGGCCGGTGAGAACCGGCCAAGAACCGGCCGGAAACTCATCGAAAACCATGAATTCCGATCACCCAAACCCTAACTCTCAAATCTGCTACACAAGCTCGAATCGATCGAAACCAAAGTTAAAGAAAGCTAGAACTCGTCGAATAGGTCGGAAAACTCACCGAGAATCGAAGAGTTTGACGGCTGGACGACGCCGGACGGAGGTGAGTTACTCCGGTTGGTTTTCGAGTTCGCACGGTGGATTGAGGTGATTTCACTTAAACCGACTAGCGGCAGGGATGAGTTAAGGGAGGTGAGCTTGGTGAAGATCTGCGCGAATGATTCTACTAATCGTGGGTGGCTGGTGCAGGTGCGAATCGGAGCAAGGGGAGGGTTTCGCGAGGTTGAAGACGGGGGTGGGGTGGGTTGTGGCACGCGCTGGCCGACATTGGCCAGGTTTCTGATTTTTACCCCTTTTTGTAAATTACCAAAATGCCCTTAGGGTTTTTAAACTTTTAAACGTTCGTTCGGGATCGAATCGGGTGTTCCGCACGCGTCCACCGGACTCGTTCGACGAGCCGGACGCATAGCGGTGCACTCCGTTCCACCAAATTCTTTCCCGATCTTAAAGTCAACTTTTTAATTCCCTTAATTTTAATCGGGGTAAAATCGCCCTTTCTTTCAATATTTTAGTATTTAACTCTGAAATTGGGATCGGGTTGCTACACTAACGGGGGAAATTTTTTGGGCCAAATCGAGTGCAGTGCGGTGGAAACCCAAAAAAAAAATCCCCAACAGGTTCGGGCGGGTATGGTAAGTGCATCCCCGTTCCCGAATCCGCCCGAAATATATATTTATAATTTTAATTAATAAATATGTAAGTATAATTTAATTTTTATCTCTAACTCTAAGTTCACCTCTCATAATTCTTCCTAATCCTCTCTAGCCTCCATTCAACAGCCGCCATCTCTCTTTGTGTGTGTCTCTCTCCCCTGCTCCAACAATCCCAACCCCTCTCTCTTAACAAACATTCCATTCCATTCCATCCATTCTTGTCTCTATTGCCAGCAAAGCTCATAGGTGTTCTTTGTCTACATTCTAATTTGTAGTTATTGAGGTTTATAAACTGGTTATGATTACTTGGCTTTTTTCTACATTATGATAACTTGGTTATGATTAATTGGCTTTTTCTTTGTGGACTTTTTAAAGCTATTTTCTTTCCATTGGCTTTTTCTTTGTGGTTATGATTACTTGGGTTTAAATGTTGGTTTACGAGTGAGGGAAGTTTTTGAGTTGGCATATTCCAGCCAATCTTGTCTTTGTGGTTATGATTATTTGGGGTTTTTTAAATTTTTTATTATAAACACAGGGGCATAGCCCCAGGAAAAGGAACAAATAAGTACCCTCAGTACAAATCAAACGGGATCTGGTAATCCCAAGCGAATCCTCATCCAGTGAGAGAGCTTATGGCTTTGCTTATGGATTGGCAGATTGAAAAAGCAGCGGCAAGTTCTTACACATGGAGGCTCAAAGTGAGAGAGCTCAGGTTAGTGAACATTCATTTGTAATGTTTTTTTTTTCTTTTCGGAAATTCAAAATTATTTTAGTGGCTAACAACTAACTTATCAATTTTTTTTTATGTATAAGACGCAAGATGAAGAGAATGAAGCTCCCTAAATCCAAAATGAGGATACAAACAGCCCTGCACCAATGGAAAATGATATCAACACTGCAGAATCAGGTGTACCTCAACTTGATGGGAATAAAATAAGAAAAGCTAGATCTCCTCCTTGGGAACATTTATATAAAAAAGAAAAAGAAGAAGAAATTTCTGGTCAATTGAGAGCTGTATGCATTCATTGTAAAAAGAGTTTATGAGCAAATAGCAAGAATGAGACTAGACATTTACCTGATCATATGAAGACTTGGTTACGGAGTAAGATATATTCAAATATTTTTATGGTTTTTTTTTAGGTTAAGTAAAATATTTTTATCATTGTTTGATGATTATTTTTTGTTATATCATTAGGTTCATATTCTAATGATAATGATGGAGCTAAAAGAGTCACCATTTAAGATGAAGAGGTTGATACTAATGAGGAGGTAACATTCTCATATTACAATGATTTTTTTTTTTGTTTACTAGTTTTCTATCATATATAATTTATTCTCCTTAAAGTCATTGTAATGCATTTATCATGTTTGTTGTGCATGAATCTACCATTGAAATAGAGAATGTATCTTTGTTTTTTACTAAGTTGTAGACTTGGATTTATTTTTATTAAGTTGTAAAATTATTTGTTTTTGTGATATTGGGATGGACTTTGATTGATGATGAAGCTTTCTACTTTTTTATAATTATATTAAATGTTGTTTATTAGTTTTGTTAAAATGAATTGAGGCGATTTTGAGTATTTGAGTTGAATTTTATAATTATATTAAATGTGTTTAATGATGATTTAATGTGAGAACAAAATTTTTTTAGAAGAAAATTCGGGGATTCGGGACGGGGACGGGGGATGTTCCCCCAACGTGTACGGGCAGGAATTCCCCGAAACCTATTAAATCGGGATGGGGGCGGGGACAGGGACGGGGCGAGTTTGGGAATCGGGGCGGGGATGATATTGGCATACCCGAACCAAACCCTGCCCGTTGCCATCCTTATCAACATGTGAGACAGAGGAAATAAACAATACTTTGGCAACACACAAAAGGAAAAAAATAGGAAATAAACAATACAAACTAAAAGGCGCTCAAAAAATAATTCAACTAATTATAAAATATTGGTATCCGTATTAAACATTATGCAAAACGGAAACGGGCAAACAGTGCATAAGCATGAGACTTGGACATGAGCGGATGCCCGGGTAAATCCCTTGATTAAACTAAATTTTTTACAGTGCCGCGAAAAAATGACAAATTTTTGCAAGCCTCTTCTATGTTGAAGCAAAAACCTTGCTAGGTTAATCACACTACGATGTTTCAGATTTGTGTAAACCAAAATATTCACAACCTTTAGATGACATAGGAAGGAGCTCAAATTTTGAACTTGAGTTTCCCAGAATTGCTCCTCGCTGCAGTCGGCATTGTCCAACAAAGTGTTGTTCCATTCATCAGAGGGTGGGCTAGGGCTATGGATATCAAGGTCAGCAGTTATCGTAATTGGGAGAGAGTGGACTGCAAGAGAGCTCCTGAATACACATGGTATACCCGGAATATCAGCTTGTCTCAAATCAGTAGAAATTTGCAAGGTCTTGAGGTTCATAAATGAACATGATAGACCACTGAATTCGAGACATATTTTCGACAAAATCTCAAGAATGCGATTGGATAAACAAAGGCACCCAACTTGGGACAGTGAAGAAAGAAGATTGGCTGCGCTTTGAGCCTTCACTTTGCTAACATTGGCTGGTACCACATAAGAATTAATCTCACCTTTCATGAGCTTTGGAAAGCTCTGGGTCATACACTTGTCAGCAATGTCATTATCTCTCCAACAAAAAGTTTGCAGATTGGGGGCCAAAATCTTAACCCAACTTCCCTTGCCGCATCTGTCGTAACAGAGTTTGACAATCAACTCCTTTAGTTTCATTCCAGATATGTCCAGGCTCTTTATATCCATAGCGCAAACTTCTATGCTTTTGAGGTTGGGACAGTGTATTTTAAGATTTCTGATTCTTCTACAACAATCTAGAGTCAATTTCTCAAGGGGAATGAACAAGGATCCGAAAATAAACCATTGCCTGCGAAATCCAAACCGGTTAGAGGCAGTGTGTAATGAGCGAAGGCCGGTAGGAGCCCGCTGAGCATAAGAAGATGGAGGCCAAAACAGTGTGCCGGGATTGTTAATGAGGAGGCAATGTGAAGAACGAGTGGCTTCCAATGTGAGGCTCATGAGTGAGTTACACTCAAATAGAGAGCAAGGCAAGTCAAGCGAGTGAACCAACCAGACATCGAGAACAAGTTTTTCAACCCTATGCTTCACCAGACAAGGAACCCGATCATGCAACCAACTAGGGTTCGTATAACCAGCATACTCAAAAACCTTTATATTGGAGTTTTTGTTGCGGCCGGACAATGTTTTGGAAATGTCATAACTACTTTGCTATGCTGGTCATAAACTTCAACAACAGTAGCTGGTTTCTTTTCCAAGAGGCTCGTCAGACGACAAGCTTTTGAGAAGTCGAGAATTGAATCTGAATCTGAAGCCCATAGATCATCATCCGAAAAATCACTGTCTGTCATCGTTTTCCTTGCATCGCCCATTGTGTTTGCTTCCTTGCGCCATAAGCCTTCTTCTCTTGCTTGACGCTCTGGTTTCCATGATTTGGGTAAGGTGTTAGAATAGGATACAAGGTTTATGCACGAGACCTTATATATATATACTACTCCTCCATGCTTTCCTCTTTATTTACAATGGCATCCGCACGATAATGACGTGCGGACATCCGGATAATGGCATGGTTAATCATCAATTAATCCTGCTTCTTAGAACGAGTGATCATCAAGGCAGAACCTGTTTTTGACTTTTCGGATAAGAAAGAACAGACAGGACCTTTTCTTGGTAGCTGATTTTCTCAAAACACTTATGTACAAAGTCTTTAAGTACAATATTGGCATTTATACCATTCTCAATGAGAACTCAATACCTGTTATGAAAGTTTAATAACTTATTGCACTACAAGAAATGCGGTACAATAATCAGAATGAACAGAAGTTGTATAAACTAGGCACTGATCATTTCCTCTGTCTAGACTAATGCCTGAAAAATGAGCAGACCTCAGCAACTAATTACCCTTTCCCATCTTTCATTCGACTCCAGGACTCAATGACAAGCTAAATGCCTTACTTTCTCTCATGTTATTATCTATTTCAATTACTAGAAAATACAGTCTCATTCAATAATTCACAGCTATATCTACAAGATTGATAAAGGACCACATTTAGCAAATCTGAGAGAAGAAGCCTTCCACATAATCACAACACTAATCACATTTGCATATTCCTCCAACTTGTTGGCATAATTCCCACTTAGAAAAAAAAATAAGGAAACAACTTAAAGTTCAACAAAATCATAATACAAAAACAATAATTGGTAAGTCAAGAAAATTACCTTAAACCACCAATTTTGCACATACATTAGGTGCTTGTATGAGTAGCCTCACAACCTTGCTCCAATAACTGTAGGGCCGATCGATCAGGTGCACATTGCACAATATCAACCAGGGACGACGCATTCTTAAGTACAAACTTGTCAAAAGCACAGCAATCAAAACTGATCGAAGAAAGCGTCTGTTGGAGTTGAGAATAATAAAAATACCCAAGTACTAGCTTCTTCAGCCTTGTGCTACGTACGTATATTCAAGTGATGATGCCCCCAACAGATTTGAAGCTCCAAAGCCTCCAAATTGGGCCCAAAATCAAATCACTCATTATCTGGTCCGTCAAACTAAGATCACATCCCGTAAGGCCCAATTTTTCAACAGACCCATATCTCAGAACAGAGAAAGGGAAATCATACCGGTGATTAATGAAAATCTTTGTGGAAGGAGAAGTCGAGATGGAGGTCATGGGCGTGGGGATGGGCTATGGCGGAGCGAACCCAAGAGGCGGAAAGTGTGGATGGGATAATTGGAGCGAAGAATGAGAACGCGATCCATGAACTCGGCGAAGAATTGGCGGGTATCCAAGGGTGGCTCGTATGAAGGGAAGAGCTCGAAGGGGAAGTTTAAGGAGGGAACACGAGACCAGAGGGGTCGCCATTTCTGGGATATGAGAGAGGTTTGGATGGAATCTAATGTGGGAAGGAAGGTGAGGATGCGGATGAGAAGCTCCTCCGGTAGATCGTTTAGGTTTTGAATGCTTGCCTCTTCCATTTTCTTCGATTCTACAGGTCTTGCTTGCCTTGTTAATTTTTAGGGAGCTTTAATTTAAAATCAATAGAGAGTTTCATAGTTTGATAGATAGGAAATTAATTACACTAATTTGCTTGAGGTCAAGATTAATAAATATATCTAAACTTACTAAACTATAATTAATAAATCCTGTAAATTACAAGGAATGCCACTGAAATTTATTTAAATATTTTATTATTTCATTTGAGGTCAACCTCTAGCTGTCTACCCACTCCTACAGACCCACGCCTATATCCCAAACTCCTACAGCCCAAACGGAAAGGGAAATTGTAATACAGTTTCCATTTTATCCAACATCGATTTGCGCACGATTTGTTTACAAATCCATCATACTCTAGAGTTGTATATAAATTGCAATAAACTACCATTCTAAAACAAAACAATGCATATATCAATGAAGTAAAACAAAAACAAAAATCATTTACAACTATAATAAAAATACAACAAAAACAGAAACTGCATAACAATTCTATTTCTTTTGGATTTTGTGCCCTTCAACATAGACACTAAATAATCATCTAACATGCACACAATATTGTCGTTTATAATCTTGCCAATCTATTTAGCTAATTATAATTAAACGGAAACAGAAACTGCAACGGAAATTGCAATGCATATTCTGGTGATCGGTGCTTCTGTTTCCCAATAGGCCAAGACTAAGTAGTAGTCACCAATTCTGCAGGCTTTGTTGGTGCTCCTGCTTCCCAAAGTGTGCACCACCGCCAGTGGCAGAATTGCTGCAAGCTGTTGACAAGTTGCTCAAAATAAGAATCACTTAAACGAAATCAATATATCAGACACTTGACTTAAGCAAACTAGTATCTACCTGTGCACTGCTAACTTTTGGCTTTTTGTAGAGATGCAAACCCCACATAAGCAAAACAAGGACAGTCCCAACATCAAATTGTATTCCAGTGACAGTTACTGGGTATGGGAACACCTTTAAGACCTGTGAAGAAGAAGTTTTCGCTAATCATGCTCCATAAATTGCATTTACCAAACACAATGTACGCTTTCACTATATTTTAACTTGCTGTGGCCATAGTATTGGCATAAATTTCCATCCTAACTGCTACCTATTCTCTTTTTATCACCTTTATAAAAAAAAAAATACTATGCTTTAAAATTACATTTCCCTTTATTCAAAGAATGAATGTTCAGATTTGTCATTTTCTTTTGCAAAAAAAAAAAAATTATATGAATGTTCAGATTTACCAAATGTAATTCCCTCATGGAAAGAGAGAAGAGGAAAATTCCAAACAATCAAACACCATTATCCCCAATTCAAATTCAAATGAAACCAACCTGTTCACTGGTGAGCTCAACATGGTCAATTACTGCTGTGAAAGTCCAAAATATCTCCGAATTTCACCAATTTGAGTACCTACAGATAGAGAAACCAAATCAAACTCCATGAGTCACAACTCAAATTCACTTCATTTTCATTGAATGGAAGAAAAAGATAGAAATAAAATAAAATAAAAGTAGAAGCTACATAAAACATATGGGAAGCGTGACTTAGTTGAAGGTTGGAATGCCGAGAGATCGCTTGCATCGTCGATCTTGGCTGCCGCCTCAGCGACAGCCTTTTCGCCTCCTTGGGCCTTCTTTGCGCCACAGATTCATCATTGTTGTTCTCCCCGTCCTCATCGTTAGACTGGAGCTTCGATCTCACCGGAGGAAGACCGTCGACGTCGACATCGGCCGCCCTATGAGCTTCGGGAATCCGCCGGCGTAGATCCTTCGATTGAGACCTCGTGGTGGTTGCAACCACGTGGTCTCCGTTTGGGATTGAAAGGAATTGAGGGCATGTTTACGTATCAGTAATGGGTATGAGTGGAAGGGGAATGATTTCCATTCCTAACTTCCCCTACGTTTACTTACAATCAAGAATGAAAAAATATGTGGGCTCCACCTCAAAATCCGTAATCAGATCCCCTCAAAACCAGGAATCAGATCAACTAGGAGGGGTAGTTGATGTGATTCCCATTACTTGTTTTCCTTAATACCTTCCAAAACTACCCTTACTACTTTACCATAATTCCAAAACACCCCAAACCCTAGAAAAAATAAAAACTCACGCCAAAAATAAAAATAATTATATTTCAGATTATATCCTTTGTTAACTTGTTAAGTTTATGGCTAATTTTAGTAGAATATTAGGCGTCCCTTCTTTCTTTTGATTTGTTTTGGCTGTGATGAATGTTTGAATGTTTCTAGTAGCTTCCTAAGATTTGGCCACAATTAGCTCTCACTAGCTAATTCATTCGCAGTTTTTGGTAAGGTTGAAACACCATGTCATGCAATATTATGCAAACAATGGAAACATCAATCAGTTTCTAAGAAGAGGACGAACTCATCTTGATATATGAGTTCATGCCAAATAACCTAGGACATCAGTAATATGTAAAAATATATATTAATATGTGCAGGGCATTTTAGTAATCAAGTTAGTTTAGGTTATGATTCATGAGAATTAGTAAACAATAACAATGGGAATCAACCCCATTCATGTGTTGATTTCATGTGGTTAGTAAATAGCTTAATAGGAATGATTCTTCTCATACCCATTCACTAGTTCTCCGATTCCTACATTCCCCGATTCCTTACTTCCTCCATTTCTGATAAGTAAACGAGCCCTGAACTCATCAATTTTCTGAGACTCAGATTGGCTCCCATATAAAATATAAAAGGGTAGACAAGTAATTTTAAATATAAATAAAACAGGCTCTAAAGCCTTTAAAGAGGCCCATTGACTTCAAGCTAAGAAAAAAATTAAAAACACATGATTAAGTCCAAAACAAGAATAGCTCATTGCCTATATCCTTAATATTTTCCATATTATTGATTGTTACCAAATTTCTCTTAATTTTTATTGCACATTTAAATTCTTATATTCATTTTATTGTTTAATTATTTTCATTTTAATTATCACCTTAGGTATTTATCTCTTCTTCTTTGTTTTCTATACACAAACAATAATGTATTCTAAATTAATCTAATCTAAGAAAAAGGATTTGAACTTAAGATTACCTTCAAATTTTGGTGTTGCAGAGAGTGTGAGAGCGATAAGAGTATGATGAGAATTTTTAAGGGATGAAATCACGCACCGCCGCAAACTAGAGGGAATGGGAGGACTAGAATTAGCCGTCCGATGGGCTTAAGTTGTGTGCGTGTATTCCGAGATCAAATGGTTGATACATTTCGTTTGTAGGCTGAAATTATGCGGAATACCGACTCAAACCTTATTTCGTTTATGACAAAGCACGTTGGCGGCATGTTTCGGACCATTCGGCCTCAAATACGCTTTGTAGGGATGCTTTAGATCCAGCAATGATAGGAAGCCTTCGTTTACGTACCACTTTTTTTATACTCTAAAATTAATTTAATTTGTAGGGAGGAAAGTCGGAGTTGTGTGCAAAAAGGTGAATTCACTGCTCTAGCCAGTTAATTTAACCTAAATATGCACTTTTACATACTAGTTTGTACGAGCCTATTTGAGGAGGCCCACCAATATTGTGGAAACCAATTTATTCCCTTAATAAGTTCCTAGGTCAAATGATTTCCTTCCATTTGGGGATTATTTGATTTAGGGATTTATTCGATTAATTAACCTAATTGGGAGTTACCAAACCTAATTGGGAGTTACCTAATCACACCAACCTCACCAACCTCACCAACCTCACCAACCTCACCAACCCTACCAACCTCACCAACCCTACCAACCTCACCAACCTCGTCGAGGCCCCTTATAAATACTTGGCTACGCACAAAGGTGAAGGTACGTCTAAACTTCTCTCTCAAAATACTGCATAAATTCTATCTCTCAAACCCTAGTCGCCATACTCTTTCTCTCTCCCACGCAAGGCTCCCGCCACCACACACGGCTCCGGCCACCCGGTTCACACCATACATACATCTCCGTACCCTCTTGTTAGCTACCGTTTTTATACAAACACACGTACTAACTTAGGCATCGAAGGGCCTTTGGCCAACACCCCGGTGTGGTCCTCTTATTCCTATTTGTTTTGCAGAGAGAAAGTGAAGAGAAGAAGAAGACGGGATCTTAGACGAATATTCTCGTGGGACGAAATTTGCTCCCACAAATATAATGGGTCACATTGAAAGTGGGGATTATTCATCATTGTCCCACTGCATATTCAGGTGCACATTGGAAGTACGATAAAAGTTTATGGTTGGGGGCGTCCTCTTATCTTTAGAACTACTTAGAGCACTTTCACTCATTTGCCATGGCAAAGGGCAAGTGCTATTACTATTCACATGAATAGTGACAGTCCCTTGCAAAAGGTTTGTGTGTTTCCACCCATTGCCATGACAACCACTATTCACATGAGATATGAGGAGAGGAATTTGTATAGAGTTCTGGTGTGGGAAGTGAAGAATATGACTAGGTATTTATTATTTAAAAAATTCTGAAATTTTTGGTTTTTTAAATTATTTTTTTGGTTGTTGACGTCAACAAACCTAGGCAACAACACATGCTGTTTTTTCCTTCGGGCTTGCCCAAGCTTATGGAGCCCACCAATTGCCAGGGCTGCTTTGGCCCGTTGAAACTGCGCTACTGGGGCTTGGGCCCCATCCTACCCGGGCTGCTTTGACTGCTGGAACTACTCTTAGAAAATAAAAAATTGTGTAACCTTATACTCTTGTGAATTTCTAATTTCTTTTGGTACTTTTCTTGGTAACCTTATACTTCATTTCTTTTATATGTTGTGGAAACTATTGTTTGCTATTTGAAGTTTAGGGCCTGTTTGATATCCTCCTCAAAAAAATGAACTTAAAAACCATGATTATTTTAAAAAACATGAGTTTTCAAATACAAATTTTAAGGGCCCGTTTGATAACCATTTCAATTTTCAGTTTTCAATCTTAAGTTTTCATTTTTCATTTTTCAAAAACTGAAAAATTGTTTGGTAAGTAATTTCATTTTTCACAAAAAGTGAAAAGTGAAAATTGAACACAAGATGTTTGGTATCTGATTTCAATTTTCAATTTTTAGTTTTATGTGAAACTTGGAAATGGAAGTTTTTGGGGTCCAACTGTGAATTTATTATCATAGAATGAAAGTGTGTGTTACAAAGAGTTCGTAGTATTTTTCGGTAATTTTTTTTGAATTATGATGATGATTATTTTTTTTTTAAATTTTGGAGATGGAGTTTCGAAGGGTTTGATTAGGTCCGTTGCTAAAAGCAAGAATCGAGCGACCAGGTCCAAGTCGGGAGGTCCGAAATACCAAATTTTGATAACTGGAGTGCATTTCATGTGTCGTGATGTAAAATTAATTAATGAAATAGGAGCGCAAAAAAAAAAACTAAAAACTAAAAACACTTTCAAGTTGTTTTCAATAATAAGGGTGGTTTTGAAAACTAGATTTCACTTTTTTGAAAACTGAAAATGAAATCTGTTACCAAACATGTTTTCAGTTTTCAAAAAAAGTGAAAATGAAATGGTTATCAAACAACCATAAGATTTAAAAACGTATTTGGTATTGACCTTTATACCTATTCTTAAGATCTTAAAACTTGCTCCAATTAATTATTATTTTTAATTTAAAAAAATGGAAATTAGGGTTGTCGACACCGTCGTCACCGACGATGAGATATGGGCCAAAGTTGTCGGCCATTAACATCATCGTCTTTCATCAGAATGGTCTTGATCTCGCCGATCCAATTTGGGGATGAGTTCGATGGAGCCTCATCCATGGAGAGAGAGAGAGAGAGAGATAGACAATAGAGGGATGACATAGAGAGATGAGATAGGGATGAGTGAGAAAGACCAAAGTGGGAGGACAGAGAGAGAGAGAGAGAGGGAGGCTCATATTTCATTATCATTTTTGTTATCATTTTTCGTTGTTTTAGCGGTCATATTTCATTCCTTAATTTTACATCACGACACATGAAATGCATTCAAGTTATCAAAATTTGGTATTTGGGACCTCCCGACTTGGACCTGGTTGCTCGATTCTTGCGTTTGGCCACGGACCCAATCCAAGCCTTCGTAACTCCATCTCCAAAATTCACAAAAAAAATCATCCTAATTCCAAAAAATTCACCAAAAAATACTACGAACTCTTTGTAACATGCACTTTCATTCTCTGATCTCAAATTCACAATTAGACCCCAAAAACTTCCATTTCCAAGTTTCACATAAAACTGAAAATTGAAATTAGTTACCAAACATCTTGTGTTCACTTTTCACTTTTTAAAAAAAAATTGAAATTAGTTACCAAACAAAACAAGTTTTCAGTTTTTCAAAAATAAAAACTAAAAAATGAAAAATGAAAACTGAAAATTGAAAATTGAAAATTGAAAACTAAAAACTAAAAACTGATAACTAAAATGGTTATCAAGTGGGCCTATATTTATGCATCATTTTCAATTTTCTCAAAGATATGATCTTCTATGTTATACTTCAGGGTTGAAAGACCAGTTTTTCCTTTCCAACCATATATGATAGATGATATCATGATAGCACTCTCCAAGCTGATTTAACAAGAAAGAATTATGAGGCCATTTCCTTATCCAAAGTCTCTATGAAACTACGTTCAGTTCAGAGAATCTATGATTTATGGTTTTAATGAAGCCTTTGCGCGCGTGAACACAAAAAAAAAAAAAAAAAAAAAAATCAAGAAGAAGAAATGGAGTGTCTACAAATAAAGCAACATAGTTTAAAGTATAATACCACTTGTATAAAAAATAATAATATTGTTTAAGACATATACAAAATCAATAGAGGCTGGGAACACTTCAAAATCCCCTTAATCTAATATCGCTTCTATAAAAAAAAAAAGAAATGAAATGGATTTTCTCACACACACTGGCAATATTTAATGGAAATTCGAACCTAAAACCACTAGTTTACTAGTCAAAATATTTTTTATTGAACTAGTCCCTGTTAGCCGAAATAACATACGGACTCTTAAATGTGGGGAAAACGACAGGACATGAAACTCAGGCCCATCCTGCAGTTTCTGCTCCGGAGCCCATAATTACCCCTAGGCCACCTGGGTCCAATCCAAAGGGTCATTATAGCCTCCCCGCAACAACAACAACCACGATTAATTAACCCGCCAAGTCGTCTACATTCTTAGTCCAACGGTTGGAACTTTGGGAGAGTTGGATTGGAAGACACAATGCCAAACCCATCCAATCTCTATCTCCTGGCCTACAACTCTCTTCAGCCTGTTGCCTGGTAAAGCGCTCAACAGTAAACTCACCTCCCCAAATTTCAAATTTTTATTGCTCATATGAAATTTCCATTGCAGGGCAGTTTGTCTCGCTTTAAGCTTGAGTAGCTTTGTCTCCACCAAGGCCGTCAATGGAGCTTATGCTTCTGCTGGAGACCTCATCTGTCAGTAATTTTCTTTATTTATTTTTTTGAATTTGTGATTGAATTGAACAAAGAATTGGTTTTTCCTTTTAATCAAGTTTTGTGTCTTGATCACTGCAGATTTTCTCCAAACGGTTCAGTTCTTGGAAGTTATACACGGAGCCATTGGTAGGTTTTCTGAGACCCAATATTTATATGTTTCTCAGTTTATTAAGATTGTGAGTTTCATGCTTATTTGTGCTATGAAATTGGAGGTCTTGTGCCGAGTGGAGTGGTGTTTCCTCTGATGCAATGGGCAGGAAGGGCTCATTTTCTGTTTGTTTTGCGCCAAACCCATGAGGTTATTTCTTTCCCTTTTTCTTTTGTTATCTTATTTGATTTTAAGCATTGACCTTTCTTGTGCGAGATCTGGCATTCGTGTCGTGTTATCAGTGTTCGTGTCGTGTTCGTGTCAACACGGTTTTCTTAACGGGTTGACACGACACGACACGATAAGAAAACGTGTGAGAAATACCCAACACGAACACGACCCGCTACAATTCGCGGGTCACACGACACGACACGATTCATCCGTTAAGAATTAAAAAATGAAAAATGGAAAAAAAAAAAAAAAACCCAACTTACAGAATAAAACCAACGTAGCCCAGCCCTCCACTCCTCTTACACGATTCACCATCACCTTCATCAACAACAATTACAGGAAAAAACAAATGAAAGCCAATACCTAACCTAAATTCACTAAGTTTGAGATATGGAATTAATAACAAACACAAACAACAGTGTTGAAAAAGAGAGCTTTTCGCAGGAACTGAAGTATAAATAAAATTTTTAAAATATTGAAAAATTCATGCCAAGAAATTGCCGAACATGGAAGCGGAGGTTGCCTGCACCACAGCCGGCTGATGGGTAAGAGCAAAAGGGATTTCCAGATCTCCACCTTTAAAGCTGAGCCATGGGAGCAGAGATGGAGTTCCTCCTCCATCTGACTTTTCTCATTTTTTTCTGAGTCTTGCACCTATTAGCCACTTTCTCATTTTTTTTCTTTGAATTTCAGTTCCGACCACGAAAGCCCAACTCTTGAATCCCTGAAAAAGAAAAAAAAAATCATCTTTGGAAAAAACATGAGAGACATGGAGTAGATGAAAGTGAGAGGTGTGAGATCGGAAGAAGAAGAGATGAGGTTGAGGTTTTGGGTTTTTTTATTTAAGGATTGCAAGTTACAAAATTACCCTCACTTAACGGGTTGGTTCGTGTTTTCGCGAATTAACACGAAACGACACGATAACTTATCGTGTGGAGTAGCGGCCAACACGATAAGCGACGACACGATAACACGGACCGAAAACTGAATTTTTCGTATCGTGTCGTGTTATCGTGTCGTATACAATATTGCCAGCTCTACCGTTTAATTGTTGAGACTTGAGCTTCCCTTGAAAGGTGAGATTGGTAAAAGGGGAAGGACCAAGTACAGAATCTGTTGGTTTCTTACGGCTGCTTGTTTGTGCAATGGCCATAATATATAAGCATGGGCTTGAATGCATATATGCTTATTTTATTGTTAGGGATTTGAAGACCTTGATCCCAAATTCTTAAGATCAAACAAATTAAGGACACTAGATAAGCATAACAAAAACCCAAAATGTTTACTTGGTTCACCCCAAACTGGGTTAAACCCAGATGGGTGATTCCGGTTTTGAATCACATAAACGAAGAAGCAGAAGAGTATTACTATCAAGAGCATATGGGTTCTTCCTCACACAAGAATAATCTCTTCCCTTGTTCTCAATAAACCCCAACCTCACTCAAGCAAAATTGCACCAAGAGAAATCCTAAGTTCTGAAATTCTGCAGAAATGCTTAATTCTTGTCAAAATCTCAACATTTATGAGGTCTGCTTATTGTGCACAAATTAACCACAGTCCATTGTTTTGAGCATTTTGTAGGTCCAAGAGTCGCCATCAGTCTTCATAACTTTTGTTGCTTGGAGCTCAAGTGAGGTAAGTTGGTTCAAAAGTTTTTCTACAATCAAATTTCAGTGAACTAAATAATAAGATCACGAACCTGTATGCAGGTTATTCGGTATCCACATTATGCTTTTAACTGCATAGGAAGTTGTCCTTCATGGATTACCTATCTCAGGTTCTACTCTTTCTAATTATGATGATAAATTCAAAAATAATATACAAGCAACCAACACATTACTATTACTACGCAACAAAAATTTGTACAATACAAGTAGAAAGGATTTTATTTGCAATAACAGTACTTTTTCGTTTCACTAGGTACACTGCATTCATTGTCTTGTTTCCTCCAGGGATGGCTGGTGAAAGTAAGTTCACAGTTTTCATTAGTCTTGGTTTCAATTTTTGATTGTATGAAAAAGTCCCCCTGGCCCCTCCTTTCCCTCCCTCACCTTCTTCCTTGATTTTGGTGATTACCATGCAGCCTGGCTTATGTACCAAGCACTTCCTTTTGTAAAGAAGACGAGCCTCTTCCCAGATTTCTTTGCTGGCCTCAGCTATTATAACTTTCTGAGGGTATGTTCTGATTTTTTTCACCATGAGCTTTAATTTATATGCTTCTTCTTTCCACCTTGCCAATTAGGCACTCATGATTAGGTCCTGAACCTTTGTATAATTTGACTAGACTAAATATTTACTTGACATGGATTTTTGGTTACTGTAAGTAAATTTCTAATAGGCTAGGATAATTTGGAAATTTGTATGCTCTGCTGGGATGTGGTTGGGATTCCTGTTATTAGGTTTTGGTTGGGAATCTAAAACTGAAGTGAGCTTCACATTCCTGCAGGATCTATCAATTCTTAACAATTTCTTCTGTGTATTTACAGTTAGTGGACTTATTTCTTTTTTCCCTGGTAACTAAGAAATGATAGATTTAGTAAACATCTACCACCTTCTTGGCTGGATTTGGGTTGGAGTTGCACTATCCCAATCTTGCTCCATAGCCTTTCCTAATTCCAGGATGGACATGCATTACTAGGATTGCATTTATTAATAAAGTTCCCCATGGAAGAAAAAATAAAATGTCATACTTGGTTCTCCCATTTTAAAGTTTCCAAGACCTTTCAATATTCGACCTCCAGGAAAATGCCATGGTTTTCTTGGTCCTCCAGTAAGGTAGACTTGCAACAGCCCCTTTAAGTTATAATCCTATTTAAATTTTACCTATGGTTCCTATAATAAATGGTTTCAGTCTTCAGTGCACACACATCAGACACAAGGGAAACTGTCTCCCTTCTATTTTCTAACAATGACCCAACTAAAATTTCAATTGCTCACTGTTTTAAATAAATAAATAAAATTCATGTGTTTAATATCATTGGAATCTTCCTATTTAGGTTTTGCTTGTCTGCTACCCATTACTCTGCTTGAAACTTTACCTGCATATGTTCAAGCAACGCCGATCAAAGCTAGGTAAACACCCCAAGAAGAAGAAAAGGTGAAGGACCACAATTTTGTAGATACCAATCGTATGCCAGTTTCTGGTGATTCGGGAACACACACTTCATAAAGACAGGCATGTATTGGCTTTTATTTGAATTCTTTCAGTGCACTTCTTGCTTCATTCACCTCTTCACTTTATGTAATTTTTGAAGTTTAAAATTGTCTGTCCAATGTATTTTAGATTCCTGATCAACGTTGTCGAGTCTGTCCAGATGATGTCATAATAGTACATTGGTTATGAAGTTGATCTATTAGGCAGTCGTGCAATTCGTGATATTAGAATCTGGAAATAAATGGTGTTTGGCACTTGATATATTGGATTTTGGATGCATGTAGTAGTGGAGTTGTAGCTTGAAATTCTAATCATTCAAGGCAGAAGTGTAAGCTAGCAACTGAAACATGTTTGTTTTGAGAAACAAGTATTTTTGCCCTTTGCACCTCTTGTGGACAGAGTATGGAAAATAAATATTAATAAAATGAGGAAGTAGTTTTTTCATCAGTTTTCTAGGTAAAGGTCTGTATATGGTCCCATCCTCAGTAGAGTTTCAGATTTACGAATTAAAGCAAAAAATAACTACTCATGCTACATGTTACAAATGCAAGTTTAGTTTCAATTCCTGTACTTGTTTCTTCCGTTTTTCTTCCACTATTCCCATCAAGGTCCCCAGCTTTGTTGACTAAACCGTATAGAAATAGTGCCTGCCGAGCAGGGTGACAGCCCCTTGTGTAGTTTGGAGCCTTGATACTTACCTTATTATTATGAAAAGGAAAAAGGACAGGATGCCAACTAACAGGTATGCTTTTAATCTAATTGCACATTTCTATTATGAGCCTCTAAAGCTGTGTGAATAGTTCACCCTATCTTCTACTTGGACAGTTTGAAGTGCCCCTCTAAAATTAACGTGTCGAAATTCACTGCTTTCACCACTATCACTCCCAGCTTCTTGTCCATGCCATGGGTGATAATATGATTGCTCTTTTTTCCACAGGTTTTCTCCTCCATTACCCTTTTCCCACTCGATAGCACTTGTTGTTTCCCTCTTTTCTCTGTAGAAAATCCTTAGTCTCTTCAAGCTCTGTTGTCCTCTTATTGTCAACACTGTCTCGAAGCTTTTAATTATTCTCATTGTTGTAGTAGGTATATATAGGATAACTGGCTCTGTGTCCAAGCTTCCTCTTGAGTTCCTTTGCTTGCAGGTTAGGGTGGGTTGAAGAGTGATCCATGTGCTGGAGTTTTGACCCAGAGCCACAATTATAGAGCACAAAATTACAAACCATGGTTTTTTTATATTTTTATAATCACATTCAACTTTGTTTTATGGGGCATAAGCATAACAGCATTACTAGACATTGCTGCTAGCATGACACATCCACATTAGTGTGGTCCAAAGGCCAGTCTGTATTCTAGGGCATCAGTTGTGGTTAGCCTTTTGGTGGTTGATGACTTAGCCACCCTATTATCAGTTAATTTACTCAGTAGCTGACTAATTAATTGATCTTATTTTAGTCAAGAACATGTGCCTCTTTGCACCTAAAACATTTTTTTTTAAAACTGAACACAAATGGAACAGAAACAAAACAATACAAAGTCCACTGGAATTCAACAATTAACAAATCCAAATACAAACATCACCAAACCACCCACAGCATTGAGACAAAAACCCATTTCATCACTTGAACTGAAAGGAAGAAAACAAAAACTTGAAATTGCTTAGTAGTCTGTGGTGGGGAGCTGCTCATGTGTGTCTGGGGTGATGTAGATGAGATCGTAGACGAGGGCAGCAATGGCAGCGCCGATGAATGGGCCGACCCAGTAGACCCAGTGGTTGTCCCACGTCCAGCTGACAACAGCGGGTCCGAAGGAGACTGCTGGGTTCATGGATGCACCATCAAAGGCACCAGCAACCAAGATGTTGGCACCAACAATGAAACCAATTGCAATGGGGGCAATGATGCCTATGTTGCCCTTCTTTGGGTCAATAGCTGTGGCATAAACTGTGTAAACCAGACCAAAGGTGATCACAATCTCCAGCACCACAGCATTCCATACACTCACGCCGCTTGATAGGGAGAAAGCAGATGTTTCCTGCATCAGATCAATTAACAACATCAATTAATCCCTTGTTAAGAAAGATTGTTTTTATTTTTTCGTTGGTGATTGAGAGTTTTTAGTGAGGATGAGTTAGTGGCTTACCAATCCACCGGTTGCAAACTTGAGAAGCAAGCAAGCAATCACGGCGCCAAGCAACTGGGCAATCCAGTACAAGATAGACCTGATGAGACTGATGTTGCCGCCAATAAAGGCACCAAATGTGACAGCAGGGTTAACATGACCTCCGGAGATGTTTGCTGCAATGGCAACCGCCACGAAAAGTGCAAAGGCATGTGCCAAGGCAGCGGCTATAAGGCCAGCCGGTGTTGTTGAAGCACTGTCCGTGAGCTTGTCTGTCAAAGCACCAAGTATAAGATTAATAAGCAGACGTACTAATGAACAATAAACAAAATGTTCCTTTGTCAAACAGTTTTATATGTTATGTTATCGAACCATCACTTTAACATCGATCATATGGATGTGTATTTAAAGGATATAGTTAAGATTCAGTCTCACTTTTATACTGTGTTGGAAAAAAAATTTGGTAAATGAAAAACAAGGTGACAAGGTGAGGGACATACTGAAAGCCATGCCAGAGCCTTCACCAGCAAAAACAAATATGAGAACTGAGATGAACTCAGCAAGAGCTGCTTTGAGAGCATCTGGCTGCCCAAACTCAGCTGCGTTTCCAATTGCAATTCTAGAGACAGGCATTCTTGGAATTTTGGATTTTGACTTAATAAAAAAGCCTCAGAACAAATCCCAAATTCACAAGAGAGAAGAAGCTGCTTTTGGTTAGTGTCGTAGTGACAGTTATATATAGGGTTCCTTGAACACAAGGTTAATGGCCGATTAACCGGACCAGCCGGTTTCCACCCGGTAACATTTGAAATTCAACGACAAGTACAATTGGCGGCCACCTGTCATTGTCTGGCTGGCTAGTAGTCGGGCCTCCCATTCGTTCCCATCATGCCACGTGGATGGTTGATGTGACTTGGAGGCTTGACTGATCAGCATGATGGAGATATTTGATCACACTCACCGGCCAATGTTGTGGGTTTGCACCTTTGCGGTTGTGGTTGTGGGTCCTCCAATGATTGTCGTAATTTTTGACCGACCACTACTATTTTATTTGTAAATTTTTTGGCTAATGCGATTAGTTGTAATGGCTTCACTTCATTGTCACCCTAATCATTAACTAAGAAAAAAATTAGGAACATAGTTATAGTGATTAAAATCTAGGTTTTTTGTTTTTGAAAAATCGTAATTACACACGTCAATACGACTTGCTTATTTTCTGTAATTTTATTTTTTTGTTGAGTACAAGAAGATAAAAGAAGGAAATGATAATTTCTCGAACTCTAAAATCCAGCTTTCAGTGTTGCGAGTTGAAATAAATGTTGTTTACCACAGAAGTTCTACTTGACTATATTTAAGATCAATTATTACTACTTTTCTATTGTTTCTCTAAATGAGTGTAGTTTTTGAATTAGAGATGACTAATGACTTGTAATGAACAATCTTATAGCGGCATTAGTTTTTTATTATTTCAATTATAAACAAAACAAATGCTTTACAAGGAAGCATCTTTTTGTAATTATGAAAAATAAATTCAAAATGGGAACGTGGGCGGGGGGATTAGCAATGGTATATTATTTAGGACTAGGTTGTTTGTATATGTAAATAGATAATTTTTTGCCTACGTAACGTGCAAATCATCACCTCCTGTCCCTTGTCAAAATGAAAACGACGAAATGTCCTTGTCATCTAATAATGAGTTCAAAAAACATCAAATTCTCATGGGAATTGAATGGCAAAGCATGCCATATGTCTAATTATACGTATTTTGGTTTGGCCAATCCAATGTAGCCAAATTTTCAATTCTTCCTTTACAATAGTACTAGGCTGACCAAAAAGTTTTTAAATTTCAATAGTACTAGGTAAGTGTAATGTTGGACACTATCAATTGAACAATAATTAATTTGATTCACTTCGATTTGGCCCTATTTAAAAATCGTCTAAACCGAACCAGAATACCTCCGTAAATTTTATTATTTATTGACACTTTGTATTTTTATATTGGTTATAACTATTCATTATTATATTTCTATCTCATACGTTGATATCGACTTTTTAATACCAAAAACTAAAATTTATAAACTATTTGAGATTGACTGTCATCTTTCTCTCAAATTTATCCATCTTTGCCTGTAAGAAGTTTTCTCAACTACTACTAGTTTGATACATGTAAGAGAATATATAATGTCTGCTTAAATGATTTATGAGGGGGAATAACATAATCAAACCGGTCTCTAATGGATTGATTTGGTTCAATTATGCTACTAGTTTGAGGCTTAAACAGAACCAATTCGAATTATAATGCTACATTAGTGTGATGTGCGATTTAAGGCCTAAACCAAATCAAACTGAACTGCGTCGGTCTCTAAAATAGGATTCAAAGTAATGAATAGAGATATAAATAAATAAAAGGTTGTAAGATCTTAGGAGTAGACCTTTCGCGTTACTCCTTTGTGGTAGGGAGCATATAGTATGTGGCCACCATCTTCTCTCCTTCCCGTGAGTGAAGGTAGAATAAGATTTCATCACACTCTTCAAATGTCATTCTTTGCTGTCATATGCTATTATACAATTCCACAACTACTCCTATGGTTTGTAGCATGACATCTCTACTAATTATTTTGTGAACGTGAGGAGGGAAGAAATATTAATTAAGTGGGTAATGCATGAGATGAACTTAATATTTGTCTCCACTTCAACCACATTAATTATTATTAATCATGAGATTATAATTTATCCAAAGCCGACCACAATGATAGGTATGAGCTTTTTTAATTCTTAATGTTCAATTTCATTCGTATTGATATTGTCTGCGAATATAATGGATCAAGTTCCATGGGTTTGATTAAATTAATGTCTCTCTCTCTCTCTCATTTTATTATCTTATCTGTTGATTAATCTGACTAAAATGGACGGCTCATGATCACTAATCATAATTAAGGTGCTCTCTCTTTTTAGTTTATAGTTTCTTGGATCAGATCTGAGTTGAATTGAGAGAGCTTGCTAGCACACTTGGGTTGAGCTGAGTTGTAAAATGCAACCAAATTCGTTTTGAGGCAGCTAGTAAATGCCAGATTATAATGACTTGGATCACATGCCATGAGGAGAGACATTGTGCAGAATGTGCAGCTGCTAGAAGGTTTTGTTTTTCCCCAACTTGGAGATACTTCCTTGGCATTTTAGCAACTGATTCTTATTTGATACCGTATACTTGTTTTTACTATATTATGTTACACTGTCGATCTAGATCATACATTCAAATAAAAATTTATTTCGTTAGTGTTTTAAACTATATTGCACAGTTTGATAATTCCTTTTGAGGATGAAAATTTCAGTAATGTCAAGGGCACCAGTTCTTATCTTAATATTTTGTTTTCAAGTCGTGTAATGCATAGCATGACAGTCATTTCGTTTTCGTAATCTTTAATCTTTAATCTTAATGGCGAGCTCATGCATATGGACATCAGAATTTTTGTTTTTGTTTTAAAATATGCCCATTGGCCCATTGAACTACTACTAGCACTTCCCCGACCCCGAAAAACAAAAGAAGTGGTTGACACTTTTAGTTTATACTTTTGGTATTCTTAACATGACATTCATTTCGTTTTTGTAATCTTTAATCTTAATGGCGAGTTTATGCATATGAACATTGGAATTTTTTGTTTTAAAATATGCCCATTGGCCCATTGGCCCATTGAACTACTACTAGCACTCCCCACCCCCCAAAAAAAAAGTGGTTGACACTTTTAGTTTATACTTTGGGTATTCTTAAATTTTGGCGTTTAGTTTTAAATTTGGGTTTTTAATTATAGAGCTACACTTTACTTTGAATTTTAATTGGGTCCTCGAACATTTTTTTGAGGCAATTCCATCCTTTAACTCGAAGTGTAGTTGCAATCAATGTTTTAAAAGGCAAGGCGTAGAAATGAGGCGTTTGTAGTCCGCTATGCAAGGCGTAAGCCTTGAAGCATTGAGGCGTAAGCCTTTTGAACATTAATTTAATTTAATAAAAAAATTATGAGTAATACAATATAGATAAATTGTACTATTAATTCTTATTGAGCCAAAATATTCTATCAAATATAAGTACTAATTATCATTCAAGCATAATAATCAATCCCAAAACATAAAATACTTATTCAACATCAAAAGAAAAACTCAATTCATGCATCCCACTCCTCATCACGAAACATCAAATGCTATGATATTTGACATTTATGTGTGGACTTGAGTGTTATTTTTAGTGGATTTTATGGATATTGGGTTGTTTGGAAAAAACAACTAACATATATATATATATATATATATATATATATATATATATATATATATATATAGATCAATCTAGTACAAAGAGAATTACATATAGGGATATACATATTGGTCCATTAAAATTGATGGAGACAAAAAAAATTGATGCAGATTATCCATTAATTTATTTATTTAGAAGAAAAAATAAAAGGGAAGTATCGGATTCGTTTGTTTCAGTGGGGGTTAAAAGGCATGATGTTTGCTTTATAAAAAAAAACACCCAAAACGTGCGTTTAAGATACCTCAGTTCCCAAAAGAACACTTAAGTAACTAGACGAAACGACATCGTTTCGTTAAAACAAACCCTAACAAAAAAAATTCAAGCAAGATCGTTTTCTTCCTCGCGCTCTGTTTTGCTCTGGTTTGCAGAAAGCCGCGCTTCGTCACGCCTTCCATGCCTAGCCACGCATGCCTCGCCACGCTCACGCTACGCTTGCAACAAGCTAAACATCCATATGCCTAAGGCGATTTCCCTCCGATGCACGCTTAGGCATGCTTTTGAAAACACTGGTTGCAATTAGGTCCTACTGTCAATCTGACTATCAATTTGAGGGTTAAAATCATTCATTTAGATTAAAATATTAATACAATAATAAAAATAAAAATAAAATTTTTGAAAATTTTGAAAATATAAAATATCTCTCTCCTCCAAACCCCTCCTTTGTGTCCTCCTCCCCCGCAACTCAAATCCCTTCCATTCTCTATCTTCTCAGCGGCTCTCTCATCTCTCCCTCTCTTCCCTTACAACTCAAATCATCTCTTCTTCTCTCACATCTCTCCCTCTCTTTCTCTCTTATCTTAACGGCAAAGCCGCCACGCTCTACTATTGAGAAAGAGCCATTAAGAAGAGAGACGATTCAAGATGATCTAGAAGAGGGAGAAATGATGCCGACGACAATGATGGAGGATGGGATGCCGACGTTGATGACGGCACCGGGAATTATGATGGGAAATGAAGGCCATAATTGGAAAGAGGAAAGGGCTTGGAATAAATTTTATATATTTGCTTTAGTCTTAAAGTGGATGACAAGTGTCCCTTTTTAATTGTATACGCATTATATATAAAAAAGTTTGCAATATGAAAATGAGGTTTGTGTTGTTAAAAGCCTAAATTACCCTTCAAATAAACGGCTAAATTGAGGGAATGTGACGGTAGGACCTGTTAGCCTTACGGTTGTTTTGTTGTGCATATTTTGATGATAACAAATTATTCCTTATTTATTTGATGTATTTCAAGTGTGATAAGTTGTAAGAAGCAGGTATTCCCAAATAGATCAAAAATATTGTACACATGGGAAGACTTTTGGAACACTGAGTAAGAAGCCGAGACTCAAGCAAATAGTTCTTCAATATGTATGAGTTAGGTTATTCTTTTAAAACTCTTTGTTGGATTGAACAACTAAGGCTTTTTACCTAGATTGACCTTAGGTCTCTTCATGATATCATACATGAAAGATTGTTGTTTTATTGGCAAAGTATGAAAAATGTTTTTTCCGAATAATCATTTTTCTCAATATACTTTTTGGCGGCTTTTATTCCTTACACTTCAAATAAGAAAACTTAATTTTATGGGATTTTAATATGAAGTATATATTGACTTAATGAATCATCATTTTCAGCCTAAATCGTATTTTGCACTAGAACCGATTTTTCATATTTTGATTTGGTGAGAATTTTATTTTCTAGTATTTTTATTTGAATCCAAATGGGGGGTACTTCCTTATTTACATTGTAAACTTAAGTAAATTGAGTAATATAAAAATAAATGAAAGTAAAAGGACAAAGACATTTAAGCTATTATGTACACTGTTCCAACAAATCTAATCTGTACACTATTTCCAACTGCTATATTTACGGAAATAAGCTATTATGTACACTGTTCCAACGGATCTAATTTGTACACTATTTCCAACTGCTATATTTTCAACAGCTATATTCCTAACGGCTATATTTCCAACATCTATGTTTCTATACTTATAAAAATATCTTCAAATATTCTTTGTAACATAACAAGAAAATATATTCATCCAACCTTACAAGCATTCATCATACTCTGAATATTATTTTCTCTTGAGCCTATCCTGTTCAAATTCATACAAGAGTTCTAGTGTCCAATTTATCTCTGTATTATCTACTCAGAAAGATGAGTTATTGTTGTGTGAGATTCGATTGTATATCCCTCTCAAATAGGAGAGACTTTTTGTTCCAAGAGTTGTTTCCATTCAAACTTGTAAAAGGGGTTGGTTTGACCCTGTGAGGTGAGAAGGGTGTCTTCCACCTTGAGCGAAGGAGTGGTGTGCTCTAGCTGTGTAAAGGTTTCAACTCCACTTGTAAGAAGTTTTCCAACATAGTGGATCGATGAACTCTCAAGTGGTGTGCTTGAGGACTAGACGTAGGTCAGGTGGACTGAACCAATATCAATCTCTGAGTTTGAATCTCTATTTCCTTATCTCTTTATTATTGTGCTTGTCAATTTACTTAGCTGTTTTTAAATTTAAATTTGTTATTAACCTTATTCACCCCCTCCTCTAAGGTTGATTCACTCGGCAACATGACCTAATTGCAACTCCATGTCGAGTTAAAGGATGTAATTGCCTACAAAAAAGTTCCTGACCCAATTAAAACTCAATGTGAAGTTCAAAGACCTCTACAGTTAAAAACCTTTTAAATTTTTACAAATTTAGTTAAATACCTTTTCCTAGACATAGTCCTAGAAAGAAACCCTATACCATTTAATGTGTATAAACACACCCAAAATAAACCCTAAAACCGACAACTGTCAATTTTTCAATTCAATAGCTATGTTGGATTGCGTTTTTGCGCTTTTGCATGGAATTTTGAGAAACTTGTCCAAAATTCGCCGGCTTGGATATGAAGTTCTGAAAAATTACGTTGGTGACGTCATAACTAAAATTATGTTTGGGCAGCCTCGTGATTTCTGTTGGAGCCAATCAAATATTCCAAACAAAATGAGCTTCGTTCACCTATTTGAACGAAGCTTAGTATGTTCTAGTTCCAAAGCTCCGTTTTCGATTCTTCTGAGCTTGATTTTTGGTGTCAGGTGTGACATCCCTGACCTAAAAATATGATAAAATAAATTAAATAAGTGAGTTGGATAACTTGGATAATTAAAATGAATTAAAAAGGAATTTAAATGAATTAAATTATAAAATGGAATTTAATTGGAAATTATAAATTAAAGGGGCATTTTAGTCAATGTTATTTTCGAGACGGAATTTGGGGAAACGAGTTGCGCCATTGCGTCCGGTTCGTTGAAACGAGTTCGTGGATATGCGGAACGTCCAATTCGAGTTATAACGAACGCGTAGAGATTTAAATAAAATTAAAATAAAATTAAAATTTTAAATTTTTAAAAAAAAAACGAAATTCTGATTTGTACTGTAGCAGCTACAGTACCGAAACAGTAAAAACCGAGAATTTCCTTCTTCTTCTTCTCCATCTCTCTTCCATTTCTTCTCCTTCCACTTTGAATTGCGATTTCTCCTTCATCCGAATTCCGTTTTGGGTGATTCCAATCCCAAAAGTTTCGTCTCTTCGTCCTCTACCTAATCTACCCAATTTCCCAGCTCGAAAGCCCACTGATTTTAAACTGGAGCGACTGAAAGTCTGTTGATTTTCTAAGTTTCCGACGAGTTTTCCGGCAACTCCGGCCACCATTTCCGTCGAGTGAGGTATGCAACTTCATCTACTCTTCATGCTCTATCCATTTATGTTGGTATTGTTGATCAATTTTGAGCCTAAGTGATCGGATCTATAACCTAAGTTTTGACCGGTTTTGAGATAGAGTTTTGGGCCACTTGCCGTCGTCTATGCAAGTTCCCGTAGTTGAATAAGTTGTTCCACTCATCGAGTAGTATATGTAGATGGAAGGATACTCGTTGGTTTGAAGATTTCCAACCGACGGTATCGCTTTGGGCACCCAATGCGCTGCCAATGTGGGTGGTTGTGCGGGGCCCATTTGTAATTGTCAATCTTCATTCCTAAATTATCCTTACGTCATCACGAGCGCGTAGGTATGCTTGGATTCTAATTTGGAGTTTGTATGACAATCGAACGGATTTACACCTTTTGCTCGTTATCTAGGTTCGATGTGTTTGTACCGTTGGATCGGTCCCAATTCTTAGTATGTTGTTCCCCGTATTTTTAGGATCGTGTAAGAGTTGACGGATTGTGATTTGGAGTCCCGGATGCTCCGAATCAATGACTTGAAGCTTGAATTAAACCATAACATTCCGATCGAGACCAAACTTTCAAGACACGTTGTTTAGGTCGTGTTGAACCTATAGGAACTTTAGGATCTAAGTTTGGAGGTCATGGGACCCACGGGTCCGGTTTGACCTATTCGGGTCGGTTTGACCAAGTTTGACCAGGTTTGACCGAGGGTCTCCCGAGGTCGCCTTGCCACGTAGTTGACTTTGTTGGAATTCTAGGAATGTCCAGATCGATTTGGAGGTCGTGGGCTCCGGGCCCAAGTTGACCGAAATGGGGTGTTTGACCGTCGGTTGACCGTGAGTCTTCCAGGTCGGTCCCACTGGTTAAAAGAGGTAGTTTGACCTTAGAATCTTTCGTACGACATACGTGCACGTTAAGTGGGGCTTTAGTAAGACTTAAGTTTAAGGTTTTCGTACGATTCACGGTACTAATCCAATCCTCGTATTTAACGCTTTAGGTACCTTGACTTTGCGTACTCTGTAAGCGGGACCCTTTGAGGGTTGTGCAGCATAGGACCAACGATGAGTAGACTTTGTTTTCAAATGAGCATGACTTGAATGATTTGCATGAAATGCATGAAAGGAGATTTAATAGTTTTAAATCTTGATTTTATTTAATAGTTAAAGTCTTGGTTTGACTTTGGTTGAATTATATTAAAATGAGTTGCATTGAGGTATATGCATGATTTGGGTTGCCGGTTTGTTTGTGGGGCCCTGATGGCTATTTTATTATTATTTATACCTTTGGGTATTGAACGGGACATGGTGAACGCCCGGTGGTTTTTGTATTGAAATTGGGTTATATAATTGAGCTATATTAAGCTTGGAACCGTGTATTATATAAAATATGGATTATTACACCTAAATGGGACTTTAATGGTTTTCTTTGGATATTATGTTCTAATAAATGTTATATTATATTTTAATTATATAATTGAATATTTGGACGTTAGTGTAGTCCGTTTGATTACGTATTCGGTTTTGGCGTTTAAACCTTATGAAGTATTGGAATAATGGGAATTGATTATACGTATATTTTTATATATATTTTTATATATATAGATATGTATATGGGATTGGGCTTGAGTATTGTATTTTAAAGGATCTTTATGTTTTATGTATATATATATATTTGTATATTTATATATTTATATTTATATATTTATATATATACATACGTATGTATATTTTGGATCATACGTTTGGTTTAACGGTATGTGCTTATAAACGAGTTCTTTATGCTTTAATTATATACCTTTGGGTTGGAATGCTTTGTGTCGGGACGTGAGGTCCCTTATGTAACTTTATTGACTTTTGGTTTAAGTTGGGTTTTGATTATGATTTTAAATGAAATGTGACATTTGAATTGACTATGGTCTGTTATGCGATCATTTGATGCATATGTCTATTTTAAGTATAAAAATATATGTTTGGACGGTGATGTCCTGACCTTGTGTATATACATTTATATATTTTGGTTGTTTGACTGATGGACTTGTTTATGTCCTGGTGTCTAATGTTTTGGGGTTGGGTACATGTGATTATTTTGGGAATTGGAAAGTGATTGGTTATATATATATATCGTTATCGCGTGACGATTGATTTGAGGTCTTTATTAGCACCTTGTATTGTACCTCCCCATGTTCTCGATAATCTTGATGATCGCATGGCGATTGATATGAAATGGTTACCTGGATTTGGTATGGTTCGATCCGGTGCATACCTTAACGGGTGTAGTTGTAGACCCTTAATTGGGTAGTCTGCGCGTATGACAAATTTCGGAGTTATGGTTGGTAAGTTTTTACCATATAGTCCTGTGAGTTTAGTCCCACTTTGGACGGCTCAACTATGGGCACGGTGTCTCGATGAGATCGTATCGGTGTCCACCAAATGATCCCGGTTGGATTGTTTTCCCCTAGTACTTGTGTTTGTGTTTTGGTTATACTATACCTATACGTGTGTGTTAGTACCTTTGTATTCATATTTGTTTTAGTGAGGATCGTTCCTCGCTTGTCATGCTTGTGAGCACGTGGTTGTGAGAGTAGGGAAGTTTGGGAAGCTGTTTACTGTTTCGGTTGCGATTTGATTGAATTTCAGTACTTGATAGGTTTTACTTGTTGGATTGTAATCCTGATTTTATATATATTTATATATATGATTTGAACTACAATTGATTTCTATATTGTTGTCAAGTTTGGTTTTCTTGACGTGAACGAGTTAGTATGCATTTTAAGGTTTGTTTTACCTTATGTGAATTTTATTCCATCTTTATGCTTTTATGTTAATAAGTCCTTTTGTTTATATTTTATAAACCTGCATGGGTTGATTTAAGAGGTTATGCCTCGAGAAAAGTAAAAGAGTGTTTTGTTCAAAAAAAGGTTTTGAGCTAGATTGCTCTCACGTATTTTGAGGTAGTACGATTTTCAAGTCAATCAAATATATAAACGTTTTCACATGCATGGTTCGCATTGTTTTAAACGGTGGGGTTAATACTTTGTTTTAAGTATGTCAAATCTTGTTTTTGTCCACTCACACTCTTTTTGTTTTGCGCCCCCCAGACCGTAGTTGATTCGACACAGTTTGGCCGTGCGCTCCTCTTCTCGAGCTTTGACTGAAGGGTAGGATCTGTTGTCCTTGAACCCTAAACTTTGTATTCTGTTATTTCTTTTCCGCTGACTCTTAGATATGCTCTGTATCACCCATTAGGGTTAAATTTATTGGCCGGAGACCTGTTATGTATTTGTGTATGCATGCTGGCAATTGGGATATTCTTATTTGCTGTGTTTTGGCAGGTTGTTAATTTTGGGTTAGTCCTTGTTTCAGGGGAGACTCTACCCGATTTTCAGCAAAAGTCTTGGCCCCTTTCTTTGTAAATTTCGGGAAGAGGGTAACTGTTTAGTTTGTGGGCCCGACATGGGTTGATGTTGGGTATGTCAACAGGGTCCGGCTCGGGTTCCAGGGTGGAATTCGGTCGGGATCCTGTCATCAGGTGTAGATTAGGGTTATATTGCTTGATTTTTTGTTTGCTTCTAGTTTGAATTGGTGATTTTGGGAGTGATATTGTGTTGCATCAAATGTAATTGGAGCTTTGTTATTTGTCTACGATGTGAGATCTTTGATGTTGAGGTTTGATGCAAGCTTGTCTTTTACCTTTTGCAATGTGTTGTCAAATGTGAGCATGTTGCTCTTGATCTGCACATAATTTGGATCATTGCGTCTTTTTGGTTTAGGTTTTTGTGTTTGTAATGTTCTTTTGGTATTCGTTGTTTTCTTTGGTTTCAGTGTGTTTTTGGATTTGGTTTTTGTGTTTGTTTAGCTTTGGACCTTGTTGTAGGCGTATAGGGTGTTGGTGTTTGTTGAGGTTTGATTTTGGTGTAGCTATTGGGTTTAGGTGTTGACGGTTTGACTTTTGCTGTTGTTGGTGGTGTGCCTTGTGTGTTTGTTGATGCTCTTTTGTGCTTTTTCTTGCTTAGGATCATTTTGTATGTTTTTTTAATATGAATTTTAACCTCATTAGCTCTTTCCCTATAACCTGATAAGTGAAATAAATAGGTTACTTTAACTAAACAAAAGAAAGACGACATATAAGTAAGATGACACATAGTTCTATGACATAGTATTAATAGTGTACTTCTATGACATAGTATTAATAGTGTACTTTTATGACATGGTATTAACAGTATACTTCTATGCATAGAATGAAATTTCGAAAATATCGCCGAAATATCGGCGATATTTCGGTTATTTTGAAGCCCCGATATTATCACGAGGGTTCTGTTTTATTTCGTAATTTTATCGAAAATATCGACGAAATATCGTCGGAATATCGCCGGTAAGATTTTCTCCCGTTTACAATCGGTTTTCGGGGTGATTTTGAGCAACACGAACCGGTGGGATGGGTCTAGGGAGGTGAGGGACGAAGTTTGGAGGTGTTTTGGGGTGGCTTGATTGGCCGACAACACCAATTTTAACGGTGCCGTCGCCGGTCTTAGAGAAGGAGGAGGGTTTGGTATCGGGAAGAAGAGAGGCACAAAGGGAATGAGCAAATCACTCCCTAAAATAATATAATTTGGTCCCAAGGCAAAGTTAATGCCCCAACTACTCTCCAAAATCCGTAAGTCGTGGATCTCTAGCGTGTCTTCACTCACGTTGATCACCATCAAATCTCACACCTATCCCTTCACTTCAAAACAATCCAATTGGCTAAACACAAGCACACGGATCGTCAACGTGGCATGCCCCTATAAAACACAACCCACCAAAGCACTTCATCGGTTTTAAATTTATTTATTTATTGAACAATTTCTTTAATTAATTATTTTATTTTATTTCATTTACTTATCTTAACTTATTTGTTATATTTAATTTTATTCATTCATATTTTTTTTTTAATTCCCTTATTTTAATTTATTTAATTTCCTTTTAGGATCGGGATGTTACACTGTTGTTGGTTCTCAGCCCACTTTACCATCATGCTCTTGGTCAGTTTGTGATTATTATATATCAAAACTCATATTTATATATGTTGTCACACAAGTTGTTTCTCAAAATAAAAATTGAATTACTCCCCACGTTTCAACCTACACCACTTACCCTACCATTCAACCACACTGGATCGACTAATCGCTAAGAGCTCACCCCTCACCTAACCTAACTAATTAGTTGTAGTCCTACACATAGAGATGATGAAGATAGTAAAAAAATTGAACCTCATAGGAACTCTATGTGGTACTAAGTCACTCGTGTATCTTACAATGCAATGTATAAAGTGTAAAATATTTTAGTAAAATTATATATAAATGATTATGGTGTGTTTAATCTTCTTTCATTAATTACAACATATTTTTTACAAATCCACGATGTTTGTCGGCTCGCTATATAATCAACTTAAATCGATTAAATCCATCATGCAATGAATTTCCTTCCAATTTTTTGTGATAAACTAATAGATAATTGACTAAATAAACATTCTCTAAAGTTTCAATAAAAATTTCCAAGTTTTTCTTAGAATTTCCGTGGTTTTTATCCAATTTATATCGATATCGATATTTTTCCGATATTTCCATCGATATTTCCGTGTTTTTGAACCACCGATATTTCCGAAACTTCCGATATTTAATACCTTGCTTCTATGACATAGTATTAATAGTTGTGTGGCGGTGGTTTTTGAAAAAAGATGAAGTTTGGTGGTTATGGAGTTTTTGGTTTGCAGAGGTTAGATGAGGAAGAGTCGAGGATAGACAGTAATATGCCGCTACTTTTTTGCGAAATTTTTTTTTTGGTTAATAAATTGTTTGGGTTGGGTTTATTTTAAGTGAATGAGTGGCAGTCATGTAATTTATAGGAACTTCAACATCCATTTCTTATTTAGTAAATGAATTTTAGATGTGTTTCTAAAGTGCATTCCATGTGAGTTTTTAAAAAATAATAATATCAGCCCATATCTTGGATATATTAGTGAAGCCCCTTAAATTTTTATTAATGGAAGCAACTCTTTTGCATGTCATAAGGAATCAAACAACTTACAACTAGCTGAAGGGCCCAAAGAAGAAATTATTGAAAATCCCCAAAAGGCCTATAGCCCAGAAAGAACGATGAATCAAACTAACAAACCCAACAGGAGGAGCAAGAAAAAGCGAAGGACCAAACCCGCACCCAACTCTGTCACATGAATGATGGAATTCATATCTAAAAAATCTTGTTTGTTTCTCCGACCATCAGATGAAGCTGCTTAACCCATTTAACAAAGGCAAAGGTAAGAAGCCGAAGGATACCAGACTTACCTAATAAACGAGAAAAACTTACGTAGAATCGTTATACCACGTTATCATACTTATATGGTGAGTCTCACCACCACTCGTGAAAGCGTAATTTGTTTATATTTGATAGTCAAATAATAAAATTTGTGTTTCTAATGCATGCATGACATGACATACATACACACGAAATGAAAAACTTTCTCTTATGTTCATAACAGTCCTAAAAAAATCTCAAGGACTCTTTCTGACATTTAATGTAATACAAGGAATCATTCTTCTCCATCTTTTTTCTGCTCGAAAAATCATGTTTGTGTAACAGTTTACGGATGCCTTATGGGCCCTAATGGCCCATTAAAACTGATAAAGTGATAGGCTCAGTCGTAATGTACACCATAACTAATAAGCATTTGATCATGCAAAATGATTAATGATTTTGTTAATTAGAAAAACAATCGTACACCTGGAGAAATTTTTAAATGTACCAGACACCACGTGTACTTGTCATCCAATAGATTTAGGACATTTGGAATTACTTTATAATTTATCAGTATTATTTTTTACATTAATGCACTTGATCAAAACATTCCACATGCTTACACCAGTGGACACATGGTACCCACGCGTGGTGTCTTAACACCCAAAAATTACTCGTACACCTGTTGAATTATTATGATAACGCGGTTTGTCTTGTCTTAGACTTGCCCTACTCCATCCATCTTGGCTATCTGGAGCTTATTATGTTATATAGAATTGTTTTCGTGATTTTATACGCATTTCACTCGCATTACACCAAATATGCCCCGTCTGACATCATATAAAGTAACTATCATAATACATAACACAACTGCTACATCACGAAATAAAGTAATTATATGTATTTCTATGGCATAGGACATTACTGTTGTTTGGTGGGACATGATCATCTCTAGAATCAAAATCTCTTTTTCTAAAAGCTAAATTCGTTTTTCACAATGCCAACCCCAGCCACCAACTAATTAATAAAATTAATATCCTATTACTTTGAAGGAATAAATAATTGACACTCGAGTCATGCATACTTGACAAATGAGAGACAAAGACAAAGCTATAGTTTCCCTTTCTGTTTGCCGTCACACACCTACTCATGCACCAAACTTAGCCCCCCCACAACATGAATATAGACTATATAGCCTTATCTTTATGATCAAGTGCTTTTCCCACAAACAATAGACATCAAAAAGAGCATTTGTGAGCGCTTCTGTTCAAACATTGGACCAAGCTTTTTACTCTTTAAAGCCAGACCAAGAGCATAAACACTTCCTTTTCTTGCATGCACTCCATGCAGTCAAACCAAACACCAACCGATTTGCCCAATTTGGTCAAACCCTCGTTGAAATTGGGAAAGCACTTTTTGTGCAAAAGTCGATTGGTTTTGTATACAAGGAAATTTTACTGGTATAGAGTATCCAATGAAAGGCTATGATCTGATTATACTTAATGATTGTTTAATTTAATCACCCACTTAAAAAAACTAAAAGGATAAATTGCCAAAATGATCACCCACCGTAATCATCATAATGGCAGACAATGGCCCAAGCCATGATAACTCTATTTGGTACCGTAAAAGAGACATACTCAAATCATATTGATGCAACGCAGGTTGTTTGATATCATTGCAAGGAATTTTTACTAGTTACTTTTCCATTTGACAGCCCAAACTAGTAATAACTTTGGCTTGAGTCAACTATCATCCCTATTATGACAAAGCATCTAATTACAGACCTGGTTCATTGAGAGTCAACTCTTCATACTGTTACTGCAATACTAGAGAGGCATGTAACTCAATTAGTTAAAAGTGTTTATGTTTTCACTCGAGATCATGTGTTTGTTTTCCCACTTCTCCAATAATGGTTGTATTAAATAGTTGAGGACCAACTCGGAAATAAGTTGATAGTAATGTTAATTTATCTACCGCATTGTAGATCACATCTTTAATAAAAGTTAGTGATATTTGCGTAAATAGATCCATGCATAAAAATTTGGCACATTTTATTTGAGGCTCCATTTGGATGGAGGGATTCCAAATCTATGGATTTAGAGGACGTTATAAGGTAAAACTGATTACATAGACTATTATAGTCCATGTATATCAAGATTTGGACAAGAAAGAAAGAAAGAAAACAAATGGATTTCAAATGATTCCTTGCATGTGTAGTCATTTCATATCCATTTCAAATGTACTACATCTAGTTATTTCAAATACATTCAATCTAATATGGTTCTTGTTTTTATAGCAAATTTAGGCCTCGTTGTCAAATCCAAATTCTTTCTTTCAAATCTCTCTATCCAAATGGATCCTTATAAACCCACTATTGTTTTTAAAGCTAGGTGGTGCATGAAGCACAAAAGTCAAGAGGTGAACAAGAACAATATGATTCATGAACATGAAGTTACAATTAGGGAACATGGGCATTGGATTGGTTATTGAGGAGAGCATAAAGCCTTATTCTTTTCTTCTTTCTTCTTTTTTCTTTATAAAGGTGGGCGTTGGAAGGTATAGATTAATGAGCAGCTAGCAACCTAGCAACCTAGCTAGCATTCACAAAAACACTGTAAAGGAGACGAATTTAAAGAGAGATCTAGAAGAGATATGCCGGCCAGGCACCACTAACACAATTTTGGTAAGCATTGGAGTGCAGCACAAGATAAAGACACTACACTAGAATGTTGAAATCTTCACATACAACAAGCAACCAATGAAGTATACGTATCATGTAGACTGACTCAACCCATTGCATTGCGTACAAATCAAAGTCAAACAACTATAGTTAAATTCAATAAAATTACATTATCTACCAAATCCAACCCTTAACATTATTTTATCATAATGAAAATCAATTTTATTAATAGTTGAAGCAAGTAGTCCAACACGGGTGTATTTGAGTTCGAATTTTCTGTTTATGATTTCTAAATCATATGCAACTGCTCAAAATATTCTCAGGGATTGATCATAGAAGAACAAAGGCTAACTCCGATACAAACCCTATACCCTAAATTTTAAACCCGAAATCACGATATATATATATATATAACAACACATTGGAATAAAAGCAAATGATGCTATATTTCCCAAAATTGAGGAATTTTTATGCAAAATTGACTTGTAATTTTTTGTCTCCCTTCAACGGGCCTGGCTATGGCAATGCCGTTTGTAGACTGGCTTTCCTTGCTATCAAGGAGGACCGACTCAGGAGGAGCAGGACCATTCACTGAGTCACTGTTTACACTTGAGAGAGTCTCATCCCGGTGTCAATTTTCTTATCCTTCTTCGAAGAGGCTTGACCCACGAATCAAACCCCCATTGGCCGCTGCCCGTAGAGCAAACGACGCACTATCGCATCATGTGCCTCGCCGCACGGTGGACAAAAGCCAAAGTGTCGTGCCGCGTATGCGACTTCGACTTTGGGTTCTATTGGACCGGGATTGTTCTACACGTGTCGCGACGTTGATGGCCCTCACATGACTCCTACCTAATCGCCATGTGCAGCTGCGCTATACGACAATCACATCGGTTTGCTGCACCAGTGTTTATGATAAGGACCCTCTTAATTAATTAATTATCGCTAATTATTATAAGCACTTAATTACAGGAGCGGAGCCAGCATCGGACTAGTGTGGTCCAAGGCCCCACTCCAATTTCACTTCTTATATTTATATATTATATATAATATTATAATATATTATATTAGTTTTATGATATTTATCCTAATATGAAATAATATATTAGGTTCTTTTTACCTACAAATTAACAACAAAATTTCTTAATTTCCCTTCTACTCATCTCCCTTAAATCTTCTAACTTAGTTTATGATATATATATTTGCACTAAAAGCTCCTAAAGTTTTAACCTTTCTTTCTCTTCCTCTTTTGTTTAAAGCTTTGTGAATTTTTTATTTTTCTCATTTTTTATGTATGAGCTGGGTACCTTAATATTGCGCTTTATGAACTTTTTTTTCTTTTTTCTATTTTTTCCTATGTTGGAATATAAATTATTAATTTTTAAGTCTTTAATAATGTCGATGATGAAATTAGTATTTAACCAATTTGAAATATGAAATTCATGATAATTATAAAGAGAATACAAGTTTTATGAAGGGCAGAGCCGGTCCTGACTAATCCAAGGCCCAAGACAAAAGTCTAGAGTGTGCCCTTCATAGAAAAATTAATCACTAAAATTATAATTTTTGGTAATTTCACTAGTCATTTTCTTCAATCAACTACACAACATCTACCAAACGCTCCATTTACAGTGAGAATCAGAACCCTAGGGAGAAACAAGGGAGGTGATGAAATCTGAGACGATTGCTGGGAGGGTTTGAAGTTGCCATACCAGATCTAGTTGATGGAGATTTTGCTAGAGAGAAGAGGGCCATTGTGGTACTGGAATTGCAAAGATGGTTGCTGAGTTTGAGAGAGAGGGTTCGAAAGGAGGGAGAATATGAGTTTTTTAATTACCAAAAATATGTGGTTTCCCCAAGGGAGAGAGAGGAAGAAAAGTAAAAGTGAGAAAAAATCAAAAATAAAAGTTAAAATAATAACATTGATTGGTGTTGTGTCAACCAATACATAACCTCACCTCTCTTTTCTTTCACGTGCACGCCTCCTCCTCTCACTTCCCAAGTATTTTTTTTTTGGTTCAATTTGCTTTTATTAACCTTCTCTTTTCATTTAACACAGCGAGAAGTTCAAAACATAGAGATGTAAAGGTGAGAGCAGAGAGAGAGATGGCGTACCGCAGTTGTGGAGGCGGCGATGATAGAGCATATATGGGTTATAAAAAATTTGTGTGTCCCATTCAAATGTGGGCCCTGTGCCTTCACCCTGGGCCAGAGATAGCTCTGATGAAAGGCCCCCTTTAATGTGAAATACTGACTCTGCCACTATTTAACTACATTTATCAAATTATGAATTACGGTAATATTGTGGTAAGGTGCCAAATAGTGCTTAGAGGAAAAAAAATTCTCACTTAAGTGACAGTGGCACCGTCTAATTATGAGGAACAAAGGGAGTGGTGATTTCTTTTTTAAGTTAAAATAAAAATGTTTATTTTTAAATTTTATTTATTTTCTCCCTGTGAACATGATTTGGTCGTCAGGTAAAGTCGTTACCAGTTAGGAGGTAAAAGGGGAGGGCGGTCTCAACTTTATAGGACCATTCTTCAAAGTTGATCAACTGCAATTACTATAATACCCCTAAAATGCGGCTGCATAGCATTGTCCATACTCCATAGCCCATAGCTTTGTACCCTTCTCCATGAACAATTCAACAGGCAATGCTTCAAACAAGGATGCGATACAGAATTTATGGATTTGGTTTTTATTTTGCTTGGAGTGAACTCAGAAATAGAGTGGGTCTTAAACTGTTGATGCAAAAGCACCCAATATCTGTATTTTTGTTGCCCAAGCAGCTTAATCATTCTAAATCCACTCAAAGTCAAACTTACATTTTGATATTTTGATTTAAATCTCAACATTAGCTACTCATATTTGACAACTCAGTTAACCTGTTCAAACCACCACCCCTTACATATACATATTCTAATTTCTAACCACTAATGAAATTCTACCTTTGGATAAATAAAAAACAAAAACAACATTCCGATAATCAGTCATGTTTAATATACCTTCATCGATTGGATAGATCCTTATCAGTGTTAACAACATAAATCTTAATACCAATATAAAATAAAGGGTCAACTAGTGAGGGTGCCCAAACCATAAAGCGAAGATTAAAGAAGAAATACTAAATATAATCACTCACTTACACACTGTGTAAGAGCATCTTCAACAGTCTATTCAACCACTTTGGGATGCTCAAATAGATGAGCCACATCAGAAAAATTCCCTCCAACAGTCTCTTCAACCTCAGTCATCAAATCTGCAACCCCATTCTCTCTCTTCAGAACTGGTAAGTTGACATTGCCTCTTCAAAACATTTATTTTGTTTTGGGAGAATCAAAATCATATGAAAAGGCTAAAAACATTTATTTTGCTTGATGGATTTGGTGTACATTTCATAATTCAAAGTTCGAATTTATTAAAATGTTATTAATTATTATTGTTTTAAGTCAAATATTTTATTAATTGAATTGAAGAGATTGATGAGGCACAAAATATTAAAGTAGTAAATAAGGCTCTTTAAATTGCCACATAAGTGAACAAACTTCAATTTAAATAGTTTTTTCTGCTATCACTGTTGGAGATGCTCTAAGCAAACTAGATACATTGCATCAAAGAGAATCAAATATTTTTAAATCAGCAGCTTTTGTCCTAAACCAAACATTTTAAATCTAGCAGCGTTGTCTTCATCCTGGCTAAAAGAGAACCGTCAGCATTTAAGTACAAAATTAATTAAAATAAACCCAGCCTAGATGTATGGTACATGCATGCCGCTTTGTTAATCTTAAATGGATTAAGGAATAATGACATAATTAATATTAATCAAGTGGGTGACTGGGATTGAAGTTGCATGGTGGTTTTGCACTACAAAGGGCGTTGTCATTGTTTTGGATATAAAATTGTGAAAGAGTGCCGAAACTGCTTTGTCGGGAATAAAGAAAGAAATATTCTGGTCTTACAATGGAATTCCTGAAGAGATCATCCATGTGCATTGTCTCTGTGTCATGTCAGACAGATGTTTATCAGGTTGGGTTTTGTTCTTAAGTTTCAATATTAATACGATAAATAATTCAATATGTTTCTTATTTAATTTTTCATTCTTTTGGTTTTGTTTGGAGTTTTGGACCTTGCCGCCAAGGATTTTGCTATATGTGTCTGGATCTGCACCATGTTCAAGTGGTAAAGTAACCACGTAAGACACAATAACGGACTTGAGAATTTTTATAGGAGTAGGCTAAATTTTATTTTTTACAGAAGATATATTATAAGTTTTTTTTCTCTTGAAACAAAAATGTAAATAGAATTTTATAAATCAATCAAGGTCACATTACAAGCAAATATAACACAAAGAAGTACAAAATATAAATAAATATCAAATCAAACACATTCTTCAACTACTTGAGATCCGAGTTGAGTAATTTCCTCATAAATTTAAGTATCAATATCAGATGCAGAAGGTGTATCATTGGAGGAATGCTAGCAACCTTCTCTCTAACATTCTCCCTTCTCCTCATGACACATGTCAATTTCTACACTTAAAACAATGTCATTATTACATTAGACAACCCTTATGTCAAAATCTCCATTTTTTTAAGTGTCAAAAATGACACGTGTCATGAGGAGAAGGGAGAAGGTCCAAAGAAAAGGTTAAAAAGAAGATTACTAGCATTCCTCGTATCATTTTTATCATTACCCCTTTTTTTAAAGAATGAATAAAAGGCTTTGAAGGTTTCAATATAGTGTTTCGGGTGGCTAGAAGAAAAATTCCGATGTTTGCTTCTAATCAAATTTATATAGGCTATGGATTGCATATTTACTATTTTCTATATGCTTCAAGAATAGGCTTATTTCTACATAAATAGCTGAGATTATTTTAAATAAAGGGCTAGACTATTATTTACTTTATCTATATTTGACTTAAATAATTAAGACTACAAAAAAAATCAGCACTGGGCTGGAGTCCACTTCAGCCCAAGTGCAGATCCGTCCTTGGTAAGACCACAACATTAACATATCACAAGGGTTTTATTGGTTATCATATGACTCTTATAATAGGTTATATATATCAGTGACTCACAATCGCTTACATTGCATAGGTTTATAATTTCAAATGTTATCTTGATTTTAAATATAGCAAGAAATGAAATGTGACTTTCAACCTATGATCGTTAACGTATGCCGTGAACAATTTATGTTAGCTTGTTCACATTGACAATTAAGTCCATGAAGAATTTAATAAATAAAGCTCAATAGTTCATATTGGTATGGTAAAAGTTACAATGTAGAATTGGATTAAGAAGCATGTACTAAGTCAACCGTTATATATAGTGTTGATTTCAGTTTCATCGGGCCGTTCACATTACAAGGCAACCTAGTACAACCCTAGCAAGATAATCTAAGAAATTGGATCCATCCTTCATAATAAAATAATAATCACCTAAACTAAAATCCAATTTAAACAAGTACATGTATTTTGTTTCATCTGAATTAATTTATTAATAGGAATCTGGTATGTTGTAAAGCATAACTAATTTTCCAAGCTGGACATTTTTATTTTTATTTTGATGAGATAGGGGGGACAAAACCCCAAAAAGAAACGACAACTAACTAATACAGATTAAGCGAGGCCTAAAAACGCCTAATAAATCATCCACCAAGAGAGACAATTTTCAATTATTTTATTCTTTGTAATTTTTATTTATTTATTTTTATTATCATATGGTAACTATTTTCTGCACTTCTTGTCCTTACCATTACCAATAAATTTTTAGACTGTTTATGGTAAAAAAACTTTCCATATTATAGAATTAAAATTAGATGTACATCTTCATACGGCATGCTGGTGTCATGGTGATATCATTATACATTGTACCCACAGAAGAACATAGAGATATATAAGGAAAAAAAAAATTACAATTAGAAACCACAAACAGATTTTAGTTTTCGAAATAGTTTCCCAACTTTCGAATTGCAAATTACAATGTAAAGATTGTGCTTGTTCTTAAAATCTTATTAGTATATATAAGGAAAATTTCATGTTACAAACTCATATCACATACGAACACATATTTGATTCTTTGATCTTGACGGATTCACTTTTTCATACGAGTTCTTACTATAGAAAAACTCGTGTTTAAAATATATGCACACACATATACACCATTGTTAACTCATAAACAATGAAGCAACAACTTATTAGGCAAGGAAATGATTTATTTGAAGCTTGTAAAAGTAGGATTAGCCCTAAAATTAGAGTGCGGGAAAATAAATAACTTTTAAAACTAGGGATATATATATATATATATTTTCCATTTAAACTTTTCTGCTGATTACCTTTTTAGGATGTGGTAAAATTAATTGAAAACTGATTTTAAAAAAAACTGTAGCTAAAACCTCATCGGTGATTGGACAATGGCCAAAACTGTCCTACCCTAAAACAAAGGTAAATCCTAACGCGTTGATCATTGGTGACTCTTTTTTGTCATCCAATAGAGGGCAGACTATGACCCTTCATGATCCGCCACTCTACCATAACACCATCTCTACTAGACAGCGTGAGCCGCCGGAGGGAAATTTTGTTTTTAAAAAGGGGTATTTATGGAAAGTTACCCTATAGACATAATGCAAAACCGCGTAAAAACCTCAACACAGTATAAGGCAACATCTAGCTTCCATAAAACCTCTGAGAATTGAGAGTAAAAAAAAGCCGTTTAGGATTTTCTTTTGGTAAGAAAATGTTTTGTTTTGGGTGAGAGACAATGGTCCTGAAAGAGTGGGAAATTTTGAATGAAAATTCAATATTACAGAGAGAGAGAGGGAGAGAGAGAGAGAGAGAGAGATTATGAATTGGAATCTCCACAAAAAAAAAAAGATTTTTGTTTTAATTTCCGTAACTAATTTTCTTAATTTTTTTTTTCTTTGATGTGGACTGGGCTTTATGGATCCTTGTGAGAAAGCCATCTCTCTCTCTTGTCTTATTTGCTTCATTGTTCTTCTATAAATGAGGCACATTCCACATTACTTTAACTCCTAATTCTCTGATTCTCTGATTTTCTTTTCTGCTTTTTGCTTCTTCTCTTCCCTTCTCTTCTTTTCTGCCTTCTCTTCTTTTCTGCCTTCCATCTCACCAGAGAGGGTGAAATTCAGACTATGGAAGACTTGGGTTTTCTGTGGACAACTTATCAGGAGGTGGGTTACTCCTCATTTCTTTTTCTGTGTGACATTTCTGTTCATCTTTTTCCTTCTGGTCTCTTTCCTTGTTCTGCAATTCAATCAAAGTTTGTTGCTTTTCTACTACAATTGTGTGATTTATGATGGTTTCAAGTTTCAACTGCAATATCTCACATTACTTTCTTTCATTGCTCTTTCTATTCATGTTCTCAGTTCTTTTATGTGAGTTTAATTGTTAGTGATGGATCTTCCATGTCTGGCCAAATCCATCCCCCTTAAATCTGTTATATTTCATCTTCATAATCTTCCACAAAAGAAAGAAGCAGTCATTTACTCTCTGCCTAAAGTTTTCAAATTCCCCCATTTATGGTCTCTATTAAATTCTAAAGTTTTCACGCCCTACAGTTTCATTAGAAGTTAAGGGTCTTGTGAATGTAAATTTTGTGTTTAAGAAGCATATGTCAATTAATTGGCCCTTAGTTTTTTTTTTAATTTTAATAATGCATTTTATGGAAAAATGTGTACTTTTTCTGTTATATATTTTATGAACAGAATATCTTTGAGTAAGAATGTGTAGGCAAGGAATAAAATATCCATAATATCCCCGATATTTCTACAAAATTTTCGTATTTTTGGACTACCGATATTTCCGATACCATCGATATTTTAGATATCCATGAACCAAAATATCGATAATATTGACGACATAAACCGAAATATCGATAATATCCCAATATTTCCATCGAAATTTTCGTATTTTTGAACTACCGATATTTCCGATATTATCGATATTTTATTCCTTGTCTTGTGTGTAGGTAACTTGGTATTGATGGAAGCTTGTGATATTTAATGACAATAATGAATTTATAGGGCCCCGTGTCCATTTCTGTTATACGGGTAGGTTTTAATGGAGACTCCTTGTATCTTTCCCTCTTTTTACAACCCCTCTTCAAAAAGAAATGCATGATTTGCTGACCGGGACGTGGGATTTGCATGGTCCCTTGTGGGGTTTTCGCTGTTCTTCCTAACTTTGAAATAGTGGTTGTTTGGAACCTGCTTTTCTGCCTGTGTTGAGAACTTTTGGTTTTTCAACAGTTTGGTGTTCATGTCAAGTTTGAAACTATGGGCTTGATGTTGATTTTTCCTTTTTATTTATTTTAATTTGTCATAATTTAGGAATTTTATTCATGAAGAACTCATTATGTTTTTGTCTGTAGTTTTGTGTTCATGGAATTGAAACTAATTTCTTAAATCCTGTTTTGAATTGACAGAGCACTGATGAGTTGAAGCAGAAGCTTCTGTACACAACCTTTGAGCTAGAATCATTAAAAACTTTTGCAAGTGATGAAATCAGAAAGAGTGAGGAGAATGTCAACAATTTGGTCAATCTTTTGAAGGTTGCATACAAACAAAGAGATGATGCCATAGATGAGCTTCAAAAGGTCCTAAACAAGATCATGCCTTCAAGTCCAATTGAAGCACCCATTAATATGTTTCCTCATGTCCAGCCTGAAAGCCCACTTTTAATTCCCACCAAAGCAAACTCCAGCATAACTGAATCTAACAGTCTCTCTGAAACTTACAACCACCAATCCCATGGATCTTCCCCTGTGGAATCTTTATTTGATGCAGTTTCTTCACCAGAGTTCTCAAACATCAACATGGCAGACTCTGGTAACATTGCTTTTGTGAAGCAGCAGCAGCAGCAGCCTTTGATGCAAGAATTTAATGACAGTATATCTTCTGGTGTAGCCTCTTCTGGCATGACCAAAATTGATCCAGCTTCTGCAGTGATTGCCAATTTTGTCAAAGGAAAGACTCTACCTCAAAAAGGGAAGCTTTTGCAGGCTGTGATGGAAGCCGGTCCGCTGCTTCAGACACTTCTTGTCGCCGGGCCTCTTCCTCGTTGGCGAAATCCCCCTCCTTTGCAGCCCTTCAAAATCCCACCTGTTTCTATCAAAGGCTGTGAAGCTGCCGCAAAATTTAATCAGAAGCCAGTGGCTAATCCTAGTTATGGGGTTCATAATAAGCCACTGAGTTTTGCATCATATCCTGAGATGTCTCGTGGGTTTTCGCAAACATGTTCAGCTTCCATTTTGAATTTCAACAATGGTGCTTCTGGATCATGCCTTAACAATGCAAGGCTGCTGAATTCAAATTCCAGTATTGACCACCAAATCCCAATTGGCAAGCGGCAGAGGCTTCAATGAGATTTGATGAACTTTGCTTCTTAATTTTGTGTAAAAATCAAAGTTTGAGCGGTTGAGGGTGTAAATGGGATACATTTGTTCTTGGGGTTTGAACTTTAAATGACATAGCCATTTAACTTCAATTTACCCTTTGTCTCTCTTGTCCATCGAGATGCTTCTTCGGTTTGCTAGTTTCATTCACAAAGGGAAAAATAATAAGCAAAGAGCAATATAATTTTTTTAGCACCAAATCCAATTAAAAAATTCTGGATCCCGACAGATGTGGCTGTGTTTCATTTGTTTTTATTTTTCAATGTAGAAAATATTATTATGCAATCTAAACTGCACTGTGGTTTTCTTGTTTTCTGGTCATTTCACAAAAAAACATATATCCAACTTTGATATCATCTACCTCAGAAAATTGTGTAGTAGCTCATGCAATTGGGTACCCTTGATATCCTCACTAGGCATCAGCCTTGCATGTGTCCACATATGTTGTTTCTTTGATTTAATCGTTTATACTAATTCCAATCTTATAGGTTACCTTAAACAATAAACACATTTGTTTGCTAATGAGCCCTATATATTCTGCAATGCAGACTTTACAAAGCCTTTTTGGAAACTTATGATAATTTATATCTTTTTACAGAACTAAGAATTAGCATGGCTTCAGGCTCACCCCCATCTCAGGATCCACCTTGGAGCCCCTGGGTTATATCTTCTGTTGCTTTTGTTTGCACCTTCACCCTTATATTCAGTTACAAGTTGCTCAAACGGCTCTGCAGCACAAGCTTCTCAAGAAACCCGAATCGACGACGCATTCTGAACGAAATCAACCCGGATGATCCATCTCTACAATTTCAGAGCCAGGGGCTAGACTTCTCTGTTACGCGGTCTCTCCCCGTAACTCAGTTCAAGAAGAAAGATGAAGCAGAAGATGCAGAACACAGCCAAAGCAATGCAGACTGCGCAATCTGCTTGGGCGAATTCGAAGAAGGCGAATGGCTGAAAAAACTACCCAAATGCTCTCATAATTTCCACATTTCTTGCATAGACACTTGGTTTGTGTCTCACTCAAACTGTCCCTTGTGCAGATCACAAGTCTACGACTTTATGCATGATTGTCTTGTTCCTATGGACACTGTATTAGAGACAATGAGCCAAGATGAAATTCAAGAAAGAGCATCACATTACCAAATGCTGCAGACATTGAGCCAAGAAGAAATTCAAGAAAGGGCATCTCATTACCAAATGCTGCGATTCGCCATCCTGGAAAACTCGCCACTTGGAAGGGAAGCAAGATATGCCCATTAAATATATATATTTTAAATCCAAAGCATTAGAGAAAGTGGAAGGTGCATAATGCAACCCGAAGCACCTGCTTGCCATGTATCGTCTTAATTTTTCGGAATTGGAAAAAATGTTATGTTATCAGACTTTCAATGTAGAGATTATGACTTGAGCCACCCATTCAAGAATTCACCTTATTATAGCTAATTTAAGTCATTTCTTCTTGTATCTTGTACATGGACCCCAATTTGACGCCACAAACACATGCACCTTTCCTTACAAGAGAAATTAAGTCTGAGGATTTGGCTAGTTCTTGGGATCAACGACCTAACGAGTACCTCTAAACCCTACATCCAGATCCGACCCGACATGCTCAACGACCAACCGGTGGCACTACATATGCAGTCATTCTGACAACGAAACACCAAGTTGCCTATCATGCCAGCGTCGTACTTGGATTTAATTTTATAAACTCAAAAACAGATCCAAAGCCCAAAAACACTTATTTGGTATGCCCATTTTTGAAAACTCAAACCTAATAAAAACTCAAAAACACCCCATTATTAAAAACACAAAAAATGAGATCTAATAGTTTTTTTTTTCTCTCTCTCCTCTCTCCCTCATCTCTCTCTCTTGTTAATTTCAATTTGAGAACTAGAGTTTCTGATTTTAATTTGAAATATTTTTAAATCTAAAAAATAATTTGAAGTTCAATACCAAACAAGTTTTTAAATCCTAAAATTAGTATTTAAAAACATGAGTTTTTTAAAAAATCATTATTTTTGTGTTCATCTTTTTGAATAGGATATCAAACGGGCCTTAAGTTCATTCAAACTATCCGTGGACCGCTTGGCATTAACCAGGGCTTCATATGCGAAACGCGATTGCATACGAAAATGAAAGAGCATTCAAATGATGTTTCAAAATAGATTAAAATTTCAAGTCTACAAAGTCAGAACTGCAGGTATAACCACAAAAGACAGACGTCGTTTTAAATCAGTAGCAAAAACTGTTACAACTTCAAAACTAGATCGGAGTGGGCTCAAAGAGTCACAATGCTCTCTTACTAAGTAGTTCTGTCACTACCCTTAGATGATACCAATTTTGTTTGCCACATCCAAAGCATCGTAATCCGGGGTCAGCCTAACATAAGCCTTTTTGGTACCATCAGGCCTGGATCAAAAAATTCAGATTATCAGATCATCATGAGATGGAGTCACAGAGCACATAAACGAGCATGCATCACAAGAAAGTAGTCTAACTGATCCACCATGTCATGATTATTACAAAACTTAATCCGCATACCCATACATAAAAATACATTCAAAAAGTCTCAAAAACCATCATGTACCCTGCAATAATTGTACCCATATAAGAAAGTACGTTCACACTATATTTCAAGGTAAGCTACTAAATATAAACCTCTGAAAAAAGGACATATAAACAGCTTGGATACAGGACAGCCCATGCATCAAATATTAAAACTTGCAAACTATTCATCAAACTTACATCTTGGCTGAAAGTAACAGAGTATACACGCAAGTATTACATAAACACGTCATGCTTTCCCAGACTCGTAAAAATTTCAGGTGTAAACCTTCTGTTGGTTCCTACTTTTCAATATTAAATGGTACCAATAGAAATTTTGATTCATTGCAAATTTCTTAAGGCATTATTCTAATGTTACTAACCTGATCAAGGTATTCACTTTCTTGGACTGAATGTCATACATCTTCTTTACTGCATCCTTAATTTTCTTCTTGTCAGCACGTATGTCAACAATAAACACCAAAGTGTTGTTGTCTTCAATCTTCTTCATTGCAGATTCAGTAGTAAGAGGATACTTCAAAATTTGATAATGATCGAGCTTGTTCCTTGGTGGAGCACTGATACGAGGATACTTAGGGTTCCTCTCCTTTTTCAATGTCCTAGGCCGATGAAATGTAACTGAAGTTCGGATCTTCTTGGCCTTCTTCTTAAGGATGGGACCCGATTTCAAAGCCTTTGCAGCTTTCACGGCTTGTGACTTTGGATCAGCCTTTTTTGAAACATCAACTGCAAAAGATATGCAGTGGTCAGCCAGAAACATTTAAACACAAACAAAAAGAATTAGTTGCTTTGAGAGGCAATTCATTGAAGAGGGGAAACTCCAAATGTTTATGACACAGAGCATAGAGGAGGCAAAGAGCATGAAGATGAAGAATGGAAACAATTGAATTTGCATCACCTATGGTTACTGATTACACAAGACTATCCAAGCCAGACCTTTTAATAATGGGTCAAAATCTCTTGGGAAGAGCCATCTACACAAGCTAATGTCGACAAACATTGAATTATAACTAGTTACACAGAAAAAGGGGAAAAAAACAAAAAACAAAATTTGTTTGTTCCAAATACTCAAACATGGGCCATAAATAGATGCTACACTCTAAAGATGTTAAAATTAACTTTATAAGTTGTTATATTTGAACACGCTTTGACAAATTTGTTTCTTCCAATTCCCTTGATACTCCTAGACCTACTGCCTTCACGCTAAACCTAAAAGACTAGATAGCAATCCCGCCATTGAATTGGCTTAGCTACGAAGTACTGGAAGCAAACTCATATGAATTTTCAGGGAGATTCATGTATACACGTACGAAGGGTATCATTTCTAACTCAAAAGAAGACCGCTACTCATAAACGTTAAATCATCAAATCATTGATGTTCAGTTAACGACTGAACCAAACATAATTGCAAAGCTTACTTTTGTTTCGTTAATCAATTTCCACAAGTTTCATAGCAACTAATGATTAAAGAACAAATGGAACCAATATTAGCAACATAAATTCACTCCGAAAATAAGGAACACTCACACAATGATAAAACGGTTGAAAAAGAAATTAGGGTTTTACACGATTTTTTAACTCATTTAAGCTTGTTTTCAGTCACTAATACTAAGAAATCGCGATAGGAGAAAATATGCACACACACACACACACACATATATATATATATATATAGCGAGCATTTGCAGCAATAACTACTTTCCCTTAATTTTCTCAGCAACCAAACAGTGACTTATGGAAACTGAAATTGATAATAACATAACAACAAAAAGGAAACTGAAAATTGATAGTACGAGGCAAAAAGACAATAAAGGAACAGTACCTTTAGCTGGAGCCATTGGTTTCCGATGAAGAAGGTCTGCTTATAAGCCCTTGTAACCACTAGGAAACCCTAAAAGAACACGCAAATATTGCACGTAAACATCAACATTTTCTCACTGTTCAAAAACGTGTAAGTGCGTGTTGTGAGAGGGGGAGAGAGAGGTAGTGAGAGAGAGAGAAACAGACCTGCCGGCGTGAAGCTGAGGAACCAGTAGGGTTTAGGACGGAGAAGAAAGCAGGGATTATATAGAGTCGTGGAAATTACACAAATGTCCATGGCTGTTATTTTATTCACCCGCATGGGCTTTCTAATCGTAAACACGCTAATATGGGCCAGGCTTCAACACAAGGCCCAAGTCCAATATCATGAGGGTTTATTATCTTTATCCTTATCTGTTTTTTTTTGGGTGTGGATAAAAATAACTATTTCTTTTGTTCTTTTATTTGCTGACAAGTAACTTTTCTTTAGCATTTTTGAGAGTAAGGAACCTTGTTTCTGTTTACAATTTAAGTAATGCATCCTAGAAGAAAAAAAAATTGAAGTAATGCAGATGTGGGTTAGCCTAGTTTTGATTAAGACAATGTCTTGCACTCGAGTTCGAATCCTCGTGTTAGTAAGTTATATTAATTTAAACTAGCGCTTGTATTTAAAAAAAGTAAAATAAACTAGTTTGAAATGGGTTTTTGGAGCGAACAAATTTGGATGTAGTATATTTGGCTCTTCAAATTACAATGTTGGAGACGTTTTAACTGCTTTCTCATTTGAGCACTTAAAAATGGATTTAAATGGAATGAAATGATTTTTAACAAGAAATCAATAACAAAATCAATGAACTCTCTTTGGTACATAAAGAAGAGCCTTATGAATTTCTGCATCTGTATGTGTGTAGCTATGTATGATTTCAACTTTCACTGTCTGACTCTGGTAGGCCTTGGTTGTTATTTACATTCGGGTTGATGAATCCGGATGAAAGCCCTTGGATATCAGAACCATAGACATGACCCATCTTGGTTCGTTTTGTTTCCAAGTAGGTCTTGTTTTCCTCTGTAATTGGTGTCAACACTGGAACCCTCCCAACCACAGCCAACCCATATCCCTTTAGTCCAGTGAACTTTGCAGGGTTGTTCGTCATTAGTCTCATCGTTCGAACCCCAATGTCTCTCAGAATCTGCTTACAATCATTCGCAACAATGGGTTATTATATACACATTGACAGATTCTCTCGTCAGACTGTGAATAATAAGTTTCAATCAAGTAGGTTTATGTTCGAGTGTGGTTCATATTTACAGTCTGACAATACAAGCATTTGTGAAACTGACCTGAGCACCGATCCCATATTCGCGAGAATCAACAGCTAGTCCAAGTTCTAGATTAGCCTGGACTGTGTCATGACCTTGGTCCTGCAGATTATAAGCTTGAAGTTTGTGACCAAGACCATGCCTCTTCCTTCATGACCTCTAAGGTAAACAACTCCTCGACCGGCTTGCTCAATCAGCTGCATTGCCAAGTCCAACTGGTTGCCGCAATCACACCGGGCTGATCCGAATATGTCCCCTGTCAAACATTCTGAATGAACTCTTACTAGCACATCTTGTCCATTTCCGATGCTTCCCTGTCCATGTTAGACAGAAAATTAGCAGAAGTTTGGCACAAATATTACACTTTAACATCCCAAGTACCAAATGAACCTTGTTGTTTTTGTACAAGAAAGTTCATGCATACCTTCACAACAGCAACATGTTCTGTTCCATCTAGCTTTGAGTTGTAGCAATAAGCCTGAAACAAACCCCACTTTGTAGGCAAACGAGAAACTGCTTTTCTTTCAACCAAATTTTCCCTCTTTATCCTATACCTGTTAGCTTAACATATTATATGACCAAAATGAAAAATCATAGTTTTAAACACAAATACCCTTTTGGAGCCCTTCCCCTCCCTCTTGAAATTTCCTCTTCATTTCATCAATTTTGTGTTTAAGTCATTCGAGACAAAACTTTCTAAGAAATTTTTTTATATGTGATTGAGTAGATGGATTACCTGATCAAATCAGTTATGGAGACAATTGGAATGGAGTGGTCCAATGAGAGTTTTCTTAAATTGGGCAAAGAGGCCATAGAGCCATCTTCTGCATCAACTACAGCTGAGAGAACAGACACTGGCCTCAAGCCTGCCAGAACAACCAGATCAACTGAAGCCTCAGTGTGCCCGGCTCTCCTAAGAACGCTGCCGTTTCGGTACTTGAGGGGAAACACATGGCCAGGCCTTCTAAAGTCTTGTGGCTTAGAATCATGAGATGCAAGAGCTCCCACAGTCTTTGCCCTGTCTGCAGCTGACACTCCAGTAGATGTTCCAACTTTTGCGTCCTTCAAACACAAACAAGAAAAAAATAAATAAGTAAAGGTTTGCTGCTTGTTAAATTGCAGCTTATGTTTTAAAAAATGATGGAGAATTCTGAGGCATTTGCAAAGTATTACCACTGTGATTGTGAATGTGGGGGCAGATAAGTCTTCTTCCTCAGTCTCTGGTGACATCAGAGGAAGCTTCAATCTTTCAAGATCGTCCCCCTTCATGCCTACAGAGACAATCCCAGACCCTTGCTTAATCATGAACGCTACGTCTTTCGGACTTGTGAATGATGCTGCCATGACTAGGTTTCCTTCAACTTCCCCATTTTCATCATCTACAACAATCACAAACTAAACATAGAAAGGAACAAGAAAAAGAAGAAAAAAAAAACAAATTAGTGGCTGTTAACATGAAATTTACGGTGATTAGAGTATCATGAAACTCACACAAACAAATCATATATTCAAGTAGACACCGATATTGTTCACAACTTAATTATTTAGGTTCAATAGTGGAATTTTAACTTAATATCATTGACTCATAGCTTAAAACAGCTAATGCTTATCTTTGAATGATTCACCAAAATAAGATTAATTGTTCTACCCGGAAAAAAAGAATAAAAAAAAGAATAATTGTAGTTGTAATTCTCAAGAGCAATAATACTTCCAACCTTTCCTTGGCGTAATGTGTTAAGAGCCTGCTTAATGGATGAATAGCCCTCAGATGGACAATCAACGGTCTCTGGTGTGATCTCAGCAACCAACGTCCCAAATGGCACTACTGAAGCCGCCTCATCCAAGCCACCAAACCCAACAAAGTACCATTTTGATAAATTCCCTTTAGATTATTAGCATCACCAAAAAGGTCCCCAGCTGCTCCAACGCTACTACTTCCAGACACCCCAATAGCCCAACAAGTTGGATTCAACCACCCTTGCCTGTATAGACATTGACCAACTGCAAGCAACTGTTGCACGCTGTGACAGAATCACCCAAGTTATGAGTTCAAATTTCATGAACGACAGTTTTTAATTAATTAAAAAAACAATGAGAAAGAACCTGGAGCTAGTGAGGAGGAAGAGGGGGTGAGGAATTAAAGCATCCATGAACAGAGAGATTTGAGAGACTTCAACTTCTTCTCTAGTTGTTTCCTCTAGGAATCAGAACTTGCATATTGTGTGCTGCATGAAGGGGAAACAAATCCCACCTCTAGTTTCGGATGTGTTTGCAAGCCTTTGCACTCAGAGCCGTTATCCAAAACTTGAATAAATGTACGGAATTGTGAGCCACATCATTCTGTATAAATTTGGTTGGTGTGATGGCGACATAAAAAGAATTGGATGCGGCTGTCACTTGGATTCTCCTTAAACAATCTTGTGTAACACATAAAATTCACAAAAATATCAACCATAATTTGTACCATTAATTACTCACACTTGTTCAACGATAAAATTTCAGAAGATAGAACTTTGGCTTCCATAGTTGCCCATGTCATACCAAAAAAAGAGAGAGAGTTTGTCTATGCATATGATCTCTTATATGGCTTAAGATTTGGGACACATACGCTTTCAATGGCAATCTGATTCAATCATAGTCCTTGAAAATGATCGAATTTAATAGCTAAATATGAATGCAATTTAACTGCCGATATTAGAAATATGTAATTAATCCTTAACATAAAATGCTTACCGGACAATCTCCTATAATAGTATTTCTCTATTCTAGTTTGATTTTCAAGGGATTAAAAACAAATCGTCAACCGTTATTCTGTAACATCATCCAACAGCAGATGAGGGTTGACCATATAATCGGTTGATCTTGTAGTGTACAAGAAAAACCTTTTCTTTAACCAAAAAAGTCAAAGTTGGACAAAGCACCAGTCTTCGGAGAAATTTTTAAATATACCGTGCACCACGCGTGGTATCATCCAAATGACAGGGCGTTTGGAATTCTTTCTAATTTATTGTATTATTTTTATAACATGTAATTTGCGTTGGAAAGCATTCCACATGTTCTACACTGGCAGTGGATGGTGCAGCGCGTGGTGTCTACCCAAAAATTACTCCAGTCTTCGGGGCCTGCTGACGTGTCCACACTTTTAGAACCCAGAGAAAGCGAAAATGCTTCAACAGCCTTCCCACAACAAAACACAGAGAAATTGCCGCCGGCGATTGCGAAACGCTGCTCACTGAGCGACTGGTTTGGCTGAATTTTCATTTTTATTTTTTTTTAAAAGAAGTTTTTTAAACCCTCTCCCGCCACGTATCCCCAAGCTCTCTCTCCGCCACGTATCCCCAAGCTCTCTCTGCTTCTCTCTCGTTCTCTATTTGATCCCCAACCCTCGGGCCCCACATCATTTCTCCGGCGACCAAACGGCACCGCATTGACGCGACTTTCCAGGCGATAGCCAATCATCTACGCTCTTCTTTATCGTGCCATGGCCGAAACTGCGCCATTTTCGATTGCTCCGCAGCCAAGCAAGCTATGGAAGGGGGTTTTCGCCGTGGCCGGAATCATGACCACGCTCGTCACCTACGGCGTTCTCCAGGTCCAAATTTCTATCGCATTCCTCCAGCTCTTCGAATCGATCTACATTGTCATGGCGAAAAGCTTGAATCTTGCTCCGTTTTCGTGCAGGAAAAGATCATGAGAGTCCCGTACGGGGACGACAAGGCGTTTTTCAGGTACTCGTTGTTTCTCGTCTTTTGCAATCGCATTACGACGTCGGCGATCTCCGCAGGAGCCTTGTTAGCGAGCAAGAAGGCTTTGGATCCTGTTGCTCCGGTCTACAAGTACTCTCTTGTATCGGTTTCTAACATATTAACCACTACATGTCAGTATGAGGTGAGCTGTGGGCTTTAATTTGGTAAAACATGTATTGTTTGTTTTGGTTTTGATGATCTGGTGCATTTTGGTGACTGCAAATTCTTGCAGGCTCTCAAATATGTCAGCTTTCCTGTTCAAACACTTGCAAAATGTGCCAAGATGATACCTGTGATGGTGAGAAGAAGACATTGTTTTTAGTTTTGGTGCTTGATTGTACTATTTGTGAATAGTTATATCTGTTTACTTAATTTTTATATTATTTTGTTTTTGAGTACTTGAGGCCCTAACATAAATAAGGTGTGAAGTGTTTATCAAGTTGAGTGACAATTTGTTCTGATTTGAAGTTTTGAACTATAAAAAAATCCTGAAAGCATTCAGCTTATTTAGTGTTCTTGATGAGAAAGAACACCACATGTGCTAACTAGAAGACAGACAAAAGAAAATTGGATAAATTACTTTGCTAGCACTTCATGAGTTGCTTTCTGACTAGCCATCCCTTCTGAACTAACCAGCTAGTTTAGGGAAATGAACAAGAAACCAAACTGTTTTGTATTGTGCAGAGTGTCACACATCTGATGATCTCGGATGATTTATGATCCCACCTTTGCGTAGTATGAGGAGGAAGGTGTGGCAGGTGGAGCTGTGAAGGTTTAGTTTATATGTTAACTTTACATTAATAGCATTCTAGGTGCCTGTAAGAAGTCATCAATCATGATGGTGATTTTGAATACGCCCAATACTTGTTGAAAAGAAAAAGGTTGGCCCCTTATATCCACTATATTAGTGAATGTCTACATATCTGAAAATTTGGTATTCCCTGTTAAACTAATACAAAATGAACACCTAATGCAAAAGCTTAAACCATGGGAAGATACATTGATACTTATACTCACTCTAGCACTCCCTCAGCTTTAGGACAGATTGAAGCTTACAAGCTATGAAGTTAGCTGTTGAAGCCCAATGGCCTGTATAGGGTGAACAAAATAGGCACTAACCACTGTAAATGTAAGGACAAAAGCTGATAAACAGGCTTTGAATGATTAGTGTGTTCCAAATGTTTGAGCGTGTGAAAGTTGAGCTTGAAGTGAGACCTGAGAAATATACTAATAGAAAATATTCTTGGTGACTTCATTATCTTTTTTCACAAAGAACAAATGATCTTATTTTCTTTGGTTTGCCATTTCATGCTGTTATTTTTTTATGCAGGTTTGGGGCACTATCATTATGCAAAAGAAATACAAGGGACAGGACTATTTGTTGGCATTTCTAGTGACAGTTGGCTGTTCAATATTTATTTTATATCCGGTATGGACCTAGTCTCTGATTACCTGCTGACTTCCTTAAAATTTTCCACTGAGGCGTGCACATGCAAATGATTGTATTTTCAAAAGTGGTAAATAATTGTCAGCATGCTACCACTTTGCAATACTTGTAAATGCTGTAGTCTCTGATTCCCAGTGCAAGTTTCTTTAGCTTTCTGAATCAAGGGGTGCACATGCGGATGATGGTATATTGGGAACTTGCAACAAATGTCAGAATTTTGCACGGAGACTTATAAACTTCCATGCAATTTCTTTTTCTATATGTAATCTCGTGCAAGATTGGAATACCCAAAAGTAGACTTTTGCCCTTGAATTGTCTTGAACAATGGCTGCTGTATGGGGAGTGCTTACTTATATTATTGTATATATGGAATTGTATTGTTACTTCATGGAGAATTCTCTGATTCATTAAAATCTATATTTTATGCTCTTGTACTTATTAGTTTTCAAGTGGGTTCAAGATGTTTTCCTTTAGTTTCATAGTTGCCTTAGAACTGTAAGAATTATCATCTCTCAATTTCAAAGGAAAAGATTCATTCCAGTTCAGGTTGCTTATCATAAAGAATTGGGTAACTTCTGTACACTTGCTTCCTTCATGCATATCTTAGTATGATCACAATATGTGAGGGCATTTGACAATTAGATATGGTGTTCTATGACCTAAAAGCGATAAACTTCTATCATTTAGCAATGGGGTATTTATGACGCATTTCTTTGTTTTCTGAAATGGTCTAATTAGTTGGAGGAGATTCCATCTTTGTTCATGCATGGGACTGTTGTGTGAGATCCTTTTGTTGGGTGATGCACAAAATCTGGGTTAGTATTGTAGTTCTTTGATATAAATAGAAATAATTGTTTGTGCTTTTGATTGTAGGCAGGATCTTCCGAGATTGGTCCATCTGATATATATGGTAGAGGAAGAGAAAATACTGTTTGGGGCATTTCCCTTATGATTGGTTATCTGGGGTATTAATTTGACCCCTCTGTTTATTTGATTAATTAGTTATGCTTAATTTTAAATTTTTTGTTGCTAGCTGCTAAAATGAACATACTAAATACAGTTCAGTACAATTCAAATATATTAATTTATATGAAATTAACACCTGTTATACTTACTTTGATAAAGGTGAGCCATTGAACTTTTTCTTGATGCTTACACCTATCTCTGAGGCAAGTGAGACACTTAGATTATCAAAATCAGATTGCTATGGTAACAATAATTTATACCAGTGCCGCCCCATTATACTAAATTTCTTTAAATGCTCCTTTACAGAAGCAAAACATACCAAAACAAGTAATTTTTAAAGTTTCGTGCTTGTAATTGATAATGAGTGTACCACTGTGGCAGCATCGATGATTTTGCGCTTGTCTATTTTCCTTTTGCTTCATTTTCCACTGCTTAGCAATAACAAAATGTTTATGCAACAAAATCTTTGGAGCCAAAATTTTATATATTTAGTTTCTCATTTCTGTTGTAACAGGTTTGATGGCTTTACAAGCACGTTCCAAGATAAACTATTTAAAGGCTATGATATGGAGATACACAATCAAATATTTTACACTGCATTCTGTTCTTGTGTTCTCAGCTTGACAGGTAAGATCCTTATTCTAATCTTGTTGCTCCATTAGTAGTAATGTTAATTGCGCTGGGGGATAATTCATAGTGGGGTTGTCTGTGCTTCATATTTTTAAATGGGATTTGTTTGTTCATATGTTGTCAGAATTTATGTTGTGGATTTCGTATCATTATCTTGACTGACTCAGGATGCATAGTCAAATTTCAAAGTGATCCAAGCATTGTTGTGTTTGTGTGTCTACTTGAAGGTTGTCAATTTCACTATCAGGTTGTAGGTTCCAAGCAATCATACATTTGTTTATTGATCGATAATCTACAATTTTGGCTCATACTTCTAGTTAATATGCTCATGCTAGTATGTTATAACCTTGTACTAGTTGTGTAGTTGATTAATCTTTTAAGTCTGTTTGGTGTATGTGGATAAAGGAAGATGCCATCTTCATTAATTTGCTGATGGCATGGAAAATCTTGCTTGCAAATATGAATTATTTGTTAAACATGTTTAACCTATTGTCTATAAGATCTTGTACTAGTTGATTAGCATAGGAGGGTTTGCTGACTTGAAGCTTTGAAACCCTGACCCCTTCATGAGGAGGAGAAACCCGTTGTCTAACTTGATTAATCGCTCATTGTTGTTCAAAATGAAAGGTTTCATTGTAAGCCACTGGTTGATCACTGATCCGGTGTTTGAATATTTTATGAGTTTAAAATAATCCAACGTACAAGCCTCCTTTATTTATTTATTTATTTATGGATTTGATTTGTTTCTTTTACATTGAAGTGTTAGGTTATTTAATGTGCTAAATTTTCAGGTCTCATATTACAAGGACAGCTGCTTCCAGCAATCCACTTTGTTTCTAGCCACAATGATTGTTTCTTTGACATTGCATTGCTTTCCACTGTAAGAGATATTTTCTTCCTATTATGGTATCCGTTTTTTCTTATTTAATTACTTTGTATTCATTTTAGCAGTTGTTTTTAATTTTTTGGTGCTTATGTCCATTGTTCAAGTCTCTCTCTTTCCTATCCTGTCCAATTTTATTTTTCTTGCGTCGTCTTCTCCTCTGTCACTTGTTTCTCTTTTCTTTTCCTTCGTGATTTACAAGTGGTTTGTGTTGCAGGTAGCAACAGCTAGCCAATTTTTCATTTCTTACACGATTCGCACATTTGGTGCTCTCACATTTGCCACTATAATGACCACAAGACAGGTGAATCATATATCTGCAAAATAATCCTTGAATTTTTTTTGTTCTCAGTTCTCATGTAATCAATGCTTCTAATAAATGGTGTTTTCTTTCTCTTTGGCAATGAAGTTGGTCAGCATTATGCTATCATGCTTGTGGTTTTCACACCCCCTTAGCAGGGAACAATGGATTGGAGCAGTAAGCTTCAATTAAAACCTAATTATATTTTGCCCTATTTTGGATTTCCTGAAACCCAATAACTCTGCTTTTATTGCAATGATCAGGTCGTTGTCTTTGGTACCCTATATGCAAAAAGCTTCCTGAGAAGTGCACCAAAGCCTTCACCTTCCGAACAAATGCAGAATGGAGCTTCCCTTCCAGTGAAGGGGAACCCTTGATAGTGTTCGGGTTACTGGTTGCCATAATATGTTGGACTAGGTACTGCCTCTAACTTTGACCAATGTGCAGCTATGGTTTTGCTAGTGTAGAGCTGCAACCTACGAACAAGCCTTTGATGTGGTGAAATTGATCTAAGTATAGACTTTCGACCACACACTTGCATACGGATTCTAGAAGCAAGAAGTCTCATTGGAGACCAGAGATTCTTGGAGACCTACGACCTCATAGAGATGATCAATTATAGACTAACTAAAGTAACAGGGAAGTTTTTTTTGTTATATACTTTTTGGAATACACGACTCGAAAATGTATAATGCAACTGCGCAAGAGACATTTCGTTCGAGAGTAGAAATAGAAGAAAAAAAACAAAGTTTTTCCCTTTAATGAATTTTCTTTTCCTATTTGAGATTCTGTTCAACCTGTATTTTCGAATCCAATCAGGTCTCGAAGAATATTTGGTTTTCTAGTTCGTTTTAGGGGTGATGTAGTTTTGACATTAAAAGTGATTTGATTCTTGTTTAATTTCTGCTGGGATCTGGTCTTATTCTCTCAAGGCAAGTTTAGAAAGAAATAGAAGTGTATATTGACTGTATTCTATGTAGACTTTAATTTCACATTACTATTGAAATTAAAAGCTCAATCATTTCTCCATACCGAAACCAGGTCAACTATTATGCACACAGACTTCTTATAAATTTTTCGTTTTGGAAAATGAATTGTGAACTTCTTAAAAAAGAAATTAATTATGCTAGCTATTTGCACACAAAAAAAGACTTAATAAATAAATTATGGAAGCTACTTTCACCCAACGAAAAAAATATATATATAATGTATAAATAAAAATTTTTGTTATTCGTTAATCATCTATGATACACTTTATTTCTTGTGGAAGTGTTAAACCCAGTTTTATTTTATAACAAAATTACCATCGTTTGGCAAAAACAAAATTGTTCAAAATGCATAAATAAATTTGTTTTTTCTTTTGTTATAGATAGGTCGGATTTTAAAGACTTTGCGTGGACGAAAGTTGTGTATTTCATTAGTCCGCCAAAGTTTTTGGTTCCCGAGCTAGGCTTAAATATTTAATGGTAAAAGTAGGAATGAATGAACAACATAGTGGCTGTAGTTTAGTGGTAAGAATTCCACGTTGTGGCCGTGGAGACCTGGGCTCGAATCCCAGCAGCCACACGGTGATTTTTTTAATTTTTCTTCAGTTTTTTAAAGAGGTAATTCAATTTGCACTCATAAATTTGTTGAACTTAAATATCTTCTAATGTAACTATTTTTCTTCAGCCACGCGGTTTTTAATTTTTCTTCAGTCTATGGGCTTAGAATAGGTCAAAGTTCAATATCTTAAAATTAAATGGACAAAAATAACTACTGGAACAAAAAGCTTGGCTTTTATTTATCACTTTTGCAAATTAACTAATATGTTGCTTTCCTTATTGGAATCATGACATGAAAAGTGATTCAATTTGCACTCATAAATTTTGGGTGTTGTTAAACGAACCCTAAAATTAACTGAGTACACCCTATGATCTAAGTACACCTTAATAATTAAATTAAAATAAAAAATTAACTAAGTACACCCTATTTAACTATCAAAATTACCCATGATACACCCTAATGTCACACAACATCATAATTCTAACTACACCCTATTTTACATGAATTGGTCGTCTTCATCAAATATGTTCCTGTCAACTCATTTTCCCTTCATCAAATCTAAACCCTCAAGGAGCCACCCACTTATTGAATTAAATTCATGAGTACTTGGGAAGGCTGGATCATTATTTGATCAAGGAACTTAAAGCCCGATGTTGTCCATTGACACTCTATCTCTAGCTTATGAGCTCCCAGATAAGACTTTGGAGATAAAGATCTTCCACTGATTTTTTTACCCTTGCTAGAAATTAGTAAGCAGACAGAGGGCAAGGGAGGCCGTCGTTTCTTGGAGAACTCCGAGCAAAGAAGAAGGCAGGTGAAAAACCCAAAAAGAAACGCACTTTCCCCTTGCAGGCTTTGAATGCTTAAATTTTATTTTACCTTAGAGCATCCACAATGGACTCCCTAAATCACCTCCTTAGATAAAATTTAGGGAGGATGCAAGAAAATCTACCTCCAACCATGCTCCCTATCCAACTCCTAAAATAGGGAGACCTCTAGGAGCTCCTAAATCTGAGGAGAGAGAAAGGGCTTCTAGTGACTCCCTATAATTAAATGCTGCTTTACTTTAATGCTATTTTAAGTCTTTATTTCATGCTAACTATTTTTTTAATTATTTTATATAAAGAGGGAGCATTTATGCTAAACTAAAAAAAGAAATAAATTATTTATGATTCCCTAAACTAAGGAGTATGGTTGGAGTTGAAATTTTATAAGGAGCTCATAAAATAGCTTTATAGTGTTTTTAGCTAAATTTTAACAAAAAAATAAGGAGCATGATTGTGGATGCTCTTATTGCCCATGCGTTCTAGGTTCAGAAAATTCCTACCCATGTCATTATTTTACATCCATAAATTTGAATGACCTCATATCATAAAACACAGCATTGTCAATAAACAAGTAGAAAAACAAATCCCAAAACCTCCTGAAGATAGAATCTCATCAGAACCCCAATTTATTTGTGGAGGAAATTTGAAGATATTCCTAATGTAATAGCATACCACCTATTTTTGAAATTCTAATTTGATTAGGGTTCAATATGTTCAGTATGGTGTACTTATTAAAATTACTTATGTTTCACAATTCAATATATCCTTTTTTGTCATTTCATATTTGGGTAAATTAGTAAATCAATAAATAATTTGGTAGTATGGTGTACTCAGTTAAATTTATGGTTTATTTAACAGAACCCTAAATTTTTTGAACTTAAATATCTTCTAATGTAACTATTTTTCTTCAGCGACGCGGTTTTTAATTTTTCTTCAGTCTATGAGCTTAGAATAGGTCAAAGTTCAATATCTTAAAATTAAATGGACAAAAATAACTACTGGAACAAAAAGCTTGGCTTTATTTATCACTTTTGCAAATTAACTAATATGTTGCTTTCCTTATTGGAATCATGACATGAAAAGTGATTTTGCATATTGGTTATTATTTTAGGCAAAAAGTTAATTATATTAGCTCCTTTTAAAAATAAACAATGTAAATATAAATTATAAAATAAAATAAAACAAATCTTTCCCCTTCTCCTCCCAACCCCCACCAATAGTCCCCACCCAACCACAGCCACCCACCATCTCCCTGTAACCCCACCACCACCACCCAAGAGCGTCAGGTCCTGCGGTAATCGGCGCAAGCCCGATGCAATCCGGCGGCGGAGGGGGACATTGTTGTAGGGCACGACGATGGGGGCGTCACTAGTGGGGGTGGAAAATACGGCATTGTAATTCGCACTTGCACGCATTGACGATGGGAAGTCACAATATTTCTTTCCTTCACTTATTTTTTTTTATCTTCTAGAAAAATGGAGACACATATTATTGATAGGAGAGAGTTGGGAATGATTTGAAAGATTGAATGAGTCGGAAGGTAGGGCCTAAAATTAGACTAAACTTAAACTGAGTTATTTTCTTCTTCTATTTTTTCTGGTTTTATATGTAAAAGATTTGGGAAGTAGTTAATTTCTGCACTAACAAGATTAGTGCAAGAGGATAATTTAATTATTTTTTGTTTTTGCACTGTAAAATTCAAATTAAGAGGATAAGACATATCCTTTCAGTTTGAATTTAAATTAGAATAGGTTTCTAACTGCTTTGTTTGAAGGGGAGCCTTTTAACTGTTGTATTTGAAAGGGTGCCTTTTAACTGTTATGTTTGAAGGGGTGCTAACAATATATAATATACCCAATATCAACAGTCAGACAAATCAAAATTTTTTTTTTGGTCGAAAATTGCTTTAGATAGAAACCCAAAAGACGGGCATGCAAAAGCCAAGAAACAACAAAAGTACAGAGGAAAAACCCTTGACCGCACTATAGCTCAAGTGCAAGCCTAGTCAAGCGATCAAGGACCCACAAAGAATAGTGAAACAAAACTAGCTACTCAGAACATCTCCAGCAGACTCTTTATTCTCTCATCCCAAGCTACTTTGGCTAAAAAGAAGGAAAATCATCATTCCAGCAGACTCTCTATTTTGGAGAACCAACTTTTGGCTCTCTACATCTATCAAGAAGGAGAGAGAATTTGGCTAGGAGGAGAGAGAAAAAGGGAGAAAGAGATAGAGACATTTGGGAGGTTGGTGGGGTGAGTTTCTACTTTTCTTTTTAATATATTTGATTTGCAAGAAAAAGAGAAAATAATAAAAAAAATATTTCAAATTAGCCAAAATAGAGAATGTTGTTGGAGGAAACACCTTTTAAGTGGTTTGCTATATCTATTTTAGTTAGAATTTGGCTAAAATTTGGAGACTCTCCTGAAGATGCTCTTAGCCCCCTTCCTTTACATGAGGCCATGGGAGACCATCAGAATTCAAAACACCAATTAGATATGGTGGTGGCCAATTGGCCCAACTGTTAAGTTCCACCACTCTACTTCCAATTGAAGCCGTCATCTGGGCCACCCGATTCAAATTACGAGGTACCCAACTCCAAGTCGCCTCATCAAAATTCAAACACAAGATATTTATCTCATTAATCTGAGGCAAAAATACTCCAAGCCTTATTATTAATGGTACTATGGATCTCATCCAGCATAACCTGAGAATCACTGTGCCGTCCCGGACCTAAAATAGGTCCTTTAAATAAAAGAAAATAAATAAAATAATTGAGTAATTACATTTGGTAATTTAAAATGAATAAAAATAATTAAATTAAAGAAATTGGAATTTAATTTGGAATTTAATAATTAAAGGGCAATTTGGTCAACTTTATTTTCAGACGAGAATTTGGCGAAATGAGTTGCGCCATTGTGTCAGATTAGCCAAAATAGAGAATGTTGCTGGAGGAAACACCAATTTTTTCTTACTATTATATACTATATCAAATTTTATTTTAAAAAAAAGTATATAAAATATTTGATTTGGGACAAGAGCATTTTAGTAATCATACTGATTTATATTTCGATTCTGCTGAATTAGTGAACAACTTTATGGAATTCTATTATGATCCTAGACAGTTTTAGTAAACAACTTCAACAGGAATCTAATTCTGATTCCGCTTCATTTTAATTCCTCCTTAATTCAATTCCTCTCAATTTAATTACGGATTAGTAAACGTTGAATTCCGGATTTCATCCGTAATCGGAATGAATTTTTTTTCCCTTTATGCCCTCACTTACTTTCATTATTTCCAAGATTATCTTTAACCCTATAAATAAAAACAAAATCATTTTAGTGTTAAGGATTAACTAATAGAAATACTTATATTTATAATAAAAAATACTTATTAATAGAAATACTTACATTTATTTTTTTAAACTTAATAGAAACACTTAAATTTATAAAATAAAAAAAATTAAACAAAATCATTTTAGTGTGTCTATGAAATAAAAAACAATTTCATTTTTTCTTACTATTATATACTATGTCAAATTTTATTAAAAAAAAGTATATAGAATATTTGATTTGGGACAAGGGCATTTTAGTAATCATACTAGTTTATATTCCGATTCTGCTGAATTAGTAAACAGTGTTATGGACTTCTATTCCGATTCCAGACAGTTTTAGTAAACAACTTCAACAGGAATCTGATTCTGATTCTGCCTCAATTCAATTCCTCTCAATTTGATTACGGATTAGTAAGCGCGCCATTAATGTTTCTTTCGCGTTCTAATGAAGAAATGTTCCATTTCGTCAATTATGAGAAAGAAATAGCTTCTTTTTTTAGCTCTGATGGGAAAAAATAGTAAATGCTAAGGCTAACAAAGTAATGATATGTGTCAAGGAGATTTTGAGTTTAGAGTTTAATGTTAATGATCATTGGTTTAGCGTATGTTGTACAAACACTTGACTTGTGTTTGACGAATACAATACATGTCGGATACATTACACAACACACATTAGATATTGTGAATGCGTGTTGAGCACATATTTTGGAGTATCTTTTTTTTTTGTTCAGAAAAGTTTAGGGGGAGATTGCTTACTCGCAACACCAGTGCTAGGGCATATCCGCAACCTCAAGCCGAATGGATTTATGCGTGGCACCCAACTGCCAATTGCCATCGGTATAGACTTACGCCTAGCACCCAACTTTTAGACACAATAGAAAAACGATCAAATTGTAATATTTTTTTTTTCCCCAAAAAGAGGTCAGTGGAATATTTTTTTATAAAAAATTTTTTTAAAAAAAAACAAGAAAAAGATCACTATATTATAATATCCAAAAGTTATGAACATCAATTTTTAATGTTGTATTTTAGGGAGAATAATGGAAGAGGAACATGATTGATTTCAATGTATTGCCAATCATTTGCTTTTCATTTTGTGTCATATATTATCTTTAAGCTTTATATTATTATTATTTTAAAATTCAGTATGAAATGAAGAGCAGAGATATAACAGGGTTTTAGTCTAACTAAGCACAGAGATAAATAAGCGCCAAAATAAATCCTGGCGATAAACAAATTGTTCCCTTTTCCCGCTTCCATGTTCCATTCAAGAGCCAGGGCGATCAATCAAGCACAATCAAACCTTCTTCGTCATTGCAGCAATCCCACACAAGCCCAGCAACCATACCACACTTTCCGTCCCAACAAACCCAAGACCAAGCCCCGCCGCGAACGACTTCACAGAGACACCACAAAGCTTCGCAGGCCCATACCTTTCGTCTCCCATGTCAAAGAAGTTGAAGACCCAGAAGAAGCCTTGTCTCTCTTCCACGAGTACCACCAAATGGGCTTCAAGCACGACTACCCTTCTTACTCTGCTCTTCTCTACAAGCTCGCCCGTTCTCGAAACTTCGAAGCCGTCGAGACCATTCTCTGCCATGTACGAGATCGAAACATTCATTGCAAAGATACCCTTTTCATTGCCCTGATTCAACATTATGGGAAGGCTAATTTAGTAGAGAAATCCATTGAGCTTTTTCACCAGATGCCTTCTTTTAATTGTGTCCGTACATTGCAAGCCTTCAATGCTCTCCTTAATGTGCTTGTTGATAGCGGTAGGTTTTTGGAAGCGGATGAGATTTTTGGTCGGTGTTCTAAAATGGGTTTACGGCCGAATTCGATTTCGTATAATATTATGATGAAGGGGTGGCTTAAAAAAGGTGACGGGGAAGAAGCTTGCAAGGTGTTTGATGAAATGCTTGAGAAAAAAGTGCAGCCTAGTGTTGTGACGTATAATAGTCTTATAGGGTTTTTCGGTAGGAAGGGTGAGTTGGAGAAAGCTAATGGTTTGCTTGAGGACATGAAACAGAAAGGGAAGTACCCAAATGCTGTAACATATGCATTGTTGATGGAAGGTTTCTGTATGCTAGGAAAGCATGAGGAAGCAAAGAAGATGATGTTTGATATGGAGTATCGGGGTTGTAAACCACGGCTTCTGAATTATGGTGTTTTGATGAGTGATCTTGGAAGGAGAGGAAAGATTGAGGAGGCAAAATCTTTACTTCAAGAGATGAAGAAAAGGCGGTTTAAGGCAGATGTTGTGCTGTATAACATATTGATTAACTTTCTGTGCAAGGAAGGTAGGGCTGCAGAGGCTTATAAAGTCTTGATTGAAATGCAAGTTGGAGGCTGTGTGCCTAATGCAGCTACATACAGGATGATGGTTGATGGGTTTTGTCAGATTAAAGATTTTGAGGGAGGTTTAAAGGTTTTGATTGCAATGTTGACAAGTAGACATTGTCCTCGTTTAGAAACATTTGAATGTTTGGTTATGGGTCTACTAAAGTGTGGGAAAATTGGTGATGCTTGTGTTGTCTTGGAGGAGATGGAAAAGAGAAATATGCAATTTTGTTTTGAAGCTTGGGAAGCTCTAGTTGTGGATGTTTGTGGTGAGGATGTTGTTGCAGGGGAGGTTGTGCTTGAACTAATCTCTGTCCATTAATGGTCATCAAGGAAGAAATGATCACATGCCATTTTGGCGTACTTATGTAGCTCTTTCAATTCCCCCATCCCGCACGGAGACAACGCAATAAAGATTGGTGGCAATGCCCTTGTCCCTCATTTTTAATGGGTGCTTTTAGCAATTATTGGGCTTTACCAGCCTGGAGATTCGAACTAATATCATATGATAGTTTAGTTCAATGGAAAAAGAAAAAGAAAAACTTTATGCACAAGAGAATCATAGTGCTGCTTGACCCATGGCTTGGAGCAAGAAGAAATGTGCTGTTTTGGCTGATGGGAAGGAGAATTTTTTTTCTCAGGTATTGGAAGCTCTAGTCTGTGATGCTTGTAAAACAGAACTAAGCTATGCCCATTGGTAGGCTTCACCAAAAAGAGGAAACTTTGTTTAAGAATTGAAACATTTCATCAATATTATGGGTGGTTGATGCCAAATGTAGGTTTCAGAAAGCTCACTATGCTTGCGGTTGTTCAAATAAAGGTTAGATAAGCATGTAAGCTGAGCTAAATCTATGACCACTGCAGTCTTCAGGGGAAGAGAGGAAGTTTTGTTCAAGAGTCCAACTGTTGATGCGAGCGAAATCTTGTTTCTGGGGAAGCTCTAGTTAGGAATGCTCCTGGTGCAAATAGAGGTTTGACAGGCATGTAAAATTGAACTCATCTCAGGGAAGAGAGGAAGCTTAATAAAAGTTTGTCAATATTTTGGAATGTTGATGCCAAGTCCTTTGTCTAACTTTTGATGGGGGAATATAACTGCTTCCATGTTCACCATAAACATGCATATCTTACCTGTATTTCGATTTTTGAGTTCATATGCAATAAAAAAATTACCATGTATCTGTGTCGATGAAGAAATAAAAATACTGACATTAAATAATTGTTGGCTTGTTCTTCTTTTCTTGCTATGAAATTACTAGACAACATGGAGATTAGTAGAAGCAAAAATATTACCGATCCAGGAATAAAAAATTTAATTAAAATTAAGAAGAAAGAGGAGTTGGTCATCACTGCTTATAAGTCCTAAACTAAACTAAGGTTTAATTAAGTGTGCAGTAAGTATCAACCAATACACCAGTACCAGAAATGCAAGTCCACCTACTCCATCTTATCAACTCCATCTCATGATTTAAACTTAAACTTCTTAAAACGCATAGTATATATAGCCAGCCAGACTGCCTTGATTCATCATCTATCCATCAAACAAAACATTCTCAAGATCATAAGCTGTTCTTATATTTTCTCCCTTTCCTCCCAATCCCATGGCAACCCGAAAGTCGATTCCCTTGCCCCTCAAGCTAACAATCTGGCTACTTCTTCTTGCTCTAGCCATTCCATCCATCACCCCGGCCAGAATCCTGGATGAGGAAAACCCTGCAGCCCCTGAGGAACCTGATACAACTCCAACACAAACACCTCTTCCCAGTGTTGCTCCTGCTGCAGCTGCTAGTGCCACAGTTTCCAATTCAGAGGCCTACCATCCATTAACCTTCTTCCTGCATGACATTATTGGTGGATCAAACCCCTCAGCCACAGCGGTCACTGGGATTGTGACCAATCCAGCAGTTAATGGCCAAGTCCCCTTTGCCAAACCCAATGGAGCAGTTCTCCCAATTGGGAATGGCATTCCTCAGAACAACAACAACAACGGAATTATCAACAACAACAATGTCCCCTTCTTCACTGGCCTTGGTGGAAACACAGCTAGCAACTTGATCCAAAACAATGGGAACAACAACATCATCGGTGGCAATGGGCTTCCATACCTAAATGGGGCTCAGCTCCCTCCGGGCATAACCCCTCAGAAGCTTATGTTTGGGACACTCACAGTGTTTGATGATGAGCTGACTGAAGGTCATGAGCTTGGCTCTGGCTTGCTTGGCAAGGCACAAGGATTCTATGTGGCATGTTCTGAAGATGGGAGCAGCCAGATCATTGCCTTCACTGCCATGTTTCAGAGTGGTGGTTATGCTGACAGCCTCACCTTCTTCGGTGTGCATCTCGTGGCGGCATCGGAGTCTCATCTTGCAGTCATGGGAGGCACTGGAAAGTATCTCAATGCAAAGGGCTATGCTCTGGTCAAGACCATTCCTGCCACAAAACAGCATAATACCGATGGAGTTGACACTGTGCTGCAGTTTACTGTGTATCTTACTTACTAGTGTGTGCTGAGATTTTAAAAGAAGTTGTTATGTGTTTGCTAAATGTAATCTCTGCACCAGAGATGTATGTGATGAGGAAGGATTTGTGATTTAAATTGCACAAATGATTGTGTTTACATGCAAATCAGGTATTTTGCTTCTGAAGTAAACATTAATCAGAGATTACTTGATGCTTTCTCAACTACCTTGGCTTTCGCCACCGTCCAATACTACAAAGTTCCCGGGATCTTCCATAACCACTCTCCAACTTAGGTTGAGAACTTGAGAGTTCGGAATATCATTGATTATTTACAATTGGCACAGGACCGAGGTGTTTGAACATACAATTCACACATGTAGGATCAATGTGGTTAAGTTTGAGACAATATGAGTGAAACAAAAGGGCACGTGGAGCCCAACAATGAATAGGAGCCAAGAGGTGGAACTTTTGTTAGCCATTTTGTTTTTGTTGGCTTTGTAATGTAAGTTGTATTAGTTAAAACATGAAAGTGGATTCAACAAGTGCAAGAACAACAGTGGAGCAGATGTAGCTGTGGAGTGTAATTGGTTGCCCAAACCTTATTATCCCCTACCCCTATGATGGAGTTGCTCTGAGAACGGGTATTTGTAATCGGGTCTAAGCACCCTGGCCCACCCAAAGCATACCTTGTGGACCCAACATAATATTTTGGCCATGAACCAGCTTTAACAGATCAAGTGCCCCATCTACGATTGGGTTGGTTAAAAAGAATGTGGCCCACGACCAACAGGCTCAATTCAACTTATTGCAGGCCTTCATCAACCATAGTACCAAATTACCAAATGTTCGCGGTCAGGTTAGAAAATATCCATCGAATGCATGATGAAGAACCCTCCACTGAAGCTTGATAGTTACAATAATGGTGGTTGCAACCAACAATGGTGTTACCAGTTACTCTCTTTTACCAATTCAACATAATAGCAACTTTGATATAGGGATTGTTTGCGCTTTGAGATAACTAAAAACATTTCTTGCAATGTTTGAGAGAAAAACTTAAAAATGTTTCCGAATTATAAAGCTCTTTCAGAAAGAGCTCTTACGAGTAAAAGTGATTCCTACATAAACGCTCTCAAACGACTCCTAAGTATACACTAATTATTACATTCACAAGAAAAGAAAAGTTTGGGCATGCAGACCAACCATACACATCGCATTTAATTCCAAGTTTTCTATTCTCCATGGCCTATTAGAATTTTCAAAGTTGAGCGATAACTAACGTATACGGAAAACTAGTTCCAAGTTTTAAGCTTTCTACGTCAAAAGTAGCTCTCATGTCTCAAAAAGGAGAGGAACCTAACAAAATTATTTTGGATAACAAATGGATATCATTAAAAATTTCCAAGTCTTTGGACCCTTTCCTGCCACCATCATTATCCACCTTTGTTTCTTTGTCTTTCTTTCTGCTATATATGTTTGTTTGCATCATAATACGCCGCCACAAACTGTCATTACAAGAAAAAGTGACAACAGTCACTATTATTTAGTGACATTTGGTGACATTTGATGGGGTTAGTCACACAAAAATTTCAAAAAAGGTGACTAAGGGCTTTAGTCACCAACAAATTAACGATGGTGACATTTGGTTACTTTTGCTGGGGTGACTAAAGCCTTTAGTCATACAAAAATTTCAAAAAATATGACTAAAGCTACCAACAGTCACCAAAAAAGGTGACTAATGCTACCAACAATCATCAAATTCTTAGTTAGTGACAAATAGGTGACTATTGTGACTTTTTCTTGTAGTGTGTTCTTCATGCGCCTCACTTAAACTCTCTTTGGGATTTATATAGCACTGCACAAACGATTTTGCACATTATAAACACATCTCACCAATCTAGCTAAATCTAAACCCTAAATGCCTCCGAATAATTCATGAAACAATATTTTTTTTATAAGCAATATTCTATTCTAAACTATAAAATAAAAAAAATAAGTAAAATATCATATGTCAAACAAATTTGGGAGAAATATCATTTTTACAAATGTAAAGCAACATGGCTAGTAGACCACTTCAGATATGTTTTTGGCTCTGCCCAAGGTAAAGATGTTTCTATGTCCAAACACTTCCTTAGAAAACGAAAAAGAATAAATTTTCATGTCGATCACCATAAAAGTTGCACCGACCCATATACCAAATTTCTTCAACCAGAAACATAGTTTATGATATATGAAAGGTTGTGGATGACTTTCCTAATGTCTTAGTATTTTCTTTTCCGGCCTTTTCCAGTAGTCTCAGTCAAAGAAATTAAAGTCACGAAACATCCGGAAAAGGAAGATCAAAAAAGAAATATTCAAGTTGAGGTTGTGGATAGAGAATTGGAATTTTGCTTGCTTCCAAATCCAACCTCTTGATATTACAAAACTCTTTTGCCTCAGTTGGTCAGCGGGAAGAGATTATATAGTTTGAAAAGCAAAAGAGAAAAAGAATACCCGACCAAAAAAATTAAGCAAGACCATTGAAAGAAAATATATATATATATAAGAAGAAGCATGAAGCAAAAGTATTGTATAGCTTCTTGTCTTCATTTGGTTTGTTGTTGGGAAGGTATATTGGGATACAAAGAAAGAGAGACTACACATACCCTGTTTCGACGAACTACACTTTAAGAGCTCCTACAACATCTCAAACAGTATTAGCAAATAAAACTATTCAAATTGAAGTTTGTTGACCTACGTGGCAATTTGAAAAGCCTTATTTGCTACTTGAATAATTTTGGCTTCAACATACTCTTCAATTCAATTAATGCAATATCATGGAAAAAAATGAAAAATATAAAAACATGTGAAAAATGTCTATGTATTTATTATATGAAAAGAAAAAATGCATGTTTTTAACATTTTCAAGGCAAATTTTGTTTTTCATAAGTAAAATTAAATGTTTGAAGAGCCAAGGTCAACTTACCAGTTCTGAAGAGAGAAATATATTGCAGTTTTGATGACTGAGATTGAAGATGATGTTGAAGAGAGTTTTTCTTATATAGCTCACCTATTTTAGAATTCCAAAGATGTTGAAGAGACTGTTGGAGACGCTCTAACAAAGTGGAGACTAAGTATCACTAAACTAAATGATCGTTAATTTAAAAAAATAATGTTTTTAAAATTATATCCGTCCCAATTATGGGATAATCTTGTGAGTGGGTTTATTTTCCACCATCCAATTCTGACCGTTAAATAGATAAGAATTGACCACTTACATTACCCATTGTGATGGTACAAATTACAGTCCAGAAGACAAAAGATAGAAGAAGAAGAGGAAGAAAGAAAGAAAAAAAGAAAAAGTGGTTATTGTTCCAAGCAATAAGGTGTCGTTGAGTGGCGACCATAATGCCACCGCATGCATTTCTGTCCGCAGACATTATTATCATGGCGTCACTCTTTGTATTTTTCATTTTGTTATTTTGCCACACCAACAAAACCCACTACTACTCATTGGCGCAACTTGCTCAAAAATGTCTTGTGTAGAACAGAAGCTGGGTGATATCACATCAGTCCGGCCACTTATTTGTGCAGACTCTCCACACACACATCATTCATGTCGATATTTTTCTAATTTGACCCCCCGCTGCTACCAAACGAGTAATTAAAAGAATCAAACAATTTGAGGTACAATCAATTAATGGTGGTGGTTGATATAATAAGTACAGATATCATAATGCTCAAAACTGAAAAGAGGTAAAGTGGTAGATGTGGGGCTGTTCAGTGCTCTGTGTTTTCTCCACATGCCTCGATCCATCGAGTGGTGCAGAGAGCAATTGAATTTTTGCAGCCCACAACCATGTTGTGTCACGTTGTTCTTGACATGGAAAGCAGTAAGCAATAGGATACCTTGCTCAGAGTTGACAGAAGGAGCAGGATTTCAAACTCATAAATTATAAAGAAAAAGAGAACATTTACGAGGACATAGCCATAAAGAAAGAGAGTTTGATTCAGATCCCATCAAAAAGATACGAGAGTTTTGCATCTAGTTATCATACAAATTACAAAACACACACCCTGGAATTTCAAATTTGGCAGAGAATATAGCAAGAAGAAAAGAGGAAAAAAAAAAAAAACTGATTTCATTTATTTGTGAATTCATGCTGACCATCGAGAGGATGTTGATGATGTTGGAGAAGGCCAGAGCTGAGCTTTCTTCACCTTGGAGACACTTGAGAGCACACCTAATGGGGTAACATCCCCAATGACTGTGACCTTTTTCGTTGGAAAATCTATACTAAATGATGTCACTCCTGCAGAAATTACCCTCATCAATTATTGTCTCAACTTTTTATCTTCAACAAACATTTACATATTATGTTGAAATTTAAATTACGCTCTCACAGAGAAAACAATTTGTAATTGTCGGATAACATAACATGTTATAATATTTAACGAGAGAATATTCTTTGCATAATATAAAAAATAAACTAATTTGGTTTGAAGAAAGAAATACAAGGACATGATTATTAAATATGTTCCCACACAAATTATAAGAAATTAAAAGTAGTTAATCAAATGTCTATCTACTAATTGAGAAGACTAATATACCTTCCATTTTAGAAAGATGCTTTCTCACTTTTCCTTCACAGCCCTTGCAATGAATGGACACCCTCAAAACAACAACCTACAATTATGTCAAATAACTTTTGATGCATGCCTTCAATTGTCCAAAAGAAAATATTAAAAAGAACAATAAATAAATAAAATTATGTTACCTGGTGACGAGAACGAGTGGAAGAAGATCTTAAAGCAGGAGAGTGATCATTTGAGGTCATCAAGCGTCTAGGCTTAGAGGGCACTTGGGGAGGGAGCAATGCATTAGCAGAAACATTCCGATCGGCCTCCGATAACCACCCGACGAAGGGCGAGTCGCTTAAAAGATACCGAGAAGAAGAAGAACCATTGTGGCTTCTAGCCCTTGTTAAGTCATGTATGTCAGCAGAGCTTTTTCTGCGTAGCTGAGTTTGTGCACTAGAAAAACTCTTCCTACATTTCTCATAAAATGGTTTGGGATCAATTGGTAGCTGAGATGAGCAAGGTACATGGTGATGATGAGTTTGATTGTGAGGCTGGTTTTTGGGTCGATCATGAAGACGATGATGAGGATGATCAATGGGCGCGGGGCCCAGGCAGACCATGGCATGTTGGTCCATGCTAGAGCAAATGGATGTGGAAGCTGGAGAAGCACAGAAAATATCCAGTCCTTTCATGGTTAATGGATGTGAGAATAACTTGGGAGAAATGGCTTAGGTTTGTTTGGTGAAGGCTGAAGAGAAGTTACAGAGAAATAGAAGGATCGAGTTTCTTCAAAATGAGGGCAACTGAGTTTGTTTTTAAAGTTGGTGGATGAGATAGAGAGACAGAGAAAAAAGATGTTGGTACTGATCGGGCCCCACAACAAGGAATGGAGGACGATAGTAAGATATATATGTGATTCATGACATTCATCTGGCCCTTCAAAGTTGTGTTTTTTATTTTTTTCTTGATTGAATATTTTGTTTACAATTTAATTGAGAGGTGGGGTTAATTAAAGTTGTGTTCATCTTTATCTGGTATGATTACAGCCACCACTAGTACCATGAAGCTAGGCTAGCTATTGCTAGACCTAAAACTATATGAACTACTTCTATCATTGTTACATCATTGTTTCTTTCTTTTATTTATATAAGAATCACTGTTTTACATTTGACTCTTGCCATAGAGCATGAATATGCTTATGTTGCAGAAATTTCTCAGTCCGGCAGGTGAACTACCGCATCCGTTGGTTCGAAGACATATCAAAGAGGATCTCTTACTAATGTGTGTCGAGGTTATACAAATGAGGTAGTTTGTCAAACCGAAATTTTTTATTATCCTAAAATAAATAATCATGTAATTAGCTAATGTGATAATCAAACTCTACTCTCTCTCTCTCTCTCTCTCTCTCTCTCTCTCTCTTCACATGGTAACCATAATGATGCAGCAGAGAAGCACGTGTTTACGGATCGACAAACGTCTAAATCCGAAAAGATATACTAAAATCCATCAGCAACTGGAATCCACCAAAAAATAGAGAAAATCTCTAAATTTGATTAATAATATAAATAAAACTAATTAATACAATGCCATGAGTCGGCTTAAATAGAAATCAAAGAAAAACCCAAAACCGTAGGAAACCCTAGATTTCATAATATCCTAAAACTTAACTAATAAAAAAATAATTAAAATCATATTAGAAAAATAATATCATGATTGATAACTTATTCAGAAATATAAATATAATATAGATCTTCTCAAGAAATCGAGCAACCCGAAAATCCCAACGATACGCCTTTCTTCTTTTCCTAGCTCCATAATTGATGCTCAAGCATGATTTTCCATATTTAAAGTCTAATTTTCTGATTTTGAAATTTTCCCATTTTTCAAATTTCCTTCATAGGAACAAACCCATGATTTGTCCTACGTCACATAATTGCCTAATTTATTATGTCCGGTAGATGTATCATGTATGTTAATTTATGCTAATCAAAGCTTTAGGCATCTTTCCACTAGATCTTGAAAATTCATAGGTATTTGTTTAAAGTTTAAACCTTTGATATCTAGATATATCGAAACAAAAAAACAAGATTGGAAAGCTGTAACTTATGTCCACTTCTTGCGATATAGAATAGGAACTCCAAAATAATTATAGGCTTTGAGTTTAAAATGTACCCCAAATTATGTCCACTTCTTGCAACATGGAATAAAAACTTGAAAACATAATTGTATTCTTTGAGTTTAAAAAGTACCCAAATTCCAGTATAAGCGACAAAGCAATGGTCAATAATGCTCGGATGTGGCCAAAATTCGTGTAACTGCGGGAAGGTGGCATTGGGTCAAAGAATGATATAATTTTGCAATTTTACATAATCATAATATTGGATCTACTGCATACATGTGGCCTCACTCAGCTCAAAACAATCTGTCTTGTTACATCCTTTTGTTAGTTTATCCTTCTCATAGCTCAATCTACAAAATTGGTCCATATGAGTATGGACATTACCAATTAGTCTTTTTTTAAAACATGTTTAGGTAAGTGTCTAATTACAATGCTTTTTATAAGTGTTATTTACACTAACACTCCTTGAAGTTTTCGGTGTTTTCACAAAATCCCCTGAAGTTTTAAAAATTACACGAACACCTCTTGAGATTTTAATTTGTTTTCACAAAACCCCTTTTCATTAATTCTACATCCAAAAATTGGATGATTTCATACATAAAAACTTTTGCAAATAACAAAATTAACATCAACTAATGTATGTGCAATCTAATCTTAAAGGCTAAATTTGTCATTTGAAGAAATTTTGTATATAAAATCATCAATTTTTGGATAAAAAATCAATGGAAAGGGGTTTTGTGAAAACATTTTAAGACCTAAGGGAGTGTTCGTGTAATTTTTAAAACCTAAGGAGGTGTTTACTCTTTTTTGAGAAACAGCAATTTGCAGGTACTCAATAAAAATGTTTTCTAATATTTCAAAAAGAAACAGCAATTTGCAGGTACACTTCTTTGAGAAACCATTCCAAGTAAATGATTTAGTAGACCAAAAACCTCTAACAAAAATAGACCAAGTATGTTCTAATTAACAAAAGTATCAAAATAACCCCAAACAAGTCCTAAAGAAATACATTTGTGCTACAGTTTACTACGGTGTTGCACATATCTGCATGCTGATTCACAATTGTCACATCCCAACACCATTTGTTTGGTAATTGTTATCTAACGACGAGATTGTAATGATTAAGCATAGAAAATGGGCCAAATGGCTGAGTTGTGTTCCATCAAACAGTGGCATGGCGGCAGTCCAACCATTTTGGTGACGCATCTCTTTTCCTTCTGTTTAGCTGGTAATTGCATGCATCGATTGCTTTTAACAATGGGTGTAGATATCAATGGGCCTGCAGCTGATTGTAATGATGATATATATACTTTCGTTGTTCTGCCAAAGAAATGCTAGAAAACCACGAACTCCATTCACTAGGGTCCTTAATACGTTTATCTCCTTCTCATTGTATGACAATCGAAGCCGTTCATATTCCTTGGTATTAATATTCTTGTTGAGGATCATTTCAAAATTAATCATTTCATTAATAGTGAATCGCTTCATTGAAACAATATTTCATGACATGTATTAGATGTCGTGTTTTGAAAAAAAGTTTGTACAACCCCCCTCTTTCGTCGAAGCACATTTTACATCATGAAATGCCTAGTCAAGTGTCTTGGAAGGATTTTTGCGTGTGATAACTTAGCATGTTTAATCAAATTACTGAGTTCGTCTGTATATTTGACAACAATTAGACCATTAAATATTTTTTTATTTAACTGATTTTATGTAGAGATACATGATTACGATCATAGTCGAAAATATCGATAATATTGACGAAATATCGAGGATATTTCGGTTATTTCAAGTTATGGATATTTCGAAACGTATCCATACACATATTGTATAAATATCAAAAATATCGAGGAAATTTCGATGTCGATAATTTCCATCACACTTCAGCAATATTTGGTCAAAATTTCGGTGTAATATCGCTAGAATATCGAAAATATCAAAAATATCGTGATTTGTGCATGAAAGGGAAAAAAACACACAGCACACACACAAAGGGTGATTCAGACTCTGTTGGGATGGAATCGAGCGACTCATGGAAAGAATCTGAGACCCAATCTTCAAATGATTTTGTGTATGGACAACGTCAATCAATCTCGGATCCATATAGATGGCATGTTAACAATTACATGCAAAACTATTTTGGAGATTTATCATTTGATGACTACTCTTCACAATACACTTACGCTATACATAGAGATGATGAAGATAGTGAAAATTTTGAACCTCATAGGAACTCTATGTGGTACTAAGTCACTCATGTATCTTACCAAACAATGTATAAAGTGTAAAATATTGTAGTAAATCATTATATATAAATGTTTATATGGTGTGTTTAATCTGCTTTCATTAATTACTACATATTTTTTACACTCACAGTGTTTGTCAGCTCCCTATATAATCAACTTAAAATAGTTAAACCCATAATGTAATGCATTTCCTTCCAATTTTTTTTGATAAACTAATTGATAATTGACTAAATAAACATCATCTAAAGTTTCAATAAAAATTTCCAAGTTTTTCTTACAATTTCCATGATTTTTATTCAATTTTTATCGATATCGATAATATTCCGATATTTCCATTGAAATTTTCTTATTTTTGGACTATCGATATTTTAGTCCTTGATTACGACCATCAAACTATATTGTTGACGAGAGAAGTTAAAAATGGATCATAGGGGGTAGTTAGGTTTCCCCTTCAAATAATGTCAAATTTCCTCTTAATATGCTCCTAACGTGTCATATCATGTGATAGTATTAAGATCAAAGTATCACAAAAATGTTTGGATTTATGTCGGCATAAAAATCAATTAGACTTTGATTGTGTGGGCCTTATAATCACGTGGTTAAACATTTGTTATATACAGTGTGGACCTCACTGAACATTTGTTTTATAATCACGCCATTAAAGATGTGGGTCGTCTTTCATTTTAGTGGAATGGTTTAAGGCTCCTTTAATTGTTTTAATTTCTTTACTTTTTCTGAGGTATCTTTTACTTTTTCTGTTCTTCATATAATACTGTTTCAAATTAAGCTGACTACCACAGATTCCCTGACGTTTCTGTTGCAAATTTGCCTATCTTCTTCCAGAAAATTAAATCATTCAAGCTTGTAGTCTCATCCTTAGCCATTTGGGCTAGGATGAGGGCAAAACACAACTACAGCAGATCTGTTATCTGACTCTCTATTTTGGAGAGGTCTTTATTTGAGTTTGGTGGCTCTCTATATTTGGAGAGGAGGAGAGGGAAATTGAGGGTTCTCCATTCCTTCCTCTCCTCTCTCCCTAAGCTCACAACCCTCTCTCACCTCTTTACTTTTTGATTTTTTTAATGAACTTTTAATTTAGAGAGGGTGAGAAAAAAATAATAAAATATTAAAAATTAACCAAAATAAAGAACATTGACAGAGGAAATACTTTTTAAGTAGTTTGCTATAATGGATTTCTAACTATTTTAGCTAAAATTTGGCTAAAATTTGGAGACTCTCCTAGATATGCTATTTTTTTTTCTTTACTTAATAACCTTTTTTTTAATAGTAAATTTAGGGAAGTGATTTTCCCACTCCCCTTTTATCCACTTACACTCCCTTTTTTAATAATTTTGTATGTTCTCACTCCCATGATATCTTATAGTAAAATGTTAATAGGGAGTGTAAGTGGATAAAAGGGGAGTGGAGATTGTTAACGTGAGTCTTAAATCAATCAAGGAGATATTTATTTCCTTGACTGATTAGGGTTCTTTTACTTTCCTTATTTTTAGATAGTTGACAAATCACAGTATAATTAGGAGATATTATCCTAATTGATTACTGTATCTATTTCCTTGTAAAGTCCTCATGTAAATCCCTATATATACCTCCTTATGGAGAAGAATAAACTTAACCTAAAGTATTCAAACCATATTCATATTTTAGTAGGGATATCACTACCCTAAATTTATATGGTGACAATTTCACCTTTATTTCCACATTCTATTCATTAGAAAGAAAATAAATTAAGGCTTGAGTGCAAGTTTGGCACAATGATGCCTTCAAATCGTAAGATTTACACAAATAAATGTATAAAACGATAAAGTCTTTGACGTGACCGTCACATCATCGTGGCTTGGAAGATGAATGCATAATACCAACATGATGAGTTGTATGGTGCAAGCAAAACTGATGAGGGAACTATAAATTCACTCAAATTATAACACGTGTTTTAGAAAAGATACACAGCACATAGAGTAAAAGGTCTACACAAGAAAAGGTCGCTGTGTTTGTGCAAAATGAGGCTGAGACCTCAACCCTTGCTGTAGTGACTCATGGGCCATGATGGCTATTCCAAAAGGTTACTTATAAAGAGACTCAAAACCAAACCCATATCAAAAAGGTTACCTAAAGCCCAAATTTAATGGGCAAGACCAAAATTACATGGAAACCCACAAGGCCTCATCCAAACCGCATACGCACTTGTCACTAGACACGTGTGTTCAGTGATTGGCCCCAATCCCAAATTAGGGTTTTAGAAGCAGAGTTATTAAAACCGCAGCCAAGTTTTTAGGGTTCACTCTCTTCTCCGACTTCAGTTTCATCCAGAGAGACCAACACAGTCTGCAGCAATGGGTAGGATGGCACCAAATTCCTCTTTTTTCCCTTAACTATGTTCTTCAATTGAATCTGGGTCATTCTAATTTTTCATTTTTGTAAACTTTTGAATGTAAAAAGCGAGGATCAAGGTCCACGAGCTCAGAAACAAGACAAAGGCAGAGCTTTTGGGTCAACTGAAGGATCTGAAGGCAGAGCTTGCCCTCCTCCGAGTCGCAAAGGTCACCGGCGGAGCCCCCAACAAGCTCTCCAAAATGTACCCCTCTCTCTCTCTCTCTCTGTGTATAATTTTTATATGTTGATTTATGAATTCTTTTTACAATTTTGTGTTTGTGGTTTCAGCAAAGTGGTGAGGCTTTCAATAGCACAGGTGTTGACAGTGATTTCCCAGAAGCAAAAAGCGGCTCTAAGAGAAGTCTACAAGAACAAGAAGTTTCTTCCTCTGGATTTGCGCCCAAAGAAGACCAGGGCCATCAGAAGGCGTCTGACCAAGCACCAGGTACTATTAATCTTTCATTCCCAGTTAAACCCATTTCGATTTTCGTTGATATTAAGCTGCATAGTCATTTGTAAACTGCCCATGGTTTTAGAATTGTTGTGAAGTAGGATAGATGGCAAGGCTGCTTCTGTTGTGCTTTTCTTTTCTTTAACTTGACATGTCCATGGGCTGTGTAATAATCATTTATTTTTCTGTGGATGATTTCATTTCAATTATGTTAAATTCGCTTTCCCAATCCGGCTTTTACTTGCTGAATTGTATTCAAGGATGAATCTAAGCAAAGAAGAATTGGTATATACTTAGGATCTAGGTGCAATTGTTTAATCTAGGTTTCATAATGTGGTGACTCTAAGGTTCAATATCTTTAATTCGCACCAATGTGATTTTCTCAATGCTATAGGTTCCTGGTTTAACTGATAGAGGGAAAAAAATGCAGCAATTTTAATTTCCAAGAGTATGGCTATGTGCCTTGATGGTTTTTGTGTATGATCCCTTAATTTATCAACTCTACGAGAAGATAATAACCTATCTCTAAACTTCCTAAGCTAATTAACTTGCCATAATATAAATTAATTGCAAAATTTTGTTTCGTCTAGTTAAGATGTTTGCAACTAGATTTAGCGGTTTCGGTCAACTGTTTATTTAAGCACTTGTCCCTGCTCTATCACTTTTCTTTTAATTTCCTTCTATTTCTGTCTTGACTTATAATTGATAGAGGCAAGCTCCATTTTTCTTGGGAATGGTTTATTGTTTTTTCATTCATTCCCCACCTCTCTCCAGTTCTCTATTTTGTAGCATGAACTATAGCCGTCAGAATCATTGTCAGTCTGTCAAATTTTATGGTTAAATCTATTTATCCTAATTCAGTTGAATTGTTAATTATAGGCATCTTTAAAGACAGAAAGGGAGAAGAAGAAGGAGATGTACTTCCCGTTGAGGAAGTTTGCAATCAAAGCATAATGTTGGATTCAATTACGAAGGAAATCGGACGTTTTGCCCATTATAAGATATTCTAAGGACACCATTTGAAAGTGTTTAGCTCTTCCCGTAATTTCATCCTTGTAGACACTATCCCAAATATGATTTTGCTGGTCCAGGATTTTAGTGCTGATTTTCGTTTCTATTATTGTTTGAGCATTTGCAATGGGATTTATTTGGCCGGTTATCCTGTTCACTCTTTGTTTTCTTAATCAAAAGCATAGCATTTCAGTAATCAACATCACTAGGTACATTCAACTTAGTTTGCCCTAGAAAGTTGATAACATCCAGCCCCTTCCTAGCCAAACCATTTTGTTAAAACGACTGAGTGGAAAGTGTCGATTGTAACTGTATGAAGCCGGCGATGAACTTTGTGTCGTGGCTTTAATCTCCTCCTGGAGACTCCCATCCGCTCCTATAAGTGATCATCATTTGCTTGATCCCCAATTTTCATGGATTTTTTCGCTTTTTGGTGATGCTCAATGTTTGTAATTTCCCATTGCTTATCTTCAAAATGCCTGCTTTGTGCTCTCCCATCTCCTAAATATAATTATCATAATAATTTCTTTTTTTATACTTTATCAAAGATTCATAGTGAACTTCCATTGGAGTTTGCTCTTGAATTAATAACGCGTTGATCTACTAGCCACCGGAGCTACAAAGCGCTATCCAAACTGGTTTGTCACTTGTCAGCAATGTGAAACAAATCTTCTAAGCTTATTTATCCTGTTCTAAGCACCCAATGCACATTGTTCTTCAGTTAATGGGTGTTGCTTGTTCATCCCTCCGAATCTATATCTTCGGTTGATGCAAGTTAAAGATTCAAACTTAAGTCCTGCAAAATGCATATGGGTGAAGCCTCTGATGGAGTTTCCAGGCGAAAGCTGTGCGACTCCAACATATGTTCCGAGAAATTTTGGGTTACTGAAGGTTAATTAAGATGCGTCAAGCAAAGCATATATGCTGAGGAACTTCTAAGTGGGCTGTTGGATCAATTTGTGTACGGGCCAAACTCTTTACGTCCATTGAATGGGCTGGAAATCAATATAATGGGTTGGGCTTATAAAAACTTTATTTTTTAATTTAAAAAAAAGAAAAAAATTTGAACCAATCGACCACAGTGGGAGTCGAACCCACGACCTTTTGATCCGAAGTCAAACGCGCTAATCCACTGCGCTATGCGGTCTTGTGTGTTCATTTATTGTAGAAAATGGTATTTATTAATACAAAGTTGTTTGTTTTCTAGGTTTCAAAATTTTGCAGTTACACAGAGTGTGGATTTTTTCTTTAGAGCTTAGGCCTCCTACATGGCTATGTTTCATAGGTTGTCCAAGTTTTCAAAGTGTGTTGTGAAACAGACGAATATTGATGGAAATTTGAAAACTTAACTACTGCAAAGAAATTCCTTGAGTGGGTCTCGTCAACTTGAAGTGCCTTCATGTTGATTTCTTCCTTCTTAAGCAAACTAATTGAGGGCTTAAATCGTAATTAAGCTCTTGAAAGTAGGTAGATTAACCACCAAAGGCATGGTTAAATGTACCACTTTAAAGCAAAATGTCCACAGTGGTATTAGGTCAACAGTAAATAAAGCATAATTAGGCAGGTATACACTTTTTTTTATACTTTTTTTTTATTGGAATGAAAGTTTCTTACGTTTCGATAAATAAATAAAAGCAAATGTGCTCATACACACAAGTCATGTTCTGGGTCACTATCAAGAATAATATGAACAACTGAAATTGGGCCACCAGAAATATTATCCAGAACACACAGAATAATTTTTTTTTTACCAAAGAACACACAGAATAATTGACCCTCTTTGTTGTCGATCACAGAAAATTTACACATGATGTAAAGGAAGTATCCATTAGACCTCCCAAGGACATCCTTTTTGGGTCTCTCTCTCTCTCTCTCTCTCTCTCTCTCTCTCTCTCTCTCTCTCTCTCAAATTATTCTTATTTTTGTGGCTTGACTCTTCCTCTCAGGTTCACATTTTGGTTTTGGATTGCTAGGGGTGCATGCATTGATTTCTAATTTTGAGTCAATTTTACACCAACTTCACGCGGTGAGCCTATATAGTAAACAGAGCAATCCACATAATAGAATTGAAGCTGCTTAACATTGCCAGGTGCATAATTATTGGTATGACAATACAGGAGGGGAAAGATACGATTCTTTTAAGTCTAAAACTTGAACTTAAAGATGCGTACGTGGGGCATACTTTTCAACCAGTTTAACCTTTAGCAGAAAAATAGTATCATTTAAGAGTATTATCTCACACAACGAAAATGAAAGCTTTGCATGCATAGTTTAAAAGATGTTGAAAATTTCTACCTAATATATTGTTAATTGATTTTAAATTGAATGTTCACATTTTAATATGATATTATAACAAATTATGTACACTATGTAATTTCCGAGTGAATCATAATTGAAAAGGATAATATACAAAAAAAACGTCACTTAAACTTTCAATCAACAACATCAAGCCACGAAACCTACGACGTTTCACAGGAAGCCAAACGTCAAATCTCCTGGTCTCATACAAAGTGAGGTGAGCATAGACCCAATTACTATAATCTAAAGGTAAAATAATGTCTTCTACTTGATTACGGCACAATAATTACTCATGCTTAAAGAACAAATTAAGTAGCAACCACTACTTCAAAGTTACCAATTATAAAATGGAATGGATTTTCATTTGACCCATTCAACTGGCTATAATCATCATTTGTGCAGCACTTAAAGATCACAAAGTTTCTCTCTCTCTCTCTCTCTCTCTCTCTCTCTCTCTCTCTCTCTCTCTCTCTCTCTTGGGGACCTCGAGCTAAAGCCAAAGTCTATAAAATAACAGAGAAAAACAAACAAAAACTCCAATGGAGCAGAGTTAAATATATATATGTAATGATGATTTTTAGTTATAAAGTTGACCACTTCATATATGCTTCAATGATGATTTTTGTTAATTTAGTGTGAATTTTAGTTATAATATTCAATGTGATACGCATAATTAAAAGAGTTAACACTAAAAAAATAAAGTGGCAACAGTCACTATTATTTAGTGACATTTGGTGATATTTGTTGAGATGACTAAAGCCTTTAGTCACACAAAAATTTCAAAAAAAGTGACTAATGCTACTAATAGTCACCAAAAAAGGTGACTAAGGGCTTTAGTTACTAACAAATTAACGATGGTGACATTTGGTTACTTTTGCTGGGGTTACTAAAGTCTTTAGTCACACAAAAATTTCAAAAAAGGTGACTAAAGCTACCAACAGTCACAAAAAAAAGGTGACTAATGCTACCAACAGTCATCAAATTCTTAGTTAGTGACAAATGAGTGACTATTGTGACTTTTTTTTGTAGTGTAATTTCTTATTTTCACATAAACAGCTTCAAAATCTCGAGGATGGACTAGTGATGAAACATAACCTTGTTGTAATAAGCCTTGGAGGATCCATCTTATGTTGCATAGTGTCAACTTTTGTTTCTCTTTCGTGATTATATGTAGCTGGACACGTATTAATATTAGTCTTAATTTCAAGTACGTGCTCCATCAAATTAAGTGTGGACATGCTGTGGACAGCAAAGAGAACGCGCATCACAATGGAAAAATTGACTTGTTTTGTTGCCATTGATAGAGAGAGCTAACTTCATGGATTATTACGTTACGTGCATGCATACATAACTTCAAACAAATGTTGCTTCAAAGTTTGTGGCTTATGGACAGTTCAGATTAGGTTATCTATGCATGTACATGCATGCCATATTCTCTACAGTTTTATCAAAATATCGATATATATATATATATATATATATATATATATAATTATATATGTATGCGATATTTTTCAAGTAACCCTATTAGCTGCTATCTGTCATCCAGAGATATATATTAAAAGAGGTTCCGAGTCTAGTAAAAATCGTCATTAATTGTTAAATGACTTAAAAAAAGTCGTGGCATGCTTTTTCCCATAAGTGATTCTGGCCAGAATCACTCCCAAATGAGCCATAATTCTCTTTCTCTCTTAACCATCAAGCAACATAATTTTTATGTAATAGTATTATACAAATACACATTTCATCACATATATCATGTGCAAAGTCATAAATTAAATTAAGAAATTTATAAATCCCATGTTTTCAAGGCGCTTTGTTGATCGATAAGTCAACGCATATATATATAACTCCTTTGAAGTCAAAGATTATTAAAGCATGGTTCTGAGAGACGTATAAGTAATAAATATCAAAACATTTAATTCGAAATCAAGAAATATGGTTCTAAGAGACGTACAAGTGCTTCTAGCTGTTGAATTAGGAGTTTGAATATTTGTTGGTTTATGCATAATAATGCTCTTTAGATTAATTCATTTAGTCACTAGAGATGTTGTACCCATTTCAGCATTTTGTGGCTTTATACTATGTTCTATTTCTTCAATAAATATTATCGCTTTGTTTCAAAGAAAAAAAAATGTACATGTTAATTTGGAGCAATAGTTTCTGAATTTATCCATAAGTTACATTTTAATAATATATATATGCAAAGCTAATTAAGGAGAAGATAGAATTTCAATTTTTACCAAAACCTCTTATTTCACAAACAACACATGACATGCCATGTTGGACTGTCTGGGAATTTGCTGACATTTCCCTAACAATTTAAAAATGAATATTGTGATCTTCCGTAGGATTTGATTAATTAGTTTACTAGTGTTCTAATCATTATCTTAATCATATGCATGCTCTTATTTGTAATGTTATAATAACAACCATCTAATGGAGTAGTCAAATGGTTTCGGATTCAAGTGATTTTTTTCCATATATAATCTTTGAGGGAATATCTAAAAACTATATGGTTCGGATCATTGTAATACAATGTATGGTAGACTCTACAATAATGTCTCTCAAATAAGCTTGTTTGAGGAATCCCTTAACTGAAGCTCTATATATATAAATTTCCTTAGGACTTTCCCTAGTATTGCAAACTCTTGCAGTATTAACCTTAGGTGAAAGAATATGAGTTGGAATGAAGTGAAGGTAGGTTCTAATTTCTAAGTTCAATTAAATTCTTATAAAAGAAAATTGACATACAACGTCTAATAATATTCAATATAGAGAATATTCTACACTTTTCCCTTTTAGAATTTCTTTTTTACTCCATGATGTAGCAATATAATTCTCATTCATTTTACATTTACTTTTAACTTTATTTCTCATTCATTTCATGTAAATAAATAATATTATATACATGTATGCACAATGCTCGAACTTGTCCTACCATGCACACCAACAATATTAGAGCATCTCCAACAGTAGTAGCAAAAAAAACTCTTCAAATCGAAGTTTGTTGACCTACGTGGCAATTTGAAGAGCCTTATTTGCTACTTTAATATTTTGTGCCTTATCAGTCTCTTCAATTCGATTAATACAATATTTGACTTAAAACAATAATAATTAATAACATTTGAAATAATTAATAACATCCCTTTTTTTTAAAGATAATATTTATGAAATTTACATCAAACCCATAAAAAAATAAATGTTTTTAGCCTTTTGATATGATTTTGGTTCTCCCAAAACAAAATAAATGTTTTGAAGAGGCAAGATCAACTTACCAGTTTTGAAGAGAGAGAATAGGGTTGCATATTTGATGACTGAGGTTGAAGAGTCTGTTGGAGGGAATTTTTCTGATGTGGCTCACTTATTTGAGCATCCCAAAGTGGTTGAAGAGGTTGTTGAAGATGCTCTTAAATACTCATTTTATGTAGAGGTTCTTCCTTATACTATTATAAAATGTAACATTTCCAGTCATTATATCCTTAATTTTTATTTAACAAATGGTTTTGGGTAGCTTAGCAAATTAAAATATATTTTGGACTTAGTCAGCTCTACTATAAAATGACATGCAGCACCTATCAAACTGCAGGAAAAAAACAAGATAAAACATATATTATTGGAGCGAAGATTGGCCCTATGGTGTCAACAAAGAATTGCAAATTAAATTAATTAATCATGACTTGTTCAGTGACGAATTAATCATAATTATACTCTAATCCAATTAATTTGTCTCGCAAATCATTGGTGATGAGGACAATGACAATAAATCATATTCAAGATATCTTTTGTGTTTTGTAGCTCGGAGATGGCGAATACTTCTCTGTCTCTCTCTCTCTGCATTAGATGCATACAAAAATATGCATATATTGACTGATCTATATATACCAAACAAAAGCTAATTAACAAATTCCATTAATTAATAACAAAAGATATTGTAGACCGAGTAGTGTTGTCTTGTAAACAATCTAACATTATGTATATTAATTATCAATTAATTAAGTTCTTTGGTTGATGATTTGATAACATAGTATACTGTATTCTTGTCGCAAGAGATCATATTGTTAGGAAATTCCATCACACAATATCAAATTATCAAATAAATAAATAAATAATAATTTATCAAACATCGAGTCTTGTGTCATGCAGCCTCCTCCTATGTTTCCAAGGCGGCTACGGCGTTTGTGGTGGTGGTGGCAACAACGGTGGTAGTGGCTCTATTGGTTTTTGATTATTTCTTTGTTTGTAGTTTTTTTATTTTGTAATAATTGCATAAACTTCTTCTGAGTTGGGTGTTTGATTATTTTATAATATCTACTCGTATTTTGTACTTGTGAGAGTTAAAAGTTGTAGTTGTATTGGTAAATTTGAGCGCTGTGATTCATGTTTGGTTTGTTCAGACATGCGACTTTTGTGCCGAAATTTCTCTAACATTTTGTGGCATGTATCTGGATTAACCCTATGTGATTATTATGCTTCCATATATTGTGGGCATTTGTATTTACCTTTGTGATTGATGATCTTTGTGCCTAATTTTTAAATACAATTATCGCCTTTCTCTCATAAAAAACAAACAAATGGAACCTTCTACTCATTCCTCATTTAGTTTCCAAAGTTGGAACAACTAGCAATGGAGGATAGTCATTTGTTGGCTTATATATTGGATGCTTGTTATATATAAATAAAAGTTAAAACTACTTTGTATTCATAATGATATTTCCAAGGCAGTCGATGATTTGGTTTGGAATATTTCAAACAAGGAGGCAAACACAACACAAGACAAGGTTTTGACAGCATCGCATGCACAGAATTTGTATAATTTGAATCTTCCCAAATCGACGACACCTAGATAGTGTTTGAGAGAATTATTAATTTATTAGTAATGATGGAATGATGGAAAGTAGAATTTTGCTTTGTAACTCATAAAACACCATATCTTAATATCAAATCCTAATGTGGGATGATTAATATAAGATTAAGTTGAAAATTTTGCACTTATAAAATTAAGATTAACACATGTTCTCTGTCAAACTAGACTTCCAATAATTCTTCTTGTTTTAACGATCGTTACGCTAAATTTATAGTATATTACAGTATATATAGTAAAATAACATTTCAAATATCTAATTAAAAACAAATTAGACATCCCTGCGTGCTCAATTGTTTTTAGAAATGCATCCACCTCATGGTTTTTGAGGAAAATATGAGGCTAACAATAAGTATTGGTCATAGGTAACCCTGTAGAACTGGATCTACAGCTAATACTTTTTTCGTCGTAGTCTACAACAATCATTAGGGTCAATATTTGTTTGTACGATATTTGAAGCCGCAGCAGGCTCGTTGTTTACTACTTTTCCTTCTCTTCTAGGCAAGTCAAACGGGAGGTACCTTTTCAGTCTCTTGGATAATAATCATATTCAATAAAAGCTCACATCTAGACCAACTGGGTCAGCATTTACAAAATTTGGTCAACGAATCACAAAAAGCAAAGCACCCCTTTTTTTTATTATTATTTTTCTTCTCTCTCTTCTTCTCTGCATTAACACAACACAGGCATTTATAAATGGACATTGCTTGGCTCCTGTCCTCCTTCACAAGCCACGTGGCATCTTTACAATCAGACACTTTTTTCTTCTTTTTTTTTCTTGGAGGGTTTTCACCGAGTCTCTCTCTCTTTCCCACCCACTTTTCTTTCACTCTTTTGGTTTCAGCGACTCTCTCTATCTCTCTCATATTTTTGGTTTCACCCTCTCTTCTCTCATCTCTCCTCTCTCATGAGAAATTTTTAAATGTTCGATTATGTAGTTGGTGTCTGTCATCCAATAAACTTACATTTGGAATTACACTCCAACTTAATGCATTATTTTTTATGACATGTGGACGGGCTACATTGAAAATATTCCACATATTCTCTATTTAGTGGATAGTACACCAACCATATGGTGTACCAGAAACACCCAAAAAATACTCCCGTCTCATACACCATTTTTTTTTCTTCTGCTTTTTGTTTCTTTCAACTCTCTAACCCAAGCCTTTCTAATTTAACTCAAGCCTCCTCAACGGCAAACTCCAACTACTACCCAACCTGTTTGAAGAAAAAAAGAGCTTTTCATCAAGCCATTTCGTTGTCATCAATTAAGCCCAAACAGAAGAACAAAAATTACAAAGTAACCAGACGTGGACTAGCCACTGATGCTGATGCTAACAAGTAGACTACTTTGATAAACCATATAAACATAAGAAACCAACCCCCCAATATGAAGAATCTGTCATGCATAGGAATTATGAAAACTAAAATTCCAAAAATAAAATAGAAATTAAGAAAGGGAAATAATGTTGTTAGAGTAACCATCCCAAAATAATTAATCAAACACTGAGAGAAGTTTGTCGGAAATTTATGTCGTCGGTGCCCGGAGAGATGAGAGACTAAGAAAGAGGGATGAGAGAAGGGTGGGTTAAACAAAAAAATGAGAGAGAAAGAATCGCTGAAACCAGAAGAGGAAAAGAGAGTGGATGAGAGACTCGGTGAAAACCCACAAAAAATAAAAGGGTGTCTGATTGTAAAATGCCACGTGGCTTGTGAAGGAAGATTGGCTCCTGATGCATCAGGAGTCAAGCAATGTCCAATTATAAATTCAAAAATGCTATGCTCACCACACCACATGTGATGAGCACCACTTCCCTAATAGAAGTGGATCCTATTATGTTGGTTTAGAGAGATGAAGCCCACCTCTATTAGAGAGGTGGTGCTCACAGCATAGCATTACTCTTATAAATTACAAGACGACCAAGTCTCTGTGTTCAAAAGTTAAATTTCATTTTATTTGTTATATTTTTACCAAAACGAGTAAAAAGGAAATAATGGGTTTACTTTATTCTGTTTAGGCCGGAGTGGCAGAGACCTGGCAATTTGCTGGACCCATTCTGCTTGCGTAATCGCTTTTGTTTTAACTTTGTCACGTAACTCCACACAGAATAATACACAAGACCGCGTACTTATACATACACATGCATACATAGTCAACCTTTTCAGTCTATAAATATCCCCCTCACTCTCTCTCTCTTACCCACCAAAACATTTTATCAAAACCACCTCATCTCCTTCACTCTCACACCTTCAAAGAACATAAAACAAATCTAAATTCTGGATTTTGGATTTTGGATTTTGGGTTTTGAATTTTGAATTTTGAATTTTGGGCTTTGTTGATGCCCAAGAAAAGAAATGAGGACTCTGTTTTTCAAATCTCCATCGCCGTCGCCTACAAACTCTCCATCAAGGAGCGCCACACAACCTTCATCACCGCGTCGCAGCTTCTCCGACTCTCTAATGGAAGAGAACATCGAAATCGCCCAGACCCTGATCATGCAGTGGGACTCTGACTCTTCTTCTTACACCAACATCTCCTCTCTCTTCCACGACGACCGCCAAGAGGCCAGGCTCTACCTCAAATCTGTCAAGGATTTACAGTCCGCCATGCAACACTTTCTCAGCTCTCAAGATTCCAGTGCCGAAAAGCTCATCATCGCTCAGAATCTTATGCAATCCGCCATGAAGAGACTCGAGAAGGAGTTTTACCAGATTTTATCCGCCAACCGAGAGAACTTGGACGCCGAAACCATCTCGAACCGGTCATCTAGAGCCTCGGCTCGGTCCAGCGTTTCCGATTTGGAATCCGAGTCGGAGGACGAGTCACGAGCCACAACCGAGTCGGTTTCTGCGGTGGACCAAATCTCTACCATTGCAATGTCCGATTTGAAATCCATCGCTGATTGTATGATTTCGTCTGGCTATGGAAAAGAGTGCGTGAGAATTTACAATATCATAAGAAAATCGATCGTCGATGAAGGCCTGTACCTTCTAGGAGTGGAGAAGCTGAGCCTCTCACAGGTTCAGAAAATGGACTGGCAGGTTTTGGAGACGAAGATCAAGAACTGGTTAAGCGCCGTTAAAGTCGCCGTTAAAACTCTCTTCTACGGCGAGAGGCTGCTCTGCGACCTCGTGTTCGCAGCCTCGGACTCCATAGCGGAGTCATGCTTCAACGAGATATCTAAAGAGGCCGCAATGACTCTGTTTGGTTTCCCGGAATTGGTGGGAAAATGCAAGAAACTATCTCCAGAGAAAATGTTCCGCATTTTGGACTTGTACCAGGCCGTCTCGGATCTCTGGCCCGAAATCGAGTCCATCTTCTCGTTCGAATCAACCTCAGCCGTCCGATCGCTGGCAGTTAATTCTCTTATTAAGCTAGGCGAGGCCGTCCGTACGATGCTTATGGATTTCGAATCGGCGATCCAGAAGGACTCGTCCAAGACACCGGTCCCAGCCGGTGGGGTCCACCCCCTTACTCGTTACGTAATGAACTACATTTCCTTCCTCACCGATTACAGCGAAATAATCAGTGATATAGTCTTTGACTGGCCGTTGACGATGTCGACGCCGTTGCCTGAAGCTTACTTCGGGTCCTACGACGCCGAGGAGTCGCCGATTTCAATACGCCTCGCATGGCTCGTCCTCGTTCTCCTCTGCAAACTGGACGGCAAAGCATCATTGTACAAAGACGTGGCGCTATCTTATTTGTTCTTGGCGAACAACTTGCAATACGTCGTGGTTAAGGTTCAGGGCTCCAACCTCAAGTACTTGCTGGGGGAGTATTGGGTGGAGAAGCACGAGTCAAAAGTCAAACAATACGCCGAGAACTACGAGCGCATAGGGTGGAGCAAGGTGTTCGCCTCCTTACCGGAAGATCCAACGGCTCAGATTTCTTCTGATCAGGCAAAGAGCTACTTCAAGGGATTCAACGCAGCGTTTGAGGAAGCGTATAAAAAGCAGACCACGTGGGTCGTGGCAGACCCGAAACTCCGAGACGACCTGAAAGTTTCGGTGGCGAAAAAACTAGTGCCTGTTTATCGGGAGTTTTACGAGAAGCATATGGTCGGGATGAGGAGGGAGTGCGGGGAGGACTCGTTAGTCAGATATGCCCCTGAGAATCTTGATAATTACTTGTCTGATCTGTTATATGGGGCCGCAAGTGGTGGGAGCGTTTCGTCATTTTCGTCGTCCTATCCCTCGCCGTCACATTCGCATGGTAGGCAAGGTCGTTGAGACGTTGTATGTCGTTTTGGCCATGTGCTGTCGTTTAGTGGATATAGAAGAATATTAGAATGAGGACAAGAGAACATGTATAGATTTGATTAAAAAAACGTGTATAGATATTTTAATTTTATACCTGAATTCTTTGATTTTTCAGATGAGATAAAAGCAGATTATTTATGCAGGGTTTTGGATTCTTTCTTTTTTATTTTAGTTTTTAAAAGTCAAGAATGATTACGTTACATACAAGAATATCATAACAAAGCTAACTATTATTTGGCCGACTTTGTTCAAACAAAAAGTGGTTCATTGAAAATTACAAAGAATTATTCTTGACAAAGTCTTCCAATGCGGTATTGCCGATTATTTTTTCCGAATAATATATCATCGACTGACAACTGCTCACTTTTTCTAAGAATATATCAACGATTGACAGTGGCTCACGAATATTCCTCAGCTACATGGCTTGGACTTCTCTATCATTTTCACCTGAACCAACAAAAAGTTCGAAGACTACTTCATAAATCTCAATACTCAATAGGCATTATTATTAACCCATCAATATTGGAGAATAAGTTAGAGAGAGGCAGAATTACATTTATTTTTCTTCCAACGGATAAGCTGACCAAAAGAGCTTATAGGGCCCATGACAAAAATGGCTTAGCCAAAAGCAAAACGCAGGAAATGACCAGAGGACACATGAACGTATGGCCTTGACAGGTTGATGTTCGTGATATAGGAAAACAATAGAGCTATTTAGTTATATGAATATTGTTGTTTAACTTGGAGAATGAAGAATGACTATTCATAAGAGGTTGATGACTAAAACTTATTCCTCATAATCCCATCATTTTTAAGAGGATTGAAAGGAATAAGTTTTAGTCATCAACCTCTTATAGATAGTCCCCATTCATCATCAAAGTTAAACAACATATCCATATTATGCTTTCGATGTATATAAAATGTAGGTATTTTTCTAGTATAGTTTAGTCCTCCCTATCAAACACGCCCCTATAGGACCCGTCACATGCTAAATGCTTTTGGTAAACGCAATGGCGGAAATAGAAGCAAAAAGAAGGGGGGGACTAAGGGCACTTCATGCATGCTGGCTAGAAGTTCTTTTACAAGAAGAGCATGTCGAAAATTTTCTTTAAAATCAAAGTGATTCCTTAAAATGCTCTAAAACTTTATAACTTAAAAGCTATTCTTAACTTGTTTTTGGTAATATGAAATGAAGTGCTTTTATTCAAGCATGGTGCCAAGCTTACATTCCTCGCATGTTCGTCAAGCCCAACAAACGCAAGAAGGTTTTAAACCCCAGGCTCGAAGGACGTTAAATGCCCAACGCATTCGGAGCTAGCTAGGTTTCATAGTTCGATTAGACTGATAAGTTGCTCTAAGACCATTCAATGTGGGCTTCCTTTTTCTCAGTCTTAGCCCATGGGAAGATTGATCTGAATGTGGGCTTCCTTTTTCTAACTTTCCTCTCCTTTCACTCACTTGTTGTAAAGCTAGGAACACTCCTACATGAAAATTGAATTTGTTGCTAAATGCAAAATGAGTATATTAAAAATAAAAATAAAAATCTCATTCTGGTCATTTTATCAAGGCGTAATTAATTAGTCTAGTGCTTTTAAGAGTGATTCTATTTATACCACATTCACTGACCACCTCTCTAGTAAAGACGAGTCCAACATACATTGGTAGAGCCCATATTTATTAGAGAGGTGATCAATAAATATGGTTCAAATAGAGATGTGTCTCTAACTGATGTCATGAATCTCACTTTAACCCAACTTGTCCATAGGATTTTGTGTCTCACTTTACTCCGTACCATCAAGTTTGTTAGAATTTCCATTCAAAGTGCTGACGTGGCATATGTGAGGAACCCATTTTATGTCTTATATGCATGTCATGATTAACCTTTAGCTTTTGGGTCGTCATTAACTGTCAATATTTGATTTTTTAAAATTATTTATCGACGCCAGGAACATTTATTTAAGATATTTGTCCTTTTTTCTCCAATTTTTTTAAAAGTATAAATACAAGTAATATGTGGATAAATACTCTTAAAACGCTCGAGCTATTAAACCCTTGTAATAAGGAATATTTATTTTTGAAAACCTATAACCATTGGCAGAACTATTGTAATGGCTACAGGGGTCTGTAGCCTAGAGAGATTTTTGTTGGGATAAAAAAATTAGTGCTGCTAAATGAACCTTAAATTAATTGAGTACACCATACTATCAAACTATTTATTGAATTACTAATTTATCATAATATAAAATGACCAAAAAGGATATATTGAATTGTGGGAATTTTTTTAAAAATAAATACACCCTACTCACCATAGTCAACCCTAATCAAATGTAAAGTAGTTGTAATTGAAGTAAATTATGCAGAGAAAAGTATTGATCGAGTATGTAAGAAAGTATATTATACAAGTATTTATCTCATTCATGTAAATATGAGCCAAAACATTTTTGGATGAATCATGGAGTACTATATGAATATCCTAATCTAGTGGTTGAGGATGTTGAGGAGGGAAACTTTGATTTTGATCAAACGCCTTGAAAGGTGTTCAAGTGACTCTTCTAGATCTTGTATGCACAACTCTAAATTTTGCAATTGGATTTATGTATTTTCAATAATGTGATCAGATTCTTTTGTCTTGTGACCAACAATTGAGTGCAATGCTGCATCCACCATCGCAAATTCATTTTCATATGTTTCTTTTTCTTCTCGTTTACATGTTACAACTCTTTTATGGTGCATCAAGTTGGAGACTAGTTGTAACCCTCTTGGCTTCGATTATGTCTTTGGACCCGAGATAAAAGAAAACATGGATTATGATTGGTATTAGGGTGTTATGTGATAGAGTGTATTAGGGTATACTAGGAGTATTTTTGGTAGTTAAATAGGGTGTACTTAGTTAATTTTACATTTTGATTAAAATATTAGGTTGTACTTAGATCATACGGTATACTCAGTTAATTTTAGGGTTTGTTTAGCAGCACTAAAAACAATATACCTATATATTATACTTCTTCTAAAGATATCCCAGTATGTATTAACCTATAATGTCGAAAAAAGTTCAATTATTTATGACTTTAGTTGTAGGGCATCAATAAAAATAGGTATAATTTCAGTTATGTTGTTGAACATATTTCATTTTGATAATATGTGTTTTGTTGTTGTTGCATTTAATATGTATTTGTTTTTTTAAAAATATAAGCGATAGTTTAAACTACATGGGGAGCGGGGTTTCACACACACACACACACACACTACCATAGTGTCATGAGGGTTCGAACCTGAGACCAATAGTCAGAAAGTCAAGCTCATTTTCCATTGAGCTAGACCCTATCGGCAATATGTATTTGTAAAATGTTAAAGCTTATTGGAAAATAGCATTTAGCCCTCCACTCGAGTTCCTAGGTTTGATTCCCCTTTCCCAATGTCACTTGTATAAAAATAAAAAAATAAAAAAAATTCTAGAAATTCGTCAATGAAATTTGTGAATTAGTGTGGTTTATATGATTAATTCTCTTTTTCTTTTTAGAAAAACTATAGAAACTGTAATTACAAAAATAAAAATAAAAAATTTAAACTAATAACTTTAGCTAGCCCACTCGTTGAAAAATTTCTAATTCCGCCCTTGCCTATAACACTACATTGTACTTAACCCCACATGGTAGTAATGAAAAAACGAGCTTTTCTAAGAGATAGTTTCTAAGTATATGTAAGCCTTCAACTCCATGAAGTTCACAATCATAAATAACACTTCTAGTTAGACGTACTCAAACTAAACACAGAAGGATTGAATAATTGTGAATGATATTATATTTCTCCAAGAGTATGATATATATATAAAAGTACAAGTTGACTCTTCCTAAAAGGAAAATTAATTAGCTAATTACAAGGAAACCTAACTAGGTAACAATTCTAATTAGGTAACGTGAATTACACCAAGAAGTCAGGGATCACAAGATCCCTGAATTATGGTTCACGCCAACACTCTCCCTCAAGTTGGTGAGTAGATATCTCATATGCCCAACTTGTCAAGTGAGTCATGAAAAACCTTTGCTAACACCACATGCGTTAAGACATTTGACAGTTGTTCTTCTAACTTTACAAATGGTATATCAATTAGCTTATCTACCAGCTTCTCCTTGATATAATGCCTATCCACTTCAATATGCTTAGTTCTGTCATGTTGAATTGGATTATTTGCTATCTCTCTCGCAGCTTGGTTGTCACAATAAAGCTCCATGACTTTCTTTAGTGGAAAACCAATTTCGGACAAGAGTATCCTTAGCCAAAGAAGCTCACAAACTCCCTATGCTATACCCCTTGTATTTTGCCTCAGTTGAAGATCGAGCCACTACATTCTGCTTCTTACTTTTCCATGTAACCAAATTACCCCCAATGAAAGTGAAGTAACCTGATGTAGAACGTCTATATGTTATATTGTCTTCCCAATCTGCATCTATATAACCCTTGACATCCAAGTGTCCCAGTTTTCTGAATATCAAACCTTAGCTTGGAGCTTTCTTCAAATAACTCAAAATTCTCATAACTGCCGCTAAGTGATCCTCACTAGGAGAATACATGAACTGGCTAACAATACTAACTGCATATGCGATATTTGGTCTAGTGTGTGAAAGATAAATTAGTCTTCCCACTAACCTTTGATATCTCTCCTTGTTGGTTGGCACTTGATCGGGATACCAGTTTCTATCAATAGGTTTAGAACATATTTCCTTTGAGAGAGACAAATATTAGTAGCCGAGCGAGTTACTTCGATTCCCAGAAAATACTTCAAAGCCCCCCAAGTCCTTCATTTCAAACTTTTAGGCTAAGTACTTCTGTTATTTACCCATTTCAACAACATCATCACCAGTAACTACCATATTATCGACATAGATTATCAATAAAGTAATCTTACCATCCCTACATTTGATACATAGGGTATTGTGACATTAGCTTAGATAAATAGTCTTGCTTTATATATGTCTATTGTGCCATCATCTTTGTGCTTAACTGTGTACACCCATCGGCATCCAACAAGTTTCTTTCTTTCATGTTGTGGAACTATCTCCCATATTCCATTCTTCTGTAACGCCTCCATCTCCACATTCATTGCTTCCACCCATTTTGGGTTTTGCAAAGCTTTTTCCAATCTATTAGAAATTTTAATTCCTTCCATATGACTGACAAATGCTTTAACTTGAGGAAATAATATGTGTGTGGAGACATAATCAACAATGATATATTTGACATTGCCTTTTGGTGAGAATCTTTCTGGAGGTATACCCTGTTTGCTCATATAGGTAATCTTTTAATAATTTCAACAATATTTTCAAAAGCACTGGGATCCGAATGACTTACCTTAGGGATGTTTAGTGGAGCATGAGCAGGTGTGTTCGAGAGAGGGATGTCGATGTTGTCCAGTTCAGGATCGCTGCTGTCCAGTTCGGCTGGGCTGTTCGGTTGGGGTGGAATGGTCGATAGCTTACTTCCAGTAGCTGCTCGGCTCGATTAAGTTGAGTGGCTCGGGTTCCAGTGCACTATTTTGTGCTTCTTTCTTGTGTATTTTTATCTCAAACCAATTTTGTGCTTCATTTATTGTATTTAGGGGTGGGCACGGTCCGGTTTAGAGTTTACACAGAAATTGAAACTGATCGCTTTCATCCTGGTCAGATCTAGTTTTGTGAAAAACTTAGGAGAACTTTTTTTTTTCCTATTTCACATTTCTATAAAAATTAGACTTGAACTTTAATAATTTCTACATACATGCATATGTATTCTAACTTCCAATCTTCAAAACATCGTCCAATCCAAAAATCCAATCTTCAAAACATCATCATCCAATCCAAATATACAATCTTAATAATTACATTACAACCCAATGTAAAAATTGATAATTAAATTTTTATTAGTCAATTCAACAAAAGGGTTGCCATTCCTATTAGCCCCAATAGAAGATCTAGAGCAAACCAAGAAAATGATGGACACAAACAAAACAATAGAGTTAAGATAGGCCACAATGAAGCCAAATGGATTAGATTGTCATCCAATTATTAAAGGGTGGAATAGGATGCGTATGGTTCTCATTTTTAGTTTGTCTTTGTTAGAGTAAATTTTGCTACCAAACCAAATGACAACAAGATTAAACCCATAGCAGCATAACATATCTCTAAACCAAATGACAAAAGCTAAAATGACCATAAACTTGATAAAGAACTACAAAGTCACAATAACAAACAATGCAGATATTTCACAAATTAATTCTCCAACTCAATAAAACTTGCAATTAATTGTTATCCACAAATTAATGCAATACATATCTGATTTGGCTAAATAAACACACCATTTCAGCACAAGATTTTATCTTTCTCTATTAAGTAACAAATAGTTTTCTATGCATTCAACAAAACCCAGCTTTCAGAGAAGAGAAGTTAACCTGAAATGAAGTCAGATTGACCAAGTTCCAACAACAAAACTTCAACCAAAGCTATTTGATATCAGTACAGAGCAGATTTCTTGCAAAAATACTAAAAAAACATTTAGACATTCAACAAAACCCAAAAACAATCCAAAAAGCCAAAAACCCCAAAAGCCAAAAAAAAATCTGCAACTCTGTCATTCTCATTTCACGTAACCTAAACCCTAAACCCGAAAGAAACAACCCAAAAACCCAAAAAAATAAATCTGCAACTCTATCATTCTCATTTCACAAAACCTAAACTCTAAACCCGAAAGAAACAACTCTATTATAACCCAAAATATTTGCAGATCTAGAAATTGGTATACAACCATATCACAATCATATATTGAAACAATCAATATTTTTGCAGATCTGGAGATTGGTGTACAAATTAGAAGTAGTATAAGCCCAAATAATCAGATCTGTGCAGACAACTATACCACAATCAAACCCATGTAAATAGAACTAAAAAAACAAACCTAAAAACCGGATCTTGTATGGGTTCTCTGAAACATGGATCTGAGCAAAGAAGAGGAAGAAGACGAAATCTGAAAAAATGGGTCTGAGCAAAGAGGAAGAAGAAGAAAATTGGAACCATAAGAAAGAGAACGCAGAAGAAGAAAATCGGAACCAGAAGAAAAGAAGAAGAAGAAGAGAGAAAAAAGAAGAAGAAAAAAGAAGAGAAGAAAAAGAAGAGAGAGAAAAGAAGAAGAGAAAGAAGATAGTGAGGGAGTGGCGGCTCCCGCACAGAGAAAGAGAAAAAGAATAGAGAAAAGAAGAGAGGAAAAAAGGAGAGAAATTAGGGTATGGAAATGGGCTTTGAAAATAAAAGTAGGTAGAGAATGGGCTTTGAAAATAAAAGTAGGCATGGAATGGGATTTTAAAATTGGACTTTTTATTTGGGTTAAGGAGAATTGGGTTTAAGTATTATATATTTTAAAATAAATAACTAAAAAAATAATATAGCTGGTCCGGTCCGGTCCGGTTTCGTAAGATGTAAAACCGGAATTTTTGGACTTTTTGGTCAACTCGGTTTTTTCCGATTAATATGCCCACCCCTAACTGTATTCTCACCATGAGAGACATGATTGGGCACGTGTGACAGAAAAAATATATCATTTTCCACAAACATAACATTCATTGTAATATAAAAGCGGCGACTGGAGGGATGGTATGACCGATAACCCTTTTGTTGAGGTGCAAAACCATCAAAGACACAGCTGAGGGCACACGGATCTAGCTTGGTCTGGTGAGATTTATGGAGATGGACATATGTCACACAACCAAAAATGCTCGGAGTGAGATTAAGATGGGAACAAACAGGAACATGAGCAGCCAATGTCTGGAGTGGTGTTTTAAAACCCAAAACACGTGAATGCATACAATTAATAAGGTAGAAAGCATATTGAATAGCTGCTGTCCAAAGGGTTTGGGGAACAGGCCCCCCAATAAGGAAAGCTCGGGCAGTCTCCAAAATATGGCAGTTTTTGCGTTCAGCCACACCATTCTGTTCTGGAGTTTGCAAACACGTAGTTTCATGAAGAATGCCTTTTTCAGTGAAGAAGTCTGCAAGTGTGTGGTTAACAAATTCCCCTCCATTATCTGAACGAACAACTTTAATCAAATAAGAATATTGAGTTTAAAGCATATGGTAAAAATTCTTGAATAGAGAACCAACTTCACTTTTATGTTTCACAACATAAAGCTAAATTAACCAGATGGACCTCAAACTTCTGAATGGATTAAATCAAAAGGAGATGTGCTTTTATTTAAACTAGGTGGATAAAAAGTTCAGTGACTTTTTGTAAGAATACAAGTCTCACACTGAAAATAAGAAACTTTTACTCCACTAAATAGAGATAGAATCAAAGACTACAAATAACCAAAGGAAACGTGACCCAACCGCCGATGCCATAACCAAATCTTCTTATGCTTCTTATTGAGAACGCCCCGAACCTGATGAACACGACCCGGTGCAATGTCATCCACATAGTAAAGCCCCCATCTCTTAGTACCACGCCCAATGATCTCATTGGTCTGAACATCCTAAAGCAAATAAAAGGAAGAGAACATAAGCACGCAACAATATGATTGTTCAGTAACTTGCCCAACAGATAATAAATTATGGGACAAAGCATGAATAATCAAAGTTTTATGTAAAGAAATGGTAGGAGTAAGAGTGATGGAACCAGCCCCAGTGACTAAGTTTGACTCGCCATTGGCAGTAACCACATTTGTTTTGGTAAGAGCATTCATAGAATGAAAAAAGATTTATCATATGTCATATGATTAGTAGTACCGAATCGATAATCCAACCTGTATCTCGTTGTTCGGAAATCACAAAAGCTTTTCCCTGGTTACCTTCGCAGTCAGCAGGCTCTAGAATGGATAACTGAAAGAGAACAATAAGATAATCATCAACTAAATGAGCTACCGTGAGCTAGGTTGAGACACCCAAGGTAGTGCCGGCTGTGGTGACAACAGCTACACCTCTCCCGCCATTCCTTTTCTTTGCCTGCGCCGCTTTTCATTGATTTTGGCATTCAAGGAACCACTCCGGAAACATATTCTTGTGAAAACACGTGGCCTTTGTATGACGGTTCCCATTATAGTAAGTGCAATGCATGTTTTCTTATCCCTTAGGGGTAGTGAAAAGAAAAACTAGCAGCGGGGACTTTGGAAACCATTACAGCAGAGGATTCAGTCATTCCATCCTTCTTGAGCATTGTCTCCTGACGTTGGGCCTTTTTACGAACAAAAGCAAATGACTCCTCCAATTTTGGCAATACACTCAACCTCAACAAATCTCCTTTAATTTTATCAAACTCATCATCTAGACCTACAAGAAAATCATAAATACAGTCTCTCTATAGCCCAGCCTGTCGAATCTTCACATTATCAGGGCACTTCATGTTGATTGGACGACGACGGTCTAGTTTCAACCAAACACTCTTAAGCTCATCAAAGAAGGATGCAATAATTCATAAATCTGCGACTCATCATACGCACCATAATACATCTGGGCTGCACTCTCCCAGACATATTTAGATGTTGGTAGCTCTAAGAACAATTCTACCAAATTAGGTTTCTTGGGTTTTATCAACCATCCTTTAACAATGGAGTTTTCAATACACCACAAATCAAAGCTTGAAGCGTCTTCCTCCACTTAAGCCACCTTCCTGTCAGATAACCTCTTTTTCCCTCGCCTGACACATGAAGCAACATCATCTTTGACCAAGTTTTATAGTTCTTTCCATTTCACCGTATGGTGAATGAAGCAGTGGAAGTATCATTGCGAACTGTAACAATTGGTTGCGCAATGTCAAGAGTTTTGCGGGTTTCTAAAGCACTAGATTTTGCCACGTCGGTGAGGTGTCTAGGGTATCTTCGAAAACCATGGAGAGAGAACAAGTTTGGAGGTTAGGTTGCACCGTCTAAGATCGGCGGGTTTGTGTTTTAGGGTCTTTTGTAGCACTAGGTTTGTGATGACTAGAGCTGGCAATATTGTACACGACAATAAAATTCAGTTTTCAAGTCCGTGTTATCGTGTCGTGTCACTATCGTGTTGACCCGTTAGCCACACGATAAGTTATCGTGTCGTTTTGTGTTAATTCGTGAAAACACGAATCAACCCGTTAAGCGGGAGTATTTTTGTAATTTTATATTCTTATCATGTGAATTGTGTGAAGTGGCTGTGAAGAAATTGGATTTTTTTTTAATATTCTTATCGTGTGAATCGTGTCGTGTCGTGTTACCCGTAAATTATAACAAGTCGTGTTCGTGTTGGACATTCCCAACCCATTTTCTTATCCTATCGTGTCGTGTCAACCCGTTAAGAAAAGCGAGTTGACATGAACACGACACGAACATTGCCAACACGACACGAATGGCAGGTCTAGTGACGACAAGGATGTTGCCGCTATTTTGCTGCATTTTTTTGTGTTAGGTTGCCGTCGGCGGTAAAGGTTGCCGATGGCTAGGGTTTTTTTATTTTTGTTTGAGAGACCGGGGTTAGCCGGCTATGATACCAACTCAAGCTAAACACATAATGATTGAATAATTGTGAATGATATTATATTTCTACAATAAGAGGATATATATATACAAGTACAAATTGACTCTTCCTACAAAGAAAAGTAATTAGCAAATTATTATAAGGAATCATAAATAAATAACTATTCTAATTAGGTAACGTGAGTTAGACCAGAAAATCAGAGATCATTGAATCCCAGAATTATGGCTCACGCCAACAGATTTGAGTGAGACATTACGATCCAACATGCGCAATCCAACATGTGCAATGGTGGTTGAGCATTAAAGAATTTTTCAATATTACACCCCAAATAAAAAATGAATTGGGTGCACAAGTAGGCAAAGCTTGAAAGCAAAAGGCTAATCAATTTGATTAATTGCATGGAAAATGCTTAGCTGCTGCAGAGTCTGCACTCTAAAAATGGAAAATAAGATTTTTTTTTTTTTTTTGGGGGTAAACTTAAAAAGACTTCCAGTCGGTTTCCAGGCAAGAAGTTGTTTTCCATGCTTTTGCAACTTGCATTAATTTAAATTACGTATCCTTTAGGCTTGCTGATGACTTGGGACCCTTTTAGGGTTATGGATTAGCTGTCCGATTACATCACAATTTATTGATCCAATTGTTTGATGTGATATATATATATATATATATATCAGCAAAAGAAAATAAGTATGCAGGAAATTAAATAGAATGAGGCAGTGAGATTGAAGGCTGCAACATTTATCAGTTATATGTTTGTCTCATCATTTAATAATTTGTCCCTATCCCTTTTGTTGCAGTGGAATATTTTATTAGTCAAGAAATAAATGCATATATATATGGGTAGGGCTATGAATCGACATGTAGTTAGTTCAAGTTTACACAAACATAGATAAACATTGCCAAATGTAGATCAATCTGGCATCAGTCAACACTGCCGTGACAAAGTTTTCTAGCTAACAAGTTGGCCATCTTATAAGAGGTTTGTAGATTAAGTAGAGCATTCATCACCTGATGATTTATGTTCGGTTTTCCATTTTCTTAATATTATTTATATATTAGAAAACTAAACACCTCTTCTAATAAAATATAGAGAAATATCACGATCTCTAAAGTAATAGTGAGCCTACATTCATACTCATTGTTATGAATAAGATCGAGAAGTTAACTAAGACCATATATGTGATTCTAGTTCTTAATCTAGTGATACATTTCTTTCCATCGTTGAAAGATATCCCAAATTTAAATTGAATTCTCCCTCCTTTATTAATAAAAAATAGATAATATATGTTTTATTTATTTAATACAAGCGATATTGGGGTAGAGGAATTCGAACAGAAGACCTCAGGTGCAATTGCCCTTAACCACTTGTGCTACAAACTCCTTGCAAATAGACCATATATCTTGAGTTTACCACCAACCCTTAGTTTGGATGAAGGAATTGAAAATTGCATAGAATTCTTAAATGGCGGAATTTAGATCTCTATCGTTTAAATTTTTGGCAATTAATAATTTGAGTGTTTAGATTTATGTACATGGAATTTTGTAAATGACAAAAATTACAATGAAAAACGAATTCATGCTCAATAGAAATTGTGAAATGACGCCTCTTTTGGTGGAAATTAAACTCGAGAATCTCAATTCCCTAATTTCAACAATTTTTTCCGCACATCATTTAATAAGTTCCATGCTTAAGTTGCCAAACAATGGAAATATTAATTTCTCCTCTTCAATTCCCGACTTCTAGCTAAATTCCGGATTATTTTCCCCCATTTAAACGGAGGGCAAAAGAAAAAGAAAACATGTGAATGGATAAAATTCATGTCATATAGATCAAAGATGCCACACCATCAAACTGTATTATCAATCAAGTCATACTAGGGAAATCACATTTAGAAACCACCTTGTGTACCACTTCAATAATTAATAGAAGTATTAGTGATCTATTAATGTGGGCTCCCTAACATTTTCTTTATCACTAATTAATATTGTCAACTCCCTATTTTCTACAACATCGTCCCCTACAGTCTCTACCATCATAATTATCCCCACATTATTGGTATTGTCTACGTTAGAATAAGGTCAAGAAGTTCACTAAGACCAAATATGTGATTCTAGCTCTTAATCTAGTAATACATTTCTTTTCATCGTTGAAAGAGGTCCCAAATTTAAATTTGAATTCCCCCTACTTTATTAATAAAAAATAGATCATAGACCTCAAGTGCAATTGCCCTTAATCACTTGTGCTACAAACCCCTTACAAATAAACCATATATCTTGAGTTCACCAACCCTCCGTTTGGATGAAGGAATTGAAAATTGCATAGAATTCTTAAATGACCGAATTTAGATCTCTATCGTTTAAATTTTTGACAATTAAAAATTTGAGTGTTTAGATTTATGTACTTGGAATTTTGTAAATGACAAAAATTACAATGAAAAACTAATTTTTGCTCAATAGAAATTGTGAAATGACGCCTCTTTTGGTAGAAATTAAACTCGGGAATCTCAATCCCCAATTTCAATGATTTTTTCATGTCATGCTAGGCAAATCACATTTGGAGACCACTTTGTATACCACTTTAATAATTAATAGAGGTATTAGAGCATCTCCAACAGCCTCTTCAACAGCTTTGGAATTCTAAAATAGGTGAGCCACATCGTAAAACTCTCTCCAATGCCTCTTCAACCTCGCCATCAAAGCCGCAACCTCTTTCTCTCTCTTCGTGACTGTAAGTTGACTTTGGCTCTTCAAATATTTAATTTTACTTTGGAAAAACAAAACCTACCTTGAAAATGTTAAAAACATGCATTTTTCTTTTCATATAATAAATACATAGACATTTTTCACATGTTTTCATATTTTTTATTCTTTTCTATGATATTGCATTAATTGAATTGAAGAGTCTGTTGGAGCAAAATTATTTAAGTAGCAAATAAAGCTTTTCAAATTGCCACATAGGTCAACAAACTTCAATTTGAAGAGTTTTATTTGCTACTACTCTTGGAGATGCTCTTAGTGATTTATTAATATGGGCTCTCTAGCATTTTATTTATCACTAATATTGTCAACTCCCTATTTTCTAAGGCATCGTCCCCTGCGGTCTCTACCATCATAATTATCACAACATTATCGTTATTGTCTCCGTTCGGCACTATTATCTATATATATATTCCGTTGAGAGATCTCTCAAATAAATTTGAGAGATACTCTTGTAGGGCCCACTCCGCATTGTATTTCACTAATCCAACCGTCTATTTTGTAGATATTCATTCAAAGATCATCTCTATAAAAATCACTTGAATTCGATATCATTTGACCATTCAATTAAATTATTGAAATTTAAATATTTTTGAAGCATCGTGTTCATTGATTTTGTTGGTCTCAATTAAATATATTAATGATTGTCAATTTGTCTGATTTTTTTGCAAGGATGATCTATGAATGAAGATATGATTTGGATCGTTGAAAAAAAAAAATCGTAGGGGACCCTAAAGGGTGTCCCTCAATAGAATATATATATATATCATAACTATTATCAATGTAATATTTTGTTTAAATTTGATAATATGATGACCTTATAAGAAAGAATTTAAAACAGTTTAAATAATTTTTTTGTCCAACTGGGTCAGATCAGTAATTAAGTAGGCTGTTATGAGAGTTCTGCTTGTCAAAGTTGCCGGCGGCAGCCAAAACACTTGGTGGGGGAGGGGAGGCTGGCTGTGTAGATTGTCATTAAATGTCCACGACTTGCTTAGCTATATTATTTATGGAAATATTTTTACTCACCAGTTTAACCCAAAATAAGTATGATTCGTTTTCTTTTTCTTAAATGTCTCATGATAGATGCAGCACATGAGAGCTTATAATTAATAGCCGAAAATATTGTGTGGTTGCCTGAAATCTTTTAGCATAATAGGAAGGATACATGACAACAATTATTGAACATGTTACTCAATTAGGGTGTCTTAATTAAATTATAATTTGTCATATCACCATGCACTTTATTTTGAGACTAAAGTTTAGATGGCAATTATACTATTATTGAACATGTTATTCTTGAAAAAATTACAAATCGTAAGTTGATCCACAACAAATATCAATTAGTTCTAGTCTAGTTGATAAACATATTCAATTACAGAGAATTGAAAGCAAAACCAAGCCCCTTGAAAAGGCAGGGTTCCAGCTTTACCTAGGATTACAATTCATCAAGCATATGAAGGCCAAATACAATGAGCCAAATAAAATATAATGAAACTAACTCACTAGAAGCCAACCAGATAAAACATACAAAGCATGAACATCATGAAAAATCAGTGCCAAATCGGACCCAACAATTAATCAGCAAGATTGCCGCTAATTCGAGAAGGGGACGTCGCCATCAAGAGAAAGAGCATAACAACTAACTTCCTCTGGATACTCAAACAAGCGTCAAAGCACAATCTCTCCTCAACCAAGCCACAACACCTTATCTATGAAAATTTCACCTGAAAAATATTGCTTCTCCAACAGTAGTAGCAAATAAAACTCTTCAAATTGAAGTTTGTTGACTTACGTGGCAATTTGAAAAGCCTTATTTTCTATTTAAATAATTTTTGCTCTAACAGACTATTCAATTCAATTAATGCAATATCATGGAAAAGAATGAAAAATATGAAAACATGTGGAAAAATGTCAATGTATTTATTATCTGAAGAAAAAAAAATGCATCTTTTTAACATTCTGAAGATAGGTTTTGATTTTACAAAGTCAAATTAAATGTTTGAAAAGTCAAAGTCAACTTACCAGTTCTGAAGAGAGTGAGAGAAAGGAGTTGCAACTTTTAATAAATTTCATGTATTTGGAATACTTAGAGTTCACAATGTATCTAGATTACAGAGTCTCATTATCTAGATTAATAGGGTTCGTTAATTTGGGTGCTAGTTCAATGCATGGGGTGAAAGATTAAGACTTTAAATACATGTATGCATAGACTTCTAAAATCAGTTGTTGTTGTTGATAATTGAAATTGAAAACAAAAGGAGTGTTCTCTCATATTTGTTCATAATTTGGGTATTCTTATAATTAACGAGTTTGAGTATTTTATCCTATCTTTTATGCCAAATTTCGGGTATTTTTAGACTAAATGTGGCTTGGTGGTTCGTGTTTCGTGTTCCCAAAATCCTTGCTCGAGTGCCGCTGCATAAAAAACACATACGTGTTTTATTCGTACTTTTCCCGTTCTGTATTTTACTAACTATGAATGAGAAATTAGAATGTCATCTTGTACAAATTTTCTTCAAAAGGTCTTTAAAGGTTGGACTAATCACTCTGAGCACACTGCTTATACCTAGGGCTGGGCACTTGAAGCCAAACTACCGAAACCATACACTGACCGTACCGTACCAAACAGATTTGATACCGTATCATATGGTATTAGTCTATATTCGGTACGATACCGTACCGTATCAACATCGTATGGCACGAGAGCGGTACTAGAAATTTGGTACCATTCAGTACAGTACCGTATCGAATTGCATAAGTATTAAAACTTAAAATTAGTTCAGTCTCTCTCTCGACTCAAACCTCAATCTCTCAGACAAACACTCTCGAAAAATCTCACTCTCGACTGTTGACCGGGTTGACCATACGACAGTAGGCTTCAAACAACATAGACTGGAACAAAACTGAAAGAAAACAGAAATTCATAAATGAAAAATCAAAAAGAGAGATGTGGAGATGGAAAAGATGATATTTTGGTGAGTGAAGAAGATAAAGTACCGTGACGCTGAGAATCGAGGACATCGGGGATGAAGGACATGAGGCCAGTGCGGTCGAAGAACTTGGCGACAAAGACGGTGGGGTGGCCTTGGGCTTTGGGGTTTCGATCCACTAGAGGCAATGATGGAGCATGCAGGATTCGCTGCAGCCCTTTGGAGAACTCGGCATCCGTTGTAGCTCATGGTTTTGTGAAGAGGGTTTGGTTTGTGAAATATCAGTCAGTCCAAAGTGGGAGATTGAATTACATGAATGAGAGCAGGTTGAGGTTGAAAGAGGAAATTAAGCTAAGCTGGCCAAAGAGGGCTCAGGAGGGTGTTATATAAATTGAAAACTAAGACTTGAAGAGAGAGAAGAAAGAGAGATAGCATAGTGCGTGGGTTGAGAGTTTTAACTAGGGAATTGGTGAATTTTTCAGTTTTGTCAATTTGGTATTGAAATGGTACCATTTCACACCGGAACCAAACAGTTCCGATATGATATGGTACCAACTTTGACAAACCATAATCCCGTACCGTATCATATTGGTTCCAAATTCCAATATCGGTGTCGGAATGAACTCAATACAGTACCGTACCGTACCATGCCCACTCCTACTTATACCTAACGCTTAAATCATGAAATAGACTGAACAAAGTCAAGCCAACGAAGTAAACAACCAACCATTGAATTATATTAATATATATTTATGCTGCTAAAGTCATCAACTGGCTTAGCTTCAACTTGTCAAATCATTGAATTATATTAATATATATATTATTATGGGTAGCTTTCAGCTTCAACCCATTAGGCACACAAGTCAACTCCAGTCAACCAATAAAACTTACATGTAACAGGAATATAATTGTTTTGATATTTCCAACAAATAATATAATGATATGTGAAAAAGTTATCCTACATGTCATTGTGTTATTAGCCGGGTATAACAAAAAGTATTATTCCTATTACATGAGAATTTCTCTCCCAACCAATGGACACCAGCAACCAGAAAAATCACTATTTTTTTTTCTTTTTTAAGAAAAAGAGAATTAAATCCCTAGTTCATTGATCTATTGTAAGGTACTTTCAATAATAAAGATAAAATTCATGTATTTTTCACATATTATTGAATAAAAATAATATATATTAAACATTTTAAATCAATTATATTAAAATATTATATAGTGGCCAAACTTTTCAATTGTATCTTGTTAAAATTTTGTAGAATAAAACACGTATCTTTTCTCATTCCGTATTTTACTAACTATGAATGAGAAATTAGAATGTCAACTTGTGCAAATTTTCTTCAAAAGGTCTTTAAAGCTTGGACTGGTCACTATGAGCACGCTGCTTATACCTAACGCTTAAATAATGGAATAGACTGAACAAAGTAAAGCCAACAAAGCAAACAACCAAGCATTGAATTAGATTAATATATATTTATGCTGCTAAAGTCCAACCCAAATCATCAACTGGCTTAGCTTCAAGCTGTCAATGCTTGGTATTATGGATAGCTTTCAGCTTCAGCCCATTAAGACACCCAAGTCAACTCCGACCAACGGAAACCAGCAACCAGAAAAATCACTATTTTTTTTTCCTTTTTAAGAAAAAGAGAATTAGATCCCTAGTTGATCACGTAAGGTATGCTCAGTTATGGATCACATTAAATTGTAAATACACCGCACGGCAAAATAAAGCTTTAGATAAGCAAGGGCTTGTAGCTCCAATGATACATTTAAATTTGTTAGAATATTATAAACTGTTAAGCTGCAGGTAATACAACTCACGGCTTGTATCACGTTAAGTTTATCATGATAAGTGAGGGATTATAGCCTTATTGGTAGAGCTTGCACTTTGCCCTTACGCTCACGATCGTTATGAAGATCAGCTCTTGCCCTCCTTTACTGTATCAAATAATTTGTTCATGCTAAATTCTCACGATATTATAGACGACTAGCTCTCGAATTAAGCTAAATAAAATTGTTACTGCCCTCAAAAACATTAATCTGCATGATAAATACATGGCATGCAATCACTAATTGCATTGTATGCAATCTGTTTTTCTTTTCTTCTAAGATTTATAATCTGTTTTTTTTTTTCTTTAGCTACTGCCTGATCTCTCTTAAATGTGGGCAACTACATTCGGTAAGCTGTAACAGTGAACTATAATAGCTTTCCATTTTAAAAATACTACAAATTTGACTTTGAGTAGGAAGACTTGGTCATGCCCAAATTAATAAAGTATATATGGAACTTGTTGATGCGAAAAAGTGGCTCGACCCCTTTTTGCTCAACTTAGTGATACTGGGCCTTCGGTGTGCTCTTGGTCTTCCGTAGGCCCGCTAACTGCAAAACAGAACGCGATCGGTAAGATCTTGGGCACCGGTGTGGTAACGGCCGAAGGCTCTCCGATGCTTAAGTAAGTTCGGATTTAGTAATTTTGAACTAGTAGATCAATAGGCCGTATGCCGTTTGTTCTGATTACCTCCACTTTGGGTTGGCCGTCTTCCTTTATACACCTTGGGAGGTGTGCATATTGTTTGGGATTTCGATGTGGGACTGTGGACGTCGATTGTGAGCATGCCATGTGACCCAGAGGAGGCTGTTGCCCTAATGGACGGATCGGTAGGTTAAGTCTCGAAGGCAACCATGACCAAGCTCGATTTTGTCCATGTGTCTTGTTTTCATTGGTTGTTTACTCTGGTATAAACAGAACTGAATAAATATTGTGCCTTGCAACTCGTGGTACTTTGATGGAGACCAAAGGATACCATTGGAGAGATCCTACAAAGAGCCTATAAAGCCTACACGTTGCTTCCTACTTTTCCATGCTTAAGATTTGACCTAATTTGATTGAGTCATAAAGATTTATACAAAAAGCTTAAGCCACGCACAAATCAATCAGTTTGGTGGGGGTTGAGAGATGCAAATCAGTCTTTAGGATCTTCACTTGTAGTGTACAGTACTCTTCCTCCTCTTCTTATATAGGTCTCCCAATTTCATTTCCCATCTACCTAAAACCACAGACAACTCACCCCCCTCTTCTCTCTCTCTCTCTCTCTCTCTCTCTCTCTGTTCTTCTCTTCTCATTTGGTCATGGAGCTTCTCAGCTTACTCTGTGCTTTCTCAGCCATGTACTTCATTTTTATGATGTGGAAGCGCTTTGATGAGAAAAGGGACCAACAATGCTACATTTTGGACTATCAGTGCCATAAGCCCACAGATGACAGAAAGCTAGACACACAGTTTTCAGGGGAGATCATCAGGAGGACCAAGAATCTTGGTCTTCTAGAGTACCAGTTCCTCCTCAAAGCCATTGTGAGCTCAGGCATTGGTGAACAAACCTATGCTCCAAGAATCATGTTTTCAGGCAGAGAATCATGCCCCATATTGGAAGATAGCATCTCAGAGATGGAGGAGTTTTTCCATGACAGCATTCAGAAGCTTCTGGACAGATCGGGCATTTCCCCTTCACAACTTGATGTGCTTGTTGTGAATGTGTCCATGTTTGCTTCTGTTCCTTCTTTAGCTGCTAGAATTATCAACCACTACAAGATGAGGGAGGACATAAAGGTCTTTAATCTCACTGGGATGGGTTGCTCTGCTAGCCTAATTTCAACTGACATTGTTAGGAACATTTTCAAGTCCTACAAGAATGTGTATGCACTTGTGGTCACTTCTGAGTCCTTAAGCCCCAATTGGTATACAGGTAATGCCAGATCCATGATTTTAGCAAATTGTTTGTTTAGGTCTGGTGGTTGTGCAGTCCTTTTGACCAACAAAAGGGCCTTGAAAAACCAAGCCATGTTCAAATTGAAGTGTTTGGTTAGAACCCATCATGGGGCTAGAGATGAGTCATATGGTTGTTGCATTCAAAAAGAAGATGCGCAAGGGATGCTTGGTTTTCACCTTGACAAGATCTTACCCAAGGCTGCCACAAGAGCTTTTGTGGATAACCTTAGGGAAATTTCACCCAAGATTTTACCCATTAGGGAGTTGGTTAGGTTTATGCTTGTAACCCTAGTGAGAAAATTGAAGTCACGATCCACCAAGGGAGGAGCAAGCACTTCACCAAAACCTGTCATCAATTTCAAGACAGGGGTTGATCATTTTTGCCTTCACACCGGTGGAAAGGCAGTCATAGATGGGATTGGCTTGAACCTTGCGCTTAGTGAGTATGATCTTGAGCCTGCAAGGATGACACTCCACAGATTTGGCAACACATCTGCAAGTAGCCTTTGGTATGTCTTGGGTTACATGGAAGCCAAGAAGAGGCTCAAGAAAGGAGACACAGTGTTGATGATAAGCTTTGGTGCTGGCTTTAAATGCAACAGCTGCTTGCTAGAGGTGGTGAGAGATTTGGGAAATGAAAATGTGTGGAAGGAGGACCTTGCTGTGTACCCACCAAATTCATTGACCAACCCTTTCTTGGAGAAATATGGTTGGATCAATCAAGAGGATCCAAGCACATTCAACGCTGAAAATGTGATCATCTAAAGGTCATCATCAATTTCGAATATATTTTTTTTACTTTTGAAAAGTGTCACTTTCTTTTTTTGTTTTACTGTTTCAAATTTTTTTTCTTTTTTCTTTTTTCTTTTTGATGTATTTTGATTGTTTCCTGTATACTATAAACTTCTTATTGTTGAATCCCTCTGTGGGTTTCATTTCATAACCCAATAAGATGTGCTGCTGCTGCTTTGAATCCCTTTGCATCCTATATATTGGAGAGCTATTATGCTTCATTTTCTCTTCTTCTCTTTCAAAACATTGTAATTGTAGGCTTTATTTGATGCAGAAACATGTGGAACAAGTTTGTCCTATGCTTCTGTTATACAGCTTTTTGCCTTTATTTTATTTTTTTGGTACCATGGGGAATGCATTAAGAAGACCTTTTCCATTTGATTTTCTGCAGTGAGGACTGACTGCATATTTAGATGGGCCCATATGCTGGGTTCATATCTTGTGGTAGCATTTCTGCAAATAAATTCATCCATCTAAAACAATTCTATTTGTTTAATCAATGGCCATGGATGACTCTCTTCATTTTAGTGAAAAATCAAGTAATGGTTTAAACATGGTGACCTTTTTTTTTAGTGAAGATACATTTCCTAATCACTAGGGTTAGAAATACTAAAAACCATATTTATATGTATATTCCTAAATTCTAATCCTTTTCATTTCAAAGTCATCACCCATCAAAAAGAAAAGGGCAAGCCATGTGAAATTGTCTTGTACACTAGATGAGCTTTTTCAGAGGAGAAATTTAATGTCAATATTTAGAGGTCATGATATCAAATGAAAAGTATTTTGGTGAGTGGTTGCAATTGTGGGAGTTACATTAAATATGTATTCTCTATAGTACTAATGGCATGAAAGGGTATATCCTTTTAGAAAATATAGCTTCATTTTAATTTCAGCTATTAGAGTTCAACTCTGATCATTTCTCTCAATTGAATTTCAGTGATTAGAGTTCGACTCTGGTCATTTCTCTCAATTGAGTTTTAAAAAAGTCTCTTTATTCTGTTCATTTCTTGAAACTGTCAATGTCTTCTGATCTAGGGTACCCAATTATATATATACATATATGATCATGTATAGTATGATCACCAAATATACATGTGAACAAGAGACAAGTGCATATTGTCGCCATGAGAAAGAAAAGGTGAAAAACAAATTTATGTGTATAATTAAGTAATTTTGAGTAGGCACAAATTATACCCAGATGAGCACCTTCTTTTATGCCTTGAATAGCATTAAAATGCTAAGATTCACAAATGGGTCCACCTACAGTTCAGATGCAACAGGCCACCAATGACTGGATTTCTACAGATCGATGGAGCTAACACGATAATGCATTAACTTTCACACATCTACTTCACTCCCTTCATAAATAAACCAATTCAAAAAATTATTATTGTTATTATTTTCAAAGGTCCATAGCCGTTTGCAAATACAGCTACTGATATAGTACTATTTAATTAAAAAGCTTTCTCTGACCTCCCTTGACAGCAGAGAACCCTCTTTTCTTTTGATCAGGATCTATGGTATATAAACCAGAATCCTTAACTTCTGACACGCACATACAGTTAGTCACCCACATATATAACACCAAGTTTATCTCATCAACGGTTGCAAATCATTCATGCTTGTATACGCAACTGATTTTAACTATCTCGTCATAAATTAATGAGATAACTTTCGATCGTATACGCAACTGATTTTAACTATCTCGTCATAAATTAATGAGATAATTTTCGATCATTATCTCAACTAGCATAGAATAAGTGGCATGAGAATACATAATGTAGGTTTGACTGTCGATCATATTATAAAGAAAATAGTAAATTGGGCTTAAACCCATCAAATTCATTTTTAATAATCTACACCATTCTCTTTATTTTTCTATTTAAAATACCCACTTTTTTCAAATAAAACCTGATGACTATAATCCAACTGAGCAAGTTACATAATCTAACTTAAAATCTAATTTATTATATTTTTCAGATTCCAAAACTACCCTTATTTACAAGTTAACGTGTTATGTGGTGGGTGTATTAAGTCTTGGTTCATGAATTTATTGTTTTGTTTTCCTCCCACCAAATTAGCCTGCAATTCAATACTCTTTATACATCAATTTTTATTATGAATTTACTTATTATTTAAATAATATACCCAAATTATTTAACGCATTTTGAAAATAATGTACCTAATACTTTATAATAATAATTTACCTATTACCAATAAAAGATAATAGGTAAATTATTATCTTTAATAGGTACAATAATTTAATAGGTAAATTATTATCTTTAGTAGGTATAATAATTTACCTATTATTATCTTTAATAGGTAAATTATTATCTTTAATAGGTACAATAATTTACCTATTATTTTCTTATGAGTATTCATCTACCTATTATCTTTTATGGATAGAAATTTACCTATTATCTTTTATGAGTAATAATTTATCTATTATTTTTTTCCTATGAGTCATATGATGTAATATAGGTAGGCATGAAAATGTTAATGTACTTATTTTTACCTAATGTTTTAATACATAATATCATTTTACCTATTTTTAATACATAATATCATCTAATTAACATACTTTATTTTTTTATGAGCATTGTATTAAACATATATATAATTGAAGGATGTTAGGTAAATATATATAATTGGAAGGTCTAGGTATAAAAAAAAATTCATTTATCCGACCTATAATAGGAGGTTAGGAGGGAGTATTTGAACTAATTTGATTGTAGGCCATTATTACAGGAGTGCAAACATTTTTTTTTTTAGGACCTTTCCCATTGAGAGAGGCGATAGCATACTAAACTCACACACATTACACGGATGTTAGGACTTGAACTCAGGACCTTGCCTGAGGGAGTAAATGCTCCAAACCACTACACTAGTGGGTCATTTGCACAGGAGTGCAAACATCAATGTACAGTGAGAGGTATTATTCATTTGCATAAAATTAGGGGATGAAAAGCAGTCAACTACCAAATAAAGATCTAGTGGCATGATTTGTAAATAAATCAACTTATATGGACACATTGTCATCCAATTTTAAAATTTGGCTTTACTTAAATATTATATTATTTGTGGACTATCGTTTATGATATTTGAGTTATATTGGCCTATTTTAGCATGACCCTTAAGAAAATAGAGAGATAATAAGAACTGTTGCTGTAAAAACAAAAAAATCTTTGTAAAAAATAAAACGTGATTCTTGAGTGCATTTCTTTTGTTTTTCCTTTCGTTTTTGTTGACAAGTCTGCGCATATTTCAACGTGCATGTAACTTTTTTTTTGGTATATAGACAACAGATTTGTAATAAGAGTGATTTACTTTCAAATAATTCGCACCCTTCAGAAAAAACGAAATCTTTTGTCTGACAAACAATATGTTTTTCTGAAAAAAAAAAAAACTTAAGTGTGACGTGATGTTATTAATTTAGGTTTATAACATGGGTCGACTACATGATTGATACTTTTTCATGTTACTAATAAATGAATACATGTGCTGTAACATCAATTAAAACGGGATGATGACCACACTTAAGAATTGTTGGATTTATGGCAAGTATAATGATTAAACACAATTATTCTCCTTTCAAAAACTAAACCGCCGCATTAATGTGCACTAAAGTTAACAGCTCTCTTGATGGCGATTTCATTTAAATGCCATCCAAGTTGCATTATTAGCCGAATTTCTTGGTTTATGATGTACCGCATGAGCATGATTAAAGAGAAGGCAATTTACACACCGACTTGCTCGAGTTGGTCAGCATAATATGGATAGTTTTATGGGGAATGCTAGCAACCTTCTCTTTTGAACCTTTTCCCTTCTCTTCATGACACGTGTCAATTTCTACACTTAAAACAATGTCATTATTACATTAGACAACCTTTATGTCAAAATCTCAATTTTTTTAAGTGTAAAAAATGACACGTGTCATGAGGAGAAAGGAGAAGGTCCAAAGAGAAGGTTAAAGAGAAGGTTGTTAGCATTCCTCTAGTTTTATTTGGTTTGAAGTGCCCCTAATCATGATGCCCTATTATGTGATTTGTTGAGTGGGGGTCAGGTATTTTGTCCCCCTTCCCCCGCGGTCGTAATTGTTCGTTTTATCAATAAAGTTTCCCTCGTTCCGTCAAAATTCTCTCAAAAAAGATAAGGCAATTTGTGGCCAATTATTTTCTCTTTTTTTTGTGTGGAAATTATTAGACTATTGTGTTCCATCTCTATCTACATGAAAATGTAGGCTATACAAGATAGAGTTAATTACATTTTTTGTCACTGGTGTTTGGCTCCAAATCACATTTGATCACCGTGTGATTTTAATTTTTCCGATTTCGTCACTGCAGTTGTTGCTGTTAACAAATCCAATCCAATGACTCAATTCCGTCAGTTTGCTTGATTAAAAAAATATTTAACATTTAATATGAAATTAAAAATAATTATATTTTATTTATAAATAAAATAATAATAAATAAATAAAACGGTTTCTCCCCCTCACCTCCCATCAATCCACCTTTAACCCAACCCACCATCTACAGCCGCCACCCATCTCCACCGCACACGATCGTCGCTGTGCATAATTTAATCAGCACATGAAGGAAACTGTTTGACCAAAAATGAAACGAAAATGTTTGACCATACGGGACTATGGATGGGATTGAATTATGCACAACGACTATAGTGTGGGGTGGAGGTGGGTCAAACAGTAAACCCTTAAATTACGTTTTTGGTCAAACAATTTCGTTTCATTTGTCAAATCATATATAGACTATACTACTTGGATTAAATTCTCTCTTTGTTCACCTTGATTAGTTTCGTTTCATTTGTCAAATCATATTAGACTATACTACTTGGATTAAATTCTCTTTGTTCACCTTGATTAGTACGAGATTAAGAGTGTATATAGTCTTATAGTTCGTTGGAGTGGACCATAAAATAATATTAACTACGTTTTGTTCATTGTGGAATTAGACAAATCAATTTTATAGATGGTCTCCCTGGCATTAGCATGGACCCTTTTATAAATCTTAACTGTAATTAGTGACTTAGCATGCACAATTGACTTTATCACGTACGTAATATCCAACTTAAAGGGTGATGCATATATAAAGGTAATAAACTTCTATCACTCTTTATCAAGGAAAAAAAAAAGCGTGATGCATATACATAAATAATGAATTTTGAAAAGGAATTCAATATTCGATGCAAAAACCCTTTTGTCAATTATTATGATAATATTTAATATAAAAAAATTATTATGATAATAATTAATAAAAATATTGAACCTTTTAATTAGTAGAACGAGGCGAGAGAAAGAGCAATGTGGCGGGGGAGAGCGTGAGCCGGTGGGAAGAGAAACACTACTCTAAACCGACCCAGTCGGCGATAGTCAGTGTGAGAGAGACATAGGGTTTTAACACGATATTGAAAAAATTTCAAACTCCCGCTCCAATTTTTAATTTAGAAGAGGTGTAAATTCCTCCACCTAAGTAGTTTTCATAAACCTATTGGGGCCAATACAAAGAGCTTTTTGAATACCATCAAGACGAGGCAATAACCTAGCTTTCCTATGCTTCAAATGCCCAAAAACACTTCTATTCATATTAACAAATAAATACAGTTGTTATAATGAAATAAATTGGTAATATCACGTCATTGTGTGATAGTCACATCGAGAAATTTATGATGATGAAAGGGTTCATAAACGAAAAACAAAGCATTGCATTTATAGGACTCATAGGAGGGGAAAGACCATTGATATATAGTAAAAAGGAATAGAACAGCAGCCTAAGCTGTATATATCTTCGGCATTAATATATAAACCCCGAAATAAACCCAACTGGGGCGAGCCAATGGATTGGTGCCCGACCGGGTCCAGACTAATGAAAAGGCCCAATTCCTTGGACTTAGGCCTTTACTTTTAGAACTGGGCTGGTCGGCCCAGCTAGCGATGCAAGCACTGGCTTCCCAAGTTCTCAGAATCCCAGAAGACTTTGATCAACATTGGTCTGCGCTCGCCATTCCAATGGAGAAGGCAGAGGCTGAAACGAGCAGTGAGCGCTACAAGCTTCTGCTCTCTTGCCCATCGGGTCTTTTGCCGTCGCAGGTCCTCTAAATTTTCATTTCCTTCGTTCACTTGATTTGTTTGAACAACAAAGCCAATCTGCAATGGTAAATTTTTCACAAAGCCTAATGCATTTGTTTTTGGGTTTAAAGGTTTCTGTGGTTTTTGATGGAGTTTATGACCGAATTCCCCATCCAGACATCAACTTGGAGAATTCTGTTTCTGAGGTGAACTTTTACTTTTGTAATTGTGCATGTCTGAGCTACATTTTACATAGTTTTGATGATTTATTTATCAGTTTATCTTTGTGGTAACTATTTATGATAATAACTATATATATATATATATGTATATATATATATATATATATATATATATATATATATATGTATATATATATATATATATGTTTGTTTCTTGAGAGAGTTGTTCTTATTCAATCAGCCAATTATGGGGAAAGCAGTCCAATGTGTTGTGCATTGTATTTAAGGGAGCCCAATTTGATTCCAATGGCGATTTGATGAGCTTGCTTTTTACTTGGGTTACCTACATTTAGGATTCTGGGTTGAGTTTATTTTGTTTAATAGGAAATCTCTGTCAGTGGTTTTTCATCACAAGCTTGGTTCTAGTTTAAAAGACACACACGCACAGACTTTTCTATAGTGTATGGCTAAGCTGTCTTATTCTGATTTTGTAGATATGGGATCAAAGGGTTCATAAAAACCCATCGTTGTACAATGGGACAAAGTTCAGGGTATGTGGATCTTCTTTGGAAATGACACTTATTTAATTATTGTGTATGATGATAGCCAGATTGTTTAGTTTCCTCACAGGTACACGTTGTCTGAAACTATATCCGGTAGTTTAATTTGGTTTTTGATTTTCGTATAATGTACTAATGTTGTGTATATTGTATATAATTATTAGTATGGAAAGCACATATGGCATGATGGAGGTGGATCTAACCAAGAGCCTCATGTATGCCTCCACCTTGGTCTGACAGATTATAGGTCTCTCTCTCTCTCTCTAAGTGTATTCAAACAATATGATCCGCATATATATTATTGTGTAAATCTGATTCTATGATGTAGCATTCATAGATTTATACGCTTATTGAAAATTAACGTCTCTTATAAAAAAATCAAATATTGACAGTTAATCTAAGTAATATAGCTTAGTTACAAGATTTTTTGAGGAGATGGTTTCTTGAACAAAGTGGCGATCTTCTCTGTCCGTTGTTGTCTTGGCTGATTCCAATTCTGTGATACTTTGTCTGCAAAGTTAGTTTGTAATTGTGTACCTCCACCTATGAAAAAGGAAGTAAAACAAAATTGGTTGTCACGTAGGCAATCAGCCTTCTATTTTCCTGGTATTAAATCTTTCACCTACTTGCTGTGCAGGAATTTTGTGGGCACAAACTTAAATCCCTTATGGGAAAGCTTCCTGCTTGCTTCAGAAGGTATAATTGCATGAATTAGTACATTTGTCTCAATGACTTCCATCACCCATTTCCTCTTTTTATTATTATTTTTTCTTCCACAATCCATAAACTTGCACTCCCTGATCATTTCATTTTTTGTCCTGTTAGAATCTTAAGCAACTAAAAACATGGTGTGATGTTGGTTTTATATTGACAAACAAAACGTGAATCTAGATGTTGAATTTACAGATTCTTCAAGAAATTTATGAAGACTGATACCGCAGAAACAATATGATTAACTACTTTAAACTTCCAGGTTTAATAAAATTAATGATAATTAAAATTTATGACAGGCAACTTCATCTCAGATGGCATATAAGGATTGCTTGGTTCATAAATCTCTTTGACAACAATTGTATTTATGATCATCTACATCTTTGCTTTTGTGTAGATGACACTATACGTTGTCAACACACCTCAAGTCCATTGGGTAATGGTGCTATTGTGGAGACATCTGACAAGAAAATACTTGTATTGCGAAGAAGTAACAATGTTGGGGAATTTCCTGGACATTTTGTTTTCCCAGGAGGCCATCCAGAGGTATCTTCTCTGAAACATGAAAAGTTTGCAACCGTGTTTTGTAGCTCCATACTGTGATTTCTTCATTACGTATATACCCATGCTTGCATGTATTGATGCAATATGTACGTACACAAGGCAATTTTTTCTCTCCCTCTAGGGGGCCGGGTTTGAAATTATGTATGAGTCTCTTTGTCATTCCAAAATTTTGGAGGAGCCTTCTGCCAGTTCCCCTTTCTTTCCAAGTATACGTGTACATGCATATATTATGGGCAGTTGCTGTCAGTTCTTCAGTGCATGGTTCACATTAATGCTTTCTCCACATTATCTAGATACTTTCAAACCGTTTCTTAGAAGCTCTTTTTTGTATTGCTTCATCCTTTTGCAGGGTTTATCTGGACCTAATCCCGTAATATTTGATGATTAACAGCCCCAAGAAGTTGGAATAGTATCCCATCATGGTGCGGACTTGACAGACTCCAAAGTAATTAATGACAAGGTTTCTCAGGAGATGTTTGACAGCATTGTCCGTGAGGTAGTTGAAGAAATTGGAGTACCTTCAGCTTCCCTTGTGAGTACATCTGTATTATTGTTTCCTAGCTGTCCATGATACATTTGATGCGTCTTTCCTGCTTACAGTTAATTTGTTTGTGGTCATTTTAATATCCAATGATAATTTCTTCAGCTAGAACTATAAAGTAACTCTTCTCCTTTCTGTATCTAATGTTGATCATTTGGTTATAATGCAGCACAAGCAAGTATTCATTGGTATATCCCGCAGGGTGTTGAATGTCCGACCAGCTGCATTTTTCTTCATGAAATGCAGTCTCAGCTCAAAGGAAGTTCAGAAATTGTATGTTACCGCACAAGACAGCTTTGAGTCAACTCAGCTCTTTACAGTTCCAATGGTTAGTTTAAATGTTTATCTAACACAGAGGGATCAACATGTAGTTCTTGTTTGCTTAACAATTGTGTGCATTTGAACTTTTATTTTACATATTTTTATGAATTCAAGTGCACTTAGAATCAATGATGGTAGAATGTAAGAATAATGTCATTGCTTGGTGAAAGATTGAAGTTTTTTGGTGGTAATAGGAGGGGATGGTGCTGGGTAGTTGTGCTATGATGGCAGTGTTTTGGGTGGTGTGGATGGAGAGGAATAAGAGATTTTTTGATGATGTTAATGGTGATGAGATTGACCAGCTTTGGGATCGGATTCGTTTCTGGGCATCATTGTGGGCATCAACTTTAGTTTCATCCACTTAGATTGGAAAGCTGTAGTTTTGTAATGTGTTAGGTTGTTTCGTTGTTTTCCATTTGTTTGGGGTTTGTGTGGCCTCCTTGGCCACCCCTGTTTTGTTCCTGTTGCTGTTCTGTTTTCGCTTTGTGCAATAAAAGTTTCTCTTTTAAAAAGAAAAAAGAAAAAAAAACAGTAATGTGATTGTATGGTATGATGGTGTTGTGGGAATGTTGACATTGATAGAAGCATGGTTCAATACATATGCAATTTTCTGGCTGATTCAAATTTTTGTATTCAGGTTGGGAGAAATTCAAACCAGATAATGATGCATTTGACCAGTAAATGGAAATATTTTGATGTGATTCCAAATTTTAAATTCAATTCAGTTTTTACAAACTGGACCAGGACTTGCTAGGAGACATTGATGGTAGGGATGGGCAATGGATACCCCTTGGGCATTGGGTACCCATTGGGTTAGGGATGTGGTGGTGGTGATAGTGATGATGATGGTGCTGGATACCAATTGCCCCTAATTGATAGAGTGTGGTAGCAGTTTTGAGGGACATTAATCTTTCATTAGTATTTTGTTGTGGTGGAAGCATTGATATAATGTATTTTCAATGAAAACTTTTACTATTTACTAAACTAAACATCAAATTGTCCTTACAATATATTAATATAGAGGATTGATATTAGCACTGGCCCTATTAAGGTATAATAGGAAAATAATTTGAGATGATTAACATTCCCTTGCTTTCTGTGAGACAATAGACAATCCATGAATCTCAACTTTTGGTTTAAGTTTCAATGCAAGTTCTCATCAATTTTTGTTTATATCAGATTGACTTAGAGAACATGGCATCTAAAATGCCAGGCTGCCATGAAGGTGGATTGGCCTTATATAAGTTGATGGTTGAAGCCGTGAAGAATGTTTGATGAAAGAACAGAAGAACTGCACAAAGTTGTGAGCCTTAGTGTCTCAGCAGCTTTCGGGTTCCAAGGCGTGGACTCCCTTTCTTCGTTATTATTGCACTTGATACAAAAAGAAAATCAGAAGTAGTTTTTCTGGTGGTTGTTTCTCCAGGAATTATTCCCTATGCACTTTCACATGATTATATGAATGTATTATGTATCCTCATTGCAAAAGATATGTTATCTTTTCATCAAAAAAAGAAGAAGATATGTTATCCTCCCTGCAGGATATAATGATCTCTGAATAGTCCTAGACCCTTTCACTGCGTGTGTGTAATCAAACATTGAGTGAATTGATGGTCTGTACATTAAGCATAAATTCATGTTTGAGTGATTTGTTTAGTATGATGGATTCTTACCTGCATAGTCATTTGTTGGATCTATATGAGTATACATCTGCTGAACTCTGTATCATAATTAAGTTGTGGTTTTTCTTTGAATTGAAACATTCCTGAGAACCCACATTATAGATGTTGTGTTGATTTGCAGCCAAAAGAGTGAGAACCCTTTGTGGCAGTTTGTATTGGTGTTTTTGGTTTGTAAGTGATTGTGTTGCTAATGACTAATGAAAAGCATTGACACACTTTTGCAGACATCCTTGCACAACATACACACTGACACTTTGAGCAGGCATGCTTGAATGTTGCACTACAGCATGAATTTCTGTTACTAAATTCAGAATCACATTCAACCAGAACTTACAAACTGGTTGTCAGTGTTCTAGGGCAGACTTTCATGGTCAAATCTGATCTCTTGGTAAGTATTCCAAATAGCTGGTAGGTCACCATCTTCCATTCTTCTTCTACTCTATGCAATATCACTTATTTAATTTAATTTTGTTTTACATCTTTTTGTAAACCTTTTTCTGGAAATCAAAGTTTTGTTTTCTTCAAGAATTAATGAAAAAGAATTAATGATGAGTTAACTAGTTGGCCCATCAGCTTTTTTTTTTTTCTTTTCTTCAAGAATGGCTAGAAGAACAGTGGGCACATTGTCTTAAATGGGATATAAAAAAATGGTTTGAATAATTTAGGGCCTGCTTGAGCTCTAGTATATGTTGGTAACTGGTCTGATGGAGATGTGCTTTATTTCAGTGGGTTTGTTCTAGAAGTGACAGCTGTTTGAACTGTAACCATGCTATAAACATGTTATATTTCGGTGACAATGACGAATGGTAATTATAGTTACTGGCATCCACTCATCATAACTGTTATTGCAAATAATGGTAAACATATTTCAGTGTCCTATTTGTTTCAATTGTTTAAGGTATATAACGCAAAAGGTACAGAATGTTGAAACATTCAAAATACCAGAAATTAAAAATTAAAAATATTAATTAAATGAGGATATTATCTTTTTTTAATTCTAAAATAAATAAATAAAATTAAAAACAAAACAAAACAAAAAAAAAAATCAATTGGCACACGCGCCAAGGGGCTCGTCTTTAGAAAGGATAATTCTAATGAGGAAGTCCTGTTGGATTTATGTACAATAGTAAAAGCCCTTATGAACCCTTGAATCAGATTTAACTTTGGAATCTTTCCCTTTAGAAGGGCTTCCTTAAGTGTGTTTATGAAAGATATTTTCTACTTCATTGCTGCAAGGTAAGCAAAGATTCCTATCTGGTGATCCAGGTCAAAAGTGCCCATTTCTGTAGAGTAGGTGGTGAAGTGTATGAAATAGAAAGTTAAGAAAATAGTTAAGTAAGACCTTGAGACCGACCTTATCCTATAATTGACAATTCACTAGTTGTTGCCCACTTTACCAGATGCATTGTTAACTTATGAATCCGTACTATATTTGCTTCTTCTCTTCTTTCCTCTTTAATGGTTTATGTGGTTCATTGTAGATAGAGACTCCTTCAAAATATCACAATTCTAACTCTAAAAATTTATTTTCTTTTTCATTCCTTTCTTACCTCATTAAAAAGCTCCAAAAGGCTCAATAACTTTTGTACAATTCGGGTCTATTTGATAGTGTTTCTAGAAATGCTAAAAGTGCTTTTGGTAATCCAAAACTACTTCTAATAGCATTTGACAAAAAAAATTAAAATTATTTATGAATTATAAAAGAACGTTCTGGTATTGTCTGAAGAAGCACATTTGAACATCTTTCGGACGTGCTTTTAACAAAAGCGCTTTAGAGCATAAATACTCCCTAAAGCATCAATCCAATACATGTCCTCCCCTTCCCTTCCCTTCAATTCAAAACAGGAAAAAAGAAATTGTTGGTCCATGTTAGATCACTAAATAAACCTAGAAGATTTCCAAGTTGCACTGCTTTGACTAGATAAATGATCATTCATCAGTTTAGTAGTCAACACCCAGTGTGCATGATGATGAACCATGCTGATAATGACAATAAAAACAATCTGTATTAGGTGAGTCAATGGTGAAAACGAAAGCCCAGTCAATTAATATTTTTAAATGCAAACCATATTATATTACTTAATATTTCTAGATAAATAATAGTATAATGTTTACATGCTCACAATATCTACCTAAATGAGAAAGAAGAATGACAGCAACATCTAAGAGCAGCTACAGCGCAACTAGCCAGCCAAGGCAGGAGCGGGGCCCTAGGTCAGGGGAGTAGCTCCAGCGCGCGCAGGCCAGTCCTGGCAAGGCGTGGGACTCACGAGCCCGAACAAGCCTGGCCCCTCATGCTGCTTTCGGGTTGATGACTTCAGCGCTGATGTCAGCACAAGAATTTTTTTAAAAAATTACAAAAAAATTTGGATTTCTTGCACTGATGTCACAGCTACTAGGGCCCAACGGCTACAAGCTACGTGGCTCCTCCTGGAGTTTCCAATCCAAAATTGTTGTTAAATCCAACGGATGTCGATTTTTTGGCTAAAAATTTTGTATAAAATATCATAAAAATCTTGAATTTTTTTCTATATATACCTACCAATATTATTCACTTTCCACACCAAATCTTCATGTACGTGGCAACCGAAAATCTTATTCGAAAATTTAATCCGAAAATCTTATTCAAAAATTTAATCCGAAAATCTTATTTGAAAATTTAATCCGAAAATCTTATCCAAATTAATTGTTTAAGTATAAAAAATAGAAAAAAAATAAAATTAAAGTGAATAGTAATTGCCTTGCCCTTGCCCTTTGGAGTGGAAACAAAAAATGTAAGGGCTGCCACTATTCACGTGAATAGTGGCAAATCTTGCCTTGAACTTGCCCTTTGGGGTGGAAGTGCTCTAAGAGCAACTCCATCGCGCAGGGTTTACACGGGCAGGAAGGTCCCAAGGGCCAAAATGCAATTCCAGCGCGCCAAGTACAGCTTGGACAAGGGGTGGGTCCCACGAGCCCAGGCAAGCCCACGAGCAGATCTGGCCATTCTCTTGCCTTTGGGCTGTTGATGTTAGCATAAGAAATTCAAAAAAAAAATTACTGTTAGCGCGTGGAATGCACGCGCCAACGGTAAACAAAATTTGAATTTCTTGTGGTGACATCAGCGTTGACCCACAACTGCCAGAAACCAAGGGCTACAAGCTACGTGGCTTCTCCTGGATCCAAAAATCTTATCAAATCCAACGGCTGTCCATTTTTTGTCTAAAAAAAATTGAAAAACAATTGGAATTTTTTTATAATAAATGCATACCAATATTATTCACTTTCCACACCAAATCTTCATACAAATTCATCTCCTTCCAATTGTTTTCACTTTCCACACCAAATTTTCTAATACAAATGGCCTCTTCCATCGAAGCCGGAGGGTTGTGGACAAACGTTTGAAGCAGTCAAAATCTTGGCGACTAGGTAAAAAAAAATATTGTCGTTTTATTCAATTTAATGTCATTTTTAAAAAATATTTCTTGCATTTCCAATTTCATTTTTTTAATAGATTATTCAAGGCAAAAAAAGAAGAAGAGGAAAACCATTACATATGGCTCCTCAAGTGAACAATGCCCGCAGTCGGTTCCAGTGGTGCGTTCGTGTCGGAAGTAATGGCACTATTACATCCTCCAAAGGAAATTACTCCCCACGTCGTGATCCGTGGAACCGCCTTCGCCAATGATTGAGTTGTCATTGTACTCGATTGTGTTTCTAACTATAAGGATAGGGAGTATTTCAATTGTATGATGAGTGAAATGTGAATTTTATAATAAACATGGACACGTGGCAACTGAAAATTTTATCCAAAAATTTTATCTGAAATTTGAGATGTGAATTTTATAATAAATATGAATATGTGGCAACGGAAAATCTTATCCGAAAATTTAATCCTAAAATTTAATTTGAAATTTGAGACGAGAATTTTATAATAAATAGTGACACGTGACAACCGAAAATCTTATCACAATTAATAATTTAAGTATAAAAAATAGAAAATAAATTAAAATAAATAGTAATTGCCATTGCCCTTACCCATACATGTGGAAACAAAAAAGGCAAGAGTTGCTACTATTTTTGTCTTGCTCTTATCTTTGGGGTGGAAGTGCAGGGAAGGGCACTATATGCACTGCACAGATTCCCATATGGGATGAAACATGCTGATAAATTGGAACAAAATATCCATAATATCTCGATATTTTCATCGAAATTTCAGTATTTTTGAACTACCGATATTTCCAATACCATAGATATTTTAGATCTCCATTGACCAAAATATCGATAATATTGACGACATGGACCGAAAAATCGATAATATCTTGATATTTCCATCGAAATTTCCATATTTTTGAAATACCGATATTTCCAATACCATCGATATTTTATTCCTTAGTGATAATGACAATAAAAACAATCGGTATTAGGTGAGTCAATGGTGAAAACCAAAGCCCAGTCAATTAATATTTTTTAAATGCAAACCATATTATATTAATTAATATTTCTAGACAAGTAATAGTATAATGTTTACATGCTCACAATATCTATCTAAATGAGAAAGAAGAATGACAGCAACATCTAAAGGAAGGGCACTCACTATATGCACCTGCACAGATTCCCATATGGGCACCTCCAATTAGGGGTCAAGTCAGGACAGTGGTGGCGGCCCACAACAGTGTCTTGCACAGCACATGTAAACCGCACGTGCGGTGGATTAAACATGCATGCTTTTTATTTTGGCTTAAATGTCAAAATGGTCATTGTGTTTTTCTGGCGTTGGTCGATTTAATCACTTGTGTTTTTAATTTGGCCAATTTAGTCTGTGTTTAAGCGTAGTTAGCCGATGTTGCCATTCCGTTAATTTTCTATTAAAATAATTAAAAACTATTTAAATATTAATAAAAAAACATAACTATTTGAATACAAATAAATAAATAAATAAGAACTAAACAAAACAAAAAGAAAAGACACCATCCAGCAGACAACACCAGTCTCTCTTCACCCTAACAACAGCCCACCACCACCCGATGTCCGATCCCACCCACAATCGCTCTATCTTTCTCTTTCTTTCAAGAACAACTCCTACCCCCCAATCACACCGCAGATCTCCAACACCACCCCCCTCACAGACCCTCCCATCCCTGACAACCCACATCTTTTTTTTTTTTCAAGTTTTTCTTTTATGTAATGTTATGTTTTACTTTAATGAAATTTAATACCCTTAAAATTAATTCAATTCTTTTTATTAATTTCAAATAAGTCAAAAAAGAAGTTTATCATGTTTATTTAACAACAAATTTAAGGAAATGGACAACTTTGGCTAACGGTGCTAAACACATGAACTAAATTGGCTAAATTAAAAATACAAGGATTAAATTGGCCAACGTGGTAAAACACAAGGACCATTTTAACATTTAAGCCTTTTATTTTCCTTGATAGTATTAGCAGCTCCTCCTCCCATGTGAGCTATTTGTATAAAGTATATTTTTATCAAGTGAATAAATATTGTTGTGGCATAATCTAACACAAAATTACATGATTTAAACAATTGTATTTTCTTTTGGCCTTTGTGATTAATAAACAATTGCATGATTCTGTCATTTAATTACCACCAATTATGCAGCCTTTTGTACTTCCTTCGATTCCAAGTACTTGTATTTTTAGTTGTTTTCTGCTTTTGGCTTTTGGATTTTTGTTTAAAGGTATGAGTTTATGATTTATGCTAGCCATCATTGACTTGTATAATAGGAAGATTCTGCTGCATTGGCTTTTTCATGCCATGATTTCTTTGGCTATAGTGCTTGCTTGCAGTAGAGCAGAAGATTTACCTCATAAAGTTTTCTTGGCTACATTATTATTGTCGGCACGAAATTTTCTACCAACCCACAGTTAAAAAAATTTCACATGTCCAGTTATTTTTATTTATCTCATATGCTCAGCATATATTAGACCAAGACTTGTTAGCATTCAAATCTTGGTAACGGTTTTTTACATGTTAGTCATTGGCAGTGGCAGATTCAGGATTATGTGGCCAATGGTTATAGTGTAAAAGTTTTGAAATTTTTCTACGAAGAAATTAATACTAAAAAAATAGAAAGATAGTACTTCCATTCATAATTTATGGCAAAACCAATAATACAAGTTACAATTGTCCACAACAAGTTTTCATCGTTTGAAAACGTTGAATTATAGTTTCGTTATCAATCAATATTCAATATTCAATATACCAAATTATCATAGAATCAATATTCAATATTTTCAATCAATCCACATTATCAATCAATTATAAACTCAATCAATCCATATTCAATACACCAAATTATCATATCAATCAATATTCAATATACCAAATTATCATAGCATCAATATTCAATATTTTCAATCAATCTACAATATCAATAAATTATAAACTCAATCAATCTACATGATCATATCCATAAATTTCATTCCATAAAAAAAATATCAATATCAACAATATATATTATCACTATAAATTTATACATATCAATTTTGCTCACTTGAAGTTGAAAAAAAGGGCGGCGGACGGCGGCACAAGGTGGTGGTGGTCTGCACCGGCAAAGAGTTGTGATGGAGGTTGTTGGAGGTTAGGGTTTGAGAGGGTTGGAAGAGATGTGAAATTGGGAATGAAAAGGGTTTGGAGGTGATGTGCATAGTCAGGTGGGTAAGTGTTGATTTTTTAATTATTTTTTTAAAACTTGGCCCAAAACGACGTCGTTTTGAGACCAGGTCAATTAAAATTTTTTTTGACTACGCCTTGGACCAAACGACGTCGTTTGGCAAGGCTAGTTTTAGTAAATAAACAAAATGAAGTGCAGCGCGCGCAGCAGAGCAAGGCATATCGGCTGGGACTTTCATTGAGCACCTGGTGTGCACACAAGAGGTCGTTCATGGAGTCTACAGCCAAATTTTCATCATTCCAAGGGGTTGTGTGACCCCTCTTGTCCCAACGTGTGTCCGCCTCTGGTCATTGGATTTTGATCTAGTGGTTAGTGAGTGGTCATGATCTAACATTTTGATTTATACATTACTGAATAAAATCTTTATATGATCGGTTGAGATGCATAATTATATCAATTGATAGCTCAACAACATAATCTATTAGATTTCCGATATGAGTACAGTAGTTTATCAAATAGCCATAAAACAAATGAATTGAAATGTAGAGATGTCCATAATAAGGACCTTCTTTTTCTTCAATTGTTTATCAATTAGTTGGTCATAAGAGAGGTATGAATGGGATTTAAAGAAGTAACATTATCTTCTACTATTTTTTTAATTACTATTGACTTCGAATTCGTTGATTTTCACATTTTTTGGACTTAAACAGTGGCATCCATAATTTTCTTTTGGACCCTGTGCATCGATGTTTTTATGAGGCCATGACAAAGACATAATCAGGATTAGTGGGCTATATTTAATTTGACTTTATGTTTTGCTTGGAAAATAATACGTCAATGTTTTCTGTCTCCCATATACTTACGCATATGACAAAGTAAATCATACATCACCCATGACCCATACAAAGCACTCGACTCTAGAAGATTCATTATTTAACTATGACTAAACCACTAATAATGACAATAACCATGATAGTTTAAGTTAAAACAACACCACATGGCTCATGCTTAATTATCACCATGAAACTTAGTTTCATTTACATGGATGAATTTTGTCTACGCGAGATATGCAATTAACAATGTGACAACAAATTTGGGACAAATATTTTTTGTTTCTTTTAAAGAACATTATCTTGGCAATAGGTTTGAAAATATAATTGATATGATATGTTATGTTGTTTACCTAATTATAGAGAAGCGCACGTGAATAATGATCAGTCATTGATGTATTGTGAGACTCGCTTCACTTATCGGACGGTAACCACCTCCGAGCTCGTTGACCGGCTGCCAAACACAACTCTACATTATCCAAGAACGAGTTATTATATGATTCCAACAAAAAACTAATAAGGAGAAGAAAACTAGTAAAACAGAACAATAAATTTGATGAGTAATGACCACAATCAATTAGGCAATCCTGTTTGTTTTGGCCGTTGGGTTTGGTGTGCTCTAATTCTGATGGTTGGGATCTCTCTCGTTATCTGTTAATTTGGATATAAATAAATAATAAACCATCTGAGTTTATCAGCATTTGTCGGGTCTTAGAGCGCGTGGTGTCAAGCGCATCCAGGTGGTGCGGGCCTGGTGGGGATTTGACAAAATGCACGTGGGGTCCATTAGCAAAGTGGGTTTGTCTTGTCTAGGACTGCCGTGGCAACGTGGGCGTTCTTGCGTTTGTCCAAAAGAAGTTGCGGCCCACCTGAGCGGGTCCCTAAGCGCTTAGCCGACGTGGGCCCCACCGCCCTTGACCATTCGATCGATTTCACACACCCTGTCTAAGTCTTGCAATCATTGTATAAATTACGGTCTCCGACCAAAATGAATTTAAAGAAATTAAGCAAGATGAGAAAATAGCAATTTGGTGGGTTGGCGTGTCGAGAGACCGTAGGGATGGCGACAGGCGAAGCCGGGATGATATTATTATCTTCGTTCTCTCGGGTAATTGGTGTACTCATGACTGAATAAAAAAAGAAAGGGTAATTTTCATTTTACTATAGTAAAGTTTATCCTTTTTTAGAGTTCGATACATCAAATTTTTTTCTTCTCAGTCGCATACATAAAGTTGATTTTCTTATCGCTTTCATACATACCGTAAGTCTTTCCGTTACCAACTCTGTTAAATGCTGATGTGGCAGTAAATACGCCACGCAAACCAATCATATAGTGTCACGTGTCCACATATATTATTAATTAAATAAGAAAACATTATTAATTAAATACATTAATTAAAAAAATAACATTTTAAAAAAATTCATCTCTCATCTTCTTCCCCCTCGTTTCTTTTCTCCCTCAACCCTTAACCACCCCCACGAGCAACCTTAGCGACCATTCCCTTACAGAAACCCCAACCACCTCCCCCAACCACAACCATCACCCCAACCCTATAATCATGAACTCATGACCAATTCAATCAAATCAAAGCATTGCCAACCAAGCCCCCTTTACATATTGTAGCTTCTAATTCTTCCTTAAGCCCTCTCGCTTGGCATGAATGGCACAGAGGTTAGTGTCCTCAAACAACCCAACAAGGTATGCTTCGACAGCCTCCTGTAGGGCCAAAACAGTATGGCTGTGGAAACACAAATCGGTTTTGAAGTCCTGGGCAATTTCACTAACCAGCCTCTGGAATGGGAGCTTCCTGATCAGCAGCTCTGTGCTCATCACGAACCACAACCACCACCCACACCGACAAGAACCATGAAAGGCACCTTCAAGCGTATGATTTTCTTCAATTCCAAAAATCAGAATCCATAATTCCAATCAAACACATTCAAGACTAGAAAACAAAACAAGCATGAAAAATAACAACACCCAAATCGAAGATAAAACACACAGACTAAAAACTATGCCCAGAAATTGAACCAAAATTCCAGATCTATACCAAACAAATGTAAACTATAAATGACTGCACATAAGTAGAACACATATCTTTGGTCTTCCATTAGAGTTGTCGAAAATATCCAGAATATACAAGAGCACATCTCCTCAATCCGATCCCTTAATACACCGATTCTAGATGGGGTGAATTCTTTTGTGTGGGTTGGCTTGATCGGTTGAGCAGGGGCACTTGTATTTATATGCATCTACCTAAGAGTCTTGCCCATCAAGAAACTCTTAAGAAGTCCTTATTGCATTAGGTTTATAACTTCTAATCCACAATTAAGATAGGAATCCTTCTAGCTCTTATATTAGCCTTAAAACACTAACTTTAATAGAGCTGCAGGTTTAGTTGTATTTGAACTCCTAATTGATATCAAGTCTTGGAATCCTTTGATGATTATAAGACCACACTTTAATGAGATAGACATCTACACGTCTAACATTCTCCCACTTGGTCTAATGATCATCAAGAACTCAATATCAATTACTGTAAGGCCTATGGAATTCAATTCAACTATAATTCCTAATCAAGTCACTGTCAATCAAAAGAACAAGCATGGAACTATCAAGACTTATTGAACATTTCAATATTTCAAGGTCTTTATAATTACCCATACAAGCTCTCAAGATCACATGAGACTTTCGTCAAGACTAGAATGCAGAATGATCATGACCAAACTTAATTTGTGTTTACAAAGGTCACTTTCATTCATACGCCCTCTCTTAAGAGATTACCAAGATCTCACCTTAATGACTCTGGTATGAATTCATGTCTTATGCAATGACTGTAGCTAGCTATACTGCATTATGACATGTAACTGGATTCATTTGTCAAGAATAATAAACATAAAGTCAAGTCACATAATATTTTTAAAAACTGAACCAAATAGCTATAAAAATAATTGAACTGTCTCCAAGAAAATAATGAAACTAAGTGAGATAAAACTTAGCTCCCACTGATTTTGCATATCCAAACTAAACGATATAACAAAATTATATCAAATTTCCCATCAACACTTTTGGGAATAACCTCATATAGTAAATCAATCAACCAATGCAATTTCCTTTCTTTTACCTTCTACCTTATAAGCTAGAAACAAAAACCTTAATGCTTATTAGTGATCATAGATTCAATGAAAGATAAAAGTAATTGATTAACCACTGTCAACTGAAAATATGAATTAACAAGAACAATTAACACATTCAAGCAATCTTTGTTCTTATTAGCCTTAAAGCCCTTAATGAAGAACTAGAACGTTAAGTGATTAATCATAAACAGTCAAAATTAAATGTATGCAACAAAATCATTGAATGCTCCCACTCATCGAACACACATTGTGCAACCAAAACATGCTTCAAGAAATGAGCATAGAACAAAACATATTATTTTCATTGAAATTGTTTCCTCAGGATTAGGCCTCAACTTTAATTCCTTCAATTTATTTCTCAAAATAGCACTTTTCTAACACATATCTTGAAAAACATATAACATGTCATGCAAATGGGACTTTAGTTGAGAAATAACAAAACCGTCATGAACGCATTAAACTTTATTCACTTTGTACTTTAAATATCAATTAAATTTTCTTTAACCAATAAATGCTAAAAACCATAAGCATTGTAAGAACTTTAGTAGCTAAAACGAAAAATAGCCAGCCATCCAAACATTAGTCATAAACATATAGATGCATAAAATCAACACTTAAGATGTAAAACTTTAATATGTCAACAACCAGAAAACAGTTCCAAGTATGCTCGAAAAACTTTATGAGCTTATCAAAATACAAGATAATAAGGTATTGAGTGTGAAGCCCAAAACTTTACATCACTTCTCCCATTTGGGCAAACACTCATTACTTTGATACTTCAATATATAGTGCACCAATAACCTTATGATTAGAAACACTGACAAAATGGTGTAAAAGAACTTTCAAGGCGTGCTCCTAATGTACTTCACAGTATAAGCCTAAATGCACAAAACTGTCAAGAAATTTCCAGCAACGATATGTGATTACTTGAGAATTTACCATAATTAATTTATAAGTCGGATTAGCATCAAATTTCATAGAAACAAACTAGAGACATTAATCTTTATGCATAAAAATTATAGATTCGTTTACAGCTAATTAAATAGTCTAAAATTGATCTACAAAGTTACTCAGAAAATCTGTCAGCGTATACTTTTCCTGAACACAGATCACTAATAAAATTCTCACAAATAAAATATACATCCAATAATCATGAAACTTTGCAGAATTTACAAAGACACGTATATTCTTAACATATCAAAAATTCAGGTAATTTGAAGATCTTTAGGTGAGTCATTCAACAATCTTTATACATAATGCAGAAACTGTCAGGAAAATTCCTGTGCATCTGTTTCAACTTTATAAATTCACCAAAAATTCAATTCTCAACATATTTTCATGAAATCAGCGCCTACAGAAACCTTAGAAAATCATCCTTCTCGCCTAATTTTGTCATTAGTTAATTCGAATTATAACTTCATTCTAACAGACGACATGTTAGCGTAGTTCAAAACTGAAAAATTGTCAACTATAAATTTATGAATGCTAACAATATACATCTCAAAATTTAGTTATCCTTATGCATTCTAAACATACAACATGACGTTCTATGTAGGTGCAAACAAAACAATTAATACCATATCACAAAGGTAAAATATAAAATATCACTTTATCAAGTTTAAACACTTTGAGCAATCAAAAGATCGTTCGTATCTTGAGTATTTTATATATTACAATGTGCCACTTTTGATTCAAAAGCCTTAATTAGAAGTGCAATTTGATCCATGCAACTCATTCAATTAAGAAATAACAATAATACAATATTCTTAAACATGATCTAAGCTTCATATTGCATGACTTTTCCTTCAAATTATAACAAAACTTTATCCAAAATTTGCCATGCAAAAGCCCAAGTTTTATTTAGGTGATCATTCAAAATATTATCATTCTTTGGTTATTTAGATCATCTTTCTTAATAATGAGCATGAATTCTATATAACATGACATATAATTAGACGTCGATAAAATTGAGAATTAAAAAAACTGTGATACAATATCCCTGGCAATAAATTGAGATGCTCCTTAAATGCAATACATCTGCAAATTAATACTTGTAATGCATGTAAACTTATATTCACAAAACAAATTTCTTTTTATGCTTGAGATTCAAAACTGAAAGTGTCAACTATAACAGTAATCATGCCCCAAACACATGCCGCAACACACCAAAAATATTATAGACCTTACAAAACAGCCAATTTATTTTATTATGAACACAATCTTATGGATTAATCCAACTTTACATGATTCAATCAATTAAATATAGATTAATACTTTTAACACGTGTGGATCAGTCCAACTGTACAAGGTTTAATCCAAATCACCTACGGATCAATCCCTTTACATGTGAAGTTGCATTGATGCTACAAAACATTCATTTAAATGCATACAAAAGGCAACCAAGTCTCAAACATGTCCATACATAAACAAACAATATAGCCAAGTAAGAAAGTTCCAAAATAGCTCACGTTTCCCCTTATATGATAAACCAAAATTATCTTTCCTTCAGTCATGAAAACAACTTTAATGACTATTTAAGATCACTATTAATAAATTATCATCAACAACTCAAATAGGTGAGATTTATCAAAACCGATAAATAGGACATGTATCATGTTACAATCCATATAACAAAAACGAAACCGTATATGCGCCTAATGGAGTTAAGGTTCATTGTGACATTCCAAAAGTTTTTAAAACACAAACATATCTGAATAAGCTGTCCCATAATGCTTAAATATCTGTACATTATTGATTCACACCTGTGGGTCGAGAATCAAACATGTTTTTAGTGATCACCAAAAGAGTTGATATATGAATTTCTTTTGTAGGTTAAATTCTCACATCTGTGGATAGAGAGAAATTCCTATTAATTCACATATGTTGTCTTTTGCATCACTCCACCATGAATATACATGGATAAATTGTCCCCAAAATCTTTACTTAAATACGTTAATTTATACTTGTGGGTGTAAATTACCATATTCCAAAATCCCAGACAATAAACTGCATAAACTTCCTGTGCAAGAAAACTCACATCTGTGGATGTAGAGAAGACATGCTAGTCTATGCAGTCTGCTATCCAGATTGTTCCATCATATTGTTATCAATCTGTACAATTCCCATCTGTGGATGGAGAATAATACAGAAGGCTACTAATATAGATGCAATTATTGACCAAACTGTCGAGTTTAAAACCTTCTCATACAAACTGAGCAGCTGTGGCTCACTCAGTTTGCATAACAGATTCCAAATCATTGATCAAAAGTCCTTTACAGCATGATTGAGCAGTAACCTTATGCCCTTGATCATACCTTAGCAAATAAGATACGCAATTTATTTAACACTATATACAATTTATTTAACACTACATGTAAGCATGATTAAACTGTATGCATATTGAAACGTTAAACAGATTTCTCAAAAGGTTACGACATGGATATTAAATCACGTTATAGGCCTTCTGCAAGTTGTCAATACTTTATTATGATAAAACTGATTCATAAAGATTAATTTCTACAAGTCCAAATTAATTGCAACATGTCCTTGATAACTTAAGCCAGCAACTTGATATGCCTCAAAACACAATGAGTCCTTTAAGGAGAAAATCTTTATCCTTATTAATAGCATATTTGGCTCTCAAGCATTCAACTCAATTTAAAATGCAACGAAAACTGTGTGCATAACCTAACCAACATGAATGCCTCCTTTAATTCAATATTTAATTGTTTTAATTCGTATGGTTACTAACTTATTCCCACAAATCCATATTAACTATAACAGACCTTTGTCTTCATATCAGTTTTCAATCACTATTATATATATACGACAATGTCAAAAGTAAGGCACACACTATGCTAACCCAACATGCTTTCCTTAAAATGCAAAACAATTCAAAAGGTAACACAATTGTATCCAATTAACTCAAATTAGAGAAAGAGACGTCATACCTAGCCATAAGTATGAAAGCTTTGTCAAAATCAGCAAAAGGGAAAGAAAACGCAGCAGCCCAATTAATCAAAGTGCCACCCAATTGCAGTGGCATAGGTGAGCGATTTCTTTTTGGTTCTAAAACATGCAAACCTGGCTCTGATACCACATGTAAACTATAAATGACTGCACATAAGTAGAACACATATCTTTGGTCTTCCATTAGAGTTGTCGAAAATATCCAGAATATACAAGAGCACATCTCCTCAATCCGATCCCTTAATACACTGATTCTAGATGGGGTGAATTCTTTTGTGTGGGCTGGCTTGATCGGTTGAGCAGGGGCACTTGTATTTATATGCATCTACCTAAGAGTCTTGCCCATCAAGAAACTCTTAAGAAGTCCTTATTGCATTAGGTTTATAACTTCTAATCCACAATTAAGATAGGAATCCTTCTAGCTCTTATATTAGCCTTAAAACACTAACTTTAATAGAGCTGCAGGTTTAGTTGTATTTGAACTCCTAATTGATATCAAGTCTTGGAATCCTTTGATGATTATAAGACCACACTTTAATGAGATAGACATCTACACGTCTAACAACAAATACCCAAAGCCACATCCAGTTAGAACCCTATCTCTCTTTTGCTTCAAACCCCCTCCCCCACACTGCACAAATATCCAATATGGGTTTGATTTCTGGATTGTTGAGACATCTGGGTTTGATTTCTAAGTCTGCTTCCCTCACCTCCATCTTCCCTTTCTTCCATTCCCCGTCAGCTCCCCTCACCTCCATCTTCCCCCTCTTCCCTTTTCAGTCATCCCCTTCCCCAAAGCACCCAGCACAGCCAAGCAACCCACCCACAGATACAAATTTCATTTGTGAAAAAAAGAAAAAAGAAATAAAAAATTGCAGCTTGCAGAGGTTGTGAACCAGGGAAAATTTGTTTCAGATCAGATGGCCGGGGTTGGAGGCAGAAACACGAGGGTGATGGACCATGGGCAGCGCCGTCGAGCGATCTGCATAGCTCCCAACCATGGAGTTGGAGGTTGATCTCCACTGTGAACAGAGGGAGTGCAGAGAGAGATAAAGACATGAGAGAGTTGGGGAGAGAGAGAGAGAGAGAGAGATCAGAGGGGGAGTGGGAGTGAAAGACGGAAGGGGAAGGAGGGAGAGACGAAGGGGGAGGGTGGGTTTTTAGCGTTGTTGAAGAATTAAAGAGGATAGGGCTGAACAACGATTTGAAAGAGAGAGAGGGCAAGAGAGAGTTTTTTTTATAAAAAGATTTATAAGTTTTTAAATTTTAAATTAATTAATAATATATGTGGACACGTGGCACCATATCATTGGTCTACGTGGCATATTTACTGCCACGTCAGCATTTAACAGAGTTGGTAACGGAAAGACTGACGGTATGTATGAAAGCGATAAAAAAATCAACTTTATGTATGCGACAGAGATGAAAAAAATTTGTTGTATCAAACTCTATACTGTAGTAAAGTGAAAATTACCCAAAAAGAAAAATAACAAGAATTCGTTATTTGGGGGCGAAGCCGGGATGACATTATTGCCTTTTTCTCATCGGCTAATTGGCGTAGTCATAACGTTTGTTATTAGTATTTGTTCTCGAATAAAATAAAATAACAACCATAATGTGGTGCATGAAAAATGTAATGGCACATCATTATATATAATACAACATATGATTATAGTTTGAGACGTTGTTAGTCTCTAAGTGTCCGTTTGGTTTAAAGTTTAAGAGCTTGGAAATCGTATATGCAAGAAGCATGTGGTTTGTTTAACAAATCTGTATGTACTTCAAACAAAAACACTAACAAAAGAATGCATTATTCTTTAATTTTTTAGAGAGCTTCAAAGACCTAAAGAGTGAAAATGACATTAACATATTAGCGTTGTTATTTTTACTATTCTAGAGGAGTGCGAGTAACATCACTGACATAGCCAGTAAGGCCTAGGAGGGTCAGCTACCCTTCTACCATATGAAGTTTCTCCTTTGAAAAAACATTTTGACCCGTCTAAAGTGTTTTTGGCGTATGTATGGTTGACACTTGTAGCATCTCTATCTCATAAAAATGGTGTTTTCATATTCTTTATTTCATATTATAAGTTCTATAGTTTAGATATTATATGTTTATGAGAACTGACAGGACCCGACCCTAATTCCGCTTTGGAATCTGGGTCAAGCCCTGTCCGTGTCCGACATCTGTCGGGTGTCGGACACACTTGACCAATTTGCCCCTTGGTGAAAGAAATCAAGAAAAACCAAGTTTTTAAGGTTTGACTTCTGCCGAAAATTCGGCAGAGTCTCCCCTGTAATTGGCTCAATTCCCAAATTAATTACACCTGCAAGAGCACAATTTTATATCCACAAACTTCAGTAAGCACAAGTTAAGGTTCACACACCAACAGAAATTAAATGTACGGCCTCAGGCCTTACAAATAGTTAGGCAAGTTCAGAGCTACTAAAATACTTAATTTACAAAGTTCTTCGGGTCGTGGGAGTGCGGTGGTGGTGATGACGGGCCGGTGGTGGTGCTCAGCTACAATCTACAGCCTGGGGGCGTAAAACATTTGAAAAAGTGAGTGGACCAAAAAGAAAGTTTTAGAAAATAACAAAATAACATACTAACCCCCATGTTAAATCATTAAGAAAACTATTCTAAATTCGTTCGATAAAACAAGGCATGCAAATATAAACATATTCATATAATTTTACCAAAACAGAAATTCTCATTCCATAGAAAGAAATAATATCAAGTCAAAATTTCTAAAAAGAATCCACCTAGGAGTACCCTTTTATATTTCCGTCAATTCCAATAATCAATCCGTCAATTCCATTTCCTCGCTAGACTCGGTGACACAAAGTCAACCGAGCCGCGTCCTCGCTAGACTCGGAAAACACGAAGTTTACCCGAGCCGCGTCCTCGCTCCGCACGGTCCGGGCGTCCCCGAGACTCGTGGGGCGTGAATCATGCGCGCAGACTTAAACCGAAGGCAGCAATAGGTCCGTAGACCGAGTAATCACCAAATCCATAAATATTCCGAAGGCAACTTTATTTATCCGAAGGCAACATTTCTAGGGTACCTAGGGTGGTTTAAAACCTTCCTTAAACCATTCATACGTAAAACAATCTTTATCTTTCCGAGTCATTCAAGTTCCACAATATTAAACATAAAACTCATTTCTATGCTCGGAACAATATTTATAATAAATATTTCACGTAAAACCATTAAATTCAGTCTCATGCTTGAAATCACATACTTTAAATCCCTTCATACTTTCCTTGAGCCATTCAATTCCCATAGTGAAAAATCCCATTTAATAAATCATTCATAGGCTCGGAATAAAAACATATTCGAATAATAATAAAATTCCATTTAATCTCAACAAAAAGTTTAAAGCATAATTTCTAATTAATTCAAAGATAAGCATTTAATAAACATTTATTGCATAAAAATTCATTTATAAAATAAAAGTCCACTCACAGTGCGTCCGAGCTAGCCTGACCCTTCGAGGCTCCTTCCTGCAAATTCTCTGAAGTTTGAGCACCTATTTCCAAAATTGAAACCATTTATTAATTAACCAAAGCTCGGCACGACAATTTATTAAAAATCCCGACCCCCGGGCCTAAACGTGTTCAAACTTAGTAGGAAGTGTTCCTAAGCCATGTAGGCTTGATTTTAACCGAAAGATTAATTTTATAACCCCCGGAAATAAATATTCGATTAAATTGTTAATTGGGTTCACTTCGGTCGTTCGCAAGGTTTTCGACTTCTGAAGGACGATCCGTAAGTTCCTAAAGGTTTCTAAGATTGCCAATAACACTCCCTCAAAGTTTCGTTACGATCCGACGGTTCGAACCTATCGAACCCGAGTTAAACTTCAATAAACCTAACCGGTAAAATCGGTGTTACACTCAAACGATTTCCGAAAAATTATCCGAGCATACCCACGCACTCGGGAGGATACGAGGAGAGTTTTGGCATGAAAATGGGCCGCCACCACTTGGCCCACGCGCGGCCAGGTTGGGTGGCTATAGTAGATTTTCCGGCAACGGAAAATCTTGGAGTTTCGGGGCAAGGCTTATGGCTATGTGATCAGTGGGTGGAGGGGAGTGTTTTGGCAGTGAGAACTGGCCAAGAACCGGCCAGAATCACGCCGGAAATTCAAACCCGATCGGAGCAAAACCTAGGTTTTAGATTTCTTCTTAAACCTCAAAATCAATCCCAACCAATCCCAAAACAAGTTAGAACTCGTTGGTTAGGTTCAGAAACCCACCATGCGCGAAAAAATCACTGGCCGGAACGGTGAGACCTCTCTGACCCTTTCGCGTTCGCAGAGGCAGTTGGAGGAGGTTTCGGCCGGAGATAAGGGCAGGGGTGGCACGAGGAGGATGAGGGGAGGTTTCGGGCGAGATTTGGAGGTTTGGTTTGGCTAGAATCGTGGCCGGCAGCCACTGGTTCAGTCAGCTAGGGTTTAAGGTCGAAGGGAGAAGATGATCGGGTGAGGGGGGAGAAGGCCAGACACGCGCTGGCCAATTGGCCAGCGTGTTTTATTTTTTCTACCCTTAATGCAAAATTACCAAAATGCCCCCACCAATTTTAATCCTTTAAGCGTTCATTCGGGCTCAGAATCGGGTGTTCCGTACGTCCACGGACTCGTTTCGACGAGCCGGACGCAACGGTGCACCCCGTTCCACCAAATTCCTTCCCGAAATTAAAGTCAACTTTTAATTCCAATAATTTAATCGGGGTAAAATCGTCCTTTGCTTTAATATTCTATTATTTTAACCTTAAATTAGGATCGGGTTGTTATAAGAACTCCTTTTCTTAAGTAATTAAAATAGATATATGGATGATTCCATAATTTACAAAAATGATTATTAGCTTTTAGGTACGTTGCATGAGGGTTTGTTTTTTGGGCATTGGAGTTCTGAAATAATTATTTAAGGTTAATCATCCTTAACAAAATTTCTGACTATGCCACTGAGTAACATTGTCCTTAACGAAAACCAAAAAACCCAATTAAGGTGATTTTTTTCTTCTTCTAAGCTTATACTATAGCTCTAAAGACGGAGTAATTGAAGTGTACTGAATTGTACCCAACAAGTTGAAAATCAAATGGGAGATTAACTAACTTTCTCTGTCTCTCTCGACTCTTCCTCTACCCACAACCGAAAACCACACTAGATTTGAAAATCTCTTTGGTTCCAAGGGATCTCCCCCCTCTCCCCCCCCGTTATGTTGTGGAGGGTTTTCCCTCCTAACTTCTGTTGGGTTTTGTCTGATTCTTGCTTTTACAAGGTTTTGGTTTCATCCCTATTTCTTTAGGGTTTATGTCCCAGCCCTTTTTGGCTGGTTCTTGGAAGATCTTATTAGATCTACTGCTTTGTGGTAGATCTCTCTGTTGTGGATGTGGAGCTGCTGGATTTGGTGGATCTACAACTTAGGGATCAAGTGGGGATTTAGAGATGCTATGATATTCTTTGGAATGTCCTGGTGAAAGATGTGTGTTTATGCCGTTCACTTTTGTGGTGTTTCCTGCCCCTAGATGGTTGATAGATTGTTATCTGCCTTGATGTTTGAAGCACTGGTTGTTGCTGGGATATGGATCATCCCGAGGCCGGTCCTGAATTTTTCAGGGCCCAGGGCAAGAGTAAAAATTAGGCCCTTATATATATATTAAACTTATTTATGGCCTCACATTCATTTTTCAACCAATATCTAACCTATCAAAATTAACTAAAAATTTAAGGCAAATAAATTATATAAATTCAAACTTCAATATATAAACATTCAAAATAAAAGGCTACAATGTATAAACAGGACAAATACTTGTAAGTTGTAACAATTCAATAAGTTCTTTTTCATAGATCAATAAGCAACTAGCAAAACAAAAATTTCTTTGCATCCTCCAGTTTGAGATTTAGTTAATTCTTCTCTATCTTTTTTTTATTTTTTATTTTTTGACTTCCAGATGGTTGTTTCTTAGGGAATATTGCTACTTGAAAACAGAAACAATACAAGGAAAGCCAATGCAATTTTAATACTTCAAAGAATAAACAAAGAACACCATAACCTGGAATTTGAGAAATCCCCCTCCACAGCAACAAACTTGATATTTCCAAATTTGCAATCAAATACAACTTAAAAGAATTTCTGCAAAGAGAATGTTTAACTCATGTGAGTTCACAGATCTACAAACAAACAAAAAAAAAAAAAATCATATTTTCCTTTCATTTGATATCAAATCATGAAAAATTACCCTCAATTGATTTCTACAACAACCAATTTTGCACTGAACAAAAGCTGGATTTTGGAATCTGCCCAATCTACTAAAAGAAAAACTAATTTAGGGATATACAACTCTGGAACTAGTAGGAGAGGCTTAGATGAGATGAGATGAGAAGAAGAAGAAGGGGAAGAAGAAGAAAAATTCATAGCAAATAAATCTAACGTTACTAACCTGGAGGAGTGGAAAAGTTTTCTTGAGGAGCGTAAACGACGATGTTGAGTTCCTCCAGACTTCCAGAACGACAACGCCATCTCCTTTTTTTTTTTTAATAACAAATATATCTGTTTATAATTAAATAAAATAACACTTTAAAAAAATTAGGCCCCCCTGAAAAATGGGCCCATGGCAGTCGCACTTATTGCCCCCCTTCAGGGCCGGGCTTGGATCATCCTCATCTGTAACTCCTTGTGAGTTGAGAGTCAAGATATATATTTGTTCTCACTATCTTGTAATACATGTGCATAGTTGGTTTTGTTTTTACCGTTTATGTATTGCAAGAGCCTCATTTTGAGGTTGTGTTTCATGTATTCTGGGTTTTTGCCCAGCTATCAATTGAATCTCTAATGTTTCGCAAAAAAAAAAAAAAAAAAAAGTTGAAAATCAAATGAAGATAATTAAATAAGAATTTAAGAGAATCGTTTTTGAACATTTATCCAAAGTCTATTGTCAAACTTAGATCATATGTCAATGTGATGTGCGAGATAATCCGAGTCTAGGGTTTTTGGGGGTTAGTCGACGACTACCTCCAGCTGTGATCGTAATGGGAGCTGTTTCAGTTGGGGCCAACTTGGCCCGCAATGGCTCTTTAATTTCCTTGTAATGAATGTAAACATTTCCATCTGTTTTTAATAAAATTTGCTTCCGACTTTGGAAAAAAAAATTATATTTTCTTTCTAACGATGTCAAATCCCAAATTATATTTGTGGGGTAAAAAAGCAACAGGTTGCATGATAAGTGCTTGTTTAGAAGGACTTTTTAAAGCGCGTCAAAAGCACTTCACAAACTACCAATTTTATGGTCTCTCTTGAGCTAATTTGGAGTCTGGTTCTTCTCACTTGTGACGCAACACAAAGAGGCGTGATCATGCATGCCCTATCTCAGTATTTTTCATGTGATTCAAGTGTTTAGAGTTTAAGTCAATCCTCTTTTCAAGAGATGCCCGCCTAATTCTCCAGAAATTAGTTGTTTTTTATTTTATAATTTATTACGTCAACATCTCAATAAAATACTATCTCGTGCTATTATAAAAGAAAAAAGAAAAAAGAAAGCCAGTCCTTTTTTAAGTGAAAGTCAAAGGAAGCTATAATTATGGCTCACATAAGAGGGAAAAAGACAGAAGGATATTTGTTTCGAAAGATATTTGTTTTGAAAATTAATTGTTTAAAGAATATGAATTTTCTTGTGTTGGGGTTTTTTATTTTTTATTTTTTTATTTTTTTATAGAGAAAAGTAATAATTGTATTCATAAATTAGTCACAAAAACTATCAACCACAAGAGTAAATACAAATGCTCATAAATGGGTAATACAAATATGTAAGCACAGAACCAAATAAGACCAGATACCGCCACAAAAGCGCCGAGAAATTTCTAGATAAAAGTTCGCACGCCCGAACAAACCAGCTTTTAACTGACAAAATACAAGAGACTATAAAATAATCAAACAACCAACTCATAAGGAGTTTATGCAATTATTACAAAAATAATAAAATTGAAAACAAACAACCAAAAACCAACAAAGCCACTACTGCCGTTGTTGCCATAGTCACCACAAACAACGTTGCCGCCTTGTGTGGATTCTTTAAGTTTTTTAAAAATAATATGATTTTATTGATTTTATTCAGTATATCTTTGTAATAAATCATAACCACATATATATTTATTTTAAAATATGGATCGATCAAATGTTAAGTTTATTGAAACAAGTTGACTTTTTAAAGTTTGGCATTAAGATTTAAGAGTGAAAATGATAGGTCATGAAAATCAAACTTACCAACCGAAAAGTGAAAAGAAAATCTAATAACAAACCCAACACAATAATTAACCTAATTAACCAAAACCAAGCCTAATTTTTCTCTCTCCTAATTTCTATATTAAAAAAAAACTTATTGCTTTCAAAAATTTCAATGGTAGGTAACCTGTCATTGTTTAAATTATTTTGGAAGGACTATAAATTTCAATACAAATAAACCGCAGCCCTGAATGCATGTGTTTTTTATATACATCAGATAAGATCTCGAATGCATGAGTAAATAAATACTCTTAAGTCTTAACAACTAGAGCTCCAAGCCGATTGCACATGAATGCATGTGTTTAAATTCGATTGTTTGTCAAAAAAAAAAAAAAAACTGTCCTTTACGTTCAATGGATGTTCCACTCCATTTAAAAGCGCGCGTGGTTCTGTTATTTCGGTAACTATTCATATATTTTGCCCACTATTATTCTGTCTTCTTTATTTTCCCTCCTCCTATATTATTCTCATTTTATTTTAAAATTTTAATTTTAAATTTCTGTCTGAGCCAAGGTTGTCAACTTGTCATGAACACCTCCTTTATTACATAGGGGGCCATCCTTTATTGGTTATAGATTAGTTTTTCTGGGTCTGATTTAGATTCACATAAAGTAGTTGCTGTCGATGCAAACATGTGCTTTTTCTAAGTTTCTATTTCTTGGCCTATTAATTATCTTCTTCCTTTCTTGCTCCTTCTTCTTCCTCCGAAATAAAAGGCCCTCTGAAAAGCAAAAGCAAAAACGAAAACAACAAAATTCTGTTTCTTCTTCATGTGTATCCTAAATATCTTTTACAGTGTGTTTCTACAATCCCATGGCTCTCTAGACACTGCTCCTGAATTATATGGGTTGTTTTCTGTTGTTGCATGGAGGAGAACATAGAATCTCCTTTCTTCAAACCCAGGTATGTTGGCAAATATCTTCATGTTCTTGTTCTTGTTTTTGTTTTCTAATGCAATCTTTCAATTCTGTGTGTTATGAGCTGAATGAGAAATTGGAATATGTTGAGAAAAATGAAACATGGTTTTTGTTTCTTCTTGTCATTTTTGGGCGGTTTGTTTTGGAAGCTAAGATTGGCTGCCAGACCTGTGTTTGTTTGCTAAGAATTGAAAATGATATTTGGTACATGTGAGAAAAATGTTCAAACCCAGATTGTTGTTTTGTAACAGGGCACTAATTTGGGATGCAGGGGACGACAGAACCACAAGTGGGTGATAGAAACAGAATTCCCAGGTCTTGCTTTTGCTGAATTTCAGGGTATTGTAGGAGGTTTTTTTTTTTTCTGTCTTTGACTTGCTTTGAAGAAATGATGACTCTTGTGGATCAAAAATGTAAATTTTGATCTGGGTTTTTGCTGGAAAGAAGAGGAAATATTCCTGCATCATTGGTTAGAATTAGCTTGAGGAGAAGGAGAGAGAGATAGACATACAAATAGAGAGAAAGAGAGAGAGGGAGTGGGAGAGATTTGTGTAGTTGATTGCAATGGAGGCAGAGGCACCAGCTGAGCAGCCGCAGGCAGCGCAGCCAAGCTTGCCGCGGAAAAAGATGACGAAACAGTTAACGGGAAAGCGCGACGATACTCCTTTGCATTCTGCAGCAAGATCAGGAAATATGGCGGTGGTGATGGATATCCTTGAAAATACAGAAGAGGCTGAATTGAAGGAGTTATTGGCAAAGCAAAATTCATCTGATGAAACAGCCCTCTATGTTGCTGCAGAATATGGTTATGTTGATTTGGCCAGGGAGATGATCAAATACTATGATCTTGCTGATGCTGGAATCAAAGCACGAAATGGGTTTGATGCATTCCACATTGCTGCCAAACAAGGGGATATGGGTATGTTTCCACCAAGACCTTTCTGTTTTTTTGAATTTTTATTGTTACTTTGTTTTTGGTGGTAAATTAATGGTTTTCCCTTTTGCAGATGTATTGAATGTGCTCATGGAGGCTCATCCAGAATTGACTATGACTGTGGATCTATCAAACACCACAGCTTTGCACACAGCGGCCACGCAAGGGCATACAGAGGTGGTGAACTTTCTATTGGAAGCAGGAAGCAGCCTGGCCACCATTGCTAGAAGCAATGGCAAAACCGCGCTGCATTCTGCAGCAAGAAATGGTCATTTGGTGGTTGTGAAAGCGCTTCTGGAAAAGGAGCCTGGTATTGCAACACGCGTCGATAAGAAGGGTCAGACGGCACTTCACATGGCAGCAAAGGGGCAGAATCTTGAGATGATGGAGGAGTTGATTAAGGCAGATCCTTCGTTGATAAACATGGCTGATAATAAAGACAACACGGCATTGCATATAGCTACTCGAAAGGGTAGAGCTGAGGTAAATTGACTGACCTTGCTACAAATTTGCTATCAAAGAAACTGTCTTGCAGACATCTCATTGAGATTTCATGTTTTGTTCATTGAGTTGAATGCATCATAGCAACTTACATTAATGGTTTCAACGGAAGTCCTTGGCATTCGTATGCCTATAGGCTCTCATCTGCCCCACTTTATGCATTGCTATAATGGAACTTGAAAGATATAGCCAATTAGAAAGTCAAATAATAAGGCAGTGGATTGCTAGATTTCAATATATTTCATTGATCACATGATTGAGGTTATTTCTCAGCATCTGATAGAAACAAGGATCTACCAGTGGTTAACTTTTGCCAATATTCATTGAAATCTTCTTGACAGTAGTCTTGTATAAGCTTACCTTCGTTGACTAATTTCTGTGATTTGGGCATCTTACTTGCTTTTGCTGGACAACTTTGGCGCATTACCGGGTTCTCTCCCCAAAATTTTATAATTTCTAGATTGGTTGGGTTTTATAGGTGCTCATCAAGCCTTCCTTACCTTTTATTGGTTACCAAATTAAAGAGAAATTGTACGTTTTATTCTGACATGCATAATGCTGGTTGTATGTTTGCAGATTGTTAAGTTGCTACTCGAACACAGTGAAACCAACACAAAAGCTGTTAACAAGTCTGCAGAAACTGCCCTTGACACTGCCGAGAAAACTGGGAACCCGGAGATTAAAGCTTTTCTCCGGGAGCGCGGTGTCCAGAGTGCTAAAGAAATCAAGCCACAGGCTACAAACCCAGCTCGAGAGCTGAAACAAACCGTGAGCGACATAAAGCACGAAGTCCACCACCAGCTTGAACACACTCGCCAAACCAGAAGACGCGTCCAGGGCATTGCGAAACGTGTTCACAAAATGCACACAGAAGGCCTTAACAATGCAATAAACTCCAACACCGTTGTTGCTGTCCTCATTGCCACAGTTACCTTTGCAGCCATTTACCAAATCCCTGGACAATATGTGGATGACCCGAAAGACATTCCTCCCGGGCAGTCGCTTGGGGAAGCCAACATTGCTCCCAAACTTGCCTTTATGATCTTCTTCATCTTTGATTCCATTGCCCTTTTCATTTCCCTGGCTGTTGTGGTGGTGCAAACTTCAGTGGTGGTGATTGAGAGCAAGGCCAAGAAGCAGATGATGGCAATCATTAACAAGCTCATGTGGTTGGCTTGTGTGCTTGTTTCTGTGGCATTCTTGGCACTCTCTTTTGTAGTGGTTGGTGGCCAGAAGTGGCTAGCAATTGGAGTTACAATTATAGGAACAGTCATCATGGCTGCAACTTTGGGCACTATGTGTTTCTGGGTAGTTAGGCATCGGATTGAGGCGAAAAACTTGAGGAGCATTCGGAGATCATCACTAGGCAGCAGATCACGATCGTTGTCGTTGTCTGCAGTGATGTCTGAATCTGAGCTCCTCAACAATGAATACAAGAAGATGTATGCAATTTGAAAGCACTTCCACATACGCGCTGCCAGATTTTGTTTCTTCTTTTTGTTCAGCATTGGGCGCAAACAAGTCTATAATTTTTATAAATTGACTTCCAAATGTATATTATCTATAAGGAGCTGGTCATAGTTTTTTTTTTTTTTTTCTCCTTTAGAATGTTTTTGGCTTTTGTTTAGTTATACCAAATGAGAAGTAGGAACAAAGGTTCAACCAAACACCATCGTTGACATTGAAGACTCAGAAAAAGCACCAAGACCTTGGAGAATCGTTAAGCATTTGGCAATCATGAAGTTGACAAGTTGGTCTAATCATAGTAATACAATATATTAATATTGTCGTCATGTTCCACTTGCACCTAAGTAATTAAAATGTAACCTTTACATACATATGTGAAGGTCAAGTGCCGCATTATTAATTCATAAATTGCTGAAAATTCAATGTATATGAGCCCATGTTGAAGCCCCTAGTGACCAAACTTCAAAACTTAATGGTGACTTTGGTTTTGAATTTTGGACATAAGATGATAGAGGTCCACCCATTAGTAAAGAAAACATGCCCATTTGGAACCATGCATGTATCTTGTTCACTATATCTCGATTTGTAAACAATTTATGTCTTGGAGTCGTATTGTTGATCATATCTTTTGTGGAAGTGAGATTCACGTGAGAGGTCTAACCTTTATAACACCTGATTAGCAACGTGGCTTTGTACTATACGGAGCTCTAATTGATAAAATAAAAAATATTAACTTTTAAACATCTATATACGAGATATGATCCGCAATGTAATCAGTGGGTAAATACAAGTCAATAATTTGGAATTATAAATAGGAAAGGAGTGCCAATGCATTATTAGGGACCACACATGATAATGCAGAGAGTGGTTGTGTTGTGGAGGCGGCTGCGGAAGATGATCTCAAATAGGGACAAGGGTATATTTATTCAGTTGTAGGATGTCCCCTAATTTCTTTTCTTTTCTTTATTTAATTTTTCTGGGACATCCCCAAATAAAATAAAAGGAACATTAAACAATATGGGCCTTCTAATGGGCTTCAAGGCCCAATCCAAAATGAAGCCCAATAGAGCCCGTATTTCTTCATAAGCGAATTTTAATGGGCTTTGACCCGGTTTTGAAAGAAACGGTTATACACTCATTCGGGTCGAAACGTCTCTAAACAGAGCAAGAGTTGCAGACTCAGAGATTCTCACAGTGAACCGAAAATGGACGACGAATTGCTGGAATTGCAGAGGCAATTCGAGTTCGCACAGCAGGCGAAATCGAGCATCAGATTATCCGATCGAAACGTCGTCGAATTGGTCCAGAAGCTTCAGGAGCTCCACATCATCGACTTCGAGCTTCTCCACACCGTCTCCGGCAAAGAATACATTACTCCCGTAAACCTCTCTCTCTCTCTCTCTCTCTCTCTGTTTCGCAAGAAGATGGACATGATAAATTATCCGATGAATTCCTTTCTATTTGGTTTGTATTTTCGGCAACGAAACATTTTGGTTTGAATACCCCAAGACAAATAAATTATGTGTTTTTACATAAACTAATGGTGGAGAAAATAATTAAATTTTCGTATTATTTCTGTTATTTTATTTGATCAGATATTTGTCATTTGAGTACTGTGTATGTGAGTGTGAGTGTGATTTTGTTGGTTGGAAATTGGAATGATTGAAAATTTTTTGATGGTGTGGCATGGTACTAGGATCAACTGAGGCATGAAATATTGACGGAGGTTAGTAAATTAGGGCGTGTTTCGGTGATTGACCTTGCGGACACTACCGGAGTTGATTTGTATCATGTTGAGAAGCAAGCTCAACGTATTGTTTCGGATGATCCGGGGCTTATGTTGATTCAAGGGGAAATAATATCGCAGTCGTATTGGGATTCAATCGCTGAAGAAGTCAATGACAGGCTTCAAGAATGTAGCCAAATTGCTTTGGCAGAACTTGCAGCTCAGTTACATGTCAGTTCAGAAATGGTGGCATCTGTGTTGGAGCCCCGCCTTGGGACTGTGGTAACTTCTTTTCCTGGTTTTGAGTGATTTTGAAATGAGGAAAGGAAAATTATGATATGGGTTGTCTCTTGATGTAGGTGAAAGGTAGGCTTGAAGGTGGGCAGTTGTACACTCCTGCATATGTTGCACGTGTTACTGCCATGGTTCGGGGCGCTGCCAGGGGTATCACAGTTCCCACCAACTTATCAGTGTTGTGGAGTTCTTTACAGCAGTTGCTGCAAGAAATGGATGGAGCCAGTGGTGTGGCTGTTGAAGGTTCATTTTTTCAATCCCTGTTTAATGGGCTTGTAAAGGAGGGCGAGATTCTTGGATCACTTCGCGCTGGAGTTCATTGGACACCGAATGTATGTGTCATAATCTGGCTTCATTTGGTTTAGGGTGCTTTCAGTTCATTGCATAGGATGAATGAATTAAGATTTCCATAATCTGATTAACATCAACTTCTAAAGTGTTCCAGCACAAACTTGCTGAACAAGCATTTTCAGCTTTGTTATTACTGAATCACTTCAATACATTGACTTTTTTGTTTTTATCTAAATATTTGTATCTGTGGTACAGGTCTTTGCCAGTGCTCAAAAGGAATCAATTGATTCTTTCTTTTCACAGGTATGGAGCCCTTTTCTCTTGCCTATTTAATAACACATTGTCCAGATTCGGAACTTCAAATTTAACATTTATGCCTCATTGCATGCTCAGTTGGTCTTTTAATTTTCCTTTCAACTTTGAACCTTTGAATTGCATCCTTTTACTTTTCTTTTCTTTTTTGAGACTTCTATTCAATCAGTAGCAGGAGTAAGGCAATTCAACAAGTGTAGTCTATGTGGTATTGGACTGATATGTCAATATGGCCTGAAGTGTTAAGCCAGTATTTAGCTGTATTTTATTAAGTTGTAGACTGTCAAGATTATTCGTTGCTTCTCAATTGAAGACTTGAACCTTTTCAAAGAAGTTGTCATTTTGTGGTTACATAATTTTCTAGGAAACCAGAAGTTTAGACATTTTATGTTCTTTCTACCATTTTCCTTGGGAATGGGAAAGAACATTCTAAAATGTTGATGATTCGTTCTTCTAACTTGTTCTTCAATATTATGCAGAATTCTTTCATTAGCTATGAAGTTCTGCACAAACTTAGAATTCCTCAACCTATTCAGTTCTTGCAGGTATCTAATTGCTTTCATGTTGATGTTCTGATTCTGGAGCTCATAGAATTTATATCTGAAATATATTTGTCTTCTCTTGTTTTATGTAATTAAAATTTTGGTTATGCCCTCCAATTTAGTCCAGATATCCGGAAGGTATGCCTTTGGTTACTACATTTGTTCACCCCTCGATGATTGAGATGCTTGATGCTGCTACTGAAGATGCTCTAGAGCGTAGTAGCTGGTAAGGAAACATCTTTGATATTCTTATGAATACCTTATTTTCTTTCCGAGTAAATTCATCACTTTTTATATAACATGATTTAATATTTTAGTATGAAACTTTATCACTTGATAGCTGATACTGTCCTTCTTATTCCCTTCTTCACTCTTTGTGCCCATAATTAGGTAACTTTCATGTATGGACAAAGTGGCCATCTATCGTCGTGTAGTTTTTCTTTTGGGTGTGGAATTTTTCCATTGGAGGTCATTTAATATGTTGGTCCATTATAAATTGGATGCTTGAAAAAGTCCTTAAAACTCATCAAGATGGTTTAGACATAAGAAGATATTTTGACAATGTTCTTGGATGTATGTCCATTATGCTGTTATGTTAGGGCAACATCGCCATTTCATATTTATTTCATGGTATGATTGGATGGAGCGATGCAGGATTGATTCTCTCTCTATACTGCCGATGTCCTTTGGGTCTCAAGATGCATCTAAACTTTTGTCCCTTTGTCCTTCCATTCAGCAGGGTCTTAAGGTGCATTTCTGATTCCAAGTCTGCCCTTTTACTCACACATTTGGTCTATTGACTCTTGTCTGCATCTGGTTTTGCAGTCTGATAAAGCAAAAATATTCGGGGAGTCATATGTATTTAGCAATGGTTTTATCAAGGTATGTCCTCTGGAATAGATTATATAATAATTAAATTATTCTGAACTTTTAAAGGATTGTTAAATCCAGGCCCCTGGTAGGCATTTTTTATCATCTAAAGATCTAATGCCTTCTAAACTTTCAAATGTACGAACATGCTATATATGTTTTATAAAATAACTTTAAAACACCATAACTCCCATTATACATATCTATTTTCCCATAAATTTGTATTTCTTTTGAAAGGCGTTTCATTGAGGTATATCAAACAAGACCCACGATGAATATCGGATTTTACATGGTTTGGTGGAGTTTAGTTGCTGTTCCACAGTCGAGTTGTGTTGTAAAGTTTTACATGGTTTCTAAAGTTCTCTGATGCAAGATATCCACGCATTCTCCATCTGCCATATCCTTATTGCACTGACAATTTATTGCCTGAGAAGTGTTTATCATTCAAAAAATAAAAGAAGTTACTTTGCCATAATTAGGATGATATATGGTATTTTATTTATTTAAATTTTTTTTGGGTAAAAGTCAATCAATGAGACTTATAGACTTTCTTACTTCTGCAGGTGTTCTTTGTGATAATTTTTTTAAAAATAAAAAAATCTCTTTTCCATGAATAGCTCGCTTTTCTTTGCACCTGAAAACAAAAAAGCTAGGAAATTCAGTAATTTTTTTTATGCAATTCTACATTTCTATTTGGTCTCATGAAATCTGATGCTTTCAGTATGTCTTCATGGCAGGATGTGTATGATCGCCTGGAGAAAGAAATGGAAACCTTTAATGTTTCAGGTGCTTCTGTTACTGTGGTGTCAGATGATTTGCGCGAGACAAAAGCTGGTCATGACGCAAGCAGTTTGTCTGAGTCAACTGAAAATGTTAGTGATAGCAGCAGTAATAAACAGGCCATGGAGAAAGGATCCAAAAAGAAAAAGGGCAAAGGGGCTGGGAATATAATAACAGGTCCAGCTGAGAGTGAGCTGGATTACCAGGACCGTGCTACGAAAGCTAAGAAAAACCAAAGGAAAGGCAAGAATATCTCTTCTGAACAAGTTGCAGAGTCAAAAGCAGCTGCTAAGTTGGTAAAAATCAAAGAGGAAAATCTCAACATTCCTTCAGAAGATTGGGTAATGAAGAAGATTGCAACATTGGTACCTGATTTTGAAGAACAAGGTCTGTTGATTCTGACTCCTGCTATTTTATTCATTTTAAATTTTAATTATCTAGACCATTAGCCATGGATTTGGTACTGAGATTTAACAGAATCAGTGGACTACTTTGGTAGGTCTCGATGATCCCCAAACAATTCTAAGACCTCTGGCAAACTATTTGAGACCTATGCTAATCAACTCTTGGAAGGAGAGAAGAAAGGCATTGTTTTCAGAAAATGCAGAGAGAATGAAGCAATTGCTTGATAGTTTGCAAAAGAAATTTGATGAGGTCAGTGCTCTAGTATGACATTTTTGACTGCTGCAACTACTTTTATTGTCTAATTACTTAGTTCTTGCACTGGGTATTCTCTTGGGATTTAAGAAGCATCTGCTTGTGCTTTCTGGAACCTATTGATTTAGAGTCTTCCATATGCTAAAGTTCCTGTTCTTTCCTGCAGTCTTTCTTAAACGTGCAGCTTTATGAAAAGGCTTTAGATTTGTTTGAAGATGACCAATCAACTTCAGTAAGTTTTTCCTCTAGTGATGTGTATTAAGTGGTTGTAGTTGTTGATAAAGTGGACTAAAGAAGGCTCATCTATGATCCACAGGTCATTTTGCACCGGCATCTGTTAAGAACAACAGCTACTACTATTGTTGATATGCTTCTTCAAAATTTGGTAGATATTGTCTTGTTCATGGCCATAATATGTACACATATGCATGTAGCTGAGTTGGTTCATAGATTCTAAATGATAGATTCATATGATGTAGGACATGCACAACAAATTGAAGAACGGAGATGAAGTTGCAGAGCCTCAAATTTCAGAATCTATTTCCCTTAATCCGGGAGAAAGAACTTCCATTGTAGGAAATTATCCGCTTCTTGATGTTACTTTATTTCATGTTCCAAAGAAGAGTTTCTCAATTTCTGTCATAATAGTGGAATTGCTTAAGCACATTATACAATAAGGAAATCCTAAGTTAAACTTGTATTGTCTCTTGGGTTTTGCAGGCCAAGACTTTTCCTGGATCTCTTTCAAATAAAGCTCTTGCTGTAGTTGAAGCTTTGGAAGGAAAGGTCCGTTCTTGGTTGTTTGAACCTGGTGCTTTTCTGTTTCCGGAACCTATCTGAATTAACTAATCGTGAATCTTGTGCTGACGATTCAATTTAACGTTTGCTTGTTATTTCTATTTTATACAGTGATTGATAGTTTTCTTAATAATGAATTAAGGTTGCACCCTTAATTAGTGGATTCAGAACTTTGTTTTGGATCTTCAAATGCTTCTGTTTTTGCAGATTTTTCATTTTATACATTTAATTATTTCTTCTGAAGGCCACCATTAAGCAGTCAAAACCTGTTCAGTTTCTAGCTTGACATCTTAGTATCCATTTCTTATTCTTTGTATGCAATGGGCCAGGAAGAGCTTGATTATTTTTACCTCACCCATCAATAAATGAAGTAGTTGAAAGCTTAGAAATGTCTCTTAAGGAATTTTTGTTTATTTTCAATCATTATAATTTTTATATTTTCTTTTCTGCATGGTACTTAATCAAAAGGTTTTGTATATATTGAACTATTACTCAAATATTGAATGTTCTGCGTGGCAGCGGGTGGAAACATTCATGACTGCTCTAAGAGACATTGCAGAAGAGAGGTAGATGCATGCTTATTTGTATTTGTGATGAGTTCCATGAAGCATTTCTTTTCCCTAGAAGTTAATACCCAGGTTTTGCTTTCATTTTCTAGTGGCTTGCTCGTGAAAAAGCTGGACAAGAAATTGGAAAGAACACTTCTGCATGCATATCAAAAGGTTTTCTTCTTGTATAAGGATTTGTCAAAGTTATTATCCACAAATAGCTAGATTCATAACTTGATCTTATGGAAATGAAAATTACCTTTTCGGGTTTTTTTTTGGTAATTCCTCCCTCATGTGTTCTCTTTGTGTCATTTTCAGGATTTGGTGTCTCAAGTTTCTGCTGAGATGGATCCAGTTTCTCTTTTAGCAAAAGTTGTTTCCCTGATTTATGTACAGGTCAGTTAATTTTAGTGCTATCAGCTTAGACATATAGTACACACATTCATGCTTCATGTTCCTTGCCCTATTCAGTAACGTAAATTTTCTTATAAGTAGGTTCACCATAAAGCTCTTCAAGCACCTGGAAGGGCCATTGCTGTGGCTGTTTCACGGCTGAAGGTATGTGTTTACAAGAAAATAAGTGGCTTTTCTGACAAGTGCTCATAGAACTTGAGCATATAGGTGATTATCTTAGCAGAGTGTGGTGACAAGATATAACTGTGTCTCCACTCTTTTCCTAACTTAAGTTCTTATGCTAGATTCATTAGGTTTCATATGAACATTTCAGTATTTCAACTTTAAACAAGACTCATCTTACACACAAACCAATTATAATTTTAAATTTGCAAAAAGAAGTCATCTTTTTCAATAAATTTTAATTGTGGTGATTATCTTTTATTTTACTTTAATATGATTTATTACACAGGATTTGTTGAGTAGTAAGTTCCAATGTTTGACTCATCACTAAAACAAATTTTTTAAAGAGAACTTAAGGAACCTAACACAACAAATTGCAGCTAAGTTTTAACTTCTTCTAAATATCCTTATCAGAGTTCCTAAGATTGATTTCCCATTTGAATTTTGAATAGAAGGGTACATTGATAAACATAAACATATCCTCTCCTTTTCTTTCCTACTAGCAATATATCTGATAAAAAGGAAACTTCCCTTTCTGTTTACTCTTAGACAACAGACACGTCCCTTTTTCTTGTTTTTCTAAGGATAAGGACACAATATGAGCTCTGCTAAATGCTTCAGTTAGGTGATTCAAATATCACTGAGCTTGAATGGTGCTCCTGTATTTGTGTGCATATTGTTTCTATACTGTGTCCCTAATAACTACACGGTATTTTCAGGATAAACTAGATGATTCAGCCCACAAGATCTTGACAGATTATCAAACTGCAACAGTGACCCTCTTAGCACTAATATCTGCTGCAAGTGGAGATGTGAGTAGACATTTTACATTTTTCTTGTCAGATTCATGGGGTAGGAGTTATTTCTTGATTACAATTGATCCATAAATTTCAGCCTTTTTGTAGCACTTAATTGCTATTTTTTTCGTCAAGGTTTACATAATTAGTAGAACATTTGGAATGATAAGTTGGATATGTTCTGCTAATTGATCAAGTGTACGAATGGATGAAATGGTTTACTTTTTTTTTTTTTTTTCCTTTTTAATTCTTAATTCTTTTGCTAGTCATTGTACTCATTACCTAATGTAAGCAATCTCTGTTTACATCAGGGAGAAGATTGTACATCTGATAGAATTTTGAGCAAAAGGGAGCTGCTAGAAAATCAAATGCCTGCACTCAAAGGCCTGGTTTTAGGCACCTCAAAATCTTGACTCTGGCTCGAATACAAGTTTCTGAAAGTGAAATGAACCTTTGAAAGAAGCCTTACAAAAGAGGTTTCAGACAGAGAAATGCATCTTTTCCTTGAAGATGTTTGTGGAGTGGTTGTCTCTCCCAGACTGATAAGAATAGAGAGATCCAGGAAACTAGAAATGCTTTTGAGTCGTTTCGTTTTTGCTTGAGCTGTGCTTGAAGTATGTGGTATTTGATGTGCCTATTGAGCTATGAGTTTGTGCAAATTAGAGATTAGCATTGAGATATTCCGAAAAGCAAAAAAAAAAGGAAAAAGAAGAGATTAGCGTTGAAAATATTGTTTCTACATCCATATAACTTGTAAAAGAAGTTGAAAAGAAAAGGCATACAAATTAGTAGATCCCTTGTGGGGAACATAGTTGATCTTCAATTTGGTCTGCATGCTGCAGTTTATCAATGCGGTTCATTTCTTTGGTATATTTTGCATGCTCTATACTAAACTGCCCTAATTTCATAAAAGCCATACAAACCAGTCTCCCTCACCTTGTTCTTCCTCTTTACTGATTACCAAATGTTAACGTCTTCTACTTCAGTCTTCGATGTGTTGGGTACCCATTGGCCAAAAAGGAAAACCAAACCTAAAGGAAGAAAGCAAATCAATTTCATGGTGTCTTTGATGATTTAAAATGTGGTTCCGCATAAAGATAATGATGGCATGCAAGTCCAAAATTCCTTATGCCCTCTGTCTCTTCCGTTTGATCATTTAAGAAATCAGATGTTTGGGTTTTCTGCTGGAACATGGACAACTGGTCATTACGCAAGACGCATCAGTTGAAGATAATGGGAGCATGAAATTGAAACTGCATGCATGTGATGTGACATAGCTGCAACCAGCCATTGGTGCCAATGTAGAAAACCCACTTTAGGATAACATAGGCTAAACTGCTGAGACTATCCTCTTGAAACGTCACCAAAACCCCCAATTAATCATGTATTTTCAACATTTGTAGAAAACAATAGAAATCTGGTGCTTGTCTAGGCGTCACTTCAACTTCAATTTGAGTCTTACTAACAAAAATCCAAAGACTATCGTGTACCTTCAACTTTCAACGGCAAAAGTGAAACAAAACACCTTTCAATTAGTGATATAAGGCTTCGAAACATAAGATTCATATCCCTTAACAAAAAGGGCAATGTTAACAGCAGCCTCACAAAACTTCTCACGATCCCTTCCCGTCAGTGGTTGCACTTGATAGAGATAAGGTCAAACGCTCCTGACGCATTGAGCCCTCTTAAAATCGCAGTAACTATCCGATTGATAAGCAACAAGTTTTACCTCCAATGTTACCCCTTTCAGCTCAATGTTATAGGCAGCTACTTTAGGCAACAGTTCTCATTCTAACAGTTTAATTGGTTGCTATTGCCCCACATTTTAGTAAAAAAGAAACACGTAAGAGATTGATTGGCTGAACACTAACAAGATCTGTAAGACAATTGCTTACAATAAAACTGATTTATGTTCTAATGAATGAAATCCATAAACTGAAACTTTACATTCTAAATAGAAAATGATTGTCAATGCTGCGGTAAGACCGGTCTCTTCTCCAACGCCTCGTACTGCAAGACAAAATTATCCTGCAACCAAAATAGACGTTCAACACAGGGAACCAAAATTTGTCAAATTACGATACAATAAATGGAATATGTATCAATCAGTTCAAACCTTTCGGCTCGTTTCAAATGTGTTAGGATCAAAGCAGTGATAAGATCCTCTCTCATAAGTGTTTGTCTTGACGAGTGGCTCCATGTTGGGGACCCTTATGAACCATAGACGATGCTCCTTGTGATAAAACCAGCCTCTATTATTGCTGCCAACAACAGACACCATACTGCATTTAGTACAACTAACCATGCCTTGATATAAATTACAGAAGTTCACGACACTCCACATCATCAAACAAAGAGCACATAGGATTTTTTTTAGCATGATTTTATGATAAGGTAAAAATAAATAAATACTCCACTACAAGCTCTTGATGGACAAAAAATCATGGATTTTATGTTTTTTCTCTATATGAAAAGTGATTCAAGGTATATTCATACCGGGAGGGCAATAGAACAAATTTATAAACAAATGAAAGCTTACAGTTCATTGGCAGCATATAGTTGCGCTTCATCTTTGGGCATGCTGCAAAACACAATATAATGACTCCGTGAGTTCGATACTTTAAAGACATGAAAAGAATTTGAAAGAGGTCCAACAAGAAGCACCTGTAAAAGATATAAAACAACGTTTCCACGGAAAACTTTGAAAAATACCCTTGCTGCAGCCACCCAAAATGAGATTAGAGCACAGAGGGACAATATACAGGAAGATGATTGAATTTTAAAAAAAAAACAATCAAAGAAAAAACAGCTCACATGTAGTGCAGGCGGTTGTTTAGCATAATAACATTGTGGAACACTAAACTCTGGGTCACCCTTAGCTGGCTCGTCAGACCATGGAGAACCAAAAGTCTTGTGCAGATTTTCTGTTGAATTCAAGTTTAACCCAAGCGTAGTCAAATCAATCCCAAGTGCAAGGGATGTCAGATCAGGATCACTCATCCTTATCACACTTAACAACCCAAGCAAACCAAATGGGTCTGGAGCCGATTGCGCTGTCTGCATTGATTTCATTCCCTGATCCCTAAATGATTGATTGACAGCTGACATCTGCTGCAGGCGAAACTGGGATTGATTTTGGTGTTGTTGATACTGCTGGATGAGCTGGTCATAGGAACCCATACCAGAAACTGTATTTGCAGAATTTAGAGATCTTAATCCAATTCCTGGAGGTCCACTAGTCTGAAAGAAAAAACGTTCTTCAGGTATTAGATCGTGCAATTACTCAAGAATATAAATAATTGCCTATAATTCAAGCCTTTCCCAATGTGGAGATGTAAAACCATTTCCCTTTTCCAGCTTTACTAGAATCAATTTATTTGACCAACGTATCATTTCAAATCAGTTCAAATCAACAAATTAAATTTAAAAAAGAATTTCAATAACTGAACCTTTCAACATTAATGATTTCCAATACTGGGTTCATAGAGAAATCTCCACTGCAATCTAGCCCAAAGAGAAATCACATTATAACATAACAATTTGTAGAACCAAACTAGCTCACCTGTGAGTGATAGGTTGATGATGGGAATATGTCTGAACCATGCAAATGGAGAAGATCCTGATTGTTTACTTGCGAAAAGGAGACACCACTACTGCTGACTGATGGAGCATGTTGTTGTTGTTGTTGCTGTTGGGGCCGATGAGAAGAATAAGTCCCCCCCAAGTTAAATCCAGCGGACCTTCCCATCTACAAAAACAATATACAGGATGAGAACCCACTGAGAATAACACTTGGGAGCAAGTACTTATACGAAGGAAAGCAAAAAAAAAAAGGGAAACTGAAAGGACTCTTATTTTATTTAGAGTTTAGAACCCACTGAGAAGTGCTGAGATTGCATCATTGACACAGTATTGTCATGAAGTTGCTCTTTCTGGTGCATATCCATTGCATATTCAGCATTACCACCTGCATAAGATCTAATAATAAGGTCAAAAATCCACAAATAGGCACGCTACCTCACCTACAGGAATGTTTCACGATTATCAACAATATGTATGTCCCATGAAAATAACAGAATGCTAATCATAACAAGTCCATCCAGACACTACATTCTCTCATAAAGAGATCAGCATATTGGCAAACGGCGAATCATTTACAAAGCTCTGTTAACTATATTTAATAGAAAAGAATTGATTCAATTTCAGAAATACTCAAGAGGGTGTTTCAAGATAATACAATGGAGGGTGTAGTAATTGACTACAAGAAGAATAATCCTTTCCAATACTACTATTTCCAACAGTTTTGGGAGCATGTTATTCATACTTGGGGATACATATAATTCCTGTTTGAGAGAGAGGGGGAGAGAGAATCAGAAAAAGGTGAGTGCAAGTTCGGAATACCATGAATTATACATAAAGTTGGGGAATAAGAAGGTAAAATACCCAAAATGACACGTCAAAGATATTCACATCTGCAAAGCACCTTATTGAAATAAAATTTTCAAAACATTAGTCAAAGGCAACACTTAAAATATGCAACTGTAAATCATGCCAATGCAGGTGCAGACCTTCAAGGTTTTCTCCTGGGTTAGATTTCTGGTATAAAATGGTTTGAGAAAATATATATATAATGGAGAGAAACCACTTTGTAAAAGTAGGACTAACATTTACTATAAACCAATTTGTGTTATAATAATAACAATAATAATTTATTGAATATATCGCACCTTTAAATCCCGGTAAAGCCGGAAAATCTTCATTTTGGATGCTGAACTCTTGATTCTGTTGAACAATAGGACTAACACCAAGACCTTGTTTTCGCAATGAACCTGAAAATTGCTATATTATATTCCAATTTCAGGAGAAAGAGGAGACATGCGAAACAGCGTCATCTATCTTACTAACCCAATTGCCCTTGAGGCCCTCCCGCAGAACTAGGACGACTTGTTAATTGAGGGAAATCATTGATGTCAAAAGGAGAACTGTCATTAGAATTCACATCATTCAACATTCCCATAGAGCTCAAATTATTCACTTGTACGTGGCTTTGAGAAAGTGGACCTCCAGCATTAGGATAAGAACTTCCTAGCATTGAAATTACCTGTGGAGACCCTGAAACCAGAAAATGTCAACCATGCAAAAGATGTGTAAGTAAAACATGACGGAAAATCAAGAAAATGCATTTTCAGCACCAAGAAGCACCAGACATGCATGTGCCATAATAACCAATACATCTCCGTCTGGTAGTTTTTGGACTGATATTAGAACCCAGAACAGGCAGAATAGCCAACCTGTTGTTCAACAGTTTAGCAGACTGCACACAAGTAACAACAATCTTTGACAGGATTTGAAGCATTTACTAAATTTATACGCAAACAAAGAACATCAAATCTTACAAGAACCCAAGTCATATCAGTTTCATTGATAACAATAGTCCTAAAGGTCCTAATGCCTAAAGGAAGGATTAACCTTTCAATGACTAATGTAACAGAGCATAAATGCACTTCTAACTGATTCTACTGGCATAAAAGAATTCAGACAGCAAGTTAAGGTAATATACCTTGTGGTAGCACACTACTCATCAAGCGATTCTGCCCTTGGACGGTTAAACTTCCAGAACCACTATTTGCACCTAAATTTAGACGAGAAGCGAGACCAGGCACTGACAAGCCTCCACCAGAGCTGATACTCCTCCCAATGTTGCCTCCACCAACCATGTTTCCCACAGAACTCGTAATCCGAGGACCTGCATTTCCCAAAATTGGGGACACACCCAATCCTGGAACAGCATTCCAGTTACCAATTGCAGCAGATGTAGGGAGAATCCCAGGAATAGAACCGCCAATTCCATTTGTGTTACTACTAAATCCAGGGTTTCCTACTACACTTATACCTCCTCTATTAGTGACTCCTGAATGTCCATGGGAGCTTCCATGAGATAACTACAAAACAGATTTTTTAAAGGAAAAAGAAAAGTGCAATGAGGTAGAGTAGAGAATAACAATAAAAACAGGAGGGGAGAGAGAGACAGAGCAGTTCATTGATTCTGTCAACATTCTCAAACTACAATTAGCAAATGGAATACATATCCATGTACCTGAGACAAAGCAACAGGAAGATTATTTGATGTGAACCGTCCACCAGAAAGGCTTCCAGTTGGTTGTTGGACTCCCCCAGAAGGAACATTATTTAATGTTGAGTTTCTTGATGCTAAAGTACCTTGCATGTTGGGAACATTGAAGCTTCCATGAATGTTATTGAATCCCTGAATAGGTCCTGCAGAAAGAAACTTTCAATTCCACTAACTTTGAAACTAACACAAGAAAATCCAGCAATAAAAACCCACCTGTGTGATGAAAAACAGGAGAAGCAGCACCAGACTGACCAGAGAAAGATGTAGCAAATCGCCCACTACTGTCTGGAAGATTTGAGGCTGATCCGTTTAGAGAAGACTGTGCCAAATTCACAAAATATGTGAACAAATTATTCATCACATACAAAACATCAAATACATAAGACCGCTATTCATCTTAATTCTTAAACACCACAACTGCAACAATACCCATACAGAATACAACATTTGCCACAATCTCTCAAAACAATTCCAATCACCAAAACTAAATCAAGATTGTTCCCAACAGTAAATAGTTTGAAAATAAAAGTTTCTCACATAATGCCCAAAAAAATATAGTCCATCATGCAAAACATACCACTGCTAAAGAAAGATACATTCATGAAAAGGCTGCAGATTTAGAAACAAAAACATTCACAATCATCGTCTGCTCCTAAACTACATGCGAAGATAGCAAAAATCCAAAAGAGCATCTCAGAGAAATGTTAAAATTTAGAGAGAAAAAACACACATCCAAGTGCTTGAAAATATACATGAACAAACATAAAATCAAACATTTCTTTCTAAAAAAAACAAACCAGAGTTCAATCCCTAAACAATCCAAAACATAATGTAAATAGACCGATTTGTTTAAAAAAGAAAGGCATTCTGAGTTAAGATGACACTCTTGATATGTTACTAAAAAATTTGCTACTTCAAAGTAGTTATGTGGACAAAAGACAATACATTAAGTAACCCCGACATTGCATGAGCTTCAAAAGGTTATGCAAAAATCATTCCTTGCCGAGAATAACCCAAGCTCTTCTCTGTGAAGAAATAACCAATAGCCTGAAAAAGACAACATGATTGTAAGAGATAAGACTAAAGACTAGAAAGATAAATAAATCATTAGGAGATGTCAAGAAACTATCAACAAGTATAGCATGAAATTAACCCAAATGCTGCAACTAATACAAATGCACAATTCAAAACTATCAACCAAGCGAAACAGATGCATCCATACCAACCTGTTTGATCTTTAAATTTCAAAAACTTGGCATCAACTGAAGTACAAAAAAAAAATACTGAGAGATACAACAACCAACACACAGAAGAATACGAGAATTTACATCAATACAACAGTTATAATAAGAATCATACAGGTCTTAGGTTCTTTCATTACCTTAAAACTCCATCAAACAAGGTTTCATTAGGCAAGGAATTGACTAACTAAAGTCAGCTTTACAGAAAGTCCATATCTTATTGCTTTTTTTCCATTTTGCAGGACCTATATGTTACTAATGCAATATCTCCAACAACAAAAAGTGTCCAAAATTTTGATGAACCCTCCACTTCCAATATGCAAATTAAAGTATCAATTAAAATAAGGTTGTGTGCGGGATATACAACTATAACAACATAACAAATCAGGATGATACGTACATGCACACAGAGATGGTCTTTTCAATTTCCTTAAGGAGAAAAAATAAGCTATGGAATATTTTAAGGTGAACAATTCCAAATCTGCAAATAACAGAGTTCCTAAACAACTCTCTAATATGTCCGTACTCACTACAGAGAGAATGTGTAAAACATCACCCCATTTCAATATGAAAACACAACATATCAATGGAGTAATATGCTTCACCAGGATTAACTCATCTAATTTCAAAACTGTCCATAAACTAATCCCATTTTCGGTTACTGAAAAATTCAAAGACAATCAGTAACTTTGGAGTTGAATCCTTTTTTCTCTGAGACCAAAAAGAAGAAAAGATCTCCACGCCATAATTAGGCTTGGTCGACGTAAGCCACAAATTTAATGTATAGCATAAAGCATAAATTCCACTACTTTCTGGTTTCTTCATTTGTCCAGATTTTCTCTACAGCCAAACAAAAATGTGCAAAGTGCAGCAGTCTCGGTCATTTTTATGTTTAAAATCTTAAAAACAAAGAACCTCTTTCAAAAACCCTAGGAGAGAGAATTAAGTTGATCTGGCACCAAAACCTAAATTTGCTCACAGTCACAGGCACGAGGATCCACAAAAGCGGAACGAACTCAGAAAGATTGGAGATCGAACTCGGAACGAGTCGGGATCGACTCCGACTCGGTAAGAGAGTGAGGGTCGCTGAGAAAGAGAGAGAGTGTACCTGAGGAGCAAATCAGCGATAGCGAGGGTTCGGTCTGAGTCAAACAGTGAGTTTGATTGCCGAGAGAGAGAGAGATGAAGGTAAAGAAAGATTTTCGATGATAAAGTATAGCGGAGGATGAAGGGAAAAATTGAATGCGGCGTCGAGTAAGCGTGGATGGAATGGGCCTCTCTTTGTGACCTACGTATTGGAGGACCTATTGGATCTATTGGCCTTGGTGGCCACGGTGGAGCGTATTAAAAGAGAGTACTGTAGTTGTGTCTATTGGCCAAAAAAAATTAATGACTAAAATGGGAAAAAAAAAAATATAGAGTACATAAAATTACAAAAGGAGATCAAACATGTTAAAAGTTAATTAGTTATGTTTTTTTAAAAAAATTAAATAAAGCTGACATGGCAACGTAGAGACCAAGTTAAGCTGGAGTCCTAGAATGTAGGAGTTGTGGTTGAGTCTGTTCACCACATTCAAATTTGCTTCCGTTGCTTAAGGTAGTTGAACTCCACGAACCTGCACTTGTTGTGTTAGTGGTTATCGTGGAGATTATTATTTTGTATTTAAGTTGTAAGCTTTGTTTTCAATTTATGCTAAGTGAAGAAAATTGCAGTATTCAAGAACTGTGAAATACATTTGTTCAAGCATCCTTTTTGCGTTTAAGTTTATTCCAGTTTTCAACATCTGGTATCAGAGCTCCTTTTGGGCCTGAACAAACTTAAGAAAAAGGGTGAAAGATTGTGTCTTGCAGCAACAAGAAACAATGGCAACTGACAAAGCCACTGAGAGTTTTGTTCAACCAGCGATTCCACGGTTTGATGGTCACTACGACCATTGGAGCATGCTGATGGAGAATTTTCTCAGGTCAAAGGAGAACTGGAATCTTGTGGAATCAGGACTTGACTCCCCATCAAAGGGAGTTGTGTTGACTGAACAACAACAAAATAGGGTTGCTGAACAGAAGCTGAAGGACTTGAAGGTGAAAAACTACCTTTTCAGGCACTTGATCGATCTATCTTGGAGACTATACTTGAGAAGGAGACCTCCAAACAAATATGGGATTCTTTGAAAAAGAAATATGAAGGGTCAGAGAAGGTAAAGCGTGTAGTGCTTCAAACTCTAACAAGGAACTTTGAAACTCTACAAATGAAATCAGGTGAGTCCATCACTGATTTCTTTGCTAGAACCCTGGGAATAGCAAGCAAGATGAGATCAAATGGTGGCACCATGGAAGAAGTCAAAGTTGTGGAGAAAATTATGAGATACTTGACTCCAAAATTTGACTACATTGTCTGTTCAATTGAGGAGGCAAAGAATGTTGCTGAGTTATGAGTTGATGAACTACAAAGCTCTTTGTTAGTGCATGAACAAAGACTTAACCGCACCATTGCCAGTGAAGAACAAACAGCTTTGAAAGCTTCCACTCTTTATGAGCCCTCAAGTTCTCGAGGAGGAATAGGTCGTGGAAGAGGTGGACATAGTAGAGGAAGAGGTGGTCGAGGCCATCGCGGTGGTGGACTGTTTGGACATTGAGATGATAGCAAGTCATCTCATGTTTTCAATAGAGATAATGATTCTGAAGAAAAAAAGGAGTATACCACTTTGATCAGTCAAAAGTGGAGTGCTATAGATGTGGAAATTTTGGGGTTACAAGAATGAGTGCTACACGAAGTTACCAAAGGAAAAATGAGAAAAGTCAAACTTTGTGAAGAAGGAGGAAGAGACACTTTTGATGGCTTTTCATGCACTGACAGAGATTGATTAGGAGACATGGTATGTGGATACGAGTTGCGGCAATCACATGAGTGGGTGTAAGTCTTCCTTTATTAATTTGGATGAAAGCTTTCACACGGTAGTAAGTTTTGGTGACAAATCAACAATGAAAGTGATGGGTAAGGGAGATATTCAAATCAGAACTAAAAATGACTTTATTGAAATTATCTCAAATGTTTTTTTTATTCCTGATTTGAAGACAAATTTGCTGAGTGCTGGTCAATTACAAGATAAAGGTTACAGGATTGCAATCTATAAAGGAGAGTGTGAAGTATACGATCCAAAAAGAGGCTCCATTGCTGTTGTAAAAATGTCTTCCAACAGATTGTTTCCTTTAAAAATCAAGACTGTGCAGCAAGACTGTGCAGGCTTGCCTGCTTGCCAAAGAAGATGACCCGTGGAGATGGCACTACAGATATGGCCATTTGAACTTTAATGGTTTGAGAACACTTCACCAGAAAGGAATGGTCATTGGCTTACCTGAGATAACTCCTCCATCAAAGGTGTGTGAAGAATGCATCACTGGGAAGCATCAAAGATTTCAAGTGGCAAGGCAGCAAGGGCTCAATCAATCCTTGAGATGGTTCACTCTGATCTATGTGGACCAATAAATCCCATCTCAAATGGTAACAAGAAATATTTCATCTCATTTATTGATGATTTTAGTAGGAAGACATGGGTCTATTTCTTGCAGGAAAAATCAGAAGCATTTGAAGCATTCAAAAGCTTCAAAGCTCTAGTTGAAAATGAATCATAAAAGAAGATTAAAACACTAAGAACTGACTGTGGGGGAGAGTATTGTTCGAAGGAGTTTGATGCATTTTGCAAAGAGAAAGGCATCAAGAGACAGCTGACCACTGCCTATACACCACAACAAAATGGTGTAAGTGAGAGGAAAAATCGCACCATTCTCAACATGGTTCGAAGTCTGCTAGTCAAAGGAAGAATTCCCAAAAAGTTTTGGCCTGAAGCTATGTTGTGGTCAGTTCATATCTTAGTCAGAAGTACCACATTTTCTATTAATAATATGACTCCTCAAGAAGCTTGGAGTGGATTGAAGCATGCGGTTGATCACTTCAGGGTGTTTGAGTGCATAGCATATGCACACATTCCTGATAAGAAAAGAAAGAAGTTGGATGACAAAAGTGAAAAATGTGTTTTCCTTGGTGTAAGTGAAGTAAGTGAAGTCTCAAAAGCTTTCAAACTGTACAATCCAGTGACAAAGAAGATAGTGGTAAGCAAGGATGTGATATTTGATGAAGACACCATGTGGAATTGGTCTGCGAACAGATCGGTTCAACAACAAATTCCAATTGATGATGATTCAGACAAGAAAGATGTAGCAGCTTCTGAAACTCAAGCCCAGCAACCACCTCAACCTGAAGTTCAGTCATCTCAACAGTCTGAAGAAGAGGGATAAAATCTGAGAGATGAGAACTCAAGGAAGAGGTCAGCATGGATGATGGATTACGATGTAAGTTATTCAAGTTATGATGATGAAAATGCTCACTTTGCATTATTTGTAAACAATGATCCGATCACATATACTGAGGCTGTTAAAGAGGAGAAATGGAGGGAAGCAATGGATAATGAAATCAAGTACATTGAGAAGAATCAAACCTGGGAGTTAACTGATCTTCCAAAGGGAAAGAAAACCATTGGTGTTAAATGGGTGTTTAGAACAAAGTTGAATGAAAAAGGTGAAGTTGACAAGCACAAAGCTCGTTTGGTAGCTAAGGGCTACAAGCAGAGGCAGGGCATTGATTACAAAGAGGTGTTTGCCCCAGTTGCAAGACATGACACGATCAGGTTATTGATCTCTCTTGCAGCCTAAAATTCCTAGTCAATTTTTCAGTTAGACGTGAAGTAAGCATTCTTGCATGGAAACTTGCAAGAGGAGGTGTACATTGATCAACCACCTGGTTATGAGATAAAAGTAGAAGAAGAGAAGGTGTTCAAACTGAAAAAAGCACTCTATGACTGAAACAAGCACCTCGAGCTTGGTACAGTAGCATAGATGCTCACTTTGCCAAAGCTTGGATTTCACAAATGTCCTTTCGAGCATGCGCTTTATGTCAAGATTGAGGAAGGAGGTAAACTTCTCATGGTATGCTTGTATGTTGATGACTTGATATTCACTGGAAATGATGCTAAAATGTTTGATGAATTTAAGAAGTCTATGATGATGGAGTTTGAAATGACTGATATGGGATTAATGCACTATTATCTTGGAGTGGAAGTCATTCAATCTACTGTTGGTAATTTTATCTACCAGAAAAAGTATGCGCATGACATTCTTAAAAGGTTTCAAATGGATGATTGCAAGCCATTTGGAACTCTAGCTGAACTCGGCTTAAAGCTATGCAAAGACAAAGGTGGAAAGGAGGTTGACAGTACTTTCTATAAACAGATCATTGGGAGTCTCATGTACTTAACATTCACGAGGCCTGACATCATGTATGCAGTAAGTCTAGTGAGCCGATATATGGAAAAACCAACTGAAATGCATCTCAATGCAGCAAAGAGAATTCTAAGGTATGTAAAGGGGACAATTGATTATGGTGTATTTTACAAAAGGGAAGATGATTCTATTTTTGTTGGGTACACATATAGTGATTATGCAGGTGATATAGATGATCGTAAGAGAACTTCCGGTCACACATTTATGCTCAACTCTGGTGCAGTATAGTGGTCCTCAAAGAAGCAACAGATTATGACACTTTCCTCCACAGAAGCTGAATTTGTAGCAGCAGCTGCGAGCTCTTGTCAAGCTATGTGGCTTAGAAAAATGTTTGAAGTGCTTGGTGATGTTCAAAAGGGACCAACGACCATCTACTGCGACAACATGTCAACTATTAAGCTATCAATGAATCCAGTCATGCATGGGAGAAGTAAACACATTGATGTTCGTTTTCATTTTCTGCGTGATCTGTGCAGAGATGGGAAGATTGTACTGGAATATTGCAAGAGTGGGGAGCAGGTTGCAGACATCTTAACTAAGCCTTTGAAGCAGCCTGTATTCGAGAAGCTGAGAAGCATGTTGGGAGTTTGTTCACTTCGAAGCATTGAAAAGGAAGATGATTATGTGATGGTGGAGAAATCCTAAATTGTTTTTCGTAAAAATCAGTTTAAGGGAGAGTGTTAAAAGTTATTTAGTTATGTTTTTTTAAAAATTAAATAAAGCTGACATGGCAACGTAGAGACCAAGTCAAGCTGGAGTCCTAGAATGTAGGAGTTGTGGTTGAGTATGTTCACCATGTTCAAATTTGCTTCCGTTGCTTAAGGTAGTTGAACTCCACGAACCTGCACTTGTTGTGTTAGTGGTTATCGTGGAGATTATTATTTTGTATTTAAGTTGTAAGCTTTGTTTTCAGTTTATGTTAAGTGAAGAAAACTGCAGTATTCAAGAATTGTGAAATACATTTGTTCAAGCATCCTCTTTGCGTTTAAGTTGATTCCAGTTTTCAACAAAACAATCATATGAATTTGTTTATGTAGCTAAAAAAAGCAAGAATTTTGTATTTCAAAATTTAAGAATGCATTTGCTGGTTTAATTAGAAAATAATTTTTGACAACAGCTAAAAAAAATTTCTCACCCACTCGTAGAGGCTCACTTAGTCTCACCCACATTCATCCTCTCTTTTTCTCACTTTTCCTCCTGATCTCTATCTAGTTCATTCTTGGATTTGATGATCTCCCTCTAGTTTTATTGGTCGGCGGTGGTGGTTTGATGGTGATGGTGGTGTCGGTGGTGATAGTGATGGTGGTGTCGATTGAGTTCAATTGGGTGGTGGTGAGATTGGATCTATGGTGGCGATTGTGGTTTAAGTCACGAAGTTTGATGGTAGTGATTGTTGTTCTAGTGGCCATGGATATGTTGAAGAATGTAATGTCCCACATCATTGAGAAAGTAAATACAATATATAATGAGTGATTCGACTACTAATACCATTGAGACATTTTGTGATAAAATCTCACACATATTGGGCTTTTTAGGTGGTTAAGTTTGAACAATATCGGTGTTGCTAGTAATGGGTCGCTTGCACTGACAAACCCACATAGGAGTAAGGAAGTGCATCCTCGCCGAAAAAGGCCAATAAGGTGTTGTATTTGCCCCTTTGCTCTAGCACCCACCAACTGCTCAAGGAATGTTCTTGTTTTGTTTTGTTTTTTTAAAGTCTTGTCAAAACGACATCGTTTTGGATCGGAAAAAAAAAAAAATTTTTTTTTTTAAAAACCTTCATATGAAGGAGTCTTACTGTCGCACGGAACAGAAGCCTCCCAATTTCAAGATTGCACGATGCTCCCAAATCCCAATTTGAATATATCAGTGACTTGGAGATGGAGACGGGAGTCCTTCCCTGGTTTTAAACTTGAAGAAGCTTGCGTTGTCGAGTCAATGTCTGGTAAGTGCAAGGTAACAAATGGCCAATATCTTTCCGCGTAGTTTTACAAATTCAATTCATCTTTAATATAACACTATATTTTGGTTCATACTATGCAATCTAATTGTGAGAGTTTTTGTTTAATTCGTACTTGATTGAAACCAACTTGTTTGTTGATCTAATCATTTTACTGTGGTAACTAGTTTTAATTTCGTGTTTTTTGTTTTCATAATATGTTTTCTATTATTTTTTATTTAGTCCCTTGGGCAGTATCAAAACAGTTACTGCCCCTCTGCTGAAACATTTTCTTGGATCTGCCACATGTTCTAGTTTTTTGTTTTTTGTTTTTATAATATGTTTTCTATTATTTTTTATTTAGTCCCTTGGGCAGTATCAAAATAGTTACTACCCCTCTCCCGAAACATTTTCCTGGATCCACCACTAGTCGCTTATATGATGGTGGTCTATTCCAACTAACCTCTCATTGTTTATGCACTATTCCAAACACATCAATTTTGTCCCTATTCTTCAAGTTGGATAAATGTTATCTCCATCCTTTTATCCCACACATCAATCTCATCCATGAAGTCAATTCTAGCATCGTGCTTGCAGCTTGTGAAATGCAAATTTTATTTGATAGTTCTTGTGGATGGGTGGAAAACATATTTAAGAATTTTCAAACACAACTAATTATGAATACAATTTTGGCTCAATAACAACTATAAACAAAAGGGAACTTGAACAACTCAATACTGTAGTGGCCTTTCTTCAACTTGTGAAATGCAAATTTTATTTGATAGTTCTTGTGGATGCATGGAAAACATATTTAAGAATTTTCAAACACAACTAATTATGAATACAATTTTGGCTCAATAACAACTATAAACAAAAGGGAACTTGAACAACTCAATACTGTAGTGGCCTTTCTTCAACCTGTTGATTTCTTATTTGCTCAGGTGTTCCTCGGTCTTCATCATTGCCTGCAAACTGATTCGCCATAACTTCTCCAAATTTACCGAACATCTGTGGGTTCTTTGGTGCTCCTTGTGGTGGTAGGCCATTAGGCATATTGACCCTACCATTTTGTCCTAAAAAATGCACAAAATTACTGAGAAAAATGTAGACGGAAACTTAACTGTAACGTAACACGCCCCGTCTAGTTAAAAATAGTAGAGATTAGGTTGTGCTGACCTGCATTGGTTGCTGCTATGGCAGCTGATCTTCGCCTTTTACTTTGGCTCATAGCACAAACAAAGATCACCACAATAACCCAGAAAACAAACAAAGCTGGAATTGCAATTCCAAGAATTAATGGTAGCTTGCTGCTTTTCTTCTTGCTGCTGCTACCAGAAGAAGGGCCTCCACTGTTATCAACTATTGTCTTACAAGACCCACCAGAGGCACACAGATTAGGGTTGCCTGACGACCTTTTTCCCCCAAAAAAAAACAAAAAAAAAATAGAAAAAAAGGCTGAGATCATAAATTTTTATAAAAAATCCAAAATTGAGAATACAAATTATAGGATGCAAACTGAGCTTATACTTACACTAACTTCAGCTTGTTATTGTTTGAAATTGTGGTCGGTATGTGTCCACTGAGTTTATTGTCTGCTAAATTCCTAATAGATGGGCAAAATTTCTGGTTAATTATGTAGAAATTAATTAGATGGAATATGATGTGCTAGGAGAAATTTTCTAGGAAAATCTCACAATTGTTTTAGATTAGGTAAGGTGCCAAGAAAATTAGGAATGGATCCACTCAAGCTGTTGTTGTGCAAGTCTCTGCAATTATCAAAAAATAATTCAAAAGTCACATAGTTAGAATTTTGTAACATAATAATAATAATAATAATAATAGGTTTTCTGCAATTTACAATTTATTTATTTTCTTATGCAACTTTCATTGTCTGAAGAGCATCCAAGGAGCTGAAGTCTGGGAGTTGCCCAGAGAGGCCAAAGCCACTCAGACACCTGAAGGTTTCAAATGCATTACAAATTATAATAAATAAGACAAAAGACTTTAAATTGAGCAATAAATAAATAAATAATTACAGTGCTGTGACGCGGGATGCGTCGTCAGCAGAACAATTGACCCAATCCCATGTAAATGGGGACGGGAGGCGTGGGTCACCAGTCCATTCCTGTAGTATGCTAAACTTATCTTGCAAAGTAGCTAAACCTCTGCAACTGAGAGCATCTCCAACAGTAGTAGCAAAAAAAATTCTTCAAATTGAAGTTTGTTGACCTATGTGGCAATTTGAAGAGTCTTATTTGCTATTTCAATATTTTGTGTCTCATCAGTCTCTTCAATTCAATTAATACAATATTTGACTTTAAACAATAATAATTAATAAAATTCTTTTTAAAAAAAGATAATATTCTAGAAAATAAATAATATTTATGAAATGTACATCAAACTCATCAAGCAAATAAATGTTTTTAGTCTTTCGATACGATTTTGGTTCTCCCAAAACAAAATAAATGTTTTGAAGAGGCAAGGTCAACTTACCAGTTTTGAAGAGAGAGAATGAGGTTGCAGATTTGATGACTGAGGTTGAAGAGGCTGTTGGAGGGAATTTTTCTGATGTGGCTCACCTATTTGAGCACCCCAAAGTGATTGAAGAGACTGTTGGAGATGCTCTGATAGATCAAAAGCAAAGCCACAAAGGGAAATTTTTCATTATTTTTAATTTAATAACTAGAAAGAGCCTGTCAACGGGGTTTAGCCCGGTACAAAATGACTTTGATTCTCTAATCTCAGGGTCGAATCCTCACGTCATCATAGTTGTATGAGATATAATCAAAAAATTAAGGACTAGATTACCAACCATCTTTGCTATCAGTTCCATCCGTGATCGGACCGCTGACATAATAAACTTCCATGGCATTGATCAAAGGAGGAAGCGTTGAGTCCGAAGTAGCCACCAAAGAGAAGGAAGTGTTTGAAGAAGCACTTATGTTGGTAATGGACATCTCAGTGACACTTCCATAGACGGGAACAATGGGGCCGAGGTGAGACTTGCCGTCGATGTAGACCTCGAAGGATCGGGTTTGGGTCGAATCAAGTTGGGTTACTTCGGAGAAGTACATGATCATGTAGATGGGAACTTCAACGGGTGGAAGATCAGTGACCAGAACTATTGCTTCAGATGTTTTTGAGGTTGTTATTCCATACTGGAAAGCAGCTACAGGAGGCTGATCAGGCACGGAGGTATCAATAGTTTGTGCATCAGTTGTGACTTTTACTAGTCCATTGCCAACCTCCACTGCATCCCAAATCCTATCAAAATCATCACTTGGATACCTGAAATATTTAATATAAAGAAATTAAAGTAAGCTTGAAATAAAAAAGAAACAAAGAATATTAGGTTAGTGATCGCACAATGTGGAGAGAAATTTGTGCACCACGTCTATTCTTAAGCTTGGGTTAAGTTGACTTACAGTTTGGTCAAGTCAATTGAGTTTAGGTTGAGGGATTGAATATAGCATTTAAGTACCATGTTTACAAAAGCTTTACCCTGACCAATAATCTTAAGGTCCCTAATTTGCATGTTCACCAAATAATATATGCCAAGATTGTACTATCATGTAATGGCCCTTGTAACTCTAATAGTCTATACAAAAATTCATCTACATATTTACTTCCAATCAAAACCCAATTTTGAAAACGGATGCCATGAAGGATAAAAGTTGCCCATTTCTTATTACTTATTTACAAAACCATGCCATTTTTGTCATCCAACGATTTTTCCTAAACAATCCCTAATATCTAGCCTTTCCATTATTATGGTGTTGGTGCACTCAAAAAATGAAACCATTCTCATAATACATATAATATATGTTCATTCATAAATAATATGTATATATAGCTATACATATAATATAAACCATAATTACATATAATAATTTACCTATACATATTTTGTAGTAGGTATATTATTCATACTAGGTATATTGGATGCCATATAATACCTAAATCATAATCGTAAGTACATTAAAATTAATGCAAGTATATTGGATGTCGTATATGTAGGTATATTGGAATAGATAATTATGTACACTTTTTATAAATTAAAAACAGGTACACTTTTCATACTAGGTAAATTATTTTTCATACAAAAAAATAAAAAGATTATTAGTTATTTTTCATAGAACAAGTAATATGTACATTATTTTTCAATATAATTAGTATGTACCGTATTATTCATAAACAATTATAAAGTAAATTATTAGTCATGTATAATTCATAAAAAAAATAACATAAACATTTTTATTAAACAAACCGATTACCTAAATCTGACTTTATTGTTAAATTTAAAAAATATTTCCAAATTAATTTCTACATCCATTTGGAGATATTTCCAAATTCAACGTATGTCATTATATACAATCCAATTAAAAACGGTTTCCATATTGATTCCTACATTAATATACAAAATGCAATAATGGCTTAGCTGGGGTATTTTTGGAATCTGAAAAGTACAATAAATTAGATTTTATGCTTAATTAGGTCACTTGTTGAGTTGGATCCTAGTCATGGGTTTTTATTTATAAAATTTGGGTATTATTTATAGGAATGAAAAGTGAAGGGTTGTAGGTAAGGCAAATTGAATTTGAAGGATGTAAGCCAAATTTATTATAACATCTACATAAAGCAAAAATAAATGAGTCAAAATGCTTATTAAAACCGCTTTTGTTAGAAGCATGTTGAAGTTTTTATTAAATTTTAAGTAGTTTATTAAAAATTTCTAATCATTTCCTGAAGAAACACCTTGCAGTATGTGCTTTTTTAGAAAGCAAAACAAAGTGCTTTTAATAACTCATAAGGACTTTTTGTTTTTATAACAAGTAAAACCAAAAGTAGTTCAGCTTAGCTAATCTGAAAAACGCTTTTAACCCTTAACAAATTTCAATCTTTATCCAGGCAAAACAAAAAGAGGGAAAAAGAAACGTCTCACTCTGGTTTGGTGTCCTTAGTACTCTATCTAAGAAGGCAAACAGAAGTAGGTGAAGTAGCATATATACCTTATAGCTTCAGTTGCACCATAAGCAACCCTTCTTGTCAGAAGCATGGCATATTCCGAATCGACATAATTGTACATTTCCTAGGCCAAGCCCCGGATCTCAATCGCCGATATGAACGGAAGCTGGTTAGGCTGCGTCTGAGCAAGACAAAGCTCTATAGAATCACCTTTCGTGATATATATAACTTCATCATACACAACACCATCAGCTGAAGTTTGAATGGTGTTCCAATAGTTTCCATCCAATTGAAGATCAAAGCTAGGAGGAGCTGACTTTTTGTCATAGTTTCCATAATAAAAGCTTGCACGCACAAGTAATTGAGAGCCCTTTTCCGCTTTGATGGAGTAACAGTTTTTTTCCTAGTTGAAAACACCCTCAAGGTGCTCACTACATGCGACACTCCCTTTGTGGTTTGCACCATTTGGGACTTGCCATTTTGAACAAAGTCGTCGTCTCCTACCCATTTTATTGAATTTTCATCTGTGTAGGAATCCGATGACCCACAATCGATGCTTACAACTGCAAATGTAGCAATAAAATAGAAATTAGTTTTGATATAATGCATGCATTCACGTAAGAATGATAATTAAGCACAAAAAAGTTGGGTTATTGCTAGCCCTATTACTGATTACATCTCTCTCAAGGCATCCACATGAGACATGATAATGTCGCATGATAAATGAAAATTATTGTAATGTCACTTGTATCATACTTATTGATCACATATCTTGCAACGAATACGAAAGATGTAATCTGATCATATATAGGTATAATACAAATAAAGTAATTAGAAAATGCATTACTCACGATTAGCGGATACAGATAGAGGAGCCAGAGCAATCAGGAGCAACAACAGTACTATGGAGCTAGCCATGGTGAGCTGAGCACTGAGGAGCAATATGGGAAGAGGCACATATGATATAAATATTTTTATCAACGATTCACGGCTGTTAAGTGTAAACTCAATAAGAAGTCAAGAAAGAAGCCAAGCTGTCCATGACTTAGGAATTAAGATGAACCTTAGTGATAGTGGGTTGGGAGCTGACCCTTGGATTAAGGGCTTTGACTTACGGAGCTCTTCTTGGCCAATAATGCCACGTGGCGTGTTTTAAGGAGTTGAGTCCACTGGAAATGTCTTCTCCATTGGTGGGGATCAGATGCGATCGAGCACACATGAGACCAAAAAAGTATCAAAGCTAGACCGAATCGAATTGCAGAGTGTTTTTGTTTTGCTTAAAGGTTTTCTCTTGACGGAGCACCAATTGATTTGAGAGTATAGGTGAACCGTGGATCCTAACTTTATTGACTTTGACTTTAGTTACAGCTCTCCATTCATTTGATTTTAGGGATCCTCATGGATCAGTAGAAACAAAGAAGTAGTCAATATCAACGGCTGCTGGTGATTTTCTGGCAAAGGAAAGGAGTAGACTTTATTAAGAGCGAAGCAAGTTGAAGACTCGCGACTAAAGACCCAGCTAAGATAGCGACGACATTTCCTACGGAGATCAGTGGCTTGCTGTAATTATAATTGCTTTTATAAACAGTTGACAATAAAATTGATGTACGTGCAGTGCATGAACATGAAAACCAAATTTTGTGAATGCATTCACATGGAGAGAAAAACAAATGTTTGAAGTAATATTAGACCACATTTGAATAGCTTGAAGAAATTCTTCAATAGGCAAGACAACAATGATTTATAAGTGTAAATATGTGGCAGGCTACTAATAATACTGATCGAAACTTTTTGGTTCACATTTGAATACCACTACAAGGAACTTCTAACTTAAGTAGTTAAGAGCAGGAGCAGCTCCAGTCCATGGCAGGTTGGGCTCATGTCCGGCCCAAAATTTTGTTTAAAAAAAATGACATATGTAGCCAGCCCATTTCTCCACTCATGCCCAGCCCATTCCTCCCATTTAAACTACATATATGCAGCCAGCCAGCCAATCCTCCTGTGTAGCATCTGCAAAACATCAACTTCTCCTCTGCAAAAATCCAAAGGCCCACAAATTTTTTGAAAGTCCAAAATTTTCTCACTTTTTCCTTCTCTCCTTTTTTTTCCTTCTCCGCGAGAATTCACACTTTTTTCTCTCCCTTTTATCTTCCCTTTCTTCTTTTTCTCTCTCTTATTATTCTTCCTCCTTTCCTTCCTCTTCTTCCTTTCTATTTCTATTTCCAATTTTTTTCCTCTCATTCTGGTATCTCAAAATAATGGAACTGGCTATACTCTCCGCCAATTTTCTTCTTTCCTTCTCTCCTCTGTCTGTTTTTTTTTGCCTGACTTTGTGTGGTTTCTTTGGCCAATTTGGCTGGAACGACACATGCAAATTTTTTGTTTGTTTCACCCCTATTTATGACCCACATTGCTCAAATTTTCTAGTTTCGCCACTGGACAACAACAAATATTCTTCTCATTCTCTCCTTTTTAATTATCTTATACTCTTTAATTTGAATAGAAAATATTCTAGGGTTTACTTAGGAATGAATTCTAATTTGGAGAGTTCTAAGCCTCGTAGGGTTAAATTTTAGATTTAAATAGTGTTGTTTTCTATTGCATTGCATCGCATTTACTTTTAGTTTTTATTTTAGTTTTTGTATTTGTAGATATAGATGCACTTGAGGGTAAGGCTCATTATGTCCCCCCACTATGTGTATCCTTTTATGTTTATTAATGAAATTCACTCGTACCGTCGAGTTTAGTATATAAGTTTTGCCCGGTCGACTTTCGAATCTTGAAACCACCACTGATTAAGAGTATACATCCGAGATCTTATTTTGATTCCCCCTCCCCAATATCGGTTCGAATATACCCCTAACACAATTAAAGCTGGAATTTTTATTCCAAAAAATATGAGTTTACAAGCTGCATTATCTCAAGAGCACCCATGAAGCTGAAGTCCACTAATCACTCTTCCATTTCTCCAAGCAACTTTTCCGCTTCACAGACTAGGCCTCCATTACAAAGTCCACTAATCTTTACAGTATATGTCCTGACACCAGGTTAAAGTCCTTTTGATGATAAACCATAGAAAAGGTCCAGTGCATATTCAATTTTTCCAGCTTTTCATAAACCTTCGATAAGAATAGTGTAAATCACAATATTTAGATCCAGCTTCTTGCCTTCCATCTCCCTAAAAACTTCCATTGCCTTAGAAAGTTGCTGGGTTTTACAAAGGCCATCCAGTAAAACAGCATAAGTTTGAACATTAGGAAGATGGCCACAACCTTGCATTTGAGAGAACAACTTCTTTGCATCATGTATTCTCCCCAGTTTGCAGAAACCATCTATAAGACTGGTATAAGTAATGGTATCAGGAACTAATCCTCTACGAGGCGTTTCCAAGAAAATCATAAGTGCCTCATATCCATCCTTTTATGCTTACAATATCGATTTATCAATATGTTATAACTACGAACATCAGTCATGGGGTCCTTGCAAAGCATTAGTTCAAAAATCTTTTTCGCCTCGGCCTTGTCCATTTCTCCTCGTAAACAGTAACCATCCATAAGTGAAGTGTACGTATCTGTATTAGGTTCAGTATCCCTTTCAATCATCATTTCAACCACAGTTTGCACTTCCCCAACTATCCCCTCCTTACGAAGTTAGTCTAACAAGACATTGAAGATGTGCACATCTGGAAAGATATTTCTACTCACCATTTCATTCAACAACCTCGTAACTTCTTTCCACACTCCTAATTTGCAAACTCCATTCATCAGACAGGTATAGGTAATGACATTTGAGGCAATACCCTTTCTTATCATTTATGAGAAGAGGTTCAGTGCTGTTAGGAAAAATAAGTAAATGACTTAAAATATTTTGGAGCACTATATTAATACAGTAAGCAATATGTCTATATAAAAACAGATTATACAAATTGTAGAAAAATATAACACAGAAAGATAAAGAACACTGACTTTATTTTCAGATGGAGGCTTGCATATTGGCAATGTCCTAAAGACATAATTTTGCCCCTTCTCAGTGTTTGAAGTTCAATGGACGTCTATCTCCCAGGATTCAACTATCTAAAAATCAAGGATCCAACACTAGAACGTGAATGTGCTTCTTCTCCAAAATGCAAAGTAAGATTATGGTTTATTTTTGTACGTTTGAAATCTTGTGTATTCTCTTCTGGCTATTGGATATTCAATATTTATAATACTTATTGCACCATTTCAAACCACAAACATTTATAAATCTAATTTAATTTAAATTTAAATTGAAATGAATGTCTTATCTTTTCAATTTAAATTCTGCTGAGCAAAAATGAAAAAAAAAGTCAACTATTTTCGTTTGGGTGTCTTAATCAAATTTCCCCAGAGCTCCAAGGCCCAAGGCCCAAGGCTCAAGTCTTTGATTAATATAACCAAATCCAAAGCCAAGCGTATCGCCAAGCTCGGTTGCCCAATTCTCCAAAGTTAACCACACTTACCAAACCAATATGGTGCTTTGTTTATAAACATCTTTATAGAAGTGTAGTTTTTCGCTATGAGATAAAAGTTTCTCATTTGATTGGGTCGTAGAGGTATAAAAAGTATCTTTGTGGGATATGCAGAAAACTCTAAAGCATATAGGTTGCTTGATGTAAACTCAAATATCATTGTTGAGTCTAGAGATGTAGAATTCTTTGAAGATAGGTTCTATCATGACCCTAGTCCTAGTTCAACTCTAGAACATACTTAAGAACCAATGGTTGATACAAATCCTAGTTCATCTTCCAGTAGGAAAAGAAAAGAATAAGAAGTGGCTTCTGAACCTAGGAAAAGTCAAAGAACTAGGAAAGAAAAGAATTTAGATCATGATTTTGTTTCTTCACAAGCCATTGTGTTTCTAGTATAAGGCGATAGAAATCAAGTTCTAAATAAAATACCCATGATATTACATGTTGAAGAAGATCCTAAAAGTCTAAATGAAGCAATAACTTCAAGAGATGCTACCTTCTGGAAGGAGGCTATAGATGATGAGATGAACTCATTATTGTCAAACCAAACATGGACTTTAGTAGAATTACCACATGGATCTAAACCAATTGGTTACAAATGGGTGTTTAGAAGGAAATATAATACCGATGGTTCTCTACAAATCTTTAAAGCCAGGTTAGTAGCCAAAGGCTTTAAGCAGAAAAAGGGAGTAGACTATTTCGACACTTATGCAGATGTAGCTAGAATCACATCCATAAGAGTATTATTTGCTTTAGCATCTATATACAGTCTTTATGTACATCAAATGGGTGTCAAAATTGCTTTTTAAATGATGATTTGGATGAGGAAGTATATATGGAACAACCAAAAGGGTTTGTTCTTCCTGGAAATGAAAAGAAGGTTTGCAAATTAGTAAAATCTCTATATGGTCTAAAACAGGCTCCAAAACAATGGCATGAAAAATTTGACTATGTGATTTTGTCAAATGGTTTTAGACATAAATAATTCTGATAAATGCATTTACTCAAAATTCACAAATGAGTATGGTGTTATCATATGTTTATATGTAGATGATTTGCTAATTTTTGGAACCAAATATGAATGCTATCTCTGAAACTAAGAAGTATCTAAGTTCAAACTTCAAGATGAAAGATCTAAAAGAAGTGGATACTATCTTGGGCATTAAAGTTAAGAAGCATGATGGGGATTATGCATTGAGTCGGACTCATTATATAGAAAAATTGTTGCAGAAAAATAAGCATTTGCATATCAAAGAATCATCCACCCCTTATGATCCTAAAACCAACATGCTTGTCAATTCTGGCAGATCTGTTGCACAACTTGATTATGCTAGTATAATTGGAAGTCTAATGTATGCTACACAAAGCACAAGACCAGATATAGCATTTGCTGTTTGTAAGCTTTTAAGATTTACAAGCAATCCTAGTACACAACATTGGGAAGCAATAGGTAAAGTTTAAGGTTATCTTAAGAGGACCATTAACTTGGGTCTATTTTACTCTAAATTTCCAGCTGTATTAGAGGGTTATTTAGATGCTAGTTGGATTACTAGTGGTAGTTGTTGATGCTCAAAATGGTTCAACCAAGATTGAGTCCAACTTAGTGATGAGGTGTGGTGGATGAAGGTGAGGACCTTCGGTATGTGTATGAAGATTTGGGCAAGCGATAAATATACGTAAGACGAAGATATACATGGTTCACCCTTAATGAATGGGCTACGTCCACGGGAAGTGTATTCTCATTAATAATGTGTATTTTACATTTGTACAAGGGGCTGGGCCCAAAGATAAAGAGAAGTAGGCGAAGCCCATGACTAAATACAAAGCCCACTGTAGGGGATCTCTTTCTAAGTGGAGAGTGGTCTCCTTTTATAGGTGAGGGGAGTCTCCATCTCTTGTAGTTTTCCGATGTGGGACTCTTGGTTGCTCGGTTGAGTTCTGATGCAGACAGTAGTCCCCCAAGTTCGCGAGTAAGAAGGTACTTCTTGGTTGGGGACTTGTAATTTTAAGTGCAGGCCGAGCAACACCGTAGTTCTTCTTCCAAGTCGTATAGTGCACTATCCCAGTCCCCAGTCCCAGAGTAAGAAGGACATTGGAGGAGAGAAGTTGCAAAAAACAAACAAACAAACAAACCAAAAAAGAAAAAAATTTTGTTTTTTTGTTTTTTTGTTTTTTTTTGTTTTTTTGTTTTTTTTTTTTGTGTTGAGGTGAAAGCCACCCCAATACCTTTCAAGATGTCGTCCGCCTCGGCAGCTGGTTTTTTTTTTTTTGTGAACCCTCCTCCTAGCTTCAAAGATGGGCCTCCAAGCTTGTGTACGAAGCTTGGCCTTAGGAGTTTGTTTTGGAGCCGAGCCTTAGTTGGAGCCGGACCTTTGGAGTATGGACTAGGACTGGCATATTGGGGTGTTGGGCTAGCCCCTTGCCGAACGGCAAGGGTGGCATCATCATGGCTTTGAGGCCATTTTGGACCTCCTTTGAAGCTTGGCATGTGGTGACTTGAACCATTAAGTCCCCTGGTAAGAAGGATCTTGGATGAAGGGCCAAGCACATATGGAGATTGTGAGGTCGAGGACCGGAGTCTTGCCGAAGGTCCGAGGCTTGAGTTGAGGAGCTAGGTGCCGAAGGTCTGAGTCTTGAGCTGAAGAGCTAGGTGCCGAAGGTCTGAGGCTTGAGCTGAGGAGCTAGGCCGAGGCATGAGCTGAGGAGCTAAGTGCCGAAGGTCGATGCTTGAGTGAAGAGCTAGGTGCCGAAGGTATGAGGCTTGAGCCGAGGAGCTAGGCCGAAGCATGAGCCGAGGAGCTAGGCCGAAGCATGAGCCGAGGAGCTAGGTGCCGAAGGTCTGAGGCTTGAGCTGAAGAGCTAGGCCGAGGCATGAGCGGAGGAGCTAGGTGCCGAAGGTCGATGCTTGAGTGAAGAGCTAGGTGCCGAAGGTCTGAGGCTTGAGCTGAAGAGCTAGGTGCCGAAGGTCTGAGGCTTGAGCTGAATAGCTAGGCCGAGGGATGAGCTGAGGAGCTAGGTGCCGAAGGTCTAAGGCTTGAGCTGAAGAGCTAGGTGCCGAAGGTCTGAGGCTTGAGTTGAGAAGCTAGGCCGAGGCATGAGCTGAGGAGCTAGGCCGAGGCATGAGCTGAGGAGCTAGGTGCCGAAGGTCTGAGGCTTGAGCTGAGGAGCTAGGCCGAGGCATAAGCTGAGGAGCTAGGCCGAGGCATGAGCTGAGGAGCTAGGTGCCGAAGGTCTGATGCTTGAGCCAAGAGCTAGGTGCCGAAGGTCCGAGGCTTGAGCCGAGGAGCTAGGCCGAGGCATGAGCTGAGGAGCTAGGCCGAGGCATGAGCTGAGGAGCTAGGTGCCGAAGGAAATTGTCGAAGGGCTTGTAACTTGGCTAAGTGTCGAAGGAAATTGCCGAAGGGCATGTGTCTTGGCTAAGGCACGGGGGTGCCAAAGGAGTAGGCCGACGCCTCAAAGGTTGCATGTCGGAAGGTGAATTACCTAGGCATGGAGGTGCCAAATGAGCATGATGAAGGCACGGGGCCTAAGGCGCAAAGCTTGCTCGTCGCAAGGCCATGTGCCTAGGCACGGGGTGCCGAAGGTATAGGCCGAAGGCACGGGGGCGAAGGCACAAAGCGATACAAAACTTGCATGTCGAAGGTACAAAGCAAGTCCCCAGTTTGTTATGCAAGGGTGCCAAAGGGCATCATAGTACGCAGAAGGGCTGGGGTGCGAAGGCTTATATTTGCATGTCGCAAGGCGATGTGCCCAGGCATGAGGGTACCGAAGGTGACACAAAGCTTGCATGTCGTAAGGCGATGTGGCTAGGCACGAGGGTGCCGAAGGTGAGCTTAGGCATTGGGGTGCCGAAGGTGAGCTTAGGCACGAGGGTGCCGAAGGCAACACAAAGCTTGCATGTTGCAAGGCAATGTAGCTAGGCACGGGGTGCCGAAGGTGAGCTTAGGCATTGGGGTGCGAAGGTTAGCTTAGGCACGAGTGCGAAGGTGACACAAAGCTTGCATGTTGCAAGGCAATGTGCCTAGGCACGGGGTGCCGAAGGTGAGCTTAGGCAAAGGGGTGCCGAAGGCGAGCTTAGGCACAGGGGTCTTGAAGGCTACACAAAGCTTGCATGTTGCAAGGCAATGTAGCTAGGCACGGGGGTGCCGAAGGTGAGCTTAGGCAAAGGGGTGCCAAAGGTGAGCTTAGGCATGGGAGTGCCGAATGCTACACAAAGCTTGCATGTTGCAAGGCAATGTAGCTAGGCACGAGGGTGCCGAAGGCAAAGGGTATGCCGAAGGTGACACAAAGCTTGCATGTTGCAAGGCAATGTCCCTAGGCACGGGGGTGCCGAATGTGAGCTTAGGCAAAAGCGAGAGCCAGGGATGATAGCCAAGGGCCGAGAGCTGGGGGCGAGGCCGAGGGCCAAGAGCCGTAGCGTTTTGCCAAAAGCACATGAGAGGATGCTGAAGAGCACTAATGGAATAGAAGAACGACAGAAGCTTCTTGTGTCGATTCCCACAGACGGCGCCAAACTGTTGATGCTCAAAATGGTTCAACCAAGATTGAGTCCAACTTAATGATGAGGTGTGGTGGATGAAGGTGAGGACCTTCGGTATGTGTATGAAGATTTGGGCAAGCGATAAATATACAGAAGACGAAGATATACGTGGTTCACCCTTAATGAATGGGCTACGTCCACGGAGAAGTGTATTCTCATTAATAATGTGTATTTTACATTTGTACAAGGGGCTGGGCCCAAAGATAAAGAGAAGTAGGGCGAAGCCCATGACTAAATACAAAGCCCACTGTAGGGGGGATCCCTTTCTAAGTGGAGAGTGGTCTCCTTTTATAGGTGAGGGGGAGTCTCCATCTCTTGTAGTTTTCCGATGTGGGACTCTTGGTTGCTCGGTTAGTTACGGTACGAACAGTAGTGACAATAAATACACGTCAGGGTGGATATTCACAATTGGAGGAGGTGCAGTTTCTTGGGCATCAAAGAAACAAACAATTATATCACACTCCATAATGGAATATGAGTTTATAGCATTAGCGGTAGCATGCAAAGAAGCCGAATGGATGAGAAATTTGTTGTTTGATATAGAGTTGTGGCCACAACCAATGTCATCAATTTCTTTGTACTGCGATAGTGAAACTACATTGTATAGAGCTTTACCGAAGTGTATAATGGAAAATCTAGACACATTAGCTTAAGACATGCATATGTAAAACAACTGATAATAGATGACTTAAAATAAGTAAATGACTTAAAATATTTTGGATCACTATATTAATACAGTAAGCAATATGTCTATATAAAAACAGATTATACAAATTGTAGAAAAATATAACACAGAAAGATAAAGAACAACGACTTTATTTTCAGATGGAGGCTTGCATATTGGCAATGTCCTAAAGACATAATTTTGCCCCTTCTCGGTGTTTGAAGTTCAATGGACGTTTATCTCCCAGGATTCAACTATCTAAAAATCAAGGATCCAACACTAGAACGTGAATGTGCTTCTTCTCCAAAATGCAAAGTAAGATTATGGTTTATTTTTGTACGTTTGAAATCTTGTGTATTCTCTTCTGGCTATTGGATATTCAATATTTATAATACTTATTGCACCATTTCAAACCACAAACATTTATAAATCTAATTTAATTTAAATTTAAATTGAAATGAATGTCTTATCTTTTCAATTTAAATTCTGCTAAGCAAAAATGAAAAAATAAGTCAACTATTTTCGTTTGGGTGTCTTAATCAAATTTCCCCAGAGCTCCAAGGCCCAAGGCCCAAGGCCCAAGGCCCAAGGCCCAAGGCCCAAGTCTTTGATTAATATAACCAAATCCAAAGCCAAGCGTATCGCCAAGCTCGTTTGCCCAATTCTCCAAAGTTAACCACACTTACCAAACCAATATGGTGCTTTGTTTATAAACATCTTTATAGAAGTGTAGTTTTTTGCTATGAGATAGAAGTTTCTCATTTGATTGGTTCGTAGAGGTATAAAAAGTATCGTTGTGGGATATGCAGAAAACTCTAAAGCATATAGGTTGCTTGATGTAAACTCAAATATCATTGTTGAGTCTAGAGATGTAGAAATCTTTGAAGATAGGTTCTATCATGACCCTAGTCCTAGTTCAACTCTAGAACATATTTAAGAACCAGTGGTTGATACAAATCCTAGTTCATCTTCCAGTAGGAAAAGAAAAGAATAAGAAGTGGCTTCTGAACCTAGGAAAAGTCAAAGAACTAGGAAAGAAAAGAATTTAGATCATCATTTTATTTCTTCACAAGCCATTGTGTTTCTAGTATAAGGCGATAGAAATCAAGTTCTAAATAAAATACCCATGATATTACATGTTGAAGAAGATCCTAAAAGTCTAAATGAAGCAATAACTTCAAGAGATGCTACCTTCTGGAAGGAGGCTATAGATGATGAGATGAACTCATTATTGTCAAACCAAACATGGACTTTAGTAGAATTACCACATGGATCTAAACCAATTGGTTACAAATGGGTACCAATGGTTCTCTACAAACCTTTAAAGCCAGGTTAGTAGCCAAAGGCTTTAAGCAGAAAAAGGGAGTAGACTATTTCGACACTTATGCAGATGTAGCTAGAATCACATCCATAAGAGTATTATTTGCTTTAGCATCTATATACAGTCTTTATGTACATCAAATGGATGTCAAAATTGCTTTTTAAATGATGATTTGGATGAGGAAGTATATATGGAACAACCAGAAGGGTTTGTTCTTCCTGGAAATGAAAAGAAGGTTTGCAAATTAGTAAAATCTCTATATGGTCTAAAATAGGCTCCAAAACAATGGCATGAAAAATTTGACTATGTGATTTTGTCAAATGGTTTTAGACATAAATAATTCTGATAAATGCATTTACTCAAAATTCACAAATGAGTATGGTGTTATCATATGTTTATATGTAGATGATTTGCTAATTTTTGGAACCAAATATGAACGCTATCTCTGAAACTAAGAAGTATCTAAGTTCAAACTTCAAGATGAAAGATCTAAAAGAAGTGGATACTATCTTGGGCATTAAAGTTAAGAAGCATGATGGGGATTATGCATTGAGTCAGACTCATTATATAGAAAAATTGTTGCAGAAAAATAAGCATTTGCATATCAAAGAATCATCCACCCCTTATGATCCTAAAACCAACATGCTTGTCAATTCTGGCAGATCTGTTGCACAACTTGATTATGCTAGTATAATTGGAAGTCTAATGTATGCTACACAAAGCACAAGGCTAGATATAGCATTTGCTGTTTGTAAGCTTTTAAGATTTACAAGCAATCCTAGTACACAACATTGGGAAGCAATAGGTACAGTTTAAGGTTATCTTAAGAGGACCATTAACTTGGGTCTATTTTACTCTAAATTTCCAGCTGTATTAGAGGGTTTACTCAGATGCTAGTTGGATTACTAGTGGTAGTGACAATAAATCCACGTCAAGGTGGATATTCACAATTGGAGGAGGTGCAGTTTCTTGGGCGTCAAAGAAACAAACAATTATATCACACTCCATAATGGAATATGAGTTTATAGCATTAGCAGTAGCATGCAAAGAAGCCGAAATGGATGAGAAATTTGTTGTTTGATATAGAGTTGTGGCCACAACCAATGTCATCAATTTCTTTGTACTGCGATAGTGAAGCTACATTGTATAGAGCTTATACCAAAGTGTATAATGGAAAATCTAGACACATTAGCTTAAGACATGCATATGTAAAACAACTGATAATAGAAGGAGTTATCAATATAACATATGAAAGGTGAAATCAGAATTTGGCAGATTCATTTACTAAGGGACTCTTTAGAGATATATGGTAAAAAGTACATCTAGTGGAATGGGGTTGAAACCCTCTACTTAAATCACCAGTAATGGTAACCCAACTTTGCTTAGAACATCACTAGACTAAAGGTAAATGGGTAATAACAAGTTACTGATAAATGGTTTGAATAAGCACTGAATAAATTAATATACCCTATTCCAGGATGCTCAGTGCATACTGCTATGATAGAGAGGATGAGTTTGTTATACTCTTAATGAGGTAAGCTATGATAGAGAGGATGAGTTTGTTATACTCTTAATGAGGTATAATTGTTTGCATGTCCTTAATAGCAGGGATATATACCTCACCTATATAAATATTAGAAGTGGTGCCGCTTCTAACAAGAGTCTTTTGGGTGTTTGTCTTGTAAATATTTATGAAACCAGGAAGAAGCACATGGCTATAATAGTGCTTACTCAATTAAGAATTTCTATAAGGATTTTTTTTATTTATAAAAATGTGATCATGTGCGTGGTATTATCCGGTTTTGACAAAATGGACACACGGTTTAAGGTATGGAAAGGCCACTGCTGTCATCGTCAAAATTTTAAAATATGTACACTAATTGAAGGTTAAAATCGAAAGATACCTTCTTGTATACATGAACATATAAGGATGATTTTATTGAAGTGTTTAAAATATATTACTGTAATATATGTTTATAATAGGATTTTTAGCCATTTTGTCACTCGAACTATTAGGCAATTCGAACTTACCCTCGAATTATTTCATCTCGCCGATTTAGTCCCTCAACTCGTAATAAATAGTCAATTTCCCCTTACCGTTAAGTTTATCTAATTCCATCAACTTTTCTGTTAATAACAAGGGCAAATTTGTAATTTTAACTTAAAATTCATAAAAATATTGTAAATAATTAACTTTTAGAAGAAAAAAATTATTCTCCCCACAAAACCCCACCCCCACCGATTTCTTCTCCCCAAAGATTTTTTTGCTTCTAAAAGTTAATTATTTACAATATTTTTATGAATTTTAAGTTAGAATTACAAATTTGCCCTTATTATTAACAAAAAATGGATGAAATTAGATAAACTTAACGGTAAGGGGGAAATTGACTATTTATTACGAGTTGAGGGACTAAATTGGCAAACGAAATAGTTCGTAAGTTCAATCGCTTTATAGTTCAGAAACCGCACTTTACCCTTTATAATATTAGGTTGACTGAGAGAATGATAATATATGTTTTCAATATATATATTGAAATTGGAAGGAATTGTTAGAGATTTCAAAAAAAAAAAAATATATATATATATATATACATAAATTCTCATATGCAGACATCCTGACGTTATTATTGTGCGGACGCTATATATTTTGTCTTATCCCTCCTACTTTCCTGCGCATTTCTGATAGCGTTAAATGCGTTCCATACGTTAATACATCGTGATAAGAGAATAACTATATATATATATATATATGAATAGATATATGTCTAATTGCATATATTAGTGATGAGTCGGTGGGTGCATTGTGAAACAGTGTTATCCTTTGAAAAGTATCCCAACAGTTGTGAACTTTGGGTATTGACAGTTATATTCAATAGGAGGCATTTGTCCACCGAATTAGTGCTTTGACACCTCTTCACCAAAATCAAATGGGTACTTTTGATACTCATTGGAATTTATAAAACCCCACAACGTGGGACTTCTAAACAGAAATCAATCTCTCTCTAACTCTTTTTCTCAATATATCATACAATTTCCTTAGAAATTCTAAGGAAATTTCTGTTTTTGCTAAACTCTATAATTCCAATCTTTGTTGTATCTTGTAAGTGATTTGTCTAGAACCCATTAGCAAATTCTATTGAGTGGGGACAAATATCGCTTTAAGGAAAATGTAGTAACGTGCCTCAAAGTCAAATTTTCTGTCTATTCTCAATCCAATTTCCGACACATAGAACACTTAGTTAATCTCATACGCGTGATTTACGTGATAGTGATAATTTTCATATTGTTCTAACTTGAATTTTGTTCAACAACAATATGTCCCACATAAGAGGACATAACCCCAGTCCTCCATGACAGCAAATGAAACTGTTGATGCTGAAGAGGTGTACACGTTATTTTGATTTTTTTTCTATGGCTACACGTTATTTGATCTTTTTGCTAATTTGTTTATGTGATTAATAATTGAAGAAACATGCTTGCATTATTACATACCTTCTCTCATTTTAGATAGAATAAGAGTAATTTCGTTCGAACAACGGTGCTATGGACAGTGGCGAAGTTAGGATTTCATGTGTGTGGAGGCTTCTTACTAATTATAAAGAATAAAAAATTCAAACTCACAATACATAAGAAAAATAGTGTATATATATATATATATCTCACATATGTCAAGAATTATATTGCTTATTGATTGCAATCATAATTGTTCTCGACAAAGGAATAGACAAATACATTCTAAGCAAGAAAAATTGCAAGAGATAGACAGAGTAGCGATTTAGCAAATATCTTTAAAACCTTTTCCCCCATTAAACCCAATAGAAAGAAAAAAATCAAAATTTCACAAACTAAAAAAACCCTTAGGTCCCTTCATGCATTCATAATATCATACATGAAAAAATGTTTTATGTACAAATATTGACTAAGTATGAAAAATGGTTTTTCGGAATAATCATTTTCTTAAGATAATTTTTGGCGGCTTTTATTCCTTACACATCAAATAAGAAAACTTGATTTTATGGGATTTTAGTATGAAGTATATATTGACTTAATGAGCTATCATTTTTGGCCTAAATCGTATTTTGCACTAAAACCGATTTTTCATATTTTGATTTGGTGGGAATTTGATTTTCTAGTATTTTTATTTAAATCCAAATAAAGTGCTTATTATTTACATTGTAAACTTAAGTAAATGGAGTAATATAAAAATAAATGAAAGTAAAAGGACAAAGACATTTACTTAAATGCTCAAAATGGAAATAAGGTAATCATACACCTGAGTGCACGAACATCAACTAAGCAAATGAAGCGATTTAAAGCGCTCTCGCGCTTTAATAAGTCTCTTACAATACGTGCAGACATATCAAAACGTAAAGTATTTGAAAAAATATACATATAAAAATACATAACAGTATATTAATTTTAAAATATAAAAAACTTGAGTGGGGAGTCGGGACCACCTGGTCCCAGTGTGGCTCCGCCCCTGGCCATGAAATAGATGGGAAAGCCACCGCTACTGTGGTGGGAACCGTTGACGGATTTACAACATTTTGACATCCAGTAAGATGGCAAATGCGACTGGGGCATACTTCACAGTCGGTGACCATATTTCTATGCTTTGTTTTCTTCCCTAAAACGGGATCACTAGTTTTAAAAAAATGAAAAAAAAATGATGACGTCAATTTCCATTTTCTTGTTCGATTTACTTTACGGTATGATTATATTTTATAAAGTCGAGCAATTCTGGTCCCTTTTTGGTGATCCATAATTAGACATTAGGTACACACCTACATGTGTACACGTAGCTTCTCTAACGGATTCATATAAGCTTCTCTTATATGAGGTTGTAGTCGGATGAAAATAATAGAGCACAATGCGTGATCAATTAACCTAATTTATGTCTGTCACGTTGTTTTTTTATATTTATTTAATATTTTATTTTAATTCAAAAGGAGTTTATTGAATTTATGATATAAAGTTTTTTCTTATGCGGACGAAAAACTTTTCTTTGTGTTATTTTAGAATAAAAGAAAAACAGTCGTAGAGTAAATATCCGTCTGTTATGAACTTACGAGTAATTGCCAAAAATATTTTTCTTCTATTTTTTGGGACAGATATTTTTCTTTTCTGTTGCATCTCTCTGCACTGTCCTTTTGATTGGTATAGTTTTCGTTAGTTTAATGCATAAAAGATTCTTTGAACCTGTCAGTATCCATCTAAGGTTGTCATCTTGTTCAAACCAGCTTGTGGTTTGCCAGATTTGCACACAATAACTGTTTTCCTCTATTTTGCATAATAGAGAAAAAACTGTTCTTGAACTCTGATAAAAGGGTTCATCAGATTTGTTTTTGCTTTGTGCTCAGGAATTGCACATCGCTCACTTGATCTTAAAGGTGACATCTTTTCACTTCCTCAGTCAATTCTCTTCCTGGGTTTTCATTTAATTTCTGGTTTTTGATTAGTTGAATCCCTATATTGCTTTTCCTGTATAAGAACCCAGATTATTACGGTCCCAAATAAGCTCAACCAAACCTAATCTCTTGGTTCCTCAGTAAATTTCCCAACTTTTTGATGATGGGTTATAGGAAATTTGATCTGTTCATCTGGGTTTTATCAGTCTTGTGTTTGGGATGGTTGTGTAGTGGATTTAATCCTGCAGACAATTACCTTATAGACTGTGGATCGCCTGCCAATACTTCAGTGGGTAACCGTGTCTATGTAGCAGATAATTTGGCTTCAAAATTTCTTTCAACCCCAAAAGATGTTGTTGCCAATATTTCTTTGAAATCAATCACTTCCTTTGATGATTCGCCGCTGTATCAAACGGCAAGAATCTTTACTGAATCCTCAAAGTACACCTTTTCCATAAGCCAGAGTGGGAGACACTGGATCCGCCTTTACTTCTATCCATTTGTTTTTGGTGGTTACGATTTGAGCAAAGCGAAGTTCTCTGTTTCCACCCAAAACCATGTTCTCCTTGGTGATTTCAGTGTTCAAAACGCTTCTGTTGTCAAAGAATTTTCAGTAAATGTAACTTCAGATAGCCTTGTTATTGCCTTCACCCCTTCCAACAATTCATTTGCATTCTTAAATGCCATAGAAGTTGTTTCAGTCCCCGACCAACTGATCACTGATGATGCCATCACTGGGTCAGTGAAATTCCAGGGTTTGACGACTCAGGCGTTGGAGACATCTTGGAGGGTGAATATGGGTGGACCAACAGTGTCCTTTGAGAATGATACCCTGTGGAGAACTTGGGTTCCTGATCAAAGGTTTCTAGTAAATGAGAACCTTGCCAAAGATTTCTCAAATATTGCAGCTGTTAACTATGATGTGGATTCGGCATTGGCAACCAGGGATATTGCTCCACAAACTGTCTATGGAACCCTCACTGAGATGAAATCCGCGGATGTTCTCAACAGCAATTTCAATGTGACCTGGGAGTTCACAGTGGATCCAGGATTTCAGTACCTTGTTCGGTTTCACTTTTGTGATGTAGTAAGTAAGTCTCTCAATCAGCTGTACTTCAATGTATATCTTGACTCTTGGATTGTTGCACGAGATCTTGATCTGAGTACTTTAGCAATTAATAAGTTGGCTGTGCCATATTATATGGATTATGTTACAACATCTGCTGCTGTCAGCAATAAGCTTCATATTAGTATTGGCCCTTCCTCTGTAAATAATGTTGATCCCAATGCCATTCTAAATGGGCTTGAGATTATGAAATTGAACAATTCAGCAGGCAGCCTCAGTGGAGTAAACTCTCTGGTTCCTTCTTCAAATTCAAGTTCAAAAAGTAACGTTGGAGTAATAGTGGGTGCCAGTGTTGGGTCATTTATTGCAGTGGCATTGGCTGCGATTCTCTTTGTTCTTTGCAGAAGAAGGAAAAGAATGGCAGACCAGGGCCATTCTAAGACATGGCTTCCCTTTTCCATTAATGGAACCAATTCTCACACCATGGGAAGTAAATACTCATATGGAACAACTGCTAGTGCTGCTTCTAACTATAGCTATCGTTTTCCTTTTGGGGTAGTACAAGAGGCTACAAATAACTTTGATGAGAGTTGGGTTATTGGAATCGGTGGTTTTGGGAAGGTATACAAAGCAGTCTTAAATGATGGAACTAAAGTGGCTGTCAAGAGGGGAAATCCACGGTCTCAACAGGGACTTGCAGAGTTCAGGACTGAAATTGAGATGCTATCTCAATTCCGTCACCGCCATCTTGTCTCATTGATTGGGTATTGTGATGACAAGAGTGAGATGATTCTGATATATGAATATATGGAGAACGGAACCCTGAAGAGTCATCTCTATGGCTCAGGTCACCCCAGCTTAAGTTGGAAGGAAAGGCTTGAAGTATGCATTGGATCAGCTAGAGGACTTCACTACCTTCACACTGGCTATGCAAAAGCAGTTATTCATCGTGACGTGAAATCTGCAAATATCTTGCTTGATGAAAACCTCATGGCCAAGGTTGCTGATTTTGGGCTTTCCAAGACGGGGCCTGAAATCGATCAAACCCATGTCAGTACGGCAGTGAAGGGGAGTTTTGGATACCTTGATCCTGAATATTTTAGAAGGCAACAACTGACAGAGAAATCAGATGTGTATTCATTTGGGGTGGTTTTGTTTGAGGTTCTTTGTGCAAGACCTGTTATAGATCCGTCCCTTCAAAGGGAAATGGTGAACTTGGCCGAATGGGCAATGAAATGGCAGAAGAAGGGGCAGTTGGAGCAAATAATAGATTCTACCCTTGCAGGAAAAATCAGACCAGATTCTCTCAGGAAATTTGGAGAAACCGCAGAGAAATGCTTGGCTGACTATGGTGTTGACAGGCCCTCCATGGGAGATGTGTTGTGGAATCTAGAGTATGCCCTTCAACTTCAAGAGGCAGAAATTCCACCTGATGCTGAAGAAAATAGTACCAATATGATTGGCGAGCTATCCCCGCAAGTCAACAACTTCAATAACGTTGAAGCAAATGATTCTGCTGCGCAGTTTGAAGTCTCAAGTGTGGATGATCTTTCAGGTGTTTCTATGAGTAGAGTATTCTCACAGCTGGTGAAGTCTGAGGGTAGGTGATTTTTCTGAGATAGTGTATTCTATGAGTTTAGCTTCTCGTTTGGTATCACTTGTTTTGTGGAGTTTCCTGATTAAAATTGATGAAACATTCTGAGTCCTCCTTTTGTACAGAAGGGGTGGCGGTTTGAGTGTGGTTTTTAGATTCATAAGGATTTTATGTAACGTGTTTATTTCTTATTGATATTGCACACCATATGGAGCAAAAGTTATGGGGGTGGGGTGATTTTTGTACACTCCTTCTCACAGCTATATATGACAAGGCGTTCATATCATAAGATGGGGTGATTGTGAGAGGAAAGCGTATACGTGTCCCACTCAAGAACGATATGAAAGCTGGTAGAAGGTTCATTTACTCTTACTATTGTTGGTATTTTAGTGTCATGAGTGCTTTCCACAGGATGTTTCGTTGATAAGTGGAGAAAGGAAAATGAATTATTGGTTCTTTTTTTTATGAACTTTCATATTGAGACGTACGATAATTTATTAAACTCATACACACTACTACACGAATACAAGACTCGAACATAAGACCTTTAATGAGGAGCAATTGCTAAAAACCACTAAACTAGTAGGTTATTTGTGAGTTATTTGGTTTTTAAACCTAAATGGAAAACCAGAACCAACGACAAAATGGAAACTAAAATAAAATAAAGTTAGAGAAAGTAGCTTCAGTTTTTCTGGTAATTATTGGAAAAAAAGAAAGAAGAAGAAAACAATTAAAGTGGAAGGGAAAGAAGAAGAAAACAATTAAAGTTGTAAAACTAAGGAATTTGTTGTAGGGAGAAATAAGAGGAAGGGAGAGACAGTATAATTTGCTCAATTCAACTTGTATTTTATTCATATTTGGTGCCACTATTTGTAGGGGTAGAGAGTCTTAAATCATTTACCACCCATAATTAGTAGGTTACAAATATATAATGATGGGTAGGTTACAAGTATATAATGATGGGTATTATGACATGATAATTGTGGCTATTATGGTGTGCATCCATAACCTACGGATTCATAACACTCCCCCTTGGATGTCCACCATACAACGGTGTAGTTGCCTTATTAAAACCTTTACTAGGAAAACCCAGTGGGACAAAACCTTAGCAAAGGAAAAAGAGTACAACCCGGTCGAAAGGAAAAAGAGTAAATTGCACATACGTCCGATGTAGTAAAACTAAAAAGCTTTCTTGATTGATATCTCCCCCTGATCTTCAACAATCTGATTGCTTGTAAAGTCGTCGCATCCCGATACCATACACCAACTTCTGAAATATAGACTTCGGGAGAGCTTTGGTAAAGAGGTCTGCCAGGTTATCTTGGGAACGAATTTGTTTGACTTCAATCTCTTGACTCTTCTGAAGTTCATGTGTGTGGAAGAACTTTGGTGATATATGTTTGGTTCTATCACCCTTAATAAACCCTTCTTTCATTTGAGCTATACAAGCAGCATTGTCTTCATACATGATTGTCGGAGCTTTTGTTGTTGAAGAAAGATCACATGTTTTCCGAATATGGTGAACTAGGGATCTTAACCAAACACATTCCCTACTGGCCTCATGGAGTGCAAGAATTTCTGCATGATTAGAAGAGGTAGCAACCAAAGTTTGTTTGGTAGATCGCCATGAGATCGCTGTATTTCCACAAGTAAACACATAACCAGTTTGGGAGCGACCCTTATGTGGATCAGAGAGATACCCAAAATCTGCGTATCCAATAAGATTTGGATTGCTGGAAGGTTCGTTCGATTAAAAGAGGCCCACATCAGTCGTTCCGCGAAGGTAGCGCAAGATATGCTTTATACCATTCCAGTGTCTACGTGTTGGAGCCAAGCTATATCTAGCTAACAAATTTACTGAAAATGCAATATCTGGCCTAGTACATTGGGCTAAATATAACAGAGCACCTATCGCACTGAGATATGGTACTTCTGGACCAAGTATCATCTCATCATCCTCTTTAGGATGGAATGGATATTTATTTATGTCCAATGGACGAACAACCATTGGAGTGCTCAACGGGTGGGCATTATCCATATAAAATCGCTTCAAAATTTTTTCAGTATAAGCTGATTGATGGACAAGAATGCCGTTGGAATGATGCTCGATCTGCAAGCCGAGACAATATTTAGTCCTTCCAAGGTCTTTCATCTCAAACTCACACTTTAAATATTCAGCAGTTTTAATGAGCTCTTCAGGAGTTCCAATTAAGTTCATGTCGTCGACATACACTGCTACGATTGCAAATCCAGAATTTGATTTCTTTATAAAAACACAGGGGCATATGGGATCATTTATGTAGCCCTCCTTAATCAAATATTCACTAAGACGGTTATACCACATTCGCCCGGATTGTTTCAACCCATAAAGTGAACGTCTCAACTTAATTGAGTACATGTTCCGTGAATTAGTGTTTGCTTCTGCCAACTTGAGTCCTTCTGGGACTTTCATATAAATATTAGCATTTAACTCCCCACACAAGTATGCAGTAACAACGTCCATAAGATGCATGTCAAGTTTTTCTGAAACTGCAAGACTTATTAAATAACGGAACGTAATTGCATCCATAACAGGAGAATATGTTTCTTCATAATCAATCACTGGCCTTTGTGAAAAACCTTGCGCAACGAGTTGTGCCTTATACCTTGCAATCTCATTTTTCTCATTACGCTTTCTTGTGAACACCCATTTATACCCCACAGGTTTCACACCTTGTGGTGTTCGAACCATAGGTCCGAATTCACCACGTTTTCCCAAGGCATTTAACTCGTCTTGGATTGCATCTTTCCACTTTAGCCAATCAGGCCTCTGTTTGCATTCATCAACAGATCGTGGTTCAATATCTTTATGACCTTTTACAATTTCAGTAGCTACTGCGAAAGAAAAAATATCATCGACAACCATTTCACTACGATCCCACAATTCATCATTGCATGTGAAGTTTACAGAAATTTATGTATTAGGTATCTTGGCCTCTTCAGTGGCTTGTGTCTTTTCAATGACACTTTCATCCTCTAGATGAATTGTAGGTTCAAGGTGAATCTCTTTCCCAATAATATCTTCACGAACTTTTTCATTAGGATTGGAACATGCTTTCGATTTTCTCTTTCTAGGAGCTGAGTCCTTCGAACCAATGGGTCTACCTCGCTTTAGGCGTGTAGTAGATGATTCATTTGCTGCAACGTTGGTTAATTCAATTGGGATATCAATCCTTGCTGGTGTATTTGCCGAAGGTATATGTGATTTTGTCACTTTTCCTATATCAGTGAATACATCTGGCATTTGATTAGCAATTTGCTGAAGGTGGGCAATCCTTCGTACTTCATTTTCACATTGAGTTGTACGAGGGTCAAAATGAGACAAAGTGGATATGTTCCATCCCAATTCACGCCGTTCTTCAGGAACGATCTTTTCTCCCCCTAACGGCGGGAAGATTGTCTCATCATACTGACAATCGGCAAAGCGTGCTGTAAAAGTATCTCATGTCATAGGTTCGAGATATCGAATGATAGTTGGTGAATCAAAACCAATGTAAATTCCTAATCGACGTTGAGGACCCATTTTAGTGCGTTGTGGGGGTGCAATTGGCACATAAACTGCACAACCAAAAACCCTTAAATGTGATATATTGGGTTGTCACCCGAAGGCGAGTTGTAAAGGGGAGAATTGATGGTGGGCAACGGGCCTCAAACGGACTAAAGATGCTCCATGTAAAATTGCATGTCCCCAAGCAGAAATTGGCAACTTCGTCTTCAATAACAAAGTGCGAGCAATAAGTTGGAGACGCTTAATAAAAGCTTCTGCTAATCCATTTTGAGTATGGACGTGGGGAACTGGGTGCTCAACATCAATCCCAAGTGACATGCAGTAGGCATCAAAAGTTTGGGAGGTAAACTCGCCAGCATTATCAAGTCGAATCGACTTTATTGGATAATCAGGGAATTGTTCTCGTAATTTAATTATCTGAGCAAGGAGCCTAGCAAAAGCGACATTACGAGATGACAATAGGCAAACGTGTGACCATCTTGTGGATGCATAAATTAAAACCATAAAATAACGGAACGGTCCACAAGATGGGTGAATTGGCCCACAAATATCCCCTTGAATTCTCTGTAAGAAAGATGGACATTCGAAATCAAGTTTTGACTGAGATGGTCTGATGATCAATTTCCCTTGGGAGCAAGCTTTGCAAGACTGGTCGATGGACAAAGCACTATGGTAAGGCTTTAAAGGATGTCCATTTGAATTTGAAATGATCCTATGCATCATTGTGGATCCAGGATGCCCAAGACGATCATGCCAAAGCATGAAATTCGTTGGGTCAATGAACTTCTGGTTCATGAACTTCTGGTTCATGACAACATGGACTTCAACCGCTTTGATGGTTGTATAATACAACCCAGAAGAGAAAGCAGGAAGTGTTTCCAATATACGTCTTTGGCTGTTGATATTGGTGGTAATGCAAAGATACTCCACATTGTGGTCATCTCTAGTTTCAATATGGTATCCATTCATTCGAATGTCTTTAAAACTTAGTAAATTTCTTCTCGATCTCGAAGAGTACAAAGCATTTTCAATGGATAATTGAGTCCCATTGGGTAACAAAATTTGAGCTCTTCCAGAGCCGTCAATTAGGTTTGCAGAACCTAGTATGGTAGCTACCTTTGCCTTTGATAAATGTAAATTGTCGAAATATTTTTTATCTCTTAGAATTGTGTGCGTTGTTGCACTATCCGCAAGACAAATATCTTCGCCATTTCTCCCAAAACGAGAGCATCCATGATTGTTTTCCATGCCTTTCAATTATGAAAAATATATATATATATTAAAAAACCACAATGATAAATATGTAACATGGTAGTAAATGAAACGGTAATATAAATGGACATCCTATAAATTTGATGAAGAAAATGCATCCTATATTGTGGTGCATATCACTCTTTATATTACACTTATAATTTTCAAAAAAAAAAAAAAAAAAATTACTAACAGGAACTCATAAAGTGAACGCCACCATTTATGCATAACTTTATTATTATTATTGGCTTTTGAATATTAACTTTAATGAGATTTTGTATTTTGTTTTAAACGCCAAACGTTATCAAGGTAGTAAAATAATTTTTGAAAGGATTTGTTTAAAGTTTGAATAGTGCAGACCAAACATTTAGACCAAGATTTGTTTCAGATTTTGTTGCAATACTAACTTTATCATAAGTTGTGAATAAATTATGAAGGAGGAGAATAAATTGAAATTAAATAAAAGTTTTAAATGTTGAATTGAAACAGACGTTATTAAGTTTAGAACTTTAGTTTTTTTTTTTTTTTTCAAAACATGCAGAACCACTTGGTGATAATATTAATATTGTTTAAAACGTTGTTGGACTTTAAAGGCTTACTTTTTGAAAACGTACAGTAATATAATTTAAACAAACTTTCCTTTTCCTTTTCTTTCCTTTATTATAACACTATACCCGCATATGCCATGATATGAATTATATTACTACAATGACATTAAATAATTGCATGATATTGATACTTATAACAATGTCAGATCAATTTGTATATGTTATAAGTGTAGGTTTTGAATAGTAAGTAAAACCAATTTAATAAAGATTGTAACAAATACGTAATGATTTTGAATAAAGAAGGAGAATAAATTGCAAATAAAGTCTTTTATTCAATTTTATTCAATGGAAAGATCCAAACTAACATGTCAAAAGGGAAAAAAACAAGAAGCAAACTTAGCTCAAACATAAAATGGGAAAATAAAAAAAAATTACAACAAAATTAATTGGGGAGCACCCCACCACTAATCATAGGATCAAATGATTTGCCATCAGTGTCAACGAAGAAGTCTGAAACATCAAGGTGAGTTACATCCAATGGTTCTAACTCTGTTGAATCAGCATCCATCCAATTTGTCTAAACCTTTTTTCCTTTACCCTTGATCGAGGCTTGGTAAAGATCAACCAAATGTTTTGGCGTGCGGCATAGGCGTGCCCAATGCCCATTTGTACCACACCTATGACATGCTTCCTCAATCTTCCTGTCAGTTGAAGGTTGGGAGCCATTTCCCTTGTCTTGTTTGTTCCACTTCTGGTGGTTATGGGATGCTTGGGTATTTCTTGGACCCAAGTGGTGGCTATGACTATTTTGGTCTTGACCATTACGAGTACCCCTACCACGACCACGTCCTCGACGACGGTCGCCATGTGATAAGGTAGCATATGCCTCATGAGAGGGTGCCAAGGCAGCATTCACTTTAGGGAGTGGTGCAGATCCAGTTGGACGGGACTGATGGTTTTGCATCAGAAGCTCATTATTTTGTTCAGCTAGGAGGAGACAAGATATGAGGTCTGAATACTTTCGAAAACCTCGCTCTCGATACTGTTGTTGCAAAACCACATTAGAGGCTGAAATGTGGTGAAAGTTTCTCCAATAAGTCTGCATCAGTTATATTCTCTCCACAAAGTCGTAACTTGGAGCTAATTCTAAACAAAGCAGAGTTGTAGTCAGCCACAGATTTAAAGTCTTGTAAACGCAAGTACATCCAGTCATGGCGAGCCTTGGGAAGAATAATTGTCCTTTGATGGTCATATCTTTCCTTGAGATTTCCCCAAAGGGCCAACGGATCCTTGACCGTAAGATATTCACACTTCAATCCTTCATGGATGTGGCGTTGGAGAAAAATCATGGCTTTCGCTCGATCCACAGAGGATGCCTCATTGCCTTCCTTAATAGTTTCCCCTAGGTTCATAGCCTCAAGATGAACCTCAGCATCATTGATCCATGAAAGGTAATTCTTTCCAGAGATGTCGAGTGCAACAAAATCGAGCTTTGCCAAGTTCGACATTTTCTATATAAAAGAAAATGGAAGTGTTAAAGCTCAAGAAAAATTGTTGATATAGTGAATATAAATACAATTACCAAAACTTCTGGTTTGGGATGTTTAGATAATTGGAATTGAGGAACTTCAGGCCCTCAATTATTTTGAATCATAGAATCTTAGGTTCTGATTCGATTAAGGAACTTCAGGTCTATATCTATGATGAGGATCGAGGAACTTCAGGCCCTGATCTCTTGTTAATAATAAAAATCATCATAACATATTGTGTTTAAATAAAATAAAATAAAAACTTCAAAGGGGAAAAGAAAGAAAAATAATTAAAAAAAATTGCATACTATTCGTGTTTTAATTAGCTACAGCATGCATGCAAACAAGTTTACAATTAACAGTGGTCATATAACAATAACAACAAAAAAACTATATGTTCATGCATTCATTGGAGGGCAAGCATACATATTTTAATTTAGGTGATACTCTCGGCACTTTAAATCATGTCAAAACATGATTTTAAAATATAGCCGTCATCGAGTTTTATAGATAAAGGAAAGAAATAAGAGAAGAATATTACCAAAAGCTTTCGTGCTGATAACGTGTTGTAAAACTAAGGAATTTGTTGTATGGAGAAATAAGAGGAAGGGAGAGACAGTATAATTTGCTCAATTCAACTTGTATTTCATTCATATTTGGTGTCACTATTTATAGGGATAGAGAGTCTTAAATCATTTACCATCCATAATTAGTAGGTTACAAATATATAATGATGGGTAGGTTACAAGTATATAATAATGGGTATTATGACATGATAATTGTGGCTATTATGGTGTGCATCCATAACCTACGGATTTATAACACGAGTAACATTTTATTATTATTTTCTGGCCTTCCTCTCCTGCGGTAAGAAAAAAAAGGAAAAGAGAAAATACTTACAACTCCTTCTAATTCATCCCTTAAACCCTAAACCTCCAAGAAACCATCTTCAATCTCTCTCCTGCTTCTCCTGCCATGGCCTTCTTCGACCTCAGCATACCCTACACAGACCCCTCGCCACCCGACCGGTCGTCAATAACACGTGCAAAGCTCGTGACTAAGGCCCTGGAGCTCGGCTACTCCGGCGTCGCCTACAACCGTACGATCAAGGGCGTGATGTCCGATCGTGACCGTTGCTCGATCCCCCTCCTCACTATCCCTACCTTCCTCAAACACTCCCCTCTCCTCCTCTCCTCCGTCAACTTCCACCGCGACCTTCTCGGCCTCCCACGTGCCTCCCCTTTCCGCCAGTACACGCGCCTCACCGTCTGCGCCGAGACCCCGGCTCAGTCCCAGGCCCTCAATTCCGGTAATCCCATTTTGAAAACCTACGATTTGGTCGCTGTGAAGCCCTTGAATCAGTCCGCCTTCGAACTCGCCTGTGAAAAATTGGAGGTTCGTGCAACTTATTTTGTGAAATTCTGTTTGATTGCTCGGAAAATTGAGGAAGAATGTAAGCATTTCGTTTTGATTGTTTTTTGTTTGGTTTTGTTTTGGCGTAGGTAGATATAATTGCGATTGATTTCTCGGAGAAGTTACCTTTTCGTTTGAAGATGCCTATGGTTAAAGCTGCAATTGAGGTTTGATCTCAGAGATTTTGTTTGCTTCCTTATTTCAATTTATTTAATTAGATGGTAAGAATGTAAATTTATTTGCTGTGCAGCGTGGAGTGTATTTCGAGATCACATACGCTAATATCATTGCCGATGATCAAGCGAGAAAGCAAATAATAACCAATGCTAAGGTGAGGATTTGTAAAGTTATTTGGATATTAATCTGATTGGTACCAAATAGCAGAAGCAGTAGGCAACGATGGTTTGTAATTTGTTTCCCAAAGATATTATGACATGGGTTAAAATTAAATTTTACAAGAACATGTTGATATAGTAAATTTTACTTTACACTACATAATGTTGTAGGGTCAGAACATGGCATTACACGGGCTGCCAGTACTTTACAAAATTTATTACTGGGCTTGTATATTGGTTGATATCTTGTAGAAGTATGCCAATTGTAAATCAGAATAATATAAGCTACACAGTCTCTCTCTCTCTCGCATGAGACCATGAACCATATTATTTGTTTCGAGGTGCTATAATGACAGTTTATGAAGGTGTCATTTAATGGGAAAAATCACTTTGACCTTAAAATGCTTGTACGATGCGCACATCAGTCTTCGAGAGCATTCATAACTCTAGCTGGGTGACAACTTTTCAGTTATTTTCAGAATTTAAAATGATCCTTGTAATGAAGTGTTGCAACTTTTTAATCAGTGCTAAGGAATGCATGGATAATGCCCTTGTTTGTTTGAATTCTGAAAGGTATTTTTTCTTGGAAATCAATGAGGATTGAGTATGCTTTGATTCTAAGATACGAGAAATGGTTTGAATATAGCACAAGGTGTAGTTCCTAGGTCTATGATACACACGTACACAAGCGCACGTGTGTGTGTGTGTGTGTGTGAGCCTGGGAAGACTCGTCACTGTAACATAATTGTCAGGAAGATGAAGAAAGAACTCTAAATTGTCTGTGTTTTCATTAGCGTCTAAGAGATACAGCTACTCATCATCTCCCACATTGTTTTTCAGTTACTGGTAGATTGGACTCGAGGAAGGAATCTAATAGTTTCAAGTGCTGCCCCAACCGCAAATGAATTTAGGGGGCCATATGATGTTGCAAACTTAATGTCATTGCTTGGTCTCTCAATGGAGCGAGCTAAAATGGCTAGTTCAAGAAATTGTAGGTATGATAGCTTTCATAAATGTCACCCTTGAAGTTTTGATGTTTAATTCATCCCAAATTTTTTTTCATTAATGTCTTGCAGGACTTTAATATCTAATGCTATGAGAAAGAAACACTTTTTCAAGGAAGCCATAAGAGTCGAAGTGGTATCATCAGGTCAAGAAATTGACACAAACAAACCTTGGTCTATTGACTCATTTAATTGGGATCCCATCTCTAGTGGGGATGGTGATATTCTATTAGACGATTTGGTGAAGTCTTTTACTACGTCCATTAATAAAATATCCAAGACTACAAAAGCCATTGATTTTGTTTCCATCACTGACAGCATGCCATCACTTGGATTTCAAGTCAAGGATCTGATATCTGGATCTGGTGTGGTTGTGTCCCAATCAATGGGTACTTGTAAAAGCATTGTTTCTGCTTCTGAGGCAATTGAGCAATCAGTCGTGACTGCTGGAGTGCCAGAAGAGCCTGACAGGCTTTGTTTTCCTCAACCAGGTCAAACTTCTCTGGGTGATAGTCTGTTGGAGCAACAAATGTTTGACTGTCAAAATCCTCAGAAATCATATTCATCTTCTGATACTACCAAAGCTTTTATTGATGCTATGGAAATTGAAGCTCCTACAATAACCACTGAAGCAAAACCAAATAATCCAGATGGTACAGATGGTAATTTTGACTTGATTACAACAGAAATTCATGATTTTCAACCACAGAAGTGTGTGACTAATCGCGAATTGAATTTTGTGCCAGCTAATGATAATTTAACATTTCACACATTAGAGATTGGGTTAGATGCTGCTTGTAATGCTAATTCTGAAGTTGAAATTTCTACTAATTATCAGGATACGGATATTCCTGCTCCTCATAATGAAGAGGCTAAGTGTGTTAAAGGTTCTGGTACCCAAAGTGATCTGATGGACGATATTTTAACAATGGTAGATGTGGAAAGTAAAGAAGAAAATTATTTGTCGTTGAATTCATCATCGTTGCCTACTTCAGAGAATGAACAATTTAGGGAATCTGGAGATGATGCAGTTATACTTGTAAATCAAGTTCCTGTTCTGGAGTCTAATGATAATATGACGATAATTGGTGATTATTCAGTTGCAATTCAACCCTCCGCAGAGTTGACAATGGAAGGGGAAGAACATGGGAAAGCTGATACTGAAGTGAACGATCCAGCCTTAATTCAATACATACCAGGTACGGCTTGTTTCAGTATGCATGTCATCAGCTCAACCTTTTTCCGTCCATTTGTATTTTCATTTTCATTATATTTTAGTATTTAGTGTTCCAATCTGCCTGGTTATCGCTTTCTTTGCTATGAAGTTGGACTTATGGGAATAACTATTATTCTGTTTCAAAGTAGGAATTTAAACATTAACTTTGGAAACATATAACTATTGACTGTCCTCTTGGTCCTTCTTGTTTTGGTTGGTTGGCCTTTAGGACTTGTGTGATTATTATGTACTGTCTATGATTCCAGTATGTCACCGCCATATAGAGAATGTGTTCCTGAGAAGCTGACTAAAACCATAAATTGTGCATTACAAGATTCAAACTCAGTGCTTGAATACAGCTGAAGAGGGTTGACTGTTAGAGGTTTATTTGCTCAATGAATCTTCAGGGTGATTTTATCTCTTTAGCTATCTATCAAATGACTTTTGCCAAAATTCTTGATCAATATGCTTCAGTTTCGCCTACTATATCTTCCATATCCTCCACCCCAACTTCCTTTATATCTTTGTACTACTTCTGAAATTTTCTTATCCATCCATGGCTTATACATGTCTGTTAGATGATGCAGGGAAATCTAGACCGAAAAGGAAGACACCTTGTCAAGCGAATACCTTTCCTCTCAAGCGATTGTTGCATACTATACCTTTCAAGAAGACTCGGAAAAGTAAAAGAAAAATCAAGATGACATGACTATGCAATGATCGGCATAATTAGTTTTTTAAAAAAAAGAAGAAATTTTTTGATTGGCATATGTGAAGGTGAGCAAAGTTGCATATTCATCCTTTTTTTTTTTGGGCACGCATTCATGTTTGATGGCCCTAGATTTGTCAACGGCCCTCACTGAAAGTCTATTCCAAAATTTGATGTTAATATCAATTTTGTTCATGTTTGTATGCATCTTCTATGGAGAAAATTCCTTTTGTCAATCATCATATAGGAAATGTCAAATTTACCCGTATACAGTATATCCTTATTATTTATTGACAATATAACTAAAAGGATGGTGCAGTTTTTACACATTTTTCTATTTGCGTATGCATTGTGAGTGCGTTATTCTTTTACCATTAAACTTTTAACCTTTTAAAAAAAAAACTAAGCACAATAATTGAAACCAATATTCAGAATGCTACATGAGTTGTGCTTAAGCTATTTCTAGTGGCCCAACTCAGCAATTGGGCCTCCACATCAACTTGGGGCTTAGCCTGTGAACCCATATATATATATTTTTCCTTTTTATTACAATTAACCCGAAATTTAGTATCTATTTCTGTTAATATTTTATGTACAAATTATCGCTGAAATTATTTTATGTACAGTACATTATTGTACATAAATTGTAGCTATAGTTTAGAAATCCAGAAGAGAAATTAAGTAAATAAATTAATCTAATTAAAAAAAGGAATCATAAGTTCCTAAATCCCAAAAACAAAAAAATACCAACATCAAATACGTGTGAAATAATTTCGTTGACCATACTTTATTGGGCCTAGGCCTCCTATTTTGGGTCATACTCCAAGCATTGTTGATTGACAATAGGGTGGTTTTGGGATTGTAAAAGAGTTGCTATTTCCATCTACTTTATTTTCTCATCCACCATTTAAATTTAAAAAAACACAATCTTATCTTTCCACCCACAATTATTCCTAAAATACCCTTTAATGATTTCTTCATGAATGTTAACTATGTTGTCCGCCGGCATTGCTTCCGTCTATCTAATTCTTTTTTTTGGGTCTGTTTTCTACAGGAACCTTGTCTGCTGAGATTGCTTCCATTGATCTGATTAACAATTTCCACCGACCCTCTACAAATCCGATTTAAAAAGGAAAAATAGCAATAAATAAAGACTAAATAATATATATTCTAAACGTGTGGTTCCTTTAGGAACTTTTGTTCATTAACAACGCTATTTGAGTTTAACTGGTTCTGATGTTTGTTCCTTCTTATCTCATTTTGTTTTACAATGGAAGAAATCAAAGTTAGGGATTTGGGATTGAGATAAACCAACCAACAAAAAAAAGAAGGTAAACTTGCTTCCTTGAGGAACTCCGAGAACGCTTCCATCTATCTTATTCCCAATTTTCAAATTGGGTGAAATAATATTTCATTGATTTCCAATGTACAACAATAGAAGGTTATATATACAGAGCCTAGGAAATTATTATGGGAATGTAATTATGAGCCTATGATCTTTGTAGAATTAAATAGTTGACTTAGACTAATTAGGAATATACAGCTCATTGACACCCCCCTTCAAGTTGGAGCATGTATGTCGTCAATGCCCAACTTGTTAAGCGACCTGTGAAATACTCTTCCTGTGACTGCTTTGGTGAGGACATCTGCAAGTTGATCTTCAGATTTAACAAATGGTACATCAATGATCTTTGCCTCGAGTTTCTTTTTGATGAAATGTCCGTCAACTTCAACATACTTGGTTCTATCATGTTGCATTGGATTATGTGCAATGTCTATTGCAGCTTTTTTGTCACAATTCAGTTGCATGGCATGTTTGGGTTTGAACCCCAATTCCCCCAACAAATTCCTTATCCAGAGTAGGTCACATACTGCATGTGCCATACATCGATATTCTACTTCAGCACTTGATATTGACACTACTTTCTCTTTTTTACTTCGCAAAGAGACTAGATTGCCTACCACAAAGGTAAAGTATCCAAAGGTAGATCACCTATCAGTAACAGAACCAGCCCAGTCTGTATCAGTGTGACCCTCAACATCTAGATGACCATGTCGTGAGAACATCAATCCTCTTCCAGGAGCTGACTTCAAGTATCTCATAGTTCAGTTTACAGCATCCATGCGGGCTTCACTTGGTGCATGCATGAACTGACTCACCACACTTACGACATATGCTATATCAGGTCTAGTGTGTCCTAGATAGATTAACCTACCCATTAGGCGTTGATATCTTTCTTTGTTGGTGGGTACCTGATCAAGATATTCACCAAGCTGACGATTCAACTCCATTGGAGTATCTGCTGGTTTGCTGGCTAACATTCCAGTGTCAGTCAAAATGTTAAGGATATATTTCCTTTGTGATATAAATATTACTTGTTCTGAATGAGCCACATCAATGCCTAAGAAATACTTAAGAGCACCAAGATCTTTCATTTCAAACTCACTTGCCAAGTGACGCTGTAATGCTGTCTTTTCCTCTAGGCCATTCCTGGTAACTACCATGCCATCAACATATACAATAAGAGTAGTGACTTGACCTTTATTATGTTTCAAGAAAAAAGTATGATATGAGTTACTTTGCTTGTATCCGAAATTCTTCATTGATTTGCTTAACCTTCCAAACCATGCTTTGGGTGATTGCATCAATTCATAAAGAGACTTTCTCAGTTTACACACCATGTTGCCTATATTGGGCCCCATCTTGCATCCTGGAGGGGAATCCATGTAGACTTCTTCTTCTAAGTCACCATGCAGGAAGACATTTTTTTACATCAAATTGGTGTAATGGCCAGTCCAGGTTTGCTGCCAGAGAAAGAAGTACCCGAATTGAGTGTAACCCTTCACCACTAGTCTTGCTTTGTATCGTTCAATGGTGCCTCCATTTCATCATTCATAGTTTGAGTCCACTTGGGATCTTTCAGAGCTTCTTGCACATTACTTGGAATAAATACAGTGGATAATTGACATACAAATGATGCACATGATGGAGACAGCCTATGTAGAGACGCATGATTAGCAATAGGGTATTTAACTTTTGCTTTAGGGTCAGGGTCATATTGTTGTCTAGGGATCCCTCTAGTCGTATGAGGGGGGTAATTGATAACTTGTGTTTCCTGTATGACTCAACTCAGTTTCTTGAGTTGGAGTTTGAATGTTCAGTTACCTGTGGGGAATCTTCAAAACTTGATTGGATGAGTGGTAGTGGTACTGTAGTAGAAGTTGCATAGGGGAAAGTATCTGAACCACTATCTGGAGTCTCCAACCTTTGCAACTCTTGATCTTGTTGCACCACTGTAGCTGGCTGCTCGGACACTGGCTGCTCTAAAACATTTTGTTGAATTTAGATGATCTGATTCTGAATATCTTATGCAAAGATAGAGCTCTCCCCCTGCAGAGGATGCTAAGAAACTCCCCCTGAGTAATAGAACTCACTCTCGTGGAAAGTCACATCTACTGCAATGTGCAAGGTCTGAGTGAGAGGATGGAAACACTTATAGCCCTTCTGAGTGTCAGCATACCCCACAAAGACACAACGTAGTGCGCATGGATCAAGCTTGCTACGTTGATGTGGATATACCTGAACATAAGCAACACAACTAAAGAGACGTGGTTCGAGATTTGGTGTGGATGACATGGTGATGAGAATGGTCAATGTTTGAAATGGAGTTTGATACTGAAAAGTGCTGGATGGTGTTCTATTGATGAGGTAAGCAGCAGAGCAAAGAGCCTCATCCCAAAAATGATGGGGCATATGAGCCTCAAATAAAGAGGCACAAACAACTTCCAAGAGATGACTATTCTTACGCTCTACGACACTATTCTGTTGTGGTGTATAAGCACATGTGGTTTGATGAACGATAACATGTTGACTCAAAAAATTATATAGGTTATGGTTGACGTACTCTCCTCCATTGTCTGACTGAAGTGTTGTGATTTTCTTATCAAACTAAATAGCAACATATTGATGAAATTGCTTGAATTTTGCGGTGACTTCACTTTTTTGCTTTAGGGGAAAAACCTAGGTTATCCGGGTGCAATCATCAATAAACGTCACAAACCACTTCAAACCACTAATAGTGGGAACTCTAGACGGTCCCCAAACATCATAATGGACAATCATGAAAGGCATAGAACTTTTATTCAATCTTAATGGGTAAGAAATACAATGGCTTTTCTCCAAAATGCACATTTCAAAATGAAAGTCTGAGTTAGCAAACTGGGAAAACCAATATGGAAATAAAAGTTTCAGATAGCCAAAAGAAGCATGCCCTAATCATCTATGCCATAGCCAAATTTTCTTCATCCTGATAGACTTGTCTCCTCTCACATGATGTGCGTGACTCAATCTCTTACTGCCATATTCTGTCAAGTCCATATAATACAACTTTCCCCTTCTAGACCACATCCTATCACGGCCCTAGTGAGAAAATCCTGAAACATACCATACAATGGCAAAAAACACTATACAATTAAGGGAATCAATGATTTGAGGAACAGATAACAAGTCATAGCCGAGTGAAGGGACAACTAAGACATGATCAAGACTTAATGAGGATGTAAGAGATAATGACCATTTTCCCATAGCTTGGGAGGTGGTTCCATTGGCAATGGCAATATGTGTTTGGCTTGATGGTTTAGTAGAATGCAACCTAGTAAAACTAGATGTCATGTGATCAGTAGCGCCAGTGTTAATAATCAATGATATATTACAAGTAAGTGAAGATGTGTAAGAGGTACCTAAGGTGGCCAAGGGCTTGGAGCCAGATGTACCTGATGGAGGTTCTGATGCAGTCTCCTGGGATGACTTAGCGAATGCAAATGAGGCACTGTTTAAATCCTTCTTTCGCTCTTTGTGAACCCATTCTTTTGGATAACCAATGATCTTATAACAGCCCTGAATTGTGTGGTTATCTAAACCACATTTTGTACACTTCATTGGAGGCCAGTTACGAGTAGGGTCGACACTATAGTTGTTTGGCCGAGATTGCTTGGACCTGTAAGCAGCCAAGGTTGTGGTTTCGAAGGTTACACCAGCTTCAGACATGGTTCCCTGTCGGTTACTCTCTATTTTAATATGTGCATATGTTGCCTCAAGTTAGGGTTTAGGCTCCATCCGCAAAATCTCTCCTCGGATTTGATCAAAATTATTGTCCAAACCTGCAAGAAAGATACAAACTCGGAGACAATCAATCTCTTTGCGTCTAGTTTAAATTTCTTTCGGATGCTCCATATTTCTTGGACTTAATTGATCAATCTCCTGAAAAATCTCAGTGAGCACACTGTAATATTTGGCTACTGATGCACCATTCTGCTTCATTGTGAATGACCTTCTGTGAAGGTCATAAATCTTGGCTTCATCAGCACCATCTGAATAGGTTTGCTTGATTGCATCCCGGACTTGCTTTGTTGTGTCATAACAGATAAACCGTTTAATCTGATTATGTTGCATTATGTCGAACAACCAACTCTTGACTTGGCAATTCGATGCACGCCATTTATTAAATGTGGGTTATGTGGTTGCAGGCTGGGTAATATCACCGGTTAAGTGGCCATGTTTTTCTCACCCAACTATCTTCATCTCTATGACTTGATGCCACAGAGAATAATTATTCTCATCCAGTTTGATTCATGCCGAGAAGTTTGAGGTGTCACTCTGCAAAGTGACGATTTGTGTGGTAGTGTTGGCGCCTCATGACACCAAGGATTGATTGGTGTTTGCTAACCCATCATCGTTGGCCATGATATTGGCTTACAAGTGATGAGAAAAAGACAAAAAAAAAAATTGGGCGGAGGGAAAAAAGCAATGGGAAAGGTGGAAAGTGGTTTGCAATAAAGCAAAAAGTGATTTGACTAGAGGAAAGGTCTTGTGAGATGGAATATGGGCTGGTGCTGGGTTGTATACTTGTTGAATGACGTGAACAATGATCTGAATGTTTGGAGCGAAGGTTAGTGTTGGGTGTGTATGACGGCTGCTGCTACGGAAGCGATTGCTAGGGTTAGGTCAAGAGCCAATCATGATCGACTCCTCTGATACCATCTCAGATTGGGTGAAATAATATTTCATTAAATTCCAACAATAGAAGGTTATGTATACAGAGCCTAGGAAACTATTCTAGAAATGTAATTATGAGCCTATAATCTTGTAGAATCAAATAGTTTACTAAGACTAATTAGGAATGTACAACTCATTTGACACCAATCTCCTCTATCTTTTTGCTCCAATTTTCAATGGACGAAACAAAAGTAGGGATTTGGGATTGACGAGATTATATACCAATGTTTCGACCAAGTTAGGGATTTTATTTGGGCTCGGGTTTGAATGTCTAGCACATAGAGACAAAGATAGAGATAGAGAGATAGAGAGAAAGGAGGATTTATCGGCAACATGGGGGGAGGGGGTCACCGCCGGTGGGGGAGCTTTGGTGGCTGTTGGGTTTTTATTTTTGTTTTAGTTATTAAAAGTTAACAGTGTATGTATAGGTTAAGTTACTGGACATGTGTCAAAAAATTAGATAGTTCTCATAAGTCATTTTACAAATGGGTAAATTTGTCTTTAAATTTTTGAAAATAAGGTGGGTGGGGAAATAAGACAATGGGATAGAAATAATAGCACTCTTGTAAAATTGTGTAGAGTGTATTATAGCTCGAATGTTTAAGAGCAATTACTTACGGACTTGGGGTCCTGTGTTCGAAACCTGCTCTCTCAATACGGTTGTATAAAAAAAAATTATAAAATTGTTTTCCTAGTTGGAAGAGGTCATTTGTTTAAATTTGATTGAAGATAGAATCAAAAGATCTACACAGGAATAGAGTGGGGGTAAGCAAAAGGGAACTTTTTGGTGGCATCTGGAAGCTATGTTAAAAGTCTCATAATCATAGACTTGGAGTTCTACAAATTTTATTACTGCTCTTCATGTGCCATTGCACTTGTTGTTTCTGGTGTCTTTATTGTCAGTTGAGAATAGTGTTGTTATTTTATCATAAAGTAATGGCCTTACAGTGATGACAAGACGCTTCTTGTCCTTCCTGCTGAATCATCCCACCACGATCGCCACCATCACTAAGCTTTGCCTTTCCTCTTTTCCAAACCAGTCGGGGGGCAGCACTTCAAAACCATTCTTCTTTTTTGTTCAATTTCTGAGCGCAGAGATTTAAGAATAATGAATTCTTGGGCCCATTTGCAATCCAATTTACCATACATTGTTATGTTGTCGATCGATTATGAACCATGCATATTCTGACAAGAATGAATCAGACGAGTAATTTCAATTCACTATACAGTTCTGTAAGAAACAGTTTTCTAACATTATGGACAGTTATCTATTCGCGCATACATGATTGTTACTCTTATATAAATGCATTGAATTGTCAATTGTTAATGTACCGTGAATAGAAAAAATAAGCCTTCAAAGGTAATTTCAATCTTCAAATATCTACTTAAGGCATTAAGTGTTGAGTGAACTTTTTGGGCTACGAGTGCAGCACTGTTTTTTTACCAAACAATGGTTGGCAATTCTTGGAGCTAAAGAGATATCATTTAAAATTAATGCGTTTTTTTAAATCCTTGTTTAACATAATGTTTTAGTCACGGCTGGCCGACAAAAAATCAAGAGTGCCGTCCTAGAGTTTTCCTCAAGAACCATAGCCTTTGGTTAAAGAAAAAAGTGGGATAATTGAGTTTCTTATAATTCTAACTTTGAAACTTAATAGTAATTAAATATCTCTCATCATTCAGTAACATGAACGAACAAATGATTAGCATAAAGATTGATTAAAAAGTTTGAACTTTTATAGACAAATTAAGTGGTGTATGGCTTGTAAAGAGGATGGAAGTGGATTTAGGAGCTGCTTGAGCCTTTTGGCCATACACGGTCTATATGCCCCTATAAGATGCCTTGATAGAGCTTTTAGTGCTAGTTGGACTAGTGCCCTAAAGTTTAATTTAGCTCATAAGGATTAATTCCATTTTTAAATTTGTCACAACATCATGTAAAGAACACAATGACGTGATTCGTGGTTTATTCTTAGCCAACTTATTTTGGCCATGGTGAGGACATTGCGGCTCTTTTTGGGATTTTCTAAAAGACATGTCTTATTAAAAGTCACATTTGTAAATGATACTCTATGGAGTTCATGTACTTTGTTATTAGGTGGCATATTTACATCAGTAAATAGGTTTAACTTATGTTTACGCATTTTGATAAGGAAAATGCTAGGAAGATCAATTTTAGATACCAATTTGTGTACCATCTCTTTAATAGAGTGTGAGAACCATTGTATTGGAGAGCTCTATCTCTATTAGAGAGATAATGCACAAGTTGGTATATAAAGCTAGTCTCTCTAATATGACCCTTGTGGTAATATAAGGTTGAATGAGAGGTGACATTGATAAGTAGAAATCAAGCCCATTTTCCCTCTTAGTCGATCTTGTGACAAAACTGATGATCACATTCAAATTGCCAATTAGGAAGCTTGCATGTGGTGAACTGCTTCATTCATCGCCTCAAATAAAACAAAAATTGATTGATTGATTGATTTGCTAGGCATATTTATTGCTCTTGTGCCTCTCTACATCTCCACCAACTCTAATGATCCAAGAGTGCAACTTCAATAGTTTAACCATCAAACTGTGAGAATGTGAAGGTAACAATATCCCATATTGAAAAGTTAAGAAACTTAATAAGAACTTATAAGGTGTTGGGCTACTCTACATATTGTCAATTAGTTTTGAGGTGGAACATCAATTTCTTTCATGGCATCATAGCAAAGTTTCATGTGTTAGACCCAACGGCCACACTTGCTTCTACGTCACCCAATATGTGTTGTTCATGTGTTAGGCTTGAAAATTCCCCACATATCCAGGGCATGTGAGAATGTGAAAGTGACAATATCTCACATTGGTTTTAGGGTGAGAGGCCACAAAACAACAACTGGATAGTCTTATATACACAATTTATATTGATCAAAGGAAATTTGGAAAGGGGAAAATTTCAAAATTAGAAAATTGGGTTTCAAATATGGAAAATCATGCTTGAGTATCAATTATGGTGCTAGGAAAAAAAGGAAGGCGTATTGTTGGGATTTTCGAGTTACTTAATTTCTTGAGAAGATTTATATTATATTTATATTTTTAGAATAAGTTATCAATCAGGATATTATTGTCCTGACATGATTTTAATTATTTTTCTTATTAGTTAAGTTTTAAAAATATTTTGGAACCTAAGGTTTCCTACGGTTTTAAGATTTATTAGTTTTCTATTTAAGCCAACTCATGGCATTGTATTAAGCAGTATATTCATATTATTAATCATATTTATAGATTTTCTCTATTTTTGGTGGATTTCAGTTGCTGATGGATTTCAGTTTATCTTCTTGGGTTAAGACGTTTATCAATCCGTAAACCCGTGCTTCCGTGTTGCATCATCTTTATTCTACACGTGATATATGTTCTACACTGGAGTCTTAATAATCGTCGAAATTGCAAAAAGTGTAATGTTACAGGTATCATGTTTACTAATTATACTGCTGAAAACTTTTGTCAAAGATGTGAGTAAATTTGATAAGAATACTTGTTTTTTGGTCAATGATAGGAATACTTTTATCATTGCAAACAACACTTAGACAATTTAAGGCATGCCCCTATATGTCAATATGAAAACTTGGCAATGGCAATAGGTAACTTGCGCCCCACTTTACTTTGCAGCACCATATAGTTTTTTTAGTGTAAACTAGAGGTAGCATTTAAGCTTTATAGAACATCCTATAAATAGATGAGCTCAAGGAAAGAAAAATAGAAAGCCCTAAAATTTGTGCTACTTTGAATCATGGACCAAAATATCGATAATATCGGCGAAATATTGAGGATATTATCGTTTTTTCGAGTCACAGATATTTTGAAACATATCCATACACATATCGTATGAATATCGATAATATCGACGAATTGTCGAGAAAATATCGATGTTGATAATTTCGCTCAGGCTTCAGCAATATTTTGGCAACATATCGACATGATATCGAAAATATCGAAAATATCGAAATATCGAAAATATCGAAAATATCGATTTGCACATGAGAATGAGTTTACTTTTCAAGTTTTAACTTTCCAACTACTCTTCACAATACACTTACTCTACACATAGAGATGAAGAAGATAGTGAAAATTTTGAACCTCATAGAAACTCTATGTGGTACTAAGTCACTCATATATCTTACCATGCAATGTATAAAGTGTAAAATATTGTAGTAAATGATTATATATAAAAGTTTATGGTGTGTTTAATCTTCTTTCACTAATTACTACATATTTTCTATACTCACAATGTTTGTCAGTTCACTATATAATCAACTTAAATCAGTTAAACCATCATGCAATGCATTTACTTCCAATATTTTTGTGATAAACTAATAGATAATTGACTAAATAAACATCATCCAAAGTTTCAATAAAAATTTCCAAGTTTTTCTTACAATTTTCAGGGTTTTTATTCAATTTTTATCGATATCAATAATATCCCGATATTTCCATTGAAATTTCCATATTTTTAGATTATCGATATTTCCGATACCATCGTTATTTTAGACTTTGCTTTGAACATATACACTGCATCTAACTCGATGGGCTCTATCGCATATTCACGCATAAGATGGTGTCTGTCACCATATGCCTATTTAGTCATCTCTTTTTTCGTCTTCTTTTTCAATGAAATGACTTTGTTTTCATCCTTTTCCAATCAGTTGTCACTAAAGTAAAGCTTGAACATGACCTCATGTAAAGCCAAATTAGGCAAATCTAAAACTTAACCCTTGATTAATTAAAGTCTTAATTAAAAAGACCACATTGTCATTCGAATAATACAAATCACCTATATTTACATCACCTACTTCAAGCTAAATAGCGCTTAAAGTGCGGCATTCTGCATAATAATAGTAATAACAATAATAATTAAAGTTCAAACCAAGCAGCCTAAAATTTTCCTAGCTACTTGCTAAAACATGATACAGAGTGGTCCGATATGTTACTGGATCATGGAATTAGATTCAATAGAAGAGAATGCATCCAGAAGGTTGATCCAACTGTCGTCGTCCTCCTCGTCTTCCTCCCCACTTATGTGACTCCACTGAGCATGAGAGTCCTTCTCAATTTCGTCATTCCTTGCAAATCGTCCTCTGATGCGCGGCCGGCTGTCCGCCAACGTCTTCCGGCAAGCGTACTGAATTCAGGAATGCTATATTAGAGCTTGTATAAGACAGGGTAAAAGAAAAAGTTCAGGATGAAATGTACTGACATAAATACAAAAGTAATACATGGTTCTATACTACTATTATTATTTGACATATATTATTCTTTGTGACAAACAATTCCCTTTTCTTAAGGAAACAAGGACTTGTCATGAGAAGTGGTTGAGATACATTACAAGTTACCAGAACATTTTGTGTGGCTATTTGGTCAATCTATTATTCAATCAAAAGGGGGTTCATACTTTTGCAATTCAGAGTTAATTTCCAAGTAGAAGAAGTTCATTGATCTAGCACTAGTGCAAAAAACCAAAATTGATGTACCACTCTCTTGGGAAAGTTTACAATTTCAAACAGACGTCCAAAGAGTAAGACAATAGAAGGTTGAACGTCTATTATTACGACCTGCATAGACATAAAGATGGAATGAAAGTTGATCTCTGCCACGGGATTAGTTAAGCATTATACAATTAAAAAGATATTGACCAGCAGAAAGGTAAAAGTTTTTGGATTGTGGATATAATTGAAATTTCATTTGATAATTAAAGAATATTGATTACAACATTTCATACTAAATTGGAATTATAACTTACTCAATTGCATCACATACCATAGATGTGACAACCCCCATGAAAAATCATAACATAGAGTAGGTGTTAGAAATATTATTAGCACTTTTCATGCAATGCAACTTTCTGTATTTCACACACTACATGTTAGAATGAAGAAGTTGAAACGGAATGCAAATTGTTGTAACTATTATACGGAATAAATGACACCAGGTTTAACAATTTCCATGCATAAATCATTCAACTGCACAGATAGAATGTCATTTCATCCAATTTTATTTGAAACAACCACTCCATTGTTGGCTATAGCTATTCTATTGTATCCAAAAGACCACTAAAACTGTCAACAACGTATATGTCAAACGTGCACTACCATATCTTTTACACTAGTTGAAAATGAAATAAAAGAATGTAGGATGTGACAGACACCATAGTAAGCAAAAATTTTACATGAAAATATAATTGATGTGAACAATTGTGGGCCAAAAAGCAATAAGATAACGATACACTCATGCCATAAAGCATAAAGTAGAGCTAGCTAGTGGGTCATTGGGTCAAGCAGAAACTAGTCAAAAAATTCGAATGATATATTAAATAAATAAATAAATAAAAAGAAAAGAAGAAGAAGATCATACATTGAAGCAAATAAATAAATAAATAATTGAAGTAACCTTAATGGTCTTGTTGAAGTTCCTGAGGTTGCGCTTGTTTCTATACCTCTCAATTTTCTCCTTCTTCTCCTCGGGACTATATCGACAGGCTTTGCTCATCCCTTCTATGATCATACTGCTCTCACTCGACAAGGGACTAGTTTCTGATGATGATCTATTGTAACCATAATATTGTAATTGCTGTGGCATTCCATTGTTCATATTATTTATCAGCTGCATGCATCCACAATATATTATATATGGCACAAAACACAAATCAAATTAATTCCAGTGAAACCCAACAACCCCACGAGCAATATACGACAAGCAAATTCATCGAAATGTTATTTTGTCAAACTGTTTTAAGAATATAGTAAATGATTAATTATGTCAACTTTTGCGTGACATAAACAGTAAATTTAAACTATTCACATCAAGTCTAGTATAACATATGCAAGCACTATACAAACTATTGATTATGTTAATTGTTGCTGCGACAAATATAAACATTTATCGTAAGAAACATATAAGTGTCACAACTTAAGAATGCTAAATCACTCCCATGCACTTAAACCTGTCGTTCTTTTTTCGTATCTGTGAGGATGTAAAATGGTAGAGAATAAATTAATTAATGTTTGAGTCACTTTAATTCAAGTTACTAAATTAACTAACTCTCCGTGCATATCGAACCTGCAAATCCAAGTCTCCGGTGCTGTAAACCCTGCGGACGGGGCCGGTTTCCGACTCGAGCAAGTCGGAGACCAGCCTGTGGGTCCCGCAAGAGGTCTTTTGGAGCGAATGGCTGCTGACGCTGCGCTGAATCACCGTAGCGCCACCAGCCCCGCTGCTGATCGGCGAGGCGCCGTAGCTGCTGCTGGAGCCACTGCTGCAGCTGCTGCTGAACTCAGCCGAGGCGAGCAGCTGGTCATGATAAAGCAATGGAGGAGCCGGCGGCGAGCCCTGGAACTGGAAGTCCGAGGCGCGTGGGAATGCGGTGCCGTTGTGCCCGTACATTGGCGCGTGGGTTTAGGGTTTTAAGAGAGGCTTTGGAAGATTTTTTATGAGAGTGGAGTGGAGTGGAGGAGGGAAGATGAACGTGGCTGGAAGGCTGGTACTTTGCAGGGGTACTTAAAGAGCGAAGAGGGAAGGAGGAGGAAAAGAAGGTGGGGCCCACAGAGCAGAGGGGTGATGGGACAGGACTGCAGCATGACGTGGACGATGACGTCATGCCCTTGGGGGAAAGCGTTGACCTGCTTCCTTCTTTTACTTACTTGTGTTGTGTTCTGCTGCTGCTGGGGGTTTGAGTTGGGTTGGGTTGGGGGTCTGGAACTTGAGAGAAACTCTCATCGATAACAATTCTTATTATTTTTGACTAATAACGCGTTAACATGTAGGATTATTTCCACATATCATTATTTTATGAATTGAAAATAACAAAACAGTACTATCTTGTTACATATAAATTTTTTTGCTGTAAATTGGACTGAGACGAGACATTAGCCTATCAGTACCCATATATAAATATATACGATATGATCTCTCTATCGGTCCCAAACAGTGGAGTGCCCTTTGATGGAATTCTTTAAAACCTCTCTTCCAGTTTAGCTACTATATATTGCTAAATTGCGAATTTGGATGACAAGTTTGGTTACGGTGAAGAAAATTTTCAAAATAAGTGATTTTTAGTTCAAGAAAAGTAAATATCAAATGAGGCCATAATTCTATTTATGTTGTCAGACTATGAATCAAAGGGAGGGGTTTGCTGTGTTTAAGGGTGAGTCGGTGTCCAAACCATATCGGTGTTTGCCAAATTTTTGTGTTTGTTTTCTTTATCAACAAAAAAAGTAAACACTTTGATCACTTAGGTACCACTTTGTGAAAATAAACTTCTCTATCTTAAAAATGTATCATGTCCATTGCAGCCAAGTCCACAGGATGTGGGGGTTGGGCGACCGCAGAGGGCCCCCAAAAAAATAGTGCCTCTTACACATTTTCAATCCAATAATTATACTAGCAAAAAAAGATTTTTATGTGTGAAACTAATGATTTTTGGGTTTTATTTTGAACTTTTTTGGGTATTTTTCTTTATCTTTCATACAATGGGCCTTTTTTTTTAATACTTAAACTAACCTACTTACAACATAAATTTGAATATTTTTATTATAATTTTTGTTCAATATATGAGGTAAGTTTTAAATAAATAAAAAGTCCACATTTTTCATTTTTGCCCAGAACCTCCAAAATCAAGGGACCACCCTGGTCATGTGTGATCACGTAATAAGTGAGAAAGAGAGAGAATATATATTTTCGACTTTTTGCCAAAAGATTGGGTTTCACCAAAATCAAAATATAAGATTGAAATCAAGCAATTAATTATTGCAGCTGTATATTGATGAAGCAATAATGTTGTATGGCATAAGTGGTAAGTTACTTGTATCTATGTGAAACATGGAAGCCTATGGCTACCCCGCGTTGTGTATGATATGAATGAATTTGGGGAAGCAGAAATGCAAAAGCTCCAAGCCCAGTACAAAAGATACGAATCTATACCACCAAAAATTACATAATTCAGTTACTGTATCAATTTCTATATACGCACCCTCGTCCAAACGCATAATTCAGTACAATCTTCAAAGCCAATAGAGGATATCCATGCATGATGTGCTTACTCAATTGTTACTTATTAAGTTTCTACATATATAATAATATGAACTCATTCGCAGGGCCCGTGCTGGGTGATCTAAGGCGGCCAGCAGGACAAAATTTTAGAGTGTGACCTTTATAGATAAATTAATTATTAAAATTATTATTATTTTAAATAAATAAATAAATAAATATTCAAATTATAAGAGTTTACAAAAGATAATAGAGAACATTTTGGGACCTCGTTAAAATCTTGTTTGAGCAAAACCTAGTAGGATAAAACATCAAACGAAAGAAAAAGAGTATCCCGACATCAAAAACATTACATTCAACAACAAATTAATTAAGTGTCCACATGTGTCAGCTTCAATATCCTTCACAATTAATCAAACCAAACTAGCATCATCATATGCACCTACAAAAAAGGAAATATAAATGAAATCTCAATCATAAAATATAATTTAAAATGTCTTCTTATTGCAGTTTTAGAAGCAAAATCATCAATGATATCTTCATATTTAATGTTTTCTAACATATCCCTTTCAATGCATAATATTGCTAGTCCACTTAGATTATCTTGAGTCATGGTGATCCGCAAGTAAGATTTTAATAATTTTAATTTGGAAAAACTTCTTTCAGCATATGCCACAGTCACATGTATAGTCAATAATATTCTATAAACAACCACTATATTTGGAAACATATCCACACTCTTTACAAATTCCAGAATTTTAATGGATGTCCATGGATTATCTGTTTCATATGCTTCTTTTGGTAACATCACCTGTAAAATATGTAATTCTGACACTAAATCTCTAGCATCAACATAAGAAACATTGTCATTTTTTAAGCATTTTCAAGATTCATACAAGAATTTTTCAATTCATTATCATCCAACGAAGTCAACTTTGCAACATCAAATAAGAACCCAAAAATCGATTCAAAGCAATGCAATTGTTCAAACCTACTCTTCAATTCACCAATAACAATATCCACTATGACAAGAAAGTAATCAGTCCTAAATGATTCTTCAGCTGATTGTTGTTCCCTCTCATTATTGGAAATTTCATCAAAGTACCTCTTTCTACAAGTTTGATGTTTTTTAGGAAATATATTATCAATTCCCATATCAAATGTAATTTCTTTAGCATCAATCATGGCAGAAATAAACCCATTTGTCCTATAGTTTCCAAAAAATGAAATAAGTCCTTCTAATATTCTTACAGCTGCATCAAGACGCATGTCTTTAGATTGTAATTTTTTACTAACCAAGTTAATCTTGTGCAAAATGTCATGCCAAATAACCAAACTTAATATAAATTCAAAACTTGAAAGTTCTCTTGATGCTAAACTTTGAGTATCCCTACTCAATTTAGCATCCTCACTAATTTCTGCCAATTTAAACAAAGATTCTCTGATTTGGGAAGCTTGAGATTTTATGGCTTTGACACTTTCTATGTGACTTTCCCAATGTGTAGTTGAAAATGATTTCAAAGTCAAACCATCTATATAATCAAGTAGCACATTCCATCATTTTGTTGAATTAGAGAATACCGTATATATGCATTGACATGCTCCAATTTTTTTTTTTTGGCTTTAACACATGACTTGGCCATATCACAAAGTATTAAGTTAAGACAATGAGAACCACATGGCATGTAAAATGCTCTAGGATTTATGTCTAGTAATATTTTTTGTACACCTAGGTTTTCCCCTTTCATATTAGATCCATTATCATAACCTTGCCCCCTAAACATCATCAATATTTAGGTTAAGGAACTTTATTGCAGCTAGTAAGTCATTAAAAATTCATAATCCAGTTGTATCTTCCACAATTAGAAACTCTACAAAGTACTCTTCTATATTTATTGGAGTGCATGAAACATCTACACACCTTAATATTAAAGTCATTTGTTCTTTGTGAATTGCATCAGGAATACAATCAAGAATAACTAAAAAATACTTTGCCTCTTTTATTTTTTTAACGATTTCATTTTTAATATTTGATGCTAAAATACCTATTAACTCATTTTGAATTTTATGGCTAAGATAATGATAACAAATCTTCTTACTTGAATGAGACAAAAATGGTGTTGTGTTACATCAAACTTTGCAATCATTTATGGTAGGCCTAAAAAGTTACCATTACAATCATCATAAACTTTATCGTTTTGATTCCCTCTTTTTGGCCAAAACCACACCCAAACACGTTTGTTCCACAAAATGCCAAATTATGTGCAGCAAGACATTTCACAACCACAATGATTCTAACCATAACATTTTTCCAATGTAGCGTATCTTTCTTGATTAGCTCTTGTAATTATTTATCAATTGTTTGATTTGTTTTCAATCTGATTTGCAATTCAACATAAGACCTTAAGTTAGTGAGGTGTTCAAAACTTTTTTTTTATGTTGATTAAGCTTTTTCACCTAGATGTCTCCAGTCTCTAATTCCTTCACTTGCTAACTAACTTCTACAATGCATTGTTTTAAACAACTTACAACAGAAACAAAACATTTTATCCAACTCCTTTGAGTATACTAGCAATTTTCTATCAATAGTCTTCCCATTTGATAATGTTCGAAGATAATAATTAGAGGAAAAATGTATGTTGTTTTCATTCATAGGGAACTTTAAATTAGTTTATCCTATAGAACCATTTTCTATAATTAAATCTCTAATTTTTGTATCAAGATTATTCCAAGTTAGAGCATCATAAATGTTACAATCATGTCTTATTTCTGAGAATTCAACTTCATTGATTGTATATTGAATGTATTTTCACCATTGCAAGAATTTGGTAAATCTTCAGCTAAATTTTCATTGACTGTATCTTCGAGTTGTTCAGATTAATTTGGTTAATCTTCCAAATCATTTGTACGCCTATATATTTAAATTTGTGGTTGTAACTTGTTTTGGCTACTCACTTGACTTCTAATTAAAACGACATGCATTACTTAGCATGCAATGAACTTAATCAAATTTTAAATGTGAACCTTCACTTGCTTTGTCAAGAGAGAGAGTATATATAACGCCATGTCAATTTTTACTTTCATTTATTATCTTGCGGACGCTATGTATTTTGTATTAACCCTCCCTACTTTCCTATTTGTTTACAATGACATCCGCACATTAATAATGTGTGGACATCTAAATAAAAGAATATATTTATTTATCTACCGATAATATATTGATCTAGAAGTATATCCAGTTTAGGTTTCATAGGGATTTTTTTAGCCCAATTTTGATTTTGTCTCCTCCCTCTCTCTCTCTCTCTCAAGCTCTGTCGTTTTCATTTTGTATATTTATAATTTTTTTTGGGCTAAAGATAATATTCACTTGGATGGAGGTCGTTCCTATTAATTAGATTTCGTGGACCTGAGCTTTGGAGACAAGGTTTACTGTGCAAAATATTTTGTAATATTATTTTTTTTTCTCATGATTTTGTGAAGTGTGAACCAATTGGGGAAGTTCCACTAACCTAACACATTCGGTCAAACAATGAACTTGCTAGCAAGTAGCAAGAATTGGGCGCTACTTTTTCTAAAGTGGTCCTATTCATGCATGTATATTCTTTCCTCCCTCTCCAAGTTTATGAAATTCTGATAACCACATTCCCAGCGAGAGATCTCAAAAATCTTACCCAACTTGATGCATTTTGACAACAAATAAAAAGATTGACCCCACCACCACTTAGATCCACATGAGAGCTACAGAGAAATAATAATTTAACACATCTAGCTAGCTCCATGTGAGGAGCATCCAGTCCTCCCAAAGGAAATTTGTATCTATTATATACATATTTTCTCGTACGTGGATATTACTGTGTGGGTATCATACATTTTCTATTATTCTTTTTTACGTTTCTCTGTGTTTACAAGACGTGTGTGAGTGTCATTTGTTTTCTACTATTCTTGTATGCTTTTCTCCGTGTTTACAAGACGTCCGAATGAGAGAAAAATTCCATATTATTATATACATATTAGGATTTTTTATGACAAAAAAAAATAGCTACTATATATAAGTAATAATCCATAGCTAGTCATATTCTAAAGACAAACGTACCAACCTCTTGTTAGGTAGGCAGGATATTATAGTTAGGATCTTCATATAATTATGATCGTCAAAGTGTCATTGTTTTGCTTCTAACACATTAGAACCTTATTTTTCACTTGGGTTGGGTGTGTCTCATGATCAACTTAAAATAGGAATCTATTTCAATGTTCTACATTGAACCCGTTTCTCAAAATGGGAAGTGGAGAAGAAGAAAATATTTGAAAGCAATAAGCGCCATGAAGATGGAGTGCTGAATTTCTTAAAGCAAAGCTCTTGAGAAGCTGTTGCACAAACTAATACTATAGTCTTCTTTCGTTTATATATGAACAGGCCGACACTACTAGGTCAAAGTGTGCAGAGTTTTTATTAATAGGTAAAATAAAAATAAAAACAAACATCACTAAAGGTCTATGGTTTACTTTGAAAATGGGATGATAAATTTACTTATATGTTTATTTTTTGTGTATAATAGTGTTCTTATGACCAAATTGACTTAGTTTGAAGGTTCGGAGTTTAGTACGTATTTGGGATTCACATTGAAGAAACAATTACTTAAATGTTGGCCTGAAAAACACAAGAAACGGAGACGGGTAAACTTTAGTTTGAAAGGGTTCAAAAAAGGTTCGACTTTCACATCAAAGAACTCTACAAAATCATGCGTTTGGTTTCAATGGCGAACCCAGGAAATCTTATTGGGGTTGGTTAATATTTTTTATTTATGGGTTAATCGATTATATTACTCATTTTTCTTAACTAAGTAAAATTTTATAAATCAAACACGTTCATTCACATAACAAACAAATATAACATAAAAAAGAAATACATATTGTCAAACATTAAACAAATTTGTGCATTTGCAAAAAAATTGAAAGAACTTACCTAGTGAAGTAGAACCCTACGCTCCTTAAGTGCATCAAAATCCTTGATTATTGAATTTGAATCTATATTCACAGAAAGTTCTTTCTCAATGTAGACAATAAGGGAATCTGTAGGATATTCATCCTCCATTTTGTTGGGAAGTACAGTCTTAACATGTTTCATAGCTGAAAATACTCATTCTGTAGTCGTTGTAGAAACCGGAAGAGTTAATAATAAACGAATCAACCTATCAATCAAACAATATATCTTTGCTCTGATTGTTTTAACTAATCCTTGACATAGATCATAAATAGTCATATTGTACTTCAGACTCAAATATTTCTAGTTGGTCCCTCAATAAATGTAATTCTTTTGTAGTGAAATTTTCAAGATAAAATTTCTCTACAAGTTTGCAAATATTATCAACCTTAAATGCTTCAAAATTATTGGTAGGTCCAAAGCAGAGTTAAGAATAAGAAGTTCTATTATTCCTTCATTGAATTTAGTGTTTAACTCTTCCAATTGGTAATATATGGTATCATTGAATAAATCAACCTGGTAGTGATGCTCAACTGTAATATCATCACGTTGTTGACAAGAACGACGTGTACCAACTTTATAACGAGTTATCAACATTAGCTATAGAAGGTGTATTCTAGTTATTATTTCCTTTTTTTTTTAAGAATGAATCAATAGTTTTTCCTCTCTTTGTTGGTCTACAATCATCATGTGACATTATATCCTAACAAGAAATACTAGGCACCAACAATCATGTAGACGAATTAATAATTCAATTTACAAAAATAAAAAATATATCAACAACAAATATAAACAATAACAACCCAATACATGACACAACACAGTTCTAAAATCATAAAACTTAACAAACAAACAATGAATCTTAAAAACTTAACAATAATAATTAAAATTGAAAATTGAAAAAAAAGAAAGAAAGAAACTTACCAAGATTGAAGAACCACTGAAGATATGTTGAAACAATTTTGGAGAGGAAGAAGTTACTTCTTCTTTGGTTCTCTCGTTGACGTCTTTATTTATTTATTTATTTCGTTAGGCTTGCTGCCTGGTTGGAGGTTTGTTATTTGTTATTTGTTGGTTTTGTTGCTACCTGTGTGTGGGGTGATACCTAAGTGGGTAGCCTTATTTAAAAAATAAAAAAAATAAAAAAGGGTTTAATTTTATAAGAGAGATGGACTGACTTTTGTATATAGAGGTGGGCTGATTTCTAAAATACCTAATTTGAACTGCACCTCTAAGCCTAGTTGCTAAAATCAGAACTAAACTGGAGCCCACTCCAGCCCAAGTGTAGGTCCGCCCTTGTTTGGCTTCACAACTGCACCCCTTCAAAGCCCTCTAAAAGAAAATGACATACGTTAAACCTAAATATATAGATTTTTTTTTTGTAAACTAATACCAAACTTAGTGTCATTAACACCACTAATTAGCTTAGCCATAAAGGTTGGAGCTACCCCTAGGCTAGATTGGGCTCAAGCCCAATGAAAATGGTAAAAAAAGATGAGTTTAGCGCTCATGTTTACTCCCCCTGATCTGATTTCTAGTTTTGAATGTATTTGATTAGGGATTTCAACATGGAACTCTAATAATTTTTCATTTCTTAGGTGTAAGTAAACACAAGGGAAGTAAGGGAAGAAAAATTGGAATGATTTTGATACCTATTACTAATGAGTGTTGCTATTTTCACCCACTGTCCTATTTTTCCAATCATCTTATTTTTTTCACTCACCATGTAAATTTGAAAAAACACAAACTTATCTTTACACACACCATTATTTCTAAAATACCCTTTAATTGTATTTTCATATTTGCCATTACAATAAAAAAACAATAAAAAATTTATTCAATTAGCCCATCCCCACCGCAAGTTGCCCTCGCCGCCCCCCAACCTCCTCCTCAGTTGAAAATTCAATAGTCAACACCATGACCATCACACCCACAACCACCTCTCTTTCTCCCATCCGCAGCCACCCCCACCACCAATTTGATTTTTGTACCCCAACCCTCACTCCTCCTTCGTTGGACAAAACCCAAAATGAATAGATAATATCATTCCAACGCCATTGGGGCCAAAATACATAGCATTCAAAAGAGGAATTTTCATCTAGAGGTGCTACGCCCCAACTAAGAGAAATTCCCTGCAAAACATTACAATTAAGGAGGTCTAGGAAGACCATCCGAAACCAACACCTAATCTTGTGACAGAGGTGGCAGTACATCCCTCTAAATTGATTGGAAATAGGAGTGGGTTTCGAACACAAATAAAAAAATAAATTAAAATATGGGTGTGCATGCATGTGAGAGAGACAGAGAGAGTTGTAAATTTGTCATCATAAGTCATTTTACAAAGATATAATTTGTCATTAAAATTTTGAAAATAATATAGGTGGGGAAATATGACAGGTGGGTGGAAATAGCAGCACCCACTACTAATATGTAAACATATTAGGCTATCTCAACCGAGTAGCTCTTTAAATTTTTTTAAAAATATATAGCATATTACTATGAAATTTCCCGACTCTGCATGCTTGACCCAAAACTCTTATATATGATGATGCAAACTTTGAAAACTTTGACAAGGTAATCAATGAAGATGTACATTGACCATGCGAGGTAGAGGGGACCTATTTAGCATCTTCTACTTAATTGTAGGTCCATGAGAATCATCTATATCACTTCAAAAAGGGTGTCTGTCCTTGAGAAAACTCAGTCACACCAAAATCATTGCCTTGAACTTGAGAAAACTCAGTCACACCAAAATTCAAATCGATTGCCTTGAAGACCCTTATATATTTCATTTAGGAATCCCTCAAATAAGTTGAGGGACACTTTTGTAGTCAGCAATATATTTTACTAATCCAAACCGTCTATTTTGTAGACATTCATTCAAAGATCATCTCTATAAAAAATCACTTGAATCCGATATCATTTGAATACTCAATTAAATTATTGAAATTCAATGACTTTTTTGAAGCACCGTATACTCATTCATTTTGTTGATCCCACTTAGATGCCATATTGATTTTCAATTTGCATGATTTTTGCAAGGATCATCTCTAAATGAATATGTGAAAAATATATAGTTTGGATCGTTGATTTTTTTTTTCTGGTAGAGGACCCTAAAAGGTTTCCCTAAAATAAAATTATTTGACGGATCTCTCAATTAGACTATATATGTATATATACAAACAACAACAGAGTAACTAACTGGGCAGGGCATATACAAAAAAAACGTTTCGTACTCGGTTGGTGTCAACAACTAGGTTGAAGCCAATGGTAGCCAATTGGGTCGAACTATAATTCTGTGTACTGTGGCATTCAGAAACCACATATTATTGCCATGCCATTGCGTAACGAAAACAACGTAATGCAAACAGTGCTTTTCTACCAACTTGATTTACCTTGTCCCCATATGTCGCTTCTTCTTTTTCCCTTCTTCCATTATTACTTGCTTATACTTGTGTATATGATAACGTTATTTGAGGGATTCCAGTAAAAACATTATATGATCCGAGAAAAGGGAATTATATATATATATAATATTAGAGTTTGAAGTTATTAATTTGCATGATCCGCGTTTAATAAATGAAATGAAAGAGCTATAGCTCTTGCCTTTTAAAATAAATAATAATAATTTATAATCGTGTGAGACTCATCATATGACACTGTTTTTTTGTTAGGCCATTTCTAACCAAGGTCTAAAATATTGATGATATCGGAAATATTGGTAGTCCAAAAACACAGAAATTTCAATGGAAATATCGGGATATTATCGATATCGATAAAAATCATGAAAATTGTAAGAAAAACTTGAAAATTTTTATTGAAACTTCGGAGGATGTTTATTTAGTCAATTATTTATTAGTTTATCTCAAAAAATTGGAAGGAAATGCATTGCATGATGGGTTTAACTGATTTAAGTTGATTATATAGCGAACTAACAAATACTGTGAGTGTAGAAAATATGTAGTAATTAGTGAAAGAATATTAAACACACCATAATCATTTATATATAATGATTTACTACAATATTTTACACTTTGTACATTGAATGGTAAGATACATGAGTGACTTAGTACCACACATAGAGTTTCTATGAGGTTCAAAGTTTTCACTATCTGCTTCATCTCTATGTGTAGAGTAAGTGTATTGTGAATAGTAGTTGGAAAGTTGAAACTTGAAAAGCAAACTCATTCTCATGTGCAAATCGATATTTTCGATATTATAGCGATATCATGTCGATATTTTGCCAAAATATTGCTGAAGTCTGAGCTAAATTATCGACATCAATATTTCCTCGACATTTCGTCGATATTATCGATATTCATACGATATGTGTATGAATATGTTCCAAAATATCTATGACTAGAAAAAACGATAATATCCTCGATATTTCGTCGATATTATCGATATTTTGGTGCATGATTGAAACCAAGTATACTGGTCAAGGTCTAAAATATCGATGGTATCGGAAATATCGGTAGTCCAAAAACACGAAAATTTCGATGAAAATATCGGGATATTATTGATATTTTAAACCTTGTCTCTAACCATAGAGGCTAAACCCAAAAAATCCCAAAATTTTGCTCAATTTCATCTCCAACGTATGTATAGGGAGGGGGAATTTTGGGCATACTGAAATATTGGGTGGTATTTAGCCCATCTTTCCAAGCAGAATGTTTGTGGGGCCCAATTCGCATCAAACCAAGGAAGCCATGTGAAGACCACAGCTCATGGACCACCTCTCACCAACTTACCCATGCTGCATGTGCCACTTGTCAAGCGTACAACAACTATTTGTTTCAATTCAATGGCTGCATTTTAAGTTGCTGTGTAAATTTGTTTTTTTCATTCTACATATAATCACTGACCATGATATTTTGAAGCAATCTTAATGGGAAATGTCACATCCAATGGCTAAAATTTAAATCCAACAAATAGTTGTTGTCAAGCGTACAACAATTATTTGTTTCAATCCAATAGTTGCATTTTAAGTTGTTGTGTCAATTTTTTTTTTTTCATTCTACATATAATCACTGGCCATGATATTTTTAAGCAATCTTAATGGGAAATGTTCACATTCAATGGTTGAAATTTAAATCCAACACTAAAATTATTTTTTATAATTAATCTAAATCAGATTCAACTCAAAATAAATTTTGTGATTATCATTTATCTTAATTATAATTGTGGTTTATCTTAATATGTTTTGATTTTTAAGTGAAATTATATTATGTTTTGGATTGTGGATTTTTTTAGATTAAAATGTTCAGAAAATTAAATCACGAATGTTGAAACAAAAATAATGTTAAGAAAAATTGACCAAAAAAAAAATTAAGGGTTAACCATTTTTAAACAATTTAATAAAGTTGCGGACTCATATTATGAGTCTGCATGGTTGGAGGAAAAAATAGTTTGAGTCCGGACAATACATGAATAGTTGTATTTTGAATGGGAGAAATTTGGGTTTAGCCCCATTTGAGTTGGAGATGAACTCAAATTTTCACCCTCTAAAATACAACTATTCATGTATTGCCCGGACTCAAATTGTTTTTTCCTCCAACCATACAGACTCATAATTTGAGTCCTTAGTTTTATTAAATTGGTTAAAAATGGTTAACCTTTTTTTTTCTTTTTTTTTTGTCGTTAATTTTTCTTGACATTATTTTTGTATCAACATTCGTGATTTAATTTTCTGAACATTTTAAGCTAAAAATATTCGAAATCCAAAATATTTTATAATTTCACTTAAAAATAAAAACAAGGACAACAACATTTTGTTTCATAGACTTTAAAAGTAAAAAAAAGGACCTAATTAAAACATTTTATTGCAAAAAACAATCCCAGCTGTTGGACTGGAATTAAAAAAAGAAGAACAACAATTGGAAAAAAAATTTAAAAAAATCCCAGCCGTTGGTGCTGGTGGACTTCATTAGAAAAAAAAACAGCAATTTAATTTATACCGTTGGAAACCAACGGACAAATGAAGGGATGGCAACACGTGGAAGGAGGAATTCATCCTTCAAGAAAGAAGCTGTCGCAGGTGGGCTCCACATCATATGGGTGAGAGACTTTGGACTTGTTGCTTTTGGTATGTGGGCTCCACTAAATTTGGGTCCAGGCAGTATGCCAAGCACTATTCCGCCTGGGCTTTTGACTGGATTGGTTTTTTGGCCTCTTCCTATATATGGTTGGAGAAGATTTTTGGAGTTATAATCCCAAAATTTGAGTTTGGCCCCTATGATTGGAGATAACCTTACAGTGCAAAACAACCCCGTAAGACTCAAATACATGTAAGTGATAACATTATAGGCCAGACGTAGGAATAATTTTTCTGCTTTCTTCTAGCTCTTTTTATTCATTTATTTTTCTTTTCACATTTATATGGTTATTGCAAAGAGAAGAAAAGAAAAGCATCTTTAATTAGTATCCAAGTAGTTCTTGTCACAAAAAAGAAAAAGAAAAAAAGTAGTTCTGCTAGGCTATGAGATGGAAATAATGCATGCCTATAACCCAGTAGGCAAATTGTGCTCTTATTCATGTGGTGGGCCTCTTGAAAATGCAGGTGGGGCTTCTTCTAGATAACGAAATTGGGTAGCTTGTGGATTGTGAGCAAATGGGGTCAACAACAAGAAATTGGAACAGTTTCCCCACTACCATATGAGTGATTTTGTGACCATCTGGTTAACGTTATATCAGCCTCAAGTCAAGTCCACATGTGATATGCGAGTACCTAAATTATTCACAACAAAATAATATTTTTGCTATTCTTGACCAATAACGCAATGATATATATGATAAATTTTTCATGTGTCATTGTGTTTTTGCATGTTGGGGCTAAACTCAAATTTCTACTCTCCAAAATACAACTATTCATGGATTGCTCAGACTCAAACTATTTTTTCCTCCAATTTTGCAGACTCATAATTTGAATCCGCAACTTTATTAAATTGTTTAAAAATGGTTTAACACCTTTTGTAGTTAATTTTTCTTGACAATATTTTTAATTCAGCATTCGTGATTTATTTTTCCAAACATTTTAACCTAAAAAAATTGAAATTTCACGTACATAATTTAATTTCACTAAAAATGGTTTTGGGGCCAACTTCAACCAAAATGGAGAAATATTGAACAAAATTAACAAAGTGAGGAATGAAAAATATATTTGTGTGAATTATTTAACAAATGAAATGGACGAGGACACTTGACGCATGCAACTTGAGGATTGCCCACCAAATGAACATACACTTGGCGCCTCCAACACCTACTAAATGAAATGGGAAAAAAGTAAAAAATTGAAACCAACCCATTTGAATGGGATTGGAACGGTTAGATGCCTAGAAAATAACACTTGGCGCCTGTTGTAGCTTAGGGAAGTGGACAACAACGCTGGCCCACCTCTGCTGGTCCTTCACGTGGCTCCTTGGTGGCTTTGACTTGGGGCCCACAGAAATTCCACCCGGACTGGAAAGTTGGGCCAAATTCCGCCCAAAATTTCAATCTGACCCAAATTACCACCCCTTCCTATACATGGTTGGAAAAGGTTTTTGGGCTACAATTCCAAATTTGGCTTTAACCGCATGGCTGGAGATGGTTTAAGCGGGACAACAATGGTGAAAACCTTGAAAGTTTACAGATGTATTACCCTTTGTTTTGGTTAGTCAAGTATTGTCAATAATGAAGGCTCTAATGATTTGCTTACCTCGATTTCTGATTAGTAAAACATGCTCTTAATGAGCTCATCAAGAATTGTGATACAATTTCGGTGGCATGTTGCTTACCCATTTACTTCATCAAATAAGTTTGTCACTACGGTAATAGAGAATGCAAAAGAGTTCCTTTTTTTTTTTAGAACCAAGGATATTCATTGATAAAACATGGCAAAAACTTAGGATACAAACATGAAGAACACATCCCTAAAGGAGGTTCTTGCAATACAGAAAACTAAAAAAATCATAAAGCACAAATATTAGCCGAAGAAGTAATTCCAAAACCCAACACAGAGGTTTATTAGCCGAAGAAGTAATTCCAAGGGTGGAAAACCCTTGGAACCAAAGAGGGTTGCAAATAGGTGCTTGGTTGGGAGCGAAGAGGTTGGGAGAGAAGAGGGAGACAGGTGCAAAAGAGTTCTAATATACATATTACTTATCAGTATTGGAGGGCTCCACATCTGAACTTCTACTAGAGATGTGGTACACAATGTGGTATATAAATGTAGTAAGCCTAGCATTACCCAATGAAAATATGCCTCTAGTTTTTTTTAGTCATTAACTACTGATGTGGTAAATCCCCTTTTTTAAAAATAATTTTGTTGGTAGGCTTTATTGAAATGCTGTCGTTAATGACATGATTATCAATATTTAAGTTGTTAGAAAATATGAAGTTAATTTAGAAATGAAACATGGCCTATATTATATTTGGTGAGATTGAACCCCTTACTTGAACCCCTCACTTTTAAACCCCTCACTATAGAAGCTCCCTTCATAATTTGGATACTTATTTTGATGTCTACATAAGATCCAGCCTAACTCAAAAAATTGTTCCTCCTTGTGTGTTCTAAACTCCATAAACCGACAACCAATTTCTTCCCACGTTGAAGGCCCAATCCTTAGCCCAAAACCTCAGCCTTCTCAACTAAATGAGCTTCCTATCTGTACTAAAAAAAATAAAAGAAATGTACGTCCTATGTATATCTATAGTATAAAAGAAAAATAACTCTAAATGAGTTTTCAGCTGATCCCATTTATACAAGGGAAATTGGGGAAATGGGGAGTTGAACACATGCCCCTTGAGTCAAATAATTCTTGATTCATTGAGAGATAATGCAAAAACTATGCTATTGTCATGTGTGTGAGTGGATAAACGCTTTACCTCAAACTTTGTAACCTGACATTCTTCCTGCTCGAATTCCTCCCAATAAATAAAAAAAACAAAATAAAATAGTCTTCATCATGTGTGCGACTTCAAAGGATAAGGAAACCTCAAAAGTTAAATAAATTCCTAAATTTAGCCCACATTTGAAAAATGAAGGCTGATATTGTTGGGATCATTAATATGTCTCCTTGATCTAGTCGGCAAAAATCAGTCACACTCCTAAACCAGATGCACTTTTCACTGCTGACCGCGTCGAGTTTCCACATCAATGTAATTTCCAATTATTAACACTCACTTCTTCACTCCCAAAGTCTTCAAAGGTTGAGTGACAAGTTGACCATTATGATAAGAGAAAGACAGAGAAAGTTAAGATATGGGAGGGAGGGAGGCATTGGTAAGTAAGCATTATGGTCCTTTTCATGTAGAAGATAGAGATGTGACCATTGAGTTGAGGGAGAGCAACGGGAAGCCGATCGATGTGTCGAAGTTATAATCAGCTTTGTTGGATTAGTGTTGAGAGCTCTCTTTGTCCGTGAAAATAAAAAGACAAAGGGTCATCTCACATATTACCTTTTCTCATAGTTGGTTAGGTCTTTAATCATGGGGTGCCATCAAGAATATTGGTTAGGTCTTTAATCATGGGGTGCCATCAAGAATATGGAGGAACATGAACCGCATTAATCTTCCACCGCCCAGTAGCACCTAGCTTGGCACTTCGCAACTTGGCAAGACTAGTTTATGGGTTGGGGTTAGGGCTGGTAATGGGCGGTGTTGTGTAAAGATTATAAACGTGTTAAGAATGCTCAACCTAAATTCAACCTGTTTAATAAATGTGTCATTTATGGATTGACCAGTTAATTTCCCATGCGGGTTTCGGGTCATGTCGAGTTGACTCGCTAAGTGGTAGCAAATAAAAAATAAAAAATAAATCTAAAATTTGATAATTTAATCAAGTAATTGCATTTTTTTAAATTTTATATAAATAGTTATTGCATTTTGCCTCTCTCTCTCTCTCTCTCTCTATGTATGAAGATTGAGAAAGAGAAATAAAAGAAATTAAAAAAAATGAAGAAAATAAAGAAGAAACAAATAAATGAGATGGCAGGTTACATATGTATTTTAGCAGGTTGACGGGTTGACCCGTTTAATAAACGAGTTATATAAGTATTTTAGCGGGTTGATGGGTTGACCTGAAATTCACCCATTTATAAACAAGTCAGTGACTGGTTGACCCGAAAATTTAATCGTGCAGATTGACCCACTAATTTTCCGTGCGAGTTTTAAGTCGTGTCAGAAATTGCCACCCCTAACTAGGGTCCTTCCAGATGTCTAATGGGCTAAGACCACTGGAAGAAAGAAAAGGCCTCGTGCCCCGCACTCAAAGTTTTAGATTCTAGATCTCTTGTCAAGTCCAAATAGTTGGGTGTTTTCTTGCACTTGTCATAATTGATAGCTTTTCTCTCCAAAATTTGCTCTTTTTCTTGCATTCCTAGGTTCGAAATGCAGTTTCAAAACTCAATACCACCAATGTTCAATGTTTTCACCAACTTCATTTAGTATAAACAGCGGCACATAATTTCCATTTTAAATATAGTACACAAATGCCAAAGGATCCACTACTATAGTGGTTTGGAGTAATTGTTCCCTCAGGCAAGACATTGGGTTCGAGTCCTAGCATTCGTGTTGTGTGTGTGAATTTAGTATATATTATTGTCCCTCTCAATAAGAAAGGTCCTAAAAAAAATAGTACACAAATGTAATCTCCCTAATACTATTGGACATACACAAACACAATTCCATTATTGAAGGAATACAAATATGGAAAGAGGGAAGTGATCCATTAAACATTTATATTATGAATAATAGGATTTCTTCAGTATTTCTTAAGGAAATTTTTGAATCAGTGTGCTGAGAGCTTTGGGAGCCTTTTTAATCCATTATTTTAATCCACAAAGTTGATACCAAACTGAACAGTGTATCCAACATTCCATTCAAAGTTGTCTAGCAATGACCATAGAAAGTATCCCTTCACTTTGACACCATTTCTAGAAGATAAAGAAGCAGAGAAAAACATCAAAAAAATCAAATGTACTGATTTCGATGTAATGATTCAATAACCCAAATGTAAGAAGGCTAGACGCTATATAGCCTTAATTAATTTTTTAATTAGAACTTACTTGATTGCACTTTGGACATAATAGAGGTGAAGCATGTGGTAGTCAACTCTCTTCGTATCATAAAGGGCTTCCTTAAGTGATTGATAATTTTGGATCATTCAACTCATCAATGCCTACAATACAACATGCCCATTATTATATAGTTTTGAATTAGACATTTAGGAGTTAATTTTATTTTACATGATATGTATGTGAAACATTGATGATGGAATTAATTACGGCTAAAAAATTATTACCATTCTCAGTAATGTAAATGATTGGATCATTGTACTTTTTCTTTGTGTAAAGTAAAAAATTTTGAATTCCAATTGGATAAACATTTAGCCAGTCTGAAGCACCCTGCATTCCCATTTGAAGATAATTGAGATTTTTAGGAGTCACATTTGTAAGTGAAAAAAATGATTAATCATGCAATTGGTTAATAGCTTAAGCTAAAAATGCGATATTTACCTTTGCACCAATGGGGACCTCATTGCTCTCAGGTGCCACAACATATATGAATGTTAGAATCTGATTGTTCTAAGAAACTTGGATTGTTTGAGATAAGATTTCACTTTGTACTCACATGAGCATCTGTTAAGAAGCTTGCAGGTATAGAAATATTATGAGATGCATCGCTTGCATAGAAACCAGTATAGTAATTTAGTCCAAGAAAATCAAATGATCTAATTAGTAACTTAGATTGTTCTTCTCTGAATTTTGGTAATCATTCTTGAACAAGAGACCGCATGCTGTGTGGATAGTCACCACTTGGCAATGGGTCCATAAACCTACAAAATAATGGAAATTCTGATCATGAACTTAGTATTCTATAATGCACTAATTGCTAGAAAATGTTATATTTGTATATAAACATGTAACTGAGTTGAAATATAGATGGAAAAAACTCACTTTTGGTCCACGTAATTTGTCGAATTTTCCATTTTAGTCTATGCGGTTTCAATTTTGGTGATTAGACCTATGTAGTTTGATATCAATCGCAATTAAAAGATACATCCAAATTTCCATCCAATTTTATGACATAGTAAGCACGTGTCTCTTACGTTGAGAAGTATTTTGGATGAAAATTTGGACGTATACCCTTACATAACAATGGATATCAAACTACAGGGTCAAGTCCCCTGAATTAAAACCACATGGATCAAAGTGAAAAATCTGGCAATCTAAAAGGATAAAAAGTGACATTTTCCCTATATAATTACCATCCAAAAGTAAAATCCAATGCTCTTAATGCAGCCTCTTTATCTTCATTTGCTTCTGAAAAAGGCACAAACCAGGGTGACACAAGCGTAAGTCCTATATATCATACCTTTTTGGGATTCCTGCAAAAGACCATCAATCTTAGTTTATTTAGAGCTAGAAAAATGAACAACCTTGTTCATCTCACTGAATAAAATATTCCCTATTTTAGTTTAATACCAGTGACTCGTATAGAATTCTCAATTAGGAACCAATATTCTAACAGAAAATAAAGAACGAATTAATTGGACCTGAAATTTGTTCTTGTACAAGTTTGCACCAGCTGCATGAGCAAGAAGAAGGTGCCAGCTGCATGAGCAAGAAGAAGGTGGTGTGTAACCATATATGGTTCAATAGTTGAATTTCCGCCAGTGCAATTTAGTTTCTGCCAAGCAGAGCATTGTCCTGGTGTCATAGACCCAGATGCATAGCCATTGCTACTATAGGTATATGGCTCATTCAACGTGGTCCAGTACTTTACTCGATCACCAAATTTCTTATAACGTAATTCTGCATAGTCTTGAAAATGATTGATGTATATACACATTTCAACATATATGTTATAGTATAGTGTGTATTTAATGATCAATATTTTATAGGGGATAAAATTTTTCACTTACACAATATGAGGGCTTAAAAACCCACCATATTCGTCTTCTAAATCTTGGGGAAGATCCCAATGAAAGAGTGTGACCACTACTACAAAAATCCCAATAGACGACGGTAATTTACCGTTGTAAATTTAGTTTTTCAACCGTCGAGGAATCGACCGACATCTTTTACGCATAAAACCACGACGGTAAAATACCGTCGTCTATTAATTTAAAGACGACGGTTTTTATGAAATAAATGTCGTCTATTATATGTAAAGACGACGGTTTGTAAGAACTGTCGTCTATTATGAAATAACAGTCGTCTATTATATGTAAAGACGACGGTTTTTATAAAAAACTATCGTCTATTATATATAAAGACGACAATTTTTATGAAAGAACTGTCGTTTATTATAAGTAAAGAAGACGGTTTTGTGATAGAATTGTCGTCTATTAATGTAAAGACGACGGTTTTTTTGAAAGAACTGTCGTTTATTATATCCAAAGACGTAGTAATTTTACATTTTATCTTTTTTTCCTTGCTTCCAATGGTTCTCTACAACGATTTTAGCTAAATAAACAACCATAATGCTTTGTGAACAATAAATTCAGCTCCAAATAATCCACACCATACAATAAATATACTCAAGAATAATTTGTTTCATAAAACTTGAAGATTCAATAATAATTACATAGTTTACCAATCTTCATTCCTACTATATATCCATACAAAATATCATATCCATAATATTAAACTATAATTAGAAAAAGAGGGGCTACATATGAAATTCGATCCGAATTTCATCAATTTGTTCTTGTGTGTATGAGTTAGCGTTGCCTTCTTGCACTGCAAAACCAGGATTAAAAAAAAAGAAGCAAGTTTTAGTCAGAGATATATTTACAAACCTTTTGCAAGAGGAAACAAGAAACAAAAGCCAAAAGAGGGGAGCATAACTTATTTGGATTTCCATATTGAAACTGCAAATGTTCAAACAAATTAACTTCAATAATTTGAGAAACTGAAAACCGGAATGAAAGAGGTAACATTTACAACTATAACAGCAGCCGGAATGAAATGTACCTCTGACTTGGAGTAATCTGATGGAGACAGAAAACTTTAAGGTTAGAATATGAGTTGAAGAAAGATAGCGAAATGTTATATATATAGGGTTTAGGGCAAATTCGAAAAATTACAATTCGCGGTCAAATTTTTCAAATGACCACGTTTTTAAAGACGACGGAAAGTAAAATTAAAACGTCGTATAAATTAAAATATACACAACGGTTTTTAAATAATAGGGACGTTATAAATATATACTACGTCAGTTAGTTACAAACAAAGTCGTTGTAAAATATTTTCACGACCCTCAGCATAAAACCGACGTCTTAAATAAAAATAACTACAGAGAAATAGAACTTTGTGTTAAACAAGAAACTAAATATACAATATTTCTTGGGAACTCAGTTGTTGTTTTACACCCAACCGAAGTTCTTAGATGGGTTGGGTGTAAAAACACAACTGAGTTCCAAAGAAAGACATTCTTGCATGACAGAAACCATTCAGAGATGTGAGAATTGAGATATACTGAACGTTTGGACTAAAAACTCCAATTTAAACGAATTATTTTGAATTGGAAAACTAAAAGTGACTTTATTACGACTTGGAAACCGAAAAGGGCCTTTATTTCGACTTGGAAACCTAAAAGCCACCGTTTCAGTCCCCAATTTCGCAGATAAAGCGTGCCGTTTCAGTTCGAAAGTTTCGAAGTTGAAACATACAACGACGGTATTTATGTTTTCCGTCGTCGTTTTATTGACGTTTATTTCTACTTTTGTTGTCGTGCTTGTTTTAAACAACAACGACGGTATAATTAATATAAACGACGTGAAAGTGATGTACAACGGCGTTATTACGTGAAACGGCGTTGAATTAAATTTAGACCGTCGTGAATATGTTCAAAATTACACGAAGAACTGCCGTATTATCTGCAAAACCACGTCGCTATATTATATTATGACGACATGGTAACGATTTACCACCACCTTTTATTTATAAGAACTGTCGTAGTCTAACGTGTAATACGGCGTAAAATAATAAAAGACAGACGTGGATATTTTAAAATTAGACGGCGTTCTGTATGTATTGTAGCCGTGGTTATTTAACTTTAGATGTCGGTAATTATCAAATTATGGTCGTATTAAATGGTACTTGATACGTCTGTTAATAATACAATTACCGTGGTGTTTATTGGCTGTTCAAAACGGCGGTATTATATGTAAAACGTCGTCTATAATTACTACGTCGGTATATTTACACATACCGTCGTTGTTTATTTGTTATCTTTTTTCTGATCGGAATGACATGTTTCATAAGACGACGCTTTTAAAGTTTTATGCGTCGTGTTTTAAAAATACCCAAATGAATTTCCAATTTTTAGGTGTTTTAGTTTCTGATCCACGTCGGTTTTTATATTACCATCGTCGTTTAAAATTTAACGACGGTATTTATTTTGTCCGTCGTCGTTTTACCGATGTCTATTTCGATTTTTGTAGTAGTGGACAAATAACTTTAGACCTATATGTACATGATCACTAAAAGAAAATTAAAATTTTGATAATATTTATGAGTGCAGTAATGTGGGATGATTCACCATTTCGAAGGAGTTCATTGATTAGATTGTTGTAGTATGTGACTCCATCCTCGTTCACACCATCACTTAACTTTCCACCTAATAATAATTATAATAAAGCAAGCAAATAAGGAAGTAACGCAATCTACAAATAGAAATTAAAGAAGAAAGTTAAACTAATATTCGTGGCCTTGAAGTTCGACTCTAATTCAATTTGGTTCAATTCTTTCAAGGAACCCTTTTAATTGAGAATAAAATCTTTGTTATATTCTACCGTCGACAATAGGATACATTACTTAAGCTAAAAACATAAAAGGAGTAAGTGTACGCAGGAAAAAAAGAAGAACGTACAAAGGAATTGTTCTCTATAATAGTGACAATTGGTCCAATTCAAGCCAAATATATATGTCAATGCAGATGATCAACTTACTTGGTAACAATCTGGACCATGAAATAGAGAACCTATAAGCATCCAATCCTATATCCTTCATAATACCCACATCTTCCTGCAGCACAGAACACAAAAGCTAAAAATTAAGGATCTCATATCTTCAGGCTTCAAAGCTCAATTACGTACGCATTGCGAAGTTCAAGTACAAAAGGGGAAGAGAACATGTGAACCTTATCCTTGTGATATTGATCTAGAGCGACGTCTCCATTACTGTGATCAGCAATCCTTTCTGCAATTAATCATAATTTTTTTTTTCAATTATTTGCGAAAATCATATCATCTAAAATACTACTATCTACGCTTGGGTGTATATGCCAAGTATCCGAACATTTATGTTTTTCTCACGTATAATATAGAAGTGGGGAAATAGATTTCCAAGAGAGGAAAAGAAACAAAAAAAAAGGGTATGGGAGTAGAGCATTTTGAATCTATTCATCAAGACATGAACACCAGACAAATAACAGTATGCTATTGGCAATTTCCTTTTCAGCTTTCTTTATAGGATCTTGCCATGTTTTTTCTACCCCAAAGAAAAATGTGGATGTCTGACTATAATGATGAAGACATAGAGATCCTTTCCTTTATTTGTATTCTTTTATTTGCAAAGAAGGCATACACAACAAACCCACCCTAGACTGCAAATTACGGGCTTATTTCTTAGGTTTTTTTTTTCCTGATACAAACGACATTGGGGAAGGGAGGAATCGAACCTAGGGCCTCAGATACAGGGATAAATGCTCTTAACCACTTGAGCTACAGGCCCCTTCCATTTCTTTGGTTCCTTTGGTCAGAACAAATACTCACATATCCCCAAAACATTTCTTCAAACCAAAAAAAAAAAAAAAAAAGTAGCTTAATGAATTGATTATTCGATTAGATAGACCTGAATGATTGTGGGTGTAGGTATCCCATATGCTTCGTCCTCTACCACCTTCACTTGCAGCACCTTCATACTGAAATGTTACACACGCTAAACATGTCAATATGTTAAGCATGGATGCTAATTAATTGGTCTTAATTACATTGACAGAAAATTAAACTTAATTAATTATATAAAAGAAAGACTAGAGGGTACTTCAGCTCTAGAAGAACTGACCTGGTAAGATCCTGAAGCTGAGCCAAATATGAAACCAGGTGGAAAACTGCTCCTGTTGAAGGGAGTGTCAATATGAATGGGAGTGGGTGGAACTGTAAGAGCAGCTTTGCTATTTGTCAATGCAAAGCCAATTAGTAGCACCACACCTAAAATCAAAGACCTTCGTTGCATTGCCATAACTAGGCGTTTTGCGTTGATCTAGATATTGATTGCCTTTACCTGGCATATAGCATGGCATTTATATATAGGGGTACTACCGTACTCGTTGAGATAGTGGCTCGAATTAGTGATCAAAAGAGAATCAAGTTTTTTTTTATTTAGTTCGAGTCATATATATTTTGCGTATGTGTTTGGGATTACTTGTTCTTTTGGGCTTGGGTATTCGCATGTTTTGCGAGAAGTGAAATTACTTAAGTGTGCGATTGAAGATGCTTTTTCCTTTTTCTTATATTTTTGCTACTTTCTTAGTAGTGATTAGTTTCAAAGAAACTAGGGAGGGGAGTGATTTGGGGAATATGTACACGCTTCTTTCATGTTCATTGAAGCTTTTTAAAGTAGTGAATAGTTTCAGGAAAGGTAGGGAGAGGTCGGGGAAGGGGGGATCATCTTGATACGTTTTATCCAAAACCACAATTTGTCAAAGTAATTGATACGTTATGTTCATTGGACACACGGTTCTTTCATGTTCATTGAAGCTTTTTAGTAGCGATTAGATTATGGAAAGGAGGTTGGGTTACCCTCAGAGGCCAAGCGCGGCTCCGGCTGCAAATTTTTCCAGACACATCGTGAGTAATATCCATGCATCTAAATATGATAAGTTTAGCATTTTTCAAATTGAAATATTAATTTGGCCCCACCCCACAAGTGCTTGCCAAACATGCAATGTTGTGAGTAGCAGCTAAGTCTATTTAAGTATAGTAGCTAGCCATGCACCTAAAAAAATGGGTTGAACCGGGGAAAGTGCAGAGAGTATGTGAAAGTTCATTAATTATGAGGCTATGAAATCTGAAAAAAGGTACATAAAATATTTTATCCCTTATTTTCTCTAGATGCTACGTAGCATCTGAAAATTAACTTTCATTCTCCACGTTTTTCTCTGTCCTCCAAAATTGAAGAATTTGATCTTTCAAATATATATCTTTTTCTTCTTTCTTTTTATCTCCCACAAATTTTATATTGGATCAGTACTATTCTAAGTAGGTGGATTTAAAATTTAGCTACCTAAAAATTTTAGGGAAGTAGAATTCTTCTTAGGTATCTAAAATGTGCCTGCTTTTAATTTAGGTTTATTAGAATTTATACTTAGGTACTTTCAGTTTAGAGGTGCTTAATAATACAGTTAGGTTCAATAATAAATAAATAAATAATAAGAAAAATAATAAATTAGAGGTTAATTAGGTACTTTGTGCTTGTATAGTTTCAATTGTCCCCCTTAGTTTATTAATTGTTGCATTTTAAGGATACTATATATATATATATATATATCTTATTTCTGTTTTTTTTTTTCGACAGAATCACCATGCCTCAATATATGTGAGGGACATATTTGAGTGTAAAGTAGTCTTTTTTCCATGGTGTTAAAACACCAACACACACATGCCTCTCAATTGCTAATTTTGTTTATAAAACAAATGTGACGGGATTAAGTCATTGTCCTTGAATTGCGACAACTAATAAATTATAGGCCATGTTTGATGGGCTGGACTGGACTGAACCAGATATATCTAATTAAAATATACATGAGTCCTACAAAATTCTATAGTGAGGGTGCCATATATGGACCCCTCATGTGGACCTTAATATTAGCCACAAGATCATTTCATTAAACTTAAGTGAAGTTACTATTTAGATGATGACTAATATGAAGGTTCACATCTATCCATATATGAAACCCTCGCCATAGAACGACTCCATGAGTCCTAGCCATTGTTTGGTGGGCTTAAATGTGTCATTGATTGGCAAGAATTCTATAGTGAGTGCCTTATATATGTAGGTGAGGTCATATCTCTTAACCGTTGAATCAAATTGGTTAGTCGTTGGATCAAATTGGTTAACCTGATCCAACGGTTAAGAGATATGACCTCACCTAAGGGTCATATACAATGCCCTCACTATAGAATGACTCCATTGACTGGATATGGGGCCTTGGATCCAAGTCCCAAATAACTGGACTTTGAAACCCAAGCCCATACGTGTGTTTTGAAGCCAAGTCTTCTCATGCAGGGAGCGAGTTCCCTCTTCTCTTGCCGAGAGCAAGCACGCCTTTCGCTAGTTTGTCCTCTTCTCTCTTCTCCTTTCTCTTCTCTCTTTTCATCTTCTATCTTCTCTCTTTCCCTCTCTCTATCTCTGTGATTTTTGGTGCTTTGGGACTATCAATCTCATGATTTTTGGTTGAAATTCAATGTTATGATAGATTGGGTTTGTGAAAATCTTTGCATCTCCTAGGTTATGGAACCTAGGATATTGACAGATTCTGGATTAAGTACCATGAATATATTTTTATATTTTTTTGAATTTTCTGTTTGTTTTTTAAGGCTTAAATGCGGCTTTGCCCCCTGAGCTATACCATAAATGTCAATTTGCACACTATATTATTTTTTCGGTAATTTAAGGATACCAATTTTTTAAAAATAGCCAATTTGCTCCCTACCGTCAGATTTTGAGTGATTTCATCCATGGGTCCGTTAAGTTTCCCACGTGATGCGCATGATCCATTGTTACTTCACCTTTCCCTCATTATATACACCCAATTAGCCATAAATCCCCAATTTTGTAACCCAGACGAGTGATGGTCATGCTGAGATGAGGCGCCAATCATCTAGCTCGAGTGAATGTAGAGGATGTGTGTTCGTGCGATACTGCAAATGTCGAAAAGAGGCGACAATAAGGACATTGTGGACAGATTTAAACCCTGGAAGAAGGTTCTTTGTTTGTGGCGCACAAGGGGTGAGTTTTTTGATGCTTTTGGTTATTTGAATTTTTTTCTTTTATCCGTTTCCATGACTGATGCAAAGAGGTCGACAGTGTGATTTGTGGGAGTGGGTGGACCTAGAAATGTGCCATCGTTCCAAGTAGATCATTCCTGGGCTCTTAAGGCGTATTAGAAAAATAGAGGAGAAACTTCAGTTGCAGAGAGCTAAAGTAAAGAAGAGTAGGTTTTAGTTTGGCAGCTGTTTGATTAGGATGATAATTTTGGGCCTATGTGTGTTATCAAAACCAAATTACAGGGATGGGAACCAAATGAAATTGGAATTAATGTGATGAAAGGGTTTGAGGGCAAGTATTTTGCGGTTTTGGGCATGTTAGTGGTTTTGGTTTTTGACGCCATTTTCCTGTGAAACCATTTCAAACAATGCCATTTTGGTGTTCCTATGATAATTGGAACCCAACACACTTTTTTGTTCTTATAAAAGAACCTACTTTGTTGTTCTGTGTACCCAAGCTTCACTCCCAAATCATACAAATCCAACATGGACACAAAATCTTTGCAATGGTTGTCACTCCAGTGCACAGTTCCACCCAAATAGAACCCATCTGCAACATACCCTCCATGGTGAATTTCCAGGATAAAAATGTCAGCATAAGCTACATAGGTCAAAACGCAGATCAGTTAATGTCTATCTACCATATTTATCTACCATTCAACACCTCTGCCAACTCATTACAGTACAAAAACAGATGCAAAATTAAAAGGGACTCAGCATAGAAAACGACTCTTTCACCACTTCACCAACAGAAAAGAGAGGGACCACACATGAATAAAGCGTATTATACAACTCACAACAAGACATAAAAAGGAGAACATGGCACAAATCTCTTTCTAAACCAAAACCGACATAAAAGGGACCACTGCACTAAAAAAAACTCCCTTTTCATCGATTCATAGCAACATAATGGTATAATATTCGTCAAAATTCATGAGGTGGGGAGAAGTTAGGAAAAGTAGCCACTTACAGTACTTCGAATGCTCTCCACCATCTCTTAGGAGAGCAGAAATCTCCTCAAACAGTCGCTCTCAAAGTCGATCACAATCTCACTGTATTACCCCAAAATTTCAAACGAATCTTCACTCTGCCCAATTACTTTCAACAATCGAATCTCACCTTCTCAAACTTAAAGTCGCATTTACCCACTCTTAAAACCCTAAAACACGAATTTGCCCAAATGCCTGTATGTTGGATTTCTTAAAAGCCTCGCGTGCGCATCACGTGGGAAACTTAACGGACCCATGGATGAAATCACTCAAAATCTAATGGTAGCGGGCAAATTGGCTATTTTAAAAAAATTGGTATCCTTAAATTACCGAAAAAATAATATATGGTGCAAATTGACATTTATGGTATAGTTTAGGGGGCAAAACCGCATTTAAGCCTTTTTTTAATGTTCGGTCCAGTCTGGTGTTGCACCAAACAATGGACATGATTCTAGTCTGGTCCCAACCAATACAATCCAAAAATTGAAGTATAGTCCTATCATGTCTAGTCTTGGCCACCAATCGGGGCCTTTATGACTTAAATCGGAACAATTTAAACTCTATGGACCAAACTAGAACTTTGTTCAAACTATAAGGACCAAAAAATGAACTTCTATTAAGCCAACTTAAAGTTTTTATTTTTGGTAATTAAATAAATATAGAAGATAGAACCAAAATCAACTTCTCTCGCCTATGTGACTGTACACACTGTGTTTTCAACATTTCATTCTCGAACTGCTAATGGAATTGCTAATGCTACTGCCAAGCCAATACTAAAATTGTATCCAGTGCTTGATCCAAGGGCTTTGGGATTCTTTGAGTTCCATAATACCTTGTCTTATAGTTGGTTCTTAGCTCTTTAATCATAAATATTTAGGACATGCCCCGCATGTCACCGCCCATACAAGGACCTAGCTTGGAAATTGACACTTATAATTAGCAAGACTAGTTGGGTTATTTTTGTTTCGGAATCCTCCTAAACCAAAAAGAAAAAAACGCAAACAAAATTTCATGCTCTGCACTCATGCCACTTGACTTGAGTGCTTGTCCTGCTAGACTTGCATTTTCAAAACTCAATCGCTCCAACCTTTTCATCACCAAGCCCCAAATCGTTGTTTCACGTTAGAGTGCCTTGAGCTAGGCTTGGTTAGTTGATTTTATCACGATATAGTATGTTTGCCAAATGACAAAAGCATTAAGTGCTGCTAAATAGGGTTACATGAAGACACTAATTTATCATGAACTGAAGCGAAGACCATCTTAAGTATAGGCAAGTAACTAACCATCTATTAGTTTAGTGGCACTTCTCTTCTCAATATTGGAAGAGGTCCTAAGTTCGAACTTCTCATTTTGCTTAATAAGAAAAAAGATATATTGTCAAATTATGGGGTCTTAGTCTTAGACCAATGAAATTACATTTGCACCAATAGGATTAGAAAACCTGCAAGGCTATTTTGACATGGTATGTGGTCAAAGGGCTAGAATCAATTTTTTATATTACATAAGCAATTAATCTAACCTATATCTTATTCAGGGATTAAGATCTAATTTATTGGTCAAAGTGAGCCTCGTTCATTTGATTTAGTGGCATTTAGTTTCCACTTTTGTTCGAGAATGTCCGAGTTCAAATCTCATGTACCATAGTTGTTGAATAAATAAAAAAGGAGGTAGAAGGAAAGTGAGCATTCAGAAGTACAAGCAGCACAATCTGTGAAAATCAGCAAATTTTTATAGAATATAGCAATCTTACATACTGAAACAGCACAATCTGAAATATGTATATAACTCTAGGTAAATAGAAGTACAAGAAGCATTACAATACCCAGGAATCCAATTCCAGAGCCTACTTCTTAATCATATTCATATCCAATCTTAATTTATTATATGATAATAGTACTAGTGGGTTGCTAAGAGTGCTTGTGATTGTTTTTCATAACGGAAACCAATTTTCTTGGAATCATCTGCAGACCAAACAAAGATACCATGAAGCTGTTGTTCACTCTTGAGCCTGTGACAGGCAGTGAAAAAGCCATTCTCTGGGGACAGTCCACCACTCCCATCACTGATAAAGCTTGCCAAGACCTTGCCACCATTGTAATTGGAGCTTTGTGTCTTGAAGTAATTGATGAACTGAGACACTGTGGTGCCCTGATCGTATGCGTAAAACTGGAAATTCACATAGTCTATCAAGTGGCCATAACTCTTCCACAAGGCCAAGTAGTGGCTCTGAACTTGGTCATCATCAAAGGGTGCAATGGAAGCAAATGAGATCACTCCATTGTTCTTCAGGGTTGTTATAAGCCTCCCAATGCACTCGGAGAAGGTATCGGGGTCTGCGCTGAAGTGCTCATAATCAATGTCAATTCCATCCAAATTGTACTGCTGGATGATGTTTGTGAGTGAAGAAACAGCATTGGAAACCCATGAGTCAATTGAGGAAGGCTTGAAGTAAGCATAGCCACTACTCACACTGTCTCCTCCTAGGCTCAAGGCCACTTTGACATTTGAATGCTGATTTTTGATGGAGGAAACTTGGTAAGGGCTAAGGTTATCAGAGTCCCAGAAGACATTGAATTTTCCATTGGTGGGAGAGGAGCCTGAGGTGTCATAATCTATGGCAAATGAGAGAATGAAGTGGAATTCAACATTTGGGTTTATGGGGACATCAGAAAATTTGACATTGTTGAATTCAGCTCCTATGTATTCTCTAAAGAGATCTGAGTTTGCCGGGGCTGCTTGGATTGATGTCGGGGTTATGAGGAGGGCTTGAAGGAAGAAAAGGGTGAAGATGAGCTTAAGCTTTGGAAGTGCCATTGCTCGTATAATATTGAAGACTTATGAGTGGAATTGAAACTTGTTAGCTGCCAGTTTTATAGTGTAGCACTCAATGTGAATATGCAGAATCAGATAAGGGATATTTGGAAACAATTAAGCTAGTTGATCTGGCTGTGTGCGCATTGCCGTTACAGTAGGTTTGTTTGTGTAGAGCTTTGTATTGGCAGGATTGCAAAAGACAAAATTGAGGTAGTCATCTAGATTGTGTATAATTTTTATATTATCTCTGGCTGGTATATAGCCCATCAACCAAAGTCAGTTGAATTATGCAGTTTAGAAATTTAATATAGAAAATTCTCGCCCAAAATGTGACGAGAGGTCACAAATTCGATTCCCTCTTGCCCATAATACTTAAAGAGTTTAGTATGACTGATTATTCATATATGCTCAATTTTCATTATGTATTTTTTTAATCCCATAGCTGAAAGTGAAGGACAATCTTTGGATTAGTAGGAGGTATAACTTATTCCTAAGATAATAAAACAACTCTTATCAGGACTTGAGTCTAAAAATTGATGCAACAGCACTCAAGCAAGGGTTTTGGAAACACGAAACACGAACCACTAAGTCCCGTTTATAAGAATACTCGAAATTTGGCATAAAAGGTAGGATAAAATACTCAAACCCGTTAATTCTAAGAATACTCAGATTATGAGCAAAGATGAGATAACACTCTCTTTGTTTTCAATTTCAATTATCAACAACTCCTTTGAGAAGTCTATGCATACAAGTATTTAAAGTCTTAATCTCTCACCCCATACATTGAACTAGTACCCAAATTAATGAACCCCATTAATCTAGATACATTGAGAACTCGGTTTGTTTGGTATAGAGATGGCAAAAAATCCTACCGGGTCGAGTCCCCGTTAGATACCCGCCCCTAACGGGGGAAGATTTTGGGGAAAATTGGGGCCGGGTATGGGGATCCCCAAATTTTAAAAATTCCCAATTGAAGATGGGCCGGGGATGGTATCGTTATCCCCATCCCCAAACCCGGTCCGATTAGTGATATATATAATTTTTTTAATTAATGAATATAGAATATATAATATATATTTCAATAAACCAATAGGAAACAATTCATGATTTTCTTGGTTGACCAAGAAACATATGGAGATTATTTTTCTATGTGTTCTCCCTGATTCGTTATTAAAACCTCCTTCCATTCCATATTGTCTGATGAAGCTACGGTGCTGGTGCTATAGTGCTACCAGTTTTTTTGTTTATTTGATCTTTTATTTTCGTAGGTTTTTAATGTGTTTTGTTGTTGTTAACTTTAGAGGTAAAATAAGAATTTTGAGACAAAATATTTAGTTTTGATCGTGGAATGTATGATTTATATTAGTTTGTCAAATTGTTTAGATGATTTTAAGTAGTTAAGTTGAATTTTATGGTTTAATTGAATGTAATTGAGTTTATTTTTTTTTTTCAAAATTGAGTGTAGTATATATTTAATAAATAAAAATTGGGGATTCGGGGCGGGTTTAGGAGACAACACCCTAACGGGGACGGGGACGGGGATTCCCCAAAATTTCTTATCGGGCCCGAACCGGCCCGTTGTCATCCCTAGTTTGATATTTGATTTAAGTCCAATTTTTTAAACTGAAAAACATATTTTAAGTTCAAAGCCCAAAAAACTTGTTTGGTAGGCAAATTTTTAAAATACCAAACCCAAAAAGACCCATATTAATTTTGTTTTTTGTTGGAATAGATGATTTATTAAAAATAATAAGCACCATAAGAGTGTACAAAAGATAGCACTGAAAACAGTCAATACTATCCAAAACCCAAACATGAAAGACAGGAACAAATGGGTGATCTTTAAAAAAGACTCATGCTTGAACAACTCAATGGAAAAAAAGAAAAGAGAAAAAAAGAAGAGGAAGTCTGAACATCCCTTCAATATGATGGACAGCACCAGAAACTTGCAGCCTACAACAAACACAAAATCAGAAAAAAAAAAAAGCAAAAAATGAGATAATAATTAAAACAAACTAAAAAATAAAACAAGTAAACGAAAAAGCACAAAATGAACAGTAAGAAAAGAGAACTGGCCAACAAAACCCAAACAAAAAGGTGAAAAAATAATAAGAATAATAAAGTAAGAAGCACAAAAGTTGTAAACAAAATAAAAGAAAAAAGAACATCACAAAATACACATGGACTAAACCAATAAGAATGCCCAACAAATAATTAAACAGAAATGATAACCGCTAATAACTTCCAACAAGTTTGACTTATCTGTTAAATTTAAATAAATGAAACCAACGGCTCCAACTGCTTCGTGAAGCCTGAAAAAAATAACCACTGGGAACTAATAATTGCTCAGAAAATTGCGATTCCACCATAGGCGAAGCAAAACGACAACCCGAAAACGCACGTAGTGGCTGCCATGGGAGACATGGACCTCCAAAAGTTTCTCTCCAAACGGGTTGAAGAACATCCCCTTTCTACCATTTGAAGTAAACACAATCATCTTCGAGAAAAACAAAACCACCGACTAGCAAGACAACGAAGGACAAACCAAAACCACTAGATACTCTAATGAAAATCAAGAAACCAACAAAACAACTCTACCCAAGAGGACGAGACCAACAAAACAACTCAGCCCAGAAAGGAGAGACCAACAAAGCAACTCTTGCCTACGAGGGAGAGACGAGTAGATGTAGCCAAAAAATTGAAAGACTAAAATGAACTTTCAAAGCAAAAGCAGAGAGTCAGGCATCTTCAAAAACTTGAAAAAACAGTTTCATGAGACAACAATGAAACATCAAAAACTTGATAAAACAGTTTCATTGTTGTCTCATGAGAGGAAGACCCCTATTATTGAAAACAAAATAAATGAGTTTTTCTTGGATTTTTTCCTCCTTTCGTTGCCGCTGCTGGTTCTCACTCCCTTTCTCTCCATCTCTCTTCATCCCTCACGATCAAATACCTTCAACTTCCATGGGAGAAGCTTGAAGCTCTCTTGCTCCCTCTCTCTCCATCTATCTCTTCGTCCTTCTCTCTCTCTCTCTCATCAGTTCAAACCCTAGAAATTGGAGATTTCCAATATCAAATGTCAGTTTACTTTTTCTATTCCTTTTGTCTTTTGGTTTCTCGAATTTATATGATTAATTCTCTGCAACTTTCAATCTCTGTTTGCGTTTTTGGCTGGATGATTTACCCAACACAACCTATTATGTGTTGTTTTTATATCTTAAATATAAGATAATAAAAGGGTTCTGATCGCTTTCATGGTTACATGGGGTCAGAGAGATTTATGTAGAACAAAAAAATAGTAACTTTTGGTTTTGTTTGTGTTTATGTACTTTACAAAAAAATATATATATATTGTGAGACTTCCTATCAAATAGGATATTCAGACTCTGGAAATATTGTGTATTATAGGTAGCAGTGCCTGTTTGCACTATTTTTTTTATGTTTGGGAAAATAACATGAAATTGTATTATTATTTTGCCTTTTTTTTTTCTTTGTGCAGATATTCTACTTAGCTGGGTTTGCCTTGTTTTTCTTAGAAATCCTTCTAAGCTTTTGGGTACATCAGGTGACATACGGAATTTGCCTTGTTTTCAATATACACTTTAAAATTTTAGTAGTATCTTCATTAGATGTATAGGAAACGCTTTTGGTGGCTCACAATTAAAGAGATGCATTTACTTGAGTAATCTGTAGATTTGGAAACCACTTAGTTTATGGAGCTGTAGAACACAGTGATTGTTCCTAGAAAGTGGTTTGTGCCATTAGGGAAAGCTATTGCCTTGATATTTTGCCCCCACCAAATTTGGTCTGTAGTTGGAAACTTGGAATCATGAATAATCAAGTGGGCGATGAATGACAAACTGCAGAAGTTAATTTCTTCTATAACTTTTAATCAATCAACATGACAACAAGAGATTAACTTTGAAAGAAACTATACATTAGCAAATGTACCTATGCATAAGCTTTCTGTTGCAATATTCCCCATGGTTGCAATATTTTTAGTTTAAATTATTTTTACTTCCCATGTAAGCTTTTTGTTGAGTTGTTGCGGTATTTGCAGCATTGCTGGTTAGTTGTGTTGCAGTTATAGGAGTGAATGATATTTTAGTTAATTTTCGCTTAGATTGCTGTAAGAGCTGTTGGTTTATTTGCTCTGCATTGCGGTTATTATAACACAGATTTTGTTGCTGATGTTTTCTATTAGCAGTTATTTGGTTGTGTTGTAGCCATAGTTTGAAAATTTTATTATTAATTATTTCTTGCTGTGAGATAACTAAATACTTGTTGTCTGATAAACATGGGTGTTATACTTTGTGGCATTGCGGTTATTATAACACAGATTTTGTTGCTGATGTTTTCTATTAGCAGTTATTTGGTTGTGTTGTAGCCATAGTCTGAAAATTTTATTATTAATTATTTCTTGCTGTGAGATAACTAAATACTTGTTGTCTGATAAACATGGGTGTTATACTTTGTGGCATCTACAGAATTGAAAGTCTGAAAATGTTATCCTTTTGTAATTTGTTCAGACCAAATTTAGTCAATTATGATAGAAAGAATATGCTTGTTTTGGAGAACAATGCTATCGAGAAATGACATCATATTTCATCAATATCAAGCCAATGATCTTCAAGTCGTAGATGAAGAAAGCTCGAAGTGAATCAAGAACACATCCATTTGCATGAGGACAATGATGAAATGAGTAATGCTAGAGATCACATTGCTCCGCCAATGTGGATGGATTATATTCAGAATCATTAATCTTATAATTTATTTAGTCTAGAATGTTTTAATTTAATTTGTATTATTTAAGACTTGAAGACCAATTGAGCTTTTCAATCGTATATGTATGAGATTAAAATATGGATGTTAAAATAGTATGTTTAATGTAATTTTGATAATGTTTATCAAAATATCTTAATTATAAAAAACGAAGAAAAAAATTGTTTTCAAGAATTCAACCAAACAAGTTTTCAAATTTTAAAGATTCAAAAACAGTTTTCAACTTGCATACTAAACAACTTTTTGAATCTTAAAAAATGGATTTGAGAACTCACTGTTTTTAAGAAAAATAACAGTTTTCGAGTTCCCTACTTAGATAGGATACCAAACTAGCCCCAAGTATTCCAAATACACGGAATTTATTAAAAGTCAAATTATTCCAAATTCATGAAACTTATTAAAAGCCAAAATAATGAAATTAGTCTTTTCTATCTCAATGCACCATAAACTTTAATATCTCCTTATCTGCATAAAAAATCCTCTATATTTTTTTTCTTCAAAAAGTTCCGTACTTTTTATGCGTGCAAAAGTTAAGGAAAAGAAAGAAAGACAGATGAATTTTGGGCCTTTAGATTCACCAAGCCCAAAAATATAAATCAAACTGAAACAGGCCCAGAAGAATTCGATACGTGCCCAAGATATACCATACAAACAAACATACAAGCATGTAGTTGCACCATGTACATACAATACAGTTCACAAATGATATCAACTATCATGCTCTCTTATGTGAGGAATATGACTGATTGAATTAAAAAGGTCAAGTATATAGGATCTCTCATTCTCTCTTCCCTTTTTTTTCTTCCCAAGTATTAACATTAGTGGGAATAGAGGATTCGAACACCCGATCTTGAATGCATAGGTATATAAAACCTCTCCTTTTCGATTTTTAAATTGTCTATCAAAATTCTTTTGAATTAAAATCTCACATTCATAAATTAAACCCACTTGATAGTTAAGTTCATGAAAACAGACTCAAGAGATAACAAACCGAGGTGCTCAAATCATTGAATTGTGCTCGGTACAGTTAGAAACTCAAATCCATTTCCATGCCTTATCCAACTATGTTTCAGAGAAACAACCAATATTGAATCCATGAAGCACATGCAGTTACGCTAGTAGGAAAATGAAGCGCAGAAAAAAAATATCCTATCTGTAAGCAGGGACGGACCCATGCTTTGTACAACCGAGGCTATATAGAAGACATGGAGTAAGTACCAAGTCAACACTTCCACATCACTGAATGCAAACAAATTAATAAAATATTGAAAAGAGAGAAGGTGGTTTTGATCCAATAGCCTTAAGCCCACATGGACTAGCGTGCGGGTCCAAGAATATGGGATTTTCCAAGTGCTTAAGAATGAAATACCACATATTTTAGGCACTTCTTAGTTTTTTTTTATTGTCTAAGATTGTTGAGCAATCTTTTTCATTCATTAGGTGAACAAATTGTCTATATGGAAGTGAAGTAAGCACGTGCTTGGATAAAGCAACTGGCTTAAGAGAAGGTGAATTTGGAATTAGAGTAGACTCAGCTGGTCTAAAAAATGAAAGCAAATGGATACTAACTTTCGTATTATCGTCATAAAAGAATGAAGAAATTTGTTTAAAATCGTTCATGTATACGGTTGATGATTGTGATACATATGAAATCACTCTGAAATTCATATGCATTAATCCTGAACGATTGTGATTAGCATTCACATGCATAAAACAAATTATATAATATCGTCAATTGGAAAGGGGCATGTATTGTGGCATGAGAAATCAATAACCACTATTTCACCCACCAACTCCATATGGACAAAATGTAGGTCACCCTTGGGGTGACAACCCAATTATCCCTACAAACAATGACAAATATTCGTACACACAACTTCTACTTGAAAGCTTTGAACATAAAAGTGGCAAGAGGGGTCAAGTTAGGGAAAATGGGAGCAACTAGAATAATTTTTAGGGTTTGGGCAAGAATTAGGAATTGGAAGGTTTTATTTGAAGTCACAACACAAGGCATGCTTTAGGCATCAATACCATGTGCCTCTTCACATCACTCTTTATCACGTGGGGCAACTTTGCCACCACACACATACCCACTTTGTCTTCCTTTTAATCATCTTCAAATTTGTTTTCCCTTCCTGTCCCAATCTTTTGACATTTTTACCAGTATGCTAGTGACGCGTCGTACTTCCTGCTACTCTAATCAAAATGATTTGTTAAAACAATTGATAAAACTTTCTTTTTTATTTTATTTTATTCAAAGCAATATTGAGGGAGGAGAGTAGTTGAACCTAGGATCTCGGATGCAAAAATAAATGCTATTAACTATGTGAATTACAAGCCTTTTGCAATTACTATTTCTTTCTTAGGAGGTCTTAGGTGAGGAAGTTGTATAAGACAACTCACTCAGACAAAAAAAAAGGTAGAGTTCAAATGCAAGGGGTCTCACTTCATTGTGAGTGAGTTGCAGCATAAAAGGCAAGGGGTCTTACTTCATTGTGAGTGAGTTGTGGCATAAGACAATCTCATCTAAGAATTTCTTATTTGTTAGACCCATACGTGATAGGTTTTTAAGTTCTCCAGTCATTTTTGTTGTTGAGAAATTATGGGATTTTATTCATAATATTCAGCTAAAAAAGCCACTAGACACATAAGGCCAGTACAAACTAGTCATAAAGGGCCGTTACAATAACGGAGCGATCTAACATCAAAATTAAGATACTCTGGGGGTCCTCCACTTATGATCACACAAGATTGAAGAAACTTTGACATAGGCATCCCAACTAAAAGTGTAAACTTAGAACAACCAAAAATAAATAAAGTTTGAAAAAATCAAGGCATAATAATACAAATAAAATTCTCACAAAGGAGAGGTGGAAAGCTCTCACAAAGAAGAGGTGAAAACTCTCATAAAAGAATAGGTGAAAACTACAGAGAAAACTCAAAAGTCTTTGTGACTTATTCGAAACATGAAGAAACCACAAAAAGGATGGTGGTAAAGATCTAACACTGAAACGCATATGGAGATTCGACACCGAGACACATCCGGCTATGAGTGGAGGAAAATCATTACATAACGAAGACAAATAGGGAAATGGAGGAAGATAGAAGTGGATAGGGGAGGAAGAGATGAGGGGAGAGGGGAAGAAGAACATTGGCTTCCTCCCCCCCCCATCTTCAAAGTGAAAACGGCTGTAGAGTGTTTTTTGGGAAAGAGGGGGCTAGATTTGCCTAACATCTGTTTAAATTTGTCTAATCTATTTTTACATAACTTAACGAGTATAGGGGCTTTTTCGTTCCAGCAACTGCAAATGGGCCTAGGCTGCAGTTAAGAGAAAATTGATGAAGTTGCCCTGTGTCTGAGTTCAAGAACCAAACCCCAAGAGTGCTTCGAAAAGTTTGTGAAGCCTTAGGAAGCACTTTGGTTTTTTTCACCAACAAGACAGACAACTGTGACAGATCAATATTATGACTTGGCATGAGAAGCTTGTGGCATGAGAGCTAAGCCTCCATGAGTTTAGCAATAAAGAGAGAAAGCTTGGGTTTCTTATGGGAAACAAAGGTTCAGAGTAAGGCAAGAGGGAAATTTGGGGAGATTTTGGAGAGGGAGAGATGGAGATAAAGGGATGGGTGGCTTAAGTGAGTTTTCCAGCAGCTTGAGGATTGCTTGCCTGTGCTCTGGATGGTTCTGTCGATGGGTAGGAGGTGCCTCCTTTTATAGGCGCTGGAAGCCCCTTCAAGGCTAGGAACCTTAGCTGGCTTTCCCCCAATTTTACCAAGTTCTCTTCTCCATTTTTTTTTCACTTCCTTCGATTCAATTCTCTTTGGTGAAAATTCCTTAATCCCAGCACACTGGGGCAAAACTTTTTGGGGCTCTAAGGTTTTCCTGCGGTTGACATCTTCCATCATGGGTAATGTGCCTCTTGCTTTTCCTCATTGTTTTCCTATCAGAGCTTGCAGGGGAAAGAACGGGTAAAGACTACTGATCTAAAAGATGTCTTACTTCCAACAGCCTGTGCACATGGGTTTCACTTGGTTTTAACAAGGGCTTGGTTTTGATTTGGTTTTAATAGTGTGATGGCGTATTTTTGAAGGTGTTGGGATATTTTCAAGGTGCTAGATATTTCCTAAGGTGATGGCTATTGGATATTTTCTAAGGTGTTGGGCCATTTCCTAAGGTGATGAGCTATTGGATATTTTCTAAGGTGCTGGACTATTTTCTTTCTCATGCTTTCCCATATGATTGGGCCCAAGAAATGGGCATGAGTTTTGGTACTCCCAAGCAGCCCAAAACCTTCACTCCGTGGACCATCAATGGGCTTCATGAACACTCATAACCATTCATACCATAACCCGCTCAGCAAGCCCCAGGCATTTGCGTGGCTTGGGCCCACTTAAGCTTGTAGCATGGTTTGGTGCCAAAATAAAGGTTCTTTCCATTCAACGTTGCGTGTTATTTGACGTGCTTGTGCTCAAGCTTCGCTGTATTGTTATTTGCGCATTTACTTGGCGTGGCACATGGACCATAACTCGTGCAAGCGCATACAACAAATCCTTGCCTACCCTAGTCAGGCTTCTTTCCGGGTTAAGTGTTGCATGGGCTGGAAATACATTTGGGCACAACCTTGGATTTTTTGGGCCTCAACGAGTCGTATCAAATATTTTTTTCATTCATATTTGCCTTATTGAATTAGGTTATTAACGCGCTCGTTAGTTATCCATTATCTTAATGAGTCGTATCAATGTTGACTTGCAAAATACATTTTGACTTGCAAATGAGGCTTTGTAGGCAAAAACTTAAACACCCTTAATTTTCTTACCACTCTTATGACATGTTTAGTAATTTGTAATCGGATTAGGAGGAATTGAATTGATGATGAATTGAATTGAGGAGGAGTTAAATTGAGGAGAATTAGATTCTGGATTCCTATTGAAATTGTTTACTAAACCATATGGATTGATGATAGTTATATTCTGGATTCCTATTGAAGTTGTTTACTAAACCATATGGAACTGGGGTAGGAGTGGTGCTAATTACTAAAATGTCATTGTTGTTAGGTTAAAGTAGATGGAAAATTTGGAATTTTCAAAATTGTGTGAGGATATAATAGGTAAAAAAGATGGATTCCTAAGAGCATCTCCATTGCAAGGGTGTAAAGAGAGATGTAAGTGACATTTACACCTAGAGTTGCCAGAAGTTGCTCAAATGGTGAGGTGTAAATGAATGCAAATATAGCATTTGGCGGAAAAATGTAAAAAAAAAAGGACATTGACATCTAATTTTACATCCCCATTTGCTGAGCCCCATAGGCTGAAAAGGAGGAGATATAATGCAAAAGTAGTGAGCTCCAAACATATAAAAGGTGAGATAGCTTCCAAAATACCAGAAATATCATTTTGCTTCAACTTGATATAAAATCATTTCCTTTCATATCCTTTTTACATCTCCAATTTACATCTATCACATTAGAGGAAAAACGACATTTACATCTCCCGGAGGTGTAAAAGAGATGTAAATATGGCTTTACACCACCAATTTACACCTCTTGCAATGGAGATGCTCTAATGAGTTAGTTCTCCATGAATTAGAATACTAGAGCCGGTCCTGTGTTTTCTATGGCCCTGGGCAAATTTCTAAAATGTGCCCCTTTTGACAAACAAAAAACTAAAATTACAATTCTTTATTCAAATTAAACACTGTTCAGATGCATTTGATAAATTTTCAAGTGAAGAATTTTTCTTTTTAACAAAATATTTATTCAAAATCCTCTTACATTTTAACAAATTTTTTTTTTGTCTTTTGAGATTCCCATAAAGTTGTTTCTTAAGAAGCATTTTTAAATTTTTATAATAAAAACAACACAATAACACTAAAACTAATTAAAAAAGAATAATAAAGCCTGGATTTTGAGCATCGTTTTTAAAAAAATTAAAAAAAACTTGAAATTTTCAATTGTAAAGAACAAGAATCTCTGCCAAGTTTGTTGTCGAATCAAATACTAAATAAAAAGAAGTTAATAAATATGTGTATAATGTATTACAAAATTTATACATCTATATCTATTTATGAAAGAGAAAGAACCTTGAAAGATCTGATTAAAGAAATAAGAACCTTGAAAGATCTGATTAAAGAAATAAGAACCTTGAAAGAAAGGCATTAGTCTTGTCTTATGGAGGATTTGTAGTCCAACTCAGTGTCGGAGAAGAAGAGAATCACAAAAAATAAAAATAAAAATTTGCTTGTGTTTAAAAGTCTTATTGTGTTGTGTTTGAGAGCTTCTTTGCTTCTTGATAAAAAAAATAATAATAAAAAAAGGCATGTTAGTTTTCCTTTGTTTAGTTTCCCTATGTTTTTTTTTCTTTTGTTATATTATATAGAAAAAACTACATAAAACCCCCCAAACTATAGGGTCATTTTCAAGTTCATACTCAACTTTATAGACATTTACGAGTAATGAAAAGAGAATATTGCTTGAGCCTGGAGGGAAGGAACTTGGACGCTTGAAAGGAAGAAAAGCTACAACAACGGCTGCTGGGTGGCTCTCGGAGTGTGTGGGGAGATTGGACCGAAATGCCCCTCCACGTGAGGGGCACATGTTTAACAAGTAACGGAAGTTAAAGTAATTTGACAGAAATTGAAGTTTGTCCTTAAATTGCTTGAAATTGAAACTACAGGGACAAAATTGATCAAATTGAAACTACAGGGACCTAAGTGGTAAAAGTGGTAAGCTACGAGAGGCCAAAAGTGACTTGTTGCCTATATATATTGCCCTCTCGCTCCCCCCGCGCTCCAAAGCCAACCTCCGCACTCAGCTACCTCCTCCCTTGGGTACATCCCACCAGCGATCTCCACCTAGCCACCTCGAGCATATCCATCCATTTGTTAACCAACATATTCAGAGAAGTATGAAAGAAGAGAGAAATTGCAATCTTGATTTATGTATTGCTTAATCTGTTTTGAGCTACAGCCCTATTACACTTTATACCTGTTAAGTAATACTTAACCGTCTAATCAATCCAGTAGTCTAACTGACTCACATACACTTCTAATAGCTCACGTGCCTTGCACACCTAACTTACTAACTGTTTAATATCAATCGTTAACACCATTCACCTCAAATCCCACAGATCCAGATCGTCTATCCCTTCCCGCCCCATCATAGTGGAAACCAATCTGAAAATCAGCAAATTTTTATAAAATATAGCAATCTTACATACTCAAACAGCACAATCTGAAATATGTATATAACTCTAGGTAAATAGAAGTACAACAAGCATTACAATACCCAGGAATCCAATTCCAGAGCCTACTTCTTAATCATATTCATATCCAATCTTAATTTATATGACAATAGTACTAGTGGGTTGCTAAGAGAGCTTGTGATTGTTCTTCATAGTGGAAACCAATTTTCTTGGAATCATCTGCAGACCAAACAAAGATACCATGAAGCTGTTGCTCACTCTTGAGTCTTTGACAGGCAGTGAAAAAGCCATTGTCAGGGGACAATCCACCACTCCCACCAGTGGTAAAGCTTGCCAAGACCTTCCCACCATTGTAATTGGAGCTTTGTCTCTTGAAGTAATCGATGAACTGAGACACTGTGGTGCCCTGATCGTATGCGTAAAACTGGAAATTCACATAGTCTATCAAGTTGCCATAACTCTTCCACAAGGCCAAGTAGTGGCTCTGAACTTGGTCATCATCAAAGGGTGCAATGGAAGCAAATGATATCACTCCATTGTTCTTCAGGGTTGTTATAAGCCTCCCAATGCACTCGGAGAAGGTATCGGGGTCTGCGCTGCTGAAGTGCTCGTAATCAATGTCAATTCCATCCAAATTGTACTGCTGGATGATGTTCGTGAGTGAAGAAACAGCATTGGAAACCCATGTGTCAATTGAGGAAAGCTTGAAGTCAACAGCGATACTTTGCACTGTGTCTCCTCCTAGGCTCAAGGCCACTTTGACATTTGAATGCTGATTTTTGATGGAGGAAACTTGGGAAGGGCTAAGGTTATCAGAGTCCCAGAAGACATTGAATTTTCCATCGGTGGGAGTGGGAGAGGAGCCTGAGGTATCATAATCTATGGCAAATGAGAGAATGAAGTGGAATTCAACATTTGGGTTTATGGGGACATCAGAAAATTTGACATTGTTGAATTCAGCTCCTATGTATTCTCTAAAGAGATCTGAGTTTTCCGGGGCTGCTTGGATTGATGTCGGGGATATAAGGAGGGCTTGAAGGAAGAAAAGGGTGAAGATGAGCTTAAGCTTTAGAAGTGCCATTGCTCGTATAATATTGAAGACTGCTAGATGTTGCTGTGTTTTTTTGTTTATGAGTGAAATTGAAACTTGTTAGCTGCCAGTTTTATAGTGTAGCACTCAATGTGAATATGCAGGATCAGATAAGGGATATGTGGAAACATTTAAGCTAGTTGATCTGGCTGTGTGCGCAGGCTTGACTACCTCAATGTGAATATACAGTAGGCTTTGTCTTGGCAGGATTGCAAAAGACAAAAGTCAGCAAGGCCTTATCTGATTCTGCATATTCACATTGAGTGCTAGGGACGGACCCATTTACAGATTAACCTGGCTATAGCCCACGTGTCTTGATTTTTTTAGCCTATAGTAATACTCCCAGCCCACCCAAGCTAACCCCACACACCTTTTGCGCAGAGAACATCCATTAGCCAACCCCTATTTACACGCATAGAACAAACATGAAGAAAGAGTCAATCATCCCTGATGCACGCCAATCACCACACACCTCTTGCGCAGAAAACATCCATTAGCCAACCCCTATTTACACGCACAGAACAAACATGAAAAAAGAGTCAATCATCCCTACTACACGCCAATCACCCCTACCGCACGCATAGAACAAACATGAAGAAAGAGTCAATCATCCCTGCTGCACGCCAATCAATCACCCATATGCCCTTCAAGGCTTAATTAAAGCAAACCAAGTTAATATTCAATTATTAATGTTCTTTTTTCATTCAATTTGTTGATGTTGAAATTTGGAGAATATTTAGAGTTTATGAAGTATCAAGTAGGGTTTGTGTTTTTTAAAAAACAGGAAATCTGTACACGCCGACCCCATTAATTATATTCCTCCCTTCATGGTTTTTATGTAAGGTAAATCTAAACCACCCTAGTTTGAAATCCTAGTCCGTCCCTGATTGTGTATAATTTTTTATATTATCTCTAGCTGGTATATAGCCCATCAACCAAAGTCAGTTGAATTATGCAATTTAGAAATTTAATATAGAAAATTCTCGCCAACTATGTCAGTCCCAAATTCGATTCCCTCTTGCCCATAATACTGTTCGTTTGGTACGTGTTGGGTTCATTTTTACACATGATTTATCATGTTATTCACCCAATATTCTGAGTTAGTTCTTGACTTTTTATAGCATTTTACTTACTTTTTGTGTTTTCTTAGACTATACCTTGGTTAGATTGAAAATGAGCTAAAAATGCATTATTGGTTATAATTTCTATTTTTGTTCATTTTCGTAGGTCAACTTCGTGGCCATGGATTATTACCTTCCAGTGCTCGGATGCGGTGAAGATCTTTATGAAACTTGTTCCAATGGATGTTGACTACAACATATCCGAATTTGAGCTCCATTGAGCAAGTATAGCCCTGCCATCCAATCCAGCATTTGATCCTAGCTCGGGAAATCGATTTTTGCGAGTTTCACCTCCTCTTGTGTCATCTTATTTCTACTTGTTACCATACCTTTTGGGTAACAATAAATTACCTTATTGGAGTGAGAGTTGCTGAGACAAATTGGCCCCTTTAATGAATGTTAAAAGCAAATCCCATCATGACAACAAGGAAAGTGGAGCATGTGCAAAAGGCTTTTGGCAAAAGGTGGAGGGAATATTGAAAAGGAGTTGGAAAAGTATCGAGAGGGAGCTGAAAGAGAGGAATGGGGTGAGACATCCATCATGACACATTGCATGATTCCACTGAAAAAGAGGAGAAAAGTCTGATTTGGGGGCCAAGAGAAGGGAGGAGAGGAGGAGGCTACGGAGGAGAAGAAGACTTCCACCATTGAAGACCTTGAGCTTCCATCACTCTCACAAAATCTGTACACTCTTTCTAATTGTATTTGAAGTTGTGTTTATTATGAACATGAGGAGCTAAACTCCATAGCTAGGGCTAAGGTTGAAGCCCTAAACATGATTACTCTATTGTTTTGATGCTTGAGTGTATGAATTTCTAGATGTTGTTGATGAATTCCTATTCACTAAAATAATCTATCCTTTATGTATGTTTTTCTTTGATTGATCACCTTTGAAAGCATGCTTCTTGAGATTGTTGGGATTGTATGCACCCTCATGTTTTCCCAAGCAACAAATGGATGAAGTAAGAATCATCTATGTGAATTGGTTTCTTGAATGCCTAATGTAAACATCATACTATTAGGGTTCTGGTGATGTTCATATTCTCTTTGAACTTAATGGGTTTTTCTTGTAATTCAATCGAAGTACTAAGCACACCTAGATTGATTATAGGGAAGGCACGAGTATTGTAGTGCTAGCCCCGCACTCTACTTATTTTAGAGAGAATCAATGCGTCTTGAGCCACTAAACCCGGTCTTGATTGCGAACATCTTCATCAACACATTTAGAGTTCATTACTTGAGTATCCATGAGCATAAGTAGGATTGTTTAGGGTGGATTCTGAAAACCCTAGTGTTTGTCACATTCCAAGTCACATTTTAAGTCACACTTTGAGTCACATCTTGTTAAACACTCTTATTGAACTTGTCAATTTAGCATTAGGTTACATTTAAGCATTAGAATTAGTTCACAAAAATAAACCCCCCCAAATTGTGTGTGTGTGTGTGTGTGTTTGAAAATGTGAGTTTTATTTGGATTGAATTCTGTTCAATTCTGTTGTTGTTTTGGACATTTGGTTTGCGCTTAGTTCTTCCTTTAACTGTGCTGAATCCAACCATATAAAGAACGTGAAATTTGGATGAACGGTTGGAAAGTTATAGGCTAAAAACTGGACAGAGGTCGAAGCTGAAAATAGAGCACACAATCTGCTTCAAAACGACCGGTCGTCACGGTTCATGCGACCGGTCGCGCACTGTTCACGACACTATTTGCGCACTGTTCACAGGTGATAAACAGGCTATAAAAGGGTGATAGAAAGTGTTGTTTGTATTTATTTTTGGTTTTCTTGTTTTGTTTCAATTCCTTTGGTTTTCCTTATTCATTCTTAGCTTCCAATTTGCATTTTTACTTGTGTGTTGTGTTGATTAAGTGTTGTTCACGTACTCAAACTAGAACTTTTAGTAGCCGACATTTCCTCGTGGGATCGACCCCGTACTTACATAATCTATACTCCAATAGATTCGTGCACTTGCGGGTATTTTTAATTGGATGATTAGCACATTATTTTTGTGCCAATTAAGAACACAACAGTACGTCGGACTGTACTAACTAATTTCTGTCGGATAGTATTAATTTGTTTCGAAGAGTATTGATTGTTTATCCATAATATTATAAGGCGTTTAGTGTTGTTCCGAATAAATAGGCTGACGAAGTTATACTTATTTGGTGCTCTGTTGGATAACATTGGATCAGACTTAAAAAAAACAAATTATTTGATCATTTAAGTGGAAATTGAAATTGAAATTGTTGCCCAATGAATCAACCTTAGAGGGGGTGAATAAGGCTATAGCAAATTTAAATTTAAATGTGGATAAGTAAATTTGACAAGCACACTAATAAAGAGATAGGAAAAGAGAAATTCAAACTCAGAGATTTATACTGGTTCAGTCCTCCTGACCTACATCCAATCCTCAAGCACACCACTTGAGAGTTCAATTCACTATGTTGAAAAACTCCTGCAAGTGGAGTTGACACCATTACACAGCTAGAGCACACCACTCCTTAGCTCAAGGTGAAAGAACCCTTCTCACCTCACAGGGTCAAACTGAAATTACCTGTAGGATGACTAAAAACGCCTAGAGGGGGTTGATTAGACTAATTAAAGATTATAACCAATAAACAAAAATAAAACTTTGGTAGCAGGATTGATATGGCTTATCAATCCTGAAACATGCTGGACATAAAATAAAAGAACACGCAGAGAATTATTTTACGTGGTAAAACCCCACCTCTGGGGAAAATCCACGGGACTCCTCAGTCCAACTCAAATCCACTATAGAACGATGATTACAAGAAGTACTCACACACTTATCCTAGACACCTTCTAGATAATGTTTACCGACTTCTTCGTAACTCAACTTCTGTCACGGGATGATCTTCGACACTCCTTGTGTTGAACGCAATACTGGCCACGATTGCTTCAAGCTCGCCGGAGTAAAACCGCCACCACGGTCTGATGCCCTCAACCGTATGAGTCACCGAACAATGCAAATGAATGCAGTATGAATGATTAAAGTGTTTGATAAATCACCAAGTAAACATGGAACACTTGATGATTTATCTCAAATATGCACAGCAGCTTTTTAAGAATATTAGATAATTAAACGCAACATATGAAAAGCTGTCCAACCCAAAACGAAGAAGCACGTCATGTTTTTATATGGCTAGAGAAGTGCATGACGGCAAGGAATCAATATCTCGCCTAAGCAGATTGATTCCCTATTCAATTTCAATACAATGAATCCTATAATGAATTGTGCACTACTCAAGATAACTTCCAAAAAGATCAATTTATTAAACAACATATAACCAAAACAGAACGTGCTCTCCAATGACTTCCCAAATATAGTCTCTCAATAAAGACGCTAAACACAGACCACCAATCCTAATCAATCATGCCTCTTAATATTATAACAGTAGTTTTGCCTTTTTATTTAATTGATTCCAACATGCAAGTCATAATAGTAAAAGACAATATTTTAACTTAAATCAAAATAGAGTCCAACTAGGATAGTAATCTCAAGAGATAAAATCTAATCCTATTAAACATAGGATTAACATAGTGAAGATAGGAATCCTATAATGAATGCATGATTATGTCATGATTTACCTTAAATCAGTTTCTCATATCGATCAAGGCATGCTTCAAAGATCCGGGATTGAATGTGTTGCGCCAAAACTTCCAATAAACAATATTCACTCACTAATTCCCAACCTATGCTAGAGTCTAGGAAATGACAATACAAATTTCATACTAACACAAACCAACCCCTTTTACAAGTTTGAATGAAAATAACTCTCGGAACAAAAAGTCTCTCCTATTTTAGAGGGATATACAATTGAAGCTCACACAATGAAAACTCTCCTTTCTGAGTAGATAATACAAAAGAAATTCGAACACTAGAACTCTTGTATGAAATTGAACAGGATTGGCTCAAGACAAAATGATATTCAGAGTATGATGAATGCTTGTAAGCTTGGATGAATATGTTGAGTTCTATGTTTTTACAAGAAATATGAATACGTATTTATAAGTATAGAAATATAGTCGTTGGAAAAACAACTGTTGAAATATAATAAATAGAATTATAGCTGTTTGAAAATATAGGCATTAGAATTATAGTTGTTTGAAAATATTGTCATTAGGATTGCAGCTGTTTGAAAATATAGTCATTAGGATTAAAGCTGTTTGAAAATATAGTCACTAGGAATAAAGCTGTGTGAAAATATATATCTGTTGAAAAACAGATCCGTTGAAAAAATAATGTTCAGCTTAATTCCCGTTGGAATAGTGCACATAACAGCTTATTTTCATTTTTAACATTCAAGTAAAATGACAAAGACATTTACTTAAGTTTACAATGTAAATAAGGAAGTACCCCCCATTTGGATTCAAATAAAAATACTAGAAAATCAAATTCCCACCAAATCAAAATATGAAAAATCAGTTCTAGTGCAAAATACGATTTAGGCTAAAAATGATGGTTCACTAAGTCAAAATATACTTCATATTAAAATCCCCTAAAATCAATTTTTCTTAATTGAAGTATAAGGAATAAAAACTGCCAAAAATTATTTTGAGAAAAATAAATATTTGGAAAAATATTTTTCATACTTAGCCAATAAAACAATCTTTCATGTATGATATGAATGCATGAAGGAATCGAAGGTCAATCTAGGTAAAAAGCCAAGGTTGTTCAATCCACAAAGAGTTTTACAAAGATAACCTAACTCATATGTATTGAGGAAATATTTGATTGAGTATCGGCTTTTTGTTCAGTGTTCCAAAACGTCTTCCCGTATGTACAGTAGTTTTGACCCATTTGGGAATACCTGCTTCTTACAACTTATCACACTTGAAACACATTAGATAAATAAGGAATAATTTGTTATCATCAAAATATGCACAACAATATTTTAAAACGTAAGGCTAACACAAATGACATGAAATTTTTTGGTAAGATTCATATGACAAAATTGTTTTTGCCAAATCATTGACAAATCATTTTAACCATTAGATACATCCAACGACTGCCTAATACTAAAACAAAAAAATATCTCTCACGATTCTCTCCTCCCTCTATCTGCTTCCTTCATTGTCTTCCTCGCCGGCCCACCACATCATTGATGCAAAACCCCCTAAGTTAAATGGATTATAGAATTTTGACCAAGAATTAATATATAACAAATCTGGAATCTGGCTGAGCTTTGAATCGAGATCCAATTCTATTGACCCACTAATTAAAAAATTAAAATAGGATTGAGAACCAAACTTGTTTGGATGAGCTTTGAATCGAGACAACATAAATGGGAAAGAACAAATTTCAACATTAAGCAAAGCTACAAACTTGGGTGTTCGAAATTCAAACAAAAAAACCACCACACACAAATTATTGATTTGTGTTTTCCCCAAACAGTCATCAAATAGCATCTAAAGAAGATGAAGAGTGAATAGGAGAAGCATATTGGAGAGAGAGAGAGAGAGAGATATATATATATATATATATGGATACCTGGAGAATGGTGAATAGAACAACCACTGGAAGAAGATAGCAAAGAAAAACCCTATGGAGAAGAAGATGAAATATAATATGATTTTTCACATAGAACATGTGTTCTTTTTTTCCTAGCCTTTTATTTAAGAGTGCTACTAAATAAACTCTAAAATTAATTGAGTACACCCTACTACAAAAGTATTTATGCTGCAATGAAATTAATTAAGTACTCTAAAATTAATTACCATAATAAAATGATGTGCAGAAAATTGATGTCGGTTTGCTTTCATAACTACGAGCAAATCTATTGCTTTTGGCATCGGGCCTTCATCTACATACTTTATATGTGTACAAAATTTAAGGAAAAGAAAGGATATATGAATTTTGGGCCTTTAGATTCACCAAGCCCAAAATATATAAATCAAACTAAAACAGGGCCAAAAGAGTTTGATAAGTGCCCAAGATACACCATAGAAACAAACATACAGCACGTAGTTGCATTACAAATGATATCAACTATCATGCTCTCTTATGTGAGGAATATGATTGATTGAATTAAACAGGTCAAGTATATAGGATCTCTCATTCTCTCTTCCCTTTCTTTCAATTTTTAAGTCGTATATCAAAATTCTTTTGAATTTAAATCTCACATTCATAAATTAAACCCACTTGATAGTTAAGTTCATGAAAACAGACTCAATAGATAACAAACCGAGGTGCTCAAATCATTGAATTGTGCTCGGTACAGTTAGAAACTCAAATCCATTTCCATGCCTTATCCAACTATGCTTCAGAGAGAACCAATATTGAATCCATGAAGCACATGCAGTTACGCTAGTAGGAAAATGAAGCGCAGAAAAAGTATCCCATCTGTAAGCAGTAAGCCTTGTATATTGGCATGTGGAGAAGAGAATAAAGAGTATGTACGTAGGGCAGAAAGTGCACAGGCATTACAGTGTTTCACACCTAGGCACTTTAATTAGTCACCAACTTGATGTGTTTCAAAAAGGTAATGTCCTATTGTCATATTTAAATTCCAAAATTGAAAACACATTAATGATTAAAAAAAAACATGGCTGTAAACATTGATGATATCGGCCTTTACTAATTTTATGCATGGATAGAGACATCATTAATGATCGACTCAAAAGAGTGGTTATCACTTTCGTGGCATTTGTATATATCATTAGCAAACTTTAATTAATGTATTTTAATACTTTCATTCTAATTTTGTTCAACATCAAAGGCCATATATAATTATATATATATATGTGTGTGTTTCCTCTTTAGTAATTAAATCAAATTCGTGGGGTCTCATTAGTGCGAAGGAGATCCTATAACGAAGTAACATGGATACAATGATGTGTGCAGTCCAAAAGCTGAGGCTCAGATGCTTTCTTTTATCATAAATCATGGGACCTCATCTCTATCTTTTACCTTCCAAGCAATTACAAACCATGTTTCTCGGTACACTTTCTTTTTCTCTGCCTTTTTCTGTTTGTGTTTATCATCATCAACACCCTTGAGCTTGAGGTATAATTAAGTTTTATATCATATGTTTTTTTTTTCCTTTTAACACATGATACATCGATATTTAAGTGCATTTTGCTCAAGCAGGATTTCTCAATCATTTTTGAAAAACCTTCAAATCGTTGAGAATATAGCTTTACAAGATCTTGAGCCTCTCTACTTATTACCAATTGATTTTGGATTGAATGTTTTAACTCTATCATAATATATTAGAGCAGATAGTGGTGTGTCAAGTGACATTGATATAAGATCTTGTGTGTCTCATTCACTGAATCGATATATACACCACATTAGTAGGCGTAGGCTACATTAAGAAATCTTTAGCTATGCATGAATCGATATGTGTGAATTCAATATCTGTCACAATTGCTAAGGTGTTACAGTCACTCTAAAAAATTTCTCAAAGAACTTGGCCTCTTCGTATTGCAAAATCATTAACAAGATACGTGGGACTAGCTAGCATTCGAGTGTTATTATATGCAACCTTGCCAACACACTTATTGAAGAAGGAACTATTTGGGGTTGGAGTCTGGACTAATTATATGGAGTGGGAGAGGCGTGGTTTCATAAATTCATAATGAAAAGAATCCATGGAAGCCTCCTTTTCAGTGTAAATATCAGTGGAAAGAATCGAAACCTCTTTCAAAGTAAAATGGGTAGTATTCATGTATAGAGATGGAGATAAAAGGAGTGAAGTAAACCCCACGCAGAATATAGAAGACATGGAGTAAGTACCAAGTCAACACTTCCACATCACTGAATGCAAACAAATTAATAAAATATTGAAAATAGAGAAGGTGGTTTTGATCCATAGCCTTAAGCCCACATGGACTAGCGTGCGGGTCCAAGAATATGGGATTTTCCAAGTGCTTAAGAATGAAATACCACATATTTTAGGCACTTCTTAGTTTTTTTTATTGTCTAAGATTGTTGAGCAATCTTTTTCATTCATTAGGTGAACAAATTGTCTATATGGAAGTGAAGTAAGCACGTGCTTGGATAAAGCAACTGGCTTAAGAGAAGGTGAATTTGGAATTAGAGTAGACTCTGGTCTAAAAAATGAAAGCAAATGGATACCAACTCTCGTATTATCGTCATAAAAGAATGAAGAAATTTGTTTAAAATCGTTCATGTATACGGTTGATGATTGTGAATACATATGAAATCACTCTGAAATTCATATGCATTAATCCCGAACGGTTGTGATTAGCATTCACATGCATAAAACAAATTATAAAATATCGTTAATTGGAAAGGGGCATGTATTGTGTACCTATGGCTTGTAGATAGCATATAAAACCTCAATTTTCATAGTTAGTGACATCTCACATCTCATATGATAAAAATTCAAGTAACAAATTTCGAAAGCAACTCCTTCCAATGTGGCATTTTTCTACTAGTCAAATGAGAAATCAATAACCACTATTACACCAACCAATTCCATATGGACAAAATGTAGGTCACCCTTGGGGTGACAACCCAATTATCCCTACAAACAATGACAAATATTCGTACACACAACTTCTACTTGAAAGCTTTGAACATAAAAGTGGCAAGAGGGGGTCAAGGTAGGGAAAATGGGAGCAACTAGAATAATTTTTAGGGTTTGGGCAGGAATCAGGAATTGGAAGGTTTTATTTGAAGTCACAAGGCATGCTTTAGGCATCAACACCATGTGCCTCTTCACATCACTCTTTATCACAAGGGCCACTTTGCCACCACACACATACCCACTTTGTCTTCCTTTTAATCATCTTCAAATTTGTTTTCCCTTCCTGTCCCAATCTTTTGACATTTTTACCAGTATGCTAGTGACGCGTCGTACTTCCTACTTCTCTAATCAAAATGGTTTGTTAAAACAATTGATAAAACTTTCTTTTTTATTTTATTTTATACAAAGCAATATTGAGGGAGGAGAGTAGTTGAACTTAGGATCTCGAATGCAAGAATAAATACTATTAACTATGTAAATTACAAGCCTTTTATAATTACTATTTATTTCTTAGGAGGTCTTAGGTGAGGATGTTGTATAAGACAACTAACTCAGACCAAAAAAAAGTTGTATAAGACAACTCACTCAAAAAAAAAAAAAAGTAGAGTTCAAATGCAAGGGGTCTCACTTCATTGTGAGTGAGTTGCAGCATAAAATGCAAGGGGTCTTACTTCATTGTGAGTGAGTTGTGGCATAAGACAATCTCATCTAAGAATTTCTTATTTGTTAGACCCATACGTGATAGGTTTTTAAGTTCTATAGTCTTTTTTTTTTTTTTGGTTGAGAAATTATGGGATTTTATTCATAATATTCAGCTAAAAAAGCCACTAGACACAAAAGGCCAGTACAAACTAGCCATAAAGGGCCGTTACAATAACGGAGCGATATAACATCAAAATTAAGATACTATAGGGGTCCTCCGTTAATGATCACTCAGGATTGAAGAAACTCTAGCATAGGCATCCCAACTAAGAGTGTAAACTTAGAACAACCAAAAATAAATAAAGCTTGAAAAAATCAAGCCATAACAATACAAATAAAACTCTCACAAAGGAGCGGTGGAAAGCTCTCACAAAGAAGAGGTGAAAACTCTCATAAAAGAAGAGGTGAAAACTACACAAAAAACTCAAAGAGTCTTTGTGACTTATTCGAAACATGAAGAAACCACAAAAAGGATAGTGGTAGAGATCCAACACTAAAACGCATGTGGAGATTCGACACCGAGACACATCCGGCTGTGATGAGTGGAGGAAAATCATTACAAAACGAAGACAAATAAGGGAATGGAGGAAGATAGAAGGGGATAGGGGAGGAAGAGATGAGGGGAGAGGGGAAGAAGAACATTGGCTTCCTTCCCCCTCAAAGTGAAAACGGTTGTAGAGTGTTTTTTGGGAAAGAGGGGGCTAGATTTGCCTAACATCTTTTTAAATTTGTCTAATCTATTTTTACATAACTTAACGAGTATAGGGGCTTTTTCGTTCTAGCAATTGCAAATGGGCCTAGGCTGCTGTAAAGAGCAAATGGATGAAGTTTCCCTTGTGTCTGAGTTCCAGAACCAAGCCCCAAGAGTGCTTCGAAAAGTTTTTGGAGCCTTAGGAAGCACTTTGGTTCCTTTCACCAACAAGACAGACAACTGTGATAGATCAATATTATGACTTGGCCTGAGAAGCTTGTGGCATGGGAGCTAAGCCTCCATGAGTTTAGCAATAAAGAGAGAAAGCTTGGGTTTCTTATGGGAAACAGAGGTTCAGAGTAAGGCGAGAGGGAAATTTGGGGAGATTTTGGAGAGTTTTCCAGCAGCTTGAGGATTGCTTGCCTGTGCTCTGGATGGTTCTGTCGATGGGTAGGAAGTGCCTCCTTTTGTAGGCGCTGGAAGCCCCTTTAAGGCCAGGAACCCTAGCTGGCTTTCCCCCAATTTTACCAAGTTCTCTTCTCCATTTCTTTTTCACTTCCTTCGATTCAATTCTCTTTGGTGAAAATTCCTTAATCCCAGCACACTGGGGCAGAACTTTTTTGGGGCTCCAAGGTTTTCCTGCGGTTGACGTCTTCCATCATGGGTAATGTGCCTCTTGCTTTTCCTTATTGTTTTCCAATCAGAGCTTATAGAGGAAAGAACGGGTAAAGACTACTGATATAAAAGATGTCTTACTTCTAGCAGCCTGTGCACATGGGTTTCACTTGGTTTTAACGAGGGCTTGGTTTTGATTTGGCTTTAATAGTGCGATGGCGTATTTTTTAAGGTGTTGGTATATTTTCAAGGTGCTGGATATTTCCTAAGGTGATGGCTATTTTATATTTCTAAGGTGCTGGGCTATTTTCTCTCTCATGCTTTCCCATATGATTGGGCCCAAGAAATGGGCATGATTTTGGTACTCCCAAGCAGCCCAAAACCTTCACTCCTTGGACCATCAATGGGCCTCATGAACACTCGTAACCATCAATACCACAACCTGCTCAGCAAGCCACAAGCATTTGCGTGGCTTAGGCCCACTTAAGCTTGTAGCGTGGTTTGGTGCCAAAATAAAGGTTCTTTCCATTCGGCGTTGCGTGTTATTTGACGTGCTTGCGCTCAAGCTTCGCCGTATTGTTATTTACGTATTTGCTTGGCGTGGCACATGGACCATAACTCGTGCAAGTGCATACGACAAATCCTTGCGTACCCTAGTCAGGCTTCTTTCTCGATTAAGTGTTGCATTGGGCTGGAAATACATTTGGGCACAGCCTTGGATTTTTTGGGCCTCAACAATGAGTCGTATCAAATATTTTTTTCATTCATATTTGCCTTATTGAATTAGGTTATTAACGGGCTCGTTAGTTATCCATTATCTTAATGAGTCATATCAATGTTGACTTGCAAAATACATTTTGACTTGCAAATAAGGCTTTGTAGGCAAAAACTTAAACACCCTTAATTTTCTTACCACTCTTATGACATGTTTAGTAATCCATAATCGGATTAGGAGGAATTGAATTGATGATGAATTGAATTGAGGATGAGTTAAATTGAGGAGAATTAGATTCCGGATTCCTATTGAAATTGTTTACTAAACCATATGGAATTGGGGTAGGAGTGGTGCTAATTACTAAAATGTCATTGTTGTTGGGAAAATTTGGAATTTTCAAAATTATGTGAGGATATAATAGGTAAAAAAGATAGATTCCTAAGAGCATCTCCATTGGAAGGGTGTAAAGGGAGATGTAAATGACATTTAACACCTAGAGTTGCCGGAAGTTGCTCCAATGGTGAGGTGTAAATGAATGCAAATATACCGTTTGGCAAGAAAATGTAAAAAAAAAAAAAGGACATTTACATCTAATTTTACATCTCCATTTGCAGAGCCTCACAGGCTGAAAATGAGGAGATATAATGCAAAAGTGGTGGGCTCCAAACATATAAAAGGTGAGATAGCTTCCAAAATACTAGAAATATCATTTTGCTTCAACTTGATATAAAATCATTTCCTTTCATATCCTTTTTACATCTCCAATTTACATCTATCACATTAGAGGGAAAACGACATTTACATCCCCCAGAGGTGTAAAAGAGATGTAAATATGGCTTTACACCTCCAATTTACACCTCTTGCAATGGAGATGCTCTAATGAGTTAGTTCTCCATGAATTAGAATACTAGAGCCGGTCCTGTGTTTTCTAAGGCCCTGGGCAAATTTCTAAAATGTGCCCCTTTTGACAAAAAAAAAAAAACTAAAATTACAATTCTTTATCCAAATAAAACACTGTTAAGATGCATTTGATAAATTTTCAAGTGAAGCATTTGTCTTTTTAACAAAATATTTATTCAAAATCCTCTTACACTTAAATTTTTTTTTTGTCTTTTGAGATTCCCATAAAGTTGTTTCTTAGGAAGCATTTTTAAATTTTTATAATAAACGCAACACAATAACAATAAAACTAATTAAAAAAGAACAATAAAGCCTGAATTTTGAGCATCGTTTTAAAAAAACTTGAAACTTCCAATTGTAAAGAACAAGAATCTCTGCCAAGTTTGTTGTCGAATCAAATACTAAAGAAAAAGAAGTTAATAAATATGTGTATAATGTATTACAAAATTTATACATCTATATCTATTTATGAAAGAGAAAGAACCTTGAAAGATCTGATTAAAAAAAATAAGAACCTTGAAAGATCTGATTAAAGAAATAAGAACCTTGAAAGAAAGGCATTGGTCTTGTCTTATGGAGGATTTGTAGTCCAACTCAGTGTCGGAGAAGAAGAGAATCACAAAAAATAAAAATAAAAATTTGCTTGCGTTTGAAAGTCTTCTTGTGTTGTGTTTGAGAGCTTCTTTGCTTCTTGATAAAAAAAAAAAAAGAATAAAAAAAGGCATGTTAGTTTTCCTTTGTTTAGTTTCCCTTTTTTTTTTCTTTTGCTATATTATATAGGAAAAACTACATAAAAATCCCCAAACTATAGGGTCATTTTTAAGTTCATACTCAACTTTAGAGACATTTACAAGTACATACTCAAACTCCTGGAAACCCTACAAATTGCCCAATCTGTTACACAAACCGTTAATGAATCTGTTAAATGTTTATGTGGCATTTGTGGGACCTATATTTTAGTTGATGTAGACTCCATGTGGGCAAAATATGTAATAAACAATTCTTTTGGAATAACTTTTAAAAACAAATATATTTTAAAACATTAAAATAATAATAAAAAAGTAGACAAAAAGGAAAGAAATTAGGCAGCCCTAAATCTTCACGAACCCAGCCACCAACTATCTCCCAACCGCCCAACACCATCTTGATATCAGGGATGCTTAGTGTTGGCGCTAAAACTAAACAGATAATAATTAAAGGCAACTTACAAGTTATGCGGACGGTCAAGGGACCGAATGAACCTTCGAGAGAGAGGTTTTCTCCTTTCGGCAGACGACGCTTGGATCCTTGCCAAAGAAGAGATTGATCAGACCTACGACACTGGTGTGGTACCAGCCGAAAGTGCTCTGATGCCAAAGTTAGTTTCGAAGGGAGGGTAAGTTTATTGACAGTGCAAAGGCATAAAGTCAAGTGAGCAGTCCTTACCCTGTAGCTAGGGTGAAATGCTCTATTTATAGAGAGGCCTGAGGGTTCTCCAAGCACTTAATTTCGATGTGGGGCTCGTGGGAGTGCCTTCCAAAGCTGACACATGTTGGAGTAAATATCCCGGCAGAGGATCCGAGAAAGATCTGCAAGATATCTGTGATGACGTAGAATCGACATGACGTACCAAAGAAACAAGATGCTCGTTGTTTGGTCAGTAAACGATCGGTAGGAGTGACTCCCGATTGTAGGACTGGACCAGCCAGAATGGGCAAAGAGGCCATGCTGGCATCAAATCGATCATCCGCACCGAATGGGCCTTCCGATTCGTCAGGTTGTGTTTATCAGTGTAGGCCATGGGCCTTTTCACTTGTCATGGCATGAGAGGCGGGTCAGATATGGTACAAACACCTAGGTTTTCTTTTCTTTTTGTCTACTTTTTTATTATTATGTTTTTAAATATATATTTTTTTTAAAAGTTAATCCAAAAGAATTATTTATTATACATTTTGCCCACATGGAGTACACGTCATCAAAAATTGGGGCTCACATGTAAGACCCGTGAGCTTGGGGAAGCAAGAACGGTGAGCAATCCCACACCGCTCGAGGAGGGAAAAGTGAAGTACTTACATGTGTGGGCACGTATCTTCCTAGCACGAGGCTTTTTGGGAACTCACTAGCTTCGGATTCCTTGGAACTCCGAAGTTAAGCGAGTTGGGGCTAGAGCAATCCCAGGATGGGTGACCCACTGGGAAGTTGCTCATGAGTTCCCAAAAACAAAACCGTGAGGGCCAGAGAGGGGGGGCCCAAAGTGGACAATATCGTGCTAGAGGAGTCAGGTCGTGACATAATGGTATCAGAGTTGAACCCCTACCGGAAGTGTGCCAGCGAGGACGCTGGGCCCCAAGAGGGTGGATTGTAAGACTCGTGAGCTTGGGGAAGCAAGAACGGTGAGCAATCCCACACTGCTCGAGGAGGGAAAGGTGAAGTACTTATATGTGTTGACACGTATCTTCCTAGCACAAGGCCTTTTGGGAGCTCACTGGTTTCGGATTCCTTGGAACTCCGAAGTTAAGCGAGTTGGGGCTAGAGCAATTCCGGGATGGTTGACCCACTGGGAAGTTGCTCGTGAGTTCCCAAAAACAAAACCGTGGCCAGAGAGGGGGGGCCCAAAGAGAACAATATCGTGCTAGAGGAGTCGGGTCGTGACATCACATTTGCCATATCAGCATTTAACAGATTCATTAACAGTTTGTGTGACGGAGGGGCAATTTGTAGGGTTTCCGGAAGTTTTAGTATATACTCGTAAATGTCTTTAAAGTTGGGTGTGAACTTGAAAATGACCATATAGTTTGGGGGGTTTTATGTAGTTTTTCCTATTATATAATATATATAAATATATATTTGACTTTGTTGTCCAAGGAAGAAAGCTTCCGTAAGAGTATCAAAAAGTGATTTGTGATGCCATAAGTTTAGGAACGACTCTTTTTTTTAGGATCTTTCCTATTGAGAGGGATGATAATATACTAAACTTACACACGCAAATCCAGAACCTTGCTTGGGGGAGCAATTACTTCAAACTACTATATTAGTGGGTCATTTACAGGAACAACTCCTTCTAGTTTTGAAGGTTTGGTTCCTTTTAAAAAAAAAATTTTAAATATACACATATATGGGCTATAAAAAAAATTGTGTGCCCCTCTCAACTTTGGGCTGAGGGCTGTAGCCCTAGTTGCCCAGGGCTAGGGCCAGGGCCGGGTATGTAGAATACCGCCTCCTATCCAAGAATCTAATTCCTCCCAAATTAGGAATTTTGTGTGGGTTCTATTTTATTTTTTGGGTAAATACCACGAGATGTCCCCACACTCAAATGGTGAGATTAATCCTCGCTTGGGGTTCGGCTTGCCCCTTACCACAAAATGCTTCCAACGGGTTTCGAACCCCTGCCATTAAGACACCAGGTAGCTCGCCAGCTGGAGGTGACAGTTTGCCAACCACACCACACCTTGTGGTTGTTTTACTTATTTTTTAATTTGTTGATATGAAGTAAACACATGAATCATTCATAATTAGAATTCAATTTCTGATTAGTAAATACACCATTATTTTTATGTTGGACAAATCGTGACTACTTCTACACCAACCTAACTCTGATGTCCCCCGTCAAGCTGGAAGCAACTTTCTTTTAGACCAAATCAGACTCAGTTGTCTCTAACATTCAAAATTTTCAAATTAAAACAACTAAAATGAATCCCTTGTCTCTTTTTCTTGTTGATTAGTAAACCCAAAATTATAGAGCACTTCACTGACAAATACTTGAATGGCCCGTTGGATTGAATTGACAGTGGAGCCCAGCTTTTTGGTTATTAACAAGAAACCCACTCTTAGTTTAAATGCACATTAACAGTAATTAAAATAGGTTAGAAGCAAGGGGGTATTGTTCGTAATATTTGGTAAAGTAAGGGGCAGCAATTTAAACAGGGGTTCCGTTTCAAAATTATTTCAAAAGATCAGTGAGGTGAGGCCTCTTTGTCGAATTATAACGGTCGGAAATTACTATCTCCGCAAGCGGATTTTTTTTGTTTGACGGCGTCAACTGGACGCGTCGATGCCGTCCTCAGAATTTCAAACGCCCAGTAACGTCTCTTAAAAATTAGTCCAAAGATATTATTTTAAATTTATTTTATTTTATTTTTACGCTCTTATATCCAAATCCAAACTGAAAACAAAACCCACAAACACACAGTCCTCGTTAGTCTTCTTTTCTTGTTTCTCACACCTCACTTTCTCTTAGCTCTCTCTCTCTCTCTCTCTCTCTCTCTCTCTCTCTCTCTCTCATTAAAATACAATACAATTGACACAGAGAAACAGTCTCACTCTCTCTCTCTCTACTCTACGACTTTCTCTCTCTACGAACCTCCATCGCCATTGCTTCAAGAATCTCTCTGTACTTGTACGCCGGCCGGCAATTCGATTTGACTGTAAGTTTCTTTTTTTGAATATTTTTTTATTGGTTCTGAATTTTGTTTTGGTGTTTTGATTTCTTCGGTATGAATCGCGCACATTCTGATTTCGATCGTTCATTTTCGATCCATTTCCGATTCATCTCCGCACATCTGTGTGAATTCAGAATTGCATTGCTCAAATTTGTCTCGTTCGTTGACTCACAGATAATTAGTTACTATATTAATATGTACTAATCTTGATTTTCTATAATTTATAGATATATGTAGTATATATATGTATATACACTGTTACTGATGAGTGAAGCTTTTTGAGATTCAGAGAGCAAGAGAGCTATGGATTCATCACAGTCACAACAGAGAAGAGGAGGATTGGTATCGCTATCGCCGTCACAGACACCGCGGTCGAGCGACAAGTCGGTGCGAGATCTGCGATCCGGGGATTCGAATTCGATCAACAGGCATGAAAAGGACAAGGGTGTCAATGTGCAGGTGCTTGTGCGTTGCAGGTGAGTCGGGATCCGAGTTGGGTGTGTGGCCGAGTTCAGTTAGGTGTTGTTGTCTTAGTGAATGATTAGCTCATGAATTGGTATGCATTTGTAGGCCTTTGAGTGAAGATGAAATGAGGGTGCATACGCCCGTGGTGATTTCTTGTCATGAGAGTAGAAAGGAAGTGTCTGCAATTCAGAATATAGCTAACAAGCAGATTGATAGAACCTTTGCGTTTGACAAGGTTTGTTGATTAGAATGCTGAAAGTAAAATTCTTGTGTTTCATCTTGTTCTACTTTAAAAGTGGCACTAAGGTCTTATTAGATGAAAGGAATTCATGGGTTTTAATCTGTTTTGGCTCCTAAAGTTCCAAAATTTGAATAATGATTTTTCCCCAATTTTAGTGAAGTAAAATTGAAATATGTTGACCGTTGTTATGCTACCTGTTGTTACTTTCTTTGCACTGGGAAATGATCAGAAAGCTGGATAATGTTGTTTAGGTCTTTGGTCCCGCATCCCAACAGAAGGAATTGTATGACCAGGCTGTGTCTCCTATTGTAAATGAAGTACTTGAGGGCTATAACTGTACTATATTTGCCTATGGTCAGACAGGGACGGGGAAAACATACACAATGGAAGGAGGAGCAAGAAAGAAGGTTTGGTGTTTTCGACTTTCAAATAGACTTCAGCCTATGTATTATTTTATGATTTTCTCCACATAGCTTGCTGACTGAATTTTGTGATTTTTGTAGAATGGGGAGTTTCCAAGTGATGCCGGTGTTATCCCACGAGCTGTTAAACAAATTTTTGACATATTAGAAGCTCAAGTTGCTGAATATAGCATGAAAGTCACATTTCTAGAGCTGTACAATGAGGAGATAAGTGATCTTCTGGCCCTAGATGAGAGCACAAAATTTATAGATGACAAATCTAAGAAACCCATTGCTCTCATGGAAGATGGGAAGGGGGGTGTTTTTGTAAGAGGCTTGGAAGAAGAGATAGTGTGCACAGCAAATGAAATTTATAAAATCTTGGAGAAGGGATCTGCAAAAAGACGTACAGCTGAGACTCTTCTCAACAAACAAAGCAGTCGTTCGCACTCTATATTTTCCATCACAATCCACATCAAGGAATGCACTCCAGAGGGTGAGGAAATGATTAAGTGTGGGAAGCTAAATCTTGTTGACCTTGCTGGTTCTGAGAACATTTCACGCTCAGGTGCAAGAGAGGTAAGGCACAGAAGTAGTTTATAATCAATATAATGATGGTTTTGTCTTACTGCATGATCTCACTGCCATATTTCCAAGAGAGTTTGTGTTTTGAGTTTATTTAATCCTTACAGTCCGTTAATAGTCGCATATCAAAAAGCAAATGTAATTCTTATAATGGATTATGGTAGGACATTTTCTTATCTGCATCTAATTGAAAAGAAATTTTGACTTGCAGGGTAGAGCAAGGGAAGCTGGGGAGATAAATAAAAGCTTACTTACTCTTGGCCGTGTCATAAATGCTCTAGTTGAGCACTCTGGTCATGTTCCATATAGGTATTATTTATGTATTTTTTAATAGATATCCCTTGGTTATTTTTTTTCCTGTATTTGCAAACCTCAGAAAGTAAATTTAATCACGATGATATTGTTTGGAATATCAGGGATAGTAAACTAACAAGATTGCTGAGGGACTCCTTAGGAGGGAAAACAAAGACATGCATAATTGCCACGGTATCACCCTCCATCCATTGTTTGGAAGAAACACTCAGCACCTTAGACTATGCGCACCGTGCCAAAAACATAAAGAATAAACCAGAGGTCAGAAGTTTGCTTAGTCCCTTTTCTCACAAATCATGCAGGGGAATTGTCTTTCATTCTTACCCTTGTTACGGTTTGTTGTTGCTTATTGTTTCAGGTCAATCAAAAAATGATGAAATCTGCTTTGATCAAGGATTTATATTCTGAGATTGATCGGCTTAAGCAAGGTTGTTAACTGATTTCATCGTTGCTCCTCTCTCTCCTCAGAAGCTTTTTCTAGTGGATAATATTATTTAATGATTTTTTGATAGTATATTGCAAGCTAAATTGTATGACATGTTTCTTATGTTTATTCAGAGGTATATGCTGCAAGAGAGAAGAATGGAATCTATATACCACGAGATCGTTATCTTAATGAAGAAGTAGAGAAGAAGGTCTGATTGTTGCCATTTAACTGAATGACATAATTCTTTTCCTACATAAGTTCGCACAGTGCACTGGTTACTGACCTCATTCACTCTTTTTTTACCCTAGGCAATGGCTGAAAAAATAGAGCGGATGGAACTTGATTCTGAATCCAAAGACAAGGTATTTCCATGAAGATTGCATTCCTTTCTTTGTAAGTATTATCAGACTACAGTGTAGGAACTAATATAATTGTTATGTGGCGACCTAAGCGCAGCAACTGATGGAGCTTCAGGAACTTTACAGTTCTCAGCAACTTTTGACTGTAGACTTGAGTGATAAACTTGAAAAAACTGAGGTAATACATTTGGGAAATTAAATTACATAGTCTCCCTTTGCTCTTTCTGCTTTTATCCTGATAAAATTTAACACTTTATACTTCAGAAAAAGCTTGAGGAAACTGGAAATGCACTGTTTGATCTCGAGGAAAAACATCGACAGGCAAATGCAACCATTAAAGAGAAGGAATTTCTGATTGCAAATCTCCTCAGATCGGGTGAGCAAAGTGCCTGCTACAACGAATTTTGTCGTACATTCTACATATTCAGATCAGATATTGATACTTCCCATGTCATTTTACCTTCAGTTTATGTAGTCGACATTTGATGGATCAAATAGCCTTTCCTAAAGACTTCCATTTTAAACTTGTTCATATTCTAGTTTATGCACACGTAAAGTCTCATGCTTTCCAGATGGTACAATTTGATACTTCTGTATGTTAATATGCACTGTTAACTTTCAGAGAAATCACTGGTTGAGCGTGCATTTGAGCTTCGAGGAGAGCTAGAGAATGCTGCATCAGATGTGTCCAGTTTATTTGCCAAGATTGGTTTGTCTCATTATTTTGGATATTTTTATAGGGTCTTCCTCAAAACTTCTGGTGCTTTATTGCTGACCATGGCTGGTTTTCCAGAGCGCAAGGATAAAATTGAAGATGGAAATCGGATACTAGTTCAGAAATTCCAGTCCGAATTAACTCAACAGCTTGAAATCTTGCATAAGACTGTTGCAGTTGCAGTGACACAACAGGAGCAGCAATTGACAGATATGGAGGAGGATATGCAGTCCTTTGTATCAACCAAGGCAGAGGTAAGATCTAGACAAGAAGATGATTGTCTTTGAGCATTCTTGACAATTGATTGTCAGTCTATACTCCATACAACCTAATTATTTGCCATGCTTTCGAAGGCTACTGAAGAACTTCGAGGAAGACTAGGAAAGCTTAAAAATATGTATGGTTCTGGTATTAAAGCTCTGGATGGTATAGCTGGGGACCTTGAAGGAAATTCTCAGTCAACTTTTTGTCATCTAAATTCGGAAGTTTCTAGCTATTCTTCTGCTCTGGAAGATGTAAGTATTAGTTTACTGTTTTTCAATCCTCACTTTCTTTTACTATTTCTGTACTTAACTTTGTTCATATGATTTAGCTCTTCAAAGGAATTGCTTCAGAAGCGGATAAATTACTCAATGATCTTCAAGGTAATCTTCACAACCAAGCAGAGAAGCTAAGTGCATATGCACAACAACAGCGTGAGGTTCGTAATATATTGTTGCTTTCATGGTTACTTGTTTTATTTTCTTCAAGAGTAAAATTCAAAAATCACTTTTTGGAGTAAAAAATTTGGTCTTCAATTTTGTATAGGCTCATGCCAGAGCAGTTGAAACTGCACGGTCAACTTCTAAAGTTACCGTGGACTTCTTCAAGACTCTAGACATGCATGCATCCAATCTGACCCAAATCGTGGAAGAAGCACAAACTGTCAACAATAAGAAATTGTCTGAACTTGAAGAGAAGTTTGAGGTGGTTACAGTGTACTTACTAAATTAAATGGGTCCTTAACAACCTTATTAACAAAATTTAATGCTTTTTTTTTAATTTTATATGTAGGAGTGTGCTGCTAATGAAGAAAGGCAGTTGCTAGAAAAGGTGGCAGAGTTGCTGGCAAGTTCAAACGCTAGGAAGAAAAAATTGGTATGTCTTGTTCTTAAGCTGCTGCCAATTACTTATTCCTTGTTCCTAAGGTTTTATGTCAGTAACAACTTTTTTATTTAGGCTTAATTAGTAACATTCTTTATCTATTTTTAGGTCCAAACAGCAGTAAATGATCTTCGAGAGAGTGCAACAAGCAGAACCAGCAAATTACAGCAAGCAATGTCAACCATGCAAGATTCAACATCTTCTATCAAAGAAAAATGGACAGTTCACATGGAAAAAACAGAATCCCATTACCTTGAAGATACATCTGCTGTGGAATGTGGAAAGAAAGACATGGAAGAGGTTCTACAGAATTGGTACATATTCTGGATATTAGGAATTTAAATTTTGATCTGGCCATGATTCTGCTACCTGATTTTTTCGAGCCCATTACTTACACAAAAGCAACTTGTGCAGTTTGAAGCAGGCAACAATGGGTGCAGAACAATGGAAGAATGCTCAGGGTTCCTTGCTCAGTCTAGAAAAGAGTAATGTTGCTTCTGTGGACTCCATTGTTAGGTATGCTCATTCCATATAAGAAAGAAATACTGCCGGTTGTAATTGAAGATTATTCATTTATTTTTTTCTCTTCAACTAGGAGGGGAACGGAAGCCAATCAAGCTCTACGTGATAGGTTTTCCTCAGCTGTATCAGCTGCACTAGAAGATGTAGATGCCGCAGACAAGAATCTCCTGTCTTCTATTGATCGTGAGCATCAATTTTCACATATTGATTCCACGTTTGTCTTGCTAGGTTATATATTGGATTGCATGTTAACTGAAACAAATACTTGCAGATTCATTACAACTTGACCATGAGGCATGTGGAAATCTTAACTCAATGATCGTTCCATGTTGCGGTGATTTGAGGGAACTGAAGGGAGGTCACTACCACAATATTGTCGAAATCACAGAGAATGCAGGAAAATTTCTTCTGGATGAATATGTGGTAAGATTGTTAGAGTGGTTTTGTACAATATAAGTGTTTTACTTGATGACAATATGTTATTTAATGAGTTCTTCAACTCTGCAACACTCAGGTGGACGAACCATCATGTTCCACACCAAGAAAGAGGTCGTTCAATCTTCCAAGCATGGCATCCATTGAAGAACTCAGAACTCCTGCCTTCGAAGAATTGTTGAGATCATTCTGGGATGGAAGATCTGCAAAGCAGCAGGCAAATGGAGACTTAAAACACATCGCAGCGGCATACGAGGCTGTCCAGTCCATTAGAGACTCCAGAGTTCCTCTCACTGCTATTAACTGAAGAGGGGGGAATCAAAGATTTAGAGGTCAAAGAAACACGTGTGTACATAACATGTATGGCGTATATATGTACTCTTTTAGTCACTGCGCTACGCTACCTTATTCGTTAATTGTTTCTGGAGACAGTGGATGAAAAATGATTGTGGATGGAGAAATTTATATAGTAGGCTTCTTGGGGTGAACTTCAAAACTTGAGTTCATTGAATTTCCCACTTTGATTGAGTGTTTTGGTTTGAGTGCTTTCGAAGCTTCTTCTTTACAACCTTAGTTCTTGTCAACCATAATTACGGAATAAGCTAACCCTTGAGTGCTTTGGAAATTCGAAGCTTCTTCTTTACAACCATAATTAAAAGGGAGAAATATTAACGATGTCGTATCTACATCAACACGTGTACATGTTCTAAAAAAAACCATTTACTAACTAATAGTGATTCCTTTCCTTCTATAAATTATCACAAAATGAGTGCAAACAGCAAAACCAGTCTACTCCCTGACTCGCATATTTCGACCAAAAACCACACTTTTTGGCGGGCGGAGAAAAAGAAAAGGGCGATGCTGAAGACGATGATGCGGACTACGACTGCTGTTGCTTCTTCTTATTCTTCTTGCCGGTTCGAGCTTGGTATGAATTGTCTTCACTCTAACTCCACTTTTCTCGTTTTCGTCAACAATTACTCTGCTTTCTTTCACTCTCAAAGGATGAAATCTGCAAGAACACAACTACACCAGCCAGTGAGAGACTTGCCCAAAATCACAAATGTTGAGGATGCTTTCAATATGTTTGATAGAATGCTTCAATGCGGTCCTCCGCCTTCAGTTGTTTGTTTCAATCAAATCTTGACTCAAGTTGCAAAATTGAAACATTATTCGGCAGTCATCTCAATTTATAACCAAATGGGTGCGTCCGGAATTGGATCTAATGTTTATACTTTAACCATTCTCATTAATTGTTATTGTCATTCGAACCAAATGGTGTTTAGTTTATCTGTATTGGGAAAATTCTTCAAACTTGGTCTTCAACCAAATGTCTTTACCTTCACCACTCTAATCAACGGCTTTCTTCTGGAGAATAGAATGGGGGAGGCAGCAGCACTTCTCGACAAGATGATGAGGGCAGGTAATTGTCAGCCTAATGTGGTTACTTTCGGCACACTAATAAAGGGCTTTTGCATGAAAGGGAACACTAGTGCTGCTATTCAATTGCTTAGGAAGATGGAGGAAGGGGTTTGCAAGCCTGACCTAGTTGTCTATAGCATGATCATCGACAGTCTTTGTAAGGATACACTAGTTGTTGATGCATTAAACCTCTTCTCAGAAATGATGAGCAAGGGTATCGCCCCAAATGTCATTACCTATACATCCTTGATTCATGGAGTTTGCAAATTAGGCGAGTGGAAAGAAGCTACGAGGTTGTTGAATGAAATGGTGAGTAGAAATATCTTTCCAAATGTGCGCACATTTAGTGTCTTGGTAGACACACTTTGTAAGGAGGGGATGGTTGTGGAAGCAGAAGGCGTAGTTGAAATGATGATTGAAAGGGATCTACAACCTAATACCCTTACATACAATTCACTTATTGATGGTTACTGTTTGCGAGGAGAAATGAGCAAGGCGAGAAAGGTTTTTGAGCTAATGCTTAGCAAGGGCTCCATGGTTGATGTTGTTAATACAGCACATTGATAAACGGATATTGTAAGCATAAAAAGATCAGTGAGGCCATGATGCTTCTTCGGGAAATGACTCATAAGGGACTGGTTCCAAATACCGTTACTTATAGCACTCTTATCGACGGTTGTTGCAAAGTGTGGAATTTGGGATATGCACAACAGTTGTTCTCAGATATGCAAGCTTGTGGCCAACTTCCAAATGTTCAAACTTATGCTATTCTAATGGATGGCATGTGTAAAAATGGACAACTTTCTACAGCAATCCAATTGTGTAGAGAGATGGAAGGCAAGAAGTTTGATCTAGATATTGTGATTTACAATATTCTTATTGAAGGTTTGTGCATAGCTGGGAAAATTGAATCTGCAAGGGTTCTCTTTCGTGGGTTATCATCTAAAGGACATCAACCAAATGCGAGGACATATACCATAATTGTTAACTATGGTGAAATGGAAGCTAGGTTTTAGAGGAAGCAACGAAGAAGAAAGAGGAATTGTCTCTGTATATTTCAGTTATGAAAGTTTGTTACAGTGCTGAATCAATGGAAACAATGCTTAATTGCATGCTTATATAGCTAACTAACTTGCTTAGTCTCTAAGTAATCTAACTAACTTTGACCCACGTGACTGCCAGCTACATGCCGACAACACAGCCCATGTGGGTATCAATACGAAGCTAAGCCCACGTAATCGTATCAATACAGACTCCTTTGTACTAATCGTTAACATGTATCAATACTGACTCCCTTTGTACTAATACTGTTAACACCCCCCCTCAAGCTCAGCTGGGGGAGACCCAAGGCTGAGGTTGGAGTAATGTCTACTGAAGATTGGACTGTGCAGGCCTTTAGTGAGAAGATCAGCCACCTGTTCATCTAATAGCCAACATGATCTATGTTCAGACCTTCCCCATTTCCTATAGTAATCTTTTTTTCAGAGACATAAGGAGCTGATGCTTGCAGTTGATTAGCATGAGGAGTCATATGATGAGAGGCACCACTGTCAGCAATCCAGAGATCATGTGGAGGATAATGTGCAGAAAAATTAGCTTAGCTGACATAGACTGAATAGATTGAGGAGAAGGAGAGCCTTGATATGCAAACTTAGCTCGATGATAGCAGTTAAGTGCAATATGCCCTTTCTTGCCACAGATTTGACACTCAAGTATAGGTGATGAAGTACTATTTGAGAACTTATAGAATTGCTTAGTGCTTCAATGAATCAAAGATACTTGCTTCGTGCTTATAGAAATTCTGCTTCGTGCTTCAAGAAAATCAAAGAACAATGCTTCGTGCTTATGATAATTTTCGTGAGTAGTAATCGTCATGACAGTTCAATTAATCAACTAACTTGAGAACTTATAGAATTGCTTAGTGCTTCAATGAATCAAAGATACTTGCTTCGTGCTTATAGAAATTCTGCTTCGTGCTTCAAGAAAATCAAAGAACAATGCTTCGTGCTTCAGATGATAATTTTCAGAGTAGTAGGCAAGGGAAGTTGGTGAGAAAATCTTGCAGAATCGCCAAGACCAGACTTGAGAGAACTATTTGCATCCAACGAGCTGCCATTGATGCAATTTAAAAGCTTGAGACACAGAAATCGATGATGAAATGGTGGAGCGGAAGCAAAAAAGGATCAGGAATCAAAGAGCCGAAGCTCGATACCATGTTAACTATGGTGAAATGGAAGCTAGGTTTTAGAGGAAGCAACGAAGAAGAAAGAGGAATTGTCTCTGTATATTTCAGTTATGAAAGTTTGTTACAGTGCTGAATCAATGGAAACAATGCTTAATTGCATGCTTATATAGCTAACTAACTTGCTTAGTCTCTAAGTAATCTAACTAACTTTGACCCACGTGACTGCCAGCTACATGCCAGCTTAACACAGCCCATGTGACTGTATCAATACAGAAGCTAAGCCCACGTAACTGTATCAATACAGACTCCTTTGTACTAATACTGTTAACATGTATCAATACTGACTCCCTTTGTACTAATACTGTTAACAATAATGATGAATGGACTCTGTATTGGGGGCCTAACAAGTGAAGCAGAAAAGCTGCTTAACGAAATGGAAGAGAAAGGATGTGCTCCAAACGGCTGTACCTATAACATAATTATTCGATGGTGTATCAATAACAATGAGACAGTAAGAGCGATGGAACTTATTCAACAAATGGTGGAGAAGGGTTTCTCTGCGGATGCTTCAACTACAGAATTGATAGCTGATTTATTGTGTAAATATAAAGTGGATCCTGCATTGTTGCCATTGATACAAAAAGAGAATTGTGAAGTTAACTATCCTCTTTGAAAGTTGAAACAGATTATCTTACTATCATGGCAAACGCTGAAACTGCAATGGATTTCGTAGAATTTTTTGTCTGAATGATTGTTGATGAGAGTTACTGTGTATTTTTTTTATACATGGCTTCCAACCACTGTGCTATTCTCCTAGATCAATGGGGAAACTATTCTGATTTCAAGCTCGATAGGAACCTGCACCCAATGTATACACTACAAGGGAGGGTCTAGAGTTTCAATTAAACTTGATTAGAATGTGATGGTCCAGTAATAAAAGATGAGATAAGACGCAGGAAGTCTGAACTGAAGTGATAAGATTTACACAAGCGACACAACATTCAGAGACACACAGGACCAAATCATAAGCTAAGAACACAACTTTCTAATTCTATTGTCCATAAAAGTTCATTCTAAAACCCTGGCGTAGACAATTGAAGTGACATTAAATATTCCAGTTGTGAGAACTCACCATAAGCAGGAGGGTTTGCAATAATTGCCTGTGCCTTAAAAGGCACACCAGTTTCTATATCTGGTTCTGTGCAGGCTGGAAGAAGAGATTCAATAATTGCCTTCAGTTGCTTTCTTTGTATAGATATTTCTGCTGGCCCCGATGGAATGAGACCTTTGTTTCTGGCCATATCTAAAATTAAAAGGCACTGAATTTCAGTTATTCAATTAAAGTCCAAGCAATGGAAAATCTTCAATTTTGGCTAAAAAAATATAGAAGTTGGTAATTCTAAAGCAGTCAACAATCAAATATTTAACTCGAGTTTCACACAAACTCTTTCATAAGAAATTGTGGAGAGAGCGAGAGGGAGCAGGAGCCAGAAAATTATTAATGCTTCTGTGTCAATCATCAGTAATAAACTGAGTAATAGTATAGATGATTCTATTTGCATCCATCAGTATGTTTTTCTTTAACTAAAAGTTATACTCCTATAAATTACCACAAAGGATGTAATGACTTTCACGAAACGTTTTTTCCTTTTTTTTACCACACAATAATATAATATCATCAAAGTGGGTTGGGCCTGCCATGAATATGCGCTAGTGGGTTGGGCCTCATCCCAACTCAAATCAAAGTGGGTTATTTTCTGTGTTTTCGGCATATTTTTAATTGTTAAAACAAAGTACACGGGTTTTGTGTTTTTAACTTTATTAGCTCCTTGACACACGTATGTGACAGCTGGTTTGTTTTTGTTTTTAGTTTTTAGTTTTGTCTTTTTTATTTTTTGTTTTTTTAATTATAAATTTAAGAAGGGTAAAAGGGGTTGTTCCAAAAAAATAGTATCCATGTTTTGATTTTGCTTTTTATTTTGAATTTTTTAATACGAAAATTCTTCAAACTTTAGATGGATGTGCATGATGAATGATGCATATGTTTTAGTTTGAAATGATTGATTGAATGAATGATTTTGAATATGTTGTGATGTGAATGGTGAATGAATCAAGTAGGTTTTGAATGAATGTTTGAGTTTGAATGAATTTAGATTCTAAATGTTTTCAAGCTGGTTTTCACCGAATCAAACCAAACCAACTGAGAAAATCGATTAGCCGATATGACCGGTTTCTCACCTTGTGGTTCCGCGCACGGTTTGAATTTTCTCCAAACCGTAGAATACGGTTTGACGCACAGTTTGAATTCAAAACCGAACCAAATCAAACCGAGCCCACTCCTAAAGAAAACTCACATGTCTTATTTTTTGGCCTTAGAATGAGAAGGCCAAGTGAATTTCAATATGCTAGCAGTAAGAAAGAACCAAACTGCAAGCCTAAAACACAAATACATATTAGTGTGAATTTCATGATAACACAGACTTGAGCTTTCTCAAAGAAACCCGTTGGAGGGAGGTTTGAGCTTCATTCCCAACTCTTTTTGCTCTCTTTCACTCAGCGATGCAGAAGAATCTGAAGATGATGATGCGGACTGCAACTGCTGCTGCTTCTTCTTCTTCTTCTGGCTGGAGCAGTAACAGAGGTATGCCTTGTCGTCACTCTTCTGTTGTTGTTTTCGTCAACAATTACTTTGCTTTCTTTCATTTTCCACCCTCGAAACCAATCAAATCTAGACGAACCCAACTCGATCAGCCAGTGAGAGACTCACCCAAAATCACAAATGTTGAGGATGCCTTCAATGTGTTTGATAGAATGCTTCAAACGCGTCCTCTGCCTTCACTTGTTGGTTTCACTCAAATCTTGGGTCAAGTTGCGAAATTGAAACATTATTCCGCAGTCATCTCTTTGTATAACCAAATGGGTGCGTCGGGAATTGGATCTAATGTTTATACTTTAACCATTCTCATAAATTGTTATTGTCATCAAAACCAAATGGGGTTTAGTTTATCTGTATTGGGAAAATTCTTCAAACGTGGTCTTCAACCAAATGTATTTACCTTCACCACTCTAATCAACGGCTTTCTTCTTGAGAATAGAGTGGGGGAGGCTGCAGCACTTCTCCACAAGATGATGAGGGGAGGTAATTGTCAGCCTAATGTGGTTACTTTCGGCACACTAATAAAGGGCTTTTGCAGGAAAGGTAACACTAGTGCTGCTATTCAATTGCTTAGGAAGATGGAGGAAGGAGCTTGCAAGCCTGACCTAGTTGTCTATAACACCATCATCGACGGTCTTTGTAAGGATACACTAGTTGTTGATGCATTGAACCTCTTCTCAGAAATGATGAGCAAGGGTATTGCCCCAGATGTCATTACCTATACATCCTTGATCGATGGAGTTTGCAAATTAGGCGAATGGAAAGAAGTTACGAGGTTGTTGAATGAAATGGTGAGTAGAAATATCTTTCCAAATGTGCGCACGTTTAGTGTCATGGTAGACACACTTTGTAAGGAGGGGATGGTTGGGGAAGCAAAAACCGTGGTCGAAATGATGATTGAAAGGGATCTACAACCTGATACCCTTACATACAATTCACTTATTGATGGTTACTGTTTGCGAGGAGAAATGGGGAAGGCGAAAAAGGTTTTTGAGCTAATGCTTAGCAAGGGCTCCATGGTTGATGTCGTTAATTACAGCACATTGATAAACGGATATTGTAAGCATAAAAAGATCAGTGAGGCCATGATGCTTCTTCAGGAAATGACTCATAAGGGACTGGTTCCAAATACCGTTACTTATAGCACTCTTATCGACGGTTGTTGCAAAGTGGGGAAATTAGGAGATGCACAACAGTTGTTCTCTGAGATGCAAGCTTGTGGCCAACTTCCAAATGTTCAAACTTATGCTATTCTAATGGATGGCCTTTGTAAAAATGGACAACTTTCTACAGCAATCCAATTGTTTAGAGAGATGGAAGGCAAGAAGTTGGATCTAGATATTGTGATTTACAATATCCTTATTGAAGGTTTGTTTATAGCTGGGAAAATTGAATCTGCAAGGGTTCTCTTTCGTGGATTATCATCTAAATTACATCAACCAAATGCGAGGACATATAACATAATGATGAATGGACTATGTATTGGGGGCCTAACAAGTGAAGCAGAAAAGCTGCTTAACGAAATGGAAGAGAAAGGATGTGCTCCAAACGGCTGTACCTATAACATAATTATTCGAGGGTGTATCAATAACAATGAGACAGTAAGAGCGATGGAACTTATTCAACAAATGGTGGAGAAGGGTTTCTCTGTGGATGCTTCAACTACAGAATTGATAGTTGATTTATTGTGTAAAGATAAAGTGGATCCTGCATTGTTGCCATTGATACAAAAAGAGAATTGTGAAGTTAACTATCCTCTTTGAAAGTTGAAACAGATTATCTGACTATCATGGCAAACGTTGAAACTGCAAGTGGATTTCATAGAACTTTTTGTCTGAATGATTGTTGATGAGGAGTTACTGAGTGTTTTTTTTATAAGTATTTTTGAAGCTTTTTCTTTACAACCATAATTCTTGTCAATCATCAGTAATGAACTGAGTAATAGTATAGATGATTCTATTTGCATCCATCACTAATAGGTATTTTTAAAGGATGTAATGACTTTCACGAAACGTGGGTTGGGCCTGCCATGAATATGCGCTAGTAAGGCCTCATCCCAACTCAAATCAAAGTGGGTTATTTTCTGTGTTTTCGGCATACTTTTATTAGCCCCTTGACACACGGTCGCATATGTGACAGCTGGTTTGTTTTTGTTTTAAGTTTTAAGTTTTGTCTTTTTTATTTTTTGTTTTTTAATTATAAATTTAAGAAAGGTAAAAGGGGTTGTTCCAAAAAAAAATAGTATCTATGTTTTGATTTTGTTTTTTATTTTGAATTTTTTAATACGAAAATGTATAAATTTATTATATTATCCTCATTTATTTAATATTTTTAATTCTTAATATTATCATTAACCAAATGATATTTTCTCGTATTTTGAATTTTTCACAATTCCCTTACTCCATTCCCCGCTTCCCTTACTCCATTCCCCGCTTCCCTCTTCCCCTTCCTCCTCTCTCTACCATGGAACACCTACTCTCCACACACAAATTCCCTCAAACCACCCAAACTAAGTGTCCACCTTTTTTTCTTCTTCTTTTTTCTTTTTGGTATTTTTCTATTTGCATATTGAAAATTTGTAGTAGGACAACTACCAAACTAACAATTCGCTAGCCTATGTTAGATGGTGACAAAGTAAACTTTAGATCCTTCAACAGAAACACAGTGGTGTAAGTGAACGACACATGAAGACAAGAAAGGGGTTGGATTTTGGTGGAAAGCTTAAGTAGTTTTAAATTAGGTATTTGAAAATTTCAACCAAGCTCAATGAATACCGTAAAATAATGTATACATGCTCAGAGAGAGAGAGAGAAGAGGAGGGGGAGGAGGAGGAGGGGTCTTGTGCGATGTGTTTTGGGGGCGGGTGGGGGAGAAAGTGAGAGGTCTCATTTTTTCTTGAAAATGAAAAGACTAAAATGCCCTTAAAATTGATGGAAAATTGAATGGTATTAAAGTCAGATAACAAATCATGGATTTTGAAATATTAAGATGAAATTTTTTCCTCTATTTGCAAACCCCAAAAAGTAAATTTAATCACGATGATATTGTTTGGAATATCAGGGATAGTAAACTAACAAGATTCCTGAGGGACTACTTAGGAGGGAAAACGAAGACATGCATAATTGCCACGGTATCACCCTCCATCCCTTTTCTCACAAATCATAAATGGGAATTGTCTTTCATTCTGACCCTCGTTACGGTTTGTTGTTGCTTATTGTTTCAGGTCAATCAAAAAATGATGAAATCTGCTTTGATCAAGGATTTATATTCTGAGATTAATCGGCTTAAGCAAGGTTGTTAACTGATTTCATCATTGCTCCTCTCTCTCTCTCTCTCTCTCTCTCTCTCTCTACTCAGAAGCTTTTTCTAGTTGATAATATTATTTAATGATTTTTTGTTAGTTGGTATATTGCAAGCTAAATTGTATGACATGTTTCTTATGTTTATTCAGAGGTATATGCTGCAAGAGAGAAGAATGGAATCTATATACCATGAGATCGTTATCTTAATGAAGAAGCAGAGAAGAAGGTCTGATTGTTGCCATTTAACTGAATGACGCAGTTCTTTTCCTTCATAAGTTCACACAGTGCACTGGTTACTGACCTCATTCACTCTTTTTTTTTTACCCTAGCTGGAAAAATAGAGCGGATGGAACTTGATTCTGAATCCAAAGACAAGGTATTTCCATGAAGCTTGCATTCCTTTCTTTGTAAGTGTTTTCAGACTACAGCGTAGGAACTAATATAATTGTTTATGTGGCGACCTAAGCGCAGCAACTGATAGAGCTTCAGGAACTTTACAGTTCTCAGCCACTTTTGACTGTAGACTTGATTGACAACCTTGAAAAAACTGACGTAATACATTTGGGAAATCAAATTACATAGTCTCCCTTTGTTCTTTCTGCTTTCATCCTGATAAAATTCAACACTTTATACTTCAGAAAAAGCTTGAGGAAACTGGAAATGCACTGTTTGATCCTGAGGAAAAACATCGACAGGCAAATGCAACCATTAAAGAGAAGGAATTTCTGATATTAGTTCAGAAATTCCAGTTCAAATTAACTCAACAGCTTGAAATCTTGCATAACACTGTCGCAGTTGCAGAGACACAACAGGAGCAGCAATTGAAAGATATGGAGGAGGATATGCATGTAAAACAATAGAGAACGCAGGAATGGTTTGATGAGCTTGTATCCATCAACACGATGGAACAGCTATTTATATTAGCAAAACAAATATATCAGTTACAAAGATTACATCGTATCCCTAAATAAGTGGGAGCCAAAACTATACATTTGAAATTCAAAATAGAAAACCACATCAGATTACAACTGAAGAAGTCCACACAGACTAAGACTCCTTCTCCACACCTGTTACAGATTTTGAATTTGAACAAGCAGATAAGCTTTGTCTAACATCCCCGCAAGCTGACAGGACGAGAAACAACGGGAAGCTTGGACACCAAGTATTTGAACCGCACAGTAGACAACCCTTTGGTAAAAAGATCAGCAATCTGATCTTGTGAACATACAAAATGAACAAGCTATTCTCCTCGAACCACCTTCTCTCGAACATAGTGATAATCAACCTCTAAATGTTTGGTTCGATAATGAAACACAGGATTGGAAGCCATAGCAAGAGAAGACACATTATCACACCAAATTTGGGGTGGAGATAAATGAAGCCGTAAATCCCGAAACAAATAACGAAACCAAGAAAGTTCCGCAGCAGTATACGCAAGCTGTCTATATTCAGCCTCTGTGCTAGACCTTGACACTGTCCTGTGCTTCTTAGAACTCCATGAAACCAAATTCTTGCCCAAATAGACACAAAAACCACATGTGGAATGTCTGGAATCTGGATTTCCAGCATAGTCTACATCAGAAAAGGCATGAAGTTGCAAGTCACCAGGCCGATACACTAAACCATGATCAAAGGTATGCTTCAAATACCGAAGGATTCTCTTCACTGCAGACCAGTGAATAGTCATAGGATTCTGCATAAACTAACAAACTTGGTTGACCGGATAAGAAAGATCAGGCCGTGTGATTGTAAGGTACTGCAAGGCACCGACAACAATGAGATATAAAGCTGGATCAGAATAGGGCTCACCATCAAGAGCACTCATCTTCTGACCACTTGTGGTGGGCATGGAAATAGGCTTTGCTTCAGTAAATTTTGTGCGAGAAAGCAAGTCCAGTGCATACTTGGATTGCATCAAATGCATTGAGTCACCACTGTAATCAAATTCAATTCCCAAGAAATAGTGTAATGGTCCCAAATCCTTCATGGAAAATGAAGTGCCAAGTTTTCTAATAAGTGTAGAAACATGTGTTTGGTCATTGCCTGTCACCAAAATATCATCAACATATATTAACAAAATCAAATAGACGCCATTTTGATTGTAGACAAACAAGGAATAATCACACTTTGATTCTTGGAAACCAAGTTCAAGTAAATAGTCAAAAAATCGTTGAAACCAAGCTCTGGGCGCTTGTTTCAACCCATAGAGACTGCGTTGCAACTTGCACCCATGTTGAGGAAGCTGTGAATCAATAAAACCAGCAGGTTGTCGCATATACACGTCTTATGTGAGGAAACCATGCAAAAATGCATTCTGCACGTCTAGTTGTCGTACCGGCCATTTATTTGAGACTGCCAAACTCAGAACCAAACAAATAGTACTATGTTTCACAACTGGACTAAAGGTCTCACTATAATCAATACCTTCCTTCTGATGAAAGCCATTTGCAACTAACCTGGCTTTGTACCTCTCAATCGAGCCATCCAATTTTCTTTTAATCTTAAATACCCATTTATTTGGCAACAGGTTCATGTGAGTTTGATAGGGCACAAGAGTCCAGGTTCCATTTGATCGGTGCATAATTACATATCATTTTGATCGGTGCAACTAACCTGGCTTTGTACTTCTAACTTATGATTTGGTTATGTTTTTGAGTTAAACTTGTGCTTTTAATCTATTTTGTGTTTGTTTCAGTGTAATAAGCTTATGAGTCATTAAATGCATTTTGGAGACAAGTTAGCTCAAAACGGTGTCTGCAGATCAGTCAACTTCACGGATTGGACTGTACTTGCTCAGGAAGAACCAGATAATGAACCATACATCATTGGAAAGATGCGGAAGTCTAGTTTCTGAATAATTTTACGGTTCATGATTCCGAGTCCTCTAGACGAAGTTATACAAGTTTTGGCAGCTTAAGGTCAAAATCGGCAGGATCTGCGTTACTGAGCCAAAAATGACATTTGAAGGTCTTTCCGATTTTTCCTTGAGCTGGGCTGCATATGCTTGGAAAGATAATTCAAAGAGCTTCAAGATCCATATTTTTCCAGATTTTTCAGAATGGAGGAACAAGCCCAAAACAAGCCCAAAAGCAGACTGCAATGCATTGTCATGCATGACATATGCATGAGCTAATTATTTTTAGTGGGGAAGTTAGGTAAAGTTGGTGAATTGAGTGTTGTAAGTTGGTGAAGTGAGTGTTGTAGGTAGAAGCAATACTCAATTCAGAATTTTACTTCCCTTAAGCCTATATATAGTGAGGTTCTCCAAACTTGTAAACACACCCCAAGGGGGGGAGCTCTCAAACACCTCTCTAGATCTCCTCTCCCTTCTCTCCCTCAAATTCTCTTAGTTTTCTTTTTAGTTCTCAATTGTTGTAGCAAAAATCCTTTTCCTAAATTTTCCTGTAAGTTTTTCTTAGTTGTAATTTATTTTTCATTGTAATGTAAATTCTTTTCTTAAGTTTTCAAGCTTAATTAGTTTCCAAGTTTCAATTATAGTTCTTGTTCTTATTCATTATGCTTATAAGTTAATATGCTTGTTTGAATGAGTGATCACCATTAAAACTTGTATGTTAGCTATCTTGGTTTGAATTAAGAGTAGACACCATGCATTAATTCAAATTGAACTATGAATAGGAAGAGTATGTACGAACATTCGACAACAAGGATTAGATACATGCTTGATTGTTTAAAACATTCTTCTTTGCTTAATGGATTTCTAATGCTTAATTTAGGTTCGACAACAAAGATCTAATTAGGGAATAAGGAATACAAGGTTAGGACCAGACACCATGGCTTAATCATACTTTAGCTAGAATCAATCTGTGAATCTAAATTGAACTTGGTAACTAATTTGCTTGAGTTAATTAATTTTCTTTCTTTCTTTCTTATTTTATTTATTTTATTTTCATTTTTGTTTTGTTTAGGGAATCAAATTGAATCAATCTATCATCAATCCTCGTGGGATCGACCTCGTACTTACACATGCTATACTACCCAACGCCTCGTGCCCTTGCGAGTTAACACCATTTCGTTGTAAGGCACTAAATTCTTGACTCATGGCTTGCCTCCATTTTTCATGTTTTACTGCTTGACTATAGCATGTGGGCTCATGGTTTGCAACATCAATTGTTGCATTCAGGGCATACTTGGGATTAGGCTTGCGAACACCAAGTTGAGACCGAGTCACCATACGTGGCTGCACAGGGGATATATGATGTGATGATGTCGTATCAGCTATAGAGGAAACACCTTCTTCAGTCACGGGTTCACTTTGAGAATGAGGGACAGATTCTTGCACTAGAACAGGGATAGTGGGATCTGGTGGAGAAACTTGAGGATGAGAAGAGGCAAGGGGTTGGGTGTCTTGAGAAATTTGGGTGGTGGGTGAAATATTTAGTGGTGGAGATGGTTCACAAACTTGTGGAACAGCAACCTCATTAGTAGACTCATGGAAAACAAATAAAGCATCAGGATTAGAATTACCTGAAGAGAAGCCGCCCCCCTTAGAAGATGTGAGATCCTTGAATGGAAATGAGTCCTCATCGAATAGGGCATGGCGAGACACATAAATTCATCTCATGGACAAATCCAAGCACTTATAAGCTTGATGATTCAGCGAATATCCTAGAAAGACACATGATTTGGATTTATTTTGAAGTTTATTTGTAGTATACGTAGTCAACCACGGAAAACAGGTACAACCAAAAACCTTAAACATATCATAAGTAGGAGTTTTAAGAAATAGTGTTTGGAAAGGAGACTTATTAGACAACACCCTAGTAGGCAATCGATTTATGATATATGTGGCAGTTTGGAATGCATCAAACCAATAGGAAGTGGGGACAGATGCATGAGAGAGAAGGACTATACCAGTTTCAACAAGATGCCTATGTTTTCTTTCAAACCCATTTTGCTCAGGATGTTTAGGACATGAGAAACGTTGGACTATGCCATGATCAGCAAGGTAGTTTTGAAATGCATGCTTGGTATACTCTCCTCCTTCATCACATTGTAAGGATTTAATGGTGATTTTTAACATTTTTTTCAACATATTTCTTAAACCGAATGAAAAGATCAAAGACTTCATGCTTGTGTTTCATGGGAAAAATCCAAGAATATCTGGAAAAGTCATCAACGAATAGCAAGTAATAACGATAACCTTGGACTGAAACAATTGGAGAACTCCAAACATCATAGTGTACAAGCTCTAAGGGAAAATTTGAAACTGAACTTGACTGACTAAATGGCAATTTAGTACTCTTGCCTAATGGACAAGAATGACAGAAACCTACAGCAGAGGTGCCACTAATTGGCACTTGTTTATTGGAAATTAAAAACCTAACGATTGCACTAGCTGGATGACCAAGCCGAAAATGCCACTGCTTTGCGGTTACCCTTGTGCCTACAAATGCTGAAAAGATTTATTGGATAGTCCACGGCCATCATGTAATGGATATAATCCATTGTCACATCTCCCTTGGAAAAGCGTCTTCCGAGTCTTGAGGTCCTTCACAACAAAACGATCAGGAAACATGAGAATATAACAATAGTTATCAGAGGTAAAGCGATGAACAGAAATGAAGTTTGTGGAGGCGGAAGGACAGTGTGGTATGTCATTGAGATGAAATTTGCAAGAATCAATGTTAACAATATTTGAGCCAAAGTGAGAAATATGTAACTCAGAAGCATTACCTACACCTCCAACCTGATCATTACCGGTATATTCCTTTGGATTCACAAGATTTTGCAGATCTGGAGTGATGTGTGCATTTGCACCAGTATCAAACAGCCAACTGCCATTGGATTGACGAATGAGAGTGGTAGCCATGGCAGTAAGTCGCTTGGCTGGAATTCGACCCTCATATGCCATGTTGATTCGCTGGAAACAATCAACAGCTGGGTGGCCAGCTTTGCCACAAATCTGATAGACAATTCTTGGAGTAGCCGATGCAAAGGACTCCTAAAAATTGGTTGCAGTACGTTGAGTAGAGGAAGTACCGCGAGAAACACCACTTCTTTGATTGGGAAAACCTCCACGAGTGGGCGGTGCAGCACCACGCCCACGTCCTCGAGAACTACCACGTCCACGAGCATCAACAAAAGTCGTAGGGCCATTCTTTGGCATAGGAACAGTTTTCTCTGCCATTCGTCGCTCAGCAGTCAGACGAAGAGCTTCAAGGGTATCATATGTGATTGGAGTGTCGCGAGCTTGCACTGCACTCACGATCATTTCATAAGCTGGTCCGAGATTATTCATAATAATCTAGACAAGTTCATCATCATCCATTGGCTTTCCAGACAGAGCCAGGTTGTCACGAATAGCATTCATGCGATCAAGGTAGTCACTCACGGGCAAATCACCTTTCATGGTTCGAAGCAACTCATTACGTAGGAACAGGATTCTGTTCTGAGATGCAGAGGCATATCTGTGCTCCAAAGCTTGCCAAGTTGTGCGAGAAGTCTGATTTCTCGACACAGTAGAGAGAACGAATGAAGTCAAAGAGCTATTGATCCAACTAAGAATCAGTTGATCTTGTTGAACCCAGGTGGAGTAGGCAGGATTCATAGTAGTACTCCCATCAACATTCTTAGGAGGACATGCACTGGTGCCATCAACAAACGACATAAGATCCCGACTTTTCAAAAGAGGAACGATCGGAGCTAGCCATAATGGATAGTTAGAGCGATCCAGTTTGATGTTGAGAATGGAGGGTATGGAAGGAGGAGGTACAACATTGCTGGTGTGGGAATTGTTGGTTGCCATGAGTGTGAAACAAGTATGGAGAAAAAAAAAATTCAAGTCGTGAGAATGAAGGCTCTGATACCATGTAAAACAATAGAGAACGCATGAATGGTTTGATGAGCTTGTATCCATCAACACGATGGAACAGCTATTTATATTAGCAAAACAAATATATCTGTTACAAAGATTACATCGTGTCCCTAAATAAGTGGGAGCCAAAACTATACATTTGAAATTCAAAATAAAAAAACCACATCAGATTACAACTAAAGAAGTCCACACAGACTAAGACTCCTTCTCCACACATGTTGCAGATTTTGAATTTGAACAAGCAGATAAGCTTTGTCTAACAATGCAGTGCTTTGTATCAACCAAGGCAGAGGTAAGATCTAGACAAGAAGATGATTGTCTTTGAGCACATTTGATTGTCAGTCCATACTCCATACAACCTAATTATTTGCCATGCTTTTGAAGGCTACTGAAGAACTTCGAGGAAGACTAGGAAAGCTTAAAAATATGTACGGTTCTGGTATTAAAGCTCTGGATGGTATAGCTGGGGTCCTTGAAGGAAATTCTCAGTCAACTTTTTGTCATCTAAATTTGGAAGTTTCTAGCCATTCTTCTGCTCTGGAAGATGTAAGTATTAGTTTACTGTTTTTCAGTCTTCACTTTCTTTTACTATAATTCTGTACTTAACTTTGTTCATATGATTTTGAAGCGGATGAATTACTCAATGATCTTCAAGGTAATCTTCACAACCAAGCAGAGAAGCTTGAGGTGGTTACAGTGTACTTACTAAATTAAATGGGTCCTTAACGACCTTATTAACAAAATTTAATGCTTGTTTTCTTATTTTATATGTAGGAGTGTGCTGCTAAGGAAGAAAGGCAGTTGCTAGAAAAGGTGGCAGAGTTGCTGGCAAGTTCAAACGCTAGGAAGAAAAAACTGGTATCTCTTGTTCTTAAGCTGCTGCCAATTACTTATTCCTTGTTCCTACGGTTTTATGTCAGTAACAACTTTTTTATTTAGGCTTAATTAGTAACATTCTTTATCTATTTTTAGGTCCAAACATCAGTAAATGATCTTCGAGAGAGTGCAACAATCAGAACCAGCAAATTACAGCAAGAAATGTCAACCATGCAAGATTCAACATCTTCTATAAAAGAAAAATGGACAGTTCACATGGAAAAAACAGAATCCCATTACCTTGAAGATACATCTGCTGTGGAATGTGGAAAGAAAGACATGGAAGAGGTTCTACAGAATTGGTACATATTCTGGATATTAGGAATGTAAACTTTGATCTGGCCATAATTCTGCTACCTGAATTTTTAAAGCCCATTACTTACACAAAAACAACTTGTGCAGTTTGAAGCAGGCAACAATTGGTGCAGAACAATGGAAGAATGCTCCGGGTTCCTTGCTCAGTCTAGAAAAGATTAATGTTGCTTCTGTGGACTCCATTGTTAGGTATGCTCATTCCATATAAGAAAGAAATACTGCAGGTTGTAATTGAAGATTATTCATTTATTTTTTTCTCTTCAACTAGGAGGGGAATGGAAGCCAATCAAGCTCTACGTGATAGGTTTTCCTCAGCTGTATCAGCTGCACTAGAAGATGTTGACTTGTGGTGTGAAGGCATTTATTGTGCTTGTTAGTTAGTTTGTTAATTAGGTTGTCTATTAGTCAATTAATGTGGCTAGTTTGGCACCTACAATGTTTAGCTAGTAGAAGTCAATTAGTGTGGCTAGTTTGGCACCTACAATGTTTGGCACCTACCTTAGTTGGTAGCCTACCATATTTTGGGGTGGCTTGACTTTAGGATAGTTGCATTCTTTCCACATGTGTTATACCTTGTATATATATGCCTTCTTGCATGTAATCAAAACACAACATCAATCAATGAAGTATTGAAACCAGAAAATTATCTTCTCCCATTCTTATATTTCCTATATTCTCATATTCTAGCTTATTATGTTTTGGCATGGTATCAGAGCATAGATCCTAACCTGTGATAAACCTCTACCAAATTGAGAGTCGTTGGCACTCATCATCCCTCACCCATAATGGGTCTACATCTTGTATAGTCATTTTCTTTTACTCATCCTTTCATATGAGTTCTTAACCTTGTCCTTGCCTTGTTCTTACCTTGTTCTTGCCTCCACTTAACCTTGCTCATACTTTGTTGCTACATTATTTCTATCTTTACCTTTGCCTTTGCTTAAACCTTGTGCTTACTTTGCCTTTGCTTATCCTTGCCTTTGCCTTTGCTTTGCCTACATGGTTCCAACACAAAACTTATGTTGTGTTCCTTTGGTTGTTTTACCATTTCGCTGCATCTGCTTATCCCTACCTATCTCATACTTTGCCTTATCTTGAAATTGGTTGTAATCACAATCCTAATTTGTGTTCTTGGTTCTTGATGTCTATCCTCCGTGAGCCTCACAGCTCACCGAGCCATTTCTTTCCTCCGCGAGCCACGTCACCGCTCGCCGAGCCTTCTCCTAGCCGACCTTTGCCTTTGTGTTGCTGTACTATGCTGCCATTGTTGTTCTCTTGCACAACCACTGCTTCCTTTCTATTGTTGGTTTCTCTCTTCCTCCCTTGAAATCCATCTCCACTTCTATGCTTTTTGAACTTTCTTTCTTGGTTTATCTCAGACTCTCTCTCTCGAGCTCTGAGGAATTTTTGTGGCCTCTCTTTCTGCCTAATTTTTTCCAATAGTATCTTTTATCATCTTTTCTATGTTGGTTCCCTTACATACTTAACTGCATGCTCCTATCTAATTTCCTCTCATGCTTAATGACATTTATTTTCCAATTGTCCACATCCATTCCACCTCTCTTTTATGCTCTTTCACTTTCTCTTCTTCCAAATCTCGACCCCTACCAAAGGTGTCGGATTTGAGGGAGATAGATATAACTTTATTTGGGTATTACTTTCTCCAAATCTCGACTCTCATACATCGTTAGATTTGAGGGGAGTGACACCATTGCTCATCTATTCCGCTGCAATTCACCTCCTGTTACTTTCTCCAAATCTTGACTCTCATACATCGTCGATTTGAGGGGAGTGACATCATTGCTCATCTATTCCGCTGCAATTCACCTACCGTTACTTTCTCCAAATCTTGACTCTCATACATCGTCATATTTGAGGGGGAGTGACACTGCTGCTCATCTATTCCGCTGCAATTCACCTACCTATCTACCATGGCTTATTGTCCGTGCCTGTTCCACAAGTACCATTGATCATATGACTCCATCGACCCCTTCTCTTCAGGGGTAGAGGGAGAATGAAGAGAAGTTGTCTCTGTTGTTGCTGTTGCCACCGTTGGTGGCCCTTCCTTGTATTGCTATTGTTGTTACTACCATCGTCTCTGATGTTGCTGCTGCCACCGTTGGTGGCCCTACCTTGTGTTGCTATTATTGTTGCTACCATCGTCTCTGATGTTGCTGCTGCCACCGTTGGTGGCCCTGCCTTGTTGTTGCTGTGATGTTGCTGCTGCCACCGTTGGTGGCCCTGCCTTGTTGTTGCTGTGATGTTGCTGCTGCCACTGCTCCTACTTGTTATGTCTCTTACTGGTGCCAGTGTTGTTGTTGCTCCTGCCTGTTATGTCTCTTACTGAGGCCAGTGTTGTTACCTTACCTTGCCTTATCCTATTTTTTAGGATTTGGTTTTACCATGCTTTGCCTTACCTTGCCTTATCCTATTTTTTAGGATTTGGTTTTGCCATACTTTGCCTTACCTTGCCTTATTCTATTTTTTAGGATTTGGTTTTACCATGCTTTGCCTTACCTTGCTTTACCCTATTTTTTGGGTTTGGTTTTACCTTGCCTTTGCCGTGTTCACAGGGTTTCTGTGTCTTTTACCTTACCTTTGCCGTGTTCACAGGGTTTCTGTGTCCTTTGCCATGTTCGCAGGGTTTCTGTGACCTTTGCCGTGTTCACAGGGTTTCTGTGTCCTTTGCCGTGTTCGCAGGGTTTCTGTGTCCTTTGCCGTGTTCGCAGGGTTTCTGTGTCCTTTGCCGTGTTCGCAGGGTTTCTGTGTCCTTTGCCGTGTTCCCAGGGTTTCTGTGTCCTTTGCCGTGTTCGCAGGGTTTCTGTGTTCTTTGCTTTGCCTTGGCCGTGTTCGCATGGTTTCTGTGATCTACCGACCGACTGGCTGCACCTGGATTAGGTTTTGTCACCAACAAGACCAAAATGATTAAAATGTGGCCTTAGCTCCACGTGATGAGGCATGTTGAAGTGGATCAACATTTTATTAAGAAGAAGTTCGATGCATACATATTAATAAAAGCAGTCACTTGTTAAGCCTTCCACAACTCTCTTGGCAAGTTGGGCATTGATGACATCCATGCACCAACTTGAGGGGGAGTGTTGACTTGTGGTGTGAAGGCATTTATTGTGCTTGTTAGTTAGTTTGTTAATTAGGTTGTCTATTAGTCAATTAATGTGGCTAGTTTGGCACCTACAATGTTTAGCTAGTAGAAGTCAATTAGTGTGGCTAGTTTGGCACCTACAATGTTTGGCACCTACCTTAGTTGGTAGCCTACCATATTTTGGGGTGGCTTGACTTTAGGATAGTTGCATTCTTTCCACATGTGTTATACCTTGTATATATATGCCTTCTTGCATGTAATCAAAACACAACATCAATCAATGAAGTATTGAAACCAGAAAATTATCTTCTCCCATTCTTATATTTCCTATATTCTCATATTCTAGCTTATTATGTTTTGGCAGAAGATGTAGATGCCGCAGACAAGAATCTCCTGTTTTCTATTGATTGTGAGCATCAAGTTTCACATATTGATTTCACGTTTGTCTTGCTAGGTTATATATTGGATTGCATGTTAACTGAAACAAATACTTGCAGATTCATTACAACTTGACCATGAGGCATGTGGAAATCTTAACTCAATGATCGTTCCATGTTGCGGGGATTTGAGGGGGAGGTCACTACCACAATATTGTCGAAATCACAGAGAATTCAGAAAATTTCTTCTGGATGAATATGTGGTAAGATTGCTGGAGTGGTTTCATACAATATTAGTGTTTTACTCGATGACATTATGTTCTTTAATGAGTTCTTCAACTCTGCATCACTCAGGTGGACGAACCATCATGTTCCACGCCAAGAAAGAGGTTGTTCAATCTTCCAAACATGGCATCCATTGAAGAACTCAGAACTCCTGCCTTTGAAGAATTGTTGAGATCATTTTGGGATGGAAGATCTGCAAAGCAGCAGGCAAATGTGTTAGTATGAAAATTGTATTGGCATTCCTAGACTCTAGCATAGGTTGAAAATTAGTTTGTGAGGAATTGTTATTGGACGTTTTGGCACAACTCTTTCAACTCCATACTTCCGAGGCATGACCTGACCATATGAGAAACTTGACAACAGGTAAATCATGACATAATCATGCATTCATTATAGGATTCCTAATTGGAGTTATTTTCACTATGTTAATCCTATTTTTAATAGGATTAGATTTTATCTTTTGAGATTACTTTCCTAGTTGGACTCTATTTTGATTTAAGTTACAATATTCCTTTTTATCTCAAACTTGAAAAGCATGTCATATATGTTTGATTCTTTGCATCGTGCTATATTTGGTTTCCTAATATTAAGAGATAGCATTGGAAGGTAATTGAATGCATGCACTTACCTGGAGCAATTAAATAGAATCAAATCTCATATTCATAATTACATAGTATTTGTGGGCTCAGGTTGGCGTCATCACTTTGAATTCAAAGTGAATCAAAACTGAATGTGTCTTAGTGTTATAGTTGCTTTGGAAGTGTAGTCTCGTGGTTCTCTCCAGTGAGAGAAACTTGCTTTGCATAAAAGCATGGTTGTTCCTTTTTCAACGTAGCTTTTCAATGCAATTAAAGTTTTGAGCATATTGAATCTTTTTGAAAAGGCTGCTGTGCTGATTTCTCTTTGGTAATTCATCAAGTGCTTCTTGGCTGCTTGATGATTTATTGAATCTATTCATCATTCATATTGCATACATATTCATGTCGATGACTCATATGGTTGAGTGCATCGAGACCATCGTGGCGTTTATTCTCCGGCGAGTTTGAAGCAATCGCGACCAGTATTGCGTTCAACATAAGGAGTGTTGAAGTTCATCCCGAGACAGAAGTTAAGATACGAAGAAGTCGGTAAACTTTATCTAGATTGAGTCTAGGATAAATGTGTGAGTATTTCTTGTAATCTTAATTCTATAGTGGATTTGTTTTGGACTAAGGAGTCCCGTGGATTTTCCCCAGAGGTGGGGTTTTACCACGTAAAATAAATAACTGCGTGTTCTTTTATTTTAAGCTTTGCACATTTCAGGATTGATAACTCATATCAATCCTGCTTCGAAAGTTGATTATTATTTATTGTTAAAAAAAAACTCGAATTAGTCTATTTAACACTCTCTAGGCATATATAGACATCCTACAGGTAATTTCAAAATGGAGACTTAAAACACATTGCAGCGGCATACGAGGCTGCCCAGTCCATTAGAGACTCCAGAGTTCCTCACACTGCTATTAATTGAAGAGGGGGGAATCAAAGATTTAGAGGTCAGAGATGTGGGAGCAAATTTCGTCCCACGAGAATAGTCGTCTAAGATCCCGTCTTCTTCTTCTCTTCACTTTCTCTCTGCAAAACAAATAGGAATAAGAGGACCACACCCGGGGGTGTTGGCCAAAGGCTCTCCGATGCCTAAGTTAGTACGTGTGTTTGTATAAAAACGGTAGCTAACAAGAGGGTACGGAGATGTATGTATGGTGTGAACCGGGTGGCAGGAGCCATGTGTGGTGGCCGGAGCCTTGCGTGGGAGAGAGAAAGAGCATGGCGACTAGGGTTTGAGAGATAGAATTTATGCAATATTTTTAGAGAGAAGTTTAGACGTACCCTCACCCTTGTGCGTAGCCATCTATTTATAGAGGAAATGAATTATTCTTCCTGATTTGGTGAGGTTGGTGAGGTTGGTGAGGTTGGTGTGATTTAGTGAGGTTGGTGTGATTAGGGATTTAAATCAAATCCCTAATTAAGGCAAGAATCAAATAACCTCCCAATTAGTTTAGGTAACTCCCAATTAGGTTTCGTAACTCCCAATTAGGTCAATTAATCGAATAAATCCCTAAATCAAATAATCCCCAAATGGAAGGAAATCATTTGACCTAGGAAATTATTAAGGGAATAAATTGGTTTCCACAAATGCCCCCCAGTTTCTGCGTGGCGCTTGGCGGCATGGAGGAGGTGTGAATTAATTGTTGGGCTGTCCAGCTGTGTCTGAGTTTCCTTCTTTGACTTGGGCTCATGTTTGGAGGAGGCTTGTGACTTCTTGCAGGTCAAAGAGCCTCAATTGCTATAAGTGCAGGGCTTCTCTTCGCTCCTTTCCAAATTGCAAACTTGCTTCCTCTACTTTTTGTTTGGAGGGTCGTATTGCTTGTCGAGAAGAGGAGTTGTTGTGCACACCAAGGTAGGTCATGGTCTGCTGATCTACTTCCATTTGAATTCTTTGAAGTATGGCTGATTGACTTCGGTCTTCTGCTTGCAGAGGATGATATCAGCAAGAAGTTGAAACTGGGGCCGGACATAGCTAAGGTTGGCCGAGCTCTGAACATTCCTCAGAAGTTTCACAAGTGGCGTTGGCTGTTGAGCGAGTATCGGGAGGAAGTCGGTGGGTTGCCCCCTGCCCAGAATGTTAAGAGATGGAAGCAGAACGGTCCAGACCCTGATGATCTGCCTGCTGGACAGGAGGAGTGTTCTGCTGAACCCTCATCGAAAGGGAATGCTGCTGGCAAGTCTTCAAGAGATGAAGCTGGTTCTTCACGGGCGAAGAGTGTGTCTCCATTGAGGAAGAAGCCGAAGTTGCCTTCTGTTGAGAAGACACAAGTACGAGTTGTCCCCCCATCATCTGCCAAGGTTAAACACCTCGTTGGTGCAGATAGCAAGAAGATTGGCGGTATACGCAATGCTCTGGATGTTCTACTTAAGCCTTATGCTGACAAGCTTGAAGACCGTGATATGCTCTGTGTAGTAGTTCGCACGCGATCTAGTTCACCTACTGAGAGGCAAAGAGATGCAGATATTCCTCTCCGAAGTTCGAGTCGTCTGCATCAGTTAAAGGATGGAAATAGAGTTGGGAGGTCCGCTCATGATCCGACTGTTGAGTTACGGGCAGTCAAGCGTGGAGTTGATTCAGCGTCGTTGACTCATTTAGAGGTGAGGTTGGCGGAGGCTAAGAAAGCGAGAGAGTCATTTGCTCGAGCGAATGGTTCCTCTGTAACGCCTGCGACTAAGCCCGGGGTGGAACACTTTAGTCGTGTTGAAGATGCAGGCGTATCTGATCTGCTCAAGACTAACTTTCTGTCAAGCCCGTCCACTTGTGCTGAGCTGGTTAATCATATCCGTCAGGTCGGTGATCTTGATACCTTCTCGAGTCTTTCTATGGAGAAACAAAGGGAAACGACATTTCATCTGCTTCAAAAGGGAGTAGTTTTTGCTGCTGAGACTATCCGGAACTCGTCTGCTGTTGCCCCTCTTCTTCTCAACTTAGCAAGTTGAAGAAGAAGAATGCTGAACTGACTAGCAAGCTTTCTGCCAAGAAGACGTCTGATTTGAGGGCGATGATATCTGAGTTGAAGAGTTTTCTTACCGAGAAGGATTCCGCACTTAGCTCTTCTGCTGCTGACTTGGTTAGTCGAAAGGATCCTTACTTCCGTCTTGAGCACGAGAATGCTGATCTCTCCTTCAGTTATGACAAGCTCCTGGTTAGATTGCGCGCCTACCACAAGTCTGCTGAAGAATCCAAGTTTGAGGCCACTGTAGATGCGTATAAGCTGGGCTACCTGGACTGCACAATTGGGACTGCTCCCTCCTATGCCATTGAAGATGTAGACATCGAGACGCTTTTCCCTGACTTGTTCCCTGCGCATGGTGAGCAAGTTAATGCTGCAAATGTTGAAGGAGTTGAAGGGCAGGCGACTGAAGAGGCGGTAGATGGAGCAGAAGATGACGCAGTTGATGGGATGACGGCAGATGTCGTGGATCAGACCGATGGGGCTGCTGAGAGCATGGCTGATCAAACGGGTTCTGAAGGGGCTGCAGATCAAGGATCTCCTGCCTGTGCTTCGGAGTAGACGACGACTCCTTTTCAGCTTTTGTTGTTTCCTTTCTTCTTTAGAATAATTGGTTGTGTTTGACCATTTTTTTTGTTGAACTTGGCCGATTCGTCACTTTGCTGTGGAAATTTCAGTTATTTTTTCAACTTCAACCTGCACATTGTCTTGTGAACTGCTTGAATAACTAGCTAGTGTCTTGGTTGTGCGTCTCCCTTAGGATGTTTGAATGTTTACACACTGCCTACTTGAATGGTGTTTTTCTACTCCTTCTTCAGCATGCCTTGTAATTCTCACCCTGCGTCTTTTTGAAAGTGCAGCTTATGGGTGATTGTCTGTTAGGTCTACTCTACAACTTCTACCTTGCATTCATGAGAGGTTTTGAATGGACAAGTGGTTTGAAGCGCGCTCGAGTGATTCTGACTTCTAATCAAGAAACTGTGACTGAGAAAGGAACTGATCTCGGTCGCAAGGTTCATGGCCTGAGCTACAAGGCCGTTGGTGGCGGTGTTGACGGTGGAAACGATGGTGGATTTGGGTGGTGCACCAGCTCTTCGCCGAATGGCGAGAGGCTGTATGATATATGAAATGAACGGAAGAGTAACAAAGGATGGTGCTCCGGCGCCTCGAAAGATTGAGGGTCGTATGATATATTGATGAATAGAAGTTTCTTACAATCTGCCACTACTCCTAGAAAAGCAAGTGAATGTATTGAAAGTGCATTACAAGAACGTAAATGACAGAAAAGATAAATTTGCTCTAAGAGAGGCTTGTGTGGTGTTGAACCCTTTGATTGTTGTTTGAGCCTAGTATTTATAGGAAGAGCCCTGGAGGAGGGAGTGGGACCACAACCTGCATGATGTGCCTTGATTGGAAAAAGTAGGTGGCCTGGAACCGAGGAGCATGGTGGTGTGACCGCCGTGAAGCCCTAGTGTCTCCTGTCGCAGTCGTTGGGCCGGATTTCGTGCTTAGAGAAGCATTTAATTCCTTGATCTTTGGCAGGTAAAGGAGCATTTAATTCTCGAGATTTGAGAGGCATAATCTCACCAAATTGACTTTACCTGTTCTGCGATTTGATTGACTGACGTAACTCCTACTCTCTCTCTCTCTCTCCACGTGCTTCTTTGAAAATCCTCTGATTAGGACAGGTGTGACTGCGTCATAGCCATTACTTATTAATGAGCCATGGGGGCCACTTCTAAGCAAGTGGTGAATCGACGTTCCCTTGATCTGGGCGAATGACAAGGGCTCGGTCGATGTTCTCGGTTGAAGCTTGCCGTGGTCGTGGACATTCTTCCTCTCTTGATTTCTTGGCCCGCTCGGCGCTTGTTCTCAAAAAGTAAACACAAGTCTTTGAAAAAGGAGTGCTCTGGCCATGGATTTTCTCGTTCAGTCGGCCAATATGGGCCGAGGTTTTTCTTATGCGTAAACACCTTCCTGGCATCGGACTGTTTGTTGGCAGATTTCCATTCACTTATTAGTAGATGATGCCAGCTGGGGTCTTCATCAATCTGCATTATGTCGATCAGCTCTGTTTCTTTGATGCTTGGTCGATTAAGGTGTTCGACTGAGAAGGAGCGTCTGAACTGGGTATCCAGCGCTGATCCTAAGCTTGCCAATGCATCTGCGTGAGTGTTTTCCGCCCATGGAACTTGTTGGATGGTGAAAGTAGGGAATTCTTTCAAAAGTTCTTGGACTTTGTCAAAGTACTGGATCATTCTTAGATGTTTTGCCATGTATTCGCCTAAGGCTTGACTCGTGATTAGCTGTGAGTCTGAGTAGATAGCTAATCTCTTGATCGACAGTTCTTTTGCTAGGTGTAGTCCGACGAATAATGCCTCGTATTCTGCCTCGTTGTTTGAAGCAGGGAATCTTAGTGTGATGGCTTGTTCCAACAAAGTTCCGTCTGGGGTGATTATGACTACACATGCCCCCACATCCTTGTGATTTGATGCTCCGTCTATGCGCAGCTGCCACATGTCATTGGGCAGGTTCGGATTAGCAGGGGAGGTATTGTCTGCTTTTGAAATCTTCTTGTTTCTCGTGACTAGCTTCTCTTCTGGGTCATTCTTGAGCATGAGATTTTTAAGCCGATCGTTCATGAGTTTCTCGACATCCTCAGCTCGCAGGGGTTGTGGCTTGCGTTGAAGTCCTCCGTGTGTCGGGCGCAGTTGATTAACTTCCTTCTCAGCTTCCCAGGGTCGATCCCCTTGGGTGTCCTGCTCCTGGGGCGTGTTAGTGGATTGAGTTTTTGAGGACTCCTACCTGAATTGTCACCGGGAATTGGCCTGCCTCGAGCGGGTTGGTGAGCGTTGATCACTGTGTCCACCATGTAGACGTTCACGATCTCGAGACCCTTGTGGTCCCAACCTGGAGTTGATGCTTCTTTGCGGGCCTGGGCGGGCACGAAAGCTTGGTTGTGGGCCCAATCTCTCGAGCACATTGGTCCTTGGACCTAATCTCGAACTAACCATTGATCGGCTTCGAGATTGGCCTGTAGATGTCTAGGCCTGGTTTGGGTGCTGAACAACATGCTTTCGTTCTCCTCCTTGTCTGCTTGTTGCTGCCTGATCTGCTCGGGATCTCTCGAATTACCGGCCGGTCTGCTGGCTCATCCCTCTCTCTTCGCCCTGAGACCCTAGACCAAGACCCCGAACCAAGTCGATCTGCCTGAGGAGTTGGCTAACCAGGTCGTTTTGGTTGTCCAGCCTGTGTGTGAGTTGATTAACCCTAAGGCTAAGGTCTGTTTGGGTGCGTGGGCCAGGGGGAGAGAGTTGCGTTGGGCCCAAATGCATACGGGCTAGGGTTTCACTGGTGGCATGCGCCAAGTGCGATAGCAACGGAGGGACCGAACGGATTTGGTCCAAAACAAGTGCAAGGTTCGTGACGGCATCGTGGTGGCCTTGTCCTTGCGGCACCAAGGTGGTGGGAGCCATGTGATCATGGCTTGGAGTGGCCCCAACAAGGGTTTGGTGCGGCAAAGTCACGTGGAGGGGCTGCGAGGCTCCAATGGGCGGCGGCGCAGCTTCAACCGCCACTCCTTGCGGTGGCAAGATGGTTTCCACCGTTTCGGATCTCGCCATTGCGGTGGCTTTGCTTCTAGTGCGCTTACTTCCAACCATGGTTGTTTGGAAGGCTTCGGTTGATTGAATAAAGTGTGTAAAATGGATTTGGAGCACGCTTTGAGTATTATTTCGCGCTCTCAATGAAAGCACCAATTTGTGGGAGCAAATTTTGTCCCACGAGAATATTCGTCTAAGATCCCGTCTTCTTCTTTTCTTCACTTTCTCTCTATAAAACAAATAGGAATAAGAGGACCACACCCGGGGGGTGTTGGCCAAAGGCCCTCCGATGCCTAAGTTAGTACGTGTGTTTGTATAAAAACGGTAGCTAACAAGAGGGTACGGAGATGTATGTATGGTGTGAACCGGGTGGCCGGAGCCGTGTGTGGTGGCCGGAGCCTTGCGTGGGAGAGAGAAAGAGTATGGCGACTAAGGTTTGAGAGATAGAATTTATGCAGTATTTTTAGAGAGAAGTTTAGACGTACCCTCACCCTTGTACATAGCCATCTATTTATAGAGGAAATGAATTATTCTTCCTGATTTGGTGAGTTTGGTGAGGTTGGTGTGATTTAGTAAGGTTGGTGTGATTAGAGATTTAAATCAAATCCCTAATTAAGGCAAGAATCAAATAACCTCCCAATTAGTTTAGGTAACTCCCAATTAGGTTTGGTAACTCCCAATTAGGTCAATTAATTGAATAAATCCCTAAATCAAATAATCCCCAAATGGAAGGAAATCATTTGACCTAGGCAATTATTAAGGAAATAAATTGGTTTCCACAAGAGACACGTGTGTACATAACATGTATGGCGTATATATGTACTCTTTTAGTCACTGCGCTACGCTACCTTATTCGTTAATTGTTTCTGGAGACAGTGGATGAAAAATGATTTTGGATGGAGAAATATATAGCAGGCTTCTTGGGGGAACTTCAAAACTTGAGTTCATTGAATTTCCCACTTTGTAACGAACTGCAATTGGATTATTGATGAGGAGTTGCTGAGTGTTTTGGTTTGAGTGCTTTCGAAGCTTCTTCTTTACAACCAAAGTTCTTGTCAACCATAATTACTGAATAAGCTAACCCTTGATTTCTGAGTGTTTTGGTTTGAGTGCTTTGGAAATTCAAAGCTTTTTCTTTACAACCATAATTAATTGTTGTCAATCCTAAACTGATATGAATGGAATAAAAGTGGAAGCATTATATTATATTATTGTGTAGTATGATTGTACGATCACGTATTATAACATAAGTGGGTGGTTATAATATTGCCTAAAAGGGAGAAATATTAACAATGTCGTATCTACATCAACACGTGTACATGTTCTAAAAAAACCATTTACTAACTAATATTGACAGCTAATATTGATTCCTTTCCTTCTATAAATTATCACAAAATGAGTGCAAACAGCAAAACCAGTCTACTCTCTGACTCGCATATTTCGACCAAAAACCACACTTTTTGGCGGGCGGAGAAAAAGAAAAGTTCTTATAAAATATCATATTTACCAAAATGCCAATCGGTATCAAGTTGAAGCAGAAAGTCAGAAACGGCCAGAAACAAAACGAAAGGGAGAGAGGAACTTTTTATCGAGGTTTAGAAAACGAACGTTTTTATCTAGAAAACCAGTTGGAGGGAGGTTCGAGCTTGTTGCCAACTATTTTCGACTCAGCGATGCTGAAGACGATGATGCGGACTACAACTGCTGTTGCTTCTTCTTATTCTTCTTGCCGGTTCGAGCTTGGTATGAATTGTCTTCACTCTAACTCCACTTTTCTCGTTTTCGTCAACAATTACTCTGCTTTCTTTCACTCTCAAAGGATGAAATCTGCAAGAACACAACTACACCAGCCAGTGAGAGACTTGCCCAAAATCACAAATGTTGAGGATGCTTTCAATATGTTTGATAGAATGCTTCAATGCGGTCCTCCGCCTTCAGTTGTTTGTTTCAATCAAATCTTGACTCAAGTTGCAAAATTGAAACATTATTCGGCAGTCATCTCATTTTATAACCAAATGGGTGCGTCCGGAATTGGATCTAATGTTTATACTTTAACCATTCTCATTAATTGTTATTGTCATTCGAACCAAATGGGGTTTAGTTTATCTGTATTGGGAAAATTCTTCAAACTTGGTCTTCAACCAAATGTCTTTACCTTCACCACTCTAATCAACGGCTTTCTTCTGGAGAATAGAATGGGGGAGGCGGCAGCACTTCTCGACAAGATGATGAGGGCAGGTAATTGTCAGCCTAATGTGGTTACTTTCGGCACACTAATAAAGGGCTTTTGCATGAAAGGGAACACTAGTGCTGCTATTCAATTGCTTAGGAAGATGGAGGAAGGGGTTTGCAAGCCTGACCTAGTTGTCTATAGCACGATCATCGACAGTCTTTGTAAGGATACACTAGTTGTTGATGCATTAAACCTCTTCTCAGAAATGATGAGCAAGGGTATCGCCCCAAATGTCATTACCTATACATCCTTGATTCATGGAGTTTGCAAATTAGTCGAGTGGAAAGAAGCTACGAGGTTGTTGAATGAAATGGTGAGTAGAAATATCTTTCCAAATGTGCGCACATTTAGTGTCTTGGTAGACACACTTTGTAAGGAGGGGATGGTTGTGGAAGCAGAAGGCGTAGTTGAAATGATGATTGAAAGGGATCTACAACCTAGTACCCTTACATACAATTCACTTATTGATGGTTACTGTTTGCGAGGAGAAATGAGCAAGGCGAGAAAGGTTTTTGAGCTAATGCTTAGCAAGGGCTCCATGGTTGATGTTGTTAATTACAGCACATTGATAAACGGATATTGTAAGCATAAAAAGATCAGTGAGGCCATGATGCTTCTTCTGGAAATGACTCATAAGGGACTGGTTCCAGATACTGTTACTTATAGTACTCTTATCGACGGTTGTTGCAAAGTGGGGAAATTAGGAGATGCACAACAGTTGTTCTCTGAGATGCAAGCTTGTGGCCATGATGCAGGGCAGCGGCTATAAGCTGCTGTCCAGCGACCCAAACATACCCAAAATACAGAGAATAGAGGGATAAAGCTGTAGAATTGAAGTTGGAACGAAGATAATTGAGTTCTAGGGCAAAATCCCAATAGAAACTCTATAGACTAAAGTCTGAAATTATATTCATCAACAAAAACTAAATACAAAAGTCTCTTAATAGCCTATTTATACTCAAATATAGAAAACCTAATTGACATAGGAAGTAAAAACCTAAACAGGAAACTAAACCAAATCCTAGTAAGAATAAGAAAACAAGTAATAAAAAAACCTATTAATTTAATATAACTGAAACTTAGCCTTATTGGCTGATGCCCACTTAGATTAGGAAAGTCTAATAGATGCTCTTGCATCAACTCCGCCGGGTTGGGAAGAATTCTTCCTCGAATTCCAATCGTTTGGTGAAAACTTCCTAGACATAACCTCCTCTTAGATAAGTTGTCCATAGAACTTTGGCCTTGATATTGAACCTTCCCACTCCAAAGAAATAGATATTTAGAATATTTGATCCTTCTGGAACAGTACCAGATATCTTCTGCAGCCAAGCTCTCAGCCCAAAAACTCTTCACACCAAAAACCAGTAGTCTGACAAGGTCAATGACGTTCTTGGTAGTTTGCAAATTAAAAGAATCAACCCCAAGAAAATCAGCATACTCATAAGTATCACCTTCGAAGGAATTCACCTCATCTCCAACAATTCCAACAATTCCATCAAGAATTTCTTGAATCACCTTTCCTTCAAACATGGGTTGATTGTGTTGCTTCAAAAGTTCAAACCCAACTTCTTCGTGATTCACTGCCTTCAAGATTACACTAGATTCAGCTTGTTTACTCTCACCAAATACCTTGTCAAAAGCTTTCTCAATTCCCAAACAAACTTCACAATCTTCTTCCAAACAACAGTCAAACACGGGAGGGTTTTCTAAATTTAGGAGATGGTCATCTTCCAATTTATTTGAAGCTCCCTCAACATCCTTCTTAGCAACAAGTGGATACACAGATGCCACCTCCTTGCTCTCAATGTCAAACTTATGGGCTCTCAAATGACCATTTACCCTTGCATCTTTAGGAGCATGGCAGAATCCTTCTTCAAGCGGCTGCAAAATCCACTTTCTCCCATCCTTATAGAATGAATAGGTGTTAGCTTTAGTAGAATGCATCATGTCTTTGTCAAACAACCATGGTCTTCCCAATAAGATATGACATGCGTCTGTGGGAACAACATCACACCAAGCTTCATCCTCAACGGTATTACCCATAGTGAATTTAACCAAACACCTTGAAGTGATTGGTACCTCGCTTCCCTTCTGAAACCATGCAACCTTGTAGGGATTAGGATGCTTCTCAATTGGTAACTTCAATTTTTCTACCGCCTCCTTTGAGATAATGTTTTCACTGCTTCCTCCATCAAGAATCACGTTGCACACCTTTCCCCCACAAAGGACTCTTGTTCGGAATATATTATGCCGACGCCAATCTTCTTCCTCAATTTTTGGAGTTGTCATCACTCGCCTTACCAACAAACATTCTCCTTCAATTGGTAAAAGATCAATAACTTCCTCTTCGTTGCCATAAACATCATACGCTGGTTCTGGAAAGTTGATCTTATCACCTACCAAATTTATTCTTCTTTGTGGACAAGCGTAAGATTTATGCCCCGCCTCTCCACAATTGAAACATCGAGCTTGTGAAGTACTTCCAGCCTTGGAATCCTTGACATTAGCACTGTTTGGAGGATGAATTTGTGTTATTTCCTTTCCTTTTCATTCTTATCGGCACCCAAGTTCCTACCACCTATTCGGGTACTTGGATGGGCTTCTTCAGCACTTTGGACGCCATGAATAGCAACAGTATCTCTTTGCCAACTCGTATACGGGCGGCTAGAAACTGCTCTCTTTCCACCACGACGCGATAGTCTTCGCTCTGCCATTAAAGCATATTGTCGAGCATCTTCAAGGTTGAACAAACGGACCACTCCCATCTCATCTCGAATTGTCTCGATTCAAACCAGATAGATATCGGGATGTCATCTGCTCATTAGTTTCATTCAAACCAACTCGAATTGAGAGATTATTAAACTCGATGTATACTCTTCAACGAGACATGTCTCGTTGCTTTAAGTTATGAAACCGCTCATATAACTCCATGGTATAATCAGCTGGTAAAAACTGCTTTCGTAACTTGGACTTCATACGATCCCATGTGTTGATCTTTTGCTTCCCTTGCCGAGCACGCTGCTCTTCAATTCTCTTCCACCATTGAAGCGGTACTCTTCAATTTAAGCTTTACAAACAACACCTTGCGATCTTACGCCATAGGCTTCCATTCAAAATAATTCTCTAGACTTGCCTCCCAATCCAAATAATCTTCGACATGCATCTTTCCATAGAAATCAACAACTTCAATTTTAATTCCTCCACCATTCAAATCCAACGCACGAACCAACCGCTCTTCCAATCCACCTCGATGACCATCACCATGGTTTCCAGCTTCATGAAAAGGGTTGTCGACGTCCGTCTCGTCTTCATATTCATCCTCACCACCACCTTCCGGTATGTGTAAGGGTCCGCGGTTGCGTTCCGGAATCTCCATATAGGCATCCGCGCGTTCCTGTTGTTGGAGGGCTTGCATCGCTCTCGACAAGTCTTCTATCATACGCCGCATCTCAGCCATCTCTGTGTGTTGGGCTTGGTTCCCTCGTCCACGACCTCTAGCACGTCCAACCATGGTGTGGAGCAAGGATTAACCTGGCTCTGATACCAATTTGATGCAGGGCAGCGGCTATAAGCTGCTGTCCAGCGACCCAAACATACCCAAAATACAGAGAATAGAGGGATAAAGCTGTAGAATTGAAGTTGGAACGAAGATAATTGAGTTCTAGGGCAAAATCCCAATAGAAACTCTATAGACTAAAGTCTGAAATTATATTCATCAACAAAAACTAAATACAAGAGTCTCTTAATAGCCTATTTATACTCAAATATAGAAAACCTAATTGACATAGGAAGTAAAAACCTAAACAGGAAACTAAACCAAATCCTAGTAAGAATAAGAAAACAAGTAATAAAAAAACCTATTAATTTAATATAACTGAAACTTAGCCTTATTGGCTGATGCCCACTTAGATTAGGAAAGTCTAATAGATGCTCCTGCATCAGGCCAACTTCCAAATGTTCAAACTTATGCTATTCTAATGGATGGCATGTGTAAAAATGGACAACTTTCTACAGCAATCCAATTGTTTAGAGAGATGGAAGGCAAGAAGTTGGAGGTAAATATTGTGATTTACAATATTCTTGTTAAAGGTTTGTGCATAGCTGGGAAAATTGAATCTGCAAGGGTTCTCTTTCGTGGGTTATCATCTAAGGGACATCAACCAAATGCAAGGACATATAACATAATGATGAATGGACTCTGTATTGGGGGCCTAACAAGTGAAGCAGAAAAGCTGCTTATCAAAATGGAAGAGAACGGATGTGCTCCAAACGGCTGGACCTATAACATAATTATTCGAGGGTGTATCAATAACAATGAGACAGTAAGAGCGATGGAACTCATTCAACAAATGGTGGAGAAGGGTTTCTCTGCGGATGCTTCAACTACAGAATTGATAGTTGATTTATTGTGTAAAGATAAAGTGGATCCTGCATTGTTGCCATTGATTCAAAAAGGGAACTGTGATGTTAACTATCATCTTTGAAAGTTGAAACAGATTATCTGACAATCATGGCAAACGTTGAAATTGCAATTAGAAAGAGTAATAGTCCAGAAATTCCCGTCCGACTTAGCTCAACAGCCTGAAATCTTGCATAAGACTGTCGCAGTTGCAGTGACACAACAGGAGCAGCAATTGAAAGATATGGAGGAGGATATGCAGTCCTTTGTATCTACCAAGGCAGACGTGATCTATACAACCTAATTATTGGCATTCTTCGGAAGGATACTGAAGAACTTTGAGGAAGACTAGGAAAGCTTAATAACATGTGTGGTTCTAGTATTAAATCTCTGGATGGCATAGTTCGGGACCTTGAAAGAAATTCTCAGTTAACGTTTTGTCATCTAAATTCTGAAGTTTCTAGCCATTCTGCTTCTCTGGTAGATGGAAGTTTTAGTTTGCTTCTTTTTCAGTCTTCACTTTTCTTCTTGCTGTCTCTGTATTTGACTTTATTCATACGATTTCAAAGGAATCGCTTCAGAAGCTGATGCTTAACTCAATGATCTTCAAAGTAATCTTCTTTTACAACCATCATTCTTGTCAACCAGGAATTGATATGAACTGAGTATAGAGGATGCACCCACACAATACCATCAAATTGGTTTGGGTAACAATTGCTATAAACCCAACATAATTTTTTGGTCCAAGCCTCAACCCAACATATACAATCGAGATGAATTCACACATATGTTTACCTAACCAGCCCAAATTGAGTTACTAATCGGATTGGGCATCCTTAGTTGCACTCCTATTCAAAACTACCCATGATCCTAATTAATAACACTAACCACTTGGCATTTCAGCTGCATGCTAATTTGTTTTTTTTAATGATTACAAAGGAACAATTAAAACAAATGACGAAAAAAAGGAAATGAGGTTGAAGGGCGGGGAACAATTATAGTGTAGTATGGTTGTACGATCATGTATTATAATATAAGTGGATATTTATACTAGGTGGAAATATTAATCTATATTCTAATACCATTCTATAATTTCTATATTCTAGATATATGTTTGTATATGTATGTATATAGACTGTTACTGATGAGTGAAGGTTTTGGAGATACAGAATTGATAGTTGATTTATTGTGTAAAGATAGTAGTGAAGAGAAACACACCACATCCGATCACAAGGCACTTAATAAAGAAGGAAACAATTTGTAGTGTTGGTATGGGTGCATAGAATTAATTTAATGATGTCAGTATAGTGGTGATTATATTATTGTAAGTATGGGTGCAATATTAGTTTATTGTACCGTGTCTGTCTTGTACAGCTCTAAAGCTCACTTAGTATAGCATTTAATATTCAAGTCCTCCTGTATAAAGCTAGCTCTAGTAGCCAGCTCCGAGAACTCAACAAACAGAGCAATAAACAAGAATATTATTGTTTCTTCATGGTATCAGAGCTATCTGCCTAACGGCGCCTGATTATCTTTCCCTTTCTGTTTTCGCTTCTTCTCTTTTCTCCTCTGAAGCATACACTCTGCCTCTTCATCTCAATTTCATCATCCTGTTCCAAACATTGTTTTACCATCATTCTACAATTTTGTCACAATCATGACCTCTTCATCAATTTCCAATCCTTCATCTCCTCCGGAAACTCCGGTTACCTCAACTTCGCCCACAAATTCAATCGCTTCTGTAACAATTCAAAATATTGGCAGCATGGTGCCCCTCAAATTGAATCGCAATAATTATTTGCTTTGGAAATCCCTTTTTGTCCCTATTTTTAGACGATACAAGCTCACAGGCATCATCGATGGGTCTGAACTTCGTCCCTCTTCATTCTTACTTGATTCCTCTGGGAACAGCACTACGAATCCCAATCCTGCTTTTGAGCTTTGGTATGAGAAAGATCAAAATTTGATCATTTGGATCAATTCCACTCTGTCTGAAGATTTGATCCCCTATACTGTTGGAGTAAAATCTGCTCGTGAGCTATGGCTCAATTTGGAAAAGCGATTTGCTGGTGTGTCGCGGTCGCACATTCATCATCTCCGTTCTTGCCTTCAAACTGCTCAAAAAGGCTCTTCTTCGATCTCTGAATATCTTCAATCGATCAAACAAGTTTCTGATGCACTTGCATTTGCTGGGGCTCCTGTTGAGGAAACTGAGTTAATTTCCACAATCCTTAATGGATTGCCAAATGAATATGACTCATTTGTCGATTCAATTGAGCTGCGCCTTGCCACAACCTCTGTCGATGAACTTCATGGCCTACTTGTCAGCAAAGAAATGTCTTTAGCACGTAGAAAGAAGTCCAACTCAGAAGCATCCTCAGAACCATACCAGGCCTTCGCTTCTACCCAAAATTTTGGCCCTCAGCTTCCTGCACCACAAAATCTCATGCTCCATTCTTCTTCTGCTCAAGCTCACGTTGCCACACCTAACTTTCGCAACAATCGCGGTCGCGGCAGGCCCAGAACACTACCATCAATCTCGGCGATCTTCGATGCCCCAATCTCATAACACCAATTATCGGGTTCATCATCCAACTTTGATCGAAGAAATCAATCTTCCAACAGCGCAACTTCCAATTACCGTAGCTCACGGTAACAAAATTCCTTGTCAAATTTGTGATCAAACAGGTCATTCCACCATTGACTGCTATAATAGGATGAGCCATGCTTTTCAAGGCGAAATTCCACCGCCAAGCTTTACGCCATGGTTGCAAATCGCCTACAAACCCTGTTTGGCTTGGCGATTCGGAGCTAGTACCCACATGACAAATGACATCAACAATCTCGGTGCTCCATCCGCATACAATGGTTACGACAAAGTATATGTGGGTGACGGTCAAGGTTTGTCAATTACACACTCGGCTCTTCCAAATTACATACCTCATCTGCTTCCTTCTCTCTCAAACATGTCTTACATGTTCCCAATCTAACATATAATTTGGTTTACGTGAACAAACTTGTCAATGATAATTTGTGCTCTCGACCTTTTATCCTTCCTATTTTATCATCAAGGATCTTTCCACAGGGAAGACGCTTTTTCGGGGCCCTACTAGAAATGGTCTTTATCCATTTCCTTCACTGCAATCACCTTCCCATTCTCACCGTCACACTGCCACTGTCGCCATCACAGCTCCTTTTCACATATGGCATCAAAGGATGGGTCATCCCTCCTTCAAAATTCTCAACAAAGTTCTTGCCACACACAATCTCCCTCACAATAAGCCTGTCATGCACAGACTTCTTACATTCTAATTGTGCCTTAGGCAAATGTAATAGGTTGCCTTTTGTTCCTTCTAACTTTAGGTACTCTTTGCTCCTTTAGAACTTTTGCACTCGATGTATGGGGCCCCGCTCCTGTTACTTGATCTCTGGATTCAAATTCTATGTAATTTTTGTTGATGAATTCACAAAGTATTGTTGGCTCTTTCCAATAAAAGCAAAATCTGATGTCTTCTCTGTCTTTGTGAAGTTCAAGTCTTACATTGAAAATATGCTTCCCTTTAAAATCAAAACTCTTCGATCGACTCAAGGGGTGAATACACCGATTGCCGTTCTCCCAGCTTCTACAAACACATGGCATCTCTCACCAATTTAGTTGTCCTCACACACCCCAACAAAATGGTTGTCTTTGAGAGGAAACACAGCACATAGTTGACACCGCTAGAACCCTACTTGCAGCCTCCGGGGTTCCACACAAATTTTGGGCTGAGGTTTTCTCTCTGCTATCTATCTCATTAATAGATTGCCAACCAAGACCGTAATACTTCTCCATGGGAATTACTTTTTCAACAACCCCAGATTTAACACGACTCAAAATTTTTGGTTGCATTGCTTTCCCTGGCTAAAACCCTATACCACTTCCAAACTTGATCCCAAAAGCAAAGAATGTGTTTTTCTAGGCTACGACCTTCAACACAAAGGGTATAGATGTTTAGATCCCTCCACCAACCGAGTATACATCTCCAGGCATGTTCTCTTCAATGAACATTCCTTTCCTTTTCACTCTTTGTCTCTTGATCCTCATTCTTCTCCTTCATCTACTTCCTCCTCTACTCCAATCCATTTAACTTTTCCATCCCCTAATTTACCCGTCCCTTCTCATCATTCATCTCCTACTCCTCCTTTTATTCCACCTATGTCATCTTCACATCCTTCTGATGCCCCTTCTTCAACTCCTCTTTCTCCATCCAATTCATCTCCTCCTACTCCATCCAGTTCATCTCCTCCTCGTGTAGTAAATAAACACCCCATGCAAACACGATCCAAATCACATTTTTAAACCTAAAGCCTTCACCGCCACTTTGCATATCCACCTTCCACTTCTATGATCTCCCATCATGACTTTGTGCCTACCACATACAAACAGGCCTCCAAATCCATTCATTGGAGAGCTGCTATGCAAGATGAGTTTAATGCCTTGCAACAAACAGGAACATGGATCCTAGTTCCCTCTTCACCTCATCAAAACCTAGTTGGATGTAAATGGGTTTTTCGAATTAAAAGGAAAGTTGATGGCTCAATTGAAAGACACAAGGCCAGATTAGTTGCCAAGGGCTACCATCAACAAGAAGGCATTGATTACTCTGACACATTTAGCCCTGTGGCTAAGCCTGTCACCATCAGAATTTTTCTCTCTTTAGCAGCTTCCTTCAACTGGTTTCTCAATCAACTGGATGTCAGCAATGCTTTTCTGCATGGCCACTTAAAAGAGGAAGTCTTCATGGCGCAACCTCCTGGATTTGAAGATCTTTCTAAGCCACATCATGTGTGTAAACTTCTTAAGTCACTTTATGGACTTAAACAGGCCCCACGAGCTTGGTATGACCAACTTTTCCAAGCCTTAATCTCAATGGGGTTCCACGCTTCTCAGTCTGATCACTCTCTCTTTGTTAAGCATAGTCCCTCTCTAGTTCTCATCTTAGTGTATGTTGATGATATTTTAATCACTGGACCTTCCACTACTGCATGCACTTCTGTAATAGCTGCTCTCAGTGCTAAATTTCCAGTCAAGGACTTGGGACCCTTGCATTATTTTTTGGGACTTGAGATACACAGGACAAGTGACGGCATCTTTTTATCTCAAGGAAAGTATGCTCTTGATCTTCTCTCTAAGACTGGCATGGCAGGAGCCAAACCTTGTGCCACTCCTCTTGGTTCTGCAAAATTAGATCACACAGGTGCTTTACTTTCCAATCCAGCAGAGTATCGGTCTATCGTAGGAGCCTTGCAGTACTTAACTTGGACCAGACCCGATCTCTCTTTTGTTGTGAATCAAGTGTGCCAATTCATGCACTCTCCAAGAGAAACACATCAGCTTGCAGTTAAAAGAATCCTGAGATACTTAAAAGGAACTCTTTCAGAAGGCTTATGGTTCAAGCAAGGCTCGTTGGATCTGATTTCTTACTCAGATTCAGACTGGGCAGGCTGCCCTTTTGACAGAAGGTCAACTGGTGGGTATTGTGTATTTCTTGGACCTAATCTCATAAGTTGGAGTGCTAAGAAACAACCAACTGTTGCAAGATCATCTACTGAAGCAGAGTACCGCTCATTAGCCAATACTGGAGCCGAAATCACTTGGATCTGCAAAATCTTTTCTGACATTGGAGTACCACTTTCCAAAGTACCTGTTCTCTGGTGTGATAATATATCAGCCATTTCATTAGCCTCAAATCCAATATTTCATGCTAGAACCAAGCATGTAGAACTGGATTATCATTACATAAGAGAATTGGTGCTGCACAAGGCCCTGAAAGTACAATATGTTTGCAGCCAGGATCAGATTGCTGATATTCACACCAAGTCCTTGTCCAAAAATCGTTTCTTGTTCTTAAAATCCAAGCTGTCAATTCGTTCCCCTCCTTTCAGCTTGAGGGGGCGTGAAGAGAAACACACCACATCCGATCACAAGGCACTTAATAAAGAAGGAAACAATTTGTAGTGTTGGTATGGGTGCATAGAATTAATTTAATGATGTCAGTATAGTGGTGATTATATTATTGTAAGTATGGGTGCAATATTAGTTTATTGTACCGTGTCTGTCTTGTACAGCTCTAAAGCTCACTTAGTATAGCATTTAATATTCAAGTCCTCCTGTATAAAGCTAGCTCTAGTAGCCAGCTCCGAGAACTCAACAAACAGAGCAATAAACAAGAATATTATTGTTTCTTCAAGTAGATCCTGCACTGTGGCCATTGATACAAAAAGAGAATTATGGACTTAATTTGCCTCAGTTAAAGTTGAACAGATCTTCTGACCATCACAATAAACAGCTCTTCCACCTCTGGCAACCATGGATGTGTTATATTTGTTATTTCTTCATTTATCATGGCGATGGTGTTTTAGATTTGTAATAATTTTATGAAGGACATGGTGTAATTAGCTAACCATTGATTAGGTGGCAGAGTTGCTGGCAAGTTCAAATGCTATGAAGAAAAGACTGGTATTCCTTCTTCTTAAGTTAATGCCATGTCCTTCTGCCCTTGTTCCTGAGGTTTTATGTCAATAACAGATTTTTTATTTAGGTTCGCTTTGTAACATTCTTTATCCATTTTTAGGTCCAAACAGCTGTAAATGATCTTTGAGAGAGTGCATCAAGCAGAACAAGCAAACTACAGCAAGAAATGTCAACCATGCAAGATTCAACATCTTGTATCAAAGCAAATTAGACACTTCACATGGAAAAAACAGAATACCATTACTTTGAAGATACATCTGCCGTGGAATATGGAAAGAAATACCTGGAGGAGGTTCTACTGAATTGGTACATATACGGGATCTTAGTAATTTAAACTTTGATCTGGGCATGATTTTGCCACTTTAACTTTTCTCCCAATCAAATTGTGCAGTTTGAAGCAGGCAACGATGGGTGCACAAAAATGGAAAAACAGCAGCAAATTATCTTCGAGAGAGTACACAAAAAAACATGCCCGTCCCATGTTTCATAAACCTTTCTCTCTATCTCTCACATAAGTCGACTCTTCCTTTGATAAGAGAGATAGAGAGGGATATGAAACATGGTATAGGGAAGTTTTACCCGAAAGTGCAACAAACTATTGTGGGAGAAATTTTTATAGTAGGCTTCTTGAGGAAACTTCAAAACTTGAGTTCATTGAGTTTCCCACTTTGTAACGAACTGCAATTGGATTATTGATGAGAAGTTACAGAGTATTTTTGAGTGTATTCTTCTTTGACAACCATCATTCTTGTCAATCATGAATATATGAGTATAGAGGATGCATTGCGCCAAAATGGATGCACCCACACAACAAAGTGATTTGGGTAACATGTGTGTTAGAAAGTAATGCACATTCGAACAATAGAGAAGGTTCTTGAATGATGAACAATAGTCTAGTATATTTGAGAAACAAAAAACCGACTTAACAAAGTCGGTTAATACAACAACAACAAATCAGAGTTTTTTAGAACAATAACTACAAATATATGGCTAATAATGAAGAACCCCAAGGTCGGTGGAGCAAAGCTGCCGACTTACTCTCTCTATAAATAAGCATATTAGCCTCTCAATGTAACTAACTAAGAAAAGCTGAAAAACTACAGCCCTCCAACTCTCCCATAAGCCAACTCTAGCCTTGTATCTTTTCCATCAATAAAATAAAATTACTTTGTTCCTCATCAAGCTATTGTCCTAAACACTAAACTAACTATTCTCTAAACCTCTTCTCCCTTAAACCAACAGTGGTATCAGAGCTTGTTCCGATCAACCTTGGGCGTTGGTTCACTCTAATTCTCCATCATGTCAACCACTAGCCAAAATTCTATCCCTCTTTCTATTTTCACTGGAGAGAACTATGACTTCTGGAGTATTAAGATGAAAACCTATTTTATGTCTCAAGAATTATGGGACATAGTTGAAAAAGGGTTTTCTAATCCAGAAAACCTACAGTTGAGCAAATAAGGCAACAAAAGAAAGATCAGTCAAGGGATGCAAAGGCCTTATACGCCTTGCAACAAGCCTTCGATAATACGATATTTCCAAGGATCCTGGGAGCCACTACATCAAAAGAAGCGTGGGAAACTTTGAAGGAGGAATTTCAAGGCAATGCCAAGGTACGTGCAGTAAAACTACAAACTTTAAGAAGAGACTTTGAAAATATTAAAATGAAGGATTCTGAGACTACTCAAAACTATTATGCAAAAATAAAAGAAATAATCAATCAATTGAGAGTTTATGGAGAAAATATTACTGATTCAAGAATTTCAGAAAAAAAAATACTTATCAATCTCACTGATAAGTATGACCCTTTAGTCACTGCTATTGAACAGACAAAAGATCTAACTAATCATCGATATGAGAACTAATGGGATCTATTGAAGCATATGAAAAACGACTGAGTAGGCGAAATGAAAATTCAGTTGAAAGTGCCTTTCAGTCAAAACTAAATTTAAGGTCTCAGAAATTCAAAGAAGGGGAAAGGAGATTTGGAGAGAGTTCAAGAGGAGGAGATTATAAATCCAATAAAAATTGGGGAAATAAAAAAGAAATGAAAGAGAGGAAAAACTTTCCTCCATGTGGGGTGTGTAAAAACACAAACCACTTAGAAAAATATTGTTGGTTCCGTGACAAGCCCAAATGTAGAAACTACAAAAAATTTGGGATAAATCAAGAAGAAGATGGAATCTTCATATGGCAGAAAAAGTACACTCATAATCTATTAAAGAAGTTCACAATGTCCAGGTGTAAGACTGTGGCTACTCCGCTTATCACCAATGAGAAATTAAGAAAGGAAGATGGTTCAGGTAAAGCAGATGGATCAGTCTATAGAAGTCTCATTGGAAGCTTGCTCTACTCGACAACAACAAGACCTGACATCATGTACGCAACAAGCTTGCTATCAAGATTTATGCAAGATCCAAGCCATGTACATTATGGAGCAGCAAAGAGAATATTAAGATACTTGTAGGGCACAATCAACTAAGGCATATGGTATAAATCCACCAAAGATTCAAGACTATTTGGCTATACGGACAGTGATTGGGCTGGATCAGTGGATGACATGAAAAGCACATCAGGCTATGCATTTACAATTGGATCAGGAATATTTTCATGGTCATCAAAGAAACAAGAGATATTGGCTCAATCATCAGCATAAGCCGAGTACATAGCAGCAGCAAGTATAGCATGCCAAGCTATATGGCTCAGAAAAATATTTGAAGATATGGGAGAGTGCCAAAAAGAAGCTACTGAAATACTTTGCGACAACAAGTCTTCTATAGCAATAGCGAAGAATCCAGTGTTCCACAGCAGGACAAAGCATATCGCCATCAAGCATCACTTCTTACGAGAAGTCTCAACAAATAAAGAAGTTGAGCTCAAGTATTGCAAGATAGAAGAGCAAATTGCAGACATTTTCCCTAAGGCACTTCCAAAACCAAAATTCAAACTGCTATGAAGCATGCTCGGAATAACACAAAAGTGCATTAAGGAGGAGTGTTAGAAAGTAATGCACATTAGAACAATATAGAAGGTTCTTGAATGATGAAGAATAGTCTAGTATATTTGAGAAACAACAACCGACTTAACAAAGTCGGTTAACACAACAACAAAAAATCAGAGTTTTCTAGAACAATAACTACAAATATATGGCTAATAATGAAGAACCCCAAGGTCGGTGGAGCAAAGCTGCCGACTTACTCTCTCTATAAATAAGCATATAGCCTCTCAATGTAACTAACTAAGAAAAGTGGAAAAACTACAGCCCTCCAACTCTCCCATAAGCCAACTCTAGCCTTGTACCTTTTCTATTTCCATCAATAAAATAAAATTACTTTGTTCATCATCAAGCTATTGTCCTAAACACTAAACTAACTATTCTCTAAACCTCTTCTCCCTTAAACCAACAATGTGCTATAATGGAGCTAAGAATCAGGTTGAGTTCAGGTTGGGCATGGACATGCACTAGTAAGGCCTCAACCCAACATATAATCAAGTTGAAGTAGAGTTGAATTCATGCAGATTTTACCTAACCCTATTCCAACCAATTGGGTTAATTCTCGGATTGGGCATCTCCGATTGCACTCCTGGATTGGGTCATCTATAGTTTTTGCTCCTTGAAGACTATATCATAATTGTAAATTTACAACATAAACTATTTTTTTTCTAGTAAATTAGGACTAGGGCTGATTGCGGTACGGTAACCGCAATTTTTAGGACAAATCACAAACTGGCCGCGTTTTTGTGGTTAACAGTATCTCGGTTAAATCGCAAACTCGGTCGATGACCGCGAAATAAGCAGTTTAACCGATTGGGCATTTAAGCTCCAAAATTATTAAAACAATAATTAAAGAGGGAGGAGAGCATATCAAAGTTTCATTCATGCAACATTGATCCCATTTGTGCATAATATGAGTCTCAATCCCATTTAAACCTTTTTCGTTTAATATAAAAGTCAAAACAAAGAGACATGAAAGAGCGATAGACGAGAAAATTTATTATACAAGTGACATTTACAAGGAATGGGGAGTACATTTCACCTCAACACAAAGAAAAAAAAATGCAAAACAAGGAGAAAACATAATTCACAAAATTGGGATAAGTATCCATTCTAACTCTTATCCTACTTTAGTTTCCTTCATACACAAATGAAAACTAGAATTTTCCTTTTCTTTTTTCTCTTTCTATTCTACAACTATTTCCAGTATGGCCGTAAGTCTGGGCTTTCTGTACCTCATAAGGATCAAAGAAAAGCATACAACACTAACATATGACATAGCCATGCATGCACCAGCCCAACCCTATAATTTCCAATTCCATTCAAAATTCGAAACCCTAATTTTGAAACCCTAAATTTCAGAAATTAGGTTGACCTGAGGCTATATTGATTGATAGCTCAAAATAGATGATAACTGAGGATGAGGTTGACTGATCGCGGTGGGGAGGTTGAGTGAGAAAGGTGGCGCCGGCGCAGTTGACTAGAGACAGAATTGAGAGAGGCTAAGACCGGTTGAGGTTTAGGTTATAGACAGACGTGAGAGAAACTGAGGTTGAGACATAGATCGAGTTGAGAGATTACTGAGATCGAGAGGCTTGTTTTTCATTTTGGAGTCTGAGATAGAGAGAGAGAACAGAGATTGAGTTATGAAAGAGAAAGAGAGATGAATGAGATCGAGTGACAAGGAGCCAGTCTTCTCTGATTGTCTCTTTAGATTCTTCTTGGTGAATTGGGTATGACGTTTTTTTTTTGCTCTTTTGTTCTCCGTGGGGTGGCTGCGTTGGCTTCCTTTCTGGGTTCCCAAGGAGCCAGTCGCTGGTGAGGGGTCTCCATCTTAGCGCTATGGAGATGGCCACTGCTTATTCTGCTCAAGGGGATGACAAGTATGCTGCACCAAGCGAGAATCAAAAGCATGTGAAAACTGGTTTTAGGCATCTGATTGTTAGTGGCATGGATTTTTCTGGTAAGCATAATTTTTGTATAGAGGATTTTGTTGACAAGGTAGAGGAGACCAGCCTAGAGGGGTCTCCAAGATCTCCCTAATAATTCTCCTATGGAACGTTTGTGGGCTTGGCAATCGATTCCTACTATGAAGATCTTTCTTCGGAATTTTCTTTAAGCTAAGAGGCCAATCTTGGTCTCCCTTGCTTGTCAGCTGGGGTTCTGGATCAAGAAAATTGGAGGTGGCGGTTGGTGTTTGGCTAGATCTGTTATGATGCTCACAATACGTTTTTGACTATGTACGAAGAACTATGATGCTTTCTTTAGATCATAGGAGGCTTTCTTTGACAGTATCTGCGTAGTGATGAGATGTGTTTTCAATGGTTTTGCAGTTGGGTGATTGGTTGGATCTATTCTGATACCCATAGTACGTTTTTGACTCTATATGAAGAACTATGATGCTTTTTCTAGATCATAGGAATACTTCTTTGACAGTACCTACGTAGTCATGGGATGTTGTTTTTAAGGGTTTTGTGGTTGAGGTTTAGGTTGGTTTGTTTTGTATAAGTTGTTTGACTCTTCTGTTTAGTCAATAGCATGGGTAGTATTCTTTCCTATCCAGGGATTTTGTTTCTCTGAAAAGGTTTTAACAAGACTGTCGTTAACATGTTAGTTCTTACCATGTAATGTTCCTTTCGGTTTAATGAAATACCATATTTTCTCAACAACAAAAAAAACCTCAACCGCAACTGCAAAATGCAGTCGATTCCTCAAATCGCAATTTGCGGTCAGTTTTCCCGCATGTTCAATTTAAATACGGTAATACCTCGGTCGGTTTTTGTGGTTTCGCATTTTTTTGTTCTGAAATGACACCCCAAAATAGGACTACGAATGTTTTGAAAATAGCTAATTTCGAGTCAACTGTAAAAAATTTAGGAATTTTATCCAAATTTTCGTTACATGATACACAAAAGTGCCATAAAGTGTATTAGCACACATATTCAAGCAACGGAAGTTTTTTTTTTTCAATCGTTGGTGCTAAGTGCATAGGTTTTTTCTTTTAATCACCTGCTATGCGAGTTTTTTTAAAAAAAAAAAAAATTGTTTAGATCTCCTTTCTTTTTTCTTTAAAGGTGTATTTGAAGTACAAAATTGTGTACACAAGCATAGGTATCTAAAAAAAACACACACACACACAGAGAATAGTTTATGTAAAAAAACACACACTCAAAAATGAAAAGAAATTGTTATTTGAATCACAATTTCAACAGAAATTAACCAAGAATGATAAAAGGAAAATTTATAATGAAAACTCACATGTCTTATTTTTTTGGCCTTGGAATGAGAAGGCCAGGTGAATTTCAATATGCTAGCAGTAAGAAAGAACCAAACTGCAAGCCTAAAACACAAATACATATTAGTGTGAATTTCATGATAACACAGACTTGAGCTTTCTCAAAGAAACCCGTTGGAGGGAGGTTTGAGCTTCATTCCCAACTCGTTTTGCTCTCTTTCACTCAGCGATGCAGAAGAATCTGAAGATGATGATGCGGACTGCAACTGCTGCTGCTGCTTCTTCTTCTTCTTGCTGGAGCAGTAACAGAGGTATGCCTTGTCTTGTCGTCACTCTTCTGTTGTTGTTTTCGTCAACAATTACTTTGCTTTCTTTCATTTTCCACCCTCGAAACCAATCAAATCTAGACGAACCCAACTCGATCAGCCAGTGAGAGACTCACCCAAAATCACATATGTTGAGGATGCTTTCAATGTGTTTGATAGAATGCTTCAAACTGCCCTCACTTGTTGGTTTCACTCAAATCTTAGGTCAAGTTGCGAAATTGAAACATTATTCGGCAGTCATCTCTTTGTATAACCAAATGGGTGCGTCGGGAATTGGATCTAATGTTTATACTTTAACCATTCTCATTAATTGTTATTGTCATCTAAACCAAATGGGGTTTAGTTTATCTGTATTGGGAAAATTCTTCAAACTTGGTCTTCAACCAAATGTATTTACCTTCACCACTCTAATCAATGGCTTTCTTCTTGAGAATAGAGTGGGGGAAGCGGCAGCACTTCTCCACAAGATGATGAGGGGAGGTAATTGTCAGCCTAATGTGGTTACTTTCGGCACACTAATAAAGGGCTTTTGCATGAAAGGTAACAATAGTGCTGCTATTCAATTGCTTAGGAAGATGGAGGAAGGAGCTTGCAAGCCTAACCTAGTTGTCTATAACACCATCATCGACAGTCTTTGTAAGGATACACTAGTTGTTGATGCATTAAACCTCTTCTCAGAAATGATGAGCAAGGGTATTGCCCCAGATGTCATTACCTGTACATCCTTGATTCATGGTGTTTGCAAATTAGGCGACTGGAAAGAAGTTACGAGGTTGTTGAATGAAATGGTGAGTAGAAATATCTTTCCAAATGTGCGCACGTTTAGAGTCATGGTAGACACACTTTGTAAGGAGGGGATGGTTGGGGAAGCAAAAACCGTGGTCGAAATGATGATTGAAAGGGATCTACAACCTGATACTCTTACATACAATTCACTTATTGATGGTTACTGTTTGCGAGGAGAAATGGGCAAGGCGAAAAAGGTTTTTGAGCTAATGCTTAGCAAGGGCTCCATGGTTAATGTTGTTAATTACAGCACATTGATAAACGGATATTGTAAGCATAAAAAGATCAGTGAGGCCGTGATGCTTCTTCGGGAAATGACTCGTAAGGGACTGGTTCCAAATACCGTTACTTATAACACTCTTATCGACGATTGTTGCAAAGTGGGGAAATTAAGAGATGCACAACAGTTGTTCTCAGAGATGCAAGCTTGTGGCCAACTTCCAAGTGTTCAAACTTATGCTATTCTAATGGATGGCATGTGTAAAAATGGACAACTTTCTACAGCAATCCAATTATTTAGAGAGATGGAAGGCAAGAAGTTGGATCTAGATATTGTAATTTACAATATTCTTATTGAAGGTTTGTGCATAGCTGGGAAAATTGAATCTGCTAGGGTTCTCTTTTGTGGGTTATCATCTAAAGGACATCAACCAAATGCGAGGACATATAACATAATGATGAATAGACTATGTATCGGGGGCCTAACAAGTGAAGCAGAAAAGCTGCTAAATGAAATGGAAGAGAAAGGATGTGCTCCAGACGACTGTACCTATAACATAATTATCCGAGGGTGTATCAATAACAATGAGACAGTAAGAGCAATGGAACTTATTCAACAAATGGTGGAGAATGGTTTCTCTGCGGATGCTTCAACTACAGAATTGATAGCTGATTTATTGTGTAAAGATAAAGTGGATCCTGCATTGTTGCCATTGATACAAAAAGAGAATTGTGAAGTGAACTATCCTCTTTGAAAGTTGAAACAGATTATCTGACTATCATGGCAAACGTTGAAACTGCAAGTGGATTTCATAGAATTTTTTGTCTGAATGATTGTTGATGAGGAGTTACTGAGTGTTTTTTTTATAAGTATTTTTGAAGCTTTTTCTTTACAACCATAATTCTTGTCAATCATCAATGATTCTATTTGCACCCAAAAGGATGCAACCATCAGTATGTTTTTCTTTTTTTTGAGGACTCAGTATGTTTTTCTTTAACTAATAGTTACACTACTATAAATTACCACAAAGGATGTAATGACTTTCACAAAACGTTTTTTCCTTTTTTTTACCACTCAATAATACAATATCATCAAAGTGGGTTGGGTATTGAATTCAGGATGGGTCCTTAACAACCTTATTAACAAAATTTAATGCTTGTTTTTATATTTTATATGTAGGAGTGTGCTGCTAATGAAGAAAGGCAGTTGCTAGAAAAGGTGGCAGAGTTGCTGGCAAGTTCAAATGCTAGGAAGAAAAAACTGGTATGTCTTGTTCTTAAGCTGCTGCCAATATTCCTTGTTCCTAAGGTTTTATGTCAGTAACAACTTTTTTATTTAGGCTTAATTAGTAACATTCTGTATCTATTTTTAGGTCCAAACAGCAGTAAATGATCTTCGAGAGAGTGCAGCAAGCAGAACCAGCAAATTACAGCAAGAAATGTCAACCATGCAAGATTCAACATCTTCTATCAAAGAAAAATGGACAGTTCACATGGAAAAAACAGAATCCCATTACATTGAAGATACATCTGCTGTGGAATGTGGAAAGAAAGACATGGAAGAGGTTCTACAGAATTGGTACATATTCTGGATATTAGGAATGTAAACTTTGATCTGGCCATGATTCTGCTACCTGAATTTTTCGAGCCCATTACTTACACAAAAACAACTTGTGCAGTTTGAAGCAGGCAGCAATGGGTGCAGAACAATGGAAGCATGCTCAGGGTTCCTTGCTCAGTCTAGAAAAGATTAATGTTGCTTCTGTGGACTCCATTGTTAGGTATGCTCATTCCTTATAAGAAAGAAATACTGCAGGTTGTAGTTGAAGATTATTCATTTATTTTTTTCTCTTCTACTAGGAGGGGAACGGAAGCAAAACAAGCTCTACGTGATAGATTTTCTTCAGCTGTATCAGCTGCACTAGAAGATGTAGACGCCGCTGACAAGATTCTCGTGTCTTCTATTGAACGTGAGCGTCAAGTTTCACATATTGATTTCACGTTTGTCTTGCTAGGTTATATATTGGATTGCATGTTAACTGAAACAAATACTTGCAGATTCATTACAACTTGACCATGAGGCATGTGGAAATCTTAACTCAATGATCGTTCCATGTTGTGGGGATTTGATGGAACTGAAGGGAGGTCACTACCACAATATTGTTGAAATAACAGAGAATGCAGGAAAATTTCTTCTGGATGAATGTGTGGTAAGACTACTAGAGTGGTTTTGTACAATATAAGTATTTTACTCGAAGACATTATGTTCTTTAATTAGTTCTTCAACTCTGCAACACTCAGGTGGACGAACCATCATGTTCCTCACCAAGAAAGAGGTCGTTCAATCTTCCAAGCATTGCATCCATAGAAGAACTCAGAACTCCTGCCTTCAAAGAATTGTTGAGATCATTCTGGGATGGAAGATCTGCAAAGCAGCAGGCAAATGGAGACTTAAAACACATTGCAGCGGCATACGAGGCTGCCCAGTCCATTAGAGACTCCAGAGTTCCTCTCACTGCTATTAACTGAAGAGGGGGGAATCAAAGATTTAGAGGTCAGAGAAACACGTGTGTACATAACATGTATGGCGTATATATGTACTCTTTTAGTCACTGCGCTACGCTACCTTATTCGTTAATTGTTTCTGGAGACAGTGGATGAAAAATGATTTTGGATGGAGAAATATATAGCAGGCTTCTTGGGGGAACTTCAAAACTTGAGTTCATTGAATTTCCCACTTTGTAACGAACTGCAATTGGATTATTGATGACGAGTTGCTGAGTGTTTTGGTTTGAGTGCTTCCGAAGCTTCTTCTTTACAACCATAGTTCTTGTCAACCATAATTACTGAATAAGCTAACCCTTGATTTCTGAGTGTTTTGGTTTAAGTTCTTCGGAAATTCGAAGCTTTTCTATACAACCATAATTAATTGTTGTTAATCCTGAACTGATATAAATGGAATAAAAGACGATGCATTATATTATATTATATTATATTATGGTGTGGTATGGTTTTACGTGGTTATACTTATGGACACGTGTCAAGCAATAAGGATGGTTGTAAGGGTACACTTATAGTTAAAGTGGTGAGCAAAAATGCACCCTTATAATATAAGTGGTAGTTATAATATTGCCTAAAAGGGAGAAATATTAACAATGTCGCATCTACATCAACACGTTGTAAAAAAAAAAAAAAAACCATTTACTAACTAATATTGACAGCTAATATTGATTCCTTTCCTTCTGTAAATTATCACAAAATGAGTGCAAACAGCAAAACCAGTCTACTCTCTTGACTCGCATATTTCGACCAAAAACCACACTTTTTGGGGTTATAAAATATCATATTTACCAAAATGCCAATCGGTATCAAGTTGAAGCAGAAAGTCAGAAACGGCCAGAAACAAAACGAAAGGGAGAGAGGAACTTTTTATCGAGGTTTAGAAGACGAACGTTTTTATGTAGAAAACCAGTTGGAGGGAGGTTCGAGCTTGTTGCCAACTATTTTCGACTCAGCGATGCTGAAGACGATGATGCGGACTACAACCGCTGTTGCTTCTTCTTATTCTTATTGCCGGTTCGAGCTTGGTATGAATTGTCTTCACTCTAAATCCACTTTTCTCGTTTTCGTCAACAATTACTCTGCTTTCTTTCACTCTCAAAGGATGAAATCTGCAAGAACACAACTAAACCAGCCAGTGAGAGACTTGCCCAAAATCACAAATGTTGAGGATGCTTTCAATGCGTTTGATAGAATGCTTCAAATGCGTCCTCCCCCTTCAGTTGTTTGTTTCAATCAAATCTTGACTCAAGTTGCAAAATTGAAACATTATTCGGCAGTCATCGCATTGTATAACCAAATGGGTGCGTCCGGAATTGGATCTAATGTTTATACTTTAACCATTCTCATTAATTGTTATTGTCATTTGAACCAAATGGGGTTTAGTTTATCTGTATTGGGAAAATTCTTCAAACTTGGTCTTCAACCAAATGTCTTTACCTTCACCACTCTAATCAAGGGCTTTCTTCTGGAGAATAGAATGGGGGAGGCGGCAGCACTTCTCGACAAGATGATGAGGGGAGGTAATTGTCAGCCTGATGTGGTTACTTTCGGCACACTAATAAAGGGCTTTTGCATGAAAGGTAACACTAATGCTGCTATTCAATTGCTTAGGAAGATGGAGGAAGGGGTTTGCAAGCCTAACCTAGTTGTCTATAGCACAATCATCGACAGTCTTTGTAAGGATACACTAGTTGTTGATGCATTAAACCTCTTCTCAGAAATGATGAGCAAGGGTATCGCCCCAAATGTCATTACCTATACATCCTTGATTCATGGAGTTTGCAAATTAGGCGAGTGGAAAGAAGCTACGAGGTTGTTGAATGAAATGGTGAGTAGAAATATCTTTCCAGATGTGCGCACGTTTAGTGTCTTGGTAGACACACTTTGTAAGGAGGGGATGGTTATGGAAGCAGAAGGCATAGTTGAAATGATGATTGAAAGGGATCTACAACCTCATACTGTTACATACAATTCACTTATTGATGGTTACTGTTTGCGAGGAGAAATGGGCAAGGCGAAAAAGGTTTTTGAGCTAATGCTTAGCAAGGGCTCCATGGTTGATGTCGTTAGTTACAGCACACTGATAAACGGATATTGTAAGCATAAAAAGATCAGTGAGGCCATAATGCTTCTTCGGGAAATGGCTCATAAGGGACTGGTTCCAAATACCGTTACTTATAGCACTCTTATCGACGGTTGTTTCAAAGTGGGAAAATTAGGAGATGCACAACAGTTGTTCTCAGAGATGCAAGCTTGTGGCCAACTTCCAAATGTTCAAACTTATTCTGTTCTAATGGATGGCATGTGTAAAAATGGACAACTTTCTACAGCAATCCAATTGTTTAGAGAGATGGAAGGCAAGAAGTTGGAGGTAAATATTGTGATTTACAATATTCTTATTGAAGGTTTGTGCATAGCTGGGAAAATTGAATCTGCAAGGGTTCTCTTTCGTGGGTTATCATCTAAGGGACATCAACCAAATGCGAGGACATATAACATAATGATGAATGGACTCTGTATTGGGGGCCTAACAAGTGAAGCAGAAAAGCTGCTTAACGAAATGGAAGAGAAAGGATGTGCTCCAAACGGCTGTACCTATAACATAATTATTCGAGGGTGTATCAAGAACAATGAGACAGTAAGAGCAATGGAACTTATTCAGCAAATGGTGGAGAAGGGTTTCTCTGCGGATGCTTCAACTACAGAATTGATAGTTGATTTATTGTGTAAAGATAAAGTGGATCCTGCATTGTTGCCATTGATACAAAAAAGAGAATTGTGAAGTTTACTGTCCTCTTTGAAAGTTGAAACAGATTATCTGACAATCATGGGAAACGTTGAAATTGCAATTAGAAAGAGTAATAGTCCAGAAATTCCCGTCCGACTTAGCTCAACAGCGTGAAATCTTGCATAAGACTGTCGCAGTTGCAGTGACACAACAGGAGCAGCAATTGAAAGATATGGAGTAGGATATGCAGTCCTTTGTATCTACCAAGGCAGACGTGATCTATACAACCTAATTATTGGCATGCTTCGGAAGGATACTGAAGAACTTTGAGGAAGACTAGGAAAGCTTAATAACATGTATGGTTCTAGTATTAAAACTCTGGATGGCATACTTCGGGACCTTGAAAGAAATTCTCAGTTAACGTTTTGTCATCTAAATTCTGAAGTTTCTAGCCATTCTGCTGCTCTGGTAGATGGAAGTATTAGTTTGCTGCTTTTTCAGTCTTCATTTTTCTTCTTGCTGTCTCTGTATTTGACTTTATTCATACGATTTCAAAGGAATCGCTTCAGAAGCTGATGCTTTACCCAATGATCTTCAAAGTAATCTTCTTTTACCACCATCATTCTTGTCAACCCGGAATTGATATGAACTGAGTATAGAGGATGCATTGCGCCGAAGAGGATGCACCCACACAATACCATCAAAGTGGTTTGGGTAACATGTGCTATAATGGAGCTAAGAATCAGGTTGAGTTCAGGTTGGGCATGGACATGCATTGCGCCGAAGAGGATGCACCCACACAATACCAGCAAAGTGGTTTGGGTAACATGTGCTATAAACCCAACATAATTTTTTTGGTTACAATCGAGATGAATTCGCACATATGTTTACCTAACCGGCCCAAATTGAGTTACTAATCGGATTGGGCATCCTTAGTTGCACTCCTAGTCAAAACCAATCTACCCATGATCCTAATTAATAACACTAACCACTTGGCACTTCATCTGCATGCTAATTTGTTTTTTTAATAATTATAAAGGAACAATTAAAACAAACGAAGAAAAAAAGGAAATGAGGTTGAAGGGCGGGGAACAATTATAGTGTAGTATGGTTGTACGATCACATATTATAATATAAGTGGATATTTATACTAGGTAGAAATATTAATCTATATTCTAGTACCATTCTATAATTTTTATATTCTAGATATATGTTTGTATATGTATTTATATAGACTGTTACTGATGAGTGAAGGTTTTTGAGATACAGAATTGATAGTTGATTTATTGTGTAAAGATAGTAGATCCTGCACTGTGGCCATTGATACAAAAAGAGAATTATGGACTTAATTTGCCTCAGTTAAAGTTGAACAGATCTTCTGACCATCACAATAAACAGCTCTTCCACCTCTGGTAACCATGGATGTGTTATATTTGTTATTTTTTCATTTAACATTCTTTATCTATTTTTAGGTCCAAACAGCTGTAAATGATCTTTGAGAGAGTGCATCAAGCAGAACAAGCAAACCATGCAAGATTCAACATCTTGTATCAAAGCAAATTAGACACTTCACGTGGAAAAAACAGAATACCATTACTTTGAAGATACATCTGCTGTGGAATATGGAAAGAAATACCTGGAGGAGGTTCTACTGAATTGGTACATATACGGGATCTTAGTAATTTAAACTTTGATCTGGGCATGATTTTGCCACTTTAACTTTTCTCCCAATCAAATTGTGCAGTTTGAAGCAGGCAACGATGGGTGCAAAAAAATGGAAAAACAGCAGCAAATGATCTTCGTGAGAGTGCACAAAAGAACATGCCCGTCCCATGTTTCATAAACCTTTCTCTCTATCTCTCACATAAGTCGACTCTTCCTTTGATAAGAGAGATAGAGAGGGATATGAAACATGGGATAGGGAAGTTTTTCCCGAAAGTGCAACAAACTATTGTGGGAGAAATTTTTATAGTAGGCTTCTTGAGGAAACTTCAAAACTTGAGTTCATTGAGTTTCCCACTTTGTAACGAACTGCAATTGGATTATTGATGAGGAGTTACAGAGTATTTTTGAGTGTCTTCTTCTTTTACAACCATCATTCTTGTCAATCATGAATATATGAGTATAGAGGATGCATTGCGCCAAAATGGATGCACCCACACAACAAAGTGATTTGGGTAACATGTGTGTTAGAAAATAATGCACATTTGAACAATATAGAAGGTTATTGAATGATGAAGAATAGTCTAGTATATTTGAGAAACAACAAACCGACTTAACAAAGTCGATTAATACAACAACAAAAAATCAGAGTTTCTTAAAACAATAACTACAAATATATGGCTAATAATGAAGAACCCCAAGGTCGGTGGAGCAAAGCTGCCGACTTACTCTCTCTATAAATAAGCATATTAGCCTCTCAATGTAACTAACTAAGAAAAGCTGAAAAACTACAGCCCTCCAACTCTCCCATAAGCCAACTCTAGCCTTGTACCTTTTCTATTTCCATCAATAAAATAAAATTACTTTGTTCCTCATCAAGCTATTGTCCTAAACACTAAACTAACTATTCTCTAAACCTCTTCTCCCTTAAACCAACAATGTGCTATAATGGAGCTAAGAATTGTTAAAGTGTGTCTCATAATTAATCAAGGAGATTTATTTCCTTGATTAATTAAGGGATTTACTTTCCTTATTTTATATAGTTAACAAATCATTGTATAATTAGGAGATACTGTCCTAATTGATTACTATATCTATTTCCTTGTAAAGCCCTAATGTAAACTCTTATATATACCTCCTTATGGAGAAGAATAAACTTAACCTAAAGTATTCAAACCATATTCATATTTTAGCATGGTATCATAGCCTGATTTTCTTGTGATCTGTGCCTGTGTTCTCCTTGCGATTTACGTGCTCTCCTCCCCTCCTCTTCAAGGGGGGGAGGGGGAGTGAAAAAGGATATGTTTCTCTTTTATATAGAGCAATCGATCCTAGGTTGTCTCTAAAGTTCCTCATATCAAATTTCTCATATCCAAATCCCAAAACCCTAAATCCAATTCCTCAAATCCAAATCCCTCAAATCCAAATCCCTCAAATCTAAATTTCTCAAATCCTCTTATTAAAATCCCTAAACACATACCCTCAAAATCAAATTCCTAAATCAAAAGACCGGTCGCCAGTGGAAAGCGACTGGTCACCCCCTTCAAAACGACCGATTGCCAATGGAAAGCGACCGGTCGCCCCTTCAAAACAACCGATCGCCAGTGGAAAGCAATGGGTTGCCCCCCTTAATTCTTCGAACTTGGAGAACCTGCTTCAAAACGACCGGTCGCCAGAAGAAAATGTTCCGTTGTCTCCACGCTGTAAAAATCATGAGGAGGAAATTGAACCGTTTCATGAGATTTTGCCCGCTTCAGCTCCAGTACCACACCAATCACCTGCTGAGGAAGCCATTCAAGTAACATCTTTCCCTAAAACTGATAACACTAATGAAATATCCCATGAGGATTTGATTGCAGAAGGCACAGAGCCTGCATATCAACTTCCAGAAAGGAAGAACTATGGCAAACCTCGAGTACAATATGAAGCAGATCTTAAAGCCAAGGGGAAATATCTCATCAACAATTACATATCTCTTAGCAGATTATTAGAGGCACGTGTACATTTTGTAAAGCAATTGGCTGACATATCTGTCCCCAACAGTGTTACTGAAGCACTAGAAGACCCAAAATGGAAAGAAGCCATGAATGAAGAGATGCGAGTCCTCCAAAAGAATGTCACATGGGAACTCGTGCCCTTACCTCATGGAAAGAAGACAGTAGGATGCAGATGGATTATACTGTGAAGCTCAAAGCAGATGGATCCATTGAAAGATATAAAGCTAGATTGGTGGCGAAAGGGTACACACAGAAATATGGGATAGACTACCAGGAGACCTTTGCCCCAAGAGCCAAGATTAACACTATTAGAGTCCTATTATCTCTAGCAGCAAATCTTGATTGGCCATTACATCGCTTGATGTCAAAAATGCATTCTTACATGGAGACTTGGAAGAATAAGTATATATGGACTTACCCCAGGATGTAATTCAGCTCGACAAGAAGAATCACGTTTGCAAGCTTAGAAAATCATTGTATGGATTAAAGCAATCTCCCGTGAGCATGGTTTGGCAGATTTACTAAATCTATGAAGAATTTTGGATATACACAGAGTAATTCAGATCACACCCTATTCGTGAAGCGTGATGAAAGAAGACTTACTGCACTGATTATTTACGTAGATGATATAGTCGTAACTGGAAACAACACCGAAAAGCAACTGAAGCTGCAAAAGTATTTGTCTCAAGAATTTGAGATGAAGGACTTAGGTGATCTAAAGTACTTTCTTGGAATTGAAGTAGCAAGGTCAAAAACTGGTATATTTCTGTCTCAAAGGAAGTATTTAATGGATCTATTCACTGAAACAGGAATGCTTGGGTGTAAGCCGGCTGACACACTCATTGAGATGAACCACAAGTTGTGTGAAGATATGGATCAAAAACCAACCAATAAGGAATAGTATCAACGCCTTGTTGGAAGACTGATATACCTGGCACATACAAGACCAGATATTGCATATGTTGTGAGTGTGGTTAGTCAGTTTATGCATTCACCTAGTACTTCTCATAGGAATGCAGTTGATCGAATCTTAAGATACTTAAAGTCAGCTCCTGGGAAGGGATTAATGTTCTCAAAAAATAGAGATCTTGAAATTGTTGGATATATAGATGCTGATTGGGTTGGGTCAATTACAGATAGACGTTCTACTTCTAGTTACTTTACATTCGTGGGAGGTAACCTAGTCACTTGGCGGAGTAAAAAATAAAATGTGGTTTCTTAGTCTAGTGCAGAAGCAGAGTATAGAGGAATGGCTCAAGGGGTTTGTGAATTATTGTGGATCAAAAAATTGACAGAATTGGGCTTCAAATCTGAAAAGCCGATGGAGTTGCATTGTGACAACAAGTCAGCTATTGATATTGCTCATAATCCAGTTCAACATGATCGAACCAAACATGTTGAAGGGGATAGACATTTCATCAAGGAAAAAATTGAGAAAAAGATCATCCGCCTACCGTTCATAAAGTCAAAAGATCAACTGGAAGATATCTTAACAAAAGCTGTTTGTGGATGAGTATTTTATGACTCACTTACCAAGTTGGGCATTAGTGACATATATGCACCAACTTGAGGAGGAGTGTTAAAGTGTGTCTCATAATTAATCAAGGAGATTTATTTCCTTGATTAATTAAGGGATTTACTTTCCTTATTTTATATAGTTAACAAATCATTGTATAATTAGGAGATACAATCCTAATTGATTACTATATCTATTTCCTTGTAAAGCCCTAATGTAAACTCCTATATATACCTCCTTATGGAGAAGAATAAACTTAACCTAAAGTATTCAAACCATATTCATATTTTAGCAAGAATCAGGTTGAGTTCAGGTTGGGCATGGACATGCACTAGTAAGGCCTCAACCCAACATATAATCAAGTTGAAGTAGAGTTGAATTCATGCAAATTTTACCTAACCCTATTCCATCCAATTGGGTTAATTCTTGGATTGGGCATCTCCGGTTGCACTCCCGGATTGGGTCATCTATAGTTTTTGCTCCTTGAAGACTATATCATAATTGTAAATTTACAACATAAACTATTTTTTTTCTAGTAAATTAGGACTAGGGCTGGTTGCGGTAAGGTAACCGCAATTTTTAGGACAAACCGCAAACTGGCGGTGTTTTTGCAGTTAACAGTATCTCGGTTAAACCGCAAACTCGGTCGGTGACCACGAAATAAGCAGTTTAACCGATTGGGCATTTAAGCTCCAAAATTATTAAAACAATAATTAAAGAGGGAGGAGATCATATCAAAGTTTCATTCATGCAACACTGATCCCATTTGTGCATAATATGAGTCTCAATCCCATTTAAACCTTTTTCGTTTAATATAAAAGTCAAAACAAAGAGACATGAAAGAGCGATAGACGAGAAAACTTATTATACAAGTGACATTTACAAGGAATGAGGAGATACATTTCACCTCAACACAAAGAAAAAAAATGCAAAACAAAGAGAAAACATAATTCACAAAATTGGGATAAGGTTCCATTCTAACTCTTATCCTACTTTAGTTTCCTTCATACACAGATGAAAACTAGAATTTTCCTTTTCTTTTTTCTCTTTCTATTCTACAACTATTTCCAGTATGGCCGTAAGTCTGGGCTTTCTGTACCTCATAAGGAGCAAAGAAGAGCATACAACACTAACATATGACATAGCCATGCATGCACCTGCCCAACCCTATAATTTCCAATTCCATTCAAAATTTGAAACCCTAATTTTGAAACCCTAAATTTCTGAAATTAGGTTTACCTGAGGCTATATTGATTGATAGCTCCAAATCGATGATAACTGAGGATGAGGTTGACTGATCGCGATGGGGAGGTTGAGTGAGAAAGGTGGCGCCGGCGCAGTTGACTGGAGACAAAATTGAGAGAGGCTAAGATCGGTTGAGGTTTACGTTACAAACAGACGTGAGAGAAACTGAGGTTGAGACATAGATCGAGTTGAGAGATAACTGAGATCGAGAGGCTTGTTTTTCATTTTGGAGTCTGGGATACAGAGAGAGAACCGAGATTGAGTTATGAAAGAGAAAGAGAGATGAGTGACAAGGAGCCAGTCTTCTCTGATTGTCTCTTTAGATTCTTCTTGGTGAATTGGGTATGACGTTTTTTTTTTGCTCTTTTGTTCTCCGTGGGGTGGCTGCGTTGGCTTCCTTTCTGGGTTCCCAAGGAGCCAGTCGCTGGTGAGGGGTCTCCATCTTAGCGCTATGGAGATGGCCACTGCTTATTCTGCTCAAGGGGATGACAAGTATGCTGCACCAAGCGAGAATCAGAAGCGTGTGAAAACTGGTTTTAGCCATCTGATTGTTAGTGGCATGGATTTTTCTGGTAAGCATAATTTTTGTATAGAGGATTTTGTTGACAAGGTAGAGGAGACCAGTCTAGAGGGGTCTCCAAGAGCTCCCTAATAATTCTCCTATGGAACGTTCGTGGGCTTGGCAATCGATTCCTACTATGAAGATCTTTCTTCGGAATTTTCTTCAAGCTAAGAGGCCAATCTTGGTCTCCCTTGCTTGTCAGCTGGGGTTCTGGATCAAGAAAATTGGAGGTGGCGATTGGTGTTTGGCTAGATCTGTTATGATGCTCACAATATGTTTTTGACTATGTACGAAGAACTATGATGCTTTCTTTAGATCATAGGAGGCTTTCTTTGACAGTAACTGCGTAGTGATGAGATGTGTTTTCAATGGTTTTGCGGTTGGGTGATTGGCTGGATCTATTCTGATACCCATAGTACGTTTTTGACTCTGTACGAAGAACTATGATGCTTTTTCTAGATCATAGGAATACTTCTTTGACAGTACCTACGTAGTCATGAGATGTTGTTTTTAAGGGTTTTGTGGTTGAGGTTTAGGTTGGTTTGTTTCGTATAAGTTGTTTGACTCTTCTGTTTAGTCAATAGCATGGGTAGTACTCTTTCCTATCCAGGAATTTTGTTTCTCTGAAAAGGTTTTAACAAGATTGTCGTTAACATGTTAGTTCTTACCATGTAATGTTCCTTTCGATTTAATGAAATACCATATTTTCTCAACAACAAAAAAAACCTCAACCGCAACTGCAAGCCTAAAACACAAATACATATTAGTGTGAATTTCATGTTTTTTTGTAGCAACAGTACGTTGGGAGAAGCATAGAAAGAGCAAGCCTCCACTGTAGCAACAGTACGTTGGGAGATTTTGGATGCCAGCATGCTCCCTCCCACCACAGCCACAGATGTGCAGATGGTTTGCCCTAGTGTCGCACCTACCGCAACTCCGAGTGCATTCTTGTGGGTTGCCAGCTGCGAGGTCAAAAGGAAGCAACAAATAAATTCATCTCATTCCCAGAGGAAAAAGCCTTCACAAAATATAACATGAACTATGACAACAGGGGAGGGACGAATGTTTTCTCTTACAGCAATTGTCGCTATTTGGCTAGGATCTCCCCACTCAGCTAAAAAAGTTAGAACGAATGACTGCAACACCAAATAGAATAAATTAGTTATGGAGGTTATGTCACAAGACTTCAAAATTACTGCTAAAAGTTCTAAGTTGTATGAGTTGATTCTCAATTATATGACTAGCTATAGAATAAGATATGGATCATGTTTGCTACAAGTAAAGGTACCAACTAAATCTATAGTTAACAAAAAGAAAGAAACCAAATCATTAAAATAAGTACAACCCAACAGTCATACCTCTAAAAAGATTGGTGTACAAAATCTGACAAAGAAACGGCGGAAGGTTGTCTTCCCCTGTCCAGACTAAAGTTTCTCTTCCACCTGGATATATTGGGTGTCAACCAAATTTAAACAATTAAAACACCAAATTAGACTAAAGAAGGGACAACATTCAAGTTGAAAGCACATATATGCTATTGGCACATCATACAAAAAGTGATCAGACATCAGGAATAATATAGGCAACAATATAGAACAACAAATATGAATTCTAAGAGATGAATCCTCGGTCGGTTTTTGTGGTTTCGTGTTTTTTTGTTCTAAAATGACACCCCAAAATAGGACTACGAATGTTTTGAAAATAGCTAATTTCGAGTCAACTGTAAAAATTTTAGGAATTTTATTCAAATTTTCGTTACATGATACACAAAACAAAAGTGCCATAAAGTGTATTAGCACACATATTCAAGCAACGAGAGTTTTTTTTTTAATCGTTGGTGCTAAGTGCATAGGTTTTTTCTTTTAATCACCTGCTATGCGAGTTTTTTCTTCTTTTTTTAAAAAATTGTTTAGATCTCCTTTCTTTTTTCTTTAAAGGTGTATTCGAAGTACAAAATTGTGTATACAAGCATAGGTATCTAAAAAAACACACACACACAGAGAATAGTTTATGTAAAAAAACACACACTCAAAAATGAAAAGAAATTGTTATTTGTATCACAATTTCAACAGAAATTAACCAAGAATGATAAAAGGAAAATTTATAATGAAAACTCACATGTCTTATTTTTTGGCCTTAGAATGAGAAGGCCAAGTGAATTTCAATATGCTAGCATTAAGAAAGAACCAAACTGCAAGCCTAAAACACAAATACATATTAGTGTGAATTTCATGAAAACACAGACTTGAGCTTTCTCAAAGAAACCCGTTGGAGGGAGGTTTGAGCTTCATTCCCAACTCTTTTTGCTCTCTTTCACTCAGCGATGCAGAAGAATCTGAAGATGATGATGCGGACTGCAACTGCTGCTGCTGCTTCTTCTTCTTCTTGCTGGAGCAGTAACAGAGGTATGCCTTACAACTTGACCATGAGATGTAGACGCCGAAACAAGCTCTGTTGCTGGAGCAGTAACAGAGGTAGCCCAAACAAGCTCTACGTGATAGATTTTCTTCAGCTGTATCAGCTGCACTAGAAGATGTAGACGCCGCTGACAAGATTCTCGTTTCTTCTATTGAACGTGAGCGTCAAGTTTCACATATTGATTTCACGTTTGTCTTGCTAGGTTATATATTGGATTGCATGTTAACTGAAACAAATACTTGCAGATTAATTACAACTTGACCATGAGACATGTGGAAATCTTAACTCAATGATCGTTCCATGTTGTGGGGATTTGATGGAACTGAAGGGAGGTCACTACCACAATATTGTTGAAATAACAGAGAATGCAGGAAAATTTCTTCTGGATGAATATGTGGTAAGACTACTAGAGTGGTTTTGTACAATATAAGTGTTTTACTCGAAGACATTCTGTTCTTTAATTAGTTCTTCAACTCTGCAACACTCAGGTGGACGAACCATCATATTCCTCACCAAGAAAGAGGTCGTTCAATCTTCCAAGCATTGCATCCATAGAAGAACTCAGAACTCCTGCCTTCGAAGAATTGTTGAGATCATTCTGGGATGGAAGATCTGCAAAGCAGCAGGCAAATGGAGACTTAAAACACATTGCAGCGGCATACGAGGCTGCCCGGTCCATTAGGGACTCCAGAGTTCCTCTCACTGCTATTAACTGAAGAGGGGGGAATCAAAGATTTAGAGGTCAGAGAAACACGTGTGTACATAACATGTATGGCGCATATATGTATTCGTTAATTGTTTCTGGAGAAAGTGGATGAAAAATGATTTTGGATGGAGAAATATATAGCAGGCTTCTTGGGGGAACTACAAACTTGAGTTCATTTCCTTCTGTAAATTTTCACAAAATGAGTGCAAACAGCAAAACCAGTCTACTCTCTGACTCGCATACTTTTTGGCGGGCGGAGAAAAAGAAAAGGGCTTATAAAATATCATATTTACCAAAATGCCAATCGGTATCAAGTTGAAGCAGAAAGTCAGAAACGGCCAGAAACAAAACGAAAGGGAGAGAGGAACTTTTTATCGAGGTTTAGAAAACGAACGTTTTTATCTAGAAAACCAGTTGGAGGGAGGTTCGAGCTTGATTGCCAACTATTTTCGACTCAGCGATGCTGAAGACGATGATGCGGACTACAACTGCTGTTGCTTCTTCTTATTCTTATCGCCGGTTCGAGCTTGGTATGAATTGTCTTCACTCTAACTCCACTTTTCTCGTTTTCGTCAACAATTACTCTGCTTTCTTTCACTCTCAAAGGATGAAATCTGCAAGAACACAACTACACCAGCCAGTGAGAGACTTGCCCAAAATCTCAAATGTTGAGGATGCTTTCAATGTGTTTGATAAAATGCTTCAAACGCGTCCTCTGCCCTCACTTGTTGGTTTCACTCAAATCTTGGGTCAAGTTGCGAAATTGAAACATTATTCGGCAGTCATCTCTTTGTATAACCAAATGGGTGCGTCGGGAATTGGATCTAATGTTTATACTTTAACCATTCTCATTAATTGTTATTGTCATCTAAACCAAATGGGGTTTAGTTTATCTGTATTGGGAAAATTCTTCAAACTTGGTCTTCAACCAAATGTATTTACCTTCACCACTCTAATCAATGGCTTTCTTCTTGAGAATAGAGTGGGGGAAGCGGCAGCACTTCTCCACAAGATGATGAGGGGAGGTAATTGTCAGCCTAATGTGGTTACTTTCGGCACACTAATAAAGGGCTTTTGCATGAAAGGTAACAATAGTGCTGCTATTCAATTGCTTAGGAAGATGGAGGAAGGAGCTTGCAAGCCTAACCTAGTTGTCTATAACACCATCATCGACAGTCTTTGTAAGGATACACTAGTTGTTGATGCATTGAACCTCTTCTCAGAAATGATGAGCAAGGGTATTGCCCCAAATGTCATTACCTACACATCCTTGATCGATGGAGTTTGCAAATTAGGCGAATGGAAAGAAGTTACGAGGTTGTTGAATGAAATGGTGAGTAGAAATATCTTTCCGGATGTGCGCACGTTTAGTGTCATAGTAGACACACTTTGTAAGGAGGGGATGGTTGGCGAAGCAAAAACCGTGGTCGAAATGATGATTGAAAGGGATCTACAACCTGATACCCTTACATACAATTCACTTATTGATGGTTACTGTTTGCGAGGAGAAATGGGCAAGGCGAAAAAGGTTTTTGAGCTAATGCTTAGCAAGGGCTCCATTGTTGATGTCGTTAATTACAGCACATTGATAAACGGATATTGTAAGCATAAAAAGATCAGTGAGGCCATGATGCTTCTTCGGGAAATGGCTCATAAGGGACTGGTTCCAAATACCGTTACTTATAACACTCTTATTGACGGTTGTTTCAAAGTGGGGAAATTAGGAGATGCACAACAGTTGTTCTCAGAGATGCAAGCTTGTGGCCAACTTCCAAATGTTCGAACTTATGCTATTCTAATGGATGGCATGTGTAAAAATGGACAACTTTCTACAGCAATCCAATTGTTTAGAGAGATGGAAGGCAAGAAGTTGGAGGTAAATATTGTGATTTACAATATTCTTGTTGAAGGTTTGTGCATAGCTGGGAAAATTGAATCTGCAAGGGTTCTCTTTCGTGGGTTATCATCTAAGGGACATCAACCAGATGCGAGGACATATAACATAATGATGAATGGACTATGTATCGGGGGCCTAACAAGTGAAGCAGAAAAGCTGCTAAATGAAATGGAAGAGAAAGGATGTGCTCCAGACGACTGTACCTATAACATAATTATCCGAGGGTGTATCAATAACAATGAGACAGTAAGAGCGGTGGAACTTATTCAACAAATGGTGGAGAATGGTTTCTCTGCGGATGCTTCAACTACAGAATTGATAGCTGATTTATTGTGTAAAGATAAAGTGGATCCTGCATTGTTGCCATTGATACAAAAAGAGAATTGTGAAGTGAACTATCCTCTTTGAAAGTTGAAACAGATTATCTGACTATAATGGCAAACGTTGAAACTGCAAGTGGATTTCATAGAATTTTTTGTCTGAATGATTGTTGATGAGGAGTTACTGAGTGTTAAAACAAACGCCCACATTATTAGCTCCTTGACCCACGGTCGCGTATGTGACAGCTGGTTTGTTTTTTGTTTTTGGTCTTTTTTGTTTTTTGTTTTTTTAAGGGAAATGCTAGGCTTACGCTTACCACATTTATACCACATCTCTAATAGAGATGTGGGCTCCACTTCTATTAGTGGGCTCAACCTCTATTGGAGATGTGGTATGAAAAATGTGGTAAGCCTAGTATTACCCTTTTTTTAATTATAAATTTAAGAAAGGTAAAAGGGGTTCCAAACAAATAGTGTCCATGTTTTGATTTTGTTTTGATTTTGAATTTTTTAATACGAAAATGTATACATTTATTATATTGTCCTCATTTATTTAATATTTTCAATTCTTAATATTATCATTAACCAAATGGTATTTTCGGATACTTTGAATTTTTCACAATTCCCTTACTCCATTCCCCTTTCCCTCTTCCCCTTCCTCCTCTCTCTACCATGGAACACCTACTCTCCCACACACAAATTCCCTCAGCCCACCCAAACTGAGTCCAACTTTTCTTCTTCTTTTTTCTTTTTGGTATTTTTCTATTTGCATATTGAAGATTTGTAGAATGACAACTACCAAACCAACAATTCGCTAGCCTATGTTAGATGGTGAGAAAGTAAACTTTAGATCCTTCAACAGAAACACAGTGGTGTAAGTTAATGAAACTATGAAGACAAGAAAAGGGTTGGATTTTGGTGGAAAGGTTAAGTTGTTTTAAATCTGGTATTTGAAAATTTCAGACATGCTCAATGAATACCATAAAATAATTTACACATGTTCAGAGAGAGAGAGAGAGAGAGACGAGGAGGGAGGGGGTCTTGTGCAATGTGTTTTAGGGGCGGGTGGGGAGAAAGTGAGAGAGATGTCTCTTTTTTTCCTTAAAAATAGAAAGACTAAAATACCCTTAAAATTGATGGAAAATTGGATGGTATTAAAGTCAGATAACAAATCATGGATTTTGAAAAATTAAGATAAAAATTTTTCTTTAATGTGACAAATTGAAATTGAGGTATAAGTTCATGTAACATTTCTACAAAAATCCCTAAAAATAAATAATGAAGAAAAAAAAAACCTTTTGAAGCAAGAGAAAGAGTGGTTTTTTTAAAAAAAAAAACCACAAGGTGTGGTACGGTTGGCAAACTACCACCTCTAGCTAGGGGACTGCTTGGTGCCACACTGGCAAGGGTTCGAAACCAGTTGGAAACACTTTGTGGCCAGAGACAAGCCAAATACTGAGTGGGGATTAATCCCACCCTTTGGATGTGGAGCACCTCGTGATATGTACCCAAAAAAAAGAGTGGTTTTTTGCAAAAATATTTGTCAATGAAATTGATTAAGTTATAATGTTACCCCTTTTAATAATAAATTTTTTAATGAAAATCATTTTTTTGCTTAAAGAAAGGCATTTCAATAGAATTTAGTAAACATAACTCACGTATATATCATTTCAAACAAAATACAAACTATCTTTTGGCCGGTCAACAATGTTGTCGAATTCATGATAACACTTTGTCAAATAAACTAGTTGCAGGGAAGATTGAGCTTCATTCCCAACTATTTTTTTTGCTCTTTTTGACTTAGAGATGCTGAAGAAGATGACCATGCGGGCAGCAAGTGCTGCTGCTGCTGCTTCGTCTTCTTCTTACTGCTGCAGCTGTAGCAGCAGATGTATGAATTGTATTCATTCACTCTAACTCCACTCTTCTAGTTTTCGTCAACGATTACTTTGCTTTCTTTCACTCACAACCTTCTAAACCAATCAAATCTACAAGAACACAACTAGACCAGCCAGTGAGAAGCTTCCCCAAAATCACTAGTCTTCAGGATGCTTTCAACGTGGACGGAATGCTTCATATGTGTCCTCTGACTTCTGTTGTTCGTTTCAATCAAATCTTGGGTCAAGTTGCGAAATTGAGACATTATTCGGCCGTCATATCTTTGTACTATCAAATGGGGCGGAGCTAGAATTGTAAAGTTGAGGGGGCCGAAATAAAAAATACAAGTAATAAATTACACAAGTATTCAATGGATACATGTTTAGAACTAAATATTTCTAATTTAGTCATGTCTAATTTGCTTTAGTGGGAATTTTAACTTAAATTATAAGTTGTTTATTACTAGTTCTATAAATTATATATAATATAATAGAGATAAAAAATCTGGGGTGGCCAGGACCACTCCAAGCCTAGAGTGGCTCCACCACTGGGTGTGTCGGGAATTGAACCTGATGGTTAAATTCTAAACATTCTCATTAATTGCCATTGTCATTCGAATCAAATGGGGTCTAGTTTATTTGTCTTGGAAAATTCTTCAAACTTGGTCTTGAACCAAATGTCATAATCTTTAACACCCTAATCAACGGATTTATTTTTGAGAATAGAATGGCTCAGGCGGCAGCACTTTTCAACAAAATGCTGAATGCATGTAATTGTAAGCCAGATGTGGTTACTTTCAGCACACTAATAAAGGGTTTTTGCATGATGGGTAACAACAGTTCAGCTATCCAGTTGTTTAGGAAGATGGAGGAAGGAACTTGTAAGCCTAACGTAGTTGGCTATAAGACGATCATTGACAATCTTTGTAAGTATACCCCATGAATTAACAACAGATCAGCCATTTTACCCCATGACCTATGACACTTCTTGAAATTAACCCCCTGAATTAAAAAATAGCAAATTTAATCATTGAAGAAAAACAAATAGCCAATTTCAACTCCGCCGTTAGATTTTATCACATTTCATCTACTATTCCGTCTAAAAATCCACGTGTCATTTATGCAACTTACTGTTTGAATTTATTATTATTATTAAAAACTTTAAAACACAATAATAATAACAAAAATCTGAAAACTAAAAAACGAAAAATCCCAACCCATCACCCACCCACCTCGAGACCCTAGCCGCCACCCACAGCCACCCCTCTCTCTCCTTTCCATCCTCATCTCTCCAAGGTCTTTTCTCACCCCCAGCCCAAATTTCTCACAGAAATTGCATTAGCACCAGTTTGCTGAGGGATGCAGACATCCCTTTCGAGAACCCAACCATATGCTCCAACCAAAAGCTTCCTCATGGTCTAGATCCATGGCGAAATCTCTCAATTCAACGACATGGCCAATCCCATCACTCATCTCTCACCCCTGAATCTCTCCCATGGCTCCATCGCTCCATCGCGTTCCTCCCATGGATCATTCCTTTAGAACTTGAGATAATTAGAAATTTTAAAAAAAAATTTAATAAAAAAACAGAAAAATCCCAACCTACTCTCAACTCTGAAACCACCTGCAACAACGAAATCCCGATTGTGGAGGGAGATTGGGAAGACGCTAGACATTTTGACGGTGAGTGAAAACTTGTGCCTCATGTCCTCCTTCCCCTAACTTTTATCTCTTGGATTGGATCTAATAGAGAATACAACGGAGTTGGAAAATTTTGGTTCCTTTTTTTAAAATGAATTATTTATTATTTATTTTCTTTTTGTTTGATTGATTTTTTACTCAAAATTACAAGTTTACTCTTACAGTTAACGGAAAATTAGATGAAATTCACAAAACTTAATAGCAAGGGCTAAATTGGCTATTTTAATTCATTTGGGTGTTAAATTGGCTGACTTTTTAATTCAGGGGTTAAGTTCGATTAGGGTTTTAATTTGGGGGGTGTACGACAATTTACTCTTTTAGAAATGATGAGCAGGGGCGGACGCAAAGAGGGACAAATGGGGTCAATTGGGAATTGCAGTGGGGAAGGAATGGTGTGACCCCATGGCTGGCTGGTGTGTGACCCCATGGCGCACACCAAGTGCTCGATGAAATGCCTAGCAGAGGAAGAAGAAGAAGCTTGCGCAGGCTGCGCCTGCCTTGCGCTCGCATGAGCTTTTGTTTTTTGTTTTTGTTTTTTTTTAAAACCGCCTGGCCAAAACGACATTGTTTTGGTCCAAGCGTGTTAATTTTTTTTTTAAAAAACCTAGCTTCAAAACGACGTCGTTTTGAGCCAGGTTTTTTTTTAAAAAAAAAACAAAGAACCCCAGCCCATCTACCCGATTCTTCTTCCTCCCAACAGCATCAGTTCTTCCCAAAACCTAATTTTTTTTCCTTCAAAATTCCCTCTCTTCTAAAAACCTAACTAATCCCCAACCTCCACCCCACTACCGTCGCCAACCACGTCTTGCCGCCGCTGCCATTCCCATTGCTTCTCATCAAATCAAGTGAGTTCTAATTTTACATATATTATTTTGGGCTTTGGATAATTTTAAGGAAATTGATATATCTTTCATGAATTATAATTTATTGGTATGGTATGTTATTGATTTTCTTATTGGATTAGAAATTATATTAATTGATTGATTTTATTATTGAATTAGAATTTGTTTGATATTGATTGATTTTATTATTTGGATTAGAATTTGTTTGATATTTTAGTAGAGTTTATATTGATTGATATTATTATTTGGATTAGATTAGTCTTTATAATTGATGGGTTTAATTAATTTATGTGTAGAAAAAATTAATGTTGTTGATTCAATATATTAATTAATTAATTCAATATAGATTAGTCTTTATGATTTCCCTCTCTAATATATTTAATTAATTGATTCAATATATTAATGTTGTTGTGTGGGTTTATAATTGATGGATTTAATTAATTTATGTGTAGAAAAAATTATCATGGAACAATTTTTTAAGAGAAAAGTAACTATGGATAGTGAGTCTAATCCGGGTAGTTCTAGTGCAAGAGCAAGACCTATTGAATTGTTTATATTGCAAGATAGCTTGGTTGTATATTGAAAGAGATGTTTTTACTTGTATTGATAACGAAGTTATAATGCAACGTTTTCAAAACATGAAAACTCGTCGTGGACAATTGTAACTTGTATTTTTTAGTGTTAGTTTCTTCTTGACAAAATTTCAAGACTTTACACTTTGACCCCATGGCGACACAATCCTGCGTCCGCCACTGATGATGAGCAAGGGTATTGCTCCAGATGTTATTACCTATAACTGTTTGATGAATGGAGTTTGCAAATTAGGTCAGTGGAAAGAAGCTACAAGATTGTTGAATGAAATGGTAAGTAGAAGTATCCTTCCAAATGTGTGCACGTTTAGTGTCCAGGTAGACACACTTTGTAAAGAGGGGATGTTTGGGGAAGCAAAAACCGTGCTCAAAATGATGATTGAAAGAGATGTTGAACCTAATGCAATTACCTACAATTCACTTGGTTACTGTTGCAAGGAAGAATGGACTAGGCGAAAAATGTTTTTGAACTAATGCTTAGCAAGGGCTCCATGGTTGATGCTATTTGTTATAGCACATTGATAAATGGATATTGGAAGCATAAAATGATGGATGAGCCATGATGCTTCTTCGGGAAATGTCTCGTAAGGGACTGGTTCCAAATACCGTTACTTATAGCACTCTTGGGGACGGTTGTTGCAAAGTGGGGAAAATATGTGATGCACACAAGTTGTTCTCTGAGATGGAAGCTTGTGGCCAACTTCCTGATGTTCAAACATATGCTATTCTAATGGATGGCCTGTGTAAAAACCAACAACTATCTACAGCAATCCAATTGTTTGAAGAGATGGAAGGCAAGAAGTTGGATGTAAATATTGTGATTTACAATATTCTTATTGAAGGTTTGTGCATAGCTGAAAAAATTGAATCTGCAAGGGATCTCTTTTGTGGTTTATCATCAAAAGGGCTTCGACTGGATGTAAGGACATATACCATAATGATTAATGGACTCTGTATTAGGGGCCTAATAAGTGAAGCAGAAAAGCTGCTCATCGAAATGGAAGAGAAAGGTTGTTCTCCAAATGGTTAGACCTACAACGTAATTATTCGAGGGTTTATCAATAACAATGGGACAGTAAGGGCGATGAAACTTATTCGACAAATGGTGGAGAAGGGTTTCTCTGCAGATGCTTCAACTACAGAATTGATAGTTGATTTGTTGTGCAAAGATAAAGTAGATTCCGCATTGTGGCCATTGATACAAAAAGAGAAATATGAACTTAATTTGCCTCGGTTAAAGTTGAAGAGATCTTCTGACCATCACAATAAACGTTGAAGCTCTTCCATCACCTCTGGCAACCATGGATGTGTTACATCTGTTATCTCTCAATCCATCATGTGATATCCCCCAATATCAGCGTTTGATTAAGGGAGCCTTCTACAACTTCTTTTTAATATTGTTGATTTGTAATAATTTTGTGAAGGACATGGTGAAATTTGCTAACCCTTGATTGGGTATGAATTCTCGTTTGAGAGTGATTCGAGGGCATCATCACTTATGGATAGAAGCACCTCTTACGTGAGAAGTGATTTTCCATAGAAGTGATTATTTGCCCATCCAAAATCACTCACAAACACGTCCTTCGGTGGTGAAGCGAAGTTATATTGTGTTTGATTTTGAGTTTGGCTTTTCTGGTCAGGGCCTCTGAAGTTGAGACTTGTTTTAATTGATTTGCTGATTCATGGGGATTTCACTAATAAACTCATTTTAACATAACATAATATGCAAAAGGCTTTATAAAGTCTATTTGGAGTAAAAACCCAAAACTAGCCACTTGTTGTTTTCAAATTGGTTCTTATAAAATTTTAACACACTAAGAACTAATTAGAAAATGACAAATGAAAGTGACTAGTTTTGGATCTCTCTAAATAGGCTCTATATGAATTTTTGTATAATATATTAATATCCTAAAATGAGTTTTTGAATAAATATCTATTGATTGATTCATCAGTCAATCAAATTTTCCGATGAAGCCGAATTTTTACAAATGCTAATATTAGCCAAAAAGCAAAGAATGGTTGGGAAACCTCGGAAATGGACACAATAATGTTGATGGCGGTTTGGATGGACAAGGATGATGTTTGCCATCATGGAATTATTCATTGCCCGTTAATAAATACGAGGTTCTCTAATGATATTCTGAACGAAAATAAAATGAGGGGTTTTTTTTTAGGTCATGCTAGGGAGACCAACTTTAGAATACCAACTTGTGTATCATCTCTCTAATAGAAGTGGAATCCACCAATACAATGGATCTCAAGCTCTATTAGAGAGATTGTACACAAATTGGTATCTAAAATTGGTCTCCCTATCATTTTCCTTTTTTTTTTGTCATTTCACAAAATGAAAAGAAACCAAAGAAACCCCATGGATATACCATGCCTGCAATCTAAACCAAATGCATAAACAACCCAAATATCGGATCGGCCATATTGCTCAATGTACATTATGAACTGCTTTTCTTTTTCTTTTTCTTTTTCTTTTTTTTAGCATAATCTACACATATAAGACCCAAAAAAATTATTTAAGGAAGGCAGAACCATATATAGATAGCCACCTATACCAACCCATGATGAGCCTCAAACGAGACTAAATTTCTACTCTACATTTCCTGATAGAATCAATATATATATATATATATCCAAAAATACTGCACCTTCAATGTATAACACACTCCTTGGCTTAGAAGGGCAAGGCGATCAGATGCCTGCAAAACATATCAATTTTCTACTCTGTCAGAAACCCACAGGATGGATGCCAAAGTACAGCAAATGTATACATTAAACCTTAGAATATATAATATTTTAACATTTCAAGGTTAAAGGGTGCCAGTTTCTCTATTTGAAGCTATCACCCTCATGCTTCTTGACTGAAGGGCTTTGAACTCAAACTATCTAATGTAATCCTTCCATCCATCAGAAAGATGTACATTTTCGTTCCCTTTTTTTTTTTTTTTTTTTTTTCCAATATAGAGCATATCACTGGATTACATGGAAAGACAAAAGTCAAAAGAAAGTACATCTTCTATTGATGTAACTGTTAAACTCAAGATCCCTATTTCAGATTACTTCTTATAAAGGAGAAAAGACAACTTTATATAACAATGAACTTTCAACTTATATTGCATAACATACCTTGATCATATTTTAAATATTAAAAAAATAAAACATTTTTTTTTTTAGGATCTTTCCTATGGAGAGGGGCAATAGTATACTAAACTCACACATACTACACGGATCTTAGGACTCGAACCCAGGACCTTGCCTGAGGGAGTAAATACTCCAAATCACTACACTAGTTGTATATATATATATATATTATTACTATTTAAGAAACCATAAAGATGTGTAAAAAAAACAGGAGAAGGGACGAAAAGGGTAAACGCTATAATCAATTGAACCCAAAATAGGTGGGGAAAAAACACGACTAGAAGTGCACCATTAGCTGATTTTTATAATGCTACTACACAGGAAGCCACAGTTCCATTATATGTCATGTGATCTAACCTAATAAGTATGCAAGAATATGAAAAATAAACAATTCAATTTAAAAGAGTAAATTTCCAACACCTAAACACAAAAGAGAGCAACTGCATATGGGAGAGTGAATAATGCTATTGAAAACTACCTGAAGAAAACCTCATAGTAAGCTTGCACTCAAGAGCCCAACTGTCCTTTCTCTCCCAAACGTTTCATCATCAAAATCTTCATTCGTGGAATTTTCCTGACATAGCAATTTGTTTTCTCGCATTGGATTCAAGCTCAGACCCTCCTCCCAAGGCATTGTATCATCTTGGTGTATTTCATCTTGTTCAGACCCGTGATTGGTATCAACATTATCCTCCACATCTTGTCTCACATCATCCAAACGTGATGATGGCTCGACATTGAGATCAGAGCACAAATCATATCCAGTTTGTTCCCCAGTCCCATGATAAGCCACTGTTACTGCTCCTTGGTCAGGTTGCTCAGCAGAATCCTTTTTCTGCCTCTTCCATTTCTTTGTAGATGAAGTACCGTCATCCTCAAAATCTTCTTCTTCTCTTTCTCTATGCAAATAAACCCATAATTTTCTTTCTCCATCAAATTGCACACAAGGATCACGCTCATAATGCAAACGGTCCAGGGCTCCACTAACAACTTGATTAACTTGTGCATCAGACACATCTTCAACAATGTACTGAGAATCTCTTATCAAAGTACAAACATCTGCTCTGGTGCCAATACTTCCAGGCAATCTTGCAGCTGCATCTCTCACAAGACAAAGAATTGTAACATGTGGCGGTCGATCACGTTTCAGCATAAAGTGATCTCGAGCTTTTGATGTTGGCTTACCACCACACCGTCTTAATGGGGCAACAATGGATTTTTTACCATCAGCTGCTGTGTAAGAGAAGGCCCTGTCTGGAATTGAATACCTGAGAACTTCCTCCTTGCGGAAATAAGCCCTCACTTCTTCCGAACTTGGGTTAATGGTGTTAAGACTCTTTTGAGCTCTTAGGTCCCTGAACCGTTCTTTCTCATCCAGGTTGAGCTGCATCAACTCCAAGGGCGGTTCCGGAAGAATTCCGATTTGTTGAAGGGTCTCTTGCCCACATTTTAGCCAATTAGCAAACGAATCAACCAACTTGACAAGCATTTTGTGAGGAAGACCCCACGCTTCAGGAGATGTCACCTCATCACTGGTGTCATGATCTGATGAACCATGAGAAACTGGACCAGTCCATGACCAGCTTTTTGTAGCTTTTTCATAGGCAGCCAGTGTCTTCCAACCCTTTGCTCCTAAAGGTGCTGTTTTCGAAGAAAATATCTTTAGAACTCCTCTCACCAGATCCTGAAGTGGCTCTTGTGTCTCAAGAATACAAGGATCTGCTGGATTCGATCTAACACGGTTCACAATCTCCTGAACTGTTAGAGAAGGCATATTCACTTCTCCAGCAAGCTCTGAGTTATTGGCATCCACCTTTTGACGAGAAAGAACCCCATTGACACAGCCCTCCTGATTTTTGTTCTGTTCATCTACAGGTCCCCCAACATCAAAAGCATCTTCCGAAAGTGGAGTGATCATTGCCAAGCGAACAGCTGAAAGAAGATGTACAATTGAGAATGAGAAGCCAGTATGAACTGTAGGTGTAATTGGAATAAATGGTTTTTTCTGGGGCTTGGTTTCCGGCTCCATATCTGTTGCTCCCATTTCTGTAGTTGGTGGATCAGAAATTTCTACATCTGAGCTGACATTGTCATTCTCCACCTTCCTCTTTGCCTTTTGTTTCAAGGAATTAGAATCAACACTACGTTGCAAATGGTTAGACTGTAAGTCACCATCGTCATCTCCTCTACCAGTATCTGAATCCTCCTTTCCTTTCCGCTTCTTTGTCATCAAATTGCACCCTAATAGTGGGACCTCAATTCGTTCATGGCGATCACCCCCATATGCTTCAGTGTTCTGACCTTTCTTCCTGAATCTACCTTGTCCACTACCATTAGCCAGCGATCGCATTTCAAGCGAGTCATCCTCCTCATCAACAAAATAACATGACTGTGGTACAGAATGATCATGGCCAACTTCTCTTTTCTGCTTAGGGTAGGTCTTCCATGAAGGTATGCGCAACCTTTCACCAGCTTCCCCTTCAAATTGGGCATTCTTGCCCAATTTGTAGATTTGTTTCTGTTCATCATAATCATCATCCTCATCATGAAATTTACCCAAGCCCGAGATATGGCGTTCTTCCAAAACTCTGGTCGAAGTGTTATGCATGGGACTATTGTCTCGCATCTTACCCTTTTGTTTTGCTTTGGAAGAAAAGTTCTCTAGACTACGCATATGTCCTCGTTCAACAAAACCACCCATCCTGTTGGTGGGGTAACTGATCCCATCAAGGGTCCGTAAACTATCTTTCGCCTCCTTCTTCACATATTTGCCCCTTTTTGCATCTAGAGCAGGCTTCAACAAAGAAGATGGTGAAGCCTCCATAACACCACTGGGATAAGCCAGCTTACTCCTCAACAAGGGGTTGCTATCCTCATCATCTTCAAATTGCTCTGATGAGTCTGATTCTGTATCTTCATTTTTAACAAACATTCTATTACTTTTCAATGCCGCCATGTCTGATCCTCCATTTTGTACTCTATTCCCCCTTATCTTCTCTTGAAATGGTTTTGCTCTAAATTCCGAAGATAAAAATCTATCATTCATCAGTGGTGGGGAAGCTCTATATGATTTGTAATTTAAATCAGGAGACTCCCCCCCAATCTTCCATTTCTTGCTCCTAACATTCCAGTCATCCGCTCTTAAGGGCGAATCCATAGGAAAAGTCTCCCCTTCATTCCTGTTATGCCAGAATAGTTCTGCGCGATCTGACAAGTCAGGTCGATCTCCTCTTAGTGATGGTTGTGGAAGTCTGCTTTTCAAGGACTTCATCTGATCCCCAACTGCATATCGCTGAACATTTTCTGGATACTTGGCCTTTTTACCAAAATCATAGGGGGTCCTCAAGTTAGGAGGCTTTGCTGTTATTACCTTTGACTCTGAAAAAGGGTTTGCATTGCGGTTCCTACCATAGGCATGTACATCAGTCTTTGAGGAGACAGGCACACCCAGCAAGGTGTCAGTGATTAATTCATCACCTCTTAATAGGTCCAGCTTCTTTCCCACTTTGAAAACACCAGACTTGTCCATCAAGCTACTACGAGATACACTTCTATCTCGCTGGACACCAATTCCATATGTTGTGTCTTCAACATCATCACCACTTATCAACTGATCCCTCATTCTCAGTGTTGCCCTGGAATCATACCTGCCGGCCTTAATCCGCTGAGGAAGAGCAACTGCTGAACTGTATGGTCCAGAATGGCTTGCTAGCTCTTTTGCTGAAGAAGTCTTTGACCCAGCCATCTTCAGTATACCTTTTGGATTCTGCTTCCCATATTTTGCCAGTTCCATAGCCGATGACCGCCCTCTTGATGCCAAATCCACATTTGTACCCACCCCGTATGGAGAGTAACGAGCAATTTTCTGTGCAACTTTCCTGTCCTTGATCTTGTTGATCTGTAAACCTTCACCCGACTCCCTTTCTGATGAGTCAGTCTCCATATCTTCCATCTTCTCACCCATCAAACTCTTCTGGATATTCAACACCCGGAGCCTCTCCTCAATACTATATCCCTTGCAATCAAGCCAAGCATCCCTTATCTGACAGAGATTACTAACCATATTATTCTGACGCTTCCTCAAAAGATTGTAGTGTTGCCGTTTCTGAAAGAAATTCAAACCCTCCCGGTAAAGAGCAACTCTCGGTTCGCACAAACCTCCCTTCAACATATCAAACAACTTCTTAACAGGGCTCCCAAAATGGAAGTTACAACCTGTAAAAAGCTCTTTCAAGGTAATCATAAAGGTCTCCTGGTCCATATCAGGTAGATACTTGGTGAGGCCAAACTGCTCCTCCTCACTCAAGCACTCATTCCATACATCCACTGACAATATATCTTCAAGACTTGGAAGATCATACAGCTCAAAAGGAATGCTGCAAGTCTGACTCCCAACTTGGCAAAACTCCACACCAGTTTCCCCCAATTCCAACAAATCAAAGTCATCAGACCCCGCCCCAGAGTCCGCATCATCAAATTCATCATCATCATCAGATTCAGCAGCAGAGCTACGCTGTTGTAGCTCATCCTCGTCACTAGACATACTCTTCCTACTACCGGGAGAAAACTCTGAATCAAACCTCGAAACCTTGAAGTTGTTCTTCTCAATCGCCATGAATTCTAACAACCAAAACCCAACCCGCCAAAAACAAACAGACTCACAAAATTTACAATAGAACCACCTCCAAATTCACCGAATCCCCAAATTTCAAACCATCACCGAATCAAAACCCTAATTCAAACAACAAAAACGAAAACCTCAAAATTTGCGACTACCAAAAAGAAAAATATATAAAAATCGAAGCAAAAGCAACGAGATTCTCAAACGAAACCAAAACTTAACCTAATATAAATAAAATTACAAGGACTGAGATTTGAACGAAGAATAGTAGAATACCTGGGACAAGCTTCAATGAGGAAATTGACCAGCAGAGCACGACGTCCGCGACATGAAAGGTTCGAGAATTTAAAGATTCGTAGAGCGAGCGAGAGAGAGGAAAGAGAGGTTGTGTTTGGGTGAAAGATGAAACCCTAAGGCTGGAGTTAAAGACGAAGCGGTTATGTTATGTAAATATATAATAAAATTATTATATAGATGTATGTGTGTGTGTAGGAGAGGTCGCAGTGGGGATGAAGAAGACGATGGTGACGTGGGGGAAAGTGCGCCGTCTGATTTCGCGAGGAGGAAGATGGAGAGCGAAATGACGAAAAGGGGCACCGAGCGGGAAAGAGAAGCGTAAGCGTGTGTGTGCAGCGCAGAGGTAGAGAAAAGAAAGAGAAGAGGAAGGAAAGCAACAGCAGCCAACAGAGGGAGAGCGAGTTCACTCAGTGAGTCCAATGACCGTTGCGACTTGCGAGCCATGGTCTTCTTTCTTGCCTGGCTTGAGGGGCTGGCCCAAGTTTTGGAAAAATCCCGGCCGGGCCGTTTTTTGCATCCGTGACCCACTTGCCTCTTACGACGTCGTCTGGTCATTTTTTCCTTTTTAATTTGCAGATGGATAAACTCTAAAAACTGAGTGTTGCTATTTTCACCCCCTTGGCTTATTTTCTCACCCACCTTATTTTCCCACCTACCATATAAATTTGAAAAATCACAAACCTATCTTTCCACCCACCATTATTCCTAAAATACCCTTGTTAAGGCCCAAAAAATCCAAGGCTGGGCCCAAATATATTTCTAGCCTAATACAACACTTAACCGAGAAAGAAGCCCGATTGGAGTACGCTAGAGTTCGTCGTATGTACTCCATAAGTTATAGTCCACATGCCACGCCAAGCAAACATGCAACACCAAGCGGAAAATCCTTATTTTCGCATCAAGCCACGCAACAAGCTTAAGTGGGCCCAAGCCACGCAAATGCCTGGGGCTTGCTGAGTAGGTTGTGGTATGGATGGTTACGAGCGTTCATGAGGCCCATTGATGGTCCAAGGAATGGAGGTTTTGGGCTGCTTGGGAGCACCAGAACCCATGCCCATTTTTTGAGCCCAATCACATGGGTAAGCATGAGAGAGAAGCAACCCATCACCTTAGAAAAATAGCCTAGCCCATAGAAAAGTATTCCAGCACCTCCAAAATATCCCAAAGATCTCCAGCACATGGTAAAAGCCTAAATCCAAGACAAGCCATCATTAGAACCAAGGGGAAACACATGGCTGCTGGAAATGAAACACCATTTGGATCAACAGTCTTTACCTATCATTTCCTCTCCAAGCTCTGATAAGACAAGACCACGATAGAAAACCAAGGGATATTTGTGTGCAGGCTGCTGGGAGGCTCCAGTACATGGCCAGAGGCAAAACCCAAGGCAAACCGTCCAAAAACCATGGGATATTAGCACGCACAAATTGCTAGGAGGAAGTAGAACACCCTTCAGACCATCACCCTTCTGACCAACGCTGTTACCCGTGTCTTGCCTCAACCAGCTCGTGCCAGAAATTAGGGAAAAGAAAATGGAGAAGAAGACTTAGCAAAATTAGGGAGAACCAGCTGTGGTCTCTTGGGAATGAGGATTTTCCAGCGCCTATAAGAAGAGGCACCCTCTACCCAGCAAACACAACTCATCCAGAGCAAAGCAACGCATCCAGAGAGAGCAAGCATCAACTCTCACCTCTGGAACTCTTCGATTTCAAGCTCTGCTATTTCGTTCCTTCCCATTTGCTCTTCTAGCAAGCCATTCCAGAGCTTGACAAAGCTTTCGTCAAGCTGCCGGAAAATTACTCAAACCACCCACTTTTCCTCCCTCATATTCCCTTAACAAATCTGCCCAAAAATCCCTCTCCCCTTACTTTAAACCTCTGTTTCTCATAGGAAATCCAAGCTCTCTCTCTCTCATGCTAAACTTACGAATGCTCAGCTCCCATGCCACAAGCTTCTCATGTCAAGCCATAGTTTTGATTTGTAAGCAACTATTGGTTTCGTGTGTGAAGGAAGCCAAGGTGTTTCCTAAGGTTCCACGAACCTTTCGAAGCGCTCTTGGGGCCTGGTTCTTGAACTCAGGCACAAGGGCAACTATCTCCATTTGCTCTTTACGGCAGCCGGGCCCATTCGTCCACTGGAACGAAAAGACCCCTACAACCCTTTAATTGTATTTCCATATTTGCTATTACAAAAAAAAAAAAAAAAAAATTTATATTCCATCCCCGCCCCAAGTCACCCTCCACCCCCAACCCCTCCTCTAACGAAAACCCCACAATCAACAACATGACCATCACACCCACAACCACCTCTCCTCCCATCCGCAGCTACCCCCACCTCCCACCCTCGCCACCAATTTGATTTTCCCACCCCACTCTTCCTTTGCTACTTATCCTATTCACCGTGCCTTTGCACTAGCTTGTTGGGCTCAACCCCAACTTTATGGCCTTCTTTCATTTTCTGCTTTTGATATGGTTGATATTATACACTGCGAATTCAGTGGTGGTGTGTTTCAACGCACTTGTGCCAAATTTCATTGTGGGAAACTTCGTCATCACCGGCGTCATGGATCGTTCTTTGGGGATGATGGTTGTGTTGAGAAATTGCAGGGAGGGTGGGTGGGATATAAGGGCAGAGACGATGGAGAAGGGAGGAAGGGAGGAAGAGATGGTGGGTTCTTCCAAATGGTTTTGAATATTGGGTAAAGGGACGGACAATGGGTTGTGCTAACGGCGGTTAGGTGTTTGGTGGCTTGGGTATGAAGGTGGGTGTGGGTTTCAAAAAAAAAAAGAGTGTGGGTGCGTGTTAGAGAGACAGATAGAGTGTAAATTTGTCCTAATAAGTCATTTTACAAAGGGTTAAATTTATCTTTAAAATTTTAAAGATAAAGTGGGTGGAAAAATAGGACATGTTGGTGGAAATAGTAGCACTCTAAAAACTGCATGCAAGAACTTGGCCGCTGTAAATGTGAACCCAGCATGGTAACATAACTTCCCTTCCACTTAGAAAGAAAAGAAAATAAAAAGATTAAACCTTAGGATTAGGCACGTTTTAAAAATTATTTTTTTAAAAATGAATTTGCTAATAATATAAAAAATATAAAATATATATAATGCATTTAGCAATAAAATTTTAAACAATGTTCTTTAAAAATGTATATAAACACTCAAATAAAAAGAGTTAGGTTTGACAAACGAAAAATAAAATGAAAGGAGTTTGGATTAGATTTTCATTATCATACGCATTGTAGGGAATAAATACGTTCGATGTCTGGAAAGACCTTTGTAGCCTGAAACTAAGATCAAAAGACAATCAAAGTCCTTTATCACACCCAGGAGAGGCCCTAAGGGCACTTCCAGCAGTGAAACCCTTACCATGGCAAGGGGGGAGCTAGGGTAGCTACTATTCATGTGAATAGTGGTTGTCCTTACAAAAAGCAATGTGTGCTTCCAGCAGTTGCCATGGCAAAGGGCAAACACTATTCATTTTTTTGTTTATTTTATTTTTTTACATGGGATTAATTTTAGTTGTATGTATGAAATTAATAATAATAAAATTGATAGGTATGTATTAAAAAATATTTCTGAATTTTTGGATTTTTAGATTTTTAAAATATTTTTACGTCATCGACGTCGCCAAGAAAATATCACGACGCGTCACTTTGCCCTGGCAGCAGCCAGGCTGGTGGGCCCAACACCTTGCCCGGGCAAGTGTACTGCTGGAACTTGATTTGGGCTCTTCCCCCAGCCCAGGCCCTAGAGTGCGGAAGTGGCCTAAGAGCAACTCCACTCGTGGAGGTGGGCTCGAGTGGGGGGGTTTGGGACAAAAATCGTTTCAGAAACAAAAGCTTGCCCGAGTAGGAGGTGGACCCCAGTAGACTGGACTAGCCTGGTGCCTAGGCAATGTGACGTCAGCGATATTTTTGTTGACGTCAGCGACGTAAAAAAATATTTTTAAAAATTTGAAAAAATCCAAAAAATTCAGAAATATTTTTTTAATACATACCTGACAATTTTATTATTATTAATTTCATACATACAACTAAAATGAATCCCATGGAAAAAATTAAAATGTGAATAGCAATGCCTAGCTCCCCGCAGAGAGAGAGAGAGAGAGAGAGAGGCGTGGAGAGAAGGATAAGAGAGAGACATACAGAACAGGGAGAGAGAGGCGTGGAGAGAAGGAGGAGATAAAGACATACGAAACAAGGAGGAGAGATAGAGAAAGCGTGGTGAGAGGGAGGAGAGAGGCATGGTGGGTTGTTAGACAAAAATTGAAAAGACAGATATATATATATATATTGTTTTTAATAATTTGGGTGTTTTTTGAGTTTTTCTTGAATTTGAGCTTTTTAAAATAGGGCTACCAAACAGGTTTTTTTTTTTGTTTTGGACTCAAATTCTGTTTTTGAGTTTAAAAAGTTGAATTCAAGTTGAATACCAAACGCCCCCTTAACCTTTTCATGTTTTACCAACCGGTACACAAACTCTCCTTCAAATTGTTATTAATTTTTATGCCTGTTTTGTTTTTTTGTTTTTTTGTTTTTTTAAAAACGATAGTAATTATTGATGAAACTTAACAAAGTAAAGCAGTCATAGTGACGAAGAAAGACCAACAAGTGGTGGATTCTTTGCTCAAGCTCACTACATAAAAAGTTGAGAATTTTTTAAGGTCGTATGCGCATTTTAAAATAAGCCAATAAGGTTGAAAGTGGCATAATGTTGTGACAATTATTTTGACCCAAGATGATATCATGATGTTAAGAGTCCAAGATTTCCAATGGTGGCAAGAAGTTATTTAAGACTTGGGGCTATGACCCACTGGTGTAGTGGTTTGAAATAATTGTTTATTCAGACACGGTTATGAGTTCGAGTTCTAACATCTGTGTAATGTGTGAGTTTAGTTTATTATCGCCCCTCCCAATAGAAAATGTCCTAAAAATAATAATAATAAATTGAAATGGCTCCACGTTGGTGTAACTTTATTGATGTTAATTTCCTATTATTAGACCAAGAACTAACAAAACAAACTGAACCTTCAATTACTTTTCCCTCCTTGCAACACCCATTTGACCCTTTCAGCTCTGTCTTCTCCGCACAACCCAGCAGCGCCTTCTTTCTCTGTCTTTCCCGTTACTCAGATCTTAAGGGACATGTAAATCTTTGAAGGTAATAATTTCATGGTGGCAATGTACCTCTCAGAAAATGATGACCAGCAAGACCCAAACAAAGGGATGCTTGAAATAATTGATATTGACCCCATGGTGGATGTACCTTTAAATAGCAATGATACAGGAGGCAATGTGACCAAAGGTTCCAATGAGACAACATTGAAGAGGAGCAACAGCAGTGTAAGGAAGAGAAATGGGGTTCAGGGAAGCAGTGATGGTGGCATGGGAGTTAGGGTGGAACCAGGAGGGAAAAAAGGGATTAAGAGCTTGCGATTTCTTGATAGGACCGCTACAGGGAAAGAAGGGGAGGCATGGAAGCAGATTGAGAGGCGGTTTAACCAATATGCAGGTGATGGTAGGCTCTCGAAGGATAAGTTTGGAGCCTGCATTGGTAATTGAGTCTTTTGATTATTTACACTTTTGTAAGTTGTTTTTTGTGTATTATGAAATGGGAGGAGGTTTAACCATTATTTACCCTTTTGTAAGTTGTTTCTTGTTGTATGTGAGTTTTAGAAGCTTTTGTTTTGTAGGAATGGGAGGAGATTCGAAGGACTTTGCCAGCGAATTGTATGATGCATTGGCCAGGAGGAGAAAAATATGTGCAGAAGATGGGATAACTCTTGAAGAATTGAGGTTGTTTCGGGAAGACATGACAAATGAAGACATGGAAGCTAGACTTCAGATATTCTTTGACATGTAAGGAAAACTCTTCTGTCTTAAGCTCACATGCTTCAACACAAACTAGAATAAGTAAAGCTGATGATTTTGTTAGGTGTGACAAGAATGGTGATGGGAAGCTCTCAGAGGAAGAGGTAACCGAGGTGAGGACAGAGACCCCGTTACATGTTCTTTCTCATTTTTTCCATGTTTGTGAATCAGATTTCTAAAATGTCTTATGGAAAAGGTCATAATTTTGAGTGCCTCCACAAACAAGCTGGCGAAGCTTAAGCAGCAAGCAGAGTCATATGCAGCTTTGATCATGGAAGAGCTTGATCCTGACCACCTTGGATATATAGAGGTGAAGATAATAGCTTGTTCATAGCTTTAGCTATTGCTTCTCACCTTCATCGTCTTCTTATATTCTATTATCACAGATGTGGCAGTTAGAAACTCTTCTGAGGGAAATGGTTGTGTCCGAAGAAAATCAAAAGTTGGGCAAGAGAACCCAAACCCTCACAAGAGCCATGATCCCCAGAAGATACAGAACTCCTGTTAGCAAATTCCTATCTACAACCGCAGAACATCTACATGAAAACTGGAAGAAAATATGGATTGTCACATTGTGGTTAGCAGTAAACATAGGCCTATTTACTTGGAAATATAAGCAATACCAGCAGAGAGGATTATATAAAATCATGGGTCAATGCCTCTGCTTTGCAAAGGGTTCTGCTGAGACTCTAAAGTTCAACATGGCTCTTGTTCTCATTCCAGTTTGTAGGGGAACTCTTACCATGCTGCGATCGACATTTCTTAGCCACTTAATCCCTTTTGATAACAATATCAATTTCCATAAGTTGATTGCACTTGGAATAACAATTGGGACTAGCATACATGCAGTCTTGCACCTAACTTGTGACTTCCCAAGATTAATATCATGCCCACAATATCAATTCTTTGACATTGCCGGGAAATATTTCTTTTATATGCAGCCAACTTACATGGACTTGGTTAACAGTATTGTAGGCTTAACCGGGATTCTGATGGTTATTCTTATGGCTTTTTCCTTCGTGCTTGCAACAAACGCAATGAGAAAAAATGTCAAGTTACCGTGGCCGCTCCACCTTTTGTCAGGGTTCAATTCCTTCTGGTATACACATCATTTGCTGGTATTGGTATTTATGCTCTTTGTTACACATGGTTATTTCCTAATTTTCACGGACGACTGGCGCAAGAAGACAGTATGTATACTACTTGATTGTGATCAATAAACTAGACAATTGTAAATAGACCTGTCATATGTGACATAATTTTGAGAAGCTTTTTATATATTTTCTTGCAGACATGGATGTATATCATGGCTCCAGTTTTACTGTACACAACTGAGAGACTTATTATATTCATTAACGAAATTAATCACCCTGTCTCTGTTGTTAAGGTCAGTACCAGAAACTTTCATCATTCACTAAAATATCTCGAAAACTTGATCAAATTCATCATGTTCCTGTGATACTTCAGGCAGTAATATACACAGGAAATGTTCTAGCTCTGTACATGAGCAAACCTCCTGGATTCAGGTACAAAAGTGGAATGTACCTCTTTGTGAAGTGTCCTGATATATCAAGTTTTGAATGGTAAGAAATCATATAGTTCCTGGTCATGATCAGAAACTGTAATATCTTTATACTTAAACACTTCACTCAACACAGGCATCCCTTCACCATCACTTCTGCCCCGGGAGATGACTACTTGAGTGTCCACATACGAAGCTTGGGAGACTGGACGACAGAGCTTAGAAACAGATTTGAAAAGGTGGTACATTTATATCAGTAGTATTGTGTAAACCATAATACGTATCAAACCTTATGTTCTATTTTATGGTTTCTAATATCATAGTCATACTAGTCTAATTTCTTAGGCTACTTGATAAATCATTTCTTTTAAATTTGTCTTGAACACACTCATCCTTTTGTCTCTTCTGCATATTTAATAAAAAATTTACAGGCCTGCAGTGAGCTTCAAAGTACACAAACTAGAAAGGGAAATCTTGTTAGGATTGAAACTAAAGCGAATTCAAACTTTCAGCATGACCAAGCAGGGTGAGCAGAATCTTAGCTTAAACAGCTTAACAATTTTCACTGTGGCATCATACATCAGTAAATGCTTCTTTTTTTGTGACAGATATCCAAGGATCCTCATAAAGGGACCTTATGGAGCCCCTGCTCAAAATTACAGAAAGTTTGACATCGTGTTGCTCATAGGTCTGGGAATTGGAGCAACTCCCTTCATCAGCATTATAAAAGATATCATAAACCAAATAAACCACAGATTTGCTTCTCCTTCTGTGAGTCAAGAACCAAAAGACTTAAATTTGTTGGAAATGTGATGTAAATGGTAACTAACACTTCAAATTAGTTAATTCATGCAGGATTCAGTTCACATCAATTTAGAAAAGTCCACAGAACCCCAATTAAACGGCCTTCCAAGAGCAGCTCGTAGAAAGAGTCCAGAAAGAGCATATTTTTATTGGGTAACAAGGGAACAAGCTTCCTTTGAATGGTTTAAAGGTGTCATGGATGACATTGCAGAGTGCGACCACAATGTGAGTTTCAAACTAAAAGTCAGATATATATTCGAATCTACCTCACTTGCTCATTCCTTCTTTAACATTTACATTTACTAACAAATGCTGCAGCATATGATAGAAATGCACAGCTACTTGACTAGCGTGTATGAAGAAGGAGACGCGCGGTCTGCTCTTATCGCCATGGTGCAGAAACTGCAACATGCTAAGAATGGAGTTGATGTTGTCTCCGAAAGCCGGGTACTCACTAGGCAACATTACCACACAAAAGCATTGTTAATGGAGTCACACTAGTTCTGTATTTCATTTCTGAAATTTAACTGTGGCAGATAAGAACACATTTTGCAAGGCCTAATTGGAGAAAGGTGTTTTCGGACTTGGCTGCCATACACCAATCTTCTAGAATAGGTAAGGCTAATTCTGATGTAAGTCTTGAAGCTACAAAGTTTTGGACATTTAAGCATAAGAGATGGTTCTGTTTCTCTTGTTTGTTGCAGGTGTCTTCTATTGTGGAAGTCCAACACTTACCAAAACACTAAGGCAGCTCTGCCTAGAATTTAGCTTAAATTCATCAACCCGCTTCCAATTCTACAAGGAGAACTTCTAGAATAGCTAGCTATCCACATTGCACTAATCCTTGTAGAAACACTACTCTTCTTTTTCTTTACATGCTCCTCTTGTTATTAACCATTGTACATTTAGAAGAAAAGGAAAATTATATACATTAATTATATACAAAAACTGAGAGCAAATTAATTAAAGTTTGCTGAAATTTCTTTTACTTCCCAATTAAAATTGTGGTTTCAATTCAATATTCCATCATCCTTGTAGCCATGGAGAGTCATCTAACAAGAAGTCAACCCAAACAAATGGTTAGGGCTGCTCAAAACAATTCAGATAACCGGTTAGTAAGTTAATGTGGCAAGACGTGAAATTTCTTGTTAGTGTCAATCAAACCCATTCGGACACGATTAACGGTTCTAAATAATAATCAAGCAACATAACATAATTTAAATATAACCCTAATGTTTCTTTTAATGAATGAAAAAACATATTTTCATAAATGTAATCTCTCATTGTCATTTGTCTTCATCGTGGTTTATCATAGAAGGTAATGATTATTGATTGACAGGGAGAGGTTTTCTTCACTCAGATTGAAGGTTCTTTTCATCACATAATTAAGTGTCTTTTTGCCACTGACTGTTTTATCTTTTGGGGTCATAGGCCTTATATCATTTTGTAGAGTCGTTTGGTCTATTTCATCACACACGCCCTTGTTCTAAATTCATTGTAGTATATTAGTATGACACAGCCGTTTGGAACATTGTGACCTAACAATCAAGGATTGTCGAATGGCCTTCAAATTTCTCAGTGACAATATTTTAATAAGCATGTGATATCCAGTATTTATTGCCATGCATTAATTACTAGCATTTTTTTTTTCTTTCAATTAGATTCATGTTAGCAGAGGTGGATTAGGCAAGTTGGCGTATTTAGAGCAGTTCCACCGTATCCCTTTTGTCATGCCAAAAGGGGGTTTATGTTCTAAAAACAAACTCCACCCCCATCCCCTTTTGCCATGACAAGAAGTGGGCCATGAAACTGGGCAAGCTCAAGGGCAAGACTTGTCTAGGCAAGTTGACATCATGATGACATTAGTGTGACATCAGCAACCAATTTAAATACCAAAAAAATTGGAAAAAAAAGACCAAAAAATTCATAAATTCATAAATAAAAAAATCTATGATACCTAGTCGTGTTCTTCACTTCCCACACCAACATCCATACAAATTCCTCTCCTTATATCCCATGTGAATAGTGATTGCCCTTGGGTTGACATGGCAATGTGTGGGAATGCATCAAAAAAAATTGCCAAGGTAGTCACTATTCATATGAATAGTATATGCCCTTATTCTTGCCTTTTGTCATGGCACCATAAGTGGAAGTGCTATGAGAGGGAGAAAAATATGGTTGCTAACAGTTTGCCTTTCACAAGGAAACAAAAAAATATTATAAAAAAATAATAAAAATAAAAAGTCTTTCAAAATTTAAACATAATAGCGGACAGAATGTGTTGCATTGCATTGACTTGTTTCGAAAGGTCCAAAAGACCAAGTAGATACCAAACACTAAAAAGCTGACTTGTACATCACTACATACATACATACATCAGTTCAAGTACGGGGTCTGGTTCTGGGTCTGGTTGTGCAATATGTCAGCTTTAAGCTTAAACACAAGAGACAAAGCCAATGCTAGCTCAATGCAATGCAAACAATTCTTCTAGCATTGCCAATAGTAATAATAGTACTTGTGGGGTTTTCTTTTTGAAAGGTTAAGGATAAATAATATACATAAATAAAAGGGCATTCCATTGATAGGCTGAAACTGAAAGCAACCCACCCTCCCTCTATAGGACCCATAAACCTACTACTACTCATTAGACAATTGAGATCTTTCATATCACAGAACAGAAGAAGAAGAGCCCAGAAAACACATAACAGAAACCAAGACACACACTAAACAAAGTCACCAGAGAGAGAGAGAGAGAGAGAGAGAGAGAGAGAGAAATGTATGCAGTAGAAGAAGTTGCCTTGGGTTTTGTTGGGATGGGGTTTTTAATAATTTGGTGTGGGGGTGGTGGGAGGAGAGAGAGGGTTGGATGATGAGGGTGAGGATTCTTCTTTGAGATTGGTGGCAGTGATAGGGAAGAGTTGAAGGGTCTTGAGGGGTTGTCTAGTCGTAGTTCTTGTACTAGTACTACAACATGGGGAGGGTGGGCCCACATCCTCCATCATCATCATCATCCAATCACGGCCGTACATACTCATCACGGACTTCTCCATCTCCACCCTCTGTGGGATCTCCATCTTCCACGCGTGGTTCATCAAGGCATCTTCAACTCCCACCTTCAAAGCCAAAAACAGAGTTCAAAGCCAAACATACAGAGAGCATTCACAGAAAATAAAAATAAATTCAGCAGCAAAATAAGATAACTTATATTTTCTGTATTTTTCATTAACTTGCATGGGCTGAGGGGAATTAATCCATGTATTTATGAGTAATTCTTCGATGTGATCATATTACTGTCATGTCTTGTTATCAATACATTCATATTATAATATGTGTATATTTATTTATCCTATATCGGCGTAATACTCACACTCAAGAATTTCTCTAAAATATGAACTCATCATTCACCACTGTCACTTGTCTTATAATTAACTTAAATACATTACTAACACCACATTAGCATGACATAGTATCGTGATTAATTATTGAAGCCCTACAATACAAAGACGAGCACAAGTTGATTTTACAGAAAAAGAAAAACGAAAAAATTAACAACAGTTTTGCCCTTCCCTGTACTTCCCCTTTCATATGGATATTTTTGTCCTATATACGATAAGTGGAGTGCTTTGAAATAATTTTGGAAGGGGGAAGACGTGTAGTTCTAACTTAGCCACTGAAAGAATTAAGCTAAAACAGTACTCAAAACCCAATGGTAGAAACAGAACTATGATATTACAAGAATGAAAAAAAGAAGAAAGAAGAATATTCCCTCTTTCCCCAAACTAGAACATCTCATCATTGTGTAAATAAAAAAGGAAACAATTAAATGAGAGAGATATATTATTTATAATATATAATTAATTAACCTGAGGAGGAGGAAGAAAGCCAGTTGATGAGTAGTTATGACAGTTGGAAAGTTGTTGAAGAGCAGAAGAAGAAGTAGGAGGGTTGAGATGATCAAGGTACCCAAGAAGGCTGTGCTGCTGCTGCTGGTGATGATGATGATAAGGGTAATTATGGTAATTATGGTAATTGTGGTGGTGATGATAGAGAAGTTGCTGTTGCTGCAGTTGCTTACAAAGCTTCCTCCTGAGCTTCTGCCTGTCCCTGGCCTTGTGGTTCTGGAACCAGTAAAATACATTTTTTCCCTCAATCTTGCCATAGAGGGAGAGCTGGGCAGTGATGTGTTGGATTTGAGAGGCATTAGGGGTTCTGATGCCAGCCCTGTACATCTCCTCAAGGATCATCAGTTGCTCTGGGGTTGGGCACCACCTTGATGATGAATTTGCTGCAGGAGACATTTTAAAAATTAGTTTCCCTAATTTCTTTGATGTTCTGGAGAGTGAATGGAATTGAGAAGGAAGGGAAGGTATAAATAGTGGTGAGGTTAAAGGAGAGAGAGAGAGAGAGAGAGAGAGAGAGAGAGAGAGAGAGAGAGAGAGGTTAAAAGAGAATAGTATGACGTACCAGGAGTGAACGTGGTCATGCTGATGCTACCCTGAGAGGGGCATTCAAGTGTAGGTTTCAGTCCTCGCAGAAAAACACACACACACACACACTCACTCACTCACAACTCACAGAGAGAGAGAGAGAGAGAGAGAGAGAGAGAGAGAGAGGGGTACTTGAATGATTATGTCATCATCAACACACAATATTTACTTTGTGTACAGAATGAAAAAGACACACCATGTATGTTGGATTCTTGAAGAAGAGAAAGCTAATTGCCTGGAGTAGAACTATAGATTTAATTCAGCCAATTTGCAATGGTGTGCGTGATGGACACTCTACTCAAATTCTTGGAAATTTTTTGCGTTGACAAACTAAAAATTGTTATGAAATTAGGAGACATTCTAAAAGGGGATTAATTTGAATGTTACGCATACAAACTCATAAGTATGAATGATTCACGTAAGGATTTCTAACTCAAGTGTTAGAGAGCATTTATTTATATGCAAAGCGAAATTTCTAATCCGCTCATTTGCAAACCAAAAAAAAAAACTTTGGTTAGTCATAATATATATACTTCTTTCGAATCGACAAATGTCATTCATACTAATTGTTATAAGATATAAATAATCTTTAACAAAGCTATAATCTATATCTTAATTGGACTAGATGATGGATTCTAGTACGGTCTAAATTTCGATTGAGAGATCTAATTGGATTAGGAGAGATACTCAGAGGATAAGCATCACTTGGAACCTTATTGACAATATTAAATCATCATTAACGCAAGTCATTACATGATTTAAAATTAACATGAACAATGTTATATTTATTGATCACATCGTTCATAGAAGTGAGACTCACAAGTACGTTTTACTTGAATTTAAATCTACATATGTATCTAAATCCAGAATTTGGTATATTAATGAGTATGTATAATGAAGTTAAAATTTGCACAAAGAGAACTCCATGCCAATCATGTCATAACCATGTTTTTGTAAAGAGCATGCATGCAGCTGGGAAGAATATTCTTATTTTCCAATTCTGAAAAAGAATCAAAGCATATGGAAAAATAGTTCAACTATAAATGACTTTCTCTAATTGTATCACCAGATTCTTTTTCTGGGGGGGGTTTCCAAGGCTAGTGTGAATTCTTTTTCACCTTTCCCTGCTGGCTTCCCAAACTGATTGAGCTACCATTAACCGACAATTCTCAATACTGTGGAAAACGTAAGCTCTCCATGCCACAAGAAGACATACAAAATAGACAACTAAAAGAGAAGCAGACATAAGAAATTCATAAATGCATACTGGTTTGATTCCCATGTGGTTTTCTTTGACTTTCTTGCCCTACTACTTCACTCTGACAACATTCCCATAATCCCAATACAGACAAATTCAATCAACAGTTTTTTTTTCTTTCTTCTGATGACAAAGTTAAAGTGAATGTGAATCATTTACCAAAAGATAAGTTTAATAGTGAATCTACACTACTTCTTTTTTATATATTAATATAGAATAACAATTCTTACTCCATATACTTCTCTAGCATTTCATTCTCGTCACGTTTACAACTTGAGTCTAAACTCAAGCGGCTTGTTTCTTTTTTATACGAGTCAACGTTTATATATATTTTTTTATTATTTAAAAAGTACAAAAAAGTTATAGAAGTCGGCGACTTGTTGGTCTCGAAATTTGTTGTTGCAACATCAAATCTAGAGGCGAGTATGTCGCCGACTAAAAGAAAGAGGGGGAGCATTGAGAACCCAATATGCACGCGAGACAGCTCCGAATTTTATTTGAAAGGGTAAAACTAAAATTCGAATCTTACCCCCGAAAAAAAAAACTAATGAATGGTGGAAGGCATTAGTTATTCACACTCTAATTAGGGAAATGAATAGGAAAGAAAAGCTCATTCAATTCTTCAATTGAATGCCCCGTTCCCCATTTTGTAGGAATTAATGGGCCCTACTTTGAGTGTGAATACCTAATGCCTTCCACCATTCATGCACAATCCTACAAAACAGACCCCATATCCCCATACTTTCTTCTTGGACCGATAATCAGATCTCCCTCGTTCTGTCTCCCTTTCCCTCAACTCCTGTCTCACTCTTCATTTAATTCACCCCATTGAGCAAGCTTCATATATAGTGCAAGTCAATGTCTCATCTTCTTAAAGAATTATGATATGATGATACCAGAATAGTATAGGCAGATACGAAAACCCAATTAAAGAGGTTTTCTTTTGATTTTGCAATTTTCAAATCCTTCATATCATGCACTCACGATTTCTCAAATTCAAACAATAATAAGAAAAGTAAAAAATAGTGATGTCTATAACGTATGCACAAATTGATATTATGATGTTTTCTTTTTCTTTTTATCTGAACCCAAGTTGTGTTATATATTAGTCTCTTGAATTGTTTAACCAAACTCCACAATTTTTTTATTAACCAAACTCCACATTTAAAACCAATGCACTAGAATGTGATTTCTCTGTACATGAAAAAACGCGGAGTAATGTTCATATAAAGCAAAATTGGAGGACATAAAGGCCAAACAGCACAATACAAGGCTCACATTCGTTTCAACTATTTCTGTAAGTGTTTGGCAGAAAATCTTAAAAGTGTTTGAGTCATAAAAATGATTTTTGGAGAAACACTTGCTAGGTGCATCTTTAGTAAAAATGTTTGGATTTGTAATAAAAATTTCAACGTGCTTCAAGTAAAAACGCTTATAAGCATAAATGCTTCTTACATGAAGTAGTTCTAAACATGCCTACAACATTATCTTCCATCGTAATCAAATTACAATTTTAATAGTTTTTCGAAGATGTGAAATTTAACTACAAAGGATCACATGTATTACTTTTGTAGCATTTTCATTTCTCAAAGCAATTAAAAACACTCAACAATTGCCCCCGAGAGCATCCCCGCGCGACAGCACCCAACTAACTATAAACAAACCTGAAAAGCATTTTTTCCACATTAATGATGTGTACAATATTAACTATCAGTCCCGATCTCTTGGACCCCTATCTAAGAGATTTGTGGTCACCCATCATTGGATTATATCCAATGGTTCACCCACTCTTGCACTTCTTTTATTAAAATAAATTTTGAGCCTTTAAATTTATATCCAAAGATGGATGACCACAAATCTTTTAAACTCTTGTAGTCCAAGAGATCGGAACTGTATTAACTATATAGCTAAGGCAAAATGAATGAGTTAGATAATTGTGCAAACACCAATATGCATGGTCACATTTATTTCTGAAGCATATTTATTAGAGGAGTGGCATGCCAGCAGATGTTTCTTATCAAAAAATAAAAGAAAAAGAACATGCATGCACTCATGCGCAGTAACTACTTGCCAGCAGCCCAGACAAGCTCTGGATGATTCGCAGTAAAAAAGTTAAATTATGAATTCAATTACTGCTGGGTGATGGGGTGGAAATCGAGAAAAAAACAAATTAATAAATATTATTTAAGGCCTACCATGTACTGATACGCGTACGCTTTGTGTAGTGAAAGGTCTACGCATATGTACAGGTTCTTCTACCGTACCGTACAACATAAATGAAGAAGTACTAGGCTAGCTAGCTACATAAATGTTGTTAAATAATTATTTATCAACTTCAAAAACTTGAGCTCTCAAGAAAGACACTGTTTGTCAAATAATTTTACTATAAAGTATTGATTTATAAACTAGCAAATTACAAACTAGTCACTTTTTTTTTTAAAATTCGTGACCGCTTTATACGCATCGTGTGTGTGACCAATTTATTGTATATTAAACTAATGAACTACCCTTATTTCTTCTACCCAGGAAATCAACACAGAAGTATGATAGAAAATTTAGAGTTAAGTAAATGATTCATGCAACCAAAGATACGATATCAGAGGCAGAGTTAGAATTTTAAGTTTAGGAGCCCAAAGTATAAATAGTTATATGCAATGGCCATGTTATTGTATATGTGATTGAAAATTTGGGAAGGCCAGGGCACTTGTGACCCATAGGTGGTTCCGGCTTTAAATACCGTGTTAAATAACCATTAAACTTTAAAAAAAAAGCTTTGAATAGTTAGAAGTTTTAAACAATGTTTATCAAGCTAATACCTATCACTGTCTTACTTTGGAGCTAGTCATAGTAAATTTGGGTTTATGTGCCTATCTTCATATAGGAGATTGAAGAAAGGTTTTTTATGATAGGGTTGGTAGGAAGGAGGAGCATATAGGAACAGATGGAGGGCTAGCTTAAGCAGTTAACTGGACTGTCTAGTCACTCATCATCTTCAGTACTTGGTCGATAGCAAAACATATAGTGGAGTAAATCAAGTCAAAAAAGAATCAGACAAAGCTTTGTCTGATCAAAGTTGATGGCGTTTGAGATTTTGCTTATTTATGGTAATTATTGTAGAGCTCAACTCATGCATGGATCACATTGATGAATAGTATGTGACTCATGACACCTCCTTGTGTCGTTGCAGCAATTGGTCATATCATGTCTCCTCTCACCCTCATCATTTCTTCATCATATCGTAAAAAGAATTAATAAAATATGTACCAAAGGGCTTGTGGATCTTTATGAGTCATAAGAGCAGTTTCTGAAGAAGCAGATTCAGAAAATTTCAAGTGTTTTTCCAAAAAGCAGTTGGATTTTTAAGCAGAAGCTGTTGAGCAAAAGTACTTTTTATAAAAGTCGTCTGCAATACAAGTAAAAAGAAGAAAAACAATACCAAAGTTCGTTGTAGTATTTTTGACGATTTAAATCGCAAAGGAGTTGAATTGGAAACAGAGAGAGAGAGAGAGAGAGAGAGAGAGAGAGAAAGAGTAGGTATAGTGGTGGCTTAAAAGGGTATAATATTTGCCCATATCTCAAAATACTGGCATTGATTGAGTGAGGCAGTGAACATATATATTTAGGAGAAGACAAGACACCGCAGGCCATGTCCCTTTTGGTCAACATATCGACACCTGGGCAAAATGTAATGTTGGATGGAGAGTTAATTAACCCAAGGCTCCTTATTATTTGACTTTTCAATGACTACTCTGATCATCTACGAATGTTACGTTGTGTGGTGTCTGAACCCTAAATCATCATCACGTGACCAAAACTATGCAATTTACATACATCGAACAACTAAATAAAAATTGAAAGCCTAATCTGTTTAGATTGTTTCTCAATCTAATAAGTCCAGTCCTAACATTTATAAAATCATCAAATACCGCAAGACAGTAACACGATTTAGGGCTCGTTTGGGACTGCTTCTTTATGAAGCACTTCTACTTATAAACGCTTATATCAAAAGCGCTTTTATTATAAAAACGTTGAATTTTTCATAAGAAATCGAAGTGCTTCTTGGAAAAGCACTTGGGAGTGCTTCTTGAAGAAGCACATGGCAGGTGCTTCTCCAGAAAGCGCTTCTATGGCCCAAAAGTGCTTCTAAACTTTTCTGCCAAACACTGCCAGAAGCATTTTTGATTGTCAGAAAACGCTTTTAACTGTTTTAGAAGCACTCCCAAACGGGCCCTTAATTAAAGTACAAAGTCCAGTCGATATCAAGTCTATAATATCACTTTCGTTTGATATATACGATAACATTTTTGGTGAAATGGGATGATTCAATATCCTGTTTGAGCAATTGGCCCAGTCAGAATGGAGATAAGGGGGACAACAATACTCCTGGAAAAGAACCACACACAAAAAAAGGAGAGAGGGAAAAATAATGTAGATGCATGCAAACTATACAAACTCAATGTGTGTTTTTTGTTTTGGTCGAAAATACAAAATGTGATGGGAACACATAATTAATAAATAAATCCAGTACGTACTTATTTTGTACCAGAAAGAAAATTGTTGAGTTAAGAAATTATTGATCCATCTTTTTCACTTTTTGATTAGTACTATTTCCAAGATGTAGCTTCTGTGTCTTCAAAACTGTACTTGCGCACTTTCTGCCTAAATTGTAAGTTAGAGTAATTCGATGCGCTGTACTTTTGAAATTTCTATTTCTAGAGAATAGCCGTGCGGCTGCACTTGTAAAATTTTTATTTCTAGAGTATAGCCGTGATGCTGTACTTTTGGAATTTCTATTTCTAGAGTATAGTCGTGAGGCTGTACTTTTGGAATTTTTATTGTTAAAAGTTAAATGTCTATGCCGGCAAATAAGTTACATTTCCAGACGAAATTTCATCGGAAAAGATCAAATCCTTCAAATTTTGCCGGAAAAAGTTTTTTTAAAAAATTTAAATATAACTAAGTATCTTTAGGTCAATAATATTTTTTAATTTTCTTTTTATCTATTATATAATATCTTATATTGATTTAATTACTTTAATTATTAATTATGTTTTAATTATTATTTATTTTGTGAATAAATAGTATTCAATATTTTAATTAAGTCACAAATTATATTACTTAATGAATAGTAATTAATTTTTTTATTTAATAAGATATTTAAATACTAATTAGTGACTAAGTAAATAGTAGTAAAAACATAACTACTAATTAAAGTAATTTAACAAGACAAATTCAGATAATGTTATTTAAGAAGTATAGCCGTGCGGCTGTACTGTCGAAATATCTGTTTCTAGAGTATAGCCGTGCGGCTGTACCTGTGGAATTTCTCTTTCTAGAGTATCGCCGTGCGGCTGTAATTTTGGAATTTATATTCTTAAAATTTAAATGTCTATGCCGGCAAATAATTTACCTTACCCAACGAAATTTCGTCGGGAACAATAAAATCTTTCAAATTTTGAGGGGAAAGGTTTTTAAAAAAATTTAAATGTAACTTCGTATCTTTAGGTCAATAAATTTTTTAAATTTTTTTTATCTATTATATAATATCTTATCCGGATTTAATTTCTTTAATTTTGAATTATGTTTAATTATTATTTATTTTGTAAATAATGAGTATTCAATATTTTAATTAATTCACAAATTATATTACTTAATGAATAGTAATTAATTTTTTCTTTAATAAGATATTTAAATACTAATTAGTGACTAAGTAAATTGTAGTTAAAACATAACTACTAATTAAAGTAATTTAACAAGACAAATTAGGATTATGATATTTCAGAAGTATAGCCGTGCGGTTATACTTGTAAAATTTCTATTTCTAGAGTATAGCCGTGCGGCTGTACGTTTCTATTTCTAAAGTATAGCCGTTCGGCTGTACTTGTGGAATTTCTATTTCTAGAGTATAGCCGTGCGGCCGTACTTTTGGAATGTCTATTCTTGAAAGTTATATGTCTATACCGGAAAATAATTTACCTTTCCCGACGGAATTTCATCGGGACAGATCAAATCCTTCAAATTTTTATGGGAAAGGGTTTTAAAAAAATTTAAATATAAATTAGTATCTTTAGGTCAATAATTTTTTTAAAACTTTTATTTTTATCTATTAAATAGTATCTTATCCTGGTTTAATTACTTTAATTAGTAATTATGTTGTAATTATTTTTTTTTTAATAATTAGTATTCAATATTTTAATTAATTCACAAATGATATTACTTAATGAATAGTAATTAATTTTTTTTTCTCTTTAATAAGATATTTAAATACTAAGTAGTGACTAAGTAAATTGTAGCTAAAACATAACTACTAATTAAAGTAATTTAACAAGACAAATTAGGATTATGTTATTTCACAAGTATAGCCTATACTTGTAAAATTTCTATTTCTAGAGTATAGCTATTTATAGAGTATAGCCGTACGGCTATACTTTTCTATTTATAGAGTATTGCCGTGAGGCTGTACTTGCGGAATTTCTATTTCTAGAGTATAGCCGTGCGGCTGTACTGTTTGAATTTCTATTCTTAAAAGTTAAATGTCTATGCCGTCAAATAAGTTACATTTCCAAACGAAATTTCATCGGAAATGATCAAATCCTTCAAATTTTGCTTGGAAAAGTTTTTAAAATTTTTTAAATATAACTTAGTATTTTTAGGTCAATAATTTTTTTTTAATTTTCTTTTTATCTATTATATAATATCTTATCGTGATTTAATTACTTTAATTAGTAATTATGTTTTAATTATTATTTATTTTATGAGTAAATAGTATTCAATATTTTAATTAATTCACAAATTATATTACTTAATGAATAGAAATTAAAATTTTTATTTAATAAGATATTTAAATACTAATTAGTGACTAAGTAAATAGTAGTTAAAACATAACTACTAATTAAAGTAATTTAACAAGACAAATTCAGATAATGTTATTTAAGACGTATAGCCATTCGGCTGTACTTTTGAAATTTAAATTTCGAGAGTATAGCCGTGCGGCTGTACTGTCGAAATATCTGTTTCTGGAGTATATCCGTGCTACTGTACCTGTGGAATTTCTCTTTCTGGAGTATATCTGTGCTGCTGTACCTTTTGGAATTTCTATTCTTAAAATTTAAATGTCTATGTCGGCAAATAATTTACCTAATGAAATTTCGTCGAGAACGATATAATCTTTCAAATTTTGAGGGCAAAGGTTTAAAAATTTTTTTTAATGTAACTTCGTATCTTTAGGTCAATAATTTTTTTTTTTAATTTTTATTATCTATTATATAATATCTTATCCGGATTTAATTTCTTTAATTTGTAATTATGTTTTAATTATTATTTATTTTGTAAATAATTAGTATTCAACATTTTAATTCATTCACAAATTATATTACTTAATGAATAGTAATTAATTTTTTCTTCAATAAGATATTTAAATACTAATTAGTGACTAATAAGTAAATTGTAGTCAAAACATAACTACTAATTAAAGTAATTTAACAAGACAAATTAGAATTATGTTATTTCAGAAGTATAATGTTATTTGTAAAATTTCTATTTCTAGAGTATAGCCATGCGGCTGTACTTATGGAATTTCAATTTCTAGAGTATAGCCGTGCGGCTGTACCTTTGGAATTTCTATTCTTAAAAGTTATATGTCTATACCGGCAAATGAGTTACCTTTCCCGACGAATTCGTCGGGACAGATCTATTTTTTCAATTTCCAAAACGAACAAAACACAGAGAGATACAGAGTGGTAATCAAATTTATGAATTCTTGATTGAATTGCAAATTTGTAAATTTCCTTCATGATATGAAATATCTAATATGAATTTTCTATTCGTACACAGTAGTGAATTGAGTTTTTTTGGCTTCTGGGTTTTTCTTGTAGTGCCTAACTTGTAGCGATTTTGAGGAATCAATGCAAAGCTGTTATGCAATAGAGACAAAGAGGGAGATACGGCATAGGGGTGAGAGGGGAGAGGGAGCTAGGGCAGAGGAGAGATAAGGGAGAGGGAGATAGGGCAGACTGGAGAGAGGGGAGAGGGAGAGAGGGAACGGGGGAAATGAAGGGGAAGGCGAGAAGAGATGGCTCTGCAGGGATGGACAGAATTTGACGGTTTTGCCCCTTAATTTCACAGAACATTTGATAGACTTTGATGGTAGGACCGTTTTGATACTGAATGGAGAGTTTGAGGACTATTGAAATGAAAATTTTAGTTGGTGGACCAAAATGAAACTCGAGTCATAGTTGAGGGACTCTTTCGGTCAAAAACCCTTAAGTATATTATAAACGAGAAAAAAAAATGCCAAAAAAATTAGGGATAAAAACTGGTTGTTGACTGAATCACCATGTTTCTGAAAGTCGAATTGATAACATGTAATACAAGAGTTATATGAGAATTATTATTGAGAAAATAGTGCAAATACAACTATTTATATTAGTGGCACTGGAAATTGACCCTGCTAATGCTATAAATCCAACTTCTTTTTTTCTCACACAGCTTTATTGCTCTTTTATAATGCAATGAAATGTTTAGAAAAAATTGAGATAAGTTACTTGTGAAGTTGTGATGAACTATATATATCATGGAACTGGCAATTTTTTCACTTGTTTTTTCCAAACACTTTCCTCTTGTGCTTGATCCCAAAAGGAGTAACTTCTTTATCATCACACACATCCAAGCCATGCCAAACATGGCGTGGCAGGTACCTGCGAAAGTAGAAGTAATCTGAGCTGAGATGAGAATGAGAGCCCTCCAAAACATGGACTTGTGCAAAACCAGGTCTCCAATCGTCAGCTCCAGCCACTTTGAGATAGAGGTAGCAGATGGGAGACTCCACGCATGGACCCTTCACTTGGAACTCATCCACCACACAAGCTTGAAATGGTTTTCTCGGCACGTCGTCGAGGACCTCGGGCTCCAACGGATCCACCCTTCTTATGTGCTTGGAATTTAGGTGCCTCACTACAATGTCATTTGAATTTGTGTCACCAAATCTTAGGCTGATGTGGTTTGAGGTCTCGGCACCTTTTGTGCATGTTGTTTCAATTGTAACTGCGTAGGTGCAGTTTTCCTGTGTGATCATTTTGAAGGAGTTAGAAGCATACAAGTAGTCCTAAGAAAAGTGATCAATAATGTGATTCGTAAATGTGGTACAATTTCTCAATGCAAAATGTCTTAGCAATTTTTCGAGGTTAATACTAGAAAAACGAACAAATTCAGGGAAAAAAAAGGACCGACATGTTGATCAATAACATGAATTCATGAGATCATGTTTGACCATCAAGAATCCAATATAAGCCGTTGATCACACCATTCAACTCACAACAAGAAGCTTGTTATTCACAAACATGCGTCGTTTCTATATATTCATCTACCATAAAAGACACACACACACATTTCACAAAAACATATTTAAGTACAAATTACTTGATCATTACCTTGTTTCTTGGCGTGGCACTTTGACCTCCGGCCATTAAAGCAAGAAGAAGCACACAACATATTAAGAAGGGTCCTCCATTTCCATATTGTCTTTTTTGTGTGTGCTCAAATTACAAATCTATAAAATCTCATTTCCAGTAGCATATTATCAGATCTCTGAGTGCATGTAATTTATAGACTACTCCAAGGCTTCATTCTTTGCTTGGCAAACTAAAGAAGGCATATTCTTAAACTGTATATATATGTGACACAGATGATCCATATATATATATATATTTATGTATGTACGTATGGATCAGGTTTCTTGACGTTTACTTATACCCATCTTCTTTAACAAAGCTTGATTTCCTGGATATTAGAGCAAAGCATCTTTTATTAGAGCTAATCCTTTATATCCTGACACAATTAATTCTATAGATCACTTTTTCATACGTAGGTGATTAACCTAGGATGCCTCTTTTTCTTTTTTTTTCTTTTCTCCAAAAAAAAAAAACGTTATTGATATCTTTTATTCATCAAATGCTTTCATCATACGCTTTATATTTTATTTTTCTCATTCAATATAATTGAGTGAGATCATGGTAAGCCACATACATGTGTGAAAAGACATAGCAGAAGGCACACATGCAAACAAAATCTCAAAAAAGAAAAAGGAATCGATATCGTAAAATTATTCTTTTTTGAACTACAATTACATAACGGAGCAAATGGTTGGTTCTGGATATTCATGAACCATTTCATAGTGGGTCGGATGAAACTGTAGACTGCATTAAACATAGGTTGCTGATGAGGTCCATTGAATTGGAGGAGTTGGCTAGCTTCATCTCTTTAACTTGTTCAACTTGTTCAATTTCTTCAACTTTTTGACTATATGGTGGAGAAGCCAAACTTCCTCCTCAATGACCTGGTCTAGCAAACGGAGCCTACTCCATCTCCAATCACCTCCACATGATCTCTGTCTGCTCCTTCTATAGCCACTTTGCTCACACCTACTTAATTAAAGATGGTCATTATTTATATAGAAAATCATATTATCATCATTATTTAGATGTTTAAAATATATTGCGTCCGCATAGAAGAATTTGTTTGTACATATATATTAATATAGTTATATATACATTCATTATACTGCACTGAACACAAAGGATTAAATTCAAAATCCATGTGCATATCGATACATTTTCGCTAACACTTGACGAAGTTTTGATTGATATATGGACTGAAGCAAACCTTGTGCAGCTGCTGCAATCTTCAAGGCCTTGGTTCTGCATTTGTCACTGTTCAGACCAAAATTTACACGAGGTTAAATTCTATAGTCAATGAGCTAAATTCGTGGCTTATTAAGTTGAGCCCAACTGCCAAAAGAGCCATCATAGCAGATAGAGAACGTCCAAACAAAGTTGTCACGGCCTAGGCCCATCAAAACAGAAAAAGTCGCAAATATTGATCAGCTCATAGTCTATCCGATGCTACAGTATCACTTCGGACAGAAACACATATGACATCATCATACGTCACTTCAGAGAGAGTAGTGTCTGATGCTATTGTTCCATTTCGGACAGAAAATGTCCGAAGCAATAGCTGAACTAATGCATTAAAAATGACCATTTAAGAAGAGTGTTAACACAGCCCATGCTGAAATCATCAAGACACAAGTCATTCTCTAACTGATTTAATCACTTCAACAATCAGTGTTAAAGGATTAAGAAGGGGCGTAGTTTGAACTATGATTTGAAAACAATAAAACTGTTGTGCTTTTGCAGGTGTCACGCCTATTTGTCTCCAAAGTGGCAATAAAGGACTGGCTAAACAGAAAGAATATTCAGCCTAGAACCGATCAAAAGCAGTGGAGCATCCATGCTTGTCAGTCATTTGCGCACTCATTTGTTCTTTATAATTTACAGTGGTGGTACCTATCCAACAGCCAACCAGCTTGCAGACTTGAAGCCTATAAATAGGAAGAATGAGCTCATTGCAAAAGACACATAATTTCAGCCAAAAAGCCAGACTCAACCTCTTACAAAGCGTCTCACTACATACCAAAGCCAAGTCTTAAATCAAATCCCTTTATATTCTCTGAGTTCCCAATTGACAACTCCTTATTGGAATTCTATTCTTTTCCCAAACACATACTTTGTCTAATTCCCAGTTGACAACTCCTGATTGGAATTACATTGCTATTGTTTGTAACTTATATGCTCTGCCAACAATGCTTGGTATTATTTAATAGTTGGTCTCGATTTCCAGCTCACTCACTCAGAACAAGTTTCCTATTTGTGGTTTAGACAAGTTCTGATTGCAAATATTTCTAACTGATCTTCATTGGGCACTATAGCACTGTCTCAAGTAGATTGTAGCTTCTGCCTAATAAGATTTGTTTTCTGTCTTATGCTTGTGGTTTTAGACAAGTTCCAACTGCAAACATCTCTAGCAAGTCCTCATCGGACACTCAAGCATTATCTCAAGTATATTGTTGTTCTATCCGATAAGACTTGCTTTCTGTCCGACAAGGCCACTTCTAGTTCTGTAGGACCTTATTTTACTGTATTTAAGTTCATTTTAGTCTTTTTGAGCTTGTATTTACTTGTTGGCAAGGGTTCACTATATTACGAATGCGAGTCCGAGTTTTTTTTAATTGTTAGACTATATAATCCCATTTAAGTTAATCCCCTTCCATACCAAACATGGGTTTCAAGTGTTATTTTAGTCAATCCAATCTGCATAATGAGGCATACCAAACATGGCCATATATGACCTATACGCTAGATTCAAATGAATAGTTGTATTATGTATATTGAGTCATTGGGTATTGGTCGGTGAATGTAAGACACCTCAAAGAGGGAAAGGGTTTGTCATCGGGTCAACCAATATACTGATGAGTTGATGAGGACGTTGTGCACCGAAGCGTAAGTGATTGATAGATAGGAGCCCATGAGTAAAACTTGCCGTTACAACCTTGATTTGCAAAAGAAGAATGCTCAAAAGCTTAGGGGTCGTTCCGTAACGTTTTCATGACCCCATTTTCATTTTCTATACCAAAAATGTGTTCGGTAGGTCGTTTTCATTTTCACTGAAATTCATTTTCTAAAACAAATTCAAACTCATGTACAAAAATTGAAAACATCAAATTATCGTTTTCATTTTCTACCTAGTGTATTGGTTTGATTGTTTTTTTTTTCTTTTTTCTTGTTGGTCTGAATTTTTTTTTCATTTATCATTTTTTTTCATATGCACTTCATTATTTTATTTTGTTACACTATTGTATATTAATTTTATGATAAAATCATCATATATTATTCAATTTCATATTTATTTTAAACTAAAGATAATAGAATTTTATTATCTAGGGTTTTCTAACATTACAATTTTATTTATTTTAATTATACATTATTATTCTCAAATTATATATTTTTCATTGTTTATAATAATTTTAGCCTTTTAAAAATATCAAAAAATACTTAAAAATATCAACAACAAAAAATATTTCAGAACATAAATTAGCACAAATATAATTGAAAAATAACTCACACATTATTATTCTCAAATTGTCATACTAGATACATTTTCATTGTTTTTATTTTCTGAATCTGTTTTCTAATTAATCTACCAGACGCATTTTCAGGATTTGAAAATGTAAATTCATTTTCTCGTTTTCATTCTCAGAAACCATTCTCCGAAAACATTACCGAACGGGCCCTTATATACTATCTAGACATAAATGCTATTTTTCCAACGTGGGATATTTGGGTGCAACACTTTAGCATATCTTACTCACCATGTGGACGACTACACATTTAAAGTGTGAGGCATGGTATGTGTAAAACTTCAGGTGACATATATATATGTATAGTTATTATCTTATTTGGATGCAGGGCGAATCCACATTGGGGCAAGGGGGTCAAGTGACCCCTGCAAACTAGAATCTATGGTCTGGGGAGAAGAAATGTGACCCCTGCAATGGCTGAATGGTTAGCCAAAGAAACAGAGGGAGAGAGGAAGAAAAAGAAAGAAAAAAAGAAAGAGACAAAGGGAGAGAGGAAGAAGAATGATGGGGCAGATTGCATCCCTTTGTGCGACAAGAGGTGCCAATTGCACTCAAGGAAGAGACTGTGCATAATTCGAATAATCTCAGGAATTTTATGAATCTTTGATTGGATTTTTTAAATTTTCTTCCCTGTTTCCTTGCTACTAGGAAAAGCCAACTTGGGTTAGAACTTCTGGTTTCTGGATGTTTCATTTGATGCGGGTGATGGCCATCATGATGGATCTAAAGGACGTAAAAGATAGGTTCATCCATGGCCGAAACCATCACAAGGGCTATTGTGGGTTGTAGCCCAGTGAGGTTTTTGGGATAAAAAAATATTAAACCTATATTTGCTTTTTTTAAAAATATAGCCCAGTATGTACTTCAGATTCCATGGGAATTCCGAAGTTAAGTGAGTTGGGGCTATAGCAATTCCAGGATGGGTGACCCACTGGGAAGTTGCTCGTGAGTTTCCAGAAACAAAACCGTGAGGGCAGGGGCCCAAATGGGACAATATCGTGCTAGGAGAGTCGGGTCGTGACATAATGGTATTAGAGCCACTATGCCATGTGGTGCGAGTGTGCCGACGAGGACGTCGAGCCCCTAAGGGGGTGGATTGTAACATCCCACATCGACCAACGAAGAGGAGGTGATGTGCCTTATATCTACATGCCCACTTCCATCTAGCACAAGGCCTTTTGGGAGCTAACTGGCCGGATTACATGGGAACTCCGAAGTTAAGCGAGTTGGGGTTAAAACAATTCCAGGATGGGTGACCCACTGAGAAGTTGCTCGTGAGTTCCCATAAACAAAACATTGAGGGCATGGGCCCAAAGCGGACAATATCGTGCTATGAGAGTCAGGTTGTGACAAATACTAACAGGATTCGACCCGAATTCACCTTGGAATCTGTGCTAAACCTCGTTGGACAAGACCCGTCCTGAATTCCTCCTCGGAATTCGTGACGAATCCAGCATCCTCATCCGGCAACCAATCGTTGCTGGTCCCACTTACTAGTAATAATATGATCTTAAATCTTTGTAGATTGGTTAATCTTAATAATAATATAGAGCATTTTAGATTTGTCTAAAAAAATTTGTGAGCTTTTATATGTTGACCCGAAGGGAAAATTCCTGGATCCGCCATTGTCGTGCGGATGCCATTGTAAACAGAGAGGAAACGACACAGTTTACAAGTTAATACAGCTAAATATATCTGAAAAATTGGATAATATTTGTGATCATTAAGAACAAGAAAATAATAGGGATCGAAAAGAAAAGGACAATTATTTATATAAAATACATGAAAAATAAAATAAATGAACTGTCCAGCTACATATAAGAGAATACAGTAAGGAGAAGAGTAGGTGTAACTACAGGGGTTAGTGAGCCTCAAGATGATATGAACAGGATAATGAAATTTTACCTCCCACATCTCCATCTCCACGACAGATTTCTTTGCTTAAGAGAAAATTATGTTCATATTGAAGTTTCCCAAACCTACTATTCATTAATGACAATGTTCTTTAAAAACGACTGCTTGATAGCAACACTTCAATGATCTGCTTTGTCCTTACCATTAAACAGTATTTGATGAAGCTGCATGCACGTCGATAATGTCTAAAACTATTGGGTTTGCATTAATTAAACAATAAAAATATTGTCGAAAAAAGAAGATGATGAACAGTAAACTATATATTTTTTAAAAACTTCACCAAAATGAAAAGATATATAAAATAATGGTGTAGGAATTGATTGCATGCATCTAGAGTGTTTATTTAATTAGGTACGTCGTACGTTTTGGCATATTGAACTTGAGATAAGAGAGACATGGAGTGATCGTCAAACAAAGGATGTATATAGCTGGTGCTGGTGCAACATAGGCATCAAGTTTCATTGGGGACTAGGACAACTTTATAGCGATTCAATTTGCTCTGACCAATAACTTAACTTAGGTTAACGGTTGAGAAAGCTGCATTTACTAGACAAATCATAATTTTGTACAAAGCAAGAGCCAAACAAGAAAGATGAGATTTCACATTCTAGCATTGAAATTTTGGTGAAACTTTAATATGCTGCTTATTGCATCTGGTGGGACATGCATGGTGTAAACAATTTTCTAATAGTTCATTAAAGTATTGCCCCATTTTGCTCTGACTTGAAAGCATGCAAAGAGTTGTGTATGCTTTTTGCCTTTTCTCAAATACTCATAGTTGGTATGCTAAGCCTAGAAGAAATAAGTAGGTCAAAATCACGTCCATTTTTGAGTTCAAAAGATGCAGAAGAGCCATAAGGGACGTGGAAAGGAGGTCAACAGAAATTGATTGTCTTAGACACCACTCTAAAGTTGTTCTAACAACCATGCATCGCATTTTAAAATAGCTATAATTCATGAAGCTCTCATCTTCTAGTTAATTTCTACTCTATATTTTCTAATCTCCCCATGACCACCAACTCAACCAAACTTTCTTTCCTCACCATCTCTATATATATACACAACCCAAAAGCTCCATTCAACACACACTCAATTGGAGCAGCTTCAGTTTCACCCACATTTGAAATATATCTCTCCCTTTCTTCCAGAAAAAACAAAAGGAGAGAGATCACATAGTGAAAATGGGTGTTCCTCTTCTTTCATCATCACCAGCATTTCCTACACTCTTTCTCTTCTCTCTCGTGGCATTGTGTCTCATTCCTCAGCATGCTCTTGCAAGCATAACGAGGCACTACAAGTTTGAAGTATGTTGTCACAAAGTTTCAACATATATGTATTGCTTAAGTTAAATAAATTTTTCTCTTATATGTAATAGTGTTAACATGTTATGTTGTGAAATTGTCAATTTGCATGATTATTTTGATTTGGTAGATTATTTAAATATAGTCACAGTTCGATACTATAGTAGTCAGTAGATATCTGACAAGATAACATTACCGAAGCTAATCTTACCACAAATATGAAGTTTGTGCCTTCACATTGACTTTCTTCTTTTTCTGGGTTCTTCCTTGTCTTTTCTTTACAGTACTTTTGAATAATTTTGCAGATCAAACAGCAAAATGTGACCAGATTGTGCCATAGAAAGAGCATTGTAACAGTAAACGGCCAGTTTCCTGGGCCTCGAATTGTTGCTAGGGAGGGTGATCGCCTCCTTATTAAAGTAGTTAACCATGTCCAACCCAACATCTCTATCCATTGGTAATAATGATTAACTACAACTTAATCATGCATAATTAATCTAATGCACTTGAGGTTAGTTAACTAATTTTTTTGAATTACCAGGCACGGCATTCGACAGCTTCGAACAGGGTGGGCTGATGGGCCTGCATATGTGACCCAATGTCCCATACAAACAGGCAACAGTTATGTGTACAACTTCACCATTGTAGGCCAAAGAGGCACTCTTTGGTGGCATGCTCACATTTCATGGCTAAGATCAACTGTGTATGGTCCCCTAGTCATCCTTCCCAAGCTTGGTGTGCCTTACCCATTCACTAAACCCTACAAGGAGGTTCCGATCATCTTCGGTAACATCTTTGACTATATAACAGTCCAAATCTAACTAAGCATGTATTTTTCTGCCTATTTTATGCTAATAAAAGCTACACAAATTATACATAAAATACAGGAGAGTGGTGGAATGCAGACCCTGAGGCAGTCATTAGCCAGGCCTTGCAAACAGGTGGAGGGCCAAATGTTTCTGATGCTTATACCTTTAATGGACTCCCAGGGCCCTTGTACAACTGTTCTGCCAAAGGTATCAAATTATATACATACATCAAGATATTTTTACATGATTTATAGCTTGAATGACAGGGCCCTTGTAAAACAAACCGTCAGAATGCATAAGTAACTTTTCATTACCTTGAACAGAAAAATTCTTTATAAAACGTACTCGGAAATTTTCATCAGTACTCCCACAATGCTTACAACGGATTTCAATGATATTTGATATATGATGCATGGGTCTTTGGCAGATGCATTCAAGTTAAAGGTGAAATCTGGGAAGACCTACCTTCTCCGCTTAATCAACGCAGCACTCAATGACGAGCTCTTCTTCAGCATTGCAAACCACACCCTCAGAGTGGTAGAAGCCGATGCTGTTTATGTCAAACCCTTTGAGACTGACACAATTCTCATTGCCCCTGGGCAGACTACAAATGTTCTGCTGAAGACCAAGCCCCATTTCCCAAATGCCACATTTTTCATGACTGCCAGGCCATACGTGACTGGACTAGGCACCTTTGACAACTCCACTGTTGCTGGTATTTTAGAGTACGAATCACCCTCCAAAACCCTCCACTCAACCCTCCCAATGAAGAAACTTCCACTATTTAAACCAATTCTGCCTGCTCTAAACGACACATCCTTTGCAACAAAGTTCAGCAACAAACTTCGTAGTTTAGCCAATGCACAATTCCCGGCTAATGTCCCCCAAAAGGTTGACAAGCACTTTTTCTTCACAGTAGGCCTTGGAACCAACCCCTGCAACAAGCATAACCAAACCTGCCAGGGACCGAATGGAACAATGTTTGCTGCTTCAGTGAATAACGTTTCTTTTGCAATGCCAACCACTGCTCTACTCCAAGCCCACTTCTCCGGTCAATCAAATGGGGTTTACAGCCCTGACTTCCCCAGCAGTCCAGTAATCCCATTTAACTATACAGGAACCCCACCAAACGATACTATGGTGAGCAATGGTACAAAGCTAGTGGTACTTCCATTTAACACTAGTGTGGAGTTGATCATGCAGGACACAAGCATTCTTGGTGCCGAAAGCCACCCCGTTCATCTGCATGGATTTAATTTCTTTGTTGTTGGCCAAGGGTTTGGGAACTTTGACCGAAATAAGGACCCTGCAAACTTCAATTTAGTTGACCCTGTTGAAAGAAATACCATGGGTGTGCCCTCTGGTGGATGGGTTGCTATACGATTTCTAGCAGATAATCCCGGTAAGTACACAGAGCAGAACTATTAGTATTATATAGTATTGACAATCTGACTATATCATTCGTATTCATTGAAGTTATGTAAACCATTGTTAATTTAAGCACAAAAGCAATATAGTGAAGAAGTATTAGTCTCACTTTCATATAATAATATGAATAACAACTAATTAAATATGCCAACCTGTAGTCATCAATGAAGTTAATATTTATGTAGTAAAGTGATTGGAATTAGTAGTGTGGACTAACTTGAAGATTTAGATCAAAGAAGAAAGAGAATTAAGAATGACACTTGACATTAAATTTTAATCAAAGACCTTAGCCTAATTAACTATTTACTTAAAAATATATTTACAGGAGTATGGTTCATGCATTGCCACTTGGAGATCCATACTAGCTGGGGCTTGAAGATGGCTTGGGTAGTCTTAGATGGAAAGCTTCCCAACCAGAAGTTGCTTCCTCCACCAGCTGATCTTCCCACATGTTAATGTTGGAATCAATTCAAGCTACATTTTTTGGACGAGAAACTGCTGTTATTATTTTGTAAACCGTTTTTTTACTGCTGACAACTTAAATTTGTCTTATGTATTGGCCAATTAATTAAGTTTAAATAATTCTTGTACTGATTCATATGGATTTTTTTTGTTTATTCAAATTTACCCATATGGAGTTGAGGGAAGAAAAAGGGTGAGACCGCATTCTGTAAAAATTTCAAGTATCCTAATGTAAGAGGCTCAATATGAAAGTATGGATTCTGTACAATTTTTATCCATGCATATCTGATAGATACTTATCTTTGATTTCTGGGTCATTCTATTTCAACCAATACAAGAAGTTACAGTTTTGAAAAACTCTGCAACAAACAGTTTATACTTTCACAATAACAATGCCTATTTAAAGAAGCAGAAGAAAAATTAATTCATCTCATTGATGCATCTTTAGATGCACTAACGTGGGTGTCTGTCTACAACCGTATCCAAAACCAAACAAATTAATTAACAAAAAGAGCACCAGACTACCAGAAATAATTGTGCTCTCAAATTGATCATTTCTCATATATTTACAGCAGAACCCATCTGGAATGAAGCTCAATTCATTGGTAGAAGCATTGGCATACATTTTATAGGCACATTAAATGCATGAACACCATATAGGTAGTACCGTAGTATAGATAGTGCACAAGATTTGTTTAATTATTGAGAATTCATGAAAATGAAGAAATGGGTCATGGGTCAAGTGTACCTAAGCAGCATTGCATTCTATCAGTATCAAATCTTCATCTTTCACACCAAGGGCACTCAACTCCTCAGAATTCCTCATATCCCTTCCTTCCATCTCACATGGCTGTTGCTGTTTCTGAAACAGCAACAGAATCTGCATTTGCCTATTTACATTGTAAAAACAAAAATCAAATAATTCAGAATACATTAATCTATTAATTAATTAGTTAACTGAAATATCAAGTAGTTTTCAACACTCAAAAACTTATGTTGAATGTCAAAATCATGCATTTATATTTGACTTCTTCACTTGTTCCTCTAATTCCCCAAGTAAAGAAAGACCTAAACTTTACTTCAATTGAAAAATAACAAACAAATTAATTAAACAGAACAAAGCAGCAACATGAATAGTACGCATACCTTTACAGAGAGAGATATACGCATGCATTGCAATTTGCAAGTGAGTGAGGTTTGTAATGTAAACCTGAAATTAGGGTTTTACAGTTTCGTCTGGATCGTCATTACGGTGATCTTCACCTTCAATCTGTTCCTTTGATTGTATCACTTTCTTCTTCGTTTGCTCTCGCTAATTTTTTGTTTTTTTGTTTTTTTGTTTTTTCGCTTTTTCTTGGGTTAGATTGGGCCGGAAGCTCAAAAAACTACATAATAATTAATTTGGGCCTAGTATGCCCATAAGATATGCAGAAGTAGCAACCAATCTATATGGTAGCCCAAATCATGCAACCATGAAAGATTACAATTTTTATTTTTTGGGCATTTTTTTTCTTCTATACAAAGCAATAGTCTAAACTACCGGGAAGATGGATTTTTCACACACATAGAGCGTGAGACCTCTGGTTTGCAAGTTAAGACTATTTTTTCATTGGGCTAGACCTCATTAGCTTTTTTTTTTCCTTGGGTTTTGTTGCATGTATTTGTGTGCTTAATATTGTTTAGTGAATTTGCCTAATAATTAATCATCCACATAAGATTGGGCAAAAACCCGAATAAATCATTCAAGACCAAATCAAAATTAATTCAAGCGGTATGGTTCGTTTTGGTTTCAATGAACCAAGTTAACTAGTTAGTCTAGTGATACTTCTATTTTCAATATTAAAATAGTATCAAATTCCAATAAACCTCTCCCCTTATAATATATTTTTTAAATAAAAAATCTCTTATAAATAAATATTTTTGTTGGGTTTGTAATGGAAGGGTTGTTAAGTGTTAGGAGAGTAGTTTATATTGAACTTCAAAGACAAAGAGAGATGGCCAAATATAGCTGGTGCAACAACAAGAAGCTCGACCTTTAATTGCATCCTTATGATTGAATGAACAATCAAGTGTAATCAATCTCATCTCCCAACATACTAATCAACTTTTTCATTATGAAGGTTAACGGTTGAGAAAGGTGCATGTGTGCTGGGAAAAATCATATTTTTAACCTTCACCACTTTTACATACAAGAGATTAATTAACAACTTTTTTCTTTAGTTTCTTAACATTAAGTGATGGGGACGATAATTGAGTTCTTATTTTGGAGAAAAACTTACATATATATATCGGGAAGGTCACTGTGACGATATTCTGAACTATAATCACATATTGTCATGCATTTTAATTTTTTCACATAACAATACGTGATTGACTTGCAATACTACCACAATTATATTCCTGTTGCATGTAAGTTGTTATCACTACAGCTAGTAACCCCCGTACAAATTTGCTGATACTTAAAGGCACATGCATGGTGACAATACTTTTCACTTCATTTATTTCCTTCACTTTTTTATGCACTTGAAAGCATGCAAAGAGTTGTATATGCGTTTTGCCTTTTCTCATACACTCATAGTTGTTGTTGATTAAGACTAGAAATAAAGTAGGTCAAAATCACGTCCATTTTGAGTTCAAAAGATACAGAGGGACGTGAGAAATGCTTAGGAAAGGTTCGACTTGAAAGGAAAGGAGGTCAACAGAAATTGATTGTCTTTCACACCACTCTAAAGTTGTTCTAACAACCATGCATCGTATATTTTAAAATAGCTAATTCATGAAGCTCTCATCTTCCAGTAGAATTTTCTGCTATAAACTATTTCAAATATCTATGATCACCTACTCGACCAAACACACCTCTATATATAAACACCCCAACATTCTTTCTTCAACACACACTCATTTGGAGCAGCTTTAGTTTCACCCACATTACACTTCCTTGCACAAAACCATAAGGAGAGAGAGGGAGAGAGATAATGGCTGTTCCTCTTATTTCATCACCACCTCCTCTTACCCTCTTTCTCTTCTCTTTCATGACATTGTGTCTCAGTCCTCAGCATGCTCTTGCAAGCATAACAAGGCACTACAAGTTTGATGTATGTTATGTGCATATATACGTGTTACAAAGTCTCATTATGCATACATATCACCCACACACGAAGGGAAATGTTTTATTGTCAGACAGTTTAACATGTTATATATTGCTTTTATCAATATGTATTATTGACTATGTGAATTCTTATTTGACTATATGATTCAGTTTATTAATATGCATGCAACCCTATCGTTACATATGTCTCTAATTGTAACAAGATATATAACATTAACCCCTAAGCGAAATCTTGTCATATATGATAGTTTTTCTTTTCTTAGTATTGGGTTCTTTTTTCTCGTCTTCTCTTTAACCAGTTTTGATTGGTTTCACAGATCAAACTGCAAAACGTGACAAGGTTGTGCCAGACAAAGAGCATTGTAACAGTAAACGGCCAGTTTCCTGGGCCTCGAATTGTTGCTAGGGAGGGTGACCAACTCCTTATTAAAGTGATTAACCATGTCCAAAACAACATCTCTATTCACTGGTAATTATGATTAACTACAACTTCTTCATAAGCAATCTAGAGTTCATTCTTTGGCTTTAATTTTATAACCATGCATAATTAGTCTAATGAACTGGAAGTTAGTTAATTAATTTAAAAAAATTAACAGGCACGGCATTCGACAGCTTCGAACAGGATGGGCTGATGGGCCTGCATATGTGACCCAATGTCCCATACAAACAGGCCACAGCTATGTGTACAACTTCACCATTGTAGGCCAAAGAGGCACTCTTTGGTGGCATGCTCACATTTCATGGCTAAGATCTACTGTTCATGGTCCCCTAATCATCCTTCCCAAGCTTGGAGTGCCTTACCCATTCACTAAACCCTACAAGGAGGTTCCGATAATCTTCGGTAATTAGCCTTGACTATTCCTAATTAATTAATTAATGTAACTAATTAAGCATGTATTTTTTTATGGCCTAATGTATTATCATATTCTATCATATTCTAATAAGGCTACAACATGTATGTTTAAAACACAGGAGAGTGGTGGAATGCAGATCCTGAGGCAATTATTAGCCAGGCCTTGCAAACAGGTGGAGGCCCAAATGTCTCTGATGCTTATACTCTTAATGGTCTCCCAGGGCCCTTGTACAACTGTTCTGCCAAAGGTACCAAACTAATCAAAATAAAATGACATTCTAACACATTATATTATTATACTATCAATCTCGACCTTAATTACTTAAATCTGTATCTGAATACGAAGTTCAAATTGACCATTTGACAACATAATATCTCAAACACCACGTTACCGTTTTGACATTTTATACATTAATTTGGATGCATCCTGCCTGGCTCCTTTTGTGCAGATGCATTCAAGCTAAAGGTTGAAGCTGGGAAGACATACCTTCTGCGCCTGATCAACGCAGCACTGAATGATGAGCTCTTCTTCAGCATTGCAAATCACACCCTCAAAGTGGTAGAAGCTGATGCCGTTTATGTCAAACCCTTTGAAACCCACACAATTCTCATAGCCCCCGGCCAAACCACAAATGTTCTTCTCAGAACCAAACCAAACTTCCCAAATGCCACATTTTTCATGACTGCCAGGCCATATGTGACTGGCCTAGGCACATTTGACAACTCCACAGTTGCTGGCGTTTTAGAGTATGAATTGCCACCCAACGCCAAAACCCTTACAATGAAGAAACTTCCACTCTTCAAACCGAATCTCCCTGCCCTAAACGACACGTCATTCGCAACAAAATTCAACGACAAACTTCGCAGCTTGAATAATGCACAATTCCCAGCTAATGTACCCCAGAAAGTTAATAAACATTTTTTCTTCACCGTAGGCCTTGGAACCAACCCTTGTAGCCAACATAACCAAACATGCCAAGGACCCAATGGGACAATGTTTGCAGCTTCAATTAACAACATTTCTTTTGCCATGCCAAACACTGCCTTACTCCAATCCCACTTTTCTGGCCAATCAAATGGGGTTTATACTCCTGACTTCCCAACCAATCCTATAATCCCATTTAACTATACAGGGGCCCCACCAAATGATACTATGGTGAGCAATGGGACAAAGCTGGTGGTGCTTCCATTTAACACTAGTGTGGAGTTGGTGATGCAGGACACTAGCATTCTTGGTGCTGAGAGCCATCCTCTGCATCTTCATGGGTTCAATTTCTTTGTTGTGGGTCAAGGGTTTGGGAACTTTGACAAAAATAAGGACCCTGCAAAGTTCAACCTGGTTGATCCTGTTGAAAGGAACACTGTGGGTGTGCCCTCTGGTGGATGGGTTGCTATTCGGTTTTTAGCAGATAACCCAGGTAATTAATTGAAGCTAAGAGATAACAATAACGATAAAGGCATCACATTATTGATCATATCTCTCATAAAACTATGTTTTATATAAATCTCACTACACAGAGATGTGATCAGTAGTGTGATCCATCAGTAATAGTAGATGATGAAGACAAACAATTTTCTGATCATTTGATGTGTAATGTTACTCAAAAAATATTTTTTTTTGGGTTAATTTTGATGACTGATTAAAGGGTTGATTTGTCAATATACAGGTGTGTGGTTTATGCATTGCCACCTGGAGATCCACACAAGCTGGGGATTGAAGATGGCTTGGGTGGTCTTAGATGGAAAGCTTCCCAATCAAAAGTTGCTTCCTCCACCTGCTGATCTTCCCAAATGTTGATGTTATTCACTTCTATTACCTCTAACCATAACTTGTCCAAAGAATTTTGTGTGCCATTTGTTTATTCGTTGGAACCGTTTGGATTTACTTGGCCAAAATTGTTTTGCTTATGCAGAGTTGAGGGAGAATAAAAGAGTGAGACAATAACATATCTCTAACACTCAAATATATTAATGTAAGAGAGGCCACAATATTGAATAATATGATACCAGCAGATTGTTGCTGTTCTTTTTCAGTTCTTGGATTATTAGAAATATTCTCTCTTTTTTAATGGGCTGCTCTACTTTATTTTAATCTCCACCAAAGACACTGGTACAAAAACCAATGAAGTTACGGTGGATTGTTCGGCTAGGTTTGTCTTTGTGTTGCTCGCGAGTTCAAATTTCTAGTCCAACAAAGAAACCAGCCAACCCAACAGAAGCATATATCTATGCCACCACCAGCCATCGAGAAAAATATCATCTGAAAGTTACACCAATCGATCAGTCGTAGACATGCATTCAAGTCAAATAGATGATACTTCCACACAATATGCAGAATACTAGATTCCATATCGAGTGTATACCTAAGATAAAGCATGAGCATCCAAAGACTAAGGTATGTTTCTAATAAGACATTCCGCATAGGTGCCTAATTAATCAATTCAAGGTTCTGTATCCAAATGATACATGTTGGATTCCTAGCAAACAAAAATGATATCTATTATGCATCTAGTGGTTGGTTGGTAACATCTGCCAGCAAAACATATTCCCTTGTCTCCATACTTGACGGGGAATCAAAAGAGTGGGGTTTGTAAAGAAGCAATATTATGCTTTCCAATGAGAATGAGACACCGGCCCCAAAACAGATATATTGGAGATAAATAAATATTCAATCTATAACTTACTTGTATAAGTACCTTCCACAACTGCCTCTCAGAAGTACAGAACTTCAACATTCCCACTTTCAGTAGCCATGACCACGTTTAAGCCGCTCATGTTTCTTTTTCTGCAAATGTTCTTCGCAACAATGTCATCAATCCAAGCAGCCCCGGCAAATTCAAAGCTCTTCAGAGAATACATTGGAGCTGAGAACAACGGCGTCACTTTCGAAGAAGTGCCCATTGATTCCAAAGTTGAATTTCACTTCATCCTCTCCTTTGCTATTGACTATACACAATCCAATCATCCTACGCCCACTAATGGCTACTTTAATGTCTTCTGGGACACACAGAATCTTACCCCTGCTCATGTATCCGCCATTAAGGCTCGTCATCGAAATGCTAAAGTAGCTCTGAGTCTTGGAGGTGATACCGTAAGCAACAAATATGCATACTTCAGTCCTACATCAATCAATTCTTGGGTTAGAAATGCTATCAACTCAATAGTTCTGATAACGAAAAAATATCATTTGGATGGAATTGATATTGACTATGAACACTTCCAGACAGATCCCAATACATTTGCTGAATGCATTGGGCGACTACTCTTCTACCTTAAACAAAACAATGTTGTGTCGTTCACATCAATAGCACCATATGACAATGGCGCAGTGCAACCGTATTACTTAGCATTGTGGAGGAAGTATGGGCATCTCATTGACTATGTTAATTTTCAGTTCTATGCCTATGATAAGGGCACGACTATAACTCAGTTTTTGAAACATTTTGAGATCCAGAGCTCAAATTACAAAGGTGGCAAGATTCTAGTGAGCTTTGGAACAGATGGAAGTGGAGGTTTGTCCCCTGAACATGGGTTCTTTGAAGCTTGTGCTAGGCTTCGAAGTCAGGGCAAACTTCATGGCATTTTTATTTGGTCTGCAGATGACTCCAAGAAGGCTCATTTTCATTATGAGAAGCAATCACAGACCTTTCTGGCTAGCATAAAATGAAGTGTTTTTTTTCTTCTCCTTTGTTGTATTTGTTGTTATTTTGTCCTTAAATGGAAAGAAGGAAACAAATAGGATTGTTGTTGATTTGTCTTTGTTAGTATGAAATTGTCTTGGCATTTCCTAGAACTTAGTATAGGTTTGGAAGTGTCATATAGCTGTGAGGTTGAAGCAAAATTGCTGTCTCTGATTTCCAGAAACTGCAGGATTGAAACAGCTCAGCAATCCTCGAATTTCAGAATTGTGACTTAACACGTATGAGCCATTTGATTTGAAAGGTAAGACATGTCATTTTTCATGCATTCATGCTGGGAACGGTTTTTAAAGTCTTTTTCTTATTATGTATCTCTGCTGAATCAACTGCCTTTCTTCTTTCAACACCCTCCCATGCCCCCTCTGCAATTTTACCTCCACCATCTCCCTTATCAAAATGACCCCCATTTTCATCACAATTACTGACATTGTCCCTCTTCTTTTTCTTCTTCTTGTCACGCACCTCTACTGGATCAGAATCCTCTCTCTCTAAAACACCCTCACCTCCCCTCTCTGCAATTGCACCTCCAGTTTCCCTGAAATTAAAAAACTTACCCTTCTTCCCCTTCTTCTCCTCCTCCCTCTCAACAACATCCAATACCGGACGATTGGGTTCCTCATTGTCAAGTTTCTCATTGCTATTACTCTCCTGTCGTTGCCTTTTGTGCTAAGGCTTTGATTCTAACTCGAGACCATGACTCACTTCCTGACTCACCACAACACTCCTAGTTGGATTCTCTCCGACGGTCTCTGTGTTAAGAATTTATCTAGTTATTGCACGGGGTTATGTTTTACCAAGTCTTTAGGAGTATCCGAGTAGTGGAGCAGTTTGTTAGTAGTGTCAGTAATGGATTAAGTTAGTGGAGTCATGTCCTTAAATTTGGCAAAGTCTGGTGATGTAATGTTCTATTTAAGTTCAGCTTTTTCAATGAACAAGATAAGCTTTCCATCACCTCTCCTTACCTGTTTTTTGAATTTTAGTTAAACTCTGCATCTAGTATCAGAGCCCCCTACTAGGGCATGACGTAAAAGTTTCCACAAAAGTAGTAGCTATTAATATTTTACTTACAGCAGTAAGTTTCCATGGCGTCTGACAGGATTGCAGACAACATTGTGCAGCCAGCCATGCCTCACTTTGATGGTCATTATGATCATTGGAGTATGTTGATGGAGAATTTCCTGAGGTCTAAAGAATACTGGACTCTCGTGGAAACCAGTATGTAGAGCCGGAAAGTGGAGTGGTGTTGCCGGAGGCGCAACGAAAGAAATTGGATGAATCCAAACTGAAAGACCTGAAGGCAAAGAATTACTTATTCCAAGCTATTGATCGTTCCATTTTGGAGACCATTCTCCAAAAAGACACTTCCAAGCAAATTTGGGACTCCATGAAGAAGAAGTAACAGGGCTCAACAAAGCGTGGCTATGGCATTTTCGCTATGGTCATATGAATTTTAGAGGTTTGAAGACGCTGCATGATAAGGAGATGATAAGGAGACGGTGACTTGCCTTCCTCAGATAAATTATCCTTCTGAAGTTTGTGAAGTTTGTGTTGTTAGAAAACAGGGCCGGTCCTAAGATTTTGAAGGCCCTGTGCGAAACTTTAACTGGAGCCCTCACATAATTTAATATGAAAATACTAAAACAAAAATTGCCATTACTTAATGTCATAAAACAATATTTTTATAACTAAAATTCATCATCAGTTAGCATGTAATAACAATCACAAATGTCCATATGAGTATACACTCTTTACAAAGACTGGAGATGAAGGGAAGATACTCATCTTATGCTCGTATGTGCATGATCTGTTTTATACAGGTAATGATATGGCCATGTTTAATGACTTTAAGAAATCCATGATGCACGAGTTCGATATGTTTGATCTCGAACTGATGCACTATTTTCTTGGTATAGAAGAAGTACAATCTAGTGCCGGAATATTTATTTCACATAAGAAATATGTTCAATAGATCTTAGACAGGTTTGAGATGAAGAACTGCAATTCAAATTTGGTTTGAAGCTAGTAAAGAATCTCGAAGAGAAGAAGGTTGATCTAACTCTCTACAAGCAGATTGTAAGAAGTCTGATGTATTTGACGGTGACAAGGCCAGACAGACAACACGCAGTGAGTCTCATTAGCAGATATATGGAGTGTCCAGCAGTGCCTCATCTGGCGGCAGCCAAAAGAATTTTTCATTACCTAAAGGGCACAATCGATTTTGGAATATTATACAAGAAAAAGAGCTTATTCAAGTTTGTTTGGCTTCACTGATTGTGACTATGCAGGAGATTCAGATGATAGGAGGAGCACATCCGGTTATGCATTTATGATGGGGAAAGGAGCCATTTTGTGGTCATCCAAAAAACAACATATTGTCACTCTATCAACCACTGAAGCTGAGTTTATTACAGCATCAGCCTGTCTATTTGGTTGATAATAGGATACTTGAAGAATTACATGGTTTGCAACAAGGTCCGACTCTTGTCTATTGTGATAGCAGTTCAGCAATCAAGTTGTCCAAGAATCCAGTTTTACATGGTAGAAGCAAGCACATTGATGTTCGCTACCATTTCCTACGCAATCTCACCAAGGGTGGAACAATTGATCTAATTTATTGCATAAGTGAAGATCAATTAGTTGATATTCTAACCAAGCCTCTCAAATTACCGGTGTTCTCGAAGCTAAGGAAATTGTTAGGAGTTTGCTCTGTGAAGGATATTACTTGAAGCCGCAAGCTGTAGCGGTTGAAGTTTTTCTCTCTAAACTAATTGTTCAAGGAACATTCAGTTTAAGGGAGGGTGTTAAAGATCTAGTTATTGCAGTTGTTTTTAATTAAATAAAATGATTATCTTATTCTATAGGAAGTCATGTTCATGTCCTTAAATTTAGCAAAATCTGGTGATGTAATATTCTATTTAAGTTCAACTTTTTAAATGAACAAGATAAGCTTTCCAACACCTCTCCTTACCTGTTTTTTGAATTTGAATTAAACTCTACACTCTACGTCGTCGTTTACAGCCTCCGACCTATGCCACAATTGCCTGCGTTGGGACCTCGGCGCTTTGAGCTCCTTGTGGAGTTGCTTCAGCTCCTCGAACAATGCCATGGTGCGTTGGAGGTACACGCTGAACTCTTGTGATGCGCCGGTGTCGCTGGAGACGAAGGAGGACAAAATCGAGGTCGCTTTGGAGAGAGAAATTGGCTTTGTGGAGATGACGGTCCTGAGACCGTCATTATGAAGAAAAAGTCCTAGAAACGAAAAACTCTTTGATACACTTCATCAAATATTTGCTCCTATAGCAGTGGGTTCCTTTGCTCCATTGGACCCTTTGTCTTTGGTTGTGAAGCAACCTGGAGCCCACAAATCAACCAGTTGTACTTGAGCCATCAGTGTTCGTAGAATTGGAAAAAGCCCAGTACCCAATTTGGGCCACAACCAACTTATTGTCTTACGTGGGTCAGGACCCAAATCAAAGCCACAAACAATTGAGAAGTTGACAATGACATCAAAGAGAGAGAGATAGAGAACAATCCAGTGTGACGCAGACAAGTCAAGGTTAGTGTGTGGCTCAATGGCTCCTTTACAACTTTATAGCAACACCAACACATGGTGGAGTGACTCCCATGTCTCCAACTCCAAGCACTAGCCATCAATCACAATCGCTGGGACCATATCTTGGTTCTATCTGACAGACCAGAGTGGGTGGGGTGGGGCCTACCAGGAACCAACAATTGGGGGTGTCTCTGATGTGATCCCATCGAGCCGTGAACGGATAAGATGTTCACGTGGACGGATAAGCCGTGAACCAACAACATTATGCTTTCCAATGAGAATGAGACACCGGCCCCAAAACAGATATATTGGAGATAAATAAATATTCAATCTATAACTTACTTGTATAAGTACCTTCCACAACTGCCTCTCAGAAGTACAGAACTTCAACATTCCCACTTTCAGTAGCCATGACCACGTTTAAGCCGCTCATGTTTCTTTTTCTGCAAATGTTCTTCGCAACAATTTCATCAATCCAAGCAGCCCCGGCAAATTCAAAGCTCTTCAGAGAATACATTGGAGCTGAGAACAACGGCGTCACTTTCGAAGAAGTGCCCATTGATTCCAAAGTTGAATTTCACTTCATCCTCTCCTTTGCTATTGACTATACACAATCCAATCATCCTACGCCCACTAATGGCTACTTTAATGTCTTCTGGGACACACAGAATCTTACCCCTGCTCATGTATCCGCCATTAAGGCTCGTCATCGAAATGCTAAAGTAGCTCTGAGTCTTGGAGGTGATACCGTAAGCAACAAATATGCATACTTCAGTCCTACATCAATCAATTCTTGGGTTAGAAATGCTATCAACTCAATAGTTCTGATAACGAAAAAATATCATTTGGATGGAATTGATATTGACTATGAACACTTCCAGACAGATCCCAATACATTTGCTGAATGCATTGGGCGACTACTCTTCTACCTTAAACAAAACAATGTTGTGTCGTTCACATCAATAGCACCATATGACAATGGCGCAGTGCAACCGTATTACTTGGCATTGTGGAGGAAGTATGGGCATCTCATTGACTATGTTAATTTTCAGTTCTATGCCTATGATAAGGGCACGACTATAACTCAGTTTTTGAAACATTTTGAGATCCAGAGCTCAAATTACAAAGGTGGCAAGATTCTAGTGAGCTTTGGAACAGATGGAAGTGGAGGTTTGTCCCCTGAACATGGGTTCTTTGAAGCTTGTGCTAGGCTTCGAAGTCAGGGCAAACTTCATGGCATTTTTATTTGGTCTGCAGATGACTCCAAGAAGGCTCATTTTCATTATGAGAAGCAATCACAGACCTTTCTGGCTAGCATAAAATGAAGTGTTTTTTTTCTTCTCCTTTGTTGTATTTGTTATTATTTTCTTCTTAAATGGAAAGAAGGAAACAAATAGGATTGTTGTTGATTTGTCTTTAACACAAGTAAATATTCTAAACAAACAAGTGTTATGCAGAAAACATTTGGAATCTAATGCCATTAAGAAATACTCTACATGTAATTGCACGATGCAGCGGTGGTGCCTAGGTGTGGTACATATCAAGGGGGTGAGACAAGGTTGCATAACTGCACCTCTTTTGGCCTTTCAGGGCCTGGTCAATTTCGAAACAGATCAGGGATTTCTGCCATCACCTCATCCTAGTTACATATTAGTGCTAATAAAACGATCAAACCTTCTTTACTGCTAAACGTTTTGGCTAAAGCATAGTACGAAGGGACTTAAACCTGGAAAGCAAGAACTAGAATGCTAAGCAAATTAAAGGATTTACAAATAGCTATCTTGCAGTTTCCATACATTGATTAAACCATACCTTATCTGAAACAGAGGAAATTCAGATATACATTGTACAAAAAGTAAAAATAATAATGAATCAGTATTGAGGAGTGAGGCCTCTCTAGTTTTTGCAGTACAATGTTGAACTAGTATTATGTATTTACGGTTGTTTTTTTGTTTCCAATTACTTGAACAAACATCAATAAAATAAAGTAAACTGAAAGAACTAAAAACTAACCGAGGAGAAAGTATGAAGATTACATACTAAATTTTCATAGAAAAACAAACAAAAAAGTACTTCATGCATTCCACAAAGTTGGTGGACACAGTTTTGTTAGATTAGAGGAAACAAGAACCGGAAGAGCTGATAAGGAGACTTCATACCTGATAGCGCTCTCAAACACATGTAACTGGGTGCCATTTTATCTGATAGCCAATCTACGACATTGCAATTGATACAATGGATGGGTGGTTTTCTTCAAAATGCACAAAACACAAACTGAAATAACACTTGTATTAAGAATCAAAACTAGGATGACATGAATCAGAGGCCAATTTGCATTGCAATTAGTAGTATCACCAAAATCAAACAATGCATCCCCGTAGAATTACAAAGAAAAGAGTACCCTCCACAAAATTACCTGGAAGAAAAGGAAAAAGTTTTCATTACAATTAGTGAAAGTAGCACCCTTAATTTGTTGGAAATGTCGATCAACTACAGTTTCATTAGTGCTTTATATGTCCATTTTACTTACATGGACCATCTACAACATTGCAATTGATACAATCTGTGTGTCTACAAGATGCACGAAACACAAAATTGAAATAATACTTGTATTAACAAATCAACACTGAGATGACATTAATCAGCGGCAAAATTTTCATTGCAATCCATAATATAACCAGAAACAAACAACAGATTCTCTTAATAATTAGTATTACATAGAAAACCCATAACCTGAATCTCCGCAAAATTACCCTGAACCTGCTGAGCAGGGACCCGCCATGGAATGAAATCGTGATGAAATTCCAGAAAACTGAAACCCAACCAAAATGAGACAATCGTTTAAACTTGGTTATCTTCTCAACTTTTCCTCTTCTTTTTCTTATCCAGGTTTTTCTCCAAAGCATCAGTGCCTCCATCTTCTAACATCCCACTCTTCCTCTTCTTCCCGTCTTCCTTCTTTACCTCTTCATTTCTGATTTTAGCCTCACCATCTCCCTTTTCAATTTGCACTGCATTCGCATCAGAATTACCAACATTCTCCTTCTTATTTTTCTTCTTCTTCTTCTTGCCATGCATCTCTACTGAATCAGTTGTCCCCCTCTTTTCAACACCCTTACTTCCTACCTCTGCATTTTTACCCCCACCATCTCCCTTCTCAATTTGACCCCCATTTTCCTCGGAATTACCAACATTGTCCCCCTTCTTTTTCATTTTTTTCTTATTATGCATCTCTGCTGAATCAGCTGCCTCTCTTCTTTCAACACCCTCCCCTGCCCCCTCTGCAATTTTACCTCCACCATCTCCCTTATCAAAATGACCCCCATTTTCATCAGAATTATTAACATTGTCCCTCTTCTTTTTCTTCTTCTTGTCATGCACCTCTACTGGATCAGAAGCCTCACTCTTTAAAACACCCTCATCTCCCCTCTCTGCAATTGCACCTCCATCTTCCCTGAAATAAAGAAACTCACCCTTCTTCTCCTTCTTCTTCTCCTCCTTCCTCTCAATAGCATCCACTACGGGATGATTGGGTTCCTCATTGTCAAGTTTCCCATTGCTATTACTCTCCTGTCGTTGCCTTTTGTGCTTAGGCTTTGATTCTAACTTGAGACCATGACTCACTTCCTGACTCACCACGACACTCCGAGTCGGATTCTCTCCGACGGTCTCTGCGTCATCGTTTTCAGCCTCCGACCTATGCCGCGATCGCCTGCGTTGGGACCTCGGCGCTTTGAGCTCCTTGTGGAGCTGCTTCAGTTCCTTGAACGATGACAAGGCGCGTTGGAGGTACACGCTGAACTCTTGCGAAGCGCCGGTGTCGCTGGAGACGAAGGAGGACAAAGTCGAGGTTGCTTTGGAGAGAGAGATTGGCTTTGTGGAGAGGACGGTCCCTGAGACCGTCATTGTTGATTGAGCTTTTCTAGGGTTTTAGGGAGAACGGGGGGTTTTTATGGGTTTTCAATTTAGGGCGGGTATTTAAATAAATAAAATAAAACGTCACAACATGGAGAGTTCGGAGAGTGCAACTGAACTGATTTTCTGAAATAGCACATGAGAGATGCTTATTTTCAAAAGTGATTTCGATTCCAAACCAGCTTTAAATAATTTTAAAATTCATTATGTGTTAGTATATACACGATGAATTGGAACAATTCAAGATCTTTTATATACCCCTCTGAATGTGACTGACATGCGATTGTTTGATGGGCACCATCCACGAGGGTATTACGAACCATATTTTGAGAGACCCTATCATCAGTGCAATTTGGCAAGAAAAAAAAAAAGAAAAAAAAGAAAAAAGGAAAAAAAGAAACAAAACTAGTCTATATATTGTGTCGACCGTGCGCCTTTACCTTTTTGTTTCTGAGCTCTCTTCCCGCCTCTCTCTCTTTCTCTCTCCACACTGAGTGTTTTCTCTCTTTCTCGAATCAACTGCACATGTTCCTGCGCCATCTCCATTTGGTATTTGTTCTTTAATATATCTTTAAATTTGTAGCATAGTAATTTCGAAATACAAAGAGATAATATTTCAACAGTTGTAAAGTTAGCCCGGAATTTTGAGTATTTCAATCTAGTTTTGTGGGTACAAATATATCTCCGATTAACCAATTTTTATCTCCGTTTTTGTTACTTCTCTCGAAGTAGTCTTTTTGTGGTTTTGATCAATGAGGACGATGAATAGAGGCCAGGCCAAGACCCTCATATTCACCAAACAGCCCTTCATCGAAGACGAAGGGCATCGTAAAATGTAAGACCTTTTTTCTTTCTTGAATTTCAATCGGTTCGGTTTGGTACTCGTAAAACCCTGTCGTTTTTCGATTACTCAATGCCTGTTATCGTTGTGCCTGTAGAGAAAAATGGCAATTCAGCGCCATGTCCGACACGGAGATTGTGAATATGGCTGAAACTCAAATTTATAAATGCAATTATTATGATCCCAATCAAAAGCCTATCGAAGGCGGCTTATTGGACCCCCGCTTGGTACACTCTCACCCTTGAATTGTTATGGCAAATGCTTTTGGTTCTTGTTGAAGTAATTTTTTGGTTGCTTTAATTGGATATTGTTGCAAGTTTAGATTTATTGAATGAGTTATGCAGGCATTTGGAACAGTGACTACAGTTGACTCACACACTGGATACCATTTTCCGCAAATTCCAATTTTCTTTGTATTCATTTCACGTGCATTCACATTTCACATGGACAAGTCAAGTTTGAAATGATTAAATACAGAAGAAAGAATTACGATGTATCATTCAAACCATGGAGTATGCTTTACTTTGCCGCCCTTGTTTGTTTCAGGGGCCAGCAAATAAGAGTAGTGGTGAGTGTGCGACATGTGGTGCGGTAATGAAGGACTGTCCAGGGCACTTTGGATTCTTGGTGCTTGCCCTCCCTGTTTTGAATGTTGGATATTTGAGTACTATTGTGGACATTTTGAAGTGCGTTTGCAAGGTACAAGGATTGTGTTTCCTTCCATTTGTTATTACTTTCTAGTAACTTTTTATTGTTGAATTTTAATCCCCTAGTTGAACTTTATTCACGAGGGGTTTCCATTATTATTATTTTTGTAGTTATGTTCTGGCATACTTTTGGAGGAGGGAATACGCAACGATTTTTTGAAGAAGATGAGAAGTCCCAAGATGGAGCCTTTGAGGAAAACCGAGTTGATGAAAAAAGTAGTGAAGAAGTGTAATAACTTGACATCCAATTATAGACCAGTGAAGTGCTCCAAATGTGGATTTATAAATGGTTTGGTTTCTATAATTTTTCTTTATACATTAATCTTTTTTTTTTGGGTGGCTGGAGCTTCTGTCATCTTTCAAAAAGTGTAGTGATTGCCTCGATATTTAATGTATTACAGGTTCAGTGAAGAAGGCTGTGGGTGTGCTGGGCATTATTCATGATTGTTCAAAACTTAATGGTGTTATGGATGAGTTTCGAACAACACTTTCTCACACGAAAGAGTCCAAGGCATCCTTTAATGTCGCAACTCATATTCTAAACCCTGCTAGAATTTATTCTCTGTTTAAAAAGATGGTTGATGAGGTACTTGTATATGAGAATCTTAAGAACCCTTTAATTCTATAGAAGTTGATTATTTTGGTAACTGTAATTTTATAGTTGGTAAACAAAAAAAAGAAAGGAAAAAAGAAAGAATATGGTAGATGCTGGCCATTTTCTTGCATCTCTGTTCCTCTTGAAGCAGATTTATATATTCTATTGTTATTGCAGGACTGCGAGTTGCTTAATCTTTCTAATAGACCAGAGAACCTCATCATGAAAAACATTGCTGTGCCACCTATAGCTATTCGTCCTTCTGTTATTGTGGATAGATCACAGAGGTTGTCTCAACATGCCATTTATTCACTTGCAGATTTTTTTCTCCTTTTTTATTTCTTACGTTTTACTTAGGTGTCATCATCTCCTTCTGCGGTATTCCAGTGGTTTAATGGTGGCACAGTTGCAAATGATGCTGATTGGGTTTCTATTTTTCCTATTGCAGCAATGAAAATGACATTACAGAGAGGTTAAAGAGAATTATTCAATCCAATGCTATTCTTAGACGGGATTTATTAGAAGCAAAATCTGCACCCAAATGTTTGGTATGATAGAGGACACTTGTCTGACCTTGAGTACTGCAATGCTTGTTGTATTGTGCCTTCAACGATGTCTTTGTTCATAGTTTATTGTTAGTGTAGTCTCCTTATTTACTTCACATTTGACTTGAAATTCTGCATTATTTTTTTGATAGTTTGCCAGATTACATTCTTCTGTTGTCTCCATAGTTTAAAACTCAAACAAAAATTCCTTTTTAGTTTTCTAGCCATATAAAATTGGTCCAGCATTCTGTCAATTTTGTTGACAGAACATGCTAAGTCACTCTTTTTCTTTTGGTCAAACATATGCATAAGTCAATCAGGAAAGTACAATTGGGGCCAAAAGGAGTGGTTTGCTGAAGTTGTTTGGGTACATGTGGGTGTGTCCTAGAACAGCTATGCATTGCTATTGGGAAATTGTTTTGGTGCAGGGGCATCCGAGGTGTATACTCTTTGAAGATGTGCTTGGCTTCATCATGGTTTGTTTGGTTGGAATGGAACAAGTGAATCTTTGAAGGCGAGAAGGGTTTGAACTCAGTTTGGGATAGATTATATTTTTAGGTTCTATGTGGACTTCTTGTGCAAAGATTTTAAGACATTCCCCTTGGTGAAGTTCTTCTGAATTGGGGAGGTGTGCTCTACTGAGAGTTCTCCAGGAAGCTTTTTTCTTTGTTTTGAACTGAGAGATGCTTGTTCTTGTATTTTAGTTTATGTGTCCTGTTTTGGTTGGCTGACGGTAGTATTCTTATAAAAAGAAAAATAATCACATTCATTTATTCATAATTGTTTTTCTAAGTTAACTTCTTTATGTTTCTGTAGTGGTTCACTAGAACTTTGCATGCGCTTTTTATGGTTTAGAAATTCTGAGTTAATTATGAGGCATCCTTTTGCACGTGGCTGTATTATATTTCTTGTATGTGTATCTGAATATCTTTTTACATCTTGTTCTGCTGGTTATAGTAGGTGTGACTTGTGGTTCCATATTGTGATTGTGTAATGCTTAATGCTGAGAATTGTGGTCCAGGCCAGTTGGGATATACTTCAAGTTGAGGTTGCACAGTATATAAATAGTGACGTTCGTGGTGTTCCCTTTTCCATGCAAACTGCAAAGCCATTGAGTGGTTTTGTGCAGCGCCTCAAAGGGAAGGGGGGGCGCTTTCGTGGGAATTTATCAGGGAAGCGTGTTGAATTTACTGGCAGAACTGTTATATCACCTGACCCTAATTTGAAAATCACTGAGGTTAGATATTGTGCTAAAACCTGCACCAAGCGTTCATGCTAGTTTAATTTATGTGCCTGTTGTTAGGTTTGTTTCCTCTGAAATTTTTATTGGATTTAGGTTGGAATCCCTATCAAAATGGCTCAAATCTTAACTTATCCAGAACGTGTTTCCCATCATAATATTGAGAAGTTGAAGCAGTGCGTCAGTAATGGACCTGATAAGTACCCTGGTGCCAGGATGCTCAGAAATCCTGATGGCACTGAATGGTAGGGGACTAACTTTTTTTTGTTTTTTTTTTCTTATTTGGAAATGCTTGCTTTGATGGTGATTTGAATTTACTGTTTTGTGCTGAAGGTCCTTAAAGGTTAACAGAAAGAACGCTGCTGACGGACTCAAATATGGTGACATAGTTGAACGTCACCTAGAAGATGGGGACATTGTTCTTTTCAACAGACAACCAAGCTTGCATCGGATGTCTATCATGTGCCATAGGGTGATTATATATTTCGAATTAATTTTTGTATATGTTTTTCGCAGGAATTTTATTGATATTTGGTCACACGTATCAATTTGTGAATGCAGGCTAAGGTGATGCCATGGAGAACATTGAGGTTTAATGAATCTGTTTGCAACCCTTACAATGCTGATTTTGATGGTGATGAAATGAATATGCATGTCCCACAAACAGAGGAGGCTCGGACAGAGGCTGTTATGTTGATGGGGGTAAATTAGATTGAATCTTCACTTCATTAAGATATATGCCAATTGGTATCCATAAAACTACAGTTTTTCCCTACATTAAAACTCAAAAATATTGCATTGTGATTATTTGAGCATTGTAGTGAGAGAATTACAAGAAAAGTTACGAGAGGAGTGAGCTGACCATGACCTATCAACATGATTCGGATGCAAGGAGACTTTTTAGGCATGAAGGCAATTCCGAATATTCTTGTTACTATCTCTGAAGTTTATCATATAAGGAATGTCAAGTTTAGGCATATTGGATAAGTGGCCTGGAACAATGGCTGTAATGACAAAAAAGACTAAGGATGCAAAATTTAAAGCGTAACGTTCAATTGGACCCTTTCTGGACCATACCTTTCCGTTACCATTACAGGAATATACAGATTACAATTATTTTCATCATATGTTTGATTGATCTAAGAAATGCCTCCTCACGTCCCAGCCTACACACACAAGTCAATATATTATTCAAATGGTTAGTTCTTTGAATCCTGAATCTCCTGAGCCTTTGTTGTTTTATCTGGAGTTAGGTTTACAGTGATTTCTGTACCCTTTTCCCTCCCAAGCTGTCGTTCTGTCAGCTTTGGTTTTTCTTTAATTTTATTTTATACCACTTGTCTACAGGGGTAGTGATAGTTAAACATTCTACTTATCTGCAAAGTAAGTGCATATGGGGCACTTTACAGCTCCTAAATTTTATAAGGAATGTACCTCAGTGATGCAGGAGCATCTACGAAGCTCTCGAATTAGTTACGCCCGTTAGTCAATTGCACTAGGGTTATAGTTCCTTTAAATTAATAGTTACTTCTTTTGTTTTCCTATTCTTACTAGGTTTTGTTTTAATTTCCTGTTTAGGTTTTTAATTTCCTATGTCATTTAGGTTTTCTATATTCTAGTATAAATAGGCTATTAAGAGACTCTTGTATTTAGTTTTGGTTGATGAATATAATTTCAGACTTAAGTCTATAGAGTTTCTATTGGGATTTTTCCCTAGAACTCAATTATCTTCGTTCCAACTTCAATTTTATTGCTTTATCCTTCTATTCTCTGTATTTTGGGTATGTTTGGGTCGCTGGACAGCAGCTTATAGCCGCTGCCCTGCATCACTCAGCTAAGCTAGGACGTTTCTGAAACATCACTAGTTCCATCTTAGTTGTCTAGTTTGTCCCTTTCATTGCTTCATTTCACTGATCTAGGTTTGATGGGGGTGCTATTTATCACGTACAAGTTTTTTTTAAAGGAGAGATTTTAGAAAAGTGGACAAGTAATCCAACAATAACAGAAAGAAACAAGAAAACAAATACAGAGATCTACACCTATGAGGAAAAAAAAAACCAATCCTAATCAAGACACTGCAGCCTTCCAATCATTCAAAATTGTTTAAAGGGATGTACAGAAGCCCAGAGCGCTGCCCGGTACTTTGCCTTCACCTCCACCACTTCCAACACCCCGTGGCATCTTCAGTTACTTATGATTCTGTTGACTGTTCCCTGCATTTTGTTTTCATGTAACATTTCAGTGTATTTTTCAGGTGCAAAACAATCTGTGCACTCCGAAAAATGGAGAAGTTTTGGTTGCTTCCACTCAAGATTTTCTAACATCCTCTTTCCTTATAACAAGGAAGGACACATTTTATGACCGTGCATCCTTTTCACTCATGTGCTCATATATGGGGGATGGAACGGATCCTGTTGATTTGCCAACACCTGCTGTAATTAAGGTGAGTTGCTAAAGCCATCGTTTATTTCTATTGTGACACAATTGTACATATACACTTTGGAATTTCGGTCGAATGTCTATATCATTTCTTCTATATATATGTGCTTTTCCTAACTGAAACACAGTGGTCGTTTTGCAGCCAATAGAGCTATGGACGGGGAAGCAATTATTTAGCGTTCTAGTACGCCCAAATTCAAATGTGAGAGTCTATCTAAATTTTACAGTTAATGAGAAATCATACAGCAAGACTGAAGATGGAGGACCCGAAGCAATGTGCCCAAATGATGGCTTTGTTTATTTTCGTAACAGTGAGCTCATAGCTGGCCAACTCGGGAAGGGTACTTTAGGTCAGTCTTTTGACACTATATGCTTTTTTTAGTATTTCTACATTTTTTAAAATTGAAGCACAAGTAATAAGATGTATCATTTTTTGATGTAGTACAGCTCGTAGGTGTTAGATTAAGCACTTAAACAATAGAACAGAGAAGAATATAAGAGACTGAGGAGAAGAAATATAGATCGAAGGGACGAAATCAGAGAGTTCTAGGAAAAGGTTTACTCAACATTCAAATCTGAATTTTAAAGAACTACATGGGGGTATTTATAGCAAACTAAAACCTAGACATAAAAGGATAAAAATCCCTTGCTTAAAAAGAAATCCTAACCCAAATAAAATAGGAAACTTAAAACTAGAAATCTGGAAAAGTAGAAATCCTACTAGAATTTGGAAAACTAGAGAATCTAGGAAACTAACAAACACATTAGGAAACTAATAAATTTAGGTCCTACGTGTCCTGCATCATTCTCCGCCGCCGAAAAGAACTCGACTCCGACGAGTAAACAGTGACAAAATCAAAATCCCAAGGAAGTGTGAAGAGGCATGTGGCGTTCTGTAGTTCTTCAAGATAAGCATCATATTTGCCACCATGAAACCAGCCGTTCCGCAAGCATGGAACATTAGTCCTGGTAAGAATGGAAAATAAAGAGCTTTGCCGAAACCCATGATGAACATGATCGGCCAACGAATGCAAGCGCGTGTGTGGGTGTGATGGACCCTCAATCCATTGTATTCGTAACTCGTTGCCAGAGTGCCTTGGTTTAGGAAAAACACCTGGCTTGGCATATCGGGCTATCTCAAAATCCAAGTGTCGGTGCATGAAGTTCTTGTCTTGTGGTATGGGTGGCGGGGTAGGGACCAGAATGTTGTCGTCAACCAGAGGAGAACCCATCGTATGTTGGGTATGGTTGGGCTGCGGCATAGAATCAAAAGAAAAGATGGGCCCCAGTTGAGCCTTGGGCATGTCAATCGATAGTCCCGTTGACTGATTCAGAATACCTTGTGGCACGACCTTGAGTTTTTGGTCCATCGGTGGATTGTGAAGAAGGCCACCTGTTGGCGGCGGCGTAGACAAACTCGAGAGCACCGCTGAGGTAGAAGAAGGCTCAGTTGTTCCAAGCCGAAAGTGATTGATAAGCATCTAAACGGAGTCTTGGTGTTTGTTGATGGCAAGGGTCGTCGTCGCAAAATGGTTGTGGACCTGTACCGACTCTTCTTTTTGGTCAACACTCAGCTGGGAGAGTTGGGCATCAATTCTGGTGATATTGGCAGAAACTTTGGCTTGGAAATCATGAATTTGTGCGGATAGGCTAGCCACAATTTGGGGTACCATGGTAGAGAGTAGACACAAGCGAAATCGAGACCTGGCTCTGAATACCAATTGATGTAGTACAGCTCGTAGGTGTTAGATTAAGCACTTAAACAATAGAACAGAGAAGAATATAAGAGGCTGAGGAGAAGAAATATAGATTGAAAAGACAAGATAAAGGGCAGTAACAATAGAACAAAGAAGAATATCAGAGACCGAGGAGAAGAAATATAGATCGAAGGGACGAAATCAGAGAGTTCTAGGAAAAGGTTTACTCAACATTCAAATCTGAATTTTAAAGAACTACATGAGGGTATTTATAGCAAACTAAAACCTAGACATAAAAGGATAAAAATCCCTTGCTTAAAAAGAAATCCTAACCCAAATAAAATAGGAAACTTAAAACTAGAAATCTGGAAAAGTAGAAATCCTACTAGAATTTGGAAAACTAGAGAATCTAGGAAACTAACAAACACATTAGGAAACTAATAAATTTAGGTCCTACGCATCCTGCATCATTTTTAGTACATTTCTCAAATTAAATATTTGAGGGCCAATTTTATTGTTCTAGATAGGTTCACGATATATATATATATTTGAATAGAAACATTTGTATTGATAATCAATAGGACAAGCTATCCTCGATTACCAGGGCATATGAATTATCAACCTGGTAAAAGAGCATATCTATGGCATTGTATTGGACCTGAATTGGTTCAACAAAGTTGGTTGAGATTTTAAAATGATACAAAGTGGTAGATGTGACTTGTGATGACATCATAACTTCTGTGAGCAGGCAGTATAGGAATTTACTATATGAACATGGCCATTCCTCTGTTGTTGGAAGCTGTCAGGGGCATTTGCAGAAGGTTCTGAAGGGCTCTCCCCTCTATATGATGAAATCTGGTCTACGTGGTACTTCACTTAGAAAGAAAAACAGGTATGATCAGGACAAATTTGGGTTGCTCCAAAGAGTAGGAGTGGTTCCATTCTCTGGATTCAAGAGAAGATAATTGGAAATTTGGATAGAGCAATGTATTGACTGTGATGGAAGGTGACCTACTTTCAACTTTTGAGGCGTACGATCCTGGACCTGATGTTGGCCTGGTTTATATTTAAGTGTGGTGTCTCCGCTCATTTATTGGTTATCCTGGCTAGTGATTCCTGAGCCTTTATGTCCTCAAAGTTTGACGGTTAGTGTTTGTAGTGGTAGCTTTGGAGCAGGTGAGTAGCCAGATTGGGTCATGTATATTGAAGGATTTTAGTTCATTCTAGGGTATTTTGACTAATGGCTTCTAGGACAGGGCAATATATGTGTTGCTTTTACTCATTTAAGATGTGAGGACGGTGTAGAAGATGTGGGCTGCTCTAACTAAAGGCAGTGCAGAGTGTACTTGCTTGGAAGAATTGTTGGTGTGATGACATGAGAACTTCTGGATATGAGCAGGCAGTATATGGATTTACTATATGAACATGGTCATCCCTCTGTTGTTGGAAACTGTCAGGGGCATTTGCAGAAGGTTCTGAAGGGCTCTCTCCTCTATATGTCACTCATAGCTTCTACTAAAAAACCTTATAACCATACTAACGTTTTCAGTTGAAAATTTCCCACGTACTTTAGACCTGTGTTACAAATCTCCATTGTGTTGGACACTAATGTTTGTTAGCCAATTAAGTTTATTGATTGGAAGCTTAAATTTTTTCTGAGCTGTGGCTTGTTTTTTGGAGTTTTTCTTTGTCAGCTTTGAATATTTGAGCAAGTGATATTGATATTCACAGTTTTGCATTTGTATCACTTCAGGAAATGGCAATAAGGATGGGCTTTACTCTGTACTTCTCAGAGACTATAAAGCTCATGCGGCTGCTTCTTGCATGAATCGGCTAGCTAAGTTAAGGTATTATCAAGCACAGTTTTTCTTGAATGCAAGCTTCTTTTAGTCCATATTGGTTGTGTTCATCGTAATTCACATTCGAATTTAATTTTTTTTCCTTCAGATTTCTAATTTAGTTTTGTTGCAGTTTATTTTCAATGCTAACTAAAAGAAGTATGGCTAAAAGTGACTCAACGTGTTGAATACAACCTGGTTATATATACAGAAATTCTCCTATGTCGACGTTCGGACGTTATTATCGTGCGGATGTCATGAATTTTCTACTACCCCTCCTTGCTTTCCTCCCTGTTTACAATGGCTTCCGCGGACATCCAGATGAGAGAATAACTGATTATATAATATATTTCCTGTATCTTCTGACCAAAATAAACAAAGAAAACCTAGTTTGACATGCATTTTTGAGTGCTCTAAGAACATTGTGTTGAGACTGAGAGTTAGAATCATTATAATGTTTCTATTTACAATATAGTCTGTAGTTTTAATGGCTATCCATCACTCAGTTCTATTTTGCATGATGCTGTATAGTTGTATAGTATTCATGTCTTCCTATTGTATTCACTCCAGTGGAGTGGACTATTCTATGTCTTAGCTTACAATTTATTTTTTAGCTTTGATGGTTATCCTAACTCAGTTCATACTGAATAAGGCTGCATTTATTCTTGTCTTCATTTGAAAATGTCCAGCCTTAGTACCTTATGTTAGTAAATTGGAAATTGTCTTATTGTAATATATATTGTCAGTATTTAAATCTTATAGCTGGACATTTCAATTATTAATCACATGTCTGGTATGATGCCTATATATTTTAAATCTGTTTTGTGAGCATTTCTATGGTAAATACAACATTAGTATGTGATTAATATTGTTAGTATTTGCTTGGATTGCAGTGCTCGGTGGATTGGTAATCATGGATTCTCAATTGGGATTAGCGATGTACAACCAAGTGACAATTTGTACAATGAAAAGGAAAAGATAATTAAGGAAGGTTATAACAAATGTGCTGGTAAGATAAAGTTGTATAATGAAGGACAGCTACCACTTGAACCTGGTTGTGATGCGGCACAATCACTTGAGTCTGGGATAACTAAAATATTAAACAATATCAGAGATCAAACTGGAAAGGTGAGTTTCAGATTTTACTATTTCGCTTATTATGCACTGAACTTCTGTTTTGAATTTCATTTGTATTGTATTTTTTTAAGCATCAATCTCAAATCTTAGTAATTACTTCTTCGTCTTCATTTGCAATCTTAATGTTTGCTTGTGTGCTGTCAAGAAAGCTGTTCATGGTAGCAGCCCAGTTTGTTTAGCAATTATTTGTATTTTCTATTGTCATGCAGAAATAATTTCAGAGATGATGGGTTTGAATAGTCTTTGACCTTATTTTTCCACAGTTGTGCATGCAAACATTACATTGGAGAAATAGTCCATTGATCATGTCCCAGTGTGGTTCTAAAGGATCTCCTATCAATATTAGCCAGATGATTGCCTGTGTTGGTCAACAATCGGTTGGTGGTCGTCGTGCACCTAATGGATTCATAGATCGAAGCCTTCCTCACTTCCCTAGAAAAGCAAAAACCCCTGCAGTAAGTTCCGTACACTTTTTAACCAGTAATTCTATGTGTATGTGAGATGTACTGATGAGTTCAGTATGAAACCTACACAAAATATGCAGCATCTTGTCTTCGAGCATTGCATCCCCCTCCCCCGCAACCTACTTCTTGTTTTCAAATTGTTTGGAACTAGGCGCAAACAATTCGATAATTTTTTTTTTTTTGAGAAGAAATGAAATTTATTTCCAAAAAAAAAGGAGATACAAAAGAGAAAGTGGCTAAGGAAGCCACAGACCAAACAGGCCAAAAGAGGGTTGCAAAAACAAACAGCCTAAAAGAAAGACAACTCAAAACTACATGAGACTGGGTCTATACTTAAAGGCAGGGGAAACTAAAGCCTGCACTGGCCACGGATTACACCACTGCAGCCTTCCAATCTAACAAAATGAAACTTAAACTTGAATCGCTAAAGTCGGAGGTCGTAGATGCCCATAATGAAGTCCAAAACCTGATTCGGTCCCAAATCTGGTCAAACGATTCCCCTTCCTAGTCATCAAAGATTCTTCTGTTCCGCTCTCCCCACACCACCCACAGCAACACCATCACCGCGCACTTGCCCAAAATGAGGCCTCTCCCGTTTCCTCCGAAGAATTTCATCCTTGTCCCCAGTAAATCTGCAACAGTGTTATAATTGCCCCATTCCATATCCCCAGTAAATCTGCAACAGTGTTATAATTCGATAATGATTTAAGATAATTTGGAGTCTTGATGGGGCACAATAGAGGATCCTTTAAGGATTATAAGGGTGCGGGGTAGATGAACTTTGGGACAGAGTGAAGGTTCTGGGCAGCTTTATGGGCATCTATTTCTGCTGATTTTAAAGATTATACCCATTCTTTTATTACGTTGAATTTTTTAGCAGCTCTGAAGCAAGATTATAATTTTTCGTTTATCATATTCTATTTTACATATTTTTGAGTTGTACTTTCTTGTATTTACTTCTTCCTTCCTAGATTGTGGATTCCTTATCCACTCTTTGTAATTAGCTTTCCTACTTTAATAAAATTATGTCTCTTAAAAAAAAATATTTATTTTGTTTGAGGAGAATTACTTTCTAAAAATATTTTCTGCAATTTTCATATTTTATGCGACTTAAAACATTTTGTCCACTCTAAGTGTTTCTTAGTCTGGAAAAAAAACTGCTCACTGGTAATGCAAGATGTATCTTGGGACTAGCTAAAAAGTTGGATCATATCTGACTGCATCACCCTAACTACTAACATTCATGAGCATTCAGTGGTGGACCCAGAATTTAACTTTTGCAGGGGCGAACTTAAATGCTAAATTTACAAGACCAAAAATTCTAAAACAGCATAACCGAAACATAAAAATCACAAAGAGCTGTGAGAGAGAACAATAAAAATTATTTATATGGATGGAAACATTTAAGAACTAGAGAGAAGGCTATATAAAATTACAAGGGTTATGTATGAAACTGATATTCTCTGTGGGGGCAGCCTATGCTAGGTCCTAAAGTTTAAGTTTAACTAGAGCTCCTTCTGGCTCTAAAACACGTTCTTTAGTAAGTAAAAACATGTCTATAACAAATAGAAATATAAAATTCATTGTTACTTAGGTAATGCTTTATGAGAGATGAATTATGAAACATCTTTCAACATTGTGGTGGAGAACCTTTTTTTTGTTTTTCTTCGTACTTGTTTGTGTTTATAGCTCAAATTGTTGAGCGAAAACACTCCAAGACCTTGTCATTGATGGACTATGCGATGGCACACACAAACCCCTTGAGAATAAAACACACACCAAAACCACAAAGTAAACACACCCACAAGAACACAAAGATTTATAGAGGTTCGGCCTCGCCTACGTCTCTTGGTGATCCACCGAGAAATTCACTAGTATGTAAGAACAACTTTGGTTAATCAAGAACCCCTTAGCTCTCACAAGAACCCTAGATCTCTTTTCTCTCACTCCCTTGGAAATACTCAAGAATTCACCCTTGAATTCTGTCTTGTTTCTCCCTTGAAAATTCACTCTTGAATTTTCCTCTCTATTTGTGCTTGTCTTGTGCTTATGAAAAACCTAGTCCTAAAGTACCTATTTATAAGTATAGGGCTTTAGTACAATCATACAAGGAATAGGAAACCTAAAGGATCCCAAAACAATTAGAAGATCCAATCTAAATCGACAAGGATTCCTAAACAATGAGAAAACCTAGTCCAAATCTAACAAGGATTCCATCCTTCCTTCTATGGTGAGCCAATTTTCAACAAACTCCACCTTAGCGAACCATCCATCACTCATGAACAATTGTTGACCCCTAGAACCTCTTCAACCTCTTGGAAATCGTCGCTCTAGTAACTCCCAAAAAGCTCCACCATGGCAAGAAACCTCTTGCCTCAACGCACCTTAGGTAAGAAGGTGCTCCACCCAATCTTAGACTTGGGCCATCCGGACCTCTTGTGTAGAAGAGAGATCCCCATGCAAAACTCCTCGCTCCTCGCCTTCTTGGAACCTTGAATTCTTGACATGCCTTGATACGCAAAGCACATACCAACCCTTGTTCTATAAATCCCCACATAGCAGCCAACCTTGCTCCTGGATTTATGAACAAACTCCTTCTTTCTCATCCAAACACCCATCCAACCTTCCCGCCCATGCTCCCCAAAGCACTCCGAAACGTAGTTGAATCTTTCTTTGTCCATCCATCCAAAACCTGGGACGGTTTGGTGGATTCCTTAAACTCGGACCTTGCTTGTGATGAAGGCTCCACCTCAAGTAGAACCCCTTTGTGAGTTTGTTGTTGATACCCATCTTCTTCAACCCTTGTGTCAAGCCCCATTTGCTTTGGAGTCCCTTCCATGACCACCTTAATAAGAAGTATCTTTTCGGTTGCCACCGACCCAACAACATTCTCCCCATCATCTTTTGCCTTGAATTCACCCTTGTGGACCTTGTCCGCCACTTCTACACCTTTGAAATCAAGTACCCTTGATGATGAACCATTAGTCATACAACCTTGACTAACCTTCCTTGCCCAACTAGCCTTGAGCGAACTTGTAGCTTTATTCCGTTGCACCGACTCCTTGTGACAGTAAGATCCCTTGCCTCGCTTTCTTTAGTACAAAGAACTTCTTTGGTAGAATTTTCTGCTCCACCTCGCAATTGTACCCCCAAAAGCCGATAAACATTGTTAGGTTGAATCTCCCCCTCATAATCACCAATCGAACCTTGTTTGACTAAGAGCTTCCCTTCTTTGGCCTTGTATGAATACCCTTCTCTATCTAGAGTGCCAAGGGAAATAAGATTCCTTCTTAGTTTGGTACATGTCTCACCTCACTAAGGCACCTAACAACACCATCTTGCATCTTGATCTTCACTGTGCCCACGCCCAAAACATCACAACTTGTTTTGTCCCCCAACAGAATCTTGCTACCCTTCCTTTCTTTATATGTATCAAATACGCTCCTATTTGAACACACATGATAAGAACAACCGGAATCTAGAATCCAAACTGAAGTAGAACTCTCACCCGAAGAACTTGCCACGACATCCCCTGTTACACTCATCTTCCGTAACCGTCAAAAGTTCGTCATCGGTGTCACACCTAGTTGACACGTTTGCACACTGAACTTTCGGCATTCTTCTTCATCTTGTTCCGCTTCTCCTTCCATACCGGACAATTTCGCTTCCAAAGTGGTCCTTAGACCTACACTCGAAGCACCTTCATTGTCCTCGGATCTAAAATTCCCACCATTGCTCGACTTGCCCTCGCGCTTGTTTGAAAGGGCCCGCCTCTAGTCATCGCCACGAGACCTTCACTTTGAGAGCCTTCTTCGTAACGTTGAAGCATCCTCGTCATGCGTTAAGATGTCTTGCACGATCTCTTCATACTTCAAAGTTCCCTTCCCGAACATAAGCGTCGATGCGAAAGTGTTTATAAGACGGAGGTAGAGATGTCAACAACATCACAAACCCTTATCTTCCGACTTATAAACCTCATCCATCCTCTGCAAGTCTGCAATACACTGTTAAATGCGCTAACATGCTCCATCATATTTGCGCCCTCCTCCATCTTTAAAGAGTGGAGCTCCTCCTTCAAGAAAAGCTTGTTGGACAACGATTTTGCCGCATAAACATCTCTTCTAGCTTTTCCCATGTACCTTTCAAGGTGTCTTCCATCGCATTACACAACACCTCATCGTTAGATGTTGTTCGATAGATCCTCTAGCAAGCTCATCTAGGTCATCCTATTCAGATCTGTCATGGTTTCCCCGGCTTCTTCTCCTTGCCTCGCAAGACTTTGAGACCCGCCGCTTAAGGACATGCTTCATTCTCCTTGCCAATGCGTGAAGTTCTCTTTGCCTGAAACGGCTTTAACTCGACCTTTGTGCTATACATTTGTGGTGTCTTCTTTTACTTCCGCCCGCCATCGTCAACACTTGCAAATACTCTTAAAACTATAAGAGCCCACCACTAACCGCGGCTCGATACCACTTGTTGAGAAACACTCCAAGACCTTGTCGTTGATGGACTATGCGATGGCACACACACAAACCCCTTGAGAATAAAACACACACCAAACCACAAAGTAAACACACCCACAAGAACACAAAGATTTATAGAGGTTGACTCCGCCTACGTCCTCTTGGTGATCCACCCGAGAAATTCACTAGTATGTAAGAACAACTTTGGTTACAATCAAGAACCCCTTAGCTCTCACAAGAACCCTAGATCTCTTTTCTCTCACCCTTGGAAATACTCAAGAATTCACCCTTGAATTCTGTCTTGTGTTTCTCCCTTGAAAATTCACTCTTGAATTTTCCTCTCTATTTGTGCTTGTCTTGTGCTTATGAAAAACCTAGTCCTAAAGTACCTATTTATAAGTATAGGGCTTTAGTACAATCATACAAGGAATAGGAAACCTAAAGGATCCCAAAACAATTAGAAGATCCAATCTAAATCTGACAAGGATTCCTAAACAATGAGAAAACCTAGTCCAAATCTAACAAGGATTCCATCCTTCCTTCTATGGTGAGCCAATTTTCAACACAAATAATATATTTTGTTTGTAGGAAACAATTGGTCTATATTCTTGTGATTAAGGATCATTCTGTTATTTTTTATGCAGGCTAAAGGCTTTGTTGCTAGTTCCTTTTACAGTGGCTTGACAGCTACAGAGTTCTTTTTCCATACAATGGGCGGGCGAGAGGGGCTTGTCGATACAGCTGTATGTTAAATAGTTCTTACATTATGAAGCTTCTGAATCACATTATTAATCTGTGCATTTTTTTCTGTACTACTTCATTTGGACCTGAATTTTGCAACTCTTCTCATTGTATGACTTGTCAAATTTGCATATGGCATGCTACTGGAGCATTGATACAGCTAAAATATATTGGATGATAAAGACAATTCTAGATGGATAATTAATACAATTGAGGCCACTGCCTGATAAACATGTAAATTTGCCCACTTAGACTTAGAGTAGTAGCTATTTTATGAAATTGTTACTGGCCAAGCCCATTACTCTTGTAGTCGTTTGTGTGTTGCATGAATTGATATAAATTGGTAGTCCTGTTTCCCAAAAATAGTCTAACTGTTTTTTTTTAATAATGATTTTTTAAGGAAGCATAAGTGTTATTACTACAGAGTACAGACAAGGTTATAAGAAAATGCAAAATAGTGGACTAGAAGTCCACATCAGTCAAACAAGCAGAATCTTTTTTTTTTTTTGAAACAATCGATAGTCTAAATTACTCTAAATTAATCTAATCTACAGGGAGGGGGATTCGAACTTCGGTGCAAGGGGGCGGGCTCACTGCCCTGGCCAACTGGGCAAACCCACTTCTGCAAACAAGCCGAATCTTAAACTACGTCTAAAACATCAGACCCAGACATTTAACCTACAGCAAGCTACGGATAACAAAATATCTGAAAAAGACACATCCCTAAACTCTAGAGAAACTGATGCCCAGAGCAAACCACAACCTGACATTGTCTCGTTAGTCGTCCACCCGTCTCCCTCCTACTATAATCCTTGAAGATTCTTCTATTTCTCTCCATCTAAATCACCCGAAATATAACTAAAACCATGCATCCCTAGATGACCTTGGCCTTCTTCATACTAGCTGATACTTATGCTTCTCACAAAGAAATGAAATACAACTCATTGGAATTACCCAATACACCTTTCAGCCATAGCCAAAAATTCGCTGCACATTCAAATGTAAAAAAGGTGGTCGACTGTTTCCTCCCTCTATTTACACATTATACACCAATGCAAAAACCCAGTTGAATCTAGCCTCCATTTTCTTGCATCTGCCCTGGTGAGATATAAAAGAACACTATCTACTAGTAACAGCATCAATATGATTCTCCCACCTCAACAAATTCCTTCTAAAGCCAAAATTACATCTTACTGGATAATTCGTAGATTCAACGAAATTGGATTATGTAATCTATGAAACATAAAGCCATACAGACCCTGTGCGCCGTAGAGACTCATTTTCTGTCTGAAACCTCCACCGCCACTTGCCCAATAAAATTGTTTTTGGTCTATGAATGACCTATTCCCAAGACTGCCTTATCTTTGCTTTGAGACACCAAATCCCATCTGACTAAGTGGTCTTTCCTGTCCTCCCCAACTCCCTCCAATAGGAATTTCCTCACAAAACCAGCTACCCCACTAGGTATCTTAAATAAAGAAATGCAATAAGTTGGCAAGCTTACAAGCACAGCTTAAGTGAAAGTCAATCTGCTCCCTCTTGAGAGAAAAACCTTCTTCCAACTCTGAAACCTCTTTTTCATCTTCTTTATCACTGGATTCCAAAAACCTTTTTGCTCTAGGATTCCCTCCTAAAGTGAGGCTTGAAGATTTTATAGGCCAAGACAACCATGAATTTGCCAACCATTCCTAACACAGCATCATAGCCTGTGTTTTTTTGTTTATATGTTCAAATTGCAGTGATCCTTGTTTCAAGTTAAGCACGTCTAAGGCTTAATTTTTAAGTTTTATGGGAATGAGGTGGAGTGTTAGTTGTGTTGAGCTTGGTTCATTGTTGGGCCTATTTACAAATGGCTTAAGCTTGATGGTATTTCACTGCTGTATTTATTCTCAATCAAGTACAAGGCACAAGAAAATATGAGTTCTTTTTTCAAGGAATACAATGAGCTTGAGGTGGTCTGGAATGGATTTTGGGAAGTTGATCTAGCATTGAGTTCTTTTTTCATGGAATTCATAGCATTTTCTGCTTATTTCCATAAACTATCATAGCTCGCAAGGTAGGATCCTTGAGCTAGAAGTTGTAGTCTGTGATTCAGAGTTTGGGTTTTGTGCTAAATGTTGTGAATTATTCACATTTTTTGTTCTCTTATGCTTATATAATCATTTAATGTGACACTACTCTTATTTCATATGTGTAATCAATGTATATTAGATATATGAAATATTGTCACTGATATTGTCTGATGGTGTAAAGTAAGATATATATCAAAACTTCAGGCCTTGCTGGAGTTGTCATCTCTTGGCTTTATCCGGGTCATTATGGCACAATGGTGCTTGAGAATAACATTTGAATGCATTGTTTTTCATGGGGTTCGATTCTATCAGCCAGAGAGTGTTGTTTGGCTTGCATTTTTTTAATGTATATAGTTCTGTTATGACCATTGCAGGTGAAAACAGCTGATACTGGGTACATGTCTCGTAGATTGTCGAAAATTTTAGAGGACCTATCTGTCCAGTACGATAACACAGTACGGAATGCAAGTGGATGCATAGTTCAATTTTGTTATGGGGATGACGGTATGGATCCTGCAATGATGGAAGGAGAAGGGGGAGCTCCTTTAGATTTTCATCGATTGTTTTTGAAAGCTAAGGCATGAAACCCTTTATTTAATGGTTCGGAATTAATTGTAATTTTGTCATTGTTGAGTTGATAATGTTCATTTACAGGCCACGTGTCCTGCTGGAGAAAATGAAAGCTTGTCCCTTGAAGAAGTGTCTGAGATTGTGAAAGACCGGCTTTCAAAACAAGATATGACTCCTGATCGTGGTTGCTCTGCAGGTTTCAAAAGTTCTTTAGAGGAATTCCTGGATAAATATGCAAAAGCATTAAGAAAAACACATGATACTTTTGTGTTGGATCAAAGTCCGGCTTGGAAGGAAAAGTCTGCTAGTCTGGAGAAGATTGTCCAAAATATTTCTGGTGTTACTTGTAAACAGCTCGAGGTACTTGTTTTCTTATGTTCTAAAATTGGTCACCTTTTTCTTTCTTTCTTTTGTTTATACTCTCTCTCTCACTCTACACATATATATATATTATATATATATATATATATATATATATATATAGCTATACATATATGCATGAAACTTAATTTGCGCAGTGCGTGCATGCCAAAAATAAATTGGTCTAGGGTGTTTGAATGTTCATTGTGTTTTTTGTGAGTGCATTGCAGACATTCACACTTGATTTTTTCCACACACACACACACATATGTATGTAATGTGCATGCCACGGTTAATATATGTGTATTTATCAATGGGCATGCCACGTAATGTGATCTATGATATAACGGTTGATTTTTTATGGAAAATTTTATGTGCTTTACATGGAGCAAAGAGTAGGTGGATAGGAGATAATGGCGTGGGTCAGAGCGTTTTGTGGTGGGGATTTCTTTGAGGTGAAGGCTTTCTATGAAGTTCTAATCGGGTTTCTTTATTTGGACTCAGTTCCTGATAAATTTTTTACCCCTATTAATGTGATACATAGAGGATAGTTTTTGATATATTATATGGTGTACTTGGGCCAGACAGGTGGTGTCAGAATTCCATTGCAGGAGAGGTATGGGTTTCATTGTTTAGGATCTACTGGGTGTTCGTAGGACAGTGAGGGACATGCTTCATGCTTGTATGATGGCAGAGGAGATCTATTAGAAAGTTGGGAAAATTGTTCCATCATTCAAGTTCTGTATTTTTGGCTATAAACGAATAGAAGATGGGCTGCAGTTTCTAAGATGACTTTTTGTGTGAACAGATAGAAGCCCTTCACCTCTGTGTCTTCAGAGTTTAGATTTTGTTCTTTTTGTGCTTGACCTAATGCTCTACTGCTGCTGTTTTCTAATTAAATCTTTACGTGCTATTTGACCCCAAAAAAAAAAATTTGTTCCAATCCCAAATTTTGGAATGTTTGAATGGTAAGTGCCAGCCTTTCAGGTGACAGGATAGTGAACTTATAGAAATCAATCTATATGTCTGATGTGGTTTATTGAAGGAGGAGTTGTTTTGCAGTTTGAATTTCCATCCAATAAGCTTAGGCTTTTGCTTATAAGATTGAGTAATTGATGTTGCACTTAGCTGTTTCCTTTTTCTAATTGGTCTCCAGCAAATCAAGCTCTTGTCAGGTCCTGATCTAGCACTGGTGGTGAAAAGTTACCTCAATCAGATCTATTAACTCTCTTCTATTTCGGCTCTAGTGAGCAGTGTTAATTGTCAATTTGTATGTTTCTGCTCACTGTGTTATGTGATCTATTTTGGTAGTTTGATTTCTGTAATAATGGCATAAACCCTCCTTTTTGGGGCTGTCATTTGTATTCAAATCTTGTATTTTCCTCTGTTGAATCAATGACATTGAATGATTTTGACATGAAAAAAAAACTGTATTATGTAACCTTTGAGTGTTGTCTTGGTGTCCATTGTATACTTTTGTGTACTGAAGTTTGCCCTTTATATTTTCAAGAGTTTGTTGCCTCTATTAAATTTCCTTTACATCCAAATTGTAGGTTTTTCTAAATACTTGCATTTCTCGTTATCATTCAAAAAAAATCGAAGCTGGAACAGCAATTGGAGTAATTGGAGCTCAAAGTATTGGAGAACCTGGGACACAGATGACACTGAAAACTTTTCACTTTGCTGGGGTTGCAAGCATGAGTATCCTTTGTGCATTTGCTTATTTATTTTGAGGGAAGATAAATATATATCAACTTACATGGCCTTTTGGATATTTACTGGCTGTGTTTCAATTTGATCCTTAACAATTTGTTAGATGTTACACTTGGAGTCCCTCGTATCAAGGAAATAATAAATGGAGCAAAAAAGATCAGTACACCCATTGTCACTGCAATACTTGAGCATAATAATAATGCGAAATTTGCACGGGTGGTGGCAGGTCGGATTGAGAAAACAATTCTTGGGCAGGTATTTATGTAACTAATTTGTTAGAGATGCTGTGAATTTAACTTATATTTTTCTTTGCATCATATATTGATGTGTTTCAAGTTTTCAACTGAGTGAAAAGTCAACAATGCAAATTGGTATTTCAGAAATTTCTCTTTCTCTACGTCTTTGGATTCCTAGGTTAATGGTCTTTTTTTAACCGTTAGTTGGATTGCTCGGCAACGACTTTGTTAGAAAGTCAAATTAGTGGTTTGATATGTTTGGGGACATTTTAAGGTAAAGATTGATGTTCTGGTAGTAGTTTATGTTATTTCAGGTAATATGGTTTGTTGGACACATACGGATCTAAAACTATTGAACAACTAATTTGATATTTCGCAAATTTATTGTTTCTGTTGACTTGCATAGTGATGTCTCCTCTCCAACTCCATGTATAATCTTACTTACATATTTGGATATTATTATGAAGGTCTCTAAGAGTATAAAAATTGTAATGACTTCAAGATCGGCATCCATAGTCATCACTCTTGATATGGTCATGATTCAAGATGCACACTTGTCTATAGATGCTAATGTCGTAAAAGAATCAATTTTACGAACTCCGAGAATCAAACTGAAGCAAGAGGTGAGGATTTTACATGTTAGTTTTCTAATTTTTTTTATGTTCTTAACTTCTTAATATTTCATGGTCACATCTACTATGCAGCATATTAAGGTTTTGGATATCAGAAAATTGGAAATTCTTCCTCAAGAGGCTGATAGAAGTAGACTCCATTTTCACCTCTACTATTTAAAGAGTATGCTCCCAAAAGTTATAGTAAGGGTGAGGGTTCTAGAATTTTTTTTTTCCTGAATATTGCTTTTTATGGATGACACTGCTTTTTTTCTTGTTTCAGTTTGCCTTGCTTAGAATGTTTGGTGCAGATGTGATTCATTGCATTCTTTCAATAACAGGGTATAAGCACTGTTCAACGTGTTGTCATTGATGCAAAAGAAGTTAAAAACAATAAAAAGGATATTGAAGTTAAATGTGCTGATGGTGATAAAAGAGAAGAAAAGGAGTACAAGTTGTTTGCAGAAGGGTGAGTTTGTTCTGAAATTTATTTTGCTAGTTTTAGTAGCTTTTGAACCGGCTTCATGTTACACCTCTTTAAACTATTGTGTTGGCATATGTTTGTTCCCCATGTTTTATTTTAGGTCTCATGCAAATTGGTGATTCATATCTCTTTCTATTGGTGTCATTCAGCATACGTCTTGTTGCACATTTAGTTAGTTGTCTTTTCCAAATTGGGCGGTTTATTCATGTTGCCATGTCAATTTTAAGCGGCTGCACTTAGTAAACAAATTTATTTATCACAAAATCACTTCCAGAGAGAGAACACTACCCAGGTTGGTTTGGCCTGTGCTTCAGTGACATCACCTTGTAATAATGATCAACATTCCCAGTAAGAAAGCTCCAAACAGGAATCTCTCTATTTACTCTATCTTCCACTTCTGTTCTGGAAAAGAAGGAAGATCAAACAACCAATGAACCATAGGAGCCAAACTTGACATATTTCAGACACTAGCCATGTGTTTCCCCCATGAAAGAAAGTTTATAGTTTTCATTAGTGAAGCTGCCTTACCAAGAAAAGATTGCTTTTTTTTTTTTTGGTGTAAAAAGGAAACAAATTTTATTGCATTAAACAATAAAATACAGAGATGGCCAAGGTGGCCACAAAGAAAGAGCAACTAGACTGAACAAACCCTAAGCTACTAGCAAAAGAACCCCAGTAGTACACACACACAACCTATAGCTAGGAAATGGCTGCTTTCCAATCCAGCCAAATAACCCTAAGGACATATCTCTAAAGACTGAAGAAGTCGAAGTCCTTAGTGAAGAACATAGTCTAACTTTCTCCCATAATTCCTCTGTTTCGCGACCTGCTTGGTCTTCAAAAAATTTTCTGTTTCGTTCTAACCGAACCACCCAAAGAACAGCCAATACACTACTGCCCCATAAAAGCCAGGGATTCTGTGCTTCTTGGACAAGAAAGACTGGCAGTCCTTGGGCACGACCTAACTGACTCCGAACTCCCTAAACAAGTGAAACCGTAGGTTCAAAGTCAGCGGGCACTATAAGAAAAGATGGTCAGTCGATTCTAAGCAGTTCTTGCAAAGAATGCACCACTGAGGCCTAAGACAGGAAAAGAGTCTTTTTCTTTGAAGCATGTCCTGGGTATTAGCCTTCCCATGAGGCACAATCCAAGCAAAAACTTTCACTTTAGGAGGGGCCTTAGATTTCCATGTCAAATCTTGTTGCTGGAATATATTGTCAGCTTTATTGAAGAGCAAAAGTCCGTAATAAGATTTGACAGAAAAACACCCCGCTGCTTATCAAAGAAAAGATTATCATTATCCTGAATGAAGGCAAACATAATAGATGAGAAATATCCAAAAATGATGTGGAAGGGGGAAACTAGAGGGTTGTACGTATGCTAACATTATTGCTGCCTTATCTTTAATCCTTTGATTTTCCTTTTCCCTTTCCTGTCTTGCTTCATATGTTGTGACAAGTCATCTTATTAAAAGTATTAGTGTGTTTCCTATGATGAGAGGTTCCCTCAAAGAACAGAGTAGTTTCATGGCTGGCTTGACAGAAAGCAAGAAAACTAAGTGGATTATGGGCTATGAAATATAACAACGGGCATAAGCAGTTTTGAATTAATGTGCTTCTAGTATTTTTTTATTTATCATATTGATACTTTAAGTGCTAGCTGTTATTTACTTAACAAAAAAGTGATTCTAAAAGCCAGCTGTTGTTTCTTTCATCTTAATATCTTTTGTGCCAACTTTTTAGCACGGGTCTTCTGGCAGTAATGGGCACTGAAGGAGTTGATGGTTGTAAGACCACAAGTAATGATGTTATGGAAGTGCAGCGGACACTTGGAATTGAAGCTGCGAGAGTTTGTATCATTGAGGAGATAAAGCATACTATGAAATCGCATGGAATGAACATAGATGATCGCCATATGATTTTTTTAGCGGATGTAATGACATATCGGGTGAGTAGTTTCCGTTGATACTGAATCTTTTGTTAGGTTTTTGGCTCGTCAATTAGTGTCCTTTTCTGTTTAGGATTGTTTTAGGAAAAAAAGGGTGCACCAATTCTTCTCCTAAAAGGACTAGGAAAGAATCTTAGTTTCCTAATTCAATTTAGATTAGAAATCCTACAAGTCTATTTGGAATTGTAAAGAAGTCTATTTTCTTATCCCACTTAGAATAGGAATTATAGTCTGAAAAGGATATGTAATCAGCACCCTATGCCTATAAATAGGGTGCAGCAAGGCTTAAATCTAAAAAGAGAGAAAACTGTTAGAATATACAGCTGTGTTTGTACAGCTGTGTTAGTGAGTGTTAGTATAGCTGTTTGTACAGCTGTGTTAGTGTTAGTACAGCTGCTATCTTTACAGCTGTGTTAGTGTTTGTACAGCTGCATCTCCACCCTTTGTATAGCTATAAATACCTCCCATTGGAGATGAATGAAATATCAGAAATTTTCTGCATCTTATTTTCTACTAAAACTGTGACAGCCAAGGCAAGAAGAGAGGGATTAGTTCTAGGGTTTGCAAAAGTTCTGTAATCTCTATTATTAATCAAAGAGGCAGTGATTTCTCTACCTAGAGAAATCACAACTGGACGTAGGCAAAAGTTCTGCCGAACCAGTATAATTCTTGTGTGTTTTCTAAGTTTTCCAGCACTTGCGAGTTTAGTCTATTGCCGTTGGATACATTAAAGAACAAGATCTAGTAAGCAGAGGTTTTATTTCAACATCTTTTGACTGGAAAGCTAATAAGAAAAATTGAAATACACTCTAATATATTAGACTTATGCAAATGTGGTGATGATGTATATTCATGTGTTAATCATGTTGCATGACAGGGTGAAGTTCTTGGAATCACAAGATTCGGTGTTCAGAAGATGGACAAAAGTGTTTTGATGATGGCTTCATTTGAGCGGACAGATGATATTCTATTTAATGCATGCGTAAATGGGAGAGTAGACAAGGTTGAAGGAGTAAGTGAAAGCATAATCATGGGTATACCAATGCAGATAGGCACTGGAATATTTAAAGTTAGACAAAGGTGAGAATGTTATATTTATACATGAGTTTTAAAGTCTGGATCTTTATATTTTTCTTATGTTGCACATGTATGCTCCCTGATTTTTCAGTAATTTAGATTTGGAAGTGATAGGGAAGTGTGGAATATAATATGTCCTCATGATATGAATATTTGTGGTCATTGAAACTCAGTTCACCACTTTAGACCATGCGTCCTACAGGTGGTATATGTGATAGTAGGTTGCCTGTTTCCTTCTACTTCTATATATTACTCTCAATGCCATATCAATATTTTCTTTTTGTTGGTTTTGAATTTTGATGCACTAACCGCCTGTTGATGCTAGCTTTCTTAAGTGAACCTCCCAGAAGCTTTAAACAATTTTTTTTTCTTTCCATGAGCAGAGTTTCTTCTGATTTGAGGCAGCCCACATATTTGGGACCAAATTCAGACGTGGAACTGCATTATGGGCCACTCCCAAGTCTAACTTGAGCGGAAGAAAAAATAGTTGTAAATCATCTCATTTCACCAAAGCGAATGCATATGTTGCCTTCATGTTTCTATATGAGAATTCACTGAAGCATTGTAATGGTCCCGGCCAGGAAGACCAGTGCAGAATGTCAAATGAAGATGGGGGGCGTGGTAGCAATTCAATCTTCGGCTTGATTACCAGATCATGCACATGCTCTGCTAATTGAACTGAGAATGTTGAATGAAGATGGGGGACATGGTACATGTCAGATTTCTAGTCATTTGATGTAAACTTGTCAGATTCATTGCGGCTTTAACTTGCCTACAAGATTTGTGCAAAGACAAGTAGCTTTCCCAATTTAACATTATACTCAGTACTGTATACTTTGTATATACTTTTGATAGTTTTGAGCTTCAAAATTGGCATCATGTAAGGACTTTGATAGAGTGAATGTTGAGAGACCTAAAAAATATGTTTTGCAAGTCGTCTCGTCGTGGTGCTCTCGATTGCTACTTAAACATACATAACAGCAGCATGGAAGCACTTTGGATGAGATCTCCAGTCCCAATAGTCTTTAGCAACATCATAATGGAGCTCAAAGAGGAACCCTGAATGTAGGTTGATTTTGTTATGATTTTTCTTGCTCCAACGGTGCTCTTTTCCATTTGTTCTTCAATGTCACCAGCTCTTTTTTCTAAAAGATGTCCTCAACAGTAATTTTATGCAAGGATTAATTGTAATTAAAAAAACTTATTAGAAAGTGATGGTAGAGTAGAATATGATATGGCAATAGCGCCACTCAGAAGGATTGATTAAAGCAGGAGAAGAATATGCAGACAGATCCAGAAAGATCCAGAAAACTAAAGAAATGTTGCTTTTGTGAACTTGGTTCAGCTTGGATAATCACACACAGTTATTTGCAACTGGGTATTTTCCTGCTCCGATACATGTTTGATAAAAGCTCTTCTCCACCAGACCTCAAATGCCTTCTGAATGTTGGGACAGTCATTGCCCTTGTTTAGAAATCGATCGAACCAATTGAGCAAGATACCCTGTTGCTGCTGCAAGGGCAGTGTAAGAATGGTTTGGCTTATCCCCTCTTCAACCAGTTTCTTATCAATAGATCTAAAAGAAGCCCTCCTCATCCATCCAAAGTCTTCATAAAGAGCTTCTAGCCATGTAGATAGCAAGGAAAATCTTGTTTCTTTGGGCACAAGCAAATGCCTGCTCCCAATTGCAATGCATAGCTGAGCAGTGATTCTACTGATTTCATGTCGGTACATGGTTGGGATCTTCGAATGGAGGACTGCGAGCTCCTTCTGATCTGCCCACAATTTTACAAACTCATCACCCATTTTCTTGTCTACCAGAATATCAACAATCCACTGCATGTTATCAGCTTCTCTTGCTATCTCCGCCATCAAAACCCCACGATCCCTCCTACTGTCATCCATGCTCGTGGCTTCGGATAAGCACAAAACAAGAGAACTCAGACACCGATGGCAAAGATGGTAAAGGGTTTCTTTGGAGACATCAAGCCTATTATTGCTGCCACTGGCTGCATCTTCTCTAAGCAACCGAGAGATGAGAGTCTTCATTTCCCGACGAGCCCTATCGTCTTTTGCTTGAAGAACACCGGTCAGCAGTCTCATGAAGATCTCATCAGCTCTTGCAGAAGTGGATGGTTCAGATGACACTCGGAGCAGAACTTCACTGGTTAAGTCATCATGGAGCTGAAGTTCGTTGAGTTGAGATATAACTTTCCCCTCTTCTTCCTCAGACCATGGAACAGCTTCCAAATACTCCAAGCATGAGGCAATCCCCTCATCATACATGATAGCAGCAGATACCTACAGCACAAAAGTAATTTTACAAATATTCAACATCGCAAACTCAATGAACACACTACATATTACTCTTCCATATAGTCCAAACATAACCTCAACAACCCAAATTAATACAGCTACCCAGCCAAAATCAGACAGCAACAAACCCCAAAAAAAAAAAAAAAAAACAGAACAAAAATACAATCTTTTGCACATGGGACTGTTTCGTTTTTTTTTAATGATACATCAAGTTAATTTTCTTTATTTCTCTAAGTTTGGTAAAATTAGTTTTGCTTATTTTCAAATTTCATGTAGCTTTTACACATTGCTCAAACACAGAGACTTGTTCAATAAACTGAATTGAACTGACTCTCCAATTAATTGGGCTCACCTCAGAATTTTTCCTCATATTCACACTTTATACCATTTATCTCAAAAGTGAAAAACCAATAAACAAACAAAAGATTTCTGCCTCACCCAAACACTTTCGCAGCAACCAAACACAAGATAAGACAAACCAGAAATAGAAATGCTGATAGTAGTCAAGAAAAGGCAAAAGTAAAAGCCAAAGCACATACCTTTAGCAAGCCCAAAACCCTAGAGACCTCCTCACCCATCAACCTCCTCTTCAAATCTTCACAATACATCAACACCACAGTTTCCACATACACCTCCACATCGTCGCAGTCCGAAATCTCGACACAGTGAGAAACCCCGCGATCTTTTCGGAGCTTATCGGCAAAAAATCGGCTTTTCGCGGCCAAAACGCTCTTGTGCACGTCCATGGTGACCCTGAAGCCGTCCTTGGCCACCACAGTGAGCCTCACGTCACCGGATACTAGCCCTCCCCAATTGGGGTTTCGGAAAGGTGCGTTTTGGAGGAGTTTGTGGACTTTTTCGTGGACCCTTCGGTCTGAGAGCTTGGAGTCTCGGTGTTGCTCATCGGACATCATCTCGTAGAGGCTTTGGGACTGACTCGGGCGAGTTAAGGACTGAGTCGACCCGGGGAGTTGAGGTGGTGGGGGAGCAGAAGAGAGGGTCTTGGAGGGCGAGGAAGTGGGAGAGTAGAGCTTGGATATGGATCTTGATGGTGAGAATGAGAGCGTTTGATCGGAGATGAAGCCCTGTTTGATCATGGCTGAGACCTCTCGAGATTTCAGTGCGTTCTGGGCCGCCATTGGAGCTCTGGGAGTTAAGTGGGTGGGCAAGAAACCCAGTACTGGGATTCAATTGGAAAAGTGAGGATTGAGAGAAAGAAGTGATAGGTTCTTGGAGGATTGGGTGAGTGAAAGTGGGTAAATCAATCAAGAAGTGAAATTTTCTGGGAGAGAGAGATAGAGAGAGAGTGAAGGGGGAAAATTATGGGGGTGTAGAGAGAGAGTGAAGAGGGTAATTAATAAAAATGGTTTCCTGGGAAGGAGAAGTAAAATATTTTCCGGGAAAGTGGAGTAATTAGGAATCCAAGAAAATTGAGAGAGAGAGAGAGAGAGAGAGAGAGAGAGGTCTGTTAATGGTGGAAATGATTAATAACGAACGTAAGAAACAAAACGGTTACTTTTATAAAAGGAAAAAGGGCAAAAGTAGCATTATTAGGGAGGAAGAGGACTAAAATAGCTGCACACTGGGGACCTTTTGTTTTGTTTGCTTTGCTGTACTGTAATTATGCTTTTTATGGGTAATGGAGGAGGAAGGAGGCTATGGACCCATATGTCTAACATAAATCATCTTTTATTAGATGGCTCAGTCTCTGCTTATAAGTGCTAAACTTGATTACAAAAAAGATGAAGAAGTCAGAGGACAGAGACAGACAGAGGCCATGCTGATGCTGCCCAATCCCATTAGTTTATTTGTGCCTCTTCTTTTCTCTAAAATGGGTTTTAGTTTTTTTATTTATTTCTGATTTTGTATGTTTGGTGATAATGGTTTTGGTTTAGCCCAGTAGGTTGGAGATTCTTTATGTTTGTTGTTTGGTGCAGAGCAGACTGCAAACAATACAAATACAGATTTTAATAAACCATAATCAGAGCGTTAGTAACAATGATAAATTGATAATAACAATGTGAGAGTGAGAGTTCTTCTTTTTCCATTTTTATTTTTTATTTGTCTGTTTTGGCTGGGGATTGATAAAAAACAGAGAGTTAGTTGCAGAGGAGGACCTAGAAATTTGGGATATAGAAATGGGAGCTGAAGTCTGAGCTTTCTGTGCAGTAGTGACAGTGACACTGTCATATGTTTGGAGCCTGGCATCCAATGATTGGCCCCCCCAAATCTTAAGGGTGTGTCCCAGATAAGAAACAGTGATTTGGGTTCAATCTAACTAGACACAAGTTTTATGTAATTTACTTGCATTATGTATGGCAATGCCATGTTTAGTCATCAGGATATTTTTTCGCACAAATTGATTTGTGGAGCTGTGCTAAGCTGGTTTCGGTCAATAGCTCATTTCCGACTATTGATGCATTGTGGGACTCGCAATGTATCAAACAGTTAAAAATCGTTAGTGTGGAAGATTGGCAGTAGCATTATTCTTTCAAAATGTATCTAATAGTCAAAAATCATAAGTATCAACAACTGACGATAGCATTATCTTATGTGCAAAGATGATTTCATGTAGAGTGTTACAAGCATGATAATAATTCATATAACAAAATCAAAATGATTTCCTGGTGAGAGTGTTACAAGCATGATAATAATTCATTTAACAAAATCAATATGATTTCCTCGTGAGAGTGTTACAAGCATGATAATAATTCATATAACAAAATCAAAATGATTTCCTGGTGAGAATGTCACAAGCCACATGGGTGGACCAGACGGATGCAAGGATATTCAAGAAGGCATCATTGTGCTGTGCAAGGGTTTGCCCCATTGGCCTTCAAATTGTGAAAAGTCAATATATACTAGAATGAGGATTGAGATAAAGCGCCCAATAAATGCAAAGAAATTGGTAGAGATTGTACATAAAACTAGAGAGCTACCTCTACCTGAATGAGAAAGAGGCATTAACTAGTAGATGACTGAGTCTTCTGTTGTGTTGGTTGCTTGGACCTTCCACATTTTGGTACGCATTGCTTCTCACTCATAAATACTTTTGTGGGTTCATTAAAAAAAATAATAAATAAAATTTAAAGAAAGAGAGAGAAAGAGAGAGAAAAAAAAAACCCTTCTTCTATTGGACTTGCCTTCCACATCACAAAAGACCCACAGGTGCATATGCATATGCTTATGCAGGCAGGGCTGTACAACAAGTTGTTGGGAGAGTTCTAACCATAACATTCAAATCACAACAAACTGGCATTTTGTGACATTCTTGGTACTCATGATCGATTTGAAGATTTCTATACATATAAAACCACACGACAGAATTAGAGAAATTTATGTATCTCTCTCTCTCTCTCTCTCTCTCTCTCTCTCAATACTTTTGTCGGACTCAGCAAAACATGACAAAAGACTTTCAAAAGTGTAATGAAAAGGAGATGGGATACTTCAGCTAAATATTTTGGATGCTTTCCTATGAACTTTTCCAAAGCATTGCAATTCGTTATGCCTTTTCTATCAGCTGTTCTATACAGGTCTAAAACAAAAGAAAAACCTTGTGAATGTTACCTAACAGTTTAAGCTTTTAGGTTCCCATCTTTGTCTGACATAGTATTAGAGCTCTATTTACATGACGTCTTGGTTCAAAACCACCCGTTCTTATTGTTCGCTTCTTTGTTGATTTGCAAGGGGAATGGTAAGTGGGGCTATACGTAATCATTTCTCTCCATCTACATTTGTCTGCCTCTCAGCCTCTTCACAGGTAGGAAGAGACTATACATTGTTGAGACAGGACATCTAATGTTCCATTCATAGTAGAATTAGAACTTTCCCAGTTCTGCATAGTATAGAATTGAGCCATGGTGAACAAAGAAGTAGAGAACATGCATGGATTAAGAAAGACAGAGACAGAAACAAACAGCATGAATGAATTTAATTTAATTACAAAACTTTTAGAGTACCAACCGGACATAGATTACAGAAACATTACACTTTGCAGACATCACATAAAACAATGGTTAAAAACCTGATCAAGTTCCATCAACAAAATGCAGCAGCCTACAGGATTAGCCATCTCTGAAATTGCCAACCTTTACACACAAGCAGATCAATTAGTTTGACCTGAATTCTTCAGCAAGATGATGGGGGCTTTCCAGAGCCTGTTTTCATGGTTTCGCAAGTGAGATGCAGTTCAAGTACTCAAATGTGCAGCAGAGGATATTTCTAATTGAAAAAGCAAACAAAGTGTAAATCATGCTGGCAACAGCATAAACTTTTTAGAAAATGTTTGTCTGTAAATCTTGCATCTCAGGATCCACAGCATTTGCTTCCTTTTCGGCTTCAGTGTTTGCAAAGAGAGGTGCATCGAGTTTAGGAGGGTTCTGCACATTAGTATAACCTTATTGAATTTTCTTAATTTATAAGCTTGAATTGCAATTCACATATATGATACATTTTATACTTCATGCATTGCAATTTGCAAGGTTTTTGGTGTTACCATGCAGCGTATGAGAGCCCAGTTGACACCCTTGAAGAAGGGGTGGCGCTTAATTTCATTTGCTCCTTCCTGTGAGCCCAGTCTATTTTTGGGATCACGGTGCAACAACCGATACATTAACTGCTTTGCTTGAAGACTTGCCTGCATCAAGTCACATTACCTTTAGCATACAGAGAGGTAAGTTTTCACTCTCTATTTTCTATATTATGTTTAACTTAGAACTCTAGTTTGGTAAGGAAATAAAGTCTATGTTCTTTATATGAACTGCTATTTTCTGTAGATCCTAATGACTCCTCCAACTACAACATACAAACAATCATAAATAGGTTTTGAGACGCAAATGTATATGCATAGAAATACACATTTATATAGGTATGTATATGCATACATGCAAACAGTAAATCTTACCGATATACTTCCTGGAAACTTAAGATCCTTGTGAAGAATATTGGCAAATGTCTTTTGCCTTGTTTTCCCCCTGAATGGTGTATAGCCATAGAGCATTTCGTAGAGAAGAATACCTAAAAAAAGATGCAGTAGATCAGCAAATTAAGATGCCAGATGGGAGGTGATTAGTTTAAATTTAGCCTTGCATGTGTTTGTGCTGAAGTCAATGCTGCTGTATGCTTAGAGTCAGTCATTTGAAGCACAACTCATGCAAATTTAGCAACAAACTTGAAGAGTTACGGAAATCCCATGATGAGGAGATGAACATAGTTCCTTATCATTCTTATGCACAGCTTACATATCAGAAGTAGAAAGAATCATAGAATACAAAATAGAATAAATTACTTACCAAGAGCCCACCAGTCCACTGCACTAGTATGGCCTGCTCCAGTTATGATTTCCTGTGAGGAAGTGGAAAATACAAACAGCAGTCAATATAACGAATCCTGAAGTTTGACATAACTCGAAAGTTTTAATCTATCAGCAATTTAATTGTGAAGATAGGAACTCTCATCTGGAAGGTGATGAAACAGTTTTATTTAGATGTTGGTGACAAACCATCTCATTTGAGAAACAAGGACAACTATCTTCTCACTTCCTGATGATGGGAATTTTATTTTACTTTATCCTACATAAGCTTTCCATACCTTTATAAACTTACAACCTAGAACATTAGATCATCTGGAAGGCATAATGAAACAAAATTCCATTGAGATGGGAGGTAAAAAGTTTTAGTGTCAGAAGCAAGGATAAATTTCCTATTTTCTTCCGGCTGATCAGAGTTCTATATGACTAAATTTCTACAGTTTAACTTGCACAACTAGAAAGTTAGACCTTAGCAACCAAACTCCTAATGGTAGCTGGATTAAAAACTTCCAAGCCTATATTGAACATGTTATGAACTTCATAAAGATGTTTTCAATTTCTGTATGACTAGCAATCAAACAAGACGAAGCGTAACAACTAAACATGGAGATTTCTCATGTATAACATAAAGTATTAGAATATGATTTTAATTTTTAACCAACAGAAAATCGAATGTGTTATTGTTTCTTATATGCACTTTTCCTATTAACAGATAGGTGTGGTTATTTCAAGATAAGGGCATAAAGCGTGCATTTCTTAAATCAAGGAACTTCTAAAACAAAATACTTAAAAAGAGCATGTTAAAAGTGTCGGACCGGAGCTATGTACTCTTCAGTGCCAACAAAGGAATTTGATGCTCTCATTGGTTCAGCCATGAAGATTGGATTTTGTTGGCCTTTACGTTGTTTTTTCTTTTCGTTTATGATTGGAAGTAAAAGCTGAAACGAAAACAAAACCCAGTTAATAACAACTCTAGGAGGTGCCAAGAGATTTAATGGTGTTGAAACCAATTGTCCCACATCGGACAGAGGGAAGGAGAAATAATAGTTTAAATAGAATTACCCCACTCTAACTAACACCGAGGCGCTTTTGTGATAAAACCCCACACCGAGGATTGTGCAGTGGTTAAGTGAGGCAGTGTGTTGTTGGAGTCGCCCGTCGACCTGGAAAGTTTAACATGGTATCGAGCCGGAGGCGGGCCCGTTCGCCACGTGATGGGTGGGTCCCCGTTTGGCCCCGCGATGGGTGAGTCCCGTGGCTCCACGTGAGCCAAAGGTGCCACGTGATTGGGTGGGTCCCCATTGGCCCCGCGCGATGGGTGAGTCCCCATGGCTCCACGTGGTTGCCGATGTGTGGATCTCCACGTGTGACCCATAAAAATGGGGTCTCACGTGCGGGGAGTGTTGAAACCAATTGTCCCACATCGGACAGAGGGAAGGAGAAATAATAGTTTAAATAGAATTACCCCACTCTAACTAACACCGGCGCCTTTTGTGATAAAACCCCACACCGAGGATTGTGCGGTGGTTAAGTGGGAACGATATTGTGTTGTTGGAGTGGGCCCGATCGACCTGGAAAGTTTAACAAATGGCAGGATCTTTTGTTTTTAATACTCAAAAAAAGCTTAAGATGCAATAGAAAGGTACCAGTTATTTAATTATTCCAACAAAACCAAAATATTTACTTTTTCTGTCTCAATTTCATAAGGGAAGGACTTTTTCTCTTCTAAAAAGATTAAAGAATTTTTCTTTCAATTTTTTTTCTTTAAATATAAATCTCCGAAGGAAGAAGATTAACAGGTGCGATACCTGCGGTTTGCAAGATGTTAAACAGGATAAATCAAAATCTGTCAGGGAAACATGCCCATTGCTCTGAAGTAAAACGTTTTCAGGCTTCAAATCCCTGTAAATTATCCCTACAAGGAAAAAAACCAGAAGACTCAATATAACAAGTTGAAGATGGAAGCATATGTGATTATTCTACTTTGTCAAGCAACTGCATACTAATATGCTGGGAAGTTATATATGAAATATTCCACTACAAACTTGAATTTGATTTAATAGATATTTTCATATATTCATGCTTTCAAATAAAATTTCTTCCTTTTTTTTTTATGAAAAAAAGTTTAGGGGGAAGGGAGGCTACCCCATCCCAGGGCGAGGGCAAACCAAGGCATCTTTGAGGACTTAGAGAGGGGTCTTAGTGTTTTTGGTTTTTACAAATTACCCACCAAGAGGGATTGTCGGCTCTGGGATTCGAACCTAGGTTGATAATGAAGAGAACGATCATTACCAACTCAACCAAACCTCGTTGGCCAAATAAAATTTCTTTAAATATTAATTGGCAGTGCATAATCACCTCACTGTTCTTATTTATATGCATATATTACATAGAGAAAGATACGTGAATGATGCACACAACTTACCCTGACAGTGAAGATACTCCAATGCAACAACTACCTCTGCAACATAAAATCTACAAGCATCAACAACACAACACAGAATTCAGTCATTTCTTGATAATGCAATTGGTAAGTAAGACCATCGAATGGGAATCAAAATAGCACACACTTGACTTGACCAACTAAAATTGGACAGTTTATTTAGGAGAAATGAAAAATGAAACTGCAACGGTATTTAAACCATGATTTCTGCTCAAAATAATCATAGCAAACTTCCAGTTGTCTTTGACATATGAATTATTATCATTTTTCATGTAATTTACCTCACAGAATCTTCCTTAAGGACCTTTGTGGGTTGTCGGTCCAAAAGCACGAAAAGTTCTCCACCAGGGTAGTAATCGGTAATCAGGCAAACATGTGTTTTGGTCTGCAAAGAATTTATAGATGTTGGAGTTTCAAGAAATCCATACGTAAGTAAAGCAACATCTGGCTTAAATGATAAATATAATCATTGCCTCTTGGAAAACCTTAAAACCAGCAGCAAGCTAAATGCACTGAGCCAAAAGCAAAAAAATGAATTTACAATTGCAAGCAAAGGTTTCTCTCTAGGGTGCTTAATCAAAAAATTATCACCAGTAGTAGATCCTGGAAGTTCCTTCAGTTATCAGTAATTTATAACTATCTTTTACAGAGATTTATACTAGATTTCTAACCTGAAATGAAGCATACAATGCAGGAAGAAAAGGGTGATCCAACATGTCGAGGATTTCTCTCTCTGCGCAAGCTCTGTGCACCTGCAAGAAAGGAATGAAACGAGTCCTGTAAAGAGATACGGAAGTGGCAGTATAAAATGTTCCTAAAAACTTGACTCCTAATGATGAGTAAAAACAAGTTAAGCAGGGTACACAAAATCAGTTTCAGATTTTCACTACCTTGTTACGATTGAGCATGACACCTTTATCCATAGCCTTCATTGCGAAGTAGTGACCAGTTCCACAGAGTTCCACCAAATGCACACTGACATAAGCACATATAATGTTGAATGATTAAGCTGAGTTCACAGTTAAAAAAACTTTTCTTACTCGTTAATGCATAAACCCCATGACAGGGAGGCTTGAAAATTAGTTAAACTATGGCATGAGAAGTCATGATGGATGTGAAAAGAATATGATATTAAAGATCTATAAGTTTTATCAGTCAACCGATTTAGATCAGACCCACCAAGTAATAAAAATGCCTCAATTTTCATATACTATAATACTGAAAGTCTGAGGTAAAATTGAGACGAGAAAATACAGACCTGCCAGTATCACCAGATCCCAAGGGCTTTATAGGCCTAAAATGTTTCAATCCTATCTGCTCTCCACTCTTTAGAATCTGCAATATCAGGCTTTACTCAGAAATCTACCATGATATAGAGGATGAAGATATTCAAGAAACACAATAGAAGAAATTCCTAGTACTTGATTTAAAAAATTTATGCAGAAGATAAATCCATGTAATGTTTCTCAACTGACAACATACTTGTGAGCCAAAGTTATTATAATGGATTTATGAAAAAAAAGAGATGTGTTTTTTCCATTACACGCAGCCTAACGCATGCATAATTGAAAAAATCAATACCTTTTCAATGGCACTCCAAGAGGGACTATTCTTTCTATGAGGCTTTGGGTGAACAACCTTTGAATGGTTCATCCACAGATCTTCTGGTTTCTGCAGGTAGAGAAAACTGCTGTCAAATTTGTAAACCTGTAATATTTTAAAAGAAATGGATTAACAAGAAGCCATTACCATATTGGCATCAGGAAGTTCTCTCGCTGCGTCATCAACATTTTCTGCAGTTGCTCTGATCTGACATCAGACATCAAGCAAAGTTTTTAAGGAAAAGTATATTCAATAATTATTATTAGAACCGTATATGAAGTGCATAATGCTCTTATGTGACCAGTGAAACAGATAATTGGCATATAACAGAAGTAGTAGCTTTCAAGAGGAAACTAAGGATGAAAGAATCCCAGCTTCTTTTTGTTATGAAACTTATAAATCCTGGTGTATATTGTATACAATAAGTTTAACACTGGAAAGACATTCAAGAGCATAATTTAGGAACATAAAATAGAAATGAAAATTATGAAGAAATTTCAGACCAGTTTTTCGCTCTCTTTTACGGTATCTTCAGGAATAGAGTTGTTCAGAGGCTCAATGTGCTCACTTCCATCTAGTTGTACCCCAATAAAATATTGAACTTCCCCCTGTTTTCATAAACAAGTAAAACATCATTTGTCATTCAGTTCCACAATCTTTTCTGTTGTTGGTATTTGTCTGTTTGTTTATTATTATCAAACAGTAACAGTGTTTTCTTTCATCTAAAGATTAACTGAGAAGAGTACCTTTTGATCACGCATAGGCTGCAGATGAAACACATTCCAGAACTTTTTACCTGGATTGAGTATAAAAAGACTTTAGCTAATCACGAGATGTAAAAGTTGACTTTTTATTATGATTCAAGTTCTAATTTGGCATTAGTATAAAAATAATGTTATCTGCCATGCACAATGGACTCAATCTTTCATGCTGATACTGTATATAATATATACATTCAAAATTGCAAAAGAAAGCATACCACTTTTCGTATAATTGATGAGCTGTACAGTAACTTCAGTCTGGTTATCAATTGCATCTCTTATTTTCCTCACAGTTGCTGGATCAGTCTCAGGTCCTTGCAGGAACCTACGACAGCAACAACACGAATCAGAACGCTCTTCTAAGTTCTAAAATTTTGGGATGATCAGCACTGGAAAAGCAAATGCCTTTGATTAAGGTGATTAGCATCATTGAGCACCTCAATGCCACTTGCCAGACCAGCAAAATAACTTAGCTTGTAGCTGAAATGCATTTACCAAAGGAACGTAGAAAAGAGCATGGAGGTATCAATTGTACCCTTCATGATCTGTCAGTGACTAATATTTCACCATCTACTTCTTCACAAGTCATTTCCATTGCATTGAACCAATTTCAGATGTCTAAGTTTAAATTACCTATTGCAATTTACATTCAGGCTAAAGTTGCACCAATGTACTCTCTAATGGGAACTCGTGGTTTATAAATAAGCACACCTGCAGTTTCTTCCCAATATTTCTTCACGACTGTACTCTGTAAGCTCCAAGAAGCTGTCGGATGCAAATATCTGAAATACAAACACTCAGAGATATCACATACTTACATCTTGTATCTTCATCTAAATGGCGAAAATTCATTTCATAAATTTGAATAGCATTGTTAAAATAAAGCCAATTGTTTTACATGGCAATCTTACAATGGGATTATCAGGCAGCCTCGGATCAGTAATGACAAAGTTTTTCTCTATACGTTCCAGTGTTGTAGCAAGATCAATACCCTTCCTCATTTCCTTCTGTCTTACTTTGTCATCAAGACTGTCAGGTCTCTCCTCATCATCGTCACTCCCATAGGTATCCACAGGAACTCCAGTGTCAAAGCTTTCCTCAATGGTTTGACTTTTCCTAATCCTCCTACAACATGGAAAAACAGGATTGGAAAATCAAAGCCTGAATAATTAGGTGCAACTATGGAATAATGCAGAGTGAATGTTGAAGTTGTGAAGTAAATTATACCCCATGAAAGAAAGTCGGCTAGTTTTTTTCTGTTTCTTTTCAGGCAACTCGCTGATACGCTGCATTGAGATTTTAGCATGATCCCCATGTGAATTCCGTCTAGGTGGAGCCACACTCTCTGAGTTTCTCCTTCCTAGAGCATCTGTTCTCTCCTCTGCCCGGCCACCTTCTGACTTTCTAATGAAGGGGCGATTCATTGACTCGCTAAGTGACCGGGGTCTTTTCACTGCCTGCACTAGTTCAGATACGGAATTTGAAGCCATCTCTTTCTGACGAGCTGCAACAAGACCAGTTACCAGTTAGCTCAAAGAAAAACTGGAAAAAGAGTTTTAAGCTATGTGTTGTCACTTCAAAAACTAAGACAATCTGGAAATTATCGTCATGATTCACACTTAGTTCATCAAGTGGCAATGTCAAATATGCCGGTGGTGTACCATATTCGGAGAAAAAAAAGCTAGAGTTTGGTGACAATTTAGAACAAAAACCTTTGACTGGTAGAAAGCAATACTATGTTTAAAAACATTTATGTTGATCTCTACTACCAAACTGAAGCTCAGTTCAAGGTCTGGCTTAGTTTAGAGAAAACACATAACATAAACATAATTCACAGAATGTCCATGTTCTTGCTGGAAACAAAAATTATAGTGTTCCACAATTTCAACTTGGGAGACTGCAATGAGAATGAGAAATTCTTTTTTGTTGAAGTACAGATTTCTCCATTTCCCAGTACGACATTTTAATCGAAATTAAATGTTTTTGTTTTTGTGAATATTTTCAGTAATTTCAGAGGTCACAGGAGCAAATTTGTTTCAGCCTCATCATTTTCTTATCAAACATTGTAGTTCATGGCTAATATTGGTTGAATTATTTACCCCAACAAAAGCTGAAAAAGAAAACAAAAACAAATAGTATCAATAAAAGGGGAAGGGTACAATACCATCATATCGAATCAAAGACTCGGGCAATCCATTAGGACGCAGCATCTTATCCTTGGACCCCTCAGTATGCTTGCTCACCTCCACTTGCATTCTGCCAAATCAGCAAACAACGTATCAAAACTATATCCCATGCATGCAAAATATTCCCCATCGAACATTCCCCCTTGTCTTCTATGGCCATGTCCATCCATCACTGTCCATCGAGTATCGAATTCGATTGGCAGCAAGAACATTTACATGACTACTTGGCCAGTTGAAATGTGCAAACTTCATGACAGGAGGGTCCACAATCCAGTGCAATAATATTGAAACTGAATCTGGAAAGTGAAGTTGATAGAATGGGGGCTGCCCAGTTTGGAACAAAAGTAGGATCATTATTATTGGACTTTACATGTGTGTATGTTTGGCCACTTGCTGCTACTCAGTCAATCAGGTGCTTGAGCATATTTCTACAGTAGAAATTCTACTACCACACACCCCACATTCATATATGATTACATAAATCAATTAGAAATTTTCTATTATCTGATATGTTATGTTGTTAGACTGTTAATCTGAACCGTTTTTCTTATTTGACATGTTATGTTGTTAGACTGTCAATTTGAACCGTAACTTAGGCAGATTATTTTTTTTTTATCAACTTTATTAAGTAGATCATTATTTCAACATGTTTGGCTTACACATTGGTAATATGTCAAACTAACATTCAAATATAAGAAGGAAAAAAGAGATCCAAAAAGGAAAGAGACTAACCCAATGAATTTGAGAACTTTCCCAGTCTCGTCCTTGATGGGGGCAATAGTGAGTAAATTCCAAAAAGGGGTCCCATCTTTCTTATAATTCAGCAGCCTCCCACAGTAACTCGTGTTCTTTTGCAAAGCCTCCCTTATCTGGGCCACGTCTTCCGGGTCCGTACCCGCTCCTTGTAAAAACCGGCTGCAAACAGTGGACCCCACAAATCCCAAATTGTCAAAACTACCCTCCTCCCAATTCAGACCGTTACTACCGTTAACAAAACCCTCCCAAAAAAAATTTACACAGTAAAAACACTTCAAAATCAAGCAAATGTAGTTGGGTTTGCACCCAAATTCGAGTTCTTAGTAAATTAGATTAATGGAGTCTAATTTAGACAATCATTTTATATGGAAAAAAACAACAGTAAAACAGTACCAGTTTCTGCCGATAACCTCTTTCGAAGTGTACCCGGTCATTTTGAAAAACCCGGCACTGGCGTACATAATCGGGTAATCGGGTTTGGTAGCGTCCGAAACCACGAACGTCTGCTGAAACGTCGACAGCGCGTCTTTCAAATCGTTGGAAGCTCTCGGTATCCCTCTCTCTTTCCCTCCGAAGACGTCTTCCGACGAGAACTCGCCGGAGCTCTGAACCGAGTTGTTCGAGGTCCTTCTAGGTTTGGGAATCGGGTCGTCGGGTCCACCTGAGGTCCGAGCGCCCACCCCTTGCAGCTTCCCCGTCTCGGTGTCCGTCTTCAGCACCAGCCCCCACTCCGCGGCTCTCTGCGCGGCGTTGTCGGAGGGAGCGGACGACTTGTCGGTGGCGTCTACGGCTGAGATTGTGTGGTGAATGGACGGTGGAGATGGGGCTATGGGGTGGTCGACGTCCTTGAGGGCCATCCATGAGGTGGTGATGTCGTCGGCTCGGGTGGACTTGGAGGTGATTTTGGGTACCGGGTCGGGTTCGAGGTTGTTGCCACCACTTGGGTCTACCCAGCTTTGCCACGTGTTTTGGGGGCGGAAAGGTGAGGTGGTGGTTTGTTTGGTAGTGGAGAAGGTGGAGGAGGAGGAGGAGGAGGAGGGGTTGAAGACTTCGAGTGAGCCGCGTGAGTCTCTTGGAAATGGTGGGATGAGGGAGGGTGGCGTTGTGTCTGGTTCGTCTTCCATAATATTATCTCTGCATGAATATCAAGTAACAACAGATAAGATAAGAATTAAAGCCTTCTTACAATACAACATAAACCTTGTATAATTTAACCTACAAAAAAAAAGAATGTTGTGTGTTTATATGACCACATGAAAATGATGTTTGGATATCAGTAGATTGTGTTACATCCGAGGAATAAAATATCGATTATATCGAAAATATCGGTAGTCCAAAAATACGGAAATTTCGATGGAAATATCGGGATATTATCGATATTTGATTCACGTCGTCGATATTATCGATATTTTGGTTCATGGATATCTAAAATATCGATGGTATCGGAAATATCGGTAGTCCAAAAATACTGAAATTTCGTGGAAATATCGAGGATATTATGGATATTTTATTCCTTTATATCATACTTGACATGTTAGGTTGTAATTCTGAATTACTCCATGTCTAAACACAGCTGATGGACTAATCCAAGACTCAATGCTCAACCCTCATTTGTGGGGCTGTGTGAGAGCTGGCGTTGGATGGCTGATGTGCAAACTTTTGGATTGATGTGGACTAAGAAATGAATTCGGGAAAGTAAATAGAAGGAATTTCAAGGGGTGTTTATGTCATCTCAAGTCTCAGATCACATAACCTCATATTTCCAAGGGCGGAGTTGGCCAAGAGAGACAAGTTAGGTGACTGGAATAATAGACATGCTGGCACCAACACTTGAACAAGAGGTCAGGGTGGGAGCTTAGGTTGGGTGTGTGTGCGCTAATAATTAATGGCAGTCCTCTCTTGCTTTTGCCCATATGAGTGGGAAATAATTCACAGAAGACATGATCACATGGCATTTCACAATAGCTTAGTTTGTGTAAGTCATTGAAACATATGCACGACATAAATTCATATATATAGTAAAAGCAATAACCAAGTTTGCCAAGCCAAATTAAGAAGAGATGAAGAATTTAAACAAACACCTTGTTTCGCTTCGACATATTAAGTCTCGAGATTTAAAAAAACAAGAATTTGTAGCTCAAGTAGTTATCGATTCTATTAAAATAAAATAAAATAAAAATCTCAAGAAAATAAATTTATATATCATTCAGAATCTTTAAATTATTTCAAAATTCATGATCAAACAAAAAAAAAGGAAGTGATCATTTTGATGAACTGAAACCATCATTGAATTTGAGCCTAAAAGCTTGTTTGATTCAATTTTCTTCCATTTTCTGAGAAACCCAGATGGAATATATTATTTTAGAATAGAAGAAATAGAAGAAAAATAAGATGAGTAGTACCTCAAGTGAACTTTCTGTGTGCTGCTGCCAGAAACAAGTATCTTTCTACAATTGTCCTAAGATGAACATGTATATACTCAACTCAGTCTCAGACCATATATATATATGGCAATATAAGCTTAATTTTTGATGGGATTGTTTGAAGAAAATAATTGGGAGAGAGGAACGAGAGAGATGGGGACGAGAAGATAATGGGCAAGGGAGCACTTTTTAATGGGCAAAAAGACTGAGATTAGAGAAAACACAAGAAACATAGAATGATTGTCGGAAAGGTTTGGCCTCCCATCCCTCCATACCAAACTCTCACATGGCTCCTGCACATATTCCTATAACAAAACTGCATACCTTCTAATTTAGAAAATAAGCACTTGTAGTTTCCTCTGCTTCTAAATCTCTCTTACCTTCAAAGATTCTGTGCCTTCTGTATTTACAGACTGGAAATGGGCTGGCAGGCAGCAACAAAAGCAGAAATAGAAGCAGAAGCAGAAAGCAGCAGCAGATCTAAGAGGCCTTCATCAAGCACAAGCACAAGCACAGCACGTTGGGAGCTCGCTCAGCTATGCTTCTTATGTTTTTGTGTCTCACTAGGTGGCACGTATAACAAAATAGCAGACCAGATAGAAAGTAATATTTCTATAATTATGCATTGGAAAAGAGAAGGAAAAGAGATATAACTATATATACAGAGCTCGTGGGGGCGCAAACTTTCTCGAATGTTATCATAAGCTTTTGTAACTTTTGTTAGATTTTTTTTTAGAACCAAAAGATTTATCTTTTTTGGGTCTTAAAAAGCTGCTGGTGGCTTAAAAACGTTACTCTGTGATAACCTTTCCATAATTAGTAACTACAAAGTGAAAGTTATGGATAACTGTTTAAAGTTTGATTAAGATAATTGATGTACCTACAACCCTTCACTTTTTGTTCCTATTTTTTTTTTTGTCGAAAGTTACCTAATTAAGCATAAAATCTTATTTATTGTACTTTTCAGATTCCAAAAATACCCCCAACTAAGCCATTATTGCATTTTGTATATTAATGTAGGAATCAATATGGAAACAGTTTTCAATTGGATTCTATATAATGACAGACGTTGAATTTGGAAAGATCTCCAAATGGTTGTAATGGATGTAGAAATTAATTTGGAAACATTTTTTAAAATTTAACAATAAATACCAATTTAGGTAATCGGTTTGTTTAATAAAAATGTTTATGTTATTTTCTTTGTATGAATTATACATGACTAATAATCTACTTTATAATTGTTTATGAATAATACTGTACATACTAATTATGTTGAAAAATAATGTACCTATTACTTGTTCTATGAAAAATAACTAATAATCTTTTTATTGTTTGTTTTATGAAAAATATAATTTACCTAGTATGAATAGTGTACCAGTTTTTAATTTATAAAAAGCGTACATAATTATCTGTTCCAATATACCCACATTATACGACATCCAATATACCTACATTAATTTTAATGTACTTACGATTAGGATTTAGGTATTATATGTCATCCAATATACCTACCATTTGAATAATATACCTACTACGAAAATATGTATAGGTAAATTACCTACATTATACGACATCCAATATATACATTAATTTTAATATACCTACATTATATGTAATTATGGTTTATATGTATAGCTATATATAAATATTATTTATGAACGAATATATATTATATGTATTATTAGAATGTTTTCATTTGTTGAGTCCAGAACACCATAATAATGGAAAGGCTAGATATTAGGGATTATTTAGGAAAAATCGCTGGATAACAAAAATGGCAAAGTTTTGTAAATAAGTAATAAGAAATGGGCAACTTTTATCCTTCAAGGCATCCATTTTCAAAATTGGGTTTTAGTTGGAAGTAAATATGTAGATGAATTTTTGTATAGATAATTAGAGTTGCAAGGGCCTATTATATAATGACCCTTTTTTTAGAACCAAAAGATTTATCTTTTTTGGGTCTTAAAAAGCTGCTGGTGGCTTAAAAACGTTACTCTGTGATAACCTTTCCATAATTAGTAACTACAAAGTGAAAGTTATGGATAACTGTTTAAAGTTTGATTAAGATAATTGTTTGTAGCTGCATACATTACTACAAAAATCACAATAGACGACGTTAATTTACCGTCGTAAATTTAGTTTTTCAACCGTCGAGGAATCGACCGACATCTTTTACGCATAAAACCACGACGGTAAAATCTCGCCGTCTATTATTTATACAGACGACGCTTTTACTCAAAACCGTCGTCTATTAATTTAAAGACGACGGTTTTTATGAAATACATGACGTCTATTATATGTAAAGACGACGGTTTGTAAGAACTATCGCCTATTATGAAATAATAGTCGTCTATTATATGTAAAGACGGCGGTTTTTATGAAAAACGCTGTCTATTATATATAAAGACGACAATTGTTATGAAAAAAATGTCGTCTATTATATGTAAAGAAGACGGTTTTGTGATAGAATTGTCGTCTATTAATGTAAAGATGATGGTTTTTTGAAAGAATCGCTGTTTATTATATCCAAAGATATAGTAATTTTACATTTTATCTTTTTTTCTTGCTTCCAATGGTTCTCTACAACGATTTTAGCTAAAAAACAACCATAATGCTTTGTGAACAATAAATTCAGCTCCAAATAATCCACACCATACAATAAATATACTCAAGAATAATTTGTTTCATAAAACTTGAAGATTCAATAATAATTACATAGTTTACCAATCTTCATTCCTATATATCCATACAAAATATCATATCCATAATATTAAACTATAATTCGATCCGAATTTCATCAATTTGTTCTTATGTGTATGAGTTAGCGTTGCCTTCTTGCAGCAAAACCAAGATTAAAAAAAGAAGCAAGTTTTAGTTAGAGATACATTTATAAACCTTTTGCAACTATAACAGGATTAAAAAAAAGAAACAAGAAACAAAAGCCGTAAGAGGGGAGCATAACTTATTTGGATTTCCTCCGACTTGAGAAACTGAAAATCGGAATGAAAGATTAGAATATGAGTAGCCGGAATGAAATGTACCTCTCACTTGGAGCAATCTGATGGAGACAGAAAACTTTAAGGTTAGAATATAAGTTGAAGAAAGATAGCGAGATGTTATATATATAGGGTTTAGGGCAAATTCGAAAAATTACAATTCGCGGTCAAATTTTTCAAAAGACCGCGTTTTTAAAGACGACGGAAAGTAAAATTAAAACGCCGTATAAATTAAAATATACACGACGGTTTTTAAATAATAGAGACGTTATAAATATATACTACGTCGATTAGTTACAAAACCGACGCGTCTTAAATAAAAATAACTACAGAGAAATAGAAATTTGTGTTAAACAAAAAACTAAATATGAAATCTTTTGGGAACTCAGTTGTTGTTTTACACCAAACCGAAGTTCTTAGATTGGTTTGGTGTAAAAACACAACCGAGTTCCAAAGAAAGACATCTTGCATGACTGAAACCATTCAGAGATGTGAGAATTGAGATATCTTGAACGTTTGGAATAAAAACTCCAATTTAAAGGAAATATTTAGAATTGGAAAACTAAAAGTGACTTTATTACGACTTGGAAACCGAAAAGGGACTTTATTTCGACTTGGAAACCTAAAAGCCGCCATTTCAGTGTCCAATTTCGCAGATAAAGCGTGACGTTTCAGTTCGAAATATTCAAAGTTGAAACCTACAACGACGGTATTTATGATTTCCGTCGTCGTTATCGACGTTTATTTCGACTTTTGTTGTCGCGCTTGTTTTAAACAACAACGACGGTATAATTAATATAAACAACGTGAAAATAATTTACAACGGCGATATAATTAATAGAAGCGTCAGTATTATCTGAAAAACACGACGTTATATTATATTATGACGACGTGGTAACGATTCACCACCACCTTTTATTTATAAGAACTGTCGTAGTATAATGTATAATACGGCGTAAAATAATAAAGGACAGACGTGGTTAATTAACTTTACATTACGGTAATTATCAAATTACGGTCGTATTAAATAGTACTTGATAAGTCTGTTAATAATACAATTACCGTCGTGTTTATTGGATGTTCAAAACGGCGGTATTATATGTAAAACGTCGTCTATAATTACTACGTTGGTATATTTACACATACCGTCGTTGTTTATTTGTTATCTTTTTTCTTATCGGAATGGCATGTTTCATAAGACGACGCTTTTAAATTTTTATGCGTCGTGTTTTAAAAATGCCCAAATGAATTTCCAATTTTTAGGTGTTTTAGTTTTTGATCCACGTCGGTTTTTATATTACCGTCGTCGTTTAAAATTTAACGACGGTATTTATTTTGTCCGTCGTCGTTTTACCGACGTCTATTTCGATTTTTGTAGTAGTGATAATTCTCCTCTAGTGAAATTGCCAAAACTAAACTAGCACATAAACAAAAAGTAAAGAAAGTAGTGGTATTTGTCTCGACTTGAACGGAAGAGATTTCACGTTCGATTCACATGAATGGTATTGTTCGATATCTAGTTGTGGTTAACTTCATTTCGGTAGCGTAGTTCTATTGACTCCCCAAACACGGCGTAAGGTGCATATGAACGGATTGAGAAAGTTAAGGAATCCATTTATGCTTGGCCAAGTTACAATTTATGCTTGACAAATGTAGTGTTTGTTCAAAATCGTTCTTTCAATTTTTTCTAGTTTTCAAAATTATGGTATCATCAAAAGAACAGGAGGAATAGAAACCCGAATCTATTCATGATTTATACAATTTAAATGTTGGTTCATGATCGTTGTATACAAGGGATATTTCAATAACTCAAATCATGATTAAGAAATGCTAGATACATGTTGTATGTTTCGGGTATAGTTATTTTATAATAATAGTTATTAGGAGATGAGAGATTAATGGCGCGTTTACTAACCCGTGTCGGAATGAGAATTCGAATCCGATTCCGATTACGGATTATACATGTGTTTACTAAAATTGGGAGGAATCAAAAGTGCGTGGGACCCACACGAAAAATGGAATTGAATTCCAAGATTTGGGTGATTTGGATTCCTACATTCATAAGGTATTTGAATTCGGATTTCATCCGTAATCGGAATGCTAATTTTTTCCCTTTATGCCTCGCTTACTTCCATTATTTACAAGATTATCCTTAACCCTATAAATAAAAACAAAATCATTTTAGTGTTAAGGATTAACTAATAGAAATACTTACATTTATAATAATAAAAATACTTATTAATAGAAATACTTGCATTTATAAATAATAAAAAATACTTAATAGAAATACTTAAATTTATAAATAAAAAAACAAAATCATTTTAGTGTGTCTATGAAATAAAAAAACAATTTAATTTTTCTTACTATTATATACTATATCAAATTTTATTTAAAAAATATATAAAATATTTGATTTGGGACAAGGGCATTTTAGTAATCGTACTACTTATATTCCGATTATCTTTGAATTAAGAAATTTATTAATTCTATTCCGATTCCGCAGCTTTAGTAAACAACTTCAACGGGAATCTAATTACGATTCCGCCTCATTTCAATTCCTCCTCAATTCAATTCCTCTCAATTGATTACGGATTAGTAACGTCTTGTAAGATTAACGTAGGAACATGACTACATGAATAAATACTCTTAATTATTTCTACATAATTGTCTAAAGTAAAAATATATATAAATGTTTACATGTCTTAATTTTTCTACATGAATAACTCATAAAAATTATTGGAACGACATAAATGAACGTCATTTACTTTTTAGTTATTAAAACAAGTATATAAACCTAATTATTAATTAATAATTTGGTCTGAGAGAGGTAAAGCCTTCACAAATTACAATTTAAAACCAGGGCAACATATATCAGGCTAAAATAAAGTAAATACAGGATGCTCACACATTAATTATGTGGTACTCACACATATGGTAGGTCCCATAGCCACGTGAACTACTTTTTTTACAAAACATCTTATCCGTTCACGGCGCGATGGGATCACATCAGAGACACCCCCATTGTTGGTTCCTGGTAGGCCCCAGCCACTCTGGTCTGGCAGATAGAACCGAGATATGGTCCCAGCGATTGTGATTGATTGCTATTGCTTGAGTTGGAGGACATGGGAGTCACGCCACCATGTGTTGCTAATAACTTTGTAAAGCAGCCATTGAGCCACATCTAACCTAGACTTGTCTGCGTCACACTGGATTGCTCTCTGTCTCTCTCTCTTTGATGGTCATTGTCAACTTCTCACTTGTTTGTGGGTTTGATTTGGGACCTGACCCATGTAAGACAATAGCTTGGTTATGGCCCAAATTGGGTACTGGGCTTTTTCCAATTCTTGCAACACTGAAAGCTCAAGCACTTCAGGTTGACTTGTGGGCTCCAGGTTGCTTCACAACAAAGACAAAGGGGCCACTGGAACAAAGGAACCCATTGCTAAAGGAGCAAATGTTTGATGAAATGCATCAAAGAGTTTTTCGTTTGTAGGACTTTTTCTTCGTAAAGCGATATTCTAAATTAATATAATTTACGGGGATGGAGATTCGAACTTATATGCAATAGGCGGACACATGCTCTTGACTAACTTGCCTAACTCGGCCACTATACTCAGCCGCTATACTCAGTCAATCACGTGGCATGGCATTTCTTACCCAAAATGTGTCATTTGGGCAGAAAGGTCAATTAACTACCAAGTTCCTCGCATTCAACTTCGTTCATTCCACAACAAACTTTAGGACACTTTACACACCACCCTCCATCTCTCTCTTTGATCCGAACAATTTTGAGAGGCCAACTAATCTTTCTGCCACCTCCTTTCTCCAAATCAAACTCAACTGAAATGGGAGGCAGCAGCATCAACAACAACAACAGCCACAAATTTGAAGACTCTGAGAAGAAATCAGCACCTGCAGTGGCCCAAATGATAGGCTTCAGAGCCACCCTCACTTGGGTTTTTCTCACCGTTTCTGTTCTCTATGTTCTCTACTCTTCCAACCACCTCCTCTATGATCGTCAAGATTGTCCAACCGCTTTAGATGCCTCCGTTGCACGACATCTTGAATCCCTCTCCAACGTCACTTCATCTGATATTAAACTTTTGGAAGATAAAGAAGAAGAAGCCTCACAAGTACCTGCACTTGCACCAAGGCCTCAGAGATTCGATACAGAGCTTAAACACATTATGTTTGGGATAGCAGCTTCGTCAAATCTGTGGGAAAAGAGGAAGGAGTACATAAAAGTGTGGTGGAGGCCTAAGGAGACTAGAGGGGTCGTTTGGTTGGACAAAAAAGTAAGGACAAGAAGAAATGAGGGACTGCCCGAGATTCGGATTTCAGGGGACACCAGAGGATTTAAGTACACAAATCGCCAAGGACAGAGATCTGCATTGAGGATTTCAAGGGTGGTTTCGGAGACATTGAGGCTCGGAGTGAAGGATGTGAGGTGGTTTGTAATGGGGGATGATGACACAGTTTTCATGGTGGAAAATGTGGTGAGAATTCTTAACAAGTATGACCACACACAATTTTATTATGTAGGAAGCTCATCGGAGAGTCATATCCAGAACATATTTTTCTCATATTCGATGGCATATGGTGGAGGGGGTTTTGCTATAAGTTATCCCTTGGCAGTGGAGCTGGAAAAGATGCAGGACCGGTGCATTCAACGATATCCGGGGTTATATGGCAGTGATGACAGAATGCAGGCTTGTATGACTGAGCTAGGCGTGCCACTTACCAAGGAAACTGGATTTCATCAGGTAAGAGTAACTCTTTTTGTTTTCTCCAGTTTCTCTAAAGACGCCAAAACAGATCCCAACACTTTGAACTTCATTTATTTCTGACTTAGAAAACAGTCACATGTCATTTGGTAGCTTTTACAGTTCTCAATATGGATGAATTGTAGGAAGAAATTCCAAATTCAAACTGTGAATAGTGAGTGTGACCTTCATTTGCAATTCTGCAAATACTATTTCTTGTGGTTGTGCAGTACGATGTGTATGGAGACCTGCTAGGCCTGCTGAGTGCCCATCCTGTGACTCCACTGGTTTCCCTTCACCACCTTGATGTAGTGGAACCAATATTCCCACGCATGACCCGAGTGAAAGCACTTCACCATCTATTTCAAACAGTCAAGCTCGACTCAGCTAGTGTTATGCAGCAAACAATCTGTTACGACAAAGATCGATACTGGTCCATCTCCATTTCATGGGGTTATGTAGTTCAAATCTTTAGGGGAATCATTTCTCCAAGAGAACTAGAGACGCCGTCGAGGACTTTTCTGAATTGGTATAGAAGAGCTGATTACACAGCATATGCATTCAACACTAGGCCTGTCTACAAGCATCCATGTCAGAAGGCCTTCATTTTCTATATGAGCTCGACCCGGTATGATGAAGGTAGAAAGAAAATTATTGCTTACTATACTCGTCAAAAATCTCCGGTTCCTCACTGCCGATGGAAAATGGCCTCACCAGAAAGAGTTGATACTGTTGTAGTCTTAAAAAGGCCAGATCCTCTTCGTTGGCAAAAGGTATGGCATTTCTAACCCATGATGTAAGAACGTGTGTTTTTCAGGATGTGTTATAACTAAAGATGATTACCATTAAAAACAAAAATTCCACATATGTATAATTCCATTACTGGCTGAAAGACTTTCTTTTTGCAGTCACCAAGGAGAGACTGTTGTAGAATTCTTCCGTCGAAAAAGAATACGACCATGTACCTAATGATTGACAATTGCAGAGTAGGTGAGGTTAGTGAGTTGTAGCAGCAATAGGGAAACATTTCCTTGATCTATTTTTGTATCTGTTTCTTTTTCCCACTTTCCCAGATTCTTGAGGGATATAGGAATAAGATCAATGGAAAGTTTTAAAGGGAAACAGAATGCAGAAGGCACTTGTTAGCTTTAGTGTCAGCAGAAAGTCAACAGAAGAAAATTTGAATATTTTGAATCATGAAATGAGCCAGCTACAGATGGAAATTCTTTGCTTTTACTTTCTATGTAAATTTGATCCAAGCAAACTATTCACTGTTTTTATCTCTGTAAATTCTAACTACAACAAGTTCCTTGCTGGTTCATCCTCGCAAGGTCAAGCAAAAACATGTATGAGCATCTCATAGTCTCCCCCATGAATCATAGTTCTAAACTTTTTACACCTACAAAGTTGGCTATTGGACTCTATCTCAGTCCCTAATACAAGATAGACAGAAAAAGATTCCTCAAAGCTATTTTATTATAGACAAAAGAAAACTGTCCTTCAGTCACTCTTTCTCAGCACTTGGAACTTCAGTTGCATTGTTCACTGTGGGATTCTGAGGAACCGAGGCTATCGGTGACTTAGTAGCAGCTGCCAAGATTGTGATATCAATTCGAGTCTCGTTGAGAGGGAGTGGTATCTCAGTTTCACGTATAGCTGTAATTCTGCCGTCAATGCTCACCACGTTTACTGTTTCCAAACAAACCAACACAAAGAAACAAATTTAAGTAACAGATGAAGATCTATCTCTTGTGTAAGTCTCTTATGCAGTTATGCTAATGCTTATTGCAATTTTTATTTCCCTTTCGGCAATTAATCGTTCAAAGATTTTCCACTTTATGTACAAATCGAAGCTCAACTACCAGACAACAGAATCAAAAGAAGAACAAAAAAAGGCCCAAGGCAGAAAAGAAATTCATAGAACAGTTTGATAAGATTAATTGTTTTTCAAAGAAAATGGTACAATTTTATAGTTATAACATCATAAGTCATATACAAGAGTACAATTTCCAAAACAACCAAAGGAATAACTCAATTTTCCCTCCCACGAAACGAATTTCGGAGCAAACAGAAAATACCCATTTCCCCAAACAGCAGCCTAGTTTCCGAACAGAATGAAGACGAAATCCAATCAAGCAATTATCAAGAAACAGAAACCCATTATCGAAAGAAAGAACAAGAATGAAACCAAAGGCTTGAATCTTTGTCCAAATTGCTTTTCAAAGAAACAAACAGTAAAATTTGTATGCAGCACAGAAGTACCAATTTCCAAAAGAATCAAATAAATAATAGATTATACCATTTTTCCGCAACATCAATTTGTTTTCAGTGAACAAGAAATCAAAGCAAGAACAGAAACCCGTCAAAGAAATCAAGCAGAGAAAAACAAGAGATTGAAACTTTGTCCCAATTTGTAATACCTGAGAGCCAAACACAGGACAGGAGTCACATGTACAATAAAGTACCAATTTCCAAAAGAATCAAAGCAACAACTCAATCTTCACTCCCAAGAAACAAATTCCAGACCAAACAGTAAACACCCATTTTCCCAAATGGTGACTTCGTCTCACAAGCGGAACGAACAAAGAAATCAAACAACCAATTACCAAGAAACAGAAACCCATTAAAGAAATCAAACAGATAAACCCAAGAAACCCAAACTCTGTCCCAATCTGTAATACCTGAGACAGAGAACCACCAGAGCACAAAGAGGCAGATGATCACAATCACAGGAATGACGTGGATCCACTTCTCTGCCGACACCAATTTCGAAGAAGCCTCCTTCTTTCCGAAGCCGGAACGCGGGTTGTAGAGCGGAAGGCCATCTGGGTCTGTTATTGGAGTGTTGTGGTGGTGGTGCTTCAGCTGCGGTTGCTGTGGAGCTGCGCTGCCAATAGCCACAACAGTATGCTCTTGATCTAGTAATCGAGATGAATACGACCAAAGTCTCTGCTGCATTTTTTTTCTTTTTTTCTTGGATTTTTGGGTTGTGAATTATGAATTTACGAGGGTTTTGATCTTCGGGTTCTTTGGTAGTTCGGATTCTTAACGTCTTTGGGCGGGAATATATTTTGCACGTGGAACGCACGTGAGTTAGACACGTCGGTGACTTGGAATGTAAGGAACTAATATATGGACATCCATTAATTTGTTTTCTACGCACCCAACTCCAGAAACAAATCTTTGTTGTTCACAAGCAATTATTGAGGAGTCCAGAGAGAATACTTGAGTGTCCATAAAATCACCTACACTTCTCTTCATAGAAGCAGAACATGCTGGAGAGCAATTATAATTAATCTGCTGTTATTTTCACTCACTTATCCTATTTTTCTCACTCATCATTTCAATAAAAATATTAATTTTATTTTTTAATGACTTCTAAGGACATGGGTTTAAAAATTAACCCTACTCTACCTACCTAACCTTTCAACCCCATCTAAATTATCTAACCCCTACAATTGACCCTCTCCATCTCCTATATTTTAATATATTTTATTTAACCGTCAATGGGGTCTAGCCCACTAAAAAGGACCTTGACTTGTAGACCCGTGATTTTAGATTCGATCGAATCCTCATAGTACATTGGCAGTATGCGTGAGAATACCCCCTTCCCTTTCTAACTTTGGCAAAGAAAATATATACCTAATATATTGGTAATGCATATTTGATTTCTCCTATTTATTGTGGTTTTAACATGACAACTCTAACATATGAATAATTCTATGAGTTGAATAGCTCACCATAGCCTAGATTAGGGGAAAAATAATCCCGCTATCCATTCTCTATCATAGTTTCTATTAGTCCCCCACCACTAAGTCTTGCCCCTACATCTATATTTCGTTTGTTTTGTCACTTCTTTTAACTCCAATGAAGTTTATAGTTTGTAAGGAGGAAACGAGAGTCAAACTGTTATTGTGAGTATAGGATGATTCTAATTTTGATTACGTCGTAGAAGATAAAGGTTGAAAGTTGGTAAACATTGGGGCCAAGAAAATGACATTGAAAATGATATTTTTGCAAATGTTATAAGTTACCATACAAGTCGTATTGATGAAAGCATAAAGAGTGCTGCTATTTCCACCCACCCATCTTATTTTTAAAATTTTAAAGACAAATTTACACCTTTGTAAAATGACTTGTAAGCAAGGACTAAAATATCGATAATATCAATGAAATATTGCCCATATTATCATTTTTTCGGGTCTTGAATATTTTGGAACATATTCATACACATCATATAATTATCGATAATATCGGGAAATATTGATGTCAATAATTTCTCACACACTTCAACAACATTTGGCCTAATTATCGCAATAATATCGAGATGATGATGACAATGAAAAATTTAAACCTCATAGGAACTCTATATACTAAGTCACTTATGTATCTTACCATGCAATGTATAAAGTGTAAAATATTGAAGTAAATCATTATAAATAATTGTTTGTTTAATCTTCGTTCATTAAGTACTACATATTTTCTATACTTGCAGTGTTTGTCAGCTCGCTATATAATCGACTTAAATCAGTTAAACACATCAGGCAATGCATTTCCTTCCTCTTTTTTTTGCGATAAACTAATAGATAATTGACTAAATAAGCATCCTCCAAAGTTTCAATAAGTTTTTTCAAGTTTTTCTTACAATTTCCGTTATTTTTACTCAATTTTTACCGATATCGATAATTTCCCGATATTTCCATCGAAATTTTTGTGTTTTTGAACTATCGATACTTCCGAAACCATCGATATTTTAGACCTTGGTTCCAACTGGATTCATAGCACGCAGCTCGAGCCAATTTGAAGCCTCTAGAGTTCGAAGGGTATCAATCGGGTCCAGGGGCAGTTGATGACCGCTACTGAAGTTGAAAATTTTCCAAGATTCCCAGATAGAATTACTAGTACAGATTTAACGGACAAGTAAACCAACCAAGTTCATGTTGTATCCTTGACTTGTTTTGAATTGCGGAAAACCTAATTGTTTTTGTTTTCTCTTTTTCTATTAGCTTTCTAACTGGGAGCCGGAATGCAAGGTTCATCTATATCTGACGTTGATGGGTAGATGGCTGCATTTGTTTTTGTGTTTTTGATGGTACAGTATAAGTCAAGTTGTTCATTTGGGAATTTGTAGGAATTAATAATTAATACTTATAGTGTATTTTAAGAATAATGATAGGTAAAAAGATAAAATTATGTTTTTTCAAATTTACATGATGGACGGAAAAATAGAACTTGGAGTGGAAATAGTAGAACTCAACTCTCAGGTATAAACACGATGGCCCTACTAATTGGACCAGATTTTAGGGTTTTACGGTTAAATGGTCCAAAAAGCAATAAGCAAAAGTGCTTCCTATTCTAGAACTTAGATCTTAGAAAACCAACCCTTTTTGCACGGAGACCATTATGCCCTTTTTGCACGGATGGAGGAGGTGCGTTTACAAAGATAAGGGTATAATGGTACTTCTCATCATTGTTGACAATCGACAGGATATGATTACACGTGTCATTAATCCTCATGAGGAAAAATGACTCGTTAATGTCAACAATTTGGTACCACTCTTTCCAACAAGAAGCGTAATAAAATGGACTAGACTATCACAAATGCCAACTTTTTCTTGATGAAATGGACTGGCAATAATGGATGGCCTTCTTGGATGGATGCCATGATTTTTGGGGCAAGCTTTTGGACGAACGTTACCAATACGATCAAACTTTGGAACCAACGACTTTAAAGTTTTCTTGAGGGTATTTTATCTCATAACATCTTTTTTCCCCAAAATAGGCTCAATTTACCACATCCTAATTGTCGAAGTAAACATCATTTACCAAAAAAAAATAAATGAGGTTAAAAGAGAAGTGCCAAAATCGCTACCCGAAATAAAAAGACGATAACGTCTTTTTTCCATATTACTTTAATATGAAGTGTAAGCCACTTTGAAATGACCCATGCAAAATATACATTCCATGTGCAAGTGCCAGGAAATGTTGAGATGCCAAAGAAACTCAAAGCTCTTTGGCAGCCTGAGTTTTTACAGTGGTGTCATTTCGGGGATGCTTGTACGCATCTGGCTAGAAGAGGATTGCAGACCAGCTCTCCAATCACCACGCAAATACCAACATCAAAACTTACCATCCTCTCAACCCCAGCTACACATGAACAAATCACTCACCAGAACCTCCAAGTTCCCTCTTTGCATCGAGTCAACGAGAAGGCCAGGCTCGTCAAGTTTTCACATTGCATCCAACAATGATATTTCATATTACCTGCATGGAGACGGGAGGAAGTAGATATGTCCACTTCTTTTTTATCATAAAGCTTACCCGAGAGAACATCCGTCATGACGCAGTTACTGTGCTAGAGAAAAGCAAAACGAAACGACGCAAACATCTAGGGAAAAAATAAGTAATGGAGACAGGAGGAAGTAGATATGTCCACTTATTTTTTTATCATAAAGCTTACCCATGAGAACATCCGTCATGATGCAGTTATTGTCCTAGAGAAAAGCTAAACGAAACAACGCAAACATCGAGGGAAAAAAGTAAGAGCAAAAGAACAAAAGGGGGACACAGTAGGCAAAAGAATGGAACTATTATAGAAATTAATTAGGCTAACTAATAAAAGGGCAAAAGTTCCTACAATGAAGCATTTTTACATACAAGAACGTCAGCTCTAATGTACACTGGAGGAAGAAAAGGAAAAAGAAAAAGAAAAACAGAAGTTCTCTGTATGTGAATATTGAATGGCAGTAGTACCTGTTATCTTCTATGATGCAAAAATTGATAACTAGGCACAACATCATCTACAAGACCACAAAACGGTATTGGCTGCTTTATTCTTAATTTAATCCTCCAGCTCAGTCCCTCTCTGGCCCGTTACCTCCAATCTGCCTTATATCATCATCTCTCCTCCCTCTAGGAGACGATGAACCCCTTGAGCTTTGAACTGGAGAAATTTGGGGGTCATATTTCTGGGAAGCAAGGTAATTCAATGCTGTAACTATATCTGTTATGACAGGTCGCATATTGGGCTGCTCCTGGACGCACATTGCAGCAATAGCAAGGGCTTGGTATAGTCCCCTGACAGGATACTGACCTTGGAGCAACGGATCCACCATTTGTGAAAATCTCTTCCGGTCTCTAAACAGCGGTCTTGCCTGAAAACAATATAACGGTTAGGGATTTATAAGCCCAATCTGAACAGGGGTCTTGCCTGAAAATAAAATACCAATTCAAGTGAAAGTAAAAGTTCATTTGTGCTTTTACATAGGGCAAAAAACTACATTAGCTAGTTTCTATGCACACGGAGGTTATTCAAAATTGAAAATGCTCAAAAATTCAAGCTACTTTGGATATAAAAAATATCAAAACATAAACTACAGATGAAAATAGAGACTAAAAATCAACCACAATACAAAAAACATTCTAACTTCCAAGGATAGTCCCTTTCAAGTGTCAACTGACTGCTGCCCCTATTTATTTCCCTTTATCTCTAAAGAAAATAAGTTCCAACAAACTGCTATTCTAATTGGTAGCACTTATATAAATCGCATCCATCCCAGTGGGCAGCAGACATAGTAAATTGTACCAAGAAAAGTGATTAAGAACATCAAAATCCAGAAAATCAGCATTTCCAATCATTATTGCTTGCAGCACAATGTTACAAAAGGACAACAGCTACCGCTAATTCAACCTATGCAAACCACAGAAGGGAGTGGAATAGTAGACATCAGAGAAGAGAGTGCAATGCTAGAGTTATCTTACCCATGCTACCAGGTTCTGCTCTTTGACAGGTTTTGTATTATCAATAGCTTTCCTTCCTGTGATAAGCTCCAAAAGAACAACCCCAAAGCTATAAACATCTGACTTAAAAGTCAGCTGACCTGTCATTGCATAATCAGGTGCACAATACCCATACGTGCCCATAACCCTAGTAGAAACATGAGTCTTATCTCCACTGGGGCCTACTTTAGCCAAGCCAAAATCAGATAGCTTTGGATGATACCCCTCGCCAAGCAAAATGTTTGAGCATTTCAGATCACGATATATAACAGGGGGCTGCATTTTCTCATGCAGATACTCTAAACCCCTTGCTGCACCAGCTGCTATCTTCATTCTTGTATTCCAGTCGAGTGCTTTCCTGCTGGGTGGAAGATCTGTAAAGGAAAAAAAAACGGTACTATTAAAATATAACTCATGGCCACCTCATAATAAGATGCATATTTCACAGAAAGTGAAAAGGTAATCAATAATACAACAAGGATTGGTTTTAGAAGTTAGTCCGTTGCATACCATGCAAATGGTTTTCCAAGGATCCAAATGGCATATATTCATAAACCAATAGCCTCTGATCTCCCTCAGCACAAAACCCAATCAATTTGACGAGATTAAGGTGGTCAGCCAGACTTAGCGTCAATACTTCGACAACAAACTCTCTAATCCCTTGGCACCCATTACGATCAAGCTGCTTGATAGCAACAACCTACACCAACAACGATAGCAAAATTGGGTCAACCCTTGAACTTACAATTCATATATTAATTGACAAAACACATTTGATACCATAGTTTAAAAAGGACACGTATGACATTTCAATAGCATTCAGTTCAATATACAACTTCAAAGCTCAATAGAAAAGAAAAAAAAAATTTGTCAATTGGGTTAAAAAGGTTTGATAGAGATTACACTCAGCTACACAACCAACCTGGTTAATTTTTTCTAAGTGACCCTTGTAAACTTTGCCGAATCCTCCTTCACCTAGACAGCAATCAGACCTGAAATTGCCAGTTGCTGCTGCTAGTTCATCAAATGTAAATGTCTGTGCTCGCTTGCCGTTGGTTTTTCCATCCTTAGAAACCTCCTCCTTTATATTCCACTCCTTTGCATCCAACGATAACTGGTCATCCTTAGAGGCCTCCTCCTTTTTTACACCCAATTCCTCTTTAACATTCCCATTTGAATTCACTTCTGACAATATCAAAATAACCAAATACAAACATGCACAGAGACAGGTAAGTAAGTGAGATTGAGAAGGCCAAGCATAAAGACAAAATTCAGCACATGGTAACCAAAATACAAAAAACCATATTAATTAATTCTCTAAAAAATGAGATTGAAAAAACCGGAGTCGTTAAAATTTAAATGCAAACAAAATGACAAAATTCAACACTAAAGGACGTTGGATTATGAATTGGACCTTCCCAACCACGCCAACAAACAAACAAAATGAATGAACCGCAGTGTTAATGAACAGTCACAATAACCAAAACAAATAACTTGGGCCTAGATGAGAAATTAACAATTTAACAAACCCAGATGAATATAAAAAGTATGAAAATTTTATAAATGTGATTAAAGCCCATTTCACTACATAAAAATTTAGCCATCTTTCTTTCTTCATCCATTACAAAATTTCAAAATTTGACAGTGGTTTCATGGCAAAGTCAAAAGAGAGACTGAAAGGCAGAAATAATTTTCAAACACTATAGGGGACATGAGCACCGACCTTTTGAATCGATTTTAAGGTGCAAAGCAGGACAAACCAAATTCAGAAACTTAACCCAAAATTTTGTTTAAAAAAAAAAATTTTGATGACTAAATAATTCAGAGAGGGAAGAACATAAACCCAGGTAAGGCAAAAGAGTACCACCCATAAAAATTAAACAAAAAAGGAAATAATAATAGCCAAAAAAATAAAACCCACAATGTAAAAAATAAAAATCATCATGAAAATTCTCACAATAATAACCCAAGAAAGTATCTGAATATGAAAATCAGATATGATAAAATTAAATTAAATAAAAACTAATTCTGGAAAATAATTACCTTGATGATTAGGTTTGTTTCCGTTGATGCTGGTATTTTTTTTCTCTGATTCTTTGGTTGATTTCTTAGTGCAGCGAAAGCAACTCATCTTTTACCCCTTTTCCTTTTTCCCTCACTCCTTTTAATCTCTCGACTGCACACAAAAACAGAGCACCAAAAAGCATAGAAACCAACCAAACAAGAAAACAGAGCAGAATGAGAACGGAGAGAGCCTTGCAAAACTGAGACACAAAGTGACAGACTCTTGTACTTTCTTGGTGACTTTTTTCTCTGATATATATGGGAGGGGGGTTCTGTGATGCAAAATCAACCGCAAAATTTAATTCAATTTCAACCAATTAAAAGCAGCCACGTTGGACACACGACGGTCTTTTTTCTTTCTTATTTTGGGGGTCAGAGACAGAGAGGGTCTTGTTACCACTTGCCCTTTTCTAACACATTTACTAACAAAATCCCTTATTTGCGGTCTACTTACCTTTAAAACGATTTCACATGCGTTTACTCATCACATATGTGACAAATATAATCGATAATATTATGTATATATCGTTACTCCACTTTGATAATATGATTATGAACATAATTTTATTGATAGGATATGTATCAATATGCTTCCATTTAACCTTTTTGATAACCGAGATTACTCTCACTCTCATTTTTCTATTCTATTCTTCAAAATTAAATTTTTTAAAGCGGTCATATAATGAGCGTTGAAAACTGACATATGATCGAGAGAATAACATTACATGTTTAGCAAATACAATTAGACCCATTGACAATAATTAACGGGTAATTTCAAACATGCCAAAATTCAATACAAGAATATTCTTAGCGCTCTCCGATGTTTAGTAAGCTAATTCATCTTAGTTAAAAGTGGTGAGTATAATTAGGGGTAAAGAGTGTTACTATTGTACTCCACAGCTAATTTCTTCCGTTTAAAGCTCTGCTTCATTTAGGAATCAACAACTTGGGAACTATATATGGGAATTACATTCTTAAATCCAGTAAGTACATTATGTGATTTACATGCCTAGTAATGTATTTATTACTAAAATAGCCCTAAATAAATTTTTTTTAGTACAAGCGATAGTTTGAATTAGATGAGAGGAGGATTTCTCTCACACACACAACTATGATGTTGTGGGGATTCGAACTTAAGACCTTTGGTATGCAAACTAAACAAATTTTGGCTTCTGATACACAAATCACGGACTACAATGGAAATAAAAGGTATTTCTTAATTACTACGTCATGACATAAGCAAACACTAAAATTGAGACCATTCATTCTCCACCAAGCATGAGCTTGAAAATTACATTGCAAAAAAGCGTAAAAATAAATATTTTTATATTTCTTAAAATCACTTATTACTTTATGAAGTTACAAACAAAAAAAAATGTAAAAATTAACAACAAAAAATAGTTAAAAATTTAATAGGTTTGAATAGTGGTCACTAAAATTTCAAAACTCTAGAACTACTTCGGGGGCTTAGAGCATCTCCAAGAGTAGTAGCAAATAAAACTCTTCAAATTGAAGTTTGTTGGACCTGTGGCAATTTGAAAAGCCTTATTTCTACTTGAATAATTTTTAATCCAACAGACTCTTCAATTCAATTAATGCAATATCATGGAAAATAATAAAAAATATGAAAACATGTGAAAAATGTCTACATGTATTTATTATATGAAAAGAAAAAATGCATGTTTTTAACATTTTCAAGATAGGTTTTGTTTTTCCAAAGTAAAATTAAATATTTGAAGAAGAAATCAACTTATCGATTACGAAGAGAGAAAGAGATTGCAACTTTGATCAAGTTGAAGAGGCTGGAGAGAGTTTTTCGATGTCACCTATTTTAGAATTCCAAAGTTCGCCTGTTGAAGAGGCTGTTGGAGATGCTCTTAATCTGCTGCATGTGTTTTTACGACGCATCCGAGCCGAGACCGTCGCTCCGGCGTAGTTTGCTTGTTTGGTCAACTTGCATTTATGGTACAGAATTTTTGTTTTGTCTTGTACGCGTTCAGATCACCTAAATGACCTGATGACGTGGCGCTCTCCCATTGGCATACGCGATTTAGTTGCGAGCTGGTCCGCAACATATATTTGTCCTTTTCTTCGGGCAACCAAATATCTCTCTTTCCTGAGATTTGTATTGCATTACCTTCCGGTGAAGGCTTAACATCACAGTGGTCCCCACAGCCGTCGGATCTCCCATCAAACAAAACCTGATGCCATTAAATCTTCCGAAGGGGGCCCACCCGATTGCATTAAAGGGGCCCTCTGAGTCTCTGACTATACGCGTTTTCCCTTAATAATGCTTTGCTGCGAAAAGGAAAGTTCCAACGGTGATCCACGCGCTCGCCCGTCATAACTATGATGCGTTATTTCCTAGGGGAAAGGAAACAGTAAATTAAAATAAAAATTTTAATCTTTCAACCAATAATATTCGGACACGTCGCTACGTAGTTGGCACTTGAGATTTGACCGTATTTAATTTACTGTGTGACTTTTGGACCGACAAGTTGTTATTAGGTGGGTAATTAGCAGAACCATCGAGGAAGATGCGATTGTTTAGAACAAGCGATTAGGGGAGGAGGCTTACATAAATATCATTGGGCGTCTGAAGGTTTCGAACATCTGCCCATATGGATAGAAGAGGAAGAGCTCAACCAACTAAGCTATACCGCATTGACTATAAAAAATGTGATTTTTAAATGTTCTAAAAATAATTTTATTGCTTTTCTCTTGCTATTGAACCATCACTTAAAAAGTTTTCCATAAATGTTGTGGGATGGTTTAGGTAAAAGAGGGACTTACCCACTATGCAACAGTTGTGTGTATTATTGCTTGACTTTTCCCCCTCTGTTGTTGATATACAATTATACATGTGTTTCTTGTTTTAGTTTAAAAACAACCACTTGATCAATTTGCACATTAAGATTTAGGGTTTAGGTGAATATTATTTGATGTATTAGGGACCAATGGTTTAGGTAAACTATTCTCAACATTTCTACTTGTGATATATGAATGCAATCTCCCTATCGTTTGTAAAAAAAAAAGAAAAAAAAAAAGACAATGTCTACTCTTTATTGTAATATATGTCATTATTGTTAATGAATGGTCAAAAAGGTCAAAAAAGAAAAAATGAATGTGACAATTTTTGTTATGTTGTTTTAAACTTTTAATAGGCGTATTTCTATCAAATAAAATAAAATTTTTTTAATAGGCTTTTGTTTGTATGACATAAAAGTCAATCATATCCTAGAAAAAAAAACTCCCAGTCTAGGATTCGGATCCTACCATAAGTACAATCAAGGGATTCGGATCACCCCCTTTGAAAAAAGGAAATAGAGTTTTTGTTTTTGTTTTTAAATCTAAAACGAAAGTGAGTTACAAGAAAATATATTGCTATCTAAAAAAAGAAAACATTTTAATCCTTTCTTTATTTCCAACGCATTTTATTGAATTTGGAGCATAAATTGTCAAAGCCAAAGACCAAATTTTGTATGCTTTTGCAGCTCTGACTTTTGTTGCCATCTCCAAAGCATAAAAGAAGGTTCCCTGATGAAAGAGGAAACTTAATAAATAGAAGTGTCGTCATTTGTTCTCTTTTGTTTTCTCCCTGTATAACACAATTTTTTTTATAAATATAATTAATATAAAGCATAAGATAACCATATTTATAATATAGTTGTTTAATTCGGTAATGAGTCTTTTTATGACCTTTATAGGAAAATTTGCATAAATATTACTTGAATTTTTAGGCATGTGCGAAATTATCACATAAACTTTTAATTTTTACTATTAACCACATGTACTTTATGTAGTGTTGCAATATATCACCTACGTCGAACTCTGTTAAACTTTATGTTAAGTTTAATGGCATCTCGGTCAATTTCTTGTAACTAAAACATTTAGAGTTTATAAAAGTAATAGAATTATAAATATATATTTTTTATTCCTGCATCGTCCAACACCAATTCTCCACCACTTATGTTGCACGAACACTCCACTAAGCCCAAGTGTCGGAGTGTCGAACACTCGGACACTTCTTGGACACTCCTCGGACACCCGTGTCCAACAGTCAAAGTCATGTTCACGGTCAAGACACTCCCCATACATGGTCAATACACTCTCCGGATACGGATCAACTCATACTCATGGTCAACTAATGTGTTAATTCAATTATACGTCAAATAAAATTAATGAACTACATTTGAAAGGCTTAGAAAGATTGGATTTCACTACATATGGTATTTGTGAAATTGGAGTATGAACATCAATATTTTGTTTTTGTTTTTGTTTAATATATCTAAGTATTATTATAATAATAATAAATTCATTGGCATGTCCCCCGTGTCCTAGTTTTTGGAAATTTACCATTTTCCCGTGTCGCGTATCCGTGTCCGTGTAACATAATCCACCACTACCCAGTAGCTCCCTCCCCCACCTTCTGCGTAAACCCTACTTTATACCTCTCTCTCCCTCTCCCGCTATTTCCCTCTCCAGAATCCAACAAAATTTGATGTAGGTTGTTGAAGAATTGAGTGATCAAAAGATAGATATGCTATTTGGCAAATGAACCTTCAATAAGAATTGAGAGTACTGCAATATGGCTATAGAAGAATAAATATTCTTCTTGGGTGGAGAGAAAGATAGAGAGAAATAGGGTGTATGAAGACATTGCAGATGGTGGGGAAAGGGGGGGCATGTCAATGCGGCATAATTGGAGTTCGAAGGGGTTAGCGAGGTTAGGTTTTTAATTATTTTTTAATAACACGATTATGTTCTATTAACAAATTTAAGGTCCAGTTTGGGATTGCTATCACTTTTGAAAAAAGTTGCTTCTGCTGTGCTTTGAAAATAATTAGCTATAAAATAAAGCAGCTCCATGTTTGGTAAACAATATTTTTAAAGTGTTGTTAGTATAAAAAGTAGTGTCAAAACCGTTTGGTAAGTTTTAATATAAAACTGTTGTAACTGTGAATAATAACTAAAATAGACATGATGTTGAAAGTGTTATGTGCTAATCATGTGGTGGTAATGGTGGTGGTGGAGGTGATGGTGAAAGAGATGGAGGTAAAGGTGGCGGTGAAAGAGGTGGTGGTAGTGGTGGTTGTGGAGTTGATAGTGAAAGAGATGAAGGTAAATGTGGTGGTGAAAGAGTTGGTGGTGGTGATGAAGGTGAAGCCAATGGTTGTGGTAGTGATGGTGGTGGGGATGACGTTTGTGGAGGTGGAGGTGGTGGAGGTTAAGGAGGAGGAGGAGGTGGTGGTGGTTGTGGCGGCTTGGTGGTAGTAGTGGTGGTGAAGGTGGTGGTTGTGGTGGTGATGGGGGGCGACGAAGGAAGAGGATGTGGCGGTGGTAGTGGCGATGGCGGTCGATGGTGGTGGTGGTGGTGAAGGTGGTGTCATTTTTAAAACTTGATGATGGTATTTTGGGAATTAAAAAATATTCATTAAAGGCTCATCTGTACTTTTTTTTAAAAACAGTTTTGAAAAACAACCCAGAATCTGCTTTTAAAAGCAGCTGTCAAAAGGCCATTGCTTTTAAAATAATTGGGATTTTTTTTTACCAAACACCATAAAATGCTTTACTTTAAAGTGAAGCAGGTTTTTGGAAAAAAACAAACAAACAAAAAAAGCAATCTCAAACGAGGCCTAAATGTTATTATTATAGGAAATTGATTGAAATGCTATTAAACTTAACAGAAAGTTTAACGAAGTTAAACGTAGGTGGTACATTGCAACACTATATAAAGTTCAGGTGATTAATAGTAGAAATTAAAATTTCAGGTGGTGATCACACACAATCCTAAAAGTTCATTTGGTATTTATGCAAATTTCCCTTCTTTATATATATAAAAAGAGTAAACCATTTCATGACATTATCAAAATTGGTTTGAATTTTCTTGCCAATTACACCAAAACGGCTAGGAAAATGGAATTTTTTTTTAAATTTATATAAAAGATAATTCGAATTTGAGGCTATCTACCTTCTCTCAGTAAAAGTGCACACTCCAACTCATTTTTCAATTCTCTCGTAGAGAATGAGACGTACATGAATCTTATAATAATCTTATGAGTCTACATCATTTGAGAAAATTAAGATAAAAGTTGGAAAAATGAGGCCCCTTAAACAGTCAAACATTTTACTAGTATATGAGTCGTATAGAGGAGGAAACTCATGCATCCATATATTACGATAACTTAAGGGTGCTGATTTCCCCACTTCTCTTTTGTCCACTTATACTCTATTTTGTTTTTTTAAAATACTTTTTACTATAACAAAAATAGGAGTGTAAGTGGACAAAAGAGGAGTGAGAAAATCAGCTCCCTAACTTAAAATATAATTAGCACTTGAAGAAGCATCAATAGAAAATTTGACATTGCAGAAGAGCATGCTTAACTTCAATAAGCTCTACAAAATTTCATACATAATTACGTACAAAACTTATCATCATATAACATATGATGATAAGAAACCATAGTGCCACATAGGCAACTAATTGAGAGATCTGACGAAAACCCTAACGGTGGAAACACATTGTAACAAATTTAAAATATCGGGGCATGTAATTGTAAAAATTGAAAAGATAGGGACTAACATGTCTTAAGGGTGTAATCACATGGTACTAAATTGTCATTAACCTTAAATAAAATGTGCGAATCATTTGCACAATATGCAAGAAATATTATTATATTTGCACATGAACCAAGGCAAGAAAAATTATGCATCATTTCGAATAATCTATTCTGACGCAGCATGACAAATAACTTGACTAAAACTTTAGCCTAAAACACGAAACTCTGAAATCCATCAGGAAGATTTGAGGAATCCTCAAAGGTTTATTTGATAAAACTGGAAATAACATAACATGAACCCTAGCCATGGGTAAAAGATGTTTAAATACTCCTAGAAACCCTAGGAATAATAGAGGAATTAAAATAGGAAAATAACAAAGTTTCCAAAAAACTGTAAAAACTTTAAAACTGGATTTCGGGCTGCTAAACGATATCGAATGCCCGAAAAAGTTCATACATCATAGCATAGCAATGAGTTTTACTCGTGGTGCTGTTCTCGTCGAAATGACTGGCCATGAGCTTGATTCTGAGCTCGGAGCCCAAATCTGCAGTTTACCCGATTTTCCTTTGTGCGCGCGTCGCTCCAGCTCTTCTTCGATTGCCTCCGCCATCTGTTCTCATCAGTCCCTTCCACTTCCGAAGAACTCGACCCCGAGTTATCTTCAGGATAAATTGACTCATCATCATGGAACTCATGTAGATCCGCAACATTGAAAGTGCTTGATATGCCCATGGAAGAATGATGATCCATGACATAGGCATTGTAGTTTATTTTCTTCATGACTTTGTCTTCATTTTGTTATGATTTTCCTCCAACGATCATTTATGGCTACATCTCGGCGTCGGATCTCCACCTGTGTTTTGGCGTCGAATTTCCACCACCATCCTTTTTGTGATTTCTTTATGTTTTAAATAAGTCATAGAGACTCGGGTTCTCTATATAGTTTTCACCTATCTTTTTGTGAGAGTTTTTTATATCGCCTTTGTGAGAGTTTTATTTGCATTGGGGTTTGGTTTTTTTTCTTTCAAGCTTTATCTATTTTTTATTATTATGAGTTTGCAATCTTAGTTGGGATGTCTATGCTAGAGTTTCCTTGATCCTTGTGTGATCGTTAGTGGAGGTGCATTAGATTGTTTTAATTTTGATGTTAGATAGATCGCTTCATTATTATAATGACCATTTGTACCTAGTTTATATTGACATTTTATGGCTAATAGCTTTTTTAGCTGAATTATGAATGCATTCTTAAAAATTCTCAACAAAAAAAAGCGTTACCCCTCAATCACTCTTCTTCTTTTTCCTAATTCTTTCAAGTATTTTCCTTTCCCCCAAATCTCTATAAACACCTCTCACCTCACAATATATTCTCTTCCCATATTAAAACCAATCCTTGTCAATCCTAAAAAAATTTAGTCCTACAAACTATAGGACCACTGTGATATTACAAAACCCTTGTCTCAATTTTTAAGTCAATTGATGAATTTTAAATGAGATAGCGCATGAAAAAGAAAAGTAGGAGAAATTTTAACAGATAAAATCTAAGCATGGAATCGAAACCATTCTTAGTTAATGGGTAGTGATGGATCTCATATGCATGGATTTGTGCTTCATTATAAAAAGGCATGCCATCCATCTACTCATAGCTACAAAAGAACCATCTTCCTAACCCTAACTACGAGTCTATAAATATATATAAACAAGTTAAAGTTGGCCTTTGAGAGATTGCACTACCTACTCCCTGTTCCATTAGACATTAATTGAATCAGCCACTGACCATTTAGGGTTTATTATATCCCAACTCAACGAACCTGCCAAAAAGAAAAGGTCAAATTTCTGAATGAGGAGTTTGTGAACAAGTACAAAGACCAATGAATGACCATCCGATTGTGTACAAAGTGAATCCAAATGAACCACTGCCACTCAGTTATTCTCTTGATTATTTTTCACAGAGAATGATGGGGTCCTACCGTCCTCGTGTCATTTCTCTTAATTATTTTTGATAGAGAATGATGGGGTCCTCGTGGCAATGACAATGATGGTCGAAGGCTGGTGACGGTGCATGGTAGTGACTTTTTCTTCTTGCTTACAATTTCATTATTTTAGGTTTATAAATAACACCCATTTAGGTGAGCGACAATGTGTCTTGAGCTGAGCAATGGGGCATGTTGTGGTTGCCTTCGACTCCACTGGCAAGCCAGACCAATCAAACCAAGGGGGGGCATGTTGTGGTTACCTTCGACTCCACTGGTAAACCAGACCAATCAAACCGACAGTATGAATTTATCCCTCTCCACATAATTTTTTCTGTCTATTTCATTCATCACTTGATCTTAAACATAAAAATTATTACCATGCGCCTGCGTTTTACAATCTCATTTCATTTTATAAATTTCTGTTCACAATTTGACCATTTGGAATTTAATATGAAATTTTATGTACTCCTCATCTAATCTACATTAAAAGAATTTATTTTGAGAAGAACAATGCTTTAGAACACCTAAGTCTTTTCTCAAATTATCTGTTCCAATTGTCAGTATGAAGTGATGAGAGACTGAAAAGAAAAAAAATTTAGAATTAAGAAAATATTTTTGCTCACCACTTTAACCCAATGTGTATCCTCACTACCATTCTCAACACTTGACACGTGTCCATATGCATAACCATAGTTAACTTTTGCCTTGTATTTATGGAACCATGGTTTTGCCTATGGACACGTGTCAAGTGTTGAGAATGGTGGTGATGGACCTTGAGTTAAAGTGATAAACAAAAATGCTTCCTGAAATTAAAATGCTATAATAAAAATTCCAAGATGGTTCAGACTTTTAGATCAATTAATTCAATGTTAGAAACTAGGTAGGTTTAGATTAAATGTTGGCATAGTGCTTCAAAGTCTAGCAATGAATACCATGATCCAAAAGTCATTTTTTTTTTCCATACAGATTACCCACACATTTATCACATTCTGCTTCCTGTTTACAATTGCCAAAAGTGTCTTATTCATTACTGCTTTGCAGCTTGCAACTTCAATCAAATTTTCAAGTAGAGAGTTATGAAATCATGACCAAAACCCAAACGACAGAACCTTCAAGAAAGTACCTAATCTGATTGGTGGGAAAATATTGATTATGGACCAAGAAAGATAGCTTATAGCTTTTCTACAGTTGAAAGTGTCATCAAGCTTGACTTTAGAGCTACAATGACTGTTGAATAATAGCAAAGTCCCAAAATGATTTGAATGGCAAAGCAAAAATAAATGATTGTTGGATGTTTACTTTTGACCCATTTTAAAACAAAAATCTTTTATGCTGATTTTGGTGGATTCTTCTACCACAGAGGAAATTTGGTAAAAAAAACTTAGGATGTGTATTCAATTGAGATTTAAAAGATTATTGAATGATAAAAAAGTCAAGTGGATTTAACAAGAATGTGATGACGTATAGGATTTTATTTATAGATTTCTATAATAAAGATATTTTACTTTTGAATTTTAAAAGATTTATATCACAGGATTTATAAGATTTGGAAGGACCATATGAATTTAACTATCTATCATCTTACTTAATTTGCAGAAGATTAGCATAGTGTAATAGATTAGCCCTTCACATTTAATCCAATAGCAACAAAACGGAAAGAAAAAAAAAATCCTTGTATACGTCTTCTACCTCCCCTACTTTGTTGTCTATGTCTTTTCTTTCTCTATTTGATGAACTCCTCAAATTCAAACACATGCCTTGTTCGAATTATTTAAACATGCCATAGACTATATAAAGTGTGTTTCTATACTTTCGAACACATAATATATATTATATAGAAACACTGGCCATGACTATATAATATTTATTCAAACCTAGGCCATATAGACTATTAATTATTTACACATATATTATATAGTCTTGTTCAAATTCAAACACACATGCCTTGTTTGAATTGAATGAATAAAACCCAATTGTAGATGAGAGACCGTGACACTTTATCTCATATGCAGACCAACTCGAAACGCAGGCTATACATCATGTATGTTCATCTTTGGGTATATATATTCTCACATGCATGCCATATATTCAAACACAAAAAAATGTTTGGCTATAGAATTTGGTGAGCCTTTGAACTCAAACGTGAATATCAAAGGGCGTTCATCTTCTCTAGTAGAGAGAAGGAGAGAAAAAATTTCATGTGAAAAATCCGTGAATATCAAAGGGCCTTTGAACTCAAACACATGTCTGTTCATCTTCTCTAGCAGATAGAAAGGGAAAAAATCCCAAGTGAAAAATCTGATGGGTTAGGGTGGAATTTGAGATAGGGTTTGCTATTTATATTTTCCACAAAAAAAATCCCACACAATCTCATATTTAAAAGAATCTTTCGAATTTGGAAGTTTTTGAATACTATGAAACTTTTTGTTACTTGTTTAAAGTCTTGATTTGAATACCACTAGATTTGGCCACTCTCTTTTAAAAATCCTAATAGTCTTAATGGAATACCACAAAACTTGTTTAGATCATTTAAAAGTTTTAATTGAATATCACAAGACTTATTTAACCCACACAATCTCATATTTAAAAGAATCTTTCGAAATTTTGGAAGTTTTTGAATACTATGAAACTTTTTGTTACTTGTTTAAAGTCTTGATTTGAATACCACTAGATTTGGCCACTCTCTTTTAAAAATTCTAATAGTCTTAATGGAATACCACAAGACTTGTTTAGATCATTTAAAAGTTTTAATTGAATATCATAAGACTTATTTATCCCAAAATAATTTTTTACAATCTCAATTGAATACACTCGCTAGTGTCACTAGCATTATATAGTTAGAAAGTATGAAAATTAGACAAAAACTCAAACAGAGCAACCCACAAGGAAATTGAAATAAGAATCTATGAGTTGAGAAGCAATTATTTCAATGAACTTTCAGTAAAAGTCTTTTGTACAGTGTGTAAAATTCTAACCCTTGAATATGGTTTTGAGGTACATCGGTTGGTTTAAATGAGATGATGATAGATTGGTTGATCTAGAAGGGTGTGACTCGTAAGAACTAGTTTAGACTCAACTCCAATTCAATCCAAATCGGACCACCAAATGAGGCTCAGAGATGAACACACCCACACACATGATGCAAACTGTTAAAATGAGATGACGGAAACATCAGGCATACAATTTGAAAATACAGAGCAATGAAGGAAGACGGATTAAACAATGGACAACAGCTGATCTCAGGTTCTAGAAACTTTTACAACTATAAATAACAATGTATGTAGCCTATTTATACATATTGCTCCCTTTCTCTAGCTGAAAATTTTCACCTATTTTCTAGACCCAGGTATCTCCTGATCAGAAGTTTCCATCTCAAGAAACCTCATACTCTCTTTGAATTTTCATTTTAACCCAGGATCATGCATGCATGAATACAATGCATTCCTCAGGTGTAAACAACAGATGAAGAGGAAGAAACAAACTTAGATGTAACATTCATGCTCATCTGTATCATGATTTCTCAAGTGTACCAGTGTGGCTTGCAAACTGAAATGTTTGGGAAATGCAGCAATCTCTTTTTTTTTATAAATTTGATGGCTTGCAAACTGTAACACCATTAATAAATAAAAACCTTTAATTCCTTGTAATATTTTCACATCTCAAGTTAAGTGACATATTCTTAAGGATTGAACAAGCATTTATGAACACAGTAAACTCAAACTATTGAGACCACTGACCTAAACCCTAAATATATGAACTTCACAAACCACCAAATTAATATTAATGGTAAGCTAATAACATCATCACTCATCATACAGCTTTCCAGTTTTACAAACCCCTAAATCCCTAAAATGATAAACAGAGAGGAGAGAATACCTTGTAGGTAGGAGAGAGGGAGAGAGAGAGAAAAAAAAAAGGAACAAGCTTTGATGGGAGTAGGAAAGGAAGCAACTTTCTCTTGTTTTCATCGGCCCAAAAGCTTCAGAGAGCCCAAAGCGAGCTCCTGTGTTTTTCTGAGTGGGTCTAACGGTTTGAATACTTTAACCGGGTTTGCCCATTTCAACCCGGTTCGAGTTTTAAATTAATCCTGGCCGTTGGTTTACAGACAAAACTGTTTAAGCTTCTTTGTTTGTTGTAGCTTCCTGAGTTGCAGCAGAGAAATGGTGCTGAAATTGAAAATGGCGTCTCTGGTTCGATCAGCGACTCTCAGAGCTCTCAAACCACTCGGCAATCTCACGCTAAAAGACGCCGTTAACCACCCGCGAATCCAAACCCTAAGCTTCCGGGCGTTCTCGACGACCTTGTCGCCGCCGTCAAAGGCGGTGGTGTACGAGCAACACGGTCCTCCCGATAGGGTCACCAGGTCACTCTCTAACTCTGTCTTACAAATTCACCTTTTTTTAATTTTTCTTTTTCAAATTTGAAGTTTTTAATTAGTGGTTTTTGCTGTTGGAAGAGTGATACAGTTGCCGCCAGTTGAAGTGAAAGAGAACGATGTGTGCGTGAAAATGTTGGCCGCTCCTATCAACCCTTCTGATATTAATCGAATTGAAGGTTTTTCTCTTTTTCTCTTCCTTTTTCTTTTTGGGTATTTCCTCATTTGGTTTATTCTTCCATTACTATCCGTTTGGTTGCTCAGAAAATGGAGTTAAATTTACTACAACATGTGCTCCGAGTAGTTGCTTGATGGTTAGGTTTTCTAAAAAAAAAGAAAAAAAAGAAAGAAAGTTGAACATCAGTAAACATAGTTGCAAAGTTGTTTAAGATCACATTTTGAAGATTATCTTTATCGAATTTACTATTTGTTGCTTACTAGTTGGGGATTTATGAATTGAACCATGAAAGGGGTATACCCTGTGAGGCCACAAGTGCCAGCTGTTGGAGGATATGAAGGTGTAGGAGAGGTACATTCAGTCGGGTCTGCCGTTAAAGGTCTCTCGCCAGGCGATTTAGTCATCCCATCTCCGCCTTCTTTCGGTACATTCTTCATTTGTTGAAGATCACATTTTCTCAAATTTGTGGTTATAGAAAATAGTTTGCGTGCTTTTTGTGACCTTATGAGCCTTTTTATATAATCGTTTTCTTAGGGACATGGCAGACTTATATTGTGAAGGATCAGAGTGTATGGTACAAAATTAATAAGAATTCACCCCTGGAATATGCTGCCACTATTACTGTTAATCCTTTGACTGCTCTAAGAATGCTTGAAGACTTCGTTACTTTAAACAAAGGTACAGCACCATCTGTAAGTTCTATGCAAGTTTCTTTTGATTTCCCTCACCGATTACATTTTGGTTTGAATAGGAGATTCTATTGTTCAAAATGGAGCTACAAGCATTGTAGGACAGTGCATTATTCAGCTTGCGCACCATCGTGGCATCCATAACATTAATATAATAAGGGACAGGTGATAATATGAAATCAGCTTGTGTACTGTGATCTATGTTTTCTATTCTTATAAAAAGTAAATAATTAAGCAGAGTATGCAGTTATTTACGTAGATTTCTGCTTCGAGAAAAATACACTTTCCTGAAAAGGGTCTTTCTATAAGTGACCATGGTTTGGTGTCTACAGGGCTGGGTCTGATGAAGTAAAAGAGAAACTCAAAAACCTTGGTGCTGATGAAGTTTTTACTGAGAGTCAACTGGAAGTCAAGAATGTCAAGGGTCTTCTGGTATATGTTCATTGCCTCGTTATAGTTGATATTGTCAAAGGTCTTCTAGAAGTTGTGGACTTATTAATTAAATCATAAATTACAGTTTGATTCTTCCTCTATTTCCGAGTTGTTTGACTAATCTTCTGCATTTAATCTGCTTTACATGCCAGTCTGGTATACCTGAACCTGCATTAGGATTTAACTGCGTTGGAGGCAATGCTGCTTCTTTGGTTCTTAAATTTTTGGGGTGAGATTCTCAATACTATATGCTTTAAACAATGTTCCCTTTTCCTGGTGGTTTCAAAATTTAATGTCCTTTTTTTAATGTACTACATTTTTCTTAGGCGGGGTGGAACTATGGTAACATATGGTGGAATGTCTAAGAAACCCATTACTGTATCAACGTCATCTTTCATTTTTAAGGTAAGTCTTTCATTTTTTCGCCCACTGAGTGAAATTCTACTTTTGTGGTTATTACTTTTGGGGGGAAAAGTATTTTGCACTTCAGAAACTGCAAAATTTATTTTTTTTCCCCGAGAACTGTGAGTTAGTGTGGGTGGGTGGGATGAGGAGGAAAGGCAAACATGTGGAAATGGCAAGGAATGCTAAATAGGTAGACATGGGGAAACCATGAAATAGGAAAGGGAACAATAACAAAAGCATTCAAGAAAATCTGATTACTACAAAGAAAAGGAAGCAGTTAGATATGGGTGATACCAATAGAAAGTGGAATGAGGAAAATGACGGTTGCATGCTCCAACTATAGATTGTGTAGACCAGGGGTCATTATATGCATTGATGGGATGATATGATTCTAGTCTTAAATCATCCCAACTAAGTTGTATTGACTGTTATTTTTACAAACCTAGGAGGTCTATTTGATTAGAAATTCAAAGTTCGTATAGTTTCAGAAATCCTTTTGGGCATTTTAAGACCTAGATTAGGTTAGCTCGTCATCTGGTGGCGGAGATGAAGAAATGGGATTTAGGATTTTCTTTTGTCTTATAGCAAACTGACATTTATCTGTTTGTGATGTTTTTATGTTCTGTCATCATGTCTCAAATATCTATGTTTGCAGGATCTTTCCTTGAGGGGATTCTGGTTGCAGAATTGGATGAGTACAGAGAAGGCAAAAGAGTGTAGAGTTTTTATAGATTCCCTCCTGGACCAAGCACGGGAAGGGAAGTTAAAATATGAGTAAGTTCTCCTCCATTAACTATACCACTTGGCTTATTCCTTTTTGTTTGTTAACTCCTATGTTTAACATCAGAGGCTTCCCTATTTGTAGGATGGAGCTGGTTCCTTTTGACAATTTCAATGCTGCACTAGATAAGGCCCTTGGGAAGCAAGGGAGCCAACCAAAACAAGTTATCAATTTTCGACTTTAGGCACGACGGAAGTGAATGCTTTTTTTGTTTTGGTGATAATTTTTAACAATCTTTTAGAGGTTGATTGTATTCTATTAGGATGTCATGTCACATTTTGGATCTCCCATCATATAATGTAATTATTTCTTGTGCGTCCTTTTTACCACAAGATGACAATCTATCGCATTTACGGATGAGCCAACTTTGTCACACAATTCAGACTAAAAGAAAAACGGGCACTTTGTTTCACAAATTGAAAGCCTAGCTCGGATTCATCTTATTAGATGTCACCCCAATTGTCTTCCCCCAAATTAAAATGTTAAAAATATATATTCCGATGGAGTTCGCAAAAAATGTTAAAATCTGAGGGGAGAGAGGGAACACAATAATAAAGTGTACAGACTAGAACTTTAAGAGAGGCACTCCTTTCTCAAAACAAAGTCCACAGCTTCTTCCACAGTGTCAACAACCTGCACAAGCATAGTCCCCGGTATCTGTTAACAAATTTGAAGGCATGGGATTTGCAATTACATCTCTAACTATAAACTCAAGTTCCACCTCTCACCTGAGAAAGAGGGGAAGAAGAACTATAAAGTAAACATGATACTACATTTTCATGCAGGCATAAAAGTTTTTAAAAACTACCAGATCTGCTGGAAATTCGGCATGATTTTCCCTTCCCTTGAAAACCCCAGTCCTTGTCAGAATAGAAAACCAGGGACGGCCCGCCTGAAATGAAAATTATGATTGATTATTTGCTTATCCTTTGATTTGAAGTTAAACAGTGTTCATATTACCCATGTAAAAACTATGCAGACACGAACCTGCCGTGCACCCTTGATGTCAACCGAAGGATTATCTCCTATCATATACAGTGTTTTGAATTGGTGACTTCCAGCATTTGCGTGATTAGCAACTTGAAGATTATCATAAAGAGCTGACACAAGTTGCTTAAGTACGAGTTCAGCATTCTTGAATACAAACGGATTTGGTTTCCCATAAGTTGTATACTCCAGAGCATGAGGGTGGATTCTGCACATTGAATAAAACTAGCGGCTTTAGCATGATGCATAACTCAACACGTGAAATCATCATCATCATCATCAGCATCCTTGCCTATGTCCTAGTCATATGAGGTCAACCAAATGAATTCACATTTTCCATTCTTTTCTAATTTTCACATATCTTTTCATATTATTTTTCCCATGGTCTTAAACTCTTGATCAGCCTCTTAGTCTTAATCTTCACAAGGTACTTAATATGAAATATAATCATCATACAAAGCAATATCACATATAAGTTAATTAAGGGTTAAAACTTTGACAAAACACAAATTTATGTTCAGCTCTAACCAAACAGCATTCATCCCATTTCAACTAGTGGAACATCTTTTGAATTCAGACATCAGCTAGAAATTCATCTGAGTGGAATGTCGTCAGTTGAGTTACAGCCCATTCAGAAGGGGTTTAGACGACCATATCTCAACCTTTTAATGGAGAGATTAAAAGGAAAACGTACCATGATACACTTTTTGGATATTTCTAGGCTTACCTATTAAAGATGGATTCTAGTGCAATTCTGAAAGCTCCCATTCCAAAACGCTCAGTAGGAAAAGCAGCCTACCTTTAGTAGCACCTTGTCAGCAAATTATACACTAGTTCATAGAAACTCAAGAATTTATACTAGAGTTAAGAAAACAATTAACTTATTATAGGGGAGGGCGGAAGGGAGAACCAACCTGGTATGCAAGGTCATCATGCGCAAAGTAAAGATGTGGTTGGTGTCCAATTTCCCGACCAGGAAGACCACCAGTCCTTAAAATGTCACATAGAACCTGGTATAAGCATCCATCATTAGTCAAATGATACTTTAATGGTTGTAAAATGGCTAACACATATATTTGAGAAATTATAACAGAACATGAAAGCGGGAATAAGGTCGACTCTGGAATTGTGGAAAGTATTTGAAGACAGCATTGATAGCATTTTGAGTAATTCATATGTCTAGCTAACAAAACATGATGCAGTGATGAATCCTAAATCCTCTTAGTATTGTGAATGTGCATACATTAAGTCCTCTAGCATTATGATCAAATAAACTTGTCCAAGATAACCTGAATGTCTCTGCTCCAATCAATAGAATCACTAACTATAAACGCCGCCTGAACTCTTTGCGAGAGAACAAGGTCACTGGCAGCAACCTCCTTAACTGTGCTATTTTGATAAACAACCTGCTTTGTTGTCCATTTCTTATACGGTGCTAGTGGGTCAATGTTTTCAAAGCAGGACGCATAGTCATCAATTGAAAGAACATTTCTGAAATGAGGGAAAAAAAACACCCAAGAAAATCAAGAGCAAAAGTCTCATATCAGATCAGACATTTTATTCAAATTTGTGAAGAAATTCAACATGCCAAAATCAAATTAGCCTAGACAATCTAACCAGAAACATACTTAAATCCATATTCAGACATAACTGCAGCAGGTTCTCCTTTTCCCACAGCAACAATGAGTTCATTCTCAAATCTGTAGCCAAAATTGTAAATCTTGAATAGAAGAATACAATGAGACAAAGATGAAATCTATCCATCAAACAAACAGAACAGATCAGATCAAGATTATTCACACAATAAGTTGTGACCATTTGATTCTCACTCTACATAATGGGTGTGAAGTGACAAATTGGCATCCTTTATGGATTCCATAGTGCTGCCATTAAGTAACAATGAAATGCATCTTCCTAGATACAGAACTCAGATTTATTTTCACCAAGTGTAATTCTCACTAAGGTACCTAACTATTGATGCCCACATTTATCCTAGAGGCATATAAAATGTTGGCAAAGAAAAATGAAGCATGCCCAACACTGCCAAAACTCAATGCAAGACTAAGACACCATCTATAACTCGTTAAACAAAATTTTATTTCTGACCCATGACTCAGCTTATATGCATACCTGTTTACTAACTGCTTAAAAGGTGTATGGCCCTGTAAAACCTGCATACAACACCATGCAGTAAAAAAAAAGGTATTTTTTAGTATTACAAATTTGTGGTCATTCTAACAAAAATACCTGTAAAGGTGAAATCTTGACACCCAAAAGTTCACTCAACTCAAGGGCTCTTTTAGATTCACTAAACCCACCTCCTATTCAAAAACCAAAAAACAAAACAAATAAAACCCATTTTACTTTGATTATACCACGTACACAAATCCAGCACAAAAAACGCAAATCAACGGACTCACCATTTGTCAAGAACACGTACGGAATGCTAAGGTTACCTGCCCACAAATTGAAAATTTTACAAATAAAATCCCAAAAAAATATATAATAAATAAAAATGGGAGGTGGGTATAAGAAGTGAGGGTACCAGAATCGTCGTATAATCTTCTGAAGGCCTGAGGCGAGCCTCCGATGGGAGCTTCGCTGCGTAAAACGACCCCGTCGATGTCGAACGCAATGCCAAAGGAAGGCCTGCCAAATCAATCATAATTAAACCCAATTCTTGCTCACGATTCACGAACATCATAAAATTTCTCTCCTTTTAAAAAAAAAATGAAAATTTATAAACAAAAATGAAAAGGAGGGATTGACGGACGGTTTGGATTGTGAGGAGAGCTGCGAGAATGGTCGTGTGAATTTGGAGAAAATGGAGGATAATTGCTTTCCGTTTTGCGTCTGCGAAGCCTTTCTCAGTATTCGGAGGCCCATTGTTACTCTTTCTTATGAGTTTTCAGTACTGAACAGTAGTAGTTAATAATCAGTGTCCAGAAAATATGGAAGCTCTGAGAAAACAAGCGAGACTGAGCTCGTTTTACGTCACCCGCAGGTCAAGTTAACTAACTTGATTTGATGCCCTGAACGAGCCGAAAACTTGGAGAAATTGAAGGTAGCACAGTTTGGTTCGGTTTGGTTTGGGTTTAAATAATAAATTAAACCAATACTCTTCATATGATTTGGCCTGAATTATAACCGGTCCAATAGGATCGTTTTAGTTCGGTGTATGAAAGATAAAATGTCATTTTTAATTCGCTATAGCTAGTTTATAAGGTAAAATAAAAAATAATTATTGAAATGGTGTTTTGAGAAGAGGATAGAATAAGTTTGGTCAATAGTCCAATGGTATTTTAGATGATTTATGAGTTCAAATTTTGTGAACGACAACCACTAAACAGAAAATCTCTACTCTTTCGTTAAAATGAGATAAATCTCTACTCTTTTGTTAAAATGAGATTTTAGAAGACATCGGAAGTGTGGAAATGAGAGTTTTAAGTTTGAACCTATAATCTCTAGTACATTCTCATCCCTCCATACCATGATATTGTGCAATCTTCTGCACTAAACATGAATGCTCTCAAGGTGTTCATAAAATGTCCAACACAAGATGCAGAGGAGAATAAACTATTTGTGCTGTTTTCCCGGCAATATTCTTATTTTTATTTGGTTTTGAATAATATTGGATTTACAATATACAAAACAACATCAAAATCCAAACAAGGCCAGGAGAACAAAGCCTTCTTTTTATACACACCAACACTTACACTCTTGTTATGAATTTCATCCACTCAACACACTGGAGAACGCCGTCTCCCTAGTTGATCTTCTTATATAGAATCTCCTCGCATATGATATAATATTACCAACCTTCCGAAGCCAAAAGCATCCTTTAAACACGATGCCGGAGGTAGCAGTGAAAAAAAAAACAGAAACAGAAATAGATCGCTGTTGACAAAAATTATCCCAACATATCATCCGGGTTGAAGTGTAGAGACTCCCACCATACGAGCTCCTTTATATCTTCTTCATCCAGGGTTGCCTGCTCGAAATCAAAGACGAAAGGAGATGGGCAAACGGGCTCCTCATTGATCTCATGAAGACTTGATAAAAATGGATGATTCAGTGCTTCCTCAACTTTTTATATATGATAAATGAGACGGCTGATATTAGTATTTTGAAAATGAGTGAGAAGATTGAAGATTAATCATTACCAAATGGTAAGAGACTTACCAGTTATACGCTTGCTTGGATCAAAAACTAGCATTTTTTCTGCAAGATCAATTGCCAGTGGTGAGACGTTTGGGAACTTCTGCACAAAGGGTTGCTTTGGAACATGTGGGAGCTGCTTAACATACTTCCTAGCATTATCACTTCTCAAAAATCCAAGATCTGAATCGTCTGGTGAACCTAGTAGCTGTTTTTGAACAATCACAAACTTGATTCATCAACATTGTAAATTAATAGTATCAACTTTAAAATTGGTAACTAGTTCTGACATCCCTTCTAAAAGGATGTCCACTGTGTAACAACACTCAACTTACACTAAATCACATCTATTAAGTTCAAGAACTGCAAGAGAATTACAGAGAAAATGAGTACCTCAGTTATGATACTCAGCTGTTGAACATAGTCTTTACCGGGAAATAGTGGTTCCCTCCTAATAATCTCCATGAAAATGCAACCTACTGACCAAATATCAATTGCTGCAGTGTATTCTGAACAGTTGAGCAGTAACTCAGGGGCTCGATACCAACGAGTTACAACATATTCTGTCATGAAATCTGTCTCTGATGTAGTTCTAGCAAGCCCAAAGTCGCAAATCTTAAGGTCACAATTTGCATTGAGAAGCAGGTTGCTCGGTTTCAGATCGCGGTGCAAAACATTTGCAGAGTGTATGTACTTCAATCCCCGCAGCAACTGATACAGGAAGTACTGCAAAAAAAATTATGTGTCGCTTAAGATAAGTGATCTAAGTTTCAATCTCAACAGAATTTATAGCGTTACATATTCATACTACAATCAGAGCACGTATGTTGCTAATACAACATGACTAACACATAGTTAGATAGTATCACCTACAATGTTCCGTATAAGTTAGATTGATTCCCCTCATTCACTATACCTATATGTGCCCTGATTGGAAATGTAAAGAATGTCAATCATAATTAAGCAGTGGCAGTCACTTTTTTTTTCTTGTTCGAAGAGATAAGTAGCTGTTTTTGACCAAAAAAGAGCTTGATTCATCAACATCATAAAATTAATAGCTTCACCTTAGGCATTTTATAACTAGTTCTAACATCCCTACTGAACAATGTCCAGAATATAACGACGCTCTATTTACCTGACAGTGATCGTCTGTCAAAGCCTGACTGGAGTGTATTATCTGATTCAAGTCAGTATCCATGAGTTCATATACAATGTAAACATCATTGAACTTTTCCCTCTCTGCTGGCCTTATGATGTCCTTAATTTTGACAATCTGCAAAATAACGATGCAATTATTATTCACAGTAAAACAACTTAAGAAGCAAGTGTAACTAGCCTTAACAACAAAACTCCCCCTATAATAAGATTTTCAATTTATGGTATGCTTATGAATAGCATTGGCCAGACATTTAAAAAGCAAGCATTTATCCATATTTGGATATTTCCAAATTTGCTAAAGGAAGTAACAGCAGATGATATGGGATTTGAATGCAAAAGGTTTACATTGTCATGATCCATATGGCAAAGAAGCTTGATCTCTCGAAGCGTCCTCTTGGCATCGATCCTATTGTCAAATGCATTCCCAATCTTCTTGATTGCAACCTCTTCTTTTGTCTCAGAGTTTGTTGCACAGCTGCCATCAGGAAATATTAAGCACCTCTACCCTTTTTTTTTAGCCTCACACCTCTACTCACATTGAGTAAAGAGGAATGCTAGCAACCTTCTCTCTAACCTTTTCTTTGGACCTTCTCTCTTCTCCTCGTGACACATGTCATTCTTTACACTTAAAAAAATTGGAGATTTTGACATAAAGGTTGTCTAATGTAGTAATGACATTGTTTTAAGTGTAGCAATTGACACGTGTCATGAGGAGAAGGGAGAAGGTCCAAATGAGAAGGTTAGAGAGAAGGTTGCTAGTATTCCCCTTGAGTAAAAATCAAGATACATATTTACACATATTCACCAAGAAATCTCCCAAATTTATCAAATGAGTGCAGTAAGAATGTTTTTTGGACAGCTCCTGATAGTTGTACCAAGAAGGGTTTAGGGTACCAAGAAGCCTAAACTCTATAGTTGTACCAAGAAGCCTCGCAATTTCCAATTCAAATACAAAAGCACCCAAACCAAAGTCAAAACAATAAAGACAGAATTGAATAAAATGACGTAGTGGCTCATTGGATTTGAATCTCAGATTTAGAACCCAAGAAATACAAAACCCCACTAAGCTAAAGCCTACCCAATTCAATTTTTGAAGTCAACTTTTCAATTCCATGGTCAAAGTCCAACCCAGCGTTTACCAGAATCCTAACAGATATACCATTTATAAGCCCAAAAAAGAAAAAAACACTGATACTGAAAGAGAAAGCCAAAAGTTCAGATTTTTTTAATCGAAAATTTAACAGAGAGAGAGAGATACCAAACGATGCCGTATGCACCGCGACCGACAGGGTGAATAGGAGGAACATATTTGGCGGAGACTTCAAAGAGGTTACCCAGAATGTTATACTGTATGTACTTGCCTCCGTACAAAGGAAGACCTTCTCTCTTCGCATTATTCTCACTCTCCATCTCTTTCCTTCTGTTTTTCAAACTGACAGGAACAAAAACAAGAAAAAGAGAAAGTCTTGCTCAGTTTGTCAAACTGACACACACGGAGAAGAGGAGAAGATAAGAGAATAGAAGAGAGAAAATAAGTACAGAGAGAGCTATAAATTTAGAAAAGGTGGTGGAGGAGTGACCGCCTGAATACTGGTGAGGGAAAGCTATGGAGGGGCCATTTGGCACCACAGGCCCACACTAAACGCTTTTTGTGGTTTTCAACTTTTCAACTTTTCAATTTTCAAATTTGAATGCGGAAAAGCCGAAGCCAAAGCCAAAACAAAAGTTACTGTCGTTATTTATAAAAGTCAGTCAGTCAGTCAGTCAGTGGTCCATTTTTCTCTCTTTCCTTCTTCCTTGCTTTTTTCTTGGGTCAAGAAAATTCCACTGCCCAGTTGTCCATTGCGGCATGTTGAAAGTTTTAGATTTGAGGGCCCAATATTCCAACTCAAACTTTGGGCTGGTCTGTGCCTACTTCTTCTGCAGTTTGGATTGGGTTGGCAAATTCAGCCGCAAACTTATTTGTTATTTTTAAATGATAATACATACAAACAAAATTGTGTATGCTCTAAATACAGAGACTCGACATTTATTGTGGTAACATAATTTTCTTTTTCTTTTTTTGTTAAAAAATAATTCTCTTCAATACATTTATAAAATAAAATAAAAGAATTAACCATTTCTTTTTCTTGGTAATAAAAGAGTATTTTTTTTGGTGTTTCAAGTTCTAAAACAACATGTAAATTTTTTATCTTCAATTCTGTTTATTGTATTCCAATACTATATTGTATACAATTAAAAATTATAATGGCTTTGATGGAAGAGAAAAGGCTTATTTGGAACGCCAAATTCAAAGATATGGGGTTGGGAAAAAGTTTTCTATTCGAAGAGACTTTGAGCACCACTTGAGTGAGAAATTATAGAATAGTACAATATCATCACGTCAGCCGAAAATATTTTCACTCGGATATTGCCACGTGTATTTTTAAAAATAAAATTTAAACTGTTATTCCAGATAGACATTGGATCCCAATTTTACTCTTCAAAATAAAAATAAAATATTTTTAAAAAATTGTGCCACAGTCACCTCTATCTAATTTGCAGTCTCTCTTTGTCATGCCATCCCCTCCCACCTCTATCCACGTCGCAGTATCCCTCCACCATTCTCTCCTTTTCTGTTTGTATTCCTCCCCCCATTCCTTCAATCTCCTCATTTAGGTTGCCTTCATCTCCCTCAAAACCTCCATATCCAAATTCTCTTTTTCCAATTTTGCTCTCAATCCCTTATCGGCTTGACAAGAGAAGACCCGAGAAACACATATCCAGAAAGATGTGTAAAGAAAACTTAACTAAGAAATTCTTGATACTCAGAGATAAGGTTGGGCACCATGGAATGTGATGATAAAAGCAAACGATCAAATAAATTGATTCTGAGAGAGAGAGGAGATGGAAGGAGAGAAATTTATGGCATATTTACATATCAGTAATGGGTATGGAAATAAATGAATTCCCTGCTTTTACTTGCAATCAGGAATGAAAAAAATATGTGAGGTCCACTTCAAAATCCGTAATCACATTCACTTAAAACCAGGAATTAGATCAACTCATTTTTTCCCTTACTACCTTCCAAAAATACCATTACCATTTTACGATAATTTCAAAATACCCCAAACCCTAGAAGCCTTTGTTGTTTAAAAAAAAAATTCAATGACTGTTTATTAATCACTATTTGAAAAAGGGAAAATTTTCCCTTTTCACCTAGTTATGCTTCTTATTACTGTGTTACCTTTTTTTTTCTATTATATATTTTAATATTATTATATACTAGTTTTTTCATCACTCATTATATAGTATCATATATTATATATTAGTTGTAAAATAAAGTTTTATCAGTTTACTTTTTTACAAGTTACTTAGGTGAAAAATATATATTTATATGGGCAAGGCATTTAGTAATCAAATTAGTTTAGGTTTTGATTCATAAGAATTAGTAAACAATAGCAATGAGAATCAACTCCATTTATGTGTTGATTTCATATGTGTAATAAACAATTTAATGGGAATAATTATTCTCATACCGATTCATTACTTCCCCAATTCCTAAATTCCATGATTCCTTACTACCCCCATTCCAGGTAAGTAAACGGTACCTTAGATGAATGAAAAGAGGGGGAGGAGGCGACATCAAGGGGTAGAGGCACTGCAAATCTTGGTTGTAGTCGTCTTTTTTTTTCTTCTTAAAATTTTGTTCTACATGGTAAAGTTGAGACCCAATGTCTAGCTAGAAAAACATTTAAATTTTCAGTGATTTAATGGTATATCTATATATATTAAGGCAGAAGGCCTTATCTCTTTTAAATTTTGAAGACTTTGAATCATGCACTTTTTTCGTAAACACTACGTAGTTGAAAGTTGAAACTGCCATTTATATATATATATATATATATATATATATATATATATATATACGTAAATTCTCTTATGCGGATATCCTGACGTTATTATCTTGCGGACGCAGATGTATTCTGTACTACCCCGCCTTGCTTTCCCGCTTATTTACATGCATCCGCACGCCCGCACGTTAACGATCCTGATAAGAGAATGATCGTATATATATATATATATAATTAACAAAAGAAAAAGTGAATTTCCTTTTTAACTGCACCTTTTTTATATTAAATTAACTAAACTCTCGTCTTATATATGAAGAGGTTTTTTTTTTTTGGTGAGGGTTATATAGGTAGAGTTTTTATATATATATGACAAAACCAACTTATTCTGATACTTTTTAACTCTTTTCTTTGGTGAAGTGATACCTCTATTATTTGATCTAAATTCTTTTTATCGTAAATTAAGCGTTGGATCTACAACTTCCGTACAACTCTTGAGCTTCTTTCTTTATCAGCCTTTTTTAAAGCTTGAATTCTTTCTTTTATCTTAAGACAAAGCGTATTTGAATGAAGGCTAGTTTTGCACATTTTCTTAATCAGTGCTATTCTTTGAGAGATCTTCAAGATGATGATGCGGAATATAGCTGCTGCTTCTTCTTTTTATTCCACCAGCAGGAGATGGAGAGGTATGCCTTGTCTTCACTCTAACTCCACTGTTGTTGTTTTCACCAGCAATTACTTTGCTTTCTTTCACTCTCAACCTTCGAAACCAATCAAATCTACAAAAACCCAACAATATCACCAGCCAAAAAGAGACTCACCCAAAATCACAAATGTTGAGGACGCTTTCAATGTGTTTGATAGAATGCTTCAAACGCGTCCTCTGCCTTCACTTGTTGGTTTCAATCAAATCTTGGGTCAAGTTGCAAAATTGAAACATTATTCGGCAGTCATCTCATTGTATAACCAAATGGGTTCATCCGGAATTGGACCTGATGTTTATACTCTAACCATTCTCATTAATTGTTATTGTCATCTAAACCAAATGGGGTTTAGTTTATCTGTATTGGGAAAATTCTTCAAACTTAGTCTTCAACCAAATGTCTTTACCTTCACCACTCTGATCAACGGCTTTCTTATTGAGAATAGAATGGGGGAGGCAGCAGAAATTTTCAATAAAATGATCAAGGCAGGTAATTGTCAGCCCAATGTGGTTACTTTCAACACATTAGTAAAGGGCTTTTGCATGAAAGGTAACAACAATGCAGCTATTCAATTGCTTAGGAAGATGGAGGAAGGGGCTTGGAACCCTAACCTAGTTGTCTTTAACACGATCATCCACAGTCTTTGTAAGGATAGACTAGTTGTTGATGCATTAAACCTCTTCTCAGAAATGATGAGCAAGGGTATTGCCCCAGATGTCATTACCTATACATCCTTGATTCACGGAGTTTGCAAATTAGGCGAGTGGAAAGAAGCTACAAGGTTGTTGAATGAAATGGTTAGTAAAAATATCTCTCCAGATGTGTTCACATTCAGCGTCTTGGTAGACACACTTTGTAAGGAGGGGATGGTCGTGGAAGCAGAAGGCGTGGTTGAAATGATGATTCAGAGAGATATTGATCCTAATACGGTTACATACAATTCACTTATGGATGGTTACTGTTTGCGAGGAGAAATGGGCAAGGCACAAAATGTTTTTGAACTAATGCTTAGCAAGAGCTCGGTGGTTGATGTTGTTAGTTATAGCATATTGATAAACGGATATTGTAAACTTAAAAAGATTGATAAGGCCAGGATGCTTTTTCTGGATATGTCTCATAAGGGACTAGTTCCAAATACCATTACTTATAACACTCTTCTGGATGGTTATTGCAAAGGGGGTAGAATACATGATGCACAAAAGTTGTTCTCTGAGATGCAAGCTTGTGGCCAACTTCCAGATGCTGAAACCTATACTGTTCTACTGGATGGCATGTGTAAAAACCGACAACTTTCTACAGCAATTCAATTGTTTAAAGAGATGGAAGCGAAAAGGTTCGATATTGATATTGTGATTTACAGTATTCTTATTGAAGGTTTGTGCATAGCTGGAAAACTTGAATCTGCAAGGGATCTCTTTTGTGGTTTATCATCAAAAGGACTTCAACCTGATGTGTGGACTTACAATATAATGATGAATAGACTCTGTATCGGGGGCCTAACAAGTGAAGCGGAAAAGTTGCTTGTCGAAATGGAAGAGAAAGGCTTTTCTCCAGATGGTTGGACGTATAACACAATCATCAGAGGGCTTATCAATAACAAAGAGACATCAAGGGCAATGGAACTTATTCAACAAATGGTGGAGAAGGGTTTATCTGCAGATGCATCAACAACGGAGTTGATAGTTCAATTACTGTCGATAGATGAAGTGGATCCTGCTTTGTTGCTGTTGATAAAAGAATAACTGTGAAATGAATATGCATCTGTGGACAATGAACTGGTGCATCTTTGATGACCATAAAGGCATTACAGTGGTCGTGCATATGGCAGGAGGTGAAAATGGCTTCTCACTTGCATCTGGAATTTCTGGTATTAATTCTGTTTCATGGAATTTCTATTCTATTTTGTATGGGACAATAAGAGAACCTCTGTTTCAACAAAAGATCCCATACAAACCTCTGTCCACTGATGCAAGAGCACAATTGCAGATCAACCCTCATCAGCTCTCCATGTCCAACCAAAATATAGAAACGTTGCAAGAAAGATCCACGTAACTGAGAAATAAATTACATAGTGCAAAAGAAGAAACATGAGAATATGACATATCTGTCTAGTTATGTATTCATATGCACATCATTATCTTGTATAATATTCGTTCTTGCACATTACTTTTTCTAATTTTCGTTCATGTAAATGCTGTTGCTGGGTGATAAATCTAAATGATGTTGCTTGGTCCTGGTATTGGTGGGTACGCAAGGAACTTAATTTTCTTAATTTGGTTAATGAATTCCCATCTGCATCTAGCATCTAGAAAAATCGATCCTAAATTCCTAATAATACCTATAGGCTTGCAGTGTAGTCCAACACGTGGCAAAAGCACCTGTAATGATAGAACCAAATCAAAAGATTCCACTAAGAAGGTGAGGCCAAAATGACTGATCAAGTCAAGTACAGCACTTTGAGGAAGAAGACTTGTTTGTTGCTATGTAGCTGCTGTCCATTCAATTCATTCATTGTTATATTGCAATCAATCAAAAGTTAAATTTGATTGCATAGAGTCCAAGTAGGAACATTCTCTCTTCACATTTGCTCATATCTGATATATGTGTTGATATCTCTATTATTACGATCGTCTGTTAATTAACACATTTATTAAAATTGAACTCTCTTTTTTTATCTTTACTCATCAAATAATGATAAATAAATAAACCTTACCGTGGTTATATTTCTAACTATAGGCTCATAACATAGACCTTAACGTGTTTAAAAAAATAGTAATTATTTTTAGGCCCTTAGATGGAGCCCCCACATGGCCCATCCAATACATATACTTTAGGATTTTCAGCCATTTTATCTCCTGAACTATGACCTTAATCTAACTTACCTCCAAACTAAAATATCAGCCAATTTAGCATCCAAATTAATGAAAACAACCAATTTAGTCTTTGTCGTTAAATTTTTCGAATTTCATCCAATTTTCTGTTAATAATACAAATAAATTTGTAATTTATAGAAAATAAAAGTGAAATACATAAAATTGAAATAAAAAATAAAAAATAACATTAAATTTGTAATCTATCTATATATATTAAGGCAGAAGGCCTTAAAAGTGAAAATTTCAAAATCCCAACAATTACCCCTGGTTAATAAAATAATAAAACAGAAGACCCTTTATTAAATATGGATAAAATGGTACATTCATAATTTATCTTATATATTAAGGCAGAAGGCCTTAAAAGTGAAATTTTCAAAATCCCCACAATTACCCTTGGTTAATAAAATAATAAAACATAATACCATTTATTAAATATGGATAAAATAGTACATTCAAAATTTATTAAAATTAAAATTAAAATTAAAATTTTAAAAAAAAAACATATACTGCAGTTATCCATAAAACCAGGAGAAGTTATTCATAAAATATGAGGCAACTACCTTCAAAACTTCCGTTTAAATTAAAATTTGTTAGTATTGATTTTGTGATTGGCATTCCCTAGACTCCAAATAGATTAGTATAGATGGTAAATTAGTTGTAATAGAAGAGCAATGGTGGCTGTCTAAATTCCAAGATATGATTTATAGGCACATATGTCAACCAACGATCTCTGAGGTAAATTCTTCATTCAATCATGCATTTTGATTGTGCTATTTCTAGAATTATTTCAAACTCACAATCTGGTTAACATTTTGATTAAGAAGACTTTTTATTGATTTAATTTATAATCTGTTTTCCAATTTTGAATATTAAAAGTCTTCTTTGATTGGAAATCAATTAGTCTTATTTTGGAAATTAATCTTTTTGATTATGAGCTAATTGATCTTGTTTCCAGTTTGAAAACCATTATAAAAGGAAGGCTTGGTTGCATTCTTCTTACAACTTTCGACTAGAGTTTTCCTGTTTTTCATATAATCAAAAGAAAGTTGATGTGCTTTAAATTTTAATAAGGATAAATCATCAAGAGCAAGATTGTCTTGGTGATTTGTCTTTGCATACATCTGCATCCATTTGCATAAGTTAAAAGGTTCTCATACCTCTGGCAAACTTGAATCGATCGCATCAAGTATCTGATTCAACATAAGGAGAGAATGAGAAATCCCTAGAGAAGTTGAGTTACGAAAGAAGTTGGTACGTTGTCTAAAGTGTCTAGGACAAGTTTGTGAACTTCTTGTAATTATTGTTCAATAGTGGATTTGCCTTGGACTATCAGGTCCTTTGGATCTTCCCCAAAGGTGGGGTTTTACCACTTAAAATACTTTCTGTGTACTTTCTGTCGTTACGTTCTTTACTTTGTGTTTTTATATTACTGTGTTTCGCTTGACTTCTCAAAACGTAGACTTCACCCTTTTAGTGTTTTAAGCTATCCTACAAATATTTTCAATTGGCATCAGAGCAAGTTGCTGAATATTCTCAGCAAGATCCGACATACCTTAGGATGGAGCGTGCCGCAAGCTCGGTTGTGCATCCACCATATTTTGATGGGAGCAACTATGGTGCTTGAAAGGCTAAAATGAAGTCCTTCTTATGGTCTTTAGATGAATGTATATGGAGCACTGTGGTTCATGGATTTCTTGAACCCACAAAAACAACTGGAAAAGGAGAAGAAGAATGCACTATTCCCAAACCTAGAGAGGAATGGACAAATGCAAAAGTCACACACAGTACCAATAACCAAAAGAGGTTAAATGCTTTATTTACTGTTGTCTCTCATGATTAGTTTGAATATATATTTGGTTGTGATACGTCTAAGGAAGCTTGGCATATTTTGCAAGTAACTCATGAAGGAACCGATACTGTAACAGGAGCCAAGCTCCAAATGCACAACCTATAGTTTGAGACATTGGTGATGGATGATAACGAAATGTTTTTTGAGTTCTATGCTAAATTGTGTGTTATTGTGAATGCATGTGCTAATTTAGGTGAGAAAATTCCTGAAGATAGGGTCGTGAAGAAGATTTTGAGATCGTTGCCTCAATGGTTTCAACCGAAGGTCACAGCCATTGAGGAGATTAGGGACTTAAACACCATGAAAGTGAGTGAACTCATAGGTTCTCTCCAAACCTATGAGATGAAATACTTACCTCCTAAAAAGAGAAAAAAAATGTTGCTTTCAACGTTGTGAACCAAGAAGATGACCATTCAAATGAGGATTTCAATGATGAGGAATTGACACTTCTCTCACAACAATTCAAGAAGTTCTTCAAGAACCAGAACTCAAGAATTCATGAGTCGAAAACTCAATCAGGTACAAATTCAGAAAATAAATATTCTGATTCTACTGATGGAAATTTCAAATCTTGCAGGTTTACTGAAAAAAGAAATTCTAAAGAGAGAACCAAGTGCTTTGAATGTGAAGGGTATGGACATATAGCTTCTACATGTGCCAATGCACTAAAGAAACAGAACAGCAAAGCTAAGGTATTGAATGCAACATGGAGCAACAGTGAGTCAGAATCTGAAAATGAATAGAGTATTGTTGCCCTCATTACCATTGTTAGTTTGGACAAAGCATCAAAGAAAAATGATGTGAAGGATTAGATATTGAATTTGTGGTGGAAAAGTATGATGATTTGCTGGCTGCCTCTTCGAAACTCAGCAAACAGAATGCAGAACTCTTCAAAACTGTTGCTGTGTTAAAACTGGAAAAGAGTAGGATTGCTAACGAGTTGCCATCATCTGATACTGCTCCCAGAATGGTAAGTACAGTATGAACGAAAAAATTCAGTTTTTAGAGAAAAAATGCATTGACCAACGTATTGTCTTTTTGACCTCTGACAAACAAACCCTGGAACTTGAACTTAAAAATTCAAAAGAAAGGATTATTGCTTTGACTATTGGTGCAGAAAAAGTCGATAAAATGATTAGCATGGGTCGACGGGATGGTGACAAACGTGGCTTAGGATTTGACTCAAGCAAAAAGACTTCCACTGTGTCCATCACAAAATTTGTGAAATCATCAATTCCTATTGACACTCAAGGTTTTCAAAGAATTCATAAATTCATACCAACATGCCATTTTTGTGGTACTCATGGGCATATCCGTCCGAAATGCAAATTGCTCCATGATACTTCAGTGAGTCCAAAACCTATCAAGGGAGGACATGCAAGCATTCAAAACAAGATTTCACATCTTGTAAGTGAGGTAAAAAGGTGTCTAAGCTTTCTTATTCCTTATCTTTACCAAATGTTTGTTTGTCTATACTAATGTTGTGTGTGAACCCGAAGTTTTAGAAAATTTGGATCTTAAAAGTCTTATTGCAAAACCTTTAGATAATCTTCGATTTGACATCCTTAGAAAGTCTCTAGGTGTTTGCTCTTCTGATTAATTTGTTAATGATGCATGCTCATTTACCCTGCTATTTCATTTTCTAATTCTTGTTTGTTCATTAGTTGTGTTCCACAAGATTATCTAGCTTGTGTAAGGAAGTGTGCTGTATCACCATCAAGTTTAAACTTCTCACATTTGATGAACTAAGATTGGGCTCTAGTCCTGTGTCAACATGAATTGAATACTCACGGTGTCATTTGGTTCCTCACTGCCATTCTCTATGACACAAATTATGTACTGGTCTATATTGCAAATCTCTTGTCTCACTTTGGCACTTGCACTCTAATTCTTCTCAAAGCGTTCTGTACATCCTCTCATCGTGTATCCATTTTACTTTTGATCATTTTCACCTTATTGCTAGCATGCTTCTTGATCTTTCCATAAAATATAAAAAAATGTAGGTGCTTGATCCTTGCGGGGTAACCGGGCCTCTTGTCTAACCAACGTCGAGGCTCGCGTCAAAAGGCCTTAATCATTTGCTTCCTTGAGTTTCCTTGAAGCCTTCATGATCTGGATAAGTATTTCCTTGGGGTGCTTGTTCACCTAGTGTCCTATAGTCAACTGACTTGGGTTCGCTGATTGAACATCTGTTACTTGGATCATGTCGAAAGCTTAATGAGGGACTTAAAATAAAAACAAAACAAAAAAATAACAATAAAAATAAAATAAGGGATTTGTGTGATTATGCTATGCAAATTTGGTGTCTGTTGGTTTATAAGTTTGATTGATTATGGTTGATGGTGTTCTCTGTGTTTTGTTGAAGGTTAGTCACATTTCACGAGTTTGAGATCTGTCATTGGATTTAATATGTAACTTTTGTTGTGTTTAATGTCACTGAGTTGCCTTATGATGTCTAAGAGTGGTAAGTCCTTGTGAGTTCATGCTTCTGTCCCTAAAAGGCTTTGCTTCGAATGTTTAGGCTTGGACTTGATCTTGGTTGTTCTATTTTATTCCCTTCACAGGTTGCTAATCTCTTGGACTAAGTATTGTGAAAGTTCTATAGAGTGACTGGTTGTTTGCATCTTTGTTTGGTTTTTCTCTAGTTTATGATGTATTGATGTTCTAAGCATGTTTTTGTTTTTCCTATAGCTTACTGTCTTAGTCTTTGCTCACCATAAGAATCAATTAAAAAACTAAATAAATAAAACAATTATAAAAAAGAACGGTGTCGTTTAATGTCCTTTGTTAAGTATGCAGCTAGGTTTTCTTGTGATCTTCAGTCATTCTCACTTTCCAAGTCGCGCCTCTTTGACAATTTTCACCATATTCTGCTCAAGCAACATCGCACCCCTTAGCTCTTTTGCCATGGTGACCAACCGATCTGCAAGTTTCGACATTTGTCCCCACAACACCTCCTCTGATAGTACTGACTCCAGCCGCGACCTTTCTCCTCCAATCGTATCTTCCTTTTCTCGACGGCCTATCGAGCATCGTGCTCCTCCAGATGCTACTTCTGAGGATGCGACTACTCCACTCTCGTCACTACCGCTTCCTAATTTCTCCATTGTGCGTGAATTTTATGCCATTTTACTTTTGAATTTTCTCTCTCATTTTTGTTATTCTTTCATGCCTTTGAATAAGTGTCATTTTTGTTATTCCTTCAAGCCTTTAGATTTCCTAACAAAAAGGGGGAGAGATTGTCATGTGGAATTAAGGGGGAGTAGTGTTATATTTTTGGGGAGAGATTGTCATGTGGAATTAAGGGGGAGTAGTGTTATATTTTTGGGGAGAGATCGTGATGTGGAATTAAAGGGGAGTGATATTATAATTCTTTTTTGAAATAACTTTTCTCCTCCCACATGCTTCACTGGTTTTGTTGTTTCCTGTTGTGCAGGATTAAGAGCTTTAGGTTTAAAGTAAGATTTATTTTGTTAAATCCTCATGTAATTTCTTTTGAGTTGTAATGGGTTTTTTGTCTAGGAAATGCCAAAGGGGGAGATTGTTAGTATTGATTTTGTGATTGGCATTCCCTAGACTCCAAATAGATTAGTATAGATGGTAAATTAGTTGTAATAGAAGAGCAATGGTGGCTGTCTAAATTCCAAGATATGATTTGAAGGCACATATGTCAACCAACGATCTCTGAGGTAAATTCTTCATTCAATCATGCATCTTTATTGTTCTATTTCTAGAATTATTTCAAACTCACAATCTGGTTAACATTTTGATTAAGAAGACTTTTTATTGATTTAATTTATAATCTGCTTTCCAATTTTGAATATTAAAAGTCTTCTTTGATTGGAAATCAATTAGTCTTATTTTGAAAATTAATCTTTTTGATTAGGAGCTAATTGATCTTGTTTCCAGTTTTGAAAACCATTATAAAAGGAAGGCTTGGTTTCATTCGTTCTTACAACTTTCGACTAGAGTTTTCCTGTTTTTCATATAATCAAAAGAAAGTTGATGTGCTTTAAATTTTAATAAGGATACATCATTAAGAGCAAGATTGTCTTGGTGATTTGTCTTTGCATACATCTGCATCCATTTGCATAAGTTAAAAGGTTCTCATACCTCCGGCGAGCTTGAATCGATTGCGTCAAGTATCTGATTCAACATAAGGAGAGAATGAGAAATCCCAAGAGAAGTTGAGTTACGAAAGAAGTTGGTATGTTGTCTAGAGTGTCTAGGACAAGTTTGTAAACTTCTTGTAATTATTGTTCAATAGTGGATTTGCCTTGGACTATCAGGTCTCGTGGATTTTCCCCAGAGGTGGGGTTTTACCACGTAAAATACTTTGTGTACTTTTTGTTTTTACGTTCTTTACTATAGAGGATTGATACATCAGATCAATCCCCTTGGCGTGTTTTTATATTACTGTGTTACCCTTGACTTCTCAAAACACAGACTTCACCCATTTAGTGTTTTAAGGTCTAAGTTTCATGTATAATAATCATGCACCATGTAGCTGATTTGCATGGGTTCTTACTAAAAACTTAATGTACATATCGTATGATCTGCAGGGGATGCTTTATATCAAACTTTCATACCAACAATTCATCATTAAGAAGAGCAATATATATGGCTAAACGATCAACACAAATTGTTAATCGATGCCATTAGCTAAAACAAAACATAAAACAATTAATTTTAGCCAAGAAACTCACCTCTTGCTTAACAGAACCCAAAACAACAACCAAACGTCTCTATCCAAAGCAGCAAAATACCACCTACAAAACATCAAAAGAAGACATAGTTAAGAAAGAAAAGGAGAAAAAGGAAAAAGAAAAATTGAAGAAGAACACCCAGCAAATACTTGAGATTTGTATGAATATTTAATGGCTTTAATTCTTATTCAGATATGCATTGCCTGCCTAATATTTGAGATTTGTATTTCTGTTCCTTTCCCATCATTGTCCTATAAAATTTTGAATCGTCCATCTCAAATATGTCTAGTTATCTACAGAGGATATTCAAAATCAAAGGTTGGTTGTCTCTCTTCCCACATAATGTATAATCTACTAATGGCTTCTTCTGGTTTGAGGATGAAATAATCAGCCTAAACTTTGGCAATTCATTGATGTTCTGGAGAGGAGTGTATTATATATTGGGATAGGGGCTGATAATTGTGTCTTCCCTTAGTAGGGAAGATTGATGGAAAATACTTGCCCCAATGCCAAGGATTGAGATTGGAAGGGAAGGGAGAGTAACAAAGTGATTTTTTAAGATAATTAATTATATATATATTCTCCTCCAATGTTGATATTCGAATGTTATTATTGTGCAGACGCCATGTATTTTTTAGTACCCCTCTCTGTTTTTCTCCATAAATATATATATAAATTCATTATGTCTTGTAATTTCGTCTTGGTTCAATGGTCAGCGGAAGACTTGAGATTAAACAATGCAATGCAGAGTTTAGTGATTTGAGCACTGTTTAAGAGGTCTTAATCATCTTTTCTCAGCAGAATTTTACAATATTGCTACAATTCGTTACTTAACAGAATTCGCGACTTGTTCTTGAATTTTTACAATTATGAAACTACAGGGGTACAATTGACAAAATTGAAACTACATGAAGAAAAGTGAAAAACTGATAAACTATAGAGGGCAAAATTGACTTTTGGCCTTCTTCTTTTTTGTTCCTAACGAGTAGAAGAGGACCTGAAACCTAGATGGTTCAATTCAATTACAAAGCCATGGAGGCCGTGCACTCTCCAACAAGTAGAAATCTCAAAAAGCGTGTTTTTGTTTCCTGAAAGTTTAGGGGGAGGAAAAAGCGTGTTTGAATGAAGGCTAGTTTTGCACATTTTCTTATTCGGTGCTATTATTTGAGAGATGCTGAAGATGATGATGCTGAATATAGCTGCTGTTTCTTCTTTTTATTCCACGAGCAGGAGATGGAGAGGTATGCCTTGTCTTCACTCTAACTCCATTGTTGTTGTTTTCACCAGCAATTACTTTGCTTTCTTTCACTCTCAACCTTCGAAACCAATCAAATCTACAATAACCCAAGAAGACCACCAGCCAAAAAGAGACTCACACAAAATCACAAATGTTGAGGATGCTTTCAATGTGTTTGATAGAATGCTTCAAACGCGTCCTCTGCCTACACTTGTTGGTTTCAATCAAATCTTGGGTCAAGTTGCAAAATTGAAACATTATTCGGCAGTCATCTCACTGTATAACCAAATGGGTTCGTCCGGAATTGGACCTGATGTTTGTACTCTAACCATTCTCATTAATTGTTATTGTCATCTAAACCAAATGGGGTTTAGTTTATCTGTATTGGGAAAATTCTTCAAACTTAGTCTTCAACCAAATGTCTTTACCTTCAACACTCTAATCAACGGCTTTCTTCTTGAGAATAGAGTGGGGGAGGCGGCAGCACTTCTCCACAAGATGATGAGGAGAGGTAATTGTCAGCCCGATGTGGTTACTTTCAGCACACTAATAAAGGGCTTTTGCATGAAAGGTAACAACAACGCAGCTATTCAATTGCTTAGGAAGATGGAGAAAGGGGCTTGCAAGCCTCACCTAGTTGTGTATAACACGATCATCGACAGCCTTTGTAAGGATAGACTAGTTGTTGATGCATTAAACCTCTTCTCAGAAATGATGAGCAAGGGTATTGCCCCAAATGTCATTACCTATACATCCTTGATTAACGGAGTTTGCAAATTGGGCGAGTGGAAAGAAGCTACAAGGTTGTTGAATGAAATGGTTAGTAAAAATATCTTTCCAGATGTGTTCACGTTCAACGTACTTGTAGACGCAATTTGTAAGGAGGGGATGGTCGTGGAAGCCGAAGGCGTGGTTGAGATGATGATTCAAAGAGATATTGAACCTGATACGTTTACATACAATTCAATTATGGATGGTTACTGTTTACGAGGAGAAATAGACAAGGCACAAAAGGTTTTTGAACTAATTCTTAGCAAGGGCTTGATGGTTACTGTTGTTAGTTATAGCATTTTGATAAATGGAAATTGTAAGCTTAAAAAAATAGATGAGGCCATGATGCTTTTTCTGGACATGTCTCATAAGGGACTGGTTCCAGATGCCGTTACTTATAGCACTCTTCTGGACGGGTTTTGCAAAGTTGGTAGAATACAGGATGCACAAAAGTTGTTCTCTGAGATGCAAGCTTGTGGCCAGCTTCCAAATGTTCAAACTTATGCTGTTCTACTGGATGGCATGTGTAAAAACCGACAACTTTCTACAGCAATTCAATTCTTTAAAGAGATGGAAGCGAAAAAGTTCGATATTAATATTGTGATTTACAATATTCTTATTGAAGGTTTGTGCATAGCTGGAAAAATTGAATCTGCAAGGGATCTCTTTTGTGGTTTATCATCAAAAGGACTTCAACGTGATGTCTGGACATACAATATAATGATTAAGGGACTTTGTATTGAGGGCCTGACAAGTGAAGCGGAAAAGTTGCTCTTTGAAATGGAAGAGAAAGGCTGTTCTCCAGATGGTTGCACGTATAACACAATTATCAGAGGACTAATCAATAACAAAGAGACATCAAGGGCAATGGAACTTATTCAACAAATGGAGGAGAAGGGTTTATCTGCAGATGCATCAACGGCAGAGTTGATAGTTCAATTACTGTCGAAAGATGAAGTGGATCCTGCTTTGTTGCCGTTGATAAAAGAATCACTGTGAAATGAATATGCATCTGTGGACAATGAACTGGTGCATCTTTGATGACCATGAAGGTATTACAGTGGTCGTGCATATGGCAGGAGGTGAAAATGCCTTCTCACATGCATCCGGAATTTCTGGTATTAATTCTGTTTCATGGAATTTCTATTTTATTTTGTATGGGACGATAAGAGAACCTCTGTTTCAACAAAAGATCCCATACAAACCTCTGTCCACTGATGCAAGAGCGCAATTGCAGATCAACCCTCATCAGCTCTCCTCCATGTCCAACCAAAATATAGAAACGTTGCAATAAAGATCCATGTAACTAAGAAATAAATGACAGAGTGCAAAGAAGAAACGTGAGAATATGATATAATTGGGACCATTTGGCATTTTGGTCATTGCAGATGAAACTGTTTCTGAGCTATTCCCTGTTTATTTCCGAGTTTCCAACTCAACTGATGGGGATATCCCAACTTATTTCTGCGCCAACGAAACAAAGTTTGCTCGCATCTTTAATTAATATTTAGATTTCCGATCTAATTGTTTTCACTATGAAACTAATGTAGTGATCATCTAGATGTGCTTGTTCGTATTAAAAATTTATAGCGTGATAAATTTTTACAGGTTCAATTTATAATTAGATGGCTTTGATGGAAGACAAAAAGGCTTTTTTGGTAACTGGCACAATCCCTCACTCGCACACGAAGGGATTCGAGCACTGTTCAAGAAGTCATAGCAGAGTCTTATTTGTAGGGAGCTCGAGTGGTTATATTTCTGAATCTTGAAAATATAAGTTAATAAATAAATAGTTTTTCAAATTTTCTCTATCTTGCAAATGTATAATTATTGCAATGAACAGATCAATCATACAGTGGTTTTTATCAACCAGAAAAAGAGGAAGATATGCTAGTTCTCCTATTGATTTCATATTGGTTTCATTTTGGACACAAGTTGAATCAACTCAATTTTGCAGGCCCAAGGAAAAATTATTTAATAATGTGATTAGGTATAACGGTGGGTGTGTAAACAGAGGAGGAGCAGCCCCAAAGGTCCATAGGCGTAGGGCCAAAGTGTTCCCTACTTTATATCAATCTATGTCACACAAAGAAAAGAAAGAATCACAAAATAAACAATCTTTTAATATAAGCTTTAATCTTTTTAAACTATCCAATAATAAAACCAAAATTTGGGCTACAAATGGTGTTTGTTGGCCATCTTTTTTTCTTTATCTTTTTTTTTTTTGGGTGGGGGGTTGAATATTCTTTCTTTATTAATAGATTATAAACAAAATAAAAAATTTCCAAATCTGTCTTAAGAAAATCTTGTATAATCCTTGTAAGTATATCAAACAGTTGAATGAAGATTGCATCAATAAATATTTCATATTTTTAGAAATCACTATCTTACTTTTGCTTGGTGGGTACGTGAGGAACTTAGTTTTCTTAGGCCAAGAAGAAAATGCATCTTGTGTATCTAGAAATCACTATCTTACTTTTGCTTTGTGGGTAAGTGATGACCTCATGTTTCTAGAAATCACTATCTAGAAACATGGCCATGGAAATTTGGATTGCTTCCATAGGTCCACCTATGTGCATCAAGGCTCGTCTCCCCCTACTTCATTGACTGCCATGACAACCCAAGGTTCTTTTTCAAATGATTATGTGTGGATTGCAGACAGTGGAGCTAGTCATCACATGGTGTCTAATCTCAATCCTCTGGATTCTGCTTTTTCATGCAACACAACAGATCAAGTTACGGTTGGAAATGGAGAAGGTTTGACTATCGCACATGTTGGCACTGCACATGTTTCGTGTGCATCTTTTAATCTACATCTGAAAAATGTCTTGTATGTTCCTAAGCTCACTGCTAATCTTCCCTCTGTCCATCAACTTTGTCAAGATAACAATTGCTCCATTATCTTTTATCAATTTGGGTTTTCTATACATGACAAGGACACCGCTCAGATTCTACTCCAAGGCAGGAGCAATAAGGGATTCTATCCAATTCCTGGTGTGATACCTCCAAGCCTAAGGGAGGTGCTTATCTTGGTCAACGAATCAAGTCTTCTGTGTGGCATAGTAGGTTAGGTCATCCTACTAATGAAATTGTTCATTCTATGCTTAAGTCTGCCCAATTACCTATTGTAGTAGATTCTACACAGTACCTTTGCCCTTATCGTTTAAGAGGCAAGATGTGTTGATGTCCAAAATTGGATTCAACTTAGATAGATGTGAAGTGGTGGATGATGTGTGAAGGCAAGGGCCTTAGCATAAGTAAAGTGAATAAGCATGCAGAAGACAAGGTATACGTGATTCACCCGAATGATGGGCTACGCCCATGGAGAAGGATGTTCTTATTATAATAATGTTTGTTTACATTTGTACAAAGGGATTAGACCCAAAGTGAAGGAAAGAAGGGGGAAGGCCCAATGCCCAAGATGGTGGTCCAAGATCCAAGACCCAAGGATCAAGATTCAAGTTACATTTAAGTGGAGGGTGGCCTCTTTCTATAGATGAAGGGGGTCTCCACCTCTTCTAGTCTTTCAATGTGGGACTCTTGACATTGCCCCTAGTTGTGACTTGTGGTAAGGCTTCCTTGATTAAGGTGATGACCTCTCAGAGCATGGCACGTGGTTGATCTTGCTTAGCTAGTTAGACTATTTTGCTATAAATGTAATCTTTACTGTGTAAAACAGATTATTCAGAAAAATGAATAATAGAAATCTCAAATTTTGTCTCTCTATTTTCTCTCAAAATCTTCAGGAAACTTCTGGATTATTCTTTATCTTCAACTTCTCGATTAATGTTGTCCATTCAACTCTTTATTAAATTTGATTGCATAGAGTCGAAGTAGGAACAATATTTGATTGATAAAGGCTCATTTGGAACGCCAAATTCAAAGAGATGGTGTGCGACTAGAGTCCCTCAGCCTCAAACTATAGGCGACATTAAACTTCTTTCACAGCATTAAATAGTGATATGGAATTTTTTTTTTTTTTTAAACTAGCCGACTTTTGAAAACGAGGACTGTTCTGCATAATGGATCTTATCACTTGCAGTTGCTCAATCCAAGAGTGGAGCAGTTTTGTCATGAACAAGAGGCTAACTCTAAATAGGGAAGATGGTTTAAATCCATGTGGTCCTTTTTTTATTATTAAAAAAATAAATAATTCATGTGGTTTTTTCAAATTTCTTAAATTCTATTATATAAATCTTTTAAAATTCACAAGTAAAAAATCTTGATTATAGAAATTCATAAATAAAATTCTATAAGTCATTGCATTCTGCTTAAATCCACTAGACTTTTTTTTATCCCTAAATAGTCTTTTAAAATCCCAATTGAATACACCCCCTAAGAATCAATTAGATAATGATAAGTAACTAGCTGATGCTTTTTTCAACAATGGACCACTCTAAGTGTTTTTTTGTAAAATATACCGTTTTCATGGGTAGTAACAAGCTGAGGGCTTTTTTCAACAATGTCTCTCCAAGTTTTTTTTTTTGTAAAATATACATGTTTAAGGATTTTCTTTTGGGGTAAAAGTCATTTTTGGTCCTTGTAGTTTACCCTCTTTTTTTTTTCACTTTTCATCTTTATAGTTTCAATTTGATCAATTATGCTCTTGTAGTTTCAATGATAACTCACGAATTCCGTTAATTTCTTTCATGGTGTGAGGGGTATTTTTGTAAATTGAAGGAAAACTCTTAGATGACATGATTGAGCGAGATTTTAATGTTAGGTTTTATTGATTAATGAATTTAGAGTTAGATTGGGAATGTTTTTATTGTTATTTGCTACTTTGGTCACTTGGGAATTTCATTTCAATAACAAATCAATTGTATGTTTCTTGTTTGCAATTAAAAATAATATTTTTAAGTTTCTAATATTTTTTAACTCGAAATGGACGAAAATAACCCTGCCGTCGTGAAAGAAATTGACAAAATTCGTGACTTATCCTTGAATTGCTACAATTATGAAACTACATGGACACAATTGACAAAATTGAAATTACAGGGATGAAAAGTGAAAAACCGATAAACTATAGAGGGCAAAATTGACTCTTGGCCTTCTTTTTTGTTTTTTTTCCTAATGAGTAGAAGAGGACCTGAAACCTTAGATGGTTCAATTACAAAGCCATGGAGGCCGTGAACACTCCAACAAGTAGAAATCTCAGAAGGCGTGTTTTTGAATGAAGCCTAGTTTTGCACATTTTCTTACTCAGTGCTATTATTTGAGAGATGCTGAAGATGATGATGCCGAATATAGCTGCTGTTTCTTCTTTTTATTCCACTAGCTGGAGATGGAGAGGTATGCCTTATCTTCACTCTAACTCCATTGTTGTTGTTTTCACCGGCAATTACTTTGCTTTCTTTCACTCTCAACCTTCGAAACCAATCAAATCTACAAGAACCCAACAAGACCACCAGCCAAAAAGAGACTCACCCAAAATCACAAATGTTGAGGATGCTTTCAATGTGTTTGATAGAATGCTACAAACGCGTCCTCTGCCTTCTGTTATTCGTTTCACACAAATCCTTACTCAAGTTGCAAAATTGAAACATTATTCGGCAGTCATTTCATTGTATAACCAAATGGGTGCGTCCGGAATTGGACCTGATGCTTATACTCTAAACATTCTCATTAATTGTTATTGTCATCTAAACCAAATGGGGTTTAGTTTATCTGTATTCGGAAAATTCTTCAAACTTGGTCTTGAACCAAATGTCTTTACCTTCACCACTCTGATCAACGGCTTTCTTCTTGAGAATAGAGTGGTGGAGGCGGCTGCACTTCTCCACAAAATGATGAGGGGAGGTAATTGTCAGCCTGATGTCGTTACTTTCGGCACACTAATAAAGGGCTTTTGCATGAAAGGTAACAACAATGCAGCTATTCAATTGCTTAGGAAGATGGAGGAAGGGACTTGCAAGCCTGACCTAGTTGTCTATAGCACGATCATCGACAGTCTTTGTAAGGATAGACTAGTTGTTGATGCATTAAACCTCTTCTCAGAAATGATGAGCAAGGGTATCGCCCCAGATGTCATTACCTATACATCCTTGATTCATGGAGTTTGCAAATTAGGCGAGTGGAAAGAAGCTACAAGGTTGTTGAATGAAATGGTTAGTAAAAATATCTTTCCAAATGTGTTCACGTTCACCGTACTTGTAAACACACTTTGTAAGGAGGGGATGGTCGTGGAAGCAGAAGGCGTGGTTGAGATGATGATTCAAAGAGATATTGAACCTGATACGTTTACATACAATTCAATTATGGATGGTTACTGTTTGCGAGGAGAAATAGGCAAGGTACAAAAAGTTTTTGAACTAATTCTTAGCAAGGGCTTGATGGTTGGTGTTGTTAGTTATAACATTTTGATAAATGGATATTGTAAGCTTAAAAAAATAGATGAGGCCATGGTGCTTTTTCTGGAAATGTTTCATAAGAAACTGGTTCCAAATACCGTTACGTATACCAGTCTTGTGGACTGTTTTTGCAAAGTGGGTAGAATAGATGATGCACAAAAGTTGTTCTCCGAGATGCAAGCTTGTGGCCAGCTTCCAAATGTTCAAACTTATGCTGTTCTACTGGATGGCATGTGTAAAAACCGACAACTTTCTACAGCAATTCAATTGTTTAAAGAGATGGAAGCGAAAAAGTTCGATATTAATATTGTGATTTACAATATTCTTATTGAAGGTTTGTGCATAGCTGGAAAAATTGAATCTGCAAGGGATCTCTTTTGTGGTTTATCATCAAAAGGACTTCAACCTGATGTCTGGACATACAATATAATGATTAAGGGACTTTGTATCAAGGGCCTGACAAGTGAAGCGGAAAAGTTGCTCTTTGAAATGGAAGAGAAAGGCTGTTCTCCAGATGGTTGCACGTATAACACAATTATCAGAGGGCTAATCAATAACAAAGAGACATCAAGGGCAATGGAACTTATTCAACAAATGGAGGAGAAGGGTTTATCTGCAGATGCATCAACAAAAGAGTTGATAGTTCAATTACTGTCGAAAGATGAAGTGGATCCTGCTTTGTTGCCGTTGATAAAAGAATCACTGTGAAATGAATATGCATCTGTGGACAATGAACTGGTGCATCTTTGATGACCATGAAGGTATTACAGTGGTCGTGCTTATGGCAGGAGGTGAAAATGCCTTCTCACATGCATCCGGAATTTCTGGTATTAATTCTGTTTCATGGAATTTCTATTTTATTTTGTATGGGACGATAAGAGAACCTCTGTTTCAACAAAAGATCCCATACAAACCTCTGTCCACTGATGCAAGAGCACAATTGCAGATCAACCCTCATCAGCTCTCCTCCATGTCCAACCAAAATATAGAAACGTTGCAAGAAAGATCCATGTAACTAAGAAATAAATTACAAGAGTGCAAAGAAGAAACGTGAGAATATGATATAATTGGGACCATTTGGCATTTTGGTCATTGCAGATGAAACTGTTTCTGAGCTAAACCCTGTTTATTTCCGAGTTTCCAACTCAACTGATGGGGATATCCCAACTTATTTCTGCGCCAACGAATCAAGGTTTGCTCGCATCTTTAATTAATATTTAGATTTCCCATCTAATTGTTTTCACTATGAAACTAATGTAGTGATCATCTACCTGTGCTTGTTCGAATTAAAAAATTATAGTGTGATAAATGGTTACAAGTTCAAATTATAATTAGATGGCTTTGATGGAAGAAAAAGGCTTTTTTGGTTACTGGCACACGAAGGGATTCGAGCACTGTTCAAGAGGTCTTAGTGGTGAGTGTGTGTGTGTGAAAAGAGGAGGAGCAGCCCCAAAGGTTCATAGGCGTAGGGCCCAAGTGTTCCCTACTTTATATCAATCTATGTCACCCAAAGAAGAGAAAGAATCGCAGTCGAAAAATCATTGACTAAAGAACGAATTGAATAGAATTTCTTGGTGGTAATCATCTTTGCCCAAAAACGACAATCGTTTAATATAAGCTTTAATCTTTTTAAACTATCCAATAATAAAACCAAAATTTGGGCTACAAATGGTGTTTGTAGGCCATCTTTTTTTCTTTATCTTTTTATTTTTTGGGTGGGGGGTTGAATATTCTTTCTTTATACCTAGATTTTCTTAAGAATCCTTGTAAAGATTGCATCAATATTTTTTTCTTATTTTGAGAAATCACTATCTTACTTTTCCTTGGTGAGTACGTGAGGAACTTAATTTTCTTAGGCGAAGAAAAGTCGATCCTAAATTTCTAATCATACACCTCCAGGCTTGCTTGCAGTGTAGCCCAACACGTGGCAAAAACCCATGTGTTGTAATTGTAATGATAGAACCAAATCAAAGATTCTTAGAAGGTAAAGGAGGCCAAAAAGACTGATCAAGTGAAGTCAAGTACATCATTTTTGGGGAAGAAGACTTGTCGCTGCCTGCTATCTAGCTGGAGCTGCAAACTCTTTATTAAATTTGATTGCATAGAGTCCAAGTAGGAACAATATTGGACGATCATAATCACATATATTAATTTAAGGGTAAAGTGCGGTTTTCGAGCTATAAAGCGATTGACTACGCAACTATTTCGTTTGCCAATTTAGTCTCAACTCGTAATAAATAGTCGATTTCACTTAGTTAAGTTTATCTAATTTCATCCATTTTTCTGTTAATAACAAGGGCAAATTTGTAATTCTAACTTAAAATTCATAAAAATATTGTAAATAATTAACTTTAAGAAGCAAAAAAAAATCTTTGGGGAGAAGAAATCGGTGGGGGTGGGGGTTTTGTGCGGAGAATAATTTTTTTCTTCTAAAAGTTAATTATTTACAATATTTTTATGAATTTTAAGTTAAAATTACAAATTTACCCTTGTTATTAACAGAAAAGTTAATGGAATTAGATAAACTTAACGGTAAGGGAAATTGACTATTTATTACGAGTTGAGGACTAAATCCATGAGATGAAATAATTCGAGTAAGTTCAATTGCCTAATAATTCAGTGCAAAATGGCTAAAAATCCTTAATTTAATTAACACATCAAACGGTATATTAAAATAAGTAAATTAACCGTTTCCTTTTTCTTTGATAATAAAAGAGCTTTTTTTTTTGGGGTTTCAGGTTCTACAACAACATGTCAGATTTCTTACCCACAACTACAACTACAACTACAACTGTGTTCGGAAAAAGGAAGGCTTATTTGGAAATTGGAACCCCAAATTCAAAGACATGGTCTCAGCCTCAAACTATAGGCGACATTAAACTTGATTCACAGCATTAAATACTGATATGGAAATTTTTTGAAAACGAGCACTGTTTTTCAGACCAATAAAAAATAAAAATAAAATTCGCAAAGTGTATTGGATGGTGGAACAAAATATCCATAATATCCCGATATTTTCATCGAAATTTCCGTATTTTTGAACTACCGATATTTCCGATAAATCGATATTTTAGGCACTCCAATGGCAAAATATCGATAATATTGTGACGTGGACGAAATATCGATAATATCCCGATATTTCCATCGAAATTTCCGTATTTTTAGACTACCGATATTTCCGATACCATCGATATTTTATTCCTCAGTCACGTGGTGTATCCGAAACAATTTTGCAGGCAACAGGAGAGTAAGTTGATTAAATAATGTAATTAGGTATGATGGTCATAAGACAATTGGCTGAAAGGCCACCCTTTTGGAATTGGAATTTGGATGGCAATGTTGAGTGTGAACATAGAAACCCAAATGGTCCATAGGCGTAGGGCCAAGTGTTCCCTACTTTATATCAATCTATGTCACACAAAGAAAAGAAAGAATCACAGTCGAAAAATCATTGACTAAATAACGAACTGAATTCAATAGAATTTCTTGGTGGTAATCATCTTTGCCCAAAAAGGACAATCTTTTAATATAAAGTTTAGTCCTTTTAAACTATATCCAATAATAAAACCAAAATTTGTGCTACAAATGGTGTTTGTTGGCCATCTTTTTCTCAGCTGCAGTTTGCTTTTCTTTTTCAAAATAGAGACATCGTTGATAATTATAACAAAATCCCATTGATTTCACTAATCAAATCAAATTAGTTGTACTAATGGAAGCATTTCTTCAACACTCTTAACCGAAAAAAAAAACTGTCAACTTATTATTGATATGATTTACGATGTGTCCAAATTATACCAACCCTTTTCTTCATTTCAATTCAAACCATTCCTCTTCTTCAAGCCCACATCAAAAATCTCATCTCACAGCTTTATCTTAAAACGCGCAAAAACAGAATAAAGGAAAACAATATCCAAATCCAGTTTAATTTAACACACCAACTACCAAGCACCCACTAGTCAACTGCACAAGACTGTTTGTCTGGCTTTAAAAAAAAACAGCATTTACCATCATCCACCAGTGATTTGGGCAAACTGCGATCAAGTTACCAAAAGATGCTTGCTTTCTACCCAAAAAAAGTTACCAAAGTTGTTTCTTTTCCTCAATCTCAGAGAGAGAGAGAGAGAGAGAGAGAGAGCAATAACAAGCAAATGATCGGTTTTGACTGTTAAAAGAAAGTTACAATGCCTGTTTTACTGAAACAAACATCAAATTACAAAAAATTGCTTTGTACCCAAAAAAAGTTACCGAAGCTGCTGTTTTTCTTCACTCAGAGAGAGATTTGGGCAAAGGAGATATGAAGGTAAGTTGCCAATAGCTGCTTTGTACCCAAAAAAGTTACCAAAGATGCTGTCTTTTCATCACTCAGAGAGAGCGAGAGAGAGAGCAATAACCAGTAAATGATTGGTTTTGACTGAAAAATGAAAGTTACCGTGCAGAAAACTAACATCAAATCAAATGAATGCTCGGATCCAAGTTCCAAACATACCAAATAACAAGTAAATGAGGAAAGCTACCATGCCTCTTGCTCAAAACCAACATCAAATTAATGCTCAGATCCAATTCCAGAAGTACGAAATCAACACAAATCTCACACATAACTATAAGAAATTAATTTATATATGAACAAAAAAAACCAGCCTTTTACATCACTACAACAGTAAAACAAAACCCTCCAATGGCCTTCATCACTTCTGCAACAAAATAGCTTACATTTACATGTACAGGGACACCAACAAAGCTACCCAGTTCCCCAAATTTCACTCTTGAACCCCAGACTCAGCCAGCAACCTCACGTCCCAAAAACTCAAAGACCCAATAAATTAAAAAATGAACAAAGGTCATGTGTAAGGCTATAATTAACATCAGAGGGTCTCCTAACAAGAACCTCAATTCAGCTAGCTGAGGGGTCCAGAGCCATCGGATTGAGCTCCTGAGCAATACCAACTTGGGGTTTGAGCTGGGGTCTGTGAATTGGAGCTCAGGAATCCTCCATCTTCTCTCGGCCTACGATCTCCGCCACCAGCCAAGGAAGCCAGAGACTTGATCAGGCCCTTGATTATCTTGATCTTGATCTGCCCCCTTTTGGGAGGGGTTCTTTGACTTGGGTTAAGCTTAGATTTTGAACCTGGGGTTTCCATTTTCTTCGAATCGGGCACGAAGGATCTGAGAGGTAAAGAGAGTATGAGCTTGGAACAGAGGAAAGAGGGAGATTGAGAGACTGAGAAACAGGGGAAAACAGAGGATGCAGCTGAACTCTCTTTCTATGGGGAAACAGAGAAGAGAAACAAAGAAAGTGAGTCTGCTTTTGAGAGATTTGGATGGTTTGTTGTGGTAGTGAAGCAGATAAAAATGTTGAGGAAATCCCATTATTTTTATAGGAGCTTTCGTGGAATTGGATTGCTTCGGGACCAAGGCTTTCTATGTGGATTTCATTAGCTACTTGGAAATGTAAGAAGAAAGTATATTCGGGCAGTGCTTCCTAACAAGATAATTGGAGCACATGTCATATCAAACAATCTCACTTTTTTTTATATTTTTTGAGGACATTTCTTATTAAGATGAACGATAATATACTAAACTCACACATACAACACGGATGTTAGAACTCCAACTCAAGACCTTACCTAGTGGAACAATTACTCCAAACTCACTAGTACACATTGTATTAATTAAAAGTGAAATTATTCTTAATGAATTAAGCAATTCAGATTTAGGATTTGATAATATAACGCATTAAACAATATGACAAAGGAGATTTCTTTAAAAATGTATTTTGGTTGGCCGTTAATTTGATGGGATATACGTTGTATATGAACAAATAAGTATGAATGTTGCACATATTTGCAATAGTGTATGCATACCAAAGTCAAAGGAGTAATATTTGTAGTATTTTTATTGGACATGTAGCATGGCATCATTAATGTCAAAGAATTAGAAAGAAACCTTAGGATTTAGAGGCATAACATTGTAAGATTGGGTGCCCAATTGGAGAACTAAATGATTATGATCCCTAAATAACACGTCACTGATTGTTACCCGTTCTTCCATTGTTGATGGTTCTTGAATTTATAGTTGCCATTGTTGAGATTTTTAAAATACAACATTTTATATATTGTCAACTGCACGACCATGGTTAGTATTTTATAAATGAAAAAAAATTATCCGTAACCATCAAATCGGTTTAATTGTTGGGTTTTTCTAAAAAGATAAATACAGAATTCGAATCATCTACTTAGTTTTTCTTTGTTACCAACTTTTATTATAAGTCTGTCACCTCATTTAAAACGCATTCAAACTAGTACATCATTCTTGTAGTTTTTAGCCACTAATTATTATATTTAAAATAATTATTTATAATATAAAAAAACTAGTTGAAGGCCTGAGAGATTGAAGGTATCTCACTGGTTGATCCATGGATATTTATTTTAGTTTTTTTTTTATACAAACGATATTTTAGTTTTTTAGTCACTAATGCCAGGCTCATATCTTCAAGGGGAGGGAGTTCCCATTCGTGAATAAATCGTGTTTTAAAAAAGGCTAAAAGTCACTTTTGGTCTCAGTTTAGCACTTCAACTACTTTTGACCTTGTAGTTTCAATTCTCAATTTTGACCTTGTAGTTTCGTATTGTAGCAATTTAAGGACACGTTAATATTTCCATCAATTTCTTTGACGGTGCAAGGGGCAATTTCGTCAACCCTAAACCCTTGAGTGTAAAAACTAGGGCTGGGCACCTAAACCCGAAATACCAAAATCGTACCTAACCATATCGTACCATACCGATTTCATACCGTTTCATTTGGGATGAGGAGATATTCGGTACGATACCGTACCGTACCAAGGGAGTATGGTATGGTAGCGGTACCAAGTATTTGGTACCGGTCAATACCGTACTGCAGAATACATGAATTGAAGTATTTTTTTGTATGTTATGTTGTTGTTGTACGGTCCTTCACTGCAACTTCATTTTTGAAATTGTTTTTATTTTTATTTTTAAAGTGTTATGAAAACTAGAGAGAACTTGTTCTCATCAAGACAAGAACAATAATCTTTATGTAAAAATAAACCAAGCATGCAACGTTTGCTTTGTTACTATTTTAATAGTTTCCATTCTCAGCTTTGTTAAAATTGACTAAACTTTGTTATTGGGTGATTAGGATTTGGATATTGAATTTGTTGAATCTTTGAATCTATAACTTAGGCATCACTTATTTTGGTGAATGAATATGTTGAATATTGAATTGGTTCATTTTTGAGTTGTGTCATTTGGTACCAAAATGGTACCGTACCATACCGATATCTTGATTTGAGATGCGGTATGAGTGCAGTCAAACTTTGACAAGCGATAATCTCATACCGTACCATACCGGTTTTAATTTCCGGTATCGGTATCGTATCGATATCGATCTGAGCTCAATACCGTACCATACCATATCGTGCCCACCCCTAGTAAAAACTCATATGAAACTCTCCCTATTTCATATTAGGGCTCGAAATTGGTCATTTGGGTTTAGGGTTCTTCAAAAATTGGGATTAGTGATTGAATTTCGAGGCCCAATATGAAATGGGGAAAGTTTTAGACGAGCTTTTTACGTTAAAGGGTTTTGGGTTGACGAAATTGCCCCTTTCACCATCAAAGAAATTGATGGAAATACTAACTTGTCCTTAAATTGCTACAAATATGAAACTACATGGTCAAAATTGACGGAATTGAAACTATAGGATCAAAAGTGGTTGAAGTGACAAACTATCGGGACCAAAATAAAAGTGACTTTTGGCCTTTAAAAAAACATTATTGTAAAAATTATAATTCTTACATTATGACGCAACCAAATGAGCAGGAAGGCAGGGCCGTGTGCGTATACTATGACAAAAGTTCTAGAAACTCTTCAACTAGTTAATTATTTTTATAAATAAAAATATATATTTAGTGGAAATTTTTTTCCTTTTTTCGCTTTAGATTATTTGGGTTCAACTCATTACTTTTGGTTTATGTCACTAACATTTTAGATTAAGTCACAACTTTCATTTCGAATTTACCTTTTTGTTCATGCATCTGTTTGTTAAAAGTTGCTTGGACTTTTCAACTAGTATTAACCTTAAATAAAGAATTATAGTTTATATATATATATATATATATATAGTACAGTGATAATCTAAAACTACGAGGGAGGAGGATGTCTCACAGACACACACACAAAGGATGTCATGGGGGTTCAAACTTGAGACATCTGGTCCGCAAGTCAAGACCATTTTTCATTAGCTAGACCCCATTGACAAGAATTATAGTTTTAAAATACTACTAATTGCAACCATTTTTTTCATGTTTGTTAGAGACAATTATGAATATTATGATTGTCTAATGTTCTCAATGAATCTCATGCATGGTAATTGAGCTTAGAATAAATCATTACTTTTTTTTTTGGGGGTTGTCACCTAAAGAGACAATCCATTGGAAACTGATTAAACGTGTGGACCTCCAAAATGTGACCTCAAGGCAAAAATGCGGTAGTATTGAGGTGTTCTCAGTTCACTGGATGCCTAGAATGAAAGAGATTGTATGCTCTTGCAATTCTGACTTTCTTTTTATTTTGTTCTACGTGATGTGAGTAGCAGCAAAGATCTTCTTGGCTTTAGCTTGTCACACTTTACCAACTTCAAATCAACGGTAGCAATTTCAGTATTTTATAATTGGCCGGCTAACAAGCAAAATTTTATTAAGAAACGCGTGAAGACCCTTGAAAATATGCCATCTTATTCTTATTTTTATTTTTATTATTATGGTAATGCAATGTAGCTTGTGGTTTTAAATCACAATTAGAGTAAATCTTCACTTCACAATCATTTTGGATGACCATCAAAATTTTATATATATAAAAATAAATAAAAAAGTTTACCATATATTAAAAACATGTGTCTCCCTCCCTCCTACATTATTTCACCCGAAATAATATAAAAAGAAAGAGGGTACTAGATCTTGTGTCTCGCAACTCAAATATCAAATGTCTACGGATTTGATTATAAAAATGAAATTTAGACCAATCAGATTTAAGATGGAACTGAAAATATCTCAATGGAGTGACTAAAGTCATTCTTTGTACAACCCATATTATTATTATTTTAATACAATGATAACGTGGAGGTGGGAATCCAACTTAAGAGCACCTCCACAGCGCAAGGCATCCCCGGGCAGGAGGGGGCCCAAAGGCCAAATTGCAACTCCAGAGTGCCAAATCCAACCCGGGCAAGGGATGGGTCCCACCAGCCTGAGCAGGCTCAAATGCAAAATTTGCCTGAGTTTGCTGACGTCAGCAACAACAAAAATTTTAAAAAATCTGAAAAATTCCAAAAAATTCAGAAACATTTTTTTATACATACCTAGAAATTTTATTATTATTAATCTCATACATATAAATAAAATTAATTCCTTGTGAAAATCTCATACAAAAAATCTTATCCGAAATTTGATATGAGAATTTTATAATAAATAGTGAAACGTGGCAACCAAAAATCTTATCCAAACTAATTGTTTAAGTATAAAAAGTAGAAAAAAAATGAATAGTAATTGTCATTATCCTTGCCCATAGAGGTAGAAACAAAAAAGACAAAGACTGCTAATATTCATGTGAATAGTGACAAAGCTTGTATTACCTTTGCCTTGCACTTACCCTTTGGAGTGAAAGTGCTCTAAGACGTCGGGTGCTTAAATAAATGTCCTTAACTACTTAGCTAAAACATTTGTCTACAACTTATATTATTATATCTTAATAGTCGTACAAAAGTTCTGGATTAAAATAATATGAATGTTACAAACAATAATGCTTGCAATCCAATAATTTATTTGTTTTTGAAGAAATCATTGCCCAAAACAGTACATGCCAGATCACTGCCCGCCGAAGAATGTCCATATATAGGTTTCAGTTCCATCTTAAATAACGTTTTTTTTTCCTTGTAATAAGATCCATATTAAATAAGATAAACAGAGAGAACGACCCAAGAAAAATATAATAAAAAATTAAACAGAAACGAGATGCAGCTTTCTAGTGAACTGCAGCCATTGCCACTGAATTCCGCCAACAAATTTGACCTAAACGCACATCAAGTCAAGACATATTCGACGTACGGCTTGGTTTAAGAGCAGTTCCAGCGGTTGTGGCTACTCGGGCAAGAGGGGGCCCAAACTCAAGGTAAGCAGTTCCAGCGGGCCAAAGCAGTCCTGGTAATCGGTGGGTCCACAAACTTAGACAGGCCCGAAAGCAAAAACAACCTGGATTGTTGTTTGGGTTTGATGACGTCAGCAACGAAAATTTTTTTAAAAAATCTATATAAAAACAAAAACAAAAAATTTTAGAATTTTTTTAAAATAAATACCTAGTCATATTTTTCATTTTCCATACCAAAACTCTATACAAATTCCTCTCCTCATATCTTATGTGAATAGTAGTTACCCTTGGGTTGTCATGGCAATGAGTAGAAACACACAAGCCTTTTGCAAGGATTGCCACTATTCATGTGAATAGTAACAGTCATTGCCCTTTGCCATGGCAAATGAGTGGAAGTGATCTAAGGAGCCCTCCAACAAGAAAGAGCCAGCAATGCATCATCAATAGTGAAAAGGTTCTTGGATTTTGTTTATTATTCAATAATAAATATGAGGAATTTGTTTTTATTTTTTGAGTATAAGTGATAGTCTAAATTACAGGGGAGAGAGTTTCTCACACACACGCACACAATTAAGATGTCATGGGGGTTCGAATATGAGATCTCTAGTTTATAAGTTAAAGTCATTTTCCACTGGACTACACCTAATTGACTATTTAGGAATTGAATTAAGCAGAAGGTGTTTTTCTGGGGTTCATTGATTTAATGTGTTCCTACCAAAAAAGAACATTATTAAGATTAATTAATCTCCAAGAAGATGCATGCACCAATATTTTTCACATGGGGAACAAAATGTTAGCGAGTTTGAGATGAAATCATTGGGTGATTTGAAGTACTTTCTTGGAATTGAAGTTGCCAGATCTAAACATGGTATCTTTCTGTCCCAAAGAGAGTATGTTTTGGGTTTACTTGCAGAAACTAGAATGTTGGATTGTAAACCAATTCATACCCCTAGTGAACAGAATTATAAGTTGGGGTTGTATCCTAATCAAGTCCCTACTGATAAAGAGCATTATCAACGACTTGTGAGGAAATTGATTTATTTAGCTTATACACGTCCTGATATTGCATATGCAGTGAGTCAATTTATGCATTCTCCTAGTGAAGATCATATGGGTGTTGTGATGCATATTTTGAGGTATCTGAAAGTAACTCATGACAAGGGGTTAATCTTTTCCAAGTATGGTCATACAGATGTGAAAGGGGTGCTGATTGGGCTGGTTCAGTCACTGATAGACGTTCTACGTCTAGGTATTTCACATTTGTTGGTGGTAATTTTGTTACTTGGAAGAGTAAGAAGAAAAAAGTGGTGTCTCGGTCTAGTGCTGAAGCCGAGTATCGTGGAATGGCTCAAGGTGTGTGCGAGTTACTATGGTTGAGTAGATTGTTAAGAGATCTTGGGTTTGCGTCCCAAAAACCCATGGATTTGCATTGTGATAACAAATATGCAATTGCGATTGCTCATAACCCTGTGCAACATGATCGTCCAAAGCACATGGAGGTTGATTGACATTTTATTAAAGAGAAGGTGGATGTTGAGATTGTTTCTTTTCCGTTTATATCATCTGAGTATCAACTGGCAGATGTTCTTACGAAAGTTGTGTCTATTACTGTCTTTCTCAACTCGCTTGACAAGTTGGGCATGTGTGACATCTTTGCTCCAACTTGAGGGGAGTGTTAGCGAGATCCTAACTTAATTAGGAAATTTATTTCCTAGTATATTATGACTTTATTTATTTCCTTTTTGTACAGATATTGTGTAATTAGGATTTTATCTTATTTCCTTGTATAACCCTACTAGAGTTACAACCTTGTATTATAAATACCTTCTTTTGAAGAATGAAATATATCTAAAAATATTCTATCCATATTGCTTGACTCAAAATAGATGCTAAGAATAAACTATTAGAAAGGTCGGGTATGAATGCAATGTGTCACGTATTATTAAACTTGGGCCATAACCACTTTAGAATGACATGTGTAACATGATATATGATATGGGGAATGCTAGCAACTTTCTCTCAAACCTTCTCTTTTGGACATTCTCCATTTTCCTCATGGCATGTGTCACTTCTCATACACTTAAAATAATGACATTAATACATCAAACAAACCACCTTTTGTTTTCCAATTTTACCCTTATTAAATGTATTGTCCTTCAATTTATCAATTTTTTTTACAACTCTCTTACCATATGTAAAAAAATTAAAAAATTCTGTTTTTTAAAAAAGAAAATGTCTATTTTTTAGAGGAAAAACGTTTTTTTGGTTAAAAAAATAATGACCTAAAAAAAATCCACAAAAGATATATCGTTTTTTACACAGACAAAAGACGTCCTTCTAAGGAAGTTCATTGATTGCATTTTCAAACAATTACTTTGGTAAGTCTGATTATTGAGTTTTTTTCTAAACCATTAATTAGGTAAGTCTTATTTGTTGGCGTCTTTCAGAAAAGAAAAAAAACTAACGTTTTTTCTTATTTAATTTTTTAACAAGGTGATAAGAAAGTTGTAACAAATTTGGATAATAAATTTAAGGAAATATTAAAATCAATACATTTAATAAGGGTAAATTTGGAAACAAATGTTACCTTATTTGATGCATTAATTACATTGTTTTTAGTGTAAGGAAAGTGACACATGTCATGAGGAGAATGGAGAATATCCAAAAGAGAAGGTTGGAGAGAATGTTGCTAGCATTCCTCATATGATATTACATGCCATGTTTACGGCTGACCAATAATATCATATTATATAATGTCAAAATATGCATGTCATGTTAATGGCTGACCTAATTCATACATGGTCGTATCGTCACCAATGATCATAAATGACACTCGTTTTGGCCTCTTGTGGAGCAGGAAGAAAAAATGGGGTTGAAATTTTGTATCTCAACATTGTCAAATGTGTGGGGGGAACCTTGAAATATGTCAACGAACAGGGGTTGGAATATTAATTAGCTGCACTTTTTATACGTTATAATCAAATAATATTATATATGATGACAACGTTACAGAAAAAAAAACTTAATTGTGTTTGACGGGCAAACATTCAAGTATGGCACCATTTAAGTTGAAGATGGTATTTTGAAAAGGACATGGAATATGACAAGCAAAATGGCGTAAGCTGTAACGAAGTAGCACGTAAGAGGTAAATTCAGTTGTTTTTGCACTAGTATAAGGTAAACCACAATTGTAAAAACTTTTGACAAGAACTAGTGGAAATTTTACACTTTTTACTTCACAAAAAGAAAAGAATTTAATTTCGGTTTCTAGTAGCACCAATGATTAATTTGGTCAATATCAATGCTTGTTTATGGTACAAATAATGCATCACGCTTATAAGCAAATGACATAAGATAATAACAATAGCAAACTAGTGAAAAACTCAAAAGATGTAAGCTGCCCTCAAACAAAACCCAAAATATTCTCAAAAGGGCGAAAAAACCTCTTATCCTCAACGACAAAGACATGCAAATCCTCAGTCTCTCTCTCCTTTGCTGAAACGGCCAGACTAATATGTGAATAAGTGTGCAGCCATCAACAATAAAACAAACTGTTGAGAGTATTTGTCCCACATTGAAAAAGTCAAGGGACCAAGCCTGGGTTTATAAGGAGTTGGGCTACTCCCCCCATTGCCAATTGGTTTTGGGGTGGAACCTCAACTTCCTTCACAAACCATGTAAAATAGTGCCTTGTTTGTTTATGTAGTCCATGTCAAAAATTTGTTTGTTTTTGTTAGTATGCATGAGAAAGAGTGTGTGTGCAGAATGTGTGGAAGTGTGTATGTAAGAGAAATAGAGAGAAGAGAGTCTTGTCTCATCCTTAGCCAAAGATTTGAAGTCGATTAATAGATATATATAGCTAAGAAGCTCCGAAAAGAGGAATATCAAAGAAGAAAAGATCTCAATTGTACACTCTCCTTCAGCAATAAAACTTCATTTCTCTTGTTTTTCGTATACACTCCCTTAGGTGAGGTCATATCTCTTAATCGTTGGATCAAATCAGTAAACCGTTAAATTAAATTGATTAACTTGATTCAACGATTAAGAAATATGACATCACTTAAAAGCCATATATAATATAAGCCGGACTATAGAATAACTCGTGTAGTGAGTGGTTGGACAGATGGAGCATTGAAATTGTTGAAATTAAGGTTACACCACAAGAGCACCGACCCTTGAACCCTGACCGCACTTTATTTATTTATGAGATTATGTGGGCCCCAAAGTGAGAACTGATTGACTTTATGGGCATCCCCAAGGGCCCAAACCAATTAAAATCCCTGTTGCTCTGTGGGCTGTATGCCAAGGCACCTGGGGCCCAAACTGTTTTTATCTGCAAGCATAAAACGACAGCCGTTTGACCGTCTCTGTCACAACTAGAGGGCACTGGTCGTTTAGGTCTACAAGGCAGCCTTTTTTTTTTTTTTTGCCAAACGATAGGAAGATTTTATTAGAGCCGAATAGAAAGTTTTACATCTTTTGCCAGAGTGTTGAAGAGCCATTCTGGCCATAAACAGTCCCACAAGTGGGTACTCTATTCGACTCACAAAGGCTGCAACTAAATGAGCAGCAAATTTTGATCGAGGAATACAAGAAAACATAACTGATCAAATCGTTGAGCCAGATTTTTTATATCAAAGATAATTCCTTCAATCCTAGCATCAACAGTGGTTTACTCCTTGAAGCATCCGAATAAGCATTGCGAATTAGACTCCACAATTACTTTGTTTAAATTCGCACTTTGAGCATTGGTTAGCGCATCACGAATAGCTTCCATCATAAGGGGCTGAATGACTAGGCAAGCTACCGGGCCCGCCGCCAATAGCATCCACTCACTATCCCGAAGAACCCAACCCACACCTCCAGCCTTTGTTTGCCGAGCCCAAGCCCCATCACAATTAAGTTTCACAACCCCATCGGGAGGTTTTCTCCACGCTGGAGGAGGTTTATTGGCGTTGGCTAACAAAGTAGATTGCTCCAGTGTCTCCATGCACATTTAAAGGTTTGCTTCCCAAGAATTCGTAAACCTGGATTGCATTAAAATCATAGCCTCATACGTTTAAGATTTGACCTTTAAACACGGCATTATTTCGGCATTTCCAAATCCTCCATAATCCGAAAGCAAACATCCGCATGACCTCCTCAGGGTGTGCCGTGTCTTTATACCTTTGTACTAAGTTGGTCCAAAGATGTTATGAAGTCATTGCCATGGAGACAGCTTAATGTCAAGTTGAATGGGACTCGATAAACCGTAAAACTCTCGCATAATCACATTTAAGGAGTAAGTGAACAAAGAGTTTCTTCATCCTTCCCGCATACCGCAAACATTCTCCACATGAACCTCGTCTTCGTTGTAGATTGTGACGCACCGCTATTGCATTCCGACATGCACGCCAAATGAATAAGCGAATTTTTGGTGGCACATTCAACTTCCGATAGACTGCCAAACCTTTGCTTGTTCAATGGATTGCTAGATTCTCCATCTCCTTTGCGACCAAGTTCACCATTTCTCATTAAATATGACGCAATCTCATAGCGCGACTTTACGGTGAAAATGCCATGTGAGTTATGATGCCGATTAATTTATCCGGCATCCCCATTTACTTACAGGCATGCTAGTAATGATCTTCATTTCCCCCGGGTCAAAAAGCCTTTCAAGCAAGTCATTATCCCACTTTCTTGTTGTAGGGTCAATAAGGTCAGAGACTTTGTAAGGCATCTCAATATGGTGTGATTGAACCCGGTAAGAATGAGGAATTGGTAGCCACGGGTCCTCCATAATTCGCACGTTCTCCCCGGTTCCAATTCTCCATCGAATCCCTGCTGTGAGAACTTTTCTCCCTTGAAAAATACCCTTCCAACCCCATGAGGAGTTCCGCACTGCACCAGCCGTCAGGAAAGAACCATTGGGGTAATATTTCTCCTGTAAGAGTTGGGCTAAAATGGAATCTGGGGTATTTAGAATTCTCCATCCCACTTTCGCAAGCATAGCCAAATTAAAACATATTAAATCCTTGAAACCCAAGCCTCCGTTCTTCTTTAGCTGTGAAACTTTATTCCAAGCAATCCAATGAATGCCATTATGGTCATTGTTTCCTTTCCACCAAAAAGTGGCAATGACCCGCTCCAATTCTTTACATAGCCCCACTGGAAGCTTAAAGCAAGACATTGCATAGGTGGGTAGGGCCATTGCAACAGCCTTAATGAGAACCTCTTTGCCAGCTGTAGAGAGAAATTGTTCCGCCCATCCAGAGAGCCTATTTAATAAGTTTTTTCGAACCCCTTCGAAGACCTTCTTTTTGGACTGTCCGAAGTCAGCATTAATACCCAGGTATCTGCCAAAATCAGCATTAATACCCAGGTATCTGCCAAAGTCTACAAGGCAGCCTTCATCAGAATAAAAATGGCAGAAACTCTTAGCCATTAGGTGGCTGTCACGTGGCCCACCAACATTTTCCCAAAAATATATTTTTCATGCTGTGCCTGTGTTCATATTATGGTGAAGTTGGAGCTTCCCAAAGAAGGTGGCATATGCCAAGGCACCTGGGGCCCAAACTGTTTTGATCTGCAAGCATAAAACGACAGCCGTTTGACCGTCTCTGTCTGCACAACTAGAGGGCACTGGTCGTTTAGGTCTAGAAGGCAGCCTTCATCAGAATAAAAAAGGTGGAAACTCTTAGCCATTAGGTGGCTGTCACGTGGCCCAAAGTTCTTTAAAGGGTGGGCCACCAAGGTTTACCCAAAAATATATTTTTCATGTTGTGTTCATATTATGGTTGAAGTTGGAGCTTCCCAGAGAAGGTAGGCAGTGGTTATTAGGATATTTCATGGAAGCTGATCACTCCCAATTGTCAAAGCATGTGTTTGTGCTTATGTGGGCTGAGGTGTTTTGGGGGCAGCCAGTTATGTGGGATTTGAAGGCCTTCGCAGCACTAATTCTTGTAAATTTCATGGAAGAAAACAATAAATTATATGCTTCTATGCCAAAATTAGGTCAGCACTGACATATGCCAAAGCCAAGCAGTCAAGCAATAGCTCAAAGTCTTGTAGTATCCATGGAAATGTGGGTGAGCTCAAGTCTTGCATGTCCACGTAAAAGAATTAATTTAAACTCATCCAATTTTCAGATTTTGTTTTTAATAAAGAAAAGTGACTTGGCTGTGAATAGGAAAAAACTCGCAACCAAAGGAATACTAGAAGTTTTCATCCCAAGAACACGAAGAAAAAGAGAGCATGTATACGACAAAAATTTGGTTGCAATGTAAAAAAGTTATTATACATGTTATAACATTATTAATTGGGGATCGTAAAATAATGTTATTCACATTTCATGCAAGTGTTCCTCCATATAATACACCGCCCTTCACAATTTTGTGGGTCTCACAGGAGTCTTTTAAGTATACCAAACCGACACTCCAAGTCCAGAGGCTACTTTCTACAAATATGCTCATGACATCATTGGAATGGAGGATCCATGAATTATTCTTGTAGCAGAATCCACCATTTGATCCCCTTAATTTTTTTGAAACATTTTATCCAGCACCTTGTCCGACCAATAAATAACGGGAATTTATAGCTTTTTTTTTTTTTTGCTTTCTTCATTAGACCCCACCTCCAAATACCTTCTTCCGCTAGTACATAAAGTTTCTGTGAGACCCACCACATAATCGTAAGTTCGTAACCGTATAATATATATAACATAAATAATTTATGTAGAACCTACCATTATAATAAATTTTCCTTTTTTCCCTCAAATCCAAACCATCAAACAACAGATTTAAAAACAAAAAGGGGGAATAATTTCTATTGTTTTGGACTTACAAGTTATAAATACATAAGCCACCCTCCCTCTCATGCTCCTCCACCTTCCCACTTCTTCAATTGCCTTAGTTTTATGATCTAAAACTCTGTTGAGAGGTAGAGAGACTCTGCTTCTTCTCTGTTTCTCTACAGAGTTCTGATTCCTCTTTTCATAAATCATTGTTCAGATTTTCTCATTTCATCTCTTTCTCCTATTTCTCCTTCAAATTTTCTGGTTCTTCTCTCAAATTTTTAAAAAATCTCCTCTCCTAATCCTCGTCTTTCTGTGATCCAACTTCCATCTCCACTTCCCTTACTCTGTTTTTCTCTCTGTTCTGCAGCCATGGCAAGCACGTCCTCTACACCAGGGGTGGCCCTAGGGTGGTGCAAGTGGCGCCACAGCACAGGGCCCCCGATTCTTGAAGGCCCAAAAAAAATTTTCTTTATATTATATATATATATATATATTAATATTATAAGAATTGTATATATACTGTAGCGTGCTAAATATTTGCACAAAAATGTATGTGGTGGAGTTGGCTTTCTAGCGCGTCTCCACTTAATAGAGGCACCCGAGTTTGATTCTTATTGAAAGCAAACTTCTAGAAAAACTTGATTATGAGCATTTGATTGATAATTTCTCTTCTAAAAATTCAAGAATATCAATTTTCAGACATTAGTATTGTATTAACTCTCGTAATAGTTTTAATCCTTCAAATAAATACAGCAAATACAATGTGAATAATTTTTGTATAGTCATGTATGTTTTTGTTGTTGCTTTTGTGTTTAATGCTATATAATCTAATTTGTTAATGACATTTGTGTTCAACTACTCTTTAATTTGTGATTGACAATTTTTTTTCCTATTAAACATAGATTGCTTATTGGAGTTAGCAAGGGACCTTATAGGGGCATAAGCAGCTTAATTTTGTACCAAACATACTAATATTTAAGTTTATCAAATGGAAACATTTAAATTTTTATGAATTTGATTTCTTATTGTCATTACACGTTTATTGATGGTGATTTTTAGTTATAAAAAAATTGTTTATGACATTAAGTTATGGCAAATTTTTATTTATAGTGTTTTTCATATTAAATTATGCGAGGCCCCAATTTAAATTTTGTATAGGACTCTCAAAATCTCAGGAACGGTCCTGCTCTACACCCCAAGAGAAGAAAAACACCAACCGTCCTCCCAAGCGAGGCCAGATCAAGCTTCAGATTTTTGAAAACTTGATCAAAGCACTGGCCTCCTCCATGACCTCCAAACCTGGAGCTCAGGGCAGAAACAGAGGTGAAGAAGGTGGTGGAGGAGGCTCTGCCTCTCAAACCCCACCACCAAGTGCCTACAACTCTGATGTCAATTCTGACATCTGATACACATGAACATGATCACATGTGATGTGCAGATTCTGGATTTCTCTGCTTCTTGCTTTGAAGCATTTCCATTCCTACTTATCTAAAAAGCTATGGAATTATGGTATGGTTAAAGTCAGATAAAAAAAGCTTCTGCTTTGTTGTTCATACATGTCTAGACTACAAACACAAAGTAAATTTCCTTTGGGTTTCGCAGGACCATAACCCATCTAAGCTTCTCTTGTATTTCAATGTCATATAGTTTGGTCTTGCTATAGTCAGTCAGTTTCATGTCTTGTGGGGGAAAAGAAAAGGACAACCAAAAAAAGGACCTCCTTCCAGTGTTGTTTTGGAAGAGGAAGTTTGTGCTTTTCTGGTGTTTTGGCTTTGTATCTTTGATTGCTTCATGTGTATTTGTTATATCAGATAGTATCATAGTGGTTATAAAAAATATATATATTTTTGGTATACGTTTTGTGGTTACTGAAGTTAAAATTAGGATTGCCACAGTAATAATGGGAGAGCATGCACGCAAGGTCCTAATTTCCAAACATTCCAAAAAAGTAGTTTCTCTTTTTATTTTTTTTACCACCGGATGTATATCATTATGCGTTTAAAGAGAGAAATGCGCCGCTTTTTTCAAAATGAATTTCAAAATAATATAATAGACTGGATCAGTGCATCTTTAGAATGAATCTCAGGTAAATGTGAATTCAGGGCCATCAAATTATGTTTCATCAAAACCTTTTGTTTAATGCAATTCGAATAAATATAGATGATAATGACAATTGACGAGGGACACATAGAGATAGACAGATAGAGGGAGTTACAATAATGAAAGGCGAAGTTGGATTTGTAGCATTTGGCTGAGGAAACTTTTATATACAAAAAGTGTCCCATGGAAGATGGCGGCGAAAAACGCGTGCCACTAAAATACACTTTCTTTTTCAATGAATTTAAAAATCATAGCATCAAGGATTTGAACAAGAAGCAATTAGGTTACACAATTTACTTTGTAAAAGAGAGAGAAAATGACAAAAAACAAGAACAATGTAGGGCCTGTATATGCTCAATTTGTAACTCTTTCTTTGGGTCAAGTCTGTTGGTACTTCTTCTATCCATTCGAGTCGTTCTATGATGAGGATGGCATATATGAACGATATAATTCATCTGAATAGTAATTTCACTTGAGTTTAATGAAATAATCCTGTGGCTAATATGAAGGGTCCATATATAACACTCTCATTATAGAATTTTGCCTATCCATAATGCTTCTCACTATATCTTTGTTTAACAAAAAGGACCAAGAACAAAGTCGGGACACATGCCATGCTATGTTTGTTGTATTTGCAATTTGTTTTTAACTCAATACTTAGGTGATTCAGTTATTAAACTAGATGGTTTCTTTTGCCCGTTTATATATTGCGAAACGATTAATCTAAACCATTGATTTAACTTAATTTTCGTAAGAATGAGATTAACGACATTACAAATATTTGTCTTAATATATAAATCTGGTTAGATAAACATTACTTAAAAGTACACATAAAAGTCATGTATACAAATTAAACCAGGCCATGGACCACTGTTTTTGCTCAAGTGCTCCTGGTCTTTGGGGGACCCAAAATTAAACAAGAGCACCGACCATAGGACCCCTGCCTGCCCCTCCCCCCACCACATCCCCAACAAATATAGTGAGCACTCTGTATTTGGCATATTCCCCCAAGAAATTGATCCTTGCTGGCTTTACTCGGTTTGGACAGTGTGGATGGGGATTGCAATGCGACCAAGGACATGGGACCCAACACAATGGCTGCACTACATGACTAGTCATTAGGATCTTCAAAGCCGCCTCGCAGTACAATGGATTCCTAAATAAAAAAATAGGGAGAATTAAAAAAAAAGATACCTACCTTTAATTATTATGTGACGTACTTACATTTGATTATTACTTCTTTTTCTTCTTGAATTCTAATTGTACGTAACATAATTATACATAAGAACTAAAAAATTTGAGGTCCGGTGATTATCTAACAAAACATCAGAATCTTTTTTTCCTATCAGTGATCATGAGAACAATTCTCGTTTCCGCTTCTTTGTATATTTGCAGACTGCAAAAATGGGATGTGTTTTAAATTTGTCTCAATATATGGACGTGTTTTTTTTTCATATGCGAATGTAAATTTGATATACATTGTTGGCTCATTAGGAGGTAGGAATATTGTTGAACATACCTAGTATTATGAATTTACGAGGCAATTTCATGGAAGCTGATCATACCTAACGTGCGTAATGTTGTGAGTTATATGGGAGGTCTTATATATTAGTCATCAATTCATGCACGGTAACATTGAGCTTAATCAAGCTTATGACTTGTGTGCATTGACTTGGGTGAAAGCCTGCGCTGTGATTTTGTATGTGAGACTTTTACATAGGCATAGTCTTGTTGTGCAGTGCAATCCCCATCCAGGTGCAGACGACAATCCAAGACCTGTTAGGTGGGGCAATGAGCGCAACTTGCTGTGGTGTTCACATCAAGGACTTTAAATTTGTAAAATCCAAGTTTAAGAAAAAAGAAAAAGAAAAGTGACTTGGATATATGAATGGAAGACTAGGAGACCAAGTCTGAGATCCGTTCTTATCCCCAGAATCGAAGGGTAAAGTTGGCATTTGAGGGAAAAATTTGAAGGGTGTGATTAGCAATTTGGGGGGTTTCAATGAAGAATTTCCCCTTGTGTTTTTTACTATAAATAATGTCTTCCCCCACCCCTCCCGGTTGTATCATTGCTTTTGTTTCAAGAGGCAGAGGCTCTGCTTCTTCTCTGTTTCTCTACAGAGTCTTGCTTGTTCCCTTTTCCAAATCCTAGTTCAGATTTTTTTCATTTTATCTCCTTCACCTCATCCTTCTCATTAAAATCTTCTGCTTCTCCCAGAATCTCCTCTTCTTCTTATTCTTCTTCTTCTCCACCACCTCCTCCTCCTCCTCTTTCAGTGATTCAAATTCCATCTTCACTTCCCTTTACTCTTTTTTCTCTCTGCTCTGCAGCCATGGCAACCGCTTCTCCGGCATCCAAAGAGAAGGAAAACACAAACCTTCCTCCAAAGAGAGGCCTCATCAAGCGTCAGATCTTTGAAAACTTGGTCAAAGTGGTGGTTAACATGGCCTCCAAACCCGGAGCTCAGGGGAAAAATAGAGGAGAAAATGGTGGTGAAAGCTCTGCCTCTCAAACCGCACCACCAAGTGCCTACAACTCTGATGGCAACTCTGATGCCTGATAGACATGATCAGATGGCTAGATGGGTCATCACCTACTTGGTGAATTGATGAGAAATTGACTGGATTTCTCTGATTCATGCTTCTATGAAGCTATAGACTTTTGGTATTTTGAGTCAGGTCAAAGCCTCTGCTTTGTTTTTTCTGTAGATGGCTTGACTAGAAAGTATTGTTGTTTGGGTTTTAGATGTAGAAATCCAGCATGGGTTATGTGATAATTATTTTTCCTGTAAAACTCAAATTTTTGGAAAGTTTTGCAGGACCATAACCCATCTAAGCTTATCTTTTATTTCAGTGTCTTGTACTTTGGTCTTGCTGTAGTCAGTTCATGTCTTGTGAGGGAAAAGAAGAAAAAAAAGAAAAAAAAGAACCTCTTCCAGTGTTGTTTCTGAGAGTTTTAGAGGGGAGACATATTTGGAAGAGTTGGTTTGTGCATTTTTTAATTGTATTTTGGGTTTGTATCTTTGGTTGCTTTATGTGTTGTTGTTAGGGGTGGGCATCAAAACCGAAATACCGAAACTGTCCCGAAACCGTGTCAAACCGTGCCAATCTCGTGCCGTCCCGTTTGGTGTTGAAGTGTAAACGGGATGATACCGTGTCATCCCGTTACTGTTTGGCACGACACCGGTTCCAAATTTGTGATTCCGTTTGGTGTCATACCGTACCGAACAGTACTAGGTTAATAAAAAAAAATCCCAATTTCAGATTTTAGTTCATCCTTTCCCATGAACATTCGACTTGCTTTGTTTCCTCCGTCCTCTCTATCTCTATTCTTCTCTTCTCTTCTCCTTTCTCTATCATCGATTAGAAGCCATAATTCCCAAATCCTCCACCATCAATCGATCTCATCTTCTTCTTCTTCTTCTCCTCCTCCTCCTCCTCCTCTATCTCTCTCTCTCTCTCCCTGTTCTTCTCCTCTCTCTCTCTGTTCCCTAATTCCCAAAATCCCCTTCGATTTCAATTGGATCCTCTTACTTTCGATTTTGATCTAACATTCGAGCTTCTGCTGGTGGTTGAGGCTGCCATATTTATTTGCTTCATCATTGACAGGACTTTTCTTATCTCCTCGAACCGCTTATTTTGGCGACTATTCATAGGTGTTATGCGTTGGGTCTTGGCTAGTTTTCAACATAAACTACATCATGGGATTGGATACAAAAGCATTGATTTTGGTTTGTGCCAGCAAGAGGGTATTGTTTGCTTTTCTGATTTTTGGAAATTGGAGGTTTCAGTTCAATTGCCAAAGTTTTTCTAGCACGGTGGTAAGATTTTTCAATTCTTGCCGTTGATTGGAAAAGGTTTTAGTTAGACTTGTTGGTCCAGTCCCCATTTTTGCTCTGTTTCTTGTATATTTATGGGGGATTGGAAGTCTATGAATCCGGAAATGGAAGGAGAAGACGACTTAATTGCTGCAGCGAAAAACATCTAGATATTTGGTTTTGTACAGTATCAAAAATGATACCGAATCATACCGGTCCCGTTTAGGGCCGGTATGATTCGAACGTTTTTTGAAAACCCCTCATCCCGTCCCGTTCCATACCGATCCTTCTATTCGGGATTGACACCGGGATGACCTTCATCCCGTGTCATCCCGTACCGTGCCCACCCCTAGTTGTTGTTATATCATATGGTGGTTATAAATATTATGTTTTGCACTATGCATTTTGTTGTTACTGAACCAAGCACTGTTAAATTTGGCTTTTTATCTTTGATTGCTATTTTTTATTTATTTTATATAAGCGATATTATAAGAGGGGGACTCGAATTCCAGCGCATAGATAAAATTCTTAATCACTTAAATTATAAATTCTTTGCCTTTTTTTTTGGCTAACCTTAAGTGTTGACTGTAGTGTTGAGAATGAACTTTATCATAATATAATAACATGGGTTTTTACCAGAAAAACAATAACATGGGCTGCCATGCCAGAAATTTTTGTTGTTTCTTCCCTAAACGTTTCAAGTGGCTCAAATTTTTCCATCTGCAATTCAGCAAGGTTGAAAAACAACATAGCATTATCTTTTGGGACCGTCCATACTGTACTGAAAATAGCATTATCTTTGATCCAGAGAGGAGGGAGACCTGAAGAATCCAACCCAAATTCTAAGTTATGGAAAACTTCAAAAAAAGATGTTGGACCTTTGACATGTCGTAGTTGGTCAAGGATGTTCAGATTTAAGTTTATATTGTATTGTTGAAGGTCTTTGTGTATGGTATACTCTTTAGGTTAGGTAGGGATTATTTGTATTGACAAATGGTGGTCAGTAATGGATATTTCTACAAACATGGAATAAAAAATATGATAGAAAAATATATTATTCATTGCAGTTGATGAAGAAACACTAATTCAATCTAAAATCTTTGGTTCTGTAACAAAAAGAGAGATGAAAATAGTGGTTACACAAATATTAGATGCATAAAACAGGCACAAACTGAGGAGCATCATTGTGTTGCTATGTGCAATACGTAAACTGCTATAGTCATAGATGAGAGGATGCTGCTTTGGCGGCTGGCCCCTTGCTTTGCAAATTCCTACAAGTAAACTGTTGTATACAAATGTAGCTGTGGATGGTCGGCAACTTCTAGAAGAAGAAAAAGGTATAATTCTTTTATGGCATGTTTGAGCTGGATTTGAGACATCTTCCACAATTGGAAAAAAAGTGGTTTTAGTTATTGGGAGGGGGATTAGAGACGGGAGTGGATCTCTTGTCCCCAAAATTGATGTCATCTTCTGTCTCTTTCCTATTTACTTGACATGTGTCAACTCACTTAAAAGAAAATTAACACTGTTAAGTTATATTTTTAAATATAAAAATAAGAACAAAAAATCACAAAACAGCATTTAGCAAGAAAGCGGAAACGTCACCCACCCGTAAGAACGAGTTCAGATCTTCTGTCCATGCTTTTGTGTGTCTCTTCTTGTTCATGCCTTAATTTTGTGACATATGACATCCCACTTAACCCTATCATAACAGTGTTAGATTTTAATAAAATTAAAACTAATAAAAACTAGTATTTGAGGAAAATCAAAAGAACCAGACCCACCACCAAAACCCTCACCCACCCCACCCCACTGCCGGCGGCGACCCCTCTCCTTCCCACCACCCACCAAGCCGACGACAACCCCTCTCCTTCACTGGTCACATCTGTAATTCTTTCATCTTTTACTTCTTTTTAAATTTTTTTTTTAAAATCTTAAAATGAAACGAAAAGCATCGAAATGATACACAGCTATCTAGCTCCATCTCTTCGGAAATTAGCAGGTAGCTTTCCCTCAAATTCTCTCAAATTTTCCCAATTCTCTTTCATTCAACTCCACCTCGACAAATCCGAATTTGAAGGCTCTATCAGAGCCTAATTCAAGCTCTGATACCTGTATTAAGGCGACCACAACTCCATTGATGAAGGGTCCTCTTCTTCTTCAACTCCATGAAGTTAGTGACTTCTCAAAACCCAGAAACAAGAAGACCCACAACAATGCCAAAGCTGAAAAGCCAGATACTGCTGGTTGGCATCATTGCCGAGAAAGCAATCAAGCAAATTGTCCAGAGCATTGAAAGGCTTGGACCAAAACATATAAAACCCAAAAAGGTTTTAGGGAATTTAGAATTTGGGATTCCTTGGATGGACTTAGGAAAAAAGACAAAATCGGATGAAACCCATAAAGATTTTGGGGAGTTTGAAATTGGTGGTTGCTTCTAAAGACTTGGAAAAGTTTCAGATTCGAGAGGTTTTCGTCGGTTGGGTGGGTGGTGGGAAGGAGAGGGGTCACCGCCGACAGGTGGGGGTGGCTAACGGGATTGGGTGGGTGGCGGTTTTGGTGGTGGGTCTGGTTCTTTTGATTTTCCTCAAATTTATTAGTTTTAATTTTATTAAAATCAAACACTGTTATGTTAGGGTTAAGTGAGATGCCACATGTCACAAAATTAAGGCATAGACAAGAAGAGACATACAAAAGCATGGACAGAAGATCTGAACTCCGTAAGAACCATATACAGCAACCACCGATCACAACCACCCTACCCAAACAACCACCTCCCACAACCACCCAACCGATGGCAAACCGCACTTCCCTCACGGCTCAAATATTGGTCTCTCAATGACTCGGAGTCGCTGGAGAATGGGAGCTTTGGTGGAGGAGAAGGGACAACACAAGACAATTGACAAAATCTACATTTTCTATTCGCAAAAATGAAAATTCTAGAATTGTTTGCCGCTTTGCTTCACTTCACAACATGTGATCAAAATGCACTATTTAAACCTATGTTAGCTCATATCCACATTACCACAATCTCATTAATTCCACCTAATTAATTAGTCTAGCTCTGATTCCCTGTCTGTTAAGGATCATGATTTTGAAGATGGGTGGGGATGAGTAACGGGAATTTTGGTATTTGATTTCAATGGGCTTGTGGGGTTGAATTTGGAGGAGAAATGTAATGCTACGGCCAGCGTCATCTAGATCTTTGTCGACCATGATTGAAAGTTGAGGATTGCCGCTGCAGATCCATTGGTGCTTCAAAGAGGGAGAGAGAGAGAGAGAGAGAGAGAGAGAGAGAGAGAGAGAGAGAGAGAGAGAGAGAGAGAGAGAGAGAGATTTGGGTAGAAGTGAGGAGGGGAGGGGCTGCCGCCGATGGCTTGTTAGGTGGCTGTCGGGGTTGGGTGATGAAGGACCTAAGTTCTTGTTTTTTTCTTTTGAGTTTCAGTTTTTAGTTTTTAATTTTTTTTAAGCTGACAGTGTTAAACTTCTGTTAAGTTGGTGGACATGTGTCAAGCAGATAAGAAGAGGACACGGAGGGAACACCAATTTTGGGGACATGCGATCCACTCCCATTAGAGACATCTTCCACAATTGGAAAGAGAAATGCCGTTAGATCCAAAGTGAGTTGGTAAGTATTACTATTAGAGCATCTTCAATGGAAGATGTAAATTTAGAGCCACTTTTACATCCCAATTTATATATATAGAGAGAAATGTAAATTTGGTTTTTGCTTCAATAAGAGGATGTGAAATTGGATGTGTAAATTTTGAATTTGATATTTTTGTGTCTGTTAAATATATATTTAAGATTAGCCTCATTTTAAAGATCGGATTGGCAAGGGACTTGTAGCTCAAGTGGTAGCATTTATTCCTGCACCAAAGGTCATAGGTTTGATTACCCCTCCCCAATATCGCTTGTTTTTAAATAAATAAAAAATCGGATTGAAATCTTTCTAATGGGTTGTTGTAAAAAGATAATGGAGTCATAATAAATTAGTAAGATGGGTCAATCTTCCATGAGCAATTGCTACACACACCAAATTTATTTACCAAATTTTATTCCCCAAATGATGATGTGTCTATCATTTATTTTAAGTTTAAGTTTATCCTAGACCTTATTTAATTTTAACAAATTAGACTAAGGGTTTGTTTGGAAGTGATTCTGGGAGGATTTGAATCACTTATGGAGAGAAGCACCTCCCACGTGCTTCTTCATATAATCACTTTAACTTTAAGTGATTTTAAGCGATTGTGGGAAGAAGTACATCTTACATGCTTTTCCATAGAAATTGGTTATTGTCCCATTCAAAATCACTCCCAAACGAGCCCTCTATGTACAAACACACTATTTGGTGAATATACATGGTGAAAAAGTTGCTGCCTTTAATAGTATTCCAAGTATGAGCAATTTTGCTCACTGCATTCAAGAGCACCATTTTTTTTAGTACACCATTACCTCATTACTTATCATATACCACGAATTACCCATATTAAATATAATTAATATTGCCAATGAGGGTTGGTTGAGTTGATAATGATTGTTCTTGGTGAGTAATATGTAAAAACCAAAAAAATGACTCAAAGAGGCATTGGTATGCCATGACCTTGGGATGGTGTAGCCTCCCCTCCCCTTAAACTTTTTTACCAATATATATATATAATTAACATTTTCTTAAAGGTACAACCTTATATGGTATTGATGCTTAATCATAATGTAATATGTAACCTATGATGAGTGAAACGTTAATGATGCAAAATGGTTAAAATGGTGCACAAAACTGAAGTGGGTGTAGGAAATATGTGTTTAATTGTTTTTTTAGTACAATTGATAGTTTAAACTACATAGGAGGGAGATTTCTCACACACACACACACAACTATAACTCTGTGGGAATTTGAACATGAGATTTTTGATATGCAAATCAAGACCCTTTTTCCACTGGGCTAGACACCATTGGCAAATGTTTAATTGTTGTTGTAAACCTTAATCTTCCTTACAAATGAACATAATAAAGGCACCAAATCCAACTTCTCTAATGAGTAAAGCACCATGAATACGGTCTTATCAGTTATCTGTGTTTATCTATTTCACCACGTGACCTAATCACGCAACGACAAAATAAGAATAGCCCATTTCCATTGAATTGTCTTATTGAAGGCTTTTGGTTTGTAATAATCAATAGAAGCTTCCATGTTTTGGATCCTATTGGATTGTAAACATTATGACTTAATTGAAATTGAGATGGGTTTGGGCCTGAATATTGGACCAGAAGAATAAGCCACTGGGCCTATTTAACATGGCTCAAACTGAAACGACAAAGCGCTTTAGGGCTTCACATTTGGCGGGAAAGGACAAGGAAGACGAAGGAAACGCTTGTGCACTTCTCAGAGTGAAAATGGCGAACAAGCTCATCAACCAGATGGGCCTCCCCAAATCCATCGCCAACGTTTTCGCAGCTCGTAACATCACCACTGCCAAGGTAACATTTTATTCAAATTGCAAACAAATTTATGTTTTTTTTAATAATTAGTTTCTAAATTGTCTTTTTTTTGTTTGTTAAATGCAAATTGGTTTTCAGGAAGCTTTGTCTTTAACCGAATTCGAGTTAATGGAGGTGTTAGATGTGAGTTTAGCAGATGTCACGTCTGCAATAGCTCGTATCAGCGAAATTACATGTCCACCCTATCAAACTGTGATCATCAAAACCCTAATTTATTTTTAAATTTCAGAATTTTTTTAAAGTTTATTTAATTGGGTGTGTTTCTGATATGCTGTGGCATTAGCGGTGTTTGATTAGGCGTTAACTCTAATGGAGCAAAGGGTTCAAAAGGAGCACATGGGTGGCCACCTCCCCACCCGCCTCAAAGGGCTAGACAATGCCTTATGTGGTGGTATTCCATTTGGGGTTTTGACTGAGCTGGTTGGTCCTGCTGGCATTGGCAAAACTCAGGTATAATTCTTGTTCTTTCATCTATCTGATCATCATCTGTCAATCATTTATATTTGTATGTATCTTTTTTGGTAACATATTTGTATGTATCTTTGCATCTGTTTGAATGAATATTTCGATTGCAGCTTTGCCTCAAGCTCGCATTGTTGGCCTCGTTGCCGACAGCTTATGGAGGTTTAGGCGGTCGTGTAATATACATTGATGTAGAATCTAAATTCAGTTCAAAAAGGTAATTAAAGCGTTTTATAACATCCATTATCAGCTCTTTTGTGACAAAATTTTGCCTGCTGTGTTCGTCAAAGAAACCGGAGATGTTTAAGTTTTCTGATTTGTTACTCTCTTAGGATGATAGAAATGGGATCGAAGAGTTTTCCAGATATATTTCACACGAAAGGAATGGCCCAAGAGGTAATGTAGATTGAAATTTATTACTCTCTCGAACAAGTTTTAATGAGAATCATGTTTGCTTAATGACAGTTTTCTTCTGTCTGCATTTCAGATGGCAGGTAGGATCCTTGTTTTGCAGCCGGCATCACTTTCTGAATTCACTGAGAGGTATTGGTCAAATTAAAATTTCATTTTTCCTATCCCTAGTAAGTTTGTTAGTCCTGGCATGGAGGGAACTTGGAGGTACCCAAGCATTGGAAAAAAGTGCTTTGGACTTTTGAGATACCGCTAAATGCTTAAGCATGAGTTGTGCAGATAATGTCTACTTATTAAGATGAGGTTTACATGAGTTAAGTCAATTCGTTCCAGTTTGCAACAACTCAAGATTTCACTCCTTCAAAACCAAGTGAAGCTGCTAATCATCGATAGCATGGCTGCTCTTGTTTCGGGGTAAGTTCAGATTTCTCTGTTATGCTTGTTACCTGTTCTGGATATCCAGAGTCTGATCAAGTTGTGGTCCTATATAATTAGAATTAGGCCATATCTTATCATTTACATATATAACCTTGTTTTACATATAACCTTGTTAGAAGGGCCATATATGAGTTGAATTACCTTTCTGAATAATCAAATATGCTTCCTTACTTTATCAACTGTTTATAGGATGATTTGAGAACCCATTCATTCATCAACATGTTTGACATCCCTGTCTAGGTACTAGGCAAGGGATAAGATTGGTGTATATTGTCATATGTCTATTAGATTGTCAAAATATGGTTTGTGTATTTCGTATGATATTTGTTTTCCTTTATCCTTACTTCTTTAGTTCAGCAAGATGAATCCTTTTATTTCATTATTTTGTGTACATTAGGCACGTCTTCTCATAGAATGGTCATATTTAATGATTATCCAGTTTTCTTGTAGTTAAGAAATGCTGATATTTTTTTTCCAGGGAATATGGACAGGGACCTGCCAGGCAACATTTATTGGGCTGGCATATTTCCTTTATTAAGTGAGAATCATAGACTATTGAAACTTTATTGGTGTTGGTGATTGTATCTTTCTGCTGGTGATAAAGCTCCTTTTCTCTCTTTAACATATTCAGGTCACTTGCTGAATTTTCACGAATCCCTGTTGTTGTTACAAACCAAGTGAGGTCTCAAACTCGTGATGAAGCCTGCCAGTATTCTTTTCAAGGTAGGACAGTATTGTCAGATTGTGATATCCTCGGTATGGGTTATGAATGCAATATATTTTATTTGTGCAGGGCAGAGCAGGGAAAAAGCAGTGGAGGATCATACAGGATACGATTCCCATCTTGTTGCTGCTTTGGGGATTCACTGGGCTCATGCTGTGACCATACGTCTAGTGCTGGATTCTAAATCTGGTTTGCCCAATATATGCTTTAGCTTGAAAAAATTTAAACTGTCATGAAGCAGACTCTTGCTGCTTAGCTATTCATATGAGGTATCTTTGCAAATCTAATTGTATGGATATGTTTCTTTCAGAATATCTGCAACTCTATTTCTTAGGTTTGTCAATAGGTAGAGTGTGTGTGCCCAGTTTTCTCTTCAATGCCTTCCAGAAGATTAACAGCAACAATTAATCCCTTTTTTTCATTTTGATTTATTTGAATTAGCAAGTTTGATGCGGATATCTTTTTAAAACCGATGTTTTTACTGTATATAATTGGAATTGAATGGTCATAACAGTTTATGGTTCCAGAGTTGGAGAAAATTTGTCCTTTCAATGAGATGATGACAATACTTGGAATCCAAAACTGTTTTCCCTTATTACTGATTACACACTTTGTTTTCTCTTGTAGGGAAGAGGTTCATCAAGCTGGCAAAGTCACCCATATCACCACCTCTTGCCTTCTCTTTCAACATAACATCATCTGGACTCTCATTGCTAAATGATGATGGAATAGAACTGACAGGACCAGAGATAAACACAATTCATTGTCAAGGTTTGTCACTGAGACTTCTTGTTGGATGAATCTGGAAATCCATATTACGTCAAAATTTATCAATTGTAGAGAATGGAGTACTTAGTAGCTAGTACCTATCCATTAGTTAATTTTTTGTTTATGTGATATCCCACTGAAAAAAGCCCTTAGTCAATTATAGTCAGGGTAATGCTCTCCACTTGCATGACTACGGAAATTGCCTTCTCACTTCGTTTGTATTACAAAATATTTAGGCTCAAGCTTGTTAGGAGTTTGCCTGCTTTCTTTTAGAGTGAATAATAATCTCATGTTGTAATGACAAAAATGCAGGACACAGTGACATAATTAATTTTGATGGGGAAAGATTTCAGTGAAAAATCAGAAAGAAAGATGCACAAATTTGCAGGCATGTGCAAGAAGAAGTGCAAGAAATTTAAAGGTCATGGCATTAGTGATTGTTTTGGATTTTCTGTCACCTTGTATGTAGAAAGATAGATATTCCTCAGAGTTAAGAGTTATAACCTCATAACCTGCATGGCTTCCCCACGCACGAAGCTAACCGTGAAAGAAAGATAAACCAAGATTTAGAACTTGCCAGTGGCCCTTTTTGTTTTAGCAGGTTTAGAGTTTGTTTTATCTTCTATTGTTGTATCCTCCTAGCTTCTTTCATGAGCAGGGTTTAAAATTAGGCTGATGATGAGAATGTTGGTTGGCTTATTTCTTGTGTATTGACCTGTATGTACATAACAAAGGCTCTGATGATCTAAATGCTTTCTAGTAATTCAAGTTTGTTGTTCCATTATGTACTCTTTAATATGGTTTGACCAAATTGGATGAAATATTTTGAGCTTATCACATAACTCAAAGAATCAAAACAGTTTATGATGCTAATTTAATTAATAATTTTACCTTGACACTCATATCATATGCTTATCACAATTCTATGATAAATTAAGAAGGAAAAGGAAGGGGCTGAAGAAAGGCTTGGGAACAATATTCTTATAGATCAGAATCCAAATACAGGTTGGTTTTCTAGCAAATACTAGGGACATGGTACCATCAATTTGTGTTGAGAGTTTTTTATTGGTGAAAATTAGAGCTTTCTTTTAAAGCAAGACAGTCATCTTTCACCCCATAAAAAAGCAAGTAAGAGAGTTGTAACTTCAGATGAGACCGAGCGGCATGAAATAGACTGTGCATCATGTAGCCCTGCAGTTGGAAGAGGCCTTGCAATGTTAATGTTTGCCTATAGGCTATAAAGTGTGGCAGCAAAAGAGATTTAGACCTATCCTGTGTCTGCCACCAATGTGATATTTCTAGGCCCATCACATAATACTAGCAAGTTTTCCTTTACGACCCTGCCAAAAATTGAAAAAAACATTTTAGAGACAAATTCAAGAACTTAGGTATTGTATTAATAAATAAATGTATTTGTTTTTACACCATTACTTTCTGAGTCAGGCCGCGACTCATAGTCTTGTCTTGTTAAATCATCGGCCTGACTCGAAAAAGTTATGGTGTAATCAATGTTATAATATGAATTGATTTATAACACCACATGACGCTATGACAGTCACGCCAAAGAGTTTTCCATTTTAGGGCCCATCACACAAGTAGCAAATCATCAAAGGATCTATTTGTTGGTTTTCGTCCAAAAAATTTTATTTACCAAATGAAGTACTCTATATAATTGGCTATTAGCCAAAACAATGTCAAAACTTGTGAAATGGTCTTTTGATCCACCGTAATAATTTTTCACCTCTGCCGACTACCGAATCTGTTATCTAATGCATCTTTATGCTTAAGTGGAATAAATGATGGGAATGTGCCCCATATTGTCTGTAAATTCTTTTGATTTATATAGAATAGAAAGTAACAATAAAGTAGGGTTTGCTTGATAGCAATAGGCAGTTGATGAAGCAAGGGATAAAAATAAGATATGTGGGGTTAAGTCTGGTGGTAGGTAGGCTGGTTTTGATATAAACCTTTGCACATGCTGCAGTTGCATATCCAATTTTTCTAAAGAAAATATATTTAGATCACCCAATCATCTTTAACTTACAAAAAGGAAAAGAGAGCAGCATCACTTTTTTTAAAATCCTCTGACAAAAGGGTGGAAAATTATTAGAGGGGCCAGTGCATTCTTAAACTTGGATTTAATTTAATACTAAGTTTAATTAAGAAAACAGTTTAAGGAAAATAAATTGAAAGTATAAGAACATACCAGACATGTGCTTAAAGACAAATTGTTCCACTTTGGGCTTGAAGTTTGATTCTTGCTCTGCAAAATTGATTTTTGTTACAGCATGAATCTGATTGTTTCTCCTCCTGAAAATTTTCTTTTTTCTTCATTTGAATAAAAACTTATGTGAGTCTTGAATATTGATTCTGATGTTGTTATAAAAGCTCTTGTTGGTGTGACTTGGGACTATTTCTGTCCTTTTTGGTGATGTTATTGTGTTGCCTTTTGTGAATGGAGTTTAGGTGAGAGAGCCATTATTTAAGCCTCCATGTAACCAATATAAATATATCTTCGAATGACCACTAGTATGGTTATTTGGAGCAATTGCTCTCCTAGGCAAAGTATTAGGTTCGAGTTCTATCATTCGTATATTGTGTACGAGTTTAGTATATTATCGCATCTCTCAATAAGAAATGTGATATCTTTTGGTTTTTTTTGTTGTTGTATGAAAATATAAATGATATTGTGTTTAAACAAGTGGAAGGCTAAGATTGGTTTGGATATTATGGATCATTATGGATCATTAACATGCAAGGCCTTCTCACACACAGCACCAACCAGTACTATATATCTTTTAAAATAATCTTAGCTAGTAATTTTTTTTTGTCAAATAATCTTAGCTAGTATAGATCAGATCTTTAACAAGAATTTCTTAGCATGCACTCCATCAAGATTCAAATTGAAAACAACTTACTCTTTTTTTTTTATATAAATTCTTTCTAGGAACCAAGGGAAAGGTGCTTTTATATTATAACAACTATACATATAAAAGCATAAAGAATTTTTTTTTAAAAAAAACTGTAAACTGTTGTATTGCTTGTTCATAGCCTAAAAGGGCATAAAGTACTCCATAGTCTTCTGTATTTGTTTCTTTAAACAAGGAAAAATACTGAGAAGATGCCAAACCTTGGACTGGATTTTAAGGTTTCCTCCCTTTCTTTCTTGTTCAGCCTTTTCTTATATGATTTCTTTGGACACATTGGAGACAAGCTCCCTCCCTCTCTCTCTCTCTCTCTCTCTCTCTCATATATTTATATGCATGTTGTTTGTAGGGCTGTTTTCTTTTTAGGGTGTAATTTTTGAAATGTGAATCATCCATTGAAGCAGCCGCAGCCTGACTTTAACAAATAAACAATGCAAAATTGCTTTTTCAAAACCTTGTCTGATATGCCCTGTGGACCTGATTAACTTTTAAGCATAGATACAACAAAACCTCATTAAAAACAAATAAGTCTTGATTATAATAATTTAAATAATTTTGGCATCTTAATCTCCTCGAAATGTTATGCTTTTGTACTATTTTTATAATCTGATGTTTGTCCCATTTAGGTATATTTTTATAATCCATTAGTGCACTGTATCTGTCTGGTGTCCATGATCAATAAATTAGTACGATTTTATCACTAATTTTATGCATTTCTTTAATGTAACATTTGTTGTATTTCTAGGTTGAAATCTTGTATACATTAAAGTTAATAGTGTAACCAGGTGTAGTGCCTCCCCAATGCTTCCATTCCAAGAGACAATACTGATCTCTTCCAGGTACATATTTGATAGTTTTCTCTTATCTTTTGGAAATTACAAACTTGATACCTAAGTTTCCTCTCGATGATTGCCATTAATTTAGTCTTTTCAAGTACAATTATGTTTTTTCTTTTAATATCTGTGATAATTATTTTGTTGTTGTTTCATATAATATTTATATACTCAAGGAGGTGCACCATCGCTGGTAAAAGACATGGAGATGCTGTAAATTGCCGTTCTGGTTATGCCCATAAAGTGTTTGACGAAATGCCTCAAAAAGACTTCAGTAGAGAGAGTTTTTTCTGCTATAAATATTGTGAAACCATTGTGTAACAAAATGGGAATCAATGATTGAGTGATAGCTCAGTTGTTTACATTGGAAAAAAAATGTTTTTTGCTTGCATTAGTAATGAAAATATAATGCGATGTTTTCATTATATAAAACATTGTCGACAACAATTGTAGCTTGATTGTAATTTTTTTTTCCATGAATTATGAATGACATTAGCCCCTCCCTTGAAAATTCATGGATTTGCCACTGTTCATGGAGATTCAAATTTGAGACCACTAGTCTGCAAGTAAATGTTCTTTTGCATTGAGGTGGACCCTGTTGGATTAATTAACTCTTAATTTAGTGATATCTTTCTTCACAATATTGGAAGAGTTGTCAAATTCGACTCCCCATTCTCGTTGATAAATTAAAATAATAATATAAAACATACTTTTAGCAAAGAAAAAGAGTGAATTCAAAGAAAGAAAGGAGATAGTACAACTTGGTTACCAAACAAGCAGGAAAATAGGGAGGTGAAATACAAAATACATGGTGTTCGCACGATAATAACGTCCGGATGTCTGCATTGGAGAATTTATATATATATATATATGTCAATGCAGAATGAATCAGAAGGTCAGAAGTTATACGTATAAATCCTCATTTTTTTTTAGAACAGGTTTTATGTCGGCTTCATAATGTCCAATGATCTTTCCTTCACTTTATTTCTGGGACAAGAACATTTTTATAAATTAAAACAAAAGTATGATCCATTTAGTGTTCTTGCTGTTCCATGTCTGGTGTGAATCCTGTGATTCATGTCAAATGACTCAAATGCTTTTTAGTTTTGTATGAAACTTGAAAGCAATTGTTATGTGGGAGCTAAAATCAATCATTTTATGATTAATTGAGTTGTTGCCCAAACTAAGTTAAAAAGAGTGCATATAAGCCCAGAAACAACAGTGAAACAGAAAGGGCAAATGAGTAATTTAACGTATTGGATATTTTCCATTTATGTATTATTCTATGTTTGGAATTATTTTATTATTTTATGTCTCCTCCTCCTCACCATCTCCAAACTAATGAATAATTGCTGGTGAAGACTGAGAAAAACCATTATAAAAGCCAAATTAAAATAATAATAAAATAAATAAAAGTAGGAAGTTGACAAATCATTTTCATTGGCTAAAAACGAAAGATCCTCTAAAATATTGAGATAAGGGCTTTCCATGAATGGATATGGAGCGTCCACGTCTCCCTACCCTAGGCCTAAACCTCGTACACCTCTTGCAGAGACAATATACCCACCCAAAAGGAAAAGGTCAAAACCCTACGTATTATTTTCCCTTATTATATTGTTTGTTCCAATTAATACACCTATAAAATATTGCTATTTTGACAAGCCACCTTGTAGGTTAGTGCATTATCGCGAACCTTGCTCATCTTACGTTGTGCTTTGAATAACTTTTTTTTTTCTTATGGTTGTTGGGTTACGTGGTTTATGTTAGTAATAGTCGTTCACGTGCTCGTGAATAATTATTAAACGTTGGTAGTTGTAGGTCTTAAGATGGACTTTAAGAAGATCTAAAGCTATTGTTCTTGGTATAAAAATGGATCCATATCTTGGCATCAATCCAATGGATTAGAACATTGTTTATGTATGATATTATTTGTTCACAACACTTAACTACAAACTTGTGACTTTTGATACATGGTTTCATGTGAGACCGACACAATGAGCGATCAAGCACATTGATTACAGCAAGAACAATCACAAATTTCAATTGTTTACAATACAAGTTTTTTAGAATATGCATTCGACATATGTGCAAAAATAATAATTAAATCTTTAGAATTAAAATAAACGAAAATGGTTTGGCATTTGCTTTACCAATCCTAGAGAAATCGGGGGAAGAGAGGAGGGATTTCTTTTAATTTGATTAGATTTTTATTTATTTATTAAAATACAAGTGATAGTCTAAAAACTACAAGAAAATGAGAGGGTTCACACACACATGATTAAGGTGTCATGGAGTTTCGAACATGAAACTACTGATCTGTAAATCAAGACTCTTTTTCACTAGGTTAGACCCCATTAATTTGATTATGTTATTTTTAGTAGCGAAAGATGAGGAATTTGAAGATTGGAAACCTATGAAATGAAATGAACACAATCATCCAATAATCTTCTTTATTTGACTAATGTCTAAATGAGCTGGAAAATCCAATGTTGAGAGAGCTTTTTCTTGATATGAAATAAAAAGAAGTTTCCCATAACTTTAGCTTCACTTTAATGATAGTACAGATTTTGCCTCCCAGCTCTTCCTCTTCAAAGATCAATCATTTCAGAAAAAAAATATCCTATGTTTCCCTAGCCACGCCGACCGTCGGATTAGATCAGACGGTGGAGATCGCTGCAAAAAAGGGAAACACGTGGCAGACGGGGAGTGGTGAGACTACGGAATTTGGGTACAGCGTTGAACTGAATTGGATGTATTAGGGCAACCGGCTCTAGCCGGTAGAAAAGTCGCAATCATGGTGGTGTGGAAGTGGTTGATCGAAGTTACTAGAATTAGAAATTAAGTTTACGAAATTTTTAACTTTTAAGGTAAGACGATTACCTTAATGGGAAGGTACTTCTAATTGTTTGACTCCAAAAAAAAAAGTATTTTTATTCTCTCACTCTCACTCATTTTGTTTTTGTTCTTACTTTATTTATTGCTTATTTTGTATCTTTCTATTGCCACATTTATTGTAAGTTATATTTTTTTTAGTAAGCGATAGTCTAACAAGACATGAGGGAGATTTCTCATACACATACAAATCATGTCATGGGGGAGATTTCTAATAATGAATCATTTGCTTGATACATGCAAAGTTCACGGTCTAGTTCTTCAGCATGAGCGCCAGATAGAAAAGACCAGCTGAAATGACAGTTTGGTCACTCCACACGTGATGCAAACCGGTCGTTCTTCAGTGGCAGGATCTTCTCAACCGCGCAAATCACTGAAGTGCATTTACTGTGATGGGGATGGACATACGAAAGAACGATGCTACTTCATAGTTGGTTTCCCTATGGGCCATAAATGGCATGGAAAAAATGTCAAGCCCAGAAACCAACGTTCCGGCTCAATTGCTCACAACGTTGAAATTCCTTAATCACCAACCAAACACACTGTCACTGCCAAGGCAACCACCACTGATGGCCCAACCTTCACCACCGAGGAGTACAATGAACTTCTTGCTATGCTTCACTATAAATATTCTAGACATGCCTTTTCGGGTGGACAATTTGGACTAGGGTGTCAGGATATAAGGGTGGGTCTGATCATGTGGTCAATCAAATGGGCGGTGTAATTGGTCATATTGTGAAATGTTGGGTATCAAATTGATGAAATTGAAACCTCAAGGCCCACATTGATACACACCTTAAATCTCGATGGTGTGAAATATCGTTAGTCCAAAAATATATATTTTTTGAAATTTTTTTTTTCGACACAAGTTATTAAACATAGACCTACCAAACCCATAAATTTGTGTAAAAGCATCAACTAGATTTTTCTTCTCATTTATTTTGGTATCCACATCACCAGTAAATGATAAGACTTGTTGAAATGTTTTTCTTTTCATTATTGGGAGGAAATTATGATTTCCACTTGGCCAGGCCATTCCTTGTTTCATCCACTTCCAATTATTACGTTTGTGGGAGTTCATAATTATCTTTTGTTTTTGTTGCTAAAAAGAATAATTTGATGAGAAATTGCAGCTTAATTAAGTTTCACAATGAAACAATATATATATATATATATATATATATATATATATATATATATATATATATATATATATATGCTTAACTAAAGCACTGCACAGAATCTGAGAAAAAGATACGCAAAGTGAACGACGATAGATTATTTTTATTGATTATGTAACTGCAACTACATTCCATAATAGCCAAGGAATCCAAGAATAGAGTTTGGACAGGCTTTTAGTTCACAAAAATTAAAATTGTGGATTAGGATATTCTGAAACCAGCTCTTATTTGATTAACCTAACCTGCCACATTTTTTTTTATACATGCGTTATTAGGAAATCTAGTGCAAGGATAAATGTTTTAAACCATTTGAACTACAACCCTATTGTAATGCCCCACATATTTTAATGGGAGCTTTAGTAATATACCCAAAATAGGGACTGAAACTATTTTTCTTTTAAAAAAAAACCTACATGGAATGCACTTTAGAAACATACCCAAAAATCATTTACTACATACAAAATGAGTGTTGAATTTCCTATAAATTACATGACTGCCACTAATTAACTTAAAGGAAGCCCAATACAAAAAAAAAAAAAAAAACTCAAAACAAGCCCAGCTCAGATTTTCTTTAAAAAAACACAAACTTAAGCCCCAAAAAAAAACACAAAAACCAAGGGCATGTCCCCACGAATAACCTCTACAAACCATATCGTACAAAAAACATTGTTAATACCATTTCATACAAAAAAAACATTGTTAATACCATTTCATACAAAAACATTGTTAATACCATTTCATACAAAAAAACACTGTTAATACCATTTCATTAAAAAAACAATGTTAATACCATTTCATACACAAAAAAACACTGTTAATACCATTTCATACAAAAAAACATTGCTAATACCATTTCATACAAAAAAAACATTGTTAATACCATTTCATACAAAAAACATTGTTAATACCATTTCATACAAAAAAAATATTTGTTAATACCATTTCATACAAAAAAACCCAAATGTCTTTGGTCTGCAAGTCAATACATTGTCAATACTATGTCATAAAAGATGCTACTAAATTCTCCACAAGCTCTGATTACCACCCAATAAAACAACATCCAAACTTACACAACTACATAGTACTTACATTATCAATGATAGACTCCATAAGAACATCTGACAATTTCAAGTCAGATTCCATCATTATGGCAATCACCATTTGCTTAACATGAAACCAAATAGAGGCCGCTTAATTTAAATATCGTGTCCGCGTTCATACAAGGTATCGAAAGTAAATACCCATAAAAACATAAATTTCCTCGGAGACTTAGACAATACAAAAGTAGTATAAGACTCACTTCTTCTTGCTTAATGAACCCCGTTTGTCTCAGATCATAGAGTCTAAATGCAACTGCAAGTAATTAACAAATAAGAAAGACACACACACAACATTTAGCTTTGCCTCTTATAGCAGTAAGACTTACAATCAATTTTATCATCTATAGGGGCATATGGATGGAAGACATTGAGTGCATGAACAAACTCATCAAATTCAATGACACCATTTTTCTTTTCATCAAAGAGATCAAAAACCTAGAAAAGCAAAATCCAGTTCGCGTAAGTAGGTGCAGGGAATTACATATATCATAGTCAAGTAGTTCAAGATGTTGGTATGAAGCATATACCCTGTCTAGGAAAGATTTTCACCATAGGGAGTCTTGAATAGTGCTAGTTGAAACTCTTCATGCAACATAATCATCATCCAAATAATTATTACAATGCATGAAACTAAAAAGAAATAGCACATTTCTTCATAATTGAATTTGGATGATTCAAAGAAATTTGGTTGGCCTTATGAATTGATCCGTCGTTGATAATTCAACTACTCATCTTTTTAAACAGCTCATACAATGCCTCCAACTCATTAACAGTAACTGCATCATGATTTGATGCAAGTAAACAGCACAAATGACATTTAAAATTCTCATTAACTATTCATTTCTTTCTTCTTCTTCTTTTTCCAAAATCCCTAAAGCAAAATGAAATAATTCACAATTCGAAGTTCTGCATATATATAGTTTTCTTAATCTTCTGAATATTTAAAAAATAAAAAAATTCCATACATTTGGTTTCATCAGCGAGGATAGACATATCGCCGAAAGCAAAACAGCGTTTTGTTGGGCGGGGACGGTCGTTGTAGCAATTGGTCACAGCAAGAACCAACACCTCTATGACCGCTACAAACAGTATAAATGTGGCGCATATCCACTCTCCCAATGATAAAGAACTCGATCTCTGCTCAACCCCAAAAAATCAAAAAATAAAATACGATTAACGCTGCTTGATTAATCGAAAAATCAAAAATTAAGCATAAACAATGGGGAATAAAAATTCGGCCATTTTAATTTTTACTGAGAAATCCATTGTCGTTTGCAACAACTCATCAGATCGAGACTTCTACTTCTTGCGCTGTGTTGCTTTGTGCTTTTCGATGAAATGTGTCTGCGTCTACACCAGAGAGCTTCGTGATGCTTCTTCTCTCTCGCTGCGTTGGCGTGGATTGTACATTTGGTTTCAGAGACGGACAAAGAAGAGGGCGCACAAGACTGCATAACTCTGACCGTAGCTCCATATCTTGCTGCAATTGAGTATTAACCAGAGAGAGAGAGAGAGAGAGAGAGAGAGAGAGAGAGAGAGAGAGAGAGAGAGAGAGAGAGAGAGAGAGTAATAACTGGTGAGTACTAATCCAGTTTTGAGTTTTTTATATGAATTTCACACTAAATGGTAAAATAGGAAATTTGTATATTAAGTAAACTAAAAAAAAAATAGCTGGCAATAGTAGGGTGTGTTTATAAAGTCTGTTTAATGTAAGGTAGGGTGTGTTTATAAAGTCAATTTCATATAGGGTATTTCTATGATTCTATATCTAGAAATGAGTTTTTTTTTTATATTTTATAGTTATCTATATTTTAATTGACAAGAAAAAAGTCTCAATATTTATTTTCTTATAAGTCATTCAATTCAATATCAAAATCATGCATTCACGAATTACACAAACTAGCCTTTCTACATGCGAGACTTAAAATTTCTCTATGTATTTATTTTTTATTACGCTTGTATTTATATATAAAAAAAATATATCTCGCACATGTTTAATTAATTGTTTCACGAATTATACCCGTGAGAATCCTAACCTAGGATGTCGGAGAGAAATTTATATTTATTTTATCGGGTGATAAGTTCTCTCCTGTGGTCCGTCAAACCAGATTTTTCATTTTTGTCATGTGACCTAATCCCATTGATACTGGCACTATCTGAGCAAACCTGGTTCATACAAAATCATAGGAATGATGGAGAATTAAATGATATTAGACCAAACAAAAGTTCAATGCACGTGTTGAAAATACTTTGAATACGTTTGTGGTCATAGAAAAATGGAAAAGATTTGTTGGTTGAAGTTAAATCCGGGTAAAGATATGTTCACATCACATGCACTTTGAATCTCCTTCTTTTTAAGGTATACAAGTCGTTGAATCTTGCAAAAGGCGAAAAGGGAAAGCAAGAACATCATATATTTTTAGTTCATTTTGAAATCAAACCCTAGAGATTTGATGTTTCCCATCTGCTAAGGATTCTGTAGGTTTTAGAAAATGACGATGAACTTAAGTCAATATTTGCGACGACTATATATTTTCTTAAGCGACGTGGTTATTTCTTGTCCTCAGAATCTTCCAAGTATTATATCATTCTGCTCGACTTTTGGTGGTGAGTACGCCAACATTCTTCTTTTCTCTCTTCTTTTCTTTGCTTGGTCGGTAAAACTCATGACTCGGGTTACGTAAAGAAAATGTCGGCTATCTACTCTTTAGGTCATTTTAGTTTACCTGCCCTAGTGTCTAGGGTAGTATATTAACAAAACAAATATAAAAAAAATGGTGAATTCATTGTAATGTAAGAAATTTTCATTTTAATAAAATTTCATCAAACGACTCACAAGAACTCACACATAATAAAATATATCTAACTAATATATTAACCACACCGTTTCGCAATAACTGTTTTTGCAGGGTAATTACATTTTAGGGTGGCATACAATTGTTTGTCTATCTCCCCATCAAACCTCCATCTTCATTATCATCTATGTATATTAATCATGTAATTACATTTTTATTTATTTATTTTGCTAATTAGGGTTTAATTTTTGTATGCATTTGCGTATTTTCACCGGTGCTTGTAAGTCATTTAAAAACGGCGTAAGTCAAAGGGAGTTGTTGTTATTACTCAAAAAAGATGATGTTTCACCCATCTCATTTAAATTTATGGACGAAAACGTTACACGTGAAGAAATCCATGACGACTTTTTCAGAGTGCCAATAATTACTAGTAAACGAAAAACATATGTTCTTTGTGCGTTCTTGCATTTCTGGTCCATTATAGCATGGCCCAATTTGTTAGGTACGAAGTAATAATAAGAAGGGTGTTTTTGTAATTAAGCACAAAGAACTCATCACACTCATAAATGATAAATGCTCGTGTACTTCATGGTTGGGTATTGAGCGGCAGAGGATACATTCGGAATTCCCAGCATTGATAAGGGGACGCAGCCAAGACGAATTAACCCCAACCGTTGGTTGGATCCTTCGGTCACCATGTTTAAACGGGGACGAATAATTTTTTACTGTGGTTATTTGGTAAAATTCGTATTATGGAGAGAGAGACATTCATCCTAATTTTACCTAAATGAAAAGTAACAGATGAGTCGAACATGGTAGGGTCCATTCGAAAACGGGCAAGATTATGATTTGATTGAAATAAATATGGCAAAGATTTCCCTTGTCCTCACGCATGGGCCCACCTCATTATTTGACCCGTCATTTTATCCCACTTGTCAAACTCAAGCTTCAAAATCAGGTGATCGTGAAAGGAGAGGATGCCAGGTGGCGATGGCATTGGAATATTATCCTTTCTTTGAAGTAAATCACATGAATAATTTTCAAATAAAAAATGTTACGGGATCTCCAACTACAATATTATCATAATTTTCTCTTTTTTATTTTTAATTATGGCGTTTGTTTTGTTATCTTTTCTGTTAAATGTAAGGGCATAATAGTCTTTTTAAGTTATTTTTAGTTCTCACCATTTTGAAAACCATAAAAATAAAAAACAAAACGAAAAACCTATCTTCCCTTTCACCTGGAAAAAAAAAAACACTTCATCCCGTCGTCGTCAGAACCACTCCAACGCAACGTAAACCACAACCTACGCAACCGCCAACCCCTCCTCGCCGTCACCCTCCCCAATCCCAATTCTCCCTAGGTTTTCTGTAGGTTTTCTCTGCTGACCTCATTCCCGCCACCCACTTTGGTACCTCACCCACCCCCATCCCACCGCTAACCTCCACCCTCCCTATCTTGTTTTTATTTTTTTATTTTTTATAAATATTTTGGTTTTGAGAAAAAATGGAGATGTTGATGTTCTCCATGACCACCTACGCAATTATTGGGGTTCAACCTTCTGTTTTGTGTCAGGGAATTTGGGATTAGTTGAGGTTGAAAGATTCAATTTTTGTTTTCAGCAAACAAAATAAATAAATCGAGCAAAGGTAGGGTGGGAAGGGAGTGTTGGGTGCCTATGGAGTACTGTGGTGGTGAATCTTCGTGGGTGGCTATGATTGGTGCTCCGATGGGGAGAAGATTTTGCGTGAGGTTCAAGTCGTCGGTATCTTGCCAACTGGAAATACAGAGAGAAAGCCTGTGTTAAAAAACCAATTGAAAAAAAAAAACATGTGTTATCTTGTTAGTGGCCCACGTCATTCTTCAAAATGAGATACATCATGAGCCATAGTAATTTCCGTTTTTGACATTCAACAGTACGCCATGTGCTATGGACATGCTCAAATTTGATAGAAAAAGTTCACGAAATTGACGCCATGACATTTATTGCTAACTAAAGTGAAGTTGAAGGATCACAACAATCATTTTGAAAATTGAAGGACCAAAATGCAAATCGAGTTATAATTCAAAGACTATTGCTCCTAAAAACCCTATTTTTATAACAGGTAAATAACTCATATAACGAACCAATATACCTACAATTAGGTATCGAACTCATCACAAATATATATTGTCTTATTCATCTACGTAAGACGAACCTGAGATCTCCTCCAACGAAGTGAAGATAAATACCACTATACTAAAAGCTAGTTGATTAATCATTTTATCTTTTTATACAAGGATATTGGAGGAGAGAAATTCAAACACACAACCTCGAGTGTGGAGGTAAATGTTATTAACCACTCGAACTACGAATCCTAATTAACGTTGTTGACGTAACATTTTAAAATTAACTAGCCAAAATAGTTTTTGAGTAATTTTCATACTAAATTAAATCAACATATTATTAGTGTTGTCGGAGTCCAAACAATTGACATTTGCTACCTTAACAATAGATTATTACCATCAATTATTAACATTTGTTTTAGCAGGTCATATGATGAATCAATGCTACTTGCCAAAATCAAACGTGGAAATAATATTTCCTACATTACAAATTGTGTTAAAGACATCATATTAAATAATATCTAAAATGAAAATGGCAAGGAATTCAGTGAAATTATTTGAGCCAAAAAGTTGGAAAATTGAGTGGCTTGCTAGATTAGCAAAGATCTTATAAAATAGACAGATTTGATCGATTTAGTGGCTTCACCGTCCTCACCAAAACCAATTGGCCCACGTTTTTTTTTATGTCACCTATAGTCTGAGTGAAATTGGAGTTCAGTTTGACTAAGATACCTTTTATCATGATGTCTCTTGACTACACATATTAATTATGTTTGAACTTTTGTTATAAATATAATTATAATTTTAATGTTAAAATAGAGAACACAAAATGTTAAAAATATACTTCTTCTTAACTGTAAAGGACCCAATAGTATAGTAGTTTGGAATAATTGTTCCTCTAGGTAAGGTCCTGGGTTTGAATCCTAGCATCCGTGTAGTATGCGTGAGTTTAATACATTATCGTCCATCTTAATAGGAAATATCATATATATATATTTCTCTAATGAGAATGTCTGCATAGAGTTAATGTTCGGTCGTGTGTCCTTGCAGCTTCTTTTCTACAGGTGGATTTGATTTCATACATATATAAGAAAAAACATGCTAAGCACTCCATGTATAAATATATAATTAGGAATTTGGTCCTCCAGAAAAGTATCCCAAAGGTGGTAAGGTGTTCAAAAGAACAATAAACAATATTATTGGTTGCTACTATAAACTAGCCATTTTTTAAATTATATTGTATCATATCAGTGATGAACGGATTCCACTAAGTTAGTATGTTTCCTCAAGCCAAGTGGGTTCCATTAAGAACCAAATCCACTTGCAAAACAGAAACTACGAAGCAGACAACCGGACTTTAACTCTATGTAGACATCCGCATTAGAGAATACATATATATATATATATACTTTTTAACCTAGTTGTATTCTATTCTCAATGTTAGAAGGGATACCAAATAGACATAATCTTATTACATCAATTGAGAAGGGAAGAGATACACAAATTTGCGATGTAATATTAAGCTAACTCTAATATAGAGGTTTCAATTTCAGACTTCCAGAAATCAGAGCTCTAATACCATATTAGACATTCACTAAACTCTAAGAGGCCGTTTATTACACATAATTGTCTTGGACTAAATTTAGTCCTATATTTGTTTCAAATAATCTTAGTCTTAAATGGGATTGCTAATACCGGACCCACCAAAAACACCTTATTTAGGAGCGGACTAATAAACCCATGTGTCTTCCAAGCCTCTTATCCACCAAACCTATGGCCATGGCTTCCCTTTGCCCCAATTTTGGTTTGATTCTAAACCCAGATCCCAAATCCCCAAATTTGGGTTTGAGACAGAGTCGGTGGCTCCGAAGGGGGTGCCGAGGTGTGAGATGTTGAAGAGGGTTTTGATGGCGTTGAGGATTGTGGCGTTTTGCGGGAGGTAGTCAATGAGGGAGTGCAGGTGGTGGCGACGACGACGGAGCAATTAAAGGTGCAAGTGGTGAATGGACAAGAGCATGATAGGAGATCTGGATTTGAGAGACGAGAGAGAGATAAATAAACGGTGGGGGAGAGAGAAAAAGAGATGGTGGGAGAGAGAGATGAGAAGAGACGGGAGAGAGAGAGAGAGAGAGAGAGAGAGAGAGAGAGAGAGAGAGAGAGAGAGAGAGAGATGACGCTGGGTTTGTTTTTGTTTTTGTTATTTTATTCAGCTTTTAGTTTTTACTTAATTTATAATAACAATTGAGATTTTTTTATTAATTTTTATGTGCCACATTAGTAATAAAATGAGATCTACATTTGCCACATCAACATTTAACGGATGAACTAATAGATTGGGTCACGGAAGGTCTCATTTGTAAGGTTTCGTTAAGTTGGGGTATCGGTCAAACGGGTCCTTAAATGTTGGATATGAGTTTGTAATGACCCCCATAGATTGAGAGGTTTACTGTCACGACCCGACTCCTTTAGCACGATATTGTCCGCTTTGGGCCCCGCCCTCATGGTTTTGTTTCTGGGAACTCACAAGCAACTTCCCAGTGGGTCACCCATCTTGGGATTGCTCTAGCCCAAATTTGCTTAACTTCGGAATTCCAAGGAATCTGAAGCCAGTGAGCTCCTAAAAGGCCTCGTGCTAAGAAGAGAAGTGCCCACACATATAAGCACTTCACTTTTCCCTCCTCGAGCGATGTGGGATTGCTCACCGTTCTTGCTTTCTCAAGCTCACGGGTCTTACAATCCACCCCCTTTAGGGCCCAGCGTCCTCGCTGGCACACTTCCGGTCGAGATCCAGCTCTGATATCATTATGTCACGACCCGACTCCTCTAGCACGATATTGTTCGCTTTGGGCCCAGCCCTCACAATTTTGTTTCTGGGAACTCACAAGCAACTTCCCAGTGGGTCACCCATCTTGGGATTGCTCTAGCCTAAACTCGTTTAACTTCAAAGTTCCAAGGAATCTGAAGCCAGTGAGCTCCCAAAAGGCCTCGTGCTAGGAAGAGAAGTGCCCACACATATGAGCACTTTACCTTTCTCTCCTCGAGCAATGTGGGATTTGTCACGACCCGACTCTCCTAGCACGATATTGTCCGCTTTGGGCCCTTGCCCACATATATAAAGCACTTCACCATTTCCTCCCCTAGCGATGTGGGATTGCTCACCGTTCTTGATTCCCCAAGACTTGGGTCTTATAGGATTGCTCACCGTTCTTGCTTCATCAAGCTCACGGGTCTTAAATTTACTGTAATTGATCCTATAATATATGTAATATATAATATACATATGTATATACATGTATATTATATATTATAATATACACACATATATATATACACGTATGTATACATATATTCACATAGTTCCCTTCTATTGAGGGATCTCTCAAATAATTTTATTTGAGGAGCACCATTTAGGGTCCCGTACAATTTTTTTTCTAGGATCCAAACCATCAATTTTTTAAGTCTACATTCATAGCTCATCTTTGCAAAAACTTAGACAAATCGAAAACCGTTTCGACATCCAATTGTGTCCTACAAAATCAATGAACACGGTGCTTCAAGAAAGTACTAAAATTTCAATTTAATTGAGTTGTCAAATAATACCGGATTCAAGTGATTTTTTGGTAGAGATTATCTTTGAATGAATATTTACAAAATAGATGGTTTGGATTAATGAAATACATTGCGGAGTTGGTATGTATACACAAATATAATATATGTATATATATATATATATTATATTTTATAATATACATATATACATATATATATATACATATATTATTATAATATACCCATGTATATATTATGAGATAGATATATATATTATATATGTATAATATATATTTTATATATTATAATATACATATATACACATATATATTATTATGTAATATATATACCTATAATATATGTAATAGACATATATATATATATATATATAATTCTCATATGCGGAGATCCCGACGTTATTATCGTGCAGACGCCATGTATTTTGTACTTTTTCGCCTGCTTTCCTGCATGTTTACAATGACATCAATATGTTAATAACGTGCAGACATCCGGAAAAGAGAATAACTGTATATATATATACATATACTTTGAAAAATAAAAATATATAGTCATAGTCAAAACATACACCAACACACAGGATAAGTGTTATCCAACTTAGACTAAGCCAAATCAAGCCCAGCCAATACAGTTCCTAAGCATAGTCTATGCCAAGACAATCCTGTGTAACAAATGACCCCAAAAAACTTAAGTTGTGAGATATGCCACCAATGTAAACCAAGCGAACAATACCAATAGTAGCGTACTACTGATACATTAGTACGATGCTTACTCTAATTAAACATGCGACACACGATAAGTGGATGCTAATAGTGCTTAATCATTCTTCTCCCCCAACCTAAAACCAACTCCAGATCTGAAAATCTCCTTGATTCCAGGGGATCTCCCTTAGAATCACCCCCTTGGGTTAATAATCCGGGCCTCTCTCCCCCCCGTTATGTTGTGGAGAGGTTTTCCCTCTCAACTTTTGTTGGGTTTTGTCTGCTCCTTACTTTTGCAAGGTTTTGTTTCTTCATTTTTTTTCTTTAGGGTTTGTATCCCAGTCTTTTGGGGATGGTTATTGGATGATCTTGCTAGATCTGCTGCTTTTGTGGTAGACCTCGTGCAGATCTCTTTGTATTAGAGGTGGAGCTGCTGAATTTGGTGGATATACTTTTATTGTGCTTGGGGATCAAGGGCGATTAGGAGATGTTGTGATATTCTTTGGAATGTCCTGGTGGAAGTTGAGCGGTTATGCCCTCCACTCTTGGGGTGTCTCCTGTCCCATGAAGTTTGAGAGATTGTTCTCTGCCTTGATCTTCTTAAAGCACTAGTTGCTGCAAGGATTTGGGTCCTCCTCATCTGTAACTCCTTATTAGCTGGGTTTCAAGCTGTATATTTATTTTCTAGCTATCTTGTAATACTTGTGCTTAGTTAGTTATGTTGTTACAGTCTATGTGTTGCAAGAACCTCCTTCTGGGGTTGTGTTCTTACTGTTGTATCCTGGGTTTGTGCCCTATTCTTTAAATGAATCTCTACAGTTTCACCAAAAAAAAAAGACAAAAAAGTGCTTAATCATGTATACGAACACAAATGACACATGGTAAAATGTTAAATTATATAATTTTACGGTTTACATTAAGTCGGCAACAGTAAATGGGTTGTGGTTAAAAACTTATAGACGGGTGTTCCCATGTATTTTTTTTTGGTCTGACGTGTTCCCATGTATGAGACACCGGTAACTGGGAAAAAAAAAATCTCTTGGCAATATCAAAGTGACCGGTGACCGACGAAACCGGTTGATAGAGAACGAGAAATGTTTAAATATATATTCCCATCCGCTTAAAATGGGTCTGAAATGTTCCCTCACTCAGACGTCCTATCACCTCCTTCTCTCTCCTTCTATCTCTCTGAAAGCGTATTATATTCCATGACTCTATGAGTCTCCTAGTTTATGGTTATGGCATCACAACACACGCATATTAAACGACGCCGTTGAGGTTTCCACTCTCAGCCTCCCATCGCCGCCGACTATACCAGTAATGCAATTTATAGCTTAGGCAAACGACGCCGTTCTCACTTCTTCTCTCTTTTTTACTTTCTCCGGCGATCGCCGACGCACCCGTTTGTACTCTTTCCCTAGCTCTTTCTAAAATTCCAAGTTTGAGCTCCGATCATGTGCTTCTCGGTGTTTTGTACTAGTGTCTGATTCGGTCGATCTCCGCCGTCCGATTAGAGCCGGCGATCAACGGTCAGCTGAAAAGTCTAGAACCGGAGCTGAATTTAGAGGGACTAAAATTTATATTAAGAGAGCTGAGTTATGCTGGATCTTAATCTGAACGTCGTCGTTTCGGGCCCAAACGACGTCGAGTCGTGCGGCACCCAAATGGATGAGTCGGGGACGTCGAACTCGTCCGTGGTCAATGCCGACGCATCCAGCACCAACGACGACTCGTGCTCCACACGCGCCGCCAGATACGATACCGTCACGACCTTCAACTTCGATATTCTCAAGGTCAGGGGCGGAGAAGATGAAGAAGACGACGTCGTCGTGACTAAGGAGCTGTTCCCGGTCACCGGAGGCCTGAGCAATTGGCCCGGCCAGGCGCAGTCGGCAGCGTCGTCTTCTTTGGTGAGGAAGAACTTGATGGAGCTTGGGTTCGATCATGGCGGGAACGGAGAGGTCAGGTTGGTTCAACAGAAACAACAGCAACCAGCCGCACCGCCACCACAGCAACAGCAGGTGAAGAAGAGCAGGAGAGGGCCGAGGTCTCGGAGCTCTCAGTATAGGGGGGTCACCTTCTATAGAAGAACTGGTAGATGGGAATCTCATATTTGGTTAGTCCAATTTTGATTTCCTTAATATGGTTCTAAATATAATGGGTTTCATGTTTCGTTACTTGGGTTTTCTTACTTTAATCTAATTTTTTATGGGTTGTTTTCTTTTGAGTTGAGTTTGAATTGCAATTATGCAAATGCATCTGTTTCATATACTATTAGTATTAATCCGATTTACTAATTATTTATAATTTTTGCTGGGTGCAGGGATTGCGGGAAACAAGTGTATTTGGGTATGTGTTTTTGACCTTGCCCATTTGATTAGGTTGGATTTAGTTATAATAATTATTATTGCAATTATTTGTCATGCTCTTCTTTTTGGAAAGTTTTTTATGAAAATTGAAGTGTTGGGTTTGACATAGGTGGATTTGACACTGCTCATGCTGCGGCTAGGTAAAAAGCCTTATTCATATTGTTTTGCTTGGATTTCGTACTGTTTGTGAATTTAGATAATTAGTTATTGTGGTTACTACTGTATGTAATAATATTAGTATTTTTAAATCGGGTTTGCTGAATTTAGAGCCTACGATCGAGCTGCTATTAAGTTCAGAGGAGTTGATGCTGATATCAATTACAACCTCAGTGATTATGAGGACGATTTGAAACAGGTGGGATACTGCACTTGTTTCTTGATGAACCTAAGTCTGCTTAATTTCATATGGTGAGTGGAATCATGTTTTGATCTATTTTTAATGAATGAGCAGATGAAGAATTTGACCAAGGAAGAATTCGTGCACATACTACGGAGGCAGAGCACTGGTTTCTCGAGGGGGAGCTCGAGATATAGAGGGGTTACGCTGCACAAATGTGGCAGATGGGAAGCTCGAATGGGGCAGTTCCTTGGCAAAAAGTGAGAAATTATTTTATGGAATTTTGAATTTCTTAGTGTAGGTTTCGGTTTAGACTTTGATCAGAGGTTGTCGGTTTTAACTGAGAATTAATAATTAATTCTCAAATCAGTCGTTGTCTTATCTTTTCCTTGTCTTAAAAAACCAAGTCCAAGTGCCTATTTCAAAGAAAAAAAAAATTTGTGGGGACGGTAGTTTCATCATGGAGGTTACAATGCTTGCATGCAGGTATATATATCTTGGGCTATTCGACAGCGAAGTAGAAGCTGCAAGGTCCTAATGTCATGAATTACACTCTACCTGACTGAATTTATTACCCTGAATTCTCAACCCCATTAGGCTTCCATCCAACACATCTCTCCCTTTTGATTTTTCTGGAAATTAGGGCTTATGACAAGGCAGCGATCAAATGTAATGGAAGGGAAGCAGTCACCAACTTTGAGCCAAGCACATATGAAGGGGAGATGATTTCTGTGGCTGGTAATGAAGGTACGATTTTACAAATATCACTATCTTTTGCAGGTAGTTCAAACGCATCTCCTGTTTTCTAGGCAGGTTGTTTACTTATTAGAAAATTTTCAAGAAATTTGTCTTGTTTAGAATTGTGCTTATGTTTTTATTTTTTTTCACCCTGATGCAGATGGCGATCACAATCTTGATCTGAATTTGGGGATATCTCTCCCTTCATTTGGCGATGGTCAAAAGGAAGTCGAGGGGCGTCTTCAATTCCATTCCGGCCCTTATGATGGGCACAATGGAAAGAGGGTACTTAAAATTATTTTGACATATATCAGTTCCAGTAGATAGTTTTATCTTGAGATGCCCCATCTTCAAGGTTTTTCTCAATTTTTTGGATGGAAGGTTTTAAGGTTTCAGATGGCTTCAAACACTAAAATATCCTGTTGCCTCTCTTAACATATCTGAAATGAAAGAGTACTTGTGCTGTAGTTCACATGTTTTTGCTAGCTGCCAAAACAAAATTAACGCGTTTTAAATTTTTGGCTTGTTATAGGGGTCCTTTTACACTTTGTCTTATCTTAGCACATAATGATGAAACAGGTCACGCGTGTCTCGGTGCTAAAACTAAACATCCTCTCTGACTTTGCAGATGGAGCACAATGTAAATGCAACGATGAGTGATCCAACTTTCAAAGGGCTAGTAATGACATCAGAGCACCCACCATTGTGGAATGGTGTATATCCAAGTTACTTTTCCAATCAGGTGAATTTAAATGCTTTGTCTAAGTTTAATTGTATTCACCATATGACTTTGTTTTATTCCTCTGACCCTAACGGTACCATTTTTGCAATAACCATCATAACCTAACTTTGTAACTAAATTTAACTTGGGTTAGGTGCAAACTTGAATAGGTTGGGTTGGGAGACTCTGTATTCTCTTTTCTATAGTTTCAATTGTGGACAGTAGATGTAGGGAAAACAAGAAGTTGTAAAAGTAACGTTTAATAACATGGTAATAATTGGTCCTTTTTTAAGTGCTTGTATGAAATCTACAAGTTTTCAAAAACTTGTTATGACTTTAAACGCTGAGAGAGGAAGTTGCATTTCACACTTTTATGAAATCTACAAGTAAATTGAGCGAACAAGGATGAAGTCCTTGATTGTGTAAAATACAAGTCTTCTAACTAATAGTTTACTCTTGAATCATTTGACAGGAAAGAGCAACAGAGAAGAGAATTGCATTAGGATCTCAAGGACCCCCCAACTGGGCTTGGCAAATGCATGGCCAGGTCAGTGCTACCCCAATGCCACTGTTCTCAACTGCAGCATCATCAGGATTCTCATTTTCAGCTACGACTCCCTCCGCTGCTGTCCACCCCTTACAACCCTCAACCCCAACAGCCCTCAATCTCTGTTTTACTTCGCCAGCCACGGCTGCTGCCAATACTTCTCAATAGTAGAGTATCACCGAGTGAAAGCCGCGCGGCCAAAATTTTCCTCCAGATTGAAGGAGCAACCATAACAACAGTGGTCTTCAGATTCTTTGTATGATTCAAATATATATACACTACAACCTGATTTCTGACTCCTTTTCCTCTCATCACCACACTATGTTGGATATCAGTACCGTTAAGTCTATTTTGTATTTGTTCGCGGAAATTTGTTATAACTAACTTGATCTCTCATGGAAAGTATCAAGTGGTTATGGTGGGATCTATCTATCTAAACTACTCTTGTTCAGAAAGAGATGTTAATAGCGAGCTCTTATAAGATTGTTATCGATCGAAGGTTTGTTTATTAAATGCAAACCGTACAACATTTCCAGCATATGAGCATAGTGATTGTGTATTTGGAGAAAATTTTCAGTGCGACCATAGCAACCATAAATTTGTTGTCCGCTCGTGTGATAATGGATAGATTAGTAACACCATGTGACGGTTCTCTATCTGTTCACTTGTTGCTCATTGGGCCCCACAATTGACACAGAGAAGTAAAAAACATGGCAACAAAAACAATTCTAATTGCCAAAGATGCCGCACCAAAAGTGTGAGGGTTTGTAGAAGTACAGGTTAATGCATGGGACATATTTGGTGGTGGTTCTGTACATAATGCTTTACTAGTGGCAGAGGAACAAAATCGAAAGAGAAAAAAGAATTGTTTCCCATTGCTTTACAATGAAATCAAACTTCTAACAAAAGATGACATGAAAATTCAAAGCCCCTTTCTGTCGGAAGAATTGTCTTTTGCATCCTTTGAAAGACCAGAATCATATACTTGTGAACTTCCCAATTATATACAATCCAGAACAATGCTTGAATACAAGACGTTGATGTAGGCAAATCAAGGTTAAACACATGTCCACTCAAAGAAAAAAGATACGTGAATATATATCAAACTGTGATTTGATTGCGTACGATGAGAAATGACTTCTTATTCATTACGAATGAGTGCAAGTTGTGATTTTCTTGTAAAAATAATTCATTACAAGTTGAAGTATGCAATCAATTTCTTCATCAACCACAATGTCCTTCTCAATCCTTTAAATCGCAGCAACAACAAAAACAAAAATCCTTCCACATCACATTACCACTCCAAATAATAGAGTGCACTTTCACATGATCGGATCAGTACATTGCTCTATTACTCCAAATACAAAAACAATTGAATTCATTACATTACCACTCGAAAGTCGACACGTACGCACTAATACTATCACTCCAAAATGGGACTAAAGAAAACCAACTATTGAATAGTGATTGGACCACACTTATGGAGTGTGGGGTAGAAATTAGAATTCACAGCTACTTTAAAGGCTTGAGAACCAAAGATTAATAGCCAACCGCTTGTTTACATTATAAAAGTCATTTGGACAGCATCGACAATTTCTATGTTCACAAAGTGACAGAAGGCTTTCTCAATTTTGTTTGGTTCTTTAAAGGTGTTATATTATTAATAAGGAAAATATTTAGCTCATTCTCTCCAAGTAGTCATACCTACAGATAAATTATAGTTTTACACACATACATAATTTTTTTAAAATAAATTATATATATATATGTGTATTAAACTGTAATTCGTATAAAAGATAAATAAAAATAATATTAAATTGTGTATATTGTATGGTTTATATAACATTTTAACCTGTAATTACTTGTAGTTGAGTTGCCAAGTTGACTATTGAAGCATGTGATTTGTATTTAATCTCAACGACCACAACTACAGGAACAGTTTTTGGATTTGTTATCATGAAAATACAACTTGGTTTTTCTTTTTTTTGGCTATTTCTATAGGGTTCTAAACTAAGTGAGTGTGAGTGATGTAGATTTCACATATCCCTCTAATTAACTCTTTAAAGAGAAAAAAAAATGTTACTAAACGAACCCTAAAATTAACTGAGTAGATCATACTACAAAAGTATTTATTGAATTACTAATTTACTCTAATATAAAACGACAAAAAATGATATATTGATTTGTAAAACAAATATAATTTTAATAAATACATTCTACTCACCATATTCAACACTAATCAAACGCAGAGAAGTTATCGTATTGCTTGGGGCCCACGAACAACGCAGCGAGCACTGGCGAAGACGTAAGGAGGTGTCGTTGAATGTCCGAAGGTCCTGCATTGAATAGCGTACATAAAATCATATCATCGTATACCCAATTCTAGAAATAGAGATTTTCATATACCGTATAGAATTTAGGGCTTTGGCTTGTCCATATTCATATTGCAATATACCTGCAATCCAAAAGTTTGAGCCTGAAATGATGGTTCTGCTAGCTGGCCAAGATTAAAGCGCTGTAAGTTAAATCTTTCTGCTCAACTCCCAATTTAAATGATTTGCTTGATTGTTTATTTATTGAGAAGAGTGTCTGGTTTTTACTATCTACATCATCATTTATATGAAAGAAGTACCAGGGGTATAATGAAATTGTTTAATAGGGTAATCTCAAAATCGATGTGAGTATTTCAAGTTTCTACGAGAATGGCTTTAGTCTTTATGCAATATGTTCTTGTTTCATCTGTGATTATTTCTTTCAATCGTTTAGAAGAGAAAAAAGGATTGAAATCACCGAGTCATGATCTCTTGGTCACCTAGTGACCATGGAATTCATGGTCACTCACCTTTAGATTCAAATCCAATGGCCTAATAGAATTTCTTAAAAGGAGTGTAAAAGTAGGTGGGCCATTTGATTTGAATCTAAAGATGGGTGACCATGGATTCCTTGGTCACTAGATGACCAAGAGATCAGGACTCTGAAATCACCTTTGTTAATTTTGGGGTGTATCAGGGGTATTTTTGGTAGTTCAATAGAGTGTATTTAGTTAATTTTACATTTTGATTAAAATATTAGAGTGTACTCAGTTAATTTTAGGGTTCATTTAGCAGCACTCAAATAAATAAAAAAACTCAACTCAGATTTACATCTTATGTAAACATGCTTTGTTTTGTTCAAGGAAATTGGCACTCTGAAATAGTCATTATAAACTCTTTACAAACAATTTTCAATTCCAACTTCTCTATAAAAGTGAGATTAAAAAAATAAGGACGAAAGGTATGATGATTATTTTAGGGTGTCAACAATAGTTCAATTTTTTAATTTATAAAGACTAAAAATAGTTATCTTCAGATTAGTACCTTAAACTCTCGGCCATAAGACATGTTAGCACTCATGTTTTCAAATAGCATTAAAAACATAAGTGCTAACATGCATTACCGATGAAAATTTAGGATAATGACTGAAATATACCCAAAACTAAACAATTATGCACCAAGGTTTCAAGGATTGCTCTGTCCAATATTCCTCCTCACTGTCCTAACCTATTATTTTATAAAATATTTATAGAGGACCATAAAGGATTGCTTTGCATAATGAATGCCCTAGATTTTTTTTTTTTTTTTGGTTTTGTTTTGTTTTGCTTTCTCTATTAGATGAAAGATTGGGCTGAAGAATAGGAGGACCACATAGGAGGATAGACATCAATAATGAAGAAGAGAAACACGTGGTGGGCCTAAGCCCAATTGGATTCTTCAGAACTCTGTGGTCTGAAGTCCCTCCCATTGTCTTTGATGTGATGCTAAAATTTAGGGCTCTTCTGTTGACGTAGCTGGGGTCTCAGTTCGGGCACATGGTGAATCTTAAATAAACATTTAAGAATTTGTGGCAGCGAATGAGACACCACAACTGGTGATGTTATGGTGGGCCCACCAGTGGTCCAAATTTGTCTGCAACCTAGTAGTGAAGGATGGATCATGGATGGAAGGGTGAGATTTCACTTTTCAAAAGGGCCCCACAGCCAACCCCCAATATTCTTTTTTTTTTTCTCTACCTTGTAAATGCTAATAGTAATATAGTGTCTTGGTTTTTTTTTTTTTTGGGGTCAGAAATGTAGTGTCTTGTGGAGACTTCTTGTTGTGACCTCTTTTAAGGAGACATAGCTTTCAAAAGCGTGAGTAATTATAGAGTGTGCAAAGCTAACAATACTGTTGAGGAATAGTTTGGCCACCTGTCGTTCTTAAATTTGTTGCCAAACGGACTGGGATTTTGTGATCAACACGTGTCAGCAATCTGTATGATCAACGCCCACCCAAAACTACACCAACTTTTTCTTTTAAACCCATTAAAAATGACAACATCATACTAAATTCACATATATTACATGAATGTTAAAATTGAAATCTAAAATATGTCGTGAGAAAAACATTTGCTCCAAACCACTACACTAGCGGGTACTTTGCAAACTGTACTACTTTTAATTGCCAAAAATTAGGGTATTAACATTTGCTCATAACCACTACTCTATTGTGTGCTGTTAACTGATTTCTTTTTATAATTATTTATTTTTATGTTTACTCAAATTCGGCCCACTTCTAGATCAAGCAGGACCAATACAAATTTTAAAGAGAGCCCAAATATTGGACACAGAGAACAGTGGCCAGACCTAACGCAACAAAAAGCAACAAGAATTCTATAGATTAGCCGTTGGATCAAATTGATTAAACGTATCCAACACAGTTAAGAGATATGATCACAACTAAAGGCTATATATAAATCCTCACAATAGAATGACTCCAAAAAGCAATTGCTTCTTCCTAATTGACAGTTTCATGTTGGACTCACACCAAGCACCATCAGAACTTCTTTTCATGGTTTGTTGGGGAGGCATAGTAGGATCCAAAGTTGTCATTTAAATTAAATACTTCCACAAGAAATAAAAAAGAAAGCATCTACAAATCAAATGGACTTTAGAGCTCAATAAGCCAAATAGAAATGGGAGAATACCGAATCGATATTATATACGAACTGTACTACGCCGCCCAAATACAAAAAAAAGTCTCCCATTATATGCTTGAGAAATATGACAGCATCCCAGCAACGAACTGCTTCATTTTTACATGAAGCATATCAAAATATTTTCTTTTTTCTAAAATACTGATCAACATAATCTGCCAGGGACGAAAACAAATAACAGGTGACTGGGAACACAGCAACTTCTACAGATCAAACCCACATAATGCCCTCCTTTACACTAAAAAATCAGACACTGATAGATAAACAATTCTCTTCAAAATAGTAGCTTCAAGCTTTTTCTTCCTCTTTCCTTCTCGGAAAATACAAAAAAAACGAAAAACATCATTAACATTACCATCCCACCTAGAATATTATTGCACGAAATAATTTTTTTAATTCCAATCACTTTTCTGTTTTGAACTTTGCAAACACAATACAAATAGAAATGTAGAAGGAAAAAAAAGGTGTGAATTCATAAGTTGCAGGCTCACAAGTTGAATCCGCAATTTCATTAAATTGTTTAAGAATGGTTAACATTTAACTTTTTTTGACATTATTTCCTTACCTCCTAAATGTTTTCTTTTAAATCTTTACCTCGTAAATGCTTAACAATAATTAATCGAGACTTGTTGTGACCTCTTTTAAGGCAATTTTTTTAATTTCTTATAACAGGTATATCACTGTTTTAGAGCATCGGAAGTTGAAGCCAAACAGAAATAGGAGAATACCAAATCGATATTATATACGAATTGTCTACTACGCTGCCCAAATACGAAAACAGTCTCCCATTATATGCTTGGAAAATATGACAGCATCCCTGCAACTAACAGCTTCATTTTAACATCAAGCAGATATCACTATTTATTCAACTTTTTTTCTAAAATAATGATCCAACATAATACGGCAGCCACAAAAATAAATAACAAATCCCTCTTAACATCGTAGCTTCTACTGATCAAAACCCACATCATGCCCTCCTTTACACAAAATAAATAGCAGGCACTGATAGATAAACGATTCTCTTCAAAATAATGGCTTCTAGCTTGTTCTTCCTCTTTCTTTTTAAGAAAATACAAAACATTACCACCCCACCTAGTTATTACAGCACACACCTAGTTACAGCACGAAATACTTTTTAATTCCAATCACTTTTCTGTCTCGAACTTTGCAAACACAATACAAATAGAAATGTCGAAGGAAAAAAATTGTGTAAATTCATTAATATCCATTTTGTCATGTTAAACAGTTAGCGCAGTATAAAACTCCCCAAAAGGATCAGATTTCATCCATTTAGTTGTGAGAGCAACAATCAAATATCAGTACAGCAGGGAGTTGAATACTCATCATCTGGATGATCAGCCGGTCCGAATTGACCATATACAGCAACCCGCAATACAACCTTCGCATCAAGCATTTATCACCCCACCTGAAAATGAATACAAAGTAGAAGCCCAACTCAATACAAGAAAATGCACATACCAATAATTCACTCCAACTTAAATCTAGCAAAGGGAAAAAGGGTGCGGGGCCCCAAGAGCCAGGCATTCCTACTATCTTACTTTAAGTGAATTGGCACAGTGACACTTCTAGAAACAGAACCGAAGGCTCGCATGACACAGAGGTTTGTTCAATGCACAAAACATGCTAACCATAATGTCTAAATCAAAGGAAAATAAAAATTATGTGCCTTTAGAGGGAGACAACAGGCTGGGGAAGAAGAAAAGCAGCATTTAGTTGGAAGTGAAAACAAAAAGAAGAGAAAGCAGATGCACTACAAGATGCAACAATAGCCCTGCAAGCAATAATAGATCCATGCTTCTCGTCTATATGGCCATGCTAACAAACTAGAAAAATTAAAATGTCCCCATACAAAATCCTAAACAAGTAATTCATCCTTACCTGCAGGATCACAGACCCCAAAAGTTACGGGAGTTTGACCCTACATAAGGCTGCCGAGGCAAAGACCAGTTATGAGTCAGTCCCATCCTTGAGTACAAGGTCACAACCACACAGCCCTCGATTCCTTTTGAACATTCCCCAACCATGCAAAGCTATCATTTTGCAATATTACATCCCAAATGTTCTGTTATACAGATCACCAGAACTGGGCATCCGAAACTTTGAATCTTCATAACCAGAATAATACTTGTTGAATCCTAGTCTCTCATTTCTCAAGAGCTCTGCCATACCCAGTGTGCTTCCAACCTGAGGCTCATTCCACCCATCCCAGTGGCCATTTGACATGACCCGGTTTCTAGACTGTTGTTGGAGGGACAATTGAGAAAAAGGGGATAGATTGCTGCTTGTCTGGGATTGATCCAAAAGCCTCGAAGAAATTCCATAACAATCATTGACGTGAGAAAAACCATCGCCGAAATCAGGAACTCTAAGGTTTTGTTGTGGGGTGAGGGATCTTTGCATCAACAGTTGAAGCCTTGCATCATTTTCATAGGCACTTAACTGTGAAGGAAAGTTTGATCTCATTTCAAGGCCGGGGTTGTTATGCCCACCTTGCAGTCGCCCTTTACCAACAGCCAATATAGCAGGATCCATAAACTCAATATCCCCAGAGCTACCAATATTACCAGTTGCCTGAGGTTGATATGCATTTCTCAACAAAGAGGAAGTATCATACAAATGATTCCCTGAGAAACAGCTAATGAAATTAGCACTTAAACAAGTAAAAGCAGATGCATTAGAAAAAGTCAAATTAAAAAGTATTGTATATAACCAACCAGCCAGAGAGTCAAACTCCTGATCCACTCTCTCATGAGAAGTAAAGCCTGGTGGTGGTGCCCTGCTTGGCACAGAGAATCCAGGAGGAGCAGAAATTTGAGCCCTTGAAACCGCTGCAAGATTTTAATAATGGTTAGAAACAAAACAAAGCATGAAAAACAACCCCTGGGGCAGCCAAAAAAAGAAAATGAAACCTCATTAAAAAAGTGTTACTAATAATAATCACTATGGGGTTGTCTGGTATGGTGGACAGTCACGGACTAGACTAAATACTGGTACTGTCTTGGATTGGCATAAGCTGGATAACACTTGTACTACGTTTGGTATATGATTGGACTTGGACTAAATTTAAATTGATTAAAATATTAATACAACTTTTTTTAATAAAACATTAAAAATTAATTAAAAGATTAGAAAAACACAAAAACGATTATAAAATAAGATTAAAATAAATAAACTTCATCTCTTCCTCTCTGCCCAGCAAAGAACCCATGCTTTAAGACCAGGAAAAAAAAAAAAAAAAGCAAATATCCCAAGTCGCCACTCCCTTTTTTTACCCTCTCAAATTCGGCATCATCTCACACCATCCCTTCTCCCCAAACCCCAAAAAACTCATGTTTCGTTCTTTTCTTAGTCAAAATTAAAATCATTTCTGTTCTTTTTTGTTATGTAATTTTTTGTTTTGGATTTGCAGAGAGGGGTAGAGAAGAGGAGTAAAGGGAGAGGCGAACATCAATGTTGCTGGCGTGGGGGAAGATTGAGACGTTGATGCAGTGGCTTTGTGTGGTGTTTTTTTCTTTGAATTTAAAATGGTTATGGCTTGGGACGATGATGCAGTGGCTATGGCGGATATGGTGGATATGGGCTGCGGCTGGAGGAGAGAGAAAGCAGTGGTGCTGGTGGATGGGTCTGCTGGCTCTTGGTTGTTGGTTGTGGCTGGTTGCAGGCGACGTTGCTGGTTGAGGGAGAGGGGCACTGCGATGTCACTAGCGAAGGGCTCGGGACAATTTGTCCTCCCTTTCCACACCGGCTTCTGTAAGAACACCTAAGGAGGTGTTTTTAGTGGGCCCAGTACTAGTTAATCCCATTTAAGATAATAACCATGTGAAACAAACATGGGATTAAATTTTGGCCAATCCAGTCCAAACTAATCCCTTGTACCAAACGAGGCCTATGAGATCACAATAAACAAGAACTTTAAGCATAATTGAAAATTAATTACGGTCATGAACCTATTAGATAATTCAAACTTCCGGAAACAAGAATAAAAAAAATATCAACACCAACCATAAAATAATTTCCATCATTAAACAATTTCTCACCAATGTCTAACAAATAGAACGATATGGCAGCTAAATCCAACAATACAACATACAATAAATACGCAGCCAACATAAACCCCAAAAAAAAAAACACTTTCACACGGCGAATAGCAGAAAGGTCTCAGGAATATGATTAAGTGACATGGGAGAGCAGATGATGCAAGGAATAATTTTTTTTAAAATCTCAAGTGCGCGCAACAAAATGTGGGGCACCAAAAAAAATGCATGCCGCTAAACATCAAGAAAGAACATAAACAAATTCCTATGGAAGGCAGCAAATAAAACAAACCACGATAGGTACCAGCAGAAGAAGAAAGAGTAAAATAAAGCCAGACAGTACTCACCAGAAAACTTGTTAGAAGAAAAAGCTAAATGATTGCTGCCATGATTTTCAGGTTCGTCAAAAGAGCTAGATGAGAAACCGTTTCCAGTTCCAAGATTCTCCAAACCTAAATCTCTATTTTCAGAAAAACCATGGTGGAATGATGGGTTATTAGAAAACTGCCCAACAACATTCAAAGATGACTGTACATCGAATGCTTGTTTTTTAGAATCCTCCTGTCTTGCAAAAGAGAATCTGGACTGATTGTTATTTTGTACTTTCCAAGGACTTGAAATTTTGAGAGCTCCAGGCTGTCTATCATTTTCACCCAAAATTTTTGAAAAATGCTGTGGTGATGCTATTGGCTCATCCCAAGTGTCAAAGTCCATTGATAATATATTTGAGATTATGCTGCTCTCTCCCTTGTCAACAGCAGCACTGAAATCAGCATTAGCTGCATCATCCAGGAATCTTCCACTGCGCTTCCCTGGGCCTTCATTTGGAAGCAGAAAGGAATGCTCCAACGGCCTCTCTGAACCAGAAGATCTGCTTACCAAGTTCTCAGGGTAACCATTAGATGTTACTGAAACACTGGGCGAAGATAGAAGTGAACTGTCCCTCATTTTGTTATCAACAAATAGACGATCAACATTTGAATAAACTGCACCATACGCTTCACTATGCAGCAATGGAGACCTAGAATGATTTGAAACATGGACCGCATTTGCCAAACTAGGCAAATATGTTGAACGACTCACTTCGGGATCCTTGAGTCTCTGATTGTCGAAAGATAGTACATCCTCTTCCACCTCAGAGGGTGCACTTGGCACTAGTTGTGCTTGTGACTCTGATATCCAGTTGGATTGTTCCCTTGTAACACACACCGCATTAGCAGCTGTCACAGCAGCTATTGGAGGTTCTCTGGACTGCTCAGCACAATATTGCTGTAACCCTTGGTTTTGAGGCGAATTAATCACAGAATTATCAGCAAGTGAACTATTAGATCTGACTACACCAGAATGTTCTACCATGGAATTTCTATCAAAGCTCATCAAAGGCATATCAGTGCATATGCTTTCGACCACTTCTTGAGTGGAAACAATATTTTCTTTTTCCTGATGAGAATTGTAAGATAGATGACTATGGTTGGTGGCATTGCTGATGTTTGGCTGCATGCTGCTGCCTCTATCATTATCCTTGGTTGTTGGGGGCGAATATAACGGACTGCTCACATTCACAGAAGCAGGAGCTTCATCGGGTGCAGCAGGTTTGTCAGACAGATCATTTTGACAATCCACGCCACTATTCTGTTTCACAATCTTCAATGATTCTGGTTTTCCTTTAGCATGCATAGTCTGACTTTCATCATTTAATGCTGACCTCTTTCCTGCATCACTATGAGCAGTAGCAACCGGTGCTGAAGAAAACGGCAATGTGCAATTGACATCAGGTTTCTGTTTAGAATGTCCATTTGAATTTATTATATTTGTAGCTGGTTGTTGGCAATTTGAGCCACGTGTTCCCCTGCAATGTGCACTCGGTACTTTTAGGATTTATTACAATCATAAAACAATGTAAAGGAAACAATAATAAATATCCAGATACCATGATGCTGCAGCTGGAAGAGCAATAGATCTACCAGAGCTTCCATTTGGAGGAGAACCTCTAAGAAGGCTTCCAGTATTCTGCCAGGTTAAAAACAAAATCAAAACAATAAGATATGACTCAAAACTGCAACTTATAACCGGCTAATATCATACAACCACACAACCTAAATTTGGAACACCTGTAAAAAAATCAAAACCCGACAACTTCATATTACCAACTATCTATAACTTTAACTTCACTTTAATATAGGTTTCCAGAATTCTTGTCGAATATTTCTAAATTATCCGGTATGAAAAGATGTTCAAAGGAAAACAATTACGCTCAAAATAAACAATAAGCAAACAGAAATGATAGCACCAGCTTATAGTTGCAATTCCATAACTACCCAGTGAGATATGACACTTACACTTGAACCATTTTTAATAATTGGTCCTCCAGCAGAAGTAGAACTGCTGTTACAATAATCATCTAGTGGCGGAGGCAAAACACTCCCTGAACGCCGTTGCATACTGTTTGCAGTACCGGTAATTTGTTGTACCCTACTCCTTCAGGGAACCATTATCCAAATTAATTAATCATCCAACGAAAACACCACCCAAAGTATAAAAAACAAGCAGACAGAGCAAGAAAAAGCCTAAATGACACCATATGAAAAAAAATTGAACTAAATTAAAGCATTTAATGTACGATAAATTTCTTTAACCTTCATCTCCACAACCATCTATAATTTATGTTCACAATCATTAAGGCCAACTACATCCTTCCAAATAATCCAATGCAGAGAATGCTTATCATTACTCTAGACAACATGATAAGCATCAAACTGAAGAAAGGCTATTATGCACATTGAAGAGCCCGGGTTACAATTCCAGGCTCATTGGAAATGCTATAGGTTTGGCAGAGTTCATACACATTGTGACTCACCAACTGTATTTTTGTAGGACAAGAAATGCTTCTTGGGGAAAAAGAAAGAGCGTTGAACACCCAAGGCTCATCTCATTGGTAACATATTTCTAACCTAGGTTCTGGCGAATGAAGCCATAATAAATACCTCTTCCAAAACCTCCTCATAGATTTATTACAATCAACAAGGGCATCAATAATGCAGTACACAGGTCATTTGAAAAAGAATGGCCAGGTTGGAGAATTAAATACCTAGTGTATGCAGAAATTATTTCATCTTTAGTGAAACTGTCCTCCTGAGACCCAACCTCATGCAGATACAAACAATCAGGATTGGTGCAAGGCTGGAAAGAACAAAAGTCAGTCCTCAAATAGATTCTTCAAAATTTAATACAACTACAAGACAGAAATTTCATAAACCAGATAGACCAAGTAATGATTCATACCACATTTCTCAGCCATGCATGACAATATTTTGTGGTCCCGAAGCATGCCCTGAAACAAACATATAAGGGATTATTATAACAACGACTCTATGCTGTAAAATCATGCAATTCATTAATGAGAGAACAAATTCAAATAACTATAAACATGCATGTACCTCAGCAATCTACCATCCAAGAGGAACCCATGTACATTTTGAATACAACGAACTGCTTCCTCCTCTTTCGAGTAAGTAATATATCTGAGCCCAAGGAACCATTACGAAAACATCAATACGGAAATTAACAAGCAACAATCACCATTACATGGCTGTAAACAAGCAAATTAACATATACTGCATATGAACTTCTGAGCTAATTATAAAAAGAGTGGGATCCAGCTGTATAAAAACATCTCCCCAAAGAACATATGGAAATGAAAAAAAAAATACCAAACCAATTCTCTATGAAACTCAAGAAATTAAGAGCGAGAGATAATTTGAACAGGTTTACTTACACACTACACGTATTGTTTGGAAATTGCTGAATGATTCCAGCTGCAGTTCGGGACATAGAAACTTTTAAAACCTTCCCATACTGACCAAAATATTCTCTGTGCTGCAGAAGCTGCATAAGAGATGCATTAAATTAGTGACCCTCTATAAGCCAAAACAGAAAGATGCCAGACACAAAGAGAGAGAGAGAGAGAGAGAGAGAGAGAGAGACTACATCTTCATCTGCCAGAGTAAGAGGCAACCCAACTATGTAAACAAGGTTCCTTTGAATCACTCGCACACTGCTGAGCTGCTTCCGTCCTTCAGTCGATTTAACCTTTGCCTTATGAGACTTCATCTTTTTCTCGGTATTGATTTCGGCCACCAATCTGTGGGGAAAAAGTTTAAGAAAAAGGTCCAAGCAATAACAAAGACAGTACTTATCTGATTAAAAATTGATGTGGTTATCTATAGGATGCAAAAAAAATTATGGTCCACAGAAAAACAACCTCTCGCACTTTCCAGCCGTCCCTACAATCTTTTCCTTGTCATAAGGAGTGCGGCACGCAGGACACCGCCCCTCTGTCTCATCCTTCTCAGCCATGTCCATTACATGGTGCCAACACCAAACACATATCTGTGATCAAGTAGAGAATTTCAGAATTCAGCAGAAATAAAAATAAAGTCCACGCAAAAGTTATAACTTTCAAGGTACATAAACATAATACAAAGATTCACAATTAACAAAAGCAAACGCACAAACAGAATTATCCTAAATATTTGACTGCCTGTCAGGGGCATACATATAGAGTCTGGGTTTCAGAATCAACAAAGCCACCACACACACAGAGTTCAATATCCTGCACTCTAATATTCCAAACGAGAGTTTATCCTTCATTTGGTAGGATGGAGAATAAAAGGTAAAGGCGCCCTCTGAGCCCAACAAACCAAATATGTCCAACTTTGAAAGGAACAAAGGAGGGAGACAAGAGACACCTTTGATAAATGTACTCTCTCCTCAATCCAACTACTAAAGCAAGGGGAAAGGAACCCTCTGGACCAAACAAATCAAATCTGTACAACTTTAAAAGGATCATGGGAGGGAGGCAAAGAGAAATTTTTTATACTTTTACTCTGTCCTCAACCCAACTACTCAAGGGTTTATCCGCAGCATTTTTGTTTTGTTTTTTTGTCCCTTTCCACCAAACAAGTGAGGGTACATTTTGTCTTTCCATCACTTTATCCTTCCCTTATGATTTTATCAATTCAATCCCTCCTACCAAACAATTGTAAGAGATTAATTGTGGTGAAGAAAACTTTTCGTATTTCTCCAACAGTGGGCAAAGGCAGTTTTCCATCACTGAATCAGGGTGTCAGCTATACTGCCCATACAGGAATATTGGGTTCCTAGAAACACTCACACCACTGAAGCTTTCTCAAGTAAAGCCATTAAATAAATAAATAAAAGACACTTCCCAAGTTTGAAAAGGAGGAACAATCAATGACTGATGTTCCAAAAAAATATTCTAGAGAAGCATAAAACAAAATGTGGAACAAAACCAGTACTGAACCAAACTGGACCCAAACTAGTAGCGTCAAATGTTAATACCTTTTTTCATTGGTATTGACGGTTGACCATAAAGAGACTCAATTCTATGCTTTGCTTTGCAATGATGAAAAATTATCTTATACTACCCATAGGTTTTGCCACTATTCTTCGGAAACTGGCAAACTCAAAAAGAAAATAAATTAATATAAGTGCCCAAAAAGTTGAAGAGTGCACAGGATATGTCACATAACCAAATAGATTAGGATTGCAAACTTTTAGTAGCGACGAACAGTCCATCGGAAGTGACTAGTTGAATGACTAATCATGCAGTTCAAAATTCAAATCAAAACCACTATGTAGGCAAAATAGGAACAATTATCCACCAAACCTCCCCCCCAACCCACAGAGAGATAGAGGTAAGTTAGTGTCCCAGACCTCATAACCGCATTTACATGGCTTCAATTGCTGATCTGTCAAATCCATTTCCTCTGCGCAAAGAGGACAAGTCTTTTCTCCCTGGTCACTCATGATTACCCTAAAAAGTTTCAAAAGTGTAAAAAGTAAATAAACACAATGCACAAGACTAAATGCAATTATACTCAATACATCATTATTCTTAATAGGTATGTGCATACGATAAGAAAGAGAAGAAAAAAAAATTTTGAAATTGCAAAATAAAATCCAAATGCTCGACTTAATACTGAGCAAAAAATGCTAGAAAATATTAAAACAAAAGAGATGTTAGAAATATGAATAACATATGTGCCATTTTATAAGGAAACTAACAATGACATGAGCCTAAAAGAAGAACTCAAACATCAAAGACAACTCAGAATTTCCTGTATTTCCTTTTTCCTAGTTTTCCTAAAAACTAGCCAGAAAGAAGCAGAAAACAGAAAATGTGGTAGCTCAAAGTCGCCAAAATACAGTATTTAATTTTTACATGCAATTGCAGCTCAATAGCACTTTTTTCACATCATGATAGCATATTCACATTAGTCATTCACTTATCGACATTCACATTACGGAAACAACCATATACAAGTAACAATTATTTAAAGTAAAATTTAAAAAATGACAAAACCCTAGAAAAATCTCAATCACAATAAAACGAACCAAAAAATTGAGCTCGTACCAGTCTTGAAAAGCCCCAAACTGAAACCCTAAAAGCCCAATTATTTCGGCAAGCGCCAGTAGTACATTAACAAATTCAAATCCAAAAATCAGCTCCCAACACACAAAACAGATCAAAATCGTAGGCAAATCAGATCAAAATCAAACATCAATAACAACAAAAATATATAAAAATATTGAAAAAAAACATAATTATTACCAAAATTAAAGTAAAAACCGGTAATTAAAAACCTAATCGGAATCGTTGACATTCAACAGAAGGAACCAAAGGCAAGGATGTGAATGGAGGTCAATCAGACGGCAACAGCCTCCGACTAATTAAACAAAGTAAACTGATTTCAAATCAAAATTGAAAATTCAGTCTCGTACAAAAATAGATTAAATTAATTAGGGATCTGGAGGATGAAAGAAATTGATCGGACGGATAAATTAGGGCTAGCGAAGAGAGAGAAGAGAAAGCAGAGAAGAGGAGACTTACAGTTGGGGATCGAGAAGAAGAGGACGAATCTGTGAGAGGATGAGATTGTGGTGTGAGGATCGCAACGCAGAGAGAGAGAGAGAGCCACAATAAGAGTGGGTGCTTTTTAATAGAGAGAAAGGGAGAGAAAGATGGACAGAAGGGCTTGTTTGGATGGGTTATTTGGCTGCTCTGCGCGTCGCTGTCAATTAAATATAAACGAGTTCCATATAATGCCCTTGGATTTTGGTAAAACTACCGACATGTAAACCTTTCCTTTGTGGCCTGGCCAACGTAGGCTCTATTGTTTTTGGTCTAATTTTTCGTAAGCATTTTTCTCTCCACTTCAATCAAATGTGTACTTTTATTATCATTCAAAACACTTGACATGTGTTTATAGTCATAACTATAATTAACTTTTATTTTGTATGTATGGAACCAAAGGCAACTATGGTTATCCCTAATTTGTGGTCTATTGATTGAATATTCTCAAGGGACGAAAATCACTCCCACAAAAATGATGATAAAGATACACCTTGGGTTAAAGTTGTGAGCAAAAATATTTACTTATTTTTCCGGTTTTGTCGACTTTTGGGAACTTGCTTCTTCTTCTAATAACGTATCTGGCCTTATTGGATTTATATATTTTTGGGTCCTCTCTTGTACACGTATATTTATTTATTTATTTTGTAATTTTAATTAGGTGGTGTATTGGAAGTTTGCCAAGTATGTATTTGGTTTTTATCCACCCAATAAGATTCTATAGTTATGTTGTTTATATTTCTGCCTTTTGGTGTGTTCGGAAAATAAATTATGACCATTGGATTTCTTTTCTATCAAAATTTCAATAAAAAGAATCATCTTCTAAAGCAAGTTGTGTGACTGAGTGATTCCAATTAGATGCAATTAAGTCCTTTAAAAACTACATTACAAGATTTAGATGAAAAACCTTCAAAACTTTTGTGACCCACTTGAGGAATTATGTCTATTAGGTAAACTAATATTTTTTTTTATTAGAAAAAGTTTAGGGGGAGATTGGTTACTCTCACCACCAGTGCCAGGGCATGCCCACAACCTTGAGCCGGATGGACTTATGCATGGCACCCAACTGCTAACTATCACCGGTATGAATTTACATAGGAATTTACAGTTGCCACCGGTAAACTAATGTTTTCTGTTAATCGGCTTCGAATTAAAAACATCCAAATTCACGACTCAAAACATACCCACTCTTCACCGCCCAACTTGTGGGATAAAAGCTATTGATATTTGGGAGCTTTAGTAATATACCCAAAATAGGGGCTGAAATTATATATATATTAAAAAAAAAAAAAAAAAACCTTACATAGAATGCACTTTAGAAACATACCCAACAACCATTTATTACATACAAAATGAGTGTTGAATTTCATATAAATCACATGACTGCCACTAACTAACTTAAAAGAAGCCCAATACAAAAACACAAAAAAAAAACCCAAAACAAGCCCAGCCCAAACTTTTTTATAAAAAAAACCCAAACTTAAGTAAAAAAAACATGAAAACCAAGGGCACGTCCCCACGACCCTTCCTTCTCTATCGAACCTCTACAAACCATGTCATAGAAGTACATTGTTAATACCATGTCATACGAAAAATATTGTTAATACCATTTCATACAAAAAAAACATTGTTAATACCATTTCATACAAAAAACATTGTTAATACCATTTCATACGAAAAAACATTTTTAATACCATTTCATACGAAAAACATTGTTAATATCATTTCATACAAAATAACATTGTTAATACCATTTCATACAAAAACCATTATTAATACCATTTCATACAAAAAAACATTATTAATACCATTTCATACAAAAAAACATTGTTAATAAAATTTCATACAAAAAACATTAATACCATTTCATACAAAAAATATTGGTAAGCCAAGCAAGACATCTGATATCCTTTGCAAAAACCACCTCCAATTGTCCACAGTTTCACCAGATACAATTGCAAAGGTAAGAGGAAATATCTCTACAAGAAAAAAAAGTACATTGTTAATACTATGTCATAGAACTATCTTCTTAGTAAAAATCACATTCTGCATATATATAGAGCATGCTTTGTTAATGAAAATCTGTTAATACTATGTCATAGAAGTACACTGTTAATACTATGTCATTGAAATCAACTCAGTTGCAAGGTATGAACAGTTGTTAAAAATCTGTTAATACTATGTCATAGAAATCAACTCAATTGAAGGGTATGAACAGTATAACAACTGGTCATACCACTTACTGGAAGTGGTGAGCCAATAAGAGAATAACATAGATTTTCTAAATTGAACTAAGAAATCCATATTCATAATTCAACAAGGCAGAAAAAAGCAAAGAAGAAGAAACTCACAGCTAGGAGTGGTGAGCTTCAGTGTTCGGAAGCAAATGTCATAGAGAGCCTCGTTATCCAAAACCATACACTCGTCTGCATTTTCGACAAGCTGATGAAGCAAGAGAGTTGCATTGTAAGGCTCAAAACTGAACCGAAAGCAACACGATTAAAACATGTGATCCTCCGTCGACAAATTAAAAGGACACAAAAAATAAATCTTAAACTTCGTCTATACACATAAGCTCAACAACAAAGCAGTCAAACTCTATCCCTTTTATGTATTTTATCATATACAAAAAGAAAAACAGCAGGTCTTGCTTGCTCACCCTTGGCAATCCATTTGGCCATAAACTTCAGGGCATGAAATGCTAACTTGTTATTATCGACTTGTAGAGCAACTTCTGAAATATAGTTGCATATGTTCCAAGGTGAACAAAGAGCTTTGTTTTGATCCATTGACTGATAACATCAAAAGTAACAAACTTACATGAGTGAACATGAAGCAGAAATTTCGCCTCCTGAGTCCAAATATCTTAGGTTTGAATCATATACCTTGCACTTGTCAATTATTGAAACCAATATATCTAGCTTTCCCTAATTGGCACAGCCTTGTACACAATCCCTAAACACCGCCATTGACAACATATAACCATATTTTAAAGTCAAATCTATATAGTTCAAGGCAGCGTCAATTCGGTCCATTTGAAACAGCATGCCCACAACCAAGTCATATGACTCATCATCAAGCGGAGATTCGTTCCCTGTCTGTAACATCTTGATACATTAAAGTGAAACTGATTCATGAAATACGAATGCATACATTAAAGACACAAATGGCCTCAATCAGTAGTTCAACCTGACAACTTTCTTTGACTAATTATACAAGTTATGACTAAATGCAAATTATCATTTCATTAATGTAAGAAAAACACATAACGAATGAGTAACAGAATCATAACCACAATGTTTCAGATCTCTGGGGTCTCCGAGGCTGAGCCTTATCAAGAGTTGCCTCTAAGTTTTGTATCCAAACTGCAGCAGGAAAAAATCTATATTTGGATTCATAACCAAAATTTCACGATAATTCAAAGCTCAGAGCCGCAACCAATAAAGTCACAATTAAGCTAAATCCAAAGCTCAGAGCAGCAATTACTCATAAAATTCTAAAGGAGTGTGAGTGTGCAATGTCTATACATTCTCGACGGCATGCAGAGCAGCACCGTGGCCACCCACGCAGGCTCCGATGATGATCCAGTCGTAGTCGAAGGACTTAGGAGGGCTTCCATTAGCGGATGATGAGGCCGAGACGGTTGCAGAGCGCAAAGGAGCAAAGACTCGGACTCGGTGCGAATCGGAGTGGCTGAGAGACAAGAAGCCCAAGGCCTCTCTTCTGAGGCCACATAAGTGGAGATTGATAGGCTTGGATTGAACGACGTAATTTGATCTGGGAATGGTGGGAGAGAAGGTAGGGAGAGAGGTCTAAAGAGAGAGAAATCAAATGAGAGGAAATGAGAGAGAGGGAAGTTTGTTGTTATAATCATGGAAAGAGAGATGAGGAGGCAACCTCGAATGGTCCATTGAGGAGTTTAGAGGTAGTAGGATCTGGACTAAGATGTGAGAGATTGAGCTATGAGATCTGGAGATAGTTGCAAGATTTTTGAGAAAGCAAGTGAGAGATCCAGAGAGCAATGAAAATTAGAGCCACGGCTGGGATGGTCGTCTGTGCGGCAAAATGGCCAGAGACGATTGAAGATAGCTGGAGAAGAAAATTGAAGCTGAAGGTCAAGAAAACGCGACCTTTTTTGGGGTGCGTTTGCTTAGGTTTATTTTGGGCACAAGGGCAAAACTGTAATCCAACATAGCTGTGGAATTCAAAAAACTGACAGCTGTCAATTGTTGGGTTTATTTTGGGTATGTTTATAAAGATTAAATGGTATAGAGTTTTGTAATAGGAATAGGTGTAGAACATGGTATTTAACTAAAAAACTATTGATATTTTATGATCAATCTTGGCAAAAGCATCTTCAATCGTATTTCCTTATGTATTATATCTTTTACTCACGCATTTTGAAATTTCATGATATTTGGAAACATTCGATTATAATATAACGAGGAAAACAGTCACCACTCGCTTATTAGATATATTATTGTTCGTCTAGAAATGCTTCTGAACACCTTGTGATGCCCCTAGCCGCTGAGCAGGCTGTACTTTGGCAACTTAGCGGCTTTGTGTTTGATTTGCTTGTGCCTCAAGGAACTCGATGTGGATTCGGAGATTATTCCTCGAGGAAATGCGAAAGGCGTGCCACTACTAGTGATACTCTTCTAGTAGAAAGAGGGAGGTTTGATGAATATGACTGCGCTCATTTGTTCTTTCTTCCAACCAAGACAATTGTGCTACAAAGAGGGGAATCTAGCTTCAGATAGGTTCTTTTTCTGCCTCAACTAAGAGGACTTTCGATATCTTAAGTAAGATCAAGCAAATTGCAGGAAAAACAGTGTCCTAGTCCGTTGATCGGACTGAACATTCAATGGTAGATCTTTTGTATTAAAATCAGTCCGATAGACAAGTTATTTTCATTAATGATTGCATAAACAGAAACTGATTTGAATACAATAACTCAACAAACAAGAAAAGCTGAAAATGATACAATCGGACGAGAAGTGCGATGTCGCAGACGACGATTCAATAGTGCATGCTGCGACAATGTCGTGTTGTCCGATACTAACAAACTAGTAACATTTGCGACCAGAAACTAGCCCGTATCGCAGATGGAGAAACTTGCTTCGACATAAGTGAGCTGGAAATCGAAACCAACTATCAAATCATACCAAGCATTGCTGGCAGAGCAAATAGGTTACAAACAATGGCAATGTTATTCCAATCAGGAGTTGTCAACTGGGAATTAGACAGAGCTATGTGTTTGGGAAAAGAATAGAGTTCCAACAAGGAGTTGTCAATTGGGAACTCAAAGAAAGCGAAGGGAGTTGAGTCAAGTCTTGGCTTTGTCTACAGAGAGACACTTCGCAAGAGATTGAGTCTAAGACGTTGAGTCTTGGTTTTGAGACATTGAGTCTGGCTTTTTGGCTGAAGTTGTGTGTGTTGCCCTGCCACTGGAGATCAGTATATATATATATATATATATATATATATATATATATATATATATATATATGTTAGTCCTTCAATGGCGATGCCTGGAGAGCCTTTTGGGAAATGCAGCCTTGACTGCCACTTGTGTGAAACCTACCTCTGCTGATGTGACATGGACATTATATATATATATATATATATAGATATAGATATGTTAGTCCTTCAACTGGCGATGCCTGGAGAGCCTTTTGGGAAACGCAGCCTTGACTGCCACTTGTGTGAAACCTACCTCTGCTGATGTGACCTGGACATTATATATATATATAGATATGTTAGTCCTTCAACTGGCGATGCCTGGAGAGCCTTTTGGGAAACGCAGCCTTGACTGCCACTTGTGTGAAACCTACCTCTGCTGATGTGACCTGGACATAATTAAGAAATCTTCAAAGTGAAGATTTTCGGCTGTGTAGTGAGACGATCAAGTTGATTAGGACCAGAAAATCCTGAGGATGGTCTCCCAGTTTTGCTGAGTTGATGGTTTAAAGCCTCCTCTAATGGGAATAATGGCCATACCGCATTAAATGCGGTGACAATCACATTAATGGTGGTGTGAAACGCTTCTACTTACTACGCTCCTCCACTTGCTGTAGACCATACTCCCTCTGATTTGGTGGGTCATGCTTGAATTTTTCAGTGATTAAACCAAATCGCGATGAGGTTTGAATCCTCTGAAAACAAGATCTTTTGCGAAGGATTTCCACATCTGTCCGAAATGAGACGTGGCATTCGTATCCGGAAAGAAACAAAAAGCATCGGACACTTGTGTCCGATGCGCCAGTGTCTTCGAAGCACTTCGTTGACTATGGTCTTTTGGTCCAAAATTGCGGCTGGAATGTCGTTGGGCCTGGTTGATCCTTCTCTTGGGCTTTTGCGAATATAAGATGAGCCTTTCGATGCTTTGGGCCTTTCGTCCTACTCAATCAGTCCATCAAAACTGTGGATCAAGGCCTGTGCTATTTTTGGTACGAACAATCATGTCTTATAGTAAACTCCGAATAAGTAGTAGAGTCACTTCTAAGTAGCGCATATATATATAGGTAACGTAATATGCTTTGTATTAACAAGAATTCGAACATGACTTAGCTTGGTAAAACCATCTTTAAATTTTCATGATATTAGGATACGTTGAATTAATTGCACGATATTTGTTAAAACTACTCCTTTTAATCCATCATTAAACACTTCATGGGTGGTGAGGGGGTGTGGGAGTGACTTGACAATAATCTAATGGGTTTAGAAGACGCTACCCTTAATTTTGACGAAAAATTGAATGTAGTTGACGTCATGGAAGACATTAATGTGCACATACGATGCTGAGGATGACATTAATTGAATTGAAAGAATGCAGACTAATAAAATGATGAGTTTGGAATAGTACAATGACAATGAGCATTTAATCATTTTGTGTATGCTTATATAATTTGACAAGTGATGACATTATGACCACACAAAAAAGTGATGACATTTACTCTAACAGATTATGAAAATCCATCAACAATCTGGTGGCAAGAATAAATTCAGCTGCCCCTATGGATGTATTTCTCTATGCTGTGTGCGTTTAATGAAACATCCTTCTCACATACAAACTACAAAAACACAATAATCTATTGAAGTAATTCATAGTTTCATTCACTTTGCATTTGATCACACATGCGATGTGATGCATGTGTAAGAGGATAAAAAGAGCAAAAAAATGTGTGCACTTTGAAAGTCCTAATAGTTGGAGCTAATTTGCATTTCATGATGGTTCACAAGTATTGTTCTCTTTGTAAATAAATACATAAATAATCCATTATTCATCCACAATTGGAGTACGAGTTAAGAATAAGTTTCTCATGAAATACACAATTATTTGGGTTCATCGCCACGAGATTGTGCTATTATTTTTCCATCCAATTTAAATAGAATAATATTATTATATAATGCAAATATAAGTTACACCAGTTGGACACCGCAATGAGCCCGCCCTCCTTTCACCTAAAATCAAATCCAGCTCCTCATAGATTAGATTAATTTAAAATAATTTAAATTATCGTTTGTATTAAAAATATAGGGTTATCTACCAAAAAAACCCTGAACTATCACGCTTGTCAAAATGATCACCATGAATTTTTTTTTCATGCCAATTTAGCCCTTTAATTGTTTTTTTTATCTCCAATTTAGGTCATGCCGTCAATTGTTTTTAGACTTCCATCCAATTTTCCGTCAATTAGAAGGGGTAAGTTTGTCATTTTACAAGGTATAATACTTAGAAAAATGAAAGAAAATGTAAAAAAGAAAGACAATCGCCCTCCTCCTTGTACTTGCTAACAGTATATAAGAGGAAGCTTAAGAATTAAGAAAGCTAAGAAAGAATAAGAAGATTGAAGAGAAACTGATATGCTCTGTATATTGATTTTCCAGAATGTTACAATTGTAGTGTTATGAGTGTTATATATCTCAATAACCAAGACTTAACAATATAACTAATTACACCTAATCCTAACTAATCAACACTTGAGTACACGTGATCGCTTAATCGAAAGCTAACTAATATTGTTAACATTCCCCTCAAATCCAACTCGGATCCTGCTCACGGATTTCCAAGTCGCATACTAATACAAAGGACTTAAGAAAATAGGACTATGAAGTCCTTTAGTAAACACATCTGCAATTTGCTCTTGAGTAGGAACATACTTGAACAATAAGATCATTCCTTTGAACCCTTTCACGCACAAAGTGAAAATCTATATCCAAATGTTTGATTCTTGAATGAAAGACTGGATTACTACTAAGTGCCAAAGGCATGATTGTCACAAAAGATTGTAGGAGGTTGAGGCAAGCACACTTTCAAGTCTAGCAATACCATGCTAACAGTATATAAGAGGAAGCTTAAGAATTAAGAAAGCTAAGAAAGAATAAGAAGATTGAAGAGAAACTGATATGCTCTGTATATTGATTTTCCAGAATGTTACAATTGTAGTGTTATGAGTGTTATATATCTCAATAACCAAGACTTAACAATATAACTAATTACAGCTAATCCTAACTAATCAACACGTGAGTACACGTGACTGCTTAACTGAAAGCTAACTAATATTGTTAACAGTACTATCTCTAGTTCAGGAGTCGCCCTCTCGAGAAACCCCCATTGCGAAACGACGTCGCCAAGAAGTAGAGCCTTTAATTGAGAAGGTAACAGTTTGTAGTAAACTAGTAAAGTCTTTAATTGAAAATGAAATATAGGATCTGAGGCCTGAAAATGCATAACTGGTGAGATATAATCATAAGCCTGCAGCAGATAAGTGATTAAATATAAAGGAGAAATTCTCAACTCATTTAACTGAGCCCCCAACTTATTCTTCCAACAGACCAAGCAGAGCTTTAGAAACAGAACAACAAAATTGCAATAGTTTTTCTAGTGAAATCTTCGACTCCACTATCTCGAATTTCTTAGACAGGAAGATCACCAACATCAGTTAGCACCCATTTCACCAAAACAATTTCCAAGTCCAAAAATCCACATAAACCAAAACTTAAACACTACCCAACATGGGAAATAGGTACCTTTAGCACTAGGTAACTCGGCTCTGACCCTTCTCTATCAAAGCACTAGGAATATTGGTTGGCATTGCTGTCACAAAACCCATGTACTTATAATCATTTTGTGGTCGAGAAATCAGAGAGATAGAGAGGCTGTGAAGAGAAGTGAGAAAAACTTGAAAAAATCAAAGCAGAGAGAAAATCAACAGGAAAAAATCTCTCAAATTGATTTTACTTAAAGTGATCACAATTACAGAATGAATTGAATAAAAAACTTGTTAGCTCTCCTAAAAAACCATGTACTTATAATCGTTTAGTGGTTCAAAAACCATGTACTTACATCTGATATGAATTAAAGAATAAACTAGAAAATAAGAAACGTGCTCTCCAAGAAATTAGAAGGCTCGGCACTTCCTCGAGCTGGTCAGAAACTTGTTCTTTGTCAAAACCCGACCTCGTTCGTCCCGGCTTAGACGGCAAAGGCAGGTTCTTGATATCGCGAAGTTGAATTTTCTTTCGCTTGTTTTGCAGTTCTTGATATAGTGAGCATGAAATTCAGAACTAATAGAAATCTTCATCATTATCAATTTAACATCATCAACAAAAAATAAAATACCCTTAACCATTGTTGCAAAGATTGACGAAATGATATGTAAAATAAATTGCCGGCGGTCCAGAAGGGGAGATGGTTGAGTTGGGTGAGGGGATCGAGTTGGGGGGTTGAGGTGGGTAGTGGAGGCTGGGGTACATGGGAGGTGGGGTGGGTTGTGGATGGAGTGAGTGCTCACAAATTGTTTATGGTTTTTCTTGTTTATTTATTTATTTTTATTTATTTATATTCTTTCTTTTAAAAAATTTTTTTTTTTTCAATATAGAAACATCTAATCCATGTGGCGTCATATCATTGGATACAGTAGACCCACATGTGTTCCACGTCATCCATTTAACAAACTTTGGAATGGAACCTAATGGCCTGAACTATTTGTGAACTCGCATGTTAACCTTGAGAACTATGAATGACACAAAAACACATAAATGACGCAATCTGATATTTTCATGAACCTCAGGGACGTTTTGGGATTAAAAAAAAAGCCTTTGTTATTTGATTAATATTTATTTCCTAATTAAGTGGGGAAAGCAAGCCATGAGGAAGATACATACGGTGTATTTACATATAAGAATTTACTTGCAAACGCCGCCGAGCATAACCGCCTTCCATATAATTCGAGCAAAACAAGATGCATGTGAATATTCATTACCTTCAAAGTGTAACATACTGTTCCTAAATTAATACTTAATTCTTAAATTATTCAATTAAAAGACATTTTTCCACCGAGAGTATTTTATTGGGTTTAAAATTGACTTTTTATTATGAAAGAAACTTGGGAAATTGAGCCGAACATTAATTAAAGTAAATAAATTAAAATAAACTAAATTAAATAAAATAGATCATTAAGAATAAAATAATAGAAATTAATTAATTAAAATGGAAATTTAATATTTTATCGGATAAGTGAAGGGCAAAAAGGTCATTTTAAGTTTGGAGAAGAATTTGGAGAATTGAGTGGCACCGTTGCGTCGAGCTCGTCGATACGAGTTCGTGGATATGTTGTGCGCTCAATTCCGAGTAAAGGTGGCAATATTGTACACGATCCGTTAACACGACACGAATTCGCACGAAAAATTCAGTATTCGGGTCTGAGTATCATGTTGTGTTGATATTGTGTTGACCCGTTAGCAACCCGTTAAGCTATCGTGTCGTGTCGTGTCAATTCGCGAATATTTGTTAACTCGTTAAGCTCATGGGCATTTTTGTAAATTTATCTCTTTCTATTTTTATTTTTATTTTTTCTTCTTCTCTTTCTTCTCTTTCGTCTCTTCCTCCCCCATTCCCCCAATTCTCTCACTACTCCATCTCTCTCTCTCTCTCTATCACTACTCCATCTCTCTCTCTCTCTCTCTCTCTCTCTCTCTCTCTCTCTCTCTCTCTCTCTTCAAAACAAAGCAACCTTTAAGCTTTCTTCTTCTCTCAACTTAAGAGTCTTAAGCAGCCCCCACACCACCCAACCACCATGAGCCATCCCAGCTACCTCCCTCTTCTGTCTCCCTTCTTCACCGATCGATCCCACCTATTCCCTCACCTTCTCCGATGACTTCCTCCTCCACTCCCACCATCTCGGCTGCCCAAACCTTTGGGGGCCACTCGTAGGGCATCTCCAATCTCACCTTCAAGTTCATCTATGGACTGTGTTGAATTTTTATTTTTTTGCACTGTGGTTGATTTTTTAATCATTTAGGATTTCTGTTTTTGTTTTTATTTTTATTTTTTAATTCTTAATGGATTATAGTGTCGTGTCGTGTAATTCGCGAATTCCAGCGAATCGTGTTCGTGTTGGATATTTTCCACCCGTTTTCTTTAGGGGTGGCAATTTCCGACTCGACCCGTTACACGACTCGAAACCCGAACGGGAAAAACATGACCCAAACACGACCCATTTATAAACGGGTAATTTTTGGGTCAACCCGCCATTGACCCATTTATAAACAGGTGGATTTCGGGTCAACCAACCCTCATTGGCATAGAGATAAGGGTTTTGGGTTTGAACAAACCTAGGCCATTTAAGTGTTGTTTATTTATTTTTTACTTTTTAAAAAAATTTAAGAATTGTTTAAATGTTTGACCTTCAATTTTGCCTCGGCACACATGCCCCCACGTGCATCTTAACTGATGGAATTGGTCAATTGGACTTGATTTGCTGACGACGCTAACCCTAGTGACTAAAAATCGAAAAATTAAAAATTTAGGTGACTAAATTTAAATTCGACCATAACTCGAGTGACCAAAACTTTACTTTTGTTGTTTCTAAAGTTAGGATGGGTGATGAGGTTTTCTAATACACATTGCCAAGGTATTATAGGGATTCGAACTTGTGACCACTGGTATGCAAGTCAAAGCACATAAAATAAAGCATACTTAATCTTTAATATATATATATATATATATATATATATATATATATATATATATATATATAACGACATAGGCAAATAACAGTTTTTTTATAGAACGGCAAAATATTCAAAATATCACAAAATGCCCTTAGTTAATTAAATTTTAATAAATAAAAATATTCATTAAATAAAGATGAAATAGTAAATTAATAATTTTTCATATTAAAATATGGGCTAACATCAAAAGACTCCCTTAAGATTTGGGGTCATTTTCAATATGAGCCATTGAATTTTAATTTCATCAATTTACACCTCATAGTTTTTAGATCTGATCAATTTAAGCATTCCGTTATGTTCACCGTTCGGTCAAATGTTAACTGCTGACGTGTTCATTGTAGGATCCACCCACTAATCAATCCATGTTATATAAAATGATAAAATAACATATAATTAAACAAAAACTAAAAAATAAAAATAAAAACCCGGACGCACGCCTTCCCCGCCCCTTCAGACGCACCCCTTCTCCACCTCTTCTCGCCAACGCACAGCTGCACCCACCCCAGCCCGCTCCCTCTCTTCGTCCCTCTCTCTCTCTCTCTCTCTCTCTCCTCCCAGCTCCCCCATCCCATCTTATCCAAAACAAACGCCCCGCCACCAAAACAACCCACCGCCCCTCAACCAACTGGCTAATCAGTCTGCTTTGATTTTCCATTGATGTTTGCTTTGTTACTCTAAAAATATCTTCCTTCCTTTCTTTTTTATTTATTTCAATTCTAAAATCTGAATTTTGAATTGTGTATTGGGGTTTCTCGGTGATGAACTTGACGACAAAACGATGATGTGTATCTCTGAGATAATAATACCCAATTTACCATTCTTTTCATCTTCTTTTTGTTTCATTTTTATCTCATACCGAATCCTGCTCATCAGATTCTAATTCCCTTTCTCAAAAGTTTTAATCTTTTGTTTCTGTTTGCTTAAGAATAGATCTTTTCTTTTTTCTTACTGGAACTGGGTTTTGATGTTCCGCCGCCGAGGCGATGCCAGAGAGAAAGAGAGGGACGGGGCCAAGGACGGAACCAGGAATTTTTATAGGGAGGGACTAATTTTTTTTTTTTCCAATGAGATATCTAACATAAGCTTGTTTTTCTTAAAGTAATATATGAATAAACACCAAATTAAATACACATTAATTTTTTTCTTCACTCACTTGTTTGTAAAACTTTCACCGATTCAAAGATGGTCTTGATTGTTCTTTTTAGTGCTTCTATATGTCGGTTTGATTGCTTAAGTTGCCCATGCAATTCAGCAACTTCTGCCTTCAAAGATGCAACTTCAGCTTTCAATGAGGCACATTCCTGGTTCCTCGCTAGCGCACGCAAGCCTATATTTGCTGCCAAAGCTGACAAAGTAGCACTAAAAAATTGGTCTCATCCACTGCAGTCTTATCTCGACCTCCTTGCCATCACCAAGTTCCCATATGGTGTAACCATAGTTGCTAAGCCTTCATTGTGTATATTTGCAGCTTGCACAAAGGCAGAACCTGTGTGAAAATTGGAGTGTGGAAACACACTATTTTCAGTGTGTTTTCTCAGGCTAAAGGAGAAGCAAGAGATAAATTCAAATCTATGGAGGTTTCAGGAATCGAAGGAAATTCCATCTCTTGATTGTTTTCTCGCTTAAGATTTTTTTCTCTCTAGTTTGCTCTTCTTTTTCAGATTGAAGGGAGTCTTGGTTAAATGGGCAGGAAAGCATCAGACAGCGTTCGTGAAACGGGAAAGCTGCTAGATAAAGCGTTCTGCTTTCCTCTTCATCCTCCAATGCATCTCGTCCCATTCGACGCATCCAAGCCGTCTCTTCCATCGTCTTGTCACAATCCCGCTCAATACCTGCAGAAATACAAATACATATAAACCACCAAATATTTAAAATAGCATTTTATCATTTACCAAATACACCATAAGCAAATAGATTGAATTTTGAAATGAAAACTACAATGAAGTTTACCTCTTGAGATGAAATCAATATTGGCTCAAAGAGATGATGAGAGATTTCAGTGGCCTAGATAAAAGAAAACAGAGGCTTGATTCTTGATGTTGATGTTAAGCCAAAAAGAGAGTCAAGAAGGTTAAATGTGCGGGAAGGTTAAGGGAAAAGAGAAGAAAGTTTTTTATTAGCTTATTAATATTATATTATAGACACATGATGGGCTTTATTTTTGGTTTTTGTCAAAAGGGCTAGACTAATATTAAACAAAAGAAAAAGCAAAAGACAAGAATATTATATTAGGATGATGGGCTAAGATTTTCGGAAGTGCAAATAACACTATAAAATTTGCACTCAGTTGGATATTTTACAGGTTTTGCACTAGGCTGGAGCCCCTTCTAGCCTGTACACAGTTCCGTCCTTGGACGGGGCTGGGGGTGGTGCGGCTGTGCGTCGAGGAGAGAGCATGGGGTGTTTGTTGCGCAAGGGAAGGGCTGGGTTTTTTAAAGCTTTTTATTTATTTATTTTACTTTTATGTTATTTTATTATTTTACATACATTTTTTTAGGGTTTGGTTGGTTAGTGGGTGGGTTCTACAGTTAACACGTCATCAGTTAAGGTCTAGCCAAACAGTCAACTTAACAGAATGTTTAAATTGGTCAGATTTGAAAACTATGAGATGTAAATTGATGAATTAAAACCCGGTAACTCATATTGAAAATGACCTCAAATTTTGAAGGAGTCTTTTGATGTTAGCCCTAAAAATATTAAATTAAAAAAGAGAACACTAGTCCTATTTTCGTGAGATACGAGTAGATAAATTTTCCCCTTTTCCAAATGGGTGATACAAGCTGGGTCGGCCTTAATATTTGGGTGGCCTTGGGCCAAAAATTAAATGAGGCCCTTAGTATACAAGGAAAGGAGTTTTTTTTTTTCGCTTATGTAATTTTGTGGTTTTTTTTTTTGCTTAAGCAGAATAATTTCATTAACCGAAAACAAAAGCAAAAGTATTTAAGTACATTATCCATAAACAACAAAAACCATATTTAGTTACATGTGATAAAAAAAATAAAGAAAATGGAAATAATTCATAAATCAGGTTTTACTAGTTAGAAAAGAATTATTTTCATAAACGATTGAAAATATTTTATGAACCAAATGGGGTTTAGTTTATCTGTCTTGGGACAATTCTTCAAATCTGGCTTTGAACCAGATGTCTATACCTTCAGCACTCTAATCAACGGCTTTATTGTTGAGAATAGAATGGCTGAGGCGGCTGCACTTCTCCACAAAATGATGAGGGAAGGTAATTGTCAGCCTAATGTGGTTACTTTCAGCACATTAATAAAGGGCTTGTGCATGAAGGGTAACAACAGTGCAGCTATTCAATTGCTTAGGAAGATGGAGGAAGGGGCTTGCAAGCCTCACCTAGTTGTCTATAACACGATCATCGACAGTCTTTGTAAGGATACACTAGTTATTGATGCATTGCACCTCCTCTCAGAAATGATGAGCCCCAGATGTCATTACCTATACATCCTTGATTCATGGAGTTTGCAAATTAGGCAAGTGGAAAGAAGCTGCAAGGTTGTTGAATGAAATGGTGAGTGAAAATATCTTTCCAAATGTGCGCACGTTCAACATCTTGGTAGACACACTTTTTGTAAGGAGGGGATGGCCGTGGAAGCAGAAGGCTTGGTTGAAATGATGATTCAAAGAGATATTGATCCTGATTTGGTTACGTACAGTTCACTTATGGATGGTTACTGTTTGCGAGGAGAAATGGGCAAGGCACAAAAAGTTTTTGAACTAATGCTTAGCAAGGGTTTGGTGGTTGATGTTGTTAGTTATAGCATATTGATAAATGGATATTGTAAGCTTAAAAAAATAGATGAGGCCATGATGCTTTTTCTGGATATGTCTCATATGGGACTAGTTCCAAATACCGTTACTTATAACACTCTTCTGGATGGTTTTTGCAAAGCGGGTAGAATACATGATGCACAAAAGGTGTTCTCCGAGATGCAAGCTTGTGGCCAACTTCCAGATGCTCAAACTTATGCTATTTTACTCGATGGCCTGTGTAAATACCGAGAACTTTCTAGGGCAATGCAATTGTTTGGAGAGATGGAAGCGAAGAAGCTGGATATTGATATTGTGATTCATAATATTCTTATTGAAGGTTTGTGCATAGCTGGAAAAATTGAATCTGCAAGGGATCTCTTTTGTGGTTTATCATCAAAGGGACTTCAACCTAATGCGAGGACATACACTATAATGATTAATGGACTCTGTATCGCGGCCCTAACAAGTAATGCAGAAAAATTTGTTATTGAAATGGAAGATAAAGGCTGTTCTCCAAACAATTGCACCTATAACACAATTATCCGAGGGTTTATCAATAACAATGCTACGTCAAGGGCGATGGTACTTATTCAACAAATTGTGGAGAAGGGTTTCTCTGCAGATGCATCAACAATGGAGTTGATAGTTAATTTATTGTCTAAAGATAAAGTTTATCCTGCTTTGTTGCCGTTGATAAAAAAATCATTGTGAAATTATTATGCATCTGTGGACAATGAAATTTGTAAGTGCTGCACCTTTTATAACCATGAAGGTATATATATCAGATAAGTTGATCCATCGCGTGGTATATGTGTATCATGTAATTGCTTCTTGTCCTTGGAGGTCGCTGTTATCGTGGAGCTTGATGCGGTTGATGCAGCAGGTAGGTTGATGGTGGTGCCTCCTTAGCCATATTGAGTGAAGCACCATGTGGAATTTGGCGTATGTGCTTTTGTTAATTTGATTGGTTTAGTCATTTTCTTATCGGGATAAACCACAAGGCAGCCCATTTGTGAATATAGCTCGTGTTATTTTTGCCAGTATCTGGAAAAGGAATGTTTTGCTCTCATCCAGAAGTGAGGATTACCACTACCACAATGATGGAGAGGGAAATATGGTTCCTGAGACACCTAAAAAGAGCTACAGGGTGCGACTTTGATTCTACAAAGTTTCCTATTTTTCTGTTTCACATGTCTCTCCCTGTCCTATTTCTTAATATAACTGGAACAGTCAATACTTTTATTTCTTTTGGATGTAGGAGAAAATTATTATAGAACAAACCAGTAGAAAATGTACTACGGAACCATACTTATATGTTATTTTATAGCATGCATTTAAGTAGTATTAAATATTTCTCTTTCTATGCTCTGAAATACAACCCCTATCAGCCAGACTATATACAGTCACACACACTGCCCCATCCTCAACCAGATGTCACTGAAACTATAAAAGAGAGGGGAAGGTAACTAGCACTTCCCCTTTTTGTTTTCTTTTGAAGGTTAAGAAAATTTGATTGTGTTTTGCTTGAGAAATAGCTTTTCAACATCATATTGTCAATCTTTGGGACTCTCCACCTGCCTTCATTTCCACAATTTATACTGTTTTGGCCCAGTTACTCTCCTGACAGTTAAAGCTTTTTTTATTATTATTGTTGATTAGATTTCCTGTTTGTCTTGCATTGCTTGATTTTCGATCGAAATCTTTTATTGAAAATTCAAAGACCATGGGGTTTGGTTTCCCCTTTTCTAGTGAAAGTCAAAGATACACAGAAGTCTTTGGATTTTTTTTTTTATATAAAGTCCAGATGAAAGTCATGTAATGTGAATACAAAATCCTTGATTTTTTATTTACGATAACAGAAATGTGTACCTGACTGCTTGATGAATATTTTCTTTCATTTTGGATACACTGACAATATTTCTTTCTGCAGGTGCAACAGAAGCGGCGTATGTCGATTCCTGGAGCATTATGATCAGCTGAGTCCAGCGTGGTTATTTCAATATTGTTCAGCAATGTTGGCCTGCTATGCCAGAAATATTGAAATAAATGATAGCTCTTATATTCTCTCCTTGCTGGGGTATATAACAAGCTCAACATGAGACCAATACAAGAAAACAAGGGAACAACATAAGGTAAAAGGATACAAAAGAGCTATATGGTCTCTGCATGCTGGTAGGTTCTTTAACAGTCAATGGCAACTGTGATCTGTAAATGAACCCTGTGAAATTAGTACATCCACACCGAGCTCGCCGAAACACGAGTGTCACAGTTCTGCTCAATCTCAGCCTTTCCACATTCGGAAAGCTTAATCTGTTCAATCACTCTATCTACCTTTTATAGTGATTTGCTGAGAAGTCCGAGATTTGTGAATATTGCTAGTTTGGTATTTACAGCTGCTGCTCTTGTGCATACTTGTTGGCATGTTCATGTCCATTAGCACTATTGAAAGTTAGAAAGTAAAAGTGATGTGGAGTTTTGATGGTGTAAAATGTAATTCTAGTGCTGTTAATTTTGAGTCTTGACAAATGATTATGTGAAACTTCAGGTTTATGGAGTTTACTTGTACTCTTCTCCCAAACAAATTCATTAACAAAGTGGGCTTTGAGCTGGGGCTTGTAGCTCAAGTTGTTAAGAACATTACTCATGTACACGAGGTCTTAGCTTCGAATCTCCCCACCCTTAATATCACTTGTATAAAAATAAAAACAAAAATCAGCCAGTGTGCTTTTGTTGAAAGGAAATTTACTGGCAAATATAACAATCAGAATATCAGACCAATAGTAGCAAACAAGGGCCACCAAAAGAAAAAGAGAATAGCTCATGTTCCCAATGGGCTGGTATAGCCCAAATTTATTAGGCTTTTTTATTTTTTTGGGTAAAACAAATTATTAGGCTTAACCTAGGTCAAGCTGGGCCAGCTAAAGTATCAGACATGCCCGAAAGGGAAAGAAAACCATTTGAATTTTTAATTGTCGATATTGTCTTTATGCTTGAGAAGATGACATCGTTTTACAGATTATAATAAAATAACCAAGCATTTACATGTAATTTAATATTAATACATTAAAGTTTAGGTTAGGAATCTGAACTCCATTCTTCTTTTTCACCGCTTAAATACTTTTTTTTTATCTTTGAAATTGACGTCTAATTAAACTTGTTTGGTTAAGCCATTATCGTACGAAGAGATTTAACTCATGAGTTGTGATGGAACAAAAAATCCACGGGTTATTTTAAAAGAAATAAACACAAATGAGTAAGAGGGGGATGTTACTATGTTATTGTTGTCACTATATGATAATGATTTTTGGGAAATCATAGTTATTTTTTTGAAGAGGGTACATAACGTCATAATTATATTTGATAACGAAGTAAGTGAGGTCCACAACGTGTCAATAATTGATGGTCACAACACAATGCACGCGTGAATAAGGGCCCCGAGCCAAACTTCGATTCGAAGTGGCTGTAGCCCCCTCTAATTTTAGTATTTAATGTAAAATTTAAAAACGGGTGTTGTGGCCCCCAACAAACGGAAGATAATTCCAATACTGCACACGTGGACGACTGTTGCTGACAGTGATCATACATTACAAACCTTTCGTCATTAAATGGCTGCAACTACTAATGCCCAAAAATGCTCAATTGATTGACGGTGATGATTTGTCTTCTGGTGACCTGCCTAGCTTGAAGGGTTAACGTTGACGACGGTTTAGGTCACAATATGTGCCACAGACGTACGCATTTGTTTTTAGTTGGTCGAACTTTTCCAAAACGTGTCTTGCTTCCTTGAACCATCATTGGTTTTCTCTGTTTAGGCTTCTTTCCGATCCAATTGTGCCAATTCTATTTGTGGCCCATGGTTTTTTTTTAAAGACATTTTTTATTGAGATGTGTGATAAAAGTGAAAATTTAAAAATCCCCACAATTGCCTTTAGTTAATAAAATACTAAAGTTGAAGACTCTTTACTAAATATGGAAAAAATGGTACATTCATAATTTATCTATATATATTAAAGCAAAAGGCCTCATATCTATATATATTAAGGCAGAAAGCCTTAAAAGTGAAATTTTCAAAATCCTCACAATTGCCCTTAGTTAATAAAATACTAAAACAGAAGAGCCCTTACTAAATATAGATAAAATGGTACATTCATAATTTATCTATATATATTAAGGCAGAAGGCCTTATAATTATAAAAACAAAAAGGAAAAAACATATAATGCAGTTATCCATAAAATCAGGAGAAGTTTTTCATAAAATATGAGACAACTACCTTCAATTAAAACTTTATTTTAAATTAAAAAATAATATAACACTCATTAATAAAAACCCGATTAGCACACGCTTGAACGGGTGCAAAAGGGCGAGTAAATCACTATTTTTCATTCTAAAGTATAATTACCGACTACAATGATTTTATGATAATAGACTTAAAATAAGGAACTTGAATATGAGTTTTTGGTACAAGTTACTTATTAAACTTTAAAAACATCCACTTTTTTTATTTCATATACAAACTTTTACTGCCTTGTTGCCAATATGACTTCGGCCTGCATATCTTTGATATTCCCCCTCAATAAGTCATGGTTGCTTATGCCAATAGTATAGCTTGGCCTAGAATTATTCTGTTCTAGTTTTTCTTTGTTGTTTATTTATTTATTTATTTATACAAGTGATATTTGGGATGGTGGAATTGAACCTAGGAATTCGGATGCATAGATAAATGCTATTAACTACTTGAGCTATAAATTCCTCCTAAATTTTTATTTTTATTTTCCAATGTAAACATAAATATTTAAGCAATTGAACGACATAAATTTAACTAAATTCATGCATTTTAAATCACAAATTCCAAAATAACTCGAATGGATCAAGGACCATTTGATAGAGTGGCACACTACCTTTAGTTTGTTAGATTTTTTTTTATTCTTCATACAATTGATATTGACGGAAGGAGAAATTGAACCTAGTACCTCTGGTGCATAGCTAAAAATGCTATTAACCACTTAAGCTACAAGCTCATTGCTACATTATCAATTAGTGTCTAAAACTTAGAAGAATCTTGGTACATATCATAGTATTGTATCAACTTGAAAGGGAATCCTCCCGATAACAATAAGGTAATTGCAATTCGGCCATGATCCGTTCTCTCGCAATCCCTATATGTGGGTGATTGAATGTGATAATCCGGTTATCGGACAATACTTTTGTTTTTGCATTAAAAGTTAATTTTCTTTTGGTAAAAAAGTTAATCAATTTTAAACGTGAGACAAAAGTGAGTGATGCCTCATCATTTTCTCCAGTTAGAAAGCTATGTGATGCGACGCGACCCACATTAGACTACAGGTTATGTGATCATAAGTGACCACAACTTTTGAGACAATGGCATATTCCATTTCATATTTAAGCATATTATTACATACACCACCTTATTAAGATGCCTTTGGCCCTTGTTTTTTGTTTTGAAACACAAGTGATAGTCTAAATTAGAACGTGAGAGAATTTTTTAACATAAATATTATCAAGATGTTATGAAGATTCAAACATAATATTATCACTTTTTACTAGGTTAAACCACGCTGGCTTTGCCTATTGTTACTTAGGCTAGTGATTACTGACATGTTTTTTTGGTATAAACTTTTAAGTTTTTTTTTTGGGGGTTGATTTTCTGAATTTGAAAAGAAAAAAAAAAGTTGAAACTTCAAATTTGATGTGATTTTTTTTTGGTCGATAACAAATTTGATGAGATTGAGTTGTCATTATTGACTTCAAATTTTATTCCAATCCAACGTGTGAAGCGGTACACACTAGGGGTGGGCACGGTACGGGATGACACGGGATGGAGGTCATCCCGGTGTCAATACCGGATAAAGATTTCGGGACGGTATGATACGGGATGGAGAATTTTCACAACACGTTCAAACCATACCGGCCCCAAACGGGACCGGTATGGTTCGGTATCAAAACTGATACCGTTGATTTATTTGACATTTGACCCATTTTTGGTGGTTGCATTTTGTGCTGTTTTTGCAGTAAGGGTATATCGGCTTCAGCTCTTCCATACAAGAGGACCCCTCCGAGCTGGCTGAAGATCTCTACTCAGGATGTGAGAAACCCTCACTAACTCTTGAATAAGTAATTGGGTTATGTTGTGATTTGTTTGGTAAATGAGAAATTGAAGTAAGTTTTGAATATTTTGCTCAATTTCATTCTGCACTTCTGCTAAAATGAACAAAAAAGAATCTGTTCTTACCCATTTGGTATCAGACAGTAAAGGATTGTTGTTTTATCTTGTAATTTCATCTTCGTTTAGTCAATTAGCAACTAAACAGAGCCTTATTAGTTCAACTTTGGTATTTGAGGAAAAGAACAGAGAGAGAGAGAGAGAGAGAGAGAGAGAGAGAGAGAGAGAGAGAGAGAGAGAGAGAGAGAGAGAGAGAGAGAGAGAGAGAGGATGAGAGAGAGATTTGTGATGGATGGATCAATGGTGAAGGGAATGAGAGAGACACGGAGGAAGGAAAACAAAGAATTTCTGGATTTGGGAAATTTTCGTTCGTGGGAGATGAGGAGAGATATAGATAGAAAATTGGGGATTAATATTTATTATTTAATAATAATTGGTTACTGTTCGGTACGGTATGACACCAAACGGTATCACAAATCTAATACCGATGTCGTGCCAAATAGTAACGGGATGACACAGTTTCATCCCTTTTACACTTCAACACCAAACGGTTTGGCACGAGATTGGCACGGTTTGGCACGGTTTCGGGACGGTATCGGTATTCCGGTTTTGATGCCCACCCCTAGTACACACAAGAGGCTAGTCGCTAGTGCGCGATTTTGGTTGTTATCACGTGTTGTTTTGTCACCCAGCCATCCGGCGTATCAACATGGCATTTTATCATTTGTGTTCGGATCGACGCCAACCAATAGTGAGCCAATCAGATTAGAAGTGTGATATACGGTATGTTGTTGGGTCAGCTGGCTTTAGCATAACAATAACGCTATGGGTACCAACTTGTTTACCAACTTTTTAATACCAACACATGTGGCACATGACATGGCAACCCATGTCACCTGCCATCTCATTTGTTTTAATTACATATTTTGCTCCAAAAAAAGAATTTCACCCATCAAAAATAAAAATAAAAGAAAAAGCCACAATGATTTTTTATTTACGGTTAAATCCTTTGTGATTTAGCGTTAAATCCTCTGTGATTTAGCGTTAAATCCTCCTCCCCCTCTGAAAAATCCTAGGAATTCAACAGTTCTTCCATTGAAGAATTAAAGCTCTCATCCCACCATCCTACACCGCCACAACAACTTGAGCAGTTTTTTATCACTTGGTTTTTAGTGCTCTAATACTAAGATTTTATTATAAATAAATAAAAATAAGTTCTGCAGAATTGGTTCCATCAATCACATAAACGAAAAGCTCCCTTAAAAAAAGAAAAGAAAAAATTGTCATTGATTCATATACGAAAAGTTCCCAATGATGCTTGATACTCCTCCAATAACATTAAGCTTAATTGGCTGCACAGGAGCCGCATGGTTTTTTTCTTTCTTTCTTCTTGTTGGACCATCAATCGCATGCTTTGATACATAATAGGAGGGACTGTTGATTTCTAGGGTTTTTCAGAAGGGGAAGGAGAAAGAACGGAGGGAATGAGTTTAGCGCTAAATCTAAAATCGTTGTGTTTTTTTCCTTCTTTTATATTTTTGTTATTATTTTTGCTAGGTGCGATTCTTTTTTTTTGGAACAAAATATGTAATTAAAACAAATGAGATGGCAAATGACATAGGTTGCCATGTCATGTGCCATACGTGTTGGTATTAAAAAGTTGGTAAACAAGGTGGTGCCCGTAGCATTATTGTTAGCATAATACTAATGGAATCTTCCGAAGCGAAATGCGTTCACACTTGCGGTAAAGATAATTTTTCTGCCAACAAACGGAGGATAATTCCGATACTGCACACGTGGACGACTGTTGCTGACAGTGGTCATATATTACAAACCTTTCGTCATTAAATGGCTGCAACTACTAATGCCCAAAAATGCTCAATTGATTGATGGTGATGATTTGTCTTCTGGTGACTTGCCTAGCTCTGGAGATACTTGAAGGGTTAACGTTGACGATGGTTTAGGTCACAATATGTGCCATAATTCAATGTCTCCACAGACGTACATATTTGTTTTTAGTTGGTCGAACTTTTCCAAAACGTGTCTTGCTTCCTTGAACCATCATTTGTTTTCTCTGTTCAGGCCTCTTTCCGATCCAATTGTGCCAATTCTATTTGTGGTCCATGGTTTTTTTTTAAAGACATTTTTTGGTGATATGTGTGATAAAAGTGAAAATTTAAAAATCCCCACAATTGTCTTTAGTTAATAAAATACTAAAGCTGAAGACTCTTTACTAAATATGGATAAAATGGTACATTCATAATTTATCTATATATATTAAAGCAAAAGGCCTCATATCTATATATATTAAGGCAGAAAGCCTTAAAAGTGAAATTTTCAAAATCCTCACAATTGCCCTTAGTTAATAAAATACTAAAACAGAAGACCCCTTACTAAATATAGATAAAATGGTACATTAATAATTTATCTATATATATTAAGACAAAAGGCCTTATAATTATAAAAACAAAAAGTAAAAAACATATACTGCAGTTATCCATAAAATCAGGAGAAGTTTTTCATAAAATATGAGACAACTACCTTCAATTAAAACTTTATTTTAAATTAAAAAATAATATAACACTTATTAATAAAAACCCGATTAGCACACGCTTGAATGGGTGCAAAAGGGCTAGTAAATCACTATTTTTCATTCTAAAGTATAATTACCGACTACAATGATTTTATAATAATAGACTTAAAATAAGGAACTTGAATATGAGTTTTTGGTACAAGTTACTTATTAAACTTTAAAAACATCCACTTTTTATTATTTCATATACAAACTTTTACTGCCTTGTTGCAAATATGACTTCGGCCTGCATATCTTTGATATTCCCCCTCAATAAGTCATGGTTGCGTCTGCACTTCTCTTCCTCATTGGGAACCAGTTCCGGAGCAAAACGGGACAACTCATTGAACTTGTGCTCATACTCCAGCACGGACATAGATCCTTGTTTCAGATGTAGAAATTCAGACTTCTTTGCATTGCGGTAAGAATGCGGATAGAACTGCTCAAAGAAGATGCGTTGGAATTCTTCCCAAGTGATGGCAGCAAGATTGGCATAACCCCTACGAACTGTCTTCCACCAGTGGTATGCATTTCCTTTCAGAAGGAAAACTGCCAGTCGCACCCGGTCTTCATCAGGACTTTGCAGAACTTCAAACACCCGTTCAATGTCAGTGAGCCAACTCTCAGCCTCTGCTGGATCCGCAGTACCAAAGAACTCACGTGCTCCCAACTCCTTAACCCTTTTGATATCGGAGCCTTCAGTATTACGCCTCCCTTGCAAAGCTGTAGTCACAGTGCGGGTGAACTGATCCAGCACATGGCGCAAATCAAGCTCATTTTCCCCTGCTTGCTCACCGACAGGAGGAGGTGAGGGTGAATGTGGAGGAGGAGATGGCGGTGGAGATGGTTGTGGAGGCGGAGGTGGAGGTGGAGGGTGTGCAGCTTCACCCCGTTCAGGAAATCGTGTCCTCAAGCTAACACGACGAGGAGGCATGATTCTATAAGAAAGAAACAACAGTCATTAGTTTCAAGAGTGCAAGAAAGCGTGAAAGTCGAAGGAAGAATGAACCTAATGCTCTGATACCAAGTTGACAGGACCCGACCCGAATCCACCTCGAAACCCGTGTCGAATCCTGTAGTTTAACCGACATTAACCTAATGCCGGGCCCATAACTAAAGAAATGAGACTTTCTACCGAAAATTCGGCAGAGTCTCCCCTGTAAACAGGACAAACCCAAAACAAATTCAACCTGGAAAGTACAACAGGAATAATACACACCAACAGCCAGTAAGCAATCAAGTTTAAACATAGGCCTCAGGCCTTAAAATTAAATCTAGTGGGCGATAACAGAGCAATACTACAAGTAGAGGAAGTTCAAACAACAGAGTTCAAAGTTTACAGATAAGGGGCACGAAGCCCTACAATTCAGATGATGCTCGGAAAGTGGAGCAACACGGTCGGTCATGCGGTAGCACCAACTACTGCATGAAGGGGGGCGAAAAACAAAGATTGTGAGTGGACGAAAACAAGGTTAGTTAATAGTGAAAGCAACATAATATAACCCCACCAATTAAGTAAACGAAAATTAAATCGAAACCACAAGCACTACTCAAAATGTAAATAATAGGGATAAAAGTGAAACCATTGAAACTTTAACAACAACCAAAAATCCACCAATCAACTTTAACCACAAAAACAACCTGGGACTACTAACCCATCCCCAAACCACTCTCGAGCGTGTTCATTGGCACGACGGCGAGGAAGTATCCTCACACCCAGACCGTGACGAATAAGTATAAGTATAATATAAGTATGTAGTATATAGTTATATATATATATATAGTATATATTTATATAAGTAGGTATAGGTACATAAGTAGATAAAAATAAAGACACGCTTCAAAAATATCACCACCAAGTTTGTACCGGGGAAACAATCCAACACGGGGATTGTTTGACTAGTCCACATGGAAGAGTCCTCAATTGACCATGTGGCTAGGGAATTGAGCCGTCCAAAGTGACTAAGCTCATCAGCACGTACAGCAGAGTCCTCAATACTCGTGCGCTGTAACCGATCCTACGCGCGCAGACTACCCAATCAAGGGTCTACTGACACACCTGTCAAGGGTGCCCCGGGTATCCGACATATCCAAGTATCCCAACCTTTAAGTAACCAATATCCAAAGTTTCAATAATCGGGGGAGGTACATAGGGTAGTGCATATAGCACTTCAAAACAACGTAACCACACTTCTCACTTTCTCACATTAACACCCAAGTACCCACATAAAATCCGATAAGCATATAATGTAATCAAAACAACCCAACATAATTCAAGATACTCACAATATGTCAAATACCCAAATATATCAATATGGTTGCAAAATACATACATATATATATATATATATATATATATATATATTCAAAAGCATAATATCATAATTTATCCATATGACGTAATTAAATGATTAAATCAACAAGCATAGTGTACTTTCCAAAAAAAAATGCATAAACTTTGAAAACAATGTCCACTCACAAGTAATCCCACGCTGCTTGACCCTGAGTGGGTCCCGCCTGCGAAGTATGAGTAGCCGGAGTACCTAACCCGAACAATACGAGACTTGATTAATAAATAATCGGATTAAACTTGGATTTAAAGTAAATCCCTCAATTCCCAAGATTTAAGTATAGGTTTAATGTTTGGAAGTTCTAGCGTCAATTTAAGATTCAAAGAAAGGAAAACCACTTCGGAAAAACGTAAGGTCAACTGAGTGGTCAACCCTCCAGGTTTGGTCAACCCCGGGCCCACGGGGCCCACGACCCCCAATCTTGGATTTGAAAGTTTCTAAAGGTTCGTTACGTTTTAGTGAACACGTTCTGAAAGTTCGGTTCCAACTGAGCGGTAGGATCGCTTACGATCTTACGATCAAACGATTCTGGCCAACCTAACCCTAGGGTTTGAAGTTTCGAATGCTTAGGGACTCCAATTCTTGATCCGTCAATTCCCACACGATCTAGGCAATACGAGGAACGACATATTTGAGATCGAACTCGATCCAACGGTTCAAACACATCGAACCCGAACAATATGCAATAGGTATAATTGGGTTCGACCGTCAAACGACGTCCGAATCGAATTCCGACCACACGTATGCGTTCACGACAATACGGGGAGTGAAAAGGATCGCCGAACCGCCGCCACCACCCCAGCCACGCGCCGCCACACGCGCTGCCGAGAGTGGTGGGTGGCTAGAGTAATTCTGGCCAACCACCAAACCTCACCACTGCCTACACCGCCCCTAAGGATCGAACCGCCGTCTCGTGGGAAGCTCAGAACCGGGCTGAGCCGCCTGAGAACCGGCCGGAAACGTCGTCAGATCACGGCCAAACCACCGAGGGTTTTGGCCGGATCTGAGTGGTTTGAAACGGCAGCTACGCCGTGAATTGTTGTCGCGCACTACCCAAAACGGAAAGAGGAGGTCGAGAGGGAGCTTACCCAAGTGGAGCCGTCGCCTGAAGTCACCGGAAAAGTCGCCGGAGAAGACGAAGGAAATGCCGGAATTTGCAGAGCTCGCCGGGGACGAACGCCTGAGCTTCAGCCTCCGATCTTGGGTGGGTTAGGACCGCACGGGGGAGAGCTTTCGAACGCCGGTGGTCTCAGCCGCTGCTGTGGTCGGAACCGTCGAATCCGACGAGAGGCAGAGAGGGGTATCGGGGAGAGAGAGAGAAACCGTGAGAGATGAGAGAGATTGCACGGGATTGGTCCACTTGGGGTATTTTTATCCCTTTTTCAGATTTTTGTTGAAAAGACGAAAATGCCCTTGGAGTTCTACGTCTCGTATACGAGCGTGCCGCCCGTCAACGGACTCGTTTCGACGAGCCGAACGCAACGGCGCAACCCGTTTCGTCAAATTCTCGTCTGAAAGTTAAGTGATATTTTTCTCCATTAATTAGATTAAGATTTTATTTTCCAATCTTTTGTTAATTTATTTTTCAATAATTATTATTAATTGTTCTAGTTTAATTTTATTTAATCAGTTTAATTATTTTAATTGATTTTTCGGGTCAGGGTCGTTACAATTCATGCATTTTAAATCACGAATTCCAAAATAACTCGAATGGATCAAGGACCATTTGATAGAGTGGCACACTACCTTTAGTTTGTTAGATTTTTTTTATTCTTCATGCAATTGATATTGACGGAGGAAGAAATTGAACCTAGTACATCTAGTGCATAGCTAAAAATGCTATTAACCACTTAAGCTACAAGCTCATTGCTACATTATCAATTAGTGTCTAAAACTTAGAAGAATCTTGGTACATATCATAGACTTGAAAGGGAATCCTCCCGATAACAATAAGGTAATTGCAATTCGGCCATGATCCGTTCTCTCGCAATCCCTATATGTGGGTGATTGAATGTGATAATCCGGTTATCGGACAATACTTTTGTTTTTGCATTAAAAGTTAATTTTCTTTTGGTAAAAAAGTTAATCAATTTTAAACGTGAGACAAAAGTGGGTGATGCCTTATCATTTTCTCCAGTTAAAAAGCTATGTGATGCGACGCGACCCACATTAGACTACAGGTTATGTGATCATAAGTTACCACAACTTTTGAGACAATGGCATATTCCATTTCATATTTAAGCATATTATTACATACACCACCTTATGAAGATGCCTTTGGCCCTTGTTTTTTGTTTTGAAACACAAGTGATAGTCTAAATTAGAACGTGAGAGAATTTTTTAACATAAATATTATCAAGATGTTATGAAGATTCGAATATGAGATCATCATTTTTCATTAGGCTAGACCACGCTGGCTTTGTCTATTGTTACTTAGGCTAGTGATTACTGACATGTCTTTTTGGTATAAACTTTTAAGTTTTTTTTTTGGGGTTGATTTTCTGAATTTGAAAAGTAAAAAAAAAGTTGACACTTCAAATTTGATGTGAATTTTTTTTTTGGTCGATAACAAATTTGATGAGATTGAGTTGTCATTATTGACTTCAAATTTTATTCCAATCCAACGTGTGAAGCGGTACACACAAGAGGCTAGTCGCTAGTGCGCGATTTTGGTTGTTGTCACGTGGTGTTTTGTCACCCAGCCATCCGGCGTATCAACGTGGCATTTTATCATTTGTGTTCGGATCGACGCCAACCAATAGTGAGCCAATCAGATTAGAGGAGTGATATACGGTACGTTGTTGGGTCAGCTGGCTTTAGCATAATACTAATGGAATCTTCCGAAGCGAAATGCGTTCACACTTGCGGTAAAGATAATTTTTCCGCTCGGATAAATTATTAACCAGTTTAGAGTTTTGAAATTACCAGAGTGACCTTACATTCGCTCATCACGACTCGTTCTTCTCTATTATTTTAAGTGATAATTCTTCATTGCTTTCCTATCTTGAAAAATTATAATTCTTATTTCTCTCCTCCTCACCCTATATATGTTTTTTATATTCCGCTACGTTTCTGTATTTAATAAAAAATTGCGAACACTTTATAATATATATATAAACAAGATGATAATTCTAATTATCTCTTGTTCCTAAACGGACCTAATATTTGTGTATTTATTTATAGATTTTCTAAGTTGGTACTCCCATAATTTGCGTTTCTGTAATTTTTTCATTCAGGCTAAGGAATCCTTGCGTACTTTTATAGTATGGGTAAAAGAAATTTATATCCAATGTTTGATATATTTAGTTGTTATTTTTAATCTTAAAAAGAAACATCTTACCAAAAAAATGTGAATGACAAAACATTTTCATATGATCTTTTCGATAATATTTAGTGACATCCAATGAATTAGTGGTGGACATGGATAAGGTTGGGTTGGTTTTAGTCCAACCTAATATATATTGGTTTATGATTTATTGGACTCAAGACCTGCTCATTATTATGTCAACCCAACCTAAACTTTTTGTGATTGGGTTGAACGGTTTGATCGGATTTACTCAAAATTATGCCTATTTTTAAGTTTTGGTTTCAATCCATAACTCAACACATACATAACAGTTTATAATTTTTTGAATAAAAAACTCGCTCATTTTTAGGTCAACCTAACTCAATCTAATCCGCTATGATCAGATTGAACAGATACATTGAGTTGACCCGAAATTGTGTCCGCCCCTACAATGAACTCTTTTTTTTTGGGAGCGAAGACAATGAAATTACAAGTGAACTCATTTTTAGACTCTCCCGCAAACGAAACAAAAAAAAAAAACCAAAACCATGGGCGGCACCCACAGATTTTTCATTATGACTTTTCCCAACTCGGACCAACGCACCAAGGGCATTTTGGTCAAGACGCACGATAATCTGATCCAAATTCCTCAAAATTTACCTTTTTCTGGTTGCCCTGCTTATTTTTTTTTACCATCCCGGAAAATCTGAAGTTCCCCCAATCACAAGGCCTTGACCGTTCGGGTCTCCTTAAATCAGCCACCAACCCCACAATCACCATCGTACATCTAATTCTCCAAAAAAAATATCGACCGTCCAAAACCACAACACGAAGCCAGCCACAAGATCAGAAAAAATCCAACGGCTCAGATAAAAGCACTAGAACCTTCTCTTCCTCCCAACCCCCTATATCTTCCCTTCTCAGACTGAGCTTGTGCTCTACTCGTGCCACTCCATCACTAGGGTTTCGAAGCTCTCATTTCTCTCATCACCAACAACCAGCCGCTGTTTACAAGGTACGTGCCGAGAGCACTCTCACAGTCTCGCAGATCGAAACGACTACGTTTATAGAATGCCGATATTCTGAAAATCGGATCTGAGCTGCGCTGTGCTGTTTTGTTTGATTTTGATGTGAGATTTTTGTGTGAAATGTTGCAGAACCTTTGACCATGGGAAAGAGCTACCCTACCGTGAGCGAAGAGTACAAGAAGGCCATCGACAAGGCCAAGAGGAAGCTCAGAGGCTTCATCGCCGAGAAGGCCTGCGCACCTCTCATGCTTCGTATCGCGTAAGTCTCTCTCTCTCTCTCTCTCTCTCTCTCTCTCTCTCTGTAAATTGTTCTCTATGTGTTTGTGTGCGAGTGAGATTTGATTGCGTATGGTCGGGTGCAGATGGCATTCTGCTGGTACCTACGATTCGAAAACAAAGACAGGAGGCCCATTCGGAACCATGAAGCACGCAGCTGAGCAATCACACGGGGCCAACGCTGGTCTCGACATCGCTGTCAGGCTCTTGGAGCCCATCAAGCAACAGTTCCCAATTCTCTCTTACGCTGACTTCTATCAGGTAATACAAAAAATTAAAATTAAAATTAATTATATTGAAGTTTGTTTGTGTTTACAAAAATGAATTATGGGTTGCAAATTTTTGAATCGGATTTGATTTGATTATTTTAAATTTTGTTTATAGTTGGCCGGTGTTGTTGCTGTTGAGATTACTGGTGGGCCTGATGTTCCCTTCCACCCAGGAAGAGAGGTCAGTAACTTTTGTTTTTCTTCATATATTGTATTAGTAAAAGTTGTAATTGTCATTTAATTACCATGAATATATCGAATTTTGCTTTGCCTTTGATTTTGTTTGGGGTATTTCGTTTTTTGATGGGATTTTTTGTTTTGTTTTCAATTGAATGTATGTTACCTGTGTACTCCTGGTGCAATAAACCCAAATACATTGAGTTAGAAGATTGTATTGCCGTGGATAGTCATCTATTTTTAACGATTTTATTCCAGAAAGAGCTTAACTTGTTATGTAAATCAGATTAATAATGTTTGCTTGATTGCCCTCATTTCCAGTAATTGAGCTCGTTATGGTTTCACAACAAATTTTCCTTTACCTCAGTTTTTTTTTCCTGTGGTTGTTCAGTAGTCTTAGATTTAAACAAAGTTTGTTTTGATTATTTAGGGAATCTTGTTCTTTTATGTGCCATATTTTCTTCTTCAAATAAATGTGTTTGTTTTGCCATAATATCATCGGTTCAGTTTTTGAATTATGCATTGGATATACTAGTACAATGTTTTGTTTGCTTCATTTTCTTTTTATATTGATCTTCCTCTTGTTGTGCCAGGACAAGCCTGAGCCACCTCCGGAAGGCCGTCTTCCTGATGCTACCAAGGGTTGGTTATTTTTTTGCATGATCTTATCTCATTGTTTTAGCTTGTGTTATTTTTTTCCGGTTGTGTGCGTAATGCTAATATTATTTCATCGACAGAGTTAAACTGTACTGTTGAAATGTTGTAGGTAATGACCATTTGAGGGATGTCTTTGGCAAAACCATGGGCCTCAGCGACCAGGATATTGTTGCTCTCTCCGGTGGTCACACTCTGGTTTGTTAACTCTTATTGTCCTTTTTTTCTTTTGGTGTTAATTGTGCTAATATATTGCAGTGGTAATGAAACATTTGTTATCGTTTTGATGTCAAAACTTATTTCTCTATGCTCACTGGTTATGGTAATTTGCAGGGAAGGTGCCACAAGGAGCGATCTGGATTTGAAGGGCCCTGGACTCCAAACCCCCTTATCTTCGACAACTCGTATTTCACGTGAGTTTTGTTTACCTGCTATGCTTTCTTGATACACCTTTTTGCATAGAGCTGTGCAAGTAATGCATATAATGTTGTTTGATGTTTTAGGGTGCTCCTGAGTGGAAAGTATGATGGTCTTTTGATGCTTCCAACTGACACCGCCCTTCTGTCTGACCCTGTCTTCCGCCCTCTTGTTGAAAAATATGCTGCGGTGTGTGTTTTCTTGAGTTCGGAAAGTTTGCATCTGTGTACTTCAACATTACATTGCTGCATTTATTGATTGTTAAAATTAACTTTCAGGATGAAGATGCCTTCTTTGCTGATTACGCTGTGGCTCACCAGAGGCTTTCTGAGCTTGGGTAATCTTTATATTCTTGTTATGTTGTTTGTGATTAGTTCTAGTTCTAGTTTCTCTTGAAGTTGATTTAACACTGAATTGGCCGTAATTTTGATTACATGCTTTGTTTTGTAGGTTTGCTGAGGCCTAAGCTGGGAGACTACAAGGATGATGCCAATGCCTGCGTGCCATGCTTTTGTTTTTTGGATGCCTCTTAGCTTTGGGGTTTTAGGCTGTTGGTAATTTTTTTTTCTAATGGGTTAGGGAAGTTGTGACTTCTGCATCAGTTTGGAGAATTACTGTGTTAAGTTGGATATAATGTTGTGGTAATCATCCTTCAGATTAAATAATACGGGTATTTTTCTCTGCCTCAGTTTGGTCTCACTGATTGTTTATCTTTTCTGCCGTAGTTCGAAAATATGGCAATTGTTCTACATTTTGTGTACTAAACCCTAGGCCATGTTTGGCAATTAGGATTGGATTTAATCATGCGATAAAATTGTATTAAACTGAAATATGCTATTAATGGCCTAACACGATTAGTCACAATCCAATTCAACAACTTAGGGGTGTATTCAATTAAGATTTTAAAAGAGTTGAATGGAGTTATAAAGTTTGTAGAGTTCAATATATTTCAATTGATTTCTATAAATTCGACATAGGGTTTGATTGAATTCCTAGATTAATTTTAATGGTGTTTGTTAGAGTTTATCATGGATTTTAAAAGAGTTTATTACAGTTCTAAAATTTTGTTTTATTTTATTTTTTGTTTTTTGGGCTATTTATCGTTTTTCTTTCATTAATCTGATAGATCTACTTTCTCCAACTTCATATATTTTAGCATCGATATCATCACCAATTCCAATTGAGTTTTTTCCCAGCAGCTGTTCCATTGCCAATTGCACATTGATAAAGAAAGTCATTATATATATACTATGATGTATAGAAGCATATAAAAAATTAACAGCAAGCAAAACAAAAAATAAAAAAAGAAGGAAAAGTAGAAAAATAGAGAGATGAACTAATTACATCAACAACTCGTTGAATACATATATGAAAGCAACAACTGTTTGATGTATAGCCGGCAACAACTCGTTAAATGCATATATGAAAGCATATGAATGGCCCATTTAAATTGGGATGCTACTGTACATATATGATGTACATCAACAACTATTCAAGCACACACTATGAGAGATCATACATATATGAAAGTGTAGAAAAAAAATGAGATTTTTTTCCTCCACTTGACAAGCACACACGTTCAAAGACTGGAAAGCGTAGTGGCTAAAGCAGGTTCGAAGTTTCTAGAGTTGACATAAGATTTTGTCAGAGCCTTTTGTATTTATACTTACAACTTTAAATTATAATGAAATCAGGCAACTCATTAATTCTTTCAAAATAAGAGTTGACATAAGATTTTGTCAGAGCCTTTTGTATTTATACTTACAACTTTAAATTATAATGAAATCAGGCAACTCATTAATTCTTTCAAAATAAATAACTTTTTAAATACACCTAAACTTTGTTTCACTTCTAAAAATTCATAATTGAATACACTTAGATTTCGATATATTTTTTTAAAGTCAATTGAAATCTGAATTGAATACACCCAAATTTTAACAAACGCTTTTAAAATATTAATTGAATACACCCCCTTAATCCCAATGTTTTGATTGTATTCATAATCTTACTGCAATTAGCCCTAATATGATTAGACATAATTAAATTCACGATGTTTTTCGGCCATCAAGCATTTGACTAGGATTATAAATCCTATCTAGCCATATAATTCAGTTCACCAAAGATTTGCTGGGATGCGTGTTTTATGGTTACTCTGGACGAGTTCTGGTATAGTTTGATTTGTGCGACTTTGCTTCCGATTTTATTTGCGTTTGCTTCCGGTTTTATTTGCGGGTCAACAATTCTCAGTTGACATTGGATTATGGTACAACTAAAAGCAGCATGTTGGGGCGCCCGATGTTTGACCAGTTGATGGCCCAAGTGCAGTCTCATTGCACGGATTAGTTTTTGGTTGTTCGGTGTTGGCTAGTGTTTGGGTTGGGCTTTGTGCCATATCTGTGTTCCAAACCAACGCAACTTTTAATGGGTGATGCAAAATGGGTCTATGTGATCGTGTAATAGGATTTTCAACAGTCTTGAAATTCTAAAATACATGAGTTATATCAGAAAAATTCTCTTCAACAGCCTCTTCAACCTCAGTCATCAAAGCTACAACCTCTTTCTCTCTCTTCAGGAATGGTAAGTTGACTTTGCCTCTTCAAACATTTAATTTTAACTTTAGAAAAACAAAACCTCCCTTGAAAATGTTAAAAACATGAATTTTTTCTTTTCATATAATAAATACATAGACATTTTTCACATGTTTTCCTATTTTTCATTTTTTTCCATGATATTGTATTAATTGAATTGAAGAGTCTGTTGGAGCAAAAAACAAATAAGGTTTTTCAAATTGCCACGTAGGTCAACAAACTTCAATTTGAAGAGTTTCATTTGTTTCTACTGTTGAAGATGCTCTAAGTATAAGGAATTTTTGTGTGTGTTTAGATTAGTTAATAATTAAGTTGGCTCAATTCTCAGAGGTTCAAAATCAACAGATACCCCCAATGAATATTTGTGTGTAAACCTCCCTCCCGGAAATGAGGAAATAAACCTTTTTTTATTTTACTTTTGAGCAATTACACCAAATTAAATAATTTTAACTCATCAATTTTTGGATCAAACTGCCTCTATGTTGAGCCAATTATTCGACCTTAATCATGTTCAACTCAAAATGCATGGGTCTTTTCATATGAAAAAGAATTAGAATTATAAAATTTGACAATAACTCATGACATGTTTATTAATCCATAATTGGAATTCAACTCCTTACGAATTCCTTATGTGTTTACTTCACATAGAGGAATGAAAATGCGAGTGGAGCCCACACAAAATCAAGGATTTAACTCTTGATTTTGGAGGAATTGGACTCTTCGGTGGGATGTGGTATTTTAATTCATTGAGAACTAATTTTACCCATTATATCCTCACACAATTTTTTGAATTCCAAAATTGTCATTTACTTTAACCCCACAAGGGCATTTTAGTAATCAAATTGATTTCAATTCTGATTCATGGTAATTTAGTAAATAACTTATAATAAATTAGTACCACTCTTACCTCGATCATGTGGTTTAGTAAACAACTTCAATGGATATCTATATTATCTTTCCTCAATCTAACTTCTTATCAGTTCAATTCTTCCTCACCAATTGCGAATTAGTAAACATCCTATCAAACTGATAGTTTATGACTCATCATATTGATATTCCCTTTACTTTCTGGCCACAAAATGTTCCTTATCATTTTGAACTATCAATCCATGTATGCGTGTAAGGCACTCAAGGTAGTTGATCAATGTAAAACTCGTGAGTCGTGGTAGGATCCATTTCAGAAGATAGCCCATCGAATTTTGCATAGTGTCAAGGTCAACTTTCCCCATCATCCACGGTGCGTTTCCTTTTTGACTTTCTAAAACCAGATGCCACGCTTTTCATCCCAACCCATATCCATGGAAGAAAGGGTGCTCACGTTACGTAGAATTCATAATCTAGTCTAAAAACCTACTTCCCATCTTCACTTTCATGTGAAATGGAGAATGCTACACATGTTTGGAAGTTTCTTTTTTTGGTCAAACACATGTTTGGAATTTGGATAAATGTAAAACATATGAACACCCTTTTACCCACAACATAATTATATATGTTGTGTCTAACTTCTAAGGACGAGAAATTTCATTCCCACTTTAGGCGATTATTGTGTGCGACAATAATATCACCTGACATATTGATGTGGTGTTATAAATGCACTGAAGTAAACTTTCACACCACATTTATACAAATGAAGTAGTTCATTTTTAATTCTAAAGTGGATTTGCAACCATATATATCTTAATTATTGTATTTGTACGATGCCCTTTTTGTAATTCTAAAGTGGATAACTCTTCATCAATGTTAGCATGAAGCTACATGATCTAGTCAATATATATATATATATATATATATATATATATATATATATTGTATAATCTACATACATTGCATGAATGAAGCTAGTTATTGTTTTTAGCACACATCATTAGGGTTTAAACCAGATAGATAATATAAAAGAAGAATATTTACTCTGACCAACTCTGTTTGTCTATAGATAGGTAATTTCCTCATGGTCTTTCTTTTGTAGCTTTTGTGTCAAACCCATTTTGCCAAAAAGTTTTCCACACCAAACCCAGTTTGCCAAAAAGTCAGTATTTTATATAAATCTTCCAGGGACTTTTTCATACTATTGGCTGCAAAACGTGTTCTTATAATATTGACTTGTAATAAAATATGTCGTTATGCACAACCAAAGCGGTGAGGCATGACGATGAGACACGCAATTAAATAACACCAATAATGGAGCACTCCTTTATCTTTCGAATCTTTGGAATCTTGTCCTTGTTTGTTTACAGGTGGCTGTGTCTTATCAAAACGACAAGTGCTTTGCTTATCTTTCCGTTAATTCACACATTCACAATTCATTTAGGCCAAGAAATTCTCATCCGTGTGCAATTTATTTTGATAAAAAAAATGCAACCAAACATTTATTTAAACTAATAATCGTACGCAAATGATCCATTAGTGTAATAGTTTAAAATATTTACTCTTTCAGATAATGTTATGGATTCGAGTCCTAGTATTCGTGTAATGTGTGTCAATTTAGTATACTATCATCTTTCTCAATAGGAAACGTTCTAAAAAAACTAATAGTGGTACACATACTATATATCCAGAGGCAGTTATTGTTAGATAAGAATAGGGGACATAATATCAACTTTGCAAAAAATAAAAAAATGATTAATAACTTTCTCTTAAATAATAGTATATAAATAGATATGAGAAACAATGACACGTGTAATAATGCCAATGGTGTGGTAAGGATGAGATGATCTTTATTATTCAGTTTGAATCATAATTAACTAGCTATTAGTCTAGTGATATTTTATTTTTATTGTTAATAGAGGTTTGAATCACGTCATCCCTGTTGATAAAAAAAATTTACTGACACAATGGACATTATTAGGACGATTTATTTTCCCTTATTGAAGGAAGTCATGAGTTGAAATCTCATATATGATAGTTGTTGGTCTAAAAAGTTGATGCCGTTTTAGTTTTAGATTTACTAGAAATTGAGGTTAGCTTAAGCGATGAGGGAGAGTATAGAAATAAGTTAGGTTAGGACTAGAATACGTGAAAGATTTGCTTCCTTCTAATGTTACTAAAAATACCGTTAAAGGTCCACACTGCTCCACGAAGGAAGTGCTTCAACAGATCTCACTGCCACTGCCCGCACTCAATCACTGTCCCATAAAATACTCACAACAAATTCCAGAGCGGTCATACAGGAAAATCTCCCAATAAAAAAAGCAGATTGATGGCCGTTGAAAACTTTGAACGAATCACAGCCGTTCATCAGAGGCGGCTGCAATCCTGGCCCTCTGATCCTCTCCCAAACGCGTCCTCACAATTTCTCACTGGCGCGCTTTCCCAACACCAACGCCCTTTTTCTTCCTCCTCCTCTGGAGCCTTTAAAAGCGCTCGTCTTCTTATTCTCTTTATTCGTCAACACCAACACCAACACCACAACAACACAAACAGCACCACCACAACACAAACAGCAGCAACTTCTAGAGAGAGAAGCTGACGAGTGTTAGAGAGAGAAAGTCAGGTCAGGGACTTGCACAGTGTATTGACATGGCCGACGTCCCTCCCAGCAGTGGCGATTTCCCAGCGGTTCCGTCGCACGGCGGCCAGTACATTCAATACAACATCTTCGGCAACCTCTTCGAGATCACCAACAAGTACCGGCCTCCGATCATGCCGATCGGTCGCGGAGCGTACGGCATCGTTTGGTACGTCGTTTTTCTCAGAATGGATTCTTTCTTTTCTCCTTGTTCTTTGTTTTGAGTTTTGGTTTTTTGATTATTAGAGTGTTGTTTGGGATTTTGTAGCTCGGTTTTGAACTCGGAGACGAAGGAGATGGTGGCGATGAAGAAAATCGCCAACGCCTTTGACAATCACATGGACGCCAAGCGCACGCTCCGTGAGATTAAGCTGCTTCGTCATTTGGATCATGAAAACGTGAGATTAAGTGCTTGGATTAATTACCCGTTGTTTCAATTCAGTTCTAATTGCTTGTATTTATGAGAAAGTTGACTTGTTTAGATTCTTGGACTCAGAAAGGGGATATTACTATATTTATTTAGTTAACTAGCTGAAGCAGAAGATTTTGGAAAAGATTGGAGAATTTTGTAAGAGTTTACTGTTATAGATGGAAAGTTGAAGGGTTTGCTAAAAGTAGAATTTGATGATTGTCAAACAGGTCGTAGGTATCAGGGATGTGGTTCCTCCACCTTTGAGGAGAGAATTTTCGGATGTATACATTGCCACGGAACTCATGGATACTGACCTCCATCAAATTATTCGCTCGAATCAAGGTTTATCTGAGGAGCACTGTCAGGTACTTTCTAGTCTTTGCCTTTTGATTTCTACAGCCAAGCGTAGTTTTTGTGTAAATAAATGGCTTTTATCATTTGAGGACTGATTGGTGTGTGTTGGTATGCTTTGCAGTACTTCTTGTATCAGATTCTTCGAGGACTGAAATATATACATTCGGCAAATGTTATTCATAGAGACATGAAGCCCAGCAACCTCTTGTTGAATGCCAATTGCGATCTTAAGATATGTGATTTTGGCCTCGCTCGTCCCACTGCAGAGAATGAGTTATTGACAGAGTATGTTGTTACCAGATGGTACAGGGCACCTGAGCTTCTGTTGAACTCTTCAGATTACACTGCGGCAATAGATGTGTGGTCGGTAGGCTGCATCTTTATGGAGCTTATGAATAGGAAGCCTTTGTTTCCCGGGAAAGATCATGTGCATCAGATGCGCCTATTGACAGAGGTAGGATGACCTGACTTTTGACTTTGGTATTTAAGAATCACACTTGAGAAGAAATGAAATGTCACTTGAAATACTTATTCTACATCTGTATTGTTCTTAAATTAAAGTGGCTGCTGCATTGAATTTGTCCTAGTATCTATACTAGTTACAGTTAGTTGTACTATTCTGTTTTCCTCCATGTCACTTGAAATACTTACACATGCTGTTTATTTTTTGTTACAGCTTCTTGGGACACCAACTGAGTCTGATCTTGGGTTTGTACGGAATGAGGATGCTAGAAGATATATACGGCAGCTCCCCCCGCGTCCTCGTCAGCCATTGGTGACACTTTTCCCACATGTTAATCCGCTGGCCGTTGATCTCGTTGATAGAATGTTGACATTTGATCCTACTAAAAGGATAACTGGTAATTTTCTACTGCCATGCCATTCTTTTGGTACTGTTTTTACCGGAAATATGTAATAGAATGTTGACACATTGAGTTCCTAATTATGAATTTTAATTGTGTGACTTGTGCTTCAACAGTGGAAGAAGCATTGGCTCATCCTTACCTGGAAAGACTACATGACGTAGCTGATGAACCAATCTGCACTGAGCCTTTCTCCTTTGATTTCGAGCAACAACCCTTGGGAGAAGAGCAAATGAAAGATATGATTTACAGAGAGGCTATAGCACTCAACCCAGAGTATGCTTGATATGAAAAGCAGCATTAGTACTCGGTTTCTATATCTATGAAGTAGAAAGATTTGCATTGACAGTGCTCTTTGATCAAAAGGTTATTGTTACCAAAATTTAGCAATCATCAGTGAGCACAACGATCGTCCTATTTCATCTACATCATTACTTAGGTGGGTTTGCTGATTTTTTCCATGATGACCGCCCGTCAATTTTACTAGTCCTCTATATTAATTTTGGAGGTCAGTTCCACTTTTTTCTTTTTCGGCGGTTAAACTTGTATTCTATTTATCTTGTTTGTATCTTGAATTTTTTTTTTGTTTTTTGTTTTTTGGTTTTTTGCTGTACCAAACTTGTACCAAGTATAGCAAGATTGTATTGAGTAACCTAACTGAGAATTCAATAAATATCTTCATTCACAAGCTGTGAAGCTGATGTTCTTATTTTGTGTTATTGACTTCAATGGTTTCCAAATATTGCTCCAGTATCATTTTGGTCTATCCACAAAATTTTTGACTTCAATGGTCATTCAACTCTCATTTGGTATCAAATTGATCCAAACCGTCAAAATCTATCAATTATTCCGTGAAATCCAGGGGTAAAACTGTCTTTTTTGGACAAAACCATCCAAGGACAAAGCCGTAGGAAGCGAGCTGCTCCGAGGAGAGGCCTCGGTGATGATCTCTGATTCGTGCGATCAGAAAGATTTCGGCCGGGGCGATTTCCAAGAGCTCGACCAGGTCGCCGCTGTGAAGCCCATTTCGAAATTCTCTGCGAAAGCTAAATCAATCAACGAAATACCGGATTGTGTGTTTCAAGCCCTTGCTAAAGACGGTTCGGGCAGAGCTTAGTGGCAAACAATTTCCGAGTCGGAGGCCGAGAGCTTAGTGGCTGCTGCGGAGAGGTTCCGAGAGTCGGAGAAGGTTGTGAAAGTGCAAAGTTCGCAGATTGAAGAAGCGGTTTTGCTGCTTCGACACGCAGAGAGGCTTTGATTGTGTTTGGAAAAGGAGCGGCATTTGCGCGAGAGGAGGATGAGTTGGGTAAACTGGTGGAGCGCACTGGAATCCCATTCTTGCCCACTCCAATGGGAAAGGGGTTGTTGCCTGATACTCATGAGCTGGCGGCGACGGCAGCGAGGTCTCTGGCAATCGGGAAATGTGACGTTGCTCTTGTTGTTGGTGGCTGAATTGGCTTTTGCACTTTGGTGAGCCGCCCAAGTGGTCCAAGGACGTGAAGTTCATTTTGGTTGATGTTGATAAGGAAGAGATTGAGCTGAGAAAACCCCATTTGGGTTTGATTGGAGATGCAAAGTTGGTGTTGGAAAAGAGTGGTGAATTCATAATGTTTTTTCGTGGATTAATGTGAGGGGGTTTGAGTTGTCGGGAAGGGGGTTTCAGTTGTAGAGGATGGAGGAGGCAACATGCCTGAATTTTTTTTTTTCCCAATTTTTACTGAGTGACAGTTGTTCAAAAAGACGGTTTTGCCCTTGGATTTCACGGAATAATTGACGGATTTTGATGATAAGACTGTTTTGATGCCAAATAAAGAGTTGAAGGGCCATTGAAGTCGAAAATTTAGTTAATTGACCAAAATGATATTGGAGCAATAATTGGGGAATCATTTAAGTCAATAATCCCCTTATTTTATATGCCTTTTGTTTGATGGACCAATTGATTTTCAGGGGAAGATTATTTTGGATCACAAATTTTTCCATCATGTTTTTAATCCCCATATCCGTGGATTATTTGGCAGATTGAGAGTGGATCAATGAGTTCTATATAAGATATTTTTAAAGATGTTTTTCTTTGATGGAACATTTTCTGTTTAGTATAATATAATACAGTTGAGCATTTAATTGCTTGTGTTGTCACTTAATTTCATTTCCAGCATTTAAGGCCGTCAGCCAACATCCATCTTTCATATGAGACTATTAAGAAGCAACATCTATCTTTCTTCTAACGTGTGGTAATTGGTGCCCCATGCCTAATTTGAAAGGAGTCTAAGGATGAAAATGTCCGCTTTGCAAATAATACCAGTATTCCAATTTACGAATATTTTGGGAGATATATTGATATTGTTTTTGGTATCTCGATGTTGTTGGTTTTCTTTGGATTAGAATGTCAATTAAGGTTTAATTTGGTTTATATTTGACTTAATTAGAGATATTTTTTGGTTTGAATTTGCATCTTGTTCCTTAAAAAATCATGAAAATGCCAACTATCAGAGTAATAAGCTTAACCCCAGTGTATAGGCCGATAATTTCGTCCTTAAAAGCAATTACATGAGCTTGCTTACTTGAGTTAGACCTCTTGCTTCAAGTTTCCTTCAAATAGGTCTTCTCAAGGGTTGCCTTGGTTTTTGGAAACTAAACTAGTTGAAAGTTTAGGCACCTACAGGACTAAAATTAGTGTCGGTGGATTTATCTCCAGGGTTTTGGCCCTGTGACAGTTAACTACCACCATTTGAAAGTTGGTGCTCATTGCTATTAAGTCTGGCAGCTGGGTCCTCTGATGATGCCGGAAGGGAAAGCTAGACCACAATTAGTGTGGCACCTACAGGACTGCACCAACTTTTTAACATTATTTAATAGGGCCGGGGGAGCTTATGAACATGCATTTTCAGTTAGGACAGGAGGCTGCCACAGAGTTGCAGCGGTTGGGTTGTAACATGGATGCATCACTCTCTGTTGATAGAGATGCAGAAATCCTTGATTCCGGTGGTAACCGGGGTGTTTGGATCATATTTGTATTCATCATAGGTCTCTCTCTCTCTCTTTCTCTCACTTACTCATTCTCATGGACATGACTATATATCTGTTCATCACTTTTGTTGTTTGCAAAAACCTATTTCTTAAAAAAACATGCGTTTTATTTTGTGTTTGGACCAGGAACTTTAATGTGCTTGACACTTGCTGCTGGAGGATGGCAAGCAAATTTGATTGTGTATCTGATTCAGGAGTTTAACCTGAAAAGCATTGATGCTGCTCAGGTTTCAAATGTGATCAATGGTTGCACTTGTTTATTTCCAATCATTGGAGCAATTATTGCAGACTCTTTTTCCGGCTGCTTCCCTGTCATCTTGATCTCTTCTTGTATCTCTTTTCTGGTAACAGCCTCACTCTGTCTCTACTCTTGCGTGAGCGCACACACACCTTGAGTTTCATTTTTAAATTCATTACCCTTGCAGGGACTGGTACTATTAGTTTTGACTGCAACTCTAGACTCATTGAGGCCTCCGTCATGTGATAACGGATCGAGCTTGTGTGAAACACCATCAAAATCTCAGTTTGCAGTTCTCTATGCCAGTATAGCTCTGGCATCGATTGGACTCGGTGGCACGCGCTTTACTATAGCAACAATGGGTGCAAACCAATTTGATAAACCAGAAGAGCAAGGGATTTTCTTTAACTGGTTTTTCTTTGCAATGTACACAACTTCTGTTATAAGTTTTACAGCCATTGTCTATATTGAGGACAATGTGAGTTGGGGCTTGGGATATGGCCTATGTGCTCTTGTAAATTTGATTGGTTTACTCATTTTCTTATCTGGAAGCAAGTTCTATCATCGTGATAAGCCACGAGGCAGTCCATTCGTGAATATAGCTCGTGTTCTTGTTGCTAGCATCCGGAAAAGGAACGTTCTGCTCTCATCCAGAAGCGAGGATTATCACTACCACAATGATGGAGAGGCAAAAAGGGTTCTTGAGACACATAAAAAGAGCTTCAGGTGCGACTCTGAGTTTATAAAAAGTTTCCTATTTTCCTGTTTATAAACATATTCACATCTCCCCTCCTATTTCTTAAGAAAACTGGAACAGTCAGTACTCTACAGTTTATACTCGGTTTTATTTTCGTTGTCTTTTGGATGGGTGAAAATAGTATAGTGCACCGGAGATGATGGTGCTATAGCTTTTCTGTCTGATGGAAAAGAAAATAAAGTTGAAGATACAAGATCTTGAAGCTTAAACTTTTAATTTGCTTCTTTTGACTAAATGACACAATTTTACGTATAAGATACATTTATCTTCTATTGCTCGGTTAGTTGGCCACTTTGGGATGTTTGAAACACCTTTGGTGAACAGCTGCAGTGTTCACTTTGTGCTGATGAGTCAAAGAGGAAGGAAACGTTTTCTCCAAGTCATATTCTATTATCATCATAATGACGGCATGACCGCGTCATGGTAATGTCATAACAGCCTTGTTATTCGGCATATGCAGCACACCGACCTGCTGGGCGGTGGCCTGGCCTAGGCCTAGGCCGCGGCCCTCCAACTAGGAGGGCATGAGACTAATTATAATTAATTAGGCTGAGGAAAAGATATTAGAAACTTTGTTGAATTGGGAGCATAGACAGTGCTATTCCTCTAAACTCTTGACAGTCATATTCTTAGCAAACCCTTTTTTCATTTTTATTGTTGCAGCTTCATAAATAAATAAAAAAAGACAATTTCACTTTGCTCTCTTGTTGCAGCTTTCTAAATGGTGCAGCCCTGAAAACTGAAGGGGACTTGAAACCTGATGGCTCAATTGCAAAGCCATGGAGGCTGTGCACACTCCAACAAGTAGACGATCTCAAAACTGTCATTAGAATTTTCCCTTTGTGGTCATCCAGTATATTTATAAGCACCCCGATAGCAATCCAAGGCAGCTTAACAACCCTCCAAGCTCTAACCATGGACCGTCGCATTGTGTCACATTTCAAAATCCCAGTTGGATCTTTGCTAGTCTTGGTTCTACTATCTACTTGCATCTCTCTCCCAATAATTGATCGCTTCCTATATCCCATATGGCAAAAACTGACCAATCAATCTCCAACTCCCCTCCAAAGACTAGGAATAGGCCATGTCCTAAATATCATAAGCATGATTGTTTCAGCATTAGTGGAGTCAAGGCGTCTCAAAACAGCCCACAGCTCCACGGTGCCAATGTTGGTTGTGTGGTTATTCCCACAGCTGGCCTTAGTTGGCATTGGTGAAGCCTTCCATTTTCCGGGGCAACTTCAGTTGTGCTATCAAGAATTTCCAGCGTCGCTTCGAGGCACCGCTACTGCAATGGTTGCAATGATAATAGGCATTGCTTTCTACGTGGGCACGGCTCTGATCGGTCTTGTTCGGAGGGTTACAGGGTGGTTGCCGGATGATATAAACCAAGGGAGGCTTGACAAAGTGTACTGGATGGTAGTTGTGATTGGTGTGCTGAATTTCGGTTATTACTTGTTATGTGCCAAGTTGTACAAGCATCAGAATGTTAGTAAGGGAGTAGAAGGTAGTTCAGGCTCTGATGGTTGATGCTTATATTTGCTAATTAAGAATTAAGATCAAGCAAATACACCGCTTACCACTAAGCAAGTGTCTTGGAGTCTACTACTACAGAGGAATTATGAGTAGACTGTATCTTTTGATTTTCTATGCAGACAATAACTACTCGTTAATCTATACATATAATGTCGAAAGATGAATTTGGATGTTGGAGTGAATGCTTTCAACTACTAGACCTACATCCTCTATTGCTTTTGTTTTTACTTGCATGTTAAATGAAGCATTTTATTACAAATTTACGAGTTACTTATTATTATAAGGGGTAATTACATTTTTGATCACTCAGGTTATGGTCGAATTTAAATTTGGTCACTGAAATTTAATTTTCCGATTTTGATCACTGGGGTTAACTTCGTCTGCAAATCAAGTCCAATGGGCAAATTCCGTCAGTTAATAAACATGTGTTGCATGTGTGCAAGGGCACTATTGCCTTTTCACCCCAACCCATCTCTCTCACAATAAAAGTCCTCGTTCTCTGAAACTCTATTTCTCAAGCAACCTCAAACCCATAAATTCCAATACCATAAATTCCATTTGATATCAAAAACCCATGAAGCTTACGCATTTTCTTTGTAAACCTATGAAGCAAAACGATGATTCAACAAAACCCAGAAAGCAAAATTGAAAATTTTCAGAACCCATCAAGGAAAAGCTCTGGAAATTTGAGCTTAAACACTCCAACCTATGCCGTTGATTCAGCGCCTAAATCTGTAATAGTGTTGAGTGGGTGTTCAAATTCGGAGGAGAACGGATTCAGGCGAGGATGGGCAAGTCCAATCAACTGGTGGTTCAGGCAAAAAATTAAGGAGAGGCGGTGGGGAGTGTAGGTGTGATAACCTCAAAATTGGATTTTTGTTGTTATTAATATTATGACAAATCATACAAGGTTAATTAAATGTGTGGGTATTTTATGAAGTTGGTTTGGTTTGGAAATAATTGGATTAAGTGTATTTAATCTCAATTTGGACAAAAATGCCCTTACGTTTAATTTAATAATTTTTCAACGGATGTTAAAGATATTGAAGTGAGAAAATTATGATTTTGGACTAGAAAAATAGAGCTCGATCTCACGAACGCGTGGGTGCAAACAGTTCGTGAATCGGAGTTATAACGAAAGATAAATTAAATTTCGAAGTTTTGAAATTTAATTGGAGGACTAAACAGTAAATACTGGATTGTGTAGAGTGCCACACTTGGAATTCTATAAATAGGAGGACCACTGTGCAAAAGTCAAAAATTCCAAAACACCACCGACTTTTTTCATAAACCCAAACCCATTTTGCGACCCGTTTGACGACTCGACCTAGCTTTTCTGGCCGCGAAAGGCGGCAATATCGGTACCGTTGGAAAGCTCTCGGCAGCGCTGCTCCATTTCTGGGATCCATCGACGCGTTCAATCACTGTGTGAGGTGCAGCAACGATCCAAAGTATCGGTTTCAAATTAGAGCCTTCAATCAACGATTTGATCTATCTAGGCTTCGATTCACATATTTTCTCAAGTTTTAAAGTTGTCTACCTTATCAAGTTCCTTAGGGTAGCCTAGTTTTGGTCCGGCGATTTGACGATTTTTCCGTAGCTGGAAAACGAGTCGAACCACCATGCATAGCGGCGACGCGTGGTGGCGGTTCTGTGACTTATTCCTTGAGACAGTGTGTAGTCATTGAGGTCTTGAGCACGATGGTCTGCTCCATATTGCGAGATTTTTTCGTTTGATCAATGATTGGAGCCTCGTAAAATCTGAACAGTTAGATCGAAGATGATCGGACTGTTCGATTGTCTCCAATTTTATATATGTTGTATATGGTGTTGTGAGGAGTCTATAGGTACTGACGGATTGGTGATCGGAAGTCCCGATATTAAGTTGTGGTGTTTCAAAGTTTGTTGTGATCGATCGCCGTTCAATCGTGTCATTGTGCGATCAAGAATGATCTAACGGTTAGATCGGGCCCAAATAGATGCAGGGTGATGTCGGGACTATTTAGAGTCCATTGGTGCGACAGGATGCGAAATTTGAGGTCGTAGGCCCGAGGTGAATTTTTGGAGTGACGATTGGAAGGGGGACCCACGGGACCCAAATAGTGACTTTTTGGATAATGGGTGTCATTGGTCCTATTTTGATGTCGACAGTGTGTACGTCACAGTTTTGGAGTTGTTTGGACGAGATTTGATCACTTTGGATCTCGGGTTGGTCCGAAGGGCATTTTCGTCATTTGGGAGCAGAATCTTAGATTTTGGATTCTAAGTTGATTATGTGCTTTGTTTAGGTTTTTGTGGAGCTTGAGCTTCTTGTTGGGGTTGTGGATTCGTTGAGCTGGTAAAGTTGCAGCAAAGACGAGAGGTGAGTAAATTCATATGGATTGTGAGTAAAATCACATACTATTATATTATGATAATATGGTTTTGATAATGTTAATGGATGTAATTAACATGCTATGGTGGTTTTTGAGAAATTGTTTTGGTGTGAGTTAAAAATAGGGGTGGTTGCGGTTCGGTTACTGCAACTTTTCAATGAAACCGCGAACCGACCGACATATTGCGATATTGTAACAAAAAAAACCATGAACCGATCGACATATTGCGGTATACCGCAATTATCTGTATATTGCAGTCGGTATGTCGGTATACCTCTATTATTGGTATTGGGAACTTTACAAATTTAATCGGCTAACCCACTAATAAAATCTAACCTTTTACAAACTTTTCTTTTAGGCATATGGATAAAAAAAAAATCTAATCTTTTGCATACTTTTCTTGGCCTAGTTTTGAAGCCTTTTAAGTCCAAACATTTTGAACTTTACAAATTTAAGCAAATAAACTCACAACTCAAATAAAGATTTAAACCGAAGCAAATAAAGTTTAAATTTAGTTACAACCCAAAAGAAAAATGCAATGCAAGACATAGAGAACTCAAGGGTTGGTGGAGAGTGAATTTGAAGGACTCCGTTGTGATGTATGGTCATCTACAAATAAAACAACACAAGTTTAAAATGAAATGAGCATATAAAAAAAACATTATAAGAAGCATAAAGAACATGAAAATAATAAACCAAATCCTTACAAGTTGTAACATGTTCCATTTTCATGTAGAATTCAATCTCATCACTAGTGAGAGATAAGATAATTAATTAGCATGCTATTAAATATTAAATAAAATAATTATTTATATTTAGTTGCGGTGTTGCGGTATACCGTGATATTTGGTTATTCGAAACCGCGAACCGACAGACATATTGCGGTTGGTTTTCTCGCGAAGTCGGTTTGGATGCGGTTAAAATGCGGTCGGTAAATGCGGTATTTCGGTAAATGCATTTTTGCCGATGGTTTCAGTTGTGGAAGAGAGCTTGGATAGGAGTCCAGGTGGGTCAGTTCATACCAAAGACTATTACTGTTCACAGTGGCGACGAAGCTTCGAACGGTCGAGCTTCGATAGATTGATGACAGAGAGGTCGTGTGTAAATAACTAGAGCAGATAACAAGGTTCCGTTTTGTTGCTGGTGCTCCTTTCAACAGATATTTGACCAAGGATGAAAGCCTTTCAATTGATACGCCCCTTCATCCTTTGAATTCTAGGTGAAACTAAATCAGATTGTAGATGCTGATATGCCCCTTCATCCTGTTGGGGTTGGGAGTGGAGGCTGATGGGGTTGGCTGGTGGGCCGAGTTGGGTGAGGAGGAGAAAGGGGGGGAGAGAATTTTCAGTTTTAAATTTTTTATTTAATATAATTTAATATTATATATATTTGAATAAATAATAATTTTTTATTATTTATTAATCCACTTGGAAGTCCATGTCATTGAAAAATGGGACCTATGTTTGACACATCAGCATGATTAACTAACAGTTTGGCTAAGGGAGAAGGTAATTGTAGAGTTTCCAGGAGTTTGAGTATATACTCATAAATGTCTCTAAAATTGGGTATGAACTTGAAAATGACCCTATAGTTTGTGGAGTTTTATGTAATTTTTCTTAAAAAGAATTATAATTTTTTAGTTTGTTTTTTAGTAGAATACCAAACAGGGCTTAGATTTTCCAATGTAACTTGATTGATTGGTCAGGAGGAGGAGCTAGAGCACTAGAGATATTAGATATAGTGCAGTCAAAATGGTAGTGTGTTCATCATGGCGCACAATTGTGTGGAGAGCACTTTTTTTTTAAATTTATTTTTCCATTTGAATAGTTGGTGACAGGAGGTGCATGCATTTTGGTATGATAGAGATCATCACCATTTGGATAGATAGTGTGCTCAGAGTGGCACTCAATGCTACAGTCGCTAGAAACAGAGAAATTTTTTTTTTTTTTTGATAAAATAAGGGGGGTTAAACCCCAACCTAGAAACAGAGATATAATGTAAAGCAAATGCACTTAATTATTAGTGAGAGAAAAACCAAATGCACCAAATGCTTTCACTATAATGCTTTACAAAGTCTCATTGTTTGTGTAGACTTTGTTGCCTAGTTGTCATCTCTTGGGGGCATATGATCCCTACTCATCCCTCGTTATCGAAAGAAAATTACTTTTCTAACTTTTAATTTAGTGGTGTTTCCTTTCTAATGCCGGAAGAGGTCCAAGTTCGAATCCCCTCCCTCATGCGTCAACCAAAAAGTCTAATTTCTTATTTTTGTGCCAAAAAGATAAAAACCTTCATAAAAGATCGTTTCCTTGTTTATTTTTTCTTTCTGCTCTTTTGTTATACTATAATTTCCCCTTTCGCTACAAGCTTCTAATATGCTTGAAAAGCCTTTGGACCAGCAGAATACATGCCTTCTTTTTTATATATATGCAGGTTTCTTAAACCAGATGGTTCAATTGGAAAACCGTGGAGACTATGCACAGTGCAACAAGTAGAAGATTTCAAGACCCTCAAAGAATTTTGCCAGTATGGTCAACAACTATTTTCTTAGGTATCCCAATAGCAGTCCAATACAGCTTAACCATCTTGCAGGCTCTCACCGTGGACCGTCAGCTTGGGCCTCATTTTAAAATCCCAGCAGGGTCTATTTTAGTCATTGGCTTCATCTCCACTGCCATCTCTCTCACCGTTATTGACAGGTTCGTGTGGCCCACGTGGCAGAAGTTGACTGGTCAGTTCAGTTCCCAACATCCATCGAACGCATAGGAGTAGGCCACGTGTTAAACGTTCTCGGCATGGCTGTTCAGCGAGTCAAAAAGGCTTAAAATAGCAAAAGGGTAATGCTAGAGAGACCATCTATTTGTACCATATTTGTATACCAACTGATGTGGCTATTGAGTTAGTTATGCAACATCATTAAATGAGTTTTCAATATTTTTTTTTTATTTTTATTTTTAAACCTATCACTTTACAGAAACCTAAGTGACAGGATAAACCATGTGGTCTGCCCTTGCAAGTGCACAAGAATGATGTAGTATAGCGTTTGACAAGTCCAAGTATATCGTTCTCACGAGGATTCCAAATTAATCTAATATTCGAATACCTAAATTAAATCTAATTGATACGCTAGTGAATTTGTAGAGATTGTTGTTGTAAAAGTTTATGAAACAAACAAGAAATTAATAAAAGCAATTGAGAATAAAAGGGTTTAATTTTAAGGTTGAAAGACAATGATGAAGGTCTAGGGTTTCGGAATCAACCACAAGCAATCCAAGTTAGATTTCAATGCATTCAACAGATTCTTTCGATTCTTTAGATTATAATTCCCGTATTTAAGTCCTTTTCAGGCACTTAGACCATAGTTTTCCTTAAGTGTAAGATTCTTTTCTAGTTCAGACAAAGATCATATACCCAATCCTGCAGTCTATCCTGGTTAAGGCATAAATTTAACAAGTTGGATTCATTACGTTATAGAAAACAAGGGAACCAAGCAAACCATTATTCTTCGTCAAGCAATAATGTAATTTACCACACCTAATCACAAGAAGCTAATTGAATTATATTGCTGGTTCTGCCTCAAATTCATCTTCCAATTTACTAGATGCAAAGCCCTAAGGTGATCAATCAAAGAACTTAAACAAATAGCAACAATTAAAATAGTGATTAAGCATTCATCCGAAAGAAACTTAGAATCCATTAAATAACATTAAAAATCATAACTATCCATGTTCGGGCGTCATCCTCGCCCTAGAGAATAATTTAGTTACGCATGTTCAAAGAAAACATAATTGGAAAACTAGAAAACATAAAGTAAAACTTATGGATTGTGACGATGCTCGAGAACTCGACGATGGCAGCGGCTCTTTGACTCTCCTTCCAACTCCAGCATGAAAAAACTCTAATTTTCTGATCTTCTTTAAATAAGGAACAAATCCTCTTTTCACTCGGTAACTCTGCTTTCCTAGTTTGGCTCCAATTAACTTTAATGAGTTGGCATCCAAAATCCTACTAAATATAGGATCATACTTCAGAAAATTATCCCAAATCCTTGTAAATACTTTCCAAATGCAATTGACATAAATTGGACTCCAAGGATTAAACTTAAAAGGATTATTTTTGCAAAACCCGCAGAACATATTCTGCCCGAACTGTCTGTACTAAAACAGCCACAACTCTCTCCACACATGTCCGAATCACGAACCGTAAAATTCTACGAAAATCTAACATCCGTATCTTTCCAACGATATAAGACTCAACATCTGGTTCGCTCTGAGGAAGTACAGTATATTCTGTCAAGTTGACTGATCTGCACAGCACGTTCTTGTGAAACATCTTTTAATCCCAAAAATGCTCCTTTTGCTTGCTTTTCCATCTTTACTCTTCAAACCTAATAAAACATAAAACTAAGTAAAAATGGACTGAACTCACTCAAGAACATAGCAAGAATCTAAGAGAAAGATAATAAAAATGTACGAAATAATGGTTATATCACCATGCGCCCTTCGTGATCTTCCTGCAACTCACTTGTTGCTTCATCATCATTCTTGTCCATTTGAACCCCGTCATCTTCTTGATTAATATATGAACTCGTAAAGCTACTCGAACACATGATTACAAAATAAAATAGGATCTGCATAGTAGTGGAAGGCATGAAAAAGAGGTTTCAAAACAGCAACCAACATAAATTACAAAGACCCATATCCATACAAGTAAGGAAAAAGAGGTTTCAAAACAACAACCAATGTAATATTACAGCCACGATATAATCTTTGAACAATTCCCAAACCATAGAGATGAGGCATGCATATGTACTGTAATAGCATGTCATTTAGGAGCAAAAGCATTCGGCAGTGGTGCATCCACCATGGGGTCAGTGGGGTCTACTGACCCCTTCAATGCCAGAAAATGGTTGTGGAGGTCCTTCGACGACTCCTTGGAGTAGCGCATGGGTGGTGTTTGATGGAACGCTCCAAATAGCTTCCATTAGTTTATGTAGCAGCGTGCATCGCTCGCTCCCTGCCCTTTTTTTTTTCCCATTAAAGTTTCTGGGCAAAACAACGTCGTTTTGAGCCAGAATGAAAAAAAAGGGTCAACCTAATGTCTTCAAACCCTAACCCCAACCCTTGATCTCGAATGTTGCCGCCGCCGCCGAAGTGTGGCCGAGCTTTTATATCATGACTGTTTGCGGTAACAATTCTAGATCTGCCACTTAGAATGCCTACGATGACTATGTTTGGTTTAAGTCAAAGGCTGAAAGACATTTTTTGTCCTCATATTTTGATTAATTTCATTTTAATTTTGCTAATTTTAGCCATGGACATTTCCAAATCATAAACTTTGTCAATTTAATTGATGAAATTTTGATGTGATAATATGCAACTATAACATTTGAGGACAATTTTTGCATCTCCAAAATATTTGCAATCCACCCAAAAAGTAATAATTTCGGCCATTTTCTTAATAATGTTATATTCGTAGGACTTGATTGGTACATAAACAAAAGGCTTATTTATGCATATGCCCCATGTGCTTTCAAACGAGTCTCAGATTACCACTTGTGCTTTGAAGTGTCTCAATATACCACCCATGCTTTCATTAAGTGTCTCACGTTAGCGATTCTGTCAGATTTCTGTTAAATATAAGGGCAAAATAGTATTTTATTTTTATTTTTTTAAAACTCTGTTTCTCTCTCTCTCTCTCCCTTTCTTTCTCTCTCTCTCTCTCCCCTTTCTTTCTTTCTCTCTCTCTCTCTCTCTCTCTCTCTCTCTCTCTCTCTCTCTATCTCTCTCTATCTCTCTCTCTCTCTATCTCTCTCTCTCTCTATCTCTCTCTCTCTCTCTCTCTCTCTCTCTCTCTCTCTCTCTCTCTCTCTCTCTCTCTCTCTCTCTCTCTCTCTTATCAGCTCAATCCCCTCCCAAAATTATGGCCTTTTATTTCATTGGATGGGGTTGGTTTCATGTGTAAAAATGACCCGATTTTGTTCAAGTGGGTGGGTGGGTAGTGGCTGGTCGGGGTGAGGGAGAAGAGGGGAGGGTGGGTGGGTTTGTGGGTCCGGGTTCATGGGGGCTAGGGTTCTGGGTTGTGAGTTCTTGGGAGTTGGAGGTGGTGGTGGTGGTGATGGGGTTGGGTCACAAAGGGGTTGCAGAGAGAGAGAGAGAGAGAGAGAAGAGAGAAAGAAACATAGTTTAAAAAAAAAAAAAATACAAAAATACTATTTTGCCCTTGTATTTAACATAAATCTGACTGAATAGCTAACGTGAGACACTTAATGAAAGTATAGGTGGTATATTGAGACACTTCAAAGCACAGGTGGTAATCTTAAATTAGTTTGAAAACACAGAGGGCATATGTATAAATAAGCCTAAACAAAACTACACAATTAAAATTGCCAAAATTAAAATGGAGACCAAAGTAAAATAATAATAATAAATGATAAAACTTTTATATAAAACCTTGTCGGTAATGGAGGGTTTTATCCAACCTTTTGGGCTAATTTAATCTCACATCTTCGCCATTGACGTGGCTTTGCTAATATTTTGCAAGGTGTGGTATTTTTCTTTCCTTTTATTGCACACTTGGGTTAGTCAAGTTGGCTAGAGCAAATATGCTCCTTACACTACACCCATGTTTGAATCACCCTCCTCATAGTTTAGATTAGATTAAAGTAAATTATCACTTGAATATTAAAAAAAAAAGATAATCAATCATAGCAATTGTGAGATGTTGAAAATATATTTTATTCGTAGTTCACAAACGATAGTCTAAACTATAAAGGGAGGAGGTTTCTCACACATACACTTATAACTAAGATGCCATGGGGGTTTCAACCTGAGACCTATGGTCATCCAATTAAGATATTTTTCCACTGGGCTAAATCCGTTGACGGATATACGTCCCACTTACAATTAAAATATTGAAAATATTGATGAGGAAAGATATAGGAAAAACTACATAAAACCCCCCAAACTATAGGACCATTTTTAAGTTCATACCCACATTTAGGGACATTTACAAGTACATACTCAAACCCTCGGAAACCCTACAAATTGCACACTCCGTTACCTAAATTGTTAGTGAATTTGTTAAATGCTTACGTGGCAAAAATGAGACCCATTTTTTAATGACATGGAATTCCACATAGACAAAAAATTAATAATTGTTTAAATTCATGGGGTAATTACCATTTTGGTCACTGGGATTAGGGTCGAATTTAATTTTGGTCATCGAACTTTCAATTTTCTGATTTTGGTCATCACACTTTGCATCGTCAGCAAATCAAGTCCAATTGGGGTATTCCATCGGTTTCAATGCACGTGCTGTGTGTGCATTGGCAATATTGCCCTTTCACCCCAACCCAGTTTTCTCTTTCTCTCTCTCTCTCTCTCTCTCTCTCTCTCTCTCTCTCTCTCTCTCTCTCTCTCTCTCTCTCTCTCTCTCTCTCTCTCTCTCATTCTCTCTGCAAACATATGATTCTCTTTGCAAATCTTGGTTGAGAGGAACAAGCCAATTTGGTCTTCATTGGTCTTATTCTCCGATTTGAAAAGTCCTTGTTCGAATCCAATAGTGGAGGATCTAGAGCACATGAAAGTAGGCCTTGCCCCTCCTCTGGCTTTCACAACTCTGAAAACCCAAAATGACATTGATTTAAAGGAGTTTGTCTTCCAAAAATGAACCAGAGGAGGAACTTGTTTGTGTAAATGCCTCTGAGGAACCTGATGTTAGAGTTAAGCTGAGATTAGTTACTAATTTGTTAAGGCTGTTTGTAAGGCCATGTGCTATCATGTGAAGTGGTTAGAAAATTAGAAAAGCTAGTCAACTATAGTACTTAATCAGTAAGCAAAAGCTAAGAATACATAAGCTTACAATTGTATTGTTCAGATTATTGAGAAATATACAGAAGCTTTGATTTGTTTCTTCTATTGCTCTCTATGTTCTCTCTATCTTCCCTTCCTCTCAAGATTAGTCCACCACCTTTTTGTCCCAAGTTGAGTCCGGTCATTGCACCTTTTGATGCCAATCCATCTACTTCAAAAATCACAACCAGAACAAACAAGGCCACACCAATTCTCTCCCAATCTCACCAGCTTCATCGACCCACAAACCCAAAACCAACCTATTCCAAAGCTCAAGGACTTTCTAGGCAATTCTTCATCGATTGTGTGCTATTCCGATAGCCAAAACCAACCAACCTCCCCGCTCTCACTCATTCGTCGACGGCCACTCCGGCGAGTCCTCCTTCACTCGGTTGTCTTGGTCCCTCAAATGTCGGCCACCTTATCATTGATGCAAAAACCCCCAAAGCTAAATCTTAAAACTGGGTTTTTAACAAAAAAATAATAATATGGAATTTGGGATGTGGGGTATGAGTAAAGAAGAGGCAAAGCTTTTTTATGTGGATTAACTAAGAGGTCTTATAGCAAATCCAGTCCAATAGGTGGGGGTGCTTTGAAGATTGAGAGAGTGTGGGGGGTATGATTAGGAGAGGTTGGATGGGTGGAGAAGTTGCAGAGAGAGAAGGAGAGAGAGCACCGTATGTTTGGGGGTGAAAGAACAATATTGCCCCTACACGTACGCATCACGTGCGTTGAAACTGACGGAATACTCAATTGGACTTGCTTTACTGACGATGCAAAGTGTGATGACCACAATTTGAAAATTGAAAGTTTGGTGACTAAAATTAAATTCAACCCTAACGCCAGTGAATAAAATTGTAATTGTCCCTAAATTAATTAAAAATTAAAAAATAATAATAATTTTTTTATAAAAAAAAAAATCTAGCATCACCCTCCCCTAACACCAAAACCTAGCAGCCCGCACCCCTTCCCACCACCTCACTCTTGACAAAGTCATATCCGAGACGACGACGACAACTGAATCACCGACGCCAAGTTGATTATGAACAGGTTCTTGAGTTCGCAGTCAAACGACGTTGCTATGAGAAGGCGTTGGAGGAGGACACCCACCCACCCCACCTCCATTAGATCCGACCCTCTCTAACCCAAACGAAGTCGCCATCTCCATCTCTCTCTCTCTCTCTCTCATTGTCACGCCCCGAATTTCCAACAACAATTAACCTGCTTAGTTAATACAAACAAACTAATTCGGGCATGCGAAGCTTGGAACCTTCAACAAATGTACACAAAATTTTCTTTATTTTTTTCCATAATACAATACCACATGTTCCGAGCCCCAATGTCAATACATACTTAACTCTTCTGAGTCAAATATTACATTCCAATAGTTACATAATAAATTGAAACTTCAACCTTTTACATATATGTTCCTCAGAGTTTATTACACACAGCGGAAGTCTAAACTCACAACACTCTCAAACCACACTTTGTACACTGCAAGTACACCTCTTTATTTATGTTCTTGACGAAGTCTTGCATTCCTAGTACCTGCAGGATTAGCCTCTACATCGTTGAATAGTGTACCAGTTTCATCACCAACAAACCTGGTAAGCTTTCTAAAGCTCGTATGAGTAAACCACAACCAGCAGTATAAATATGTCATTTTGCACATAATATACAAACACATGCACTTTCATTAGCATACCACAATCCTTGTATAATCAAGGTACTTGTAATCAATCAACTCATCACAATCACAATTCTTTTATTTTCAAGAATTGTCTGGTCATCAACTGACCCAAAACCTATTTCAAAATTCATTAGAAACCCAACTCATCAATGTCACTTTTGGACAATAGAAGTGAGAATACGCTTGACTCTCTCAACGCACAAACACCTACACCATCCGAAATGGTACGATGCGCATTTACAATTCCACGAAATGGTACGATACGCTTGACTCTCTCAATTTGAAGCAGAGAGCTTTGGTGTTATGTTCTGGCGGGCATCGGGCGAGGGCATTGGCCAGAGGCTCGGCATTTCCAATCATCGTTGCCATCCTTAGCTCTGGAAAGTAGGCTTGAAGCCAGAACTGGAAGACCCAAAGCAGGTCGCCATGCTTCGGCCTTATACCATCGGTGACGATGACTTGAAGCATGCGGTAGATGTGGGCAATAAGGAACGAACCGAGTGCCAACTTTCCTCCCTGAGCCAAATAATCGGCCAAGTGGCAGAACTCCAAGGTGATCTTGTTTGCTTGACCACAGAAGACGAACTTGCACAACCAGTATAGCAAGAACGCTGAGTGCTCGACTTCACCGAGTGGAGCTCGTTCGCGACTTCCAGCTTCGTCCTCTACGCTGAAATTATTCTAGAAGTTGGAGTAGTTGAGCATGTTCTTGGCCCTACCAGCTCCAATTTCGCCATCATGGGCCAGGCCGCCTTGAAAATCTTGACTGCCTAAGGAGCTTTGAGCTCGGCACTCACCTCCACGCCGATTGGAGAGAGGCCGAACAAAGTGGCCATATCCAGGACGGTCAGCGTCATCATGCCATAGCGAAGATTCAGGTGTTTGTGACCAATAACCAAAAACCCAGAGCCGCTGCCAGGAGAGAGCAATCCATTACGATCAGCTTCTTGAAGAGTTTGATGTGGTAGTGGATGCCCTGTTTCTTCCATTGATTTCGGAAGAAGTATCCCATCATTGGTAACCACTTCACCCACTCTGAGGTCGAAGTCAGCATTGTTGTTGTGGCCAAACGCCATTCAATCATGTAAGTTACTGGTGAAGAAGGCAGATTCATCCATGACATTGGCCTTTAGGTGATCAGCCAGTCTTCTCCACATACCTTTTGCAAAACTATGGCCAAGGATGCATAAATCAGTGGGCTCTTTGTTCTCAAACCAAGCATCGAGAATATTGCAGCCCACGGCCTCTTATGTATCCTGACCTATTTTTTCGAACTCCTGGTAGAAGGCTTCAGATCGAGCATGAACAGTCGAAGTTGATGATGGTGCCATTGTAAGAGATCTGGATGAGAGTTTTTCGAAAACTTGAGAGTTTTAGAGAAGAACATGAAGAACACAGGAACCGGGCAACCAGAAATAGATTTCAAATCAAGATTTTTTTATTGAAACTGTGCGAAAGATTGGGATGAAAGGTGCGAACAAAACCTTTCAACAAAATGAGCAAAAAATCTAAGAAAGAGAAGCAATTTGAGCTTTGAAGAGTCTGGAGAAATTTTGGTAGAGTTTGGGCGTTTGAAAATTTTGAGCATGAAGAACAAATGAGATCGACCAACCCTTTTATATTGGCGCCTTATTTGAAATGAAAGGTCGAAGTTTTCTTAGGTAGCAGCAATCTAAAGAGCAATCGAGTGCACATTGACGTGATAGTTCATGATTGGCCGACGATTTGCGTGCATGATTGATGATGATTCGCGTTAGTCGAGGCATTTATTGCCAAACAGTGCGTTCAAGTACACACTCCCAAATCCAATTATTTAATGGCATGGTTTTCGAAGGGTGCGAAGAGATCCATTTCTTGGATCCCATTCGGCCATGGCTTTTATACCAAATTACTAGGTAAACGCATTTTTGGCCAAAGGCTCCAGAATGGGGGGCATTGTTTACACCTAGAATTGTCGACCCAATGAAGTGACGGCCTAGTGAGAACCTTCACTCATGCCCAGATACTATAAGCCAAATGACAAGGTCGGCCAGTCGTATAGGCTCGGCTCATCATACAAGTTCGACCCGATTTGCAAGGTCGTCCCATCAGGCACGACCAACCCAAAGAAGTAGCTCGGCCTAATGACCGACCTTGATAGTTCTCTTTTTCAAACTAACCGTGGTCGAAGACTTCATTGGTTGTCCCAGCTGCGTGTTGAATTTCAATTTGCCTTTTAGAGAAAACACCTCCACCTGGCTTCACATGGCCATTGTCTCAAAAGGTGAGAAAAGACGACACGTGGAGTCAAATCTAGACTGATTTTCTGAAAAGAGCAGCGCACTGAAGAAAACAGGAAACAAGATTTTTGAAAAATGAGGCGACTTTCTATATCAAGACAAGCACACGTTTTGGATATTGTCGAAAGAGTTGCAAAGAATCATCATTAATGCCAAAACGACAAACACTTTTGTCCAAAAACTGTCCATGGTCGTCCAATCGAATCAAGGCGAGAGATAAGAGTTCGGTCTCGGCCACGAACAGTGCTCGGCCGAAAGCACCTTGTTCGACCTGTCTACATATCCAGAAGTTTGGTAGTTAACGACCATCATAGTTGCAAGGAATAAATAACTCAAAAGCCACTTGTCCAAAAAGTCCTATTACCAAAAGGGAAAACAGTTGCAGTTCCTCAGCATTTTGTCTTCACCAACACAAGCTTCATCTTCTCACTATAAATACTAGACCCCCAGCAACGGAATAAGGGTCCCCGACCAAACAAGCCTCCCACGGAGCAAATTATCTTTTCTTGTCATTTATCTTCCAGTAATGCACTTTCAATACTTTTACAAGCTTTTCTAGGAGTAGTGGTAAAGTTAAGATTTTGCATCCATCAATATATCATACAACCCTTTATTTTCAAGGCGCCGAAGCACCATCCTGTTACCTTTCCGTCCACCCCATATATCATACATCCTTCGCAATCTAGCGAGGTGCTGGAGCACCATCCAAATCCACCGACTGTCGTTTCCAATCACCATCATCAACGGTCTCGTAGCTCAGGCCGTGAACCTGACGGCCGAGAATTATTCCTCTCTCGTCCACAATTGCTTTGAGCGAAGTCAGATCAAATAGGCGCACTCAACCAATCCATCCATCCATCCTCATCATCTTCGAATGCATGGTAGACCGTGTTGGCACGCCCGCACACACCCCATCTAACACAAAATAGGATGACCTGTGTTGGCGCACACTTGAATTAATGCTAGACTTGAGTTTAGCTGCACTGCACGTTGTGGTTTTCTCGTTAGTCGGCCAACCCTTGGTTGGACCTTATGAAACATGAGGCCATTTTCCAACACATGCTCATGCTTTCTAGATATTAACAGATATCAGGTTGGTGTGATATTTCGCAATGTGGTTCGTCATCTTTTCATATCCGGCAGCACATAAAAATGTATAAATAGCAAACTATTGTTGTTAGGCTTTGACAAGTATAACCTTGGAATTGTTCTTGTTTGTGTTCTGTGTCTGGTCAAAATAGACAACTATGACGAGCATTTATGATACATGACAATTGAATCTTAATAGCTCATGACATGATCAGATACAGGATTGGGTTAGGCACTCTCATAAATTAGGTTTTTTTTAAAAACAAAAAACAAAAAAAAACATTTATATAGGAGAGAATCGAACCATTCACCTAGTCTAATTCTAAATGCTCCTTACTTGCGGAATAATTTATCTACCTACTTGGCGATATATCCACTCTATATATCTTACTTATGACTTATGTAATGAGTGAGATTGAAATTAAGAAAGTAGACATATATATTCCCATAACAATGAAGTTTTTCTCCACCACTCGAATTGCATAAAAAAAAAAAGTGAGACAGAGAGTGGAGATATATCCAATGACAATGACAGGGAAGTTTTACTTCACCACTAGGGTCATTATATTCATGTGCTCCAACGAATGGACATAGACATATAGGAATAAATAGTCCTATATGATGTCCTAGGCATTGGCATTGAGAGCAAAGGTACCAAAAAGAAAAAGGTAGATGTTGGAACAGAAACACAAGGCTATAGGTAGCTAGCCAGGCCTTGGTGGTTGATTCATGTTTGGGTTGGCTTAGAATTGATTCATTTCGGTAAAGTAAAGCAAAGAGTTGGTGGAAGTGGATAATTTGGAATTTGTGGTCATTTCACGTATTGGCTAGATATGTTATTTATATAATGTACATACAAATATGCTCATGTCAATTAGCCCAATATGCTTATCCAACCTTTTGGGTTTTTTTTAGGACATTTTCTATTAAGAGGGGCGATAATGTACTAAATTCACACACACAACACATATGCTAGAACTCAAATCTAGAGCTTTCTAATTTAAGGACATTTTCTATTGTGTCGAACACAGATACTACACTAGTGAGTCATTGCTAATTTAATCTCTCATCTATTGTATAATTTCGCCATTAATTCACGTGCTATTGCTTTTTTATTGTTTGGTGTAAAGTACTTTGCTTTCTTTTTCTTATCTTCAAAGGCAAATCAATATTCAATAGTATTTGGCAGTTGTGAGATGTTGAAATGAATATATTCTATTTGTAGTCAACACATAGAAGACAATGTTGCTTAATCATTTGCATAAATTAAGCACGTACAATTAAATTATCAAAAGTATTGATGAGGAAATATATAAAATAATCGAAGCTATCAGTGAGTGGGTACTAGATAGTTCTTGGACATTAGCACAATAATTTATTTGACATTAATAATACTACCACTTGTAACAATAGTTTTTCAGATTTTAGACACTATTGATGTGATGACATGAAATTAAATTTTCATAAAAATAGAAATCGTTCAAATAAACAAATAAAGTGTCGTAACATGCAAAGCGGTAGCAGACCTACAGAGATGCATCTGCACCTCCTCTCGCCGAACGGAACGTTTTGAAGGTGGTGGAATTTGCACCTCTGCTCTATCACATAAGTGCCCACAAACTACTCAAGGAAAGGCCTCAACGAAACTGCTTTTTGTTTCCAGTGTTGTTGGGTTGCTCCGCGCAGCACAATGCGCATTTTTTTTAGAAGTCCCTGGCCATTGTTTTGGACCAGGGCAAAAAATGAGAGGAAGCCTTATATTCCACGAAACCTGCTGTCAAAGTGCAAATCCAAAAGCAGAGTCCAAGTTCACTCCAGTTGTTTTTTTCTTCTAGTTTTTTTGTTCTTCTGTTTTTTCTATTTTGTATAATTATTATGATTTATTTGGCTCTCTGTATTTGTATAATCAGTAGCAAACTCGAAGAGGAAGAGGTTGTGCGGCTCAAGATTCGAGATATTTGTTTGTTTAATTGATAATTTGATATGCATTTTGATTAGATTAATTGATATTGATTTTCGTTAGAATAATTGATGATTTTATATGCATTTTATTTATATTATAATTGATATACTATATAGACTACAAGTCCTGTCCTCTTGGACCCTCACCCACCCTTAGATTAGATCTAAGGGTTCACAAAAATCTATTTAAAAATAAATTTTACTTTTACTTTTACTGCATAAAATATTAATTTAACTTAACCAAAAATTAAAAGTTAAAAAAGAAATAATAACACTTCACTCAAACAACACGTTCAGATTCAGAGCAGAAAAAATCAGGAACGGGTTCTTCCTTCCATCGCCGCCACAGCAACTCCGACGCCATCACTGCCATAGTAACCCCGACTCTGGCATCCCATATGAAAATCCAAATCAACCCATCCCCTCGCAATTTAACGCGATGTATATGTAATAAACAAAGGGAAAACTAGAATTAAAGAAACAAATGAATGAAGGTTTGCAAAAAAAAAAAAATCAGATGATGTAATTGCAGGATGCCCACCCATGACCGCTTCCTGTTCACATGTTAACCGCTTCTTGATGGTATAAGATTCATGGAAATCATGTTAACCAGTAAAAGAGGAGGAAACCCAATTGTAGAAACCGAAAATGTAAAAGAGCCAAATTAGAAAAACTGTTCAGGTCTGCAAAAAAAAAAAAAAAACAGATTATGCCTTTGCATTCAACTGACTATGGGTGACTCGATAACATCATGTCTGCAGAGGGTCGTCTACGACGCCGGAATCGAAGGTGCTGTGGCGGCGATGGAGGAAGAACACGTTCATGATTTTCTCCTCTGAACATGTTTTTGTTCCAGTGAACTTTTATTATTATTTTTTTAAATTTTGATTTTTGATTAAGTTAAATTAATATCTTGATTTTTAACTAGTTTTTTTTTTTTGAACCCTTAGATTAGATCCAAGAGTGGGTGATTAGAGTCCTTGGACCACATGGGTCCAAGAGAACGGGACTGTATAGACTATAGTCAATTAATCATAAACTTAAGATCCTTATCTTTTTAATTATACAGTTATGTAACGGTACTTAACCCTCATTCGAATATTGGCCATTCTTTGAAAAATTCATAGATCCGTCACTGATGCAAATGACCCTCTAATGTAGTGGTTTGGAGTATTTACTCTCTTTTGCAAGGTATTGGGTTCGAGTCCAAACGTAACATCTATATAATTAAAAAGATAAGGATCTTAAGTGTGTGTGAGTTTAGTATACTATTGCCCCTCTCAATAGAAAAAAATCCTAAAATAAATAAATAAAGTGCCGTAACATTGATAAATAAAAAACAAATATTGATGAGGATTCGAGATGATCGCATGCGGGATTGTAGGAGATATAATTCAAACCTAGAGGAAAGTCCCTAAATAAATTTATTAATACTTTTTCTAAAGGAAGAAAGTTGTGCTAAGTGACAACGGTTTTAATGAATTAAACATTGATAAAGTAGAAGAAATCTGTTTGAAAAGAAGAAATCCAGGAAAGGAAAATCTCCATTCTATAATAGCATAGACGTGGTTCATATATATATATATACACTATAGATATGCAATTTTGAGTTTGTACTTATGGTGGTCAATATTTTGTACGCTTAATTACTCTGTTTGTTATATTGGGGCTCTTGTCCCAAATGCAAAAAAAAATTGTTTCAGAGATGGCGGTGTTATTAACTCACATGTTACAATATTGATGAATGAGGAGTTTATATTTTAAGGTGTAATATTAATAAATAAAGTATGTCTAACTAGTTAGTGAGATCATGTAACGGTGCTATATAGGGCCAATTTGAGATTGCTGTCACTTTTTAAAACAGATATTTCCGCTATGCTTTAAAAATAATTAGCTATAGTGTCATACCAACAAATCACTTGAATGAGATGGAAGCCTAGCCATTAGGTTTAGGCAGAAGACTTAATTAGGACCCTCAGAATATATATTGACATATTGGGTTCGCATTTCTTGTTGAAACTCACACTACTACCACAAGTCTACAAGTATATGCTGCACCCTTGAGCTTCAGTATCAGTTGACCTTCCAACATGGATGGCTCCCTCTCCCATCATGATCATGAATCCCACACGTCATCAGATTCCGGTAGAAGACACGGTGGTTGGATCACCTTCCCTTTCATCACTGGTCTCTCTCTCTCTCTCTCTCTCTCTCTCTCTCTCTCATACACACAAACTAACTTTGTTGCAGTTATATATATTTGAGTATTAATTAATAAGGTGATCTTCTTCTATGCTGAGTATGTAGGGGCTTTGGCAGGCTTGACACTTGCAGCTGGAGGGTGGCTCTCAAATTTGATTGTGTATCTGATTCAAGAGTTCAATGTGAAGAGCGTTGATGCTGCTCAGATTTCAAACATCGTTAGTGGTTCTTCCAGTTTTTTCCCAGTCATTGGAGCAATCATAGCTGACTCTTTCTTTGGCTCATTTTCCGTTATCTCCATTTCTTCCTGCATTTCGTTGCTGGTAATAAAAGACCCACCATCTATTTGTTTACATAATTGTTTCTGTCCTCAAACCTCAGTCTTAGTATGGAATATTTATCTTTTCAATAGGGCAAAAACTAGACCCTGTAGAAGAAAGTTTTGATACAATGGATCCTAATTTTGTAAGAGAGGTAGTTTTAAAAGGGAAGTCGTGTATGACAAATTTACTCAAACAATTTTAGACTTTACATAATGTGATTAGTTAACATTGCAAATAAATGTGTTACTTCTAGCATTACTCTTTTTATAAGTAAAAAAATGCATTATTCCTCCTGGACCCTTAAATTTTTAAAACTCCACCTATATATGATCATATTGCAATCTTAATAATCATCTCTCTCCTTGGCTTGGCTTGTCTTGCAGGGCATTGTTCTATTAGCGTTAACCGAGACATTTAACTCGTTGAAGCCTCAACCTTGTGTGAAGGGGCCAGAGCTATGCCCACCCGCCTCCAAGCTACAGCATGCAATCTTGTACACAGCTATAGCTCTGGCAACAATTGGGGTGGGAGGTACAAGATACACCATGGCAACAATGGGAGCAAATCAGTTTGAAAACCCAAAGAACCAAGCCACTTTCTTCAACTGGTTCTTCTTCACCCTCTACGCTGCTTCAGTGGTCAGCATCACAGCCATCGTCTATGTTGAGGACAATGTGAGTTGGAGATTAGGATTTGGTCTGTGCGCCATTGCCAACCTAATTGGACTGCTCATTTTCTTGTGTGGGGCCCGTTTCTATCGTTTCGATAAACCACAAGGAAGCCCATTTGTGGGTTTGGCTCGTGTGGTTGTTGCTTCAGCTCGGAAAAGGAATCTCCATCACTCGTCTGATGGAAGCAAGGATTATTACTCTGGGCATGGTGGACTGACAGATGACTTGGTGGGCTCTGCAACACCTAGCTCCAGCTTCAGGTACAAGCATTACTTTACACTGTCTAATGTTTTATTATAGCTAAGAGCATCCACAATCATGTTCTCTATTTTTTAGTTAAAATTTAGCTAAAAACAATAGAAAGCTATTTTAGGAGCTCTCTATAAAATTTCAACTCCAACCATATTCCCTATTTTAAAGAGTCATAAATGTTTTTAATATTTTTTAATTCAATTTTTTAATAAAGTGTAGACACAATAGCAACAATAAAAAATAATTGACATTAAATAAATGCTTGAAATAATATTAAATATAGAAGCATTTAATTATAGAGAGTCACTAGGATGCTCTTCTCTCTCCTCAGATTTAGGAGCTCCTAGGAGTCTTCTTATTTTAAGAGTTGGATAGGGAGCATGGTTGGAGGTAGATTTTTTCAATTCCTCCCTAAATTTTAGCTAAGGAGGTGGTTTAGGGAGTCCATTGTGGATGCTCTAACAACTTAAGATTTTCGGGTCACTAATTGTCTAACATAGTATCAACGACGCTCTGGTTTCTCCGTCTCTCTCTCGCTATGCAATTTACATTATTGACTAATTTCGTAACAGTTTAAGTTTTTGAGATGCAGTTATCTTCTAACATTTAAGTCATTTAGATTTCCATCTTTTGATAAGATGGTTTTAATATATTTTTTTGTCTCTAAGCTGATGTGTTAGATTAGATTATGATATATATATGTTGACCCTTTTATTGGGTATATAATTAGGATAGGTAGAATAATGTACCTAATGAAGGACAAAAATTTAAATCGAATCTATTATATGGTTTAATAATAAATCATTTTGTCAGTATTTAAAAAGAGGTCAACAGTGGTTGACAGATGCTAGAGCAGGCAGTACCCCTGATGATCACTACAGTACTAGTGCCCTTTTATTTTGTTAATTGATTGGTCAGGAGGAGGAGCACTAGGGATATTAGATATAGTGCAGTCAAAATGGTAGTAGTGTTCATGGCACAGTTGTGTGGAGAGCAAAGGAAGCACGTTTTTTTAGAATTTATTTTTCCATTTGTACAGTGAGGTGACAGGAGGGAGGGGCATGCATTTTGGTATGATAGAGATGACCATTTGGATAGATAGTGTGTTCAATCTGGGTGCAGAGTGCACTCAATGCTACAGTGCTAGAAACAGAGATGTCATGTAAAGCAAATGCGCTAAATTATTAGTGAGAGAAAAACAAAATGCACCAAATGCTTTCTCAGTATTTGTGTACTTTTCTATTGGGTAGAAACACTTGCGTGAAATGAGGATATCATTGTTTTGCTATCATATTATCGGTCAATCACTGTATGTCACGTGTGATAATTTTTTCACGTGACAGTATTATGTGATTGACCGAAAATAACAAAACAGTGTTATCCTCATTTGATACAAGTTTTTCTGCTCTTGGAGTCACCAAAAGCTTTAACTATAATCCCTTTTCATCAAAAGAAAATGCTTTTCGCCGCTTCGGCATTTTTTTTGTATCAAAAAGATAAAAAGCTTCATAAAGATCGTTTCCTGGCCATCTTTTTTTCTGTCTGCCCCTTTACTATACTATAATTTTAGCGTCCACTACAAGCTTTTACTATGCTTGAAAAGCCAAAGGTAGAATACTTTGGACCAGCAGAATATAATGAGACATGCCTTCTTTTAATTATATGCAGGTTCCTTAACCGTGCAGCCCAGAAAATTGAAGGAGACATTAAACCAGATGGTTCAATTGGAAAACCATGGAGGCTATGCACAGTGCAACAAGTAGAAGATTTCAAGACCCTCATAAGAATTTTGCCATTATGGTCAACAAGTGTTTTCTTAGGTACCCCAATAGCAGTCCAATCCAGCTTAACCATCTTGCAGGCTCTCACCATGGACCGTCAGATTGGACCTCATTTTAAAATCCCAGCAGGGTCTATTTTAGTCATTGTCCTAATCTCCACTGCCATCTCTCTCACCCTTATCGACAAGTTCTTGTGTCCCATGTGGCAGAAGTTGACTGGTCAGTTCCCAACATCCCTCCAACGCATAGGATTAGGCCACGTGTTAAACATTCTCGGCATGGCTGTTTCAGCACTAGTGGAGTCGAAAAGGCTTAAGATAGCAAAAACCCACCACCTCCAAGACCAGCCTGGTGCAATTGTCCCCATGTTGGCCGTGTGGCTCTTCCCACAGTTAATTTTGGTAGGCATTGGAGAGGCATTTCATTTTCCGGGACAAGTTGCATTGTACTATCAAGAATTTCCTGTGTCACTCCGAAGCACATCGACGGCCATGATCGCGTTGATCATTGGGATTGCGTTTTATTTAGGCACAGGTGTGATTAATCTGATTCAAAGGGTTACAAGATGGCTGCCAGACAATATAAACAATGGGAAGCTAGAGAATGTGTATTGGATGTTAGTTGTGGTGGGGGTGCTAAATTTTGGTTACTATTTAGTGTGTGCTAGCTTGTACAAGTATCAAAATGTAAAGGGTGCAGATGATAATTCTGGCCCTGATAGCGAGAAGTGATGTGTTGGTAGTGGGTAATTGGAGTCATTATATGCCAAGTAGGAGACATTATATATGCCAAGTACTACTATCAAGTCTATCAAATAATGTGTTTCTCTCAGGGGAATTCTATTGCTTTGAAATAGAAACTACAACAAGCGGAAATGAAATTGATAACGATCAATAATATTTGCTAAAAGAACGCCTTGAATGAAATTAAGGAGCATCCCTCATATGAAACAATAAAACACTCACAAATCAAATCATACATGATACATATCATACCTATCTTAGCTATCAATCATGATCTCTTGGACCCCTAGTGTCCAAGGAATTTGTGGTCACTCACCGTTATATTTAAATCCAACGGCCCAATAGAGTTTCTTAAAAGAAGTGCAAAAGTAAGTGGGCCTAAGAAATGCATATGGAATTAAGAAGTTGTATTGAAAGAAGGCTTGTCTTGCCTTAGTTAAAAACCTTTACGTTGACGTATGCAAATTTTGTGGGCAAACTTGTAAGAAATTTGCAAAATATGATTTATCATGTTTGAACTTTTCTGTAAATTTTGGAGGAAGGGTCACTCCCACATGAGGTCATTTCGTTAGGCAGGGCATCCTTCTTTGATTAATTTGCAATATGCGTGTTTCAGACTTCATCAAAATTAATAAATGGGTCCCAATCCAAGCCACCAAAAAGAAGAGGATCGGTCATAAAAATAAAACAAGTTGAAGGAATACAAGTACAAATTTGGACTGCCATCTTCTTGTCTTTATCCTGACATCGCGTGTAAAATCATTCACTTTCCCCCTTGTTTTCTGGTGATGGCAACCCAATTGATAAAATTGTTATTAACTTATTAATTGGGTACTGGTAATTTAAATGAAAAATGTTGTGTTAAGTGACAAAACTTTCTTAATGAAATACATATAATAATAACGTATGAAGGACTGTTAATTTAACAAAGAATTGAAGGATTCTCAGATATATATATATTAACCCGTGCAACGGGTTCATGTTGAATTTCACACTACAAGTTGTAAGCGCTGCAGCAACTTTGAGCTAGCTTATACAGTTGAGCCTCCAACATGGATGAGTCCCTTTCCCAGAATGATGGAGCTCATGCATCATCACATTCCGGTCGCAGGCGTGGCCGCGGTGGTTGGATCACTTTCCCATTCATTACCGGTCTCTCTCTTTCTCTCCATCTCTTTCATTTTTCTCCATCTCTTTCATTTTAGTGTAGTGATTGTCGAACATAGTATCCGAGTTAATGATTCCATATTGCACTTGAAACCTCCTGCCTCTCATCAAATTCCTACTTTTCACTTAACAGTAGTTGTTAATTATTTCATTTGCATACGTCGATCTTCGTCTTCAGGTGCAGGATGAGACTATGCATTCAAGAAAAGATTCATTATAATTAATAACTAGAAAAAAATTGCGCACCTCAAAATTTTGTAGTACCTCTTAAACTCTAAGTGTCTCAATTTCCCCCTTGAAATTCTATTTAGTGTCTCACTTTGCCTAGATTCCATCCAGCCTTAACCAAAGTTGTCAAACTTGACGCCCATGTGCCTTTTTTCATCTCATCTGATATGCATATTTTGTTACATGTTCATTATTCTATATGCATATTTATATAGGTAAACAAATTTTAGAAAGAAAAATAGAAACAGAAGAAAAATGTTTAAGCTTGTTACAACAAAAAGTATGCCAATATTCAAATACCATTGGGTTAACCATTCCCAAAAAACTGCAAATTACATAACACACAAATGTCATTGTACTCAACCATTCCCAAAAAACTGCAAATTACATAGCACACAAATGCCATTGTGCTCAACCATTCCTAAAACACTTGCAGATTACAAACCTCCATCCTCCCCTTGGTTACAGTTAAGATTGCTAAACCTACATTACATAGCCAACTTTAAACTTGATGATGATTATCCCTTAAACCACCAACCATAATGGAAATCAACATTATCCAAGAAAGAAACAGAAAACCCCACAACAATTTCTCTCTACCTCGAAGCTTGGCTAGATCTTGTTCTGATCTTCCCTTATTCTTCAAAGAACCTGTATTATATCCTTTGAACAGAACACATCTCTGGATCAAACTACTCAAAGAAGCGACAACCTTTGTTCCTTCCCTATAGCACCTGGGTTGGAATCAGCGACAACCTTTGTTCCTTCCCTATAGCACCTGGGTTGGAATCAGCGACAACCTTTGTTCCTTCCCTATAGCACCTGGGTTGGAATCTGTCCACGACGTCTAAACTTGGCAGAGCTTCCTACAATGACAATGCTTTCATTCTCAACCCTCCATGGACATAAGAACTCAAAAAAACGGCACATGGGCATCAAGTTTGACGACTTCGGTTAAGGCTGGATGGAATCCAGGCAAAGTGAGACACTAAATAGAGTTTTAGGGGGGAAAGTGAGACTGAAATTGAGTTACAGGGGGCATTTCAATAATTTAGCATTTTTTTCAAATAATACCCGATGACTAAAATCCAACTAAGCAAGTTACCTAATATAACTTAAAATCTGATTTATTATATTTTTCGCATTCCAAAACTACCCCTATTTATAAGCTAACATGTTATGTGGGGGGTTTAACTAATGACACATGTTGAATTTGGAAAGATCTCCAAATGGTTGTAATGGATGTAGGAATTAATTTATAAACTTATTTGAAATTAAATATTAAATTCAACATTAACCTATTAGTAATCTATAGGTGATTAACGTTTTGGTTTATTTAATAAAAAATTATATATTTTTTCCTTTTATGAATTATATGACTAGTAATCTATTAAATTCAACATTAACGTATTAATAATCAATATCAATATCAATGTATTAGTAATCAATATCAATATCAATATTGATATTGATATCAATATCATTATTAATATTATCAATATCAATATCAATATCAATATTAATATCAATATTGAAGCGGACATTATTATTATATATATAAAAATAGGTCGATTATTGTCCATAAAAAATAAGTAGAATATTATAAAAAAGATAATAGGTCAAAAACTGTCAATATCAATATTGATAATTTTATATTGATATTATCAATATCAATATGTTGATAATATCAGTATTGATATTGATATCAATATCAATATTGATATATTGATGAAGAGTTTATTAATATATTCAATATTATCTACCTATTGATAATAAGTAGATTATTATTGTCAATAATATTATCTACTTATTATCTTTTCTTAATATCCATATTAATATATGGATAATAATAGGTAAATTACTATCAATAATATTATATACTTATTATTGACAGTAAATTACCTATTACTCCAAAAAGGAAAAAAGGATGTTAAAAATATCAATATTAATTGATATTGATCAATTTATTAAGCTTAGGTAAATCAACTCCATATTAATAATCTACCTTAGATTATTAAAAGATAATAATAGATAAATTACTGTCCAAATTTTCGTCCAAAAAAAAATTGTCCAAAAAAGATAATAGGTAAATTACTGTCAATAATGTTATCTACTTATTATTGACAGTAAATTACCTATTACTCCAAAAAGGAAAAAAAAAGATGATAAAAATATCAATATTGATAATATTGATATTGATATCGACATGATCAATATCAATATCGATGTATTGATATTATCATTATCAATATTATCAATATTGATATTGATATTGATATTATCATTATCAATATTATCAATATTGATATTGATCAATTTATTAAGCTTAAGTAAATAGACTCCATATTAATAATCTACCTCATATTATTAAAAGATAATAATAGGTAAATTACTATCCAAAAAATTGGTAAATTACTAGGTAAATAGATTCGCTATACTAGGTAAATTACTATCCAAAAAATATAAAAGGTAAATTATTGTCCAAAAAAGATAAAAGGTAAATTATTGTCCAAAAAAGATAAAAGGTAAATTACTGTCCAAAAAAAATAATAGGTAAATTATTCTAAGTATAATGAACCTATTTTTTTTTTCGACAATAATTTTGTATATATATGTTTCTCTAAATAATGTACCTATTACTTGTTTTATGAAAACATAATTTGATAATCTATTTATTGTTTGTTTAATGATTTTTTTTTAAAAATGAACCTATTTTTTCTCTCTAAATAATGTACCTAGTAAAAAAATTTACCTAGTATAATAAGTAAATTACTGTCCAAAAAAGATAATAGGTAGATAATCAATAGATAATAGGTAATTTACCTATTCTTTGAATTAATAGATAATAGGTAATACCTATTACTTGCTTCTTTGAATTACAATAGGTAGATAATAATAGGTAAATTATTGTAATTACGTATTTTTTTCTCTAATAATGTACCTAGTAAAAAAAAATTACCTAGTATAATGAACCTATTTTTTTTTGCATTAAATTATAAATGAACCTATTTTTCCTCTCCAAATAATTACGTATTTTTTTCTCTAATAATGTACATGTTTCCCAATGCTGGTCTCGTGGCTTTTCCCCCGCAGTTGGTTTTGGCAGGTATTGGAGAGGCATTTCATTTTCTGGGACAAGTTGCATTGTGCTATCAAGTTTAAATGATCTTGAGTTTTTTTATTTATTGTTAATTGATTTTGGGTTACATGATTAAATTATTTTATTTACATTGAAATTGATGTGTGGAGAAGATTATTTTATTTTTTCCTTGTCTTAAATTTCACACGTAGCTTCATTTTTTAAATTATATATGCACACAGTCAAAGGATTATCTGAAGAAGAAAAAAAGCTAAGTATCTTCTAATTAGTATGGAAAAACAAACGTGCCATAGCATATAATATGATGGTATTTACCAAAAATAAAATAAAAGGACATATACAACCAACCCTGGGCCTTTGTTGCCTATATGAGCACTTCCAGCGCGTGAGAGTTGCACGAGCAGGAGGCTTCCTAGGCCCGCGGAGAGCGCTCCAGCGAGCAGCAAGCAGCCCAGATAGATGTGGGCTCCATAAGTCTGGACAGGTCCAAAGGCTCAACAGCTTGAATTGTTGCTTGAGGGTGATGACGTCAGTGCTGACGTCACCAACGTAAAGAAAAAAAATTCCAAAAAATTTAGAAACATTTTTTCATACATACCTGGCAATTTTATTATTATTAATGTCATACATATAAATAAAATTAAACCCTTGTGAATAGTGGTTGCCCTTGGATTGCCATGGCAATGGGTGGAAACACAACTTGCCTTTTGCAAGGGCTACCACTATTCATGTGAATAGTTTCTGCCATTACTTGCCCTTCTCCTTTGTCATGGCATCATGGGTGGAAGTGCTCTAATGGGTTGGGTGTTTGACTAGAAACAAATAAAAGGATATAGACAACTATAACATTGACCAAATGTCAATGCTCGACCTATATGAGGCTGCCGCATCTCTTGGTTATGACCACCTGAAAACTGATTATCACTGTAGAAACAAAATAAGGGGTTTTATTCCAATATTAGCATATGCAAATGTGGTTGCTTTTGTTTCATAAATACCTTCATCCAAGGTTCATTCTTTATACCTGACACCTAAGCCTCAACTTCAATTTGTTGAGAGTCAAGCTTCTAAAGCTGCACATCCCTCTAGATATGATAATGTAATTCACATAGTCCCAAGGAGTGTTTGTTCAACCTGAAGTCAACTCATCAGATTGTGGTCAGTGGGGTGAAGGATATGAAAAAATTTTAGACAGTGAGGCAGATGCAAGTGTGTTGGAAATCAGTTTGTGGATGTTGAAGTTGGCTTCGAGGGTTTGAATGTATATGATGACCCTTATGGTATAGATGTTGGAATCATTGATGCTGATGATGAATTTGAATATAAAGATGAGGATGAGGTTCTTAGCAAAAATGAAGAAGGTGCAGAGTGATTTGCAAGATGTATATGAGGAGGATTTAAGTAGAATTCCAAAGGAACCTGACGTTGAGTTCATTGATAGTGATTACGAGCAGTCTGAAGAAGAACTTCACAATTAAGAAGATAACATCTTGTTTCATAGACATGTGGTAGATGATGAGGATGAAGCCATACAAGGAATCTGTCGAGGTTGAGAGCAATGAGTACAAGCCCTTGGAGCATCTTCTTCGCAACCCCATCAAGCATCTTCTTCACAACCCGATCAAGCATATGCTTCAGGATTGAGATACCATACACAAGCAAAGCAATGGAGACTATAGTGTAGTTGAAGACAGTTTATGACAGATGTGATGCTCTTGTCTTGGATGCAATTAACTGAATGTTTTTGTGTAAGAGATGTCATGTTCTTGTGGTTTCTGATTGTTTGTTTGGGGTTTCTTGTTCCTCTTTTTGTGTTTAACAAAAAAATGTCATGTTCTTGTTTTGCTTACATTTGATTGGATGTATTCTTGATATGTGCACTTGGAACCCAAAATTAGAGCTGTGATGTATGTTGGATGTTAGTTTTCAAGGCCAATTGAAACCCAAAATTGGGGAAAATGAGGACTCGTTCCATAACATCCAAAAATACATTAAACCAACATAACCCATTCCATTACATCCAAAACCTGAGCAACATTAAGGCATCAACTGTAAATGAAGAACACATTATCTTTGGCAAACAGTAAGAAAAATGTCCATTACAAACGAGAAAATAGAGACCCAAAACCATGGGTCTTTCAACTTGCGTTTTCCAGTTTTTTTTTCTTGTACCAAGCGGTTGATTTTCCTAAGCAAACTTGTGATTATTTGCTTTTATTTCTCACACATCTTTGGGTCAGCCCATTCCCAAAATCTACATTCATTCTTCTGCATAAACACATTTTTTTTACATTCATAGAGTGGCACCATCAGAAATTGAACTAACCAAAATCCTGAATTTCACAATCACAAATTGAACTTACCCTCCCACACAATTGAAACCTCTTTTCAGGATGTGAATCTGTCCAAGATATATGTGTTTTCACACCGTTCCCATAGTAGCTGACACGCGACCTCACTGAAGTGGCCTCATTGACTCACCAACAACGATAGGTGGGTTCCTCCTCATCTTTTCAAGATGTGCGATTATTTGGTTGTTAAAGAGTTTTTTTTTTCGGTCCAGTTGCTAGAGACTGTCAGCTTCTAATACATGGTTTTGACTTTCCTTTGATACAATTGGTACAAATAGGAGGGTAAAAAAGGCGGGATTTTTGGGAAGAAAATGGTCTGATGGCGTCAACATGGGGAAATGATTATTTGCCCTCATAAAGGTGGTAAGGTGCCATACACGTGACTTATTTGACTGAATCATGGATGAAATGTCTCTCACTTTATCGGTGGGGACCAAATTGTCAATAAAATTTAATTCATATCTTTAATATCCAAAAAAATAAAAAAGATGAGTAAATCGAAAGTATGATACAAGTTTGGGGGGTAATTTGTCATTTAACTCAAAACTTTATGTGGTCTCTACAACTAACTAACTTTGATCATGGACGTGTGATCAATTGTTACATAGTAACTATCTTTATTTTTATTTTTCCAAAAGTTAGAGCCCATCCAGTCTTGTGATTGGCTCCCTGCCTGCCTACTTGTTTTGTCTTGGAAAGAAGCGTCTCACGATAACATCTTTCCCATGAATTGAGAATTTGACTTTGCCGCTGTCGTCTACGCCAACAAGAACTTTTGTGATGTCTGAGGAAGACTTAACAACAACACGAGCAAACAGTGGCTGCGAATTTCGCTCCTCTGCTCCCATACATATTGCTTCTATACAATCTCCAAATTTCCTACATATAATATACACGACGCCCTAAAACATTTAATTCAAATCTTAACTAATCAGGTCTGCCGTCTCTAAATAGAGATTCGACGGAGTGCGGTATATGAGAATATGATCAGTTACGATGGTGCAAACATAGAAATACTATAATTAATAAGAAAAAAGAGAGTAGAGAAGCACCTTGTAAAGAAGCCTCTGAGTTCTTCTTCTGAAACAGGGTGGCCCCTTGAGAAGGTCAAGAACAAAGTTCTTTCATTCTTGTCAGCATTAGGGTGGTGCCGATCAGGTCCTTCAACACATGCTTCTTGGGGTGGCAACGAAGGTTGAGCCTCAACAACAGTAGGATCAACCCACAAATTAAAATTTTGAAACCCTTGTTGCACTATTAGACCATTCATCAAATAGGGTTGCTGAGAAACAATAGGTTGTGGAATAAAAGCCAAATATGGATATATCGGAAGTATATCATTAAAAGCTCTCTCACACACTTTGTTCACAAATTCGTCCATGATTTGCTTGGCGTGTTCCTTGTTGTTAAACACAGAACTTAGTGAAACTTTCACCGGAACAAGAAGACGCAGTTTCGGAAACTGGCTATCGATGTCCTCGAACGGAGGATGAACGTAATCTGAATACAAACGTTTCAATAACTCAAAAGATTCGTTTGCCAAGTCCTTGAAGAATGGATCATGCAAAAATAACGTGTTCACCATAAACTTCTGGCCAATACTTTGTCTTTCAAGCGTGTGCCAAAGTGCTACGATATACTTGGATATGTTAGGGTCAAAACATAACCCCATCAAGAGTCGAGAATATATGTTGCGATCGATTGTATGGAAAATCTTAAGTTCTTGAAGGGCTCTGTCAGAAGATTGCATGGTGATAGAAGTGGCAGAACTTCTTGGAGTGGTTTAAGAGAGAGAAGGCTTTGGATTTTTTAAACGGTTGGCTAGGGTTTTAAAAAGGGATGAATATCGGTCCTGGGGTTAAAGGGTTTTGAAGTTTCATTGACAAGCATGGCACCTTGTTTTATAGTACCAAAAAGGAACTCTAATTTTTAACCAGTAAAATTCTCCCTCGCGATCAAGGATACTTGATTTCTCTTTTTTAATTAAACCCCAATAAGGTTTAATTAGTATTGAACTAGGGCGAATTAGGCAAGTTCCAAAAATTTGTTGCTCAAACAATTTTATTGGCGCTTGAAAGTTCCAGAGATTTCATGTTTTTGTGATGCTGCTGCCTTTTCAAAGCGAAGATGAAGCAATAAAATATCTTTCATGGGGCCCAGTTGATCGGTGAGTTTTTTTTTTCTGGTTGCTTGTTCTGGGTTTTGCACGTTTCCAGTTTAAATGTGACGCACTTTAAGACCAATTTCGGTATGTTTAGGTTTCCTTATTTCAATTGACTTCTTTCTTCTAGTATTAGGTTTCCTTATTTCAATTGACTCTTTTTTTTGGTTGAAAAAAAAAAGTTGTTCTATTTTGGTTTAAATAGAACAACTCTTTAAATAAAGCCAAGAGCATAGTGGTTTAAAAAACAGAAAGAAACTGAAAAGATTTGTAAGTTAACAAAGCTTAACTGAACTGAGATTGATTTTATCACTCATCAAATTAATCGGCTCTACTGAAATTCAAGAGCAATGGAAACACATGAGCAATTGTGTAGCAATTCGATTTTATAGGAGTGGGAGAGTTACAATTCCTTGGATATAAGGATCCAAAACAAATGAAGAAAGAATATGTAGCAATTGTGGTGCCATGAAAGAATTAACTTCATTTATTTTTGGGTAACGAAGGATGCGGAAACAAAGCATAGGGGTATATTGAGCCAGTTTTAAACTCGGAGTAAAATGAGATTTTTGGTAAAGCACATGGGCAAATTGTGTGTTACAAAAGCAATTTGGCAGGGGAACTAAAAGCAGTTTGTGTGTTACAAGTTATAGTGTGCACATGAAAGCATTGTAGGACAACTACTACCTCTCCGGCTGCTTCAAGCGCAGCTAAACATTCATCCGAGAATGGAACAACATCTGATGGAAGCTTTATTACAGGGGCTTCTTGGTTCCTATCACTGCCAGACTTCTTACTGCAATCAGAGAGAGGAAAATTGAATCACTCACAGAACTTTTGTACCATCTAAAACAATCCATAAATCATGTGAACCAAATAGCTCAAAACACACAAGGACGACACATGCAATTGCACACACATACAAGTAGATAAAATTGATCTAGGATTTTTGGTACATACAGCTCTTTGTTGCCTCATTATCTTCTGTGGGGTGCAAGGTATCTTCCAACTCATGCTGCAGTTCACTGTTAAGAGTATGACTCTCTAATTTTAAGATATTAATTTCAGATTCCTCGGCCAAAATTTTGCTTCTCAATACATTAACTTCAGTATCCTGCAGAATTCTTCCACTTGATGATCTCGGATCAGAGATAACATATGAGCATATCTATATGGAATAAATCTATTTTATGCATCCTGCCACGCATGTATGATGTATGTATATTTATATATGGAATTGTGCACTGTGGTAGCAAAATTTTGCATTAAAGGCTTGTATTTTTGCAAAGGTATTCTGCGAATGTTTATAAAGCTCAAGATCGAGGTGGTTAAGTTGCCTTATCTGCTGGAGAACCAGTTTAGGAACCTGAAGTTGCGTCTATAATATATCAAAGGTCAAGTTCCAACAAAGGTGAGCACTGAGCTATAGCAACTCAACACTGACAGAAAATTAGAGTGCTTAGAAGGAAGTTCACAAGGCAAGAAGCAAACAAGGGGAAAATGCTTATATAATACTGGCTGTAACAAAATTTTGACTGCTGGCTATAATTTCCATTCTCAGTACATGATATTGTTTCTTTGTCTCATTGAATTTCTGCATGCAAATTCCTTAATACCAATATAAAACTAATTACTACCTATTAGTTAAGCAAGCAAGTAATAATAGGTGAACCCGATGTGCATTGGTGGTACAAACTTTGCACTATATTAAACCAAAGTAGTAAAAAAGAAGCGAAAAAAATAATAATAAGAATTGCTTGATTTTGTTTGTATGTTTCAGAGCAAGATAATGTGGCAATTATCTGTAAAAGTAGAAGAAAAGGAGGAAAAAAGAATGGTGTCACACAATTAGTGATTAGGCAAACTCCTCTTAGGTCATTGAGAACTAGGAGGGACGTTGTTGGTATGTTTTGTAGAATCAAATGGTCCAATTACTTGATTAGTTTTTCGTTTCACCTGAAATTAAACAACAATGGAAACACATGAGCTCATAGTAAAATAGATAATGCAAATAATAAAATTACATACTAAGCAAAACACATATAAAAAGAAAGCTCATCTACCACTAAGAAAAAGGTGGCAGAATTCATTTTGTGCAGAAAAAAAAATTCGGATATGGCATTGTTTCTCTCTCTATCTCTCTGTGAGGGATCCAAATCTATGTATGGAAATGCAAACAACGAATAGATGATTGTTCAGAAAGCAAAACCATACCGGGACCATGGACCTATTTGAGGTTCAGATTTGTTCGGGGGTGAATTTTGTACAGCACCACTTTTCTTTGTCAAAATTTCCTGCACCAAAACTTGGTATAAGATTACAAATATCAAATAAATTAAGGCTAACTGTCTTACTATAAAATGTGTCTTTGTTTAAACCCAAAACCGCATTTCATTGATTTTAAAGAAGTGGGACAGTGATATTACATACATAAGGGTGCAAAACAAATGAAGAAAGAATATTTCTGAATTGCAGTGTCATGTCACAATTCATTGATTTTAAAGGAGTGGAGAGTAACAATTATTTGCAATGAGGATCCAAAATAAATGAAGAAAGAATATGTAGCAATTGTAGTGACATGAGACATTTGGTAAATAAAAACAAAAAGTTACAAAATGCTGGCATGGATTGAAAAAAATCAGTTCGTGTGTTATAAGTGTGCATGCACTTAAAAGCTTTGCAGGACAACTATTACCTCTCCGGCTGCTTCAAGTGCTGCTACCCATTCATCCGAGAATGGAACAGCATCAGGTGGAAGCTTTATTACAGGGGCATCTTGTTTCCTATCACTTCCAGACTTCTTACTGCAATCAGAGACAGGAAAATTAAATCTCTCACAGAACTTTTGTACCATCTAAAACAATCCATAAATTATGTGAACCAAATGGCTCAAAAGACAAAAGGACAACATATGCAATTGCACACACATACAAGTAGATAAAATTGATCTAGGATTTTTGGTACATACAGCTCTTTTGTTGGCTCATTTCTTCTGTGGGGTGCGAGGTATCTTCCAACTCATGCTGCAGTTCACTGTTAAGAGTATGATTCTCTTCTAAGAAATTAATTTCAAATTCCTCTGCCAAAGTTTTGCTGCTCAATACATTAACTTCAAAATCCTGCAGAATTCTTCCACTTGATGATCACGGATCAGAGATAACAGATGAGCATAACTCCCCTTCGCAGGAACTATATGCCAAAGTTGACACCCAGTTTTCTTCATGGTTCGTTTTTGCAGACAAATCAGACTCCACAGAACCAGCTTGATTGTTTAGCTTATTATCATGACTGGACTTTGTACAACTTCGAAGATTTTCTGATGATGGTTCAATCTTGAAAGAGCTGGTCACTGCAACTTCCATTTGTAAGTAGTCAGCCTTTTCCTCCAAATCAGGTCTGCCATCATGCATTGCTGCTGCTACTTTGGAACTCTTTGATTCAATTCCACAAGCATCACAGTCATCTAACCCAACCTCATGAACAGTTTCCTCAAATACCTTGCAGGAAGCGTTTGCAAGCAAGGTTCCATTCAAACAAGATCCCGAATTAAAATCCTGGGACTCTCGTATGACACGAATATCTGAACTGAGAATGATTTTATCACTCAAATTAATCTGCTCTACTGAAGTATCTTGCTGGCAATAGCTTTTGTCATCTTCAGTCTGTAACTGAGGGACACGAGAGCAACTTTCAAAAGGTAAGTTAAAGTCTTTGGTTCCGAAATCTTTGGGCTCAATTTCACCTTTTATCGCAGAGCCACCCTCAACTTGCACTTTCACGTTTAGCTGGGACGTGAAATCTCCCACACTGTCCAATTTCAAAGAACAGTCTTGACAATGAAGCTGAAAGTCATTCCTTGACTGTGAGTCCAGGTTGTAACTCTCAACCACTGTTTCATTGTTTTCAGATACTGATGCAGAATTATCCACATTCTGAGACTCCACTATTTCTGCGACATTAGAAATGAAATCTAGCAGACGGAATGGTATTAAAGAAAGGGTTCTGGAAACTTCTGATTCAGTTCTGCAGGCACCAGTTCCTTCTGGTTCTTTTGAATCAACACATTGAAGAACATTTTTCTGCAGGGATTCTTCAGGGAAAATACTGAATCCATCCAACACACAATCATTTAAGTGTAATTTATTTTCCTGGAAAACCTGTTCTCCAACATATGGAAGGTCTAGCGGTTCAGGTTTTTCATTCCACAATCAGTTATCACCAGTTGACAATTTTCTGGAGCTGAAGTGCTCAGGTTAGCATCATTCATTTCATCTATAAACCTTCCACCAAAAGCCAGCATTTGTGCATCTTCCTCATGTGGTTTCCTACTGTGTTAAATCTACTACCATCATCTTTTGCTTGGTTTTTAAATGTGCAGTCAGACTTTTTCAATTCAGATGCACTAGAATTTTGGACCTTTGGACTGACATCTGCAACCTTCACAGAACTGTAGCTCTGGATCTCTTCAGAAACTTCACATTCCTTGGTGAAACTACCCGTGTTTTCCCATATCATTTTATCATCATCAGAAATTTGGTTGCCTTCACAGGTTATAGGTTTAAACAGATCAGCTTCTGGCCCATGCAGTTCATTGACATTATGATCGCTGCTTGACTGATCATCGTATGATATTAAGACACTACCAGAAGAACTTGCCTCTTCAGATTTGGACTTTAAAAGGACACCACAATTCTTTTGTGACAAGTCGTGGGATTTGTCTTCAAGAAATTGATGGACAGTTATGTCATTTTCGCCAGAAAAACAGGGAAATTTCACTGCAGAACTATGTGTAACACGGGGTTTATCCATATCTTTACTTTTTGGAGTAAGTACAAAACCAGCCTTCACGCTAGTGTCATCTTTATCCAATAGTTCACAGGATCCCCCTTGTAAAAGAGATTTATCAACATTCCTCTGAAACTCTACCTCTCCCATAGATTGTTGGTCTTCATGAACAGGAATGCTATTGAACTTTCTCTGATTCTCTGTCATATCATAACTATTTGAGCTAGATTGTACCTTCAGTTGCATATCTGTTACTTGCGAGAACGGTTCCACCTTGTCCTTTGTGGCAGAGTTAATTGTAGATGAAACTGAGCAACATTAACTTGAGCACTGGACATTAATATTTCCAATTAGAGAAAGGGTTCTGGAAACTTCTGATTCACTTCTGCAGGCATCAGTTCCTTCTGGTTCTTTTGAATCAACACATTGAAGAACATTTTTCTGCTGGGATTCTTCAGGGAAAATACTGAATCCATCCAGCACACAATCATTTAAGTGCAATTTATTTTCCTGGAAAACCTGTTCTACAACATAGCAGGAATTTGGAAGGTATAGCTGTTCAGGTTTTTCGTTTTCACAATCAGTTATCACCAATTGGCAATTTTCTGGAGCTGAAGTGCTCAGGTCAACATCATTCATTTCATCTATTAACCTTCCACCTAAAGCCAGCATTTGTGCGTCTTCCACATGTGGGTTCCTACTCTTTGTGTTAAATCTACTACCATCATCTTTTGCTTGGTTTTTAAATCTACAGTCAGACAAAGCACAGACCTTTTCAATTCAGATGCGCTAGAATTTTGGACCTTTGGACTCACATCCGCAACCTTCACAGAACTGTAGCTCTGGAACTCTTCAGAAGCTTTACATTCCTTGGTGAAACTACCCGTGTTTTCCCAGATCATTTGATCCTCGTCAGTTATTTGGTTGCCTTCACAGGTCACAGGTTTAAACAGATCACCTTCTGCCCCATGCAGTTCATTGACATTATGATCGCTGCTTGACTGATCACCGTATGATATTAAGACACTACCAGAAGAACTTGCCTCTTCAGATTTGGACTTCAAAAGGACACCACAATTCTTTTGTGACAAGTCATGGGATTTGACTTCAAGAAGTTGGTGGACAGTTATGTCATTTTCGCCAGAGAAACAGGGTAATTTCACTGCAGAACTAAGATAGGGTGTAACATGGGGTTTATCCATATCCTTACTTTTTGGAGAAAGTACAAAAGCAGCCTTTGTGCTATTGTCATGTTTAACCAATTGTTCAGAGGATCCCCCCTGTAAAAGAAACTTATCATCGTTCCTCTGACATTCTACCTCTCCCATAGATTGTTGGTCTTCATGAACAGGAATGCAATTGAACTTTCGCTGATTCTCTGTCATATCATAACTATTTGAGCTAGATTGTACCTTCAGTTCCACCTTCTGCATATCTGTTACTTGCGAAAATGGTTCCAGCTGGTCCTTTGTGGCAGAGTTAATTGTAGATGAAACTGAGCAACCTGAACTTGAGCATTGGACATTAATATTTCCAATTACTGCCTGGTCATTGATCACATTTTTCTTTTTCCCAAGTGAAGAGGGCGGCCTCAATTCATGAATTGGATCTACAGAACCAACTTGCCTCAAATTAGTAGTAATGCATGGTTGAGAGCTTGTCTTTAAAGGACTAGGCAAAGAAGAAGCTTTCGGCTGCAAATAATTTATAAAAAATGTAGCAAAGGAAAATCAGACATATTGAGTTTAGAAAATATCCTCTCTTTTCTGCAGCTGCAGAGCAGTTGTTTAAAAAATACCCGATGAAAGAAACTCAGTGATGGTGATGGCATCCGTAAACCTGATGGCTTTGACGTTGGGAGTTGAGTACGTGGCAAGTTCACACCAGTATGAGGAAGAGGAACTGCAGGTTTTCTGGATCTGTCATCGCAGCCATATGTTGCATGACCGGTAGAAGGAAGTCCTTGTTTTGAGATCGCCTCTGGAGATGCACTTGTCCGGGATCTGTCATTACGACCATATGATGCATGAGCTTGTTTTGAGATCACCTGCGGAACTGCAGTCTTTTTGGATCTGTCATCATGGCCATATGATCCATGACCAGTAGAAGGAAGTGTCTGTTTTGAGATCACCTCTAAGCCATTATTTGCTTCAATAGTCGGTGGACATGGTATTTTGGTTGGTGAACCCTTCACCAAGCTGGCCTGCAAAATAATAGAAATTCACAACACAGGAAGCATATGCATCTTTATTAATAACACATTGTTGATGCAATACAAAGGAAATGTCAGCCAATTATAGTCACGCGTATTTTTTGTGGTTAATTTAAAAAGACTATTACTTCAATAAGCTTCAAGCTCTCACCACATTTCTTCTGGCTTGTCGAACTGAACTTTTCGAAGATAAAGATTTTCCAGGAGCAATTTTTGCATTATTTGGCCCAGTTTTGTTGTTGTTCAATTTCCCTGCTGCATGAGAGAGAAGTAGTTAACAGAATATAAACAAATAATTTCCATTTGATGCAAATGTTTATTTCTTTATCCTTTAAGAAAGTATGAACATGTTAGACTACAAGGCCTTCTAGAAGTAGTTAAATAAATAAATATCACTAATAAATGCAGTCAATATCCAAATTTTTACGAGGGTGAGCAATCTGATTCCTCTTTAAATCATTTGCACCAACCATCACATTCTTGGAAGTCCTAGACAGCAGACAGGGATCAGGTTTTCAAACCGGTAATCTAGAAATTCTTGGCTCTTTAATCGGTGATTTCATTGTATTCACATTCGCAGGCCTTTTCAGAGTTCACATAAGTCAAGGCAAACTCTCCCAAAAATTCATTAACATAACAAAAGACTCACCGAAACTCCGACATATAGAAAAATTAATCAAAAGGATATGAAGAGGAGGCCAAAGGTCGAGGGCAACCACTGCGTTTTGACCCACTTCTATTGATATCACGGGCTGAAAGCGCCTTCCGCCTGGCCTAAAAATCAGAAACACCCAGGTAGTTTATTTCACGACTCCACTGAACAATCTTCAACTTAAAGAAAACTTTTTCATGCTATAAAGGGTTTGAGAACTAACCGCAGAACCTGGTGCTGCATTATCTTTAGCTGATGAGTCATGCTTTGGTAATGAACTGCCACCAACAGTCCTATCTTTACTTGAAGGACTTTCCGGCAATACCTTGAATAATTTTTCTTCAATCACCTCTAGATCTTCTGAATCAGCAATGCTATTTGTGTCTTCATGGATAACTGACAGCAACCCATTAGAATTTGCACTTCCACTAATCAGGGATAACTCTTCCAAATTCAATACACCTGACAAAAGTACCAAAATGGGAAAGAAAATAATAATCCCAGCTTTAATTTTCTTTTCTATATGAAAATGATTAGTACAATTCAGAAACAAAATATAACCTTCATCAGTAAAGAAGGCTCGATCCCAAGCTAGGCTTTTACACAAATTGTATCCTCCCCCCTTCTTCTTCATCTTCATTTGCTGCGGCTGGAGGCTGAGTTTTTGTTCTTCTGTTTTGTTTGCATTACTACCATTATTCTCTTCATCTATACTATCTCTACACGACGGAGAGCTGGGTTTTTGGGATTTCTCATTCACTACTGCAATACAATTCACAGAGTTTTCATTGTATGCCATGCAATGTAGGTTCAATTAGGTTCATATACATATAAACATGTACATATAAATCACTAAGAAGACGAATTGTACAGTAAAGAGCACAATTAGAGGTCAATCTTAGTCAACATTATTCAAATGAAGAGAAAAACGAAACCCTAGAGAGCCAAAACAGAGAGCAAAATGTGAAGCATAGACTCAGTGAGAGTAAGAGAAAACCCTAACCGACTGGCTTGGATCTGCGGGGTTGGAGAGGCGAGCAAAAGAAAAAGGCGTCGTCGCTGGTGCTTTTGCTTCTGTTACTGCTCGAAACGTTGTCGTCCGGGATCAATTGAAGCAGCGAATCGTCTTCTCTGGCGATTTCGATGAGAGGGACGTCGGATTCCATCTCCGTCACTCTCTCTCTCTCTCTCTCTCTCAGAGTTTCTAGAAAGATTGAATGAGAAATGGGGAAATGATAGAAGGAAATGGGCGTGTAGTGCAGAAGTCTGCAAAAAAAAAAATTTATTTTATCGAAAGGCTGCAAATTGTTTTGTTTGTTTGTTTGTGGATCTTAAAATTTTTGAATGGATCGACGAGCGGCAAAGGATGGATGGCGATGGAGACAAATGGACAGCGACCACCTGACTGCTGAGTGAAATTACGAATGATTCCCTTGTGGTCGAAGGGTTAAAGCTAAAAGGATGGAGGATAGTTTCGGCATTTAACTCTTATGGCACGTTTACTAATCCGTAATCAAATTGAGAGGAATCGAATTGAGGAGGAATTGAATTGAGGAGGAATTGAAATTAGGCGGAATCGTAATCGATTCATGTTGATGTTGTTCTTAAAAGCTATGCGGATTCGAAATAGAATTCCATAAAGTTCGCTTTCTTAATTCAGTAGAATCGGAATATAAACCAAGTATGATTACTAAAATGCCCTTGTTCCAAATTAAATATTTTATATACTTTTTTAATAAAATTTGATCTAGTATATAATAGTAAGAAAAATTAAATTGCTTTTTCATTTCATAGACACACTAAAATGATTTTGTTTTTTATTTATTTTATAAATGTAAGTATTTCTAATAAGTATTTTTTTAATATAAATGTAAGTATTTCTATTAAGTATTTTTTATATAAATGTAAGTATTTCTATTAAGTATTTTTTTTTTATAAATGTAAATATTTATATTAGTTAATTCTTAATACTAAAATGATTTTGTTTTTATTTCTAGGGTTAAGGATAATCTTGGAAATAATGAAAGTAAGTGAGGGCATAAAGGGAAAAAAATTATCATTCCGATTACGGATGAAATCCGGAATCCAAATACCACCTCAATGTTGGGAATCCAAATCACCCAAATCTTGGAATTGAATTCCATTTTTTGTGTGGGGCGCACTATTGATTCCTCCCAATTTTAGTAAACACATATATAATCCGTAATCGGAATCGAATTCCTTATTCTCATTCCGATTACGGGTTAGTAAACGTGCCATTAATGTAACGCATAAGAGCAACTCCAGTGCTGCGGGCAAGGGCAGGCAAAAGGCCCCCTTTTGCCCCAAAAATTTTTGCAACGCACAAGGGCCCAGGCGAGCAAGGGCTGGACCCACCAGCCAGGGCAGGCTCAAGGGCAAGATCTGCCTGCGGGCTTGCCTGGGTTTGATGACGTCATACCCAAAAAAAAAAAATTTAAAAAGGGAAAAAAATCTGAAAAATTCCAAAAAATTCAAAAACATTTTTTTATACATACCTAGCACTTTTTTTTATTATTAATCTCATACATATAAATAAAATTAATCCCATGTGAAAATCTCATACATAAAATTTTATCCGAAAATTTTATTTGAAATTTGATATGAGATTTTTATAATAAATAATGACACGTGACAATAGAAATTCTTATCCAAATTAATTGTGTAAGTATAAAACATAGGGAAAAATAATTAAAATGAATAATAATTGCCCTTGCCCTTACCTTTTTGGGGTGGAGCTACAAAAGGCAAGGGCTGCCACTATTCACAGCCCTTGCCTCCCCTTGCCCTTGCCCTTTCCCTTTAGTGTGGAAGTGCTCTAACAAACATGAATTTAGCGAATTTGGTTTGATCCTTTGCGGATTTGAGGATTTGAGCAGCATGAGCTCAACTTGAATTGCTCAAGCAAATAGTGTATAACAACACAACCTCAAATTAGTAGTCTAAGGTTCAAACTTCATGACACTTTGGTAATATGTGTGTAAAAAACCTCATTCTCTTATAATTTAAACTATCGCTTGTACCCTAAGTTAAGCACAGTAACTCTTCACTTATTCAAATATAACCATCCATGACACTTTGGTAATATGTGTGTAACCTCATTCTCTTAAAATTTAAAATATCGCTTGTATTCAAAAAAATTCTTTGATTCCAAACACGTCCCTTGAGTTAAGCGCGGTAACTCTTCACTTATTCAAATATAACCGCCTACATATTCAAATATAACCGCAAAAAATTCATTTGTGCAATCACACTAAAAATAAACAGGGCCTCATAATATTTATAGCATATGAGAACCTAATTTGTGAGCAATTCTAACTACAACAAATCGATGGGTGTGGTGTACCCATTGCAAAGACGATGCTGAAATACTTGAAAAATGGAAGGCAACTCTGAGTATTTTCCGGACTAGAATTCATAAAGAAAGTTGCAACAAATTAAAACTGTGAAGGAGAAGAATTTCAATCATATCATTATGCTCTTAAAGTTGAAGAACATCGAATATCATGCTATTTTTCAGGCACAATAAGCTTATTTGAGCTTGAAATTATCTAAATTATTTATCCTTACAAAATGAATTTCTTTGAAACTGTGATTCATAAACTTATACATGTCACAATTGTAAAGAATCCAAGATCAATTCCCAGCAAAATCGGCACTTAATGTGCATGTAAGCTAAATAAACTAAAATCCCGGAAACACTACACGGTATGATGATTCCCCAGCTCCTCTTTACAAACGGTGAATCTAATTCCCCTCTCCCCTCTCATTCAGATTAGATATAAACGAAATACAAAGAAAGTAAATACACCTATGAAGGGAACTAACCATGACTCTTATATATGGTACCCTTTTTTATACCAATGATACACCAAAAGAATATGAGCCAGGACTTGACATTTTTACGTCAAAATCGAGCATCTACCTCCTCTATGCCACCCGAAATGGGGCTCTCTGAAATTCCATTTCAGGCTGGAGCTAGAACTCTGCCTTTCTTGGTGCTTACATATCTTTTCCTTCCAAAGAACAAGAAAACTGGTGTACAAGTGAACTAATCTTCATCCTCGGTTATGGAGGCGAAGGAAAAAGGTTTGAACTTATAGCCATCTCCATAGTAGAATTTATTTTGATATTCCACCCAATGAAGACGCAGGGCGTGAAGAAAAGCACTGAGTGTCTCCATCATGAGTAGTATGAACGCCGTTGCAAATGCAAAAACTGCTAACCCAATTAACCGGATAACAAAATTGTCGTACCTGTTATAATTATTTTCACAAGTTTATTACTGATTGAAGAATACATGCACCATCATCTGCAGCAAGAAAAACTAGCAGTCACAAGCACATGCATGCCATGATAGAGAATTAAAGGTTGGAACTCACCCCCAGGCAAGGAGAAGGACTTTCTCAAAGAAAACGGTTGACAATTCTGAGTGGGCCAAGCTGTAATTGCAGTAACAGATATTAAAGAAAAGGGCTACCACATAGATGAAAGAAAACCACGGAATAAGCCAAAAAATATATATATATACATACAGGCAAACTAGAAAATATATAAACAATATAGGTATACCTCAGAGCCCATAGTCGTAGATATGATGCTGTATTTGAAACTGCACCAAGAACAAACTCTATGGAGTGTATCATCTGGTGTACAAATACCTCACTGAAATTAAACTCCTCATGATGTTGCCTCGCAGAATCAGGCTCCACATCAAGGTCCATCTCTGAGGTGCCAAGCATCCCATACGCACGACCTTGAAACCTCTGGAAAATAACACAGGAGAACATAGATATCATTACTTCTCAAGCTCCTTATATCTCCCCTCAAATACCTTTAAGTGAGTCCAAGATAAGTCTACAAGTCTATACCACACACAGGTAAACTAAGTCCACCAATTGAGGATACTAATCACATTTTAAACAACATTTACAAAACAGAAACGTTAAAGAAAAATTTGGTTTTCATTTTATTCCTTTGCTGGTTTTCTTAAAAATCCAAAACTGATGCCTGAGCAAGTTACACCACAGTACCTCCGTATGAAGCTTCTTCAAAATAAAAGGTTTTGGAAAGAGCATCCAAGGAACTGCAATTAGAGCCAAAAGCAACAAAATGATCTGCAAAAACAGAGCCCTGTTAACCATAACATAAATTGAGAACATATGCAATTATATATACGAAGTAACAATAAAGAGAAGATTAGAACTTGTGCCTGAAGTGGTCTTTGGCCCCAGAACAATTCATTTTCACCGAGATCATCAGTCGGACTTAAAAACATGTAAATCATTACATGATAGAGGTCTGCCTGAGAGCCGGTGCACCACTTGATGACAATAAGAAGTGAAAGATATCCAAAAAGGCTGTTAAGAAAGATAATCTGCGGCACAAACTGGTACCTAACAACAAGATGCAGAACAAGTCAAAAGTTTGTGCACTTCATTTGAAAGTAATATAACAATGGGAAAAGTGAAAAAACAGGAGAGACCCACCTTATATCAATCGAGCTGCTGAAAAACCGTGCATTGAAGTAACTAAGTAGAATTCCTAAGTTCATTTGCGCCACACCCAACAAAATCGACATTTTCATTTTGAGAGAATTCAAGAAAGGCAGTTCTGAACGACTTCCACGCCAACTGGGATCCACACCAAATGGGTATGGATCTCGGTACTTGATTAAACCAATAGTATACGCTTCACTGCTCAAAAGAAGACAAATTTATGATAAGTAGTTAGTTTTCTTTTGAGGAAAGTCGTATGTTCAGACAGCATAAACAATGGGAAGATTTTAAGAGTTATAAAATAGAGGTGATAAAGAAAACGCCAGACAGTAGAGTGCCAGAAATGCCTAGTGAAGGACAGTTATGATTAGTAGATCAAAGTAAGTTCCAACAACAGCGATACACATGGCTTGGACATACTGTAGCAATAGTGCACCACAGACCAGACAGATGCTCGAAAGTAACACACCGCCAAATTCATCAATCAAGATGGGGAGAATCCCCATGGATCGAACGAGGGACAACCCTAGTGGGCCATTGGAATGAACTCTAAAGGAAGCAATGAAACCACCAATCCATCCAGAATGATGATGATGAAAAATAACTTTTAGATTAATAAATTATTAAACTTTTAATAGGAAGATTAGTGAATCTTATAAATATTGGATTATTTGAAAAACATTAAAAACTCTTACAAGGATTGATCTCTAATTAAGCAGAGGTGTGATAAAAGCCGTGCAACAGCAGACTAGTAGTGGGGTTTAAGCACATAGATTCCAGAAACCTCAATCTCTATAACAAGAAATTAGGGCGGTATATTGTCGAACACAAACTCATTCTAAACAACCCAGCTGAAGGTGACTTCAATACAAGATGCAATACATTAAGGCAAAATTAGAGACTGAAGATTTAAAATAGAGAGCCTACCTGCAAGCGGTATCTCTACATTTGTAAGCAGACCCACCAAATATGTGAAAAGGAACAGAGAAGAACTCATTGTAAATCAACCCACAGTAGATTGAAAATAGGGACATCAAAAGAAGTACATATCGCCCACCAAATAGCATCTCCATAAAGCTCCCAAGTTTCTGGTAGGAAGTAATATAAAAAAATTTATTAAGAAAAGTGGAAAAAACACAATTCTCTTTCACGTGTTAAATGCATGTTATGTGCTTTCTACACACCAGAATCATAACAAATATTTGTTAAAACGAAAACTGAAAGAGAACTACCCACTTATTGCTCCAATATGAAAGAAATTATTGCTACTGTTGCTGTTATAAGTATTATTATTTGATACTGTCATCATTACCACAATAAGACCACATCATTCCTCCATAAATAAACCACAAGATTGTGAATCTAGCTCAGGATATTATGTTGGTGGTGCTAGCTAAATCTTTGCTGCAGGATTGGTTATATTATGAATCCTTGGACAACAAAAACCGCAGTCTCTATTATATTAAATCTTGCTGAATCGCATAGACACAGTAACAACGGCAGCCAGAAAAAAATTCAGGGTCAGTGGTACTAGTGGGCAATACTGGTTATGGCTAGGGTTACAACATATCTTTTGACTACTTCTGGAGAGAGAGAGAGAGAGAGAGAGAGAGAGAGAGAGAGAGAGATACTTTTAATGGAAGCTGATCGAGTCAATGCCTATTAACTGGAAAATGGTACATGTTACTGAGCAGCTTGAAGAAGTTTTGACTTAACTAAGGCAATATAATTCATTACTGATCAAGTATAACGTCTTCTGATAGCACATTCCTCTTAAATTTAAATGCTAGAAGTTGACAAAAAGGGCGTACCTGAGCACTGAGCTTACTTTCACGAGCTATAAGAATTAATGCTCCCAGCAACAAGCAAATTCCATGACCCCAGTCCCCAAACATCACCGCAAAAAGAAATGGAAAAGTAATACAAGTGTAAACTGCAGGATTGGCTTCTTGATATCTTGCAACACTGCCAAATGATAGTATAGCCCGTTAGCTAAACAACTTATTATGTTGATTCATTTATCATTTTCCCCTTGTAATGAAAAATGCTAACAGAAATACTACTTAAAAGGAGAATTGTTGCCTCATCATGTACTTTGCAACTGGCTCTCGCTCTTAATTTTTCTTTTTCTTTTTTCTTGTATCAATTATTAAGATTTAATCAAGTAGTTAGAACGCCAAACTTTTTAGAATTTCAGCTAATTTTTCAAACCAAGTTGAAAAGTTTAATTCCCCTATTTTAGGTGTGGGCAAAGAAAGTACAGAATATTCCTCATTATTTAGTTGTAAAGTAACAACTTGCAGCAAAAGCAAGCCTCCCATCCCATTCCTCAACAAACTCCTAACACATCCAAGCTCCACCCTTAAGTAGGTTGGACATGTAAAGCACATGATTTCTGAAATTTAATTTGCTTGTTAATTGAAAAACTAAAAATCTATGTAGCAAATCAATTGTGCCAGAATGCATTGGCTTTCCTTCCCAATGTGTCAACCATAGACACCTACCAATATGTGAAAAGTGTACAAACATAATGTAATTTCTAATCCAAAATATTCACCATTTCTAAGAACCTTTGCCCACTGTTCACTCATAAGTTGACCATGATTTCACAAGGAAAATTATGCTTCAATTTAAAGACAATTTCCTTTCATTAACGAAAGAAATGATAAAGTGTCTAAATATCATATTTTGACTAACCCATATGCATCAACAATTTCCTGAAATGCACTCGTGAAGCGGTTGGTTCTGAAATATGTAGGAGGCGATTCTATTGCATCCATAACGTGAAATATTATTCCCACTTGCGAATTGCTATCAAATGTAGCACGTTGCAGTGCCTCCTGAATCTGTTCAACCATAAAAATACTACATAAAAATAACACAAGTACGCAAAAGTCATCTAAAATAAAAAAAAGTATTCAAGGGACAACATACCCTCGACAAAGCTAAAAATTAGATATAGGTACTCACTAGCATTTTTTACGCGAGTCCAATGGTATCTTTTGGATCTTGCCTTATTTTACGGCTTTTTGGAAATATCATTAATGCCCTTTTTTTTAATAGAAACAATTGTATTAAGAAAGGAGCAAAATACAAAAGTGGATAAGGAATCCACAATAAGAAAGAGAACAAGACTAAAAAAGAAAACAACCCAACACCTATAGGCCAAAGAGAAACCCAGAACAACCCTAAGCTTTAAAACGGACAAGCCCTTCTCCCTAAACAACCACAACTAAGCCCTCAACGAATTGGTCATTTTGGAAAACCGACACCCACTTTTTCAACGATTTTTCTAGCAGAGCCCAAACCACCATTTTTCCCAAATATAAGGGATTTCTTGAGTGGAACCACAGAAATCCCCATTGTTGAAAGTAAGCCATTGTTCTTTGCCTTAAATTCATTTTTGGCGGGCAAAAAAGGTAACTTCTTCCTTCTGCAGTAAGTATGAAGTTGAGAACTAATCTCTCCAACCTTATCCTTCGTGCCGACAGAACGAACAGAAGGGTTCGAGCCCACGAGACCCGATTCGAGCTCTTGAATCTTCAGCTCCCTCTCCCCCAAATTATCGCAGTTGACCCCCACTTCAGGTGCCGAAATAGATTCACCGAAAAGCTTCTTGAGCATCCCATCTTTGCATAAAGAGATATCCAACGCCTCACCAACGTCTTGTTGCAATGAGTCAGCGTCGTCAAAATCCTGGACTGACTCGCCCCCTCTAAGAACATCATCCATGATGCTGGCCCAAAAAGGATCACACTGGTCGCCAAAATCGCTTAACATCTCCAGCTCGGAATCGATCCCATCGTAGTTTTTTGATTCAGCATCGCCATCCAAAAAGCAAGTAGATTCGACGGCCTCATTAGCTTTGTAAGCTCCGAAACACGTGGGGTCTAGGCGGCGCAGACTAGAAGCACCATCGCGATTCCCATACTTAGAAAAAAAAATGGAGGCAGAGGATGAGATCATAGAAGGTGCACGGGACCTGGTTCAACCAGGCCCAACATCAATGTGGCGTGAGGGTTGGGAGCTTGGTAAGAAGAGACTTGAAACAGGCCCAGCTCCCAAAAGGGACCCCCCAAGCTTGCCTGGGTTAGTCATAGCCAACTTGGGCCCAATAGCGGCAGGCCCAACTCCCGAAAGAGGCCCCTCAATCTTGCTGGGGTCAGTCTTAGGCACCTTGGGCCCAACTGAGTTAAAGTCCAGCTCAATGCCAAATGAGATAGTAAAGGTAGGGGCTACTTTTCCAACCCTGATGTCGCACCAAAAATCCTCCACCTGATAAAGAGAACTAATCACCACGGGAGCAACACTTCCCCTCAAATAAACATCCTCTCCCATACAACAAATCTTATAGGGAAATTTCCTTTTGCCGTAGTGGGGGACACGCGTGCCTTCATCAAGCACCTCTCCCTCCATAATGCGGTGCACCCAGTCCAAGGCAGAATTCCCCCCATGCTGATGAGTTGACCCCTCGTCTGCGTGGCCATCAAGAAGTGACCTTGACCGCCACTCGTTCTGCAGATTTGCTGAGACACCATCCTTGGACGTCGTCATCAAGTTTCGACCATTGGTAGCAGTGACAATCGATTTTCCCTTCGAGAGAGGTATGATAGCATAGGAGATTGGGGAAATAGTGATGAACACCGCGTTGTCTCCCTCTGACACCTTCACAAATTGAGGGAGGAAGCCAGAAACGTTTTCCTCGACTTTGATCTTTGCCTCATGCAAGTACTAAAAGCATTCAGTCTTCTGATCAACTTGAAGAAATCCGCCACATGCCTCTCCCACTTGGGAAAAGAAATTCGAACTCCACCAGTTTAGGGGTAGACCAAACACAGCCACCCACCCCCCATAACTAACCACCTTCGCATCATTCAAACCCCAACTTTGTTCTCAGTTGGAAAATGCGACCTTGATAAGACCATCGTTCAACCAATTGCTCGCCCTTAACATTCTCAACATCTCTCTGTTTTCACAAGCCATAAAAGCTTTATTAGGTTGGAAAGGAAAGATATGAACCACTTTGCCCATTGAATCAGATAACGCCCCAGAGATCTCCTTCCACGAATGGTGTACCTGCTTCCTTTCGATCACCAAAGTCAAACTCCAGTTGCGACTCACTCCTCCCAGGGAAGGAATACTACCCTTCTTAACTCCATTACTACCCCTGACCGCATCCCTGAAGGATAACGAGGAAGAAAACAATCTTCCACCGGCGCGCCCCGCAACAGACCAGCACCTCTCCCCATTAAATTCAAAAAAGTTCCGAGACTATCCTCCATAGTCCTCCATCCAATTGCATTCTAGCCTTGGGGGATCACGAGGGATCTCACAACACCACAAGTGCATTTAGATAAAAGCAAAAACCAACCCTTACTGTTACGGTGTCTTTCAACCCAAGATAGAAACGAAGCACCCTTGAACTGCCTGAAAAACTGGGCCTCACTACCCTTCAAAGCATCGCGTAATTGGTTTCGAAGCCACACCAAACAATTTACCTCAAAGGAAATTTGAAAAGACTTACCTCTACTCTTTTCAGTAGTGAGAATAGCTCCCTCTTGAGAGAGATTGTCAGTCCTCACATTGAATGACTTAGACTCGATCCGGAATACCCTAGGCTGATTCATCTTCAGTTCCCATTAGAGGTGAGGAACTAAGGACAAGGTAGTGAGAGGTGGCAAGGAAAAGGAAACCTAGTGAGAGGGCAGAGCTTCTCTCTCTACTATAAAAGTATTTCTCGAAGTTCATTAATGCCCTTTTAAGTATTGAATATAATAACTTGTACATTTACGTAAATTCTAAAACTCACATATTTCATTCCACAAGTAAAAGTATTTTGGAAAAAGTTCGTAAATATCAATCAAAGACAACTCATGATAACTATAAAATTATGTATTAAAAATGAACTGATGTACCTGTAAGATAGAAACATTATTAAAATGAATAATTCCATCAAAAGTGAACTATACGGCATAGGCTAATCTATCTTTGGTACATGCATTTTCTAGAGATGAAAAAAGGCCTTATGTTAAGTTAGGATAAGGGATCTGTATTACCGTTGCATAAATTAATTTTTCAAACACAACCTTAGGTTCTTCATGGGCCTTGTTTCATAGATATTGACGAATGTTGGCAAAAAAAAATACAAATTCTATGTAAGACTTGGACATTTATAGACGCATTATCAATTTTTTACAGAAAAATGTACAATCAACTCATAATCTTATGCAGACACATCATTAATGAGAGACCTAACCCAAAAGAAACATTGGACTTGTGATACTGCAATAAAACTATTGATGAACAAAGTGACGGAGGTTACCTTAGTTTTTGCAAATATAGGACACCATCCCTCTCCAACAAGACATTTTTTTGTCACATCAAAGTTTAGCGTGTTCAACGTATCATATACAGCTTTCTCCCTTCTCACCTGGTAAAGAATAGAAAACACGACATAGTTGTCACTATCAGGATAAAGCTAAACCACTCCAATTCACACGAACTGTTAGTCATATATTAGATCAATATTTTTTGTCGCTCAAGCCAAAGAAATAACTAACAAGAGGCAAGCAGCAACGATATCTTACCATGTTCATCCATTTTGCTAGGTGAAACCCAACAGAAGTAAGGGCCTTATTTCTGTGACGGATCCCTGCATCCAAGGTTGCTTCCAATTCAGCAAGACGTGATGAAACCTGCAACCCAAAACCTGAACTTTCAAAAAGATAGAATAGAGTATTTGTTGATACTATAATCAAGACCTGCAAATATATGCTATCACACGATAAAACAAATTAAAGGGAGTAGTTGAAGATAATGATGCTATCAAGCTCACACCAGATATACACAAACATTAAAGCAGAACAAAGTTTTGTAAAGATGTTTGAATATAAATTAAAAAAAAAGGATTCTTTAAGCTAACTTCTTTCCAATTAAAGAATAAATGAACTGCCAACTATCTCAACTGAATGCTTACTTCTCTAGTTATTTGTCTCTGCTTAGTTATATCTTCAGGAACAGGATAGCAATTTGCACCAAATGCCTCACAAATTTTCAAAATCTTTGTTTTTGCCTGCAGCCCTGAGAAGAACACTACAAACACTGTTTTCTCAACCTGCACAACTTTCAGGAATTAGTAAAAGAAGCGAATAGACATTCTCATTCTACACATAACAAAGCTAAAAGAAACCACACCAAAAAAAAGACAATTTTTATAATACTGAGGCAGATGAAAACCATTTCAGTAGATAAAGGATCCATGATCTGTTCATCTGCTGGTGCTTGATTAAAAAGCATATTGCCCCTTGTAGCACGAAACAACATCCTCTCAAACCTGAGAGCTTTGGATTTACAAATAATTCCACTAACAAAACTCAAACCAGATTGGTCTGATGGCCCAGGTCTGATATCCTGTAAAATGCATAATCAATTACAAATGAAATCATAGCAAAAGGTTTTGCACCAAGAAGACATTAGATTTCAAAAGGCACAATTAACAAGTACCTGCTCAAGTAATGAAATTGAATCACCATAGTCATCATTTGAGTAAATATTCTCATCTAGTTCTCTCTCCTCTGGAACCGCATGGCTATTACTTGAAACAAGAAAGCCACTTGCCTGAGATTGCCAACATGAAGATATATAATGAGGCATAGGAAAAAGTATTTGAAACTATAATTAAGGTGTTACCTTATGAAATATACTAAAGAAAAGAGCAGCAGACAGGAGGCTGCTAATACATCTGTAAGGCTAGTTACCTTTTGCAATACCATCTTGAATTCCAGGAGTTCATTATATGAATGTTGAAGTCTATCACTATTAGAGTTCATTTCAATTAGCTCATGCTCGTGCTCGGCAAGTTGTATCTGGAATAGATACATACAATTCAAATTATCAGTTTACAGAATTAAATGCTCTCTAAATAAGGGCGCAATTGGTTAGTGCCATTTTGGACTACAAGTTTCAGGTTCACAGTACTGCTGCCATTACAAAAAACCATAGCCAAAGGAGGGAGAGATACGGGATAACAGTAAATGCACCTCTAATTCCTCTAACTCAATATCTGGTTGCAAAACAGGATGTACAGATGAAAGTAGACCAGCTTTACTGATTTGATCTCTGAAGAATCGCAGCTTTCTTGACATCTCTGCACATCGCTTTACCTGTGGAAATCCTCACAAACATATAACAATTAAACTTAAGGATGATTGGCTACTGCAATCAACATCACTATCAACTATGGAATTATTATAGTAGAAATATAATCAATAACTTTTCAATAAACTCAGTCTCAACATTCAAATCTCATCAGTTTAATCATTTATAGAGATTACCTAAACAGGGTTCAATTTGCACAGATTTCTAGTTAAAGATCCATAGCTTTTTTTCCTCTGGTAAATAACAAGGAAAGTGGGGCATGCGCAATCAAGGTTTAATGTTGGAGAATGCTGCTTTTAATTAAGCAAGTAAAGCTGGCAGACATGTCAGACACAATACACAAGGAAGTGGAAAACCAGGCATTTAATATGCAACGATATAGGGAAAATTATACTTATGCCCCTTCAACTTTGGAATCTATCCCACTTACCCCCTGAAAAGAACAATTGACTCAATCGCCCAGTATAAATTTGTTGCACCATGGGTCTTCTGTGCAACTCCATCGACGATTCTGTCAGACTCCCATTGTATTAGACTTCCACATTTTTTAAAGAATTTTGGATGAACTTGCGCAAAAGACCCATATTGGAACAAATATACAGGGGGAAATGTGAGCCAATCCTTTTCTTATGGAGCAAATCCAGACACCACAAAATTGAGGGGGCATAGATTTAGTTTTTCCAGGATATAAGAATATGCACACTAAAAACTCAATGCATGAAGTCTCTAAAACACCAGCAATTCAAGAAATGAAACATTGAAATATCATATTAGCAAAATATTCCAATGTTGGTCGAGAAAGATAGATGCGGCAGTCCAAAACATTCAGATTGCTACTGTATTTCTAATAAAATCTGAGTAGAAACCTGATTAACAAATGTTCGTTGGAAAGGACTTTTATCAGCATTTAACTGCAAAACAAAAAGATAAAAATAATATGACCATGAGTATATCTGAACGAAAACAACAAAGACTATATTGCATATATGAGAGGAGACCAGAAAAGAAAGAACAAAGAATTTCAATGCTTTCATAAGACGTCTCATATACAATACAAATTCGGGTGTTTCACCAATAAATACAGAGCATTGCAGAAAATGCGAACTCAACATATTCTGATGGAAATATGCACTCTCTGATGCTAACACAAGAAAGTATGAATAGATCGCTCAAGGGCATTAAAAGTACTACTTTATAAACAACACTCAAAAGGGTTTGGCATTGTTTAATGATTTATAGTTACAGAAATTGTTTAAACCCAACTAGATATGGAAAGTTTGAGCATACTTTTTCTATTATCCTATTAGATTGCAAGCTGCTGTGGATTTGAATATATTGGTTTCAACACTTCAAAACATAGTCAAATTAGACAAATTTCTCTAACTATTTCTTTCAAGACTTGAAATAGGTAGATGCTACAAGTCCAGTACATAATCAGTTTAAAGAGAACTATAAAAAAAACCTCAAACCACTTTTAGACAATGTATTATTTGAAGCTTTCAGTTTCAGGATTTAGCTTATTCCTTTCCTGCCAACTGCCATTAGAATCGGAAACCCCACCACCACACTAATCAAAATGGAGAATTGATTTCTTGGAATTACTAAGATAGATTTTGACAATGTATAATTTGAAGTCTTTCAATAGGTAGGTGCTACAGCAAGCCCAATACATCATTAAAGAGGACATCAACAAAAATTCTCTAATGACTTATGAGTTAAAATTATTAGCATAACAGACTTTATGATAGTAATCATGGACAGCCTCACTTTTACTATATCATTTTGAAAAATATAATTAGTAGTACAACTAATTGTTCAGAATCATCCACAAAATTAATTGCATAATGGGTAATGCAAATAACTCTACTTGCGTGATCAATAAAGAAAAACTGGGTACAGGAAGATTATAAGTGAAGATAGTTCCACAAATACATGTGGATGTGCAGGGCACCGCCTACATGGACAGCATAAACTGTTGGCAGAACTGGCCTTGTCAAAAAAAAATCAGTTCCAAAAACTCAGTCAAGCTTGGAAAATGGAATACGTGAATCTCACAGAATACAAAAGGATAGCCCAAGTATCCTAGACCAAGGGAAGCATCGTATTAAAAGGCACAAAAAAATTTCAGACAAAGCCACAAAGGTCTCAATACTTCACAGACCCAAAAGTATGGTTTTTTGTCCATCAAATGAAGTTAGCAAACCTGATCTAAGTGATAATAGGATATAAGCATTAAGGACATACAACCCAAATGGATTATATAACTGAAACTTAAAATTCAAATACCTTAATTGCGAGGAAGATGTAATTTATCTAACTGTGAAGTAGATTAAGCTGGTATAGAGACTTAAAAATTTATTCACAAGTGCGAGAACTTAAATTTAGTACGAAATTATTCAAATTAATGAAAACATGTGGTTGAATGAGGGTAAGGCGTCCTTTACCTTTAGGATACTTGACCTATAACTTAGCACATGATACTGAACATTTCTCAACCTACTCAGGCAAAATACCATTAGGAATGCAGGAGGATTTTTCTTGTTAATATCAAGCAAAATAGGCCTCCATGCAGACCCCTCCTAACTGGGAATAACATAACCAGATCTAAAGTACTCTCATCAATACCAAATGAAAGAAGGAAAAGAAAAAAGATTCAAATACAATGTGAGTGTGGTCCAATTAAAATATGCTCCTGAATATATAATTTACCAATGAACCGAACAATCAAGGAACCATAATGATAAATCTCAATTCCCCAATCGTGCCCCAAAAAAAAATTCTAAACTTTCGCAAGAAAACTAAACAAATCATTAACTTTCAGAAGTACATTTCTCAATTGCTGACTCGTATCTACTCAACTACTTAATATAAACAAGCTGAAGCAAAACTCACATTTATCCTAAACCACTCAATCAAAACTCTCACTTCAGATCACTAGAAACACAGAGAGATGCCAAATCTAACACAATTCACGAAAACCGAATCATCGGATCTGAGTTTCCGAAAACTTACGTCTCGGAATTGGAGGAGGCCGAGTTCGCCGAGATAAGAAATGGCGCGGTGGGCAGACTCGACGGGGATGATGAGCTGGACGAAGGTCATCTTCTCGGAACGCATCAGATCCATGGCTGGTAAGTTGTCGATGAACTTCTCCATTTTCTCGGCAACCAAACAGAAACTGATTTTTTCTTTTTCTCTTTCTTCGCCTCTGGATCTGGAACTCTCTTTCAGATCTGAAACTGAAAACTGCCTCTCTCTCTTTCTCTCTCGCTTTCTCTCTCTTCTTCTACGTGAGTGTGTGTGGTTTTAGTGCGTTATTCGGAGGTTTTCATTTTCGGGTTTTTGCTTTTCTTCTTGCCCACTGCCATTAGGAATCGGAGAATTCGCATCACTTTCCATGCCCGATGCCAAGTGAAGTTGGAAATAATATTATTTTGACAAAGGAAATAATATAAGGTTTTTTTTGGGTCAACTAAAAAGAGTTATAAGGTTGGTGTAGAGCCAAAGGTGGTTAAGTGAAATCCTAGCTCTCGACTTTAACTCAAGTTGTTCTCTCAATGCCATTCTCAATAGTTAACACTAGGGGCGGAATTAGTCCAAGGGCTGCCTCGGACTGTAGCCTAGAGAAGATTTTGAGGAAAAATAATAATTAAACATATATAGCTTAATATTTTAAACTAAAAAAAATATACAATTGCATATCCTACCACAGAGTAGCGGACCTATTAAGCACCATTTTTGGCCAGGAAAACCATTTTAGATGCTTCAAGTAAATGTCTTTATCATTTTACTTTCATTTATTTTTATATTATTCTATTTACTTAAGTTTACAATGTAAATAAGAAAGTATCCCCCATTTGGATTCAAATAAAAATACTAGAAAATCAAATTCCCACCGAATCAAAATATGAAAAATCAATTTTAGTGCAAAATACGATTTAGGCTAAATTTTTTGGCTCATTAAGTCAAAATATACCTCATACTAAAATCCCATAAAATCAAGTTTTCTTATTTGATGTGTAAGGAATAAAAGCCGCCAAAAATTATCTTGAGAAAATGATTATTCCGAAAAACCATTTTTCATACTTAGTCAATATTTTTACATAAAACAAATTTTCATGTATGATATAAATGCGTGAAGGAACCTAAGGTCAATCTAGATAAAAAGCCTTAGATGTTCAATCCACAAAGAGTTTTTAGCCTTTCAAAATTGCACCTCCGCTAAAAATTCCTGAATTTGCCAGTGCAACCACACCAATAGTCATAGTCAAAGGTTTTCCACAATTGTATTTGGTGTTAAAGTTTGTCCCAAATATTAATTTTAATCCTTTTCCATTGACGTATCTCCAAAAGAGAAGTATTTTTCTAAATAAAATTCACCTTTTCATGAATAATATGGCTCTAATTCCATTTTTTTCTTGTGTTTACAATTAGCGTGATTTATATGATTTAATGTATTATTTTATTTCTAGGAAAACTATAGAAACTGTTAAAACCAAAAAAAAATTATCATTAGATTTTAAGCAAATAACTTTAACTAGTCCACCCATTGAAAAATTCCTGGTTCCGCCCTTGATTAACACGTGTTCATATGTATAACCATAATTAACTTTTACTTTGTATTTATGGAACTACGCTACCATTCTCAATAATTGACATGTGTTCATATGCATAACTATAGTTAACTTTTACTTTGTATTTATGGAACTATGATCATGTCTATGAACACGTGTCAAGTATTGAGAATGATGATAAAGATACACATTGAATTAAAGTAATGAGCAAAAATAATTCTCTCCTAGTCTGCACCGCACTTTCCCTGTTAATTAACCATTTATTAGGTTCCAATTAAATTCATGTTGTATCCAAAGGATGAAGAGTCAATGTAGTAGGCATATAAACTCTAATTTTATCATGGAATTATTGTTTTATGTATTTATCTTTTTAGAATGAAGTATTTATGTTTGAAATTTTCTCTTAAATAAGAGGATTTTTGGCCTACTTTAAAATTTAACCGTAATAGCTCAGTAGAAAAAGAATTTGAATTGCACACAAGTGTTCTCAAGTTCAAACCTCATAACACTTAAGGGAATTCTATATCAATCCCAATATATTGAAGACACCCACTAAATTTTGAATATGAAAAATTAATTTTCTCTCACATATAATGACTATTGAGGTCAAAGAATTTTTAAATGTAAAAATTATTTTTTGACTAAATTATTCGTCTTCAAGTTCTCATATTCACTCTCACTCTCACTCTCCATTTTTTTAAACAAAATAATCCCTAATAAGCTCATTATATGCATCAAAATCACATATATTGACAAAAAACTAGAGATTGTTTACAAAAGATAGTGTCACATTTTTTTTAATGCAAACGATAGTCTAAACTATAAGGGGACTGTAGTTTCACACACATTATCAAGGTGTCATAGAGATTCGAACATCAGACCATTGATGTGATGCCTTGAAAATTTTCAAATATTTTGTTAAGCTCACAATAAAAATTTCCTAGTCCAATTGATTGAAATTTAGATTTTCATGAATATTTTCATGAAATAACTATTGGTTTATTCAAGGGATGATTTATTTCTTGATACTTTGAAGTTGGAATTTTGGTAATTTGATGTATAGAAAAATAATTTACATTGCTATGAGCCTGTCAGGATGAATTTTTAAGGAATTTACAAAGTTGCACCAATCATAATGCGACACGTGGCAGCTATTAAAAAAACTATTCACCCATGGGGGTGGCAGCTGATTCCTTTCCTTTTTTTCTTCTTCTTTCTGTGCGTCTCTTCTCATTATTGCCTTCGACTGGTTTTTTTAAGAAAGAAAGAAAAATATCCTTTAAATCTTCTTAAATTCATAAGTTTCTCTCTGGAGCTTGGATTGATAAACCGCTTTCGCCTTCCTAATCGTGAGAACGAGCTCTACAATCCAAGGTAAATTTTAAAGGCTATTATGCAGATTTCAAAATTTCTACTATTTTGGATTATAGTAAATTAAGCTTCAATATCATGTTTTGATATGAATTTTGAGTAGATTGTGGTTGTGTGAAGCTTAATTGAGGATAATATATCATTTAAGATATAAGTTTGAGATGGTTTAATTTTCTGAAATTTTGTATAAATTTTAAATTTGATAATTATTAAGTTTGATATGGTATTAAGTGAAATAGAAGAGTTGTAATGGAAATTACAAGAGTTCTTGTTGGTTAAGTGGTATGAAAGTTGTTTTGAACTTGGGCAATCTAGAAAATTAGCTTGGAATTACGTTGGTTTTGTATCAGGGACCAAAATGCAAATTATTTTGTAATTTTGGGGGGGTTTTGTAATGTGTCAAACGATTAGGGCCAAGTGTAATTACTGAAAGTTAAGGGGCCAAAGTGTAATTATCAACAATAAAGGGCCAAAATATAATTACAAAAAGTTCAGGGCCAAATTTATAATTTTAGAAAATTGAGGCCTTAAAAGTAAATTGGATTATTCTTTTGGAACAAATAGTAACTGTTTGGGCCCAATTTCTGCACACCGGCCCATTTGGCATTTGGGCTATTTTTAGCAAGATCAATTTGGGCTCTATTTACTGAAAACTGAAAAATAGACACACCATTTCAAGGGAAAGTTAAATGAGCCAATTACCCAAAGTAATTTTCATAAATAGGATTTTTATTTCCACCATTGGTGATTTAATCTAATTACCCATATTTAATTGGTTTATTTTCCACCCAGTTTCCATATTACAATTTGAGCTCAAATCTGATCATCACCATCAATTACCCACTCAAAACCAAATCATCAGCTCTAGAGCTAGAAAGTTGAAGCCAACACTCAGCACTCTTCTCAACCATACCCAATGAACTGTCAGCAAGAAGCCTTTATGGGAGTTGGTTGAGAAAGGCAAAATTAGAAAACAATTTTAAAGGGTCAGTGGGTTGAACACTTTGCAGTCAGTGGAATAAGCACCGGGCAATTGTGCTCCAGTTTTCACCATTCATTCTCTATAAATACAAGGGTATGTGGACTGGAGTAAAGACATGCAATCAATCAAACAACCAACCAATCAATCAAAGAAACAAAATTTTCAATCAAACTGACAAAAATCTTTCAAAGATCACACAATCTCAAAAGCCTTCCAAATCAGAAGCAGTTAAGTTATCAAGCTTACAAAGAGCAATCCAACTCCAACAAAACAGGCAGAACTCAGGTTCTCAATCTCAATCCAATTCAGAGAAATAGCTCGCCAAGCATAACTCGACAAGAAAAATGAGATTTCTCTCGTTGCAAATGCGATTCAGCTCAGAAAATCAAGCAGAACTCAACTTTCTGTCCTTACAAATTCAGTTCTGAACAGATGAACCAGCCAAAACTCAGGTTTTTCATCATATGAAAACCTTAACAAATGCTCAGAGACACCTTGATGCCCTAAGCTCATCAGAATAGCTCACAGGTGATCCCCAATCAAGCAAAACAGGTACTGAAGCGCAATTCTAGACTAGCAGCTGCCAATCCAGCCACTTCTTGTAAGACACGTGTCTTGGGGAAGCAAGAACGGTGAGCAATCCCACATCGCTCAGGAAGAGAAAGGTGAAGTGCCTTATATGTGTCGGCATTTCTCTTCCTAGCAATAGGCCTTTTGGGAGCTCACTAGCTTCAAATTTCATGGGAACTCCGAAGTTAAGCTAGTTTAGGCTATAGCAATCTCAGGATGGGTGACCCACTGGGAAGTTGCTCGTGAGTTCCCAGAAACAAAACCGTGAGGGCGGGGCCCAAAGCGAACAATATCTTGTTAGGGGAGTTGGGTCGTGACATAATGGTATCAGAGCTGGACCCCGACCGGAAGTGTGCCAGCAAGGACGATGGGCCCCAAGGGGGTGGATTGTAAGACCCGTGTTTTGGGGAAGCAAGAACAGTGAGAAATCACACATCGCTCGGGGAGGGAAATGTGAAGTGCCTTATATGTGTGAGCACTTCTCTTCCTGGCAAGATGCCTTTTGGAAGCTCACTGGCTTCAGATTCCATGGGAACTCCGAAGTTAAGCGAGTTTGGGTTAGAGTAATCCCAGGATGGGTGACCCACTGGGAAGTTTCTCGTAAGTTCTCAAAAACAAAACCGTGAGGGCGGGGCCCAAAGTGGACAATATCTTGCTAGGGGAGTCAGGTCGTGACACTTCTGATCAAATCTAGATTGGAGAAATTTCAGTTCAACCATAACAAAGACACCAGAATGTCTTAATCTCATACAGATAGTCTCCAGAACAGGCATAACAGACACAAACTTCCAATTTTGCCCACTCTTCAAGCCTCTACATGGCTCAATCTGATTCCAACTCTGCCAATTTCAACATTGGTATCGATTTCTAGCTAATCTACATTAGTTGAAGGTGTTGAAGTGCAATTCCAGTACAAATGCATCCAATCCAACCAAGAAAAGTCCAGTCCAACCTAAGTCATAGATAGATAAACCGGGCAAAAATCGAAGCCCAATGTTCTGATGTCTTTCCATACTTGGCAATTCCTTTTTGTTTAATGTATAATAAGCAGTTCTTCCTGAACTCGTTTGTTTTATTTTCAAACACTCATATTTTTTGCTAAACTTACCAGTTTTACTATGAGAAAATAACTTTCTTAGGAGATATTACTCACCCAAAGTCACAATCATTTGATAAAGTCAGTAACTTGGGGCACAAGTTATTACAATCTACAGTCTGTTAGGATTTTAACCGCTAACAATGCACGCTCGAACACAAAAGAAAGTTGATTTGTTGACCATTCACTGGTTTTCAGGTCAATGGGGAACTTTACCCTTCCACCATAGGAACTACATCAAACTGGTGAACAGTAACATTTTTTGAAATGATTGAACTATGAATAAATTGCCCCAGAAAAAACAAATTTGAGTTCAAATGTGCAGAATGCAAGTCAGACATCAGCTTTGGATTCCAAGTAAGGGGCCCACTCTCGGACTTGTATTTTGTGTATGTATAACATAGTATATATTGTTGTGTGCGAAAACTGCACTGTTTATGATTGTCATATATGCTTGGTTTTATGAATTCTTGGCTTTAGTTCTCCAAAGTTTTGGAGGGTATACGCATGCGGGCATTATCCTCTACTACTTGATGGTGGAAAGGGTATAGCAACTTACTTGGGTTTCGATTCCCTAAACCTCCGGAGGGGTTACGTAGACAGACTTTACCAATACCCTACGCATGAGGTATAGTCGATGAGGTGTAACCAGTTGCAATGGACACTCTCGCTACTATACCAGAGGAGTTGGATTTAATTATTAATTCTGATAAGGGTAGTTGGCCTTAAAGGATCGATTGTCAGACAAGCAGATACAGGAACGTTCCGAAAAATATTTACGAAAATTGCTTGACCATGCCAATTGATTTTGGATCCACAATAAATGGATACGGTTTGTGTATGTGCATATTCTTTCACTGATTTTGAAATAAATCTCTAGCCATTATTATTATCATTATTATATTCATTATTTATTTTGAAACCTGACCGGGAGCCTCTTACGAGGCAAATGAATGTATGTGATGCTCATCCCTACTTTTGTTGTAGATTCCCTTCGTGAGTGACATCTTGGTGTGACCTCCTTACTTGTCAGCATTTGGCTCGTGTCTCATGTTGTTGTTAGGTTGTGAACCCTATTCATCACAACTGATTATGTTTCACTATATATGTCTAAATTTGAATTCTAGATGGTTGTCATATTTTTATTATTGGTTTGTAAAACAACTCGGAGGTTGTTGATACTATTTCGTGACCTATGGGGTTGGTTTAACTTTCAAATAAATTTTGTATAATCTTATAAGTTATTTTTTCGCAGTTGTTAAACACTCTGATCCAACCCATTTTAATTTATTTATAAAGGCTTAGCGTATTTTAGGAATTTTTGAAGTATAACCCTTGGACTTAGGTGTTATATTTTCGGGATCCTCAAACTACGTGCCGCTATCACGTGTCTCGATTTTGAGACGTGACAATTGGTCTACAAATCAATACCATTTTTCATTAGACTAGTTCTCGTTGACGAAAGATGGTATCACTTTTAAATTCGTACATAGCATGTAAAGTAATAGTCAACCCAAATATATTAATTTTGTTTCCATCTTGAATTATATTATCATCGAAGACCGCACATGCAAAGTAAAAGACATCACATTGATTGTTTGTTCCATAAGACATGTGGTTTGTATTTGTTTATTTCAACCTAAATGTCCCTATGCACTGCTCAAAATAAAATTAAAAAATGTTCATGTGCAAATTGATTCAATGATGTAAAAAATGCGAAAAATGATATATATATATATATATTTTTTAACGTAAGAGTACAAATGATAGTTCAAACTATAGGTGAGGGGATTTCTCATACACACAATTATGATGTTGTGGAGATTTGAACTTGAGACCTCTTGTCTGCAAACCAAGGTCTTTTTCTAGTGGGCTAGACCTCGTTGGCCGATGATTCGAGTTTTATACATATAAGTTAGACAACATAAATAAATTATTTACAGCGGAAGAGGTAAAACAAGCATTGTTCCAAATGCATCCCTCAAAAGCACCAGGGTCAGATGGAATGTCACCATTTTATTACCAAAAGTACTGGGATGTGGTGGGTGATGATGTGGTTCCTGCAGTGCTAGAATTTTTTAGAACTGGTCGGAGCCAAAGTCATGTTGCTTTGATGCCTAAGTTGGCGAAGCCAAAGTCAATGAACAAATTTAGGCGCATTAGTCTTTGCAACGTTATGTATAAGATTGGTGCTAAGGTTTTGGCAAACCGGCTGAAAGAAGTGCTTCCTGAGGTTATTGGCGATAATCAAAGTGTTTTTATCTCAGGCTGAATGATATCTGATAACTCCATTGTTGCATATGAGATTCTCCACTTTATGCATAAAAAACTTGAGGAGGAAATGGGTTCCAACTGTTGAAGTTGAATATGAGCAAGGTTTATGACAAGGTGGAATGGGGATTCTTGGAGTCAGTGATGATACACATGGGATTTAATAGCAGATGGGTACAGTTGATTATGGCTTGTGTTACTACTATATTTTACTAATTTCTCATTAATGGGGAACTTGTTGGCTATTTAAAACCAAAAAGGGGTATTCGTCAAGGAGATCCCCTATCTCCATACTTATTTCTACTATGTGGCATAGGTGCTTTCAGGTCTAATTACAAATGTTGACAGGCAAGGATTGATTCATGGAGCTGGAATTTGTAGGGGCGCACCAAGAGTCGGCCTTTTTTTTTTTGGCAGATGACTGTTTTCTATATTGTAAAGCCATTCTAGAGGAATGTTTACAATTATGTTCTATCTTTGAGAAATATGAGCAGGCTTCTAGACAAAAAATAAACTTGGAGAAAAGTAGTGTTTCATTTAGTAATAATCTGGAGGTGGGCGAGCAGCAGGCATTGGCTAATGTGCTAGGCATTATATGAGGGGAAAAACACGACAAATACTTGGCGCTACCAACTTTTGTTGTTAAGTCCAAGAGGGTGTGTTTTCAACTGCTGAAGGAGGGGATTTGGAGAAAAATTCAAGGATGGAAAGAAAATCTTTTAAGCTCTGCTGGCAAAGAAGTGTTACCGAAGGTGATAGCCCAAGCGATACCCATTTACACAATGAGCTGCTTTTTAATCCCCAAGAGTTTGTGCAATGAGATCCACCAGCAAATGGCGCGCTATTGGTGGGGGGACAACGTGAAGGAAGGAAAATTCACTGGATGCATTAGGACAAGTTATGTAAACCCAAGAGGGAGGGTGGATTGGGTTTTCGAAATCTCTATGCCTTTAATTTGGCATTACTTGCAAAACAGGTTTGGATAATTTTTCACTCCCCGAATTTTTTAGTAGCAAAGGTGTTGAAAGCTAGATATTTTAAAATTTGCAATATTCTGGAAAAGCCTTTGTGAAGTAAGGATTATCCTAGAGTGTGTCTCTAAGTGCCATATAAGGGACGGACGATCGGTGAAAATTTGGGACGACATGTGGGTGCCCACCCCACCGACTTTCAAAATTTATTCTCCAATTCCAATGGGAAAGGAAGGCCTAATGGTGAGCTCTTTAATTGATCAAGACAAAATGCAATGGAATGAGGATGTGGTGTGCGACTGGTTTTTACCCCAAAGAGGCCAAATGCATTTCAAAATTCTTTTGAGCTATCGACATCCATTGGACCGACTAGTCTGGCATTATGAGAAGTCTGGTAGTATGTTTACGGTTAGAAGTGCTTCCGAAGTAGCACACCAAATGTTGGTGAATAATGATGGCGTCGGCTCATCTTCAGCTGCCGTCCATTACGGATTTTCGAGCGGGTTTGGAAAAAGCTGTGGAAGGTTCATATACCATTAAAAGTAGGTGTTTACTTGGCGGGTAATCCATGGTATCTTACCTACTAAGCAGCGATTGATGCAGAAACATGTTCATGGTGTTGGCGGTGGTTGTGTCTTTTATGGGGAAGAAGTGGAGACGTTACAACATGTCTTTCTATACTGTCCCTTTGCCTCAAATGTATGGTTTCATAGCCCTATGCAGATTAATTTGAGAAGTGAGCCTTTGATGGATGTGAAAGATTGGTTAGTGAGGATTCTGTAGGAACATTCTCCTCTATTATCAGCGCAAGTATTGATATTGTTGTGGGCACTATGGTTGGAACGGAATCATATCGTGTAGACTGGAAATAGGGGAAGCGTGGAGGAAGTGGTGGGTGGTGCGATGAGAGTTTTTGCTGATTTTCATGAGCATATGCCTCCAGCCTCACATAGTTTGTCACGAGCTCCAGCAAGATGGCAAAAGCCTCTGTTGGGATCCATCAAGATCAACATTGATAGGGCCTTCAACGTGCAAACATGGTTAGGTGGTGCCATGAGCTTGATTCAGGCTATTAAGGGCTTGAATGTTAATAGATCAACAGTGGATGTGTTGGTTGAGGACTACATGAAGTTACTATATGCATAACGCTTCGATAAATTTTATTTTCAGGGAGGCCAATGGTGTGGCCCATCGATTGGCTAGGCATGCTTTGTCTTTAGAGGATGCATCTTCATGGTTTTAGGACCCTCCCGATATCACTATTGATGTACTTCTTCATGATATGATGTAATTCTTGAGTTTTTATAAATAATTAAAAATAGTCAAAATTTATCCCTACTTTCATAAATGTCAATTTTTATAAAAATTTTCAAAAATAACCAAAAACTCACTTAAATATACTCAAATGTCCTCAAAATTAAAAACAAATAAAAGAAGGAATTAAGCCTAAATTCATGATTAGAATAGAATTTATCAACGCTACATTAAACAAGACAAACTACTGCATAATTACAACAAATGAAAACCAGGAACATTGAAAACAGAGAACAACTAGAACCCGGAAAGCAATCAATAATATATCATTAACAATTGTTTCATCAGAAAATCATCTGTAATAAAGTATCCATAAAGCCATTCTCAATAATTTGAAATTCAATTTACCAGCAATAACAAAGAAAGAGAATTATATTACTTGAAGAATTTTAATATAAAAAAATTAAAAAGAAGAAGAACGAAATAACCATACCATTCTCAATTGAATTCTTGTGTGTCAAAAAAATTTAAAAAGAAGAAGGAAAAATCATATATAATCTTGGTCTCTTGTTCTTCTGAGGAAATTCAATGTTTGAATCTGGGTTTGGCTTGCTACCACCTTGGTGTCTTCTCTTTAATGAAAGACAGATTTGGACCCAAAAAAAATCTTTTATATAAACTCTATTTGCTTATTTTGTGCTACATTTTTTTTCTTCTCCCAGTAATATAAAATATATAATTATCAATCTGTTTTATTATAGTTGAACTGAATTTCATTTATAGTTAGTGAATTGAATTTCAGATGATTGGAAACGGCTTTTGGGAAGGGGAAGCAGAATTGAGGTCGGGGAGGGTGGGGAAAGGGGATGGTGATATGAGAGTCATTCCTCTCCTTTCTCCCCCTTTCAAAACAACAAACTATCTCTCTCTCTCTCAACCACAATGCAGACGGTCTGAATCAATTTCAACTCTCAGATGCAAAATATTTTTAACTTTGAAGGTATTTAAGTCTATTTAAGTGGATTTTTTGCTATATTTGAAAGTTTTTATAAAAATTGACATTTATTAAAATAAGGGGTAAATTTTGGCTATTTTTGATAAAAACTCATAATTCTTATCTCTTAATAAAGATCGCTTTCTCTCAAAAAAAAAAGAGTCCACGTGGATTTCCATATGTGTATATTAAACTTCACGATTTTCTAACCATTGAGTGCTTCAGGCTAAAGATCCAACAGCTTGTTCATTAGATAATGATTTAAATTTTATTTCATTGGCATCAAGAAAAAAAAGACAAAATTATGATTAATTATGTAGCACTGCGAAATAGGTAGTAGAAGCCCCTTTCACGTTTTAATAAATTATTGATTGGCTAAACTTTTGAGATGTGCAATGAAAATCTCTAAGAAGGTTTGTAAAATAAGCAAGTGTTCGTGATGTATATTTGTGGTTGTTGATAGTGTCCATACCGTCAATGTAAGAGGCATGTAAAGTAGAGGTGTCAAACGGGACGGGCCGGCCCAGCACGGCACGAGCCCAGCCCGTTTAAATGAGGCACGGCACGGCACGAGCACGAATATTAAATGGGCCGGGCCAGCACGGCACGAAAGCTTGGGTCGGGCCGGGATATAAAAATGAGGTCCAGTGGACTGGGCCGGCCCATGGCCCGACATGGACCGGGCTTGGCACGAGCCCGCTTCAAGCACGGCACGAACCCGAGCCCGCTTCAAGCACGGCACGAACCCGAGCCCGCTTCAAGCACGGCCCGAGCCCAAGCCCGCTTAACCTTTTTTTTTTTTTTTTCTCAAAAGTCATAAGAGTTAACTCCCAATAGAGGTAACTCCTGACATTTGATCCATCACCATGAATTGGAAGAGGCTTCCCTTTCATAGCCAAGAGAATGAATTTTGGAATCATCTTTTCAGGGAATTGATTGGGGCCATAAACATTGTTTCCTCTAGTAGTTATGACAGGCAATCCATAGCATTTCTGCTCCAGCTTTAGTTGCAGAGTAGGGGTTTGTCGGCAGAAGCTGAGAAGCCTCATGATTTTCCACCACAGCATCTTCATCTGTCTCTCCATAGACTTCATCTGTGCTTACATGAATGAATCTTTTGATTTGACCAGTCACTTTGCATGCTTCTAGAAGAACATGTGTACCATAGATGTTGTTTTTGGTGAACTCAAAGCTGTTACCAAAAGAATTGTCGACATGGGTCTGGGCTGCAAAGTGCATTTTGTATCAATTGACTCAGTGAGAAGGATCAGCACTGCCAATGTCTCCCTTAATAAACTTAAAGTTGGATGATGACCTTGAGGGATGAAGGTTCTTCAAATTCAGTAATCAAGCTTGTCAAGGACCACAATCTTGTACTCAGGGTAGTTCCGGATAAGCCGGTTGCAAACATGGGATGCAATGAAGCCAGCAGCTCCAGTAATCAGGATGTTCTTCGGTTTATACGCAGTAGCCATATCTCAAAGAGTTCTGCATATTCCAAATATTCCAACATTTTAAAACAAGAAAAGCAAATACAAAATACAAAAATAAAAATAAGAAATTCAATTCTTGTGATGCGTATCGTATTTATAAATACCCCACCATAACAGTCTTCCCTCCTCGCACTCTCTCATATATCCTTTTCTCTTCTTCGTTCTTCACTCCGGTCTTAAATTCACCAGAAGATAAAGGGCTGCAAATTGAGCTCAAGATCCAGTCCAACCCAGAACTTGTAAGTAGTAAAGTTTCTCTCTTTCTGTGTTTTCTGCGATTAAAGTTCGTTTAATTTACTTAACCACATGTCTAAATGCTGTTAATCAACGAATTACTCCTCAATGTAGACCCAGATCTCCTGCTAATACATGAAAGCATTTGGCTTTAAGTATGTTTTATTGGGTTTATGCTAGTGAAATCAATACGGGTTGTGCTTCGTTTGCTTTGAGTGTTAGTTTTTTTGGAAAATGTTGAATTATCTAGTGAAGTTTGGAAAAAAAAATTCAAAATAAATGGGCCAATGTTTGGGCCCGAGTACGGCCCGAGCACGAGCACGGGCACGGCCCGAGCCCGGCCCATTTTTATATGGACTTGGGCTTTGGGCCGGGCTGGAATCAATGATTTTACTAAATGGGCCGGCACGGCACGACCCGATAAATTTAATGGGCCGGGCCGGCACGACACGAATAACTTAAAGGCACGAAGTTAAATGGGCTGGGCCGACCCGGCCCGGCCCGTTTGACACCTCTAATGTAAAGGATGATAGGACCCAACTCAAATTCTATTTTGGAATCCGTGTCGAGCCCCGTGCGTGTCTAACACCTGGCAGATATTGGGCACGAAGGACCAAAACACCCTTTTTACCTTAATCCCCAAAATAAAACCACTTTAGGGTTTTGACTTATGCCGGAAAACCAACAGTCTCCCTTGAATAAAAACGAACATTTCCCGTTTTAATATACTTGTAAATAACACAATTTTATAATGTCAAACTTCAACATGCATAAGACAATTTAATTTGAATTGAATCAGGCTTCATTACACAACATAATCAGTTATTAATCGGGCTTCAGGCCCACCCATAAGTTCAAATTTAATCCAAAAACCATAACAAATTCTCCAGAAAATAATCTCTCCCATGACTGCACTTAGGGAGTCTAGGTTGCCTACGTACCCTTACTGAAGGATCAAGCCACACGTAATTCTTCTTACTCTAAACAAATCTCTGTCACTTAAGCATAAAATATTGATTGCAAAATAATCTTCAAACCATCACAAGTGTATACATATATATATATATATAACTTATTACCGATGAATGGAAAAATTAGAAAAATAGTAAAACAACGTTGACCGGAAACCTTTATGTCAATATCAATGGTTTAAAATAAAATATGTCTCATAAATATGAAAATATATATTTATTCATCCACCCATAAATATAAAGATGAAATCCCCAATTTCAGTTTAAAAGCGTCTCAAAACTTAAATACTCTCCATCTAGGTGTATCCCCAATCATATCCATCAATTCCAAGTAACATTCTGTCAATTCCATCATTTTACCGTCAATTCCAAGTACCATATACGTGATACATCCTCGCAGTACTCAGGAAACACGAAGTCAACCCGAGACGCATTCCTCGTAATACTCAGGGGACACTTGGTCAGCCTAAGACGCAAATCCTAGCAAAATCGGGTGATCAGCCCGAAATGTAATCCTCGCAGAATCGGGGGAAACCAAGTCAACCCGAAACGTAAATCCTCGCACCACACGGTTCGGGCATCTCCAAGACTCTTGGGGCATTATCATAACTGAATAACTGTTCCGAAGGTAACTGGAGGGTACTCCTGTGGTGGGTTTGAAAACCCTTTTCCGAAACTTTTCATAAAATTCCCTTTTTGACAATCCATTTTCCCAAAACCATTTTCCAGATCCTTTCTCAACTTTCCAAAAATTAGTTCTTAAATAAATAAACAAAATCCCTTTTTGTTAACCGAGATCAATCCAAAAACTCATCAACTTGGTTCAAACCATGCATAACTAGACCTGGCATTCATATCGTGTTGGCAGTGTTCGTGTCATGTTCGTGTCAACCCACTTTTCTTAACGGGTTGACACGACACGACATAATAAGAAAACGGGTTGGGAATGTCCAACACGAACACGACCCGTTACAATTCGCAGGTAACACGACACAACACGATTCACAAGATAAGAATATAAAAAATAATAATTAAAAAAATAAAAATAAAAATTCCAATTTCTTCACAGCCACTTCACACGATTCACACGATAAGAATATAAAATTATAAAAATACTCCCGCTTAACGGGTTGATTCGTGTTTTTGCGAATTAACACGAAACGATATGATAACTTACTGTGTGGCTAACGGGTCAACACGATAGCGACACGACACGATAACACGAACCTGAAAATTGAATTTTTCATGTCGTGTATAATATTGCCAGCTCTATGCATAACCTTCCAAATAGGTATAATATTTTATACAGAAAACTAATATTTACCATTTATCAACTCCAAGTCATAAAGCATATATTTAAATATAAACTTATAATCAGACAATTAACAATTTGAGTCTTCCATGAATATTCAAACAAAACCCTAACCCCCGGGATTAAAAGTGCCTATGCGCAACTTACGAGAGCTCCTAGGCCCATTTTAATCATTTTCTGAAAATTGGAATGGTCTTAGAAGACCAAAGATTAATTATACAATTAAATTCTTGTTGAGGCCCAAAAAATCCAAGGGCTAGGCCCAAATACATTTCTGGCACAATGCAACACTTAACCGGGAAAAATGCCTAACTGGGGTGCGTGAGAATTTGTCGTATGCGCTTGCACAAGTTATGGGCCACATGCCACGCCAAGTAAACGCGCAATCTGCAAAGAGGTTGTAACAAGCTCTTAAAACGTGCTGACTCTATCAACCCGCGCTTACTCACTGTCCTGTCAAGCGCCATTTGGCCTGGTCATAGCCCATTACAATATGGCACAAACACGCCAAAAGAAAACGCCCAATGCCAAGCGGAAAGCCTTTATTTTTGCATCAATCAAGCTACAAGCTTAAGTTGGCCCAAGCTACATGAATGTCTGGGGCTTGCTGAGCGGGTTGTGGTATGGATGGTCACGAGTATTCATGAGACCCATTGATGGACCCAGGAGTGGAAGTTTTGGGGTGCTTGGGAGCACTAAAACTCAAGCCCATTTCTTGGGCCCAAATATGGGTAAGCATGAGAGAGAAAGCCCAAATACCTTAGGAAAATATCCAATGGCCTACAACACTTGGAAATATCCCACATCAGTCACCTTGTCAAAACCAAAGCAAATCCACACAGCCTGCTTCCAGCAGCTTGACGAAACCAAAGCAAATCCACACAATATAGGCTGCTTCTAGCAACTTAACGAAACAAAGGCAAACACCAATGACCCAATACCTTAGAAAGATAACACAGCCCAGTACCTTATAAAATATCTAACATCGTGGAAAATATCTAGCACCCTTGAAAATACCTCAGCCAAATCAAAGCCAAAGCAAAGCAAGCCATCATGAAAACCCAAAGGAAACGCACGCAGCACCCTTCGGACCAGCGCTCTTACCCATTTCTTTCCTCTACAAGTCATAGTAGAAGAAACGAGGAAGAAAGCAAGAGGCGCCTCACCCGCATGGAGGAGGTCAACTGCAAGGAAACCTTGGAGCCCCAAAAATCTCTGCCTTAGTGTGATTGGATTAAGGGATTTTCACCAAATGGGGTTGAATCGAAAAATGTAAAGAAGAAAATGGGAGAAGACTTGGCAAGATTGGGGGAAAGCCAGCTAAGGCTCCTGACCCTGAAGAGGCTTCCAACACCTATAAAAGAAGGTGCCTCCTACCCAGCAAAGACACCACATCCAGAGCACCAGCAAGCAGTCCTCAGGCTACTAGAAAACTACTCAAGCCACCCATTCCTTCTTTCTTAGTATCTCCATCTCTTCCTTCATCAAATCTCCCCAACTTTCTCTGAACCTTTGTTTCCCATAAGAAACCCAGGCTTCTCTCTCATATTGCTAAACTCATGAATGCTTAGATCCTATGCCACAAGCTTCTCAAGCCAAGCCATAATATCAATATGTCATAACTAGTCTGCTTTGTTGGTGAAAGGGACCGAAGTGCTTCCTAAAGCACCACGAACCTTTCGAAGCGCTCTTGGGGCCCGGTTCTTGAACTTAGGTACAAGGCAATTCATCCGTTCACACTTAACAGCAACCCAGGCACATTCATCAGGCTGCTGGAATAAAAAGGCCCTACAATTCTTATTTTGGTCAACCGATCCCTCGTGGGGTCTACGACATCCAATTATAAATATGAAAGTTCCTATAGGTTCACAAAAATCCAATTTACAAGTTCCGAGAGTTTCGTCAAGATCTGACGGTCTGAACATATTGAACCCAAATTATGTCTAATAGGTAAAATTTGATATTATACTCAAACGATAATATTATGCTAATCCGACCATACCGTCATGCTCGGGACGACAATGTGATAATTATAGGTCAATAACACGCAGTTGGCACGCAGCCCATGCGTCGCCGCCGATTGGGTGGCTTGAGAGATTTTCTAGTGATCGAAAAATCTCCAAATCACCTGTCAATACCTATGTCAATTTGTTAAGCACAATCAATGAAGTGTTTTTAGTTCTTGGACCATGCCAAAAAGTGGCCGAAAACAGCTCAATTTCACAGCCAAAATCGACGGCTCAAGGGTTCCAAATTGATCCAAATAACTTGCATAAACATCTCGAGGTCATTGAGAGGATGAAAAAGCATACCTCACATCTAGAGGGAATTGGTCGCCGGAATCGCCGGAAACGGCGTCAGAAAAATCATGAAACTTCCCCTCAATCCAGTCGCTTAATCTTGCATTTTCGAGCCGTAAAACTTAGTGGGCTAGGTAGAGGAGGAAGAGAGGAGAATTTTGAGTGTAATATGAGGTCTTGTGGTGGCCGGATTTGGGAGAAATTGACCGGCGAAAATCCGGCCAGTTTTGGGCGTCGAACGGGAGGAGAAAGAGAAGAGAGATCATGAGGGAGAGAGAGAGAAATGAGAGAAAAAAGAAGAAAATCTGATATTATTTTTTTAAACTCAAATTTCAAAGTGCCTGTTACGTTTTTTCTGTTTCTAGAGTTTTTTTCTCTCGTTATAACTCGGAATTGAGCGTGCCGCCTGTCTACGAACTCGTATCGACGAGCCCGATGCAATGGTGCTGCTCAATTCCCCAAATTCTTTCCCAAATAAAAAGTCAACTCTAAACCCACTAATATACCCTTAGGGGCAAAATTGTCTTTTACTTTAATAATTTAAAATTTTATTAATAATTTGGGAGCATGATATTACAAAGGAGGTGTAGTCTAGATATTCATATAGTGTGAGTTGTGCTAAATAGAGTATTTCCGTTCTAACTTCTACTAGGAACTCTTAATTATTCAATAAATTTTCACGTTTCATTTGATAGCTTTAACACTCCGAAACAATCAGCTCTACTTATTTTCTTTGTTGTAAAAACACAAAAAATGATTGTAAAATGGCTTTTATTTTTGTAAATTATTAATCCCATTTTACAATGTCAAAAGAAAACTTTTTTATAAAAAAAAGGAGTTCGTGCTCTTCTCTACTATTGCTGGCGTTGGCATAGTGCTCCACTGAGTGTCATGACCAATTAACCATATAGAGTTTTTTTTGTTCTCTTGGCAATTTAGATGTCTTGTTGATGTTTTTTATTGTACTTAATGAAGTTTTTTTATTTAAAAAAAATGTCTAAGCACTTTGGTAGCCCAAATTAAGTCCAACAACTCTTTTGGTCAGGCGATTTGGACCCCATTGCAAATCAAACTAAACTACAATACTACAATTGTGAAAATTGAAATTATAAGGATTGAAATGAAAAATGAGTAAAAAAAAGAGTGCTGTTAAATGAACCCTAAAATTAACTGAGTACACCCTACTACCAAACTATTTATTGAATTACTAATTTACCCTAATATAAAATGACCAAAAAAATTGTACTTTTTTTGCCTCTCTCTTTCTCTCTCTATAAGAAATAAAAGAAAGAAAACAAATAAAGGAAAAGCTTTTTATTCTTTCTCTCTCTCGATCTCTAAATTCTGTTTCTCTTTATTTGGGTGGAGTTGGTTTGTTTGACTTTTGTTAAAGAAATGATTTTTGAGCTAGGATAAAGTGCCGTTTTCCCCCCTAAATTATTACGCTATTCGAACTTACCCCCTGGACTATTTGTTTGGTCAATTTAGCACTCAAACTCTATTATAATAGTCAATTCGTACTTACCGATAAATGTGAGGCAATTTCATCCAAATTGCCGTCAAAAAAATCACGTGAGCCACACATGCTTATTGTGAGGGTAATATGGTCCTTTCCTCCCGGTCTTCTTCAACCTCCAAAACTATGGGTGCTGGGGCGGGGTGAGAAGATAGCATCAGCAGCAACCAAAAAAGAAGAAGAAGGAAGAAGGAAGAGATAACCCACCACCCGTCGTCGTCGCCATCTCCATCTGGTTCTCTTTATTCCTTATCTCTTATCTCTTTGTTTCTCTTCTTTTTTCCTGCATTTCCCTCTCCTCTCTCTCTCTCTCTCTCTCTCTCTCTCTCTCTCTCTCTCTCTCTCTCTCTCTCTCTCCTAGCAGCGGTCAACTATTACAAAAGATGACAAATACATTATTACAGTGGGGTTTTCTTGTTATGTTTTTTCTTCAGGCCACAGGGGAGAAAATAATATAGGGGATGGGGGAGCGAACGAGTCTGTGTCTGTGGGTTTTTTTGTTCTCTTTTTCTTCAATTTTTTTCCAAAATAAAAATTGAACAAAGGTAGAAGAAGAGGACAATAGAAGCCGACGTCATGACAATTGTTTGCCCCAACCCCAGCACATTGTAGCCAAATCATTCTCAAAGAATGAAGAAAAAAATGAAAGAAAGAGGAGAGAGAGAAGGAAAGGAAATAAAAAAGAAAGAGGAGAGAGAGAAGACTGAACTCGGGAGAGGAAGAAAAAAGAAATAAAAATAGATATTGTCCTTGTTTAAAAGGGGTTTAATTTATATTTTGTTTTAAAATTACAAATTTGTCCTTGTTATTAACAGAAAAGTAGATGAAATTAGATAAACTTGACGGTAAGGGTGAAATTGAATATTTATTATGAGTAGAAGGACTAAATCGACAGACGAAATAATTCATGGGGATAAGTTCGAATTGCCTAATAGTTCTAGGGCCAAAACGGCTAAAAATCCTTTTTGCTATGTTTGACATTCTTGGTTTATGTAGATCTGGGAAATTGGAAACGATTTGAAGATGTTTTTTCTTCTGGGTTTTCGTTGTTTTGTTTCAATTTGGTCGGGTATGTGTTAAGAATTGGGTGATTAGCTTTTGGGTCTTTTTAATATTCGAGTTTGATTGTTATTTTCAATGAATTTGTGGTTACTGAAAGTAATTTTGGTAACAGAGGATGATAATTTGTACTATAATTGAGATGTAGCTTCAGGTGGCTTGGTTTGCATGCCATTTTGGAGGATGCAATCTGATCACATGAATTGAGTTTTAAATAAATGGGCTTATGTCTTAAAGTCTTCCCTTCCATAGTTTGGTGTATTGTTTTGTAAGTTTATAATCCATTGGTTGCTGAAAAGTCGTAAGAAAGTCTAAAACCCAAGAAAAACTAAAAATTGAATGGTTTTTTACATTTTGATTTTGTCAGTTAAATAGGGTGTACTAAGAAAAATTAGGGGTATTTTTTGTAGTTAAATAGGGTATACTTAATTAATTTTATATTTGGTTTAAAATATTATGATGTAACGAAGATTGATAAAATCTCGGATCTTAATACGTGGGCTACAAGCAACGAAGATCAATAAAGCAACCCTACAGTGTGACAGTGTCAGGGTCCGTACGAAGATTCAAGCGCCGTCTCAATCGTTAACCAAACCCCCTTGAAATCGCTCTGTAAGTTGCTCTACCTTCTCTCTTTTCAATCTTTTACAAATTTCTTGCCTTTGTTCTTTGCATCAAAATCGTCATCAAACCCACTGAAATATAAAATCTCTGATCTTAATAACAATAAAGCAATTCAAGAAAAAGAAACATGAACCCTTGGGTTTCAATCGTTTACAAATTGCTTGCTTAGTTCTTTGCATCAAAATCGTCATCAAACCCTGAAATATAACATCTCTGATCTTAATAATATTTAAGCAATTCAAGAAAAAGAAACAAGATAGTGACCCTTAGGTTGTTTAAACCCAAACTGATAGTGAGGTCTGGAATTTCTCTTGCTTTGGTTAGGATTTTATTTTGGAGGCAAATAACTTTTAGTGAAAATTGTACTTGATGGAATGGGAACCTGTACCTGGGCTGGATTTTGTTATTTGGGTGAATTTTTGGTGGTGGGTTGCGAAAATTTCTTATTGAAATGGTTGTAGGCTTACCAAATTTTTCAGTTCTGGGGCACACACTCACACAAGAAATTTTCTATTCTGCTATATTGTGCTCTAGATTTCTTCAACCTTTTCCAACCCCAGAGAGCCAAAAGAACTGTATAGTAGTACGGGAAGTGGTATTGAGTTCAAGATTTGATAGAATGAATTGTAGACCGCTTTCGTATGCTGTTGTTTTTCTGCTAAGTAGGTTGTTTGTGAATAAACCATTTGTGTAAAAGGTTTATGCAATTGTAGTATATTGATGCTAAAGATTGGTTGCAAAATCCAGCAAAGTTGAATGGTGTTCCTCCACTTGGTAAGAAAGAATGTTTGGTTTATGTTAATCCATATGGGAAGGACTGGTATTTGGAAATGTTGTGCCTCTATTTGTCACCGAGGAAAAAACATAGATATTCCTTTTAGGAACGCAAGGATATGTTGGTATGTTTGATGGCATTCTTATGCAAAGGGCAACGAATTTGTATATTTCGTTCTTTTGAGTGTTGATTGAATGCATTTCTTTCAGGAAACTGAATTTGGGAAGATAATGTTTGTGATTTTGTCCTTCTTTTCATAAATAAGTGTTTCAATTGAAAGATGAGTGTTCCTGTGTATATTGGTGCCAAGGACAGTTGTTGTGAGGTTAGAGTTGATGAGGTCCACGTTTAGAGCTTGCACAAGATGGTCCTGGTGTGAGCAACTGTGACTATCACATTATTGTTACTTCAATGGCGTATTTCTATCGATTAAATACGTTTTTCATTATTATGTTTCTAAAGTATCAAATCCTTGCTTTCTATATGATGGCCTAACTCGGGTTTTTTAATTTTGTTTGATCAGGAATATACATAACCATTATCTACCAAATGGGAAAAACCAATCCTGATGAAAAGATTCTGAGCTACAATGATGTTGTACTCCGACGATCAGACTTGGATACCGCTATTTTCTCAACGATCGAATCATTGAGTTCTATTTCAGTTATCTGTCATCGTGTTCTGAGGAGATCCTGCTGGTTCCACCTTCGATTGCATTCTGGATAATGAATTACCCACATGTTCAAGGCCTAACAGAGTTCCTAGAACCTCTTCATTTGCCTGAGAAAAAACTGGTAATCTTTCCCATCAATGACAATGATGATGTGAGTGAAGCTGGAGGCGGGTCTCATTGGAGCCTACTTGCATTTGAGAGAAACGCTAACAAATTTTTTCATCATGATAGCAATGGAGGGATGAATAGGAACCACGCCAGACGACTTTACAACGCCGTTGTTAGTTTTATGAGTGTTTCCAGGTCCACAACTAGGCCCGTTTATCAAGAGCGTAACGCTTCACCACAGCAAATGAACGGTTATGATTGTGGCATGTATGTGTTGGCCATTGCAAGGGTTATATGCAGCTGGTATGGAAGGAACGACAAAGATGGAGATAAAATGTGGTTCTGTGCTGTGCAGGAGCAGGTTACCCCACCTGTTGTTGCCGGAATGCGAAACGAGATCCTCAGGCATATCAGAGATCTCATGTCCATGAAGTGAGGTTTGCTTACCAAGTGAGAGAATGTAAAAGGGAACAAGAGAGGAACTGATGTTTTGGGAAGTCTTTAAACACAAAGTAGCTTAGATAGATCTGCTTGCTTGATACAAGACGAGCATAGAAATCCGTTTGGTTCGTTTATATTTTTTATATGAGTTGCTTGTAGAATTCTTATAGAACATGTCCACTTCCCTTGGCTCTTGGACCAGGAACATAAACATACTGGCAAGTGGAAGCATTTTTTGGCATTCTAGAGCTTCTGAAATTGCATATTTCTAACACTTGTTCTATGCAGGTTTTCCTAGTCTTTTAGTGTTCTCTGAACATCTCTTTGCTCCAACCAAAAGCTGAATTTGCACGTTGTGCAAATCTCTCTGCTCCTTGTAGGCGGAATAAGTTTGAACGTAGGATTTTAATTTAAACTGTATGTTTCAAATTTTCAAGAATAATCCAGAAATTTTAACAACGAAAGTCATTGATGATATTCAATATATAATAATTATTTCAACTTGGTAAACAAGGGGCAAAGAATCTGAGAAGAAGATGACATCAACAAGAATGCTGGCGAGATGACTAAATGTTCAAGAATAGCAGGGAAACCTAATCAAATATAAACAATAATTTTAAACATTTTTAATCATTAAATGGAAAAAGTTGAGTGAAAACACTACAAAATTGCATCCATCCACGTGCAATGTCAACCAGCATCTATTAGCAAGATATTACCCAACTTCTGTATTTGCATTCGTCCAAAAAAAAACAAACTTCTATACTTGCAGAGGCGCACACCAGCAAAGAGTGAAGTGAGCTTCAGGAATATTTGTGCTGTAATTTGGCCATTTTATTCTTGAAATTTGACAATAATGGAAGACGAAAGCTGCACAAGGAAAATCATCCTTTTCAAAGATAACCTTCATAATCCATGCAACAGCAAGACCAATGATAAAAAAGAAAAAAAAAGTATCAGAAATCAAATGCTCATCAGAAGACAATTGAAACATCATAAAACATGCAAAAACAACTTCACCCTAAATTGTGCTGTAAATTTGACATTATCACAACTCTTGATATACGTAATATTTTCTACATAATAAGAAAAATGATGGAAGGATCAAGAAGTATAAAGAGTTGCTATTAGGAAGAAAATGATATAGCTGTCACTTTCTTTTGCATACACTCTGTCATAACTATTTATAAGGAAACTACATCAAGCTACATTGAGGTTTAGGAAAATTACAGGAACTTTTTACTATTTCAAAAAAGTACATATGCTTAGTGTATTGTATCAAGGGAGCTTAGTGTGATTTGTTAAAATAGGTTTCTGAAATTTCACAAAACCTCAGGAGAGCTCTGTGTAATTTACTCTTATTTGGTTTTAATTTTTGAAAAAGACAGAGTAGCCCTTTTTATAGATGAGTAGAACCTTCCACTTCATTAAAAAGAAGATTACTGAAATGTGAGGAAGTTTCTAATAATTGTAGGTCCCACCTTGAAATTATAAGTACGAAAAAATGCGAGAGAACTAGTAATTTTAATTTTGTTTTAATGGAATATATGACTTTGTGGTGCAACCAAACCTTGAAGGGCTCAAATTTATATGAAAGGATTCACAAGTTACTCTTACCACATTTGTAGGTCATTCATATCATGCTTCTATCCATCGGATAGCTCCCTAGCACCCGCAAGAATGTGGCGAACTCCTGCCAAGGAAATACATATTGCTAATTCACTGATAATTAAAGATTTCTTTTCTTCGTTGGGTTGAGGAAAATTTTCAACTAAAGATACACACCCCACCACCAAACACACACACACACATCACACATCACACATCAAAACAATAACCTAACAAAAAGAAAAAATAACCTTCAGATGCCTAAGGGCATTTTGTGCACTTTGATCAGCCATCGATGCTTCAAAATCCACATAAAAAAGATAGTCAAAGTATCTGCCATTATTATCATCAGATGCTCGCAGCGGTTGCTTGCGCAAGGGACGGCTTTCAATCTCGTTAATGAAACAAATTAAGAAATCAACAGTTGCACCACACTTGCAAAAGCAACTTCAGGAAGACTCATAAAAAAAAATCCAGGACCAACCTTTGTGAGATTGATTTGACGCATAGCAAAAACAGCAAGCGCCTTAAAAAGGACCCCCGGGCCTTCCTCTAGTGAGAAAACTATACTCGTCTATACATTCAATAACCGTGTGATTAACAAAAAAATCAATTTACAAAAAGGAGGTCTAGCTACAGTAGAGTGGATACCAATGTACTCAACAATTCAACAACCAAAACTTGTTAATAACCTTGAATGGCCTATCTGTGCCGGGAATAATAGGTTCTCTTGCAAGCATTAGAAACCGGGTCACATTGTCACAATCATCCTGTACATGGAAGCATATAAATTACCACTGGAGTGAAGTATAATTCACTAAGACACCAAATGCCCTTCGCGACAAACCTGAATATCCTGTGCAAGTATCGTCAGACCATATATGTCTGCAGCTGCTGAGCTAGCAACAGCTCCTGTATCTTTTAGTTTGTGGAAAGCAACATGCTACAATTTATAGATTACACAGTCAGCTACATCAATATAAAAGACATGATAGTTACAATTTGATGAAAGTAATAGACACTTTAATTAAGAACATTGTAGTTTTATCTGTAGCCTCAAATAATGCAACCTACTTCAACCATACTGGACCAGAAGGGCCCCTGAGCTGAGAGTAATGAAAGTGGTTCCACTTAAAATAGGCAGGCCCCATGCGATGATTGTATTGAAGCAGCTCCACTTAAAATAGACAACCAATTATAGTTTTTTAAGGGAAAAATAGAGAGGAAAAACTCCGAACACAAACACAAATACTGTGCACATATCCTGACTCATGAGGTAACTTGGTATCAGGACTTAATGGACTAGAAAATCAGCTGCCCAACTACCTGATCAAGGGTGTACCTTTGCTGCACCAGCAGTATCATCCACTGCTTCTCTGACTAATCCCAACTTGGTTAATGTGTGCTCACACTGAGCAAGAGCCTGAAATATGACTAGTTATGGGTAGGAATCATGAGAAAATACTAGATGGACAAAGAATCTAGAAGCACTGCTTTATATACCTGTGGATGGCTAAGAACCCTTTTCAGGTCTTCCACTTCAACACCATGATTAGTCAGTAAGCAATGCCGAACTGCAAGTTTCACTTCCCCTACTATATGCAACTTGTGCCTGAGTAAAAGGTCGTAGTTTCTGTGGATGCTTCCCCCTAATGAATTCTCAATTGGTAAGACTGCTCTGTCCACAAGCCAACGTTCAACAGCCTGCATTGAGTTGAATGGGGAAAAAATAAAACATTTACAGTTATTCCCATGTGTAAGAACATGATTCCCATCATTAGACAGTTTAGTAGTTCTCCTATTGGAGATGAAACTGATACCATACTCCTTGTGGCATCAAAATATGCACAAGTTAAAAACCACATGAGGGGGAAGAAATATGGAGCATGCAATATTTTCCTAAAAGCTCCTTTCCTACTTTAACATATTATGGTAAATTTGTCCATCATTTTGATTATACCAAAGTCCCTTCTTTTATATACAAAAGACTTCTAACTCCAAATTTTTGCATTATCAGAAGTTAGAGTAATTCCAAGGGAAGGAGAACTAAATTTTCACTATTCCAAAATCATGCTATATCAGTTACTTTACTTCTTATGAAATCAAGCCCCTAAAGTAAAAACCTTTCACATGCAGCCTGACTTAGCAATGTCCAGTGGTTTAAGGTCCATGAAATCAAATGCCGTTTCCCTCAACAATTACTAACTGAGGAGCCTCATGATCATTTCATTTCCACAGTCCATATGCATTGTATTTGTAGGTGAATACTCATTAACAAATATTGAAAACCTAAAACGAAAGTTTGTGCACAGTTTGATCCAACAATGAGAAAAATGATGATGATAAAAAAAATTCGTAAGTATTCACTTCAAAAGCGGTATCGAATTGTTCACAAGGCACCGCTTCGCAGTTTGGATATGCTTTCTCCGCAGCTGATTCACTATATGCTCCACGAACCCCCTGAAATTTCAACATTCAACCACGTACAAACAATTGAATTAATTTCATTCAATACCAATCCCAACCTTAAATAATTCGAGGGAAAATTAGCATTAACCAAATTCATCACACGTACATATGAAAATGATCTAATGAAAATCTCAGTTGAAGACCCTCAAGTTCCAGCCAGAAAAAAAAAAAGAAGTGATAACTGTAGTTGAGTTGAGTATATTAACCATTTAGATGAGATTTACAAAAGCCTTATGTAAGGATATATTTCTCAGCTATTAGATCAAATTTTATTGAGCTAATATACACAATAGGTGAGATTTGAGCTGTCCATACTTGGCCTAATAAATGAGAAGCAAGTCCTTTATATAAGGACTGTTGTAGAAAATAGCATCACGCGCACACACACACACATACTGATGTTTTCGTTTGAAACTGTGAATAAAAATTGTAACATTCAGAGCCATAATTCAACTTCATCAAAAATCACAATTATTGCAAAATTGCATGGTAAGAAAACTATAATGTTTGTCCAAAGCAATTATTGGACTGCATATTCTCTTTATAGTTGTCATGCATGCAATAATTTAAGTCCAATCGGATACCAATTAACATTTGATGTTTTCCCATCTACTTGACAGCAACAACAAAAAAGTTATCAAACTATAAAAATTATTCACATTCCAGATAGGGGAGCTCCTAATCTTCAATTATCATAAAACTGGCACGCATGATGGATACAAGAAGAATGTTCAATCAAGGGTTGGTTTCTAATAAAACCAACTCAATAAAAAGTTACTGAGAAGTATAAAGTCAGCTACTTTTACACCAGATGCACTTTGAACATAATCAATACATACACATCAAAGATATATACAGTCCTGATATTCTACTCATCTATTAATATTGAAATCCATGCTTATTAATTAAAAAGAAAACCCTTTTATCAGAATTTGAATGTTAGTAGCTCAATTAAAATTCCTCCTGCTAGAACACACATATAACTAACTAACTAACTTTCAATGGACAAAAAAGAAAAGAAACAAAAAAGTAGTTACTTTCAGTCATAACAGTGGAAATGTTTCAATTGAGTGCTAGCTACTTGGCTTAGCTATTTCTACACTGAGATTTTTTTACTTTTTTTCTCTTTACCTGATATGCAACACGAAGGCGGGAGCCATCAGAGACCGAATTGGAGAGATGGGTCGAAGACAAAGGTCCTGAAGCAAGCAAGACACGAAATCGAAAATGACACCCGATTTGCATGAAATTACAGAGCAATCACAACAATGACAAGGGCAAAAAATGGTACTTGGGAGAGTGTGCAAGTCTTTCGATACGACGTCGAAGGGGAAGTCCTCCAAGGCGCTGCTGTCCAATTCGAGAGCACCTCCAACCAGGTGGTTGTGACCGTGGCTGTGGCCGTCGTTTCTGCTGCGATCGTTGTCGTCTGAGCGAAGAGTGGCCAGGGCCAGGGCGATACGACGGCATTTGAAGCGAGGTTCGAAGTTTAAAGCTGTTTTGGGAAGGTGATCGGGCTGCAAGGGCTTCGATACGATGTGTGTTGGGAAAGGGGTTGTTGTGGATCGTGCAACCGGAGACGCCGCCATGGCGGGTTGAGAGAAGGTCCAGACAGTGCCTGAGATATTTCCGAAATGCTCAAAAGGCTGTAAAATGTTTTGCTTATTCACTTTTAATTTTTTTTAATTTGTTTCTCTTTAAAAATGGAAATTAGATTGGGTTGTAAGAAACAATACTCAAAAACCTTCCCCAATCCAAACATGCAACCAACCACAATACAATACACCACCCGAGCAACTATCCAACACCCGAAAGGGCGGAATAATGCCAGGAAGTTACCAAGCAACTCCAAGTGAATAACCCAACCACGACTATCTAACCAACTACCGATGAACTAATCAACAACCCTTCATAGCCCCCTTGCTCTTTGTCTAATCTTAGACTAAAGGTACGGCATCCTTTTTTGTTGTTTTTCTTTTGGCCGTAGGTTGTACGCCAGCCATATGTAGCTTGAACTGTGATGGCCACAATGCTTAGCTACCCAAGATGCCTTTGGTTGAATGTTCACACCCGTCTGCACTTCCTACATTCATTCCCGGAAATTGAAACAGGAAAACTGGAATTGTAACCCCCCGGTCTGCTGTAGTCAGCCTAGGCTCCCAAATTTTGTTTGAGCTCATGAAAATGAAGCCCAAAGTTCGGTTTTAAGTATTAGACACCAAGTACCCATTTTAAGTCCCATTGCTAATTTCTGACAATCATTCCAACTCCCCTATCCACATTTTACTTAAAGAAATGCTTCTTTGCCAACTAATTTAGGAAAGTATATGACTGAACATTGCCTAATTCGCCAACCTTATCTACATCACTAAATTTTATATTGGTACATCAAATTTCCATGTGATTTCGAGTGAATTCTCGTCCCATCATGTTTCGACCACAAACATCATGCAATGACACTTTCAATTTCATAACAGACACTAACTGGCAATGGAAACACATTTATAGGATATGACAGAATTACAAGACACACAACTTTTTTTAAAACTTATTTATCCCTCTTAGACATCAACCATACATTTTGTTACACTCACGAATTTTTATGTCTCGAAACATCTTTCGTTTATTCGTTCTATCAAAAGTGGGGAGATCGAAAAAATGTTCGTGGCAGCTTTATAGACTCCAAAAAGTCTATTGAAATCAGTTGTCTATACAAACTCAGCTTCATAATCTTTTAACATTCAGATGTATTGTATTCTTGGAGGGCTTATGTATTAGTTTCTTCCAATCTCTCATATAAAATTTTTTTATTTCATGGATATGCATTTTAACTCTGCATAACTATAATATTCAAATTGATAAGTATCATGGAAATGAAACAATGGTGCAAATCCTTCCTTATCCTTGCCGGTAAATAGAACATTTTTTCATTGTTATTCAATGTCATATAATGTGCTGCAAAGTGCACATTGTGTGGGTGGTTTGTCACAAAAGTGCTGTGATGAGATAGGATTCCAACCTAAATGATATTTTTGACTAGGATTCGAATCACGAATTCATGGTGATGGAACAATTATACTATATATATATCACCATATCTAAATAAAATTTCCGATAAAATTATACATCGAACCATGTTTCTCATACAAGTGAAGTATTTAACAATATTATCAAAATTTAATTACTAAAAACCTTGTTAAATTTGACCTTAAATCAAGTACAAGTATGGCTTTGGTTTAATTTGAATTGAATATTGTTATGTGATCTGGAAGCAGCCTTGTGGCTTCCTGGTTGGTGATGTGTGAACATGAGGAGAAAGCAAAAGGCCCTTAATTAGTTCTTAATCTTCACTTGAGCATGACACGTGGCCATTTGGCCTTGTTTTAGCATAAAAATAATGTCGACAAGGTACTTGCTTTTTTTTAATGGTCAAATTCCTTGTTCTTCAATGGGGAATGTTTTGAAGAAAAAACTGTGTTTTGGCTTTGTTCACTTTAGTTTAGAGGGTCATGGTTTCACATGCCAAAAAACCATAATCAGTTTTCTTTATTTGACGAAAACTTGAGGGGGGGAAAAAAGAAGGAATAATTCACTTTCATTTTTGTATATTATTTTTCAATGACATGCTTAAGTCTTTTTAGTCTTTCACCTTCTTTATGAAGTCGTCTAAAGAACTATATTCAATCTTTCTAAATATACAATAAGTTGTGGATATTCGTATCGCATCGATTTAATTAATTTTTTTCTTATAGAATTTTTAAAAATCGGAGATCCTGTGCGGTAGCGTCACTTACACCACTCAAGGACCGCCCATATTTTTTATTGAAAAAATAAACAAAAAAACTCTAAATATGAGAAATTGTGTATTCTTGTTTTTTGTTTTTATGTGATAGAGGGAATGGACCCTGTGGCTGTGGCTCTAGGCTCAAGCAACAGTGCATCAAAGGTATGTATGAACAAAATAAAATGTATACGTTACCAAAGCTCTCGTAATAAGTTAAATACAATTTGGACCATAGTCGCTAAACATGTTTCATAACTGACCCATTCCCATACTTGGCGACAAAACCCAATTCGTTACCAAACACCCTCTTTCATGATATCATCCCATCCGGGGCATGATGACGTGTACCTGTTCCCTTCTCGTGCCCCGCGTGACTCTCCCATCATTATTCCCACGTGCCCGACGATAACCAACCAACTTCATCTCTATTATAAAAATTAGAATATTGAAGCCAGTAGGTTAATGCGGTGACTTCATTTCGTTACACCCAAGTTTGAATTACTCTCCTCCATAAATTAGATGAGTTTATAGTAAACGTCGAATGTAAAAAATGAGGGTTGGGACATAAAGAAATGGTATGGAAAGAAGTCATTCTCATTAAGTTGTTTACTAATCATATGGAATTATAATACATGAATAGAAATTATTAGGGGTGGGCATCCGAACCTGACCCAATGGTTTTTTTTTTAATTTACAGATTTTTTAAATTCAATGCTATATTTTTAATGTTATAATTAATATTTTTCCAAGTTCAACTTCAAAATATTTCCTATTGTATGAATTGGATCATTTGTTAATTTTCAAACCAAAAAAATAACTTATTTGTTATCATTTGTATTTAAAAAAAATATTTGAAACTGATTAGAATCGGACCAACTGGTTTTCAAAAAAAAATTGTTAAAATCGGACCGAACCAAACTGGTGGAATAGTGTCGGTTCCGATGTGAGGTCGAATCGAACCGGACCGTGGCCACCCCTATAAATTATACGAATTCTAAATCTGTGTGATTATGGATTTTAAGAAAGAACCACCATGGAGTCAGCTTGGCAAAAAAAAAAACACTATGATGTCAGCAATTGGAATCATTCACATTCTTTTCATATTCATTACTGATAAATAAATATGCTATAGTGTCATTTGTAAATTCTTTTCTATAAAGAAAATATATATAATATAATCAAATTAAAAAATACCAAAAATAATAAAATAATGGATTATTATTCTATTAGTCCTTGAATTTAGACCCAATTTTCAAAATCGTTCCCGTGGTCTTTCAATTTCAGTTTCGTTAGGACAAATGGTCCTGCCGTCAATTTTGTTAACTTTTCTTTTAAATGCAAGGGTAAAATTGTATTTTTATATTTTTTAAATTTTAAATTGATTAAAATATGAATAAAATATTTAAAACAAATAAATAAGAAAAAAATCAAACTTTTTTAGAAAAAAATTCTCTCTCTTTCTCCCTCACCCCCCCCATTCTCTCTCTATCTCCCTCCTCCCTCCTCCCTCACCGATATCATTATTAATAAGTCATTTTTAAATTATTTTTAAAATAAATTCATTTTTATTAAATTTTGTGCCACATCAATATAAAATATTTTTTAAACATTTTATTAAATTAAATTATTTTTGTTGGTTTTTTAATATTTTATTCAATTTAAAATTAAAAAATAATATAAAAATATCATTTTGCCCCTACATTTAACATAAAAGATAACAAAATTTATAATGTAATTTGTCCAAACGAAATTAAATGACTACGAGAATATTTTGAAAATTAAGAGACTCAAATACAAATCGAATCAAAATTCAATGACTAATATAACGAATAATCCTAAAATAATTGAGGAGAATTATCCTTTGCTTGAGAAGAGAGGACAAGGGTGGGGGTCCACCGGTAAAACTACTAAGGCGGCCCAGTAGGACTTGACAGGTGAGGGTGTAGGGACTGTTGTGGTGCTGCGGTGTACTTTCCTCGTAAACTGAAATATTCGTCTCGTAGCCGCATCGGTGGTGCCACGTGTCGGAGGTATGGGACCGGGGCATTATGCGGTGGAGCCCGCACTACACCGACCGTATCACTAACAGCTGTCACTGCGTGTTTCTTTGCTTCTCCAAGTCGGCTCCTCCTATTCCCGCTTCTGGATTTTCCAACAACCAGCCTCTACTTTGTTCACACTTCAACTTCAACTCTTTTCTTTTTATATTTTAATTTCTGATTTTTTCAATGTATTGAGTGAGTTTTTTTATTTTTTTTAATTATAAAAAAACATACACTTAAACTTGAAACCTTAGCCAAAAAAAGTTTCATATTTTAATGTATAATTCTTCATAAATAAAACAAAAACAAATTAGGAAAAACTAAGAAAGTACAGTGCTTCACTATTCATGGAAATTATTGATTCCATATATGGCAAGCCACATTCATTGTAGCATTGCTTTGTAAGAAACATGACAAATGTGTGCTGCCCAATTGAGAAATTCAATAGTGATGCGAGTGAAAATAATGATTCTCTAAAATGTCTTAGAATTCAGTTCATAAAAAATATGTGAAAAATGACATTCAATGAACCAAGTTAATCAATTACATAAAGCTATAACTTCAGCAGTGAGAATATCATTAGGAATAACTGTGAAACCTGTTATTTTAAGCACCATCATATCAAAAAACTGAATCATCAAAATTAAGTTTAATATATCTATAGGAAATTCCCAACACGTAGAATGCTAATTTAAATTCGCTTTATTTATCACAAATCAAAAAGAAAATTCCCAAGAAAGCATGTTGAATTTAGGCACACACTAATACATATTTTTTATTATAAAAAAAAACTCAAATATATTGATTGCCTATGTATTGTTGTTGAATCATCAAAAGTCTATAGGCGTGATGTGAATGTATGTTATTAAGTTATAAACCCAACCCCCAAAGTCCAGATTCTTTTCTTCACAGACGATGCATACACTATAACTATTCACTATCACTATCACTATCATATATATGTCCCTGCCTGGCACAGTTTTCCATCCCACTTTACTTCTTTTTTCCCATTTTTGCCCCTCAGCATTTTCTTTGACCGATCCATTTGACCAGTCAACCCACTTGACTGATCAATCTCGATGATTTCATTCCCAATCTGGCCCCACATTTCATCCCTGGCCTACCATCACAAAGTTTTGTAATTGCACCCCAAAGTGCTATGCTTGCTTGTGAATTGCATGATTCAACTATTTTCATAATCAAAATTTCTTGTTTAAATGGTTACGTGAATATTTTTTGTTTTTTGTTTTTTATACAAACATTATTAAGAGAGGTGAATTTGAACACAATGACTGGAGAAATGATAATTCGAACGCAAGACCTCGGATATATTGTAACAGCTCTTCCATATATATATATATATATATATATATGTTTCTTCTTCAAATGGGTTCTTGGAGACGAAGCTAAAGCTTCATATTCTTAGGATCCAAAGGATAATGATATGATGGTGGTCTCAATCATTGTTTGTTTATTATTTTCTTGGTTTCTGACAGATGATAACATGCAAAATACTTGAAAATCTTGGTTGGTACATTGTGTTTCCCGCTAGCTACTCCAAGAATCCTGGTCCAGATAGCAAATTTGAACACATGTAAAGACGGAGGAATATCGACCGCTGGATCTTCACTTGATTGGCTGATCGATCGACCATCATAAGTGGGTTGCATGTGGATAACCAAAGCATGATGTCGTTAATTTGATTATTAAAACAAATAAGCCAATTAGTGAGCTAATAATTCTGATTAAGGAATGATAGCTGTAGATAAAACTTTAACGATGGAGCAAGAAAGCTGCTGTGTGGTTCAAGTGTGAATGATTAAGATCAAGACCTTAGAAACGACAAAAACTATTTCATTTTCTAAGTGACATATCCAAACATGCCCTAGTCATGTTGATTTTGATGTTAAAAGAAAGCCTACTATCCTATATTCATGCAAACAAAATCATATAAGATTTTTGTTTTTTTGGTTTCGAGTGTTGGCATTGCTTTCAAGAAAACAGGCAGACCACCCTTTACTGGGAAAAGGAAAGAAAACTAAAATTGTGCTTTATGGTGAGCATGTCATTGTTAGTGGGTGATTATATTCTAAGCACAAGTCCACACACATCCAAGAGGTGATATTTTTTGCAGAGAAAACGAACTTTCATCAAGAGAAGGAAATGGTAATTACATATAGTTTAATTTTTTGGGCAGAGCAGAAAAGAGAAGATTTGGTTGAAGCATTGAGCTGATATATATGATATGATCTGGGCTCGATATTGCACTTTTGCAGGTTGTTTGTAGTTAATTTAAGGTGTCGAAGGTGCATGGTACATGACAATGTTAGCCAATTTTATATGTTTTATTTTAATATTTGTTAGTTTGAATCATTGATCAAGTTGATCTGATTAACATATAAAATATTGCTCACGACACAATAATCGACCTCTCCGTTAGATTATATTGGATCAGTTGAGTGTGTTGATAAGACCTCATTTGCCTATATAAAGAGCAACGTATACATATCATCTTCTCATATTATAACATGTGAATTAGGTAAATAACATCACGTTAAGGTCATACCCAAAAAAAATTCCCATTTGCCCACAAAACATTAGAAAACAAAGAACCAACAAGGGCGTTTGTATATATGTGTGCCAGTATTTGGAATTCATAAATCAAATTTCCTATTTCTTCTTCCTTAAGATTCCATTCAATGCACATAATGACATTAGCTTGTATCCTGTCTATGAACTCAATAAATCTATTGTTGTGAAACTAGATTGCACTCACATTAAGGTAGACTCCCTCGTTGGCTTACAATTATACAAAAGAAAAACAACATAATCAGTGAAGTAAACGTACATGTGCTAACCAGCCGTAAAACCAGTACAGAGTGGTACAAAATAATGGTGGTTCGCATGCTTGCTTTTTAGGTTGATTAGGACTGATCACAAAATATTCTCCCAATCTTAGATGCACCGCAACCACAAGAGCAAGAGACTAATTAACTCTCTAAACAAAAAAAAAAGAAAAAGAAAAATCAAGATCCTCTCTCTCTCTCTCTCTCTGTCCGTCTCTGTCACAATCAGCTGCAGTTGCCTGTCCCAGCCATCATCATACAGTCCACATCATCAGAACCTTCAATCAGACAATCACAGTAACACCAACAACAAAAAAACAAAACAACAAAAAACTATTGCATTGCCTTGAAATTAATCTATTAAAAAAAAGGGTCATTATATAATAGGCCCTTGCAACTCTAATAGTCTATACAAAAATTCATCTACATATTTACTTCCAATCAAAACCCAATTTTGAAAATGGATGCCATGAATGATAAAAGTTGCCCATTTCTTATTACTTATTTACAAAACCCTGCCATTTTTGTTATCCAGCGATTTTTCCTAAACAATCCCTAATATCTAGCCTTTCCATTATTATGGTGTTGCTGGACTCAACAAATGAAAACATTCTCATAATACATATAATATATGTTCGTTCATAAATAATATTTATATATAGCTATACATATAAACCATAATTACATATAATGTAGGTATATTAAAATTAATGTATATATTGGATGTCGTATAATGTAGGTAATTTACCTATACATATTTTCATAGTAGGTATATTATTCAAATGGTAGGTATATTGGATGACATATAATACCTAAATCCTAATCGTAAGTACATTAAAATTAATGTAGGTATATTGGAACAGATAATTATGTACACTTTTTATAAATTAAAAACAGGTACACTATTCATACTAGGTAAATTATATTTTTCATAAAACAAACAATAAAAAGATTATTAGTTATTTTTCATAGAACAAGTAATAGGTACATTATTTTTTCAACATAATTAGTATGTACAAAGTATTATTCTAAACAATTATAAAGTAGATTATTAGTCATGTATAATTCATAAAAAGAAAATAACATAAACATTTTTATTAAACAAACCGATTACCTAAATTTGTATTTATTGTTAAATTTTAAAAATGTTTCCAAATTAATTTCTACATCCATTACAACTATTTAAAGATTTTTCCAAATTCAACGTCTATCATCATATACAATCCAATTAAAAACTGTTTCCATATTGATTCCTACATAAATATACAAAATGCAATAATGGCTTAGTTGAGGGTATTTTTGGAATCTAAAAAGTACAATAAATCAAATTTTACGCTTAATTAGGTAATCATTGAGTTGGATCCTACAGTCATGGGTTTTTACTTATACAAATTGGGTATTATTTATAGGAACAAAAAGTGAAGGGTTGTACGTAAAGCGAATTGAATTTGAAGGATGTAAGTAAATTTACTATAAAAAAAAAACATGTTTTTGTTCTGTGGGCCCCCACCATCCACCACTAGAATCCAGAACACCAACCTCCTCCTTTCTTCTTCTCTTCTCGTATTAGGGTTGGACCAAATCTCTGTTTTATTTTGTATTTAAAATTTTGTTTAAATCTTTTTTGTTCTTCTTCATGTTTTTGGAACACGAGGATTGTGCTGCAGTCTGTCTGCATAAAAGGGTTAAGGCGAGGAATTGGGTTGAGCGGTGGGAGTGAGAGGGAGAGGGAGAAAGGGGAGGTGAGATTAATTACAAGTAGAAGTGGTGGGGGTGGTGGTGGGGACCACACTAATGCGGGGTTGTGGGGCCCACGAATAGTTGAATCCACGCTAGAATGGGACCCCACACACAAGAATGGGACTAGTAGAGGGGGCGGTGGGGGCGGGCTGGCTGGCTGGCTCATGTTGTTGCTGGCTCGCTTTCTCTCTCTCATTATATAAGAAACCGTTGCAGAGAACAGAGATATGAAGAAGAAACTCAAATTTTCTCAACACACACTTTCTCTGCGTGCAAGCTAGCTCATCTAAACCCCTCATCGATCAAAACCCATCATCATCATTACCCCATCTCTCTCTCTCTCTTTGTTTTTGGGTTTGCTTTGCTTTATATACCTCACTGTGCATGTGACATACTCTGCCTATACCCGAAACTCTCTCTTTACTCTTCATACCCTTTCAGTTTCTCTCTCTCTCTCTCTTCTTACACACACAAACTAAACATTTCTCTCAGATTAAGGAGGAGTGTCTGATTGATTGCATGAGCTATATGGATCCTTCAAGTGGACAACAACACCAGGTAGGAAGGATGAACTATATATATATATATATATATATATATATATATATATATATATAAGATTTTCTTGTTTTTGTGTTTTGCATTTTCAATAATATTAGCAGGGTCCTTAATTTCTTCATAAATTTTAGTCTACCTTATTATGGGTTGGTAGCTGATTCTTGGTTCTTGGGTCCCAATTCTTGAAGAAGAAGAAGAAGAAGAAGAAGAATAAAATATTGGATTTGAATCCATAAGAAGAATTCATCTCTGAGTTGTGTTTTATGTTATTTATGCATATGATATCATGGTTTCTTCTTCTTTTGTCCTAGAGTGGGTACAAATTACAATAACGCGTTTTCTATTCTAAGAAAATTATTAAATACATGGTGGGTTTGTTTCTGTTTTCTACCGTCCATTTTCTTGGCACTGAATTTTCACACTTGGTCAGAAACGAATTTATTTCTTTTTGGTTTTTGTTATGTGGGGTCTAATTTTCCAAGAAAATAATAATCCCCTTTCTTCTTCTCTAATTTACTCTTCGTTTTTTTAGCCCCCTCTTGTGTCAAGAAAACTTCAAAAACAAGTAAACATGAAATCATGTAGCTATCATCTTACTTTGAACCAAAATTGAATTCACTTGGGTTCACGTGTGATTCAGATTCGCAGCCTAAAACCGTTATGGCTCATTATAATTAAACAGCTCTTAAGATACATGTGTAATTGTAATTAGTAACATATGTAACTTAAAAGCTAAGATTAGAATATAATATATATCCAGCACTACTATTCCATTTCTTGACATACCTAGATTTTGTCTGATTTTGTGTTTCTAATGTTTTTCAACTTTTGTTTACCAATTCAGGAAATGTCAGCTCATTCACTGGACATGCTTGTCTGCTCAAAAGCCCAACAGCAGCAGCAGCAGCAGCAACAAGACAGGAAGCCAAGGCCTCAACCAGAGCAGGCTCTCAAGTGCCCAAGATGTGACTCCACAAACACCAAGTTCTGCTACTACAACAACTACAGCCTCTCCCAGCCAAGGTACTTCTGCAAGGCCTGCAGGAGGTACTGGACCAAGGGGGGTACACTGAGAAATGTTCCAGTGGGTGGTGGATGCAGGAAGAACAAGAGATCCTCCTCCTCATCAAAGAGATCACAAGACCAACAACCACTCACACCCAATTCCAACCCTCTCCCTTCCATTGGGTATGACTCAAATGACCTCACCCTTGCATTTGCTAGGCTGCAAAGACAGTCATGTGGGCAGTTGGGTTTTGATGACCAAGACCACCTTTCTATTTTGGGAAACCCCAACACCACTTCCCATGGAGATCATTCTATTCTTGGAAACCATGGCCTTAACATGAACACTTCAGCTGCTGCAGCACCTGGGTTTCTTGATGCACTCAGGACTGGGTTTCTTGAAACCCATAATGGTAATTTCCAGAACATGTATTATGGGTTTGGAAATGGGAGCAACAACAGCAGTTTGAGTGAGGTTGAAAATGGGGTATGTGGAGAAATGGGGCTCCACCCATTTGAGGAAATGACCAACTCAACCACCACAGCAGTCACAGTCACAACAATGAAGCAAGAGCTTTGCAATGCAAGAGATCATCAAAGTGAGAGCAACAGAGTTTTGTGGGGCTTCCCATGGCAGCTCAATGGAGATGCAAACAATAATATGGTTAGCAATGAGTGTGATTCAGGAAGAGAGAGCTGGAATGGCCTTGCTCCATCTTGGCATGGTCTTCTCCACAGCCCCCTAGTGTAAAACCTTACCTAATTAAGCAGTGTTTAGCGTGATGATCAGCAAGAAAAACAAAAGCTAAGAAATCATAGGTTTTTAATAGGTTTTTTTTTTTTTTCTTCTTCTTCTTCTTCTTTAATTTGTTCACTTATCAGACTTAAAATGTCAGTTTTAGTGCTTTTAAGTTTTGCATTAAGATGTTATATCATATGGATATGATTCACTTGAATCATCATCTCCATTTTCAGTTTGCTTATTTTTGGTTTCCTTTTTTTATTGGTTGATAAAACTAATGAAATCCCAAAATTTGTCTGCTGACCAAGTCAAGAAACTTGCAGAGGTTGCCAAAGAATCATTTGTACATTTCCATATAAAAAGAAAAAGATTGAGAGAGAAGAGAGACAGAGTGAGAGTGATGTTTCATGGTTTGTGCAGTCTGAACTCTCTGACTGTTTGAAAAGCAGAGTTGTTGCAGAGAGAGAGAGAGAGAGGGTTTGGATTTCGAAGGAGTGGTGTTTTCAACATATTCTGCTATGATTACATTTCAGGTAGATATTCATGGACTATTTTAATTGGGATTATTAAAATAACCTAGGAATAATTATATTATAATTTGGGGTAGATATTTGATAGGGCTGTCTTCTCCCCAAGCATAAAAATTTCAGTGAAGCCTGACTGCATGAGGCACCAATTTCCTGGTGAATTTGTTTTGTTTTTTGCTTTCTGTCAGTATTATTAGGCTAGCAGACCAAATCCAAATTAGGATTTGGGCGTGAGAGAATAGTCAGCAGACTCAGCAGCAGCATCTGTTTAGGGCAGCTGTGCCTGGTTTTCATATTTTATTAAATTTTACAGGTTTATGGTCTGCCAAATTGGCTGCCATTTGAATTTGAGTGGGACGACAAGATTTTCAATACTCCAATTTTCAGAATAGAAAATGAAAACATGCAATTTCCAACGTCAGAATTTTTTATATGATCTGGTATGTTTTGTTTGGATGAGATTTCATGTCATACTGAAGATGACAGTGCTGATTAACGACAAGGGTCGTTATTCACTCACCAAACATGCCCTACAAAATTTGTGCAATTTGCATAATTATATAATATCAGGCCATTTCAAGTTGTTATATAAGATATATTAATTGGTACGGCATGATATTAGTCAAGATAACGAAATCACCTAGTGCAAAATAAATAAATTAAATTTTGTACTACCTAAATCCCCTTGCTTTTTCAAAGGTAGAAACCTTCTTCCCCCCAACAAAATTTAAATTTTATACCAATTTTCAATTCAAATTTGATGGATCATTTTATTCACACTCCATAAGTTGGTTTTCGAGTTTCTACATATTCAAATTTTGTTTAACTTCTGCGAACGTGATATTTCTCTTCTTAATGGTAGAAGTGTGGTCACATGTTCAAATTTTCCAGCAACATAAACCGTTAGGAAACATCCATTAAAACAAAGGGTTATTATTATTATTTTTTAACTTCCAAAAACTAAGAAGTAAGACAATTAGAAAGTGTCAGGAATAGCTGTTAAGACAAACGTTGCCTTGGTGACCATCCCTGTGGGTTGCATTGTAAACAGCAGCTCATACATATTTACAAGAAAATTGACCCAAAAAACGATAGTTACATGAAATGTGGTTTAGATTGTAGGGAAAAGGGCATTGATGATCAGGGTTAGATGCTGCATATGGTATTAGATGTACCGTTGTACTAATTTTGATATAAAACAATTGAGCAAGGGTAGTTGATTCTTACATTACTATTTAATGTAAATATGTATATATAGTATTGTACTATATATATATATATATTTTTGTTAGAGAAATTTTGGAATTGTACTATATACATATTTTCATTAAATAGTAATGTAAGAATCAACTAATACCATATGCGGTTTTTTCAAGCTTTATCTATTTTTGGTTTTTCTGAGTTTGCGCTTTTAGTTGGGATGCCTATGCCAAAGTTTCCTCGATCCTACGTGATCGTTAGTAGAGGAGCCCTAGATTTTCTTAATTTTGATGTTAAATCGCTCCGTTATTGTAACTGCCCTTTGTGGCTAATGGCTTTTTTGGCTGAATTATAAATGCAATTCCAAAATTTCTCAAACAAAAAAAAACTATACCCTGCATTATACAAAATTGTTTGAGAAATTTTGTAATTGCATTCATAATTCAACCAAAAAAACCACTAGCCACAAATGGTCAATACAAACTATCCACAAATACAATAACGGAGCGATCTAACATCAAAATAAAGAAAATATAGGGCTCCTCTAATAACGATCACGTAGAATAGAAGAATTTTTGGCATGGACATCCCAAGTAAGAGTGCAAACTAAGAAAAACCAAAAATAGATAAAGCTTGAAAAAACCAAGCCATAACAAAACAAATAAAACTTGCACAAATGAGAACTGGAAAGCTCTCACAAAGGAGAGGTGAAAAACTCTCACAAAAGGAGAAGTGAAAACTACACAGAAAACCCAAAGAGTCTCTGCGACTTATTCCAAACATAAAGAAACCGCAAAAAGGATGGTGGTAGAGATCCGACACCGAAACGCAGGTGGAAGTATGATGGCAAGACGGATCCGTCTGTGATGGGTTGAGGAAAATCATTACAAAACGAAGAAAAATAGGGAAAACCTTATGTCTTTGTAAAATTGGGGAAAAGAGGAGAAGGGAGGAAAGGGAGAGGGGATGAGGAGAGGAGAGGGGAGAAGGGAGAAAGAACGGTGACTTCCTCCCCCTAAAAAATGAAAAAAGTTATAAAGTGTTTTTTGAGAGAGAGGGGGTGCATTGTATAGTTTAATAAGCTTTTATATATGCAGGCTACCTCCATAACGAATTGTTTTGAGTTTTTATGTGCAAGGGGGTTGAAAAAGCTCAAGTGGTTAAGAGTATTTATGGCCCGTTTGGGAGTGCTTCTGGAACAGTTAAAAGCGCTTTATAACAACCAAAAGTGCTACTAACAACGTTTGGCAGAAAAGTTTAGAAGCGCTTTTTGGAGAAGCACTTGATATGCGCTTTTTTGAGAAGCACTTGCCACGCGCTTTCTAGAGAAGCACATGCCAAAGTGCTTTTCCAAGAAACACTTCGATTTCTTATGAAAATTTCAACTTCTTTATAATAAAAGCGCTTTTGCTAGAAGCGCTTATAAGCAAAAGTGCTTCCTAGAAAAGCGTTCCCAAACGAGCCATTAGTCATACAGCCAATGTCCTATGTCCTATTCCCCCTTCCTTTAACTTGTATTTTTTTTTTAAAAAAAATGAAGAGCTTACCATTCATATAAGAATCCCTTTTTTTTTTTGGGATCGGGTTCACATAAGAGGCTTAGGAGCCAAAAAGAGGGAAAAGATACAAAGAGAGGGAGAGGGCCTGTTATAGGCAAAAGAAATGGGCCCTTCACTTGTTAGCTTCCATATCAAGCTTGGGATTGGGGTAAGTTGGGCTAACTACAGAAACGGAAGCAGAGTGAGTGCAGTGCCAAACATATAAGGTAACTGAGACTTAGGTTTTGGAGAAAATGTATAAGTAGAATCAAGATCACAAATCTTTCCCATTTAAAAATGAACATATGTAAGAGAATGATCCATTGCTAGTGGAGTGGAAGGAACAAGCGCTAGACCAATGAAGAGGACCACCCACCTTGTTAAATCCATGTCGATATTCTCACGACTGCTGTAGCAGTTAGTAGAGTGTATTATCTGATTTAAGAAGTTGTGAAGGAGTTCTTAGCCGACTAGGACGTTAAAGAACATTTTAAGATAAGCTTCCACTGCAAAGCATGATCATGCACCACCGTAAACATAATGCAAGGGAGTTGCTATTGACACTCTAGAAAATCACTCCGTGAAGTCCATTTTCTCTCTTTTGTTTATACATGAGATGAGTAGATGATGAACTTTTTAGAGTGCCAATAATAGCTCCATACGAGTGATAGCATTAGCGAATAAGACATAAAACCATCTCATGTTGAGAGTCAAACCAACCTCTTGTTACTCATGAGCATTGGTTAATTGACCATATAAATTGCTCGGAGTTGTGACAAAGGGACTACAAAGAATATGACCCTGAGCTAGTGTTCCCTTTGGTTTTGGAATTTGTCTTAGATTCGAAGGCAAGATTGAAGGTATCGATATGCCATTGGTAAAATGAACCATAATCATATGATCAAATTACACGCTTGTTAAGAGAATTCAAACGATGAGTACGCTCTAAAAGCTCCACACTTCCGAGGTAGAAGCACCAATCTAGAAACAAGCAAAGAAGTTCGTTCTGCAGTGACTGAACATTGATGCAGGCAGACATATCAAAATGTCTAGACCTAAAGATACATTGCAAACTACTAAAAGATATGAAGCACCAGCATAGAAGCTGGCCGAACAACCAATGTATACAGCCACTACATAAACAAGCATTCCAGTACAAAAGGGTTGACTGAAAAATTAGGGCAGTGAGCATGAATCGAGAAAACATGTCCAACACATACAGTTCAACAATGAAGGAAAAGAAAATCATATTTAGACACAAAATTTCCATTAAAACATAAGCATCTGATTATAGAAGGGAGAGGAGAAAAACGGGCAATGGAGGCATAAAATGCTGACAAAATTGTCTCTAAATCAAAACGTTTAAGTAGCACAACAGATAAAACATTTTATAGGAAATTCAAGATCTTGGCTTCTCCTTTTTCTCCTTGAAGAGGGCCAAAAGTGACACGCCTGAGACCTTCACAACCTTGAACCTAACTCCGGGAATATCACCAACAGCATGTCCCTTACGACCAAATCCAGCAATCAGAACCTCGTCCTGCATGTGGCCACAATAATCAGTACAACCAAAACAATCAACTAAAAGACTTAATTTTTTTCAAACATGAAGGCCAAGGGCTGGCAGTATTTATTCTCTACTATACTCACATTCTCTTCAATGTAGTTCAAGCAACCATCATTTGGCACAAAGGCAGCAATCTTCTTTCCATTTTTAATAAGCTGAACTCGAGCACACTTTCTAATGGCAGAGTTAGGCTGCTTGGCTTCAATACCACTGCACAATTCAACACCAAAATACATGTAAGAACTATTTTCTAAAAATTCGGACCTCAAAGGAATGTTTAAAAAAAGAAAAGGATCAGACATCTAGCTGATTTTCCATACATTTTCTCAAGAACAATGCCCTTGGCGTGGGAAGATCCAGCAAAAGGTTTCTTCCACTCATTTCCAAGATGGGATTTCTTGTAAGACTTGTCAGCCCACCTTTGCCTTCTGCGGTGGTCCTTAAGCTTGCGAGCTGCTCCCATACCACGTGTCTTCCTGCAAAAAGTTGCTACAATGGTTAAGTTATATCTAGCAGGATTAAGAATCTGTAATGACAAAGATTGGTTATAGTAGACTTGTATCAACACAACCAATCAAAAACGGCACTTAACTAAGTACGGAGTCTGCTGTGTTTTCATTCCATATAATAACAGATACAAGAAGGTAAACAGGGACAAAACCCAGCTAATCCATATAAAATATCCTTACACTCTTTCAGTTTTGTGCTTATTTTTGTCCAGTCAAGTTTAGTCACAGTATTCAACAAAAACGTATTCTAGAACTTAGGTTCAGCTTGTTCCAATTGTATATTGGTTACAGAACCAACTCAACATAACGGTAGAAAGATTTTCTTCTTATGTCAAGAAAACATTTCCCAGAAAATGGTCAGGAAACGAAACCTTTTCCTTTCAAACAAAAAATAAAAATAAGATTCCAAAGTGGAGAAAATTGTCCCAGGATTATTTTCCAACAAAACAAACGGCGCATTAGGAACTTAGGCAATCAAAACCATAAACGAGTCCAATGCATTTATTCAACTTTATTCTTAGCAAAAGCAATATGATTTCATAAAAACACAAACACATTCACCAATATATTCACTCGGTTCTCAGATCCAAACACGAGCGTAATCATTTCCCGAAAATAATATATAATTTAAGTCGTAAACTTCACCACAAACTATTTTATCCAACTAAGATTGCTGAGAGTTGGAGTAGGTTCTATACATTAAATTCTATCGAGAAACTAGTTTCAGAGGAAACAAACAGATAGTGAAAGGTGAATTGAATGGATAATGGAACGGGAAGCTTACCCCATGGTGACTGAAGAAGAGACTCGACGACTAGCAGGAAGAGATTCGGAGCCGCAAGAACAACAAGAGCTCTAAGTCACCAACAGCAATGAGAAACCCTAGGGGCCTATCACGCTCACTTAAATATAGGTCTTCGTTTTGGGCTTCGATATAAAACAAATAATAAGCCCCAGATGCCTTAAATTAACCCAAATAAGGCCCAGTAAACTTCAATTTACACATTGGCCTACTATCTTTGAATGTGGAGGTTTTTCCACAGTCCAATCCATTTATTTATTTATTTTTATATTATATATAAGCGATATTGAGGAAAGGAGGAACCAATGGCAATGGGTTGAATCGGGGGTGGGTATGTCATTCCCATCCTCATCCCCGCCTTCATACCCTCAGGCCCCGTTTGGTTCACAGAACGGATTTGAGGGGAAATCACTTCCCATGTCATTTTCCAAGGGATGGGAATTAAAGATTCATTTCCCACGTTTGGTAATGTCGGGAAAGTAATCCGAAGATTTCACTTTATTTCCTTTCCCATGTTTGTTTTGAGTAGGAATAGAAAACAAAGTTTGTATAATTTTCCAATTATACCCATATTAAATCAAATAAAAAAAAGAAAGCATTTAATGATACATTGTAATTCTAAATTGTTCATGGGGACAAAATGGTCATGAAAAATGTGCATTGAATGTTGGCTCATTTTCCCAAACTTTCCCATGAGGAGGGAAATCAAAACCCAAGTTGAGAGGAGGGCTTCACTTTCACCCCTACTTTCCCATGTGATAGGCAACCATTTCTCATGCCCGGATTTACCAAACATGAGAAAAGCAATTGATTTCTCATCCCCAAGCCTCATTTCCCATTAATCAAACGGGGCCTCAATATTCATATCGGGGATTCCCCATCCCCACATTCGTTGGGGAATGAGTTCCCGACCCGCCCCATTATAAAAGAAAAATCAATATATAACTACTTTGTTGAAAAAAATAATAATAAGGTAAGATAATGAATATATAATATATATACTTATAAGACACTATAAGAATGTTTATATATGGACTGGAAGTTAACTAAATAAATAAGTAATGCAACTTAAGATTTGTATAAATTATATAAATATAATAATATAAAACTTTGTCGGTACAATCTCTTTAATAGCATATTTATATATACTATAATATATATATATACCTCATCAAAAAATTAATATATATATATATATATATTCTAAAGGGGGAGGGTTCGGGTTGGGAATTAACATACCATCCCTGCTCCTCCCCAAACACAATACCCAAAAAATTCTCCGTACCCGTCCCTATACCCATTTTTTGTCATTCATATCTGACCCATTAGGGTTTAATCCCCTCAAAAACCCTTACCCGTGAGAAAAATTGCCATCCTTAAACCGAAACTACAATCTCGGGTAGATGGGTAAATGATAAAATAAGTAAAAAGGCTTGCTCCGGGTCCAAATTAATTACACAAATTTTGAGTCAAATTTTTGTGCCAAGGTGAGTTACTCTTGCTTGGCACTAACTTGTTGGCACGACCACAATGATACAACCTACTAATACAATTAAGTATTGTATTTGTTGATACCCTTGTATAATGATAAGTTTCCAAACAATTTTTTTTTCGGTTATTGCAACTTGCCAGTATTTGATTTTGATCTATAAAATGTTGTATAAACTCAAATCCACGAGTCACTAGTTTCCTTCTATTGTGATAGCTAAAATTTGTTATCATAGAAGGAATGTTGGGATCCTGGGAGATATGTGTTGTAATTTTCTTTTCTCCATAAGAAAAAAATAGACAACAATAAATTTGAAATGACAAGATCCAATACGAAGTTTCTCTTTGATTAAAAAAAAATGTTGTTAAACGAACCTTAAAATTAACTAAGTACAACCTAATATTTAAAATCAAAATGTAAAATTAACTAAGTACACTCTATATAACTACTAAAAATACACTTGGCACCCCCTAATACACTCTATCACACAACACCAAACTCATTCGAAAGCTGCCGAACACTATCATACCAACAATAAAACAGTAAATAATTCTTTTAATTTCTAATATTCCTTAATTACAAAAAACAAAATTTCATCGATTTTATATTTGTTTGGTCTAATTATCGATAGCATTAGTACTAACATGAACCCAGTTCAAGTCTCTAACACCATCATTGCGAACTAGGGTTAGTTCAGTCTGTAAATTGTAAGACACATGCCATGGATGCGTTGAAACAAGTGGTGATGCTAGTGGGCACTTTTGCCCTGGCCAAGGCTGGTTATAGCCCATGGGGAATGCTAGCAACCTTCCGTCTAACCTTTTTTTTTTGACATTCTCCATTTTCTTTATGACATGTGTCAATTTCTTTACACTTAAAACAATGTCATTAATGCATCATACAAACGACTTTTTGTTTTCCAAATTTACCCTTATTAAATGTAGGCTTATTTGTTATAGTCTTGAAACTTGGTCAAATATCATTTGACCCCCCACAAAAGTTAAAGTGGCCCACTTAGGCATCTACAATGGACTCCCTAAACCACCTCCTTAGACAAATTTTAGGGAGGAATTGGAAAAATACATCTCCAACCACGCTCCCTATCCACCTCATAAAATAGGAGACCTCTGAAGCTCCTAAATACGAGGAGAGAGAAGGGATTCTGGTGAGCTTCTTATAATTTAATGTTGCTTTGTTTTATACATAATTTAAATTTTTAATTAATGCTAACTGTTTTTTATATTATTTTTAAAACAGATGGACCAATCATATTGAATTTAAAAATAACTATAGTATTTATGACTCCCTAAACTAGAGAGTATGATTGGAGTTCAAATTTTATAGAGAGCTCCTAAAATAACTTTTGTGTGTTTTTAGCTAAATTTTAACTAAAAAATAGAGAGCATGATTGTGGATGCTCTTAACCCCCTTGACCTTGATTTCGTGTTCCACTTTACCCCCATCGTTATCTCAATTAATAACTATGTCAGTTTTGATGATGTGGCAGTGCTATTTTAGTCTTTTTATTACAAGTGATGATGTGTCATGTGAATGGCCCACTTTTTTTGTTTAAATTAAATTAAATATAAAATAATTTAATTACTTGTTTAATTTAAAAATATATAAATAAAATTAGAAAATTTAATAAATAAAAATCTTTCTTTTCTATGCTTTAAAAATAAAATAAAATAAAATTAAAAAAAACCGTACCCAGATCAAGATTGTAGTAAATTAACAAAACAAATGAAAAACAAAAGAATAAAAGATTAAAAAAACAAAACAACAGAACTATAAAATAAAATAAAATAAAAACATTAAGAAAACAATGCAGCCCCACCCTTTGTCCAGCAACCACCATCTTCCTTATTGCACCACCCACACCAGCACACCCCCACACCCCACACCCCAGCCACCAAACCATCACCAAGCCAACCACACTCCCCGCCCCAATCATCTAAGCCCCGAGCCACAACCCACCAACCCAGCCACCGAACCATCACCCAAGCCATCCACACTCCCCGACCCCCAATCATCTGAAACCGACACCATACACCCAGCTTCCCCCTGAACTTCCTTGACCCCAATTGCCACTTCACCCCAAATCCCCACCCTAACGGAGAGAGAACCTCTGCCATTAAAAAAGTTATAAATTTTTTAGTTAGTCAATTCCCCTAATTCCTCTATAGGGGAATGACACCAATTGCAATGGATGCCAAATTCATGGTCATAATCTTTGGGGATTGGGTGGTTATGGCTGGTGAGGGGTGTGGGTGGATATGGTTGGTGGTGGGTTTGGGTGGTTATGGATGATGGTGCGGTGTTTTGTTGCAAAGAGGAGAAAGGAGAAAGGATGAGGCCATTTTTGGGGATAGGGATCTTTGGCGAGAGTTGGATCCGGGTAGGTTTTTTTTTTCTTTTTATTATTTTATTTTAAAGAATAGAGAAGCAATATTTTTATTTATTAATTTTCCCATTTTTTATATATAAATTTTTAATTAAACAAGTAATTACATTTGGTAAAAAGACTAAAATAGTCCTGCCACGTCATCAAAACTAACATAGTTATAAATTGAGATAACGATGGAGGTAAAGTGGAACACGAAATCACTGTCAAGGGGGTTAAGTGGGTCACTTTAACTTTGGGGGGTAAAGTGCGATTTGACCTAAATTTCAGAGGGTACTACAGTAAATAAGCCTTAAATGTATTTGCTTTTTTATTTTAATTTACAACAAGCTAGTCTTTTTTTTTACCACCTTATTAAAAAATATAAATAAAAAACATCAGTTTTTTTTTTGTTTTCTCTAGAGAAATGAAACTCTTATTTTCTCTTTGTTTCTATTGGTCCTTTCTTGAAAGGAAAAACATACATTATTTATATATATTTTTTAAAACATTTTTTTTTTTAAATGATGTTTTTTGTTATTTAATTTTTTTAACAAGGTGATAAAATAGTTACAAAATAAAAGGATAAATAAAGAAAACAAAAAAGCTAATACATTTGCATTAATGACATTGTTTTAAGTGTAAGGAAATAGACACATGTCATAAAGAAAAGGGAGAAGGTTCAAAAGAGAAGATTAGGCCATCTCCAGTCATAGGGCTAAATGTAGTCCATGGCTAAAAATTTAGTCCTTCAAAATATTAATTTTTTAAAGAATAGTGCAAGGCTAAAATTTTACATCTCCAGCCATGCAGGGCTATATTTTAGGATTCTTTATATTTTATTATTTTGCGAAGCATGGGACCCACAAAAAAGTGGATGGATTTCAATGTACAATATAAAAAACACATGCATATGGCCCACAAAAAATTTGGCCTAAGCCAAAGCTAGACTAAATGTGGCCCGATTGGAGGGCTAAACGGCCAAATGTGGCCAAAATTTTGTTTAACCTATGACTAGAGATGGGTTTTGCTTTATTTTAGGACTATATTTGAAATATAGTCCATGGTTGGAGATGGCCTTAGCGAGAAGTTTGTTAACATTCCCCATAGCCTAAAATTGTCGTTTCTATTGACGTGATTAGGCCTAGGCTAGCTGGAACCTTCTCAGGGTTCCACTTGAATCAACTCAGATAATAATGAGGAAATTTCCAATCAACAATTTACAAAGAATTAAGTAAACAATAAGGAGGGGAAGTAGTAAGTATAGCTAACCCAGATATTTTAATAAGTAAATAATGTCTCACATAACAGTAATATATGTCCTTAAGCAATGCATACATATATTATATATACCTTCCATAACTCATGGCAGCAAAGCTCAATTTTTCCCATAAAGCAGAAAATTCATAATTATAAACACCCTCTGGGTAAAAGGGAATGAACCAAAATAATCTCTGCTCTGTAGCCACTACACTAGTGGTGATAGAAGCTTAGTAGATTGCCAACTTTAAACAAACTGGATTAGCTCTTCCCCCAAAACCATAACATCTGTCAGAGGAAAAATCAAAATGTAGTTAGAAAATAAGAGGAAGAAACAACAATAATTGCATGATGAAAAAACTATAAAGTTGATGGATGTAAGCAAAACTAAAAGTATCAACCTGTCTGGCGGCATTCCTATTTCTGCGGCTTCTTCCAAAAGACTCCAATCTTCTTTAGCATGTTCCCATTTTTCTTCTTCAGTAAATCATCATCCATATCTTCAGAGTAAGGTGAGCCAAACTTCGCAGCAACATGATTATAGTTGCTGTCCAAAGATGCAGTTCTGTCCATGAGCTTGCCATTATTTCCGGCTGAAAGCATGGCTGCAGCTGCCTCAGCAGCTTTCCTCCATTGGTCAGACTGCACTTTTAGCCTTCTCAGTTCTGCCTCCATTTCTGCATTGGCTGCTTGAGCTGCCTCCAGCTGTTCAGCCACCCTTGCTACCCTCCTGTTGCTCTTATCTGCCTCCTCCATCACAATCCCAAGCTTCGTGAGAGCCTCCCGCTCTGCGCACCTTGATGCCTCTACTTCTGCCACTACCTCATTGTTTACTTTACTCTTGTCCATTTGGGTTTTGTTGATTTCCAATCTCAGCATTTCATTCTCTTCTGATATACTCTGTAGTTCTGTTTCCTTATCCATCAAATGAGCCTTCAAATCTGTAACATGCCCTTTTAGTTCTTTCAATCCCTTTTCCAGTTCATACTCTCTCCCACATGACAAGCTCTTCTCAAGTTTGGAATTCAGCCCCTCATTTTCCTCTGAAATGCATTGTAATTCAGTTTCCTTATCCATCAGGTGTGCCTTCAACTCTTCAATTTCAGCTTTGGTTTTCTTCAGTTCTGCCTCCAGTTCCCCCTCTCTCTGGCTAGAGGTAAATTTTATCCGCTCCACCAGTTCATTAGCACTTCTTAGCTGCACTGTGCTCTGAGTTTGTTCTTCATGGTATTTGGTCTCAGCGGTTTCAAGAGTAGATCTTAGCCGTTTTACTTCAGACTTCAAGGTGTGAATCTCTGCCTCAGTCTGGTTTGATTCCACAGTCTCTCGCTTTTCTCCAAATTCCTGCAGAAGGTTATGGTCACCAGTCTGATTTTGAGAAACATTGCCGCTTGCATTAATCAGGTCAGCTTTGAGTTTGCTAACAAGTTCTTCTAGTAAATTTATATGTGCCTTTGACTGATCTAACTCTGAGGCAATGGAGTTGTAAGATTCTGTTGATTTCATGCCATCTAACCTGAGTGCCTCCACTGTTGTTCTTGCAGATTCCAACTGCAGTAGGGTTTCACTAACCAGTGCTTGTGCGTGAGCTTCTGATTCCTTACTGTCCTTTAATTGGTTCTTCATGTTCTCCAAAAGAGAAAGTGTCTCTGCCAAGTTTCCTTTCAAGCTTTGGAGCTCTGCATTTGCTGATTCTGCATGCTTTGTCTGCTCAGCCTCAGATGAAACTAGCGATTCAAGCTGCACCTTAAGCCTCTCAATCTCATCAATGGCAGATACCAAGGCAGTTGAGTCAACTGAGTGCTGCTTCCGCACAGCCTCAAGCTCGACCTGCCATGCTCGATCTTTTTCTTGTGATATCTTGTGGAGCTTGATAACACGAGCTTCCTCAGAAAGAGAAAGCTCCGGAAGCTGCAGCTGGGATTCTTCGAGCTTTGAAGACAAGGCCAGTAATTGCTTCTTGGACTCCTCAGCATCTTGCTGAGCTTTTTCCTTGCATGATTCAGAAGATTGCAACTGGTCCTTTGTTTTTTTCAGATCTTCCTGGAGCTGAGAAATCTGAGATTCCAATTCAGATATTCTAATAGGCCCCTTCTTCTGAGTCAAGAATATAGATGAAGTTTTAAAACCTTTTCTACATCACATAACAAGTATACAATGTATGCAATACAAACATTTTTACCATCAAATCTCACAGCTGTGACACATGAGGAAAAAGGTACCCAAGTAAGGATGGCATTTGAGCAAAGACAAGATGAAGAAAGACCTTTTATAACATGATCAAGAACTGAGCTAACAAAAACCACGAACACATATTAATTGTAAAGGTAAGAATAACTGAAGAAACATATTTAATGTTACATGTACTGTAATGGGCCTGCATTTATAGATTAGGCAGAACAGGGTTTTCTCTTGAGAAATGAGAAGCTTCTCTGCCGCCTCTACAACCAAAATGTTCCTTTTATATCGTCATAATTTATGCTGGCTTATGACACTCAAAATGAATAAAGAAGAAACAAAGGCATCCAGCTTCAATATTTTTAAAAAGAGAGGAAAAAAGTTATGCAAGAAAACTATGATGCCTAAAAATATGTTGCTATTTCTCATAAAGTTATAAGAAAGAGAAAAACATCCAACCAGAAAGCAAATTAATATAATTATGTCTATTCAAAGTCCAAACAGGTTCTCTTGCAACTAAGCATTTATGAAGCTTCTAGCACATATAAAGTATAAAACCCCGGGTTTAGACTATCCTTACAGTACACTCCAGTGGTTATACAGCACTCTATATATTGTGAAACAGAAGGGTCCATGGAATCCGTTCAAAAGTACCTCAGGCAATGGACTTCTAGGTGATCTCCGCTCATTCACTTTTGGGCTTCTGTCTTTAGATATTCTTCTAGCTTGACTTGAAGTAGATGCAGAATCAGTCTCCAATGCAGTTGGCCTGAGTTGGCGAGCAACTCGAGGGGAGACCCTTTGAGGTGGAGAAACCCTTTGAGGCACTTCAGAGGAGCCACTCCTGATAGAAAATTAATAAATGAGTCAAATGAAGATCAGGTCAACTATCACAAGGTTCTGGGAATTCAAAAGGAATTCAAAATAATAACTTTCAGATTCAGCAACGATGAACTAGAGCTTTAAATCATGAAAAACACAGGTTATGTACATTGCAAGATTTTATCCAAGATTACTGACATTTGACTTATATCCTACAGTGGCTAGTGGATAAATGGACTGGCCCATTGTGCAAACCTTGGCAACATATTTAGAACTTAGGAGCAAGTCTACCAAAATATTTAATGGAGGATAAAATAATAAAATGAGTAAAGTTGATACAATATTAAGAGGGATGCCATACTTACTGGAAAGAAACAACTTTCCCCATATGGAACGTTTTGTGGGGCACTGTTTGCCGATTTACATTATAACTAAGATCCATATTCCGTGCAACTAATATAATTCCACTTGACATGAAGAAGTTGGTTGCTTAAAACAATTTACCAACATTTACAATATTCATATCACAAAACAATTTTATTCAGTTTTTATCCACTCTCAAACAAATGACCTAAAAAAATTTCGAACTTTTGAGAATCATAATTGTTGCAAGTCCACATATGCCAATCAGCTGCAGTAATGGAAAGATCCCACACAAACAGAAAGTAGTATACGCATTGACACAAAGAAAACCACCAAGCAAATGTTTCCTGCAATGACCTTCAGTAATAAAAATATCCCACAGAAAATTACAAACAAATGTAACACAGTGATATAATCCTTTTCTAAGTCCTCAATCTAATGTGCGCATGTGATTATGCAACTAAAGTCACTTAATTGGTTCATGGGGCCCGTTACGTTCCTTTGATAGCTGCACTGGGTCCTGAGGGCAGCAGTATAGCTGCCAAGAGGCACCAGCTTAACCTCAAAGGCAGAGGAGACGAAAACTTGCTAAATCTTTATTTTGATGCTGATATGATAGATAGATATTGCTACCAAGGCCCTTACCACAGAACGGGTCCACTACTATCAGCAGTGGAAGTGCAACAAATTGATTGGTAAACGGAAATGGAATACATGATACAAGTATGGTGTTCCACATACGTAGGACAAACTCAAAACCAGACGTCAAGAGTTGAGTTTATAAAAATTAAAGGAGAGGCTGCTATGATCAGCGATAAAGAAATATAAATGCATACAAAAGAGCTAACAACAACGTCAATTTCTCGCAGCATCAGTGAGCACTTCTGGAAATGTGTCCTTCACCATTATTAATTTCATTAGATTACACTGCAATAACGAAAAGTATACAGCAGTACCTGTTGCCTTAAAAAAACAAAACAACCCCTCATACGAACAAGCAACACACCAACAAGCTCCTCGGAGGAGAAGATGCCAATCATAAAAAAGAGCAAGTGAAGTTACCTTGCTTTTGGGGTCTGCATATTCAACTGCCCTTTTCTAGGAACAAAGGTGAGAATGAGATTGAACTAATTTAAGCGTCACAACTTGAGTGCCCGCGACCCACAAGACCTGAAACAGTTGAGATAAAATCACAAGGGTATCCAATGTTTTAATGTAAAGAAATAAATGGGTTCATGAAGGACATGTGCTCCTTATCATCACACGGGAATCCATTATGGCAAAAAGATGTGCCAAACATAAATTCAACCAACTATTTTGTTCCAAACCGAAAGATCAAAAATAGCATCGCAACAAACCAATTTAATGCTTGATACCAGTGTCCCACAGGTCTAAACCATGATCAAGACCCATCATTGCAATCGCAGCTAACCCACCAAATTACAGAAATACCCCTTATCCTAACAAGGAACATGGGCAGCTAATTGGTTTCCCAAACGAGGGCAGTTTCGTATTAGGGAGAAAAAGTTCCCTCCACCAATTCTGCCGTGAAATGAGGGCACTAGTTTGAAAATGGAAGAAATCAAAATGGTTTTCTCAAAACTATTCAAAGCTTTTTGGTAATGTATTATGTGAGTTAAACCCCTCCACTAATCAGCGTACACTATTTTCTCGGAAGGGTATCATTATTTTCCCTAGAAACAAACAAACAGAAACAGATCTAGAGACAACATGAACCCGAAAGAGATAAAATAAAATAAACCATGGAATCAGAATCCGCAGAATAAAGCAGGTAATGTGGCTGAAGAAATTGAAACAACGGCCTCTTTGAAAGAGGGAAAGGGAAAGTAGATTGTATGGGGCAACTTTTTGAGATTCGATTTTGCTTTTCAAAGTCTGCAAAAGACAAAAAGCCTGCAAATGCTGAAGCTCTTCAGCCAGAAAAGAAGAGCTGCAATGTATTGTATCACTTAGCAGAGGAGCTTCTTTTTATATACTCAGATTTCAGCCAAAAAGAAGTTCAAAAGAAACATCATTACCTTTGAGACTACAAAGAAAAAAGTTTTTAAAAACCAGTGTAAAAGATGGAAATAAACCAAAAACGGAACTGACCCTGTTTGGTTGCCAAGAAAATGTGGGAAAACAAAGGGAAAGGAAACCCATTGGGGCATCAGAAGCAAAATGCTTGAAAATGCATGGTAATGGGATAATGCTGTTCTGTTTCCTCTGTTTTCCCACATTTTCGCAGCAGACAGCCGAGAGCAGATTATTTGAGAAAGTTCACAGAAAATTACAAAATAAAAACAAAAAACAGACACATAGAGAAATGGGTCAAACCTTACTTGGTGAGCTTGTGGGAGATAATGAAGTATATTGCAAATGCAAGAAGCAGAGTATGAGGACTGTTCTTCGTCTTCTTCTAATTTTTGTTGCAGTTTTCGAGGCGCTCTCCCCAGTCTCTGTCTATATATGACAAAGGCTTTGCTTTGTTTGTTCAAAAACTTTTTGGAGAGTGGGGGAATGGACTGTTGGAGGTGGAGCGGAGAGGCCTGTACGCAGAGAAAACAGGGGAGGACTGTTTTGTCGTATATTGAGGAAGGATCATAAAACTGAATTTAATTCGACTTTTACGTCCGTATTCGATATTATTTTGTAATTTGAAGCATGCCATCCTATCCTACTAGCATCCAACTTAAGTACACCAGAAAATCAGGCTTAGATTTCTTCTTCTTTTTTTCGGTGAAAAGAGCAATTTTTATTTGAGAAATCCAATACTCAAGTCTTTGGCCATTTTTTCATACCAAAATGCACATGTTAAATTAATATGTATTGGATGCGTGATATGTGAGTTTTTTTACATGCAAAATAAATTACAATCGTAAAACGTGACAAATTAAGGTCAAGATAAGATAATTTTTTATGTATTAAATTGAGTCATTTCATATTGTTATGGGGTCAAAATTTGGTACTCAAGAGGGTCTATATAAGGAGTAATTTTTGGGTGTTACCACGCGTGGTTGGTGTCATTCACTGGTGTATGACGTGTGGAATGTTTCCAACGCATCGCCATGTGTCATAAAAATAATGCAATAAATTAGAAAGTAATTCCAAATGTCCTAGGTCGATTGGATGACACCAAGTAAATGTGGTGTCAGACATTTAAAAATTTCTCCTATATAAGTTGCAAAGGAGTGTATTTTCTAGGATGGTCTCTTTTTGAGTTGTTTAACACTGTTATTGGCTTATTCAAATTGAAGGTGATTTTAAACTTAAGCCATTGATAAACGTTACATGGAGCTTCTCGAAGCCTTGGAGACTTTTGCAAATTTTTTAAGTTATAAATCTTCTCATTCCTCAAATGTAACATGTTGAATTAACAAATTTATGGGGAAAGCCAATCTCTCCCTGTTGACGTTGCCAAATTCTCTGACTCTATTCGCTTCCGTATAAATTTGGTGTTGGCACTGTGACACTTTTTTCTGGCATGATAATTGTTAATTGGCACTCATAGGGGCCTTTAGGCCATCTCCAACCTATGGGGCCAGACTCAAAATATACCAAATTTTAACCTCAAAACACTCCCAATCCATAAAAATGAAGGGGTCAAAATTTTGGAAAACTCAAAGTTGAGACCAAATAGCAGTCCAGGTATTGCCTGGACTGAAAAATTTGGTGTCGCGAGAATTTGGTGGGCCCCGCGACACTGATGGCTGTTGTGTTGGGTTAGCTCTCAAGGCCACGTGGCGTGTTCTGGTTCCAACGACAACAATTCACAAAATAGAAAATTAGGTAAAGGTCAATAAAAGTGAAAATATTTAGGAAAAAGTCAAAGCACAAGGCAAAATCCAATCCCACATTTTGCCTTGTGCTTTGACATTTTCCTAAATATTTTCACTTTCATTGACCTTTAGTAAACTGCCCCTTCACAAAACCAATTCCTAATATTACAGTGGGCCCCGAGAGATGAAGAAAAGTGTGTTTTTTTATAATCTAATATTACAGTGGGTCCAGCGAGATGAAGAAAAGTGTGTGTTTTTTTTATATTGTGTGTTTTCTTTTGGAATAAAATTATATTTGTGGAATTTCAATTTTTTTAGGTCAAATTGTTCAACAAATTAAATTATGAAGTTATTTGAAAAGATTAGATGAAGAAAAGTTTTTAATAAACAAAAATTAGACTTAAACAATTTAATAAAGTTGCGGACTTAAAATTTGAGTCTAGAGGGTTTGGAGAAAAAACGATTTGAGTTGAACAAAACCCAAATAGTTACTTTTTGGAGGGAAAAAATTTGGGTTTAGCCCATCATAGATTAGAGAATGCCTTAGCTCTCCTAGTGTGGCTTAACAAGAAAGAAAGGTCAGGCTCCTGGTTGGTCTTGGGCTCCCTTATCTGTTGTTGGGCCTTTGAGCCTTATTTGCTTTGTGGGGCTTATTGACCTTTTTATTACTTGGGCACCCAAATCCAATCAAATATGTATTGGATTGTGGATAGGGCTAACAATGAGTCGTGTCGTGTTAAGAATGCTCAATCCAAACTCGACCTGTTTAATAAACGTGTCCTTTATGGGTTGATCCGCTAATTTTCAATGTGAGTTTCGGGTTATGTCGAGTTGACCAGCTAAGTGGTAGCAAATAAAAAACAAACAAAAAATCTTATTTTTGATAATTTAATCAATTAATTGCATTTTTTTCTTTTTTTTAATATAAAATAGTTATTGCATTTTGTGTCTCTCTATGCATGAAAATTGAGAAAGAAAAATAAAAGAAATGAAGAAAATGAAGAAGAAAAAAAGAAATGGGTTGGCGGGTTACATATGTATTTTAGCTGGTTAGCGAGTTGACCTATTTAATAATCTGGTTATATAGGTATTTTAGTGGGTTGACCCGAATCCCACTAGTTTATAAATGGGTCAGTGGCGGGTTGACCCGCTAATTTTTTGTGCTGGTTTTGAGTCGTGTCGGAAATTGCCACCCCTAATTGTGGATTGTTTGAGAGCATCCACAATCATGGTCTATATTTTTTAGTTAAATTTTAGCTAAAAAGATATAAAAGTTATTTTAGGAGCTCTCTATAAAATTTAAACTTCAATCGTGCTCTCTAGTTTATGGAGTATTAATGTTATAAGTCTTTTTTAATTGGTCAATCTCTATTAAAAAATAATATAAAAAATAGTTAGCATTAATTAAAGGTTTGAAATACTCATTAAATTATAGAGAGCCACTAGGAGTCCTTTCTCTCTCCTCATATTTAGGAGTTTCTAGAGGTCTCCTTATTTTAGGAGGTGAATATGGAGCATGGTTGAAGTTGTATTTTACCAATTCCTCCCTAAAATTTGTCTAAGGAGGTGGTTTAGGGAGCCTATTGTGGATACTCTGATCCAATTTAATATGACATGGTTTAAGATCCGATCCAATTGATGTTGAGTTATTGGATTAGATAATCGGATTTAATGATAAGAAAAAAATATTTAAATACGAAACAATTATTGTAAAATTAATGCAATCAAACATTTTAATATATGGCACATTCCCTCCCCCTTAAAGTACACCTGAGTTTGGTTCACATATGAGATAATCTTGTGGCAACTCCATATATTACTCCCCCTCCCTAGAATGACCACACAAAAAAACATTTTAATAGATGCAAATGTAAAATAAAAATTTAACTAAAGAAAATTGTTTTAGTTCTCTAATACATTAAACAGAGTTCCCTAAAATGACTTTATCACATTTTATTCAACTTCAAATGCCTAAAAAGGAAAAAAAGGTATGATACAATTGGAATGGATTCAATTGAATTCTCGCAAGAAAATTCATCGTCCTATCCAATCATATCAGTTTTAAATTTTAGAAATTTAATTCACCAAACTATCGAATTTAGAAATTGTCAAATTTCACTAGAAAAAGAAAATATAAGGGCTAGTTTGGCATTCTTTGTGCTTTTAAAAAAAAATTGCTTCTGGCATCTTGAAAATAATGTTGTGAAAAAAGCATTTAGGCGTTTGGTAAACTATTTTTGAAAAAGCTTTGTGAGTAGTCGAAGTGTTTGGTAAATTTTTATCGAAGTGCTTTTAGTGTGTATATTGACAAAAAAGGGCCATAATGATGAAAGCTGTTTGTTATTTTCTTCATTCTTTTTCTACTTTTAAAAAAAGAAAACCAACTTCACTACATAAATTTTTTCTTTTTTAATTCACACTTTTTTTCAAAAACTTTAATCTATAATTCGCACACATATTTTACCATAAATTATAAATTACTATTGTAACAAAAGTAGTTCTAAATATTGTTATATTAATAATAATAATGTCTTTTGAGGGCTTCGGACATAACAAATATACATAAATTGTTCAATTTTAAAATGCCCCAGTACATCACTACAATATAAAAGAAGCTAATTAGATGCATTCATTAAACTTGTAGCAATGCTATTTCTCAATGCATTCATTAGCTTCTTTTTTTTTTGTTTCCAATGGTTCTCTACAACGATTTTAACTAAATAAACAACCATAAGCTTTGTGAACAATAAATTCGAGGTCCAAATACGCTAATGCCCACACCATATATATATACTCAAAATTGTTTATTTCATAAAACTTGAAGATTCAATAGTAATTACACGGTTTACCAATCTTGATTCCAACTATATCCATACAAAATACCATATCCATAGAATTAAACTATAATTATAAATAGAGGAGCTACATGTGATTGATCATAAATGCGCCCATTCGATCCGAATTTCATCAATTTGTTCTTGTGTGCATGAGTTAGCTCTTCTTGCATTACGCAAAATCAAGATTAAAAAAACAAGTATTGATCTATAATTTGAAATCGTAACATATCAAAGCTCAAAACAATACAAAGTAACCCTCTTTCTTCCACATGTTTTGAAGTTGAAATTGAAAACTAAGTAGATATATAGACATATAGAAGCAAAAGCAGTCGAGAGAGAGAGAGGCAAAGGCCACGGACAATCGTGACACATATGAAGGAATAGTTTATATTTTTAGGTACAAAATTTGAAGCATGGATGAAGCACTCCCCATTGGTTCTCATTTCAAAGGTACAAACTTTGAACAAAGAATAAAAACCCATCCATCACTTACCCTTGTAAGCCAAAACCCGAAACCAATGAATAAATAAACACTAATTTTACGCCTTCAGAAGGGGTGGAAAAATGTTGCTAGTCTCAATTTCAAAGTGTAAGAACAAGCCCTTGGCTCTAAAAGCCTCTGAGAGGGGGTGAAGTAGGCTATATGGTAATAACCTACCTTTTTTAAATTTTAAGCCCGGTAAGAATTAATAAGCGGAAACATAAACATATGCACAACCATGGTGTTTAATTACTTAGCATATCACGGTGAGTAAATGGAAGCAGCGCATGAAGCGGATTGATACAAATGACACCACGTATTGATACGGGAGACACCACGTATTGATATAGGAAACACCACGTATTGATACAAAAAGAAACCCTTGTGGTTTTGGATCAATACGATGAAACTCGTATTGATCCACATTAGCGTGCGACCCCGGCTCGGTGAATGAAGTTTCATATCTAAGTTCTCATAACCACGGTCAATATGAGTTGCCTTAATTTCTATATAAATTGAAAATATTTTTAAAAAATAGAACAATTTGCCCGGATAATTTACAATTAAATAGCCAAATATTTTAACCCTAAATCATATTAGGGATATAGAAATTGATTCTTCAAAAATTATGAAAATAATCCTATGCAGAATGACGGTTGTTACCTGTGGAATGGAGGCTCTCATGGAGTCGGCCCGGCCAAGAGAGATTGAGCAAGCCGGCGAAGAGATAGAGCGAGCTAGAGAGAGATAACAAGAAAAGAGGGCGCCAGGCAAGAGAGCCATCGAGAGAGAGTCGTCGAGAGGAAGATGGCGTCGATGGCGGTTGGTGATGATGATGCGAAAGAAGGCGATGGCGTCGGTGAAACTCATCACTCTCTCCCTCTCACCCACTCGGTTTCGAACAAAGCGAAGAAGGAGCAGAAGTATCGCTCGATGTATTGGTGGAGGACAAAGAAATGTCATTTTGAAAAATAAGTGAGGATATTATGGGAAATCAAAAATCATTAAACCACCTAGGTTAAATTTTTTTTTAAGCGACTTTTAGAAGGCGGGTTGTGAGGAGCTTTTAAAAAACAAGGGTCATTGACATCAACTTTTTAAAAGCCCAATTTCTCATGTTTACCAAACACCCAAATTACCATAACTTTTTATTAAAGCTGCTTTTTTAAAATTTAAGCAACCCCAAACGCCACCTAAATCCCCTTTCTTTCACTGATAAATATATAGATAAGTTTGACCAAAACGTTAGAGAGCGGGGCGGCTATAACGTTCATTCTTTTGCATGTTCCAATTTCCAATTTTCCAATTGTTTTAATTTTTTAATATTTATTGACCAAAAAAATAATTTAATATTCTAGTTCGTAATCATATGACATCACCTTCTTTTCAGCTACTTGCTGTGTACGTTACCTTACATTGCCTGGCAATTGGCATCATCACATCACGCTGACATTTGCCAAAAAAAAAAAACATTTTCAGCCTAAAATATTAGCCATTAAGTTTTAGTGTTAAAATGTATCTTCAATCGGCATGCAGATAATGATGCTATCTTGTGCTGGGATCCTCTAGTCTCTCTCACGGTGTGCTTGCCATTTCTTTGGGTAGGTGTTTACACTTGACGTTAAGAGATTTCGGGATATTTAGGATCACATGACCTCATATGCAGGAGTAACTTCTCTTAACCACTTAAGCTTCAAACTCATAACGACATCGTAATTTTTGTTGTAGTTAACTTGATGTTGTTCAAGGTAAAGTTTATCAATTTTAAGGATATTTTATTACAATGTCACAAAGAATCACACACTTAAGATCTATGATTTGAAAGTGATTAAGCAAATTAGAGGGAGAATAGAATTGAGCAATGAAGTATGATTTCAAAATAAGATGCGCGTGATTTCGGAGTAAGATGCTACAAGACAATTTGAGTTTCGCAATTGGAGATGTAGGATTTGACAGATATGGGACAGAGGAGAAGTAGAGTAGAATTGAGTCTGAATGAGTTTCTAAATTGTACATATATACCTACCGGTCATGCCATGTTTTCAAAATTGTAATTAACTCATATCATAGAACTTTGCTTTATGAAGAGTAAAAATCTAGTGGCCGTGGTACTTTTGAAAACCTAATCCAATCTCTATATGTCATAATTTTTGTTTGAGTCAAACGACATGAAGATTGCATTTATCCCCTTACGTAGAACGAACTCAATCTCTACATGTCATAGTTGATATACAGTGTTGTGGATAGTAAAAATAAAAATATCCATGGAATCAAAGCCCAATCTAGACCGTCCACGAATTTCGGGATCACATGGACAGACAAACACTTGTTCCATAATCTATAGAATATTATACACAAGCGAACTTTGAGCTTAATGCACACACATGCAATGCAATTAGACATGCCTAAAATATCTTAAATAGTCATTATTATGTATTTTGAATTTCTTAAGTTGAAGTCATTGTCAACACCAGAAAACCCAATTGAATAAACAAATTGCAGATCACTATCTTCACCAGGAACCGTATCTGGCCTGCCTACCAATATAGTCAATGCAGCGACAACCACTTTTGTAAGTATATTCAATTGCAAAGCAAGTAATGATTTTCCCATTTTGCCCCCATAGGCCACCTCTCTTTAAAGTAACAAGACAAATTCAAAACGTATGGGCAGTTATGTCACTTTGCAGGTTATGTCTGATATAGGCGCGTGGTAGTCTGTAATTGGTGGGAAATAACAAACAGTGCTATTTCCGTTTCACACCAGTTTTTTATATTTTTTTCTGCATTGCTTACACTCACCCTAAAAGTCACTCAAAACACCCAAAGACCCCGTTATAAAATCACACCTGCATCTCACTCAACACCTAATCAGAACTCCAACTTTAAGTGCAAAAAAAGCAGCAGCAGAAGGCAGAGGAAGAAGAAGAAGAAGAAGAAGCAAATCTTCAAATCTTCCAAGAAAAACAACAACCCAGAAAAGGAAAACAGAAACCAAGATCATGAGGTCCAGCAACCACTTGATTGGGGTACTAAATTTCATCACTTTCCTCCTCTCAATCCCAATCCTTGGAGGGGGCATATGGCTGAGCAGCAGAGCCAACAACACAGACTGCCTCAAGTTCCTCCAATGGCCGCTCATCGTCATCGGGGTCTCGATCATGGTGGTTTCCCTAGCTGGGTTTGCAGGAGCCTGCTACAGGAACACTTTCCTCATGTGGGTTTACCTGTTCGTCATGTTCTTCATCATAGCAGCCCTGATTGGGTTCATCATCTTTGCTTATGCTGTCACAGACAAAGGATCAGGGAGGTCTGTGACGAACAGGGCATATGTGGAATATTATCTAGGGGACTATTCTGGCTGGCTGGAGGAGCATGTAGCTGATAACAGCAACTGGAGAAAGATTGGCTCTTGTATTAGAGACTCCAAGGTTTGCCAGAAGATGGGAAGGACTATGAATGGTGTGCCTGAGACTGCTGACATGTTTTACAACAGAAAGCTCAGCTCTGTTCAGGTATGCAGTTAAATTTTGTGTTTTCATGTTTGTTTCATTTTATTTACATCATGGACTTTTTCTTTTGAACAACTTAATCTGATCACTTTTACTGCTTTAGTTGGTTTTTTTAAGGTTGAAGATGGTTAATTAAATAGGGTTTTCAATTAGGAATTTTTTTGGTTATTTTCATAGCAAGCTTTGCAGTATACTATACTCCAACTTCATAGCACATCATTTTCTATTTTTGTGTTTTAGACTTTAGAGCGCCGGGGGAAGAACCTGGCATCCGAGTTCACCCAATTTCTGTGAATTAGAATAGTTTAGAATATCGTAAAAATTAAGTTGAAGAAGATTAATTTGTGGTTGAGTGGTAGATCTGGTTTAAAGATTTGTTAGATTTTTTTTCATATTTGCTTAGGGAGACTATGGCACATGGGCACAGGCAATGTTGACAAGCATGTGTGGGGTTTGAGGGGTAGGAGCCCTCCATTATATTGTGCATCGTAATTTGTTTTGTTTATTTTTTTCTTGATAATTACGTTTAACCCCACCAACATACATCCAAATTACTCCCACTTGTACACTGTCCTTATATAATTATGTGATTTCTTATTTTATATATATATATAAAAAAAAAAAATTGTCATATTCACAAAAGAATTGTAGAAAAGTGATCAGTAATGTGTGTTAGAAATTTTGCTACACGTCATATCTCAAGTGCTATCTTTTCTTTTTCTTTTTTCTTTTTTCTTAAAAAACTATATATTGTGGCTGTATGGGCACTGATGTAATGGCACAATGGACCACAAGGAGCGGTGACCTAAATCGAGAAAGAGCTTTTTTTTTGGACGAAGAGAAACAGCTAATTCCAATAGTTATGTCTCATTTATGCTGTTGATAGAAATAGTGTTTTAAATTTTGGGAAGTGATGTTTACAAGACACCACCAAAAACCCCACATCATAAAAAACAGAAATCCTTACTTATTACAAAACTTGTCATGAAATTTTATTTTTATTTTTGTTCTAAACTATAAGAAGAGAGGTGTCACGGACTAGCGTCAAGACTTTTTTTACTGGACTATATCTCGTTGACCGCTGTTAAATTTTTAAAACTTTCCTTCGCAGTTAAGAAAAGAAATATCATTAGATCAAAATGTCATTGGTGAACTCGTCGACAAAGCTAGCTCTTAGATTGCCTGTCTTTTTAATATATCTTTATTCAGAAAGAATGTTCTGTTTTGGGATCATTGGATTGGATGGTGGTGGCCATTTCTGCTTTACCGTAACTGAATTTCTTTTAGGTGGTATATCCCTTTCTCATTTTTGTCTGCTTTCCGTGTTAGAGATAGGAAAGTAATGATCATAGAGGCTTGGAACAAACTTGGAATTCCTGCCCACATCTTTTTTGGGTTCATTTTCTTATTTGTATTTTTCTTTGTCGGCAAGTCTAACATTATTGCTGTAAAGAACAAAAAGTCCAAATTATAGGAGTAACACGTTGGACCATCCAATTTAAAATTACATGGCAAAGAAAAACTAATTTTCTATGAAATAAATAAATATAATTTTTTATATATTATTTCACCAAGACACCTAATTTGTATTGATATTGGATTATCATTGAAGATTTAGTTTCACAAAACAATATTCACACTATAAATATTCAAAACAAGGCATTGGAAGCCTATAACTTTAGTTGGTGATGATTAGCCTCAAGTAGAAGATCATATATGTAACTAGAAGGTGGTGTAATTTATATATATATTTTTTTTGTGTGGCCAAAGTTAGAAAGGAGGGGGGATATCGAACTTGAGACCCTTAGTCTACAAGTTAGACTATTTTTCATTGGACCTCGTTGCCAAAGTGGTGTAATTAATCAATAGGATTAAATAAGTGACAAATTCTTTTGTTTTCAATTTCAAGCTTTTGGTCAGCATTTTCTTGTTTCTTTTCTTATATAATTCATGCTTATCCTATTTTTTAATGAACAAATTCATGCTTATCTTTTTGTTGCTCCAAAAGCTTAGGGTACCACCATTTGTGCTTACCGGTTAGCATTTATATCAGGAAGTAAGTTCAGCAATTTCTATAGATTGACAGAACTGAAGGAAAAGGGGGGCCTTAACTTGCCCACAAAGGGCAATATATTATTAGATGACCCCTGCAATTGGAGGGCCTACAAGTAAAATTATTTGACCACATTTTAATATTTTATGTGTGGCATATTAGGTATGGAAAGAGTCAAAAATAGATGCTTCTTTCATAAAAAGATATATATATATATATATATATATAAATTCTCTTATGCGGACGTCCGGGCGTTATTATTGTGCGGGTGCCATGTATTTGTATTGATATGATGACTAAAATACCAATTTTGTTTTCCCATTTGGTCCACAGTCTGGCTGCTGCAAGCCCCCGACAGAATGTGGCTATACTTATGTGAATGAGACGTCTTGGGAAACTGGAGGAGGTGTAACGGGAACCAATCCTGACTGCACAATGTGGAACAATGACCAACGGCAACTATGCTATTCCTGTAACTCTTGCAAAGCTGGTGTTCTGGCCAGCCTTAAGAAGAGCTGGAGGAAGGTCTCTGTTATCAACATTGTTGTATTAATCATCCTTGTTATCTTCTATGTGATTGGCTGTGCAGCATTCCGAAACAATCGTCGGATAGACAACGATGAACCCTACGGCGAGGCTCGGATGACAAAATCACAACCTAGTACTTTCCAACTCTAGTTACAATGGTAGAGAATCTGATACTTGGTAACTAAACTGTGTGAAAATTGTATCTTAAAGGTTTTGGGATTGCACTCGTAGGGCTTATTTGTATTAGACAAGTGAACATCATGACTTTGGCTTGATTTTTCGTAAGTTGGCTGTATATGTGAATTATCGGCACTGTATTTTCTCTCTCTATTAATCATCTACTTGAGAGAAAAAAAAAAATGTCATTTTGCATCGAGACAATAGATTTCATGTTAAAATTGCACGGCAGACACTGAAAATGCAGAAAATCAACTCTGGATTAAAAATTCCCTAGATATGAAACAGAGTCATTTAACCTGCAACATGCCCGTAGAATTTGTAAATGAGAAATAGGATTCTATACTATCACTGAGCTAGTTCCACTTTCAACTACTGTGATACTTGTGATTCCACATCAACTGTTGTATCATCCTTGCGGCCTTGTCCTGGAACCCATCTTGAAATTGTGCGCTCGTCAACCGTGTAGCTCTCCAAGCATGACGGGGAGGCAGCATCACGGCCATTTTTACTAATACTAAGAACTAGCAATGTCTTTACAACACCTAAACAAAGCCTTAAGGTGCCATGAATATCAGACCACACCCTCAATCGCCCATTTGCGTCACCATCTCCTTCTGATGACACAAGCACAGCATAATCAGAATGGACCAAATTCGGATGGTGACGGTAGGCAACAAAGTCCGCGCCATATTTAAATCCGGGCCTTACAACCCAATTTTTCACTCGAAGATGAGAATAAGCCTTGTAAAAATCAGGGAAAGCTGCTTTTTTGGATTTCATGTACTGCCAGAGCTCTTGATCATCCTTTGGGCGTTTATCTGCACCCACTATCTTGATGCATTTGAGAGAATGGCATAGGAAAAATGCCTCTTCCATATCCAACTGAAACCACTGCTTATCCTTCTCGGCGTTAATAACACGGTCACCAAAGTAGGCACGGCCAAGGAGACGAGCTTGTTCTTCTTCCGCAGCAAGAAGTACACTACACCCACACAAGATTCCTCGAGCATCTGATTGGATTAGAGAAGACTGAAGCTGCAATACTATCTTTGACATGGGATCTGCAAGAGCTTTAGCTTCTGCGCCTTTCGCTTTCCATTTACGCTCCATTGAATCCTACAACAAGATCAAACAGTTTGAAATTAGAATGTATAACAGAAACTACTGTAACAAAAGAAACCAGAGGATATTTCCTTTTGTTTTCCTCCTCAAGTATATATGTTTTAGGAAATATTGAAGACCTCCAGAGGATATCCAGAATCAATTTACAAGTAATGCTCAATGCACCAAACAATCAAAGAATCACCCCAAATATCAACCTACAAAACAGGGATGCCGTGTTTTTGGATTGAACTCATGAATAATACCAATTTACCAAATATTATTGAAAAAAAACATAAATGAAAAGAAACTAAGACAGAGACTGAGATAGAGCCAGACTAGCTCTTAGAAGTAGCAATTTTTGGAGTAGTGTTTGCCCCTCAGCACAAAGAAGAACAAATAATCTTCTAAATTTAAGCCCCAAAATTAGAAGCTAAACAATAAGAGGAAATTAGGTATTTGTGTAAAATCAGAAAGTAGACATGAATTCAATCCCTAAATCCCCAATTCCTGAATCAGTACATTAGAATGTAGAAACAGAATGAGAAGTTAGATAGAAGAGTAGAAGAAGAACCGTTTGTGCAGATGTGGAGCGCCTGCAAGCCTGCAAGGTAAGACGGAGGAGTGACTCAGGAGGCTGATGGAATGGAACCGTTTTAAACGCACCCGTTTTGCCGCTTTGGATTTCCCAAAGTTACGGAGAGAGATTTTGCAACAGAGGAAAAGAAGGAGTTCAATTCTCCTGTTACCATTTTCCCTTTCTATCTCTCTCTCTTTCTCCCCCTTGTTTGAAAGAGAGAGGGAGATCCAGCGGGAAGCAGAGAAATCAAGGGAGATAGAAGTGGGGAAAGAGGTGAAAAAGGAGTAAGACAGAAAGAGAAAAGGAGGCTTTGCCGGCGGCGAGAAGGAGAGGGGATTACCGGCGGCTGGTTGGGGTGGCTGACGAGATTAGGTAGGTGGGAGTTTTGGTGGCCGGCTGATTTGGGGTTGCTGTGGGAGTTCGCTGTTGGGTCGTTTTTTCTTCTTCAATTATTAGTTTTTATTTATTTAACAATAAATTTTTTGGCAAAAATTTATTTAACAATTTAATTAGAAGCTACCACGCTTAACTCTGGGTTAAGTGGAAGGACATATGTTAAAAAGTTAGATAGATGACATGATGGGTACATGAAAAATAATAACACAAGAATTGAACTAGATGAATGGGCACGGTCCAATTTGGTCTGGTTTTCCTCTCGAATTGAAACCAAAATTGGAACTTACACATGGTCCAATCATGTTTAATTTTTTATAAAAAATGCAAAAATTGAACCAAATCAAGCATATGCTGTCCTATTTAGTTCGGCTCGGTTCTCTGTTTGAAAATATAAAAATATAAAGATGTGAAGAAGAGAGAAATAAAATGTATACAAAAATAGGCAGAAGAGAAAAATATGTACAATGAATAACAATAAGAGAGAAAGAGGTAGAAGACAGAAAGAGGTGAAACATGAATAGAAATAGAAAGAAAGGCCCTAGAAAGAAATATGTGGAAAAAAGAGAAAGACGGAAGCACACAATAACGGATATGGTTCACTGAAAAGAAAAAGAAATTTGACAAGAGTAGTTATTTAGTTGGTGTAAATTGGAACTAAGACATTGGGGTATTAATTGGGCTAAAATGAAGTTGATAGTTTTTATCAGTGGATGCCAAGAGGTCTAGAATAGAGCGACGAGGTCTTCAAAGAATTGACAAGTTCTAAGTTTTGAGCTCATCGCTATAGGCTGACTATATGTAGCCAAGCTGCTTTGGTTAACTCGCTTCAAAAGTCATAAAAATGTAAGGCTTAATTATCGACGTGCCCTTTGTGCTTTACCGAAAATCTTACTTTGCCCCTACAATTCAAACTAAGTCATTATGCACCTTGTACTTTAGTTTTGCGTCCCCATTCCCCTATTATGTTAATGTAGTCACTAAGATTGTTAACTTGATGACATGGCAAGGGCTTTTTAGTAATTTTCGTATTTAAAACTCAAATAAAATATTAAATATTCAAAAATAAATCAAAAACAAAATCCAGCATCCCTCTTCCCCTTCTCCCCAACCACCTGCTGCATCCACCTTTCTCCTATCCACCTCTCCACCTTTGCTGTAACATCCAGTCCCGAAATTTAATTTAATTTTCAAAATTCAAATGTGAAAAGACGATTTTACCTTTAGGGTTTCTTAGTGGTTTAATGTTGACTTTTTGTTTGGGAAATTAAGTTGCACGGTTGCGTTGAGCTCGTCGAACGAGTCCGTAGACAAGCAGCACGCTCAATTCTGAGTTGTAACGAAGGAGAAAATGTCTGAAAGCAGAAAGGACATATCGGGAATTACTGAAATTGTTCAAAAACTCTTAAATACCTAGCTCTCTCTCTCTCTCTCTCTCTCTCTCTCTCTCTCTCTCTCTCTCTCTCTCTCTCTCTCTCTCTCTCTCTCTCTCTCTCTCTCTCTCTCTCTGTGGCATGGCACGCGCGTGGACCCTCATCTCTCTCTCTCCCCAATCGCTCTTCCTCTATCTCTGCTCGCAGCGCCTATGCTGCTTTGCCGGTACCATCTAGTGATGACCGAAGGTGGGATTGATCGGAAAATGACCGGCCAGGGATGGCGAACCCATTTGGGCTGAAGCCCAGCCATAACAACCCTCCCTTGCGGCACTGGGAGATTACTTCGAGAGTTTTATGAGTTTTCCGACGAGTTTTCGGCCATTCCGGTTGCCAATTCCATCGATCAAGGTATGAAACTTCATCCTCTCAACGTGTTCTTACTGATGGTATACATAATTGGATCAATTTTGGAGTTTGATAGTTTGATCTAAATACCCAATTTTGGCAGACAGTTTCTTTGATTTTCCGGCCACTTCCCGACCAAATTGGAGGTCCGCACATGTATGAAAAATGCTCCCCTAGTTGTGCTTGATCCATTGGTATATGTGTTATAATATATATTACACAATTTGAATAAATTATATTAAAATATGATATTGTGGCCAAACTTTTCAATTGTAATTTGTCAAAAGTTTGCGGAATAAAATACGTACGTAGGGATGTTAAATATCTCACAATTATATACATTTCAGTTTTGTTTTTAGCATGTTAGTTTGTTGCCATCTTGTGGTATTTTAGATTTCTTTTTGATATCTTTGATTGTAACATTGAAGTTTATCTAATGAAGATTCTCTTTGATAAAAAAACATGTGGCTATCTCTAGTACTAAACAAAATCTTATACCCAAACTCCAAATTCCTGGTTGTATTAGAATTCTTAGTTAATAGGTTGATTTTCTTTCCTAAACTTTTGTTGTTTGTATTTCTTTCCTATCAAACATGCATATTGAATTGTGAGGTATAACATCGGAAGTGATCAAAGAAGAGATTGAGCAACGGCCGCAAGAGCAAATTGGCCAAACTACAAATTTGGACCTATGCCCTGTTGTTTCGAAGAGAACAGCGTTATGGCGTTATGAGTCAAACTCACTGCTTTGTGATGATTTATGGGCTTTTTTGGGCGTTTGACGTCATTTACTAGCCCAAAATAACATTTTAGTTTTGAGAATTTTTGTAATTTTCGTTTTTAATTCTTTTTTGGATTCCTCAGGTTTCTAGGATTTGAGATAATATTCCAAATTAAGCTAAGAGTTTAGGTTCTTATCCCTATTTTCATTTTAATAAACTTTGTTCTTTTCTCAACTTTGGTGGATTCCAGGTTTTGGTTACCTAGGCTAATCATTTGATTGCCTTTCATATTATCACGTTGCGTCAAATTGAAACAATTCTATATATAGAATTTAAAGTGGACTAGTTATTATGTAGTTTCCACCATTTTTAATTTATAACACAAGTCTTTGCTTCTTCCTTCTTGTTTAAGTTTCGCCAAGGGGTCGTGACACTGCTACCAAAAGGAGTTATACAATAATATTGCAGTTATTAAATAGAGTTGTACAACTCTCAAATCTTGACGGGTCCGACTTTAGAAGATTAACAGAATCGCCACGATCATCATCAAAATTCATGAATATTAATGACATGTCCGACCTTGCATTGGTTGAAGTCCTCTGCTGCTTTCCTTTGAAATGCATTTGTTCAATGCAAGTGTCTCCAAAAGTTGGTACGTTCTCATCTATAATTCATATTTTGTTCAATGTCGATGTGAAAAGCAAAAACCCATTATACGTACCCTAATTTTCGTGATATGGGACAAGATTTCGATCCACATAAGGAGGATATCTTGTATTTAGAGTTGCATCAACACCTAGTCATGTACAACATTTGTACTAGAAACTTAAAAAAATGTTACATGATTTCTAAGTTATTTATTGTATTGTTTGATTCTAACCAACGGTGTAGAAATAATTTATGCCATTTATATTCAAATTAACAAATGAAATTTCTTACCTTAGTCATGTACAACATTAGCATATCAAAACCTCAACATATGTTCTTGTATTGTAACGGGAAAAATTAGTTTCCTTCAATATTTTATATATTTTTCTGCAATTATTTTGGTATAACAATAACCTTTATAGCAAAAAAGAGCAATCTTTGAATATTAATTATGACTAAAAACATATCTTTACGAATTCAGCGAGATGTGTATTCATTCTAATTCTAATAACTTGTGAATAGTCATGCCTCTCACACTCACACAAATACGCCCTACACCAACACACTTATCATCCTTATGACATTTTCTACATTTATAAAACTGTTCTTATTATTGATCATTGAAAATGAATCACCAGTTTCTTTCTTATATCTTGTCACGTAATTAAAGTTTTTTTTTTCTTTTTTCGTCAAAATGCCACGTAAAGTATGTTCACGACCAGTTCTGAGTTTTTGGAGGCTTGATGGGACATATTACAATACGGCCCTTCTGTATATATTCATAATTCTTTTTAGTTGTTGAATAATTCTGTAAATATTTCATTATACAACTTTTTCCTCTTTTGTCAAGACTGCTATAAGGGCACTTCCAGCGGTGCCCCCCGCCCGGGCAACAGGGGGCCCAAGCCCAACGGGCTTTTACAGCCTTGGCAGTTTATGGGTCCCATCAAACCAGGCTAGCTCAAAGGCAAGAACAGTCTGAGCTGTTGCTTGGGTTTGCTGACATCAGCGATGATGTCAGCAATGAAAAAAATTATAAAAATTATAAAAAACTAAAAATTTCAGAATTTTTAAAAATAAATACTTAGTCATATTCTTCACTTCCCACACTTCTAATAATTGTAATAGTATCATTTTCCTTAATATATTATATATGTATGAGCCAATTTTACTCATCGCTACATGCCAATTATACATGCAACAAAGCTATAAGTGCTACTAGCAACATTGATATGGTCCCCAACTTAGTCACCTACAAAGATGTGTGAGGTTTTATCACAAAAGGCCTCAATGTTATTAGGAGTGAAATCACTTATTATAAGTTGTAATTTATTTTGTTAAGTTTCCGATGTGGGACTTTCGTATTCTTCAACAGATTTGTCCTAGGCAGTGAGAAGGATGTGAGTTTTCTTGTTGCAGCCCAAGTTTTGATGGGATCTGACAAAGGCAGGGTCGCGGGTGAGAGAAGACCAAGATTTGCATACGCATTTGAAGCGCATGAGAGACTTGGAGGGTAGCTTTGGGAGAATCTTAAAGCATGTAATTTGGCTGGGGAGCTCTTGACCTGCAGCTGGCTCCATGTACTGATCTCTATGACACTTTGTTAGGATATCATATTAGCTTTCCTAAAAGTTATAAGTCTAAAAGTTGATAGTTTTGTAGGGGCAGGTGGTTGAGGGATGGGAAATCTAAAGTTTCATAGTTTTTATCAGAAGGAAGCCAACAGCTGCAAGACGGATTGAAGTGAAAGAGTCTTTGAAAAAAATGACAAGCTTTCAAGTTTGTGTCGAATTTCATGTGCATCTATATTAATTGAAGAATCTTAATATTCATATTACAAATTTAATTCAATAATTATGTTCCATATTACTCAGGGCAAGTAAAAAAAATTGTACCCAATAAAATCCTGGCGCCAGTTGAACCCGGATGGTCCATAATCCATATAAGTATTGCTACAGAGGATTTGGTAATCATAGAGAGAAAAACTATACAAACAAGTCACATGAGTTTTCCTATTCATCAATGTCCATTGGGGTTTTCTAGGTGATAGCTTATGTCAACATTATTCTAGTTAACCATGTAAGCATCATATTCATCAATCTAGTCAGTTATATTAGTTAAATTAGTTAAGTATCTGTTAAGACTTTGTTATACAATGTTTTGAGACTGGGTTAAGTCGGTTTTGACCAAATCTTAGGGTATTCACATTAGGAGTTCGATCTCTCACTTGTATAGTAAGTGTTCGTTTTAATCATTGATGAATAAAAAGCTCGTCTTGTTTTTCAAGCTCTCTGCAACTATTTCTTGACTTTGTTATCACTAGGTTCTGATTTTTCAACAAGAGGAAAGTTAGGGTAAATAAAAACCAAACTTTCTCTTGCTGAACAACTTGATAAAATGAGGCCTATATAGCCCCAAATAAAAAGACAAGTATAGAGCAATCAAGTAGAGGATGCTTTTACCCCAAGCATATCACAAGCGCATCTATATTTCAACCAATTAGTTTCCTCCAATATTTTATCTGTTTTTTCTGCAATTATTTTGGGATGACATTAAGTTTGTTGAGACATAAAACTTTATAGCAAAAGACCAATCTGTGAACTTGATTTGTCACAAATATATAGACCAATTATGACCAGAAACATATCTTTCGAGCAGAGATGTGCACAATATCATGTGAATAATCATGCCTTTCACACTCACACAAATACGCCCCACACCAACACCATTATCATCCTCATGACATTTTCTACTTCTTTTTTTAAAAGAAAAAAAATAACTGTTTTAGATAGGGAATTGTTGTATAGCTAATCGTTGAAAAGGAATCATCCGTTTCTTATATATTGTAACATAAAGTGTCGTTGCTTCACAAATTTGACACCCCAATATCTTCTTACTATTGAAAAATTAATGGGGAGTTCAACTTTATTTTACTCTCATGGCAGCAGCAATATCAAATTTCAGGGCCTTGTTGTCTTGCAACAATATGCAAGCACAACGCACCATGAAAAAACCCAATATGTTTTTCAAGGTAAGAGAAGCCACCAAAATAACTTCTATTTGCAAGTTCACCATTGAATTAAAGCTTGATGATGAAATAGGTCAGAAATGTCGAGATAAACTAAAATAAGGCCTAACTTTGTCTCTACTAGGCCCATACCCTATTTAATATTTCTAAAGTGTTCGTGCTTATAAACCACAATAGGAATAAACTCCCTTCCAATGTGGGACTAAATGAAAGTGTATTTTCCTATACAAACTCTAACACGTTGTATAAAAGCGCCCTCATATAGGCAGGGTGATGCCTGCTTAACCCTGAAGACTGGAAGAGGAGCTCACATGTCTAAATGGTACAACAAGGAACATGGTACCCTACCTCCTTCCAAACAAAGGGAAAAGTGATGGTCTCCTTAACCCACACCTGGTTTTGGCAGTCCCTCAAAAGCCACAGCCCCGTCAGATCATGCCCCATCAAGTGCTCGTCACCTACTAGAGCCAAACTTCCATCTACTCGAACTATATAACTAACAAAATGCGGAAAAGAATTGTAATCTTTAGGGAGTGGGATTGCTCTGAATTTCTCATCTCCAATGTCAAAAACCAATATAACCTTTTGTGTCACATGCAGCCAATGTACGGCCCCATTGACGCACACGCTTCGAGTGTCAAAGGGGCACTTATGAGGATCAGAAAGGGAGATCATTAGGGTCTACCTCTATGTTCCTCCATGAACTTGTTCCCAATTTGAATATCCTGAACATAAAATGGTTACCCCCTCAAGGTAGAGACAAACTTTTGCACTTGGAGAACCTTGTACTCATTTGTAAGAGGACTGAACCCAAAATGGTGTGCAACATGGGCTGTGTCGGAAGCTGGTGAAGCATGGGGAAGAGCGATAGACTCTCGGGTGCAAGGGTTAAATACTCGAACGGGGTGGTCAGGATCAGTTTGATTGGGAACAAAGGTGTTATGAAGGTAAAGACAGACCAAGCCGTTGATACTCTGCGCAAGGTAAAGACTTTTGTTCTTGGTTCGTGACATTGGCAGGCTTAGAATGTGGGTGGAGGGTGTTAGGCTTCCTTGTTGGTTGATTTGTAAGGTGAAGAAGCGTTGCTGCCTTGTGGATTTGTCCAAGGCAGAGAGGAGGAGGTGAGTGTGCTTGTTGCTAACATTCTCTGTAACTCTTTCTAGATTTCTCTCATTTCTTCTTCTGTTAATATGGTATCAAGAGCCAGAACGCTCCTGCGTTCTTTTGCTTCCTCTGTTCGTTTCTGATCTCGTTTCTTCTTCTCGATTTCTCAATCGATTTCTTCTCATTCTCAATTCCTTCTTCGAATTTCTTCTCAGCTCTTCGTTTTTCGACTCAGATCTTCGATTTTCGTCTCGATTTCTTCTCGGTTTCGTCTCAATTTCTTCTCTGTTGCTTTCTATCTTCATCGATGGCAATTTCTTCTCTGAAAGTTGACGGTCTTCTCGGTATGGTCACGCTGCGTCTCCAGGATGACAACTTCTTGAAGTGGCGATTTCAGATCGCGTCAGTTCTCGAAGGTCATGATCTGTTTGGCTATTTTGATGGATCGCTTGTCGCTCCACCGAAGTATGCGATTCTTGACGAAGAAGGGGTTACTTCCGCCATTACTGCGGCCTATAAGGAGTGGCTCAAAGTAGACAAGGCTCTTCTCAGTTTCTTAATCGCGACACTTTCCGATGACGCTATTGAGTATGTTATTGGCGCTAAGACTTCTCGTGATGCTTGGCTCAGCCTTACGGATCGCTATGCCACTATCTCTAGAGCTCGTGTGAATCATCTCAAAACTGAGTTGCAAACAGCTCATAAAGGTAGCGATTCGATCGACAAGTTTCTCCTTCGCCTCAAACACATCAAAGATCAACTAGCAATTGCTGGTGTTTTGGTGTCTGATGATGATCTCATGATTTCTGCCCTCAATGGCTTACCCTCGGATTACGACATGATCAAGACTGTCCTTGTTGCTCGTGAGACATCTATATCCTTCAAGGACTTTCGCACACAATTGTTAGCTGCGGAGCAAGCTGCTGAGGCTCGTGTTGCTTCTATCACCACTAATATGGTTGCTATGATGAGTCATACCTCACCGATACCTAATTCTACTACTGCTGGTATTCTACCTACTCCTCATACTGTGCCCATGCCTTATCCTACTGGTTATCATATGACCTCTCGTTCTCCTACTTCGGGCTCACATTCTGGCAGAGGTTCTTTCTCTGGGAATCGCTCTTTTCCACGAGGTGGCAGCTCTCACGCCCCTAGACCTTCTCCTCATGGTTTCTTTCGCACTGGCGTTGTTCCTGAATGTCAGATTTGCCACAAGCGTGGTCACACTGCTGCTAATTGCTATCAAAGGCATTCTTCACCTCAGAATTCCAGTTCTTCTTCTGTCATTGAATGTCAAATCTGTGGCAAACGTGGACATGGGGCATTGGATTGTTATCATAGATCCAATTATGTTTACCAAGGCTCTGCTCCGTCACCTTCTCTTACTGCTCTGACAGCTCAAGCACCATTCTCTAATGACTCTGTCTGGATTGCTGATAGTGGCGCAAGTCATCATATGGTGCAGAATGTGTCTCAATTGGACTCTGTTACTCCTTGCTCTACACCAGACCAAGTCACGGTTGGCAATGGGGCAGGTTTGCCTATTGCACACATTGGCCATGCTCACCTTCATAGTGCCTCGTCTGATTTACATTTAAAAAATGTGTTTCATGTCCCACATCTTACTGCTAATCTCTTATCTGTGCATCAACTGTGTCGAGATAATGCGTGTTCTATCCTTTTTGATCAGTCTGGTTTCTGTATCCAGGACAAGGCCACCAAGAAGGTACTTCTTCAGGGCAGGAGTCATAATGGATTATATCCCATTTCTGGTGGTACATCAAACAGCTTCAAGTCTTCTTCTCCAGCCGTAGCCTATGTTGGCCAAACAATAAAATCTTCAGTGTGGCATAGTAGGTTAGGCCATCCTACTAATGAAGTCATTCATCATATGCTTAGGACTGCTGAAGTTCCTCTAGTTGTAGATTCCTCACAGCAGATTTGCCCGTATTGTTTGAGTGGAAAAATGCATACCATGTCTTTTCCTTCCACTCATGTTAAGGCAACAATTCCTTTTCATCGGATCCATAGTGATGTATGGGGTCCTTCTCCTTGTAAATCTATGGATGGTTATCGATTTGTAGTGACCTTTATTGATGAATGCACTGGCTTTACTTGGATGTTTCCTATGTTTAATAAGTCCGAGGTTTTCACTATGTTTATGAGGTTTTCTGCTTTTGTACAAACACAATTCTCTGCCACTGTTAAGTGTTTGCAAAGTGATGGGGGTGGTGAGTTTATGAGCAATCAATTTCGAACTTATTTGCAGTCTAAGGGTATTTTACACCAGGTCTCTTGTCCCTATACCCCTCAGCAGAATGGGGTAGCTGAGAGGAAAAACAGGCATTTGGTTGAGACAACAATCACCTTATTAACTGCAGCATCTCTTCCTGAACATTTTTGGTTTCATGCTATGGCACATGCAATTTATTTGATTAATCGCATGCATATTATAGGTTGTTTCATCATCATCCAGAGATTAAGCATTTGAGGATTTTTGGAACAGCTGTGTATCCTAGTTTGCGGTCTACAACTGTGCATAAACTACAACCTCGATCAACCCTGTGTGTTTTCCTTGGATATATGATGGGGTATAAGGGTGTTCTCTGTTACAATCTTCAAAGTGGTAAAGTTCTTATTTCTCGAAATGTGGTACATGATGAGACTATATATCCCTTTAAACTTCGTAAGGAATTACACTCTGCTTCTTCTCTATCTAGACTTTTCACTTCAGTTCCTATCTTTGTTCCTCATGATATTGCTCGACAGACACACTCAGTCACACAGCCTATTTGTGCTCCTCCTCAGTCTAATGCATCTCCCATGCACAGCTCTGTTTCTCCATGTGTGCCTCATTTCTCTCCCGAGCATTTGCAGTCCACATCTTTTCCTATGTTGATCGAGGATCAATTGCAAGTTCTTTTACCTCCCAGTCTCACTTCTGCTACACCTTCCAGATCTGCATCTACCTCATCCCATTCAGGTCATATTCATCCTATGACCACAAGGTCCAAATCGGGTATACACAAGAAAAGAGATTTTTCAGATTATCATTGTTATAGTACTACTCTGCTGCCTATTTGTGAGGTAGATGAGCCTTCTAGCTATAAAGTGGCCTCTTCTTCTCCAGCATGGATACAGGCTATGAAAGATGAGATTGAGGCTCTTCTCATGCAAGGCACATGGACTTTGGTTCCTCCACCAGCTGATACCAATATTGTGGGGAGCAAATGGATATTTAAGATTAAACGAAATTCTGATGGGTCAGTTTCTAGATACAAGGCGCGATTGGTTGCTCAAGGCTTCAGTCAGGAGCTTGGTTTTGACTATTCAGAGACTTTTAGTCCTGTGGTCCGACATACCACTGTCCGTCTCATTCTTAGTCTTGCTGCAATGCATGGTTGGTCTCTTCGACAATTAGACATTAAAAATGCCTTTTTGCATGGTGATCTAGATGAAGAAGTATACATGAAACAACCTCGGGGTTTTGAAGATCCAGAGCATCCTCAGTTTGTGTGTAAGCTTCGAAAATCTCTCTATGGTTTGAAACAAGCTCCAAGGGCTTGGAATGCCAAGTTCACTGGATATCTTCCTGCTATTGGCTTCAAGGCTTCTCAGTCCGATCCTAGCTTATTTGTTAAGTATACTGGGAAAGATATTGTTGTGCTCTTACTATATGTGGACGATATTATCCTCACAGGTTCTACTAACGTTTTAATTCAGGAGGTTATTGATGATCTCGCTTCTGTGTTTGAGTTAAAGGATATGGGATTGTTGACATATTTCCTAGGTCTCCAAATATCATATGGTGGAGATGGTGCTATCTTTGTCAATCAGCAGTATGCTAAGGAGTTGTTAGCTAAGGCTGGTATGAGCAGTTGCAAGGCTTGTTCAACCCCTTCAAAACCCCACACTCAAGTTCTTCCAACAGACGGTGAGTTATTGAAAGATCCATTCTTGTATAGGAGCATTGTTGGCGCATTGCAATATCTCACGTTTACTCGACTGATCTTGCCTTTTTGCATTATCTTGTCTGTCACAAGACATGACCAATCCAAGCGATTCTCACTTCCATTTAGTGAAACGCATTTTGCGATATATTCAAGGCACTGCATTATGGTATTACATTCTCCCTGGTCCTATGCGATTTACAAGCCTATAGTGATGCCGATTGGTGGCGATCCATCCACTCGCCGCTCTACTACTGGTTATGTTGTGTTCCTCGGCCATAATCCTGTTTCATGGCAATCTAAGAAGCAAGGGTCTGTCTCTCGCAGCTCCACCGAGGCCGAGTATCGGGCTTTGGCCAATACAAAGCTGATGTTGTTTGGCTTCGTCAAATTTTGGCTGACTTGCATGAGTTTCTTCCCGATCCGCCTATCATTCATTGTGACAACTTGTCCGCTATTGCCCCGAGCTCTAATCCTATTTTCCACTCACGTATCAACCACCTTGATAATGATTTCCACTTCATTCGTGAAAGGGTTCAACGTCGTGATATCCTTGTGCTTTATATTCCCACAGAGGATCAAAGTTGCGATGTCTTTACCAAAGGACTTCATGGTCCTAAATTCTCCAAGCATTGTGTCAATCTCAGACTGGGTTCCCAGCTGCGCTATGGGGATGTTTGGCTAATCAGCAGCTAGTCGCTTAAGCTAGCATGTCAAGATTAATTAAGTTGGTTGTTAACGAATTGGTTTACAGCTGTTATACAGCTGGATTCACGTGTTGGTTTGTAAACGGTTAGAGAGGTTTTGCTTAGCCTCTAAGTTTGTTTTACAAGATATATAATTGTAAAGAACAGTAAAGTCTGGTACACAGTGTGTGAAATAATATCAGAAATATTTCATCTTCTTCGTGTAACATTCTCTGTAACTCTTTCTAGATTTCTCTCATTTCTTCTTCTGTTAATAGTTGCAGCCCAAGTTTTGATGGGCATTGACAAAGGAAGGGTTGCAGGTGAGAGAGGACCAAGACTTGCACAAGCATTTGAAGCGCATCAGAGACTTGGACGGTAAAGCGTGTAATTTGGCTGGGGAGCTCTTGATCCGCAGCTGCTTCCATGTATTGATCGTAGGATAATATTATTACCCTTTCTTACAAGTTATAAGTCTAAAAGTTGGTAGTTTTGTAGGGGAAGATGGTGGATGGGAAATCAAAAGTTCATAGTTTTTATCAGAAGGAAGACAGGAGTAAGACAGATTGAGACTAAATTGCTTTGTTTTAGTCGCTTGTTGAATTTGTTTAAAACTTTGAAGAGTAAAACAAGAAAACAAAAAACTAGTCAGTGATTTTATATTCCTTGTCAGTGTCAATGCATAGTTACTTTGCTTTTTTGCTTTGCTCTTATTCTATAACAAGAGAAGATGTACTTCAAATTGGGTTGGCAAGTAGAAAGGATGAACAACGAAGAAGTCTTTTTCTATTATTCATTCATCTATTTAACTTTTGTATTACTGTAATGGTTACTTTTTTTCCCCACAATCACTGCCCTACACCCTGCAAACCAACAAAGAAGTGACAAAACGAAAATCGAACTCCAAACCAAACGAAGGCTTTGACACAGTTTTCCCTGGAATTTTAGAACTTACGGTTTTGGAATTTTTAATTTATATTTTCAAAAAACCAAAAACTTTTACGAAGAAAGGTATAACATAATGATGATGACATTTTAAACTCTAAATGTATGAAATTAGCCGATAATTAATGTAATTACTCTATAGTTTGCCGTCTTCAGAAAAGTAGTGAATGAGATAGCAAAAGGAGAGCAACATGACAAGTAGTGAGAAGGTAAAAACATCACCCAGTTCAGACTTCAAATTTTCTTGAAGATAACCAACCATTGAATTGAAGCTTAGAATTAGATGATGAAATTAGGCCATCTCTCATCTTAAGGGGACAATGCTATCACCACCACAACCAACAAGCAACTTCAAACGAAGATGATCCGAAAGTCTCAACCGTGGTGATACAATTTCACTTCTGAAACTTTTACTCTCCATGTTGTAAAAGAACACTTTCACTTGCGCAGGGTCCTGCCTGAGCAATATTGAAGATTGCAGAAGCAGCTCACCGGTGTGAATCGTATACAAAGGGACAGGGTACCCTAAGTCCCCCCAATAAAAGGGAAATGTGATGGTCTCCTTAAACCAAACCTGGTTTTTGTGGTCCTTCAAAATCCATAACTCCACCATGTTCTGTTGCATCAGGTGCCTGTCACCTATTAGAGCCAAACATCCATCCAGCTCAACTATGTCCCCAAGGGTATTGCTGATACCATTGATGCCATAGTTATAATCTTCAGGAAGTGGGATGGCTCTGAATCTCTCGTCTTCAAGGTCAAAAACCACTATAATGTTCTGCGTTGACGTGTGCATCCAATGTATGGCTCCATGAGCGCACGCACTTCTCTTGTCAAATTGGCACTTGAGCAGATCAAAAGGGAGATCATTAAGGTCTACCTCTATTCTCCTCCATGAACTTGTACCTAGTTTGAAAATCTTGAACATGAAGCTCATATCCTCTATAGAATTTAGAGGTTTAAACCTTTTCACTTGAAGCACCTTATAGTCGTTGGTAAGAGGACTGAACCCGAAGTGGTGTGTAAGGTGGATGGCGCTGTATGCAGGTGAATCATGAGGAAGAATTATAGACTCTCGGGTGCAGGGGTTGAGTATTCGAACGGGATGGTTATGGTCGGTTCGATTGGGAAACACTCTGTCAGAAAGGTAAAGACAGACTAAGCCATTGACACTAAGTGCATTGTAGAGACGTTCACCATTCTTGGTTGGCGGTGTTGGAAGGTTTAGAAGGCGGGTGACGAGCGTTGGACTTCCTTGTTTGATTTGTATGGAGAAGAAGGTCTGCTGCAGATTGGCTTCGTCCCAGGTGGTGAGGAGGAGCTGAGTGTGGTTGTTCCGGTGGAAGTTTCGATGGGCATTGACAAAGGAAGGGTTGCGGTTGAGAGAGGACCAAGACTTGCAAACGCATTTGAAGCGCATGAGGGACTTGACCGGCAGCCTGGCAAGTATCTGAAAGCATATGACTTCGCTTGGGAGCTCTGAACCAGACTCCATGGATCTCTGCGACTTTCTTGGGATATTATTTCGTATAAATCACAACTAGTTTTGTAGAGGCAGATGGTGAATAGAAAATGTAAGGATCATTGGGTAATCTGAAGGCGGCCAAAATGTCAAGGGTCTTTAATAATGGACAAAAATTCTAAGTTTGAATTCATCGTCATTTGTTGACTAAGCTGCCTTTGGTTTCTTGGTTGACTTTAGAAAGACAACATTTTACATAGAAATTTCCCTTTTTGTTTTCTAAGAAAAGAAAAATGGCCAACAGGTCACCTAACCAATTAAAAATTTAAGGGCTGTTTCTAGATTTTGAATTTTTATCAGAAAATTATAAATAATTGGGGTACTGGCCTATATTTCAAGAACCAAACATACATAAAGAAACAAGCAATGAAGTAGTGTGTAACAAGATTCTCAATAAATTGCAAACTTCTGTAAAATTTCTGAATAGATTATTTAAGGAACTGTAAATGGCTATGTGCTTCCAGTGGGGTACTCAATAAATGTACAAAATTTATGTACCTCTGGTATCTTATAACTACTAACAGTGTCAATGAGGACTTGTGCTACTGATTTGATCGGGGTGAATGACAATTCCATGAACTGGTCGTGACCGGCCTATCGAGTTTCTGCGTGAAGTTGCAGCAGCAGAAGGCATTGGTTCAATATTAGGAGGTATTGGAGTTTCAGGTGAGTGGCCAGATACGCAGAGGGCACCAGAATCATCTTGCTCCCAGTAAACTTCCACCATAATCCCTCTTGGATTCTCTGCAGATTCTGTACCTGGAATCCCCACAAACCTAGCTCCTACTGGTATCTGCATAATCATTGAAATACAATAAGAGAAAAACAAGAAAACATGAAATTACACGTGATTTTATAGCCATTGCTTATGTATCTCGCTATAGAATGATATAAAGAGAAATAAATTGAGCTTACCTCGACTGAGGCTCCGGATGTTAAAGTGAGAGTGACCAACCTCCCCTCAGCTGTGGCAGTTTCTAGCTCTGCCTGTCTTGCAATATTCAAGAAAACTTCTTCTAGAGTTGTGAGGCCAAGTTGGATGTCTGATATACCAAATTCACTTTGTCTGTCTTGAAGCTCCGCAAAAAAATTCTGCATGAGATTTACAAAATATATGAAAACACTTATACCATCTCGGCAATTACATGTGTCCTCCAATCTAATGAAACGAAAAACATAAGCAGTATTACAAAATTTTATTATTGAATAATCAAATTTATTGGTTTCAATATTACATTTTCCTTCTCCAGAAAATAGAGTAATGTGAGAGTTTTCAAATTCATTTTATTAGCCACAACCTACAAGAATTAGACATTGTACCATCCTTCTTCTATCAGGTTTCAGTTTAAGAACAATTGTAATTACCTTGAAAAGAAAAAGTTGCTATAAAAGATATACTAGAAAGTTCTAGTAAAAGTGAAATGATTACCTTCAAAAGCCCCTCTTTGTCATGAGGAATAACAAAAGTCAGAAAGGCTTTGTTCTCTTCTTTTGGTAAAACATCCAAATGCTGTCAAAACATTTCCCATGTTTGAGATTAACCTTTTTATGTGTAAAAAAAGTTTAAATCACTTTCGAAATTAACATACATGTTTAAAGAACTGCTTCACTGCCTCATGGTGAGGTGTAGCAACTGCATCACTGTTTGGAGGACTTTGTCCATTGGTGCTTCCAGTGAAGCTTACATTAGCAATAAAACCAGTCCCAAACCGTGACTTCAGCCTGATTGAAGTTCCAATGCAACGGAGCCTACCCTTTGCCATTATTCCGATCCTGTCACTTAAAATGTCAGCTTCTTCCATTGAGTGAGTGGTTAGGACAATTGCCCGCCCTTTTTTTGCATCCTCTATGATGTCCCATACGTGTCTTCTAGTTATTGGATCCATACCAGTTGTCTGCAGATCAAAAGTAAAACACATAAAGAGTGTAGATTTACTTTCTCTCGTTGGCATAGGCGAATTATTGGTCATTTAGTTCAATGGCTGATTATTAGGCATGTAGCTTAAATTAAGTTCAGATTCCTAAGTTGGTTTAATTTGAGGCTTATTGTCTGATTAGCTTAATTCAAGGCTAATCTTCATAGCAGATTTATATCTTGGTGTTCCATAAAAGCACCCATGTTATTCTTCATAAGTAATGCAACAGAATGATCTTCCTCTTATTTTCCTAAATTTTATTTTTAACACGAATACAGGGAAAAGTTATAATTTCCATACCGGTTCATCCAAGATGACTAACTTTGGATCACCAATAAGGGCTATTGCAAAACTCAGGCGACGTTTCATTCCTCCACTGTAACTCCCAGCCCTAATTTTGGCTGCCTCAGTGAGCCTCACCTCTGCCAAGGACTTCTTAGCAACCTACATTTGAGAAGGAGCATTCATCTTATACATGAACAAACAGTTTTTCTTCTTGCTTGAGCTCATAAAGCATGGGGACAAAAATGAAAGATTATAATGCCCAGAGTTCAAACATTTGCAAGGTAGAAAGCATGCAATAGGAAGTTTTCTTCCCTATCATCGGTGGTATAAAACCAGTGATAGGGAAGAATTACTCCTTGAATAATTAGCGTAGCACATACTGATTTGATTGAAGCTGGGGATAGGCCTTTAATACTAGCGAACAGGTGGAGGTGCTCTTGCCCAGACAATGCATCCCACAGAATGTCAAACTGTGCACATAGACAACATACGGACAAGTTAACTCTAAATTTATCAATGAGTTGAAGCACCACGATGGAAACTACGTAACTTGCATACTTTTGAAGTACAGACATTCATATACATGCTCATATGTGTGTGTATGTGTGTAGGGAGGGAGAGCAGTTCACCTGTGGACAAACTCCAATCATTTTTCTAATTTTTGCCATGCCAACGGAGCTTCGGGTAGAATATCCATAAATCAATGCTGTTATCAAGACAGTTTACAATTTATCATACCCATACTTATTTCATCAGAGAATTTTTATTCATGAACTCAAAAATAATGATACTATTACCATCTCCGCCAGTCACCGGTGTGATGCCAGTTAGACAATTAATTGCCGTGGTTTTCCCAGCTCCATTGGGTCCAAGTAAACAAAATAACTGATCCTTGGAAAAGTTCACCCATAATCCCTGAAGGTTGTTCAAAAGAAATCCATTGTTATTATTAATTAAAAAAAACCTGAACATGTATCTGTGTCTGCATTGTACTTTTTGTCTCAAGTGGTTATAATATTAATGAGCAGACGAAAATCAAGAAATATCAATAATTTTAGCTTAGAGGGGTATTCCGCTAGGCAGCTACGTGATTGAAGGAGAAGTCCTTTAATCTCTCAACTTTCACTGAGAACTAAAAGTCAGAAAAGGTTCTTTACCTTGAGGGCATGGTAAGGTGAAGTCCTCGTGCATCTACAGCAACCAATTTTTGTGGTCCCAGGATATGTCTTTACAAGGCCACGTATCTGAACTGCAATGTTCGGATCGATTATGCCTTCCCTAGTTTGTTGTTTTACAATGTTCTCCTCTTCAAGGACATCTTCATCATCTGGAGTATGTTGCTCCTGTGGTGGAACTGAACCTATGCAACTGCAAATGCCACCCTCTATGAAAAGAGAGGAAAAAAAGCATTAAGTAAAATCCAACAAGGGAAACTCACACACAATCTGCATTCCAGTCTTATTTTTACCTTCTACTTTGTTGCCACCTTTCCCTATCCAGTACCCAGGCTTCAAAAAGTAAAACACTGATTTTCTCACACCAGATACGTTTGGGATGATATTATCGAAGTAGATAGCCAATACAAACCAGACGAAGAATGTGGCCACCAACCATACACAAATGTCATTCTATCAAAGTTCAAATCAGAATATTATAATTACGAACTAATCAAAAGGACTAATAACCTACTGTAAATGTTTTGAGTTTGAGGATCAATGTGTTTACATACAATTGTGATAACACAGTCATCATCATTTGGTGCACACTTTGTTCTTCTACTCCAGCTAACCCCAATATCTTGAGGAGTGGATGTTGCACCAGCGAGTATCTGTAGAGCCTTGGCAAGAAGATTAGGTGGGAATAATGACCAGAGGCTTCTATAGGTTCTGGAGATGCTATCAGAATAGGGAAATCCAAATGCTGTAACAAGCTGCAATGACAAAATGGATTCTGTTAGTACCATTGAACCAACAATCCCTGATATATAAATCTTGAACTGAGGATCTTGCCTGAGTCATAAAACCAACAATAAATATGGAGAAACCCACAGTTGTGGATGAAGATGACTTGCTTATGAAGGCTGACAACATAAAGGCAAAACCAAGCTGGCATGAAATGTTAGAGAGGAAGGATCAGAGGTTATGAACTTATGATAAAGCCAAAGGCTTGGTTAAAAACATAAATCAGAAAGAATCAGAATGAATTCAGACAAGTAATTGCAATTTGCAAGAAAAAGTCTTACCATATTGAGTTGGAAAAGAAAGAAGACAAGGAACAAGACCGCAAAATTGTTCTTCAGGAAAAAATCAAACTGAAACATCATTCCGAAGAGAACGATGAAAAGTGATGAGAGAAGTGTAATGATTCCCTCCCATGTGAGCCATGAGAACCAGTATGCAGTATCATAAAGACCCATCATTGTCATTGCCTGCTTGGCGAAACAAATAAAACACTAGATAATTAATTGATTCTGCAAAAGAACAGCAACTAATAATAGTTAAAGCCATTTAACTGGGCAGTATTATGCATTAGCGTAAAGCTCCATTACCTGTCGAAGCTTTAGTTCTTTCTCTGTGATCAAAGAAGTCATTTGAAACACAAAACCAAACATTGCAGTTGCAAGAAAAAAGGTTGGTCCTACTGTATCCAATGCTGAGAAAAGCTCCATTGCAGGGTGTGCAAATTCCTTGAACGCAACAACCCAGCTAAAATTTGGAACTGAAGAAGTCATTATATGAGAGCTAAGGTCAGGGTGATAATCATGCAAGTAAACTTTCTGCAAGTAACACAGGACTATAGGAAACAAAACCTAATACCTCCAATCAGAGACCGAGCAATTTCACGCTCTGCAGCAATCTGCAGTGGAATTTGAAATTTGAAAGTGGGATCTTCATATTGCCCTCGTTTTGCAACAGGAGTAGAATTAGTCTGTATGCCATAGCTAATTACAGTGGCGTTTCTTTCCAAAAAATGCAAAGCTCCTGGGCAATACATAGGATTACTATACAGCCATGCATCCACTTCAGCTGTTGTTCTAAACGATTTGACCTGCAGAAATAAAAGGCACGACAAAAGTTATTACATGATATTTGTTATTCAGACTTTCTTACACCCAATTGTGCTTTTCAAGGATCTTGCAAGGAAAATATATTAACATTTACTACAAACAATGCAAAAGAAAGAAACTTAACGCAACTCAGTGAACCAACCTATTTAAAAATCAAGTGAAGCATAAAACAATGAGATTTAACATTTTGAATTTGTTCTCCCCCTTCCACCCTTTTAGCCTCAATTTTTCAACAACCAAAACCAAAAATTTTGATTCTCATATCTTAACTCAGTGATGTTAACAATCCAATCTTAAGGTATCAAATGTCACCATATTCAAAATATAAACAAAAATTCATAGCTGAATATGAATATAATCAAGACTTAATAATTTTAATGAGGTCCAAAGGTCATATCAGACAAGGTTTTCTGAGGCATTTTTGCATTGTTTAGTCTTAAAAGGTAGTCAGGTCTAAAGGTCAAAAGGGCGAATCATTTATCTTTGTACTGCACTGCACTAGGTGGCATTGGCTTTTTATACTTACATGTGCATCAAGTAAAGCATATATCCTCTCAAATCTGTAGAGCAAAAAAGAATGTCTCTCCCAACTTCTGATTAATCAAGAAAAGCCAATGCCCGCAATTTTTCATCACTCAAATCCCTCATATCCCAAGCTCCATTCATAAAAGGTAACGCAATACCATCACCAACAAGGGAAAAAAAAAGTCCAATTCACACCAACAAGGACTACAACAAAATCAGTATTACGCATGCTACATGAATTTTACCTAAAATGAACTAAAAATAAAATTGCAGGAGAGGAAACAATCAGATTGATGCTGTAACAAAATCAATTTGCAGTGTAAGAATCAAAGTCAAGCCCAAAGTGGAACAGTTTATTTTCAAGCAACTGGGTCGTGTGCCTTTGGTAAAATAAAAAATAAAAAACTACAAGCCTGTGCTAAAAAAACAAATTATGTGCTGACGTGGCTAAGTAATGCGGACGGTTATCATTTCCCTAAGTAAAACAAACAAAACAGAATCAAAAGAACAAGAAAAACGGCCCTGAACACTTTCTCCTCGATTTTCTCGACAACCAAACACAACAATAATCCAAATCCCTCCTCACCTTACTCGCCGGAATGGGCCTGCCGGGATTATTATCCATGATAGCACTGACGATTCTCTGAATCCTAGCGCTCCCATCTCCGCTCCACACGAAGTCAAAGCACGGCGTTTTGATGTAGTACTTGTCCTCGCACGGCGGGATCGGCAGCGAAACCAGAGACGGAGGATCGGTGACGCTTTTGTACACCGTAGACGATGCGTTTCGAGCCTCGATCGCCTTCTGGATGCAGAAGATGAGGAAGATGAAGAAGAAGGACGCGAAGAGCTGGAGAAATGTGGCCCTCTTGTTCCGCCATGAGAGCAAGAGGTTCTTCCTGAACAGGGCCTTGAATTGTTGGTGGAGCCGCGGAAAACCGCTCTGTAGAGCCATGGCTTCTCCGAGCTTTTGCTGTGGATTTTTGAATTGAGAGCTTGTGTGGGGGATTGGGAGGCCTTTATGCTTTATACTGATTTCAGTGGACTGGTTCAGTTCTGTTTCAGAAGGGTGCGGATTTAAGCGTTGAGTTTTGGGAGGGAGGTGATGGTGAATTCCCAAATTAGCCTTGAGTTTAGGTGGATGTTACGGGTTTGCCACTGGGTTTAGCTTCTGTTAGGACAAGGAAAGTTCGTCTCCTCGGGGAAGGGACCAGATGTTCTGCCAAATGTTGTGAGATTGTTTGGTGTTTGGTAAAAGTCGCCTGAGAAATGTTGGTGATATTTCGCGCTGTTTTATTATTATTATCATTTGTTTTTCTAAATTGACCTTTTGTGTTTTTTTGGGTAAATTATTTGACGTTTCGTCTTGGTTATGCGCTGATTGCTGAGTAGGTCATTAACCCCTAAGTGAAAAAACAAATATTATTATTATTATTTTTAAAGTGAAAAAACAAATAATATTTTGGAATTTTTTTAAATTAATAGGCATTGGAACATCTTCCAACCCTGTCATGAACTATATCACCTAGTAATTAATTTTCAAATTTTTTGTACCATGTAAGGAAACAATATCCTTGCATGAACAATGATATCTATATTGTCATGAAATAAGGCACTTTGTCAATTCATTGTACAATTTGAGGGTAGAAGTGTCATTGTAAAATGAGCAATATGAGGCACCCCCGGGGAACTATGACCCTAATTGAACTTATCCCCTGAACTAAAAAATCTGCAAATTTATTACTCAAACTATATGAATTCGTTAATTTCACCCCTACCATTAGATTTCAAATTTTCATCCAAAGTTCTATCAAAATTCACACATGAGGCTCAGGGATGGACCCATGATTTCAAATTGGGATGAGCTAAATTTACCTTATGTACAAACCTACTAAGTCCATCTCTAATATTAGATATCTCAAGCCCAAAATTCCCCCCTCTAAAATAGAACAATTCATGTATATCTCATACTCAAACAATTTTTCCCTCTCGTCTTGTAGGACTCAAATTTGAGTATGCAACTTATTTAATTGTTTAAAAATTGTTTAACTCTAAAAAAATTTATGTTTACTTTTTCTTAAGTTAATTTTGATTTACACCATCGTAATTTTTTTGTTGTTGAACATTTTAACTTTAAAAAAGTTCAAATTTCGGAAATTTTTTTTTGATTCATAAATGGTATAATGAGAGAAGAACAAGAAAGAAAAGGAGATTAAAAAAAAACATTTATTACAAAATTCTGTTTGATGTTAATTTTACAATATTAAACAAAAGTTTATTACAATATTAAAGCTAATGAATGGGGTGTGGTTTTAATTTAAACAAAAATTTGACGGGGAAGTGTGGTTTTTAATTAAAAGTTTTTTAATGCTAATTGTTTTTGTATTTGAAGATTTGAATTTTATTTATTTATTTGAAGAGTCAAATGTTAATAAAGTTAGGGAACTTTGGTGGAACATGGGATGGACTAAAAGGGGAGGTGCCTCACACGCAACTCCACCAAGTCAATGCACTAAATCTGTCAGTTGGGGTCCATTTACATGGGTTGATTGGAACTTGAGGGAGTGAACTCAGGTGGGATGAGTTTACTATGATAGAATAGAAAAACAATAATCGCCTGGGCTATTGCCCAGGTTAGCCATAAGGACGGTCCCTCCTTAGTGAGGCTCACGTGGAACATAACAAAAGGGCAATATAGTCATTCGAATACATTTTTCTCCCATTCCTCATCTTCCCTAATAGCTCACACTGGCACTATTTCACATAATCAAAGCACCACAACCAATCCAAAAAATAGACCCAACACATTTCTGACATTTGAGAAGAAGAACAAGAAGAAGATGTGAAGGAACAGACCCAATCCATACTCCTCTTCCCAAAACTCACCATCCGAGCCCAACCGTAATACCCCTCACAAATCTCCTCATTCTAACCATAATTTCTAAGGAAATGAGAAACCAGTTGCTTGGAAATTAAGTAAAAAGGATACTACTATATTATTACTGAAATGACTCTTTACTCCTTACCATTTAAAGGTTAGTTAGCTCCAGTCAAAATGTCAATAACAAACAAAATGGAAATTGTTATGTCTAATTTTAATAACACCGGCGTGATCAATTGTGGGCGAGGAGAGATTCGAATTTCTCTAATCCTCTAAGTTACGGACTCAACACGATCTCTACTAAATCGGGAGTAACCTATATAAAAAGAAAGAACTTTCCACTGCTCATGTTAAGAGAAATAGACATGAGCATGACATGCCATTTGACCGCACGAAGCTCCAAGGCAAATGCTTGGTTCAAAGATCTCTCTGAAACTATGAAATAGATGTCTACATTAATTAATTAAAATGGAACGTTGAAATAGTTTCTCCCCCCATTTACCAACCAATATGAATGTATGATTGGTCATAAGAGTTACTTCAATTAATTGAAGTTAACTATGGTTATGTATATGGATACGTGAGTGTTGAGAATTGTGGTGAGGGTACACATTGAGTTAAAGTGTTGAGCAAAAATATTTCCAATTGATCATTGATAACTAAAGAAATTCATTGAAAGACAACAGCGAGAGTTGGAAAATAAAAAATAAAATACCCAATTTCAATTCAATGTATTAACATATCGAGGATAAAAGTATAATTACACTAGGGAAAATTTTATTTTAATAACCATCCCTAGATATCTCTTGGTATATCATCCCAAATGTGTAACAAGGAATAATAATAATAAAATGTTGAAATGATTTCAAAATGAATGAGAGACGTGGACGTGGTCCGCATGAACTTTTGATTCCGATTATCTTTTCTTTAGAAAGCAAATATTTTTAAAATGTCAGATATTTTTTATTATTATGAAAATAAGTATCATTAGACCAAAAATTTAATTCCTACGAAACAATATTGAGAGATTAGCTAATCATAAGTGATCACCATAAGCATCAATGTATCATGTACTAAACACTTGTGTGTGTTGCTTCATTTTGCTGTTTTTTTTTTTTTTAGTTTTTGAAATGTTCCTTTTTTTTTTAATGTAAAAGAGAATTGAGTGGGCTATTAATATGGAAAAATAAATGTAGTTGGTGCAATTAAAGGATTGACTTGGTTCTATTTATGATTATAGTGTAATTGATGCCACTAAGGATGTGTTTGGTTCTATTGATTGATTGTGAGTTTTTTTTTTATATGTATAGGGTCTTCAAAATTAATGGACCGGTCATGATGTAAAAGTTTTGGTTGATAATAACTAGGATTAAAATTTTGCAAAAAAAAGGTCAAGTAACGTGCAAAAGGCATAATTGGTGAAACCAAAACCAGAATGGATTGAAACTTGATAAAATTGGTATAATCGGCCTCTTGGCTACTATACTAGTTGGCTTCTATAAGATTTTATTGGCAATGCATATAAGTAGCCTAGTGGTCTAAGTATATAAGAGTCATTCTATAGTGAGGGTCTTATCTAAGTCCCTTAGATGAGACTCTATCTCTTAATCGTTGGATCAAAATAACCAATTTGATCCAATAGTTAAGAGATATGACATCATCTAAGGGCTCTCACTATAGAATTCTACAAGTATATGTGACGATCATGGAACGAAAATTTTGTTACGTCCCTTAAAGACGTTTAGGTGACGACTTGCAAAATTTTCTCACTTATCAGAGCCAAATGTGACGGAATTTTCAGCACCACGTAAAATTTGGTCACAAAATGCCTGTTTTCTTGTAGTGTCAACTCTCCTGTCTCCTTTCTCCTTTTATCTTCTCTTTGTTTTGCGAAAACACTCTAAGACCTTGTCATTAATGGACTACACAATTATCACACACAAGCCACTCCAAGATAAAGCACACACAAAACCACAAAGTAAACACACACACAAGAACACAAGAATTTATAGAGGTTCTGAGTTGTGCTCTACATCCTCTGGTGATCCCCCGAGAAATTCACTAGAATTGTTTGTACCATATCTGACCCGCCACTCATGTCATGACACGTGGAATGGCCCATGGTCCACGCTGACTTGCCCAGCCGTAAGGATCGAGTAAGTCCCCTGTGACGCGGCTGCAGATCCATCCAGCATGACCTCGTTATCACTCCAACCACCAAAGGCCGCATCTCTGGTGGTCACCTTTCTCCCTGCACGCCGATCGCTGACTAGCCGATCTACAGCACGCCTCTCGCATTCGGTATCTCATGCCGATCCTACCTCATCACAGATCTCCCATATGTTTCTCGGGTCTCCGCCAGGATATTTTACTCCAACACGTGTCGCTGGAGGGCACTCTCCCGAGTCCCACATCGAAACCGAAAAGTACCTAAAGGATCTCCTCCGCCGATAAAAGGAGCTCCTATGCCCCAACCGTAAGGGGACGACCGGCTCAACTCAAGCTCCCTACATTATCAGTTAATATTGGCCCTTCCCCTATACTAACTTTGGCATCGGAGCACCTTCGGCTGGTACCACACCGGTACCGAAGGTCCGATCAACCTTCTCTCCCTCTTTCTCGTGCCGAAACCACGCTACACCAATTGTTGAGAGGCGAAGACCTTCATCCCGAAGGTCCATCCGGCCCCACGACCATCTCAGATCACCAAGAAGTTGCCTTAAAACTATTATCTGCTTAGTTTCTCAACAACAAGAATGAAAGAACCAATTTGGTTACAATGAAGAACCCCTTTGCTCTCACAATCTCTAGCTCTATTTTCTCTCACCTTTGGCTCATTTGCCTCTCTTCTCTTGCTTCTCTCTTGCATTGAAAAACCCTAGTGATAAAGTGCCTATTTATATGTGTAGGGGTCTTTTTCTTCCAAGAAATTGAATGGGTTCAGGGCCGTAAGCGCGAAATGATGAGGTTGCCCTCGCGGCTTGAGTTCGAAAAACCAGGCCCAAGAGAGCTTCTCGAAAGTCGTGAAGCCTTAGGGAAGCTCCTTGATTTCCTTCACCAATAAAGCAGACAATCTTTGACAAATCAATATTGTGGCTTGGCTCGAGAAGCTTGTGGCATGGAGCTAAGTATTCGTGAGTTTAGCAATCGAGAGAAAAGGCTTGGATTTCTTGTGGAAAACAAAGGGTCAGCAGGGAGAAAGAGAACTTTGATAGGGTTTTGGTTAAGGAAGAGGAAGAGGGTTGAAAATAGAGCACGGGGTGGCTTGAGTAAATCTCCAGCTGCTTGACAAAGCTTGGTCGAGCACTGGATGTGGGTGTTTTTGCTGGGCAGAAGTCCCATTCTTTTATAGGAGCTGGAAACCTTAATTTTGTCAAGCCACCTCTCCATTTCCTTCACTTTCTTCCATGCCATCTTGTTTGGTGAAACCTTCCCACCCTAAGCTCATAGGCACGAGGCTTCTTTGGAGTTCCAAGGCCTTCACGTAGCTAGACTTCCTCATGTGGGTAAGGCGCCACTCACTTTTCTCTATGGCTTTCTCATTAGAGCTTGAAGAAGAAAGGGAAGTAGGTAGGGGCGTTAGTCTAATGGGCATTCTTCCTATGCATATGAGTTTCCTCTGATTTTTGCAGTGACTTCCATTTCACTTGGTTGTGAGACGCCAAATACGATGGTAGATATTTTGGTAAGGTGCTGGATACTTTGTATGGTGCTGGGCTTGGGCTATTCTTTAAGGTTTTAGGTCATGCTACTTTATTTCCAACGGCCCATGAGTTCACCTGTTTCGTCAAGGCTGGAAGTAGCTTGCGTGGATTTGCTTTGACTTCTTCAAGGTGCTGGATATGGTGACTGATATGGGATATTTCCAAGTGTTGTAGACTTTTGGATATTTTCCTACAGGTATTGGGCTTTCTCTCTCACGTATACTCCATATTTGGGCCCAAGAAATGGGCTCCAGTTTTGGTGTCTCAAGAGCCCAAAACTTCAACTTCTTTGGCCCATCAACTACCTGCTAATACTGTGACCATCCATACCACAAACCGCCACAGAAGCCCTAGGCATTCTGCTTGGCTTGGGCCCACTTAAGCTTGTAGCGTGGCTTGGTGTTAAAATAACATTCTCGCTTGACATTGCTTGTTTTCTTTTGGCATGTTTGTGCTTGATCTTAGACGTATTGTAATGGGATATGGCGTCGACAGACAAGCGAGCAAGCTGGGTTCATAAAGTCAAGCATGTTTTAAGAGCTTGTTACAACCTTTCTCGCAAATTGCGCGCTTATTTGGCGTGGCATGTGGCCCATAACTTATGCAGCATACGACGATTCTCATGCACCCCGCTTAGGCCTATTCCTGGTTAAGTGTTATATTGGGCTAGAAATATGTTTGGGCTCAAAGCCTTGGATTTTTTTGGTCCTCAACAATATGTATAGGGTTTTAGTACAAATAGACAAGGCATAAGAAACATAAAGACCCCAAAACTAGGAGAAAAGCTATCCAAATTCTCTAGAAAATCTGGCAAGATTCGCATCTGCGGCTCGAGTGCTTGGGATTTCCCCTCAAGCGCCTGCGTCCGCTCGACTTTGGACCTGGGACTCCCGCTCGAGCACCTGCAATTCCGTTCGAGCACCAGAACCTGACTCTCTGCCGCTCAAGCGGCTGCAGCTTCTACTCAAGCGCCAAACTTCAGTCTTGCTTCCTTCCTTCTGCATCTTTTAGGCTAACCAACATCAACACTCTTCTCTTCTGTTCTTGAATTTTAAGGCTCAACTATCCTCTCTCTCCTTTCTGCTTTCTCTTCTTTATAGCAGTACATCAACTATAAAGCTTAAGCTATATTTCAAACTAACATGAAACAAAGTAATCTATACACAGCTTCAGCATAAGAAAACCATATTGACACCATTCTTTTTTTTCCCTTCATATTATCGAAAACAAGCTTTGCTACACTTCAATCACAGAAACAAAAGCAACTGAGCCATGGAGTCTCCTCATGGACATATGCATGCACCGTTCTTGGCTTCTTCTATACATCAAATGGCCCTCCATACTAAAAACTTTCAACATAATTTCCAGTTTCCTTGATCACGTCCAGGACGAACGCAGTCCTGTATGATAAAAGAATTGAAGATTTCGCCGATATGTTGGGCAAATCAAAGTGACAAAATTTTAATACAGTTTCATGATGCAGCCCGAACTTCATAATTCCGACTGCAAATTTATGTCACTAACACTTACTACAGTTGTATTCAAAGTTATCATATTTTGAGCAAATTCGAGTTATTTTCGTTGATGGTAATTGATAATGAATTTTCGTAGATACGTTGAAGATGTAGAAATAAATAATAAAAATGTTAGCCATACACTTTAGGAAATGTCATCAAAACAAAAGAGACTCCACTGAAATTTTCCGAGAAACTTTCAACCTAAAAAGTATGGCTTAAACGCTCAGTTCACCCTATCTTCTGCGAAAGGATGGATTTCTCTGTTGGCCCCACCCAGCAGCCATGCATGAAACTACCTCACCATTTCTTTGACCTTTTTTTTTTGGTCAACTAAGGCATGACATGACCCAATCAAAATACTACACCTGGCGTAGAAGAAAAATGCTACAAATATGAACTCCCACCGAATCCCATCTCTCCCCGTACAGCCAACGGTCCTCCCTCTTCCATAACCAGTGGCTGGCCGGCCAGCTCCTACCTACCTGGCAGCCGGCATTCCCCGTCGCCACCTCCCCTCCCCCTTCTCTCTCTCATCATCTATCTCAGGCTTCAACGGTGATGACCCGACCCGGGCCAAGTGGTGGTGATGGTGCTTGTGCGAGTTCACATCAGAGAGGGTGTGATCCGATTGGAGAGTCTCCAACTGGACCCACTTGGCAGCCTGGTCATCAATTCTCCTTGTAAAGAAAAATGGTTGGAGATTCTATATTAATCCCAAATTCCCAAAAAGAAAAACAAACAAATCCTCATATTAATATCCCAATTCTCTCAAATCCCCACCCACAGTAGTTTCAAAACACATTTCGATATCTTCTCCCTCGCGCTCTCGCTCTCTCCCTCTGCCATCTTTCTCTCCTCTCTCATTTTCTTCATGAAGAACTTTCATGAGAAAAACCAGTCCCTCCAATTTCATGCGGCTCCAGAAAACGGGGCCGATAAGAATGGCGTACGTTCAGAAGACGACACAGAACGAGAACACCGCCATGATCTCTGTCGCCAACCTCCTCCTCTTCCCAAGAAGAAGACGATGGTCAACAACACGTGCCAGTTTAAGCGGCGGCCCATCAAGTACCGCTCTTTGAAACAAATCCTCCGCAGCAGACCACCACCACCACCACCTCCTCCTCCTCCTTCTTCTTTTTCTTCTTTTTCATATGAGTACTCCAATGGCGACCACAAAGACGAGGATGTTGGTTTAGCAGATGAAACGGTGAAGGCGTCAGATAGAATTGATCTGGCGGCATTCGCGTTCGACTGGGGAAGGACTGATCGGAGAGGGCGAGGGAGTTTGGTTGCGGGACAAACCCATGAGTTTTCAGCGGAGAATTATGACAGAGTAGTTCATGAGCCTGCGGTCGGGTACAAATGCGGAGCTTCTTTGAAGAAACTTCTGTATGGGATGTATAGAAGAGAGAGTGCCATGGAAGACGGCGAGAATGATGATGCGACTAGTCGTCCCAAGACTAGGAAGCCAATGGATATGAGTTAAATTTCATGGAAAGGTCAGTTGCTCCAAGTCCAGCTTATAATTGAAAATTCACATATACTTAAATTCTCTAGGATAAAATTAATAAATAACAAAAAATAAATCATGAAATTTCAGCCCTTTGGTGACCTTTTCGTTTTTGGTTTTTAGTTGTTTATTTATAATTTTGTTAGAGGTAGAGAGGTTGAAAAATTCTGTGGAAGAAATGAGGGATGAGAAATGGTGCAAGGAGAGGGTGGTGTGAGGGAGGAGGAAGAAATGAATGTGACTGTATGAAAAAGGAAAAACTTGAAAACATATAACAGCGCAAAGTCATTTTTAGTTTTTAGTTTTTAATTTTCTTTGTATATACCGTTTCCTCACTTTTCTTTCTCCTTTCATATCTCTAGTATAAATCCACTCCATATCTAACAAATAAAAATTAAAAACAAAACACGAAAAGGTTATTAAACGAGCCCAAAGGTTATTCCTATACAATTTTTAGATTAGGGATCAAACATGTGTTGAAGGAACTGTTTGTGTAAACAACCTACAACAGTTTATCAATGTTACTATACCTTTATTAGCTTTAATTTTGCCCAAAAGAAATTATGCGTATGAGCAGAACTCTTACATATGGATAGGTATTTCAACATCGTTTCTTTTGAAATGCGTCGTACGGATTAATGGGGTTTAAAAGAGAATGAGTTGAAGCATTTATCATCATTACTTGCCTATTATCGATCGAGTTCTTTCATTGTTTGTGTGTATTACATATTGATTAAATATAATTACTGGCTCACTTTCCCTCAGCTCACACATCAATAGATTTTGCAGGTAACTAGACTGCGAATTTGGAAGTGGAACACCAAAAAAGTGATGCTTGAGAAAATGCTAAATAGCATGCTTGATGTTTTAGTAGAGATTTAGCTAGGTTGTGCCTTTGTTGACTTCAAGCTGCAACAAACCTGCAGGTATAACTTATATTTTTGGGACTTTGGTTGTAATGCAGTATAATTAAATCTCAAGTTTATACCAAATTCATCCTGATATTTTGAGTGTAGAAATTTTGTTTTCTACAATTAGTGTATGATTTACACCCTAACCCTAAATTCATGGTAATAAAGTATATGCTTTATGTATAGACATAACATAAAAACGCACGACAAAAGAAAATTCAATTTACAATGGTAAGATATCTTACAAATTGTTCAAATAAAATATGAATATCCATGAAATCTAGGTGGAAGTTTTAAATATTATGGATTTTAGAAATATCGGTAGTCCAAAAACCAGAAATTTCGACAAATTATTAATTTGGTAAGAATTGTATAAAAATAATGGAAATTGTGAACAAAACATAGAACTTTACCTATATTTACCTATATTTTGACACAAATTTACCTGTATTTTGACACAAATTGAAGGAAATCTATTGTATAGTGGATTTCAGTTAAGTGATGTGTAATAACTAATGAAATAAATATTAAAACACATCATAATCTTTTGTTCATAATGATTTATTATAATATTTTACTTTATACATTGCATGGTAAGTTAGATGAGTAACTGAGTACCATAAACGGGGTCTTAGATGAGTAGTAGAACTGCTGGCATGCGGGCTAGTGGTATGCAATTCGATACCTCATGGTGTGAGAATACCCCCTTCCCTTCCTAATTGTGGTAGAAAAAACACTTAGTACGTACTATATAGAATTCCTGTAGGGTTTTTTATAGTAAAAAATTCTTATGGGGTTCAAACTTTTCACTACTACAGTATTTAGAGTATGAGTATATTATTTCTTAAATAACTAACATGTGTAAAGGGAATAAAATTGAGAGTAAGGAATGGTAACAAAAAAAGCATTGTAGTTTGTTGGATGAAGCTCTCTTGGACTATGAGGGAGGACCAACATGGATGAATTTATTTATTTTTGTTTAATAATAAATTAATTGTTAGTTAGCGTTGTACCCTTAGAACTTTACGAAAACGATTGACAATGCGCATTCTCTTAAATAATAGTAAATATTTCAGTTTTAATAAATTAATATAGGATCATGTGTTCCCCCATTTTGCTACTGCAATTCTATATCGTGCCAAATTTACTAATGCTTAAAAGCTTGAAGATGGTTAGCTGTTGGACCCACTCTCATCCTAAGTGGTATAACTTGTTTACAATAATAGTATGGGTGAATTTAGGGTTACGATTTCCCAATCTTCTCATCTCAGAGTTGTCTATCCAACATATTTTCTCTCATCTCATCTCCAATGATATGTGCAATCATAGCAAATGTGAAACAATGGCATTGCCCATTGTTCTTTCTTTCGCCGGAGCCAACCGATACCAAAAACTGATTTTCCGGCGAAAGTCTCACAAGCATTTTTCTCTTTGATGGTTCTAATTAAATTAAAGCTTTTTTTTTTCCTCATCACCCATTACAAAGAGGAGAGCTCTAGTTTGGAAAGCATTAATGTTTATTTACAAAAGGAACATATATGCTTTGACCTACTTGCCTTTCCACTGTGAGACCATGAGGGTTGAGGCCCAACCAATTAAATTCGGGTAGCAGGCTAGACTGCGGACCATTGATCCAATTAAAAAATAGATGAATTTGGGCCGACCCACAAGCAAAATAATGGCCAACAACCCTACAGATGGGCTGATCCCTGGCCCATGACCAAAATAAATTTCCCTTTATTGTTGGGTTTTAGTTGGTGATTATAGGGAATAAAATATTAGTGCTCTTGTTCTAGGAAATCACACTTGAGCTACTTTTGGTAGCTCCTATCTTTAAGTGCAATTCTAACACTTAAATATAAGTCGGTGGATAGAGCGACAGTCCAACTCAAAGTCAGAAAGCTTTTGCTAAACTTAGCCGTTTACTCTAGTAGCCTCCCTTATAAATAGCAAGCCTCTCTTAAACCCTAGTCATCACAAGCGTAGCAAGCACCTCCTTCTTTAGCCTATTCTTTCTGTCAGTTAAATTATATATTCTTAGGTTATCCCAAATTTTTATTTTTCTCATGAAAAACTTTCAAGAGGAAGATCGAGAATATAATGGAGTAGGGGATGATCATCATATACGTTCAAAAGAAGTAATAGATGACCATCATAAGCGCGACCATCATCACATGCATTCAGAAGACACAAAACAAGGAGTAGTGCATGGTTTTGATGATAGTAAAGGTAAAGAAGTAGTACTACAAAGTCTAAATTGGCGTTCAGAAGACACGAAACAAGTAGTGCATGATTTTGATGATAGTAAAGGTAAAGAAGTAGTACTACGAAGTCTAAATTGTGAGAACAACCACGATCCAGATCGAGGTCGAATATGCAACGTATGTGGTAAAAGATTTGGGAGTGGACAAGCTTTGGGAGGTCACATAAGTGTCCACTTTGAACCTCGTCTAGGTCCCAAGAAGATGAACAACAAGTTTAAGGTCACCAAACAACAACAAATACAATATTATCCTTCTTTGGATAATAAATTCTCATGCCATATTTGCAAAAAGATTTTCCCATCAAGGAAATCCTTGTATGGCCACATGGGATCCCATAGTCGAAGAGTCAAGTCTCCTTCTTCTTCTACTTCATCATCAACATCATCTTCAGCTGAGTATAATGATCTTGATCTTAAAGAGCAAGATTATGACCGAGTAAAGTTCTTACCAGGCTGGGCTAAGAAAGATACGGGAGGCATGACGATAGCTAACCAAACACCTCATTATAACAATGATTTAAGAAAGTACAACAAGTTCGCCTCATCAAAGAGATTGAAATTCTTAGATGGCCATGCATGCAATATTTGCTACAAGAAGTTCCCAACGGGGCAGGCTCTTGGCGGCCACAAGAGAGCTCACTACTTCGATGAAGCACAACCAATGCTAGAAGCTCCACCAGCAGCTAAAGTTAAAGTAGCATCGACCAACGATCATGATGATGGTGAGACCATAGATCCTGTAGTTTCCTCGCCATTAATGCAACTGGCAGAACAAGCATTGCATCTTGCAAGTCGTAGAATATTAGACTTGGATCTCAACGAACCTCCGAAGGAGGAATGATGAAGGATGAAATCAGTAGGTAGAGAAATAGATACAGCTGCTTAATTTTCTTGTTTATTATTTTGTTAGATTTTAGAGAAACTGAATTTGCTCCTAGTTAATTTTACTAACTGTGACAATTAATGTAATTTGTTCTTTTATCCCTCAAAGAAAAAGAAAGAATCAAGAATTAATTGTTTGTTTGTCATTAAGGACCCGAACGGGACCGATCACAGTACATCCTAACTTTTGGAAAACTGATGTGGTCTGCCTGGTTTAACAAAACCGGATCGGTGACGATAAACCCTAGCTTTTTTTGACTTGTCGCCCTTTCTTCTTCTTCCTTTTTCCCCATTGCTTTTGTTTCTCTCGAGAAGTCTCTCTCTTTCTCACTATTTCCCTCTTCTTCTTCTTCTCGACTTTCCCTTAGTATCCCTTTTTTGGGTGAAGAAATGGGGCTAAACTAAACAACAATACTAAGAAAGGACCTAATAATATCAGGAGGATCATAGAGGGTTGACAGATCCAACTCAAGACATGAATCCAATTCAGCTAATTTATCTACCACCATATTGCATTCATGATAAATAGAACAGTCTCATCTCTCTCTCTCTCTCTCTCTCTCTCTCTCTCTCTCTCTCTCTCTCTCTCAACCATCTACATCAGCTTAGCTGCTAGATCCAGTCCTCTTTGTCGCCAAATCTAGTTGAAGCAAAACTAGATCTTATCGTTCAACGGCGGAGCACCCTTAGATTCAGGTCAGCTAAAGCTAGGGTTCATCATTAGGCCAGGCCTTACGGGTTTTTTTATTTTTTATTTTTTGTGCGGGGCCGAGGTGCCTTGGCTAAGGGCCGCCCATTGGGTCAGGCTTGACAGGTCGGACTGATCCAAAACTTCTAGTCGATAGAACTATGAATTCCTAATCTTTTGGAATTGAGGACTCGCTACTTCTCTTTGGAAGCAGATTTCCTTACTATGAGAGAGAACTAGAGAATGAGAAACAGTAGAAGCTATTGAATTGCTTAACAAAACTGCTTGTGTATTACATTCAATAAACTTACGTATTTATACAAGTTTTGCTTTCTAAAAATAACTGAACTAAAATAGCAAATGAAATTAAACCATAAAAGCTATGTGGTTTGAAGGCTCCTACGTATTTAAGCCATGAAAAGGTGGTGGCTTAAAATCAATTCTCTTTTAAGCCACAAATTATTCGTGGATTAAATAATATAATTGATTTATATCAATTATGTTATATTTTATTTATTATAAGATCCTCCTGGATCACGGACTGCGCCCACCGCTAGCTCCGGCCCAATCCAAATAATTAGAAGAACAAAAAAAGTAGAGTTATTTTTAGGAAATTCACCATATTTAGTGAAAATTAGGGGTGGACACAATTTTAGGTCAACCCGATTGAACCACCCAACCTGATCATAGTGGGTTGGGTTGGCCCAAAAATGATTGGGTCTTATGTTCAAAAAAATTTAAACTGCTATGTACGAGTTGAGTTATGGGTTGGAACCAAAACTTAAAATAAGCTTAATTTTGAGTTAACCCGACTGAACTGACCAGCCCGGTCACAAAAAGTTTGGGTTAAGTTGGGTTGGCCTAATAATGAATGGGGCTTGGATTTAAGAAATTATAAACCGCTATATATCGGGTTGGGACTAAAACCGACCTAAACCCAACCCATGCCCACCACCACACCCCATTCCACAAAAAAATTAGTCTACTACACCCTAGCAACTTCTTAAACTAAAAAAATAAAAAAATAAAAAAAATAGCCCACCCATATAAAAATTCCTGGTTTTGCCCTTGTCTGCATTTTCCCAAAACCAGGTTGCACTGATTTGGTTGTTCAGTTAGCCGATTGTTATTGGTTTCTCCTCTAGTCAGCTCGACGTCGATAACATATTTGTGGACCACCTAATGCGACAAATAAGTTGGCTATGACACATCATTAAATGAATTTTTTAAAATTCTTAATTTGTAATTATTTTTTAAACCCTTCACGTCATAGACCACGGATGCTTCGTAAACTAGTTGGTGTCCATAGCATTACTGTTTTTCTTTTTACCGATTCCCCTTGTAAGTACATCATTGAATCCTAATTAAAAAGACTTTTTTTGGTTGACGTGAATCCTATTTAGGATAGGATTTATATGTTGACCAATTTGTAATTAATTGCCAATTGTAATTAGGATTCCTTGTAATATTGGACCTCAATTTTGAGAAGAATACATGCAGCTTGCTCAGCTAGGGTCTTGGAGACAAAGTACATTTGAGTTAAAAAGGTCGTAGTTGGACCTTCGGTTGGGTGTCTGCCTCTGGTATGCATTGGGTGACTCATCCCTTCTACCGACGATATGCTTCTAGCCTTAATTGATCGGATTGTGCCTCTGGTACTGTTACTTTGTAGTAATTAGCTAGTATATCGTAATTGGGTCCTCATGAAAACCATTATTGGACCAAAGAGTTCAATCCCAACTCAGTGTCGTATTTGTGAACTAAAAAGTAAAGAGATAGACTTCTCTATCAGTAATATTGCAGCACATCTTTGAAATTCACTCAAGTACTCTTTCTTTCTAATATTCTCTCCGATATTATTTCTTCTTGATATCTGAGAAGTTACTTGGTCTTTACGAGTACCAATAACCAATGTGGAATTGGTTGCAGAGAGTCTTTTGAAATGGATTTGATTGGTTCTTTAAATAAATAGATATATGAATTTGGAAGGATTTGAATGATTATATACATGTAGTTTTTTGAAATTCATTTGTTTTCTTCATTTCTGACTTATTCAAATCTTAACATATACATAGATTGTAGTAATAGTCTAATCTTACAATTTAATTTTTCTAATGTTATCCAAATCCTTAGACTTGGAATCTCTCCATTCAAATGGATTGTTGTTCATTTATATTAAAGCCTTGTGCACTCAACAATAATATCGTTGTCGAAGTAGTCAAAACGAAGTCGTTTCAGCATGGCACCCGAAGGGGTCTGCCAGTGCCATATCCACTACCAGTGCCATAATTTTTTTTTATTGCTGGCAATTGAAGAGTGCATGCCAGAAACCCTAAACTAAGCTTAGCGCACGTCTCTAGTTGCAGCCTCTAATCTAATATCGATGGGGCTTGCAAGTAAGTAATATTGTGTTTCCTTCTCTTATATACATTTTTTTTAGTAAAAGTGCGATCTAAAATGAAGTACCAATGCAAAAACTGAAATTTCAAATATGAACAACCGGTTTTCCTCGAGTGGTTAGACCTCATCAAGTTAGCACAAGCATGAGACTTCCACCAAAACTTTTTCTAAATAATTGTGGGGGTTTATTCAATATGGGACAATTTTGGTTCTTTTGATCGGTGAGGAAGCAACTCGAACTTGGGATCTATTCCAACATTACGAAAAGAGGTATATCACTAAAACAAGTTCTAATTGATTCTACATGGGACTAATTAGGAGATCTATTAGTGGTGGAGTCTTTGTGGACTTTGAAGGAATTTGATGTGTAATAAAAGTCAAAGTTGACTATGTCTCCAGCCTTTTTCTGGATTAATTTGATATCCATGGTTAAATTGGATATGGATCCTCTAATTCAACTAATAAGAATTAATGCACATAATATTCAATTAAATTAAATTGTTACAAAGTGTTCTGTCTTATCAGGGTATACAAAGATTTTCATTTTTATGCCAGGCCACAAAACTCTCATCATATCTCAATATGTGCATCTTGAAGTCTTGTCAGCCTTCAAGGGCTTAAACTTTGGCTTTGGCTATGGCTATGGCTACAACGGACCTAGATTCTGAATTTGGTGCAGATAGAAGTAGGTGCTTCCTTGGACTTCATTTTTTACCAGCACTGACTTTTACCATTCAAAGATTAAATAATAAGTAGCTCATGCACATGTCAGTGGGGTATATCTCAGTTAGTTGAGCTCTTCCATATCTACTTATGAGGATAGACGTTCGGAAATCTAAACACCCAATGAATATTTGTGTAAACCCCCTCTATCAATCGCTTGTACTAAAAAAATAGCTCATGCACATAATCAGATCACAAACCAGTGTGAAACTACGTTTGCAAGACAAAAAAATAAAAGAAATAAATAAAAGAAAAAGAACTCATTGACCTATGAAATTCTTGTGTCCTGCAAGTGACTTATAGCTCAAGTAGTTGAGTCTATTTACTTTTGCACCCGAGGTACTAAGTTCGATTCATCCTCCTTCAATATCCTTTCGTTTGTATAAAAATAAAAAAAATAAAAATTATGAGTGTCCTATTTGAACTCAGCAATTATCTCTTACCCAACGAAGTTTTTTACCCCATTTTACCCAATTTAATTACAGCGAGCTTGTAGGGTACGTAACGCAAACAGATTAACCTGGACACAACTCATAATTGGACGGATCAGAATCAGAGAATTGAGCCAACCCCTAGAAGTCACAAAACTCTAATCAAATCTGAATTAATTACCACTAATTAATTGGGACGATTCTTTGTCACTAAAAAAACAGAGCAGCACATCAAAGTAAGAACTCCTAGGAAATCAATTAGGGCTTTAACCGTTTTGATAGGGTCTCAAAACTGAAAATATAACACTCTTTTAGAGTTTGTTATACATAAACTAACAAGCAGCCTCTCTAGTTAAAACCCTAATCCCAGTACAAAACGATTTCTATAATTCTTCTTCATGAAAAAGCTCCAAGCGAAAAATAAACACCTCCAAGAAGATGATGAAGATCAAGAAAGCATGGATCATGATGATGAGGACATGCATTCACAAGAGTCAGAACAAGAAGTAGAACTACTTGATGATCTGAAGGGTAAACAAGTAGTACAGAGTGATGTTCATCATCGAAACGGAGATCGGGTTTGTGAGCAATGTGGTAAGAGATTTCAAAATGGAAAAGCTTTGGGAGGTCACATAAAAGTTCACTTCAATCAATCTCTTCTTCCCAAGAAGAACAAAAACTTGTTTAAGCCCAAGAGCAAACATCTTTCTTTGAAGGAAGCACATAGTCCTGTTGGTGATGATCACAGCAATAAAATTTCATGCTATGTTTGCAACAAGACTTTCCCATCAATCAAATCTTTGCACGGTCACATGAGACTCCACCGAGAAAGAGACTGGAAGGGTGTCAGGCCTCCGGGGCCTGCTCTGCCTCCGTGTGACGAAAGCAACTCTTCTTCTTCATATGAAAATGAGTCTGAAGATGAGGATGATGGTGATAGTAGTTTATCTGACCACACCATAGAGACAGATAATGATGCAGCAAATTTTTAGTAAACTGGACCAAGATTGAACAGAGACGCAGGAGTCTAATTGCTAACCAAACCGAGCCTAATCATGCAGAGAATAGTGCTCTATCTAACCAAATACAAAGAGTGCCTAATTATGCAGAGGACCAAGTTGGTGAATTTGCAGGGAAGAAGCCAATAGAAGAATCACCAGTTGAATACAAAGGCAGCCCTTCATCCAAAAAAATCAAATGTGATGCTAGAAGTAACAAGAAAAGTACCATGGAGGCAAGTAAAAGTACTGGAGGTACAAAACCCATGAAAGACATTGGGTTGCTTGATCAAACCCACAAGCAGATTCCAACAAAGCGTGAAGAATTTGGATCCAGAAGATCAGATACAATCAGTGATGTGAACATGGATGAAGATTCTGGGTTTAGTAGTAAACATGTGGAAGACCAAGTTGGTGAACTTTCAGTGAAGAAGCCAATACAAAAATCACCTGTTGGATACAAAGGCAAACCTTCATTAAAGATCAAATTGAAACTTGATGGTAAAGGAAAGGCTTCTATGCAAGAGGTTGATGAGAATGCTAATCAAACTAGTTGGAAGATAAAGCCAAATAAGATGATGATGAAGTCGACTTCGAAAACAGGTACAAAACCCATAAAAGACATGGATTTACATGACCAAACCCTCAAGCAGATTGCAAGAAAAACTCAAGAATTTGGTACTAAATTTTCTAACAAGGGAAATTACCATGAAGAAGCTGAAGTAGTGGAACATGCCATCAAACAGTTTGAGTGCAATATTTGCCCCTGCAAGTTCTCAACGGGTCAGGCTCTTGGCGGCCACAAGAGAGGTCACAACTATAAAGGAGTACCAGTGGAAGAAGCTCAAGGAACAGCTCAAGTAGCATCCATGGATTTAGAAGATGGTGAGATCAGAACAGATCCTAAAAAATTCAACTTGGATCTCAACCAACCTCCTCATCAGACAGACGATGAAGAAATTGGTGGGTAAAGCTGCTTACTTATTTATTAGTTAGATTTTAGGAAGTTCAATTCAGCAGAGGTTTCAATTACAAGTGAATTTGACTTTGATAGTTCTTTTTTTCTTTCTCATAGAAAAGAAAGAATCGAGAAGTTGTTTGTTTGCCATTTTGTACTTGGTTGAAATTTTTGTAGCTGAATTACAATGTGAATCCGAAATGTAACTGATTTACAAGTACCTATTTCTTCCCAACAAGCCCATTTTTCTTTTGATTTGGAAGACGGTCGTTGCGTTCGGTTCGAAAGCCTACCAGATTGTCATGGAAGACACTTTTTTCCAAAATGAACTTGATGGAAGTTGCACAAGAAAGTATATTGTAGCATTCTCAGTATATAAACTTATCATTGTAAATGTGGCATGTATTTTGGACTGAAACAAAATTATGAATGTGGTGCTTTCCATCAAGCCTGATCTACAATTCTTTGTAAGGGTAACAGAACAATGTAACTATGGTACAACAACACATGCAGAAAATATCCTATCTGGGTATTTCCTTCTTTGATAATTTATCTGGCTATGATACATGTTAGCGTGTTATACTCTTCTGTCAAGTTTATGCTGCGAAATGTATCAGCAGGAAAACAATTTCCACCCTTGCACGTCAACGGACATTCCTTCAGTACGTCCGGCGCAATTGAATGGGAAATAGGTGGGGCCTAATGGACGGACGTGATTGTCATTAGAACCCAACGCAAGTATAAAAAAATTGCTCCATGTCAACAAAAGGACATGCTGTGTGGATTTAAGTTGAGAGTTGAGCCCTCTGCCCACTGTAAATTTCTTCACTTTCAGGTAATAATCTCTGGTCAAAATCTTCCATACTTTTCACCAAAGTCGGCCTCCCAAGTTCCTGTGTAGCATATAATAGCAGTCATTAAAAACTGGTTTGGAAGCAAGTTAATAGATAGCAGAAATTGACTGGTAATGTAATGTTCAGTTTTAAAATAGAACTACAGTTTGCAATTGCCAAGCATACTCTGGTATTTGTCAGTTACATTTTTCATTGTTAAGACTAGGAATGCCTAGAACACACTGGCGTGCAAAAACCCACTCTAAGCAAGTTGATCCAGCGAAAGTTCACTCTGAGAGGAAGTTGAATGACCGGAAACAATTGAGTCAGAAGAACAAAAAAGACAAAATAGATGTAACTAAAGTACAAATTGATACAAAAAGAGCATAGTACACTTTTACCACCCTCTAGTTTGCTGAAAAGTTTTATTGTTCCCTCGAATCTCAACTTGAACAATGTTAACACTACATTTTTCAATTATGACCAATGGATTCCTCAATCTGTTTCTATTAGCACTACATAATTCCAATGTGATCTCAAGTCCACATATAATATAAGTATCTCCCTCCATGTACGTGTGAGTTGGAAGGTGATCACTAACCCATCCTATGATCCATTACGGATATAGCAATTCACAAGGATGTTTAGTCTGAAAAAATCTTCAAATGAATCAGTTTCAATTAGGAAATTATAATCCAGATAACAAAATCTATAACTCATCAAACTTCTTTGTTGGAAACAGAGAAGGGTCTGATAAAGACAGCATGCAAGTGGTCAGGGAAATATGGATTGGTTAGGTAATTTGCGGAAAATGCAGTGTCTAGTGAAATTGAGAATGGTCGTGTAATACTGTAGGGATTAAATTGGCACTAATTGGAAATTACAAGGTTGACACTGTTCAAATTGAACTAGAGGGACCAGAAGGAGACTTTTAGTAAATTATCACCAACATATAGATAAAGCATAACTTCAAATTTGAATTCTTATAACTACTTTAAGCTCTATGATTTAAATTTGATCACAAACCTTATATGGAGTTCCTTTTTTCTTTTTCTTTGGATAGCTAATGAAATTTAGAAAATATGCAATCTCACATCTACCAAACAGTGGTCAAGTATAGAACCTTCATACCTCCTTCAATGAGTCACTTTGTTGTTCAAGTTCACGTATCTGTTCCACTGTCAGCCCAAACCATTCATCGATCCAAGCAAAACAATTCCGGTGACTTTCTAGGAAAAGAGCCCGTTCACCCTATAAAAAAAATCCGGTAAGAAAACCCTATAAAAAGGTATAACCGAAGGTAGAGTCGACAAAGATTTGATAATATGAATAGACATTTGAAAATAATTACCCACATGCTGCAAGATTAATGGAAACAGATGTAAAATTAAAAAATTCACACCACATCGCTTAATAACTTTCTAAAAAATAAGAAACACATTTTTTTTATTAATAGAGAAAAGATGAAGTACACTGCTTAATAACTTTTTAGAGGCTATCACTTCGCTGATCATACCATTGGATTTTTAATGCTTTACTCATATCTATGATGTTTTGAAGCCAATCAGATAGAGATAAAATATGCCATCAAGAAAGTTGATTTTTTATATATGACGTAGGAGAAAATAATAACCAACTACAATGCAACACAGATAGAATGATTCAGACAAAATACATATATAGAATGGTTGGGCATATTTGATTTGACATGCCCGATAAGTATGATTAGAGCATTAAATTTAAAGATGGCATCCCCAAAAGTCAACTCCTATGAAAAAAAATTATGGTTTTCAAATTGATCCTGGCCCTACACATATCCCATTAAGAGACAAAAAAAATACAGTCAACAACCCATATATGATAATTGTGACAACACATTTGCAATTACCGTTATCTATATGGTGTAAGTTCTAACCTATAATTTTTCAACTCTTGCACAGCAGAAGTTACTGAAAAGTAATGATCTTTTTCAATTTCTTCTGTTCTCATTCTCCAACTGATACTTTGAAATTATCACCTTAAACAATTTAAGAATTTTCTCCTTCAAAAGATTCTAATAGTTTTCTATTTCGCAAAATATACTGACTTTTTGAACTTGGCCTCAGTATGTCTGTGACGACATATAGTTAATTGACAAGTGGAAGTTCAGAGCTAATACATAAGCATGAGTTACCATCAGCTCAAGGTTAGAGGTGTCTCCAATCTCTAGCTCTATGGTACTTTCCCTAATGAGCTGAAAGAGTAGGAATTACTTTTCCTGTCTCTATGTTTCCTCTTCTGATCAGTTTTATTGCTGACAAAAATAAGATGTTGACTCATTCTGCTTGCAAAACAAACCTTAACATATGAAAAATGATTATCGTAAATATAACTCATCAATTTTCTTTGTCATATTATTATATACAGAAGTGATGGTTGGCATTTGCCTAGCTATTGCATGCACCATTGCATTCTGAAAAATAATAAATGTGCACGGTCAAAATCCAAGAGACCCTACCAGTAGCAAAGCGTGTTCAATTCTATAGCCAAAACCCCAATATGGTGCATCAATAGTGACGAGTTTATAGGCTGTCATAACTGGCTTCGACTTATCCTGAAAATTTTGGACAATAATTAACAGATTAAAAGATAGATTTTCATGAGAACTCAAGTGACAAGGCAAATCAGAGAGTGCAATTTGTTGCAAAGACTTTTTATCCATGTAAAGAAAAAAATATCCAAGCATATGCAAGATTAAGGTTTCATCACATGTACAGCGTTTTTTGTTTCCGGCCAGACACTTGGGGAACATAATTAAAAAATGCACCACATATTTGTGTGCCCTATCATAAAGTCGGATACCACAGGATCTTTAGCAAAACAATAATGCATGAGAGAGAGAGAGAGAGAGAGAGAGAGAGAGAGAGAGAGAGAGAGAGATATATCACCTGGATAGTCACCAAAAGGTAAATATATATATATATATATATATATATATATATATATATATAAACCAAACTGTCAGTAACTAACACGTCGTAAATTCCTAAACAACAGGGTTAAACTACTGGTAGGGAAGATTCCAACCTGCCATCCCTCTAAAAGTGGACCACGGCCTGTTTTCTCTGACGTAAATTTGGATAAGTCTGTGTTGCTACTGCTAACTACGTAACTCCAGTAATCCCTTGCAGATGAAGCAATATCAACAATTTCCACATCCCTGGTTGCTAGTTGTTCTTTGCTTAGACCATGTACCTTTAGTTTCAAAGTGGCAAAGAGAAGAACAATAAAGAAAAGTACAGTATAAAGACATTAATTATAAATTTCCCACTACAAATAGAGTTATAAATACAACTTAACTAAAGCAACAGAAACTCTTCTAGAAACTTACATTATCTGACTGCCCATTGTCAGTCCTGTGAACTGTTTCAATGGTCAGCTGAAACTTGGTAAAGTATGGGCACTGCAAAAATGCAACACAAGCGATTATGCTTCTAAATTCTTTTAATGAGAAATTCTAAGAATACAGATGGATAATTAATTGTTTCAGAGATGGGCAAGAATTCTGTTACCTTGATTACTGTGACATAGAGCATCCATTTGCAGACAACCAAAAACCATGTTAAAACAAATTTAAAGTGTGTTTAATGAACAAGATATACAAAAATTGACATCAAGAACACATGGAAAACCTGTTTTGCATCTTGGGTATGCGTTCCAGGCTTCCTCTTGCATGATGAGAGCATCTGCCGGTGCAAAAGTGGTGAGCCAAGTAGGAGCTTTGCTGGATGAGAAAATGTATGAATAAGATAATGTAATCTTGGAATTCATAAATTAAATGTCTGCATGAAACAGTATTAACAGTCGCTCTATTTCACAAAAATAAAGAGGAAGGAAATAGTAAGGCCATCATATATGTAGGAACCTAAGTGGCATCAATGATGTGGTGAAATCAGTATCAAACTAATATACTCCTTTCAACTGAAGAAATAAATGTCAACATGAATAAACTATTTAAAGGTAGCTGTACAGAGTTACCAAAAATCATTACAGTCCTGCAAATGCAATGCACCAAAAAAAGAACAGGGAAACCAAAAAGAAAAGGATGGAAACAAGACAAAAGTATAGATTTTGATCTGCAGCCCTCTGCATGAATCAACTGGCGCCAATTTCAATCTCCATATTTCAAGAGAAAAGTAAGTGACACATAAATGCCTTCGTCAAGATATGCCTTTTTTTTAGCCTGAAAATCTCCATCAATATATTAATCTGAACTTATCTATCCAAAACTTATAGAAGCCTAAGAAAACAAGACCCAGGGTTAACTAGATCACAGAACTTAAACCCAAGGAGACCAAAAGTCTCTAGGTGATTATGGTTACTGTGCAATTAAGTAAAGAGTAAAGCACAGCGCTTCAGGTTTCTCCTTACTCTTATAAAACAACACATCTTCAGTTCAAGATAATCTTTAGGGGTTCTAAAACTAGAGGAACGCCTTTCACTTGTCAATTTGGCAGCAACTTAAACTGACCACACATTATGTGTATTGATTTACCTTTGTAGACGGTAAATTTTGGAAGAGTAGTGACCTTTTCCAAGTACATCATCTTCAAAGGACTTGTTCTCCAATATTTCAACCCCTTCAGTACTGGTCGTGTTCTGTTGCTGCATCTTCCTAACCATGTACATCTGCGCTACTTGATACTGCAGTTCAAACATGCGGTTCAACAACTACTCCATAGTTCTTTCATAAGTGAAAAGTAATATTTAAAAAACTAATGGCTAAGCAACTTGTTAACTGCATTACCTCTTCCAATGACATGGGCATCACAATCCGACTTCACGCAAGTCCCCAATTGAAAGGTCAAGAGTTAAGGAAACCACAAAAGAAAGGGAACTGATTTATGGCATTGTAAAAGTAGTAAGAATGAACTGATATATATATGTATGTATGCATTCTAAATTTCACCTAATGCCATACTGCATATTATATAAGTTTACTAGCAAAAGATAAAAGTTTTAAAGTGGCATTCAGTTTGGTTAGGCATAAATGTATACGAAGAACAGAAAACTTTAAAATCTGAATCCTTTGATGTTTCATCATAGTAGCACCAAGACAAAAATTATCCATAGACCCCACAATTAATTAACAGCACAAATTGAAACTTATTCTTTGTTCTTCATTTCCTTGGCAACCAAAGAAAAGGAAAGGTTTAATGCTCCAAGCCCACAGGAAAAAGGAAACTAAAAACAGAAAAACAAAAAAGCCAGTAGCTGTAGACTTGTATTAGAACAGCAACAAAATAAATTTAGAATAAGATCACACAACCATTATATGCATTGAACAAACTAACCCATAATTTGTAACTAAAAAATAGTTTGATCAATTGTGTTAATCCAATATCTGCCCACTGAAGTCAGCCTACACTAAAACAACATAAATTAAGTTCAAATGGCATTTTTCTTAGCAGCCAGAGAAAAGGCCATCAGATAATTCAAACCCATAATCCAGAAATCATAATTAAAATCAAAACAGAAAGGATACAATTCCTTCATCAGAACCATTTCCACCGACTCAAGCTTCAAAATTCCACCTAATTGTGATGCTGAGCTTCAAATGTGGAGCAAAACAGACAGAACCCAGAAAGCACAAGGAGAATGAGAACCCGGAAAGCACGAAGAGACCAAAGACACCGAGGATGTCTGAGCAGAGACTTGAGAACGATTGTGAATTTTGTGTTTGCCGAGTGCAGGGAAGGGAGATGTTCTCATTTCTTTATATGCGTTGGACTTGTAATAACAAGGCACGTCACCAACTCAACTCACAGCGCATTTTAGCAGGAAGCCCCAGAGACGAAGTCCATGAACGTGAGGAGTCTTTTTTGCGTGCTTCGTTTTTTGACTTTTTAACGTTCTAGACGACACGCGTTTTAGGCCCGCGGCCACGAAACGATGTCGCGTCTGTGGGTTTGGAAAATAGAAAGGATATTTTTATATTTTTATATTTTGAAATGAATTTTTTTATTTTATTTTTATCTTCAATGATTGACAATGACAGCACATTGCATTGTTGAAGTCGGCTGGATTTTTCTTTTTGTTTTTAGATTTTCTTTTCTTGAAGGGAAAGAAAATAGGGAGGGATGTGGGATCAGGACGATTAGAAGAACGGCAACCACAACAAGGTTTGGTTAAATTTGTTGTTTCTATTAGCCCACATAATCCGGCAGCGCTGTGACAATTCAATATTAGTAAAGCCAATTTTCTTATGAATCTCTTGCTTTTCCAGCTACATTGATTCTAATTGTGAACATAAAAAATATTAAAATCAAGGCTTTTCGCAAGAAAATAAAAAAAGACAAAAAAAACCATTTTTGTTCCCTATAATTTACCGGTCTTATCACTTTGATCCTCATAGTTTCAATTGTAGTTTTCAATTTTGTTAGTTTTATACATGTAGTTTTCAATTCGAAGCATTTCAAGAACACATTTCAATTTATGTCAAAATTTCTCCCAATTCTATTAAGTTTTGACAAGGTTCCCTTCATGTAGAGGGGGTATTTTGGTCAACTCGAGCTAAATTCCTCCCAATTCACCAAAATTTTAACTTATAGATGCAAAATGTTTTCGAAATTGCTCCTAAAGTGAATGATAAGAGCTTCAGCTTGTGTTTTACTGTTAGATAGCTTGTGTTTTACTTTAGCATGACATAATATATTCCAAGTGATGGGCATGTGGTCAAAAATCGAATTGAAATGTGTCATTCTAATTGGCTCTTATAACATTTTAACACTACCAATTCAAAATGACAAGTGGCTAGTTTTGATTTTTCTCCAAATAGGGTCTATAAGGGCTTTTGTATAATATATCATGATGAAATGGAATTTTGAATAAATATATCATATAAAAAATAAGAAGTAATGGAAGTTTTATAATTAAAAAATAGACCATTTACCACGCTTATTATTATATATTTTATATTAAAATTTTACTTTCAAATTAATAAAGGAAATTTCTTAGTATTTTATTTTAAAAGTTTCCCTAAACTCTTTGGGAAAAAAAAAGTTTCCCTAAATTTAAGAACGAGACTATATGTATCAAGGGATATCTCTTCTTTTGCTTTCAAAAAACACAAAATAATAATTTACAAAAGTAATGTGATTTTTAATAAAAAAAAAGAGAAAAGAGCGATAGTATTATTGATATCAAAAGATAAGGAACATTTCAAAAAATCGGGTCATGTCGTCTTTCTTTCTTTTTCTCTCCCTTTTCTCTCAACCATTCTTCTCCTTTCAACCTTTTTGACAAAGACCATTCTTCTAACCACTTTGTTTTCGTCTCCCTTCTCTACAAGATCATACCCGTATAAAAATTACATGTTACCATCCTCAAACAAATAAAATCTCTCAAATATCTCTCTCTCTCTCTCTCTCTCTCTCTACTCATCTGCTCTCTTTTAATTCATAAATCAATATTCATCAAGATCTAGGGGCTTGGGACCCGACCCTAATTCCGGCTTGGAATCGGCCAAGCCTTCACCGTGTCCGACATCTGTCGGACACACTTTGACCATTTTGCCCTTAATGGAAGAAATCAAGAGAAATTGTAATATTAGGTTGTGTTTTGGTGGGGAAGACAAGGAAGTTGGGGGTTTGGCTCAATTCCCAAATTATTACACTGGAGAAAGCACAATTTTAAACTCCCAAACGTCCAAAGACACACAAGTTTAAGTGGTGGAGAAAATAAAGTGTACGGACCTCACAAAAGTTTGGGCAATAATCGAGCTACTAAAGTAATTAAATACAAAGTTCTCGGGCCAAGGACCCTACACGAGGTCGTAGGAGTGCGGTGGTGGTGATGACGGGCCTGGTGGTGGTGCTTACAACCTAAAGCTGAGGGGCGAAAAACATTGGAAAAGGTGAGTGGACCCAAAAGAAAGTTTATGAAACTAGTGTAAGAACATACTAACCCCTGTTAAAACATTTTAAAAACAATTAAAATGAATTGCACTAAAAAGAACCAGCATGCGCAATATAAATATAATATATATATATATATATATATATATATATATATACTTAACGAAACCAGAAATTCTCGTTTCATAACAGAACCAATTCCATTCAATAAAAGCCATTGAAATAAGAATATCCAAATCAATCTTTATATGAACTTCAAAGCATAAAACTCCTCCGTTTATAACCAAAACGTAATTTAATCCGAAATAATTAAAATAAGAATTTCCGAATAAAACTTTTAGATTTCCACCTAGGTGTACCCTTCTCTCAATTTTCCGCTCAATTGACATTTATCCGTCAATTCCATATCCTCGTAAGACTCAGACAGTCGATCCGAGCCTCGTAAGACTCGGGACACGGTCGATCCGAGCCACGTCCTCGTAAGACTCGGTGACACATAATCATTCCGAGCCACGCCTTGCTCCTCACGGTCCGGCGTCCCCGAGACTCGTGGGGCGTGAGTCATGCGCGCACTTAAACCGAAGGCGCAATGGTCCGTAGACCGGTAATAACCATTATCATAAATATTCAAGGCAACATTTCTAGGGCACCTAGGGTAGTTTAAAAACCTTCCTCAAACCATTCATACATAAAACAATCTTTATCTTTCCGAGCCATTCAAGTTCCACAGTATTAAATGTAAAACTTCATTTCCATGTTTGGAACAATATTCATAATAAATATTTCAAGTAAAATCATTAAATTTAGTTTCATGCTGGAAATCAATACTTTAAATCCCTTCATACTTTCCTCAAGCCATTTAACTTCCATAGTCAAAAAATCTCATTTAATAAATCATTCCTAGGCTCGAATAAGAACATAATCGAATAATAATAAAATTCCGTTTAATCTCAACAACTAGTTTAAAGCATAATTTCTAATTAATTCAAAGATAAGCATTTAATAAAATAGTTATTGCATAAAAATTCATTTATAAAACAAAAGTCCACTCACAAAGCTAGCCTCGACCCTTAGAGGGCCTTCCCGCAAATTCGCCAAGCTTGAGCACCTATTTGCAAATTAAAACCATTTATTAATTAACCATTGCTCGGCATAGTAATTTATTAAAATAAACCGACCCCGGCTCAAAATACTCAAACCTGGAGTAAAAAGGGTTTCCGGCCTAAAAGGGTTCATTGTGATTTGAAAGGTTTCCCTCCCATTTGATTCTAATTTAAGCCGTTTAGTTAACTTGGAAAGTCCCGGATTAACTAAGCGATTAAACTTTAGTTTAGTTCTAACCGGCTTTCAAGGGGTTCCCGAACTCCAAAATCCGTAAGTTCCTAAAGGTTTTCTAAGATTGCCGATAACACTCCTCAAGTTTCAAACGATCCGATGGTTCAAACTCAACGAACCCAAGTTAACCCTAGTTAAATCTAACCGGTAAAATCGGTATTACACTCGAATGATTTCCGAAAAATTATCCGAGCATACCCACGCGAGGTCACGGGGAGTGTTTGGGGACGGAAATGGGCCGCCACAACCTGGCCCACGCGCCGCCACACGCGGCCAGTGCCTTGAGGAAATTTTCGGCGACGAAAAATGTCGGAAACTCGGGCCAATACCTATACCCATAAGATCAGCGTGAGGAGGAGGTGATTGGCCATGAAAGCCGCCGTAAAACCCAAAAATCCGGTCAAATCTACAGAAACCGATCGAACCTAGGTTCGTAATCCCTTCCCAAAACTTCAATTTAACTCAAATTAATCCTCAAAACATAGAGAATACTTCAGCAGAAACTCACCCAAAACGAGATCAAAACTCGTCGAAACGGTTGGATTTGACATTCTTTCGCGAGTCATTTTCGAAAATAATCATGCTATCGGCTCTGTGTGAGGAGAGGAGAGAAGTTTGGTGAGGTGGGCAGCGTGAATGGTGACGAACTGCAAATTTGTTCAACGGTTGAGGTGGAGACCGGTCGCGCAAAGGAGACAGTGGGGGTGAGGTGACATTGCGCCAATTGGCCAGCGCTTCTGTTTTTAATCCCGAAATTACAAAAATGCCCCCACCGTTTTTAGACCTTTAAACGTTCGTTATAGCTTTCTCGACGCAAAATTTTTAATAATAAGTGATTCTTTCGAAAAGTCAACTTTTAATTCCCTTAAATTAACCGGGTTCGCCTTAATATTTTAATAATTAAATCTTAAATTGGGATCGGGTTGTTACATGTACTACGTTATTGAACCTTTTTTAATATTAAAACTTTACTTTTATTATTTTATTTCATATTAATTAAGTTATCTTGTTTTAGAAGTCTAATTAATAAAAGATATTTCTTAGTATATATTTAGAAAGTTTCCCTAAATTCTTTAGGAAAAAGGTTTACCTAAAAGGTGCTGTTAAACGAACTCTAAAATTAATTGAGTACACCCTACTATTAAACTATTTATTGAATTACTAATTTATCCTAATATAAAATGACAAAAAAGGATATATTGAATATTGAAATAAAAGTAATTTTAATAAGTACACCCTACTCAATATGTTGAACCCTATTCGAATTAACATGTCAAGATTCTAAATGATGAAAACTGTGACCTTGATGATTCAGGCATCACAAAAATCATTTCGCCATTTTTACCAAGTAAGGAATTTCAATTTTTTATTGTTTTCAATTTCTTTAGTGCTCCTTCCCAAAAAAATTCAATCAACATGTCAAAATAATTACTAGTTTTTTTATTCTGTTTCTTGCAGTTTTAGTTTGGGCCGTTGTTATTTTCATTGGTGAGTTTCAATTGAATTTGTTTTTTCTTTCTTTTGGGTACCTAGAACCATGATTGCCCGCAGCAAAAACATAATAAAGCTAATACCCAGAACCATTATGCAACATGTTCAATTTATGCATCAGTTCCATTAGAAAAAAACTGTACTTCTAGAGTAGTATTTGAACTATTTGTCTTAGTGAAAAGCTTAAACTGTTCGGAAATGTGCCTAACAATATATATCAAGCTAATATCATTTCTGGCATGCGACTCCATCCTGCACGTGGAGAGATCGAAAAATGTAGACATATAGAAACATATAGGGCCTTTGTTGCTTTCACCGAATGAATCCATAAAAATGAAAGCAATTTTGAATGCTTGTGCTGGTTGGTCAGGTATGATCACTGGTGCTGCACTTTCTTATGTTATCTACAATTTAAGGCTAAGGCATCCCACTCTTGACCCGCCCCTCATCGACTATGACTTGGCACTTCCTTTCCAACCAATGCTTGTGCTTGGGATCAGTATTGGAGTAGCTTTCAATGTGATATTTGCTGACTAGATGGTCACTGTGTTGCTAATTATTACATTCTTAGGTAAGAGTTATTTGAAACAAAATGTTTCGTGCTTTTCTTGTTTCATCAATTGGACAATTTGTTTGAGTCGTATAGTGATGACTTGCAGGCACATCAACTAGGGCATTCGTCAAGGGCATTGAGACATGGAAGAAAGAAACTATAATACAAAAGGTAACCTTAAGATGTGTTAGTTTGATTTGTAAATATGGCATAACTTAATCCATCCCCTGCATCTTGGCTTACTCTACTTTTCCAATTTTCAGGAGGCTGCTAGACAACAAATGCTGTCGAATGGTGAGTTGATCTCTCAATCTCTCTTTGCTAGCAATGGTTTTTCATCTTTTGAAATTTAGTTCCATTAACTTAGTTAATTTTATATGGGGTGTACTTAGTTAAAATAGGGTTTGCTTAGTTAATTTTACATGGGTGTATCAGGGGTATTTTTGGTAGTTAAATAGGGTATACTTAGTTAATTTTACATTTTGATTTAATTATTAGGGTGTACTTATATCAAAGGGTATACTCAGTTAATTTTAGAGTTCGTTTAACAGCACCCATAAATTATGCCTCTGTCTTTAATTATATATAATAGTCTGTCTTTTCACTTTTTGTCTCCATCTCTCTCTTTGTTTTTCGTTTTTGTGCGTTTAGGGTTCAGAATTTGGAAGACTCCGTCATCGATGGGTGGATTAGTGAAGGATCCCTCGGGGTGTGAGGCTTCGAAGCACATGGACAAGGTTAGTTTTCATCTGTAACTGGTTTGGTTTAGATAGAGGCAATAGTTTGGATGTTGGTGTGTATGTGCCTTTGTGTATCTCAAAGACACAAAGACACAAAGACACATACATCACCAATTTTCAAAATATTGTCTTGCTGAAATAGGTGGTTCGATTTTCTTTCTCAACATTGTTTGTTTGGTTTTCGCTTTTCATCAGACGACATGTTATGCAAATTTGTCGTTGAATCAACCATGAGGCGGTTGATCGGGGCATAATTACATATCATTTTGTACCCTTCTAACTTATGATTTGGTTATGTTTTTGAGTTAAACTTGTGATTTTAATCTATTTTGTGTTTGTTTCAGTGTATGATAAGCTTATGACTCATTAAATGCATTTTGGAGACAAGTTAGCTCAAAAGTGTCTGCAGATCAGTCAACTTCACGGATTGGACTGTACTTGCTCAGGAAGAACCAGATAATGAACCATATATCATTGGAAAGATACGGAAGTCTAGTTTCTGAAGAATTTTACGGTTCATGATTCCGAGTCTTCTAGGGAAAGTTATACAAGTTTTGGCGGTCAAAATCGGCAGCATCTGCGTTACTGGGCCAAAAATCACATTTGAAGGTCTTTCCGATTTTCCTTGAGCTGGGCTGCATATTCTTGGAAAGATAATTCAAAGAAATTCAAGATCCATATTTTTCCAGATTTTTCAGAATGGAGGAACAAGCCCAAAACGAGCCCAAAAGCAGACTGCAATTGCTTGGTCATGATTAGCTATGCATGTGCTATTGTTGATAGTGGAGAAGAAGCATGTTTATTTTTCATAATTGAAGTGGGTTGTGTAAAGAAATAAAGAAAGCAAAAGAATCAAGTGGGAACTAGCCAAATGATGAAAGGAGATGGATGCCCATGTGAACTTGAGGTGGCTATGATCATTCTTACAACTTGTTGTCAAAAGAAGGAATTAAATAAACCAAGAAGAATATTGGCATGTGAGTTTGATGCTTCTTCTCCTATAAATAGGAGGCTTGGCCAACCTTCAAACACACCCCAAGGGGGAGCTCTCAAACATCTCTCTAGAGCTCCTCTCCCTTCTCTCCCTCAAATTCTCTAAGTTTTCTTCTTTTAGTTCTCAATTGTTGTAGCAAAATCCTTTTGCTAAATTCACTACTACAAAATTGAAATAGACGTCGGTCAAACGACGACGACAAAATAAATACTGAATTTAGAATTTAAAACGGTAATATAAAACCGACGTGGATTAGTAGCTTAAACACCTAAAAACGTAGTTTTGCTGGGGTATTTTTAAAACACGACACATGAAACTTAAAAGTGCCTTGCAAAACACGCTAAACTTAAGTGATCTCAAGGACGCTTTTAAAAGAAGGGTCGTGTTTGCAAAACACGCTAAACTTAAGTCATCTCTCAACCTAATTTTTCACGCCCGCTCAATGTTCTTAAGTTTCTTTTGATGAAAAGTCTCCTTCCTTCTCGATGAAGCCCTCTCTCCCTATCTGCGTTCAAACCTCTCTCCCTCTCTATCACATCTCGAGCCTCCTTCTCTCCCTGTCCAGCAAATTGAAGATCCTGCTCTACGCTTTCATCAAATTGAACAAATGAGTAAAAATATCACTCTCTCTGTGGTTTTCACCATATCCTCTCAATCACCTCTTCCTTCTCCTTATTTTCGCACGATTTCATGTGTTCAGGAAGCCCAAGCAAAATGGGTTTTGTAAAAAACCGTCATCTTTACAAAAAAATCCACGGTCTTTACATACAATGCATTTTTTATAAATAACCGTCTTTACATATAATCCACGGTTTTATAAAAACCGCCGCTACATATAATCCACGGTTTTGTAAAAAACGTTACATTTTATATAGGGTTTTTATAAAAACCGTCGTCTTTATAATCCACGACGGTTTTTGTAAAAATCGCCTTTACATACAATCCACGATGGTTTTTGTAAAATAACCGCCGTCTTTACATACAATCCACGGTTTTTTGTAAAATAACCGTCGCCTTTACAAATCCACGACGGTTTTTATAAATAACCGTCGTCTTTACATACAATCCACGATGGGTTTTGTAAAATAACCGTCGCTCTTTACATACAATCCACTACGGTTTTTATAAATCATTTTACAAACAATCCATGGTTTATTTAATAATTACGACGAATGTTATAAAATAAAGGCGCTTTTTTTTAATGGAGACGTATTATTATATTATACCACGTCAGCAAAAATAGAGACGTGTCATGTAAAATGTTCCGAACTACATCGTTCTTAAATTAATTTGGATAGTTTACTAATAATAAAAGATTGAAGTTGTAACTTTAAAATACGCGACATTTATAACTTACAACGACATTAATTTCTTTTAAAGCGATGTTGTAACAACAATAAACATCGGTGTTTAAAAACAATACGACGTCTAAATCATCTAAGACGGTTTTTATTTATTTATTTCATAATATTCTTAATAAATTTTAAAAAATTAAACCGACAACTACACTATTCTATCATTGAGAGATTGTCTTCCCCCTAAAATTGAAAAATGTAATTTTTTTATAAAAATTACAAATGATAAGAGAATTCAAAATTGTTTGTTTACAAAGCACAATAGTCCTTATACTTTCACAACATAACCCTAAGGTTTATGTGATCCATTGGTGGCCATAAATAAAAATATATGAAATCCTGATTTTAGCCTTTTAATATAGAAGGCATTGTCGTAAGGAGTCCGTTGCAATTTTTAGTTTTTATTTTTGCATACTTGTGTTTTTTATATAATTTTTGTAAAATTTATGGTTTAGGATTTAGGGTTTAGGGTTTTAGGGTTTAGGGTTTAGGGTTTAGGGTTTAGAGTTTTAGAGTTTATTAAAACGACGCCGGTTTCCTCTCAATCGCTTTTGGTCAATTACGGCCTTGTGTCCCCCAACCATAGCCCTCTTATTTATTTTTTATTTAAAATGAAGGTTTTATGGTGAGCGTAAAAAGTATTTACAACGACGTTTTCTTTAACGACGGACGTAGTAAAGTTTTACAACAGCCTATTATTTAAACATGCGTTTATATTGTCAAATTATACGTCGGTTGTATTTTACTTTCCGCTTAAAAAAAAACGCGTCATTTGAAAAATTCGAGCGCCATCCTCAATTTTCAATTTTCCTCAACCCTATATAACATTTCACTATCTCTCTTGAACTCAAATTCTAACCTTCCTCTCCATTCTCCATCATATCGTATTAAGCTTTCCCTCCCAAAGCATTGGTGATATACTCAACTCAATCTCTGTAGTACAAACCCTAATCTCATATGCTTGTCCTACTTTATTTTGGTTTTGTCTTCTCTTCGAGGTTGAGGTTGATGATGTTCATTGCCTCTTTCTTGAGTTAAGCGTCTTGGTGCTAGACTACGCTGCACCTTCTGAATACTTTCTGTTGCCCATAGTTATACCATTGGCATATAACCATGTAGTTCTATGGAAATATAGTCCAATTATAAAATTTCTCTATCACCTAATTTTATTTGTTTATAATCTTAACTTTTTTTTATCTTTTCATCATTTTGATTTATTTGCAGGGATGATGGAGGATACTTCAATTGTGCATCATTTGTATGTTTGGATGAGGGGAAGGCTTGGATTAGGAGTACATAGGTCTTGTTAGGAAAAGATTGTATTACTAATTACCATGTATCAATTGAATATTTATATTTAATTGGTAAGAAGTATGTTTGTTGTAGAATAAAGATTAGTTAACAAACAATCCACGACGTTTTAAAAAAACCATCGCCTTTATTCCTATAATTAACGATCTTTACCTCTAAACAACGACGTTTTTATAAAAAACCGTTGTCTTTACAAAAATCCATGACGATTTTTATAAACAACGTCGTCTTTACATACAATCCACGACGGTTTTTATAAATAACCGTCGTCTTTACAAACAATCAACGACGGTTTTTATAAATAACCGTCGTCTTTATTCCTATAATTAACAATCTTGACCTCTAAACAACGACGGTTTTTACAAAAACAGTGCGTCTTTACAAAGAATCCATGACGGTTTTTGTAAAATAACCGTCTTTTACATACAATTCACGGCGGTTTTATATAACTGTTTACATATAATCCACGACGGTAAATTACCGTGGTTTATGCATCAAAAGGTGTCGATCGATTTCCGACGGTTGAAAAGATACACACGATGTGAATTACCGTCTATTGCGATTTTTGTAGTAGTGATTTTCCTTTAAGTTTTTCTTAGTTGTAATTTATTTTTCATTGTAATGTAAATTCTTTTCTTAAGTTTTCAAGTTTAATTAGTTTTCAAGTTTCAATTATAGTTCTTGTTCTTATTCATTATGCTTATAAGTTAATATGCTTGTTTGAATGATTGATCACCATTAAAACTTGTATGTTAGCTATCTTGGTTTGAATTAAGAGTAGACACCATGCATTAATTCAAATTGAACTATGAATAGGAAGAGTATGTATGGACATTCGACAACAGGGATTAGATACATGCTTGATTGTTTAAAACATTCTTCTTTGCTTAATGGATTTCTAATGCTTAATTTAGGTTCGACAACAAGGATCTAATTAGGGAATTAGGAATACAAGGTTAGGACCAGACACCATGGCTTAATCATACTTTAGCTAGAATCAATCTGTGAATCTAAATTGAACTTGGTAACTAATTTGCTTGAGTTAATTAATTTCCTTTCTTTCTTTCTTATTTTATTTATTTTCTTTTCATTTCTATTTTGTGCAGGGAATCAAATTGAATCAATCTATCATCAATCCTCGTGGGATCGACCTCGTACCTACACATGCTATACTATCCAATGGCCCGTGCACTTGCAAGTTAACAGCGGTGGCACCACTACATTATATTATGAAAAAACCGTCGTGTTATGTACACAAATCACGACGCTATATTATACTCTAACGACGTGGTAAAATACTATACCACCACCATTTATTTATAAGGACCGTCGTGGTGTATTAACTTAATACGTCGTAAAATAATAAAAGACCGACGTGGATATTTGTAGAAATTAGACAGTGTTATGTACGTTAGCTGTGGTTACTTTGACTTTACACGACGGTAATTATAAAATTACCTTCGTATTACATGAGAACTTGATACATTGTTAAGAAGACAATTACCGTCGTGATTATTTACAATTTAAAACGGCGGTATTATAGGTAAAACATCGTCTATAATATCTACGTCGGTAGATTTATACCTACGGTCGTTGCTTATTTGTTATGTGTTTACTTAACGGAAACGCATGTTTCATAAGACGACGCTTTTTAAGTTTCATGCGTTGTGTTTTAAAAATACCCCAATGGATCTCCATTTTTTAGGTGTTTAAGTTACATCCACGTCGGTTTTATATTACCGTCGTCTTTTTAAAGTCAACGACAGTATTTATTTTTCTGTCGTCGTTTTACCGTCGTCTATTGCGATTTTTGTAATAGTGTTAAAAAATTGATTCAAAATTTTGTCATAATATACATCCTTGAATTTCACCAACAAAAATAAAATAAAAAAACACACCAACAACTTCAATTACCTCCCAGAAATAAAAGAGAAACGTAAAACACAATATTTTTTTGGTTGAGAAATACACTCGATTAACCAAATGGGGCAACAAACTCATAAATAATTTTACTCTAAAAGTATTTCCAAATCAAATAGAACAATATGACTGAGCGGAAGCAAGGGTTCCACCCCTGCTGCTACACAGACAAAAAAATTCTAATGTAAAAGGATAACTTTTTCATACACAAAAGTTGTGCTATAAAATTTAAAGTCTAAGTAATTAATTGCAGATAGTCTTGATCACTCTTGAATTAAAAGAAAAAGGAAAAGCATACATACCGATTGTTAGCATATCGAGGGGATCATAGCTGATGAGAAAAGGTCATTTCTACCGCCGTCCTTATCAATCACCTCAGACTGGGAATCCAGTTCAGGCACTCCATACATGAGACGTTGTCCATGGTTGTGTAACTGTGTTGTGTAGAGCTTGGGGTTTGGGTTTAGGGTTGTGAGAGAAAAAACGACAGGCTTGGCTTTAGGGTGAATTGTGAGTGAATCAAACATGGCGATTCTTACTTCTTGTATAGGCGTGGGTTGGATCATTACCCTTTTTCAACCGACCATATAATTTTTTCGACAAACTACAGTAAACCCCCTAACCTATAGGGTTATTTTCAAGTTCATACCCAATTTTAGAGACATTTGCGAATACATACTCAATGTCACGGAAACCCTACAATTTACGCCCTCTATTAGCCAAACCGTTAGTTAATCTGTTAAATGATGATGTGTCAAAAATATGACCCATTTTTTGATGATTTGGACTTCCACGTGGACCAAAAATTAATAAAAAATTATTTTAAAAAATCTCTCTCTCTCTCTCTCTCTCTCTGAACCCAAAACCACCTAGCCTGCAATGAACCCAAAAGACCAATCCATTCAAAGACTAGTCCCTTTGACGTTTCCAGAAGACCCAGCATGCAACGTTTTCTTTTTCCTTTCGAAGACCAATCCCTTCGAAAGGAAATGGGCCGGAGGCAGTGGAGGCGGAGATGGGTTTGGTGGGTTCTAGGGGAGCCTTTTGTTTGTGTCGCATGGGTTACCAGCCAACATTGTGGTTCAGCTCAACAAGCTCAGTAGATTCAAGAAATACAAGGTCTCAGATATCTTTTTCTTCGATCGGAGACGGTGGACCGCAGTGGGCAGCGATGCCTCGTTCTTCGAGATGGTGTCTTTGAGAGTCGGAGTGGTTTACACCAAAGCCCAATTGTAGATGGTGTCTTCGATCGGAGGTGTTGCTGATGTTGAGAGAAACCTGCTCTACCTTTAACTCAGAGGGTTTGAAACTCCCATAGTCCGCCCCTTTATGTTTGAATAGAGCTCTGGACCGTTTCACTCTCTCTCTCTCTGCTCTACACTGTGTGTACAGATCTCTTTTCAAATTTTGCATTTCTTCATTTCGATCTTCAAATGTGCTATGTTTCGATCGTATCGGCAACTTTCTCTCTCTGTGGAATCTCTGTGCTTCGCTCTTCCAAGCTCGGTTCGGTCGGTGGCATAGGGTTTTCATTTTGACTACATTTGGGTTTTTCCTTTATTGATCCCATCATTTTGCTTTGATTGAATTAATTTGATGAAGCTTTCCTGATACCCCAAGTTTAAGGGGGTGTATTCAATTGAGATTTTAAAAGACTTTTTATGGATAAATAAGTCCAATTTTAAAAGACTATTTAGGAATGTAATGACTTATAAGATTTTATTAAAGATTTTTAATCATGATTTTTACTTATTGGATTTCAAAAGATTTTTATCATAAGAATTTATAAGATTTGAAAGGACCAAATAGATTTTTACTTTTACAACAGATGCCTCTTTTTGTATCAATATTATGGATTGATTCATGTGACGCCAAACGATAACTTTTGCTGTTTTGCGGTGGGACCTTTGGGTTGGGACCTATATTAACAACCCTCACCTGGAATTCACCTTTCTCCCTCTCAATATTATTCACTTGAGGCTTCTTGGTTGCTCCATTCATGCACAATAAAATATGTTGATATATGAATGTGTTTGCTTGGCGAACAAAAGATTGGACTTTTCAATTAACAAGTAGCCATTACCGTAATTTGAATAACCATGCTTATTTCCCAACTCTGCATAATTTCCTTTAAAAAATTAACATGCGTGTGTATATATAGTATAGAGGTTTATGCAAATTAGGAGCCCTTCTAATTTGAAGGACCTAGGCGCTGTCTTGCCCACATGTGCCAAGGCCTCCCCAATTAAATAGAAGTAAGTCAATTAGAACCAAGATCATATGGAATGGAACCATAAATAAAAAGCCAATAAAAATCAATTGGTTCAAGCTGTGGCAAAGAAATGATAAGTTTAATAAAGAAAAGCAAAATCCAATACAATTTTCCCCAATCTTTTAATAGCCAATTTGATGTAGCTTCATTTCCTCCTAAGTAGCATTTCTCCACATATCCAAATTATAACCCAAATACTTCAACCAAAGTACCAAAATAGTTCAACCAAAGTAGAAGCAAAATAGCACAAACAAAAATATAGTTCAACAAAACCCAAGATGATCAAAATACTAAATCATCCTAACTTGAATTTTATCCAAGATGAGCGCTCTTCCAATGACATCTTCAAGAACAAGTCTTTCTTTGTTTGACTACTAAGCAATTCACCGTCATGTAACGAGTATTGTCATCCAAATTTGGTATCTCTTTTATAGCATCCCAAATATCCCTCTCTCTATCTCTATCTCTTTCTCTTTTCTCCATTAGGTAAGATATTTTTCAAAATTGGCAGAAATAGTCCCAATGCCAATAGAAAGATTTTCAAGAACTTTGGCTTGATTGTTGGTCCCAAGCTAGAACTCCCTTCATACTCGGATCTACTTCGCTTATTGCGGCTTGGTTTTTCGGTGGGAACCTCCGAACCTAAAGGGGAATGAGATGGTGGACTACATTGGCGGGTGATGGAGGGCTGGTAGGATGGTTCATAGTGATTTGGTGCTATGAACGCATCGTTGTTAGGATCATATGAAAAGTCTTCCATCCCGAAATCTCTATCTTCTTTCCCATAAGTTGTTGCATCAATCATCAGCGCCCAATGCAATGGAGCCATTCCCAGATGGCAGCCCACCCCAACAACAATCTTCAAATCCTCATAATCAACTACACTCTTTGTTCAAGTTTCGTGACTTGGGTGGGACTAGCAAAGAACAAATTATTCATTGTTAATATATTGCAAATAACATTGTACTAAACTAGTAAGCTATTAATATATTTAAAAGATTATGAACTAGGCTCACCTTCAAGTAATCCTTCCATACTTCATCACTAGAACGTCTTTGCAATTGGGTCCCACCCAAAGCCAGAGTTGTTACGCATAAGCGTAGACATCTTGTTATGCTTTTTAAACCACTTCATTCGGCAAGTAATGATTATAAGTTTTTGGGAACCTAATTTTCGCATTAAGACGAGGAAGTATCACTCTTTCTACATTTTGCTTGCTAAGTGACCCATTAGCATCACGCAATCCCTATTGATAGCATCCACCAAGAGGTGCAACAACTCATTGGTATCGTCCATGGTCCAAGATTCATAGTTCTCTTTCTCTTTGCCCTTTCCTTTGTTATTTCCTTGAATCCCCATTTAAATTACTACTACAACACATGTAGAAAATTTATTAGTTATTTCACAAAACATTTATTACTACAACACATGCGGACACTCAACAGTCAAACACTCAAACTTGACAAACAAAAGGAAATATTAGAATGGTTTTTCATTAGCTCTTGCCAAAAACCAACAAAGTGGATCCGCCAGAAAATAAAATATTTGTGGCGGGTTTAGCCAGACAAAGATAATCGAAAGATTCTCTTATAAGCATAGAACATTCAATAACAAGTTCCATATATTCCTTGCATTTACAAATTGCCCGACTAACAAACTACACCACCTTTCTATACTTTCCCTATAAACAAACAGTTTCACCCCTAGCCAAGCTACCTTGACTACGAACCCATTTTTGTCACCGTACATTTTGATGAAAAATTAAAGGCTTAACAAAAAACAAAAACTCCTAATGTAGGCATGCAATTGTTAATTGATCTTCTCAAATATCATGAAATTCTAGTTTCTAGAGAAAAGTTTTTAGGGATCCAAACAGCCCAAAGAAGAAAATAATCAATGGAACCATTTTTGGGAAACTATATTCTACCTAGAATTAGCAATTATTGAAAAGAAAGATTATAATTTTTTCACGATAAACAAACCAAACACCAAAGTAGAAAAGTCAAAGGGTTAAGAAGAAAAGTACTTGAAACGTTGTGAGATGGCCGGTAGTACACTGCTGGCAGCAAAGAATAAAACCAGTGATTGATTGTTGAGAAACTGTGGGAAAAGCTAATGAGAACAAGAAGAGCATCGAAGAATTCAAAGCAGCGTTTTGTCTATACGTTAAAAAAATTGGAACACGGATGATTTGAAGGAAAGTACCTTGTTCACGAAGAGCTCAATGCATGTCCGTTTCATCTTCTCTTCTCTAGCAGCCAAAAAATCTCACGTGAAAAGTCGATGGGTTAGGGTGAGATTTTTATAGGGTTTGGTATTTATACCTCCCACTAAAAAGTCTCACACAATTACACATATAAAAATCCTTCGAAATTAGCAAGTTTTTCAATACCATAAGACTTTTTGTTACTTGTTTAAAGTCTCGATTGAATACCACTAGATTTGGACACCCTCTTTAAAAAATCCAAAAGTTTTAATGGAATACCACAAGACTTTTAGATTATTTAAAAGTCTTAATTGAATACCACAAGACTTATTTATCCCAAAATAGTCTTTTAAAATCTCAATTGAATACACCCCTAAGTTCGAGAGTTTTGGATTTTTTTGAATTTGAATTGTGTAAACAATTTCTTTCATGTCCTGATGGCTTAATCTGTTGTATCTTATATGATCCCCGTGTTAAACCCAAACCCATCCCCATAACCAAACCCAGCCATCACGAGATCTGAGCAATTTCAATCCCCCAATTCCACGAAATCCATGGAGAACTCAATCAGGGTTTTGCTGGATCGGAGCTGTGGGGAAGGGGAGTTGGAGGTTAGGCTGGAATTCAAGGGATTTTGGGTTCAGAGAGAGAGAGAGATAGATTTTTTAAAATAATTTAAACATTAAAATAATTTTTTTAATTTTTGGTCCACGTGGAAGTCCACGTCATCAAAAAATATGTCCCACTTTTGACACGTCATCATTTAACAGATTAACTAACGGTTTGGCTAACGGATGGGGTAAATTGTAAGATTTCCGTGACGTTGAGTATATACTCGTAAATGTCTCTAAAATTGGGTATGAACTTGAAAATAACCCTATAGATTAGGGGGTTTACTGTAGTTTGTCCTAATTTTTTAATAATAAATTATCATTAAAAAGAAGGGACATAAAATATATATATAATTCGACAAATAGAATAAATTCTAATATTTAAAAAAGACAACAATTATCATAAATCAAAAAGTAAATATATACATTTGAGACACCAATTTCTTAAAATATCTTCAGAAATTGTGTTTAACTAAATATTAACATATAAATCAAGTAATTAGAGTAATACAATTTCTTCATCTTCGGGTTCCATGAAGATATATACACGGTACACCAACAATTAATATATAATTTAAATTAGGTTTTTATAACAAATGATTTTTGAGGTTTGTCAAATTATCACAATTGGTTCTTTATGTTTTTTTTTTCTGACATTATTGTTAGTCCTTTATGTGAGATTGCTGATGTATAATTTAAGTAGAGCTTACATATCCAATAACATTGTGCCATGTGGATTAACTAAATAATTATTTTTTTAAAATAGTTTAAAATTCATAGAAAACGAAAAGAATTAAAAGAAAAAAATCTGCAACCTTCCACCTCCCCCTCTGCTCTCTCTCCATCCCTCTCTCTTTGCTCTCCGCCTTATGCTTGGGTACAGAGAACCCACCGCCATTGTTAGCATCCAATTGGGTCATAATGGCGGCTGATTATGTCTTTGGTACAGAGAGCTGCACGATAGTGCTGACCAAGCTTTGCCCAAAATTGGTGGTGATTATGTCTTTGGTCTCTTCACCAAAAGCAAAGTAACCTAGAACTCCAAATGATCCATACAACAAAGGAATGAAAGTCATACACAAGGCCAAGTATTTACCAAACTTATCTTTGTCTTTAGCTTCTGATTCCAACGACAATATCATTCCAATTCCTTCAAAGGCATAAACAGCCACACCAAGACCATAGAAGAAAACAGAGAAGCCTCCAAGACCAGATTTTCTCCTTTTAATTTTTTAAATTTTCATTTCTAATTTTCTATGAATTTGAAACTATTTTAAAAAAATAATTATTTAGTTAATCCACGTGGGGCAATGTCATTGGATACGTGGACTCTACTTAAATTCCACATAAGCAATCTAACATAATTTTTTACTGAACCTGATGGCGGGACAATTTTGATGTGTCATGTGTAACATAAAAGACCAATAATGTCAGAAATAAAAACATAAAGGACCACATGTGATAATTTGGTAAACCTCATGAACCATTTGTTATTTAAAAAAAAAACCATTCAAATTTAACTCAGCAACCTTGTAACTGATTGAAAACAAAAAATTTGCAACCCGGATGGTGGTCTCAATCTTGAAGCACTGGCGGACCTATGAAGGAGCAAGGAGGTGCAGCTACACCTCCCCTCGCCGGAAAAGCTTTTGGAGACCTTGCAGATTGCCTCTTCGGTGGTGCAGCCCAGGTGCTTGACGAAATGGTTGAACGAAGTGCCTTATTTCCATTTTCAACATTTAAGTAAATGTCTTTGTCATTCTACTTTCATTTATTTTTATATTAGTCCATTTACTTAAGTTTGCAATGTAAATAAGGAAGTACCCCCCATTTGGATTCAAATAAAAATACTATAAATTCAAATTCCTACCAAATCAAAATATGAAAATCGGTTTTAGTGCAAAATACGATTTAGGCTACTAATGATGGCTCATTAAGTCAATATATACTTCATATTAAAATCTCATAAAATCAAGGTTTCTTATTTGATGTGTAAGGAATAAAAGCCATAAAAAATTATCTTGAGAAAATGATTATTCCGAAAAACCATTTTTCATACTTAGCAAATATTTTTACATAAAACAAATTTTCATGTATGATATGAATGCATGAAGGAAGTATCACATAAATTTATGAAGTAATTCTACAGTAAGTCGATCCAAGAATTGAAACAATCCAAAGTAAGGCAAACTCAAGGCGGAAGAGGATGTGCGACGCACGACTCGAGGTATGATCAGTTATGATTTGTTTATTTAATGGATAATTTTACATAAAACATAATGCGCTTTGGATGAGTTGAATGAAACCTCGCCGACAAAAATTATAGGTTATTTGTAATACTATTTTTCTATAACTTATGAATGACATTGATATTGTTTAAATTTCAAATGGCGTTTTTTTATAAAGCAACCTTTCAAAATCGCACCTCCGCTCAAAAATTCAGACCTGGCCTCAAGAGTGGGTCTCATATTGATACTGGGTTGGGAGGGATACTGTGTGCATATATTGATGGTGAGAAAATGATTCAACGAGAGAAAGGAATGGACATTGGGGTATCCAAGTTTTGGGTCCAGGTTTTGAGAGAAAGGTGAAAACGAAACAGAGCATGATGATGTCCTTGTTCAAGCTGGAACATTTTTTTTTGGGGGTCTGATTGTTCAAGCTGAAACTCTTCCCCGTGTTTTCATTTTCCTCTAAAACCCATGAAAACATGTAAAAGTCGCTTTCTCATTTTACCAAGAAAGATGAGATCGTTTTCAATTCTTCGTTTTTAGTGTTTTCAAACTTAACAACACCGAACGCATATAGTTGGTTGTTTTCATTTTGAAAAACAAAAAATGCAGTGGGAAAACGATAACCAATGCACGTAAAGTTCTGTGGAACCTGACCCATGCCTGGGTTGGCACTATGGTCATTATACTTTGGTGGCTGGGCTGGCTGAGTTCGTTGAGTGGAGAGAAGAAGAGAAAAAAAAACAGAAGTGAGGAAGAAGAATGATGAAGAGAAAGAAGAAAGAGATAGGGAAGAAGAAAAGGAAAAAGGAAAGAAGAAAAAGACAAATCTAAGAAAGAAGAAGAATGACGGGAAGAGAAAAAGGAAAAGAAGGGAAGCAAGGTGGGTTGGGTTGGAGTTGAAGCCCACTTGCCACGAGAAAGGTGGATAATGATCCATTTGACAAAATTACCCTTCTTATCATAATTAATGACTTTTCTTTTGGACTGAAAAAATTGGACTTGACGGCGTAGAAAAAAGTTGTTGCAAACTATTAAACGGAGTAAGTTATAAATTTGGGTGGAATGTGAAATTTGACTGTAATTTCAAATGGCATTGGTGTAAGAAGAAGAAACCTCTCCCCCACTAGTCCTAATTCCCTAAAAATAGCCCTAACGCACGCACAGCACAAACCCATTCGTTTTTATTTGAACTCGAGGCAGCCGCCACAACCACCTCCCTTGCGCCCTCAATCTCATCCACTCAACCCTACCGGTTGCCGAAGGTAAATTCTCTCTATTCTGTACATTCTGTTCGCATTATATTACGTATACATATATCAGAACGACTTATGCTCTGAAATTTACATATATGTTTGCATTTTTTTGAACGACACTTCCATCTGTCTGTGCTCTTTGCTTAAAAAATGTTGCTTTTGGTGGTTTTCTTTTATCTCGAGAATAGGAAGGAAGTGTAAAGTCGTTGTTGAGCAGGGTTGAATAGGATGGGTGGGCTTTAAGCCTTCAAGCAAACCATTGTTTGGACATTATTGTGTATTTGGAGTCCTTGATGTATGATTTTGCTATGTTGTTTTTTTATACATTGGAGATTTTGAGACTGTTTTGATTTGAACATATTATTTTGCACATGAAAACATAGTTTTTGGCAGCTTTGTGAGCAACCAATCTAGTACTGAGAAAAAAAAATCTAGTACTGAGAAAAATCAGATTTGTTTCTGTTGTAGTCGACTCATTGACCAAGATGCAGAACGAAGAGGGAGTTATCACTGAGCTTTACATTCCCAGGAAATGGTATCAATCTAATCTAATCTAATAAAAAATTTTGTCATTGATTGTTTGTGTGGTTTTGATGTGAGGGTATTCTGTTAAACTTGTGTGATATGTGGACACAGCTCGGCCACCAACAGGTTGATAACTTCAAAGGACCACGCATCCGTTCAGATCAACGTTGGGCATCTGGATGAGAATGGCATCTACACAGGCCAGTTCTCCACTTTTGCTCTCTGTGGTTACGTCCGCGCTCAGGTCCTCCTTCTTGCCCTCATTTAAGTACTAGTTCATGATATGCCAGTTTTATGCAGTTGTCTAATTCTACTATACATGTAATGCCAGCTTGTTCAGGCATTGGCAATTTTTCTGTCCACTAATTCTACTTATGATCTTTTGCTCTCGTTCTTCAGGGAGATGCCGACAGTGGTCTGGACCGACTCTGGCAGAAGAAGAAAGCTGAAGTTAAACAACACTAGAAAGAGAAAACTGTAGTTTTTCTTCTTTGGAAATGTGTTCTTGAGTATGGAAGTGTTTAATTAGTGAACTGATACATTATGTTGAGCAATTTTCTCACCATTCGTATTGTATGTTGCGACTAGTTGTCAACTTTTTCGTGTTCCATCTTGAATTGGGGATTTTTATTACTATTATTAAGTAGTGAAACTTTTACTTATCGTGAAACAATTTCCACCGGCAATGCATAATGATCTGAAATTCCATGTTTTAGTCAAGGAATAAAATATTGATGATATCGGAAATATCGGTAATCCAAAAATACGGAAATTTCAATGGAAATATCGGGATATTATCGATATTTGTCTACGTCACAATATTATCGATATTTTGGTTCATTGGATATCTAAAATATCGATGGTATTAGAAATATCGGTAGTCAAAAATACGGAAATTTCTGGAAATATCGAGGATATTATGGATATTTTATTCCTTGGTTTTAGTTGATCATGGATGTGAGACCCCAAAAGAGAAAAAAATTACATGGATGAGACCAAGGCACTATATAAACTCTTTTGGTGTAGTTAATTCAAGACATGTCTACCATATTTTATAGCTGACAAATTCCCAGCAGAAATGCTTTTGCTGTTCAGATTTGTCACTTGCTGCATGTAATGTGAGTGAGTTAAAAGAGTTAACCCATAATCAACTAGATGAGGGTGTTTGCGCTCTGCTAACCCATTCAGTACAAGGACACAGGATGATTTTTGTTCTCTGTTTCTCTTGCGGCATGCAACATATAATATGGACTTCCCTTTTCCCAATTTTCTCGCTATTCTTTATTTTTTGAGGTCAAATTTTGGGCTTATTTTCTGACAGATCAGATCGGAATAAGGGGATTCTAATTCCAATCCAAAAAAATTCAGAATTTCAATATCCATTTTGATTCAGAAAACTCAGAATTTTTGGAATTTTTCGGAACTTATATATTTCAGATTTTGTTGGAAAATTTTGGAAACTAGTTCAAAATTTGAAACGTGCTCACCCATACAACGCTTGAAAAACCATTATATTATAGTGATTGGATGTTGTTATCCTTTAGGCCCCGTTTGGTTCAGGGAAAGGATTTGATAGGAAATGGAAAATTCATTTCCCATGTTTGGTAATGTTGGAAAAGTAACTGAAATACCAATTTATTTTCTTTCCCATGTTTGGTTTGTGTAGGAATGTAAAAGAGCGTTTGTTTAATTTTCCAATTATACCCATATGAAATCAAATAATAAAAGAATGCATTTAATGCTATATTGTAATTCTAAATTGTTAATGGGGACAAAATGTCCATGAAAAATGTGCGTTGAATGATGGATCGTTTTCCCAAAAATGAAACCCAAGGGAGGGGGCGGGAGGGGGTGTCACGCCCTGAATTTTTAACAACAAATAACTTGTTTAAAATTATTACAAACAACCAACAATCCGGGACGCGAAGCTCCGAACCATCAACAATTGACCTGTAATTTTTTTTTCTAAATACAATACAACTCGTTCCGAACCCACAATGTAAATACAGACTCAACTTTTCTGAGGTAAATATTACATCACACCAATTACGTAATAAATTGAAAGTTCAACCTATTGCATAATTTGCTCCTCAGAGTTTAATACACACAGCGGAAGTCTTCACACCACAATAAATCACATCATGTACAAAACATGTACATCAACAGAGCCTTCTGCTCCTAACTTTGGTTACCCTATTCATTGTCTCTGCCACTTGCAAGATAATCCCCTACACAGTTGAATAGTGTATCGAGTTCATCACCAACAAACCCGGTAAGCTTTCTAAAGCTTGTATGAGTAAACCACATACATATTATAAATATGTCAATAATATACAATCACATGCACTTTCATTTGCATCACACAATCCATGTAGAATCATGGTTCTCATATTCATTAATATCATCACAGCCACAATTCTTTTATTTTTAAGAACTGTTTAAGTCACCACCTGTGACTACACCAAAACTCTTTTATTTTAAAAGTAGTTTTCACACGTCAAATAACAATTCTTTTATTTTATAAGAACTGTTTCGATCACTACCTGTGACCACACCAAAATTCTTTTATCTTAAAAGCAGTTTTCACACGTCAAATCACAATTCTTTTATTTTTCGAAGAACTGTTTTGATCACCACCTGTGACCACACCAAAACCCTTTTATCTCAAAAGCAGTTTTCACATGCCAATTATTTGACAGATATAACAGAGAATAATATGAACCTCTAATCTATAACACTACAATACCGAAGTAGTGTTCACTCATGTACACACACCAGCCATGAGTGCTAGATGGCACCAGAATAGATCTCAGACTGTTCTTGGGTCTTTCTCCATAGGGTTGTTTATCCCTCATTACTTGCCACGAGAATGCCCACCTGACAAACTCAAAAGGGATTCAAGGTATTCTCACTTAAATCCATCAACACCAAAATAATATAAAATGTCATTTCACATTAAACATTGTTTTATAACCAAATACACAAATCACAACAATATATATTTATTATATATATTTATGTGGTCATTCACGCATGAAATCCCACCATACACTCACAACATATGTTATATGGTTCAACACCAAAATATCCAGTAAATATCAATTTAAACAAAATAGGTTTCACTTACCTCATGAACCATTGACGAACAAGTTCATGTGCTTTAAATCAATTAAACATTATAAAAAATCACAAACAACATGTTAATTATAGCCATTAACATTATTGGAACTAAATTATAATAAATATAATAACTCATGATTTTACTCACGATTAGGATGATTTCACTCACCTCTCGTCCAAGCTGCATCTTCAACAACTCAACGAATCCTCAATCTCAACCTTTAACGAGCAACTCTGGCTCCATCAAAACCTAAGCAAAGTATGTAACTCAACGTAGCACAAAACTCCAAAATCCAATAATGACTGAGCTCCTTGCTCATTTCAACTAATTGTGAACTTACACGCAAATCGAGGCACACGTCACTCAAAACGACCTCTCGTGTAACTTGCTAAAATCATTGACAACTCCAAAAAATGTCATGACCAACCACGTCGTCAACCTTATCTTCAATCTCATGCAAATCAAAATTTCCACGACAACATGACAAAAATGCCCTTCGGACCAACCCGGGTCCAAGGCGATCAATTATCATCCAGAACACTCCAAAACTGTGATGTACACACTGGCGTCGTCAAAACAGAACTAATGACACCCATGGTCCAATAAGTCACTATTTGGGTCCCACACGTCCAACCGACACTTCAAAAATCCGACTTGTTCCCACGACCTTAGATTTCAAATCCAATTGCACTAATGAACTCTAAATAGTCCCGACATCACCCTGCATCAATTTGGGCCTGATCCAACAGTCAAATCATTCTAGATCGCACAATCAAGCACGATCGAACAATGATCGCTCTCCTTAATTTCAAAACACATTAACTTAAGATCAGGACTTTTGATAGTCAATCCATTTGTATCTACACACTCACAACAACACCAGCTACCATATATATAAAATTGGATACGATCAAACGGTCTGATAATCTTATATCTAACGATCCAGAATTGTGAGGCTCCGATCGTCGATCAAAAGACGAAATCTAGCAAAACGGAGCACACCACAATGCTCAACACCTTGAGGACTACAAACTGTCTTTTGAACTCAGACACGGTACTATTCCGGCGATCTTAAAATCGTCGAACTGTTGGACCAAAACTACATCTCCTGAAAGAACTCGACGAGATAAACAACTTTAATTCTTGGAAGTTTACCTGAATTGACCTCTAAAGTGGTCAAATCGCCATCCAAATTTTGGATTTCACTGTGCACGAACGAATTTCACGGCTTCACCACACCTTCACCGCTACTCTGATCACTATGCTTCCAGTTTGGTTATGTTCACAGGATGTTCCTCTATCGATCTGGGTGGGCGGTGTTGAATACCTCTGCCGTACTCCACCGCAGCAGTCACTGGAAATCGCCTTCGACGAGATAAAATATGGGTTTTTTTCTTTTTCTAATTTTACGAAATTTCACAGTGATCCTCCAATTTATAGAATTCCGAAAATAGCACTATTCATTGTTCACTATTCACAATCCCTCCAATTAAATTTCAAAACTTCGAAATTTAATTTGTCATTCGTTATAACTCCGATTCACGAACCGCTTGTTCCTACGCGTTTGTGAGATTGGGCTCGATTTTTCCAATCCAAAGATTATAATTTTCTCACTTCAATTTCTTGAACTTCCATTGAAAAATCATTAAATTAAACGTAAGGGCATTTTAGTTCAACTTGAGATTAAACACTCGTAAATCCATTATTCCCACACCAAACCACTTCATAAATTGCCCACATTTTTAATAACCTTGTATGATTTTTCAGAATATTAATAACAACAAAATTCAAATTTTGAGGTTATTACAGGGGGAGGAGATAACATTTTCTCTCATATTTTCCCATGTGTCAGGCAACACTACAAGAAAAACACCATTTAGTGACGGCTAAAAAGTGTCGGAAACATAATACTTGACGCTCAAGCGTCAACGATGCCACCGCTGTCGAGGAAAGAGGGTACCCAATTTATTGGCCTTTGAACCGTCAGTAATCATTTCACTTGACGGCTTTTAACGTCAACTAATCGTTCTCCTTGATGGCTTTTAACGTCAACTAATATCTCTTTTCTTGACAGAGTTTAGCCGTCAAGAAACAGAAGACTAATAATTAAAAATAAATAAATACGCTTCTTCACAACAAAAGCTGTAAAGAAGGGCTTTAACATCAAAAGAAATACACAGGAAAAAAAATAAGAAATTGTACATCCACTAGAATAATACAATTATATACAATAATTTAAAATACAACTACTATACACTTAAATAGTATTGAAATTACATTATGAAATAACTTAGAATAAACTTGCTAAAATGAACTAAGCTCTCTAGTACCGCATAAGTAGTTCTCAATTTAGAAATAAGTTGTCACTTAGAAGCTTTACTTTTCCCATAACATCTCTAAGTGAATCCCATTACAAGTCCAAGTCTTGCTTTGGTTGGGGCCTCCTAGTCATACCAATCTGTCAAAACATTAACATATATGGATCAATGAGTAATCAAAACCTACAACAATTAATAACTAGCAAGGAATCAGATCATCTCTTACAATGAAATTGGTTGGATGAGAATCGTATATGCGCTTTCTCCTTGTATCTTTCAAAAGTGTCTAAAGGTGCATGCTTGTGCTATCTACAAACTTATGAGGCAGAAAATACAATTATGAGTACTTCCCAAAACTTACAAGTCCTAAGCACCATTCAAAAGGAAGAATATATAAATAGACAAATATCTTCTTCTAACATGTAAACAGAAAATTAGAAATTGAAAGTACAAGATTTCTCAAGCAAAGTCATTGACATGATTCAAGAGAATTAATAGGACTAATATTGGTATCAAACTCACTTTTCTTTAGATAGAGGTGCATCACAGATAAATTTTAGAAATATATACTACACAAAATGGTGACTTCTTCAATTAAATTAAAATCCTAGTTATCATTTTACCTTGCAATGGGATTTGACTTTACGATGAGTGCTTCATTAATTTGTTAATCCTATAAATCATCCAATACTTGCTTGGACAAGGTCAGCCAAAGAGTGTAGAGACTCAAAAAAGATTATATACTTTTCTAGTTCAAGGAGGACATGCATTCTTTCCAAGGGCCATATGAAAATTTAGTCAAATCTTCTTTCCTTTTGAATTTCTTGTACAAAATTATAGGGTTCATAGAAATAGCCAAAATTAATGGCAAACAAGCAACCTAAAACAGAGCCCAAAATATCCAATCAGAAAAACGATCCAAATACACAAAACCAATGAAACCCATTTGAGTTTTGACACTTGAGTTTGTTGGTGACCGAAAGACAATTAGATATTGCCAAAATGAAGAGATTATTCTATTTCTCCATCTCATATACTCAATCTTCAAATTTTTCTCGTATTAAAGCATATAACGAACTTCAAAGAACTAAAATATTTAAGCAATACCTGAGTGATAAACAAAACAACATCTACATGAATGTCGCACTTTCTCTACAAAACCTCGGTATTCCATAAGCTGCAAACAAATTCAATGTATGAACATTTATTAGACAAAAGGATTATACATTCTAAGGTATCAATAATGAGAAAAAAGAAAGGACTTACGCAGGACCAAATTGATTTCCATCAGGATTAGCCCCACAATTACAAAAACAAGCATATATATTAGTACCAACATTTGTAGTATGGCCTCTGTTGCAATGATGATTCATGATTATTTCAATAAAATGAGAAAATTTATTACCATCATCAAAGTCAAAAGCATTGGATTTAAAATTCACATGATCCGTGACAACAACCCAAGACCAAAAGCGAAAGTAAAGAAATTAACTCATTCATTTGTATATGGAAATCCAAAATCCAAAGCACTAGAACAAGCTTGAAAGGGATGAAAACAAAGTTTACCTACTTTTGGTTTGCTGAAGTTTTAAGATTGACAGTAAGGAAACACTTGTTTTGCTGACTCCACTTCATCATCCTTGTTAATTATCTCAAATCTGTGAAAAAACCTAGAGTACTAAAAATCCTGAGTTATCAAAATAAAAAATCAAACGTAATAAAATCCTAACTAAATCTAAATGGAATTTTCCTTGGAATGAGGTTTTATCAGCATCTAGTGTACAAAGGCAAACCAAACCAGAAACTGTCATATTGTAGCTTAACATTCCCAGATAAGAATTTTCAGATTCTCAAGTGTTAAAAACCATAAAAGAACAACTCAAACCAGAAAACCAGAACTTTTACATCAGATTTAACAACCCAGAGTTTCAAGATTGATAGAAATCAATAACAACATCAAATTGAGAAACACTCAAAAGAATCATATACCTCAGCAAAACTAAAAGCAAGGAAACCAAGAGCAATCGAAACAAAACCCATTTGTGAGAAACCCACACAGATGCAGAAAAGTACAATCAATCTTAAAAGAATAGAACCTCAACGATGAAGAAAAGAAGAATCTTGGTATACCTGAATGAAGCAATAATGGAAAAAGATGCGCAGAAGTTGAGCAGAGACATTCTTGTGTTGGGAGTAAATCTGAGCCAACGTAGACCTCACAATGGTCTCAGCTTCTGGACATGTCTGCGATGACATGATTGTGAGGTCAAGATGGCTCCTGCATTATTAATATATAACACAAGGTTCAAAAATAATATAGACTACAAATGAGAGAAAAAAACACATGCAATGGAACAGAGGATCTCAAGACAATATAAGCAAAGTAACATAAAAACCTTGGGGGTTTCAGACCTCAATAACAGGAAAGCCAACATAAACTAATTAAGAGATAAAACTGAACTAGATCTGATGCTTATTAACAAATTGTGAGAATAAATAAATACCTTTGGTTCTTGTGAGGCATTAGGAATGTCCCCAAATCCGTTCAAGAACACATGATTTTTTCCTTTCCAGGAAGAACCTGGAAATCAAATTAACGAAAAAAATGAAACAAAATCGTCAAAAATTAATTAAAATGAAAAATACCAGAAAAGAAAAAAGAAAAATATGACCCAACGCTATCCAAAATAGCGACAATATGAAGAGTTCCAAAGAACTAAAATATTTAACCAAAAATTGGTCTATGCAAGAACACGAATATGAAGAGTTCTTTGGCATAGTAGGGCCGTACTAATATTTACCTTGATTTAGGTGTATCCAATTATGAGTATGCTGGATTGTCGCCAACATTGGTTGTGATTATTCCTTATGACGTTTTTCTACTATGTGAACGAGACCAGAAACTGACGACGACGACCCTGATGATGCCTGCGACATCGAAGACCAGCTCATCTTCTCCTTTGTCTCTCTGATCTGTCGCCTGAGGTTCGATGACAGATCTGATGTTCTAGGCGTTCCCCCTCTCGGCAGCTCAATAGATCTGTTTTCAAGGACATCGTCGTCGTTGACTGTGACGATGACCGTCACCTCTTCGCCTCTGTCTCTCTGATTTCTTTTCTGTCAGAAGAGGTTGTATGTCTTCTTGGTGGTGGTGTCGACCTCACGGCGTCAGTTTGCGAGTGTCGATGAAGTCTGGGATGAGGTTTGCTGGATCTGTTCTGCCGGATCTCTTGAAAGAACGAGTGAAAGAGGGTTTGTTGGATCAGTTCGGATTCTAACAAGTGAAAGAACGAAATGAAAGGAGACACAACACTTAGATATTTTTGGACTGAAATAAAGAATGCCTGAGGCCCTTTCCTTGATTCTTAGAAGCGTCAACTATGAAGGGTGAGTTCCTTGATGGTTTCTTAGAAGCGTCAAGTACAAAGGGTATCAATTGACGTTTTTTAAAAAATGACAGGGAAGGGTGATAATAGTTGACGGATATTTAAAAATGACAGGAAAGGGTGTATATAGTTGACATTTTTTAAAAACCGTCAAACGCTACTGAAATAGTTGACGGCTTTGCACGGAAACGTCAATTATGTAGTGTCAATTAAAGCCAATTTTCTTGTAGTGCAACTATTTCTCTTGCATGGACATACCAAACATGGAAAACAATTGATTTTTTCCCCAAACCTCCTTTCCCATTAACCAAACACAGTCTTATGGAATAACTTGTCTATATCTTTTTGATCATTAAATTATATTTTGTTAAATATGAAATTAGTAATTGTATGTAGTCTAAGATTGAAATTCCAATACATTTCAGAATTCAGAATTTTTCTGAATCTCGAGATATATTCCAATTCCAGTCCAACTTTTTTTTTGGAATTGTCATATTTCGAAATTGATTTGAACTTGCTAAAATTGGAAATTTTTAGATCGGAAACAGCCAGAATCAGATTTTCCAGTCGAACTTCCTCCCTTAGTCAAATCTCTCTCTCTCTCTCTCTCCGTGTCTCTTTTTATTTTAGTTAAGGAAAAAACTTAAAACTTTTTGTTTAGAATTGACAACTTTTTTTTTTTTATGGTAAGAAGAATTTGAGGAGTTGGGTTTCCATAAACAATTGTTGGGTATTTTGTGTTTGATTGTGGGCAGTCTGGACTTAAGACCCACAAAGGCAGAGCCAATCAAAAGTAGGCCCATAAAAAGCCCAAATCTAAAAAGGGAATTTGAATCATTTGATTTGACTGCACCAAAAACCCTAATGTCAGATTCCCAGTACGGCGTCGCCTACTGTCAAGTTGTGTTGTTGGATTGCCTCACCGTGGAGTAATTTTTGGGTGTTATAAGCGAGGAATAAAATATCCATAATATCGCCGATATTTAAAATTTCCGTATTTTTGAACGATATTTCGATACCATCGATATTTTAGATATCGTAACCAAAACATCGATAATATTAATGACGTGGGAAATATTGATAATATCCTCGATATTTTCATCAAAATTTCCGTATTTTTGGACCACCGATATTTAGATATCATCGATATTTTATTCCGGTTCTCGATGCATCATGTGGTGATGTACCATCCACTAGAGGTATAATTTGTGGAATATTTCCAATGCAACCTGCCTATTTGTCATAAAAAATAATGCAATAAATTGGATAGTAATTACATATGTTCTAAGTTTATTGGATGGTACACCAATCATATGATGTAATTTAACATTTAAAAATTTCTCCTCACGATTGTAAATTCCACTTCAATTAGAAAGTTGTTACACAAGTTGCACACAATTTGGTCTCCCTGGAATGACCCTTTTCACTCTCCACTCAGAAAAACTACTTCAGAGAAACCAAAACTGGCCTACATTCAAAAACTCCAAACCACAAACGAACAAAACGAACAAAACCCATCTCCATTTCCTCACCTCCCTCCTAAAACCCTAATTTCCCAAAACGCAAACTCCCTCTCTGTCTCTCTCTCTCTGAGCTCTGAGCCTCTCTGTGACAGCTTCAATAACAGGGAGAAAATGGACCATTGCCTCAGTCACAGCGAAGCAGCTCTCTCTCCCAAGCTCTCAATTTTCGCCAACTCCAAGCCCTATTTGTCGAAACCAAACCACTTTAGCTTCTTCCTCTACTCTAAGAAGCTCGGAGCCAGAACCGCAGCGCCTTCTCTCCACCTCCGATCATGGCCCTCAAAGCTTGCCACTTTCACCAAGCACCCGAGTCGCCGAGTCAACGCGGTCCGGAGCGAGTCTTCCCACTCCGGAGCTGCGGCGAACGGAGAGCCGCCGAAGCTGGGGAAGAGAACAGACATAAAGAAGATCCTGATACTCGGAGCTGGGCCGATTGTTATAGGGCAAGCCTGCGAGTTCGATTACTCGGGCACTCAGGCCTGCAAGGCTCTCAAGGAGGATGGATACGAGGTCGTTTTGATCAACTCGAACCCGGCCACCATCATGACCGACCCGGACTTGGCCGACAGGACTTACATTACGCCGATGACGCCCGAGCTGGTCGAGCAAATCCTCGAGAAGGAGCGACCCGACGCTCTGTTGCCCACCATGGGCGGCCAGACAGCGTTGAACCTTGCCGTGGCGTTGGCCGAGAGCGGCGCTCTGGCCAAATATGGCGTCGAATTGATTGGAGCGAAGCTGGAGGCAATAAAAAAAGCAGAGGACAGAGACTTGTTCAAGCAGGCCATGAAGAACATCGGAGTCAAGACACCGCCGTCTGGGATTGCGACGACGCTTGATGAATGTATCAAAATTGCTAATGAAATCGGAGAGTTTCCGTTGATTATTCGGCCTGCGTTTACTTTGGGCGGGACCGGAGGTGGCATTGCTTATAACAAAGAAGAGTTTGAGGACATCTGCAAGTCCGGGATAGCGGCAAGTGTGACGTCTCAAGTTTTGGTGGAGAAATCGTTGTTGGGTTGGAAGGAGTATGAGCTTGAGGTGATGAGAGACTTGGCTGACAATGTGGTGATTATATGCTCCATTGAGAATATTGACCCCATGGGGGTTCATACTGGGGACTCAATCACTGTGGCTCCTGCTCAGACTTTGACTGATAAGGAGTATCAGCGGCTGAGGGATTATTCCATTGCTATCATAAGGGAGATTGGAGTGGAATGTGGTGGTTCTAATGTACAGTTTGCGGTTAATCCTGTAGATGGTGAGGTTATGGTGATTGAGATGAACCCAAGGGTGTCGCGGTCCTCGGCTCTTGCTTCCAAAGCTACTGGTTTTCCAATTGCGAAAATGGCTGCCAAGTTGTCAGTTGGGTATTCCTTGGATCAAATACCTAATGACATTACAAAGAAGACGCCGGCTAGTTTTGAGCCTTCCATAGATTATGTGGTAACCAAGGTAAGTGCTTCTTCATTACCCTTTTGAATAGCACTCTGATTAAACACATCGAGCTTTGTATTCCTGGATTAATTAGTTTTTGATAGCTTAATTTGTGAATGTTCAATTTTTCTTTTTCGTATATCTGTCTTTGGTATTGCTAGATTTTATTGTACATTTTTAGCCCCACATTAGCTTGAATGTAATGGTTAGACCTTACACAGGACTCGAGTTTTTTTGTCAAATTTTAGATAGCATTGCCCATTAGCTTCCTGAATAATATGCTAATCACTATTACTTTTGCAGGTAGGAATGCCATTGATCATTGTCGTCATTTATCTTATTGATAGCAACACATTTCTGTTACTCCATGCATTTTTAGATCTGTTTTGTATGCCATCTCAATTTTCTTGTTTTTGTTGTATTGAATTGTGCAGATTCCCCGGTTTGCATTTGAAAAATTTCCGGGTTCACAGCCCATATTGACTACCCAAATGAAATCTGTTGGTGAGTCAATGGCACTGGGTCGCACATTTCAAGAGTCCTTTCAGAAAGCAGTTCGATCTTTGGAATGTGGGTTCTCTGGATGGGGCTGTGCGAAAATTAAGGAACTTGACTGGGATTGGGAACAGTTGAAGTATAGCCTCCGAGTTCCAAACCCAGACCGCATCCATGCCATATATGCTGCAATGAAGAAGGGGATGAAGGTAGATGATATTCATGAGTTGAGTTACATTGACAAATGGTTCCTCACACAGCTTAAGGAGCTGGTAGATGTGGAGCAATTTCTCCTGGCTAGAAACTTGTCTGATCTAACAAAGGATGAGTTCTATGAAGTGAAAAAAAGAGGTTTCAGTGACAAACAGATAGCTTTTGCCACTAAAGCTACTGAAAAGGATGTCCGGTTGAAGAGGCTATCATTAGGTGTTGCACCAGCATATAAGCGGGTTGATACTTGTGCTGCGGAGTTTGAGGCCAATACTCCTTATATGTACTCTTCCTATGACTTTGAGTGTGAATCAGCTCCCACCCAGAGGAAGAAGGTTTTGATTTTAGGTGGAGGACCAAATCGAATTGGTCAGGGGATAGAGTTTGACTACTGTTGTTGCCATACGTCGTTTGCCCTTCAGGTTTGGCACTGATATGTTTACTGCCCACTTGCCTGCCTTTCCTTTTTCAACTCCCTCTCTGACCACACCTTTTTCATTCATGAACCTAAATTCCTAGGTGAAACGTAGATATCTTATATTAACTTAAAATAACTAGGGTGCATTAGCTGAATGGAATTTGTTTTAGATTTCTTTATTTCTGAATCATGACATATCCTAATCATCAATCATGCATTATTTTTCACATGTGGCAGTGGGATCACAGAACTTAGGCAGTTAAAAATTGGGCGATCGTTGCACCTTTTTCTGCTGATGAAAACTAAAATTAGATCACTTTAGATGCCTATAGGATTTGCACTTGTGGGTGGCAAATGTCATAAACTACAATTTGGGTACAGTTGATAAGAGATCTGGATGCATTCATAATAGCTTGTAGTAGAAAAGGAGAAATTTTAGTTACTTGCATGTCTAAAATAGTTCTATGGGATATACTGAATTTGGCACTTATGTTATAACAATGAACTTCTGGAATACAGGATCCCTCCTGTGTGATTAATGCACATACATGCAAACATATTTATATTTTTCCTGTCATTATTATATTTTTTCTGTGCCATTGTAGGTACCAATCTAAAAGTTTGCCTACTATTTGTATAATTTGATGAATTGGTGGAGTCTATGCATTGATATTTATAATTGTTCAAATCCTTCATTGAGATGCCTGCTTCTCCCCTTCTCTTTTACAGAAAGCAGGATATGAGACCATTATGATGAATTCAAATCCTGAAACGGTATCCACAGATTATGACACGAGTGACCGTCTATATTTTGAGCCACTGACTGTCGAAGATGTGCTGAACATAATTGATTTGGAAAAACCTGATGGCATCATTGTGCAGTTTGGAGGTCAAACACCATTGAAGTTGTCTCTTCCTATCCAGCAGTATCTAGATGAGAACAAGCCTAAATGTGCAAGTGGGTCTGGATATGTACGCATTTGGGGTACTTCACCTGCTAACATAGATGCTGCTGAGGACAGGGAGAAGTTCAATACAATCCTTAACGAGTTAAAGATTGAACAACCAAAAGGAGGAATTGCCAAGAGCGAAGCTGATGCTATTGCCATTGCAAAGAACATTGGGTACCCAGTTGTTGTCCGGCCTTCCTACGTATTGGGTGGCCGAGCCATGGAAATTGTATATAGTGATGACAAACTTGCGACCTACCTCGAAAATGCTGTTGAGGTGGACCCAGAACGCCCTGTATTGATTGACAAGTATCTATCCGATGCAATTGAGATTGATGTTGATGCACTTGCTGACTCTCAGGGTAATGTTGTCATTGGTGGGATAATGGAGCACATTGAGCAGGCTGGGGTCCATTCTGGTGACTCTGCTTGCTCGATTCCAACAAAAACCATCCCTGCTTCTTGCTTGGAGACAATTAGGTCATGGACTATAAAATTGGCTAGGAGGCTGAATGTGTGTGGGCTGATGAACTGTCAGTATGCAATTACATTGTCTGGAGATGTTTTCTTACTTGAAGCAAATCCTCGTGCTTCCCGTACTGTCCCATTTGTGTCCAAGGCGATTGGACATCCATTGGCTAAATATGCTTCCCTTGTCATGTCTGGGAAGTCTCTTCATGATATAAGTTTCACAAAAGAGGTAATTCCTGCACATGTGTCAGTAAAGGAAGCTGTTCTTCCATTTGAAAAGTTCCAAGGCTGTGATGTGTTGCTGGGGCCTGAGATGCGTAGCACTGGTGAGGTGATGGGTATTGATTATGAGTTTCCCATTGCATTTGCCAAGGCTCAGATTGCTGCAGGGCACAAGCTACCACTTGCTGGCACTGTCTTCCTCAGCTTAAATGATTTGACCAAACCTCATCTTGAAAAGATTGCGACAGCCTTTTTAGGGCTTGGATTTAAGATTGTTTCAACTTCTGGGACAGCTCATATTCTTGAGTTAACAAAAATTCCGGTGGAACGAGTGCTGAAGCTGCATGAAGGGCGGCCTCATGCTGCTGATATGGTTGCTAATGGGCAAATCCAGTTAATGGTGATCACAAGTTCGGGCGATGCACTTGATCAGATTGATGGACGGCAACTAAGGAGGTTGGGCCTTGCTTACAAAATTCCAGTAATTACAACAATTGCCGGAGCGTTAGCAACTGCAGAAGCAATAAGGAGTCTAAAGTCCAGCACTGTTAAGATGATTGCACTTCAGGACTTCTTTATTGATGAGAGCAAAGCTGGGAGTGATAAAAAGTTGCAGTCAGTCTCCTCCTCTCTGTGAGCTGACCTGGACTTTCTGGTAAGCAGTTGGGGTTCCTCTGTCGTATTTATTTTGTTTCTAATATATGTATCCTTGAATGTTTTTCGGACAGGTTTCTGTTAAGTTATTAGCTTTTACCAAAATTTTGTCAGTCCAATTTTTTTCTCCTCTCCTTTTTGTTGAAGCTATAATTTCAAATTTTGGATAGCTATATGTAGAATAATTTAGGCATTGGTGTGTGTAATTATGGCGATCTGTGCTGTATGTTTTCTTGCACAGACATGTACTTTTCGTAAGTTCTTTATAGCACAGTTTAATCAGAAAACTTCTACGTTAATGAGAAAGTGAATCTTCTGATGTGCCAAATCTATATCCTGCTTCGCATATGATATGGAAACCATTGGAACTTTACTTGTTTGTATAGCTTTTATTATTTCTAGAAATGGTACTTAAGGAGATATATTTTCCATTACCCTGGCCCCATAGCAACTATCAAGCATGGCATTAACATTTTCTTTGGATCACATGCGTGCAGCGTGCGACCTGATCTTGGTCATTTCTGAGTTCTTTTAAGCTAGTAAAACTTGATTTAGGTGTAGCAGATGAATTTCCTTTTCACTTTCTATCCACCCAAAAGCTACTTGAGATATGGTCATGACTCATGAGTGTAGTTGATGAATTAGAGAGTGGATATATTTGTTTAAACTGTGGAGTAAAAGGACATCTAAACAGAAGCTTTAACTAAAATTTGTCCAGATGGAATGATTGTGGTTGATCAAGTGATTTCGTTTTCGGCCTATATACTTCTAGCATGACATTTGGTTTTTCCCAAAGTGACCGCAACTACATGGCCGCTTGACCATTCTCTCTGTGTTGTCAATTTAGATTGAATTTAGCTGGTCTAGGAATTGAGTCTACTTGCATAGAATGTTCGTTATGTTTGCACTTAGAGATGCATTGAATTCTCCACTCGTTTTCCCTTTCTGGTGTGATTCATGACCGTCCTTTTTCTTGGGGCTTATGTCTGGTATAATTAACGGTTTAGACACTTCATGATATATTTTCATTCCCAAATTATTATTTGGGTTTAAATGCTTTGTATTTGTATCTATTTGTAGATAGCGGTCAAGCCAAACCTACCTCAACTTTGATATTAGGACTTGCTTCGTAGACTCTTTCTATGAGACCAGGCATGACATTTAGTTATTCCTGGAGCAGAGTATTGCTACCTTAAGTCATGTATGGGCGTGCAAGAATTTTTTGACTGTTGATGGATGTGGGTCTCATAATAGGGCCCACATGCATTTACAGTCAAAAATCGATTGCACGTCCAAGGGCCACTGATTGTACCATAATTATTCCCCTAAATCGTTATCTTTCATGTTCTCAAAATTACTTCCTACTTGATTTCACCTTTCTTGATCCGCACCATAATTTTCCGTTTTTATTCTTTTTGTTTTCTATGGACTAATTCTGTAAATTTAATCTTGTACCTACAAAAATAGACTAATGAAGTCGCGCAACCCTTGTTTGTTGGGCCTCCACTTTTGTTTTCCGCTTTAGGCTCTTGGCTTCTTAGTGCATGTTTCTGTTCCAAAAAAAAAATTTAAAGGAAGCTGTGGATGGTGGGGAAACCCAAAAGAAAAAAACGGGAGTTAGTTTTTTCTTTCAATAATGGAAGGAGAAACAAAACGAGACTAAAAGTTAATTAGTATAAACAGAAATTACTTTTTTTTGTACAAAAGAAAAAAACAGAATTACTTGTATTGATTTGAAGTTTGTGAAAGCTTTTTAAAGTGGGCCGTTTAAAGTAACCATTGGTCTCGCGATATTTATCTCTACTTTATTAAAAGATGTTCAAAGTTCGAATTATCGTTCTTCAGTGACATGATATGATAAGTTTAGGGCCAGCCTTTAATTTATGTTTTATGTTGTGATATGATCTACTAGAGTCATGTTGTGATAAGGTTAGGTCCAAATGTTATTGTCTTTTTATGTAAATTTCGTGTGTTAAGATGTGTGGAATTAGAAAGCCTTGATCTCTCCACATTTTCAATTTAGGATGAATAGTCGTATTGAAGGTTAGTCGTGCATGTGATAAGAAATATCAACATCATCGACTTTGTGCTTGCCTTCCATTTTACTTGCAGGACTATGGTGCTCGTCCTATCATCAAGTCTTTGCTTCCCATGATCGACCGCAAAAACTTCCATGTCTCCTCCGGTTGTGTTTAATCATGTGCAGATTTCTCTCGTCATTGATTAGTAATGTAACGACATAGATAGATAATTAGAGTCTATCTCTCTCATCACGTGACTATTCGTTTGACAATATAGATAAATACATAGTTGCACACAACTAGTTTCGCTTCAGATTTTCTCGGGTCTTCTCGTGGCTTACAGATGGATACACGTAGTCTAGCATTTCAGCAAGAAAATGATTGTTTTTTTGTTTTGCTTTGAATGTGTGGGGTTAATATTCTAGTCGTGCTCTCAAATTACCGTGTGATGTCCGCTAATTTGGCTGCTTGAAGTCATTGAAAGAGAGATAGAAAGAAATTAAGGAGCTGTAGGAGGTCAATTGCTCTTAGCGGTCGGGAGTGGGAACTGGTTGTAACAAAAGACCTTATTTGCCAAAACCGTGTGGGCCTTAATCTCTGTAAACAACCAAATTCTTCTATGGAATATGGAATTAGAAGCCTGAGATCTGGAAAGCTCTAGAATACCAACAAATTGGGACCCATCTGAATAACATTTTTTCTTATTAAAAGGGTAACGTTTTCTTCCATATCAGACTCTCGATTTAGATCACATATTCAAACGTACATTGAAGAGTATGTTAATCTAACATGTTAGGTTGTTTAATAAAGAGCATCTCCCTACCCTAACAAATAATGCTACACTAACCAAATCATGAGGATTCGTCCAAAAAAAAAACCAAATCATGAGGAAGAAGAGAACCGCCATCTGGATCCTCTCCTGGTGGTTTCACCGACAAATTTCAATATTAGGATAATCAGAGGTTCGATCTCCTCTAATGTGAAAAATAAAAACTAAACGCTACATGTATTCTATCTACTTGCCCTTATTACAGTTCAATATCTCATGGAGGTGAGATGTAGATGGATATATGTTTTCCACCTAAATCCATATTATGTCACCTTTGGCACTGCGTGTTCCTCGGCAGAGGGTAGGATTGGGCATCAAAACCGGAAAACCGAAACTAATCCGAAACCATGCCAAACCATGCCAATCTCGTGCTGTCCAATTTGGTGTTGCGGTGTAAATAGGATGATATCGTATCATACCGTTACTGTTTGACACGACACCGGTTCCATATTACTGATCCTGTTTGGTGTCATATTGTACCAAATAATGTACAAATTTTTAATATACCAATTTCAGTTTCCTCCTCCTTCCATTCAAATCGATCTTTCCTATTCTCTTCTCCTCTTTCTTTCTCAATCCTAGAAGGCTCGAATCGAACCCTAATTCCCAAAATCCTCCATTAATCGATCATCTTCTCCTCCTCCTCCTCCTCCTCCTCTCTCTCTCTCTCTCTCTCTCTCTCTCTCTCTCACTCACTCTCTCATATGCCTTAATTCCCAAAATCTTCCGTCAATCAATCCTCTTATTCTCGTCCTTCTCTCTCTCTGTCATACTCTCTTTTCTTCTCCTCTCTCTTGCTGTCATGCGCTCTCTTCTCCTCCATCAAAATTCGAACCATAATTTCCAATCCTCCATCAATTCGAACTCTTATCCTCAATCTCTATCTCTCTATCTTTTTCATCAGTTCGAACCTTCTTCTCCTCTCTATGTCTGTCATCTAGAGCTCAACCCTAGCCCGAAGCCCCAATTGGAAATTTGGAATGGTAAGGCCCGAAAAATGAATTTGTTGTCTTTGGAATGGAATTAACTAATTCCATTGTCTTTGTTGTTGGTGTGCAGTCTGGATATATTGCTTCTTCAACAGGAACTTCACCATCACTTGAGATGGCACCACCACCAACACAATCTGCACATCCAACCCAATCTGCAAAAGGAGTATAAGTGTCAGTGCCACCTCAAACTGAAGGTGATGACTCTGTAAGTGAAATCAACTCAGATAGTAAACCTGGAGGTGCTAAACGTAGTTGGGTTTGGGATCAGTTTATTGCATATGAGGAAAAGAAAAAGGGGAAAAAATACAACAAGGAAGATGATAGAAGTAGAAGTGGTTCATAAGATAGCAAAATGTGTCTACTGTCCTAAAGGTCCTATAGGAGATTATGCTATGGATAATGGGAAAAATGGGACAAGTGGAATGCTTAACCACATTAGAAAGTATTGCAGATATTACCCTGCAAATGTTGACAAAAACCATAAGATAGTTAGTGGTGATAAGAGTCAAGGTAACAAGCTTATAGCTAGGGGGTTTGTGCAGAGTGATGTTTTGGAAGCTTGTGCTGAGATGATTATTATAGATGAGCTTCCATTTAATTTTGTAGTGTTGCTTGCCATTTGTTCAATGTTCCTAGCAGGAGAACAATTGTAAGACAAATTCTAAAAATGTATGATGAGCATAAGTTAAAGTTGAAGAAAGATTTGAGGGCAACTAAGGTTAGCCTCACTACTGATACTTGGACAAGTGTCCAAAACTGTAACTATATGGTGTTAATTGCCAATTTCATTGATTGTGAGTGGGAAATGCACAAGATGGTTCTGAACTTTTGTGTGATTTCAAATCACCCAGGTTGAAGGGAGATGACAAAATTGGTTGATATGTATGCAAAATTGGTTTAAGGGAGATAACATTTCCATAACTTTAGAAGATGAACCTACTCTTGATGAATATGAGTTCTATGAGAGTGTTGAATTAGGTATGTTTATTACTTTATAATGTTGCATTTGTTTTAATTTGATTAGGCTTTTTCCTAAGCGTTTTTTATGATTGTGTTGTGTGGATTTATTTTATGTAGAATATGCAAGTATTGAAGCTGTCACCAGTACAAACATAGTAGCTTTAGATCCAAAAGGAAAGGGATATGCCAAGTAGCTTGCTTTTTTGTTGTTCTTTGTAAACTGTTTTAATTTAATTTGCAACCATTAAGGGTTGTTGAGTTACTTTGATTTGTAAATTGTAATTTGTAACTATATGTGAGATTTCCATTTCTTGGTTTGTAATTAATTTGGTAGGTCTTCATTGTTTGTATTAGCTTGATTTGTAAAAGCCAATGTGAATGTATCATATAAAAATTACAGGTTTTGTTTGTTGTAATGGGAGTCTTCATACAGGAAAAATTGCAGGTTTTGTTACTGGCAGTATTTATTCGGTACCAAAAACGGTATCGAATCATACCGATACCGTTTGGTTTTGACATGGTTCGAACGTATTCTAAAAAACATGAATACCGTCTCGTCCTGTCCCGATTACCCTTTCCGGGATTGACACCAGGAAGTCCTCCATCCCGTGTCATCCTGTACCGTGCCCAGCCCTAACAGAGGGAATGATCTACAAGACAAATGACATACAATGAGACCTTGGGCACTAGTGTGGTACCGGCAGAAGGCTCTCTGATGCTTAAGTTAGCTCTAAGTACGGAGTGAATAGTTATATGGACAGAGTATTGGCTAAGTAGCCGAATGTAACAGTTACCTCATTTTGGGGACTTATGCCCTATTTATAGGCCTTGGGAGGTGTGCATCTTGAGTGAGATTTAGATGTGTGATTCGTGGGCATTGCTTGAAAGGGCACCACATGTTCCTATGAGAGATTACTAGTGAAGCGTATTCTTTGGCTGCGATCGGCAGGCTGGTTGCCGAAGGCTCATTGCCTGCCGATGGTATACTTTGTGGGTCACAATGTCTCACCGAGCTTTGTGGGATCCTTTCGTAGGTCCCTGGTTTCACGTGTCGCGTTCTGATTGGCTGGTCAGATATGGTATAAACACATTATTTTTTAAAATTTTAAATTATATGACTGATTTTTTGTTCAGCATTTAAAATAAATCGGTCTTCCAGTAGTGCATATTTATGTGGTTTACAAATATGGTTTGTGTCGCAACTAAAAATTGGAAAATTTTGGTCAAGTCTCGAGAATGTTTTGGTTTTGGTCTTGGTCTTCGATAGACATGCATAAATGCAAAGAGCATATAATGGGTGCCCTATCTTCAAGAGCACGGCAACATAACCATGCAACCCTACACTATCGAATGTGGATAGATCATGAAATTAATATTTGGTCTTCGGGTGATGTGCAAGACCCCCAAAACCAAGTATCCATCATGTTGAAAGTTGAATTTATTAATTAAGTGTGCAACCAAATTAAAGTTAATTATTAAACGTATATAAAGAGAGCATGGAAAAGGAGGGCCATTGAATGCTCAAACTCAAAGTACCACATGTGAGCATCTTCTTACGACCAGGGCTATACTCACCTTGGAAACAATAATACACCATGACTATTCAACTCTCCATCACCTTGGAAATAATAATAATACACCGGGTGTCTAACGCTAAGTAGGAAATTTTAGCTGGATTTGAGGCTGTTTTCTCATTTACTCTTCATCATACTTTTGTTTAGGGATTGCTCGTGGGAAACTGAAAGAGGAAGTCAAATTTCTAGAAACCAGCTAATTAATAGAAAGGGAAGTGAAAACATAAAAATAAAAAAAGGTACCGACTGTTTGTTGGTAAGGTACGTATTTCGGTACCACGTCACTGAAATGAAGTCAAAATCAATCTTTATGAAGATAGAGAGACAGGGGCAGAGCCACAGCAAGGCCTGTCATGGCCCTGGCTCCTTCATTTAATTTTCAATCTCTTGTAATATATTATAAAATATATGATATAGCAATACAATTACTGTAATTAGATTAGTATTGGCCTTTCTAGTTGAAGATGAAAAACCTATGTGGAAGTGATTTTGAAATTTTGGCCCCTCCATGCTAAGAATCTTAGCTCCGCCACTGTTAAGAGAGTTAATGGATGGCAGGGGGAATTAATTACTTTTCACTCTATGATTGAGTCACCCGAACAAGAACAGTGAGTTTTCATGTTGCTTCTTACATGACATCATGAAATGAGGTATATTTGGCTTATATTTTTTAATTTGTTTCGGCCAAGATATTCACAAAGCAACCTTCGTTCTTAGATAACCACTAACTTCAAAAGTTTATACACTAATCTGCAATTTAAAGTAAAAAATGGGATCAAACTTAGGGGCTCATGCAAAGAGAGCTCTAAGTCCAATTAGATAATTCACTAACTCCAAAATTTTAAGACTTTAAATTGTCAGAGATTAGACCAACAATGTATATCAAATCTACGTTATTAGAGAATTTATTTCGTACATAAAACGAGCATTTTGTTTTGTTTTGTTTTTTTTTTGTGTGTGTGGGGCGAAATCGAAACTACTTATGTTTACATGGCTAGCTTGCTATCAATATGAACTGATTTTTTTCAATTGGACTTTGTGAGTTTTGATGGTGCATGAGCAAACCATAAAAGTACAGTTTGGCTCATGCTTTCTTTTATTAAGGTCCACGCGCATAAGACTATTGAAGAGCAAAAGAAGAAAAAAAAAATTTGAAGGTTAGTGGGGTGGAGGTGGAGATGGGTGAAGAAGCAAAGTCCAACTGCTTCCACTGCAAAGTAGAACAAGTTTAATTAACAAGTGGCAAAACTTAGTTTAGTTAACAAGTTGCAAACTCAGTCACTTAAATATTAAATAACAAATCGAGAACCTAATTTTTTTTCTGGGTTAAGAACAGAAATATATTAACTTAAGATATCTTTTTTTTAATCTCTTGGATATATGTGGAGAAGTCGCAATCGTCAATGGCAGCTTAAGACTTTAAGATTACCAGAGTTTTCTCACCTCATGCGCGCAACGAGCTGACCGGCTCCCTACCAACCATGCCCCACCTTTATCTCAACCTCATACACAAAAAAACACGCATATATTTCCCTTCGTACCATATGTACAGTGAAAGTCAGAAATTTATCATTATATGATGACAAAGAAACTAATGAAATGGAATATATGCATCTCAAAAAATGCATAGATATTCACTCGAGAGTAATTGAAGGAGAAAAAGAGTGAGATTGTGATGAATTGACCCTATTGTGACTTATACTGATTATTTTATTGATCACATATCTCAGTATAGGAGATTTCCGTAAGACTAATTTACCAACTTCACCGACTGCTTACTGTGAATGAATCTTATTCGTGTGAAAGATGAGATCAAGTAAAAAAGGGTAGTAATAACATTAACCAAAAGAACACCAACAATGCTTTTTCAGATTTATGGCTTTTATGAGCGCTTAAATGAGCTAGTTAGCTACATCGGGTACTTGGGTCGTTCTCAATGAAAATGAGTAGGTCATTAGGCGGTGGTTAGAGGAGGTAGAAAGCTAGCACTGTCTCAGTGGATTCAGCAGGCCCAATCACTCACCAAATAAACCCTACTTTTTAACTCATTCACCACAAACCTCTGCCACATGTCACCCCGTCAAAAGCCTACACTAATGAGTTTCAAGTGTGGACCATCTGGATTTAGGTTTTGGTTAACCACATTATGTAATTCCATTTCGAGTCCTGAGGGAAAAAAAAAAAGCAAAAAGGGCAAAGGGCAAAGGTGTAGGGTTTTGTAATGTAGCTTTGGGCCCTGCAGAAGAGGAGGAATACATTTTGGTTTAAAAGTTAATGTCAGTGACGGATGGTACGTCAAATCGAAAACTATATATCATTACTCCTCATCCAAACCTTTGACTCTTAGAATAAATATGACTTTTTTGTGTATTCTTTTGTTTTGTTTGAAATAACATCTCTATCTCTACGTATGGCTGAAGTCCGAGAAAATGGGAGGGAGAGAGAGAGAGGGTGAAGCGCCAAATTTCCCCAGTAGAAAGTTAGGCAATATTATAGCTTAGAATTTACAGAGATAAAACAAAATTTCAAAAATGCCCTTCATACTATTTTGGCTGATAAGAAAACTCATCATCAGAATCCAAATCTTAAAGCAAATTTCGATGTGTATGATACACAAACCACACATTTCAAGTTTCACTTTGAATATTTCTGTGTTCGTAAGGATTTGATGAATTTACGACGTCTGAATTTAAAACTAATGTCTTATATGCGGTGAATAGAAAGAGAGAAATTAAAAAGCTAAGAAATAGACAATTCTAGAAACACTACTTGTTGGGATGGAAAGTTGCATGTGAAAAAACAACGGCCGTCGGTAGGGCACCCTTGTCCTAGACAGGGGTTAGAAATAGAAGTGTCTTGCATTTTTCCTAGCTTTGTTGACACGGTTTTGCATCATGAGTTAATTCTTAATTTATACTTTAACCATTTGACTAAACCCAACCACCCATTTTATATATGATTAAAAAGCAAGTGAATTTGATTCTCTTTACTAAACATTTCCAGCACTAACAAAGATTATTTTCGGTGCTTGCTAACACCAAATTAAATTACTGAGTTAAAAAGATTAATTGAGAAGGACTTTGGAGACTAATCGAATTGTTTGTATACGGCTATTTTGATTTTGACTTTAAACTTGTGTCTGCAAACTGGGTTTTCAGAGAGGATGAATTTTCAAACTTGAAGACAAGTTTTTCCTGCAAATAAATCAAACGTGAAATGATATATAATTCTGTCATTAAACCTAACGGCTTAATAGAAATTAAATATAATTCTGTCAGCAGCCTAATTAAAATATTCAACAGATGACGTCACGATGACACCTCCTCCCAAGGCTTCCTTCCCCTATTTATAGTCACTTTGCGCTGCAAACAAACCCCACCTCAACTCTCTCTCTCTCTCTTCTTCTACTCTGTTTTCTCTCTCTACACAAAAGCATAGCTTAAAGCTCAAAGCTTAAAGATTTAGGTGCAATGGAGTGCAGTACTGAGACAATGAACACAAACTACACAACCACCTCCTCAACCCCTCTGTCTCAGTCTCCTTCTTCTTCACCATCCTCTCCTCCTCCTCCTCTGCCTCCAACTCCAACTCCAAACCCACCTGTGGTTATAAGTCCTTGTGCTGCATGCAAGATCTTGAGGAGAAGATGTGCAGACAAATGTGTCTTGGCACCTTACTTTCCTCCTACTGAGCCAGCCAAGTTCACTATTGCTCATCGTGTCTTTGGGGCTAGTAATATCATCAAGTTCTTGCAGGTACTTTTCTTCATGTATCAAACATGAAGCACTACTGGTCAAAGTAGGTCTAAGACTCTGTGTTTTGGTATATTAGATACACAGTAATATTTTTCTGTCACACTGTCAATTTTGATCATCGATTAAAATTAATTTTTATCAAATGTGTAGTTTAAATTCACAGTCTAATAATAATCTTTCGATTGTTTGACAACGCAAGTCTAAAAAAATACACGAAAAGGCTTACTTAGCTAGAACTTACGATCTTTCTCCCATGTGGAATATTAAGTGTCAGATTTTTCAAGGAATATGGTGTTAGTTGCATTCATATTTGAAAAGTCTAGGAGGTTGTTGTCACAGACACAAAGTAGACACTAGACACAAATGGAGGCATACCAAATTGGTAGGAAATTCCCTTTCAGCCCCTAGGCCTTGTATGACTTTATGAGGGTTATTATCAACCACTCTGACAAAATTATGGTGATAACAACAGAACAAGGTGGAAAACTCTCACAAGTGTCTTGTTTTGGGTTTAAGTTCCCTTTTTCTTATTCTTTCTATTTTCTTTGAAAGAAGTAGTGGATTCTAAAATACTTTTCTTTACAGATACCCCATTTTTCCATGTAAATATATAACTAAATGAAATAAACATTTCACTTTTTCAGGAACTTCCAGAATCTCAAAGAGCTGATGCTGTGAGCAGCATGGTTTATGAGGCCAGTGCAAGAATTAGAGACCCAGTTTATGGGTGTGCAGGGGCAATCTGCCACCTCCAGAAACAAGTGAATGAGCTGCAAGCACAATTAGCCAAGGCACAAGCTGAGCTTGTCAACATGCAATGCCAGCAAGCCAACCTCGTGGCAATAATTTGCATGGAGATGACACAATCTAATGCGCAGGGCTCTCCTCAGCAATCACTTGATCACAACTTCATCACCAGTTCTCATGGCAGCAACCAGGGCAACTTAAGCTTCCTTGATGACACCACCACTCTAGGCTCATTGTGGGAACCACTTTGGACATGATGAGAAACAAATGATTAAGAGGAGGAATGCTAGCGTTAGTCGAGCATGCACACGTGACGCATTTTGATATATCTTGATGAGTGTGGGCTCGACAATGAATCTCACACTCATGCATAACTCAAAATGCATCACGCTTGTGCGACTACGCTAATTAATTATTATAACACAATGGATTGAAAACAAAAACAAAAAAACAAAAAATTGTTCCAGGGCATCCAATCAAATTCTCCTAAGGAGAAGTTGAAGGGCACCATAGTAATTAATAAATTTTAGGTAGCTCTCTAGTAGGAATGAAGTAGTACTAGATCTGAAGTGTTTGAACAAAAGGGAGGGGAAGATGAAAGTTGAGATTGATCTAATCACTTTTTAAAGCCTGCTGCAGGGAAAAGTAGCTAGCTAGGTGGGTCTTTTTCTTTTAGTTCATGTACTATTTTCCATATTGAAGAGAAAAACAGATATATGTCTGTTCTCAGTCCATCTGTGTGCTGATCTTACTGAATCTATCTTTAACCAACATTTGGTCACCTACTTTAATTGCTTTAATAAATTGATGTTTGATGCATGAATTAATTCCTTGTCAAACTAGCTTTTGACTATCTTTCTCTATAACAACCTTAAGCCCACCAAAAGAAAACCCGCTCCCTTGCAACTAGGGTCATTATAAGCACCATATGTTTATCAACTAATACAATCAGATTTTATTAATTAACTTGAACTTTAATTTCTATATGGTTACGATTAATTATATTTATCTGCGATTATGAGTTGCATGGTGTGTGTGTTGAAGAATCTAAAGTTTCATATCGGAAACTGTGGTTCAATATCACTATTGGTAGTAGGAACCGTTTATCTCCGTGTCTGTAAAATCTAACAAACCTATTATCGTTTACAATATAGACACCATTTCAGCATCAGGGTCTGTTTTTATCTGCCTTCATTGTCCAATGTGGACCTATTATGGCTATGCACCTCTGGCTCTCAATTGAAAGTACATGCATGCATAAATCTTTATCACCATGTCAAAGATGTATACCTTTGGGCTGGCTACAGATGGTTTGACTGATTCCACAATCTTTTAGTGCATGCTTTTAAGGAAGTAAACAAAATACAATTCCATGGTGACATGACCTTTTTTTTCATTTTCCATGTTTCTCTTCTGTTTGATGCTGCAGCAGCAGCCCCTCCTTAATTTGTTTCACACTGATCGAGTTTTCTTGCTAATAAAGGAAATCTTTTGAGCGAATATGCAACTTCACCCCCAATATTCTTGGTTTTCTCTTTTATGGAGAGGTGGGATGGTGTTCTTTGAAATGTTTCAAATAGACATTCACTACTTTATAAAAAATAAAAATAAAAGGATGAGCCAGATACTTGCCCATGTTCAATTTCATAAGCTTCGTTTACGACACCCATATTATTACTCTTGACCTTTCCTTTATGGAAAGGGGCACAGTGTTTGATAAAATGTCTCAAAGAGGCATTCATAACCTAAAGAAGGCTAAGGCACACCTACTTATGTTTAATTTGATGAACTCTATTCATCCCACCCCGTAGTATTCTTGTATTTTTCTTTATGATATTGTGTTTGATAAAATGTCTTAAAAGGCGCGTTCATAAGTTAAAGAAGGTTGAAACACATCACGTTTATCACATTCTGTAATAGTGATTTACTAATTTTTGATGTGATGTTAGGTTATCAAACTATAATATAAATAACATATTTACACGTGAATTATCTATCTTTTTTTAGTGCAAGCGATTGGGGGAGTGGAGTTTACACAAATATTTTATTGGGTGTTTGGAGGTTTCGAACATCCACCCGCATAGGTAGAGATAAAAGAGTTCAATCAACTAAGCTATAAGATTTACACATGAATTCAACTACATCATAAAATAACATGTTATAGAAATCCTTCCAACTATAACCAATGATTAATCGTGGTGACTCAATTAGATAGTACTTTTACTGTCCCAAACTGTGACACTTAGCCAATAAGCCACTTGATGTTGTTAATATTAGTTATTACTGTCCCCAGGTCCCTGTTAAAAGTCACAATCTTTTTCCTCTTGACAATGATGTAGAAGAATTTTCTCAACAGAACATTGGGCCCTCTTGATGTGGGCCATTGCCACGTGTCCATCTGTTACTCCTCCATTGATAGTAATTAGTAAACTGGTAATCATAGCTTTGATCCCCCTAATTAAACGCGTTTTTGAGGCATAATTCAATCATGTGCACCCCACGTGAGTTGATGATGATCTCAGATTCTCAACTAAGCAAAGAGGCAAAGCCAACAAAAGATTGTCACCTGTCGGCAACCGATTGATGTCCCAATTTTTTGTCTTCGTTTTTTTTTTTTTTTTCCTCAAGAGACAAAATATCTATGCCTCACCCAACATGCCATAATTTTCTATGCTTGAAGGGGAACAAAGTCCGTTTATTTGACCCAATTGTACCTCTACATAGGGGGTATCAAATTGTATAAAAAAATAAATACTTTATAAATAAAGAAAAAAATGAGTTCCCAAAGTCAATGATATAGTCCTTTAAAATATGTTTTTCATTGTGATGACAAGAATTCTTGTGTACTGGTTTGTAGTCATTTTTGTACGTTGTGAACTTTATCCAACCTAACAACTATAGTGTGTAGGAAAGATGATGGCTTTAGAGAGGGTTGATCATAAGTTGACTGGAAATCGAGTCATATTAATCAACCCGAACCCGATAATCAACTTGTTTAATTACTTGTAAATAGGTTATTGGCGATTGATAATAATTATATAACATATATTTGTCATTAGTATAGCTCTAAGTTTATAATTATTTCATATGATATTTGGTTTTAAATTGTGTTATCGTGTCGTATTAAGAGTCCTCGTTCTCAAAAAAGTTGTGAAGTGTAATGCACAATACAGTATACGATGAATATATGATGAAAAAATTTATATGAAAGTATTTGTACTAAAATTTGACCTTTGCCCATTTTTTACTAAAAGTTTGTGATCTAGAAGATTTCAAGAAAATTCATTCTTTTACATGTCAAATATAGATTTTGGGTAAACATAAACTTAAAAATGTTCAGCAATATTTTAAAGTCAATGTTAGAATTTGATTATGGAAATTCAATTGGTGAGATGAGAATATGGTCAATTAAAACTGTTGTACCTCCAAAAAAACAAATTGACCATTATGGGTTCTTTTCATACATCGATCACTGATGAACTTTCTAGGTGAAAGTGATCCTATCTCAAGGATTGTCTCATACCAGTACCAGCAAAAACAAATTATTCTACAGGGGATAACACTGTTTTACTATCTACAGTTAAAAATATATCGTGTGTCTTTTCGCTATTGCCCGGAAATAGCAAAAAGTGTTATCCCCGTTGCATGAAAGTCTCTCTCCAATACCATATTGGTTTTTTTTTTCCTATATTTTTCTTGTGACGCGTACTCCATTCCATTTAGAGGGTCTATACCTAATTCTAAAGGTATACAAAATGAAAGTGAAGATCTATAACGCGTTATTTTTTTAGAGCCCCCCTACCAACATTATACTGTTTGAGTGTATGCTAAGATCCATAAATAGATATATAAGACATAGTTCTATTTATAGCTCATCATCAATATTTTATTGGTCAAGAGATTATTGTATTTTATATGCACCATATCATAGAAAGAATCTTCATCACTGTATATTATAGTGGGTTTAGATCAATCTACATCATTTCCCATTGCCCATATAGTGGTATTAGGTATACGAAACCTATTTTAAGAGGTCACATTGCACCAAATTTTGTCGAAAAAAATTTGTCAAATATATAAGATGGGACAGAGTAGGAGACTGACAGAGAAGAATGATTTAAAATTGAAGCCAAATTTATTAAATTAAATTAACAAACGGCAGGATCGACAAACCTACAACTAAAATGGAGACTTAAAAAGTCAAAAACTTGACACAAGTCTTATCCATATTGTTTGAATTTGCATTACCTAAACAACTGCTACTGATGAGAATGTTGCTGTGGAAACTAAGACATTAACATTTGCTTTTTTGAATCTGCATATTTGTGTATAGAAAATTAGAAACGAATGGGAAAAAGACCAGAAGAGTCGCTCCTTTTGGTTCTCATTCTCTCTTGCTTTTTGAGTTTTGATCTCATTCTTTTCCGTTTTCTGCTGCTTTGATGTGTATGCTCATCGCTAAGCCCACTTGCTGAGTTTTGCAGTCATTTGAGCTTCTTTTCTCACTTCAGAAGTTATGGTGATAAAGCGTCCATACCAAAACATAAAATTTTTGCTAGTTTATACACACTCATGTGGATGGTTGGTTGTCGCTAATTGATGCATTATGAGACTCATTTGCATTAACGACTGAAAATCTCACGAGAACCCATCGTGAGGAGACTGCCCTTTAGCGTCACTCTTAAAAGAACAAAAGTTATAATTTGATAAAAGTGGAGATAGGCCCGACATTATTGCACATCATGTTAATTGGCAACACGTCTCGAGTGCCCTTCCATGAGACATTCCCAAAAGTTGCATGGTACAAAGTCTTACCCCTTTAGTTAGATTACATACACCTACTTCTCTTTATTTTTTGAAAAACTAACATATAATGGACTTAATTAATAGTAATTATGCATCTTATATATAGTTAATGGTGTATTACACTACTTTCATTTGACATGTTTTCACCCCTTATTATGAGAAAATGTCTTTACGATTAGTCCCTAATTGAGGAGTGGTACTTCGATAATTTGATATACCAACTAGCTCTTGGTCTAGTGAGACTTCTCTTTCCAATGTTGAAAGATATTTTAAGTTCAACACACTCTGCCCCTCCCCCCAAATTTACGAAAAAAATACATTTGCAATATTTTTTTCCTCGTCTCACACCCGTTTTCACATTTTCTGTCAAAAGTTTTGGTTAAGCTTTAAGAAAATTAAACTCAGGTTTTTTATATTTTATAAATTAAATAAAAATGAAGATAATAGAATATTCCTGATGCTTGTTCAACTCAAAGAAAACTTTGTGACTTGATTTCGAAGGTATTTAAACCATGTGATTAAATCCAGTGAGCACATAAGCTTTCTTTTTCATGAGATGGTGAAATTAGGATAATGACTAAGAGTACACCAGATTCGTTTAGCATTTGAAAGGAAAACTTCAAATTTTGCAGGAAATCTTGAATAGAATAATTGATTTTTCAAACCAAGATTTCAGCCATACTTTTTGAAATTATATTATATAAATGAAATATTCAACAAACTACACATTTTGCTAAGGGATAAGCTTGACAGATTAGGAGAAAAATAAATAAATAAATAGAAAAACTTGGGTAGAATTAACATTTTCCTAGTGATCAACTTCCCCACGTAATTAACTTTTGTAAATCAATAATAATTATGCATATTTTAGACGACACTAAAACCCTAGTTAAAGTATTTTTCAGTGTTTTTTGGCTTAATTTCCCTATGAAAAAAGAAAAAAAGTTTTTTTTTTCTTTCTTTTCTTCTAGACTGACGAGGAAAATCAACTTAATTAGCAAATGTTTAGAAAAATCGCAATTGATTTCTACCATATAATATAATACCTAATGGTATGAGAAATTTCAAAGTAGTCAACCAGTCCAAGCAAAACTGCCATGTGTATAACACATTGTCATTTGTTAGGTAATTTAAGTGAGAAAACTAACACATTTGGACATGAAATTGAACTTGACCCTTTGGACTCTTCCATGACTTATTTTCCCACGTTGAATGAAGTGTTGTCTCTTACATCTAGGGTTAGGGGGTGGACAAATTAACTTTCCCTTAAACCCAACTAACTTGACCCGAATACTATCTGTCGATTCAATTTAATATGCAAAAAAGAAAAATAATAATAATAATAACTTTCCACGCCTACTCATCAAAACATCAAATGGAAAACGTTTTAAAGAAAGAAAAAGCCAGCTAAGTACACTCAAAAACAAACTTGAAAATTTCTTGAATGTGGGAACCCCAGCTAAGCGTGGGAAAAAGCCAGCTAATTTGAATGCTTATGGTATAGTACTTACCAAATTGTTGTCTACATTCAGAGGCCAAGTTCTAGACGTGTCATTAGCATGTGAGAACCCCACTTAAGCCCGTTTTTCTTTAAACTCAGAAAAAGCCCAGTGGGCTTTCCAATTGTTGTCTTTTGCTTTTGGTTTTTTGTTTTTGGTGCTGTCTTTTGCTTTAGTTTGGTTACTGTATTTGTTGTCTTTTTGGTAAAATTTCAAATAAGTATTGAGTATCATAAGATGCATAGACGAGGACAATCGGAATCGTCTTAGGTTCAAACTCCCATGGTACTATGCGTGTATGAGAAAATTCATTTACTATATACTTTAAATTATCGCTTGTACTTAATTAAAAAAATTACATGCACCTAGTATCTCAAAAAACATATCATACACATTTTTAAATTATATACATTCACGTATAATAGATTCAGTTGTCATGAGCTCTTATATCCAAAGATTCAGTTGTCGTGTAGCATAAATGCTCGTCATAGTTGTCTATTTTGGCCAGACACAGAACACAAACAAGAACAATTCCAAGGTTATGCTTGTCAAAGCCTAAAAACAATAGTTTGCTATTTATACATTTTTATGCTTAATGAATTAAGCATGTAATAAAATATAAAATATAAACTAGCTGCAAATTAAAGCATTTCATTTTATTTTTTATAGGAAATATATACATCACTTTGTAAAAACTCCCCCTTCCCTTCCAATCCCAAACCTGGCATTAGGGCAAGTATTTTCCATCATGGCTAACTAGTTCCAACTTCTAACCAAGCAAAACATAAAGAGTTTGACTGGTATATATGAACCAGACAAGAAACGGAAGAGTTTTAACTTAGAAAATTAGAATATAACACACTCCTCTCCTCTCTAGAACATCAATGAATTGCCAAAGTTTAGGCTCACTCTATCATCCTCAAACTAGAAGCCATTAATTAGTATATATATATATATATATTATGCATTATGTGGGAAGAGAGACAAACCAACCTTTGATTTTAAAGATCCTCTGTAGATAACTAGACGTATTTAAATTTTGAAGGCAATGTCAATTGAATTAACCTATAATGGTCTATGTTTTGTCAAAGTTTCTGATACTCAAATAAGCAGACACATCATCTGTAGAAACATTTTCAAGCTAGGAGAGTTGTGAGAAGACACACCAAAATTTATATATTTGGCCTTCTATATACTGCATGATGCAAAGTGATACGAAAGCAAAGTAAATCAATCATCATAGATAAAGGGAAAAATTCAAATGAGTGCTAGATATCACATTAAACAGAATTAATGCCAGAAATTAAGGATGCAAGTGAGAAGGCATTTTCACCTCCTGCCATGCGCACACAACCACTGTAATGCCTTCATGGTCGTCAAAGGGGTAGCGGTTTCAAATTTCATTGTCCACAGATGCATATTAATTTCACAGTGATCCTTTTATCAATGGCAACAAAGCGGGATCCACTTCATCTTTTGACAGTAAATTCACTATCAACTCCGTTGTTGATGCATCTGCAGAGAAAGCTTTCTCCACCATTTGTTGAATAAGTACCATCGCCTTTGATATCTCATTGTTATTGATAAGGCCTCTGATAATTGTGTTATAGGTGCAACCATCTGGAGAACAGCCTTTCTCTTCCATTTCAACAAGCAACTTTTCTGCTTCACTTGTTAGGCCCGTGATACAGAGTCCATTAATCATTATATTGTATGTCCTCACATTAGGTTGAAGTCTTTTTGATGATAAACCACAAAAGAGATCCCTTGCATATTCAATTTTTCCAGCTATGCAAAAACCTTCAATAAGAATACTATAAATCACAATATTCATATCCAACTTCTTCGCTTCCATCTCTCCAAACAATTGCAATGCCCTAGAAAGTTGTCAGCTTTTACACAGGCCATCCAGTAGAACAGCATAAGTTTGAACATTTGGAAGCTAGCCACAAGCTTGCATCTCCGAGAACAACTTGTGTGCATCCTGTATTCTACCAACTTTGCAAAACCCGTCCACAAGAGTGGTATAAGTAACGGTATTTGGAACCAGCCCCTTATGAGACATATCCAGAAAAAGCATCATGGCCTCATCTATTTTTTTAAGCTTACAATATCCATTTATCAATATGCTATAACTAACAACATTAACAATGGAGCCTTTGCTAAGAATTAGTTCAAAAACTTTTTGTGCCTTGCCTATTTCTCCTCGCAAACAGTAACCATCCATAATTGAATTGTATGTAAGCGTATCAGGTTCAATATCTCTTTGAATCATCATCTCAACCACGCCTTCTGCTTCCACGACCATCCCCTCCTTACAAAGTGTGTCTACAAGTACATTGAACGTGACCAAATCTGGAAATATATTTTTACTCACCATTTCATTCAACAACCTTGTAGCTTCTTTCCACTCACCTAATTTGCAAACTCCATGAATCAAGGATGTATAGGTAATGACATTTGGGGCGATACCCTTGCTCTTCATTTCTGAGAAGAGGTTTAATGCATCAACAACTAGCATATCCTTACAAAGACTGTCGATGATCGTGCTATAGACAACTAGGTTGGGCTTGCAAGCCCCTTCCTCCATCTTCCTAAGCAATTGAATAGCAGCACTACTGTTACCCTTCATGCACAAGCCCTTTATTAATGTGCCGAAAGTAACCACATTAGGCTGACAATTACCTCCTTTCATCATTTTGTGGAGAAGTGCAGCCGCCTCCGCCACTCTATTCTCAAGAAGAAAGCCGTTGATCAGAGTGGTGAAGGTAAAGACATCTGGTTCAAGACCAAGTTTGAAGAATTTTCCCAATACAGATAAACTAAACTCCATTTGGTTCAAATGACAATAACAATTAATGAGAATGTTTAGAGTATAAACATCAGGTCCAATTCCCGACACACCCATTTGGTTATACAAAGAGATGACTGCCGGAAAATGTTTCAATTTCGCAACTTGAGTCAAGATTTGATTGAAACGAACAACTGAAGTCGGAGGAAGCCTTTGAAGCATTCTATCAAACACATTGAAAGCATCCTCAACATCTCTGATTTTGGGTGAGTTTTTCACTGCCAGCTTTCGTTGAGAGTGAAAGAAAGCAAAGTAATTGTGGACGAAAACAACAACAGTGGAGTTTGAGTGAAGACAAGGCATACTTCTCCATCTCCTGCTGCTGCAATAAAAGAAGAAGAAGAAGCAGCTATATTCCGTATCATCATCTTCACCATTTGGGAAGCTAGACCAAATCTCGAAAGGAAGCGGCGGAGCTCTCAACTGCGTGGATGATGATCCAGTCGACAAAAACTTTCTTTCGATGAGTATCTATTCGAATTAGATTTCCTTTATTGCGTTTAGGGCACTTCCAGCAGTGCCCGAAGGCTCGGGCTGGGGGGAGCAAAAGCCCAAAACGTGATTCCAGCAGCAAAGGCTGGCCCTGGCAGGAGGTGGGGTCCACGAGCCTGGGCTGGCCCTAAGGCAGGGGGAGCTCTTGTGCTGGCCCGAGGGTTGGTGACGTCAGCACTATTTTTGTTGACGTCATCGACGTAAAAAATATTTTAAAAAATCTGAAAAAATCCAAAAAATTCAGAAATATTTTTTAATACATACCTATCAATTTTATTATTATTAATTTCATACATACAACTAAAATTAATCTCACGTAAAAAAATAAAATAAACAAAAAATAAATAGTGTTTCTTTTCACACAAGAATCGCTGAAGCACATTCTGAGCTGCAGCTACTATTCACATAAATAAGATCTGCTCTAGCTCCCCTTGCCATGACAAGGGTTTCACTGCTGGAAATGCCCTTAGGCAACAACTTCGAGAACAATGCTATGTCGGGAAAGAGTTGGTCTTTTTTTTCCTCATTTTTACAAATGGCATCGCACGATAAAAATATATATATATATATATAAGTCCCGCGAGACGACGCACACTTCGCTTATTTCTCGCTCTCTCAGTCCTACATGGCCAGCAACGTGTCACCAGACGACGACGACGACGTTTTATTCGCCGTCGCCGATCAACGTCGCCAGCTCATGGAAGCCGAATCCCTAGAGTCCGACATGGATCTCGCCTTTAACATCCAACTCCAAGAAGCCCTCGCCGCTTCTCTCGCTCTCCAACCCTCTTCCTCCTCCACCCAACCTCCCCGAAACGACGCCGTTCCGATCATCCCCAACACCCCAACCTACGTCTCCCTCAAGTCCGAAGAACTCATAAGAATGGAGCAGGAATTGAAAGACCGCGAGATCTTAATGCGGCTAGCCAGAGAGGATCTCAACCGTCAGATTCACGATTATCAGGTCGCTAGTGAGATCATGAAGATTCCAGAGGACAAGCGGCAAGAGTCCGGCGAACTCTTCGCCAAACCCTTCGGCGAAGGCTCCTCGTCGTCATCGTCTACGAAGAGGGTCGAGAGTGAGAGGGTGTTCAGGCTCTACTTCAAGGGTTTGGTGAGCGAGGAAATGGTTGGAAATGAGAGAGTGGTGCTGGCTGGGGTTGGGGTTGCGCTATGCGACCCCAGGGATAATTTGGTGTTCGAGGTTCGGAAACCCCTGATTGGGAATGGGATGAGCAAGAATGGCGCCCAGTTGAAGGCCTTGATTGAAGGACTTAACGCTGCTCTTGCTTTGGACTTGAAGCGCATCACGTTCTTCTGTGAGAATTTTCCCATTTTTCAGTTTGTGAGTTGCTATCTCTTCTCTTCTCTACCTCTTTTTCGGTCTATTGATGAAAAATAGTTAGGCTAATTTTGGGTATTGAATTGTGGTATAAAAATTCAATTTTTTTAAAGATATACTGATGAAATCCGATATAGCAGATTGTATATTATCTGTAGTGGACAGAGATGATACATTTTCTCTGAGAAATTTAGTTGGGTTTTCTCAGCATTTGTTTAATTCAATTGCTAGCATTACACCGTACCAGCATTATTTTGATGCTGATGTGGACTAATTAGTTAGGAGAGGTGTTAAGATTAGTTAAGTTAATTATTCTTTGTTGTCATATGGCAATGTATGTAAAGGCATTCTAGCTTCTGTTGTAAGAGAGTTCTTCACTTCTCCGTTTCCCTCTTGCTCTCTAACCCTAGATGCTTCAAGATCTTAGCCTTCATTCTACTGCAGTTCTGTGATGACATCTATCATAATTAGCCTTCTATCTTATAGATGGACATTATGGTTTACACTGACCATGAAAGAGACTCTTGTGAAAGAGGTCTAAAGGAATGGAACTTACTATTATATTACTGTATACGATGTTGTAGGTTTTGCGAATTAATATTGTTTTTCTTGGAACAATAGTGAACTTTCAGTTTTCAGACATACTTGATGAAATTTGATAGGGCAAATCATATATCATCCATGGTGGACAAAGAGATGCATTCACTTTGAGAAATTTTGTTTGTGTCTTCTCAGCATTTGCTAAATTAGTCTGGTATCTTATATTTAAATTGACCATTAGAGAAAGTCTTGTGAGCAAGGTCTAAAATAATGGAATTTATTATGACAATGATGTGTGCAGTGTTGTCGTATTTGTGTTGAAACCAAGGATATTGGATGAACTAGTCACTGTGCTTCGGTCTATTTACACCCATGAATAGAGCTTGTTGAATTTCTGACGTTATATTTTATGTATGAAGGTTACTGGTAAATGGCCAGCAAAGCAGCACAAGATAGCAGTGCTTCTCAATCAGGTTAAGAGCCTTCAAGGAAAGTTTACACTTTGCAACCCAAGGCTTGTGCCCCGAAATCATATTAAATTTGCATTTAAACTTGCAAGAGATGCAATAGTGTCTCAATCTCAGATCAACCAACCTGCACAATCTACCACTTGTAAGAATGTGAATGAGACTTGTGTGATATGTTTGGAAGATACTGATGTTAGTCAAATGTTTTCGGTTGGTGGCTGCCTGCATCAGTATTGCTTTTCTTGTATGAAACAACATGTGGAGGTGAAGTTGCTTCATGGGATGTTTCCTAGATGCCCTCATGAAGGTTGTAAGTCTGACCTTACTGTTGACAGTTGTGCAAAATTCTTGACACCTAAACTTGTGGAGACAATGCGCCAACGCATAAAGGAAGCTTCAATTCCTGCTGCGGAAAAAGTTTATTGCCCGTATCCAAGGTGCTCCTCTTTAATATCAAAACGTGAGCTTTTAGAACACTCCAAAAAGACCTTGATGGATGTGGAGCTATCAGGAATTAGGAAATGCATGAAATGCAACTGCCTTTTCTGCATCAATTGTAAAGTCCCTTGGCACAAAAACATAACATGCTCTAACTACAAAAAGCTGAATCCTTACCCCCCAGAAGAAGACACAAAGCTAAAGTTTCTTGCCTCAAGGAATCTGTGGCGCCAGTGTGTGAAATGCAACCATATGATTGAACTTGCTGAAGGTTGCTACCACATGACGTGCAGGTATTTAGTCCCCATCTTTTGGAGTTTGCTCCCTCATAATAATCTTTTGAAATTATTTTCAGTAAAAAAATATGTGAGGGAACAAGATTTGTTTTAGACATTACAATCTACCTCAGTCATTGATGGTGTTGTATATGCTATTGATGTCCTAACTAGAAAACAAAAAGGCCATACTTTTGGCTCTAGAAAATAATCTGCTTTCTCCAGCTTCCTAAAGAGTGGATTAAAAAAAAAAGAATAGCTTAAATTCTGTAATGGGAGTTTTGAGATGACTTGCTAGTAAAAGTAGAGGGCATGTGGAACACAGATTCAAAATTCGAATCTTGTGCATTGAGTGATCATCATACCATTGTTTTCAGCAGTAATTTAAATGAGGAAAGAGTTAAGACAATCTTTGATTTGGTAAATGTCGTGATTATAAACCCAACGAAGAGGATCGTTGACTGTTGTTTTGTTGCCCAAAGTTGTTGGGAATCTGGATTTTATCAGTATTATTATATTGTAATTGAAAATTTGAAAGCTGTTGTACTTCAAGTTTGCAAGTTACTGTATTTATGTCATCTTAGTATTCATCCTAATTTGTTGATTTCTTTTGCAGATGTGGGTATGAGTTTTGTTATAATTGTGGAGCTGAGTGGAAAGATAAGAAGGCAACGTGTTCGTGCCCACTATGGGATGAGGGTAATATTTTGTACAACGAAGATGAAGATTCAGATTCAGAGGACGTGACAGAGTCAGATTCAGAGGAGTATTCTGACTACGAATATCTTTTACCGTAACATCCCCTCTCTAAAGAGTCATTCCCTCAAATTTTCTTCGAGTGGAAAAATATTCAATAGTATTTATATTAATATGTTGCGTAAAGTATCAAACTATTTGTGGCAAAAAAAGAGAGTATCAAACGGTTCTCTTTCTATTGATTCTCAACTGCTTTCTCAAAAGGTTTTCCCATCTCTTGATTACTGTAAAGAAAGGAAGGAGAACATGACAGTTTGGAAAAAGAACCTACATTATAGTTGACAAAGAGAATGTGCACATGATGACTATGATGAAGACACAAGGATGAACAAATGTGTTTTATAATTTTATATGTTTGTATCAGTGTCTGTGTGTGTGTTTCAGATTGTGTGCCATCCTTGGGAATCTGCATTACTTTTTTTTATGTTGTTCTAATTGTGATTGAAAGCTGTTGAAGGTCATTCCACCCGAAAGAAAAAGATGCAGATAAAGTTTGCAAACAACTGTTTATGTGATCTCGGTACCCATTCTCATGCTTTTATAATTTATTGCTTTTGCAGAAATGTGCTGCCTGAGTTTTTCCATGATAGTGAAGCTGAGTGGGATGTCGAAAAGGCAACATGTTCATGCCCAACATGTTTAGAATATGAAGATGAAGATGAGGAAGAAGACGAATATGAAGATAAAGATGAAGATGAAGATAAAGATGAAGATGAGTTTGAAGAAGAGAAGCAAATATTCTCTGCTGAAGATGATGGAGATTTTGATGAAGAATATGAGGAAGTTCAAGAGAAAGAGGTTGGGGAGGACATTTGGGACGAAGAGGAGGAGGTGGTGGTGGTGGTTGAGGAAGGTGAGCATAACTTGTCTGCTGAAGACGATAGAGATTTGGATGAAGAATATGAATATGGGGAATATGAGGAGTATTGTGACTCCGACTGCGAGTGCAGTGACTCTTACTCAGATTATTAATTGTAACATTATAATACCCACTCGAAAGAATTTTGTGTTCACTGACTTGTTGTCCATGAGGTTTTCTGTTTGATGATCCATCTGTTCTGCTCTAATTTGTTTTGATACCGTTAAAGGAGGGATTATAGAATAGTAGCACTATGGTCACGTGGTATAATTTCTCTATGTCAATTATTATATTTTTTTGGGGTCAAATAAGATCTTCATAAAAAACAGCCAAAACAGGCCAGCGCCCCTAACAAAGAGAGAAACCAAACACAAAACTAGAGGGCAACTAGGAACAGTAGGAGCCAGAGAAAGCCGCGAGAAAGAACCGAGACCAAAGAGGGTGGAGGGGTGTTAACCCAATTGTAAAAGTACAACCTCCGTTTGGCAAGCTTGGCGGCTGCACCCGCAGCACCGTTAGCTTCACGACAAACCCAAACCCCAGAGCATTTGTTGAAAGAAGAACCAAGACGTCTGATTTCGTCCAAGACCCTCTAAACACTCGATTTTCAAAACCCTCTTGGTCTCTTCCTTCTCTAGTAAGTTTCCACTCCTTTTTGCCTTCCCTTGCACGCTTTCACTCCCCAGAAAAGGAACTCCACTCTCACTCTCCTTCCTCCATCCACACCATTCTCTCGTCCGACCAACGCACAGAGCTCATGGCTGCCAAAACCCCAAACTCTGACCTCGACATGGCCTTCAACCTCCAAATGCAGGAAGCCATAACCGCCTCTCTAGCTCTCAATCCCCCGCCGTCGCCCTCCAACTCCAACGACGCCGTTTTGGACCTCTCCACCACCACCACGCTCATTCTCCTCGACGACTTCGAGCGATTCGCACAGGACAGCGAGCGCACCGTTTTGGAGACACTGAAGAAGAAGAAGACCAAGGAAGATCTCCTCAACTGTACGGACGGAGCGTCTTCGTCATCGTTGTCAAAAGCAGCTGCGGCGGTGGAGGAGAGTAAGAATTTGAGGTTGTATTGCAAGGGCTTAGTGAGCGAGGAGAGTGTTAGGGGCACGAAGGTGGTGGTGGCTGGGGCTGGCGTGGCTCTCTGTGACCCGAGAGACAATCTGATATTCGAGGCGAGGAAGAATCTGGAAGCTGTGGTTGATGGTTAATTGGTTTTGGTTCAGTGGTTGGTTTAAGTGCAATCTAACAAGACAAGGGTGTGTCATTTCATTTGTGACAGAGTTTTGGAGTTTGTTAATTTTTTTTTGTTATTATTTGAAATGGTTTTAAATTTTAACGGTTTTAATTTTTGTTTTAATTTTTTGGCTTTTTTAAAATTTATTATAGGAGTTACAATTGTTTAATTTTTAATTTTTAATTTCTATTCATTGCCTTAATTTTTTGGTTTAAATTGTATATGGAGGTTACAATTTTTGGATGCGGGTCCCTCCTCTTTCACATTTTAACACACCACAATCAGATTTCTCTATTCTCATACTTTCATATATTCCATACTTTCCATATTATTTTTGAAGCAATGGTTACGTGACTTGGAGATTTCTCATCCGATCGAACGTCTTTCATAAGACCTTAAGTGCGTATTAGGGTCGTATCTTGAAGTCTTGTAGACCAGTCATTACTGCACGTGGGGGAGGCTGAGAACTTTGGGACAACGTCTTTGACTTTCTTATTTATTTGTTTGTTTCTTTAATTTTACTTTACTGTTAAACCTTTATTTCATATATTATATAAATCTAAATGTTTGAATAAAAATTTTACAAAAAAGGAAAAACAATATTTTAATAACAATCTAAAGCCTTTGAAACTTAAAATAATTTTCCTTACTATATTGATTGTTGTTATAAGTTTCACTTTATTTCTTTCTTAAAAATTTTTTTTTAAAAAAATTAGGCAGCTACACGTTTTAGAACCAGGCTAAGGTACTATCAAATTTATTCTCCTTCTTTATTCAAAACCATAACGCTTATTAAATTGGATTTCACTTGCTATTCAAAACATACACGTTTCTGTTAATAAATAAATAAATAAAATAATAATAATAATAATAATAATAATAATAAAGGAAAATTTGTCTAAATACTATTACTGTACGTTTTCAAAATTATGCACTTTAAAGTCCAACAACGTTTTAAACAATATTAACATTATCTCCAAGTGGGTCTGCATGTTTTAGAAGGAAAAAAAAAAAAACTAAAGTTCTAAACTTAATGACGTCTGTTTCAATTCAACATTTAAAACTTTTATTCAATTTCAATTTATTTTCCTCCTCAATAATGTATTCACAACTTTTGATAAAGTTAGTATTGCAACAAAATCTGAAACAAATCTTGGTCCAAACGTTTGGTCTGTACTATTCAAACTTTAAACGAATCTTTCAAACAATTATTATACTATCTTGGTAACGTTTGGTGTTTAAAACAAAATTCAAAATCTCATTAAAGTTAATATTCAAAGCTAATTAAGTAACGGAATTAGTGACAATTGATATATTTTAAAATAATAATAATAATAATAATAATAATAATAATAATAATAATAATAATAATAATAATAATAAAGTTAGATATCTTGTCATAAGCTTCGTACTTTACTTCCATAAGTTATTGTTTATTTTAAATAGCTTGTATCCCTTGCTTTATTACAAATTGTTTGACTATTATTAAATTTCAACTTGTATTACATTTAAATTTCATATTTTGTTGCTTCATTATTGTTTATTGGAATTGAGATGGATAGTGTTAAATCTGGAAAATTTAATGGGACAAATTTTAAGATGTGGCAAAGACAACTTAAATATTGGTTAACTGTTTTAGAGTTAGTTTCTGCCTTAGAAGATCAAACCACACCTAATAAAACTATTGAAACCACTTCTAAAACTAAGGAGAAGATGACAAAAGAAGAATTAGAATATCATTGCCATAACAGAATCCTTAGTGCTCTCTCTGATGATCTGTATAATGTTTATCAAGATACAAAAAATGCAAAAACTTTGTGGGATGAATTAGAAGCTAAATATGGGGATAGAAGATGCGGGAATAGATCGTTTTACAATCTCAAACTTTAATAACTATATGATGGTTGAAAATAAAACTGTAAGTGAACAAATTCATGAGTACCAAGATTTTTTTAAGGAAAATAGAACTTAAGGGTACTAAGTTTAGTGAAGAGTTTAAAGTTTCTTGTCTCATTGATAAATTACCCCCAAGTTGGTCAAACTTTGCAAAAACCCTTAGGCACAAACAAGGAGATTTAACTTTAACCCATGTATTAAACTCCCTTAGGATTGAAGAGAAACATAAATTAAGTAACAAGCCTAAGGAAGAAAAGACAAACGTGAACCTAGTGGAAAGTTCAAACAATAGGAATCGTTTCCAATCTAGAAGGAAATTTTTCAAGAGGACAAACAAAAATAGCCAATGAAATTACCTGTAGGATGACTAAAAATGCCTAGAGGGGGGTGGTTAGGCCAATTAAAGATTATAATCAATAAACAAAAAAAATAAACTTTGGTGGCAGGATTGATATGGCTTATCAATCCTGAAACGTGCTGGATATAAAATAAAGGAACACAGAGAAAATTATTTTACGTGTTAAAACCCCACCTCTGGGGAAAATCCACGGGACTCCTCAGTTCAACTCAAATCCACTATAGAACGATGATTACAAGAAGTACTCACATACTTATCCTAGACACCTTCTAGATAATGTTTACCGACTTCTTCGTAACTCAACTTCTGTCACGGGATGATCTTCGACACTCCTTATGTTGAACGCAATACTAGCCACGATTGCTTCAAGCTCGCCGAAGTAAAACCGCCACCACGGTCTTGATGCCCTCAACCGTATGAGTCACCGAACAATGCAAATGAATGTAGTATGTATGATTAAAGTGTTTGATAAATCACCAAGTAAACATGGAACATTTGATGATTTATCTCAAATATATGCACATCAGCTTTTCTTGAAAATTCTATAGGCTCAAAAACAAATATGTTGAAAGCTGTAGCTTTGAAAAGAAAAAACCCGACATTTTATTCAAGGCAGGTTTTCTCTCAAAACAAAGAAACCCAAGTGACTACTAACTCTCTTCAACTATCACTTTCAAACCTGATCCAATATGGCATCTTAACCAAGACGCCAAAACAACAGCCACACTACTATTCAATTATAAACTCTTATAATCCTAGCCATTCATTCAATTTCATCAGCCTCTTATTATCCTATTAAAATATCATATTAAAATATCACATTTATATTAAAAGATCATATTTTAATATAAGTCATGCCTTTTTAATTATTGAGATAAAACCTAACTAGGAATCCAACTAGGAAAGAAATCTCAAGAGCTAAAATCTAATCCTATTAAAAATAGAATTCATATAAAAGCACTTGAGTGAAAATAACTCCAACTGGGAATCCTATAATGAATGCATGATTATGTCATGATTTACCTGAAATCAGTTTCTCATACGATCAAGTCATGCTTTGAAAATCCGGTATTGAATGTGTTGCGCCAAAACTTCCAATAAACAATATTCACACACTAATTCCCAACCTATGCTAGAGTCTAGGAAATGGCAATCCAATTTTCATACTAACAGCCAACCCAACCATAATCAATTAAATCGAAACCAAAATCGCCAGCACAAAAGACCCCATAACAATTCCAATGGCAATATGGATCAACCATGCTTTGTTTGTGGGAGAACAAATCATTGGGCCAAAGACTGTCATTACAAGAAGACCGAGCCCTACAAGCCAAAGCCTAAGTGGAACAAAGGACCAAGGGGTCACAAAGCCCAAGTGAATGTGTTGGTGGATCAAGATGATCAAGATGAACCCAATCTAAGGTATAGTTTTAAGCCTCTAGTTAATGTCGCATATTTATGTAATAGTGATTGGTGGTTAGATTCTGGGGCAAACGTACATGTGTGTTTTGACAAACAATTTTTCAAAAATTATTAGAACTCAAGTGGAGGAAGTGTAACCCTAGGAAATGACACAGTCGCACAAGTACGTGGAATAGGAGAAGTGGAATTGAAGATGACATATGGGAAGGCTCTAACTCTCAAGGATGTGTGACATGTTCCTGACGTGAGGAGAAACCTCATTAGTGGATCGTCCTTAGTAAAACAAGGATACAAAATTGTAATGGAGTCGAATATGATCGTTATTACTAGAAATAATGTCTTTATTGGAAAAGGATATGTTTGTGATGGATTGTTCAATATAAATGTAGTTTTTGAAGATAATAAAATTTCTCCTCAAGTTTTTAATATTGAATCTTGTAGTGTATGGCATGGAAGGTTAGGACATGTAAGTTTGAGCAAAATCAAAAAGTTAATGGATCTAGAGCTAATCCCTAAGTCTAATGTAGACCTTAAGCACAAATGTGAAGTGTGTGTTCAAGCCAAACAAACAAGGAATTCTTTCAAACTTGTAGAGAGAAACACCAAAATCTTAGAGCTCATACATAGTGACGTGTGTGATTCAAATAGGTCTCATACTAGAGGTGGAAACAAGTACTTTGTGATATTTATTGATGACTTCTCTAGGTATTGGCATATTTATCTTATTAAGACAAAAGATGAGGTGTTTGATAAACTCAAGATTTATAAAAGTGAGGTAGAAAATCAATTGGAGAAAAAGATTAAAAGATTTAGATCTGACAGAGGTGGGGAGTATACCTCAAATGAGCTTGGAGGTTTTGTGAAGAACATGGAATTATACATGAAGTTACTCCACCATATTCACCCCAATCTAATGGAGTGGCTGAAAGGAAAAATAGAACTCTAATGGATATGGTCAATTCTATGCTTCTTAGTAGTGGACTACCTGAGAATTTGTGGGGGGAAGCAATGTTAATTGCTTGTTTCATACTTAATAGGACAACATTGAAGGATAATGAGAAAACTCCTTATGAGTTATGGAAAGGAAGATCACCTAACCTTAGAATCCTAAAAGTGTAGGGGTGTTTAGCTAAGGTACTCATACCCGATCCTAAGAGAAAGAAAATAGGTCCTAAGACTATAGATGCAGCTTTCCTCGGATATGCCAAAAATAGCAGTGCCAATAGGTTTTTGGTTATTAACTCTGAAGTAAAGGAGGTTGCAAACAACACAGTTATGGAAGCTAGAGATGCTACGTTCTTTGAAGATATTTTCCCTTACAAGACAAGAAGTTCTAAGGAAATGCAAATAAGTGAGAAACCTTCTAGCTCAACTACGACCCAAAGTTTAGAATCTCAAAAAATTAGAAGAAGCAAAAGAGCGAGAGTTGAGAAGAATTTTGGAGATGATTTCTATACCTTTTTAGTGGAAGGAGATCCCACAACTTATAAGGAAGCTATTATGTCTGTGGATGCACCATTCTGGAAAGAGGCTATAAATGATGAGTTTCAATCTATAGGGTGCAAGTGGGTGTTCAGGAAAAAGTTGAAACCAGATGGAAGTATTGATAAGTACAAAGCAAGATTGGTAGCCAAAGGTTTTACACAAAAGAAAGGGATAGACTATTTTGATACTTACTCACCTGTTTCTAGGATTACCACCATAAGGACTTTGATAGCTTTAGCATCTGTGCATAATTTAGTGATTCATCAAATGGATGTGAAGACGGCATTTTTGAATGGAGACTTAGATAAAGAGATCTATATGGAACAACCTGAAGGATTCATAGTTAAGGGCCAAGAACACAAAGTTTGTAAGTTGGTTAAATCTTTATATGGCCTAAAGCAAGCTCCTAAACAATGGCATGAGAAATTTGACAAGGTGATTCTAGATTATGATTTTAAGTTTAATGGTCATGATAAATGCATTTTATTACAAAGAGAATAATGGAGAACATGTAATCCTGTGCTTGTATGTTGATGACATTTTGATATTTGGGACAAATTTAGAGATTGTAAATGATGTGAAGTCGTATTTATCTAGGAATTTTGACATGAAAGATATGGGAGAAGAACATATAATCTTAGGAATGAAAATTGAGAAGACAACACAAGGAACAATTGAGAAGATGTTGAAGAAATTCAATTACTTTGAGTGTAAGCCCACACCAACACCTTATGTCCCAATGTTCATTTGAAGAAAAATCTAGGTGAACCATTTTCTCAGCTAAAGTACTCCCAAATGATAGGTTCTTTGTTGTACATTGCAAATAAGACTAGGCCAGATATTGCTTATGCTGTTGGAAGATTAAGTAGGTATACACATAACCCAAGTAAGGAACATTGGAATGCTTTGGAAAGAGTTTTCAAGTATCTAAGAGGAACAATGGATTATTCACTGTGCTATAAAGGATTTCCAAATGTGGTTGAGGGATATAGTGATGCAAATTGGATAACAAACAATGAAGAAGTGAAGTCTACTAGTGGTTACATTTTCTTATTGGGTGGAGCTGCAATTTCATGGGGTTCTAAGAAGCAAACAATTATTTCTAGAAGTACTATGGAGTTTGAACTCATAGCTTTGTATATTACTTGCACTGAGGCTGAATGGATTAAGAGTTTATTGATGGATATGCCTTTGGTGGAGAAACCATTACCTGCTTTATCTATTCATTGTGACTGCAAGGCCACAATAGACTTTGTGAAACAATCTCATACAAATAGGAAAATGAACAGGCACATACATGTGAGACATAAATCTGTGAAGAGCCTATTAAGTAAGAACATTGTGTTTTTGGAATATGTGAAGTTGGAGAACAACATTGCTGACCAATTGACTAAAGGTCTTTCTATGAGCAGAGTCCTAGAAATGTCGAGGGGGATGGGCTTAAGCCCATAAGGGAGTCACCTAGTGAGGTAACCCAACTTCTGTGATTGGCGATCCCATGAAGGAAGTTCAATGGGTAGAAACAATCCATACTGTGTGACTCATTTAGCACTGTTTATATAATGTGGAGGCATCCTAGAGATGTCCTCATGCTCATCCCTATGACATCAGTGCTATATTATGTGACGTTAGGAAGGGAGTTGTCCCTGAATGAGTTTCGAGGCGGGCAATCTCCCGCAGGTGCAGGTCACATGTACTCTTGGAGAACTCACCTAAGTGAGAGACGTTGTGAGGCTGCGACTGTGAGAATTGGGCTATTCTCTAGCAACTCTCATGAGAATCAAGATTAGCGCATGGCCATAAATAGCGCTACCCCGCTTCCAAGTCTTAACCAATACTATGTGTGGGATATGTTGAAGTTTGGTCAAAGGTGCCGAGTTCAATACTATGTACACTCAGGTTCCTCAAATGAAAACTATCATAACTAAGTGAAGGTTCAAGCCCGGAAGGCACCTACACTTATTGCATAGTATTATGTTGCCCATATGTATATTTTCTTTATCTTTTGCTATTTTAAAATTTTCAAACCTTTTGTGGGGGATTGTTATTATTTGAAATGATTTTAAATTTTAACGGTTTTAATTTTTGTTTTAATTTTTTGGCTGTTTTTTTATATTTATTATAGGAGTTACAATTGTTTAATTTTCAGTTTTTATTTTCTATTCATGGCCTTAATTTTCTGGTTTAAATTGTATGCGGAGGTTACAATTTTTGGATGCTATAAAAGGCCACTCCTCCTTCACATTTCAACACACCACAATCAGATTTCTCTATTCTCATACTTTCATATATTCTATACTTTCCATATTATTTTTGGGCAACGGCTTTGTGGCTTGGAGATTTCTATCCGACTGTGAACGTGCTCATAGCGGACCTTAAGCTTGCGTATTTGGGTCGTATCTTGGAGTCTTGTAGACCGTCATTACCTGCACGTAGGGAGGCTACAAAGGCTTTAGAACAGCGTCTTTGACGTGCTTTCACTATACCAGGCTTGTTTTCTTATTCTTGACTTATTTTATTTATTTGTTTGTTTCTTTAATTTTACTTTACTGTTAAACCTTTATTTCATATATTATTTATATCTAAATGTTTGAATAAGAATTTTACAGAAAAGGAAAAATAATATTTTAATAACATTTTTTGTTGGTAAAATAAAGGGCAAAGCCCAAACCAAAGAGATTACACAGAAACAAATATAGGCCTCAAGAGACCATTCTTATTATCATCTAAAATAGACTGCATCTGATCAGGAGGAGAAAAAAGCTCATGATAACCCAAATCCTTATGATGACCCATCTTAGCTAGAAAATCAGTAGCAAAATTGGTCTCCCTATAGACATGAAGAATGCTGCAACTCCACTGGGTTTTCAAAAGCTCTCTACACTTGGTAAGCAACACAGACATAGGATGAGAGTCCACCCAATCTCCATTAATCATATCAACAACAACAAGAGCAGAATCAGAATTAACAATTATTTGACGCAAACCCAGCTACCAAGCAAGTTTAAGACCATAATATAAGGCCCAAGCTTCAGCCGCAAAGACCTCACCATGACCAAGATTAGCAGAAAATCCTGCTATCCAAATACCATCAGAATTCCTAATTATACCTCCTGCAGCAATACACCTAGAGTCACTCACTCTAGAACCATCACTATTAAGCTTAAAGAAGCCACAAGGAGGAGGCTGCCAAGTAAGAAACATCTGAGTTTGGGAGGTAGCCTTCTTAAAAAGGTTATTAGCCTTATCCCACTCAAGAAGATACTTGACAATAGTCTGATTAGGATGACAAGGCATTTGAAAATGAGGCTCAAAGATAGAACAACACCTCCATTTCCAAATGAACCAGCAAGCAACAACAAAAATATTACACCACTTCAAATTCCTTATATGCCCAGCATTATAACACAAATTTTCCTTCAACCAACTATCAAAATCAGAGAAAAAGAAATTGATCAAACCTTTAGGTAAATAGAAGGATCTCCAAAGTGCAAGAACACGAGGACATGAAATAAAGAGAGGACAAGAAAGGTCTCTAGAAAGATGCCTTCTTACTCTCTGCACATTAGTTAAGATCTTTTTTTGAGTGAGGAGCCAAGTGAACACTTTAACACGAGGAGGGATCTTCAAATTCCAAATGAAATTCCCAAGAGAACTGGGGACTTCATTAAACCTAGCAGATAACTCATAAGCAGTCTTCACAGAAAAAACTCCATTTGAAGTGGGACCCCATATACAAGTATCAGGTAAATTCCCTTCAACATCAACATGAATACTAATGATCTGCTTAACAGCTTCAGGAAGAATAGCCTGCATGAGCTTCTTAATATTCCAACCAGTCCTAGAAAAATAATTAGACACAGTTTCTGTTTTGTCAAACTGATCAGATAAGGGAAAATTAGTATCCACCAAAGGAACATCACCAATCCATGTATCAGTCCAGAATTTGACACTAGTGCCATCTCCCACTCTCCACTTCATACCATTATTCAAAATGGCAGCTCCAAACATTAACCCTTTCCAAGAGCTGGAAGCCAAAGTACAATTATCATCATAAGCATAGAAGCAACAACTACCCCTTAAGTACTTTTCCCTGAGCATAGCAACCCAAAGACCAGAGTCCCCAGAACAATTCTCCAACTAGCTTTAGATAACATAGCTTGATTCATAAGAGAAGCCTTTTTAATACCCAAACCTTCTAAACATTTAGGCAAACAAACTGTATCCCACTTAAGTAAATGAGCTTTATGATGGATCTCACTACTTCCCCAAAGAAAATTTTGAGAAGATTTGTCAAGATCTTCACAAAGAGCTTGAGGAAGCTTAGCCGTCTGTATAGTATAAAGAGGAATAGAAGAAGCAACCAACTGAATTAAAGTGATTCTTCCAGCCACAGAAAGCAGTTGACTTTTCCAAGCAGAAAGTTTAGCCTGAACTTTAACCAGAACGCCCCTATACGTAGCCTTGGCAACCCTCCCTTGGACAAGGGGAACTCCAAGATAATTCCCCATATCAGCAGATCTGGTGGCACCACAAATTAACTCAATTTGATCAACAAGTTCAGACTTAGTATTGGCAAAAATGTACAACAAAGATTTCTCAAAATTAACTTGCTGCCCAGAAAGCTCACAAAACTCCTCAAGATAATTTTTCATAACCATAGCTTGCTGAACAGAAGCCTCACCAAAAAGAATCAAGTTATCTGCAAAGAACATATGCAAAATTAAAGGACCAGACCTCGCTGCCCTAACAGCTTTCCAATCCTTCTTTAACACCCTAGCAGCAATGATGTGACTAAGTTTTTCCATACATAAAACAAAGAGGTAAGGGGAAAGAAGGTCGCCTTGTCTAACACCTTTTTGAGGTTTGAAACTCTCAATAAGCTCCCCATTCATAATTATTTTGTAAGACACATTCTTGACATAGCTCACAATAAGTTGAAGAAAAGTTTCCCCAATACTAGGTTTTTTACAAGTCTATTTCCTGTGTGCTGTGACTCACCAACCGCATGATTAGACACCCTCCACATATTTTGAGCCTCTGCATTTAACAATTGTGCATCTACATATCCATCCGTCTAAAAGCTAAGAAAATAGGGGACTGTATGGCATGTTTTGTATTTGCTTGCATTTAATTTTTTGTTGGGGTTTCAAAATTTTAGGGTCATACTAAAATAGGCCTTTACAATTTAAAAATTCTAGACAATAACCCATCAATAATACAATGTTTTAGTAAAACTCAATTTTAAATTATGATAAAATTTGTCCATATACGTTGATTTATTTACTAATCATCCCACTAGATTATTATTTGGTTCCTAACCATTTTTCAACTAATTAAGGCAAATGAATAATATACATTTGTGTTTCCACTCCCATAAATAATGGGCTACGATCAAAGCACTTCAAATATAACCTCCTATAGCTCGAATAAATGAATTTTATTAAACATAATATCCTACAATTATATTTAAACATTACCTAATAGATGCATATTAATTTCACAGTGATCCTTTTATCAATGGCAGCAAAGCGGGATCCACTTCATCTTTTGACAGTAAATTCACTATCAACTCCACTGTTGATGCATCTGCAGAGAAAGCCTTCTCCTTCATTTGTTGAATAAGTACCATCGCCTTTGATATCTCATTGTTATTGATAAGGCCTCTGATAATTGTGTTATAGGTGCAACCGTCTGGAGAACAACCTTTCTCTTCCATTTTGACAAGCAACTTTTCTGCTTCACTTGTTAGGCCCGTGATACAGAGTCCATTAATCATTATAGTGTATGTCCGCACATCAGGTTGAAGTCTTTTTGATGATGATAAACCACAAAAGAGATCCCTGGCAGATTCAATTTTTCCAGCTATGCACAAACCTTCAATAAGAATACTGTAAATCACAATATCAATATCGAACTTCTTCGCTTCCATCTCTCCGAACAATTGCAATGCCCTAGAAAGTTGTCGGTTTTTACACAGCCCATCCAGTAGAACAGCATAAGTTTGAACATTTGGAAGCTGGCCACAAGCTTGCATCTCCGAGAACAACTTGTGTGCATCCTGTATTCTACCAACTTTGCAAAACCCGTCCACAAGAGTGGTATAAGTAACGGTATCTGGAACCAGCCCCTTCTGAGACATATCCAGAAAAAGCATCATGGCCTCATCTATTTTTTTAAGCTTACAATATCCATTTATCAATATGCTATAACTAACAACATCAACCACCGAGCTCTTGCTAAGCATTAGTTCAAAAACTTTTTGTGCCTTGCCCATTTCTTCTCGCAAACAGTAACCATCCATAAGTGAATTGTATGTAACCATATTAGGATCAACATCTCTCTGAATCATCATTTCAACCACGCCTTCTGCTTCCACGACCATCCCCTCCTTACAAAGTGTGTCTACCAAGACATTGAATGTGACCACATTTGGAAAGATATTTTTACTAACCATTTCATTCAACAACCTTGTAGCTTCTTTCCACTCGCCCAATTTGCAAACTCCGTGAATCAAGGATGTATAGGTAATGACATCTGGGGCAATACCCTTGCTCATCATTTCTGAGAAGAGGTTTAATGCATCAACAACTAGTCTATCCTTACAAAGGCTGTCGATGATCGTGTTATAGGCAACTAGGTGAGGCTTGCAATCCCCTTTGTCCATCTTCCTAAGCAATTGAATAGCTGCGCTGTTGTTACCCTTCATGCAAAAGCCCTTTATTAGTGTGCCGAAAGTAACGACATTAGGCTGACAATTACCTGCCTCATCATCTTGTGTAGAAGTGCAGCCGCCTCCGCCACTCTATTCTCAAGAAGAAAGCCGTTGATCAGAGTGGTGAAGGTAAAGACATTTGGTTCAAGACCAAGTTTGAAGAATTTTCCCAATACAGATAAACTAAACCCCATTTGGTTTAGATGACAATAACAATTAATGAGAATGGTTAGAGTATAAACACCAGGTCCAATTCCGGACGAACCCATTTGGTTATACAGTGAGATGACTGCCGAATAATGTTTCAATTTTGCAACTTGACCCAAGATTTGATTGAAACCAACAAGTGAAGGCAGAGGACGCGTTTGAAGCATTCTATCAAACACATTCAAAGCATCGTCAACATTTGTGATTTTGGGTGAGTCTCTTTTTGGATGCCGGTCTTGTTGGGTTCTTGTAGATTTGATTAATTTCGAAGGTTGAGAGTGAAAGAAAGAAAAGTAATTGCTGGTGAAAACAACAACAGTGGAGTTAGAGTGAAGACAAGGCATACCTCTCCATCTCCTGCTCGTAGAATAAAAAGAAGAAACAGCAGCTCTATTCGGCATCATCATCTTCAGCATCTCTCAAATAATAGCACTGAGTAAGAAAATGTGCAAAACTAAACTTTTAGGAAACAAAAACAAGCTTTTTGAGATTTTTAATTGTTGGAGTGTGCACGGCCTCCATGGCTTTGTTATTGCACCATCAAGGTTTCAGGTCCTCCATGGCTTTGTAGGACAAAAAAGAGAGGCCAAAAGTGCAGTTAAAATGGAAACTCACTTTTTGTTTTGTTTTGTTTATATGTATAATATATATAAAGAAAATGGCAATTTCAACTTTCAACTACACTTTAAAGTCTTCTAAATTTAAAAGAGATATACTATTAAATCACGAGTTCTTTGGTATCTGTGTGGTTACCAACTACAATTCAAAATTTACAAAATTGATCCTCATGCAATAACTATGTGATTATAAAGTTGATAATTAATTAATAGCAATATAAAGACAGTATCTCTAAGGGAGATGTCAAATACCAAACATCAAATTTAAATTTGATGGCTAATGTGGCAATTTGACATCTTACATAGCTTTACACTCCACCCGATATGTCAAATTAAATTATTATTTTATTACATTTTTGTGTTGATTTATTTTTAATTAAAAAGAAAAAAATAGTAATAATAAAATATTCATTTGACATCTTGCTTTTGGGATGTCAAAAATAACATCTCAACCTCCAGCCTTCATTCCACATCAGCTTTGACACATCGGTTGGAGTAATGTAAGATGTTATTTTTAGCCGTTAAATGTCTTTGGGGCACTTTTTACACATCGGTTGGAGATGCTCTTAAGGGAGATGTCAAATACCAAACATCAAATTTAAATTTGATGGTTGATGTGGCAATTTGACATCTTACACAGTTTTACACTCCACCCGATGTGTCAAATTAAATTATTATTTTATTGCATTTTAGTGTTGATTTCTTTTTAATTTACAAAAAAAGAAGAGGAAAAATAATAAAATATTCATTTGACATCTTGCTTTTGGGATGTCAAAAATAACATCTCAACCTCCAGCCTTCATTCCACATCAACTTTGACACATTAGTTGGAGTGATGTGATATGTTATTTCTAGCCGTTAAATGTCTATGTGGCACTTATGACACATCGGTTGGAGATGCTCTTAGAACACAATTAGTATGACATATCAAATGCCACCTCAAGTCATTTGCATGATTTTAGAATTCAAATGTGTCCGCATTTCTATTTTTGTGATGATTCATTAAAACTTAAACCTCCCAAGTACTTTTTCTTTTCTCACTTTTTATAGTTTATGTGTTTTTCACTTTTCATCCCTGTATCAATTGTACCCCTGTAGTTTCATAATTATAGCAATTCAAGGACAAGTCACGAATTCCGTCATTTTCTTTCAAGACGACATGTTTATTTTCATCCATTTCGAGTTAAACAATATTAGAAACTTAAAATTAATTTTTTTTAATTGCAAACAAGAAACATACAATTGATTTGTTATTGAAATGAAATTCCCAAGTGACCAAAGTAGCAAATAACAATAAAGCATTCCCAATCTAACTCTAAATTCATTTATCAACAAAACCTAACATTAAAATCTCGATAAAGCATATCATCTAAGAGTTTTCCTTCAACTGATAAAAATACACCTCACACCATGAAAGAAATTAACGGAATTCGTGAGTTGTCTTTGAAACTACAAGGGCATAATTGACCAAATTGAAACTATAAAGACGAAAAGTGGGGAAAAAAAGAAGAAGGTAAACTACAGGGATCAAAAATGACTTTTAGCCCCCAAAAAAAACCCTTAAAATGTATATTTTACAACAAAAAAAACACTTAGAGTGGTCAGTTGTTGAAAAAAAACCCTAAGGTTGTTATACTACCCTGAAAACTGTATATTTTACAAAAAAACACTTAGAGTGGTGATTTTTTTTAAGTATTTGACTTAGAGGGCTTATTAAAAATATAAAATACTATTAACATTTGCGGAAAAAACAATAACTTGCTTACTGTCTTGCTGGGTTTCTTTGTTCAAATTTTGTTTGCAGGATCCTCCGTTAGGGGTGTGTTCTTATAAATCTCTTGTATTTACCCTCATTTAATGAAATTATGCTTGTTCTTAAAAAAAGTATAGAAGTTCCTTTTTAGGACATTTCCTATTGATATCTGTTAGTATCTAGAAAGCATGAGCATGTGTTGGACAATGGCCTCTTGTTTCATAATGTCCAAATTCAATATAACACACTCCTCTCCTCTCCAGGACATCAATGAATTGCCAAAGTTTAGTCTCATTATTTCATCCTCAAACTAGAAATCATTAGTGTATATATATATTATACATTATGTGGGAAGAGAGACAAACCAACCTTTAATTTTAAAGATCCTCTGTAGATAACTAGACGTATTTGAATTTTGAAGTCAATGTCAATTAAATTTACCTATAATGGTCTATGTTTTGTCAAAGTTTCTGATACCCGAATTAGCAGACACATTATCTGTAGAAACATTTTCAAGCTAGGAGAGTCGTGAGAAGGCACACCTAAATTTATATATTTGGCCTTCCATATACTACATGATGCAAAGTGATACGAAAACAAAGTAAATAAATCATCATAGATAAAGGGAAAAATTCAAATGAGTGCTAGATATCACATTAAACAGAATTAATGCCAGAAATTAAGGATGCAAGTGAGAAGGCATTTTCACCTCCTGCCATACGCACACAACCACTGTAATGCCTTCATGGCCGTCAAAGGTGCAGCACAGATGCATATTAATTGCACAGTGATCCTTTTATCAATGGCAACAAAGCGGGATCCACTTCATCTTTTGACAGTAAATTCACTATCAACTCCATTGTTGATGCATCTGCAGAGAATGCCTTCTCCTTCATTTGTTGAATAAGTACCATCGCCTTTGATATCTCATTGTTATTGATAAGGCCTCTGATAATTGTGTTATAGGTGCAACCATTTGGAGAACAGCCTTTCTCTTCCATTTCGACAAGCAACTTTTCCGCTTCACTTGTTAGGCCCCCGATACAAAGTCCATTCATCATTATAGTGTATGTCCGCACATTAGGTTGAAGTCTTTTTGATGATGATAAACCACAAAAGAGATCCCTTGCAGATTCAATTTTTCCAGCTATGCACAAACCTTCAATAAGAATACTGTAAATCACAATATCAATATCCAACTTCTTCGCTTCCATCTCTCCAAACAATTGCAATGCCCTAGAAAGTTGTCGGTTTTTACACAGCCCATCCAGTAGAACAGCATAAGTTTGAACATTTGGAAGCTGGCCACAAGCTTGCATCTCCGAGAACAACTTGTGTGCATCCTGTATTCTACCAACTTTGCAAAACCCGTCCAGAAGAGTGTTATAAGTAGCGGTATTTGGAACCAATCCCTTATGAGACATATCCAGAAAAAGCATCATGGCGTCGTCTATTTTTTTAAGCTTACAATATCCATTTATCAATATGCTATAACTAACAACATTAACCATGGAGCCATTGCTAAGCATTAGTTCAAAAACTTTTTGTGCCTTGCCTATTTCTCTTCTCAAACAGTAACCATCCATAATTGAATTGTACGTAAACATATCAGGTTCAATACCTCTTTGAATCATCATTTCAACTACGCCTTCTGCTTCCACGACCATCCCCTCCTTACAAAGTGTGTCAACCAAGATGCTGAAGGTGCGCACATTTGGAAAGATATTTTTACTAACCATTTCATTCAACAACCTTGTAGCTTCTTTCCACTCACCTAATTTGCAAACTCCATGAATCAATGATGTATAAGTAAGGACATCTGGGGCAATACCCTTGCTCATCATTTCTGAGAAGAGGTTCAATGCATCAAGAACTAGTGTATCCTTACAGAGACTGTCGATGATTGTGCTATAGACAACTAGGTCAGGCTTGCAAGCCCCTTCCTCCATCTTCCTAAGCAATTGAATAGCTGCACGGTTGTTACCCCTCATACAAAAGCCCTTTACTAATGTGCTGAAAGTAACCACACTGGGCTGACAATTACCTGCCTTGATCATTTTATTGAAAATTTCTGCTGCCTGAACCACTCTATTCTCAAGAAGAAAGCCGTTGATCAGAGTGTTGAAGGTAGAGACAGCTGGTTCAAGACCAAGTTTGAAGAATTGTCCCAAGACAGATAAACTGAACCCCATTTGGTTTAGATGACAATAACAATTAATGAGAATGGTTAGAGTATAAACATCAGGTCCAATTCCGGACGAACCCATTTGGTTATACAATGAGATTACTGCCGAATAATGTTTCAATTTTGCAACTTGACCCAAGATTTGAGTGAAACCAACAAGTGAAGGCAGAGGACGCATTTGAAGCATTCTATCAAACACATTGAAAGCATCCTCAACATTTGTGATTTTGGGTGAGCCTCTTTTTGGCTGGTGATCTTGTTGGGTTTTTGTAGATTTGATTGGTTTCGAAGGTTGAGAGCGAAAGAAAGCAAAGTAATTGCTGGTGAAAACAACAGTGGAGTTAGAGTGAAGACAAGGCATACCTCTCCATCTCCTGCTAGTGGAATAAAAAGAAGAAACAGCAGCTCTATTCGGCATCATCATCTTCAGCATCTCTCAAATAATAGCACTGAGTAAGAAAATGTGCAAAACTAAACTTTTAGGAAACAAAAACAAGCTTTTTGAGATTTCTAATTGTTGGAGTGTGCACGGCCTCCATGGCTTTGTAGTAAAAAAAAAAAGAGAGGCCAAAAGTGCAGTTAAAAAGGAAACTCACTTTTTGTTTTGTTTTGTTTATATATATATAAAGAAAATGGCAATTTCAATTGGATGCGGATCCTCTGCTTCGATTTTCTCGCTCCGATCCGCTTTACTTTTGTTCTCCACCTGACACCTCATTAAAATTTAATCAAAGGGATTTAAATTGGACACATCATTCTTAAAATAAAAACTCAATTTACTCCTAATTAAAAATTAAAAAAATCCTAACTTGACTAACTCTAATTTAACGTTCTAACAATTTTATTTTTTTCCTTCTTCTTCCTTCTCTGCACAACTCTCCCCTAAAATATGAGGGCTCATCCATCTTTTCTTTCCCCGATTTCCCCTATCAAAATTTTAAAAAAAACTTATCCTCCCATATATCCATTGTAGATGATGAAGGTGGTTACAAAAGTCAATTTACAAGGGATATCAAAAGAAAAAAGTTCAAGAACATACAACTGAGCAATATTAATCAAAACAATGTCTTAGTCACCACCATCAGTTTCGGTGAGATAGAGAGAATTTTTGGATTAAAGGGGGAAAAAAGAAGAAAGAAGAAGAGCATGATTCTGGAACCAAAAAAAGAGCATGTGGTAGGAACCCAAAAAAGAAGAATGGCATGTTTCTAGAGGATTGGGAGAAGGAAAGTTTGCTGAGAGCTTTTGGGGGTGGGGGGAAACAACAACAGATGTTAAGTTTAGAGTTAGTCAAATTAGGGTTTTTTCTTCATTTGTAATTAGGAGTAAATTAGGTTTTTATTTTAAGGATGATGTGTCCAATTTTAATCCCTTAGATTAAATTTTAATTAGGTGTCAGGTAGAGAACAAAAGTAAAGCAGATCATAGCAGAGAAAATCAGAACAGAGGATCCGGATCCATTTCAATTTTCAACTACAATTCAAAGTCGTCTAAATTTAAGAAAAAAGTGCAAGATTCAAAGTCTTCAAAATTTAAAAGAGATATACCGTTAAATCACGAGTTATTTGGTATCTGTGTGGTTACCAACTACAATTCAAAATTTACAAAATTGATCCTCATGCAATAAGTATGTGATTATAAAGTTGATAATTAATTAATAGCAAGATAAGGGTAAACTACAAGGGCATAATTGACCAAATTGAAACTATAAAGACGAAAAGTGGAAGAAAAAAAAAGGGTAAACTACAGGGACCAAAAATGACTTTTAGCCAAATAAAAAACCCTTAAAAATGTATATTTTACAAAAAACACACTTGGGGGTGTATTCAATTGAGATTTTAAAAGACTATTTATGGATAAATAAGTCCAGTGGATTTTAAAAGACTATTTATGGATAAATAAGTCCAGTGGATTTTAAAAGACTATTTAGGAATGTAATGACTTAGAAGATTTTATTAAAGATTTTTTAATCAGGATTTTTTACTTATTGGATTTTAAAAGATTTATATTATAAGAATTTATAAGATTTGAAAGGACCACATAGATTTTTTACTTTTATGATGCTAACCAACCAACTTTTAGTTGGATAATGAGCAATGGCTGTCTAGTTCAATGATACATTCTTTTCCTGGGTCATTCCCGTCCAAGTCACCCTCAACTGAATTGCCAGTGCCATCTATCTCATGTAGTTCATACCTCATTCACACATTCACACCAAAGTTGCAGTGACACATTTTTTACTTTGAACGAGCATGAATCAAAGTGTAGCTTTTTAAGACATGGCTATGATACAAATGCTCTTCCTGTGATCCATAATTTAAATTATCAAGACATGGTTGCTGAGAATGTTTCTGCATAAGAAAATAATCGTCTTCACCATGAGGTTGTACGTTGACAGTCTGTCTGGAAACAGAGGTATGATATATAATCCATTGTTGTATTTTTGGCTAGAAATGTTTCATCTGTTCTTTTAAATTTATCATTTTGTGGTTAGGAACCTAAAAATATGCCATGTCTCATACATCAAGCAGTCGATTTAACTTTTCAAATTGTTTTTCTTGATTGTTTTAAATAAAACTTTGTAATATAATCAATCATTGTTCATGGGGAACAAATTCCTAGACAAGGATATTTCAATCTATCACCAGTGCTTTCCCCTGTAAGAGCACAATTGAACTTGAACATTATCAATTGGCAGGCTCTCTTCTGGAAAATTACATGCTGCAACATTACTTGGCCCCTGGTCTGCCAGAAGCTCACATGGCTGAGGAACCACCCCACTTGTAATCCCAGAAACATCAGTGCAATTCCATGGCAATTTCTTTGCCTTCTTTGCCAGTGTAATCTTAACGTTCAATATGCAAATCCCGGTAAATGGATCATCAGGTATCCCCTCCAACTTAGCTACCATTGTCACATTCTCAGCAACCATATATTCTGGATCACAGGCATTTGGATCATACCTCATTCATAAATTCACACCAAAGTTGCAGTGACACATTTTTTACTTTGAACGAGCAAGAATCAAAGTGTAGCTTTTTTAGAACCGGGATCATATGGAATGGAACCATACATAAACAGCCAATGAAAGTGAATTGGTTCAAGCTGTGGACACTTGCATCAGCAGTAACAGAAACGATACAATTCAAAACAAACATTCAAAGTTATAAGTCAATGAAAAAGATAACAAAGAAATGATAATTTTAATAAAGAAAAGCAAAAACCAATACAATTTTCCCCAATCTTTTAATAGCCAATTTGATGTACAGTAACAATAGTTCTTCATTTCATTTAGTTCAAGCACATGGTTGAGCAGGGAAGTCTGAACTATTCATTCCTTTGGGGTTCTTGTGACAAAAGCTTATATAGGTTGCTTGAGAATACCTCATTGATGACCTATGGTTGAGCTGTTTGAAAATTGGCCGACCGTATTAGCAAATAACTTTGTCTTTTGTTTTTAATTTTTAGCCACTAGATTGGGCTTCACATCCCCATCAATTTTTAAACCCAACTTTTAATTTTTTGTACAAAAGACACCAAAGAGGAAGAGGAAGGCTTGAAATCTGCATGTGCTGGAAATTATAACGGCTAATTTGAGATTATTTTATAAGACAGCATAAAGGAAACAATCTTTGAGCAATTTGAAATTCATCTCCTACATCTGTTGGAATATAGTTCAACCAAAGTACCAAACTAGTTTAACCAAATTACACTAACAATAGTTCAACCAAATTATAACCCAAATAGTTGCTAATAGTAGAAGAGGGATATGAAGTGAAGGCTAGGATGATGCGAATTGTCTCTGCCAATTCTTGTTTATATAAAGTTGAGTTTTGATAAGTACACCTACTCTACTCCTGAAATCTAGGATGATGTGTGTTGATGGGTCATATAAACCCTGCTGAGCCGAGCCTATCAAGGTACCATCGGGTAGCTATCGAAAGGCCAAGATACCCATAAGGCGACCAGGTTGCTCGGTCTGCTCGGACTATAAAAGTACTCGCAGCCTAAAGACCATCAGAAGGGTACGTGTGAGGAAGGTCAGAACCTATTATCGCCGAGCCGATACTAATGTCGGTTGTTTCGTCTGATCGAGTACCAAACCTGACAGATCATTTAATATGTTTCACACCCAAAGCCGATGTCGCCCCTTCTCCATATCCACCGATGGTTACCGGGCGATGGGAAGGGATCAATTAATGCCCTTCCCATCCAATGTCGTATCATTTAAAACCGCTCGATCCTGTCAAAAGGCATAATGGTTACGAAGGGCATTGAATGGAGACCTATCTCACCAGGAGGAAAGATAAATATCCCTTCCTTAAATATCTATCTCTCCTCCTCTATAAATACCCTCACCCATACCTGGACAAAGGTAATAAAGACTTTCTCGATAAAATTAGCTTCACTGGATATCCATTCCCTCCACAAAAGCACTCCTCTAGCTTAACCATCGGAGTGGGTTCAACTGGTACAACCCAGTTCGTCCCTATCCTCATACTTGTTTATAGCGTGCGTGTCAGCCGGAAGATAGGCGGACATACTTGCGCTTACCGGTGGATCTGACGATCAACATTTGGCGCCGTCTGTGGGAATTTCACGACAAAAGCAGCATTCCCTCCCAATCGAGCCCCGACAAGAGAAACAAACAAATCATGTTAAGAAACCAGCACCTCGGAAGAAAAGGGCACGTAGGTGCGGCCGAGAAGAACACCCGTAAACGAAGAAGGAGCGCCAGCGCACGGGTCGCCCTGAAGGATTTGGAAGACAAGATGGACAGAATCCTAAGGGGTGTGGATGATGTCCAGAATCTTAGCAACAGCCTCCGAGCGCAGAATGAGATATTACAAGAGAGCCATGCCGAGCTGGCCGAGAGGGTGGCAGCGCAAGACAACAAAAGACCGACCAGCACGGAGGGCGACGGCGACGCCTCGTCCGGCTCGACAAAGACCGAGACGCCGTAATCAGATAACCGACGCAAGAGCTCTGTTGAAAGAGAAAAAGCTTGGCGGGAGCGCAACGGGCATCTAGCAGGAAATTTACAAAAGTCAAAGGCTCGGACCACGGCGGAAGGCTCGCGAGGAAGTTGACGGTCTCACCTCCGCACTCAAAGACTTGGTCACCGGAGAGTTAAAAAGTGTCCGGGATCGTCTCGGACAGGTAGAGAAATCAAAGATGCCCTGGGACCAGAGTTCACCGAGGAAGAAATTCCGTTGCCATACACCCAGGACTTGTCAAGGCCAGGTGATTGGGGACTCAAAGGCCCCGAAAATCCCCTGCACGACGGGATGACCGACCCATACGACCACTTGGACAATTTTCGCTACGCCATGGAAGGGCGCGGTGCGAATGAGGCGACCAAATGTCGCCTGTTCCCTACAACACTCAAGGGACCCGCCACGAGTTGGTTCAAACGGCTCACCCCGGAGTCTATCGCCTCCTTCGCCGAGCTAAGAAAGGTCTTCCCGGAAAGGTATATGATCATTTCGAACCGATCGTATACCGCGAATGACTTGTCGCTATCAGCAGAGACCCGAGGAGAAACTCGGAGACTACATTACACGGTTCAATAACGAGTATGCGCGATGTGAAGGATGCGATGAGGCCACAAAGACATAATGCGCCGATGGGAGGACTCCAGGGAGGAGACTTCTACTTCTCCCTCACTAGGAATCCCCGAGACGTACAAGGATCTCCTTCGCGAAGCAACTAGTTATTCACGAGCCGAACAGCTGAACCTCGCGAGAAAGGCCACGGCCGGCTCGATCTCCGACACCAACGTCCAGATCCTTACAAGGAAAAAGACCCAACGACTACGCCTATGACAGTCGGCGAAAAAGAAAAAGGGGGAGCAGGGGTCCTCACTCGGCGAAGTGAGGTTAGGCCCGAGAAACATAACCAAGACACGAACTACACCCTCGAGCAAACCAAAGGGAGAGATATTTACGGTAATAGCCAATGAGCTCCCCAGCCCGAAAAGGATAAGGTTCCCATATCGTGGAAGGAGAGACGACAGCAAATACTGCAAATATCACCGCGACTATGGCCACCATACAGACGCATCGTTACCAGCTCAAAGAAGAGATCGAGGCTCGATCCGACGCGGGAAGTTGAAGGAGTATGTGGTGGGAGACGCCACCCCTATGGAGGAGCAGCGCGAGGGAGTACTGCGACAAACCTGGGGTGTCCAGGGTGCACATATCCACCATATCCGGAGGACCGACCATAGCAGGACACTCGAATCGAGCCATAAAAAGCTATGCCAGATCGCATCGACACGGCACAACCGAGGCCGCGACGGTGGCATCGCCGAGCGTCAAACCGCCCATCCTATGACCGAGCCGGAGCCGATCACATTCTCCCTACCTGGGCGATACAGCGGGCGTTGCTTTTCCCCACCACGACCCCTGGTAATCACGGCCGAAATTGCCCACTCGTGAGGTGGCTCGAGTATTCATCGATGGAGGTAGCTCGGTCAACATCGTCTTTATGAATGCCTTCAGCGGTTGGGCGTCGATGAGGGTCTCCTCGACCAACGCTGCCCGATTCCGTAGCCTTCGGCGGAGGACACGTGCAGCCCCCGGGACATATGCCTTTGACACTCTCGGTAGGCACTTATCCGAGACAGGCAAGCATCACCACGGACTTCATCGTCGCCGAATGCCCCTCATCATACAACGTCATCCTCGGTCGTCCCGCCATAGGCGATCTAAATCTGTCCATCAACATGAGAGCGTTGTCGATTAAATTCCCTACGTCCCCGAGGAGTCGGAGTGTCGGGGAGATCAGAGTCGGCTCGGACATGTTACGCCTCCTCGGCAAAATTCAAGGCCAAGGTAGCCTATGAGGCATTCTGTAGAAACCCGTGGAAGCGGCGGTAGTCGATCCGAGAGGAGAAATAAGTCCTGTCACAACCCGCAGCAATGGAAGAATCGAGCAGGTGGCGCCCTTCCCTGATCGTCCGGATCGGCTCCTCCGGATTGGTTCCCAGCTCCTACCACCCATTCGCGAACAACTCGTAAAATTCCTAGGGAAGAATGAAGATGTATTTGCATGGTCCCACGACGACATGTTAGGAATCAGCCCCGAGGTTATAACCCACCGTTTAAGCATCGATCCACAACACCGCCCGGTCCGCTGAAGCGACGGGCATATGACGCCGTTAGATACGCTGCAATGAAAGCGGAGGTGGACAAACTACAAAAGAACAACTTCATCCGCCGGTGGATTACCCTGCATGGTCACAAACGCAGTAATGGTCCTAAGGCGGAAGACAAATGGCGAATGTGCGTCAACTTCACCAATCTCAACAAGGCGTGCCCCAAAGACTTCTTCCTTACCACAAATTGACCAGCTTGTTGACGCCACGGCAGCCACGAGTTGCTCGGGCCATGGATGCCTATTCAGTGGTATAACCAGATCCGTATGCACCCACCGACCAGGAGAGCACTTCCTTCATCATCGATCATGCACGCATCGTTATCGTGTCATGCCGCTCGGACTCAAAAATGCGGGGCTACCTATCAACGATCGTCAACCAGATGTTTGCAAACCAGATTGGCAAGAGCATGGAGGTTTATGTCGACGACATGCCGGTGAAAAGCGCCCGAAAGCAGATCGGCATGTCACCAACTTAGCCGTGACCTTTTCAATATTAAGGAGTACGGAATGAAGTTGAACCCGCCAAATGTGTGTTCGGGTCGGGTCGGGAAATTCTTGGGTTTTTGGTCACCATAGAGGCATCGAGGCCAATCCGGAAAAGATACAAGCCCTCGCTCGGTATGACCCAACCCAGACACGAAAGGAGGTGCAGAGCCTCACCGGACGGTAGCGGCGCTAAACAGATTTATCTCTAGGGCCACCGACCGCTGTCTCCCATTCTTCAAGGCACCTGTGGGGAATAAGAAGGCGATAGAATGGACGCCAGACTGCGCCTCGGCTTTCGAAAGCTTGAAGGACCATTTAGGGCAAGCGCCCATACTATCTAAACCCGAGACCGCGATGTACTATCATTATACCTCTCTCAGTATCCCCTCGGCGATCGGCTCAGATTAACCCGAGATCAAGACAGAATACAACACCCGGTCTACTATGTAAGCAAGGCCTTGGTCGACACGGAAGCCCGATACCCGGAGATCGAGAAGCTAGCCCTAGCCCCGATCACCTCGGCTCGGAATCGCGCCATACTTTCAGGCACACTCCATAATGGTCCCGACCGACCAGCCGCTTAGCCGGTATTACAGAAACCAGAGACATCCGTCGCCTCGTTAAGTGGTCGGTCAAGGAATCGGGTCGACATCACCTATCAGCCACGCACGGCAATGAAAGCACAAGCCATCGCAGACTTCATCTCGAATTCACACCTTCAAAGATTTACCACCACGTCGTGCTCGCCCTGAGATACCCCTAGGGGACACTACCGTAGCCGACCCGATCCCTCCCCACCACAATGGACACTATATGTAGATGGAGCATCCAACTTGCAAGGATGTGGCGCGGATTGGTCCTCATCTCACCGAACGGGATCACAGTAGAATATGCTCTCCGATTCAGATTCCGTGCAACCAATAACGAGGCAGAGTACGAGGCCCTTCTCGCAGACTCCGTCGGCAAGAGAATTGGGGGCTCAACATATCAACATACACAGCGATTCACAATCGGTGGTTAACCAAATCACCGACGAGTATCGTGCCTGCACAAAGCATATGTCCTCCTATGTACAAAAGGTTAAGGACCTTCTCTCTTCCTTCTAGACATACAAAGTTACTCAGATTCCGAGAACGCAAAACACCCGCGCCGATTCACCGGCTCGGCTCGCATCCGCACTTGATTCGTAACTCACCCGCACAATCCCAATCGAATACTTGAGTGAGCGGAGCATCGATAGGGAAGCGCCTGTGTTTTCACTCACAACGAATCCCCAAATTGGATGACCCTAATCCGGACTTCTTGATCAATGGTACCTTGCCCAAAGAAAGGATTCAAGCCCGACAAATCAAGACCCGAGCCGCGCTACACTCTCATCGACAACAAAGTTGTACAAACGAGGTCACTCCCTACCCCTATTGCTTTGTGTCACACCGAAAAGGGGTTGGAGGCCCTCCAGAAATCCATGAGGGTATATGCGGAGATCATGCCGCAGCTCAATCCATGATGACCAAGGTAATGCGCCGAGGGTATTTTTGGCCGACCATCGATCGCGACGCCAGACACCTGGCTACCTCCTCGTCGCCCATGTCAATTATTCTCCAACATACCCCACCAACCGCCCGAGCAGCTCACTACTATGACCAGCCCATGGCCATTCGCACAGTTGGGGGCTAGACCTGATCGGACCCATGCCAAGGGGAAAAGGTCGGACCGACTTTGCGCTTGTCGCGGTTGATTACTTCACAAAGTGGGCCGAGGCGGAACCTCCGCCACAATCACAAAGCAATAAAATCCGTGAGCTTTGTTTGGAAGAATATCGTGTGCCGGTTTGGCATTCCCCACACCATTATCACCGATAACGGCAAGCGATTCGATTGCAAAGTTTCGGATTTTTGCTCGTCCGAAGATTAACCTCCGCTTTTCTTCCCCGCTCACCCCCAAGCAAATGGTCAAGTAGAGGCCGTCAATAAACTCCTAAAACGTACTCTTAAGAAGAAGTTGGGAGCAAAGAAGGGGATTGGTCTGAGCTCCTACCCGAGGTATTATGGGCATACCGCTGCATCGAGCGTACTTCAACCGGAGAAACGCCATACTCCCTCTCTTTCGGGGCCGAGGCGGTTATCCCGGTCAAGTCGGCATACCTACACACCGAATCACACATTATACGCCCGACTGTAACGCAGTACCACATCGGCATGGATCTGTTGGAAGAACGCCGACTCCAAGCCGCTCTCCACCTCGCCACATACCAGCAACGCATGACTCGGATTACAATCAGCACGTCCGAGAGCGTAGCTTTCGACCAGGAGACTTGGTCCTCCGAAAACCAGTCCCTTATGAGACATATCCAGAAAAAGCATCACAGCCTCATCAATCATTTTATGCTTACAAGATCCATTTATCAATATGCTATAACTAACAACGTCAACCACCGACCCCTTGCTAAGCATTAGTTCAAAAACATTTTGTGCCTTGCCCATTTCTCCTCGCAAACAGTAACCATCCATAAGTGAACTGTACGTAACCGAATCAGGATGAATATCTCTTTGAATCATCATTTCAACTACGCCCTCTGCTTCCACGACCATCCCCTCCTTACAAAGTGTGTCAACCAAGATGCTGAAGGTGCGCACATCTGGAAAGATATTTTAATAACCATTTCATTCAACAACCTTGTAGCTTCTTTCCACTCGCCTAATTTGCAAACTCCATGAATCAATGATGTATAAGTAAGGACATCTGGGGCAACACCCTTGCTCGTCATTTCTGAGAAGAGGTTCAATGCATCAACAACTTGTGTATCCTTACAGAGACTGTCGATGATCGTGTTATAGACAACTAGGTCAGGCTTGCAAGCCTCTTCCTCCATCTTCCTAAACAATTGAATAGCAGCAGTAGTGTAACCTTTCATGCAAAAGCCCTTTATTAGTGTGCTGAAAGTAACAACATTGGGCTGACAATTACCTGCCCTCATCATTTTATTGATAAGTGCTGCCGCCTGAACCATTCTATTCTCAACAATAAAGCCGTTGATTGGAGTGTTGAAGGTACAGACATCTGGTTCAAGACCAAGTTTGAAGAATTTTCCCAATACAGATAAACTGAACCCATTTGGTTCAAATGACAATAACAATTAATGAGAATGTTTAGAGTATAAACATTAGATCTGATTCCCGACACACCCATTTGGTTATACAAAGAGATGACTGCCGAATAATGCTTCAATTTCGCAACTTGAGTCAAGATTTGATTGCAATGAATCTATCTATATATAAAGCAAAAAGTATCAAAATGGTAAAACATTCAAAAACTCCGAAAATACCCATGGTGATTTTAATTAAAACAGGACATAATTGTAAAACAACAATTAGGCAGAACTTTAAAAAATTTGAAAAGCAAAGAAAAAAGGGGCAGTTACACTCCAAAGCAGTTGCCGTTCTTATCAGTTTTGTTTAGCACGTAGTATTGAAATAGGATTAAATTAAGAAAAGAAAACTTAAAGCGAAACTGAAACACTTTGAGCCCCCTCAAACTTGGAAACACATTTCCTTCCTCACCCATTTTTCGCAGAGCAAGAATCCTCATCTACTCACTAAAAGGGGTCATATTTTCAGATTATGGTAGAATATTTTCAGATTATATTTCATTCTCCAAAAGGAGGTATTTATAATACAAGGTTACAAACCCTAGTAGGGTTAAACTAGGAAACAAGATAAATCCTAATTACACAATATCTATACAAAAGGAAATAAATAAAAGACATAATATACTAGGAAGTCAATCCTAACTAGAATAGGACTCCTCGCGCCAACACTCCCCCTCAAGTTGGAGCAAAGACGTCACGCATGCCCAACTTGTCAAGCGAGTTGAGAAAGATAGTGGTTGACACAGCTTTTGTAAGAACATCAGCTAATTGATACTCCGAACTTATAAACGGGAAGGAAACAATTTCTGCATCCAACTTTTCTTTAATAAAATTTCGATCAACCTCCACATGCTTCGTACGATCATGTTGCACCGGATTATGCGCAATCGCAATTGCCGCCTGATTGTCACAATATAAATCCATGGGTTTTAGGCCCCAAAACCAAGATCTCTCAACAATCTCCTCAACCATAGTAACTCGCATACGCCTTGGGCCATCCCACAATACTCGGCTTGAGCACTAGACCGAGACACCACCTTACGTTTCTTACTTCTCCACGTAACAAGATTACCACCAACAAACATGAAATATCCAGACGTGAAACGCCTATCGGTGGCTGAACCAGCCCAATCAGCATCTGTATACCCTTCCACATCTGTATGACCATACTTGGAAAACATTAACCCCTTACCAGGAGTTACTTTCAGATATCTCAAAATACGCGTCACAGCTCCCATATGATCTACACTAGGAGAGTGCATAAAGCGGCTCACTACACTCACTGCATATGCAATATCGGCCGTGTATGAGCTAAATAAATCAGTTTCCCCACAAGTCGTTGATAATGCTCTTTGTCGGTAGGAACTTAATCGTGGTATATCCCCAACTTATGATTACGCTCACTTGGGGTATCAATTGGTTTATAATCCAACATTCCCAGTTTCTGCAAGTAAATCCAGCCACATACTTCCTTTGAGACAGGAAGATACCATGCTTAGATCCGCCACTTCAATCCCAAGAAAATACTTCAAGTCACCTAATGATTTCATCTCAAATTCGGATGCCGATACTTCAAGATTGTGCACTTACACGATCATCTCCGTTACAATCATATCATCAACATAAATAATTAAAGCTGTCAATTTACCTTCACGACGATTCGAAACAAAGTATGATCCGAGTTGCTCTGCACATACCCAAACTTCTTCATAGAACCAGCAAACCTCCCGAACCATGCCCTTGGTATTTGCTTTAATCCATACAAGGATTTCCGCGGTTTACACACAACACCCTTCTCGATGGTCATAGGAATACCAGGGAGGATCCATGTATATTTCTTCCTTGAGGTCACCATGTAGGAATGCATTCTTGACATCAAAGCGCAACGAGGGCCAATCATGATTGGCAGCCAAGGATAAGAGTACACGCACGTATTGAGCTTTGCTCTGGGGCAAAGGTATCTGTGTAATCTACTCCATAGGTCTGTGTATAGCCCTTTGCTACCAACCTTGCCTTGTAACGGTCAATGGAACCGTCGACTTTATGCTTCAAAGTAAACACCCATCATGTCCAACCGCTTTTTCCCTTTTGGTAAAGGAACCAATTCCCAAGTGGCATTCTTGTTCAAGGCTTCCATCTCAACATTCATCGCATCTACCCATTTAGAATCGGATAAAGCATCCTGCAACTTAGTGGGCACACATACACTAGATAATTGACACAAATATGATGCATATGACTTAGATAAACGATGAGTTGACACATAATGGCTAATGGGATATTTGGACTTGGCATGTATATCGAGAATATTGTACTTTGGGTTTCCCACGAGTAGTTCGTGGGGGTAATTGATAAACAGGCACATCATCGGGAATTACCTCATTATTATCACGAGTTGATTGGGGCAATGGCGGGCGGAGAAGTCTTGCATCGAACTCATCTACACAAGAGTCACCGGAATCAACATTACGTTCTTGGAAGACAAACCAGAATCGTCAAAAATATTATCGGGCGACCGGTCGTTTCCATACCGTGTATATCAACTTCGTCTACAGGACCAGGGCGGCCGGTCGCCCATCTTAGCGGCCGTCGCTTCAGCCGTGGCTATCCTTTATCTGCTCCAGGCGTTGGCGGCCGATCGCGCCTATCTGGCGGCTGGTCGTTTCTACCCGTGAGCAATTTCTTGATTCCTTCACAGTCATCTTCAAGTCCACAGTCTTCCACTCCAAAACTCTTCAATTCACTCCCCCTCTCCCCCAATTGGAGAGGAAGGAGAAACATAATATGGCACTTCTTCATGGAATGTGACGTCCAAAGTAACATGTATCTTCCGAGTAGGAGGATGATAACATTTATAACCCTTACAGTGGTAGCATAGCCAAGGAAGACACAACGTATGGCACACGAATCCAGGTTTACTGCGTTGATGAGAGTAGACATGAGCGTAGGCAACACATCCAAAGACCTTTGGGGGTAACTTAGAGGCAGAGACGGAGCGAGTATGACCACACAACACATCAAGTGGAGTCTTGAATTCAAGAAACGCGACTAGGGGTACGGTTAATCAAATAGGCATGACCAAAACAGCATGGCCCCATAGATGATGAGGGACCGACATATCCAACATTAGTGAGCGGGCAACCTCCAGATGGCAGCGATTCTTGCGCTCGGACACACCATTTTGCTGGGGAGTAAATGGAGTAGTAGTTTGGTGAATAATACCTTGATCACGGAAGAAACAAGTCAAGGTATTATTCACATATTCACCTCCGTTATCGAGTTGGAAACACTTTGACTCGAGCATGAAAGCGAGTAGACACCATGGCACAAAAAAGCAGGAAGAATAGAAGCAACATCATGTTTATTCTTCATCAAATACACCCATGTTAAGCGAGTGCGATCATCAATAAACGTAACAAACCAACGGAAACCATTAGAAGTCACACGACGGGGCCCCATACATCTGAATGTACTAACTCAAATGGCTTTGCAGCTTTATTATTACTTAAGGGAAAAAACGATCACGGTGGCTCTTGGCCATTACACAAGTCTCACATTTGAAGCTAGACTCATCACACGAACTAAATAATGAAGGAAACAAATGCTTAAGATAACCAAATGACGGATGTCCTAAGCGGCGATGCCACACCCAAAGTTGTTGTTTGTCTTTGACAACGCCACTCACGAACTTTATTGGCAACACAATCACGAATCTGCAGCGGCGGAAGCGTAGATAATACAACCCCCTATCCGTTTACCATGCCCAATCTTCTCGTGAGTCCGAGATCACGAAAAACACAATGGGTAGAATAGAAAGTAGCAAGCGCGTTAAGTGTATCAAGTAAGCGACCAGCAGATAACAAATTGCAACGAATATTTGGAACCAATAAGGCATGAGACAAAGGTAAAGTGGGGGTGAGATAGATGGTACCGTCACGATGTGAGGGAAGGTAAACCATTAGCACTAGTAATATAGGGGTCACGAGGGTTATGGGACAACTCATCAAGCAGTACTATCATAAGTCATATGATCAAGCACCAGTGTCAATTATCCAAGTATTAGAACCCATACCTGGCATGGTATCGAAGCACATAGATTTGCAGACGGAGGCGGAGGCTTGGCCTCATCTTCGGTCATAGTGCAAGCGGCCTTGGGGCCATACATACGGGCTTTGAACTCAGAAACCAATCGGGGTACCCATGCTCCTTAAAACACTTCTCGAATAATGATCACCATTACAATGACAACACTTACGAGGCCCTTCAAAAGCACCAGGGTATATCCAGAAGCGAGACCCGGAGGAAGTAGAGAACTTGGCGCCGGGCGGCCGATCGCTTCTTGACGAGGCGGCCCGGTTCGATTACGGACAGGATCAGTTTGAGGGCCATTGCACCTCCTCCGAGCATCGCAGATCGACGGTGTCTTCCTCCATGACCATGGCATAGGCTTCGAGAGGAGGGGGACGGGGCGAGAGCAAGGATACGACCCACGAACACCATCATATGGCGGATCAAGTCCTCCAAGAAAATCATAAACTCGATCGGCTTCAATTTCTTTCTGACGACGAGCCACATCAGCAGTACAACAGAATTCATTCGGACGTAAACAATCGATCTCCTGCCATATAGCATGGAGTTTTTCATAAAACACTTTCACATATTCACCATTCTGACATGTAAGTATGGATTGCCGTCGGAGTTGAAACAACCGAGAACTATTCTGAGTCACAGTATAGGTCTTCCGAGCGGCTTCCCACACATCGAACGCAGTAGCACAATGTTCAAACAAGGCACGAACTGGTTTAGTCATGGAATTGAGAAGCCATGACTGCACCAAGCAATTATCTTCTTCCCATTCGGCATAGGCACTGAATGCGAGGAAGGAGCGGGCTTCTTCCCATTTATCCAATTTGCCATACGACGACCGATGTCGTAAGACGAGCACCACGAGACCACGAGGCATAATTGGAGCCATCCAATTTGTCGGATGTAAGAGGAGTAGAATAATCACGCGAAGGGCGATCCTCCTTCGTGATGAAGCACTAGAACCAACCACAACCTTGGAATCATCACCCATGATAGCAGCGGAAACACCACACACACAGCAAACACAAATACGGCACGGCACGGCACGGACACAAGAGAGCCCTAACAAAAAAAAATTAGGGCACACAATAGAACACAAGTGGGCACAAAACACGAGGTCACCAAAGTAGGCTCGATGCCAAGTCAAACAATATGGTAGAATATTTTCAGATTATATTTCATTCTCCAAAAGGAGGTATTTATAATACAAGGTTACAAACCCTAGTAGGGTTAAACTAGGAAACAAGATAAATCCTAATTACACAATATCTATACAAAAGGAAATAAATAAAAGACATAATATACTAGGAAGTCAATCCTAACTAGAATAGGACTCCTCGCGCCAACACGATTGTACTAATTCTGTTATGAGTTTGGTACAAAAAAGTTGATTTTAAAGTTCTAATTCAGTTCTTTTGTTTTCCCAGGTTGGTTTATTCAGAAATTGAGTTTGGTTTGTTGCTACTCAGTAACTGAGTATTTATGACTGTATATTTCTGAAATTTTGTATGTTTTTATATTATATAATCTCAGGCTTCCATGAAATTTTGATTGTTTCAGGAGAGCTTGGAAGAAGCAATCACTGAAGCAAAGAAGCAAAGGTATGTCTTATTGAAACTTTGGAATTTTATCTCAACGCCAATTAAAGACAGAAAACCAAAATCCAGTAGAGAGACTTGATTTACTCACCTCTTGGACAAAACGGAATTAGAGAGGATGATATGCCACCAGACCAGGGATTAATCTCAATCTCAAATCCATGTATATGCATGCAACCAAGCAACATATGTTTTTCCACATTTGAAGGGAGGGAGGATCTGCCTCCGATTATTCCTTGATTGGATTCTCATATTTAATGATCTTTTAAGTTTGTAGCCATGGAGGATTATATTTACTCACCTCCGATTCTCATTGAGCAACCCACAATCTAAAAGTGGGATCTTTACTTCTCAATATCAAAACGCATTAATTAATTTCCACAAATTATTCAAAACCTCTGTCTCTGGTGAGTTTTTGACCTAATTGGGTACTTTAGGGCCTCAATTTTATGTGCTTCAACTGTTTGATGAAATGTTTCAATGAATGCAGGTTTTATAAAGAAAGCACCAGCCCATAAGAAGCCCAAGGCTTATAATTCATGGTCGCCAACTCTTGAAGCAGTGAGTTCCGAATATTCTGCTTCTTTGAATTTTGTGGGTTTGCATTTGGGTTTCAGTTACTGGATGTGGATTTCCACTAAACTGTTTGATGAAATGTTTCAATGAATGCTTATTTTTTGCTTATTTTTTCAAGTTAATTGGTGAATTGAAAGTGGGATCTTTACTTCTCAATCTCAAAACCCATTAATTAATTTCCACAAATTATTCAAAACCTCTGGCTTTGATGAGTTTTGGACTTGGGTTAATTGGGTACTTTAGGGTCTCAATTTTATGTGCCTAAACTGTTTCAATTATGAATGCAGGTTTTATAAAGAAAGCACCAGCCCATAAGAAGCCCAAGGCTTATAATTCATGGTCGCCAACTCTTGAAGCAGTGAGTTCCGAATCTTCTGCCTATTTGAATTTTGTGGGTTTGCATTTGGGTTTCGATGACTGGATGTGGATTTTCACTAAACTGTTTGATGAAATGTTTCAATGAATGCTTTTTTTTGCTTCTTTTTTCTAGTTAATTGGTGAATTGAGATTCAGAAAAAACTTACACAGGAGCAGAGAGAGTAAATAAATATGTAGACATAATTTCACCAACTTTTGATATTCAGACTTTGGAATGCGAAAGCTACCAATTAGATCAATTAGAATCAAACATTACATTCCCAGTTTAGTTGCTTGCAGTTTTTCGGTGCTCTCCTCTTCATCTCAGCTTCTTATATATTTTTTCTTTCTGATCCCTTTCTTTCTATTGTTTATTATGTGCTATTCATACTTTTATACCAGTTATCGCACGCCATTTGAGAAGTTTTGCCAACGAATGTGTTAAGGGATTTCAGTTTCTGCTGTAACTTTGTTCTCCATGTCTTGAAAAGTATATGGTGCATCTTCAACTACATCCCATCAATTTGAAGCACTCTTAAACTAGTCCTTAATCTTTAATCTATATAACGACATAGGCAAATAACGGTAAATTTTTTATATATTATAGAAGAGCAAAATATTCAAAATATAACAAAATGCCCTTAGTTAATTAAATTTTAATAAATAAAACTATTCATTAAACTAGCCTCCATGCATGAGCTTCCACGCGTGCAAGAGGCTTTTTTTTAATCACGCACGTTACGCGCGACTTACAAAGTTTCGTAAATATTTTTTCGCAATTGTATTTATATTGTAAGATCCCACATCGCCAACGGAGAGGGGGTGATGTGCCTTATATGTACATGCCCACCTCCAAATAAAGACGAGGCCTTTTGGGAGCTCACGGCCGGAGTTGTGGGAACTCGTTAAGCGAGTTGTGGCTTAGAGCAATCCCGGGATTGGTGACCTCTTGGGAAGTTGCTCGTGAGTTACCGTAAACAAAGCTGTGAGGGCCCCAGCCCAAAGCTGACAATATCGTGCTAGAGGAGTCGGGTCGTGACATGTATAGATGTCTGTTTCAACAGTTTCATATTTTAATCGCACGCGTGTGATAAATCATCATCTTAAAAGTTTTCCTTTTATCGCCCGTATTTTTCTAGACGTCCATCTCAACAGTTTACATGCTATAAAAGAAAAAAAAAGAAACTGCTAAGAGTGAATCTCTGCATGCTGATATAATTGATGTTGTTATTTGTGCTTTTGTTAGCAAGCATTGTATGAGATCCTAATCATCTAAACAAACACTGTACTTGTTTTTGTTTTTTGTTTTTTTTCCGGGTACGGCTATATTTTCATTTGTATACCAATCCTTGTGGTTTGTCCATGGTTGCATTGTCTTGCAGATGTGGTTACGAGTTTTGTTACACTTGTGGAGCTGAGCGGAAGAACAAGGGAGCAGCATGTTTCCGCCAAATCTGGGATGTGAGTAACATTATACGCGAACGGCCATGACATGCACCGCACATTGTACCTGAGCAGCCACGACAAGTATGGCCACAACGATGATCAGGATTACCAGGACTCTTGTACAGGTTACAAGTATAAATAGATATAGGCTAATAGAGTCATCTTTTGCGTTTTGCTTTCCTTTGCATTCTTTGTTATGAAAGAAAGGTTGCCCAGCTTTTTGTTAACTTTTGGCACATTTGTTATTTTTCAAGGGTATCATCCCCTCTTGACACCAAGAGGTGCACTTCCCCAAGTTTGAATTGAACAACCAAATCCATGGAATGTTTTTTTCTCGTAGGAAACTAAACCAGTAAATTTCTTTGGTCTCCGGCTAGAGTTGGTGTTTTGAATTGACTGAAAATTCTATAAGAAAAAAGTTAGTTGATAATATTCTATATAATTCTATAGTTTTTTTTTATAAATTATTTTAATAAAAAATTTTGACTTTCCAGTTTGTAACTTTAATGGAAATAAATAAATAATAAATTCCAAAATCTGAATATGAAAAGTTTCATTGGCCTTAAATAAAAATTTTCCTCAACTGACAGCTGCTTAATAACTTTAATAAAGTTTGGATTCAGCGCATCAGGAATTAAATTAAGTGGCAAATATTATGGTTAAATACGACCATGCTTCTTGAGATACATGTGTTTAGTTTGAAATTTTTCCAATGATGTTTTGCATATGGTGTTAAGATTTCTCGGGGAGTGCTAGCAACCTTTTCTCCAACCTTCTCTTTTTGATATGTTCCATTATCTTCATGACATGTGTCAATTTCTACACTAAAAACAATGTCTAATATATTAATAGCATTGTTTTTAGTGTAAAAATTGACACATGTAAAAATGAAAAATGTCCAAAAGAGAAAGTTAGAGAGAAGTTGATAGCATTTCTCAAAAAATTAATCCTCTGCTTCATGGTCAAAATTAGTCAAAATAAATTCAGAAGACACGTGGCTGAAATCTGTAGACTCTCAATTTCCAAGACCTTCCGTTTCCCTGGTCTCTTCCTTCTCTAACGAGGCAAATTCTACGGTCCGCTGGCGCGCATGGATGCGCCACCTCCTATGAGCCGTTAGATTTAGACAAAATTTCTGGGGTAAATCTGCACCATTGAATGGGATAACTGAATACCTTCTCGAGGTTGAAAGAAAATCCCGAGCCTATCAAAACCTAAGCCCTCTCTTCACTTCCTTCATCTTCATGTATCGCCTCTATCTTTCTCTCATCAAAATCCATTTTCCTCTTTGTTTTCAAACTTCACGTCTGCACTCCTCTCTTTCTCTCTATCCCAATTCGATCTTTTTCTGCACGGCCTTATGACCCCAAAGCCAAGTTCTCACGACTTAAGAGTGTGCCTAGGATCGCCTCCGTCAGAATCTTCCACCAAGCCCATGCTAACTGCCCGAGTCGTAACTGCCCGAGAACTCACCCAATGACATTCAGTTTTTTTCAAATCTTCTCCCCTTTCTTATTTTCTTTTTCATAATATATTTTTATATAAAAATTAACGATTATTAATGTGATTAGTATTTCATTTGGGCAACGAAGAAGTTGGAATTGCTATTAATGGTATTAATAATTCAAAAGAAATCCCAACTGAGCATAAATGCAAAATGAGGAATCTTTTATGGGTTTGGATAATTGTAGATTTTTCTTGATTGAATCTTTGTTTGTGCAGCTTCAAGATCTTAGATGGAATCGTTGTGCGGCTCAGTGGCCTGAAATTTGGCTAAAGGATAGCCAAAAACAGGGTAATTTAAATAGAACCATATAAACACATTCAAGAAGAGGATTTTACAACAGAAAAAAATGAATAGGTTCTATTTTATTATCAATTTTACTTTTTTGTCAATTATGTATTTTATTTTTTTGTTTTGTTTGCAACTTGAATTGTTTTGGAGCCCAATGACTGTTTGCAGCTTGAATTGTTTTGGTAATTACTAAATGCTCTTGTTGGAACTCAAGCGAGGTTAAGTTTTAATTTGATTTCTTTTGCTATATGGGTATTATACAGATTTGATTATCTTATACAAAACTTGAAGCCTCTGTTTCTGAATGTGCTATGATGTCTATCTTAAGCCTCTGTTTTCCGGGCTTTCTCTATGTGTTTTGCTTTTTTTTGGCTTTGTTTAGCCCGTTTTCTTCTGTTTTATGTGGTTTTTGCTTTGTTTATAAATAAATTCACTGACATGACAATGGTGAATTTGCTAATGAGTATTTGAACTTGCGCTCCTTTAGATTACTAGGCTCATTAATCTTTGTAATGATTCGTTTTCTGTTTATTATAACAAAGTTATTTAGTTTGTTAGTCTGCATATTTTTTTTTTATAACTCATATCAATATAAATAACCTCCATTTCGGTAGTGGAAATATTTTTATTTTGGTCTAAGTGGTCTTCCGTGTTTGGTACATATTTTAGGAGAGTATTGTGCAAACAATAGAAGTTGACTGGAATTTGTGGAATTTGTGGTGTTTGGTGTTTGGTTGGATTGTGACCAAATAAATCATGCCATGGCATGAGGAGTATCTGTAGTTATCTTTGCAATGAGGCTTCAAAGTAAACCTTGAATGATTGGCGATTTAGTCCCTCCTATCAGATATCTTTTGTTACATGTTTCATATTTTCTTTTGAGAATGCACCATGATCTTTCTTTGTTTGAGTAAATTTCAATTCATCTAATTACCCATGGTACTTTTTCCTTTAAAAATATACAATAAATCAAATTCTGTGGATTTTGTTTGAGCAAGTGAACTTGTGCTCCTTCCTTTGATCATTTTAATTAATCTTTTTTCTGTTTATGGTAACACTAAAAGATCGGTTTGTTTCTCATCCTCCTGTAGTCCCATTGATTTATTAATATAATCTTCCTTTCTATTTAAAAAATGTGGTATGTTGTCACGTGGGTTGATGAGGATAATATGTGAATATTCTCTAAATTATTTTTTAAAATTAGAAAATCTACTTTATTGAGATTGATTTTGCAAGCTTGTTATGATGATTTGCTTAATTTGGTTTTGTAGACTACGTCTGGAAATTTCTATTTGTTTGCTCTTCTTTTCTATATATATACACACACATACTGGCTTCATGAGCTTTGTTTCGTACAAAGGAGCGATTAAGTGGTATCTCAATGCCTACATTCCAATATTCACACGGACTTTTTCTAATTTGTATTTGTTTGAAAATTGAAATGTGAGGGTCATGCTTGCAAGGCTAGTCTTCTTGTTTTTTTTTCCTATGCTTTACTCTTTTTTTGTTTTCTTTTTTTCTCTTATGAATTAAGTGGACTATCTACTAAGCGAGCCTTCATTGCCCAATTTGTATTTGCCTCTTGCTGATTGATATAACATTTGCAAACTGTATTGTCATCATTTTGGTGCAACGATGTTCATTCCCTTAGAGCTGAACCCTTGGAATGAATATAATGGTGAGATCAATTGTGAACTTTGAGAGTTACTTTTAATCACTTTCTGGTAGTTTTGACTGATTACCAACTCACTTGCTTTCAAATATGCGCCAACACAGATCCTTCCTTCTTTCTTGGTGGAGCTTATTTTTAAAGAAATTGAGGTATAAACTCTTAACCTTGGGATTTTTATAAAATTGGTACTGAGAATGTGTGCTTGAAGACCTTTTGAGCTATTAGTTCACCTATAGCATTCACATTATCTGCTTTAACTATAGTGAGCACCAAATGTTTGAAGAAATGCCTCAATGACTTATGGTATGTGTATAAGTGGTTTCCTATGTTCTTGTGCTTCACGAGTGAATGTTTCAACATGCTTTATTTTTTAAATCTAAAATCACTTAAGGTATTTACCAAAGTTCTCAATCTAGATTTGGGTATAAGAAATTGAAGTATGTATTGAACATACTAAAATGTACAGTAGTCAGTATATGTATATTCATTGGTAAAAAAATTAGTATTGTAGAGATATAGTTTTTGAAATGAAATTTGGTAGGGAGCTGTCTTGGGGTATGCAAATGCCATTATATTTGTTGCCTTGCATTTTGGTAATGAAAATGCAATAGGTACTTCGATATGTCATTTTTGAATCAATTAGCAATTGGTTAGTCCGTTTGAGAATGTAAATACAATGTGGTTTGTCAATGGAATTGACAAACAGGTAATGTCATTTGCATTCCAGCAGGCAATTGACAAACAAAGCAGTCCTATTTGCATTCCAATTGCGCAATTGCCATTATCTGTGCACAATTAATTGAAAATGTAGTCAATTGCATTGACAAATAGGTAGTGTCATTTGCATTCCAGTCGTGCAATTGACAATCAAAGTAGTCCCATTTGCAGTCCAGTCATGCAATTGACAATCATAGTAGTCCCATGCTTTATATGTTTATCATGAAAATGCAAAAGAAAATTGAATTATGCGATTGGACAAGTTTATTTCCCAAAATAAACATTTGAATTGATTAAAGGTAAAATAAATACAAGTTAATAGAAAGTATTAGGTCATATGAATCCACATAAATAAAGTACGTACAAAGCATTAGATTTTCACATATTAACTGTTATTGTTAAGCTTTTTTGGTTAAGTCGGGTCTCACTTTTAAATAATGATGGGAAATTTGTCTATCTTGTTTGGCTTGCCATTGATACCAAAAAACAAAGTTTATGTTTTACCATCAATTTACCGAATCGATACTCATCAATTGTCAAATTGATACCCATTAATTGCCTATTTTGCTCTCGCTTAGCCGTCAAGTTGGCAATCGATAAACAAACAATACGTAATTGGCATTTCAATTTGCAAAAATGGACTGCTTGATTGGCAATTGCAAAACCCATGGTTTTACAAGGTTTGAGAATATTCATGTCCCAGACGCTGTAAGATGGGTCCGTAATGTTGTAAACCCTTGTTTTTACAAGAATAAGGAGCAGTTTTTAATTAACGTTGTAATCGATGCAAAATCCAAAAATACAAAAAAATTCCCTACGAACTTCTTGTGACATTCTATAATCTCACATGCACCAAAAATATAATTTTGACACTTCAAAAAAATCAAACACAAACTTATTTTTTATGATTTAACTTCTAAAAATTATTATAAATAAATTTAAAAATACACCGAAAATTCCTACAAACTCCTTGTGATGTGACATTCTCTATGCTCACATGCTACAAAAATATAATTTTGACACTTAAAAAAATAAAATTAAAACTCATCTTTGTTTCTAAACAAACCAAAACAATTGTTAGTGTTCTATGAACTAGAACTCCTATTTCTTTGATCCAATGACTTTTATGAACTCAAATACTTGGAATCATGATGTTAGACCTCCATAATCGAAGATAATGTCGTGAGAGAGTTTGTAGTAATTTTAGGTGTATTTTTACGATGTTTGTGGCAGCATAATCTTGTAATTGACAACTAGTGAGCATCCAATTGCATACCAATATGCAATTGCATTTTAAGTACAATCTTATAACTTACAAGTTTATGGTTCCTGCTGTTTACGATGTTATGATATTGTTATATCCAAAAACGTTGTAACATTGGTCCCGACTCTTGTAAACTTTTGTGTTGGTTAATTGGATTTATATAAAGCTACCCAAGTTTTATTATTTATAGTTACAAGTTATATAAAGTCACCTCTAACTCTGAATCATGAAAAAATTTGCAAGTATTGTGAAATAATTGTAACAAATGCATTTTGAAAAATTTGCAATTGCATTTTGATATTTACAATTGCATTTTCAAAATTCACCCCATACCTTAAGCTTGTAATGGAGATCGTTTCTATTGTAATTTATGTTATTACAAGTTTATGGATACACTTTACAAGTTTATGGAACGTTGAGGTCCAAAACATTGTAAAATGGGTTCTTAATCTGTAAACCCTTGTGTTTACAAGAATAAGGACCACATTTACTTCTCCAATGTCCAACCTTACCTAAACATGGTAAGGGAATCCTTTCTATTGTAAATTAGGGTATTACAAGGTTATGGAGTAGGTGGAGACTTAAACTTGTAATCAAGGTGCAAAAATCATAAATGAGGGAAACGGCTACGGTACACCGAGCGGATCCATCCGCGCTTTGTCTTTTATAAACCATGTGCAAGTCACATGCTAATTATTTTGTACAGAAAATGAAACAAAACCTGCTATAGCGGTGAAGGTTAAGGCTGAACGTGAGGTTGGATTCCAATTGCATTACAATGTGCAATTAATGCCTCTGTTTGACAATTATAAGATTGACAAACCGTACCTACGTATTTTGTAATTCAAATGTGCAAAATCCTACTTTATCCGCTTGGTAATTGGTAAGCGACAATATGCAATTCCTGCCTGCTCGATATTTATCCCTTTCCATGAGTGAAGTACCTAAATATAAAAACAATGAATTTTAGTGCAAATAACACAAAACCTAAAGAAAATATATTGTTTTCTGGATTCCAATTGCATTACAAAGTGCAATTAATGCCTCATGTTTGGCAATTATAAGATTAGGCTGTGCCATGTTGAAAATTGACAAAACAGTACCTATGTATTTGTAATTCAAATCAGAAATCCCCATGCCCGTTTGGTAATTGGTAAGCGGCGATGTGCAATTCCTGCCTCTGTTCGATATTTGTCCGTTTCCATGATTAAAGTACCTAAAAGTAAAAACAATGAATTTTAGTTCAAATCACATAAAACCTAAATAAAATATTTTCTTACTTTGTATTTAAATATTAACATCAAAATGCCCGCATCGCATTTTGTAAAAATCAAAGTATTGTAATTTACAAAAGTAAGGATATCGTTCACAAATTTGCGAGAATGCCTATGTCCATAATGTTGTGAAAATGGTTCACATAAATGATGCATAAGGAAAGCAGCAATCGACAAACAGTATATTTGAAATTGCAAGCGATGAATACAATTGTCAAAGCGGCACGTTGGAAATTGCAAAAGAATGCAATTCAGAAACATGTCGTTATCTTTGTAAATTAGTTTCCCAACATCCCTACTTACGTTGATATAGTAAAACATGTCAAGTTATCTTTGTAAATTACGAGATTACAATCTCAACGATGGGTTTTACAATATTATGGAACATAAGCTGTCGTAAACTTAGTAAAATCAAACCTTACTCTTGTAAACATCAATGTTTACTACAACTGTGAAGCAATTTACTTTTCAACATCCTACTTACCTTCGTATTGTAATACATGTCGTTAACTTTGTAAATTACGATATTACAACATTAACGATGGGTTTTACAATGTTATGGAACATAGCTCTCGTAAACTTAGTAAATTCGGACCTTACTCTTGTAAACATCCATGTTTACAACTACAACAAAGCAATTTACTTTCTCAACGTCCCTACTTACGTTAATATTGTAAAACATGTCGTTATCTTTGTAAATTATGAGATTACAAAATTAACGATGGGTTTTACAAATGTTAAGGAACAAAGCTATTGTAAACTTTGTAAATTCGGACCTTACTCTAAGTAAACATCCATGTTTACAACTACAACGAACTAATTTACTTTCCCAACGTCCTACTTACGTTAATATTGTAAAACATATCGTTATCTTTGTAAATTATGAGTTACAAAATTAACGATGGGTTTTACAATGTTAACGAACATAGCTACGTAAACTTTGTAAATTCAGACCTTACTCTCGTAAACATCCATGTTTACAACAACGTGAGCAATTTACTTTCCCAACGTCCTACTTACGTTTATATTGTAAAACATGTCGTTATCTTTGTAAATTATGAGATTACAAAATTAACGATAGGTTTTACAATGTTAAGGAACATAGCTATTGTAAACTTTGTAAATTAGGACCTTACTCTCGTAAACATCCATGTTTACAACTACAATGCAATTTACTTTCCCAAGCGTCCCTACTTACGTTAATATTGTAAAACATGTCGTTATCTTTGTAAATTGTAAGTTACAAAATTAACGATGGGTTTTACAATGTTAAGGAACATAGCTATTGTAAACTTTGTAAATTCAGACCTTACTCTCGTAAACATCCATGTTTACAACTACAACGAATGAATTTACTTTCCCAGCGTCCTACTTACGTTTATATTGTAAAACATGTAAAGTTATCTTTGTAAGTGTATGAGTTACAAAATTATAACGATGGGTTTTACAATGTTAAACATAGCCTATTGTAACTTTGTAAATTCAGACCTTACTCTGGTAAACATCCATGTTTACAACTACAAACGATTTATTCTTTCCAACGTCCCTACTTACGTTTATATTGTAAAACATGTCGTTATCTTTGTAAATTATGAGATTACAAAATTAACGATGGGTTTTATAATGTTAAGGAACATAGCTATTGTAAACTTTGTAAATTCAGACCTTACTCTCTAAACATCCATGTTTACAACTACAACGAATTTACTTTCCCAACATCCCTACTACGTTTATATTGTAAAACATGTCGTTATCTTTGTAAATTATGAGATTACAAAAATTAACGATGGGTTTTACAATGTTAAGAACATAGCTATTGTAAACTTTGTAAATTCGGACCTTACTCTCGTAAACATCCATGTTTACAACTACAACGAACGAATTTACTTTCGCCGTCCTACTTACGTTTATATTGTAAAACATGTCGTTATCTTTGTAAATTATGAGATTACAAAATTAACGATGGGTTTTACAATGTTAAGAACATAGCTATTGTAAACTTTGTAAATTCGGACCTTACTCTCGTAAACATCCATGTTTACAACTACAACGAACGAATTTACTTTCCAACGTCCCTACTACGTTTATATTGTAAAACATATCGTTATCTTTGCAAATTATGAGATTACAACATTAACGATGTGTTTTACAATGTTATGGAACATAGATCTCTGTTAAACTTAGTAAATTCGAGCCTTACTCTTGTAAACATCCATATTTACAAATATCATGCCATTTTCATTACGTTAATTGTATAACAGACTACTACATTGGTAATTGCATTCTGAAAATGCAAAGACACCTGCCAATTGTATGCCAATTGTATGCCAAAGTACGTACTAACAAATACCCACTTACGCTTTGGCAATTGCATTTGTGTTAAATATAAACTTAGTAAATTCAGACCTTACTCTTGTAAACATCCATATTTACAAATATCATGCCATTTTCATTACATTAATTGTATAATAACAGACTACTACATTGGTAATTTAAATTAAAATGCAAAAGCCCACCAATTGTATGCCAATTGTATACCAGAAATGCGTACTCGAGCTGCAAATACCCCATGCAGCTTTGGCAATTGCATTTTGTGTTAAATATAAACAAAAATGGAAACTTGACAACTTGAATAACCGTGCAACCAAATTTTAAAAATTTGGGCGCATCGATCGCCCAGGACTGTAGAAGGTGCCCTTTGTTTATATTTAACACAAATGCAATTGCCAAAGCGTAAGGGGGTATTTGCAGCTCGAGTGCGTGTACTTGGCATACAATTGGCATACAATTGGTGGGCTTTTGCATTTTTAATCTGCAATTACCAATGGAGTAGTCTGTTATTATACAATTAATGTAATGAAAATGGCATGATATTTTAACAAATATGTATGTTTAAGAAGTAAGATCTGTCCATTTTTTGTTTATATTTAACAAAATGCAATTGCCAAAGCCGTAAGGGGGTATTTGCAGCTTCGAGTACTTAATGGCATACAATTGGTAGACTTTGCATTTTGAGAATGCAATTGCAATGGAGTAGTCCTGTTATTATACAATTAATATAATGAAAATGGCATGATATTTGTAAATATGGATGTTTACAAGAGTAAGATATGAATTTACTAAGTTCTGAGAGCTATGTTCTATAACATTGTAAAACCCATCGTTAATGTTGTAATATCGTAATTTACAAAGATAGCGACATGTTTTACAATATCAACGTAAGTAGGGCGTTGGGAAAGTAAATTTGTTCGTTGTAGTTGTAAACATGGATGTTTACAAGAGTAAGGTCTGATTTTACTAAGTTTACAAGGCTATATTCCATAACATTGAAAAACCCATCGTTGAGATTGTAATCTCGTAATTTACAAAGATAACGACTTGTATTACAATATCAACGTAAGTAAGAAGGCGTTGGGAAAGTAAATTTGTTCTTTATGTAATTGTAAACATGGATGTTTACAAGAGTAAGGTCTAAATTTACTAAGTTTCACTGAAGGTATGTTCTGTTACATTGTAAAACTCATCGTTGAGATTGTAATCTCGTGAATTTACAAAGATAACGACATGTATTACAATATCGACATAAGTAGGGACGTTGGGAAAAAGTAAATTAAGTTCGTTGTAGTTGTAAACATGGATGTTTACAAGAGTAAGGTCTGATTTTACTAAGTTTACGAGAGCTATGTTCCATAACATTTGTAAAACTCATCGTTGAGATTGTAATCTCATAATTTACAAAGATAACGACATGTTTTACAATATCAACGTAAGTAGGGAGGTTGGGAAAGTAAATTCGCTTCGGTTGTAGTTGTAAACATGGATGTTTACAAGAGTAAGGTCTGATTTTACTAAATTTCACGATAGCTATGTTCCATAACATTATAAAACCCATCGTTGAGATTGTAATCTCATAATTTACAAAGACAACGACATGTTTTACAATATCAACGTGAAGTAGGGAGGTTGGGAAAGTAAATTAGTTCGTTGTAGTTGTAAACATGGATGTTCTGACGAGTAAGGTCTGAATTTACTAAGTTTACGAGAGCTATGTTTCATAACATTGAAAACCCATCATTAATGTTGTAGTATCGTAATTTACAAAGATAACGACATGTTTTACAATATCAACGTAAGTAGGGATGTTGAAGTAAATTGCGTTCGTTGTAGTTGTAAACATGGATGTTTACAAGAGTAAGGTATGAATTTACTAAGTTTACAAGAGCTATGTTCCATAACATTTGTAAAAACCCATCGTTGAGATTGTAATCGTAATTTACAAAGATAACGACTTGTATTACAATATCAACGTAAGTAGGGATGTTGGGAAAGTAAATTGATTCGTTGTAGTTGTAAACGTGGATGTTTACAAGAGTAATGTCTGGAATTTACTAAGTTTACAAGAGCTATGTTCCATAACATTGTAAAAACCCATCGTTAATGTTGTAATATCGTAATTTACAAAGATAAACGACATGTTTTTTACAATATCAACGTAAGTAGGGGCGTTGGAAAGTAAATTCGTGCGCTGTAGTTGTAAATATGGATGTTTACAAGAGTAAGGTCTGAATTTACTAAGTTTACGAGAGTTATGTTTCCATAACATTGTAAAACCCATCGTTAATGTTGTAATATCGTAATTTACAAAGCTAGCGACATGTATTACAATCTGAAGGTAAGTAGGGATGTTGAAAAAGTAAATTCGTTCATTGTGTAGTTGTAAACATGAATGTTTACAAGTAGTAAGGTCTGATTTTACTAAGTTTACGTGAGGTATGTTCCATAACATTGTAAAACTCATCGTTGAGATTGTAATCTCGTAATTTACAAAGATAATGACATGTTTTACTATATCAAGCGTAAGTAGGGATGTTGGGAAAGTAATTTACAAAGATAACGACATGTTTCTGAATTGCATTCTTTTTTGCAATTTCCAACATACCGTTTGACAATTGTATTCATCGTTTGCAATTTCATATATCTTGTTGGGTTTATATCACAAAAACATCCCTAAGGTTTACGAAACTATCAGTTGCATCCTTAATGTTTTTGTGTCATTCTTGGTATCTCGAGGTTAGTATGTGTGATCACGAATGGTCCCTGCCCGTTAGGTTCCGTCAAAAACTCCGTTAGTTTGCTGGCGTGGCATATACATATATCACAAAACATCCCTGGTTCACGCACCTATCACAAATGGTCATTGCGAAATTTTTTTTTCATTTAAAATTCATAAATTTTGGCTTTCTTTTTAAAATTATTTAAAAATATATTTTGTATTTTAAATACACGTGACACTATATTTTTGAAGATGTAGAACCATATATATATGTCACAATCAACTGATGAAGTTTTAAAAATAATTTAAAATTAAAAAAACCATTTATATAAGGATTTTAACCTTGAGGAACATTTATGAACCCTAAACCCTTGGTTTTTTCATTTTTAAATTTTATGAATTTTAAATTATTTTTAAAAACGCTATTAGTTTGTTGATGTGGCATATATGTGGAGCCCAAATCTCCAATAATATAGTGTCACCTGTATTTAAAATACAATATATATTTTTAAATAATTTAAAATTCATAAAATTTAAAAATGAAAAAATAAAAAAATTAGTAGGGACCATTTGTGATAGGTGCGTGAGAACCTCAAAGGGGATGTTTTGTGATGATATATATATATGCCACGTCGGCAAACTAACGGAGTTTTAACGGAACCTAACGGCAGGGGACCATTCGTGATCATACATACTAACCTCGAGGACCATGAATGACACAAAAACATTAAGGATGCAATCTGATAGTTTCGTAAACCTTAGGGACGTTTTGTGATATAAAGCCTATCTTGTTGTCGATTGCTACTTTCCTTATGCATCATTTATGTGAGGCAGGAATTTCATATAAATATCGAGCAGAGGCAGAATTGCATAATGCGTCGTTTACCAATTACCAAACGAGGCGAGTAGGATTTTGCACATTTGAATTACAAGCTTAACGTAAGGGTGGATCTTGGAGATGTAAAAGTGGTCCTTATTATTGTAAATGCAACGGTTTACAACATTAAGGACTCGTATTACAATAGTTTGGATGTAAGCATTCCATAAACTTATAAAGCGGATTCTGGAGGTCTAACATCATGATTCCAAATATTTGAGTTCATAAAATCATTGGATCAAAGAAATAAGAGTGCTAGTTCATAGAACACTAACTATTATTTTGGTTTGTTTATAAACAAAGATGAGTTTTTTGTTTTTTTATTTTTGTAAGGGCCAAAATTATATTTTTTTTAGCATGAGAGCGTAGAGAATGTCACATCACAAGGAGTTTGTAGGAATTTTAGGTGTATTTTTTGAAATTTTGAATTTATTTATTATGACTTTTACAATGTTTTGGATACGAGTTATTACTTTATTTACTTATATTGGATTCATTGTAAAAAAAACAATACAAGTTGATATTCAAAGAACTTGGTGTGAAAATAGTTCAACCAAATTAATAAATTAAAACACTAACAATTGTTCATAAAGGTCATTGGATCAAAGAAATAAGAGTGCTAGTTTAGAAACAAAGATGAGTTTTAATTTTTAATTTTTTAAGGGTCAAAATTATATTTTTGTAGTATGAGAGCGTAGAGATTCTACTAAGTTTTTTTTTGCACATGGATTACAACGTTTGAACATACAATTAATTATGAAGGATTTATCATTTGTGAGAGATTCTACATTTCATAATTGTGCAAAGATAATGATAATTGCAAGACTAAAATGCAAATGGGACTACTTTGATTGTCAATTGTACTACTTTGGAATGCAAATTACAATACCATGTTTGTCAATTGCATTGACAAATCATATTGTAATTTACATTTTCAATTAATTGTGCACAGATAATGGCAATTGTTCGATTGGAATGCAAATGGTACTACTTTGTTTGTCAATTGCACGACTTGGAATGCAAATGGCACTACCTATTTGTCAATTACTGTATTTACATTCTCAAAATTTAAAAGGCTTCCAATAAGAAAAAAACAAATCAATGGTTTTTATGTGAAGAATATAATGCTTTGTAACTTTTTTATGTCAATCCGTTAAAACTTGTAATTGCACGATTACAATGCAAGTGGGACTGCTTTGTTTGTCAATTGCAAGACTGAAATGCAAATGCCACTACTGTTTGTCAATTGAATTGACAAATCACATACTATTACATACATTCTCAAAATTAAAAAGGCTGCCAATAACATAAAGAAAACAAATAAATAGTTTTTATGATTATTTATATTTCACATAAACATGAGTTTAGTTAAATATCATACTAAATACCAAAATGGCAATGAATAAGTTGTCCACCAAAAGAAACACATTGAAACTAAATGCCAAGTACAAGAAGGAAAAAACTAAATTACAATCAAGTTCTGAAGCCTAAATAACAACATTAGAAATAGAAAAAAATATTGAACTACAATCCACTACACTCTCATCTTCAATTTAGCCCATGCCTTACGTCACCAAACTCATACAAAATTCCTTTATTTTGCTACAAAGATACCACGTCATGTTGGCAATTGACAAACAAGCACTATGTAATTGCCATTCTAATTTGCAATTGACAAACAAAATTCCTTGTTGTACTGTCAAAGGTTTCAAGATGAAATACAAATGAGAAGAAAACAAAGAAGGGAATCACAGTATAATTTCACAAACAAAATTGTAGCATTATTTGTATCTTGCTAGTGAAGTCCTCACCTTCCCGAGTTGAATAAAATGTGATCAAGAAATGAAGACCTGCTACTCCCACTGCAAAATATGAGGAAATAAATTATATAGCGATATTTTACTATTTGAACGAACCAGAAAGCAAATGAAAACACTTATGATAAAAAAGGGCTCACAGGAACCATTGGACAAGGGAAACACAAAGTGCGATTCATCTCCACGTCTCTATGTTCCCAAACAACTAGCAAATTTTTAATCATTCACTACAAAATCAGAACTAATTCAGATTAGAAACTAAAGATATTACTCTACAATTCAGACTAAATTATCTCAAGCACAAACATAACACATTATAAGCGAATATGGATCTCGTGGATTGTAATGGACACCAATTTGCTCCATTGTCGTGGAGGACAATAAATGTCTCAATCCTATCTCAAGTTCTATATCATTATTTTAACATTGAGATCTCAAGTTAACAGAGTACATAAAATTCCAAGTTATCAAACACAAAATACACACAGTTTACAAAATAGAAACCTCCAATATCTCTTCAAGGCTGAAATGGATGTTCCATCGTCTAGCATCTTCCTTCAATAACCCAACGTTTTTGGTTTGAACAAAATGCAGTCTCAAGGCCATCGATTTAAAGTCTCATATCATTATCAAGAATGAACAACTCTCAAGCTTCCAACCCTCAAATTCAAATAAAAAATAAAGTAAGAAAGTAGCAATGATATATCTGAGAGGGAGAGAGGGGGAGAGGTGGGAGAGATGAAGACAAATCATCAACTCCAACTCACATTATCACTTTGATTTACAACCCACTTTCACTTCTTGGGTTTGCTAAAACAAATCATCCACTTCTTAGGACAATTCTAGCTCTTAGGAAAGTCTCTGATCATGTGGTTCTTCTCTGGACTTATAAAAGAAATCAAAGACTTCAATAAAAAACAGAAACTTCAGTTTTGTTTTACAATTTAGGCAGGAACACTTTGCCTTTGGAAAATCACTAAAATCCCATTTGGATTCCCAATGCTGTGAAAATTTCCAGATCATATGTAGACATATAAAACTTCAACATATCAAAATTTCATTGAATTCCGAGTTAAGAAAGCAAGTCAAAGACTAAATCCAAAACAGACTAGGCTGCAGAGTTTTCTGTTTTCTGCAGAATAATTCCAGCTTCGAAAATTTGCCAAAAATCCAATTTAACTCCAAATTGAATGAAATCAGTTTTAAAATACTCATCGAGATGTCTATTTTTCACACATCAAAAACCCAGTTTAAAACATAAATACGAACTAGGTCATTTTGTCCACAATAGAACACATACTCAGATTTCTGCATAAATGCAGATTTCATCAACATTCATCTCATTCTTTGACATTCACATCTAATCAACTTTAAACACCAAAACAATCCCAAATTCAAGATAAAATGACTATTATCCTCATCAAACTCAGAATTATCTAACACACCCAACTACCAAGGCCACAAACTTGAAAGTAGAAACTTACCCAACTTCCACTTCTTCACCGACTCACCAAAATTCAACTAGAAAATAAAAGAAAACAAATTGGGTATTACAAGAAAAAACGGACACTGAACTTAGTCTGGAGCATGGGCTTGGGGTGGAAGATTCTGATGGAGGCGATCCTATTGTGGTCTTGAGCAGCGAGAACTTGGCATTGAGGTTCATAAGGCATGCGAGAAAAAGATCAAAATTGGGATAGAGAGAACGTGAGAGGAGTGCAGGCGTGAAGTCCGAAAACAAAGAGGAAAATTGATTTAGATGAGAAAGAGATAGTGAGGATTTGGGGTAAGAGAGAACGAGATAGAAAGATGAAAGAAGTGAAGAGGGGCCTTAGGTTTTGACGGGTTGAATATTTTCTCTCAACCTGCTCAGCAAGTTTTCAAGTTTTCTATTCAATGGTGTAGATTTACCCTGTAAATATTGTCTAAATCTAACGGTTAATAAAGCCTGGTGCATGGATGCGCCTGGCGGATTGTAGAATTTGCGCTCTAGCGAGCGAGTCTCCACTCAACTTCTTTTTCCCTTTCTTGTCTGACGCTTCCGCTCTAAAAAAAAAAGTATTTTTAATCATCACTCTAACTAAGGTGTAGTAAAAAATTAACTATAGTTATGATTATGTACAGGTGTTAAGGAATGAGAATGATGGTGAGATTGTTAAATTCTTGAACAAAAATATTTCCCGAGAAAGACCAATCCACGCAGACCAGTCATGGATGATCTTACGGAACTCGACACCATTCTCTCCGAGCAACGCAGAGACCTTATGGCGGCCAAAACCCTAGACTCCGACATCGACATGGCCTTTAACCTCCAAATGCAGGAGGCCATGGCCGCCTCTCTCGCTCTCAATCCCTCGTCGGCCTCGAGTTCGAGTTCGAGTTCGCGCAACTCTCCGCCTTCTTCGTCGCCCCACGACGCCTTGAACGACGGAATTTCAGACCCCCCCGCCACGCTCATGCTCGAGGACATCGAGCGATTCGCGCAGGAGTGGGAGGACCACGAGCGCACCGTTACGGAGATGATGAAGACGAAGGAAGATCTCAACCGTCGAATTCACGATCAGAAGTTCGCCGCCGACCTCCGAGACGTGCCCGAGGACTACTGGGCCAAGCACGGCGAGTATTACGAGCGTCCGTACTGTACGGACGCATCTTCGTCGTCATCGTCGACTAAAGCTGCGGAAGGGGAGACCGAGGATTTGAGGTTGTATTGCAAGGGTTTGGTGAGCGAGGAGAGGGTTAGGGATATGAAGGTGGTGGTGGCTGGGGCTGGTGTCGCGATTTGTGACCCCAGAGACAATCTGATATTCGAGGCGAGGAGGAATCTGGAAGCAGTGGTTGATGGTGTGGTGCTGAGCAATGAGGCTGTGGAGCTTGAGGCCATTATAGAAGGGCTTGACAAAGCTCTCACCTTGGACTTGAAATCTGTAACGTTTTACTGTGATGACTACATGCTTTACCAATATGTGAGTTTTAGCATTAAAAAATCGCTTTTTATCTGTCTTCTTCTTTTATTCTCAAATTCACTTTCGAATTTTGTTTGGAATTATTGGGTGGGAGTTTGTGTTTATGCTAATGGTAGTAGAGTTGACTGTTGACTGTTGACTGGTGGTGTGGATTGTTTTTGTTGCATTGCAAATTTGAAATCTTTGGTTGTATGAACTATTGGGTATCTTCTGAAACAGAGGAAAAGGAAAAGATTGTGAATTTGACCATTTTGAAAGTGGGATAGAAATTTTGGGGCTTACTATGTGTGGGTTTGTTTGGGAGAACATTATCGGAGATTGAGCAGGACGATTTTGGGCAACTATGAGAAGTGTGAAAGCCAATTACTAAACATCAATATGAGTGATTTGCTGTATTGTTTTTGGTTCAGTGTTTGGGTTGGGTTAATTGGTTGAAGTGCAATCTAACAAGAGTATGTCATTTCATTTGTGACAGTGTTTTGGAGTGTGTTAATGTAGTTTTGTGCAGAAGCTGCAAGGAATATTCCCAAACAACTTGGTATTTGGGAGAATTAACAGTTATCTTGTTAGACCTATCCTTCTTTCAGTCTGTTGTGTTAAACATTTGCTGAGCTTGCTGCATTTGTGTGACAAAGCCAATTACTAGTATTAATGTGTTAGAGTCTCAAAATTTGGGTTCAGCAATGATTCGGTCATGCAGTTATACTGTTTTGTTGCTGTTAGAAATTTGTTAATTATTTTTTGGTGATGTGTTCTGTCAAACTTGGTTGGTTGTATTAAAGGATAATTATGTACTTTGTTCTGTCAAACTCAGTAGCAAATAACAGACGTTTGTTAATTGTTATTGTTGCTGTTAGAAATTTGTTAATTATTTTTTGGTGATGTGTTCTGTCAAACTTGGTTGGTTGTATTAAAGGATAATTATGTATTTGGTTGGTTGTATCCAGAAAACCCAAGTTCTGTTATTTTTCATTTATTTTCCACGTTATTGTCTTTGCAAGTTTACTGCTTTCATCACTATTGATGTTTATAAAATAAAACATGGGGGGCATAACAGAAAATTCCATTTGGTGCCACTTATGTAGATGATTGACATCTTATAAATACAGATCACAAACAGAGTGCGTCCTGGAAACAGCAAGGTTGCAACATTAGTCAATCAAGTGGCTCTTCTACAAAGAAAATTTGAATATTGCAGCCCTTCTCTTGTAGCACGTACTGACATTAAGTTTGCACTTAAAGTTGCAAGAGAGGCTATAGTATCTCAGATCACCTGGCGTGCAGAAACTAGCAATGGAAAGAGTTTGAAGGAGACTTGTGTAATTTGCTTTGAAGAAACTGATGTTGCGGAAATGTTTTCAATTGATGGTTGTCTACACAGGTATTGCTGTTCTTGTATGAAGCAGCATGTGGAAGTAAAGTTTCTTAATGGGATGGGGGCAGAGTGCCCCCTCATGAAGGCTGTAAAAATGAGTTGAATATTGATAGCTGTGCAAAATTCTTGGCACCTAAACTAGTTGAGGCCAAGTATTAAAATATCGGCTGTGCAGATAATATCGGGCCTCCAATTTACGGATATTTCTGGAGATATATCGTTATCGTTTTGGTATCCAGAAAAGAAAAAAAGACGGATATAGGCATTGAAACACATAATTTTGGAGTAAAACTTTCATAGATGTAATGTACATTATCAATGAATGTATTGAACAAATAAAACTCAAAATTTACTAAGAATAAGTATATATATGATGAAATATAAGTGGTATGTAATGCGTGTTAATGAAAAGTTTGAAAATAAAATGTTTATTAGAATGAATAAACCATGCATAAATCCATAGTTTGTTTAAACATTTGGATTACAATTTAGATAAATGTCCATCTACATAAATGAAAAGCTCCTATGAGGTTCAAACAATGAGGAACAACCATCTAGATTCATACAATAGTCATACCAAGTCATTTAATCCAAGCAATTTATAAGCCATGTTTGAACATGGTGCACATGTCACTCTTGAGCTTCCTACTGTCCTCCCATATATGGGATAGTTAGGACTGACCCAACTAGTAGGTCCATAATTTGTTTCATCATCTTGAGCTCCATAACTAGTTCCACTATAATCGGACATAACATAACCATCATAAGATTCATTTGAGTTAGTACTAGGTCTAGTTCCTATGCTCATATATTATAGGGTTCTGGGCAAGGATTAGAGATTTTTGGATTTCAATTTGCATCAATTGCCTTCAAAACTTTTGAAAATTTTCTGGGTTCTGTTATTGGTATCGGGAAATATCGAGGATTGTAACCACATAGCTGAAGGTTGTAACCATATGGTTGAACTAGCTGAAGGTTGTTACCACATAGCTTGCAGGTATTACTCCCCACCCCTCCCTCCTATTTGACTTGTCTTTTGGTCATTGGTTTGTTGATTTTGTTATCTTTAGATCAAATTAGCAATTTTTTGAGAAAGGGATGAAAAAGGCAAAAGATAAAACAAAATCGCTAGTGAACTCAAGATGATCAAATTGGTAGCAAGTTGACTACAAGAGTGGCTAAGTATAGTGTTGGGTCTCAAGTTCCTCTGAGTTCTTATGATTGAAAACCACATTGCCAATGGGCCATCAAACCACCAAAAGAGCCAATCTCTGCATGCTGATATATTTGGCGTTCTCTTTTATGCTTTTGTTTGTTAGCAAACATTGGATGAGATCCTACTCATTATAAATTATATATATCATGGTAGGGCCTTACACTGTCCCCTCAGATAGTTATGGTATTGGTGTATTGACTTTACTAGTTGCAGACCTCCTTTTCTATTCTTTTACCCACTGTTCGCACCAAAAATCGTATTTTTCCCCTGGAATTGGAGACATTGCGTTATGAACAAGAATTGGCTAAAATCATGGTCAAGCATGATCAAGCATCAACTGCAGTCAGCCACATTCTGTCCGATGGCCATTTACTTTGCTCAAATAAAGTTTCTTTCTTCTTGAAAGTTGATCATTTGGATGTCTACCATCACGTGTCCAAATTTGGCAGCCATTGGATAAGTATTGAAACCTCAAAGAAATAAACACTGAAGCCTGTTCAAAAGGCATGTCAGCATCAGTCAACTGCAGTGAGCTACATTCTGTCCAATGAGGGACTTAGAGTGTCCGAATGAGCTTGCTTTCTTCATGAAAGATGTTCGGACAGATGTCTACTTTGTCGTATCAAATTTGGGAGCAATTGGATAACTGTAGCCTACTCATATTCATGTCCGAATAGAAGCCTGTTCAAAGGCAATTTCAGTAGCAGTGAGCTACATTCTGTCCGATGAGGGACTTAGAGTGTCCGAATCAGTTTGCTTTCTTCATGAAAGATGTTCGGACAGATGTCTACTATGTCATATTCGAATTTGGGAGCAATTGGATAATTGTAGCCTACTCATATTCATGTCCGAAGAGAAGCCTGTTCAAAGGTAATTTCTATATCAGTCAGCTACATTCTGTCCGATGAGGGACTTAGAGTGTCCGAATGAGTTTACTTTCTTCATGAAAGATGTTTGGACAGATGTCTACTATGTTGTGTCCGAATTTGGGAGCATTTGGATAAGTATGGCATCCAATGATTATCAGTCAGAGGGAATCCTGTCAGATAGGCCCCTTCCACTACTCGAATGAGGTTCACTTCTTCATAATAGTTGTTCCTCCCAATGTGTACTACGTCGTATCCAAATTTGGAAGTAATTGGATAAGTATTGAATCCTCAGATGAACAAACATTGAAGCTGGTTCAGGTTGCAATCCTATGACCGTCAGTCAAGATGAATTGTGTCCAAAGGCAATCTTCCACTTCTCAAATGAAGATCTCTTCTTCATGAGAGATATTCCCACGAGTGTCTGCAACAAAATAATCAAATACGGGAGCAATCCAATCAGTATATCATTCTCTAAGTGCTAAACACTGAAGCATGTTCAAAGGGATGTCACTGGTGACGATCAGTGTGTCCGAGAGAGTGATTGGGCTTGCCTCCCCTTATCTAATGAAGTTGACTTCTGCATAAGAGTTGTTCTCCCTTATGTCTAGTATAACATATCCAAAAATGGGAGTATTTGGATCAGTGTAGCATTTACAGACTCATGCCCAAAGAGGAGCTATGCAGACTGCCAACCAACTTTCATTAACTACATCAATGGAGAAATTAAGCCATGACGTGGGAGCTTGGTTTGAATTGACAGGAAGCTACTTACTCATTCCAACATAGAAACCCACAGGTGCACATACTTCTTTATTTTAATATTATACTTTATGAGTTTTGTTAAAGAAGAGATGGGCATCCAACATAAATAAATAATAAAATATAAAGTGGCACCTCATGTGCACCAATCAGAGGAGGAGAGAAGGAATAAAATATATGTGAAGGGACAAGTTGTGTCCTCAATATATTATTTTATCATACTAGCCAGGAAATCTTCAACTAAGATTTCTTTCACACTTGTGGATCAATTTACGAGGACAAAAGCTGCAAGTGACAGTAGGCAACACTCAAAGTGTTATCATCCAAGTACCATCCAAGCAGCGTCATCAGTGAGATTTTTTGTTTATAAGTATGAAAGCCCCATGGCAACAAAACACACACAACTTCAGCCAAAAAGCCAGACTTAACGTCTCAAAACCAAGACTCAACGTCTTAGACTCAATTCCTTGCAAAGTGTCTCTCTGCAGACCAAGGCCAAGTCTTGAATCAACTCCCTTCGCTTTCTTTGAGTTCCCAGTTGACAACTCCTTGTTGGAACTCTATTCTTTTTCCAAACACATAGCTCTATCTAATTCCCAGTTGACAACTCCTGATTGGAATAACACTGCCATTGTGTGTAACCTATATGCTCTACCAGCAACGCTTGGTATGATTTGATAGTTGGTTTTGATTTCCAGCTCACCCATTTCAAAACAAGCTTCCTATCTGCAGTACTGGCCAGTTTCTGGCTGCAGATCTTTCATTGTATTTACTTTTTTAGTACAATAATGTGTTCCTCGGACAACCAGTGTCCAACGAACAACCATTGTATTTACTTTATGTCTGTTTCACCTTCCATGTATTTGATAACATATTGTACTAGATAAATATTGAAGTCCTTAGTACTCAAGGCATAGAAAAGAACTTTATTGGGTATGTTTCCCCTACCAATTCGCAATTACTTGATTATTAGTCATTTATTTGGTGCGCAATTTATTACAATCTCAGTCTGTTGGAGTTCTCACTGCCAACAATGGCACGCTCGCAACCGCATTCACAACACAAACACCGGCGGCCATCCACGCATGGCCGTTGGGTTTCAAGGGCACAAACACCCACAAAAAGAACAAGTTTTAATTGTTTTTTCTGGGTGCTGCTGTTTTCTCTTGTATACCAATCCTTGTGGTTTGTCTATATGCTTGCATTGTCTTTTGCAGATGTGGTTATAGTTTTGTTATACTTGTGGAGCTGAGTGGAAGAACAAGAAAGCAATATTTTCCGGCCTACTCTGGGATGAGCGTAACATTATACGTCAACAGCCATGACAAGCACATCCCATTATATGCGAACAGCCACGACAAGTACGACGATGATCGGGATTACCAAGATTTTTGTTAGAATACTGCTAAAGAGATTTAGGCTAATTTTGGGGTTTATCCCCCCTATCTCACTAAAAAAGGAAAAACAAGGAGAGATTTAGAGATTTAGGCTAATAGAGTGATCCTTTGCGTTTTGATTTCGTTTGGTTTCTTTGTTATGAAAAAAAGGTGAAGGGTGTCACGATGTTAGATGCTAAGCTAAAATATTGCCCAGCTTTTTGTTAACTTTTGGCACATCAGTTTTGGATTCCTCTTATATTTTTTAAGGGTATCCCCCTTGACACCATGAGGTACGCTTCGAAGTTTGTATTGCATAACCACATCGTTGGAATTCTTTTCTTCTTCTTTTTCTCGTAGGAAAGTAGTTGTTCACTACTACAAAAATCGAAATAGACGTCGGTAAAACGACGACGGACAAAATAAATACCGTCGTTAAATTTTAAACGACGACGGTAATATAAAAACCGACGTGGATCAGAAACTAAAACACCTAAAAATTGGAAATTCATTTGGGTATTTTTAAAACACGACGCATGAAACTTTAAAAGCGTCGTCTTATGAAACATGCCATTCCGATCAGAAAACAGATTAACAAATAAACAACGACGGTATGTGTAAATATACCGACGTAGTAATTATAGACGACGTTTTACATATAATACCGCCGTTTTGAACATCCAATAAACACGACGGTAATTGTATTATTAACAGACGTATCAAGTACTATTTAATACGACCGTAATTTGATAATTACCGACATGTAAAGTTAAATAACCACGGCTACAATACATACAGAACGCCGTCTAATTTTAAAAATATCCACGTCTATCTTTTATTATTTTACGCCGTATTACACGTTAGACTACGACAGTTCTTATAAATAAAAGGTGGTGGTAAATCGTTACCACGTCGTCATAATATAATATAGCGACGTGGTTGTGCAGATAATACGGCAGTTCTTCGTGTAATTTTGAACATATTCACGACGGTCTAAATTTAATTCAACGCCATTTCACGTAATAACGCCGTTGTACATCTACTTTCACGTCGTTTCTATTAATTATACCGTCGTTGTTGTTTAAAACAAGCACGACAACAAAAGTCGAAATAAATGTCAGTAAATAGACGACGGAAAAAATAAATATCGTCGTTGTAGTTTTCAACTTCGAAACTTTCGAACTTAAACGGCACGCTTTGCCTACGAAATTGGGGACTGAAACGGCGGCTTTTAGGTTTCCAAGTCGAAATAAAGACCCTTTTCGGTTTCCAAGTCGTAATAAAGTCACTTTTAGTTTTCCAATTCGAAATAATTCGTTTAAATTGCAGTTTTTAGTCCATCCGTTCAGTATATCTCAATTCTCACCTCTCTGAATGGTTTCGTCATGCAAGAATGTCTTTCTTGCGAACTCGATTGTGTTTTTACACCCAACCCATCTAAGAACTTCGGTTGGGTGTAAAACAACAACTGAGTTCCCAAGAAAGATTGTATATTTAGTTTCTTGTTTAACACAAAGTTCTATTTCTCTATAGTTATTTTTTATTTAAGACGTCGATTTTATCTTTGTGGGTCGTGAAAATATTTTACAACGACTTTGTTTGTAACTAACTGACGTAGTATATATTTATAACGACCCTATTATTTAAAAACCGTCGTGTATATTTTAATTTATACGACGTTTAAATTTTACTTTCCTTCGTCTTTAAAAACGCGGTCATTTGAAAAATTTGACCGCGAATTGTAATTTTTCGAATTTGCCCTAAACCCTATATATATAACATTTCGCTATCTTTCTTCAACTCATATTCTAACCTTAAAGTTTTCTGTCTCCATCCTCCGTCGTATCAGATTGCTCTCCCTCCCAAATTATTCAAATTCTACTATTTTCTCTTGCTTGTCCTACTTTATTTAATGATTTTGCGTTAAAAGTTCTAACCTAATCTGACATACTTTTAGGTATGTATCCATTGTTCAAAAGGAAGGCCTTGAGATATCACAACCAGCACTAGATTATTCCAAGTCTGAGGTACATTTCATTCCGGCTGCTGTACATTTCATTCCGACGTGGCCTTTGTTTCTTGTTTCCTCTTGCAAAAGGAAAGGGCACATAAAAGATTATAAATATATCTCTGACTAAAACTTGCTTCTTTTTTTTTAATCCTGGTTTTGCAGTGCAAGAAGGCAACGCTAACTCATACACACAAGAACAAATTGATGAAATTCGGATCGAATGGGCAGCATTTATGAGCAATCACATGTAGCCCCTCTTTTTCTAATTATAGTTTAATGCTATGGATATGATATTTTGTATGGATATATAGTAGGAATGAAGATTGGTAAACTATGTAATTACTATTGAATCTTCAAGTTTTATGAAACAAATGATTCCTGAGTATATATATGTATGGTGTGGATTATTTGGAGCTGAATTTATTGTTCACAAAGCATTATGGTTGTTTTTTTAGCTAAAATCGTTGTAGAGAACCATTGGAAGCAAGAAAAAAAAAAGCTAAAATGTAAAATTACTACGTCTTTGGATATAATAAACGACAGTTCTTTCAAAAAAACCGTCGTCTTTACATTAATAGACGACAATTCTTTCATCTTTACATCTAATAGACAACAGTTCTTTCATAAAAATTGTCGTCTTTATATATAATAGACGACAGTTTTTCATAAAAACCGTCGTCTTTACATATAATAGACGACTGTTATTTCATAATAGACGACGGTTCTTAAAAATAGTCGTCTTTACATATAACAGACGACATTTCTTTAATAAAAACCGTCGTCTTTAAGTCTAATAGACGAAGGTTTTGAGTAAAAGCGTCGTCTTTATAAATAATAGACGACGGGATTTTACCGTCGTGGTTTTATGCGTAAAAGATGTCGGTCGATTTCTCGACGGTTGAAAAACTAAATTTATGACGGTAAATTACCGTCGTCTATTGCGATTTTTGTAGTAGTGGTTGTCTATGAATCAACAAATTTATAGTAAAGAGTATGCTTTTGTAGGAGTGGGCATGGGTTGGTTTGGGTCGGTTTTGATCCCAACTTGTAACCCAATTCATACATAGCAGTTTATTATTTCTTAGGCCTAAGACCCGCTCATATGAGGTCAATCCAGCCCAACTTAATCCTTTTGTGATAGAGTTGGGCAGTTTGGTAAGGTTAATTCAAAATTATACTCACTCTTAAGTTTTGATTCCAACTCTTAACCCAACACATGCATAGTTTATAATTTCTTGGATCCGAGACCCGCTGATTATTAGGCCAACTCAAACCAACTCAACCCACTTATGATCAGATTGGATGGTTAGGTTGGGTTAACCTGAAATTGTGCCCACCCCTACGCTTTAGAATTAAATTCTCTGTGTTTTGAATTTTTTCATATAAAGTGAGATACTTTAAATTGTAAGACATACACGGGTTTGAGAAAATTTTTGTAAGAAAATTGGATTTTTTATGCCATAATCTTAATAATGGGGGAGAAGGATTTAAACAAATACCTCGAGTGCAAGAGTAACCACTCTTAACCATTTAATATTGGAGAAATTAGGGGTGGGCACGGTACGGGATGACACGGGATGAAGGTCATCCCGGTGTCAATCCCGGATAAGGGAATCGGGATGATACGGGACGAGATTGAAGTTTTTGAGAATAGGTTCAAACCATACCGGATCCAAACGGGACCGGTATGATTCGGTATCAATGTTGATACCGTTAAAAATCCTGCAAAATTGAAACAAATACATTCAATTCAACCATTCATGAACCCATCACTGCCAACAGTCAATCCATTAAGGTGAACGTTAATAACAAAAAGATTAAGACATTTTCTCTTTCCTTTCCTGAACTTTCTTGGCAACCAAACAATTAGCCGAAAAAAATGAAAAATACCAAAGATTTTAATAAAATTAAAAACTTCTAAAATGGGAGAATTGATTGATTGACTTACCGGCAACCGCTCGAGGAGGCGTTTGAACATGGTGGAGGGTTCACTTTCAGACAACCTCTCCCTCTCCAAAACACGTTGGGGCATGGAATTGGAGGCTTGGTTCTTAGTGACGGCTTGCTGATCAGTGGCCCAGTCGTCCTTGTACGACTTCAAAATCAAAAGCTGGCCCTATATTCTCTTTGCTTCACCGACCACCTTCACGTGGTGGCTCAAAAGCGAGAACTTGATGAAGACGGAGATAACCGCCATCAACAACAGAGATAAAGATTGAGGAGAGAGAGAGAGAGAGAGAGAGAGAGAGAGAGAGAGAGAGAGAGAGAGAGAGAGAGAGAGAGAGGAGAATAAGAGGATCGAATCGATCAATGGGGGATTTGGGAATTAGGGCGCCTATGACACAAACATAGACAGAGACAGAGAGGAGGAGGAGGAGGAGGAGAAGAAGATTGATGGAAATGGACGGCGGAGGAGAGGAGATATTAAATCTCCACTTTTAGTTTTAGACATAATATTAAGTATTTCTTGTTGATGCGGTATGACACCAAAGCGGGATCAAAAAACTGATACCGGTGTCGTGCCAAACAATAGCGGTATGACACGGTTTCATCCGTTTCAGCATCAACACCAAAGCGGTTTGGCACGAACTTGACGGAATGGCACGGTTTCGGGACGGTATCGGTATTTCGGTTTTGATGCCCACCCCTAGGAGAAATAGCTTGCAGCTTGTCTATGTTTTCATATCTTTTAGGGATTTTAGGTTCAATGGTCCCTAAACTTTAATCCAATTTGCATTTTAGTCCCTCAATTTTTAAAATCGTTCCCGTGGTCCTTCAACTTTACTTTCGTTAGGACAAACGGTCTTGCTGTCAATTTTGTTAATTTTTTCTGTTAAATTTGAGCATGTGCATGGCACATGGTGTATTGTTGAGTGTCAAAATCGGAAATTGCATTTGGTTTTGATCCTTTTGTTCCGGGAGGAATAGCCCCTCATTATATTGTTGCAGGGACGTTGGGCATATTGGCGAGTCTATTCCACTCATGAGGTACATCAGCAATTCCTGGCGCACTCGAACCCCACAACCACTCACCCACCGTTGCGACTTAACTCTCTCCATCCATATATCTCTCTCCCTCCCTAAGGGAAGCCCATTAAAACCCACCACAAATCGAGGAATGATATATCTCCCTCCCTCCAATCCAACAAAGCCATGGACAACCTCTACCCGACACCGAGCCAATCAACCCACTACCCCCGACAACAACTGATGGTGCTCCCACAACCCACAACCCCGACCCCCACCCAAACCATACCCACCCTCCATGCAATGGCTTTTGCCCCCTCACTCTATATCATATCCTCGATTTTGTTGATGAAAAAATTTATGAAAAAATTTATAAAAAAATTGAATATTTCATCCTGGAGAAAAATTGGTTGGGACTGGGTGGGCTGGTAAGGGTGAGGAAGGCTTGGAGGTTGTGGGTTTTGTGTGTTTGGGTGGGGTTGTGTTGGAGAGGTTGTGGCTATTGTGGCGAGGAAAGGAAGAAGGTTTTTTAGTTTTTTATTTTTTATCTTTTGTGTGAAAATAATATTCAAAAGGTGGAAATTAAAAATAATACAAAAAGACCATATTGTCCTTGAAGCCCAGCCAAGCCATTAAATTTGGGCCGGGTCGGCACATTGACGAGGCCATCCATATACCATTCTACAGTGGTGGATCTTGGCCATTGAACAACAGACAAATGCACTAGAACCTTCTAACCAGCAATTTATTTAAATTGTTACTTATGAATTGATTAATGTCTTAATAGATTACAAGTGGATAACTCTTATATGAAAATTATTACCTATGAATTGATTAATGTCAATGAATTAAGCATGTAATAAAATATAAACTAGCTGCAAATGAAAGCATTTCAAATTTTTATTTATTTATAGAAATATATAGTTCACTATCTTCAAAAATCACTTTGTAAAAACCCCCCTTCCCTTCCAATCCATATCCTGGCATTAGGGCAAGTATTTTCCATCATGGGTAACTAGTTCCAACTTCTAACCAAGCAAAACATCTAAAGAGTTTGACTGGTATATATGAACCAGACAAGAAACGAAAGAGTTTTAGCAATGGAAAATTAGTTTAGCTAACATAAATCCCTACTAAGGTAAGACACACCTCATATAATATATAATACACTTCCAATATATAATACACTCCTCTCCAGAACATCAATGAATTGCCAAAGTTTAGGCTCATTATTTCATCCTCAAACTAGAAGCCATTAGTATATATATTATACATTATGTGGGAAGAGAGACAAACCAACCTTTGATTTTAAACATCCTCTGTAGATAACTAGACGTATTTGAATTTTGAAGTCAATGTCAATTGAATTAACCTATAATGGTCTATGTTTTGTCAAAATTTCTGATACCCGAATAAGCACACACCATCTGTAGAAACATTTTCAAGCTAGGAGAGTCGTGAGAAGGCACACCTAAATTTATATATTTGGCCTTCTATATACTGCATGATGCAAAGTGATATGAAAGCAAAGTAAATAAATCATCATAGATAAGGGAAAAATTCAAATGAGTGCTAGATATCACATTAAACAGAATTAATGCCAGAAATTAAGGATGCAAGTGAGAAGGCATTTTCACCACCTGCCATACGCACACAACCACTCTAATGCCTTCATGGTCATCAAAGGTGCAGCGGTTTCAAAATCATTGTCCACAGATGCATATTAATTTCACAGTGATCCTTTTATCAACGGCAACAAAGCAGGATCCACTTCATCTTTCGACAGTAAATTTACTATCAACTCCATTGTTGATGCATCTGCAGAGAAAGCCTTCTCCTTCATTTGTTGAATAAGTACCATTGCCTTTGATATCTCATTGTTATTGATAAGGCCTCTGATAATTGTGTTATAGGTGCAATCATCTGGAGAACAGCCTTTCTCTTCCATTTTGACAAGCAACTTTTCTGCTTCACTTGTTAGGCCCCCGATACAAAGTCCATTCATCATTATAGTGTATGTCCGCACATTAGGTTGAAGTCTTTTTGATGATGATAAACCACAAAAGAGATCCCTTGCAGATTCAATTTTTCCAGCTATGCACAAACCTTCAATAAGAATAGTGTAAATCATAATATTAATATCGAACTCTTTCACTTCCATCTCTTTAAACAATTGCATTGCCCTAGAAAGTTGTCGGTTTTTACACAGGCCATCGAGTAAAATAGCATAAGTTTGAGCATCTGGAAGTTGGCCACAAGCTTGCATCTCAGAGAACACCTTTTGTGCATCCTGTATTCTACCCACTTTGCAAAAACCGTCCATAAGAGTGTTATAAGTAATGGTATTTGCAACCAGTCCCTTATGAGACATATCCAGAAAAAGCATCACAGCCTCATCAATCTTTTTATGCTTACAATATCCATTTATCAATATGTTATAACTCACAACGTCAACCACCGAGCCATTGCTAAGCATTAGTTCAAAAACTTTTTGTGCCTTGACCATTTCTCCTCGCAAACAGTAACCATCCATAAGTGAATTGTATGTAACTGTATTAGGATCAATATCTCCCTGAATCAATCTTTCAACCACTCCTTCTGCTTCCACGACCATCCCCTCCTTACAAAGTGTGTCTACCAAGATGTTGAACGTGCGAATATTTGGAAAGATATTTTTACTCACCATTTCATTCAACAACCTTGTAGCTTCTTTCCACTCGCCTAATTTGCAAACTCCATGAATTAAGGATGTATAGGTAATGACATTTGGGGCAATACCCTTGCTCATCATTTCTGAGAAGAGGTTCAATGCATCAACAACTAGTGTATCCTTACAGAGACTGTCGATGATCGTGCTATAGACAACTAGGTCAGGCTTGCAAGCCCCTTCCTCCATCTTCCTAAGCAATTGAATAGCAGCACTAGTGTTACCCTTCATGCACAAGCCCTTTATTAATGTGCCGAAAGTAACAACATCAGCCTGACAATTACCTGCCTTGATCATTTTATTGAAAAGTGCTGCCGCCTCAGCCATTCTATTCTCAACAATAAAGCCGTTGATTAGAGTGCTGAAGGTAAAGACATCTGGTTCAAGACAAAGTTTAAAGAATTTTCCGAATACAGATAAACTAAACCCCATTTGGTTTAGATGACAATAACAATTGATGAGAATGGTTAGAGTATAAACATTAGATCTGATTCCGGACACAGCCATTTGGTTATACAATGAGATCACTGCCGAATAATGTTTCAATTTCGCAACTTGAGTCATGATTTGATTGAAACGAATAACAGAAGGCAGAGGACGCGTTTGAAGCATTCCATCAAACACATTGAAAGCATCCTCAACATTTGTGATTTTGGGTGAGTCCCTTTTTGGCTGGTGTAGTTGGGTTCTTGTAGATTTGATTGGTTTCGAAGGTTGAGAGTGAAAGAAAGCAAAGTAATTGCTGGTGAAAACAACAACAGTGGAGTTAGAGTGAAGACAAGGCATACCTCTCCATCTCCTGCTAGTGGAATAAAAAGAAGAAACAGCAGCTATATTCGGCATCATCACCTTCAGCATCTCTCAAATAATAGCACTGAGTAAGAAAATGTGCAAAACTAAACTTTTAGGAAACAAAAACAAGCTTTTTGAGATTTCTAATTGTTGGAGTGTGCACGGCCTCCATGGCTTTGTAATTGAACCATCAAGGTTTCAGGTCCTCCATGGCTTTGTAGGGAAAAAAGAGAGGCCAAAAGTGCAGTTAGAAAGGAAACTCACTTTTTGTTTTGTTTATATATATATATATATATAAAGAAAATGGCAATTTCAACTACAATTTAAAGTCTTCTATATATAAAGAAAATATACAGTTTTGTTACCAACTACAATTCAAAATTTACAAAATTGATCCTTATGCAATAAGTATCTTGCTAGAACACAATTAGTATGACATATCAAATGCCACCTCATGTCATTTGCATGATTTTAGAATTCAAATGTGTCTCGCTTTTCTATTTTTGTGATGATTCATGAAGATTTAAACCTCCCAAATACTTTTTCTTTTCTCTCTTTCTATAGTTTATGGGTTTTTCACTTTTCATCCATGTTGTTTCAATTTTATCAATTGTACTCCTGTAGTTTCATAATTGTGGCAATTAAAGAACAAGTCATGAATTCCGCCAATTTCTTTCATGACGACAGATTTATTTTCATCCATTCGAGTTAAACAATATTAGAAACTTAAAATTAATTTTTTTAATTGCAAACAAGAAACATACAATTGATTTGTTATTGAAATGAAATTCCCAAGTGACCAAAGTAGCAAATAACAATAAAAGCATTCCCAATCTAACTCTAAATTCATTAATCAACAAAACCCAACATTAAAATCTCACTCAAGCATATCATCTAAGAGTTTTCCTTCAATTGATGAAAATACACCTCACACCATGAAAGAAATTAACGGAATTCATGAGTTGCCCTTGAAACTACAAGGACATAATTGACCAAATTGAAACTATAAAGAGAAAACGTGGAAAGAAAAAAATAAAACTAATGGGACCAAAAATGACTTTTAGCCAAAAAAAAACGCTTAAAAATGTATATTTTACACACACACAAAAACACTCAGAGAGGTCAGTTGTTGAAAAAATCCCTCAGGTTGTTACTACCCATAAAACTGTATATATATTTTTAAAGTATTTGACTTAGAGGGTTTATTAAAAATATAAAATACTATTAACATTTGCCAAAAAAATAACTTGCTTACTGTCTTGCTGGGTTTCTTTGAACAAATTTTATTTGCAATATCCACCATTAGGAGTGTGTTCTTCTTATAAATCTCTTGTATTAACCCTCATTTTAATGAAATTATGCTTGTTTTAAAAAAAATTATAGAAGTTTTTTTTTAGGACATTTCCTATTCATATCTGTTAATATCTAGAAAGCATGAGCATGTGTTGGACAATGGCCTCCTGTTTCATAAGGTCCAAGTTCAACAAAGGGTTGGCCGACTAAACGAGAAAACCACAACGTGCAGGGCAACTAAACTCAAGTCTGAGCATTAATTCAAGTCAAATTGACATTTAGAGAGTCAGATTTTCATGCGCGGAGAGGGACTAAAGGTCTTTTGTATTGGAGATGAGCATGTTCAGTCACTTCAGTAGTCCATTGCCACGAATGAGAGAGGAAATGATGACTTCCGCTCCCAAGCAACATTGCCATCTGCATTGCAAACAACTCAGGCACTTAACACCCTGTCAACATATGTTTACTAATAATTTGTAATCGGAATCAAGTACTAAGACAATGACATGTTTACGTAATCACAATCCGTAATCAGATGCATCTACAACAATGACATGTTTAGTAATCCTTAATCAAAATCAAGCACACTAAGACTTTGAGCGTTTCAATTTTTTTTTTTTTATAGGAAATATATAGTTCACTATCTTCAAAAATCACTTTGTAAAAACTCCCCCTTCCCTTCCAATCCCTATCCTGACATTAGGGCAAGTATTTTCCATCATGGCTAACTAGTTCCAACTTCTAACCAAGCAAAACATCTAAAGAGTTTGACTGGTATATATGAACCAGACAAGAAACGAAAGAGTTTTAACTTGGAAAATTAGTTTAGTTAACATAAAGATTGGTAGGCAACAAAAGTTCAATCAAGGAGCAACATTATATATACCATTATCAACCACTATCCCAATATAACACACTCCTCTCCTCTCCAGAACATCAATGAATTGCCAAAGTTTAGTCTCATTATTTCATCCTCAAACTAGAAGCCATTAGTATATATATATATTATACATTATGTGGGAAGAGAGACAAACCAACCTTTGATTTTAAAGATACTATGTAGATAACTAGACGTATTTGAATTTTAAAGTCAATGTCAATTGAATTAAGCTATAATGGTCTCTGTTTTGTCAAAGTTTCTGATACCCAAATAAGTATACACATTATCTGTAGAAACATTTTCAAGCTAGCAGAGTCGTGAGAAGGCACACCTGAATTTATATATTTGGCCTTCTATATACTGCAAGATGCAAAGTGATACGAATACAAAGTAAATAAATCATCATAGATAAAGGGAAAAATTCAAATGAGTGCTAGATATCACATTAAACATAATTAATGCCAGAAATTAAGGATGCAAGTGAGAAGGCTTTTTCACCTCCTGCCATACGCACACAACCACTGTAATGCCTTCAATGTAGTCAAAGGTGCAGCGGTTTCAAATTTCATTGTCCACAGATGCATATTAATTTCACAGTGATCCTTTTATCAATGGCAACAAAGCGGAATCCAGTTCATCTTTCGACAGTAAATTCACTATCAACTCCATTGTTGATGCATCTGCAGAGAAAGCCTTCTCCGCCATTTGTTGAATAAGTACCAATGCCTTTGATATCTCATTGTTATTGATAAGGCCTCTGATAATTGTGTTATAGGTGCAATCATCTGGAGAACAGCCTTTCTCTTCCATTTCGACAAGCAACTTTTCTGCTTCACTTGTTAGGCCCCCGATACAAAGTCCATTAATCATTATAGTGTATGTCCTCACATTAGGTTGAAATCTTTTTGATGATGATAAATCACAAAAGAGATCCCTTGCAGATTCAATTTTTCCAGCTATGCACAAACCTTCAATAAGAATACTGTAAATCACAATATTAATATCCAACTTCTTTGCTTCCATCTCTCCAAACAATTGCAATGCCCTAGAAAGTTGTCGGTTTTTACACAGGCCATCAAGTAGAACAGCATAAGTATCCATGTGCTCTTTGTCAAATTCCTAGGAAGTTAAAAAGTTACTACAAGTAGGAGCAATGTAATGTAGGGACTGGTTGAAATGTGAAAAGGAGAGGCTAGGTAGGGAATGGTTGAAATTTGAGTACCATGTAAACAAGGCCACCATAAACCTGGGCAACACGATCTTGAAGACCGGCAACAATTCCAAGTTGCTTCTCGGCACTAAGGACGAGGCCGGGGCGGACCTCGACTTTGATCAAATGCCTAACCTTGTAAAAATCAAAAAGGCAGCTCAGGGCTGCACACACAATAGCACTAGACCCTGAAAGTCCTGTCTGAAAGTGAAAGAGAAACACCATTACTTGCTACTTTACTGAATCACTAAAATTAAGTGTAATATTTGCAAATTAACTGATAATACCTGACGAGGAACATTTGGAAGCTGGCCACAATCTTGCATCTCCGAGAACAACTTGTGTGCATCCTGTATTCTACCAACTTTGCAAAGCCCGTCCACAAGAGTGGTATAAGTAACGGTATCTGGAACCAGCCCCTTATGAGACATATCCAGAAAAAGCATCATGGCCTAATCTATTTTTTTAAGCTTACAATATCCATTTATCAATATGCTATAACTAACAACATTAACCATGAAGCCCTTGGTAAGCATTAGTTCAAAAACTTTTTGTGCCTTGCCCATTTCTCCTCATAAACAGTAATCATCCACAAGTGAACTGTACGTAAACGAATCAGGATCAATATCTCTTTGAATCATCATTTCAACCAAGCCTTCTGCTTCCACGACCATCCCCTCCTTACAAAGTGTGTCTACCAAGATGTTGAATGTGCGCACATTTAGAAAGATATTTTTACTCACCATTTCATTCAACAATCTTGTAGCTTCTTTCCACTCGCCTAATTTGCAAACTCCATGAATTAAGGATGTATAGGTAATGACATCTGGGGCAATACCCTTGCTCATCATTTCTGAGAAGAGGTTCAATGCATCAACAACTAGTGTATCCTTACAGAGACTGTCGATGATCATGCTATAGACAACTAGGTCAGGCTTGCAAGCCCTTTCCACCATCTTCCTAAGTAATTGAATAGCTGCATTGTTGTTACCTTTCATGCAAAAGCCCTTTATTAGTGTGCTGAAAGTAACGAAATTAGCCTGACAATTACCTGCCTTGATCATTTTATTGAAAAGTGCTGCCACCTCAGCCATTCTATTCTCAACAATAAAGCCGTTGATTAGAGTGCTGAAGGTATAGACATTTGGTTCAAAGCCAGATTTGAAGAATTGCCCCAAGACAGATAAACTAAACCCCATTTGGTTCAAATGACAATAACAATTAATGAGAATGTTGAGTGTATAAACATCAGATCCAATTCCCGACACACCCATTTGGTTGTACATAGAGATGACTGCCGAATAATGTTTCAATTTCGCAACTTGAGTCAAGATTTGAGTGAAACGAACAAGTGAAGGCAGAGGACGCGTTTTAAGCATTTTATCAAACACATTGAAAGCATCCTCAACATTTCTGATTTTGGGTAAGTCTCTTTTTGGCTGCTCTGGTTGGGTTTTTGTAGATTTGATTGGTTTAGAAGGTTGAGAGTGTAAGAAAGCAAAGTAATTGTTGACGAAAACGACACCACAAGAGTGAAGACAAGGCATACCTCTCCTGCTGCTGCAGTAAGAAGAAGCAGCAGTTGTAGCCCCCATCATCATCTTCAGCATCTGTGTTTGAGTCAGTGAGTCTCAGCCAACCTTCAAAGATAGCGAAGATATTTGGGAAGGAAACCTCAAATCTCGAAAGCTTGTATCATCCATTCGGAAAAAGGGAAAATGGATCTATTTGTATCTCATGAAAATAGGACTAGTGTTCTCTTTTTTTATTAAATATTTTTAGGATTTATTACATTTTAGTCCTTGGAGGTTTAGGGTCATTATCGAAATGGTCCCCGAGGTTTTAATTTCATTAATTTCATACTTGACATTTCAAAATATGACCAATTTACACCGCCCGTTACATTGACCGTTTGGTCAGACGTTAAATGCTGATGTGGCAGTTATGGGACCCACCTCATAACCTAATTTTCTGATTTCTCTTTACATTGTTTTGGCATTCCTTTGCATAATTTCACTAGCACACAGATTTAGATGCTTGGTGACTTCATTTGCATACTCTTTATGATGCCCATTCACTTCATTTCTGAAGAGTGTAATTCTCTGCAAATGTTGCCTTCACAATCCCATTTAGCACAAACATCAAGTTACAAAAAGTCAGCAATTAAACCCTTAACACTTCACCATTCACCCTTAACCCTTACATAACAATTAAACCCTTACAAAATGTCACTAACTAACAACCTAACACTTACAAAATCACACAAACAATTCATTCCATGGCAAAACCTAATTCGAAGCTCCTATTTCTGTTCACTCCAGATCCACGCATCCCTCCCAAAATGAAGCTTGCAAATAGAACCCATGAAGCCACCAACAACACCCAAACGACCTTTTCTCTTTGTCTTGCCTTTGCCACTGATTTCTCCAGCTTATTCCGCAATTTTAGAAGACCAGGAATCACTGCCTTTGACCGTTCACACATGGCTGGATCAAATCATGCCCATAACTGGCAACCCTTACAACCCTTCTTAGTGTCACAAACCCTTGCTGCACACATGGAAAATCGCCCCAGGATTCGAATCTGTCCAAGAGGTTCGAATTGTAGCAGCCTTGCCATACCAACACATCGGCGCCTCTTCATCCATTCCAGGCATTCAATCGCTTCTTGATCTTCTTCAAGAGTTTGCTCTCCCTTTTTTTCCTTCTCCTTCTCTCCAAAACTAAGAAACTGGTTTGTTGGATTTGATTGTCGAAGCCTTGGGTTTTGGGACGATGCATTGGGTTTAATTCCTTTTTTTTCGGAATTGCCCCTCGTTCCGTCTCTTTCAAACTGGTGTTTAGGTTATGAGTTGGGTCCCATGACTGCCACGTTAGCATTTAACGTCTGACCTAACGGTCAATGTAACGAGCGGTGTAAATTGGTCATATTTTGAAATGTTAGGTATGAAATTGATGAAATTGAAACCTCGGGGCCCATTTGGATAATGACCCTAAACCTCCAGGGACTAAAATGTAGTTAATCCACATTTTTAATATGAAAAATTATTAATTTACTATTTATCTTTATTTAATGAATAGTTTTATTTATTAAAATTTAATTAACTACGGGTATTTTGTGATATTTTGCTATTCTATAATATATAAAAAGGGTGTTGTTAAACGAACCCTAAAATTAACTGAGTACACCTTATGATATAAGCACACCCTAATAATTAAATCAAAAAATAAAATTAACTAAGTACACCCTATTTAACTACCAAAAATACACATTATACACCCTAATACACTCTATCACGCAACACCCTAATACTAAGTACACCCTATTGTACATGAATTGGTCGTCTTCATCAAATATGTTCATGTCAACTCATTTTCCCTTCATCAAATCAAAACCCTGAGGGATTCACCCACTCATCCTTGGTACCATCATTCGTCGTAGTTGTCATCATTATCGTTATCGTCATAATCATCATCATCATCAGATTGTCCTTTGATTTTGCAGACATAATACTCACCATTATCCTTGAATCTTTTGTATCACCTCTCTCAGTGCTTCCAACACATCCTGCACAATTGAATTTAGAAGATGTGCAGCATAGCGGATGTCAAATAACTGACCATGACCCGAGAGAGGCCTGCTTTGTTGAGCGAAAACACTTCAAGACCTTATCGTTGATGGACTATGCAACGGCACACACACAAACCCTTTGAGAATAGAAACACACACACCCTTGAGAGCAAAGCAAACACACAAGAACACAAAGATTTATAGAGGTTCTGCCTCCTGCCTACGTCCTCTTGGTGATCCACCCGAGAAATTCACTAGTATGAAAGAACAACTTTGGTTACAATCAAGAACCCCCTTAGCTCTCACAAGAACCCTAGATCTCTTTTCTCTCACCCTTGGAAATACTCAAGAATTCACCCTTGAATTCAATCTTGTTTTTCTCCCTTGAAAATTCACTCTTGAATTTTCCTCTCTATTTTGTGCTTTTTTAAAAAACCTAGTTCTAAAGTGCCTATTTATAAGTATAGGGCTTTAGTACAATCATATAAGGAATAGGAAACGTAAAAGAATCCCAAAACCAGGAGAAAACCTAGTCCAAATCTGACAAGGATTCCATCCTTCCTTCTATGGTGAGCTAATCTTCAACATGCTTTGGGAGATCCGATCTTTAATTCTCAGAACAAAGTGATCATCAGTGGAACAATCATCCAATGTGAAGGTATACAACTTACTGTGAATATCCCAGTTCATCAGACATTTGCTAATTACTTTTGAAAGCGAGTCCTCAGTATGAGTAGGATCAAGTGTGACAAAATTCAGAAATTTCTTTTGTAGTTTCCAATCCTCGTCAATATAATGTGCAGTCAAACAAAGATACTCAACATTTTCTGGAGAAGACCACATTTCAACAGAAAGATTAATTCTTCCCTGCAAACTATTAATCGCTTGATACACTTGACGTTTTTCTTTCCTATAAATTTCCATACAAAAATGCTCAACCTCATTATTTGGCACAACCTCAAACAAGGGCTGAAGGTTCTTAACAAAAACTTTGAATCCAACATGATCAACCATGGTCAACGGGTAACCATGCAATATAATCATACGGGCAAGATCAAGACGACTGCGGTCGTTATCAAACTTGCCACTTGCAATGGTAACGATATCATCCTTTTTCAGATCATGATCGAACTTTATGAGTGCTGGCTTCATATATTCATCTTTTCTCTGTGCTTCATCACAATTAATATTGGCAAGGCCAACGATATTATCTTTTTTCCTTCCCCTTGCTGCAAGTTATTGAGACACATCAAAGTTGGATAGTTTTAGACATCGCATTAAATGGTTTCTCAGATGAGTTTCCTCTTGTGAAATTCCTAATCTATTGGAATCAAACTTTGAATTCTAATTTGATTAGGATTCAATATGTTGACTAGGGTGTACTTAGTAAAATTACTTTTGTTTCAATATTCAATAGATCATTTTTTGTCACTTTATATTAGGGTAAATTAGTAATTCAATAAATAGATTGGTAGTAAGGTGTACTCAGTTAATTTTAGGGTTCGTTTAACAGCACCCTATAAAAAAGATACTGTTATTTGCATATGTTGTTATATATACTAGCCTCTACGCACGCGCTTCCGCTCCTGCGAGAGGCTTTTTTTTAAAAAAATTAAATTTATTTTGGAATTAAAAAGGTAATGGATAGTTGTGTTTTTAACGCTTTTCTTTGGCAAAGGGCATTTTTAAGGTTATGAATGTTTCACAATTCTCTGCCTTTTGCTTTATATATATAGATATAGATAGATTAAAGAATGCTCGTTTAAGAGTGCTTCTTCCTGAAGCTTATATTAGTAGTGCTTAAGCGTGTAGCGCTTCTACAAAGAAATTGGCTCCTTTGGTGGGTTGATGGCCCACCAAAAGAGTCAATCTCTGCATGATGATCTAATTGACGTTGTCATTTGTGCTTTTGTTAGAAAGCATTGTATCAGATGGGAAAATTCTACAGTGCGCCTGGCACATTCATGCCACACTTTTTATGGACCATTGGATGAGTAGTTGGGGCATGTGGGGTAATCCACAAGATTGATTGTCAAGTTACCGTTAAATTGGTTGCTGTAGGTAAAACAATAAAAAAAAAGACAAAAATACTTGCTCTCTCGATCGAGAGACATTTGAGTGTATTCAATTGAGATCTTAAAAGACTATTTATGGATAAATAAGTCCAGTGAATTTTAAAAGACTATTTAGGAATGTAATGACTTATAAGATTTTATTAAAGATTTTTAATCAGGATTTTTACTTATTGGATTTTAAATAGATTTATATCATAAGAATTTATAAGATTTGAAAGGACCACATAGATTTTTACTTTTATGATGCTAGCAGAGCCAACTTTTAGTCGGATGATGAGCAATGGCCGTCTAGTTCAATGACACATTCTTTTCCTGGGTCATTCCCCGTCCAAGTCACCCTCAACTGAATTGCCAATGTCATATATCTCATGTAGTTCATACCTCATCCCATTCACCCAAAGAATCTGCTTGACAACCCTCACCTGGAACATGTTCTTGTGGAGATTACTGGTGAGTTTTGAAGACTCTTGTACTGCCTCTTACAGATATAAATATCTAATTTAACAATGAAACATAAGCAAAATTCGGTCATCATGGAACAATGACATGAAATGAAAATTATAGGCCAAAAACATTGAGTGCCATGTAGAAAACTAAGAAACCATACTTCAGTATGTTTTGGTTTCTGGCATGAAAAGAAAATGGAGTGTCTTGGCCATGTGGATTTGAATGGTTGAAGATCATTTGACGTAGACGATTCCCTCTTTCATACTCTCTGAGTTCTTTTGAAGACCATCTATTATTGAACTGGGGGCATTCGAGAAGTTCATATTTTTGTTCAGCATCAGCATTGAAACAGAAAGGAAAATAGTTGTCTAGCCGATACACACTTCATGCCTATACATGATTACACCAAGGCATCATTAACGCTTTATTTTGAATGAAAGAATTCTCAGGGGTACAAGTTTTTCCTGCTAGAACTTGTTCTGAAGTTTGTGAATTTATGAGATATAATGATTCAGGCCTTCTCAAGGATTGAATTCCATTCTCTGTTTAAAGAGTGCATAAGTTATTTTTCTTGTCAGAAAAGAATCTCAATGATTTTCTATATTATGATTCAACTTGTTTTGTTTATTCTAATTATGTATTACATCATGAATATAGCTTCTTTTGAATCATTTTCACATCATTTGTCTTTTTTAATAAGAAATAATATTAAAAAAATATTGAAAGATCAAGAACAAAAAACAAAAAAACTCTCTATGCTCCATGTCTTCTATCTTGGCACCCCACCGCCCCACAACTCTCTCACTCTTTTTTCTCTCTCTTCTCCCAGCCCAACACCCACAAGCCTCTACCAAACTCATATGCTTAAGAAGTGCCTCCAATCCTCGAAGTTTTTGAAATCTTCCCAAACCCAGATGCTTTCATGTGGGGTGTGCTTAAGAAGTTCCTTGTGTGGAATCACTACTTTCAGGAAGCCATTTCACTCTATCACAAAAGGTTGCACCATGTATCCAACACGAACAGGTTTATATTCCATTCCATTTTGAGAGCTGATTCGAGATGTCTTGGTGTTGGAGGGAAGGTCCATGGGAGGATAATAAAATGTGGGTTTGACTCTAATGCGGTGATTGAGACCTCATTATATACAGTACATCACATGTCAAAATCCTTTGTTTGTATCAAAATCTATTTTAACCGTATAAACTAGAATCACCGCTCCTTTGGGGCATTCTATCGAGCATGTCTTTGGGCAATTTTCGCCACCATCCAAATTTTGTAGAATAGATGTGTGTTGCTCCACATATGTTACAAGCTTGTTTGTTTCAATTCTATGATAAACAAAAAAAAAATTTATACTGTTTAAATTGTGGGGGTTGAAGGTGATGGATAATTCACAAGATCTATGCAGCACAGAGAGAGATAGGGATGGAAGGAGGGGCATGGCTTATACCCCAACAGCAGGTAGTTCTCTGTATTGGTGGTTTGGTCGTCATGTTGTGAGAAAAGGTGAGGAAAGAACATTACTTATATCCAGTGCTTATACCCAGTGGTCTTCATTGTGGTTTGGTCGCCACGGCTTATACCTAATGCACAACTCCTTGGGTGGAGATCAAGGTGAGGAACGAATGAGAAAAAAAAATCTCACGTGAAAAGTCTGATGGGTTAGGCTAGGATTTGAGATAGGTCTTGGTATTTATACATCTCACTAAAATATCTCACACAATCCTAAATTTTAAAAAATCCTTCGAAATTAGCAAGTTTTTGAATATCATAAGACTTTTTGTAACTTGTTTAAAGTCTTAATTGAATACCACTAGATTTCGCGACTCTCTCTTAGAAATCATAATAGTCTTAATGAAATACCACAAGACTTTTTAGATTATTTAAAAGTCTTAATTGAATATCACAAGACTTATTTATCCCAAAATAGTTTTTTAAAATCTCAATTGAATACACCCCTTCCTTCAAGTCGACTTAGGGTTGAGGTCTCATTTCTTTCTCTTGAGTTCAATTCCTTCCACAGCAGCTCCTCTCCTCTTCTTTGTGACGACGTGACGATGCCGGCGACCACATCTCCTCTCCTCTCAGGTAGGTCATGCTCCTTCTTCTCCTTCTTCTCCTTCTTCATTTCGTTCTCCTTTCTAGGGCTTTTGGTCTGGGTATCTTCCTTGTTGCTCCTTCTTCATCGCTGGTTTCTTTGTTTTGTGTTTTTAGGTTTTCACAGTTATGATTTCTCTGTCTCACTCTCATCTGGATCTCTGGGGCTGGCTTTCTCTCAACCTCTCTATGGCAGGTAAGAACTCTAATTTTCTCCTCTCTTTCTAACTGTGCGATTTAGATGATTCGCATCATAGCAGAAAGTATTTCAACTTTGAATTATGGTCTAGGCTTTCTAACAAAAATGATTTATATGTCCTATTTTAATTTAGGGTTTAATGATTTGGGTATTGAATCGCAAGTCCTTATTTTTTTGGGTAATATTTTGGATTTATATAGGAATTTGGTAATTTTTTGAAATTATAATTCTTTTTTTTTTCTTTCGAATTGTTCTCTCTCCCATCTCTCCCCTTTCTCCCTCTCAGATATATCGTTGCTACTTTCTTACTTTTTTATTATTTGAATTTGAGGGTTGGAAGCTTGAGAGTTGTTCATTCTTGATAATGATATGGGACTTTAAATTGATGGCCTTGAGACTGCATATTGTTCAAACCAAAAGCATTGGGTTCTTGAAGAAAGATGCTAGACGATGGAGCATCCATTTCAGCCTTGAAGAGATATTGCAGGTTTCTGTTTTGTGAAATGTGTGTATTATGTGTTTGATAACTTGGAATTTTATGTACTCTGTTTGCTTGAGATCTCAATGTTAAAATAATGATCTAGAACTTGAGATAGGATTGAGACATTTATTGTCCTCCACGGCAATGGAGCAAATTGGTGTCCATTACAACCCATGAGATCCATGACTTCTTATAATGTATTATTTTTGTGCTTGAGATAATTTAGTCTGAATTGTAGAGTAATATCTTTAGTTTCTAATGTGAATTAGTTCGATATTTCAGTGAACGATTCAAAATTTGGTATGGATGTTGAAGACTATCTTGTTGGTGGGTGTTACATTTCTTTAAACATGATTGCATACGAATGACGTTGCTGTGAAAAAAGTCAAAAAAGTAACATGTTGATTCAATGTTGTTTCGTGATCAACTGGAAATACACAAAGATTTGATTCAGTCTAGTATTGGCTCATGGCTGATTTTGTCTTGGTGACTTGTGCTATCACCCAAAGTTGGAGGTCCTATCCTTGCTAGTTGTTTGGGAGCATAGAGACGTGGAGATGAATCTGCACTTTGTATTTCCCATGAGCCTTTTTTCATCATGAGTGTTTTGATTTGCTTTCTGGTTCGTTCAATGTATAGTAAAATATCACTATATAATTTATTTCCTCTTCTTTTGCAGCGGGACTAATCTCATTTTATTCAACTCGTGAAGGTGAAGACTTCACTAGCAAGATACATATAATGCTGCAAATTTTTGTGTGAAATTATGCTATGATTCCCTTCTTTGTTTTCTTCTCATTTGTATTTTTTCTTGAAACATTTGACAGTACAACAAGGAGTCACAGAGGCAGAATAATTCGGTGATTCATATATTTTGTGGCTCATGAGTTGGTGGTGTGTGTTTTATTTGGTTATGAATTGGCTGAATAGTAGTTTGAGTGAGTATGTCATGTTGGCTGCTTAAGAAATACACAAATTCCTTGGAAGAATACGATTTCTTGGATTGTTTATTAGGAGTAGGATGTGTTTAATTGATTGTCTACATTATGTTTAGTTTTTCGCATATGCAATTAGAATGGTTAAAAGCACTAAAATTCTATTGTTTTTACTTTTAGGTACTTAAATCATGGAAGAGAAGAAAAATGAAATGATAGAGGTCGTTTGGCAATTACCATTCAGACGATTGGCTTTCGCAAATTAGAATGGCAATATTACATAGTGCTTATTTGTCAATTGCCAACATGACGTGGCTGTGCTGTAGCAAAATAAAGGAATTTTGTATGAGCTTGGTGACGTAAGGCATGGGCTGAATTGAAGATGGGAGTGTAGTAGATTGTAGTTCAAATTTTTTTTTTTCTATTTCTACTGTTGTTATTTAGGCTTCAGATCTTGATTGTAGTTCAGTTTTTTTTAGTTACAACGATTTCAAGCAATTGGCTTTTTTAGTATAGTTATTATGTATGTATATATGTGAGTTATATATATATAATATTATATATTTATACTGCATGTGTTTGGAGAATTCAATTTTAGGGGTGCACCTAGGTGACAGAAATTGCCTTCCAGCTCAAAGGAAGTAGCTCAAGGTAATATTACCTATTACTTTTTAGGTTTCTGCCCGTTTACATGCAATTTACTCAAAATATTTTATGATTTTGATGCACCTTTATGGTATGTAAAATTTACTATATGAAGCATTGCTAAAATTTTCTTATCAAACAGTTATTGTGTATGACATGATATGTTGATTACATATCCAAAAGGAACTCTGAACCCAACACATCTCTATCTCTCCCCACTGTCTCTTCTCTTTCGCCTTATCCCTATGTCTCTTATATCCCTTCCTGCCACTATCAGCAGATCCAAGATTTCTCTAAACTCTGTCTCTTCTATCCCTTCATTTTCCCTTCTTGCCACTATTATTGGTTATGTAAAGTGAATGTATTGAACAATACTTTCAATTACATGAATGAAGTTTATGTCCGCTTTGATGAGGATATAGTACCATTGAGACTAAGCTTTCAAAGTAAATTTGACTGTTATTAGTAGCCTTTTCAATTTTGAGAATGTAAATATAATATGTGATTCGATAATGCAATTGACAAACATGTAGTGATATTTGCATTCCAGTCGTGCAATTGACAAACAAAGTAGTCACATTTGCATTCCAGTCACGCAATTGCCATTATATGTGCACACACTAAATTAATGCGCCAGCTCTGCATATAAATTTTGTTATGTACTCATGATTAAACATGGATGCAATTATATTTTTCTCGTTTTTTTGGTTGAAATTATATTTTCCTTGTGAATGTTGTCATATCATACTACTTTTTCGAACAAAAACAATTTCCAAAGGTTTTTTTTATAATTTTTTTATTGTTTTTTGTTACAAGTTAACAAAAACAATTTCAGTTTGGCTATTTGGATTTATATAAAGCTACCCAAGTTTTATTGTTTTTTTTTTGTTACAAGTTAGTGAAATTGCCGATTTTGCTTTCACTTAGACACGTCAAGTTGGCAATCGACAAACAAGAACCATGTAATTGCACTACCAATTTGCAAAAATCGACTGCCTAAGTGGCAATTGCCAAATGAGCTCTGTCATTTGAGCTCTAAATTACTCATATGAGTTTATGGATACAATTTACAAGTTTATGGAATTTTCATGTCCAAAACAGTTTAACATGAGTACTTATTGTTGTAAACCCTGGTTTTTACAAAAATAAGGACCCAATTTTGCTTCATCATGGTCCAACCATACCTTAATATTGTAATTGAGATCCTTTTAATTGTAAATTAGGCTATTAAAATATTATGGATCAAAGTGAACCTTAAAGTTGTAATGACAATGTCAAATCTTCTACATTCGAACCCGAATCTTGTAATCTACAAGAATAGGGATAAATGTTACAATGTTATGAAACGCTCATGTCCCAAACACTATAATATGAGTCATTAGTGTTGTAAACTCATGTTTTTACGAGATTAGGAGTAACATTAACAAGATTTGGGAACCCTCATGTCCCAAACATTGTAACATGAGTCCTTAATGTTGCAAACCCTTGTTTTTACAAGATTAGGGGTAAATTTTACAATGTTATGGACCATTCATTCCCAAATATTGTAACACTGATCCTTATTCTTGGAAATGCAATGGTTTACAACATTAATGACTCGTATTACAATGGTTTGGACATAAGTGTTCCATAAACTTGTACAATACATCTTTAATTTCGTAAATTACAAGATTTTGGTTCCAATTTCATAAACTGTTGGATTGTTTCCTCGGTACTTATGTTTGGTGTTGAGGTTCTATATTATCTATATGTATGTATTAGTACTTTCGTATTCGTATTTTCTTTTAGTAAGGATCCTTCCTTGCTTGTAGTGCCTACTAGCATGTGGTTGTGTGAGTGTGGGAAATAAAAGGGTTTCCTATTAAATTATGATTACAATGATATTGTTATGGGTTTTCTTGGAATTAACTGGTTTATTGGGATTTTAATGTTGTTTTGGTATATGAGGATTTTATTATATTTTCGTGCTTACGTTCATCAAGTTATTTCAGTTTATATTTTTATATACCTATATGGGCTCGTGATTTGGGAGGTTATGCCTCGGGAAAAGTAAAAGGTTGGTTTGTTCGGAAAAAGGTTTTGAGCTGGAATATTTTCACATATTTTGAGATATCTTGGTTTTTGAATCAAGTATGTATATAAATGATTTCATATGCATGGTTTGCATCGTTTTGAAACGGTGGGGTTAGTACGTTGGTTTATGTATGAAAACTTTGTTTTTGTCCACTCACACTCTTTCTATTTTGCTCCCCCCAGGCAGTAGTGAAGTGAACTGTTCAATCCAGCCGAGCACTCCTCTTCTCGAGCTTCGACTTGATTGTAGGACTTTATGTCCATTATTTTAAACTTTGAATTCTGTTGCTTTGAATTCGCATATTCTTAGAATTGCTCTGTTATCGTTCATTAGGGTTGAATTTGAAGGTCGGAGGCCTATGTTGTATTTTGTATGCATGCTGGCAGTTGGTGTATACTATTCTACTGTTTTTTAACAGGTTGAAATTTTGGGTAAAGTCCATTTTTTAGGGGAGACTCTGCCCAATTTTGGGCAGAAGTATCGGCCCCTTTTTCTATTTGTTTTGGGAAGAGGGTATTGGTTTAGTATGTGGGCCTGACATTGGGATGATGTCGGAACAACCAGCAGGATCTGATGCGGGTTCCTAGGGGAATTCGGGTCGGGTCCCGTCAGGTCCACAATTATCGATTTCTTGTAATGTGAATCCAAATCCTTGTAAAAGAATGATTTACAACAATATGGATTGGGTGACCCTTAACGTTGTAATCCAGGTGCAGAACCTTGTAAACTGCTACCAAAAACTTGTAAGTTACAAGTTTAGTGATTCTCTTTACGACGTTAAGGTACCCTCGGTCCTTAATCTTGTAAACCGTTGTTTACTAGAATAAGGACCCAATCTACATCCCTAAGGTCCACCATTACCAATTCCTTATAATATGGATCCATATCCTTGTTAACATATGATTTACAACATTATGGATTGGGTGAACCCTAACGTTGTAATCTAAGTGCAAAACCTTGTGAATTGCTACCCAAAACTCTTGTAAGTTACGAGTTTAGTGATTCTCTTTTCGACGCTCTGGTACCCTCTATCCTTAATCTTGTAAATCCTTATTTTAACAAGAATAAGAATTAATTTTACTTGTTCAAGGTCCAACTACCTTAATATTACACACCTTACATTTTTAGGATTCAATTTTTCAAAAGAGAACACTTATAAAGAGAACCCTTATATAGACAAGGAATATAAAATTGACATCGTATTAAATTTAAAAATAAAAATAAAATTATCTTCAACAAAAAAAATCCATTTGTAATAGAAATAATAATAATAATAATAATAATAATAAAGGCTTCCTCTAGGCTATGTTATGATGCTAATTTCAAAAAAATGCTCTCATGTGTATTAACATTAGATTAATTTTCTTTCCTACCTAGTCTGTCATTGGGCTACCATGGATTATTCTAGTTAAGAAAACATATTTACTTATAGCATTAAAAGAAATATTTCTTCAAAACAACACAACTTCCCTCAAAGGATTGGTGCTTTTGATGTTATATTGGTGTCTTTGGTTGTATTGTTGAATTTTATCTAATGAAGTTTCTCTTTGATTAAAAATACAAATAAACCCACAATCCTACAAAGATAAGAATTTGATTTTCTTTACTTTTTGTTTTTAAAATTTTTAAGAAAGGTACTTAAGTTTTTCGGAAAGCCACATAAATCTCAATTTGTCATAAGAATATGAAAATTATTATATTTTGTTTTTCCTAAAGTGTAAAAGCTACATAAATTCGTTGGGAAATCAAAAGACATAAAGAGAATTCGACATTACCATGGAATGGAAATTAATTACTCTTTTAGTTTTTTTTATTTAGGGACAAACAAAACAATTATTTATACATGAAAAATTTGTAGTTAATAAAGTTTTATTATTTTTTTGTTACAAGTTAACAAAAAGAAATTCAATTTGGCTAATTGAAAAAAGCTACCCACAAATGTTGTGAAATAGTTGAATGAATCATGAACACCAAGCTCAGCCCCATACTTGCAAGTTTTGTGAAATAAATGAATTAATTGAAATAATTGATGGAATTGAATGAATTGTAACAAATTGAATTTTGCAATACAATTGCATTTTGGAGTGAGTTTTGGGGTTGGATCTGATTTAGATTAATTTAAAATATTGTTTTGACAGTTGAATTTAAATTTCAGCCGTTTGATCTTTTTTGTTACCGTTAAAATATCTTGGATTTGTGTTAAATATTGCCAATTGCCAAACAAAGAGACTACAACTGCATGACCCTTGTGCAATTGCATTTGGGTTCAATATTAACTAAAGGTGGAAACTTGACAACTTATGTAATTGGTAATCAATTTTTAAAAAAAGCTGGGCGCATCAGTGCACCTGGTGCACTATAGACGTTGACGTATGAGATCCTAATCATCTAAACAAATACTGTACTTGTTTTTTTTAGGGGTACTGCTATATTTTCATTTGTATACCAATCCTTGTGGTTTGTCCATGCTTGCATTGTCTTGTAGTTGTGGTTACGAGTTTTGTTAACTTATACTTGTGGAGCTGAGTGAGTGGAAGAACAAGAGAGCAGCATGTTTCCGCCAAATCTGGGATGTGAGTAACATTATACGCGAATGGCCACGACATTAACCGCACATTGTACCTGAGCAGCCACGACAAGTATGGCCACAACGATGATCAGGATTACCAGGACTCTTGTACAGGTTACAAGTATAAATAGATATAGGCTAATAGAGTCATCTTTTGCGTTTTGCTTTCCTTTGCATTCTTTGTTATGAAAGAAGGTTGCCCAGCTTTTTGTTAACTTTTGGCACATTAGTTATTTTTCAAGGGTATCATCCCCTCTTGACACCAAGAGGTGCACTTCCCCAAGTTTGAATTGAACAACCAAATCCATGGAATGTTTTTTTCTCGTAGGAAACTAAACCAGTAAATTTCTTTGGTCTCCGGCTAGAGTTCGTGTTTTGAAACTGAAAATTTTATAAGAAAAAAGTTAGTTGATAATATTCTATATAATTCTATAGTTTTTTTATAAATTATTTTAATAAAAAATTGTGACTTTCCAGTTTGTAACTTAAATGGAAATAAATAAATAATAAATTCCAAAATCTGAATATGAAAAGTTTCATTGGCCTAGCATTTCCTAAATAAAAGACAGCTGCTTAATAACTTTAATAAAGTTTCGATTCAGCGCATCAGGAATTAAATTAAGTGGCAAATATTATGGTTAAATACGACCATACTTCTTGAGATACATGTGTTTAGTTTGAAATGTTTCCAATGATGTTTCCAATGATGTCTTGGCGGCTACCTGTTTGTTTGTTTGGGGGTTTTTAAACCTCGTTCCTTCTAATGGATAACATGGTGGGTATGGCTGAGGAGAAGGATGTGGAGGAAGTTGTCTGTTTTTTTAATAGGGTGTTGTCGCTAAGTAATGAAGAACAAGTGGCCTCCAAATTGAATCGGATGATACGACAATGATGAATGAGCGACTCCATCTCTGCTTGATTGGGACAGTACTTACTGATCACGGTTTCAACCGTGAGGCTTTCAAACAAACCATGTTGAGGGCGTGGGGTACGATGCGAGAGGTAGGTGTGAAGGACCTGCGAGATAATCTATTCTTATTCACGTTCACAACTATGCGTGATAAGGAGATGGTGATACGAGGGGGACCGTGGAATTTTGATAAAAACCTAGTCTTACTAGAAACCCCAGATGGTAATGTGACACCAAACAAGATGGTTCTTCAGAATGTTGATTTTTGGGTTCAAGCGCACAATCTGCCGTTAAATAGAATGACTGCTATGACAGGGCGCCAGATTGGAAATAGGTTGGGTCAATGCATCGATGTGATGGAGGGAGCAGACGTTGAATGTTTGGGTAGGTATCTGCATATTAGGGTTTGGTTGGATGTGACCAAACCTCTTCGTCGCGTAATGAAGCTGCGATTTGACAACTATTTGGAGGAAGTAATTGAGTTCAAATATGAACGACTACCTGATTTTTGTTATGCTTGTGGGAGGATCGGCCATGTAGTCAAGGAATGCAAAGTTGTGAGTGCCGCAGAGAATGAAGCAAAAGATAAGCCTTATGGCTCATGGTTACATTCGAAGTTTGAGGTGGGGAGGGGGAGAACTAATAGTCCAAGGAAGCAGGAGGAAGGGAGGAACAGCAGACACTTTTTTGGGAATAAACAAGGAGATTGTACAGGAGTGGATGGAGATATGGAGTTTAAAGGTGGGCAACATGGGATTTATTTTAAGCATAAGGCACGTGGTACTGGTGGTTCAGCTAAAATTGAGGATGATTTAGTTGAAAATGAATCTTGGGAAAATAAATTGAAGCCTAAAAGGGGGGTCGTGAAGGGGGGAGTGACTTCACAGTCAGTGAAGGGGAATTCATTGGCGGAGAAACTTGCGGAGGCTGCACAGCGCCGGACATCGGAAGAAGAGGAAGCTCAACGAGCGCTGCGCAAGGCAACCTGGGAGGTAGCACAAGTTGTCGTTGCGGAGATGCCAAATAACAAACCTAACATGGTGAGGGATCCAAAAAATAGAAGAGGGGATGACATGCAAAGTAAGGGCGATGAAGCTGTGTTGACAAAACAGCAAAACACTCAAAAAGGTGATATTGGGTCCCTTTCGAAAGACAATGTTAAGACGGTGGCAGGTTGTTTTCATAAGATATTGAGCAACTTAAAAAATAATAAGGATAATGTTGTACCAGGCAAAGCCCAACCTGATGCAAAGAAGGAAATGATCTTTGTACCTGAGAAGGTGGAATCCGCAGATATGACAACTAAAGAGGAGCAATCTGCGCTTATGCAAATTGACAATGTTAATATCTCTGAAACAATGGGAAAGGATTTGGTTACAGCAGATGGAGGGCGATGGAAGTGCAAGGCACGTCTGGTGAAACATATTGGAGAAAATACAGGTATTGGGCATGATAACAATGTGGGAATTGAGAGGGGGGTAAAAGAAAATTGAAGGAAATGATATTACCGATACCTTTGAAACCAAAAAAGTGAAGATAGAAAATGAGGTTCAACTTGCTGAGCTAAAACACGTGGTGGGACCAGCGGGACTGGCCCACCACAAACAATGAGTTTTTTAAGTTGGAATGTCCAGGGGCTTGGGAACCCCATGACAGTTCAGGCACTACGACGGTTGATCGTCGCACAAGGACCCACGATTATATTCTTGAGTGAAACCAGGTGCAATCGTCAATTTTTTTCTTCTTTGTCAATTCAATTAGGTTTTGATAATTTTTTTGTAGTTGATGCCCTTTGCAGGTCTGGATGTCTGTGTCTTTTATGGAAATCTAAATGCCATGTGTCCATTCGATCTGCATCTCTTCACCATATTGATGGGGAGGTAGGGGGTATTGGTGACCCCGAACATTGGCATTTTACTGGTTTCTATGGCTACCCATCTACTGAAGAAAGATAAAAGTCTTGGCAATTACTCAGAAGTTTGGCTGCTGAATCCAGAATCCCTTGGGTTTGTTTTGGGGATTTCAACGAGTTACTCCATAGTAAAGAAAAGGAAGGGGGGGCACCAAAATCAATTAGGCAAATGGTAGCCTTCCGTCAAGCCATCTCTGATTGTGCCTTAAAGGATTTGGGTTTTGTAGGGGCTGAATTTACTTGGTTCAGCACCAGAGTTGGAGGCATCAAAGAGAGGCTCGATCGAGCTCTTGCTAATTTCGAATGGCAATTGTTATCCCCCACGTCGCGTGTGGTGCACCTGGACCCAAGTCGCTCTGATCATCTGCCATTCCTCATCTCTCTAAATTGTTAGAAAAATCAAATCAGGAAACTTTCACCCAGGTTCCGATTCGAACAAATGTGGACCAGTTATGATGAATGTGAAAGTGTAATTACTGATGCACGGGCCACTGTTGTTGCTGGGACACCTATGTTTCAGGTCGTTGAGAAGATCAAGACTACGCAACTCCGTCTTTTACAATGGCATCGTTCTTTTTTTAAAGCTACACAGAGGGATATTCAAAGTACCCGTGATAAATTGGGGATTCTTTGGCAGCAAAAGTGTACGAATCAGACTATCGCATCTTTCAAGGCCTTATCAACTCAGTTAGATGAGTTATTGGCAAGAGATGAGGCTTTCTGGCACCAAAGAGCAAAGATTTCATGGCTTCAGGACGGGGATAGAAATACCAGATTCTTCCATCGGCGCCAACACACGAGGCAAAGGAATAATATTCATGGTCTATACGATAGAAATGGTGTGTGACAGGAAGATGAAGAAGCAGTTCAGGAAATTGTGGTGGATTATTTCACACATCTTTTTACCTCTAATTCTATATGCAGGGAGGATATCTTACTCAATCATGTTGAACCATGCGTGACATCCATGAATGTCTCGCTTCTTACCGACTTTACAGAGCGGGAGGTAAAGAGCGTTGTTTTTCGATGTATCCAACCAAGGCACCTGGGCCGGATGGAATGCCACCTGTCTTTTTCAGAAATATTGGCACATTGTGGGCAATGATGTTTCTCGAGCCATTATTAATTTTTTATCTTCGTGACGCCTACTTCACAAGATCAACTTCACACATGTGGTGCTTATTCCTAAAGTTAAAAGCCCCCAGGATATGACCCAACCACGCTCATCACCTCAGAATGTATTATTTAAAATTGCTTCCAAGGTATTGGCTAATCGATTGAAACTTATTCTTCCTTCTCTCGATCTCACCTAGCCAAAGTGCTTTTGTTTCAAAGCCGCCTTATTTATGATAATTCCATTTTGGCTGCTGAAATCATTCCTGTCACGAGTCGACGACGGGTAAGAAAGGTTTCTTGGCACTGAACTTGACATGAGTAAGGCCTATGACAGAATCGAATGGGCTTTCCTGGAACAAATGATGAGGAAAATGGGATTTGCAGATTAGTGGATTAGTCTCATCATGACTCAGTGTCACCACCGCATTACTTACTCCTTTCTCGGTTAATGGCTCACCTGTGGTTATCTTACTCCGTCTAGAGGCTCTTCAGTGCAGGAGACCCTTTGTCACCCTATTTGTTTATTTTATGTGCACAAGGCTTCTCTAGTTTTCTTACACATGCGAAAGGAAGGCCGTTTAAAAGGGATCTCCATTTGTAGGAGTGCTCATTCAATCAATCACCTCCTCTTTGCCGATGATTGCTACCTGTTTGCCCATGCAAATTTGGGACATTATTGGGACAATCAAGGAAGCCCTTGCTTGGTATGAATGGGCCTCGGGTCAAAAAGTCAATTTCTAGAAGAGTGCAATTTATTTTAGTAAGAATGTTAAGCGCCATGACCAACTGGCTCTAGCACAATCTCTCGGTGTCTCTTATGTTGATCACTATGATAAGTATCTTGGACTTCTAATGGTCGTCGGTAGAAACAAAGGTTTATCCTTAGCACATATCAAGGAATGATTGAGCAAAAAATTAAATAGCTGGAAAGGAAAACTATTAAGCGGGGCCGGGAAAGAAATTTTATCAAGACGGTGGCACAGCTCTCCTTTGTACACTATGAGTTGTTATTTATTGCCTAAATATTTTTGCGATGATCTTAACCATTTAATTGCAAATTTCTGTGGAACGGAAATGGAGGTGAAAGGAAAATACCTTGGCTTGCCTAGGATAAGCTTTGTGACCCCAAAGATAATGGTGGTCAGGTCGTGATCTTTATGCATTCAACCTTGCTATGTTAGCTAAGCAAGGGTGGCGGCTCATACAATATCCGGAGTCACAAATTTCGAGAGTTCTACAAGCTAAGTACTTTCCCTGACGGGCCTTTTCTTGATGTCCCAAAGATTTCAGATCTTCTTCTTATGTTTGGAAAAGTATTTGTGCAACGCAGGGGAATTATTTTGCAGTGGTTCTAGATGGCAGGTGGAGCAACAACTGATATTTGGAATGACCCATGGCTGCCACGCCCTTCTACTTTTCGAATTGTCTCACCAAAACCAAGTGATTGTGTTGTTACGAAGGTGAATGAGCTAATACTTGATGATCCCCGCCGCTGGAATATCAGTCTTCTTTCCACTCTTCTCTACCCTCCCCGATGTGGATATGATCAACTCTCCCCCGAGCCTTCATAACAGGGACGATGCTCTAATTTGGCATTTTGATAAGAAAGGCCAGTTTCGTCAAAAGTGCCTACAAGGTAGCCCGTACGCTTCTTGGTCCTAAGTTAGTGGCTTCTTCATCAAATGGTCATGGCTTTGTTCAAGGGTGGGTTGCTCTTTGGAAGGCTAAGGTTCCCGGGTAAGATCAAATTTTTTGGTATGTGTGCACAGGTATTTTACCAACCAAAGACAATTTGTGGAAGCGTAGTACAAGTTGGATACAAGCTGTGATTTATGTGGTACGAGGTGGAGTCCATTTTGCATATTTTATGGTACTGTCTCTCTTGCTAGAGGGGTATGGGCTTGTTCTTTAATTGGCGAGTCTGGGGTCTCTTGTCAACACCATCATGTGCATGATTGGGTCCTCTCATGTCTTGAACAATTATCACGTGCAAATTTTGACCGCTTCTTAGCCATCGTTGGGCAATAATGGCGGTAATTGGAACAACCAAGCACCCAAACCAGTCGATTAGTTCTAGTGTCAGTCTTTAGCACGTGCTACAGATTTTGCTCGTGTTCATCACCGGGTGTCGCTCTCGGCTGGGGTTGTTCAGAGCCTCGACTTGGACAAGACTAGCTGGCAGCTGAAAATCAATGTTGATGGTTCATGGACAGCGTGTAACTCCGATGGAGGTGTGGGAATCGCGGGTGCGTGATTGTCGGGTAACTTTCTAGCTAGAAGAGCGATACATGTGGACAATGTTTTCTCCGCTACGCAGTCGAAGCAATGGCAGCTCGTGAATGATCAATTTTGGCGTATGGAAGGATTTTTACAAATGTAATTTTTGAGAGTGATTCTCTCCAGATTGTGTCGGCGATCCAAGTTCTTTCTATTGATAGGTCCCCTATGGGCCCCGTGGTGGAAGACACTAAGGCGTTGCTAACTCAAGTCACGGGGATGGTTTTACCCATATCCGCCGTGTTGCAAATGGAGCGGCTCATCGTCCGCGAGTTATGCTTCCCACATTGGAACTACTACTACTTGGTTTGAAGAACCGCTTGAATCTTCTAGTTGATGTTCTATATGAGGAGTGTAACTTGTAGTTTTTCCTGACATGATCCCGTAGGACCGGGGGGACTCTATCGGAGGCAAGGTTCCTTCTCCCGCTATGCGTTGAGGAGGTAGGCTACTTTAGTAGACCGACGACCACTACGCTTCGCTTGGTGTAGAGTACTCACCTAATCCTCCAGGACATAGTCCGTTTTTTTGTACTTGTTACTCATCTTCCTCAATAATAAAACACTATCGCCCTTGTGTTCAAAATATATATTTGTTGTCCACTTATTGCACACATATCACTTTTGCTGAAATTTTGCTCTCAGCTATCTCTTCACTCTGTCTCTCTCTACAACAACAAGACCAAACCTTTAACCCTTGCATCTCACTTAAGCTCTCTCTTTCTCTTTCTCCATAGCTCAACAAAGAAGACCCACATCACAAATTCTCCAATTTTATGAACCCATTGAAGAAAAACCTGAAGAAATTATCGAAATGGGTTCGGATTCGTTGCCCATGAAACCCACACCCTTCCAAACCCAGCTACGGCTCTGCTCTCTTTCAACACAGACTCATCCACCTCTTCTCCTTCTACCTCATCCTCTTCTCACAAACCCAGCACCACCATGATCTTCATCTCTCTCTTGCTCATCACCTGCATAGCTCTCTCCTCTGCCATTGCTTTTGCTTTCCTCTTCTTCTTCTCGAACCCATCAAAGGCCACAACCACGACCACACACAACTCCACATCAAGGTCTTGAAGCACTTGAGCGTCCACTTAAAAGGGTAACTAATATTGCTCTTACTTTCATACTATTTCTGGGCTTTTTTGTATTTATTTTTGTTAGGGAAATTAAATTGATAGAGCTTTTTGGTTTTTGTAATAATATGGGAATGGTTTCTTTCTGATTTTAATTTATCAAAAGGTGGCGGCCAAAGACTCAATGAATGTAGGAGATCGAATACACCTTCCTATTTATGTGCAAGAGTTCCAAAAGAGCTTGAGAACACCTCAAGTATGTGCAATCCAAATATCTCCTTTTTACTTTTTATTTGGGTTGTGAGTATTGGTAGGCTTACAAATTATAAGTTCCTTGAGTATGAGAAGTCTGATACTATTTTTTAGTAAAGGGTTCCGTGTTAGCAGTAATCACCAACATCAATATTGACTTCCACATGTAGAGAAAAACCTAGAAAGATAAATATCCTCATAGCTTGTTATGTCCTCCTTACTAACTGAAGAACCATGGGCTGCTAAATTTGTAATGGCAAGGATATTTGTTGAATGGCCTTAAATTAGGACTAGAGATAAATAAATGGCACATCTGCAGTTACTTAGGCTTATAAAAGGAGATTGATACTTCCAAATTAGTTCCAAGCTATACCCATAAGAAAATAGTATTCCAAACAATTGAAGGGTGATGCTTCACCCTACTTTTGTGTTTTTTTAAGCATTGAAAATGGGAGCCATTTGGGTCCGATATAATTGTAAAACATGGAAACAACAGCAGAAAATAGTCTGTTTTGGAGTCTTGTGAGATATGAGTCCCACCAACCTTGTTTTAGATGGGAGTGAACTCCGCTGCCAGAAGCATATGCAAAGGAGCTATCTGAAAACGTCAACTGAATATCTCCTGGGGTTCCTTGTCAAGCTTAATCCAATCTTTCTAGCTAATACATTTATGTACAAGTTTCCTTAAGGCTCTGAAAGACCTTTGCTTTCGCTCACTCTTACAACCTTTTTATAGAAGGGGTCAAGAGATGACATATTTGATGTCATGTCTGTGGCTTGTTGCCTCTGCCTTAAATCTGGTTCTGTAGCTATCTTGCTCATCTAAACTTGAATAAATCCCTTATATTTCCTATTGTTGATTTGCTATTGCAATTGTATTGTGGTTTTATTGTGGTTGTATTGTAGTGGTATTATTGTTGTAATGCTATGGTATTGTTGTTATATTATTGTGTTATTGGTGTTATATTGCTGTGTTATTGGTGTTATATTATTGTGTTATTGGTGTTATATTGGTGTGAAATTGTTGCTCCATTCTCTTCATTTCTTTGTTTTAAAATATTTCTGTGCTATATTGGTGTGTTATTGGTGTTATATTATTGTGTTATTGGTGTCACTATTGGTTGGTGTAATTTGAGGAAAGTGTTTGATCCGAATATGTTTTTCTTCTTGTTTTGCATGTGGGTAGTTTAATTAAGTGGTTGGATTCTAGTTTTTACTCTGGAATCATTAGATTAGCATGTTGGCTACCTGTAATCAGTTATTTTTTTCACTTATATCTATTATAAATTGTCTTACTTTTATGCCTTTTGGTTTCTATTTATACATATGGCTGGAACTTTTGGTTTTGGCCATGACTGGTTATTGAGGAGCTTTTGGCCATGACTGGCTAGGTGAAGGAGCTTTTGAGGAATTATTGTAACAATCATTTCAGAAATTGAGGTCTCTTGTGGCTTTTGGAAGATTATTATCTCTGCATATTATGAGATTTGATAGATTGTTCTTTAAAGAAATATTCATTATTGAATAAATTCTCTGTAGATATGTCATCATTATGCAAAATCTGACTGAGAGGCATAGGCCCCTTGTGGGTTTGAAATGCTGGGATTATTGTGTTATTTGGAAATTGAGTGAAGACCAAAGGTTAAGAGGAACTTTTTAATTAACAGTTACTAATTCATGTTTCTTTTTGTGCCACTTAATTAACAATGAGCTCAAGTTCCCATTTTTCCTAGCTAGTTCCAAAAGAAAGTCCTCTTCTGAACATATAATTAAATGTAACTGTATACTTCTACTTACATTTTGCAGGAAATAGATGGGACCATAGTTCTGTTTTCTTGAATCAAATTCTCTGTTTACATTTTTCAAATACTTTGTGTTTCAGTAGATTTGAAATCCAGTGGAGAAGAACCAAAGAATGGTTTGTGTTTCCATACTGCAGGCAATTGCTATGTATCATACTAGAAAACAGAAACAATTAACACACTCTCCATGCATTATGTATGGCTTATGAGGTTTCCAAGTAAATGCTTACATAAGGGATTGGATATATACCCTAACTTTAAGACTTTGAATAGTGCATATACACTTCGTGACGTTTTGAGTATCATATTTATCAACAGTTCTCTATGATAAATGTGAGATAAAGATAAATATAAATAAATGTGAGATAAAGATAAATATAAATTAATGTGAATATGAATCAATAATAATGACGCACTAGACAATCAACAAACATGCAATAGACAAGCAATAAATAGACAATAACCAAACGATACAATGTCAATAAATATACAATAAACAAGCAATAGATAGGCAATAAAAGAAAGCAATAAACATGCACTACATACATCGAATGTGTATGTAATGAGTTTTCCTATAAAAAAAAGGATGTGACTTCCTCAAAAATTAACTTGACGTCCAAGAGTTTTCAGCTATCAAAGTATGAGTCCACTTTTTAGTTTCTATGTCAATGACATTATGTTACTGCAGTTTCGTTTTTTATTGTTATGCATTTTGGTTTGAATTGTTGAGGACGTTAAACGATATGAATTCAATTTTGTTTTGTTGGAGGTACTTGGATATTTGAATGGTTATTTCCCCATAATTACTTTTAAGATAACAAAAATTCTAACATTCAGGTTGTACAACTTTACAAATGCAAGAAACAGTAATAAAGAGACAATATAGGCATACTAAACAGTCAATAAACGTACAATAAACAGGCAATACAGCGTTACAAACCAACAATAAACAAACAATACGCTCAGTTGAGAGTACCAATACAAACCAACATGTGTATTGCCTCTTTCTTGTGCTATATTGGCTCTATATAGCACTTATATTGCCTTTGTATTGCTCATATATTGGCTATGTATATCGCTTATACTGCCTTTTTATAAATAAAAATTATTGCTGTCTTATAACCTTTTTTTTTTACTTGAAGTTGAACTATCAAGTTGATTTCATCTTCTTCTCCAAACATGTTGTAAAGCAAGCAGAAGGTGTCATTAATCTAGAGAATGAGAGCCAGCCAAAAACCAACCTTCTTGTAACTAGGTCTAAAAAGCCTCTAAGCCAAGCACAAACACGTGAAAGAAGAAGATGGGTCTTTGGACACAAAAAAAGAAGATGCGTACTTGAGAATTAGGGCTGGAAATCATTAGAAACATACAATTTAAACTCATTAATTGTCAAAAGTTTGTCAAAAAGTTGACGGATTACATATTTCAACTCATTTCAGCTTAGATTTTGAAGATTTCTGAAGAAGCTTTGCAATGGCCCTAGCAGGTGCTCTAACAACCTTCGTCACATCATACTTTACAATGAAAAAGTTGAGATTACAGCAATGAGCATAGTTGGGTAGACAAACACAACTTTTGTAGGATCTGTGTCCACAGGCTTTCCGAGGATCCCTTCTTTGATGAGGCCTCAAAGCACTAGAATTGTTCCAAACATGCTCATCCTCCCTCGTTTTAGAAGACCAACAAGGGCTCCAACCATAACAAAGTAGCTTCCCGATAGAAACTAGTGAATTAATCAAAGAAACAAAGATGAGATTACTGCTTCATTTTGTTAGAAGTGAAAGCCTAATGGCTCGATAGTATTGATATTTAACTCTATGACAACTCTAATGCTTCATTTTCCTTAATATATATTTCCACAAAACACAACAACTAATAGATGTATAACACGAATATTAAACCTGAGCTCATTCAGAAGAAAAATACCAACTGCATCTAACTTCAGAAGCTACCCCAAAAAACTGCGCTCCCCACCCACATAACACTCAACCACACCCACACCCACACCAATGTCCCACCAACATCTCTTTCTCCCATCCCATGCTGCCCTACTTTTTAATTTTCCAGCAGTTTCAATTAAAGCTACCTCCACTTCAAAACAAAAACTTTCACAAAAATCTGAGAAACTCATAATCAAAACAGAAACCCTAGTGGGAATTATGATCACAAATTCAATAACACAAAGTGATCACATACCAATTATATGCAAAGTGATCATGTGTAGAAAACTATTGCAGTCGATACAAAGCTTTCATTTTATGAACATTCAAGCAGATAAACCCATCTAAATATACAACATAAATTAACTCTCAACTATAGAAATAACGAAACCCAACTCTTATACACATCAAAACTGTCGATTCCAACAAACAAAAAAACATATAAACCAGTTCATAATTCATAAATGAAATGTGAACATGGAAAAGAAAACAAAAATAAAAGAATCGAAGCAAAAAATAATAGAACTTCTTGTTTTAGAATAGAGCAGAGAATAATTCAACAAAAGGGAGCAAAAAAAGGCACTTTCATGTTATTTAGCACAATTTGGCCCCAAACTGGGTTTTTCCAAGAAGAATGTTTGGGAACAAAGCTTGAAACCAAAGTATGGTATGCATCATTTACTTGGTTTTGGAGGTTGGCGAAGGTGGAGTCGAGTTGGGTTTTGAGGGAAGAAGGGTTGGGGTTGAAGACAGGAAAGTGAGAGAGGTGGTGGAGGAAAAAACCCTAAACAAAGAAAGGGTTGGGTTGGGATCGGTGTGGGTTTCATGGGCAACGAATTCAAACCCATTTCGATAATTTCTTCTGGTTTTTCTTCAATGGGTTTAGAGAATTGGAGAATTTGTGATGTGGGTCTTGCTGTTGAGCTATGGAGAAAGAGAGAGCTTAAGTGAGATGCAAGGGTTAAAGGTTTGATCTTGTTGTTGCAGAGAGAGACAGAGCTAAGAGAGAGCTGAGAGTAAAATTTCAGCAAAAGTGATATGTGTGCAATAAGTGAATAATAAATATATATTTATAGGTAATAATTACAAAATTTTTGGGGAAGGATGGTATTTTCAGTTAAAATTATAAAAAGGGTGGCATTTAGAGCTATTTTCTATATATAAAAAAATTAGTCCTCTGCTTCATGGTCAAAATTAGTCAAAATAAATTCAGAAGACACGTGGCTGAAATCTGTAGACTCTCAATTTCCAAGACCTTCCGTTTCCCTGGTCTCTTCCTTCTCTAACGAGTCTCCACTCAACTTCTTTTTCCCTTTCTTGTCTGACGCTTTCGCTCTAAAAAAAAGTATTTTTAAATAATCATCACTCTAACTAAGGTGTAGTAAAAAACTAACTATAGCTATGATTATGTACAAAAATATTTTAAAAAAGTATTTTTAAATAATCATCACTCTAACTAAGGTGTTAAGGAATGAGAATGATTGTGAGATTCTTGAACAAAAATATTTCCCGAGAAAGACCAATCTACGCAGACCAGTCATGGATGATCGTACGGACCTCGACACCATTCTCTCCGAGCAACGCAGAGACCTTATGGCGGCCAAAACCCTAGACTCCGACATCGACATGGCCTTCAACCTCCAAATGCAGGAGGCCATGGCCGCCTCTCTCGCTCTCAATCCCTCGTCGGCCTCGAGTTCGAGTTCGCGCAACTCTCCGCCTCCTTCGTCGCCCCACGACGTCTTGAACGACGACATTTCAGACCTCGCCGCCACGCTCATGCTCGAGGACATCGAGCGATTCGCGCAGGAGTGGGAGGACCACGAGCGCACCGTTTCGGAGATGATGAAGACGAAGGAAGATCTCAACCGTCGAATTCACGATCAAAAGTTCGCCGCCGACCTCCGAGACGTGCCCGAGGACTACTGGGCCAAGCACGGCGAGTATTACGAGCGTCCGTACTGTACGGACGCATCGTCATCGTCATCGTCGACTAAAGCTGCGGAAGTGGAGACCGAGGATTTGAGGTTGTATTGCAAGGGTTTGGTGAGCGAGGAGAGGGTTAGGGATATGAAGGTGGTGGTGGCTGGGGCTGGTGTCGCGATTTGTGACCCCAGAGACAATCTGATATTCGAGGCGAGGAGGAATCTGGAAGCGGTGGTTGATGGTGTGGTGCTGAGCAATGAGGCTGTGGAGCTTGAGGCCATTATAGAAGGGCTTGACAAAGCTCTCACCTTGGACTTGAAATCTGTGACCTTTTACTGTGATGACTACATGCTTTACCAATATGTGAGTTTTAGCATTAAAAAATCGCTTTTTATCTGTCTTCTTCTTTTATTCTCAAATTCACTTTTGAATTTTGTTTGGAATTATTGGGTGGGAGTTTGTGTTTATGTTAATGGTAGTAGAGTTGACTGTTGACTGATGTGGATTGTTTTTGTTGCATTGCAAATTTGAAATCTTTGGTTGTATGAACTATTGGGTATCTTCTGAAACAGAGGAAAAGGAAAAGATTGTGAATTTGACCATTTTGGAAGTGGGATAGAAATTTTGGGGCTTACTATGTGTGGGTTTGTTTGGGAGAACATTATCGGAGATTGAGCAGGACGATTTTGGGCAACTATGAGAAGTGTGAAAGCCAATTACTAAACATCAATATGAGTGATTTGCTGTATTGTTTTTTGGTTCAGTGTTTGGGTTGGGTTAATTGGTTGAAGTGCAATCTAACAAGTGTATGTCATTTCATTTGTGACAGTGTTTTGGAGTGTGTTAATGTAGTTTTGTGCAGAAGCTGCAAGGAATATTCCCAAACAACTTGGTATTTGGGAGAATTAACAGTTATCTTGTTAGACCTATCCTTCTGTCAGTCTGTTGTGTTAAACATTTGCTGAGCTTGCTGCATTTGTGTGACAAAGCCAATTACTAGTATTAATGTGTTAGAGTCCCAAAATTTGGGTTCAGCAATGATTCGGTCATGCAGTTATACTGTTTTGTTGCTGTTAGAAATTTGTTAATTATTTTTTGGTGATGTGTTCTGTCAAACTTGGTTGGTTGTATTAAAGGATAATTATGTACTTTGTTCTGTCAAACTCAGTAGCAAATAACAGACGTTTGTTAATTGTTATTGTTGCTGTTAGAAATTTGTTAATTATTTTTTGGTAATGTGTTCTGTCAAACTTGGTTGGTTGTATTAAAGGATAATTATGTATTTGGTTGGTTGTATCCAGAAAACCCAAGTTCTGTTATTTTTCATTTATTTTCCACGTTATTGTCTTTACAAGTTTACTGCTTTCATCATTATTGATGTTTATAAAATAAAACATGGGGGGGCATAACAGAAAATTCCATTTGGTGCCACTTATGTAGATGATTGACATCTTATAAATACAGATCACAAACAGAGTGCGTCCTGGAAACAGCAAGGTTGCAACATTAGTCAATCAAGTGGCTCTTCTACAAAGAAAATTTGAATATTGCAGCCCTTCTCTTGTAGCACGTACTGACATTAAGTTTGCACTTAAAGTTGCAAGAGAGGCTATAGTATCTCAGATCACCTGGCGTGCAGAAACTAGCAATGGAAAGAGTTTGAAGGAGACTTGTGTAATTTGCTTTGAAGAAACTGATGTTGCGGAAATGTTTTCAATCGATGGTTGTCTACACAGGTATTGCTGTTCTTGTATGAAGCAGCATGTGGAAGTAAAGTTTCTTAATGGGATGGGGGCAGAGTGCCCTCATGAAGGCTGTAAAAATGAGGTGAATATTGATAGTTGTGCACAATTCTTGGCACCTAAACTAGTTGAGGCCATAAGCCAAAGAATCAAGGAATCTTCTATTCCGGTTACAGACAAAGTGTATTGCCCAAATCCCAGGTGTTCTGCATTAATGTCTAAAAAGGAGGTCTTAGAATATACTAAAACTACTTTTGTCCATGCTGAGCAAACTGGAGCCAGGAGATGCATGAAATGTTATTACTATTTTTGTATCAATTGCAAGGTCCCTTGGCACTTCAATATGACCTGCTATGATTATAAAAGATCACATCCCTATCCCCACCCAGAAGACCAATTGCTCAACTCGCTGGCTACAGAGAAACTCTGGCGTCAGTGCGTAAAGTGCAACCATATGGTTGAACTCGCCGAAGGTTGTTACCACATAACTTGCAGGTATTGCTCCCCACCCCTCCCTCCTATTGACTTGTCTTTTGGTCATTGTTCTGTTGTTTTTGTCATCTTTAGATCAAATTAGCAATTTTTTGAGAGAGGGATGAAACAAGCAAAAGATGAATCAAAATCGCTAGTGAACTCAAGATGATCAAATTGGTATCTAGTTGACTACAAGAGTGGCTAAGTATAGTGTTGGGTCTCAAGTTCCTTTGAGTTTTTATGATTGAAAACCACATTGCCAATGGGCCATCAAACCACCAAAAGAGCCAATCTCTGCATGCTGATATAATTGGCGTTCTCTTTTATGCTTTTGTTAGCAAACATTGGATGAGATCCTAATCATTATTCATGGTAGGGCCTTACACTGCCCCCTCAGATGGTTATGGTATTGGTGTATTGACTTTACTAGTTGCAGACCTCCTTTTCTATTCTTTTACCCACAAAAAGAACAAGTTTTAATTGTTTTTTCTGGGTGCTGCTGTTTTCTCTTGTATACCAATCCTTGTGGTTTGTCTATATGCTTGCATTGTCTTTGCAGATGTGGTTATGAGTTTTGTTATACTTGTGGAGCTGAGTGGAAGAACAAGAAAGCAACATGTTCCTGCCGACTCTGGGATGTGCGTAACATTATACGTCAACAACCACGACAAGCACATCCCATTATACGCGAACAGCCATGACAATGCTCGGGATTACCAAGACTTTTGTTAGACTACAGCTAAAGAGATTTAGGCTAATTTTGGGGTTTATCCCCCCTATCTCATTTTTTTTTAAAAAAAGAAAAAAAAGAGAGAGATTTAGGCTAATAGAGTGATCTTTTGCGTTTTGATTTCCTTTGGTTTCTTTGTTATGAAAAAAAGGTGAAGGGTGTCACAATGTCGGATGCTAAGCTAAAATATTGCCCAGCTTATTGTCAACTTTTGGCACATCAGTTTTGGATTCCTCGTATATTTTTGAAGGGTATCCCCCTTGACACCATGAGGTACGCTTCGAAGTTTGTATTGAACAACCAAATCGTTGGAATTCTCGTCTTTTTTTTTTCTCGTAGGAAAGTCGTTGTCTATGAACCAACAAATTTATAGTAAAGAGTACGCTTTTTTCGAAGAAATATAATAAAATCCAAAGACTTGAGAGATTTTCGAATTTCAGTAATATTTCATAACGTAGATGCAATACGTAAATTACCAAATTATACTTTTGCAAATCTAAAAATGCAGGCAGGAAAGAAGTTACCATTGCTATAAGGTCCCAGCGAAAATATATACTTTTCCACAGCAAAGGATTTGAGCATGACAATAAGAAAAGAACAGGTAACTAAATGCTAATAGGTATATGTCATGTCGCCTATTACATTCACCAATTTCGGAGTACCATGCAACACTTAAAATGGGAAAGTCCCACATCGGAAACTTGATAAATTAAAATACAATATATAATGAATAGTTTCACTACTAATATAACCGAGGCCTTTTGAGATAAAACTCTACACCTACTGAGCTTTGTAGGTGATTAAGTTGGGGACAATATCGGTGTTGCTAGTGGTAGGCCACTAAACCGTCTCTCTGAAATTTAATATGGTATTAGAGCCAGGTTGATTGACTGGGCCTGAAAAATTGAGCATTTACCCTTACTCCTTACCCAATATGTGGTGTTCACATGTTAAGCTTGAATGTTTATCCTTACCCCTTACCCAATACGTGGTGTTCATGTGTTGGGTTTGAATTGAATGTTTGACTTCGATGTGGACTTGGTTCCACGTGAGGCCCACTATGTGATGGTTTAACGTGAGCAGACATGTTGAAGAATATAAGTCCCACATCGGAAACTTGACAAAATAAAATAAAATATATAATGAATTGTTTCACTACTAATATTACCGAGGGCTTTTGAGATAAAACCCTACACCTACTAGGCTTTTTAGGTGGTTAAGTTGGGGACAATATCTGTATTGCTACTGGTGGGCCGCTAGCCACAACTGTCACGTCCCGAATTTTCAACAACAAATAACTTGTTTAAAGTTATTACAACCAAATCAAATCGGGCAAGTGAAGCTTGGAACCTCAACCAAATCAAATCGGGCAAGTGAAGCTTGGAACCTTCAACATCATTGGTACAACTTCAATAATTCATTAAAAATTCATCCGAGCTATGAAAATTACCGCATAATCATAATTTTCTCACTTCAATTTCTTGAACGTCTTTTGAAAAATCATTAAATTAAACGCAAGGGCATTTTTGTCCAAATTGAAATTAAACACTCTTAAATCCATTATTTCCACATATCAAACCAACATCATAAATTACCCACACATTTAATCAACCTTGTATGATTTTTCGGAGCATTAATAACTACAAAATCCCAATTTTGAGGTTATTACAAAAATTTCCTTCATACGATGTGAATTATATGCTCTGATAGATAAGAGGTATATGCCTCTTTCGCTGATTTGTGAAGATGGTAGTTGCCCTCAACCATCTCCTCCTGCATCAAAGCAATACAAAAGGTACCTTAGAACCAGTTATTGTACAGTCGACAAAAATTGACCAGGATGGATGTTTGATGTTTTCCAATGCCGAAGCTGAGTCGTAGCCCGTCGGTTTGGTGCACCGATTATCTGGTGTTTTTCGGCTTGGTTTCTACAAGAAACCAAGAAAGAGAACAATAGTTGCAGAAGGAGATCTCCCGTTATCCATCAAATCTCCCATTGTCTACGTGGCATTTATTAATATTTTATTACATTTAAACAACAAACAAAAGTGTGGGACCCATAAATGTCACGTAGGCAACTAACGGGAGATCTGACGAAAACCCTAACGGTAGAACCACATTGCAACAAATTGGAAAGACAAGGGTATCTAATTGCAAAAATAGGGAAGACATGGACTAATGCCTTACAAGTAGGGGTGGGCGCGGTCCGGTCCGGTTCCGTGCTCAAACCGGAACCAGAACTGGTACTATTCATCCAATCCGGTTCGGTCCGATTTAATTGAAATTTTTTTAAAAAACCAATTCCGTTCCGGTCCGGTCCGATTCCAGTCCGGTCTGGTTCCATGCTCAAATCAGAACCAGAATTGGTACTATTAATCCAATTCGGTTAGGTCCAGTTTAATTGAAATTTTTTTTAAAAACCGGTTCCGGTCCGGTTTTGAACCCTTTTTTTTTCAAAAAAAATTTTTATTTTTTATTTTTTATTTAAATACAAACTATAATAAATAAGTTATTTTATGGGTTTGAAAAATAACAAATGATCCAATTCATACAATGGGAAATATTTTGAAGTTAAACTTGTAAAAATATTAATTATAAAATGAAAAGAATAGGATTAGATTTAAAAAAATATATATAATATATAAAAAAAAACCCCAACCGGTCCGGTCGATTCGATCGGTGCGGTGGCGTAAAAAACCTGAATCGAAATCGGTCCTGGTCGGTCCGATTCTGTTCGATCCTGGTTGTTGACTTTTTTGGTCAACCGGTTTTTTTCGATTTTTCGGTGTTCGGTTTTCGGTCCGGATGCCCACCCCTACTTACAGTGCAACCACAGTACTAAGCTGTCATTAACCCTAGGGGTGGGCATCAAAACTGAAATACCGATACCGTCCCGAAACCGTGTCAAACCGTGCCAATCTCGTGCCAAACCGTTTGGTGTTGATGCTTAAACGGGATGAAGCAGTGTCATACCGTTCTTGTTTGGCACAACACGGTATCAGATTTGTGATCCCGTTTGGTGTCATACTGCATCAACAAGAACCAATTATTATTAAATAACAAAAATAAATAATAAATATTAATTTAATCCCAAATTTTCAGATTCAGTTTCTCTCTCATCTCCCACGAACGATTATTTTTAGATCTAGAAGAAGCTTTTGTTTTCCAGGTCCATGTCTCTCTCATTCCCTCCACCATCGATTGATCCATCTCAAGAATCTCTTCTTCTTCTTCTCCTCCTCTCTCTCTCTCTCTCTCTCTCTCTCTCTCTCTCTCTCTCTCTCTCTCTCTCTCTCTCTCTCTCTATGTTCTTTTCCTCTCACTCTATGTGTCGAAGTCGAACCATCTACTCATGGAGTAATCTCATTTCAGGAGCATCACGCTTCAACTGTGATGCTTTAACAAGAAGACTAGGTTTGGCTTGACAAGCTTTGATTTCTCCAAATCCTCTTCAAGTGCGGAAGACTTTCCCTTGTGCGTAAGAATCTTACGAGCTTCCATAGCTCAACTGCTTCGCCACAGTACATACTCAGAATTGTCGTCTTCTTCTTCCATGGTTTCCTATAGAACAACAAAGTTCTAAGGAATCATTGAATTGAACAAAAGCAAACCGAATCGCCAAATGCAAAACAAAGAAAGAAAACCCAATTCCCTAATACCAAAATTATTATGACATACGTGCATAAATATACACGGGAGAACTTGCGATAATAAAATTTAACAAAGAAACATTTATCCAATCAAGCCATATTTGGTAGCTATTGCAAAAGCGAAGAAAAAAATAACCCAAACTTTAGCCTATTCTAAGCGGTATCGGTTTGATACCAAACCATACCGGTCCGTTTGGGGCGGTATGGTTTGAACGTGTTGTGAAAATCTTCCATCCCGTGTCATACCGTCCCGAAACTATTATTCGGTATTGACACCGGGATGACCTCCATCCCGTGTCATCCCGCATCGTGCCCACCCCTAATTAACCCTATATTATAACACTCACATTTTTATAACTTTTTTTATTCTTCTAAAAAGATAATAACTACCATCATTGTACATGATTTAGGCAAGAATGCAACTTGCGCTAGTGGTAAAGTGCTATCATTAAGTATTGGAAGTGAAGGGTTCGAATCCCTTGGCGTATCAACACCTCTATTATTTTGCGTTTATAGTTTAGCCGGTCCGCGAGTTGAAATTTTATGAAACCATAAATTGAACCGATTTTACTGGTTTGGATCAGTCGGGTTAGCAGGTTTTCGGTTGTTTGGTGTGCCGTAATTTCCGCATCCATGTGACTCAAATGTAGAGGTGTCAAACGGGCCGTGCCGGGCCGGCCCGTCCCATTTAAATTCGTGCTTTTAACATTTTCGTGCCGTGCGGGCCGCCCATTTAATTTATCGGGCCGTGCCGTGCCGGCCCATTTAGTAAAATCATTGATCCCGGGCCGGCCCAAAGCCCATGTCCACATTGAAACGGGCCGGGCCGGGCTCGTGCCGTGCCCGTGCTCGTGCTCGTGCCATAATCGGGCCCAAGAACCAACCCATTTAATTTGAATTTTTTTCACTTGATTTTTTTTCCCACTAGATAATTCAAATTATAAACATTAAAAATATAATTAGAGGCAAGAAATGATGAACTATTTGAAAACATTAATCAATCAAACATCCAAACAATATGAAATGGCAGAGGGCAAAAGTGTCCAACTCGACAAAGTCAGTTCAACTTTTATCTTTAAACAACTTATTATCTTATATGTGAAGAAATGTCTTGCTTTGATTATAAGAGAAGCGTATATGTCATATGTACTAATTAGATATCAACTCTAATATTGTTTAATTAATTTGTAGTTGATATGTTTAATTAATTAAGGACCCAAGTAATTTCCCTAAAATGAAAGACATCAAATATATGTTTATGATTATAAAAAATAAAATAAAAACCATATAAACAATGACATTAGATGTCAAATTTTTGCATTTTGACTTTTGAGAAAGAAAAAAGTTAAGTGGGCCGTGCTTAAAAGCGGGCTTGGGCTCGTCTTGCTTGAAGCGGGCTCGTCAGCCGGCCCATGTCGTGCCATGGGCGGCCGATCCATTGGACCTCATTTTTGATCGACGGCCATGCTTTCGTCGTCTTGCGGCCGTTAATTTAATATTCGTCTTCGTCTTGCGTCACCTAATTTAAGCGAAATTTCGTGTCGTCTTGTGGCGCCGTCCCGTTTGACACCTCTACTCAAATGTAGCAAAATTGATTTAAATAGACAGAGCAAGCAACCAAGCTATGCATTCTAATAATGCCATAACATATGAGCTGAATGGCCTGTCTTATTAACATGTAGTGTGATTCGTCCAAGCTGTGAACTGTGGCTGTGGGTGTTCAATTATAAAAATAGTAGGAGTGAGGACCACCAAACCACCACCAAAATCATTGAGGCCACTACACCGCCATACTTTATGGGCCCTATTAAAATTGGCCGCAAGTCTGTTAAGTGTGTCATGTGCTACTACACTAGGGATCTTTTTTTGGTGAAGGTACACTTGGGATCTTTTCATGCTCTTCAAGCCACTATGATTCTAAGAGTATGGCAAATCTTGCTCACAGTTGTAAATACCAACCATCCACTTGGTTTTGGGATTATAGAATTAACATTTCTTTTTTGTCCCCATTGCATGAAGTGTTGCACACAATTGTTGACTTTCTAGGGAAAAATATGTTGTGAACAAAACAGCTAAATATTTGCTACTATTGATTGTGTAAATGCAATTTTATATATGTGTTTCTGTTTTTTTTTTTTTTGAAATTTACTAATAACTTTTTAATCATGTTAAGAGAAGGTTTGTCCTAAGCTTATAATAAAGAAAAGTAATTTTGCTTGTATAACTCCCCTCCACAAATATCGTCTCTGATTGAAAATAATAATAATTCATTTCTTTTTAGTCCCTGGTAACATTTGAAAATATTCAAAAGAAATAATTATATTAAAAAATAAAGACACTAGATAAGTATATTATTAATCAAATGTTTCTCATGAATGTTCATTGAGGACCTTACTGTTTAAAAAAATATACAAGTGATAGTCTAAACTATAAGGAGAATGGGGTTTCTCACTCACACACACTATCAACGTGTTTTTGGGTTTCGAACTTGAAATCACTAATTTGCAAATTAGGATCATTTTCTGCTAGACTAGACCCCGTTAATAGGAACCTCTCAATGTTTAAATCTAAGTAATGCAGGCTTCCCAATACAATTAAATTTTGTTAAGGACTTATCATTAGGAACCTCAAAAAAAGAAGTTTGTGTTTTTCTTGGTATTTTTGGAAGAAACCAAGGGATAGAGTTGACATTTTCAATGTCTTGAAATGTAAAGCTGCTGTGCTTTTATGCCTGAAAGATGTACTAAAGGCCATAATTGAAGGATGATTGAATAAGTTTCTTCTGTTATAATGTCATTCTCTGTCTTAACCTTTGATTGTTTCGACCAAAAAAATAACCTTTGATTGTTAGATTTAGATGCTGATGGATGAGTGGTACGGTTTTAATTTTTTTTTTTTCATTCTATTCAAAAGATGGGGAGGATGGCAAAGACCCACTAGTATAATGATTTGGAGTAATTGATTTCCCAAAGCAAGATCTTGGATTCGAGTCCTAGAATCTGTGTTTGTGTGTGTGAGTTTAATGTATTATCGTCATTCTCAATATAAAATATCCTTAAGAAAAGATGGGGAGGATGGAAAATAAAATCTTGACCTAAGTGTGAAGGTAAGTAAATTGCTTAAAATTATAATTTCATATTCAGTATTAGTTTAACGGTACTTATTTTATTTCTGACATTGGAAAATGTTATAAATTCAATTCCCTTCTCACCATTCATCACAAAATAAGGATGTTGTTAAATGAATCCTAAAATTAACTAAGGACATCCTATGATCTAAGTATATCATAATATTTAAATCAAAATATAAAATTAACTAAATACACCCTATTTAACTACGAAAAATACCATTAGTACATCCTAATACCCACTTCTTCTTTTTCTTTCGATTTTCAATTGATTGCAATCGCATCCTTTATTGATTAATTTGATGATCACTGAGCCCCTTGTGTTTCTAGGAAGCTTATGACAATTTATTTCGACAAATTCTAGTTTATGGAAGAATGTATCAGGCTTGATATGTGGTAAAAATAATCTCTCTGTTTTGGGTTGATATATTTTACTGATGCTTGAATATTTTCATCAAAGTTGGTAATTTTTTTCAGAAAATTTGTGTGGGCTTCTGACACTAACTAATTTGACTACTACGTGTTTTTTTTTTTTTTTTGTGATTAGGACCTTGGCAACTTGATTAGTTGATCAGTTTGATCCAGTTTAGTCACCTTAAGTAAATATTGATTGTAACTAATCCCCAAGAGTTGACCGGTTTCTTCATCATAGAGGGAAGAAAGTTCATGGCTTTGCAACTATATTGAAATTTTTAAGTAGCCCTGCAGTGATATATAGAAGTGTAGTAGATCTTTTTATATATATGAGAATTTAGTAGATCTTTTGTTAAAGGAGGATTTGTATGGTTTATAGGTTTTTGGAAGTAGAGTTTTTTGCTTATATTTGATTAGGGTTTGAATATGGTGAGTATGATGTATTTACTAAAATTACATTTGTTTCATAATTTAATATATCTTTTTTGTCATTTTATATTAAAGTAAATTAGTAATTCAATAAATAATTTGATAGTAAGATGTACTCAGTTAATTTTAGGCACCCTAAAACAAAACAAAAATGATAGCTGTTTTACAAACACCATGTCAAAATGTCCACCTATCTATGGACTAGAGTCTTTTATCACTTTGCAAAAAGATAAAAGAAGATAATATAAAAAAATGCAAAGGCTTGTCTGACTCCATAAGCCAATGGTAACATGGAAAATGGGGTTGCTGGCTCCCCCAATGTACCATATTATTGAAGAAGAGTAAACTTAGCATTTATACCCTAATAAAAGAAGAGTAAACCATATTATGATGATAAATAATAGGCACTATATAATTGTTATTGCAAAAAAATGTGACTCTTTTTTTGTTGATACAAACGATATTAAAATTTCGGATTTGAACAAAGAACATCAAATGAGTGAAAAGATAACAGATTAAACACATAAGTTACAAGTTTCTTTATAATAATATCAATATATATTAAGGTAGAAGGTTTTAAAAGTGAAAATTTCAAAATTTTCATAATTTTCCTTGGTTAATAAAATACTAAAACTGAAGACCCTTTGTTAAATATGGATAAAATGGTACATTCATAATTTATTTAAATTAAAATTAAAATCACAAAAAAAAACATATACTGCAATTATCCATAAAAATAAGAGAAGTTATTCATAAAATAAGATACAACTATTTTCAAAACTTCTTTTTAAATTAAAAATAATATAATACTCATTAATAAAAACCGATTGGCACATGCATGAGCGGGTGCCAAAGAGCTAGTATATTTTTAATCAAACAATATGACATATATATATATTTTTATCTTTTTTTTGGGAACATTATCTAATTAATCTGTGGTGTCTTAGCAGTGTGCACCAAAATGTCGTCGTCTTGCTTTTTGGTACCTCTCTATTGTCAATTATTCATTAGCACATAAAATTCCATAAAACAAAAAACCAAAGAAAAAAAGTTAATTATTTGCACAAGCCACGGAATAAGCTCACCAGAAACACAGAAAAAAAAATACGAAAAAACAAAAAGTTTATATCCTATTTTAATCTTTTCCATGACGTGGTGGGTGCTGGCACTGAACGAGAGAGAGAGAGAGAGAACGAAAGTCGTTACTACGCAACAACCGCCACTTCCACTATTGACGTACTGTCATCTCGACGTGGATTAATCTCCACGGTCGATCTCATTCTCCACACCCAATTCCTGTCCCACCACAAATTCCCATTCCCCACTGCCCTGCTCACGACGCCAGATCCCACGCGATCCAAGAACAAGTAATAAGAAATTAAAATAAACAAAAAACAAAAAAAAAAGTTAGAAAATATATAATTTGTTTTCCTCAAGTTTTGTAGTGGTTAATATTAACCTTTTTATTAATATCGCTTGTATTCTATAGAGGAGGTTTTGTGTTTGAATTTCTCTTCTCTCGTATTCCTGGTATTTAAAAAATAAATTTCTCTTCTCTCGCATTGAATATAACTCAGTTGGTTAAGTTCTTTCATCTATATCTACGTGGGGCAGAGATTCAACACTCATTGAATATTTGTGTAAAAAAAAAAAAAAAAAATCCTTACGTGCCAAAATGAAAAATGAAAAATCCACAGCAACTGCAACGAACCAAAAAGGCACCACTCTATTTTTCTCACTCAACTTTTTACACCCCTTCTTTGTCAACCTTTTAGTTTAGACCTCATTTTCTTCCACATTTCCTTTTTCTTAAAATTTTCTTCTTCGATGTAATAAAAATCACTCCACGCTCTTTTCAACTCTTCATTTTCCGTTTTCTTTGTTCGCCGCAATTCCTGTCTTTATGTCGGTGCCGAATTATGGACCCGAGTTCTCTACGGGTCGGCCCAGGCCATGGCGACCCGACGATCTTCTAAACGATAACAGAAACACGGGGAGAGCAGCGTACGGCGTCGTTCCGGGGGTTGTGGGCCCCAATGCGAGCGAGCCGGTGCCGCCGGAGACGCTGGGAGGGCTTGTGCGGGAGTTTTCAAAAGCGGCGGCGGAGGTGGCCGTGGCGTTCGGGAAAGGATGCAGGGATATAGTGCAGCAGAGTCTAGGGAATCGCGATTCTGTATTGGTCAGAAGCTTCGGGAAGGTCAGGGACTCGTACTTGTGGAAGAGAGTGACGCGGCTTCGCGGGAAATTGAGGTTCATGAACGAGTATTTGCCTGAGGATAAGGAGCCGCTTCATGCTTGGTCTGTGATTGTGTTCGTCTCGCTTCTTGCTTTTGCAGGTGCGTGAGAGTGTGTGTGCGTAGTCTGTTGTGTTGTGCTTGGTTGGTGAGAAAATGTGGGAGGAAAGAAATGACCTTTTGCGGTTGTTTATAATTTATGCTCTGTTTGGTTGCTGAGAAACTTAAGGACTAATAGTTTTTTTTAATTTTTAATTTTTATATAGGTTATGCTTGTTATGAGTTTTGAAATTTTGGTTAATCTGAAATTTTTTGGGACATTAAAATGTTTCAGCAGAAAAGGTGCGACTCAAGTTTTTGTTCTGTTTTTCGAAACGTTGAGTGTTTGGTTGATGAGAAAATGAAGGAAATAGGACTTTAAATTTCACTGTTCACGATTTTTGTTTATTCAGTTTTCTGGACTCGTGGGAGCTTACAAATTGATCAACGGATCCTTGAAAACTACATGATCTAATTCCTTTCTCGACAACCAAACAGAATATTTTGGAAATCTTGGAAATGTTCTGCGAAAAGCTTCATACAACATATCTGGTCTCACAGTGGTCAAAATTTATCATATTCCGCCTTTTAATTTTAACATTTGAAACTGGAAATTTCATTTCCACTATTCTTACATGTAGAATGTATGCTCCTGTTAGTGAGATTATTCATGAGATCTTTTTTGTTTATTGTTGTGTTTTAATTCCCAAGTATAATTGGGTCTTTAAAATAAGTATGCATCTTGCTGACATGGGTTTACAAATTTCCAGCTTTGTATGTGAATAGGGAAAGTACTGTTTCGAGTCCCACCCCAGAGATAAAGAAGATATACATTCATCCTCCCAGTGCTGCTCGCATAATGCTTCCAGATGGTAGATACATAGCATACAAGGAGCAAGGTGTTTTACCAGACAGAGCTAGATTTTCAATCATTGCTCCACATTCTTTCCTTTCATCCCGGCTTGCAGGTCCTATATTTTAGATGTTTATCTGCTTTACTATCCTTTTTGTTTAATGCACAATGCATTTTCATAGTTTTGTTTGTACCATTCTTCTGAAAATTAGGAATCCCTGGACTTAAGGCTTCTCTATTGGAAGAGTTTGGCATTCACTTATTGTCATACGATCTTCCTGGTTTTGGAGAGAGTGATCCTCATCCCAACAGAAATCTAGAATCTTCTGCAATAGATATGTTGCTCTTAGCGGATGCTGTTGGTGTTACTAACAAGTTTTGGGTTGTGGGATACTCGAGCGGAAGCATGCATGCCTGGGCAGCACTCAGATACATTCCTGATAGACTTGCAGGTATCAGTGCCTCTCTTCTATACAATGTTTCTATGAGAACGCTTTTTTCCAAGTATTGCAAACGTTGGCAAAAACAATTAGCAAAGAAGAGGTAAAAATATGGGCACACAGTACTTTGATTCTACGAGTGTCATCGCCTCGAAGGAATATCTGTACTGGTAGTCTCAAGTAGTCTCTTCTCAAGTACTATTTATTATGTATTGACCTTGAGTTTTGCAATGTAGCCTGAAATTTATGATTTTCATGCAAGAAGTAATAGCCTGAAGATTTCTACATTTACCTTGGGTGAGATGTTGCTAGGTGTTTTGTAACTAACATTAACATCTAATAGCCTGATATGATATGACAAGAAGCTAATTCTTATATGGATGATAAGTCTTTGATTTTTTCGATATTGATGTTCATTAAACTTATAGGTGTGTTCTACAAGATTTTATAATCATTTAGAATTTTATCTGGTAACAAAATTTTGATGCCTCTCACGTACTCTGATGAACGAAATATTTGGAGGAAATTAGGATATCTGCTGTATTTTGTCCAAAAGCATTTTTTCATGATCCATAGCGATCTAACTTGCAGGTGCTGCCATGTTTGCTCCAATGGTTAATCCATACGATTCAATGATGACTAGGGAAGAGAGACGTAGAACGTGGGAGAAGTGGACGCGGGGCAGAAAATTTTTGTACTTTTTAGCTAGGAGGTTTCCTAGATTTCTTTCTTATTTCTATCACAGAAGCTTCTTATCTGGAAAGCATGGCCAAATTGATAAATGGCTGTCATTGTCACTGGGAAGAAGGGTGAGGACATTATCATCATTCTGTTTACAAATTGGAAATTTGGGAACTAGATTTTCAATTATTACACCAACTCATAAGTTCCTCTTACATGTAACTAATATATATGGACACATAATCTGATCTTGGGGGTCTTCTCATGTAACAATGAAGAAAGAATTATAAGGTGTATCTCTCATATGTCACAGTGCAGTATACTGAAAATGTACCAAAGTTCAGCTACAGGTTTTTTTCGAAATTATTTAAAAACATCTTCTAGTGGTAGATCTGGAATATAATGCATAGAACCGTAATTTGGCTCTCATTTCTCTGTGTTTTACTTTTGGAATAATCGAATGATCTCAATGAGACTATTATTTTACCTTACCTGTATGAGTTCTCATTGTTTTTTTTTTCTTTTTTCCGGTTGAGATTCTCCAGGACAAAGCTTTAATAGAGGACCCAATCTATGAAGAGTTCTGGCAAAGGGATTTGGAAGAATCAATTAGGCAGGGAAATGTGAAACCCTTTTTGGAGGAAGCTGTTTTGCAAGTGTCAAATTGGGGTTTCAGCCTTGCAGACCTCAAACTGCAGAAGAAACAACAGGGGAAAGGCTTGCTCAATTGGATTAAGTCTGTGCTCAGCGCAGCTCAGGAGGAATACATTGGCTTCCTTGGGCCAATACACATATGGCAGGTCAGAAGCATCTCCATTGTAACATGTTCGTTTCAGGCTAATCAATTATTTACTGCTAAGATACTTGCAATATTTTGCAAGAAGACCAGGTTAAATGTTGAGTAGAATCGTAGAAAAACCAAAATCAGCCATTTGACAGGGCTTATTCTGATTGAGTTTCTTCCCCTCATGCTAATATAAAATGTTACACAACAACTTTCGCTAAGTTCGTCAAGAACAGATTTCTGCTACGAGAATCTGAGAAGATTGAACTAAGTTTCAGCAAGTAATGTATGCTATAACATGCTCTTAGACAGTTTGCTGGAGGTAGTTTCCTTGTAACCACAATGAATCTCAAAGCAGTAAATGGTTTCAGTCAAATTACACAGAGGCCTTTATTATTGCTTATCTGAGGTATCAATTTTCTGTGAAATAATATATTTAATTAAGATCATTTTCCTCCAATGTTTGACAGGGGATGGATGATGAGGTGGTCCCGCCATCAATGACTGATTTTGTGCACCGGATTTTAACAGGAGTTGCCGTACATAAGCTCCCATATGAGGGCCATTTCACCTACATCTACTTCTGTGATGAATGCCATCGACAGGTATTCACTACACTCTTTGGAACACCACAAGGGCCACTGGACATTACAATAGAAGTGGATCAAACTACTCTTGAAGGTAATTCTGAAGAACAGGAAGAGGTAGCACTTGGTGATTCTGTTCCGACACAGGCCGAGACATGATTAATTCTAAGTTTACTTCAGAGGTACAATGTATATACCATAGGTGGCTACGTTACTCGTAGAGTTAAGAAAAACAAAGAAGGGGAAAAAAAATAAAAAGAAAGGAAAGTTAAACATCATGTTAGTTCTCTTGTTTAAAGTTTTGAGCTGTTATACGGGTTCCCAGGTGGAGTATGACCTTTGGAGTAAGTGTTGTCCAGAACAAAAATATACAAGGAAATCCAATCATTCTGATTTTCAATTATTCACTAAATTATACACAAAGAAAACAAATGATTCTGAGTTGGTGCATGTATTGATTGAGTTTAGTGATTGATGCCACTTCACGTAAAGAAATAACATCTCTTATTCATGTATGGGTCATAATGGGCTTGACAATTTTCGACTCTCCACATTTAAAGACCGTGCATTTACTCGGATTTCTCTACATATAGATGATTTTGAATTTCGTTTTAAAATTTATGTATTTATGTATTTTTGTTTATTTTAAATTCATTATATATATATTATATATATATATATATTTATGTTATTTGGCCACATGGGGTAAAAATTTTGTCCATGTCAGCAAAGAACGAACACATAGGTGCCACATAGTTATTTTGGCCTATAAATTGTTATAAATGGGTTAAATTAAAGTGGGACTAGTTAGGAGAAAAAAGAAGTTGCAGGAGTAAAGTGGCTGCTCATGCTCTCATATCTTCCTCATATTATCTCTTCTAGAGACTGCTCTCTCCCTTTGCGTTGATCTTGATACAGTTAGAGGCTCGCTCCACACTTGTCGGGCTAAGACTGTGTGAACCACTTTTGAAATTAAATTTGAAAAAAAATACAACATAATATGTTTGAAGATGAATTCTCATACTCGTAGCCAAGTATCCCTCTTTGTTTTTTTTATTTTATTTTATTTATTTATCTTTTTTCTGTTTTACATCTTTGAATTAACATTAACAAGATAAGAATTGTGGTAAAACAGAGTAAATAAATAGTTCCACATGGTCAACTTGAAATTTCGCCACATATAATAAGTGCGAGGATGTGAAGCACGAATTGAGTTATGTCCTTATTTTTAATTGATTTTGAAATTGAAACCTCAACTTTCTTTAATACCAAGTCTCCCCCTTTTCTTCCCTTATTGGATCGGGTATGGTGGTTTGTTGGGTTTTTTTTGCCCATGCCCGTATTCTAATATTGTGTTTCGAGAAACACCAAAACCCATAGCACCTCTCTCTCCCCTGTACCCGGTCGCCGCTTGTTCCTACAGGCTACTTCCAAGGTTTATAACACACAAAATCCCAGTGCAGCAACCTCCAGAACCCGCCGTGTGTCCGTTCCACTTGGCGGTTCACCCGCATGCTCTCTCTTTCTCTCTCTCTCTCTCTCTCTCTCTCTCTCTCTCTCTCTCTCATATATAAATACAAGGTTGGACGTCTTCAGTAGCGATTGAATGAGGGCGTCGCAGAGAATCATCTATGCTCTCGCTCTCCCTCCTGCCTTCTCGTCTTCGTCTCCATCAGCCCTCGTTTCCGGAACCTTCCTCTTCCTCAGGTCCTCCTCTCCTTCGTACGCATACACAGCCAAACCTCGTTTTCTCTCGCTCTCTTTCTCCTATTCCATTTCTCCCTCGCATTCGACCATGCCTGACAACCAGGTACCGATTTTTTTTTTCTTCCAGTTTCGGCGTTCATTTTCTGTGTTTTCGAAGCTTGGTTGCGTTCTATTTGTTTATATAATGCGGAGCAATGTGATTTTAATTGATTGGTGATGGTTTTGCTTGTTGATCGTCGTCTGAGTGGTTTATTTGGTTGGAAATCGATTAAGTTCTATTTGTGATTTCAATTTAGGTTTAATTTTGAATGGTGTTGTTGTGCAATCCATTTGAAAATGCTTGGTAGAGTTTGCTTGTTTTTGTAGATGATGATCATTTGCTAATTATGGCTGAATTTATCTTTGTAATTCCATGTGGTATTTAGGAACTGTATGGTTACTTCTGTAATATGATATTAATTTAAGTGAAAACTAGGTTAGTTTCTCTATGTCAATATCAGGTAGTCTTGTATAGCATAGTAGTATAGAAATTACACACATGAATATGTATGCATGCACGTCTTTGTGTGTTGCTCATGGGCGATTGTATATATACCTTAATGTGGTCTGGTTGCAATTTAGAAGTTAAATTCACATTGCTCCTGATGAAGCCAAGAGCCTCACAGGCTTACTGCAATGTGGTTAAGAGAGAGGATACTGTAATTTTGTTTACTTTAGTTCAGCTTTCCTAGAGTTAATAGTGTGATTGAGATGTTTGGTCTGCTTTCCAGAGAAGGGTTGAGTGTAGAGAACAAAAGTGGACACAAAAACAAATGACTGACAGCCAATCAACCTCCATAGGGGATTCATCAGCAGCTGCTGTGGAAGTTGCCACTAACAGAGTTGGTGGATTGAGTCTCAGTGGAAGCAGTGGACAGACCAATGCTTCAGTTAAACCCATACAGTTTGGGAAGGTCCAGTCGGTAAATCAGGGTCCAGTCCAAGGTCAGAAAGGAATCTGGATTCCTAAATCATATTCGACAGTAAGTGGAGCTAAGACAATAGAAGTTGAAGCACCTGTTGATAAAAGTACAGTTGGCATCCTGGGCAATGGAGCTGGACAAGCAGCAGATAAAAAAACCAGCATTGGTTTAAGTAAGTTGTTCAAGGGTGACCTGTTGGAAAATTTTACTGTGGACAACTCCACGTATGCTCAGGTGCAAGTGCGCGCTACTTTCTATCCCAAATTTGAAAATGAGAAGTCAGATCAGGAGGTACATTTTTGTCTTCATGCTTTTCCAATTTCAAACTTTTCATCTCATTTGCTTCTCTTGTATGGGAATAACCATACGTAAGGCTATCTCGAACAATGATGTGCTTGTGTTCATTGGATCATCTCGTATAGCCAAGAGAAACAAACAGCAATCTGGTCATCTTTTTATAGAATGATGTGATTCGATTGCTACTTGCCTTTACGTAATGATTAGACTATTTATTTTTTCTTGGATCATACCTGAATGCTGGTTAATCTGTCTTTGTTCAGATAAGGACAAGGATGATAGAGATGGTATCTAATGGCTTGGCTACCTTGGAGGTAAGGGGTTTTTATGAACTCTTTTTTTTACTTGCAAAAATTGCATTGCTTTCTTTCTGCATGGAAATTTCATCTGTTGGCTTTCATGTTAACAATTATTCTTATTCTCTCCGAAGTGTCGGGGAGCCTCCAGTTTCTTATGCTTGCAAAAATTTACAGTTTTCTAGTTGATTCATCCAAATTTTGATGCCATTTTGCTAAGTTATTTTTTATCTGAGAAATTTATTGATAATGATCCTTTTTGCAGGTTTCGCTTAAACATTCTGGGTCTCTTTTTATGTACGCTGGTAATAAGGGTGGGGCATATGCCAAAAACAGCTTTGGGAATATGTACGCACGAGATGACTGTTTCTTCCATCCTTTATTATTTTATTTTAATTGCTCAATCCAATCAATTAAAGAAAAGATCAATGAATGGCCATGCATGTTAAACGTCTTGGGGGTACGAGTGGTACACTTGGGGTAGCCCATCCTTGTTACTTGTTATTAGTGGCTGATTTTCTAACCTCATGTCTTGAAGAAGTGGGAATGATATGTGCAGTGCACAAGCAAAAGGTTGTATTTGTTAGACTACTGTTTGCTAAAAAACACGAATTTCTTAAATATAATTGTTCTATTGTTAATGTCCTCAAATTGGAGGTATACTTCAATTAATCTGATTACCGAGCAAGTTCTGGAACCATTTTGGGAGAACATTTCTGATTGATAGAAACATGTTCTTGAAATTTAATGTGCTGGTTGTATCCGTTATATATGTATATATGTATTACTTGCTTGTTCTATTCGCATTTATATAGGTTCATCATGGTTTGCTGAATATTCTATTTCTACTACAGATATACTGCTGTAGGTGTATTTGTTCTTGGACGGATGTTTCGGGAGGCATGGGGACGTGAAGCAGCAAAAATGCAAGCAGAGTTCAATGATTTTCTTGAGGTGCTATTCACATGAGAAACCTGATCATAAAGAAAACTGAACTCCATTAAAAGCTATCAAATTCTTCCGCTATGTGCTTTGTTTAGTCAAATCTACGCTGCTTTTGATAGTTCCTAAACAATTTTATTCTCAAATTCTGTTTATTTAATAACTTAGTCACCAATTATTATGCTTAAATAACTCTTCTTGCTCCCTTCCCCTGCCTTCTGGAATCTAACTCTTTTGCTGGTCACTCTTTCAGAGGAACCGTGTGTGCATATCAATGGAACTCGTAACTGCTGTTCTAGGAGACCACGGACAGCGCCCTAAGGAAGATTTCGGTATTGAGTCATTTAATTAATTCATTTTCCTGTGGATTTTGTTACTGTACTCTGTAAAGTCAGCCTAGAGTTGCCCTCCCCTGGCTCTGCCACTGCATTGTATGATTTTTACTGGTTTACAGATGTGCCTTTATTTTGGGGCTAGAGGAGATAATTTTTCTTAATTTTGTTTGAGATTTTCACTCGGTATAAATTGTCCTTTATCATCATCTTCATCATTGTCATCGTTATCACTTTTTTTCTTTGTAGACAACTTTACTTACACTTGGTATTTGACACTTAGATGCTGGTTTTTTTATTATTTATTTTTATAATGAGTTATTGCAATTTCCCTTTTGCAGCCCACTACTGTATCTTTTCTGTCTTTTATTTCCATATAGCATCTCTTGTTGCATATCTTTTTTTTCCTTAGTTCTTGCAATGCAACATTCTTAGAAAGAACTTCTAGCTTATGTGTTTTTTTTTTAATTAAACAGTTGTAGTGACAGCAGTCACAGATTTGGGCAATGGGAAGCCAAAGTTCTACGCAACCCCTGAGATAATTGCTTTCTGTAGAAAATGGCGCCTACCGACAAATCATGTATGGCTGTTCTCAACAAGGTGACGACCAACTATTTCCGTTTTCATTATACATGAATGATAAGATCATAATATCAAAATTGATTGCGTCCTGATTAATCTTTTCCTTTGTTTGTAACTAAAGGAAAGCAGTGACATCATTTTTTGCTGCCTTTGATGCTCTCTGCGAAGAAGGAACTGCAACACCTGTATGCATAGCTCTTAATGAAATTGCAGATATATCTATACCTGGTAAACTCTTCAGTGCATTTGCTTTAATTTTGATACTCGCTACTAGTGATGCTTATCAGCTTAACTTTCAGAAATGTTGCCTGTTAAACAACCTTTGTAGGAGAAAGAGGAAGAATAAAGACACGAAGTGATAGAACCAAAAACTTTGTGTCTATATTATAATACATCACAGTGCTTATTTTCTGGACATGATTGATCCAATAACTACGCCACAAATTATATAGAAAATGGAGGGAAGGGATAGAAATTGCAACCCATAGGAGTTTATTGAATTCAAAGGACCTAAGAAAAGCCAAGTCTGAAATTTGTACCAATACATGGTAAAAGGACTGTTGATCGATCAGCCTCTTGAAAGACCATCTACGTTTGTCCCTTTGGAATCCTACACTTACACCTTTGAAACACATATATCCATGCATTCTTAGCCTTTCAAGCTTATTGCAGGTCACTTGGCAAAGAGGCTTTTTAAAAAATTATTGGGAACATAGATACTGTTGCTAAAATTAAAATAAACTCAAGAAAGAAAGTGGATAAGATGCTGGATTTTGATGCTCTGTCTTGGTGGCACATTTTTTCATGGTTTGCTCAATGGATGATTGTGTATCAAAAAGGGTTCAATTCATCAGATCTGGCATTTTCTTTGCTGTTTATATTTTTGTGGTAGCCTTAGTTGGACACTGGTTTCAAGAGGTATTTGTGAGGTTTCCAACTCAATTGTAATTCTGTATGCAGGTTCAAAAGATCATGTAAAGGAGCAGGGTGAAATCTTAGAGGGTATTGTTGCTCGTATTGTAAGCCAGGAGAGCTCAAAACACATGGAGAAAGTCCTGAACGATTTCCCTCCTCCACCAATGGATGGAGGTATGATTGTTTCATGCTTTCATCTTTTTTTTTTTGGATTATAGATCACATCAACATGGATTTATTTTTTTATTTTGTCTTTTGGGTCTGGTCTTATTTTGATTCACCCTCAATGTTCACCCTTGAAATTTATTCAACTCTTGTCTCCCTTTCTATTTCTTGTGCCTAAATGAAATTTCGTCTTCTATCAGAAGGTAAAATGATAGGTTGACTTATATAACCAAAGTTTTATTGAACCGCATTAAAAGGCACATTCACAGTGGGCAAGCTGTCCACTTACAGTAACAAAAAGGTATAAACAGCCACTAATTCCTAACGACCATACAGTATTTTTGTGTTATACTCGTATACTCAACACTGAAATTGAGAGAAGAACAACCCTCAATCTTTAAAAATAGAAAATAAAAAAGGTATGGCCTGAAACTCTGAAGAAAATAAGGCCCACAGTAGTGTCCAAAACTGGAATTTATCCCGCAATACCTCCATCCTTTCCCACTATATTCTTCAAAAATCCTTTTATTTTCCTCCAATTACAGCACACATTGCAACTCCATAAAATGTCTCCCCCCACTAAAATCAGCCAAATCCAAGTCGTTTAACTGATGGATTATCACCATAATTATTTTAGTGTTTATAGCATTATGTTCATCTATTTATTTCATCACGATTAAATGTCTAAGTGGTTTTCAATTTGGCTGATATTTTTGCATGGATGTCCTTGAATAAGGAAATAAAAAGTAAACAGTCCTTATCATTGGAGCACATTGTAGGATCGTCTCCACATGTGGTCCACTCTTTTCTTCAAGAAGGCATCCTCTTAGAAGCTCCCTTGTGGCTTATTAATACTGCTTAAAATTACATATAGGTATCTCTTCATTAAATTTGGACTAAAGCATCGGTTCCAAAAATTAAATTTGCAATTTATAGGTTCAACCTATCATGGTAGACTCAATACTTTGGGTTTGATTCAGGGGAGAGAAGACCCAATGTTTGTCTCACCCATTGATGCATTCTTCATTATCTAATGCTTTAAAATTTGTGGTTGAGATTGTTTTGGGTAAGCATATGTAAGTTGTGTTTTAGAATGTTATAGTGATAATATAACTACAAATCAAACTATTTGATATGAAGTTCTACCTAGTCCCTTCTTGGATTTATCTCTTGAACTGAATAAGTAAAAAAAAAACACAGCAACAGTTCCTTGTATTTATTCAAGAATTGCCTTATTAGAAGAATGAGGAATAAAGAGAGAGTCATCAACATGGGCAACAATTTACTGTTGGTTATAAACATCTAAAATCGTTACATATTTCAAAATTTTGATTTGTTTGTGTGACATTGAAAGTATTTTTGGGACTTGTAAAAGAAAACTGATATGAGAAAAGTTGAGAAAGAATGGATATATTGGAACTAAGAGAAAGAAATTGATCAAGATATCCATTGAATGAATCTCTTAAAATAAAATAGTTGAAATCCTTTCCTTTTTCTCTGGCTGTGTAATTGTGCTTGCATGTTAAACTGTTTTCACTAATCTAGTAGATTCATAAACAAATATATTCCTTTTCATTTGATAATGCAAAAAAAGAAAAGGAAAAAAATTAGTTTTGAACTGATGACATATATTCATGCTTGCCTGGACTTGAAAATCCATTTAAAGCTGAAGTTCTTCCCACTACTCTCCTCTTGAAGATAATTTTATTGACATATGAGAATGCTAGTCAATTTTGAATCTTTCTTTTTATTATTTAAAATATTACCATGTTTGATTTATGTTTCAGTTGGTCTTGATTTGGGACCAAGCGTAAGGGAGCTTTGTGCTGCAAATAGGTCGAGTGAAAAGCAGGTAATGGTTAATTTTTCGAATATGAGATTTCTCATGCTCGGACTTTATCAACAAAAGTGGAAGGCAGATCCAATACTTTTAATTTATTTTAATCTTTCTGAAAATCCTCATGCAGCAAATAAAAGCGATTCTTGAGGGTGTTGGCTCCTCTTTTTGCCCTGACCATTCAGACTGGCTTGGAACTGGAGCTGGTGATTCCCATTCCAGAAATGCAGATAATAAATCGGTGTTATCAAAACTTTTACAATCTCATGCTGCTGATTTTTCCACGACCAAATTGCAGGTCAGTCTAGTTTTCATATCAAACTATTTTGGTAAAACTTTACCTTCCATGAAATATTACTTCTGAAATCCAATTAAATGCATGCTTCGATTTGTCTACATGTTTTGTAATGGTTTAGTACATATTGGCTTCATTCATGCTTCCACTGTGTAGACGTTCTCACTGTGTATTGTTCTTTTGCAAATAATTTTCTCTTTGATTCATTCAAATTATGAATTGCATGTGGAAGTTCAATGGTTCTGTCATGTTTTTGGGCCTTTTTTTATTCAATCCATCCACCGTGAAGTGTTAGTTTTGGTTCGGACTAATATTTTATTTGTTGAATCAGGAAATGATTCGTTTGATGAAAGAAAAACGTTATCCTGCTGCGTTTAAATGTTACTATAACTACCACAAAATTGATTCCATATCAAGTGACAACCTTTTCTATAAAATGGTCGTCCATGTCCATAGTGATTCCGCATTTCGACGTTACCAGAAAGAGATGAGGTATTGTTTCAAACTTCAAATTCACTCTCTAATCTCTATTATCTTATTTTGAGTTTTTTATTTTCTTGAAAGTTAGCCTTTGTTTATATTGTTTTACATGTTGTGAATTCATTAAAGTAAAAGGTTTGGTGTATTTCAGGTCAAAGCCAGGATTGTGGCCTTTATATCGAGGTAAAAAAAAACCTTTGCTGAATGAAATTTAAAACATCATGCTTATAACAAGTTAATTGTTATTTCTGGGCAATGCACATTTTTGGTTATATCCTCAATAATGGTCATGTCAAGTATGCCCGTTGGGCATGGGGACGATGAATCTCATTTTGGTTAGCCTTTCTAAGATGTTTTCCATATCGCAACCATATGAATCTCATTTTGGTTCGCCTTTCGATCATTGTATTAACCTTCACTTTGGTACAAATGAGGCATCAGGCCTGGTTTGAGGGGAGGGCGAGAATCAAACTCTCACCGTGGGTTTGGTTTTATGTATTTTACCACTGGAACTATAAGCCCATATAACATTCTATGAGCCTTTCTTCTACTATGCATGTGTCTTTCTAATGAATACTGCACACATATGTCATGCCTTAATATCTTCAAACCAGAAGAATATGTTTGCCTTATAATGTTTTTACTTCATTGAGTTGTTTATTTTAGTAACTGATGCACTTCATATTTATGTAGGTTTTTTTGTTGACATTAATTTATTCAAGGCAAGCAAGGAGAGAGCTGCTGAGATAGCAAAAGACAAAAGTAGCATTGTGGAAGATGTTAGCAGTGATATGCCTGGAAAATATGGATTGGCTGATGAAGATGCAAACTTAATGATAAAATTGAAATTTCTTACATATAAGGTATGCATTCATATCATAAAAGGAAGGTATTTATTCATAAAAATCTATTAAGGAAGCAAAATTAGTATGTTGATTGTTCTCTTTTACATGTCAAATATTATTCTTGCTTAGAAGAGTACTTGTGAAACATATATGGCTGATAAATGTACCTTTCTATTGTTTGAAAATGGCTATGAAAGTGGTGCATTATAATAGTAGCAAGTTAAAGATTATATCTTCTGGATTAGCAAGGTTAAAGTATAATAAATTGCAGCTACAATATAGTACATACAATAATGAATTCTTATGGAAATTCAGTATGGTGAATGAATGAGCGAAGGGCAACTAGTTTCTTTATAGGAAATGACTATTAAATTGAAGGAAAATACTAGTAGACCAGCTATATTTTAATATGTTAAATGGTAGGCTATTACCCGGTTTGTCTTCAAAGTGGGATTAATAATGTAAACATGGGTGGATATAAAGTATAAAATAAGAAAGTTGGCTCAGTAGGTACCATTCAATGTTGGAATCTTCTTATGAGGGTTCAAAGAATTAAACGTTGATTGTGCTTATCTTTCACTGCAGCTGCGAACCTTTTTGATTCGTAATGGTTTGTCAATTCTTTTTAAAGAAGGTCCAGCTGCTTATAAAGCCTATTACTTGAGGTGAGTATCTGAGCTTATCTTGTTGTGTCTGAAACTTGAAATGAGGCATCTGGGGATTGAGGTACTGTATGGTGTCAAGTCTTTGGAAAATGATCAACTGGACATGTATACGGGACAAATACAAGTATAGTCTTTGGAACTTATGTACTACGACTTAATCAAATTGAATATCCCAGAAAGTGGAAACTAACCTGCCAGATTCACATTTTTTGATGGCCAGGACAAATGCTCGTGACCCTGTGAGGATGAGTTAACTCCAAAAACCCGTCGTCAGTTCTGATATTCTAACAAAAAAATTTATTGATTAGAAACAGCTCCTTGAAGCTTCCTGTCCAGAAGCAACACAGATCTGCCTTTTATCTATGTGGTCTTTCCTCAGAACTTAATATTTTTGGTAATTTGTTGCAGACAGTATGACCAACTATGACCTCTCTTTCTACTTACCCTAAAAAAAAAAACCGCTCTTTCCAGACCTATTGACTAAAATCTTCATGTTCTACTCCGAACCCACTTTTTTCCTTCCTGATAGGACTTCTACTGTTGTAATATAAACTTAGCCACTAGTCACCATTGTTTATTGTACATATATTAAGTCTTCAAAGTTATTGAATGACAAAATATAGCACCTGTCAATTCATGAACATGATGGTTCACAGCATGATTTAAAGATGTTACATAAGATCTTTTTTTGGTTGAAAAATATGTTACATAAGATCTTGTTTGGTCGCAAAAAGATGTTACATAAGTGGAGCTACATTTTTTTAATCTAATAGGTATATGAGAAAAATGATGTTGTAAACTAGTATAGTGGTTATTTATTGCAATGAAAGAGACCCTGTAGTGCTTGCCTTATTGCTAAGAACTGCATATTTCCATGCTAGTTCGACAGAATTTTGTTTTATTGACTATTTATTGATTACCTCTGTCATTATAGGCAAATGAAGGTATGGGGAACTTCAGCAGCAAAGCAGAGGGAACTCAGCAAGATGCTTGATGAATGGTGATTTTATATAACAGTACTCTGTTCTTTTCTCGGTGCTTATGACTTTTGTGATTTTGTTCTGCTCATTTGCTAGAATTTTGCCCCTTCATGTTCAGGGCTGTGTATATACGAAGGAAATGTGGAAACAAACAGCTGTCGTCATCAGTGTACCTCAGTGAGGCTGAGCCTTTTCTTGAACAGTATGCAAAACACAGTCCACAAAATCAGGCTCTCATAGGATCTGCTGGAAACTTAGTAAGGACTGAAGATTTCTTGGCCATTGTTGAGGGAGGAAGAGACGAAGAAGGTGATCTTGAGAGGGACCGGGAGGTTGCACCATCAAGCCCCAGTGCCTCAGCCAGGGACACCATTCCAAAGGCTGAGGGTCTGATTGTCTTCTTTCCTGGTAAAAATTTTGCCAAATCGACTGAGTTGTGGTTTTTAATTACAACTTCGAGAAGTTCTCTTGAATACAATACACAACATTGAATAGATATTTCTCTTACTTATACATCATGGAACTTTTTCATTTCTTGGGAAGCCAATGTCTCCCATGGTTTTACATTGCACCCACCATTTCAGCTATGTTTCTTTTGCAGTGTGCCCTTATGAATTTGAATATCTTTTGATGGGGTATTTGGTCTATGCATGTCTTGATATTCCTTTCTTGGATTGGCATTTTCAGGACTACCTGGTTCTGCTAAGTCAGCACTATGCAAGGAACTGCGAAATGCCCCAGGAGGAATGGGAGACGATCGGCCAATTCAAAGCCTGATGGGTGACCTTATCAAAGGTAATTGTATTCTCAAATAGAAGTTGTAGGCTAATTACTGCTTGCTAAGCACTTGAAATTAGCATTTTTGAAGTTGGGGGATTCTAGCGGTTTCTTCATCATGTCATTATGCATTCATATCAAAGATATCCTTCATCATTGTGCTGACCAGTGTTGGTATGTTTCTATGTATGAATCTGATCAGGTCATCATGGCTTCATGTCACAGTGATCCTTGATCATGGTGTTGATTTGTGTCTGTCTCTGTGTATGAATCATTCATACTACTAGTTGAAAAAATTTGGAAGCTCGCTAGAATGAAAGTCTGGCAATAATGTCAGTGATATATTACCACAGTTTTAGCCTGAAAGTTCGCTTCCAATTACTACAATAATTTGAAACTTCTTCTAAGATTTGTACAGTATAATAGCAAAACATATGAATTTATGCAAATTATTGACATATAGAATATGATTGGGCTTCATGAAAAGTTCAAAATATCTATAATTTGAGGCTTTCTTTCAATTTTAAAATCCATATTTTTATTACACGTGTTGAGAGTATTGTCCCACATTGGGGATGGGAAACCTTGCAGAGTACTTGTAAAGATCTCTGGATTGCCCACCCATTTTCTCAGTATATTATCCTTACCCTTGTTTAGAAAATTCTTTCTTTTCAGAATAAATCCGTTGGTATCTTATTGTCAGACTGATTTGTGAATTAGTATGCTAAAAGATTATTTGACTAGTTAACAGTAAGATTATTTGTTTATTGTTTATATGCAGGAAGATATTGGCAGAAGGTTGCTGAAGAGCGCAGGAGAAAACCATATTCAATAATGCTTGCAGACAAGAATGCACCAAATGAAGAAGTATGGAGACAGGTAATTTTCTATTGGCATTCGCTTTGCCATGATTCACTTTACCCATGTGGAGGCTGCTTTGTTGCCCAAGATCCTAACCAAAGACTTTATTTCCCAATGCTAGTTACTTTCTAGAGGACTAATCAGTAAAAGTGGATTGCTTTTAAAACCCTAAATGGTGCGGTGATCCAGAAACTAAAATGGTAACCTAAAGGAACTGAAAGAACATCTTGACCAACAAGATTGATGGCTACAGTTTTGTGGCAAAGTGTCCTTGTGAATTTCAAGCCAAGAACGCAATTGAGAGGACAGATTAGGAAAATTCTATACATATGAACAATTTTTTTGGGGTAAATTAAAACAAAAATGTCAGGAATTTTTCTGTTTTCTTTTTATAAGTTTCTCAAACCAAACTTTACTGTTTTGTACATGTTAGATTTATACCATTATTTTCCTCTGTTTTTTTTTCCAGATAGAAGACATGTGCCGCAGCACCAGGGCCTCTGCAGTTCCAGTTGTTCCTGATTCTGAAGGTTCTGTTGCTCCTGAGGCTGTTATTTGTTGGGTTCCAGTTCACTTTAGGATCACTACTGTCGTCAAATAATGAATAGAATGTACCTTGATTTGTGTAGGAAATGATGTTCAGGGCATTGTATGCTTTTACATTGTGGTCTTTAAATGTGCAGGAACCGATTCAAATCCGTTTTCGCTTGATGCATTAGCGGTTTTCATGTTTCGGGTGCTTCAACGTGCTAATCATCCGGTATGTATTTTATTTGTACATTTTCGTTTTGTTTGTGAATATCATCAGACACCTCTACTTATTACCATGTTCGTAATACTTGTTATTTCTGAAGGGAAACCTTGACAAGGAATCTCCAAATGCTGGCTATGTGCTGCTTATGTTCTATCACCTTTATGAGGGCAAGGCATGATTTAAGTATTTAAATTTTCTGTTTTATGCTATATTGATGCACCTAAATTTGTTTCGTTTTTCTGAATTTTTATTGTCCAAGTTTTCAGAGTCGCCGGGAGTTTGACGGCGAATTAGTGGAGCGTTTTGGCTCACTTGTCAAGATGCCATTGCTGAAATCTGATAGGTAGTTTTTCTTTTTCTTTTTCAAAGAAAAACAAAAGGCTTGGTACCTCTCATGTTGGTTAATTTCTATTTCGAAAATGCACCTTGTATTATTTCATAATGATAAATATAAGGGGAAAACTGTTCATGATACATCAAATCATTCACTAGTTAAGGTGGGGTTTTTGCTAGGAGCACTCTTTGCTTTCCTTAATTCATGGGTGGGTGGATAGTGGTGGTGTTAAAAATTAAGGGGAATTCTCAGTTCGGTTGAGTAATTATATATATCACTTTAACTTTTATTAAAGATTGTGCTCTCACTGCTTAATGTGACTGTTTCAAAACTGTTATGGATAAAAGAAAAGATAATGCAATTGGTTTGTGGGATTGATTCCACAAAGCATAAGATGACGTATATTTTTGTTTGTATTTAAGGCTTATATCTGTCCTCACTTGCCTTGCAGTTACACTATTGTTATGCGGTTTGTTTGTGTAAAATATAAATCTTATATGTGTCCTCTTGCAATGCAATTACGCTGATGTTGTGGAGGTTTTATTTTGCATACCCAGGAATCCATTGCCCGATCCTGTGAAGTCTATTCTGGAGGAGGGAATAAATCTATACAAGCTTCACACTGCCAAACATGGAAGGTAATGCAACTGTATTCATGCTTTAGATCGTGTTGGTGTGAACCAGGGCTTGTTCTTTCATTTCCTTGTTGGCTTTGAAATTTCATGATTGTAATAGATCCTCTATAATGAAACTCCTCTTTCCCCTTTTAAGTGTAAAGAATGGAATGTTAATCGTTGTTGAGTATTACCAATGAAATTAGATTTTAGCACAACGGATATTCTCTTTAATTTTCATTTTACTTTCCCACTAAATTGGCATTTCAACAAAACAGAGCTTTTAGCTGTCTTCTTAAACAGTACCATTTAAAACCCTTTTAAACAGTAGCATAGCACTTATAATTTGGCTAGTCCTTGATTAACCACAGTTGCTGCTGCTTTCATGTGGTTACCTTACCTGCTTGCTTGTAAACCTGTACTCAGATTGGAGTCAACAAAGGGAACCTATGCAAAGGAGTGGGCTAAATGGGAGAAACAGTTGCGGGATATTTTAGTTGGCAATGCAGAGTATATTAATTCTGCTCAGGTCAGCATCATTTTTTGTTTTTTCCTTTTTACCTTCTGAGCTGCTGATTCCGCATTGTCCAGTTCTATTACATTGACAGTCACTGGAATTTGCTTGGTGAACCATAAATTTTTCAGATAATTAAATGAACTCTGTACAATCTTAATGTCCGCAGGTTCCCTTTGAGTCTGCTGTTAAGGAAGTATCAGAACAGCTGAGAAAAATTGCACAAGGTGAGTACAAAACTCCAGATACTGGGAAGAAGTCCGGGGCCATTGTTTTTGCTGCCGTTAGCTTGCCTGTTATGGAAATCAGAGGTCTGCTTGATAATGTAAGTCAATGTTTGCTTTCTCATCTATTCTTACAAGACCCTTTACTGGCAATATCATGTAAACTTAATTAAAATCCACCAGATAATATAAGTGAATATTTGCCTTCTCATCTCTTCTTTATAATATGAACTAGAATCTAAATTGCTTATTTTGTTTCATCTGACTTCTGATTAAATAAAAACCTTTTTTGGACAAACAACTACTAATTTCAAACCGTATGATTTTTAAATTAGCCAATTAACTACTAAGTTTTGTTCCTAGTCACTGTTAAAAGTCCTTGAGAAGCATATCTTTGATTCTGCGGCTAACAGATTTCTGGGCTAGGCATGTTTTGCTGTGTTTATTGCAATTTGGGCTTGGGTGACATTGTGTATAATTTTTGTACTCGCCCAGGCCAAGAGGACCTTTGATTCTGCAGCTCTGCCTTAGCCCTGAGAGAACATCGATTTTCTAATATCTAGTGAATACAGTGCTTGTTAAGATATATAATGGATGGCTATCATAGTCTGGTTTTAGTCTGCCACTGAGGCTGGTGCAGCCTCGTGTTTGTGGGCCGGATATTTTCACTTGACTGCCGTGTATGCCTGATTTCCTGCTGCATGTATACAAAAAAAGAATTGGCGGTACCTTAATTTTGGCCAAGAATGAAATGATAGACAAATCTTCATCTGCATCTGCACTATACTTCTGGTTAATTAAAATGAAGGGTAACATCAGATGTATTGCTTAGTTCTGATCAAGTCAGATTTGGAGCGCAAAGCCTTCTCACTCCAGAAGAGCTTTGGTTTTTTTTTTTTGGGTTCTGTCTTGAATTGTTTTCATCATGCATGTATTCTGTTAATGCAGTTGGCTGCGAAAAATAGTGAAGCTGGAGATTTCCTTAAAGACAAGCATTTGGAGAATCTTAATAAGGCTCATGTTACTCTTGCACATAAGAGAAGTCACGGTGTTACTGCCGTGGCTAGTTATGGCACCTTCCTCCACAAAACGGTCCCTGTGGATCTAACTAAGCTGTTCTTCTCGGATAAAATGGCTGCAGTTGAAGCCAGCCTTGGCTCTGTTGAAGGCGAAAGAGTAGTGTCGAAAAATGAGTGGCCACATGTTACCTTATGGACTGCAGAAGGGGTTGCAGCAAAAGAGGCCAACAAGTTACCCCAGTTGCATTCAGAGGGAAAGGCTACCTGTATTGCAATTGACCCACCTGCCACCATTGATGGCACGCTGGAATTTTTCTGAGGTTTGTATTCATTTTACACGCTTGATGGACCAGACCAGGCCAGGCCAGATTGACCTCGTAGAACTTCCCTTGATGATGCTGGTGTTCTGTGAAGAGATAGCTTAACTGCTCAAATGAAGGAGAAAATTTTGTATGCCAGGAGAAGGAAATTTTGATGAGTTGATTCTATTGAGAATTTTGTGTATATAGGCTATTGAAGTTTTGAAATAGATTTTGGAAAAAAAAAATTGAAATAGAGTAAAGGTCTCACGCACTCTCTCTCTCTCTCTCTCTCTCTCTCTCTCTCTCTCTCTCTCTCTCTCTCTCTCTCTCTCTCAGGATGGGAAATCGGTACCCATGATAGTGGTGGTGATGGTGATGATGGTTGGTGCCCAGTGCTTACCCCTACACACGAGCCATTATTGCTTATTCCTGCAAAATAAGTTTATTTCTGTTTGGTTGACCAAAATAAGTATATTCTAGTTTTAACAAAATTTAAGCTCAAACTGAATGATGAAATATTAGAATAGACACTTCGAAATTGGGGAAAGTATGGAGTCCTATGGTCTGCTAATTGGTGATTGAATCAAGAATTTGTGAAAGCATTATGGGTTCGATCAGTAACGGCACGAAATCGTCAAATGTAGTTTCCTCAGCCGCCAAGTAATAGCACAACTGGCAGGGAAGCCTCAGCAGTGGGTTCGAGTAGTAGATTGAAGATATGAGGACCTCCCTATATTCAGTTGCTCACACGCGGGTGATTTTTTTTGCTATTGATGCATAAACGGGAGGCCAGAAATTAGTTAGTGACACACGACTGATGCTAGTATTTCCTCATACATATTTACTCGTAACTGTATATTAATTCAGCTCCTACAATCGAATTCCATGGATGTAATGTGGGGAACCCATAATCTGAAAGGAGCTGATTGCATAAATCTTAAAATCATGCGTCCAAAAAAAGGAGAGAAAAAAGGTACGTTATCCATCTAGACTTTACAATGTAATTTCCTTGAGACAAATTTTTATTAAATAAAGGAATGGAGCAGTTGAACAAAACCATACGTAGAATTTCAGCCACACGGAATTGCTTTTGGCCTTCTGTCATGCCCAAGTATCCGCTTGTTCCACAGCTGGTGTAGGTAAGATGGCCATTGCCTCACCGTCAATGACGATAGCACCATTCTTGAAGCATGCTGTCTTGAATTTCACTCTGAACCCAGATAAGTTAGTCTCTATATAATACGAGTTATACACTGCAGAACAATTGCGTTGTCAAATGATAATTTAGCTTACAGGTATCTGTTCTTCTGTTCTCTTATATTAGTTGCTTGTACTTCACCAACAATCTCTTCTCCAATATAGACAGGCAACCTGAAATGCAAGCTTTGGGAAACATATATAGCCCCAGGCTGAAAATACCATAACAATGTCAAGAAATTAGACATTCGGATCTCAACGGTTGCGACCAAAAAAAAAATCTCAACAGAAATGTAGGAAAGGTTTCGCACTAAAAGAGTCCAGGATAGGATATTTTTCAACAACGTGGCAGCTAAATTTTTTTCATTATCAAAACATTGGAAGTAATTGTATGTGGCTCTTGGATCATATATATTTCTGACTCAATTCCAACCTTACACTTCTACAACAGAAATTCATATTCACACAATTTGGTTCTTATTATAAAGCTTCCTCAAATTTTTCGTTTCTTTGTTTGTGATTATGAAAAGTAAGCTTGATTTAATTACTTTGTTTTCTTTCCCTTCTCCCATTAATGAGAATAAAACTACAGTAACATTCTGAATAACCAAAAATCAAGCCAAAAGTAAAAACATAAAGCATCAGACTTACAAAGTGAGAAGATATGATCTTGGGAAAGAGGGCAGAAACAAGCATCCCATGAACCAGTCGATCTTCAAATCCGGCATTTCGAGCGGACTCAGAATCAAAATGCAGAGGATTAGAGTCATGACTCACTTTAGAGTACTCTAAGACATCTTCACTTGTGAATATTCTAGATAGCTTCAATGCATCCCCGGTTCTAAGAAAACTAGCCGCCGCTGATGAAAAACCTCTCAAACAAGGTACATTGACTGAGAGTAAATTCCGGGTGAGCATAGTTGTAAGGGTCCTCTAACGTTGTCCCTCAAATTAGCAGCCCAAACAAATACTGTTGATTTCTTTTACCACGACGTGGCTTTCCTCTCCATAAAAAATCCAACTTTTGCATATTTACTCACACCTGTGACTTTCAGATAAATTATATATGACTATCAAATTACAACACTACAACAATTGGTGTGAGAAAATTTTGTTTTCACATAAACTGGTGAAGTGGAAACCAGCATTTTTTTGGTTCGCATTATTCATAAGTCACTTGTACGAGGAATTATTGCAAACAGTTGGTGAGCATCCAATAGGCATCAACTTAGACAAAACATAGATAAGCCTAGTGAGCAGAGTGATCCAAATGTTTGCAACGACCCACCAACCAGAACCCAAATAGATACAGATATGATTCATATGAAGGTTTAAAACCATAGCCCAGAAGGTTAATGGCAGATAATGCTTTGCTATATTGGTAATGCCAAAACAAAATATTATTATTACAAGGTAAAGGCTATAATTTCAAACACACACACATGCATGGATATCAAAAGTCACACTTTCATCTCTGAAGCTTACCTGATCTTGATCAGCATACTAGTACTTTGCATCTCTTAGCTCGGGTCTTGGTTTTTTGGAGCACAACGAAGGAGAGAGGGAGAGAGCTCGCAAACAAGCAAATGGTTTTGTAGTTTCGGCGCGCTATTTGCTACTTTGACTTATCCCCACCAGTTTTTTTGAGAGAAAAGCGATAGTGTTTTAATTGAGTAATAGGAAGGTTACTATTACAAAAATTGGGCTAATGTCGTCGGGGATTAGGCATGTGACTCTACACTCCTCCGAATACTCCCGTAAAACTAATGGTTACAATCCTAAAAAAGGAAAAAGGAGATCAACAATAAAATCTGGACGTTCTTCAAACCAGGATAAAAAAGCTACAATTCGAGCAATACGATGTGACACCTCATTGGTGGTGCGACAGATGTGGGTAAAACTACCTCCAGTGATTAGAGACATCAGTAGCCTTGAGTCCTCAATGATAGGGCCAATTGGTGACCTATCCATAGAGGGATGTCGCAGTGCTGAGACAATCTGGAGTGAATCGCTCTCAAAACAAACATTATGAAAACCCCTTTCCGACACGAAGTTCACGCCTTCAAAAGTACATACAATTAGGGTCATGCATACACGTTTTAAAGTCCTTATTAGGGTCATACATAAAATTACTTGGTGTTAATAATTGATGTGTTTTTTCTTTTTAAAAAGTAGAAAGGGGGAGGGGGATTTACTCACACACACTGGTATTTAGGAGTTTCGAACTTAAGATCACTAGTCTTTGGCCAAACATACTTTTCCACTATAGTATTAAATTAATAAATAAATATGTGTTACAACATGAATAGATTGATAACACAATGTTGCAGTGTGAGTCTAATGCAAAAAAAATTACTCTATTTTATGAGTTAGGACTTCGGAGTCTTGTGACTCTGCTCTATTTTTTCATTTTCTTTTCCTTTCATTATTTGCACCAAACTTCATATACCAGGAGAAAAAGACAAAAATAGAAAGTTTTGTTTAACCTTTTTTATAATCATTTCTACATTTTGTGGCTGTTGATGATAATTCAAAGAACTGCTGACAAATTGGAGTCTTCACTTGAAGGGTTCATGTGTGAAGATGTGTTGACTTGGAGCTCTACTAGTTTTAAGTACTTATATGCACGTCTTTGCAGAAACTCTAAAATGTATTTTGACAGAGACATCTATTCATAAACTTCAATAATCAAACAATTGAATTTTACAACTCCGTCCAAATAATAATTTACAACAATTGAATCAAATAACGGTCACAATACAACATGAACGATACATTCATGGCACATCCTAGAAGACAAATACAACCCAGCAATTACAAAAGAAGCAACTCTAAAAACTTGCGCTTCATTCTTTGTGCCCTTATTGTTATTGAGGATGCTGATTGAAACACCGCCAATGCCAGTGCTTTTCTCTAACTTGGTGGATCATTATGGTTACCATTTTTTGCAGGGCAGACAGAAGAATATTGACAGAACCCGCATTTCCATCGCTCTTCCTCAGGAGTGTAACTGGCTTCTCGCTCTCCTAGCCAGAACTCAAGACAACCCTGAATTTGATTCTTGACCCAATCAGAGTCATATGCAAACTCATCTTCACCAAGTAATGAATGATCTTTCTGTAACTCATATCTGACTCAAAAACAGTCGTATCAGTGTCTTTCGAAAAGATATTGTCCACATGAACAAACAATCGGTAAACTTATGCGTCACAACTAATGTCTATCATTCAAGTTCAGCTTGCTCCTTACTTTTTGACACATTGATGCTAAGTTAACATAAAGTACATAACAGGCGTGTGAGATAAGATTTGGCTGTAGCCTCTTACAAATCATTATTAAAATTAAAATTAAGATTAAAAAATAGGTGTCCACTGGATTACAACAACTTAAGATGCACAAAGCTAGAGACCAGATGATTAGGATAATCAAAATGGACCGGCTACCTTTCATCTTTAATGTGTGCTCAAAATTCAACTAGTATGCACCACATGAATCTTTTGTGGTAAACATATTCATCCGCAGGAATTGGGACTTCAATTATAATATTTATAAGAAATTAAACATGAAACCAAACAAGGAAACCTCTTGCATAAATTTTAGTTTCTCACCTCAATAACAGCTGGTCATGAGCAGGGGGGAGCATGCTACACGTGTTTCTATAGTATCTCACTACATCATCAAGGGTCTGCACAACCAAGAGAAATTTTCACAAAAGCTAGAAACATTCGTTTGAAGAAGTAATTATCTGAAAACTCTATGTTAGATACAATTTTATCTTTATGAACTGATCCATGTCATTTGGTTACTGGACAAACCATCAATAATAAGCGAAGACCCTTATTAAAAAGATGCTGTTCTTTGCCGAAGAAGCATCTTTCTATTAAGTGATCGGTTTAAGAAGTATGTATCTAATGATTCCAGTGGAGAGAATCTTTACCTCTGCAGGGAACCCTAAGTTAGCAGTCATCTCTCTGATTTCATCAGATAAGATATGATGAGGATTTAAGGAAAAGAAATAAAAAAACTTGTTGGATGGGAATTTATCAGCAACTAAATCATCCCACATATACTTGTAGCACATTAATTGAAGCCTGCCAAAACAAATGTTCAGAGTGACTTCATTTTTGGAGCATTTCTCATCAATGGCAATGAAACATAAACCAACAAAAGAGCATACCTTCCATTTCTTCGTTGTGGTTCAGCAGGAAGTGTATCTTTCACACGAGTCTTTGTGTCAACTAATAATGGGTTTCTGATGGTTTCTGTTACAGGCATTTGAATCTCATCAATCACTCCCACCATCCATACCCCTTCGGCAAAACCTATTCTGATATGATAAGAAAGTATAGTGAATCACTGACAGAGGAGGTTAGAAAGATCAACTCTCCAATTTCATAGAGAGAGAGAGAGAGATTTAACTGAAAGTCTAAAGTACAAGAACAAACCTGCCACTCCGACATACCAATATATAAATGTTATCAATTTGAGAGAAGCATGAGACAAATTTCTAAGGAGTAAGTCTCAACTTACTATAGGGAAGAGGATACAATTTTTCTAAATCTTTTCTCTATCATGTGTATTATTGATCATTTCCGTCATGCTACATGACAAGATGTACACTAACTTAAAGGCACTACAATCTTTACAATCCAGGGCTCATAATAAGAAAACTGCTAAGCAAGGACCAGAGCTGCAAGCTTGATCCGTGTCATTCTTTATATATGAGAGAACTACTATATCTCCTACCACAAGAATGGGCCATCCTGATATGATGACCCAATAATATCAAATTAACACACATGCTAAAGAAACCACCTTTATCTAATTAATTTTCACAAGTTCACAACAAAGATAAATTTATAAACCGAAAGATAAGCCTTTGACCTCGCATGGGTAAAACCTTTATAATATCACCCATTGTCAATCTGGACGTTAAAAGCCACCTAAATAGTGTATCAGGAGTCAAAGATGGAATCAGAGACAAGAGATGGTTTAACTTACAGTGGCAGCTCTCGTGTCAATCCTTCCAATAATAATTGATTTACTCCAGTTATAAAATTCAGAAGCTTCAGAGCCCATCTATCTTCGATTGATTTGACACGAACTTTAACTTTTTTTACAACCTGTACAAAAATATAATCAGATCGTAAGAGTACATAGAGAACATGGAGGTAAGAATAAGAACTTCTAAAAGCCAAATAAATTTCCCTACAACTACAAAAAGGTATGGAAGAGTGTTTTGTAGTTTGGAAAAAAAATTTAAACAGGTACCATTCATGCAGTACAAAACCAGAAATACTACAAAAGTAGAAAAGTCAGTCTCTAATGCGTACCTCTTCCTCAAGTTTTGCATGGCGGGCACTGCCTTTTTTCATAGCCTTGCTGACTTTTCGCTTGCCAACGAGGAGAACAAACTCCATTTGTTTTTCACACCATTCCTGTTGTTAACATGAAATAGAACAGGATTAAGTCAAATATCTTTTGAAATCCTTAAGTGGAATGACAAAAAAAACGTAGTCACAACCTCTCGCAAAATAATAAGAGTGTTCAAATGATTAAGGTTGTTTATCCACAGTTACTGCTAAATTATGCTGCATTGGCTATACTATATATGGAAAACACCACCATACATGGAAAATGAAAGCATTCACACACTCACACCAGGGAGACACAGATATTCAATGGGAGTCCCCCCTCATACTTTTCCACCAATACAAGATTTCAAATTGGGAATAATAAGATGTCCTTCTGATCAAATTTTGCTATCAGATTTCCAACATACACATTGATGTGGCACTAAGAAAACTAAAAAATTTAAATCATTCCATTGCACAGAAATCTTTGTCACTGTAATAAATTGACACATGTCATGAAGATAATGGAGAAGGTCCAAAAGAGAAGGTTAGAGAGAAGGTTGCTAGCATTACTCTATATGGAAAACACCACCATACATGGAAAATGAAAGCATTCACACACTCACACCAGGGAGACACAGATATTCAATGGGAGTCCCCCTCACACATTTACTTTTCCAACCAATACAAGATTTCAAATTGGAAATAATAAGATGTCCTTCTGATCAAATTTTGCTATCAGATTTCCAACGTACACATTGATGTGGCACTAAGAAAACTAAAAAATTTAAATCATTCCATTGCACAGAAATCTTTGTCACTGTAATATATGATTCAAAAATCAATTTTCTCAAACATTCAGCATAACCATCCAAACCCATTTCCTAAAATCCCATATGATCCATAATCAGACAGCAACAAAGCGTCCAAATTTACAAACACAAATCCAAACCCATTTTTCAAAAACTTCGAAAAAAGAGTCCGGAAGCCAAGAAATTCCATACCGTGGCAGTAATATCAGTTACAGACAAGCCCTTCTTCCTAAACCGGTGCAAAAACGAGTCAGCCATCCGAGTCTTCTTCTGGGCACTCTTCAAACCACCCGAATCCTCAATATCGGGTTCGGAGCAACCTGATAACCTCCTCTTGGATAAAGCAGTGATCGACTTAATAGACCTGACGTTGCTGCGGAACGAAAATGGTGAGGAGCGAATTGCAGGGATTGCAGAGAAGGAAGCTCGGGCGGAGACCAAAGCAGCTTCGAGCAGAGCCATCTCTTCCTCGCTCACAATCTCAATTGGGATTACGGGCACGATATCATTCTTCTTGTCGTCGATGTTGCGGTTGAAGGGCGAGTCAGAGAGTGACTCGGAGGGTGACTCGGTCATTTTGGGCGAGTCTGTGGAAAAGTGACCGTTGGGCTTAGGAGCGCCACGCTTATAGGGCAAGTTATCGTGGTGGACTTTTTACAATTGTCCGAATGGAGTTCTCTCCTCAGTACGCTACGCGACAAGATGTTAAGACCATAACCGTTGTATTTAATATTTCCCAATGTTTTTTTTAAATCGAAATATTTCCCAAAGTTGCTTGTTGAGAGAAATCATCATGTGACGACGAAAGATACATAAATCAAAATCATGATGTGTGCGGAAGTAATGTAATGGAAGACTATATTATTGTAAGTAAGAGCATCTTGAAGGGTGAAAGAGATGGAGGTAAAGGTGGTGGTGAAAAAGTTGGTGGTGGAGGCGGCGGCGGTGGTGGTGATGAAGGTGGAGCTGGTGGTTGTGGTAGTGGTGGTGATGGGATGACATTTGTGGAGATGGTGGAGGTTTAGGAGGAGGAGGTGGTGGTCGTGGTTGTGGCGGCGTGGTGGTGGTGGTCGATGTGGTGGTTGTGGTGGTGATGGTGGCAGAGAAGGAAAATGATGTGGTGATGGTGGCGGTGGTGGTAATGGTGGCGGCGGCGGCGGTTGTGGCCTTCGGTGGTGATGGTGGTGTAGGTGGTGGTGGATGTGGTGGAGTTGGATGTGGAGGTGGAGGTGGTGTCATTTTTAAAAATTAATGATGGTATTTTGGGAATTAAAAAAAAATCATTAAAAGCTCATCTCTGCTTCTTTTGAAAGCAGTTTTGAAAAGCAATAAACATAACTCGCTTTTAAAAGCATCAAAAGGTCACTGCTTTTAAAATAATCAAGATATTTTATTTTTACCAAACACCTTAAACTGCTTAACTTTAAAGTAAAGCAGATTTTTGGCAACAAAAAAAAGCAATCCTAAATGGGGCCTTGGTCAAATCCTTCTTGCTTGGGACCCTCCCCCCTTGGGCTACTACAAGCTCAATGTGTTCATGTAAGCGTGATTCTGGTACCATTGGAGCTGGAGGAGTAATTCGTTAAGACATATGGGATTGAACTAGTGGTTTTGTGGCTAATCTTAGAAAATGTCAAATCCTAGTGTTCGTACCAAAATTGACACGGGTCAATTCCTACAAATTAAGGAGCCAATCCTTAGTTGGGTAAAAGGCCCAAGACGTCAAAAGTTCACTCTGCGCTTATAAAGAGCCCAAATAAAAGTCAGCGAGGCCCAAAAGCCTGCTAGTCGCAAACATTGACCAAAATTCGTGGTCAACGAGGCGCTTCGGAGATACCAGCACATCGGACACAAGTGTCCGATGCTATATTTTTCTATTCAAACACAGGTGCCACAATCCCCTTCGGACAGAAAGTGTTTGAAACTGCACTTTAAGAAAACTCCTTTCGAAAGCAAATCAAGGAGGACTTTTTTGGTTTGATAAGGCCACAGCTGGGTTTAATCACTGAAATTCAGGCGTGACCCACCAGATCAGAAGAAGTATGGCCTTCAACAAGTGGAAGGAGAGTAGTAAGTGGGGGCTGTTCCCACCACCATTAATGCGACTGCCACCGCATTTAATGCGGTATGGCTACTATTTCCATAAGAAGAAGTCTAACCCATTGGCGTTGAGTGCAAGATGAGCCATTCCCATGACTTTCTGATTCAATCAACCAACAAGATCATCCCCTTACACATAAGGAAATCTTCACTTTTGAAGATTTCTGTCCCATCACCGGATCAATATACAAGAGCAGGTTTGCAAGTGGCAATAAGCCGTGCTCAGGGTTGATTTTTCAAGTACCATACAAGGCACCGCCATCAGTGGATTACTTTACCTATAAATATGGAAACCCAATGGCAGTGCGGGACACACAACTTCAGCCAAAAAAGCCAGACTCAACGTCACATAACCAAGACTCAACTCTTTGCAAAGCGTCTCTCTGCAGACCAAAGCCAAGTCTTGAATCAACTCCCTTCGCTTTCTTTGAGTTCCCAGTTGACAACTCCTTGTTGGAACTCTGTTCTTTTCCCAAACACATAGCTCTGTCTAATTCCCAGTTGACAATTCCTGATTGGAATAACACTGCCATTGTTTGTAACCTTTATGCTCTGCCAGAAACGCTTGGTATGATTTGATAGTTGGTTTCGATTTCCAGCTCACCCATTTCAAAGTAAGCCTCCTATCTGCGGTACCGGCCAGTTTCTGGCTGCAAATATTTCTGACTTGCCACCATCGGACAATACAACATTGTCTCAGAGAGACTGATGTTTCTGTCTGATGCAACAGGCCTTCCGTCCTATTGAACCTCTGCTAGTTTATGTTGTTTTCATTTTACTATATTTAAGTTTGTTTCAGTCTTTGTAAACTTGTATTTGATTATTAATGAAAATATTGTGTCCATCGGACAGTTTGAATGCAAAAAGTTGTTATTAAGTTCCTAGTTCGACAACGGACTAGAACACATCCCATCCTGTAGTTTGTTTCGCCATAATTGAGATACCAAAAGTCCTCTTCATTGAGGCAGAAAAAGAACCTATCCAAAGCCAGATTCCCCTCTTTGGAGCACAGTGACTTTGATTAGAAGAAAAGATAAAAGAGCGCAGTTACGTCCACAATACATACATAATTCAAATACCCTTCCACTCCTTCTTTCTACTAGAAGAGTATCACTAGTAGTGGCACGCCTTTCGCAATCCTCCAAGGAATAGTCTCTGAGCCCGTCTCAAGCTCCACTCTTTTCCTTGACTCCCAAGCAAACCACACGCAAAGCCACTAAGTTGCCAAAGTAGAGTCTGCTCAGCAGTCAGGAGCATCACAAAGTGTTCAGAAGCATTTCCAGACCAACAACTAGAAGCTGAAGTATGGGGACTGTTTTTTGGATTGAAGCTTGTTGTGCAACAAGGTATTAAGAACCTGATCGTTGAAATGGACTCTGCTACTTCAGTTATGCTACTTCGGAAGCTTGCGTTACATGCTCGCCATCTGTTGGCTACCTTGTTGTCTAGCTGCGGTGACCTTATGAAGCATTTTGATCATTGTGCAGTTGAGCATATTTACAGAGAGAAGAACATGGTCGTTGATTGCTTAGCCAAGGGGTGTTACAATTTTGACTTGGGGCCTGTTGTCTTTGATGATATCCCCAGTTAGGTAGGGGCTACTTTGACTAATGATATGTTAAGAGTTCATAAAACTCGAACTATTTCTACTGTTTAGTTTTTGTTTATGCATTTCATTAAAAAAAAAATAACTGCATAGTATAACTCGTTTACATGTTATCATATGGCATTTTCATTTCTATAAGCTTACTAGTTCTTTAAAAGAAGAAAAAACAATAGAAGAAAACAAACGTGCTCATCCCTCCAAAACTGTAAAATTGACGTAAAAATAACGATATGGCAGGCTCACGAAACTTTGTTCCTTACCATGAATGCCTAAAAAATCATCATTTAGCTTCTAGCAACAAATCAGAAAACAAGTGTTTGAAGTTTCTTCAGCATTTATTCCATAGATCAATAACATAATACATAACATTTCAAGGCTCAAGGCTGCATGATTTGTTGATTATATACATGATACATCTCTCCCACAAGGTCAAAGAATCTTGTTCATGTGACGTAAAATAAATAATAATAAAAATACAAAAACAAAGGCTAATGGAAGAGCTCTGTTCTGACATGTGGTCTTTAGACATAGTAAAAACCAGAAAATTACTGCGAGTTTAAAACTTGAAAGAAAACAAACAAAAACATACGATTATTTCTGAAGAGAACGAGTAGAAGGGTGGTGGAATATTTCATGCCGATGACTCTGTCCCTGTCTTACAAAGTGTTGGAATATTTGTCTTCAAATCCCAACTGTGTCTAAACCAAAACCCGCCAGCAAACCCCCCAAACTCTGCATGGAGGATACGTGTCCCCCTCAACTCTCTCCCTCCCCTCTTTATAAACTCCCCCACCACTTCACCCAGAAGCTTCATACAGTGGAAACTAGCTAGCAAAAACAACTGATCAGATCATCAGAGAGCAAAAGCAAAGAAAAACCAAACATGGGAAACAGAGTTCTGGGCTTTGGGGTTCTTCTGCTTGTGATGTGCTATGGAGTTTCAGTGGCTGTGGGGTACACTGGAGACCCAGATGAAGATTGGAGGAGAGAGAATGAAGAGAGAGAAGGGAGGCAAGAGAAGAGAGATTGGAGAGAAGAGCCAGAAAGTGGTGACATGAGGAGGCCAGGGTCTGAGGAACCAGAATCAGAAAAAGAAGATTGGTATTTGCTGCCACACTCAAAACATGTGGTGAAAACTGAAGCAGGGGAGATGAGTGTTGTGATGAGGGTGGGAGGGAGAGTTGTTGATAAGCCAATGCATATTGGGTTTATTACAATGGAGCCCAAGTCCCTCTTCATCCCTCAGTATCTTGACTCAAATCTCGTCCTCTTTGTCCGCAGAGGTAATATTTTATTTGCTTAATTTTGCTTAATTGGTTTTACCTGTTGGATTAAATTGATATGAATTCAATGCATGCAATTATGCAAAGTGGTAGGTTCTGCATTTGATTATGAGCTGACTGTGGAGCCTTAATTTTGGGTTGGTTTTTTTCTTGTTAATTATAATTTGTTGCAGGGGAAGCAAAGGTGGGTTTGATTTACAGAGATAAATTGGGGGAGAGGAGACTGAAGTCTGGGGATGTTTATAGAATTCCAGCTGGTTCTCCATTTTACTTGGTGAATACAGGGGAGGGCCAGAGGCTTCATATCATCTGCAGCCTTGACACATCTGAGAGCTTGGGGCTTGGTTCTTTGCAGGCAAAATAAATTTCATTTCTTAATCATCAGAAAATTTTCTTAATTAATGAGGTTTATATTACTTAAAATTCTCAATCTCTATAACCCTATTTTGATTTTGATTTTGATTTTTGGTAAATAATGCAGTCTTTCTTCATTGGTGGAGGAAACAACCCACAATCTGTACTTGCTGGGTTTGACCATGACATACTCACAAATGCCTTCAATGTAAGCATCCAAACTTAATTGTACTTAATTAAGTGTTAATTAACAAAAACCTACTTAGAAAACTTAAGAAAATTTAATGATTTATTACTAAACATCATCATGTGCTTTAAATATGATCAGAAATGTGGTCCTCTTAGAATCAGAACCCTACAAAAATCAATGACGCAATATTTGCAGGTCTCATCATCAGAACTAATGGAGGTGTTAACAAGTCAGCAAAAGGGTCCAATTGTGTATTTGAGTGATTCTCATTCACCAAACCTCTGGTCGAAATTCCTCCAGCTGAAAGAGCAAGACAGGCTCCAAGAAATGAAGAAAATGGTTGACATCCAACAAGAACCTGATCATCATCAAGACCAAACACAAATATGGTCATGGAGGAAGCTCTTGAACTCGGTGTTTGGAGCCGGTTCAGATGACAACAAGAAGAGGGCAGAGGACTATGACAAGGGAAAAGGAAAATCACCAGACTCTTACAACCTCTACGATCGAAAACCCGACTTCCGAAACAACTATGGATGGAGCATGGAGCTTGACGAATCGGATTATACGCCATTGAAAGACTCTGGCGTAGGTGTCTACCTTGTCAACCTCACAGCAGGGGCTATGATGGCGCCGCATGTGAACCCGACAGCAACAGAGTACGGCATTGTGTTGAGAGGCTCTGGGACAATACAGATTGTGTTCCCAAATGGGACATCGGCAATGAACACCAATGTACAAGAAGGTGATGTGTTTTGGGTGCCGAGGTACTTCCCATTCTGCCAAATTGCATCAAGAACCGGGCCGCTTGAGTTCTTTGGATTCACAACCTCAGCAAGGAAGAACAGACCTCAGTTTTTGGCTGGTGCTAGCTCTGTTCTTCAGACACTCAGAGGACCTGAGCTTGCAGCTGCTTTTGGTGTGAGCGAGGATCGGTTGAGAAAGTTTATCGATGCTCAGCGTGAGGCGGTGATCTTGCCTTCGGCACAAGCAGCGCCTCCATACAAGGAGGACAGGCAGCAACCAAGGGAGGAAGATGAGAAGAAGCAGCCAAGGGAGGGAGATGAGAGGAAGCAGCCAAGGGAGGGCGATGAGAGGAAGCAACCAAAGGGGGATGACAGGGGGACATTTGAGAGGGTGCCAGAAGTGATCAAGAGTTTTGGAACTGACATGGTTATGGGTTTTGATTAAGGGTCTTGGTGAAGGTGAACAAGAGTATGGTGGTGTTGGGTTTTTTTTTTTCAGAGCTATTTAGGAGCTTTTGTTAATGTGTTTAGGTTTTGTTGTTGGTTTTTTGTAGTTGAATTTCTGGTTCTGTTCCTGGGTTTGTGAATGAGTTGCTTGTGAATAAGAGATCTACTACTTTATGTTTCTACTTGGTGCCTTGTGATGAATCTATGAATTTCCAATTCTATATTGACATATTTAGCTATGACAGTGTTTTGTGTTGTGCGATGGACTATGTAACAAACACATATAAATATCGAGCAAAAATAAAGCACACAAGAACCAAAAAGTAAACACACACAAGAGCACACAAGAACCGAAAAGTAAACACACACAAGAATTTATTGACGTTCGGTGTTGTGCCTACGTCCTCTTGGTGATTCCCGATAAATTCATTAGAATGAAAGAATCCTTTTGGTTATAATGAAGAATCCCCTTTGCTCTTCCAAACTCTATATTTTTTTCTCTCATTGGTGATTCCCGATAAATTCATTAGAATGAAAGAATCCTTTTGGTTATAATGAAGAATCCCCTTTGTTCTTCCAAACTCTATATTTTTTTCTCTCATGGTGATTCCCGATAAATTCATTAGAATGAAAGAATCCTTTTGGTTATAATGAAGAATCCCCTTTGCTCTTCCAAACTCTAGATTTTTTTCTCTCACTCTCGCCTCAAATCAATTTGATTTCTTAATTTTCCCTTGCACTCGTTCACAAGAAACTCTAGTGCTAAATTGCCTATTTATATGTATATGGCTTTAGTATAATTACACAAGGAATAGGAAACTTAAAATACCCCAAAAACTAGGAGTAAATATTTCCAGATACGCTAGGGATACGCGCTGGATTCGCACCTCCAGCTCGAATGGCACTCAATCCAGCTCGAATGCCCCTCGCTCCGCTTGAGTGCCTGCGTCCGCTCGAGACACCTCTCTGCCGCTCAAGTGCCTGCTCCAGAGCCTAGGTCTGGACGAAATCGCCTATCTGCCGCTCGAGTGCCTGCTCCAGAGCCTAGGTCTAGATGAAATCGCCTCTCTGCCGCTCGAGCGCCAGAGCACAATCAGCTCGTTTTGACTGCTTGCTTACTTCCTTCCTTCCTTCTATATCTTTAGGAGAGCCAACATCAACAATCTCCACCTTGGCAAACTTAAACACCTTGTGAAGATCATTGACCACTAGAACCTCTTCAAATCCCTTGGAAATCATTCTAGTAACTCCCAATAGTTCCACCTCAATCTTTAGCATGCAACAAGATTGAGCAACATCAAACAATGTCTGAACTTCTCAACTGTGACTGGCTTGGTCAAGCAATCCGAAGCGTTCTCATCCGTATGAACCTTCCCTATTGCAATGTCCTCATCGTTCACCCAATCCCTTATCTGGTGGTACCGTACATCAATATGCTTAGACATTCCATGAAATACTTGATTCTTGACTAAGCATATAGCATTTTGATTGTCACTTTTAATCACCACCAAGTTTTGAGCTATCACGAACTCTTTCGCCAATCTTTGCAGCCATAGTGCTTCCTTAGAAGCCTCCGTTAGCGTCATATACTCTGCTTCGGTAATAGACAAGGTAATAACTGATTGTAGCACGGCTCTCCAACTTATTAATCATCCACCACAAGTAAAAACATACTCCGCAGTAGATCTCCTCTTGTCAAAGTCCCTCGCGTAATCTGAATCTGCATAGCCCGACACACTTGCCTTTTCTTGTTGTCTTTCAAATAAGATCTCAAACTTCTTGGTGCTATTCAAATACCGGAAAATCCATTTCACTACATTCCAATGTTGTTTGCTTGGATTTGCCATGTATCTTGAAACCACGCTAACTGCTTGAGCTAAGTCGAGGCGTGTGCAAACCATTGCGTACATGAGACACCCTACCGCGCTTGCATACAAAACTTTACTCATTTCATCATTCTCCTTGTCACTAGAAGGACTCTCTTGAGCACTTAATTTGAAGTGCTCCGCCAAAGGAGTAGACACGGATTGCAATCTAACATGTTGAATTTATCAAGTACCTTAGATATGTACTTGCCTTGTGACAGCCACAACTTGCCCTTATCTCGGTCTCTCCTTATCTCCATGCCTAGGATCTTTTGTGTGGCACCAAGATCCTTCATGTCAAATTCCTTCCCAAGTAATGTCTTTAATTTTTGGATCTTTGACGTGTCTTGACATGCGATTAGCATATCATCCACATAGAGTAGCAACAAAATGATATTCCCATCCTTAAATACATGAGAGTACACACAACAATCCGATTCACATCTTTGATACCCAATCCACAGCATATAAGTGTCAAAGCGCTTGTACCAATGTCTTGGAGATTGCTTGAGCCCATATAATGACTTCTTCAACCTACAAACCAAATTTCCCTTCCTTGCTTCAACGAACCCTTGAGGTTAACTCATGTAGATATCTTCCTCTAAGTCTCTATAGAGGAAAGCCGTCTTCACATCCATTTGCTCCACCTTCATGTCTCATTGCGCCTATGAAAAGCAACACTAATATAGAAGTATGCTTTACAACCGGGGAAAAAAATCTCATCATAATCAACTCCTTCCTTTTGTAGGTACCCATTGGCCACTAGACGAGCTTTAAATATAGTTGACTTTTTCTCACGTATCTCTTCCTTCTTCTTAAGCATCCACTTGCAGCCTATCGCCTTCTGGTGTAGAGATTCCATCTCATCCATCATAGCGCCATCCAACTTTCCCGTTTCGAACCCTCTGCAACCAACCATCCCACCATCATCCATAACTACCCAAACCCACCACCAGCCATACCCACCCACACCCTCAAATTAACAAACCCTTATTCCAAAACTCATATGAATATGTTGAAGAATAAAATATGTTGAAGTAGGTTCTATTTGGCATTGTTGAATATAATTTGGATTTTTATTTTATTTAGTAAGTTAATAATAATGCCTAGTAGTTAGCATAAATTGAGAAAGAAAAATTGCTCATGTTTATAAATTGTGTGTCTTGTTGTTTAATTCTGGAAATGTTGTGTGTGCCTTGAATCAATTTTGGGTTTTTTTCTTATTGTTTGAAAAATACGATTAAAAAAGAAGAAGGAAAAGACGAGATCTGGGAGGAAAGGGAAGGGATCCAAGAAGAACTATCGGATACCGCAATCTGATGGGGAAGGGAGAGAGCTTCTGACGCAGGTGACGTGATCGCTTCATATTTGGATGGTGGATGGGGGTGGGGTTGGGTATGGCTAGTGGTGGGTTTGGGTGGTTATGGATGATGGTGCGGTGGTTGGTTGCAGAGAGAGTAGAAATAAGGAAGGATTTGGGGATAAGGATGGTGGATGGGGTGTGAGAAACGGTTGGGCTGTTGTTTTTTCTTTCATTTTATTTATTAGTTGTTTAAATTGTGGAAATACAATTTTGCTTATTCAGGCATTTAGCACGTGCAATTAAACTGACAGAATTGAGAGATGTGACTTGATTTGTTAACGACTGCAAGTACAGTGAAAAATCGGGAAATTGACATCACGGTGACTAATTGATTTCAAGCCAAAACTCAATGATCAAAATTGTAATTAACCCTATAAACAACACCACCCATACCCAAAGAGCTCTATCGAGCTTAACTTTGATGGCTTTGTTAAAAAGGAAAAAAGTAAGCTTCTACTACGTCTAGTATTTGCAATTTCAATGGTGCGTTACTTTCTCAAATGTAGAGAAAGCCTTAACAAAGAGACTTGAATGAGATGTTGAAAAAGGATAGAAGCAAATTCAGCTTAAAGGACATTGGTTAGTATGCTATTTTTATTTATTTTTCTTAAATTGATCTTACTACCTTTATATAAAAAAAAAAGATAAGTCTATATTTAGATTAATCATGCCTCCGCAGTCGTCCCTGTTATTTTTTGGTCAAAATTCCTCCTTTTTTAGTTTGATTCGACTTGGTTCAGTCAGTTTTTATGCACCAAAGGGATGGAGCCACCTTCAAGGAAAAGGTGCACCCCACCCAAATGTTTTCTAAGTTTCCACCAGTCATGGCAATATATTGTAAAAGGATTTTACATGTTTTAAGTTAATGACCCCCCCAATAAATTCATTTTGAGTACTAATGTGAAGTTATTGGCTTTTCTTTGCTGATTTTTATATCTTTCTCTCTTGGGCTTTAGTAGATATTGATTTCTTTAGTATAAAAATAAATAACTATACTTGGATTGGATAGATTTAGTTGGAAAATCTTAATACTTAACTAACCAAATAGGTTAAAATTAGAGTGCTGTTATTTCCACCCCCTCTCCTATCTTCAAAATTTTAAAGACAAATTTATCATTTCGTAAAATGACTTCTAAGGACTTAAATGAATTCTTCCACTAACTTGTTAAAAGTATTAGCTTTAATTAAATTTAAACAAAGATAAAAACTTATAATTGAATAAAAAGAAAAATACCCAACAGCACCAAAACTCACACCCACCCAATTTTGTCAACAACCACACCCTGCCAGCACAGACGCCTTGAAGGAAACATTTTGCATCTCATACAATGGAAATGAATTTACCACAACTTATACAACAAAAACATTCTAAATGGAGGATTAATTTTGCTTATTCAAGTTGAGCTAAGCATATTTCATTTCACCCAAGTATCTTTAAAATCTAGGCTCTTTGAGTGTCAAAAGAAAAGAGAGGAAAGGTATAGAATTTACCCTTGAAGACTTTTCTTGGAAATCCAAGAATGATCACCTTTTGGAAAGACCTTCCTCTTCCTCTTTGATTTAGAACTCCTTCAGCTCAAGGCTCCAAAGTAGAAGACCTCTACCTCACCACACCAAATGCTTCTAGAGATGTAGAGAAGACAACCAAGAGGCCTTAGATGCCAGACTACCTCTTGGTTGGACCAATTTTAGCTTGTGGAAGATGAGAGGCTAGAGATTACCTTCACACATCAACCAAAAGATGATTAGCTAAAACCCTGGCTAGGTCTTGCACCTAACTTAGCTTTTATAAGACAACAAATACAAGGGGGGAGAGAGAAACTTTCCCCAAAATTTCGGCCAAAATGGTTATGGTGGGCTTGGGCTCCAGTTTTGGGTCCATGGATAGTGTTATCTCATAACACTTATTCCTTTTGCCCAATTTCCTTTTGGGCCATTTCATCCTTTCCGTTTAAATCATATTTAAAAGCTCAATCCAATATATATGTCAAAGTTTTTTTTCATAATTAACTTTTAATTATGAATTATAATTTAACTCTTAAATTATAATTATAGTCTCACTTAATTGACCCGGTTGAACAGTTTGACTTTGGTCAATTTCTCCGGTCAATATGTTGACTTTGACATTTGATCATTGACCATTGACTTGTGTCTCATCATTTCATTTCTCTACATTTGTGCCTCTAGTCACATTCTTTCGGTGTGCAATCCGTAGGTTCCCTTTACCAAGATAGTGGGTAGACTCAACTCCTTAGAGTTGACATACGAATTAAATTCCACAATTAAATTCTTCCTATTAGCAAAGGTTACTTTGAACCTTTTAGGACATCCACAAACCATGGTTGATGCCTAGTAGTGAGTCATGGTTATCCGAGCTAAATAAGACATTGTGAAAGAACCTATTCAAATTGGAATGACCGTGCAATTGAATCATTCTCTTATATCATACTCCTTATTCACATTATTAGATAATTGAAGCTAATGTCAAATATCCTAATGTGAATTGTTTCTTTATATGATTATCCTGTTAAGATTTGAAGACCTCTTCTTTCAAATCTTATCCACTACTCTGCGCAGATATTTGACCAATCATATCCTGGAGCATTCTCTTTCATTACTGAGAGTAGAGATCCCATGTTGTACATTCATTTGCCTCCATGACTTTATTGAGAGTCCCGATGGACACCTTTAAGTTATGCTTACTTTAGCACAACTGTTGTTAAGGCCCAAAAAAAGTTTAAGGAAGGCCCATGCATATTTTAAAGCCCAATGCATTATCATGCGATAAAAGCAGCCTAGCTGATACATACATGCCATGCTAGCAAGGCTACAATTTGGCACGTGAGGAAGTCGTGGTACAAATTTACTACTTTCACATGCAAACCTGTAAGGGTTACAAATTTAACAGGCCCAAGCCCACCTAGCCCACTGCAGTATCAAGCATTATCTAACACAAGCTCAAGCCGTTGCACTACAACAAAACCCAAGCCACTGCAATACAACGTAGCCCAAGCACAAGCACACAATAACACGCGATGCCAAGCAGCTTCCTTTTATTTCCAAATCACTCGACAAGCTTACGTGGGCCCAAGACACATACGTGCCTGGGGCTTGCTGAGCGGGTTGTGGTGTGGATGGTTACAAAGATCCATGAGGCCCATTAAAGGTTCAAAAGAATGAAGGTTTTGGGTTGCTTGGGAGCCCCAAAACCCAAGCCCATTTTCTTGAGCCCATTGAATGGGTAAGCAGATAGATGAATTTGTCATGCACTAGCACCCAACAACTACCCAAATTCTGCCTAAATACCCATACGGCACTAAAACAAGCTAAACAATGAGGTGCCGTCACCTAAAAAGCCCAACACCCAACACCTTCTTCATTGATGTTTTCTTCCCTAAAGTACCCATATAGCACTAAACCAAAACTGACCGGCACCTACGTAGAGTAAAGAGCTCCTGTCATCTCATATGGGGGCAAAACGACCAAAAGGAAACAACCACCTTGAAGCCAGAGGAGCAGGCCGGACCACCTTGATACTGGAGTGCGTACATGTAGGGAAGTGAGCTTGCATGGCTTATAAAAGGGGAACGGTGGTAGATGAGAACAACAAGAAGAGGAGAGAGGAGCATTCATTGCCGTGCACACTCAGAAAACACAAAGGGAAGTTATCCACTGCCGTGCACACCCAGAACTTAACACCTTCATCCTACCATTTCCCTGTGATAATGTCCTTCCAAGCTTCAAACCTCACTGGATGGTATCTTCCATTGCCGGGCACACTCAGGGAAACCACAAAGAGTGATCCACTACCGTACACACTCAAAACCAACACTTAACACCTTCATCCTACCATTTCCCTGTGATAAATCCCTTCCAAGCTTCGAACCTCATTGATAACTCATATTCTCCTACAATATCTTTCGTTCCAACTCAAGCTCTCATTCTCTCTTGCTAAACTTATGGATTCTCAGCTCCCACACAACAAGCCTCTCATGCCAAGCCCCTTTAGTATTCTGGTTCAACATGCGAAGCTCTAATTCACCAAGCCAAGCTCATATGGCCTATACCAAGCCCATACGATCCATGTACAAGCCAATACAACTCTTTCCAGAGACGCCGTACACCATCAAGAGGCGCCGTACACAAGAGGAACATTAATAACATGCCTAGCCTTAGCCATTCCAAACCCATAAACAAGTATTAGCTATTCCAAACTCTTCCATATTAATTCACTGAAACACGTTCTCACGCCAAACCTATGTAGTCTCTGTACAATATGAACTCTTTCAAGAACCATATCACATCATCCATTAGCTGCCGTGCGCCTTCATCAACTGCCATATGCCATCACAGCTCCCAGAAACTTCATCCTCTTTCACATATTCTCCAACACTACTTCGCTACCTGCAACACATATTCCACCTCAAGAAAGGCACTTCCAATGCAAAAAAGATCAAGTAAAATCATTCCATTACTTGTTATGCATCGAGACCAGAAAGGAGCCGTTAAAGATTACCAGAATATTCCTTAAGAATCAGCATTCTTTCGGGGTATTTTGGGGCCTAGTTCTTGAACCCAGGTAAAGGGGCGACGTCACTCTCTCTTTACAGCAGCCTAAGTCCACATCAAGCTGCCATAAGCAAAAAGACCCCTACAATTGTATAGTGCCCTATAAGACTAACAACATAGCCACAAGACATCTATGATGTCTCAGGTCTAAGGATTAGTTTGCACTATTGTAATCTATGAGTTCTAGTTTGACATGTGAGTAAAGACTTCCATTCTAGAACTCATGTGTTTGATTGCGTTTAGTGTACTTGTTCCCCTACAAGCACCTACACACATATTTAGGTGTAGCCACACTCAATGACTTGAGATCTCGCCATTCTCTACATATAGAGATGATACTGTGTATACCAGTCTTTACAGAATGTCAACGCCCAATTGATACTCCTATGACCGGGAACATATTTAGGATTAGGGATCATGACAAGTCTCCATGTATGTAATCTCATTACATAGTTCTCATATTCACTTTTAAATTCCTAGGACTATAGTTGTTTTACTGCTATGAAAATAAACCAAATATCATGGTTGAAAACAACGGTCTTACCCATGAATAACTTAATAAGTCATTACAAAAGGTGTCCTTAATATTTATTATCATATAATTAGTTGGCTTTAAGAGCATACTATTAACACGCTTCTCCACCTCGCCGTCAGAAAAGCCACTTCTCTCTTTCTCCCTTTCTGTCTCTCTCCTTCTCCCATTGATTTCTCTTTATATCTCTCTCTTTCTCCCCCTTGATTTTGGATCCAGATTTATTGTCAAATCAATATACTCGACCTTTTCTTTTTCATGAACACCCAACACTTCTTTCTAATTTGCTTTGGTAGCTGCTGGATTTAATATCATTTGATTTTAGACCACGTGTAATGTCAAGACAATGAGTATGAGAATATGGCTTCTTTGAAAGAGAGAGGGAGATCGAGAGGGAAGCTAAGAAATCGAGAAACAGAGAGAGAGAGAGAGAGAAAGAAAACGGGGTAAAGAGGTAGAGAGAAAGAGAACATGAAGCTTTGCCGGCTGGTTGGGGTGGGTGGGAGTTTTGGTGGCCTGTTGGGGTTGCTGAGGGGTGTGGGTAGGAGTTCATGTTGGTTTTTTTTTTTTCTTCAATTATTAGTTTTTGTTAGGGGCTACTTGGATAAGAGAGTTGGATTAAATTTTTTCTTCCATTTAATTTTGTAAAGGCTATTTTAGGAATAAGGGTGGGTGGAAATATAGGATTTTATTTTTTCAAATTTACATGGTGGGTGGGAAATTAAAGTGGGTGGAAAAATAGGATAGGGGGATGGAAATAGTAACACTCTAAAAATATTTGTAAAGGCTATTTTAGTATAACTATTACGAACTATTTTAACTTGCACAGTAATTCTTACTATATTTTTGTTTCTTCTTACTTTATATGTTTGGTACACACCCCCCCCCATTAACGGACCTACACATGAGTAAGGAGATGCAATGCACCTCCCCTAGCCGGAAGATAAAGTGGGTGGAAAAATAGGATAGGGGGGTGGAAATAGTAGAACTCTAAAAATATTTGTAAAGGCTATTTCAGTATGACTATTACGAACTATTTTTAACTTGCAAAGTAATTCTTACTATATTTTTGTTTCTTCTTGCTTTATATGTTTGGTACACCCCCCATTGGCGGACCCACACATGAGTAAGGAGATGCAACTGCACCTCCCCTAGCCGGAAAATTCTTTGGGTTGGCCGAAATTTGCCCCTTTGCTGGTGCCCACCATGTGTTCGATTAAATGTCTGGAATAGACTTTGTTGTTTTGTTTGCTATGCAGTTGCTGGCATACTCGATCATAGTTTTATTTGGTTTAATGTTTGTTGTCATTGGTTGCAAATGTTGAAGAAGTTTATGATGAACTTGTTCTTTTAATAGTCCCAGCAAAGGGTGGAGGAACTCATGTTGTTCGTGTTGTTCTTACAAGTTCTAAGGAGGACAAGGACTTGTTTGAGGTACATGAGATTTTCAATTCTTAGTATTTCGCATCATCAAGCTTGGTATAAATCGATTAAATTAAGACTCGCATCTGGAATCGATTGGCCAATGCACATATAGGTTGTGCTAGTTGGCCAATTAATTCGGAACCGGAATCGGTACTATTTAACCGGTCCTATTTTAGTGAAAAGAAATTATGAAACCGACCGTTCCGGTTTCGGACCAGATTTTTTTATTTATTTTTATACAAATTCCAACTAAAAATTTATTTTTTGGGCTAAAAAATTAACAAATGATCCAATTTCATAAAAACATGGATATTGAGCTTAGAAAATATAGATATTTTGAAGTTAGGCTTGGGGAAATATTAGTTATTAAATTTAAAATGTAGCATTGGATTTAAATACTTTTGTAAAAAATAAAATAAAATAATACACAATCAGTCCGATTTGGTAAGGTGTGAAATCAGAACTGAAATCGGTCCAATCCAGTTTGTTAACTTTTTTAGTCAACCGGTTTTTGTTTTTGTTTTTGTTTTTGTTTTTTCCATCCAATCCGGCTCGGTGTTCTGATATTCCGGTACCAATGCCCACCCCTAAATGAGTATGTTCCTTTACACCCAAATTCGAATCTCCCTCCTTTAAATTAAATTAATTTAGACTACATATTATTATTATTATTATTTTTAAATTAAGGTTGGTATGGTAATCACATAACTTTTTATCATCACCTTCCTTATCGTTATTGTCGAGTCGATGTGGTATGTGCTTTTTTTTTTGTTGCCTTTTTTACTTTCTTTTTTTCTCTTTTTGCGAACTAGCAACCGTCTCTAGGTATTTGAGGCTTCGTTCTTCAATCTAATTTCCCCGGAAATTTGTAATTTTCGCAGCAGCGATGAAAACCCACTCTGCTTCTCTAATTTTCATGTCAGCTCTTCTCTTTCTTCTTCTAAGTCTAACAATTCATACCAGAGCCGAGGTTATAACCCTAACCGCTGACACATTCTCCGACAAGGTAACAACTCCAAAACCCTTTTCAAATTCTTCAATTTTTTACATTCAAAATCCCAGATCCAGTATATGAAATAAGCTTATGAGTTATTGCTTTGCTTTTATAGCTCCAGATGTGTTTCAGTTCTGTGCCCAATTTGTGGCAGATTGGGTAGGACTTGATGCAGATCATATTTTTCATTTCCTACACACAAACACATATAGCTGGGGTTCCTAACCCTAACCCATATCCTATTTTCTCTTACCAGCTCACCAATCCCTGGTGGTCTTATTAATCCTAATGCTTTTGAGTGAATTTTGTTTTAATTTGAGTATGGATGATGCATTTGAATGACGATTTTATACACCGAAATCAAACTGGGAATGAAAAATGTTATGAGTTGTGTTTTATAAGAAATGTTCCGGGGGACAAAAGGTTGAGTAAGTAGGAAGTAATTTGGAAAGATATCTCATGCTAGCTAATTATGATTTATGGCCTTGCTGATTGTTTATGTCCATATGTGTTTTCTTAGGTGAAGGAGAAAGATACTGCATGGTTTGTGAAATTTTGTGTACCATGGTGTAAACATTGGTAAGTTTTCCTAGCTGTGCTAAGTCTATGATTATGAGATTTTTAAGATTGATATTCTTACTAGTAATAACAACATTTGCTTTCAGTAAGAATTTAGGGTCATTGTGGGAGGACCTTGGGAAGGTAATGGAAGGTGAAGATGAAATAGAGATTGGGGAAGTTGATTGCAGCACAAGTAAACCAGTATGTTCAAAAGTTGACATTCATTCATATCCTACGTTTAAGCTATTCTATGATGGAGAAGAAGTTTCAAAATATCAGGGTAATGCCTTATTTTTTATCTGAATCTTAAATTTATAATTTCTACTCACATAATGCCTTTCATTTATGATAGAAGTAGCCTTATTGTTATACTGTCACTTTATAATTTGATCAAATGTGCCTTTTAAATTTATATGAAACTCTTGTTGAAGGGCTTTGCCAAATAGTAAATAGATTTCAATCATTTTAGTTTGATACAGATTCATTTGGGAAAGCATTATAATATATTTTGGGCATCTTAGTTGACCACCGGATCAGCTATTCTGTAGTTGAATGCAAATTTCAGCAACTAGGCAACTTATATTATTAGAGTCTGGACAGTTGCAGTGTCCGAAGTATAATAAACAACATTGAAAATTCATCACAACACAAATAAGAAGGCCTAACATTTGGCTAGCGGCAGATATTGAAAGAGGCAATACAGTATCATCTTGGAAAAGTAATCTCTATTGCAATTAATTTACCTTTTGTATGCCCCAATGATGAAAGAGATGTGTGCATGGTTTTATATTTTCTTTTTCTTTCATTTTTTGGGGTGGGGGAGGGAATGTGAGATGGAAATTTCTAGAATGTTTAAGGGGTGCTGTGTTTAGTGTGTACCTGTTGTGAAAGATTGGCTGCCTTGGTATGGCAGTGATAATGATGATATTTGTTATGGTGAAAGATCCTTGGCTTAGTTAGTATGTAAATGTGTAATAATAGCTGCCTTATTTAGTATGTTTATGGTGAGATCAGTTCTGTTAACTGTTAGATTGGTAGCCATGGTTAAAAAACTCAGTGACTATCATTTCTGTGTGATGTATGATACCTCAGATTATAGCCAATTATTTGGGTTCCATAAGAAATATATGTAGTGGCAGTATCTTTGACAAGGGAAATTATTTTCACAGTTGTCTGTTACAATCAGTGTTGATACCTCCGATTACAGTCAACTACTCAGGTCCCACAATCAAATATAGGTAATGGAAAAATCGGTGGATGAGGGAAATGATTTTTTAGGTCTTTTTAAAATTGATCTTTTGGGCCACCATTGCATGTGTCTGTGTCTGTGTACATGTGTGTATTTGGCTTGGCCATTCAAGCCATCCCTTATGATTTGAAGTGGGTTTGTTCTGTTACCAATCCGAATAACTGTTTCATCTGCTTTGTGCATTATTTGGACTTGAGTCAAGTGCAAGGGCACTCAAGGCTAATTGTTTCAAAAACTTATTAGACTTTCTCTGGTGTAGTATCTGACTTAGTTATTGTTTCTTGTGCAAATGGTCAGGGCCGAGGGATGTTGAATCACTTAACACTTTTGTCTTAGAAGAAGCTGAAAAGGCAGCTACAAAGGCACAGCTTGACAGTGATAAAGAATTGTGATTTACTGTCAGGTAGAAACTAAACATCTCTTTGTAGAGCTTTTTTTCATTGTACCGCATAAGAGGTTCTGAATCTGTGCTGAAGGTTGTTTATGAAATCCCTTCATTTACTTATTAACGAAAAAGAATGGACTTATCTCCATTGTTTAAAGAATGACTTGGAGAATGTGAATCTGGGGATCCATGGGATCAATTTGTATGTAACAATTGAATGTCGTTACCTCATGCAGATGTGACTTGAACGTTGAACCAGCACTAGTGCACATTGTGACGGACTCCCGGTATATGCTTTTATGGACAACAGCGCATCTTCAGTAGTTGGGTTCTGGCATTACAATTTTGTACTAGAGATGACTACTCCAGTGAGGCTGGGCGAATACTAACTACAACTGATATATGGGCAATAGCAGCTTGTATTCATAAACGAATTTAAGTACTCAGTCATTTTCACAGGAGATTTTCTTTGGATGTTCATTAGGTTAAGCGAAAGTGTTGAGCAGATTTATGTCATTGTGGAATTAAGTTGATCACAATTAATTCATGTTTGGATTTACAAGACGTTTAAATATGCCAAACAGATTTATATTGAAGGTTTATTTTCATTGGTATCAAGAAAAATCTTTTTGTTGTCATTATGAGACTATCAGACAGGAAAAGCATGTTAGGTTTCATCCAACTTAGTGTGAGAAGACGGCATCCTGTGTGAATGTTGCTCAAAACAATTATTTCGTGATGACAGAATTTACTTCCAACACAATTACATTTTGAGCAATAAATTTTTAGATCCTATGCTGTAAGGAGTTGTATTTGGAGAATGCTAAACCTTTTCTGTAAATTTTTATCTGCTTGAGTCAAATTTTAAAAGCCTTTTTGCCACAGATCAAAACAGAAGTTTGAACAGAGGACTCCTTTGCAACTTGCAAGGCCACTCCGTTTCTTCAGACAAAGAAATCGAAAGTCATAATTAAAACAAGAAAACCTGCTAAGCAATATATAATACTCCATGTTTAGGTAAGTAAACAATTGAGCAGATCTAATCTCATAAGGTAAAAGATCTGAAGAAAATTTGAAGTTAAAACCCAAAAACAGAAGTTGCAAACATTAATACCAAGTTGTTCAACAACTAAACGACTAATCTCAATGTATAACACGAAAACACAACGGGCCTACAACACAGCTAGCATAGCAACCGGATGATGCAACTGCTCAGCTCCTCCACAACCCTCAACAAGGGGTAGAGGACTGCGATGTAAACTTTCAAAACTGTCCACAAAACTTCCATAATAACACCAAACAAATTGAAAAGAAACAGCGATAGACAAAACTAGACTAGCTATGAGGGCCCGGTAAAACACACATCTCACTTCTTCTTGGCTGCAGCCTTGGTGACCTTGGCACCGGTTGGATCCTTCTTCTCAACACTCTTGATGACACCAACAGCAACTGTCTGTCGCATGTCCCTCACGGCAAAACGCCCAAGTGGTGGGTACTCAGAGAAAGTCTCAACAACCATGGGCTTGGTTGGAATCATCTTCACCATACCAGCATCTCCATTCTTCAAGAACTTGGGCTCCTTCTCAATCTCCTTACCAGATCGCCTATCAATCTTTGTCAAGATCTCAGCAAACTTGACAGCAATGTGGGAGGTGTGGCAGTCAAGAACTGGAGCATACCCATTTCCAATCTGGCCAGGGTGGTTCATGATGATGACCTGAGAAGTAAAGTTGGCAGCCTCCTTTGCAGGATCATCCTTGGAGTTGGAAGCAACAAAACCACGCTTGAGATCCTTGACAGCAACATTCTTGACGTTGAATCCAACATTGTCACCTGGAAGAGCCTCCTGGAGAGCTTCATGGTGCATCTCAACAGACTTAACTTCAGTTGTCAGTCCAGTGGGGCCAAAGGTAACAACCATACCAGGCTTCACAATACCAGTCTCAACACGTCCAACAGGGACGGTACCAATGCCACCAATCTTGTACACGTCCTGAAGTGGGAGTCGGAGGGGTTTGTCTGAGGGCCTCTTGGGCTCATTGATCAAGTCAAGGGCCTCAAGAAGGGTAGGACCCTTGTACCAGTCAAGGTTGGTGGACCTCTCAATCATGTTATCACCCTCGAATCCAGAAATGGGGACAAAGGCAATTTTATCTGGGTTGTACCCAACCTTCTTAAGATAAGATGAGACTTCCTTCACAATTTCATCGTACCTTGCCTTTGAATACTTGGGAGTGGTGGCATCCATCTGTACATATCAGTTTAAATAATGAGTCATGAGTTAGCGCTGCTAATAAATAACAAAAACTATAATGACTGACATTTAATACCATTGTCATCTAAAATATAAGCTTTACCTTGTTACAGCAGCAAATCATCTGCTTGACACCCAGAGTAAAAGCAAGCAAAGCATGCTCACGGGTCTGACCATCCTTGGAAATACCGGCTTCAAAACCACCAGTGGTGGAGTCAATGATGAGGACAGCACAATCAGCCTGGGAGGTTCCAGTAATCATGTTCTTGATAAAGTCACGATGTCCAGGAGCATCAATAACTGTGCAGTAGTACTTGGTGGTCTCGAACTTCCACAATGCAATATCAATGGTAATACCACGTTCACGCTCAGCCTTGAGCTTGTCCAACACCCAGGCATACTTGAATGACCTCTTGTTCATCTCAGCAGCCTCCTTCTCAAACCTCTCAATAACACGCTTGTCAATACCACCAAGCTTGTAGATCAAGTGACCGGTGGTGGTTGATTTGCCAGAGTCGACATGGCCAATGACCACAATGTTGATATGAAACTTCTCTTTACCCATGATGAAATTTCAGCAAGATATCTGAAATTGCAAACAAAAATGATCAAAACTCAACAGGCAGTTAGCCTGAATAGAATAAAAGATCATAGTAACATGGACTTTTCACCAAATAATGAACAAACTGCAACTAAGAAATCAAATACAAAGTTTTTTAAAAAAAGAATTCAAATACAAAGTATTGATGGACAAGATTTGATAAAAAAATAAATTAGGGATGTGCTACTACTGGAGAACTCAGTCCCTTAGATGTTCTTAAAGATTTGCGATCATATCCGCAAATCATTACAGGTCTGTAGGATCATCACAGTTGCTAGTAAACAATTAAACTACCAACTGTATAACAAACACTACAAAATAATTTTATCAACAAAAACCTTCATTGTAAATTGTGATATCAAAGGCATGCTTAATGGAAAAAAAAAATTCCCAAAATAATAAGAGATAAAGTGAAACTCAGTCCCTTAGATGTTCTTAGATCTGCGCTCATATCCGCATATCATTACAGGTCTGAAGGTTCATCACAGTTAACAATAAATTTATAAACCCCAATTGCATACAGTTTAAAACATTGGAAAATTTAGTTGCTACAGTGTTCCCCAAAGAAACAAGAAAAATTTTGAGGTAAAAATTATGGAAAGCAACACCTATTAATTTTGCTTCAAGGGAACGAGTCACATGGAACTGATAAATCCACAAACCAGATAATGAAGCCTAATAACATATAACACAAACATTTGAAAAGAAACACCTTAAACAAATGTCAAGAAGCACCAATCAGATCAGATCTTCCTGTAGACACTACAAGATTGTATTCGACCAGCAAACAACAATACTCATCAAAAGAACAGATTATATCTTTCACGAATATTTGAAAAGAACTATTTCATCAATTCTCAGAACAAAACACCTAAAACATGCAATTTCTACAAGAACCCCAGATCTAAAACCCATCTTTGAACAAACCCAGTTCATCAATTAACTTAAATCAAACAAATAACAAATCCAAACGTGAAGATTTCTATAATAAAAAACTTTCGAGCAACAAACAGTTAAACAGGTACAACAGCTTAAAGCAATAACAGGAGTATAGAGATACGAACCTCAAGAAACTAAAAGTAAAGAATACAGAAGGGGATCTCTCTCGCCGCCAACTTGAGTCTGAAGAGCGAGTAGAGGAGAGGACGAGGAGAGTGAGAGGCTTGGGGCTTTAAAGAGGAGCAATTGCTACATCTGTTTGGTTAGGGTTTCTTTCTCCGCTGTTGGATCTTGGTGGATTTGATCTAACGGTTGTAATGCTCAATTTCCACTGCGGCGCTGCCGATGCCCTAATCTTTTAGACATGGTGTCGCCACTTTAGCACAAGCATATTCTTTTTCCCGTGAATGACCATCCTACCCTTTCCTGTGAATTAATTCGTTTTTCTTTTTAATTTTGAGGATGGGGTTAAAGAATAGGGAGCTGATTTTCTCACTACTGTTTTATCTACTTATACTCATTTTGTTGAAAATTATATGTTTTCACTCTTCTTTTGTCTACTTACGCTCTCTTAATTGTATAGTAAAAAGTATTAACAAAAAATTAATACTTTTGAATTGATTCGTGTAAGTCCTTCCTGGTAAAGGTCTTGGATTTGCCCTTGCCCTGGGTGTTGAGGTAGCCTCTTCCTCCCCTAAATTTTTGTTGAGAAAATTAATAATAATATCATGAAGAGAATTCTGCTGAAGAATTTTCAAATAAAATATTTAATAGCCATTCGATTTTCAAATCTTATGATAAATGAAATTATAGCTATGGTAGACAAAAATAACGTACACTTAACTTATCATGTCCATGCCAATACAAATATCCACGTCCAAGGACATTGCAACATGCCTACTGATATATAGTCCTTTTTGTAATCTCTAATAAATCCCACATAATCTAATATATCCTCCACTATGGCTTGACCTAAAATCATGAACATTTTCAGCAATCAATCATCAAATGAGAGTCGTCAACATTATGATGGGTCCTCTAATTCTAAAGATGTTAACAGAAGAAGGGAAAACATAATCTTCAAATGACACCTTTCCAACAAACAGCCTTCCTAATAAAATTTAAGCGAGATCCAACCCATTAAACTAATTAAGCCAACAAAATTTGATCAATTAGTTTAAAACTCTTATAGCCTAATTCAAATCGATAGGATCATCGGCGAAGTTTCGTTCGTAGATATTTAATTATCTTTTGTGTTTCAATAATAAATAAATTACATTTTTATTTTTGTGTATTTTGTTAAGGTTTGTTATATTGCCTGCATCAAAAGAAACTTGTGACAATAAAACTTGTGACAATAAAACTTGTTTTTTTATCTTAGTTGTGACTCTCTCAAACATAAAATTATGGCTTGGCCCTTAAATAGAAGTGGCACAAATTTGATAGAAGGCATCATAAGGGCGATTTGTTTTGATCAATGCTTACCTCTAAAGAAGAGTTTAGAGTTTAATTTCTTAAATTCCGAAACCTAATAAAAAACTGAAAAATAAAGTACCAGACCCAAAGTCAGTTGATTGAGAAGGAAACATACACCACTTACTACTTAACACCATCTTAGTCGTTTCCAAATTACTCGAAACGTAGCTACAAAGATATACTACTAATTTGTCAACGGAATCTAACCTAGTAGAAAATGGCATTGATTTGCAAACCAAATATCTCAGGTTCGAATCACATGGTACCTTGGTAGTGGGTGTGTGTGAGAGACCTATATCTCCCTTTTAGTTTAGACAATCGTTTGTATTTAAAAATAAAAAAAAGATATACTACTAATTTTGACATGTTATTGACATATTACTTAGGTAAATCATAAAGGCTTTTTATCACAAATGGTTCTTGAGATTTGTGAAATTATCACTTTTCGTCTCTAATGTTTTTTTTGCAACACTAATGGTTCTTTAGGTTACCATCCGCACATCAAAATGGTCCTTGTCGTTAGCTTCCATCAAATTTTCTGTTAAATAGCTTACATGGCACTATGGAGCCCACACATCCAATGGTATACATCCACGTGGCTTTAAATAAAATAAAATATATTTTAAACATTTTAAAATTTAAAATCCAAAAAAGAAAAAAACAAGAAGACCTGCACCATCTGCGTTCTCCCTTTGCCAGCGCCTCCCCCCTCGCAGACCCACTATTTGCCTATCTCTTTCTCCCTCATCTTCCTCGATTTTTACAGGCTAATCCACCATACCTTGATGTAGTTTTTCCTATGGCCCCATAGATTGGCTGAGGTTGCGGTGCCAAAGATTATATGGGATATATTTGTTTTGGCCTCTTGGGGTTTTTTCGTTCTGCTTGTGATTGGACATGGGCAGTAAAAGATTGCATTGCAGCCTCAGCCAAAGCAAAAGTCATAGCCTTTTGGCTTTATACAATTTTTTTAAAAAAAAAGAGAAAGAGAACACAGGAGAAGAAGAAGAGAGAGAGAGAGAGAGAGAGAGAGAGAGAGAGAGAGAGAGAGAGAGAGAGCAGAGAGAGAAAAAGAAGGGAGGAAGAGGAGGGAGAGAGAGAGGCAAAAAGTGGGTCTGGTGCGAGGGGAGGAGGGGGCAGGTGCTGGCAGAGGGAAAGGGATGGTGCATGTCTTTTTATTTTTATGTATTTAAGTTTTAAAATTTATTTTGTTTTATTTAAAGCCACATTGTTGTATGTCATTGGACGTGTGGGCTCCATACACATGCCATGTCACCAATTTAACAAAAAATTTATCGAAAGACCTTTTTTATGTGTGATGGCTAACCTTAAGGACCATTAGTGTCACAAAAAAACATTAGAGACGAAAAGTGATAATTTCTCAAACCTCAAGAACTATTTGTGATAAAAAGCCAAGCATAAAACTATAGCTTGTGATCATATCTAAATTTTAAATAAGATGATTGTCTGACTCTTCACACTCAAAACGTTCATCTTCAAGCTTTTGATCTTCACACTTCAAAATTATGCCTTTACTTGCAACACACTCAACATATTTTTAAAAAGACACTTAAAATTAACAAGATTATAAATAACAAAAAAGTTAACCATCACAAGCTTTTTCTAGGCCATCACAGAGGGCATGTAGCACCTCATCAGGGTGCATCGGTGCTTTAATCTGTTGGGGCCCAAAATGTCACAAGAAACCCAAAGATATTTAAAGCCCAATATAACATATAATGTTGGTTATCCAAGCTATATTTTGGAAATTAATTTATTAAATAAATATAGAAACAGTATACATGTTATGTCATGCCAATAATACATTTTCCTATGCTAAATCACCCGACAAGCTTAAGTGGACCCAAGCCATGCAAATGTCTGGGGCTTGCTAAGCGGGTTGTGGTCTAGATGGTTACGAGTGTTTATGAGGCCCATTGATGGTCCAAGGAATGGAGGTTTTGTGCTGCTTGGGAGCACCAAAACTCAGGCCCATTTCTTGAGCCCAATCACATGGGTAAGCATGAGAGAGAAAATAGTCTAGCACCTTGAAAAATATCCAGCACCTTCGAAAATACACCAACACCCTATTAAAACCAAATCAAAACCAAGCCATCGTTAAAACCAAGTAAAGCCCATGTGCACGGGCTGCTGGAAGTAAAACACCTTTTAGACCAGCATCCTTATCCATTCTTTCCTCTGCAAGCTTTGGTAGGAAAACAAGGAGGAAAAGCAAGAGGCGCCTCACCCAGGATGTAAGAAGTCAGCTGCAGGAAAACCTTGGAGCCCCAAAAAGCTTTGCCCTAGTGTGCTAGGATTAAGGAATTTTCACCAAAGAGGATTGAATCAAAGGAAGTGAAGAAAAATGGAGAAGAAGACTTGGCAAAAATTGAGGAAAGCCAACTAGGGTTCCTAGGCCAGAAGGAGCTTCCAGCGCCTATAAAAGGAGGCATCTCCTACCCATCGACAATAACATCCAAACCACAGAAAGAGCAAGCAATACTCTTTAGCTACTGGAAACCTTAGATTCAAGCATTGTTACCTTCTTCTTCTTCATCTCTTTCCCAATATTCTCACAGGCTCACAGCTAGAAACACTCAAGCTTACCCATTTTATTTCTCTTATTTTCCAGAAACCATCCCAAGTCCTAAAACATCACCGTAACATCCAAACCACAGAAAGAGCAAGCAATACTCTTTAGCTCTTTGGAAACCTCGATTCAAGCATTGTTACCTTCTTCTTCTTCATCTCTTTCCCAATATTCTCACAGGCTCACAGCTAGAAACACTCAAGCTTACCCATTTTATTTCTCTTATTTTCCAGAAACCATCCCAAGTCCTAAAACATCACCTGTAACTTTTCGAGCACCATGCTTCAAGTATCCCAAGCATTCTCTCTCACTAAACTCAAGGAAACTTAGCTCCCACATCACAAGCCTTTCATGCCAAGCCTATATGATCTATGTACAACGTCAACTCATCATCCTCAACTCTTTCCAGAGACACCATATGCCATCCAGAGGCGCAGTACACAAGAGGAAAACTAATACCACGGACCACACACAACAAAGGTAGAGGCAAGCTCACCTCGGTTGGAAAGACACCAAACTCAAGCTTAACCATTTCATTCCTCTCATTTTCTCCCAGGAAAGGAGAGGCAAGCTCACCCTATGCTGGAAATCACCTAGCCTTAGCCGTTCTAAACCCAGAAACAAGCATTAGCTATTCCAAGCTCATACTATAATAACCTCAAAATTGGAATTTTGTTGCTATTAATATTCCGAAAAATCATACAAAGTTAATTAAATGTGTGGGCAATTTATGAAGTTGGTTTGATGTGGAAATGATTGGATTAAGTGTGTTTAATCTCAATCTTGACTAAAATGCCCTTAAATTTAATTTAATGATTTTTCAATAGACGTTCAAGAAATTGAAGTGAGAAAATTATAATTTTTGGATGGGAAAATAGAGCTTGATCTTACAAACGCATGAGCACAAACGGTTTGTGAATCGGAGCTATAACGAAGGAGAAATTAAATTTCGAAGTTTTAAAATTTAATTGGAGTGCTAAATAGTGAACAGTGCCATTTCAGAATTTCTATAAATAAGGGGATCCTGTGCAATTTTGTAAAATCAGAAAAATAAAAATAAAACACAAATTTTTAGCTCGCCGAAGAGGCGATTTCCGGTGGCGTCCAGCGGAGGTGATCTACACCACCAACACAGATCGAAAGAGGAGCATCACGTGAACATAACCCAACTAGAATCACGGTGATCAGATCAGCAGTGAAGGCGTGCTGACACCATGAAGTTCGTTCGTATACGGTGAAACCCAAAATTTTGGACGTCGATTTGACCACTTTAGAGGTCGATTTAGGTAAAATTTCAAGAATTAAAGTTGTTTATCTCATCAAGTTCCTTAGGCTAGCCTAGTTTTGGTCAGTCAATTCGACGATTTTACTGTCGCCAGAATAGTACTCGAACCACCACGCGCGGTGGCAGTGTATGGCGGTGATACTGAGTCTGAGTTCAAAACACAGTTTGTACTCCTCGAGGTCCTAAGCACGATGGTGTGCTCTGTTGTGCGGGATTTCATCATTTGACTGACAATCGGAGTCTCACAAATCTGGACCGTTAGATCGAAGATAATCAAACTGTTAGATCGTGTCCAATTTAAATATGTTGTGAGGCGTATGTAAGTATAGACAGATTGGTGATTGGAAGTCCCGATATTAAGTTATTGCATTTTGAAGTTAAGGCCAGTGATCGTCATTCGATCGTGCGATCAAGAATGATTAACCGTTGGATCGAGCCAAAATTCATGTGGTGTGATGTCCGGACTATTTATAGTCCATTGGACATGTGGGACCCGCAAGACCCAAATAGTGACTTTTTAGACAATGGGTGTCATTGGTTCTGTTTTGATGTCGACAGTGTGTGCGTCATAGTTTTGGAGTGTTCTAGACGATGATTGATCACTTTGGACCCTGGGTTAGTCTCAAGGGCATTTTCGTCAATTGGGAGCGAAATCTTGGATTATGGATTTTAAGTTAAGTTGCAACATTTTCTAAGGTTTTTTTGGAGCCAGAGTTTGAGGATTGGAGAGCTTGAGTGCTTATTGTGGATTCGTTGAGTTGACACAGTATTTTGCAGCTTGGACGAGAGGTAAGTAAAACCATCTGGATCGTGAGTAAAATCACAAATTATTATATTTATTATAATGTGGTTTTGATAATGTTAGTGGATATAATTAACATGTTGATGTGGTTTTTGAGAAACTGTTTTGTGTGAGTTTAAAATCAATCAAATGTGTTTTGATTTTAAATGAGTTGCAGGTTTTTGCAAAATGTATGGTATTGTGGGGAATGACTATGTTATTGTTATGATTTGACTATATTATGTTATGATTGTATGGTGGTGTTCATAAGTGAATGGCCACGTAAATATATATAAATAAATATATATATTGTTATGATGAATGTATTTGAGATAGAAAACAATACTTGATGCGAAAATGCATATTTATTGTTTTTGGCGTGTGTTGATATTGTGATTGGAAGGATAGATGTGAGAATGCACTGATTCCTTCAAGTGTGAGGCCCTAAACCATTTAGAGCTCTAGTTGGCATCATTACAATGTTCATGAGGGTAACACATAGTTACTTGACGGCTTTGGCGCGAATTCGTGAACATGCATTGTACCATTTTGGATGGTGTAGGTGTTTGTGAGTTGGGAGAGTCTAGCGTATTCTCACTTCTGTTGTCCAAGAGTGACATTTATGGGTTGTGTTTCTAACGAATTTGAAACAGATTTTGGGTCAGCTGAGAAACTAACAGTTCTTATAAAATAAAAGAATTGTGATTGTGATGAGATGATTGATTATGATTACCTTAGTTATACAAGGATTGTGGTATCCTAATGAAAGTGCATGTATTTGTATATAATGTGTAAAATGACATATTTATACAGTTGGTTGTGATTTACTCATACGAGCTTTAAAAAGCTTACCTGGTTTGTTGGTGATGAACCGGTACACTATTCAACGGTGTAGGGTCTAATCCTGCAGGTAGTAGGAACGCATGACTTCGTCAAGAGCAGAAAGCAAGATGTGTACTTGAAGTGTACAAAGTTTGTTTTGAGAGTATTGTTGATATTAGACTTCCGCTGTGTGTGATAAACTCTGAGGAACATATATGTAATAGGTTGAAGTTTCAATTTATTATGTAACTGTTTGAATGTAATATTTGACTCAGAAGATTGAGTCAGTATTGATATTTGTGGTTCGGAACATGTGGTATTGTATTGTGGAAAAAAGAAAAAATTCCTTGTACATTTGTTAAAGGTTCCGAGCTTCACGTCCCATATCGATTGTTGTAATAACTTTAAACAAGTTATTTGTGGTTGAAAATTCGGGGAGTGACACATACATACTAAACCAAGCTGAGGCAAGCTCATCCTCAAGCCACCCAAAAATCCAAAAACCCAAGCCTTTTCCTTTCCAAACCCAAAAATCAAGCCTTACCATGTTGATCCAAATATCCAAATCCTTAAACACAGAACACAACAGCAATAGCAAGCTCATCCTCAATATGTTAAGCAATACTAGACTCAAGCATAACTTTTTTCAAAACACCACCAAATCATTTCACAATACATTGCAATAATCTCCTCAAGCAAATCATTCTCTCTTGCTAAACTTACGGATTCTCAGCTCCCACACTACAAGCATTTCATACCAAGCCATGTGGTAGAAATCCAAAGAGCCATTGGAAGAAGAACATATTCATGCCAAGCCATGTCGTAAAAGCCCCACCGCCTGAAGAGCCGTTGGAAGAAGAACAAAGTATTCACTAGGACTTGCTTCTCCTTCGGAATGCTCTGGGCCTAGTTCTTGCTAACTCAGAAAAGGGGACTTGAAGCCTTCATTCACATCATCCAGCCCAACTAAGCCTTTTGACAAAAGAAAAAACCCCCCACACAATCTAAGAGCACTTCCAGCACTGAAGGTTGGCCTGGGCAGGAAAGGGACTAGGCTCCCGAGACAGCTTCAGCGCGCAAGGATCAGTTGGCAGGGAGATCCAACATGTGCTGTTGCCTGGGCAAGTGACGTAATGTTGATGTCATAATGACGTCAGCAGCCAATTTAAATAACAAAAAATTGAAAAAATACCAAAAAATTCAGATTTTTTTAATAAATAAATACCTAACCATATTCTTTACTTTCCATACCAAAACTCTATACAAATTCATCTCCTCATATCTCATGTGAATAGTGGTTGCCCTTAGGTTTCCATGACAATGGGTGGAAAACCAACAAAAAAATTGCAAGGGCAAGCACTATTCCCATGAATAGTAATAGTATTTGCCTCCATTTACCCTTTGCCATGACAAGTGGTTGAAAATGCTCTAAGAGGACACAATGCGCACTAGTTTCAAGGGCCATTAATGTTTTTTATGTGCTTAAATTTTCATTTATTGAAGGAGTGATAATATCATCATTTTAGTGAAAATAATTTGGAGGGAGTTTGGTTTCAATGGGTAGTGGTGATAAAATTTGCTTTTGTAAAGTGATGAGGGTAGATTTACCATTAAGAATTTTATTAAAATTGGGTGTGTAGATCAATTTTCTGAATATAACAATACAAAGACGTGCTTGGGTTGGGCCAAAAATTTGGGTTTTGCAGTGGATCCCGTAATATAAGAGAGCACGCACGCACACGTGCCAACATTCGATATATACATGCGTTTGTTTTATGGGCAAAACGGCAGCACTGAGCAGAGCAGCAGCAACATCAGCAGCCAAGTACGCCTCTCTTTCTCTAACTCTGAAGGTGAGTTATGGTATATCAGCACACAACCGCACCCACATCTCTTGTTCACATTTCAATCAACTGATACTGGTATGCACTGATGTGGGTTTTGATGGTGAAAACTTAGCATTTATATCCTCTAAGAATTTGATTAAGTTGGTGGGTTGGATATGAATTTCAGTGGCTTCTCTAAGAATTTGCTGAAGCTGTTAGAGAGAGAGAGAGAGAGAGAGAGAGAGAGAGAGAGAGAGTTGGTGATTTTCAGATTTAGGGTCATTTTGTTAAGTTGGGCTTTTTAGTTCTGCATTTGACTCTTTGTATTTTTATTTCAACACATGCCATATTATGATTCTTGAACTGAGCTGTTTGCATCTTTAGGATTGGTTAGTTTTACTTTTGAATTGAGCTGTTTGTAAGAGCATGTTCAGATCTGAGTTGATTTTGGGAATGTCTTAGAATTCTGCTCTGCTTTTTTTTCCTTTCGGTTTCAGTTTTTTTTTGTCCGTTTTTATATCTACTATTTGAAATGGGTTGGCTTTGTAATGTGAAAAGGATAATTGATTTGGTTACATGGTGATGAAACCAAGTGGGATTCCTTTAGAATTTGAAAACTCTCATTGGTGATAACAATGGGAATAGCTTTCCATGTGAAATGGATAATAATGGGAAAACTCTCATAAGACTACTTTTTGAAGTCTGATCATTGAGTGAACTTGCTTTTTTATCTACAACATTAGACATTATAATTTCATGCTAGCTTAGGATAAACAGCATTATCATAAACCTTTCTCTTTATTTAGGACATTATATGAATCAGAAAAAGGGTGGCGGCTGGTGGAAGAATGTCTCTCTCTCTCTCTCTCTCTCTCTCTCTCTCTCTCTCTCTCTCTCTGATATAGTACTGTCATTACTCTCGTGATTTATCTATCTTTTTATTGCAGATATTATTTCCTTCGTCACATTTCCACTGAAGATTTTTAATCTTGAGTGCCGCACACATATTTCTTTGATTCCTAGGTATCATTGTGGACTTGTTTCATGAATTCTTTTTTTTTCCCCTTCCCCTTTTTAGTTCTTTTTGGTGAGAAATGGCTTCATCTTGTATATATTGTCACAGGAAGCTTGACATGAATGGCGATTTCACACTTTCATTGTCTGCAATCTGTGAGAGTTTCTTCCCCCTTGCGGCTTTCCATTTCTAACAATTACTGTTATGGTGGAGACAATTTCACAAGAAAGAGCAGTTCTCTTGTTTATGCCTCCACCAACAACTTGGACAGGGACCTTCATCTTCGATCAAAGGTACCTACTTATAAAGTCAGGTCATACCTGGACCATTGTGTTGTGGTAGGGACTTACATATCTTAAACTGAGAAGATAGAGACTGATATTGATGGATGGTTTTTTTCACATTAGCATACCTTGAAGCTATCCATTGTTGTCCAATACCATCTGGACTGTATTCTCCTCACTTCCAAAGAAAAAGTATTACTTGTGCACTTCCAAGGAATAACTTTTATATTTGTCTTTTCTTTCGTTATGTTCATCTGGCTACTGTTTGAACATATTTTTCTTTAGTTTTTAAGAACTTCCTCTGTGTGATTTGGCACAGATGCCAAGTCTTATAAATTCACTTGTATTATGTTGTCTTGTTGCTCTTGAATTAACTTCTCAATAAGACTTGTATGGTTTATCTTTTCAATATTAACATATACTTTATCTTGCCACCTTTGTTTGATTCAGCTCTTTAGTACCGTCAAACCCATAGAGATTTTGTCTTATGATTATCAGCTATAACTGCTCCATGTAAAATTAGTTATGCGCATGGTGACAGATATTATAGTGTCATATCTCATATTGGTGACAGATCTGTACATCATGTTTTCCATCATTTTCCATTATCAGGATAGAATTTTGGATGTGCAAATGGATGAGACTGTAATATCCGTTAGTATTATTTCAGGTTGAAACAGTGTTAGATAGTGTAAAATGGGATGACAAAGGTTTGGTGGTTGCCATAGCACAAAATGTTGACACAGGAGCCATCTTGATGCAAGGCTTTGCGAACAGGGAAGCAGTGGCTACAACAGTTTCCTCACGGAAGGCAACATTCTACAGTCGGTCATGTTCAATGTTGTGGACAAAGGGAGAGACCTCCAATAATTTCATTAATGTCCATGACATCTTCCTTGATTGTGATCGAGACTCTGTATGTTGTTGACTAGTTTTAATTGGAATATATTATTTACTCTTTGTTTATGTGCTTGAATTCAATTACTTTAACTCAGACATATTTCTCAGATAATATACATTGGGAAGCCTGATGGACCTACTTGCCACACAGGAGCAGAGACTTGCTATTACACCCCAGTGTTTGATTTGTTGGAAAATCAACAGGTTTCCAGCATTTAATAAACTAAAATAGCTTACATATTGTTATCTTTCATTCATGAGTCAAATTACAGTATGTTTTGTAAGTGATTCAGATAATTTGTGGCAGGAGAAAGAAGATAAATTAGCATTGACCACTTTGTACTCATTAGAGTCTACAATTGCCCAGCGAAAAGGAGAATTAGAAGTCCCACAGAGTGGAAAGCCCTCGTGGACTCGACGACTACTACTTGATGAGAAGTTGTTGTGTTCAAAAATAAGGTATGATGTTCAAATTGTCAAATTGTGCCAGATTTGAGTTGTAATGATATAAGTTTCTCTTAACCTTGTATGCTAACTTCTCAAGAAATCAAAGGTACCAAAAGGAACTAGAGAACTCATATGCATTTTATCCTTACCAGAGAACTATGTTAGAAAATGAACTATCCTAATTTTCACCAGTAAACCTTTGTTCATGGTTTTCTTTGTTGCTTCAGGGAAGAGGCAGATGAGCTATGCCGAACACTAGAGGACAATGAAGATAAGCCACGAGCTGCCTCAGAGATGGCAGATGTGCTTTATCATGCCATGGTTCTGCTGGCCCTTAAAGATGTGAAAATGGAAGAGGTTCTAGAGATTCTTCAACGTAGATTTTCGCAATCAGGTATTGAGGAGAAGATAAGTCGCAACTCGCAAGCCTAGACTGGACGCTAGAGTCTGTCAAGTATAATGATGTTGTTTGATCAATTTTCTGAATATTTTCTCAAGGAGCCAAGATGACAAGGCTGTCGGAGATGCTTTTATGTTCTTGGCATTGCCAAGGAGATCCTTTTACTTTCCATTTGACTTTGTACTATTTTTATTTGGCCATACAAATCTAACTTGGCAAGAGAGTTTTGACAAGATCAAACTACATCGAATTCCTAGTTGATTTTTCTATATGATATTCCAAGTAACTTGTTAATGAGATAAAGCAGTTAAAAATACATGGCAAAAAATCCTTCTCATGTTTGTCGAGAAACTCACCTCAAAACAATAGGTACATGTGGAGGCTCCACAAGACACCGTCCAACAAATAGTAAGTTAAAGGAAAAATGCAGAGTGATAAAAACTCAAACATAAGTAGTGCCTCCGTCATTACTAAACCCTCCTTTTCCTTTTCCCTTTGTTGTAGAGCTCTTGGTGAAGGCAAAGTGCAGTGTCCGTAAAACAAATTTGGGCATTAAGATATAATACTAAGTTACTCTGCGATTAGGGTACTTCACAGAGAAACAAAAAATAGCACGGTGACTGGTGAAACAACTTGCTGTGATCTGTGAGATTATGCTTGGGGAATATTGTGGATAGCTGCATTGATGCTTTTAGAATCAAATTCCATGATCTTCATCCAGTTCTCAAAGTCTCCGATTTCCTACGACACAAACAAACCCACAAAAGAGTTAAACTATAAGCACATCCCGCTCTTGTAAACATCAGAATAAAAAGACCAAAAAGCATAACAAAGGATTAGTTTGACTCAGCTGTGACAGGAATTTTAGGCACAGCCCTTGGCTAAAAAGAGAAAAAGAAAATCAAAACAACACATGCTATGCATGATAATTACACGTGCATATTTTGGAAAGTTATGTGCAAGCTGGATTCTGTTGAGACTCTAATCCACGTTTCTCAAAAGCTAATTATTCATCTTTTTAAAAAAGAAAGTTAAACAAACCTTAATGGCAGTGTTAATAGAACGAGTGAGTGAGAGCCACCAATCAGTCTGTTTGATGAAGGGCGAATAGCTTTTTAGTGGCTTCATTCTTTGTCTTCTCTGCCACAATCACTTACATTATTCTTAATTAATGAATTAGTTACTAATTAATTAATATAGTTAAGAATTTTTGCAACATAAAGAAAAAAACCCAAGATCAAATGTTGGGGGGGACTAACCAGTGAGTTTGTGGTTTCTGAGGAAGGCATGGTGGTGCTCTTGGACCAATTGGAGCAAAGAATCTTCCAGATCTCTTGGATTTATCCTGGACGAGGAGGAGGATGCCATGAGAGCATGTGCCAGTGGAAGAGATCCCGGTGAATACATACTTGGCAGCAAGCTATCGTAGAGTGGGTTGTGCTGATTTCTTAACAGCACTGTTTGAGATGAGCTAAAATGTTATTATTGCCTAAACTGATTTTCAACCAAATGGCAACATTTTTCGTGATTGTCAAACTCTATGTAATGATGCAATGGCCTAACTTCAACAGTAAAAGGAACAACTTTTAGAACTCGGTTTATCTGCAACAATGAAGGAAACCCTGGATCAGAGTTTATTCACATCCAATTAAGCAAATCAGGTAAGCTGCAAACTAATAACTATCACTCCAAGATAACATACTTCCCAGTTCAAACAGTTAGAGACTCAACCTGTTCCAATAGATAAAACTTTTATTTGATATTGAAAAAAGCTTCATCCAAACACTTGCTACAAAGATTGTATAAATCTTATAGCCAACTAGGCTACAAGTGACTGATATGACAGGTATATAAAAGAATTCAAAATTTATACTACTGCCTCTTCATATCCAATTTTCCATATCCACTTACCAACAACCAATTCAGAAAATTTTGCCATACACGGTACACCAGCTGCCAACCACATATAGGCTCTAATTTAGGCACTATCCCACACTAACAATACTGGCAGTCCAGTAGATTTATGCAAGATCAAAGTAAATGGAAGATGTGCTCACAGATTATTAATGAGACTACCTCAATTGAGAGTGGGCACTCGAATCTCCATAGTCATCTTCAAGCACATATAGAAGCTTCCTGTAAGTATGCCCATTCAGAAGGTCCTTCTCTTGGAACTCCTTCAACAACCTCATTGCCTCTCCAACCCTTCCTTGTCTGCAGATTTCATCAAGTACTGTCCTATAAGTAATGAATTCAGCTGATCTTCGCTTCTCAATCATCTCCCACAAATACTTCACTGCCTCGTCAACCTCTCCATTCAGAGCCAAAGCATTCACAAGCGAGTTGTATGATTTACAGCTTGGGATAAACCCTTTACTCTTCATTTCATTGCACAGCTGCTTAGCATTGTTTGTTCGGCCTTGGGAACATAACCCATGGATGAGATAATCATACGAAAATGAGTTGGGCAAGCAATTATAGACCACACCCATCTGATGGAATATTCTAAGTGCATCATTGACATGAAGGGAAAGTACATACCCCTTAATCATAGAATTCAAAGAGTAAATATCAGGTTCAATCCCATCATCCACCATTTGCCTAAACAGGCACCTAATGGTCTCCATATACATGTGATTTATGTAAGAATTAGATCCCCTACTCAAAAAGGCCGTAAAAAGAATATTATACGTCCTAATTGAAGGCTTACAATTCAAGTTTCTGCTATTCTGCATGTGTTTAAATATATTGACAGCTCTAGTCAACTTCCGAGCTTCTGTGAAAAAATAGATAATGGAATTGTAAAGCGCCTCAGAACCAATGTAGGAAATAGCAAGCACTTGATTGACAACATCATCCATTTCTTCATACATTTTAGCTACCCCAAGTTTCTTTATTGTAATGTGATAAGTAGAAACATCATGTTTGAACCGTGGCTGTTGCGATGCCCAATTGAACAACTCTAAACACACAATAGGATCGTCTTGCTGAGTTATAACATTGCAAAGTTCTTCAGGTGTAAATCTAGGCAACAACTGGGATATGGCCCTTTGAAATTGGACTTCATCAAGAGTTGATTTACTGGATTTGACTCTTTTACTTTCTCTCCTTCTAAAAGATCGCGATGGGGGCTTGGTTGAGTAAAAGTTATACAACAAAAACCGCTCATATATACCAAGAAATCCATTTGAAGCAGTTTTGGGAACTGGATCAATTTGGGTTTGAGTCAAATAGTGCATAGGCCTCAAAGTACTACTAATTGGATTCGAACTAGATGAAAGAACAGCCATCCTTTGCGGGTTAGACAAGTATTGATGAAAAGAATGTTCATAACAGAGCCTACTGAAGTTTCTGGTCATGTAACTATTTCTAAAGCCATATCTACTAACAGAAATCATTTTACTGAATGATTACCAAAAGATGGGAAGCACCAGTTTGTACTGTTGAACTTGTTAATTTGGTTGGGCCTCCTAATCCATTATGGACTTTCACCAAGAAAACTGAAATCACAAACACAAATTATCAAAGCTCAATCAGACAATTAGTTTTGTTAGAATTAAACTTAAGGAATACTTTCTCAGATCATCAACCATGGCCTTTTCATCAGCAGATAAATACAATGCATAGACAGAAGCTCGACCAGAAATAATTAAATAAGTAAACAACAAGAAAATATACAGTTTCTCCTGTAATGTTCTTCCAAATCAAATATGAAAAGAAAATTTCAGAAGGATTTCCAAAAGGCAACACCTATTCCTATTGGTTCAAGGGAACGAGTCATATGAAACAAATTGAATCAAGACCAGAAAACGAAACATGAAAACAAAAGCACCTAAATTTTGAAAAAAGAAACATAAATCAAATTCAAAGCACCATTCAAAGTTGGTTTTTTTTTTCTTTCTATAATCACATACGCGATTGTATTCAATCAACCAAAAATCACATACATCAAATCAAAGTACACGTTTTGATTTTATTAATACTAATAAAACATGGCCTCCAAGTAAACATGAGAACAAAATCAAGCTAACCCAGAATCCAAAATCTCAAAACAAAACCCAGAAAACAAATTCTCCAACATTGTCTGAGAAATAACAGGAACATCTATACCCATTGGCGATTTATACAGAAACCCAGAGCAAATTGTGTTAAAATCAATTCATTTTAGTCGGACAAATAACAAACAAAAGGTTGGGCTTTCAAACAAAGAACCAGACATAGAGAAAGCTGAGAGCTGAATCAAACATACAGAACATAGCGTGCTTTTTATTAACAAAAGCTATAACAGAGAGATACGAACCTGAGCTATTACAGAAAAATGAAAGGGGGCTGGTCGACTTGAGCGTTCGTGAAGAGCGACAGAGGAGCTGGAGCTGGAGAGACGAGGAAGTAGGCACGTGATGCCACGAGGTTTCGTGTGCGTGCGTGTTTTTTTTATAAATTTGAAAATTAGTAAAAGCTCCCTCTAGTTAACCTGAATTAACTTGAATTATGGAAATATTTATGGAAAAGTAAAATGTACATCGATCAAACTTGAATTATGGAAATATTTATTAACCTGAATTAAATTTGCTAAAATTAAAAAACTGTATTTAATCTTGTGGTGAACATTTTTGCTAAATTACGAATAAACTCTCTTAATTTTTTTCTTCTTAAAAATAATCTCTCTTAACTTAAATATGTAAATCAATTTAAGCACTCAACTTTAATTTGAAAAAAGTGCGGCAAAACGAACCCTAAAATTAACTGAGTACACCCTATTATCTAAGTACATCCTAATATTTTACTCAAAATGTAAAATTAACTAAGTACACACTATTTAACTACTAAAAATACCCCTGATACACCCTAATACACTATCACACAACACCCTAATAACAATCCGAAACCAAGTTTCTCTTTTTACATGAATTTGTGCCTAGCAAGAATGAAAATCAACTGGTTTTATTGGTCTGCAAAGGTGGAAAGCTGAAATATTTCACTGCAAATGGCAATAGTTTAATAGGCCAAATCCCCAAAGGCTTGAGAAACTGCACAACCTTGTACATATAGAGTACGCCTTGATAGAAACCAGCTCACTGGAAATATATCTGAAGACTTTGGTGTTTATCCAAACTTGGATTGCATAAATCTAAGTGATAATAAATTTTATGGCGAAATTTCGGACAAGTTGGGTATATCTCTGGAACTAACAAATTTTGAGATTGCAAGGAACAATATCACTGGTTCCATACCACCTAAGCTTGGAAACTTGACTCAACTGCATTCGCTTAATCTTTCTTCAAATCTTGAGGAAGAGCTGGAAAGATCCCTATGGAACTTGGAAGATTGACTTTGCTTGCGAAGCTTAATGACAATCAACTTTCTGGTGGTATACCTGAAGAGCTTGGATCACTAACTAACCTTGAGCATCTTGACCTGTCCACAAACAATTTGAGTTTGCCAATACCAAGTAGCCTTGGGAACTTCATGCATCTGCACCACATGAATTTGAGCAACAACATGTTGAGCCACAAAACCCCATATCAGTTGGGAATGTTACTTCAGCTGTCTGTGCTGGATTTGAGTTATAACTCTCTGGCTGAAGAGATACCAACTGAGTTTTTAGGTTTGGATAGCTTGGTGATACTAAACCTCTCCCACAACAACCTCTGTGGTGTTATTCCAGGCGCTTTCGATAAATTGTGTGGTTGGAGTTCGTCGACATATCATACAATCAATTAAGGGGTCCAATTCCAAACAACAAAGCATTTCAAGAGGCTCCCATAGAAGCATTCCTAGGAAACAAATGTTTGTGTGGCAATGCTATAGGTCTGCAGCCCTGTTCGAGCAAAAAGAAAGTCAATTTTAAAATTGTGTACTTAGTTGTGCCATATGTGGTTGAATATGATGAGTAGGGTTTACTTATTAAAATTATTTTTGTTTTACAATTCAATATATCCTTTTTGTCATTTTATATTATGGTAAATTAGTAATTTAATAAATAGTTTGGTAGTATGGTGTAATCAGTTAATTTTAGGATTCATTGAGCAGCACTCTTTGAAAAATATGTCACTCTTAAATCATGAATGAGTGGCAATTAGACCTTTTCATTGTTGACATCCATTAACTTCTATTAAAAATTGTTAACCATGTGCAAAGAGTTAACACATGCACAGCTAGAGCGAATGTGCTATATACTGCACTCGAGTTCTAACCTCTCTCTTCGTAGTTTATATTAGATCAAAGTATAATATTGTTTGTATAAAAAAAAAAGAGTTAACACATGCTAGTCACAAAACGGTTATTTGTCACTCATTCATGGTTTAAATGGGCCATTATTCAAGTTAAATGTTTATGGAGTAAATTGGCACACAGATGGAGTTAAAGAGAATTATCTCCAATTTATAAATTTCAAATAGTTGCATAAGGAATTAAAATAAATTTGAACATTTTCCATGTTAGAAATACTCTAAAATGGAATTGTGGGGAAAATGTAGTATGGTCTAGAAATTAAGGGTTTAAAATTAGGAATGAGGTTTTTATTTGGATATATGTGGGTGTAACTGTTGTGTAACGTGTCGGTTTCACACTATCATTTTATTCATTTGTTCTCATTCCTTTTATAATCTTGTGTTTTATTGAGTAATTAGAATTAGAATCAAATAATCTATATATATATATAAAGCAAAATGCAGAGAATAGTGAAACATTCAAAATATCATAAAATGCTCTTAGTTAATGAAAATATTAAGAATAAAAATTATTAATTAAATGAGGATAATATGATAAATTCACACTTTTCATATTTTTAAAAATAAAAATTAAAAGGAAAATCAAATAATATGTCATATTTTTATGGAACACAATTACATATTATCTTTTTTAATTCTAAAATAAAATAAAAAAATTTAAAATAACCAATTGACACACGCGTGAGGGTGTGCCAAAAGAACCAGTAAAAATAAAAGAAGGAATACAAATGGGCAAGACAAGAGTGTGAAAGTCACTATACTTGTGCAAAAAGAGTAATGAGAGCGAGATATCACTGCAATGCAAAAATGCAGAGAGTTGGTTTTTTTCCTCCATCAATTGGTACTACTTATCCTTTAAAAAAATAAAAAATAAAAAGCGATAATATTTTATTAATAAGAGGAATATAAACAAATACAAAATCACTATGATGCCAAATTGTTATTGACTTGTTATTAGACTATATATATATATTTGTTTATGATACAAATGATATCAAGGGAAGAGGAAGTAATATTTTAAACGCTTGAGCTATAAACTCTTTACGTAACCTTTAATAGATATTTATAATGGTTGAAAGTTGATTTTTTTGACAGAAAATAAAGAAAAGTAAAATGAGGGTGGTAAATTACAATATTTGATGGATGTTATTCTTTCTAGCATTTAATAAATTTGCGAGTGTCATTTTTGGCGGATTGTAATATTTGATTCCCGTTAAGAATTAGTTAAAAAATTAATATCAATTAATGGAGCCAAACACATTATAATATTAAATGAATGTCGTTAGCGGGAAAAAGAGTCAAATGGAATTACCGAAAATGTATAATATGCCAGCGCAGCACATTATGTCACGTGCATGGATGTCGACATCAGCAACCCCAGCCGCAAGTAAACACTACAGCCGTTAGATCAAATCCCCCAAGATCGAAGGGGCGGAGAATGAAACCCTAACCACAGTGAAGCACATTGGCTCTTATTTAAAAATTCACAAGCTCCTCTCACTTTCCTCATTCCCTGCTCTGTCTCGCTCTGCACACAAAAGTCGGCGAGAGAGACTTCTGAATCGTTTTCCGGTTCTTCTCGTCTGTTTCTTCAGGTTCAAATCTTTGTCTCTTTGTTACTGCCTTTATTGTTTATTTAATAAATTCTGTTGCGATGCTATTTCTCCGATTTAGCTCTAATTCTTTTTTCGACGCTATGTCTCGAAAGCTTTCGAAAAATTCTCCCTTTGTTTGTTGTTTGTTGAACTGATGAATTTGTCAACTGGGTTTTGTTGCTGTCTGTGATTAGATCAGGATTTTCGTGTAAACTGGGTTTTAGGTGTTTCGTTTTTCTGATCATGTTTGGGAATTTTTTTCATCGGATTTTGTTTTTGGATTATGGTTCTGTTCAATCGGTTCTCATGCTAAAATGCAACCCTCTTCAATTAGGATTTGGAAAAAGAAAATATTTTGATGAAGTACAGTCATGTATCTGAATGATGGTTTGGTATTGTTTTATACTCTGACCCTATATTTTTGTAAAATATTAATCCCTTTTGTTATTATGCTTCATTATCTGGTTTGTGGATTTGATCAGTTCCATGTGACTCGTTCCCTTGAAGCCATAGTAATAGGTGTTGCTTTTTGAAAATATCCCTTAAATTTTTTTTAATCTTGTTGATTTGGGGAATTTCAGGAGCAACTATATTTTCCCATTACGTATTGTGTTGAGATTACAAAAATGAGAGATTTCTTTTTGAGATTATGGTTGTGAGTTATTTGTTGGAAACAGTGATGATCCTACAGACCTGTAATGATTTGCAGATATGATTGCAAATCTTTAAGAACATCTAAGGGACTGAGTTCAGTACTATTAATGCATCTCCCGGTTTTTTTCATTAGTCTTTAATGTTACTTTGTTGTTTTTTTTTTGTTCTTATGCTTATGGCTCTGCAGTGTGTTTATTGTTTGTTGACGAATGTGCATGATGTGATGATCTTGTAGTCTATTCAAGCTAATTTGCTGATTGAGTTTTGGTATTCTGTTTGTGATTTCAGTTATCTTTCTGAAATCCTATAATGGGTAAAGAGAAGTTCCACATCAACATTGTGGTCATTGGCCATGTTGACTCTGGGAAGTCGACTACCACTGGTCACTTGATCTACAAGCTTGGTGGTATCGACAAGCGTGTTATTGAGAGGTTTGAGAAGGAGGCTGCTGAGATGAACAAGAGGTCATTCAAGTATGCCTGGGTGCTGGACAAGCTCAAGGCTGAGCGTGAACGTGGTATTACAATTGATATTGCCTTGTGGAAGTTTGAGACCACCAAGTACTACTGCACTGTTATTGATGCTCCTGGACATCGTGATTTTATCAAGAACATGATTACTGGTACCTCCCAAGCTGACTGTGCCATCCTCATTATTGACTCCACCACTGGTGGTTTTGAAGCTGGTATTTCCAAGGATGGTCAGACCCGAGAGCATGCTTTACTTGCTTTTACTCTTGGTGTCAAGCAGATGATTTGCTGCTGTAACAAGGTGATCCTTATGTTTTAAATTTCAATTGGTATTGGATATCGGTCATTGTTGTAGTTATTCAAAAGCAGTTCTAACTTGTCACATGACTTCAACTATTGTTAACAGATGGATGCCACCACTCCCAAGTACTCAAAGGCAAGGTACGATGAAATTGTGAAGGAAGTCTCATCCTATCTCAAGAAGGTGGGGTACAACCCAGAAAAGATCCCCTTTGTCCCCATTTCTGGGTTTGAGGGTGACAACATGATTGAGAGGTCCACCAACCTTGACTGGTACAAGGGTCCGACCCTTCTTGAGGCCCTTGACTTGATCAATGAGCCCAAGAGACCAACAGACAAGCCCCTTCGACTCCCACTTCAGGATGTGTACAAGATTGGTGGTATTGGTACCGTCCCTGTTGGACGAGTTGAGACTGGTACCCTGAAGCCTGGTATGCTTGTGACATTTGGCCCCTCTGGGCTGACTACTGAAGTTAAGTCTGTGGAGATGCACCATGAATCTCTCCCAGAGGCCCTTCCAGGTGACAATGTTGGATTCAACGTGAAGAATGTTGCTGTTAAGGATCTCAAGCGTGGTTTTGTTGCTTCCAACTCCAAGGATGATCCTGCAAAGGAAGCAGCAAACTTTACCTCTCAGGTCATCATCATGAACCACCCTGGCCAGATTGGACAAGGATATGCTCCTGTTCTCGACTGTCACACCTCCCACATTGCTGTTAAATTTGCTGAGATGTTGACAAAGATTGACAGGCGATCTGGTAAGGAACTGGAGAAGGAGCCCAAGTTCTTGAAGAACGGTGATGCTGGATTTGTGAAGATGATTCCCACCAAGCCCATGGTTGTTGAGACCTTCTCTGAGTACCCCCCACTTGGACGATTTGCTGTGAGGGACATGCGACAGACTGTTGCTGTTGGTGTCATCAAGAGTGTTGAGAAGAAGGATCCAACTGGTGCCAAGATCACCAAGGCCGCTGCTAAGAAGAAGTGAACCGGACTGGCTCATCAGATTTCCTGTGGGGAAATCTTATATAAAAATAATAATAGTAGTAAAAACTTACCTATTGTCACTATTGCTATGGTTTGTTGGTCGCACGGTTTTATATGTTATAGTTTTTTGTCATCATTGTTAGGCATCCGGTCCCAGAATTGGGTGCTTGACAGGCGGTGGCAACGTTATAGCATACGGAGTCCTTGTCCTTCGGTTCGGTGTTGAGTCTAGGTGCTTTGGGTTTTACCCTTAGCAGCTAAATATTTTTGTGACTGGTTCTGCTACTCTGGATTTTTATTACAAAAACTATGTTTTTTTTCGTAGTGATTCTGTATCCCGTTGGTATTTCACATTTCCCCTGATGTGCTTTATCCTGTTGTGGTATATGAACTTCGATGCAGCATGTTTGTTGAGGCCAAATAATGTCGTGCCCATATCATGCGTGCATATGCATTGCTCTCATATGTTCCCTTTTGTTCTTGTGAGGCAACAAAGCCTATGTCAATAAGAAATTTTTGGATGTGACTGTCATATCGTAGTATTATAATCCATTCATACCATAATACGTATTTTGTATATTGACACCATACTTGTCACACGTATATTGATTATAACAAATGGTCGTATGATGATCACTCAGTCATAACACGTAGTTTGTATGTTGACACAGAATCCTAGAGTATAAATTCGTTACACGTGTATTGATTATAATAAATGGTAGTGTGACGATCACACTCAAGTACTTTCCAATGGGTCGTACCCCACCAAAGAGGATTATCTACAATGCTAAGAGTATTTCCAACAACTTTGGAATTCAAAAATAGGTGAGCCACATCATAAAAATTCTCTCCAACAACCTCTTCAACCTTGTTTGTACCATATCTGACCCACCACTCATGTCATGACACGTGGAGAGGCCCATGGCCCACGCTGACTTGCCCAGCCATAAGGATCGGTTGGTCCCCTCGGTACGTGCGATAGATCCGTCGGCATGACCTCGCCGTCACTCCAACCGACCAGCGTATTCGGTGGTCACCGCCTGCCGAATCGACGGTGACTAGCCGATCTACGACGTCTCTCGTGTTCGGTATCGCATACCGATTCTACCTCGTCACAGATATCTCCCATATCTTTCTCGGGGTCTCCGCCAGATATTTTACTCCAACACGTGTCGCCTTCAAGGCACTCTCCCGAGTCCCACATCGAAACCGAGCACGGAGGATCCCGCTGCTCTATAAAAAGAGCCCTTCGCCCCAACTACAGGTAAGGATCGCTCACTTGACTTTAGATCCCTACATTGTCGGTAACATTGGCTCTTCCTCCATACTAACTTTGGCATCGGAGCATCTTCACCGGTACCACACCTGCATCAAGATCCGATCAGCCCCCCCTTCTCAGGCAAGAAGCCACGCGCCATCTGCCGAGAGGAGAAAGCCTTCCCCTCGAAGGTCCATCCGGTCCAAACGACCATCCGCATCACCGGTAAGTTGCCTTAAAACTATTATCTGTTTAGTTTCTGCGCCAACAGATTGGCGCCGTCTGTGGGAAGAGGTATCTTCAGCCCATATCTTTCCTTTCCGAGCAAAGATGAATCCATCTTCACCCCTCAATGCCGATGGTCCTATCATCGGCCTGGCAACCGGAGTGAGCCCGATCCCTCCACCCATCACGCCACGGCCCGAGACGGCCGCTCGGCAGGGCACCCTCGAGGCACAGGTCGAGACCCTGCAAAGGAAAATGGCGAGAATGCAGGAGCACAACAACATCCTCTCTTCCAAACTCGACAATACGCAGAAACAGCTGGATGACAAGCGGTCCCGCTCGGCTCTGTATCAGGACGACCTCGAACAGACTACACATCTTCGACAGGAACTGTCCTACAAGAGCATCCCGAAACCGAGCAAACGGGACAAGGGTAAGGGACCAGCAGTCAGCAGGCCCTCTACCTCTCGTCAACTGTTCGTACCCTCGGAAGGACGTCGTCAGGAGTATCAGGTATACTCGGATTGTCGAGACAGACTCAACGACCGACGCAAGCAACGGCCGCAGTCACCGATCCCGACCAACACCCGACCCGGCAATCAACATATGGGTACCCAGGGTAGTGGATCCCCCAACCACCGAAGATGCAATACGACCGGCCTGGAAGAAACCGACGAGTCTGACTATGCTCCAACGTCACCAGGAACCACGATCTCCTACCGATCACCGGCGAACTACCAAAGGAATCAGCACACCGACGGAACCGTTAAAAACCACGATCGGTAGAGTAGGGGACACGACAAGGACGACTACCCGAACGACAAGCCTCGGGCGACCGAACGTCGACGCCCTCCACCAGGTCGCGGAGCGTTCACAGGAGCACTTCGGCAACGATCTGCCATCCACCGACCCAACCATCCGACTCCTCTTTCAAAAGATCCACCGGATCGAAGAGGAACAGAATCAGTCCCGACAACCGGCTTGGGGCAAGATCCAACCGGGGCCTTTTGTTAACCAAATCTGAACCTTCAAGCATGAGAAGGATATTCGACCCCTCGGGATACCGTTCTACACAGGGATTGAGGATCCGGTCTCCCACTTGCACACTTTCCAGTCTGCGGTAGGCTGCAAGGGGCTCACCGATGAAGGCCAATGCCTCCTATTCCCCTCCACCTTGGCTGGGGCCGCACTAAATTGGTTCTTCCGACTGGAGCCAGATACGGTTAGTTCCTTCAATCAACTAAAACAAGCATTTAAGCTAAGAGGAATCTGTTCAAGAAATACAGTGGGAGACTTAACTCAGACATATTGATTTCCCTTAGCCACTACTTTCTAGGGAATATATTCAAACAAAGACTGAATGAGAAACATTGGAGTCCTTATTCTTCTTATGGGTTTTTTCTCCTAATTTTGCCTCAATTCTATGATTTTGTGAGGACCAGTCTTCTTTCTGGTTGCTATCGTGGAGTATGACATAGTACTTATTATTGATTTTTTGTTGTGAAACGTGTGTGTGGATGTAGCAAGGAAGACTTTTGTGCATGTAATAGTAGATTGATGCAAGTGAAATAGTGTTTTTAGTGAGTGAAATGTTTTCACCTCCATTTCTTCCGCAAAACATTAACTACTTTTGTAATAACCTCAAAAATGGAATTTTGTTGTTATTATTATTCCGAAAAATCATACAAGGTTAATTAAATGTTTGGGCAATTTATGAAGTTGGTTTGATGTGGAAATGATTGAATTAAGTGTGTTTAATATCAATTTGGACAAAAATGTCATTACGTTTAATTTAATGATTTTTCAACGGACGTTCAAGAAATTGAAGTGATAAAATTATGATTCTTGAATAGAAAAATAGAGCTCGATCTCACGAACGCGTGGGCACAAACGGTTCGTGAATCGGAGTTAAAACGATAGAGAAATTCTCATTTGAAGTCTTTGGGGGTCAAATAGTAAATATTTTATTCTATAAATTGGAGAGGGGCACTGTGCAAAAACTGAATTTTTCATTTTGGTCCTGAAGTTGGAGAGCTCTCCAAAGAGTTTATTTCTGGTCGCTTTGCGGCGGCATCCAGTGAAGGTGTTCAATACCACCAACCCAAATTGATAGAGGAGAATCCCTTGAACATAACCCAATTGGAATCACGGTGATAGGATCAGTAGTGAAGGCGTTGAGACGCCGTGTTGTTTATCTCATCGAGTTACTTAAGGTAGCCTTGTTTTGGTCCGGCGATTCGACGTTTTTACCGTCTTTGGAATAGTGCCCAAACCACCACGTGAGGTGGCGGTGCGTGGATGTGGTGCTTTGTCTGAGTTCAAAAGACAGTTTTTATTCCTCGAGGTCCTGAGTACGGTGGTGTGCTCCGTTTTGCGAGATTTTGTCATTTGAAAGACGATCGGAGCCTCACAAATCTGGACCATTAGATTGTGTATGTTTTTATATATGTTGTAGTTGGTGTTGTGAGGAGTCTGTAGGTACAGACGGATTGGCGATCGGACCTCTCGATCTTAAGTTAGTGTGTTTTGAAGTTAAGGTAAGCGATCGTTGTTCGATCGTGCGTGATCGTGCGATCAAGAATGATCCGACCTTTGGATATGGCCCAAATTGATGCAGGGTGATGTCGGGACTATTTAGAGTCCATTAGTGAGATCATATTTTAAGTCTAAGGTTGTAGGCCCGATGAGAATTTTTAGAGTGTCGGTTGGACATGTGGGACCCGCTGGACCCAAATAGTGACTTTTTGGACAATGGGTGTCCTTGGTCTTGTTTTGATGTCAACAGTGTGTACGTCACAGTTTTGGAGTGTTTTGGACAATAATTGATCTCTTTTTTACCCCGGGTTGGTCTGAAAGGCATTGTCGTCATTTGAGAGCCGAATCTTGGATTTTGGATTCTAAGTTAAGTTGAAAACTTTTCTTAGGTTTTGTGGAGACAAAGTTCTTGTTGGGATTGTGGATTTGCCGAGTTGGCATAGTATTGCAGCTTGGACGAGAGAGGTGAGTGAAACCATCCTAATCGTGAGTAAAATCCCGAGTTATTATATTTATTATAATGTGGCTCTGATAATGTTAATGACTATAATTAACATGTTGTTTGTGATTTTATAAAATATGTTAATTAATTTAAAGCACATGAACTTGTTCGTCAACGGTTCATGAGGTAAGTGAAACATATTTTGTTTTAAATTGATATTTACTAGATATTTTGGTGTTTATCCATATAACAAATGTTGTGGGTGAATGGTGGGAATTCATGCGTGAATGACCACATAAATATATACAATAAATATATATTGACGTGATTGATGTATTTGGCGATAAAACAATGTTTAATGTCAAACGGCATTTGATATTGTTTTGGTGTTGGTGTTTTGGTGTTGATGGATTTAGGGGAGAATATATTGAATCCCTTATGAGTTTGTCAAGTGGGCATTCTCATGGCAAGTAATGAGGGATAAAATACCCTAGGGAGAAAGACCCAAGAACAGTCTGAGATCTAGCCTGGTTCTATCTAGTACTCATGTGTGAGTGATCATGAGTGAACACTACTATAGTGTTTGTAGTGTTATAGATTAGAGGTTCTTATTATTCTCTCTTCTATCTGTCAAATAATTGAAGTGTGAAAACTGCTTTTGAAATAAAAGAGTTTTGGTGTGATCACAAGTGGTGATCGAAACAGTTCTTAAAAATAAAAGAATTGTGGTTGTGATAATATTGATGAATATGAGTACCATGGTTATACATGGAATGTGTGATGCTAATGAAAGTGCATATGGTTGTATATTATGTGAAATTGACATATTTATACTATGGATGTGGTTTATTCAAACGAGCTTTAGAAAGCTTACCGGGTTTGTTGGTGATGAACCCAGTACACTATTCAACGGTGTAGGGGATTATTCTGCAGGTGGCAGAAACCGTGAATAGGGTAACTAAGGTTAGAAGCAAAAGGCTCTTTGGTGTACTTGCAGTGTATAGAGTGTGGTTTGAGGGTGTTTGTGAGTTTAGACTTCCGCTATGTGAAATAAGCTCTGAGGAGCATATTATATAATATGTTAATTATTCAATTTATTATGTAAGTTTGTAATGTAATATTTGACTCAGACGAGTTGAGTCAATATTGACATTGTGGTTCGGAACAGTGGTGTTGTTTTTTTAAAAAAATTTCAAGTACAATTGTTGAAGGTTCCTAACTTCACGTCCCCAGTTGTTGGTTGTTTGTAATAACTTTAAACAAGTTATTTGTTGTTAAAAATTCGGGGCGTGAGCCCACTATATAAGGGCATGCATAGCTTTGTAAACGATATACCAATCAGAAGAGAAAACCGAAAGAGAAATCAGAAAATTAGAAAATTTTATCCGAGACAGAAAATTCTATAAGGATAATACCACAATAGTCTGACTATTTTATAACATTTTTTTTATTTGAGTGCATTTCAAAAATCTTATATTCAAATTTTGAGGCAAGTATGAAATATTATGTAAATACATGATGATTTACAAATGTGAATCTCAGATGGATACAAGGAGGGAATTTTCACCTGCTGTCCACAAAAGGGACTCTTTCGTCCCATATTGAAGAAAACAACTTAGAGGCAATGTCTCTATCTCTCTCTCTTCCCCAATTAAAGGGAACACTCTCCCATTTAGAAATTTAGGTTTTTCTTCTTCTTATGACTTCTGTATATACGTCAAATGCTAAGCATTATTAGTAAAAACTATATATATATATATATATATATACAAATTCTGTGGACAAAACCCACATTGGGTAAACTATTGACATACTCATAACTTGTGTTTGTGTGTGATTGTGAATTTTTTATTTCTATCTTCACCTTTAGTCACATTACGCAACAATATGACTGTCATTCTGAAGAATTACTCGAACTGAAGCCGATATCATATTTTGAATGTAAAAATTTAGAGGCCAGCGACTGCAGAATTCTCAGCCTACTCGAAGGGCCGGCGACAAAACTTGGCTCTTACAGTCCAGTCTTATCTTCTTTTTATCCACGCACAATCTCATTTTCAAGCCAATCTTCTATTCTTCTTTTCTTGATCTAAACAGTGAATCTCAGCCATCACAATATCTCTCCATTCAAATTCTAGCGGGACAAACATTCATTGCTGCCCCATGGTAAAGATTGGTTGCCAGTGTCCATGACATCGAAGACAGGACAAGAGTACATATCAGTGGTGCCTTAAATTGGACAGTAAGATAGAGATATGTCAACGATGGCGTGACCAGAAAGAGCATGCAAATTGGTAAAGATGGGTAATTGTATTTATTTTATCAACAGTGCCAGTTGTTTCATCATACGTACCATTTATACCAACTGCATTTAACGTCATGTGTTGCTCATTGTCTTCCACATGTTTGTTCCAAACCCCAAAAGGAAAGAAAACCACAACATTATCACTTCATCTTTCTCCAAATTTAACTACACTATATACATACACCTTATTTTGCTTGTTTGGACCAACTCTTTCATTTCTTCTAGTATACCCATGAAATTAGTTTTCGAGTTTGAATCTTCACCGGCTTCTACCAGTTTTGGGAGTATATTTATGTTTTTTTTAAATAAATAATTTGTGGGGTGGAGAAATAGAAACGAGGGTGGCAATAGCAACACTCGAATAAAAATATGAAGTTAATAAACAAAAACCTAAAATCCGAGCAATCAAATATGAGAACTTCTTTGTGGTTGCTCAAAACCTAATTTCAGAAAGTTCTCAAAGTGTTATATTCCATATGTACCCAATCCATTTATTGCATCAACGAAATTTGGAGAGCAGGATTGATAAATTGCTTTGAGGATAAATAGGTTTCATATGATTTTTTTTTTCCTGTTGTGAGAATCAAGAAATGAGAATGATTTTGGCACTCCAAATCTCACTTTCTACGCTCATCTCCTCTAATGAGGGTGCATGAGATAATTTAAGAGTGCCAAAATCATCACCCTTAAGAAAACCAGCAACAATTAACCATGCATCAATGCATATGAAGTCTTGTGTTCGAATGCATATGAAGTCTTGTGTTCGAATGCATATGAAATCTTATGTTCAAATACCCCAATATCGCTTAATGAAAAAGAGAGGGTTAGACTCTTGTCACTTCCGTTTGCCAAATCTTAAGGCCCGTTCGATAACGTATTCGAAAAATGTTTTCTAAGAATATTTTATGAGAATGAAAACAAGAAAATGAATTTGCATTTTCAGGATTCAAAAATGCATCAAGTAGATTAATTGGAAAAAAGATTCAGAAAATAAAAACAGTGAAAACGTATTTGGTAGGACAATTTGAGAATAATAACACGTGAGTTATTTTTCAAGTATATTTTGCTAATTTATTGTTCTAAAAAATATTTTAAATAAAGGATAAAATTATTATAAACAATGAAAAATGTATAATTAAAAAACTATAATGTTAGAAAAACATAGATAATAAATTCTATTATCTTTAGTTTAAAATAAATATTTAAAGATAAATATGAAATTGAATAATATATGATGGTTTTATCATAAAATTAATATACACTAGTGTAACAAAATAAAATAATAAAGTGCAATGAAAAAAATGAAAATTGAAAAAAAAAGGAAAATAATGAAAATTGAAAAAAAAAAAACAATCAGACCAATGCAATGGGTAGAAATTGGAAATGAAATTAGGTAGAAGATGGAAATGATAATTTGGTGTTTTCAGTTTTTGTACATGGGTGTGAATTTGTTTTGAAAACGAATTTCAGTGAAAATGAAAACAACATACCAAACACGTTTTTAGTAGAAAATGATAACGGGACCTTAAAAACATTACCGAACAGCCCCTAAACCTCGTTTGAGTAAAGAAATATTAAACATAAGAAGAAAAAGAGTTTCTACACACTAAAAAAAAGAACAAAAGAACAAAAGCCTGCATATGATTAACCCGGCTAATAAATGGTTGAAAAGCTCATGGCTTGCGAGAGGAGGGGACACCAACGAAATACGTGGCTCATAATTCATATAATAATAATGCCACTCGCTAGTTTTCTTGTTTTACAAATTTTTGCACTGAGGTAATTTCAATGATCTGTCTTCTGCTTATTTTTCTTCCTCAAAAGATTCTGTTTATTTTCTGAAAAAAAAAAGAAAAAAAGAAAAAGATTCTGTTTCTTTTTCTTCCTTCAAAATATTCCTTTTCTTTTTGGGATGAATTGCCTATAAACTTTCTTTCTTTTGGTTATTTGTCTTTGAACAAGAGTTTGAACTTGAATCAAAACAAGGGTGCTCATGTGATCAGCTTTCTTGAACAATGGTTGAACAATGTGTGCAGAATAAGAGTCCAAAACAAAACAAGAACAGTGACATCAAAGCAAAGATCACAAAACTACAAAAAGGCAAAAAAAGCCAAAACGGCCAAGGAGGAAACCAGATCAAAGATAAAATCAAAAGAAATAAATATAAAAATTAAAACAAACCCCACGGAGAACATTAAACATTAAACATTAAGCAGAAGTAGGTCCAAAAACATAAATATTTGATTCATTAAAAACCTAAGCTAAGCTAATTATGCTATGCAGCTTTTGCAGTTCAACACAAATGACTGCAACACAGATCATGTAGCACACTAGCTAGATCTTCATCAAACCCACCTTCCCTGATCTCTTCTACCACTCTTTCACTGCTTGTCTCAAAACCCAGTTCTTGATTTGCATGCAGCTCTGCTCGGGCTTGTGATCTCTGCCTTTTCATGGCCTCCCTTCTGCGATCATGATCTGCCATCCTAAAACAAAACCACCAAGAGAAAGAAAAAATAGTAAAAACCCAAAACACATAGTCAAGAGAGAGAGAGAGAGAGATGAAAATATACTCCTTAGAGAAGGTGAGATGATGATGGGTTATCCCTGAAACACACAGAGGAAGGCCAAAGGTGCCATAGAGGTTTAACATGGACTGCATTTTTTGTTTTCTTTTCTCTGGTTTTTGATGGCTGTGGAGAAAAATTAATTGAGGGAATTTTAGATTGTATATATGTATGTATTTCTAGTGTTGGTTTTTGGGAATTTATTTTGGGAAATGGGCTGGTGTATAGCTCTGAAAAAGTAATTAAAGCAAGCGGGGTTGATCTATCTAATTGAAGAGAGAAAATCTGACACACTGTAGGTTAGAGGACCAAGGGAGGTAGAGACGCATTCTTGGGTCTTGGCATTTACTGTGAAAGCTTGCCACATAGTAAAGGATATGGGCTCTCATTTCTTGCTGTGTGATTACAAGGCAACAAGATATGCTTTTGCTTCATGCATTTGGGTCTAAACCAAGGCCAATATGCATGTTAAGTCAGGTCCAGATAGTATGTTTCTAAGCCTAGAGGCCCAGATGGTGATGATGACAACAAATTTCTTGGCGAAAGGTAACGGTGAGTTTAGTTTGCAACCTCGTTTAGGGTCCGTTTGGCTCATGACATGGAATGACTTGCTTAGAAATGAGTCCGTGTTTCTAGAGAATGAGAATAATAGGAGACCCCCAAGACCCCTGCTCCTCCCTTCTCCAAAGCACCATCACAGTTTAGAATAAGAGAGTTACCGGGTGGTTTGATCCACCGTACATGGCGGGGGACGCAATTTAATATATCTTAGCCTTATTTAATTATATTAATAATTATTTATATGTTTTAATGATTCTTTATTTAATGAATAATTGGTATTTAAGTATTTTAATTAATTTCATAAATTACTTAATAAATACTAATTAATTATAATTACGTAACTAACAGGTTTTATGGTTTATTTTTGTGATCACATAATATTTCTGCCGACGATTACGACGGCCGATGGCAAACTTCAAATTATTTGTTGGTTAGTTAGCTCATGCCTTTCATCAAATGTCCCATAATATAATTCAGGATGAATACATCAAAATCCTTCACGTGCAGTCAGCCTCCTTTGTCAAGAAGATCGGTTTATGTGACTATGAAATAGTTGCGATCCATAGATATTATGGTATCTATTACAAAGAGGAAAATGCAATATACATGGTAATTTTCTCACGATAAATACTACTACCTAACAGAGGGATGTAGCATATCAATGGAATTGTTAGGCATTATCCCAATGGAATTTGTAGATTCGGTTTAACTGCAGCAAGAAAGCTATGTAAAATTTCATTTCAATAAAAATATTTTTCTAGAGCATCAATATCTTTTTGAAGTTTCCTTTCTCCATTGTCCTTGTTTAACTGATTTAATTTTGATAATAGTGACCCATTAATGATTTGCATATTAAAGATGATGGCTAAACTAAAATCCAGAAATACTTACTCAGGGTCAAGGTACCCAGGAGTTCCAGCAACAAATGTCGATATACGTGTCCCAGTATCGGTAGGGAAGATTCTGGATAGGCCAAAATCGGATAGTTTGGCTTGGAAGTTTTCATCCAGCAAGATGTTTGTTGATTTTACATCCCTGTGGATTATAGGTGGCTTACAACCATAGTGCAGATACTTCACTCCTTAATTTCAAAATTAGTACACAAAACTTATCAAAAAAGAAGAAGAAAGCAGATGTGAGCTACACAAGGATCAGAAGGATTATGAAAATCATCAAGTTTTTCTGACCTTGTGCGGCGTCTACTGCTATTCTAAGTCTATCTTCCCCACTCAGGATATTTCTATCTGCAACCATAAAGAACGGAAGAGCCAGTAGTAAGTCTTAATTTACAAAGGCAATCATGTGGTGATGCAAGAAACTCAAAGCCTCTCAAAACGTTAAGTAATTGACTGTCCCAAAAATTTAAAAGTACAAAGAACTTAATGATGAGTTTTGCTACTGAATAATTCCAATGAAAGCTAAACGAAATGTAATTAGTAAAAAAGAATTGGTCTCAAAAACTTGGTATTAGTTCATTTGTTTGACAAACATGCTGAATGAAATTGTTGAAGCCCTTGAACCGATGATGGTGAAAGCATCTTAACCGCTACTTGAGTATCGCCTACGTAGCCATGATAAACTGTTCCAAATCCACCTCTTCCAAGAACCCTTTCAAAGTTGTTTGTGATCTGTAGTATCTCAGAGCATGTAAGTTGTCGCTTTGTGGACTCTAGTTGAATGGTCGGTTGTGCTTCTGAGACATTATCTCCTAAGATCATTACAAGTTTAATGAGAATTTTATACAATGCAAAACCTGCAGTCGTCAATATTTAAAAGACGAAAAGAAAAGACATTCACTTATATTTGGAAGTCTAACCTTGTTTTGATTTCTAAAACCCCACCACCAGATAGCTATTGCACTTAGTAAGAGGACTGAAACTCCAACGACTGAAACAACTACCGGAATAAGGAAACCATGCTTCTTCTTCTTCTTTTTCTTCTTCTTGTTGTTGCAATAAACATTTCTGGAGACGTTTGGATTTTCGCACAAACTGACATCAAAATGGTTGTTCGATTTTGACCAATTATAATAACCAATAAGTTCCCAAGTAATATTAGGAACAGATGTTCTGTTTCTCAACAACCAAGTTTGTATGCAATACCTGATCATTTTATATCAACAATGAAAGACATTTGAAAATAAACAGAAAAAATGGCGGATTATATGCTAAGTTCTAAATACATTCATGCATACATATGAGTTGAGTTGATCACCTTAACGATAGCAAACCATCATTCCATCTTTGAATGAATCCTGCCGGAACTGGCCCTGTGAGTTAGTTTTGTTCTAGGTTTCTGCAAAGGTGAATTTAGCACCATATATCATGCGAGATGCTTCTAACTATGAAATTTGTAGTTTAGATGCCATACAGATTAAACCAAATAACTTACAAGACGGTTAAATTCTGCAATTGAGACAAGAAATCTGGAACTGGTCCTGTTAACTTGTTTGATAAATCCCTGCAAAAACGAGAAACTCAAATACATATTATGTACCTTGTCCATAGTTTAATCCACAACTGATTTGGAAAAAACATACAAAGTCTGTATCATTGCGAGATTGGATATAGAAGGATCTATCTCCCCTGTTAATCCACTTGAGGACAAGTTCCTGATTGAATTGCATATTTGGTCCAGAACTTAATTAACCACTAATTAAAATTATGAAGGTACTTACAAGGATATGATTCTTGCAGACGCATTTGTAGGATAGATACACTTGAGGCCGTCCCACGAGTAAACTGGAGGGGAGCATGGATCTCCTTGCCAGTTGATCTTTTTAATTCGATAAGCCAACTTGATGTTCGTGATTGCATCAACTAAAAATTTCAAGATTCAAAAAACCAAAAATAAATTATCAAATTCAATTATTCATGCACGTACACATGCCAATAACCTTGTCAAGCCCTGTTTTTACTAAAATTTCGCCGGCGGAAACAATAAGCTTCCCATAATTACTCTAGGAACAAAAGGGTGAGGAAGAATTAATACTTACAATCTGCTTGGCTTGTTTCCTGTTCTAACAATTGGTTCACTGAATAAACCTCGTAGGCATTCAGAATGGATGGAAGGGTAGATTTCTCAGTCTTCAAGATTGAAAAAGAAAAAAATTCTCCTAAAAACCCAGTTGGCCGCACTCTTCCATAAAAGAGCTTCCCATTACGAGTGATGTTGAACTTTCTGGACTGGTTGGGTTGGAGCTGCAAAGTGCATGTAAATATAAGATTCCGTACTGTTGTCGTTAGAAAACCAGTAAAAATCCAAGGGCTGGCTTGCATTTTTGGGCGTGGCAGCAGTGCTCATGACAAGAGGTGGTGTTTCGAGAGAATTTTGATTGGAGTCTGTAAACAGATTGGGTGAGGTACTTAGTTCTGCCCAACCACCAAGGTAATCAGCCTTCCAGATGCGATCATGAATATCATTTGGATACCTAAATTAATATGTATACAATTAGCTCACATAATCTAGGCATATAAGAAAAATCCAACCATCCTACTTTCGCCGGTATCAATTGGTGAACTCTCATCAACACTCCCACATGTTTGAGTTGAAATACGTGGCCCAATTGAGTGACTTGTGGGCATGGCCTTTGGGTAAATGGTTAATTAATATGTATTTAATTAATCAAAAGATTGGCCTTGGAGGCTCTTGGGGCTCTTGGGCTTTGTGATTTAAATTAAACCCGATTAGTTAATTAAGTAGCTAATGATTTTTAAAATTCAAATATCATATAATGTTTTTGTGTGATTGAGTTTGTCCTGTAAATTCGCAGAGAACATTCATAGATAAACACACAAATTTCGATAGAGAAATTTGAAAAAAAACTTAGTAAAGCCGCGCGTACGTGTATAATACATTATTAAACGTGAAAGTGCTAAAATCTTTATACGGGTAATAACTATGGAAAAGTAAAAAAATAAAAAAGGGACAATAGATACTCGAGTAATGACCTAAAGTAATGGATAGGGCTCTTGGGCTATGTAGAAATTTAATTAAGACACCCAAACAATTTCACAAAAGACTTAATAAATAGAAATTAATTATTTTGTGGACTTTTTCTTTATTTATTTTTATATTAAATAGTAATTAAAATATAATTACTAATTAAAGTAATTCAAAAAGGCAAACATATTACTTAATTACATATATTAAATTAAAGAAGTAGGCCAAAAAACAAAAGTGAAGAAACTAATTTTATATTTTGAAATTTTATTTAAAAACAAATCTGTCAAGACAAAATTTCGTCGGGACAGATCTTTCCCGGCAACATTTCAGGAATTAAAGTTTCTTTTTGAATACTATAGCCGTGTGGCTATACTATTTTAAAAACAAAATAGAAAATGAGTATAGCCGCACGGCTATACTATTTCTTAAAAAAAATAAAAAGGAAACTAGTATAGCCGGGCGGCTATACTATCTATAGACCCCAGCACCTATGTGCCACGTGTCAAAGGAGTACAGCCGTGCGGCTATACTATTTTTTTAAAAAAAAATAGAGAAACGAGTATAGCCGCATGGCTATACTGTTTTAAAAAACAATTTGGACAAAATTGAGTATAGCCGCGCGGCTATACCATTTTTAAAAATATATATTAATTTTTATTCAATTTATATGAGAATTATGTGTATAATGGTTAATTAATATGTATTTAATTAATCAAAAGATTGGCCTTGGGCCATGGAGCTCTTGGGCTTTGTGATTTAAATTAAACCCTATTAGTTAATTAATTAGCTAATGATTTTTAAAATTCAAATATCATATAATGTTTTTGTGTGATTGAGTTTGTCCTGTAAATTAGCAGAGAACATTCATAGATAAACACACAAATTTCAATAGAGAAATTTGGAAAAAAAACTTAGTAAAGCCGTGCGTATATGTATGATACATTATTAAACGTGAAAGTGCTAAAATCTTTACACGGGTAATAACTATGGAAAAGTAAAAAATAAAAAATAAAAACGGGACAATAGATACTCGAGTAATGACCTAATAGTAATGGATAAGGCTCTTGGGCTATGTAGAAATTTAATTAAGACACCCAAATGATTTCACAAAAGACTTAATAAATAGAAATTAATTATTTTGTTTACTTTTTCTTTAATTTTTTATATATTAAATAGTAATTAAAATATAATTACTAATTAAAGTAATTCAAAAAGGCAAACATATTACTTAATTACATATATTGAATTAAATAAGTAGGCCAAAAAACAAAATTGAAGAAACTAATTTTATATTTTGAAATTTTTTTTAAAAACAAATCTGTCCTGACAAAATTTCATCGGAACAGATCTTTCCCGGCGAAATTTCAGGAATTAAAGTTTCTTTTTGAACAGTATAGCCGTGCGGCTATACTATTTAAAAAAAAATAGAAAAACGAGTATAGCTGTGGCTATACTATTTCTTAAAAAATAAAAAGGAAACTAGTATAGATTAAAGTTTCTTTTTGAACAGTATAGCCGTGCGGCTATACTATTTTTTAAAAAAAATAGAAAAACGAGTATAGCCGCACGGCTATACTATGTCTTAAAAAATAAAAAGGAAACTAGTATAGCCGGGCGGTTATACTATCTATAGACCCCGATACCTATGTGCCACGTGTCAAAGGAGTACAGCCGGGCGGCTATACTATTTTTTTTTAAAAAAAATTAGAGAAACGAGTATAGCCGCATGGCTATACTGTTTTAAAAAACAATTTGGACAAAATTGAGTATTGCCGCGCGGCTATACCATTTTTAAAAAATATATATTATTTTTATTCAATTTATGTGAGAATTATGTGTATAATGGTTAATTAATATGTGTTTAATTAATCAAAAGATTGGCCTTGGGCCATGGAGCTCTTGGGCTTTGTGATTTAAATTAAACCCGATTAGTTAATTAAGTAGCTAATGATTTTTAAACTTCAAATATTATATAATGTTTTTGTGTGATTGAGTTTGTCATGTAAATTCGCAAAGAACATTCATAGATAAACACACAAATGTCGATAGAGAAATTTGGAAAAAAACTTAGTAAAGCCGCGCATACGTGTATAATACATTATTAAACGTGAAAGTGCTAAAATGTTTATATGGGTAATAACTATAGAAAAGTAAAAAATAAAAACGGGACAATAGATACTAGAGTAATGACCTAATAGTAATGGATAGGGCTCTTGGGCTATGTAGAAACTTAATTAAGACACCCAAACAATTTCACAAAAGACTTAATAAATAGAAATTAATTATTTTGTGGACTTTTTCTTTAATTTTGTATATATTAAATTGTAATTAAAATATAATTACTAATTAAAGTAATTCAAAAAGGCAAACATATTACTTAATTACATATATTGAATTAAATAAGTAGGCCAAAAAACAAAAGTGAAGAAACTAATTTTATATTTTGAAAATTTTTTTAAAAACAAATCTGTCCTGACAAAATTTTGTCGGGACAAATCTTTCCCGGCGAAATTTCAGGAATTAAAGTTTCTTTTTGAACAGTATAGCCATGCGACTATACTATTTTTAAAAAATAGGAAAACGAGTATAGCCGCACGGCTATACTATTTCTTATAAAAAATAAAAAGGAAACTAGTATATCCGGTTGGCTATACTATCTATAGACCCCGGCACCTATGTGCCACGTGTCAAAGGAGTAAAGCCGTGCGGCTATACTCTTTTTTAAAAAAAAAAATTGGAGAAACGAGTGCGGCTATATTGTTTTAAAAAACAATTTGGACAATTGAGTATAGCCGCGCGGCTATACCATTTTTTAAATATATATATTATTTTTATTCCCTTATATTAAAACATAATCTTGTATCAATCCAATTAAGTATGTATCAATCCTTTTACACATATGGATTAATTCAACATTATATGATTCAATCCATTAAATACTTTTAACACGTGTGGATCAGTCCAACTGTATATGGTTTAATCCAAATCACCTACGGATCAATCCCTTTACATGTGAAGTTGCATTGATGCTACAAAATATTCACTTAAATGCATACAAAAGGCAACAAAGTCTCAAATATGTCCATACATAAACAAACAATATAGCCAAGGAAGAAAGTTTCAAAATAGCTCACATTTTCCTTTATGTGATCAACCAAAATTATCTTTCCTTTAGTCATGAAAACAACCTTTTTGACTATTTAAGATCACTATGAATAATTACCATCAACAACTCAAACACGTGAGATTGATCAAAAATGATAAATAGGACATATATTGCAATTCGTATAACAAAACAAAACCATATATGCACCTAATGGAGTTTGTGAGATTCCAAAAATTTCAACACAAACACATCTAAATAAGCTGTACCATAATGTTTAAATATCTGTACATTATTGATTAACACCTTTGGGTTGAAAATCAAACATGTTTTTAGTGATTACAAAGAAATTTCACATCAATTTCTTTCATGGGTTAAATTCTCATATCTTTGGATATAGAGAAATTCCTATTAATTCACATATGTTGCATCACTCCACCATGAATATGCGTGGTTTGAGGTATTCACTGTAAATCATAGTCAAATAAATAAAATTGTCCCCAAAAGACCTTAACTTAAACATACTTAACTCACATCTTTGGATAGAAAGTTTAAGTATATTCATTGACATTGAAATACAAACAGTTATATAATTTCTTGAACAAGAAGTTGTCCACATCTTTGGATAGAGGAAAACTTCTGCTATTTTATAACTGTGCATATTCCATGTCGATCCATCACAGTCAAAGTTATATCACACTGGTCACATCTTTGGATGGAGAGCTTTTGATATGTTCTGAACTATGATGCCAATTTGGATCGCATACTTTGAATGCAGTTATCATGGAATGATTGAGCCACTTTAGCTTGCTCAATAATCCCATGGCAACTGCAAACATGATCAAATACTGTCAAGAACATGATAAAGTGAGTTCTTTATACTGTTATCACGTTCTTGTCTTTATAACTTTGCAAACTGTCAGTTTGAGCCTTTTAATTTTCTGCATCAGATTTGTTAGATAAAACATGATATAACTAAAGCTCTTATACCACATGTAAGTCTAATAATATATATCTCGAGATCGGGCAAGAACACTTGACATCGGGCAAGACCATAACATGGATTACACTAACCTGTCTCAAACATGATGAACTGGATGAAGATTGAATTGTAGTTGAGAAAACTAGAGGCTTTCTCCTAGATGTCAAGAACTCTTTATGCAGCAATTCTAATGAGGTGAATTTCTATATGCTGTATTGTTTGTGTCTCGGCTCTAGAAGGAGCCTCCTATTTATATGCATCTCTCTAGGAGTTTTGCCCATCAAGAAACTCCTAGAGATAACCTTAATGCTTATAGGATTAGGAAATCTTAATCCTTATCTAAGTAGGAATCCTTAAGCCTGCGAGTATATGTAGAACACTTATATCAGGCCACCATATCTGATAGGAATAGAGTTTCTAATAAACCATGAGTTCTTGGGAATCCTTATTCGATTAGAAGATCACTTCAGTGGTCTAAGACAGTAAACCATCTTACATGGATTTGTTGGGTGGCTGAGCACTACTTGGGTTTTTTGAGAAAGATAGAGGCCAAGTGCCCTGGTTGCTTGATGTGGGTTGGTGTTGAAGACAATGAAGAAGACGAAGAAAAACAAAGGGCTTGAGCTTGAGCTGGAATTTGAGCTACAAAGTAGAGAAAGCCCATAGGATTCAGAGTGATGGGTTCCGTTCTTGTAGAATGAGAACTTGGCGGGAAAGCCCATAGGTTTTGATTATGTCAACTAATTTCTATTGGCCAAAAAAAAACCTAATTTCTGACCCATGAGTTTAGCTTGCAACCTCAAAAGGGGGCTAGGCTCCAAAACAAACTTTACCCCTATCCCCATTTGTCATGGCAAGAAGTGGGCCATGAAACTGGGCAAACCAAGTTGACGTCAATGTGATATCAGCGATCAATTTAAATATCAAAAAAATTATTTTTAAAAAAGAAGAAAAATACCAAAAATATAGAAATTTTTTTTCTTCTATAAATACCTAGTTATGTTCTTCACTTCCTACACTGAAATTCATACAAATTCCTCTTCTCATATCCATGTGAATAGTGGTTGCCCTTGGGTTGCCTTGAAAATGGGTGGGAATGCATAAAAAAATTGCTATGACAGTCACTATTCACATAAATAGTGTCTGTTCTTGCTTGTCCTTGCCTTTGCCATAGCACCATGAGTGGAAGTACTCTTAAGGTCCTGTTCATTTGCTGAATGAATCTTGGTCCCTAGAAGATGAGAATGAAAGACACTTATTTTGGTAATGCTAATGAAATAATATATATTTTTCTTGTTCTCATTTTTAGTTTGTGCAATTATCGCTTGTATTCAAAATTTCTTCCCTTTTCGACTAGTACTCTTATTAGCTTTGTCAGCTTCTTTCTCAAAAGCTTCTAAAGCGGATGTCTACAAATTTGTGAATTAAATTGAAGCCTAGCTGGTTGTATTGGTTTAAACTGGGATTGGATTCAAAGGGGTTTCAGTTTGTACTCATTTCTTGATTTCCAAACATCAATACGAGTGCAAAGAAATAGCAACGATTTCATTCCTTGTACGAAAATTTATAATAATTCCATTTCATAATTTCATTACCCTTAGTTTAATAATATTTGTCTTCTCAATGTTCAAAGAATTTTCAAATTTAAACCCCGTCTCGTTAATAAAGAATTATACAAATTATCAGTAGCTGCATGATCATGTTAGATACAGACACACAGATGAAGTTTAGATACACATTGATCAATGTGTATATGTTTTGTGTGTACATCGTGGAATGTCGTATGCCGTACGTATCGTTGGTGCGCGCACCAGAAGAAAGGCCAAAGAGTGGTCACGGATGCTCTATTATTTATTGCATGTATAATGAGATATTTTAACCTGAGAGGTCCAAAGCTTCTCATAGGTCTGCATCATCATAAATGAAACAAATTGATGAGTGATCTGCAATGAAAAGTCAGCCAAAAAAAAAGCCAAGCAGCTACTTGAATTCCAATCTGGAGTTCCTACTATCAAAATTGTGCAAACAAATTTAGAGCAAAACACTAGAACTATCCCTTTGTAACGCAGAATAATTACTATTTGATTCTTTCGTTCAAAGAAGCTAAAGGTCATGGGAGGGATAGGGAGAGTGTGGCTATGATTATTTAAGCGGATGATTTTCGCACTCCAAATCTCACCTTCCACGTTTCTTTATCGCTCACAAATGAGTGCATGAGGTTATTTAAGGGTGATTTTGGAGTGCCAAAACTATCACCCTTAACTACATGTGACACTTACTGAATAGAGTGGTAAATTATGAGGGAAGTGCTCCAAACATTAAGTAGAATGACTTGTAGTATAAGAGATTTGTTAAGCTCGACCAACATTGTTGGTTAACTCCGTATCAAAGTAAGTTTTTAGGGTCTAATGATTGTCTAATATGGTTTCGATCTTTGATTGTAAAAAATTAAAATCTTCAATCCTTGTTTGTTCCCAGCTTGGTTATTGATTTGCAAAATGAGGTGGAGTTGCATGTATATAGGTTTACCTCTTGGCATGAAGTCATGAGGAAAGTGTTAGACTTAAATCATAAACAACTAAAAACACTAACCCGTGTAGCCGTATGAACGATAGAAAAGTCTTCTCCCTTTTGCAAGCCCTTGATCACACTCTTTCTAAATGAGGTTTGAGTACTTTATGTGTGTAACCGCTTGCAAAGGCAGGGACCCATGTTTTTATACTTAATTGGTGTAACCCTAAGTGAATTCTTCACATTAACAAATTCAATTAAGACTCTACTTTATCACCAAGCAAACTGGATAATTCATATCAGTTATAATATGAAATTAGGACTCCATATCTCAATTCATTATCACATACCAAAAGAGCGATTGGACATATCTCATTTAATCTCAATATATATGTTATCGTTTCAACCTAATTTCTCACACATGTGTAGTCCTAATAAGACTTACAAAAAGGTGCTACATTCACCTTTAATTTCAATCATTGAGTTCAAATGTTTAGAAAAGTCCTCAACAAACTATACTCCTCCTCTTTTTTGGGTCAAACCCTTAATATTATCCCTAGCCGCTTTTCTCTCTATTTTGGGTGTGGTGGGGCTTGCCCTTCCTGTCAGTAACCAAAAGCTGGGAACCATACAATCTGTAGCAACGTCACCCTTTTATCTAAAATGAAGTATATAACAAGCAACCTTCTTTCTAATTTTTTTTTTTTGAATCTTTTCTATTTTCTTTATGACATGTGTTATTTTTTTTACACTTAAAATAATGTCATTAATACATCAAACAACCTAATTTTTGTTTTCCATATTTACCCTTATTTGATGTTTTAATGTTTTCTTCAATTCATTCAATTTTTTTTTACAACTTTCTTTCTCTTCGAATAATCAGAGACTTGCAGCCTCAAATCCAATCCTCCCTCTCATCATTTTGAGAGAGCCAGACCTTCACACCCGAAACAACATGACATCTCCCCAAAAAAAAAATATCCATCAAAACCATTTTGTTTATTTCTCAGATTAAAGTTAGCAACTTTAAGGTGAGAATTTTAAATTTGGGCTTGGTTTTTGTTGTTGGTGCTTGGTGATGGTCCTCAAACCCAAATTTAGTATAATGGCCAATGCTTGCCATGGCCTTGAGGGTATTCTTACCATAGCCAAAACTTGCAGGGGCTTGGTTTTGTTTGAAGAGAGATTGGGGGAAGAGAGAAAAAGAGGGAGAGAGTATGGGGAGGTGTTGAGGAGAGGGTGGGGTGGGGATGGGTGGCGTTAAGGAGATGGTGGGGAGATGGAGGTGCTGGGCTTTGGAGAAGAAGGTAGGGACAACTTGAGATTGGTTTTTAATTTTGATTTTTTTAATATTTAATAAATTAATATAATTATTTTTTACAAAATATTAAGAAAGCTGTAAAAAAAATTTAGGCTAATAAATTAAAATAAAGTCAATACATCAAATAAGGGTAAATATGGAAAACAAAAGTTAGATTTTTTGGTGTATTAATGACATTGTTTTAAGTGTAAAGAAAATGATACATGTTATGAGGGAAAGAAAAAAAGTCTAAAAGAGAAGATAGCTAACATTCCCCTATAACAATATGGATGGATCCTGAGGAGGATTCGATGAACGAATGAGACCTGCATATGCCATTCACTGAATAAAGGGTTGCGCGAATACATGAGAGGCTGAGACATGATTGTGCCCTTTTCCTTCTAGATAATGTGGTCACAGGTCATCTGAACACTTGGACTTAATTACGCTCACCATCTAAGACTACTCGACTCAATGTCTATCCAACATCTTCTATATGCAACTGCTCAACAATGCAATTCAATGTTCGAAACCATCTATTTTTTAGGTCGATCCTTAGGACTTTTCTTGCGAAACATTAGCCAATAATACAACATGTATTAAAAGGAAATCGTTTTGTTGGTGATCAAATGACTAAACAACGAGGACCGTTCAGATCATTAGAAGACATGTCGAAGCATCCTTCACTTTCAGATTCTCCCATATGTATAATAAAAAAGTGATACTCATTAAATGAATAGGAATTTGGTAAGCCTGATGTTTCCAATTACGTATGCCTTGGAATTTGATCAGTCCACTTGATGGGCCAGCTTAGCATTTCTCTTGTTGAAGTGATTGAGAGAGAGTTTTTAACTGTATGCATCAATTGCTGCTTTTTGGTGTTTGTGGTTCAAGTTGCTCTGTCTTTTTAGCTGTATTATTTGGGCTACGAATTGCGGGGACCTTCATTTGCTGCGTGGGGCAGCATTTCAGAGTTGGAAGCATTTTTGCACATAACTTTAATCTAAAGTATATCATCACTACCATTCTCAATATTGGATACGTATCCATGAACAAAACTATAGTTCATAAATACAAAGTAAAAGTTAACTCTGATTATGCATATGAACATATATCAAGTGTTGAAAATGATGATAAAGATACACATTGGATTAAAATGATGAACAAAAATATTTTATTTTCGAGTTTTGGCAAGCTGACAAGATACTCCAGACGATAGCATAGGTCTCCTATTAGCTCCTGTCTTATATGGTACGGCTGACGGTACACAAATGACCTCATAATTAAATGGAATTTTAATTTCTTGTAATTATTAATTCCATGAAAATATATGTAACATTTAAAGTCAGTGTACTGGTTTATTTGGGCTGATATGTATGCTTGTGGCTGAGTCTTTACTTCATAAATATATATATATATATATATATATATATATATATATATATATATATGTATTGGCTGGAGACAGTCTGGATAAGTATACATAGAATATTCAAAGCCATGATGGGTTACTACTACAAAATACCTCTTTTGTAGAGCAAAACCAAATCATAGATGGAAGGAGAGTAAAGCACTGAAAGGTTCGCTACGCAGGAGAGATGGCGCTGTCATCGGTCATGACTCTGTTGGGGGGCTGGGATGCCAGCGTCATCTCTCCTGCATAGGAAACCTTGCATATGCACGAAAACCACTACCGTGGCAATGGCAACCAGAAGCTTTAGTTTTGATGAAAATGGGGTTCAACTTTCTTTGTCTTAACAAAATACTAGGAGCACAGCAAACTTTGTACACTTGAAAAGAGTATTATTCTCATTTTGTTCTCATCCTTGCAGTTTGCTGTTTACTCTTTGTTTTGCAGGTGCAAAACGCCTGCATTTTCAGCTCGTTATGTCTCTGGTGCAAGTTCTCTCGGTTTCTTCTGTGCCAAGCTTAGACTTTCATGGCATGATGATATTTCCCCCCAAGAAAAGCATAAGAATGAGACCACACACTTCCAAGCTTACAAGCATCTAAACAGCTAGCTGCATAAAGCTTGTTAACCAATGCTTCTATTTTATTTGTTTTGTTTCCATAACAGTAAAGAATGTGTGTGTCATCTCCTATAAAATATTCCTTGATAGTTGATAACTCATCCAAATTAATGTAAACATTACATGTTCTGTATTGGAAATGAAGTGTTTTTACCTAAAATTCATTTTGATGGTTAATTTGTTGGTCTAAGATTCAACTGAGTCAGGCATATCAAAAAGCTAGATCCAGGTGATGTTTTGTTTTTGCTTTTATGTATATGCTTTAGCCAAGATTCATCCATATCAAACAGGTAAATCGGTTAAAATACTATACCTAAAGTAAAACCTCCGTCACCCACTCACCCACTTATATTGTAATTGTAATAACCTCAAAATTGGGATTTTGTTGTTATTAATCTTCTGAAAAATCATACAAGGTTAATTAAATATGTGGGCAATTTTTTGAAGTGGTTTGGTGTGGAAAATGTTGGATTAAGTGTGTTTAATCTCAATTTAGACTAAAATGCCCTTACCGTTTAATTTAATGATTTTTCAAAGGACGTTCAAGAAATTGAAATGAGAAAATTATAATTTTGGACTAGAAAAATAGAGCTCGATCTCACGAACGAGTGGGCGCAAACGGTGAATCGGAGTTATAACGAATGAGAAATTAAACTTTGAAGTTTGGAGGGCTAAACAGTGAATAGTGAACAGTGACAGTTTCAGAATATTATAAAAGGAAGGACCACTGTGCAATTTGCAGATTTTCCCGAAAAATCAGAAAAAAAGAAAAAAAAACTAAGATATTTTCTCTCGCCTACGATTTCCGGCTGCTGCTTACAGAAGAGGTGTTCAACAACGTCTACCCAGATCGATATAAGAACATCCCATGAACATAACCCAACTAGAATCACGGTGATAGGAGTAGCAGTGAAGGTGTGGCGACACCGTGAAGTTAGTTCGTGCACAGTGAAACCCAAAACTTTGGATGGCTATTTGACCACTTTAGAGGTCGATTCAGGTAAAATTCCAAGAATTAAAGTTGTTTATCTTGTCGAGTTGTTTAAGGAAATATAGTTTTGGTCTAGCGGTTTGTCGATTTTACGGTCGCCGAAATAGTACCCGAACCACCACGTGCGGTGGTGGCGCATGGTGGTGGTACTATGTCTTAGTTCAAAAGATAGTTTGTATTCCTCAAGGTGGTGAGCGTGGTGGTGTGCTTTTTTTACGAAATTTCATCGTTTGATAGACGATCAGAGCCTCACAAATCTGGACCGTTAGATCGTAGATAATCGGACCGTTAGATCGTGTCCAATTTTATGTATATATGGTAGTTTGTGTTGTGAGGAGTCTGTAGGTACAGACGGATTAGAAGTCCCAATTTTAAGTTATTGTGTTTTGAAGTTAAGGTGAGCGATCATCGTTCGATCGTGCGTGATTGTGCAATCAAGAATGATCCGACCGTTGGATCGGGCCCAAATTGATGCAGGGTGATGTCGAGACTATTTAGAGTCCATTGGTGTGATCGGATTTGAAATCTAAGGTCCTAGGCTTGAGGTGGATTTTTGGAGTGCTGGTTGGACTAGTGGGACCCCTGGACCCAAATAGTGATTTTTTGGACAATAGTTGTCATTTGTCCTGTTTTGACGTCGACAATGTGTACATCACAGTTTTGGAGTGTATTGAATGATAATTGATCGCTTTGGACCCCCGATTGCTCCAAAGGGCATTTTTGTCATTTGAGAGCCGAATATTGTATTTTGGATTTTAAGTTAAGTTGCAAATTTTTCTTAGGTGTTGCGGAACCAGAGTTTGAGGATCGTAGAGCTTGAGTGCTTATTGTGGGTTCGCTAAGTTGGTTAAAAATGCAGCTTGGACGAAAGGTTAGTAAATCTAAATTTTGAGTACAACCATCTAGATCGTGAGTTAAATCATGAATTATTATATTTATTATAATGTGATTTTGATAATGTTAATGGATATAATTAACATGTTGTGGTGGTTTTTGAGAAACTTATTTGTGTGAGTTTAAAATCAATCAAATATGTTTTGATTTTAAATAAGTTTGTAGGATTTTCAAAATGAATGGTATTCTTGGATGAATGGTATTCTTGGGTGAATGACCATGATATATTGTGATTGTATTGTGGTGTTCATAAGTGAATGGACACGTAAATATATATTGTTATGATGGATGTATTTGAGATAGAAAATAATATTTAATGTGGAAAGTACATTTTATTGTTTTCGGTGTATGTGATGTTGTAATTGGAAGGATAAATGTGAGAATGCACTGATTCCTTCAATTGGAATAGGACTTTGATATAGAATACGTGAGCCTCTCCAAACATTCGAAAAAGGGCCCTTATTAGTTGTTGCGGGCGTAGGCGTAGTAGCATCCGAGCAACCGGAGAGAGGGAGTTTGTATTTGAACTGCATTTCGTGATCGAAAGCCACTTGATCCTTTCGATGAAATAAAAGCGAGGGGCATAGATCGACACCCACCCAATAGCCCTTACGGTTCCACTTCACCGGCATTGATTACCGATCTATGCACTGATTCCTTCAATTGGAATAGGACTTTGGGGGGTCTGACCGTGGCAAACAATTAGGGAATTGAGCCTTGAGGTGCAAGGCCCCAAACCATTTAGAGATCTAAGTATCGTCATTACAATAATCATATATGTGACACATAGTTGCAGTCTTGAAGCAATTTATGATTACGTATTGTGCCATGAGGGCCGTAACAATGTTTGTGGGTTGGGAGAGTCTAGTGTATTTTCACTTCTGTTGTCCAAAAGTGACATTTATGAGTTGTGTTTCTAAATTTTGAGGTCACAAGCGGTGACTTGACAGTTCTTGAAAATAAAAGAATTGTGATTGAGGTGAGTTTATTGATTATGAGTATCTTGATTATACAAAAATTGTGTGATGCTAATGAAAATGCATGTAATTGAATATATGTGTGTGTATGTATGTATTTTGCAACCGATTATATGAATTTCAAACCACATACTGGCCAAATCATTCAAAGGAAAATAGTAATTGCTTTAAATGTCACTACAATAAGTTATACTTGTTGGATGCTGCAACACCAAATTTAAGAAAACGATGGGTATTATCGCTAAAACGTTTCTCAAAATCCAACCAGCTATATTCGAGTCAACACTGTTACAAATTCATGGTGCCAACCACTGTAGAAACACATTAAAGTTCAACTTAGCTCCTACTTGGCTGTTTCATGGTCAGAAGCCATGCCTCTATTCAACTACCATGATCCTTCAGCACCCAATGTTGGATTTTCGAAAGCAGAGAAACCCCAGAAAGTCTTCAAAGAGTAGGGCTGCGAGATGGTTACACCTTCTTCAGTGATTTTGGAAATCTGCAATTCAAAGTTTAAAGTGCGTCATCTTACAAGGAAGTGTCAATCCATGTTCAAGGAAAACAATACACTCCACCCTTACAATGCACAAACTTATCAAGATCCTTAAACACCGATTGTTGGATTTTCCTTTTTGGCCTTGCAACTACTACGCCAATTCCAAACTATTAGTTAACTTTAAAATATATTAATAATATCTTATTGCAGTTCTGGTGTGTGCAAATATGAAATATCACTTTACTAACAGAACTTTTTAGAAATAAGTGTTTTCACTTTACTAACAAAGGAGGCAAACCAGAGGAAATTGTTTCACACCAAACTAAATCCACAAACATATGCCACAAACCTTCAGCACCTCTTCAGAGACGAAGGTGGTGTTTAAAATCATGTGATGTTCATAACCACACAATATCTAGCATTAAGCACGTCCAAAGATCAAAAACAATTTCCCTCTTAAATGACCCACCATCACCTTTTGTAAATATGACCAATAGAAACAATGAGTAAATTCTATCAAGCAACTCATTGCACGATGTGATTTGCATAAAAAATTTACAGAACAGATGTTAGAAAACTTATTGGGTAGAAATAGGAAAAAATAACTAGCACTTCACCAGTGACAGGGAATTACAATACTTATCAGTCTCGTGAGAGTTTCTTACATGACAAACTAGTAAGATCCATAACAGATAGGTGAATTATATGGCTGGTCAAAAAAACTAAAAAAGAAAGATAGATAAGAAGGCCCTCAGTAATTTCTAGTCAAATGATCGTTTCTTAAAAGCCTTAATATTATGGAATCGATAGCTTATAGCATTGCTGTTATTATGGGATGACATAAGATAGAGTAAATAACATTAATTAATTACTATACCTGAAGCTTGTTTACAGCAGACCGATCACGATAGAGAAGGACACGCATGCATTTCTCCAGTAGCTTTACACCCTCTTCAAAAGTCAAGTTCTCATGCCATTCATCACGAAGAATAGGCCGTGCAAGGTGATTTCCAAATCCTGTAGCTACATGATTGTCCTCAAAATTTACACCTATCATGCTAACCTGGATAAGGATAAAAGAATATGACAAGTAACTAAGTCAGCTCATTCAGAAACTTATTCTTGAAAAAATAAATAAATAAATAATCAGCTTTCCTAATTGCACACAGAATGCTACAAAAAGTTGAGGGAAGGATTATATGAGGCCTACCATCCCAAGGTACTTCTGTCCCTTTTTCACTCCACCAAGGATAAGAGAGTTCCACAGTGGATTGAACTTGTTACGCCTATTGTACATCACACGGGTCAAATAGTTGTGGACCTCTTTAGGTCCCAAAGAGTTGCCATCATCCCACATGTTGTCATATAGGCTACAACCATAAAACCCAAAATGAATCATCTTTTGAACTCCAGTTGCAAATGATACCAAGAAGCATAGCAAAAATCACAATGAAAGCATTAGGGAAGGTATCTTCTACATAATTTTTCTTGAAAACAATGCTTACATGAGCTCATCAAGGTAACGTAAAAGCTCTTGAAAGTCACTTATTTCTCCACTTGCACCAAGAAGAGAATGCTTTCCAATAGGCTTCATTCTTTCTACACTCTTGTATCTCAGTGTAGACCCATAAGAACCTGTTAGTAAATGCACCATTGATATCGTTACAAACCTAAACAGAAACATGAAAAGGAACATACATGACGTAAACAATATTGAAACTCCAAAAGAAGAGATGTTGAGCATTGTTCATAAAGCGATGGACTTGAACCTTCATGTCAAAAAATAATTAAAATTTGAAACACAATCTAAATTGGCAGCTAACCTCCCATATCGGACGCCATCAAAATCCCATCTTTGTATTTCAGAGCCACAACAGATGTCCCTGTTACATATGGGTACCTTCAAAAAATTATATTTTAAAAAAAAATCAGAATTAAAGGATTGAAATGTCATATAGAAATCAAAATCCCCAAAACCCCAAATACCATATGGTCTACCCATACCAAACATGCGCATTATACATTTAAAATTAAAATTGAGAAAAACGAGAAGTGTGAGAATAGAATACAGGGTTCTCTGAGAGGCTTCAGGATTGCACAGTAGGCTGAGTTTGGCTTCGTTCGACTCCATTAACTGCTCAAAAAATCACAAATTCAAAATCAAAGTAATTACGCTCGTTTTTGTTCTCTAAATTTAGCGGTAACAATTATGGAAAGCAACACCTATTAATTTTGATTCAAGGAAACGAGTCACATGAAACTGATAAAATCCACAAACCAGATAATGAAGCCTAATAACATATAACACAAACATTTGAAAAGAAACACCATAAACAAATGTCAAGCACCAATCAGATCAGATCTTCATGTAGCAGATACAATATTGTATTCGACCACCAAACAATAATACAAATCAAAAGAACATATTATCTTTCATAACAATTTGAAAAGACTTGCATGTAAATTTGAGAACCGGTTTCATCAATTATCAAACATCGTTAGAAAAACAGAACACCTAAAAATCCAAATGCAATTTCTACAAGAACCCCAGATCTAAAACCCATCTTAACAAAACCCAGTTCATCAATGAACTTAAATTAAACAAATAACAAAACCAAACGTGAAGATTTCTAGAAAAACTTTAAGGCCACAAACATTTAAACAGGTACAGAAGCTTAAAGCAAGAACAGGAGGACAGAGATACGAACCTCAAGAAACTAAAAGTGAAGAATACAGAGGGGGATCTCTCTCGCAGCCGACTTGAGTCTGAAGAGCGATATAGAGGAGAGGATGAGGAGAGTGAGAGGCTTGGGGCTTGGGGCTTTTTTTCCTAAGAGCAAGTCCAGCGATACAAGCCCCGAAGGGGGTGTGGTGGGTGGGACCCAGCGGCCCGAGCCCAAAATCAAGTTCCAGCGGTAGGGGAGCCCAGGCAGCATGCGGGCCCCACGCTCACGCAAGCCCGCCGGGAGGTAGAGGCCAGCCCGGGGATGACCGACGCTGCTCAAATTTCACGCGCCAACGGTGAAAAATTTGAACTCGCTACGACGTCACTGCTGCGATGGCTAACGGTAACACGCCACGTGTCACTGTTTGGTGGCTCCGATAGTTTTTTTGAAATCCAACGGCTACAGTGATTTTGGGCCAAAAATCTTTAAAAAAATTCAAAAATACCACAAAATTACTAAAAAAGTATGCACTTTTTTCTATAAATACCAACCAATATCCTTCACTTTCAACACCAAATACTCATATATTTTCATCTCCTTCTAATATTTTTCACTTTTTACACAACATTTTCTTCACTTTCAAGTGTCATTTTTTTTTCCCATCTTATGGCATCATCCGTTGAAGCCAGTTCCATGGTCAACCATTGAAGATGTTTTGTTGTGTGAGTCTTGGGTCCACGTTAGTCATTGTCCGATCACGCAATGAGATGAAGTTCTCTCATATGTGGAAAAAAATTCATGCCGAATTTTTTGAAAGATCCGGGTCGATTCGTACGAAAATGACATTGGCTAGTAGGTGGAAATCTTATATGACACGTGGCGCGATTTTAGAGGGTGAAAATCTTATCTGAAATTTGAAATTCAAATGAAATTTATCCTAAATTTGAAATTCGGATGAAATTTTTTTGAAATTTTGAATTGAGATGAAATTTGGAATTGAGATGAAATTTTTTGAAATTTGTAATTGAGATGAAATTGATCTCAAATTTGAAATTCAGATTAAATTTTTGAAATTTGGAATTCATATGAAATTTAAACCTAAAATCTTAATAAATATTGACACGTACGAATCCAAAAATCTTATCCGAAAATATTATCCAAATTAATTGTTTAGGTTACAAAAAAAAAAAAAGAAAAAAGAAGAATAGTAGTTGCCCTTTGCCACACAGAACGGTGGAAATGCATATTACTATTTGCAGGGACACTATTCACGTGAATAAGTAGCCTACTCCCCTCCCCCATGGCAACCCCCAACGGGTGGAGTTGCTCTAAGAGGGATATAGAGGTGAGGTGAGGAGAGTGAGAGGCTTGGGGCCTTTTTTTTTTTTCCTAGGAGGGATATAGAGGAGAGGTGAGGAGAGTGAAAGTGAGGAGAGGTGAGGAGAGTGAAAGGCTTGGGGCTTTCTTTTTACGAAGAGCGATATAGAGGAGTACGGGTGGCACGGTACGGTTTGGTCCAGTTTCCACTTCAAATTGGAATTGGAATCGGAATTGGTACAACACTCGATTTTAGTAAAAAAAAAATCATAAAACTGGCCGATTCAGTTTGAATAAGTTCTTCTGATCTAGTTTCCGGTTTATTTCAAATTATTATTTTTATATAAATTCCAATTAAAATTTTATTTTTTGGACTTGAAAATTAACAAATGATTCAATTTCATGAAAATGTAGATATTGAGCCTAGAAAATAGATATGTTTTAAAGTTGGACTTGGAGAAATATTGGTTATTATATTAAAAATGTAGCATTGGATTTAAATAATTTTGGAAATAAAATAAAATAAAGCACAACCGGTCCGGTACAATCCGATCTAGTTTGGTAAGATGTGAAACCGAAACTAGAATCGGTTCGGTTCGGTGCCTGTTTGTTGACTCTTTTTTCAATCGATTTTTTTCCGGTTTTTTCCATCCGATTTGACTCAGTGTTCCGATTTTCCGGTCTCGATGCCCGCCCTATAGAGGAGAGTGAGAGGCTTTGGGCTTTAAAGAGGAGCAATTGCTACATGAGTTTGGTTAGGATTTCATTCTGCACCGTTGGATCTTTGTGGATTTGATCTAATGGTTGTAATGCTCACTTGCCACTGTGGATACATAATATTATTATATTTATGGAATTGGAATTTGAATCATGAATTGAATACAATTATGAATTGAAATGAGGAATTGAATTTCATTTATGAATTGAATTGGAATTGGAATTAGAATCATGAATTGAATTCCAATTATGGAGGATTACTCTGTTTACTTCACGGTGATATTTTAATTCCTGAAAAACTAACCCATTAGAAATACATCTTTTTTACGCATTATATCCTCACACAATTTTCAAATTTTCAAATTTGACATCTACTTTAACCCAACAACGATGACATTTTAGTAATTAGAACCACTCCTACTCCAATTCCATATGGTTTAGTAAACAACTTCATAGGAATCCGAAATCTAATTCTCCTCCATTGAACTCATTCTCAATTCAATTCCTCATAATCCGATAACATATTAATAAACATACCATAAATTCAAGTCTATTTCTTTTCTCTAATAATATATATTAAAATTTAATGTTACAATGATTTTGTTTTTCAAGTTTCAATTTTTAAAACTCAAACAATAATCTAGCCATTTTTCTATTCAAATGAACTTTAAATAAAGTTATTGACCTTTTTTTTTAAAAAAAATTACAAAAACAATGCAATACATAAGTTAAATTTGGCGTGGGCCCATACGGCCCGTTTAGTGGCCTGGCACGAGCACGGCTCGAGCTAGGATTGATGATTTTCCTAAATGGGTGGGCCCGACATGGCCCATTTATTAAATGGGCCGACTCTAAACGGGGCGGCATGCAGTGTTTCGTCCAATATTTTACGCTACTCCTCCTATTGCCAATTAATTTTGGGTGAAACCTCATTTTATGATCAATAAAATTGTGTCTATGGTATACATAAATTAAAATACACTTAACGTATCATGTCCATGCCAATAAATATGGGTTGGATATTTTATCACTGTATTTGTTGGGAAGAAACCTAAAATGAAACACAAACTCAATATACTTTTACTATTGATAATTTAAATTATTCTAATATACAAAGAGAGGGATCCAACTCGAGTACCATAGGACAAATGACAGGACCCGACCCAAATTCCATTTTGGAATCCGAGCCGAACTCGTGCGTGCCCGACACTGGCAGTCCGAGCACAAATGACTAAAATGCCCTTCACTTAAAATTTAAAGAATTTTAAGGTTCGACTTCGCCGAAAATTCGGCAGTCTCCCTTGTAAATTGAACGTTTCCTAAAATTTTCACCTGTCAAACAAGCATATAAATAATCAACCCAATCGCCAAAGATGCACAAGTTAAGTTCTCAAGCCAACAACAAGAAAAAACAAGAAGGCACCGTGTCTTACAATAGTCTAGACATCAACGTTGTCACCAATTCAATCTCAATATTCTTATTCAATGAAATCTTCAAGTCTCAAATATTAATTCGTCATTAGTATCGACATTTCTTAACATCTTTTTGTATTCAAAGTGGACCGTAGCTAATCATCAAGCTACAATCATTTCGATGGTTATTATATTAACATGCACATCAACAATATATGAAAAATTCTATTAAGTAGAATCATTATCCATTCCAAGCCCATAGACCAATTCTTAAATATCCTTCCTCGTGGCTGCACCTAGATTAATCTAGGCTACCTACGTACCCTCCGTGAGGGATCAAGCCACATGTAGCTCTTTCATACTAAAATATTTTCCGTAAAACCATACACCAAGCCTTTTCGCTTAATCCATGTGTTATGTACAGGCCCCTAAGGGGTATATGCATAAACCGAAGGAAGCGGGGAGGGGAAAACTGTCTAACCACTGTGTAGTGAAATCGGGTAGGTGGTTAGGGATCTGAGCCAACCGTGCAGAAAATAGAAGCAGGGTGGCATGCTATATTCTCGTAATCCGGACCCGTATATCTGTAGTGCAATCGATTCCCACATCATTGTGTCTCATCCATTATTCATCCATTATGATCCTTTCCGTCAATTCCCTTTTTCCTCGCGAAACTCGGAGCCACAGTAGTCAACCGAGTCGCGTCATCGCTGAACCGAGGAACCACAAAGTTTCTTCCGAGCTGCGTCCTCGAACTCAGAACCACAAAGTTTCTCTTAGCCGCGTCCTCGCCGAACTCAGAACCACAAAGTCTCTCCGAGTCGCGTCCTCGCTCCGCACGGTTCGGGCGTCCCGAGACTCGTGGGGCGTAAAGTCATGCGCGCAGACTTATTCGAAGGCAACTAGGTCCGTAGACCGGTAATCACCAATATCAATATTTATATAATCCATAAGCAACAATTGATTTCGAAGGCAACCATTTAATCCGAGGCAACCCGTTCAAATACAATAGCTTAACATATAAATAGATCAACTATTCATGAAGTTCAATTAAATTCGATTATGTGATTTATAAATAAACTTCGTAAAGTAACAGCTTTCAGAAAACCTTCACTAAATCATTTATTGCATAAAATCCATTTATCCCGTAATTAAGTCATAATATCAATCGCCAATTAAAAAGGATAATAATAATAAAAATTAATCATACTACTAATCCATAAAGAGAATGGAGTCTTTAGATATAAGTATAACAATTTAATGAATCTAATTAACCAACAATAATAAACCAATAATTAAATAAGAATAACCCGGCACAGAATTTAATTAAAAGTCTCGACTCCCGGGCCCAAAAGTGTTTAAACTTGATAAGAATTATTCTTACGCCCACTTAACTCCACCTTTAACCGTTAAATTAATTCAATAATTCTCGGGATTAAATATTTGATTAAAATATTAGTTTAACCCAACTCGTCGCCCGTAGGGTTTAAAACCCCAATTAGTGATCCGCAAGTTCCTATAGGTTCCATTTAGTTTATTAAGTTTATCCTGAAAGTTTAGTCTCGATCGGACGGTCGGATCACTCACGATCGTGCGATCGGACGCTTCCGTTAATTAAACTTTAAGTCAATGATCCGGAGCATCTGGGGCTCCGATCCACAATCCAACAATTCCTACAGGATCCTAGAAATACGGGGAACAACATACTAGGAATTGGGACCGATCCAACGGTCCGAACTTATCGAACCCGGATAACACGCACAGGCGTAACTGCTCGGATCGTTATACGAACTCCAAATCGGAATCCGAGCACGCCACGCGCTCATGATGACGTAAAAATAATTTAGGAATGAAGGTTGGCAGTGAAAAGTGGGCCTACACGTGGGAACCCGTGACCGGCAGTCCCAAAGGCATAAAAGCGATAAAATTGGGCGATCGGTCAAACTCCAAACCAAAAGCTCTCCTTCCATATACAACTAGTTCTCGACCTCCCGAACACTTTATTCAACTACGGGCAAGTCCAATTCGAACCCTAAGTGGCTCAAAACCTAACCTCAAAACCGGCTGAAACTATAACTCGAGATTTGGGTTACCTACGCAACAAATCGTTCAAAACCTACCCCACCATCAGCTAGATCATGAAAAATAGGTAGAAAATCATACCTTACTCGACCGAATTGGTGGCCGGAGGAGGGAGAAATGAGCTCCCGAAATTTTCAGAAAAGCGTCGGAACCGCCTGTTTCGTGGCTGATTCCGGCAACTACGGCGGCTGATGGAGGCGGAGATGGGCTGGGGTTGGAAGAGGCAAGTGTGGTGGTTCGTTTGGGACTGACCTTGCCCGGAATGGAGGTCGGAGATGGGAGAAAACACAATCTGAAGTTGGTTCCTCGCGCAGGAGAAATCTGGGTTTTTAAAAAACTGAACTTCGAAATATTTACGGTTATGCCACTGGCCTAATCTTGATCGTCATTTCTTCGTTACAACTCCGATCCGAGCCCACAATATACCCACGAACTCGTATCGATGAGCACGACATAACGTTGTGGCTCACTTCCCCAAATTCTTTCTCGAACTCGAAATGACCTTTTTACCCTTCTATAATATTAAATGTTATTTTACTCCCAAAATTCTTAATTACTTTATCTTATTTTATTTTATCAAATTTTAAGCCTTTCAATTTATTTTCTTTTCTATAGTCAACTAAACTTAATTATTTAATTTATTATACTCTCGGGGGTAAAAATGTCTTTTACTTGAATAATTTAATGATTAAATATTAAATTAGGGACCGGGTGTTACAACAAACACCGTTTTTTTTGTGTCAAAGTTTGGAAAGGGGTTAGAACCTGAGTCTACTAATGTGCAGATAAATACTTTTAATATTGAGCTATTTACCCGTTGGTTGGACGAACACTTTGTCTCACCTTACCCCTTTATTAGCGATATAGATGAGAGAATGAGGAGAGTGAGAGGCTTGGAGCTTGAGAATTTATCAAAATTGCAAAAACTTGACCCCTAATTTAAAAAGAGTTTTTCTATTTAAACCCCACATTTTTCTTTCTTCACCCCAATACTTAAATCATCAAGGGGGTGTATTCAATTATGATTTTAAAAGAATTTTAAAGAGTTTAAAAGTCTAGGTGTATTCAACAATTAAGATTTTAAAAGAGTTTGTAAAAGTTTGGGTGTATTTAATTCAGATTTTTATTGACTTTAAAATAATACATCGAAATCTAGGTGTATTCAATTATAACTTTTTAGAAGTCAAACAAAGTTTAGGTGTATTCAAAAAATTATTTATTTTGAAGGAATTAATGAGTTACCCAATTTCGTTAGAATTTAAAGTGGTAAGTATAAATAGAAAAGGCCTTGACAAATCTTATGTCAACCCTAGAAACTTTAAATGTGCTCTACACCTTGCAGTCTTTGAACGTGTGTGCTTGTCAAGTGAAGGTAAAAAATCTCTTCTCTTTTCTACGCTTTCATATATGTATGATCTTTGATACCCCTCTTCTCACAATCATATGGTGTGGAATCGTATGGTTGATAGTCTTTGAATAGTTGTTCTTATACATCATATATCCATTTACATAAGCATCCCAATTATTTTTTCTACTTTTCCTTCTTCTTTTTTATTTTTTATTTTGGTTGTGGGTAACCATGACATCGTTTTCTGATGTTTCTGTACATCATATCATATATATATATGCTAGCCTTATTTATCAATCTACAGTAAGCATTCCTTTTTTTTTTGTTCTGCTTTTTCCTTCTTTTTTTGTTTATTAGTTGTTGTTATTTGGTATTTGTTTATGTAATATAGATATATGATGATGATGACAACAAAGGGATCCCTCAAATAAGGGACATCCTTGTAAGGCCTACTCCGCAATGTAATTCATTAATCCAAACCATCTACTTTGTAGATATTCATTCAAAGATTATCTTTGCAAAAAATCACTTAAATCCAATATCATTTGACCACTCAATTAAATTATTGAAATTCAAGAACTTTCTTGAAGTACCATGTTCATTGATTTTGTTGGTCTCAATTAGATGCCTTAATGATTTTCAATTTGTATGATTTTTTGCAATGATCATCTCTAAATGAATATGTGAAAAATAATGTTGCTACACATTTGACAACAATGTTTTTATCTTTTTGAGCAATGTGAGGTTGAGGTGAACTTAGAAGGCTGAGGGGTAAGATAGCGGGGTGTGAGGTGTCATGTTGATGAGTTTTTTATATATATTTTTTTTCTACTGGGTGTGTATTTAGGGGTACTTTGGGAAGATAATGGGGTTTTCTTAGAAATTGTGAAAATTTGAATTAGAAGTTTGGGTGAACTTAGAATATGGGCAAAGAGAAGTTTTGGGTTTAAATAGAAAAACTTTTAAAAAATTTCAAATATAGCAAAAAAACTCACCTAAATAGACACAAATGCCAAATTTAAAACCCACATAAACCTAAAAAAGAAACCTTATTAAATAAAACTTTGAAATATTTTAAACTCACGTTTGCATAGAAGAACATAAGTTGAAATATATCATCCTATTTATTGATAAATGAATAAATTTGTTCTCAAAGGGTGATGCCATAGATTACGTACAGTGTGTACACACTCACGTCAAAAGTAACCCAAGTAAATGTATGTATTTATTTGACAAATAAAATGTATTTAGAACCAAAAATTTCGAAAATGATTGAATCATTGCACAAGTATAATTTCCTCCTCTCACCCAAAAAAAAATCATTTCACATAACTTTAATTCTTCCAAAATTGTCACAAATTTAGAGGTAGTCTGTAGATCAAAAAATTCAATAAAACGATCTACATAAACAATAAAAAATTAAATATTCATTCATTACAATTCATAAAGTTAAAGAGAAAAATATTACACCACCTGTCTACTAGGTAGAATGAAGTGCAATCAAATTATTACAAGTTTGTCGATAATGGCCAATTGAACCATATCTTGAACACTTACGAGTTGATGGTTTTTCTCCTCGTGATGTGATACTCTTTTCCTTGCGTCTGTCGTGCATTCTTCATGTGATTCCCAAACTTTCGTGCAGTGCCGAGTGTGGCCCATTAATATTTGTGCTCATGCAGGACCTAGCCCATTTAAACGGCCTGGGATTATGTCGTGTTGCGCCGGCCCATCCCGTTTGACACCTCTATTCAAAAGCGACTATAAAGACAATCGTCGATTTCCTCTAGTTTACAATAATACATGTGTATCTCTTTTTATGAAGAACTAAAATAAATTTTGTTCTCTATTTTGAACTTATGACAAACCATCATTAATGAGAAAACCAAAAGACATGAGAACTCTCTCTCTCTCTTTTTTTCTTAATAATAAGAGAGTTCGCCAATTTTGAGTTCGCAACCCATAAATTTCTATCTCATTGTCGCCAATTTCTCCCTTCTATATTCACCTTCACAAGTTTCATTCACCAAAAATAGTTTTTCAAAATTTTGATTTGGCCCACCTTGAGAACAACTCTATGATTATTAATTATGTTTTCTTATTTCTTATGGATTGAAGATCTACAGTTGGTTGTGCTTTGGGGCGGACATAGAGGGACAAATGGGGTCAGGCGACCTCGTGGTAGCCTGGGAAAAATGGTGGAGAATGTCTCAGGTGACCCCAAGCTTTCTTAGTGTGCGACCCCAAGGCGCACACCACCTGTTCGATGAAATGTGCATACCAGGCACGTAAAACTATTTTTATAAACCTGGTTTCAAAACAACATTGTTTTGAGCTAGGTTTAAAAAAAATTTAATAACCTATCAACCTTACCTTACCTTACCCGACTCAAGTAGCCTCCAAATGCCCAAAACCCAATTCATTTTCAAATTTCCCTATCCTTTCAAAACCCTAACTAATCTCCAACCTCCACCTCCACCTCCACCTCCACCACCAACCACTTCACGTCGTCGCCGATGACAGGACCCGACCCAGGTTCCACCCCGGAACCCGAGCCAGACCCTGTTGATGGGCCCAACACCAACCCATGTCGGGCCCACATCCTAAAACAGTTACCCTCTTCCCGAAATTTACAAAGAAAGGGACCAAGACTTCTGCCGAAAAACGGGCAGAGTCTCCCTAAAACAGGACTATCCCAAAACTTCAACTCACAAACAAGCAATGATAAACAACCCAAGCGCCAAAGATGCATACAACATATACATCACAGGCCTCCGGCCAAACTAATTCAACCCTAGAGGTGATACAGAGCAAACTAAGAGTATAAGAATTCAACAGCGGAATAGAAATAACAGATTACAAGTTTAGGGTTCAAGGATGACAATCCTACCCATCCAACGAAGCTTGTGGAGAGAAGCGCACAGCCGAATAGTAACTGTTTACGACTACGATCTGGGGCGCAAAATAGAAAGAGTGTGAGTGGACGAAAACAAGGTTTTACCTACTTAAAACAAAGTACTAACCACACCTTTTAAAACCATGCCAAACATGCATATGAAACCATTTATATACTTTAGTGATTTAAAAACCATACGACCTCAAAGTATGTGAGAGTAATACAGCTCAAAACCTTTTTCCCAACAAAACACCCTTTTACTTTTCTTGAGGCATAACCTCTCAAATCAACTCATGCAAGTCTATAAGTATAAACAAAAGGACTGAATACCGTAAAAGCATAAAGATGGAATAAAATTCACATAAGGTAAAACAAACCTTAAAATGCCGAATAACTCGCTTATAACAAGCAAACCAAACTTGATATCACTACAGAACTCAATTGTAGTTCAAAACATATATATAAATATATATAAAAATCAGGATTTACAATCCAACCAAGAAACCTATGAAGTAATCAAATCTAATCAAATCGCAATCAAAAGCAAGTAAACATTTTCCCAAACTTCCCCACTCTCACAATCACGTGCTCACAAGCACGACAAGCGAGGAACGATCCTCACTAAAAGAAATATGAATACGAATATACTAACACACACGTATAGGTATAGTATAACCAACACAAACACAAGTACCAGGGAAAACAATCCAATAGGGGATCATTTGATCGACACTGCACAGCCTCATCGAGACACCGTGCCTGTGGTTGAGCCGCCCAAAGTGGGACTAAACTCATAGGACAATATGGTAAAAACTTACCAACCATAATTCTGAAATCTGTCCCACGCGCGCAGACTACCCAATCAAGGGTCTACAACTACACCCGTTAAGGTATGCACCGGCTCGAATCATACCAAATCCAGGTAACCGTATCATATCAATCACCATGCGATCATCAAGATCGTAACAGGGGAGGTACAATACAAGGTGCTAACGGCACTCACATCAATCGCTACGCGATAACGGTATATATATATATATATATATATATATATATACAATCATTCACAATGTACCAAACCCCAAACATCAGACACCAGGACCTATACAAGTCCATTAGTCAACTAACTCAAATAAATACTCAAAGTCAGGACGTCACCGTCCAAAACATATGTTTCTATATTCAAAATAATCACAAGGGTCAAATGACCGCATAATAGACCATACTCAAATCAAATGTCACATTTCTTTTAAAACCATAATCAAAACCCAACTTAAACCAAAAGTCAATAAAGTTACATAAGGGACCACACGTCCCGACACAAAGGCATTCCAACCCAAAGGTATATAATTAAAGTATAAAGAACTAGTTTGTAAACACATACCGTTAAACCAAATGTATAATCCAAAATATACATATGTATATATATATATACATATATATATATACATAAAACATAATGATCCTTTAAAATACAATAACTCAAGCCCAAATCCCATATACATATCTATATATATAAATATATATATATATATATAAATATACATATAATCAATTCCCATTATTCTAAAGTATTTGTTCAAAACAAATATATATGTATAAATATATACATATATATACTCAAAGTATAAGTAATTATACTTCATAAGGTTTAAACGCCAAAACCGAATACGTAATCAAATGGACTTACTAACGTCCAAATATTCAATTATATAATTAAAATATAATATCCAAAAGATCCATAAATTCTCATTTATGTATAATAATTCATTAAATCTATATTTTATAAAGTATAACGACTTCAAGCTTAAAATAGCTCAATTTCAATACGAAAATCACCGGCGTTCACCACGTCCCGTTCAATACCCAAAGGTATAAATAATAATAAAATAGCCATAAGGGCCCCACCAACAAACCGGCAACCCAAATCATGCATACACCTCAATGCAATTCATTTTAATAAACTTTAACCAAAGTCAAACCAAGACTTAAACCATTAAATAAATTCAAGATTTAAAACTACTAAATCTCCTTTCATGCATTTCATGCAAATCATTCAAGTCATGCTCATTTGAAAACAAAGTCCACTCACCGTTGGTCCTATGCTGCACAACCCTCAAAGGGTCCCGCTTACAGAGTACGCAAAGTCAAGGTACCTAAAGCGTTAAATACGAGGATTATATTAGTAATCGAACCGAACGAGAATCTTAAACTCAAACCCTATCAAAACCCCACTTAACGTGCACGTACGCCGTACGAAAGATTCTAAGGTCAAACTATCTCATTTAACCAGTGGGACCGTCCAGGATGACTCACGGTTAACCGGCGGTCAAACACCCCTTTTCGGCCAACCCGGGCCCGCAGAGCCCACGACCTCCCAAAAGGATCAAGACATTCCTAGAAGTCCAACAAAGTCAACTACATGGCAAACAGACCTTGGGAGAACTCGGTCAACTCTGGTCAAACTTGGTCAAATCGACCCGAATAGGTCAAACCGGGCCTGTGGGTCCCATGACCTCCAAACTTAGATCCGAAAGTTCCTACAGGTTCAACACGGCCTAGATAACGTGTCCTGAAAGTTTGGTCCCGATCGGACGGTCGGATTGCTCACGATCGCACGATTGAACGATTACGATTTAATTCAAGCTTCAAGTCATCAATTCGGAGTATTCGGGACTCCGAATCACGATCCGTCAAATCCTACACGATCCTAGAAATACGAGGAACCACATACATGAATACAAATTCGATCCAACGGTCCGAACCCATCGAACCCATGAAACGAACAATAGGCGTACATTGGTTCGACAGTCAAACGACGTCCGAATCAAAATCCGCGCATACGTACGTGTTCGTAGCCACACAAGGATCGTAACGGACCCGAGAACCGCCACCACACAGCCACCACGCGCCGCCACACGCGCCACCGTGGGTGGCGGGTGTCTTGATCAAATCCGGCCAACACGAAAATGTCACAACCGGTCCCAACCTATACACCGTTGGACTCATCTCGACTAGAGGGACTCAGAACCGTCCAGAGCCGGCCAAGAACCGGCCGGCAACCGGCCCAAACTTCGAAGTGAAATTCGGTAATAATCTGGGTTTCAGATCGGGTGCAAAAACCACCAAATCGAACCCCACGAATCTCAAAAACACATAAAGGAGGAAGAGAGGATGAAGATACGTACCAGACTCGCCGCCATTCGTCGCCGGAGCCGCCAGATCGAAGTCGGAAATAATATAGGTCAAGCCGGAGCTTCCAGTGGATCGCACCGCCTCCAGCCGGCGTTTCAGCCGACGATCTTGGTCGGGTTTTGACGAGGAGTAGACGGCGGTTCGAACGAGACTAGTGCCGTCCTCATCCGTGCTCCGTGTGGCCGGAATCGAAGAGAGAGGGTGAGGGTTCGCATCGGAGGAGAGAGAGAGAGAGAGAGAGAGAGAGAGAGAGAGAGAGAGAGAGAGAGAGAGAGAGAGAGAGAGAGAGAGAGAGAGAGAGAGAGAGAGAGAGAGAGAGAGAGAGAGAAAATGAGATCTGATTGGCCCACGTGGCTTTATCAGATTTTGCTCAAAATTCGAAATGACGCTTACGTCCTCCGAACAATCCGTAACTCAAATCAAAACGCTCCACCGTCAACGGACTCGTTTCGACGAGCCGAACGCAATGGCGCAACTCGTTTCGCCAAATTCCGTCCTGAAAATATCGTTGACCAAAATGCCCCTTTAATTATTAATTCTTTTTAATTCTTATTAATTCATTTTAATTATCCAAATTTATTAATTAAATTAATTAATTAATTTTATCTTATAAATTGGGTCAGGGTCGTCACAGCCGACCACCTCTTGTCGCCGCTGCCGTAGTAGCATCTCCACATCGTCGCTTCTCATAAAGTCAAGTAAGTGATAATCCTTTATTTTACATATATTATTTTGGGATTTGGATAATTTTAATGAAATTGATATATCTTTCATGAATTAGAATTTATTGGTATAATATTGATTGATTTTCTTATTTGAACTAGAATTTATATTAATTGATATGTGGTGCTTTTTATGAATTAGAATTTTTTGATATTTTGATATTTTGATATTGATTGATTTTGTTATTTGGATAATTGAATTAGAGTTTATATTGATTGAGATTATTATTTGGATTAGATTAGAATAGACTTTATAATTGATTGATTAAATTAATTTATGTGTAGAAAAAAATTATCATGGAATGATACTTTAAGAAAAAAGTGCATATGGATAGTTTGTCTAATCCGGGTAGTTCAAGTACAAGAGTAAGACCTATTGAATTAGATGAGATATTGGCTAATCTTCAGGCAGACCCTGGACTAAGAACTCAAATGATAGATTATAGTCCTAATCATCGAGATGGGATCCAAAGAACATATCTTCAAAAAGGACCTTGTAAACATATGAAGCACTTGCTTGAATGCATCATTCATGTCACGCCCCAAAATCAGGATACGTGACAGGGGCACGTATCTCGAGGATTTCGAAAATATAATACCTAAATCCCAAAAGTTATACTCTCATAATTCCCAAAATACGCCGAGCCCTTTTATTTAAATTAAAACTAGTTAGATCAAAGTGTTTAATTACATGAGAAAAATAAGTATAATATTATACAAAATTTATTTGAAAGTTAAACCAACCTCAGAGGTCGTGGATTAATATCAACAACCTCAGAAATGGTTTTATAAACCAATAATGAAAATATACCAACCATCTAGAATTCATATTTATACATATGGAGTAAAACATGATCAGCTATGATGAATAAGGTTCACAACTTGACAACAACATGAGACACGAACCAAATACTGACAAGTGAGGAAGTCACACCAAGATGTCATCCACGAATGGAATCTACAACAAAAATAAGGGTGAGCATCACATACGTTCATTTGCTCCGCAAGGGGCTCCCGCCCAGGTTTGAAAGTAAATAATGAATATAATAATGGCCTGAGATTGATTCTAAAATAATGAAAGAATATGCACAAACACAAACCATATCCATTTATTGTTGATCCAAAACCAATTGGCATGCTAAAGCACTTTCGCAAACATTTTTTAGAGTGCTCTAGTGTCTGCTTGTCTGACAACCGATCCTTATTGGCCAACTACCCCTACCAGAAATTATAATTAAATACAAGTGTGTCCATTTCAACGATTACACCTCGTCGACTATACCTCACGCGTAAGGTATTGGTAAAGTCTGTCCGCGTAACCCATCCGGAGGTTTAAGGGATCGAAACACAGGGAAGTCGCTATGCCCACGTCACCCTCAGGTCATCGAGGATAATGCCCGCAGACATATACCCTCCAAACTTTGGAGAACCAAAGCCAAGCATATATGGCAATTACAAACAGTGCAGTTTTCGCACACAACAATATGTACTATATCATACATACAGAAAATACAAGTCCTGGAGTGAGTCCCCCTACTTGGTATCCAAGCCAAGCATAAGCTTCACCAACACCACAATCAAACACTAGTGTCACAGTAACTGAAATCCATGGCCCAACAATAAAACGTGTTACTATTTGTTCCAAATGAATAATCCAATTTAATCATTTTTCATCATAACTAGGGTTCCATACTTTTCCATTTGAGTTGACTCCACTTTACTTTAAAGGCCTTAATTTTCTAAAATGATAAATCTGGCCCTAAACTTTTAGTAATTACACTTTGGCCCTTCAACTGTTGATAATTACACTTTGGCCTCTTAACTATTGGTAATTGCACTCTGGCCCCAAAATTACAAATAATTTGTAGTATGGTCCCTGGTACAAAACAAATGAACTCCCATGCTAATTTTCCAAATTTTCTCTTTTAGTTTTCAATCTCAACCATTCTATACCACATATACTTTTTTAATTTCCAATAAAACTTCTTTTAAAACACTCAACACTTCAACAACAACATCACCACCATCACTACCACGGTGGGTGTCCAAAGTGTTTTTAAAAAACTTCAAAACTGGTACAAACCACATATACCAACATGTAGAGCGTGAAGAGATGATGAAGTTTGATACCTTAGTTGACAGAAACGACAGTAAAAAACATCTAAAACTGTGCCGCAACGTTTCTGTAATTCGACGGACCTTCGAGCTTCGAACGAAGGTTGCGATGCTCGAACGATGATGGCTTCAACACTAAAACCATTCCTGGAAGGGAGAGGAACCTAAACTAATAAGCCTTGTAAAGAGCAATGTCTTGAAACGACTGAAAAATGCATTGGATGGCTTGGCAACGTCGATGTTCCGGCTATGCAAACCATGAACTTCTCACCATGGTTTCTCTCTCTACGTTGCTCCAAAAAAGTGGTCTCAGCATGAAAGTTGTTCCTTGTTGTGAGATGAACAAGAGTCAAGAAGGAATCGTTGGAAGATAACGTGTGTGTTGATTGAAAAATCCCTCGAAAGTTGGCTCATCGCAAAGGTAGTGGCTGCAAAACCAGCCACTTCGCTTCCAGTTTTCGTCACATATGATGTCTATTTAAGCTGGGTATTTGTCAGGATAGGTAAAGGGGATGGATATGAATAATTTTCATGAAGAGATGATGGTCATCGATGGCTTGTTGCAGGCATGGTGTCATCGAGAAATATAAGCAATGGTTGCTCATGAGAGAGAGAGAGAGAGAGAGAGAGATAAGATGATGAAGAAGATAAAGAGAGTGTCGACAACTCTCACATGTAAACAATAATGAACAATAAGCAATCCGTGTAAGAACAGTAACATGTCGGCTGCCACGTGTCACAACATGATTAGTCCATCTTTGAAATATGCATATGAACTCTGAAAAATTCTCCTAAAATTACCACATGCTCGTAGCAATGTGTACTATTTGTCTGTCCAAAAATCATAATTTCCCACTTCAATTTCTTGAACACCCTTTAAAAAAAAACACAAACTAAATGTAAGGGCATTTTAGTCCAAATTGAGATTAAACACTCTTAAGTCAAATATTTTTATACCAAACCAAGTTCATAAAATGCTTCCACCTAATGTATTTTTCGGAACATCTATCCAAATTTTTGAGGTTGTTACAACTCAAGTGCACAAGGTATTTGTTGTGCCAAGGCCTTTCTTTTTGTGGTCATGATGAAAGTGTCACTTCAAGTAATAAGGGGAATTGTTACTTTGGCCATGAATTATGAATGGAAGTACTATCTTTATATTTTTTAGTGTTATGTTATTTTTACAATTTTTTTGAGACTTTTACACTATGACCTTATGAGGTCACAATTCTGCGTTCGCCACTGGTTGTGCATAATGTGTAAATACAGAGGGCTTAAAAGAAAAATGATTTCCTAGTTGTCAAAAAAAAAAGGATTCCAAATTACCATATCTCTCTTTATTATGTTGATGGTTTTTTGTTTTTCTTGTTTTTGTTGTCAATTGGTGTTGATGGGTTTGGAGAGAAGACAGAGAAGAGGCCATAGAAGTAGTCAGATTTATTAGTTTTACTGGAAATCAATTAGACTGGAATACGGATATAGAGAGAAAATTGAAGTGGCTGTTGAGTTTCTTATGGCCCTACTTGGGTTGGGTTTAGGAGAAAAAGGGTAAAAATGAGAATTCAATTTTTAACAAAAACCATTTATTTGGTTTGGTTTAGTTTTGATCTTTTATAACCTGGCATAAACCGAACCGAACCATCTACTTGTATATGTATGTATTTATATTTTATTCTACATGTGTAGTACTCTAATTATATAATAACTATATATGGATGTTGAATTTCAAGTTTGATGAACCTTTGGAGTTTTATTTCATGTTGAGTTTTAGGATGGTGTGATATTCTATAAAATGAAAAATGTATGTAGCAAGTTGTGAATTTTTCAGTTGTAATTGGGCTAATAATGTTGAAAACATGCAAAAGGAAAGTGAATTGGGCTTAGGCCCAAACCAGTCGAACCAACTCGTCTTAAATTGGTTTGGTTTGGTCTGGTTCAAAATTGAACTGAACTAAATTGTTATATTGTAATTGGTTCGGCCGTTGTCTCTCTCTTCCCATGTCTCTCTTCGAATGAACCAAGCACAGCCCAACCACCACCCTGGCAAATTAAATCTAAGCAACCCAAACCCACCATTGCACCACCCCATACCTTGCTCATTCTCCCTCGCTGCGCACACCACCCCATCCCCAAAAATTCTCAGCACACCCAATCTCTTCTTTTCCTCCCCAAATTCAACAATTTTTCCCAAATCCAAGACAAATTCAATGAGGAAGGACCCATCTAACAAACTGAGGGTTGATCCAATTTTTTGTAGTAATAAACTGGGTTTTTTTTCTTTTCCATGGGAAGGTAGTTCAAGGCTGAAGATAATGGGCTACTGGTTGAGAATCACTAGATCTTTCCTGCCCTCTCACCTTTGAACTTCTTCTTTTTCTATTTTGGCCGTGTTCTATAGGAAGAATCAATTGAACGAGAATCCCCTAAAAATGATGATGTTTGTTAGGTTAGCTTAGTTAGGAATTTACAACTAACTTCTTTTGGATTTTTGGGTTTAGGGATTTCTTCTCCTTCCTCTTTCTGGGTTTTGGGTTTAAGAATTTACAAACCATGGCTTGATGGTCTGCGACAGCATCAGTTGGGTTATATGAATTTCCCAATTTGCCGTTAATTTTGACATAAAATTTAACTTAGTTGACGAAAAGACCAATCATGCAACATGAGATCTAATTGAAACACCACGTAACAATTTTGCGACATGAGGGACGAAAAATAAAATTGGGTTTTATTTGAAGGATCATTGCCACAATTTTGCCCAAAATTTAAGTCAATAACGCTATTAACATCATTAATTAACTTTTATGTGTTAAATTTAAATTCCAAAAACATAATTTTATTTCATTTTAAATAAAAATAAGTACAATAGTGAAAATATGAATACTTACCACAACATCGGAAAAACAAGTACAACATGACTTAAATTAAAAAAAACATTAACTAATCACCAAACACCAGAGAGAACTAATAGTCTTGGTCATGTTGATGGAAATCATCAACATTGACAGACCCGACCCAAATTCCACCTCAACCCGTGCCGGACCCTGTTGACTTGTCCAACATCAACCCATGTCGGGCTCACAAACTAAATAATTACCCTATTCTCGAAACAAAAGTGAAAGAAGCCAAGACTTCTGGTGAAAAACGGGCAGAGTCTCCCCTAAAACAAGGACTATCCGAAAATTAACAACCTGCCAAAAGCAAACAGAAAAACAACCCAAGCTCCAGCATGCATACACAAATACATAACAGGTCCTCCGGCCAAACAATTCAACCCTAAAGGGTGATAAGAGCAATCTAAGAGTCAGCGGAAAATCAAAGTTTACAAAGTTTAGGGTTCAAGGATGACAATCCTACACTTCAAACGAAGCTCAAGAAGAGAAGCGCAAGCCGAACAGCAACGAAGCAACTACGGTCTGGGGGGCGCAAAACAAAAAGTATGAGTAGACAAAACAAGGTTTTACATACTTAACTCAAAGTACTAACCCCACCGTTTAAAACAATGCGAAACATGCATATGAAATCGTTTATATACTTGATTGATTTGAAAACCATACCATCTCAAAGTACGAGAAAACATTTCCAGTTCAAAACCCCTTTTTCCGAACAACCCAACCTTTTATTTTTTTCCCGAGGCATAACCACCCAAATCAAACCCCACGCAGGTTTATAAAACATAAACAAAATGACTTGTTAACGTAAAAGCATAAAGATGGAATAAAATTCAAATAAGGTAAAACAAACCTTAAAATGCCGACTAACTCGTTTACGTCAAGAAAACCAAACTTGACAACAATATAGAAATCAATTGTAGTTCAAATCATATATAAAATATATATAAAAACAGGATTTACAATCCAATAAGTAAAACCTATCAAATACTGAAATCTAATCAAGTACTGCAATCGAAACAGGTAAACAATTTTCCAAACTTCCCCACTCTCACAACCACGTGCTCACAAGCACGACAAGCGAGGAACGATCCTCACTAAAATAAATATGAATACGAAGGTACTAACACACGCGTATAGGTATAATACGACCTTAACAACAAACACAAGTACCAGGGGAAAACAATCCAACGAGGATCATTTGATCGACACAGTACAGCTCATCGAGACCCCGTGCCCAGGGTTGAGCCATCCAAAGTGGGACTAAACTCACAGGCCTATATTGTAGAAACTTACCAACCATAACTCCAAAATCTATCCTACGCGATCAGACTACCCAATTAAGGGTTTACAACTACACCGTTAAGGTATGCACTAGATCGAACCACACCAAATCCAGGTAATCGTATCATATCAATCGTCATGCGATCATCAGGATCATAACAGGGGAGGTACAATACAAGGTGCTACCCGCACACACATCAATCACCACGCCGATAACAATATATATATATATATATATATATATATTCAAACACAATGTACCCAACCCCAACACATCAGACACCAGGACATATACAAGTCCATCTGTCAAACAACCAATATATATATATATATACACAAGGTCAGGACATCATCGTCCCAAACATATATTCACTACTTAAAATAATCACAAAGGTCTCTATGCGGTCATATAACCCTTGCGATTATTTTAAGTAGTGAATATATGTTTGGGACGATGATGTCCTCGACTTTGTGTATATATATATATATATATATATATATTGGTTGTTTGACTGATGGACTTGTATATGTCCTGGTGTCCGATGTGTTGGGGTTGGGTACATTGTGTTTGAATATATATATATATATATATATATTGTTATCGCGTGGCGATTGATGTGTGTGCGAGTAGCACCTTGTATTGTACCTCTCCCCTGCTCGATATCGATGATCGCATGGTGATTGATATGATACGATTACGGGGTGTAGCTGTAGACCCTTAATTGGGTAGTCTGCCCGCGTAGGATAGATTTTGGAGTTATGGTTGGTAAGTTTCTACCATATATGTCTATGAGTTTAGTCCCACTTTGGATGGCTCAACCCTGGGCACTGGTCTCGATGAGACTGCACCTGTGTCCAGTTAAATGATCCCCGTTGGATTGTTTTCCCCTGGTACTTGTGTTTCTTGTTAAGGTCGTATTATACCTATACGCGTGTGTTAGTACCTTCGTATTCATATTTATTTTAGTGAGGATCGTTTCGCTTGTCGTGCTTATGAGCACGTAGTTGTGAGAGTGGGGAAGTTTGGGAAACTGCTTTACTGCTTCTGCCATGATTTGATTAGATTTCAAGATTTGATAGGTTTTACTTATTGGATTGTAAATCCTGTTTTTATATATATTTTTATATATGATTTGAACTACAATTGATTTCTATATTGTTGTCAAGTTTGGTTTTCTTGACGTAAACGAGTTAGTCGGCATTTTAAGGTTTGTTTTACCTTATTTGAATTTTATTCAATCTTTATGCTTTTACGTTAACAAGTCATTTTGTTTATGTTTTATACACCTGCGTGGGCTTTGATTTGTGAGGTTATGCCTCGGGAAAAAAATAAAAGGTTGGGTTGTTTCGGAAAAAGGGGTTTTGAACTGGAAATGTTTTCTCGTACTTTGAGATGGTATGGTTTTCAAATCAATCAAGTATATAAACGATTTCATATGCATGTTTCGCATTGTGGTGGGGTTTGTACTTTGAGTTAAGTATGTAAAACCTTGTTTTGTCCACTCACACTCTCTATTTTGTGCCCCCCAGATCGTAGTTGCTTTGTTGCTGTTCGACCTTGCGCTTCTCTTCTCAAGCTTCGTTTGAAGGGTAGGATTGTCGTCCTTGAACCCTAAACTTTGTAAACTTTGATTTTCCGCTGACTCTTAGATTGCTCTGTATCACCCTTTAGGGTTGAATTGTTTGGTTGGAGGCCTATTATGTATTTGTGTATGCATGCTGGCGCTTGGGTTGTTTTTCTGTTTGTTTTTGGCAGGTTGTTAATTTTGGGATTATCCTTGTTTTAGGGAAGACTCTGCCCGTTTTTCTGCAGAAGTCTTGGCCCCTTTCACTTTTGTTTCGAGAAAAGGGTAATTGTTTAGTTAGTGGGCCCGACATAGGTTGATGTTGGGCAAGTCAACAGGGTCCGGCATGGGTTCCGGGGTGGAATCTGGGTCAAGTCCTGTCAATGTTGATGATTTCCATCAACATGACCAAGACTATTAGTTCTCTCTGGTGTTTGGTGATTAGTTAATGTTGTTTTTAATTTAAGTCATGGTTTAGGTTCAGAGGTATCAGAGCATTAGGTTCAATTTTCTTTCGGACTTCGCTTCCATTGTGCACTTGTGTTGCGAATGGTTTTCGTGTTTTCCTATTTTTCTTCTTCAAGTTTCGTGCTTCCGAGATGTTGGGTGGAGAATTCTTTTCCCGAGACTTGAGAGTCTGTTCTTCCTCCACCTACCATTGAACTAACGAGCGTAAGTGAGCTGGAGCTATGTCAAGTGCTTGACTAGCTTACTAGATCGATGTTACGGTGTTACGTGGGAGACGTAACCCGAAGCTTTTGACGTTACGAGAATTTGAGAATTTGGAGACTCATGACTATTTGGAGTTGCACTGACCCGGCTGAGGCTGGGAGCTGGCTCACTGATTGGAATTGGTTTTTGATGCCATGAGGTGCCCTGACGGTGACATTGTTCGTTTGGTTGTTTTTTATTTCGAAGGGGAATTGGAGAGTGATCTGTTAGCAAAAATTTCGCTAAGTTGGGATGTTGCACTTGTGTGGCATCCATGGAAGTTAAATTGGTTGTGGGTATCTCAAGTCCGAGAGCCCAGGCAGCCTCGAAGTTGGCTAAGGCTGGTAAAGAGAGTTGAAGAGTTTAAGTAGCCGAGTGCTTGTAGGTTCCTTATTTACGGAGTTGTGGTGACCCTAAGACAACTTGGTGGTTGTGAAATGATTAGGATCGTAGCCTAATGAGTTGAACCCCTGAGGTAACTGGCAGGTGTTTCTGTAGTTGACTTCTGGGGAATGTTTAGATGGTCGGGGTAAGCCTGACGAAACGTTTGTTGCTAGAACAAGTTTCTTTGCGACTAAGCGTGTTTGTTGTGGTACACGCGTTTAGTTTGGAAGGTGTAAGACGGTTAAGCGTCTCGACTTAGTCTTGATAATTGGGCAGTTGGCGGAAGTGCCATTGGTGCCTGTAGTTAAATCAAAGTAACGTGGAACTGTTTGTATGGTAAGGTTGAAGGATGTTTGCATGTGGCTGGATATTCAAGGTTTGCTCGCTGCCACTGTCTATCCGACCATGATAGCTTTGGTTGAAGCTACTGATGGAGTGGCATAGAGGTTTTGTGCTGATGTTAGTGCATGAAGGCGTCGTAGGGATACAACTAACTTTGGTTGATCAAGGCGGGGTCTATCAAAGAGTAGAGGTTTTAAGTCTAATTGTGCTGGGCAGCAGTTGGTTGCCAGTACAACTTGGGATAGCTCGCAACGTCTTGTGTGAGTTGTCACAATGCGGTCAGGTTGGACACTTTGGGCGGGATTGTTCCCATCCCGTACAGAGTGGTTGACATGGTCAAGGTTGCGTCCTCAACTTGTTATGCTGATGGGCAGGTTGGACATACCAAGAGGAACCTTCCCAATTTCTTTCGGGGTGGTTCAGCTTTACAAGAATCGGTGACCCAGTAGGGGCAGGGAACTGTGACCTAGCAGGGGGCAAAGTAGTCAGAGGCATAGTTGGGGTGATGCCTCATCTTCTGTGGCTGGTACTTTTACCAACGTTGGTGTTTAGTCAACTTTCCGTGAAAGTGGCGGAAGGAATTTGAGGGGTCAACCAGTGCATACGACGACTTAGGCGCGGGTGTTTCCAATGACTCAACAGGAGGCACAGGTCACACCCAATGTCGTCTATGGATGATTCCTCTCTTTGTTGTTTTGTACGAGTTTCGTTAGAATTCCGGAGTCACACTTATTGAGAACACTTAGTGGCGTGCATGAACTGGTGGTGGTTGTGCACATAAGTTAAAGAGAAATTATAAGATTTGAAAAATTTGTTGAGGTTTTCATATTAAAAATTAAGAAATTAAACTTGTTAACTTAAGAAGTTGGTTGTCGTAATGGTGGAAGTGTGGCTTGGTTGAGGATGTTACAAAGAAGTTGAAATTGTTGGGTACGGAGTTGGCGTACCGAAGTAGTCGTCGAATTTTGAGGACGACATTCTTATAAGGTAGGTAGGTTGTGATGACCTTGACCCAAAATTTAAAAGAAAATAAATGAAAATAATTAAGTAATAACATTTGGTAATTTAAAATGAATTAAAAGGAATTAAATTGGAAATTATAAATTAAAGGGGCATTTTCGTCAACGATATTTTCGGGACGGAATTTGGCGAAACGAGTTGCGCCATTGCGTCCAGCACGTCGAAACAAGTTTGGGGACGTGCGGCACGTTCGATTCGGATTTGTAACCCTTAAAAAGGACATAAAGGTCATTTCAAAATTTGTTAAATACCCCTCAGCCAATCAGAAATCGTTTCTCTCTCCTCCCTCACGCGTCTTCTCTCTCCCCGAGCACTCTCTTTGATTCCGAGTAACCAAGCCACGGCGGAGCACGGGACTGGTCTCGATCGACTCCCCTTCTCCTCCCGATCTCACCCCACCGTGAAACCCTGTCGGAAACCTTGAAAAATGGAGGCGGCTTCGACTGGTTTTCTCCGGTTCTTCACAACTTCGATCCGGCGTCTCCGGCGAAGATCCACGACAAACCAGGTACAGAAACGAACCTATTCTTCATGCTTAAACTATTTTTGGTGTTTGTGGGGATCGATTTGGCCTCGTGGGTGTCGGATCCGAAACCCATAATTGGCCGGACTTTGACTCGAATTTCCGGCCAACTATTGGCCGGTTCTTGGCCGGTTCGTGGTGGTTCTAGGCTCCTGGAGTGGTAGTGATCAGTTTGGTATAAGGTTTGTAGGCTGGTTCAAAGATTGGTCGATCGCCGGAATTGATCAACACACCCACCACCCAAGGTGGCGCGTGTGGCTGCGCGTGGTGGCGGTGTGGTGGTGATTCTTTATCCCAATGCGATCCTTGTGTAGCTCTCGGATTTCAATTCGGACGTCTTTTGACGATCGAACCAACATACGCCTATTGTGAGTTTCGTGGGTTTGATGGGTTCGGACCGTTGGATCGAATCCGAATTCACGTATGTGGTTCCTCGTATTTATAGGATCGTATATTCAAGTCCCTGATACTTCGGATCAATGACTTGAGTATCCGGGACTCGAATCATGATCCGTCAATTCCTATACGATCCTAGAAATATAAGGAACCACATACGTGAATTTGAGTATCCGAGACTCCGAATCACGATCCGTCAATTCCTATACAATCCTAAAAATACGAGGAACCACATACGTGAATTCGGATTCGATCCAACAGTCTGAACCCATCGAACCCACGAAATGCACAATAGGCGTACGTTGGTTCGATCGTCAAACGACGTTCGAATCGAAATCCGAGCACACGTACGCGTTCGCAGTGACATGAAGATCACATTGGGACAAAGAACCACCACCACGCGCAGCCACACGCGCCACCGTGGGTGGTGGGTGTGTTGATCAATTCCGGCGATCGACCAATCTTCGAACCAGCCTACAAACCTTATACCAAACTGATCACCACCACTCCAGGAGCCTAGAACTACCACGAACCGACCAGCAGTTGGCCGGAAATTCGAGTCAAAGTCCGGCCAATTCTGGGTTTCCAGATCCGACACCCACGAGGACAAATCGATCCCTACGAACACCAAAAACAATTTAAGCATGAAGAATAGGTTCGCTTCTGTACCTGGTTTGCCGTGGATCTTCGTCGGAGACGCTGGATCGAAGCTGTGAAGAATCGGAGAAAACTAGTCAAAGCCACCTTCATTTTTCGAAGTTTTCCCGACAGGGTTTTACGGTGGGGTGAGATCGGGAGAAGGAGGGGAGTCGATCGGGACCAGTCCCGTGCTCCGCCGTGGCTTGGTTGCTCGGAATCGAAGAGAGAGAGTGCTCGGGGAGAGAGAAAACCGGAGAGGAGAGAGAAGACGCGTGAGGGAGGAAAGAGAAACGATTTCTGATTGGCTGAAGGGTATTTAGCAAATTCTGAAATGACCTTTATGTCCTTTTTAAGCGTTACAAATCCGAATCGAACGTGCCACACGTCCCCGAACTTGTTTCGATATGCCGGACGTAATGGCGCAACTCGTTTCACCAAATTCAGTCCCAAAAATATCGTTGACCAAAATGCCCCTTTAATTTATAATTTCCAATTTAATTCTTTTTAATTCATTTTAATTCATTTCAAATTACCAAATGTTATTACTTAATTATATTCATTTATTTTCTTTTAAATTTTGGATTAGGGTCATCACAAACATCATGTGAGCAAAATCACCCCTAGCCCTAGATGATCCCAATAATGATAAGAGTTTGTTTGTATCAACAACTTTCGTGTTTCGCAAGAACACTTGTCAGGCTTCCAATAACACTTGTAGCCTCAATCCATAATAAGACATTAAAATCCGATTGAAATAGTTACAAAATATCATTGAACTAATGCAATTAGAACTACAAGTCCGATTGGAAACCAATAAATTTGTAGGGAATCTCAAATTCAAGTTGTTCAATTGGTTGGAATGACTTTTTCCACTTTTTCGTTCTGTGGGCCCCTCTCGCTTTGTCCATCTTTTTAACGCTGCGCTTGGTGTTTCCCTTCTGCCTTGCCTTTTGATAATTTCTCAAAAGCGATTGTGGCCGAACTCGCTATACACGTGTCATAGCAAATGCACTTTCAAAATTAGCTATTAAAATAATATAAAATATTATTACCATTTGCATACAATTTGCAAGATCGGATACAACACCCATACCGACATGCTCACTCTACTTGTTGCCAATTTTACCCCTCATAGGCTTTGTTGACTTTACTTACTTCCTTATTTTTATTTTTGGTCAGACTTTACATCCTCATTCTAACAAGAGAAAGAAGAAAAGTTGCAGAGACTTCTTACCGTAGGAAGAAGAAAAGTTGCTTGTGAAGTGAAAACAAAAGGCATCAGGTAATCTTCTTATATCTTTTTTTCTTCTATATTTATGTATTACCATATTTATTAGGGTAATTTATTTTTGGACGTCATTATATAGTGATCGTATCAAATTAGTTGTTCTTTGATAAATATATTTTTTCCCTATATTGATGTAGGTGACAATGAGCCTAAATATTGATCTAAACAAAAATGTTGAAGAGTGTGATGAGGATGTAGATGTATATGTGGATGAAAATTTAATTGATGTTGAAGAGGGTTTTGATGAAAAAGACAAAGTATTAGAACCTTACATTGGCATGGAATTTGTTTCACATGAAGAGGCAAAATCTTTTTATTTAAAGTATGCAAAATTGATAGGATTTGGTGCCGCAATTAAAACTAGTCGTCGATCAAAGGCATCTAAAGAATTTATTGATGTGAAGTTTGCGTGTACTAGACATGGAAAGAAACAAGATTATGATGCCTCTAATCCACGATCTTGCTTTAAAATGGATTGTAAAGCAACCCCGCATGTGAAAAGAATGAAGGATCATAAATGGGTTGTTCATAATTTTATCAAAGAGCACAACCACGAACTTTGTCCCAACTATGCACACTATCTTCCATGTCATATGAGTATTTCCTCTATGGACAAAAGTAGTATTGATAATTTACATGCAGTTGGTGTAAAAACAAGTAAGATTTTTGCTGCAATGGCCAAACGACATGGGGGATATGAAAGTATTGGATTTATGGAAAAGGATGTTCGAAATCTTCTTGATAAAGAGAGGCGTTTAGAATTAGCATCGTGGGATGCTAAAGCTATGCTTGAGCATTTTATGCATATGCAAGAAGAGAATCCTAATTTCTTTTATGCAATGGATTTAGATGAAAACCAACGTCTGAAAAATGTTTTTGGGTTGATGCAAAAGGTCGTGAAGATTACAAGATTTTCGGAGATGTTGTTTCATTTGATACCACATATATCACAAATAAATACAAGATGCCATTTGCTCCTTTTATTGGTGTGAATAACCATCTTCAATCTATACTACTTGGATGTGCATTGCTTGCAGATGAGACTACATCAACATTTGTTTGGTTAATGCAAACATGGGTTAGAGCAATGGGTGGAAAACCTCCAACATCTATACTAATCGATCAAGACAAAGCCATGAAATTGGCTATTGCAAAGGTATTTCCAAACTCACGACATCGCTTTTGTCTATGGCACATATTGAAAAAGTCCCGGAAAAGCTTAGTCATGTTATTAAAAACATGAAGATTTTATTATAGTATTTAATAGATGTGTTAAATATTCATGGACATGTGAGGATTTTGAGAGAAAATGGTGGGATTTGATTGAAAGATTTGAGCTTCGTAAAGATGAATGGCTTGCATCTTTGTTGCCCAGTGAATCAACCTTAGAGGGGGTGAATAAGGTTAATAGCAAATTTAAATTTAAAAGCGGATAAGTAAATTGACAAGCACACTAATAAAAAGATAGGGAAAGAGAAATTCAAACTCGTAGATTTATACTGGTTCAAATTCTCCCGACCTACATCCAAGTCCTCAAGCACACCACTTGAGAGTTCGATCCACTATGTTGAAAAACTCCTTCCAGGTGGAGTTGAAACCTTTACACAGCTAGAGCACACCACTCCTTCTCTCAAGGTGAAAGACACCCTTCTCACCTCACAGGTCAAACCAACCCTTTTACAAGTTTGAATGAAAATAACTCTCGGAACAAAAAGTCTCTCCTATTTGAGAGGGATATACAATTGAAGCTCACACAATGGAAACTCTCCTTTATGAGTAGATGATACAAAAGAACTTCAAACACTAGAACTCTTGTATGAATGTGAACAGAATTGGCTCAAGACAAAATGATATTCAGAGTATGAATGCTTGTAAGCTTGGATGAATATGTTGAGTTCTGTTTTACAAGAAGTCTGAATACATTTTTATAAGCATAGAAATATAGTCGTTGGAAGAAAATAGCTGTTGAGAATATAGTCAAAAGATTTGTAGCTTGTTTGAAAATATTGTCATTAGGATTCTAGCTTTTTGACAAAGTAGTCACTAGAATTGAGGCTGTTTGAAAGTGTAGTCATTTTATGATTAAAGGTGTGTGAAAATATAGTCAGCCATCAAAAAAAAATATATGTGCTGAAAAACAGATTCGTTGAAAGAAAAAATTGTTTTGCTTAAATCCCGTTGGAACAGTGTACAAAACAGCTTATTTACATTTTCAACATTCAAGTAAATGTCTTAGTCTTTTTACTTTTATTTATTTTTATATTACTCCATTTACTTAAGTTTACAATGTAAATAAGGAAGTACCCCCCATTTGAATTCAAATTAAAATACTAGAAAATCAAATTCCCAACACATCAAAATATGAAAAATCAGTTTTAGTGCAAAATGCGATTTAGGCTAAAAATGATGGTTCATTAAGTCAAAATATACTTCACATTAAAATCTCATAAAATCAGTTTTTCTTAATTGAAGTATAAGGAATAAAGCCGCCAAAAATTATTTTGTGAAAATAATTTTTCTAGAAAAACATTTTTCATACTTAGCCAATATTTTGAAAAACAGTTTTCCTATATGATATAAATGCATGAGGAAACCTAAGGTCAATCTAGGTGAAGAGCCAAGGTTGTTCAATCCACAAAGAGTTTTACAAGGATAACCTAACTCATATGTATTGAGGAAATATTTGCTTGAGTATCGGCTTCTTGCTCGGTGTTCCAAAGTGTCTTCCCATATGTACGTATTTTTGATCCATTTGGGAATACCGCTTCTTACAACTTATCACACTTGAAACACATTAGATAAATAAGGAATAATTTGTTATCATCAAAATATGCACAACAATATAAAAACCATACGGCTAACAATCTTTATTTGAAGATCGTTTACATTGGGTGCCCGCTTATATGAGAGACACATTTTTTTGGAATGTCTACAACTCAACGTTCGAAAGTATAAACTCTTTTTTGATAAATATGTGAATAAGAAAACAGCTTTAAAAGAGTTTGTTGAACAATATAAGGTGGCTCTACAAGATAGGTATGAAAAAGAAGCTCAGGCAGATTTTAATACAAGGCATAAAGAGCCCGCTCAAGTCTCCATCACCTTTTGAAAAACAAATGTCCATAGTTTACACACATGAAGTTCTTAAGAAGTTTCAAGTTGAGGTTTTAGGAGTTGGAGGATGTTATGCTCTAAAAGAAAGTGAAGACAATATGAGTAAGACTTTTAAAGTTCAAGACTTTGAGAAAAATATGAGTTCATGGTAGTATGGGATGCAAGAAAGTATGAGATTTATTGTTTTTGTCATCTATTTGAATACATGGGATTTCTTTGTCGACATGCTATGGCTGTGCTCCAATCTTTGGGAATTTTTCACATCCCATCTCACTATATATTGGAGCGGTTGACTAAAAGTGTGAAGAGCATATATACCATAAAGCATATCCCAAAAGACCTTAAGTCCAAGAAACAACGTTTTGATGAATTGTTTCAAGAAGCTACCAAGTTGAGTACTGAGGGGTCAATATCTCAAGAAAGTTTTGAAATTGCATATCTTGCAATGAAAGAAGCCTTGAAAAAATGTGCAACGGCTAATCAATCTCTCAAAACCCCAGAAAATCTCACGTGTGAACTACATGATGGTGAGAATATGCATGATAATATGCATGCAATATCAGTGCTTGACCCACAAGTTTCGAAGACAAAAGGAGCTCCTAAGAGAATAAAGTCTGGAATAGAGATAAAAGATACGAGGAAAAAAAAGGTTAGTGTAAAGATTTTAACAATGTTGATATTTTCATTTAAGTTCTATTATCATTTGTAAATTTTTTTCATTTTGCATGTCAATTACATCTTCATTGTTAGTTTTACAGGTTCACAAAAATATTGGACTGCCTAATAGAATGGAAGGTGATAAAAGCTAAAATATGTACAATTATTAATTTTAAATCACATTTGTTAGTTTGTTTATTTATTATTGTGAGTGAATTTATATTATTTGTGTTTGTTTTAGGTAAAAGAATGGAATGTTGAAAGATGTCAACAAATCACACAAAGGAACCATGCATGCATGTAATGCTAAGAAGGAATTGAATAATCATCATTCATGTGGGGTAGAATGAATATAAAATAAGCCAAATGATGAAGCCAAATGCAATAAAGAAGTCATCTACGTAAAGCTTCAACCAAAGCTAGGCAACTTGGCATGCAAATTGAAATAAGGAAATAATATTAAATCCTTAAGCAACCAATGAGAGGAAAAGAAGAATTGAAAGATGACTTGGGTTGCTATTGTTCTCCTACCCGACATGAGTGATGATTAAAGTGGCCAGCATGCAGTGAAGAAGTGAAGAAGAAATGGAATACGTCTGGCTGCAATTTGAAGAGAAAGTCGGCAAGGAAAAAGTTCAACCAATAGGGGCTGCCTCTCTTTTCCTATAAATTGAGAAGTCCCTCACTTAAAAACTACACTGCACCTTGCAATCTTTTCAAGATCTCTCCTTCCTCCATTCCTCTAGTTTTAAAGTTTCAAATAATGTTTTTAGTTTTTATGGGGAACTAACTCCCTAACTAAGGTTAGGGGGAATGCTTTTAATATAAGTGTGTAATTTTTATTTAGTTTGATCCAAACTTAAACTTTAATATGAAATTGTGTTTTTTGTTCAAATGGAATTTGTTCTTTTCTTTTTAATTAATTGATGGATGTTTAATAATCTATTGCATGGGTTTAATCATGTTTTTCCCATAGTGTAGTAAAAACTTTCATACTTTTAAAAGAGGAGAAAATTACTAGATTAATAAAATTTTGATGAAGATTATTTTTGATAGTTTGTTGCCAATGGTACAAGTTATGCTTAAAGTACTTCTAAAGGAAATTAAAAGAGCTTTAAAATCTTGAACAACTATGATGGAAAATATTGTTAAATGGATCAAATTAATAAAAGTTGCATGTTTATGTTGAAGGTTGAACCCCAATACCTTAGTGTTTTAATCAATTAAATTTTCTTTTAAATTAAATCCTATTGAAATATACTTCTCTTTCATACTAGTTATTTTTCAACTCTGTTATTTTCTTTACACTGCTCTCTGTGGATACGACACTCGGACTTCCGAGCTATACTGCTAGGCGATACCAATACTGGGGTTTTGCAAGCGGTCAATTTTTGGTGCCGTTGCCGGGGAGCGTCTTGTCAAGGAGTACAGAGATTCTGTTGGTGGGAGGTTTGCTTGTTATGTGAAATTCTTCACATCTGGTACATTCTTTCCAAACTCATCTCACTTTTATTTTTTTTATTTTTATTTTATCTTTATGCGACCTAGAGATCATCTAGGGAGATTTGTTAAAAAGTCTGAAACTGTTAATTTGGAACATTCTGTTTCAAGTTCTTCATCTGAAATATCCGACAAATCAAAGCATGGCGTACAATTTGAATAATGAACAAGAGATTAATGCCGAGATAGTGCATAATGAGATCCCAATAAATGAAGAAGTAGTTGCACCTAGAAGTTTAGAGACTTATTTGCATCCTGTTCGTGCACATAATCCTTCATGCATAATGTTCCCACCTAACATGGCAAACTATGATTTTAAACCTGGAATGATCCAATTGTTACCTATTTTTCATGGCATGGAAAATGAAAATCCTTATGTGCATGTTAGGGAATTTGAGGAAGCTATTGGCACCTTTTATAATGGTCAACCTAATGCAATTAATTTAATAAGGTTAAAATTTTTTCCATTTTCTTTGAAAGAAAAATCAAAAAGTTGGCTATACTCATTAAGGGCTAGGTCCATAGGTTCTTGGGCAGAAATGACTCAGGCATTTTTCAATAAATATTTTCCTAATCATAAGACAATCGCTCTTAAGAAAAAATCTCAAATTTTTCTCAAAAAGAAAATGAAACTTTGTATCAAACTTGGGAAAAATTTAAAGAGCTTTTGAATTTGTGCCCACACCATGGCTTTGAGAATTGGCGTCTTGCTAGTCATATTTATGAGGGACTTCTCCCTCGTGATCGCCAATTTGTTGAGTCTATGTGTAATGGAAATTTTATGCACAAAGACCCTGATGATGCCCTAGAATTTTTGAATGAGATTGCTGAAAAGCTCATCAATGGATCGCCCTAGTCCAGCTTGAGACCACCGATAGGTCGAAAAATGTCATATCTTCTACTAATAAAGGAATTTATCAATTAAAGGAAGAAGATCATTTGAAGATAAAATATGAGGTTTTGGCTAAAGAGGTAGAAGTTTTAAAAATGGACAAATCTAATATGCCTCAAACTGTTTATCAAGTCGATATCAATCAAGTATGTGATTCTTGCTATGAGATTGGTCACACTGTTAAAAATTGTCCAACTTTTCAGGAAATGAAAGGAGTTTATGAGGAGCATTGTGCTGCTATTGGAAACTTTGGGAAACCATATTCCGCTTTCTCAAATACTTACAATCCAAAGAACAAGGAATCATCCGAATTTTCGTTGGAGCAATGAAAATCAACCTCGTGTAAGTGATCGGAATTTTTCAAATAATCAGTTTCATGCACCTAATGCTAGACCATCTTTGAGCGATACTCTTCAAACATTTATGCATGAACAACAAAAGCAAAATCAAAGATATGAAAATTCATTTGGTCAATTAGGTGAAGAAATTAAAGAAATTAAGAGTCAAATTTCCAAGTTAACTAATTTTTGGTCGTTAATGAACAAGGAAAATTTCCTGCAAACACTCAACCAAATCCTAAAGGACCCAATTCCTGTGAATCTTCAATTGAACATGCTAAGTCAGTCATTTCTCTTAGAGGTGGTAAAATAATTGACAACACACCTTTACCTAAGGAAGTTGAAAACTCTAAGATTAATGATGAAGTTGACAAGTCTAAATTGAATGAATCTAATGAATATCATCCTCATGTTCCTTTCCCCCAAGCTTTAAATTCACCCAAGAAATTGAGTCATCAGTCTGAAATTTTGGAAACGTTTAAACAGGTACAAATTAACATTCCTCTACTAGATGCTATTAAACAGATCCCATCTTATGCTAAATTCTTAAAAGATTTATGCACATTCAAAAGAAAGCATCAAGTAAAAAACTGCATTTTTGATCGAGCATGTGAGTGCAATATTGCAACATAAAGTCCATAAATATAAAGATCCAGGAAGCCCTACTCTTTCATGTGTAATTGGAAAAAATTCCATAAATTGTGCTTTACTTGATTTGGGGGCTAGTGTAAATTTATTGCCATATTCAAGATATTTGCAGTTAGGTCTTGGTGAGTCAAGCCCACCACAATGAAGTTACAACTTGCTGATCGTTACGTAAGAATGCCGAGAGGGGTGATTGAGGATGTGTTGGTTCAAGTAGACAAATTTTATTATCTTGTTGACTTTGTTGTTTTGGACACACAACCTGTTTTAAAATCTGAAAAAGAAGTTCCTATTATTTTAGGGCGTCCCTTCCTTGCTACATGTGATGCACACATTAGTTGTAGGAGTGGGGTAATGACACTCGCTTTGGTAATATGACATTGGAAATGAACATTTTTAATGTTTTCGTGCAACCATATGAAGATGACGAATGTGCAGTGGTGAACTTGGTTGAAGCTCTTGTGGATGATCAATTTGAGAAAACCAATATCTCTAACCTTTAGAAGTCTTTTAATGAATTCTAATGAATCAATTACTTGAACATCCAAAAATTCCTCATCTTTATTCATTGTTTAATTCCTCCCAGGATCATAAGTGGACACCAAAGTTTGAGAAACTTCCACCTCAAGATAAACAGATGTTGCCATCAAATGTGGAGGTTCCTACGCTAGAATTGAAGCCTTTACCCGACGGGCTTAAACATGCATTTTTGGGGTCTAGCAACACTTTCCCGGTGGTAATATCTTCCGAACTTGACTCATTGCAGGAAGGTAAGTTACTTAATGTGTTGAATACTCATAAATCAGCCATTGGATGGACTCTTGCAGATATTAAGGGAATTAGTCCTCTTGTTTGTACTCATAAAATATTTTTAGAGGATGATGCTAAAACATCTAGAGAGGCACAACATAGGTTAAACCCAACCATGAAAGAAGTTGTTAAACTGAGGTACTAAAATTATTGGATTCGGGTATTATTTACTCCATCTCTCGATAGTAAATGGGTAAGTCCTACTCAAGTTGTTCCTAAGAAATCTGGCATAACTGTGGTTAAAAATGATAAAAATGAATTGATACCTACTAGAGTTATTTCTAGTTGGCGCATGTGCATTGATTATAGAAAGCTAAATTCTAAAACTAGAAAAGACCATTTCCCTTTACTTTTTATTGATCAAATCTTAGAAAGGGTAGCTGGTCATGAATTTTATTGCTTTTTAGATGGATACTCAGGTTATTATCAAATTGAAATTGCCATTGAAGATCAAGAAAAACTACTTTTACATGTCCCTTTGGTACTTTTGCTTTCCGTATAATGCCATTTGGATTATGTAATGCTCCTGCTATTTTCAAAGATGCATGCTTAGTATTTTTAGTGATATGGTGGAGAGATTTCTTGAAGTTTTCATGGATGATATTTCTATTTTTGGTGATTCTTTTGATGATTGCTTAAGTAATTTGGAAAAAGTATTGGTTCGATGTCGAGAAAAACCTTGTTTTAAATTGGGAGAAATGTCATTTTATGGTCTCTTCCGGAATCGTACTTGGTCATATTGTTTCTTCTAATGGAATTGAAGTTGATAAAGCTAAAATTGAATTGATTTCGAATTTGCCAATTCCAAAAACTGTAAAAGATGTCAGATCATTTTTAGGTCATGCTGGGTTTTATAGGAGATTTATTCAGAATTTTAGTGCAATATCTAGACCCTTGTGTAATCTCCTATTAAAAGATAATAAATTTGAGTGGTCTGACTCTTGTCAAAAGGCTTTTAAAAATTAATTGAAATGCTCACATCTGCTCCAATTATGCAACCACCGATCGGACTTTACCTTTTGAAATTATGTGTGATGCTAGTGACTATGCAATTGGAGCCGTGTTGGGGCAAAGAAGGGATAAGAAGCCACATGTCATTTATTATGCAAGCGTAACCTTGAATAATGCTCGAGATGAATTATTCTACAACTGAAAAAGAAGCGCTTAAAGTGGTATTTGCGTTGGATAAATTTCGTGCTTATTTGGTTGGATCACCTATTGTTATCTATAATTGACCATGCAAATTTTTAAAGTATCTTTTCACGAAGAAGGATGCCAAGGCTCGATTGATTAGGTAGATCCTACTACTCCAAGAATTTGATATCACAATCAAAGACAAAAAGGGAGTAGAGAATGTTGTAGCAGATCATTTATCACGACTTATATTTGATGATTCTCTTGAAGCATTACCAATTAATGATTCTTTTCCAGACGAGCAGCTCTTTGCTATTTCAGAATTACCTTGGTTTGCTAATATTGTTAATTTTCTTGCCACAGGTAAAATTCCAATTGATTGGCCTGCTCAAGACAAGAGAAAGTTTATGGCTGAGGTTCGATATTTCTTTTGGGATGATCCTTATCTATTTAAATATTGCCCTGATCAAATCATTAGGAGATGTGTGCACGATAATGAAATCCATGCAGTAATTTCTTTTGTCATAATGAAGCATGTGGTGGTCATTTTTCTCAGAAGAAAACTGCTGCAAAAATTTTGCAAAGGTGGATTTTATTGGCCTACTCTTTTCAAAGACACTAATGCTTTTTGTCGAACCCGTGAACGTTATCAAAAGTTAGGGGCAATTACCCGTAGAAACATGATGCCTTTGAACCCAATTTTGGTAATTGAAATATTTGATTGTTGGGGCATTGATTTTATGGGTCCATTTCCTGTTTCTTTTGGATATCTTTATATCTTGGTGGGTGTTGATTATGTTTCCAAATGGGTAGAGGCTGTTCCTTGTAGACATAATGATCATAAAACTGCTTTTGCGGTTTTTAAAAGAAAATATTTTTTCAAGATTTGGAGCACCTCGAGCCATTATAAGTGATGGGGGAAAACATTTTTGCAATAGACCTTTTGAATCTTTAATGAAAAATATGGTGTAACTCATAAAATTGCTACCCCTTATCACCCACAAACAAGTGGTCGTTGAACTTGCTAATAGGGAAATAAAACAAATTTTAGAAAAACTGTAAGCCCTAACCGTAAAGATTGGTCGTTGCGATTAATCGATGCTTTATGGGCCTACCGTGACAGCATACAAATCTCCCATTGGGATGTCACCATATAGGCTTGTCTACGGTAAGGCCTGTCACTTACCAGTTGAACTTGAACATAAGGCATACTTGGGCTATTAAAATGTTTAATTTTGGTTTAAATGATGCAAGTTCACCTAGGAAGCTTGATTAAATGAGTTGGCGTAAATCGTGAATGATGCTTATGAAAATTCGAGAATTTATAAAGAGAAATTGAAGGTTTTTCATGACAGAAAAATTTTGAGGAAAAACTTTGAACCGTCACAGAAAGTTCTCTTATATAATTCAAGATTACATATTTTTCCTGGTAAACTTCGTTCCGGATGGACAGTCCATTTGTGGTTACAAGAGTTTTTCCCTTTGGAGCTGTGGAGATTGGAAGATCCAAAGAATGGTAATGTTTTTAAAGTTAACGGTCAACGCCTTAAACCATTCTTGGAGAATTTTGTTTTTCGTGATGAAACCATTCACCTGGAAAATCCTGTTTATCGAGGATTGAATGTTGGAGATTAATTTTAATCTAGTATTAGTTTCCATTTTTTAATTTTAGTTTTGTTTTAGTTTTATTATTTATTTTTTTTTTTGGATATTAACAAGTTGCAGGAACAATGTTGGATACTATTTTTGCCTTTCGTGTAACTTCGTTCCAAGTCCTTTTTCCCTTTTACTTCTGTTTTTTTCACATATTGTCTCTCTTTCATATATTCTACATGTTCACATTGAGGACAATGTTTCATTCAAGTTGGGGGAGTGGAATTGTTTCTTTAAATTCTGGCAATTTGTTAACTTAAAAATAAATAAATAAATAAAATATATATATATATATAAAGTTTTATGTCTATACTTATATATTTATTTTATTTACGGATTCAATACTGTGGATGATTTTTATGACTAGAGACATATAATTTATTTTATCCCATTATTTTTAGTCTTTTCACTTATTTCTATTTAGTGGATGATTCATGAGTTATACTTTGAATTCACACATACACATCAACAATTTTTTTGAGATTGAAAGAAAAGATTGATTATATTTAACTTTATTGTTTTGAGAGGAGTTGGATGACATTGCTCTTGACTACCTTGGCATAAAAATTATTAAAAAATAAAAAATAAAATAAAAATAAAAATTTATCCAAACTTTACTTAGTAACCGGGCCTCTTGCCTAAACAGCAGTGAGTGTTCGCGTCAAACCGTGGGGTTTTGGTATAAATTTGTGTTATGACTAGTTTAGTTTCGTAGCCTTTTTAACTCGAGTTAGTAAGCTCTTAGGGGTGTTCTACACCTAATGCCTTAAGACCGTTTTTGGTTTGAGAGTCATTGGCCTAAAACTCGCTACATGGGTTAATTTGAAAGCTTAATGGAGTTAAACATTGTTCAAAAAAAAAAAAAAAAAGAAGAAGAAGAAAAGCCTTGATTAGTTATTTACAATGAAATTTGACTATACTTGAAATAATCAGGTTAGTGTTATTAAAATTGACTTTTTGTCTCTCATTTGTGTTGATTCACTTTACACCAAAGGAAACAAATGAAAAGTTACTAAATGGTTATAAGTGACTATGACTCTAAATATGAGATTAACTTTGGGTGTGTTTGTTCTTTTAAAAATTGTCCATGAGTTGAAAATCCATAATTTTATCGCTTTGTTATTCTTTTTGATGTTTGTGAGTATCATCACTGAAAACTCTCACGAGACTATACTCGTCCACTAGGACAACCTAGGGGTTTAAAGGCTTGTTGCATATGCTAAATGCAATCGAGATCCCTGCGAAAGTGGCTTAAATAAATTGTTATCATTGTTTCTTGTTTTTATTTTAGTTTAAATGTTCATTTCTTTTGAATCGCTTTGATTGCTAGAGACTAGCAATAAGCTAGTTGGGGGGTGTGATAAGAGCTAAAATATGTACAATTATTAATTCTAAATCACATTTGTTAGTTTGTCTATTTATTATTGTGAGTGAATTTATATTATTTGTGTTTGTTTTAGGTAAAAGAATGGAATGTTGAAAGATGTCAACAAATCACACAAAGGAACCATGCATGCATGTAATGCTAAGAAGGAATTGAATAATCATCATTCATGTGGGGTAGAATGAATATAAAATAAGCCAAATGATGAAGCCAAATGCAATAAAGAAGTCATCTACGTAAAGCTTCAACCAAAGCTAGGCAACTTGGCATGCAAATTGAAATAAGGAAATAATATTAAATCCTTAAGCAACCAATGAGAGGAAAAGAAGAATTGAAAGATGACTTGGGTTGCTATTGTTCTCCTACCCGACATGAGTGATGATTAAAGTGGCCAGCATGCAGTGAAGAAGTGAAGAAGAAATGGAATACGTCTGGCTGCAATTTGAAGAGAAAGTCGCAAGGAAAAAGTTCAACCAATAGGGGCTGCCTCTCTTTTCCTATAAATTGAGAAGTCCCTCAGCTTAGAAAAACTACACCAGACCTTGCAATCTTTTCAAGATCTCTCCTTCCTCCATTCCTCTAGTTTTAAAGTTTCAAATAATGTTTTTAGTTTTTATGGGGAACTAACTCCCTAACTAAGGTTAGGGGGAATGCTTTTAATATAAGTGTGTAATTTTTATTTAGTTTGATCCAAACTTAAACTTTAATATGAAATTGTGTTTTTTTGTTCAAATGGAATTTGTTCTTTTCTTTTTAATTAATTGATGGATGTTTAATAATCTATTGCATGGGTTCAATCATGTTTTTCCCATAGTGTAGTAAAAACTTTCATACTTTTAAAAGAGGAGAAAATTACTAGATTAATAAAATTTTGATGAAGATTATTTTTGATAGTTTGTTGCCAATGGTACAAGTTATGCTTAAAGTACTTCTAAAGGAAATTAAAATAGCTTTAAAATCTTGAACAACTATGATGGAAAATATTGTTAAATGGATCAAATTAATAAAAGTTGCATGTTTATGTTGAAGGTTGAACCCCAATACCTTAGTGTTTTAATCAATTAAATTTTCTTTTAAATTAAATCCTATTGAAATATACTTCTCTTTCATACTAGTTATTTTTCAACTCTGTTATTTTCTTTACACTGCTCTCTGTGGATACGACACTCGAACTTCCGAGCTATACTGCTAGGCGATACCAATACTGGGGTTTTGCAAGCGGTCAGAAGGTTCATGCCCAAATGCAGCAAGTGATGGTAATCCTTTTCATGTGTGGAATTTGGAGGGGAATGAGATTGAATCAATGGACAAAAGTAATTGTTCGTTGTTTAAGGTCTATTTATTTGTAATTGCTATTAATGATTTGGGAGATTGTAAATTAGAGAGCTGTATAGCTCTAAACTGAGTTTTCAGCCAACTTTTGCATTTGCAAAATGAATGATTTGACCAAAAAAATTGATGATGTCATAGTCGATAAGGACTGTTTTGCATTCTTTTCTTTTTTTTGTACAGTACCAACAAATACAAGAAGCAGAAAAAAATTATATAAGAAAATATCTAACCAAAAAAAAAATCACTTCACAGAAGCCCTTTGTTGCTTCCTACAGTAATAAGAATGAGAGAGTAAAGTCTGACCAAAAACCAAAATAAGGGAGTAAGGCTTGGTTTGGGGTTGCTGCGCTTAAAAAATAAGCAGCTTTGAAAAGAAGTTTTGGAGGTTTTAGTGTTTGGTAAAACTAATCCAAGCTGCTTATTTTAAAATCTGCTGCCATCCACAGCCAAAAACAAGAAGCAGCTCACACCCTGCTTCTAAAAACTGCTGCGCGGAGAAGCATGCGGAGAGTTTAATGAAACTTTCAAATTGCCCATATTGCCCTCGTCATCCCGGGTTCGAGCCTCCCAAGTGTCTTTCATCTTGGATTTTCTGGATTGCTCGCCCAATCCACTCTCTGCAACTTGCTCCCCTTCCTCAATCCGTCAGAGCGACCATTTCAAGCAAAAACCCCACCAACCCACCTCCCTATTTTACACACCCAGAAGATCTTCTTCCTCCAACCAAAAACCCCAACCTTAGCTCCACACTTTCTCATCTCCACAGCCACAAAAATTCAACACCCAGATTACCCACCAGTTATCTCCTCCAGCAAAAGAAAATCGAACCCCAAACTTCCTTGCCTTCTCCACCAAAACACAACCCAATATTACATGGGAAGGGAAGAAGAAAAGAGAAAGGAGGAGAAGATTGGGAAGGGAAGAAGAAAAGAGGAGAAAAGAAGAAAAAAAAAAAAAGGGCCTGGGAAGGAAGAAAGAAAAAAATACACGGGAAGGGAAGAGGTCTGGGAAGGAAGAAGAAAAGAGAAAGGAGGAGAAGAGGAAGAAAAAAAGGGGCCTGGGAAGGAAGCAAAAAAATACACGGGAAGGGAAGAGGTCTGGGAAGGAAGAAGAAAAGGAAAAGGAGGAGAAGAGGAAGAAAAAAATATATGGGAAGGAAAGAAGAAGAAAGGAAGTGAAGAGGAAGAAACAAAGAAAAAGGAGAAAAAGGAAAAAAAGAAAGGTGTCGGCAACTTTTGAGTTGTTTTTAGTTTTTAAAAACTTTCATCATCATACCCTTTTTGTCATTATACACTCTCACAAAGACTTATAAAAAAATTTACCAAACACTTTGACACTCGCTTTCATACTCACATCACTTTTACAAATACAGATTACAAACACTTACTGCTTCACTTCACAAATTGCTTATTCTCGCAAAGATACAGGTTAGCTTTTTTAAAAGACAAAGAATACCAAACTGCCTAAGTAAGGGCAATTAAGCCTTCGACCAAAAAAAAAAGGCAACAAAGCCTATGAGGGGTAAAATTGGTAACAAGCAGAATGAGCATGTCAGTATGGGTGTTGTATCCGATGCTGCAAATTGTATGCAAGTGGTAATAATATTTTATATTATTTTAATAGCTAATTTTGAAAGTGCATTTGCTATGACACGTGTATAGCGAATTCGGCCACAATCGCTTTTGAGCGATTGTGAATAGCATTCCTCTATAAATAATTCATACATGTGCAAAAAAAAGAAAAATTGGTATCCTGCGGGACCCACGAGCGAACGTTCCGTGTTTCTTCCTCCATCTTTCCTGATTCTCTCGTGCATGCTTTTTTCCAGTCCACCACTATGATCGACTACCTAATTGTACGATTATTAATACAAAAAAAGCGATTATTTTAATTTATTTAGTGATTACTGACGTGGCGAGATCAGAGCCGAGCAGAGGACTATTCGATCAGACCGAAGAAACGCACCGTAGCCGTACCTAAGGCTAAAAAGAAGCCAGAGCTGGGAGGGCGTGGCATACAACGTACATGTGAGCGCACCGAAACCGAACCCGGACCTGTCCCCGTCAAAAAACTAGATTGGATAATCGGCGATAGGTCCGAACTTTGTAATTGGGGGATTGGTTCTGGTTGGGTCTCGGTCAAAAGAGAAACGTAAAACGCGAAACAATAACAACAGGGACGAAGAGGAGTAGTGGGAGACAGTCTGCGTTAGCAAAAACCCTCAACCTTCGTCCCCCAATTCGTTCACCCCAGTAAGATTTCAATCGGTTTCTAGGGTTTTTTTTTGTGTGCATGCTGTTGTTGCTATTCAATCCAGGTCTTTCAGTTGAAATGTTTTTGTTTTTGTTTTTCTGGTTCTGATTAATCTGTTTTGGGGTTTTTTTTTGTTAGATCGATCCCTGTGGAGGCTATGTGCTGGTATGTTTGGTTTGGTGGTTGATAATAATTGGTCCGGTGGCGATTTTGTACTTCTTGGGCATTAATTTTTGGTGGTGAAAATGGATTTGGTAGCTAGTTGCAAGGTATTTAGTTGATTTGTTGCATTTTGATTACATTTTTTTCTTGATGATTATTGTTCTGAAATTTGCTCGGATATTAAGTTTTTGTTGATTCTTATGCAATTTGATGGTTGCAATTCTGTAGTTGTATTGTAGTGGATGGAGTTTTGGCATTTGGTAGAACATTTGCTTCAGAAATTTTACTTTGCTGTTGTTAATTTAGTCAATTGTGGTCTTGTTTTACTTTAGTGAATTTAGTCAACCAGTATGCAACTGGCGTGATTGTAAGCATTAGTGGAAATAACCTTAATTAGCAGCTTTATGTGTGTCACTTGGTTTGTCTTTTGTCCAATTAGTATATGACATAATGTAGTTGGGTCTGTCTCAACTGCAGTGATATCTTTTTGCTTAATGTAATTTTTCCCTTATTGTTGCTTGTGTGACTTGCATAAGGTGTGAATGGATGACACAAGAAGAAAGATTTAACTATAGACAGATATGAAGAAGCAAAGACATTTTACTTGAATGCAGTTGATCATGAATAGTCGGGCAAGTAGTGTTGGTGGGAAATTAGCTTTTAAGAAAGTGTAGTAAATCTAGTTACGTACTTGGCTGCAGGTTTTATTTTTTTCCATGCCCCATTTTTTTTTGTCAAAGTATCTCTTGCAACTTTTAATTCCATTGAAGTAGACAGTTTTCATATTAAATTGAGCTTCTGAAATTCATAATATGTATCTACAGTTTTTCTTGGATGAGTGTGGTTGGGTTTACTGGCTCTCTATCATTTGAAGGAAAAAAGAAGAGATTGTGTTGTATATGGTCACTTGTACTGTATGTCTAATTTCTTTTGCTTAAAGCATCATCTATCTGTTAGCATGGTTTGGTTTGTCAAAGGAGTTAGTGACTTATTACTTTTAGAATCACAACAGTTGGTAGTAGTGCAGATACGATGAATTTTGTGAGAAAAGAGTGATTTAGCTATTTATTTTCACTGTAGGAAGTCAAAAATTGATTAGGTAGAGAGGGTATGGTGTTGCTGTTGTTAATTATATCGGTGTTTGTTCATACTATTGCAGTTAGTTATCAGAGGTGTTATTCATACCTACATATTTGAGTACTATTGCAGTGAATTGTTTTGGTGTCCCCACTGGTGGATGGTACTTATTGATGTGGTGAACTTATTTGAATTTTTGTTTGCTACTGCAGGAAAAATTGGCATATTTTCGATTAAAAGAGCTCAAGGATGTTCTCACCCAATTAGGCCTTTCAAAGCAGGGGAAGAAGCAGGTGAGATGCCAGAAAATACCGCTTTTGTGCTGCGATGTTGGGTTCCCATAGATTGTGGATATCATCCATGTACTCACCTTGCCACTGCATTTTGTGCCACAGTGGCGTAAATTTTTTGAGTTCACAGGAAGTCGCATTTTTGTGGCTCTTATGGTTCTTGTTAATACTCCTATGAAAGAAGTTTAGGCCCTGTTAATATATTCTATATTTTACTTTAGGTGCAATTTGTTATGGTTGGATTGAAATCTTCCTTTATATGTAGTTATTGTTTTTTTTAGAAAGAAATTATTGCATATTGTGTTCTGCGCTATTATTCTTGATGACCATCTGAGTTGCCTGGTTAATTCGAGTCTCTCTGTTTCTCACCCAACCCCAAAAAAAAAAAAAAATTTCCTCCGATCACTTAAGTCTGCAACTGTCAATCCTATGAAAATATTGCAACGGTCAAGATGGCTGGTTTCCATTACCAGCCCTTTGGATTGATTATTGTTATTCCTTTCCATGATGGCATTTAAGTGCATGGATCTGTCAGATTATTTGGATATGGTTTTGGCGTGAATTTTCTGTTCTTGTATAAAAGAAGTAAACTTAGGCCCAAATGTGGCCTGTTCATTGCCTTAAAAATTAACCTACCTTTTACAATGGTATCTTCTGAAGCCATTCTACTAGGTTTTTGAGATGAATGTTGTAAGGGAAGAGACTGTTGTCTGATTCACAACTGTCTATTATGCAGGATCTTGTTGACCGAATATTAGCAATTCTTTCTGAGGACCAAGGTAAATGGTTCTTTACCAATTGTTTTCTTCTTGGTTCAGATGCTTTAATTGTTCCAATAACAGTCTTGATTGGGTATACTGTTTGTTTTTATAAATGTAGCTACTCTGTTGGGGTAAACATGGATAATTCTTTTTCATCATCCATCATGTAGTACATATAAGAATTAAGAAATTATGACGATTTTGTTCTCAATTCTTTTCTATAATAAATTCTTTGATGCTGTGAATCCTCGTGTCATAATTTGTTGTACTTCGTATGACATGTAATCTTTGTTAGCATGCCACATATGTTTAACATTGATGGTACTTTGTATGAAGTGGCTTTCACTTGCTATTTGTCTTGTATTGTACTGACATAAAAACAAGTTGGGCTCTTGTATCTGGTGTCTGAGAATCTTAGAATTATGACTTTTTTCCGGAATAACATTTTCTAGTCCAGGAAACCGGTGAGGACATTTTAGTTGTAAATCCAGTGAAAGTAAATTTGTGCTATCTACACTTATGTTTAATCTTTGTGCATAGAATAAAGGGTTGTCATCTAATCATTCAATTGTTGAGACACACTCATAATATAGAATCAAGTGATTCTACAGCTGGATAGTTTGTTGATTGTTAAAATCTTCGATCCTAATGATCGTTTCCTTTTTCTTGTCCACCCAAATATGTTTCTTGAACTGTCCTTGGCTTTAACTTCTATGCGCTGAACCTTATTAATTTTAATTTTTAATGATTGTGTTGTGTTATTTAATCTCTTTTTTGGTTTGGTTTTGGGGGATGGGGTGGGTTGAATAATTTTTGGTGTGAGTGTGTAACAACATCATATGTTTACATGATTTTAATTCTTTGGATATGTTCATGTCTGATTCTTTTAAAAGATAGTACTGTATTTATTTCTATTTATGTACAGTTTCTAAAATGTGGGCAAAGAAGAATACAGTTGGAAAGGAACAGGTGGCGGAACTTGTAGATGACACCTATAGGTATGTCCTCAAATATGTCATATATTTGTTGCATGGTTTTATTGAAGGGCAGGAATTTTCTCTTGCTTTGCCTTTTGTTTGAGTTAACATCTTAGTTACTGACATATCCCTTGTAATGATATCATGTAGAGCTGCAGTTCTCCATTATGCTTCATAATCTATGTAATCAGATGTGTGCATTTACTTCTCTTTCCTCCTCTGACTTTCTTGTGTTTTCTTTTCTCCAGAAAAATGCAGATTTCTGGGGCCCCTGATTTAGCATCAAAGGGACAATGCATCTCTGACAGCAGTAATATGAAAATAAAAGGTGAAATTGAGGATCCCTTCCAGTCAGATATTAAGGTTCGCTGTCTCTGTGGGCATTTATTAGAATCAGAGTCAATGATTAAGGTATGCTTTCAATTTTCATATTTTCTTGAGTCTCCTTAGATGTGGCATGGTTCTTTGTGTTAGTAAACACCCAAACAATTGTTTGATTAACAAACACAAGCTTTCGATATGTCCAGTCCTTTTGTCATTTGACCTACTATTTCTACATGAAACTTTTTCTTATTTGAACACCTTTACTGCACATTTCTTATGGTTTTTCCTTTTCTGGTTGCTTTAATGGCAGTGTGAAGATCCAAGATGCCAAGTGTGGCAACACATGAGTTGTGTTATTATTACAGAGAAACCTGTGGAAGGCAATCCACCAGTTCCTGAATTATTTTATTGTGAAATGTGTCGACTAAGTCGGGCTGATCCGTATGTGGCACCAGTATTCTCTTGTTATAAAAACTCTTTATAATTAGTTTTTCCTTTAACTGTTAGCCAAGCCATTTTCTTTCTTTTTTTGGGTGTTGGGGTTTGTTTAACTCATATGTGCTGAGCCTCTCTCCCAACTTCTTCTTATTTCTAAGTTGGGCTGAATCTTCCATATTATGATGTTAACATATTTCCATATCACTGCATCTGTGCATCAATGCGATATGTCATTTTGGTGTTATGACCTCTATAACCTCCTATACTCAGTTTATGTACCATTGGAACATTTGAACATTTTTTCCCTTTGGGTTGCTAATCTCTCCTAGTGGTGAGCTTACGATACCATGGTTAGCTTCTCTTAAATGTCATAATATTTTAGAAAATTGTATGTCATGAAGATGATAACTTTAGATTCTGAGTTACGCTTACAGGCTTTTCTTATTTCATATGACATTTATTTTGGTATGATCGTCGGATAGTATGTCATCTTCTGAATCATCTGGAATTGACCATTCAAATCATTTTAAAAGAAGCTAAAGTTTCACGGTCCAAATTTGAGTAAAGCTAATCTACTAATCAGAAGAAACCAAAATAGAAGAATCGACATTGAGCAGTCATGTCTTTAAGGTTTCAACTAGGTTTCACTTTCGGCTTGTCTTTCTTCTTGATTGTTTGCTTGCTTTTTTGAGCATTACTCGAGAAATGAACTAGCTACAATGATTAACGAGTGTAGTTGAAGGTGCCATTTTGGCGAGGAGAGGATGTGTCTAGATCATTATGGGGTATAATTTAGTGGTTGGTATGACATTAGCTTGATCTAAGTTGCAGAAATTCGTCCCAACATAATGATTATGCCTGATTTGACAATGTGGCTTTCGGCATTTTACCTTGACCTTATTGATGTAATGGCTATTGCCTCACTTTGCTTATGCTTAACAGTGCAAATTATTTGTCATCTTTTAAACTATGGCTTTTCTTTGGCTTAACCATTTGATTCTTATTCAGGTTTTGGGTAACAATTCAACATCCTTTACATCCTGTTAGGTTGAATCCTACAAATAGTCCAACTGATGGGTGAGTAGATCAGTCTTTCCATTGACTTCAAGCTTAGGATATGTGAAGTTCATAGTAGTTTGTTTTCCCTGTTTGTCTTGAAGCTATTTAGTTATTGATGACATCAAGAGGAGGAAAGTTAAGCTAAATTTTTGTGTTTTGTAGACAAGAATTTTGGAAAATCATGCTTACCCAAAAAAAAAAAAAAAGAAGATTTTCTAGGAGCTAGTTGCTTTTGTATCCAGAGTTTATAGTAATTTCTTATGTGTTTGGGTTATGCGTATTTAGTATGCATATGCACTGTAATAATTTTCTAGTTCCAAGCAACAATTAGTTTCGTCCTGAAGATGCCATTACTTTGCGTATGATACTTAGCCCAAAATACGATACATAGGATATAATTTTGGGAGTAGCTTGTATTTACTTCACAATTCAAAATACTGTGTATGAGCCAGTATATTTTTTGAAAGACGAAATGTCTTGTTGCCAAAAACTTCATGTATCCTCTTTGGATTTACTCTACAAGAAGTAGAATTAACCTTATGAACTACTTGACAAAGATCTATGTACACTCACATACAGAGAAGAAAATCCCCTTTTTGATAATCTGTGCACATTTTTTTAACAGTATTTACTTCACAATCCATGTTTTGAATGCTGTACTTTACATCTGATATTGTTCCCCATTGACCTTGCAAATTATCCAGTTCAAACCCAGTCCAAACTGCGGAGAAAACATTTCACCTCACAAGGGCAGACAAAGACTTATTGTCTAAACAAGAATATGATGTCCAGGTTGGTTAATGTATTGAATGATGATTGGTAACTCATTGGCCTTGTACATGGCACTAAATGCATTGATTTGTCATTTTGACATTCTTTTGCAGGCTTGGTGTATGCTTCTAAATGACAAAGTTGCATTCAGGATGCAATGGCCGCAATATGCAGATCTACAGGTCAATGGTATGGTAATTCTGAGTCGTTGACATTTATTGATGAGTTTTGAGCTTAATCTAAAATGTTGAGTTTTGGTCTTAGAGAGGCCACTATACCATGGTTATGTATTTGGAATATGTAAATGCATTTACTTGAATGTACTGTGTGTTTCATTGGAGATTTCTCTGGATTATACGCAGGTATGCCTGTTCGTGCAATTAATAGACCTGGCTCACAACTTCTCGGAGCTAATGGTCGTGATGATGGTCCAATTGTGAGTTCCCCCCGTACATTTATTTGCTTTTAGTTGTCACTATTCTTTCCATGCTTTTAACCCATATCACCTTGCTGTTTTCGATGAGATTACTTTCTTTGTGACTGCAGGGCATTTTCTGATTGCTCTGTGAATCAAAACACTTAACAAGTTGTTTCTGTGTTTAGTATCTTAGTGTACTTCATGTTGTTTTGTCAGATCACACCATTCACGAAAGACGGAATTAATAAGATTTCCTTAACAGGATGTGATGCCCGTATATTCTGCTTAGGGGTTCGTATTGTGAAGAGACGCACTTTGCAACAGGTAGTGCTGATTTTTTAAATATGTTTTTTTGGATAGTTGAGCTTGTTATTACGCATCTTGTAGTTTCTTTAGTATATGCTTGTAACCTGAAAAAGAGACGTTGGTTAAGTCCTGCAAACTACTAGAATGATGAAAAAGTGGCATATCAGGCAGAAGTTTTGCGATTATGTCAATGTTTTGGTGATTCCAGTATGAGTATGCACAAAGAAAAAGGGTGTGTGTGTGTGTGTCTGTTCTAAGTCAATTTCTTTTAGAGATGTACCCGATATAACGTTTCCATGGATCTTTGGAAATGTTGGGAATGTGTTTTGTTCTTTAGGACCTTTCCTATTGAGAGGGACGATATTACACTAAACTCACACACACAACACGGATGCTAGAACTCGAACTCCTGGGGGAGCAATTACTCCAAACCACTACATTAGTGGGCCCTTTGCAAAAAAGAAATATTATGTGTTTGACAAGACTTGAACCTTGGACCTTAAAGGAAGACACCTCAACCACAACCACAACCACCACACCAACACTACTTTTGTTGTTGGGAATGTGTTTTAGTGCAGCAAAGAATGAGCTTTAAATGGAGTGATTGACAGAAAAATAAAATTTTGCAATGCGTATGAATTACATTGTTTTGGCTCTTTCTCACCCAAATACAAAACAGGTTATTTTGAGTATGGAGGGTTTGAAATTGGTGTGCATATCCAGGGGGACATTTTAGGACTAATTTTAAACCAAAAAGTGGGAAGAGAGGTAGCCGGAAATTGTGGCTGATGGGAGGAGAGACAGTGGAAACATAAAGATGCACATGTCTGGCATGCTCAGTGCTGGAAAAGATGTTTGAATCAACATGGGATCTAGCTGGTCTCTTTGAACCCCCCAGGAACTCTTTTATTGATGTAAAATGTTTCAGGCTTCTATGCCATTTTTGGACTTTTGAGTATGTAAAATGTTGTTGAAGATGGGGAGAATTCAATGGAATGAAGATGTTTTGTCACCTTAGCATCGAAGCTTCAAGATCATACTTATCAATGGAATGAAGATGTATTTTCAAGATTATACATGGCTTGCAAATATACAGGACTAGTGTATTTGTTTTATATTGCTGCCAGTACTTGTCCATGTTCAATTTTGTCTGTGCCAACAGATAACAGATAACAGTTATTTGTTATTGTATTTCCTTGGTATTTATTATATTAGTAAAATATTTTGAATTTTATTTTTCTAGGTTCTCAATGTGATTCCCAAGGAGTCTGATGGTGAGCGTTTTGAAGATGCTCTTGCTCGTGTGTGTCGTTGCGTTGGTGGCGGGACTGCAATGGATAACGATGATAGTGACAGTGATTTGGAAGTTGTTGCAGATTCTTTTACTGTCAATCTGCGTTGTCCGGTAAATTGTTTTTCTGACTAATCAACTTTTGTGAGACGAAAATTGCGCACTTCTTTATAGGAGTTTATGCAGTCAGGAAATTTAACACAATTATATGATGCATTATGGAATGTTATATTTTGTATGAATTTTACTTTTGTGTATGAGCTGAATTATATGCATTGCAATTAATCTCAACTCTTGTATTCAAGAATGCTTGAATTGCCAACCATATGAATAACCAAGGGGTTCTCGTATTTTTCAAATTCTTATATCGATTATCAGGAGTCTGTCTCGATAGTGCTTGTTAGGCTAATTGTTTAGAGTGCTTCATCAAGTTCCAATGTTGTGAGTGCCTCTCCCTAGGGTTGTACCGAAGATAAACATCCCTCTACTGATGGGACAGTCCAATATTGGCTGATGCTGACACTAATTGTTCTAACACAAACACATACTATCAGTGTGGTTTATATTTTACTTTCAATGTAGTAATTCTGTAGTACAGGAAATCAATTGTCTAGAGAGGTTTTCTTATGTCGAGTAACACCTTTCATGCTTTCGTTGGTATGTGCTATTTGTTTCTGGGACTGAATGGGTATGTTTGTGCATGTATTTGATAGATGAGTGGTTCAAGAATGAAGGTTGCTGGGAGATTCAAGCCCTGCCTTCACATAGGCTGTTTTGATCTTGAAGTTTTTGTGGAAATGAATCAACGGTCAAGGAAGGCAAGCTCCTACACAAAATGAAAGATGAGGTTGTTTTGTCCTTATTATTTATTTATTTATTAATTTTAAAGCATGCTTTGGTTTATGATTGCAGTGGCAATGCCCCATCTGTCTTAAGAACTATGCACTGGAGAATGTCATTATTGATCCGTATTTTAATCGTATCACATCAAAGGTAATGCCTTCTTATGCACTACAGAATGTGTTTCTAAAGTGTTGTTTTATTGATCCATCCTTTTTCTTTTTTTCTTCTTTTCTGTTTTTTATTTTTTATTTTTTCCGGTGATGGGTTGTTACAGATGAGGTATTGTGGAGAAGATGTAGCAGAGATTGAGGTGAAGCCTGATGGTTCTTGGCGAGTGAAGACTAAGAGTGAGAGTGATCGTAGGGATCTTGGGGAACTTGGGCGGTGGCACCTACCTGATAGTACACTTGCCCCAACAGATGAAGAAATTATCCCAAAAACTGAAGTTTTGAAGCAGGTCAAACAGGAAGGTGTTTCAGAAGGTCATACTGGTTTGAAACTAGGAATCAGGAAGAATCGCAATGGCTTTTGGGAAGTCAGCAAACCTGAAGATATGAACACCTCTTCTGGTAATAGATTACAAGAGCCATTTGGAGACCACGAGGTAAAAGTTATCCCAATGAGTAGCAGTGCCACCGGAAGTGGTAGGGATGGAGAAGATGCAAGTGTAAATCAGGATGGTGGTGGGAACTTTGATTTCTCTGCTAACAATGGAATTGAGATGGATTCCTTTTCTCTAAATGTTGATTCTGTGTATGGATTTTCTGGACAAAATCCTTCTGCACCTGTAGGAGATGCAGAAGTTATTGTCCTAACTGATTCCGATGACGACATAATGCCCTCTGGAACCATCTACAGGAGTGATAGAAATGATGCTGGCGGGATTAATTTTGATGTGGCCCCTTCTGGAATTGCTGATTCATATGGTGAAGATCCCACACTTGGGACTGGTGGGAATCCATGCTTGGGTCTTTTTAATGGCAACGATGATGATTTTATTCCGCTCTGGCCACCATTAGCTCCCGGAACATCAGGCCCTGGGTTCCAATTATTTAGTTCTGAGGCAGATGGACCAGATACCCTAGTTGGTCTGCCTCATGGTTCCATCAATTGTTCCACATCTATGAATGGATACACCTTGGCTTCAGAAACTGCCATGGGATCTGCTACCCTAGTACCTGATTCTTCTATTGGTCACTCAGATACTGACATGAACGGTGGCTTAGTTGATAATCCATTGGCTTTTGCTGGTGATGATCCCTCTCTTCAAATATTTCTTCCCACAAGACCATCAGATGCATCAATTCATTCTGATTTGAGAGATCAGGCTGATTTGTCAAATGGTGTCCCTACTGATGATTGGATATCTCTGAGGCTTGGGGGTGATGCCAGCGGCATTAATGGTGCGCCCGCAACTCCAAATGGGTTAAATTCGAGAATGCAAATGCCACCCAGAGATGGTGCCATGGATTCTTTGGCTGACACAGGTTCGTTCTCTTTCGACAGAATTGCTACAATGAGTTTTAGATCGGTTCATGATTGGCTTTAGAGGTAGCTTGATGGTTATTTATGCTAATGGTTTGACATCACCTCTGTTTTCATTGTGGAGGTTTTGTTTGAGAACTGGTTTTACTCTATTGGTGATAAAAAATTTTACCTTTTAACTTGTACTGGATATGAAAAAAGGTTTGAGGGTGGGAGGAAATGGGTTGTGTTTATTTTTTCTTTTCTCCAGTTGCAACACCATCAGTATACATAGTTCAGGTGCTATTTCCACATCCTTATATTGCTATAGCCACAACATCTTTAATGAGGTCATTGACTTTTCAACTATTTTGCAAGTTTCTTATAAGAAAGTAATATTTATAACTTTAATTCTACTATTGAGAAACAAAAGTTGACTATCAACTTTTGACTATGCATATGACATTTGCTTCCAATTATCTCTTAACCCTTACATGGCTAAGCTTCTGCCTGTTTAATTAGTATCATTAGTTTTTTCTCAAATATTGTTGAATTCCGTGGTCGATCCTCTATCAAAAAAAGTAAATATGATATTTTCTTATTTAAAGTTATTTAAGCTTAAAGTCTTTAAACCAAAGAAACAGATTAGAAAGAAAAAAACCAATTTGGTTATTTTCAATATTAAACAAACCATAAAACACATCAAGTTCCAGAATATTTGCAAGCTAATGATGATAGGTTTGTGTGTATTTTGATTTATTTGAATTAGGTGGCCAAGCTTAAATTGGTTAATCTAGTTTAAGTCTTTCTATGAAGTTGTTTAATGCTTGTAGAGTGCCATGCTCATAGTTGAAGGTTTTAAGTAAAACGGAGTTCTAGAGTTCTCACCATATTCTAGTGGTTATAAGTTTGGTTGACATCTTCCTTTTCATAATTCAGTCATATAATTGAATCGGGTAACCAGTTGTGTATCGCACACCTTAGTTCTGTCATTGAGCACAATTAGAAATTGTGTTTTGTTTTTACTTAATTATTAGATCGGTGATGATGTCACAAATTTTTGATTGATGACCATGGAAAAAGGTAGAAGGAACTAAAAGAGAATAGATTATAAACATGCTTAAAATGCGAGAGTCAAATTTTTGTGTGTTCTTTGAACAACTTATGGGTTGTATGAATGAGTGAGTGCTATCTACTTTTTGGCAGTGAGTTTCACTTGTACAAGTGAGTGCTATGTCATGAGATTGAGTAATGAAGTGAATGCTACTGAGCTTCTTCAAGCTCAAACTCGTGGAATCACATATTCAAGTTCATGAACTCCATGGGACTAAAATATGCAATTCAAGTAGGACACTGGCCAATCTATAACTCTTCCAAACTTGTTGCTGTACTCCGAGTGCAACCATTTAAAGCTCTTCGCATTTTTGCCTCATGTACATCCTAGTTTACTTTAGCTTCTTTGCAAAACAGGAATTGAACAATGTTCACCAAGGCACGATAAAGAGAGGCAGATTCTTTGTGAGCCTCTTCAGAGACCAGAATATAGAGGTTAACAGAGAACTAAAGGAATGCTTCTGTGCCTTCATCTATAAAATATTTCTATCTTTTAGGAAATCTGCATAGAAAGAGTTGAAAAGACTAACCGTATCAAAGAGACTGGCCGCTATAGCAATATAAGGGTGTGGAAATTGTCCCAGCCATTGTATTGTTGTCATTCCCTTCTTGGAATTCTTTGCAGTTTAATGATCATTGGGCTCACTGTTGTACCTTCTGCAGCTTCTTTGCTTCTCGGTATGAATGACGGTAGCAGATCTGACAAGACAAGTCGGCCGAGATCAAATAGTCCTTTCTCATTTCCTCGCCAAAAACGTTCTGTCAGGCCGCGGTTGTACCTTTCTATTGACTCGGACTCTGAATAGAGGAACTGGAACTTCTTCTTTTTATGTCTTTTGGGCTTTTTTTATTTTTATTTCCTTGGGATAGAAAGCATATCCTGGAGTTATCTTATGATTGACTCAGAGAATCCAGTTTTGGGTTTATAATTTGAAGAATGCTGACAGACTTTTGGTCCCTGACGAGATGAAGTGTTAGATGCGGCACAAGGCACCCGGGGTAGAACAAAGCAATTTAATACACAAGGCATCCAAACAGACTGCATGATTGCAAGACTTTTGCTGGCGCCTTCAAAATTTTTCCCTTGGTCTGTAAGCTTGAGGCCTTTTTGTCATTTTTCAGTATCCTGGTCACGTTTCAGGAGCTGTGTTTGTGATGCCTGTTTGACTAACAGAAACAGGCTTGTTCAAGTCGTCTTTAATGATCAGCAGGTCCAGTGCTGGTATTGTACAGGAGATGTGATTTGAATCCATCAATTCAAATATTTGGATGTAGTTGGGGGAACCCCATCACAGAAATACGAGATAGCTGCCTTGTCTCAGTTTTATAGTGAGAATCAATAGCCTGTAAATATTCACTCAGATTCGGTTTATAGAGAAATCATTGTTTTTTTCAAAATGGATGTTTTTCTCTTTATGGTCTGGCATTGTTTTAATAAATTTTTTGTGCCCAGGACTGTTGGGACACGATATTTGTAGTAACGTATAGAGATCCATTTGAAGGAAACAGAGTAAGGCCCTTGCGGCGTTGCTCCGATGGAGGGGCAACATAGAAATTGTAGAAAGTGTTCCTTTCTTGTATGGGGGATGCAATTGAGTTCCATGAACTTTCGAACTTAAAAATGTAGATGAAATTCGTGTTATTGACTTTTGGGCCTATGATCGTGCTCCTCAGCCGAAGAAAATGTTTAAAATTTCGAGCACAGTTTTTCGCGCAGATGTACAAAATTAGCCTGTCATCGATTTTCCGTCAAATAAAGGGTGAAGGACAGTAAAATATCGTGGACAAATTCGAACCCCTAAAATATTCCGAAAACCCAACCATTAATGCGGTCATGCATTGAATGAAGATTCAATGGTTAAAGCTAAGTTTCTTATAAAATTATTTTTGGTACGACAATTTCCAATGGACACCTTTATGAAGATATTAATACATAATTCTTTAATTAAAACTTTTTAATCTGTCTTTCGTTTACATAATTTACATTAGCAAATTTGATTACTTGAGATGACAGATAAATCTTGCATTATACGTGAAGCCATCAACAAACAGTCAGCGAAAAATGTCATTCAATTCCAAGCAAAACCAAAGCAAACAGGAGCAAAACTTGTAGGCATTAAGACAACAGATCAAATTCATAGTACGTTTAAGGCTAACCTATCTGCATTTTCAAATACGAATCCCTCCTCTATGAAGTTATGACTAACAAATACTCAGCTGCAACGGTATAGGCAACAAACAAGGAAAAAATACCTCGGTTTCTTAATCTATCGTTTATGGCAATTTGGAAACTCGGATTCATCAATGTACCGTCAATTACTGTGTTCTCTTTTGTAAGGCTTGACGAAGAACATCAGACACCCAGCAGGTCCGATTGAACACTGCCACATGTGACAGTAGCCAGGTCACAAGTTCGGGTAATACAAACAGGGTTAGTACAAACTGTCATGAGAGACAATCGCATATGTGGAGGCAGCAGTACTTCATCCTTTGTTAGCATTTGGTATCTTGGAATGCCTGGTGCTCTCACAACCTGGGCAGTTATGCAAGCTTTCATGAATATAAATGTCACAATCAAGGCAGAAGTGCTGTTTGCATTTTGGACAAGCAACACGAAGGCTGGGTTTGTTTCCTGTGTCATAAACAGTGAAAAGGAAGTAAGCCGGGAAGTGACGCCCCCTGTTACATAGGCAAAGACATTCCACATATGCAACTGGTAAAAAACTGAAAACATAGGCAAGGTTTATATATGACATCAATGAATAACTTAGTTTTATTTGGGAGGTGCTCCTACTCTTTCCCTGTGATTTTTATAATTAAGGGTTAAGCCAAATTTCTAGTTCACCTTCTCACTTTAATTGCCTTTTCTCTTCCTTCACCTTTCTATTACTGCCTCTTTTTGGAGGGGATAAGAAAATGCCTCTCATTCTCTCATCATCTAACCTATTCCAATTTAGACTCATTCTCCTCTTAAGTAGTCTTATCATTGTTACACTCAAAAGAAGCTAGATGCTGCTTCCTAAGGGAGCAATCTAACATGTTGGGGAACAATTGCATTAAGGCAAAGAATCACTAAGCTCCCCCAGCTTCCTTATTGGACCTGCAGAAGTTTTAATGTTGACAGCAACACAATCATAGAAAACATGACTGATCTACATCTACAACATTTCATAACCAAACAAAAACACAGATGACCAGTAGAAATGCCATTCAAATGCATGTATTATCAAATTTATTGCAAAAACTCCAAATGATCTATTTTATTTACATAAATACTTACCGGGATTGAGAAGACTCTGTTGGCAGCCAAAACAAGCTCTAGGAAACTTGTTTCGTTGATCAATTAGTAGTGACAGAGCGACCTCATCAAATGGCACAATGGGGAAAAGATGATGATAAGACCTTGCTAAATGAGGAGAAGAAATGAGCGTCAACCCACAAATGCGACATTCAGTAGGTAGGTCACATACACGTGCCTTGCACCTTGGACAAGTGTATCCACCTCCGACCTTTGCCTCCTTGTGACATGAACAAATTGCCACAGAGCCCTCTGCCGCTCTTTGTGGAAAGCCCATCTTTATCAAATTAGCAATTGCAAATTCTGCTATTGCTGGAGGTGGAGGTGCATGTTCCAAGATTAACTCTCTTAAGTGTGGCTACACAAGGAGATACATATCAGAATGAATGTTTTAAAAACAAACTTGTTGGTTAAATCTAATAAATAACTCTGGATGATCATCAGACTAAAAAAATTAAATCTTAAATCTTTTCAGTGTGAGACAAAAGACCACTTTCCAGTCTCTATGACAACATTGTTTCTTATTTTGGGTGTTTCATCCAGATGATAGAATTTGTGCTCAAATGACTTGAAAAACCAGAATTCATGTTATTTTAGTAGTGTAGGGTTACTTAGTTGAAACTCACCTCATCCAATGCAATATAGTACAAGCCACCAGTTTCCTGGCATAGATGTTTGCATATGAAAATTTCTGCTGATAGACCAATAACTGAGCACCTAATTTTGGATTTCTTACATTTCTGGATAGTTTCCATTATATCTCCTGGATCACAGGTACTGAGAGCTGAATATAAGATCAAAACTTCTCTATGACCATATGATGGAATCTGTTCCAGATACCCATGTACAAGATCCAATGCGTTCTGTAGGGAAGAGTCACCTGAGCATTCCAGCTTACCCATCAAAGCTTTAACATGAGAATCGGGACTGCCACCAAGATCCGTTAAGCAATGAGCAACACCATCTTTTATAGTCACCAGGCCAACTTGACTAAGCGGATTCTGGTAAAAAAACTCCCTAATGAAAGCCTCAACATGTTTTGCAACCACGCCCATTCGGCTTGGTCGAAAATCCATTTCCGCAGCAGCCTACAAATATTAAAAGAAACCAAAGGCAACAATTTGAAATCACAAATTAAGTAGATACGTATCACCCAGAACTATCAAAGAACTTCTGCATCCATGTATCTTAATATATCATTTTCATTATTGATTGAAGATGATAAAAACCAATGTCATTGGTTGTCCTCACTCAGCTCTAACCATTCTTCAACCCAGAATAAAGTCAATGTACTTCAATCAATTTGAAGTTGCAAACTTTACTAAACAAAAGGTTCCAGAAAAACCAATTCCATCAGATCAAACCGAAGAAAAATACGCTAAACTCTCTCTCTCTAAACACAAACAGACAGACGATAACCAAAATTGAACAAAATTTCCTTAACCCTCAAAAGGGTATTAAGCAAATGGGAATCAAATACCTTAGAGAGGTCGATAACAATGTAAAGATAACGAATAAGACCCTTTTGAATTCGAGCAGCGGAGGCAGCACGAAGGCGACGACGGTACTGAGCATGTTTAAGGCTCTGGTTGTCAATGGGCTGAAGAAGCCCAGACTCGTCCTCTTGCAATGACTCCCATGACCTCTCATCAGCGTAGGCTCGTTCCCAAGCAGCTAGGCCTCCATTGTTTGCATCGTCTTCGTCTTCGTCTTCCTCTGCTTCCCTGTTTAAGCGTCTTTGCTGATCGCCGTTGTTCATGTTTCGATTGACCAGGATTGCTGTGGCTCTTGGAGTGATGAGAGCCAGAGCACAGAGCCACAGACCAGTTCATAATGGACCGAGATTTTCCTAGGTTTTTTTATATAAATAAATAACTAAATATTCTTTCTCCAAACAAATTTAAAAAATGTTATTTCTGTAGTTTTTTTTTGGAAAAACTATATAAAACCCCCAAAGTATAGGGTCATTTTCAAGTTCATACCCAACTTTAGAGACATTTACGAGTACATACTCAAATATCAAAACCCTACAAATTCTTCGTTAAAAACCGTTAATGAATCATTAAATCTTGATGTAATGAATATGGGTTCCATTTTTTTATGATGTGGACTTACAGGTGGACAAATAAATAATAAAAAATTATATATTATTTAAAAATAATTATAAACAAGTAAATAATATTATTGAATTAAATTAAAAATAAAAAATTTCTTTTCGTCTCTTTCTCTTCCTAGCTCCGATCCAGCAAAACCCATCCCACCCCAACCTCGACAACCAACTTCAAATCTGGGTAAATTGTCGAAGAAAGCGTTTCGCTAAAACACTGAGTCGTTTATTGCACTCTGTCTCTGCGAATGGCATCACTGGGCCTTCAATTTGGAGGAAGTCGATACTTCGATAATTGCCAAGACAATCTTTGCAGTCCCTCGTCCAGTCAGAGCGCCCCACCATGCGATGTGATGATCCGCAGCTGCACCGGATCAAGGGGTGCTCCCTTGAAATTCCAGGAGAGCTGAAAACTCAAGCTTTGGCAAAAGGGTTTGCTCAGGCCTGGCTAAAAGAAGTTGTGGGCGAGTTTTGCAAAATTTTGAGATCTGGGTTTGAGAGAATCCATGGCTTATCAGAAGCCCCAAAACGGAGTCTGCGTTTTCTAGGGACTGCAACTTGATTCCTTTGGAAGTTGAAATCGCATCATTTGGCGACAACCTACATGTGGTAACTAACCCAATCTGAGGCTCCTCAAGTTGGAGAGCGGAACCATTGTTGAATCGAAAACTATCAAACTTTGAATTTCAAAAATACAAAACGGATTCAATTCAAACACAACTCTGTCTTTGAAATAATCAATACTCAGTCCCCAAGGATAATCGTTTTGAATTTGGATCATTTGTGCATCCTTCCTCGAGCCAAGTTCATGGTGAACTCTCTCTTCGAGTCAGTCAGGGTGGGGTGGGGTTGGGAAGAGAAAGAGACAATTTACCCAAATTTGAGGTTGGAGTGGGATGGGTTTTGCTGGATTGGAGGTTGGGGTGGGATGGATTTTGCTGGATCGGAGCTAGGAAGAGAAAGAGACGAAGAGAAATTTTTTTCTTTTGATTTTTGATTTTTAATTTAATTAAATAATATTATTTACTTGTTTATAATTATTTTTAAATAATATAAATTTTTTATTATTTATTTGTCCACATATAAGTCCACATCATAAAAAAATGGAATCCACATTCGCCACATTCGCATTTAACAGATTCACTAACGGTTTGGCTAACGGATGGAGCAATTTGTAGGGTTTTTGGGAGTTTAAGTATGTACTCGTAAATGTCTCTAAAGTTGAGTATGAACTTGAAAATAACCCTATACTTTGGGGAGTTTTATGTAGTTTTTCCTTTTTTTTAATGGAAGATTAGAAAGTTAAAATTACATTATCACCTTTAATTATTAAAATTATTTAATATAAAAAGGTTAAAATTGTTTTTTAATCATCTTGGATTAACAAATGATATAGCGCACACATATACTATTTTCTGAGAAAAAAAGACACATAGATAACTATTTTCTGTTTTGACCAAAAAGAAAAAGATAACTATTTTCTGATTCATTTAAAATAAATAAAAAAGCAATCTATTTTTCTTTTAACTTTTAAAACCAACTTTCTCTACTTGGTGGTTTTGGCCAAGACATGGTGTACCCGGAACATATAAAAATTTCTCCAAGAGACATAGGAAGAATGATATGAGGATAGGAACAGCAAAATTGCAATATGTAAGTTCTTTAGTGCTTTGTTCATCAATTAACGTTGAAGAAGGCTACTATTTACAACTTTTATTCTTATGGACAAAGATTTATGTTTTGTGGAGACCAAGTAATTTTTGTATGTTTATTATCCAATATACATAGGATATGTGTTTTATTTTTGTGCTTACAAAAATTTCTCATGGAGACTTATCTAAAATCCCTTTGAGCATAAAAATTTACTTTAAAATTTGGTCTCTTGCAAACAATAACTCAATAACTCAATAATTCAATAATTCAATAATTCATATTCAATTCTGACATTTTTCCTGAGGTGAACTTTAGTTGCTTGCCCATCTCTTAGCTAAATGGGTTTTCTCCTTGGACTTCTAATTGGTGGTCTCATTCATTTTGGGCCGAAAGACACTTTTTGGTCTCTCTGGTTTGTTGAGATTTCCATATTAGTCCCCAAAATCCTAAAAGTGATTACTTGTTTTTTAAATAATCTTTTGTTACTTTTGCAATTAAATGTTTAATACTCAAGAGAAAAGTATCCCAAATCTAAGGTTCAATTAAGCAATTTACTTATGAAACTCAAATCTAGGCCTAGGCACGATATGGGATGGTACGGTATTGACCCCATCCCGCTCCTGATACCGGAAATTTGGAACACGATATGGTACGGGATTGCTATTTTAGTATTTTGGTACCGGAGCCGATCGGGTACGGTATGACACGATACCATTTCGGTACCACTGTTGCAGATCCTAAACAACAGCAAAATTTGCGTCCATTCATCAATTTCAATCAACATAATCAATCAAATACCTACTAATTCATCAAATCAGCAACATTCAAGCATTCTTCTGCTTGTTGCAGAGGAGGCCATGTAGATGGCGACAAACCAATAGGTCGAGTGTTGAGAGTGTTGCTTCTCACTATGCACTGGATGATTGGGTGAGCCTGAGCCTACTACTGTGGGTATCGAAGTTGCAATGCCCAAACCCAGAGCTCTATTCCTTCCACATTTGTTGCTGCCTCAACCGCTGAAACTGTGTGGCTTGCAAATGCTTGTGGGAAAGCGACTGCTGGTGGAGGTAAAAACTAACATCAGGGTTGTTGCTCAGAAGGGCAGCGAGAACTGGTGGGGAGGGATTTCTTGGAGGTCCCAAGAGGCCTCTGCTCTGGTCGATGCGCATCTTCGATTTGGGGCTGAGATGAGAGAGTTATCGAATGGGGATTTATTGAATGATCGATTGGGGTTTGGGTTTTGGAATTATCGAATAGGGTGAGAGAGAACTGAGAAGGAGTGAAGATCAATTTGGGATTGAGTGAGAGAGAGAGAGAGAGTGAATTAAAATTAGGTTAGTCTGCACTCAAAAATCTAGTACCACTCCCGTACCATATATGGTTGGTACAGTACGGTATCATACTTGATGCAGTAAAAAAAAAAGGCAAAACAACACTGTAGAATGTGGTTTTCAACTTTACCACTAAGGTCACTTGTGGTTTTGATTTCGTCACTTTTCACTGTGGTTTAGGATTCCAAGCAATTCGAGTCCACTTCTCAATTTCCGTCAAATTCCGTCAATTTCTGTTAGGGTCTGAACACGTGCCCCTCACATGGAGGGGCATTATAGTCAAATCGAGCCATATATACAGAGACTCTCAGATAAAAACAGAGAACGTCTCAGCCTTAGAGCGTCTCCATCGTCTCCATCGATGGAAGAGAGTTTAATTTAATTTACCTGCACACTTAGCCACACAACTCCATCTTCCCTCTTCTTGTAAGTTGACATTTTCATTGAGCAGTTTGACTTCCTCTGGTGTCCAAGGAACTTTCCTCCACCCTTGTCGTTCTGCAACTCCCCAACCCTTGTTCTCCATGTAAGTTGACATATTCTATTAATGGCCATCACTTGTGATCGTTAATATATGATCATCATGGGCATTCGAATATTGTATTGGCTAAATACCCAGCACACGAGGTCGAATACTATATTGGCCTGGAATACAATCTCTGTGCTTACGCTGTTGTAAATAGTTCATTGATCCATTTGAAGTTGTATTTATATGAGCTCTATGCTCACTAATTACAATAAGAGAAAACAGAGTATTATTCTCTGTATTTTCAAACTTCATTTCCTTGTTTATTTTACATATTCATTGAGCATCAATGGTCAATATGGCATGTTGCGCTCGCTGTAATGCATTGGAGGCGACGGGGTTTCATGTTTTTGTGGAATGCCCGTTTGCCCATGCGGCTTGGTTTACATCTTCGTTGAGTCAAAGTGGCGCTATTTCCCAAACTCCCAATATGCTGGATTGGTTACGCTCTTCTTTTGAGCTTCTGCATGAGGATTGTTTCCCCCTGGTGTTGATGATTCTTTGGGCGCCCTGGAAGGATCGTAACTCGTACCTGTGGGAGGGGAGAGAGGAGGAACCAGAAAATCTGGTGTTGCAAGCTACTTCTTGGTTGGCGGATTTTCAACGGATTTCGTCACAGCCGCCGTCCCCTGTTTCACAGCCAATCCAGCGTCGCTGGATTTCACCAACTGCAGGTTCCGTCAAAGTCAATGTTGATGGTGCGTTGTGAGCTGCTGATAGGTGTGGAGGGGTAGGTGTGGTGATCCGTGGCGAGTCTGGAAGATTCATTGCGGCCTGTGTGCGCCAGGTTAGGAGCTTGGGGTGTACTGATCAGATTGAAGGTCTGGCACGGCTGGCTGGTATGTGTTTTGCTGAGGAGTTGGGCTATGGCGTTGTTCAATTTGAAACTGACTCCCTTACAAGTTACAACTGCTTTGGCAATTAAAAAAGGGGATTCTGCTTGGTCTTTGCTGGGGATGCTTTATGAGGATTGCAAGGAGATTATGTCCCATTTTCTGAAAGCTACAATCTTGATGGAGACGATGGAGAAGCTCTAAGGCTGACACGATCTCTCTCTGTTTTTATCCATCGTCTCTAAGGCTGAGTCTCTGTTTATATGGCTCTATTTGACTGTAATGCCCCTCCATGTGAGGGGCACGTGCTCAAACTCTAACAGAAATTGAATGAATCTGATGGAAATTGAAAAGTGGACTCGAATTGCTTGGAATCCTAAACCACAATGGCAAAAGTGACGAAATTGAAACCACAGGGACCTTAGTGGTAAAAGTTGGAAACCACAGGGACTACAAGTGTCGTTTTGCCAAAAAAAAAAATTGAACCGTCACAAGTCCAATACGGTATGGCACAAACGTGTACGGTTTCGGTTTTTCGGCTTCAAATGCCCAGCCCTACTCAAATCTAAATCCTTTCATCTGAATCCACCCTCTAAATCATGAAATCAAAATTGTCTACAATGTGTTTCTTCCCGCCTTTACAAGCTTCTCATCTTTGTATCTTTTAAGCCTATAACTGAAAAATATTACCCCCAAAAAAATTTCATTGCCATATAAAAAAAATTTGAGAAAAAAAGAAAAAAATACAACACGGACAATGGGAAGAGGAATAACACAATTGGTACCCTGCATCAGAGACTCCGCAAGTCGAATACAATCGGTTAAAACTTGGAGACAGCATGGATCAATGAAAAAAACTATGCAGGAATTGCAGGAATTGCCTTGTTGAGATAATCTGGGTTTGTATTTTCAACCTTTTTACCACCAGCTCTCAGTCCACTTTTTGCTCTGTGTAGTAGTACTATATAAAAGTTTCTCTCTACCGCACCACAGGACATTCAAGCTTGATGAGTTCTGGGGAAAACCATTTATTAAAAAAGAAAACATGATTGGATTGCACCACAGAACGTCTATTCATGTTAGTAAACTGATAAATGGTTGACTGTGGAGCAATATGTCATTAGAAATTCAAGCCGATGGCACAACACTTTGCAAAAATGATAATACTAAAAAAAAAGTGAAAGTATTAGCAGCTTGCTTATAAATACAAGGCAAGAGAAAGAAAGAAAATATAACCTCTTGAACTATAGTCGACCTTCTTAATTTGCTTTGTCCGCTGCAGGATTCCGGCCAAACTGGATGATCATTGGTTTTCCTTTGAATACATACCCATTCACTAGATTCTGCAACCAAGGTTTATAATGCATAACAAGTGAGAACTTTTATACCTCCTTCAACTTAAAAGCAAGATAACACAAGAACTAGAGTGATCTGCTTGAATGATAAGCAAAACTGTATAATCCAATATGTAATCGAAAAACCTATGAAAACACCATAAAACTGGCAGGCAAGCCTCCAAGACCACCATGGTACTAAATTATAGAACAATTATTATACAAGATTGGCAGAATACGTACCAAAGCATAATGGGCTAGTTCAACTGATGGAAATGTCACGAAAGCTTGGCCCCTCATTCTTCCTTCCTAACATGAAAATATTACTATCAGCTTATGCAAGTAGGAAACTATGTCACTTGATGTGGATGCAAAGATCAGTAAAAAATTGCAACTGTCTTTCAGTACTATATATCAAGCCAGAGATACTATATAAAGAATGAAATCTTCACAAGAAGTAGTCTTCATCAAGGCATTCAAATTTATAAATGGACTCTGCGATCCTTTCTTCATAAGCCAAGATAAAATTCTCGTCCAACCGTATAGTCCCCCATATTCCTCTCAAATTGGGCTCATAACACCTCATAATCTTCTCTTTTCCGCCTCTTTTTGTCTGGTCCATCAGAAAATTCAATTATGGTCGATGGACAAAGAGAGGTTCTCACAATTTTCTGTTATTTCATTTGACAGTTGTGTTGCGCATCCTTTTACTAAGAGTAGCAAGGCTCCGCCAGCATACTTAATTACAAAAAACAACAAAATGTTGTTTGCTATTGTACTTTAAAGGCTATCTCAAATGTGGTGCATCTAAAAAACAACCTAATACATCAAACTGAATCAAATATGCAAAGCTTCACTTGGAAGCATAAAGGTTGATCAAGAGACCTTACCTGCATAAGCTTTAGACTGAGACCAGATTTGGCTGCATCAATGCTTCCAAATAATGACCCTACAAGCACAATATAAGCATTACTGTTGGTAGAAAGGTTAACCAGTTTGACAGTTCTCGGACAAGGAGAATTGGAGCCATATCTCCTGACTGGACACCAAAAACAAGAGAGATATGAAGAGAAATGAAGTGTGAAGAAATCACTTGCTCAACAGTCTACTCTTAGAAATCTCAAAACCAAATACATGCAGAAGAAACAAAGATTCCGAACCTACTGTCACAGAAGATTAAATCAATGACATAAAATTCATCGGGATTGTGAGCTCACCAAATATGTAGTAGAAGTCATCAGCAACAATGTCCTTTGCCAGGTTCTTTATATACAACACAGAGGCAGGATTCCCAGCTGCATAGTTCTGAAGATTCCAAATGAGATTTTCATACTAATTTTTCAGAAGTCAGCTAAATCTTAACTTTGTCAGCTATATTTATTTTAAAAAATGTTCCTCAAAATTCATATATATTTTTGCTGGCTACTAGGCACCTCCTCGGACTCTGAATGCCAGCCCCGACCTACCAAAACCTTATAGAAAATGTAATAGGCACAAAGCAATTGAATTCCACAAACAACCCAAAATGCAGACTAAGCAAAATTAGAATAGTAAATAAGTTTTCTTGCAAAAAGTTAACCGCAGACACAAAAATCCTCTTTTCCGTTGCCATGAACATTTAAAAGTTAACTCTGGTTTCAAGCTAATCAATGGTGACAAGCTTTATAATAAAGTCACAAATTTTATTTTACTTTTAATACCAGAAAACAAACACAAAAATTAAAAATTAAAACTAGTGACTAAAACGAGGAAACATACTATGAAAACAACTAAGAAAAATAACTTCAATTTTTATTGAATTATATCTTATGACTGTCATATTATCATGATAACTACGCGATGAATTTGGGTTAATACAGGTTTGATCCTTCCACAGAGAAATTTTGGTTAGAGAAATTAGCAAATTTGATTGTGTCGCATGCTCATTTTACCAAAATTGAGCAAAATTTTCGATAATGTTACCTTAAACATCGGCAGAGATAATATTTCTTCTGGAGGCAACTTTCCTCTTTCTAGTTCTTCTGGAGTTGCAAAAGAGTTAATATCTGAACTCTCATTTTCTGGATGCACTGAGTTTTTGGTAATGCTATCATCTTTATGTTCATTGTTAACAACTTTGGGGGCAATTTTTATCTGCAGCAAAGCAAGAAAATATATCAAAAAGTGCTTGAAGATGAGAGATCATACTACAAATACGATCATTCATCTTGAAAAGTAAATCACCTTTACGATAGGGTTCTTCTTTTTTATCATTGGCCTCTCTTTAGGGACCAGAATAGCCAGTTTCAATCCAACATCTTCGTGAGCTACATCTTTATCAACTGCGGGACCAACAATAGCTTCTCGTTTGACACGCTTCCGTCCTCTTGAAGTTCCGCTCAAGGGTTTTCCATCGACTTCCTAATAACATTCAATTCAAAGTCTCAAAGAATGTGTAAAGCAACTAGAATAATTAAACAGTCAGTTTAACTAATTGCTTGTCACATATCAAATTGGAGAAACACGAAATAATTTCCCCATGGTATACAAACATGTGTAGATATGCAGATGAATTATAAATTATCCTTCTTGAAAACTTATTTAAGAAGGAAAAATTTGCAACTGAACTTTTTTGAGGACTGGCAAGCAAAAGCTGGCATGCCTCTGGTTCTAAATCTCCAGAATTTGGGAGGAGGAGTATTCTTTGCACATGGTATTTGTAGATTGCACGCACAAAGAAATGATCAATGTGGTCCAGATGCATTTGTGCTTGTTTGGTAAAATTTTCAGTATTTTATTTTGTTCTTTAAAGAGAGAGATGAATGAAAGAATAGAAACAATGGTTTCCAAATAAAATGGTTTTTTTATAAAAAAATTGTTCTCAGTTTTTTTAAATAAATAATTAAATAAAACCATCTTACCCCTCTTCTCTTTCATCTCTTTCCCTCATCTCTGTCCTCTCTCTCACATACAAATATTATCTAATGAGCATTTAGAAATCTAACGGCAAGAAGCTACCTCGTCTGAAGACTCCATTTCTGACTCTTCACTTGATAAATCTGCCGAGGGAGGCTTTGCAGCTAGAGGAGGGGGAGGTGGTGGTGGCACGGGTACTGAAGGTGGTAGCGGTGGAGAAGGAAGAGCCATATGAAACGGAGCTGGTATATTCATTTTGTTCATCAAGTGCAAAACCTACAGTTGATTATTCTAAGTCTTAATTGATATGGCCGCAAAAATATGTCTAGTGGACTAGACAAAACGAAGTACAAATTCAAATTAAGGGAGCCAAAGTATATAGTCGCATTTACTTAGCATGAGATTAGAGAGAACCTGTGTATAGAATCGAGGAACGGCGATAAGAGCATTTACAATGTTGGTCAGAATATTTCCATCTGGTGGCGGGTAAGCATACCTGTAATGAAAGATTTACTTATGTAAAAAGCAGATTGGACATTCATAACAAAGCAACCTATTAGACATTCAAAACAGAGATATAGCATGCCATTCATACCACAATATGAGATAACACGTCAAGGGAGGCCAAAGGTAACTGGGTTGTTGTCTTATGTAACAAGAAGCTGAAACTTTAAGCCACTGTAGAGCCTCATTCATTTCATCAAACCATATCTTCTAAGCCTTGTATTAACATAGCTATAGTTTGGTTGAAATAGAGAGACTCCTTTCCGGCCACTAGGGGCCATAGACAATAGGATCATAAAGGGAACTCTTGTAATATGAATTCAGAACAAACTTGAAAATATAGTAACAAGTATTGATGATGCTTTATAATCTCTGGAAGAATAAGAAAGAGAAGAAAAGAAAATACATCTGACAATCACATGAAGAACAGACAAAAGATATGTATGTAATACTCATAAATAAGATACCCTCATAAAACATGTCTAACGAATTTAAAGAAATTGAAAAGGTACAACATACTCAAGCTGAGGAGGAAAGGGATAGTCTACACCAAGCCTAGGGGCAATGGGCTCTGATCTTGAGACTTCAGTTTCTTGAATATCTCTCTTGATGGTAGGATTGTTGACCAAAGATGATTTGGAAGTGGCAGTTATAGAAAGAGAATCCTTGTTAGCAGCCTGCAATGGCTTATCATTATTGCCGGTCGCCCTCTCCACTTTTAAGACCTTACCAAGAAACCTCAGCCTAGCCAACAAAGAAAACACAGCCACCATATTAGAATATGACATTTTTGCTTGAATCAAGAAAGTAAAAAGAGATATGACATTACCCATTCAACTGACGCTGTGCTTGGTAAGCCAAACCTTCATTTTGGAAATCTACAAATGCGCAGTTCCTCAACCTACAGTCATATACACAGATCAAAGTGTGGGGGGGCGCCAAAACAAAACAGACAGAGGCAAACAATTGAAAAGGAAGAGAAGAGAGCATTGACCGGCCAGTAGCAGAGCAAGAGCGCACAGAAGAAGCACCATAGTGGGACAATAGCCGAAACAGGGTCTCCTCAGGAATGGCTTCCGGAAGGTGACGAATCAATAGACTCACCCTATTGCTACCAATATTTGATGATTCTTGAAAACCCAACTGTTGTTGTTGCTGCTGCTGCTGCTGCATCTCAACTCTTAAATGGATTTGTGGGTTTAATTGAACACAAAGGTTATCGACTGTAGCAGCCAAAATATCTTGGTTCGCCCAGCCGAGTACCTGTCTGAGAGTCTCGAGTCTCTAGAGACTAGACTCACTGTATCACTCTTTCTTTTCTTCTTTTTTTGGTCGAAAATATCACTCTTTCTTTTGGGTGAGAATTCTGGGAAAAAGTATTTCTTATCGGAAATATTACACCTTTAAACCCAATGTGTAGCATAATCAAGGAATAAAATATTCATAATATCCCCAAATTTCCACGAAATTTCCGTATTTTAATTCACCGATATTTTCGATACCATCGATATTTTAGATATCCATAACCAAAATATCGATAATATTCGACGACATGATCAAATATCGATAATATCCCGATATTTCCATCGAAATTTCCGTATTTTGACTATCGATATTTCCGATATCATCGATATTTTATTCCTTGAGCATAATCACTGTTCTCAATACTTAATATATGTTGATATGCATAATCATAATTAATGACACGTGTCACAACGTTGAGAATGGTGATGAGGAACACATTGCATTAAACTGATGAGCAAAAATTAGAAATTCAGATTTTCTCTCTTCAATGATGTTTTCCATACCTGCTGTCATTAACATCCCTTCTCAAACTTTTCTTTTCTTCGTGACTATTACTACTTTAGTTACAGATTTTTTCCATCTAAAGTCCGAAAACAGCCTAAGCCTAAGAGAGCAGTGCCTTGCTGATCAATAATTGGGGAAAAGGGTAGACTTTTACATTTTTTTATTATTAAAATTTTCCAAAGGGTAGTTACTTCTTAAACGAGTTCTTAAGTTTCTGAATTGGTGTGAGAAAGAGTGAAGAAAAGATGATTGTGTGATTGAGCTTGCAAATGAGGCGAGAAAGGTCTACTTGGAAATAGGCCCTTCAACTGCATCCACTTGCAGAAGCCATTGTCATGCTTTTATTCAACATACTTTTTTATTCCAAGTGGAAGCAGTGGTAAATGGAACCAGCAGAAGAAGGCTTCCATTTGAGGACAACAGAAATGTTTGGATCAGGCTGATAACAAGGCAACAAAGACTAGAATAACCAAGAAATGCATAGGAGAAATTGTACCGACGAGTGCCTTAGGATATAAGTTTCATTTTGCTCTAATTTCCACTCAAGCATATCGACGAAAGAAAAAATGAATGTCATCTTTCCTTGTACATTTTTCTTTGTGCAGTGTAAAGGCACTAACTCATTCACTCTCTCAGACACCAGCTATCTTCCGAATTCTTGCAATCAAGAGTATTCTGAATGTCCATTTCAACTGCAAACCCATAATTATGCAATCTCAAATGCTAGATCATATCATCTAGCACATGCCTTGCTACACCAAGGAAATTTGTCTTTCACTCCCTACCGGACCAGCCAGAGGTTAATAGAAGAAACTGAATTTGCCTATTCTAAATCCCTCCACTGGATTTGCAAGATTTGATACCGGGTCATGACCTGTAATAACCTCAAAATTGGGATTTTGTTGTTATTAGTATTCCGAAAAATCATACAAGGTTAATTAAATGTGCGGGCAATTTATGAAGTTGGTTTGATGTGGAAATGATTGTATTAAGTGTGTTTAATCTCAATTTGGACTAAAATGCCCTTGCGTTTAATTAAATGCTTTTTCAATGGACGTTCAAGAAATTAAAGTAAGAAAATTCTAATTTTTGGATGGAAAAATAGAGCTCGATCTTACGAACGTGTGGGCGTGAATCGGAGTTAAGACGAGGGAGAATTTCTTGTTTGAAGTTTCGGGGTCAAATAGTAAATATTTTTGTCCATAAATTGGAGAGGGGCATTGTGCAAAAACCCGAGTTTTCATTTTGGTCAGGAAGTTAGAGAGCTCGCTGGAGGGGCGATTTCCGAATGCTACGGCGGCGGCGAACGGAGGCGTTGTTCAACACCGTCCAACCAGATCGATAGAGGAGCATCCCGTGAACATAACCCGATTGGAATCATGGTGATCGGAGTAGCAGTGAAGGCGTGGCGACGCCGTGAAGTTTGTTCATGCAGAGTAAAACCCAAAACTTTGGACGGTGATTTGACCACTTTAGAGGTCGATTCAAGTAAAATTCCAAGCATTAAAGTTGTTTATCTCGTCGAGTTCTTTAAGGAAATTTGACGATTTTTTGGTTGCCAGAATAGTACCCAAACCACCACACGCGGTGGCAGTGGTACTGAGTCTGAGTTTAAAATACAGTTTGTAGTCCTCGAGGTGGTGAGCTCGGTGGTGTGCTCCGTTTTGCTAGATTTCGTCGTTTGACCGTTAGATCAGAGATAATCGGACCATTAGATCGTGTCTAATTTTATATATGTGGTAGCTGGTATTGTTTTGAGTCCGTAGGTATAAACAAATTGGCGATTGGACCTCCCGATCTTAAGTTAGTGTGTTTTGAAGCTAAGGCGAGCGATCGACGTTCGATCGATCGTGCGTGATTGTACGATCAAGAATGATCCGACCGTTGCATCGGGCCCAAATTAATGCAGGTGATGTCGGGACTATTTAGAGTCCATTGGTACGATCGGATTTGAAATATGAGGTTATAGGCCCAAGGTGAATTTTTGAAGTGTCGATTGGACGGTTGGGACCCATGGGACCCAAATAGTAACTTTTTGGACAACGGGTGTCATTTGTCTTGTTTTGACGTCGACAGTGTGTACGTCATAGTTTTGAAGTTGTTTGGACGATAATTTATTGCTTTGGACCCCTGTTGGTCCGAAGGGCATTTTCGTCATTTGAGAGCGAAATCTTGGATTTTGGATTCTAAGTTAAATTGCAAACTTTTCTTAGGTTTTGCAGAGCCAGAGTGCTTATTGGGGATTCGTTGAGTTGACAAAGTACTTGCAGCTTGGACGAGAGGTGAGTTAAATCATCCGGATTGTGAGTAAAATCACATATTATTATAATGTGGTTTTGATAATGTTAATGGATATAATTAACATGCTGTGGTGGTTTTTGAGAAACTATTTTGTGTGAGTTTAAAATCAATCAAATGTGTTTTGATTTTAAATGAGTTGCAGGTTTTTGTAAAATGGATGGTATTCTTGGGTGAATGACCATGATATGTTGTGATTGTATTGTTGTGTTCATAAGTGAATGGCCACGTAAATATATATAACTAAATATATATTGATATGATGGACGTATTTGAGATAGAAAACAATATTTTATGTGGATAGTGCATTTTATTGTTTTCAGTGTGTATGATGTTGTGATTGGAATGATAGATGTGAGAATACACTGATTCCTTCAATTGGAAGAGAACCATCATGATGGTTTGACTGTGGCAAGTAATTAGGGAATTGTAGCCTTGGGTGTGAGGCCCTAAACTATTTAGAGATCTAAGTGTCGCAATTACAGTAGTCGTATATGTCACACATAGTTGCAGCCGTTGGGTAGTTTATGATTACGCACTGGGCCATGGGGGCCGCAACAGTGTTTGTGTGTTGGGAGAGTCTAGCATATTCTCACTTCTGTTGTCTAAGAGTGATATTTATGAGTTGTGTTTCTAACGGATTTGAAACAGGTTTTGGGTCAGTTGAGGACCGAACAGTTCTTATAAAATAAAAGAATTGTGATTTGATGTGAAAACTGCGTTTAAGATAATAAAAAGTTTTGGTGAGGTCACATGCGGTGACTTGACAGTTCTTGAAAATAAAAGAATTGTGATTGGAGTGAGTTGATTGATTATGAGTACCTTGATTATACAAGGATTGTGTGATGCTAATGAAATTGCATGTGATTGTATATTATGTGTAAAATGACATATTTATATTGCTGGTTGTGGTTTACTCATACAAGCTTTAGAAAGCTTACCTGGTTTGTTGGTGATGAACCCGGTACACTATTCAACGGTGTAGGGACTAATCCTACAGGTAATAGGAACGCATGATTTCATCAAGAGCAGAAAGCAAGATGTGTACTTGAAGTGTACAAAGTGTGTTTTGAGAGTATTGTTGAAATTATACTTCCGTTGTGTGTGTTAAACTCTGAGGAACAGATATGTAATAGGTTAAAGTTTCAATTTATTATGTAACTATTGGAATGTAATATTTGACTTAGAAGATTGAGTCAGTATTGACATTGTGGTTCAAAACAGTAGTGTTGTATTTAGAAAAAAAAAATTCCGGGTACAATTGTTGAAGATTCCAAGTTTCACGTCCCGGATTGGTTTGTTTGTAATAATTTAGCAGGTTATTTATGGTGGAAAATTCGGGCATGACATGACCTCTCAAATCCAAATTGAAAATGCCATTTGAAGTACCCAAACCGAGGTAATTTGGACATGGGATTTCTAAATCCCAGATAACTGAAATTCAACAGTGAAATCCCTCATCCAAAGTTCCAAACACAGCCTAAGGAATTTGTACAGAAACCTAGTGCTTCATTCCTGCTGCATGTGCTACATCATATCATCTAAAATCAAGATGCCAGTTACTCCCTCAAACTAATTTGTCCACACTCCATGGAGTCATTTGAACCACCATGTGTTCAATGAACATTAATTACACAGCTACTGCTGACCTCAGAAGCTTGTTCACTGGATCTTGGCCTTGTTTTCTCAAACTTGAGATTATCTAGCAATCATCAGCATGACATTCATAATATCTGGCAACCGTCATAGTTGCCCATCCTCACCACCAGTTAGACCAGACTATGCCCTGCAAGTTTGAAGGCATTCCTCTCATCCAGCAAGCTTCTCATTCTCTCGGCATCAGTGTACCTTCCAACGCCAGCAAAGATGTTGGACATAAGCACGTAGTCCCCTCCATATCCTCTCTCTCCATCTCAAGTATCTTCTTTGTCACTCTCTCACCCATCTCCACATTACCATGAAAGGTACAAGCACCCAACAGCGTCCTCCAGATCACAACATTAACGATATTGGAAGGAATCTCCAAAGCCATATTTTTTGCTTCTTCTAATCTCCCTGCCCTCCCTAGCATATCTATTAAGCATCCATAGTGTTTGATATCCACTGCAATTTCATACTCGTCGACCATCTTCCCAAAGAAGTTCAGCCCCTCATCAATTAACCCTCCATGACTACAAGCATTGAAAATACTCAAGAATGTCACTCGATTTGGTTTGAGACCAACTTTCTCCATACTATTAAAATACTCAACGGCTTCTTTCCCCATTCCATGCATTGCAAACCCAGAGATTATGGATGTCCATGACACCAAATTCTTCCTCTCAACAGATATCTCCTCAAGCAATCTCGATGCACTCTTTATGCAGCCACATTTTGCATAAGAATCCAAAAGGGAATTGGTGACACGTATGTCAGATGCATTAAATCCTCTCTTCTCACCGTAAGCATTAAGTGATTGGCAAATTTTAAGAGCCCCAAGAACCGAAACGGCTGGAAATATGGCCAGAAGTGTAACCTCAGTAGGTTCAACACCATCTTCAACAACCATTCTTTGAAACAAAGCAACCGCTTCACGGGGGCTGATTTTTACGTGAGTACACATCAATAATGGCAGTACAGGACACACAACAGTAGGGGCTGGCATCTGATCAAAGAGAGACCGAGCCAATTTAAGCTCACCCCATTTCGCCAAACCAGTTATCATTACATTCCAAGTAACAGAATTCCTCTCAGGCATTTCGTAGAACACGTGGAGAGCAAGGAGCAAAGAGCCACAAGCTAGCATACATATTAAGCAAGGCAGTTTGAAAATAGACATGAAATGGAAACCGAGTTTGTGAGTGAGGGCATGGATTTGGGCACCTGGGTTGGTAGAGTTTAAGGCAATGGAGGCGTGGAGAAGGAAGGAGTAGGTGAAGAAGGAAAGGGAAAAATGTTGGAGGTGTTTATAGAAAGTGAAAGCTTCACGAGGGAAGGGGCCAAAGGAATAGCAACCAACGAAGCAAAGTGTTGAAGAGGAGAAGATAGGCAGTGGAAATGGAGTGATGGAGGAGAAAGCCAGAGGTGAGAATGTGAGAGTGGATTTGTTGGGTGGCTGAGCGACTTGTTGGGTTTTTGAGCAAGATAGAGGCCAAGTGCCTTGGGTGCTTGATCTGGGTTGGTGCTGAAGACAATGAAGAAGATGAAGAAAAGCAAAGGGCTTGAGTTGGAAATTGAGTTACACAGTAGAGAAGGAGATGTCCCTTGAAACTCAGCCTCGCCATGGATTGTTTTATTTGGCTTGCTCACCATGTTCAAATGAAGGAAAAACTCTCTCTGAGTTAGAGTCGAGGTTTGGTTGTTGTTGAGGTCAAGCGCCTCGCGCTCTTCCAACCGAGCTAGGCGGGCAACTTGTCAAAGACAAATTCTTCATAAGAAAGATTGTTATTAGCGTATCTTGTTTTTTCTGTTCTTTTGGTCTAATTGTTATTGGCATATCCGTTGAAGGAAATTGCATGTAAATATGGATTGACAGTAATAGTCCAATTACGCAATTTAACTAAATAACGGTAATAACAACTCAATTTTATGCGAAGAAAAAGAAGAAATGGAATTACAAATGACTCGTTTAGTCCAAACTCGAAAATATTAGGTTGTATTAGTAATTTAAGTTACAAATTAGTGTTTTCAGAGTCTTTTCTTAAAACTAACCTATTCATTGTCACAATCCAAATCGTTCTTCTAAATTATCCCATCCAAATGGACCTTAACTTATGACTAGGGAGATACTGGATCTGCAGACTGAAGGAGGCAGAATAATCTTCAGGATAGTCCAAGTCAATCATCTCTGGAATATTCCTAACCCGTCAAATGGAACCTTAACTTTGAACAGTCCTCATATCAGGAAGAAAAGATCCTACCCCGTCTGCCAAGTTCAGCAACAAAACAAATTCCTTGATGAACTGTTGATATGCTGGTTCAGGGGACCTGTTGATCATGTATGCAATAAGAAGGCAATTGCAAGGGGATATTTTAGTTCCGTCAGTCCTCAGTTTCTGATTCCAGAACAGGGAGGATGCTCAGGGCTGAAGAACTAAGATGCATTCCCCGAACAATCCCCCCATATTCAACCTTAATCCTGTGGCACAGAAGCAATATCGAATCCCACAGTGCCGTCATTCCCTGAATTAAAGATGAAACCTCCTTGTCAATTTAACCAATACAACAGCATATCCCATTTCCAGGGATTTTGTATATTGTTGGCACAATCAATATTTTACGATGTATAGATGTGAGTAAAAAACAATACTGCAGGCACAATAAAGATTGGACAACCAGCAATCTAGAGAAAAGTAATTTGGCATAATTGTGGCAAGTGGGAAGTACTTACCTGAAGAGAAAACTGTGATTTCTTATCCCAATACAAGGCAAAAACAGGGGGGCATTGCCTTCCAACAGCAAGTACAGACGCTCCAGGGTGGAGGGCAGAAGGGACACCAGATACGACAGCTATGTACTTCTCAGGAAACCTTTCTTTTGGAGGTAGGACTCCCAAGAATAGGGGATTTTTGCTAGAACGAGCTTCAGCATAGGATGTAGGATCCACATGCAACATCCACTTTGGATGCTCAAGGAAAGCACAGAACAAATACAAGAGCAAGTGGGAATCAGTTGGGAGCTCAAGAGTCCACTTATTGTGCTTTTTATCATATACTTCTCCACTTCCAAGATATTCATAATTCTTCAAACAGGTTCCTTCAGCAAGCTCTGTTAAACTCCCCAGGGAGAAACGAAGTTTAGATTACAGAGGCAAAGGTATATATATATATATATATTTCCCATTAACATAACCTAAGTATTCTCATGAATAATCTGGTAAAAATAAGCCCTTGAAATTTGGTGGATAGTTCTGATCGGCCTGACATGGGACTTAGTATTTTTATTTTTACTGCAAGCTACTGTTCATATTACTGTAATTTGAGTATGTAATATGTATAGTTCATTTAATAAAAATTTTGGTATTTTATTATGGGACCATTTAATAAAAATTGTCGTTTGATTATGTTTTATTAAATATAACCATTAGATTAGGGGTTTAGATTACTGTATTAAGGTCAAGTCATTGGCAGATACCTATATAAGCTCACCAAATCAAGATTGATTTTGGTTTGCAGCCACTTGAGCTCTCTCAAACGCTATAAAGTGTGGTCTTCTATATCTAGGAGTGATCAAGAAATCTACTGGGATGAGTTAATTAAGGTTAATCAATCTTTCTTAAATAGTCAAATCCTAATTTCAAAAGCTCCATTATTCATAACTCTAAGACTACATACCCACAATCAGAGAACTATTCCCCTAGATATCCTACATGAGATGCCTGCATAATAAGGTGATGCATAGTGAAAAATCAAGATTTTAAGCACCTCGAATCCTTTGTACTGTATATTCTGCTCGAATGCTGCTTTGCGGTAGAAGACCTTTAACTAACTCTCCCTTCATCAATGCATGAAGCCTCTGGTGTTCAGTGATTGCATCCACACACTCCTGCATAATAGGGACCCATGGATTCTGCTGTGCGGTTTGTTGCAGATTGGCTTGAGGTAGCTTGGCTGCATATGATGAGAAGCATTGCATTAAAACATCAGCACATATCTTTTGCTAAAACAATCCAAGAAGAGTTTTAAATGAAATATGTTCACAAGTGAATAGCACTTACAGGACGAAGCATCAATAGCCTGCACGAGAGTAGCTCGTAATTGATGCATAAGTCCATCTTCATCAAGAGTTAACGTTGGCTGCCATTCCTTAGTCCTATCATTTGAAGACACTGTAGCAGTTCTAGCAGTTGGTAAATCACTTCCAACTTGACTAATTGAAATTGACATCCCAAGTTTGGCAGCTGCTTGGATTACCTATAAATTTAAGAATTTTATACTGATTTAGTATTGATGGAATGCACAATTTACAGAAACATGCACTAGTACACATATGATGCCATCAGATTTTTGCTCTGCAGTTGAAACATAACACTCTTTTACCAACCACAAAGCAGCCATAGCTCATGTTAAACATATGAAGACAAAGAAGATGACTTAGGAGGTGGAAGTGGTGAAGACAAACCTGAATATGACTGGTTTCAATCTTGTCAAGTAGAGGATTAAGCAAAACCGAAGAAAACCATTGCCTGAGGCTGTCACGCCACTGCTCAATTTGAGGATAGATGCCCAAACGCTCAAATGCATGAATAGATTCTTCCATGGACATAGGTGGAGGATGCTCGCCCTCTCCTTTCTTTGGGGGAGTTGTGAACTTCTGAGAACCTGGAGACATCCTCACAGGCCTCAATGGTGTACTCCTAGTAGTTCCAGATGTATTAGCTGAACTTGGACTGGCTGCACCAAAGCCTCTAATGGTGGGTGGTGGGGTTGCCAGTTTTCCCGCTGATTCTGTAATTTTTTCATCCACCTCTGCCAAGAACCTTTCAAACTTTTCTTCTGACATTATCTCTCTTGTAGAGGCTCGCTTGCTTGACCAAGGGGTGGAGACCACTGAATCTACTCCAGGTGAATTCTGAACAGAAGACAGTGGTGAAACACCTCCTGACACAAGATACAAAGAAGATGTAGAACCGGGTGATTTAGAAGGGCTACTCATAGATCCCATCTTAGTTCCTCCACTGGTGTTTGACTTATTCGTGCTGATTCGAGACAAATGATGTGAACTGGTGATTGGCTGATGAAGTGGAACAAGTACATCTGAAGGGGAAGACATGTGGGGTTTAGACTTGGGAGGTTTCTTTGAAGATTCAGATACGACTTGCTCAACCTTTGGCTTAATTCCCAAAAGTCCTAGTTGACGATTTGTAAGGCGTGGTTTGTCACTATTTCCTTTTGAAGGTGCGGCATTTCTCAGTGAGATGGCTCTAAATAGTGCAAATAGAGTTCCCAAAAATACTAAGCCCACGAAGGTCTGTATCACTTTGGAAAACAAATCTGAAGGACAAAACAAGATGTTCAAAACAAACTATATCAATCAAAGCATCAAGTTCAAGCCAATCAAAGTTTTCTGGATTGAATTTAACAACTTACAGGCTGCCTCTTGGGAAAGATTTTTTAGCTTCAAATTGTCAATAAGCCCATTTTCCCTTCAACAATGCAAGGCAGTTTATTGCGTTAGCCACATGTAATAATATATGGCCACATCCAATTTCCATAACCAAAGATCTAAAAACACATTCTTCTAATTCAAAATCGTTCTTTAATAAATAACAAAAACTTAATATGAATAATTAAAGCCTTGAACTTCTTGATGGTCAATAAATAAGCTCAAACAAGCTATGCAAATTTAGTTTGTTCATTCGGGTCTTAAAAAGACCCAAAAAAAACCCAAACGAAAAATAAGCTCCAAATTATAAAATTGAAGTCTTTTTTTTTCCTTCTTCCTTTTATACACTTTCTTAGCCAGTATTAAAGGGTTTTTGTCTCCCAGCAACCAAACACTGATAAATTCAACTCAAGCTTCTATCCCCATTCTTTCTTCCTTCCTTTTCTCAAGAATCAAACAGAGCGAAATTCCCATATTAACACAAAAGAAAGAACCCAATAAATAAAATATTCGCTTAAACCCTCTTAAAACCCTAGCTTTTTCAAATTGAGCAATTGGGTACCTGGAAAACATGGCAATGAAGGCGACGGCGGAGGCGGACAAGAGAAAGAAGATGCAAAGGAGTGCATGCTTCGAAGGTCGGAGGCTATTGGCGGTGAGGGCCGCGGACAAGGATGGGTTCTGGTACACTGAGAACTTGGCGGGCTTCGGTGGAGGCGAGGCTTTGTCTCTTGATTCCATGGCTGGAGCAATGCTGCTTGTAGTTGCTTCGGTCCTGGTCCAGGTCCAGGTGCTGAGGGAAACTTCGAATATGTTAGTTCCCACAGAGCGGAATTAACAAGAGAGACTGTTTGAATCTCTCTATTGGTTTTGGCATTGTTGAGTTTCGTGGGTTTTGGGCGGTATATAGTCAGTCACTGGCCTCTCCCGGTTTTGCTGGGGTTTGAAAAAGAGAAAGGGTTTATAAAAATAAATAAAAGAAAAATTCTTTTTCGGCCAACAGTTAGAACTTAGAACGTTCTTTGGGAGTCCTACTTTCCTACTAGGTTTGGGGTAAAGTTTTAGGGAAGTTATAATCAAGGTCTTAAATATCGGAAATATCGGTGGTCAAAACACTAAATATCGATGGAAATATCGGGAAAATATCGATATCGATAAAAATTGGATAAAAACCATGGAATTGTGATAAATACATGGAAATTTTTAATGAAACTTTATAAAAAGTTTATTTAGTCAATCATCTATTATTTTGACACAAAAGATTGGAATGAAATGCATTGCATAGTGGGTTTGAGTGATTTAAGTTGATTATATTGCGGAAATGACAAACTCATGACTTAGAAAATCTAGAGTAATTAATGAAAGAAAATTAAACACCCTCTAGTAACTTATTTATCATTTTTACTACAATATGTTACACTTTATAAATCGTATTGGTAAGATACATGTGAACCTTATTTCAAGTTATTCACCTGGACATTGTACACGTTCTTATATTTATTATTTATAAAAATTAAAAAATAATTAAAGATGTAAACTAACTTGATTTGTCATGAAAATTAGGCACTTTATCATAGGGGTGGGCATCTCCATATCTTCTCTCCTAAAAAGAAATTTTACTTTATCTTCTGGGAATTTCAGGGCTTTTAAGTCCTTTATACAGCAGGGATAAATTTGTCTACATATTTTGTTTTGAAGTATGGAGTGTTGATATTTCTTTCAATCCATCTATTTTTTTCTTTTTGTTACAAATGATCATTGTAACGAAGCAAGCACTCATCATCACCTAATTCGCGTCAATAAAATAACTCTGAATGGATTGTATGCATAGTGACTTTATGTGTGTGTTTGGTAGTTTGATTAGGATGTGTTTGTTTGATAATAGTTATACTAAAAGGTCAAAAGCAGCACGTGGATTAAAGAATCTGGGTATTATTAGTACTTCACATCAGATATTCATCACAGGTGGCTTTGTATTAGTTGCCTTTGTTGACCAAAAAAAATAATAATAATATACTTCATCTCTCCCATCGTGCTCAAAGCCCCAAACACCCATCTCTCTGATCTTATTCCTTTAACCCCCAAATACCTCATCGTTCTCAAACATCCATCTCTCTGATCTCATCCCTCTAACCCCCAAACACCCCATTGTTCTCAAACACCCATCTCCATCTCTTTGTTCTCATCCCTCTAACCCCCAAACACCCCATCATTCTTAAACACCCATTTCTCTGTTCTCATCCCTCTAACCCCCAAACCATAATCGTTGACTTCCACAGTCGCAAATCCAGCACAGTCACACAAATCCAGTTGCACAATCCAGCAGTCGCCACCATATCGTTCTCATCTCTCTCGTTCTCAACTTCAGTCACCACCATCGTCTCTGCACAGGTACCTTAATTTTGGATCACACAATAGAAGAGAATTTTCAGTACGCCATGTTTTGCTTGCTGGTTTGATGTGCTTTGGGGACAAGTTGAACGAAGAGCAGATCAAAGAAATCGAGGGCGTTCATCGCTGATTTTGGGTTTTTCAATGTTTCGGAACGATTTTGTACCCCTCCAATAATATCGCTGACCCATTTTCAGCGAAATTTCGCCGAAAATTTCGATTTTTAAGTCCTTGGTTATAATGATACGCTTTTGTCTAATATTTTTTCCAACTTTAAATTCGAGGAATATTTACGAGACGATTGGAGATAGTTGGAATTAAAATTGTGAAAAAAATACAAGTATGGTGATAAGAAAAAAGAATGCATAAAAGCGCACCATAAACACATGAAGCAAAAAGTGTAGCTTACCAAAGGGTGATTGGCAAAGTCCACCAGAGGCTTCCCTCTTGGAAAAGGCAATGACTCAGCCTCTATCTCTCTAAGGGCATGTCCAGCGCTCAAGAATCAGCCTGGACAAGCTGTAGGACCCACCTCCACGGGCAAGTCTCACCCGGCATGTTGCCCAAAGGCTGCTGACATCATGCGTGATAGAAACCAACGGGAAGAAGCCACATGGCGCTTCCTGGAGCCTCCGATTCTAGATTTCTCATATATCCAACGGGTGCGATTTTTTTGCCTAAAAAAATACCAAAAAATTCTGAAATTTTTCTATAAATACCTACTAATATTCCACAACAAATCTTCATACAAATTATTCTCCTTCAAATATTTTTCTCATTCACTAAATTCTATTTGTGTTAAAAAAATAAATGGCCTTTTCCATTAAAGCCGGAGGCACGTGGACAACCGTTGAAAATATTTTGTTGTGTGAGTGTTGGGTCAAAGTTGGGCATTGCCCGATCACGGGCATTGAGATGAAATTCTCTCATATGTGAAAAAAAAAATTCATGGATAATTTTGTGAAAGATCGGGTTTGACTTGGAAGGAAATGGCATTGGCTAGTAGGTGGAAAATTTTGAATAAAGAGTTAGGGAAATGGAGAGATGCGTTGGCAAAAGTGAGGGAGAACGTTCGAAGCGGTCAAAATCTCAGCGACGAGGTAACAAATTTGTAATTGCCGTTTTATTAAATTTAATGTAATATTTTTTGATATTTTCTTGCATTTCCAATTTAATTTTTTTAATAGATTATTCAAGCACAAATGTGGTTCGGTGCAATTGGGAAAGGCAAAAAAAGTTTCAACAATCACCAATGTTGGGATGTTGTGAAGAATTGTTTGAAATTCAAAATTATTTCCACGGGTCCGACGGTTGTGTTGAATGAGACGCCGCTACACGATTCATCGGCATTGGATTCGCCATTGGACTCCCCAATGGATCAAGACTCACCAATCCAAAGGGAGCCAAGGCCTATTGGGAGAAACGCGGCGAAGGCCAAGAGAGTGAGCACTTTGAACACTGATTGTTCAAAAAATTTGGAGCAAATTGCTATCAACGGCGCACTAAGAATTGTGAGATACTTGAAAAGAGATAAATTTTATAAATGCACAGAAAGAAGCATATGCAAAAGAAAGAGAGCTTGCATTGCAACAAGACATGAAGGACAAAGATATGAAAATCATGGCCATGGATACAAGCCATGTTTCTCTTTTATGGAATAAAGAAAGCGTTAAACAATATAGTCATTTATTTAAAACATTGCATACATCAAAACAAAGCTTATTTCATTACAAACCACACACAAAACAAAGTATAATTAAAAACAAACCAAAATTAAAAACAAACCATAATTCAAAACAAAGCATAATTTCAAACAAAGCATTAAACTTGACTTCATCCACCGTGATTGCCTTTCATCGCCCATAAGTGCTCGATCAAGTCAACTTTACGTCTCTCGTGAACATAAGAAGATTGCATTTCCGTTAATCATATGGTTGTTGTAACGACCATCCCTAATCAATGGTTCGTGCTCCAGTGGTTGTCCATTTGCTCTCATGGGTCGCTCATAAATTCTTGTCAATGCCGTATTCATGGGATCAGGTTCGAACATCTATGGTTCATCATAATCATATTCATCATCCACAATCATATTATAGAGGATGATGCAAGTCATCATAATGCTCCGAAGCACCTCTTCATCAAACATACGAGCAGCATCCCTAACAATTGCCCAACAAGCTTGCAAGATACCAAAACACCTTTCCACATCTTTCCTATAACCCTCTTGAAAGGCAGCAAAGCTTTTTTCCTTCTGCAATTGGGGATTCAGAACTGTTTTGACGAATGTCGTCCACCTCGGATAAATTTCTTCAGCTAGGTAGTACCCACCCAAGTATACGGTATTGTTGATTTGATACGTGATCTGGGGGACTGACCTCTCAACACATCATTGAATACTGGGGATTGACCAAGCACGTTGAGGTCGTTTTGAGATCCCACAACTCCGAAGAAGGCATGCCAAACCCAGGTATCGAATGATGCAACGGCCTCCAAAATGACACTTTTTTGGCTCTTCCTATTCCCATAATCTCCTTGCCAAGCACTTTTGCAATTCTTCCACTGCCAGTGTGTAACATCCCGTTCCTAAATTAATATTTAAATCTTAAATTATTCAAGTAAAAGACATTTTTGCCCCGAAAGTATGATAAATTTAAATAATTAAGTTGAGTTGACTAAATAAAAGGAAATAAATTGAAAGGTTTAAAAAAAAAAAAATTCAGCGCTACAGTAACCGAGCAGCTTTTTATTTCCTCTTCTTCTCTATTTTGCAAAACAGCATCCACCTGGTTTTTAGGATGCCACCACCACGTCCGGCCACCAAACTTGACGGGGCTGGCACCAAAATGACCGTGTCGCCGTCCTCTTTCTATCCCACCGCTGCCCAGCCGAAGCCGCCACCTTTAGCCGCTGGAAACTACGAAAAACTAGCCGTATTTTGTCAAAATTTTGCGGCGATCGTACTGGCTGCTTCGACGACCATTTCAGGCAAATGAGGTATGAAAACGTAACTACTTTTCAAGCTCTAGCTGATGGTTGGATAGGTTTTGATCAATTCCTAGCGTAGATGGTTCGATCTATAACTCAAAGATTGGCCGATTTTGAGGTTGAGTTTTGGGCCACTTCTGGTCCAAATTGGAAGTTATCGTAGTTGACTTTTGTGTTCGCGAGGTCGAGAACTAGTGGTAGGTGGAAGGATGGCTGTTGGTTTGGAGTTTGTCCAGACGCCGAAATTATCGCTTTAAACACCCGTCGAATCTGCCAGCGTTTGTTCTCACTCGTGGGACAACTTTTTTATTGCACATTTTCATTCCTAAATTATCCTTACGTCGTCACGAGCGCGTAGGTGTGCTCGGATTCCAATTTGGAGTGTTATCTTGGAAAGTACTGAAAAGATTATGATAACCTAGGAGAGTACATGGGTCGGGAGTGGTTGGATAACTGGGTTTGATTTGATAATAATTTAATTTATTGTATGATCATTTTGTTCATATTTAATTTATGCTGGATGGTATGGAATGGATATTCATGAATTTTGGTTCTGTTTTATATATTATTTGAACGGATTTAAGAATAATTGTTGAGTGTTAGGTTGGGTTTAATTTAACTGTTGAGTTTCAAATGCTTAAAGGTTATTTGTTATTTTCTTATTATTATTGTTGTTGTTATTTTTAGTATTTATTAATTTGATGGATTTGGATTTTAGATTTTGGTTATTTATTTCAAAAACAGAATTTTTGGAAATATGAAAAAGGAAATTTGTACAAAATAATATTTTATGAAGAGTTTTGGAAATATGGTTCTTCAACCCACCAAAGGAGTACCCCCAGTGGCATACGGATCAGATACTCGGTCATGATACGCTCCATGTGTTTAGGGGACGTCCGAACCGTGAGGAGCGATAACGTGTTTCGAGCTGACTTGGTGTCCCTTGATTATGCGAGGATTACGTTTCGGGCTAATCACCCAATTTTGCTAGGAAATGCGTTTCGGGCTAACTACGTGTCCCCCCGATTCTGCTAGGAAATGCGTTTCGGGCTGACTACGTGTTTCCCGATTCTGCTAGGAGGAATTGACGGTGAATCATGGAATTGACAGTAAATTATGGAATTGACGGAAATGCGTTTCGGACTGACTACGTGTCTCCCGATTCTGCTTGGAGGAATTGACGGTGAATCATGAAATTGACCGTAAATTATGGAATTGAAGGAAATGCGTTTCGGGTTGACTATGTGTCCCCCGATTCTGCTAGGTGGATGCGATGTATTCAAACCTGAAATTGACGGATAAATGATTTGGAGTACGCCTTGGTGGAGAATATATTGGGATTTGAGATGTTTTAAACGAGAATTTGATAGTGTTGTTGTTAATCCATGTATGTTGTTGCAGTTTTTAAGGAAGAGCTACGTGTGGCTTGATCCCTCACGGAGGGTACGTAGGTAGTCTAGGATAATCTAGGTGCAGCCACGGAAGATGAGTTTTTCAGGAATTTGTTAGAGTTGGTTTCGAATTTTTTTACTATTTTACTATGGTTCCATTTGAATTTCTGTGTGGGCCGAGGCCTGAGGGATATTTGAGTTGTGTTTAGTTATGCTGTTTTAAAGTTCGGAATGTTTGTAAGGCCAGAGGCCATCCAAATTAATTGCTGCTTTTTGGGTGTGTTATATTTTGTGTATGCTGGAAGTTTGGGAAGCTTAAACTGTGTTTTACATGTGTAAATATTTTTGGGAAACGAGCAAATTATAGGGGAAGCTTTGCCGACTTTTCGGTAAGAAGTCAAAGCCTTAAAAAGAGTTTTCTTTTTAGTTTTGGTTTAAAAGGCATTTTGGACAATTATGCCCAATACCCGACGGGTGTCGGACATGCACAGGGTTCGGCATGAATTCCAAAGTGGAATTTGGGTCAGGTCCTATCACAGTCATGCAGTCGATGCTTCCAATCATGCATGGGAAACCTCGAGCCTCGGCTTTTTGTAGAAGTCTTTTTTGGAGGTCCCTATGCGTAGGTTTGCGGATGTAATCCCTCGTTTAGAGATTTTCTATTGCATCACAAAATCTGACTAGGCTTTCTAGGATAGTTGATTTCCCCATCCTAGAAATCTCATCCACCTGGTCTGCAGCTGCCCCATACGCAAGCATCCGTAAAGCAGTAGTAAGTTTCTGCTCCGGAAGAAGACCCAAAACCCCAATAGCATCGTAGTAATGAACGAAGTATGTGTCGTAATTGCAAACATCATGCATGATTTTTTTTTTGAACAAATGGGGGTTGCATTCTATATATCTCTCTCGAAAATTAGAATTAGAATACAATGAATTTGGGATAAAATAATCTTCCAAGAGATTCTTACCCCGAGAGTGCCTACGTCTGTCCACATTCGGGACACGATCGGGTTGTGAACTAGGCTAATGTTGCCTTGATTGATGGAGCATACTCACCGCTAAAGCAACTTCATTCTCATCTTCTTCCAATTCACGATCTTCTTCATCACGTATGCAGCTCATTTCTTCAATTTCTCATTATTGCCTCTCTGAAACCCTCCTCAAGTTTGACATTGAGAGTAGTGAGTGTTTTCAAAAATATGAGAAATGAAAGGATAGAGAGGATATGGTATGAGAGATCTAAGTTGAGGTTGTGGTTTTATAGAGGAAAGATAGAGATGACACGTGGCGCAATTTTAGTGGGTGAAAGTCTTATATGAAATCTGAGATTTCAATTTTTTAATAAATATCGACATGTGGCAACCGAAATTTTATCCCAAAATCTTATCTAAAATTTGAGATCTGGATGTTATAATAAATATCGACATGTGGCAACGGAAAATCTTATCAGAAATTTGAGATGAGAATTTTATAATAAATAGTGACATGTGGCACCCAAAAATCTTATCCAAATTAATCGTTTAAGTATAAAAAATAGAAAATAAATTAAAGTGAATAGTGATTGCCCTTACCCTTGCCCATAGGGGTGGAAACACAATTGCAAGGGCTGCCCCACTATTCACATGAATAATGGAGATGCTCATAGGAGTGGAGATGCTCTAAAGCTAGGTAACTCAACGAGTCAGCTCTATGCAATTGGTCAAGATAACTTCTTCAGTCTGTAAAGTTTGGATTGCCTGAACAAAGATTCCTCTTTGGCTATGAGGAAAATAGGAAAATCTATTTGGTTACTTGGGAGATGGTATGAGGCAATGAAAATCAAGCTTTCTTGGCTAATTTGGTGTGGAGATATATCTAATCCGTTTCGATGGAAAGATTTGGATTTGACAGCAAAGCCAAATTTGCTAAAAAAAACAAGAACTATATTAGATTGAATGTCTTTGAAATAATTAGATGTAATACATTTGAAATGACTACATATAAGGAATCATCCAAAAATCCATTTGTTTTCTTCCTTTTTTTTATTGTCCAAATATTGACATGCATGGATTGTAAATACTCTATGCAAACAATTTTACATTATAAAATCATCTAAATTGTAAATCTATAGATTCGGAGCCACTTCATCCCAATGGAAGTTGTCTTATTGTGGCTCGGTTTTCCTTCTCCTTTGTAATACCGTCACGTGTAGTAACCAATTTACATATCACTAGCCACTTGGCGAATGCTCATACTAGGCCCGGCCCCATATGGTGTGCGGGCTAGCCGACAGCACAGGGCCCCCCAAAAAATGGGGCCTTCTGCACACCTAGGGCCCGTTTAGGTCATTGGAAATGAGGCTTGGTGATGGGAAATCAATTGTTTTCCCATGTTTGGTAAGTCCAGACATGAGAAATGGTTGCCTGATACATGCGAAAGTAGGGGGAAAGTGAAGCCCTCCTCCCCCCTTGGGTTTCGTTTTCCCTCATCATGGGAAAGTTTGGGAAAATGAGCCAACATTAAATGCACATTTTTCATGACCATTTTATCCCCATTAACAATTTAGAATTACAATATAGCATTAAATGCATTCTTATTTTATTTTATTTTATTTCATATGAGTATAATTGAAAAATTAAACAAACTTTGTTTTACATTCCTACATAAACCAAATCTGGGAAATGAAATAAAGTGGTATTTCCTAGTTACTTTCCCAACATTACCAAACATGGGAAAGGAACCTTCCATTTCCCATCCCTTGAGAAATGACATGGGAAATGATTTCCCATCAAATCTTTTCCGTGAATCAAACGGGACCCTACAGTCCACCAAGTGTACTAGTAAAAAATGTCTTTTATGTGTTGAAACTAATGATTTTTTGGGCTTTATTTTGAACTTTTTTGGGCAGTTTTCTTTGTCTTTCATATAATAGGTTTTTTTTACTTAAACTAACATACTTACCACCAAAGTTTGAAATTTTTTCTTATATTTTGTTCAAAATGAGGTAAGTGTTAAACAAAAAAGCCACATTTTTAATTTTTGCCTAGGGCCTCCAAAATCAATGGACCGGCCTTGGCTCACACATGTGCCAATTAGTTTCATTTTTTCCTTTTTTTTTCCTTTTAGAATTAAAAAAGATAATGGATAGTTGTGTTTCATAAAAATAGGATATATTATGTGATGTTATTTTTAATTTTTTAAAATATAAAAAATTGTAAATTTATCATATTATCCTCATTTAATTAATAATTTCAATTCTTAATGTTTGCATTAACCAAGGTCATTTTATGGTATTTTGAATGTTTCACCATTCTCTGTGTTTTGCTCTATATATATAGATGAATATAAATATAGATAGATAAATAAATAATACATTTATAAATTATAATTACTAATAATATACCTAAAAATATAAACACGTATCGATATTTTTCACTCATACTATAATTCGTGAATTAACACCACCAAAAATTTTATCTACTAGCCGAACTCTATATTCATTCATATTAAAATTCCCTAAAGATAACGTAGTGCTAGTTTGGCATTGCTTATTTGGGATAATAAGTGATTTTAAAAAAATTTGGGAAGCCCAACCCGTTTGGTAATCTATGAGAAAATCACTTATTATTAAAAATTCTTTGTGAGAGAAAGCTATAAGGAAAGCGGTAATGAGGTGCTTTCATTTTCTCGATTATTCAGAATCGGCCAAGAAGACTGAGTTTAATGATTTTGCGGGAATTATTTTCTGATTATGAGGGAATTAGTACCAACAACATTTTTAACAAAAAGTTTACCAAACGTCAAACCGCTTTCTCTCACAAATGATTTCTCTCATAAAGAATATAATAAATGATTATTTTCACAAGAATGCCAAACCTACCGTAGCCAGCATGGCATGATGAAAATAGATAAACATTGTGTATCTGCCGCTGACAACACCCCATGCCCAGTATTGATAAGCGCAAGTGCTCAACTCCACTCTGAAAAATTATTATAGTCTGCGCGCAAGTCCACTGAGCTCAACTACCTCTTTGAAATATGATTGGCTTTCTCCTCAAAAGCACCCAATCACACGCTGCCACACCAAAGGGCCCAGAAAGTTTAATTATAACGGAAATTCCCTAAATAGTCTGGATGATAATCGTATTATAAACGACACCCATGTTGGCTCTCGTTAGCATCTAGCAGCTACTGTCTGTCAGTGGTATTTGCTGCGAGGTCTCAATGCGCTGCACTTTTCAAAAATCGGAGACAGTGTGCTTCTTTTTCTACCGCTTTACTCTTCGATGATACTCAGATTCAGGTCCCTCTCTCTCTCTCTCTCTCTCTCTCTCTCTCTCTCTCTCTATATATATATATATATATATATATATATATATATATATATATATATATGAATCAAATTTGCAAGTAGAAGTATTTATGTTGATTACTTTTTTGCGAAAATTTGAAGCGCAATCATAAAAGGTTCCATTCAGATTCAGTAATGGAAGTGTTAATTGAAGCTTAGGATTGAAGTTATTAATTCACAGTCGTAGTAGGAAAAGGTTTTTCCTTTCAATTGAAGTGATAAATTTAGAGCAGGAGCAGAATGAAATCAGACTGGTCCCAGATAAAATAGTTGCCGGGCCCATTTTCACGATTTAAAGTACTCCGCAGTGCTCTTTAGCGCTGTGACAATTTTCTGTTTTTTTGTTTGTTTGTTGACTTAAATGCAGTTTAAAGAAAGTGTTTCTCAGTTTGCACAAGAAAACATTGCCCCTCATGCGTCAAAAATAGACCACACAAATTATTTCCCTCAGGAGGTGAACTTATGGAAACTCATGGGAGATTTAATCTTCATGGAATTACTGCACCAGGTAGACGTTCATCATATTATGTAAGAGCTTTTCTAACTACAGTTAGTTTAAACTCTATTGGGGTTTGAGTGTCTTATCGTTTTCATTTTAATTCATGTTTGTGTACGGAGGCAATTTTGGGTGTGAATGTGATGCTATGTGGGTGTTGCTCCTTGTTTTTGGAAGCTTCCCTTTTTCTTTTTTCTTTTTTTTTGGTATTATTGAATTTCAATAATACAAATTTTTTGTTTGGATGTGCTTCTGCCGCGATATTTTTGATACTCAGTTGTTAGGATCACAAGTTCTTACTGACAATACTCTAGTAGTTATAAATTTATAGTCTAGCATGCAGTAAGATAGAGAAATAAACTCTTCCAAAGACATCTTAATATGTAGTATGTGTTGGCCCCTTCACCTTCTTTGTCATACGAGATGTCCAACCTATGTTGAATTGGGACATGGAATTACTATTCCAAGGCCATGATCAAAGATCATACTTTATTTGCAATTTATGCAGGATGCAGCCGTCTGATTAGAAACTATAAACCTTTCATTTCTTTTATGCATTTTGATTGAATATGTTTCACTTTCATGCGTTTGAAAACTTGACCATGGTTTGTCTTATAGAGGAATATGGAGGGCTTGGTCTTGGTTACTTGTATCACTGTATAGCTATGGAAGAAATAAGCTGTGCTTCAGGATCTGTTGGCCTCTCATATGGTGCTCATTCTAACCTGTGCATCAATCAATTGGTAAACAAACGAACTGAGTTATTCTGTGACAGCATTTGAGCATAGCTGATAAACTTATACTTCGTTTGTTTTGTTTGTTTGGTAGGTGAGGCATGGAAGCCCTACTCAGAAACAGAAGTATATGCCAAAGGTTGTACCTTCTTTTGATTCAATATTATGTATACCCAGTCTAGTATTTACAATTTTACAGATATGCCTAATTATAGATGACAAGTTCTGGCTGATTCGACTTATCTCTGCTATTGTTACATTTTTTTACTGGATGTCTTATGTTGTTGTTGAGTATCTTATTAATTATAATGATAATGATGATTAATTATCCAAAATGTGCATTGCTTACTATTTCGGTTGCCGTTACATCTTTTTTCATTGTCAAACTGATTTCTTTTACGGAACTTTGTTCATCACGTGTTATTGCTTACTATTTCGGTTGCCGTTACATCTTCAATCACTAATTTATTTTATTAAGCTGCTTCAGCCACTTAAGCATGAGATGATCAATGATTCGGACCCAGAAGTTTGCAATGGCTTCCTATATGTTCGAACTCTTACCGTTCATTTACTAGGTGGACAAGCTTTTTTTCACATTTGTATGTTATAATTGCACTTATTGTCAAACGAAGATTTAAGCGCATTGTCATCACTCTGTATTCAGATTTACCATATCTTTTATTTGTTGTTCTCTCAAGTTGTGTGGGGGAAGGAGAGGAAGGGAAGATGGTGTGGCCTAATGCGCTTGTAAATTCTGTAAGGATGGCTGGATAGTTTAGTTGAACAAAATTTAAGGAAACAGTCAAAAGTATCTGTCTTTCTGGAGAAGAAAAAAAGTAGATCACTTGAGTATGGCTCATAGCCACTAATATATTATGGCATGTGACTTGCATATCCTAATGAGTGTTAGGAGAGTTTAATCATGCAGTCTGCTAATTATTTGGTTTTGAATCATTTTTAACAATTTTTGTGTGGTAAAGAAGTAGATACAAAGCATTTTGTTCAATAAAATTTTGACCAGAATACTTCCTGGGTAGCTTGATATCCCTTTTTCCTTCCTCTTATTTTCCAACCAATAAAGTAGGTATTAGTTATGTCACATGGAATCATCTTTCTTCTGTTCTAGATCCTTACTTAATTAGTTAACTTTCAATTTCTTTCCTTTTTGATTGACAAAGTCTCATCTTTCATTCTGTAGCTTATCAGTGGCGAGCACGTGGGGGCTCTTGCCATGAGTGAACCCAATGGTAATTTATGTGCACTACACTTCTTTCATCTTGTACTTGAATTCTGAGTATTATCGAGGTTCATTTAAGGTAATTAGGCTGATCTCTCTCTCTCTCTCTCTCTCTCTCTCTCTCTCTCTCTCTCTCTCTCTCTCTCTCCAGCTGGTTCTGATGTTGTTAGCATGAAGTGCAAGGCTGATCATGTAGATGGGGGTTATGTCTTAAACGGGAACAAGATGTGGTGTACCAACGGCCCAGTTGCTCAACATTGGTATGTTTTGTTAGAATTGCTTTAGCTAAACATGGCTATTACTACCCATATGATTTTTTTTCTCTGTCTCTGTACATGGGGGTGTGTGCACACTCATCTGTTGCTTGTATCATATGCTCTGAATCATGGGATATTGTGACATTTTACTATCTGTAGCCATAAGAAAACTGTCTAATATGTATAGGCAAGAGTAGAATTTGTCTGACATGTACATATATATTATTTTTATGTATAGCATCTTTTCCCAGGAATGGGAGAGCTTTAAAATTTTGTACAGCTTACTGTGGGAATACACAAAATGTTTCCTGATGCAGTCTCTAGATGACAATTGAGAAACATCCCATGAATTCTCCCAAGGATGATTCTGTCATCATGGGATTGCAGCAGATGTGGACTTTCTTTGTTTAATTGCCAATGTTTAAATGTGAAGGACTAAGTTTTATTACCAATAATTGCTATCAGGCGCAGCTCTCAATGATATGCATGCTATAATATGTCACCCTATAATTATAAACATTTACGTTGGGCCACTTTCAATAGGAGTGGTTATACTAGTACTGCATTTTCAAAGCAGTGTCTTTGGCATACTGTGTCATTTTGACAGTACTAAAGGCTTTGATCGCTATATCATCTCTATTACTTCTGTAGTGTATCATACATATGTACATGTGAATTTATCATCCCATTTACCTGACATATAGAGTTGGATCAGGTTGTCTATGCAAAAACAGACATAACGGCGGGCTCAAAAGGAATCACAGCATTCATCATTGAAAAAGGAACACCCGGGTACTTGCTTGAGAGTTGACACAGCTTTTTTTTGTTTAAACGTCTGATACATGTGTGCATGATCAATTATGTCAATTTAGGTTACACCCAGTCATAACAAGTAGTGCTTGTGAAGCTTAAATTTTAATCAAACTTTTATTGGATATGTTTGCTATTGAATTAAGAATCATGCAGCTGTACTTTTGATCTGGTCCAACTGCATACGAATATCAATTAGAATGCTTCTATTCCAACCCTTTTATGCTCATCCCACCCACCTGCTTCTCTCTCCTTGCCTTAAAATAAAATTAAAAGGACCAGATTACTCGCAACATTCCCTAATATTCCCAAAAAAAAAGTAAGCACAAACCCTAATTTTCTTTTGTTGGCCATAGATAACAATAGGCGTGCCAATCAGTTGTGTTGTGTTCAGGTCATGTAATTAATTGTGTCAGATGACTCTGATACTAACCTGATCTGTTTATTGATCATGTTGTTTGTGTTAACCTGTATATTTGACAAGTTAGAAACTTAACATTAGGATCTTAAGGAATTTTTGGATCTGGTCCCTGGCCCATAAGATTTCTGAGAATAAGTACAATGACTATCTTTTCTCCAAATTTTGGTTGGGTCCCTCCTTCAGTAATTTGTTTGCCTACCTTATAGGTTGCTTGTAATGCCGAAGCATTAAACATAATTACCACTACATTTACTCAAAGTTTAAAATACTCTACTTTCATTTTAGGGATCCATTTTTCATTGATACACACACACACACACACACATATATATATATATACAGATTTTCTCCTATATGGACGTCCGGACGTTATTACCGTGTGGATGCCATGTATTTTCTACTATCCCTCCCTACTTTCCTCTCTGTTTACAATATTACCGTACGGACATCCGGATGGGAGAATATATATATATAAAACAAGACCAATAATGAAATTAAAATAATGTACAAACAAAAAAACTTAATTAAACATTTTATTAGAAGGTGGGTGGAATAGAAGCAATCCATATAACTTTATAGTGATCTTAGGCGACATTGCAGCCCTAAATGATCCCAGAAAATGTAAGCAAAAGAGAAGAAAATGAAGCCTGCTTGCAATGACATAAAATCAAACTATAAATAACAAAACGCAAGAGGAATATTTTGAAATCCCTCACTTTTATGAAGTTATTTATGCCTCAATGCAGGTTCAGTACTGCTCAAAAGTTAGACAAACTCGGCATGCGAGGAAGTGATACGTACGTCCGGAATGCATTAATTAAATTGTCTATTTTGGGAGTGCATTCCCTCTTCTTTCTCTCTTTTTTCTACTAATAGTGGGCAATGGTCTAAGCAGATGTGAGCTTGTCTTTGAGAATTGCTTTGTTCCAGAAGAAAATGTTCTTGGGCAGGAAGGAAAAGGTGTAGTGATGCTTATATTGACAACTCTTGTTATTGGAAGGAGATAATTTGGATATGTTGCATGTTATATTACTTAGCAAACAATGATATGTTACATAGTTAGAACCAGATTGCTCATCTATCTTATGGCTTTAATTTGAACCTCCTGAGCTGCTCTTTAGTATTACAGTTGTTAGAACTCACCGTTAGAGCAGAACAAAGTTGCCATGGGGCTTATTCTTCTGTCACTGTAACTGCTCAGCCATAGTCGCTTTGGTAATATATGATGAACTTAGCTATGCCAAGAGTTTTCTGTTATAGCACTGACCTCCCATAGTGTCACCTAAAGCAGTTGGAAAGACTTTCTTATCCTAATTTGAGTGATAAGTTGATAACCCTTTGAATCTTGAAACTAATTGCTTCCCATGGATATTCTTGTTGAGGGAATAACAAATCTTTAGGAGTTTTTTTGTCATTCATCCTATGTACTTAGTGCTGGTACCATAAGCATCTTATGTAACTGTCACGATTCCGGTTCAACTGTTGAGAGAAAAACTACTTTTATGGCATCACTTTACCATAAAATTGTTATTGCCCTTTCTTTCAGGTGTCTATGTCATGATGTCCGGGTTGGATTTGGAGAGGCTTGTTTTAGTAGCTGGGCCCCTGGGTATTATGCAGGCAAGTATGGATGTTGTCCTTCCTTATGTTCGACAGAGAGAGCAGTTTGGCCGTCCAATTGGAGAGTTTCAGCTTATACAGGTTTATTGTTGTATTTGCACAACTAAAGTTGCTGTTTCTAGCTCCTGATTGTACTTAAATTGTAGCCTTTATGCTGTTAACGTACTTGCAATTACAGGGGAAAATTGCTGACATGTATACTTCTTTGCAATCATCAAGGTAAATTATTCATTTATCACTGCTTTTATTTGTTTCATTCTTTTAATATTCACCTTGTGACAGAGTTAACCATCTCTCTTTTTGTCCCCCCATCATTTTCAGGTCCTATGTGTATTCTGTTGCAAGGGAGTGTGACAATGGAAAAGTTGACTCGAAGGTGCTGTTGGGGTTTCTGAATTTTTTTGTTCACTTAAGTTTGTAGTTTTATCAGTTTTAGCATTTGGCAAAATAAGCTTTGGCTTAGGCAAACAATAACTCTTCTTGATACAAATTTTCAGGATTGTGCCGGAGTTATACTCTGTACAGCTGAAAGAGCCACGCAGGTAGCTTTGCAGGTAAAAGATCCGGGATAAATTCCTTTCGATCTCTTATTTTTGCAAATGAACAATTTTTAAACATAAACCCCATTTGGCCAACCAACTTAGTCTTACTTGACTATACAAATCATATTCTACATATTGCTCAGATGCCATGGTAAAGTTTGTTGTTTCCATTGTGGAGAGATTTTTGTCATAATTAGAGCTGGGATCTCTATATCCATATGCTTGGAACAAACCGATCACGTCATCTACATGATAACTTTACATGTCTGCATTTGTGCCCCAATCAAGTCGATTTTGAATGTTGCAGGCTATACAATGCTTAGGCGGTAATGGTTATGTAAATGAGTACTCAACTGGTCGTCTCCTTCGAGATGCCAAACTATATGAGATTGGAGCAGGGACTAGTGAGATCAGAAGGATGATAATTGGTCGTGCGCTATTTAAGCAGTGAGAGGCAAGCTGCACCTGTTCAATTGCTGAACTGCAATATCCGCAGCGCACTCGAGCACTGTATCCAGGATACACTTTGCAGTCAGTCATTTGAGTTTACTTCATACATATTTCGGAATACAGAATCAAGAAAGGATCGAACCAAAATGTACACCGGTTTATCCATGATAGCAGAAAAATGGCTGACTGATCTTACTTGGTCATCTGAAATTAGATTGATCTTCCTGGCATTAGATGAGAATCAGAGTTTTCTTCTGGTGATTAAGAAACTAAATTCAGAAATTGAATTTCCTTTTTTCACTCTTGCTGGAAAATCATACTCATTGTACGTACTCTAAACCATCATCAGAAATAAAAGAGAAGCCTTGTTTGGTAGTTGCCAGGATTTCTTTTTGTTTTTTAATCTGAGTCTCTTTGACAAGCATAGAAATATACTTAGATGCATATCTTCATCGAGAAACCACCCTTTGCAAAGAGACTGATGACAGATGAAAGAAGCAAGAAGCATGCTCTACATATGCGACCGTTGCTACCCCCCTCCTATTCCCATGGAGTATTCTGCTTTTCTTTTTTTTTGGCTGAGTGATGAGTAAGGGTTCTATGGCGACTTTGCTTTGATTGAACACACCACTAAAGGTCATAGAGAAATGAACCAAAAGATAGGGTTTGAAATCCTACTGTATGATTGAGGTTCGACTATTAAGATCTGGACTAGCATCTCTGTGTTTTGTTTGGCTAACTTCAAAACATAATGAGATTTAGAACATCGAATTTGACGTTTATTATTTTAGAGGGCATCAATTTATAAATGAGAGGCGGTGGTTGGTACATGTGTTAATGGTTGTGGTTGTGGTTGTGGTAATGGTGATTAGACCTGGCAATATTGTACATAACACGAATTCGCACGAAATTATCAGTATTTGGGTTAGCCTTATCGGGTTGGGTTGATAACGGGTGAACCCGTTAAGCACCTGTTATCTTAACGGATCGTTTCAGTATATTTTGCTAATGACCCGTTAACCCGTTAAGAGCAGGGGTATTTTTGTAAATTTACGTTATAAAATCTCTATCTAACCTAACTATACAGAAAATGCAGAAGATAAAGATTCAAGCCCAACAAATGGATGGTGTTTCATATACTGAAAATGATGTGGGAGTCATGGATGAGGGGTTTGTTGAAGTTTCAATGGATGGTGTTTCATATACTGAAAATGGATGGTGTTTAATAAATTGGAACTTGTTTAAATTGAGATTAATTTGAGGCTTATGTTGTCTAAATTTTTTTTGTTTTCTAATGTGTAACATGCATTTAAAGATTTCACCTTTATTTTTATTATTTTTATTTCAATGTGTTAAAAAATATTGTTTATTTTTTAAATGGGTGAAACAAGTGAAAACACGACCCATTAGTCATAACGGGTCATGTCGGATTTTCTCGAATTTGAATGGGTTGTGTTTGGGTCTAGTATATCCCACCTGTTAGCTTAACGACTTGGGTCGTGTCAACTTGTTTCCTTAACGGGTTGACACGAACACGACCCGAAACCTGCTAACAAGACCCGTTTGCCAAGTCTAATGGCAATGGTGGGTGCGGGTTGTTGTGGTGGTGGCGATGGTCATATGCTGGTAGTATAGGTGCTAGTAGTGGGGGTGGGGATGGCCATGGGAATGTGGTAGTAGTAGAGGTGGTAGGTTGGGTGGCATCGATGATGGTGGGGGTGGTAGTAGAGGTGGTGGCAGTGGCGGCTTACATGTTTGTTTTCTGTTCCCAGGGGTTTTTGCAATGTTTTGAAAGGCGAGGCGTAGATGCGGGCGTTTTAGTCGCGCTATGTGAGGCGTGCGTTCTCAAGAGTGGCGTAGTTCTTCGAACATTAATTTATTTTAATAAGAAAATTTTATAAATAATACTATACAATTAAATTATACTACTAATTCTTATTGAACTATAACAATCTTTTAAATATAATCAAATATAAGTACTAATTGTCATTCAAACATAATAATCAATCTCAAAACATAAAATATTTATTCAACATCAAAACAAAACACAATTCATTATAGGGTTTAGGGTTCATAAAATTGATGAGGATTATCGAGTAATGGTAGAAATTAGGATTGTGTTAATATATATATAGTCCATGTGTTAATATATTAATTTAGAAAGAAAAAAAAAGTTGTTAGCGTGTTGTTTTTTAAAAAGGTAATATAGATATATAGTATATACTGATCTTTGACTTTGAAAAAACGCAAGAATATATGCTAAGGGAATATGCTGGCAGCCTGGCACTAAGGTAATATATGCTAAACACGCAACCCTTGTTTTTTAAACTGGTGAACATGAAACGACACCGTTTCATTACAGTGAAAACTGAAAAAATTATTGCGAACTCTTCTTCTTCGCAGCGCCGCAAGACACCAATGAAACCTAAAAAAAAATAATCTTGCGAACTCTTCTTCTTCTCAGCGCCGCTTGGAGGAGAATACACAGCTTTGATGGAGGACGCCTTGTCCGCCTCGCCTCGCCTGGCAACGCTTCAGCACGCCTTACCGCGCTAAATGTGCAGCTTGCTAAACAGACCACCGCCTCAGGCGATTTCTCGCCGCCTCGCTCCGGCGCGCGCTCCGACGTGCGCGAAGGCATGCCTTTGAAAACACTGGGTTTTTGACATGAAATTTTGTGATCTCTTTGTTAATGAATACAACCAAAGGAACAAGGTTTCGTGGTATAGTAGGTTATCACATCAGTCTAACACATTGAAGGTCTCCGGTTCGAACCCGGGTGAAGCCTTTGTACATTTTTCTCTTTAAAAAACAAACAAACATACATACAAACAAAGAAAGGAATTAGTGTGTTGGTTCAGAAATTCTGACCTTAACTTAAATTCCAAGTTTATCTCCCTCATTCGTCCAAACAAGGTCAAGTTTGAGGCAAGTCAGGATCAAATTTAAAAGATCTCCTTCACCTCGCAGGAACAAATTTATATGGTGGTCACTGGTCAGCATCCTAAAGACCAAACTAGAAATCCTTTCATGTTCTTCACTATGGTGGAGACTTGAGAGAATAATACCACACATCCAACAATTTATACTCAACAACAGTCACAGTACTACATATTACATAATCAATGTCAATGGGAAAGAGGTCAATCTCTAGAAGGCCAAACACGTTTCATTTTCGAGAAGTGTTTGGCCTAAGAAATTCAGAAAATACATAACTAGGTTCTAGTGTGCATTATTTGCATATGCAGATATAAAGTTACAGCAGCATAATCATAACCCTGGATTTTATTCTCTTTAGACCCTGATTACTGTTGGGGAAGAATCTGGCTGGCTCACTGATGAGGACTTTGACATTTCCAGCATGACTGGGGCTTGTTCCAAACAACTTTGAGTATCGTCACTGATCATTCCAATGGTCATCTTCTCCACTTCTTCCTGGGTATATATATGAATTTTGGAGACCACATTGCAAAACTCACTGCATCAAGTACCCATCATTTTCAAAAGGTCATATAAAAAAATGTTCATATGGATTGGTCAGAAAACTCCAAAACAAAATTTCAAGATAGTGAAACAACATATTCTTCTGCAGTTAACCAAGCTAAGATGAAATGGTGTTTTATAATTCAGGCTAAAAAGAAAAAAAAAACATGGCATCTCTATCTAGAAAGGAGAAAATTGAAAAGAACGAATTAATTCACATCTTTTTGTTGCCTTGCTTGGTATCCTAGAAACCCAATAGTTAACAGAAATTCAAGCTGCATTTATGCTATTGCTTCCTATGACATAAAAGACTATGCATGAGTATATCATTCAAAAGAACTAGGCAAACATAAAAGTTTAATTCAGAGAGAGAGAGAGAGAGAGAGAGAGAGAGACTTACTGCCATGGGTCATCCCCAACAACCATGACATCATTCTCACTGTCAGTGTACAAGATCCGCCATCCTTTATCAGAATCTCGTAGAAGGCCTTCCATGTTAAATAGCCGTTCTAGTTCATTCAGCAGGTCACCATAGCCATTCAGTTTTGAGAGATCAATGGCTCTTCCCACTAAGCTGCCTTGCTTGTGAACCTTCACTCAATATATGTAACATCAGTTGGCAAAGATGTCCAAGACATGGCAAGTTACAATCCAACTTGAGGGCTACTATAGCTTACCTTTGTACAACTCCTCTTACTGGAACTCTGAGAGTTTGGAGTGGGATTTTCCCCGGTCAAGGAAAACCCAAAAAGTTTACATCCAGTAACAGTTCCATTAAAGTCTTCATCATTGGGATTTCTTGGATTTGGCACTAAAGTGGGGGGAGCAGAGCTACTCTCCTGCGGCTTATGCTCACTAGGTTTATTTGGCCTTCCAACTTCATTTCGTGTAACTCCCATTTGCATGGAATACGGGTTGATTTTCATATTCTCCCTGGGTAAGTTTGTAGCATTAGAGCACATCACAGGATCTTGGCCAGCTCTGCGAATGTCGCCATAAGGAAAATACATATTGGGAAGGGATTCAGAAGCTAGAGAGAAAAAATTTGGTTTGGCCGCTTGATAAATGTTGAAAGATGTGCAACCAAGGTTGGATTCCCAATCACCTAGGTTGAAATTTGATTTTCCTGTCAAAGATCTCAATGGGCATATTTCTTGACCTTGCAAGACTTTTGGAAATCTATCAGATTCCACAAATCCTGTGCAGGTGGAGTGGCGAGCCCTCATAAGCTCGCCAAAAGTAGCCTTCTGTGTTGCATTTGATGCAAGACTTAGATGTGCCGGAGCTTGCATCTCAAAATCTTGCGGGAGGTTTACAGTATCACATCCATACAGGGGTGATATGAAACCTATATTTTCTTGACCTTGCAAGACCTTAGAGGATTTAATTGATTCCTCAAAGTCTATAAATCCACCACCTCCAGCTGCAAGAAAATTCACACATTGAGGATAGAAGTTGAAAAAATGAAAAATTCTTTCTTTGGTTGGGAAGTATTGTACCAGTGATGGAGTTGTTGGGTGGGGTTGCCTGCAGACTTGTCCGCAGTTTCTTCATCAATCTTGGAGAAGACTGAATGCTCAAAGGTGGGAGAGAGACGGAAGGATCAATCTCCCACGGGGAGACTCGTTCTTGATGATCACTTCCTATATCTTCATCCCATCTGACCTGGTAAATGTAAAAATGAAGGGTTACGTATAAGAATTGCTGCAACAGTGCAATAATAGAACCATAGCTCTTGAAGTTGTCGTTTCTTTGCACAAAGGAAGTGCATATGTGTTGCATGCTTAGATACAATTTAATAAGAAAGCAGCAGTGTCAATTGATGGGATCCACTTGAAACCAGGAATCTTCCCATTTGTTATTCTGAAGATCAATATTTGTACCATGGACAAGTACTTCTTCAAATAAAAGAGAATATCAATCCAATAAAAGTACCAAGGGGAAAAAAGGTATTTTCTCAGTAAAGTTCATCAGATAGTTGGCCCCATACAGTATAGTGTATTTCAATCTTCTTCTTCTCTCTCTCTCTAGATCTATTTTCATTCAAAAGGAATTGGGAAGTTGGGGGTATAACGCAAATTAGCCAAGCAAAATACAGTGACAGCAAAAGTTATCAGGGCATGAAGTTCATTATTGTTTTAAAACAAGGAAAATAAAATACAAAGCATACCATCAAGCATCTCCATTTGGAGTTGGGCCATCCATAGGGATCCAAGTCGCTGATGCCAGTCACTACGCCACTACACCTACAAGTTGTATCAACAGAAAATTTAACAAGGAAAACATGATGGCTATGCCATTTAATCTACTTATAAAATACCTTCTTTCCGGTGAATCATCCCTATCAAATCTCATTTTGAATCTTGTCCCGGAGGTCACTGGATTAGCAATGCTTCTGACATACTTTTGGTAGGGGATGACAAACTCTGCATGGCTTGCCCTGTATTACAGCAATTTAAACAAGTTCAAAGGTTCTGTTCAATACATAAGCCCAACCTTGCATGTTTACAAATCTCCAAGGAATCAAGTGACAAAAAAGATGCTACTTAATGTATAAATAACAGCTATTATACACATGAATAGTCTCAGCTTAGTTAAAAAGCCTGATATCATGTGATGATTGTAACAGCCGAGCCTAGTAGCATGCGCTTGTAACTAAGCAAGACATTAAAGTGATTGGTTGCTTGACAGAAAAATTCAAAAAAAATTGTAACAGCCACAATTTAATTTTTACTTTTTGAAATCCTAGTATATAGTCATTTCATTGCATTAGAGTGCTCGCCATGCATGTGCGACATTTCCCCACTGCTTTTCATAATGCATGCAGTCCATCTCTTGTAACCTTAGGAATTGCTAAAAGGCACCATCTGCAGTTTAACACTCCTGGTCCCTTCTATAGGCAATGACAAATAATTGCCTCCTAAATACATAAAATAACTTCATAAACATAACAGAGGAATTTAAAAAATTTGCCCCAGTAGATATTTCCAATTCAAACACGATGAATAAGAGAATAGCTATAATGTTAGGCACGAAAATAATTTTAACGAAGAAAGGTGCATGGGTTAAAGAGAAGACTAGAAGAATGTCAAGTGAACTGCACCATTTAGGCAAAAGAAATATCAAAATTTTTATATATAAGAAACAAACTATTAAAGGAAAAATAAATAACTATCTGATTGATTAGAAGTTTTTGAGCAATGGAAAGGGTCATCACTGCCATTAAGCATACAATGGAATGATAGTAACCATAACTAAGCCTCGTGTAAACTATAAAGAGAGAACCATCCTTAAAAGAATGAAATGCACAAAACATAGGAAAACAACTTGCTAGATTCCGAAGTTAATAAATTACTAGTTTTTTTGGTAGGTTTCCAAGCAACTCTGCCGTCTATTGGAAAGAGTAAACAAAAAAAATAGTACTAACCATTTTATTGATGCTCATATCTCCCCATTTCTATAGACTGTTAGATGTCTAGTAAAATATCAAATCCAGAAACATTGTAATGTGAACCGTCAATGATAAGCAAGATGCCCTAGGACATTCACATAAGTAAAGTTTTATGAGTTGTGGCCATTTCCTATTTCTTTAGTGTACTTCCTGATAAAGGAACCTCAGCCTGATAGTTTAGAATGTATACTCCAGTGCCCTAGGACGTTCATGGAAGTAAAGTTTTCTTTTCCATCTTTTGTGTGGCAGCCTACTTCAATTATCTTTGGCACACAAGATCAGGACAAGCATATTTGAAGAGTACAGGAAAATATGCATTTTCAGATATTAAGTACTAGGTTTGGCTGATTGGGAGGATAAACAATAAATTAGTGATCTAATGAAAGAGGCTGCATATTAAGACACACAATATACCGTGGGGTACTGATAGAATCATATTTCCATTGATTTCATCAACTAGTACCACCAAAGAGTTGACACTATTATTGCCAAAACGTAAAGTGGAATAACAAAATAAAATAAAAAATACATGATAACATCTCCAAGTAGTAGTAGTACCTAGGGCTGTAGAATACATGAAACATGCTCTTAGTGGATATTGCATTAGCCACAAGAGAGAGAACACTGGGATAAGAATTCTGGTTGCCCACAATTGAATCAGGAAGACCGTTTCTAGGTCGAACAGCTCTTCTAATTCCCAACCTTAGCTCTCCATTTTCACCCCTACAAAGAACATTATAAATTATTCATGCTATCAAGATTACCAGACAATGAACACAATCAAGCAAAGTTTTAACGCAAAAGAGACGTCAAAATATTCTTGTTCCTAGGACATACTATTATTCTTATTCATGATAACACACATAACACAATTCAATACCTATCATGTGTGAAAACCTCATTTTTGCCTTTGGGGCATTGAGTATTTGTATTCTAACAGAAAGAGATTTTTTTCAGAAAAAATATACTCAACCAATATACGGAGAATCAATGCTTTACCATCCTTAGTAATATTAAATAACTCCTTGACAAGGAAATCTCCAAAACCAATCAAACATAAATGTCACTTATATAAATGACATATTTTCGCTACTTCTCTCCATTTAAAAGATCAAAAGCAGCCTCCAAATTGGAAAAGATACAAAGTTGAATGATAACTAAGCCTTGGCCAATTGTCACTAAAATAGTAAATTAATCGTAGTTACCTCAAAAAAAGCACAGCATCCCCTGAGACAAGATTCTTTTGGCTTATAAAAATACTCCATCCCGTAGTGAGCAGGTGTCGCCTTGGCTGACCTAATGAGTAATATGAACTGAATTGTATCAAATTTAATCATCAATCAAACTACACACAGAGTTATAAATAATTTACCTCTATAAATATGTCGAAACCTCCACTCCACCCCATGCAGGTCCTTTGCAACAAGCTCTTGAGAGGGCCTCTGCTGCTTATAGTCCTACAGAAAATAAAAAATCTGTTAAAAGTTACACAGAAAGATCTTTGAACACCAGAGAAATATAAATGCATTGATTCGTACCAAAGGAGGAAAACAGTCTTCAGCAGCTCTGCGAGGAACAGAGAACCCTCCATGGGTACTGGTGTCGGAAGCTGTAAGTGTTTTGCAGAACATGTGAGGGGTTGATTTTGTAGGTGATCCTCCATCCCCCTCATCCACTCCTAACTCTTCAAGCTCTTTGCCTTCTAAATTTGTTCCTACCAACTGTAGAATACCCAGAATTGGCACTCATTATAACCATTACAGAAAGATAAAACTGAGCAGCCTTAAAAGAAAAATGCATTATAACAGAAACTTTAAATCTACAATGATAAAGGCTCAGGAAGTCACATAGAACACTGCCACTCCGAGTTTCCAACAGGAAACATGTAATTTCTAGTACATGATCAGTTTTTAGTTACTTAACCAAGATGAAGTACCTTTAATGTCAATCAAGAATCATACCTCTGGCTGAGGAAGCAAAATGACATTTGTATAGACCTCATCATTCTCCTTGTTAGCCTGTCTCAAGAATTCAATTGACAATAAATTTCATAACCAAACTAAAAAAAACAAGCATATTTGGAAGAAAAAAAATTACAATGTTGGAAATTCTGTATGGAAGTATGCACAAAGAATCGACATTGGTACTTACAAGTAGCTGGACATTCACAACCTTGCAGAAGATCTGTGGCTGGAGATCAAAGGTGGGCATCTCCATGGAAGAGAACGGAGAGGATGAGGCAACTTGTTCCAAGTGACCTTGTGGGAAGTAGACAACCACATTCCCTTTCTTGGGGAGTGAGATGAGTGGACCAGCACAAGCATGCCAAAGCTCCAAATAAATTGAAGAAGCCACAGGAGCTGAAGATGAATTTGAAGAAGATGAAGAAGTTGAAGAGGACAAACAATAAACACAACCACCACCCACCTTGTCACAATCCCCATTACAATAAGCACTCTTCTCCACCTCAGTCACTGCATGGTTCAGATCAATTTCCATGAACACCCAGTAATATTTATGTTCCCCAGAGTTGCTCAACAGAAAGCACAACCCAGTAAACAATCCAACTGCAGAAGTAGCAAGAAATTGAAAACAACAAAAGATGGGGATTAGAGTAAAATGAGTAATCAATTGGGAAAAGTAAAGGGTACCCACAAAGCAAAAATAGAAAATTAGAAATGAGGAGGTCAAATCATGTCAAGAAATTCTCGTACTTTGAGGGGTACCCAGAAAGCTAAAACAGGAGAGGAATGAGTGGTATGAGCAGATGAAGAGAAAAGAAGGTGAAATTCATGTTTGGTTTGCAGGAAAACCCAGTAGCCAGTGAACTGAGGCAGAGGAGGCTGAAAGATGAGAAGTGAAAAAAAAGAGAGAAGAGGACATCAAATAATAACAAGAAATTCAAAGTATGATTCCATTTCCTCCCCCATTTGCAGGTACTGAAAAGAGGAAGCAGAAGAAGCAGCAGACGTAGACAAGTGCATAGGAACACAGAAACAAAAGGCGAAAAAAGCCAATGTGGTGATGGGCTTTTCGACTTCGACTGTTTAACAGAGAGAGAGAGGAACTGTGTTGGGTGGGGGGGACAGGCTAAGACAGTATATTACCAACACTCTCCACCCTCTCTCTCTCCTCTCTGCTTTTGCTCTGCCTCTTGGCTTTATCTTTTTTCCTTTTAATTAGTAATTTTCCTTCACTGTAGGACGTAGGTCCTCCACCAAGACAAAAGGAAGGTTTAGCAAGAAAAAAGAATTGAAAAGACAAAAAGGGGTTTCCATTCCTCTCTTTTTTCTTCCTCTTTATATAAACGTGAAAGAAATCATTAAAAATTAGAGATGACTACCTTGTGAGGCAGATTGTTGTGTTGTTGGTAGAATTGTTAGATTTGCAATTTTTGTTTTTTATATTTTGTGTTTGGAAAGAGGAGCTTCAATTTCATCCAAGGGTCCGTGCTTGAAGATCAATGTCCATCTGCTTGAGTTTCTTAATTAATATATTCTTTTCTTAAGGAAAACAAAACAAAGATTAAACTAATCACATCTATAAATGGAAAAATAAATAAAATATAGGCTTCACCCAATTAAATTCATTTATAGTTTAAGAACTAAGGTCATGTTTGTACGCCTCATTGGACTGGATTGGGTTAAATAAAATTCGAACCCCATGTTTGGTAACATACAAGACTAACTTAAATGAGATTGTATAGTCCAACAATGAAAAAAACACATCACTCGCTCGTTTAATATAGTGAGCCTGAAAAGTGGTTCGCTAAATAGCACACTCCTAAATTGAACACGCTAGTCCAACGGCTCTCTTTAAAAAAATCATAATTTTATTTGTTTTCTTTTTATTATTGTTTTAAATCTTTGAATTGGGTTTTTTTAGCATTTATTTATTTTTTAGGTCAAAATCCGTAATTAAATTTAAATATTACACAAATTATTTTGATATTGCATTTGGAAAATCAAACTATAATAATTTACAAATGTTTGATATCCTTTTTTTTTTATTTGGTTGTCCATGAAAAACCTAGAATTATATAGAGTGAGTTTAGCTCCTTAGAAATATTTCGATCAACAAAAAAAATAAACATTTGTAGTAGTCTTGGGGCAAGGCTAGGGAGCAACTAAGATTAATCTTGAGAAGCAAAAAAAAATTATTAAAATTTTATTCTTCATAAAAATATATCATAATTTTAATTGTTTTATTTTTATTATTGTTTTAAATCTTTTAATTGGGCTTCTTTACAGTATTTATTTATTTTTAGGTCAAAATCCCCAATTAAATTTAAATATTACAAGAATTATTTTTTAGTCCGACACATCACCAAACATAGGTCTTCACTATTTATATAATCCAGCTTCTTAGTCTAACGCAGCACCAAACGTAGGTCAGTACTTAATCCAACTTACACCAATCCGAGCTAATCCATAATAGTCCTAGGATTTAGTCCAGTCCATGACAGTCCGCCATACCAAATGACCCATAAGTGACTTGTTTTCAGCTTCTCACAGATGTAAGATATACAAAATAAAGATGAGCTCAAAATTAAAATTCTAAGTTTAAGTCAGGTCCCAAACCTTGCATAGTAAGGAATTAGATCACCTTACCCTTTTAAGTAAATCAACTAAGCTACATTTCTGGAAGAAAAAAAAACTATGATACATTACTTTTTAAACTTAAAGTAACAAATTTGTATGTACACTACACAAACCCGTAAGATTTTAAAAAATATTTAAACTAACCAAAATAGAGTTAAACATAGAAATAATTAGGGTTAAACCTAATAGAGCTAAACATGTCACATGCAAAAGTGCTTAACAACCGACCCACAATGTCTATTTCACAGCTGCACATTCTAAACACGTGTCACTCCAAGTCATAGTTCCGTGAACCTATTTTATTGACTTAATTAATTTGGAATTTTTGTATGTTTAAATAAATTACATGCTCTTAATTGTCTTCTTCTTCTTTTCTTTTTTTTTTTACTTTTTTACTTTTTTGCCAATGTTCTTAAATAAATTACATGCTCTTTTTGCCAGTTTTTTTTTTTACTTTTTTACTTTTTTTACTTTTTAAAATTATATGTTTTTCTTTGAGATATTTAGTTAAATACCCATTCTTAACACTAATAATATAGATAAACCCTAAACCATTTAATTTCTATAAACAAACCCAAAAAATGAATTTAATGCCCCATTAATTTAATTTTAATTATTAAATTACTTTAATGCCCTATTGAGTGTTTTGGGTTTTTTTTAATGAGATTTTGGGGTTGGACTTGTTTTAAGAAAACCATGGCAGCTTTGTAATTATAGGAAGTTTGAAGTCTCTTTATTATGTTATAAATGGATTTTGGATGTGTTTCTAAAGTCTATTTTATGTATATTTTTTTATAATTTGACTCCAATATTGGGTATAATAGTGAATCAACCTTTTTTTTTTCTTTTCATTTCAAAGGTTGTGTATTAAGATATAAGAGTGAGGGTGCAAATGGTCCAAAAAATGCCCAAATTTAGTGATGATCTTTTTCAGTTTTATGTTGTATGTATAACTCACTAATTCAGTTTATGGTTGAGATTGAGATACCATATCAGAAAGAGGCCATTAATAAAACAAAAAAAATGTTGACAGAGAGAGTGAGGGGCCCTTGTGTCTTTTGGCAGCAAATATGGTGGGAGTGTTGTTGTTGTTGTTATTGTTAGTTGTTAGGACTCACTGACTCATCACACCCCCCTCCCTGCTCAGTCCACACACCCTTTTTCCATCTCAAGTCTCATCAACCCTTTCTCTCTTGTTTTTCTCACCCCTTTTCTCACTCTACTTCCTAGCGCGTGCGTACACGATTATGGATTATTCAGTCTATGACGCATAGTCTTGTGCGAAGAGCGCGTGTGGGAGATTTCGATGTCTTTTGGCCTGCGCCTTTGGCGCTGCTTCGTTGCCCCCACACATACATTCTTTCTCTCTCACGCCTTGACTTTTCATATACCGAATTTGTCCTCTGCGGTTTTTGGTATTTACCGAGTGCTCCTCCGTTAAACTTCTGAGAAACTGACATGTGCAGCGCACGGGCATTTACAAAGCTGTCACCTCCTCTTCTCACTGACATCACGCGCCCTGTTCATTTGTCACGAAGCTCTGTTGTATTGTCAATGGACTCCTCCGCATATGATTATGAAGGTTTATACCAGCATTTTAATTAGTCAATCAAATTCATTGTAGCATATGCCGGTCAGTTGGTCAAGACAATATGTATGTCTATGTTCTTTGTATTTGAGTTCTATCTTATTTTCTACACATGAGAGTAATTTAGAATATCGTCTTGTAAAGAAAATCAAATTAATAGTAATAAAACTTTATTTTTATCATTGAAAGATAACCAAAATTCGAATATATCATCTCGAAAATGACTATAATTTTTATTTTAATAACTTATAATTTAATTATTTATAATTACAGCTATTATTGACCTATAAACTTACTTAAAATCAATGAAGATACAAATAAAAAATAAAACTGAAAGTATCATTCACCCTCTCCACTTGTATTTTTACCCTAATATGATAATAATAAAAATTGTAGGATTCAATCAACCCTAAACCTAGATAGGGTTGCCACCATGCTAACCAAATTGAATTTGACATGTCTTCAATAGATTCCAAAAATGGACGGAGAATTTTGTACATGAGTAGCGAAAGTAGCAATGCAACTTGGCCAACAAATACAGTACTGTGACAAAATAGTATGGACAAAAAAATTGCAGCCACATCTTCTTTTCCTTTTTTAGAAGGGTGGAAATAGCAGCACTCAAAATTACATAAAAAAATTTATATAAAATAGGAATAGCATTATTTTGATATTCCCAACCATTCACGCTTGACATAACGTGATTGACCTGAGATAGTAAAACAGTGATATTCTCGTTGCACCAAAAAAGCTTACATGTAACAGGAATAACACTGTTTTGCTATCTCTGGCCAATAACACAATGACACGTGGAAAAGTTATCCTATGTGTCATTGCGTTATTGACCAGAGATAGCAAAAAGTGATATTCCTGTTACATAAGAGTTTCTCTCCCGTTGCACACAAGTGTTTCTCCTAAAATTATTACCAAAACAATGGAAACATAGCATGCATTTAAGGCATCTCAAAATATATGGAGATTCGTATTTACCCCATTGTCTCTAAGTAGAAGCATCATCTGAATAAGCCTCCAAACTCTCTCTCGCGTTAACAAATGTATATGTCATTGATGTATAATGAGATGCATGATGCATTTAATTTTGAAATTGGAACTTACTTTTGTTTTTTGTTTTTGAGTAGCTTTCCTATTGAGAGAGGGATAATATACTAAACTCATACACACTACGTAAAACGGATGCTAGGACTCGAAACCAGGACCTTGTCTGATGTAGTAAATATTCCAAACCACTACACTAATAAATCCTTTGCAATTTATAGGCATCAATTTTAAATTTTTTTTTAAAAACAACAAAGTAGTGTTAAAGAAGATCGTCGACGGATTGTATTTTCAAACATGTCGAGTTTTAATCTAAAAAATACGAAAGAGGAAAATTTTCAAAACCATATACAAGAATGATCAAACTGATGTATCCTATAAATGAGTTAAATGCCTTTGAGAAGCTTCCCATTTTTCTTTTTTTTTTAGGTGAGGAGATGCTCTCTCTCATGGGTTCGCGTGTTAATAAAAGGATAAAAGACAATTTTGAAATGAACATCACATTTACTGTTTGTCTCTCTGTTCGGGCTGGGAATATGTAAATACCAGACTTGTTCGGCTTGGTCCAAATCAGGATATACCAAAAGAACCTTAAACGGAAAAAATTATCAAGAAAATAAATTTACAGCCCGATCTTTACCTTTTGTAAATTTGATGCAAGGTACATATATGTCAAATTCAGATTGTATATTTTTGCACTATATCTGGAACCTTGAGGTGGATCTAAATAAAATTATAAACCGCTAAATTAATCAGGAGTTTTCATGAATTTGCTTTCAACTTTAGTTATGAAACACTTTGTAAAACAAATGTTAATTCATTTAACATATGACCTAGAGTTCTACGGTGATTATGATAATATGAAAAAGGCTTAAGTGCTAGTGCATTCTGAAATATTGGTCAAATCTCATTTTGCCCCTTTGACAAAGGTTTGATGTTCCACGTTGTCCCTTAACGTCAACTCCATCCAAAAGTTCGTTAAGTTTGATGACATGGCAGACTGTTTTAGTAACTTTGTGCACCTAGATCATTTACTCCAATTTGACTGGGTCATGTGGCAAAATGGAGCCCACCTCCAGTATGGATAAAAAATTATTTACTTAAAAAAATTAAAATGCAAACATAAAATTGAAAAAAATATATTTTAAAAAAACCCTACCCATCCCTTGCCCCCAGTCGCACCAAATCCATCCTCCTTCTCTGTCCTTGTAACACCCTACCCACCTCCTTCTCAAGCGAGTCTGCAACCCCCACCCACCTCCCTACCCACCCAACCCCTCCCCCGACCCTCCCCTTTATGTCCTTGTGTTTCTCTTTGTCTTTGTCTTTGTCTCTCTCTCTCTCTCTCTCTCTCTCTCTCTCTCTCTCTCTATGCCTGTCTCTCCCTCTGCGTCTCTCTGGCCCTTTGTGTCCCTCTCTCTTTCCTCCAAATTTTACAAAGAAATGTTCATGTACTATTTTCAGCAGGAACTTCCCACAAATTGTAGATTAATCATCACACTCACTTCTTCTAATTTCATGTACTATTTTTGGTTTTACCCAGAATTTGATTCAATTTGGGGTGAGTGTGTTGATAAGATTGGGGTTGGCGGCAATGGGTTGGGGATGGGTGGTTGTTGCGGGTTGAGGAATGGAGTGGAGGTATGGCTGGAATAAATGTTGTTTTTTTACTTTATTTTTTGTTATTAAATACTTTTTAAATCTTAATTATTTGAAAAAATTAAGAATATTTTATTTTGTTTTATGTGGAGGTGGACTCCACTTTGCCACATCATCCACTCAAATTGGAGTAAATGACTTAGGTGCTCAAAATTACTAAAACACTCCTGTCATGTCATCAAACTTAACAGACTTTTGGATGGAGTTGACGGTAGGGGGTAATGTGGAACATTAAAGCAAGTCACTTTGACTTTAAGCGAGTAAAGTGAGATTTGACCATGTTTCAGGATGCACTGTATCAATTAAGCCTATAAAAAAATGTAGAACTATTGTGGAAAAAACTCTCATTTTCACTAGCGGAGTATGCAATTGCCCCATCCTCCATTATTGCTACACATAATTGCCCAATGTTTAATGTATGATGGTATTTTTTAAGCAAAATAGTTGATTTTTTTAAATTAGTTTTTTGCACACTAGTTTTTATTTTATCGGATTTGACCTTACATAAGTTAGTTAGAATTTGGTATATCTGGTACACCGTGTGACATGCTAATGTGACATATTGAATTTACACAAATTAACATGCTACTTGTGCCGTGTTTTGGATTCACCATTTAGTGTTAGGATTAAGATACTAACAACAATGCACATGCTATACTTTAGTTGAATTAATTATCGCTACTAGACAACATCACCAAATTGTCATTTATGCACTCACTCCAAACTCCATTACTTTAAAACATGTTTAAAAAAAAAGCACGTAGGGTGATTAATTGATAGAATGATAAAATATATAGATGGTGAGTATGTTAAATGCGTAAACAGAAAAAGGAAGAAGAAAAGAAAAAGAAAAGCCTGATAACATGATGATTCAGATACTGAGATGTCAACAGCAAGGTTTTGTCGCTTAATATAATTAGAATGACTTTATTAAAGGCACAGCCCAAGTGTCTTCCTTTAGTGAAAAATAGGGTTTGATATTTGTGTGTCATCAGGCTGGCTCATTTCACCAGCTGCTAGGGCAGCAGTCGATTTACTTCTTGTATTCTTGTATCTGCAGAAAGAAAAAAGAGAGATGAGATGAAGAGGAGATGACAGAAACCCTCGAGAGTCATGCCGGTTGCTTTTCTGCTGCTTCCACTCACAGCTTGACAAATACTATTCAAAAATATATAATAAAAAAAGACTAAATTAACTCACTCCATATATCTCTTTTCTCCAGTATGGTCATCACATCACATCACATCAGTACTGTTACTGTTTGTTTTTCGACTTTAATCAATTTGTGTTTGTCTGTTGATGTCGTTGGTCTTTTCTTTTAACTTTAATTAGCTTTTTGGCTTCTCATGATCATCATCTTTCTTTCTTTGTTTCCCGCATTCATCGTACCCTTTTCTCATATGTCCATGTCTGCCCTCTCTCTCTCTCTCTCTCTCTCTCTCTCTCTCTCTCTCTCTCTCTCTCTCTCTCTCTCTCTCTCTCTTTTCTCTCTTTCTCTTTCTCTTTCTCTCTCTGTGTTATAATGATACAGGTGTGACCCTACTAGCAGCTAGTAGCTAGCTAGGGCCAGCCAAAGATGAGGGCTGCCACCATGCAGCATTGTTGGTTGACATGCCCACCAAAGTTAGTGGGGTTTTCCTCTTCCGGAAATATTCGAATTACCTTCTCATTCCTTCACTGTATGAAGTAAAGTAAAACTAAAAACCTGTTTTAGAATACTATTACCTTTTGATCCAAAAAACGAAAACAAAACTATTATCTGAGTTTAGAAAACTAATTACAAAGATAATAATACAATGCCCTCTCATTCCTTCAATGTTATGTTAACACAATAGTAATAATTAACTTATTAACTTAACCGTGTCGTGTTATTATACTCTTCAAATACATTATAGTAACATATATTATCTTTATGAAATATGCTTTTTGTTTTTTGTTTTATAATGTGTTACACTTCTATGTGTTTGACATAAGTATTTATAAAATATTTTGTATGTTAAATTTGGGGTTAATTTCGATTTAGTATCATGATTTCTTATCATTAAGACACGTTTGCTCTTGCACTCTCAATTTTAATGATTACATGCTTTTCAATTTTTTGCAATATGGTTCTAGCGTTAACTTCGACATCAAAATTTCGGTTAATTGCTTGCATGATAGGCATGAGTCTCACCTATTCGCTTATTTCAATGTCAGTTGAAGAATATTTTCGGGTAATTGATGTCTTCCCTTCCGTGAAGAACACATTATACGCATGAATACCAAATCATTTTTTAACAAAATACCATTCAACTAACATTCAAACAAGTGAATAAGTGGGACTCATGCTTGTCACATAAGCAATTAACCAAAATTTTGAAGATGAAGTTAACACCGAAACCAGATTGCACAAAATTGAAAAGCTTATGGTATGTAATCGTTAAAATTGAGAGAATAGGGACAAACGTGTCTTAAAGGTTCTTTTAAAGTACTAAATTGAAATTAACCCTTATATTTACTTGGTATTATTTTTTAACTTTTGACATTTAATCATTTGTTTGACAAAGAAAAAAGAGGGAGAAAAGGTAAAATATGTATATCGGGTGTTGGAGATCTTATAAATCTTTAAGGGCTATAGCTAGAGATCTGTTGGTTAATTACTTGTTTGATTCTCCAGCCAAAAGACAAAAGGGTTTAGGAGGCAAATGGTATAAGCCTGCCATGATTACAAGCTTGCATTTTGGGCATCACAACAAGTCACGGATAACAATAAAAAAAGAAAAGGTGACCACAGAGTCATCATACTTTGTGGATAATACTAAATCTAATTAAAACATAATTATAGATAAGAAGATATTGTTGTTTGGAGCTAAGATTTGTTTTAGAGTCTCTATTATCACTTAATCATGATTGATAAAAGAAAGATTAAACAAGAGCCAAGTGGGGCCTACACCCAATCTATATCACCTGATTCGAAAACCTACAAGTAGTAGTAGTAGATGAAAATTGATATGTGCAGCAACTCAAAAACTCAAATCAACGTCATAATAACTTCTCTTCTCCTTTTTTTTCTTTTAATCGGCACGTACCCAACAAATAAAAAGATCTCTCAGATTTCCAAGTTATTCTTATTTATTTTTATTTTTTGTTTCTTGAAAAAAACTTCAAAAAAGAAAAATTGAAATGCAATTAAATACTATTTGTTGTATTGCATTCATCTCACATATTTATTGATGAGTCCTGATTTCTTGGTCACCTAGTGAGAATCCATGGTCACCCACCTTTGGATTCAAATTCAATGGTCCACCTATTTTTGCACTCATTTTAAGAAACTCTATTGGGCTATTGGATTTGAATCCAAGGGTAGGTGACCATGATTCCTTGGTCACTAAGTGACCAAGAGATCAAGACTCATTTATTGATATGCCCCATGTGGTTTACCTTCTGAATTTGACACTGACTCAATATGCCTCATGTGCTTTGTTACCCATTTCTATCTATTTCCTCAAAGAAATTGTTAACTTTGCTTATGTTGTAGCCACATGGCATCTTATTTTAGGACCCCTTCTTACATTCGATTTTGGACATACCATAAATCTCCTTCCTGGGTTAGAATCAATCCATGAAATGTGAATCCTTGCCCGCTTTCCACAATGACACTAAGGCCTTCCTTCTCCAATCTACATCTATTCAAGGGGTAAACTAAGATTTTCGGTAAAGCACATGAGACATCAATAAATAAGTCATGAGAAATATATATATATATATATATATACATAGGGTTACAACCTAATCCCACTATTATAGGGAGTAATTACAAGACTATAGTAGTAAACCTCATATTACAAGTGATTGCCTAAAATACAAAAGTCAATACTTCCCCTCAAGTTGGTGCATAGATATCACTTATGCCCAACTTGTCTAAGAACTTCGAAAAAATATGACTCGATACAAACTTCGTACGTATATTAGCCAATTGGTCTTCCGTCTTGATTGCGGGCACTTTAACAAATTTATCCTCAAACTTCTTCTTAATAAAGAACCTATCAACCTTAACATGTTCAGTCATATCGTGCTGCACCAGATTATGAGCAATATCACACGCAACTTGATTATCACAAAATACCTTCATCGGTTGATTAGGTGCAAAACCCAAATCTTGTAATATCCAGTTTAAGCCATAAGATTCATAAATTCTCAATGGCATACATCTATATTCAGCTTCTGGACTCAAACGAGCAACCACATTCTGCTTCTTACTCTACCATGTAACAAGGTTGCCTCTCATAAAAGTAAAGCAACCCAACGTAGAACGTTTATCATCAACCGATTCTGCCCAATCTGTATCTATATAACCTTCAACTCTGAGATGACCAGTCTTTGTAAACAAAATTCATTTTCTTGGACTCCTCTTCCTATATTGCAAAATCCTCATAACTACCTTCATATGTTATTATGTTGCTTGACAAAATCATGTATGTACTAGCCAACCACACTTAAGACATAGGCAAGGTCGAGCCTTGTGTGAGCTAGATACATCATTCTCCCAACAAGCCTCGTGTGAGCCAAATACATCAAGGTCGGACCTAGTTTGGATCAATCTCACGTTTGAGACCTTCTTCCATTGGTGTAGCAATCGGCTAACAAGAAGACATGTCAGTTTCACGCAAAAAGTTTATTGTGTATTTTCTTTGTGACATGAAAATCCCTAGTTTAGACTGTGACACTTCGATTCCTAGAAAGTATTTCAGAGAACCAAGGTCTTTCATCTCAGATTTCCAGTACAAATAGTCATGTGACGCTTTTCATTCTTCTATATCATTTTCCTCTCACAATCATAGACTTTGCAAACCTGCCAAACTATGCTTGTGGAGAGTGCTTCAAACCTTACATGGACTTCTTCAATCTACACATTTTTCGATCGTATTTTTCTGGAACGTCACACCCATGTGGGATATATCCATGTAAACTTCTTATGTCAGGTCTCCATGTCAAATTTTGTAAGTGCCAAACCACCTTTGCATGTGTCTTGATATCACGGTCATGAGACATAACCACCTTATCACGATGATCCAATTCCTTAAAAAAATCACAATTAGTTCCCCAAAATAATTCGTCACAGATTTTTCATTCTGTTTGGTAGCAAATGCCTTTTCATTCAAAGAAAACACTCAAATTTCATCAATTCCATCAAAGAATGTTGTTGAAAGGGCATCCTAAATCTCATTCGCTATCTTCAGGCAGATGTAACGCTTCATATTTTCCGGTGTCATGGAGGCCAATAACCAACTCTTGACTTTCTGGTTTGTAGCATACCACTTGTCGTACTGGGGATATGTTTTTCGGCGGGTGCCTTCTCTTCTAGCCTAGGATTTAAGTGTCAGCTCATGACAAATGTAAGCATCTCATAGGATGATAGGAGCAATGGCTAGGATTCAATCTTGTTGTAAATCTGTTAGAGAAGCATCTCACTTCTCTCTCTCTACTAACGATTATATTGGCTAGTGGAGCAGAAATGAAAAAAAAGTAATCTCCATTTTTATTCAAAGCAACGTTCTCTTCTTCATTCTCTCTCTGTGATTTCTTTCTTGCTCCCAAATATCCAAAATATTCAGAAAACTAATTGCTAGAAAGTATGAATTCTAACAGATACTGTAGTTGGGTGTGTGACATCGGTGCGCTGGGTTCGTTCAGCGGCGGCGTGGTGGATTCACCTAAGGGTTTTCCTTTCTTTCCTCAACCTGGTTCTGGTGCAAAGAAGAAGAATATTATTTGGCTAATATCGTTGTATTGTATTCATCTCACAATGAGGAATATCTATACATAGGATTACAACTTTAATCCCACTATTACAAGAAGAAATTATAGCTATACTAGGAAACCTCATATTACAAGTAATTACCTAAAATACAAAATTCAACATATATCAGTAACTAACAGGCAAGCAGCAAATTGTATAGAGTTTGATATTGAAAACAAAGAGTAAATTCCAGATTAGAGGAAGAGTTTTTTTGCCAAATTAGAGGACAGCCTGTTGGCAGCTAATCCCTTTTATCATTTTTAGAGGTTGAGTTTAATTAAGGTTGAATCAAGGGGCCGATTTGGTCTGGCTGGTCTGGTCTGCTGCATATGCAACCAAAAGCTACAATTTGGTACGATGCTCCAGCCATATATAGGGTATGATAAAGAGTTTGTTTCCATTCCCTTACATAGGACTTAACAAATTAACCCTAAATAAATAAATAAATAAAATGAAATAAATAATATTTATGCTTGGATATATATGTGTTTTGGAATTCATCAGACATGTAGGAACCAATGAGCCCTTTTTTATGCGACCATGATTTGAGAGTTGTGTGGGCAGGAAAGGGAGACCGAGTCATGAATATAGGTAGAAAGAACAAATCTCATTTAGAATTAAAGATTAAGTTCTTTAAAGAAAATCCAAAAAGTACTTCACATGGCATGTTCTCGTTTGATTTCACACATCATAATCTTATAGTTAAATTCTGTTGTTAGATGTTTCGTAGAAGATTTGTAGTTCAAGCGGTTAGACTTAGAATACTTATTCCCATCTTTATAGCAATTATTTTAGAGTAAATTTCCATATTGACGATGTGAATTCTCAATTATATTTTAATGAATAAAATATCGATGTCTTATAGATAATAAAAAATGGACTCATGCAACATAAATAAAATGGAATAGTTTGGAATTTTTAAAGAAATTTTTTATTGGTGTTTTAAATTAAAAGAAACTTGAAGTCATAGTTCAAATGATTAAAAGTATTCTATGGGAGAAAAAAAAAGCACTTCTCTAATCTCTTCCCCAACTGTCCATCTCTATCTCATCCCCACTTTACACCAAGGTTTTTCCAGTGTCTGAATTTCGAGTCACATTCAACTCCATGACTGGCAATGAAATAGAAGTTTGACTGCATACGTATTTGTTACTTTTAAAAATATTGGTTGATAAAATAAACACAAAAGAAAAAAGAGACAATGACTTAAAAGTTCTCTAGCATTTTTCTTGAACTTTCAGACCACCAAAGCTGAAGGTAAGTTGGTCGTGTATACTTGTTGGTCCCAGTGCGCCCAATGGGTGCCCCAACAAGAACAATCTGAGTCAAATACGGATGAAAACTAAGCTCCAACATGTTTTTAATAATTTCTTCACAAGTGGGTCTCCAACTTTAACTATGTTTTGTCGCACCAAATTTGATTGATTGATAGATTGATTTGCACACCAAAATGGTTGGTGCTTTCGATCTGCCTTTGGGCCTGTGGGGCTTGCCATTTATTGTCTGCAACTGGGCAAATGGGCAAATGGGCACTGCTCTTGTCTCATATCTTGTACTGCATTGCATGTTGATTCTTCTAGCAGCTTTCTTTTTTTCGATTGATGCTTCTTGCCCTGGTCACTTTTTCAAAGTAATTAATTTTGTAAAGATTTTAAATCTTATTTATTTACTATTTCTTTAAAAGAATATATATATCAAACACCTTTTTTTTTAACTGTAGCAATTGACGTGATCTAGCCTAGTGGAAGATGACCTTGACTTATAGACCAGTGATTTCATATTCGAACTCTCATGATACCTTGATAGTGTGTGAAAGAATCCCCTCTCCCTTCTAAACTTTGGCAAAAAAAACTGTAGAATTTGATTGGGCAATGAAAATTATGTGGCTCACCAGTCTTATGAGCTAAAATCTCTAAAATTAACTCTACGACTTCTTCTGGTTCGATTTGGTGGGAAGCTGCCCAGCCCATCAACATGCTCAATTGCTCATGTATTTCTTTGCATTGAACCAGGATAAAAATTACAATTCTTTTCTGCAGTAGAATTTTTCTTCTTTTTTAAAGTTATTTTTATTTTATTTTATAAAAGTTACCGTCTAGGCCATCAATTAAAAGATACACATGGATAAGCGAAGCGGGGTTACGACAGTGGTTGTTGCCCTCCTCCTTACCCCTGCTTGGCACCCAGGATCAAAACTCCAGAGTTTCTTTCCTCCCAATATAACCAAAAAAATATACACATTGATAACAAAGTACTCGAAAGTATGCTTTATATATGCATTTTTTAGAGCTCACAAGGTCGAAAATTCCAATCTAAAGGCTAACCCTATGAAAAAAAAAGCAATTAAACAAGTATCAAATTGATCTGAGAAATCACAATCCCATATTTGGTACGCTTCACTGGACCGGACTGGGTTAAATAGCACTCAAAACCCATGTTTGGTAAGAGACGAGACTAACTTAAATGAGACTGTATAGTCCAATAGTGGAAAAAAAAAACGCCTCACTTGCTCGTCTAATATAGTGAGCCTAAAAAGTGGTTCGCTAAATAGAACACCCAAGTCCAACGCCTTTCTTTAAATGACAGGACCCGACCCAAATTCCTCTCGGAATCCGTGCCGAGCCCTGTGGTTTTCCGATATCCGACAGATATCGGGCCCACTTACTAAAGAATTACACTTCCTAATTCTGAGTCAAAAGGAAAAGGGCCGAGACTTCTGCCGAAATTTCGGCAGAGTCTCCCCTGAAAAACTCACTTACCCAAATTCCAACCCTGCCAAACAAACAACAGTTTACAACTCAAGCGCTAGCAAACAACCACGAATACGAAATAGGCCTCCGGCCTTTAATTCCAACCCTAATGGGTGATAACAGAGCATATCTAAAGGCAATTGAATTTAAACGACAATTCAACCTCAAGAGAAAGGGACATAGAAGTCCTACCCTTCGGTCGAAGCTCGGGAGAAGGAAAGCTCGGCTTGCAAGTTCGGTTCGCGGCACTACAGCCTGGGGGCGCAAAACAGAAAAGTGTGAGTGGACGAAAATAAGTTTTCAATACTTAAAACAACATACTAACCCCACTTTTTAATTTAAAAAAAAAACGATGCAAAACAATACAGTTCAAAACCTTTGTATACGTGATTGATTCCCAAACCCAATACTTCAAAATAATAAAGGGATAAAGAAAATCCAAACCTTTTTCGTTTCCTTTTTCCCGAGGCATAACCTCCCAAAACTGATCCTCATATAAAATATAAACATAAACCACTTGATATCCATGAGCACGAAAATCAATAAAGTTCTCGTAACAAAACAACATTAAAGTTCCAAAAAAAACAAGACGACTCCACGGAACCCAAAACAACGACATGGTAACAAAGTACGCACACCTTAAGTAGACTTTACCCTTTAGCTTTCCCACACTCAACCAACCGCATGCCCGTAGGCACTGCAGGCGAGGAAGTATCCTCACCCAAAGAAAAGAAGGAAGAAGCGTAATAATAATAATAATAATAATAATAATAATAATAATAATAATAATAATAATAATAATAATAATAATAATAATAAATACATATAGTAAGACTCTCACACCAATATTTATACCGGGGAAACAATCCCAACAGGGGATCGTTTGACTGCACCACATAGAGGAGTACTCAACAACCATGTGGCCAGGGAACAAGCCGTCCAACTGGGACTAAGCTTATCAGCACGTACAGCAAAATCCTCAATACTAGTACGTGCGTGACCAGTCCCTACGAGCGCAGACTACCCCGCTAAGGGTCTACAAATACACCCACTCAAGGGTGCACCGGGTATCCAACATATCCAAGTATCCAATTCAACAAGTATCCACTTTCCAAAGTTCCATAACCGGGGGAGGTACATAGGGTAGTGCTTATAGCACTTCAAACTGACATAACCAACCACTTCTCACTTTCCACAATAACCACACCCACGTACCCCACACATAACCAAACATACATATATTCATTCTCGAAAATATTATATAACTCAAGATTCTTGCAATATGTCAAAGACCCGAAAATATATATATATACACACACCAAAACTCAATATCCAAAGTAAATACTCACACATGCCACCAAAATCCAAATACCAACACATATCCCGATAAGTTGATAACGCAATATAATTCCAGCATACGACAATAATATAACCCTCGAACATTCATAACTCCAAGTATCAAAAGTGACCCAAATAACCTGCATAACACAAGTCCCAAAAGTTAAACAATAATAAAGTTCCATAAGCGAAAGGTAGATAATACTTCTCAACGTAAAATCCAACACCCAAGATATTTAGTTAACATATCACTATTAGTTATGAAAGTATACATTAAGAACCCCTTCATGTTTATAAATTACAAATATTGAAACCATTCAACAAATCCATAATTAAAATAATATGAAAACTCCAAAGTTAAATAACCCAAATATAAGATCGAAACCCAACATTTATCAAATTAACCGCCCAAATGTTTAATTAAAATTATAAACATAATTTCCCAAAAGTATATCGTATAGGTTCCCAAAGATATGGAATATAATTTCCTAAGGTAATATAATATAAGTTCTCAAAAGTACATAATATAATTTTCCCAAAAGATATATAATATAATTTCACTAAGAGTATAGAATATAGATTCTTAAAGATATACACTATGATTTTACAGAGTATAGAATATATATATTTCCAAAGTACGGAATATAACCCGCAATGTTCTTAGATTTCAAATATTAAAGTAAATAGAAAATTTCATAATTTGAACCATATAGAATCCCAAGAATTCAATAACCAAATTTGGTAAGATCCGAAATACGGTAAACCGTAAACCTCAACTTATCAAACATATTTAAAGTATAAGTAACTAATCTTAAAGTATATTAACCAAACCCAAAGTATTCGCAAGTCTCACCATTCCCCAATATCCTTTAAATTATCATTTGAAAACCATATAAAACCCCAATGTCCCATAACCCAAGAAATCCATAATCCGATACCAAAATAATACTAAAATTCCAAAAACGTCACCAAATACTCAAATCACCACAAAACTTGGTTACTAAACATAATCCCATAAATTCATATTAAATCGAAGATCCCAAAATAACCAAATATGAAAACATAATCATCATGTCCCGCATATAGTCCAGGACCCAAAATATGCATAAACCCAAATATAAATTATATTCAAGAAGTTCCATTAAAATCCAAATACAAGATTCAAACAATATTTAAATCCAAACAATCGAGAGAAAACCATTCCATGTGCAATTCAATTCATTCTTTAAAATAATGTTTGTTTAAAAACAATGTCCACTCACCATTGGTCCTATGCTGCATAACCCTAAAGGGTCCCGCCTGCTGCGTAGCAGAGTCCACGTACCTAAAGCGATAGATACGAGGATTGGATTAGTAATCGAACCGAAACGAGAACCTTAAACTCAAATCCTACCAAAACCCAACTTAACGTGCACCAACGCCCTACGAAGGATTTCAAGGTCAAACTACTTCTTCTAACCAGTGGGACCGCCCCGGAAGACTCACGGTCAACTGGCGGTCAAACACCCCTTTTTGGTCAACCCGGGCCCGTTGGGCCCATTACCTCCAAAAGGTTCTGGACATTCCTAGAAGTCCAACAACGTCAACTACGTGGCAAGACGGCCTCGGGAGACGCTCGGTCAACCATGGTCAAACTTGGTCAAACAGACCCGAATAGGTCAAACCGGACCCGTGGGTCCCATGACCTCCAAACTTACATCCGAAAGTTCCTATAGGTTCACTACGGTTCAGAGAACACGTCCCGAAAGTTTGGTCTCGATCGGACGGTCGGATTTCTCACGATCGTACGATCAGACGATTACGGTTTAATTCAAGCTTCAAGTCATTGATCCGGAGTATCCGGTACTCCGAATCACAATCCGTCAAATCCTATACGCTCCTAGAAATACAAGGAACCACATACGTGAATTCGGATTCGATCCAACGGTCCGAACCCATCGAACCCACGAAACGTGCAATAGGCATACGTTGGTTCGACAGTCAAACGACGTCCGAATCGAAATCCGAGCACACGTACGCGTTCGTAGCGACACGAGGATCATATTGGAACACCAAACCGCCACCACCACCCGGCCCACGCGCCGCCACACTCGCGGCCGTGAGTTTGGGTGGCTAGATCCGGCCACCCGAAAAACTTCGAGACTTGAAGCAAGACCCATACCAATCGACTCAGGACCTAATGGGGAGCTTGGAACCGTGATGAGCCGCCCAAGAACCAGCGGCAATCGGAGGAAATCACGGCCAAACCACTAGGGTTTTGGCCGGATTTCCAGGTGATCGGAACGGTGGCTACGCCGTCCATTCTTGTCGCGGACCATGGGGAAAGGGAGAGGGAAGAGAGATGCACCTGATCCAAGTGGTGTCGCCACCTGAAACGATCGGAAAAGTCGCCGGCAACAATGGAGGTTCTGTCGGAACTTTCAGTCACTCGCATCTCCAAACGCCGGCGAGATGGACGACAGCACGGGGTGGGTTTTGACGAGGAAGACGAGGGCTTTCGATCCCAACCGGTGCCGTGCTCAGCCGTTGCCGGAATCCCAGAAACCGAAGAGGGAGAGAGTGGGTGTCGGGTTTGAGGAGAGAGAAAACGCCAGGGAGGAGAGAGAGAAGGGATTTCTGGTTTCTGATTGGTCCACATGGCATTTATCAGATTTTTCTCAAAATTTGGAAATGACGCTTACGTCCTCCGAAACTTCCGTAACTCGTCTCGAGACGTTCCGCCCGTCAACGGACTCGTTTCGACGAGCCGAACGCAATGGCGCAACTTGTTTAGCCAAATTCCGTCCCGAAAATTAAGTGGACTGAAATGCCCCTTTAATTATTAAATTCTTATTTAATTCCAATTTCTTAAATTTAATCTCTTTTTATTCCTTTTTAATTTCTTATTTTACCAAATTCAATTTAATTTAATTAATTCTTTTAAATTTGGGTCAGGATCGTTACATTAAACATATCATAATTTTATTTGTTTTGTTTTTATTATTGTTTTAAATCTTTGAACTGGGTTTTTTTTTTCCAGCATTTATTTATTTTTTAGCTCAAAATCCATAATCAAATTTAAATATTACAAGAACTATTTTGATATTACATTTGACTACATTTGCAAAATCAAACTATAATAATTTACAAATGTTTGATATTCTTTTTATATTTAAACAAGTTTAATAATTCATGATGTGCTACTTTCTTTATCTCAAACAATTTTAACCTTGTCAATTAATTTTTTTCAATTTGAAGTCAAAAGTCAAATATACAAAAATTACACACACACACACACACACACACACACACACACACACACATATATATATATATAATTATTGTTTTACGTGGTCCATGAAAAACGTAGAATTAAATAGAGTGGGCTTAGCTCCTTAGCAATGTTTCGACCAAAAAAATAAATAAAAATTTGTAGTAGTCTTGGGGCAAGGCTAGGGAGCAACTAAGATTAATCTTGAGAAGGAAAAAAAAAATCAGAATTTTATTTTAAATCTTTAAATTGGATTTCTTTGCATCATTTATGATTTTTTAGGTAAAAATCCCTAATTAAATGTAAATATTACAATAATTATTTTTTAGTCCGACACAACAACAAACATATGTCTTCACTATTTTTACAATCCAGCTTCTTAGTCCGACGCAACACCAAACGTAGGTCAGTACTTAATCCAGCTGAGGCCAATCCGATCTAATCCAAGACAGTCCCAGGATTTAGTTCAGTCCATGACAGTCCCGCTGTACCAAATGACCCCTAATGGGATAATCCTATTTATCATACTTGCTCTGATGTGCTTTTGTTTTCCTTATATAGGTATTTTGTCAACAACAAAAAAAGTTTTTGTTCAAGTTTGTGTTGTGGTCACTTCCGGCATTTCTATATGTACCTCACTAGATGAAACATTACTAGCTAGTTCAATTTCATTTTGGCCTACTCTTTGTTGACGATCTTCCACAATTTCTTGGTTGTCATCAACAATCTCAGTTTTTCCACGAAAATTTTGGGTGATTTCCCCGAAAGTTAGCTGCCGGCGGCGATGAGAAGAGAAATCTGGGGAGTTCATGATTCCCCCACTACTTCCTACAGTAGAAGAATCTTCGTCATGGCCAGATTGTGAAAAGTCTTGTTTCTTTTTCCTCTTCTTCTTCACTTCAGCGTGCCATTGCTTTATAACATTTGTTGTTTGTTCTTCAAGTACTGCTGCGCTCTTGAAATTTGATCCCATCTGCAGGAAATAAGAATGCTTTCTAATCAAACAATCTCACATATTATGTTATCGAAACTATTAATTTAACCATTGGCAATATAGGTTTTGTTGGGGCGTGAGGCTCAAATTAATCCTTTGGGAGCACAATGTAACATATTATCCGACAAGAGAAAAAACTTATATGTTCCTATGTATAGGAATGTATACCTGAGTCACTAGGGCATAGAGTGGAAGAGTACTGTAACTGCACATCACTTGAACAGTGACCCTGCAGAAATTGGTCAACAATTAATTAGGCAGCTTGATTTAAAAGTTTACCAAATCTATGTGGTGGCAAATATGTAAATGAAGAGTGAATAAAACACTAAGGAAGATGAGCATTGACACTTACGCTAAGACGACCCGTATAATGATAATCTGTATGTGTTCATGGTAGCAAGAGTGTATCCCAAATTGTAGCTGAATTTAATAAGAAAAGAGAGGTAAAGAAAATGTTTAAGTGGACTAAACACGAATACTCTTCTTTTACTAAATAGTCTGACATGTTATGTTGTCACGTTGTTAATCCGAACACATATTCAAATAAAAATTCACCTGATTAATAATTTGGTTCAAATTAACAATATGGTAACATAATGTTTGTACATGGACATTTTAAAATACTAAATAAAACGAACATGATTAGTTCAAGTTGAAATAGCGACGCACCGTGACCCAAATGAAGAAAGCAAGTTCAAATGCATTCTGGAAAAATGAAAGCAAGTTAGTTGGATGATTGGATCATAAGAATTAACATACGGTAATTAAGCATTAGTTATGGAGTTAATCACGAAGAAGATCAATTATACCATAAACAAAGTGAGATGTACAAGGGTCAAGACGAACTGTGGTTGACTGAACCAGAAGTGACTGTCCTTTGGTTGCACCAAAGGAGTTCCTTTTATCACGTTATGCTGATCATGAAGTTGATGAGCCATTTGTGCTACTACTACTTCAAGTTTGGTTCCAAGAGCCAGCACTATCTACCAACACATAATACATAATCAGCTACTAATTAAGAGAACAATTAGTAATTAAGTAAGAACATGGTGAGCAAGAGAGGGTTTAAGCTTTAGACTTGGTACATACAATTAGTGGCAAAAATGAAACCCAGAGATACGCCTGCCAACCTGTTTAATTAAGTGAGTTCATAATGTTAATACCATTCATTCAGAAGTGATAATGAAACTAATTTTTATTAATTAAAGAAGTAAAGGACTTGGATGGGGCTTAATTATTTACCATGCACGTCCAGAAAGATGAAGATGACGACTATAAACCACATGAGTGGGCTGTCAAGTGATGCACATCACAAACACGCACACAATTAGCCAACATGAATAAGTAAAATTTACATTTAATTGACAGCACTAATTAATTTAATAATATGGTAATTATGGGCACAAATTTGATGTGTAGTGAATACAAATATATATAATTCTAGTAACGCTACATGTATCATTTTAATTTAATTACCGATCGATCACATTATTAATTAGATTCAACTTTATATAGATGTAGAAGTTGAATCTAATTTTTAGGAGAGATGCAGTCAGTAATATGGTGGATTTATATACAACTCAGTCGCATTTATAATTTATCACATTGTGATTATGCATCTCACACAAAGTAGGACTCGTATATTTATGTGAACGATGTGATAAAGAATGTGTTAGAAATAATTTTAGGGTTACGGATATAGAATTGTCAACCTGATGCCAACAACACCTCTGAAATCGTCCTCCAGGGAACGTTGAATGTACTTTTGAAAATCGAATACATTATTGTTTGTGGGCAAATGAGTCTGAAAAATTTGTTATCAACAATGATCAGAAGTAGAAAGAAAAATAATTAAAAAGAATTGAATGAGATATTTTAATTTGTATATATACATATTGATTTATTTATACTCACTGAAACGAAACCGTGGCGTAAAGTGAGATAATCAACTTTTTCCACTGAATGGAAGAATTGCCGGAAGAAGCCTCTCTGCGTGCATATATATAATTAACAACTAATTAGTTAATTATAATAAAACTCATCATGATTCATGAGAGCTGCATACATGTTAATATAAAAGTCCATTGTTATAATAATCATAATAATAAGATTAATAAAATTTAAAATAAAAAAACTCACAATCCACATTTGAAAAGATGTCCCTGTTCCTGTATAAGAAGTCATATGTCTACGGCCAAATGTGGTCTGCCTTGTAAACCTAAAACGATTAGGATCTATAGAAAAAAAGAGAAAAGAAGGCTGAATTAGTTGCTCTATGATATTGAAATATAAATACGGGGAAAACTATTTGTTTGTTCGAATTAAATGATATGTCATTATTGTTAGAAGATGTTTCAAGTTCGAATCATCTCTCCTATTATCTTAAATTACCATTTGCCACTTGGTATTCCAGCGTCTGAGTTTCTTTTTCCCATGCTTCCCAACGCCTCATCTGTCAATAAGTCATAAAAAAAATGTAAAAAATTATTTAACAGAGTTAAAAGCCACCTTAGAATACAATTTTTATTTGGAAGAACAATTTGCAATAAAAATTTAAGTGGCTCTAAACTCGTGTAACTCGCAAGTCACCACCACATTATTTTATGACCATTTAATAAAATAATATGTAACACCAATAAAAGTCAATTTCTAGAAGTTTAAGTAATTTCAATATAAACAATGACTCCACACACCCAGAAAAAAGTTTTAAGTTTAAATTCTAGTACAAGGGATTCTGCTATTTTCAATCACCATTGCATTATGGTAGGTGAGGTTGTTGATAGGGGTGTAGTTAGTAAACTACATTGGGGTGGGCTTATGGCCTGTATGGCTGAGTGAGACTTCTGCAGATTTGTTTTGGGTGATTCTTCCAAGCACACCCAATTACTTTTTTTTTCTGTCGACACCCAGTTCCAAAGACATTTTTTTAGTTTGCCTATGAATAATTCTTCGACAAACGACTATCGTGCAAGCTTTCGAGCCTATTAAGATTCTTGATCTTGCATGATGCCCACGTCGTAAAAGAATGATAGCAGGCAGAAGAAAAAGACAACTATTGTATGTCTACAGACAATTCTAGAAGTAGTGTTACATCATAATGCATACATCCAAGTTATAACTTTATATTGTTTAGTGCGGTGACAGCCATCAATCAGATTCTGTCCCATCACATAATATATAGCAAAGAAAAAAAAAAAGCATACCTTTGCCCTTCCTAAAGCCATGGTGAGAACACTATACACAATCTGCATAGCTGCTAACACGAAGATGAAATTGTTGAGCTGGTTGAGCCCTCCTTGTGATATAAACGAGGTTTTCCCCTGCAAATTCAGTTCTATTTTAATAAAACTATAAAAAAAAATTAAATGAAATGAAAATAACAAAATAATTAAAACAATCTATGTTACCTACCTGGGATTCACAGTGATCCTCAGAAGAAGCAGAACCAGTTGCTGCTAGTCTTCTTTCCATGAATTGAATGGGCTCAAAACCAAGTGCTTTGGTGGTTTTAGTGGGTGCACTTTTTCTGCAGGGAAGCATGGTATATGCAACCTTTGTGGGTATGCATATTTTGGATATGGACCTTTGTGACACTGTCAGAATTAGGGACATGAAACCCAGCAGCATAAGCACTGCACCCAACAGAAAAAAAAAAAAAAAAAAAAAACCAATTCAGCAAATTTTATCAATTAGAACATACATTCTGCAAAATTGTCCAAGTGATGAGGCATTCAGGAAAATGGGTCGGAATTAGGATAGGTCATGGGTTCCATCGTTTTGCTTACCTGATTTGAGCTTCTCCACAGCCTCAAACAAAGCGTTCTTTTTATTTTTTTTGAGCCACTGCATCATCAAATACATGAAAAGAAGAAGAAGAAAGAAAAGATGTAATTAGTGAAATCATTTTCAAAAACAAATTTGATGGTAATTTCTTACAAAGGGTCATTAGATACATACTTGGCTAAGGAGATCGATCAAGTGCTCTATTAAAATAGAGAGAAAAATGAAGACAAGGCAAACTGTTGCCAAAGCCCAAGTGGGTGTGTTTTGAAGTGAGCGGCTGGATGCTGCTGATCCTCCAGAAGCCATAGTTGCTATGTGTTCTTGAGGGAAAAAAGAGTCAGCGTCAATGGAGGAAAGGAATGAACGGAAGAGATGAGCTGAAGAACCCACAGAGAAAGGTGCTTGAATTTAAATACTTGAAATAAAGCCAAGGAGGGACCAATCAGAGAAGAAAGATGAAACGTTCTCTTCTGTGCACCTCCGACTTTTTTGGTCGTTCAAGTCCAAAGTCTCAAGCAAAACCTGCATCTGTGAAGGTCGTATCCATTAAACATGGTTTGACACGGCTTACATAATGAAGTTTTTTTTGGTCCCATTTGGAAAGCCATATCTTCGCGATGCACAAACGTCCAAATGTCGGTCGTTTGGGCAGTTGGGGTTCCATTTATTTTGGGTAACCCTTTTTCATGAAGTTTCTGACAGTCAAATTGTTGTTGTCACGCATTTGCTTTTGTTGACTAGGGCAGTGAACCGACTAAGATGATAATCGGATCAGAAGCGAAACGATAAACTTTTATAATTGGTCCTTATATTTTGAGCCGGGATCTGCTATCCCCAATTTACGTGTCTTCTTCCCTATCCCCTATTTCTTTGATCACATGTGCCAATTCCTTTATGAGGAATGCTAGCAACCTTCTCTCTAACCTTCTTTTTGGACATTCTCCCTTCTTCTCATGACACGTGTCATTTATTGAAGAAAAACCACATTTTGCAATTTCCGTGTTTGCCCTTGCTAATTAAAAAGAAAAAAATAGGTCAAAAGTCACTTTTGGTCATGTAGTTTGACACTTCAACCACTTTTGACCATATAGTTTCAATTTCATCATTTTTGACCTTGTAGTTTCGTATTTGTAGCAATTCAAATTTCTTTGACAGTGCAAGGGGTAATTTCGTCAACCCAAAACCCTTGAGCGTAAAAGCTCGTCTGAAACTCTCCTAATTTCATATTAGAACTTGAAATTGGCCATTTGGGTTTAGAGTTCTTCAAAAATTGGGATTAGTGGTTGAATTTCAAGCCCTAATATGAAATGGGGAGAGTTTCAGATAAGCTTTTACGCTAAAGGGTTTTGGGTTGAAAAAGTTGTCTCTTGCACCGAAAAAGAAATTGACAAGAATACTAACTTGTCCAAATGTGACTTTTAGCCAAAAATAATAACAGACAGTCCCTTTCTCCAGAATCCCTTCTCATCCGCCAGCTGGCACTGGGGTGCAACTGCACCTCCCCTTGCCTGAGAAATCCTTGCATATGCCAAAAAGTTGCACCTCTGCTCTGTTTCTGGTGCACTCTATCTGTTTGACAAAAGGCCTCAGCGAACTGACTTTTCCTTTGCTGTTGTGCGCTACGTGCATGCTGCACTTTTTTTTTTTTAAAAAAACTCATGGCCCAAAAGTCGTTTTGGGCCAGGGAAAAAAAAATAGTGCCCTTATTATACACGAAGGAGAAGAAACCAACCCGCTGCCAGGGGAAAAAAAGCTGGCGTGGGGCAAAGAGAAATATGTTGAGTTGGTAAACGGTGAGAAAGATAAGCGTGAGTGGGGTTTTGGAGGAGAGGGTTTTGCTTGGTATTTTTTCTTTGAGATATTTAGTTATATATCCATTCTTAACAGTGATATAGATAAATCCTACACTATTTAATTTTTATAAACAAACCCAAAAAATGACAGCTGACCCTAATGAATTTAATTTTGATTATTAAATTACTTTAATGCGCTATTGAGTGTTTTGAGTTTTTTTATGAGCTTTGGGGTTGAGCTTGTTTTAAGAAATTAATTGCAGTTTTGTAATTTATATGAAGTTCGAGGCCTTTTTATTATGTTGTAAATGAGCTTTAGGTGTGGTTCTAAAGTTCATTTAATGTAGGATTTTTATTTATAATTTGGGCTCCTATATTTGGTATAATAGTAAATCTCCATTTTTTAAAAAAAAATTTCCGTGAAAATGGGGGTAGAGAAGAAAGAAACACAGAAGAATGACAGATCCACTGGAGAATATGAAGTTGATGTCCTTATTGGAAGGTTAGGAAACCAAAACCTATCATGCTGCTATAAAAAAAAAAAAAAAAAAATATATATATATATATATATATATATATATATATATATATGATATTTTGGGAGATTTTTTCCGTCCCCACCACCCCAAGTCTTTTTTTTTTAAGAGAGAACTCCATCCAAGTCCCTACAAAACATCTTAGCTAAATAAAAAAGTCTTTATATAACATCATATTCATATCCTTTTTTACGTCCCCACCAGTTTTTTTGGAGAGAATTCGAAGTCTTTATAAAAATTTATTCATCGATCAAGTCTTGTGCCTTTAAAAATTGCACCTCCATTGAAAAATTTATGGGTCCGCCAATGCCAATAAGGTCTACCTAGTAAAAAAGGACCTTGACTTGGTATAAGGCTTGAACCCCATGGACTTTTAAGTTTCATAAATACTTATTTTTAATGTTGAACCTTCTTGATGATATTATTCTCTACTGTACATGTACATCTTGTATTAGTAGTTTAAGTATGGTATAGATTAATAGTGTAATTGGTTTCAAATACCTTAGTGGCAAGAAATAATGAGAATGCACCTCGTGCTTATAACGTACCATTATTTTATGAAAGTTAGATGAAAATGTGGACGTATGTACATCTTGTCTTTCCATTTTTATTGAAAAAAAAAAATGGAAAGACAATACGTATTGGTTTAAATACTTTTATTTATTGGATTTTTGGTATAATTATAAGCAAAGTTGGCAAGCAATCACTGTGGTCAGTGAGTTGGCTTATGTTCTTTCCTATAATTTATTTATTTGTTCTTCTTTGATGGAGAGATATGGTCAATTAACATCTATGTGTCACAAAAAAATCCTAATCAGAATTATTTTATACAAGATTAGAAGTATTTAATTAAGTGTTATTATGACTTAATATTGGTGACACAAACCACCTCGACTACTATACAAGACCAGCCATCCAATGTTGAACTATAAGTTGGGGAAATTTCTACTATAGAAATTGGGTTTTACTGGGGAAGTTAGTACTACTCATGTATGCATACAAAATTAGACAAATATAAAAAATTATACTTATTGCTAATTATTATATTATTAATATGTGCAAGCAAGTCCCTATTATGCGGCAAGGGCTGCTGTTGAAAGTTATTTTTAACCTCTTATTATAATTGTGATGATTGCGAAGACCATTTAGAAGTCACGCTTGGATATTTTCAAAATTTGAAAAGTTCATTTGTTACAAAGTTGCTTTTGGTGTAATATTGCTACATGTCTTATTATATAGTAATAAACTCAAACCAAGTTTTGCTTGCACCTCTCTAATACAGGTGGGTTCCACATATATTAGTGGGGTCCACTTGAATTAGAGGAAAAGAGCTTACATGTGTAACGGGAATGCCACCGTGACAGTATTCCAAGTCTATCACATATTGCCAATGTCGAAAAGTTAAAATACATGACAATTGGCGATTGGCTCGGGATAGCGTTGCAATGGTATCCCCGCTATAAGTAAGTTTTCCTCGTATTAAAAAAGTCATCAAGATGATCAATAAATATGGTACAAATAGTATTATTGATGTTCAAATCTCACATCAGGTTAATTATCAGGTATATATATTTATATATGTGAAGGCTTGAGACTTTGTCTGATTAAAGACTAGGGTTTTTCCAAAGTAACTCAACAAGTCAATTAAGGTGCCTTCTTGGAAGGCAAATTCGATTGAACCCCAGTCCCCTTGATTCTTGAATACGACCTTTTCGATTAATTGGCCAAATTAAAGAAATTTATGTTTTGGTCTAAGGGGATGCTTCCAAGCATATGTGAATATTTTTATCAGTCAAGGGTGGCTTCCAAGCATAATTGGAGGATTTTATATTTTGGTCTTGTCATGGGCGGCTTCTCTTTGTCCCTTCTTGTGGTAGTCGGCTTCCCACTGTAGAATTGATTGTTAATTGAAGCTTTACAAAAGAAAAATGAAAAAAAAAATGAAAACGGTATATATGTTAGATTATTTTAAAACATTGTAATATATTTTTCAAATGATCCCAATTTCCTATTGTTTTTTACAATAGCTGTAGCCTGGAACTAAAATCAGCCTTTAATTTCAATTTAAAATGGAATTGTTATTCACACTCCAAAATAGTTAGTAAGCACTTTAATTTTTCTGGTATGATTTCATAGACTACGTAAAATTAAAATTTTAAGAACATGTTTCTTTGAATGAAAAATAGTTTCCATAATATTTACCCAAAAAGCCTATTTCCATATAAACAAAAAGTTCCCTTGGAAAAATTCAGATCCGGGGGGTTTTTCCCGGATCCCTTTGGATCTTCGGTGTTCTTCAATTTTGGTGGACCTATGTCGATCTACTCTTCTTTTGGATGATATAGGGCCCGTTCGGTTAAGTTTTAAGGGGTTGTTTTCATTTTTATATAACAAAATTTAGGCAAGAACCCATTCAATGGGCCATAAGGAGAAAACACTGAGAATTTTTTAATAAAATGAAACCAAGTTCACGTGTACTTCTAGAAAACAAAAAAAATATGCTTTCATTCTCACAGGAAACAAATGCTCAAAACACGTGAGGTTGAAAAAGAACACGATGCTGCTGCTCACATCAATCTCTCGCTCAATCTTTTCTCCCCATCAGACCAAAAAATAAAAATCATCTCTCCTCAAAACAAAAAATAAAAATCTTATCTCCCCTTCGCTCACCCTTCTCTTCTCTCCCCCTTTCTCAACCACTCTTCTCTCTCGCTTGGCTCACTGTTTGGGGGTGGTAAAAATTCACCAAGCCCGGGCACGTTTCTTTCCCTCTTGAAAACTTGGGCACCCTCCTCGAAAAAGCCGGGCAATAAATTAGTCAAGCAAGAAATTGGATGGGCCGGAATTTAGAGTTTGGATAACCGGTGCCCAGAAAATCTCGACCGGGTGTTGAGTTGCAATGCGGCCAGGGCTTGAGGAGTTTTTGCGGTAGGAAAAGACGGAGGTTTGGCTGGGCAATGGAGAGAGCGCAACCGGGTCTGAAGCTTGAGGAGTGGCCAGGCCTTGAAGGGCAAAAATGCGGCCGGAATTGAAGCTAGCCCGTGCCCATATTTTTGGGGAAGTCTCGGCCGAGTTTTGGGCAGAGATAGAGATCTCAGCCGGGTCTTGGAGAAGATGGAGTGACTGGGTCTTGGAGCTTAGTGACAGGACTCGACCCGAATTCCCCCTCGGAACTCGTGTCGAACCATGCAGCCCTCCATACAACCCACATATGTCGGGCCCACTAGCAATTTAAACCCTTCACCCAGCTAAAATCAAGAAAAAAGAGCAAGAATTTTACCGAAATTTCGGTAGAGTCTCCCCTAAAAACTGGACGTTTACCAATTTCTTTCACCTGTTAAAACGCAGTTTAATATTACCAAACTTCAGCATGCACAAAATAAGTCACACACAACAACCATACCGGCCTCTGGCCTTTTATCCAATTCTACCCAAAAGATGTCAGAGCAACTAGAATACGAACTAAGGTTTACAATTCCAGAAACTTCGAAAAAAGGTAGACAGAAGTCCTACAATTTGTTGTTGATGCACGGGTGAAATGATTCGATTTGAAATTCACTATTGCCTTGAGTTATGGCCTGGGGGTGCAAAACAGAAAATGTGAGTAGATAAAAAGAGCAGTTCAAACATAATTATAATGAACGTACTGTCCCTGCCATTTTGCAAAAACAAGGTAAAAACCAAGCATTTGAACCTTTTACTAAGCATTACCGAGTTTTAAAAAAAATATTGTCATTTCCTAAGCTTCATTTAAATACTAAGAGATAGTCTAATTCCCTGCAGTTGCACCTAGGTTATCTTAGGCTGCCTACGTACCCTCAATGAGGGATCAAGCCACACGTAGTTCTTTAAATTCAACACACCCGTCGTATCAAATCAATACACACACACATTTATATATTTACAAATACACCACCATTTACCATTTTATTTGTCCTAGGGGAAAACAATCCAACACAAGGACTATTTCTTCCAGCCCACACACCGACAACACTTCGCACATGTGGGTACCCCCTATATCCTTCCACATGTCGGCAACACATCACACATGTGGGTAGATCCATAACCTCCCATATGCCGGCAACACATCGTACGTATGAGTAACATCAATATCCCACCACACGTCGGCAACACATTGCACGTGTGGGTATCCTTTGTATCGTCCCACATGCCGGCAACACATCGCACATGTGGGTAAATCCATAACCTCTCATACACCGGCAACACATTGCACATATAGGTAATGTGGGAGTGATTTTCGTCCCCAAAGAATATTCGATCGATAGATTCCTCTTCCTCCTTCCTCGAACTCTTTCTCCCTGCAAAACCAATCGGAGTAAAAGGACCACACCCGGGGGGTGTTGGCCAAAGGCCCTCCGATGCCTAAGTTAGTTCAATTGGATCTTCGTAAAGAGACAGCAATAGCTAAAAAGGGTACGAAGTTTTCTCTCTGGGAGAACCGGGTGGCCGGAGCCGTGTGTGAAGGCTGGAGCCTTGTGAGAAAGAGGGAGAGAGGCGTGGCAAGGAGAGGGAATTTCTGCAGTATTTAGAGCTTAGAATGTCTTACCTCATGCCTTGTGTAGCCTCCTATTTATAGAGCCTCGGGGGCTAGGGTTTCTGGAGAGATAAACCCTTGTAGAGATAGGAATTATCCTTCCACAATAAATAGGATAATTACTGAAGTTCGGATAATTGATAGGGTTTAGATAATTAATAGGGTTTAGATAATTAAAGGAGTTTGAATAAATCAGAGGCTATTGATTAGGATAAATAAGGAATTAAGGGTTTAAATAAATAAGAAATTAGGGATTAGGATAAACCCGTGATCTTTGGCAAGAGTCCCTAAATCAAATAACTCCCAAAAATAGGGAAATTATTTGACCTAGAGTTTTACGATTCCACAGGTAACATTCATATATATATATATAATAATAAACTCTCCCTTAATTCAATTTCCCCACAACTCTTAACCAAAACCAGATTTCGTATATTTAAATAATAATAATAATAAACAATAACCCCTAAAAGCACAAATTCCAAATCTCACAAATCAATAAACATTCAAACATCAAAACAATATATAAACCCCATGGTTCAAAGTAATTCAATTTATACACATGGTATTCTAATATTCAGAAAGCAACTCACATTAAGTCAATTATCCAAACATCACCATAACTCGTTAATCGCTCTCACTCGCGAATTAACACTCAATTCTAGTTTCCGAAACTTAACGTGTAAGCACAACCTTAGAGAAGTCCTAAAGCTATTCTAACACTTTTCGACAGGTGAAACAACCTCGGAAGACTCACGGTCAATCGAGTGATCAAACTTTCCATTTTGGTCAACCCGGACCCGGGGGGCCCACGGCCTCCGATTTCCAATCCGAAGGTTCCTAAAGGTTCAACACAGTCTACTGAACACGTCCTGATAGTTCGGTCTCGATCAAGCGGTCGGATTTAAACCAATCGCACGATCGGACGACGATCGTTTTGCCTAACCCTAGAGTTAATGATTCGGAGTATTCGGGACTCTGATTCTCGATTCACAAGTTCCTACACGATACTAAAGATACGAGGAACGACATACTTGGAATTGGAGCCAATCCAACGGTCCGAACATATCGAACCCGAATATCGCCTATTAGGCGTAAATCCGTTCGACTGTCATACGATAACCAAATTCGAATTGGATGCTGTTAAACGAACCCTAAAATTAATTGAGTACACCCTACTACCAAACTATTTATTGAATATACACCCTACTACCAAACTATTTATTGAATTACTAATTTATCCTAATATAAAATGACAAAAAAGAATATATTGAATATTGAAACAAAATAATTTTAATAAGTACACCCTACTCAACATATGAAACCCTAATTAGATTGTTTTTAGCCAATTCTAACCTTTGAAGAATAGGAAGATTTCCCAGACCAATTGGGATGGTTCCTGAAATAAGATTGTTTTGCATACGAACACGAACCAGTGACAAACAAGTTGAAAGACTTACTGGAATTGAACCAGAAAAGGAATTATTGAAGAGGATGAGTTTTGTGAGATTGCCAGAACTACACAAACCTGGTGGGATATCACCTGATAAAAACTGGTATTACCATGAATTAAGCATTTCCATGGCGAAAGTGGATTTTTTCTGTTGGATCCTTTATATAATACAAGATAAGAAATATAGTTATTCCTTATACATGTTGTATCTGATCACTCCTTGAGATCTATAATGGAATTCAATATCTTTTTCGGGGTTCACGCCAGACCCTTTGGGCTTGTAGGATCTGGGAGGTAGAACTCTCCTATTTATTAAACCCCATTCCTTGGGAAGGTCGGACTGATGATGACCATGTGATATTTCAAGCTGGGTCACTGAATTATTCTTAATTTCCTTGTGAATAGAAATTAAATTTGATTGAACCCCTTTGAATTTTCAAGTTCATACTTCAAGTCTGTAATTCACCATTAGCTTGTGACTTGAGTAATCCAGATGTTGTGGATGAAAACTATGTGAACGGACTGAAGGTCAGGGGAAGGTTCGTCAGTGAAAATGGGCATAATAGAAGATTTGTTATACATACTCCGAGAAATCTTAGCAATCTTGATTTTAAGAGTTGCAGCAACTCAAATGTTGACAATTCATCTGCTTCCCATAATGCTCACATCTTTCGGAGAGCAACAGTGGGCAAAAGCTCCAGTCGTGAAGCCAAGTATTCTACTGGAATTGAAAATATGGACAAGGAAAGGCTATGATCATCAAAGTTCCTTCTAAATCATCTGCTTCGCATGAAAACACACCAAACTTGTTAGGAGTTGATGAAGGGAAAAGGAGTTGACAAAAACAGATTTGATGAAGACGACCAATGTATTATGGTGTATCAGGAGTATTTTTGGTAGTTAAATAGAGTGTACTTAGTTAATTTTACATTTTGATTTAATTATTAGGGTGTACTTATATCATAGGGTATACTTAGTTAATTTTAGGTTTCGTTTAACAGCACCCTTCAAATTCGAGCATACCGTCGTGCTTGGGAAGACAAGGGGATCATTACAGGATAAAATGAGCCACCACACCCCGGCCGGCAACACTTGGGTGTCTTGAGAAAATTCTGGTGATCGAACAATTTTCAAAACACCCTTCGATACTTATACCGTTACAACAAGCACGTTGAGTGGAGTAACTTTGGTCCTTGGAGACCGGCCAAAAGGTGGCCGGAACTGGGCAAAATCACGGCCGACCGTGAGGGTTTTGGCCAGATCTTTACCAGCTTAGGCCGGTGGTTACTGCCACCATTGTTGTCATGGATCCTAGGGGAAATGAAGAGGGAGGAGAGAGGTACCTTTTTCAGTTGACGGCGTGACCTGAGGTGGCCAGATCTGTCGCCGGCAACAATGGCAGTTTTTGCTGTTTCTTCGAGTCGACACCGTCGCGAAATGCCGGGTTTTCTAGCTACAAAAATATGTGGGCTGGATAGAGGGGAGAGAGGCGAGAATTTGGGTGGTGGTTTCGTCAAATCGTCACGGATCGACAAATTTGCAGCCAAAATCGGGCTCACAGAGAGAGAGAGAGAGAGAGAGAGAGAGAGAGAGAGAGAGAGAGAGAGAGAGAGAGAGAGAGAGAGAAGATGCGGGAGGGGGTTTTGACACGTGTACGCGTCTGGTTGGGTAGTTTTAGGGTTTTTTTAAGAAAAATTTCTAAATGCCCAAAATGCCCTTTCTGAGTTCTGGAACTCGGAATCGAGCGTGCTGCTCGTCCACGGACTCGTTTCGACGAGCCCGACTCAACGACACAACTCAAATCCCCAAATTCATTCTGGATTAAAATGTGACCAAAATGACCCTACCCTCATGGACAAAATTGTAATTTCACCAAAATAAATAAATTGGATTAAATTGGGTCAGGGATGTTACACTTAGAGGCTGGAATCCAGGAAGTTGTTTTGGAGTTTGAACGGCTAGAAAAACTGGGGTTTGAGCGGCTTGGAGTTGGAATCGCAGGCAGGAGTAAGTGGAGTTTAGCCAGGTTGGATTAAGAGGGGTCGGTTGAAGCTGGAGGCTTTAGGAAAAATGCTGACTCATTATATATATATAAGTAGACAATAAAAAACCAAGTTTTGAGTTTCTGGAGAGTTGGCCACCTAGCCTTCAAGCTTTGGAGAATTTCGGCCATAGAGTTTTTAGGGTAGAGAATGTCGGCCGTATATATAAGGGTTGCTAATAAGGTTTTTGCAGGCTGGAGAGAAGGGATTTGTGCCAAAATTCTTGAAGGGCCAAGTTGGTCTCTTTGTTGGCCAAATTTTTTATTCATGTGAAGGCTACGGATTTTATACATATATATGTGTTTATATATTAATATATGGATATGGAAATTAAATGAGGGTTTTCTCGGCAGACCAATTTTAGAGCTCCAAGAACTCAAAAGTCGTGAGGGTCAGCCCCATATAATTTCAAGGAGCTCGGAGGGCGAAGCCCGAGCCACGGATTCGTACCCAAGAATTCCGAAGGTCAATGTGCACGTTACGGAGGCCTCAGAATGAAAGAAATCAAGGAGGTTGATAATGACTCGGAATTTTCCAAAACGAGAGAAAATCAAGCAACCAAGAAATCTCCGCTGACGTGATCCATGGATTTGGGGGGCCTCGAAGGGAAAGAATTTCAAAGAATTGATCTTTGACCATTTAATGGCCAGCCCATGGATTGACGGATGCCCCTATATAAACTTCACCAAAAGAAGACAAAGGACACACATCATCATACACACAAACCTATTTTCGTCTCTCACTTTTCTTTTTCTTAGACTTAGGATTTTACTTTTCAAGCACCTAATGTAGCAAGTTCTTCATTTTCCTAGTGTAAATTTAATTCCTTGCAATTTATATTATCTTGTCATTTAAATTAAAATTCATTTCAATTGCTTTATGTTTTTCATTGTTATTGAATTTTCATTAAGTTTAAATTCAAGTTTAATTTAGTTTATCGTTCTTATCGTTCTTATTTCGTTCTTGTTTATTTATCGCTTTGATCTATTTTATCGCACTTTAAATTACGCACTCATCTTTTCAATTATTTACTTTACGCACTTGTCTTTTCAATTATATTTAAATTCAAGCACCTTTACTGTACTCACTTGTTCTTCGTTTCATCACGTTTCACCTAAAATCTTCATCTCCACCCACTCCAAATCATTTGGTTGCTCACATAAGGCCTTGACCCCGAGGTAGTGAAAGAACCTAGATCGTGAGGAGGTTCCTTACTCGGCCGAAGAATCGTTTGATTAAAGTCAGATTTCGGACGCAACATCCACTCACATTCCATTCAAGCTAAATTCGTGGCTTGGTGGTGGCCTACCTGGCCGAAAAGAGGGAAACACTCACCCTTCTCTTTTCTCCTCCTTTCTTGACCACTCTTCTATTATCTCTCATTTTCTCGTCAAACACCATCCAACAGCCACTATAGGCCAATAGAACCACAATCACCACAACAGACTAGCCACCTGCTAATCGCACCACCACCTAGTTGAACCCAATCGACCCTACCATCAATACCACGTGGACCAAATTGATGTACCACTACCCAATCAGCAAAGCCAAAGGCGAGAGAGAGAGAGAGAGAGAGAGAGAGAGAGAGAGAGAGAGAGAGAGAGAGAGAGAGAGAGAGAGAATATCAAGCTTTGGATTGGAAGGAAGAAGAAAAGAGAGAAGAGGAAGAAAGAAAGGAGGAGGAGAAAAAAGAAAAAGAAAGGAAGGGTGTCAGCTGAAAAAATAGAAAATATAAAGATAGTTTTAACTTTAAAAAAACAATATAATTTTTTATTTGTTAAATTATACATTTTTAAAAATATTTTTTTAGAACATAAATTAGCAAAAATACACTTAAAAATAACTCACATATTATTATTCTAAAATTGTACTACTAGACACGTTTTCATTGTTTTTATTTTCTAAATATGTTTTCTAATTAATCTACCAAATGCATTTTCAAATCCTAAAAATGCAAATTCATTTTCTTTTTTTCATTTTCTATGAAAATATTCTAAGAAAACATTCTTCGAAAACGTTACCTAACGGGCCCATATTGTCTCAGATTTGTGCTGGTTTTGGTTGTACCTCATCTTGCGAGGCTATTCTTTGAGGTGTTGCAGTTTAGCCATGGTAGATCCACTGCTTATTGGGGCGTTGAGGCCCTGGAGTAACTAGGTGGTGCTCTTTATGTAATGTCCCGAAGGAAGATTAGCAACGGTTAGTTTTCCTTTTGCCAACGTTGTTTTGGTTTTTATTATTATTTTTGTTTAGTTTGTTAAAAAAAGTCCAGAAACTGCATGAGTTTTTTGTGTTTATTTTTTATCTCATGATTCCATATACTTAGCTGAATTTGCATGGTGTTCTTAGTCTCTTTAAGAGAGTCATGCCAGTTAACGACTAGTTTTTGTCTTTGAAATCATTGGACTAGATTCGGGGAAATTATGGCGGTTATAAGGTGTTTTAGAAAAATTATTTTTCGAGTTTGATTCTCTCCATATCGTTTTAGCTCGTCAGTTGGCTAAGGTCATTGGGGAAGTTTTACCCATATTTGCCATATTGTTATTAGGATATCTTCCTTTACAGTATTGGTCATTTGTACTCTTTTATTCTTATTAATCTAATAAAATTTTATTGCATTTTTATAATAAAAAATTATTTAAATAATAATAATAATAATTTTAAAACATAAACACAATATGGAAAATTCAAAGTTAACCAAAGAAATGTTGAAATGTTGTATATATATATTCGTGACTATATTTATTATGGATAATTTGTTGGATGTTTTCGTTGGTTTTTCCTCATGAAAAGATGTTTTCATGGCTTATGGCTTTTCTTTCATGTACAATTTCAGAAATTTGGTTGAACATTCTTCAGAAGTTTACTCACTTTGCGTTCCTATGAATGACTGCCACCCTTGGGGGTGGCACCTCTGGCGTGGCTTTCTTTCCCTCTTTGTTGTTTATTTTGGTTTGCTCTTTCTCCTTTGATTCTAGGGCTTTTGTGTTTTGTGGTTTTTCTTGTTGTTTGTTGCCTAAATTATTTGTATTTTGAATTGGACTTTTATTTTGTTTGGTTGAACTCTTATTTTTATTGTTTTTATTTTTTGTATTGGGCTTATATGTAACTTTCTATGACAATGACATGTTCATTCCTTTGACCCAAAAAACGAATGACTGCCATCACAAACTTCTTAGAATCTAGAACCAATGTCCCACGTTTATATGGATTGGACAAGAAGGGAAGACTAGGGAGAAAACAATGAAATTATGGAATTGGGTTTATGGAGGAATCATTGACCTTTAAATAACACAAGTTATTTGACTAAATAATTCTTATTATCTTTATTCAAGTCTACATGGCCTTAAATACGAGAATAACTTATATGTATCGGGGTTGTCACCATGGCGGTATCCCAAGCCTATTACTTATTGTCATGTCAGAAAATTAAAATACATAACAATAAGTGATTGACTTGAGATAGCGTCATAGTGGTATCCCAATATAAGTAAGTTTTTCTCCTTAAATAGCCTTACATTTACAACTAATAATCTAAAAAATAGGAATGCAACAAGACTCCACTAACTCAGGTTTGCAAAGCATACACTACTTCCTAGTAATAGTAACTATTACCCCAACTAACTCCACTTCCTAAATTTTAGCAATTACTACTAAATACTAGAAATATTTTTGCTCACCACTTTAACTCAAAGTGTACCCTCACCACCATTCTCAACACTTGACACATGTCCATAGGCATAACCATAGTTAACTTTTGCTTTGTATTTATGGAACCATAGTTATGACTATAGACACATGTCAAGTGTTGAGGATGGTAGTGAGGGTACACCTTGGGTTAAAGTGGTGAGCAAAAATACTCCCCTAAATACTAATGAATTATTTAAAATTTACAAAACTAAAAAAAAATAAAAATAAAGGGTTTTCTGCGATTTTACCCCATGAATTATTTGCATATTGTCAATTTAGCCCCTTAACAATATTTTCGGTAAATTAAGGACTCCAATTGTTTAAAAATCGTCAATTGAGGGCCTACCGTAAATTTGTTCAAACTCCATCCAAATTTCAGTCCAAAATTAAGGATAAATTTGCAATTTAACAAATCTTTTTAATAAAAAAGAAAAAAGAAAATGAAAAACATCACGTACCTAGCCCCACCCTCAATGCACCTCCACCCGCCCTGCCCCCCTATGTCTCTCTCGCCCCTCCCATCTAAACCCACCCACCTCCACCATGCCTCATCGCCACCCACCCCAACCTACCCTCTCATGAATGTTACCCGCCTCTACACCCACCTTAGTGAGGGAAAAGGGATGAGCATAGTCAGATAAGGTGGTGGTGATGGTGGTGGAGATAAGTAGATGAAAAAGCAGAATGGGCAACAATGGTGGTTCCATTAAGTAGAGAGAGAGGGAGAGAGAGAGAGCTAGGTAGGTGAGGTTTTTCATTTTATTTTTATTTAAATAAAAAAAAATTCGAGAATGGGGATGGGTAGGTGAGGTTTGTCATTTTCATTTTTTTTTATTTGTTAAATTACAAATTTACGCTTAATTTATATGGAAATTTGGATGGATTTGAAAAAATTGATGGTAGGCCCTCAGTTGGCGATTTTCAAACAATTGGAGTCCTTAATTTACCGAAAAAATTGTTAAGGGTCTAAATTAACAATATGCAAATAGTTGATGGGGCAAAACCATAGAAAACCCCAAAATAAATAATAAATTTATAGCACACGTATTATGAAACTATGTTATTGTTTAGTCGCTCTAGTGAATATTACTTCGATAATATAATTAAAATGTCATTGTTTAATAAACTATCGCTCCTTTTAATAGGAAATATCTTTTTTTTAAAATGTCATTGTTTAAATCACCATTAAAGTCAAGTCAGAAGTATAATAAAATGGCTACTTTGCGTAAAAAGCAACATGGGCATTTGGTCTAGTGGTATGATTCTCGCTTAGGGTGCGAGAGGTCCCGAGTTCAATTCTCGGAATGCCCCCTTTGTTTTGGCTTCATTTTGGTTGGGCACTTTCATGCACTTTTCAATGTTCGGCCCATTTCATTCTTTTGTCACAAAGCAATGGGCATCGTTATAACGGGCTCAAACCACAAAACACATGCCCTTTATTTTTCTCTGTGCTTTTTCATTTCGCTATAATGGGCCCTCATGCATATTTGATGTGTTGATGTCTAAACCTACGATATATTTGATGAGTATGGAATGACATAATTGATTATTTAGGGTATAGAATGATCTTACAGCTGCAATTTTATGAGTAACCCATCAGAGACTAAAAACCTAAAATTTAGCAACCATGTCAATAAATGAAATCAAAACTTAGGAAAACTGAGATTTTTTATTTATATATTTGTCTTTAATATTTATTTTTAAAATGAATGAAATTGTTTAATAATTTGTTTGACCGAATTACCCCTCCACAACTAACAGAAGTTCAAAAAAATTTGACAGAAATCGAGAATTGTCCTTGAATTGCTTCAAATTGAAACCACGGGGACAAAATTGACCAAATTGAAACAACAGGAACCAAACTAATAAAAGTGAAACTATAGGGACTAAAAATGACTTTTTGCCATTTGGTTATTTCATAACTTAATTTTCTTATAAGATTGTTTGGACAAGGGATACTTTGTCTCTATCTTGTTGGAATGACTTTGAGCTTAAATTTTATAGACGATAATTTATTGTGATTTTTGAATAAAAATATTTCCTTGAAGAAAAACATAAACATATAAAAAGAGAATCATATGATCTATAATTGTGTTTGCTATTGATCTCACCTTTTCCAATTCTTTTTTTTTTTTTCAAATTAACTTTAAAGAGTCCTTACTTTCCCAATCAAAGCACCTCCTACACGATCAGGTGAGCACTTGCGTGTAAAAGTGACCGGTCCGTGTAGGAGTGAGCCCAAATAACACTCCAGAGACCGGTGCACAGTAATTTTGACCTAGTACTATAGAATGCCATGTCCCAAAGGATAGGCAATTAAACCGGGTCTTTCATTGGTGAAACCCTACTTTAATTTCTTGGTCCAATAGAACTTGAATTACTGGGACAACGATTGTGTGGCTCACAATTAGGATGGTAGGTTCGCAGCTCTTTCTGATTAAGCAGAAGCAGTCAACTTAATATTGCACCACCTTCTTTATTCTTAAACCCAAAACAAGCTATAATTCATAGTTTATAAACTTAATAGACAATAATGTCAGTGGACTTATAGCTTTATACATCTAAGCCCCGTGACCTGCGGCCGCGGTAATGTCTTCATTCGCAGTAAGAGTTCGACTCTTGTAATCCTCCGTGCCCAAATAGAATATGAGAAGCAAGCAGATGGAAGATATGGGAAACTAGCTGAATTGAAAAGGACCTAGACTTGGGTCAATTGCTTACAATGTGTCTCCAAAATCCAAATCAACTCAAACCGTGCTATGTGCTCTTGAAAACAACAAAAAGAAGCTTCTTTTAAGAGAGAAAAAAAAACGAGTGAATATTGTTCATTTGGACCATTTTCATTCTATATACTCTGAGGTCTTTGATCTCACTTCTCACTCATATAAATGGTTGTCTACTTCAGTTGAATCACTAATAAACCCATTTTAGCATGACATAATATACAAAAGCCCTTATAAAGCTTATTTGGAGTGAAAAATCCAAAATTAGCCACTTGTTATTTTCTAGTTGGTTCTTATAAAATTTTAACACACTAAAAACCAATTAGAAAATGACTAATTTTGAGTTTCTCTCCAAATAGACTCTATATGAATTTTTGTATATAATGCCATGCTAAAATAGGGTTTTGAATAAATATCCCAATTCGGTTCTGCATGTTGAGGTATGTCACATGTATATACAGCACTAAGTTTTTTATTTTATTTTATTTTATAAATAAATAATCATAATAAACATATTCGATAATAACCTTTTTTTCTTGTTTCCTAAATAATCATATATATACGAACTGTTCATAGAAAGTTGATCGTGTAGAATATAAAGAAGAAATGCTGCATCACGTTCTTGTGAAAAATTAAAGAACAAAAATAAAAAGTTAACTTAACGTCTAGGGGGTCATTTTGGAAAACTTCCAAAGAGATGTAAATATTCCAACGTTGTAGGCCTTCAAAAGAATGATGTTTAGATTTTTTTGAAAAAAATACAAAATGCAAAACTTGGTTTTCAATCCTTAATGACTTCTTACTAATAGTGACGGACTGAATAATTTGACGGAGTCATATATTTATTTACATTTTTTGCTAATTTGACTTATACATTATTGAGCTACATTGCCATGAGACAGTAAAATAAAAGATAAATTTGGTTGGTTTAATTTTATTTTTTATTTTGGTTATATATATATATATATATATATATATATAGATAGAGACAGAGAGAGAGAGCGAGTACGCTGTTATTTTTATCATATTTACTGACCACTTTATTGACCACCTCTCTAAGAGCACTTCCACCACAGAGTCCAGCCCGAGCAAAAGCCGAAGAAACCCACTCCACCACACAAATCCAGCCCGGACAAATGGTGGGCTCCACAGTGATTGGGCAGACCGGCAGACAAAAATAGCCTGAGCTATTACCTAAGGGCGCTGACGTCAGAGAATGCAAAAAAAATTTTAAAAATAAAATAAAATAAATAAATATACCAAAAAATGCATAACTTTTTTTTTAATACATACCTAGTAATTTTTATTTACTATTAATATCATACATAAAAATAAATTTAATCACATATAAATAATAATTGCCTTTGGGGTGTCATGACAATTGGTGGAAAAACCAAAAAACTATTGCTAAGACATATACTATAAACATAAATAATGTTTGCCCTTACTTATTCTTATCTTTTGCTATGACACAATGAGTGAAAATGCTCTAATGCAGATGCATTAGAAAGGCCCACCTATGATCGATAAATGTAGTAGAAATATCATTATTGATACATAATCGTCACATGACGTGAGGCTGCCAGCTGTGAACAAGACCAAGCAATTAGGTCGGTTAGGAGGGAGAAGGGCCTACATCATAAGGTCAACGGCCTAAAATTCTAAAGACTAAATAATTACATTTTTTCCACGGTCATTTGCATGCCAGTTGTTGTAAAATTCTAATTACAGACGTATGGAATAATGCTAAGGGTTGCTTGAGTGAACCTAGACAAAAGACTTTTTTTTGGTTCCATTGGGAGGAAAGAAACTCGAACCTGGGTGTTAAGCAAGAGGGAAGGCGGAGGAGGGAGGAAGGAGGCCACCACTGTGCTACCTGCTCTCTTGACCCAAAAGTAACCACACTCATGACTACGTAGACCAAAACCAACTTGTCAAAAATAATTTGACCGATTACACAAAATTGGTATTAATTATATGATATTTTATATACATGATATCATCGATGTGAGAGCTTATATGATATTTTTAAAATTGAGGAGGAGCTTCTTATTGGCCGCTTATTAAATTCCAAAAGAAAAAAAAATTTAAGAAATTTAAATGTTAAAATCATATTTGTTTTAACGAGGAACTCCTTCTGTGTATTAAAAAGATAAGTGTCAATGAGGTTTAGTCCAATAAAAAAGAATTTTGATTTGCAGACTATCCTTATAATTGTGTGTGATTGAGAAATCCTTATTATCTATAATTTAGACTATCGCTTATACTAAAAGAAATGACATAATAATTAATTTGATGCGTCAGAAATGGCTACTACGACGAAACTACAGTAACTACAATAATAATTGGAGAAAACTTGTCACCTGGGGATTCGGAATGGGCGATGCATGGGTCCCGGACACCACCGGAAGGACATACTTGGTTGGCTTTTTGTGGTCAATTCTAAATTTGTAAAGATCGCTTGGGTGTTTTGAAGTTGGCATATATATAAAAGAGGGACTTCAAAATGGTGATGGAATCTCCTGGACGGTCACAACTGGTTGGGCCAACGTAGATATATGATGTGGTTTTTTTTGTTTTAAAAAAAATGAATCTCTCTCTAATCTAGGTTGAATTTTCGAAGCTAAAATGGATAGGAACAACAAGAGAAGGATGTTGATAGTTCTCCACAGGTATCATTGGCTGGCCAAGCCAGTCCACGTCGACTGTCATATATCTATAAAAAAAAGTAACTTTGTCGTGGTGTTTGTTAGAGAGAGAAATTAATTTTTTTTTTAAACAACCTAGATTTATTCCAATTCTTCACAGTCCATCATATCAAACGACAATCCGACAGACATACCAAAATGACAATCCGACATACCAAGTGATTTTGTTGTGGTGTTTGTTTTTTTGAATTTCGAACCGGTTATGGCTGTTTGGGATGAAAATCCTGTGGCCATGGTGGATCTGTGAATATGGGTTGTGTAGTGGTGTGAATGTGGGAGTAGAGAAGGAGCAAAAGAGAGATAGAGATTGTGGGCCTGGGCAATGTCTTACGAGTTGCAGACGCTAGCGAGAGCACGGGACAATTAGTCCCTCCATCCCACCCGGGTTTCACTAAGAACACCTAAGGATGTGTTTTTGGTGAGCCGGGGATCACCAATCCCACTTAAGCTTAGAACCACATGACAACAAACATATGATAAATTATTATCCAAGATAGTCCAAGCCAAGGAGGTGTAACAAACGACCCCCAAAAATATTGGGTTATCTATATTATTATTCAATTAAAAAATGTGAGGTGGTTGGCAACAAGAACAGGATGCTGAGAGTTTTTCTTTTGTATAAGTTTAGTTTTATATGTTTAGTCAATATGGTGGCAAAAAGAAAAAGGATTGGTTCAAAACATATGGTCATGGAGTGATTAGAAAACCAAACGGGATGGGGAAGATGAGATTAAGGGGACCTTAATATTGGTCAAATCACATTTTTTATTCTCAACGTTTTGATTTGTTCCATCTCATTTTCCGCAATTTTCTTTATATAGTTTTGTGTAGTTAACAATCAAGTCTTACGAGTCTAACGGTTGATGAGAAACAGAGACAGAATGCATATGCATGTAGTGAGTTGCATATTTTCACATCGAGTTCGATCCATTATTTTGTCAAAGCCTACGATTTGGACTTGATTGCAAATGAAACAAAATTACAATATTAAAATTGTTAAAAATTAAAACGTGAAAGACCAAAATGTAAAATAAGCCAAACTACGGAAACTGAAAATGTAAATTTAGACAAAATATTTTACAAAGTGATGGGTGTAGAATGTAATCCAATGTGTAAATAGAATTGCCCATGCAGCTAAGGGCTCATTTGGGACTGCTTCTCTAGGAAGACTTATACTTATAAGCGCTTTTATTATAAAGACGTTGAAATTTTCATAAGAAATCGAAATGCTAGTGCTTCCTGAAGAAGCACATGGCAGATGCTTCTTCAGAAAGCGTTGCTAAACTTTTCTGTCAAAAGTTGTCAGAAGGGCTTTTAGTTGTCAGAAAATGTTTTTAACTGTTCTAAAAGCACTCCCAAACGGACCCTAAGTCTTTTGTATGCTTCAAGCCTTCAACAGTTTATGTGATGTGTTCTATTGGGATATATAGTTAATGGTGACGATTACAATTTTGTGCACGTGGAGCTGTGATTAGTTTATAGTGGTGTTATGACATGTGCATTCTACTCTCTCGAACATGTTATTAGGTCACGGGATTCATATTTGTTCTCAACCCTGTAAATGGACTTTCTTTTTTGTGTTTTTGTTTTGGTATGGTTCAGTTGGTAGAATTGTGAATATTGGGCTACGATACGACCATCTAAAATATCTTTTGCTGTTATCTTTTCCCTTGTATTATAGTAGTACTTCTTTTTTCTATGTTAGAAGGTCTAAATTCGAATATCCTTTTCTGTACTAATAAAAAAATAAATTGGATCATTCGATTGACTTAATCTTATGTTACGAATACGTCGCTAAAAACACAACACATAGGTATTGTCCTCGAACATTTTAAATTTGTACACATAGATGAAAGAGTGAGATCATATCTTGATTGAGTTTGTTTAAAAGGTGAAAATTTCTACCATTTTTTTTGTTACATTGTAAGGGATCAAACCGTTCACCAATTATACCTTCACCAGTAAGTACACCTTTTAAACAGTCAACACGAATAAGAAACTATAATAACTAATCGAAAGGAAAATTTTATCTGGCTCGTTTTCTCCTTTTGGTGTGTTAATTTGTAAAGGCAATGTATATATATTTCAGCAACATCTCGTCTTTGCTTGCATCACTGTTTTTCGTTTTCAAACGGTTATTTTGTCAGCGTGTGTTTAAAACTGTAACTTGAAATTCCGCCCACCACATTATTATTTGAATATTTATTTGCAGTCTACAATTACAACAATAGTCACACACATAAGATCTGCACAAAATACACACTAGAATTAACTTACAAAATGACGGATGTATGGCACGTACGGTGTGTACCCAAAGCTTAATTTCTCCACGCACATGAAGAAAAATTCTCCAATTTCCTTCGTCAGGGAAAGGCTAAGCTTCTCGATACCCTAGATTAAAAAAAAATAAAGAATTAAAAGAAAGAATTAAGGTTATCTAAGATGGCAGGCACAATGAGAAAACCATTGAGCTCCGTTTTCCACTATTGTTTAGTATTTTATTTAAAAAAATTGTATGCAAGTGATATTTGAGGTACGGGTTTGAACACAAGACCTTAGAGCACTTCCACCCATTTGCCATGGCAAAGAATAGGGGAGGCAAGGGCAATGCAAGAGTTGTTACTATTTACGTGAATAGTGGCAGTCTTTGCAAAAAGTTTGTGTGTTTCCACCCATTGCCATGGCAACCACTATTCACATGAGATATGAGGAGAGGAATTTGTATAGAGTTTGGTATGGGAAGTGAAGAATATGACTAGGTATTTATTAAAAAAAAAATCTGAAATTTTTGGTATTTTTTTTAAAAATTTTTTTTCTTTGCTAACGTCAACAAACCCAGGCTCTTGCCCAACCTATTCTTGCCTTCGGGCCAGCCCAGGCTTGTGGAGCCCACAAGTTGCCTGGGCAAGCCTTGTTCGCTGGAAACATGAACTGGGCCTAGGCCCCTTCCTGCCCGGGCAAAAGGCCCCTCGCTGGAAGCGCTCTTAGATGAAGAGATAATTGCTTTTAACCACTTAGATTCCAAACCCCATTTGAGGAAGTGAATGTTCTAAACCACTTGAATTCCTAACCCCACTGAATAATTTAACCACTTGAATTCCAAATCCCTTGCTTTCCACTATAGTATTATTAATTAGTACATGAAGTAAAATTAATTCACTATACGTATAGGTGTATGCAGAAATTATTCAGTATGTACAGACCAAGTCAATAATGTATTACAACAATTTTAAAATTATGCACTTATTCTATGATTTGTTAACCCTCGTCGCCCTCAAGTCAGTCAATTTGTCTCCCTGAGATCGGTTTCTAATTGGAGTTTTCTTTCATAACATATTCAAAACATACAAATTTTTGTTTGTTTGTGTTTGAATCTGTGAATATATAATATTATCGTATTTCGTCAGGAAACTAAATTTGTATTTGTCCATGGCTTCAATTATCAACCGTTGGATTGGGGATGAGCGGCTTGAGAATTCATCTGCTTAAAGAAATTTTATGTGACGGGTTGACTCTGGGGAAGTGATTAACGGTGGTGATTAACGGTGGTGATCAAATTAATCAAATAATTATTAGGGCCACTCTTTTAAATCAAGGGGTAACATTATTATTCAGTCAAAGAAAACTGTGTTTGATCTTTTTAAATCAAGTCAGGGACTCATTCAAGTCTCTCAGTCTTCAGCCTCTCTCTCCAACTCACAAACGCGTTCAAAAGTCAAAAATGATCCACTGGGGTCGGTTCTATTTTTCTTTCCATGAGTTCATTTCAACTCCTTTTAAAACCCGCAACCACTTTATACCTCTGTACATTTCATATCCTCCTCATCATTCTCTCTCTCTCTCTCTCTCTCTCATCCATTTGGTCACTTGGGTTCCTTCATTTCATGTTTTCTTCTCAACTGAGCTAAATTGAGAAGCAAACATGGCAGGCGCAACCTCAGGAAGATCGTTAGAGCAAACGCCAACATGGGCTGTTGCCGTAGTCTGTTTTGTTTTGGTCTTAATTTCAATAATCATTGAGCACATAATCGAACTCGTAGCAAAGGTAAACTATATCTTAGTGGTATATACTGTCGAAGGTTATCTAATGAAGTTGTTCAATTGGGTTTTCTCGACCGTCTTCTCGGTTTTCTTTTTTCTAATTCTTGCACCATTTTTTTGCAGTGGTTAAAGAAGAAACACAAAAGAGCTCTGTACGAAGCTCTAGAAAAGGTCAAGTCAGGTACAAGTTCATGCCATATCTTAATTACACTAATTAACCAAAGCTTAATTGAGATTATTATGCTAATATATGTTTAATTTGTGTCTGTTATAGAGCTTATGCTTTTGGGGTTCATATCCTTGCTCCTAACAGTAGGACAAGGCCCAATATCAAACATTTGCATATCAGAGAAACTTGGCAACACTTGGCATCCATGTAGCAAGAAGGAAGAAGCCAAAATGAACAAGGGGAAGGGTACAGAGCACGACGATGAAACCCCAAGTAGGAGATTACTCTCACTGTTCAATCAGTCTGATGTTGGCGTACGCCGCGTTTTGGCCGCTGCTGGCACCGACAAATGTGCAGCAAAGGTATGAATGAAATGTCCTTTCAGACACGGTGCATTCGTATATGAAAGGAAAATGCTTGTTTACTAAGTAAGTTATGACGAGGTCATTTGCACTTTCTTAAAAAAATCATCTTGCATTTTAGGACGATGACTTTTTTGGAGTGCGAATAATAGATATTTTCGGGAAAGAATTGACAAAAAATTATTCACATTTCAAAAAAGTTCTACGGTGAGAATTGATATTTGGTATCCGTCAATCAGTAACGTAACGAAAATGATTTATATATAAATAAAGCGGTATATCACACGCGAATGTATTTATTATGATGAAACTGGAATCAAATTTGGTTTTTCTAAGAAGCCAAGTTGGTGAGTTAAATTTGTTTATAATTTAGGAAGGCTCATGGAATGTGAATTGGAAATTTTGCAGGGGAAAGTTCCATTTATATCCGCGGATGGTATTCATCAACTGCATATTTTTATCTTCGTGTTGGCTGTTTTCCATATCCTTTATTGCATCCTCACCATGGCATTAGGAAGAGCCAAGGTAATTTCCCATAAATTAATTACTTACAAGTTAATTAATCTCTTTCCTTTTCTGCCTTTAATTAATTAATTAATCATTAATTAACGATAATGACTATTTGGTGAGTTCAGATGAGTAGCTGGAAGCGGTGGGAAAAGGAAACAAGAACAGCTGAATATCAATTCTCGCATGGTTAGTGTTGCAAATTAATAATCTCCAAGAGGCAAGAAAATTTTGATCAGAAAAATAATTGTACATAAAATATTGGATTATTAAAGTCCTGTAGTCGTCTAATTGTGATTTTAAATTACAGTAGAAAACGAAATTAATTCTTTAACAACGTACAGTGTCAATGAGTCTTGCAAATTGACTGTAGTGTTGCGTGTATGGCAGACCCAGAGAGGTTCAGGTTTGCAAGGGACACATCTTTTGGGAGGAGGCATTTAAGCTACTGGACCCGTACACCTGTCCTCATGTGGATTGTAAGAACTCTCTCTCCTCTTTTTTTTTTTTAATTTTTTAATTTTAAATTTTTAGTTTTCGGGTTATGCGTGATTCAGAATAAAATGTAACCACATAACATATCAAATTATTTGGTGAATAACATTATGAACAAATTTTTACATGCTTAGGAAAGTTTTAAACCTTAAAATATGTAGTTTAATCGGCATGCACTGGCGGAACTACCCCAATGGCTATGGTGGGCTGTAGCCTAGAGAAGTTTTTGTGGAAAAAAAAAGTTTATAAATGAGTTGTTTTAAATATAGCACAATATGTATTAACCTATTAATGTTTATAAAAAAATCCAATTCTTTATAAATTTAGTTGTAGGGCATCAATAAAAATATACATTAAAATTTGTTTTCTCAATCCCAACGACAACACTTTGACTTCAACTGAAGGGTAAATGCCTTAGCCCTAACTTTCTCACTTGTTAAAACAACTCGTAGCAACAAGATAGAGAACAAGTTTCTAGCGAATTATATTATTGTCTACGATTAAAAAAAAAATTGCTTATTGATTCAAATGTAATAACAAATTTTTTTAAAAATTCTCTAAGGGATTGCATGTCACATCTTAAATGGGTACACTTTTAATTATGTTGTTGAACACATTTTAATTTTGATAAATGTGTTTTTTGGTCGCATTAATATGTATTTGTATTATGTTAAAGTTTATTGAAAATTAGTCAATGAAGCTATGAACTAGCATGGTTTATATGATTAAATACTTTTATTTATAAAACACCTATAGAGACGGTAAGTATAAAAAATTTGATCATTAGGTTTTAGCTAATAACTTTAACTAGCTCATTCGTTGAAAAATCGTAGTTTCGCTATTCTCGGCATGCGCTTGACTTCAAATTAAGATATTTTTATGCAGATGATTATGTCAGTCTTCTCATTTAATCAGTGTTAGATAGTCAAGGAAATAATACCCACGTGTAACTTTTGTAACATAAATGACGATTTATTTAGAAAGAATAAAACAAAAATGGACGATCACCCTTAGCTTGTATGATACGGTACTTTAATCATATCATACTTTTTAGACTTTAGAGGTACCTACTTTAACTAAATCAACTGTAACTTTCAACGATTTGACCACAAAAAAAAAAAAAAAAAAACTGTAACTTTCAACGTCACTAATCAATATAGGGCTGAAGATCCTTCTAGATACTTTTGGGGGGCGCCATGGAAAATGGTGCCAAGAATGTGGAGAAGATGATATATCGGCCATCACATTTACTCCGAGTTCTCAGTTCGATGGCTTTGTCTTTTGAATTCAATATAGGGCTGAGGATCCTTCTAGATACTTGGAGAAAAAGAACAGAAAATTGACCTCAAATCAGGTTTCCAAGAATCAAAACCTCCACCATAAAACCCTTGCACCCTTGCACATTACCTTTTTCTGCCGATGACCCTAACATGAAAAATATAAACATATTTAAGAAAAAAATTGTCCCAAAACTTTTTTATCGTAAGTGTTTTTTTATATAGTTTTTATGCTTTCAGAGCCACAGTGTTAGAAGATAAATTGCGAGTGTCAAAATCACCACCTTATAAAACAATCGACATGTTATGTTTTTAAATTATTTTTTTTGGTAAATACAATGAGGTGTCCTTACACCCGAAGGGTGAGATTAATCTCCGTTCGGAGGCGGCTTGCTCCTGATCACAAGGTGCTTCCAATGGATTTTAAACTCCTGCCATTGAGGCACTAAGTAGCTTACCAGCTGGATATGACAATTTGCCAATCACACCACACCTTGTGGTTTTATGTTTTCAAATTATTGATCATATGACAGACATGCCAATAAAAATAGATCATTCTATAAGAAAGAAAGCCTTGGCAGTACAAACTGACAGTGACGGTCTAAGTTTGCCACTGTAGATAAGGACTGACTGGGTGGTGGTGCGGAAGGCAAAGTCCTCATGTTCTAGTAGTTTGACTTTTCTACAGGACACCTAATTTGATTTATTGAAGTGTTGACTTTGTTTGGGTATTTGTTTCATAATTTCTTTTGCCTTTCACATTATCCATTTATTTTATATTATTTTTATGCATTATTGCAGGTTTGCTTTTTCAGACAATTTGTTAGGTCGGTTCCTAAAGTTGATTACTTAACCTTGCGGCATGGGTTTATCATGGTAAGTTTTTTTAATAAAAAAGAAAATGTTTTTTTTTTTCTGAGTAAATTATTTTATTATCCTACATTATTTTGTACAATAATTAGTATAACAAATAATATTGTAAAACAATATTTCAGGCACATTTGGCACCACAAAGCCATCAGAAATTCAATTTCCAAAAATACATAAACAGATCCCTTGAAGAGGATTTCAAGGTGGTTGTGGGAATCAGGTTGGTGATTTGGTGTTTTCTTCTCCTTTTCTTCTTCTTTCTTTCCTTAAGAATTTCTCATCTTTTTCTTTGTCTCAAATTGCAGCCCTCCAATTTGGTTCTTTGCTGTGATATTTCTACTCTTTAATACTCATGGTAAGTATACATAATAATCTTTTTCTTCATACTGGACGTCCTTTTTAGTCCCTCATGTATTGTTTTGGGCAATAGTCTTCTTTTTTCCTTGTGATTGGTTCATGCCGTGAATCTTTTTAAGATTACACTCGTTAATGGCTTTCACGTTGGGTTTCAGATGTTTTCATTTTCTCCGCTCTATACTCTTATAGTGTTTAAATAAAACATATTTTCAAAATAATAATAATAATAATAATAATAAGAAATTGAACTTTTTCTTAAATTAATTATTTGATTATGTATTCTTGAATTTCTTTTGGACAGGCTGGTTTTCTTATCTTTGGCTACCCTTTATCCCATTGATTGTAAGCAAAATCTTTTCCCTCACATCCTCTAGTATATTATTTATTATTCAAATAAATTACAATACATATTGGAACCATAAGATATATAGATCTAACGGTGGAAAATGCACTTGAATTTGCAGATCATTCTCTTGGTGGGGACCAAGCTACAGGTGATCATAACCAAAATGGGTCTTAGAATCCAAGAAAGAGGAGAGGTCGTGAAGGGGGTTCCAGTGGTTCAACCTGGTGATGACCTCTTCTGGTTCAACCGGCCACGCCTCATTCTCTACCTCATCAACTTTGTTCTCTTTCAGGTACCTAAATTAATATGAACTTAATTAATTTTTAGAGTTTACAATTAGTCAAGTCTCATATATATTGACCATTTTGCATGATGTTTCAATTTTTATCAATTGCAGAATGCCTTCCAGCTTGCTTTCTTTGCATGGAGTTGGGTAAGCTACATGTTTTTAGCCCTTAATTGGTTCATTAATTTGAGATTAGATAAGTGTATAGGAAAATTAAAACACTGCTACTTTTTTTTGTGTTTTCAGTATGAATTTACTTTGAAATCTTGCTTCCACGAGCACACTGAGGACATAGTCATCAGAGTTTCAATGGGGTGAGTCTCACTTTCTTAATGCCCTTTAATTCATACTTTCCTAATTGTGTAAAGTGTTCTAAGTTCTAACACTCACCGAATGGTGGACATTTCAGGATCCTCATACAGATTCTGTGCAGTTATGTCACTCTCCCCCTCTATGCCCTTGTCACACAGGTAACGATTTAATTAAAATGATCTAAATGTCACTAGACCAAATGATCATTAACCTATATAATAGCATTTTAACGAGACTTAAGTTGAGGATCTAACTTGAGTACTTCTATTAATAGTCAAATCTGAATAACAAAGCATGATGTATTGTCAGAATGAATCTGAATCACACATTTAAGCATGCTTTCACTATACTTTACCAATAATTGAGACCAAACAATACAAAGAAAAAAGAAAATAATTACCATATATTTGTGAAACCGAAGGTATTTGATTGATCCTAAAATATTTGAAGTCGTAAGTATGTTGAAATAAATTGTGACTTGTGATTTGGGCAGATGGGTTCAACCATGAAGCCAACAATATTCAATGAAAGAGTAGCCACAGCCCTACGCAACTGGCATCACTCGGCAAGGAAGCACATAAAGCATAACAAAGGTTCCGTGACCCCAATGTCTAGTAGGCCAGCCACCCCATCCCACCACATGTCCCCTGTCCACCTCCTCCGGAACTACCGGAGTGAAGTCGACAGCTTCCAAAACTCACCACGAAGATCGAACTTCGAGGGTGAACGTTGGGACACGGAGTCACCCTCCCCATCACACCATCTCCATGTGGATGGTACTTCATCCTCCCACCATCACCAAATCGAATTGGGAAATGTAGAGCATGAGAGGGTTGTTGATGTCAACGAACCAAACTCGGTTCATGCAGCTCCTACCACGACAACAACCAATCAAGCGGCTCGAACCCAACATGAAATTAATATGGGACGGACCAAAGACTTCTCATTTGACAAGAGGCAAAGTACATAACACATCAATGTGTGCAGGCATGTGCGTCGAGAATTTTGCTGCATTGCCATTAGAGATCGATGATGATAGGGACAATGACGACAACAACGGTAATTGCTTGGACAATGGCGATTTAATTGGTGCAAATGGAGATACTTCAAGCCATAGATTTTGCATTTTGCTTGTATAATATTGTTTTTTTCTTTCTTTACTTATTTTCTTCTTTAATTTGCTTCAAATCGGAAACATATATATACATATATACCAGTGATTGTTTTTTTCTTTCCTCGTACCAATATTCTTGATTTGATCTTTAAAGAATTGCACTGAATAGAGATAGAAGAGAGACAAAAAAGAAAAAAGAAAGGAAGGTAATTTTTTAAATTAGTACAAATTTGGGGGTTTTGTAGTTTACCCAACAAAATAATAGATGTGAATTCTAACCAAATTACTACAAAGTTACCTCAAGGTGGGGGCGGTTTAAACTCTGGCTTGGTGATGAACTCTAAATTGCACCAACCAATGGCTGCATCCCACCAAAGACCACTAAAATTTGGAAGCTAGCACAAATGGCTAACCCTCAGCATGGAAATGTCGGTGTGTTCACACCCAAAAACCCACCATTTTGCTGCCAATGCCAGGTTAAAAGCCCCAAAATCCCCCAAAAGACATTAAAAAAAAAGCTTTCAGTTTCGAAATAGAAGTCCGCTGCAAAACGACAGCCACTGCCTCGTCAAAACGCTTATGCAAACTGTTGTGAATTAGAACCAACTCACTCCCTTCAAGACCTTGTTGTTGATGGACTTTGGACAAGCTCAAGGATGAACTTGTTGCACACACACACACACTCAGAAAATAACCAAGAACAATGAACACAAGTATTTATAGAGGTTCAGCAATTTGCCTACGTCCTCTTTGGTGATCCCCTTGAGAAATTTCAATATTGAAGAAGGAGTTACAGATTTGGTTTCAATGGAAACCCCCTTAGAACCCCAAACTCTCTATCTGTTTTTCTCTCTCACCCCTTTAGCTCACACACTTGATACAAGATGCTCTCTCTCTCTCTCTTGGCTTCCCAAATCTGAATGCAACACTTACTGGTAGCTCCAGCTCCTTTGCATCTACTTAAAGATAGAGAAAAGAAGCCACTCACATGCACCAAACCAGCCTACCTCAAAACATGGATCCCTAATTTCAGGAAAACATAATGATGTAGGCTCAAAGCAACCCACTAGTCTCCCTAATCAATGTTTAGGACTTTTCTGGTGGTTTGCCAACTGTCTTGGACTTATACCAACGTTGGGGTTGCATGTGAATTGGTAGGGACCAATTAGCATCCAAAGAAAGGGCAGAAAACGTGCTGAAAAATCAGCACAGCATGAAACTTGCGACCGGTCGCCAGGAATTTGCGACCGGTCGCTTATACCGAGACTTCAACTTCAAAACCCAGCTTGAATGCGACCGGTCGCCCAAAACCTGCGACCGGTCGCTCCTCTCGATTCTTGTAACCTTAGGTGAGCCATTTTTCCAACAATCTCCACCATGGCGAGCCTAAGCTCCTTGAGAAGATTATTTCCTTCCGGACATCTTTAACTTCTTGAGAATCGTCAGGATAACTCCCAAGAACTCCACCTCAATCTCTAACATGGAACAAGATTGAGCAAGCTCAAGCAATGCTTGAACTTTGCAGTTGTGACTGGCTTTGTGAGACAATCAAGCATTCTCGATGTATGAACCTTCATTACCGTGATGTCTCCATCATTCACCCAATCCCTTATCCGGTGGTATCGGACATCAATGTGTTTGGACCTTCCATGATACACTTGATTCTTGACCAAGCAAATTGCACTTTGACTGTCACTTTGAATCACCACCATGTCTTGGGCTATTCCGAATTCCTTTGCCAATCTCTTCAGCCATACCGCTTCCTTGAAGCTTCCGTGAGCGCCATATACTCCGCTTGATAGTAGACAAGGCACTAACCGATTGCAACACTGCTCTCCAACTAATCGGTCCTCCACCACAAGTGAAAACATATCCTGTGGTGGATCTCCTCTTGTCTAAATCCCCTGCATAATCAGAGTCTACATACCCCGACACACTTGCTTTTCCTTGTTGTCTTGCAAACAATATCCCAAGCCTCTTAGTGCCCTTCAAGTACACGAGAATCCACTTCGCTGCTGTCCAATGAAGTTTGCCGGATTCGCCATGTATCTTGACACCACACTCACGGCTTGAGCTAGGTCGGGCGTGTGCAAACCATTGCATACATGAGACACCCTACCAAGCTTGCATATGGAACTTTGCTCATTTCTTCCTTCTCCTCCTCCGTGGAAGGACATTCCTTTGCACTTAACTTAAAATGCTCCGCCAAAGGAGTAGACACGGGTTTGCAATCCAACATATTGAATTTTTCAAGTACTTTGGTAATGTACTTACTTTGTGACAGCCATAGCTTGCCTCCAACCCTGTCTCTCCTTATTTCCATCCCTAGGATCTTTTGTGCAGAACCAAGATCCTTCATGTCAAACTCCTTTCCAAGCAATGTCTTCAATTCCTGAATTTTTGACATGTCTTTACATGCAATTAGCATGTCATCAACATAAAGAAGCAAAAGGATGAGATTACCATCCTTGAATACATGAGTGTATACACAGCAATCAGATTCACATCTTCTATATCCAATCTTCATCATGAAAGAGTCGAAGCGCTTGTTCCATTGCCTTGGAGATTGCTTCAACCCATAGAGAGACTTTTTCAGCTTGCAAACCAGATTTTCCTTGTTTGCTTCAATGAACCCTTGAGGTTGGCTCATGTAGATGTCTTCCTCCAAATCACCATGGAGAAAAGCAGTCTTCACATCCATTTGCTCCACCTCCATGTTCTCTTGTGCTACTATGGATAGTAGTAGCCTTATAGAAGTGTGTTTCACTACCGGAGAGAAGATTTCATCATAATCAACTCCCTCCTTTTGCAAGTACCCTTTGGCCACCAATCGAGCTTTGAATATGGTGGCTCCTTCTCATGCATTTCTTCTTTCTTCCTAAACACCCATTTGCTGCCAATAAGCTTGCGATTCTTGGGTTTAGGAACTAACTCCCAAACTGAGTTTTGGTGTAGAGATTCCATCTCTTGCATCATAGCTTCCATCCAACTTTCCCGTTCCTCATTCTCAACAGCCTCTTGGAACGTGGTTGGTTCTTCTTCACTAGCATTCAAAGCATAGTGAACTGCATCCTTGTCCCATCCAAACCTTTGAGGTGGTTTGATGGTTCTCTTGGGCCTGGACCGAGCTATAGATGATGGCTCCACCTGCTCTTGAGCCTCTTCTTCTTCTTCTTGAGTTTGTTGTTGTTGTTGCCCTGCATCTTCCTCCTCAATGTCGACTCCACCTCCTCCTGAACGTCTTGATTGGCTGTTTTTGTGAAGTCTTCTTGAACATCTTCTTGAGTGGAACTTCAATGGTTGTTTCTTTCCCAACAACATCCTCCTTTGCCTCTGAATTCTTGACTTTGTTCATAGGCATGGTCTTCTCATCAAACACAACATCCTGCTGAGTATCTTCTTTAGGTTCACATGATCCCATAGCTTGTAGCCCTTCACACCGCTCTCAAATCCGATGAAAATGCATTCAAGAGACTTTGGCTTCAACTTGGACCTTTCATCACTTGGAATAAGTGCATATGCACTGCATCCAAACACCTTAAGATTAGTATAATCAATTGACTTATTAGACCATACCTCCTCTGCACATTTGAACTCAAGATTTTTGGAAGGAGATCGGTTAACCAAATAGGCTGCATGGTTAACGGACTCCGCCCAAAATGACTCGGGCAATCCTGCATGAATCCTCATGCATCTCTCACGCTCCATGAGAGTTCTATTCATCCTCTCCGCAGCTCCATTTTGTTGGGGCGTCTTCTTCACGGTAAAGTGCCTCTTGATGCCTTCATTCCTGCAAAACTCAAGAAACTTGTTGTCTTTATATTCACCACCATTGTCACTCCTTAGGATCTTGATCTTCCTTCCGGTTAGGTTCTCTACTTCCGCCTTCCACTCCTTGAATTTGGTGAAGACCTCAGATTTCTCCTTCATGAAGTAGACCCAAACCTTCCTGGAAAAATCATCCAAGAAAGTCACGAAGTAACGAGCTCCACCCTTTGATTTAACCGGTGATGGCCCCCATACATCCGTGTGAATATAATCTAGCACCCTGTGCTTCCTTCCTCTTTGTTTCGCTGCTTGAAAGCCACCTTAGATTGCTTTCCCATGGTACAATATTTGCAGAACTCAAGCTTGCAACTTTGAACACCTTTCAACAACTTTCGGTTGTGTAGTTCCTGCATGCCCCTCTCACTCATGTGCCCTAGCCTCAAATGCCAAAGCTGAGTTTCATCCTCCGAGTCCTTGCTTGTGGATACAGCTGCTCCACCTGTTATTGTAGTACCACACAATCTATATAGACAATTAGGTTGAATCTCTCCTTTCATAATCACAAGTGAACCTTTTGAGATTATGAGTTTCCCTCCATTTGCTTTAAATGAATAACCATTCTTATCAAGAGTTCCAAGGAAATGAGATTCTTACGCAACTTTGGAATGTGCCTTACCATTCCAAGCGTCCTAACAGCCCCATCATGCATCTTCACCTTGATTGTACCTGTGCCTTTGACTCTACAAACCGAGCCATCCCCCATTATAACTTCACCACCTTCTTCCTTTTCATAAGTGTCAAACCACTCCTTGTTTGAGCACATATGGTATGAGCATCCTGAGTCCAAAATCCAATCGGAAGAGGAACACCTTGAAGAATTAGCAAATGCATTAGTTTTAACATTGCTATTAACACATAAAAGCTCACCATCACTTTACGTGACTTCTTCCACTGTGTTGGCTGCATTCTTCCCTTTGTTCTTCTTCTCCTTCCATATGGGGCAATTTCTTTTCCAATGCTCCTTTGACCCACATTCGAAACAACCTTCTTTTGCCTTGGATTTGGACCTTCCTCTGTTGCCTTTCTTGCCCTCTTGCTTCTTTGAACGACCTCTCTCTCCGGTCTTTGCAACTAGACCTTCGCCTTGAGAGTTCTCTCCCGAACGTTGAGCCATCCTATGGTGTGTCATGATGTCTTGCACCACAGGCTCAAAATCCAGAGTGACCTTCCCGAACATAAGAGTGGTTCGAAAATGTTTATAGGACGGAGGTAAGGATGTGAGCAACATAAGAGCCTTATCCTCCGAACTATAGTTAACTTCCATTCTCTGCAAGTCAGCAACACATCTATTGAAACTACTTAGATGTTCCATTAGATTACCTCCCTCCTCCATCTTGAGACTTAGGAGTTCTTCCTTAAGGAAGAGCTTGTTGGATAGTGACTTCCTGCAAACATCTCTTCGAGCTTCTCCCATGTTTGCTTTGCCGTATCCTTCATCACGTTGATGAGCACCTCATCGGAGAGGTAGTTTTCGATAGCTCCTCTAGCTAACTCATCAAGTACACTCCACTCCTCATCTGTCATGCTTGTTGGCTTCCTTTCCTTTCCAACCAACACAACGTGGAGGTGTTGTTGTGTGAGGGCTGATTTCATCCTTCGTTGCCAAAGAGTGAAGTTCTCCTTCCCTGTGAAAGGCTTTAGCTCCACCTTCATGCTTGTTGCTTGTGGTTGCTTCAGCTGTTGTGAACTGCTACCACTCTCAACTTCCTTGTCACTTGCCATCTTCAACACACTAGCACTCCAAAGAAAGAACTAGCACAGCTGCAAAACACAGCTCTGATACCACTTGTTGTGAATTAGAACCAACTCACTCCCTTCAAGACCTTGTTGTTGATGGACTTTGGACAAGCTCAAGGATGAACTTGTTGCACACACACACACACTCAGAAAATAACCAAGAACAATGAACACAAGTATTTATAGAGGTTCAGCAATTTGCCTACGTCCTCTTTGGTGATCCCCTTGAGAAATTTCAATATTGAAGAAGGAGTTACAGATTTGGTTTCAATGGAAACCCCCTTAGAACCCCAAACTCTCTATCTGTTTTTCTCTCTCACCCCTTTAGCTCACACACTTGATACAAGATGCTCTCTCTCTCTCTCTTGGCTTCCCAAATCTGAATGCAACACTTACTGGTAGCTCCAGCTCCTTTGCATCTACTTAAAGATAGAGAAAAGAAGCCACTCACATGCACCAAACCAGCCTACCTCAAAACATGGATCCCTAATTTCAGGAAAACATAATGATGTAGGCTCAAAGCAACCCACTAGTCTCCCTAATCAATGTTTAGGACTTTTCTGGTGGTTTGCCAACTGTCTTGGACTTATACCAACGTTGGGGTTGCATGTGAATTGGTAGGGACCAATTAGCATCCAAAGAAAGGCGGAAAACGTCTTGAAAAATCAGCACAAAGATGAAACTTGCGACCGGTCGCCAGGAATTTGCGACCGGTCGCTTTTATACCGAGACTTCAACTTCAAAACCCAGCTTGAATGCGACCGGTCGCCCAAAACCTGCGACCGGTCGCTCCCTCTGATTCTTGTAACCTTAGGTGAGCCATTTTTCCAACACAAACAACCCCTGGTTTTCCTCTGCTTTCAGCGGCTGCCTCCTCCCCCCCTTGTTTCTTTGCCGCCTCTGATCCAAACTCCAAGTACCCTTTTGACCCTTTGGCCTACTCCTTATAAATATTAATTATCACATACAAGAAATTCATATCAATTTCCAAAAATTCCCACGTGTGTAGAATATGCCACAAATTCTTTTCAACTAGGCCTATAAGGTTGATGTTATGAGATAACCAATTAATTCATAAGCTTAATTATTTCTTCGGGTGAGATCATTGCCAACAATAGCCGACTTAGTAACTTAATAAATGGGTATAATTGTAATTATTATTTTTATTTCTACAAACAATATGATATTTACAAGATACTTTAGGTAGCGAACTAATTACAAATTCACAAAAACTTTTATTATTTTTATTTCTACGAGCCAACTAAATTCGCCAATTCGAACCGTAATGGCTGATTTGGTTTGCTTTTGACTAAGAAAAGTCAAACAGTTTGAAAACAAAACCGGACCGTAATGATTTAGTTTGGTTCAATTTTGAGCTTTTGCAAATTGGCATAAATTGAATAGTATCGTATACTTGTATATTTATTTGTACTGTATTTTCTTTTATACATGTAGTCTCTCATTAGATATAATAACTAGATATGAATGTTGAATGGAAGTAACTTTGAGCTATTGATATTTGAATTGTAACTATATTAGTTATTGAACTTTGAAGTTTTATGACATGTTGAATTTTAAGATGGTTCCATACGCTAGAAAAGAAAAAAGAAAAGAAGAAAAGAAAAGGTAACAAGCCATTGAGTTCTTTTTGTTGTAATTGGGCTAACGAAGTGGAGAAAATGCAAAAGAAAAAAGAATTGGACTTAGTCCCAAATCAGTCGAATCAAACTATCTTAAATTGGTTTGGTTTGGTTTTGTAACAACCTCAAAAATTTGGATTACTGTTCCGAAAAATCATCTAAGGTGGATAAAATGTGTAAGCATTTGATGAAGTTGGTTTGGTGTAAAAATATTGGATTTAAGAGTGTTTAATCTCAATTTGGACTAAAATACTCTTACATTTAGTTTGCGATTTTTTTGAAAGGGTGTTCAAGAAATTAAAGTGGGAAAATGATGATTTTTGGACAGACAAATAGTACACGTTGCTACTAGCATGTGGTAATTTTCAGAGAATTTTTCAGAGTTCGAATGTATTTTAAGGAATTTTCAAAGATGGACCAATCATGTTGTGACACGTGGCATTCGGTTATTGTTCTTACATGGACTGCTTACTGTTCTTTACGGTTCACATGTGAGGGCTGTTGACACTCTCTTTACCTTCTTTTTCTTCATCCGTTCTTTCTCATTTCTCTCTCATCTATCTCTTTTCTCCATTCTCTTATGGGCAACCATTGCTCAAACTTAGCCACGGATGACCATCGTCTCTTCATGAAAATTATTCATATGTGATGAAAAATGGAAGCGAAGTGGCTGATTTCGCAGCCACCACCTTCGCTTGGAGCCAACTTTCGAGGGATTTTTTGATCAACACACATGCTATCTTCCAATGATTCCTTCTTGAGTCTTGTTTATCTCATAGCAAGGAACAACTTTCATGCTGTGATCACTTTCTTTGGAGCAACGTTGAGAGAGGAGCGATAGTGAGAAGTTCATGGGTTGCATAGCTGGAACCTCGACGTAGTCGAGCCGTTCGATGCATTTTTCGGTCGTTTCTAGACACTAATCTTTTACAAGGCTTATTGGGTTAGGTTCCTCTCCCTTCAAGGAATGTTTTTAGTGTTGAAGTCACCATCGTTGGAGCACCACAAGCTCGAAGGTCTGCTAATTTACGGAAACATTGCGGCATCGTTTTAGATGTTTTCAACGACCATTTCTGTCATCCAAGGTGTCAAACTGCATCCTCTCTTCACGCTCTACATGTTGGTATATGCGGTTTGTACCAATTTTGAAGTTTTATAAAAATACTTTGGACACCCACCGTGGTGGTGACGATGGGTGATGTTGTTGTTGAAGTGTTGACTGTTTTAAAAGAAGTTTTATTGGAGATTACATAAGTATATGTTCTGTAGAATGGTCGAGATTGAAAACTCAAAGAGAAAATCTGGAAAATTAGCATGGGAGTTCGATAGTTTTGTAACAGGGACCAGATTGTAAATTATTTTGTAATTTTGGGGCCATAGTGTAATTACCAAAAGTTGAGAGGCCAAAGTGTAATTATCAACATCTGAAAGGCCAAATTGTAATTACCGAAAATTTATGGCCAAATTTATAATTTTGATAAAATTAAGGCCTTTAAAATAAATTGGAGTAAATTCAAATGGAAAAGTATGGAACCTAGTTATGATGAAAAAGGATTAAATTGGATTATTCTTTTGGAACAAATAGTAACAAGTTTTACTGTTGGACTATGGATTTCAGTTACCGTGACACTAGTGTTTGATCGTGGTGTTGGTGAAGCTTCTGCTTGGCTTGGATACCAGGTAGGGGGACTTACTACTGGATTTGTATTTTGTGTATGTTTGATATAGTACATATTGTTGTATACGAAAACTACACTGTTTGTGACTGCCACATATGCTTGGTTTTATGGATACTTCGTTTTGGTTCTCCAAAGTTTGGAGGGTATATGCCTGCGGACATTATCCTCGATGACCTGAGGGTGACGGGGGCATATCGACTTCCTTGGGTTTCGATCCTCTAAACCTCCAAAGGGGCTACACATACCGACTTTTCCAATACTCTACGCGTGATGTAGAGTTGAAGTAGTGTAGCTGGTAAATGGACACTTTCACTATCGTACCAAGTGAGTTGGATTTATTTATGAATTTTGGTAGGGGTAGTTGGCTTATAAGGATCGGTCGTTACTGTGCATATTCTTTGTGTTTGTGCATATTCTTTTACTGTTTTCTAAATCAAATCGAGATCTCATTATATTATTATTATTATGTTTGTTATTTATTTTCAAACCTAGCTGTGAGCACCTTGATGGGCAAATGAACGTATGTGGTGCTCGCTCTTTCTTTTGTTGTAGATTTCACACATAGGTGATGTCTTGGTGTGCCTTCCTCACTTGTCAACATCTGATTCGTGTCTCACGTCGTTTGTCTTGTTGTGAACCATTATTCCTCACAGTTGATAGTATTTTACTTCATCTGTATAAATATAAATTCTGGATTATTCATATATTTTCATTATTGGGTTGTAAAATAACTTATGTGGTTGTTAGTACTATTCCTTGACCTATGGGGTTAGTTTAATTCTCAAATGAACATTTTGAATAATGTTTTATTTACTTTTCCGTTGTAGTTAAAAACTCTGATCCAACCCTTTTTAATTTAAATAAACGGGCTCAACGTATTTCTTGAATTATGGAGTATAAACCTTGGGATTTAGTTGTTATACTTTTAGGATCCGTGAGGTTCATGCTGCTGTCACGTGTCCTGATTTTGGGGCGTGACAAGTTTCCTGAGATTTTTGTTACACCCAAACCAAACTAAACAATTTTATAGTAATTGGTTTGGTTGTGGTTTTGAAGTGAAACCGATCTAATCTGAACTGTGCCCACATCTAATTTTATAAGAACGATATTTAATAATGCAAGCCCATTCATTCATGGTAAGGAAAATTAAATTCGGGGTGAGCACAAGTCAACCTGATCGAATCGTCCAACTTGATTGTCAATGCGGTTTTGCCCCCTGAACTATACCATAATTGTCAATTTGCACTCTATATTATTTTTTTGGTAATTTACGGATGCGAATTTTTTAAAAATAGCCAATTTGCTCCCTACCGTCAGATTTTGATTGATTTCATCCGTGTGTACATTAATGTTCCCACGTGATGCACACGCTAGGCCTTTAAGAAGGGCAAAATCGCCACTTCACTTTCCCTTCGACTAAATTACATAAATCCATCGACAAATTCCGAATACAGTCATCTAGGAAAAATCATGTTTTAGGGTTTGAAGAGTGGGTAAATGCGACTTTAGGTTTGAGAAGGTGAGATTCGATTGTTGAAAGTAATTGGGAAGAGTGGAGATTCGTTTGGAATTTGGGGGTAATACAGTGAGATTGTGATTGACTATTCAAGGAGATGTCTGCTATCCTAAGAGATGGTGGAGAGCATCCGAAGTACTCTAAGTGGCTACTTTTCCTAATTTCTCCCCACCTCTTGAGTTTTGACGAATATTATACCATTATGTTGGTATGAATCGATGAAAAAGAAAGTTTGTTTTTTTGTTCAGTGGTCCCTTTTATGTCGGTTTTGGTTTGGAAAGAGATTTGTTCCATGTTCTCTTTTTTATGTCTTGTTGTGAGCTCCTTCAATGGGAGCTGTATAATACGTTTTATTCATGTGTGGTCCCTTCCTTTTCTGTCGGTGAAGTGGTGAAAGAGTAGTTTTCTATGTTGAGTCCCTTTTAATTGTGCAACTATTTTTGTACTTTAATGAGTTAGTATACGTGTTGAATGGTAGATAAATATGGTAGATAGACATTAACTGTTCTGTGTTTTGACCTATGCAGTTGATGCTGACATTTTTACCCTGGAAATTCACCATGGAGGGTATGTTGCAGATGGGTTTTATTTGGGTGGAACTATGCACTGGAGTGACAACCATTGCAAAGATTTTGTGTCCATGTTGGATTTGTATGATTTGGCAGTGAAGTTTGGGTACACAAAACAGACAAGTAGGCTCTTTTATAAGAAAAAAAGTGGGTTGGGTTCCAGTTATCACATACAAAGATGATCTTGAGTTTGTGAAGCACCAGTCGTCAAGACAACTAGCTGTGATATATATTAGGGGTGGTTGCGGTTTGGTTACCGCAATTTTTCCATGAAACCGCGAACCGACCGACATATTGCGGTATTGTAAAAAAACAAACCGTGAATCGACCGACATATTGCGGTATACCGCATGTCAGTATACAACAATTATCGGTTTATTGCAGTCGGTATGTCGGTATACCGCTATTATCAATATAGGGAACTTTACAAATTTAATCGGCTAACCCACTAATAAAATCCAATCTTTTACAAACTTTTCTTTTAGGTATATGAGTAAAAAAATCTTATATTTTGCATACTTTTCTCAGGCTAGTTTTGAAACCTTTTAATTACAAGTATTTTGAACTTTACACATTTAAGAAAATAAACTCACAACTCAAAGAAAGATTTAAACCGAAGCAAATAAAGTTTAAATTTAGCTACAATCCAAAAGAAAAATGCAATGCAACACATAAAGAACTCAAGGGTTGGTGGAGAGTGGATTTGAAGGACTCTGTTGTGATGTATGGTCATCTACAAATAAAACAACACAAGTTTAGTAAATATGAACTAAGAAAATTAAAATAAAATGAGCATATAAAAAAACATTATAAGAAGCATAATGAACATGAAAATAATAAACCAATTAATAACAAGTTATAACATATTCCATTTCCTTGTAGAATTCAAACTCATCATTAGAGAGAGATAAGATAATTAATTATCATGCTATTAAATATTAAATAAAACAATTATTTATATATAGTTGCGGTATTGAGGTATACTGCGGTATTTGGTAATTCGAAACCGCGAACAAACCGACATATTGCGGTTAAAATGCGGTCGGTTTACCACGAAGTCGGTTTTGATGTGGTTAAAATGAAGTCGGTAAATGCGGTTTTGCGGTATTTCGATTAAAAATGCCAGCCCTAATATATATTACCAACATCTCGGAACAAGGGCATACATTAGAGAGCCAAGCTTCTGTTCCAAGTGGTGCAACATAAGGCAACAAAGGTAAACAACTTGCCATTGAACATGTTGATGTGGGTGGTGAGGGTTTTGTAGATCTGGATTTAGAGGCAAATGAGGATGGAAATGTAGATGGTTATGGGGGTGATGATGAGTTTGTCAATGATGACCAGTTTTGTGAAGTTTATGTAGATGATCAATTTGATGAAGGTTTTGATGATGATGTGAACAGAGAAGCTGAGTCAGTTAATGATGATTTGTTTGTAGATGTTGATGTGCAAGTAGAAGATGAAGAAAAACCTGGTGTAAAAGATTATGTGTATAGAGAAACTGAGTTTGAGTAAAGTGATGAAGAAGATGAGAGGGTTTATAGTCGATTTGTTGCAAATGAAAATGAAGAAGAGCATGAGAAAGAACCAGGTGAGGTAGATGCTAATGAGTATGACACTGATGATTTGAGAAGTCTTCATGAATCTGAGGATGAGGAATATATTGCTGTGAGAGGGAAGATTAGAAGAAGAGCCCCTAGATTTAAGCAATATCACAGAGATCATGACTTGAGGTATCCCAAGTTTAGTTTGGGCATTGAATTCCCAACCATGAAAGAATGTAGATAAGCTGTTAGATATTATGCTAATAGTTGTGCTAGGATATTGAAATTTGTGAAGAATGAGCCCGGTAGGGTTAGAGTTAAATGCAATGGAAAATCAAAGAAGGGTGATTGCCCTTGGGTACTATATGCATCTCATGTTGAGAAAGGTCCCACTATTAGGGTGCAGACTTTTGTAGGAGAGCACACATGTGGGAAAGAGAGGAAAGAACTAGATTTGCCATTTCTAGTTGGTTACTTGCAAGATTTGAGGAGGAGCTTAGGAAAAATCCTAATATTTCAGTGGGAGATTTTATGGCATTGGTAAGGAAGCTTTATTTCATTGATGTTACTAAGGATCATATCTATAAAGCAAAGAAAATGGCTCAATAGAAGATTCAATGGTCAATTGAAGAACAATATGCAAAGCCGTAGGACTATTGTGAGGAGATTAAGAGACAAAATCTAGGTAGCACAGTTCTTGTGAAGACAACTTTGAGAAGTGAAGATCCAGTTTTTCAAAGGATGTATGTTTGCTTTGATGCTTGTATGAGAGGTTTCTTAGATTGTTGTAGGAAAATAGTGAGATTTGATGGTTGCTTCATAAAGGGAGCTCATCCAAGTCAACTACTTACTATTGTTAGGATCGATGCTAACAATGGCATGTTCCCAATAGCATTTGGTTTGGTGGAGATTGAGAATAGGGAGTGTTGGACATGGTTCTTAGAAATCTTCTTCAGAGATGTAGGTATCACAGATGGAAATGGGTGGGTGATCATTACAAACAAGCAAAAAGGCCTAGGAAGAGCAATAGAAGACTTAGTGCCAGCTGCGGAGCCCAGACATTATGTTAGGCATCTCCATGCAAACTTCAGGACAGCTGGTCACGGTAGTTTGGCTTTGAAACAGAGATTGTGGGCTGCAGCTAGAGCCACTACAGTTCCATGGTGGGAAGCAGAGATGGAAAAGATAAGGGATTTGTCTAGAGAAGCTTATAAATGGCTGGAAGATAGGCCAGCCAGCCATTATGTGAGCATCACATTTCAAAAGCTGGTCCAAAGTGTGATATGTAGCTCAATAATTTATGTGAGTGTTTCAATTCTGCAATTTTAGAAGTTAGGGACAAACCAATATTGACAATGCTAGAAAGATTAAGAAGTTATTTAATGTTGAGAATGGCAAGGCAAAGAGAAATGCAAAGAGACTTAGAAGGTTGGGCCGAGGATTATAAAGATAATGGAAAAAACCTTAATTGAGAATGGCTCATACATTGCTCGACATGCTTTGGAGGAGGAAAGTATCAAGTTATGCACATGTTGGGGGCAATATGCTGTGGATTTGAATAGGCATACATTCTCATGTAGGAAATGGGATCTCTATGGCCTGCCTTGTTGCAATGCACTGGCTGCAATCTCAAGGCAACAGGAGTCCCATGCAATATGTGAATCCTTCTTATTTTAAAGAAGTATATTATAGAGCATATGAGAAATTCATATCCCTAATGCCTAGTCAGGACTTGTGGGTGAAAACAGGTAATCTACCCATCAAACCTCCTGTGTACCACAAGCAAGCTGGAAGGCCAAAGAATCTAGGGTGAGAGGGGTAGACGAAATTCCAAAAGGTGCCACAAAATTGAGGAGGTATGATATAGTAATACACTGCAGAAGATGTGGCCAAGAAGGACATAATGCAACTAATTGTGGTAGAAATAATGGAGAAGGGCAAGCTAGCAATTCACAAAGGCCAAGGCCAAGACAAGCTGCAAATAGGCGAGGTAGAAGGCCAAGGCAAGCTGCAAATAGACAAGATACACCTACATAACATGCAAGTACCCAAACTGGTCCTAGCCAAACTCCTCAGTCCAGACCAATAAGAAGGGCAAAACTAAGGGTATGTTTCTGCTTGGTTTTGTTTGATTTTTTGCTTTGGTATTATTTTATGTTGGTTGATATTAGGGTATTATTTGGTTTGGTATTATTTGACGTTGATTTTATTTTTTGCTATGGTATTGATTTTCCCTTCACTTTCTGGTTTTATGCTTCGGTGAATTGGGATTAGGCATGTAGAGGTAGAGGCACTTCAACTGCAGGAATGAGAGGGAGATGTCATAATGCAAATGCAGGACTGGGAGGGAGAGGCAGTGCTCCAAATGTAGGACGGGGAGAGAGAGGCTCAGTTCCAACTATACAAGTGGGAGGGACATACCACACACAAACTGTAACCCAACCTAGAGTTTTTGTGTTTGCAAGTGGAACAGAGGCTCAGTCAGTGGTTATATCACAATCCCCAAAGTTCAAGTCAGCTGTAAAGAAGGCACAGCCTTGTTGGCCATGACAGTGACCTTGTGAACTTGTTTCTTTTGCCAGTGACCTTGTGACCTTGTGAACTTGTTTATGAACTTGTTTTTTTACCCAAGTGTTTGTAACTATGGACTTGTTTGTTTTGGCAAGTCTTTGTAACTATCAACTTGTTTGTTTAGGCAAGTCTTTTGTAGATCTGAACTTGTTTGATTTGCCATGGCTTTTGTAATGCTCTGCACTTGTGATTTTTAACCCCTTCTTTGTGATTTAGCAAGTGTTAAGCACTAATGAATGCAAACTCCTTCTTTTGAATGCAAACTTTTAGCCATTTCTTTTGAAATGCAAACTCAGTAGATTTGTACTTCTTTTGAATGGGAGGTCTGGTTTCTTTAAGACCTATTTATACTTTGTCTTTACAATTGCACTAATATGGTATATTTTTGCATCCAAATGGTTACTTATATTCATGCTCAATTTCTAGCACTACATTCAGAGCAAATGGTTACTTATATTCATGCCCAAATGGTTACCATTCTCAGCATTGAAAGTTTTGCATTGTTTCAAATTGCACCACTTCATTCAGAGCAAAAACCAGATACAAAAACCCAACTGCTATGCCCAGATACAAAAACACCAATATGGTATTGTTTGAAATTGTTTTTATAGGAAGGGACGTCAAAAACCACTAACACATATTACATGCACAAAACCACAAAATACTTGCCCTCAAACTCTTTCATCACAATAATTTCATTTTCAGCTGTTTCCCATCCCTGTAATTTGGTTTTTATAACATAGAAAGGCCCAAAATTATCATCACAATCAAACAGCTGCCAAACCAAAACCTAATCTTCTTTACTTTAGCTTTCTGCAACTGAAGTTCCTCCTCCATTGTTCTAATAAGCCTTAACAGCCTAGGAATGATCTGCTTGGAACGATCGCACATTTCTAGGTCCGATCACTCCCACAAATCTCTGCATTATTCATGGAATAGGATAAAACAAAAAAAATTCAAATAACCAAAAGCATCAAAAAACTTACCCCTTGTGCGCCACAAACAAAAAACCTTGTTCCAGGGTTTAAATTTGTCCATGATAACCTTATTAATGCCTCTTTTCGACATTTGCAGTATCGCACCAACACACCTCCTCCACATTCACTAGAGCTAGATGACTGGTGCCTCATCTCAGCATGACCATCACTCGCCTGGGTTACAAAATTGGGGATTTAGGGCTAAATGGGGGGAATATAAGGAGGGAAAGGTGAAGTGGCCATTTGTGCGCATCACGTGGGAACATTAACGGACACATGGATGAAATCAGTCAAAATATGACGGTAGGGAGCAAATTGGCTATTTTTAAAAAATTTGTATCCTTAAATTACCAAAAACATAATTGAGGAAGCAAATTGACAATTATGATATAGTTCATGAGGCAAAATCGCATTTAAATCAACTCCGATAATCGTCCAACTTGATCATAGTCAGTTGGGTTGACCTTAAAATAAATGGGTCTTGGGTTTAAGAATCATAAACTGCTTTGTACGAGTTGAAACCAAACTTTAAAAGTAGACTTAATCGAACTGCCCAATCAAGTCACAAAAAATTTGAGTTGAGTTGGGTTGGCCTAATAATGAGCGGATCTTGAATCTTAGAAATCATAAACAACTATATATCAGGTTGGGTTACGAGTTGGGACTAAAACCGACCCAACCCCCTGTCCAACGATAAGCGATTTAGAAATTTAACAAATAAGTACATATACATGGTATATTTTTTGATACAAGTGATTAAATTAATTTGTATAAAAAAATAATTTAAATTAATTCATATAAGAAAAACTAATTTGAATTAATTCATATAAAAAAAACTAATTTAAATTAATCTTTTAATGTAGAATAATGACCAACTAACCTGATCCACTTGTACAACAAATAAGTATAATTGCGACTATACTAAAACCAAAGCTGCCGAACTCCCTCCCGATCCATTATTATCTTCGTCACTGTTTATAAATTATTACTAATCCAACCAGCTTAAAGAAAAAAGAAAATAAAAAAACCGAACCAATAAATTCAACGTTTTTCACTTTAATTACGATCTCTACATTTCTCCTTTTGTTATCTTCTCTCTCTACGCTCTCTTCGTGTTGTTGACAATGGCTCGAGGCACATCTCAGTCCCAACCGACGGCGTCCTCCTCCACCTCACGCCCCGGCGTAATGGCTCCCCGCGGCTCTGCGGCCGCTACGGCCGGAATGCGCCGCCGTCGCCTAGGAGGCTCTACCAGCTCCGGCAGCATTGGCGGAGGCGGAGGCGGAGGCGGGTCGGGTGCTGGCAACAACATGCTGAGGTTCTACACAGATGATGCTCCTGGCTTGAAGATCACGCCGACTGTTGTTCTCGTCATGAGCCTCTGCTTCATCGGCTTCGTCACCGCTCTTCATGTGTTCGGCAAGCTCTATCTCCACCGATCCGGTGGAGGAGCTTGAATTTCGGGTCCTGGTTCAGATCGGGTCTGGATTCGGAGCTTAATCGGTAATCGAACAATACGGTGTTTTCTTTTTGTTCTGCTCTGTAAATTTTCGCAGGGTTGATGTTTTTAGGGTTTCAATTTTGTTTAACTCTGGATCGGTTGAATCTTGGATGGTGGTTTGAACGAAATCGAAGTGATATTTAGCCGTCTTTAATATTGCTCTGATATTTTTGTTTGACATGCTGATCTTGATTTTAGCTCCAAATCGATGGTTGTGTATGTTTTGTTCATTTTAGTTTTGGATTTGTTAACATTTAAAGAGTACCAGAAAACAGGATTTGAATATGTGCGCATAGTTCCATGATGCATAGTTATAAAAAGTAAGTAGCCTTTTGGCTAGTAAATGCTCAAATTGGAAAACGGTATCCAAAGAAAAAGAATAGATCTTTGGAGAAAGGTGTTTTTCATTGCAGAAGCCCGCTTTTGCTGAAAAATTCCTGGTTTTTTACTTTGTTCTTGACTAAGTGGATAATTCACATAATTCTGTTCAATTCAATTCAGGTGGGCATCGCCCTTTTGTTCAAACAAAAGGGCAAGCATCTCATTTATGTGTAAAGCATGTGATCTTCGGTGGTTTTTTATATGGAAATTTCGTGCTTATAAGAATACTGTTCTATGATTACTTTTTCTTTTTTGGGGTCAAAACTGTTGTATGAGAACTAATCACTGATAATTGGTTAGTGTTCTAATTGCATACAAGTTCTTTTGAGTATCATTGAGAATTTTTACCAGATCATGAACTAGATAGTGTTATTTTTGTATCCTAACAGATGGCCAATTTACTCTGATATATGATCTCCCCTAATTATTGCCTCTTGAGAAAATAAGTTAGGGATGACTTTGCATTGACTTTTGATGTATCATCAGATAACCATGCCCTTGATCCTTATTTTTTTTTGGGGGGGTTGTTACTGTAGCGAGGCTTCTTGTCTAGGTGCACATGATTTTCAATTTGTCACTGTAATTAGAAGGAATGAAGTTTGTTAAGTAAGGGGGTTCATAAGTTCTTATAGAATGCCCGTTTCCCATGCATATCTTTGAAGCATTTAATACTGACTTAGATCACAACAAAGCTTTAATTGATGATTAATATAATGGTTATTGGAGGGAAGGCAGCATCATAAGTTTTGGGCCGGGGCTGAGTTTATCCAGAGTTCACCATTTTACACTTTGTTGATCCCCTCAACGTCTCAGTAGTTTGGTGTATAGATAGATCATTGTGGATTTGACATTGCTTCATGAGTGCATGTAAAATAGAAATATTTGTTTTTCCAGTATATGACCGCAGAAAAGTAAGAGTTTCCCAAGATAGATATGTTCTAATTGTATGATAAAACTCTTTTAAGCATGTTATTATTTGCCTTGTTTGTTCCATAGAAGCTTTTAGAATGAAGTGAGCATTGTGTTTATATTATAGTTCATGTCTAGGGGATGCTCTGTTGGTTTTGGGATCTGTGGCAGACTCTGTATGTAAGGTTAGGATAAACTCAGCCCCATGGTAGAATATTATTTTGAAGCAAAGTTCTAGTGATTGTTGGGATTTATTGAATGGGGATGGATGAATATACCAATAGTTGTACCTCCCATCTGATTTTTCATTTGTTTTCAAAACATATAGTTTAAGCTTTTGCTCATGTAGTTTAGCTGTGTTTCTGCGTTGTCCTCTGTCGTCCTTATTCTCGAATTGAAATTTTTGTTCTCTGGATAGGATTAAGGTTTACATTCTCCTTAACATTTCTGAGGACCTGGCATCTCTCCTAATCCTTTTCCCTTCTACCCTATCTAGGCCTTTAAGCATCCTACGTATGCCATGTGGAGAAGGTCACATCTTATGGGTACATAATTGCTTTCATTTTCTTTTCACTCTCTCTAACCTACAAGGCAGAGAGAGTGAACAGAATCCTGCTCAACTTTCTTCTCTAGATCTGCCAATGATGAACCTAAGCCCTGGAACAGTTGTGAACCTTGCTTCCATTCCATGCCAAATTTGGTAAAAATAAATAGGTTCATTATGATACTAGATTTGAGGGTTTATGTTAATGTTTTTTTAAAACTCTTAACTGTATGATCTGAATGCTTGTTATGATTATAACTACCAATGTTGAATACTTTTAGGTATGAATGATTTGAACTCTAAATTTGTATTTTTAAATCTAACTCTGTGGTGTTGGGTATGAATGATTTAAAGTAGAAATGTTTTTCTCAAATTTCACCAACTTCATTACTTGGGGTAAAAAAACCAACTTCATTACTTTAAGTGTATATTGCGTCTATTTTACATAACATTGCCTAGTCTACTTTACATGCCTCAGCTTGAGGACTTCACAAAAACCACAACAACCCACGAAATAAACAGAGCACCCCAGAGTTTCCTTTCTCTTGCTCGCATACGCTCAACATCCTGTGCAAGTTGTCTCATTCTCCTCAAAAGCCAAGCCATCACACCTTTCTCACGTGGAGGCATCTCGTTATTGTTGAGCGAAAACACTGCAAGACCTTGTCGTTGATGGATTATGCGACGGCACACACACAAACCTCTTGAGAATAAAACACACACCAACCACAAAGTAAACACACCCACAAGAACACAAAGATTTATAGAGGTTCGGCCTCCTGCCTACGTCCTCTTGGTGATCCACCTGAGAAATTCACTAGTATGTAAGAACAACTTTGGTTACAATCAAGAACACCCTTAGCTCTCACAAGAACCCTAGATCTCTTTTCTCTCACCCTTGGAAATACTCAAGAATTCACCCTTGAATTCTGTCTTGTGTTTCTCCCTTGAAAATTCACTCTTGAATTTTCCTCTCTATTTGTGCTTCTTATGCTTATTAAAAACCTAGTCCTAAAGTGCCTATTTATAAGTATAGGGTTTTAGTACAATCATACAAGGAATAGGAAACCTAAAGGATCCCAAAACAATTAGAAGATCCAATCCAAATCTAACAAGGATTCCTAAACAATGAGAAAACCTAGTCCAAATCTGATAAGGATTCCATCCTTCCTTCTATGGTGAGCCAATCTTCAACAGTTATCAACCCAACAAAAAAATCTACAGCCGTTATTTCTCCATTGCAAAAAGACAAGTCAAATTTACATAAATTTCATAAATTAGAAGCAAAAGCTCAACACCATCACTTACCCTTGATTTTGGATAGACATGGAACCTCCACATTGGGTTCGATTCAGTCCATGAGGTTTGAAGTTGAGCCACTTTCCCACATTAGGAACGAGGTGCTACAACGTGCGCCTCTTCTCCAAAAGGAAGTTTGGGTCTCATCTTTAGTTTAAGCTGCACAAAGGAAGGAGGATGAAGGTTTGAGCGGCGAAGGAATGAGAAGTAATGAAGGAATAAATCTGAAGAAAAAAAAAGGCTTCACAAAGCCTTTTATTGAACATCAATGGCGGGAATCCATGGGAATTGGGGATGAAATGGGCGGGCCTAAGTGGGGGAGGAAGGGTTAGGGCTTGGGCAGGGTCCACTTCGCCACATCAGCATTGGTATGCTGAGAAAAAAGGGGACGTGGTTGAAATTCCCATTATGCCCGTGCCACGTAATAAAAAATAACGGAACTTGAGATGGAGTTTACGATAGGGGGCAAAGTGGGTCCCCAAAACACGGTCAAGCGGGGTAAGTGGGCCACTTTAAGTTTTTTGGGGGAAGGAATGAGAAGTAATGAAGGAATAAATCTGAAGAAAAAAAAGGCTTCACAAAGCCTTTTATTGAACATCAATGGCGGGAATCCATGGGAATTGGGGATGAAATGGGCGGGCCTAAGTGGGGGAGGAAGGGTTAGGGCTTGGGCGGGGTCCACTTCGCCACATCGGCCGGTATCTTTGAGAAAAAAGGGGACGTGGTTGAAATTCCCATTATGCCCGTGCCACGTAATAAAAATAACGGAACTTGAGATGGAGTTTACGGTAGGGGCAAAGTGGGTCCCCAAAACACGGTCAAGCGGGGTAAGTGGGCCACTTTAAGTTTTTTTTTTTGGGGGGGTAGGGCAATGTTAGATTTATTTGTAGTTTCGGGGGATATTGGTGTAAATAAGCCTTATTATATAATACTATAATTTATATAAGTATAACAAATATGTATTATATACTACTTACCAAGGTAATTACTTAAAAATATACATATATATAAGCTAAATAATTTTATTTTAAAGAAGTTTAATTTCCTTTAATGCACTTTTAAGAATACGGGTTTTCGCAATTTCTAACCTAGCTGGGCTTTTACAGCAGCCCAAAACAAGGAGAAACCTAATTAAAATAGAAATCCTCAATGGGTAAGTAATTGACTCCTCTTCCTACTTTGACTGGGATAACACATCAGCTCCTCTGCATGCACATTTTCTGGCCGATAAACCTTATGAAAAAGTCTGGAACAATAGGTAAATTTAACTATTTTGTCTTAGTTTTCAAACCAAATATCGCATGCCTTGAGGAAAAATTGGGAAAGTCTTCAAATCTTCATTCTCTCACAACATCGCAGTTTTCACGGGATTGCAACTTATGCTGAATTGTGTTGAAAGATTGCTCTCCTTGGCTACTCTGAGGATTTTATAAAAATTCCACAAGCATATTCAAGGTCTTAGCTTCAATCTCCAACTAGCCTTGCACAAAAACTCCACACAAAAATTCTAGAATCAAACCTTAGAAACAACAAGCAATCGTCTCCACCCTGTCACCGCTAGAAGAAGAAGGCCTATGGGAGCCAACAAAAGGGATCTGTATAGTGTGGGTTTGGGGGGAGCAAGCCACCAACATGCATCATGTTCAAGCTATTAAGATATTGTTCAATCTGATCATTAAACTATAGAGCCCACACCTCCATATCAAAATCTCAGATATGAGGATGGGTTGTAGGGTAGAAGCAGTTGCAACAAGCCAATAGACAACCAAGAAAATCCTATGGAAAAAGGAGGATTTTAGAGTTTGAGATTTTGTGGGAGGGGAGAGAAATAGACTGATGAGGGGTGAGTGGATGAGAGGAAAAGAGGGCGAGAGAGGTGTAATGGCTGAAGAGTAATGGGAAAGAAGATGTGGAGGAGATGTGGGCCAACACTTGGAAAATCAAGGGAGGAAGGGCAATCCTAAACAAACAGAAGAAAAAAGAAAAGGAAAAGCTACAACAGAGGGTGACGGAAAGCCACACTAGAAGTGGCAGAGGTCATTGGCGGACCTGTGGCGCAAGGAGGTGCAGCTGCACCTCCCCTAGCAGGAAAATCCTTTGGGGTGATCGGAATTTACCCCTCTGTTGGTGCCCACCATGTGTTCGATTAAATGTGTGAAGGAGACTTTGTTATTTTGTTTGTTGTGCAGCTGCTGGTGCTGGTATACTCTCTTCCCTGTCGAGGTTCATGGACTTCTTGCACTTGGATTTCCCTCACATACTTTTAGCCTTTTAAATGTTGCCCCTCCCTTGAAAAATTCATGGGTCCGCCATTGGCAGAGTTGCCGCTCCAGAAGGGCGGCGGCACAGCCACCAGCTGCTCAGAAGAGAGCGGAGGGGAAGGAGAGAAATTCTGGTGAGAAGAAGGAGCCTCTCTTTCTAAAGCTCTCTCGGGTTCTTGCGTTTTTTGAGCATCCATGTGGTACTTCATCATCATCAATATTGATAATCACATTCATTGATTTTCTTTTACTTTCATGTATTTGTTGTGGTGCCTTATTGGTCTTTTTATCAACACTTGCTCTTATCCTGCCAGACCTATGATTCTTCCTCAATCGACAAACCACAAAATTAATACCAGGAGTAGTTTGATCATGAACATCATCACCTACAAAAAGGCTATATTCATCCAAATACCACCCAGCGTGGTGCTCTGACTTTTGATTCTTATACCGAAGCTGTCTTATTCTACCAATAGGATTATGGTTTCCATCGTAAACCAGTTTGGAGGCTACTCCTCTCCAAGAGCCTTCGCAGCCAACCTTGCGATGGGTGCGCGAACCAGTGAAGTTTAACCTCTTAAGCTGGCAGAGGAAGTATAAGTCTTGATCATGGAGTTGATCTCCTCCATAATCTTCCCATATCTTCCATGGTTCTTTGGTGCCAAAGAGGTCCTCGTCATGAACAATGCCGTTGTATGATGGGTTCAAAGGCTCTCTCTCAACCACCATCTTGTAGAGAATGGAACGGATGATTTCTTGATCTGTGAGGTCGAAGCGGAAAGCTAACGACACATGACCCGAATTAGCCATTAATGCTAATATATGATGGATCAAGTGGAGTAGTTCTTGTTTCTCTCTATTGTTTGCGTAAGGTTTTGATGGGACAAGAAGACTAGGGCAACATATCTGTGGTGGTTTTTATAAGCATCACTGAGTCCATATAGGAATAGGATATAGGAATAGGAATAGGAATAGGAGGGTCTGCATTCTTTACAGTGTGTGCGCTTTGTATGTTTTTTTTTTCTATTGATTTAATAAAATTATATCGGCATTTTTGTTGAAAAAAAAAACCGTTCCATTGCACTTTTGGTTACTTATGTGGATTTTTCTTTGACAACAGAAATTGCAAATATAACCAACCCAGATTAGGTGCTTGATATGATAACCATTTTCTTAGAGAATTATTAAGAACATCAGTCCTGCAACGCGGGAGCATGAATTGAGTAAGGACGGTTCATGCTACACCATAGGAGTGTTTCAAGCATAGCCCTATATCACTTGGCAATGGCAACCAGAGTGTCAAAGATATAGGACCCAAACACACACACACAAGTTTAGATATTTGGGTCATACTTGTTGAATTGATTGAGCATACATGTTTTGGAAAGTCTGTTATCTTGATCCTAATCCGTGTTGGCAGGAAGGTGATAAAATATTTAGTAATCACGAAGAATACTTCAAATTGAAACATGGACTGAAGTAAGATTCTTTAAGATGATAAAATATTTAGTTCCTCAACCATCTGTGTTCCACTTTAAAAACATGTCTATTTGATAAGTTTAAGTATGATACGTCTGTGCAAGATTGAGTATCTTGAATCCTGAGGAACAAATCTTGAACTTGAGGAACAATAAAGGAGTTCACTACTTCTTTGGCTCTTATTTTGGATGATGATAGATTAGTCCAAGTGTCGGCCTGAAGTATTCTTTGTTAGTTTATTTTATTCTATTTTAGGGATCGCTCCTCTTTAACCAAAAAAAAAAAATTGTTAAGTTCGTTGCAAGAATTCTATAATGAGGATCTTATTAAAGCGCTTAAATGATGCCATATCTCTTAAAATATAGAATCTTGATTAGTTTGATCAAACAATTAAAAGATAGGACATCGGTAGAGGGTTTAGTGACAACCTCAAATTGGTTAGAATTCTCAATAGAATTCTATAGTGAGAACCTCATCAAACTGGTTCTGAAGTCATTTGAGGCCCTTTACAATTTGATTGTTCTTAGATCAGTTTGGGCCTGGTATAAGGACACAACAAAAGAAAAACAAGAAGGCATTAAAAACAAAAAATAAAACCGGGTAGAATTCGACCCGAAAAATTACCGGGCAGGGAGACGGAGATGGCCAATGGGATGTGTACCCGCCAAAAAGATAGTTGACCAAGTCCACGCTGTCGCGTCCTTCCTTCCTTCCTGGTTCCCCAGAAAAAGGGAGCATTTTTCACTACTTTAACCATAAAGGTGTCTTTCACCACCACCTTCAATCTTGTGGCGCGTACATATATAACCATTGGTTATAAATCTGAAAGCGAAAGTTAAGCTATGATTATCTTATGGGCCAAGTATTGAAGGTGGTTGTGGGGTACACCAGCAAAAATGCACCCCCAGAAAAATGGAAAAAACCGTCCGAAAATTCAGAGGCGCAGAAAGAGAGAGAAACGCAATGCCTGAACGAGACGTGACGAGAGAGTTTCTCTCTCCCTCTCTGTCTAACGCACCGATATTCTCTTCTCACTCTGACAGAAAACGAAAATGAGCGTCATCGACATCCTCTCCCGAGTCGACTCAATATGCAAGAAATACGACAAGTACGACATCGAGAAGCAGCGGGACCTCAACCCTCACGGCGACGATGCCTTCGCTCGTCTCTACGCTCGCTTCGAAGAAGAAATCCAAGCCGCTCGCCAGGTTTTTTTAGCTTCCGTTTTCTCGTTCGGTTGTTGATTGCGTTTGGTTGCCGAGAAAATGCAGGAAAAGTTTGAGTTTGTGGTGTTTGATTGTGTTTTGGGATGTGCAGAAAGCCGAGAAGGCTGCGACCGAGACTAATCGGGCTGTGGCGGTGGCGTCCAACGTCGAGATTCGTCGGACCAAAGCTCGATTGATGGAGGAAATTCCTAAGCTGCGCAAATTGGCTCAGAGAAAGGTGAAATCAAGTCTCTGTTTATTGATTTAATTTAATTTAATTTTTTGGTGCAAGCTGACTTTTTTTAATGAAAGATATGTGATAAGATATGATTTGGTGGGTCACATTTTATGAAAGTTTAATTCTGCAATGGATGATGGGGTGCGATTGAGATTGTGTGTACGGATAAAGTGTGTGATAATAGCTCCAAATTGATGTCATATTCTTATCTGATAGCTGGCTTTATCTTCAAAGTCAATAGCTTCTTGGTTTTGGAAAAGAGGTGTAGATTGAGCCCGACCGTTAGCGTGTGTCTATCAATGAAAATGATGCACAAGATAAGCAAAACAAGAGTGTTTCTTGTAGTAATGAAACAAAACAATCATCTTCAAAGAAATAGGGTTACTGTAGCAAAATCTAGAAGGAACTAGACTAGCAAGTACATGACTTTTGTCAAAATAGGACAGGGAGGACGGAGAGGAAGCACACGGTTATCTAGAGATTATGCTAAAAGGAGACAACTGTAACCTTCGTAGATATCTCCCAAGGGATCTTGCATTTCCTCTTTATTATACAATTTTGATTCTGGAACAATTGGCCTAAGCATTGGAACTCTATAAAGTCCTGAATTAGGTTCCCAAGCAGATAGAGAACCCCATTTTGATCAATTCTTAAGGGGTTGAATAGAATATATCAGTTTCTCTACTCTAATGACTTGGCATTTGCTCGTCTTGCTTGATATGCGTTTGCTTCTATGAGTTTCTTTGGAGGCCTTTTATTCTGTCATACTTTATCAGCTCTACATTCTTGGACCAAATATAGTGTTCTTAAGGGCTTCATATCATCTTCGTTTCGTTAATTCCCTCAAGGCTATATTACCATTTCATATCTCCTATTCATGTTTTACCCTCAACTGACACAACCTCCTAATATGTTACCCTGCTTCAAAAATATACTTACCACCTTTTGGCAACTAATGTGGATTTTGCTTTGAAAACTGAAATTGCCAATGTAACCAACCCATATTAGGTCTTCTTAATAATTTTGGTAGTAGTATCTAACTGTGATAACCATTTTCTCAGAGAATTCTTGAAAACGTTAGCCCTGCAACGCCGGATCATGAACTCTTGATCATTAATTGATCACAAGAGGATATCATGGGCAATATATTAAATACTCACAACAAGACTTTTATCTTTTCAACCTAGATTTGTTGATTTTATCACCAGAGTTATCTCTAAAGACATTGTGTAGGTTCGTTTGTTTTGCTCCCTGAAAACGTTTGACAATAACATGAATCGTTTTATTTGTATTTCTAATCCCTTACAATAACAGGTTAAAGGGCTGTCCAAAGAAGACCTAGAAACACGCAATGATCTGGTTCTTGCACTGCCAGAGAGGATACAAGAAATACCAGATGGGTCAGAAACTGCAGCCACAAAAGCTGGGGGATGGGCAACTTCAGCATCTCATAAAAATATCAAACTCGACTCATCAGGTAATCAGTGTTTTTTATGTATTTTTTTGTTTGTTTTGTGGTTATATTTTTCAATGAATGCCTTTTGATCGATTATTAATACTAGTGTGTTTCATTACCAATCAGATGGGAACTTTGACATTGCTTTTTTCCAGCAAAACGAAGAATCAAATCAATTCAGTACGGAATATGAAATGCGTAAAATGAAACAGGTATGTAACATTTTTTAAAATTAATTTAGTTTCTTTTACATTTGCTCTGTAATCAACAGAGGCGAGAGAAGAATCATTTAGTTATACAGTTGCCTGTAGCTCTCGTACGCTATAACTCTGCACTTCTTTTGATTCAGTTGGTCGTTTGTGCAGAATGAAGGTCTGGATGTCATATCAGAAGGATTGGGAACACTGAAAAATTTGGCCCATGATATGAATGAGGTTTGGATGTGATGCACATACCTCTGTTTCATTTTGTTATTAGAAGAGTTCAGAGATTGATCATTGTTTCAATATTTTCAGGAATTGGATCGGCAAGTCCCACTAATTGATGAAATAGATACAAGGGTGAGAGCTTATTCTCTCACTCAAATCCTAGTCTTCTCAATGACATCTGGAAGAAATAATGTTGCAAGCATTTTATAAGTTCAATACTTACTGATGATGTTTTCGTGCCTTGACAGGTGGACAAGGTTACATCTGACATAAAAAGTAACAATGTTAGGCTCAAGGAAAATCTTCACAAGGTATCTGTAAGCTGACCTTACTGATCAGTTCCAATTCTTACATTATGCAGGCAGGGTTAAAATAATAAGAACCTTTGCTTTTTTGTTTTTCTTTCTGCAGGTGAGGTCGAGCCGAAATTTCTGCATTGACATTGTTTTGTTGTGTATAATTCTCGGAATCACCTTCTATATATACAAGTAAGTAACTCGCTCTGTGCATGTACCCAGAAATCGTAAATTCATAATCCCCAAATGCTAAGAGGCAGTTCCTTGGAGCTGTAGAGTTGAAATGTTCTCTCAAATTGATACACGAATTTGTCTTCTGGAACATGTCTCATAAAAAATTCAACTAAATGTCATTAGGGAGATTTTATAGTCATGACACATATATTTCGTCGGTTTTATGAATTAAAAAGAAAAGGTTCTGTTTTCTGAATATGCTTTAGAACTGTTCCTACATCTTTCATGGGCGTCTGCTGTTATGACTTCCGGCAGACCAAACAGTCTATCCATCATTATTTACTATTGAACTGTATTTCCTAATTTTGTACTTAGAATATTGTCTTCCCTTTAGCAAATGAATTCTACTGTTCTTTTGCAGTGCACTGAGATGAAATTGCATTCAAAAGGCTTCGATCAGCAGCTATTATTGGACCATATCTGGCCTGGGCTTTCCTTATAACTTTTTAGCATCCTCAGTTCAAGTACGCCCTCAATTATCAAAACTAGTTTTGGCTAATTGAAGATGATTATTATATAATTTCTTACTCACTGTGGTTCTTTCTCTCAATAAAATGGAATTTAATTTGTAGTTTAGGTTCATTCATTCCTGTCTGTACTTGTTATGCTATTAATTTATTGAGCATCAGTTTATATTGGTACAATTCCTAAAGTCTGTTATCTTGGCCCTAATCCGTATTGTGAGGAGGGAAAAAGTGTTTAATGATGTCAAGTTTGCATTTTGTTTTAGTAAGGAATTGATAAAACCATGAAAGGAAAGCGAACTGAATTTATAATATAATAATGACTGAAATTACTGAGAATTCTACTTTACATTACATAACAGCATCAGAAAAGTTTTTTCATTTTTTTTCCCATACATGATCAAGCATAAGCTTTTACGTCTAGCCATGATACTATTTATTACACCAGTATTGTAAGGACGATACACATATACACATAAACAGAGTTAACTAGACAGAAAGTACAACAGATTACTGATTTGGTTATATTCATTGCCAAGCCTTGGAGGCCAATCCAAACCATGCATTGTAAACCTTGTTTACATTTCATGCTGTACAGCCTGAAACTATCGCCTCCTGACTGTGTCATTTCTTTGAGGACACATACCTTTCTGCAAAGAGTTTACTTCATTACTCGAATTACCCTAGGATGATCATTTCATTAAACTCCTCAAAGTTGGTGGGATCGGTTGGATTAGCTTTGAGTATGTCATACTGGGAGTGGTTTGGGATGCAGCAGTTGATAGCGTTGCCTGCCGGTCTCTTGCTAGGCAGAAGATTCTCATCTTTTTTCTTGCTTTCTAGATTGTTTATGAGTGGAAAGTGATTTTCTTCTCTAGTTTTCCTTTTTAGTGTGTTGGAATCAATGCCCAAAGAAGAAATTGATATTGTGGATTTTACCTTATTATTTGAACGAACTCCATAGCTATCTTTGCTCCCTTGAAAGCTCACGCTTGAGTTGGTCTCTGTTGGAGATGGAGCTTGACCGGAAAGTATGGAAGCTAATAGTTGGCAGTCTTTATATAGAAAATCGGTGATAATATCAGCATGAAGGTTTGCATATGTAGGCTGTGTCTGCTCAACTTTTGGTAGGCAACTCCAAAATCCTGTGCTATAGCTGTCTTGACTGTTGCATGTGTTCTTTGATCTGTTTCCTCTCTGTTGAACTCGGCATAGTACCCAATCATCCAACTGTGACAACAAGAAGCCTTTTTTTAATTGCCTTTGAGATTACATTGTTCTTATCGAAGTTGATATCTGAACTACATAACCAAGTGATAAAAAAACATGAAAACTTAATTTGAAGCATGGACTCAGGTAAGGTTCTTTTCCATCTGTGTTCCCCTTTAAAAACACAATAGCTATTTCACAAATTTAAGTACGATATGTGTGCGTAAGATTGAGTATCTTGAATCTTGAGGAACGGTATTTAAGAGGGAACCTAGGCTAGCATGAAAACCTTATAAGCTTCAAAATTATGAGGAGTGAAGACTTAGCTAGAGTGTGGTAACTCTAAAGGGTTGATGGAGGTCACTCTCATCAACCGTTATCAATCACATCCACGTGCGTGACTGACGTTAGCATTTTTTACAGTGTGAAACAAACTACCATGTTAGTTGATTAGAAGTCTATGCCCTATAACCAAGGAGGTTGTGGTATTGGATACAATAATATGTATCTAAGGCCCTCGAAGTGGTTTGCTCCATCTTTTTGAGATACTTATATAAGATATGTGCAATCTCAATATCTCATTCTATCGACTTACTCTCATAGACCCTTTTAAACTTGATGGTTTATCGGTACTGTCAAGCAGTCTATACTCGTTCATGATCCATTCAGTTTTAACTCCTTTTGGAGCACGACCAGTGTAAAAGACTAACGCCTTCTTCACCCCGATGCGCCTCGATCCACGAGAGGTGAGAATTGGTTTGTCACTGCTAGCAGCCTTCCAATAACCTGAAGCTGCTGCTCTATTTGGCCTCACCCCATTTGGATACTTCCGGTCCCTCGGGCTGAAGAAGTACCATTCATCTTCTCCAAACAAAGCCTTGTCTGCAAAAACCGAGTAGGGAAAACAAACAAAAAACAATATTTAGCTGCTTTGATCCGTATAGAAGGATCAAGCTCTGAGGAATTAATTGAGTGAATGCTGCAGAACTGACTGGGTAGCTCCCACGGATTATACTTATAGAGATCGATTTCAGTGATCAACTGCGCTGGAAGCGGATGCAAAATCACTTTGTTTCGCAAGTAATGAACAATGAGTTCTTCATCAGATGGATGGAATTTGAAACCAGGAGGTAATAATTGCAAAGCTGAAGTGGGAAACGTTGACTCTTTCTCCATTGAAAGCAGAGTTTCTTGGATGATGAGAGAAGAAACAGAAGCAACGATAATATCAATCGAAAACAGTTGGTATTGGAGAAAGGGAAGTGGCATGGAGGCATTATATGTGCAATTTTCATGCATATGCGGACATGACGTGAGATATATAGTTTACAAGATGGTGTCACGTAAATGTTTGAACTCTTGAAGAAAGGGACTGAGAGACAGCTACCCCTTTGGATTTTCATATTGGAATTACATTCTTCGACCAACCTGTTTGGATTGTATGGTAATCTGGCCCCAATATATCATTAATTAAAAAATCATCATCAAAATGAGTAAATTAATTTGATTGAATGGTTCTAGTAAAGTGAGTGTTTTCCATGTAATTTGCATGCGAGGCATATTCTATATGCATTTTTGGATATGCAGAATGGAATATTACTTGAGGAGAAAGTCAACTGATAAAGCGGTAAAAACCAGCAGCTCATGTGGATATATTGATTAAGGCATTCTGTAAAGAAGAAGACTTCTCTTGGTTTCTACTGAGTTTTGGTAAATTCTCTTTGTCTTAACATAGCCGTACTCACTTTGCACAGGATCTAATTACTTTGGGTACGTACCTATAGCTCCACTAGGTCTAGATCACTTGTTAGAATATTAATAATTGTTGACTCACATCATAATATGATGTAGAACAGATGGATGAGCCTATAGAAGAAGAGTTGGAATGATGCGCGCGCAAAGGTAAAATTGGCAAGTTGCAAGTCTGGGCCTCGAGCTCCGATTTGGGTGCATGACCCACTGTTTCGAAGAAAACGGCGCCACGAGTAAAACACATTGCTTTGCTATGACGTATGAGATTTTTCGGGCATTCAAAATCATTTAGCAGCCCAAATGGGCCTTTTAATATTAGCAAGTTTTTAGAAATATTTGTTAATTTCTCATTTAATTCCCTTTTTGCTTCTTATTTCTCTTTTAACTCCCTTTTTGTTTCTTAGGGTTTCTAGGAGTATTGAAATCAACTTTAGCCCGTGGCTAGGGTATTATATTATCATTATGAAATTAATAAGATTGAGGTATTCTCATCTCTGGCAGATTCTAGCCTTGGTTCTCTTAGGTAATCGTTTGATTGCCTCATTACGTTGTCACGTTGCGTCATAACATCTTAAGCTTTTAGAAGTAATAATGACTGAAGAAACTTTATCATGGTTTGCTTAAAATTCCATATCCCAAGTTTGAATCTCTACATTGTTTGTCTGACATGTGGAATTGAACTTAAATACGAATTCCAAACACCCATACGAAAGTGCGAATTCTCTCCTTAGCCCTTTTCTTAGGAGAAAACTTTACTTGAAACTGGACTACATCCTCACTCTTGCCATCTCTCTCATGATGTGAGATAGCGAGTTAACTAAGTTTTTCTCCTTTGTTGGGGGATAAATTTCCTTATGGCAAATTAAATAAAAGGAAAAACGGTCAATTTCACTATTACTGTAGTAAAGTTCTCATATAGCACTATTACTGTAACAAATCGACCTAATATTGATACTTCACTTACATCATATTTGATGGTACACCAGCCACATGGTGTACCCAGAACATTTAAAAAAAATTCCATATGAAGACTATATGGGAATGTTTGCTATCGAAATAATGAGACAATATCGACAAAACAACACATCAAAATTGTATCGATATAATCATATAATGGGACTATTTGCTACAATAATAATGCTATCTAAGAACTTTGCTACAATAATATTTACAAATCTTTCCCTTAAATAAAACATCTCATTGGCCAAGTCAATGTTGATAGTTATTTAAATATTTACCAGAAAATTTTAATAAATTGTTATGATTCTTTTTTTGCATTGTTGCTTGGAATTAATAAAGATTTTAACGGCGGTAAAAACACCATTTCCCATCTGTTTTCAACCCAATGGTGCTCCAAATTGGCTGGACTCGGATTGTGACAAATCAGATTGTCAATGCATGCAACATTGTCTTTAATTGTTCCAAATCTTCAATATCGGATTACCAAAAAGATGCTTTTAACACTTGGATATGCCTTCCCACAATATAGTTTTCCACGAACCAAGCTTAATGGAGAAGCTGTCCACGTGTCCTTTCTGGCTTGTGCAAAGACATATAGTAATGCCACCAACATAAACACTAAAACAGTATCTTTCTACCATTAAAAGTCTCGTTTTGTTTCTACTTGTGGTTTGAGCGACGTCTCACTCTCTCTCTAGCCTCTCCCAAAACTTCATGATCAATGTCCGAAATAAATTATTTTAATTCTGTATAAATATATATGTTTTTAGATTAATTAGGAAATTAAATAAAAGGAAAAACGGTCAATTTCACTATTACGGACCGTAATATGTTTCAATTTCATTACACTAAAACAGTATGTTTCAATTTCATTAAAACATTCTGTAATATTAATTAGGTGGTTCAATTGCTACATCAATTTAATCTTGAAATCTTTTTTTAACATCAATCTCGTTCCAAATTTGATGATCGCATTGCACCTAATCACATTTCTCAACCTACTATACGAGTGAGTTTTGCTATTATGAGAGATGTGGCCAACAATACATGTGATAAGTAAGTATGATGCATCAAATGAAATAGTTTTATTTGTTGGTTTATATAGTAATATACATATATATATAGTTAGTGCTACACAACTTTAACCAAAAAAAAAAAAAATGCTAATGTCGAGCCCTTTCCTGCGTGTATGTCTCTCTCTTACGTACTCTCTTCATCATATACGTGCTTGGGCATGGGGTCCATAATTCTAGTAATTTAGTAAGAAAATCCATATAGCCGATGCCCATTTGAGCTATTAGAGTTAAGAGAAGACTTTGTTAAGAAAAAATTAATCAGGAAAAGCTTAGCTTTAACAATCTTCGATGAAAACTGCACGATGAAACCCAGGTCTTAATTTGTTTCGATGTAGATGAATACTCAAACTCTATCTGCTGTTGTATATATAGAAATTATTCCTCATGCATAAAAGCATAGGATGATGAACCTCGTTCGAATCGATTAATAAATTATGCAATGTTTATGTGAGCGAATCCTAGGTGGGGTTGTCCTTTTATGTCTGAATCAAGGTCAAGCTATATCTTGTTTTTTTTTCTCAGGACAATAAGCTTATCTTGTTCTTATTAACGTGCATGTGGGAATAGTTGATGGGATAGAAAACAAAGATTATGAAACTATAAAATCATGATTGAATACTCATGGACTATTAAACTTTAAATCTTTAAAATTCTTTAAAATCTTAATTGAATACACCCAATTTTTTTTTAATACAAGCAATAGTCTATAAAGGGGGATGAAGTTCACACACACACACTATCAATGTGCCATGGGGGTTTGAACCTGAGACGAATGGTCTACAAGTCAAGACCCTTTTTTACTAACTTTGAATACACCGGCTTAGTTTCAAATACAAGTTGACCAAAGATGCTGGTTTTTTTTTTTTTTCTCTAGCCATGATCTGGAAGAAGAAAACTGAACCATCAAGGATATGGTAACTTTGTGGTCTTGGTGGTCTCTCGTGGCCTTTCAATTAGGTTTTCTGAGAAAATTATAGATTGTGCCTTAGAAGATTTCGATCATCGTGAAGTTAAGGGACTTTGATAGATCACATGTACAATGTGCTTATATGATTTAGCTTATTGTTGCAAAAGGTAAATGAAAGGACCAGAATGAAGGATTTTTCAAAACATTTTTGAGAAGTTCATTTGAATATTAAACATGCATTTAATCAAATTAATAGCAGCGGAAGTTTATGGTGGATGTTTAAAATCAAAAACAAAACTTCTTCCAAGTATCTTAAGCCATGAACATTGATATGATTTCATAAATGGAAATTTCAAGAGAAAGGATAAGATCTAATTACCCTTGAAGCAATTATATGAACCAATTTGTGTTTGGTCTTCTCTTGATGATTTCCTCTTTGTTGATCTCCTCTTTGATCTTTGATCTTTGCTCCTTGATCTTTCTCCTCCATGTGAGCCACAAAAGTATATGGCCTCTAAGTCTCCACACCAATGGAACCTTGAGATGAGAGGGGAAGAATCTTGGGAATACAAGGATGCTAGTGCTAGATCCCCAAGACTTGGTTTCAATCTAAACCCCTTGAAAGATGAAAGTGTTTCACTCTTGAAAACTCTCTTTTATCTCTCTTTGATCTTCCAAACCTATTTGGTTGATGTTGGATTGTATTTGTGTAATGAGCTTATGAAAGATAAACTTATGGAAACAATTCCCATACCCATTTACTTATGCATTTTCGGCCAAATCCCATTGGGCTTCCAAAATTGGGCCTTGTGACACTTAAACCATAATGTTTAGGTGTCTTAAGCCCACTGGGCTTAATACCCAACCATTTGGGCTTCCGTTAACTATTACCGTGCCCAAATACTCTTTTACACGTAGTAAATCATCCATATCAAATTGATCAAATTTATTTCCACAACATCATATGTATTCCTCAAAGTTAACCATTTAAGGTGTGCGATCCATTAGGTTAATTAGCGAGCGAGTGGGAAAATATTAGAACTCTTTCTAACCAACTGAATTAAAACCCCTTTTAATTTTTCCTTTATATGGATTGATCACAATCAATCCTAGGACTTCCACGAACCAAGAGTGACATCTAGCAATATATCAAGGCTACCCAAGCTAACGAATTGGTGAAGAACCTATTCGGTTGGAATTACAATGCAATACGGTCCTTCTCTTATACAATGTTTCATATCATATTATTAGAATGCGGATTGATTATGTCAAACCCTTAATATGATTTATAACCTCATATGATTCAATAGAACATGATTAAGAACAACTTTCTAAATCAAGTTCAAAATACTTTGGCCAAAGATTTCTTGAATCACATCTCGAAACATTCTCCTTCTTTATCGAAGGTAGAGATTCCTTATTGTACATTCACATGCCTATGATGAATTAAGAGATCCCAACAACACTTTAGACAAATCCTTTACGGCTTGCCTTTAAGAGCTATCTAAGATCAATAACGCATCATAGGACAACCATGATGCCTCGAGGTCTAAGGACTAATTTGCATTATTGCAACTATGAGTTCTCGTTTGACATGTAGATAAATACTCCATACGAGAACTACGGTTGATCGGCGTTCAGTGTACCCATTCACTAATGAGCACCCACATACTTGTATTAGTGTCATCTACACAAATGGTTTGAGACTAACCATCCTCCTAATTGAGCATACATAGTATGTGCTAATCTTGACGGTTTATCAATGCCCATTTGATAATCCTATGATTAGGAACATTTTGGAATACTATAGTAAGAGATTAAAGGTCTCCCTAATCTAACCTTTTAGATTACTTTATCTCTTATTTAGCATTCCCCTGGACATTTGTTTCTTTAATTGATGTAAAGATAACAAATAAGTTTGCCCTTTATTATCATATCACGAAATGTATTCTAAGGAGATTACATCAAATGTATTGGCTCTTAGGGCACATTTCTAACAATCTCCCACTTGCACTAGAGCCACATAGCCACTGTATCTAATACCCATTATCTCTGTATGTCTATCCGGTTGTGGTGACATAGGCTTAGTGAGTGGATCTCATTTACGTTGTTTGCAGATGCACAGCCTTTAGGATGCAAAACGTCCCATCTAATGGTAACATTTTTCTATGTGTGCGGATCTCTGATGAGACCTTGGTTCCTTGGCTTGAGCTATTGCCCCATTGTTATCACACGGTAAAGGTACTTGTGACATTTATGGTCGAGAACCTTATTTAGTTCGGTAATGAACCTTTTATCCAAACATATTTTATTGTAGCTTCTACAAAGCGACAACTTATTCAACTTCAGTTGTTCTCCAACTAACTACGTGTCCATTCAAAATGAAGCGTACCCTTAGGTGGATTTGCAATCATTGATATTAGATATATTATCCAAATCGGTAAATGCTTCCACTTGCTACTACGATGTTCCACCCATACGAGGAACATGTCCTTAGTCCTTCTTAAGTATTTAAGAACACACTTGACTCTCCCTATTGATCTAATCATGGGTTCGATTTATATCTTCTAGTTATACTCATATAACCGATATCATGTCTTGTACATGCTATGACATATATGAGAATCCTGTTGCATATGCATTAGAGATTTCACTCATCTCTTTGTATTTCATCATGAGTTTTTGGACACATGCTCTTAGAAAAGTTAAGTCCATGTGTCGTACTAGAAGCAAACTTTTCTTAGACTGTTCCATATGAAATCTCATTAGCACCTTATCAACATACAAGGATTGAGATAATCCAATTATTCTCTTAGATCTATCGAGGATAAATCTTTATTCAATTATGTAAGATGCTTCTCTAAAATCATTCATTGAGAATGATTTAATGAGTCAAGCTTCATGAAGATATTATTCATATATCATTTCCGATAAGTGGTATGTCATCTACATACATCACTAGGAATACTACCAAACTCCCACTTTGGTCTTTGTACACTCATTGGTCATCCATGTTTTGTATGAAGTCAAATGATTTGACAACTTCATCAAATAGGATGTTCCAACTCCTAGAATCTTGCGTCAACCCATAAATGGATCTATGTAGCTTGCATACCTTATGCTTATCGACTTTAGAAATGAAGCCTTGAGTTGATCCATGTATAGTTCTTCTGAAGGTGGCCATTCGGAAAAGCCGTCTTCACATCCATTTGCCAAATCTCATAATCATGGTATGCGGCTATTGCAAGCCAAATCAGAATAGACTTTGTCATAAGCGGCAGGAGAGAAGGTTTCTTCATAGTCAATTCCTTCTCTACCTTGTAGCCCTTTGCTACTAGCCTTGCCTTATAGGTTTCTATTTTCCCATCTGAGCCTATCTTCCTCTTAAAGATCCATTTATTTCCCTATTGGTACAATACCGGAGAGGCGGATCAACTAGAGTCCGGACTTGGTTGGTATACATAGAATCCATCTCGGATTTCATGGCTCAAGCCATTTACGTGAGTCAATGTCCGAGCATTGCCTCATTGTAGTTCGAAGGGTCTTCGATATCCTTACAATCACTTAGGAGATTTAACTCTCCTTCGTTTTTCGTAAGGAAACCATAATACCTTTCGAGGCATTCTTCTAACCCTACTTGAACTACGTGGAGTACGTGTTACAACATGTTGTGGTTAAGGATTGCATTTGGTTCAGGTGTTGATTTCTAGCTCATTGGACAATTCCTTGAGTTCTATCTCATGTCCCCCTTTCCCATCAAGAGCATATTCCCTTTCTAGGAAGGTAGGCGACCTTGACGAATACCTTTGTTCGTCGACATGATGATAATATCCCATAGTTTCCTTGGGATATCCTATAAATCTACACTTCATACTTGACCTTGCATCTAGTTTATCCCCATCTTGTCTTTTGACATATGTTGGACAACCCCAAATCTTGATATAACCAAGACTTGGTTTCTTCCCAAACCACATTTCGTATGGAGTTTTTGGAGCAGTTTGGAAGGCACTCTATTTAACAAATGAATTCTGTTTCAAGTGCATATCCCCAAAAGGATATAGGTAAATCAATTATAGCTCATCATGGAACGAACCATATCCATTAAAGGTTCGATTTCTCCTTTAGAAACCCCATTATGTTGTGGAGTCCCACTGGTGGAGTCCATTGTGATAAGATGCCATGTTCCTTGAGGTAATCAAGAAACTATGTGCTTAAGTATTCACCTCCTCGATGGGATCTAAGGATTTTAATACTCTTTTTGTTTGGTTTTCAACTTCATTTTGAATTCTGAAACTTTTCAAAGATTCAGACTTATGCTTCATTAAGTACAAATACCCAAACCGTGAATGATCATCGGTAAAGGTAATGAAGTATGAATAACCTCCTTGCATTTGTAGACAAAGGTCCACAAACATACGTGTGGATTAGCCCCAACAATTACGTAACTCTTTCTCCTTTACAGGTAAAGGGAGACTTAGTCATTTTACCTTGTAGACAAGATTCACAAGTAGGCATAGAAGCAAGATCTAAAGATCCAAGGCATCCATATTTTGCCATCTGGTGAATCCTATCTTGGCCAATGTGTCCAAGTTTAAGGTGCCACAATTTGGTTGAGTTATCCTCTTTCTAGGCCTCTTAGGTCTAGTTGCATCTTAATCCATATACGATTAATGCTACCATTCATTTCTAAAATAAAAAGAGACCATCAATCAAAATTGCATAATAACGTTTCGATTAATATGTGAAATAGAACAAAGTATTTTGTCAAACAAAACATCAAATCCATCTCTTAAAAATATAGAGAGCGGATACTAAGTTCTTTACACATCAGAAATAACAATTATTTCAAATTCGAGGTCCTCTTTGGAGGGTAGTCTGAGATGTTAGGTGCCTATAGCATTGGTAACTACATTAGTGCAATTCCCCATAGTTAGCACCATCTCTCATTTTCCAAGTCTTCTACTTCCCACTAGTCCATGCACACAATTGCATTTTGACTAGCTTCACGAATCAACTATTCAATTTAGAAGCTTTTAAGCGTAATTACTAATTTTAGAACAAGAGTTACCTTCTGAAGGTTTTCTCTTGAGGCTTGCAAGACATCTCTTGCAATTCCTCTTCCAATGTCCATCCTTGTCACAGTGAAAACAAGTACCTTTGAGTCACTTGTCTTTCTTTTGTATTCTTTCTCCCTTGGGTTTTTTTTTAGAAAACCTTTCTTCTCTCCTTTATCCTTATCTTTTGTTTGGATTTGGAAGAAGAAGAACCCTTCTAAAATTGCAACTATCCTTGAACCCTTTATCTTTTGAGATATTCATTTAAGCTACTATAGCCATGTTGAGTAGCTCGAGATAGGGTGTTGTTCATCTTTCCCATTTTATAGTTCATAACATACTGGGATTAAGCGATGATAGGGATGAAAGAAAGAATCTTGTTGAACTTCAACATCAAAGAAAAATCCATATTTTTAGATCTCTTAAGTAATTAAATTACTTTGATATAATGTTGATTAACCGGGAACCCTCTTACCATTCTTGTCATAACAAGTTTACATATGGTATTGTAAGCTAAGATTAGCTTCACCTTTTCATGGATGCCAACATGTAACTTTTACCTCGGTTGTCATCGACACATGCTTCTTATAAGCCTTTGTCTCCTCCTCAATGGCATATGGACCAAGAGGGGTATGTGGTGGGGTTTTTCTTATACACAATCAATCTCATCCAATTATAGGATAAGTTGGTGTTTGTGCAATCAAACCGGATAGTTCGTGTCATCTTGGACGTTTGAGTCAAGTATCTTTGAGATTGGGTTTGTGATGGTTATTTTGAAATTCTGCATAACGTAAATAGATTTTAATTTAGATTAATCTTCTACCAAGGACTTAGGGTCTTTAAGTCATGATGGTAGCTCCCACTATTTTGGCAGAATTTCATATCCCTCCTGAAATCCGAGTTTCCGTTGAAACTCTCTTAGTGAGATGGGAGACTCACTTTTACATAGTTTTCCTCAACCTATGAGTTTGTTGGATTGCTATGTTACTAATGAGAGGATACTCTTATCCAATTACATCATAATGTGAATACCCATCACTATGGCCTCTAGAGAACTAGACCTCAACCTAACGAGTTTGTGGGTTTCGTTCGTCTTAGTTAAGTTATTCCCATAGTGCTTGTGGGTATAGGGTTTCAAGTATGTCCTCAACCTAACAGTTTGTTGGCCATACTCGTTATCTATCCGCACTACATCAAGTATGTGTAATAGGCTTCCTTTGGATGGTTACAAGTACTGGATGTTGCCTCACTGGTACAACAAGGTGCAAATGTGCCACCCAATAAGAGACTACCACGATTGGAAGGCCACAAAATAGCATTCAAAGTGCCATTTAAACTTATCAACTTAATATTGCTTTGAGGGTAGTTAAATTGGTCTCATTTTAATCCAATTTTAATCCTGTTAAAATTACCTATCTAATCTCATTAAATGGTTCCCAATGCAACATATTAGTAGCACATAATACTCCCACTAAATATTTTAGAAACCATTTGCTTAAGATAGTGAGAATACATGGTACTACTAATTGATTGATTATTGTCATTGCGAACATTCCAATTGCATTGGGCTTATAGGATGATTATGGACTTTCTTGTTGATCCAACACGAGCCACCATGTTGGATCATGGTCTCGGATGGTGATTCATTTTAATTACTGCGCATAAAAAATAAATTAGGCATGAAAGCCATTTCATTATTACATAGCCAATCAAAATCGAATTACATATCCAATAGGCAGCCAATCACATAGCTCAATTGTTTGGTCTAAGTCCATAACCATCCTTTAATTATTTAAGCGCTTTAAACAATTAAACTAGCAATGTAAATACATGCTCTTGGGTTGCATACATATATATGGGTTTAATTCAAGTGGTAACCATGTTCAAATAAAAGAAATTTACCATGGAGTGAAAACATTTTACTACAATAGTAAATGTAATTGTAGAAACCTTTTAGGCATAGTTACACTTATCATATATTGCAACTAGGTCCAAAACTATTCAACAATTAATAATGGATCCAAAGTTAATCCACTAGGGTGTGGGGTTAAAGCATGCATTTGTATAACACAAAGTGGTGATCATGATTTCCAACTAAGTGAATAATCATGAATGTGACTAGGTAGGCCAACCACACTCACCAAAGTAATCAAAATTAATTTTAGTGTGGTGGGTAAATAATTAGTGATAGGAATAATTTGATCAACTTTTTGCATTTTATATCAAATCACTATCATTTACATCTATATAGACCCTACACACTCACCAAAGTAATCTTATTAATTTTAGTGTGGTGGATAAAAGTTTATTAAGTGGAAACATTTTGAAAAAACTTTCAATTTTATAATAAAACATCATCATAACCATTATGACTAATTTTGGTGGAAAAATCCACTAACACAATCATCAAGATTAATCACCTAACTTATGGATCAAAAGATCCCATAACAAGAACATCAAGAACACCAAGAACATGCATATGAACTAATATGAATGTTCATGCTATTTCGAGGAAAAATCCATATTCCATTTTAACCATCTCATGCTCTTAATATCAAATATTTCATGAAGTTAAAATCATGGGGATTTTAATGCAATTATGCTCTAATGTTCATACATACACATATGCATACAAAGGCATCAATCATCAAAACATAAATCAGGAAATCCAAAATCCCAAACAACCCCTTTCACTCCATTTGATTTTTATTCAATCATATCAAAATAAATCAAGTATAACCATTATACTTTTAAATGAATTTACAACCCATATATGCATCTCTAAACCCTAGAAACATATCAAGTTCATGACCTATGGCTCTGATACCAATTGAAGGATTTTTCAAAACATTTTTGAGAAGTTCATTTGAATATTAAACATGCATTTAATCAAATTAATAGCAGCGGAAGTTTATGGTGGATGTTTAAAATCAAAAAACAAAACTTCTTCCAAGTATCTTAAGCCATGAACATTGATATGATTTCATAAATGGAAATTTCAAGAGAAAGGATAAGATCTAATTACCCTTGAAGCAATTATATGAACCAATTTGTGTTTGGTCTTCTCTTGATGATTTCCTCTTTGTTGATCTCCTCTTTGATCTTTGATCTTTGCTCCTTGATCTTTCTCCTCCATGTGAGCCACAAAAGTATATGGCCTCTAAGTCTCCACACCAATGGAACCTTGAGATGAGAGGAAGAATCTTGGGAATACAAGGATGCTAGTGCTAGATCCCCAAGACTTGGTTTCAATCTAAACCCCTTGAAAGATGAAAGTGTTTCACTCTTGAAAACTCTCTTTTATCTCTCTTTGATCTTCCAAACCTATTTGGTTGATGTTGGATTGTATTTGTGTAATGAGCTTATGAAAGATAGCTTATGGAAACAATTCCCATACCCATTTACTTATGCATTTTCAGCCAAATCCCATTGGGCTTCAAAATTGGGCCTTGTGACACTTAAACCATAATGTTTAGGTGTCTTAAGCCCTTGGGCTTAATACCCAACCATTTGGGCTTCCGTTAACTATTACCGATGCCCAAATACTCTTTTACACGTAGTAAATCATCCATATCAAATTGATCAAATTTATTTCCACAACATCATATGTATTCCTCAAAGTTAACCATTTAAGGTGTGCGATCCATTGGAGTTCTAATTAGCAAGGCGAGTGGAAAATATTAGAACTCTTTCTAACCAAGCGAATTAAAACCCCTTTTAATTTTTTCCTTTAAATGGATTGATCACAATCAATCCTAGGACTTCCACGAACCAAGAGTGACATCTAGCAATATATCAAGGCTACCCAAGCTAACGAATTGGTGAAGAACCTATTAGGTTGGAATTACAATGCAATACGGTCCTTCTCTTATACAATGTTTCATATCATATTATTAGGGTGCGGATTGATTATGTCAAACCCTTAATATGATTTATAACCTCATATGATTCAATAGAACATGATTAAGAACAACTTTCTAAATCAAGTTCAAAATACTTTGCCAAAGATTTCTTGAATCACATCTCGAAACATTCTCCTTCTTTATCGAAGGTAGAGATTCCTTATTGTACATTCACATGCCCCTATGATGAATTAAGAGATCCCAACAACACTTTAGACAAATCTTTACGGCTTGCCTTTAAGAGCTATCTAAGATCAATAACGCATCATAGGACAACCATGATGCCTCAGGTCTAAGGACTAATTTGCATTATTGCAACTATGAGTTCTCGTTTGACATGTAGATAAATACTCCATACGAGAACTACGGTTGATCGCGTTCGGTGTACCCATTCACTAATGAGCACCCACATACTTGTATTAGTGTCATCTACACAAATGGTTTGAGACTAACCATCCTCCCCAATTGAGCATACATAGTATGTGCTAATCTTGACGGTTTATCAATGCCCATTTGATAATCCTATGATTAGGAACATTTTGGAATACTATAGTAAGAGATTAAAGGTCTCCCTAATCTAACCTTTTTAGATTACTTTATCTCTTATTTAGCATTCCCTGGACATTTGTTTCTTTAATTGATGTAAAAGATAACAAATAAGTTTGCCCTTTATTATCATATACGAAATGTATTCTAAGGAGATTACATCAAATGTATTGGCTCTTAGGGCACATTTCTAACAGAGAAATGCTCATCGGGGTTTTTGGGCCTGAATGGATGCAGAATATATCCAATCAACATGTTATTAAAGATTTCAGGTCCTGGGACTCACAATAGGGGTTACTTTTTTTTTTCTGTGTTTGGTCTTTGTTTGCTTTAAATAATTCTATAGCCGCCAATTAGGACATAAGAAGGGTTCAATTTCTTTCAATAGTGTAAGAGAAAGATGAAGGCTCATTCATCAATATTAAATATTATATATATAGGGAACGTTTAGTTAATTAGAAAAAAGACTTGCGAATGAGAAATCATTTGATTTGGTAAGTCTAAGCATAGAAAATGGTTTTTCCTAGCACATGAGAAAAAATGGGGGAATTTGAAACCCTCCATTCCCTTGGGTTTCATTTTCCTTTCCATGGGAAACCAATCCCAACATTAAATGCACTTTTTCTATGATCAATTTGTCCTTATCATCATTTTAGAATTACAATTTTATCCAATATAAAAAGTGTTAGTAGCAAAAGACCCACTAGTGTAGTGGTTTGGAGTATTTACTCACTCAGGCAAGGTCCTAGGTTCGAGTCCTAGCATCCGTGTAGTGTGTATGAGTTTAGTATGATATCACCCCTCCCAATAGGAAAGGGGAGTGAGAAAATAATCAACCTTAAAACAAACTAAAAAAAGTTTTTTTTTCATTCATACACAAACCAAACATGGGAAAGAAATAAAGTGGTATTTCCTGGTCACTTTCCGAGCATTACCATCATTATGATCTTTAAATGAAGACTTAAAACAAAGACGGTTTGGATTTATAAATCCCAAGAAAGCCCAAATTCCTCATCCAAACATCTCCTAAAGAAATCAAGTTCGAGTCTTTACCAAGTCTCCTTCAATCATGTACTTGTAAAATTCATCTATGATAATGGTGAGTTCTTCTTCGGACAAGTTGTAAACACGAATTTCCTGCGACAAATGAGACAAGAACACGTGTACAAAATAATCTTTGTATTAATGAATTTAGGGTTACAATCGCTGTATGAAATCCTCTGATCAATCTCCAAAGTGTTTAGGGAAAATTTGTGTTTGATACAAGGGTCGTAGAGACTTGATCTTGATCAAACGGGTAACACAAGGTTTTTTGGATGATTTGAATTTTGTAGGGTGGAGGAACCGGCATGTGTTTGAGGTGCTTGATAGCTCTTCCAAAGTGGTGTGAAGAATGCAAAGAGTTTTATGATTCTTCTGAGTGCTTCGGTGTATTTTTCAGCCTCTTTCCTTTGTCTCGAGGCCTCCTATTTATAGGCCCTTGCAGGATGCTTGACCTAAAATAGCTTTCCCTTTTTAGGGCCTTGATTTGTGGAATTCTGATTTGATTTAAAATCAATTCCGATAATTCGGCAATTTAACCAAATTATCTTTGATTGATTGACTTGATTAATATTTGATTTAAATCAAAGTCAATCCCAAAAGATTCTTTCCTTTAATTTTGTCTTTACTTTGAACCGTCTGATGCACTCCGTCGGATGTTGACAAGTGTCACAATTGACAACTAACCCAATTTTGATAAGTCGTATGCCACGTGGATGAAATATGGGGCCCACGATTTAATTCACCAAACCCTAATAATTTATTTGGCGGAATTTAATTCGCCTAAAATTTCTTTGTCTACAAATTTGTAAACACGAATTTCCTGCGACAAATGAGATAAGAACACATGTACAAAATAATCTTTGTATTAATGAATTTAGGTTTACAATCTCTGTATGAAATCCTCTGATTCAATCTCCAAAGTGTTTAGGGAAAATTTGTGTTTGATACAAGGGTCGTAGAGACTTGATCTTGATCAAACAGGTAACACAAGGTTTGTTAGGTGATTTGAATTTTGTAGGGTGGAGGAACAATTTCACCTCTCTAATAAACCCCGCAGCGATCAATTTGTCGACTTCGGCTTCAATTTGTTCTAGAAGCTCAGGGAGAAAGCGACGTTGAGTTTGTTTGATCGGACGCGTTCCGGGCTTGATCGCAAGGTGATGGACTGCAACTTTTAGATCGAGTCCTGGCATCTCTTTGTATGTCCATGCAAAAACATCTTTATACTCAAGTAGCAACTGATGGTATGATCTTTCTTCGCTAGGGCTTAAAAGTGCACTAACGAAGATGGGTCTTGGATCGTTACTTGTGCCCAAGTTAAGTTCCTTTAATTCATCTACGGTCGCTTGCCCCCGTCTTTTAGTGTGGGAGGGGCATCTTGGATCTCATCATCGGAAGGTTCCTCCTCATCGATTTCCTTAATTGTAACGTGATGGACGGCTAAGAGTTCTTCTTCTTCTTCGTTGCCCTTGTTTTGCTAACTCGATGCTTGCAGAGTATGTATGATTGTTCGGCGTTTTACTTTGAGTTCGTCACCAGAAGTTACGTCTATTGTTGAGTGACGTTTTATACGTGATGGGATAAGGCTCCGAATTCCATTGTCTTTCGTTGAATCAATATTAACTATACTTGTTGACTCTTGCTGGTCTTTTTCTTCAAATGACTTGCTTGAGTCTCCGAGTCTTTCTAGTGCCGATCTGTGGAGATGATCGAATTCCCTCTTGGCTTTTGTATCTAGTTATCCTTCTGAACACTGAGGGTCGTGATGTTGATTCTTTGATGCGGTTGAAGATTGAGGCCTGCTGGGTAGGAGTGGCTAAATGGTCGAACACTGAAGCCCGATTAGTGGATTTTGGTTCTCTTTCCTCCTTGACCACTTCGACACTAATATGTTGAGCCTCTGCCTTCTTTTCTTTCCTCCTAGCGGAGATCTTAACTAGTGCGCTAGGAGTAAAACCAAGGCCTGCTCTTGCTGAGTCAATTGCGTATCCCTGCTCTTTAAACCTTTTTTGGGTTTCGTTAAGGCCTCGCGTCCTTTCTCCAATGATATTCGAATTGAGCTCTCCTAGCAACGAGGATTGGCCGAAGTCATAACCTACCTTTGACATGAGCTTGTAGGCGTTAGGATCAAAACCTTCTTTAGTTCTCTTTACCTGGAGAGATTCGTGCCTAGCTAGATCTTGTGATGGTCTGACGAAGCCCGATACCGATGACTTCGGAATATCCAAACTGTTCAACTTGGGCAAAGACGTGGTTGTTGACTCTTTCAAAAACTTCACATCACTTTCCCCTAGCTTTCTCGGCTTTACTTCTTCTCCAAATGGGGATTGTCCTTCCTTCCGTCGAGACAGCGAGACGTAACGAAGAATGGCATAGACACCTCTTGTTTCTCTGTTGGTGATGATCCCATTTGTCCGGACGAAGTGGTATTCAACTGCTTATTTCCCTTCTCTTCAATAGGAATGCGCTTTGATTGTTCGTCCTTCCTTGGTATGGCTTTGCCTGTTGAGTGGACTTCAACGGGAATGACTTCAGACACCGTGTCCTCATCTATATAGAACTTAGCATTGGCGAAATGAGACTCGGCTTCAGTGAAGGGTTTGGTGTCACCCATGATTTTCTTCACTCCACCTCTGTAAAACTTGAAACATTGATGCAAAGTTGAAGGCACTATTCCATTTTCATGAACCCATGGCCTTCCCAAGAGAATATTGTAGGAAGTCCTTACATCGATCACATGAAATAAGGTGTTCGACTTTAAGTCACCCATCACGAGCTCGATTCTGATCATGCCCAAGGCTCTTTGCCCTTCTTGGTTGAAGCCTTGAATCATAAGATGACTTCGGGACAATTCATCCATGGTGATGCCTAATTTCATCATTGTTGACTTAGGCATGATATTTACCGCCGAACCTCCATCCACGAGCATGTGACTAAGTTTTTGTTCTCGCACATACCTTGACACAAAGAGCGGGCGATTATGTGGTTTGGATCCCAGCAGAAGATCTTCATCAGTGAACGTAATGGAAGCACATGTCGCACAACACGTAGCATGGTCCTGAGATTCAGGCTCCAACCTTCCAGTTCTTCTTATTTTGTTTGGATGAATATCAAGATCTGGCAGCGCCATTACCAACGCTATACGTACGGCTTCAGGAAGTTACATTGCTTCCTCAATATTGAGGTGCAATGGCAAATTTTCTACTTGCACTGAGACTTCTTTCTCAGTCTCAAATCTTTCTTCCGAGGCGTCCTCATCTTCTACTTGGTAGCAAGTGGTCATGTGGACTGTCTTTACCGGCCCTCTTACAAAGAACAATTTGGGAAGTACTCTCCTAGCATAACCGGAGTCCGTGGCTTCTGGACCGGTGGTTCACATTCTTGGTAGGGGTCTCTCCTCACCATCGCTTTGGTTTTGCACTTAGAGTGTTGACGCGAGCTTTTCTTTCGCTGCGCCTTCTTTGATTGAGCATTTTGTCGTTGAGGAGTGCATTTCGTACGAGACTTCTTCCGAGTAATGAGCATAAATCCTTCATCGTCATCTAGAGGTGAGTCACCAACGAGGCCATCACCACCTTGATAGTTCACTTCGCCCACCACCTCTTTTGCACATGGATCAGTCACCTATTGTTTGCCCCCCGCTGATTGAAACTCCAACTTTGATGATGATGCGAACAACGGCACCGAATCAAAAGATCCAAACACAATTGTAGTGTCGTTGGCGTCCTCGACTTCGTCAACATCCAACTCAATTCTTCCTTGTCTGGCCAAGTTCATAATCAGCTCATTCATCATGAAGCACTTCTCTATTGGATGGCTGACAATTCGGTGGTATTTGCAAAACTTAGGGTCATTAACCCGATTCATTTCCTCGGGTCGCTTACATTCCGGCAATTCGATCACCTTCTTCTCGAGCAAGTCTTCAAGCATGCCTGCGACATCGGAGTCAGGGAAGGGGTACGTTTTCTCCTCCAACTCTTTCAAGGTCCGTCGAATTGTTGGGATGGCTTCATCCTTCTGACTTCTTTCTTCTTATCTCGGGTGGAGATTTTGACAGGGACCATGTTGATTGTCATTGCATCCTTGGTGGGCTTCTTAGCAGGCTTGTCCACCTTTTGCCTAAAGACTTTATCTTTTCTAAGCTCCACGGCAGACTCTTTCTTTCCTCCATGGCTAGTGATACTTAACTCCATGTCATGGGCCCGAGTGGCTAGCTCCTCAAACGTGTGGGGTTTAATTCCTTGCAGGATGTAAAGCAACCCCCAATGCATCCCTTGTATGCACATCTCGACGGTCGACATCTCCGAAAGCCTATCTTTGCAATCCAGGCTTAACGAGCGCCATCGGTTGATGTAGTTAACGATAGGTTCATCCTTCCACTACTTAGTATTCGTGAGTTCCATCATGCTCACGGTACGACGGGTGCTGTAGAATCGGTTCAAGAACTCTTGCTCCATCTGATCCCAACTGTCGAGGGATTCGAGCTCTAGGTCTATGTACCAATCAAATGCATTCCCTTTTAAGGAACGAACAAACTGTTTCACCAGGTGGTCGCCCTCCGTCCCAGCATTGTTTCATGTCTCGACGAAGTGTGCAACGTGTTGTTTTGGGTTGCCCTTTTCGTCGAATTGTTGGAATTTGGGAGGTTGATATCCCGTCGGCATCCGCAGGTTGTCTATCCTCCTGGTGTATGGTTTGGAATACATGAGCGTGTCTCAGGAAGGAGCTCCGTATTGAACCCTGATGGTGTTCGCGATCATGTCCTGAAGTTGCTGGACCGATAAAGAATCCACCGAGGCGGCATCGCCTTTTTCGTGCAACTTCTCACCAGACTCTGTTTCATGACCCATTCCTTTCTCGCTGGATTCAGCTTCATGACCTCCTTTCTTGTGCGCGTCTTGACCAGGCTCCTTATCTTGATGCGTCTCCCACTTGTTAATGAGAGAAGCAATCTGCGCATCATTCTCTTCTACCATCTTCGTCAATTTTGTGACCGATTCACTCATATGGGCCAGCTGTTCTTCAATAGACATCGCACCTGTCACCATGACCTGTATGACCATAGAATAAGACTCACCTATGGACGTTGAGGGTTTCATGGCAACCTTCTTCTGTTGGTCGTCAGATGGGGATCCATGGTATGAGCCTGTGCTCGAGTCAGCGTTTGAAACAGGCAAGAGTGAGCATTCTCTTGAGTTCTTCGAGCCCGAAAAACTCCTTTCTTTATTCCGAGAGCTTATCTCGTCCTCTCGGGGGTATTCTTCTGTGCCCCCAAGGAGGCCAAGTTGATGACCGGTTCACTCCTTCGGTTCATGTCTTTCGCCTTGGCATGAGTCGGTATGGAAGTGACATGTTGAGTTGCGGGAATCGCCTCGGCCTTGCTCTGGGTGACGACCCCAACAGAGTCTCCGCTTGAGAATGAGGGGATCACGCTTTTGCCTCTCATCCCAGGAATGGTTTGAATCTTCTTGGAGGCCATTGTTTCTTGGTGTGTTGATTGGGTTTGGAACTGGCTGGAGAAAGAGATGAGAGGCAGAGATGGTCTCACTAGGTGTGCCAAATTTGTAAACACGAATTTCCTGCGACAAATGAGACAAGAACACGTGTACAAAATAATCTTTGTATTAATGAATTTAGGGTTACAATCTTTGTATGAAATCCTCTGATTCAATCTCCAAAGTGTTTAGGGAAAATTTGTGTTTGATACAAGGGTCATAGAGACTTGATCTTGATCAAACGGGCAACACATGGTTTGTTGGGTGATTTGAATTTTGTAGGGTGGAGGAACCGACACGTGTTTGAGGTGCTTGATGGCTCTTCCAAAGTGGTGTGAAGAATGCAGAGAGTTTTCTAGTTCTTCTGAGTGCTTCGGTGTATTTTTCAGCCTCTTTCCTTTGTCTCGAGGCCTCCTATTTATAGGCTACTACATGATGCTTGACCTAAATAGCTTTCCCTTTTTAAGGCCTTGATTTGTGGAATTCTGATTTGATTTAAAATCAATTCCGATAATTCGGCAATTTAACCAAATTATCTTTGATTGATTGACTTGATTAATATTTGATTTAAATCAAAGTCAATCACATGAGATTCTTTCCTTTAATTTTGGTCTTCACTTTGAACCGTCTGATGCACTCCGTCGGATGTTGACACGTGTCACAATTGACAACTAACCCAATTTTGATGAGTCATATGCCACGTGGATGAAATATGAGGCCCACGATTTAATTTACCAAACACTAATAATTTATTTGGAGGAATTTAATTCCCCAAAATTTCTTTGTCTACACAAGTCTTTTGTGATTTTTTTCTCCATGTTGAGGTCGATTGGATTATGCAGGCTCTGCTACTGCTACGCCCAATTCCATGAACGTACATAAGAGAGAACTTGACCCTTTTGTTGTTTGGGATTTCAACTCTGCCAACACACACACACACACACACACACATTTGATGCCTAGTCCACCAACGTGTGCAAAAACGATGAGAACCATGAATTTTTGAGCTCGACCCAGAAGGTGGGGAAGGGTTGCAACTGGGGAGGGTGGGTTATGGATTTTTTTTCCTTCAATTTCATAATATTTTTTGTTTTTTTTATATAATTTTCAATTGATTTTTAATATTTAGCGGGTCCCACATTTGCCACATCATCACTTAACAGATTCTTTAACAGTTATTCTAATGGCAGAACCACATTGCAACAAATTTACAAATATAGGGTACTTTATAGTTAAAATTGAGAGTGTATGGACAAACACGCCATAAAGGTGAGAGTTCAGGATACCAAAATGAAATTAACCCTAATTGTTAATCACAAGTTCAAATTAAACTTCTATTGCAGCTAGCGTAGGTAAGTATAGTTGCTCCATAAAACCGTACATTTTGTTTATTTGTTCTTACTTTAGGTGGTCTTTAATCTAACCTCCCTCCTCCTCCACATCGGTCCAAAGCCCCAAAGTATTTTAAAAGTAAAAACGTAACATAGGTTTAGGCATTCCTGTACAATAATGAAGTATTTACATATATTATTGAGTGCGAATAGACATTGCAAACCAACCAAGCAATCCCTAAATTGACTAAGAAAAGGACTAACAGATTGAGATAGAGTAATGCTGCAATGCAAAGCAACACAATCTTATATTATAATTAATTTGAATTACATTGCACTAACTAATGCACCAACTGACATGTATAATTTTGTATTTTTATTAGAGTGAAAAATTAAACTGTCATTCTTAAAAAATATAATGTGTAATTTATGATGGAATAAGAGATTTGTAAATTAAGTGGTTAATAACAGTACGGTTTTCACATCTTGCAGAATGAGACTTTAATTGTGATGTTGTTTGCTGGTAAATATGAGAAAATGTAAAGATTTGTTGAAGAATATAAGTCTCACATCATAAACTTTACTTATTTTAAAACAACGTATATAATGAATTGTTCCACTACTAATATCACTGAGGTATTTTGTGATGAAACCTAACACCTATTGGGTTTTGTAGGTGGTTAAGTTTTAGACAATATTGGCGTTGCTAATAGTGGGCCACTGGCCTATTTTTCTGAAATTTAACAAGATATTAGAGAGGGTTGATTGATTGGGTTTGAAATATTGGGTATTTACCCTTACTCTTTACCCAATATGTGGTGTTCACCTGTTGAGATTGAACATTTACCTTTATCCCTTATTCAATACGTGATACGTGATGTTCAAGTGTTGGTCTTAAATGTTTGACTCCACATGTGGTCCACTAAATTGTGATTCTACGTGAGAAGGTGTATTAAAGAATATAAATCTCATATAAAAAATTTAATTAAATAAAATATAACATATAATAAATGATTCCATTATTAACATAACTGAGGCATAAAACCTCTATAGTCGTTTCTCTGAAATTTAACCATTTTTACCGCAAGTATGACCGAGTCAAAATCGGGAAAGAATCTAATTTCTCCAGTCGCTCAATGTGAAGTGAAGCCAGCCACCAGAGAAAGAAAGGGGGCAGAGAGAGAATGAGGGAGCAAATTTCTAGAAAAAAGTGTAGGTAGAGAGGAAGGGAGTACGTGTTCATCAGGCGAGTGTAGTGTCTCGTGGGTTTTGGTCGACATGTCAAGCGGTACCAGTCTTCTCTTGTCTTTGTATTATCAACTTTCTCTCTCTGTCACTCACTGACAGTCTTTCATGGGCCCCATCCTCTCTCTCTGCCCACTCAGCTCTCACGGACGGCACCACACTTTCTCTCTCTATCTTTTTTAGAGCTCATATGGTCCTCATACAATTATAGTATAATCATTTTTCACCTCATCAATTGCTGGCTGTAAAGGGAACTAACTTTTCTTTCTCTATATCTAGCCTTTACCCTTTTCAAATCAAGCCTTTGATTTCATCTTTTAAAACTTTCCCACTTTTATTTATTTAAGCTCATGTATGCACAAAGATTTTTTTATTATCACTACCTCAGCTAAACCATCATTATTACCACATTTTATAAGGAATAAAAAAAGAAAATATTGATTTGTAGATATATATATATATATATTATCGAGGAAAAGGAGAGAATGGGGTCTAGCGGTCCAGCTGAGTCTATGGCTGACCGACTTTGGGAGAGCAGCCGTATTAGATAAGGGGCAGGAGAGAGAGAGAGAGAGAGAGAGAGAGAGAGAGAGAGAGAGAGAGAAGAAATATTCTCTTTTGCTTTCATTTTCTGTATGTTTGGCATTTTTCCTTCCAAGTTCAAGCGAAGTGAAAAGTTTTCCCAGAAAACAAAAAGAGCTTCATTTTGGGTTCTTAATTATAGTAGTAAATCCTTTTGTTTTTAGTTTCTTAATTAGTTTTACTAGTTTTAGCTTCTTCTCTCTTTTTACTTCTTTTGTTTTAGCAAGTTTTAGAACGCAACCCATTACTTCTAATTACTTCAGATTCAATACGATGTCCGAAGATGGGCTCTCAATTCCCTCCACCATCAAAGGGTTAGCTCAAGAACTAAGTTCCAGCCCTAACCCTAGCCCTAATCAACTCAAGAGGAAGAGGAATTTACCTGGAACTCCAGGAAAGTGTATTTTCATCTCCACCTTGCAACTTCACACACTTCACTTCTTTAGCTTTGTCTATTAATCAACTAAATCTTCATCTTGTATTGTTAATTACTTATTTTCTTTTTTTGAACTTTTTGTTTGATATTGGTTACTTCAATAATTCAATTGCAGATCCAGATGCAGAAGTAATAGCTTTGTCCCCAAAATCTCTAATGGCCACAAACCGATTCGTTTGCGAAATTTGCAACAAGGGGTTCCAGAGAGACCAGAACTTGCAGCTTCACCGACGCGGCCACAACCTTCCATGGAAGCTCAAACAAAGATCAAACAAAGAAGTGATTCGAAAGAAGGTGTACGTGTGCCCGGAAATGACATGCGTGCACCACGAGCCTTCCCGAGCCCTCGGAGATCTCACCGGAATCAAAAAGCACTTCAGCCGAAAGCACGGTGAGAAGAAGTGGAAGTGTGAGAAATGCTCAAAGAAATACGCAGTTCAATCGGATTGGAAGGCTCATAGCAAGGTTTGTGGGACTAGAGAGTATAGATGTGACTGTGGCACAGTTTTCTCCAGGTAACTGTTTTCCAACATCTTCTCTTTAATTATAACAAAAAATTCCCTACTTTATGTGATTAATTTGGGAAAAGAATATATATTTAATGCTCTCATCACGTAGAGGCTTTAATGGTGTTCTATTTGAATTTAATGCTTTAGGCACATTTCGGGTATCGATTGTTTACCAAATTTTGTTACACAGGAAGGACAGCTTCATAACTCATCGAGCTTTCTGTGATGCATTGGCGGCTGAAGAAAGTGCAAGGTTTGGTTCAGCTTCAACTACCAACATGAATCCAAGCTTCATCAATGGGTGCAATAATATTACCAACATTAACCCTCATCATCAAGCACCAAGAATCCCTCATTTTATACCAATGTTTCAGCAAGAATTTGCTGGCTCAGACCCCGCTGCAGCCAACAATTCTCATCTCAATTCCAATACTTTCATGCCGGAATTGGTGCCGACAGCTTCTATGGACATGTTTGGATCGTCATCGTCATCGCAGTCGCAGTGGCTCATCAACAACAATAAGTTCCCGGAAGAGGCATCGTTTAATCTCTCCATGTCATCTTCTTCGTTGGCTCGGGGACTTAAGAAGGAATTAGAAGAATCCAAAGGAAGTTTGTCTGAAACGATAAGTGCTTCTACCACCTCTTTCTATAACAACAACAATCACCAACACCAACCCATGTCAGCTACAGCACTTTTGCAAAAAGCAGCTCAAATGGGATCTACAAGAAGCAACAACAACAACAACAACCCAGCAACAACATTCAACGACACTGCCTTTGGTTTTATGAGCTCATCGTCCAATTCTTCCAAAATGTCAAACCAGCTCAGTTATGGCCATCACCACCACAACAAAAATGAAGTTGAGAGCTTCAATGATTTGGTGAATTCCATGTCTTCTTCAACTCCAGCAACCACAATCAGAGACGGATCGTTGTTCTCTAGCTCGTTCTTGAGCAACAAACACTTGATGATGAATATGCCTGGAGCAGCCAATCTGATAAAACAAAGCCAAAGTGAGCAAAGTAGTCTAACTAGAGATTTTCTTGGAGTAGGAGGCGATGCGATTAGCGGAGTGCCCTTCTTTCAACAAGAGCTAGCCAAGTTAGCTTCAATGGGTGACTTGAGCCAATACACTAGTAGTAGGGGCCATCAATGAGAGCCGTATACATCAATTACAAGCTACTTATAAGAAGGCCTTTGTTGGTCTCTATATACTATAGAGTTTTATTAGATGAAATGTATACCAATGGAAACTAGATTAAGAGGATAACGAGTCTGAGTTTGCACTCAAAAAAGCAAGTGAGTCAACTCGGACAGAGAGAGAGAGAGAGAGGGAGAGAGAGGGAGAGAGAGAGAGAGAGGGGCCAGTGCATGTTGGGAGAGAGGGAGACTAAACAAAAAGAGACCTCATTGGCTTAATGAGAGGGCCATCCATGCATGTAGTATATTTTTTTTTTCTTTTTTTCTTTTGTGTTTTCATCTTTGGAATTTTAGTCTTTCTTGTCATTTCATTTGATAAAGGCTAAAGTTTAAATTGTGTCATGTTTGGTTGTGACCTATGTCACCGCCTTTTCCCACTGTCAACATTTTCCACCGTCCATTTTAAATAAAGGAATCTAATGTACGTGGGTGTGGGTCTAATTAGCCTATTCACGTTCAACTAATGATACCAGAAAAGTTTAATGACAACGGAGTTGTCTCTGTTTATGACTAGATTTGAGGTAATTTGCATTCCCAAGTAATAATGTTAGGTTAAATATACAATTAAAAAACGTTTGTCAATTGTTGGCCTTACCTAAGATGCCTTACTATGCGACATCCTTGTGGTTTATAACTTTATAGAAAATTAAAAGATCTTCTTATTGTTGTAAAACGGGATGTATAATGTTGGGATATTGAGTGCACGTAAAGTAAATGACACATGATATTTAACGAGGTTCAGCAAGTGGTGCATACATCCCCGGAGAGCAGCAGCAGTAACCTTTCACTACGTAAAATAATAGGAGTACAAGAAAAATACAACTTTAGTATTTACACTCTAATTGACTCACTGATTTTGCTCTCTTGGAGAGTTTCTCTCTATTCTCTTTTTCCTCTCCTCTCACTCTCCCTGTCCTCTCCTCTCACTCTCCCTTTCTTTCCTTCCTCTTTGCCTGACTCTCTTTCTTCTCCCAATGGGAGGTCTAATGCAAGGGAAGGATGAAGCTCTTTTATAGGCAAAGTTGATAGCTTCCTGTGGATGTGCAGTCTCCAACATGTGAGTGTGCAGGGAATGAATTGGCAGACAATGCATCTCCAAAGTCTTCATTGGTGGGCTCCACTTCCTTTCTTTGTAACACTTATGTGTATATAAATTATAATTCATCACTCTAATTCAATCTTTTATTCCTTGATTAAAACAATCAAACATTATATTTTTATTTAATATAATTAATTTTTTTAAAATGCATATGCTATTAATCATGCATGTACCATACATTATTCAAACATAATCCCATTTTAGTTATCAACTCGAAAAATTAAATTTGGAAAAGAGTCTTGACTTGCATATCATATATCTCAGATTCGAATCACCATAGCATCATAGTTTTGTGTGTTTGTGAGAGAAATCCCACTCTCCAGTGCTGGCCTTGAGATAGGGCAGGAGGTGTGACTGCCTTGGGCCTTGACTCAAGAGAGGGCCCCAATTTATTTTTTTAATATGATATCATATTTGTTTTTACTACTTATATAGCTAACTGCAGCATTTTTATTGAAGTTGACTCCAACATGGTGGTTTAGGCAGTGTTTTTAATCCAATCAAACCTGGGTTCGAATCCCACTTTTGTAAATGTTTTTTGTTTTTTCTGTCAAAGTGAATGGTTCTTCTTAGTACTTCAGTTTTTGAATTTTTGTTTTCAATCCTTTCTTACATAAAGAAAATAAATTATATATGTCTCATATCTAAACTTTTATTTATTTATTTATAAAAGTTTTCAGTTTTTAATACTCTATATACACATGCAAATAAAACTTAATGATTTTTGTTGAGTGGAGATATAAATACATAGGGTCTATTTTCGGTATCGCCCTGGTCTTTCAAAACCTTAGGTTCAATCCCGACTCCTCTAATTTAGACTATCCTCGTACTAAAAAAAAAAACTCAAAGAATTATCAAAACACCATGGGTGTGTCTAGAAAATTAATGTAGGAAGGGATTAAGAGCAAAATAAGGAGAGAGTGGAAAGTGAGGAGTCTATAATTACCATACTATATACTTTCACTTTCAATTCTATATTACTAATTATTTTTAAATAATAAATGTATGTTGTACTTCATGCATATTGGTCAACATAGAGTGTTCTCCTTATTATAATATAGATAGATAAGTAAGGGTGTTGATTTTCCCACTCTTTTTTTATTCATTTACACTCCATTTTGTTTTTTTAAATACTTTTTACTATAACATACAAGGGAGTGTAAGTGAACAAAAGATGAGTGAGAACATATAATTTCTAATAAAAGAAGTGTAAGTAGACAAAAGAGAAGTGAGAAAATCAGCTCCCATAATGAACATGATAATCACTAAGTATGCAAAGTCCATATATTTGAGACTCTTTTATGTATGTAACCCATATATAAGTCTACTTTCTTTTGACACCCAACATTTTGTTTTTTGGACAATTAAAATTTCAATATGATTTATTTTGTTTTCATAATATCTTTGCTTCGATATGTAGTATTGATATGTTGTTAGGTTGTGAATTAGAATTTGGGATCTATTCTACAAGGAGAAAGGAAAAGTGCTACTAAACTGAGAGCTAGCTAGTTATCAGTACAAAGTATAACTTTTTTATAGTGCTCATAACAGCTTTTATTAGAATTTTTTCTTTTTGTAATAATTTTTTTGTTTGAAAAGTTCGACGGTACCTATTTGTACATGCCTATAATCTTTGTTCTTTCATCTAATTACTTAGCGCAAATAAAGGTGAAATTGATGATAATACTGATGAAATTAAACTACATGCTTGAATGTCGACTTCATGTCAAATCAATGTGGTCTTAACGTCAACCTTGATGGCTTGCGGACTTCCCAAGTTATCCAATGATGTCAACGAGAGGGAAATCATTGATGGCTTCTCTTATTTCAGTTTTAGTTTCTTGATCAGACAGAAGAGAATGTTACTAGCATGATGATGAGGAAAATCATGATGTTATTTACCATTACAAGTATTTAATTAGTTAAAGCAAAAATAAAAGAAACAAATCATTAATAGAAGGCTTATTTATTGTAGTGCGCGAAGCTTGGTCGAATCTCACTGCATACCGAAGTTAAAGTGGTCGAAACTAAAGCTTGATCTTGATTTTGTATTAAAACTTTACTGCGTTATACCAATTAATAAGCTCAAGTCAGTTTTGATGGCGTGGCGAAATTTATTTTAGTCTTTTACCACATTTGATGATGTGTCATGTGAATGACCCATTTTTTATTTAAATTGAATTAAATAAATAACAAAATAATGTAATTATTTGTTTAATTAAAACAATATATATATATATATAATGGAAAAAATTAATAAATAAAAATCTTTCTTTTCTATGCTTTAAAAATTAAATTGAATTAAAATAAAAAAATAAAAAACAAAACAAAACAAAACAAAACCTACCCAGATTCAACTCTCCCCAAAGATCAATCCCTATCCCCTTCATCCTTCCTCCTTTCTCTGCAACCAACCACTGCACCATCATCCACAACCACCCAAACCCACCAACAACCATACCAGCCATACGCACCCTATCTAAAATTTGCTAACATATTCAACAACTGTTGTTTCTTTCTTCTTCCCAATTAGCAAACATGTTCCACTTAGCTTAGAAAATTCCTAGCAGTTCAACCGAAACACATAAAAGCAATTCTATATTTGTTTTTAAGCACCACGAGTATAAACTAGTTCGAAGCATTAAGCTTTCATCAAAATTGGGGGCTTGGGGGCTGAGTTTCAGAGCATATATAAAGAAACACAAATCAAAATTCATATACTCAGATCGATGAGAGAGATAAGTGAGGGATCGGAAGCGAACATGGCCACCGAAGACGGCGATGGCCTGAAGGGTCACCTTGGTCACCTAGAGCTGTACAAGCTCTTTTAGATTTTGTTCACCAAGGAGATCATGTTCTCCATTGCTGGCTTGGGAGATTGATAGCTGCAGCAACTATGGCGTCAGACTCAGATTGCCTGGATCTGAGGCGAGCTCGAAACGTTGACGTTTTGGAGACCTAGATCTGCGAAGAAATGAAGACTACGACGGGCGGTGAGAGAGAGAGAGAGAGAGAGAGAGAGAGAGAGAGAGAGAGAGGCTGGTGGCGTCTTTGGGTGGGTAGGGATAATGGTTTGTTGTTAGTTGCAGAGAGAGTAGAAAGGAGAAAGGATTGATTTTGGGGGGAGTTATATCTGGGTAGGTTTTTTTGTTGTTGTTTTTTTTAATTTTTATTATTTTTATTAATTTAATTTAATTTAATTTTTAAAGCATATAAAAGAAAGATTTTTATTTATTAATTTTTCCATTATATATATATATATTGTTTTAATTAAACAAATAATTATATTATTTTGTTATTTATTTAATTCAATTTAAATAAAAAAGTGGGTCATTCACATGACACATAATAAAGTGTGGTAAAAAGACTAAAATAGCCCTGCCACATCATCAAAACTGACAGAGTTATTGATGGAGATAACGGTGGGGGGTAAAGTGGAACACAAAATCACGGTCAAGGGGGTTAAGTGGGCCATTTTAACTTCGATAGGGTAAAGTGAGATTTGACTGAAGTTTCAGGGGGCACTACAATAAATAAGCCTTAATAGAACGATATTGAATTATCAAAATGATGATGAAAGCAAATGACAAAAAGCCCGCCCTGCTCTGCTTAGAGTATTTCTGGTCTCTGCCTAGCGTTTACCTTGTTTTTTCTTGTATTCCATGTTTAGAGTGGCTTGCATAATCCTCTTAGGGGTCGTTTGGTATGGCGAACTGTCATAGGTTAGATTAAATCCTGGGACTATCTTGGATTAGTTCGGATTGGACTAAATTAGATTAAGTATTGACCTACGTTTGGTACTGCATCGGACTAAAAAGCTGAATTGTAAAAATATTGAAGACCTATATGTTTGGTGATATGTCGGACTAAAAAAAAATTATTTATATATTTTCCAAGTGTATTTTTGCTAATTTATGTTCTAAAAAAAGATTTAAAATAAATAAAATTCTAATATTTTTTTAAAGGCTAAAATTATCATAAACAATGAAAAATGTCTAATTTATTAAATAAAAAAAATATAGTATTTTTTAAAGCCTAAACTATTATCTCGTTTCTTTTTTCTTTGTTCTCATTTTTCTCATTTTTCTTTCTTTATTCCTCTCCTTTTCTTTGTTATAATTTTTCTCCTTTTTTTTTTTCTTTCTTCATCGACCCACAGAGCCATCACAACGTATTCCAAAGCCATTGACCAGCTGAACACCTAATCAACCGAAGATATGTGCAAACTTCAAAGATATAACTTTTGATGTTTTTCTGTATTAAAAAAAACCGTGCAATCTCTTATTTTTGCTCATTTTCAATTGTGATTCTCTCATCAATTTCATAAATTCTTCTCTAATTTTCTTCCTCGTCACTTTTCATTTACTCTGACTGATTCAACTCAATCTCACGCCTCACCATCATCTTCTACACTCACTAGTAAAAAAAAACCCTTGCGCGACGAATCCAATTCCGTCGCGCAAACAACATATCAATCGCGCAAATATAAGCGCGACAGAATTTTCGTCGCGCGTCATTCGTCGCACAAAGGTCGTCAAGAAAGACTTTGAGCGACCCAAAAAAATATTTGGTCACGCAAAATGAGCGACGATTATCTTCCGTCGCACAAATCTAGTTTGCGCGACGAAAAGTAGTTCGTCGTGCTGTTATAGCGCGACGGTTGTGTTCGTCGGCATATCTATGGCGACGAGAGATTATTTGTCGCTCAAAATTTCGCTCGACGACGTCTAATTCGTCTCGCAATAATTAGCGAGACGCCTAGTTTTTCGTCACACAATAATTAGTGAGACAACTAATTTTTCGACGCTCAATATTTAGCGCGACGACGTATTATTCGTTGCCCAAAAATTAGCGCGACGACATATCATTCGTCGCCCAAATATTTGCGCGACAATGTATTATTCGTCGTGCAATAATTAGTTAGACAACAAAGTTTTCGTCACGCAATAATTAGTTAGACAACAAAGTTTTCGCGACGAATGAGTTTATTTAATTATTCGTCACGCAAAATGAATATATTTTATGTATTTATAATTTTTTTTTAAAATTTGGGTAATAATTTCACTTTTTTTTTATGTTAAAAAATTAAATTTGGTTTTTTTTTTGGGTAATTAAATTGCAATCAAAAAAATATAATGAAGAGAAATTGATTTTTATAAATAATAAAAATATTTTAAATGTAATTAAGAAAGTACAAAACTAATCAAAAATCGGTCCAAAATCTATGTTATGTTGCTCGGACGTCTCGACATTGTCGACAGGGGCAGATGTCTGGTGGGCATGCTCGGGTTGGAGGGGCTCCGAGGTCGACGAGGCACCAAAAAGCGGTGGGATTGGAATGCCGGACTGAGAAAGGGCATGCATAAGCTGTGACATCTGGGTACTATACGAGGCCATTTGGGTAGTATACGTGGCGAGTTGGGTCTTAAGCTCGGCCACCTTAGCTATCAAAGCAGTCACCCGACTACTTGACTGCGACGATGAATGAGCTCTAGGTTCCCGCCTCCTGGCATTCCCCATCCCCCGACAGTAAGTCCCTGTCCGCCTCCCAAGAGTCTGATCCAACGTCTCTGTCAGGATCTGAAACCCAGACTCGAGCGGAGTATCCGGAGGAAGCTGGGAGGCGGACTGCGCAAGAACTAACTGACTCTTCTCCAACATCGCCACCTGGTTAACATAACATGTTATATTTGTCAATAAACATTCATATAAAACTATGAAACTTGAATGCGTACAATAATAATTAAAATTAAAAAATACTTACATGAAGTGACCCGGCCAACTCATTCCCGGGTCGAACATAGACGTCACCAAATACGTCGATCTCCGGGAATTTGGACCCTTCCTGAATTGAACAAAAGAATAAAAAAGTTAGTACCAAATTTTTTTTTTTAATATTAATGACATTAAAAATTGAATATAAATAACTTTATTAATACCTACCGCCGCGCCTCCATCCTATATGAGAATGGCCTAGATCCTGAATGGTGGAGAAGAGTCTTCTTGTTCCTATTGCCTTTATTTGCTCTCGTCTTCTTCTGTTATACAAAAAATAAACGTATTTGTTGAAATTGAAATTAAATATTAAAAAGTAAATCAACGTAATACCAAAAATTTACCAAAAATGAAGGATCCTGAAAATGAACGCAGAGCCACGTCCAACTATCCTCCCGCCCCTCAAGCTTTGCCGGGCAACCCTCCTGAAGAGCGACCTGCGGATCATCAAATCCCTGAAAATGGTGGTACAGGTCGCTCTTCCATTGCTTGTACCTCTCAGCAAAGAGTCGTTGACGTACGTCAACGACTCGTCGTCGAGGTCCCCTAAATTGTAGTTTGTCTGCAATAAATGAATTAAATACATTAAATAATATAAATATATAAAATTTTAAGGAAAAACAATGAAAATGTAAGATACATACCGACAACTGTCCGCGCACCAACGTCTTCGTCTCGTCAGGCATGACCTTCCAAGAATGCCATAGCATCGGGCAATGGGTCCGCACGACTACTCCAATGTCGTGGGCCAATGAGCTATCTTTGGGCCGCCGTGGGTGCAGCCCGATGCCGCTTCGTCGTATCCGATCCGATACGATCGTTGGTCACCCGAGTGACCTTCGCTGCCTTCAATCGACGACAAGGTCCCGGTGTTCTTCTTGGCTGCAAAGAAATATAAATTTAACGTTAAATAACAAATACTATTAAATGCTTGGTCAAAAACAGTTGAAGTTGAAGGAAATCTTTACCTGGTTGTGACCGATGCATCGATAACGGATGTCGATGTGGTGTCGGTAATGGTGATGGGGCGGTGACGTCGCTGGCGCTCAGAGGCTGCGCCACTGATGACGCTGATGACGCCGGTGCATGGGAGGGTCCGGGACCAACCGACAAAGTCTCCATATGTGCTGGAGCGGTGGCAGCTCCTTCCTGAACCGAGGAATGCGAACTTTGTGCCGTCGTCACTGCCCTACGACGTCTAATAAGCTCAGACATCTGCACAATTGAACAAAATAAGATATTCGAATAATTAATTAAACAAAGTAATACAAATAAGCTTTTCTAATAAACTTTGCAACACAGTTTGACCAACCTAGAGTTAACTAATTTGGGCAAACTTATAGTGGTTTTGAAGCTTGTTCTCCCTAGTTTCTAACCCAACAAACGACACTCAAAACGGAGCTATAACAAAGGACAAAACTATCTCCAAAGTCGGACTCCTAACATGGTATATGTGCAGAAACAGTTTTTGTGCCCAAGTTTGCACAAGGTTTTGACGTATCAAAACCCAACCAAATTGAACGAAACCAATTGTGTTTTGTTCCTAGCCAAGTCTACTTTAAAACCCAATAAATGGATTCCTAAACAACTCAACGGAATTGGAGAAAATCAGAGCCAAAGTGAGGCTTACGGACTGACATTTCCCACTGTTTTTCCAGATTTTTACCCAAACTTTGTGAGACATTTTGACCAACCTAGACTTAACGAATTTGGGCAAAATTATTGTGTTTTTGAAGCTTGTTCTCCCTAGTTTATAACCCAACAAACGACACTCAACATGGAGCTATAACGAAGGACAAAACTATCTCCAAAGTCGGACTCCTAACATGGTATATGTGCAGAAACAGTTTTTGTGCCCAAGTTTGCACAAGGTTTTGACGTATCAAAACCCAACCAAATTGAACGAAACCAATTGTGTTTTGTTCCTAGCCAAGTATACTTTAAAACCCAACAAATGGATTCCTAAACAACTCAACGGAATTGGAGAAAATCAGAGCCAAAGTGAGGCTTACGGACTGACATTTCCCACTGTTTTTCCAGATTTTTACCCAAACTTTGTGAGACATTTTGACCAACCTAGACTTAACGAATTTGGGCAAACTTATAGTGGTTTTGAAGCTTGTTCTCCCTAGTTTATAACCCAACAAACGACACTCAACATGGAGCTATAACGAAGGACAAAACTAGCTCCAAAGTCGGACTCCTAACATGGTATATGTGCAGAAACAGTTTTTGTGCCCAAGTTTGCACATGGTTTTGACGTATCAAAACCCAACCAAATTGAACGAAACCAATTGTGTTTTGTTCCTAGCCAAGTCTACTTTAAAACCCAAAAAATGGATTCCTAAACAACTCAACGGAATTGGATAAAATCAGAGCCAAAGTGAGGCTTACGGACTGACATTTCCCACTGTTTTTTCAGATTTTCACCCAAACTTTATATATATAAACCTAACCTAACCAACAATCAGACTAATGCTCACAAATAACACAATGGAAAATCAATACAATCAGACTACTTAAACCTAACCAACAATCAGACTAATGCTCACAAATAACCTAACCAACAATCGGACTAATGCTCACAAATAACTCAATCAAAATTGCTGTCAAATAAGAAATAATCTCACCTGATATTAGAGGATCGAACCCAACCACTCCAAGTCCAATTCCCAAACACCCGAACCACAATTTGGGAAGCAGAGAGAGAGAGAGAGAGAGAGAGAGAGAGAGAGAGAGAGAGAGAGAGAGAGAGAGAGAGAGAGAGAGAGAGAGAGAGAGAGAGAGAGAGAGAGAGAGAGAGAGAGAGAGAGAGAGAGAGAGAGGCTTGTGCGTGACAGAGGAGTCGGGGTCGGGGTCGAAGAGAGACGGAGAGGGAGAGAGGGATCGAAGAGATAGAGAGGGCTGTGGAGAAAGAAGGATCGCAGATTTGGTTTATTATCAGACTTTTGCGCGACGAATGCAGAGTTGTCACGCTAACCATTTAAAAATCTTTGCGCGACGTCAAATAACAAATAGACGTCGCGCAATATCTGCCAAATGAAAAAAATGCGCCTGATTTATTATTAGACTTTTGCGCGACAAGATGATTGTCATCGCGCAAAACTTTAAGCATCTTTGCGCGACGTCACATTTCTGACCGTCGTCGCGCAAGGTCTGAAATTGAAAAAAGTGCGCCTACGATTTCTCTGTTGGACCGCCAAATTTTTATGCCTTTGCGCGACGCATAGCATATTCGTCGCGCAACACTAAACCCTAAACCCTAAACCCTAAACCCTGTGAACACTGAACCCTAAAATTTTAAGTGTTTTGCGCGACGACGAATGATATAGTCGTTGCGTAAAACCAATGTTTGTGCGACGAGGTACAATTAATTCGTCGCACAAAGTTAGTAATGCGCGACGACAAAATTCTTCGTCGCGCAAAATTTTCCTTTTATACATGGCTTTTTTAAGAAAAATCCTATAATTGGCTAAGTCAACTACCTAATTAAGCTGCAATACTTGAAATAATATACCCTGTATAATACTAGTCTTTCAATATGAAGGGGACTCAAACTTCCACGTTTTAATATAACATAGAACATCTACAGAGGTTGAATATCCCATAACAAACCCCGAAATGGAAGAAACTGATTATGAAGAAGAAGAAGATGATGCTTCCATAAAACTCTTAATTAGATTCCATTGTTTATAGATTAATGTACCCATTCTTTAAAATTCAAAATTATTATGTACCAATTTTAAATATAAGGAAATCGTTGTACTTAGTTTATTTTAACAAGTAAGGTAGATGGCATAGTCTGTAATTACGTTATTTTATTTTCTAAATCATAAATCATTCTCTAAATCATGAATTCTACGGTTTTGCGCGACGAAGTATAGTGACTACGTCGCGCAAACCTACATTGTGCGACAAATCAATAATTATTCGTCGCGCAAGACTTGAAAAATGAAAAAAGTTCGGAAAAATTGCATATTTCCGCCTAAAAATTGCAAACCCACAATATATTTACGCGACGAACACTCGTTCGTCGAGCAAAAAAACTAAACCATAAACCCTGAACCCTAAACCCTGAAACCTAACCCTAAATTTTATGGTTTTGCACGACGAAGGGCATTTCTTATTCGTTGCACAAACTTTGAAAATATTAAAAGTCCGCCATAATATTGCATATTTCCGCCAAAAAAATTTTATGCTTTGCGCGACGAATAATTCCTCGTCGCAAATAATATATTTGCGCGACGAATTTAGTTATTCGTCGCGCAAACATATTAATTTTAAATGATTATTGGAGTGGAAAAATCGATTCCGGTCCGAATTTTATATACTTTTAAATACTTATTTTTATATACCCAATTTCATATACTTTTGTCATAGAGTTTTATAGACTTTTAAATACTTATTTTTATATTTATTTTACGAATAGCATTTATTTTTTTAATGCATATTGATTTAACTAGTCGGCATACCTCCACAATTTCACAAATCTAATAAAATCATATATTAATAAAAATTTAATCAACACACCCAAACCCAAAAATTTATCAAGACACCCAAAATCCGAAAATCTTAATTTGAAAAATCTTCTTTTGATTTTCTTATGGTTCATAAATCATTCTCTAACTCAAATACCTCCACCATTTTCTTTAGATTTTCTTATGTTTAAATACCTCCACCATATTTTTTTCTACAACTCATTCGTCATGAAAAGAGAAATATCATTTACTATGTTTTACATTCACAACCATATACATAAGATAATTATTATACAAAAAATTGAATCCTTTAATTAGCATCTGAACTATAATAACCTTTGTTATCGTCGCTATCATCACTTTCAGTCTCCCAATCCTCCTTTGATCCATCACTGTTGTCGTTCGGGCCCACTGCAACATCGTATCGCGAAGATCACCGAGGTCAATTGTAATTGACTCAATCGGTATTTCGATTGAAGACACTCCTTGTATCTGAAACGATTCTTGTATAACATTTGTGTCTCGAAGTGTTTCCGCATCATTTTCCATTGAATATTCTAAACGTTGGTCAGCGACGTTGTCCACGTCGTCGTCATCGCTGGGTCTTGTTCTGGTATAGCATACACGTTCCTCACGATCCATCTTCCGAACAACTTTCCAACCTCTCCCGCTTTAGGGTCATTAAGATACACGACCTGTTTTGCCATGTTTGCCAAAATGTAAGGGTCGTCATCATACCAAGTTCGGTTAATGTTCACAGATAGTAAGCTATGGTCGATTTTAACACTTCCTGCCTATTTGGGTTTGTATCAAACCATCGACACTTAAACATAATCACTTGGTATCGGTCTTTGTAAAGCAATTGCACGACAGTTGTTAGTTTGCCATAGAAATCAATGTAAGTACTTTCGCCTCCGCCTAGGACATGGACACCGCTGTTTTGCGTACACAACCTCTCATCTCGTGCAGCCCCCAAAAACTTGACGCCGTTAACATGGCAACCCGAGAACAATTCAGCGCTAATCGGCCCGAATGCAAAGTTATATAACTCTTCACTGTAAGTGGGGGAATTCGATGCTTTCAATTGATTAACCTAATAATATACAAAAGATTCACATGTTAATTTGGGAAAATTAAATTAGTACAATATATATGTCAAATACAAATCACTTATAACTTACATATTTGAGAAACCATTGTGGAAACAATTCACGGTGTTTCTTGGCAAACAAATGTGATGGATGTTCTCGCTTCATCATCTCTTCATGCTCATCTAAGTATGTCATGATCTCATCGCAATTGTTCAGTGCGAACCAATGCGCTACCTCCATGTCTTTTCTGGAAAACGACTCTTCTCGTCCAGGATCTCCAAAGGGTCGTGCGCTTTGGGCAAAAACAGAAAGTTTCTCCTTTCTCACACCTCCGTCATTATTGCGCTGAGGACGATTGAAAGCCGTCTCCACATCTTTTAAATACATTCCACAGAAAGTAAGCGACTCATATTGAACCCAGGCCTCTATAATAGATCCTTCGGGCTTCGCTCTGTTTCGTACACTTTTTTTCAGCTCCCCGAGAAGCCTAAAAAAATAACACAATACAAAACAAATTAGCAAGCGTGGAATAATTATGTATCACTACGAGAAAAATAGCTTTTCGCGACAGTGAAAATGTGTCGCAAAAAGTGGAAAAGCGTCTAAAACCCGATTTGCGTGACATTCTCGGCGCTTTTTGACGCTACCGCAATAAAAGGCGTCGTAAATAATTCTCGTCTTTTTACGGCGCTTTCTAGCGTCGTAATAATTATTTGCGTCGATCTTAAGCGGCAAATTCTGTCGCAATAAACTAGCGTTGGATATAAACTGAATTTTTACGACACTATTTGCAGCCCTAGTTCTGTCGCAAAGATGGTTATTGTGTGATTGTCTTTGTCGCAAATGTTCACATGACAAATGATATGACTTTTCAGTCCAAATTATAATTGTTTTTTATTAATATTGTAAAACACCGTATTATCTTAACTTAAATGCCCATTCACAATGCTAATGGGATGATTGTTTCAATTGGCATATAAACTATGATACTCGAATTTACTATAAAAGGTTATTCTCAAACTTCATTCATGTAATTGAAAGTTTTGTTTTAATACTGTACAAAACCAATAATTATAAATCTAAATCCTCAAGTCATGATGTGTAAAAAATATTATCTCCAAGTACAATGAAAATATTACATATTCAAGTAGCCAAATAAATAGACTAAAAAATAGTGTAGTAGTCTTGTACTCAGCCTAATTCTTCACCCCAACCTGAAAAACAATCACAAAACTATAAAATGAGTGTGAAACATAAAACAATATGCCATCGAAGCGCCACATAAGCAAGAATTTAATCCTAATAGCATACATGAATAATTTGTAAATAAAACAGATATAGAAGATGAAATTAAAAATGATGGTTAAGCTCTGTCAAGAACCATGGTGCAAAATACACAAGTTTTGTAACTTTGAGATCAAAATGAGATAAAATAAGAAGGAGAGAAATGTTTACTCATATTTGGTGACCACGACATGGAGAAAGGAAGAACATCATACTATACTCTGCAACAAAGAATGCAAAGACATTTGGTCAATACACACTAGCAAAAGGACCCTTGTGATTTAAGTGGACCAAATACGTGATTTATACCAAGTCAAATGCAGCTAGCTCATAATTTCATTGAACCCAACAAAATTAATTTACAAATAAATCAAAATTCCCAAACCAAAATGAGAGAGATTCATACCATTCACATCAAATCTAAATGCTTTCTTTATTGGTGCTTTGGAGAACAAACGACATATATGCAAAGAAATTCCATTAGGATACAAAAATTAGAGATAGTAAACTGTAAATCCTAAACCCTTATCAGATCCATAACTTCTCTCTTTAAGTCTCCATCTCTCCTAACAATTTATCATATGTGTAGAGCAAACATAAATGCATTAACCACGTACATGCAAAAGCTGCATCAGTCGGCAGTTCCTATTACTCCATTAATATACATTGCAAATCAAAGCTTTATCAATAAAGTCATTTTGCTCAAAACCAGAATCTGAGCTCACAAATACTTGAAAGCACATAACTTTAATCTTATATAACTAAAATTCAAAGGCCACCAGACAAAAAATAAATAAATCGAGGATATTGAAATTTTGCGAAAGATCAACAAAGATGACTTATGAGTTCAATCAAATATACAATTCAGTTATAATCATATTAAAGCAATGGAATTGATAGTAGGATTCTTAGACTTTCAATTTCTCAACAAGTTAGAAAGCAAAGTCTACTGCTCCAACTAATCTTTAACATCTAGACAATCCTTTAGCTTATCAGATCCATAACTTCTCTCTTTAAGTCTCCATTTCTCCTAAAAATATATATGCATGAAAACCAATTCAACAACTTATAGACACACTCTACATTCGTGCTCCTACATCCTACTTTGCAATTTTGGTGCAATCATTCGTGAATCACATTCATCAATATTTCTAATTGTGCGTAGTCTAGAAAATGTATATTGTAATGCAAAGGATTTTCCCACGAGTATCAACAACAACAATATCAAAACAATTGAATTAATCTTGTTCTTTTAAACTAAAATCAAAAGAACAATATTATCAAAATAGTTAAACTTCAGCGATTCCCAATCAACCCATTTCATAAAAAAATAAGCAACCATCCTAGTAACAAAATCCACCAAATTCAAAACATACAAACAAAGAAAGAGATAAATCATATAGAAATGAAATACCCAAAACACGATTCGATCCAAGTCTTAAGATTTTCAAGCTAGATTAACTAAATCCACAAAAGCGATAAATCAATAACTTTCATACAAAAAAAACCACAAAAATCAAAAATAACAAGTTCGTGATGTTATAGTTTTCAGCAACAAGCACAATACTCAATTTCACAAAGAAACACGAGAATCAAAAGTAACAAGTTCGTGATGTTATAGATCTCACATTTGGAAGGACGAAGAGAGACGAAACCACAACCACGGAGGAGGAGGACGAAGGCGACGCCATGGAGGAGGAGAGGGAGACGAAGCGCGGGTGGTTCTTTCGCCATGGGTTCTGATTGAGGAGAGGAGGAAGGCGAATCGATCGATCTCGTGGAGAGAATGAAGAAGGTGGACCGAAGGTTATCTCGCTAGTGGTGACCGCCAAGGGTTTGAGCAGGAAGGGGAGAGAGTTTTCACGAGACTAAGATCTAGAGAACTCAGAAATTTTGTGCAATCTAGAGAACTCGAAATCGAAGGCAGCAGGGAGCGAAGAAGATGGCGGAGTTGCGGAGATGTGATAGAGAGGGAGAGATAGGATTTGGGTATAAGTTTTGGGGCTAAGGGGTTACCAGCGGGGAAAAGCAAAAGCGAGGCGCACTCATGAAAATTTTGGGCTTAGGTCATGGAGAGATACGGCAATTAAATGGTGCTTAGCATATGTAGCTCTTTCAAACCTATTTGCGACATTAATTGCGGCGTTACTTATCAAGGTGTCGTAATTATTGTGGAGCCAATAACTAGCGCTCAAATCTTCCTTTATTTAACGTCGGCCGCATCCTCTGTCGCAAATGTTTGTCGCAAATAGACATTTTTCTTGTAGTGTATAAACAAATTATGAAGATTATATGTACCTTTCTATTGGATACATCCATCGATAGTTGACTGGGCTAGCAAGCATAGCCTCTTCGGGCAAGTGAACCATCACGTGGATCATACTTGTGAAGAAAGTAGGAGGGAATATCATCTCAAACTTGCATAGGACTTGGACAATGTCATGACGCAACTAATAAATGTCAGTCTTTCTCAACGTTTTTGCAGTCAGTTGGGAAAAAAATCTGGACAACAACATGATTGGCTTCACTACATCTTCCGGCAATAGGTGTCGAATACCCACAGGAAGGAGGCGTTGAATAAACACATGGCAGTCATGGCTCTTTAGTCCAACAAATTTACCCCCGTCAACATTCACGCAACGAGCTATATTAGAAACATACCCATCGGGGAACTTTACTGACGATACAAACTTTAGAAACTCTTTTCTGTCATTCGGCTTCAAGGAAAAAAATGCAAGATCCCTTCTAGCTTTATCATTGTCCCTATTCATCCATAAACCCCTTCGTATGCCCATTCTTTCCAAATCAAGACGAGCTTTGATCGTATCCTTTGTCTTGCCCTCAATATCTAGAATCGTACCCAGCAATGTGTCAAAGACATTTTTCTCAACATGCATAACGTCGAGATTGTGCCTCAATTTTAATTTCGACCAATATGGGAGCTCAAAAAACATAGATTTGTGCGTCCAGTTCATATGTGTAGAAGGTCTGGTTCGACTCACTGTTTTCCCGAACGGAGCAAAATCCAAACGGTTAAGCTGCTCCAAAATCTGATCACCAGACCATTCTCTAGGTCTGAGGCGATGCTCAGTGTTTCCGTCGAACTCTTTATCCTTTTCCCACCACTCGTGGTCCCATGGCAACCATCTCCGATGACCAAGGTAACAAATTTTTCCAGCGTGCCAACCAGATGTTACATCTTCCTTGCATATAGGACATGCCATATAACCCTTAGTGCTCCACCCAAAAACCATTGCATATGCAGGAAAATCATTCACAGTCCACATAACTGCTGCCCGCAAAGTGAACATCTTCCCAGTGGATTTATCGTATGTGAGCACACCGTTTGTCCATAACTCATTTAGCTCATCAATTGACCTGCTAGGATCCTCAGTTATCAAAACAGTCATCATCATGTATTCTTTCTTCATGCATTTCCAAGGCTGCAAATTATATGGAAATAGGAAAATCGGCCAAGTGCTGTGGTGTTGGTTTAGAACCCCGAACGGATTGAATCCGTCAGTGGCAAGTCCCAATCTAACATTTCGGGAATCAGCAGCAAACTCGGGGAACGTTCGATCGAACTCTTTCCATGCCTCCCTATCTGCAGGATGCCGCATCACATCGTCGTCTACCCGTTTTTCCTTATGCCATCTCATGTCTGTTGATTTATGCGTTGACATATACAATCGCTGCAACCTGGGTTTTAGGGGCAGATAACGCATGACTTTTTGTGGGATCCTATTCGTTCTATTCTGAGATGTCATTTTGAACCTCGACTCATTGCATATAGGGCAAGTATCCAATGTTTCATACTCTTTGTAAAATAAAATACAATTGTTTTTGCAAGCGTGAATTTTTTCATAACCCAATCCAAGACCATTCAACGCTTTTTGTGTGTGTCTATGGTCTTTCGGCAAACAATTGTCCTTCTAAGCATTCTTTTGAAAACTCCCAAAAAGTAATCGAAACACTTGTTCGACATACGATACTTTATTTTTCCCTGCATGAGCTCCACAATGGCCGTGAGAACGGAAAAGCTCGCACCGGGTATAACTCTTGGTTGGCATTTTTTAACAGCTTTTCATATTCTCCGAACTCGCTGACCGTCCATTGGAGTAGGCACGTCATCTTCCCCTTCCCGATTGGTGCTTGTCGATGCAAATGGAAAAGCATCATTTATAATATCCATGACTTGTTCATTAGGATCGACAATGGGCTCAACATTTTCCACTCTTGTGGCATTTGAAGACGAAGCATTGTCTCGAGATGGTTCACCGTGAAGGTTCCAAATGCTATATGTCTCAATCATTCCATTTCTTACTAAATGAAATACAACATTTTCAATTGTCTCCCAAAAAGTGTTGTTACACCTCCTACAAGGACACCGGATTCTAGTTGCACCAGGATTGTGTGTACGTGCAAAGTCAATAAAATCCTCGATTCCATCCAAGTATTCGTCTGCGCATCTATTCGGTTCTCAGATCCACCTTCTCGCTCATAATTCCCGGAACCACAATCACACCACAACAATCACAACAACTTCATACGAAGTCTTAATGTCACCTTATGCCTCCGGTAAGGGCCATATCCCATTCGGGAATGCATAGGCATGTCACGTAATGTACGCTACATGAGATTAGATTTCGACGTGGATGAATTTCGGCAGCATCTCGACATAGTTCTTGAGGTGTACCGTAGGTATGAATACCTACGTACCACCCAAGAACGCATGCAGATAACACCGAAATCTTCACAATCGAAACCTATTCTTGTAGCCGTACATTACGTGACATAACTATGCATTCCCAAAATGTCCAAATAATGGGACAATTCAAGAATTAATTGGACCGCAGTCATGCTTTACGCATCCATGCACGAAATCCAACTAATCTCGAACGGGAAACTAAGTGTTACTAAACATAAAAAAAAAAGTACGAAGTTAATTTCAATTAACTTCGTACATCACAACACAATGTGCTACGTCACGCACAATTTAACAATATAATATAAATATAATTTCACGAAACAATATAAACATAACAAACTAAGTTTAACATAATGTAATTAATTATACATTTTGAAAATATAAAACGAAGAAAATACCTTCTTAATTGTTCTCCGTCAATCGCTAATCACACGTAATATCCCTATAGACAACGAAATTAATGCCGTTAGAATAAGTTGACATTAATACTTTTATAGTAACGAAAAAAAAATACTTACCCGAAGGCAACAATAACAGAACTTTGGAGGCAAACTGCAATTTTTTTTTTGCAGTTTACCTATGCCAGAATTCTGGTTATATAGACAGATCAAGGTATTTTGCGCGACGAATACTGATTCGTCGGACAAATCAAATTATTCGTCGCGCAAAAATTTGGTTCGTCGCACATACAAAATATTTCGTCGTGCAAACATTCCAATTCCTCGCGCAAACAGTTGTCGACATCGAACTTTACGCGACGAATAAATATTTTCGTCGCTCAAACATTCGTCGCGCAAAAATTATGTTCGTCGCGCAAACATTCCTAACCCTCGCGCAAACAGTTGTCGACATCGAACTTTATGCGACGAATAATTTTTTCCGTCGCAAAATTTGTTGTCTGAAATTCAACTTTATGCGACAAATAAATATTTTCGTCGCGCAAGTTGTAGGCGCCAAAAAAATTCCCGCGTTTAAATTTTATGCGACGAAAAATTTTTGGTCACAAAAAAGTTTCTTGTGCGACGAAAATATTTGTTTTGTGCGACGAATACTTTTTCGTCTCGCAAATAGTGTATGCGCGACGATTAATTGTCGTCGCTCAAATAGTAGTCGCGCAAAGTTTCTTTGCGCAGCGTTTTAGGTTTGGTTGCGCAAAATTAATCGCTCCATAATTTGGACGACGACATATTTGTATTCGTCGCGTAAATACTTTTTGAGCGACGAACAATTGTTCGTCACGCAAGATTTTGTCGCGCAAAGGTTTTTTTTTACTAGTGACTCTCTGCATCAGCCATGGCTGCTTCGACTCTTGTGTTAATTCAATGAACCACGACTTCTATTTGAGGCTCCTTAAAGTTGGGGCCATGGTCATCTCAGAGCCCATGCTCAGGGCCGACACCGTGCATTATTCTGATAGCCAAACAGAGACCCAAGACTCGTCGTCCTTAACCCACATGTATGACCAGAGCTTGGCCTATTTCGACGATCATCAACAGCAGCAATATCTCAAAGCGATTACCAAGTTTCAAGCCTTTTCGATGAACTCGGGCTCGTAAGTGGAGGACTCGGCGTCCATTGCCTGGACTTGCATCTAGGTGAAGAAGAAGAAGAAACTAGTATCGAGTCGGACTCGCCCATTCTATTTAGCATTGGTCTTATTTTGCGAACCATGTTTGAGGCTCGCTAAATTGAAAGAGCAAGTGAGGCATTTTGTTTATTGTACTATACAATCCCATTTAAGTTAGTCCTCCCTTTTACCAAACATGATTTCAAGTGTTATTTAACACAGTCTAGTCCAATGAGGCCTACCAAACATGCCCTTAGCCTCTATCTACTGCGCTTCACTACTACAAAAATCGAAATAGACGTCGGTAAAACGACGACGGACAAAATAAATACCGTCGTTAAATTTTAAACGACGACGGTAATATAAAAACCGACGTGGATCAGAAACTAAAATACCTAAAAATTAGAAATTCATTTGGGTATTTTTAAAACACGACGCATGAAACTTTAAAAGCGTCGTCTTATGCAACATGCCATTCCGATCAGAAAAAAGATAACAAATAAATAACGACGGTATGTGTAAATATACCGACGTAGTAATTATAGACGACGTTTTACATATAATACCGCCGTTTTGAACATCCAATAAACACGACGGTAATTGTATTATTAACAGACGTATCAAGTACTATTTAATACGACCGTAATTTGATAATTACCGACATGTAAAGCTAAATAACCACGGCTACAATACATACAGAACGCCGTCTAATTTTAAAATATCCACGTCTGTCTTTTATTATTTTACGCCGTATTACACGTTATACTACGATAGTTCTTATAAATAAAAGGTGGTGGTAAATCGTTACCACGTCGTTATAATATAATATAGCGACGTGGTTTTGCAGATAATACGACAGTTCTTCTTGTAATTTTGAACATATCCACAACGGTCTAAATTTAATTCAACGTCGTTTCACGTAATAACGCCGTTGTACATCACTTTCACGACGTTTCTATTAATTACACTGTCGTTGTTGTTTAAAACAAGCACGACAACAAAAGTCGAAATAAACGTCAGTAAAATGACGACGAAAAACATAAATACTGTCGTTGTAGGTTTCAACTTCGAAACTTTCGAATTGAAACGACACGCTTTATCTGCGAAATTGGGGACTGAAACGACGGCTTTTAGGTTTCCAAGTCGAAATAAAGGTCCTTTTCGGTTTCCAAAGTCATAATAAAGTCACTTTTAGTTTTCCAATTCGAAATAATTCGTTTAAATTGGAGTTTTTAGTCCATCCGTTCAGTATATCTCAATTCTCACCTCTTTGAATGGTTTCTGTCATGCAAGAATGTCTTTCTTGCGAACTCAGTTGTTGTTTTACACCCAACCCATCTAAGAACTTCGGTTTGGTGTAAAACAACAACTGAGTTCCCAAGAAAGATTGTATATTTAGTTTCTTTTTTAACACAAAGTTCTATTTCTCTAAAGTTATTTTTATTTAAGACGTTGGTTTTATGCTGAGGGTCGTAAAAATATTTTACAACGACTTTGTTTGTAACTAACTGACGTAGTATATATTTATAACGTCCCTATTATTTAAAAACCGTCGTGTATATTTTAATTTATACGACGTTTTAATTTTACTTTCCGTCGTCTTTAAAAACGCGGTCATTTGAAAAATTTGACCGCGAATTGTAATTTTTCAAATTTGCCCTAAACCCTATATATATAACATTTCGCTATCTTTCTTCAACTCATATTCTAACCTTAAAATTTTCTGTCTCCATCCTCCGTCGTATCAGATTGCTCCAAGTCAAGAGGTACATTTCATTCCGGCCGTTGTAAATGTTACCTCTTTCTTAGTGTTATCACTCGGTTTTCAGTTTCTCTAATTATTGAAGTTAATTTGTTTGAACATTTGCAGTTTCAATATGGAAATCCAAATAAGTTATGCTCCCCTCTTACGGCTTTTGTTTCTTGTTTCCTCTTGCAAAAGGTTTATAAATATATCTCTGACTAAAACTTGCTTTTTTTTTAATCCTGGTTTTGCAAAGTGCAAGAAGGCAACGCTAACTCATACACACAAGAACAAATTGATCAAATTCGGATCGAATGGGCAGCATTTATGAGCAATCACATGTAGCCCCCTTTTCTAATTATAGTTTAATGCTATGGATATGATATTTTGTATGGATATATAGTAGGAATGAAGATTGGTAAACTATGTAATTATTATTGAATCTTCAAGTTTTATGAAACAAATTATTCTTGAGTATATTTATTGTATGGTGTGGATTATTTGGAGCTGAATTTATTGTTCACAAAGCATTATGGTTGTTTTTTTTTAGCAAAAATCGTTGTAGAGAACCATTGGAAGCAAGAAAAAAAAAATTAAATGTAAAATTACTACGTCTTTGGATATAATAAACGACAGTTCTTTCAAAAAAACCGTCGTCTTTACATTAATAGACGACAATTCTATCACAAAACCGTCTTCTTTACATCTAATAGACATAGTTCTTTCATAAAAATTGTCGTCTTTACATATAATAGACGACTGTTATTTCATAATAGAAGACAGTTCTTAAAAACCGTCGTCTTTACATATAATAGACGACATGTATTTCATAAAAACCGTCGTCTTTAAGTTAATAGACGACGGTTTTGAGTAAAAGCATCGTCTTTATAAATAATAGATGACGGGATTTTACCGTCGTGGTTTTATGCGTAAAAGATGTCGGTCGATTTCTCGACGGTTGAAAAACTAAATTTACGACGGTAAATTACCGTCGTCTATTGCGATTTTTGTAGTAGTGCTTGTACTATAATTCTCTTTGATAAATTACTATTGCTTTGTTTCAAAGAAAAACAAGGTGTTTTTTAGGAGCAATAGTCCCCCAACTTATGTCTGATTTTGCATTTTGGTCCTCAAACTTAAAATATGACTCTTGGGGTCTCTCAACTTCACTTTCTCTCTCACTTTTGGTCATGACGTCATAATCTGTTACATATTTTGTCAAATCTAAGGGCAAAATGATTATTTTAGGTAGTTTTCACTTATTCAACTTTTTATAATAAATGGTCCCCAAATCAGGATAGGTTTGGGAGGTAGCCCCTTGACGGGGACGGGGATTCCCCAAAATTTTTTTTGTCGAGGATTGGTGCGGGGATGGGGAGCGGGGACAGGGATGGTATTACCTTACCCAGCCCTAACCGGCTGTTGCCATCCCTATGAGTGAAGTTGAGAGACTACGAGAGCCAAGATTCAACTTAGACAACCAAAATATAAATCATGTTTAAATTTAGGGACCATTACTCCTAAAAAGCCAGTAAAAAGATTTAACATATTTTTCTTAAACACAGTTTTTACCAAACATCACAATGCTAAGCTTAGGGCCACACTTTTTAACACAATAGCATTATTCAAACTAAAGATCAAATTAGTAGTTTTATCTGATGCGAACACTGCACCAACACGGATAATAAATAAGTTGGGTTACTTTTAATAGATTATAATCCTCAGATAACATCATATTTGAATTAATACGTGGTAAGTGATTGGGATGGGGTCCGGACATAGATCACCAACAACACACACAAGCACTGAAATCTAGGCTAGTGCAAACTCACATATTTGTAGCAAATCTATACCACAAATAAACTATTTCATTAAAGAAATATTTTTGCTCAACACTTTAACTCAAGGTGTATTCTCACCACCATTCTCAACACTTGACATGTGTTCATATGCATAACTATAATTAACTTTTGCTTTGTATTTATGGAACTATGGTTATGCCTATGGACAAGTGTCAAGTGTTGAGAATGGTGGTAAGGGTACACTTTGAGTTAAAGTGGTGGGCAAAAATGCTTTCCTTCAGTAATCATAAACAAAAAAATTCCCTACAACTACTACATTAGCCTTATTTATAGGTTTTACAAGATTTGGGCACCAAGGCTACTTGGTCCAAAAATAAACTAATTAATTATAAAATCACACATAAATAATAATAGATATCATAAAACTACCTAAATAAGAAAATAACAATATCTCATGAAATAACTAATTATGGTAACTAATTTGAATTTAACAAATAAGTGGATTCTACTACTATTAGAGATATGCAATTTAAAAGGTTCAAAAATATAGTAGAGATAGTTTTATTGATTGTTGGTAGGTCACACTTAGATTGTGCATCAATTGATTGAATAGACATTATATGTAGACTTAGCATTAATTACTCTCAATCATCTAACATATCACTTGGTTTACACTCCTACGTACTCAGTTGTCAGAGTGATACTGCCAGATCCCATAAAAGTCAATGCAAACATGTATTTACTTATAGAAATCATGACTTCATCGACAGATAAATCTTTTTTTTTTTTTTTTTTTTTGGGGGTCGATTTTGGGGTGAATGGGCTACTTTAATTTGCTTTTCTTCAAGCTGAAGCCTTCATGACATGATAATTCTTATTCTGAAATAAATTCAAAATGGTACTCCAAAAGTACAAAAGGAATGATCAAGACAATTTACACAGATTTCTCAAAATAGACAGAATCACAGAATGAATACAAATACAGATTACAATGAACAAAGAAATTAAGAACCCCATGAAATTCATTAGTTACACAGTATTTGGCATCTTTTATATATGATCACAAACTGGAATATAATTCCAAACAACTCACCGTTTCCATAAACTTCAATCCAACTCCAGCATAATATCCATTGGCACAAAGTAATCAACAATTCTGTCACAAAAAGCTTATAGCTGCAGCGGCAACCACTGCAACTCCAATGGAGACAATTGCATTAATCTTGCGGATCAGACAAGGAACAGCACCAGACTTCACTTCAGCAACATCAGGAGTAGTGTCATCAGAATCAGATGATGAAGACTCCTTCTTTGGCTTCTCTTGTACTGGTGCCGGAGCTGGTGACAGTTGCTGATGCTTGGGAGCAAAAACACCATAAGGCTGGAGCACACTGTCAACTTTGTAAATAGCAATTTGATTATCAGAGTAGACAGTGCCTGAAATGGAGGTGTTCACAAGGCCAGTGGAAATGTTGACTGACTTGCCTGATGTGGTAATGTTTAGTGGATACTGAAATCCAGTTCCAGCTTGGGTTCTCACTGGATTGCTGAGAGTTTGGAAGTTTTGGATTGTGAGAAAATCTGGGATCAGATGGAATTGTAAGAGCTGCACTTTTTGCTCATCGCCCAAAGAGTTGAGTGAGCCTGTGCTGAGTTTTGAGAAGGCACTGTCAGTTGGGGCTAAAACGGTGAGTTGGCTATTTGAGTTGTTGAGTTGACTGTAGAGCTGTTTGTCAATTTGGGTACTTTTTAAAAGGCGGATTAAGACATTGAAGCCACCTGCTTTTTCAAGGATTTTGGTGATGTTGGTTGGGCCTGGCGGTGCAGGGGCATCAGCTGGTGGTGCTGGAACTGCTGGCCCTGTAATTGATGGGGCAGCTGCGGCAACTGGGGCAGCTGGGGCAACTGGGGCAGCTGGGGCCACTGGGGCGGCAGGAGCAGCCGGAGCAGCAGCAGGGGCTGCAGCAGGAGCTTGGGATAAGATTTTGGTGCAATGGGAAAGGAATATGAGTAGAAGTGTGAGTGAGAAAAGAGGCTGATTCTGAAGCTTCATCATCATGTTTTTGAGTGTGGAGGGTTTTGGCTTCTTAATTTGCTTGAAAACAAGTAATGCCAATGCAGGAGTGGTGCTTGCACAAGGTGTTTGATATTTTGTGCAAGTGCTTGATATGAGTTTTGGAGGGGAATGGAGAGGGTTTTTATAAGTGGTGGGAGATGAGGGATTTAGGTGAGGAGGGTGAAAATTATTTGATCAGTTATATACAACCTTCGCAGTTAGCATGTCTATCCTTGTTGGGAAGGTGAGAGAGAGGGAATGAATATAGAGTGAGATTGTGGTGTTGGAGCTACTAATTTGCTTTCATCTAATCATTTGCGAAGAGAGAGGGAATGAATGTAGAGTGAGATTGTGGTGTCAGAGCTACTAGCTAGTTTGCTTTATGTAATCATTTCGGGTTAAGATTTACTTCCAAATTGTTGGCGGTTAAGCTCTTGAAGCGCATAAATATAAGAGAAAATAATGATTAAATAGAATTGATCGAGTCGGTTTAGTTCGATTTTTAATAATAAAAACATTTATTTTGCATCAAATTGTCTGAACCCGTCTGCTCCAATTGTAATATTTTAGGTTCGATTTCTCTTCCTCCATACTCTTCCTCATTTCATATCTTCCTATTTTCCTTATCTATCTTCAAGCATCATCGCTTTTGTTCTCGAGTCGACTAAGCACCAATGTCCGTCATCGACGGTCGTCACCTCTGCTCTACTCGATTCAAACAACTCACTGCCTCATCTTTTATGTCGTGGCACCAAACCGAGGCTGTCGAATACTACAACACCTATTTGGTCTAAATTGAGGGGTGGACGACAATTCGACTGACGGTTAAAGATGTGCCACACAAACCAAACTATCTCGTGCCCACCCTACTAAAACAACATTTTATACTAGATCCCAAGTTTCCTTATAGGCTTATAACAATTTTAAAAATGCTTATTAAGCAACAATTTCTTTAGGAATAAAAATTAAAAAAGGCTTAAATTACCTACAATCTTATGGACAAAAATTCCTAAGTGGCACTCTTTCATTGTCTAAAGGTGGAAAGGAGAGTTAAAAACCTAGGGGACAGCCAGCAAGAGAGAGCAAATAAAGAATTGGGCTTGCACTTTTTTTTTTTTTTTTTGTCAACTTCAAACTTTCATAGAAAATCCAAAAAGGAAAGGGAAACAAACCAGGGGAGCTTTTATAATGAGGGGTTTCAATCGAGCAGCCCAATAATAATTATGCACTAGATCGGACTGCTATTAAGGAACACTTCATTATAAGCCCTCACTTTTACCTCTCATTATAGTAGGCTAACAGAGCCCAGAAACTACAAACCGTTACACAAAACAAAAGCAAATAGCTAGTCAGAGATGCCTCACCCTTAAGTTGGAGATAGCTGCTGCCGCATGGGCACGCAGCTTGGATTGAACTTGCACATATTAATAAAAGAAGTACTTCTTTTATTTCTCAATCTCTCAGTGTCTCGCTGTCCCTTATACGAATATGAGATGTTAAGATGAGGATGTAACTAGAGTTCTCGTAAGGCACAAAAGATTACACTTCGAGCAGATAAAAGAATAGTAAATTTAGCTTTTCCCCTTGAAATTAATTTTTCTTTATATCTAGCCCATCATCTTATTTTTCTATAAATAAAACCCAATTTTTTTAGTTAAAAGCCCATGACTATGATACAACTAAGCAACTTACCTAATTAAGCTCAAATTTTGATTTATTGCACCTTTTGGATTCCAAAAGTACCCCTAATTACCATTTACGTTGAATTTAGAAACGTTTCTCTCCATGAAATCTGGTTGTAATTGATGTAGGTATTAATTTGGAAAGTTTTTTAATTTTAATATTAAATTTCATATTTAAAGTGTCAATAGATGGATTTAATGAAAACAATATGTTTGTTAGTTTCCTTTTAAGAATTTTACGTGATTTAAGAAAATAATTTACTTACCTTTTATGAATAATAGTCGTGAACATACTAATGGTTTTCATTTTTATTTTTCTGAACATAATAATACCGTGAGCATATCTTGTTGTCTTGAAAATATAATATACCTATTATTTAATTTTTTATGAACAAAAATTACGTTATTATCTTATGTATAAAAGAATATACCTATTATTTAATGTAACTAGGATTTTTTGTGAATAACGTACCTATTAACTTTTATGGATAATATACCTATTAATGTTATCTATAAAATAATAGGTATACTTTTTTATTGTACCTTTAAAAAAATAATGTACCTATTATGTGATTGATTTAAATAGAAAATTTATTTATTTTCCTTTTCTTTTATGAAGGATAATATACCTATTAATTTTTTCAATGTACCTATTATTTTTATAAATAATAATATACCTATTATTTTTTATAGACAATAATTTACCTATTATCTTTTATCATTAATAATTTATCTATTATCTTCTCCTATGAGTAATGAAATGTTAACGTACTTATTTTGTATCGATTTTTTAAATACATAATATCATCTAATTAATGTACGTACTTATTATTTTTTTCTATGACATTGTAGCTATTATAATATATTATACATACATATATATATATATATATATAAAATTGAAGGAAATTAGGTAAATATATATAATTGGTAGGTATAAAAAAATCATATATCCGAGCTATAGGAGGTTAGGAGGAAGTATTTGAACTAATTTGATTGTAGCCCATTATTATATATGAGTGCAAACATAAATGTGCAGTGAGAGGTATTATTTAGTTGCGTTAAATTAGGGGCTGAAAAATAGTCAATCACCAAATAAAGATCTAGTGGCATGATTTGTAAATAACTCAACTTACATGGACACATTGTCATCCAATTTTAAAAATGGGTTTTACTTAAACATTGTATTATTGGTGGATTATCGTCTATGATTTTTGAGTTATAAGGGTCTATCTTAGTATGACCCATAAAAGAATTACTTTTTCTGGATGGTTTTCTTTGTTTTATGTAATTTGACATGGTGCTTTAATGCAATGCATTCATGATTGTTTTCATATGTATTGTGTTCATATGCTAACGCATTCATGATGATAACTCGTATTCTCAAGTTTCTCAAGAGACCAAGAGACGCCATGTGCTGATTTTGTGGGGGAATTTACACAAGTTTCTCAAAATACACAGAAGCCCAAGATGAAATGCGCAAATGAAAATATTACATTACACAAAGAAACAAAAAAAATCAACCCAATGAAATTCAACAAAACATTATTGGTCTCACATACAGATCACATTTCTACATGCATAACAGCAATTATTACGTACCCTTCAAACTCAAACCAACTCCAACTGGAACAAACAATTTTGTCAAGAAAAGCTTAATGCTGCAGCAGCAACCACAGCAACTGCAATGGAGACAATGCCATTAAATTTGGGGAGCACGGTTGGCACAGCTCCAGACTTCACTTCAGCAACAGGAGTAGTGTCACTGCCATCAGAATCAGATGATGAAGAACCAGTTGATGAAGAACCAGATGATGAAGAATCAGATGATGAAGAACCAGACGATGAAGAATCTGATGATGTAGGATTCAACTTAGGCTTCTTTTTTACAGGTGCTGGAGCCGGAGCTGGTGAAGGTAGTTCACGCTTGGGAGCAAAAACACCATAAGGCTGGAGCACACTGTCAACTTGGTAAATAGCAATTTGATTATCAGAGTAGACAGTGTCTGAAATGGAGGTGTTCACAAGGCCAGTGGAAATGTTGACTGTATTGTCTGATGTGGTAATGTTTAGTGGGTACTCCAATCCAGATCCAGCTTGGGTTCTCACTGGATTACTGATAGTTTGGAAGTTTTGGATTGTGAGAAAATCTGGGATCAGATGGAATTGTACGAGCTGCCCTTTTTGCTCATCACTCAAAGAGTTCAGTGAGCCTGTGCTGAGCTGTGAGAAGGCACCGTCAGTTGGGGCGAAAACGGTGAGTTTGCTATTTGAGTTGTTGAGTTGGCGGTAGAGCTGGTTGTCAACTTGGGTGCTTTTTAAAAGGCGGATGAAGACTTTGAAGCGACCGGCGTTCTCAAGGATTTTGACAATGTTGGTTGGGCCTCGAGGTGCAGGGGCATCAGCTGGTGGTGCTGGCACTACTGGCCCTGTACTTGTTGGGGCTCCTGGGGCAGCTGGGGCCGCTGGGGCAGCAGCAGGGGAAGCAGAAGGAGCTTGGGATAAGATTTTGGTGCAATGGGAGAGGAAGATCAATAGCAGTGTGAGTGAGAAAAGAGGCTGCTTCATCATCCTGTTTTTGAGTGGGGTGGGATGTGGCTTCTTAATTTGCTTGGAAACAATTAAAAACCACAAGGTGCTTGATATTTGGAGAAGATGTTCGATATGAGTTTGGGGGAAATGGAGAGGGTTTTTATAAGTGGTGGGAGAGGAGGTATTAGGTGAGGTGGGTGATAATTATTTGATGCAACCTTCGCAGTTAGCATGTCTGTCTAATCATTTGGTGTGGTGTTAGGGAATCAATATAGTGAGATTTTGGTGTTAGAGTTACTAGTTTGCTTTCATCTAATCATTTGGTGTTTATGAGAGGGAGTGAATGTAGAGTGGGATTGTGGTGTTAGATCAACTAGTTTGCTTTCATGTAATCATTTGGGGTTTAAGATTTACCTCGGGTGAAGCTTTAACACACAAGCGTGCAAATAAATAACGGAGAAAAAAATTGATTAAATTGAACCAATCGGGTCGGTGTAGTTTGATTTTTAATTAAAATATATTATTTTGAATCAAACGTCTAAACCGATTCCACTCTAATTTTAATATATTTGGTTCGATTTGTATTCCTCCCTATTTTTCCTCATTTCATATAGGGTGATGCTAGGGAGACCAACTTTGTGTACCAACTCTCTAATAGAGGTGGAGCCCACCAATACAATGGGTCCCACACTCTATTAGAGAGTTGGTACACAAGTTGGTACACAAAGATGGTCTCCCTAGCATTTTTCTTTCATATATATCTTCCTATTTTGCTTATCTATCTTGAAGCATCATGGCTTTTGTTCTTGAGTCGACGTTGTGCTTATGTGTCATTGACGGTCCTCATTATTGACGTGACTTGTGTATCTGTTGACTTCCCTTGCACGCCAAGGATTCATATATTAATATTTGATTTCCCTTTATTTCTATTTTTCTATTGTAAATAAAATTATGAATTAATTACTTTATTTGGCCTTCAAGGCTTTTATTGTACTATAAATATGGTATATTAGAAGAAGTATACATAGAAAATTCTCACCACAATTACTCTCTCATAATTTTAGCATGGTATCAAACCTGCGATGTTGGGATTGCTGCTAAACCCTAGCCAAACACCAGCCGAAGCTGCCATGAGGGATCAGATCACCCCCATTGAGGTAGCACCATCCATTCCTCTCCCACCCAGACCCAGGTCTCAGCAAACTTGAATTCAAGAATGACCTATTACTGACACAAATCCAAACTCAAACCCAGAATCAGACCCATACTCATATTCCCACACAAACACTGACCAAGACTCTGATTCAGACCCAAATACTGACCCAGACTCAGACCTAGAACCAGATCCCTACTCGGCTTCAAATCGAGATATCGACCTAAATCCAGATTCCAACTCAAACTATACTCTATGAATCTTCTGCTGCACAGATTACGACTTCCCAACAAAGACTCAACAAAATTAACTTGGTCGCGATGAAGTATAGGGCTAAACAAAGTTTTTCTACTCGCGAATACTTTCTCTACGTGGCCGTTAGAATTCGGCTAAGGTAGTATACTGCTTGCTCTTTCTTCTCATCGTTGTCTTGGGCTAAAATACTTCCGATGAAATTCTCTGCAGCCAAAATATATAATTTTAAGGGTCAGCCTCGCCTTGGCGGAATGAGCACCGGAGGCTTGGCCAAATACTCTTTAATAGAATCAAATGACTTTTGGTGAACTTCCTCCCACCAAAATTCCTTTCCATCCTTGAGTTCTAGTAAAGATGAGAAAGACTCAACTTTCCCGGTGGAGTTAGCTATGAATCTCAGGAAAAAGTTAATTTGGCATAACAAACTTTGCAGCCCTTTCTTGTTTTTCGGAGGGGGTGCATCAATGATAGCCATAGCCTTATTTTTATCAATTTCAATCCTCCTTCGGTGTACCAAGAATCCTAGGAAGTTTTCGAGGTTGCACATTTTTTCGAGTTCATTTTCAACTGATGCTTCCGCATTCTCTCCAAGGCCGATCGAAGATCACTCAAGTGGCCTAGTCTCGACTTCGACTTTACAGCCACATCATCGATGTAAACTTCTAAGTTTCGACCGATAATGTCATGGAAAATGACATTCATTGCCCGTTGATATGTGGCCTAGGCATTCTTTAGGCCGAAAGGGATCACCACATACTCAAAGGTTCCAATGGAGCCTGGGCAACTAAAAGTTGTTTTGTGGACATCTTCCTTGGCTATGAAAATTTTATTATAGCCAGAGTGCTCATCCATGAAGGACAAAATTTCATGCTTGGCCGCCCCATCAACTAAGAGGTCGACCATGGACATAGGATATTCATCTTTGGGAGTTGCAAGATTAAGATTGCGAAAATCAACACATCTTCTTATTGCTCTCTTTTTTTCTTTACAGGTAATATTCTAAAGTTATTCTACATATATTGTTGGCCTAATAAATTTGGCTTTCATAAGCCTTACAATTTCTTTTTTGACCTGTAATTCTACTTCCGCCAACATTTGGCGAGGCGACTGCTTGAAGGGCTTAAAATCTTCTATTGTTGGTAGGCGATGCTCGACCAAGTCACGACCCAATCCAGGCATCTCGGTATAATCCCAAGTGAAACAATCTTTGAACTTTCTTAAAAGCTCTTCCATCTTGGCCCGAAGTTCTAGCTCCATTAAGCCATTTATGAAGATTGGCCATGTAACATCCCCGACCCAATTTCACTATTCAATCCCAATTGTTTAGTCAAATAAATAATTTTGGCGAAATTACAATTTTGCCCACTTTGGGATTAAAGGGTATTTTAGGCACTTTAAATTTCCAAGCGGAATTTGGGGAATTGAGTTGCGCCCGTTGCGTCCCTCGTCGAAACGAGTTCGTGGATATCTGATACGCAATTAGGGTTGTAACGATCGATAAGCGATTAGAAAAAAAAAAAAAAAAAAAAACGAAATTGTCAGATTCTTTTAGCGCTCTGATGGCGCTACAAGTAAAAGCCTTCTGATGGCGGATTTCTTCTTCTTCCCGATTCTTTCTTCTTCCTCCCTCATTTTCTTCCTCTCTTCGGGCCAATCTTTGGCAGTTTCTCCCTCCACCGAACTCCGTTTTAGGTGATTCCAGGTGCTAAATCTTCGTCTCTTCCTCCTCTACAAAGCCTGCCCATTACCCCAGCTCAGAAACCCAAGGATTTTAAACTGGAGCGACTGAAAGTTCGATGGTTACCGAACTTTCCGTGAGTTTTTCCGGCGACTCAGCAACCATTTCCAAGTCAGTGAGGTATGAAACTTCATCTACTCTTCATACTCTATCCATTTATGTATGTATTGTAGATTGGTTTCAAGCCTAGGTTGTTCGATTTAGAAATCCATTTTAGGCCGGTTTTTGAGTTGAATTTCAAACCCCTTGCCGGCCAAACTAGGTGTTGCCATAGTTGAATAAAATGCTCCACGTGTTGAGTTGCACCTATACCTGAAGTATTGACCCTTGGTTTGGAGTTTTCCGGTCACGAATTACTATACACACCCAATTCCGAGTTTCGGGCACTGTTGTGGTGGTGCATTGTGTCCTAAAATGTTCCCTATCGTCACGAGCATGTAGGTATGCTCGGATTCCAATTTAGTTGTCGTTTGACGGTCGAACAATTCGCCTATTATGCGTTATCAGGGTTCGATATGTTCGGGCCGTTGGATCAGTCCCATTTCCAAGTATGTTGTTCCCCGTGCCTCTAGGATCGTCTAGGAACAAACGGATCAAGAATCGAGTCCGGATACTCGAATCATTAACCCTAGGGTTAGGTAACTTGATCGTCATTGGTAGCGCGATTTCGACCGCTCGGTCGAGACCAAGCGTCGGGGCGTGTTTAGTAAACCTTGTTGAACATTTAGGAATGTTCGGATCAGAAAATCGGAGGCGTGGGCCCGGAGGCCAGTTGACCTATTCGGGAAGTTTGACCAATCGGTTGACCGTGAGTCTTAGAGGTGGTCCCACACGTTGAATAAGCGTGGTTTGACTCTAGAAATTCCCGGTTGTTGTGCACGCTTACTTTGAGACGAGAACTAGTGTCTCGAGTTAAACTTTGTTGTTAGATGCAGCGTATTAATTAAACCGTTTATTCCCTCAAATAGGTACTCTTGCTTCGCGTACTCGGAAGGAAAAGCTCTCTAAGGATTGAGCAGCGTGGACTTGTTGTGAGTGGACTTTTGTTTTGAACAATCATTACTTCAAATATTGAACTTTGATGCATAAATGATTTATCTTGATTATTGGGATTTAAAATATTGTTTAAGTCTTGGATTTGATTTCGATGGAATTATCGGAAATTTATGCATATAAAACTAGTCACTTTGACTAAGGGGTTTTAATGATATTTTGAGTCTTAGATAGAATATTTTATGAGGTTATTGGGATTTAAATTATATTCAAAGTTTATGCAAGTTTTGGGGTCCCGGTTTAATTGTGGGACATTGGTGGCTATATTTTAAATTAAAGGTCTTTGAGTATTGAATTTGAGGCCAGGACAAATGTCCGGTAAGATTTTGTATCGGTTTGGGTATGGTGAAATACCCGGGAATTTCTTGAGTTTTATATTTGACAAATTGAGGTTTATGACTTTGTCGGGCTTCAAAACTTTATATAAATCATTTATATGAATCTTGATATTTTTATATGATTCTAATGATGGGATCTCCTATTTACTTTAAATGTTTGAAACTTATAAATCTCATGGGTTATATTCCATACCTTTGGGAATATATATATTTATATATTCTATACTTTGTTGAATTATATTTTATACCTTGGAAACTTTATTCTATACTTTAGCTTATTTATATTTTATATCTCTTGGGAAATTATATTATATAATTTTGAGAACTTATATTCTATATCCTTAGGAAAGTATATTCCATACTTTTGAGAAACCTACAATTTATACTTTTGGGAATTATATTTATACTATCGGAAACTTATATTTATACTACCGGAACTTATATTTATTTGTTGAATTAACATTTGGGCGGTTAGTTTGATAAATGTTAGGTTTCGATTATATATTTGGGGTTATTTGACTTTATAGTTTTATATTATCTATTTATGGAACTTTATTATTATTTAACTTTTGGGACTTGTATTATACGGATTAATTGGGTTACTTTTGATACTTGGAGTTTTATGTCTGTTTGAAGTTTATATTATTGTCTTATGTTGCAAGTTTGCTACTTTATCAATTTATCAGATTATGTGTTGGTATTTGGGTTTTGGTGGCTATTGTGAGTTTTGGTGTATATACATTTTCGGGTCTTTGACATATTGCAAGTATCTTGAATTATATAATATTTTCGAGAATGAATTTATGTATGTCTGGTTATGTGTGGGGTACGTGGGTGTGGTTATTGTGGAAAGTGAGAAGTGTTTGGTTATGTCAGTTGAAGTGCTATAAGCACTACCCTATGTACCTCCCCCGGTTATGGAACTTTGGAAAGTGGATACTTGTGGAAATGGATACTTGGATATGTTGGATACGGTGCACCCTTGATTGGGTGTATTTGTAGACCCTTAGCAGAAGGTAGTCTGCGGGCGTAGGACTTGTCACGCGTCTGAGTATTAAGGATTTTGCTGTATGCGTGCTGATAAGCTTAGTCCCGGTTGGGACGGCTTGTTCCCGACCACATGGTTGTTGAGGACTCCTCTATGTGGTTCAGTCAAGCGATCCCATGTTGGATTGTTTCCCAGTACGAATATTGGTCTAAGAGTCTTACTATTTATATATGTATATATATACCTATTACTATGCTTCTATTCTTATTTTCTTTTAAGTGAGGATCCTTCCTTACTTGCTTTGTGCCCTACGGGCATTGCGTCAGAAAGCTTGATTGGTTAGGAAATTTGGTTTTCTTGATTTTTAGTCGTTTTGGTTTTATATTTTCCTTGTTGGGGTTTTTATGAGAATTTACATTTATGTTATTATAAATATATATATATATATATGTGGGTGTGTCTATGGATGTTATTTCGAGGATTTATTATATTTGGATATGTGCTTGGACAGTGATGCCACCAGTGCGATTTTAAATTAAGGTTTTGAAAGCTAGGAGTTGGGTTCCAGGAAAAAGGAAGTTATTCAATGTTGTTATTTATGTTTTACTTAAATGGGAATTTTGGATGGATTTCAATTCCATGGTTTTTATTTTAAGAATTCGGTGTTCAAGTTGTGGTTTCAAGAATTTCTGAAAATAGCAAAGCTACGAGTTTTCTTTATGGTAATTCAAGATACGAATTTACGGAATTGTTTTCAAGTAATTGTTCGTATAAGTATGTACATTTATATAAGGATTTTCTCTTGCATAGTGCTTTGTCATTATTTGCGAAAACGGAGGGGATTATTATGTTCATTGAAAAATGATGTTTAAAGTTTGATTTTTCGTCCACTCACATTTTCTGTTTCGCCCCCCGTGTACTAGATCCAGAGGTCAAGACCACCACGTCGAGGCATCACGACTATTAGCTCCTGTAGGAGTTTTCTTGTATTTTCACTTTGCTATCCTTTGCTCAAGTTGTAAAGTTTAAATTTCTTTAGATTGCTCAAGTAGTGCTCACCTAAGATTGAGGTAGAGGCCGGAGGCCTCTATTAATCTGTGTGCTTACCTTGTGCATGCTTTGCCCGATTGGTTTATTCTGTGTTTTTGACGGGTGGACATTTTGGGAAAGTCCATTTTTCGGAGGAGTCTCTGCCGGATTTTCGGCGAAGTCAACTTTCCTATTTCCTTAAACTAGGGTCAAGGGGCGTTTTAGTAAAGTAAGTTCTGCGTCGGGTAGTGTCGGCCAGACGGGAAGCGGGGGTTGGACACACGAGTTAGGGGAATTCGGGTCCGGTCTGTCGAGGCCAATGGTCATCTTCCGTTCCCAAGTTGATCTCCAACATAGGGTCTTGGACTTCCGCCTTCGAGTCATCCATCTCAATTGGTGCCAATTCTACTTCCTCGATTTCAAGTACATCATGTTTTGAACCTTTATTAAGAAACAACACCAAGTTAGAGGTGGACCCATGCTCGGCCGCTCTCTCAACCTAAAAACTGTATAGCCGTTTCAAAGTGTTCCACCGCGGCCTTCTTCTCTTCCTCTATTGTTGTATTTATCATTGAGAGAGAAGAAATCAGCCATCGTGGGGCGTTCCCTATCTGCTTCGATATCCTGTGCCCCCGGGTCTATTAACTTTTGGGCTAAGACTCCTGTAGGTCGGGCATTCCTATTTGACCACGTAAAATAAAGAGGCCTAATATCATCCTCATAAAATTTTGCCTCCACCGCGTTGATGGAATCCATGAAGGGCCTTGGATCGGCCTGAACCATCTCTACACTTCCATCCTCGTGCCAGAATTGCAAAAATTGATGAAGTGAAAAAGGTACACACATGCTTCCATGGATCCAATCTCTGCCCAACAAAGCATTGAAATGGGCCGTTGTCTCCACTACAAAGAAAGTCTTCATCCTAACCTTTTGACCTACTCTAACTTGAAGTGGGATGATCCCATTTGAAATCGTGTTATCTCCCACGAATCCACTAACCGTTGTCTCGATCAGAATTAGTTCGTCCGAAGCCTTCTTCAATTTCCTCATGATTGAGGCCGGAAGGATGTTGATCGTAGCTCCAGTATCTACGAGAACCTTGCTCACCGGAACTCCATCAAAATGAGTGCTCACATATAAGGGCCTAAGATGGGAGGCCATTTTCTTGGTGGGCATTTCATAGCACACATTCTCTGGCAATTTCTTCTCCCCCTTTGGCACCACCGTGTGAGGTTGGGCATTTTCTTCATTTGGAACTTCTCGAGTTACCTCAATTTCTTTGGTCTCATTCATTTGGACCATGGACTCAACATCTTCAAAAATATCTCAATCCATATAATTGGGTTGGCGTGGTAGAGCCTCAAAAAATAGTGGAAGTGTGATTACCATGGCATTAACCACGCCAAAGTCTCCAAACTTCACTTTGGTCTTACCCACATTTATCTCGCTCTCAAATTTGGTAATCTATTCCTTACATTCCTTCTCAAGATGCTCCATAGCCTCCTCCGGAAGTTCCTCTAGATACTCATCATCACCATACTCCTCATCATCTCCATATAACTCTTCATCTTCGGCCATCGAACCTTTGGAGTTTTCCAATGCCTCTTTATCCTCTCCTTTGGCCATATGCTCAACCTCTTGTTCTACCTTATTGGTTTCGGCGTCGACCATAACTTGGTTTTCCTCCACCTTTGGCTCAATTTCTTTCATATGGGGCTTACTCCTAGCTTCTTGGACCATGTTTTGGTCGTTCCCTTCATTCTTCTCAACCTTAGTGGGCCGAGCCACATGCTTCTATTTCGGCTTGGGTTCAGCTGATCAATGTATTCATACCTTAATGGTGCATGTTAATTTCTCCTCTTAGGCTGATAGCGTGGCTTATCGTGCCTATCTTGGTACTCATGTAATGGCTGTTTATTCGGCCTTACTTCCATTTCGCCCCTTGAGCTATGTAGACTGTAATTCTCGATCGGACTTGTTATCATATTCCTTTCGGGACTCCTAGGTCTGCCCATTTGGACTTGATCATTGATTTGCTCCCTAGACTATTTGGTTGGCTCTTTAAGCTTTGGGAGAACCACCGCGAGAGTTACCTTGCATTGGCATCGGTTGTATAGCACAATCGACTTTGGAAGTTCTTCCTTGGTTGGAGCCTTTTGCTCGGGAACCTTGGCGACCTCTAAGTACATCTTAGCCTTGCCTTTTCCTTAGGGTCCGCCGAAATTTCCCTTGCCCTTCTTGCTATTGAAGCCTTTACTAAACCACCCAAGTTCAACCTTGGCCTAGGTTGGTCTGGCCTTGGGAAGTTGGCATTCACACCATGTTGACTTGAGCATTTGGGAAAGGATTCTGGTCGACGCCCATTGTAGCTTTCTCCGGAAACTTCAAGATCTTATGATGGATGAAGTGCTGCAAGGCATTCCGAAAAACGAAACAATTATTAGTCGCATGAGACCACACATTGTGAAACTTACACAAAGTTTTATTTCTAAGTTCGTTAGCCAACGAAATATCATGACCACTAGACAATTTTATGATCTTTTCTTTTAAAAGTTGGTCGAAGATTTGTTCGGCTTTATAAATATCAAAAATAGAGGACTTTGTTTTGATTGCCTTTTGGGAGGTTCCACTAAACTTGAAAACTTGAAAACTTGGGCCATCGTCGACCTTTGATGCTTGGAGGCTTTAGACATAGCCTTGCACACATATGGCCCATTAATCACAATCTTGGCCAAGTTTATCCCAACCGACTCTTCGTCTTCTTCCAGGAAGACTTCCTCATCTCTTTCTTATGAATCCTTGTCTTCAACATCCACTGTGTGGACCGTCGTAGTTCTAGACTCGGAGGGTTTCGTCGAATCTCTATAGAAGGTTGGCCGATATGTCGGTCGACTCTTTTGTTGCTCCTATTTTAGAAGGGATTCATATTGATCCACCCGAAGTAGAAGGTCGTAAATATCGCGGAACTCAATTCCTTCAAACTTCTTCTGGAGGTCGACCAACACTAGTACCATGTTAGGTTTGGACTGCGGTGCATCTTTCTTTCTCCTGTTCTCTTCATGTGGGCATGTAATATTGCTTTATTTTATGTCAAAATTGAATAAAGAATTCAAAAAATATATAGAAACAGAATTTTGGGCATAATTAACGATAATAATATTTTATTTTAACTAGTCTCTCCGCACGCGCTTCTGCGCGTGCGAGAGGCTATTTAAAAAAAACTTTTTAAATTTATTTTAGAATTAAAAACGTTAATGAATAGTTGTGTTTCATAAAAATAGAATTCATTATATGATTTTTCTTTTAATTTTAATTTTTTTAATATGAAAAAGTGTGAATACCATATTATCCTCATTTAATTAATAAATTCTATTTTTAATGTTTGCATTAACCAATGACATTTTCTGGTATTTTGAATGTTTTACCATTCTCTACCTTTTGCTTTATATATATATATATATATATATAGATGTGGAATGCATGATAGGTCAGAGATGATTATAGAAGAAGGATCGCTTTAACTTTTATGAATACAAGCAATATATTAAATTTAAGGGAACGTAAGTTTATTTAGTTTACCATAAATAATTACTTGGCTTAGTTTTGTGTAAATATGCTAACGGTACTCCAAAATGGTACTCCAAAAGTGAAAAATGAATTATGAAGAGACGCCATGTATGGATTGTGGAGGAATTTACACTAGTTTCTCAAAACACAGAAGCGCAATGAACTTCAGCAAAACATTATTGGTCTCACATACAGATCACATTTCGGACATGCATAACAACAATTATTACGTACCCTTCAAATTCAAACCAACTCCAATTGGAACAAAACAATTTTATCAAGAAAAGCTTAATGCTGCAGCAGCAACCACAGCAACTGCAATGGAGACAATGCCATTAAATTTGGGGAGCACGGTAGGCACAGCTCCAGACTTCACTTCAGCAACAGGAGGAGTAGTGTCACTGCCATCAGAATCAGATGATGAAGAACCAGATGATGAAGAATCAGATGATGTAGAATTCAACTTAGGCTTCTTTTTTACTGGTGCTGGAGCCGGAGCTGGTGAAGGTAGTTCACGCTTGGGAGCAAAAACACCATAAGGCTGGAGCACACTGTCAACTTGGTAAATAGCAATTTGATTATCAGAGTAGACAGTTCCTGAAATGGAGGTGTTCACAAGGCCAGTGGAAATGTTGACTGAATTGTCTGATGTGGTAATGTTTAGTGGGTACTCCAATCCAGATCCAGCTTGGGTTCTCACTGGATTGCTGATAGTTTGGAAGTTTTGGATTGTGAGAAAATCTGGGATTAGATGGAATTGTACGAGCTGCCCTTTTTGCTCATCACTCAAAGAGTTGAGTGAACCTGTGCTGAGCTGTGAGAAGGCACCGTCAGTTGGGGCGAAAACGGTGAGTTTGCTATTTGAGTTGTTGAGTTGGCGGTAGAGCTGGTTGTCAACTTGGGTGCTTTTTAAAAGGCGGATGAAGACTTTGAAGCGACCGGCTTTCTCAAGGATTTTGATAATGTTGGTTGGGCCTCGAGGTGCAGGGGCATCAGCTGGTGGTGCTGGCACTATTGGCCCTGTACTTGTTGGGGCTCCTGGGGCCGCTGGGGCGGCTGGGGCAGCAGCAGGGGAAGCAGAAGGAGCTTGGGATAAGATTTTGGTGCAATGGGAGAGGAAGATCAATAGCAGTGTGAGTGAGAAAAGAGGCTGCTTCATCATCCTGGTTTTGAGTGGGGTGGGATGTGGCTTCTTAATTTGCTTGGAAACAATTAAAGTGCTTGATATTTGGAGAAGATGTTCGATATGAGTTTGGGGGAAATGGAGAGGGTTTTTATAAGTGGTGGGAGAGGAGGTATTAGGTGAGGTGGGTGATAATTATTTGATGCAACCTTCGCAGTTAGCATGTCTGTCTAATCATTTGGTGTGGTGTTAGGGAATCAATATAGTGAGATTGTGGTGTTAGAGTTACTAGTTTGCTTTCATCTAATCATTTGGTGTTTATGAGAGGGAGTGAATGTAGCGTGGGATTGTGGTGTTAGAGCAACTAGTTTGCTTTCATGTAGTCATTTGGGGTTTAAGATTTACCTCGGGTGAAGCTTTAACACACAAGCGTGCAAATAAATAACGGAGAAAAAAATTGATTAAATTGAACCAATTGGGTCGGTGTAGTTTGATTTTTAATTAAAACTAGCTCCCTGCCTGCACACGCTTCCGCGTGTGCGGGAGGCTTTTTTTCGATCACGCACGCTATGCGTGACTTAAAATGTTTCGAATTTTTCTATTTTTGCAATTGTACTTTTTTATATGACCGTCTCAAGTGTTTTCTTTTATCACCCTTAATTTTTCAAAATTTCCTTCTCAACAGTTTACATGCAATGAAAGAAAAAAAGAAACTGTTGAGACGGACATCTAGAAAAATTAAGGCCGATTAAAGAAAACACTTGAGACGGTCATATAAAAAAGTACAATTGCAAAAATAGAAAAATTCGAAACATTTTAAGTCACGCATAGCGTGCATGATAAAAAAAAAGCCTCCCGCACACGCGGAAGCGTGTGCAGGGAGGCTAGTATGAAGAATGCTAAAACAATCAAGTTTTACCGTAAGTCTATTGCATTGTGTCGTGTAATGAATGTGTTACTTCCAGCTTTACCATTTGACACGATCTTCTGAACATGCACTTATTCTACACACAAATAATGTACTTATTCTACACACCAATAAAGAGCAGTGATGAAAATAAGCAATTGAGAGATTATCCCAGACAAACATTCAATTTTCTTTTCCTTCAACATGTACGTATTGAACAGAGATGTTGCAGACTGTAAAAGAATGTGATCAAAGCCTTCAAATAATACCTGAGACATGAATTTATATATTGATCAAAGCCTTCAAGTACTGAAATTGAAAATTCAAGAAATTATCCTTCAATATGAAGCAAACAGAAAATTCAAGGAAATTGTTATCAGAAAAAACTTTCCACTAAATACGCACAATACATACTCAATCTACAAATTTGATAAACCTACAAATTCCAGGAAGAAAAAAAACTGATGAACAACCTCAGAACTGTAAAATAGACATAAAGTTCACCAAGAAAACAATAATAACCAAGCAGAAAAAAAAAAGAATAAAGCAAAGAAACTAAGAGAGAAGGCACATGATGCGGTTCATCGTAAGAGCCTTGTGATTGAGTTTTGTCATGGACTTTCCCATTAACCCCGACAATTTTAGTAAGCAACTGGTTGAGTGTTTGCTCTCTCTCATCTCATCATTTCCTCCACCGATTCTTGTTCCTCTCTGCCTCCCCACAACATCTTCTCTTCTCATCAAAGAAAACCAAGGATGGTGAATTGGCTTTTGCCTTGTTGAATAAATTTGTTACTCTTAGAAGCTCCTCCTACGAACATCTCTATGAACTGTGACCTTGACAGATAAAAGAAAGGGACCCATGCTTCTCCTACTATGTCCTAGTTAGCAATGTCTTCCAAGTCCAGGGGGGTCACACTAAAAGAACCCCTTTGGGAATTCTTTTCCAACTGCAAAACATTTCTCTGGGGTTTTAAAAAATTCAACAATCTCTTGGAAACCTTGCTTTACTCCTCAGCTGCTGCCAAATCGTCAAATGTTTCCTTCACATTGCTGTCAACATCATAACATTTGCATTACGCCAAAATGAAAATTTATTGAGAATAACTGTAGAAAACAAATTGTGGAGAAAAAGAGAGAAGAGAAAATCCAAACTTGTACAAATGTGCAATTCAAACAACCATAAATAATTTCAAAACAAACAACAGCAAAACAATTGAACTACACTAAACCTGTAAAGGGTAATTTCATGGCTGAAAAAGATGACATTTTTCTCCTTGGTGTATATAATAAGCTGCAACAGTCCATTGAAGACTATATACTTGCCAGAGTCAAGTATGGACGGGTATCGGAGCACTTCCTACCTCAGATCCTTTTGATTCCTCGCAGCCTAATTTCATGAAAAATAATTTGTTCAGAGTTCAGACCAATATTGCCAAATTTCGGAAGCAAGTACCTAAAGATATAAGTTTGAAACTTTAGGGCAAATAATCAAGAAGCAAACTTCAAGTCGCAAACTTTGGCCACTATAAATACTGAAGAGAAAAAAAGGACGAAGATTCAAGGCAACTGAGTGATGAAATTTGGGCAATTCAGAAAGTGTGTACTGTAGTTGAAAATTGACCTCTTCAAATCCAATCCTTCTTTGTTAATCCTTAAAACGAAAAATATCAATTACAAAACAAAATAGAATTACAATAAAATTAAATAAAAATTTGAAGAAACGGAGTCGAACCTGAAAGCCAAGCGGGATAACCACCATCGCCAAAAGGAAGAGGTGTCTGGATTTTGTTGAATTATAAGTGCTCTAGCTGATTTCATAGTTAGTTGTTTTTCGGTTTTCCTGTAATGTTAGTTTTTAATCCAAGTGGCATAGGTTGATTGGTTAGATTTTATGGAAGGCTGAGATTGCATTGTGATTGAATGCATCCAGCTGGCACTGTATAACTGTAATATTCTCACACCAAGTGTGTGAGCAGCTGTGTACCAATCTTAGAAGTCTAAGAATGAGAATGTTCTCTGCTACACGTATAGCAGAGTGATTTTGCAATCTCTCTCTCGTTCATTCTTCTCCTTTCTTATCTTACCAAACAAAACTCATATACAGATTCAAATACACTAACATGGCCTCAGAGCCAGGTTCGATTATCTGAAGCTGGGCGTTTATTCTGTGAAGGAAATCGATTGGTGAAGCTCATTTCAAGCTCACGAAGCTGATTGAGCTTGATCAGTTGTAGATCTGAAAACAACTTGTTTCCAGGTGCATATGAAATTCAAAAATGGCTGGATCTGGAATCTCATAGGCGAGACTTCCAATTTTCTCTGGAGAGAACTATGAGTTTTGGCGGATTAAGATGATTACCATATTCCGATCTTATGGTCTTTCGAATCTGGTAGAGAAAGGACTTCCTTCATCAGATTCGAAGAAGAAGAAGAAGATAACTGAGGAAACCTCAGAAGAAGAGGATGATGAGAAAGCAGCTGCCATTCTCATGAAGGATGCGAAAGCTCTTGGAATTATCCAAAATGCAGTTTCTAATCAGATTTTTCCTAGGATTGCAAATGCTGACTCTGCAAAGATGGCTTGGGATCTGCTGTACTCAGAATATCATGGTGGAGAGCATATTAGATCGGTAAAACTTCAAAATATCAGACGTGAATTTGAGTACACTAGGATGCGTGATAATGAAACCTTATCTGATTATCTTACTAGACTAAATGAATTGATCAATCAAATGAAAACGTTTGGTGAAGTGCTTTCAAAAGAGAGGCAGGTTCAAAAGGTCTTAATTAGTCTAAATAAGAAATATGATCCTATATGTCTTGTGATTGAAAACACAAAGGATCTGGAAACTGTGGAGTTGCAAGAAGTGATTGCTATATTGAAGAGTCAAAAACAGAGGTTTGAAATGCATAATGTTGATACACATGAAAAAGCATTTGCCTCATTCACTGTGAGTTCCAAAGGTCAGAATAAAAATGGATCTCAGTCTGGTTCATTCAAGTCACAGGGAAATTGGAATTCTACAAGAAAGGCATGGGAATCAAAAGGCAAGTCACAGCAGAACAGTAATCCTGCACAGAATGTCAATTCTACAAACCAGGAGAATGCTAAACCTCAATGCAAGGTGTGTTCAAAGCATCATTTTGGTGAGTGCAGATACAAGAGAAAACCAAAATGCTATAACTGTGATAGATTTGGACATTTTGCTAGGGACTGTACTGTGAATAAGAATGTGTAGAAGGCAAATTATGTAAACCAAATGGAGGCGACAGGGAATCTGTTTTATGCCAATTGCACAACCACTGAGATCAAAGCCAATGGAGAATGGTATGTTGATAGTGACTGTAGCAATCATATGACAGGAGATTTAAAACTACTGGTTGATGTGAGAACTATTGTGACTGGGAAGGTACAAATGCCGACTGGTACACTTGTGAATGTAGCTGGCATTGGTTCATTGATGATTGACACAGAAAAAGGTAGGAAATACATCAGAGAAGTAATGTATCTGCCAGGGTTGAAGGAAAACCTACTTAGTGTTGGGTAGATGGATCAACATGGATACTGTCTGGTGTTTGGAGAAGGAATGTGTAGGGTATTTGATAGTCCATCTATGGATTATCTAATCATCAAAGTACCAATGAAGAGTAACAGATGCTATCCGGTATCCTTTCTTGTTGACAACCAGCTGCTCATGAAAACCAGTTTCACTCAATGCACATGGATGTGGCATAAGAGACTAGGTCACTTGCATTTTAAAGGTCTGAAACAGTTAAGAGAGAAAGGCATGGTGCATGGCTTACCAAAATTGGAAGAACAAAGTGGTGTGTGTGAAGGGTGTCAATTGGGAAAACAACACAGGGTTGTGTTCCCAAAGGAACAAGCTCAAAGAGCAAGCAAGGCACTTGAATTAGTGCATGTAGATCTGTGTGGTCCTATGAGAAATGAATCTGTTGCAAAGAACAGATATTTCATGTTGATTATTGATGACTTCACAAGGATGGTTTGGGTATACTTTTTGAGAAACAAGTCAGAAGCCTTCAGTTGTTTCAAGAAGTTCAAATCTATGACTGAACTACAAACTGGACACAAAGTGAAATGCATCAGAAGTGACAGAGGTGGAGAGTTTCTGTTTGCAGAATTTGTGGAGTTTTGTGAAGCTCAAGGCATTCAAAGGCAACTCACAATGGCCTATACTCCTCAGCAAAATGGAGTGGTAGAGAGGAAGAATAGGACTGTCATTGAAATGGCCAAATCAATGTTGCATGAGAAGGGAATACCCTATTTCCTGTGGGCTGAAGCTGTGCATACAGCTGTTTACTTGCTGAACAGGTGTCCTACCAAAGCTCTCAACAACATCACTCCATTTGAAGAATATAGTGGAAGGAAACCTGGAATTACACACCTGAAAATATTCGGTTCTTTGTTTTATGTTCATGTGCCGGATGAATTGAGACACAAACTGGAACCCAAGAGTACAAAAAGGGTGTTTGTAGGATATGCAATTTGTGAAAAAGGTTATAGGATATTTGATCCAAGCTCTAACAAGCTGATATTGTCAAGGGATGTGACATTTGATGAAGAAGGTGTTTGGAATTGGACAGATAACAATGGTTCAGACATGCCATCATACTCAGTTGAAAATCAAGTAGATTTTGATGTCAATCCTGGAAATTTAGATGACAATGGTGGGGCTACACTTCAAACTCAGAATCTGCAGGAAGGAAATCTGTCAACTTCACATCACACTCCAAGTGATATTAGCAGTGAAGAAAGGAGAACTCAAGCCTATGATCATTCTCCATTAAAGTGGAGGAGACTAGATGATGTGCTTGCACAATGTAACTTGTGCATCATAGAACCAGAAAACTATGCTGATGCTGCACAGGATGAATCTTGGCTTAAGGCTATGCAAGATGAACTGCAGATGATAGAAAAGAATGGAACATGGGAATTGGTGGACAGACCATCTGAAAAACCAGTGATTGGAGTTAAATGGGTTTACAAAACAAAGCTAAACTTGGATGGTTCAATTCAAAAGAATAAAGCAAGGTTAGTAGCCAAAGGATATGCTCAGAAGCCTGGACTGGATTACAATGAAACGTATGCACCTGTAGCCAGATTGGATACTATCAGAACACTTATTGCCCTTGCTGCTCAAAAGAACTGGAAATTGTATCAACTTGATGTGACGTCTGCCTTCCTTAATGGAGTGTTACAAGAAGAAGTCTACATTGATCAACCGGATGGTTTTGTGATTCAAGATCAAGAAGACAAGGTATATAAGCTGCATAAGGCTCTATATGGCTTGAAACAAGCACCTAGGGCCTGGTATGGAGAGATAGATAGCTATTTCTCTCAATGTGGCTTCGAGAAAAGCTTAAGTGAAGCAACCTTGTACACCAAGGCAATGGGAGAAAAGGAGATCCTAATTGTGTCTATTTATGTAGACGATATTGTGTATACATGGAGCAGTCAAGCACTGTTGAAGGAATTCAAAGAAGATATGATGGTTAAGTATGAGATGATTGACTTGGGTCTACTTCATCATTTCCTTGGCATGGGAGTTATTCAAACTGAGTCTAGTATATTTCTACATCAAAAGAAATATGCTAGCACCTTGTTAAACAAATTTGGCTTGACTGAATGCAAGTCTGTAACCACACCTCTTGTTGCCACTGAGAAACTAGCTAAGGATGATGGAAGTGGAGCTACAGATGAAGAACACTATAGAAGCATTGTTGGTAGTCTGCTGTACTTAACTGCTACAAGACCTGACATCATGTATGCTGCAAGTCTGCTAGCCAGATTCATGCACTATCCTACAAACAGGCATTATGGAACAGCTAAACGTGTCTTGAGATATGTCAAGGGAACTCTAGACTACGACTTAGAGTATGTGAAAGGCAGGAAATCATTTCTGATCGGCTACTGTGACAGTGATTGGGGAGGATCAGTTGATGATTGCAAGAGTACATCAGGGTATGCTTTTACTTTTGGAAGTGGAGTGTTCTCTTGGGCCTCAGTGAAACAGAACTGCATTGCACTGTCCACTGCAGAAGCTGAGTACATCAGTGCAGCAGAGGCTACTACACAGGCCATTTGGCTACGTTTTGTGCTAGAGGATTTTGGAGAGCTTCAAACTGAAGCTACTTCACTGCATTGTGATAACATCTCAGCAATAGCTATCACTAAGAATCCTGTATTCCACCAGAAGACAAAGCATATTGACAGGAGATACCATTTCATCAAGGATGCTTTGCAAGAAGGAGTTATTAATTTGGAATATTGTCCCACGAATGAGCAACTGGCTGACATCTTCACCAAACCTTTGGCCAAAGATCGATTCAATTATCTCAGATGCATGCTTGGAGTGAAATCAGCTCAAGACTTAAAGGGGAGTGTTGAATTATAAGTGTTCTAGCTGATTTCATAGTTAGTTATTTTTCGATTTTCCTGTAATGTTAGTTTTTAATCCAAGTGGCATAGGTTGATTGTTTAGATTTTATGGAATGCTGAGATTGCATTGTGATGTAATGCATCCAGCTGGCACTGTATAACGGTAATATTCTCACACCAAGTGTGTGAGCAGCTGTGTACCAATCTTAGAAGTCTGAGAATGAGAATGTTCTCTGCTACACGTATAGCAGAGTGATTTTGCAATCTCTCTCTCGTTCATTCTTCTCCTTTCTTATCTTACCAAACAAAACTCATATACAGATTCAAATACACTAACAGATTTTCTGTTTTGTGTGAAATTGGCTTTCCCTCACTCACCGAATTTTTAGAACATGGTTTGTAGTTGTTGAACGTGCAACTGCAAAGTGTTAATCTCCTTATCCTCTCTCTGCGAAAAATGGGTGAGGAAGGAAATGCGTTTCCAAGTTTGAGGGTCTCAACGTGTTTCAATTTTTCTTTCAGTTTTCTTTTCTAAATTTAATCCTATTTCAATATAACGTACCAGAAGAAACTACCGCTTTGGAGTGTAACTGCCCTTTTTTCTTTTCTTTTCTTCTCAAAATTTTTAAAGTTCTGCTTAATTGTTGTTTTACAATTATACCCAGTTTTAATTAAAATCTGGGGATTTAATATTTCACTTTACAAAGGGCATATTCGGAGTTTTTGAATGTTTCACCATTCTCTCCCTTTTGCTTCATATATATAGATATATTTATTTTGAATCAACCGTCTAAACTGATTCCGCTCTAATTTTAATATTTTTGGTTCGATTTCTCGTCCTCCCTACTTTTCCTCATTTCATATATATCTTCCTATTTTCCTTATCTATCTTGAAGCATTATGGCTTTAGTTCTTAAGTCGACGGAGTGCTTATGTGTCGTTTACGGTCCTCATTCGCCAATAATTCCTATATTAATTATTGATTTCCCTTTATTTCTATTTTTCTACTGTAAATAGAATTCTGAATTAATTACTTTATTTGGCCTTCAAGGCTTTTATTGTACTATAAATATGGCCTATTACAAGGAGAAGTATACATAGAAAATTCTCACCACAATTACTCTCTCATAATTTTAGCATGGTATCAGACCTGCGATGTTGGGATTGCTGCTAAACCCTAGCCAAACACCAGCCAATGCCGCATGGGGGATCAGATCACCCCCATTGAAGTAGCACCATCCATTCCTCTCCCAACCAGACCCAGGGCTTAGCAAACTTGACTTCAAGAATGACCCAGTTACTAATACAGATCTAGACTCAAACCCATACTCATTTTCCCACACAAACAATGACCAAGACTCTGATTCAGACCCAATACTGACCCAGACTTATACCTAGACCCAGATCCCGACTCAGCTTCAAATCGAGATATCGACCCAAACCTATATTCCAACTCAAACTATACCTTATGAATCTTCTGCTGCACAGATTACGACTTCCCAACAAAGACCCAAACAGATAGAGGAGGTTGTACACATTGTGGCAATTCGAGACACTCGTGAAACTTGTTTCAAATTAAATGGTTACCCAGAATGGTGGGATGAATTCAAAGACCGAAAATGGCGTGAAGCTGCAAGTAGTGGTTCTCGTTATGTATTCCATACTTCAATTAAGAGTGATTCCATGGGTTGGATCATTAATTCAGTTGCAACTGATCATATGACGTTTCATCCTAATGTTTTTCTAAATGCCTCCCAACCCAAGAGAACTAGTATTGCTAATGCCAATGAAGTTACTTATCGTGTGACAGGGGTTGGAAATGTCCTTTCTCTCCTTGTCTAATACATTACTTGTTTTATGTCTATCCAATAAGTTGATGTTAGTTGGTCAGATTACTGAACAATTGAATTTTTGTGTACTAATCTACCCTAGTTTTTGTTTGTTTTAGGATATTCACACTAAGGAGATCATTAGTCATGGTACAAAGAAAGAAGGGCTATATTATGTGGATGAATTCAATACATGCATGGTAACAGTGTGATGCATCCTTCTAATAGCAAATAAAGACAAATCTGGTTATCGCAACGTTGATTGGGATATCCATCCTTTCGTTATATGAAGCATCTTTTCTTGGATTTATTCTTAGATTTCAAGTACTCAGACTTCAAATGTGACACTTGCATTTTTTCCAAGAGTGACCGCGTGCCCTATCCTTTGAGTTAAAGTAAGAGTACTCCCCCGTTCACGTTAATTCACTCTAATGTTTGGGGACGCTCACCTATAACTGCTTTTTTTGGCCTTCGGTAGTTTGTGACATTTGTGGATGACTGTACCCACAAGACCTGGCTTTACTTGATGAAGAATAGAAACGACGTATTTACCATGTTTTAGTATTTTAAAAAGCATATTTAAACTCAGTTCTCCTCCATGATATAGATTCTCCACTCCAACAATGGTGGCCAATGTGTGAACCATGATTTTTGACATTACTTCTAGACGTATAGCACTATACATGAGATGACATGTCTTTAGACACTACAACAAAATGATGTTATCGAACAAAAGAATAGACACCTTCTTGAAACAAGCCGCACACTTCTTATTGGAACTCATATACCTCGAAGCTATTGGGATGATGTAGTTATCACGGCGGTATACTTGTTGAACCGCATGCCTTCAAGCATCTTGGACTTTCCCACTCCGTTACAAGTGTTAAAGCAAAATGAGCCATTGCGCTTCGTTTCGATGCTTACACCACATATCTTTGGTTGTGTGCCATTTTTTTCATCTTCATAAGAACCAGCGTAGCAAACTTGATCCATGTGTGCTCTATTGTGTTTTTTTTAGTATACTACACATCATAAAGGATATCGGAGTTATCATCCTCTTACCCATCGCATGTATGTTACCTTGGATGTCACCTTCTTAGAGTAATATACATATTATCCATTGACTTCCCTTGCACACTAGGATTCCTATATTAATAATTGATTTCCCTTTATTTCTAATTTTCTACTGTAAATAGAATTAGAAATTAATTACTTTATTTGGCCTCCAAGTTTTTTATTGTACTATAACTATGGCCTCTTACAAGGAGAAGTATATATAGAATATTCCCACCACAATTACTCTCTCATAATTTTAGCATATTATCAGAGCTGTGATCTTGGGATTGCTACTAAACCCCAGACAAACACTAGCCAACGCCATCATGGGGGGATCAGATCACCCCCATAGATATAGCACCACTGATTCCTCTCCCACCCAGACCTAGGTCTTAGCAAACTTGACTTCAAAAATGACCCATTGACACTGACATTGACCAAGACTCTGATTCAAACCCAAATACTGACTTTGACTCAGACCTAGACCCATACTCAGACTTAGATTCAGACTCAAATCCGGACTCAGCTTCAGACTCAAATATCTACCTAGACTCTTATCTAGACCCAGATTTTAACTCAAACTATACCATATGAATCTTCTGCTGCACAGATTATGACTTCCTGAACAAAGACCCAGACACATAGAGGTGGTTGCACACATTGTGGCAATTCGAGACACACTCATGAAACTTGTTTCAAATTGAATGGCTACCCAGAATGGTGGGATGAACTCAAAGACCGAAAATGACATGAAGCTGCAAGTAGTGGTTCTTGTTATGTATTCCATACTTCGATTAAGAGTGATTTGACGGGCTGCATCATTGATTCAGAGTAACTGATCATATGACGTTTCATCCTAATGTTTTTCTAAGTACCACCCAACCTAGGCGAACTAGTATTGCTAACGCCAATGGAGTTACTTATCATGTGACAGCGGCTAGAACTATTCCTCTCTCATCCCCTCTCTCCTTGTCTAATACTTTACTTGTTTTTGTCTCTATCCAATAAGTTGATGTTAGTTGGTCAGGTTACTGAACAATTGAATTGTTGTGTACTAATCTACTGAAGTTTTTGTCTTCTTTAAGATATTCACTCTAAGGAGATCATTAGTCATGGTACAAAGAGATGGGGGCTTATATTATGTGGATGAATTCGGTACATAAATGGTAATAGTGTACTGCATCATTCTGATAGCAAATAAAGGCAAATCTGGTTATGGCAACGTTGATTGGGACATCCATCCTTTAGTTATATGAAGCATATTTTATTGGATTTATTCTTAGATTTCAAGGACTCCGACTTCAAATGTGACACTTGGATTTTGGCCAAGAGTCACCGTGTGCCCTATAATTTGAGTTAAAGTAAGAGTATTGCTCCGTTCACGTTAATTCACTCTGATGTTTGGGGACCCTCACCTATAACTGCTTCTTTTGACCTTTGATAGTTTGTGACATTTGTCGATGACTGTACTCGCATGACCTGGCTTTACTTAATGAAGAATAAAGACGAAGTATTTACCCTGTTAAAATATTTTAAAAAGCATATTTAAACTCAGTTCTCCTCCATGATATAGCTTCTCCCCTTCGACAATGGTGGCGAATGTATGAACCATGATTTTCAACATTACTTTTAGACGTATGGAATTATACATGGGATGAAATCTCTTCAAACACCGCAACAGATGATGTTGGCGAATAAAAGAACATAAACCTTCTTGAAACAACTCGCGCACTTCTTATTGGAACTCACATACCTCGAAGCCATTGGGATGATGCAGTATCACGGAGGTATACTTGTTGAACTACATGCCTTCAAGCGTCTTGGAATTTCTCACTCCTTTAGAAGTGTTCGCACAAAATGAGCCATTGCCCTTCGTTTCGATGCTTACACCACGTATATTTGGTTGTGTGACATTTTTTTCATCTACATAAGAACCAAAGTAGCAAACTTGATTCCTGTGCGTTCCCTTTTTTTTTTGGAGTATGTTGCACATCAGAAAGGCTATTTGTGTTATCATCCTCCTACCAATCGCATGTAGGCCTCGTGAATGGGCCTGGCTGGGTTAGCTCCGCCCAAATTTAATGGGCTTAGACCGGGCCAAACTTCAAGGAGGAGAGATAAAATAACAGGCTGGGTCGGGTGGGCTTTTGCAAAAAAATTCAAAGCCCAGGGCCGACCCATGGGCTAGGTCTGTGAAGGCCCATCCGGGTAATCCGGGCTGAAATGTGCCTACTTTATTTTGTCTTCTTTTTTTTAATATGGATGTTTTTTGTCAATTCTTTATTTTTTTCTATGTTTGCTGTGTTTCTATGTTTCCCTTCTTTTTTTTTCCATAATTCTCTTTTTGCATTTCTCTATATGTTTATGTCTCCAACTTTTTCTTTGTACATAACTTTATAGTTCTCTTTTTTTTCAATGAATATGAAAACATAGTTATACAACCACCATTTTACAAAATCATATTTTATTCCCTACGTCATGTTTTTAGTTCTTACAATATTAATAGATAATGATTTTCTCCATCTTTCATTTAACTTGGGCTCAAATGAGTGGGGCTTTAGACACCCAAGCCCAAGCACAGCCCACTCAACAACGGGCTAGGCCGAGCGGGCTCCCGTCAGCCCATGGGCTGGCGGGCCTAATGATGACCCCCTAATCGCATATGTCACCTTCTTCGAGTAATATACAAATTTTCCTGACACAGTGTCCAATTCTACCCGTTAGGGGAGATATGGAATGAAGAGCATAATTGGAGCACTTGGAATATGGAAAAATTTGTTGATGGCCATCACCAATCAATCGCCCTGAAGGCTAGAGCACGAGGTTGCTCTTGGCATAAATACAAACGAACACCTTGACCCCATCGATCAATATCCTGGAACTTTTGAAGATCCTCTTGAGTTGATCTCTATTTCTCCTTACTTGGAAGAATAGCCTGAACAAGCTGAAGACCCCCTCTCATTCCTCAGTATCGGTTGACCAATCTCCTAAGAATATCCCTGAGGTAAATACTCACACTACTCCTGTGAATTAAGTTGATGATTCTATTTGATATGAATTACCTTTAAGGAAAAACTGTGGCAAACGACCAAACTAGTTTTCTCCTAAAATTGGCAAGACATCAAAGTACCTAATTGCAAATCATGTGTCAACTCAGAGATTGCCTAAACCACTCGAGGATTTCGTGCATTAGTTCTCTTCTATACATAATCCGACCACGTCAACTAAAGCATTGAAATATCCAAAGTGGGTTAAAGCAATGAAGGAATAGATGGAGGCCTTGAAAAAATCAAACATGGAAACTCAAGTCATATGGGTATTCACCATCAAACACAAGGCAGATGGATCCATTGAATGATACAAAGCAAGATTTGTGGCAATGGGTACACACAGACCTGCGACATAGATTATAAGAAACCTTTGCTCCAATGACAAAACTTAACATTGTTAGAGTTGTCTCTTGCAGCCAACCAAGATTGGTCACTGCACCAGCTTGATGTGAAGAATGCTTTTTTGCATGGAGAACTTACAGAATAAGTATACATGGACATTCCACCTGGATATGATGCATCTACTCAGACTAGTGTGATGTGTGAACTAAAAAATGCCTTGTATGGTTTGAAGCAGTCACCCCGTGCGTGGTTTGGACGGTTCACCATGGTAATGAAGAATAACGGTTTCAAGAAGAGAAACTTAGGTCATACTATGTTCTTGAAGCACCAGGAGGGGGAATGTAATTGCCTTAATAATTTATGTTGATGACATGATTATCATTGGGATTGATAAACAAGAAATCCCTAAGTTTCAAGAATATTTGGCAACGGAGTTAGAGATGAACCTTGGTGGACTCAAGTATTTTCTGGGCATTGAGGTGGCTTAATCAAAGCAAGACATATTTCTTTCTAATATGAAGTATGTCTTAGACTTGTTGGCATAAACATGAATGCTAGATTGCAAACCGGTGGACACTCCAATTATTCAGAATCATCATCTTGGAGAATATCCTGATCAAGTACCTACTAACAAAAGGCGATATCAAAGGTTAGTGGGGAGATTGATTTACTTGTCATATACTCGACCTTACATCACTTATGTTGTGACCCTTGTTAGTTAGTTCATGCATTCCCCAAGTGAAGAACATATGGATGCAGTCCTTCGAATCCTTCGATATTTAAATTCGAAACCATGGAAGGGACTTAAATTCTCAAGAAACAATCATTTGAATATTGATGGTTACATGGATGCAGATTGGGCAAGAAGTGTTATTGATAAAAGATCTCATCATGTTACTTCACATTTGTGGGGTAATTTGGTTACTTGGAGAAGCAAGAAACATAAGGTGGTTGCCTTATCTAGTGCATAATCTGAGTTCAGAGGTATGACCAACAATGTGTTTGGATGAGGAAATTTAAAAGTACAAATGAATTAATAAATGATGGAATTTAAAGTGATGGAAATTAATGTTATAGAATTTGTAAAGTTTCTTGTTTGGGTAACATATTTAAAGTACGGAATTTAAAATTTATTTGTAAAGACATATTTTTTAAAAACTCAATCTCTCTTAGAATTTTAGAAGTGACGACTTTTAGATAGAATTTAAACTTGGGATTTATGACCAAAAGAATTTGCAAACTCCTTCGATTAAGGAAATTACTTACTCAGCTTTGTTATGCACCCACATCTGTGATGAATCTGTATTGTGACAACAATGCTACAATATCCATTGCATATAATCCGGTTCAACATGATCGCACTAAACATGTTGAAGTAGATCGACATTTTATCAAGTAGAAGCTCAAGGCCAAAGAAATTCAGTTTCCTTTTGTTAGGTGAGAAGATCAATTGGCAGACATATTAACGAATGCAAACTCTGGTAAAGCGTTCCACAACTCACTGGATAAGTTGAGCATCAACGACATCTATTTACCAACTTTAGGGGGAGTGTTGGCGTGACTTGTGGACCCGTTCACTTCCCTTGCATGCCAAGGATTCCAGTACTAATTGTAATTGATTTCATTTTATTTCCTACGTCCTGGAAATAGAATTAGGAATTAATGACTTTACTTGGTCTCCAAGGCTTTATTGTACTATAATATGGTCTTCTATAAGAAGAAGAATACACAAAACATTCCCACCACAATTACTCTCTCATAATTTTAATAGTCACCTATTCTCTACTCGATTCAACAACTAATTGCCTCTTCTTCTATGTCGTTCACACCTCAAATCGATCAAAATCGAACCAAACTAAATCTATCAAATTCGGCCCAATTTGATGCAATTACACCAACTTTTTCTGCAATACCCATTTTATCTAAATAGAGGGGTGGCGTCAAATTCGGCCCAATTTGATTCAATTACACCAATGTTTTTCTGCAACACCCATTTTATCTAAATTGAGAGGTGGATGACAATTCGATTGACAATTAAATATGTGGCACGAACCAAACTAGCTCGGGCCCACCCTAATAAAACGACATTTATCTAGATCCCAAGACCCCTTAATATGCCTATAACAATTTAAAAAATGCTCAAGTAAAAATTTGTTAAGAAATGTACAAGAATAAAAATAAATAAATAAAAAAACCCAGAACAAAAAGGCTTCAGTTACCGACAAAATTAAGGACAAATTCATAAGTGGCACTCTTTCAATGTCAGAGAGAGAGAGAGAGAGAGAGAGAGGCACTTCGTTTATGAAATATAGGCAATACGGATAGCTTTGACTTTTATGAATACAGGCAATATATTAATTTAAGAGAACTTAAGTTTTCTTAGTTTACCATTAATAATGACTTGGCTTAGTTTTGTGTAAATATGCTAACGCATTCATGATAACTCGTATCCAAAATGGTACTCCAAAAGTGTAAAATGAATTATGACGCCATGTACTGATTTTGTGGAGGAATTTACACAAGTTTCTCAAAATACACAGAAGCGCAATGAACTTCAACAAAACAGTATTGGTCTCACATACAGATCACATTTCTGACATGCATAACAACAGTTATTACCCTTCAAATTCAAACCAACTCCAGTTGCAAACAAACAATTTTGTCAAGAAAAGCTTAATGCTGCAGCAACAACCACAGCAACTCTAATGGAGACAATGGCATTAATCTTGGGGATCAGACAAGGAACAGCACCAGACTTCACTTCAGCAACATCAGGAGTAGTGTCATCAGAATCAGATGATGAAGACTCCTTAGGCTTCTCTTGTACAGGTGCCGGAGCCGGTGACACTTTCTGATGCTTGGGAGCAAAAACACCATAAGGCTGGAGCACACTGTCAACTTTGTAAATAGCAATTTGATTATCAGAGTAGACAGTGCCTGAAATGGAGGTGTTCACAAGGCCAGTGGAAATGTTGACTGACTTGCCGGATGTGGTAATGTTTAGTGGATACTCAAATCCAGTTCCAGCTTGGGTTCTCACTGGATTGCTGAGAGTTTGGAAGTTTTGGATTGTGAGAAAATCTGGGATCAGATGGAATTGTAAGAGCTGCACTTTTTGCTCATCGCCCAAAGAGTTGAGCGAGCCTGTGCTGAGTTTTGAGAAGGCACTGTCAGTTGGGGCTAAAACTGTGAGTTGGCTATTTGAGTTGTTGAGTTGACTGTAGAGCTGATTGTCAATTTTGGTGCTTTTTAAAAGGCGGATTAAGACATTGAAGCCACCTGCTTTTTCAAGGATTTTGGTGATGTTGGTTGGGCCTGGCGGTGCAGGGGCATCAGCTGGTGGTGCTGGAACTGCTGGCCCTGTAATTGATGGGGGAGCTGCGGCAACTGGGGCAGCTGGGGCAACTGGGGCAGCTGGGGCAATTGGGGCGGCAGGAGCAGCCGGAGCAGCAGCAGGGGCAGCAGCAGGAGCTTGGGATAAGATTTTGGTGCAATGGGAAAGGAAGATGAGTAGAAGTGTGAGTGAGAAAAGAGGCTGATTCTGAAGCTTCATCATCATGTTTTTAAGCGTGGAGGGTTTTGGCTTCTAAATTTGCTTGAAAACAAGTAATGCCAATGCAGGAGTGGTGCTTGCACAAGGTGTTTGATATTTTGTGCAAGTGCTTGATATGAGTTTTGGGGGGGAATGGAGAGGGTTTTTATAAGTGGTGGGAGATGAGGGATTTAGGTGAGGAGAGTGATAATTATTTGATCAGTTACATACAACCTTCGCAGTTAGCATGTCTATCCTTGTTGGGAAGGTGAGAGAGAGGGAATGCATATAGAGTGAGATTGTGGTGTTGGAGCTACTAGTTTGCTTTCATCTAATCATTTGCGAAGAGAGAGGGAATGAATGTAGAGAGAGATTGTGGTGTTAGAGCTACTAGTCTGCTTTTATGTAATGATCGTAATCATTTGGGGTTTAAGATTTACCTCCAGAATGTTGGAGGATTAAGCTCTAAAACACAAGGGTTTACATAAATACGGTGAAAAAAATGATTAAATTGAACTGATCAAGTTTGTTTAGTTCAATTTTTAATTTTTTTTAAAAAAACATTTATGCATCATTGACGGTCGTCACCTCTGCTCTACTTGATTCAACAACTCACTGCCTCGTCTTCTATGTAGTCATCACCTCAAATTAATCAAAATCGAACCAAACCATGTCTATCGAATTCGATACACCAACGTTTTTCTGCGACACCCATGTAATCCAAATTGAAGGGTGGGCGACAATTCAATTGAAGGTTAAAGATGTGGTCCGAACCAAACTAGCTCGTGCCCATCCAACTAAAACGACATTTATATTAGATCCCAAGACCTATAACAATTTTTAAAATGCTTAAGGAAAAATTTCTCCAGAAATTAGAAGAAAAAAAAGGCTTCAATTACCGACAAAATTAAGGACAAATTCATAAGTGGTACTCTTTCATTGTCTAAGGTTGGAATGAGAGGAGAAACTTTACGGGACAGCCCGGACAACGAGAGACAAACTTTACGGGACAGCCCGGACAACGAGAGACACAGAGAGAGTGCACCTGAAGAAACGAACTTGCCCTTGAACTTGTACATATTGATGAAGAAGTACTTTTTATTTTTATTTTTTTCACTACTCTTACTAGTCCCTTGTGACTCGCTCACACGTATTCAATTTGATTATTATTATTTTTTAGCAAAAGATATCTAAGAGGTATTAAATTTTTGGTTTTAAGGGAAACTCCACGACATGTTTTATTTTGATTTTATTTCAACATAAAAACAGTAAAAGTTACCTTATTTTGATTATAATTTCTCAAACTCTCAGTCTCTCTCTATCCATTATATACGAATATGAGATGTTTTGAGGACATTTCCTATTGAGAGGGGTGATAGTATACTAACCTCACACACATTACACGGATGCTAGAACTCAAACACAGGACCTTGCCTAAGCAAGTAGATACTCCAAACCATAAAAGATTACACTTTGATCATATAAAAGATTTTTTTTTTTCTGGCTGGTTTTCTTTGTTTTGGGTAATTTGAGATGGTGATGCTTTAATGCAATTATCTTCTTCTTTTTTGGTAAAAATTCTTTAATGCAATTATCAAGTGTCTATTTTGATTAGCCCTAGCCTCTCACTCCCTATGTGAGTTTCAAAGAAAAACTTCATAGAGGGGAGGAGGAAGAAGGGTCATTGGTCCCTCCACATATTCCTCTCTCTTCTTGCCTTTTTATTTTGAGTTAGTGAATAAGTCCACTCGGGCCTTTTGAATATATAAGAAACCCCTTGTGGTGATTTCTTCTAAGTTCCTTCTCCCAATAAAATCCTTCACCCAACACCTGCTCTCTAACACTGCTCATGTTCTCTAAATTTGATTCTACATCAGATTTGACGGAGTTTGCTGCAAATCACCCAATTGTTCTTTGACAAGGTTGTTGTTTTGGTTTATGTGTTCGCTCTTTTGCGTAGGTATATCGCTGGAAACCATCTTTTCCTCATATCTTTAACGGATTTTGTTCTTGCTTCAAGATTTTATGCAGTGGTGGGTGTGTGGGCTTTGAACCCTGAAGCAACTTGGAAGCCTAGCCCACTTCTTCAGGTGGTGGTGGCAGGGTTCATTAGGCTTCCATGTTGCTTTAGGGTTTCGGCTATGTTGGATTTGTGGGCTTTGTTTAGGATTATGCTTAATTGTGGTGATGTGGGCTAGTAGTTTTAGTGCTGCTTTTTTCCTCTATAGTTTTGTTTTTAGCATGTTAGTTTGTTGCCCTCTTGGGATTGGTGTTTTAGATGTCATGTTCATGTCTTTTATTGTATTGTTGAAGTTTATGTAATGAAGTTTCTCTTTGGCCATATGGGGATCTAGCCGAGTGGAAAAGGGCTTTGACATGCAGACAAGAGGTCACATGTTTGAACCCTCACTCCATGGCATCTTAGTTATGTGTGTGAAATCCACATTTCCTGCAGTTTAAACTATTATTGCTTGTACTAAAAAAAATTGAAGTATCTCTTTGATAAAAAATTTATAATAAAAAAAGTATCCATTTTGATTACATTTTGTTTGGAGCCTTTCTCTTCATGTAGTCTTGAATTTTCTAGCCATGATATAGAAACAGATTTTTGGGCATATGGAGCGAAAATAATAATTTATATCGAAGGTTCAAAGGTTCGCCTTGGGTTGGGCCTCAAAAATACTAAAGAGGTCATGATGTCAAAACATTATTATTGTGACTGGTTCCCGTGTAGCTAATATATATGTAGAAAGTTAATATATTTTTTCGCATTCCTTTATATGTATTGTATGACGACTTCATGTATAGAATAAGGATAGCTTGAATTTTTAAGAATAAAAGCAATAGGTTAGATTTAGAAATAAATTAAGAGAACTTAGTTTTTAGTTTACCGTTGGCTTAGTTTCGCGTTAATATGCTAAAGCATTCACGAATCACGATCGCTCTTTTTTTTTTTCTTATATATAAAAACCGTAGCCTCCATTCTCTCTCTCAAATCTCTTTTGCATTGTGTATTTCGGGGCTCTCTCCCTCTCTACTTATTTTTTCCCTTCCCCATCAATTGGATTTGAGGTTTTACTTGTGGGGAAGTTATTTGGGTCAAAATCTGTGGTTTGGTTGGTTCGTGTTTTGTTGGTTGATGACGGGCTGCAATTTTAGGGGTGTTCTTTGTCTCCAAGGTGGCAACGACGTTTGTGGTGGTGATGGCAACAATGACGTTAGTGGTTCTGTTGGTTTTTAGTTGTTTTTTTGCAGTTTTCTTTTTGTAATAATTGCATCAACTTCTTGAGAATTGGGTGTTTGATTGTTTTTTATTCTCTACTTGTATTTTGTACTTATGAGAATTAAAAGTTGTAGTTGTATTGGTAGATTTGGGCACTGCGATTCATGTCTATTTTGTTCAGGCATGCGGCTTTTATGAGGAAATTTCTCTGGCCTTTTGTGGCGTATATATGGATTAACCCTATATGGTTACTATGATTCAATATTTGTATTACCCCTTTGTGGGCATTTATATTTGCCCTTGTGACAGATGCTCTTTGTGCCTAATTTATGAATACAATTATCGTTTTTCTATATTAAAAAAATAATACATTGAAAATGGTACACCAAAAGTGAAAAAAGAATTATCAAAAAGACACATATACTGATTTTGTGCAGGAATTTACACAAGTTTCTCAAAATACACAGAAGCCCAATATGAAATGAAAATGAAACTATTTTACAGATACAAAGAACAAAACAAAACAAGAACCCAATGAAATTCAACAAAACAGTATTGGTCTCACATACAGACCACATTTATGACATGCAAAACAACAATTATTACCCTTCAAATACAAACCAACTCCAATTGGAACAAAAAAAATTTTGTCAACAAAAGATTAATGTTGCAGCAGCAACCATAGCAACTGCAATGGAGACAATGCCATTAAATTTAGGGATCAGAGTAGGCACAGCACCAGACTTGGTCAATTCAGCAACAGGACTGTCATCAGATGATGGCGTCTTCTTAGGCTTCTCTTGCACCGGAGCCGGTGCCGATGCCGATGAAGGTGGGTGATGCTTGGGAGCAAAATCACCATAAGGCTGGAGCACACTGTCAACTTGGTAAATAGCAATTTGACTATCAGAGTAGACAGTGCCTGAAATGGAGGTGTTGACAAAACCAGTTGATAGTAGACTGCCCTGCCTGATGTGGTAATGTTTAGTGGGTACTCAAATCCATCTGGGATCATAAGGAATTGTAAGAGCTGGACTTTTTGCTCATCACTCAAAGAGTTGAGTGACCCTGTGCTGAGCTTTGAGAAGGCACTGTCAGTGGGGGCAAAAACGGTGAGTTGGCTGTAGAGCTGGTTGTCTACTTGGGTGCTTTTCAAAAGGCGGATTAAGACATTGAAGCCACCCGGTTTTTCAAGGATTTTGGTGATGTTGGTGGGGCCTGCAGGGCCAGGGGCATCAGCTGGTGGTGCTGGAACTGCTGGCCCTGTAATTGATGGGGCAGCTGGGGCTGCAGCAGGAGCTTAAGATAAGATTTTGGTGCAATGGGAAAGGAAGATGAGTAGAAGTGAGAGTGAGAAAAGAGGCTGATTCTGAAGCTTCATCATCAAATTTTTGAGTTTTCGATAATTTGTGACAATTATGCAGGTAATGCCAATGCAGGAGTGGTGCTTGCACAAGGTGTTTGATAATTTGTGCAAGTGTTTGATATGACTTTTGGGGGGAATGGAGAGGGTTTTTATAAGTGGCGGGAGATGAGGGATTTAGGTGAGGAGGGTGATAATTATTTGATCAGTTATAGCATGTCTGTCTTTGTTGGGAAGGTGTGAGAGATGGAATGAATGCAGAGTGAGATTGTGGTGTTAGAGCTACTAGTTTGCTTTCATCTAATCATTTGGTGTTTAGGATTTGCCTAGTTAGATTGTGGCGTTAGAGCTACTAGTTAATTTGCCTTTATCTAATCATTTGGGGTTCAGGATTTATTACCTCCACAAAAGCCTAACGCTTGTTTTGTTTCTAATTAAAATTTTCTTCTATTAACTTCCTCCCCCGAAAATTAACATAGTGATTGAGTTCTAACCTTAGGTCCCGAAAATCTTCTTCTCCTTCTCATATTATTCTGCTCCAGCTCCCTCTCTTTCTTCTCAATCTCTCTCTCAGCCTCTCTCTATAAAAAAAAATACGACATGTGACTAGAGTTCTCCTAAGGTATACAATATTACCATTTGAGTTAATCATATAGAAGAATTTACTTTCTAGATGGTTTTCTTTGTTTTAGATTATTTGAGATGATGATGCTTCGATACAATATTACCATTTGAGTTAATCAAATAGAAGAATTTACTTTTCTAGTTGGTTTTCTTTGTTTTAGATAATTTGAGATGATGATGCTTCGGTGCAATTATCAAGTATCTGTTTTGATTACATTTTGTTTGGAGTGTTTTTTCTTCATGTGGTCTGAAATTTTTTTTAAACCATAATATATAGAAACATATTTTTGGGTAGCGAAAATAATATATATATTTTTACAATATATTAATACACAATGCATGATAGGAGGGGGAATTCTAGACCCTCACTTTGAAGTAAGGGCAGAACCATGACTTTTCATATTGATTTTGGTCATTTTTTATGGTTTTTATATTGATTTTTAGGTTTTCTTCCTACTATTGCAGTTTCATCGAGATCCAGCTCAGTTTTAGCGTGGGATATGATCTCTGTTGTTCTGTGGTATGGTGCGATTGTGTTTGTTTTTTTTTCGTTTTTCTTTGTTCTAAAGTGATTTTTGTGGTTCGATCTTCTTCTATTGCAGTTTCGTGTTTTGACGTGAAGCTCTGTTTTTCGGTTGTTGAGGTATGTATTTTCTTTATCATATCAGTTTTTAAAAGTTGATTTTTCAGCCCTTTGATGAAGTTTTTGTTTTTTGTTTTTTGTTTTTTTTATCAGATTTGAGTTTGAGGTGTTGTTTGGTTGGGGACTTTAGTAGAATTTGTTGTTGACGTATGAGTATATTGAATATGTTGTTCGTTTATAATTTTTGTATTATTTTGTTGACTGTTTTTGTTGATTATGTTTCGTTTTGATTTGAGTTGATGTTTTGATTTCTTTAGGCTGCTCCTTTGTGTGTGTTGCACTGTTTTGTTTTGTTTTGTTTTGTTTTATTATTATTATTTTTTTTTTTTTTTTGTGTTTGTTTCACTTCATTGGTATCTACATTACTTTGTTATAAAAGTAGTTGTTGATTGCAGTTTTTGTTTTTTATTATTATAAAGATTATGATGGTTATAGGTTGATGAACGATTATAGTTTTGGACGTTGTTCGGGATTGTTTGGCTAAAATTGTGCAGTGTAGTTTTGCTTTCGTTAGAATTGGTTTTCCAGAATCTGCAGTGACATTTGATATGGGATCATTTTGGTTTTTTTTTTAGTGTTGTGCAATTTATGTTTTTGTTTTACTATATATATATATATATATTGTTTTGTATTATAGTTTATATTATATAAACCTAAAAAATACCAATATAATATACATAGAAATTCGTTTGGTATAGTGGATTGTCATGGCGCAGACTAAATCCTGGGACTGTATTGGATTAGCTCGGATTGGCCTAAGCTGGATTAAGTACTTACCTACGTTTGGTGCTACATCGGACTAAAAAACTGGATTGTAAAAATAATGAAGACCTATGTTTGGTGTTGTGTCAGACTAAAAAATAATTATTTTAATAGTTAAATTTAATTAGAGATTTCAACCTAAAAATAAATAATTAATTATACAAGCCAACCCATGTGAATTGAAAAATAGCCCACCCCGATCAGCCGTATGAGCTTTCTCTCTCTCTATGTTTTTGTTTTTTTTTCTCTAGTGTTTTATTCTTATTTTCCTTCTTCCTCTCTCTTTTATTTATTATTCACTGTCTTTTCTTTCTATTCTCATTTTCTTCTTCTTCTTTTTCGGTGAAGAAGGGGGGTTAACACCCCAGGAAAACAAACTAAGCTGACTCAACACAGATCAAGCGGTTTCTAGACACCCCTAAAACATCATCAGCAAGTAAGGAAGCTACCCTAATAGGAGCATCATCATAAGTACGCAGACCCAAATTTCTTCTTCTTTTCTTCCTCTTTCTTTCCTTCTTTCTTCTCTCTGTTTCTGGTTTCATTACTTTCTGCTTTTCTCTTCTTTTTTGTTTTGGAACTTCTATGAATTGGACTAAGATGGCGAAGAAAGGTGGTTCTGGGTTCTGCGGTTCTGGGGTTTTGATTCAAGCCATAAGGAAATCCAACCGGACTCGCATGTTCAAAATAGTGAGCTTGCTATTTTGCGAACCCAATTTCGGGCACATTATATTAGACATGCGAGTCATGGTTTTTTTAACTGTTGAACTATATAATCTCATTTAAGTCAATCCCCTTCCTTATCAAACATGAGTTTCAAGTGTTATTTAACCTAATCCAGTCCAATTAGCCATAGTGAGGCATACTATAAACATGGCCATAAGATTTTAAAACTTATAAATTTTTATAACTTTAAATTGATCTATTTATGTATAACTCTATAGCATGAGGGATTTCGTACAATTGTGTGCGAATTGGTGTTGAATATTTTTTTTGAAAATTGATTGTTAATATGAATATTGTGTAACTTAACAAATATCACAAAAACGAGGTTGGTGTAGTGGTTTGTAATTGAGGCTTCCTGAAGGTGGCGGCAGCTGTGGGTGTAGCTAATATATATGTGAAACACTAAAGCCATCATGATGTCAAAACATTGTTATTGTGACCGGTTCTCGTGTAGCTAATATATATGTAGAAAGTCACTACTTTTTCCCATTCCTTTATATGTATGATGATTTCATGTATGATTATACGACTATTTTTAAAACACAAGGATAGCTTGAATTTTTATGAACACAAGCAGTAGGTTAGATTTAGAAATAAATGAAGAGAACTTAGCTTTTAGTTTTTAGTTTACCATTCATAATGAGTTGGCTTGCTAAGGCATTCACGAATCACGATCACTCTTATTCTAAATTACATTGAAAATGGTACTCCAAAAGTGAAAAATGAATTATCAAAAAGACCCATGTACTGATTTTGTGCAGGAATTTACAAAAGTTTCTCAAAATACACAGATGCCCAAGATGAAATATGCAAATGAAACCATTACAGATACAAAGAACAAAACAAAACAAGAACCCAATGAAATTCAACAAAACAGTATTGGTCTCACATACAGATCACATTTATGACATGCAAAACAACAATTATTACCCTTCAAATACAAACCAACTCCAACTGGAACAAAAAATTTTGTCAACAAAAGCTTAATGCTGCAGCAGCAACCATAGCAACTGCAATGGAAACAATGCCATTAAATTTAGAGATCAGAGTAGGCACAGCACCAGACTTGGTCAATTCAGCAACAGGACTGTCATCAGATGATGACGTCTTCTTAGGCTTCTCTTGCACCGGAGCTGGTGCCGGTGAAGGTGGGTGATGCTTGGGAGCAAAAACACCATAAGGCTGGAGCACACTCTCAACTTGGTAAATAGCAATTTGACTATCAGAGTAAACAGTGCCTGAAATGGAGGTGTTGACAAGACCAGTTGATATGTTGACTGCCCTGCCTGATGTGGTAATGTTTAGTGGGTACTCAAATCCATCTCCAGCTTGGGTCCTCACTGGGTTGCTGAGAGTTTGGAAGTTTTGGATTGTGAGAAAATCTGGGATCAGATGGAATTGTAAGAGCTGGACTTTTTGCTCATCACTCAAAGAATTGAGTGACCCTGTGCTGAGCTTTGAGAAGGCACTGTCAGTAGGGGCTAAAACGGTGAGTTGGCTATTTGAGTTGTTGAGTTGGCTGTAGAGCTGGTTGTCTACTTGGGTGCTTTTCAAAAGGCGGATTAAGACATTGAAGCCACCTGCTTTTTCAAGGATTTTGGTGATGTTGGTTGGGCCTGCAGGGGCAGGGGCATCAGCTGGTGGTGCTGGAACTGCTGGCCCTGTAATTGATGGGGCAGCTGGGGCAGCAGGAGCAGTAGGAGCAGCAGCAGGGGCTGCAGCAGGAGCTTGGGATAAGATTTTGGTGCAATGGGAAAGAAAGATGAGTAGAAGTGTGAGTGAGAAAAGAGGCTGATTCTGAAGCTTCATCATCATGTTTTCGAGTGTGGTGGGTTTTGGCTTTTTAATTTGCTTGAAAACAGGTAATGCCAATGCAGGAGTGGTGCTTGCACAAGGTGTTTGATATGACTTTTGGGGGGAATGGAGAGGGTTTTTATAAGTGGTGGTGAGGAGGGTGATAATTATTTGATCAGTTATACAACCTTCAGTTAGCATGTCTGTCTTTGTTGGGAAGGTGAGAGAGATGGAATGCATGTAGAGTGAGATTGTGGTGTTAGAGCTACTAGTTTGCCGTCGTCTAATCATTTGGTGTTTAGGATTTGCCTAGATAGATTGTGGCGTTAGAGCTACTAGTTAATTTGCTTTTATATAATCTAATCATTTGCGGTTCAGGATTTACCTCCACAAAAGCCTACGCTTGTTTTGTTTCTAATTAAAATTTTATTCTATTAACTTCCTCCCCCGAAAATTAACATAGTGAGTCCTAACCTTATAGGTTCCGAAAATCTTCTTCCCTTTCTCATATTATTCTGCTCTAGCTCCCTCTCTTTCTTCTCAATCTCTCTCTCAGCCTCTCTCTTTAAAAAAAATACGACATGTGACTAGAGTTCTCCTACGGTATACAATATTACCACTTGAGTTCATCAAATAGAAGAATTTACTTCTAGATGGTTTTCTTTGTTTTAGATAATTTGAGATCGTGATGCTTCGATGCAATTATCAAGTATCTATTTTGATTACATTTTGTTTGGAGTGTTTTTTCTTCATGTGGTCTTCAATTTTTTTTTTAAAACCATAGTATATAAAAACATATTTTTGGGTAGCGAAAATAATATATTTTTTACAATATATTAATACACAATGCATGGTAGGACATGGAATTCTAGACCTTCACTTTGAAGTAAGGGCGGAACCAGGATTTTTCATATTGATTTTGGTCATTTTTTGTGGTTTTTATTATATTGATTTTTAGGTTTTCTTCCTACTATTGCAGTTTCATATGTATTTTCTTTTTCATATCGGTTTTTAAAAGTTGATTTTTCAACTCTTTGATGTAGTTTTTGTTTTTTATTTATCAAATATGAGTTTGAGGTGTTGTTTGGTTGGGGACTTTCATAGAATTTGTTGTTGACGTATGAGTACATTGAATATGTTGTTCGTTTATAATTTTTGTATTATTTTGTTGATTGTTTTTGTTGATTATGTTTCGTTTTGATTTGAGCTGCTGTTTTGATTTCTTTAGGCTGCTCCTTTGCGTGTGTTTCATTGTTTTGTTTTGTTTTGTGTTTGTTTCACTTCAATGGTATCTACATTACTTTGTTATAAAAGTAGTAGTTGATTGCATTTTTTTATTATTATAAGGATTATGATTGTTATAAGTTGATGATCGATTATAGTTTTGGAGGTGGTTCGGGAGTGTTTGGTTAAAATTCTGCAGTGCAATTTTGCTTTCATTGGAATTGGTTTTGTAGAATCTGTAGTGCAGTTTACATTTTAAGTGCATTTGATAAGGGATCATTTGGGTTTTATTTATATGTTTTTAGTGTTGTGCAATTTCTGTTTTTGTTTTACTATATATATATAAGGGGTCATTTGGGTTTTATTTATGTATTGCAGTTTATATTATATAAACCTAAAAAATACCAACATAATATACACAAGGGTTTAAAACTTATAAATTTTTGTAACTTTAAATTGATTTATTTATATATAACTCCATATCATGAGGGATTTCGTACAAATTGTGCGCGAATCGGTGTTGAATTTTTTTAAACAAAAATTGACTGTTAATATGAATATTGTGTAACTTAACAAATATCACAAAAATAAGGTTGGTGTAGTGGTTTGTAATTGAGGCCGAGGGTCAAGAAGGCGGCCGCAGTGGGTGTAGCTAATATATATGTAGAAATACTAAAGAGATCATGATGTCAAAACATTGTTATTGTGACCGGTTCTCGTGTAGCTAATATATATGTAGAAAGTTACTATTTTTTTCCCATTCCTTTGTATGTATTGTCTTAGGTCTAGGCGTGGGTCAGTTTGGAAGAATAAAGAGCTATTCCGTTAACCAAATCAAAGTGTTTGGTAGAATAATTTTTCTTCCGTTAATCGTACCAAAGATTTCGGTACGATCGGATTGTTGAAGATTGGCTCACCATAGAAGGAATGATGGAATCCTTATCAGATTTGGACTAGGTTTTCTCATTGTTTAGGAATCCTTGTTAGATTTGGATTGGATCTTCTAATTGTTTTGGGATCCTTTAGGTTTCCTATTCCTTGTATTATTGTACTAAAGCCCTATACTTATAAATAGGCACTTTAGGACTAGGTTTTTTAATAAGCACAAGACAAGCACAAATAGAGAGGAAAATTCAAGAGTGAATTTTCAAGGGAGAAACACAAGACAGAATTCAAGGGTGAATTCTTGAGTATTTCCAAGGGTGAGAGAAAAGAGATCTAGGGTTCTTGTGAGAGCTAAGGGGGTTCTTGATTGTAACCAAAGTTGTTCTTACATACTAGTGAATTTCTCGGGTGGATCACCAAGAGGACGTAGGCAGGAGGCCGAACCTCTATAAATCTTTGTGCTCTTGTGGGTGTGTTTACTTTGTGGTTTGGTGTGTGTTTTATTCTCAAAGGGGTTTGTGTGTGTGCCGTCGCATAGTCCATCAACGACAAGGTCTTGGAGTGTTTTCGCCCAACACGGATCAGTTAACCATAAATTTAATTCAGTGCAATTTAGTACGACGCTAGTACCATTTAACAAACCATCTAGTATTGACAATGAAAAAAAAACACCTAGTAAAGTAGCCCATTTGTTTTATATATATATAAACTATTCAAAGTTGTCCTACATAGTAGTGAGTAACCTAACTTTAGGGTTAATTTCATTTTATTGCCCTGAACTCTTACCTTTAAGGCACGGTTGCCCATGCACTCTCAATTTTAACGATTACATACCCTAATCTTTTCAAATTTTTACAATATGGTTCTTACATTAACTTCATCGTCAAAATTTTCATTACTTGCTTGGGTGGCAAGTCTTGGTCCCACCTATTCACTTCTTTCTATGTTAGTTGAATGGTATTTTGTTAAAAAAATGGTTTGGTATTAATGCGTGTAATGTGTTCTTTGTAACATCCCTGACCCGATTTCACTATTCAATCCCAATTGTTTAGTCAAATAAATAATTTTGGCGAAATTACAATTTTGCCAGCGGGATTAAGGGTATTTTAGGCACTTTAAAATTCGAAAAGAATTTGGGGGAAATTGAGTTGTGCCTTGTAGTCGGCTGTCGAAGCGAGTTCGTGGATATGCGGTACACCAAATTCGGGTTGTAGCGATCGAGAGCGATTAGAAAAAAAAAACAAATTTCTGATTTTTACTGGAAGAATTCAAGCTACAGTAAAAATCGTTTTCTTCTTCCCCGACGGCTCCCTCTTCTCTCCCATTTTTTTCTTCCTCTCTTGGGCCAGATTTTGACTGGCGATTTCTCCCTCATCCAAGTCCGTTTCGGGTGATTTCAGTTGCTAAATCTTCATCTCTTCCTCCTCTACAGCCTGCCCATTCCCCAGCTCAGAAATCAAGGATTTTAAACTAGGCGACTGAAAGTTCGATGGTTATCAAACTTTCCGACGAGTTTTCCGGCGACTCCGCAACCGTTTGGAGTCGAGTGAGGTATGAAATCATCTACTCTTCATACTCTATCCATTTATGTATGTATTGTAGATTGGTTTCAAGCCTAGGTTGTTCGATTTAGAAACCCATTTTTGGCCGGTTTTTGAGTTGAATTTCCGGCTACTTGCCCAAACCAAACTAGGTGTTGCCGTAGTTGAATAAGTTGCTCCACTTGTTGAGTTGAACCTATAACATAAGTCTTGACCCTTGGTTTGAAGTTTTCCGGTCACCCGAATTACTATACACCCAATTCCGGCCGAGTTTCGGAGCAATTTGTAGTGGTGGTGCATTGTGTCCCAAAATGTTCCCAGGTGTCGTCCTGAGCATGTAGGCGTCTTCCGGATTGACCCCAGTTATCGTTTGACGGTCGAGCGGATTTCGCCTATTATGCTGTTATCCGGGTTCGATATGTTCGGCCGTTGGATCGGTCCCATTTCCAAGTATGTTGTTCCCGTACCTCTAGGATCGTGTAGGAACAAACGGATCAAGTAGTCGGTACTCCGAATCATTAACCCTAGGGTTGGGTAACCGATTCTGGTAGTCGTGCGTAGCTCCGATTAAGCCGATCAGACCAAACTTTCGGGGACGTATTCTCTAAGTCGTAGTGAACACCATAGGAACTTTCGGATCTAAGTTTGGAGGTCATGGGACCCGGGTCCGGTTTGACCTAGTCGGTCGGTTTGACCAAGTTTGACCAGGGTTGGATCGAGGGTCTCCAGGTCGCTCGCCTTCGTGTAGTTGACTTTCTTGGACTTCTAGGAATGTCCTGAACCTTTGGACGTAGTGGGCCCAACGGGCCGGGTTGACAGCGGGGTGTTTGACCGCCAATTGACCGTAGTCTTCCGAGGTAGTCCCTCATATTGAAGAGCGTGGTTTGACTCAGAAACTCCCGATAGTCGTGTACGCTTACTTTGAGACCCGAGAACTAGTTTCTTGAGTTAAAGTTGGTTGTTAGTGCGCGTATTAATTAAACCGTTTATTCTCTCAACAGGTACTATTGCTTGCCAGTACTCAGGAAGAAAAGCTCTCTAAGGATTGAGCGTGGACTTGTTGTGAGTGGACATTTGTTTTGAAGCGAGCATATTTTTAAAGAATGAATTGCAATGCATATGAAATGATTTATCTTGATTATTGGGATTTAAAATATTGTTTAAGTCTTGGATTTGATTTTGATAGAATTATCGAAAAAAGTTATGCATATAAAATTAGTCGCTTTGACTAAGGGGTTTTAATGAGGTTTTGAATCTTGGATTTGATTCTTATGGAATAATTGGAATTTAAATTATATTTGAAACGTATGCATGTTTTGGGGTCCCGGTTTATTTGTGGGACATTGATGGCTATACATTTAATTTAAGGGATTTGAGTATTGAATTTGGGGACGGACCATCGTCCGTAATCTTTTATACGGTTTGGGTATGGTGAAATACCGTGGAATTTCTTGAGTTTTATATTTGTTAAATTGAGGATTTATTATTATGTTGGTTTTCGAAATTATTTACTTTGGTTAAGTAAATCTTGAAATTTTTATATAGTTTTAAATCAAGGAATTTTCTATTTACTTTAATATCTGAAATTTGTTAAGAAAATGTGAATTTTATGATTTTGGGAATTTATAGTTTATATTTTATATTTTATATTTATACGTTGATTAAATCTTTTGGGTCTTGGATTTCGTTTTTAAGAAATTCTATTTACCTTTCAATTATGCAATTATATATTGGTTTCAATTTTGGACTTGGTATTATATGGGTTTTACATATTATATTTGATATTGGAAGTTTATGAATATTTTTGGGTTCGGATATATGTATATGTTGAGACATTGATGTTTATATTCTTATTGTATACATAATTTGGGTGTCCAATTATGGACGAGTAACGTCCGGATATTATTATGTTCGGGTTTGGGTACGGGCTGAATACCACTGGAATTTAGGGTATGTCGGGGATTATGTATATTAGATGGAGTGCTATTAGCACCACTTTATGTACCTCCCGGATGCGGTTGCGATATGGATACTGGGATACAAAGGAACTCCGGTTCACCCTTGGCGGGGTATTCTTGTAGGCCCATGCCGGTCTGATGCTGTGCGCGTGGGGACTTTATTCAGCCGCACATTATTGAGGTATTTTTCTTTTGTGCGTGTAATCCAGGAGTTAGTCCCAGTTGGGGGGCTGGTTCCCCCAGCTCGTGGTTGTAAAGGAATTTTCTCCACGTGGTAGTCAGCAATCCCTTGTTGGATTGTTTCCCAGTACAAGTATTGGTCTAAGAGTCTTACTAGTTATATATAATATATATATACGTATTACTATAATTCCTTTCTCATTTTCTTTTAAGTGAGGATCTTTCCTTACTTGTGTACTTTCTGGCATTGCGTCGAGAAAGCTTGGTTGGTTAGAATTTGGATTTTCTTGGTTTTTAGTCGTTTAGTTTTACATTTTCCTTGTTGGGATTTTCTGAGATTTACATTTATGTTATTATACATACATATATATATATATGTGGATGTGTCTATGGATGTTATTTCAGGATTTATAATGTTTGAATATGTGCACCTGGGACGTGATGCACGAGTACATATTTTAAATTAAGGTTTGAAAGCAGACGAGGTTGGGTTCCAGGAAAAAGGAAGTTATTCAATGTTGTTATTTATGTTTTACTTAAACGGAATATTTTGGATGGATTCAATTCCATGGTTTTTATTTTAAGAACTCGGTGTTCAAGTTATGGTTTCAAGAATTTGCGAAGTAGCAAAGCTACGAGTTTTTCTTTATGGTTTTTCAAGATATGAATTTAATAGAATTGTTTTCAAGTATCGGTTCGTTTAAGTATGTATGTATACATAAGGATTTTTTGTTGCATAAGTGTTTTATCATTATTTGCAGAAACGGAGGGGGTTATTATGTTCATTGAAAAAGGAGGTTTAAAGTTGATTTTCGTCCACTCACATTTTCTGTTTTGCGCCCCCGGTACTAGATCTCGAGGTCAACACCACCACGTCGAGGCATCACTACTAACCCGGCTCCTGTAGGAGTTTTCTTGTATTTATACTTTGCTATCTTTTGCACAAAGGTTGTAAAGTTTAAAATTCTTTAGATTGCTCCGTAGTGCTCACCTAGGATTGAGGTAGAGGCTAGAGGCCCTCCCTATTAATCTGTGCCACGCTTTGTGCATCTTTGTTGGGAAATTTTTTTGTTTTTAACAGTGGAAAATTTTGGGAAAGCCCACTTTTCGGGGAGACTCAATTTTAGTGAGTCGACTCACCTATTTCTTTAAACTAGGTTAAGGGGCGTTTTAGTAAAGTAAGTTTCTGTCGGGGTAGTGTCGGCGGAAAGCAGGGTTGGACACGAGTTCCGAGGGGGAATTCGGGTTCGGTCTGTCATTCTTCATGGGCGGGAAGACATCGATTACCCAAAAATATTCATCAACCGACATCAAAATAAGCGAATAGGTGAGACTTGTGTCTGCCATGCAAACAATTAAAGGAAATTTTGATGTTGAAGTTAACACCGAAACCAGATTGCAAAAAATTGAAAAGTTTAGGATATGTAATCGTTAAAATTGAGAGGAGAGGGGTAAACGTGCTTTAAGGGAAAGAGTTCAAGGTACTAAGTCGAAATTAACTCCCAGCTTTATATCCCATGATAGTGGGCACCTTAAACAAGTTGGAGAAGATAGGCTTCCAAGCCCAAGCCCTTTTCTTTGTCGTCTTTGGAGTGTTTGCCAATCGTGCAGCTGTAACCATCATCGTTGTCTTCAATCAGAGCCTCTGTAATGCCTTGTACATACAAAATCTCCTCCTATTGCTTATTGTCAAGCACCAACTTGTCTTCAAGATCTCATTATTTGTGCATCAATTGGATTCTTACCTGCCAATAATATGTTGCAACGGGTATTTATATTTAAAAAATAATTTATTTTTATTTATCAGTTAGGTACGGATTTTGGCAGTGTGAGATATCGTCAACCGTTTTTTTAACCAAACTTTTCGGATCGGATCAGTACGGAAAAATTAAAAAATAATAATAATAATTTAACCAGCCAAACCAAACCGTCAATACTATACAGTCGGTACACTGATTTTTCAGCTGAGATGCCCACCCCTATATTGTATGATTATACGACTATTTTAATAGCATAAGGATAGCTTGAATTTTTATGAATACAAGCAATAGGTTAGATTTAGAAATAAATGAAGTGAACTTAGCTTTTAGTTTTTAGTTTACCATTCATAATGAGTTGGCTTAGTTTCGTGTTAATATGCTAAAGCATTCACGAATCACGATCACTCTTATTCTAAAATACATTGAAAATGGTACTCCAAAAGTGAAAAATGAATTATAAAAAACAACCATGTACAGATTTTGTGCAGGAATTTACACAAGGTTCTCAAAATACACAGATGCCCAAGATGAAATATGCAAATGAAACTATTACAGATACAAAGAACAAAACAAAACAAGAACCCAATGAAATTCAACAAAACAGTATTGGTCTCACATACAGATCACATTTATGACTTGCAAAACAACAATTATTACCCTTCAAATACAAACCAACTCCAACTGGAACAAAAAATTTTGTCAACAAAAGCTTAATGCTGCAGAAGCAACCATAGCAACTGCAAAGGAGACAATGCCATTAAATTTAGGGATCAGAGTAGGCAGAGCACCAGACTTGGTCAATTCAGCAACAGGACTGTCATCAGATGATGACGTCTTCTTAGGCTTCTCTTGCACCGGAGCTGGTGCCGGTGAAGGTGGGTGATGCTTGGGAGCAAAAACACCATAAGGCTGGAGCACACTGTCAACTTGGTAAATAGCAATTTGACTATCAGAGTAGACAGTGCCTGAAATGGAGGTGTTGACAAGACCAGTTGATATGTTGACTGCCCTGCCTGATGTGGTAATGTTTAGTGGGTACTCAAATCCATCTCCAGCTTGGGTCCTCACTGGGTTGCTGAGAGTTTGGAAGTTTTGGATTGTGAGAAAATCTGGGATCAGATGGAATTGTAAGAGCTGGACTTTTTGCTCATCACTCAAAGAGTTGAGTGATCCTGTGCTGAGCTTTGAGAAGGCACTGTCAGTGGGGGCTAAAACGGTGAGTTGGCTATTTGAGTTGTTGAGTTGGCTGTAGAGCTGGTTGTCTACTTGGGTACTTTTCAAAAGGCGGATTAAGACATTGAAGCCACCTGCTTTTTCAAGGATTTTGGTGATGTTGGTTGGGCCTGCAGGGGCAGGGGCATCAGCTGGTGGTGCTGGAACTGCTGGCCCTGTAATTGATGGGGCAGCTGGGGCAACAGGAGAAGCAGGAGCAGCAGCAGGGGCTGCAGCAGGAGCTTGGGATAAGATTTTGGTGCAATGGGAAAGGATGATGAGTAGAAATGCGAGTGAGAAAAGACGCTGATTCTGAAGCTTCATCCTAATATTTTTGAGTGTGGAGGGTTTTGGCTTCTTAATTTGCTTGAAAACAAGTAATGCCAATGAAGGAGTGGTGCTTGCACAAGGTGTTTGATATTTTTGTGCAAGTGCTTGATATGAGTTTTGGGGGAGATGGAAAGGGTTTTTATAAGTGGTGGGAGATGAGGGATTTAGGTGAGGAGGGTGATAATTATTTGATCAGTTGTATACAACCTTCGCAGTTAGCATGTCTATCCTTGTTGGGAAGGTGAGAGAGATGGAATGATTGCAGAGTGGGATTGTGGTGTTAGAGCTACTAGTTTGCTTTCATCTAATCATTTGGTGTTTAGGATTTGCCTAGATTGTGGCGTTAAAGCTACTGGTTAATTTGCTTTTATCTAATCATTTGGGGTTCAGGATTTACCTCCACAAAAGCCTAACGCTTGTTTTGTTTCTAATTAAAATTTTCTTCTATTAACTTCCTCCCCCGAAAATTAACGTAGTGATTGAGTCCTAACCTTAGGATCCGAAATCTTCTTCTCTTTCTCATATTGCTCTAGCTCCCTCTCTCTTTCTTCTAAATCTCTTTCTCAGCCTCTCTCTGTTAAAAAAATACGAGATGTGGCTAGAGTTCTCCTAAGGTATACGATATTACCATTTGAGTTAATCAAATAGAAGGATTTACTTTTCTAAATGGTTTTCTGTGTTTTAGATAATTTGAGAAGATGATGCTTCGATGCAATTATCAAGTATCTATTTTGATTACATTTTGTTTGGAGTGTTTTTTCTTCATGTGGTCTTAAATTTTTTTAAACCATAATATATAGAAACATATTTTTGGGTAGCGAAAATAAAATATTTTTTTAACAATATTTTAATACACAACGCATGATAGGACGGGGAATTCTAGACCCTCACTTTGAAGTAAGGGAAGAACCAGGATTTTTTATATTGATTTTGGTCATTTTTTGTGGTTTTTATTTTTATTTTTAGGTTTTCTTCCTACTATTGCATTTTCATTGAGATCAAGCTCAGTTTTAGCATGTGATATGATATCTGTTCTGTGGTCTGGTGCGATCGTGTTTGTTTTCTTCTATTTTTTTTCATTTTTCTTTGTTCTAAAGTGATTTTTGTGGTTCGATCTTCTTCTTCTATTGCAGTTTCATGTTTTGACGTGAAGTTCTGTTTTTTCTGTTGTTGAGGTATGTATTTTCTTTATCTGATTGGTTTTTATAAGTTGATTATTGAACTGTTTGATGTAGTTTATATTTTTGTTTTGTTTTTTTTTTATCAGATTTGAGTTTGAGGTGATGTTTGGGTGGGGATTTTAGTAGAATTTGTTGTTGAGGTATGAGTACATTGAATTTGTTGTTCGTTTATAATTTTGGTATTATTTTGTTGATTTTTGTTGTTGATTTTTGTTGTTGATTTTTGTTGTTGATTATGTTTCGTTTTGATTTGAGTTGCTCTTTTGATTTCTTTAGGCTGCTCCTTTGTATGTGTTGCATTGTAGTTTATATTTTTTTATTTGTTGATTTGATTGTGTTAGGTTTTCCCTTACTGGCTGGTGGCATGTAATTTTTAGTTTTTATTTTCTTTGGGATGTTGTTTACTCAAGCACTGAAACTCATGCTGCAAGATCCTAAAATGCATTCTTTTTCTATGTCTAGTGATTCTTTACTAATTTAAATTGTTTTCTATTTTTTTTTTCCATTTTCAAGGGTAATGGAGGTTTTTGTGATTGCAAAGTGTACTTATAAGTCTGAAACTGTTAGAATTGGTTTTTGTTTTCGTTGCAATTTTTGTTTACATCAATAATATCAACATTGTTTTGTTATTGCATGTTTTGTTTTTTGTTGCAGTTTCTTTTTTTGTTTACTTCATTGATATCACTTGAATTTGATAGTATTTTATCGTAGTTTATGTTAGCTATGTAAAGATGTTTTTGCTCTTACAATTATGTTTGGTTGGTTTTGGCTTTTAGTTTTGTTTTGAGTTTAGGGAGGTGGTTTGGGTTATGTTTGTTATAGGTTAATGATCGATTATTGTTTTGGAGGTTGTTCGGGAGTCTTTGGCTCAAATTCTGCAATGCAGTTTCGGTTTTGGTACAATTAGTTTTTCCATAAAACTGTTGCGCTGTTTATGTTTGAAGTACATTTGTTTATGGATCATTTCAATTTTAGTTATGTTCTTTTTTGCAGTTTTTTTTTTCAATTCATTGATATCTACGTTATTTTGTTATGGATAGTAGTTTATTGTAGTTTATGTTTGTTTTTTTTCATTTACTATTTTTGTGTCACTTCACTTATATCTATATTATTTTGTGACAGAGTAGTAGTTGATTGCATTTTTATTTTCTTTTTGCAATTTCTGTTTTTGCTGTGTTTTTCTTAGAGTTGTAAATGATTGAAGTTTCTGTGTTCGTTTTACTTCATTGATATCTACATTATTTTGCTTTAGAGTAGTAGTTTATTGCAGTTCTTTTTACATTATTTTGGTTTATAGTAGTAGTTAATTGCAGTTTTTGTGTTTGTTTCACTTCATTGGTATCTACATTACTTTGTTATAAAAGTAGTAGTTGATTGCAGTTTTGTTTTTTTTATTATTATTATAAGGATTATGATTGTTATAGGTTGATGATCGATTATAGTTTTGGATGTGGTTCTGGAGTGATTGGCTGAAATTCTGCAATGCAGTTTTGGTTTCATTTGAATTAGTTTTCTAGAATATACAGTCTAGTTTACGTTTTAAGTACATTTGATAAGGGATCATTTGGATTTTATTTATGTTTTTTAGGGTAGTGCAATTTGTGTTTTTGTTTTACTATATATATATATATATGGCGTTTGCACAATAATACATGGCATTCACACAATAATAACGTCTGAATGTCCGTATAAGAGAATTTTTGTATATAATATATATATTGTGTAAGTGAACAAATATCACAAAAACAAGGTTGGTGTAGTGGTTTGTAATTGTGGCTCCTCCTTTTAGAGTCAAGGCAGCGGCGTTGTTAGCAATGTGTGTAATTTTTAGATTTTTTTTATTACATTATTATAAAATTGGATAGTATATTTTTCTCATTGTTATAGCATATTGATCTTATACCAAAACTCGCTAGATTTTGTACATCTCTCTTATAACGGGGTCCAAAATGTGGTAAAGTTTTATTGATTGTTGGTACGTCACAGTTATAATATTGTGCATCAATTGATGAAATAGAGTCACAAACAATATATAGGCTTACTTGTCAAAATAATATTTGCCAAATGCCACAAAAGTCAAAACCAATGTATCATGGCTTAAAAGTTTTATAACATGCATATATAAGTCCTGAATTTGTATATCGAGTTTGGGTTGAATGGATAAGCACACCTCAACAAATTTCGTGTTCATATTGCTGAAGCATTCAAGATCAATTTATTCTAAAATTACATTCAAAATGGTACTCCAAAAGTGAAAAAGGATTGATCAAGACCCATGTACTAATTTTGTGGAGGAATTTACACAAGTTTCTCAAACTACACAGAAACCGAAAGATGAATACAAATGAAAATATTACAGATACAAAGAACAAAACAGATGAAGAACCCAATGAAAAATTCAACTAAACAGTATTGGTCTCACATACAGATCACATTTCTGATATGCATAACAACAATTATTCCAAACCAGTCACCGTGCATCGTTACCCTTCAAATTCAATCCAACTCCAATTGGAGCAAACAATTCTGTCACAAAAAGCTTAATGCTGCAGCAGCAACCACAGAAACTGCAATGGAAACAACGCCATCAAGTTTGGGGATCAGAGTAGGAACAGCACCAGACTTCACTTCAGAAACAGAAGTGTCAGGAGATGAAGACTTCTTAGGCTTCTCTTCCACCGGAGCCGGTGCCGGTGAAGGTGGCCGAGGCTTGGGAGCAAAAACACCATAAGGCTGGAGCACACTGTCAACTTGGTAAATAGCCAATTGGCCATCAGAGTAGACAGTGCCTGAAATTGAGGTGTTGACAAGACCAGTTGATATGTTGACTGCCCTGCCTGATGTGGTGATGTTTAATGGGTACTCAAATCCATCTCCAGCTTGGGTTGTCACTGGGTTGCTGAGAGTTTGGAAGTTTTGGACTGTGAGAAAATCTGGGATCAGATGGAATTGTAAGAGCTGGACTTTTTGCTCGTCGCTCAAGGAGTTGAGTGATCCTGTCTTTAGCATTGAGAAGCCATTATCAGTTGGGGCTAAAACTGTGAGTTCACTGTTTGAGTTGTTGAGTTGGCTGTAGAGCTGGCTGTCAACTTGGGTGCTTTTCATAAGGCGGATTAAGATGTTGAAGCCGCCTGCTTTTTCAAGGATTTTGGTGACGTTGGTTGGGCCTGGTGCTGCAGGGGCATCAGCTGGTGGTGATGGCACAGCCGGCCCGGTTATTGATGGGGCAGCTGGGGCAGCAGGGGCAGCAGCAGGTGCTTGGGCTAAGATTTTAGTGCAACGGGAGAGGAAGATGAGCAGTAGTGTGAGTGAGAAGAGAGGCTGCTTCTTTTGCTGCTTCATCATCTTCATTTTGAGTGTACTTGGATTGGATGTGGCTTCTTAATTTGCTTGGAAACAATTAAGAAGCACAAGGTGTTTGATATTTGCACAAGATGTTTGATATGGGTTTTGAAGGTAAGGAGGAGGTTTTTATTTGTGGTGGGAAAGGAGGAATTAGGTGAGAGAAGCTTAATTTTGTGAGCAGTAATGCAACCTTAGTAGTTAACATGTCTATCTTTGTTGGGAAGGAGAGAATGAATGCAAAGTGAGATTATGGTGTCAGAGCTACCAGTTTGCTTGAGAAAGCAGGAAGAAGAAAAACAGAAAGCAAATCAAGTGGGTGTGGGCAAATAAAGCTCTAGAAGTGTATGATTGCTTTGTTTTCACTTATAATATGCATGCTTTAGGCAAAGGAAAAAAAGAAATAAAACCAAGAAAGCAAATCAAGAGAAGCATATGATTTGCTTGCAATAACAAACTTAAGGAAGAAGTGTAGGTTTTTGCTTTTCTGCAAGAGCAAATGATGATGATTGATGAGGATTTGCAACTTGTACATATGCCCTGTGTATGGCCCAACCTCAAGGATAAAATCCCTTGCTCTGTGTCTGTGCTGATTGCTCCAAGTAGGTCACCTTGCATAATCTTTCTATTTTCCTTTTGGCTTTTTTGGTGCAGGGGATTACCTCTATCAGTTGACATAGCCATGTTGATTTTGAAATTTCTCTTTCTATGTGTTTCATTGAAGCAACTTATAATAAATTGAACATGTTAACTTCAGATATAAATCATTACAGTATAATTAAAGTCAAAACCAAAGCATGGGTTTATGAAACTTGCATTTCTTTTAGATTTGCAGAACTTTCATTCTATGAATTTGTGGATACTCATAAGAAAGCTCAACTCAAACTGACTTCAACTTGATAAACATGAGAATACATTCTACAGAATACTCCACAAATCTGTGAAACTGCACTTGGGAGCAGTGGCGGATCCAGGATTGTTACCCCATAGGGTCATAGTAGTGTTAAAGTTTCGATTTTCTTTTAAGATGAAAACAATGCCAAAAAAAAAACACCAAACTTATTCCAATTAACAAAATATCATTTAATATATCAAGCACATATATGTATTATGTAAACCATAAATTTCATCAAAATAATAACACCAACCCAAATAATAAATAAACTCACCCAAAAATAGCTTAAATAATAAAATACCTTGAATCTTCCAAATAATAAATATTACAAAAAAGAGCACAATGGGTGTTGAACCCTTACCTTAACCTCATTTTCAACTAAAAGACCAGTATGGTAATTGATGTATCTATGCTTTTGATGTATAATTTTATTATTTATAAGTCTACCCAACAGATATCAACAATCAACTTTTCTATTTAAAAACCCCTAACAAATATCTTCATTTTTTTATAATTTGTGTCAGCGCTTTTCTTCACCCTTCGTCTTCTTCTTCTTCCTCCCACTCTCTCCCTCTTCTTCCTCCCTTGGTCTTCTTCTTCTTCCTCCTCTCTCTCTCTCTCTCTCTCTCTCTCTTCTTCCTCCCTATTTCTTCTCCCTTGGAGCTTGCATCTTCTTCTTCATGGGGTCATCTCCCATGACTGCCAAGAGAAACAAGAGACCTCTAAGCTATTTGTAGAATCGCCATGGGGTCGTCGACCCCATTGACCCCATGGTGGATCCGCCTCTGCTTGGGAGCAAGAGCTGAACCATGTTAGGGCTGCTCTAGGGTGATGCCAAAAGAAAATTTGGCCCACATTTTCACTTCATAATATGTTCTTAGGTTCATTTGCAATAGTTCACCCATTTATAAGCAAAAAATGCCAGATATTCAACAAACTTAGCTGTATTTTTTTTTTCTTTTATGGTATTTGTAAGTTGGAAAAATGAAAGTTACCTTTAACAATTAGCATACCTCAATACATTTTCTCTCTATCTCACACTAAAAAAAATAAAAACGAAAGCAGTTGTGGGTTAGGCTAGTTGGCTAAGGCAGTGTGACCACCCCCTTGCATACCTCAATACATTCTCTTTTATCTCACACTAAAAATATAAAAACCAAAAACGAAAGCAGATGTGGGTTAGCCTAGTTGGCTAAGACAGTGTGACCACCCCCTTACACTAAATTTTGATCCCCCTCCATTTACATTAGAGTAGTTTAGAATATCCCACTATTTGTCTTAGTCAAGGTCTAAAATATTGGGGGTTTCAGAAATATCGGTGGTCCAAAAACACGGAAATATTGATGAAAATATCAAAAAATATCGATATCAGTAAAAATTGAATAAAAACTACGAAAATTGTAAGAAAACTTGGAATTTTTTATTGAAAGTTTAGAAAATGTTCATTTAGTTAATTATTTATTGTTTTATCACAAAAAATTAGAAGGAAATGCATTGCATGAGGGGTTGACAGATTTAAGTTGATTATATAGCGAGCTGACAAACACTGTGAGTGTAGAAAATATGTAGTAATTAATGAAAGAAAATTACACATATAATATAATCATTTATTTATAATGATTTACTAAAATATTTTATAATTTATACATTGCATGGAAAGATACATGAGCGACTTAGTACACATAGAATTCCTATGAGATTCAAAATTTTCACTGTCTTCATCATCTCTATGTGTAGTGTACGTGTTGTGAAGAGTAGTCATCAAATGATAAAATCCCAAAATGGTTTTGCATGTAATTGTGAACATGTCACCCATATGGATCCGAGATTGGTTGACATTGCCCATAAGCAAAATTATTTGAAGATTGGGTCTCGAATTCTATCCACAGGTTGCTCAATTCCATCCCAAAAGGCATCATCCGCATGGCTGTAGGGGGTTTTTTTAAAAAAAAAAATTGTCCATTCCATGTACATATCCTACTATTTTGTCCAGATGCCGCTAAAGAGAGAATGAAATTCTCGGATCCGAAATTTCCCCAATATTATTGTTGAAATTATCAATACTTAATACGATAATTGCATGGACAGGTTCCAAAACATTCCCATTAAAAAAAGGATAATATCCACGATATTTCATCGATATTATTAATATTTTAGACCTTAGTCATAGTTGTCTTAGTATCGCTTGGTTTCTAAGAGTCGAGTAACGACAAGTAGTAGAGAATATATATTGAACAGAGAGAAGAAAATTAGAAAGCGTTCTTGCCCATCAGCCCAAAAAGCTAACACCAATTATTTGTCCTCTCCAGTTGCAAAATTAGCCCATCTCAGAAACCCATGTAGAACTAACCCAACCCAAATAGTGACTGCACAATAAAATTAAAGGAAAGGTGGGAGTAGCCAATTTATGACACGCCTTATACCGGACATGAATATATAATTATCTTTTTTTTGTTGGGATACCCGACATGAAGTTAGTGATTTGGGTTGATCATTACTAGACACGAACACTGACAATAAACAAATCAAGTTGATGTAAAATTCAACAATTCAATTTCCACACAATAAATATAATTAACTAGCATTACATGAATTCAACTTATTTTTGCGTTGAGTTACTGGAGAAATCGTATCCATATTCGTCATTTTAATTGCTGTATACTTGTTTTAAAGAAATTAATTTTTCTCATTAATATGTAATGTATTAAGAGTTGTATGACGTCCTTCTTTTGTTATTATAGTTTTACAAGTATTCATTGACTAAGTGAAACTTTATCTTATAAGTAATCTATAAGGGTGGAGAAATCTAATCCATATTCATCATTTTAGTTGCTTTATACTTGTTTTAAAGAAATTAATTTTTCTCATTAATATGTAATGTATTAAGAGTTGTATAATAATATGACGTTCTTCTTTTATTATTATAGTTTTACAAGTATTCATTGACTAAGTGAAACTTTATCTTATAAGTAATCTATAAGGGAGAGGTTTTGTTTATAAATTAAGAAAAGAATTATATATGTGAGTCAATTCGAATCATTTTACAAACAAACCAAAATGAGATAACAAGTCACTTGGTGTAAAGTTATTCGTTTTTTTTTTACACACGAAATGACACGACTAAAAATGAAATAACACACCACCAATTTGGCATTAGTTGGATTGGCCTAGGCTTTTGTATTCCCAAATGATGTTGGATTCAAGACTCCATACTAACCGTGTGTGTGAGTTTCCCTCAATCCTTCCTAAATTTGGGCAGCAAAAAAAAAAATATAACACACCATTTATTTTGCACAGGCACACGAACGGACACAAATGGTCAAACTCTTCTTTTTCAATTTTTCCAGAAGTAAACAACGAGCAAACACGTGGAATCGCCCTCATTGTCACTGACCTCCATCTCGTTCTACAAAGTCCAAACTCCAAAGTCAACCACGTTCCAAAAAGAAGAAAACAAAAACCACCCTTTCCTTTTCCTTTTCCTTTTCCTTTCCCACTTTCACAACCTCATCGGAGACACCAATACACCGCGAAGCACCCGATCCCTCCTCTCGCCGAGAAGCAGAACACCATACAAGAAAAGAGCACCCAGTCAAAAACACTCTACGATGTTGTTTCTGTCTTCGAGTCTGTTACTCTGAATTTCGTCGACGATGTTCAACAACGACTACAACAACAACAACAACAAAAACGGATTGAACTGGATGTCGCCCACATCATCATCGACAACGACGACGACCCAAACGACGTCGTCTTCTTCGTCTTCTTCAGTAGCAACAACGAATTCCCAAACCCAGTCTCTTATAAAGGCCTATTTCAAAACCCCAGAGGGCCGCTACAAGCTTCACTCGGAGAAGACTCGGCCTCCCAATCTCCTTCCTTATTCGTACTCCAAGTCAATTTCTCAGGTACCCAAAAAATAAAAGCGAATTTAATTGATGAGTGTGATCCAAACAGGGCCTAATTAATTGCTTAGTTGTCTCTGCCTCTCTCTCTGTTGACTCGGAGTTAGTCAGTGTTTGGTTGTGAATTTTAGGTGACCGTAGCCCAGCTCAAGGACAAGCCTAGCCAGCCTGGGCTGACACCCAGTTTCAGCACCACAGGAGTGAGGTCTGCGGCGGCCAGGCTGTTGGGGGGAAATGGTGGCAAAGCTCTCAGCTTTGTGGGAGGGGGTGGCTATGGCAAAACCAGCAATGGAAGTAGTAGAAGTAGTCATTTTGGAGGGTCAAATGGGACCCATTATACAAATAGTTCCAGTCATGGTGGCAAAGGGTTCTTTTTGGTTTTCAATGTTGGAGATACTGTTTATATCAGTGACCTCAATTCACCCGATAAGGTAAATTTGGTGTTCTTTGGGATGTGATTGGTTTTTTTGTTCGGTTTGGACAATTGAGTTTTTGTTTTTTGGGAATTTTGTGTAAAGGGTTGTGGGGAATTTGTGTGCAGGATCCTATAAAATCATTGCATTTTAGTAATTCGAATCCGGTGTGTCATGCATTTGATTCTGAAGCCAAGGATGGGCATGACTTGCTTATTGGATTGAGCTCTGGAGATGGTAAGAATGTCTTTGTATATAGTTTACGGGGTTTGTTAAGATGAGGCTCTTTGTGACTTGCTTACTCTGTGTTCTGTTGTAGTTTATTCGGTGTCTTTGAGACAGCAATTGCAAGATTCTGGAAAGAAGCTTGTTGGTGCCCAACATTATAACAAAGAAGGTTCTGTCAGTAGCAGGCAAGAATTTAGTCTCAACTTCACTTTCTTATCTGTTTACTTTGTCTTCTTTATTGTATCTGTTGTTGTGGCGGTACGTTTTTATCGGGAATGGAAATCATCATCATTTATGTTGTACATATGTGGGTTGTTGTTGTATCAACATCTTCAAACACAGTTTGCTAATGTATAAATTGTGATAACTAAGCACTCTTGGAATGTACTTAGCACTCTGTCCGTTGAGTTTGGATGTTGGAATGTACTTAGCACTCTTTCTGTTTTGTGTAATTGGGGGCACTGGGCCCACACAAACTAACTACTTGTTTTTAGCAGTCGGTGTACCAGTATTGCATGGGTTCCCAAAGGCAACGGTGTTTTTGTTGCTGCTCATGCTGATGGAAACTTGTATGTGTATGAGAAGGCAAGCCTTAACCTTCAGCTTTTCTTTTTCTAAATGTTATTTTCTTCGTGTCTGATTTTACTGTTTCTCTTGTTCTACTACATACACTAAAATCAGTGTAATTTATTTTAGAGTAAGGATAGTGCTGCTGAATCTTCTTTCCCTGTTATAAAGGATCATACTCAATTTTCGGTGGCTCATTCAAGATCAAGTAAGGTAATATAAATGGTTAAAATTTCATTGCATGTGTTAAGTAGTTCATTGTTATGCATATTTGCTGCTTATGTAAAACCTTGGCTTTTAAAGGACACTCTATTATGATCGGGTTCAGATCATATTAATACTGTTGTTGGCCATTATAATCAACATTTCTGTTGTCTCTGCTTCTACAATACTCACATATGGCTAATCAAAATTGGAACTTTGTATTTCCTTCAAGAACCAAATATAGAATTTTTGACCATCTTCCTTGGGGTTTCTTGTTTTGTTCACCTTTTTTTCTTTTTTTTGTTTTATCCAGAGTAATCCAATTTCCAGATGGCATATTGGCCAAGGTTCAGTAAACAGCATTGCTTACTCAACAGATGGGACATATTTGGCAACAGTTGGTAGAGATGGTATTTCTCTATCTGTTAGGCTTGTGACTTTATGGATGAGTGCATCTGTTAATCAGTGTTGATGTTGGGTGCTATATGTAGGCTACTTGAGAGTATTTGACTACTCAAAAGAACAACTAGTATTTGGTGGCAAGAGTTACTATGGTGCTCTTCTGTGTTGCGCCTGGAGGTAAAAAGATAAAATTTTTTTTTTTTTCTTCATTGACATGTGAATTATGCTCAATCAAGTCTAATAAACCCTGAATATTATACTTGTGTATCACATGATGTCTTCATTAGTGATATTTCTCATAAAAAATTACACCTTATGATGCTCCTATTTGATCTTCATTACATGCTGTTTCTCAGTCCTGATGAGAAATACATTTTGACTGGAGGGGAAGAGGATCTCGTTACAGTATGGAGCATGGAAGATCGAAAGGTAGTAGCTTGGGGTGAAGGGCACAACTCATGGGTACAGTTTCAGCAGAACTTTGCGCATATTAATTGAGTTCTCCTCCCTCCGTCCCTCATGGACATCTTACACCTTTTAGCCTTAATTTTTGCAGGTTAGTGGTGTGGGTTTTGACTCATATTGGTCACCACCAAGTTCAGATGACACAGAAGAAAATATTGTCTACCGTTTTGGTTCTGTGGGTCAGGTATTTGCTTTTCTTCCCTTCTCTTCCCTCCCAAAAGGCAATGCTGAGATCCCATGCTTAGCTTGCTTAAGAATACAAATAAGTTACGAGCTTATCTTTATCAGCTTATAGTATTTTATATCATTCCAACTCCGTCCCATCACCCTGCTAAGCTACACATTCTCTCAAAGTTTTCTCATGATGGTTAATATCAAATTATATTTAGCTATAAGATTTTTTTTCCATGGAGACTAAATCATTTAACTCCAAATCAAATACTTCAATAGCTAGGTGTGGGATTTTCAAAATATTTGGTCTGCAATCATAGCTGTACAAACTTGCTGGCATCAAAGACATAAACTGGGACATGATTTATTTTTTAGCCTAATTTTGGTCCATGAAATATTTTCTTCTATTGTGTGACACTGCCAATGTTATTTGCTTGTCTTGCTACTTCCACCACTTATACACATGTTTACAGGACACTAAATTGCTCCTGTGGGACTTGCCTATGGATGAGATTGTAGTGCCACTTCGCCGGAGTTCACTTGGTGGATCTCCAACGTTCAGCACCGGTAGCCAGTCGTCACATTGGGACAGCACTTGCCCAGTTGGCACTCTTCAACCTTCTCCAAGCATGCGGGACGTTCCAAAGCTCGCCCCACTAGTGGCTCACTGCGTTCATTCTGAGCCCCTATCTGGCTTAGTTTTCACAGAGGAAGCAATTCTCACTGCATCTTGGGAAGGGCATGTAAAAATTTGGAAGAGACCAGGCGAAGCTGAAAGTAAATCAAACTCAGAATCCCTGGTCGGTGCTAGTTCAAAGGACCAACTGCGCACGAGCAAAGGTTACACAGAATCGTCGAAAAGCAAGCCGTTGGCTGAAACTAAATCGAACAACTCAAAAACCCTTCTAGGTGCTAGTTCAAAGGACCAACAATCACTGACAGGCAAAGGCGGTGTTTTTAATTTCAAAGAAATGTCAAAAAAGAGTCGATTGGGATACCTCCCATAGAGCTGAATCTCCATTTGAACCTGTAATTATGCCACTTCCAGCAACTTGGTGCCTTCAGATTATCATGTAAATGCATACCGGCTCATCAACATTATTTTAGTCAATGGCTATGCACGGAGGACGTAATCTAGCTCAAGGTGATCAACAACGATCTCTTTTAGATAAGAGAGATAGAGAGGCGTAGAGAGAGATGCACTTGTTATAATTGTGTTGTTTTTTGGGTTTTTGCTAGAGTAGGTTTACAACTTACAACTCACAATGCTCACTTAACGGTGACCGAAAATTATCCATAGAACAATACATGTACAAATGCCATTATTTTGCATCTGCAGGGGCGCAATCTTTTCATTATCGTTGTAACTTAAGAGAATCTACTATTGTAATGATTACCATGGCGAAAATAAAACAATAAGCGTCTTCTTTGCTTGAAATTTGACTGCATTGGTGTATAAAACACAAATGTTTTCTTAAAGTATGCTTCATTTCTTTTATATGGTTTTGAATATGATGCTTGTTGGTATGGTTTCGAGTCTAACAGGATGACTCTTACAGAAAATTTTATTTTCAGAGTGTATTAATTTGAACATTTTATTTTATTTTCATGGCCACGCAACCATGAAAGAAGTATCAGTTCTTCGCAGGACAAGTACCTACCATGATATCTTTCCCATTTATTTGAAAATTTCTGAAATATTGGAAATGCGGACTAGATTTTTTATATAAAATTTTTTAAAAAAACTGCTGGTTTAGCAATCACTAGCAACAATTACACATTTGACTGCTCTCTAAGGTAATGCTGCTTTCTCAGCTCACTTGCCATCTAATGAAAGACCCCTAAAAACACAATTTTCATACAGCAAGTGTATCTAAAATACATTATACAGAGCCGTAAATTTCGTAGTGGCCTCCATTTAGCATGTTCTGAAACTCCTAGTCTGCTTTTGCTTCGGCTAATTTTCTCTTTGCCAATGCATCCTCCGCTTTTACTTTCTCAGGAACATAATCTATGCACATAGTTGGTTATGCATCAGACGACATAAATTAAGGCAGAGTAATACAATATATCAGAGCAGTGAGTTGAAGCTTTAAAGATACCTGAAAGAAAGTCATATCTCTTTCGTTTAGAAACAACCGAGGCTGAAACAAGAAGAAAGCACATTATTATGACTGGGAATTAACATAACCTGCAATAATCAACTAGGACTGTATGTCTCATATGTTTTAGCTCGAATGATTCTGATAATAATTATCTTTCAAGAACTAGTTTTCCCATGTTGACATCATTTGTAAGAACTTGTAAGTGAAGTTTAGTAATCAGTTTCTAGTAAATGGATGAGAAAATGTTCTGTTGATAAGCTCTGCACAGTCTAAATCTAAAATGGACAAAACTTTTTAGTGCGGCAGCTAGAGGGCTTTTTCAAAAACAAATGCAAATGAGAGGTTCTTCACTTTTAACAAAATTTTCTGCACATGACTTACCCACTCTAAGTTTTCAAACTGTCAAATACTTGTTTTACATTGAACAATCTAAATCAAAACCTTGTTCCTTCTAAAAGTACAGATTGGTGTCCATTTTTCTTATGCACTAAACATATGCCTGTAGTTAACTTGCCCGCAAAATACAACACAAATCTAGTAAAGATGACCATATGATGTTCATAAGGAATAACAATAGCAAGGCAAGTCAGAGGTCATTCTGAACTCCCCAATGGGTCAGTACTCTCCATTCCTTTCCCAATGGAGAGGCCCTACATTCAAGAGGAAAACACGATGGTAACCCGATTTCCATTTTTATTTGAGCATGTAAAACAATACCTCAAATGATGAACCAAACCATGAGAATGCAATAGCACTATCACATTTGAGAACAATTCTGAATATGATTTCAAAGCTATAAACCAAAAAATTGAACCAATTTGATCCAAATGTTCAGTATTCATAACAATGCAATAACCAGAGACAAACTAGAGGCTACTTGTTACTTCGAAACAAATTCAACATAAGAAAATGAAACTTCAAAATTTGAATTAAATCCAAAAAATATAAATAAATTTATAAAAAGAGTGATGAAGAGAAGTTACATACATAGGTGCTTGTAAGCAAGAGACTTTTTCCTATCCTTAACACAACATGCATGTGCATCTTCAGAAAACTTCTCAAGGAACTTCTCCTGCAACAGAATTTAAAAAATATTTAATAATAAACAAAATAAAACAAAATAAAGATCGAAACCCTAAATACGAAAATCGACAGGCAGAAGAGAATACAGTGGCTTTGTTGACAAGGAAAACGGCGTCGTGGCTAATCCGCATCTCCGAATCTTCGCTTCTGATAATCCTCCTAACGCGCTCCATCGGAAACGTATACGACTTCACCTCCTCTTTCTCTTCGACCTCCTCTTCTTCTTGCTTCTGCTTTCGTTTTTGGTTGCTCTTCTTCGATTTCGGGGTGGGTGTTTTCGTAATTTTACTCCCATTTTGCTTTGAGTCTTTCAGGGACTCGGAGCTCGATGATGGAATCTCCTCTACGTCGGAGTCGCTCACATTGCCATTGCTGAACGTTTTCTTGGTGCCTGGCTTCTTTGTTTCTGGGGTTTTCTTGGTGCTTGGCTTCTTTGTTTCTTGGGTTTTCTTCGGTGTAATGGCTTTGCTGCTCGGCTTCTTTGTTTCTTTGCTCTTCTTTGGTGTTATGGCTTTTCTGGGCGTCGCCATTGTTTGGAAGCTTTCTCTGCTGCAAGTGTTTTGAATAAAATCTTGGGCTGGAAAATGGTTTTGTTTTTTTGGGGGCGTTGGTTGTGATTCATGAAAAGGTTTTCATTTCTTGAGCTTGGAGGCCCAAGAAGGTGAGGTATGTACACAGCCCAATACGGTGCATGTTAATGCCGGGTCCTGGCCCTCATGATCTCAATAACAACTAGGCTTGGCACAGTCCAGTTTGGTTCGCTTTAGACCGCGTATGGAACCAGTGTCAATTGATATTATTTGGGATCCACGATTATTATTTTCAATTGTTACCGTCGGTAAGATTTGAACTTAGGATCCTCGACAAAGTAGAGTCAAAGTATTACTAGACTAAATGATCTCACCTCACAATTATTATTTTCAATTATTGTCATCTAGTTGGGGAGGATTAACGTCCTCCCCAACCCCAACTCCCTCCTACTGAACCATTTAGCTATCTTTCGATGAAGAGGTCCAAAGGGTTTGGTCGTTCACCGATTCAAGTAGTATGTGAGTTGGGTTTAGAACGTCGTCCGACAATTGGATTCTTATCTACAGTTTCTTTTCTGGTCAAATATCTACCGTTGATAACTCGAAATCTTCCACAAAGTAGAATCTAACTGTCACTAGATTAAATGATCATTAGCATATGAGACCTTGTGGCACCCACATCTTAAAAAAGAAATGAAATGTCGTTGAGTAACTTGCAAAAGTCACCGTTGCATCTTCACTTCAGGAGGAGATGTTTTTGGTTTGGTTGGTTTAGGCTCTTATTGCAGACCTACATCAATGAAACGTTACAGTTCCAATTGGTTTGATTTAAACATCAAATGAGTAGTTCTTTTAAAAATCAAAATGATTAGCCTAATTGTATCAAAGCAATTCATTTAAGTGATTAGTTTGGCAAACCCAAGCAGCTACTTAGTGCTTGTGTACACAACCCATTGTGTACGACTGCTACTTAGTGCTTCGGCCCAGCCCTCATGACCTTGGAGATTCCATACCTATACCAATTCTGTGAACACAGCCTAGGTAGGTCGTGTCTGCTGGTTAAACGTTTTCATGTGTCGGTTTGTTGTTATACAATGACAAATCTGTAGATAGAATTATTCCCAAACAATACGATACATTAGGTTTAGGTTGTAATCATAGATTAGGTACAATTATATCGAGATGTGTGAATACACTATTTTAGTCAACTGATCTAACTCACTCAATTAATATTCTTAATGCTAAAAATAGCACAGGCTTTAACAAGGCATGTGATTATGTCAAATTCTCAATGTGCTTGTTTGTGGCAGCAACATATTCCTGCTGTCATTATTGTCCCTACTCCTAGTTCCCTTAAGAATCAAAGATAGATTTAGATAGACTATCACCATCTAAAACTCAACCACCACTCAGACCAAAATTAAATCTTAACCACTACACTAATGCCACACCAAACGTATCATGCGGTTTCCTTAATTATCATTGCCACTACAATCATGCAATATTGTCCTCCTCCAAAAATAAAATTCAAACTTTGTCCAAGTATCCAAATATTTCTTTGAAAATTTTGTTCACCACTAGGATTATTATTTGGAAATGGGAATTTCAAACGTGGAGCATAATAACATCTTAAAATATATAAACAAAATATTAAGAGATTTGTAACTGAAGTCAGCGGATCCATGAATTTTCATTTCGGGGGTCAATGTGTAAAAGGTTAAAAATATCTATAAAAAATAAACCAATCGAAATAAAACGATAATATTCTAATTCATAGTTAATAGATAAAACCATACAAAACACTCATGTTCATTATCAAAGAGAATTGTATCAACTTCAAAAAATAGATACACACTGCAATAAACTAGAAATATCTTTAAGAATGTAATAGTAAACTAAAAAATTAGCGCAATTCTCTATGTCTCCCAAGGCATCTCGTCCTATTTGACGTAAGAGCTAGCATATATTAGCGCAATCATGCTCATTTTAGGGCATTTACGTCATTTTTTAGGTCCGCTGTCATTTTGATTTTGTGCTCCAGCTCTCAAACTTTGGACCCTTATGAGTACTATCTTAGGGGGAGCTTTTTCAAGAAAATTTTCTTCAATACGTAAGAGTTAGGTTATTCTTGTAAAACTCTTTGTAGATTGAACATCTAAGGCTTTTTACACCTTAGGTCACTTCATGCATTCATATAATACATATTGAAAAATTGTTTTATGTAAAAATATATTGAAAAATTATTTTATGTAAAAATATTGGCTAAGTATGAAAAATGGTTTTTTAGAATAATCATTTTCTCAAGATAATTTTTGGCGGCTTTTATTCCTTACATATCAAATAAGAAAACTTGATTTTATGGGATTTTAATATGAAGTATATATTAACTAATGAGCCATCATTTTTAGCCTAAATCGTATTTTACACTAAAACCGATTTTTCATATTTTGATTTGGTGGGAATTTGATTCTAGTATTTTTATTTGAATCCAAATGAGGGTACTTCCTTATTTACATTGTAAACTTAAGTAAATGGAGTAATATAAAAAAAAATTAAAATAAAAGGACAAAGACATTTACTTAAATGTTGAAAATGGAAATAAGGCAATCTGTACAATGTCGTCTCCTGCCTAGTTGAAATTGGTACTTAGGTGACGAGGGGTAAATTTCAATAGACTCAAGTAAGAAACACACCAAAACACACACACAAGGACTTGACCAAATATTACTTATGACTGGTCAACAACTAATTGAGAACAATCTTAACCAAGGGCACACACAAGCAAACCAATGTACGCAAACCTAGAGAATTACTAGTGACAACCTAGGCACTTCGTAAGGACCCGTCAATCTAGGCATCTGTGCTAGCAACAACTATGGTGAAAGTGTGTGAAGACATCATATCAAGTAAACAACTAATATCAGATAATTATGACTAGTCAACCGTCAAGAACACAAACCCGTAAATCATAAGATGACTAGTCAACCGTCAAGAACATAAACCCAGAAAATTTCAGACATGCAAACCAGAAATTGTTCACCCGAAACCCACCATTGGGAAAACTGGGGTCATCAACCCGACCTGTGCAATCCACTAAGCATAAGAAGATTCTTACAAAGAAATACAAGCAAGCTCAAAGAAACCTAGATCTATTTAGGAAGATGAGCTATACCTCCTTTGTGCAATCTTCTTCTCCAACTTAGCAAAGCTTCAAGCTCGATCATTCATGGCAATGGCAGCACCTCGGCTCGTTCATCCCATGGCACCGACTTGCAAGCTCAATCCGAAGACTAGAAACCAAATTTGGATTCAAGGAAAATGACCAATTTCTTCAAGAAACCATACTCTTGAAGAAATCAGTCATGAATCAAACCTAGATAAAGATGAGAGAGTGTTTGATGAAGCTAGGTGTAGATTCGAGAATAGCAAATGCGAGTTTTCGAAAAATCATGCAATTTAAAAACTCATAGATGCAAATAAGATGGTTTTTCTATTTGAGGAAGAAGAAGCAAAAGATGAAAGAGAACTTTCCAAAAACTTCTCCCCCAAAAACCACCGCCGTCAAAATGAGCTATACCAAAACTATAATGCCAAAATCCCTAGGTCGAAACGTACACAATGGCGAGAAGAGGGAATTCGCATAATAGGACAAAACGGATGGTGAGAATCCAGCTGGAAAAGCTGTGAGCTGGAATTCCAATTCATGCAAGGGTTGACTAGTCATACGAAGGAAAGATGACTAGTCATAATAAATAGAAATTCAATGCATGCAATATGATGCACTCCAAATATTACCTTTGCCAAACACAATAATCATCCATCAGATTGTAGCCAGATAAGAGAACCAAGATAGCTATCCTAATCTAACTTGAGCTTGGAAAGAATACAATGATTGTCCTATTACAAATTTGTCAAGGGAAGCCAAAAGCAAAATACAAGATGCATACACTAACACTAGTGTGCTGCGTCCTCTGGAAGGCAATTTGCAGAGGTCAACATCTTCGCCTCTAATGGTGGATTCCGGACTTGCAGGGGTCAATTGACCCCTCTTGTCCCTATAAGGGTCTGCCCCTGACTGAAGTAGTTAAAAGTAGTTATATTTGCATCTGATTCACGTGTTCAAAACTCACTCTCCCAATATCGTGGTATGAAAATAAAAACAATATCCACAACAATACTTTGCATTTTTATTTCTCTTGTGAGATACCCACAAGATCACGATACTAGTGAGTTGTGCCTACTCTTTTGGGGATAGCCAAAATGTATGAGGTCAGCCGTCTTCATTTAGTAATAGGATTTGGCATCAAGTTGTTGGTTAGCTTTGGAAATAGGGAGACTCATGAGAGTACTTAAACGAGCAAATTTATGAACAAGTGTCAATCCCTTTAACATTTGGTGGCTTAATTTACTTTCAAGTGATTGGTTTCGATTGGATATTAGTGGTATATATTTGGTTTGCCAATATGGTACATCTAATTAGCTTTTGGCAGTTGAGTTGGACCATTTTATATGGCACTCGCTAGCTGCACGCCTGCACCGCCCAAAAACAAAAAGCATCTCATTTTTCCGAGTAGGGCAACCCTACCTACATCAAGGTCAATATGCATCTCAAGAGGAGCTGCAACCGAGTTTTTCCTCTTCCTTTCCTCTTCCAAAAATTAAAATAACAAGCTACAAGCTGTCAATATTTGTATAATTAGACACACTTTCCTCCTTCTCTAGAAAGAGGCATTCCTACTTCCTGCAAATTACAGTTTGACATATATGCAAAAATAATTCATCAAAAATACTTGTCAAACTGTGATTAGTAAGAAAGTAGGAGTTCCTACTTCCAAGAGCGGAGACAAGTATTTTCGTGTATAATTTCTATGATAAATTTCAACATCTCCTACTCCCGCAATTGAAAAATGTATATTGGTTTACCACTCCAAACCAAAGAAAATGTGTTATGTTTCATCAAACCAGGAGTTTCAATTAGCTTCTGTAAAAGTGCAAATTAATGCCAAAAGCGTTCCCTTTTTTCTATACCATTTGGCACCAAAATGTTTATTTTGAGTTCTTGGAAAAACACTTTATATGTTCCTCCTTGAGAAGGGACAGCTTCTAGTTGAGTTATGTAAGCGGTACTTGTGCTTTTACAGAAACATTAATTTCATGTGGATCATCTGTCTAACAACCGACATATGCATGTTGCTCACTTGTGCTTTTTAAGAGGCCTCTGAATATTAGAGATGCTAAGCCAAACTATTATGTGTATAATCACCTCTCTATTAGAGCACTTCCACCCCAAAGGGCAAGAGCAAGGACAAGGGCATGCGGAGGCAAGGGCTGCCACTATTCACGTGAATAGTGGCAGCCCTTGCCCTTTGTAGCTCCACCCCAAAAAGGGAAGGGCAAGGGCAACTACTATTTATTTTAATTATTTTTCCCTATTTTTTTATACTTAAACAATTAATTTGGATAAAATTTTCAGTTGACGCGTGTCATTATTTATTATGAAATTCTCATATCAAATTTCGAATAAGATTTTCTGTATGAGATTTTCACATGTGATTAATTTTATTTATATGTATGAGATTAATAATAATAAAATTGCTAGGCATGTATAAAAAAATTGTTTCTGAATTTTTTGGAATTTTTCAGATTTTTTTTCCCATTTTTTTCGATTTTTTTTTTTAAAAAAAATTTGGTTGCTGACGTCAACAAACCAAGGCAGACCCAGGCAAGATTTGCCTTTGGGCTTGCCCGGGCTGGTGGGTCCCAGCCCTTGCCCGACTTGGCCCTTGCGCGCTGGAGGGGGATTGTGGGCTTCGGGGATCCTTTTGCCTGCCTTCCCCCTTTGCGCTGGAGCTGCTCTTAAGGTTAATGGATTTTCTTAGACTCACAAATGCGATCCTCCAAGTTTGTGAGAAATGGGTGAGCCGTATGGGTAAGTAATACTATACACACCACACTAACAATTTTCTCAACTCTTACCCAAGGTCGATGCTTGGGCCGAGGTCAAGCTTGGTCAAGGTCTAAAAATTCTTAGTATAAACAATGCTTTGTTCTTCCCTACTTTTCTCAATCACCCAGTTACAAACCCTCCCATATATACCTATTTCTTCTGGTGTCTTATCACCATCAACGATTAGTTTGGTGGAATGAGATGTAAACTATGGTAGCAAAGATAATTGTCATGGATATCCTGGTGTTTGCGATTCGGCTGCACTTGCTGCAAATAAAACGGATATATGAGCAAACCTACCGAAAGGATAAGCTCCCTGCCCCTTATCTTTCTATTATTTTATTATTTCGTTACACTATTTAATACATGCCAAGATTAGTGCAGGTGTACTGGTGACAGTGGAAAAGCAGAGGCTTGGATTCAAACCTGCACAAAAACCACTTTAATATGATAATATATGTTACAAAGCTGTTTGGTTTAATATATTATAATAGTAAGAAAGCAATTAGGAGCATGCATATGCACAAAGACCATATCCTTGTCATTCAATTATTGTTTACTTTTTTTATATGGTTACTTTATATATTATATAATTTTATGGTTCACTAAAGTACTTTAATGGATGGTTTCACCTCATATTTATTTTTAGTGGTGGTTTTATCCCTGCATTTACTTTATTTACTGTATGATGTAGTTTTCTTACCCAAACAACAATATTTATTTAAAAGTGTGGTGCGGGATTATCGTCTACACAACTACCTTTATTTTTTATTTAAAAGAATGGAGTAGAATTAGTGCCCATACAAGCACATTTACTTTATCGCACATTTACTTTATTATTTAAAGAATGGTGCAAAATCAACGTCCATACAACAAGCAATTTAATTTATGAATTTATTTTACGGCACATTTACTTTTATTTAAAGTATGGTGCGGGTTTATCGTACATATCAGCAATTTATTTACAAGCAATTTATAGCAATTTATTTTATGAATTAATTGTGTGATATGATGAGTTTTACAGCATACAAAGATCAGGACTGGAAGTTCCTTGATCCTCATCATATAACTACATCTTAACCTAAAGATCCTTGATTATGATAATGATATGAGAGCTGGCAGTCTCTCAGGTACTATATTTGTAAACAAGTGATCGGATCTGAAAATCCTTGATCCTTGACGTGTAAATAAGGACCTGAAGTTACTTGATAATGTAATAGTATCGTATCAGTTAATAGTACAATACACATGAATAGTAATTGTACTGGCAAATGTATTGTATGCATGAATAGACATGTATGCATGAATAGACACGTATTCATGACTTGATGAATAGTACCATACACATGAATAGTGACGTATGCATGAATAGTACCATTTTGGGTAAACCATCACTGCATGCAAAATGGAACCTGCAGTTCCGTAAACTCATAGATGAGCAATTAAATGAGATGTCGGAAGTTCCTCAATAACATGAACAATTATGTGAGGGCCTGAAGTCCCAAAGTATGGAAATTATAAGAATGTTCATACTATGAGAATATATGATTTTGGCCTAAAGTTCAAAATCTAACATTGTTGAGAACCTGAAATTCCAACAATTAAAATGGACAATCCTTGAGGGAATTATTGCAAGTTGTGGCATACCACATATTTCTTTGGCATAAGAAAATGATGAATTGAATGAAGCTCGATTCTGTTACAATCGACACCTCAAGGAAGAAATTTATTTTGTAAATTCCGATTGTTAAGGATACACCGTGAAATGAGTAATATCAGGATAAACCTCAAAGGATGAATTGAGGCTCCCCAATTATTTTGTTATATGATCTAGGCCGGAAGCCCATGGATCTCAACATATCACAAAAATCCCGAACTTTAAGTTTTGGATATATAATAGTTAATGATCTTCACTACTACATTGCAATGTTATCATGGCTTTATCTCAATTTATATTTCATGCACATTTGAAAAGGGCAGTTAAAATTCAGAGGTTGTGTTTGACCCGAGGTCAGAAGTTCCGGGCACCCATGCATTGGAATATATAATTTGACAGATTTAATGTGGTTATTTGAACCTATCAGGCACAAGGTTCCAAACCGTCATTTTGGAAAGACGTGCAAACCACAAGTGTAAGTTTAAGAATTTTCCCAATTATTATTAATAGAAAGAGTGCATACAACAGATAGATTGTTTTTCACCTGCAAGAAATAAGCAGGCTTTGTAAAATCTATGAAGCTACATTATGGCTTAGAAGTTCCTAGAGAATGAGAACTGCTCTTCTCGAACTTAGCCATGAGCCTCTCATGGTCTTCCAAAATCTTTTCATTGGAACTCTATAGCGTGTCGAGCTTTGTCTGCATACCCCTGAAATATGAGCTCACCATCATTGACAAAGACTTATTTTGCTTTTTCAGGTTTTCAACATCTTGCTGAGAATCCTGAAGCATTCTCCGGAGAGATGAGTTTTCGGTGATGAGCTCCTTAATCTTGTTTGTCTTGGCAAGCAAACGATGAGCCAGATTGGAAACAGAAGCAGCACTATGAATGCTAAAAGCGTGAGTCATCAATAGCCTCTTTGTCAGACCTTCCTATTAATAATATTCCATCCATAGGAGTAATAAAATTCCTAGCTACTATTGTAGCAGTTGTATCATTCATCATCACGGAATCATTAACCGTGAGATGATGATTTTCACATACAAAGGATGGACGCTAGACTTGGGCGTCACGAGTAGTTGTGGGAACAACGTTTAAATCAAAATGATTTGGGCGAGAAGAAGATGAAGCCATTTTGAAAAGGTTTCGAGGAAAGTTTTAGAAAAGGCTAAACTTTCAGAAAATGGAAGGAAATTGAGTTGAAACACAGTTACTCCAATCAGGATTTACAAAGGCAATATCTATAGGCGGAAATGTGGCAACATTTCCGTGATCACAATATATTCCCGGATCCCGATATTTCTTTTTTTCTTTTCCAGATTTCAAAACATCACGCGACCTTCATTATAGTCTGTCGGTAGTTTAGGGGTCATAAGGACTACTTTTGTCAAGTCCAATCTTGCCTTTACGGATTTCACGAAGTCACTTTTTCAAAAGCATCTCAAGAACCTCACAAATTTCTGTAGTTAATTTGAGATTCACCGGATCAAACTATTCCTCTAATTTGTGTATAAATATGTTACTAACGAAATTTCTTTGCAGAATACATCCAGTTTTCTCCAATTTCCTCCATATCTAATGATGCAATATCCACTTATTTTTCCTATCAGTGAGCGCTCGATGTGCTTGGGAAGCGAGACTATCTTTGATCATCCATTTAGGAAGCGACACTATCCCTGATCACATTTCAGCTAAATCAGGGAACTGTAAGGTAGACAAGTACGATCACATCGCTCTAATCTCCTGAAGTTCTCCTAGGCTAGGGGGAATGAAAGTTTGTTGTCTGTTACCTCACCAGTTTTCTTCCTTGATTGCTTACCTACCTTGCAATCAATATCATAATTCTTTGTATGCATTCTTTCTTTTGATAACTCTTTGTCCCTAAGGGATTTTGTTTCTTTAGAACCTTCATTTGAAGAACAAATCCATGTAGTGAACCTAACATTGAGGGTTATTTTTGACAGAGACAAAAGAATTGTGATTTTGATTTTCAGGATTAGATCATCAAGCGCCTCATTATATTTGCAGCGCCAATCCGAGCTTGAAAGATATTTGAGCAAAGTTTCTCTCACCGAAGGATGTAAGCAACATACGTGTTATTTCATATTTTATCCCTATTAGTATTCTAGTATTTTGCTCCTAATAGGTGACATATTCGGTGATGACAAAATGGGGAGATAAGACCGTTCCTGAAGAACGACATGCAAAGGACCATTCCAGAAGAATGGCTTGCAGATCATCTTGTATTGTGACCATTCCGGAAGAATGGCTTGTATCATCCTGATATGTATTCATGAATTATTAATGTCAATTTTACAAATTGCAAGTTGAATACATTGATAATACACTGCATAGATTAAAGTCTCATAAAAGGCAGAACATGAGCATAGCAGTGATCAATGAATTGCACACCTACTGCGTAGCAAATGATATGGATTGAAATCCCAGAAGGACAAACCATTAACATGTCAACATTAATATGGCACACGCAATGCGTAGCAAATTGTATGGTTTAAAGTCCCAAAAGGACAATTCATTGGCATGTATGTATTAATTTGTGGCATGCTTGAAGCATGACATATACATGGGTTATAAAATGTTCCAACTCCCTGGATGGAGATTATCCACGCCCTATTTTAAATAACGCTCAATTGGAGGTTATGATCCACATTCTCACATAATTCCTCTTATAAGAGATGTATGTCTGGAAAGAGACAATGAAAGCCCCTGAAGTGGCTAGGGTACCCAAAATCAAAGAAATACTTATAATTGATGCATGCACATGCACATGAGAATTGTGGGATCACGGATTGATGAATGATAATTTTTGGTTTCAAAGTAGCTACTCAAATCATCAATGTGTTCTGTTGATTGGAACCACATTCTATTATTAAATGTCGACAATATCATTGGCCAAAAATGGAAAGAGGCAATTCCATTACATATGAGAATGAACATGAAAGAACAACCCCATAGTACGAACTCCAAAAGGATGTTAACCCTGAAGGTTATACATGGGTGTTCGGAATAAAGAGGAATATACTCACTTTATATGACATAATGTTTCTGGTAGAAATAAGGAATGTTGAGGTTCTCCATGTTTACAAATGCAATTGTGCCTTCTTATTGCACATTTACTGAGACCAACATGTTATCTTTAAGGGTTATTAAATGCATGGAGTATATCGTCAGAAGCGATTCCCTAAAGATGTACAAGCAGAAGAAATAGCTGGATATAAAGCTATATAATGTGTCATGAAGTGTAATCCCTTAAATAAAGTCCCTGAAGGATTAAAATTGCATGAAGCAAGTCTCTGAAGGACATGTGCCTGAAGCACAAATTTTGTACTCAATACTAATATGTATAAATTGCCTCAGTGAGTACATTAATTATGATATGGTTGCAACACATTAAAACTCCTGAAGAGTTAATATATTTGATTAAAACTCCTGAAGAGTTCAAGAAATATTTGTCTTGGCCTAAAGATCGAGCATTATGCCAACGAGATTCTTTCTTATACTAAGAAAGTGTTGAAGCATTTTTATGTGGGTTATCCGTTGGGCACTTAAATGATTTTCCAGAAGTATACTGGACCGGACATTGTATTTTCCAGATAAAGCTCAGCTCCATCACCACCACTTTGGGATGATGTGAGGCATATTTGACACTATCTCCGCATGACACCATATACGGGCATATTCTTTTCAAGTGAACTTACAAATAGCCTAGGTTTTGTTGGATATGCGGACTGGAAATTTCTATTATTTACATAGAGATCGCTCACCGGAAATATATTTACTCACTAAACTGAGGAATTTTTTGATGGCTACATCCTCCACTCATTCCGAAATATTTTCCCTGCAGAAAGTTAGTCATGAAGATTTCAAGAGGAGATATTCATGAGGGGGAGCATCCAGAAGTATGCTACACTGATTTCTATATATATACTGTTCTTCCTTCCATCAATTTTCTACCTCACTGGGTTTTCTACTAGCAATATTTTATTGAGGCAACAATATGTTGCATGGTGGTCTCCAAGGGGGAGTGTTATAAAGAAAGGAAGTGGAGCCCACCAATGAAGACTTTGGAGATGCATTGTCTGCCAATTCCTTCCCTGCACATTCACATTCACATGCACAACTGCACACTCACGGATGCAATTATGAAGCTATTGCCTTTTCTATAAAAGGCCTCATTCATCCTTCGCAAAGACAGACCAACAGAAGAGAGAAGAAAGGAGAAAGAGAAAGAAAAGAGAAGGAAAGAAGATAAGGAAGAGAGAGGAGAGAGGGAGGAGAGAAAAGAGAGCAGAGAGAAATTCTCCAAGAGAGAAAAATCAGTGAGTCAATAAGAGTGTAAATACTAAAGTTGTATTTCTCTTGTAGTCCTATTATTTTACATAGTGAAAGGTTACTGCTGCTGCTCTTTGGGGATGTAGGCACCACTTGCATAACCTTGTTAAATATTTTGTCTCATTTACTTTACGTGCACTCAATATTCTCGCATATTCCATCCATTTTACAACACAATCATTTAACATACATTATGCAATAATTCACAATCATTTAACATACTATATAGCTTCGTCACAACCACTGAGGTGGTTAATCATGACAATTAAGGAAGCAATTTTACTCACCACTTTAACCCAATGTGTACTCTCACAACCATTCTCAACACTTGACACATGTTCATATGCATAACCATGGTTCCATAGATACAAAGTAAAAGTTAATTATGGTTATGCATATGGACACGTGTGTTGAGAATGGTGATGAGGGTACACTTTGAGTTAAAGTGTTGAGCAAAAATATTTCCGATAATTAATGATACTAAAACTATATGAGTAATATAATTAGTCTACTTTAGACGAAATTCAACGTCACCAGTAGGGCCACACACACAAATAGGAGGAACTTTTTGTTTTCAGGTCCCTAAACTAATTCCACTTTAATGCAAGAATCCTCTGTGGTCCGACAACAAGTGACGTGATCCACTGAATAAACGAAAAAATTTCTCCGACCTTAGGCTATGAGGCCTCGTTTGTGATTTTTTTTTTTCGCTAAAAATCTACTTCACTTTAAAGTTAAACAATTTAAGGCGTTTAGTAAAAATAAAATATCCCGATTATTTTAAAACCAGTGGTTTTTTGACAGCAACTTTTAAAAGCAGACTTTGGGTTGCTTTTCAAAGCTGCTTTCAAAAGAAGCAGAGATGAGCCTTTAATATTTTTTTAAAAAATTCCCAAAATACAATCATTAATTTTTAAAAATGACACCACCTGCACATCCACATCCAACTCCACCACCTCCACCACCACCACCGATCTCCACCACTGCCACCACCACCACATCATCCTCCTTCTACGCTAGCATCACCACCACAACCACCACCTCCTCCTCTACCTCCACCACCTCCACCTCCACAACCGACATCCCACCACCACAACCGCCATCCCACCACCACCACTACCACAACCATCACCACAACCACCACCTCCACATTCATCACCACCACAACCACCACCTCTTTCACCACCACCTTCACCTCCATCTCTTTCACCACCAACACTACCACCACATGATTAACGCATAACACTTTCAACATCATGTCTATTTTAGTCATTATTCACAGTGACAACAGGTTTATATTAACATTTACCAAACGATTTTTACACTGCTTTTTGCACTAACATTACTTTAAAAATATTGTTTATCAAACATGGAGATACTTTACTTTACAACTAATTATTTTTAAAGCACAACATAAGCAACTTTTTTAAAAAAGTGGCAGCAATAAACTGACTCTGAATTGCGCTTTGTTCATTTGTTAGGTAAGCTGGGCACATGGTGTGGATTACAGGTGGTTTGCATTGTAGTGGTTTTTTTCTTTTTCTTTCTTTTTCTCTCAAGGAAGGAAGAATGGTCATGATGTTTGACAAGGCTAGGTACCATTGGAAGATAATGGGGAGTCATGTATCACATCCGGACATGCATGCATAGGGGAAAGAAATGCTAAATTAGAACATGCAGAATCTATTTGCATGATACAGGCTACGGCAAACTTGGGCAGCTCACAAGCTACAAAAGATGAACCTTCCACTATTTGGGTTTCCACTTTCAACAATAATGTTACAAAACCACACATTCAATGTTTTTCAAACGTATCGCAGCAATAAAGATGTTTTTTCAAATGTGTCCGCCTTAGTTTTCTTTTGCATTGAGATGATTTTCAGTTGAACAATTTGGCTAGATGCTTTTCATACCTCTTTTATTTTCCATCTCTCTCCTAATACGAGAGACAAATAGAAAAGAAAGAGGCATGAACCCGTGACATGTAAATTTTTCTCTAATTTGAGGCTGGTGAGTTACTTACAAGTGCGGCAAGCCAACCTTATGGACTACCAGTTCATGCTAAAGTTAAAGTTGGATATTAATTAAAAGACAAAAACAAAAATACATATCAAACAAACAAATAAATAAATATACTATAGAAATGATATGGATGATTGCAATATATTATAAACATTGTTTGGAACACGGACTTCAATTGGACAAAATTCCAATTAAATATATAATACAAATAATATGAATTATGAATGAAAGATGCTTTTTTAAAAAAAAAATAACAAATAATACAAATGATGTGGATGGCGCAAGATGCTCTAATTTATGATACCGACACAAATTCGATTCCCTTACGATTAGGAAAATGTTAGATTTACCATATTTTCCTACCACATTGTATACCACATCTTTAATAGAGGTGGACCCCATTGTATTGGTGGGTTCCATCTCTATTAGAAATGAGATACAATGCAGAAAAATACAGTAGTTCTTAAGATTACCCTTCTTCTTGGTAGAAAGTTATCCATGTTTCTTAATGGCACTTTTATGAATTTGACTATTGTTCCAATTAATTGTAAATATGGATAACTTTCTACCAAGAAACATGGTCATCTCAAATGGAATAATAATTCTTGTACCAAAAAAAAATTAAATTAAATTTAGGCCACGTTGATGGGCGGGTTTAGATAAGATTGGTACATTGCGTAGAGTCATAATCTTTGAGAGAAAACTTGATTTCCTTAATATATTTGCAAGAACTATTTGATTTAATGAGAGTATCGTCTAGTGGAAAAATACCTAAATTTGCAGACCATATGTCTCAGGTCCGAATTCTCATTGCGTCTTACTTGCGTGTGTGTGAGAAATCTCATTCCCTTAATTTAGACTATCAGATTCAAACCATGTACTAAAATAAATAAATCAATCAAACAGTGAGAGGACTTCTTAATTTTTAATTGGAATAGTCTTATATATGCTGTAGAGGCATCTATCCTAATGCCAATCTAGTTTGATTCAAATAATAAGATCCTACGTTGGAAACGTTGTCGTTTTTTTTTTATACATAACGTTATCGTTATATATATAGAGTTATTCTCTTATTCGGATATTTGCACGTTAATAGTGTGCGAATATCATTGTAAACGGGCAGGAAATGAAAAGTAATACAAAATATATAGTGTCCGCACGATAATAATGTTCGGATGTAAACAAAGAAGAATTTATATATGTATATATATCAATTCAGTAAATAGTAGATATTAAGACAGGTGGAAGAATGGCAAATTGTTCTCTGTATATGTAGGGACTTTAGAGCAGATAATGATATTTGTCCGCAAACCTTTGTTATTTTCAAAGTCATGCATGAGATTGAGACGAGACTCACTTTTCTCGTGTCATAAACAAATTATAAAGTCCTGCATGACGACAACTGTCAAGGGAGTGGGCTTGTACACGAAAGATTATCAAACTGATCTTTTTTATATCTCTTGTTTCTTATTGCCAGCTCTTTATCATAATCATAATTATATCATTCTAAATTTCTTTATAATATTCCAACAATAATTTATATCGAGCTTGTCATAGCTCGGTTCTATAGTATATTCTGCTCATAAAACTCGTGAACTGGTTATTAGAAATTAGAAGTTTTCGGTTAAATGGGTGTTTAGCTCAGTATAAACGGTATTTATTTGCAAATTAATAATCTCATGTTTGAATTCTCCGTAACGTATTGACAATATGCGTGAAAACTTTCTCACTCAAGTTCCAGCATTCACACACAACTACCACATAACCAAACCAAACCAAACCAAACAGCTCCCGCTCACCTGCAAACTAAATTACAAAACCCCTCACATTAACCACACTTTCACCATAATTACCACTACTAATCCATTCCATTTTTCTTAATTTCTTACCCGACAAGGTAAAGAATCACCGGCAGTAAAAAGAAAAAAAAAACTTTCTGTCACTGGCACAGTCTCAAACAAATTATCACTACGCGTCTCCGTACAACAGTTACAACTGCCCCGACGTGGCACACCAATCTTCCCGTGCGCCTCATAACAGCAGATAATTTTCTGGCCTTGACAGCATGACAGCATTTAATGCGCTCACTAATCCATCCAAAATCATAATCAAAACAGCTCTCATTCATACTTAATCACTGATAAGTGAGTAGCAGAAGTAGCAGAAGCAACAGAAGAGGAAGACGACGACGACACTGATGACGTTCTCCTAAACGTCATCGCTTTGGTTCCAAGTGTTGTTTTAAGGAAGCGGCCAAACAAAGAATCAAAAATTAAGACAGAGCAAAGCAAATGCTGCAAGAAACCGTTTTCTCTTAACCATTGCTATTTTCAGAAATCGAATTTTGTAATAAAGATTGAACAGAAAACGCAGAAGTGTTTTGAGGACGGAGATGAAAGGAAGCGAGCTGAGGATTGAAGTGGTGGCGGCTCTGGTGCTTGGAGTGTTGGCGACGGCGTCGTATTGCGCGACTGTGTCGTACGACCACAGAGCGTTGGTGATTGATGGGAAGCGCAGAGTGCTGGTCTCTGGCTCCATTCACTATCCTCGAAGCACTCCCGAGGTACTTCTTCTCTTTCTCTGTTTTTTTTTTAATTTTAATTTTTTTAAAATTTTGTCTCTGAATTGCTCTATTTGTATATAGATGTGGCCGGACCTTATTCAGAAATCCAAGGACGGAGGCTTGGATGTCATTGAGACCTACGTCTTCTGGAACTTGCACGAACCAGTTCGTGGCCAGGTCTTTCTCTCTCTCTTTCTGTAATCACATTAATGGTTCATGGTTCTTGCCTTTGGTGAGTTCTTCAATTCCAATACGGCGGCGTTTAGTTGCCTGAGAAAATGTTGGAACAATGTTAATACCAATTACTATACTACTGTTTGTCGTCATGTTGAATTTTGTTTTTTTCTTAATTGTCAGGAAAGAAAAAAGCTAAAGAAATCATCATGATAGCCGGAATTTTATTGTTCATTTAATATTTATACTTTTAGCTTTCCTAGCAACCAAACCAAACAGTTCTTCTCTCTATCTCTTGGGTTATCGATGTTTGTTCTTGAATGCAATGAATAAAAAATCGATGGTATCGAAAATATCAATAGTTTAAAAATACGGAAATTTTGATGGAAATATCGAGATATTATCGATATTTCGGTCTATGTTGTCAATATTATCGATATTTTGGTGATCTAAAATATCGATGGTATCGAAAATATCAGTATTCCAAAAATACGGAAATTTCGATGAAAATATCAGGATATTTATGGATATTTTGTCCCATGCTTGAATGCGCTGCATTTTGTCTCTGTTATGCTGGTGACTGGCATAATCCATTTTGCAGTATGATTTTAGTGGACGAAAAGATTTGGTTAAATTTGTGAAGACAGTGGCACAAGCTGGTCTTTATGTGCATCTTCGAATTGGTCCTTATGTATGCGCAGAATGGAACTACGGGTATGAATTTTATTAATTTTATTTTCCTTTTTCTTCTTTGGGAATAAAAAGGAAGTTGCTTTTTAATGAATTTACTTAATTTTAGTATTTTCTGCGGAATTTTATTGTGTAATTGTGTTTATCTTTCGATTTTTGAACAGTGGCTTTCCTCTTTGGTTGCATTTTATTCCTGGGATTCAATTGCGAACTGACAATGAGCCGTTCAAGGTTTCAAGTCCACATTATCCCAATTGCCTGCCTCTTTTGTGTGTGTGTACGCTTTTTTCTTCTTGGTATTTTCTCAACTTCATTAATTAATTTATGAAAATATCTGTGGTTCAGGCAGAGATGCAACGGTTTACAGCCAAAATTGTAGATATGATGAAGAAGGAGAAACTTTATGCATCTCAGGGTGGACCCATCATTTTATCCCAGGTTTAATTTATATATATATATATTATATGTTTTAGTAATTCACTCAATTGGTTTTTAGCTGCACATATCTGTTTGTGGTTTTACTTGCGTTACTATTTAAGAATATTCTACCAATTTGAGCTTTTTGTTAGATTTTAGAGGATGTTGATTGTTATTTCAATTATGCTAGATTGAAAACGAGTATGGAAACATTGATGAAGCATATGGACCTGCTGCCAAAACGTATATTAATTGGGCAGCAAGCATGGCTGTGGCTTTGGACACGGGGGTGCCCTGGGTCATGTGCCAGCAAGACGATGCTCCACCTTCTGTGGTGAGACTTTCTTAGTAGCTCTCCATTTGTATTGTATTGACCTTGTATAAACGCAGCATTCTCACCATGCTTCCTTGCATTGTGTTTAACTACTTACAGATCAGCACTTGCAATGGATTTTACTGTGATCAATGGACCCCAAAACTTCCTGAAAAGAGACCCAAAATGTGGACTGAGAATTGGAGTGGATGGTAACGTGCTGACCTATCCTATTACATTTTGAACTAGTCTTGTGTAAATTTGAATTTGTTGCTGGTATCACCTCTATTCTTTCTATATGATTGCTCTTTTATTTGCAACCTTCAAACATTCATGATCACTAGGTTTCTATCCTTTGGTGGTGCTGTACCTCAGAGACCAGTGGAAGACCTCGCATTTTCTGTAGCGCGCTTCTTTCAGCGAGGTGGAACTTTCCAAAACTATTATATGGTACTGCTTGTATCTGGAGTTTAATAACATTTGAGTTTCTAAAACCCGGAAAATATGAAGTGATTTGTTCTTTGTTGCTCTTCAACAGTACCATGGTGGGACTAACTTTGGGCGGAGTACTGGTGGACCCTTTATTGCTACAAGTTATGACTACGATGCTCCAATTGATGAGTATGGTATGTTGTCTAGTATGCCTATATTATCGCTCTACTACTGCTGATGGTGTAGGCTTGTCTCCTAATTGTATTTATATAAAACTTGTGATCATTGGTGCTATGTAAATAACTGGCATTTTCAGTCAACATGATGCTTGGAGTACAGAATACTTATAATGTTAAGATGTAATTTTCATGAGAAGAATATAATAATTAAGAACATCAGTGCACATACCATACATGTGTCATCAGTAATCAATTCAACTTTTCCATGTCTGTTGCAGGACTTCTTAGACAACCTAAGTGGGGTCACCTAAAAGATGTGCATAAGGCCATAAAGCTTTGTGAAGAAGCAATCGTGGCCACTGACCCACAAACTGTTTCTCTTGGTGGTCCAAACTTGGAGGTATAATGTTTTTACTCAGTTTTACAGAGTATTCTTTTTCTCCTGATTCGTGGGTATGATGATAGTTTTTACATAAACTTCTACGCCTCAAGGTCCTCCAGTCCAGGTGAATGCTCAGCCATATCTAGTGTGGGATTTGGCACCCATACTTACTTATGAGTGGAATGGAGTAACAGAGCTACAAGTTATTGATGTTTGGAATTGGATATCCAAGAAGAAATTTCAGTTGTATCTGAACTTACAAGTTATTCATGTTAGAGTATCTAAGAGGAAGTATCTGTTGTATCTGAAGCGAAGTCACATTCCATGGGTTTTGGATGAACTTCCTTAATATTGATCTGAAAAAGGTTCCTAGTAAACAATGCTACAGTTTTGTATCCAAAACTTGTTCGTAGAGATCTCAAAAATCTAATAATAGAGGTCATAGAGCTTCTAGTCTTCACCTGTATGTTTTGTCTATCTGAAGTGAAGTCTTATTCCATTGGTCTAGGTCAATGACTGTGATTTTATTTATTAACATGTATTTTCTTTTTTTATTTTATCACATCTTCAGGCAACTGTTTACAAAACAGGATCGGTATGTGCTGCTTTTCTTGCCAATTATGACACCAAAGCTGATGCCACTGTGACATTCAATGGCAACTCATATCACTTGCCTGCATGGTCTGTGAGCATCTTACCAGACTGCAAAAATGTTGTGCTTAACACTGCAAAGGTTTGCTCCCTGGCTTCTATTTCACATGTGTTTGCTTGTATTTGGAGAAAAGTAGCTATATTTATTTGTTGAAGTGTAGAATGTAAATATTTTCTTTTCAATTCTTCATAAGTAGTAAGGTCAAATCATGTCTTGTTTTTCTCTTTCATTGTAACAGTTTCATAAGCAAAGTATATAACATTATCATGACAGATTAACTCTGCCACCATGAATCCAAGCTTCATGCATCACTCGTTGATAGATGACGTTGATTCCTCTGAAGCTTTGGGATCAGGCTGGAGTTGGATAAATGAACCAGTGGGTATTTCAAAGGATGATGCATTTACCAGAGTTGGATTATTGGAGCAAGTAAACACAACAGCTGATAAAAGTGACTATCTGTGGTACTCTTTAAGGTATGCAATCCGTGGATGCTTTCTTAATAAGTGTTTATTGCCTTTCAGCCAGTTGTCTTGATTTCTTTCTTTCAAGACTGAAATCCCTTTTCTAAACAAATTTCGCAGCATTGATATCACAAATTCTGAAACGTTCCTTCAAGATGGATCTCAAACAGTTCTTCATGTGGAATCGCTTGGTCATGCCCTTCATGCATTTATTAATGGAAAGCTTACAGGTGTGAATAAATTAATTTGGTTCCAAGTCAATTGCTTGGCCTTCATGTCTTTGTTAGTTACACTGGCAAAGAGACGTTGACATTGTCTTTAGAAATTGTGAAGGAAACCCTATTTTCATTTTCCCTAAACCTTTGTACTCTGGAGAGGCCTTCCTCTGAAATCCAATAAGAATCCTCTGCAATTTAGGGTGGAAGAATGAGTCGTACTTGCCTTTCTCAAACGTATTTATTAGTCAAAACAAGGTCAACGCCGTGCTTGCTCAAGTTTGTAAATCCTTCTGTCTTTGTAGATACACTTTGATGTTAGACCTTTTCTTTGTTGATTTGATGTATCTTGTCTCACTCTAAAACTAATGTGGATGCTAACCTGACATTTCTTGACCAATCTAAGTTTTATATCCCCCAAGCTATTCTGTTTGTTAGAATTCTATGGTTGTATATTTTTACGAAGGTTTTGTAATACTTAGAGAAATGGAGATTTTTCAGAGAGGAAGAAGCAAAGAATGAGAACGTAATGTTCTATTGCATTTTCACAAACAGTTGGCTTACATAGAGCTCGGTAGAGGAGAGAGAAGAGAGATTCTTCTCTAACAGAATTACAGCTGTCACCCTATGAGGTGATTACACTTGTCAAGCAAATCTAAGCTAAAGAATCCACCTGGACTATGATCCAATGGTTCTAATTACATCACAAATAAAATGAACATAAAACTTAATAGAAATAGAGCTTGGTGACTTCGGCTTCAAGAAAGCAGCTGCAGGATTACATTCCAACACTGTTTATAGACTTTAAGGACATTAAACATAGTTTCTGCTGACTGTATTGCAAAAGAAGCTTTCAAAATATTCTCTCATTAGGCTCCATTTGATCTTAAATATAGTGATCCTATGTTTCTTGCTTTTTGGGAAAAGCTTCCTGTAGTACAGAAGATTAGATGCTAAGACAGAAGCCTGATGATAAGGTTCACACTTTGCAATTGTAAATTTTCAAATCTAAATGAGTTCTTGACAAGTATATACATGCATAGCTTGAATTATTACAACTATTTAAGCCTTTTTCTTTTCTGAGTCAACCTTACAACTGTTCTAGTCTTGTAATTTTCTTTTAATTGAATTCCTTTCAGGGAGTGGAATAGGAAACAGTAACAATGCCAAGGTTTCTGTGGAGATCCCTGTCACATTTGCATCTGGGAAGAACACAATAGATCTTTTGAGTTTGACAGTTGGGCTTCAGGTTTGGCCTTAATATTTATGCTTTCTGTACATGCATTTAAAAAGAAATTCTCATCTATATCTTATTCTATCATTGCAGAACTAATAAGGTCAATATATGACTGAGTAATATCTTTTGTGTACCTATTTTTCAATCAGAACTATGGAGCTTTCTTTGACAAGGCAGGTGCTGGAATCACTGGTCCCGTACAGCTGAAAGGCTTGAAAAATGGCACTAATATTGACCTTTCATCTCAGCAATGGACATATCAGGTCATTCTTCCTTTTTATTTCATTTTCATTTTGCTCCAGTTCCCTGATATGGATCTCAGTAGATTGCACAAATCTGAGGGGAAATGGGGGCCAATAACTTAAAATTTGGAAAACTGAAAAGGAAAAAAAAAAACCATGTTCATCATTCTGAATGTGGGTTACCATCAAAATACTGAAAATTAAAAATTTGTCTTTTGCCTTCGTCATCGTGACTGCAGATTGGATTAAAAGGGGAAGATAGTATTCCCAGTGGAAGTTCTTCTCAATGGGTTTCACAACCTACCTTGCCCAAGAAACAACCCTTGATGTGGTACAAGGTAAATTTTTAGCATTATTACCATGTATAAGGGTATATGTGTTGAAATTAGAACTACAGGAAATAATGTGAATTTTGGTAGAAATTGCAGGGACAAAAAGTCAATTTAACACTTCCGACAGGCTAGGTATTTGCATATGCTGTATTTTCTTGCACTATTATGCTTGCATGTGGTGCATTCTCAGTGAAGTGGGTTTCCTTAAGCCTAGGCTACTCATGCTTTAGGACAGCAGCTACTAGGATGCTAGGATTCTATTCTTTTAGATACTAACCAAAGAAATATTATTTCTCATTCAGGCAAAATTTAATGCCCCTGATGGCAGTAATCCTGTTGCAATAGACTTCTCAGGGATGGGGAAAGGTGAGGCTTGGGTGAACGGACAAAGCATTGGGCGATACTGGCCGACCAACATTTCTCCAACTAGCGGTTGCCCTGACTCTTGCAATTACAGAGGACCTTATGACTCAAACAAGTGCAGAAAGAACTGTGGCAAGCCATCTCAGGAACTGTAAGTGCTAGAGAATCTAAGGTAAACACTTGAACTGAAACTTTGATTCTGATATCACTATTCCTACAGGTACCACGTACCCCGTTCGTGGTTGAAACCAAATGACAATACTCTTGTCCTGTTTGAGGAAATGGGGGGTGATCCAACGCAGATATCTTTTGCTACAAGACAGATTGATAGCTTGTGCTCACATGTATCAGAGTCTCATCCGTTACCTGTAGATATGTGGAGTTCAGATTCAAAAGCAGGAAGGAAGTCAGGGCCTGTGCTTTCACTTGAGTGCCCATTTCCTAATCAAGTCATTTCTTCAATCAAGTTTGCAAGTTATGGAAAACCTCATGGAACTTGTGGTAGCTTTAGCCATGGACAGTGCAAGAGCACTAGAGCTCTATCCATTGTACAGAAGGTGTGATCTTGCTTGCTGTGTTAATAAAACTCTGTGCACCTCCATTTTTTTAGCTCTTCTTTCTTAAGATTAATTTGTATTGGTTTATTGACAAGCGATACCTTGCACAGGCTTGCGTTGGATCAAGGACTTGTAGCGTTGAAGTCTCGGTTAATACATTTGGTGACCCATGCAAAGGGGTTGCAAAGAGTTTAGCAGTAGAAGCTTCATGTAGATAAGACATTGCTCCCTAGCTAGCTCTCCTAATTTCTTGTGGGATATAGGTAAAATGTTATCCCCAAGTTTCTCTCTAGTGGAAAAAAGTCATTGTCACAGATGGTATTGAATATGTTAGAAAATCTCAAATGGTAATATTCTCAAAATATATTAGAAAATCTCTCTCTGATCAATTTTACCACTGTTGTGCTTGTGCATACTGTTTATGTATTGATATTGTGCTTATGCCTAAAACTACACACGTCAACATAAAATCATAAATATTAGACTCTAAACCCCAAATCCTAAACACTTGGTCGTTTACCTAATCACAATATCGGAACAAGAAACATATGCATAAGATTAGTATATAAACCAGAAGCCTATCTGTCCTGGATTGTTGTTCCTGCTAGATTGTGCTATAGATGTAGGCTTGGTTAGATGCAAATGAAGCCAGAACTTTAGATTGAGAATGGGGGTTCGCAGATGCCGGGTTGGTTTGACTAAGGTCCTATGTCCTATAAACGGGTAAACAGGGCGGATCATGGGTCATTTTATACCTATCCGTGTTCCAAGAGGGGGGTGGTGCCTTGGGGCTCCAAATTGGCGGGGAAGTTTTCATCCCTACAAGCAAGGTTGGTCACACTCTCACAATCCATGATACAATAGTTTAATTCTCTATATGCCTAGATGTATAGAAAAGAGTGCACAAATTTTGGTCAAAAGCTTAAGTTTAGATAATAAGCACACTTAAGAAACACACTACTACAAAGCTATAGATCAAATGTTTGGTTAACCACACTACATTGGAAGCAGAAAATGAAGATACAGGATTCACAAAGTAAAATAGCAAATGTCGTGGGCAAGCTTAATGTGCAGCCCTTATTTGTTTATTCATTAATTTCCAAGCCTGCAATATGCTAAATTAATTACCCAAAACCAGATACACACGAATATAACATGAAGACAAAACAAGAAACAATATTTATTAATCTTAAGTCTTGATCATTATCAGTACTGAGCAACTCCTCCAGTTGCTGCAAGCTCAGGTTGGCTTTGGAACCTGCAAACCTTGCAGAGAGAAGAAAAGAGGGATGAAGTTTGGTACTTGTCCTCCCCACCCATCATTGGCATTGGAACCCCAACCTTCACTGGACTAACATAACCTGGCCTGTAAGTCTTGCCCAAAACTCCCTCCACAAGATCGGATAAATTCGAAAATCTGAACTGTGTCTCCAGATGAGCAAAAGTATCATCGGATGGTATTTGGTAGTTGTGAACCCTGTTTTCCTCTTCTCCAATAGGCCTGACCTTTATGTCCATTTCCAGGAGACCAGCAACTGTAACTCTCACGTAATTAGTGTCATCAGTTCTTTCGACTATCACCTCTCTGTCTTCACCATTCATCCTCCATTCCGCATCTCCATCAGTGGGGAGGGTTACTGCCTCACCATCCCACTTTACCATGAGAGCATCAACTTTGTCGTCCCACTTTGAGACCCTCTTTGCTGCAATGACAAGGGTGTGAGTATCGAACATCATTGCCAGGGCCTGAACCCATGTGAAGTCGCGAGTCCTTCCGGTTGGTCTGGTCCCAATGAAGTGTGCGTTGATCTGGAGGTTTTCGTCTGACACAATGGCAAAGTTTCCTCCCTTGGCTCCGTGGAAGTAGAACATTACACCGTCGCCACCAACGAACCTAGGATCGTAGCAGAGAGAGCCATATCCATTGCAGTTGGCTTTCCTATCTGCAGAAAGAACACGATCAAATCATTAGTAATAGTCCCCAAATACATATGGTTTAGTTACTGTCCCTTTGTTAGATACGTGACATGTTATGTTGTCGACTATCAATTTAGACAATACATTCAAATAAGAACCCAAATGATTAATAATTCCGATTCATAAAATATGTCATAGACGAGCAAGTTTCCTCATATGATCTATTTCTTTGTGAAATGAACTGCTAAGTTGAAAAAAGAACAGGTGAAATGACTTACACTTGCAAGTAACTTCGCACTTGCTGCCACAGTTGATGAAGCAACCCTTGTGTTTCTTGTTCTTCTTTGGCTTCCTCTGAGGGCATTCAGATGGACACACAAGGGTCTTGTAATAACAGGCCCCCTTTGCTTTGCAGAAACCACGCTCCTCCCCGGATTCCAGTGGTGTCAATTCGTCATAATGTGCCACAGCAGTGTCATCAGCTTCGTTGTCATTACTGTTGCCGTTGCCATTGCCATTGCCACTGGCAGTGTTCCCATTCCCATTCCCGTTCCCATTTCCACTGCCTGCCCCCATAACCAAGGCGGCTTCCATAGAAACAAGCACCACAAATAGAGCCACCAATATATGTGACATTGTTATTTTAGCCATTTCTGGCTAAGCTAGCTAATGTATGTTTCTCTTCTCCTTCTGTTGATTTACTTGTGTTTTTAGCTGAAGGATAGATGGGAAGGTCAGGGTACAGAGAGAGACATATAAGGGACTGTTGAGGGAACCCAAGCCCTGGGATTCTGCTTGATGCTTGTGCACATTGCTTCTTCATGTAATCAAACAGCTTAGAACCAGCATTTTGTGCAATTATTTTAAGATTTAATTGGGGTTATTTTTATTGACCAAATGGTTGTGAGTATATTTTATAGTTAGATTAGATGCCATACAAAACTTCACGATCAATGAATCTTTTGAACCTTAAGCATTGGGATTAGCTTTGAGTTTGTGATAGACGACTTAACACGCTTTTTCAGAATTGTAGGAACCTTCAAATATTTCCTCGATTGCTTCAAATTTGATGGTGTATTTTGTATACCACATTAGCGTTTGCTATTTTCTTTTTCAGTTCACATGAGCATTCTTTCGGCTGCCTTAAAGCAATATAATTGAGGGGAAATTGGTTGAGTAATACGATTTATATCACATCACTGATTACTTTGCTAGCTTATTTTTCTTCATACGTGGATGTACTCGCAGAAATGAAACCATAACTGTGGCGAGTCTCGCCACTTTAGGTGATGAGATGAGTAACACTAGTAGAGAGAAGCACCTCTCACACGCTTCACTATATAATCACTTTAAGTGATTTGGGGAGAAACACTTTCCATGTGCTTCCTCATAAAATAATCAGCCAGATTTGCTGTGAGAGAAATTAGCTGTGAGAGAAAGTAGTTTGGCATTTGGTAAACTTTTTGTTAAAAGTGTTATTGGTATTGATTCCCGCATAATCATTAAACCCAGTGCCTCTTCGAAACTGACTCCCGCATAATCAGAAAATAAAAGCACCTCATTAGCTGCTTTCCCTTATAGTTTTCTCTCACTGCAATTTTTAACAATTTGTGATTTTCTTATACTTTACCAAACGGGCTGAGCTTCCCAAATTTTTTTTAAAAATCACTTATCACAAAATAAGTAATGCCAAAAGGCACTTAAAGTGATTATATGGGGAAGTGATTTTTGGCCTATCTAGAATTTTTTTAAAAAAAAAAAATCAAATAACAACTTCATTGGACAACTTTCAACGAAACAATTAACACATCCAAATCACCAAGCTCAAGAGTGCAAATGAAGTAGTTGTGTTTTGAAATTTTTGTTTAGGGTGATTTTATTTGCACCCCATTATTTGCTCTTTTCACCCTACATATTCTTTATACCCCATAAAATTTTACTGAAATTTAAAATTACTCTCTACACCCCAAATTTCTTCCTAAATTAGCCTAATTAACCCCATCCCTAACTTTGTCCTAGTAAACCTCATCAGTTTACCCGTATAGGAAATCTCATCTCATAGCAAACACAACCCATCACAAACTTCATCCCAATGAAAACACACCCCATCCCAAACACTATCCCATTGCAAACACACCCCATCACAAACCCCATCACATTGCAAACCCATCCGATCGCAAACCACATCTTCATCAAGCTAAACCCGTAAGCCAATCTCATCCCATATCAAACCCCACCCCATTGCAACCCCACCACATCGCACACTGATAAGTCTATATTTTATATATATTTTATGCCCCATTTACCTATTTAATTATTGTTATCCTTTATTTAAATTGATTGGTTTAATATGTTTTGTGACATTTGTGAAGGATTTATGGAATATGAGAAATTGAGCTAACAATGTCAAAAAGATGAAGATTGAAGATTAATTGGAAAGAAGCCAAGTCATTCCTTTCATCACAAGGAGTGTTATCAAATTTCCTTTTTCAAGATGGTTCAAGTATTATCAAGTCAAACAATGAGAGATAAAGAAGACCTTATATTAGAGGGAACCCCACTTTTCTAATAATTGTAATTATACCTTAGAGAAGTAGGATTTCTAGGAGTATTATAAATAGGGAGTTTAGGCCATTGACGAAGGATCCTCGAACACCCCCTCTACACCATCAAGACCCTACGCCATCAAATTCCTACACATTCATACTTATAGCCGAAAATCCTAAGAAGAACAAGGAGAGAGCTTGCGCAACCTTGGCGTTCAACTTGGAGAATTCGGTGCTGCTCATGTCTTCATCAACCGTCATGGTTCACAATAAGTCCTTCATGAACTAATTTCTTTTACTAGGGCTACGATGTAGCCTAGCTATGAATACTCAAATTCTTTGATATTTTTAATTTTATTTATCTATACATGTTGAGTGCTTGTTACCGTTCTTAATGCTTTCAATTAATTGGCCACTAATTGCATGATTGGAAGAACTGGGTTGAGACCGGAAGGAGATGCCTAATAAATAGCTTCTTGTTACAAGTACCATAAATTACATAGTCGACTCGGAAGATTAGGTTATGGTTTGTGTAATCTTTAATGTTTTCTACAAAGCCTAATGGGTTCTTAGCTATCTAAATCCATAACTAGGAATAGAGTGGGTTGACTGTGAGGAACACAACTAATATAACTCAAAAGAGAGTATTGGTGAGGTAAGGGAAAACGATTATCAACATGTTAGGTAATTAGGATTAACAAGCTAGAAGGATTTGGGTAGGCTTAGCTAGGTGAAATCGGTGCCCTAGTACTTTATCATCTTTGTTTTCATCTATTATATTATTTACTTATATTTAATTTACTTGCTTAATTACATTTTAATCATCATAATTCTCTTATCGTTTAATTCAATTACAATTAGGAATAAATCATTCTAGTATTTAATAGATTAACTTGATCCCTGTTGGAACGACACTCTATTTACCACTATATTAATTTGAGCAATATTGTCCACTTGCAATTAATCACATCACACACCTACCCCATCGCAAACACCCCGTATCACCAAATCTCATCTAACCTCACACCGAAAGGAGGCATATTGTGGGGCACATAACCTCTGAAAAGCCAAGGTTTGTGTTCAATTTTGATTTCTAATTTTATGTTTTTGAGTGATATTTGAAAATTTTCATGTGTTTTAAAGTATAAAGATGTATTCATGGTTGTGATTTTGTTGAAAATGGATGTATGGTTCGAACTTGATTTTATGAACATAGTCGTAACTTTCAATGGGTTACCACCGAAATCGTTGCATTGTTTCAGTGGTAGTCCATTGAATTTGTTTCCATTTGTCTGTGGTAGTCTATCAAATTTGTTTCAGCTTTTCAGTGATAGTCTACCGAATTCGTTACTGAGTTTGTACTTAATATTGTTTTTCAGATATAAAGAAGGCTCGTATAGGTACTACTGAGGTTTCATCAACTCAACCTGATAGATAGCATCCCACAGCCTTAGCAATGAGACAGAAAAGGGCGAGGTTAGCCTCTCAAGAGGACTAGCCTCAGCATGGTCCCTTGGACCAATCCGAGGATACTACAGAGGTTGAAGATGTAGCTGCTACTCATGATACTAATGTTGAAGTAGATGCCGAGCCTACTGAGCCATCTCAAGTAGGTCCCATTGATCCATCTTTACTTACAAGTTTCAAAACTCACGTAGCAGCATCAATTTAAAATAACTAGGTAATCCGTTTTGCTGTAACATAAAAAGGCACAATATAAGTCTGGTTTATGGTAATTAACCTTTTTTTTTTACTACAGGAACTTGAGCCTTTAGGTGCACGTCGAAGACATCTACCCTTCGTGAATGGAATTGGTGGGCTAAAGCAAATAATGGTATATTCAAATGGTACATTCAGATGTCTGGGTTAGAGCAACTTATTAGGTATTCTTATCGGAATGCCTTCATTCAAAGGTGGCATCCCGAAACGAACACATTTCACCTGCCTTTTGGTCTGGGTTAGTCTATTACACATTCTGTACCAACATTATTGCCTTCAGTAGCGGTGTCACCTTATTTTTATTCCTTCAATAAGAGTAAGGTCAAAATAACTTGCATTAAATTTGTGGTGAACAATAAGTTACTAAAAAACAAGCTCACATAACCCAAAACATCCAAAACTCTAAAACCACCTATATATCTAAGTGAGCACTATAGTTACCACTAGAAATAGAACCATAGTCAAACCCATCACAACTAGCCTTGAGGACCTTGAAGAAAATGTAGAACATGGTGAATATGTGGACACCTTAGTCTCCAACAACCTAATTACGCATAGTAGCGAACAAATGTACTAGACTAACAAGGATGATCAAAAACAAGTAATGACATATTTTAATCATATAGCATATTAAAATAAGATAATTTAACTTAAAATCAATTCTCAATAAGTAAGGAGGCCGGAGATCTTATCTATTATTTTGTTACACTTGACTTCCTTACATGGGATTCTATACTCACAAAACCTAAGCTCAAAAGGAAGGCTGTGAGTGATTTTTCTCAACCAATAAGCGAGATACATGTTGGAGAACTAAACCAAATATGCATCATTATTCCATTCAAGAAGTTTCAATATTCTATTATGTTGAGTCTTTTCTTATTCTCTGATTTAATAAGTTCATGTATTAACGAATTGAATAAACTATCAGTTTCATGAATTAGTGGGTTGATGAAGAGTCTATGATATGAGAGTCGGTTAATCGGTTATGATAAGAGAAGTCTTTAAATAGGTCTTTTATCATTGTTATTTTTTGTGTGCTAAATTATAATGAAAGAGCTTATTCTTCTAAGAAATTAGTGTCCATTTGTTTTGTTTTATTTCTCTTCCTAAGACAAATTGGTATCAGAACCTAGTTGAAACACTTTCAATATGGCAAATGCAAACTCAAGCAACGGGGACACAATTTGGCTTCACTTATTCCTTGATTCAATGGTGACAACTATGATTATTGGAGCAACAATGTGAAGGTGTTGTTAAAATCCATGGAGTTGTGGAATATTGTTGAAGACGGCTATGAGGAGCCTAAAGATGAACATGCACTCACTCAATCACAAAGAAATGCATTGAAGGAAAATCAAAAGAAGGATAGTAAGGCCCTTTTCCACATCTATCAAACAATTGAGATGTCAGTGTATGAGAGCATTTCCAAAGCTGCAAATGCAAAGGAAGCATGGGAAAAAATTCAGATGACCTATCAAGGCAAACAAAGTGTGAAGAAGGTTCGACTTCAAAATTTGAGGAGAGAAGTTGGAGATGCAAGAAAGTGAAAGCATTGAAAAGTATGTCACAAAGGTTACAACAATTGTTAATCTAATGTCGTCAAATGGAGAGATTTTGGAAGATGCAAGAATTGTTGAAAAAGTTCTTCGTAGTTTATCACCAAAATTTGATTATGTTGTGGCTGCCATTGAAAAGTCAAATGATACTTCTGCTCTTTCCATAGAAGATTTGCAAGAAAATTGGTGGCCCATGAAATCAAAATAAATTTGAGGAATCCTCCTCCCACACAATCGGATCAGGCTCTAAAGACTCAAGTTACAACTACGGGAGGCAATCGAAATCAAGCTACTGGTTCTAGTCAAAGCTACGGTCGCGGCCGTGGTCGAGGTGGTAGAGGCGGAAGAGGAAGAGGAATAAATTCTAATTTTCAAAGTGGAAGAGGCTCATCAAACAATTCAAGTGAAGGTGAGAAAAATTCCAATTTGTCATCATCATATAGGAGAAGAGAAAATGGCTTTCAAAGAGGAAGAAGACGTGGTTATTTCAAGTTCTATTATTGTGACAAGCCTGGGCACATAATGAGAGAGTGTCGATTCAAGCAAGAAGATGAAAAACAAAATGGGGCAGCTGGATTTATGCATGAAAGCAAGGTTGGTGATGGAGAGTCCAAAGAAACTTTATTGCTTGCATGTCATGGAGATAGTATGGATGATGTGTGGTATCTAGACAGTGGAGCTAGCAAGCATATGACTGGTAACAAAAATCTTTTTTCCACTCTCTCTGAAATTGATCATGGACAAGTAACAATTGGTGATGCTAGAGCCTATAAAATTAGGGGAGTAGGTGAAGTCTCTTTTAAATCCAAATCTGGAAAATTTGAGAAGATGGCTGAAGTTTATTATGTTCCTGGTTTAAAGAGTAATTTGCTAAGTATGGGTCATCTTTTAAAGAAAGGATTTGATATTAACTTGCATCACAGCACCTGTTTTTTGTCAAAGAAAAATCAGATTGTTGCAAGGATAGGTGTTGCTGCAAATAATTTGTTTTTGCTCAGACTTCAGACAACAAATTTGTCTTGTTTTGTTGGTGTTGAGAATGGAATTTCCAAGCTTTGGCATGATAGATATGGGCATCTGAACTATGCAAGTCTGAAGTTGATGTCAAGTAAAGAGATGGTAGATGGGCTGCCTCAAATTGATCATATAGATGATTTTTGTGAAGAATGCCAACTAGGCAAGCAGCATAGGAATTTGTTCCCGGCACATTCCTCATGGCGAGCAAAGAAGCCGCTGGAACTTGTTCATTCTGATTTATGTGGTCCAATGCCAGCGACATCTCATGGAGGTAACAAGTATTTTATCTCATTTATTGATGATTTCTCAAGAAAAGTTTGGGTTTATTTGCTTAAAGAAAAATCTTAGGCATTTCAAGCTTTCAAAGATTTCAGGGCTGAGGTTGAGACATTTGTGGGTTTTCCAATTAAAACTTTGAGGACTGACCGTGGAGGAGAATATCTCTCCAATGAGTTAGAAAAATATTGCAGAAATCATGGAATAATGCATCAGTTGACAGCTCGTTACACACCACAACAAAATGGTGTGAGCAAAAGAAGAAGCATGCTCATGTGGGCTGAAGAAGAAAAATTTGCAGAAAGAATTGTGGGCTGAAGCAATGGCATGTGCAGTTTATTTGATCAATCAATCACCAACAAAAGCTTTGAATGATTGCACACCTCATGAGGCATGGTATGGAACGAAACCAAGTGTTCATCATTTGAGAATTTTTGGAAGTGTTGCCTATGCTCATGTTCCAGATGCAGTGAGGAATAAGCTTGATGACAAGTCAGAGAAATGCATTTTTATTGGATATAGTGAAAGAAGCAAGGCCTACAAGTTGTACAATCCAAAGACAAAGAAATTCTTGGTGAGTCAAGATGTTCGATTTGATGAATACTCTGATTTTGATGATCATGGTGCAGCATCAACTCTTCAAGATGACATTGATGATTATTGTCACTCCACCAATGACTCTTCCCAAAGTTCTCCAAGACCAGCAACAAATGGCAGTGAAGGCCCTTCCCAAACTCCGATAAAGATGCGAATTTTAGAAGAAATTTATGAATCTGCTTTCTTTGCAGGTGAAGATCCAATTTCTTTTGATGATGCATCCAAAGAAGAAACATGGAAGAGAGCTATGGATGAAGAAATAAAACCCATTGAAATAAATGATACATGGGAGCTCACAGATTTACCACAGCACAAGGATCCTATTGGTGTGAAATAGGTATACAAAACAAAGATGAATCCAGATGGGTCCATAAATAAATACAAGGCGAGGCTTGTGGCGAAGGGATACAAACAAAAAGAAGGAGAAGATTATACTGAGGTATTTGCTCCTGTTTCTAGGCTTGACACCGTTCGCTTAATCATTTCTCTTGCAATGCAAAATAATTGGAAGGTGTTTCAAATGGATGTGAAGTCTGCGTTTTTTAATGGTGTTCTCAATGAAGAAGTCTACTTGGAGCAACCACCTGGATATGTAAAGAGAGGAGAAGAGAAGAAAGTTTTCAAGTTGAGAAAGGCATTATATGGTCTTAAGCAATCACCTAGAGCTTGGTACAGCCGCATCAATTCATATTTTGAGAAGAATGGTTTTTAGAAATGTTCGTACGAGCATACTCTATATTAAAAACAATTCGCAAGGAAGTTTCATGATTGTAAGTCTTTACGTTGATGATCTGATTTTTACCGGAAATAATCTTGATATGTTGAATGAGTTCAAGCTCTCCATGATGAAAGAATTTGAGATGACAGATTTAGGAGAACTGCATTATTTTCTTGGTATAGAAGTTCACCAGTCCAAAAAAGGAGTTTTCATTTTGCAAAAGAGTTATGCGAAGGAAGTTTTGAAGAAGTTTCAAATGAAGAATGCAAATCCAGTCTCAACTCCATGCGGTACAGGCTTAAAATTGAGCAAAGATGGAGAAGGAAAACTTGTGAACTCTACAATGTTTTCGAAGTTTGGTTGGAAATTTGATGTATTTGACTGCCACAAGGCCAGATATCATGTTTTCAATAAGTTTGGTGAGCAGATTTATGGAAAAGCCATATTTTAATCATTGGGAGGCTGCAAAGAGAATTTTACAATATGTCAAAGGGACCGTTGATTATGGTATTTTCTATGAAGCAAATATTCCTATTAATCTTGTTGGTTATGCTGATAGTGACGTGGCAAGAAGTGTTGATGATTGCAAAAGTACTTCCAGTTACGTTTTTAATCTTGAAAGTGGTGTTTTCTCTTGGAGTTCTAAAAAGCAACCTATTGTGGCTCTCTCTACGATGGAAGCATAATACATTGCTGCTTCTTATGCAGGATGTCAAATTCTATGGTTACGAGGAATTTTGGAAAGCCTTAAGCACGAGCAAAAAGGTCCCACAAGTTTGTTTTGTGATAATAGTTCAGCAATTTCAGTTTCAAAAGATCCAGTTTTGCATGGGAGAACAAAGCATATTCATATTCGTTATCATTTTCTGAGGGAACTTGTCAATGAAGGTGTTATTCATGTGAAGTATTGCAAGACAGATGAACAAATGGCTGATGAGTTTACAAAACCTTTTGGTGGACAGATTTACAAAAGTGATGTTGCAAGATTAGGAGTTAGAAGCAAGTTTGGTTTACGGGAGGCATTGTTGGAGAACTAAACCAAATATGCATCATTATTGCATACAAGAAGTTTCAATATGCTATTATGTGTTGAGTCTTTTCTTATTCTCTGATTTAATAAGTTCATGTATTAATGAATTGAATAACCTTTCAGTTTCATGAATTAGTGAGTTGATGAAGAGAAGATATGAGAGTGGGTTAATCGGTTATGATAAGAGTAGTCTTTAAATAGATCTTTTATCATTGTTATTTTTGGTGTGCTGAATTATAATGAAAGAGCCTATTCTTCTAAGAAATTAGTGTCCATTTGTTTTGTTTTATTTCTCTTCCTCCGACAAAACATACAATTGAAACATTTTTTATTTATCAAAAAAATCAAGAAACCCATGTTTAATTTTCTTGATCATTATCAGAACTGAGCAACCCCTCCACTAGTGATTGCAAACTGATCAGATTGTGTAGCAGTTTGGAACCTGCAAACCTTGTAGAGAGTTCAAAAGAGGGATGGATTTTGGTACTTGTCTTCTCCACCCAACATGGGCATTGGAACTCCAACCTTGACTGGACTAACATAGCCTAGCATGTAAGTTTTTCCCAAAACTCCTTGCACAAGATCGGATAAATTGGAAAATCTGAACTGTGTTTCCAAATGAGCAAAAGTATCATCAGCTGGAATTTGGTACTTGTGAACCTTATTTTCCTCTTCTCCAATAGGCCTAACCTTTATGTCCATCTCTGCTAGCCCTGCCACTGTGACTCTTACATTATTCGTGTCGTCGGTTCTTTCAACGATGACTTCCCTATCTTCCCCGTTGGTCCTCTATTCGGCTTCTCCATCGATAGGGATGTTAATGTCCTCACCATCCCATCTTACCATGAGAGCATCAACTTTGTCATCCCACTTTGAGACCCCCTTTGCTGCAATGACAAGAGTGTGTGTGTCAAACATGATTGGGAGGGCTTGAACCCATGTGAAATCCCTAGTTCTTCCAACTAGACGAGTCCCGATGAAGTGTGCATTGATTTGGAGGTGTTCATCTGAAACAATGGAAAAGTTTCCTCCCTTGGCTCCATGGAAGTAGAAGATGACACCATATCCACCAACAAACCTTGGATCATAGCATAGAGAGCCATATCCATTGCAGTTGGCTTTCCTATCTGCCAAAAGAACAAGGAACTATCTAAGTATTAGAAAAGTTCATATATATATATATGTTGATGTATACAAGTTGTGTATATGTAAACACAAATTAATTGAAAACTAAATTGGTGAATGGCTTACACTTGCAAGTGACTTCACACTTGTTGCTGCAATTAACGAAACAACCCTTTTGTTTCTTGTTTTTCTTGGGCTTTCGGTGAGGGAATTCTGCTTGACACACAAGAGTCTTGTAATAACAAGTCGTATATGCTTTGCATTGACATTGCTCTTGTCCAGACGGTAGTGGTGACAGTATGTCGTAGTTTGAAATATCCTTGTTGTTGACATTAACATTAACATTACCATTTCCATTTCCATTACCGTTGCCATTGCCAGTGTTGTCGTTTCCAATTCCATTTCTGTTGCCACTGCTGGTGTTGTCATTCCCATTTCCATTCCCATTGCCACTGCCAGTGTTCCCATTCCTGTTGCCACTATCGATGTTCCCATTCCCATTGCCACTGCCAATGTAGCCATTTCCATTTCCATTGCTGTTGCAACTACCAGTGTTGCCATTCTCGTTCCCGTTGCCGTAGCTGTTAAGGAAAATCTAGACTTCATTAATAGTCGGCTGGTGAATTAGTAATAGTTGGCTGTTAGTAGTTGTGAGTTAAAATAATGGTGTGGTAGAAGTTAGTTGAATTAACTATGTTTGGTTTTAGTTGTGTTTTTAATGTGCTAGGTCGGTAGTGGCTATTATATAAAGCCACCTTTTTCTCTTCATTTTGAATCAAATCAGAACATCATCATTATCTAAAATAGTTTTTCTATTGCCTTTTGTCTTTTGATTATCACAAGAGAACAAGTTTCTTCTCTTACCTATTATTACTCCCACATAACCGTACCCACCACCAATAATATCATTCCTCTATCCCATCAAAGTGGTATCAGAGCTTGTCTCAAATCCATATGGCTTCAAACAACAACTTGTTGCAGCCCCAGCTTCCAAAGTTTACATGGAAGAATTATATTCAATGGAACATCCAAATTAAGGTGTTGTATGCTGCTCAAGATTTGTGGGAGGTGGTTGAAAATGGCTTTGTGGAGCCAAATGATCAAGCAAACCTCACTCAACAACAACTCACAGAGCTAAAAGAGACACGTAAGAAGGACAAGAAGGCTTTATTCTTTATTTTTCAAGCAGTGAAAGAAGCTATTTTTGAAAGAATCTCATCATGCACTACATCAAAACAGGTGTGTGACACTCTTTGCATCATATAAAGGAGAAGAAAAAGTGAAGATGGCAAGACTGCAAACTCTAAGAGGTGAGTTTGATATGTTATGCATGAAGGAGTCAGAATCTGTTGAAGAATATTTGAATCATGTTATTTCTCTTGTCAACCAACTGAAAAGTAATGGAGAAAAAAATTGAAGATCAGAGAGTTGCTAAAAAAATTCTTCGAAGTATGTCCCGAAAGTTTGAATATATTGTGGTGGCAATTGAAGAATCCAAAGATCTGTTTACTTTGTCTCTTGACAGTTTAATGGGTTCTTTTCAATCCCATGAGTTACGACTGAAGCAGTTTGACTCTGGCCCTATTGAGCAAGCTTTTCAATCTCAAGAAGAGGAGGATGCGGCTTTGCTCGTGGACGAGGAAGAAATAATCAAGGACGTGGCTATGCAAATGACCAAAAAGAAACTAATGATGAAGGCTCTACACGAGATTATGGTTATTCAAGAGGAAGAGGAGATTATGGTTATCCAAGAGGAAGACGGGATTATGGTTATCAAAGATGAAGAGGAGATTATGGTTATCCAAGAGGAAGAGGAGATTAGGGTTATTCAAGAGGAAGATGAAGAGAATAGGGTTCCTTTCTTTCTAATATTCAGTGCTACAATTGCAAGCAATATGGGCACATCAAGTCAACATGCAAAAACAAAACAAATGAAGGAGCCGAATAAAGCTTTGTGCATGAAAAAGCTTCTGAAAGGGAAAATGATAATGTGGTTCTACTTGCATATGTAGCTGCTAGGGAAGGAAACGTGTGTGCAGAAAAATGGTATATTGATAGCGGATGTAGTAATCACATGACAGGCAACCAAAGTGCCTTTGTCAATTTTAAGCATACCAACAACTCCGAAGTGAGGATTGGTGATGGTGGAAAGCTAGTTGCCAAGGGATGTGGAGATATTCTTTTTCTGTCCAAGTCTGGAGAACAAAAAAGAATCTCTAATGTGTTATATGTTCCATATTTAAATTACAATCTCCTTAGTGTGGGGCAACTTCTTCGTAAAGGCCATAATATTCAGTTCAAGGAAGACTAGTGTGTAATTAAAGACAAGTACAACTCTCTAATTACAAAGGTGCAGATGTCATGAGACAATATGTTTTCTCTAAACATAAAATATGAATCTTTTGCTTGCTTAAGTGCACTTATCAAGGATTCCTCATGGTTGTGGCATCTACGCTATGGGCATTTAAGTTTCAGCACACTATCATTAATGGGGAAACAACATATGTTGAGAGGCCTACCAACTATACAACATCAAACACAAGTTTGTGAAGCACGTGTGCTGGGAAAACATCAGAGAAATTCATTTCCCACAGGAAATTCTTGGAGAGCATCTCATCCTCTTGAGCTGGTGCACTCAGGCCTATGAACACAACATGAACAGGAGGTAACCGCTACTTTCTTACATTCATTGATGATTATAGCATAAAGACATGGGTCTATTTTCTCAAATATAAATCAGAAGTGTTTGATTACTTTAAAGTTTTCAAAGCTTTGGCTGAGAAGAAAAGTGGATTTTCTTTGAAAACCTTGCAGTCTGATCAAGGTGGAGAATTCTCATCCAATGTGTTCGAAAATTTTCTAAAAGAAAATGTGATTAAGCATCAGTTTACAGCTCGGTACACCCCACAGCAAAATGGTATGGCCGAGAGAAAAAATAGGACCATTATGGAATTGGCAAGAAGCATGTTGAAGGCAAAAGCAATGCTTAATCGTTTTTGGGCAAAAGCAGTGGCATGTGCTGTATATCTCTTTAACCGTGCATCGTCCAATAGTGTGGAAGGCAAGACTCCTCAAGAAGCCTGGAATGGCCTCAAGCCATGTATTAGTCACTTAAGGATATTTGGCAGCATTGCTTATTCTCATATTCCTAATGAAACAAGGAGAAAATTGGATGACAAATCAAAAAAGTACATTCTTGTTGGGTACAGCAAAAAGGCCAAGGCATATAAGTTGTTTAATCCATTGACTAACAAATTATTGTTAGTCATGATGTCAAGTTCAATGAAGAAGAAGCATGGAATTGGAGTGAAGCTGAAAATCAAAGTCCAATACTGTTGGACATTGGCCCTGAAAATCCAGATTTAACGCCACCAACAACTCCATCATCATAGGAATCTTCATCACAATGGTCATCATCTTCTTCTTCTAGTGACAGCAGTGAGGATGAAGAAATTTGCAGAGGACAAATGAGATCAACAAGAGCTCATCAACCATCCACAAGATACCCATCTAGTGATTATGTTTTGGTCACTAATGGTGGCACAAATTTTGCTCTATTTGTAGATGCAGACCCAATTATGTTTGAAGAAGCTTCAAAGGATGAACAATGGGTGAAGGCTATGGATCAAGAAATTGATTCCATTAAGAAAAATGACACATGGGAGCTAGTTGATCTTCCTCAAGGAAAGAAGCCCATAGGAGTAAAATGGGTTTATAAGACCAAGCTGAATGCTCAAGGGGAAGTTGAGAAATACAAAGCTCGCTTGGTAGCTAAAGGCTACAAGTAAAATTATGGAATTGATTACAATGAAGTCTTTGCTCCAGTTGCACGCTTTGACACCATTAGAATGGTGTTAGCTCTTGCTGCCCAAAATCGATAGAAAGTCTTTCAAATGGACGTTAAATCAACGTTCTTGCAAGGTTTTTTGGAAGAATAAGTATATGTTGCTAAACCTCCAGGTTATGTGCAGGAAAATGAAGAAACAAAAGTGTGTAGATTGAAGAAGGCTTTATATGGTTTGAAACAAGCTCCAAGAGCTTGGTACAGCCGGATTGATACATTCTTCCAAGAGTATGGGTTTCACAAATGCCCATATGAGCATACTCTTTACACCAAGAAGAACTCTCAAGGTGAGATTTTGATTGTCTGTTTATATGTGGATGACTTAATATTTACTGGAAGCAATGCTCAAATGTGTGATGATTTCAAGATGATTATGTCACAAAGATTTGAAATGACAGACCTTGGTTTGCTTCATTTCTTTCTTGGAATTGAAGTCAAACAAAATGAGAATGGTATCTATATTTCTCAAAAGAAATATGCAAAGGAATTGTTGAAAAGGTTCAGGTTTGAAAATGCAAAGTCAATTGCTACCCCAATGGAGGTTGGTGTTAAGATAGGAAAGAATGATGGAAGCACAATGATAAATTAAACTTTGTTTCGAAGTTTGGTGGGTGGCCTCTTGTATTTAACTACAACAAGGCCAGATCTTACATATGCAGTAAGCTTCCTCAACCGCTTCATGGAATCACCAAAAGATGTTCATTGGGTGCTTGGAAAGAGAATCCTAAGATATGTGGTTGGAACTATCAATTATGGTTTGCATTATTATCCTGTTAAGAATCTAAATTTGACTGGCTACAGTGACAGTGACTTGGGTGGAGATGTTGATACTTGCCAAAGCACACCTGGTTATGTCTTTAGCATATGGTCAAATGTGATTTCATGGTCCTCCAAAAAGCAATCTATAGTGGCACTTTCAACTACAGAGTCTAAGTATGTTGCTCTTGCATCATCAGGTTGTCAAGCTAGATGGCTGAAAAGTATTTTAGAAAAGATGGGTCAAGTTTAAGAAGGCCCTACAAAACTGTTATGCAACAACAAATCAGCTATATGTCTTTCTAAAAATCCAATGTTTCACAACAAGAGTAAGCACATCAAGATCAAGTTCCATTTTATCAGAGAGCTAATCAAAGATAAAGAAGTTGAGGTTCTGTATTGCAAGTCCTATGACCAGCTGGCAGATTTGTTCACCAAACCATTGAAGAAGGATATGCTCATCAAGATGAGGAAATTAATTGGCGTAAATGAAGTCTAGCTTAAGGGGGATGTTAAGGAAAATCTAGACTTCATTAATAGTCGACTGGTGAATTAGTAATAGTTGGCTGTTAGGCCATCTCCAACCCATGGGGCCAAACCCAAATTATCCAAAAATTTAGCCCAAAAACTCTCCCAACCCATGAAAATGAAGGGGCCAAAATTTGGGAAAATCCAAAGTTAAGGCCAAATGGACTATAAAAAAATTTGGTGGGCCCCACACAGCTGGCGCAGCCCATGTGTTGTTCTTTTTTTTTTTTTTTTAAATTCTAATATATTAGTGGGTCATACGACTGTGATGGGCTGCTCTACTTTTGGCCTTGGCTGGACACGTGGCGACATGAGGTGAAGTTGCCATTGCAACAATTCAAATGCTGGTTTTTTTAATTCTAATATTTTAGTGGGCCTCGCAAATGTGATGGGCTGCTCTACTTTTTGGCCTTGGCTGGACACGTGGCGACATGAGGTGAAGTTGCTGTTGGACCAACAGCAACAATTCAAATGCTGGTTTTTTTTATAAAAAAAAAACTAATATTACCTTAAATCAAGGATCTAAATTAAATCTAAGCTATTTTAAAAGTTTAAAAAAAAAAGATCCTTGCGTGTTTCAATTATCTTGTTGTGTTTTTTTTATGTTGTGTGTTTCTTTTATGTTGTTTGTTTTCTTTTGGAATAAAATTATATTTGTGGAATTTCAATTTTTTTAGGTCAAATTGTTCAAAAAATTAATTTACGAAGTTATTTAAAAAGATTAAATAAAGAAAAGTTTTCTATAAAAAAAAAATTAGACTTAAACCATTCTTAAACAATTTAATAAAGTTACGGACTTAAAATTTGAGTCCGGAGGGTTGGGAGAAAAAACGATTTGAGTCCGGACAAAACCCAAATAGTTATTTTTTGGAGGGGGAAAATTTGGGTTTAGCCCCTCGTGGGTTGAAGAAGGCCTTAGTAGTTGTGTGTTAAAATATGGTGTGGTAGAAGTTAGTTGAATTAACTATGTTTGGTTTTAGTTGTGTTTTTAATGTGCTAGGCCGGTAATGGCTATTATATAAAGCCACCCTTTTCTCTTCATTTTGAATCAAGTCAAAACATCATCATTATCTAAAATAGTTATTCTATTGCCTTTTGTCTTTTGATTATCACAAGAGAACAAGTTTCTTCTCTTACCTATTATTACTCCCATATAACCGTACCCACCACCAATAATATCATTCCTCTATCCCATCAGTAGCCACTGCCAGTGTTGCCATTCCCGTTCCTGCTGCCATTTCCACTACCAGTGTAGCCATTGCCGTTTGCATTTCCATTACCTGCCGGTATTGCCATTTCCAATTGCGTTTCCATTGCCACTGCCGGTGTTGCCATTTCCATTTTCGTTACCATTGCCACTCCCCTTGTTTCCATTGCCATTCGCATTTCCGTTGCCACTCCCCTGGTTTCCATTGCCATTCGCATTTCCATTGCCTTGCCCAAAAACAATATGGAGGCTTCCATGGAAATAAGAACTACAAAGAGAGCCGCCAATACATATGACACTCTAATTTTCGCCATTTTCTAGCTACTGTATATGTTTATATCCTCTATCCTTCTATTGATTTTCTCGTTTGTGAGCAGGAAGGATAGTTATTGGAATGGGAATAAGGGAATATTGATGGGGGAACCAGACCTCCGCCTATATAAACAATAAACCTTTTTAAGAGCCTAAAGCATTGGTGTACTTTTTGGAATTGAATTGCATTATCTGTATCACTTCATCATTTCTTACGGCTTCCTCAAAGTGATTCAACGGATCAAAGTTGCAATTTGCATGGAAGATTGATTAAAAGTTGTCCAACGAAAAAAACCACCTTTCCATCCTTCACCTTGTTGTCATCTTTATGACCTAAATTTTCTAAATTAAACATTTATGGTCGAACTATCTCATAAACATCATTCCACATCCATTTTTGCTCCATGGATGTGCCAAAAAAAATAAAAATTATTGAATTTGACGAATAACTCAAAATTTTCTTTTATTGATTCATCAGTAATGTAGCTCTCGTTTATATAAAGATTTGAACGCGTAACCTACTCTTACAAAGTCGAGACCCAATAATGCTCCACCAAATTATCATCAGCATAACTTAAACCTTACAATTTGAGGAATGACTCAAAACTTAGATAATGGATTGATGAGTGTGGTACATGAGTTGCCTAAAGTAGACAAAGTTTTGGATCAAAGATAAAAACTCTTTGAAGAGCTATTGCCATGTAAATGTTTTTTTGTCGTTTCTGCAAACTTAAATGTGAAATAACTTAAGACGACTATTATCAAATACCACCTATCCAACCCACCACTCCACGTTCCCCGTCATCAAAGATGCTTCTTAAGCCCTAGAAAAGCTTGGTTCGCAATCATATGACAAGATTAATTGATTGGACCTTAACGTAATAACATGATTCTGGGGGTAAGCTATTATGTATGATTGCATAACCTTAAAGACGTCACTTGAAATCTAATTGAACCGCCTTTGTGAAGCAGCGGGATAATACGAAAGGCAATCAAACGATTAGCCAACGAGAACCAAAGTCTAGAATCCACCATATAATTGATAAAAGCTCAAGTTTATTGAATGATGATAGGGATAACAACCCTAAACCCTTAGCCAAAGTTTGTTTAAATACTACCTCAAGTTCCTAGAAACCCTAGGAATCCAAAAAGGTAATAAAAAGAAAATAATACAAATTCCAAAAACTAGCTCATGTTAGCCTACATCTCAGACCACCTGATTAAAGCTCTTATGCTGTTAGTTGTATATTGTGAGCTGGCGTGTTAGTTAAGATTACTAGTTAGTTAGCTGGCTTTTAGTTAGTTAGCAGTCTGTTATGTTAATCAGCTTAGTGTTAATTAAGCTGAACTCATCTACATGTATATATAAGCTTGTACTGTTACTTTGAGATTTAATGAAAAACATTCCTTCAATATCAGATATCTCTCTCGAACTTTCTCTTCTACCGTCTGTGATTTCTAAGCTTGATTGAGCTCTTTAATGGAGTTTGAGAGGAAGCTTTCAGCTCAAAAACTAAAACCTTGTTTTGAGCTATAAATGACGTCAAACACCAGAAAAAGCCCATACATCATGGCAAAATGATGAGTTTGACTCATGACACCGTTCTCTTCGAAACGATGGGTCATGCGCCCGATTCAGAGCTTGGGGGCCAAACCTACACCTTTCTGATTTTTCCCGTGCACCTGATGCTCTAGCTTCTCTTCAAGTGTTTACACCATCTGTTCTACATCACTTTGGTTAAGATTAAATAATTTAAATTAGTGAGTCTTATTTACAAAAAAATAAAGTTAAAATTGAATTATTTTTAGAATCTTGAAATAAAAGAAGGCATACAAAAAAAAAATTCCCTTTTTTGTTTAGGTTTACAAAGGAAATGCCAAATATTTAGGTAAGATTTTAAGATGAACATGTTGAGAATGAGATCTCTCTAGGACCTAGGTTCCCTACATACCTTGTACTTGTATAATAAAAATGTTGCTTGCTAAATGAGTTCTAACAAAGTCTTGGAAGGTGTCTATTCTAAAGTATGATAGGTTAGCTAGGAAGAGCGTTATGTTCGGGGCTTCTGTAATCCATGGAGGGAGTCATGATGTATTAGTGATTTATCCCACAGTGGATTGTTTGTGATGGATTAAGTTATGTGATTTTTCCCGTTCGAGTTTTCGACATAAAAAATCTTTGTGGTGATTGTTATTTCTTTTTTCATACGTGAAATAAAGCTATTCAAACCCCGCAACTATCTAGGACCACAAAATCTCAAGCCAGCAAAGCTACTTTATCTACAATTTATGTTACCTTTCTACTTTACACTCGTTTCGTTTTCCTTTACTTTACAAACAAAAGTCACAAGACAGAAAAATAATTAAGAAGAATAAATGAGAAAATTAATTAAGAAAATAAATGAACCAATCTGAATATGGTGTGGTAAGCGAGAGCTTCTCACTCAAAATTCTAGAGAAACTACTTGGATTTGGGCAGTTGGCTTGCCAAGACCTCACGGTTTCGTATTGGAACCAGATTCTATGGAGGCGGAGGCTTCTGGGGATTTGCAGCAAAGTCGTGCTTGGCCAGTGACCTAGGAGGTGATTGATGCTTGTGGGTCAAAAAGGTTAGCTCATGTGCTTCTCTTTTGCCCTATCCCCTTCAGGTTCTACGATGAATATTGTTTGAGTTGGTTTCATAGTGCAGGAGTGTTTTTGGTTTTTACGTTTTTTTTTTAATAGCTTTTGTGGCATATATTCAAACTTGCAACATGGAAGATGAGTGGCCCCCCAATTGCTTTTTGTTGCCTTCTTGAATCTTCATCACTTTCGTGGAAAATGTTATCCTAAAAACACAAAATTTTCATAAATCGAGGCAGTAAATTTCATAATTGCCTGGATTTAACATGTTCTGAAACTCGTAATCTGCTTTTGCTTCGGCTAATTTTCTCTTTGCCAATGCATCCTCCGCTTGTACTTCTCAGGAACATAATCTATGCACATAGTTGGTTATACAACAACATAAATTTAGGCAGAGTAATACCATATATTTAACTAGCAGAGCAGTAAGTTGAAGCTTTAAAGATACCTGAAAGAAAGTCATATCTCTTTCGTTTAGAAACAACCGAGGCTGAAACAAGAAGAAAGCGCATTATTATGACTGGGAATTACATAACCAGAAATAATCAACTAGGACTGTATATCTCATATGTTTTAGCTCGAATGATTCTGATAATAATTATCTTTCAAGAACTAGTTTTCCCACGTTGACACCATTTGTAAGAACTTGTAAGCGAAGTTTAGTAATCAGTTTCTAGTAAATGGATGAGAAAATGTTCTGTTGATAAGCTCTGCACAGTCTAAATCTAAAATGGAAAAACTTTTTAGTGCGGCAGCTAGAAGGCTTTTTCCTTCAACTTCTTGTTCATGTTTCCAATATTTTTAAATGAAGATATTTTTTTTTCCTTAGGCTCAGTATCGAAGTAGTTGATCCACTTAAGATAGCCTAGAATTTCATTACAAGTGCACCACATAATAAACCTCTTTTATTTGAACAGCCAACTGACCACTGCTAGCGCGTCAAGAAAAACATCACTTAAGCAACACAGAATATTTTAGTTACCCAAAATCAGATGATACACTTGATTATTGAACTTTAACAACTAAGAAACGGTGTTTATTTTCCGTGATTACCATCTGAATTGATCAATATTGATCACCAAGTCCTCCATTTGTAATTGCAAGCCCTGCATATTGAGTAGTAGTTTGGAACCTGCAGACCTTGCAGAGAGGTGAAAAGAGTGATGGAGTTTTATACTTGTCCTCCCCACCCATCAATGGCATTGAAACTCCTCTCTTGACTGGACTAACATAGCCTGGCCTGTAAGTCTTTCCCAAAACTCCTTCCACAAGAGGAGACAAATTGGAGAATGAGAATTGTGTCTCCAAGTGAGCAAAAGTATCATCACCTGGTATATGGTAGTGATGAACTCTGTCTTCTTTTTCTCCAATAGGCCTAACCCTAATGGCTATGTCCACGATCCCGGTCACTATAACTCTTACATAGTTAGTGTCATCGGTTCTTTCGACTATCACCTCTCTGTCTTCGCCGTTAGTCCTCCATTCGGCTTCTCCATTAGTTGGGATGCTAATTGTCTCACCATCCCACTTTACCATGAGAGCATCAACTTTGTCATCCCACTTTGAGACCCTCTTTGCTGCAATGACAAGGGTGTGAGTGTCAAACATCACTGAGATGGCCTGAATCCATGTGAAATCACGAGTCCTTCCTTGTGGTCGAGTCCCGATGAAGTGTGCATTGATTTGGAGGTTATCGTCTGAGACAATGGCAAAGTTTCCTCCCTTGGCTCCATGGAAGTAGAACATGACACCATCACCACCAATAAACCGAGGGTCGTAGCAGATAGAGCCATACCCGTCACAGTTGTTTCTTCTAACTGCGAAAAAGTTTAGCACAATCGAGTTGATTAATAAAGAGTGTTATTTGTAGCACATCTACTAACTACCTATTTATCACTTCCTTACTAAATGTGGTGAGTAAATGTAGTCTCGGTAGTTTTATTGTGCAAGTATTGCCAGAATTTAGAGATCAAATTAAAGTAACTAAGGTAGGAGGCTTACCCTTGCAAGTGACTTCACAGCTGCTACCGCAGTTAACGAAGCAACCCTTTTCTTTCTTGTTGTTTTTGGGTTTTCTCTGAGGGCATTCTGGTGGACATACGAGGGTCTTGTAGAAACAGGCCCCTAGTGCTTTGCACTGGCATCGCTCCTGTCCAGATGCTAGCGGTGGCAATACGTCGTAGTTTGTAACTCCACTATTGCCATTCCCGTTGCCGCTGCCGTTGCCATTTCCGTTGCCATTTCCACTATTTCCATTACCATTTCCGTTTCCATTACCATTCCCATTGCCGTTTCCATTCCCGTTGCCATTACCATTCCCATTGCCGTTGCCACTCCCGGTGTTGCCATTGCCATTCCCGTTGCCGTTTCCGTTGCCGCTGCCTGTGTTGCCATTCCCATTGCCGTTTCCGTTGCCGCTGCCAGTGTTGCCATTACCATTCCCATTTCCGTTGCCACTGCCAATGTTGCCATTGCCATTTCCATTTCCATTTCCATTGCCTTGGCCTCGAACAGATGTGGCTTCCATAGCAATGAGCACTACAAAGAGAGCCATTAATATATAAGACGCTTTTAATTTTGCCATTTCTAGCTACTGTGTATGTTGATCTACTCCTTCTAGTGATTTACTAGGACGTACTTTGAGCACTTGAAGGATAGATGGTAAGGGCAGGGTTCAAAATGATATTTATAGGGGAGCATTAAGGAGAAACTAGGCATTATCTGCTAATATTTTATAATTTGATTTGGGTGCCATTTGTTTTGACCAAATTATTTCTAACTATATTTTGATTAGAAACCCATTCACAACATCCTTTTAACATCCTGAAGCATTGGCGTTGGCTTGAGTTTGCAGTGAAGACTTGGCACGACTTTTTAGAGTTGTATTTTGCATAGCACATCATCATTTCTTACGGCTGCCTCAAAGTGATGCAAAGCAAAATTGTTTGCAATTTTGCATGAAATCATCAATTAAAAGTTTTCTAACCTCAATTAATTAACATTAACATTAACATTTGGACGAGGATTTCAACTCTAATCTTTGTCATAATCCGACGTAGTATGGCAAGCTCATAGAAGCATTTCTGCATTTCAATCGGATGGTCTCGGATTTTTTGTGCTCCTGTATTTTGCATTGGCGAAAAATAAAATTTATCTGATTAATTATTTTTCACAAACTTAAATGCTTTTTAAGCACTAGAAATGCTTATTTTGCAATCATATAATTTTCTAAACTAATACAATGGACCTTGATGTAAAATGGTTTTGTAGGACGTACGATTCTGCTATGAATAGGTTATGTATAACTGGCAGAAGCTAAGAAAACGTCACCTGAAATCTAGTTCATCACTTGCCTCTAATTTAATATTAAATTATAATTTAGTTAGTCTTAACCTGATCAATTAATTGAAAATGTAGGTATGCATGCAAGATACGTATGAGAGGAAAGAAAAGATGCATGCATGAAGATAGCTTTGATTGGCTAACTTGATAAGCAAAGGGTCATCTCCGCCATTGAAGATACCAGCTCAACTTGTTTATCAAAAACAGAAAATGGCGGGTGAAGCCATTACTCGAGAGCTTTGGAGCCCTAAGATTATGCATGTATGGTATGGACCTTTGGAAGTTAGAAATTAGAAATGGTTTTAGAAGAGAAAAAGATCAGAAGAAGAGAACTAAGGATTGGATCAGAATTATAAAGTTAGAAGAGCATGCTGTGACTGGATGCAATGCAAGGCGTGGCCCAATGCCAAGCCAAGACGGGCTATAAAAACTTGCCCACCACTTTAACCCAAGGTGTACTATCACCATTATTCTCAACACTTGACACATGTCCATATGAATAATCATAGTTAACTTTTGCTTTATATTTATGGAACCATGGTTATGCCTATGGACACGTATCAAATGTTGAGAATAGTGGTGAGAATACACCTTGAGTTAAAGTGGAAAGCAAAAATGCTTCCAAAAACTTGGCTGCAATGCACGCATGCATCCCTTATTCCTATCTCTCTCTTCACGTGATGTGTCAAGTGTCGTGCTGGTACGTTTTACACATCTATCCAAAGCATTGATTTTTTTTTTTTTTGGGGTCAAGAAAGCATTGATTTCATTTCTACTTCAATGAAACTGTAAAACATCATATAAATGAGTTACTCTCCCAATTTTGTTGTATTAGCAAGCATTCGCAATTAAGCAAACACTTTGGAAATGCAAAATGGTAATTCACATCTATTTCAAGAATTAAAAAGAAACTAGAGAAACGAAATATTGTCAACATTTATTTCAAGAATTAAAAAAAACTTTATATTCAACTTTATAATTTATATACACTGTCTGAAACGCAGAACCGATTATCTGCCCTAAAACTAAACCAATTGCCAGAAAGAATACTTGTCCACGAACAAAAACCTTTAACAGATATCATACATGAACATCAGTAAAGGAAAAAACCGACTGATAAAAGTAAATAATTTCAAAAATGCAGGAAAAAAGCTTTATCAGTTATCTCACTGGCACTATTGAAATATAGGGAGGTCAATCTTTGGTTGTTGGTCAAGATTCAGATCTGCTCCAACAGCAACAATGCTACTTGAGGCCTCTTCTCCAGTTTCAGTTGCCATCTTCAAGAAGTAACTATGCCTGCGCAAACAAATATTTAGAACCTCCTGCCAAATTTAGAAGAAATTAGATCTGCTCCAACAGAATATACGTAATTACCATCGAGTGTCTGCTGTCAGTTCAGGATGGAAGGCAGTAGCCAGCAGATTCCTTTGTCTAACTGCTACAATCACTTTCTTCTCAGACCCAGTATTCTCCTGAAATATACAAAGCTAATAAGAAAATAGCAATCCAAGAAGGTGAAACATAAGTTAATATATTCCAGTGACACATCATCATTGGTAAATCATTGCCGATGAATGGTCCTCTTGTTTTTCGTTGCAATAAACTGCATTATTTTCACCCCAGAACAGAAGCAGAGCTATTGCCAATAGATTTCAGTGCAAAATCTAATTATCTAAAAAATAAGTTGTCTTATAAACACATGACACAACCGGGTTTGTGAGTGGTTGTTTTAAGAGCCCAAAAACTAAGCTAGAGACATTTCTACAAGATCAGATGCCAGGTAACTAATTGCAGAAGATCATTGCTAAAATAGTCCTATCCTCATGAGTCATGAACATACCAAAGTATTAGTCTGATTGTATTCAACAGCTTTTAATCATAGGCATAAAATTAAGACCAGACCACAAGAAATTGACTGCTTCTCATATATATCATATTGTACTTTTGACCATCATTTGCTTCACTATCATAAACTTCCAAACTAATCACCTTTTTTAACTCATTACGTTCTAATATTATCTACCCTATCCGCAAAAAATAGAATTGCCAAATCCACTGAGCGGAGCTGGTTGAATTTACCCATCTCTTACATAATTCGATGATTTATGGTTTGCAAAGAAATATGGTCTTTGAAGACGCAAATAAAGCTGCCGATCTTAATGAAACCAACAAGTCCTTGACTAGAGACTGATTATATAGCATTATAGCCAGTAAAAATTTCTAGACAGAAGAAAGAACCACAGACCTCTTGTGCTTCAACAGCAGAATTTGAATCCAACACCACATTAGATGGGACAGGATAATCAGCCAGCACTTGAACCTCTGGTCCTACGTCAAGGATAGCAGGAGCACGGATAAAAACTCCACGAAATACTTCAGGACCACCTTCCTTAGAGGCAAGCTCTGGTACTGCAAGTTCTGCCTCAAAGCTTCGAATCTGTAATTTATTTTAGAAAAACAAGATTAATAACAGACAGACAACTCAAGAACCCCAACATTGAATATCAACATCAAATAAACTGACGTATTACAATTTACAACAGATAGTTCCCCAATAAGCCAGTTCTCACAGCCCTTTTTTCTTTTTTATTCCTTTCTTTAACATTAAAACCTGAAATATAATCATGGAGGGCCAAATTCTTATTCCATTAGCTCCACTATCTTTTTCCTGATGATGAACCCTGAACTACAAATTACAGCTTACACAAATTTATAAAGTTTTTATGCAAATTTTTTTCCTTTCTTTTTTAAATGTTTCTATGCTAGTAAAATGACAAGCACTTGACTTGTTAGATTGAGAAAAGTGATGTTTTTTCTTTACATAAGAAATAGTGATGTGGTTTATGAAATTAGTTTATTTTAGACAGTTTATATTGCATCATAATCTACTAAAGCTTTCACTTAACAGGTCCAATGGAAAAATTTAAAGATAACATGAATGTGACATTAGAAATCTAGAATGACAACATCCACAATTCCAATAAACTAAGTATAGAAATAAATAGTAGACAGATGACGCTTCGGGTAACAGAAATGAACTGCAAACACAATCAAACCATTCAAACTTCACACTATGTGCCCTGTACAGCTCTTCTTTTATGAACATTCCAAATTCAAGAACTTTAGGACTATCTACCATTTTAAATACTGACACACTTACCAATGCAACATGTGTCTCTTTTTTTCCGCTTATGGCTTACTATTTTGATAAGCCTGTGTAACTTGAGAATACAGAAGTCAGTGCATTACCTGACTGCCAAAGAAGTTCCTGTGAACAGTACAATCTAGGCCTCCAATAAGTTCCTGTCCTCCTATTTTCTGTCCTGAAAACACATGCCATTCAACTCAATACTCAAAAAAGAATTTAGCTGCTTTTAATTCTACTGAAGGAAGATTAAAAATGAAATACCAATAACTTAAGGATTCATAAAAGAGAAGAAAGAAAGAAAATGAACCTGTAGCTTTGTTTGCCAAGAAGATAAGCCCTGCACAGGTTCCCCAAACAGGCTTCCCCATTTTGACAAACTCACGCAAAGCAGGAAACTGTCAATAAACTAAATACGTCACAATCAAATATGACACTGAAGAAAATGCCAGAATTCCTAATTTTGGAATGTCAAAATATATTAGAGTATATAAACAAGTAGACCATATACAAAAATTTAGCAAAATTCTTTTCTTTCAGAAATAGAAAATAAAAATTGGTGGGTACATTTAGCCAAGTTCATTGCTTTTTCAATCAAATTCAAATAAGGCTACAGTCTGTTTCTTTGTTTTCCTTTTGGTTGCTTTTTTTAGTACAAAAGGCAAGCCAAAATTGTTCAAACATGGTTTATAGCAAAGGGCACCTTTTCTCTAATCCACATTTAACCGAATCTCCCAACAAAAATATACAAATTACACCACTCAAAAACAAAACTATACCATTTTTTATTGAGGTTCTATAGAAGTTATTTACATATTAAACCAAGAAGCAACAAAGAAAAAAGCACTAATAAATCAACAAAAGCGCAGAGAGAGAAAGAGACCAGGTTGTGGTACTCAGCGAGCTTAGCCATGGTGGTGCTCTCTCCTCCAGGGATAATAAGAGAAGCCACGGTTTCAAGCTGCTCTGGTTTCCTTATCTCCACGCCCTTCACCCCAAGCCTTCTCAGCGCTGCAACACACAACCACAGACACAAAATTCCAGTTAAAATTGACAACAATACAGAATACATATGCCACGAGAGAGAGAGAGAGAGAGAGAGAGAGAGAGAGAGAGAGAGAGAGGAAAAGGGTGTGCCTGCTATGTGTTCGTTGAAAGACCCCTGTAACGCAAGCACGCCGACGAGGGCCATAGTGTGCTCAAAGCCTCGCACAGACTAGTTGGGGCCAACGACAGAACAGAGCGCTCTAGTATTAGAGACGGAAGAGGGAGAGAGCCGTAAAGCGATTGAACACACTGCGCCTCTCGTTTCCTCAGTGGCTGCACTTTTTGCCATTTTTAATATTATTTTTATTATTATATTATTATATAAGGAATATAAAATTTGAATCAGCATTATTTCATTTGGATTCTACGGATCCAAAATTCCAAACATTAAGAAAAACAAAAAAACAAATTTTTGGTTAGAAGATTTTTAGGTGTTGTAGACTTGTAGTCAACTCAATTTTCGTTTGCACTGGTCCTGACATCAGATATGTTACATAATTTGTTAAATTTAAGGTTAAATTTGACAGAAAATGTAATTTCATAATCAACGGTGCTAACCGAAGTGGAATTGAGGAATTATAACAGACATTTTGTAAATTCAATGACCAAAATGTGCAGTTGCTGACGCTTGATCTGGAGGATATAGGTAGTGCATATGTTTTTTTTTGAATGGTTGGATATTGTAGTACTCTTTTTCTTTGACCGGATTTCCTTTACTGGAGATTTTTATGGCAAGATTTTAACGAGGGCACTTTGCGTTTGGCATCATGTTTTCTCTACTATTTGTAAGATGAGTTCTAGTTTGAATGAAATTGCAATACTTTGATTTAAAAAATTGACCAAAATGTGAATCGAGTACAAGTTATGTGACTATTGTTCCTAAAAACCAAGGAAATATTTTTGCTCACCATTTTTGCTCAACACTTGATATGTGTCCATATGCATAAGCATAGTTAACTTTTGCTTTGTATTTATGGAACCATGGTTAAACATATGAACACGTGTTAAGTGTTGAGAATGGTGGTGAGGGTACACCTTTGGTTAAAGTGGTGAGCGAAAATACTCCCAAAACCCAAAGGCTTAAATGTTCGAATGTCCCTTAGGTCTCCTTCCTTTCTATCGAAGGGCATTTTGGCTCAATTTACCTTTCAAAACGACTTTTTGTGTCGCACTTTACACTTTATTGTTGAGTCTATTAAATTTTTTATTCAAAGTTCGGACGTGACATTTGTGAGTCCTATTAAAGGGACTTGACAATATATGGAATAAAGTGGGACACAAAAGATTGATTTATTCGATAAACTACGTCAAAATGACTTTCAACTGCAAAGTTATTTTTTAGAGGGAAGAAAAAAAAGCAACAACTACAACCATGAACACAACCAAGAAATGTGCAATGCATCATGGTGATACCTTTTTAATACATAAATAGGAAAAGTAAATTTAAGAGGTAAATTGAGCCAAAATATAACAGCAGTAGAGATTTTTTTTTTCCACGTAGGATTTAACATTTCAGTTGGAGTGAGACTCTCCTATTTTTTCTAGATGCTAAAAGTGCCATGCTGGATTTAACATAATTTTTGCATGTTCTGAGTTGGTGTATCATCCAATATACATGGAACATATGATATTTTTTTTATTTTTATGTCATGTGTATTGAAGAATATTTCCACATATCTCATGTGTAATGGATGGTACACATAACATACAAAAATTATTTCTCCCTTCGCTTCAAATGAGAGATATTATTGTGAGTAACCATAACATCTGCATTTATAACACTATTAAACTTTTTTTTTCTCGAAAAAAATATCTTAATTAGTAATTTGCAAATTAACCTTTCAGCAGCTTTTACTCCTACTCTGTTTCTCAACTTCATCCCAAACGAGAAACACATCAAGGAAAAAAAAAGTGGGTCTCTCTTCTCTCTTTTTATTACAACAAACAAAAATTTATGTATAAAAAGTATTCAAATTATAGGAGGAAGTGAATGTTGCGGTACAATTTGACAAAAAAAATCGTGTGGTACAATATTTTCCTTTTTATAACATGGGTCAAATTGGCACAATTCCATCCTTATAGAATACCTACATGGAAAAAATGGTACTTTCCAATGCATAATTGATAGCCCTGCATGCTTTTGAATAATGAATGATGTTATTTCCACTCCCATTAAATTCTGAAAAAATAGGACAATTCTGTTTCCACCCACTATTATTCCTAAAATACTGCAAATATATCATTTAAACCAATTTACTCATAAACACTACTCTCATTCTCCCTCCCACCCCTCATATCTTGAGGTTGTGCATATTGCAAAAGTATGATGAAAGATATTGTGACACTCTAAAAAATTTCAAAATATTTTTGCAGACAGTAAAAATTGCACGGTCCAATTTGAGGTAAGTGGTATTTTTTTTCCAAGTAAATATTGTCATTATGTTTAAGAGTAATATACTTCCAAAATTATGAAGTTAGAATTTTTGTGTTTTGACTTCATAGAAAAATAGTAGACGTCGATACGAGCTTGTGGTATTTTTCAGATAATTTTTCGGAGCTCATAAGTATTTTTAGTTAATTTTCGAAGTTGAAAAATAGGAAATTAAATTGGAATTTCCACATGCATTTTGTGATTGGTTGGAACCTATCATCATACCACATGTCAACATCTGATTGGTTGGAAGAATTGGAAAACTTGGAAAACTATGGTATATAGCGCTATATCATACGCACATTTAATCTAAGCCATTGATCTGATTCTAGATCAGATCTGGACCATAAATCAAATCAAAGATTTTTGACTTGATGTAGGCCTTTAGTTTGGTTATTGGGAATACATCTAAACCATCCATCTTGACATCATCATGTATATTTCTACACATGATCCAAAACTCATCTTTTAATATGGACCTTCAAATTAAATATTCGAATCAATCCGAGCTGTTGGGGAATTCTATAAATACCCCTTTCCTCCTCCCATTTTCTTCACACCAAATCTCTCCAAAAACCTTCCTCCCTCTCTTGCTCTCTTTCTCCTTCATTAGAGTTACTATTCCGACATTCTTCGGAGTAACTATTTACCCCAGATACTATTGACCTAAAATAATATTTACCCCAGATACTATCCACCCAAAATACTATTCACCAAGCATTTACTATTCACTTTCCATACGTAATATCAGTCGTTACTATTCATCCTGAAAGTCACTATTCACATGTACTATTCATACAAGTACTATTCATCCAAATTAACTATTCACTTCCAGAAGGTGACAAATTCATCAACGTATTCTACTATTGCTGACCGAGGTAATCTCTACTCCATACCTCGTATTTCATTTGTTTTGATTCCGTATTTCTTTTTCCTAAGTGTTATGCTGCTCAATTTAAAATTGTCAAATACTCAATTCGTATTATTTTATAATTGGGTAATTTTCAAGTTATTCCTAAAATATACTTCATATGCCTTTATTCTGTCCATTTGAAATCTAATCAAATTGGATAATCTTTTTGTCATTTTCCTTCCTTAAAATTCTTGAACTAAATTATACATATTCCTCTGGTCCATGTGTACAAACAACAAAGTACTATTTAGACTTTAATTTTACCGTACCGCGATTTTAACGTTTTCGAATCAGAGATGGAACTTCATGGACTTATGCGGATTAAGTTGTAATTTGGATTAAGTTTAAGGACTAAAGTGCAATTAAAGATAAGAAAAAGGACTAAAGTGCAATCAAGGATTTTTGTAATATTTTTAAATGTTGGATTATGATTCAGTTGCTCAGGAGTGGCTAGTTTGAGTTCGAATGTGCAGAGGCAAGTCAGGCTTGAGCTTTTGATTTCAGGTAGGGGGACGCACTCTCGGACTTGTATTTTGTGTATTTATGACATAGTAAATATTGTTGTGTGCGAAAAATGCATTATTTTTTTATTGCCATATTGTTTGGTTTTATGAATACTTGGCTTTGGTTCTCCAAAGTTTTGAGAGTATACGTCTGCGGGCATTATCCTCGACGACCTGAGGGTGAAAGGGGTATAACAACTTCCTTGGATTTTGATTCTCTAAACTTCTGGAGGGGTTACGCAGACAGACTTTACTAATACCCTACGCGTGAGGTATAGTCGATGAGGTGTAACCGTTGAAATGGACACTCTCGCTACCATACCAAGTAAGTTGGTTATATTTTTATTTCTAGTAGGGGTAGTTGGCCTATAGGGATCAGTTGTCAAACAAACGTATTATGAGTACCCGGGAAACGTTTGCGAAAGTTGTGTGAACATGCCAACTGTTTTGATCCTATATTTATATGGAAATGGTTTATGTTGTGCATATTCTTTTCACTGTTTTTCATGAACACTACTATGTTATTTTGCTATCTATTTTCAAACCTGACTGGGAGCTTCCTACGGGGCAAATGAATGTATGTGATGCTCACCCCTACTTTTTCATGTAGATCAAAACCCTTGAGCTGTACTTGGTGCTGTTCCTGTACCTGTCAACATATTGGGTCCCTATACCTCATCATCTCTGACAAGTTGTGATTTCCTTTCATCAAAGTTTGAGGATGGTTCTTATTCATTTCCTTCCTCTGTAAAAAATTCATGATGGTTGGTGTGTATTTAAATCTTTATGGTTTGTAAAATAACTTCAGAGGTTACTCGTACTCTTCCTTAACCTCTGGGGTTTGTATTTCATTAAAAAAGTTTGTATAATGTTTTATTCAGTTTCCGCTATTATATATAACTCTGATCTAACCCGTTTTATTTAATTAAAAAGGCTTATGGTATTTTGGGAATCTTAGGAGTATAACCCTCGGATCTAGGTGTTATATTTTCGAGATCCTCAAGGTACGTGCCTCTGTCACGTGTCTCAATTTTGGGACGTGACAGATATGATATGAGCTACTTGGTTATTGGCATGCTCTCTCATTGACATGCAACACTTCTAAAAGACTTCAAAAGTAATCTCCCTTCTTCCACGAAACACCCTTATGGTGCCCAAAAGCTCTTAAACCACTCTAGGATATGCTATTTTTTCAAAGTGGGATCTTGAGTCATGACATTCTACCCCATAGTAGATCTCATCCATTAGTGAATTTAGATGGATGTGTGTCGGATGGATATATAGTAAGATTACCTTTCTCTTTTTCTTGTCAGACAAGCGTATTATGGGTACCCGGGAAACGTTTGCAAAAGTTATGTGAACATGCCAACTGTTTTGATCCTATACTTATATGAAAATGGTTTGTGTTGTGCATATTCTTTTCACTGTTTTTCATGAACACTACTATGTTATTTTACTATCTATTTTCAAACCTAGACGGGAGCCTCCTACGGGGCAAATGAACGTATGTGATGCTCACCCCTACTTTTTCATGTAGATCACAATACTTGAGTTTTACTTGGTGTTGTTCCTATACCTGTTAACACATTTGGTCCATGTACCTCATCATCTCTGACAAGTCGTGATTTCCTTCCCTACGAGTTTGAGGATACTTCTTGTTCATTTCCTTCCTCTGTATAAATTCTGAATGGTTGGTGCATATTTAATCTTTATGGTTTGTAACATAACTTATGAGGTTACTGGTATTCTACCACTGACCTCTGGGGTTGGTATTTCGACAATAAAGTTAGTGAAATGTTTTATTCAGTTTTCCACTGTTATTTACAACTCTGATCCAACCCGTTTTATTTAGTTAAAAAGGCTTATCGTATTTTGGGAATCTTGTGAGTATGACCTTTGGATCTATGCATTGTATTTTCGGGATCCTCAAGGTACGTGCCACTATTACGTGTCTCGATTTTGGGGCGTGACAGATATGATATGAGCTACTTGGTTATTGGCATGTTCTCTCATTGACATGCAACACTTCTAAAAGACTTCAAAAGTAATCTCCCTTCTTCCACGAAACACCCTTATGGTGCCCAAAAGCTCTTAAATCACTCTAGGATATGCTATTTTTTCAATGTGGGATCTTGAGTCATGACATTCTACCCCATAACAGATCTCATCCATTAGTGAATTTAGATGGATGTGTGTCGGATGGATATATAGTAAGATTACCTTTCTCTTTTTCTTTTTACTCAAGTCCTTAGACGAATTTTTTGCAAAAAAATATAAACTTGTCATAAACAATTTCGTTTAAAAGTGGGTGGAGAAATAGTCATGGAAATAGCATCCCTCAGTTTTGACCCATTGCCAACACCATTTTGCTCAAAAAAACAACCATTTATTTTTCAGATTTGGCATGAACAATTACATTGCCATCTCCGGCACAAGAAAATCTAGACACTATGGGCCGAGAAGGCCCGGCTTAGTTCTTCTTAAGCAGACTCAATAAGGAGGGAATGGAAAAAATTCAAGCCCGGATTTAGGCCAAGGTTGTAATACATGGGTCAACCTATAAGGCCCAACGAGGGCAAAACCCACTTGTACAGTACTAGTAAACAATTTGTTGCTAAAATCCGACACAAGATGTAATTTAGGGCTCGTGTGTTACACCTCCTTGGCTTGGATTGGCTTGGCCAAAAATTAATCCCACGTTTGTTGTCACATAGTCCTAGTATTAAGTGGGATTAGTAATCCCGTGCCCACCAAAAACACCTTCTTAGGTGTTCTTAGTGAAACCCGTGTGAAAATGAGGGACCACTAGTCTCCGTGATAGACCGACCCGAATTCCCTAACTCGTGTCCAACCCCGTCTCTGCCGACACTACCCCGACGCAGAACTTACTTTACTAAAACGCCCCTTAACCCCTGGTTTAGGGAAATAAGTGAGTCGATTTCACAAAATTCGGATGATCTCCCCGAAAAAGTGGGCTTTCCCAAAATGTCCACCTGTCAAAAACACAGAATAAACCAATCGGGCAAAGATGCACAAAGCGTAGCACACAGTTAATAGAGGCCTTCGCCTCTACCTCAATCCTAGGTGAGCACTACTTAAGCAATCTAAAGATATTTAAACTTTACAACCTCGAGTAAAGGATAGCAAAGTATAAATACAAGAAAACTCCTACAGAGCCATTAGCCGTGATGCCTCGACGTGGTGGTCTTGACCTCGTGGATCTAGTACCGGGGCGAAAAACAGAAAATGTGAGTGGACGAAAATCAAACTTTAAATCTCCTTTTCAAAGAACATAATAACCCCCTCCGTTTTCGCAAATAATGATAAAGCACTTATGCAATAAAAATCCTTGTATAAACGCATATACTTATACGAACAGACATTTGAAAACAACTCCGTTAAATTTGTACCTTGAAATACCATAATGAAAAATGTAGCTTTGCTACTTCCGTAAATTCTTGAAACCACAACTTAAACACTGAATTCTTAAAATAAAAACCATGGATTGGAATCCATCCAAAATTATCCACGCTTAAGTAAAACATAAATAACAACATTGAATAACTTCCCTTTTTCCTCGAACCCAACATCCGTCCCGCTTCAAACCTTAATTTAAAATCGCACTGCAGCATCACTGTTCCGGTGCACATATCCAAATATAATAAATCCCTGGAAATAACACCCATAGACACACCCCCATATATATATTTATAATAACAAAATGTAAATTCTCATAAAAATCCCAACAAGGAAAATGTAAAACTAAAACGACTAAAAATCAAGAAAACCAAATTCCCAACCAAGCTTGTTTCCCGACGCAATGCTCCGTAGGCACAAGAAGTAAGGAAGGATCCTCACTTAAAAGAAAATGAGAAAGGAATTATAGTAATACGTATATATATATATATTATATATAACTAGTAAGACTCTTAGACCAATACTTGTACCGGGAAACAATCCAACAAGGGGATTGTTGATGACCACGTGGAGAAAAATTCCTTTACAACCACATAGCCAGTGGAACCAGCCGTCCCAACTGGGGACTAACTCCCAGACATGCACAAAAGAAAATACCTCAATAATGTGCAGGTGAATAAAGTCCTACGCCAGATCGCAGGCATGGGCCTACACACCCCCGCCAAGGGGTGAACCGGGTTCCTTTGTATCCTCGTATCCATTTCAAGAACCAGATCCGGGAGGTACATAAAGTGGTGCTAATAGCACTCCATCTAATATACATAATCCCCGACATACCATAAATACCGGGGTATTCAGCCTGCACTCCAAACCCGAACACACACACTTCCTGACGTTACCCCGTCCATAATTGACACCCAAAATATTCACAATAAGAATATACACAAATGTCTCGAACATAGTTATATCCGGAACCCAAAGTATTCATAATTTTCCAATACCAAATATAACCCAAATAATCCATATAATACAAATCCCAAACTTGAAACAAATAACTAAGTTCCATAATTGAAACAAATATATAACTCCATAATCGAAAAGTAGATAGAATTTCTTAAAAACGTGAAATCCAAGACCCAAAACATTTAATCAACATATAAATATAGAATATAGAATATAAACTATAAATTCCCAAAAACATAAAATTCACATTCTTTTAACAAATTTCAAATATTAAAGTCAATAGGAAATTCCTTGATTTAAAACAATATAAAAATTTCAAGATCAAAATAACTCCATATAAATAATTATGAAAACGAACATAATAATAAATCCTCAAGAAATTCCCGGTATTTCACCATACCCAAAACCATATATACGAAGATCACCGGACGATGGTCCTGCTCCAAATTTAATACTCAAAACCTTTAATTTAAAGTATAGCCATCCATGTCCCACAAATAAACCGACTCCAAAACATGCATAAACTTTGAATATAATTTAAATTCCAAATAACCTCACAAAATATTCTATCCAAGATTCAAAATATCATTAAAACCCCTTAGTCAAAGTGACTAGTTTTATATGCATAAATTTCCCGATAATTCCATCAAAAATCAAGTCCAAGACTTAAACAATATTTGAAATCCCAATCATCAAAATAAATCATTTCATATGCATTGCAATTCAATCTTTAAAAATATGCTCGCTCAAAACAAATGTCCACTCACAAAAAGTCCACGCTGCTCAATCCTTAGAGAGCCTTTCTTCCGGAGATGCAAGAGTACCTATTTGAGAGAATAAACGGTTTAATTAATACGGCTGCACTAACAACAAACTTTAACTCAAGAAACTAGTTCTCGGGTCTCAAAATAAGCGTGCACAACTATCGAGGAGTTTCTAGAGTCAAACTACGCTCTTCAATAGGTGGGACTACCTCTAAGACTCACTTCGTCAATTGGCGGTCAAACACCCGTTTTGGTCAACCCGGGCCCGTTGGGCCCACTACGCCCAAAAGGTTCCGGACATTCCTAGAAGTCCAACAAAGTCAACTACACGGCAAGGCGACCTCGGAGACCCTCGCCAACTCCCTGGTCAAACTTGGTCAACCGAAGCTAGGTCAAACCGACCCGTGGGTCCCATGACCTCCAAACTTAGATCCGAAAGTTCCTACAGGTTCACTACGACTTAGAGAATACGTCCCCAAAGTTTGGTCTCGATCGCGGCTGAATCGCGACAATCGCATTTGACGGCCGGACAGAATCGTTACCCAACCCTAGGGTTAAGGATTCGAGTATCCGGACTCCGATTCTTGATCCGCTTGTTCCTACACGATCCTAGAGGTACGGGGAACAACATACTTGAAATGGGACCGATCCAACGGCCTAACATATCGAACCCTATAACGCATAATAGGCGAATCCGCTCGATCGGTTCAAACGATAACCAAAATTGAATCCGAGCACACCTACGCGTCAGACGACATGGGGAACATTTTGGGACACAATGCACCACCACAACAGCACGAAACTCGCCGGAATTGGGTGTGCATAGTAATTCCGGTGACCTAAAAACTTCAAACCAAGGGTCAAGACTTCTGCAAAGGTTCAACTCAACACATGGAGCATTTTATTCAACTACGGCAACACCTAGTTTGGCCGGCAAGTGGCCGGAAATTCAACTCAAAAACCGGCCTAAAATGGGTTTCTAAATCGAACAACCTAGGCTTGAAACCGATCTACAAAACATACATAAATGGATAGAGGAGGAAGAGTAGATGAAGTTTCATACCTCACTGACCCAAACGGGTTGCCGAGTCGCCGAAAACTCGTCGGAAAGTTCGATAACTGGCCGAACTTTCAGTCGCTCCAGCTTTAAAATCCTTGAGTTTCTGAGCTGGGGGAATGGGCAGGCTTTGTAGAGGAGGAAGAGATGAAGATTTAGCAATTGGAATCACCTAAAACGGACTTTTGTGGAGGGAGAAATCGCACAAAGATTGGCCCAAGAGAGGAAGAAAAATGGGAGAGAAGAGAGAGGTCGGGAAGAAGAACAAAATCCGGCTATCGTAGCATTTTATCGTAGCGCTACGTAGCCGCTACAGTAAATTCTGAAATTCCGCTTTTTTTTTTTTTTCTTCTCTTATCGCTTCTCGACGTTACAACCCGAATTGAGCGTGCAACATATCCCGAACTCGCTGACGAGTCGGACGCAACGGGCGCAACTCAATTCTCCAAATTCTTTTTGGAAATTTAAAGTGCCTAAAATACCCTTAATCCCGTGGCAAATCAGTAATTTCACCAAAATTATTTATTTGACTAAATAATTGGGATTGAATAGTAAATTGGGTCAGGGATGTTACATCCTGAACCCAAGCTTCTGCAACCAACTCAACCCAAGCACCAGCGGCAACCACTGACCACCCAAGTTGCAATCACAACCACCGACTATGGGTTGCAGATGGCGACGATAGATGGCGTCGGCGATGGCAGATGACCACGGCCTTGTTAGCTCTCATTTGTGTTTTATGCCATGAGTTGATTCTTTGGCTTTGGTGTGGTAAGTGATTTGCAGGTTCTTCAACTTCTGGTTGCAGACGGCGTCGTCAATGATATAATTGATTCTTACACCTCCTTGGCTGGAATCAATTCCCCGCACCAAAAATAAAAAGAAGAGGAAAAATGAGAGAATATAAAATTTTGGAAAATAAGAAGAAGCGAGACAAATAGATTGAGAAGAAGAGCAGAAGGAGAGAGGGAGAAGAAGAAGATGAAAAAGATGCAGGAGGAAGAAGAAGAAGAAGAAAGAGCAAAGAGAGAAAGAAGAAAAGTAAAAAAATAATAATAACAAATCCATTTGCTTTTTTTTTAAATTAAAAATTAAAAAATTAAAAAAAACTTGTCCTAGTCCAGTCCTACATCAAACGCAGTATAATACTTATCTAGCTTATGTCAGGCCAAGCCAGTCCAAGACAATCCATGTATCTAGTCCAGCCCATGACAGTCAGCGTACCAAACGACCCCTTAGAGTGTTAAAGTCAATCGCCAATAAATATACGAGTGCGTGAGTAATTCGTAATAATCATGAATGCGTGTGAGTTTTATAACGGGTCAAGAAATATTGAATATTTCGTATTAGTGAATGCATGTGAGTTTTATAGCGGTATATATTTCAAGAAATACATGCAAAATTCAAGCCCATATATTTCAGCAAAATGGAACTCATGAGGAACATCATACATGCACACTCACATGAGAAAAATGGATAAGGAACTAACTACCTTATGTTAGCTAGAGGTATGAAATCATTTATGACATAGAGAAGTGTGATTGTTAGTTAAAAATGTGAAATCATTTATGACATAAGGAAGTGTTGCCACCGACCAGCCTCACCTGGACTAGGTGTTGCCACCGACCTGACCGATTGGCAACATCTGGACTAGGTGTTGCCACCGACCCGACCTACAACTACCCGATGATCAAGACCTTAACTCCGACTAAAACAACACCCTATGAATCTTTCGCTGTAATGATTATAAGAAGTGGTTGCACACACTGTGGCGATCCGAGACACCCTCGTGAGACTTGTTTCAAATTGAAATGCTACTCCAAATGGTGGGATGAGCTCAAAGATCAAAGACGACATGAAGCTACAAGTAGTGGCTCTAGTTATGTTTTTCATACTTCATATAACAGTGATTCAATCGGCTGGATAATTGATTCCGGCGCAACTGATCATATGACGTTTGACTCCGATGATTTTCTGAGTACCAGCCATTCCAAACGAACTAGTATTGCTAATGCCAATAGAGTTTCTTCTCATGTGACAAGGGCTGGCACTGTGGCTCTCTCATCCTCTCTTTCATTGTCTAATACTTTACTTGTTCTATCTCTATCAAATAAGTTAATGTTCATTAGTCAGATTACTGAATAATTGAATTGTTGTGTACTAATCTACCCGAGTTTTTGTTTACTTCAGGATATTCACACCAAGGACATTATTGGTCGTGGTACTATGAGAGGGGGCTATATTATATGGATGACCTCAGTCCAGGCATGGCTAACAGTGCGATGCATCCCTTTAATAGAAAACGAATGCAAATTTGGTTATGGCACCACTGATTGGGACACTCATCCTTTGGTTTTATGAAGCATATTCTACCAGATTTCAAGGCCTCCAACTTCCAATGTGATGCTTGTATTTTGGCCAAGAGTCACCATGTGCCCTATCCATTGTGTACAAGTAAGAGTACTACTCCATTTATGTTAATTCAATATGATGTATGGGGGCCATCACCTATAACTGCTCATTCTGGCTTTCAATGGTTTATGACATTTGTGGATGATTGTACCCACATGACGTGGCTCTACTTGATGAAGAATAAAAATGATATGTTTTCTATATTCCAGTCTTTCCATAAACAAATTGACACTCAATTCTCTGCCAAAATCCAGATTCTCCGCTCTAACAATGGTGGAGAGTATGTAAACCATGATTTTCAGACTTACTTCCAGACACATGGCATTATCCATGAAATGATATGTCCTCAAACCCCGCAACAGAATGGTGTTCCTGAATGAAAAAACAGACATCTCCTTGAAACTGCCTACTCCTTGTTGATTGGGACTCATGTCCCTCATCATCATTGGGATGATGTCATAGTCACGGCGGTCTATCTCCTCAACAGTATGCCTTCCAAGGTCTTGAACTTCCGGACTCCGCTGCAAGCTCTCGCTCACCATGGACCCCTACCCTCTGTTTTGATGCTTCCACCACGGATCTTTAAGTGCGTGGCGTTTGTTCATTTCCATAAAAACCAACGCAAGCAAACTTGATCCTTGTGTGCATCGATGTGTTTTTGTGGGGTATGCTGCTCATCAGAAGGGATATCGTTGTTATCATCCCCAAACTCGTAGCACCTATGTAACTTTGGATGTCACATTTATGGAATTCGAGATGTTCTTCCATGAGCCGATGTCCCATTCTGCACTTCAGGGGGGAGAAACGAAGTGAATAGCATAATTGGAGCACCCTGGAAGAAAGAGGAATTGCTCTTCGTCCAAATGTGATCGATTTCCCAACTGCCAATGATATTGCTCTCTGCCCAAATGCGATCGATCGCCCAGATGCCAACGATCGATCGCTTACTTCCAGTGAACACTTGCCTGATCCTGTTTCTAGAGATCCCCTTGACCCTGAAGCTGAAGACTTCCCGTCTCATCCAACAATACCAACGGACCAATCTCCTGAGAATATCCCTGAGGTAAACTTTCCTCCTACCCCTTAGAATTTAGTTGATAATTCTGTTCGATATCAATTACCTTTCAGGCAAAACCATGGAAAACCAACATACCGGTATTCCCCTGATAATGGCAAGGTATCAAAATATCTTATTGCAAACTTTGTGTCCACTCAAAGATTGTCTGAACCTCTTAAGGGTTTTGTGCACCAATTATCTGCTATTCACATTCCGACCAAGGTAACTGATGTGACACCCTGAAAAATTCTAGAATATTCTTTCTTACACAGTAAAAATTGCATGGTCCATTTTGAGGTAAGTGGCTTTTTTTTCAAGTAAATATTGCCATTATGTTTAACATTAACATATTTCCAAAATTGTGAAGTTAGAATTTTGGTGTTCTGACTTCATAGAAAAATAGTAGACATCATTACAAGCTTGTGGTATTTTTCGGATAATTTTTCGGAACTCGGAAGTATTTTTAGTGAATTTTCGAAGTTGAAAAATAGGAAATTAAAATGTGAATTTCCACATGGCATTTTGTGATTGGTTGGAATCTATCAACATGCCACATGTCAACATATGATTGGTTGGAAGACTTTGAAAACTAGGGTATATAGCACTATACCGTACATACGTTTAATCTAAGTCATTGATCTGATTCTAGATCAGATCTGGACCGTAGATCAAATCAAAGACTTTCGACTTCATCTAGGCCTTTAGTTTGGTTGTTGGGAATTCATCTGGACCATCCATCTTGAAGCTATCATGTATTTTCCAACACATGATCCAAAACTCATCTTTTAATCTGGGTATTCAAATTAAATATTCGAATCGATCCAAGCCGTCGGGGGATTCTATAAATACCCCCTCCCCCCAATTCTCTCATTTTTCCTCACACCAAAACTCTCCAAAAATCATCCTCCCTCTCTTCCTCGCCTCCTCCACCATCAAAGTCACTATTCCGATATTTTTTGAAATTACTATTTATAATTACTATTCATCCGCATAAGTCACTATTCACAGAGAACTATTAATCTAAAATTACTATTCATATCCGAAACCGCTCTTGTTGTCTACTATTCATTGTTTCATGCAATCTTCACTTGGGGGTACTATTCATCATAGTATTTTACCGAGCTAAATTCTCAACCTCGTTTTTTCTTCATTTCCAATTCCATATTTCTTTTCTAAAGTGTTATTCTGCCCAATTTAAAATTGCTAAATTCAATTAATCATATTTTCTTAAATTGGGTAATTTTCCAGTTATTCTTAAAAATTGAAACTCTATGCCGTTATTTTGCCCGTTTGAATTCTGATCAAAATATTATAATGTACCTATATTTCCCATATTCCTTGGACTATTATTACCGGAACCTATTTCCTTTGGTCTAGATGTATAAATAATATCAGACTATTTGGACTTTAACTTTACCGTATCATGAACTTACCGTTTTCAGACCATGGATGGAACTTGAAGGACTTTTGGACATTTTGGACCATATTACAATTGCCTGAGACTTCAAGGACCTATGGACAATTATTGGACAATATGAGGACCGAATGACAATTTGGACAAAGTTAAAGACTAAAGTGTAATTAAAATGAATATAAGGATCAAAGTGAAAATAAGCACAAGCATAAGGACTTAAGTGTAAATAAGGAATTTTTAGTAACATTTTTAAATGTTGGACTAAGACTCAATTTCCCAAGCGAGGCAGGTTGAACTCAAAGGTGTAGCGGGCAAGTTAGGCTTGAGCTTTGGATTCCAGGTAAGGGGACTCACTCTCGGACTTGTATTTTGTGTGTATGTATGACATAGTAAATATTGTTGTGCGCAAAAGATGCACTATTTTTGGATTTCATATTATTTGGTTTTATGAATGCTCGACTTTGGTTCTCCAAAGTTTGGGGGTATACATTTACGGGCATTATCCTCGATGACCTGAGGGTGAAAGGGATATAGCGACTTCCTTGGGTTTCGATTTCCTAAACATCCGAAGGGGTTACGCTGACAGACTATAACAATACTCTACGCGTGAGGTATAGGGACCAGGTGTAACCGTTGAAATGGACACCCTTGCTACCATACCACGTAAGTTGGCTATATTTTGTTTCTAGTAAGGGTAGTTGGCCTTTAAGGATCGGTTGTTAGACAAGCATATACAAGCTAGCCGGAAAATGTTTGCGAAAGTTGTGTGAGTATGCCACCTGTTTTGATCCTATATTTATATGGAAATGGTTTGTGTTGTGCATATTCTTTTCACTGTTTTTCATGAACACTACTATGTTATTTTGCTATCTATTTTCAAACCTGGCTGGGAACCTCCTACAGGGCAAATGAACGTATGTTATGCTCATCCCTACTTTTTCATGTAGATCACAACCCTTAAGCTGTACTTGGTGCTGTTGTTGTACCTATCAACATATTGGGTCCCTGTACCTCATCATCTCTGATAGGTCGTGATTTCTTTTCATCAAAGTTTGAGGATGATTTTTTTTCATTTCTTTCCTCTGTAAAAAAATTCATGATGGTTGGCGTGTATTTAAATCTTTATGGTTTGTAAAATAACTTAAGACGTTACTCGTACTCTTCCTTAACCTCTAGGGTTGGTATTTCATTAATAAAGTTTGTATAATGTTTTATTCTGTTTCTGCTGTTATATATAACTTTGATCCGACCCGTTTTATTTAATTAAAAAGGCTTATCGTATTTTGGGAATCTTAAGAGTATAACCCTCGGATCTAGGTGTTATATTTTCAAGATCCTTAAGGTACGTGCCGCTGTCATGTGTCTCAATTTTGGGGCGTGACAACTGAAGCGTTGAAAGATCCGAAAAGGGTTCAAGCAAAGAAAGAAGAGATGAAGGCTCTGGAGAAAAATCAGACGTGGACACTAGAGAAATTACCTCAATAAAAGAGAACTGTCGAATGCAGATGAGTGTTCATTGTGAAACACAATGACGATGGATCTATTGAACGCTATAAAGCAAGACTTGTGGCAAAGGGATACACACAGACTTATGATATTTACTATGAAGAGACCTTTGCCCCTGTTGCAAAGCTTAACACTGTTAGAGTGCTATTTTCCATTGCAGCCAACCTTGACTGGCCTCTTCACCAATTTAATGTGAAGAATGTCTTTTTGCATGGAGAACTCACAGAAGAAGTGTACATGGACATTCCACCCAGATATGCTACATCTACTCAAGCTAGTGTGGTGTGCAAATTACGAAAGGCATTGTATGGATTGAAGCAGTCTCCACGGGCATGGTTCGAGCGATTCACCTTGGCAATGAAGAACTGTGGTTTTAAGCAAAGTAACTACGACCATACTCTGTTCTTGAAACACCACAAGGGACAGGTAACAGCTCTAATAATCTATGTTGATGATATGATTATTACTGGGAATGATAAGCAGGAAATCTTTCAGCTACAAGACTACTTGGCAACAAAGTTTGAGATGAAAAACATACGTATGACTCAAGTACTTCTTGAGTATTGAGATTGCTCGATCAAAGCAAGGCATAAATCTCTCTCAAAGAAAGTATGTTCTGGATTTATTGGCAAAAACGGGAATGCTAGACTGCAAACCCGTGGGCACTTTAATCATCTAGAATCACCATCTTGGTGAGTATCCGGATCAAGTACCCACTAACAAAGAGAGATATCAAAGATTAGTTGGGCGATTGATCTACTTGTCACACACCCGGCCCGACATTGCATATGTTGTGAGTGTTGTTAGTCAGTTTATGCATTGTCCAAGTGAAGACTATATGAATGCGGTTCTTCGAATTCTTAAATATTTAAAGTCGGCACCTGGAAAAGGGCTTATGTTTTCCAGAAATGATCATCTAAATATTAGTGGTTATACATATGCATATTGGGCAGGGAATGTCACTGATAGACGATCAACATCAGGTTACTTCACATTCGTGGGGGGTAACTTGGTTACTTGGAGAAGTAAGAAACAGAATGTAGTTGCCTTATCCAGTGCAAAAGCCGAGTTCAGAGGTATGACCAAAGGAATTTGCGAACTCCTTTGGTTAAAGAAATTGCTTACAGAGATTGGATATGCACCTACGTCAAAGATGCACATGCATTGTGACAACAAGGCCGCAATATCCACTGCACATAATCCAGTCCAACATGATTGCTCTAAACATGTTGAAGTGGATCGATATTTCATTAAGCAAAAACTTGAGGCCAAAGAAATTCAGCTCTCGTTTGTCAAGTCAGAAGACCAGCTGGCCGACATATTAACCAAGGCAGTTTCTAGTAAAGTATTTCACAGTTCATTGGTCAAGTTGGGCATTAGAGACATCTATGCATCAACTTGAGGGGGAGTGTTAGCTAGAGGTGTGAAATCATTTATGACATAGAGAAGTATGATTGTTAGTTAGAAATGCGAAATCATTTATGACATAGGGAAGTGTGATTGTAATTAATATTGAGCTTGGTTAGCAAGCCATCTTACCAACCACTAGTACTTAATGTTGAACTTGGTTAGCAAGTTCTCTACTTGTATAAATAGGTTTGTAATGCAAAGGAAAAATAACAAGTTGAAAACCAGAAAATATTTTCTCTCATTCTCAGATTTTATCACCTTATGCACTTCTACTCATTAGTGAGGATCTTATCTTGGACTAAAAGTTAGATAAAGGACTTGATCTTAGGAAGAATACGTAGCTTCCTTATAAAGTATAACTATCTAATTGACTTAAGGTGATTATGTATCTTCGAGTGATACCATTGATTTCATTACATTACTTATTTAGACTTAGAGGTAATCATGGATTGGAAAAATCAGGAATACATAGGAAAATGAATGTGTATTAGATCGACTACTTCCCCAATAATCAATTTAATTCTTGTTTTTTCAGATATTAAATTGTTGGTTTTAATGTGAAACACACCTAATTTTTTTATTTCTTATCTATTTAAAATTAATAAACAATAGAAAAGTCATGAATCATAATAATTTCAATTTCATGTCAATGACTAACACAAAAATAAACACTCTAGGTAAGTAAACATTCCACACACTAGCGGATCTAGTAAGGAGTCAGTGAAGGCACTAGCCCCCACTCAGTCTTGTTCTACACCTATGAAAGTGCCAAGTTTTCATGATATTTTATGTACATTTGAGGCAAAATGTTTGATAAAATGCCTTAAAGAAGACTAAGGTAGGGCAAATGGCAAAGGAATGGCTGAGACTTGGGCTGCATTAGGCAAGACTTTACAGATTGTGATAGGCTCCATTAGCCAATGCAATCTAGGTCAGACTTTACAAGTTCTTGCCCCCATGAAAAAAAAAATTCATAAATCCGCCAGTGGTTCCACTAGTCTATCATACCATCAAAGTTACATAATTATGACGGTGCATGTGCATGCAGACTTGAGTTGCATATCTCAAATCAAAAGAAGGTAACACATCACTTTTTTTTTTTTTAAGTTGTAAAATTAGCAAGCAAGACATCATTTGATCAGCATGTGTGACGATTTGACATTGTGCAAAATTTGGCAAAAGGATAGCTTATCAATGTGTATTTTTATTCCAATGATGAGTAGGTGGGGAGTGTTTTCTTTTTTTATTTTATAAGTTTGTGGTAGATGGGAATGTGGAAAGGTAGGTAGGTGCTTTTTTCCTTTCATGGCTTATGACTCAAAATAAAATTGACTTCTCCATATTAGAGCAAAATTATGAATGGATATTTATAACATAGTAAATTTGCATATTATATATAGTGTATATATTTTTAAAATATTTTGTTTATGTATATTTCTCTATAATATGAAAATTTGTAACTTTAAAACTAAATGTATAATTCGTCTATTATACATATACGTACATAATTTTCACAATTAATATACATATTTTTTGCATATGTTACAATAGTCGTGTCGTATTCACATATTCTAGTTCTATTTCTCATGTATTCTTATGAAAAGACTATATATAAAAAATAATAATATTAAAATATTATGTAGTGGCCGAATTTTTTAACGTATTTTTTTTAAAGAAAATGTACCAATACATTTTATGCTTTACAGTTCAAAATCGGAGGATCCATAGTTTGATTTTGGGTCCAAATATTGGGTTCTTGCATTGAATATGGCCTAATTGAACATGTGTTAAGAAGAAATCAAGTTCTAACAATGTTCAGAAAAATAGAGGACTTTCTTACGTTTTGGGTTAATTATTTGTCATTTTACAGCTAACTGATGCAGAATACATAAATAAACATGATAAACTGTGACTAATTATTTATCATTTTACAGCTAACTGATGCAGGAAACGTTGTCACCATGATAGTTATTTTTGTTTAAAAAAATGTTATCCAAATCTGCTCCGTTCACTTTTTTCGCTGTCCTCATCAATTTATTTGATAGTGTAATTTACCTATCAAGTGGAAGAGAAATGGTTTGATTGCATTATCTCTTAGATTATTGAGTGGGCCAATTTTGAAACCCACAATTCGTCAAAGTAATTGGGCAGGGAAACCCTGGGCCCACTTTAATTAAAAAAAACCATTGTCAAAGTAATCTGTTTGGTATACGTACGAACTATTCCAACAACAACAAACCAAACGACTGGTAGTTGTTCAAGTTCCAACTTCCATGGATAACCTACTGCTTTAGATCCTTCTCACGGTAAATTCCTAAGTTTGAATATTGTCGTATATCAAGTGGCATTAGGGTTAGGTCATAATGTAAGTCTTGAATAAGTATACATATGAACTTAACACATACACACCTTGATCAAACATGACTTGCTTTGGAAGTTTTGTGATTGACCAGTTTTATGTGCAGCAGGGCTGTTCGGCAGGCTGCTTGCAGCTGGTCGGCAGGATGCAGGCAGGTTGTCGGCAGGGTGCAGGCAGGCTGTCGGCAGATTTTGTGAAGCAGGGAATTTCTCTATGCTATCCGGATCTTTAACTCTCTCTTGATGGGGTGAGATTATTATGAGTAGTTTTCCGATAGCACAGGGACCTTCCTTTTATAGGTTTAGTTTAAGAATCCTCCTCATCATGGATTACTTAAACTCCTTTAACCAAAAGGATTAGGTATCTCAATCCATGTAGAAATAGGAAACCTTAAGCACTTGTATTTATATAAAACTGTCATATATCAAGTCTTAAATTAAATCGATCCTTGTAATCCTAATTGACATTGGACTAGTTATCCTTAAGTGATTAGAAGACCATCTTTAGAGTTTGTATTAGAATGCAAATCTTACATTCTCCCACTTGGTCAAATAATCAATAAAGAACAATGTCAATTCTTGTAAGGCCTTGTGGAATACGATTCGATTTTGTTTCCTCAAAGAAGCCACTTGTCAATAATGAAAATGATAATGAGTTATCAAGACTGAGCAAAGAAACTTCCATGATATCTTTACAACTACAGTTATCAAATCCAATATCACATAGGGCTTCCATCAAGATTGAAATCATAGAACAATCATAGCTAACCAAATTGACATAAGCGCCATGATCATTCTTTTAGTCCAACTTATAGGATTGCTCAAGATCCTTTCTTTTACTCTAGGTAAAAGACATCTCTATTATAAATGCAATGCTTTAACAGTTAACCTTAAGCTAGCAACAAAACATTCACTGTTAATTGCATTTATATAACAAAATTGTTCATGCAAGCGAGAACAAATCAGCAAAACAAAAAAAAAAAACCGAAGCAAAATCACTACTTTTAACACTTTAAATGCGTTTTTGGAAGGCTAAACGACTTCAAATGGCCAAAAAACACCATATGTCACAGAAAAACTGTGAGTTTGATTCGTGACGCCGTTCCCTTTTCGGAAAGGTATCATGCACCTCAATCGGAGCTCGGACGACAAATCTGCAAATTCCTGCTATGTCCTTTTCCCTTTGAAAACTAACTTACTGCTCCCACTGTTTTTAAGCATCAAAGCTGTATAATACTTCTATACCAGTTACATACCTCTTGAAAACATTATTTGGTAACCCTTGATCATGAGCCATTGATCTGTCAAAATTTGTTTGAATACTTTAGAGCTTATCCTGTGCATAATTCATATTGCCTACCATGGAATCTTCAAGATTTGTCTCAATCGTATATATATAACCTTATGCAATACTTCCATTGATCACTAAATTGTATCCAAGAAAATGTCGTTCTTCTGTTGCCTTATGTCAAGAGACTATAGTACTGCCATCATTCTACAACTAAATAGATAGAGTCCGATATATCATTACCAAAACATTATGTCTCAATACCTCCCACTCGAGTCTCATATTCATGTATATATATATATATATATATATATATATATATATATATATATATATATATGACCATCTGTTTATAATAGCAATTTCGTTGGTCTTGCAAGGGAATGTCAAAATGCGATTGTCTTTGAGCAGATTTCCACTAGTCTAAAACAATGCTTCTTATTCCATATTTGTATCAAGAATTCCTCATTGTTTCCTGTAGCTTTCTCGGACTCGAACTTCTATTTGCAGTTTCTTCACAACTATCTCTTTCAGTAATTCCAAGAACTTTTATGAAGGTGGTTTGAAATTCAATTCTTGTATCCAATTTTCATTACTTTAGATGATCAACTCTATCTCGATCCTACAATCCCAAACTTGATTCTTTGACTGCTTTTATTTGAGAGCCTGATTCATTAAAGATCTCCTTCTCCCCTTTCTTGAATGAAGCCACCCAATTATCTTAGACAAAATCTTCTCACTTATTCTACATTCAAGAAAGTGAAGCTTGATTACTAATATCTCTTGTTCCATCTTTCGAATTTCTTTGGTCTTGATCTCTAATGCGTTTTAAACCTCTAAGATGAATCCAACAATTTTCAACCTTGTGCCTCTTCCGTAACTCTATTGCTTTTCTCAATCCTTTGTGTGTGATCTTTTATCTTACTTAAAACATTCTCAGTCTACTAATAACGCTTGTTTACTTGCTTCTCATCGATCTATTTATTTTCCTTGTTGATCCTGCGAGAATAACCAATGTGCGCAGTTGGCTTTAAACGTTTTCCTAAGTATTCCGTGTCAAGTGTTCCCTTACTGCTTTTCTTTTCCATTTGTTCATATAGTTTGCCCTTGTCTTGTAAATCCAACCTTATGATTTTAGCTGTCATTCAAATGAGCATTGCATGTTTTCTGCAGTTGAACTGATATACCAAATCAAATTGTTTGTCTACCAAACTTTATTGCTGAAAATCGAAACAGACTTATCAAATTCCAAGTTGAAGTTAGATTTTACAATCCTACTAAATGATTCTAACTTCATTGGTCGAGTCTTTTATTCCAAAATCTTGCAGATACTTGATTCTTTTGTTTTGCAGTAACTGAAACATATTGCCAACAAGAATTCCTTTGCCAACTAATTCTTTATTATTGAAAATAGAAATACCAAAATCATCAAAACTCAAGGTGAGCTTTGATTTTACAAGCCTAGCAACTGAAAAGAGGTTCCTTGTCATAGAAGGAACATAAACTACATCTACCAAATCAAAACAAAAACCATAATCTAATTGAATCCTAACTGCTCCAATGAACTCCACTTGAACTTTGACTCCATTTCCTACGAACACACCTTCACCTTATCCTTGTTCGGCAGTCTCTTGGTTATGAACCCCTTCACCTTTGCCTTTGTTCTTCTCGCTTTTCTAACCACCTTTGGTACCTTGTGCAGTTCCTTTTCATGTGTCCAAATTTTTGCAAAAGAAGCATTTCAACCCAATTGGTTTTCCTTCTTTTTCCTTGGTATTTTCCTTATCTTTCTTTTACGCAAAATTTCCCTTCCTTTCTTTGAATTGTTCGCCACGATAATCCCGCACCATGTTCACAACTTTCGACCCCTTTCCATGATTATATTGTTCTCTTCTTGAACACTTATTGTTATGAGATCATCCAATGTCCAGCTTTCCTTTTGAGCTACATAAGAACTCTTGAGAGTTTTGAATTCTTTTGCCATGAATTCAATGCAAAATGCACCATCATATCATCATCTATAGTCATGTTCAATTCCTTCAACTTGTGTGCTATATCTGCCATGTTCATTATGTGAGCTCTCACACAACCTTGCCCATCATATTTCATCTCAGTCAACTTGTTTAGCAGGGCACCTTTCTCTCCTTTCTCATACTCTTTAAATTTCTGTCCAATGGCTGCAAGAAAATCTTTGGCATTTTCAGACCTTGGAATGCTGCCTCTCAAGGCGATGGAGTTGTAACTTGAAACATTCACTGTAATTTTAAAGAAAACATAAATACAAATCCCCAAGAACTTTAATTAAACATTATTGATTTGCACCTGTAGGTTACAAATCAAACATGTTCCATGGTCTTAGAACAACAAATCTGTACAAGCAATCTTGAAACGATGAATGATTCCACATCTATGGATAGAGGAACACTCATCGTTTGCTCATACAATCTGCTTTCTAAACCGTTCCATCACAATCAGTCCTCCTTGCACAATTCACATCTGTGGACAGAGAATTGTACAAGGAAGATCGAGTGCAATGCAATTCTGATCAAGAACCTTGAATGAAGAGTTTCCTGCATCGCTTAAGTTGCTGTGGCTCACTTAATTGATTCAAGATCCTCCCCAAACTTTGATCAATTAGTCTTTCAAGCATGATTTAAGCAAATAACCTTATGCTTAACTCATACCTTAACAAATAAGATATGCAAATAAAACATACATGCTATAATGACTAGTGTTTTCTTTGAAATTACTCATGCTGTTTTAAACCAGATTTTAATCTTTGATGCAAATCATGTTTTGATTTATTCGTGATTAGGTTAAGAACATATAACCTGGCTCTGATACCACATGTAAGTCTTGAATAAGTATACATATGAACTTAACACATACACACCTTGATCAAACATGACTTGCTTTGGAAGTTTTGTGATTGACCAGTTTATGTGCAGCATTCGTTTCTTGGCAGTCACCGGTCGCCAGGATGCGTGGTATCAGTGCGAGTGCGGCAGTCGGCAGATTTTGTGAAGCGGGGAATTTCTCAATGCTATCCGGATCTTTAACTCTCTCTTGATTGGGTGAGATTATTATGAGTAGTTTTCCGATAGCACAGGGACCTTCCTTTTATAGGTTTAGTTTAAGAATCCTCCTCATCATGGATTACTTAAACTCCTTTAACCAAAAGGATTAGGTATCTCAATCCATGTAGAAATAGGAAACCTTAAGCACTTGTATTTATATAAAACTGTCATATATCAAGTCTTAAATTAAATCGATCCTTGTAATCCTAATTGACATTGGACTAGTTATCCTTAAGTGATTAGAAGACCATCTTTAGAGTTTGTATTAGAATGCAAATCTTACACATAATTCTATATAGATTAAGGTTTAGTATTGGCCTTGATGTACCTAAAACTATTTGATTTGTTCATCAATGATTTCATTATTCCAAGTAAGTTTTATATATGGAGTGTTCTCCTTATGCTCCTTTTCTAATTTTGAACATATTATTATATAGAGATTTGTCACTCCACTCTTTTTATACCATTTATATTAAGGTTTATGGGCGTTGTACATAATAATGTAAATTGGGAATAGTCAATAAAGTCAACGTGTTTAGTGTCTTTTCAAATGTTAACAAAGTGTCATGAATGATTCAATTGAGATTTAACTAGCTATTGTGTTGGCATTTATTTAACTATCATTTATTTGTTCGTCAATTTTGGAGAACCATAGCGGCCACCTTTTGCCGGAGCAGTTATAAGACATGATGCATTAGTAGGTGGTGTTCTTTTCAATGGGTCTTGCTACTCGTACATGGGTTGGGCTTTGTGGGGCCGCTTTGTGCAACATTTATTCATTGTCCACTTACCCAAGTTTTGCAGGTTGGTTGTTGTTGATGAGCAAGCTTTACAGTGTTACTCTTTTTACTTGACCGGATTTTCCTCCATTTGGAGTTTTCAAAGCAAAGTTTTAACGATGCCACTTTTACTCCATCGCTTGACTCCATTGGAGGCTGCAAGTTTCTGGTGCTATCCAGCAGATTGAAGAGATGTTCAAGCTTCCTCTTCTTTTTTATTTTTTATTTTGTCTCTTTTCTTGTTTCCCATTAAGTTGTTCAGGCGTGAGTCTTTTTTAAAGATCACGCATTTGTTCATGTCTCTCATGTTTGAGTTTTGGATAGTATTGGCTATTTTCAGTGTTATCTTTTGTACACTCGTATGGTGTTTATTATTTTTAATAAAGCATCTATTCCAAAAAAAAAAAACAGGTATATGTATGTGAAAAAGTAACTTTAAGTGTGATGAACATAATGTGCATCCTTCTCATACTTGTGAATGTGCGACTCGTAAATAAAGAGTGAGTGAGATTAATCCGACACCTAGGATTAATCTCAATCCTTAAATCCTAGTAGTTTGATTAATCTAAGGGCTATTATTAATACAAATGTAATTAAATATATATTAAATTAATTCATTATATATATGTCGATTTGTTCGATATATCGTCGGGTCTGGATTTACGAAACCGCTTTGACAACCGCAGGTGTCAGTCAGTCAGTCCATAAAAATCGCGAGTGTTGGTTGGTTTTCTTGCACAGTCGGCCTTGTGACAGTATTTTTTGGTCTAAATGCCATCACTAATTTACGTGAAAAATTGGCAAAAACCTCTCATACTTTATTTATTTTTTAATAACTTTCTTTTATGGGAGCATTATTCGTGCTCCCCTAATGCATTGTCTCATACCATTTAATTGGGTAGTAAGAGCATCTACAATAGGCTCCCTAAACCACCTCCTTAGACAAATTTTAGGGAAGAATTGGAAAAATACAACTCCAACCATGCTCCATATCCACCTCCTAAAATAGGAGAAATTATAGAATACTATCGTAGTATGGCCACGTGGTACATCTTGTGCACGTGTTATAATATTAGTGGATATTTGTAGATATTATTCCCTAAAAGGGGGGAAAATAAACCATGTCGTCCACCCATATTATAACACATGTACAAGATGTACCACGTGGCCATACTACGGTAGTATTCTATAATTTTTCCTAAAATAGGGAGACTTCTACGAGCTCCTAAATCTGAGGAGAGAGAAAGGACTCCTAGTGGCTCCCTACAATTTAATGCTGCTTTATTTTATGAGTATTTTAATCTTTTAATTAATGCTAACTATTTTTTATATTATTTTTTAATATAGATTGACCAATTAAAAAAGAGTTATAGCATTTATGACTCCCTAAATTAGAGAGTATGATTGAAGTTAAAATTTTATAGAGAGCTCCTAAAATAGCTTTTATATATTTTTAGCTAAATTTTAACTAACAAATAAAAAGCATGGTTGTAAAGGCTCTAAGTTAATGGATGAAGCACTAATAATTATTCCCTTTATAAAAATTAGGAACTCCACACATACTATGCATCCTCACATATTATGCACGTATTTACGGGAAAGTTACTGCAAGAGAATGAGAACAAATAGGGAGTGTGAAAGAGAAAGTGATTTATTATAACATGTGTATTTATTTATTAATATTATTCTAAGCCCATGAAATATCAACCATGTCCATTACCCATATAATAACATTTGAATTAGTAACATCAAGCCTAACGCTATGAAAATATCATAAAATTGAAGTTGAGTTCCTATATAATTTATGTCACGTCTCATATCACTTTTTCATAAACACGGAGGCAGTAGACGCATCTTATACAACTTTTTCTCATATCTAACATAATGATTGCAAGTGGCATAAAAATTGACATGGATGAAAATCGATTGAGATTGATATACATAATCAATGAATTGCGTGAAATTGTAACATCCCATAAACTTAACCTTTTTGGTAAAAAAAAGGTTAAATCCATCAAAGAGTGATTTTTCCTTTTTTGGGTCGATTAGTAGTGTACATTGAGTGTTGTTTTGTTGTGTCAAAGAAGTGTACTTTCCAAACTTTCCAAACCCAACACCTTACCCCCCAAAAAATGACATAAAACGTTCACATACCTACCCACCCACCCACCAACCATTCCATTCTCTCCTTCCCCCAATGAACGACAAGCAAAGCAGCCATTTTTATCTGCCTAATCTCCCCCATAAACACCCCGACTGATTCTTCGGAAGCGCTTTTCCGGCAAAAGCACTTTCTTTATCCGCTTTTGCCCCTCCTATATATGCACATTCCCCCGTTTAACCCAACTTTCATACTAATTAAATTTTCCCAATTTGCTCCCCTGCCCTCAGGTTTCTTTCAAATCCTTCCTCCCAACCCTGGGATTCAATTCTCCCGATTGCACCGTTCTAGGGTTTCCGTTTCGGACTCCTCTCCTTCTCAGGTATTCGCCATCTCACAATCTCGGCGTTTTATGAATGTTGCAATCGCACCCTTCTTGAGTCCAAATTAGGGTTATTTTTTAAAGAAAAAAAATTCAATTTTTTATTCGTCAAACTGGGTTGATTTGTTGTGGTGTGGGAAAGATAGGGATTTTTCATCACGTCTCCTTCTCTTTGAATTTGAGGTACGGTACCCAGATTTGTGTTTATATTATAATTGGTGTAAATGGGGTTTTTTTTATATAAAAAAACTATATCGTCGTCGTAGGTGCTTGATGTGGTCTGAGAGTTCCACGCAAAACTGTCCTTTTGTAATTTTTAGCTATGTATATATATGTTTTTAATTTAGGAGTGCTATTTTGTTAAATTGTTCAAATTTTGTTGTTGTTAGTTTATTAAAATTCTCTGTCTTTGTGCACGGAATTCAGGACAGGGTCAACGTATTGTTGGTTGGGGAGGTGTGGGTTACAGCCTGCATTTGTGGTTATATAAACTGGAGTCATCGCGATGCTGGGTTTGAATCGTGATGGTTTCAATATTGCGAGCTGTTTATTTCATTTGGCTGAGTGGCATCCACTTGAATAGCAGAGCTCAATTGGGCTTGAAGCCCTCTCCTCTCCTTCTGTAAACTCAGGTTTGCATCCGCTGCCAAAACCCAAGTTGTAAAATTGTAATTGATAATGTTAGACTTTCCTATGTTCTGAATTACTACTTAGTTTAACATGCAAAATCTGGAATGTGTTTATTAGAAAGAAACTCTAGCAGAATGGTTTGGATTTTGCTTAGTATATATATATGCAGAAACGGCTTGATGGTTAAAGCAGGAACTTTCTTTCTGAAATTTTTGTTTTAGATGAAGTTTATGAGGGCTAATATGTTCAAGTAACTTTACATATTGATGCGGACATCATTAGTTAGTTTCCTGAAATCTTAGTTTCCAGATTTGGATAGGAAAACTAGTTTTCCAGATTCCAGATTTCACTAGGATTTCTAGATTTTCCAGATTTTACTAAGTTTTAGTTTCCAGCTTTTAGTAGGATTTGATTTAAGTTTCCTAGTTTATTTGGATTGGTTCCTTTGTGGATTAGGATTTCTTTTTAGTAAGGGATTTTTATCCTATTATCTCTAGGTTTTAGTTTGCAATAAATACTCCCTATGTAGTTCTTTAAAATGGAGAGTTGAGATATAAAGAAAAGTTTATTTTCCTGAGATTGGAGACTTCTTGGTGTGAAGCCAAACCCCTTTGGTGTGATTCCAAACCTATCCCTTTTGTGCTATTTTCTGTTTTCCATTGTTTTCGCTTCCGCTAAACTACCTAAACACGCCATTCACCCATATCCTACATCACATATGCACGTGTTTACATATATATTATGTATGCCAGTTGTGAAATTTATAATTTTTGAAATTATTTGGTATGTTATTTTGCAGGTTTTTGGAAACATTTGGTTTGTTTTTGGGAGCTATAGTAACTACTACAAATATTGAGTTTCTAATGCTCCTTAAGAGTTGCTCGCTTGCGAAAATGATGGGCTGCTGCAGTTGCTTTGGTTTCATTAGAAAACCCAAACAAAAACCAGGGCCCAATTATGGCTTTAATAATCACCTTTCCCAGGAGCTTTTGTTGGATGAAGATATAGAAGATGAGGATTATGGTTCATATAATGGTGAGGTTACGAGAACTACTCATGCTGATGAAAGTGAGCCACAAATCTGCGGTAATCGTTCAGAAGAGTTTTTATACTTCAGGGAACAGAATGGAATGATTTGTAGGCAGATCCCTGTGAAGGAAACCCACAAATGTGTTCGCACAGAGGTAAATTTTTCATTTTTATTTTGTAGGGTACAAGGTAAAATAATTTCTTTCTTTTGTTCTGAAGTGTTTAGTTGTGTTATCTTGTAGGTTTTTAGTACAGTGCTTAGTAGTCATTGAATTGAGTATGACTTGGTTAGTATTTATGAAGGAAACCATCAATTTTTATTTATCTAGTAAGCCACCCAAAATTTGTATCACACATTCAGCACACTTGTATGACATATTAGTTGGCATGGAGTTGCAATATCTGGCCTCGTTTTTTTATTACTAAATAAGTGAGTTTTCTGCCAGTGATGATTTCTGGGAGTTGAGTATTGTGAATTTTATACTGTCAATAATGGTAAACTTTAGTGCTAGGTTTTTAATGCAATTAATTTGAAGACAAGTTGTGTATTCATTTCCACTTTGAAAATAATTTTTTTGGGGGTTGGGGGTGGGGGGAGCCAGTTGCGTTTTCCACTTTGAAATTCATTTGTCATACCAGTTATACTTTTTTGCATGCGCTTTCAGGATGAAAATGGGAATAAGATGGTGAATGAGTATGTTCGTGAGTGTAAAATTGGTGCAGGCAGCTATGGAAAAGTGGTAATTTTTGACACTGAACTCTTTATTTTCCGGGTGAAATACTCATTTTTTATATTCTGTTTTTAACTGCTTACTGGAAATATTTCTTTACTTTTTTTTGTCTTGCATGTGCTACAGGTTCTGTATCGAAGCCTTGTAGATGGACAGCATTATGCAATGAAGGTAGTTTTTCTGTGTGTTAAATTAGTGGCTTAAGTGGTTTGGATGAAAGAGAGAACTCTAGTCATGAAAAGTGACCTTCCTGCTTTTAGGAAATTGCAATACAGTGGATGTAAATCACTTCTGATTTATGATAACTTTGTAACTCTAATTTATTTATATAAAGGATGATACAATCTTCAGTATTTTCTTGGTATGTTTATGGTAGAGGTTTGGTTGTGTTACTGTATGAGTTTGTTTATTATTATTTTTAAAGGTTACATGAGTTGCATTTTTGTAGGCCTTTCATAAGTCTCATTTATTAAAGCTCCGAGTTGCACCTTCAGAGACAGCTATGACAGATGTTCTTCGTGAGGTATGTGTTTTCTGTCTTTGTGAGTGTGTGTGAGTGTTCATTTCCTGGTTGGAAACTCCAAATCAGTTGCCTTGTCGTTGTATTATCCTCTCTAGTGGCTTTTGCCCTTTCTTTTTCAGTATCATATCAGTTTATTCAGGCGAGCAACATCTTGAGAATAGACCTATTGTGTATCTCCTTGGTCTGCATTATACTTTTTTGTTATACTTGTCCAACCAGGCTCACTTTATTAGACCCTAATGCTTGTTATACTTTCTTTTTTCCCTTTCATATTCATGGCAGATTACTTGGGCATATCAAATTTTTTTTTCCCGCTCTATTAGATGAATCCTCACTAATATATATTCCTTTACCATTCAGGTTCATATTATGAAAATGTTGGACCATCCTAACATAGTTAATCTCATTGAGGTGATTGACGACCCAGACATAGACCATTTCTATATGGGTATTTATTGCCTATTCTCTCTCTCTCTCTCTCTCTCTCTCTCTCTCTCATTTGAAACTTATTTGTTTGATTCTGCAATCATGATGCTTTTTCAAATTTATCCCAAATAGAGTAAGGGAAATTCAGAAAAGAGCCCAATCAAACCCGCTTACAAGTGAAAAAAGATTAACAAGAATATAATCCTTTTACCAAAATTAAAGGACGCCACTTTCATTTCTTAATTTCTCTCTTCAAATTTTTTCTCCCGAATTTTTGAAGTGTACTTTCATTCCACGTGTTTGACTTTCATAAATTTCTCTTTCGGGAAACATTTGTTGAGATCTATCAAATTAGACACATGATAAGTATATAATTATCTAGAAAACAAAATTCAAGTATAATTTGCCTGAGATCATCCAGATGGAACATAATTCGTTTTTTCACATCAGGATAATGTATATGTTCCATAAATACAGAACAGGTACACTATCCTCATTTGTCTTCATATGTAATTTTATATTCATCATGGGTCTTGCTTGATAAATCTCTATAAATTATTTTCAAAAGTACCAGTTTTATGGGAAAATCAATGAATGTTATGCTATTTTGAAGTATGAGAAGAAGCAAAAATGACGTGATACTACTGTTTAGTAGTTTGAGTGGAAGGATGACTTTTTGATTGTTGTGTTTAGTAGGTAGACAATTACAATGGTGTTATTGGTACTTTCTCAAAATGATACAATCAGTCCATAAGAATAAGCATGTGAGTCATTAAAGGAGACATATAACTTTACAAAGTCTATTAGATAAAGGGACATATATAACTGAAAAGGAAAAGGATTATATTTTTGGTTGAAAAAAAAAAATTGGCTAGGGACTATCGACAAATTTTAAAAATAAATAAATCGTGATGCTTTAGTGTTGAATATTTTCAAGTACCATTTGTTTTGGCCCATGCTTGACTGCAAGTTTTTCATTTTATTTTCCTTTTTCTTGTTTCAGTTCTTGAATATGTTGAAGGCAAATGGGTCTGTGAGGGCTCTGGTCCACCAGGCGGCATAGGAGAATGTACTGCAAGAAAGTACTTGCGGGATATAGTTTCTGGGCTGATGTACCTCCATGCTCATGTATGATCTTTAAAGTTTGGTTTAGTATATATGCTTGGCTGAACTCTCACTCACTTTCTCTCTCTCTCTCTCTCTCTCTCTCTCTCTCTCTCTCTCTCTCTCATTACTTCTGTATTGTTTTCATTACTTTTTGTGAGGATACATTTTGTTAAGGAAATCACTGTGGTCCGTGTGATCTGGCTGACCATATATTGTATTGATCAACACATGCACTTGTCACACATGAAGAGACGAATTTGATATAAATTTTTCTGTGAATGATTAGTTCTCTATTGTAGTGATGAAATAGTAATGTTCTGCGTTTAAGAGAACTCAAATATAATCCCCATCTAAAATGTGCATATGATTGATGAGTTGTAATGTGCTTTCTATTTGGCTTCAGCTGCTTCTATAACCAATGCAACCAAGCCAACTCACCTTTGTCTGCACTATGAGAATTGAATTTAGTGCCTGCTCTACGAAGATTTTATTTATTTATTTTAATATCTGCTTAGAGCATATTTATTTTAGGTCGTTGGTGTGCATTGTGCTATTTGATCGTGAAAACCATTTATTATTTATTTTAAGATGCATCGATAGTTAAGATTGATGTCCAATTGTTTGTAAATGTATACAACAGTTTGGAATATATCTCAAAAGACAGGACCCATAGAGCACTACAGCTGTTTCCCTATATATGTAATCTGGCTTCCTTTAACGTACACTGCTTGATTTCCATTATCACTGTAGTGATTTTCTTGTGTTTCCTTTGAAAACAGAACATAGTGCACGGCGATATCAAACCTGATAATCTGTTGGTTAGTCGTAATGGTACAGTGAAGATAGGGGATTTTAGTGTCAGCCAGGTTTTTGAGGTAATCTAACTGCTTAAATTTGTACCACCTTCAGAGCAATAGGTTGCTTTTCTTCTTATATTGCTTTAGTTCTTTCTGACTTTTGTTTAAATGTTTTTCGGTGTATTAGTAGTTTTCAGTTACAAATAATGTGTTGTATTGGCTTCATCTGCAGGATGAAAATGACGAGCTGCGCCGATCTCCAGGGACTCCTGTTTTCACTGCACCTGAATGTTGTTTAGGTTAGATTTTCTTTCTGTTTGATAAGATACATTCAATTTTCTTTGCAAGATAGAAAAATGTGCTAGTAGGTCTTCCAGTGGCCTTTGGCCCTAAGGGAACATCCTCCTACTTAAGAACACAGGTGGAAGTTCCTGGATTCAATCCATCCGGTGTGAGCTGCGGTCAGCCAAAAAAAACAAGCATATTGAAAAAATCTATTTGCTGTGCTGTGAGATACAAATGGGCCAGATTTGGTGTATAGCTTGATCAGTGTCTACTAGATTCAAATCTGGACTTGAATAAGAGTCTGAACTGACATATCAGGAGTCTGAATTTGACACATTAATATTGAATAGAAATCTGCAAATGAGTTCGTTCCATAAAAACAAAAAATCCCAATTTGATACAAATCTGAATTTGCACTACACACACCCGTCTAATTTTTATTCCGTAGGGAACATCCTAGTGGTCGATGTTCCAGCTTCCCCAAGTTCAATTTGGGTCCAAGCCTAAAGAGGTGTTTGTTCTGTGTTATTTCATAACCAAATGTATGTAGTTTTATTTTATATATTATAAATATTTATTCATATAAAGGCCGACTTTTCCAGTATAATGAATCCAATTTAAGAAGATTTTGAGGATTGGATTTGAATAAAGTTCAGATTATTGACCCAACATATTTACAATGTGGTTTAGTAACACAGGAAATAAGTAATGTACATTTATTTTCTTCTGATCAACAGGGCTAACGTATCGCGGTAGAGCTGCTGACACATGGGCAGTAGGGGTTACTTTGTACTGTCTGGTATTGGGACAATACCCGTTCCTTGGAGACACACTGCAGGATACATATGACAAGGTATGGAAATCACCAGTATTACTGTGGAAAACCATTACTTATGTCATACTTTAAGCCTGGTATTTATGGTGTTACCTATAACATATCTTATTGGAATTTTCTCCTCGCAGATTGTTAATAACCCTTTAGTACTTCCAGATGATATGACCCCACAGTTGAAAAATTTACTAGAAGGGCTTCTTTGCAAAGGTTGGTTGTAAGTATTTTGATTTACTAGAAGGGCTTCTTTTCTTGTCTGCAAGTCTGTCACCCTTTTTCTTCTCTGTGTCCTTTTTTTTTTCATGGTACCTTTCATGATCATCGGATTATATCTTATGCAGACCCAAACATGAGGTTGACATTGGAGGCTGTTGCAGAGCATACTTGGGTTATTGGAGATGATGGGCCGATACCTCAGTATTCATGTTGGTGCAAGCGCAAGAGTTTGCGAGAAGAATCTAATGGGACGAAAGATGATAGTAGCATAACCCATATTGACTAGACTGTTTAGGTTGGCTTTGTTTATTGTACAGTAGAAAACTTAGGTTTTGTTCCTTTCCTGTTCTCTCTCTCTTTGGACTTGCTATCTGATCTGCAAGGGAGGTAAATCGTGACAAAACAAGTCTCAAAGGAACTTTTCTGGAAGACTGAAACACAGCCTGCCTGGGCCTTGCTATCTGATCTGCAAGGGAGGTAAATCGTGACCGAAATAAGTCTCAAACAAACTTTTCTGCACGACTGGAACACAGCCTCCCTTGGCCAGAAGGAAGCAAGATGGGTTTGGCTTTCCAATTTTGGTTTTCAAGTTGCAAAAATTGACCCGGTATTTGCTGGTTTTTGAATTGTCATGATGTGGTGAGAAAGTGTTATAACTTATACTTCATCCGGCCCTTGTACACACATTTAGCATATGGTTGTTGAGCATCTGAATGAAAAACAGAACCGTGAACTGTTCTCTATTGTGTTTTCTGCCATGAGTTGATTCTTTGGCTTTGGTGTGGCAAGTGATTTGCAGGTTTAGGGTTTAGGGTTTAGGATTCATCATGTCAAGTTCATGAAGCTCATACTATGTGTAGTATCTGAATTCATTCTCTAGATATTCGCATCAAAACTTTGGATGATAAATCCATTCTCATCTGTGCATAATCTCAGTCTATAATATCAGGGAATAAGCATATTATACGTATGGGTAATGCTAAGCTTACCACATTTTGCTACAACATTGTATACCACATCTCTAATAGAGGTGGAGCTCACTTTCTATTAGAGATGTGGTAACAAAATGTGGTAAGCCTAGCATTTTCCTATACGTATATGTAATACACCATGTTGCAAGCCGAGGTGGTATGCGAATATCGAAACCCTAAACCCTAGATGGTGAACACAGGACTCGGTACATTATATTCCGCGTGGATTCGACACACCACATCAACATGGCACATAGTGAATCGGATACGCTTAATAATTTTTCCAGGGAATCTCATAAATCAAATGGAGCTATAGTGAATGTTGTAGGGTTTAGGCCATGTTTTTTTTACTAGCAAGGATTATTCAGAAACAGACAACTAATAATGGATCAAATCATTCATATGAAAGACCTCTCTCTCTCTCTCTACCAACTGATTTCTTTTTTCAAGCTAAACGCCAAAAATTATTGTCCACTAAGCGGCTGGGAACTTACTTAATTTATAATTAAGTTTGCTTTTTGACTTAGCAGGTTAATTAATAATCATAATAATAATATTCTTAGAGACTTATTAAACCAACAAAGCACACATCAGATTCTTCACGTCTCTCTCTCTCTCTACTCTCTGTCTTTCATGTTCAGATTATTCCACACGCATCTCCCTCTCTCTCTCTTTCTTTTTGTGCGTGTGAAAGCTGAAAGCCTAAAAGCAAAGCACAGCAAAGAACACGTGGATTTTGTTACAAGATGGCGATATATATTGAATGGCCATGCAAAATGACAAAAATAGTCGCCGAGAACTGGAGAGAGATGAGATGACAACAAGGTTTTTGGGGTGTGCAAGCCTGTCATTTGATTTTATTCACTCATTTAATATTCTTTGTTTAATTATTATTTTTATTTATTTTCAATTTCAACTACCCACCATTATTATCAAATCCATGGCATGCTTGCTAACGTGGGATTTATTTCTCTTTTTTTAATAAAATAAAATAAAAATTATTTCCAACAGCACTTACCAAAAAAACAGAAAAAATAAAAAATAAAAAAATTTACATCAGCGTCATGCTGAGTTGCATTTTATTTTATTTAAATTATAAAATACTAATTTCTCATGGGTTGAGGGGGTCCCCTCACTGTATCTTAGATAGGTGAAATCATACGACTGAAAGAAGGAAGATAGCCAAAAAGGCAAAAGCTTAAACCGACTACAATTTCTAAAACAAGAAAGCTAATAACGCATGCCAAAGGAACCGAATAACAAGATAACAACACCTTTTATAATTAGTAACAACACCATCATAGATTCGTAAGATATTACGTCGGCATGCCATGAATTTATTTAAAGAAAGAGAATCAAAATTTATATTTGACTCATACAATTTTGAATAGTTCATAATTGACGGTTGCTAATCTTTAACCGTACAAGTTATAGTCCAAGAATAAAAAACAACTGATTAATAGAGAAGTCGAAAGTATGGATCATAATCTGATAATCTTATGATAATTTTCTTAGTATGACAATCACATTGTCATGTTGTTATAATATAAGTGAATTTGTAATGTATTTTTAATTAATATGAGTTTAATAGGAAAATGTGATGGAAATTAAAAAAAAAATCTGATGTGGTGCAGGTACACCACATGGAGAGGGGTGCATGGCAGAAGATTATTAGCGGGAAGGTTGTGGCGTGCATCGGTGGATGCAGGTTGTGTCGGAGAGGCTTTTGGATGCATGAAAACCACTGAAAACTACTTGGATTTTCTGACAGTGCACAGAATGAGAAGAACCGTTAAGTATAATAATAGCTGTGTTTTCCGATGGACCCATTCTCATGCTCATCCACAAAATAAACTTGGATTTTGTCTCATTTTATATAGGGTGTAAACTATATTGACTGCACATAAGTAGAACACATGACTTTGGTCTTCCATTAGAGTTGTCGAAAATATCAAGAATATACAAGAGCACATCTCCTCAATCCGATCCCTTATTACACTGATTCTAGATGGGGTGAATTCTTTTGTGTGGGTTGGCTTGATCGGTTGAGCAGGGGCACTTGTATTTATATGCATCTACCTAAGAGTCTTGCCCATCAAGAAACTCTTAAGAAGTCCTTATTGCATTAGGTTTATAACTTCTAATCCACAATTAAGATAGGAATCCTTCTAGCTCTTATATTAGCCTTAAAACACTAACTTTAATAGAGCTGCAGGTTTAGTTGTATTTGAACTCCTAATTGATATCAAGTCTTAGAATCCTTTGATGATTATAAGACCACACTTTAATGAGATAGACATCTAAACGTCTAACATTCTCCCACTTGGTCTAATGATCATCAAGAACTCAATATCAATTACTGTAAGGCCTATGGAATTCAATTCAACTATAATTCCTAATCAAGTCACTGTCAATCAAAAGAACAAGCATGGAACTATCAAGACTTATTGAACATTTCAATATTTCAAGGTCTTTATAATTACCCATACAAGCTCTCAAGATCACATGAGACTTCCGTCAAGACTAGAATGCAGAATGATCATGACCAAACTTAATTTGTGTTTACAAAGGTCACTTTCATTCATACGCCCTCCCTTAAGAGATTACCAAGATCTCACCTTAATGACTCTGGTATGAATTCATGTCTTATGCAGTGACTGTAGCTAGCTATACTACATTATGACATGTAACTGGATTCATTTGTCAAGAATAATAAACATAAAGTCAAGTCACATAATATTTTAAAAGAACTGAACCAAATAGCTATAAAAATAATTGAACTTTCTCCAAGAAAATAATGAAACTAAGTGAGATAAAACTTAGCTCCCACTGATTTTGCATATCCAAACTAAACGATATAACAAAATTATATCAAATTTCCCATCAACACTTGTGGGAATAACCTCATATAGTAAATCAATCAACCAATGCAATTTCCTTTCTTTTACCTTCTACCTTATAAGCTTGAAACATAAACCTTAATGCTTATTAGTGATCATAAATTCAATGAAAGGTAAAAGTAATTGATTAACCACTGTCAACTGAAAATATGAATTAACAAGAACAATTAACACATTCAAGCAATCTTTGTTCTTATTAGCCTTAAAGCCCTTAATGAAGAACTGGAATGTTAAGTGATTAATCATAAACAGTCAAAACTAAATGTATGCAACATAGAAGATCATCGAATGCTCCCACTCATCAAACACATATTCTGCAACCAAAACATGTATCAAGAAATGAGCATAGAATAAATCATTTTATTTTCACTGAAATTGTTTCCTCAGGATTAGGCCTCAACTTTAATTCCTTCAATTTATTTCTCAAAATAGCACTTTTCTAACACATATCTTGAAAAACATATAACATGTCATGCATATTGGACTTAGTTGAGAAATAACAAAACCGTAATGAATGCATTAAAATTTATTTAAATTGTATATTTAATTTCTTTAACCAATGCAAGCATAAAATTATCAAGCACGGTAAGAACTTTATTAGCCAATAAAATACAATAGCCAATCATCCAAAATCTTGGTCATAAGCATATATGTGCACAAGAAAAACAAGAAGAGCACAAAACCAACACTATGTTAATCCCATACATAGTACTTAAGGGTGTAGAACTTCAATGTGTCATGTAACAAGAAATGAATTCCACTTATGTTCAAAAACCTTTATGAGTTTATAATGAGTGTGAAGCCCAAAACTTTACATCAATTTTCCCACTTGGGCAAACACTCACTACTTTACAATGCACTAAAACTTTATGTTTATAACAATTTTGATCAGATGGTGTAAAAGAACTTTCAATGTGTGCTCCTAATGCACTTTACAGTATAAGCCTAAATGCACAAAACTGTCAAGAAATTTCCAGCAACGATATGTGATTATTTGAGAATTTACCATCATTAATTTATAAGTCGGATTAGCATCAAATTTCTTAGAAGCAACGTAGAGACATTAATCTTCATACATAAAAATTATAGAGTCTTTTATAGCCAATTAAAAGGTCTAAAATTGATCTACAGAGTTACTCAGAAAATCTGTCAGCACATACTTTTCCTGAACACAGATCACTAATAAAATTCTCACAAATAAAATGTACATCCAATAATCACGAAACTTTGCAGAATTTGCAAAGACACGTATATTCTTAACATATCAAAAATTCAGGTCATTTGAAGATCTTTAGGTGAGTCATTCAACAATCTTTATACATAATGCAGAAACTGTCAGGAAAATTCCTGTGCATCTGTTTCAACTTTATAAATTCACCAAAAATTCAATTCTCAACATATTTTCATGAAATCAGCGCCTACAGAAACCTTAGAAAATCATCCTTCTCGCCTAATTTTTTCATTAGTTAATTTGAATTATAACTTCACTCAATAGACGACATGTTAGCGTAGTTCAAAACTGAAAAATTGTCAACTATAAATTTATGAATGCTAACAATATACATCTCAAAATTTAGTTATCCTTATGCATTCTAAACATACAACGTGATGTTCTATGTAGGTGTAAACAAAACAATTAATACCATATCACAAGGTAAAATATAAAATATCACTTTATCAAGTTTAAACACTTTAAGCAATCAAAAGATCGTTCGCATCTTGAGTATTTTATATATTACAACGTGCCACTTTTGATTCAAAAGCCTTAATTAGAAGTGCAATTTGATCCATGCAACTCATTCAATTAAGAAATAACAATAATACAATATTCTTAAACATGATCTAAGCTTCATATTGCATGACTTTTCCTTCAAATTATAACAAAACTTTATCCAAAATTTGCCATGCAAAAGCCCAAGTTTTATTTAGGTGATCATTCAAAATATTATCCTTCCTTGGGTATTTAGATCATCTTTCTTAATAATGAGCACGAATTCTATATAACATGACATATAATTAGACGTCGATAAAACTGAGAATTAAAAAACTGTGATGCAATATCCATGGCAATAAATTGAGATGCTCCTTAAATGCAATACATCTGCAAATTAATACTTGTAATGCATGTAAACTTATATTCACAAAACAAATTTCTTTTAAGCTTGAGATTCAAAACTGAAAGTGTCAACTATAACAGTAATCATGCCCCAAACACATGCAGCAACACACCAAAATTATTATAGACCTTACAAAACAGCCAATTTATTTTATGATGAACACAACCTTATGGATTAATCCAACTTTACATGATTCAATCCATTAAATACGGATTAATACTTTTAACACGTGTGGATCAGTCCAACTGTACATGGTTTAATCCAAATCACGTACGGATCAATCCCTTTACATGTGAAGTTGCATTGATGCTACAAAACATTCACTTAAATGCATACAAAAGGCAACCAATCTCAAACATGTCCATACATAAACAAACAATATAGCAAAGCAAGAAAATTCCAAAATAGCTCACGTTTCCTTTTATGTGATCAACCAAAATTATCTTTCCTTGAGTCATGAAAACAACTTTAATGACTATTTAAGATCACTATTAATAAATTATCATCAACAACTCAAATAGGTGAGATTTATCAAAACCAATAAATAGGACATGTATAATGTTACAATCCATATAACAAAACAAAACTGTATATGCGCCTAATGGAGTTAAGGTTCATTGTGACATTCCAAAAGTTTTTTTTTTAAGCACAAACATATCTGAATAAGCTGTCCCATAATGCTTAAATATCTGTACATTATTGATTCACACCTGTGGATTGAGAATCAAACATGTTTTTAGTGATCATCAAAAGAGTTCATATATGACTTCCTTTCATAGGTTAAATCCCCACATTTGTGGATCGAGAGAAATTCCTATTGATTCACATATGTTGTCTTTTGCATCACTCCACCATGAATATACATGGATAAATGGTCCCCAAAACTTTACTTAAATATGTCAATTTATACCTGTGGGTTTAAATCACCATATTCCAGAATCCCAAACATCAAACTGTGTAAAACTTCTTGCGCAAGAAATCTCACATCTGTGGATGTAAAGAAAACTACTAGTTTGCACAGTTTGTTGCCCAGATTGTTCCATCATATTGTTATCAAACTGTTTAATTCCCATATGTGGATGGAAAATAATACATAAGGCTACTAATATAGATGCAATTATTGACCAAACTGTCGAATTTAAAACCTTTCTCATACAAACTGAGCAGCTGTGGCTCACTCAGTTTGCATAGCAGATTCCAAATCATTGATCAAAATTCCTTTACAGCATGATCGAGCAGTAATAACCTTATGCCCTTGATCATACCTTTAGCAAATAAGATACGCAATTTATTTAACACTATATGCAATGCAAACCAGGCACAAGTACTTTTGATTATGATTCCATGTTTTCGACATCAGCCTTAGTGAAAACATGTCAACTTGAATGAGATTAAATGCATTTTGCTTAGTGCTGGAATAAAATTACTTATATTAATTCATAAGAAAATAAGCATGCATCCAATGTGCCAATTCTAAGATCTGATATGCCATATATGAAATGATGCATGCTAACTATATCCATGATTGATTGACTCTCCCAAAATAAGGTGCAATAAAAATGTATGAAAAATAATACATGCTTCTGTAGATTTTATAGTTCTAGATTTTAGTTCTTGATCGTATGATGCTTTGGTTTAGTATTGCCTTAAACTCTGATTATACACACATATATTCTTTATACCGCAATTCAGATATTTAAGCATGCCTAAGAAAAAAAAAATTGGATTCCAAGTTTAGCAATATATAACTCACAGGAAAACTCTTCATAATGACATCCTCCTCTTTGGTCGTTCGGGCCTAAAAGGATCAATAAATTTAGTGTACTTCAACACCCTGGCTTCAATAATCCAGATCACGAGGCCTTTGGTCTTTGGAGGCAAGGCATCAAGCCTGTAATCAACCTCTGGTGGAAAGTACCATCTTGATATGGGCTACTTCCCTAGATGAGGTAGACAAATGGGATGGATCTTGGTGAGGGTGGTCTCACGATCACCGAGGCCTCGGGCACTAAGGTTCAAGAAATAGTGACTCTGGTATGTCAGGCGGTTAAGATAGTGGTGGACTGGAGATGCTGTGTGTATGGCTGGTGGTGTTGTTTTTAATTGTTGCCTTAATTTTGAGCGGCTGGTGGTGGAGGGTTTCTATCGGTTCTAAAACATGCATCCTAGGCTCTGATACCACATGTAAACTATATTGACTGCACATAAGTAGAACACATGACTTTGGTCTTCCATTAGAGTTGTCGAAAATATCAAGAATATACAAGAGCACATCTCCTCAATCCGATCCCTTATTACACTGATTCTAGATGGGGTGAATTCTTTTGTGTGGGTTGGCTTGATCGGTTGAGCAGGGGCACTTGTATTTATATGCATCTACCTAAGAGTCTTGCCCATCAAGAAACTCTTAAGAAGTCCTTATTGCATTAGGTTTATAACTTCTAATCCACAATTAAGATAGGAATCCTTCTAGCTCTTATATTAGCCTTAAAACACTAACTTTAATAGAGCTGCAGGTTTAGTTGTATTTGAACTCCTAATTGATATCAAGTCTTAGAATCCTTTGATGATTATAAGACCACACTTTAATGAGATAGACATCTAAACGTCTAACATAGGGTACTCGATTTACATTTGGTCTTTGACATAAGTCTTTTTGAATACCAGTCAATCTAGCTAGAATAAGAGCTTTCTTTCGTTTGAAGTGGCCAAAAATATTTTGGTTAAATTGTTTTAGAGGAGCAATTAACCCATAGGACTTATTAAGAGTAGAACCAGGAGTCAGCCCCCATTTTTGGGTCATAAAATCTTTGAAACTTCCGTGCTGCATTCACATCACTTCAAATCTAAAGGGTCTGGCATTTGGAGAGGAGATCATGTGGGATTGTAGGGAGACTTTTCTAAGACCCGTGAACTTGGAGAAGCAAGAACGGTGAGCAATCCCACATCGCTCGGGAGGAAAGGTGAAGTGCTTTATATGTGCGGGCAATTCTTTTCCTAGCACGAGGCCTTTTGGGAGCTCACTGGCTTCGGATTCCTTGGAACTCCGAAGTTAAGCGAGTTGGGGCTAGAGCAATCCCAAGATGGGTGACCCACTAGGAAGTTGCTCGTGAGTTCCCAACAAGGAATAAAATATCGATGGTATCGGAAATATCGGTAGTCCAAAAATACGAAAATTTCGATGGAAATATCGGGATATTATCGATATTTTGGTCCATGGAGATCTAAAATATCGATGGTATCAGAAATATCGGTAGTCCAAAAATACGGAAATTTCGATGGAAATATCGGGATATTATGGATATTTTATTCCATGGTTCCCAGAAACAAAACTGTGAGAGCGGGGCCCAAAGCGGACAATATCGTGCTAGGAGAGTCAGGTCGTGAGATAATTGTATCAAAGCTGGACCCCGGCCGAAAGTGTGCCAGCGAGGACGCTGGGCCCCAAGGGGGGTGGATTGTAAGATCCGTGAGCTTGGGAAGCTAGAACGGTGAGCAATCCCACATCACTCGGTGAGGGAAATGTGAAGTGTCTTATATGTGTGGGCACTTCTCTTCCTAGCACGAGGCCTTTTAGGAGCTCACTGGCTTCGGATTCCTTGAAACTCCGAAGTTAAGTGAGTTGGGACTAGAGCAATTCCAGGATGGGTGACCCATTGGAAAGTTGCTCGTGAGTTCCTAGAAACAAAACCGTGAGGGCGGGGCCCAAAGCGGACAATATCGTGCTATGAGAGTCAGGTCGTGACAATTTTAATGGGACAATAGTAAAATACAATTAGGATACTAGAAATGAGTAAAGAAAAGTAGAAGAAATGAAACAAACCAAGAAACCAAAGATAAACACAAACAACAATTTCTATCACTACATTTGACGGCAAAATTGATAGAATATAATGGTAGGACAATTTAAACAAATAATATAAAGTTTATGGACCATTTGAACGAATAATTAATTGATGGAACAAAATGTAAATCGGGTACAAGTTGAGGATCAAATGAGTAATTAACCCTTTTATATATTTATTTACACTTGTGTTTTTATCGGCATCTAAAGAATAGTCTGTCAATTCCTTCAATCACCTTATTAACTAACTATTTATTAATTCGTAATGAAAATCAAAATAAGGAGTTGGTTTTCGATTATGAATTACTCTTGCTATATTTGGTTGTCAAATTTTTTTTGAAGCGTTTAAATATTGCCCATTCCTTAAAAACTTCATAGCTCCACCACTGTTCGTATCTTAACAAAATCCTTACCATTCATATGTGTCAATATCATTGAATAAAAGTCTCAAACCGTAAGTCATTTACTATATTTACATATTAATAAGTATTAATTACACATGAAGAAATGTTTTTTTTATCAAATTGGTTCGGTATGTAAAATACATATCTTGTCTGATTATAAATTTATATCATTTATCATATTTTTTTATTTATCAAATGATCAAAATTCACTGTCTATCAACATAAATATTATCGTCTAGAAACAAATGAGTGAATTTCTGAGTTAACCTATTTCCCAACCAAAATATATAAAAATAAAAAAATAAAAAAAGTTACGGTAGTACCCCTCTTATTTTCTGTTCTTGAATCGTACCCTCCAAACGCTAACGGCATATTTGTAATGAGTAGCAAGGACTTATTTCAAGACCTGTGTTTTGTACTTGTCATTTGGAAACTTCAATGATAACATAAAGAAAAAGGCAATGATTGCTTTGGTGCTTAAATGTCTTTTTACACTTTGATGAGATTGTATGGCTTTCATTGGCTACAGCTGGCCTCATTGTACTTTATTGTGCCATCCATATATCTACGTCCGTTCATCTTTTTCAATGAACGCTGCGTCATTGACTGCGTGCAATAGTTGACATTGTTTCTGTGTCCCACCACGTGATTTGACCAATCTTAATCATGGATTTGCCATCAAACAATTTTAGATTATACCGTCCACATTTGACCCACTTTAACCACATACTTTCCCAACATTTTGAAGATTGCGTTAGGAAAAGTTTCACGCGGCTCTTACTAAAAATTACAAGAGCATGGTTTTGATTCAACCATTGGATTTATGGTTTACAAAAGAGTTTTGCTTTTGACACGTTTCTATGCTTGTCGGCGGTCCATCTTTAGCCTTTTATGTGTGCATGATTCACAAACGAACAACTACTTGTTCATGTCACTACCATTAAGCATAATATTATAAAACCAACAAACCCGAAATAACCAAAACCTTAAAACAACATTTGAGCCTAATAGGGACTTGTATTCTTGGTATTAGTCACATATTGAAAATATACACATATCATATACGCGTAAGGTTGTAAGATGTAACATAAGAAAATATAAAACCTTATCGGTACTATTTGATGCTATTTTTTTTACAGAAATTTTGAAACTAACTAAATGATCAAGGATGTAATAACAAGGAGAAAATCAAACACAAAACCACAAGGTGCTCGTCATTAGAAAATACTGTGCTCGTCACACAATCAAATGGCCAAATATATATTTTTATTTTCTTCAGATTTGGCTAATTTTTCTAAGAATGATCATAGGATTGCCCAAGAATGTGTGGTAAGCTTATTTGAAAAAGGAATTAATTATTAAAAATTTCATCTATATCATGTAAAAAATACCTATTTATACATGGAGATGAGTTCCTTTCTTGTGAGATCAATGCCAACCCCTTTATTAATTAATGTGCTAGGATGCCCTAAGTATTACAATATTATCATTAATTTGATCTTTTTTTTAAATAAAAATAAAAATATTTATAATTTAGTCATAAAAGGCGACTAGTCACAAAGGCGAATACAAATATAAGACGAGTATACAATAACATAATTTAGACAATAAATTATTCCTCCAATAGAAAAGCCATCTGTCGCATACAGCCAATAGGTTTGAATACTAGGCAGGCATCAACAACATAAAGCAAAATTGAAACTAAACTCTCACAAGGAGAGGATAAACTCGACAAAGTCATAATGAGTTTATGCAAATGGAGCCGATCTACTTTTAATCCAGGGATGATTTCATTCAAAAACTTTTATGCAAAATTAGTCCCTTTTTAGGCTAAGTGAAGTGCTGAATTATTTCCATTGTACGAGTTAACCCAAAACAAAACAAAACAAAAGTTGTTAATGAAATTCATCGTTTTCTATTTGTTTTTTAATTTTTTATTATGGGATAACGCACTAATGTTTGTTACTCTGCAACTTTGAAGTAAATTATTACCTCGGCATAAGGGACCTATTTGCCACTTTCATATAAAAAAATACAAGGCTGACCACTCATGAGCTACAAAACGAAAACTTATCTAAACAGGAGTTGTTGTCGTTTATACACTTAAGAAATTGGCAAACCTTACACACAAAACACAAAGGCAGGAGAATGAAGCAAACCCTATACTCTAATGCCAAAATAAAATGTTATAACAAAATAACACTACCCACATAAAATGCGCAAAAGAGTCGGGTGTACCTCTCAATCATAGAGCATCTTACTTTTCATAACTATACTCATATAATAAGATTTCGACTTTCGATCTTCTTCCTCTAAACCCTTATAATTAGATGTCAATAATACGAGACACTCTAAAAGGCTCAAATAGTGAAAAAGCAAGAAATGGAAAAGAAATGAGAGAAAAGTTGTGATATCTTTGATTTAGGGTGCTGTTAAACGAACCCTAAAATTAACTGAGTACACCCTATGATCTAAGTACACCCTAATAATTAAATCAAAATGTAAAATTAACTAAGTACACCCTATTTAACTACCAAAATTACCCCTAATACACCCTAATCTCACACAACACCTTAATACTAGTACACATGAATCCAAATTATGTTTTAGATGGAAGTAACTCAGTTGATAGCGAAATATCTTTTTTCCCAGAAACAATGTTTTCGTTCAACTGTGTTCCTGATAGTGCACTTCCACCCTTGAATAGAGAGGAAGACAACCAGAAAGTGGAATGTTATGGAGTTCTTGATATGTTGCCTCAAATTATGACTAGGAGTCCTGTTATGCTTGAGAGGCTTGGTATCAGGCCTGAATACTTTAGCATGGAACAAGGAGGAATCTTACATCGTAGAAAAAATGGCTCTGGAGGGAACAAAAAATGTCTTAGTCAAGAGCAAGCGACACAGTTATCTCAAAAGGTAATAGCCAGGATGTTGACAAGTATTGAGTTTGAAAATGCTACAGAAGTTCCAATTGATGTTTTCTCTCAGATGCTAAGCTGCCATATCGATAAATTGGGTGGCAGCTTGAAAGTTCTTACTTGATAGTTACTGACAGTGTTGACCATTGAACTATCAAGATGTTCCTTCAAACAATAGGCTATAGGTGAGTTTTTGGATCTAAGGTTGTTTTTTCATTTTGTTTTTTGAAATTGATCTTATCTGATTTTAGTTTCCTTCTAAATTATTGTTGGACTTGCACCTCGTAATTTAATTATAAGCTATTACTTAACACAGTACGAATTTTTCCAAGTCTCGAAAAAAGAGGAAAATTATTGTTCATCATTATTTGCATGGATTATGTTTTTACCATATATCACACACTCATGATATTGGGTAGAGACCTAAAAGTGTTGACTGCAATTTTCATGAATACAGTTTACATTGTAACCTCTGAATTAATCATTAAATGAACTGTTGCTAGGCGATATGTAATAGCGATGTGTATTTCAATTGTTCTCATCAGGCTTTGGGACCGAGCTTTACTCTTTCGGTGCTTTTCCTAACAGAGCAAGGTTTCCCAGAGAGGGTGTATTCATTTCCACTTTAAGAGTATTCTCTTTGAGATTTTGATGCTTGACACTCACCTTAGCAGTTAATAAATATGATTTAAGTCAAACTAACCTCCAGGATACTCAACTGACTAGGGTTCAATATGTTCAATAGGGTGTACTTACTAAAATTACTTATGTTTCACAATTCAATATATCCTTTTTTGTCATTTTATATTTGGGCAAATTAGTAATTCAATAAATAGTTTGGTAGTAGGGTGTACTCAGTTAATTTTAGGGTTCGTTTAACAGCACTCTTGATTTATACATTTCATGTATTTATACTCTCTTCAATAGAGAATAAATTCGTTCACCACTATTAATTTGCGGTGAGAATTTAATTTTTGAAAATTTGTGTAACGAATAGATTAATTACACTCAATTAATGACACATAATGTGATTATAAATCTCACCAAGCAAAAGAGAGTGGTGATCAAATTTGTATTCTCCCAAGCATACAAAAGAAAGGAAGAAGTCATTTAGGGCTTTAAAAAGAAATTCAAAAAGAACAGTGCCATAACTGCAAAACTACAAATAATTTTCAGTTTATTATATTCTAAGTGAGTAATGAGTTTATAAGTTACAAGTTATAACCCCACCTCCACCCCTTGTTCCTCTCTGCTCAGTTATATATCACAGACTTCAGCTCTGTCTCTCTCTCTCTCGCTCGCTTTTTTTTTTCTCAATTCCTCGCCGGGCTCCAGCAACATGCTCGACAGAAAACTTTTACGGCCTCCTTCGCCGGCGACCTGACTTTTGAGATCCGATACCGATTCTACGCACTTTCCAGGTACGAACACATTTCCTTCAGTTTCGTCTTCATTCCTTAAAGCTGTTGTCTTTCTCGGCTTCTTTTGGGCGAGATCCGAATAACTACCCGACCCAGATCATATTGGCATTGGATTTGGATCGGGGCCTTGGCCCTGTGTATTGTTTTATCGAGTTTGTTGCTTCTTGTTGATGTTGTGTGCTTTTTCTTTTCCTTGTCAGACAAAATTTGTGTCTTTGATTTTGAATTCGCCTTTAATTTTATGCATATGCAGGTTTTCCTGTTTGGATATATTGAAATCATACGAGAAAGGTTTCCGGGAATCCTCGATCGTCTGGTGAAATAAGTATACTTCTGAACCATTTTATCAGTCATTTTCCTTTGTTTAATCAGCTCGATCGTCTGGCGATGGCTATGAGATTGTTCAAATTTCGTTTTTGATATAGAAATTGAGCATATTATATTTTGCATAGTCGGGATTTTTGGAGTATGAAACATGGAATTTTGACCATTATATTATTTATTGGTTAATGGAAAGGAGTAAATCGATGGAAATCGATTGCCTGCAAAGATCGGAATTGTCTTTCCGGGTTTTTGAGGGTTGATTGATTTGAGATTGGCGTAATAGGGCTTTTCTGGAACCTTTTCATGAAGATTGTTTTTTGTTTGGGAGTTTTGGTTGTGGTATACTGAACTTTTGTTAACATGAGAAACATGCCTGCTCCTGAAGAGGAAGTAAATACTATTTCTAATGTCAGTTTGATGGGAAGAGTGAATGATGGTCGCCGTAGGTATGGATCAAGTGATTCGCTTCTCCCGGGTCTTGTTGATGATGTAGCTTTGAATTGCCTTGCTTGGGCTTGTAGATCGGATTATGCTTCGCTGTCATGTATTAACACAAAGTTTAATAAGTTAATTAAAAGTGGGTATTTGCATGGGTTGAGGAAGCAGTTGGGAATTGTGGAGCATTGGGTGTATCTGGTGTGTGATTTGAGAGGGTGGGAGGCGTTTGATCCAATCAGAAAGAAGTGGATGGCATTGCCTAAGATGCCTTGTGATGAGTGTTTTAACCATGCCGATAAGGAGTCTTTGGCTGTGGGAAGTCAGTTGTTGGTTTTTGGTCGTGAGCTAATGGATTTTGCTATTTGGAAGTACAGTGCAATACATCGCAGTTGGGAAAAATGTCAAGGAATGAACCAGCCTCGCTGTTTGTTTGGGTCTGGTAGCCTTGGTTCAATTTCTATTGTTGCGGGTGGGAGTGATAAAAATGGAAATGTTTTGAAATCAGCGGAGATATATGATTCTATATCAGGTAGGTGGGAAATGCTACCTAACATGCACACACCACGTAGATTGTGCACTGGTTTTTTCTTGGACAGCAAATTCTATGTTATTGGTGGGATGTCAAGTCCAACTGATTCACTGACTTGTGGGGAGGAATATGATCTTGAGACAGGGAAATGGAGGAAAATTGAGGGTATGTTTCCATATGTCAATAGGGCTGCACAAGCTCCTCCTCTTGTGGCAGTTGTTGATAACCAAGTATATGCAGTTGAGTATTTAACCAACATGGTGAAGAAGTATGACAAGGAGAAGAAGACCTGGGATGTTTTAGGAAGACTTCCAGTGAGGGCTGACTCTTCAAATGGCTGGGGCCTGGCTTTTAAGGCTTGTGGAAAGGAGCTTCTGGTTGTTGGTGGGCAAAGAGGTCCAGAAGGCGAAGGTATTGTCCTCAACTCTTGGTCTCCAAAGTCAGGGGTCAAGAATGGCACCTTGGATTGGAAAGTTATTGGTGTGAAAGAGCATGTTGGGGTGTTTGTGTACAACTGTGCAGTTATGGGTTGTTGAAGATTCTTTTTAGATTAACCAAAATGAAGGTACTGGTTTCTGCAATCTGACATGGCCCTTCAGGGTAGTTCCCTGTGCATCTATCTGATTGACTAGAATTAATTGTTGCTGAGGTAGCATTACCCTGGCTCAGGATTTGGATCCCTTTTCTTAACATGCCTGTATTTGGAGATGTTTCATACTTCCATGATCCTGCAAAGGATTTGGTCCATAAAGATCAAAATAGGGACACATGGGTGGTATGTCGCTCCCTGTTTTATCTTTTAAGTTGTGTTTCTCATCTACAGCCCAATTATTTATTTTAATAAATTGAAATCGTTATTGTTTAATGATTTGTTTTTAAAAAATTCACTGCTTAATAGTGTTCTATCTGTCCCAAATTTATTTATACTTATCTGGACCAAGACACAGAATTGTTATGTGTCAGTTTCTTGATTAGCCTTAAGAGTATATGCTTCAGAAGTTAATACGTATTTAGTTTTGTTCAGAGGGCAATATTCTCTGGCAAGCAGATATCTGCCATTTTATGTTACTAGACTCACCACATGACTATACATTCGTATAAGAATCGACAAGAGTAATAGTCTTGTTGCATAGTATGCCGAACTGTCTGGTTAGAGAGGATATCCTTTCTAAACTCACACTCACTTGTAGGCACTTTTATTGCTTCATGTTGGTTCTTTGAATTACCATTTGTTGATATCTTATGTGCATCTTTCCATGTTGGTTGTATTTATGCTACAAACCTTCAACCCAGGCCCATGAACTTGAATTTATTTGGATTCCAGTTCAAGTTCATATGACTCATCAGCCATTATGTAAGAACTTAATGGTTTCTTCCATTGAATAAATTTGATGTGTACTCGGTGTTGTTACGAGCTTTTCTGTGCATTAGTGCATGAGTGTTCTGCTTAGTTGAGGCCTGGTGGTGAGTCTGGTTTGAGGTATTCTACATTGTGGTCAAGTTAAGTTTTCATTTAGGTGCTGAGATGTGGTTTTGTACATTTCTCACCAATTTGTTCAGTGATATTTTCCTGGTTTAACATATCCCCTTTTGCCCGGATCAGTATCTTATTTTGCATGTTATTCTGGTTTTCCTTCCTTTCCAAGCTTGAAATCTAGACTGGTCAATGAAACAATTCTAGCCCTTAAGCTAACTTTCCTTTTGCTTTATTCCTAAGTCTCTGATAATTTTTTTCATTGTTTCAATCTTTAATTTTATCTGACCGCGGCTGTTTAATCGAGTGGCGCCTAGTCTCTACTTTGTTGGAGGAGGGCAATGCCGACAGTTGTTGATATAAAGATCTCTTATTTTATCCATTTTGATTTTTTTTTTCTCCGTTGTTCTCTTCCATGCTATCCCTCTCATGCAAAATGACCATAGTTCATAGTTGCTTGTTTTTGACAGAGACGTGAGCATCTTGTTCTTCTTTTTAGAAAAATGGCGATCCAAACTATTGGAAATTTCATGAAAAGTTTACAAATGTACTTTATCTAGACCTTCTAATTTGGTTTGGATAGGCGGGTAGTGATTTGGAATCAGTTGAGAGATGGCAGGTTCTGTGCGATACAAGCGATAAGAAATGTCAAGTTCTACCACCAAATAACCAAAATGCAGATTATGCTGATTTGGTGGCTTGGCCTGGCCTCTTATTTATTTATTTATTTATTTTTTGATACAAGCGACGGTCTAAATTAGACCAAATTATGGGGGAGAGATTGAATTTGGGTACAAGGGGTATAATGGTGTGGGCTCATTGTCCTGGCCAACTGGCATGTTTAACCATGTATGTGGCTTGGTTTCTTTTAAGTACTGTGTCATTTTTTCTTTGACGCATATACATAAATTACGGTACGGTTTGCCGCATATACGGAAAGACTTTACTACTTCCAAGCTCATGTCTTTACTAGAAGAGGTCCCTAATTTTTGTTTTTGGTTACATTGGAGTTCGAACGGGTTCGAACTGGGGTGCCAACGGGGGAGTGACAAAATTTGACGGAAATGCCGAAAGGAAATTCGGGAATGTTGCCAATGACAAATATGTTTCTCTTTCGTAGGTTTTGTCTACTTTGGCTCTATCGCAATGTTAGGGGTTCTTTTATAACTATTTCATTTTCAGTTTTCAGTTTTTATTTTCACTTTTTTTGAAAACTGAAAATTGAAAACATGTTTGGTAACATATTTCGTTTTCAGTTTTCAAAATCACCCTTATTTTGGAAAACAACTTGAAAGTGTTTTCATTTTTCATTTTTTTTGTGCTCTTATTTTATTCATTAATTTTACATCACGACACATGAAATCTACTCCAGTTATCAAAATTTGGTATTTGGGACCTCCCGACTTGAACCCGGTCGCTCAATTCTTGCGTTTGGTCATGGACCCAATTCAAACCTATGGAACTCCATCGCCAAAATTCACAAAAAAAATCATCATAATTCCAAAAAATTCACCAAAAAAATAATACGAACTCTTTATAACATGCACTTTCATTCTGTGATCTCAAATTCACAATTGGACCCCAAAAACTTCAATTTCCAAATTTCACATAAAACTGAAAATTGAAATTAGTTACCAAACATCTTGTGTTCAGTTTTCATTTGAAATTAGTTACCTAACAAGTTTTCAGTTTTTGAAAAATGAAAACTAAAAACTGAAAATAGAAATGGTTATCAAACGGGCTTAACTAAGAGTTTGACAAAAGCATATATCCAAGTATCCGGTAAGATTAATCTTTATATTATTATGGTCATGTCTATAATATTTTTATAAAATCAAATGCTTAGGGCATGTTTGATAACCATTTCGGTTTTAAGTTTTCAATTTTTCATTTTCATTTTTCAAAAACTGAAAACTAAAAATTTGTTTTGTAACTAATTTCAATTTTCAAAAAAAGTGAAAAGTGAAAACTGAACACACGATGTTTGGTAACTAATTTCAATTTTTAGTTTTATGTGAAACTTGGAAATGAAAGTTTTTGGGGTCCAATTGTGAATTTGAGATCATAGAATGAAAGTGCATGTTACAAAGAGTTCGTAGTATTTTTCGGTGAATTTTTTGTAATTATGATGATTTTTTTAGTGAATTTAGCTTCAGAGGCTTGGATTGGGTCCGTAATCAAATGCAAGAATCGAGCGACTGAGTCCAAGTCTGGAGGTCCCAAATACCAAATTTTGATAACTGGAGAGTGCATTTCATGTGTTGTGTTGTAAAATTAATGAATGAAATAGGAGCGCAAAAAAAAAAAACTTTTTCAAGTGTTTTCAACAATAAGGGTGATTTTGAAAACTAGATTTCACTTTTTTGAAAACTGAAAACAAAATATGTTACCAAACATGTTTTTCAGTTTTCAAAAAAAGTGAAATTAAACTGAAAATGAAATGGTTATCAAACAACCCATTAGGTTTTTCTTTTTTGTTTTAATACAAGTCATATTGAGAGAGGAGCACGTTGTACACATAACTCGAGTGCATGATACGATTAAAAATAAAAGGCTTTTTTATCACAAATGGTGCCTGAGATTTACGAAATTGTCACGAATGGTCTTTGAGGGTTTTTTTTTGTGACATTAATAGTCCTTAACGTTAGGGTTTTTTATTTATCACAAATGGTCCCTGCCGTTAGAAATTCTATTAAGTGTGATGTGGAAGATAAGTAAAGCCCAAATGTCTAATCACATCGTGACATGTGGATTAAATGTCACGATGTGATTGGACATGTGTGCTCTACTTATCTTCCACGTCACACTTAACAGAATTTCTAACGACATGGACCATTTGTGTTAAAAAGCCATAACGTTAAGAACTATTAATGTCACAAAAAAACCTCAAGGACCATTCGTGATAATTTCGTAAACTTCAGAAACCATTTGTGATAAAAAGCCAAAATAAAATAAAAAGACTAAGGTGCAGGGAAACCTTATAAGTGTGTTGCAAATCAACAACTTCGTTTATATACCGTGGTTAGCAACAATCTTTGTCCCCCTCCATTTACCGCTGGAGAATCAATATAAACAACATGATAAAATATATATATATATATAAGCATAAGACATAAACTCAAATATTTTGGACTTGAATTAATATATATACAAATTGTCCATGAGTCTAATGTTATATATTCATAATTTCAGTCAAATGTTATTTATTTCTCTTCTTCTCAATACACTTTGCCTTCTATAAGAAAAAAAAACAACTGAAACTCATCCGTTTAAATTTATTTTAGAATTTAAAAAGATAATGGGTAGTTGTGTTCTATAAAAATAGGATTCATTATCTGATTTCTCTTTTAATTTTAATTTTTTTAAATATGAAAAAAAATGAATTTATCATATTATCCTCATTTAATTAATAATTTCAATTCTTAATATTTACATTAACAAATGACATTTTCTGATATTTTGAATATTTTACCATTCTTTACCTTTTTCTTTATATATATATATATATACTCATAGTTTTTTGCCTTGTTGTCACACCAAAAACAAAAACAAAAGCAAAAACAGAAAGAATGCATATTTTAGGATTTATACAAATGGTGACGTGGCAATACAGGTAAGAAGAGGAAGGCGGTTTGCGTTTTTACTAAGGTGGTGGTGGTGGACGTGGACCGTTGTGGTTGGGTTGGGTGGTTCGGTGCGCACCCAAATTTCCAGATTCTAAAATTTCAATCCCCATTGTCTCCTCTCCTCTCCTCTGCCTCTGTAGAATGCAAACAACACGTACGCAGGAATTACATACGGTGCGTTTTCCCATTTTTCGATCCACATTCATCAGTTTCTTGTTGGGTTTTATCATTTGTTTTTTTTATTTATGAAGTTGATCAGTTTGTGTGCTCATAACATATAGGAGATTGATGGGCAATGATTTTCTCATCTTATATAATAAATTTCAACGTTTTCGTTGCGTTTCTCCAGGTTTCTCATCAACCAAACAGAAAGATTCAAGCTTTTAATGGTATTTCTGGTTTGATTGTTTAGCATATAAAAAGTAGCATATAAAAAGCGAAACTGAAATTCTCGAGTATAGATAAAAATAAAATGGGTAATTTAAGCAGCACCGGCTCCGGTCGCCTGAGGCACCGGGCCCAACCGCCTCAAGGGCATGGCTTTGATGCTGCCACACCACCCTACCCATCTCAATATCCAAACGGACCAGACCCCAATCCAAGCCAACACCACCAGTACCCATCTCAGTATCCAAATGCTCCAAACCCAAATCCACCCCAATTCTTCCAATACCCTGGTTTCTACCCGCCACCGCCAGTCCCGGGTCCCTATCCGCAGCCTAATCACGGCGGCGGGGTCTACATGGGCCCCTCCCCTGCCAATTGGGCTCCCGGGCAGTTGCCTTATGGAGCTGCCCCTCCCCCTCCGGGTGCTCCATTTGTGGAACATCAAAAGACAGTCACCATTAAGAATGACGTCAATATCAAGAAAGACTCTCTGCGAGTTGAGCCGGATGAGGAGAATCCCGGGAGGTTCCTTATTGCGTTCACTTTTGATGCTGCTGCACCCGGAAGGTAAATTGCTTGAATTGCAAGGTTGTGTTTTATTATGTGAGGTTTTGTGATATGTTTTGATCATTGGAGTAGTGATGCTTGACTATGGATTTTTAAAGCATGCAGTTGTTTGATAGGATGGGATTACATTGAATTTGCCTGATGTGAGTATTCTGTTTGTTGGTGATACGTAGTGGTCATATTAGGCAGTAGTTTTATATGCTTCTTGATTGTGAGATGCCTTGATTAAATCAACTCTTTAAAACACCATGTAGTCTTGCTGTCCAAAGAAGAAAAAATATAGCCTAGCTCAAGTCCGTCAAGCGTATTGCATGGATATAATCGTCTAATAGTAGGAGGTATATGGCTGCTGAACTGCTAAATGGGGTTATGAGGCTTGTGCCATTGTGCAAAGTGATATACAAGTGTGTGGAAGTTATTGATGACATGGAGGAGGTGAAGGGAGTCCAATATTTATTGAGGAGAAGTAATCGAAAGTCTTTTGTACGAAAAGAATAATAATTTAGCAAAACCTTGTTTGTACCTGAGAGTCTAACATTTCTGACTGAGTTGTTAAACACGTTTATGATGTTTCTTAAATCACAAAATGTATTTGTGCTGCTGGATTGCATATTTTAAAACCTTTTTTTTTCAGTTGTTTAATGCATTCTTATGATGTTTCTTCTATAAACGTTCCTTTTTACTTATTTACTTATTACCTGATTTGTGCTACAGCATTACAGTTATGTTTTTTGCTAAAGAAGATGCAGACTGTAACCTGATAGCAACAAAGGAAAGCTTGTTTAAATCTGTTACGGTGCCTTTTGAGAAAGGACTTGGCCAGAAGTTTAGACAACCTTCTGGAACTGGGATTGACTTCTCAATGTTTGAGGAGATAGGGTTAACGAAAGAGGGTGACCTAGAAGTTTATCCTCTTGTGGTGAAGGCTGAAGCATTCCCCTTAAATGACGGTGAACGGGAATCAGATGGAAATTCAGCTGGGAACTCTCAGATCACCCAGGCCGTGTTTGAAAAGAAGGAGAATGGGGAGTACAAAGTGCGGGTGATGAAGCAGATACTATGGGTAAATGGGATGAGGTATGAGCTCCAGGAGATCTATGGTATTGGGAATGCAGTTGAAGGTGATCAAAATGGAAATGATTGTGGGAAAGAATGTATAATTTGCTTGTCAGAGCCTCGAGACATAACTGTCCTCCCATGCCGGCACATGGTACATAGATATTCTACTCTTACCTTTCTCTCTATATGTAGTTTGTATGAAGAGAACATTGGAAAATGTTCTTTTTTTGTTTGTGCTTACAAGAAGAATTGACCCTAAGCTCTATCCATCTACGCACCCAATGCCACTTGAGCTACATGGTTTATTTCCAGTAAATATAACAGCATAGAAATGAAGTAGGCTAGACTGGCCACATAACTTTCATTGTTTTTTCGTTCCGTGAGCTGTGTTCTAGTGTTGTCATTTGAGTATGCATAAGGTTTGGCTAAATTTTTGTTTTCAACTGCAGTGCATGTGCAGCGGTTGTGCTAAGGTTCTGAGGTTCCAGACAAATAGGTGCCCCATCTGTAGGCAACCAGTTGAACGACTCTTGGAAATCAAGGTGAACAATGAAGCCAATAGCTCAGAATAGCATGCTATCAACTAAATTTTGTAAAATCCACTTGACCAAAAGAAAGAAGAAAGAGAAAAATACAACCCAACTTTCTCACATATGATGAGTCCTACATAGATGTCACAGTATTACGAATCTCATCTCATGTGAGAGAGTTGAGAAATCTGGTGTGCTATACTTATTTTTTTAAAAAATTTAAAATAAAATTGTCAATTATACTTGTATTTCTAGAAATTCCCTGTTTTCCCAATGCTTCAGCTTCAATGCATTGCTTGTATTCTGAGTGCTGAATAGAATTGGCAAATTTCTTACTCGTGATCAGTATTAACACCTACCATGTTCTCAACATTTTGGACGAGAATCTAACAGATTGTATGTTATTTACTTTTTAAACATGTCTTATTAATTTTCAGATTCTGTGCGTGGTTCGGATTATTGAATTACACTAAGTGTTGGAAACATACGATCCATTTCTGGTCATTGAATTATATTAAGACCAATTAATGTCCGCGCACTCGAGTTCAAATTTCCCTCTACCTAGTTTACCTAGTTTACAGTAGTGTAGAATATCATCTTGTAAAAAAGCGTGATTATGCCAATGTCAGTTCAAATTATAGGTTTGATACAATTTTCCACATGTCTATAAATTATGTGGCATTAGCCAAAAATGGTCAGCTTACATAAGTTCTCACTTTCGTCCTCGTATAATTTTTTCTTTTCAATTTCGTTCTTATAACTTCATTTCGCTTGCATTGTTAATCTAATATGTCAAATTAGTCAATGGCATCCAAATTGCAGAAAATATGAGTTTTCTCATGCAAAATCCATGATGTACAAACTTAATTTTAACTCGTAAAACATATGTTTCATCACAAAATTATAGGGGGTTTTAAAGCTTGTAACAATAGCTTTCAAATCAAACAAAATTTTCGAGGTTTGATAAACTATTTGAGAGAAATAGAAGTTCTTTTTTTTTGGGTCGTAATCAATCTGAGTTCATTAAAATCCCCCAAAAGGGAAGGAAACAAACTGCGCTAATACAAGCACACATGAACACATAATATTAGACTAAAACCAGCACATTGTACTGGTACCGTGTAAAACAATCTTCCTCGTCACAAAATCAAAACAAATACAACACACAGCCATCGTCACCACCAAGAAGACATACACCGCACCATCAAGGCCACAAAAGAGTGAATACACACCCACCACACGGGACATCACTGCTGCACATAGAGACCAATCGATCATCCGCCAAGAAGAGAAGCTCCCCAATAACTAGAAACACCTCAGCACCAGAGCAATCCTCCAAAAGTCACAATCTCCGAGACACCAAAGTCCACCACCGCACCTAAGAGAAAACAACAACCCATCACAACACCCAGAAACCAAAAGGCCGACACCCATAGTATGGAGAGCATTGGTGCAAGCACCAGAGCAAGAAGGGCTCTAAATACCCTCCAAAAATAGTTCAGAAAAGCGCTTGTAGTTAAAGATAGAAATATGAAATACATTTATTGATTTTTTTAAAAAAAATTATTCCACTCGATTCAAATGAATTAGTTATATTCATGGATTGTTGTCACAAAGCATCAGAAAACATGCATAGCGACTCTAAATTTGGTATTTGAAACATTGAACCCTAAAATTCTCAAGCTTTGAAGATCAAAACCTAAGAAAGTTTTAAAGCTTGATCACTCCATCCATCATAGGAGCATAGAAATCAAAATTGAAATAAATTTAGCATTCTCAAAGAATATTTATAAAAAAAATCCGATGGAAACTCATTTTAAGGACAAATAAGCATATCAAAATTGAATTTTTCAAATGAGAAAAGATGTGCATAAAAATGGATGGATAGGAAACCACTTCTAAAAATTAGATATTGTCAAAAGGGTTTGTAGCTCGAGTTAAGAGCATTTACCATGTAAGATATTGTCATAAGGGTTTTGTAACTCGAGTTAAGAGCATTTGTTATGTAAGATATTGTTGTAAGGGATTTGTAGCTCGGGAACACGAGGTCTCAAGAGACTTGTTGTCATTCACTATTAGATTATATCAAATATTTCACCCACTCTTACACTTCTTTTAAGAAAATTTTTTTGAACCCTTATATTCAAAGATGAGTGATCACTAATCTCTTCTATCTGTGGTCAAGAGATCTGACAAAAAAAAAAAAAGAGAGCGGGACTAATATATATATATATATATATATATGGATTGTTGTTGCAAGTTATTTGGTGCATTCATAGCCAAGATGAATGCTAGCAACCTTCTCTCTAACCTTCTCTTTTGAACATTCTCTCTTCTCCTCATGACACGTGTCATTTTCTACACTTAAAACAATGTCATTATTACATTAGATAACCTTTATGTCAAAATCTCCATTTTTTTAAGTGTAAAAAATAATACGTGTCATAAGGAAAATGGAGAAGATCCAAAGAGAAGGTTAGAGAGAAGGTTGCTAACATTAACAAAATACAGTTGCAAATTGCAAACCTAGTAAAAAGTACAAGGAATCACACGAAGACAGCAAGAAGACTTCTCTCAAACTTCCTACTTCACATCACAATGTCTTCTTCATCTCCAACTACCGAGCCCTCTTCCGTAACTCAACTCTTAAACCCACACTCCCGACTCAACGGTCACGATTCGACCGATCAACCACAGCCACCGCCGCCGCAAAACCCCGAAAACCAACCCCAAGACGACGCCGTTCCCGGCGACAAACGCAAGCGAGAGGAAAACGACGAGGGCGACCCGAAACCTTCCGTAGTCCCCCCTCTATGGAAAACCAGCCTCTGTTCCTACTTCAGGCGCGAGTCCGCTTCCTGCAGCCACGGGAGCGGGTGCCGGTATGCCCACGGCGAAGCGGAGCTCAGGCCCCGACCAGACAACACGTGGGACCCGACCTCCGAGCGCGCGAAGAAGCAAAAGTTGGAGGAGGAGGACGGCGACCAATGTGCGTCTCCGGATAATGTGATGATGACGGAGGCCGTCGATGACGACGACGACGGTAACGGTGACGGAGACGGTGGCGGGTTGGATCCAGAGCTGAGCAAGTGCCTGGTTCATATACCCCGGAATTGGAAATCGGAGAAATTGAAAGAGTTTCTCAGTGAGAAGGCAAATGTCTTTTTTTTTCTTCCTGATAATCTGGATTTTGTGATTTTTATTTTTGGGGTTTTGAATTTTTAATTGGAGCTGTTTGAATTGCAGGGAGTTCAATTTAAATCGGCGAAGAAGAAGAAAGGCATGACTTTAGGTTTTGTGAGTTTTCAGAGTGCAGAGCAATTGCAAACTGCTGTGAAGGTATCCCCTGCTTGCTTTACACACAAACATTTTTTTTATATTATAATATGGATTGAGCAAAAAGGAATTATTTATGTCTAATTGATTAAATTTACATTTTTTATATATAATTGTTACAAATTTCTGTGATTAAGGAAAGGATTGGGCTTTTCGTAAATTTTTGAACTAATTGGATATTTTTTTTAATTAAAAAAATTCGTAATTTGAATTAAGACTTGGGAAATATGCTCATCAGAATTTATATTCTCATTCGAGGACCTTAGAAGAGAATAATTATATATTTTTGTGGATCGGGGAATGCTCAATTATCAGCTATACTATCAATTAAGACAATTGGCTAGGTGGAATAGAATGTGTGAATTGATTCAAAGTTTAGCAACATAGCCTGTTAAACTTTGTGGTAAGAGAACATTACCTTATCAGAAGTGTTTGTATGCATGAAAATCTCTATGCAACAGGAGCTGGATGGAATATCAATTGGTAACAAAAATATTAAGGTTGCGGATGTCATTCCCAGATCATTTGAAAAGAAAACCAAATTGCCAATGGCTTTACCTCAAAACCCGCAGAAAATCAGAGAGGTTGAATTGGATGGGGAGAATGTGGAAGACTCTGTGGTGGCAAATGGGGCCGAGGACGGCGATGGGACTAGTGGACGAAGTGCCCGCAAAGTAGTGACTCCCCTTGCTCACATGTCTTATGGTGATCAGTTGGAGCACAAAAAGAACTCTCTTATGCAGATTCTCAAAAGACTTGTTAGTGGTGCTTGTTTATATTTTGTCCTTTAATTTCATAATTTTTGATGTTGTTATTAACATCTATGTCTTTATTCACACACATTGGAAAATGACTCAATTCCTGCAACTTTTATTTTCAGACTAGAAATGCTCGTAAAGCTTGTCCTGATGGTATTCCACTTCAAGAATGGATTCTCAAGTCTAGGGAGATAGGTGATGTTGAGACATTGCCTGTGAACTTACAAAAACATATTTGTTTTATTGTTTATATTAATATTTTTGACATGGGGCAAAGCTCTTGATTGCTTCAATGCTTTCTTATTTCTCACCATTGCACTTCCAGAAAACTTGATTAGGGGCTCACCCTTTGTTTTTATTTATTACTGTAGGTGGTCTTCCATGCAGTTTAGAGGGTATACTGGCATCCCCTGTTGTAAATGGATATCGTAACAAGTGTGAATTTTCAGTTGGATATTCTCTACAGGGAAAGATAACAGTGGGGTTTATGCTTGGGAACTTTAGGTAATTCACCTTCAATAGAAATTTTTATTGGTGTTAGCATACCTTGACATTGATTTGTTTACTAAATAAAATCTTTCCAGGGAGGGTGTCACAGCAGTTGAAGAACCTTTTGACTGCCCAAATGTTTCCAGAATTTCTTGCAAATATGCCTCTACCTTTCAGGAGTTTCTGCAACATTCAAGTTTACCAGTTTGGAACAGATTTAAGAATACTGGATTCTGGCGTCAACTGACGGTAGGTGTTGTAAAATTGAGGGTCTATTTGCAAAATATGTGTATGATAAGTATCACTCTTTTGCCAAGCAGGGAATGCTCAACCTACTTTTGATATACACCTTAAAAGTAATATTTTCCTCTCAGTTATTGAGCTTGCTGTCTCATGATTTGTCTTCTTAGGTTCGAGAAGGGAGGAGACCAGGCATGGTCTCTGATGCTGAAAATTGTGAGGCCAATATTGCAGAGGTCATGCTTATTGTTCAGGTTAGTGTCTGAACTTGCATCAGGATTGACAATTTCCTTTCTTCCTCCCTTCTGATTCTTTTATGGGTAGAAAATTGAATAGTGAACTATAATATTCAGTCTGAGTTGGAAGAAAAATCTGATTGAATATTGAGAAACAATCTAACTGTAATTTCATGTTTTCACACTCATCTCTGTTTATAGGTTTCCAGTACAGGATTTGATGATGCACAGATAACCAGTGATTTTGAGAGGCTAGCACAAGCTTTTTCTGCAGGAGCTTCTGCCAGTTCTCCATCTTTGCCTCTAACAGCTTTAGTTATTCAGGTACTAAATCCCTGTAGTCTTCTAGGTTTGTTATAAACTTATCGTCAGCTAAAGGTAGTTAGAATGTCACAACTGAAGTGTCTTGAGTGTCTTGGCACACTCTTTCAAGACAATATGTTCTCCCCTTAGTTATGATTGAGCAATATGGTCTCTTCAATTTACTAATGTCTTATTCTCCGTGTGATGGCTTGCCCTTATTCAGGATCACCAAGGAATATCAAATGCAGCACCGGCTGATGCTCCATTGCGCTCATTATCTATTCCGAAAGGAGAAGGTGGTTCTGAAATGCAGGCCACCGACAATATTGTAGAAGTAAAAATTCATGACTATATAAGCAATCTTCGATTCTGCATATCACCAACAGCGTTTTTCCAGGTTGGGCATCAGGTTGCTGTATTATTCAGAAGCAGCAGAAAATATTATTCTTGCACTAGTAATTATTCCTCAATCCAACTATACTGCAGGTTAATACCCTTGCTGCAGAGAAGCTATACTCTCTTGCAGGGGATTGGGCTGGGTTGGGTCCTGATACCTTGCTATTTGATGTATGCTGTGGGACTGGAACAATTGGGCTGACTTTAGCACATCATGTTGGTATGGTAATAGTCAACTCCCCGATTCTCATTTCTTGTCTTTTCTTTTTTCTTTCCAGAGTTGTTAGATGTGTTGCATTTTGACTGTTACATCACCTGCTAATGATGTAAAACTCCCATTCATGGAGAGAATATTATAAAGTTTTAAACAGATATATTATGGGGTCTACTGAAACTGACATCACAAATAGTCCACATCATTCTTGATGCAACAAAGAGAAGGAAACAGAAACCACTGCTATGCAAAACCATAGAAATCATGTCATTATAACTGGATCAGTATGAACACTTCTTCTCATGGCGGAATCGGGATTTTATCCCAATGGGGGCATGATAAAGAAGCTCTCAAATATTAATTACTTCATTTTCATTTACAATTGTGCATCAATTCAGTTTCCTATACATAATATAAGGCCAATGTATATATCCTAAGAAAAAGTTGTTGGTGCTGCACTCTTCTCCAAGCCAAATATGCACCTGACCTAACCCATATGTTGTTTTTACTGTATGAATCAAATGCAAGCCTTAGTTACATGCAAAAAGATATCAACCGAACATGGGTCTCTTGTTTTCCTACAGTTCTTTTGGGGTCAAGAGTGACAATTCATGAGAGAAAAATAACATTGTTGGGGTCAAATGCACTCAATGCCCCACCCACCCTCCCTCCGCTACTGCTTCTTCTAGTGTCGATAAAATTCTACAAAAATATGGTTTGTCATGATGTTAGCTTCCATATGATCTGCATATGAAAAAACTTGTTATATTATATTTCCTCTAATGGTTAAATTTGCTTCCCTTAAATTATTTTTCAGGTTATTGGCATTGAAATGAATGCTTCTGCAGTTTCAGATGCTCGTAGGAATGCTGAAATAAATGGCATAAAAAACTGTAGATTTGTCAGTGCAAAGGTGAGAATTAGGGTTTTTTAATTATATTAAAATTGATGTGAAAGTTAGAGATAATAAGTGGACCCTTGAAAGAGAATTTGAGATAATAAATGTCCATTCTATTTCTTATCCCCCGATGAAGTCATTATTTTTGTTGAAGAATTTGTAATTTTTATGAGTAAAGTAGCTTTAGTTCATTAGGTTTTTTTAATTATTATTTGTATTGTTGTCATCCATGAGAAAACAGGCAGAGGATGTGATGCGGTCTTTATTGGAAGAGTACATTAATGCACCTCAGAAACAAGAAAATAATGTCAGTGAAGGTATTGACGAAGTTATTGCTACTGCTGAAGAGAAACCAATCTCAACAGACAACAAACCCAACGCTGAAGAGAGTTCAAGCCATGAGCTTGAAAGTAGTAAGACTGCATCTGAGGGTTTGGAAACCAACAAGCACGAACTCAGAAGCCAACTTCAGAGTAGTTGCACTTCTGAAAATGGGAATGCTCCAGTGAAACGTTTCAGTAATGTTGTTGCTATTGTTGATCCTCCACGTAACGGACTTCATCCCACTGTAAGTAAATGAGTCTTCAAGACTCTACATAATGATTTATAGAAAATCTCCTTCAAGTTCTTTTAGAATCCAGTAAGAAGTAACTGTGTGTTCAGATTGCTTTTTCCTTTGATTGTGGTCTTCTGTGATATGCTATTGGCTATCGGCATGCACATTTAACGATGTCTATGTCTTTAGTGGCTTTTGTATTTTGGTACCAATGGTGACCCCGATCACTGGTCTGTGATATGCAGGTGATCAAAGCTCTGAGAACTCATCCTGGTCTACGGAAGCTTGTGTTAGTTCGCATACTTTCCCTACTATGTTATTTGCCTTCATTTGTCTCTTTACTAACTTTGGTTCTTATTTGGTTTAGTTACATTTCCTGCAATCCTGAAAGCTTAGTGGCAAATGCTATCGAGCTTTGCACACCATCTCCTGAGAAAATCGAAAAGAACAAGAACAACAGAGCATGGAGAAACATGAGCAGTGCTGGTCTAGCACGGCACAGGGCCAAGTCTATGCCGGCTTCAGAGCCTTTCCGACCTGTCAAAGCAATGGCCGTTGATCTTTTTCCACATACCGTACACTGCGAATTGGTAATGCTCCTTGAGAGGTAGGTGGACTCGGTCAATTCAGGAAATTTTGTAATACACATGTAGCTGATCACACCAATTCAAATGGTTCAACAAATAATTTATTTAGTTTACCAACAAAAATTTTGACAGTAAATTCTACAGTTAGTTTTAATTTAGCAACTGCTGGTTCTGTATGCCTATGCTTACATAGAGGCCATGTATTGGGATTTTCAAAGAGTGCTGTTATTTCCACCCCCTTTTCCTATTTCCCCACTCACCTTATCTTCAAAAATTTAAAGCCAAATTTACCCCTTTGTAAAATGACTTCTAAGGACTTATCTAATTTGTTGACACCTGGACACTCACTAGAACTTAAGTTAACACTGTTGAGAAAAAAAAAAACTGAAAATTAGAAGGAAAAAAAGAGAGCCCAGCAAACAACTACAAGACTACCTAGTGCTGTTTTCGGTTCGGTTACCGCACCGATCTATTGCAACCGGTTACCAATCGACACCTATTGGAATTGCCCAAATGACAACCGCGACCGGTTTCGTAGGTTGCGGTTTACCGCACTGCGGTTGAACCGCATCATCCTGCCGGTTCGGTCGGTTGTGGGCTTACCATGAAGCCCAATTTTTTTTTCAGTTTCAAACCCTGTTTTGAAGATTTTGGCCAATTTTTAGAAGCCTTTTTTAAGCCATTTGTTTCAAACCCTGTCATTCAAAACTTTTGATTATCATGCATCTTCAAATTATGATACATATGCCAAGTAAAACTTAATAAAAAGTTCCAAACCAAATAGAAAATGAAGTGCAATGAAAACTTAATAAAAAGTTACAACCCAAATAGAAAATGAAGTGCAATGAAAACTTATTTAAAATTAAATTACAACCCAAATATGAAATGAAATGAAGTGCAATGAGAATATTTAAAATTACAACCCGAATAGAAATGTGCAAAGAAAACTTAAATTGTTACAACAAAGTTTGTTGAACAAGCCATGGTGTCTCTCACAACTCAAAGAGTAGGTAATGACGATGTGGAAGCAAAACGAGGAGGTAGTGTTGTAGAAGTTTGAGTTTGAGTACCGGTCACATCTAGTAAAAAAACAAGTAAAACAAAATAGTAAATTATGTTAAAAAAACAAACATGAATGTTTGAAAAAAGATAGAAACGTAATTTATTTAAAACAAAATAGTAGATTATGCCATACTTGCTTCAAGTGCTTCAAGTTCTTTATAGAATGCAAGCTCTTCATCCGTTGGTTCCTTGTAGAAGCAAAATTCATCCGCCCTAAGCCAATCACTAGTACACACTAATGCCTCTACCATTTTAGGTGTCAATGAACTTCTAAAAGGATCTACAATCCTCTTGCCTAAGCTAAAGGCATTCTCACTAGCAACGGTTGAGCTTGGGATTGCAAAGATATCCTTGGCAATCTTTGAAAGGATTGGATATCTACCCTCATTGCCTTTCCACCAATTCAAGAGTTTGAAGTTTTTGGTAAAAGGGCTTTCAAAAGTGTCGGTCAAGTATTTATCCACTTCATTGGATATTTCCACAAGTTGTTCCTCCTTCCTTTGTTGCACAAGTTGATGAAACATTTTGGTTTGAACATCATCATAGCCTTCAAGATCATTTCCAACATTGTCATCTTCGCCTTCATTCATTGGTTGGCTCACTAAGCCATCCACCCCTCTATACTCATTATACAAATTGAACAAGCATGTTCTCACTTCACGCACAACCTCATCTATCTTATTTTCTTCGGCCTTGAGATTTTGGAAGCTTATCTTAAGCATTTGAAGTTTAAATCTTGGGTCTAGCACTAATGATACAAAAATCATCTTGTTCACACTTTCAAAACTCCCCCAATACTTGTCAAATTTCTTCTTCATTGATGAAGCCACCCTTTGCAAGACCGGATCTCTAGGATCATTCATTTTGAGTTCAATCTCAACTTGTAAACTAACCAATTCATGGAAAATTATATTGGATGTAACCGTTTTGGTTGCACTTAGTTTCAAGGTTGTGTCATAGAATTTCTTAAGAAAGTGAACAAATGAGATTGACTTCTCCCAATCTTCATTACTTGGAGGACCCACTCTCTTCATCCCATCCTTCTCTATCTCCTCAAAGTAAGCTTGAAAAGCTACATTTTCCGCCGCCATCCTATTGAACACTATCTTGTACTTGAATGCACAATCAAGCATTTTATAAGTTGAATTCCACCTTGTCACTACATCCATTGGCACATTTGCCATCCCATCCATCCTCATCTCCAAGGCATGGTCCCTAAAAGAATCCAACCTTGACGGGGATGAGTGAATATATTTTACACAATTCCTTATCCCCTCAATTGAGCTAAGAAGGTCCTTCAACCCATCCTTAACAATCAAGTTAAGGATATGACATGCACACCTCATGTGCAAATACTTCCCATCAAGCAAGAGGTTATTGAAATCCTTCATCCTATTTCTCACATACACAACCGCCCCATCATTTGCCGAAGCATTGTCAACCGTAATGCTAAACAATTTTTCAATCCCCCAAGCATTCAAGCATGCACATAAAGTCTTGCCTATTTCAACACCCTTGTGACTAGTGATCTTTGTGAAATTTATGATCCTTTTATGCAAATTCCACTCACTATCCATGAAATGGGCTGTGACTACCATGTAGTTGATGTTTTGGATCGAAGTCCAAGTATCGGTTGTGATACTTACCCTTTGATTACATATCACACTCATTATCTTGGCCTTCTCAACTAAGAACAAATCCCATACTCCAGCGGCTATCTTTTGTCTATTAGGGATCTTGAACTTAGGGTTTAACTCATACACAAAGTCCTTAAACCCACCACCCTCAACATGCCTAAAAGGGATCTCATCCCTTATGACATACCTCACACATTTGGCTTCACACCTTTGTTGATTAAAGGTGTGGGGAACCAATTGAGCTTGACCACCCATGGTCACATTTGTCAAGATCGATTGAGTCTTATCTCCGCTGTGAAAAAGAGGAGAGAGCTTGCATCTCTTCTCTAGGTGGTTTCTTATACCGGTTGTCCCATTTTTCCTAGAATCACCCGGCATCTCAAATTTGCAATAGTTGCAAACTGCAAGTACCCTTTCCATCCCATTATCATCTTTCTTGTGGACTTTCTTGCAGTGTTGCCACACCACAGATTTTGGGGGTTTCCTCTTCCCTCCCACAATACCTGAATCTACTTGTGATTGGGTTTCAGTTTCAGTTTCAGTTTGGGATTGGGGTTCTTTTTGGGGTTGAATGGAAGGTACACTTCCTGAGGCATTAGTGTTGGATTGGCTAGACTCCATCATATCCTAAAAGCGAAAGACACCATAACAAAAAAATCACACACAACCTAACCAACCAAAGCAGACTACAAACACAAAACACAATAAAAACCTAACCAACCAGCCTACAAAAACAGAAAAACACACCAAAATATTTATAAAAACCTAACCAACCAAAGACTACAAATTATATGCTTTCAAAGTCAATTCCAAGCAAAGACTACATGCATTCAAATCCAAACAAAACAACAAACAAAAACAGAAACAAATGCTTTCAAATCCAAACAAAAACGAATGCATTCAATTTAAAATTAAGCTTCCATTGTGATTTTTATTTGTACCTCAATATATGCTTCCAAGCAAAGAAAGAAAGAAGCAGAAAGCACTGTAAGGCAGAAGCAGTAAATGTATGTATAAAGAAGAAGCAGCAGCAGTCTCTCGTCCACAATTAATGTAAACGGTAATTAAAAAAGCCTAATACATAACACCCTAAAAACTCTAACATAAACCTTAATTTTTGAAACCCCCAATTAACAGAAACCCCTAATCGAAAAGCCCCAATTCATCCTAAACAAACCCTAAAGAAAACCCTAATTGATTTCATCCTAAACAAAGTAACAAACCATATTCTACATAAATGGTAAACCTAAAGATATAAGAGATAAGGGAGAAAGAGAGTGGAGAGAAGAAAGAAGATAAACTCAGAAAAGAGACAGAGAGATAGAGACACACAGAAACAGAGAGGCTATGCTTTGCTTGCTTTCTTACCAAATCGGAGGAGAGGAGAGAACGAGAGGAGGCCAAGAACTCGTCGTCAAGGAGGCCAAGATGTCGCCAGATCGGAGGAGATGAGAGAAGAGAACGAGAGGAGCAGAGAGAGTTCGAAGGGTTTGGTGAAAATGAGATGAGATCGATCGAATAGGTTAGGGTTCTCTTAAAATTTCGGGTGATTCAGTGTAGCCGGCTCTATTGTAAACCCATAGAACTCTACTTTACACCCAATCAAATGCTGACACGTGTAATTAAAATAATAATTAATAAATAATATATATATGTCAGTTCGGTCGGTAACCGCAGGTTTATAGAAATTGATTACCGGTTCCGTGTTCGATACTCTTCGGCTCGGTTATAAATACCGGACCGCAGTTGACTTTCTGGTCAACGCGGTTTACCGTCCGAAAAAAACGGTCGGAAACCGGCGGTTTTCGGTTTTTTCGGTAGAACCGCACAACACTAAGACTACCCACTCGATCCCTGCTGAAACCCACAACGCGTTTTTGTCTTTAGTGAGGTTTCCTCGCTAATTGAAGATATTGGGCACGAGATTTGTAACTCACTTCTGGCTGCTCTAGCTTGTGATGGATATTTTGAGTATGCCCATAAGGTATTTGATGAAATGACTCTTAAGGCTATCCCTTTAAGCACTCTGGGGTTTGGTGTGTTTATATGGAGGCAATGTGGACATACTGAATTGGGTAAAACCTTGAGTATGTTAGATGATGTTCTCAATGTGTTAATAGAATCATTGTCAACTATTGATCCTAGCTCTCCAATAGTGTTCTTCAGATTTATGGTTGAAAAGCAAAGATTCTCATTGCCCAACTCTTTTGACTTTGTGCAATTTGAGCAGAAATCTATGTAAGCATAGAAATACTGATGAGTTGGAAGTTTTTCAAGTTGTCTTCTGGAGAAGGAGGCTTGGTTGGAGGTGGAAGGTACAGGTGGTTCTTGTTAGGTTTGGTGGACATGCGGCTGTTGAATTTTTTTATTTTCTAATTTTCTGATTTTTTATATTTTATAATTTAATTATTTTGGACTCAAAAGTGTTAAGTGAATGTACATGTTTAAAAATTAAAAGGGTATTTTAGGAATATTGGTGGTTGAAAAAATAGAATTGTGTTTTTTTAAAAATTTATATGATGGATAGGAAAATAGAATAGGTGGGCACTATTTCCACATTGTCAATTATTTGAAATTTTAATGTCCTCTGAAGGGTAATGGAATGTGCATTAGTGTAAACATTTTCCAAACATGTTCATTTATTTCATTTATAATCTATGGGCTATACCATATTGGAGGTAGGTTACAAGTGAGTAAATGTCATGCTCCAAATTTCCAACAATAATAACCTGATTCGGGTACGCGAAACTCAAAACATTCAACAAATGTACAAGGAATTTTTTTCTTTTTTCCATAATACAATACCACATGTTCCGAACCATCATGTCAATACTGACCCAACTTCTGAGTCAAATATTACATTCCAACGGTTACATAATAAATTGAAACTTCAACCTATTACATATATGTTCCTCAGAGTTTAATTCCCACAGCGGAAGTCTCAACTCACCAACAATCTCAAACCACACTTTGTACACTGCAAGTACACCAAAGAGCCTTATGCTCCTAACCTTAGTTACCTTGCTCACGGTCTCTATCACCTGCAGGATTAGCCCATACACCGTTGAATAGTGTACCGGGTTCATCACCAACAAACCCGATAAGTTTTTTACAGCTCGTATGAGTAAACCACAACCACCAGTATAAATATGTCATTTTACACATAATATACAAACACGTGCACTTTCATTAGCATACCACAATCCTTTTATAACCAAGGTACTAATAATCAACCAACTCACCACAATCACAATTCTTTTATTTTTTAAGAAATGTCCGGTCATTAGTTGACCCAAAATCTGTTTCAAAATTCATTAGAAACCCAACCATCAATGTCACTTTTGGACAACATAAGTGAGAATACGCTTGACTCTCTCAACGCACAAACACCTACACCATCCGAAATGGTACGATGCGCTTTCACAATTCCACGAAATTATAAAATAACTAGGAGTTACCCTCATAAACACTGTAATGGCGACAGCTAGAGCTCTAACTGGTTTGGGACCTCGCACCCCAGGGTTACAATCCCTAATTGCTTGCCACGGTCATATCCTCGCAAAGATTATCTTCCCGTTGAAGGAATCAGTACATTCTCACATCTATGCTCCAATCACAACACCACCAACTCGAAAACAATATAAATGTCATTATCACATTAAATATTGTTTTCTACCAAGATACATCCATCACCACAATATATATTTAATTATATATATCTACATGGTCATTCACTTATGAACACCATAATACAATTATAAAATAACATGGTTGTTCTCCACGAACACCACACATTTCTCAACACCCTGCAAAAACTCATTTAAAATCAAAACATTTTTAATTGATTTTAAACTCACATAAAAACAGGTTCTCAAAAACCACCACAACATGTTAATTACATCCATTAACATTATCCAACCACATTTTAATAAATATAATATTTCATGATTTTACTCACGATACAGATGATTTTACTCACCTCGCGTCCTTGCAGCAAGTTTACCAGCTCAACAAATCCTCAATCCCCAAAAAGTAAATGTAACATCTTTGACCCAAATTAATCCAATTAATTAATTTAATCAATTTAAATTTAATTTGTGAAATTACAATTTGCACTTTGGACTAGGGTCATTTTATCCATTCTTTAATTCGAAAATAATTTGGAGAATTTAGTTACTCCGTTGCGTCCGGCTTGTCGATACGAGTCCTTGGACAGGCGGCATGCTCAATTCCGACTTGTAACGAGCCCGGAAACCTCTGAAAACTAAAAGGGCAAATTCGTTATCTTAAAATTTGTTTAAAAAAACTTAATATTCCCTTGCCCAATCAGAACACAAGCGTGCCCAAACCCTCCCATTCTCTCTCCTTTCTAACGACATCTCTCTCTCTATCCTCCATAAGCACAGAAATGGCTCCGCCGTTTTCGGCCACCCCAGCTCGCAAAACCACCTCCATTTTTCTCCTCTTCTTCTCCTCTACCCAGCCCACTTAATTTCCCCGCTCGAAAACGCCTCAAATCCCGACTGTTTCAACGAGAAAAACTGCCGGTTTTTCAGTCGCCAGTTCCGGCGACTCTAGCCGTCGATCAAGGTGTGTTTCCTCATCCTTTTGAAGTGCTCTAACTATTTTTGGGGTTGGTTTTGATCGATTTGGGGTTTTTGAAGAGATTCCAAAACCTAGGGTTTTAACCCACGGGTTTCGAAATTTCCGGCTAGTGTTGGGGTCGAACTGTGAACTAAAGTTGCTCAACTAGTTGTCCTGGTGCCGTAGGTATAGGTTTCGATGGGTGTTTCGAGAAATTTTCATCGCCGAAAAGTTCTCTAGACACCCACGCGCTGCCAGCACGTGTGGCGGTGCGTGGGTCACTCTTGGGTGGCCCTCTCCCTTCCAAAATGCTCCACTCGTCATGTCGAGCGCGACGGTACGCTCGGATTTGGAATTGGTTACCATTTGAAATCGAACAGATATTTCGCCTAATAGGCGATATCCGGGTTTGATATGTTCGGACCTTTGGATCGGTGCCAATTTCAAATATGTCATTCCTCATACCTCTAGGATCGTGTAGCAACTCATAGATCGAGAATTGGAGTCCCAGATACTCCGAAACTTTGAGTTTAGGGTTAGGCAAAACGATCGCCGTCCGATTGGTTAAAATCTGACCGCTCAATCAAGACCAAACTTTCGAGACGTGTTTAGTAGACCTTGTTGAACCTTTAGGAACTTTCGGATCAGAAATCGGAGGTCGTGGTCCCCGCGGGCCCAGTTGAGCAAATAGGGAAGTTCGACCACTCTGTTGACCGTGAGTCTTCTGAGGTTATCTCACCCTTCGGAAAGCCTTAGTTCGACTGTAGAAACTCCCGGGAAAGTAAGGTGTTTAATTTTAAAGTTTCGTTCGAAGTACGGTTTCAAATCCGAATCTCGTGCTCTTCAAAATAAGTACTGTCTCCTCGTGCTCAGCAAGCGGGACCCTCTCAGGGTCAAGCAGTTTGGGACTATTTGTGAGTAGACCTTATTTTCAATTAAGCATTTATTTTCAAAGAATTGAATTTCATTGCATGATTTGATATTATTGAACTTTGAGAAATTATTATTTGTTTTATTATTGGAATACTATAATTTAGGAATTATATTTGTGTATGTGGATACTTCGGGTTCCGGATATATATATGGCTGGGTACCTTTGGAGTATATTTGGTTGTCGGGAAATACATATTGGATATGAGTTGGGATGTGATTATTGTGAGTTTGAGTACTATTACCACCATCTTATGTACCTCCCCGGAGCTTGATACTGAATATTGGGAATTGTGATTGGATTGGATGTCGGAACCCGAGCACCCTTGACGGGGTGTTACCGTAGGCCCTTATCGGGCAGTCTGCGCGCGTGTAAGAGATCGGTCTGGGTATGGGAAAGAGTCGAGTCGAGTTTATGCATGACCGTATTGATCTGGATTATGATTTTCAAATGATCTAAATTGCATGCTTTCGCATTATTTTTGAAAAGGTGAGGGTTATTATGTTGTTTTTAATTATTATAAAACTTTGTTTTTGTCCACTCACACTTTTTCTATTTAGTGCCCCCCAGGCAGTAGTTGATCTGAGCTGAGCAACCGAGCCGATACTCGTTTTTCCGAGCCCCGACTTCCGTAGGGCATTTTTCTTTGTAAACTTTTTTTTTAAAAACTCGTACTTGGTTTGTAAAACTAAAGTATATCTTAGATTGCTCTGATATCACCCTCTTATGTTGAACTTAAGGCTGGAGGCCTATGCTGTAAAATGGTGTGCCTTTAACTTGTGCATGCTGGTTGTTGGTGAAAAAATTTATGTTGTTGAACATGTTGAAGTTTTTGGTAAAGTCCGTTTTTCAGGGGAGACTCTGCTGAAATTTCGGCAGAAGTCTCGGCACTTTTTTCTTTTGTTTTTGAAAAAGGGACGTTCTAAATTAGTAAGTGGGTCCGGCATCTATTACGTAACTGAACTTAGAACAAAATTCCAAAGTTCGTCTCCCAAATGACGAAATGCCTTTCGGACCAACTCGGGGTCCAAAGCGACCAAATCTTGTCCAACCAACTCCGAAACTGTGATGTACACACTGCCAACGTCAAAACATGACCAATGACACCAATTGTCCAAAAAGTCACTATTCGGGTCCCGCAAATTCCAAATGTCCAACCGACACTCCAAAAATCCACCTCGGACCTACGACCTTAGATTTCGCATCCGGTTGCACCAATGGACTCTAAATAGTCCCAATATCACCCATCATTAATTTGGCTCGATCCAACAATCGGATCATTCTTGATCGCACGATCACGCATGATCAAACGACAATCATTCCCCACAAACTTCAAAACACAACAACTTAAGATCGGGACGTCCGATCATTAATCCATCTATACCTACAGACTCATAACAACACCAGCTACAACATATATAAAATTGGACACGATCCGAAGTCCGATTTAACAGTCCAAAATTTGTGAGGCTCCAATCGTAGGTTGAACGACGAAATCTCACAAAACGGAGTACACCACCACGCTCAGGACATCGAGGACATTAACATAACCTCGAATTATGAACTTGAAACTTAAATCATACAAAATTCACTATTTGAGAAAATTTGAAATTTGAGAAAGAGGCTTCGAAATTTACCTTAAATCGTAGGCCTCATTCTCACGATCATGTAGGCGAAAACGGTTCAGCAATTCGAGCTCCAGAGAAGAAGTTATGAATTTCCAAAAAATTTATTTTAAAAAATATCTTTTTTTTTTTTCTTCATTTGCAGAAGATGGAGAATGAAGGACTATCTTCACGCGGAAGAAGAGAAGAAGTCTCAACGGTAGGTCCCCCCCACGGGTGAACAGTATCGCATAGTATTCTGATTTTTTTTTCTTTTGATGTCACATGTCGTCCTATGATTGGTCTAACTTACATAATTCATTAAAATTCATTCGTACTCCGAAAAATTGTCCGAAAATTATCACATGCTCGTAGCGAGGTATATTATTTTTCCATCCAAGAATCATAATTTTGTCACTTCAATTTCTTGAACATCCTTTGAGATCATTAAATTAAATATAAGGGCATTTTAGTCCAAATTGAGATTAAACACACTTAATCCAATCATTTCCAAACCAAACCAACTTCATAAAATTTCCCACATATTTAATTAACCTTGTATGATTTTTCAGAATATTAATAACCACAAAATCCCAATTTTGAGGTTATTACAGTAAATTTCTGTGGTAAAAAAAAAGTAATAGGTAATGTTAGGTTTCAAACTATTTGCCTATGCACGTTTTTGTACAAATCTCACGGACGCGTAAATGCACATCCATGTAAGACGATGAGAGGACATAACTAAAAGAAAACTGGTAAGGAGCCACTCCTCCTTATATAGAAGGAAAATTCTCACCTCATTCTCTGGAAGTAAAAACTCGTATTTTCAGATCAATCACAGTTTGACATGTTTGTAGAGAATTTTTTGAGGAAGAATTTTTATATGTGTCAAATTGTGATTCGTAGGAAGTATGAATGTCTCCTCCAGCAAAAACAACTTACCTAGAACGGGGAAGCCAAAAACTTAATGACACATGAAAAAATTATCATATGTGTCATTGCATTATTGACCGGAATAACAAAAAGTGATATATTCGTTGAATGAGAGTTTCTCTCCTCCTTCAAGAAAGGAGGGAACTAGTGTTCTAATAGAACTACCTCATTAAAAGTAGAGACCAAAATGAAAGTTGTTTTTTATGCGACAAAAAATGAAAGTTGATATGCACGTTTAACTAAGATTTGTTTGTATCTGTAATTTGTATGTATTGTCCTAAAAAGAAGATGCTCCAACAACACGTTATGAACAAACGACTCCACTATTCTCCACTCTGTCCAGGTCCAAACAAGTAAACATTATCTTCCATTGTCCAAATGCCAATTTAAGTAACATTATCAAATCTTCATGCTTTTTTAATAAATAGTATGGAGGGAGTGTGTGCAATGATTGTATAAATATAATGGCCAGAGGGGTGATCTTCTCAACATTGAATATGACATTGGTACATGCTTACCCCATCCATCCAAGTTAGAATCCACATCTGTCTTCCTAATATATAGCTGATAAGAAAAATAAATCCAGCCTCTAATTTACCTAGCCAAAGAAAGAAAGGAAAAAAAAAAGGTATCAAAACAATTCTTAAAATTCTGATACCACTAGATATGATAGTAACACAAAATAAACTTGAGATTCGAACTTCGGGTTTTCTTCAACAATAGTTATGGATGATAAAACGACATTTACTTGTTCATATTCCTAAGGATATTGCTTGCCTACTTCCCTGTAAGGAGATACTCCTCATTCCTGCGAATCACAATTTGACACATATGCAAAAATAATTCATAAAAAAACACACAAATAAAACTTTTGCACACATGTCACACTACTATTGACCATGTAAGGAGGGAAGCATTTTCCTATTCGTAAATCTGATATATTTCTTTCAAGTAAGCTACTTTAGCAATTAAAATTTAAGAGAGGTTTTAATTTCTCTCTTATTATTTGTAAACAACCCAGTCACGCCTTTGGTTGCTTATGCTGTAAAAGGACACACTGCTTTTCTTCATAGTTCCTTCTCTCTTTTGCTTTATCTTCTTTTAAATTGGTTGTCGCTGGCAGGTAATAACAACAGCTTTATATCTGTTGGTAGGGGCTGTGAACACTTTCTGCAGAATTATATATACGTAATTGTAATGGAGGAAAAAGATAAGAAATTTATATTCTGGAGTTTTAGTGTGAAATAAAATAAGTCTGAGTCATATGTGTCCTTTCAAATGATTTCGATTAGGCCTGAAAAGATTATGATATCAATGGAGCTGTATTGGGCTTCACTTTTTCTTCTTTTTTTATCATCATTTCTGATTGTTTTAGCAGTCATTTAAGACTTTAAGAAACACCTGTCACTTTGTGGGTTTGTTGCTTCCGATCATTGCATGATCTCTAATCAATCCCACTACAAGTTGTTGTTGTTGTGGTAATAATCTTTGTCTTTGTGGTGACACTGACAGCAACTACTATCCCACTGCCTTGGAAACAATGTCATCCACCATCTTCTGCAATAGGCTAGAACCACTGAAAGGAGGATCGCTTTGGATTATAATATATACGTTCTTAGGTCATGATTATTTATTTACACCACCCATAACTTTAGCACAGTCACTCTCTTTTTCCATATCAAAGTCTAATCTTTTTCATTTTTAAAACTTAAACCCCTCGTGTAATGTTCGAGGGGTCTCGAATGGAATTCGAGCTTTTGCTCGAACACGGTTCCAGAAGGCTTCAAATAGCTATATTTCTATATCTTGAAAAATAATCCTTCATGTGTTAAAAAAAATGCTATATAGTCGCACTCTCGCTTTAAAATGCCACGCATCCGCTATTTAAGGAGTGAAAACACCTTTTCAGCCTAACAAATTTTTTTAGGCATGTTAGGTTGAATGATCCAAATATTAACAATCTTTTTCTCCAATTTCTGCCATCCAGATTCCAGACGAGACAGCTAGATATCGTTAATTTTGAATCTTTGTTTTTTTTTTCACCATGCATGATTCATTCTTACCAAATGTCCTAATCAAGTTAGGGAAAGCAAGCACATAAGGTTGACTGTACGTAGTCTAATGGCTTTTGTGACACCATGGATTAAACTTTAAAGCAGAGTCCCGCCCAAGAAACTAGAGCTAGAGGTTCTTTTTACAAAAGCATTGTATGAAAAAGCAAAAAGCTGGTGGGTTTCTATCAAAACCTTAGACATTGATTACGACGAGTGCATTAACTACGTAATTGATAAACAAGCACATAAGATTAGCTTTCAAAGAGAAATTTGGTGCAGAATCCTTATTCCTTTACCATTGGTCCCCTCTCCGGTCCAATCTTGACCGCCTTTAGCCAAAGGAAGGAAGAAGGTATAGAAATGAAAGAACTTACAAAAGCAATAATAATTCAAACCTGCTTCCTACTTAAAGTTTGTTTGCTGTACATGTCGCTGTTGTGTCAATGGTAATTAGGTTTAAGACTGTACGGGAAGACCTACCTACTGATGATGACTGAAGATTTTAGTATCTTTTAAGTATATATTATGCAAATGTAACCACAATAAGGAAAACCGGCAACTTTAACGTGGCTGCACCGTTACTATTGATACTAAACACAAATGTTTCATGAGTTATTCTATAGTAGTGATTATTAGGTTGTCACACATTCAAATATAATTTCACATAGCTAGTATTTTTATTAACAATCTGACAACTAGGCAAGCCAATCAAATGAGGCCTTTTCGCGTTTCAGTTTAGCTCGCTATGTTATTTTGAGTTAATTCTATGTGGTTTCTCGCAAGCCACAAGTTCTCTCCTTTTTATGAGGTTGTATTTGCTGTTTGGGAGTTTACCTATTAATGAATATATCATCTTTTCTGTGTTGTTGGGGTTCCTTCTCCAGATAGGAGATAATGATACAAAGACTCAAATGAAAAGGAAAAGAGGCAGGGAGCGAAGGAAATTGAGATTCTACTCCAAAACTAATTGGTAATAAGGAGTAGTTCAACTCCTTATAAATTCATGCTAGATTCATTAACTTTTCAATGTGAGCCGTTTTTCACATTCACATTCTCACACGCGCCTGCATGTGTGGCGAATTTCAAGTATAACATGTGGACAACATATATTGATGATATAGAGCACGTGTGGCCGTTAGATTTTCACCAATAGACAACTCGTTCTGATACCATAAAAGAAATTGAGGTTTCACCCAAAACCAATTGTCCAGTAACTTTATTTAGTGGCCTCATCAGCAATGGGGCTGATGTGATCTTTTATGATTTCGTAAGTCATCTTATCCACCGTTCCTCCCTGCCGCTAGGTTCACAGTCACTTGGTGCACGCACGGTGCACCCATTGCTCTTAGTGATTTCCCTCTCACGACAATTAGAAATGGGTACTTTAGAACTGTGGGTGATTACTTTTTTTGGATAAATAAATATGGAAATATAGGCCACAGTTTAGGTACAAGGTTGCAGCAACTTACCTTAAATGTAATACAATGCAGCGATCAAAAAGGGATTTGCACATTCAATTTTGATGCACAGTCCCTTGTCACAATAAATAATAATGAAAAAGAATATAAACATAATTAAGTACACAATCACAACAAGAGCATACCAAAATCAATCTTCAAGAGTTAATCCACACACATCAGCAGTGAAGTTTTCCTCAATACAATATGAAAGTTGTGTAATTAATGTGGGAAGTTGTTGTTGATTCACCCGACACTTACATCACACATTAATCACCCAACATAAATGCGGCATTTTAGAATTTTGATGCAATCATGTGCGACCGACACTACCATCCCACATTATTAACTTCGCAACACTCATCCCCCATTGGAGAATTTTCATGCAACCATGTGCAAGTCATCATTGAACCCAATTCTAGTGAGAAACCGAAATTAAATGAGAGGAACTTTTTTTTTTTTTTAAATTACCAAAAAAAAGAACAAGGTTGGACTTGGCATGGTGTATTATTTGGGGTGTAGTTAGGCCATCTCCAGTCATGGGTTATATCTCAAATATAAATTTCTAAAATAATACAAAAACTATCTCCACCATGGGCAAAATAAAATTTTTTAAATTTGGAGGCCACATTTGACTCTTTAGCCTCCAATTAGGCCACATTTAGCTAAATTTGCCTAAGCCAAATTTTTATGCCCCATGTGTGCTTCATATCGCATATTGAAATTCATCTACTTTTTATGGCCCCATGCTTCAAAATAATAAAATATGAAGGATCCTAAAATATAATGCGTATGATTAGAGATGAAAAATTTTAACCCGCACTATTCTTTAAAAATTAATATTTTAGAGTAAATTTTTAACTATGGATTACATTTAACCCTATGACTGTAGATGGCCTTAGCGTCGCCGAACCAAAAAAATAGACTGGAGGCCGCGCACACTTGAAATGTGAGTAATGAGTGTGACAGTAGGCCAGTCTTCCCACGACCTTTTGCCATAAATGAGAATTTGAGAGAAGCATCTTTTTCACTCTCTCTCTCTCTCCCTTCTTATTTACTCCTCCCTTCCCTGCTTTACATTCACTTCCCCTCACACATATGAAGAAAATAAGCTATCTACTTCCTTTTCCATAACCCCATTACAATTTCTCTCTTTTTCCCTGTCTTCTTTTGTTACTGTTTTATTTTTGGGACTCTTTTTGAGTTGGTTGGATTAGGCTTGTTGCTTGAAGGGTGTTCTGAATTGGTTTTTGTTTGGTTTTGGTAATTTATGAGTAATGAGAAAATGGGAACTGAGGAAAAGCATGAGGCTGAGGTGCATGATCATGATGAGAATTCAACCCAAGGAACAATTGCTGTTCCTGTTCACAAGGTACAAACTTTATGCTTCTCTGTTTTGTTTTCTTCTTATTGATTTATATTTTCCTTCACTTTCTAATTCTGCATCACCATTTTTCTCCCATTTTTCCCTGTGTCTTGAGCTCTCAATAACAGCTTTTATAGTTTTTTTTCTTCCCTTTGTTTATCTGATACGATTAGGTAGTTGTGTGGTCATGTATGTTGTTTGGTTCATCAGTTTTCTCAGACATGGGTTCATGGTTTCAACCTCTGTGATGCTGATGCTGTTGTTTTGTGTTGTGTAATAAGCCAAAAATAAAAGAAAAAAAGGAGTATCAGTCCAAAAATATTGACTTTTTTCTTTGATTGATGAGCTGTTGGGATTTTTTTATATATACATTTCCTTTATGCTTTTGGGTTTCTACCACTGATTTGTAAAACCATAACAATGTCATGAAATCATTCATTTGGGCTCATTTGCTTTGATTTGTATGACTAATGATGTTTCAACGAACTTATTTTTATAAATGATGCACAGAACTGCAAAAGCAGCAAAGCTTTACTTGTACTGCTAATTTCTAATTCAGTTGTCCACCATGAAATTTTTGTCTACAAAATCAACTGTGTAACTCTTTCTTCTGCAATCTGCAATACATAACTTTTTCTGTTTTCTACAAAATTGGCTATGCGTCGCAGTTTTGTCCGTCAGTTGCGAAAAGAAATTTGCCCGAGTCATTATTGGATTTATATAGGTCGACTTCTAATTTCCAAGTTCAAACGTGTTAAAGTTACAGCATGTTGCGTTCAAGTCATGTTCAAGTCGCGACCCTTGTTGATCATTAGGAACTCATTGCTGTGGACGTTTTATGGGATATGCCTCCAACTCCATATGTTGAAAACTTAACCACAAATGAGGAATCTCAGTATACAGATGACACTAGGACAAAAACGTGTATCTAGTCCCCAAAAAAATTGATCAAGTACATCATATATTATTAATTGTCAGTGCTCATTAGGTTTGTGGATCATGTTGTTTGCTTTTCCCCTCATTCTAGTAAATCTATGCCTAGAAAAATAAATCTTTATATAAACTACTTGCAAAAAAAATTTAGAATAGCAGAATGTAGATTTTAAACCAGCTCTATCAATGCAATACTTCAGTTTAACTAGTAAATTCTTACCCCCATTCCAAAAGTTGGAGACTTGCATGCTTAAGGTTACTTCTCTTTTTCTGAGTTTCTTATATTAGATTTACAAACAGTTACTAAATTATTGCAAAACTTGAAATAAGAAAACATTGTTAAGCTGGCAACTAAAAGAAACTCTAGATTGTATTCTGCACCTATTTTCATCTTCTTCAATTCATGCTATATCCTTTGCATTTTCCAGATTGAAGGCTCAATGGGAGTAACTGAAGAAGCACCCCAAGTTCATCCATGGAAGAGACAAAATCTCTACCTGGAGATACCCTCAAGAACATCAGAAGACAGTGCCCAGGATTTTGTTGCGATAAAGATGCCTCCATCACCAAGCCCCACTCCTAGGAAAGTAAATTTTTTCTTGACACCTGGTTCCATAGATGCAAGAGTTAGTGGATCACCAGGCCCCTCTTCAGCTAAAGGCAAATCATCTATAAAAGCCCTTTTCCCAAAACTAAGTTTTAAGTATCGAAGCTCTTCAGATATCGAGAAGGCTTCCAACCTAGCTTCAGAAGGTTCGTCTACAGGAGTGAGGGAGAAGCCTTCCATTTCAAGGTCATTGTCCCTCACAAAGCTATTCACGCCCCGGATGAGGAGAACATCATCCTTACCTGTAAATCCAATTGCTCTTTCACTCCCAGAATCTGCACATGGTGGAAGTGTTGGTGGTTCTCTGACTTCAATAGTAGGTTCCATACATTATTGCTCAAGAGTATCTAATCTAACCTAGATGATCTACCCACCATGACGTGGTTGTTATCATTACTGATGTAGCTTCATTGAACTTGTTTAATTTAGTGTTCAATTAATCCCCAAGGCTAGCAGAATTAAGTTAAAGTTGAAATATATATTTTAATACATAGCATGTATGCTAACTAGGCCATCAAAACAAGCGGGGAAGGATAACTATATTAACCTCATCTAAATCAATTCTTTGACAAGTCTTAATATCTCAGTCATGTCCATCTGTGAACATAGGCGTCATGTTGTTTTAAGGATTTTCTTCTTTATCTTTTTTCAGTGGAAAGAATCCCAAGTACAGATATCTCGCTCACTTTCAGTACCTGTCAACAATAAAGAAAGACACTTAAGGAGGATGGATTCATTTTTTCGTGTAATTCCGTCGACTCCTCGAGTGAAGGAAGGGGATGTAATATCGATTAGCTCCCCAACAGTGGATTCTGGTACTTTTATTGTCTTTTCATGCTCAATGTTTAAAGTTATAAACACTGAATACTACTGATTGATTTTTACTTGATAGCGTTTTTAACTTATAACTTTGTTGAGTAACAAATTTGTTCAGGCTAGTTTTTGCGTTCTTACTCTCTGCATGTCCAAAATCTGCTGCTTGTGATTACCAACTATGTCTTATTGTTCGCATCGTTCAGGAAAAGATGATGATGCTGGTGAAGACATATCTGAAGAAGAGGCTGTATGTAGAATTTGTCTAGTTGAACTATGCGAAGGGGGTGAGACCCTCAAAATGGAATGCAGTTGCAAAGGTGACCTTGCTCTGGCTCACCAAGAATGTGCTATAAAATGGTTTAGCATCAAAGGTAACAAGACTTGTGATGTGTGCAAGCAAGAGGTTCAAAACCTGCCTGTCACTCTATTACGAATTCAAAGTATTCGAGCTCGAAATGCTGGAACAAGTAGATTTGATCACGAAAATGCTAATGGATACAGGCAAGTTTGTGTGTGCATATATACATTTTATTGTTTAATGCATCATAATTAGCACTGTACTCCATTTTTTCAGTGATTGTAAGTAAGTTGTAGGAGATGAAAAGAAAATTTTGGAATCACAGAATTTGCATTTGACTGATTGATACCCACCTATATGTACCTCCATAGGCAGATATGGTTCGTTCATAAAAACTGTTATCTCACTATGGGTCTAGTGAAGATTGTCTCACAACTTATGTTTTTACTGGCCTTTAAACAAGAACTTCCCCCTGCTGGTGGGCTTGAACAAGATAGCTTCCTATCCAAGTATCCAACTTGGTCAATAGAGGACAATTTTCATGAGCTAATATTGTTAGCTCATATCTTTTCAGGCTTTGGCAGGAACTACCCGTGCTTGTCATTATCAGCATGCTTGCCTACTTTTGTTTTCTTGAGCAGCTCCTGGTAAGATCAGAAATCAAAACTGCAGGTCTCTCATTTTTTGTTGTTCTGTCTCTTTGGTGATATATATGTTCACTGCAGGTTGAGAAGATGGGTACTGGAGCAATTGCCATATCTCTTCCATTTTCTTGTGTACTGGGTCTCCTCTCATCCATGACCTCATCAACCATGGGTAGGCTGGCAATTATCCTTAATCTTTCTTTAAGTTGTGTAATCTTAAAAAGGATAGATTTTGTGGACTTACTGACCGAACTGGAATATGACGAGTGGTGATGATCGGAGTGCTCATTTGGGGTGAAATTGGGGTAAAATAGATATTCGTGCACCAGTGGCAGTAATTATTATTATAATATTCTTTTAAGATCAGCTTCACTACTTATAAATTGTTGATTCACTTCCCTAACTTGTGAATCTTCTGTGTTTAGTGAAAAGAAGATTTGTCTGGATTTATGCATCGGTTCAGTTTGCTCTGGTGGTACTATTTGCACATATATTTTATTCATTGGTAAGAGGCTTTCCTCAACAAGTTATATTTTCCTTTGTCTTGCTTAGGTTCATTCTAAGACCCCTGTCATCTTATACAAATATGTTTAAATGCTTGCATTATTTTGTGGCCTAAGGTCCGTGTGCAAGCAGTTCTTTGTATTCTGCTTGCAACATTTGCCGGGTTGGGTGTTGCAATGAGTGGGAGTTCCATTATTGTCGAGTTCATGAGATGGAAAAGAAGATGGCAAACAACATCACAGCAACCGCGTAGCTCTTAAACATTGACACGACTGGGCCACTTCACCGGTAAGGTACCATAAATTCACACAGGTATGCCAATCCCTAAGACCAGCGCATGCGCCGAAGAAGAAAATCCGGTAACTTTTAGTGGGACTTAAATTGTTAAGGCATCAATGGTTAATATCATATAAATATGCTTATAGCTGAGGTGAGAATTTTGATACTTCTGTAATATATCCAGGAGTTTGATATGCTTCCACTTTTAATACAAGACTTGAGATGAGATTGTATATAGCCTCCACAATTTCAGCAGTAGCACCAATTAGCAAAGTAAAGACGTATTTTTGTTATAATGCTGTTGGTCACATTTGCAAACCAAAACTCCCACAGGGCCACAGGCTATGTGAGCTTTTGAGATGGAGATAAAATATCTCCACTCACATCTCTACCTCAAGCATGATCCCTTTCATATCCTCTACATTGGGGTGAGGGGTTTACTCAAATATTCATTAGATTGGATTAAATTTGATGCTTGGTACCACGTGTATTGTTTAGCAACTGCAAAAAAAAAAAAAAAAAAAAAAAAAGTACACTAGTCTAAATTTTATGACCCCTAAGTTGTGCAAAAGAAGCTATCAAGCTGATTTTTTTAAATTTACAAAAATGTTTATTTATTATCAATTAGTTTTTGGTTTAGTTGTAATTTTTTTCTCAATGTTGGAAGAATTCCTAAGTTTAAATCTTCAAATTTTATTGATAAAAAAATATATATATACATTGCTTAATGGACTTGTAAAAAAATTATTATTATTTTTGGTAAATACCATGAGGTGTCTCTACACTCGAAGGGTGGGATTAATCCCTGCTCGGGATTCGGCTTATTCCTGGCTATAAAGTGCTTCCAACGGGTTTCGAACTTCTACCATTGAGGCACTAGTATCTCGTCAGCTGGATGTGGCAGTTTGCCAACCGCACCACATCTTGTGGTTTGTAAAAACAAAAACAAAAACTAAGGCCGATGAATTCAAGGGCATTCGGGGATCACATTTTTTGTATAGATGTACTAAGGTTAAGTATTAAGTTTGATGACATTTTTTGTCTTTTTACACAATAATAAAATTGAGGACAAACTACAAAAGACCCCCTAAAGTTCATACCCGCATTTGGGGACATTTACAAGTACATACTCTAACTCGCGGAAAACCTACAATTTACTCACTCCGTTACCTAAACTATTTGTGAATATGTTAAATGCTTGCGTGGCAAAAGTGGGACTTATTTTTTAATGACATTGAATTCCATGTAGACAAACAAATTAATAAAAAATTCTTTTATTATTAAAATTAATTATAAAAAATAAAAAATCCAGTAGCCCCACCCTTCCCTCCGCCAAAACCCAGTAGCCACCTCTCCCCCAAACCTAGCAGCCCCTAAATCCCAACTCTCCCAACACAACAACTTGAAATCTTCCTCCCCAACGCCATCCCCGAGCATAGCCTCCAGACCCAATCCAATTGGCTTTCACCGAGAACCTCACATCGATCCTATCTAGGGCTGGCATTTTGAATTGAAATATCGCAAAATTGCATTTACAGACCGTATTTTAACAAAATCCAAACCGACTTCGCCGGAAAACCGACCTCAAATTGCAGTTTTTTGAACCGACTGCAAAATGTCTGTCGGTTCGCAATTCCGAATAACCAAATACCACGGTGTATCACAACTATATATAAATAATTATTTTATTTAATATTTAATAGCATGATGATTAATTATCTTATCTCTCTTTGATGATGAGATTGAATTCTACAAGGAAATGGAACATGTTACAACTTGTAAGTAATTGGTTTATTATTTTCATGTTCTTTATACTTCTTATAATGTTTTTTTTATATGCTCATTTCATTTTAATTTTCTTAGTTCATAATTACTAAACTTGTGTTGTTTTATTTGTAGATGGCCATACATCACAACGAAATCCTTCAAATCCACTCTCCACCAATCCTTGAGTTCTCTATGTCTTGCATTGCATTTTTCTTTTGCGTTGTAAATAAATTTAAACTTTATTTGAACTTTATTTGCTTTAGTTTAAATCTTTATTTGAGTTGTTAGTTTATTTGTTTAAATTTGTAAAGTTCAAAATGCTTGGACTTAAAAAGTTTCAAAACTAGGCCGAGAAAAGTATGCAAAAGATTAAATTTTTTTACCCATATGCATAGAAGAAAAGTTTGTAAAGGATCAGATTTTATTAGTGGATTAGCTGATTAAATTTGTAAAGTTTCCTATACCGATAATAGTAGTATACCGACCGCAATATACCGATAATTGCGGTATACAGCAATATGTCGGTCGATTCGCGGTTTCATTGAAAAATTACGGTAACCGAACCACAGGCATCCCTAATCCCATCCCAATCTTCCTCCTCATGCGATCTCTCCCCAAACAAATAACATATGGACCTCCAGTTAATTAATCCATATATGATCCGTCATATATACCTAATCCATCAATTCTCATCGCTATCATATATGTTTCGATCATTCTCTTGCTTTTTTGTAACCTAGATCAAAATTCCTAATTTCAAAATTAAAATTCAGAAAATTGAATTAAAAAGTTGAAGACGAAGTGATTAGGAATTAATTTTGTGAATTGGTTTACTTTCTGTTGAGGCCCAAAAAATCAAGGGGTAGGCCCAAATGCATTTTTGGCCCAATATGGCATTTAACCCGGAAAGAAAGGCCCAGTTGAGACGCGCGAGAATTCATCGTACACGCTTGATATATGCTGCATGCCATGCCACGTAAGCACGCAATCCGCAGAAAGTTATAACAAGCCTTTGAAACATGCTAGCTCTACAAAGCCCATGCTAATTATCCCGTCAAGCATTATATCCCTTTCCAAAGGCGATAAAATTCGAGCACGCCATGCCAAGCGGAAGATCATTATTTTACACCTAGCCACGCTACAAGCTTAAGTGGGCCCAAGCCACGCGAATGCCTGGGGCTTGTTGAGCGGGTTGTGGTATGGATGGTTACGAGCATTCACGAGGCCCATTGATGAGCCAAGAAGTGGAAGTTTTGGGCTGCTTGGGGGCCCCAAAACTCAAGCCCATTTCTTGAGCCCAAATATGTGGGTAAGCATGAAAGAGAGAAAATAACCCAACAACTTAGTAAATTAGCCCATCACCTTAGGAGTGGCCCAAACAACTTGGAAAATATCATAAAAGTCTCCAGCACCTTGTCAAAATCAAAGCCAATCCAAGCAGACATAGGCTGCTTCCAGCAACTTGCCAAAACCCAAAGCAAGTCACGCAGGCTGCTCCCAAAGCCTGACAAAACCAAAGCAAACGACAATGACCCAATACCTTAGAGAAACAGCCTAGCCCAACACCTTATAAAATATCCAACATGTGGAAAATATCTAGCACCCTTGAAAATGCCCCAGCCAAATCAAAACCAAGTCAAAGACAAGCCATCGCAAAAACCAACAGGAATCCATGTGTGCAGGAGGAATACCCATTGTACTAACGCCTTTGCCCCTGTTTCTTTCCTCTGCAAGCTCTAATAGGAAAACCAAGAAGGAAAGCATGTGGCGCCTCACCCACATGGAGAGGTCCAGCTGCGTAGAAACCTTGGAACCCCAAAGGAGTTGTTACCTAGGTGCTCTGATTATGGAGATTTCACCAAATAAGAGTGAATGGGAGAAAGTGAAGGAAAAGGAGGAAGGAGGCTTGATAAAATTAAGGGGTTGAAGTGCCTATAAAAGGAGCTTCTTCTACCCAGCAAAAACATCCTATCCAGAGCCAAGCAACCCACACCCAGATAGCAAGCACATCTCTCACATCTGAAACTCTATAGTTTCAAGCCCAATCCCTCCATCTCCTCCCATTTTCCCTTCTAGCAAGCAACAACGACAATCTCCAGAGCATAAGCAAGCTTCATCAAGCAGCTTGAGATTTACTCAAGATACCCCATGCTTAGTTTCCATAGCTCTCCCTCTTCCTTAGCCAAAGCCCCATCAAACCCTTCATTCTTCTTGCCCTAAGCCTTAGTTCCCACAAGAAATCCAAGCTCTCTCTCTCTCTCTCTCTCTCTCTCTCTCTCTCTCTCATGCTAAACTTATGAATGCTCGGCTCCCATGCCACAAGCTTCTCATGCCAAGCCATAATTTTGATCTGTAAGCAAGCTGCTGGTTTTATTGGTGAAGGAAACCAAGGTGCTTCCTAAGGCTCCACGAACCTTTGAAGCACTCTTGGGGCCTGATTCTTGAACTCAGGCACAGGGAAATTTCATCCATTTGCACTTTACGTGCAGCCCAGCCCATTCGTCCACCGCCGGAAGAAAAAGACCCCTACACTTTCCCATTAAATAGAATAAGGGTTTTTAACTGTAGAGGTCACTAGACTTTACTCCGAGTTTCAATTGAGTCATGATTTTTTTTTTTAGGCAATCACATCCTTTAACTTGACAAGTAGTTGCAATCATGGAATAAAATATTCATAATATCCCGATATTTTCATCGAAATTTCCGTATTTTTGGACTACCGATATTTCCGATACCATCGATATTTTAGATCTCCATGGACCAAAATATTGATAATATTGACGACATGGACCGAAATATCGATAATATCCCGATATTTCCATAGAAATTTCCGTATTTTTGGACTACGGATATTTCCGATACCATCGCTATGTTATTCCTTGGTTGCAATTAGGTCATACCATCAATTTTACTGTTAATTTGAGGGTTAAAAGCATTCATCTTGATTAAAATATATCAGTCCCGAATTGCCCTTCAACTAAACGGCTAAATTGACAAAATGTAACTCTAGGACCTAATTGCAATTACTTAAAAGATGTAATTGCCTCAAAAAAAAGTTTCGGGACTCAATTAAAACTCATTGTAAAGTTTATGGACCTCTATAGTTAAAAACCCATAGAATAAATATTTTGCCAATTTGTTGGCAAATTTTGGATTCAACGTAATAGGCTGCTCTTCCTAGAAAAGAACACCTATAAAGAAGACAGAGAACTTTCAAAAATGTTGGCCTTCTCAGCAGGATGACAAGACCTGAGAATTCTCCTCCAAATGCATGAATTAGAGAATCAGTGTCGAGTTTCAAATTCCAAAAATAAAAAAATATACTCTACTCCGAGGTTTCCAAACATCACCATCTTGCATACTAAATCCATGAAACGACATATCACCGACACCTTTACGGTCGCCGAGGTAAATACAGAGAGGAGAGGCAGTTGATGAGGACAGAGATCTTGCTCTTGGTTCTGTAAAACGACAACGACGCGATGACCTTGAGGGCGGTGTGCATGAAGGAAGGGTGGGTTGGTGTGGTGTGGAAGGAGGAAGTCGGGTGGGGCTCGGAAGAAGGAGAGACGGAGATAATTTTAAGTCCACGTCATTAAAAAAAAGGGCTCAGCCCACGTTGGCCACATTAGCATTTAATAGATCTACTAACATTCTGATTGACGGTGGGAGCAATTTGTAGGTTTTCCGCGAGTTAAAATATGTACTTGTAAATGTTCCCAAATATGGGTATAAATTTGAAAATGACCCTATAATTTGGGGGTTCTTTTGTAATTTGTCCTAAAACTTAAGAGCTTAATTATTTAAATATCGGGATGAACAAAGAAAATAGTGAGGTTTAAATAGGTAAATTCAATGTGTTTTGTGATTGGAGAAATCAAAATGCCCTTGATTTAGTGGTCACGTGCAATGCGCATGACTTACTTTTACCGGAAGTCTTAGCACAAGTTGTGTAAATTGACACACATCTTAAAGTATTAGAGTCACAAATTTCTAAGATAAAAGCTGATATGACAACGTTTCATTTGTTTTATGTATAAACTTATTATAGACTTATTTATTCACAATAAATAAGAAATTTTCATATTAATTGATAACTAAAAATTAGTAAATTGTGTAACAAGTGTCTATAATATTATTGTATGAAAAGTAATTATGCCTAAATAAAACCTTCAACAAAGTTTAGAGACAACCTTTGTTAAGGAATAAAACAATCAGGGCTCGTTCGGTAACGTTTTCGAAGGTTGTTTTCATTTTCAGAGAACAAAAATGAGGCAAAAACACGTTTAGTGGCCCAAAAACATAAAACACTGATAATGTTTTCATAAAATGAAAACAAGTTCATGTGTACTTGTAGAAAATAGAAAAAAGTTGTTTTCATTCTCACGGGAAACGTTTTCATAAAAATAACTCACATATTATTATTTCAAATTGTACTCCCAGACACGTTTTCATTGTTTTTGTTTTACGAATATGTTTTAATTAATCTACCAGACGATTTCATTTCGCGAAAACGCAAATTCTTTTTCTTGTTTTCATTATCTGAAAATATTCTAAGAAAACATTCTCCGAAAAAGTTACCCCTCAATCTCTCGTTTTGTAAATGGGCATCTGATCCTCATCGTTGAACAGTTGACACATGACAAACGACGAGTGATGAACATTCCAGCCAGAGTTGCTGCCACACTTCCCCTACTCGCCTCTCCTTTGCTTCCCTCCTCCTCTCTCAGTCTCCAGAGCTTCTTCTGCTCTTTAATCTTTCACCACCGTCAGTCAGTTTCTCTCTCTCTCTTCTTCTTTCACTTTAAGCTTACAAATATAAAGAAAAAAAACAAACAGATTTCAACTTAACTGTTTTCTCTTCTTCTTCTTCTTCTTCTTCTTCTTCTTTTTCTTCTTTTTCTTCTTTTTGTTTAGGCGTGCGCAAATTGGGTTTAGTGCCAACAGTGCAGAGTAGGAGATTGAGACGCTGCGTTGCAGAGAAAATGGCTTGGAGTTTGGAGAAGTGCGATGCGGGAGTTGAAACTGAGTTGGGGGTAGTTCGACCTGCCACCGGAGCTCACACTGAAGAGGCAGTTGAAGCTCTCAGAGCCGGCAAAATCATTGCAGTCCCCACCGATACACTTTACGGCTTCGCTTGTAATGCTTGGTATGACAACCTATCCAATGCATTCTACCTGTTTGTTTAAATTCCTCAGTGTCTGAATTGTTGTTTCTGGGATATTGGTTTGTTTAAAGGAAGTGCTCTTCTTCTTGTTATGATGATTTACAAGAAAACCCACCTTTTTATTTTGTGTGTGTGTAATTTTGTATCCTTGTAATGGTGGAGAATAATTGCAGTTCTTTGGAAGCAGTGAATCGGATTTATGAGATTAAAGGTCGTAAATATACAAGTCCTCTTGCAATTTGTGTTGGGGATGTGCCAGACATTAAACGGTTTGCTGCCACAGAACACTTGCCCCATGGCTTACTTGAGAATCTCCTTCCAGGACCTGTTACTCTTGTACTAAACCGAGGTATTAAGAAAGAAAGGAAATTGTTGTATTCAAGTATAACTTATCTTTTTGATATACACTACCATTTGACTGATGCTGCAAACCCATGGGATTGGTTTGGTTTTCAGCTTGATATCTTTCACATTCAGTTTTGAATGAGAAAAGCTAGTTTGGGTATTTTGCAGGGGAGTCGAGTATTCTTGAGAAGTCTCTGAACCCAGGATTGGATAGTATAGGAGTCCGAGTGCCTGACTGTAACTTCATCAGGGACATTGCCCGCAGATTGGGGAGTGCATTGGCCCTTACAAGCGCAAACCTAAGCGGGCAGCCAAGTAGTGTTTCCATAAAAGATTTTGAGAACCTCTGGGAACATTGTGCATATGTTTACAATGGTGGTGTGCTTCCTTCAGGCCGTGCAGGCTCAACAGTCGTGGACCTCACCAGGCTAGGCAAGTACAAGATTCTTCGACCTGGGAGGTAAACATCCAATTGACACAGTACCTTGCCTATAATGTAATTGGCTGAGAAAAAGAAATTGTATGACATTAGTGTTATGGTTTTGTTATTTAAATCTAGGAAAAATTGATAAGGAAATTATATTTAGCATCTTATAAAGAGGAATTTTTCTGAGGAGGGGCTGGCGTCTGATTGTAAAGCACTATAGCTGAAGTTTGTCTAGTACTCACATAGAGATGACGGTAATAAACTAATAATTCCTATTTTTGATGTATTTTCTCTTGTTGAATTAACAAAGTGGGTGGAATGGATATCTATAAGGTTTGTAGATGTTTCTTTCTCTATTATATAAATATTGACCCCTGTACATAGCATTCTAAGGAATAATGTTCTTAAAATGTTCAATATTCATTTATATTTATTCCTAATTTTTGAACTGCAAATGCTAAATATGCTTAGGATTGTTTAGACGGATCAGTGTCGAAAATGTTCGTCTTTAGATATGTCTCCTTTATATCCTCTGCTTTATTTTTTCTTTGGGCATGCAAATAATTTATTTAGTACTACTAGGTTCCATTAGTCTGCTGGTATTAACTGTGCTCTGTTTTGGTATTGCAGTGCAAAGGAAGAGACTGTTGCAATCCTTGAAATGCATTCTCTTGAGGAAGAAGGAGCAGCTACTTAAAACCACATGCATACAACTTCGATGATATATATGATTTAAACCAGGAATGAAGTGAATTTATGATTTTATAATTTTCTTTTTCTTCGGAATTTTTATATGGATTGAAGTGATTGTAGCAGTGTTTTTTAAATCAAGTTACTGGTTGAATATAATATCATTTACCACTAATTTGTTACGAGTTTTATATTTATCTTTTTACTTCAAATAATGAATATCATAAGAATAGATGTTTATTTATGTTCATATAAAAGAGATAAAGCTTGGAAAAACCAAGTCAAAACAATAAAAATAAAAACTCCCTCAAAGGAGAGGCGAAAAACTCGCACAAAGGAGAGTTGATAAACTATCATAAATAACAGGTGAATAACTCTCATTCATAAATGAGATGTGAAAACTACACAGAAAATCCAAAAAGAGTTTTTGCGACTTATTCCAAAAATAAAGAAACTAAACTAGCATAATTGCAACCCTGTTGTCACAAATCCAACCCATTGTCCGCAAGTACCAAAAGATAACAGATACACACCAATCGACTTTCCTCTTCGGCAAAGATCTGTTACAAAATTACATCATAAACGAGCCAACGAAACAGAGAGGGATACGATGCGGGAGGGGGAAGCAAAGAGGATGGGAAGGGGAGGAGGTGGAGAGGAAAGGAAAAAGAAAGGAAGAGTGAACAAAAAGCATGGTAGTCACCACGCCCAAAAGGGGTGGCATCTAGGGTTTTCTCTCCCTACATCCAAATATATGGATTTAGATGATATTATAAGGTAAAATTGTTTGTATAGACCAATGTTTTGAAATGCGAGGCGTAGATGCGAGGTGTTTTTAGTCACGCTACGCGAGGCGTAAGCTTTGAAGCAGTGAGGCGTAAGCCTTTCGAACATTAATTTATTTTAATAGGTCCATGTGTTAATTTATTTCAACTTATACGGAACTTCAAATTACAGCTGGAAAAAATAACATATTGAAGTAGAGAATTCTTAAAATTGTTGGGGATTATTGGGTAAGAATAGAAATTAGGATTGTACTATATAATATATATATATATATATATAGGTCTATGTGTTAATATATTAATTTAGAAAGAAAAAAGAAAGGTAAGTAGAACAGAATCTGCAATTGATATAAACAATGCACAGCGTCTATTATTAACTTAATATATTAATTTATAATATATATATTAAAGAAACAATACTGAACGTGCGTTTCATTTAAGTAATCTCAGTTTCTTTTTTTCTTTTTTTTTTTTAAAGTAGCCTCAGTTTTAAAAAGGCACGACGTCGTTTTACAACCCTAAAAATATTTCACGCGACCTCTTCTTCTTCTTCCTTCCTCACGCCGCGAACTCTTCTTCTTCCTCGCTCCGCCTCGTCCGCCTTGCAGCGCCTCGTCACGCCTTCCCACGCTAAACGTGCACCTTGCGAACAAGTCGACCGCCTCGGGCGATCTCCGCCGCTCGCTCCAACGCGCGCTCAGCGCGAGGCATGCCTTTGAAAACACTGGTATAGACTATTACAATCCATGTATACTAAGATTTAGACAATAACGAAATTAAGAAAACAATCCAAATCTATGAATTTACATGACATTATAAGGTAAAATTGTTCATATAGACTATTACAATTCATTTATGTTAAGATTTTTTTTTTGGGTCAAAATTTATGTTAAGATTTGGACAATAACAAAAATAAGAAAACAAACAGATTACAAATGGCCTTATTGTCAAATCCAAATAATTTCTTTCAAATCTCTCCATCCAAACGAGCCTACATTCTAGGGCATATATTCAAATAAAGTTCTAATTGGTAATTTGATTTTGTCTACCTTGCAAGCCAATACCTATTATTATCACACATTTCTATATATATCAATTGATTTTTTTTTAAAGAAGAATGGAAGATTCTTTGATTTGTTTGCCTTGTAAAATACATTTTTAGGCAAAATCACACCAACATACCATTGTGGATAATCAAACCACATCAATATGATGTTTTGCTAGTCGTACAAACAATGTTGAAAAACATGTGTGAAACCGTTTACCATGTGAGAGGGGAACATCAAATTTAAAGTTTCTCTGAATATTGAAAAGAGAAACACCAACTACTAAACAAATGGCTGAGATTTATCTTCAGGTTTTTTGAAAGAGAGAGCCGAAAATGACAAGAAAGAAATACACGCAATTCTTAAAGACTGCATGTTTTGTATGGTTAATAGATACCAAGAGAAGACATTTACCAAAAAAAATAGATACCATAAAGAAATGGTTTTGTCCATTTGCTCCACCTCAAGCATCCACAAAATAGTACAAATTCAGCCAATGCAAACAAATTTCCAAAAATCCATTGACAGCTCCCTCCTCGCTCCCAACCCACCACCAGTTTATAAGGTTTTTATTTCTGCCCTTTCCGGGCTCCAGAGCCTTCTCCTTTCACTCTCAGCAGCTGACTGATCATCATCACATCACTGAAGGTAAACAAAAAAACCATGAACACAAGCACAAGCACCAGCACGACTCGAGACACCAATTGAGCCTCTTTTTAAGCTCACTTTGATTGATTATTGATTTTGTGAAACGCTTTCTGGGTTTTCTTTCAAGAGCATCATTTGACTTGCTTCTGCTTTCTGCGTGTTGGGTTTTATTGGTTGTTTTGAGGTAATGAATTTTATGCACAATTTTCCCAAAAGAGTAGAAAATTCAGTTGGTGTGAATGGTGTGAATGTGATTAGGTGACGGAATAATTTACTGTTTGGTTTATGGGAAAACTGCGAAAACTGTATGAAAGATCATTCTTTTTTTATATTTTTATATTTAAGTTTTTTAACTGCTCACCTGAAATCAAAGAGTGAATGGGAAAACCCTTTAGTTCTTTTTTTTTCTTTTTATATGTTTGTTTATCGAAGTACTCCCTATCTTATTAGTTAGTTTCAGTTTTATTTGTTCAATTTTCTCAGAAACCAAGCGGGCCATGTTAATTCTAAATTTTGATAATATAAAATGATGAGTTAACTGAATTTCTACCAAATTGTGCTTTGGAATTGTGAAGGTAAAGCTTTGCAGTTGTGGAAATGGCTACTGGAACTGTACCAGCTTCCTTCACGGGTCTAAAAGGCAGGGACTCGAGTATCGGGTTTGCTAAAAGTATGGATTTTGTGAGGGTTTGTGATTTGAAGAGGTTTAAGTCCCGAAAAACAAGAATCTCACTGATACGGAACTCAAATCCCGGATCAGATATTGCAGAACTCAAGCCTGCATCTGAAGGCAGCCCTTTGTTAGGTTGTTAAAATCCCTAATGGATTAGTGTTATTCAGTTTTTTGTTTTAATAAATGTGTTGTGTTTTAGTCCTTGAAACTATGTTTTGTAGCTAAGAAATTGGATCAGAGGGAAAGGAGGTATATTATGTTTTCTTTTGCCTTGTTTTCTGGCTTCTCAGAAAAGCTGAACAAGAAAAAATTGTAGCTATTGTAGTTTGCCTGTTGGTCAATTATTCATTTACGTGGCGGATGATTATCCAATGTTTGCATTGGATATATCCCTAAAGAATACCCTGCTGTAACTGTCATTTCTCAGACATGGAAGTCTTGCCTCAACTGAGCCAAGTAATTTTGTATTATGATCGGTCAAACTAAGCCTGAGCTTGATTACTACTTGTAGATCTGTTCACCTCAGTTAAGTGGGATGAAAGGTTCCGTAATTTGTCTGAGAAGACAAAATGGAGTATAAGGGAGTAGATATCAGCCTAAATATGTATGCCTTTCTACCTTTTTGAGTTTCTTTCATTTTATCTAATAAATTGTTTTTTTTTAAAATGTAGTTCCCAGACAAAAGTATTGTGAATCAATACACCAAACTGTCAGGAGGAAAACACGGACAGTGATGGCTGGAAATGTGGCTATCGGTAGTGAGCATCCTATAAGGATTCAAACAATGACCACAACTGACACAAAAGATGTTGTTGCTACAGTTGAACAGGTCCTTTGACTCCCTTTTACTTCAATTATATATATACATACATATAGAAGTGGAGCTACTATATATACATACATATATAGTGGAGCTACTAAGGTTTGATCCAACTCTGTATGTCTATGATATCTGGGTGTCTGATTCAGAATGTGTGGCATGTCATATATCTCCTTTGTTGGTACTAGGAATTACTTATCCATTATTGAAACCCCAATTTAGTAAATGAATTGTCAAAACCATTAGTCATAGGTTTATGTGTATTCTTTTTCCCGGACTGAGTCATAGGTTTATCTGGCACATGCAAAACGGTCCTCATGAACAAAAGTTTGGTTTCAACGCTGAAGATGAGTGGGGAAATCATTCTTAAAAGGAGCTTCTGATGTCTTGTGTGTCTTCTTTGAGATTATCAATTGATCTTTTTTGGAAAATGACATAAAAATGTTTTTTTCTACTGGTAAATCATTAGTATAATGAGCTATACGAATTAAGACAACTAAATCAGTTGAAATTTTTGGAAAAGCTACAAGCAGCTTCATTGTAACGATGTTTTTGTTGGTAGGTCATGAGAATAGCAGACAAGGGAGCAGATATTGTTCGGATAACAGTTCAAGGGAAGAAAGAAGCAGATGCTTGTTTTGATATTAAAAATTCCCTCGTGCAGAAAAAGTAGGCTTGATGATTGGATTCTCAATGGGTATTTAATGATTTACTCCCTATGTTGTATATGGCTTGACTTGATACAATCTATATGTGCAGTTACAATATACCTCTAGTGGCAGATATTCATTTTGCACCTTCTGTTGCGCTGCGGGTTGCTGAGTGCTTTGACAAAATTCGTGTCAACCCTGGAAATTTTGGTACACAGTTCACCATTCAATTGTTTTGGTTTATTATATTTGAATGTAGTGATTGTAGATTCATTGAGGTATTTTATTGCAGCTGATAGACGTGCTCAGTTTGAGAAGTTAGAGTACACCGAAGACGACTATCAAAAAGAACTTGAGCACATTGAACAGGTTAAACCGTGAATCTATAAATATATGGCCTCTGCTAGTATTCACAGTTAGAAGCACCCCTTACTCTTTGAGAAACTCATACCTAACTAGGGTTATATTCATTAAAGTTTGATACGTACCCCATATATATAATATGGTAAATATATTTGAAAAGGTGAATTGACTATGAAAAAATAAGTAGATGACAGAAGCAAGCGTTTAGTAAACTATGAAACCTATACTGTTACACACAATGATTTGCTTTGGTAAAGCAAATCTACAGGCGGTCAACCATAGATGTACTGAAACCTATATATGATATGGTAAATAGATTTTAAACAAGTGAATGACTATGAAGAAAATAAAATAAGGATATTATAGACGCAAGTTCTGTAAACTGTGAATCCTATATTGTTGTATTGATCTACAATGATGCTCTAATTTTCCATTACTGCAAGTCTACAAGTGGTCAACCGTAGATGTACTTTTGTATAAGCACATATAATAATCCTTCATTTATGACTTGGCTTGCTTGAAATTTGTGGAAAGTTGGTCTATCAAAGTAAACTTTGCTCCACAAAGAGGGATTAATCATTATCAGATATTAACCAAATGAGCATTTATTTGTATCTAATTTTTGCTTAATGTAATGAAAGTTTTTTTCTTAACAACACCAGGTTTTTACTCCATTGGTTGAAAAGTGTAAGAAGTATGGAAGAGCAATGCGTATTGGCACAAACCATGGCAGCCTTTCAGATCGTATAATGAGCTATTATGGGGATTCCCCTAGAGGAATGGTGAGCAAAATATCTTCTGTCTTTTTACTGAAAACATTTCAAGCTTGTTTGATGTACCGACAAACTCATTGGGTGTCATCTACTTGGCATTCCTGAAACAGGTTGAATCTGCATTTGAGTTTGCAAGAATTTGCCGGAAGTTGGACTACCATAATTTTCTTTTTTCAATGAAAGCGAGCAACCCAGTTATCATGGTCCAGGCATATCGTTTGCTTGTGGCTGAAATGTATGTTCAAGGCTGGGATTATCCATTGCACTTGGGAGTTACTGAAGCTGGAGAAGGTGAGGATGGGCGAATGAAATCTGCAATTGGTATTGGAACCCTTCTTCAGGTATTATTCTAATCTTTATGTTTTGTTGTGGATTCAAATTCATTAAAATTGTAGGGATTATTCTGGATTATGTGCCAGTAATATGTTATTTGTTAAACCTTCATAAGGTTGTACCCAACTTCAAGAATACTTGTTTGCATTTGGTATAAACTGCAAACTGTGCTTATGATAGATATGGTAGGTTAGTTCATCTAAGCGTTTGTGTTGTGATCCTGCGCTTCATTCAATAGTTTGAAGTTAACATTAAACCCTAAGAAGCAATACATTTATAAAGCCATGTCTAGCCATAGTGAAACTTTGGTTTCGAATATGCAGGATGGTTTGGGTGATACAATTAGGGTTTCACTTACTGAAGCACCAGAGGAGGAGATAGATCCCTGCAGAAGATTGGCCAACCTTGGTAAGAGAGCAGCTGATCTTCAGCAAGGAGTGGTAGGATTTTACAATATCCCTGTTATTTGATTAATTTTCTTATTCTCTACTTTTTTAAAAATTGAAAGCCTTGTCAGTTTTCTTGATGGCATTATTTGTATCAGGCTCCATTTGAAGAGAAGCACCGACATTATTTTGACTTTCAGCGTCGATCTGGTCAACTGCCAATGCAAAAGGAGGTCAGCCTATAAGATCTTGATATGGAATCACTTTGTGCTTTATGCTCTTTCTTTACTTTAACAGTGATTTAATGTCATCAAAACACAGGGTGAGGAGGTGGATTATAGAGGCGTCCTGCACCGTGATGGCTCTGTTCTCATGTCAGTATCCCTTGATCAGTTGAAGGTACAGTTGACATCATACTTCCTTTGTTTTTTATTTTCCTTTCTTTTTTCGTTCGTTCCTTTTGAGTGGGGGCCTGAGTTGTGTCTGAAATTGTAGAAAGTACACTAACCTTTTGCATCCTTTACAGACACCAGAGCTCCTCTACAAGTCACTAGCAGCAAAACTTGTTGTGGGCATGCCGTTTAAGGTCTATTCCATTTTATATATTTTATGTATCACATGTAAAATTTACTGGGATTTTCATTGACACGGTTAGTTCTGTTATACAGGATCTTGCAACAGTTGACTCAATCTTATTGAGACAACTTCCACCAGTTGATGATAATGATTCTGTAAGAAATTATTTTGGAAATAATCCCTGCTCTTCCCCTCCTCCGATATTGCCCCTTATACCTTTCTACGTTGTTTGAGCATTACACTGTATTTATTAGCTAGTTCTTTGCGAGAACGGGAATGACTTGACAATCTTCTTTGTACTATGATCAGCGGCTAGCTCTCAAAAGGTTGATAGATGTCAGTATGGGTGTTATAACACCATTGTCAGAGCAGCTAACAAAGTCATTGCCCAATGCCATGGTTCTGGTGAATTCGAAGGAGTTATCAACGGGTGCATACAAGCTTTTGCCAGAAGGTGCAGCTTTGTTACAGATTTCTGAGTACTGATGTTTATTTAATTGAACATATTCTTTTTCTAGGCTTATTCTTTTATTGGTAGACTTATTTTACCAGTGGCCTTTGATTTCAATTGGTATCTCTTCCCCTTTAAGAGGCGGAGGTCTGCTTCCGTCCAGGGATGGGAAGGGTTTTGCATTACTTGAAGGCTACCCCTGATTCTGTAGCCAGTAATTCTTGTTGTGAATCATACCTCCCAGGTACACGCTTGGTTGTCTCGGTACGTGGCGATGAACCTTATGAAGTGTTGGATATTCTCAAGAGCGTTGATGCTACAATGCTTCTCCATGATCTTCCCTTCAGTGAAGATAAAATAAGCCGAGTGCATGCTGCAAGGAGGTAATAACTCTTTAACTCCTTGCATATAAATCATAATCAATATGAAATTATTGTAAGAGTTCTAATCTAGAGAGGCATATTTGCCTAGGCTCTAGACACTTCACCAAATATGAAATTTGTGTTCTCTTTCCATTAGGGCTGTTAATTGGTCATTGGTAGTCCATGTGATTTACTTTTTGGATGATTTTGCACATCTTTCCTTCTCTTGATATTGTGAATTTTATGTTGCTCTAGGCTGTTTGAGTATCTGGGAGACAATTCTCTAAACTTTCCGGTCATACACCATATTCAGTTTCCAAGTGGAATTCATAGGTAATTACAAGATCGACTCTTCCTTTTTCCAGAGATGCATGGTATTAGTACTTCTGGCTTAATTCCATTTCATGCAGGGATGATTTGGTTATTGCTGCTGGTACCAATGCGGGGGCCCTTTTAGTAGATGGACTTGGAGATGGTGTCCTATTAGAAGCCCCAGACAAGGATTTTGATTTCCTTAGAAACACATCTTTCAATTTACTACAAGGTTGTAGAATGCGGAATACAAAGACGGTAGGAGTTTTCATTCAAAATATAACAGAATTTGACGTATCATGAAGGGATGATGGTCTTAAACAATCGTTGTACATGCCTAAATCTCATTTCAGGAGTACGTTTCATGCCCATCATGTGGCAGAACTTTGTTTGATCTTCAAGAAATAAGTGCACAAATACGAGAGAAGACATCGCACTTGCCTGGCGTTTCAGTAATTACCTTATTCTTTCCCTTGTGACGGAACGATTTGATCGGCAAACTTATTTTATTTTCAGTGATCCAGATGCTTTTTGTAATTCATTCGCTATTTCCTTTGCTAGATTGCAATCATGGGTTGCATTGTTAATGGACCTGGGGAGATGGCTGATGCAGACTTTGGGTATGTTGGTGGTGCTCCTGGAAAGATCGACCTTTATGTTGGGAAGGTATTTCCTCTGTCCAGCTTGTAATTTAATATGGGTTTAGTTGAAAAAAGTTTTTTCGATAGTTTGCATACAATACGTTATGCCTCTGAGTACAGGTTAGCACCGGTCATTATAGGGCACCTTCATCATTTAAGTAGTTCTTGTGTTTTTAGCTAGAATTTTATTTAGTTGTTACATTATTTGTTTGCCATACCTTATTTGGTATGGGGTTGAATTTCGTTTCAGACCGTGGTGAAGCGTGCAATTGAGATGGAGCATGCAACCGATGCCTTGATCCAGCTTATAAAAGATCACGGCCGCTGGGTTGACCCTCCTGCGGAAGAGTAAAAAGCCAGCAACAGACGGAGATAAGAGGGCATGCACCATATTCAAGAAAGGGTTATCCCCATTATATTGTGTACTTAAGTTCCCACAGTTGAAAGCAGTAGATGATTGGAACACAAAGAAAATGTATAACTAAAAAAGATCCAGGGTACATGTAAGCCACATTGCATAAATTTGTGGAGCAACATCTAAAATGTTCCTCATCAAGTATACACACAGCAACAATGTAGCTCTCCCATTACTAAATGAAATCTTTAGATTTAGTTGGTTAATGCAAAATAAAATTTGACAGGTTACTTATAAATTGCCTTTGGATGGATCAGTTGACTTGTTACTTTTGTCTCCAACCACGTTTGGAGTGAACTCTTTATCTTTATTTTAGGTAGTCATGAAACCCTATGATATGCGATTGATATAGGGTATCATTCGTCTCCAACAAATGGAGGTGATGAGTTCAATCTCATGGACAGTTAGGGCCCAAAAATAAATCAAATCAAAAGTGGTAGTCTTGGGTTTATTCATTTTTTTATACAAGTATCCGGATCAACAGGCATAACTCACGTCTCTATGCATGTTTCCTTAATTCGAGAGGCAAAAGGAAGAAAGACCTAACTCAACGTTGTTTCAGTTGCAGAACATAACTTTATCCCAATAATATCTCCCATGAATCAGCTTGAATTTGCAACAAAAAATATTCACGCATCTTGTATGGGAGCCACTTGTTACGCCTTTCAATTTATTCTTTTGGTCGAATTGTATTTGCCATTTTAAAATTGCAAAGTTGCTATCAATGGCCGCTGCTGCTCACTAACACTCCAAAAAAGGCTATATCATATCATCATCCACCCCTCCTCCCTCATGCCTCATCATGACATTATATATGATGAAATTTGAAAACCTTTTATCATTGGATAGAGACCAAAAATAAAACAATACGCCAAAGCATTCAAACGAAGTCAAAATAATCGGTGAGTAGCAAATTTTCTATTCCTAAAATACCCCAAAAGGGAAGTCAACACATAGATGACGCAGAAACAAAAGTAATGAAAGCGTAAAATGGTCAGAGTCGCCATTTCTCTAGGCAGGCTAGGATAGGATCACAAACCCAAATGCACAGCAAAATGACCCACGTACTTTTGACAAAATGAAATATAGCAAAACCAACAAACAAATGAATTGACCAAAAACAGTCCAAAGAAATGCCTCTTTGGCTCTTTGATACACTAAACCTAATCTTCCTCACCCAGTTCCAGGTTATCTCAACTATTTCCTTTACACAATTTCCATTTGTCTACAACATCATCATTTTGTATAGTTAATACGGATTACTCAATCACATTACACATTTAAAATGCAATGAAGGTGAGCCACCATGTACAACAGTTTTCTCAAATTATTGAATCCAAACAGTACCAAACATCAAAACCAAGTCAACACTAAACAGTGTTTTACGCATTAAAGTCACAGAGAACCTAGATCACTGAGAATCTAAATCAGAGAAACTACATCACTGAGAATCTAAATCCAAGAACAGTAATGATCAAATTTATTTTCTTTTGTTCAATTTTCTCAGTAACCAAACATTTGATACAATACACAGATTGATAGAGCCAAACAAGTCAACAACAGTGAGAAAAACAAGTATAATGAATTCTATATCACTAATTCCAATTATTATATCATTCTAAAATAGAAAAGCAAACATCAACGACTCATATTGACTAATTAAGTATTTTACGCCAAGAACTCATCCCAAAATTCTAACTACCACCAACTCTTGCACAGCCGGCGCGCCAAAGAATGAAGAATCAAATTGAATCACCATATCACCATCGCCAAAACCTCAATTCAATCATACACTAAGCAAACACAGAAATTAACAACAACAAAAAATACGAGAAATTAAAAATTTCACAGTAACCTCTAAGAGCTTTTGCGTATGAGAGACTATGAGTAGTTCTTCAGAGAATCTCTCTCCTGGCGGCGTATCCGTACTGAGATCGACGAATGTTATCCTGACGCCTCTTGTACACAAAACCTGCAAGCCCTACCACGCCAACCCCAACGATCACTCCAAGTAGGACCCCTGCCTTCTTTGCCGGGCTCATTCCTCCAGAGGAGTTCTTAGCTCCGTCTCCGTCCGCGTTGAGGTCGCTGTGGTTGACGTCGCTCGGATTCAACCGCGCTGGAGAAGGAACTGGAGGCGTGTCGTCGGCCGACGGAGATTGAGACGGAGATGATTGCGGTGGCGCCGGAGGTGAAGAATGATGTGGTGAGTTCACTGGAGCGTCCGACGGAGATGGAGGAAGGGAAATCGGCGATGGAGATTTCGGCGACGGAGATTTCGGCGAAGGTGAATCGGCGGTGGGTTGCGGCGATGGAGCCGGCGAGGGCTGTGGTGGAGACGACGAAGATACAATGGAGAATTGGACCAGGAGAACAGCCAGAAGCAGAGGCGAGCAGAGCTCGATGAGCCTCGTCATTGTTGAAGAAGATGAAGAAGAAGAAGAAAGTTCGAGATGCTTGTTCCCGATGAAATGTGGATCTGGGGGAGAAAGTGAGTAGAAGAGGAAGTTGAGAATTTTGAGAAGCAGTTTTGAAAGGAAGCGGAAGAGATCTGAATTTGAAAGTAAGAGACCTCGGGAGAAGAGAAAAAGTAGACGGGCGAGATTGACGGAGAAGGGAGGAGGTGGAGTCCGATCTGGACACGTAGGTGGAGTAAAAAGTGTGGAGAGAGGAGCTAAGCAGTGGATCTAGAGAGAAATGCGGAGGAGATGAAGTTGGACTTGAAAGTGGAGAGGATAAAAGGAAAAGGAGTCAGAGAGAGAGAGAGGCAATTGGAATTCGAGTTTTTGGGGTTTACGTAATTTTGCTTTTGTTTTGGTTTGTTGGTACTTATATAAGATAGATATAGATAGAGGAAGGGACGTGTGAGTTGGGGTGGGGTGGCTTCCATTAGAAGGACATGCGACATCTGACCTTTTATTGCTTCATGTTTTGGTTTATTTAAGTAATGATGCAAAATAAACGAGGCCGGAAATTTCGTTTTCTATGTTGCTAGAATTTTTTGGGTCCCGTTACTGTGCATTTGTAAAGAATGCTCTGATTTTATGTTAGACGTTATATACAAAAATTTAACGGCATAGATTACGTCGGTACATTCATAAATTTTGTTGCAGATGTTTTAACAAATTTGGGCCATATCAAATTGTCGTATTTGGAATTACACCCTCCTTGCTTGCCTGGACAATACATGTTTTTAATTTGGCATGGTTGTCTCCCGCTATATATATTTGTGACAAGTAAATAAAGCATCCCTTCAATTGTAACCAAAAACAAAAAACATCCCTTCAAATTGAATTAATGGAAACGTCCTTAGTTGCAAAGAGAAGACAAATTAGGGTTGCACATGGTTTCACATGTATACGTAGATAGCTGCCAACATGTGATAAGATTAATTAACAATTAATTATTAAAATTCCAATTAGATCCATTTTTATGCCATTGAAAAGCTAATAACTTAACAACTTCTCAAAATTCCATTTGGCCTTGGTAGAATTGTAAAATAGGGTAAGTTTACAGTTTACCGTTTACCAGCTTTTACATATTTTTACAGAGGTCAAAGTTGACCTTAAATTAGAATGCTTAATCATCTACCGATACATCGTCTTGACCAAAAAAAAAAATCATGTACCGATGCATTGTCTTGACCAAAAAATCATCTACCAATGCATCGTCTTGACCAAAAAAAAAAATCATCTACCAATGCATGTAGACTCTAGGACCGTAATTGGTGGGTGACACTGACCCGTGGCCTCCCAAAATTTTAAAGTGGGTCGGCATTTTTCAATTAGAGATGTCAAACGGGCCGTGCCGCTGTTTTAATCATCCCCGTAATAATCGTGTGTGATTAGTGTGACAATTGCTATTTGGATTGGATGTTCATGTGCGGGTCATTATCAATTTATCATTTTAAAGTTACCTTCGTTCTTTTTTCTTTTTTTGGGTTTTTCATTAGTTCAATATGTTTGTTGATATCTTTTTGGCTTTTCACAAATAGATTTATTCTAACATGACAATTAGATGTTAGAATTTTGTAATATTACAAATTATCACTTCTTTTTTTTTTTGGTCAAATAATAGTCTATCGTATTTTATGTTAATGTTTTGCAGTATTATAAATTATAAGTTCTTTTTTTATACAAGCAATATTGGGGAGATGGGGGAATCAAATCTAAGACTTTCGGTGTATGGGTAAATACTCTTAACTATTGAGCTACAAGCTCCATGCATTATCACTTTTATAACTATTGAGCTACAAGCTCCATGCATTATCACTTTTATAACTATTGAACTACAAGCTCCTTGCATTATCACTTTTATAACATGATAAACGTTTGGGGAAGTGCCATAAGAAGAACAGAGAAGCTATACACATCTAAACGAGAGGTATAAAGCGAAGTAGGGTGAGGAAGAAACCTTGCCCGGGTAGACTTTCGAAATGAAAGGTTGCGAACTTGCGAGGTCGCCGGATTTTGGGAATTAGTGTGGAAGGTTGGTTGGATCATGCAAAGAGTGCCTCGTGACAATGTCTGACAAATTTTTGTTTACAAACCCTCATAATAACTGTTCACGTGACCACCACATGAGAAGTTGAAAGTTAGGAGGATTTTTACAAAGTCCATGGTTCACGAACAATGGTTTGCTCTTGACCGAGAAAGTAAAAAGAACAATAGTCTTTAACGCAAGCTTCGCAAAGCAAGGAAGGGCACCATGCCATTTGCCTGATCATAAGAAGAATTATTAAACGGAAACAACCAAAACAGAGGGGAGGAAAAAAACAGGAGAAAGTTGCTATTATTATTAAATAAATCAGCTGGAGTTTCTTAAAGAACACATTCAAAACTTGCAAGCTGAAGGATACACCTATTTTGTTTTATCCCGGATATCTGTTCGGGTTTAAATTGCAGATTTGAGATTTCTCGTCTCATTTCTGATCTCTCTCTATTTTTTCTTCTATGTGACAACTATCTCTTTTCTACCACACTGATGATGGCACATACTAGACAGACAAATCGCTAATACACAAATTCAAATTCCTCATAATTCATCCTTCAAATCGTTTGTGCTGCTGCTGCTCTCTTGGCTCTCTTTAGCATCAGATACCGCCTCAGATTTTGGTGTTGAAGTTGGCTTTTGGAGCTTGAAAGGAATTGATGCGTTTTTCTTGAGGAATTTGTAGAATGCCACCACTGTACGGTCAGCATCTACGGAAATCTGCAAGCACCAAGGAACCACATATTCTACGTAAGACACGAAACGAGGAACAAAAAGAAATATGCACAAGCATGGTAGAGAAACACATGTAACAATTATAAATGCCACTTACTGGATCAAAGCTCTTATTTCCAGCTGGGAAGAATAGAAGTGTAGGGAACCCATCAGCCTGCAAAATTAAAGGAACAGCAATTCACTGCAAAGTTCTGGTTTCTACTAGACGCTCAATTTCTGCCAATGAAAAGTTTACCCTCGGAACTCTCGTATATACAATTGGAAATAAGTAGACTATCATTTAACACACGGAACATTTTGAATTTGAAATTACCTTTGCCCTGGGATGCTCGTTTGTGGTTCCGTCCATCTTGGCTATAACAATAGAATCAATGCCTCGTAGATGTTTGGCAAGCTTGTTGTAGGTTGGCTCCAAAGATTGGCAATGCCCGCACCATGGTGCATAAATCTGAGATAGCAATCCTTCAAAATTTGGAACCTTACAAGGGCAAATTTTAACCAATAATTTGTTTGCTTATTATTTTTTGTATTACCTCGAGAAGAACATCCTTCGACTCATCCAAGACAATTTCATCAAAGTTATTCCCAACAACTATTTTCACGTCCCCATCATTCTGTGCCAATCAAAAAATGCATAGAAGTTATAATGGTGAAACAAGAAAACAGAATTTGGTGCACAAATGAAACTCATAACTTACAGTTTCTGGAATTGGGTCTGACTTAAAGAAAGGTTTAAGCTTGTCCTCTACAAAATCCTGCCCAAAAGCCTGAGGAATAATAAATTCATAACATAAAGTTAGAACATATAAAGTGGGGCAGAGAGAGAGAGAGAGAGAGAAAGAGAACCTTTAAGTTAGCCAAGGTCACTTCTCCCTCATGAACAAATTTCCTAGCATCATCATTTCCGGTGTACCCAAGAACCTATTAGGAACAAAATTATCAATTTCACAGTACACATGAATTCACAACATATAGAATTACAACTTCAGTAAAATAAACACAAATAGAATTACAACATCAGTAAAATAAATACAAATAGAATTACAGTGTCAGTAAAATAAATACAAAGGTTAGGAAAAGATCACCGTTGGAGCATCACTAGTGATACCAAAATAATCTGAAACTGGCTTTCCGATATCTTCATTATCCGTTTGCACATATACAAAGATAAGCTGCAAGTAACCACACACACATATAAGAGAACATATACATATAAGACTAAAGAATTTGGATTAAATTCTATCTTCATTATAATACTGCATGTACAAAAATCAGATGCTCATATGTATTGAGATCATAGAGAACAAACAAAACAACGTCACTGGAAATTAATACACAATGGCAAACCTACTTAAAGGACAATGTTGCTGCAATAAGACTGCATTTATTTATTTTTCTTATTACTTTTATATGAAACAATATTTCATCAATATGAAGAGTTGAATACAAACTGAAATACAAAAACCTGGCCTCCTAAACAATGGCACACCCAACCCCCCTCTCTCTTCACTAATGTTGTCAAAAATCCTCTCTTTGTAGCCACACCACCACCCCAAACACAGCCATTATACCACCAACATAGCATTAAATATCTCTCTTTTTTTTCTTTTTTTTGGGTAAAACTACTAGAAGTCTAAAAAACTATGTTGTGATTTCAAAGAAAAAGAAAAAGAACTTTGCAATCATTACAAATGTTCCTTTATATGTAATCGTTATTTTAGATACTCTTGAATAGTTTCTATGACAGCAATCCAAAGCACAGAACATAATTTAGAGCACTTGCTGATAATAACCATACCTTTCCTTTGAAAAGTTTTGCTGCCGCCTGAAAATCTGGGAGAACCTTCTCTGAATCTTTTGAAGTGGCAAAGAGCAATAGCTGAGTACGGAAAGTTTTATATAGGTCAACCCGCATGAAATGTTAATACTCCATTGCAAAGAGTTCCATAATTTTGAAATCACGTCTATAAAAATAAATTATTTTAAAAAAATCAAAAAATCACCAAAATACCTGCTTTTTTATTTCACTTTCAAAAATTTGAGGGGCATTTTCCCTAGTAAAAGTGATGACTAAAGGAAGCTTGTTCGCAAAGACAAACTCGGCAATTGCAGACTTCTCAAATTTACCATCTGCAGAAATGAGAAACTGAGGATAGAGTAAAGGAACACAAAACAATCAGATTGAGACATCTCACCCAATGTGATAATAAAAAAGAGACTAACCGAAATAACTTAATTTCTCAGCCTCCTTCTTAAGCAGGATCAAAGCAGGTCGTTTAACTTCAGGGTCAAGATGGAAAAGTTTTGCCACCTTAGGATCCACTGTTTGGTAAAAGTTGACATCATCTTCAAGTCTTGAAGCCGCAGCAAGCTCGTCACTCTCGGGACCCTGTTATCATAAGGAGAAGGCATAATGACAATGAGTAACAATATATGGGAGACAGATTGCAACAGCTATTGAATACAGCAAAAAAGTGAGTATTTGTAATGTTTCATGAATCACCTATTTTTAAATTCCTAATCTAGATTATGTTCTATTAGATTGAACAGATCTCTGATTCAGTTTGCATTTGACAACCAAACATGCCCTGATAAATTCAGGTACTTCCATGTCAATGTGCAATTATAGAGCAAAACTCTGGGGCCTCAATTAAAAGCCCGCTGCTTTGATCAAATTTGTAAATTTAAGATTATCACCGTTCCTAGACCAAATTTCAAAACTCTGACTGCAAGGTGTAAGAAACTTTGCACTCTAATTACTGCTATAAAATTACATGGCAAAGCAATGCATTATCATAACAATCATAAAATCATAGCATTTCAGATTTCATAATGTAAAGCCAAAAAAAAAATCAAAAGCGGGGAAAAATAATGAAAACGCAAAAAACATACCACCAAAGAATTAAGGTAGCCCAAAACGACTTTACTTTCAGAAGTCAATATGCGTTCCGCCTCGTCCAATGTGGTCACGTTTTGAATACCAGGCCCTATCTTCTTCTTGATCCATGTAACTATGCCCTCTCTGAATTCACATTTCGGAAAAGAGAAAAAAAAACTCAATTTTTATAACAAAAGTTAGAAATAATTGCAAGAAAGAAAGAAGAAACTTACTTGGTCCTTTGACCTGTGTAAGGCTTGTGAACACCATCAATAAAGAAGAACACAGTAGGGAAACCCTCGACGCCATACTCCTGAGATAGCTCGTTTTCCTCAGTGGCATCGACCTTGGCCAAAATTACATTTTCGTCCTTGAGCTCCGTGGCAGCGGCCGCGTACTCTGGAGCCAAGGCCTGGCAGTGTCCGCACCACGGCGCGTAGAACTCAACCATGACGAACCTATTCTTCTCCACCGTGTCGCTGAAGTTCGTCCCCTTCAAAACGACGACGTCCTTCTCGTCCACCTCCGGCTCCTTATACGCGTCTTCATGATCGCCGCCGCCCTCGTCGAAATCGGAGAAATTATCGAGATCGTCGTAATTGTCTTCGTCGTAATGGTCCGGATCTCGATAGTGCGGTGCGGCGTCGTTTTGGTCGCTTGGCTCCTCGAGGAAGCTGAGATCGTCGTACTCGTCGTCGACTGGATTTGAGGCCTTGCAGAGAGCTGAGCGGGAGAAGAAGAGGAGAGCACTGAGTGTGAACACGAGAACGAGTCGATTCGCCATTTTGAGTGAGTGCGTGAGCGAGCGAGTTGGGGGATGGATCAGTGAGAGTGAGATCTGGTTTTAGCAGGGGTTTATAGATAGTGGAAGGAGGAAGACTGGACGAGTCAAGGTGGGGGGATTTGGCATTAAAGCATTTTCGCGTTGACCAGGAATTAACTCCGCACATTAGTTTTAGAAAGTAATTCTATATTATTATTTTTTCATTATTGTTTTGCCTATTTTTGTCTCCAACTAGTAATTTCCACTTCATTTCTTTTTTCCTTTGCTCACAACTTTAATCCAATGTGTACCCTTATCATAATTTGCAACACTTGACACGTGTCTATATGCATAACCATAGTTAACTTTTGCTTTGTATATATGGAACTATAGTTATGCCTATAGACACATGTCAAGTGTTGAGAATGATAGTAATGGTACACCTTAGGTTAAAGTGGTGAGCAAAAATACTTGCTTAACTAAAACCCAAAAAGAAAAGCAAAGGACCCACTAGCTAGTGTAGTGGTGGAAGCATTTTAGGTCACCACTTTTGCGATCAGTGGTTGAGGTTGAGGTAGATGACATAATATTATTGAGGGTAATTTTCACTGTACTACAGTAAAGTTTACACACTTTTAAAGTTCGATAATCAAATTTTTTTCGTCTCAATCGCATACATAAAGTTGATTTTCTTACAACTTTCATACATACCGTCAATCTTTCCATTAACAGCTCTGTTAAATAATGGTGTGGTAGTAAATAGACCCCACAAACTATATAAAAATAATAAAATAAATTATTGGAAATTATAAATATTATAAACAAATAAATAAAGTAAAACTCTCTCCACATTTCTCTCTCTCTTGCCTGCTTTATTTCTTTGAATGACCCAAGCAACAATAAATAAATACATTAATCAGACTTTTTGTTTTTGGTCGAAATACATTAATCAGACTCAGAAATCAAACCCAGAGGTCTCAACAATCCAGAAATCAATCTTCTTCAATCAAACTTCCAGAAAAATTCAAGCTAATAGAAATTAGACCTCAACTGCCGCAGCCCCTCTGTCCTCGAAGCTGAGCCACTTGTCCGAGTCCCTAAAGCTCAAGCACCAGTTCCTCAGAGTCCCCTTCGAGCACTACGGCCCCGTTTGGTTCACGGAATGAATTTGAGGGGAAATCACTTCCCATGTCATTTCCCAATGGATGGGAATGGAAGATTCCTTTCCCACGTTTAGTAATGTCGGGAAAGTAATCCGAAGATTTCACTTTGTTTCCTTTCCCATGTTTGTTTTGAGTAGGAATGGAAAATAAAGTTTGTATAAATTTTCAATTATACCCATATTAAATCAAATAAAAAAAGAAAGCATTTAATGATACATTGTAATTCTAAATTGTTCATGAGGACAAAATGATCATGAAAAATGTGCATTGAATGTTGGCTCATTTTCCCAAACTTTCCCATGAGGAGGGAAATCAAAACCCAAGTTGAGAGAAAGGCTTCACTTTCCCCCCTACTTTCCCATGTGCTAGGCAACCATTTCCCATGCCCGGATTTACCAAACATGGGAAAGCAATTGATTTCCCATCCCCAAGCTTCCTTTCCCATGAACCAAACGGGGCCTACAAGAAGACGATCCGAGTTTTTTTGTTGCTTTCCTCAAGTTTTTCTCGTAAACAAACATAGGGTAATTTGAAATTTTCTAACTTGCTTAGCTTGGCAATGAGTGAGCTTGAGTATTGAACCATTGAAATTCCTAGATCTGAATTGACGCTTAGCTTATACATATTGGATATTTGTGCTTGTTCATTAATTGATATTCATTATTGAGTATTTGAATTTGGCAACTGATTGATATGTGTTATTGTGGTTTAGTTGGAAGGAGGGAGTAGGACAGAGCACTTGCAAGCGCAGAGGTGTCGGTGTAGTGATAGTTGGTAAGGGTGACGGTGCGGCTCGCACATATCGGGTTGGAGTGCAGTGGTGGGGAAGGGGGTTGTTGAGGCCCAAAAAATCAAGGGTAGGCCCAAATGCATTTTTGGCCCAATATGGCACTTAAACCAGAGAGAGAGGCTCAGACGTGCAAGAATTTGTCGTATACGTTTGATATAGGCTGCGTGCCATGCCACGTAAGCACGCGGTCTGCGAAAAGATTGTGACAAGCTCTTAAAACACATGCTGACTTTGTGAACCCATGCTTATTCACTTTTCCGTCAAGCGCCATAGCCCGTTACGATATGGCTAAGTTCAAGCACAAACATGCCAAAACTACGCAACGCCAAGCGTAAATCGTTATTTTGACACCAAGCCACGCCGCAAGCTTAAGTGGGCCCAAGCCACGTAAATACCCGGGCTTGCTTGAGTGGGTTGTGGTATGGATGGAAATAAATTGTCATGGGGCCCATTGATGGGCCAAGAAATGAGGAGCCCGGGTTGCTTGGGAGCCTCGGGACTCAAGCCCATTTCTTAGGCCCAGATATGTGGGTAAGTGCAAAGGAGAAAATAGCCCATCACCTTAGTAAAAATAACCCATTACCTTAGATAGCCCACAAAGCCCAAATAATTGGTGAACTTAGCCCACTTATTGGATAATTTTACCTTCTATGTTAAAAGGCCCATACCATTTGAATAGGGGAAATCCAAGCCCTCAGTACTTGGCTGAAGAGGGGAGTCACGTGAGAAGGGCTGCTGGGAAGCTCCACATGGAGAGAACAAGTTCCAAGCAAAAGCATCCAAAGGACCAGAGGATTTTGGCACGCAGAGAAGAATGACATCCCTTAAACCAGCAGGTGAACCCATTTCCTTTCCTTCATCAGATTTGGCCATGGAAAGAGGAAGAAAGAGGAGAAAGAAGATGGGTGAGAATGGAAGCTCCTCTGATGCAGCTGCAGGGAGAAGCATCGAGCGCCCAAAAATCCCTGATTTTGTGGGACTGGGCAGAGCTAACTTTGCCACCATGGGTTAAGTCAAGAAGGAGGAGAAGAAAGGCAGAGGAAAGCTTAGCTAAGATTGGGAAGAAACCATTAGGGTTTCTTGGAGAAGAGCAGCTCCCAACTGCTATAAATAAGACCTCTTCGACCCATCAGGAACCAACACACCCTTCAGAGAGCAAGCTTCTTCTCTCATTTGCAAACTCAGTAATTTTTCGTGCCTCACTTCTCAACCTCTCTTATTTCCCCTTTGCTGGCAAATGGCTATAGCTCGACAGAATTTCTGTCAAGCTGCTGGAAATCACTAAGGCCACCCATTGTTCTTCTCCATCCTTCTCCCTCTTTATCAAGCCTTCTCATAATCTCTTTCTCTTTCCCTAGGACCTCTGTCTTTTATAGGAATTCACAGCTCTCTCCTTAAGCACTAAACTCATGACAATTTTTGCTCCCATGCCACAAGCCTCTCATGCCAAGCTAGAAGATTTATTTGTAATTCATTGTTATTTTCATTGGTGAAGGTAACCAAGGAGTTTCCTAAGGTTTCATTGCTCTTTCGAGACATCCTTGGGGCTTGATCTTCGAACTCAGACACAGAGGGGAAATTTTCATCCGTTGCAGCCCATTCGTCAAACTGCCGGAAAGCCCATCCACCCAGCTGCTGGAAGAAAAAGACCCTCACAGGGGTTTGACGCAAGAGAAAGAGAGGGTTCTAACTGGGTGTGTAGCTAGGGTGCAGGGTGGTGAGGCGGTGGGGTCCGTTGAGATGACGAAGATGATGGACGAGGCTAAGGGTTGAGGGAGAAAAGAAAGGAGGGGATGGGAGGAGGCGATGAGAGGGTGAGGCTGAGGTGAGTGGGGGAAGGGTGGGTGGCAGTGAAGAGATGGGTAGGGTTTGGGGAAGAAGATGAGAGATGAATTTTTATTTATTTTTATTTTAAGTTATTTTTAATTAATGTTTTTATTTAATTAATAATATATGTGGACCATGTGGCACATGATTGGTCTACGTGGCATATTTACTGCCACGTCATCATTTAATAGAGTTGTTAACGGAAAGACTAACGGTATGTATAAAAGTGATAAAAAAATCAACTTTATGTATGCGACTGAGACGAAAAAAATTTGATGAATTGAACTCTAAAAGTGGGTAAACTTTACTGTAGTAAAGTGAAAATTACCCTATTATTAAATTATTTGGTATAAAGTGTAACCAAGGAGAAAAAAAAAAATCGATTCGATGATTTTGAAGGAGCGATATTATTGCAAGGGTACAGCTTTCTTTCGTTATTATTTTGAAAATATCGTCTAAATATCGCTATATTTTCGAAAGGAAATTCCGGTAGTTTTTCTCGGATTTTCACAGTGGGTTTCGAGGAGTTTTTGGGCGAGAATGGATGGAGGGCTGGGTAAATCGGAGTGGGGGAGGGAGTTTTGAGAAGTTTGGAGGCCTGGGCTTGGCCGGAAACCGCCTAAAGAGCCGCCGACTGTGCTGGTTCAAAACTGAGAGCGAATGAGGGTTTCTAATCGGGAAGACGAAGGGGAAAAGGCATCTGGGGGAGCACGTGCTGGTAGATTGGCCAGCTTGTGAGGGTTTAAAATTTTCCAATTTTGAAATTACCAAATTGCCCCTTTCTGTTTCTAGAAGTTTTAACGCTCGTTTCAAGTCGAAAGCGAGCGTGATGTACGTCCACGAACTCGTTTCGACGAGCCTTATGCAATGGCACAACTCGTTTCATCAAATTCTTTTCCAAAAATTTAAGTTGACCTTTTTGCCCCTTAATATTATTAAATGTTTAAATTCCAAATTTTTTAATTAATTTCTAAAATTTTAATGTAATTCATATTATTTTATTTATTATATTATATTATATTATATTATCTTTATTTTTAATTTAATTCCCTTATAATGATTTATTTAAGTCATTTTTAGGGTCAGGGTGTTACATAAGAATTCTACATACTCAACACAAATATATCAAAAGTTGTCACAAACAAAGAAGCACATCTATATTCTTATACAGACCACATTCTCCTTTTTGCAAGAGAAGAGCACCAAGCCACGTGCTCAATCCCTTGCCAATGCCATTGATGAGATTTGATTCTCTTAGATTCCTATTTCATTTCTTCAGTTTTTGCAATCTTTAAGATAACTTCCATTAATTACTAGAGGGTGTTTAATTTTCTTTCATTAATTACTTCAGATTTTCTAAGTCACATAGTTTGTCAGCTCGCAATATAATCAACTTAAATCACTCAAACCCACTATGCAATGCATTTCCTTCCAATCTTTTTGTGTCAAAATAATAGATAATTGACTAACTAAACTTTTTATAAAGTTTCATAAAAGATTTATATGAATTTATCACAATTTCCGTGGTTTTTATCCAATTTTTATCGATATCGATATTTTCTAGATATTTCCATTGATATTTCCGTGTTTTTGAACTACCGATTTTTCCGAAACCTTCGATATTTAATTCCTTGAGTGTAACTCAAGAAAATCAATATATGTTTTTCTGTTCTTTTTATTCCAAGTTTTATAAGATGTGTAGCTTTCATCTCTTTTGAATTTTTTTTCCACAATTTGATCGCCTAAAAATATGATAGGGCAATCTTAAAAAAAAAACAAAACATTATGATAACCCACCCATATGAAAGCGGATGGTGGTGGTTTGTGCAAGAGGGCAACATTTTTTTAATATCAACAGTCCAAAATAGTTATCATGTATTTTTTTAATTCAAATGTATTATTTATAAAACAATAATGCATTCAAATGTATAATTTTTAAAACAATAAATTCAAACCCAGGATCTTGCATAAAGGGAGTAAATATTTCTTTATGTTGGAGATTTGGTTTACATGACTGCATGTTCATTGAATTGCTTGGCATGGAAGCAGCACAAAGTTAGGAGCGGAGGTCAGACAACGGTTTACTTTACTTGTCGCGCGGCTTTTGCTATCCAAGAATAGAAAATCCTTTTTTCTTTTTTTTTTTTAAATGTCAATTAACTCTTTCATTAGTTTTTCTCTGTATAATGTTGGAAGAGTTTCCAAGTTCGAATCTTCCGTCCTTTTGATAAATACAAAAAATAAAAGTCTGATGGCAGAGTGTTTTTATACTTCTATTTATGCACTGCTTCCATGAACATTCAGTTTCATTACACTCTCAACTTATCTTTGTTATGTTTCCTATTTAAATCGGTGCACTAGATATTAAGTTATATAAGGTTTTGATAATAGTTTAAATTAAGTTATACCTTGAAACCCAAAATCTTGTGGAATAAGGAAAGGGTTTTGAAGCCTATTAAAGGGTCCTATTTATTTCCTTTTGCGTAGACCATTGCTTGGTGGACTTGAAAGATTAGTCAAGTCGGCCCTTGGTGATGAGTAGATACGACTTGACCTAGCCTATATAAGCTTAAGGCCCTGCTCTCGTCAGACACATTCTCTAACCCTAATCTCATCATAAAGAAAGAGCTGAAACAGATTCAGAGAGAGATAGCAGAAGTCTTGAGCCATTCCTGTTTTTACTGGGATTGTTGCTGCTGCGGTTGAATGAGTTCAGAGGTAGTGCACTCAAGATAAATGGTGTCGGGTATGTCTTCACGTATTTCAGTTTTGTGTGAAAGATCATGAACACGCATATAAAGGAAAATCTAACAATCTTTGCTTGGTTGGCAAAAACACGTCAAGCAATCCAGGTTGTAGTCAGAGTTCCAGGTCGTTCCAATTTGTGAAAACCGTTCATAATTTAATGAAAATATATTTTGGATTGAATAAAAAATTACTTATATTACCAAAGTCAGTGATTTTCTTGCACATTTATAGCTTTTAGACAATGTGGTAAGTTTATACGTTGGCCAGAAGAAAATACTTAAAAAGGATGGCAGAGGCAGATAAACCCCGAAACTTTGCTATTTTCAATTGATTTATATACTGAAGAATGCTTTTATAATATGTATTTTTCTTCTGTAACTCATTACAACCAATCAAACCTATAAAAGAATGAAGTGATACATACATGGAGCTCATTTGAAAAGCTCACTCCCAAGAGTCACAGCACCTATCTCCTCATCAACTTCTACATGAAAGTGGCTAATTTCGCTCGCTCGATGAATTCGTTCTAGCTCTTCAACAACAATCTGCATTTGCGGCCTTTGTTGACTAGCATCTATGCACATCAATGCCAACTCCATCATTTGCTTTGCAGTTTGCATTGAGTTGTCACCTAATGTTTTATCAACAAATCTGCCCAAATCATTGCAACCCTTCACCTTCAAATGCAAAACGAACTTGTAAGAACTGAAAGGTTTGAGAAAAAAATAACTGCAGGCTGCACTTTACCTTGTCGCTTCACGTTTTCTTCACAATAACATTACATGTGTGCAGATTCCAAGAATGAAAAAAGGGTTGTATGTTTGTGTTATGAACCAAAAAGCACCAATTCTTAGTCAGTCAGTGAAGTTCCTGATGGCTTATGCCTAAAAATATAAATCACCTGACTTGTCTAGCTGAGCTAATTGCCTTAAATAATGACAACAATGAAGACCATAGAAATAAGAAAGTTATATTTAGGGAGAGATACAGATACGCACCTGCAGTACTAAATTATCCCCTGAGCCTAACTGGTTTCTTCCATTCACTTCGCGTCCGCTGATCAATTCCAGTAAGAAGACCCCAAAACTGTAAACATCATTTTTCTCTGAAACTTTCTTTGATAAGTCTAACCTTTAGGGGAAAGAAAGGATCCAATTAGAAATCATAACAAATTCAGTCTAAACACAAAAATCATAGTTCTAAAATGAATGAGATATGCAGGTTTTTCTTTTTAATTGGAATATTCAACTCAGAATTCGAAGCAACTTCGATTATAAGAACTAAGGTGTAACTTATGAAGTTCTCACAAGCAGATTGTTTCTAGTTGCTCAATGTAGTACTAGAAGAAAGTTAAGCCGTATGACCATAATACAATCAACTTCTAATCTTGACAGTTGGTACTCAGCTGAGTATAGATTAAATTTCTGTTATAGAACTCAACACAAGTTCTGCTAGGGGAGTCTATTTTACAATGAGAGGTGGATCAGAAGAAGAACATCAGATGCTAGGAGGACAAAAGAATATCAGTTAATTTTGTGAGAAGAGTATGTATGACTCTGAAGGTAGTGCAAAGACACCTAGCCACCATAACAAAGTACGCTTATCAGACGCCTATCCATGAGGAAATTTATTTATTAGCTGCTATTTTTCATCACTTGATGTACCTAAATTACCTGCAAGGAATTGGCTGAGGAGTCTTTGGGGAATAAGTTAGTGAAGGAAAAAACTCTCTCTTATTATCCTTGCAGGCCATTCTTGCACATCAAGTGATCGACTGTTGATGACAAATAGCATCACAGGTACATAGAAGTGCTATCTAGATTCTACCATTGAGCATATAAACTTTAGTGAGAGAGATTACATACTCCGGGTCAAGAAAGTAATCTATGGTGGAGGATGATCCAGCATGATGATCCTTAACTAGCAATTTGGTTAGTCCATAATCAGACACCTTGGCAGTAAAGTTTTCATCCAGTAGAACATTGCCTGTCCTGAAATACATGTGCAGGAGGGGAGGCACCAAATTGTGAAGATGCGCAAGTCCTAGTCCAAAATAAAAGTAGGGGGAAAATTCAATTGTTTTTACACGAAAGAGAAAGATGAGCACAAGAATTTGAATCAGCTTATGTACCTTTAGCTGCTCCCAAAGCAATCGATAACCTTTGTCTTATGCCCAACTTTCCAATAGGTAAACCTTCAGCATCTGCATAATTATGTGGTTAGAAGGAGAGAGAGAGAGAGAGAGAGAGAGAGAGAGATTACCATAAAGATGATTTCCAACATTCCCATTTGGAAGATAGTCATAGACAAGTAACTGTTGACTAGCATCTTGACAATAACCAATAAGCCTGAGAACATGCACGTGGTTGACACGAGCTATGCGCTTCACCTGTATTGCATCCAGAGAATGCAACATACTCAGAAGTGCTGCTATCAAAAGAGTATCTAGACAGTACCTCACTAAGAAAGTCATGGTACTGGGGAAGAAATCTGATTTGACACTTGTGTACCTCATGAAAAAAGTACTGAGTTGGGGCATGTAGGCGTCTCTTGATAGCCACAATAGATCCATCTTGCAGCAATCCCTGGTAGACCAAACCAAATCTACATTGGCCTATGATATTAATTTCACTGAAATTGCATGTCGCTTGTTCTAGTTCCAATATGTTGAGTTGCCTCAAGTTCGGTGTATTATACGGAGATAGAGAAACGGCGTAGGGAGACGCGTTCCCTCTTTCCCATTCAACTGAAAGAACTGAAAGAATAAACCAATTCACTGAACTTACCCAGCGAGCCAAATCATAACCTTAACATTTAAAACACAAATTAATATTCTTGTACAACATATAAATAAAACTCATGCGTAAATGAACTTCTCTATAAGCTTTATCACATCCTACTGTTACTTTTGGTAAATTGCTAATTTTCTCTCTTGCCCAAACAAATTGATTTATCTTGAGGGCCTGTTTGGGAAACTCCAACTCAAAAAAGGGATGCCAAAATTGTATGAAAGTGCTGTTTCTGTCCAGAAACTTATTAGTTAGCTCAGTGCTGTTTCAAATTTTCTATTTTGAAGCCTTTATACAGATTCTGAACATTTGTATTGTTTATCATTTGACTTAAAGAGAACACACAAGGCAACAGATATTCCACATGTTTATGTCATGCCCCTTTCATCAACTGCCTGAAGGCTGAAGGCATATACAGCACATCACAAGAACTAATCCATGTAAATTTTTGGCAAATGATAAATGCTTTTTAGATCTTGCGTCATTTTACACCCTTTCAGGGTCTGAAAATTTCCAGTCTCAAATGGTTATAAGCTAACTCACCAGGAGGTGATGGTACGGATGATGCTGTTTCAGATGTTCGTCTAATGAATCTTTTCACACGCATCAAACAGATGCAAACAAGCACCACTATTATAACCACAAGCAGAGCTGCAGCAACTCCACCAATAAGTGCTGCAACTTTCTGTTTTCTTGGATTGTTACCACGTGCTTCTTGCACAGGTGTGATTGTTGGAGCACCATTATCCCCATCAACTATGGCTGCTATCCTCCTGTTTCTTGGTTTATGGAGATCTTTTTGTAATTGAATTGAAGAGTGTGCAACAACAAGTCTTGGAGAAAACGGGGACAAATTGACTGTGTTAGCCCGCCGAGGAACTGAACAGATACCAGAAAACCTGCTACAGAATAACAGCTAAGATGATTTTTCATGTTCTACAGAAATGTGTGATCAAAAGATGAAACTGAGTCAAAAACAATTTAACACCTAAGGTGCCCACTTCGGAGTTGCATAGGATACGTAATTATAAGAAAATTGTTTTAGGATAGTGGCAAACTTCATAAGACTCCATCAGTAACTAGTTAAACATTATTTTGAAATCGAGGCACCTACCCTGTTCTTTTTAACTAGTTAAACATGATACATTAATCTGGAATCTTGAAGTAAAACTCAGAGAACATAATTGCATCAATGATCCAATACAATCTACAGGTCCCAAGGAGCCGGTTTGTAAAACTAACATCTAATTACAAACCAGGCAATTGACAGTTTTAGCTAGTAGACTAGAAAATCAAGGTTATGTTCAACATAAATAGGGATATGCAAAAACATCAAGTTGTTAACTTTTGTTATATCCACACTATGAAGGCAACGTATTTTTTTTAGTTTGATTTTCTGATGCATCTTTATATAATATTCAGTTCTGCACGTTACAGACTGCATGCACACACACACACACACAGCTTACAAAGAAACAACATACCGGTCCTTATGACAGTTGACAATTTTCCATTGTCTTAGACATGGATATCTTCCAATTCTAGCATTGAATAGTTGAGGACCTCCAACTCTGCTCTTGAAAGTTTGTAGAGCTTCAGCTATAGGTTTCAGAAAGGGCAAAAAAGAATAAGAAATCAGTATTCTTTCATGGCAATTACAATGGAGATTAAGCAAAGTATAGTACTCAAAAGCACAGGCTAAACATCGTGCACATTTTGCGTCTACTGCATGCCTAGCCACACCATTCAGAACATGATCAAAACTATGTACTTTTTGACACCGAAAAAAAAAATTAGATAAGAATTCTTGAACAGCTTCTTTAAAAAAAAGGTGCAGTATATCAGTTCAAAAGGGAAATCTGGGAAGTGTTCCACCACACTTGTACATGCTCATCTAAGTTCAGACCTCTCTGTACAAGGCAATTCCAATTCTAATCACCATGCACATACTCAAAACAGCAAATCAAATATATATGACTTTCATTTGAGCCAAATAACAATAGGAACAATTTGGTTGCATTTAATTCTTCCTGAGGAACTCATTCATCCTAATTATGTGCACAATAAGAATGCATTATGAAAAGGAAAGTGAGAGAAAGAGTACCATATATTTTGTAGCCTGTTCTGCTGGGTTCCAAAAGTTGGATCAATAAAAGCAGAGGCAGCTGTTGCCACCAGAACAAGATCATTGTCAATAAGCGTCAACCCATTGAAGCCCCCCAAAACCCGTATCGCATTTAGACCCGCTTTTCAAATAACCTGGAAGATTTTGAACTACAAATGAGAGAACAAAAATCAAATATCACCAACTGATATATGTATAGAAGTTCTTGGTTGAGTGGCTGGCAACTGAGCTGTATACGGGTACTTATAACTTACAAGTATCAAATATAAACACAAGACAAGAGAGAGGTGAAAGCAAAGCACAATTTGCTTAAGGGGAGAAGAACATGATTGAACTTACAAACAAGCAAAAGGAACGGAAGAGACATCGAAATTTAAGTTTTTTTTAATGAAGCTCATGAATGCCAAGTTGTTTTTTTGGAACTTTTTGGTGATTCAGTGTGCTGGCTAACTACAACTGTACAACAAAAGCTAACCAGACACTTGAGATTCTTGAAACTTGAATCAGAAAAGGGCAAAAGAGAAGAAACAAAAACAAAAGAAAGAAAACCCGACATAACAGGCTGTCTTTATTGAAATTGATGCGACCATTGCTGGTCTTGTACAACGGCTAAAATCCCAACAATTCATTCACACTTGGTTGCCAACAAAATCAAAATCCATATCCCAAGAGATTCCCTGGGAATCTCAAAAAGCCTGAAATCCGAGAAAAATGAATGCCAGAACATCCGCATGAATAAGTTCAAACTGTTGAAGTTCCAAAACCCAGATAATGATGATAAAGAAAATCTTGTAACTTACAATGATTTCTATGAACGACTTCTTGCATTGTTTACCCCAAGTCCTCTACTTTTCCTACAGGTTTTTTTTTTACCCTTCAAAAAAGTCACTTTTGTCACAGGTTTTGTACTTTCATTTTTCAGAAAATCTAGAATGAAAAATCCAAATCTTTGAAGGTATTTGGGTTTTTCAATTATTTCACAAGAACAGTGGAACACTAGTACAACCAGAGAGAATCACACAAAAAGTTACAATTCACCATTGCCCCACAATCAATATGTTATATATATAGACTGGGCCTAATGATAAACACATAAGTGTTATAGGTATATAGAGAGAGAGACAGAGAGAGAGGTCAATAAAGCTGACCATGACCTGCAAGAATGGATCTGAAGAGAATCATGAACAATGAAAAAAGCAGCTTTTTTTCAGGCTTGAGCTTACCTGTTTGTTTTCTCAGTTCTTGAGGACCTTTTTGCAGGTTGGCATTGAAAACAAAGACAACCCAGAAAAGCAGCCAAAGACAAACACATAATTAATGGCACACAACGTAAGATCTTGCAACTTGCAAGTAGGTCCGGATGTTCCTATGACACAAAACAGTTGTTCTTCGAAGACTTTGTTTTTTGGACTCTTCGCATTTGTTAAGATTATGGAAGTTGGTGATTACCGTCTGAAATAACTACATGAGCATTATTGAATTGTTAATTTTCATTTGACCAAAGAACAATTATTTTGTTTTCATTTGACCAAAAAAATTATTTTGGTTTCTAAAGTTAGGGGAAGTCATTTGATATATATATATATATTGTCTGCTCATTTCCTCGGAGTTTAAGTTTTTAAATCTAACATAGTATCAAATTCTTATTCTGAATTGCAATAATTAGTAATCTACATTCAATGTTTGTCCTTCTCCCTCATCGTCATCAACCAGTAAAAACTAAAAATATCATATCGAAACTTTGACTAAACTAAAAATTATCTTCACAGTGCCAAAAAAACTGAAAACCTTGTCAAAATCTCAAACTTTCCAATTGGTTTTGAGAAAAATGGCAAGGACTTTTAAATGAAAACTGTTGTTGAATTATATAACCCGTTAACCAGAGGCTTTGCAAAGGATTAGTATTTAGTATGCTTTACGTATTATAAAACAGGATTAATATGTTGCATTACAAGGACAAGGATTTTAACCTTCCACAAAAAAACACACAAAGAGCTCTAGCTTCTTGTGATTTTTCTGAATGCCTCTCTTTTTTCTAACTTCTTGTTGTATGTTGAAATCTTTGCAAAGGGTGAAGCTTGCCCTTTAAAGTTTGAGATGGTTTGTTTGTGTAACCAAATTAATATCTCTTCAAACCCAAGTTACTATTAAATTCAACATCATGGGTTGATGTATGTTCATTGTCATGATGTGTGTACTTTCAAGTGTGAGGTTGTATTTACTATGAGAACAGTTTATACCAACGAGTAAATGAAGAGGGAGGCTTGGGGCTTGAGAGAGAGAGTTGGACTTTTTGGCTCCCAAGTCACTGTCTTAAAATGAATGAAGCCAGAGAGAGAGAGAGAGAGGTCCATACGTCCACCGAGTCTTAGCAGCGACAGTCACATGACAGTGTGGACGTGCTGACCATTGACAGGGGCTCACATGCAAACGCCTTCCCTACGATCCTTTCCGTCAAATCCCTTTGCCTACCCAATTACTCGAGTTTTGGGGATAGTGAGAGTGAGTGGATGAGGTATTTTAGGTCTTACTATATCCTTGTTTACAAATTTTAAAAATTGAATCATATCCTTACTTAATCAAATATTACTTCGGGCCCGCTGGAAACTTCTATTCATAAGGTTTTTTTTTTCCCGAAGTGGAGAAGTATTTCATTTATAAACATAGCAAGTACAAAGAATTGATGAATAATAAAGCCCAACACAAGGCAGGGAGGGTACTTGCAAACATCAAACCTATAGATAGAGACAATGAAAAACATACATTGCAAGACAATGAGGATAACAAATACACATCCTAGTGTTGGGATCTTTTTCTATCGGAAGGCTATGGGTTGCCAGAAGTGAGGTGCATCAAGCCTTTGTGTGCCTCATTCATGAGTTAGCAAGAACTAGACCCAAAACACTCCAAAAGAGGGTGGATCTTAGAGAATGCTTTGTTTGGACTCCTCGTTGGCTCCTTGAATTGGAAATTCAAATGATATTCAATGCTTGAGACAAAATTACAAAAATACTTGGCATGAGAGGCATGAGGTGTGGGAGCTAAAGACCCACAAGTTTGGCAAATGAGAAGTCATGTGTTTTTCTTGGTGTTGGCTATACTTGAGCTTGGGAAGAAGGCTTTTATGAGATTTTGGTGGTTAATGAGGCTTTGACTATGGTGATGGAACACATAGATGTTTATGAGTTCTAGAGGTAGAAGGATGAAGTAAAGGCTTGGGGTTCTATTTGTGTATGTACTTTACAGGGAAGAATGGCTTCAAGGAGAGGAGGTTATGGTTGGGGTGCTTGCAACAGCTAGAAAAGAGGTGTAATTACTGAAGAAGGGGGTTGATGGCTTCTAGGATACTAGCAGCAGCCAAAGGAAGAAGCTGATGGGCTGCTCCAACAGCCAGAAAAAGGGCCTAATGGCTTAAAAATGGGGTCGATGGTTGCTGGGATGCCTACAGCAGCCAAATGAGGGGGCTTGATGGCTGAAGAATGGTCCCCTTTGCCTGAGCCATGAATGCCAATTTATAGAGGGTGAGGGTTTTCCCTTATTTCCAATAGGTAAAGGGAAGTGTTGGAACTAGCCTATTTCCACTTGTTCAAAGGGAGCATTGGGCATGCTATTTTCCAACATGAGAAACTAGGTACCATAAATGGATTATTTTTTATGGGTAAAAGGAAGTGCTTGAAATGGCTTGTTTCTAGTTGGTAATATGGAGTGCTGGAAACGGCGGGTAATAAGAAGTAATTGAAGAATATATCATTTGCTTACCCACATTGGAGAGCTAAAGAAATAGGCTTGGACTTTGGTGCTCCCAAGCAGCCCAAAGTCTCCATTATCCAATAGTTTCTGCAGGCCTTGTGGACCTTCGTACCCATACACACCACAATCCGCTCAGCAAGCCCCATATATTTAAGTGGCTTGGGCCCACTTAAGCTTGTCAGGTGGTTTGACATCAAAGGAAGTCGTTAGGCATGACATGTTATTTGTGTGGCTATGCTTGGCATACGTTGTATTGTAGTGGCTTGGGGATGTGTTAGATAATGATTGACGAAGCAGTGGGCTAGGTGAGCTCTGATGTGTGACATTGTTAAACTTTACAGGTTTGCTAGGTTTGCATGTGAAATTGATAAACCCATATCATGACCTCCCCACGTGCCAAATTGTAGTCTCGCTTGGCATGATATGAATATCAAAGCTTGTTTAGTCACTTCGTAGCAGCATTTGATGGGCCTATGCGTACCATGGCTGGGCTTCTTTTATAGCACGATAATGCATTGAGACTAAAATATGCATGGACCTTCCTTGAGATTTTTTAGGCCTCAACACATGGCCAACTATCTCACTTCTAGTTGAAGAAGAAGATGACTCAAAAACCTTCATACCCAGTGCCAGAAGCAGACCAAGCCATTAATGAACTCTTCTATACTATGGGGAAGAAAACATCAGCAAGTGAATGGCAATGACCGCTCACCATCCACCCAGACATTTCGAAAAATGCTACTGCTATTCTCCAGATCCCCAGATGATCTGCAAGCACCAATTGATAAAAAAGCCCCCCAATCTAGCAACTCCACCTCCTCTGCAAATAGATCTAAAACCTAAAACCCAAAACTATAAGGTCAGCATATCAAGGGCATTAGGCACCAGATCTATGAAGATTGATCATAAAACTAGCCACACGGACAGGTATGAATCCCGAAAAATGGGTAAAAGACAAAACCTTGCAAGATTGCAATGAGGCAAAAACCTAGCACCAAAAGAGTCTAGAATAAGCGAATTGTTGTCACTTTTGTTCATAAGTTCATTAGGAGTACATTTTAATTTTGTGAATTAAAAAATCAATGCTTTTTCCTAAAGAAGCGTTTGGCAGGTACGTCTTCATAAAGCACTCAAAAAAAAATTACAACTCAAAAGCATTTTTAACTTTTATGTCAAATACCATCAAAAAGATTTTATTTATCTGAAAACATTTTCCCCTTTTTCAAAAGCGATGTCAAAGTGTGTTATAAGCTGCATTGTTTTTTTCAATTGCATCAAAATAGTATCAAAGCTTTGTTCAAGAGCTAAGGTGTACATGCACCAACATGTTACAGCCTCAGCTTCCCACATTGATTGGTATAATAATATTTAATAGAGCATTCAAAAGAAATTGTATGCCTCTCAAGATTTTATAACAGATTGTAGAGACTTTGTTGGCCTCAAATCTTGGCCAACGAAGTCCAGCCAAAGACTTCAACAACATGTCCATGTTCTTTTATGGGGTACTACTACTCAACTTGTGAAACTTGAGCGGAGAAATTACAAATTAAAACATGCATAAGCGTGAGAATGTGAAGGTAAAAAGTCTCACATTGGAAAGTTAATAAACCTAATAAGGGCTTATAAGGAGTTGAACTACTCCTCCCATGGCCAATTGGTTTTGGGGTTTAACCTCAACTTCTTTCTTGGTATCAAAGCGGGTTATCCCAGGTGTGAAAGCCCAATGGTCATACGTGTTCCATGTCACCTAATATGTGTTGTCCACGTGCTAGGCTTGAAAACTTGCCATACGTGCAGGGGTGTGTGAGAATGTGAAGGTAAAAAGTTCCACATTGGAAAGTTGATAAACCTAGTAAGGGCTTATAATGAGTTGGACTACTCGGTTAGCTAGCGCAACCTACCCTCCAAACTTGTTCTCTCTCCATGGTTTTCAAAAATACTCTAGACACCCCCACTGCCGCCACAAAATCCAGTGCTTCAGAAACCCGCAAAACTCTTGACATGATGCAACCAATCGTTACCATTCATAATGATACTTCCGCTGCCCCATTCACCATACGGTTGAATGGAAAGAACTATAGCACTTGGTCGAAGATGATGTTGCTTCATGTGTCAGGTCAGGGAAAAAGAGGTTCTCTGACAGGGAATATGACTTAAGTGGAGGAAGACGCTCCAGGCTTTGATTTGTGGTGTATTGAAGACTCCATTGTTAAAGGATGGTTGATAAAAACCATGGAACCTGATTTGGTAGAATTGTTTTTAAATCTGCTAACAACTAAAGATGTTTGGGAAACTCATCACAAATTTATGAATTAGGGTGTAAAGCAACCTGTATTACACAAGAATGTCTCAATATTGCATCCTACTTTGTTGAGCTCAAAAGTGTTTGGTTGGAACTAGACTGTCATCATCCAATCAACATAAAGTGATGTGAAGATTCAACAGGCTGAGATACAAAATTATCGTATTTATGATTTTCTTGCAGGTTTAGATGATGAGTTTGATAAAATTAGAGGAGATTTGTTGAGGTTGAGTCCATAGCCGAAATTGGAGGATTCGTTTGCTTTTGTTCGTTAAGAGGCCCAACGCTACAAGACAATGCTCAAGAAGGATGGAAAGACTGAATCATCTAGTGTAATGGTTTCCAAAGCCCATGATGCTAGTTTTTCTTTTCCTCATCCAACCCCTGAGGAAAAAGAAAACATGAATTGCTGTAATGAGAATCGTCATACAGAGGCCACATATTTTCACAAGAATGGGTTTTGGAGTGGTTCCTTGAACGCCAGAAGCAACGAAAGGCATCGCAGGAGAAGAAAAAGAATGGTGGGAGCGGTGTAACTGCTATCGCCGCCATCGCTACCTCGGGTGTCTCAACCTTACCCATGGAAACTCCATTAGTTATTGATTCTCTTATTGTTCTCTCTCAGTTATCATTTCCAGAGCCTGTTGACTATGAAGGTAACCAAGGAAAAGCTTTGGTGTTTTTCGACCAATGAGATACAGGTTGGATTATCAATTTGGGTGCTACTGATCATATGACCTATGACAAATCCTTTTTTCATTCTATGACTGCTTCTACCAAAACAAGTGTGGTTACTGCCAACGGTGAATCTAACTCAGTCACTGGGGCTGGTTCCATCATTCTTATTCCTACTATTTCTTTACATAAAGCCTTGCTTGTTCCTGTTTTGTCCCATATTTTATTATCTGTATGGAAAGTTACCGAACAGTTAGATTGTTGCATACTCATGTCTTCACGTGTTTTTGGTTTTAAAACACCACTCCAAACATTGGCTGCTTATGTTCCTATTTGTTCCCATCTTAATCTCACTCCGCGCATTTTTGGTTGTGTGGTGTATGTCCATCTCAATAAATCTCACCGGACCAAGCTGGATCTGTGTGCCCTCCGTTGTGTCTTTGTGGGTTTTGCACCTCAACAAAAGGGTTATTGGTGCTACCATCCCTCTAGTCGCCGCTTTTATGTTACAATGAATGTTATGTTTGTGGAGAACGATATGTTTTTTCTATCAGACGTGCCCAATCATGTCCCTCTAAGAGAGAATACAGTGAATGAATCACATAATTGGTTTGAGATAGAAATATGGGGGAAAGAAGCAAAAAATAGTGCACTGGAACCTGAGCCGCTCAGTCAGCCGAGTCGAGCCAAGTAGCTGCTGGAAGCAGGCTACCGACCAGTCCAGCCCAGCTGAATAGACATCTGCGACCCCTCCTTTCTCAAACATACCTGCTCATGCTCTACTTAACATCCCTGAGGTAAGTCATTCGATCCCTATGCTTCTCAAAATATTGTTGAAATTGTGAAAAAATTGCATGCACGAGCAAACATGGAAATACCACCAGACATATTCTCACCATAAGGCAAGGTGAAATATGACATTGTTGATTATGTATCCACACACAGATTGTCTCCTCAAGCTAAAACATTTGTCAGTCAGAGAGTGGACAAGACGACCCAAAATGGGTGAAAGCAATGAATGTGGAGATTGAGACGTTGTAGAAGAATGGAACATGGGAGATAGTTCCGCAACCTGAAGGAAAGAATTCTGTTTGATGTTGATGGGTGTACACAGTTAAGCACAAATCTGATGGCACAATAGACACATATAAAGCAAAACTTGTGGCCAAATGGTATACGCAAACGTATGAAGTTGATTATCAGGATACGTTTGCATCGGTGGTAAAAATGAATACGGTTCGAGTTTTTTTGTCCTTAGTAGCTAATTTAGATTGGCCTCTCAAGCAATTCGTTGTGAAGAATGCCTTTCTGCATGGAGATCTAGAAGAAAAAGTGTACATGGACATGCCACTTGGCTATAGGTTGTCTAATAACAGTGGGAAGGTGTGTAGGCTTCGAACCCTTTATGGATTAAAGCAGTCTCGAGAGCATGGTTTGGGCGGTTCACTGAAGCAATGAAGAAGTATGGATATCATCAAGGCAACTCGGATCATACCCTATTTATCAAACGTAGGGACAGTAAGATTACTTTGTTGATAATCTATGTCGATGATATGGTAGTTATTGGTAATGATGTTATTTAAATGGGTAAATTATATAAGTACTTAGTCTCAGAGTTTGAGATGAAGGACTTTGGGGCTTTGAAGTATTTTATGGGAATCGAAGTAACTCGCTCTGCTACTAGTGTTTGTCTCTCTCTCAAAGGAAGTATGTTCTAGAAATGTTGACAGAAACTAGTATGTTAGGGTGTGCACCAACCGAAACCCATATCGCGCAGAATCATCACCTAGCAATCTATCATGATCAAGTGCCAACCAACAAGGAGAGGTATCAGAGGTTAGTGGGAAGACTAATTTATCTTTCGCACACTAGACCAGATATCGCATATGCAGTTAATGTTGTTAGTCAGTTCATGCATTCTCCTAGTAAAGATCACTTAGCGGAAGTTATGAGGATTTTGAGTTATTTGAAGAAAGCTCAAGGCCGAGGTTTGATATGCGGAAAACTGGGACATTTGGATGTCAAGGGTTATACATATGTAGATTGGGCAGGCAATATAACAGATAGACGTTCTACATCAGGTTACTTCACTTTGATTGGAGGTAATTTAGTTATAAGTGAAGTTAGAAACAGAATGTAGTGGCTCGATCTTTAGTTGAGGCAGAATACAGGGGCATAGCATAGGGAGTTTGTGAGCTTCTTTGGCTAAGGATACTCCTGTCCGAAATTGGTTTTCCACCAAAGAAAGTCATGGAGCTTTATTGTGACAACCAAGCTGCGAGAGAGATAGCAAATAATCCAGTTCAACATGACATAACTAAGCATGTTGAATTGGATAGGCATTATATCAAGGAGAAGCTAGTAGATAAGCTAATCAATATGCCATTTGTAAAGTCAGAAGAACAGCTGGCATATGTCTTAACGTATGTGGTGTCAGAAAAGGTTTTTCATGACTCACTTGACAAGTTGGGCATACGAGATATCTACGCACCAACTTGAGTCATAAGTACCTTTTTTAGTTTAATGGTACTTCTCTTCTTAATATTGGAAGAGATCCAAGTTAAAATTTCTCATCTCCATACTCCATTGATTAAAAAAAAAATGTACATGAATAGTGAGTGAATAAGCTAGTTTATGAGTGTACATCTTGTTTTTTGCATTGTCGGTCAATCATCATGAACACTTGAACATTATCTAGTGTCCGACAATACAAGAATTGTACATTCTAAAATTAAACGAAAGACCAAACGACACTTTAATTTAAATGAAAGTCCTTATAGTTTGTTAGAGTTTTCAATTTCGTTCCTATAATTTATACAAGTAATAGTCTAAATAATTTATAAGGAGGGGTACGCGAACGTAGGTGCAAAGGGATTGGCTCAATGACGTGGCAAATTGGTCTAACCAACATATGCTAATTTCATTCCTATCATTTAAGAACGTGTAATTATAGTTTAGATTAGGTTACAATGTTGGGCCTTCTTCACATTCTCTATGACCCCTTCCTTAATGGCTTATGTGCTATACTGGGCCTACCCATGTGGATACAACAGTTGATACGATAAAACCCAGCCCAAGTTGGGTCCTCTTTCTAGTCGCGTCGCGGCCTGCGAGGCAAAAGAAGAAGCAGCCATAGTTTCCTCCATTTGCAGAGAATTTGAAGAAATCCAACAATCAACATTAGATATTCAACGCCATGATTAGCATTCTTGCTCAGGTAAAATTAAGATTTTAGACATAAATGCTTCAGTTCCAATTTGATTCATGCTTTTCTATGAACAAATTTTGGACAATGCAGGAGCGTCTTCTGGGCGCTGCACTCGGAAGCATATTCACCGGAATCGTTGTGTTTGAGCAACGCAGATGCATCTACAACTCCATTTCTGGCACTAAATCTCAATCCGTCACCCAATCTCAGGTAATTCCCAAATTCTTATTCATATCTATGTAGAACTACGCCGTTTTGTGGAGACAGAAACCCTAGCTTCAGTCTGTAAAGTCTTGATCTTGTTGATTTATAGGCTTACCCAATTGATCATATTATCCAGATAATGAGGATATGGGAGGACCAAGATTGCTTAATCAGTATAGCTGGCTCATTTGTTGGGAAAATTCTTGTTTTTAATTTTTTTTTATACAAAGTCAATTTCAATATAAGATCATGACTTAATGACGCTGTAAGCCTATAACAACGATCGTCAGCCGCGAAGGGCATGAAAATGCAGTGGAACAATCATGGAGTTTTCTGTCTTTGCTTTCTCCAGGAACATAGAAGATTACTGGAACTTATTGATATGAAAAACTAGCATCTTGTAAAATGTGTAATTTCATGGTAGGCTTATAGCTCAACAGTACAAAAAATTAAGTTTGATAATTGAACAATAAAGCTGCTTGGTAGGGATGTTCACCACTCCTCTTAAGACATTTGATAATTGAACAATAATAAAAAGAAAGAAACATATTTTCGATAAAGGATGTGATAATAAGAAATGTGGCAGGTCCTAACGAATTGCAATTCTGTAGAGTATGCATAGAAATCATTAGCATGGAGGGACTTGTGAGTATTGTGTGGTAATATAGGAGCAAAGAACAGAGGATGTGTCAAATCTAGTTTATACATGGCCTATTAATCATGTACCAGGTAGAATTTTTATTACTATCGGAAACATATTATTACTCTCTTGATATTATTCCTGGTCAGCTATCATTGCTCATTGATAATTGTAGTAATAATTAGTTGGAATTCAGGAATGGGGAAGGAAAAATAAGTTAAAAGTAGTTTAGTATTGACTTACATTTTCCCAGATGCTTAGGTAGTGATTATGTAGCAGAAGTTTTCCCACCTGTATACACACACCCTGCCAGTAGTTAGTGAGGGACAAAGCTCTTAGTTCATGAAAGTTGAAGAATATAGGAAGTCATTGAGTTGGTTAGGCAATATTTGCAGAGCAGGAACTTTTCAAGTGAGGTTGTGAACTCGGGATTTATGCCTTTTTGTTATGGACTTCTGTGCACTTTCCCTATTTGGCCTGTTTGTTGGATATTCTCAATTAAACTTATCATGTTTCATGGAACAGTGAACTTTACTGAACCTGCCAATAAGCGCATAGCATAGAATGAATGTTCGATGAAATACTTCCTAGCTTGCCAGTATGTAGATTCTAATGGTTTGAGCTTTCAAAATTCTGCAGATTAGAGAGCCGATATTTGGAAGCAAATCTCGTGCGGAGTTCGCGCATATTTGGAACAAAGCTGTGGACCAGACATTTCGACCTGTGATTGAGTCTCTTAGTTCATCTGGATGGTAGATACATTTGAATAGCTGGCACTGCACCGTATGGAATTCTACTTTCGTGACATTTATGCATGCTAAACCAAACTTGCCCACATTTGTATTTTTTATCATATTTTGAGCAATCAGAAGGGAATGCACTTTGTCCATGATTTCAAAGGCATGATGATGACTTTGCCGGAGTTTTTGTTTTTTTTTGGGTTTGTTTGTTAAATTAGTGAACATGCTTGTCGGCTTCTCCATACTGCATATGATATAACGTGGGACAACTCATAATGTACCAAAAGTTAGAATCGAATGTTGGTACCAGAATTGTTTTGGCTCGGATTGTCAAACACAGTCCATGTAGTTCTTTTCTTCATTTGCGACCATTGGAAGTTACTCCCATAACCTCAACCAGCCTAACAGCAACTTTCCTTTTGCCTCAATTATTTTACTTTACCAGTAATTTACTGCCCTTAGTGATGATTACATTGGTAATGATTTGATTATCATGTTTACCTACCTGGTTTGATGAGGAATCGTGGAACTTAATAGTAGGGAAATTAAGAATTTGGAATTCGATCAATTACTCTCCCTAGAGTTGATTCAATTTCTTGTTTTGAGGGTATTTGAATACGGATTTTAAAGTGGGATCCACATACTTGTGTTAGGAAACTTATGTGTTAGTAAAAACGTGGGGAAGTCAGAAATTGAAATAATTCATTTTCTTCTAAGACACAATCCTGGTAAGTAAACATGTTGTACTCGTAAATACCATGCCACTAATCACTAATGAATTACAGCTACACACTACATAATCTGGTTTTAGTACAATGAAAGAAAGATCCATAGAGAGATGATATTGGGTTCGAGGCTTGGTCAAGCTATGAAGCCTCATGCAGTAAGAACATCATACATCAGGTTGAACAGTATTGGCTTTCCTCATATTTTCTCTACGTGAGACAAGTACATAGTAAACACCCATGGCCACAAAGGCTGCAAATGCCAAGCCAAACACAATGCCAGCAATCCCGCCAACTCCCAATCTGGTCCTTCCATTCTGGGATGCAGAAACTTTGCTCTCATGTGCTTCAGCTGCTTGCACTTGGGCTGCTATAGGCATTAATGGTGAGCAATTGGATGCCTTACATGGGTCTTTGGCAATAGGGTTTTGGTTGGTTGGATGAAAAAAATCATAGGCTGATGGTGGAAAAGCCCTTGGGTTTTCTCTGGCTAAACCATGGGGGGCTCTTTCCTCAGCAGCACTAGCAATGGAGAGAAGGCTCAGAGAAGAGAAGAAGATGACAGAGAGAGAAACCATGGAAGTCATTTTTTTTCTCACTTCCTTGCTTATGTTGTTTTCTTCTCAACCTTGTGCTTCAGTCTGGCTTTTATAAGGTCCTAAACCAGTGGTTGTTGCTTGGACTAGAATTTTGCTGGTGAAAAATAGGTCAGGAGGGAACAGAATGATGGTGATGTCCTCTACGCCATCCCTAATGAACTCCCAGAAATACCCTTATAAAGGTTAGTTTTGTTTCAGTTTTCTATGAATCATTATCTTTATTGAGAAGTTGCATGCCAGTCCTTGAGAGGGTTTTGAAGGGCAATTACAATTTCCCCTCCTAGTCACTGCTCCATTTGGTTGGAAACTTGTGATCTACTGCAGTGAAGTGGTCTGATTGTCTATTAAATTTGGTTGGAAACTTGTGACCTACTGCAGTGAAGTGGTCTGATTGTCTATTAAATTTGTTTCACGATAGTACAAGCAATTGAGGGAGGGATTTACACAAATATTCATTGAATGCTTAGAGGTTTCAAACCTCTGCCCACATGAGTGGAGGTGGAAGAGCTCACCCAACTAAGTTATACGCTACTAGCTTCACAAGCTTCTTAATTAATGTTCACTAAATTTGTCTTTGAGAAAATTAATGTTCACCACTTCACCTCTTAATCATGTTTTCTTTACTTGACTACCTTAAATAAGCACACATGAGCCCAACATGAACTTAATTGATAGGTTTTGATCACAAACAAACACATGTATATAAACATACAAATCAAACTCATGGTCTCAACCACTTTCTTTCCCCCCAAATCTCTTTAATTAATTTATGTTTTAGTTTAAAGTGTTCCTTAATTATCATCTTAGACCATCATTTAAAGTTGGGTTACAATACACTACACAAGTACAATCAATGGCAACAAACCAGAAAAGCTAGGGGTTTTCTTAGCTTGGAGGAACAGCATTCGCATACATTGTTCATCATGTGTTGTAATTATACCTGTGTCACCGGCCTTGGAAGTTGGACATTATTGTATACATGGGTAAAACGCATGCCAAACTTAAAAGAGATTAGAATCATGACTTTCTGACCCATAAATAAATAAATAAATATTAGAATCATGAAAAGCCTTTAAAGTTTTTATTATTATTTTATATTCTTTATCTTATTCATAATAATGCCTTTATCCCACCTTTGTGATGGTGGGACTCTCTCTCTCTCTCTCTCTCATTGGAACTGAGAGAGGCTTACTTAAGGCATGCACAAGATTCTTGCTTTGTGTTGATGGGATTTTCAGGGTTTTCAGGGCTTCACATGTTTTAGCAATGCACCTTTCAAATCACAAGAGTTGCTCATTATGATTAAATGTGTCATTAATTTACATCATCTAAAAGTTTAGTACATGATACATACAACAAAGAAAGGTTTTCCTTGGCAAAATATTTTGTCTTTTTGATCTTCTTAATTATTTCTTGGATTTTCAGCCGTTTTACTTCCTAAACTAGATCATTGTAGAAATTAATCCCCTGAACTAAAAAATCAGTCAATTTAGCATCCGAATTAATTAAAATCGCCAATTTAACACTTGCTGTTAATTTTTTCGAATTTCATCCATTTTTTCCGTTAAAAAACTCACGTGTTATCAACATGACTTATTATTTGATTTTTTATTATTATTATAAAACCTAAAATAGTTAGAAAATAGAAAATTTATTTATATAAAAATTGTGACTCTCTCTCTCTCTCTCTCTCTCTCTCTCTCTCTCCCCGTCTTCTTCTTCTTTGGTTCCAAGCACAACAACATTCACACCAGTTCCAAACCATGGAAACCCAGAACCCAGCAACCAATGGTGGGATATCTCTCACCCAAGTGATTTGGGATCACTTGAAACTTTTCTATTTTTTTTTATTTTTTATTTTCCCCAATATTTGTTGTGTTTGAGTTTTGGAGAGAGAAACCCAACTGAGTATTTTAGAGATCTGGGATTTGCTTAGAGCATCTCCACCCATAAGGGCTAAGTCTAGGGCAAGGGCAAGCAAGGGCAAGTATTTTTGTTTCCACCCCAAAGGGCAAGGTTAAGGGCAAACACTATTCATTTTAATTTTTCCCCTATTTTTATACTTAAAAATTAATTTGGATAAAATTTAATAGTAATAAAATTGTTAGGTATGTATAAAAAATGTTTCTGATTTTTATATATTTTTCAGATTTTTTTAAATTTTTTGGTTGTCGTGTCAAGAAACTTCGGCCAGGCAAGATTTGCCCTTGGGCTTGCCCAGGCTGATGGGACCCACGCGGGGCTGCAGTGTGGAGGGCCAAACCTTGCCTTGGGGGCCTTTTGCCCGGTTTGGTGGGCTGTGGAGATGCTCTTAGTATCTTATGCCCTACGGGTTCTTTTTCTGGAGAATTCATTGCCTTTGCATAAAACCCTTGTCTCTGTTTTGGTCTGGCTGTAATTGTATGATCGGTGGTCTTGGATTTCAATTATTTTGTGACTTTCTCAAGGGATAGCAGAAGCGGAGGTGAGGGCTTTTGGGTGGCTGAGATGGGTTGTGGCTGGGGGATGAGGCTGGGATGGGTGGGTGGAGGGGAAGAGGTTATGGAGGGGGTGTTTTGCAGATTGAAGGTTCACGACGTCTAGTTTCTGGGTTTTGGGTTTGGGTTTGGGTGGCTGAGATGGATTGTGGCTGGGGGATGAGGCTGGGATGGGTGGGGGATATTCGGGTGGTGCTGGGTGGTTGGGAGGTGGTTTGTGGCTGGGTTCGTGGAGATTCAGCGGTGCCTAGTTTCTGGGTTTTGGGTTTGGGTTTGGTTCCCCAGCCAACAAGGTTAGTGTTGTTGTAGTTGATGTAAAGATGGGGCAAAGGTGTTGGGTTTGGTTGGAATTTTACAGAGGATGATGGGTGAGGGGAGGAGAAATCGATGGGGGACTGAGAGAGATTAATTTTAAATTTTTAGGTTTTAATATTTTAATCAATTTTAAATTTAAAAAATAATAACCTTATTTTTAATTTTGACAATTATAAATAATGTCATTTTATTATTATTTTGGTTTTTTTTATTTTTTATGTATTTGACTATTATTTTATTTAAAATTACAAATTTACCCTTATTACTAACGGAAAAATGAATGAAATTTGAAAAACTTAATGGCAAGGGTTAAATTGACGATTTTAATTAATATAGGGATTAAATTGGCTGATTTTTTTAGTTCAGGGGTTAATTTTAACAAGAGTCCTAGTTCTGGGGGGTGTATGACAATTTACTCTTATTTCTTTGTGATGAAAGGTTGGTCAATTGTCAATACAATTGAGTAGGCCTCAAAAGAAGCCCATTGTCAAATATGGATGGATGGGTCCTTAAATGAGTGTGATTTTGATTTGATCAAAACACACTCAAGTTTTAATAAACTTCTTAATCACAAATTTTCTTCTTTGCCAATAATATTTTTAGAAAAACAATCTTAAATCCTTTAAATAAAAAACTTAAAAAATATGTTTTCGAAATATGCCGAGTGTGTTGAATAATTTAAATTTTAAATTTAGAAAGTAACTTGATTAAATTCAATGTGTGAATAGAAGTCCGTTGCAATCCCAACTTTCAACTCATTCACCATCCAATGTAAATCAATCTTATATCCAGCTCTAACATATCAAAATCACTTTTAACAATCGAACTTGAGACCACCAGTTTGCAAATCAAGACTTTTTTCACTGAGTTAGAACCCGTTGTATGTATTAGTAGTAGTCCAATAAAAAAAGTGTTGAGTTTTTCAGATATGGTTTTGGATTCATGTGTTGGTTTTTAAGAAATTTGTTATTGCACTTCAATTTTAGGCTCTTGCTGGTTCATATATGTGGGGCTAATATGTGAAGTATGACCAAAAAATGGCCTCCAAAAAGAATGAAAGCCCATCAAAATTCTGCTATATATAATCGTTTTTTTCTTGGGACAAGTCATCATTAGAAATCAATATGACATGTCAATAACAAAACGTACCGATATGTTATTGATATATCATGATGTAGAATATTGATACAAAATCCTTCCTTTTAGAAAAGACAAATGTCATGCACATAGAGTTTTGTTATATATAACAACCAATTGTTTTGTTTAGGTGAAATTACATAGGAATCAATTTAGTGGAACACTTGTGTCAATGTATAAAACCATCTATACATTTAATTACAACCTATATATATAGCTGGAATTTGGCCCAGTGCAAGTACAAATTTATAATTTCATCACGCCAGAAGTGTACAAGATATAATAAAACTACATTAGAAATTCAAAAATCCATATGAATACTGAGAGCCTTTTTATTTATCAAAAAAATTGTATTGTATGTTAAATTTCAGAGAGATGGGTCAGCGGCTCACTACTATCAACACCGATATTGTCCTCAACTTAACCACTTACAAGCTTAGTAGGTATGAGGTTTTATCTCAAAAGGCCTCGGTGATATTAGTAGTGGAACCATTCATTATATATTTTATTTTATTTTGTTAAGTTTCTGATGTGAGATTTATATTCTTCCACAGTGTACACAAGTTGCAGAAAGGAATATTTTGTGATACAGATAGAAGCTGAAGCTTCCAAATTCTTTCACCACATACCATAAAGAAAAAGTAGAAGCTGACGAAAATAAAACACAGAGAAATGTGAGCCTCTACTTTTTTTTGTTATATAAAAGACCAAGAAAGGATGCATTTTCTCAACTTTCATAGCCAAGTGCAAACAACTTGAATAAATATATCAATAATGCTATTTGGATCAAATTTATCAACTACCTCTCTAAAAATAGAGGTGGTCTACCAGTATATGTGAGACCCACTTATATTAAAGATGTAATCAATAATGTGATCTGTAAATATGATCCAAATAGCAACACCCTAAATATATTTGACCCAAAAATACTAAATAAATATTTATGATTTTGTCACTGCTTTGCTTACCGAGCAAGAAAATAGATATTGTTAATTGCTTTCAGGGTTTTCCTTTTCATGACGAATCGTGTGCATTATTTGATAAGATTAACTTACCAACTAGTATTTTAGTAGCATATTCTAGGTCATTCAATTAAAAAACGGAAAAAATGTTACACCCATCAAAAGGGGGAGGAAGGACACTTCAAACCTTTGTCTTATTAATTGATTGTTGTCTCACAACTAGAACGTATAGTACTAAAATACTAACTAATAAATATAAGACCATGAGCTAGTATTTAGTAATTCAATAATGAAAATATAGCTTTTGCTCTGTTTGGAAGAAATTACGAGTTCAAATTTTATGAACTTTAACGTTGAATTCAAAAATATATAACTGTTTTTTATTATACAAGAGGTACTGGGAGAGGGGGGGAATCGAACTCTCAGATGCAGAGTAACTGTTCTTAACTTGAGTTACAAGTCCCTTACAAATTATAAAACATGATTAACTTACAAAGATCTTTTTCTCCAATTTAATATTATGAATATAAAGTGACATGAGCAAGCCAAGCATCTCTCACATCACATGCACAAGTCCAACAACAAAACCCCATAAATAAAGCCAATATGTGCATCATCAAGCAGCTAAAAGCAGAGACCTACTTATTATTCCTAGAAAACGACCAGAAAGCCATAGAATAGGGGAAAAGATAAGGTAGATTAGTCACTGGAAAACCTAACATGATTAATATTCCATGAAATGTCTACCTTTTTATAAAGCAAAGGCAAACCCAGCTCTATTGACCTGGCCTAACTACTGCCAAACAAAGATAATGAAATCAAATGTATCATCCATCTCATTTCCAACTTCCAAGAACCACCACCACCACACACAAAAACCCACATTTTTGTTGATTGTTTTTGTGCATGCTTATCACCACCTATTTAATAATTGAAACGATAAGACTGCATACAATACAACATATCCCCTTCCCTAGTTTTGATGTTATATTGCAATTAAATTATTCCAACTACTTCACTTCTCTTGTACTCTATAGTTTTAGTGAGAAAATTATAAACTTCTTTAATTTCTTTTTATATTTACTTTTTATTTTTATACAAGTGACATTGGAAAAGGAAATCTTAGAACTGCTTTTCATCTGGCATTTATATCACCTCTCTAATATAAGTGGTAGTTGTATTGGTTCGGTGGCGAATTTGTATTCAGATTCTACTCTATTGTAGAGGTGGTATAAATATGGATGAAAAATGTGTGTAACGTCTACCCATTGAAAAAGGGAATTGACACAAAACTCAGTATAAATGTAGCTTCTTAACTACTTGAGATACAAAACCTCTTGCGTTATACCTCTGACATTCTTATTATTCTTTGTAGTGTTTTAATTTTTACATTGGTTATAAAAATGATCAAAGGTGGACAAATTTACCCTTCACTATGGGATATGATTCCACATTTGAATCACAGTGGAAAGATGGAATCATAGCATGGGGACAAAAGAGTATAATTTAGCCAAACTTTATTTATAAGCCCCCATCCTTTAACTAAAGTTAAGTTAAAGTGCATCTTTCAAATGTCTCAATCAAGACCCCCTGATTTAATTATTCTACCTAATCTTGATAATGGACAGAAGATTATTGACTAATTAATTAATTTGCAAGCAAAAACTCATGATGTGAAGATAGAAGGTGATTGAGACCAATGAACACAACCCATATTTCATTAGCTTTCTCTGGTATCATCATCAACATGCATACACCACTTAGAAAAGTAACAAAAGAAAAATAAGGATAAAAGACAAGGATACACAGAAGAAATGAAAATAGCACAAACATTTGGAAAGTAAAGTAAGAAAAGTACAAAGAAGAGAGCGATACAAAATAAAATCCTTGCCCAAAAGCCATGCTTATCTACAATTCCATGGGCCTCCACCAATTTCTTCCTTCTGAGCCCTTGAGAGAGACAAGAGGAGATTGCTGAAGGACCCCCCTTCCGGACAGACTTGCACTCCTCCATTTTGTTATTCTTTTTAGAAAAAGCGACCATCTCCACTTGAAAACCATGGGTGAAATTAAAAAGCTTAGTTAACTAAGCATTGCTCCTGAAAGATCCTAGAGCCTTAATGGCTCCTGCTCTCAGAATGTATTGGTGGTACAAGGCAGCAATGGCAGCTCCAATAAATGGTCCAACCCAGAAGATCCACTGAAATATAATAATAAAAAATCAATTAATTAAAATTATTAACCATTGCATGTTTGATCATTCAAAACCCAAAAGAAAATAAAATAAAGTCAATTTAATGTGAAAATGGAGAGAGAGAAAACACATACTTGGTCATCCCAAGCTTTGTCCTTGTTGTAGATCACAGCAGCTCCAAAACTTCTAGCAGGGTTGATACCAGTTCCAGTGATTGGGATGGTGGCCAGGTGAACAATGAAAACAGCAAATCCAATGGGAAGTGGTGCCAAGACCTTAATTTAATAAGAAGAAGAAGAAACAAAACATATAGGGTTAACCAAATTTCCTGGAGGGACGCTAACCACAAGTTCAAATCTCATAGACGACAGTCGTTGAACAATAAAACAAGTCAAATTAATTAGGTGATGAGCTTACAGGGACATGGGAGTCTCTGGCATTTCTCTTGGGGTCAGTGGCAGAGAAGACAGTGTAGACAAGAACAAAGGTACCAATTATCTCAGCTCCCAAGCCAGTGCCCTTGCTGTACCCAACAGCCAACTCGTTGGCTCCACCGCCATACTTCTCGTAGTATGTCTTTTGGAAGGCCTTTACCAACCCTACACCGCTGATTGCACCCAAAGACTGGGCTATGATGTACAAAACTGCCCTCGGCAGTGAAACCTTGCGAGCCAAGAATAGTCCAAAGGTCACAGCTGGGTTTATGTGTCCTCCTGCAATTGTCATATGAAATAAACAAGGCTCAAATTCTGTTTTCTTTCATTTTCTCAGCACCCAAACAGAAACTAGCTAGCTTCGAGTGTGTTTGGGATTGCTTTTGAACAAAGTACTTTTTATTTAGTAACGCTTTTATTAGAAACATGTTAAAATTCAACGACTTCTAAAACCTGGGTTTTCTTTAACGCATTTAATTATATGCTTCTTCAAAAATTACTTTCAAGTGCTTACTAATCAAGAAAGTGATTTCAAGTATTTTTGAAATGTTTGTTCAAAAGCACTTTTGTTTATTTCTGTCAAACACTGTCATAAAAGAAAAACATACCAGAAATACCGGCGGTGCAGTAAACAAGGACGAAGATCATGCCACCAAAGGCCCACGCGATGCCGAGAATGCCAACGCCGCCACATTGGTCTCCACTGCTCTGGGCCTTGTAGCCAATGACTGTCAAAACGGTGATGTAAAGGAAGAGAAGGGTGGCAATGAACTCAGCAATAAGAGCTCTGTAAAAAGACCATTTGGTCAGCTCCTCAGCATCAAACAAGGGGGTTGGAGGAGGGTCATGGTAGTCTTTGGCTGCAAACTCACCATGCTCAGCTACCTCTACATCCTTTGCCATGGCTTCTTCTGTGACTGAAAATTAAATTAGCTATGTGGCTGTTGCGGCTTGTGAGTATGTGCTTTTGGACGGGGGCTTGGTGTTGGGTTTGTGAGTGTGTGTAGGGGTATTTATGGGGGCACATGGAGTGTGCGTTTGCTAAACAATAATTAGGAAAGTGTGTATTTTTTTATTTTATTGTTTAAGTAATGATACTTGATGATTAACATAATTATCTTATTTTTATGCCGCCCATAATCCATATTAGCTTGATTCCGCTTGCATATGGGCCCCTCCTTGTCCTCCAACGGCTACTAAAAGTAAAGGGCTTTACTTTTAATTTCTCAACTTTGTTCATCAATTTAGATGATCACTCCTCCATACTTTTTTGAGCTAAAGATTACTTAAACCCAAGGAAAGGAGAAAAACTTATTTACAACTGGATGTCATGTAGCGGTATCTCGAGTTAATCACGAACTAACATGCATTTTAATTTTCTTACATAACAGTGTGCGTGATTGACTTAAGATACTTTTCCAACCGCATACCATTAAATGAAATTTCTTCACCAACTAAAAAGTCAGTTGTCAAGTCCAATATATAAAATTGGAAATGTAGTTGGTACAATAATAAGTGTTAAACCGTCATCTAGACCCAAAAAGAGGCACGCAACGGTCCAACGCATCACTCACATCTTACTTTTTGGTTGCTTTGGTTTATTGTCACTGCTTTTGCATAAAAAGATGTATGGTTCACTTCTTTCTTATTCTACTTTCGTGCATTCAATTTTTTTCAAACACAAAAGAAAAAAAGATAAGAATTGAAGGCACAAATATTGTAAAACATCCAGCAACGATAATTAGTTGCTGGATACCAGAAATGAAGAGAATGCAACCCCAAATTGTGAGAACAGAAAAAAAAAACACAGAACCTGATAGAGTTGGAGAAGTTGATAATTATCACCTACAAAATACTATAAACAAGAAGCCTGTCATTGGGAATTCAATAATCTAAGGAATAAGACCACTATCCCTAAAGTCTTAATTATTTAATTAAGAATATTTTATTCGTAAATGTATTGTCATATGTTGGCTGATGATGGTTTGCCAGAAGAACTTATCTGGATCCTACCTAAAATCAAATGGTGAGGTTGGAAACTTATGGTGGTTATGGACCATTTCGTCATCTCAATTATGAGACTCGTAATTGTAAATGTCCCAAAATATAAGTATGAATTTGAAAATAACCATATAGTTTTGGGGGTCTTTTGTCGTTTGTACTTCTATATATATATTTTATTTTTCTTATCGAATGTCCTTTATATTATGATGGAGATCTTGCATCCAAAAAAAAAAAATTATGATGGGGATATGGTCTTATTTTTTTTATTTTTTTAAATAATGGTATTAAACAGATTTCCAAGTACTTAGTTTTTGGCTATGTCCGGCTACACAATAAATAAACAAAATTTCTTAGAAAGAAACAAAAATATTATAATAAAACGAGCAAATTTTCTTGGAAAGAAACAAAAAGATAATAATAAAATTTCTTAGAAAAGTGTACAACATACAATATGTCCGGTGGAGGCATGAGATCATGAATTGACAACCATCGCCGCCCCACTCACTCTTATATGACGCCTCCCATCCAATTATCCAACCCTTTTGATTTCTTTCTCTTTCTTTTTTGTCAATTTAACATTCCCCAGCCCACATTTACTTCAAACTTTCAGTGGTTTTCTTTGAGTTATATGGTTACGGCTAAGAATGCGCCACGTGTCCAAAACTTGAAGGGTGTATATGATGAAATCAAAAGAATATTTTGTTTTTGTTTATGGCTTTGTGTGGCTGAGAGTGACTTCTCATTGGTTTGGTCTGTGCCTCTTTCAATTTTTTAAACCCATAATCACCCATATAATGTAAGTAGTTACTTAATGCTTGATGTGGACCCCGCCCAAATTAGTCCCACAAATATGTTCACCATAGTAGAGTAGGGAGGAGTCATGAGAGCAAGAATTTTATAGTTAGGAACTTATATATGGCCTTTAGGTGATATCACTTCTCTTAATCGTTGGATCAATTTGATTAGTCGTTAGATCAAATTGATCAGTCTAATCCAACGGTTAAGAAATAGAATATCACCTAAAGACCATATATAAAGCCCTCACTATAGAATAACTCGGACCTCAAATCTAAAAGGCTTGGAGAAAGAAGAGATTGGGCATGCGCATACAGAACAAAACACTGTTGTTGATGGATTTAGACGTGCTGAGCGTTTGGGCCTCAAGCCATCTTATGTTTGTATAAAAGAAAAATAATAGTATTAGAAAGAAAAAAAAAATTTCAAATCCTTTTCTTTGGCTTTAAAAAAACAGATATTGGTAGGCAGAATCGAATATATGATCTCGGATGCAAAGTTAAATGTTCTTAACCACTTGAACTACAAACTCCCTACTGTTTCCTTTTTCTTTATTTTTTTAATAAAACCCCACTGACAGTAAAAAAAGAAAATGGTGATTAGTTTTGTATGATGAAAAGGGGATGAAAAGACCCAAAATTAAGCACCTGAAACTCAACCCAAAATTGAAAAAGGTAAAGACAAACATGAAGTCACTTCACTTGCACATATGAGGAAAGGCAAATTGCATTTATGTACACTGCTTTACATATATTCACAAATGTACATAACAATATAATATATCAATTATCAAAGAGTGGCACACGAACACAAATTATGAGCCATCTCTGGTAATTGCCATCTCCCATTCAATTCTTGAACGAGGACGCCATTGGTGGGTGACCATCTCCATTCTCCAGCACAAACTCTAACCTCAAAAGAAAAAAGAAAGACTGCCCAAAACGCAAACCAAGGCACACTAATCATCGTCATCACTATATTCTTCTGCTAGCTCTTCCAAAATTGTCTCCAATTTGGGAGAGCTAGAACCCTTCCATGGGAAATCAAGAAGGGATGGTGCAACCTCAATCCAAGGCTTGCTCATATCCTTTGCCATTGCGAGCTTCTGACTCAAAATCAAAGCTTAAGCGTCGAACGATGTCGATATTTTGTAGGTTGTGTGATGCGGGGAAGATTTTAGGTAAATGAATGTCTCTCTTTCTCCCTTGGCTTTTAGAATGAGAAAGAGAGAGGATGGGAAAGGAGAAATTCTCTCTTAAGTGTTTGAGAAATGGGTTGAATTGTTAGGGGTAATGGGGTTTGAAGGTTTTTATAGGTTTGTGGTTGGTAAATGGCTATGCTTAATAAAGCAAAAAGCCAAACATAGGTCGAAGCTAACTAGCCAAATTAGCAACTGAATTCTAATCAAGTGTCTAGAACCCATTTCGTCTCCTATTGTGGTGGAAATGACCCCAAAAAATAGAGAGGAAACAACATTGCACTGAGAGCACCACACATCTCCTTTAGGGAGTTCATAGACACCTAAAACCTCATAAAAACTGTTAACTCCTAATAAAGAAACTTATTCAGAAACAGGGAGCCATTGTCGCCTACAAGTTCTTACCCTAAAACCGGGTCGCAGTCTTACAAAAAGCTATACAGAATTTTAAATAAGCTTAAAAAAAAACAAAAAATACCAACTCTAATTCTTAAATAGCCCGCAACTCTGAAGTGGTGACTACAAATAGAAGATTTCAAACCGCAACTATGTTCAGGAAACAGAATATGTTACTGTAAGGAAGAAATCATGCACATTCTGTCCTAGAACCGCCAAACAGAAGGGTATATGAAACTACTACGATAAGGTTTTATATTTAACATCCATCCAATAACAGAAAGTCACCTCAGCGTAGGAAACATTGCCATAACCGAAAAGGAGCAACATCAAACAAAGGAATCATAAAATTTTGGTCTTTCAGCTGAACCCAATCATCCAATCCGTAACAAAGAGTCAAACATGCTACAAGAAAAACACTATGCCATCCAATTACAGATACGCATGTCCAGAGTAGAGGACAGTCGATAATAATTTCTAACTTATCAAGGATGGTCAAAATTGAATTCCAACTGGCCATTTGGCTACATTCAAATATATATCATTATCTATCAAGTTGCAATGGTAATCTAAATGTAGACAAACTCCTTTTGACTCATCATAAACAAAAATTCAGAGGGGAATGCATGATGTACCTACCATAAGGATGCTAGTTACCTACCATAAGGATGCTAGTTACAAAATACATTCCACAAGGCTGTATTAATACCTATAAAACAGCAAACACAATAAGAAAAGAAGCATCCAATGCTAACTTTAGGAAAGTACCTTGCCATGTTTGATGAAACACAATGCTTTTAGAAGTCAACTTCTCAAATTTACTGTGAGCATCTCGTAAAAAGCTGAGATCTACACAATATTTGGTAGGGGGAATGACAAGTTACACACAAGAACAAACAGATGATTCCTGCTATGCACCAGTTCTAGATAAACCTATGGGTGCAGAAAACGGGATAATTGAAAACAAAACAAGTGATAGAAGACTATACAATGTAAAGATAACTGTATTAAAACTCTATTTTGCTTGCTTGACGTACCTAAGATAACCAATAGAGTCCAGTCACTTTTGAGCAACTTGAATAACAATTAAAACTATTTAGCATCAATTATATCTAAAAGCTTCTACTTTTGGCATCAGCAAATCCACAAATCATGATGTAATTCCAATTGATACCCAAATATGACTAATACCCATTGATTCACATAACCATTTACCAAAGCTACCACATTTTGCATTCAACAGATGACCATTCATACGAAAATCGATCCACTAAGCAAACAATAGCAACAATCAAATGAATACAACTAAGAAAATTTATAAAAACCCATTATAATCTTTAATCCTAATAACACCGCAATCAGCATCCACAACATGTAAAAAACTGGGTTACAAAAACCCTCCAACTCATCTAAATTACCATGAAAAGAGTGATTAACGATCTTAATAACGTACTCAAAATTAATCCCAAAATTATCCAAAACGACATACACTTAAACAAAAATTTAATTCAGCAAAAGAAAAAGAAGGAGCCTCACAGCAACAGCTCAGTCGAGAGGGATCTCAACATCTCCATCGGCAATCTCCTGTTGCAAATCCTTGGGGTCTTTGCCGTCGACGGTACAACCGACGGATACGCAGGTGCCGAGAATCTCCTTCACCGTGCCGGCGAGCTCCTTGGCCATGGATCTGTGCTTCATGATCTTGGCGATCTCGATGACGTCGTCTAGAGAGATGTTTCCACTGTGCTTGATGTTCTTAGTCTTCTTGCGGTCGCGCTCGGGCTCCTTCAAAGCCTTGATGACCAGAGCCGCCGCCGACGGCACCACAGAGACCTTGGCCTGCCTGTTCTGCACGGTGAGCTTGACAGTGACACGTAAGCCCTTCCAGTCCTTGGCGGTCTCCTTGGCTATGTCCTCTCCGATCTTCTTTGGGGAGAGACCGAGTGGACCGATCTTCGGAGCAAGCGAACTCGCCGCGCCGACTTCACCGCCGGTGACTCGGACGTAGACGTCGACGATCTGTGAGGGATCGAGCTTCGGCGGCATTGTTGCTGATGATGAAGGAGAGGCAAAATGCTAGGGTTTCCTACAAGGCGATTGAGAGTGGGAAATGGTGTGAAATATATGCTAGGGTTTTGCAGGGCATTGAAGTTGGGAAATGTCTAAGTTACCCCTGATCTAGCGGAGAGCTTTGAAAGAAAGAGAGTTTGGGTCTTTCGCCACATTTGGGCATTTGCTTACGCTTGGGTTGAGGGTAAATCTGTATTTTAGACGTGCCCATTTTGTATGGGCCTGGTAAAACAACACTTGGGTCATTGCTTCGGGCATGAGCTAATGATCCTTACCGATTCGATTATGTTGTGCTTCATTGGGCTTTCCTCGGCTACTAAATATAAGCTATGCAGCTTTTGCAACTTGTCCGTATTTCGAACTTAGAATATCTTTCCATATTTATCACTATTTTTTTTAGTACAAGCGATAGTTTAAACTATAAGGGAGAGGAGTTTCTCACACATACACAACTATAATGTCATGGTCTCTGGTATGCAAATCAAAATCATTTTCCACTAGGCTAGACCCCATTGGCAGTTACCACTAAATTAAAAGCTAGCTTGTTAACATATTTTTGTCCATCTGCAGCACTTTCTTGTTTGTGGCAATAAATGCCTATTTGCACTCTAATTCAGGATTTGTAAATGTCTTCGAATAGTTGAAGTGATCTTAGTAGTAAGAGCATCGGTTCTTTTTGGTGCACAAAAGAAATAGAGATTTCAATTTGTTGTTCAATGGGGACAGAATCAAGTTAAAGATTTCAATATGCTTTTGTTGCTTCAAATATCCTTTCAATTTTCTACTCAAACATTACTGTTGACTCGCAAGTGCACGGGCCATTTGGATAGTATAGCATGTGTAAGTACGAGGTCGATCCCACAAGGATTGATGATAGATTGATTCAATTTGATTCCCTGCACAAAATAGAAAACCAAAAGAGAATAAATAAAACAAGAAAGAAAGAAAAGAAATTAACTCAAGCAAATTTAGTTACCAAGTTCAATTTATTTTCTTAGATTGATTCTAGCTAAAGTATGATTAAGCCATGGTGTTTGGTCCTAACCTTGTATTCCTAATTCCCTAATTAGATCCTTCTTGTCGAACCTAAATTAAGCATTAGAAATCCATTAAGCAAAGAAGAATGTTTTAAACAACCAAGCATGTATCTAATCCATGTTGACGAATGTCCATACATACTCTTCCTATTCATAGTTCAATTCGAATTAATGCATGGTGTCTACTCTAAATTCAAACCAAGATAGCTAACATACAAGTTTTAATGGTGATCAATCATTCAAACAAGCATATTAACTTATAAGCATAATGAATAAGAACAAGAACTATAATTGAAACTTGAAAACTAATTAAACTTGAAAACTTAAAGTAAGAAATTCCATTATAATGAAAAATAAATTACAACTTAGAAAAACTTAAAGGAAAACTTAGCAAAAGGATTTTGCTACAACAATTGAGAACTAAAAAGAAAACTAAGAGAATTTGAGGAGAGAAGGAGAGGAGCTCTAGAGAGATGTTTGAGAGCTCCCCCTTGGGGTGTGTTTGAAGGTTAGCCAAGCCTCCTATTTATAGGAGAAGGAAAACATCAAACTCACATGCCAATATTCTTCTTTTGACAACAAGTTGCATAGCCACCTCAAGTTCACATGGGCATCCATCTCCTTTCATCATTTGGCTAGTTCCCACTTGATGCTTTTGCTTTCTTTATTTCTTACACAACCTACTTCAATTATGACAAATAAACATGCTTCTTCCCCACTATCAACAATAGCACATGCATAGCTAATCATAACCAAGAACTATCAACAATAGCACATGCATAGCTAATCATGACTAAGCAATTTGCAGTCAGCTTGTGGGCTCGATTTGGGCTTGTTCCTTCACTCTAACAAATCTGGAAAAATATGGATCTTGAAGCTCTTTGTCTTATCTTTCTAAGCATATGCAGCCCAACTCAAGGAAAAATCGGGAAGGCCTTCAAAAGTCATTTTTGGCCCAGTAACACAGATGCTGCCGAATTTGACCTTAAGTTGCCCAAACTTGCATAACTTCATCTAGAAGACTCGGAATCATGAACCGTAAAATTCTTCAGAAACTAGACTTCCGTATCTTTCCAATGACGTATGGTTCATTATCTGGTTCTTCCTGAGCAAGTACAGTCCAATCCGTGAAGTTGACTGATCTGCATACACCGTTTTGCGCTAACTTGTCTCCAAAATGCATTTAGTGAGTCATAAGCTTATTACCTGAAACAAACACAAAATAAATTAAAAGCACAAGTTTAACTCAAAAACATAACCAAATCATAAGTTAGAAGGGTACAAAATGATATGTAATTATGCACCGATCAATTACCACCCCATTCCTCACACTCATATGAGGAATGGGTAATTAATAATGGAATTGAACACAAGTCTACTGAGTACATGTTCAAACCTTCGAGGTCAGGTTTTCATCGGTTACATATTAAAAGGCTATGATCGTAAATTAGATGGTTTCTATAAATTTGGGTTGAGTCAGTTGATTAGAGTAATTTAGCATATTAGACCATCTCCAACCCAAGGGATGGAAACCCAAATTTTGAGTTTTGAGCCCAAAATTCATCTCCAACCCATGTATTTTGGGGGGTGGAAATTTGAGATGGGCGGAATTTGGGGTGGAATTTCAGTCCAAGTTTTGCCTAGACTGGTATTTTGTGTGGATCTCAAAGCCCTGTTTTGCAGCCCATGTGAAGAGGAAAAAGAGGTGGGCCCCGGAGAAAGCAAAGCTGTCTCCCCGGCTTCCTTTGTGCGCGACAAGTGGCAACTCCAGGAGAAAAAGTCATTGCAATCAAACGGCTAAATTTGAAAGATGGATTGGTTTTTTTTTTATATAAATGCAACGACTATATCCAATATATCAACGATCATGATTAATTTTAGGCAATCTCAACGGTAAAATTTCACATCCAACGACTCAAATTTAAATCCAACCGTCAAAATAATATTTATAATTAATCTAAATCAAATCAAACCCCAAAACTCATTTCAAACTCTATAAATAGCCATTCATTTGGTAAATAATCCACCAAAAATTATTATTTTTTCCTTTCTCCCTTTGTTATATTTGTTCATTCTCCTTTCATTCTTGTTACCCCAAAGAGGTGTGAATTGGAAACCACAAGAAGATGAGGCATTGTGCAAATGGTGGGTTTCTATATTTGAAGATGGGGTTATTGGCACCAATCAATCAAACGACTCATTTTGGTTGCATGTGTACCCAGTGGCGGAGCCATTAAGGGACCAGTGTGGTCCCAGGCCCCACTCCATTTTTCCAATTATATATATATATATATATATATATATATATATATATATATATATATATACTATACATTGGATTAGTTTTAGGATATTTATTCTAAAATAGACAATATATTAGGTTCTCATTGTCTATAGATTAACCATAAAACTTCTTGATCTCTTATCTATTTATCTCCCTTAAATTTTTTAGGTTAATTTATGATATTTGCACTAAAAACTCCTAAATTTGCAGCATTTCTTTCTTTTTATGTTTTATTTAACTTAAGCTTTGTAAATTTTTATTTCCGTCCTTTTTCATGTATGAGTTCATTGAGTTGGGTACCTTAGTGTTGGGATTTATGAACTTTTTTTTTTATTCTTCTCTATGTTGGAATATAAATTATTATAAGTTCAGTCTTTAATAGTGTAGACAAATTTAAAATATGAAATTCATGTTTCTAAAAATAAATAAATAATTCATTATATATTATTAATTTATATCAAATGCTATTATGAAGTAGGCCAAAACGAGTAGTTAGTGTCAAATTAATTTATGCAGTGGTTAGCACTTTAACACTCCTATTCAAATTATTTTTTAAAATTTTGTGAAGGGCCCCCTCTAATGTGAAATCCTGACTCCGCCACTGTGTGTACCACAAGTTTTTGGAAAATGATCCGGGCATGAGCGAAGCCGGGATGCGATCACCGCAAGCTATTGCTTCTCGATTCAAGATCATCAACCAACAATGTTCTCTTTGGAAGGCATGTTTGACAAAGGCCAATGCAAGGCATGTGAGTGGCTCCAATCTTGAAGATGTGGTGAGTACCCATTATTCTAAATCTTTTCAAATATTAACTTGCTTTTTATTTTATTTTGTGGGTAAGATATGCATGGCAAAACACTTTTCTTAAATGATAATAAGCCTCCTAATAGGCTTTTCAAGTTGTATCATGCTTGGCAAATCTTAAAAGATTGCCCAAAATGGAACGACCTATGTGAATCTCCCACACAAACCTTCAAAGATTCTTCTCATAGTGGTAGTACAGTCAATTTGGTGGAAGATGGGGATGATGTGGTCAAAAAATAATTGAATGAAGATAGGAAAGGATAAGGGAATCCAATAAAGTGAGATTGACAAAGATGAGCAATGGTTCAGAACATGATTGAAACAAGACAATAGGAGATGGGAAAGAGTTCATAGAATAATTGAAGAACATAAGTGGAGATGGGCAAGAGTTCAGAACATTATTGAATGAGGATAAAGGAATCCAATGAAGTAAAAGTAAAAAACCAATATACCCATCCATTTGCCTATAAATATTTACTTCCATATGCAACTTAATCAACCACACCAGTAGAACCTAACAATTGAAGGGAGCATCATACATTTGATTGGGGATGCCCTCATCCTAGGTGCAATCCACCTCCACCTCCTATAATAATCAAGAAATGCATTGAACAAGTGTTCCTAGAGTCCGACTTCACTTAAAGTTCAGAAATCCGAGCCCATAAACTATATCCAAAGTCCAACACCCAAATCATCAAATGGTTCGTAAGCGTGATAATGACACAATTCATTTAACGCCAGAAAAGTATAAAAGAAAAAATAGAAGACAATTATGTCAATGGCTTCAATGAAGGGTTCGAATTATTCCTGGCATCCGCAAAAGTAGCTACTCCAAGAGCTAAAGATTGGGATGATGTAGATGTTGTGACCGCATTGCAACTAACCAAATAAGGCATGTTTTTCCATTGTTTTAATATAAATCGTGTGCTACTTGTTTTTACTTTCAAAGTCCAAGAAATAAAATGTTGTTGTACTTGTTTTTATTTTTAAGTGAAATTCTATTATGCTTTGGAATTTAAATTTTTTTAGGTTAAAATGTTCAGAAAATTAAATCACAAATATTGAAACAAAAATAATGTCAAGAAAAATTAACGAAAAAAAATTATGAGTTAATCATTCTTAAACAATTTAGTAAAATTGCGAACTCAAATTATGAGTTTGCAAGGTTTGAGGAAAAACAAATTTGAGTCCTAAAAATACATGAATAGTTGTATTTTGGAGGGTGGAAATTTGAGTTTAGCCCCAACATGGTTGGAGATGACCTTACATTATAAGAGCACTTCCACCCATGGTGCCATGACAAAGGTCAAGGGCAAGTAAGGGCAAACACTATTCATGTGAATACTGATTGCACTACCCTTTTTTATTTTGTTTTTCTACCCATTGACATGGCAACTCAAGAGCAATTACTATTCATATAGGATTAAATTTATTTAATTATTTAAATATGTGAATATTTAAATATGATATTGATTTAATTATGCTGTGTAAAAATAAATTACTTATTTTCGTTTGGGTTTCTTAATTAAATTTCCCCAGAGCCCAAGTCCCATGTTTTTTATAATTAAATATTATGTATTGTCTATATAATATTTAATGCCCGAATCGAATTAAAGTTCACCTGGATAGGTCTATCCCGATAAAATTGGCCGAGACATGTCTAGGTTAGGTTCCACAAAAATTATTTAAGATAATTAAATATGATTAATTAGTATTTATTAAATTAATTAAAATATTTAAATACTAACTATTCATTAAATGAATAAAAGTAATTAAAACATAATATATTCAAAAATATAATATTTTTTGCGTACAGCCGTGCGGCTATATTCTAAAAATGTAATATCTTAACAGTACAGCCGTACGGCTGTACCCCAAACAAGAATATTTCAAAGTATAGCCGCACGGCTGTACCCCAAAAAAGGAATACTTTAAAGTATAGCCGCTCGGCTATAACCTGTAAACAACAAGCGAACAGAAATTACCTCTCCCGACGAAGTTTCGTCGGGACAGATCTATGCCGGCAACTATTTAGACCTCCCCCGACGAAACTTCGTCGGCAGAGGTTTTTTTTTTCTTTTGTTAAATTTTAAAAATACAAAATTGATTTCTTTACTTTTGTTTTTTGGCCACCTTCTTTAACTTAATATATGTGATTAAGTGATGTCTTAGACTTTTTGAATTACTTTAATTAGTAATTATGTCTTAATTATTATTTCTTTAGTGAATATTTAAATATGTTATTGATTTAATTCTGCTGTGCAAAAATGAAAAAATAAATTACTTATTTTCGTTTGGGTTTCTTAATTAAATTTCCCCAGAGCCCAAGTCCCATCTTTTTTATAATTGAATATTATGTATTGTCTATATAATATGACATTTATAAAAACCTCATTTTTTCTTCTTTCTACCAATGTGGGACAAAAGTCCTTGAATTTCATTCAAACTTCCAACAGTACTAGTGTGGGTTCACCTCTTTCTCTATCTCTCTGCAACTGCAAGCCCTACTGTTAAACTATGGAGGACCATGGCGTAGGACTGTGACATGTATGATTAGGGGTTCAACGTTGGTAATAGTGGCATGCTTGCAACTCACACGTTCATTCTCAAGCCAATTCTTGGGTATGGACATTTTCAGGGTAAACAGAAAGGTTCCTTAGTAAAAGCCTCGTCCAGACAGTGTAAAGCTGATCAGTTATTAAACTAGTAATTGGTATTGGGAATAAATTAATAAAAAGAACAGTATTCTCCAGACAGTATACCATCGTGAATTCTGCATAACTTCCAAAAGTCATGGTTGCAGCTGGAGTACCAACTTTCAAGTTAGTGACAGATTCCCCAACTGCTGCAGTTATCCCCACATCCTGCAACAGTGCCTGCAACAACATTATTCTATGGTCGTCAATTTATCCATGAAAGTGAAGTGGCACTTACAAATATCTCTGCACACACATGTTAGGTGTACTTAAGTTTATCTGTATTCATTGATGCTTCAAAAAAAATTGGTATAGACTGACCAAAAAAACAGTTTCGGACAAGAAATCAGAGACAAAGCTACTGCATAGAACAAACCTTTTGAGCCAGAGTAGATTGGATCACCGTAGAGCAGGTAAAGACCTGCAGCATAACCCATATTGATAATTACGCCAAGCTTTTGCACAGCTTGCATGGTTTTAATCTGTTTGAAACATAGTTGATTCATGAGAGATGAGACACACTAATGTAGTAAAAAAATAAATAAGTTCAGAAGCATAATAACAGAGAGAAACTAATAGAAGTGGCTCTAAGTAATCCTCAACACAAAACATTTTTTTCTCCTATTTTTTCACAATCGAATATCACAAGCATGACTGGTATATATCAAATTTCAACACTACTTCCCACAAGGTATGATTCAAAAGTTTGGAATTCTGAGCAACATCATAAGCAATCTTTTTCTTTCAAAAGATCAATTAACCAAGAATTAAGACGAAGAGCAATTTATTATTCGCTTTTAGAAGCCCAAATTGATACGGCTAAAACATCAGGAATGACAACATATTCTCACTCATCACTATGGACTAAACTTTGATAGGCAATGGCCCTGAATAGAACTTTATGCAGCAGACTCACATTAGCAGATATGGAAGGTACAGGTATCAGGAAAACATAGTCCAAGTTCAAACGTACCGCAAGGCAAGTGCAATCAATGATTGCAATCAGATTCAAGTTAACTGTTAGTCTCCATGAGCCAGTACCATCAGTTTGATCCTTATGGAATGATATGGGATTAATGATGCCTGCACTGTTAATACAGATATCCAATCCTCCAAATGTTGCTAAATGTTTCTCAAACGCAACAGCTATATTTCCTATCCATCACTTAAAGAATAATGTAATTATATGAAAGGTACCATCTAATCCAAATTAGTAAAACTGCACATATAGAATGAATGAGAACCAAGCCTCTTCAAATTTCTAGTTGTGAGTATGAAATGCAGATAAATGTATAGATTTCAAATCAAACATGCCTCAAAAACAAAATCTTATGCTTTTTTCTTCTTTTCTATGTCCAAATGTTTTTACTCATTGAAAAATAAGACCTTTGTGAAATATGTACATAAAGGAAATAATATTTGACAGCAGGGTTTTGTAATAAATATTATTTTATTATTCTAAAAAGCTATAGGTTCGGAGGTCTGACCCGACCTGCATGAACTGGGTGGCAATTTCCAATACGACCCAATGACTTGAAACCTGCATGGAAAATTAGCGGGTCAATCCGCATGATTAGTCAACCCGCCATGACCCGTTTAATAAATAGTTGAATTTCAAGTCAACCCGCTAAATTACCTATGTAACCCGTTTAATAACGGGTTGTGTCACGTGTCAACCCATGTAATACCCATAACCTGTTTCTTTGTTTCTTCTTCATTTTCTTTTTTTTTTATTTATAATTTTTATTATTTATCTTTCTCAATCTTCATACATACATAGGTAAATGTAATCACAAGTTTTTTTAATAAAAACTAATTAATAAAATTGCAATTACGTGATTAGATTATCAAAATTCAGGTTTTTATTTGTTTTTGATGCCCTTCTTCAATTTGAGATGTAGGCCTTTGTTGTTTTTGGGCATTCTTTCTTTTTATTTGTTTTTACTTAGGGTGATTTTATATGCACCCCATTATTTACTCTTTACACCCCACATTCTCTTTACACCCCACTAAATTTTAGTCAAATTTAAAAATACTCACTACACACCATATTTCTTCCTAAATTGCCCTAACTACACCCCATTCCTAACTAATCTGCCTTTTCAAACGCACCTCATCACACACCCCATTCAATTTCAAATGCACTCCACCACAAACTCCAACCCCAATCGCACACCCCAAACCAAGGTCGCTTGGCACCATCGCAACGACAAACTTCCAAAAAAGAAAAAACACATAAATATAAAAACACGAAATAATCATGGAGCACAAGCGCATTGTTGGTCTGTAAAACGAACACTATGAGTGCCAATCCCAGTACTCTCTCTATCTCTCCACGCGCCTTTCTTTGTCTCTCTCTCGGCCATGGCGATCACTCTCCACCTCTGCCGCCTTCCATATCACACCGATCTCTTCTTCAAAAGCCTCGCCGGAAAGATCTCTCTAAGTCGCCAGAAACTACTCTCCGTCCGATGCTCCGGCGACTCTTTTGCTTCGGCTGTTGTCGAGTCTGATTTCGACACCAATGTCTTCTGTAAGAACCTCACTCAAAGCAAGAACTACAATCGCAGAGGCTTCAGCCACAAAGAAGCGACCCTGGAGCTCATGAATCGCTAGTACACCAGTAAGCTATAATTAGTATGAATTGCGACTACAATACATGGGGAAGTTGTCCTTAATGATAATTTTGTACAAATGTAAAATAAGTTATTCATGTTAAAAATAAATATGGGGTGTAAAAAGCAAACAATGGAGTGCTAATAAAATCACCCTTTTACTTATTGCCCGATACTTAATTATGCAAGTGATTCTTGTATGGGCCATGCAAGTTATTCTTTCTTTTAGGGATTTTTGTAGAAATGTGAACTGAACTTATACATCAATTTCAATTTGTCACTTTTCTTTAAAAGAAATGTCATATTAATTTTTCAAAATCCCTGATTTATCATATGACTTTAACACCATCCAATTTTTCATCCATTTTAAGGGTATTTTAGTCTTTCCATTTTTAAAGACAAAAAAAGGAGACCTCTCTCCCTTTCTACCCCACCCCAACCGCACCCGCCCCCAAAACACATCGCACAAGACCCTTGCCCCCCACCCCCTCTTTTTTCTCTCTCCCTCAGCATTTATAATTTTTTTATGGTGTTCATTGAGCATGGAAATGGAAAAAAATTTCAATATGCAAATGGAAAAATACCAAAAAGAAAAAAACTGAAAATTGGGGTTGACGATGAAGATGAAAGACTCTGGCTTCAATGCTAGATAAAGAAATTGGAATTCCAATTTTATGTTGAAAGTGTAATAAATGTATATCATCTTATTAATTAAATTAAAAAATATACAGCTGTTGATTTTTGGGTTTATTTTGGATATGTTTATAAACATTTGTAATAGGATTAGGTGTAGAACAGGTATTTAACTACAAAACTATTTTATACATTGGATGAAGCTTGGGCAAAACAGGGAAAGAGTTGGTTTATAGTACACAGAGAGACTAATGGTTTGGCTTTGCTGCTCTGTTTCTCTCACTCCAATATTCGCCAATTTCTTCCTGGTAAGTGAGATTAGTTTCTGATTGTTTCTTGATTCTCTGGTTAAATTTATTAGCACCCTTTTGATGTTTGGGTTATTGAATTGTTGGGTTTCAATCGATTTCGTTTTTCTTTTTTCAGAATGATGGATTCGAGGATTGATATGCAGAGGGCTTACCTTGCCCAAGTAAGTGCATAATTTTCTTCTTCTGTGATATTTGCGTAGTGGGTATCTTTTGCTTTGGACTGATACATATCCAGTTCGCTTTAATTGCCAGCGCCAATTACCCCTTAGAAGTTTACTCCTTTTATATTGTAATTAGATTGCGGGATGGAAAAATTTGGGTGTAAAAAAGTGTGTATAATTGCAATTGTGAATGAGTTGCACGTTGGGTTGTTCATTTGGTGTTTCCTGGTTAGAGGTTGAGGCTTTTCTCTAGATGATTTTAGCCCACAAACGAGAAATTAGCCTATATGTTTCAATTTATTTTGGAAGCAAAATCAATCTAACTAAAAATGATCATGTAGGCAAAAAATAGAAATAGTCACTGTAAAAGATTGGTGTGATCATAAAAAATGGCATTGACAAGCTTTTAAATGTGCTTATTGACCTACTAATTAGTTCAACTTTGTGTTTTGTTTTAAATTCAGTTCTTTGTTGTAGTCCATATAAGAAAGGGCCTATTTCTTATTGTCTTCTACATAGTGAGATTATGTGAGTGTTCTTCGACAGATGTGTGATGCAATTAGCTGCAGATATTCCTATATATGTCTACTTGATGTTTAGTGAAACTTAAACCACAAAGCCATGATACAGGGAAATATGGCTTAACCAATCTAACCACAAAAATAGTCCAGAACCGGAAAAAATAAATTGTTAGTTTTGAGCCAGCTGATTTGTGTATAATATACACATATGTACATGTGTTTGTGTGTGTATGCATTTATCTCCTTTGTCTCGTGCAGATTTGTTTTTCTGCAGTACATTTGCTGAGAAATTTTATTGCAACAGAAGCTTCTCCCTGATTTTGTTTCTGAACAGACATATGGGACAATTGAAGTCTATGAGATATGGTTCCCTAATTAAAGCCTGAAAATGTTGCTGTCATAAACCATTACAAATACCAGTTTTGGGAAACTTTTAGGGCCAAGTTTTTCAGAAGGTTAGCAACCTATGTTGTTGATTGGCAGGAGGATCAAAACCAGGGGTCAAAAGATAGGGCACCTGGGCTAGGAACCGAGGCCATTGAGCCACCCAATTGGCGGTTGAGGTTCTGCGAGGTTTTTGACACTGGCCTTAAAGACTATGTTTTGGGTTACTTTGCTGATCCTGCAACTGGGTCACTGCCATGGGAGAAGTCTCTTCTGTGACAAATACAAATTGCAGAGCTGGGTGCTTTCAGATTGGCGCCCATGTATAACACAGAAAAAATCACACACAGAACAGAAGCCATTCTTTTCATTGTAATTTTTTCCTTTTTTGTATCTGATTATTCTTTTTCTTTTTTTCTTACACATGCAATGAATTAATTACAGAATTCTTCTTACACGGTGTAAATTTTGTGACAATATGAAATGAAAATTTTCCTTTTTTCCATATTGTTCCTTGCTTATAAAAAAGCAACCGAGTCAGCAGCCAACTCTGCAAACGCTCCACAAAATCAAAACCTCTACAATTTCTTTCGCTCCCAAATTCTCAATACTCAAATTTCATTTCCCAAACAAAATCTTCAAAATTCGAAATTCTCCATTTGTCTTTCTGAGCTTTGAGAATTTCGAATTCCAAAAGCCATGGGAACCTCTCAGAGCCACGAGGATCACATCACCGACTCAGACGAATACGGCTAATTGGGGGAATATAAGGAGAGAAAGGTGAAGTGGCGATTTTGCCCTTCTTAAAGGCCTGGCATGCGCATCACATGGAACATTAATGGACACATAGATGAAATCAGTCAAAATCTGACGGTAGGGAGCAAATTGGTTATTTTTTAAAAATTCGTATCCTTAAATTACCGAAAAAATAATAGAGGGTGCAAATTGACATTTATGGTATAGTTTAGGGGGCAAAACCACATTTAAGCCTTTTTTTTAACTTGTGTGACTTACAGAAAAATTTAAACCATGCATATGATGCAGGAACTTTGCCTGATATATGCATGTTCTTACAGAAAAATTTAAACCATGCATATGATGCAGGAACTTTGCCTGATATATGCATGTTCAATCTTTCTTGGTTGATTTGATATCATACCACAGACTGGCACGGCAGGATTATTTTGTATGTGTCACTGCAGGTCCATTGTGCAGCAGGTTGAGGTAGAACGCATTGGAGATGAGGCTTCGTTTGTTGGCGACAATCATTCAGTGTCTGTCTTGGCTTCAAACTTTCTTGGGCGTCAGCCTAATTCCATATACTACACAGAGGATTTGCTCAAACATCAGCATCCTGAGGGCAGGCCCTTTGATATGGCTGTCTACAATTTAGAGAATGAAACTATCACACGGTTTTACTCTCCGAATTCTTGGCACTAAGACATGCCACTTGCAGCTTGGGTTTGTCCACATTTTAATGGTATCTGCCTGTGTTCATTTTGCAGCATCAGAATTTCTTCATGTTACAGTTGTTCACTTTCCCCTCCATGTTGAAAAAAAAATCTTCATTTTTGTACTTGTGCAATTTACAGAAAAATCACAACCATGCATATGTAAAGTTCAAACTTTCTTGGTTGATTTGATGTGACACCACACACTGCTGGATTATTTTGTATTTGTGTCAATCAAAAGTGATGTACATCTTCTTTCACAAACGCATGCCCAAGAGCAACGCCGTCACTTCACTCTGAATGAACCAGCCTATCACCTCACTCAAGTAATAACCAACGGCCTGCAATGAGCTGCACCAGAAAATCATAAACGTAACGTTGTTGCTTAGCTCCGGGACTAAATTACAAATGTTATCCATTCCCGCCGAAAGTTAATTACAGTCGTTCACATACGCATAAGCGATAGTCATTCCAACAGTAAAATGACTGAAATATATTAAACATAAATATCCTCTAGCTGAGGGTGGTGAGTGTGATTTTCTCAGACTCTGTAATTGTCACAACTATTTTGACTCTGCAATCGTCATCTCGACTACATTCTTCGGTTGAAATAGGATATTTTGGTCCATTCAACTCCAAAATGATTTATTTGTCTAAATTTCCAAAGAAAACGTCTTGAAATGAGTCACTTTTAGGGTTTAATCATATTGGGGTCATTTCAATTGCCAAAACGTAAGGTAGAGGAGCTTCAAAGTTGCAAGTTACGAGACCCCACTTTGGACAATGAAATAACCCTCCAATCAACCTCAAAGCCGAAAAAAAAAACATATGTGATGATCCAAGACCATTCATCTAGACGAAGCTAGTAATTGCTCCACTGTATCAATCCAATGGCCCACAATTCACACGTCAAACTTTATGCCATGAAAAAGAAACCCTAGCTATAAGCCCTACGCCAACCCCTCCCCCTCCATCCATGCCTTTTATAGACACAGACTTGTGTGGGATCGGTTTGTTTTCTTCAATATCTTACTGGTGTCAAATTTTTAAACCAATAATTGGAGTTGCTGGGTGAATAGATGAGATAGTGGGGTGCAAGTGCAACTTTGAATCTCGAAGTTGAACTAATAATGGCTTTTAGATGTTGATGGGATAAATCTGGTTTGGAATTTTTTTTTCGTATTTTTTCCAAGATCCAATTTTGATGCCATTTTAGTCCTCGATAAGGTAATCCAATACCCACTACCCAAAAGGCCACATTATTGTTGTCCTTCATGATTTGTATATACGTATATAGGTGGCTTTCACAATTCTTTGTAAAAATAAAAATTTTAGGTTCAATAATTAAGGATAAGTCTAAGAAATGTTTGATTAATTAAATGCTCCTATTGATCCCCTCGTATGCATATCTATCTTTTTGTATAAACTATAGTTTGATTAGACGAATAACAAGAAAAAAAGAGTCTTATTTTCTCTAATAATCTATCATTTTATGCGAACAAACTTTTGATCTAAATTATTGTTATGCATGTTAGAAATTTATTCATATGTCCCGCTCGTATTTCTTTCTGGCGTACGCAAAAGTCAAAAATAAATAAGCCTTCCAAGTGTTGTTATTTGTACAACTTTTCAATCAAGTCACAGATGTATAAGTGCGCTACATGTTTTTTTTGGTCGACTGATGTCATTAAAGAACCCAAACGGGATCAATAATACAAGCCAAAGAAACAAAAGGATAATCGAGACCTGGGCAAGTCTAGAACCAAGCTCCTAAACCAGACAAAGGAAATAATTAAGAGGGGAGGGGGCAAGGCAGCCTATTAGAAACAAGAACTCGCATCAGAGACGGAGGTGGTCGATTGACCCAACTTTCCAGTTCCACCGCTCTTGCACCAATTGAAGCCGCGACATGTTAGGTTTGTTGTACAACACAAAAAAGAGTGGATGGAACCCAAATTAAAAAAAAAAAAGCTAAAAGAAAAACAAGAAGGTACTTGCTCTAGGTTAGTTCCTTCTTAATTTGTGCAATGAGTTTTATTCTAAACAAAAGCAAAAGCAAAAGCAGAAGCAGAGCACAGGTACTTCAATAAAAGTACTTCTTTTATGAAATTGCAGTTACTTTTTTCCATGGAAAAGTGGCTTAAGATGCTTGAATCAATTTGCTATTGGCTTATTGCTAAGTGATGTTTAATCAATGCATGAAATGATTTCCACTTTTTTCTTCTTCTTCTTTTCTTTGTTAAAAACCCAGTTACTGTTCATAGGATATGGATAGGTGATTATGAGTCTTATACAATATGACTTGCAGCATCGCCAGATTGTTAGCCAAATAAAGAACTCTTTAAGGTCACCATTATTGGAGTGTAATTATTTTTAATGAAAATAGTATAATACTAATTCTTATAAGCATCTCATAATTAAACCAAGACGTCATCATCAAAACGATTAACCGCGATATATTATTGGTGGAGAGAAAGTCGCAAAAGTACTTCTCTTTGTTCAAAGTTCATCCAATAGAAAATTATTGTGCGGGACTAAAACACATTTTACTAATTTATATGTTATAACACGAGTGACCGACGAGTTTATATTTTCAATTCAATAAATGTAATCATAATATAACATGGATGGATTAAATACACTAGGCAAAATTAGCTTCTTGGCCTTACAAATAGGTGATAAATAATATGACAAATATTATGAAAGCAGAGGGTAGCCCACAAAGGGACATGTCAAGGAGAATATCAATCAACAATTTGGAGATGTGGTCACAACTTGAATGTTGTCATACCTATTCTGTGAAGGCCATTAAAGTAAGGAAATGTAATTTGATGATTTGGATTAGCCACCCATTATTATATTCTCATGGAAGCCAGCTAGAAGAACCATGATGTCGCCATTTGTGAACTCATTTGCTGGAATCAAATTTATGCCTCCTTTGCTAAAAATTGACCCTACTTTGATCAAAATGAATTGGGTAGCTAAACTAGCTAGATACAAACAATAAATGTATAGTAGTATTCGTTTCCACTTGATTGGAAGAGGTTTCGTGTTCGGCTCACATACATAATGAAACGATATATATTTGTGATAAGTTCAATAAATAATTATGATGTAATTTTATTGTGGATACTCCGTTATAAAAGTATCTTGTAAAAATTCCTAATCCTTTTCTTTTGTTCGAAAAGAAGAAAAAAAAGGACTGCTTGACTGGACCGACTTGAGTATTTTGGCTTTCCTTCTTTCCGATTCTATTTCTATGTACAGCGAATCCTATCGCTTTCATAAGCAATGCGTGAAGTTGATTTGGCGTTCAACGTTCAACTAAAAAAACGCGAGAAAACGACGATATTTTGTATTACCGCGTTCGGGAGGGGCAGGCCAGGAGCCAGCTGGCAATAGACGCGCGAGATCCGGGTAGTTGGGGCCTACTTCACGTGCCAGCATGCGCTCGCAGTTGCGTGAAACCGAACTGCGCCACGTGGTGAAAACACATGAAATCGGACACGTGTTGAGGTCCTCGAACGTCTAAACAGGACCATTTTTGTTCTCTTTTCTAGAACCAGGTCAGGTGAAACCCCGTCTCATCCGCGTCGCGACAAAACTTGTGAAACGGTGAAAAACGGTGAAACCCCATCTCACATATTGCTTGTTTTGTTCTCGTTTCGGACGAATTTCGTATTTCCAATTTTGCCCCTTATTCTCTCCCATTTTTGTCCACTTCCCCCACCAGGCTTTACGTTACGCTTTCAAATCCCTGCCCCCCTGCGTGACCGCTCATCGACGGCTTGAAATCCAACGGCGCCGAAATCTTTGGCAAGTTATGAAATTTTTTTGCGATTTTTATTCTTTCTAATGTCAGTTTGGTTCACAGAAAAAGGGCAATATTTTAGTATTATTTAATCTTTTTCCTTTTAAATCAAACCAAAGTTTATTTATTTATTTCACAAAATTGAATTTAATGATTGAAGATCTTTTTTTTTTCCCGGACACAGTTATTATTCCAACTTTTTATAAAATACCTAATTTATGCCGGTGATGTTAGGCTTATCACATTTTTATATCAAATTGTGTACCATCTATCTTATAGGTCGAGTATAATGGAGCCCGCGTTTATCAGAGAGGTAATACAGAATGTGATATAAATAATTATCTTATATTGTCCCACTATTTATCAAGAGCATGCTCACATATTTTTGTGCATATAATGTGTTGGAAGATGTCATACTCAAAATTTTAAAGGTATGGTTTAGTGATTCAGTTTAGACTAGATTGGAGTTGAGTCTAAATCAGTCCTTATGATTTTCATCCATCTAAATGAGATTTGTAATACACAGTATGTTGGATTGTTGTCTAATTTAATAAATACAGTTTCAGTAAACTAAAAAACAACGATGACATTTGTTCAATTTAATTGAAATAATTTAACATAGTTTGACCCACCAAATGTTGACATAAGTTAACTATGTTGAGTACTCTCATATTCCAAAAGCAATTAATTTTGGCAATTTACATGTGATACATGAGTTTCTAAAACACAAAGAATCCAAAGCCAAAAGATCGTCAGTTTCTTTCTTTCCCTTTCTAGTTTATAGTTACAGAATATCAATTACGTTTTTCTGGCTAAACAAAATGGATCAAAACGCTCTACGCCAACTGTTTGCTGCTACCCTATACCCTATACTATTCTGCCACGTATAGAGACAAACTCTGTGTATTCCAGTGGGTCCAATGATAACCTCCGCCATCAGAACCGTGAGACGCACCCTATCCGGCCCCACCTCTCGAGATATTTAACTCAACCCATTCGAATGGATAAATCGAAAATATGACGTGTCCTTTTCCCTTAAACTCGCCGGGCTAGTTACGTAATTTTACCATAATTGAACTCGAGAGAAGCAGCCTTATCCAAACTGCAAGCGGCCAGCCAACCTGTATAAAAGCGTACCGAACGCTCTCATTTTGATAGAGCCGAAACCCAAAAACGCAAAAACAGAAGCAAAGCCAAAAAAAAGGAAGAGCGAGAGCCCAAAACGCAGCGTTTTAATCTCTGAAATGGCAACGAGTAAGAGTTACTACACTAGGCCGACCTACCGGTACCTCTCCAGCGACCACCACCACCAAACCCTAGCGCCCGACTCTGCATTCGAACTGGACGAGTCAGACATCTACAACTTCGCCAGGTCCAACTCGCCCGAGTTCCGCAAACCGTTCCCAAGCTCCCGTGTCGTTTCGGCTTCGAAGAATCGGCGATCCGAGGCCGCCGACCTGTCGGAAAGGACCGGCGGCACGTCGGCTTCGCTGCCGGTCGGCATTCCGGACTGGTCCAAGATCTTGAGGGACGAGTACCAAGAGAACCGGAGGAGCGACGACGACGTCAACGGCGACGATGACGTGGACGGCAGCGTGCGGGTCCCGCCTCACGAATTCTTGGCAAGGCAGATGGCGCGAACGAGAATCGCGTCGTTCTCGGTGCACGAAGGCGTGGGGAGGACCTTGAAAGGGAGGGATCTCAGCCGGGTCCGAAATGCAATTTGGGAGAAAACCGGGTTCGAAGATTAGGCGGATTTTATTTTTCAAAAACAAGAAATACAGACAAGGGGTGTACGGGAATTATTGGTTAGATTTTCTTTTTCTTTCTTTTTCTTCCTTGTTTCTAATTTATGTGATGAAGATGATCGTCTTTACGAATGTAAATCCTAAATTGGAGGAATGTTAATTTAACTTAATTTCTTCTTTGAATGTTATAATTATTGTTAATCTAGGGTTTGAAGTTTGTAAATTCTTGGTGAGGAGAAATGGAGCAAGTAGGTGATTAGAACTGGAAAGTAAATGATTGGTGGGTGTTTTTAAAGTGTTTGATTGATGTGGGTGAGGCTGGTGCGAAAACGAAAAGCAAGAGGTTGCAAATTGGTGATAACGACACCCTCTATTGAAAAATAATGCACATAAATACAAAGTGTCAAATCTACCCCTTTTTCCTTAGCCTTTCACGTAGTGTCTGTCGTCTCTGAGAATTTAAAATTCCGTCACTTTTTTTTTTTTTTTTGGGGTAAATATGAGTTGCTCAATGCTGCCTAATTCATATTTTAACACAACTGTGAAGTTGGATTTTTTGATAATTTTTTAATGCTTATTTGTACGTTCGCATGATTCACAGTTGACAATTGTTTATGTGTTCATGTGACGACTTTGGAAAGAAAATCTTGTGTTTGCAATTTCTGGGAGGCTTCTTCATTTGAAGGGGTTGGTGGGATGGAAATTTATAATTGGGGTTAGGTAGATTGTAGAGCAAGCACGCATTATTTTAAAGGCAACATTAGGTGGTTTTTTCTGCTCTTGTGGTGATTTTTCTAATATTGCTTTTCAGATGAGGCAATAGTTGCTTTTTTGATAAGGTTATTTAGTGGATAGTTGCAAGGGATATATCATGTTCACTGCATTAATTAATAGGTGATCAGGTTTTTAATCGGACAGTGAGGATAGCTATCTAAATTTCAGATCTTGTAAATTTAATTGAAAATAACAACTGCATGTTTAGAGCATCTCCAATAGCCTCTTCAACCACTTTGAGATGCTCAAATAGGTGAACCACATCAGAAAAATTTCCTCCAACAGCCTCTTCAACCTCAGTCATCAAATCTGCAATTCCATTCTCTCTCTTCAATACTAGTAAGTTGACATTACTTCTTCAAAACATTTATTTTGTTTTGGGAGAATCAAAATCGTATCAAAATGCTAAAAACATTTATTTTGCTTGATGGGTTTGATGTACATTTCATAAATATTATTTATTTTCTAAAATGTTATCTTTTAAAAATAGAATGTTATTAATTATTTCAAATGTTATTAATTATTATTGTTTTAAGTCAATTATTGTATTAATTGAATTGAAGAGACTGATGAGGCACAAAATATTAAAGTAGCAAATAAAGCTCTTCAAATTGCCACGTAGGTCAACAAACTTCAATTTGAATAGTTTTTTTTTCTACCACTGTTGGAGATGCTCTCAATATGATAGTAATGATCCAATCTTTAATATTATATGTGAAAATTGAACTATAATCATGTGATAACTTAATTCGGCTCGTATTGGTTTTATAGAAAATATTGTACTGTGCTAGAATACGGTCACGTGATATAACTCATTCATGTGATATGTCTTACTTTTAAGATATAAAATCAACAAATATCCATTTATATTGTCACACTTGAACAAGTTATATCATGTGATCGTACTCCAGTATCACACTAATAATTATTTTTTATTGCACTCCTACATATTGTTAGTACGGACATAGATGCACACTAACTTTTAGATTTGTTATTTAAGATTTAAATTGAAAGGTAGAAAATAGACTAAAGATCTATATGACGTAACCATAAATTTTACATAGTTTCTTTTGTTTTTAAGTTTCACTTTCCTCAACGAGGTATAGCCAAGTGGAAAATGGTCTTACTTTGCACAACATTGGTCTCAAGTTCGAATCCTTATAACACCTTGATAGTGTATATGTGACAAAATCCCCTCCCCATTATAGTTTAGACTATATTACTTATATATATAAAAAAAGGGTTCACTTTCAAAACTAATTCAACCTTTGCCTTTTTCCATTTTATGTATTTGCATATAAGAACTTCTCAACAAATCACAAAAGTATGAGAGTGATAGAAGGTCCTAAAAAGATAAAACCCTAAACACTCTATGAGAAAACCTTAATAAAAAAAGTCTTATCCACCGCTCCCTTTGGGGTTAACGGCCTTCTTCCCTATCTCCTCCGCTCTCCCTTCATCCCTTCTTTTCTCATTCCCTCCATTTTTTATCATGATTGTTAGTTTATTTTGTAATGTGGAAGCAGTCGCCGTGAAATGATGTCGTCGCCATGATATAGTCACCGTATTTTGGCCCACGTACATAAGGAGTTGGCTCTCTTCAACATAGTTTGGAGCTCTAAACAGGGGAAGATGTCTTGTTGCGTTGGGTTTGGGTTTAGCCGGTATGGCGTTATAACTTTCTTCGAGTTTGTTGTTATTTGTTTTATATTTATGATTTGTATTTCTTTTTTGCTTTTGGCTTTCGATATGGATTTGATGTTTCTGCTGTTGCGTTGTAGATTTGTATTATAGGTCTGAGTACATGTGCTTTTAGTTGCTGTATTGTAGTCATTGTTTGGGTTGTGTGTGATTCTCTCCATATCAATTCAACATGTTGTTGTGTTTGGTCACTGGAGAAGATTTACCCATATTCGGCACATAATTGTTTTATACTTTTGTTTGCTTATCAATAATATACTATAGCTTATTTTTTATTTTAAAAAAAAAAAACTTCTTACCAGTTCTTTTGGCCTGTAAAAACTTCCCAACTTCAAGTGAATAATTTTTTTTGGTTATATATTAAAAACAAAAAAAGTCAATAAAATGGAAGGACATAAGCGTCCAGTTGGGGGTAGCTCTGTCATATTACAATTATGCTTTTGTGTGAAAACGACTAATAGACAAAGAAGGACATAAGCGTTTAATATTCGGTGACTAAATGGAAGGACCATTTTGTCATTTTATGATTGTTAGGAAGCGAGACATTCGACTTTGACTTGGCAAAAAATCGTAACCGTTGATCTGGTTTGTGTGGGGCCACGTTTTATTTAAGTACCCCCGCCCTTCTCGTCCTCCCGTCAGTCTCTTTCAGTATTTTTTTTCCTTCTTTAAATTAAAAATAAAATAAAACTAAAGTCTCTTTCACCAAAGGGTAGGTAATCATATGCAGGAAGAATAGGCTGAAAGAGAATAGTACAACTCATTCACATAAGGCCCGGATACAAACAGTAAAGAAGCCCACGGTACAAAACCCCTAAAACAGAAAAGCCCATGTGATTGAAAATTCATAACACCAAAAACAGGAGCACACAAACATTTCATTTGAAAATGTAAAAATTAACAGTCCTTTTAAGTAACCTTTTTCGTTTTTAGTTTTCATTTATTTTTGTTAGAAATAGAAGGACAATACATGGTGGACAGAGGGATGAATTATAATTTATAATGGAGGGAGGGTATGAAGAAATTAAGGATATTTTTATTTTTATTTTTCGAGAAATGAAGAAGAATGAATGAGATAAAAACTTGAGAATGGAAACAATTTAAAATTTATTTATGCTCTAGTTTTCTTCATGTGTAGTATTCCACGTACATTTTTCTTCCATCACTCTTCTTCATTATTCGTTACTTCCATATATTTACTTTCTATTTCTGACAAAATAAAAACTAAAAGCAAGAAACGAAAAGGTTACCGAACAAGCCTTAGGCTTTTAGTACTTTAAAGTTTGAAAGCATCGCTTGAAAACATTACGAAACAATGCGTGTGTTACTTCATGGTTGTCGCATGTTCTCTAAAAAATCATGCAAGTGATATTCATGGTTAACATTTATACCATAAACACAGCAAGTTAGACCATGAAACAAGTCACTCAATTCATCTCCCTCTCCCACAAGCAACATAATTTTGTTTAGGGGAACCACTAATGCATATAACAATGAATATAAACTTTTTGATAAATAAAAAATAAAAAATAAAGAGAAAAAGAAAAACAATGAAGCCTAGAACATATGCGGTGCTATGTACGGACAATAAGTTGAGTCCAGTTTTAAAATGAAGCCTAGAAGCTTTGGGTTGGGCTTAAAAAAGCCCCTTGAACCCGACAACTAATAAGATCCGAACTTTATAACCCGACCCGTATCAGTACGAGACCAGTTTCAATTTGGATTTCGGAGCCACCCACCTACTGGTCAGAGGCTCAGTGCTGCGTTTCACATGGAGTAATTGCAGCCGAGCACACAACAGAACAGAGCCAACGACTGGTAGACGAACATTTGTCTCTCTCTCTCTCTCTCTGTCAGCACACTCGATTAAGCCCTAATTTTTTATTTGTACCAAAATTCACTGCAATTTTCTGACCTTGGTTTCTCCATGTCTTCCAAATCGAGAGCTTCAAGCTCCGGCGACGAAGCCTCAGAGCCAAACCCTAACACTATCCCCAAACCCCCCGAGGATCAATTGGCTGCCCTTGCATTGTCCGAGACTGATAGCCATGCAAACGGCGTCGTGCATGGATCGGGGGGCGAGAACAATCACAATCACCAGGAGATCGAGACCGACGAGGAAGAAGTCCGGGCCAATTGGGCTACGCCTGGTTTAGCTGAAATGGAGGAGTCGAGGGAGGGTTTGCCACGTGGTAGAGTCGGTGGTGTTGTGTGGGCGAGGACCAATTCGGAGCTGGAGGTTGATGGCCCTTCGAGCCCTAGCAGCAGTGGCTATGCTGGAGAAAGAGGGAGTAGTAGTGCCAGTAGTGTTGGCTCTGGAATTGATGAGATTTCGGAATTGAAGAACGAAGAGGTTGTTGCTGGGTTTTCGGATTCGCAGGCCTCGTGGGTACCAGGAAAACGACATGTTGATGAGGTATTGTGTTCTAAAAGCTCCTCGGCTGTTTAATTTGTTAGAAAAATTACTTGCTTTCGATAAATTGCTCGGCCATTTTATTGGTTTTTAGAATGAGATGATCGTTTAGAGCTTAATTGTTGTGAGGACTTCAGCAATGTCGTAGAGACTAAAACATCATTGGACATTGATGTGAAGTGAGAGTTTTGATGTTAAATTCTTCCTCATTTGTTCTTTAGAATCTGACAAGAACTTGGTTGAATGTGGCTTTAACCGCCCATGAGGTTTTTGAATTGCAAAAGAAACAGTAGTGACTGAGAGAGAGAGATTATGAAGAGTGTTAGGTAAGTTCTATTTCGGAATTCCTTTGGAAATGGTATTGAAATAGCACAAGTACTTGATTCATTTATATGTTCGAGTATTTCCCTAATTTCAAAATATTAGAAGATTTTCCTTTAGTTGGATTCGATGAAAAGGTGTATTGTTCCATCCTCTCGAATTTCCACAATGTCGGGTGCAATAATTTCACAGTACTAATTAAATACACTATCCTTAGGGTAGAAATGAAGGTGCGATCACAAATAAAAATCTGTTCTTTGGACTCCCTTTCAATAATTGAAGCTTAATCCCGAAATTCAGATCGATACCTGCATTGTTTGGTTTTCCATAAATACATTTGAATGAGCTTTTATTATCTTCATGTTATCAGTCAATCAAAAGTTTAGGATGATTGTTTTTAATACTAAATGCTGCAATTAAAGAAGAATTAAGAATCAGATAATAATTTAGAATCTAAGATAATACAAAAATTCCAAGGGGGATGCATTTACTCATAGGGGTGTTATATTACAAGTTACAACAAACACTGTATTGTACAGCTGCTTTGGTGCCCTTGTTGACAGAGATAGGTGTAATTTGTAAATAGACTGTCTAATGCCCAATTTTCAAATTTTTGCATGTACTCGTGCACTTTAATAGGTATTCAAACTCTGATTTAGGTTCCCTAGCATGGTTAGTGGGATAAGTAATAATACGTGATGATAACTATTGAATGCAGGATGATCTTATCGGCAAAGTGGGGTTCATGTCTCTTGTGTACTGTTGTGTGTACATTAGATCTGTCAAACCATTTTCAGATTTTTGTTAAAAATTAATTGGTGTTTCCTTGGCATTCTGCTAGTGCAGTTTTATCTGCTTATCAATATGATGTAATCAGGCATTCTACAGTTCTACCTTTAAGATAGGAGAAATAAATATGTGAATATTGTTAGACACAGTTGCAAAACGAAAGCATACAAAACAATTATGAAGGGAAGAAAGAAAGTTCAAAATGCGTAGTGCATTGTGTGTTGTTGCTGTATTATAGTCCTTAAATAGTTGGTCACCAATTATTAGAGAACTTGATTGAAATTTATACACAGTTGTCTGTGTCTTTTTTTCCCCCATAAAAAGGTTTGGTCCCATGCACATCACTTTAATTTCACTGCTATGTTGAATGACAAAATGGTTTTCAAGGATAACTGCAATGTTCTGCTTGATATAATTGAAGTGCAGGATGATGCTTCCCTATCATGGAGAAAGAGGAAGAAGCATTTTTTCATACTAAGTAACTCTGGCAAACCAATATATTCCAGGTTGGTCTCAGGTGCCTCAACTATCTGTGTAAAGAAGTGCAAAATCTACATTTCTCTCTATGCAAAATAGAGTGCAACTATCTATCTGTATTGGTGATATATGTCTTCTTTTAAATCTCTTGTTTGATTGCAGATATGGAGATGAACACAAGCTAGCAGGATTTTCAGCAACATTGCAAGCCATAATTTCCTTCGTGGAGAATGGGTACACACCTCAATTTTGCTGAGTTGGCTATCTTCTACAATCGCTTATTTTTTTTTAATTATTGGTCTACTATTAATGTACAAATTTTAATGACAGTGTAGAGAACTTACAGTGATTCATTAATTGTTTTACAGTGGGGATCATGTCAAACTGGTTAGGGCCGGGAAGCATCAGGTCTGCTTTGTTCCATTCTGCGCTTGAAAATTTTGTTCATCAAATTATTTATTCTTTAAACAACCCTTGATTCCTGGGATGATAAAAAGAACTGCTGTTCATTTTCCTGGTTGCAAATTCTTTTATAACATCGCTACAAAATTCTATTTACCATCCTTGAACAGAAAGTCAACTTTAATTTGGAACTATTTGTGTAGCTGAGTAGTCCATGCTGACACTGTCTTGGGCAGAATTTGAAGTCTTAGTGATATATTCATGTTATGCTGTAAAACATAACTGAAAAGGGACCTTTGGATTGTACTTCTAAATTTTTTTATATGAATGGATATGAGTGAATCTTTTCTTGAGTCAGATCATCTTATGTATCTTAAGCATTAAAAAATAATGTTCATTTGCCTCAAAAATTTCTAGTTGTTATTATTATTATTTTTTCTGGAAGACTAGAATGACATCATTTTGACAGTACATTTATAACTAACAGTTGTAAGCTTTATCGCTTTGGAATCTGTTAAATTAAATTGGCATGAAATGTTTGGAAGTTCAGGTGGTTTTTCTTGTCAAGGGACCAATTTACTTGGTATGCATCAGCTGTACAGAGGAGCCTTATGAGTCCTTGAGGATGCAGTTGGAACTTATTTATGGTCAGGTAGCATTGCATTTTCCCCTTCCTCAAAATTCTTTGTGAATTATGTGTCACTGTCAGTGTTAGGTCATATTTTGTCAGTGATTTATTGAATGACTTAAACATTCTTCGTGTACTTTCCTTTTTTATGGAATAAAATATCTTATGTTAGTAACTGCACTTTATTTAATTAGTTATGGTATGTGGATGCAGATGCTACTTATTCTTACGAAGTCAGTAAATAGATGTTTTGAGAAGAATCCGAAGTTTGATATGACACCTTTGCTAGGAGGAACAGATATTGTCTTCTCTTCCCTCATCCATTCTTTCAGTTGGTTTGTTTCTCTGCTCCCTTTGGCATGCCTGACTTGGGAAATGTTTTTTTTTTTGGGTGAAAAACTTTCCAATATACCGTTATGATAGTTCCTCATGGTTAGATTCACAAGTGAACAAGTAGTATGCTTACACTACAGGTATTGTTCTATCGGTGATGAACTATACCAATAGTGACAGTAATAGATCATCCAATATACCTTGAAGGGGTTACTTTTGCCGGTTGAATATTACTATCGTTTCTAACCTGATCTGTTTTAAACTGATTGTTCAGTTTGCAAAATATATTTAGGAAGAGTGTAAAATTTGAATAAAGAGATATTTACTGTTAAGAACATATTTGGTAAAATTACTATTCTACTTAATAAGAAGGTTACATAAGCAAAGCCAATCTTATCTTGAAAATGTGATGCGCGCACACACACACACCCCTCCCCACCCCTTCCCAAAATAAAAAAAAAATTTAAGGCAGATGAGGCTATAGCACTATTTCTTATTTCTGTGTTTTCAGGAACCCTGCCACATTTCTTCATGCATACACTTGTCTTCCCCTCGCTTATGCGACAAGGCAAGCTGCAGGTGCCATTTTGCAAGATGTTGCCGATTCAGGTGTTCTGTTTGCAATACTGATGTGCAAACACAAGGTTTTGCCATCCACCTTCGTGATGTTTATACTTGGGAAAATCTTTTTAAGAATATGTTTTATAAATATTTTTCAGGGCACAATTTAATTTAATTTAATTTTTTACAAGTTAGAGCACTCTAACAACTTTGAAATTGATTGATTGCAGGTCATCTGTCTTGTTGGTGCTCAAAAGGCCTCTCTTCATCCCGATGACATGCTGCTACTTTCTAACTTTGTCATGGCATCAGAATCATTCAGGCAAGTAGATTAATTGGATAAGTCATATTGCATCCTGTTAGCAGCCACAGGGGATTGGAAATTGAAACCTGTTTAGTTTCCATTACATGTTTCGAAGTTATAAAGCACAAGATGATACACTGAAAGTCACATGTATTGTTCTTTTCTGTTGGCATGGTTTCAGTTAGTGAGTTATTATGATCTATGAGCCTTTTCAGGTGCAATAGTTGTTTTAAAATTCTCTTTTTGTCTCTATGCAGGACATCTGAATCTTTCTCTCCAATTTGCCTGCCTAGATATAATCCCATGGCATTTTTGTATGCTTATGTCCATTATCTTGATGTGAGTGACACTTAGGTTCATGAATTTTCTTGTGTAAATTTAACTTCATTCTTTGCCTCATGCTAGCCTTATCTGCTTAATATATCTTTTATACATAGTTATGATGACATGACACAATATACTTTCTTGTGGTAGGCTGACACATACTTGATGTTGCTTACTACTAGTTCAGATGCCTTTTATCATCTCAAGGATTGCAGGTATACTATAGTTTGAATTTGACCAATGATATTTCCGTTGTAGGAGTGCTTTGTGTGGCAACTTCTTAGCTCCTTTATAGCAAATTATTAACCAATATTTTCCTCCCCATATAATTTTTTCTGTGATCTTATAGGATTCGTATTGAAATGGTCCTTTTGAAGTCAAGTGTTCTCAGTGAGATTCAGAGGTCCATGCTAGATGGTGGGATGCGTGTTGAGGAGCTTCCTCTTGATCCTTTACCACGTTCTGCATCTTTTTCTCCGCATTTGGGTCAACACACACTTTCAACAGATTCTCCTGACAGGTTCAGGGAACCTTATATTGGCGTAGGTGGTCCTGCTGGACTTTGGCATTTCATATATCGCAGTGTATTTTTGGATCAGTATGTGTCTTCTGAGTTCTCACCACCAATAAGTAGTCCTCGTCAGCAGAAAAGGTACCACAGCCGAATCTTATAGTACATTTAAGCCGTGAAATTTGAATGTCTTCACATTGAAGTCATGTCACTCTACCATTTTTGGTAGGTAATTAGTTCTTCTTCTTGCAGATTATACAGAGCTTACCAGAGGCTTTATGCTTCCATGCATGACCGAGGAATTGGGCCCCACAAAACCCAGTTTCGAAGAGATGAAAACTACGGTACTTTTAAGTTCATACTGCTTCATACATATGTGGAACATGTTGATATACTTGAAAATTTTGTATTGCCTGATGCGCACCCATTGCTACATCTCAAAACTATGGTGTTTAAGAATGATTGCGTCATGTCAAATTCAAAGCTTAATATTGACGTCAGTTTTGCAAAGACAGACGTCTAGTAGGTCAGTAGTCGAGGTATTTCATAGTTATGGATTTTCAAACCTAGCCATTTTGTTTTTAAGCCCTGGAAATTTATGGCCATAACTGGTTTGTCAAACTTGATCTTTCGTGCTCTTTCCCATTACATTTTAGATACTGTACCATGGTTGACTTTTGCTTCAGTTGCATCTATTTGTGTTTACAAGCTTGATGCTGCTTTCTGATGAATTTCTATGATCATGATTGCATCATATTTATGTTTGAATGCTTCATGATGTTTTCCTGATGAATTTATGTGATTTTTTTTTTCAGTTCTACTATGTTGGGCCACCCAGGATTTTGAGCTTTATGCAGCTTTTGATCCACTTGCAGACAAGGTAGGATTTTACTTACGATTTCTTGTTTCTTTACGTTGCTCAACTACGCAATACTTGTCCACTTTTACATGTGCTAAAGAGAATAAAGGGAAAGGTTTGATGCTTTTTTACTTCCATAGTGCGTTGTTTGGTTTTATTAGACAAAAAGGGAAGGAAAGGATATGAAAAAGTAAAGTCGTGGGTCCTACTGTATGTAAAGTAGGATAATTAGCCCTTCTATATGTTTTGTTGCTTCATTTTTTCTCCTCCAACCCTCCCATGTTGGGTGAATTGCAAAATGTGGACCCAGGGAAGGGGAATCCATGAATATCCTTGCACTTTCCATCCAAATTTACTAATTTCCCTTCTCTCCATTTCTCCAAACCGAACATAGCATTAGGGATGAGTTGAAAAGATATATGGGTTTTTACTGAATGAGGTTTATCACTTATGGAACTATTGGGGCAAGACAAGTTTAGCCATTGTAGAAGGGATTTGAAGCCAGTCATCTTCAGAGGAGGAGCTATTATGTAGTTTTGGAGAGAATCTACAAATGGATGGGCAAAGATGATGGCTGATCCAAAGAGCACTATAGTTTTTTATCTTTGTGGGATTAAGGTTTGAAATCTGTTTCTGGTTAGAAAGCAGAATATAAAAGGAGAATACTAGAACTAATTCAGAGGTTTTCAACAATTTGTTCCTCAAAGAGATGCCCTGCATATATTATGAATAAGACTAATGCAACCTCAAAGCAAGTTAGTGGACCAAAGATGCTCATAGACAAAGAAGAAATCAGATAAGAGAAACAGAATACCTCGCTAGCAAAGTAAGAAGCAACTGCAATAATGCGAGCCCCGAAGCGGAAGTGAGAGAAGGAATGTGAACAAAATGATTGAGAGGGCTATGTTAGAGCAATAGATGACCGATTGTAAACAGGCCCAATAATGTACATGAAACTCACAACCATGTATGATTCATGTGTCATCGCACGTCGACATTTCCATATGGAAAAGTTTGTCCGGTAACATGTATTACCTAGGGTAGGTGGATTCAGCGGGTAACAATCACTTGTTAGCAAGTGAAAAACAGAAAGTCATGCCATTATGGAAAATCAGCTTCTAGTCGAGCCAGTGTCAGAAATGGATTCAGGACTTCTTTCCTTGATAAAAGAATTTTGAGCTTATATAATTTTTTTTTGTTTTTTGTGTGGCTATAATAATTATTTTCTGCAGAAGCATGTTATAGCTGATTTGAATTTATCTGTAGATGCATTTTATCAACTTATATTGATATGGGTTGTTTACAGGCGTTGGCAATAAAGACTTGCAATCGGGTTTGTCAGTGGGTGAAAGATGTGGAAAATGAGATTTTTTTGCTAGGAGCAAGCCCCTTTTCATGGTGATAATACCCCATTATATTCTGTAACACAGAATGTACCATATAGCTTTGTTTATTTAATAAAATTCATATTATCATTTTTTTAATATGCATTGACATGGCAGGAGATGTTGATCATGAATTACTACTTTTTAGTAGGCATTTGTCAACAAATGTAAAAGAAGTCATAAAAAAAAATTCCTTTTGCCACGGTAATATATTTGTTTCGCCCGTAGTTTTTTTTCTTCTTTGGGTAAGAAACAGCTCCAATCTGTTTGCCGACTGTTCAAAAATGCATTTTTGGGTTAAAATACAAACCTCATTTCTGTTGCTGGGAGTAGGGTAAAAATATTAAACCTCCATGAACTATGTCATATTCCTCGCTCACTTTTCAGGCACATTTTTTACTATCTTCTGGTTGATTTGTTTTATGCTTTATGTTTCACTTTTTTAGCATCCTGGTAAGCTATTGGTCAAAATAAAGTTGAAGGCTTTGTTGCTATTGCTATTTGGGCCCTATATTGGTAAAAGCCACTTGCTTTTTACCCTCCCATTCAGAAGGCACGTAATCCTTGATTGCAATTTCCCAACTAAATAAACTTTTGGAGGATAATGCGCAAAACCTTGCGTTGCTGTAAACCATTAATTTTCAAAGCCATAGTTTACTCATCTGCAAAACACTTCTGCTGTTGGAAAAAAACTTACATAGCTATTCCCCAATAACAATACGTGGAAAAGTTATATTACGTGTTATTGCGTTATTGACTGAGAATAGCAAAAAGTATTATCTCGTTGCATGAGAATTCCTCTCGTGCTGTGGGGTTCTGAAAGATTCTAAATTATATATATATATTCATACATCACGATGACATTAGTGAACCGCATTATATGACAAGGAGGAACTCACTTATGGCGCGCTTACTAACCCGTAATCGGAATGAGAAAAAGGAATCCGATTTTGATTACGGATCATACATGTGTTTACTAAAATTGGGAAGAATCAAAAGTGCATGGGGCCCACACAAAAAATGGAATCCAATTCCAAGATTTGGGTGATTTGGATTCCCAACATTTGAGTGGTATTTGGATTCCGGATTTCATCCGTAATCGGAATGCTAATTTTTTTCCCTTTATGCCCTCACTTACTTTCATTATTTCCAAGATTATCCTTAACTCTAGAAATAAAAACAAAATCATTTTAGTGTTAATGATTAACTAATAGAAATACTTACATTATTATTTTTAAATACTTATTAGAAATACTTAAATTTATATATATAAAAATAAAAACAAAATTATTTTAGTGTGTCTATGAAATAAAAAAGCAATTGAATTTTTCTTACTATTATATACTATATCAATTTTTTTTTTTTTTAAAGTATATAAAATATTTGATTTGGGACAAGGGCATTTTAGTAATCATCTTGGTTTATATTCGATTCTTTGAATTAGTAAATAGCTTTATGAAATTCTATTAGATTCCGCATAATTTTAGTAAACAACTTCAACAAGAATCGATTCTGATTCCGCCTCATTTCAATTCCTCCTCAATTTAATTCCTCTCATTTTGATTACGGATTAGTAAACGTGCCATTATTACATCGGTTATTATGAGTTGTATATGACCAATCGACAACATATACATCACGTGTCACATAATGAGTACACTAATGTGGTCTGAAAATGCAATCTCTATGTCCTTATTGTTGTTCCTCTTGGGGCTAGAGAATCCAGGGACCTTGAATGTTTGCTGTAAAATGGGTCCAGCGGTGAATATTAATCATATCGATATAATTTGGTGTTTCCCTTTACATGAAGCAATTGGTGTTTGTTCGAGCATTGACTTCACACATGGTTTTTCTACAATGGTTACTTTAAAAAGGTCTAGTCTTTTCTTTCTTTTTTGTTTCTTGGTTGCTGCTGAGATTGTGAGATTGTGAGATTGTGAGATTGTGAGATTGTGAGATTAGATTTGCTGCTGTTATACGTCCGTCCCACAGGGAAACAGTGAAGTAAATAAATAAAAAGAAAAGTTGTGTAATGGGATTAATGAAAGCGGTCCACTTGAACACTAGTCATATGCTTGTAGCCTTTTCTTTTTGTAGTTAAAAGCCTTGAGAGAGAGAGAGAGAGGAGGATATGTAATGTAAATTGTAATGAATTGGTTGAGGCCTTGAGGTTTAGGGAGATAGGTGTTGATCATTGTCGATGATAAATTTTAAGGTGCGACAATTACATCGTCACGTAAGCTCGAAAGAAAAGAGAATAGTGTTACCAATTTTCACATAATTAATTAAGATTTTTAATTAACATCTGATACCAAGTTTCACAAGAACACTGTTTACTTATTTCCATGTCCATTTCATCAAATACGCATGCCAGAGTGAGTTGTCAAAAAAACGAGAGCACTATATGAAAGAAGAAAAATTGTAGTTGAATTGTCATAATACATCATTTCATACTAACCTTATGGATCTAACTATACAAAGAAAATTTATTTCTATATATGATAATGAAAAGAAAATTGTCTATTTTCTTTTCGTTACAATATGAAGTATATTAAAATTGAGAATTTTCATTTTAGTTTTAGGGAAAAATTTAGTAATGTTCAATGAACTACACATCAACAATGGGGTGTTACTTGAATTGGCATATGCCTTTGGGCCCTATTTGGTTCACGGAAAGGATTTGAAGAGAAATCATTTATCATGTCATTTCTCAATGGATGAGAAATGGAAGATTCATTTTTCATGTTTGGTAATGTTGGGAAAGTAACCGGGAAATACCACTTTATTTCCTTTCCCATGTTTGGTTTGTGTAGGAATGTAAAACAAAGTTTGTTTAATTTTCTAATTATACCCATACTACATTAAATAAATAAAAAATGTATTTAATGCTATATTGCAATTCTAAATTGTTAATGAGACAAAATAGTCATGAAAATGTGCATTTAAGAAAGTATCTCCAATGTATCTTCAACCACTTCTGGGATGCTCAAATAGGTGAGCCACATCGAAAAATTCCTCCAATGATCTCTTCAACCTTAGTAATCAAATCTGCAACCCCATTCTCTCTCTTCAAAATGGTAAGTTGACTTTGCCTCTTCAAAACATTTATTTTGTTTTGGGAGAATCAAAATCATATCAAAATGCTAAAAACATTTATTTTTCTTGATGGGTTTGATGTAAATTTAATAAATATTATTTATTTTCTAGAATATTATCTTTTTAAAAATAATGTTATTAATTATTTCAAATGTTATTAATTATTATTGTTTTAAGTCAAATATTGTATTAATTGAATTGAATAGACTCGATAAGGCACAAAATATTAAAGTACCAAATAAGGCTCTTCAATTTGCCACGTAGGTCAACAAATTTCAATTTGAAGAGTTTTTTTGCTACCACTGCAGATGCTCTAATATTGGCTCATTTTCCCAAATTTTCCCATGAGGAGGGAAAACAAAATCGAAGATGGGAGGAGGGCTTCACTTTCTCCCAACTTTCCCATGTGTCAAACAACCATTTCCCATGCTTGGACTTACCAAACATGGGAAAACAATTAATTTCTCATCCCCAAGTCTCCTTTCCTATTAACCATACTGGGCCTTGGTGTGCTTCCAAGTGGTCTTGTGTTTAAGTCTTCATTGTACCTGTATGTGTGAGTTTTTCTCCTCCTCTTCCTAGCTTTGGCAACAAAAAAAATACAAATAAACGAATTACACGTAATAGAGTAAAGAGTATTGCTAAATATTTTTCTTTAGTTTCAATAAATATCGTTTCGAATGGCTAATCATATCAAATCTTTATGATGACATAGTACCATTATTGTGTAGATTTTTTTTTTTATTGAATTTTGCTTTCATGTAATAATATATGTACCTTTCTCCCATAAAACTCTCTTCTACTTGCATATCTTTAAAAAACTTCATTGACTTTTTTTTTTTGGGATCGGAAAAACTCCATTGGCTTTGATCAACCTCATCTTCCGTATAGACCCTTCACGAGATGCAACAAAATTATTTTATTTTATTTTTTATATGGAACATGATGGTGGTAGCAGCTACATACATCATTAAATGCCTAATTAATTTCCATCATTATTTCAACCCTAAAAAAATTAAAAAAATTCCATCATGATCCGCAACAGATTTTAAAGTTAAGAATTAATTGAGTGGGGAGGCTTTTTTCAAACTTTTTCATTTACCACTACTACTACTAGTCTTGTGGACTTTACACTACTAATGGCATTTTCGTCATTTCACACTAGTCAAACATCATCAATTTCGGAGATTAAACTAGCCTTTTCCTTGTCCATTAAAACCATCAACACCCACGAACTCATGATAATGACCATACCACCCTTTCTGAAATCAGACATTCATAATCACGCAGGATCCAACTTTATGAAAATGCGGGTCCATTTGGTAATTGTACGTCCTCGGTGTTGGAGATTCCATGGTCCTCTTACTGGGGAAGAATTATTATTGTATATGTATGTGCACATCGGACTGGCCGGTGTGGAATGTGGAGGCCACACATATCATATGTATATAGTTTCTATGGTTTTGACACGACGTAACTCTGAGTAATTTTAGAGCATCTCGAATAATTTTGGAATTTTAAAATAGGTGAGTCAAATCAGAAAAACTTTCTCAAACAGCCTCTTTAACTTCGGTCATCAAAGCTGCAACCTCTTTCTCTTTCTCTTTCTTCAAAACTGGTAAGTTAACTTTGGCTTTTCAAATATTTAATTTTGAGTAATGCTATTTGGACACACAACATTGACACACTTAGCTGACACCCGCTGATGTGTCAAAGTGTCATTTGCTCGTCTTGTTAGAAAGAGAAAGCAAGGATAAAAGACGAGCGAATGACACATTGACACATCAGCGGGTGTTAGCTAAGTGTGTCAATGTTGTGTGTCCAAATAGCATTACTCTTTAATTTTACTTTGGAAAAACAAAAACTACCTTGAAAATGTTTAAAATATGCATTTTTTTTTTATTTTCATGTAATAAATATATAGACATTTTAAACATGTTTTCATATTTTTCATGGTATTGTATTAATTGAATTGAAGAGTCTGTTTGAGCAAAAATTATTCAAGTAGCAAATAAGGCTTTTAAATTGTCACATAAGTCAACAAACTTCAATTTGAAGTGTTTTATTTCTACTACTGTTGGAGATGCTCTTACATTTATCATATTAATTGATTATATTATGTTGTTTATATGGCATTTTTAAATCCACGAGGACTCCCCTCAACATATAACCTCATAAAAGAACTTAACAATTTTCTCTAGAAGCCAAACTTGTATCTTCGGTGATCTTCGATTTTTGATGGACTTATGTTGATTTACTCTTTTTTTGGCAGATCTATTGTCTCATATCTGGATTGGCTTTGGTTGTGCCTCATCTTGCGTGGTTGCTCTTTGAGATGTTGTGGCTTGGTCATGATAGATCCATTGCTCATTGGTGCATTGAGGCCCTGGAGTAACTAGATGGTGCTCTCTATGTCATGTCCTGACGAAAGATTAGCAGCAATTGGTTTTTGCTTTTGCTGATGTTGTTTTAGTTTTAGTTTTTTTAAATTTTGGTTTAGTTTGTTCAATAAAGTCCATAAACTCTATGAGTTTTCTGTGTTTTTTCTCTTATGATTCCAGAAACTTATTTGAGTATGTTGAGTGTTCTTAGTCTCTCTAGGAGAGTCATGCTGGTTAGCGGCTAGTTTTTGTCCTTAATGTCATTGGACTAGATTTGGGGAAATTATGATAGTTAAGGGGATTATAGAAAAGTTATTTTCAAGAGTGATTGTCTCCAAATAGTTTCAACTTTTCGGCTATCTCATGTCAAGTTTTACCAATGTCTGTCATATTGTTATTTTATTGGGATGACTGATTTACAATCTATGTCATTTGTACTGTTATCCATATTGATCTAATAAAATTCTATAGCTTTTTTTCATCAAAAACTGCACTCGATATCAATTTAGGGTCTATGTAAGTAAAGAAGGGTCCTATGAGTGCTAGATAAAATATCAATGGTTGAGTTTTATAGTTAAATGAACAAACAGGTTAATGGTGTAATGATTCATAACTTTATGGTTGTGTTTGCAATTTATAAAGGTGCGTTTGGTTCATGGAAAATGGGTCTTAGGAATGAGAAATCACTTATCAAATAATTTTTCATGTTTAGAAAGTCCAAGCATGAGCAGCACAACCAAGACATCGATGGGTTTTTTGCCCATGCGAGGGTGGAGTGACAGAAGTTTTAAGAATTCAAGAGAAGGTCACGGCGAGACAAGCCGTTTATCATTATGATATGTGTCAAATGGAAGTGCAGTGATGTATGCAGCTTAGACATCCTAACATATCAGTACAAATGGTTGCCTAGCACATAGGAATTAGGGGGGAAATGAAATCCTCCATCCACTAGTGGATCCATTAAAAGTCCAGTGAAGGCACTTGCCCTCACTCAAATATATTATTTACCTATGAATGTGCCAAATTTTTATGAAGTTTTGTGTTTAATGGGGGCAAGTTGTTTGATAAAATGCCTCAAAAAAGACTAAGGAAGGGCGCAAGGGGGCAACCTGCTCTACTCCTCTACTTATGTTATTCTTCTTGTTCCCTAGACTCACTGCTCATTCTTCTTTTTGTGCCATCAATAGAGGAACTAGGTAGTGTTACTAATGTGTGCATGAATATGTTTATATGATTGTGTTTTTCTTTTTCTTACATTTAAGAGTTGATTGATCTTCATTATTAGTGGCTTTATAGTAGTGTTTTCTTACCCCCATAAAAAAAATTCATGGATCCACCACTACCTCCACCCATATAGCACAAGTTGTACCAAATGACAATAACATAGATGAAAGAGAAAACATGAGAGTTAAACCCTTAATCCTCTTCACTAGGATTATCTCTGAAGAATTAACAAATCAGAGGCCACCAAACCTCTTATGATGATTCTCCAACTAGTACTCGTGCACATTGTGAGCAGTTGAGGCTTTTTTTTCATATCAGCTTTCACCATCGTATCAGAGGTGATATCAATTATTAGGAATTTCAAACAATTCCTAGCCTAAGATCGCACAAACAACCAAACAAAAAAGTAGACACATAAAACAAGAAGTAAACAATGCAAGGGTGTTACAAAGTTCACTTCAAACTAGGCTACCCCTTTCAATACAGAATTCACATGCACCTAAAAGCTAAGTTACATTGTAAGTCACAAAGAAGCAACTGCACATAAGGATATATTTATGGGCGTCTCCAAAACCCTATCTCCTTTAAAAATCACACAACCCTATAGGAATAAGGAAACCCAAAACATAATCAAATAGGACTTGAAATACAAACAGAAAATATGTGAACCTCATAAGCCGCCCGGTAGCCCATATCTATGCATGTGTCCCGACCGGTAGCCTTGCACCGAGAGCGACATATTACATTCCATGGCATCTATGCATGTGTCCCGACCGGTTGCCTTGCACCGAGAGTGACATATTACGTTCCATGGCAAGCCGACTGGTAACTCTTTGTCCCCGACTTGTCTCCAAATAGTCTTCATGTCATACATCACTAATTCGAGTCGCTACTCTGAACAAGAAAATACATGAGTTTATGAGAAAATTAAAGTAATAGAATTGAGTTTTAGTGTACTGTAAGAGGAGAAATTATAATAGAGGTAGCCTTCCTCTTCTCATATTGCACCCCCCTCTTTCTCATGACTTGGCAAAACAAGAACAAAAAAGAAAGTACTCATATATATGTTGATTGATTACAGTATTATTTATTAGATGGTCAAAATCAATGGAAGGGCACAACAGCACAGCACAGGTGGCTATTGTTTTCAAAATAAATGGAAAACAGGTAGCTATTGTTTTCTAATCAATGAAGTTAAGATTTACAGAAATAAATTGAGTGTATATGTAAGCAAGCCAAAGCATAGGGTCGCAAATTGACGTTTGTCTAAATTGCGCTACACCACTCAGTCTGTACTTGCATTTAATTAAATACCTTTTTTTCTTTTTTGAAATGTCCATAACTATTGCATAATAAAAACTAGACTATCATCCTTCTGTAAAGGGAAGTTATGGCAGTATTTTTTACTCATTCATCTCATAATTAGTGGTTCGTTTCTTTCCTCATGTACTTTTGGGGCCTGAGAATAAATTTGAGATTTCATTCCTATATTTGGTATACATATTGGAAATGGATTAACTTTCATAGCATGTTTACTAATTAGGAATTAGGAATGAGTATGAGAAGAAAATGAATAATTCCAATTTATGACTTTTCCATGTTTTTTAATACATTAAAAAAGAGTTTTTCTATTTAAACCCCACATTTTTCTTTGTTCAACTCAATACTTAAATAATTAAGCTCTTAAGTTTTATTATTGCGTAAAAAGACAAAAAAAAAAGGTCATCTAACTGAATAGTTAACCCTAGTACAGTTATACACACACACCCCACCACTACAAAAAAAAGTGACAACAGTCACTATTATTTGATGACATTTGGTCACTGTTGTGGGGGTTACTTAAAGCTTTAAGTCACCAAAAAAAGCAAAAAATGTGACTAAAAGCCCTTTTAGTCACAAAAAAGTCAAAAAAGGTGGCTAATGTCTTTTGTCACGGACACATATGTAACCAAAAAATGGTGACTATTTGGTGACTATTGTGACTTTTTTTGGTAGTGCACCACTCTTCATATTAAATTTTAGAAAAACACAAACTTCCCTACACTCTAATGTCATATTACTCTTCTTTTTCAATCTAAGAAACCTATTACACTCTCATCTTCTCTTCACAAACCCTAAATACGATATACAAATAGTTGTTTGTAGGTCGTCAATTGAGGTATGTAATGGGAGATTATTTCTTGTTTGATGATGGTAAACTTACATATCAATTTAATTGCCAACATTTCTTTATCAAAACGTCCTAGTTCATTCTCAATTTTTTATAATAATAATAATAATAATAATAATTCTGCTACACATTTGACAACATTGTTTTTTTATCTCTTTAAGTAATGTGAGGTTGAGGTGAAATTAGAGTGGTGTGGGGTGTGAGGTTGATGATTTAAATTTTTTTGTTGGGTATGTATTTAGGGGTAGTTTGGGAAGATAGTGAGGTTTTCTTAGAAATTGTGAAAATTTGAATTAGAAGTTGGGGTGAACTTAGAATATGGGGTGAACAAAGAGAAGTGCGAGGTTTAAATAGAAAAACTCTGGAAAAAAAAAAGTGGGTTTCACTTTAAAATATGTAATTCAATATCTTCAAAACCAAGAATTAGATCAATTAAGGGGAGGGTAGTTGATTCAATTTTTATTCCTTACTTCTCATATTTCTAAGTTTCCTAATTCCTTAATTCCCTCATTCCAAATAAGTAAGCATGTTATACATTGGAATAAGATACCTATGACATGGAGGAATAGGAAAATCCATTGAGTTCCCTTACAAAACCTATTACCATGAAATTGGGGGCGGGGGTTTATTTTTAAAGTAAGCGATATTTGTATTCATAACTTAGACACTAACACCATTAGCCACAAGGGCATAAACTACCCAAAAAGAGTTTATACAAATGTGGAATCACAGTAACCACACAGGATTATTCTAGATACAGAGAAATACACCACAAGGTATATCTCCACTGATAATGGCATAAAGCTAGTTAGGTAGCCACCACGTTCTTGACAGTAAAGGCCAATCAATGAAGTTTTCCGTTATAGTTGTTAATGCCTTTAATTGCATAATTGTCTGTTACAATTATGCTATAATCATTTTGTAACTCCTACACCACAAACAGACAGTATAAAACCCATGTAACCGTGCTTATTTTATATATAAAAGAAATTTATTTCTACATGGTATCAGAGTGGATTAGCCTACGTGTGAAAGCCCAACGGCCACACGTGCTCCACATCACTCAATATGTGTTGTCCACGTGTTAAGTTTGAAAATTCATCACACTTGTGGGCGTGTGGCCAAACAAATTTCGACATGAAATCTGCAAGCCTAAACAAATCATACATGGACCTCAGGCCAAAAACTACCAATACAACTATAACTTTTAAACTCTCACAAGTAAAAATACAAGTAGAGACTCAACTACGAACAAAACACCTAACTCACAAAAGAGTTTATGTAATTATTTCAACCCAAAAAAACTGCAAAACCAACCAAGATGACAGAAAGTAGAGTCGCGGCCTTCGCCACCACGAAAACATGAACACTACCATTGAAGCCCAAATTGAGGAGGAAACTGCAGCCACACAGGAACCTACAAAAAGCACACAAAATCCACAAATATGTCAAAAGAACCCAAAAAACAACAAGATAAAGCCGCAAAATAAAGGGGCAACACAAGGTGAGAAGGATGTAAGGAGATCGGAGGCAACAAAAAAGTAGAGCATAGAACACAACCAAACCCTCAAAGGGTTAGAAATGACCACAAGCTCAACCAAAAAACCAAAAGGGAGGCCAAAGAAAAAAGCGAGTAATGGGAGAAGAGAAGATAGGGAAGGAGAAAGAAGGAGAGGGGAGGAAAGGCAGTGACCTTCCCTCCCCCTCCGCAATGATAGGAGCAATTAATGGCTAGGGTTTGAGAGGGAGAGAAGTGGAGAGCGTTTGAGAGGGTTTAGGCATTCAATGTTGAAATGGGTTTAGAGTTTAGGAAAATCGATATTATAAATGAATTCAATGTTGAAATGGGTTTAGAGTTTAGGAAAATCGATATTATAAATTATTCTAATATACGGAGAGGAAAATCGAACTCAAGTGCAACTGTGCAAGGGGTGGACAGACTGCCCGAAATGATTTTTAATAAACTTAAATACGGTTTTTTATTTTTTTATTTTAAGGAAGCCTCCATAGCTCGATGACTCATTTATTGAAAATAAAAAATACAACACGCCTGACAGTCATAAAATAAACTGACATAGCATTCTGAATGAAATCATGGGCTTCTCTACCCAAAACAAAGACACTTCTTCAGACAAGGTAAACTTTACCAGTCTATGCGCATCAATAATAGCTTCTCTACAAAAAAAAAAAAATGGAAAAGAAATTAAGGGACCAGACGTTGTTTATCTTTTGTATTATATACCAATTTATGGGGTGACACTATTTTATATACTTGCATCTCCCTCTCACTTTCATGTTTTGATAGTTCAGTAGAAACTAGAAGATAAAATTGTAAAAACAAGAAAAATGATTGGAAATGTACAAAATTAAAGTGTGGAAATCACTTCCTTTTACCAAATCTTAATTAATCCTTGACATTTTCTAACATTATTGAAATAAAATTTATCAATTTTTTTAAATACTGTGGAACGGGAACGAATTCTTAAAATATCATTATGCAAAATAAACGTCAATTATGCAGGAGATGATTGGTAACAGTAAACGCAAGTCCTACACCTAGCAAGCTTTGGATATCATCTTACTTACTGCCGATGTACATAACGGGTGTCTTACATACATTGGTTATAATTTATGCAAAGTTGTTATGTTTTATACAACGAGTGTGTCACATGCATTTGTCATGCACTAGTCATTTGACCAGCGCGCCTAGCCAACGCATATGACACGCTCGTTGTATAAAACAGAACGACTTTGTTAAGTTATAACCAATGTACATCGGCAATAGGTAAGATGATATCAAAGCTTGTTCAGGTGTAGCATTTAACCAGCGTGCCTAATCAATGCATGTGAGACACTCGTTGTATAAAACGACTATATATAAGATTTTCTCAATCTTCCTGAGAAGAAAAATTGAACGCTCTTAAATTATCGCAACTGTTAATAAAGTTTATAAAATTTAAACTCAAGTTTAAAAGAACATCCAAAATTAGGAATTGATTAGAACGTCTGGCCAACGCATGTGAGACACTCATTGTATATAACGACTATATATCAGATTTTTCTGCTTACTAAGAGCATCTCCAATCGATGTGTCAAAAGTGCCACATAGGCATTTAACGGCTAGAAATAACATCTCACGTCACTCCAACCGATGTGTCAAAGCTGATGTGGAATGAAGGCTGGAGGTTGAGATGTTATTTTTGACATCCCAAAAGCAAGATGTCAAATGAATATTTTATTATTATTTTTTTCTTTTCTTTTTAATTAAAAACAAATCAACACTAAAGTATAATAAAATAATAATTTAATTTGACATATCGGGTGGAGTGTAAATTTTGTATGATGTCAAATTGCACCATCAAATTTAAATTTGATGTTTGGTATTGCATCTCCCTGGAGATGCTCTAAGAAGAAAAATTGAATGCTCTTAACTGATGATTAGTAACTTGGTACTAAAGTCTAGGAAGTTCAAATTCAAGTTTGAAACCACCTCCGCAACCGCAATTGAGAAGAGAAATACTATTAAGCTAAGAGTTGATTGATAAATTTTGTACTTGTGCGAAAAATATAAAATATAGAAATGTAAAAAGAAGGAAACCAACAAGAAAGAGAAATAAAGAAAATTAGAAAATCTAGGAAAAGATCACATCCATGAACCCATGCAGCCTAACGTTCAGTTGACTCCCACCAATAAAACCCCATTATTTAATTAAATTCCCCCAATCTTTTATAATTGCATCCCAAAAGAAAAACTCCACTCCCCAAAATTTACCCCCTTCCTCTTTTCTTCCCCCTCTCTCTCCCTATCTCTCTCTCTCTCTCTGCTTTTTTCAGCTTCACATCCCCCAACTCCAAAGCCCCAAACCTCTTTCTCTCTCAAACTCAATTTCACATCCCCACCCCAAAAAACCCTAAAAACCTCTGATCTTAGCCGGACCCATTTATCGCCGGCCCCCCAAAACCCAAACCCAGCTTCGACCAGACCCGAAATCGGCGCCGATCCGATCTCGGTCGGGGCTCCTCCCATTACAGCACCCGAACTCGGAGCTCCGAGAAGAGTCGGGTCGGAGATTGAGAGCGAGAGAGTAAGGGGCGGAGAAATGTACAAGAACCAGCTGCAAGAGCTGGCCCAAAGGAGCTGCTTCAATTTGCCTTCCTACATGTGCATTCGGGAAGGTCCAGACCACGCGCCCAGGTTCAAGGCCACCGTCAACTTTAACGGCGAGATCTTCGAGAGCCCTCACTACTGCTCCACCCTCCGTCAGGCCGAGCACTCCGCCGCCGAGGTCGCCCTCAACTACCTCTCCAATCGCGGTCCCTCTCACTCTCTCGCCGCTAGGATTCTGGTCAGTTCTCTCTTTCCTTCTCCTGTCGCCGTTAGGGCTAAGTTAGGGTTTGCGCGCGTGGTTCTCAGTCGCTGCTCGGTGGCTTTTGGTTGTTTGCTCGGTTTCTCCCTGATAATTTAGTTTCTGAACTCGCAACTGAAAACAATACTTTAAAATTTTAAAAATTTGTTTTTTTAGCTTTGTTATTCTTTTTGTATTTGTGTTGCTAATGTGCGCCGTGCAAGTGATCAAGCTTGTCCTGCGCACAGGAGTTGTGTTGGAGTCGGAGGGGTAGATCACTGGCCTGCCGGGATGGGGCTTTGGGGTTGGGAACTTAGGTAATGACGGAGGTACCCCTTCTTTTTGTACTCGGGGGTTCTTAAAATGCAGTTGGATTCTCTGAATTCTGAATTCTGAAAAGCTGACCACCGTGTGAAATGGAAATGTCAGTAATTAAATCATTCAACAAGGGGGTATTTTGGTCATAAAAATGTGGGCTTCGAGAGTTAACTTTATGGAACCTCTTCTTCCTCATTGACCGCCTGATTGGTTGCCGGGAAACCAGAAGAAGTCTTTTCTTTTTCTTTTCTTGTAAAAAAATTCTTCATACTAATGATATTATAGGGAATTGTTTCATTTCTTAAGTTGGCATGAGTATTGGTGTATTGGGAGGAAATTTGATCTCATCAAACTTGACGAGTGTAGTTTTTAATGGAAGTTGAATGCATTTTAGTTGGATTAATAGGTATCAAGGAAGTTGAAATGCCCATTAAACTTTGTTTCCATGCCTTATCAACTTACTTTTTGGTTTGGTTGCAAATTGATAGGACACCTAAACTATGCTCCCTTTCAAAAGAATCTTGGAAACATTGATTATTTTATTGCTGAAATTAAAATTTTGCTACCAAATATTATTAGTTTTTATCGGGTCATTGTAATTTTCCCAATGTCATTGTCACTTTCAATCTGCATGGTGCATTTTGATTATTCGTATACAATGTTTTTGTACTTTAATGAGTTATGTTGTCTTGATACTGATAAAGCCTTAATTTTCTCAGGATGAGACGGGGGTTTACAAGAACCTCTTGCAGGAAATTGCTCAAAGAGTTGGAGCTCCATTGCCGCAATACACAACGTTCAGGTCTGGCCTTGGCCACCTACCTGTTTTCACTGGGACAGTTGAATTGGCTGGAATCACATTTACAGGGGAACCTGCTAAGAACAAAAAACAAGCTGAGAAGAATGCAGCAATGGCAGCTTGGTCATCTTTGAAACAATGTAAGTAGTGGTCAGGCTTATATTCATCCCATTACAATTACGAATTACGCAACATATAGTTAGATCCTTACCCCATAGTTGGAATTTGATTTTACTTAAAGACCCATCTTAATCAAGTTTGTTGAAATAATTTTGTGAATTTTTTTTAATGCTAAAACTTATTTGGTGCATTAAAGCATTAAACAACAGCCTTCATTGGAGCTCTTGCTTGGTTTTTAATGTTCTCAGTTATTGCGACCTTAAAGGGTTTCTGACTTTTTGTCATTCCTTTCTGTATGATATTAAGGCATCTTCAGCGACTCATTACAATTCTGAACTCATCTATGAAATTGATGTGACTTATCCCCTCTTTGAAGTAATTCTTACACATCATGTTCTTTTTGACTGTTCAAAAAAGTAAAAAAAATATCAGCGGGGCAGTTTACCTCTATGTGTCATCTTTACATATTCAAGTTGTAAGCTTCGTGACATAATTTGGTAGAGTCCATGTCAATTTCTAGGAACTTCTGCTTTAACTTGAATGACATGTTTTCTTTTGGCCAGTGGCAAAGGAAACTGCAAGTTCTTCATCTGAACCAGAGAACAATGATGAGCTGGAACAAATCACTATAGCACGAGCCTTGCTCAATTATCGTTTGAAGGAAAATATGGCAAATCCAACTGCTCCAATACTATTTCCGAAGAAGTTTCCAGTTCATAACCCCAGACCTACAAGTCCACAACCTCCATCTGCTCACACTTCAAAAATACTGCCCTTAATTTGCCAAAAGCAAGCTCCTCGCAGCAGACTCCAATCAAATGCAACAAATGATAATCGTATGCCATCATCACAGCCCTCTCCACTAGAAAGCCGTGTTTTGCGTCCCCATAGATTCCCTGCTGCAGGAGCAGCTCCCTATGTTCCCATCCGACAATTGAGGACTCCTTGCCATGGGATTGCACCGCCAGTGACAATAAGGACAGCAGTGCCTGTGTTCTCGGCACCGCCACTTCCGCCACCTCGTGTGATTCCCTGCCAGGCAATGCGTGTCCCACCGCTACGAGTGGCTCCACCTGTCACTATGAGGCAGGCTGTGCCTGTATTTTCTGCCCCACCTATTAGAAAAGACGATCCACCAACCACTCGGAAAGAAGATCCTCCAATCATTGTGAAAGAAGATCTTCCAGTCATTCAGAAAGAAGATCTTCCAGCTGTTATTACTTCTTCCCCGCAGAATGGTTTGATAGCTCAAGTAGAGGAAACTGGAAGCGCATCTTCAGACAGTTTGCAGGAATCCAAGACAGTGCAAAGCTTGGAACAACTAAAAATTTGATGGTGATCGGGAAGAACTTATTGTATGGGAGGAAAAATAGTTGTGTTGCCGTTAAGTTTGTTTTGTCATATTTCTCATCTTATTATATGTGTTCTATTTTCTTGCCCATCTTTTCTTAATCATTTACCCTTTTTTGTTTTGTTTAAAGGTACGAGTTGGCAGGTTGGTTTAGAATTAGCTAATGTCATATTTATGCGATTTAAGAGTAGCTGTGTCAGTTTTGCTCTCCAGTTACCAAATTTTGCATATGGTATTAGTGGTAATATTCATGCCATTGAAGAAGAGCTTTGTGCTGGAGATTAGAGAGGGAGGAGACATGATTATAGCATATTATATTATTAATTTAAATTTCTCAAGTATATAAGGGTAAGCGGAAATTTTTTTTTTTTTTTTTTTTTTTGGGGTTACATTGGGAGGAAAGAAACCCATGGGGTTTCGAAACTGGGTATCAAGCGAGAGGGAAGGGGAGGCCACCACTGCGGTACTTGCTCTTGACAGGGGGAAAATATGTTTAATTTGACAACGGGGCGATAAGAAATTAATAGGATTTCTCAATTGTGGATCCTCCTACAGTTGGATTGATCTCTTATTTATTTATTATATATGAACTAGAGGTGGTATTTTAGATCAAAAAATCGCGAAACTGCAAAAACGGATCGAGATATTACTGTATCTCATTCATCTCCCTCTTTGAACTTTCTATCTTAGCTCTCTATTTCTCTCTCTATCTCAGACTCCAAAACGAAAACCAAGCCTCTCGATCTCTGTCTCAACCTCACCACCACTCTCACTCAACGTCAGCCTCTCTCAAGTCTGTCTGTTACCCTAAACCTCAGCCGCTCTCAATCTCTCTCAAGTCTGTCTCTAGTCAGCCTCAGATAAACCTAATTTCTGAAATTGAGGGTTTCAAAATTAGGGTTTTGAATTTTAAATGGAATTGGGAATTATAGGGTTTCGATTTATGGTTTATTGAAGGTTTTCTAAGCTTTTCTAATGACTATTTTATTTTTGGCAGGGATTGCTGCTGAGGTGGGTTTGATTTGGAGGTTTGGGAGTGTTTGCTGAGCTTGGATAATTTGCTATCTTGTTTTTTTTGGAGTTGAATTAAATCTGTTGAGCTTGAATCATTTGCTAAGCTTGAATTTGATTATGTTTACATTGTTTAGGTTGTTTTTGAGTTGAATTAAATATGTTTTTGAGTTGTGATTTATGCCTATGTTCTATTTTGGTTTCTGTTTATATTCTTATGCCCAATCAATTTAAACCATTACTTCGAGGTCACCGACCGAGTTTGCGGTTTTACTGAAATGCGGTTAATCACAAAAATGCTGGCGATTTGTGGTTCCAAAATAGGCCAAACCATAAATAATCGGGCGGTTTGCGATTTGCCCCAAAACTTGCGGTAACCGTACCGCAACCAAGACTTATGAACACCCTTACATATCAAAATTCAAGTGAATCAATCTAATCATTCTTTGAATTAGTGTTTCTGCCTTACATTTTTACCATTTGAATTTGACCCTTGTGGGTGAAGTAATATGCTTAGCCCTATTTGGCTTTAACACGTGGAAAAGTCATTGGGTGCACATATAAACTGGGTCAAATATGACCCAAATACTTTTGGGATATCAGGGCCCAATCCCTTCCTCAAAACCATACTACATTTGGGTTGGCTCTCCCACAACATAGACAAGGTTTTCTCAAGCCCAGCATGCCAAGAAGATGAAGGCTTTATGGTTGTCCACACTCCACACACATGATCATTGTTGAGAAAGAAAAAAAAATTGAAATACTAGTTGGTTTCACCACTCCCACATGAGAAAGTGAAAATGGAATTGTAGGATTTTATAATGCACCCATGGATCCAAAACCTTAATGGAAGGGATCAAACATTTTGAGTTCTACATGTATACTATGGTCTCTTTGGTTGGATTGGAATTCCCCCTCCTCTTCAAATTCATAAAAACTGATATGAGATTACTTAATTTTAAGTCTAGTCTAAGAATTCAAGCATTTTTTGAATGAGCATTGGCTTGTTATTAAGAATATGAAAGGTAATATGGAGCACCCATCTTCAATGCAAAAAGGGTCTAATTTAGGAGTATAACCAACGGAGTCTAGCCTAATGGAAAATGGCTTTAATTTGCAAACCAGTTGTCTTAGGTTCAAAGCCCCATGACTCCTTGACAGTGTGTGTGTGTGTAAGAAACCCTTCTCCCTCTTGTAGTTTAGACTATTCAAACCTAGCTAGTCGTTCAAATCCTATATAATCTCTTTTGTCTTTTCTTAGTATTATTTGGTAAAGCCCACAGGGACTTTGGTTCTTAACTCTAGGAACATAAAGACTATAGTCTTCTGGTCTTTTTCCATCTACCTATTCTTGTATGTGGTCACACCTAAATGGACCACAGGGTTTTTAAAGCAAGCTTAAATCATGTACTTCATTTCTTTAAATGTAAGAACCAGATTACCAAAATGTACCAAAACTGAGGGTAGAGAGATGAATGCTTATATGAAAATGGTTATTCTCACTCATTTATTGCCATTCAAACCATACTGTCCTATACCACCTGTTAATCTGTCATGTGATGTCCCTCAACCAACAGCCAATGAATCCTATAAATCTTTAATTTTAGGTAGAACTAAAAATGGTTCATAATTGAAAGAGGAAAGGAAACTATACAAAATCAACCCCACTTCAATTGCTGCTTCAGAATCTGCAGTTAATATTTTTACCACTTTGCTTGGTTATAAAAGTGCACCAATTGGTACTGGACTGATTTCTCAAGACACCTCAGGTGAATAGGTAAATGCAACCACAGTAAATAGAGGCTTGGTAAATTTATTTGTCCCCAAATGCAAGATTTAAACAAGTGTCATCAAACTAGATTTGATGGTGCACTGGTACAAATCTTGTGGGTACCATTCATTTCATGCATGTTTTTAAGTTCATCCTGACATTCTCCACAGTTTATCTGCCTCAAACTCCACATCAGTTTCTGAGGAAGAAGACTCAGCCATGACCAGATCTTGAAGCATGGTCCTGAGAAGAATCCTTATGTTTTAAAATTGGACCCCTTTAAAGTTAGGATTTAGATCTCTGTGTTTTTCATAAAATCAAAGTGCCTAGTTTATGTGTATTTTTATTTTATTTTTGGTAATTAAAGGTCAGTTAAAGTCAGGTAGTTATATAATGGATTACTTTCTTTTTAGCTAAAGTTGATCGCTAGATCCAATGCTCTCAAAAAGGACTTGTCATATAGTGCTTAGAATGGTGGTCTTAGGGGTGCCCCCCCTCTTCTAGAAATTCTATTTTGCATATAACATACTTTTCTTTTTCTATTTTTTTTTTACGGTGATTGATTATAATGTGATCAGCATACGAGAGATGATTAGAAAATAAGCGCCGTGTATTATTGACTAACACATGAAAAGTGATTTAGAAAGAAATGTTGATTGCATATATGTGTTGTATGCTAGAAATTTTCACTCTAGGGCAAAGTGGCTTAAAATTTTACTTGAGCAAAACCCTAACCAGCTGTGACATCTTCATCCATTTGTGGGTTAAAAACTTTAGGGTGGGAAAAGAACAGAGCATGGAAGAGTGAAATGATGTAAACTAGAGGGCCAATCACTTGATCAAAAAAACAAAGAGGGCCAATCATGTGTGCCAAACAAGCAAAGGTTCAAAGGCAGAAAGAGAAAGAGGAGAGAAAGAGTGGCTTGCTTGGGGGTGGGCCCAAGTCTCCACTTCAACGACACCAACCCCTCAAAGCAAAAGCCACGTCAGCATTCTATTGATTTACGCAACAACGTATTTTTTAAAAAATATGGGGCCAGGCCCAGACAGAATGGGCCCACATGATTGGACTGGAGATGGGGCCCAAAAGGGGTTTTAGGAAGCACTGGCAATATTCCTTTCCTATGAGAAAAGCAATGGCTCAAGGCAAAAGGAAAGAGAGAGAGAAAGATAGAGATGGGAACCCTCCACCCATTACGAAGAAGAACATCAAGCAAATAAAGCAAACCAAAAACAAAAGGGAAAAACCAAAAAAAAAATTTAAGGGATGAGGGGGACAAAGTGGAAGGATGTTAATCCCATCATCTAAAGTTTATAAAAGAAAAGAAAAAAATATACCCATTTGACTTTGTTATAATCCCATCATACCCCATTCATTGTCTACTATTTATATGCAAACAGGAAATATATATGTCATGCATAGCCCACCTACCATGTGTTATATGCTTCTCTTTTGCAACATCAATCTTTCTACTTACAAGATCATATCGACATATATGGACATTCTTCAGTAAGTATTTAAGTTAAGGATTCGTGACATATTTCTAATATCCGCTATTAGATTGCCTTTATTACATGTGGTGGTAAATTTAATATGCAACATACATGCAATTCAACGGTCGATATTAGAAATATGTAACCAATCCTTAACATAAAATACTTATTGGAGAATCTACTTTCTTAAGCCTTGCATTTTTCAGGCAAAAGAAATTCATTATCTTTATCCAATTTTAGCCAAAAGCTCTAGTACCATCATGTTTATTCTTTTGAATGTATGATCTTAATTCACAGTGTAAAACTAATGTAGGGTTGTGATTAAGAGTGTGGGAGCCACATTAGCCTCCCAAGATCTTGCCTATACATGAAGAATAAGAATATACTTGGCTCCCCTTTCCCCTCCATGTGCATGAAAGAGGGAATTATGTCTGAACTGATTATGCCAACAACACCATATCCATATATAGGGCATGAAAGAGCTTTTCAAACGCTGAAAGTCAAATTCTTTTACTTTTTTGTTTATATATATTTGTTTTTCTTCCATATTCTTTTGTTCCACATGTTCTAATCCCATCAGCATGCTTGGAAGGTGGGAATGCAAAGTCATATTGGGCAGACAGCAGACTGGAATATGTAACTTTTTTTTGTTGAATTTGGGTTTGAACCTAAGCTTCCCATTATCAGATCCAAACAAAAAAACATCTATTCCAGTTATAGTACCTACCCACCCACTTACTCATACCAACAAAGAAAAAAACAAAATTTAACAACTCTTAAAACCAAATTATAATCAAATCCTATTTTCCCTTTTCTTATTATCTCCAAGCAAACAAACAACCCTATTTAGAATATTATCAGGAGAATAACTTGCATATGACTCCAATATCGTTGTTACGGTATCTCAAGTCAATCAAACACTGCTAGCTTACGTGAGAAAATTAAGATAACATATGACAAGTTCTAAATTTTCACAGACGTGCAGGATTTGTTCCTTATGAATTTTGTGCTATTTTTGGAGTGCAAAATTCTTTCTTTTGCATTGCTTTCATCAGAGATCTATAAGGGTCAAAGATTCACGATCCGCAGGCTGACGAGCCTTTATTACATAATTATATTTGTATTTTTTCTTTTGGTGTTGCCATGCCATCCTTATTTATTAATATTATCATATCTATTTTTTTTTTACATAAAATCAACAGCTTTTTGGTCATTTGCACAATATTTAATTACAAATTATTGTTCAATAATCTTGATCCAAAAACAAGTGGACTTAAAAGATGATAAAGTTGGGATGGCCTAATGACATTTGTATATTTGTTAATATCACAACACAAACCATTTTAGTTCAAACTAGGATACTTCCTCAACTAATATCGGTCGCTACCAAAACAAGTCGGTCCAATTTTAATCGATTTCGATGGCTGTGACGACAACAAACCATTTGAGAAAGATAATCTCATATGCAATAAATTTAGTGCATGTAGAATTACTCTTTAAAACATTGGCCACAATGAGAAATGGAAACATTTTTCAAAGGCGTAAAACTAGCTAGTAGATTGACCTATTTTTACCCTTTGCAAGTCCACACATCTAATCTCTTGAGTCTTGAACCTTTTGTGTAGTCAAAACACACAACACAACTCTTCTCTTGTGTGGACTTTACTGTGTTGGTCAATCTTGTACTTGGTGGAATCTCTATTTCTTTCAAACTATTCCATCTCCCCTGTCCTGTGCACTTCTTCAACATAAACTTTTTTTTTTCCTTGCATAAATAAGTAATAATTTAATAAATTAGGTGGTAAAAGACGAGAATACCCTCATTCATATTGAACAAAAAGAAGAAGAAGAAGATGCATGTAGCCATTGAGAAACAACACACATCTCCTTTCATATTAGTGAGCAATCCGATCAATTTGGCAAATGCCAATTCTTGATGGTGTCACACCTCCATGTCATGCACTCTAGCCTATGCGATCACCACTTTTTTTCTTTAAATATATTTAATTTCAACAAAAATAAACAATCATTGTATCAAAAAGATTAATTTCAACCGGATGTGAAAAATAATAGTATTTTATACGCGTTGTTATTGCTTCTGATGCAAATGTAGCCTTTTGGTATTTGGGTATTGCTTCTTTATTTATTCATAAAACAGAAAGACATTTGCTTCTCCAATGCCAAAAAAGGAAAAAAAGAAGCAATAATTAAGTCAAATTGAGTATGTTTTCTCATGAAAACACATTATTAATAATAATAATATTACATGTTTTTGCATATGGTATGGGATTATGGGAAGCACGTGAGATTACTTTTCACGCATGCCAAAAGCAAGTGAAAAATGCCACAATCCGAAAATTAATAAATCCTAATTATTATTTTTTTATCTTTTATATATATATAAAAGATTAAAAAATTCAAAAATTATATATATATATATCTATATATATAAAGCAAAAGGCAGAGAATGATAAAACATTTAAAATACCAAAAAATGCCTTTAGTTAATACAGAATTAAGAATTGAAATTATTAATTAAATGAGGATAATATGGTAAATCACACTTTTTCATATTAAAAAAATTAAAATTAAAAGAAAAATAAGATAATAGATCCTACTTTTATGGAACACAACTACTCATTATCCTGAGAATTGTGAAACATTTAAAATACCAGAAATTGTAAGAAATTGTCAGAAATTGTCAGAAATTGTCATTGATTAATATAAACATTAAAAATTTAAAGAGGATAATATAGTCAATTTATATTTTTTCTATAAAAAATTAAAAAAATAAAAAAAAATAAAAAAAGTCCTATTTTTATGGAACATAACAACCCATTTTATCTTTTCTTAATTCTTAAATAAATAACAAATTTTTTTAAAAACAAAAAATCAATTGGCACACGCAAGGGGCTGGTGTTATATTATAATCATACATAGTTATATTAAATGTAAATTACTTAAAAATACATATATCAATTATCGGGCCTGGTTTGGAAATGAGATAACAATATCATACTCTAGAGCGGAAATTTTTAAAATTTGGGATCCCCATACCCACCCCAAACAACCGAGGAGGATTTTTGCCATTCCCATAAGGAAGAAGGGGCTTAGATTTTTGAACCAGTGATATGTTGGTAATTTCTGGTGCAACATGTCAATTACGGCGTTAAGCAGGCTATTCTATTGTGCGTATCTTCAGACTATTGCAAGTTGCAACTGTGGCTGCTCCAAGCTCTGTTTGGGTTCGGAAACTATGACTGAACCTAAATAATCCACAAATCCTCATCTCATCAAGCCAAAGCCCTCGAATTGAAAGAACCATCCTCCTCCTCCAAAACCCTCGAATTTGAAGAATGCAGCAAAATGGACAAATATTATTATTTTTAAATAAAATTTTAAGTTTTTGCATTTGATATCAAATGTTAAAATGTCGCCGGCAAGGGTGGAACTAAAATTGTAAAGTTGGGAGAGTCGGAATAGAAAATATGTATATAAAATACTTAAGTATTCAATAATTACATGTCTAGAGCTAAATATTTCTAATTTAGTCATGTCCAATTTGTTTTAGATGGAATTTTAACTTAAATTATAAGTGGTTTAGTACGAGTTCTATATGTTATATATATAATATAATAGTGGAGAGATAAAAAAAAAATATGGGAGGGCCATGGCCACTCTAGGCCTAGAAGTGACAACGCCACTATCACCGGCCAAAAAGGCTTAACGTGCGTCGTCGGTTCCGACTCCACCGAAAAAATTATGAATAGTTATATAATTTTCCAAAATAAACAAAAACCAACTTTATGAATAGTTATTCAAAGCAACTGGTCCTCCTTCCTCTATTTTTCGGCTTTATAAAATGTTTTTCATATTTGGGAACATTCTCTGGACCTCCACTTACTTTTACTTTTATTATTTCTTTGTGATGCTAATCATTTTCCCTTTTTTCTTTTGGTCAAATGCAACATATTCTACATGCGTCCCAAAAAAACTTATAGAATATGGCAAAGTTTTAACGAGACCAGTTTATGCATTTTGTTAGGTACAATTTGTACTTTGATCGGTTAAGTGAAGTTATTTCTTTCTCGATATATTATCTTTCTCTTTTAATTCTCAGCAATACAAGAGTTATGCACTTTCACCAAAAAAAAAAAACATAACTTGGGTTATGAATTTCATGATTAAAAGCCAACTATATGTATATGTGCTGATAACCAAAAGTTTGTTTATGGGGGATTAATCTGCCCCCAGGTTTCAGAATTGCATTTTCGGAGTGGGAATGAGACTTTGATAAACTTATTAATAAATGGATCCCGCTGGACATAGGACTTGTGTGAAGATGGAAAAGATTTGGCAAATAACGTACATGTTTGATGTTTTTAATAGGTATTTTTAGGTGTAAGGTGTTTGTAGCTTAAGTAATTCAGAGTATTTACAATGCACATGAGGTTCTAAGTTCAATTTCATCTATGGTCAAATTATTTAAGAGAAAATTTAAAAAATTACATATAGATAGGGGAATTGCATTTTTATGTTGTATCAAACACCATATGGAGTGATTATCGCAAAATATTAAAGTATCAAAATTTATTTACACAAAAATATAGAGTGTTGTTATTTGGACCACATCGCTGCTTATCTATTTAATATAGGTGAGTCGCACTTCTATTAGAGAGGTGATCAACAATAATATATGATCAACAAATGTGGTACAAATAGCATTATTGAATATATACATATATTATACATACTATTCGTTACATAATCTCAACTATTTGATTATGAAAAAATTATCAACTCTCACTTGCCATTAATTCCATAAACCTCTTTTAAAAACTCTAATCTATAAAAAAAATTAATATCTTATAATTCCAATGTATCAATTATCATTTCAACGATCAACTTCTCCCATAATGATATCAGTTAATTTCATTCTTTTAACTAACTTAGGAAGAATTTGCAAATTGATAAAACCCAAGGGCAAATTTTCCATCTCCAAGGAAAACCACTATGATCCCCTATCAGAAAAATTCCCAGTTCTCCATTTGGGGCTTCGACTCTCACATAAAGTTCTTGTTTCGACAATTCAAATGTAGGAGAAGGCTTTTTACAAATAAGTTGATATTCAAATTCATTTCATTCCAGATTCCTTTCTCTATTCATAGTGCGTTTACTAATCCGTAATCAAATTGAGATGAATTGAATTGAGGAGGAATTGAAATGAGGCGGAATCAAAATCATATTCTTATTGAAGTTATTTACTAAAATTGTCTGGAATCGGAATAAAATTTCATAAAGCTATTTACTAATTCAGCAGAATCGGAATATAAACCAGTATGATTACTAAAATGCCCTTGTCCCAAATCAAATATTTTATATACTTTTTTAAATAAAATTTGATATAGTATATAATAGTAAGAAAATATTAAATCACTTTTTTATTTCATAGACAAACTAAAATGATTTTGTTTATTTTGTTTATAAATTTAAGTATTTCTATTAAGTATTTTTTATTTTTATAAATGTAAGTATTTCTATTAAGTAATGTTTTATTTTATAAATGTAAGTATTTCTATTAGTTAATCCTGAACACTAAAATGATTTTGTTTTTATTTCTATGGTTAAGGATAATCTTGGAAATAATGAAAGTAAGTGAGGGCATAAAAGGAAAAAAATTATCATTCCGATTACGGATGAAATCTTGAATCCAAATACCTTCTCTATGTTTGGAATCCAAATCACTTAAATCTTGGAATTGAATTTTATTTTTTGTGTGGGCCCCACGCACTTTTGAATTCTCTCAATTTTAATAAACACATGTATACTTTTTTGTTTATATATATTTGTTTTTCTTCCATATTCTTTTGTTCCACATGTTCTAATCCCATCAGCATGCTTGGAAGGTGGGAATGCAAAGTCATATTGGGCAGACAGCAGACTGGAATATGTAACTTTTTTTTGTTGAATTTGGGTTTGAACCTAAGCTTCCCATTAACAGATCCAAACAAAAAACATCTATTCCAGTTATAGTACCCACCCACTTACTCATACCAACAAAGAAAAAAACAAAATTTAACAACTCTTATAACCAAATTATAATCAAATCCTATTTTCCCTTTTCTTATTATCTCCAAGCAAACAAACAACCCTATTTAGAATATTATCAGGAGAATAACTTGCATATGACTGCAATATTGTTGTTACGGTATCTCAAGTCAATCAAACACTGCTAGCTTACGTGAGAAAATTAAGATCACATATGACAAGTTTTAAATTTTCACAGACGTGCGGGATTTGTTCCTTATGAATTTTGTGCTATTTTTGGAGTGCAAAATTCTTTCTTTTGCAGTGCTTTCATCAGGGATCCATAAGGGTCAAAGATTCACGATCCGCAGGCTGACGAGCCTTTATTACATAATTATATTTCTATTTTTTATTTTGGTGTTGCCATGCCATCCTTATTTATTAATATTATCATATCTATTTTGTTTATACATAAAATCAACAGCTTTTTGGTCATTTGCACAATATTTAATTACAAATTATTGTTCAATAATCTTGATCCAAAAACAAGTGGACTTAAAAGATGATAAACCATTTATTCATGCGGGTCGAGAGGCCAACATGAACTTGACCCAAAACACTAACATCAAATCTTCAAAGTTTATTCATTAATAAACTCAATCAAATTTATAGGAGTGTGTACAATTTCGATTCAGCAATGTCAGCTAGCATACTTCCTCAACTAATATCGGTCCCTACCAAAACAAGTCGGTCCAATTTTAATCGATTTCGATGGCTGTGACGACAACAAACCATTTGAGAAAAATAATCTCATATGCAACAAATTTAGTGCATGTAGAATTACTCTTTAAAACATTGGCCACAATGTGAACTGGAAACATTTTTCAAAGGCGTAAAACTAGCTAGTAGATTGACCTATTTTTACCCTTTGCAAGTCCACACATCTAATCTCTTGAGTCTTGAACCTTTTGTGTAGTCAAAACACACAACACAACTCTTCTCTTGTGTGGACTTTACTGTGTTGGTCAATATTGTACTTGGTGGAATCTCTATTTCTTTCAAACTATTCTATCTCCCCTGTCCTGTGCACTTCTTCAACATAAACTTTTTTTTTTCCTTGCATAAATAAGTAATAATTTAATAAATTAGGTGGTAAAAGACGAGAATACCCTCATTCATATTGAACAAAAAGAAGAAAAAGAAGAAGAAGAAGGTGCATGTAGCCATTAGGAAACAACACTCATCTCCTTTGATATTAGTGAGCAATCCGATCAATTTGTCAAATGCCAATTCTTGATGGTGTCACACCTCCATGTCTTGCACTCTAGCCTATGCGATCACCACCTTTTTCTTTTTCTTTAAATATATTTAATTTCAACAAAAATAAACAATCATTGTATCAAAAAGATTAATTTCAACCTGATGTGAAAAATAATAGTATTTTATACGCGTTCTTATTGCTTCTGATGCAAATATAGCCTTTTGGTATTTGGGTATTGCTTCTTTATTTATTCAAAAAACAGAAAGACATTTGCTTCTCCAATGCCAAAAAAGGGAAAAAAGAAGCAATAATTAAGTCAAATTGAGTATGTTTTCTCATGAAAACACATTAATAATAATAATAATATTACATGTTTTTGCATATGGTATGGGATTATGGGAAGCACGTAAGATTACTTTTCACGCATGCCAAAAGCAATTGAAAAATGCCACAATCCGAAAATTAATAAATCCTAATTATTATTTTTTATCTTATATATATATATATATATAAGATAAAAATTCAAAAATATATATATATATATATCTATATATATAATGCAAAAGGCAAAGAATGATAAAACATTCAAAATACCATAAAATGCCCTTAGTTAATGCAAAATTAAGAATTAAAATTATTAATTAAATGAGGATAATATGGTAAATCACACTTTTTCATATTTAAAAAATTAAAATTAAAAGAAAAATCATATAATTGATCTTATTTTTATGGAATACAACTACTCATTATCTTTTTTAAATCTAAAATAAATTAAAATTGTTTTAAAAAAAGCCTATCGCATACGCGGAGGTGTGTGCAGAGAGGTTAGTATATATAAAGCAAAAGGTAGAGAATTGTGAAACATTTAAAATACCAGAAATTGTCATTGATTAATGCAAACATTAAAAATTAAAATTATTAATTAAATGAGGATAATATAGTCAATTTATATTTTTTCTATTAAAAAATTAAAAATTTTAAAAAATAGAAATAAGTCCTATTTTTATGGAACATAACAACCCATTTTATCTTTTCTTAATTCTTAAATAAATAACAAATTTTTATGTAGGGAAAATTTAAGAGAAAATTTAAAAAATAACACTCAAATTATTTTTTTATCTTCAATTAAAATTTAAAAAATAACACTCAAAATTTAAGAGAAAATTTATCTTTTCTTAAATTTTTATAAATAACACTTAAATTATTTAATAGAAAATTTAAAAAATTGCATTTTTATGTTGTATCAAACACCATATGGAGTGATTAACGCAAAATATTAAAGTGTCAAAATTTATTTACACAAAAATATAGAGTGCTGTTATTTGGACCACATTGCTGCTTATCTATTTAATATAGGTGAGTCACACTTCTATTAGAGAGGTGATCAACAATAATATATGATCAACAAATGTGGTACAAATAGCATTACTGAATATATATATATATATTACATACTATTCGTTACATAATCTCAACTATTTGATTATGAAAAAATTATCAACTCTCACTTGCCATTGATTCCATAAACCTCTTTTAAAAACTCTAATCTAAAAAAAAAAATTAATATCTTATACTTCCGATGTATCAATTATCATTTCAACGATCAACTTCTCCCATAATGATATCAGTTAATTCATTCTTTTAACTAACTAAGGAAGAATTTGCAAATTGATAAAACCCAAGGGCAAATTTTCCATCTCCAAGGAAAACAACTATGATCCCCTATCAGAAAAATTCCCAATTCTCCCTTTGGGGCTTCGACTCTCACAAAAAGTTATTGTTTCGACAATTCAAATGTAGGAGAAGGCTTTTTACAAATAAGTCGATATTCAAATTCATTCCATTCCAGATTCCTTTCTCTATTCATAGTGCGTTTACTAATTCGTAATCAAATTGAGATGAATTGAATTGATGATGAATTGAAATGAGGCAGAATCAAAATTAGATTCTTGTTGAAGTTGTTTACTAAAACTATCTGGAATCGAAATATAATTTCATAAAGCTATTTACTAATTCAGCAGAATCAAAATATAAACCAGTATGATTACTAAAATGCCCTTGTCCCAAATCAAATATTTTATATACTTTTTTTTAATAAAATTTGATATAGTATATAATAGTAAGAAAACATTAAACTACTTTTTTATTTCATAGACACACTAAAATGATTTTGTTTATTTTGTTTATAAATTTAAATATTTCTATTAAGTATTTTTAAAAAAATAAATGTAAGTATTTCTATTAAGTTTTATTATTATTTATAAATGTAAGTATTTCTATTAGTTAATCCTGAACACTAAAATGATTTTGTTTTTATTTCTATGGTTAAAGATAATCTTGGAAATAATGAAAGTAAGTGAGGGCATAAAGGGAAAAAATTATCATTCCGATTACGGATGCAATCCGGAATCCAAATACATTCTCTATGTTGGGAATCCAAATAACCTAAATATTGTAATTGAATTTCATTTTTTATGTGGGCGCCATGCACTTTTGAATCATCTCAATTTTAGTAAACACATGTATAATCCGTGATCGAAATCGGATTCCTTATTGTCATTCCGATTACGAATTAGTAAACAGAAGCTAAATGCAACTCTATCGCAAGATCTTATGGCACGTTTACTAACCCGTAATCGGAATGAGATTAAGGAATTCGATTCCGATTACGGATTATACCCGTGTTTACTAAAATCGGGAGGAATCAAAAGTACGTGGGGCCCACACGAAAAATGAAATTCAATTTCAAGCTTTGGGTGATTTGAATTCCCTACATTGATGAGGTATTTGGATTCCAGGTTTAGGGAGTTATCGGAATGTTAATTTTTTTCCCTTTATGCCCTCACTTACTTTCATTATTTCCAAGATTATCCTTAACTCTAGAAATAAAAACAAAATCATTTTAAGTGTTAATGATTAACTAATAGAAATACTTACATTTATAAAAAAAATACTTAATAGAAATACTTAAATTTATAAAAAAAAAATTAATAAACAAAATCATTTTAGTGTGTCTATGAAATAAAAAAGCAATTTAAAATTTTCTTACTATTATATACTATATCAAATTTTATTAAAAAAGTATATAAAATATTTGATTTGGGACAAGGGCATTTTAATAATCATCTTGATTTATATTCGATTCTTTGAATTAGTAAAATGCTTTATGAAATTCTATTCCTGCCTGCATAATTTTAGTAAACAACTTAAACAAGAATCTGATTCTGATTTTGCCTCATTTCAATTCCTGCTCAATTCAATTCCTCTCAATTTGATTACGGATTAATAAACGTGCAATTAATGTGAAATTATTTAGTACAATATTATTGAGTGCAATTTAATAGTCATATCAAATCAGTACCAATCCTCTTATTCCTTCGTATGGCAAGACAGTGACATCTAGTTGTGAAGAAATTTGCACTCAAATCACCACACGACCATCAAACTACTAAATAAAGAAAGGCATATTATCTTGTGAAGGAAAATGATATATCTTCAAGAAGTAACTTCCCGTATTTGTTTATACATCCATACATGAGAGAATGAGAGTGAAGGAAATTGGTTTTAAAGCGTACACAAAGCTCCATTTGAAGAATATCATGCTGAATTTCGAAATCCCATTTTCATAAATTTTAGGGGAAAACTTATTTGGTTTTACAAAATTTTATTGAAAACCGTAACAATTACCAAGCCAAACAATAAATTATTTTTAAAGCAATTTTTGTAAATGGTTAATATATATATATATATTTTTATGAAAAAAAGTTTAGGGGAGAGGGGAGGCTTAAATGGTTAATATCTTTCGTCATTGTAAAATGGGTACAATACAAGTATAATGAAAGTGGATATTATATTTCTATTCTATCTACTAGCTTGGTGTGTGCTAAGTGCTAGTTTGACATTGCTTATTTGAGGTGATAAGTGATTTTTTAAAAATTTTGGGAAGCCTAACCCATTTGGTAAACTATGAGAAAATCACTTATTATTAAAAATTGCTGTGAGAGAAAGCTATATGGGAAAGCAGGTAATGAGGTGCTTTCATTTTCTGATTATGCAGAAATCAGTTTCAAAGAGGCGTTGGGTTTAATGATTATGCATGAATTATTATCTGATTATGCGGGAATTAGTACCAACAACACTTTAAACAAAAAGTTTACCAAACGTCAAATTGCTTTCTCTCACAGCTGATTTCTCTCACAAAGAAATCGGCATGATTATTTTCACAAAGACAAAGAATGCCAAACTGGCCCTAATTGGTTTTTATTTTATTTTTAAAAAATTAAAAAAGATAATGAGTATTTATATACCATAAAAGTAGGATTCATTATCTTATTTAATTAATAATTTAAATTCTTAATATTTATATTAACTAATAATATTTTATTATATTTTGAATGTTTTACCGCTTTTTACGTTTTGCTTTATATATATAGTTAGAGAGAGAGATTATGTATGATGGAGGCTAGGGTTGGATATGACAGATTAAAGTAAAGTATGGTTAACTCAATGAATGTCTTACACGTCAATAGTCGAAATTTCAAGTGTCAAGCATGCCATTCACAGACGGTAAATTCACAACCAAATACAAAACACAAAAGTGTATATGATTATCAACGCGATTGTTTTTTTTTTTTAAGTTTCACTAGCGACTAAGAAAAATACAAATTATAAGAGATTGGCTTTTAATAGCAATAATGATGTGAAATTGCTGATAATTTTTTTTTTTTTACTACAAGAAGAAATGATTTGACCAAAAAAAAACTACAACAAGAAATGATCTGACCGAAAAAAAACTATAAGAAGAAATGAGTTTCTCACATATACACTACCAATGTGCCATGATGGTTCAATCCTGGGACTACTTGTATGCAAGTCAATATTCTTTTCCACTAGGCTAAATCTAGGGGTTGCAATTTTTGACACGACTAGAAACTCACACGATTATATTTTCGGGTCATTTTTCCGTTAATAAAGGTTTGAGTTTAGGGTCAACCCGGTCAACTTGCTAAAATACATTTGAAACCAGCCAACCCATGTTTCTTTATTTTTTCTTCATTTTCTTCATTTTTTAATAAATTTTATTTATTCAATCTTCATACATCGGGAGGCAAAATCCAATCATTATTTTATATAAAAAATATATAAAATGCAATAAAGAGGTAAACAAAATAAAAAGTAAAAAAGGCTCCGTTCTTCCTCATGGTCCATATCCAACTTTGGTAAGAGTCAGTTCATCGAAATAGAAAATTTATGAAGAATTCAGCTGTAATAAATTTCCTACCTTTTGTATTCCTTTTACGTTTTTTTACTTTCGAAATACGAACATGGAAATAATTGAAATATTTCTTTGATTGAAAGAGTATTCTTCATATTTATTTATTATTCATAGAATACATTACTCCACTAAAATCAAAGAGAATTTCTAAATGAATATATTTTCTATTTCAATTTAAAAATTAAATTTTAAATTGAAATAGTGAAATTTAAAATAAAAAAAGCTTTGACGAACGATCTATAAACAAAATGATATAGTTACTCAATTAAAATATCAAAATTCAAGATTTTTTATTTGCTACAACTTAGCGGGTTAACACCACATGACTCGAAACCCGCCTGAAAAATTAGAAGGTCAACCCGTAATCGACACGTTTATTATACGGGTCGGGTTTGGGTTGAGCATTCTTGACACGTATATAATCCTGACACGACACGACCCATTGCCAGTCCTAGGTAGACTCGTTGGCGAAATTGCTGAATTTCTAAGAGCATGTACAGGAGAGTCTCTAAATTTTAGCTAAAATAACTAGAAAGCCATTATAGTAAACTATTTAAAAGGTGTTTCATTCATCAATGTTTTCTATTTTGGTTAATCTATAATATTTTATTATTTATCTATCCTCCTCTCTAAATTAAAATTTTATTAAAAATCAAAAAGTAAGAGGTGAGAGACGGGTTTGAGCATAGGGAGCAAAAAACTTATATGTAACGGGGATAACACTGTTTTGTTATCCTCGTTTAATAACACAATGACACGTGAAAAAATTATCATACGTGTCATTGCGTTATTGGCAAATTATCCCTGTTACATGAGAGTTTCTCTTCTAAGGGAGAGAGAAGAGGAAGAAATGGAGAGCCGTCAATTTTTCTCTCCACATCTCTAAATGTAGAGAGTCACCAAACTCAAATAGGGAACTCCCCAAAATAGAGAGTTAGATAGCAAATTTGTTGTAGCTGCATTTTGCCTCTATTCTAGCCAAAATAACTAGTAATAAGAGTATAGCAACTATGATGCACTAAAATGGTAGAAGGTTGTGCATTCTCATAGACTTTATTATTATTCATTAGGGTGGACACGGTCCAGTCCAGTCCGGTTCTCATCTCACATCTGAACTGAAATTGACACTATTCTACCGATTCGGTTCGGTCCAATTTGAATGAATTTTTTTTGAAAATCAATCGGTTCGATTCTAATCGGTTCCGGTCTGATTCCAACTAGTTCCGGTTTTAAATTGATTTGTTATTTTTTTAAATACAAATGATAATAAATAAGTAATTTTTTGGGTTTGAAAATTAACAAATGATCCAATTCATACAATATGAAATGTTTTGAAGTTGAACTTGAAAAATTATTAATTATAACATTAAAAATATAGTATTGGATTTAAAAAATTTGTTTATAAAAAAAAAACCACAACCGATCCAGTCCGGTGTGGTGTGGTGTGAAACTGGAATCGAAACCTGTTGGAACTGGTTCGGTCCGATTTCGATCCAATTTGTTGACTTGTTTGATCAACTGATTTTTTTCTCCCTATTCAGTTCGGTGTTCCGATTTTTCAGTCCGAATGCCCAATCATCAACTCTTTTATACATTTATAATATAGTAATTCAAAATCTTGAAAAAGAAACGATATCCAAAGGATTTGAAGGACAGTTTTGGATTTATACATTTGTTCTTTTACTGCCAAGAGAGATTTGGTTTACTTGACCGAGGCAACAAATGACAGAAGAGCCTCAACCTACAATGACCTCTTTGGTCTAAGACGTCATTTCAAAGATACAGTAGGGACAACGACGTAAATGCGCCGAAATCATTTAAAAATTATCAAATTATACAATATTTTATTTAAAAAACCCACTGCTATTTTTGTCGGTATGCGTGCCACATAAACACACTCTCTCTCTCTTTTATTCTCCACTGTTTCTGCTCAGTTCAGATCACTGTCCTTTTAGCTCTCTCTCTTCCTCTGAGAAAATAAACAAACAAACAAGTCCCCCCATAAATATTTTTCTCACATATTCTCACTGGAAAGGAAAGTGGCAAAACCAACTTCTTTTTCTCTCTCTATGGTGATAATGATTAGGGTTTCACTCTCCCTTGTTCTGGGTTGTCTCCTCCTACATCAAGCTCTCTGATGCTTTCAACCACTGGCTCTCTTTATGAAGAGAGAGCCCCTACTTCTTGATTACTTTCTGTTCCTTCCCTCTCTATGATTTTGAGCTTTGTATTTCTGTTTAAACCAAGGTTGCAATGTGTAACAAGCTTTTATTTATTGTATGAAAAAATAGATTTTTAGCTGAAAAAAAAGACACGGATTGAGGTGGGGTTTTGAAAAAAGAAGTGGGTTTGTGTCATTTCTTGGACTTTTTTTGTTCAGAAAGAGTGGTTTTCAATTCAAAACAGCTAGAAATTTAGCTAAGCTTTGGTTTGTAAATTTTGTATTGTATTCAAAGTTTCAGTTACAGCAACCAATAACAGAAGCTTTGAGAAAGAGAAAAAAACAGACTTTAGTTTGTGTCTGTATTGTAGCCAAGACCTCATTTTGGGTCTTCACCAACAAGTAAGCTATTGCTGTTACTGATTCTACAAAACCCAAGAATCTTCTAGCTCAAAACCAGTCTAGCTCGTCCGTTTACACTTAATATCTCTCTCTCTCTCTATCCTAAGAGGACGGACTTTACAAAGGCAGAGAATCTTTAACCTCCTTCTAAAGCCCAAAGAAAACCAAAACCAACTAGCTCTTTAAAGTTCTCTCTCTCTCTCTCTCTCTCTCTCTCTCTCTCACTTTTTGTTGTCTATATTTGCTTTGAGATTTTGTTGATTTTGGGGTTTCGGGAAAATGGCTATGGCTGTGGCTCACCACAGAGAGAGTAGTAGTGGTAGCAGCATAAACAAGCACCTTGATGCTGGTAAATATGTACGTTACACTTCTGAGCAAGTTGAAGCTCTTGAGCGAGTCTATGCTGAGTGTCCCAAGCCAAGCTCTTTGCGCAGGCAACAACTGATCCGAGAGTGCCCCATTTTATCAAACATAGAACCCAGACAGATCAAAGTTTGGTTTCAGAACCGAAGGTATGAACAAGACCGATACACTCGTTTTGGGCAACTGGGTTTGTTTGTTTGTTTGTTTTTCCTCATTCTTTTTGCTATTTGGGCACATAAATTTTCTTTTTTGGGTGTTTGAAAAATTGGGTTTGTTAAATTCCCCAGTTTGATCAAGTTCAAGACTTTTTTTAAAATCGTTTTAGTTTTTACTTTAGCCTTGAGATTATGCATTTTGTGTTAAGCATGGTTTTTCTAAATCTAGGTGGGGAATCTGTGGTTCCGGGCTAAAAGAAGGGGCTTTGTTTTTGGGTATGCAGGTGTAGGGAGAAGCAGAGAAAAGAGTCCTCGCGACTGCAGACTGTGAACAGGAAATTAACAGCAATGAACAAGCTGTTGATGGAGGAAAATGATCGACTGCAGAAACAGGTCTCTCAGCTAGTGTGTGAAAATGGGTTTATGCGTCAACAATTGCATACTGTAAGTTTATGATTGCCTTTTTTTTTTTTTTTTTTTTTTTTTCTTTCTGTATTTAGTGCTCTCTCCCCCATTTCCTTCTTAGTCATGGGTTTTCCTGTGTATGATTATCAAAGAATTTAAGGAAATAATTCACCTTCTAAGACCAAAAAGTTCAAACAAATTTATTTATTTTTTAAAGCAAGGACTTATCCGGTTGGAATTCCATTTTGTCCTTTTGCCGACTGTCTTAAAAAATAAAAATAAAACTACTTGCCTCAAGTTTCATTCTTATTGACTCTGGTAAATTTCAGTCACATTAATTGCATCTGCAAGTTTTTCATTTATTCAAATTAATTTATTAAAGCCAACCGAATTGCACTTAGTACTTGCTAGAATTTTGTCCTATTGGACTGTTTGTAACCTCTAAGTGATTTTCTTGTAGGCACCAACTACTGATGCAAGCTGCGATTCTGTGGTTACAACTCCTCAGCATTCTCTCAGAGATGCTAATAACCCTGCTGGGTAATTCCCACAACTAGTGGAGTTCAGCTTTCCCTTTGTGAATATTTACTGTCATGATGATTTCTTTGTTGTGCATGATCTAATCTTTACTATGTTTTTGGCAGACTCCTCTCCATAGCGGAGGAGACCTTGGCAGAGTTCCTTTCTAAGGCTACAGGAACTGCTGTTGATTGGGTCCAGATGCCTGGGATGAAGGTTGCTTCTTCTTTTTGATATTTGGGAAATACTAGTTTGTGTTTTTTTTTCTCCCTTATTAAGTTTGGATAAGCCGGAATTGTATAAATTGTCGTTCATCTTATGGGTGCTGAATCATCTTGTTTAAATGTTATTGCAGCCTGGTCCGGATTCGGTTGGGATCTTTGCCATTTCACAAAGTTGCAGTGGAGTGGCAGCTAGAGCCTGCGGTCTTGTAAGTTTAGAGCCAACGAAGGTAAGAGTGCACATCACTGGATAGTGCTGTATTATTTTTGCTACATCTTTTTTGGCACTTTATTTTTCATGTGATGAGGTTCACGAGCCATTGGGATTTGAAATTAACTATTCATATACAACAGATTGCAGAGATCCTTAAAGATCGTCCATCTTGGTTCCGGGACTGTCGGAGCCTTGAAGTTTTTACCATGTTTCCTGCTGGAAATGGTGGAACTATAGAACTTATATATACACAGGTGAATAAAAACTGTTGGAAATTCAGAAATTTATCCTCCTGATGTTTGCTTATGCTTCTTGATTTGAGGAATAACTAACATTTAACTGCCCCAGACATATGCTCCATCTACATTGGCTCCTGCAAGGGATTTCTGGACTCTAAGATACACTACAAGTTTAGATAATGGTAGTTTTGTGGTAAGCATGTCTGTTGTACATTATGTTGCCATAGTTTGTGGATATCTGGCTATTGAATAATCTAATTGGTAATCTTTCTGTTTTTTTTTTCCTATTCCTGTAAGTGGAGATCTAATGTGCTCTGTACATGTTTCATTGTCTTTTTGTAAGGTATGTGAGAGATCTCTTTCTGGTTCGGGTGCTGGCCCAAATGCAGCTTCTGCTGCACAGTTTGTTAGAGCTGAAATGCTTCCAAGTGGTTATCTGATTCGACCATGTGAAGGTGGAGGATCAATCATTCATATTGTTGACCACCTGAATCTTGAGGTCTGAATTTTGGAAATTTTCTGTTCTTATGTCTCTTTGTTACATAAGAAAACTCAATTGTTTTTCATCTTATTTCAGGCATGGAGTGTGCCAGAGGTTCTACGACCGCTTTATGAATCATCCAAAGTGGTAGCACAAAGAATGACAATTGCGGTGGGTAGAATATAATTTATTCAAGATTCAATATATTCTTCTGTGCATTTTGATTGACATGCATATCAGCATCTTGAAAACGAATCATGTGTTTTTAGTTTAGCATATAGTGTATGTTTCCCGAAGCGTAACATAATATTGCCCCTAATCTTTGTAACCAATGTGCTTGATATTCTGTTTTCAGAATAAAAGGTGCACTTTGTGAGATCGTTGTCAACTCTCATGATGTGGTCATCTTCCTATACATCTTTAGACATATTAAGTCGTATGCCTTTATGCATGAATCAAAAAACACACCCTGGTAAATAGAAGTTCTCACCAATAAATCAACAATGCTGCCGTGATCCAGTGTTAATAGTACTTATGGCAGTAGAAACTTCCATGTCGAACTTTTTGTTGTTTGTCTTGGACTAATACATGCTGTATACAAAAACATAGTACATATATAATCAAGTCGAATTCTTTTGGGTAAAATATAAACCCCTCCTTCCCAACCCATAAGATGAGTAGCTATGTCAAGAATAGAAAAAGTACTGACTAAACTTCTTTTATGAAGGCATTGCGCTATATCAGGCAAATAGCACAAGAGACAAGCGGTGAAGTGGTATATAGTTTGGGAAGGCAGCCAGCTGTTCTGCGAACTTTTAGCCAAAGATTGATCAGGTGGGGTATTATTATCTTCATTTCTTGTTTTATCTACTCCTTTTATTCAATTGTTATTGTTCAGTCACCTCTTTGAGTGTAATGAGTGTTGTACCGACTCAATGGCTTTCTCCATGGAATTTTTACCTGCATGTCTTATTGTAGAGGGTTCAATGATGCTGTCAATGGGTTCAATGACGACGGCTGGTCATTGATCAACTGTGATGGTGCTGAAGATGTTATAATTGCAGTTAATTCAACCAAGAATTTAACTACTTCGAATCCTGCTAATTCCCTTGCATTACTTGGAGGAGGTGTTCTCTGTGCAAAGGCTTCCATGTTACTCCAAGTAAGTCTGGAATTTGACCGTCATCAAATTTAAAAATGATAGTTTGTGTGTTGTGATCTAAGATGCATTAAATTTTTATTCTTTGCACATGGTGAATGAGGATATATATCTTTCTTTTTGAACTCAATTATGTTGCTTGAATCCTGGCCTGTGTATCTTTTCCCAAGGACTCTGACCTATGATTGTAGAATTTTAGTTGACTATTCTGTGTTGGGAAATGTCCATGATTCTTCTTTCATCACCTGTGGTATCTTGTTTTGAGATTAGGCATTGAACTCTTCTAGGGAGGGCCTGGGTTTCAACTTTGCTGTCGCCTCCACATCTATTAATGTCTGTGATGCCTGGTTTTTCTGTTCAAGTCAAAGTGCACGTTTTTCTTGAACTTTATTGGAATTTTTGGTTTGATCATCACGAATCTGGAAAGTGGTGGTCTTGAATGCTTGAGAGGTTATATATTTTGTTTATAAGCTAATAAGATCTTGTCGTGTGTTTCTTTTTCATGCCAGAATGTGCCCCCTGCTGTGCTGGTTCGCTTCTTGAGGGAGCACCGTTCAGAGTGGGCTGATTTCAATGTTGATGCCTACTCTGCGGCATCTTTGAAAGCTGGTTCCTACGCTTATCCAGGGATGAGGCCAACAAGGTTTACTGGGGGCCAAATTATCATGCCACTTGGCCACACAATTGAACACGAAGAGGTAGGTTCTCTCAATGATAATTTTATTATTTTTTACTTTGCTATGAAATAGTACATCTAACAGGGTAATAATTGCAGCAATGTTTTTGTTGCATTGAATTGAAAATATGTTCTACAAGAGTAGTAACTTCCTCTCCCCTTTGTTCTAACTTCTAGTTTTCATTCCAGTTGCTTGAAGTTGTTCGACTTGAAGGCCATTCCCTCACTCAAGAAGATGCCTTTGCATCAAGAGACATTCATCTCTTGCAGGTGCTTTTTCCCGGTTCTTGTTCAGTTATTTATATTGATGGTTCTTTCAATATCTTTGGTTTTTTTTTTGTTGGACTATCTCAGGATTGTCTTGATATTTATGTGTGGAATTTTACCACAATTATGTTCCAGTGTCATGTGCATACCTGGGCACTATAGTTTGGAATGGGCTAATTGTCAAACCACCTAGTTTAATTTGGTTCTCATTGGGATTGGGAATTTGGGCAGATTGTTTGGTCTATGGTCATAAGTTTGGGTAAATCGGTTAGGGGTTCTGATCTGCTCGTGTATTGATCAATGGAACATGTCTTATTTCCTATTGGCAGATATGTAGTGGAGTGGATGAGAATGCTGTTGGAGCCTGTTCTGAACTTGTTTTTGCTCCAATTGATGAGATGTTCCCGGATGATGCTCCATTGGTTCCCTCGGGTTTCCGCATTATCCCGTTGGATTCAAAAACAGTTGAGTTTTATCGTGGTTCACCTGAGTTTTACCTGTTGATTTGAACCAACTAAACTGATTCATCCATTTTTGGATTCTGTCTTTGGGCCTTACTAGTATTCATCTTAATGTGTTTTCCCCCCTTCCCCAACACACTAATGTCTTGCTTATGAATACAGAGTGATTCAAAGGATACATTGGCTACACATCGAACGTTAGATCTGACATCCAGTCTTGAAGTGGGATCAACAACAAACAATGCAGCTGGAGAGTTGTCTTCGTTTCATAATACTCGATCTGTACTGACGATTGCCTTCCAGTTTCCTTTTGAGAGTAGTCTACAGGAGAATGTGGCAACCATGGCACGCCAGTATGTTAGAAGTGTCATTTCATCTGTGCAGAGAGTTGCGATGGCTCTATCTCCATCTGGATTGAGTCCGTCTGTGGGACCAAAATTATCTCCTGGCTCTCCAGAAGCTCTGACACTGGCTCACTGGATCTGCCAGAGTTATAGGCAAGTTATTTTTTGAATCCTTTAGACTGCATGTTCAATCTGTTAGAAGACATACCCAACCAATTTGGCTTGGCAGTGATATACGAACACATTAAAGTGAATTGAGGAGAATCATGCTCGAGTGCTCACTCTGCATGCAGAGAGGGATTCAAGAACCTCTCTTATGACAGGCTTCTTTGATACGCCATCAAATATTTTTGTGTTAGCTATGCATGTTCCTTTAAATTGTACACGCACATAATTTCTGTGTCTCAATTTTTTTCTTTTCTCCTTTCAGTTATCATGTTGGGGCAGAACTGCTGAGACCTGATTCCTTGGGCGGTGACTCGATACTGAAACATTTATGGCATCACCAAGATGCCATTTTGTGTTGTTCGTTGAAGGTACAAGTGCAACGCCGCTGACAAAGATGTTAAATATTTAATATCAACTCCCACTAGCATAAAAATTCAGCATTTCATCAGGTTCAATAATTTGCGGAGATCATAATCTGTGTAATTGTTGGTTTTGCAGTCGCTCCCGGTTTTCATCTTCGCAAACCAGGCAGGGCTCGACATGCTCGAGACAACATTAGTTGCCCTTCAGGACATCTCGTTGGATAAGATTTTTGATGAGTGTGGACGCAAGACGTTGTGTGCTGACTTTGCTAAACTCATGAACCAAGTGAGTTTTACATCGGAATTATCTGTATATTATTTCCTTCATCAAAATGCCTGGCTTTCTGTTTGAAGATTTATGGATGCTTGGAAATACTTCGTCTAAAATGTTTGAGCTTCTTGTAAGCCATTATATGCTGTCTCCCATTGTACCTTCATGTTTTCATCATAAATCAGCAAAGTAATGTACACCTATGAAAAGCATGTGAACTTATTTGCCAAGAGAAATTTCTCTTTTAACTTTTGTATTTTCCTTTATTAGGGATTTGCTCACTTGCCAGCTGGCATTTGCATGTCCACAATGGGGCGCCACGTGTCATATGAACAAGCCGTTGCATGGAAAGTACTTGCTGCAGAAGAGAACTCTGTTCATTGCCTTGCCTTCTCCTTCATGAACTGGTCTTTTGTGTGAACATTTTAATTTATTCATCCATCACCTTTCTTCCACTTGATTATGGAAAAGAAGTTTGAGAAAATGAAAAGGAGAAATGTGGAAATGGAAAAGAAAACCAAAAGTTTTTAAATATCTTTCTGTACCCTTGCCCCAGGTTTGCATCATATTAATTTAATTTAATTTTTATTTCGAGCACCCAAAAATTCCAACTGCCTGCATTTTATGTCCACCAAGCAAAAACTCTGGTTGTTGACGTGCATTTAAAGTGACAAAGGTACAAACGCCACCCCACCGTTTTGTAATTAATTTCTTTCCAATTAACAGGTCAAAAGTTGAAACAAAATAAATGAAGAATTTGGTTCCATTAATAGTTGAGTTTTGCAAGGGCCTTGTAGATCAAGTGGTTAAGAGTATTTACCTTTCCACTTGAGGTCCTAAGGTCGTGGGTTCAATTCTTCCCTCCCTAATGTCGCTTTTATAAAATAAAAAAACGTAGTTGAGTTCCGAAGTAACCCTAGAAGATGTAGATAGGGAGGGAAAGTGGGTGGTTTAGTTTTGAAAGGGTACTTTTGCTTCTTCTGGTTCAAATGCGTTTGAGCTCACTTATTACCGATTTCATGTGTTTCTTATAGTGCAAGGCTTTGTGTGTCCTCCAAATGATACGGGCACAGGCGCAATGTAGGGTGTTGTGAGATTTTGTTTGTGTACTTTAGAGAGACAAATGAAAATATCTCATAAATTGGTATTCGGTACCAAACAATCATTTTCATATGAGTTAACTCATTGCGTGCGTTGAAGACTTGAAATAAACATTCAACCAGTTAAATCATGCGCATTTTGATAACATTTTGTCACCAAATGCTAATTGGCAAATCTCACCAATTCAACACAATCATGAAACAGGGGTTATTACTAGATACGAAGTTATTCTGATCTAATAAGGATGTTCAAATAGGAATCTGTTGTTTAACAATTAGATTAGTTATGATCAACTGAAAATCACAACTGATATCAGAATTCTACCCAAATCACTTGTAATTGCCAAAAATAGAATGGAAAGACAGTAAAAGTATGCATGAGTAGTTGATGGCAAGCCAACACAGATCTCTTCAAATTTCATGTGAATGTTTACCACAAACAGAAGGGGATTATACAAACAACTCAAACTCCTAGCTGACCACATAACTAACCAACCCACCTTCACAACCACAAATGTTGATGTTACAGCAACTATACACACAAAAATACAAGTTTCAAATTAAGCACATTGCAATACATGACAGGCAAGAAAAATCATGCAACACACAAATAGCTCAGACAGTGTTCCATCACGGCCCATGTCGTCATTCTCTTCTTGAGAAATTTTCACTAATATACATGCATTCATCGGGATGCCAGTGACCAGAAATTCAAGAGAAAAGAAGGTAATGCGGTGAACCAGGATATGAAGGCCATGGCTGTAGCTGTTTCAAATTGCGCACAATGGTTGTGGGCACAGCTATCAAGATCATTGTCAATAAGAACTGTGATCCCTGCAGAAGCACAAGCTGCAGCAAACGTAAGAGTGGATGTCATCTGCAGCGGAAAATGGTAGATCGTTTCAGCCACAGCTCACAACTACATGCTCAAATATAAACTGTGCAGAATGCAAGCAAAAGGGAGGAAAAATGTTGAAAACAACAACTGCTAGAATATCTGGAGCAAGCTAGGGGGGATTGCTTTAAATATATTTCAGTATTTAGTTGTACTTAAAAACATACTGACATATTCCTATACCAAATCATCATGCACTACAAGAATGAATTTGATAAAGACAATTTTCCTAGAAGGGAAAGCTTTCCCTATCAAGTATGTTGGGGCTTCCAACTTTTGTTACATGGCTTCGAAAATTAATATATAAAGATTATTTTCCTTAGTTTACAATATAAACATTCAAAATCAAAGCAGGACCATGCTAATTAGGCAAAGCACTTCCTACCACCCAGGTTACCATAAACGTCACTCGAATTAAGGATAGAGTGAAACCACTTTTGTTCCCAAAACAAATGCAGAGTTGTCAGCCACTCCATTTAGAATCAGAATCAGATCCCTTATGCTTGTGCATTATCAGTGTTCAGCAATGAATAGGACAGCATCAATTAGATTCAATATTACAGATTATTAAAAAATAAAATAAAAAAGCTATACAGCTTGTAGGCTACAACTTTTTGGCCATTTAGAAGTAAATTTGAAAATGATATTTTGATGAAAACTAGAAAATGTTTCATTCTGAATGTAGACTGTAGAAACCAAAAATAAGAAGAAGCAAGACCCACATTCCCAAATGGTTGAAAACAATGTAATCTGCTAAAATCATATCGAATTACAACTAATCTTGATTCTTACCCCATCACCAAGGGTGAACAAGCACACAACTCGATGGTTCTGCAAAGTCCGCCTAACTAGAAGGGCATAAACGTCAACAATGGCCAACGAGCAGCTCCACAAACACTGCAATCCAGCAGCTGCAACAAGGTAGCTGAAATGCACACATAACAGAAGAAGAAACCCAAAAGCAGAAAAACCCAACTGTTAACAAACACGTTGAAATCAAAATAATTAAACCAGCAAAAGGACAACAAAGCTGAAAATAGCATATGGGTTGGTTAAATGTGGCGAGCGAGACCCACCAAAAGGCTGTGACGGAGGGGAAATCAGAGGTGGTGGCCATGACTACAAGAGCGGCGGCGGAGAAGAAGAGCTGGGAGAGGCGCAAAGCAAGGCCGCCGGGGGTGCCGGGCATGCCCGGAAGGTCCTTCATTCGGACCCGGGCCGGGTGTGGAACGGCGTCGTCTGTGGTGGGTACATCTTCAACTGGGTGAACCGATCCATGACTCACGTTCATTTCCTCCTGGGTCGGTCGGTCTTCAATTGTTCAGAACCATGAAACAGTCATTGATTAGTCAACGATCGTCTTCTGGGATCTGCTGGTGTCGGCTGTGAGCAGAAACTTGTTGGTAAAGCAGCGTGGAAGGAAGATGGGTTTTATTTATCTCTCAGGAGTTTTTATGAGTTTGTGAGTGGTTTGGGTTTATGACATGACTGGTGGATCCATCAAATGAGATGTTGACAGTTTTGCTGTTAGCTTTGTTGATGTTGTTGTTATTGTTTCCTTCCTTCCTCTCAGGAATTGGTTCATCGGGTCAGGGTAGTCAAATAAGATTTTGACAGTTTCACCACTGGGCCGTTGGTTCATGGGACAGGAGGCTTGAGAATGGAAAGTCAGTTGCTTTTTCATATTTGGTAAGTTCATATATGAGAAATGGTTGTCTGATACATGAGAGCAATGAATCCCTTTTCCTATGTTTTGTTTTCCCTCCGCATGGGAAAGTTTGGGAAAATAAGTCAACATTAAATGCACATTTTTCATGACAATTTTGTCCTAATTAACAATTCAGAATTATAATATAGCATTAAATGCATTTTTTATATTTAATTTCATATGAGTATAATTGAAAAATTAAACAAACTTTGTTTTACATTCCTACACAAACCAAACATGAGAAATGAAATAAAATGGTATTTCTCGGTTACTTTTCCAACATTACCAAACAAAAGAAATCTTCTATTTCCCATCAAATCCTTTCCGTGAACCAAATGGGGCCTAGGTCTAGAGATGGGAAATACTTCCGTCGTACCCTGTGCTAGAATACTTTCCGTTCCAAATTCGAATTTGTGCTCATATGTGGAAAAAAAAAACTTACCTTACTCAACCTAGATAGGCGGTTCGACTCGATAAAGAATCTTAAAAATTTGACAAATGGATTCGAGTTTCAAAGTTTTAATGATGTTTAACCCACGTAAGATTTTGTTGTTGTTGTTACTTCCTTCCTTTTTGGAATTGGTTAATCGACTTAGGGTAGTCAAATAAGATTTTGACACCCAATAAATATTTGTGTAAACTCCCCCTCACCCAATTGCTTGTACTAAAAAAAACATATTAAATGCAACCAAAAAACACATATTACCAAATAAAAATATGTTTAACAACATAATTGAAAGTGTACATATTTTTATGGGCTTAATTCTTACAGTGCACCATGAAACATTGATCAAATCCCACTTTACCCCTTTAAAGTTAAAGTGACTCACTTTGCCTCCTTAACCAAGGTTTGATGTTCCACATTGCCCCTACCGTCAATTCCATCCAAAAGTCCATTAAGTTTGATGACCTGGCAGGAGTGTTTTAGTAATTTTATGCACCTAGGTCATTTACTCCAATTGGAGTGGGTGATGTGGCAAAGTGGAGCCCACCTCTAGCATGGATAAAAATTAATTAATTTAAATTTTAAAATCCATACAAAAATTAAAACTGAAAAAAGCAACAACAAAAAAACCTAAGTTTTCTCTCTGATGTATCTATCCCTCTTCCTTTCTCCACCGCCTGATATCACTCCATCCCCAGCTCCACCCTTATCCCAACTGTGACTCACCCTCCAACCCCATCCCTACATGCCACCAACACTAGTGCGCCGACCCCCTTCCTTTCTCCTTCTCTGATCTGCCCCTCCATCCCTCCCTACTCCAGCCCGCAATATCACTTCCACTCGCAAGTTCAGTTTCTCAAAAACACCATCAAATAAGCTATAACTAATCAGTTAAAATAAATTTGAAATAGTAGTTCTTGGTGGGTGGGCTGGGTTGGGGCGGATTTGTGTGTGTGTGCAGATATATTGGTTAGTTTTCTACATATATGTTGGGGAGTGAGGGGGTGGCTGGGTGTCTTGATTAGTTTTCTAGGGTAGAAGGTGGCGATGGTGTTGCTGATGGGACAGGTAGGCAGCGGCTAGGGTGGTTGTAATGGAAGGTGGTGGGATCGGGAGAGAGAAGCATAGTGACATGGGGTGGGTGAGAGGGATGGTGGTGTTCGGAGAGGTGCTGGGATGTCTAGCGGGTTGGGGTTAGGGTGGTTAAAGACCAAAGGCCAATTCAAGGAGAAACCCATCGCCCCTCACCCTCGCCGATTTCTTACACCTCCCCCTTCCCCGATTTCTTCTCTGCTCCCTTCTTTCCCCATGACAACCCACCAAAACCCATCAACCCATCTTTCTGGGTTTTTCTACCCCACTCCCCATACCCATTCCCCTTCTCCCTAACCTGTGCCCCTCTAGCCCCCTTTCCCCATCGCAACTCACCTTGGAGAGAGAGCGAATTTCAGTTTTAATTTTTTTTAAGTTTTAAGTTTTATTTTTAAATTTTAGGTTTGTATTTTAATTTTTAAACTAAATAATATTTATTATTTTTTAATCCATGCTGGGAGGTGGGCTCTACTTTGCCACATCACCCACTAAAAATTGTGAGTAAAAGACCGATGTACACAAAATTACTAAAACACCCCTACCACGTCATCAAACTTAACGGACTTTTTGATGAAATTGACGGTAGGGGGCAATGTGGAACATCAAACCTTGGTCAAGGGGGCAAAGTTGGTCACTTTGACTTTAAGGGGGTAAAGTAAGATTTGACCAATATTTCAGTGGGCACTGTAGCAATTAAGCCTATTTTTCTGTGTATTTTTGTAAATAATTGGAATTTTTTGGACTTTAATAGCTTAATACATACGTGGTTATATTTAAAACATGTCAAATATATATGTTTGATTTGTTTTATCCCCAAAAACCTCCCTAGGCTACAACCCATTATAGCCATTAACCTAGTTCCGCCCATGTTTCCGAGTTTGAATTTTTGCTCCTATGTTAAAAAAAAAAAACTTACCTTACTCAACCTAGGTAGGCGGTTCGACTCAATAAAAGAATCTTAAAAATTTGACGACTGGATTCGAGTTTCAAAGTTTTAATGATGTTTAACCCATGTAAACTCGATCCAACCTGATTATGTATTAAAATGCTAACTACATTCTCCTCTTGACTTTTCATTCTTGTCTTTCTTATTTATTTTGTGGCATGTGTATTCTACGCGCACATAAATTTTTACATTTAATGTGTTCAAAAACTCTTTATTATTTTTACAAGCAAAAAATTTGGACTTTGCATCAAAATCAAATACTTAGAGTGGAATACACGTTGTACAATATGAATATGGAAGGCAAAAAAGGAAGGTAGCTAGCATTTAAATTCTTTTATCCTCATTATTATGTTGTGTTCATGTTGACCAAATTAATCTAATGTACGTGATTCAAATATGAATTGTCATCCTTACACAAAAAGAAATGAGTACTCAAAGAAATTGACCTGAATTATATTTGTTATTAGTCTATATCACCAATGTAAGCATAGGTGATGAGATTCAAAAAACTAGAGTGAAGTGTTAATGTTCAAATTTGGTTTGCCAATCCATTTGGTAAAGAATATTTTATAATTCGCGAGAGAATATAAAAGACTGTTGAGTCAGTAATATAATACCAATTCAACATACACACAGATGTAACCTCCTTGGATAAAACCTTTCTTCACCAATTGAAGACTTCGTGCTTTCGGTTGAAGAGAAGGATAGGAATCTGTCAAGTACCCACGAAGTATGCAACACTTGGCGCTCGACGAACCCTTTGAAATAAATTTATACTAACTTTTTGGCCCTCTCTAACCGGAAAAAGTTATATGGAACGGGAATAGCACTATTTTGCTATTCCCGTCCAATCATGATATGCCATGTGGATAAGTTATTACACGTGGCATACCGTGATTGGACGGGGATATCATAATAGTGCTATTCCCATTCCATGGAAGTGTTTCTCCTCTCTAACGTGCGTGCCAACTCGCAAAATCTATATAGAGCTTATTTGGAGAGAACAATTTTAAATTAATTATTTGTCATTTTCGTTTTTAATGTGTTAAAATTTTTCTTAGTGTGTTAAAGTTTTTTAAGAATTAATTAGAAAATGACAAGTGACTAGTTTTGAGTTTTTCTCTTAAAATATACTATATATGAGTTTTTGTATAATATGTCATGCTAAAATAGGCTTATGTATAAAAACCTTCAATACATACTAGCCCCTTGGCACGAGTAATTTTTGGGTGTTCCCGGTACACCACGTGGCTGGTGTACCATCCACTAAACGGAGGACATGTGGAATATTTTCAATGCAGCCCTCCCACATGTCATAATAAATAATGCATTAAATTAGAGAGTAATTCCACATGTCCTCGATTTATTGGATGGTACACCAGCCACGTGGTGTAGCCGGAACATTTAAAAATTTCTCCCTTGGCACCCGCTCACGCGTTTGCCAATCGGGTTCTTTTTAGTAATGAGTGTTATATTATTTTTAATTTAAAAAGAAGTTTTGAAGGTAGTTGTCTCCTATTTTATGAATAACTTCTCCTGATTTTATGGATAACTACAGTATATGTTTTTTTCTTTTTGTTTTTGTGATTTTAATTTTAATTTAAATAAATCATGAATGTACCATTTTATCCATATTTAACAAAAGGTCTTCTGTTTTAGTATTTTATTAACCAAGGGCAATTATGGGAATTTTGAAAATTTCACTTTTGAGGCATTCTGCCTTAATATATATATATATATATATTTAATATTTATGTGTTTTATGTTTTAGTTTTAAATTTCTTTTTATTGGAAATTTTTTATCGTTTTAAATCAATGGTATTTTTGGACTTTTAATACTTTATCATTTAAGGCTCACATCTTTAGTGGGGTTACTATAAGAGCAACTCCACCCGTTGGGGGTTGCCATGGGAAGGGGAGGGGGGGAGCTACTATTCACGTGAATAGTAGTTGCCTTTGCAAAAGGCAAGGTTCGTTTCCACCCGTTGCCATGGCAAAGGGCAACTACTATTCACTTTTATCTTTATTTTATTTTTTTACATGTGATTAATTTTAATTGTATGTGTGAAATTAATAATAATAAAATTGATAGGTATGTATTAAAAAATATTTCTGAATTTTTGGAATTTTTCATATTTTTAAATATTTTTACGTCGATGACGTCAAAGAAAATAACGCCGACGTCCACCGACCTGGCAGCCTCAGCGGCTGAGCCCGAGGGCCTGCCAGCCTCATGGGGCCCATGGCCTGCCCGGCAACATTTTGTTCTTTGGAAACCACTTTTTGGCCCAAACCCCCAACCCGCCTCCCCTTACCGGAGTTGCTTTAACGTCACTGCAACCGCATGTAATCATACAAACCCGGTCGATGTAAATTGTAATACCCTTTGTCGCGCCGCCTCACTCTTTCTATTCTCGGTCGAAGCCCGTACGGCCAATCTGAAACCTTCGGTGATTCTTCGCTCGCCGCCGCTGCCGCCGCTGCCGCCAGCCGCATTGCCGCCGCCGCTGGCCGCTGGCCATTGCCGCCGCCGTTCTCGTGTAAACTAATCGACGCTTTCTCAGTTTTCAGTTTTGTTTTTTTTTGGCGGAGCCCACAAAAATTTATTGAATATTGTTGTTTACTCTGTGAATCTTTGAGGAAAAATGAAGAGATATTTAGTTAAAAACTCATTCTTAGTACAAATAATATATATAAATTCTATACCATTTAATTTCTATAAAAAAACCCAAAAATGAATTTAATGTCCTATTAAATTTAATTTTAATTATTAAATTACTTTAATGCCTTATTGAGTGTTTTGTGTTTTTTATATGAGGTTTTGGGATTGGGCTTGTTTTAAGAAAATCATGGTAGTTTTGTAATGATAGGAAGTTTGAAGTCTTTTTATTATATTGTAAATGAATTTTGGGTGTGTTTTTAAGGTCCATTTCATATATGTTTTTTTTATAATTTGGACCCCAATATTGGGTATAATAGTGAATCTCCCAAAAATGAAAAGGCTTTCATTAGCCTTAGCCAAAATCATGAACTGGGTCTAGCCCTTGGGAATGAAAATGCTTGCAATTTCATAACTTTCTTCAAATTTCCCCCGGAAACCAGAGTTTTCTGAATTGGCTCACGGCCTGGTCAGAACTTTGAAAGTTAGCAGTATTTCAATGGGCCTTGTTTACTTGCTTGTGGGAATGATGTGAAGGTGTTTGTGTATTTTTCTGTTTGAGTGAGACAAGCCATGGCAGGGCAGAGGGTTACATTAACTGTTACTGTGTATTTCTTCTAGCTAAAGTGAAATGTTTTCTCTTCCCGGGAAAGAAAATAGTTGTGAAAGATGACAGTTTGTTATGTCATAGAAAAGCTATGTTACTAATATTCTCTAGTTGTAGGTTCGATTCCTACTTGGGAATTCAGAATGAAAGGGTTCGCTTTGACAGTTAAGACTAAGAGTAGATAACCCGTTCCATGTGTCTTTGTTTCTATTGCATTCTAGCTCGTCGAATCACATTCTGTTCTGCAATATTTGAGAGTCACTGTCAGTACCTCGGCTTAGGTCCGTGGTAATCTTTGTTCCACAGTCTGGGGCTATTTACAACTATCCAATTAAGCATTTTCATATGTACTAGCAAGTGTTAGATTTTAACATACATAGATTGTATAGACAGTGAGGTATAATGCAACGTTGGAAGTATGAAAACTTGTTAAAGCTCGTTATGACCTGGTAATGTTGTCTTCAACCTTAATGAAAGTACTGTGAATCAATAATAAAACTTTGGCGTTTATTGTCCTGAGATAAATTCTTGGTTTCACCTCTGTTTTCTTGGCCCTTTTTGAACAGGTCATGCTCCTCTCTGTTGAGCTGATATCTTTGCTAATTTTAGGGTATGCATTTATGGTTTCAAGCATGTTTGCTGATTAGTTTTAGTTTGATTTATTGTGAGAAAAAGTAAAGAAAATGGCATTGGGACTAATACTAGGGCTAGGACGGGCATTTCGTCGAAAGCGCACATCATCTCTTGACATTCTTTCCTCCAAACGTGCCCCAAGGGATTACTACAAGGGGAAGAATTGCAAGCCCATTGGTTTCCACACCCGAAAAGGTTTGCCCTGTTTCCATTTTTGCAAATTTAACAAGGTGCTCGTTCAATTTTTAAGGGTAAGAATTACTACTTGACACGTTATCCAAATTGCCCCAACCTTTTGCAGCTAAGTATGTCGTGCAGCAGGAGAAATTACCTAACTATGTAGTTCCTGAGTTAACCGACTTCAAGGTAAGAATGTTTCTATCTTTTTTTTATTTCTATTGTTGTATTTATCTTTATAGTTTTTATCTGTAAATGAGTGTTTCCAATTGGAAATTCATAGCTGAACTCTGCAGCTCTTACTTCAATACACTTGTAATTCTAAATTTCTTTTCCCCTTCTTGCTTGCAGCTCAAACCATATGTATCTCAGTGCCCAAGAGAGGTCAAGACTAGTGAGTCTGCTGGATCATTTAAATAAGCAGACTGAGTGACAAGCATTTGATCTGTTTGTTTATTGTTTTAATCGTGAATTAGGTCAATATCTTGTTTGGCAGGTTCATGCCTTGGACTTTTGTTCAAGTAATGAACCTTTCTTTCTTCTTGGTTGAAACGTTGCCTTATGTTTTTTTGGGTCAACTGCACCAGATTATTTATACGCAAGAGAAGAATGCAGAAAATTGCCCATATGATATGTAATTGTAGCAAAAATTATGATTTGGTATTTACTAAACACAAAAAATTAATTAAGGAACTAATGCCAAGGGCAAGCGGGCCTTACGAAATCTTTGGTTTAGGTTTAGGGTTCTGGCACCGAAATATTTTAAAATATTTTTTGTTTGGGTGTTTTCTTTATTTCTCCATCACTGTGAAAGAAAAATAAACTTGAAACATTTCTTGGGAGAGAGACATATGGGAAGCAATAACTTTTAACAAACCAAAGGAGCGAGTGGGTATACCTTAGTTGTTTGAGCTTTTTCATCTTCACCCATATGGGTAGATGTTCGAAACCCCTAGACATCCAATGAATATTTGTGTAAATCCCTTCCTCCAATTGTTTGTACTAAAAAAAAAAAAACCGATTGAATTTAAGATTTTTAAATACCAATAGATATAGCAATTACTAAGAAAAAATAATTTTATTTTACTTTTTAGTGGAAAATTTAATCATAAGGACATTTTGATATATCTAGATATTCTCTTGTTATTTTATGAGAATTCTCCACTTCAAAAGTAAGAAGAATAACAGAATATAACAAACATATCTCTCACTAGATCTATAGTATAAAATCAATGCATATATTTTATGCATATAAACCCTAAACATCACTTAACATATAAAAAAAAAGGTCTAGAACATTTATTGTGTGGTTTCACACAAGTAGCCCAGAGAAGATCTTCTTTGAAACACATTTTCATGCATATATACTTTGGTTATTATATTATGGTGGAGTAGTTGTGGTGTGATTTTGTGCTTTAATGCCTTTTCTTTTTTGTAAGAGGGGAAAAAGGTCGCATACCCTATGGTCAGCCACTTAAAATCAAATGTCACAATCATACAACACCAACACTATTTATATTGCATTATTTTATACACATAAGTAAGTGTCACACATTTCATGCATACATCAATCATCATATTTCTTTAAGGGGAATCTTGTGGCCTATAAAACCTTCTCTTGTGGCGTGTCGATTTCTACACTTAAAACAACGTCATTATTACATTAGAGCAACCTTTATGTCAAAATCTCCATTTTTTAAGTGTAAAAAATAACGTGTCGTGAGGAGAAAGGAAAAGATCGAAAGGTTAGAGAGAAGGTTCTTTAGCGTTAACATTTCTTTAATTCAAATTGATTTATTATTATTATTAATTTGTAATTAATCTAATGATTTTACCTTGAGGGAAAATCAAAGTAATTCATGAATCATCATAACATATACCACTTGAAAAAGTAAAAAAAAGAAGAAAAGAAAATGAAAAAAAGTTAATTTTACCTCATTTGTAGTTTTGTGCCTCTCTCTCTCTCTCTCTCTCTCTCTCTCTCTCTCCATCAGCATTCAGCAATTAGCCAAATAAGCCAATAAGCCGATTACCCTTTTTGCTCTCACAGCTTATTATTTTTTGGGGGCTCATTTTCTGTGTCTCTCGATCTTCACGGCCTTTGCTCCCTCCTCCTCATCGATCTCTCAAAAGAAAACTAGGGTTTCGACTTTCGAGCTTCAAGCCACCGACCTCCCCGCCCTTGCTCTCAAATCCTTCTGCTGCTTCTTCTAGGGTTTACAGATCTAAGACAGCTCTTACTTCCCGGCTCTGCTTTCTCCTTCTTCACCATGTTTTGGAAGCTCACTGCTCTCTCTGCCTCCTCTCCTGTAACTCTCTATCTTTCTCAATCTCTTTCATTTTAAAACCCAGTATTAGCTTCTTGTCTTGAAATTTACTGGTCTTCTGTTTGATCAATTTGCTGCTTATTCACAAGTTTAATTGCTGTTGGTGTTTTTTATTGCTAATTAATTTTGTTTATATTTCATCTCTAGCTGTGGGGTGTTTAATTTTTTTCTTCTTCTTGCAATTTACTTTGGACTGATCGGACTTAGCTGTATAAGTTTTCGAAATTGAATGGACAACTGTTTTTATTAAGCTGTATTTTCCAGGATTTGTTTTTTACTTTACAAGTGATGTCTTTTATTAATGTAATTGTGATTAAAGTAGGTGAGCTCAAATTTTCTAATTTTGGGATATATGATTACCCTCTTCTTGGTTGCTTAGAGAACTTAAGGATATGTGATTACCCTCTGTTTGGTTGCTGGGAAAACTTAAGCATTTGTGATTACCCTCTGGTTGGTTGCTGAGAAAACTTAGGGATATGTGATTATCCTCTATTTGGTTGCTGCTCACTATAGCAGCTTCTAGTTCCTATGTACTGAATTTTATTATTTTCTTTATGAGGAGTACTGCCTTTTAATATTTGGCCAGCAATAAACATGAGTAACAGTGTTCGACTGTTGTAGTTTCAAGTAACACAGGTTTCTTAGCTTACTACTGCAGGATTTTCATTCGCATGCCCTCTAATTGTTATTGTTGATTTCTCTTCTGTTTTTTCTCCTTTACAGGTGGAGTCGGTGTTAGACAAGGAGAATTTTACACTGGATGAGCTTCTGGACGAAGAAGAAGTTATCCAAGAATGCAAAGCTTTAAACACTCGTCTCATTAATTTGTAATGTCTCATTGTTTTCCTCTTTAGGGCTTGTACTGTTCCTCATTATCAAGCTCCCTATTGTATATATTATAAGTCAATACCAGAATTTGTTCTCCTTCCTTACAATTTTCTTGAATTTGTGGAGGAATGAATTGTACATGATATCTTGTATAATATGAACTTGATTGTGGATGATACATTGATACCCTTGTGTAAGTTTTTGTTTTCAGTTTAAGGGATAGAGCCCAGGTGGAGCAATTATTGCGTTATATTGTTGAAGAACCTCCTGAGGATGCTGAAAGCAAACGAGCCTTCAAGTATTGTTCCATCTTGACAATGATTTACTTTTGACCTTTTTTTTATGTACTTATATTCTAATGTTCAAACGCCGAACTTTTTTGGATTTTTATTTTTGTTGGTCTTGCTTCTGATTATTTGAGTAAACCTGTTTCGTGATTTAGGTTCCCTTTCATTGCTTGTGAGGTTTTTACATGTGAAATTGATGTTATTTTGAAGACTTTGGTGGATGAAGAGGAGGTAATCATGACCACATGCTATATTTGAATAAGGAAGTTGGTGTATAAATCTTGTTTAGTATTGATAAATGCTTATTATGTGCTTGCAGCTAATGAACTTACTTTTCTCCTTCTTGGAACCAAATCGTCTTCATAGTGCCCTGCTTGCTGGGTATTTTAGCAAGGTACTTTTTTTATGATATTGGTAACCTTTTGTCCTACTTGCTCATGTCTCAAAATGGGTGTCTTGATCCACTTTTTTTTTTCGGGCAACTTTAGGTTGTTGTATGCCTTATGATACGAAAGACAGTCCCGCTTATGAATTATGTTCAAGTAAGTAACTTTTTTGCCTCATCTTTATGTTGTATATTTTTAAATTTCTGCAATTGTTTTTAAATTTTTTTTATTAATTGCATCAATGCATGACCAGACACTTGGACCTATTGCCTCTTTACATTGCCAGCAATAGCATCTACAACCCACATTTATTTGATTGCAATGTATGCTCTTGTACATCAAGATGCCATGGTTACCTTTGTTTGTTGTGCCTGCTTCCGTTGTAGACACTCCCAGTAGAAGTTAGAGTTTGTTGCTGAAAGTTTAAATCAATATTATCTTTCCAGCCAACCATAACCCTTAATGCCAAAATTCGTCGTGTTCCGGCATTAATTATTTTTTAATAAAACAACAGCATATTCTGACAATTTAGCTCTTGAAGTAAATCAAGATTACCCCCCCCGGGGATTTTATGCCTAGTAGGAGTTTGGAATTGTCTCTCTTTGTTTGAAGTAATTCCTAATGTTTGGTCTTGTTTAATATCTGAAAGTTCTATGCTTCTTACACACAAATTGGAATTGGGCTGTGCCAAAAATGAGCTACTTGCCTATGACTTTCCTTCCATTGACTGTTGTTTTGGAAAAAAATTTCGAGGCCACTGTTATAGCTGAGAAATATATGTGTTATCCTGAAATCCATCTTTTGTTTATTTGTGTAACTGTTGTTGATTACTATCGTTGTTGTTTACAGGCCCATCAGGATGTTTTCCGCCAGCTAGTTGATTTGATAGGAATTACATCCATCATGGAGGTAATTAAGAATAAAATTTTCAGAATCAAGTTCCAAGTTTTTTAGATGCTTGTTTGTAGTTCAATCGGAGGTGTTTTCATGGCACAGGTTTTGGTTCGACTTGTTGGCGCTGATGACCATGTGTATCCCAATTTTATAGATGTGATGCAATGGTTAGCTGAAAGTAATCTGCTAGAAATGATCGTAGATAAATTGAGCCCCGCTGTAAGTGGAAGATTATACACTTGTTTATCAGTAGAAATTTTTTTTTAGCCATTCTACATATTTATGGAACATATTTGTTGAATGACTACTTAGTTATGCACTTGTAGCATCCATAGCCATTATGCATATCCCAGGTTACATTTTGTTTTCTTTGTCATTCTGGTCACAGTACGTTAGAGGACCATATATGTTGACTAAATAACCTAATGAAGATTTTTTATTATTTGAATGCTCATATGTCTTGTGTATGTCCACTTTTGAGGTGGCTTTCCTCTGTGCACTTCTTTAGATGTTACATAAAGGTGCAGCCTCTTGGATCCAGAAACCATAGTTGAACAGAGAGTTGGGAAGTGTTGCATACTTTGTCACCTTAACTGTATGCCTTTGGCCTTTCTAGCTGGAGTTCTAAATGATTTTTATTGTTTTTGGTAAGAATTGATAATGAAAGCGAGATCACTGTAATGGACTTAAATAATTAAATGAAGAATACACTAAATGGTAACTCATAAATGTTCATCAGATTAAGAAGTTTGGAACAAATGTTAAATAGCATAGCTCATTTGCAGCCCTGGTGCATATTGTACATCTAACAACTTCCTTTTACTTTGGATCAGAATTCTCCTGAAGTTCATGCTAATGCAGCTGAGACACTTTCTGCTATAACTCGAAATGCCCCATCACCCCTAGCCAACAAACTTTCTAGCCCAAGGTTTGTAGTCGGAGAACTTTTTGGTTGGTTTTGATTTATTGTGTTTCTATATATATATATATATATATATATTCTTTATGGGCAATGGTTTTGAATTCTTCTTCAATAATTCGTTTGCAGTTTCGTTGCAAGGATATTTGGTCATGCATTGGAAGATTCACATTCAAAGTCTAGTCTTGTAAACTCGCTCTCTGTTTGTATCTCTTTGTTGGATCCGAAAAGATCAGCAGTTTCTTCTCCCTTGTTCCATTCTTTTCGGAGCCAACACATGTACGAGTCTCCAATCCCTGTTAATCCAGACACTGTCAGTGCAATGCTTCCAAAACTCGGTGAGTGTGCAATTATATCGTCATGATTTTGTCCAACAACGAAAAATTACATTTTTCTAGATGCATAGCATTTAAAACTAATGTTTTTTCATCTATTTTATTCAGCTTATTTATTTTAAACTTGCTGCTTGTAAATTTATTTTAATGCATATTACATCATTGTTTCAGTTTTTCAATTACATTTTCCAACAACAATTTGGAATCTCCATGCCGCTTGTAAATTTCAATGTAACATGGCCTTTTGTAGCTACGTGAAAGTAGGAAGGGAATAGTGTAGGTCCATGAAAGGTAGAGGTAACTGATTGAACCTCACAGCGGACAAAGCTTTGGCTTATGACAAGACTCATATCATAAGGTGAAAAATATTGCCTTGTCCGGGGACTGATATAGAAATATGCCTCTTATTTGAACAAAATCTGAGCGCTCTTAGGATTCATCAGTGGAGTGATACTTTTTCGTTGTCATCGATGCAAGTCTTGCATTATATTACAGCTGCCTTAAAAGGAACAGAAGAATTGTTTCTTCAGTATAATTTCAAGATTTAAAGTTTGGTTGTCCAGGTGACTTGCTTATGCTTTTGAACGTGTCATCGGATGAGAAAACACTGCCAACAACTTACGGAGAGTTGAGGCCTCCACTTGGAAAGTATCGTTTAAAGGTTGGTTTAGTTTATTTGGCTTGTGCGAGACAGTTTATTCTACGTTTTGACCTCGATTGGAGTTAGACTAGCATACTGGCTGTTGTTAATGTAATAAATTGTTGACAGATTTCAGAATTCAATTTGGTGCTTGTAGAAATTATGTCTCAATGACTTTTCCACCCTAGATCACAGAAGCCGAAAATTGTTAATTATTGGATATTATAACTGACAGTGTCAATTGCCATTTTTAACTGTTCTGCAATTTATTTCAGATTGTGGAGTTCATTGCTGTTCTATTGAGATCGGGTAATGAAGATGCAGAAAAGGAATTGGTTAGCTCGGGAACCATCCAGCGGATCATTGATCTTTTCTTTGAGTAAGCTGTTGCTTCAATTTATTTTATTTTATTTTGAGATAGTTATTGGATATCTAGAGTCCTCTCTGTTTCTCTCTCTCTCTCTCTTTCTCACTCACTCACTTTCTCTCCTGAGGATAGCTTGCCAAGAGACATGTTCTTCTCTTTTGTTACACTGAAGATGTACCTGTTCATAGTAACTTAATGGGTTGATCTAATTAATGCAGGTACCCCTACAATAACTCATTGCACCATCATGTAGATAGTATCATATCGTCATGTTTGGAAAGCAAGAGTGATGCTATTGTTGATCATCTCCTTCGAGAGTGTGATTTAATTGGGAAGTTTCTCCAAACAGATAAACATCCCCTTCTATCGGGTGATACTAGTAAGGTAGAGAGATTCGGTAACTGGATAAATGAATGCTTGAATGTGGGCTACTTCTTAAATTTCAGACTGTTGTGGCCAAACATTAAATGCTCAACATGCTAGATGATGTTTATAATGCCTTCAATCCCTTGTTGGATGAGGTGTAATGTAATAGAAAATAGAGCATGCTTAACCTTAAATCGAGTTTGGATTTGCGCAATAGCATGTAGTTATATATATTGATGATTACCTCTACTTGGCTGTTGATTTTGTTTCATGCTCTGATAGTTTGAATTTTCCCTTATTATGTAGCCAACGGTACCTGCTGCTGGTAAATCGGCACCACGGGCAGGAAACCTGGGACACATTACACGAATTTCTAATAAGCTCATTCAGTTGGGAAACAGCCAAAGCCGTGTTAAGGCATGCCTTCAGGTAGGTTTCAGGTTTAAACTTTGAATTGCCATAAGCAATACATAAATGGATCACAACTTCTGCTCTTGTGATTTTAACAATGATCGTATATGATCTTTTGTAACTGTTATATAGTTTGCTGTAAAGTCTGCATATATATATATATATATATGTATATATGTTATTAACTCTAATTTGTTCTCCTTTACCTCTATTATTGGCAAAACTATGGTGTTGCAGTCATTTGCGCTACTTGAGTGGGATGTTAGTCTTCTTAGTGGCTAATATTTATCTTTAAAATTCTTTGTAAAACAACATTGCTTTGGTTGATCTCTAGGAACATAGCGAATGGAATGAGTGGCAGACTACAGTTTTGCAGGAGCGCAATGCAGTTGAAAATGTTTATCGATGGGCTTGCGGGTATGCTGTTGTGCCATATATCTGCTTTGCAATGCACAGCCATTATGAATAAATTACTGTGTTCTTCTGGTTTATATAGCACTCGATCCAAAGTAATGAAATTGTCGGTTAGGTTTAAAATAAGGTGTTAAAGATTACTGTGATGGCACGTTTTTGCTTCTTTAAGGACAGAAATAGTTGTCAAGCCTTATTAAAACGGTCAACTTAGGTAAACTTTCTATACATTGATTTTTTTAGTTGGATTTGATCTTCAACTTTGTTTCTCCTTGTTATGCACAGCCGCCCTACTGCTTTGCAAGATAGGACGAGGGATAGTGATGATGACGACATGAATGACAGAGATTATGATGTAGCAGCTTTAGCAAATAATCTAAGCCAGGCTTTTAGATACAAAATATATGGGAATGAGGATGCAGGAGAGGTATCTAGCTGGGTGCATTGTATCTATTAGTTTCAGCTTTTCGTCCTTTTTTATTTTCTTGGGGGGTAAGGGGTTCCTCTTGTTTTTGGTTCCTCCATTTGTTATTGTTGGATGACTGTTTTAAATTTTTTGCATTGCAGGACCATGGAACTCTAGATCGAGATGACGAGGTAATTAATTTGGTCATTTCTACCACTGATGTCTTTCGTTAGTTTGATGTATTGAACTTGATGGTAACTATTTTTTTTTTAACATGAATAAGCTCTGGATAAAGCTCTGAGGTAGAAACATGATAAACCATGAAAACATATTTAACTTTCTTTTTTCTTTTTGTAAAAGTAAATATTTGGTTTCATTGCATCCTAAAATGAGTTGTTTTAATTTGTAACATACAGGATGTCTACTTTGACGATGAATCTGCTGAAGTAGTCATATCATCCTTGCGGCTTGGTGATGACCAGGGAAGGTGAGTTTGTAACCATTTTGGTTTTATATCAAGGAAAACAAACTCTGTATGCCATGGCGCCACCAGTTTGGGTTTAGTGGAAGTACATTGTATGCATGGGCTATAATGATTTGCAACATTTTCCAAGCTCTGTATAGCTGCTAGGGGCCGGACTTCTCAACCCAAAAACCCAAAATATCCACAAGAAAATGAAAAAGAGATGTACTTATATACACAGTAATGACATTAATTTAACATAGTTCTAATGGTACAAGATCTTTCTCCCACACAATACGGAAAAGGATGCCAATTAGTCTCCAGGCTTATAGGTTGAATCTGATTCAATATACTAAATACATAAGAGATTGACTTCCGTCTATACAATCAGGAAATTCTATTTATGTTTGTGTATATATATGTATGAGCAATTTTCTTTTGTCAAATAGTCTAGTATTTTGTCAAACTATGAATTAGGGTTGATATGGTGGAGTCATGTCTGAAGTCACTGTCCCAACCGATAATTTGACAAACAAAACATGCCAATGTTTCTGTATATATGTTCTTGTAGTGCTTGACAAAGTTTCTGTCATGAATTTTCTATCTCTTGTTCTGGCAATGATGTCTTCACAATATTGTGCATCATAAGTGTAGCTGTAGAATCAATTATGTTAATGGTAATGCTGAATAGTATTAATCCTGAATGCAGCAGTTTATTTACAAATTCCAACTGGTTTGCATTCCAAGATGATAGAATTGGTAATGCACCAGTGGGCACATCACCCTCAGAGATGGAGGAAGTAAACTTGAACGGGACTGCGAATGGTGGTAATAGCAGTAGTGATGATGAGGTTGTGGTAGGGGAGGATGATGAATTGGCCGGAAGTAAAGACTCCGTCGATGGCACATCCACTTCCAACAAAAACCTTATGAATGGATTTAATGGGAACAGTGGAAACATGAACCCAGATGGTGAGAACGCAAGTGCCTCCCATGATATGGGGGGATTCTTCAGATTTGAGGCAACTGACAATGAGGATTTGTTTGGAGACAGGCCTTTGCCTGAATGGGTGGGATGGAGTGAATCATCAGATTTGCAAGTCGGTGGTGCAAGTATAAATCCATTTGAGGATCATGATGACTCAGATGTCAATCCTTCCAGTCATGCCGAGGCAGTGGCAACTGATGCTACTTTGCACTCAAGTGGAGAATCTTCTCTTTCAAATGGCTCTCCTTCCTCCACTACTTCTACTGCAGGATCGCTGGGTAGTGATGGGAGCCAACGGTCAGCTGTGGTGCCCTCATTGTTTGAAGAGGATGTTGAATTTGTTGGTGTCGAATTAGAAGGTACTGAGAAGGCTATGGAGCAGGCTCTTAAAGAGGGCATAGTAGGGGAGGCAGGGCCGTTGAAGAAAAAGATTATACCAAAGGTGCCAGAAAAGGATAACTCCGAGGATGGCGGGCCTGCAAATAAGGAGTTCAATGATGCAAATTATTGGAGGGTTGATCAGGAGGTTGCTGTTTTGGAGTGAATGGTGGGTTGATCCTGCTTAGGCTGTTCAAATCTGAAACTGGGCACAACAGCAGGGGACCTCATTTTCGGGATGATGCCAGCGGCTTATGCAGCAGCAGGTCATATGTACAGTATATTTTTGTTTCGATATGGGATCAGATGGTAGGTTGTGTTATGGTTATTTGCTGTTTACTTATTGTTACTCATTGTTTATTATTTAAGTTTTTTTTTTCTTCTTTGGTTTCGTTCCGATACCGATAATGGGATTTTCCCAAAATCCAAAATATTTTTAGTTTCGTTTCTGGGGTTGTGTTATGGTTATTTGCTGTTTACTTATTGTTACTCATTGTTTATTATTTAAGTATTTTTTTTCTTCTTTGGTTTCGTTCTGATACCGATAATGGGATTTTCCCAAAATCCAAAATATTTTTAGTTTCGTTTCTGGCTGGAATTCTTAATGTGGTTTCTTTCATTTGATGAATTTAGACCCGTTACGTATAAATTGGTTAGGTATTGTTATTCTATACATATCTACCGCAGTTTTGATGATCAGTGCAGTGCCTTTTCGCGCTCTTGATATTATTTTTCTTATTAGCAGGCAAAGTGATTGAAAATGTTGTCTTCCTTGTGGGTTTGGTGTTTCAGAAATTTCATGCATGTGAATCAACATTCATAAACAATTCTGACAGCAACTCTAAAGCACCAAAGTAACTTAAGTTTGTGTATTTTTGTAGAAAAGATTGTTCAAGGTTAAGGGTAACATTTCAGCGTTTAAAAATTAAATGCGAATATAAAAAATAAAAATAAAAGAATAAATTATAAGCACAAATAATCTCGTTAGATATAGCAGCATCTTCAAGGGAAGACGCAAAAGAGTAGGCAAACCTCATTTGCCTTGCCACATCAGTATTTTCATGCTCTGAGGGGAGAGAATATGCATACTCTTCCAAACATGGCAATATTACCTATTCTAAAGTGAAGAGGTATATTGAGCCCCTCTTGTTTTTTTTATAATAAAATATTATCTCCACTCTCTCACCTACTTTCTATAAAATATAATAGTAAATGTAAAAGATAAAAATAAATAATATAATAGTGATTTGTAAACTTGCATTGCCCAGTTCCTTGAAGTGACCAACTTTTTTCATGAGGTAAATGAGTAGGCAACATGCCACCTAACTTGTTATAGTACAATTTTGCCTACTTTATTTGCATACTTAAAGCATCTCCAACCGATATGTCAAATTGTCACATGGACATGAAACGGCAAAAATTGAAGGTTAAAGTTGCTCCAACCGAGTAGTGAAATCATACATGAATTTGAAGGCTGAAAGAGATATGTAAAAAATAACATATCAAAAAGCTTGATGTCAAATATTATTTTAGATCTCTTTTAAAATTTTATGCATCATATGGGTCACATTTGCTTTTAAAAATACAATAAAATAATATGATATTTGGCATTTTGGGTGGAGTTAAATTTTTTCTAAAGTGTCAAATTGCCACATAAGTCATCAAATTCAAATTTAACATTTTGTACTTGACATCTCCCTTGGAGATGCTTTAAGGGCAACTCCACCCATTTGCCCTTTGCCATGACAAGGGGGGAGGGGGAGGGAGTTAGGGCAGCCACTATTCACGTGAATAGTAGCTGCCCTTGCAAAAGTGCAAGGTTCATTTCCATCCGTGTGAAGCAGCAACTACTATTCATTTTTGTTTTTATTTTATTTTTACGTATGATTAATTTTAGTTGTATGTATAAAATTAATAATAATAAAATTGATAGGTATGTATTAAAAAATATTTATGAATTTTTTGGATTTTTTAAAATTTTTTTAGGCGACGTCAGTTTCAGCGGCAGGCGATCAAAGCCGAGGCCAGCCCAGGCTGGTGGGCCCAGCAGCTTGCCCGGGCAAGAACCTACCGCTGGAAACATGATTTTGGGCTCGGGCCCGTGGGTCCCGCCCCCTGCCTGGGCTTCACGGATGGAGTTGCTCTAAGAGGGGATAACCAAAAAAGTAACTGTTGCGCGCACAACACCTTCGAGACTTTTAGGCAGGCAATCTTCACCGTCCGGTCTTGGCCCCCGCTTCCACAACCCCCAAATCGTTCCTCTATTATTTCTCTACCAACCCCACCCCCTGATCGATGGAAACAACTAGATATTGGGCTGATTTTTTGTTTGAAAATCCAGTCACAAAATTGCCACAATTGCCGAAAATTTATGAGCCTAATTCGCTCAACTTCGGCCACCATTGACAATCACTTGACAATGACTTGACCATCAAAACACTCATCTCTCTCTCTCTCACTCTCTCACTCACTCACTCACTCTCTCTCTCTCTCTCTCTCTCTCTCTCTCTCTCTCTCTATCAGATTTCTCGACTCGACGCTGGAGACTTTCTTGGTTTTTCACCGTAATTGAGGGCCAGAGAGAAGGCGAAATCTGTGTGACCCCTAGCCATGCACACGGTGATGCGAGCGTGCGGATCTCTGATGTGTAGTAGCGAAGAGAAGGACGAGTTGACAATGTTGGCGATTGGGATTCTGGTTTTGGTTCGGTTATGGGCATCTTCCGTTCCGTGGCCACATCCTTTCTCAATCCAGGGTGTTGTTTTTCTTCGTTGTCTTTTGTTTTCTGCATTTATTTTTCTTTCTGTTTTTCTACCTCAGTTGCAAGTTTTGTTTTCCTTTTTTTGTTTGTGGTGTTATTTACTTCATCCATTTTGTTATTGTCTCTGTTTGTGTTATTTTGTTTTTTGGTCGAGTGCCTCATATTCAAGTTTTTCTTACTTCATTTTGGTTTTGTTTTTTCTGTTTTGTGAGGATCATTTATTGGTCATCTTGGGTTAACCATGGTGGCCATCGTTTTTCGGACATTATGCAGCTACAAAATATGTTGTGAAGCGGTTACAAGACAATTTTGCGATGGAGCAGTTACCAGTTGGTTGTGTGGTTGCATTTGGTTTTTTTTCATTCCAATCGATGCAACTTTTGTTCATTGTCTACTGGCCCAAATTTGAATGCTGGTGGTTGTTGTTGAGCATACGTTATAGTGGTACTCTTTTTTCTTGACCAGATTTTCCTCCATTTGAGGGTTTTTAAGGCAATGTTTTAATGAGGCCACTATTGCTCCATCCAATTTAGCATGATGTATTGTTTTGAGCAGTAGTTTTTTCATTTTCTTTGTTTTCTCATGATTGTTTCAGACTGCAAATCTTTTTAAGACTCTACTCTTGTTCCTGGCTTTAACGTTGGCTTTCAGATGTTGTCATCCTCTTCCCTGTATACTCTTATAATGTTTAATTCAGCATCTTTACCAAAAAAAAAAAAAAAGATATGCATGCAAGGTAGTTAAGTCTTTCATGAGTGTTTTTGTCCAAAATTTTTGGGGAATCCTGTAACTCTTCCCAACCCTTGTGTCTATTATAAAAAATCATATTTTCTCTGCATTGTATCTGTGCTCTACAATAGAGGTGGAGCGCCACCAATACAGCTCACCTCTATTAGAGATGTGGTATACAATGTGGTAGGAAAATGTGGTAAGCCTAGCATTTTCCAAAAATTATATTTTTCATTTTCCGTAAAACCAAATACAAAAAACTTTTATATTATAAATAAGGGTTAGTAAACCCCCCAAACTATAGAGTCATTTTCAAGTTCATACCCACCTTTAGAGACATTCGTGTACATACTCAAACTCCCAGAAACCCTACAAATTGCCCCTCCGTTAGCCAAACTGTTAATTAATCTGTTAAATGTTGATGTGGCGAATGTGGGACCCATTTTTTGATGACTTGGACTTCCACGTAGACCAAATATATAATAAACAATTCTTTTGTTTTTTTAAATAATAAAAATATATAATTATACGAAACAAATTAAAATGTATTAATTAAAAATTAAAAATCAATGTTCCTCCCCTCTCATCTCTCTCCTCCCACAACCCAGATCCGATTTACCCTCCCCTTTCTCTGTCTGTTTGTTTCTCCCTCCCCCACCCCCAAAATTTTTAAAGCCTGTGGTGCTCATATATCCATCTCACTATTTCTCCAGTTCAAAAAATTCTTGATGTTCTTCCTTGGATATGGAAACCAGATCTGGGATGATGATGGCCCGGATGGTTGTGAATTCGAAGCTTGAAGATGAGAAGGAACAAAAACCCAACTCATCTCCAACCCCAAATCGCATATCCCAAAACCGATTGCTACAGAAGACTTATTGAGGTTTCTTTCTTTTTCCTATTTGGGTGAAGTTCTTTTTCAGCATGAGTTTCGAAAAAAATGGAAGAACAGTAAAAATACAAAGCACTGTGACAGAATCAGAAGATGTAGATTATTTAGAAGACTTTTCAGAGCTCATACTTAATATTCTTTCTGCAAGTAATAAATCATCCGGGGTTATGACCTGCAAAACACCAGCACCACATTGTTTATATTCAATGAACAATATTTTTGTCATGTATAGCAGATCAAGTCGGATCAAGTCGCCAACCCAGATCCACCTGCCCCACCACCATTAATTCGCCCCACCCTCCATTGAAACCCCAACCCAGCCATAGCTTCCCCGTGAGATCCCTTAGCACATTCAACTATTGGATCCCTTGGCCTTGGCCTTGGGCCTTGGTTTGGCGAGAGAGAGAGATAGAGGCGGTGGAAGTGGAAATGATGAGATGGGGGTGGGGAGGAATTAGAACGAGGTCGGGGACAATGAGATTATGGGGATGATGAGATGGGGGTAACGGAATTGGATCGGAGTCAGGGATTATGAGATTGTCTGGGTTTGCGTTTTTTTTCTGGGTTCATCCGGGAGAGAGAGAGAGAGTGAGAGATTTTTTAAAATAATTTTAAAATAATTTAAATAGTAAAATAATTTTTTATTAATTTTTGGTCCACGTGGAAGTCCACGTCATCAAAAAATAAGTTCCATATTCTCCACGTCAGCATTTAATAGATTAATTAACGGTTTGGCTAACGGAAGGGGCAATTTGTAGGGTTTCCGGGAGTTTGAGTATGTACTCGTAAATGTCTTTAAAGGTGGGTACGTATGAACTTGAAAATGACCCTATAGTTTGGGGGGTTTACTGTACTTAATCCTATAAATAATATATAAACAAATTGGAAAGCTTTTAAGGTACAATGAAACTAAAGAAAAAAAATTGATAGGTAAGCAAAAGCAAAATAAATTATAAGTAAGAAGGCGAGCTTGGTACGGTGAAGCACGTCAATGACGTTGTCCTAAAGCTTTTGTAGCCTCCATGCGTACATGTAATGACTGACAGGACCCGACCCGAATTCAACTCGGAATCCGTGCCAGGTCCTGTGGTAAAATTGACATTTACCCAAATGTCGGGCCCACATACAATCAAGTTCCCTTCTCCCGAACAAATTGAGAAAGGGGTCAAGACTTTTGCCAAAAATCGGGCAGAGTCTCCCCTGAAATATGGATATACCAAAATTAATTCAACTTGCTAAAACACAACATATATACAATACTCAAGTGCCAGCATGCATACAGTATACATCAAGGCCTCTGGCCATCACATTCAACCCAAACGGGTATACATAGCAATTCTAAGAGTATTCAGAATACAATAGCAGAAAGAGAATTTACATAATAGGGGCAAGTACCCTAAAAGCAAGTCGTGCTCGAGAGGAGGTGTGCTCGGCCGAACCGCTCAGATGCTACGACTACGGCCTGGTGGGGCGCAAAACAGAAAGTATGTGAGTGGACAAAAATAAGATTTTAGTAGTTCAAAACAACATACTAACCCCACCGTTTCAAAAATGATGATGCAATCATGCAATTCAAGTCATTTAAATAAATAATCAAATCAGGATTTCAAATCCAATAATTGTAACATATTAACAGGATAAACATATCATCTTACTGTTTCTCCTTCGATCCCAACTCAAAATAACCACAGCCCGTAGGCACGACAAGCAAGAAAAGATCCTTACTCAAAGAAAATATGAATACAATGATAATAACTCATACATATAATAATGTAAGACCTCGACACCAAAAACAAGTACCCGGAAAACAATCCAATAGGGGATCATTTGACTGGACACAAGTACAGTCTCCTCAAGACCCCATGCCCAGGGTTGAGCCATCCAAATGGGACTAAACTCTTAGGTCTATATGATAAAACTTCCAAACCATATCTCCGAAATATGTCCTACGCGCGCAGACTACCCAATCACGGGTCTACAGTCACACCCCGTCAAGGGTGTACCAGGTATCCCAAATAACCAGATCAGTATCACAGAACAGAGGAGGTACAAACAGAGGTGACAACACACTCCAATCAATCACATGATCAACACTTTCCAATTCCCCAAATATACAAGTACCCAACCCCCAAGTATCAGACATCAGGACACACGTCCATAACTTAACAATTTAATATAAATACTAAAAGTAATCACAAGCATCAATAACACTCAAACAAATGCATGGTTGTTCATTGGTTGGAAGATATGCATATTCAAAAACAAAGTCCACTCACAGGTAATCCCAAGCAACTTGGCCCTGTGAGGGTCCCGCCTGTGTAGTACGAGGTGTCTGGGTACCTATTTCAATAATATAAATACAAGGTTAACAATCGAACCCTTGAACGATAACCTTCAAAACAAACCCTTAACTAAACCTGACTCAACGTAAGCGTGAGCTCGCACGACTTATTCTAAGGTCAAATACATTCATTAGACGACGAGGCGACCTCGGGAGACTCTTGGTCAACCCTGGTCAAACCTCAGTCAAACTACTCTGAATAGGTCAAACCGGGTCCACGGGGCCCACGACCTCCAAACTTAGATCTGGAAGTTCCTATAGGTTCACTACGGTTTATAGAACATGTCCCACAAGTTTGGTCTCGATCCGACGGTCGGATTTTTCGCGATCGTGCGATCGGACGGTTTCTAATAAACCTAACGCTAGGGTTGGTGATTTCGGAGTATCCAGAACTCCGAATCACGATCCGTCAATTCCTATACGATCCTTGAAATACGAGGAACAACATATGTGAATTCGGATTCGATCCAACGGTCCGAACACATTGAACCCAAACAACGCATAATAGGCGTACATTGGTTCGAGGTTCAAACGACGTCCGAATCGAAATCCGCGCACACGTACACGTTCACAACGACACGAGGGTGGTATAGGAACATCGAACTGCCACCACACCCCAGCCCACGCTCCGCCACACGCGCCGCCGTGGGTTGGGTGTCTTGAGCAAATCAGGCCACCGGAAAAATTGTGGAGTTGAGGTACACCACTTATAGAAATCGAATCAGGTGGTGGAGGAGAGTTCAAAATCGGGCTGAACCGCTCCAGAACCGGCCGGAAAAGCACCGGATCGAAACCAAATCAGTTAGGGTTTAGGCCGTAGTTTCAGACGTTGGCCACGGCGGCTAAGCTGGCCAACGTCGTCGCGCACACCCAGAAACAGAGAGAGGGGAAGGAGGGCTACCTTTTGGTGGTGGTATCTCGGTCTGAGGTGACCGGAGCTGTCACCGGCGATTATGGAGCTTTTGACCAGAAGTTTCAGTCGTCACCGCCGCTCAACGCCGGCGTTTCAGTCCACGATCAGGGGCGGGATAGGACCGTAAGACGATGGTGGTTCGATCTTGGGTGGTCGTGTGCTCTGCTGTGGCCGGTGGAGGGAGATAGCAGAGGGAGACTGATCGGAGAAAGAGAGATCGTGAGAAAGGAGAGAGAAACCGAAGGGAGGAGAGAGAAGGAATTCTACGTTTCTGATTGGTCCACGTGGACTATATCAAATTATCGCCAAAATTAAAATGACGCTTATGTCCTTAAATTGATCCGACGCTCGTATCGCAATGTGCCACCCGTCAACGAACTCGTTTCGACGAGCAGGACGCAATGGCGCAACTTGTTTCGTCAAATTCCGTCCCGAAAATTAATTGGACCAAAATGCCCCTTTTATTTCAATTTAATTATTAAATTCCAAATTTTAATCATTTTATTCTTTTATTTATTTATTTTATTTCCCAATTAAATTAACTTATTTATTTTATATTTAAAGGACCTAAATTAGGTCAGGGACGTCACAATGACGGTCTACAAGACTCCAAGATACAACCCCTAATACACAAGCTCAAGATCCACTATGAGCACGTTCACAGACGGATATGTCTCCAAGTCACATAACCATTGCCCAAAAATACTAATAGAAAGTAGAGAATATTTATAAAGGTAGGAGAAGAGATAATTAGATTTTGTTGTGTTCTCTTATCTTCAAATGTGAAGGAGGAGTGACCATTTATAGGCATCCAAAATCTGGTAACATTCACCACGTTAAACAAGAAAATTAAGTCATTTAATATAGAAATAAAACATGAAAATAAATATTTATAACCCCCAAAATAAATAAAATGAAACAGCCAAATAATTAAAACAAAATTTAAAACTTATAATGGTAAAATTTTAAAAAGCTTTTAAAATTCCAACAATGCCCTATAAGGTTTTAAAAATTTTACAATAACAAAAGATAGTGAAAAAAAAAAAATTAATACTATGCAATAGGTATAGGTGCTTTCCAGGCTTGAACCTTCACTTAGTGATGATAGTCTCCATTTGAGGAACCTGAGTGTACAGAGTATTGAACTCGGCATATTTGACCAAACTTCAACATATCCCCCACATAGTATTGGTTGAGACTTGGATGCGGTGTAACACTCTTTATGGCCATGCGCTAATCTTGATTCTGATGAGAATTACTAGAGAATAACCCAATTCTCTAAGGGTACATGTGACTTGCACCTTGCAGGAGATTGCCCGCCTCAAAACTCATTTAGGGATAATTCCCTTCCTAACGTCACATAAATAGCTCTTTTGCCTTAGGGATGAGGAGAAGAATATCTCCATAGTTTTATGAGTGCTACATGAGTCATGCAGTATGGATTGTTTCTACCGCATTAAACCTCCTTCATGGGATCGCCAATCACAGAAGTTAGGTTACCTCCCAAGGTGACTCCCTTATGGGCTTAAGCACATCCCCCTTGACATTTTGCATTAATAACCTCCTCCACGAGGGATGCATATCACGATTAGCCTTCACAAGGCATATATAATGTGGCATGTCTTTGTTCTCCACTTTAACGCGCTCTAGACCTGCATGTTATTAGAAATATTCCCTACAAAATCTTGCACACAAATGATTAGTGGATTTCATCTCAATATAATTGGAAATTACATACGCATCGGTATACATTAAAGTATAACGGAAATCCCATTATATATAAATTCATATAATCAAGAATACCTCTCAAATATTGGTACTCAAATATGAGCATGCAATAGTTTCATTTTTGTGCACTCCAAATGATTGTATATCCAAGTTGGCATTGTATCTTCTCGATTCTCAATAGGAGCCTATAAGACAATAAGAAGTCTCTACCAAAATTTTATACAAAGGCCATCATTAGTAGCACCCACTTTCATATATTGAAAATTGAAGACAAATTAGTCTCATAATAAAATTTTAGAATATAAGAAAACTTCACACAAACCCAACAAGTTCGCCAAAAAATATTCATTTAATAATTACTTGAAGGTAATATCAAGGTTATGAAATAAGGCACCTCCACATTTTAAAATATTTAAAGAAAATCCATTACGTTTCCAATGTGGACTACAAAAATAAAAATAAAAAATTAATAAAAGAATCTTAAGACGATAACCCCCACAAGTTAAGGGAATCATCAACCTCCACTAGTTGAGAAAAAGTGTCAAAGGATACTTCGTAAGATTGCCAATAATGCCTCAAAGGATTTAGGGGTCACCAAAATTCAATATTAAATGCCACTTACAATGATATAAAATTTATTATTTTGTTTAAGTCTTCTCCATGTACACTTCATGACAATTAACTCAATGTGATTGTTGTCAAGGCTTTACAATCAGAAAAACATTAGTTCACTTACAAGTCTAGGTGCAAATAGCTCTATTTGACTTCACATTCTGAGCAAAAACCTAACGTTAAAAGCAGTAAATGCTAACGTTAACAACATAATTTCATGTCAAATATGAATACCAATTTAAGACAAAATATCATAGCAATTTGCAGCTTTTCCAAAAATTAAAGAGGTTTTGAGGCCAAAACAAATGCAAAGCTCTTGACTTCAGAACTACAACAAGATCAAGGACGAATCCAGCTATTGGGCTATATGCCGATTGTTCTTTTTTAATTGTCAATACCTATGTAATCTCTCTCTCCAGCCCATGCATTTGTTTTTTTGTTTTTAATTTGCAATACCCATGTTCTCTCTTTTTCTACTTTTCCTCATTTTTCTTTTTCTCTCTTTTCTTTTCCTCCTTTCCTTTCTCTCTTTTTCTTCCTATTTCTTTTTTTTTTCTGCTTTTCTTTTGTTTTTTCCTTCGTTTCTTCCTCTTTTTTTCTTCTGCATTTGTCTTTTTTCTCTCACTATTGAAATTTCCTGCATCCTTAAGGTAAATTTAGCCCAAGGAGTTTTTAAATCCTAGATTCGTCCCTGAGCAAGACGGTATTAAGACAAAAAATATATTAAGTTTCATAACCATCTTAACGGCAATAATCACCCAACATTATTAACAACTTTATTGCCAAAATAAATATAGGAAAACAAGTGTGACTATTAGGCAAAATCTGGAAAATTAATTTCAACAAAGAATGAAATTTATTTTTGTATTTTGAAAAAGTATACGCATATGCACAAAATAGAATAGTCAAATTTAATTTCTCCATAAATATAAAAAGATGCAATTCTCAATAAACTGAGTTTGGTTTCAAAACAAGTAATCACATAAAACTAATACGTGTTATCAACAAGTTAAAGTTTGACAAGATTGGGCATTCACACCAATATAAAGAAATTCCATAAGGAAAAAGAAAAGAAGGTATAACTGTATGCAATCAAGAAGACATTTTATCATGAATTGGTGTTTCTAGGTTGAATAAAACAACTAACAAACCCAATATAAACTCTAATTTGTATAAAACAAAAGGACCATGTAAATAAGATCAGGAAATAGATTTCTATTTTCCATTTCCATTTCCGGTTTAAAAAAAATTTATTTATTTAAAATTTGACAAACTAAACAAGTGGAAAATGATAAGTTTGTGCATTGTCGTATATCACAAGATTCAAACAAAATTAATTTCTTGGAATTACATACGTTTGTAGCAATGCTCAAAATTGCATAAGATAGAGAATTAATTAGTAGCACTTATCTGGAGGCATATGATATTCGACCCCTAATATCTCGAATCCATCATAACTCCCGCTTGAAAATCACATAAATATCTATTCCCATAAATAAGATAAGTTTTGGACAAGGTCGTTAGTGCAATATATATATATATAGTTATACAAAACACATAACATAACCCGATCCATTTAAGCTGATACATTGATCAAATTATACAAATGTCAGCTAGAGTTTTAAGGCAAAGTGCAATAACGTCAATTTAATTGGCCTGGTCGTAACAAAATGTATATAACAATTAAGAAAGAAGAGAATCAAGGAAAAATTTAATTTTGCACGCATACCTTTCCAAAAACCAGACAAACAATCCCAATAGGATCCAGATCCTCTGCTTGGATTTTCTCTGCCATGATCTGCTTTACTTTTCTTCTATGTGCGCCACCTCATTAAAATTTCATCTAAGGGACTCTAATGTTGACACGTCACACACAAAACCTAAATGCCTCACAATTTATGTTTTGAAAAAAACAATTCCTAAACCTAACGTGAGTTAACGTGTGCAGCCGTTTTCTCTTCCATTTTTTTTCTTTTCAATTTCTCTTTCTTCCAAAGACACAGTATCTTCTCCATGCCTCTATCTTAGTCCTCTTCTACTATCACTCTCGTCATAGAAACAAACACAATTCCATTGACTACAATTGTTCTTCACAAAATAAGAACCGCAACACAAATATTCTCACCAAATGGGCTACCACCAAAGAAAGATGAGAAGATGTCAAATGAGTCGTACATGACCACCGTAGCCATTTCAACCATGGTTTTCAGACGTAACACGTATCAAAATTGAATTGAATCGGAATATAAACCTACACTTTTTTCTCCAAAAAAAAAAACCATGACTAGAATTACAAGATCAAGAAATTCTGTGGAAAAAAATTAAAATAATAGATCTATACATAAGTAAAGATTGCTCTAGGAAGGCCATTCGTTTCCAAGAAAAATAGATGCAGCCAACTGTGCTCACGATTTGTTATTTTGGTTTAGATGTTTTGATTCATAGTTCATACTAGAGAGATTAGGTTTATGATATGAAAGTAGTACCATAGTTGCATGATGAAATTTTGGGCATTAGCAAAAACTGAATTTCATATGGGAAGAGGAGAGACTGTGAGGTTGGCAAGGAGAGCGTGATGGGATGTTGAAAAAAAAATGATGAAGGAAGAAGACCACGTTAACTCAAGTTAGTTCAAATGAGATTTCTTTTTTCTAAAATAAAAATTGTGAGCTATTTGGGTTTTGTGTGTGATGTGTCAATATTAGAGTCCTTTAGATGAAATTTTAATGAGATGGTGCGCATAGAAGAAAAGTAAAGCAGATCATAGCAGAGAAAATCCAAGCAGAGGATCTGGATCCATGTTTAAAACACTAATTGCAGACAATAAACTTTAGTGCCAAGAATATATGATAATTGCTTCTCACGTTGATATGCATGACTTCCAAAAGTAAAGCAGACCTTTTTGGCAATTAAGAACAATAAAACGATATTAAGTCCAACAAAAAAAATGATATTAAGGACCATTATACAAAAGAAGATTGATGGCAACCAAGATGAATGAAGGCAAATGTACAAAGGTCCAACACAATAAAATCAAATATATATACTTGTTTTGAAATTTCAATTAAAACAAATTTGACCAACAATTTTTTAAACACTTAAACGTTTGGGTTTTAAAACACTTCAACAGTTCAACATTGGATGTTTCAACGTAAATTGATTAATGAGTAATGGGTAATGATTTTCCCACTCCCCTTTTATTCACTTACACTCCTTATTAACATTTTAGTATAAGATATCATGGGAGTGAGAACATACAAATTATTAAAAAAGGGAGTGGGAAAATCACTACCCATGAGTAATAACTAAGCAATTGAATACTATTAAAATTATAAAGATTCTGAAATTTATTTTAAAAAACAATTGTGCAAACCAATTTAAGGGGCCGTTTACTTATCAGGAATGGAGGAAGTTAAGATTCAGGGAATTTAGGAATCGGAGAAGTAATGAATCGGTATGAGAATTATAATTCCCATTAAGCTGTTTACTAATCATATGGAACCAGCACATGAAAGAAGTTGATTCTCATTGTTATTGTTTACTAATTCTCATAAATCAGAGCCTAAATTAATTTGATTACTAAAATGCCTTGCACATATAAATATATTTTTCACATAAGTAACTTGTAAAAAAGAAAATTGATAAAACTTTATTTAAGAACTAATATATAATATATGATACTATATGATGAGTGATGAAAAAAATTAGTATATAATAATATAAGGAATATAATAGAAAGAAAAAAAAACAAATGTGACATAGTAATAAGAATCATAACAAGACAAGTACAGGCTAGCAATCAAGGTGAAAAGGTAGGGGAAAAATTTTGATTTTTCCAATAGTGATTAATAAACAGTCATTGAAATTTTTTATTAAAAAAAAAAAAAAAAAAAGTCTTCTAGGGTTTGGGGTATTATGGAATTATCGTAAAGTGGTAAGGGTATTTTTGGAAAGTAGTAAGGGAAAGCATGAATGGGAATCGGATCAACTACTCCCCCTAGTTGATATGATTCTTGGTTTTGAGGGGATTTAATTACGGATTTTGAGGTAGGGCCCACAAATTTTTTCATTCCTGATTGCAAGTAAACGCGGGGGAAGTCAGGAATGGAAATCATTCCCTTTCTTTCCATACCCATTACTAATATTGACTTTGGTTTGTGTAGAAAACAGGCACACTAAATATCTAGCCTTAAATTGATTTTGTAATTAATTGGCTGGTTGCCTTTGAGCAATTAAAGATTTAAATCTCTTCCAAAACGGGCAGACCAACTTGGCAAATAGTTTAATATTGTTTTAACAGTTTTGTTAAGTTGGACTTTAAAGTTTGGATTTTGAAAACGTGTAGTGAAAGTATATTACCAACAACAATACGGTAAGGAAATAATTTAACATACAAAGGCTTAAGATTGTTATAAAAATTATATTTTTCCTTTTCTCAGAAAGTCAAATACAAAAAACCTTTATATTATAAATAATATATAAACAAATTGGAAAGTTTCTAAGGTACTATTAAACTAAAGAAAAACAAATTGATAGGTAAGTAATAGCAAAATAAATTATAAGTAAGAAGGCAAGCTTGGTACGGTGAAGCACGTCAAAGACATTATCCTAAAGCCTTTGTAGCCTCCCTACGTGCAGGTACTGACGGTCTACAAGACTCCAAGACACGACCCCTAATACACAAGCTCAAGATCCGCTATGAGCACGTTCACCGATGGATATGTCTTCAGGTCACATAACCATTTCCCAAAAATACTAATACAAAGTAGAGAATATATATAAAGGTGTGAGAATAGATAATTAGATTTTGTTGTGTTCTCTTATCTTCAAATGTGAAGGAGGAGTGGCCTTTTATAGGCATTCAAAATCATGTAACATTCACCACATCAAACCAAAAAATTAAGTCATTTAATATAGAAATAAAATATGAAAATAAATATCTATAACCCCCACAATAAATAAAATAAAACAGCCAAATAATTAAAACAAAATTTTAAAAGCTTTTAAAATTCCAACAGTGTCCTACGACATGACTAATCACGTAATAAAAGAGAGGTGAAATGAAACAAATTGAAGTTTTTGTCCCAAATTAGAGTGCCCGACTTTATAAATAATAGTAGTGAAGTTTTTCTCCACTTTACATGTTTACTTATAGGTATTAAGAATAAGAAGAGCAATAATCTAATCAACTACCCATTCCTAGTTTATTCGATTCGTGGTTTTTGGGTTTTCTTTTGGGATTAAGGATTATAACGTAGAACTCGCATATTAAATTATTCTTTCATTATGTGTAAGTTTTTGGGTATTTAATTAAGGATTCTAACATGGAACTCGCGTATGAAATGATTCTTTTTTCATGTGTAAGTGAACGCATGGGAAGTGAAGAATCAAGAATGTAAATCACTCTTCTTCTTTTTAAAATTCCCAGTAAATGTGCCTAATATTGTGTTTATTCGATATAAAGGTGTCAAACGGATCAGGTCTACCCGAGCACGGCCTGCTTAAATAAGGCCCAACACGGCACGACCCATATTTTTGGGTCGTGTTGGGATGAGGTAATTAGGTCCAATGGGCTAGCTCGTGGCCCGTCGTGGGCCGTGCTAGCCTGAAATCCAATGGGCTTGCCTGTTTAAAGCCCATTTATTAAATTATACTTGTTTTAGAGAAAAATAGCACATAATATTATTACATTTATATCTTAAATTCAAGTCTATTTCTTTTCTCTAATATCATATATTAAAATTTAATGTTTTCTTTACATATAAAAGAATGATTTTGTTTGTTCAAGTTTCAATTTTTAAAACCCAAACAATAATCTAGTCATTTTTTATTTAAATGCACTTTAAATAAAGTTATTGACCTCTTTTTTTCAACAAATAATCAATCTTATTAGTATATACATAAAGATTTAAATGAAGTAAAATAAATATGCAATACATAAGTCAAATTTGGCAAGGGCCCATACTGGCCAGGCATGAGCACGACCCTAGCTCATTTGAGCTCGGATCAGGATTGATGATTTTCTTAAATGGACGGGTTTGGCACTGCCTGTTTATTAAATAGAACGACTCTAAATGGGTTGGGCCGCCACGGCCCGTTTGACACCTCTAATCCGATGTAATACGGGGCTGACGTGTAATATGGTATGACATGTATTTTTGCTCAGTCTAAGTGGAAAAGATGAGGATACCATGACTAGCACATTGTAGAACATTCAATAGGTTATGCATTGTGTTTTGTGAAAAACATTTGAAGAAATAAATTATTTGATTGCTAAGAAGATAATTATATATGTTTATGCCTTATTAAACATGCCATTAGTTGCGAAGGACCCAGTAGTGTAGTGGTTTGGAGCAATTGCTCTATCAAGAAAGGTCTTGGGTTCGAGTTCTAACATCCGTATAGTGTGTGTGAATTTAGTATATTATCACCCCTCTCAATAGGTATAAGGTCTTTAAAAAAATGGTCATTAGTTTAGATGGATGCAAGATGCCAAAATGCTTTAGAACCCAACTCTTGTGAACGAGTTGAGGAAAGAGTTTGGGGCCTGTATAGTGGACCCAGACTTTCGTTCATCTGGGGGCTTAAAAAAAAAATCAACCAATATATAATCAAGCAATATATCATCACTTTTCCCAATAGGTCCTGACAATTCCAACTCAGATTTTCTTCTAAAATATTTTTCCATTATTGTCATAAGTAGTTTATATTATTTTTCATCAAGATATAAATATATATATATATATATATACATATAATAAAATCAATCATCAGTACAAATTGAATGCATATAAAGAAGAATATAATGAAATTAGTTTGTAAAAAACAACTAAGTGCTAACCTGTAAAATCAATTGAAGTAGCGAGTTTGATTTGTTGGGCTGCAGACTTTTGTCAAATAACGAGTTTGGCGGTTGAGTTCTCCTCAAAATTACAGAATAGTGAACTTGATGGGATCTCTATTCTTCTTTTTTAACGTAGGGTTTAGAGTTTTTCTTTTTTAATATAAGCTTTGGGCTTAAAGTGTATGTATTGAATGGGTCATGTAGGGGCTCCACTTGAGAATGACCTAAAAATAATTAAAAATTTTGAATTTGGGGGCTGAAGCTTTTTTGTAAGTGTGGGCAGCTGCCCACACTTGTCTTTGATTGGGTCCGCCAATGTTTATGGGCATCGTCGTATCATAAACGTTTGGACATTCGGAATATTCAAAGCTCTGCATTGTTTCTTACATGTTTATGGTATCGTCGTATCGTATAAGTTTGGGCATCATCCGCATGGTCTAGACAGAGATATGACTTTTATTGATTGTCCATCAAGAGGCTTTGTTGAAATGATGTTAGGGTTTCCAAATAATGTTGATTTGAGCTTCTACAAATCGTCAACTGTTCAAGACATTGTAGGCAAATTCAGTGCAGTTGTTTCGTGTGTCCAAGTTATGGTTACGCATTATAATTTATATGCTATGCAAATGCTAGCTTTTGCTCTCATTGTTGGCAAGGACATGTGAGGTGAGGAAAGTATTTATGAATTCATTGTCTCAAATCTCAACAGATCAACGGGAAAAAAAAAACTTGGCAAACAAAAGGAAATACAGAAAGAAATTGCAAAGTTCTGTGTGAATGCAAGGGAGACTATACCATCCCTGGTTATGCCATGGATTTTTATTCTTTTTAAATTATTTCTCTCTCCTTTGGCTTTGTTTATTTTGTTTTCATGGAATTGCCAATTTATTATCTCTGGTTCTGGTAAAGCCATCTCCAAGTCATGAGGCTAAACCTAAAATATCCCAAATTTTAGCCCAAATCCCCTCCCAATTCAAGAAAATGAAGGGATCAAAATTTGAGAAAACCCAAACTTGGGGCCAAATACCAATTCAGCTATTGCCTGGACAGGAAATTTTTTCGGTGGAGCCCACTCAAGGCTGAATAAGTGAGGCCTGCGCTGCTGCAGACTCAAACTCGCCATGTGTCGCACGATGGTTAGGTTGCCGTTGGAATCCAACGACACAATTCAAACATCCTTTTTTTTTCTTTTAACCCAAATCAACGGTCTATATTAAATCCAAACTATTTTAACGGTAAAAAAAAAGATCCAACTTTTGAAATTTAAATTTAACAGTTAAAATAATATTTTAAATTAATCTAAATCATATCCAACTCCAAAACTCACTCAAAACTCTGTAAATACCAAACTATTTCTCAAATAAAATTATATTTATGAAATTTCAATTTTTTAAGGTCAAATTATTCAAAAAAATTAAATTATGAAGTGGGTTAAAAATATTAAATGAAGAAAAGTTATTAGTGAAAAAAAAATATTAGACTTAAACAATTTAATAAATTTGCGGACTTAAAATTTGAGTCTAGAGGGTTGGGGGAAAAACTGTTTGCGTCCGGGCAAAACCCAAATAGTTATTTTTTAGAGGGGGAAAATTTGGATTTAGCCCCAAATGCGTTGGAGAAGGCCTAACCAGGAAGAATAGGTTTTCTGTTGTATAGGCGAACAAATTTAATTGGTGGTTGTATTTAATGTTGCACGTTAGAATTGCGAGTTTACTGGTTTTAGAGCAAAAGTAACAAGGATCTCCCAAACAAAAGAAGAAAAAAAAACAAAAAGGCATCTTGTGGGTTTCGATGGGAAAATCTGAGTGCACCTGTTCTGTTTCACTAAAATTGACAAAAAGATTGGACTGCACTGGTGATGTACTTGTAATATTCTCTGGTCTCTTCATGTCTGTGTTCAGTGTAACATCTTGCCTTGTCTTTGCTAATCCGGCCTATATTTGGTGCTCTTCAATTCTGTCATCTCTCCTTTTTACTTACTTTTTTTATTTTCCGTCTGATTTGAGTGACACAAACTTAACATGAAAACTTGTGTCAGTTGGCATATTATCCTGGTGTTTCATCCCCATATCAGCCACGCCTTTTGTTTTGGGACTGAAAATCTGAAACCCTAGAGGCTTCCATTACCTTCACCACCGTGCGGAAAGGATAAAAGGATGCATGGTTTTACCATAATGCTCTTATATATATATATGTATATATATACTTAATGACTCTCATACTTTTGTACTTTGTGGGCTCATTATCATTTCGAAACCTCTATAGGGCTATACCATACCCTAGGCCCCCATTTTTTTTTTTGGGGTCTGATAGGTCCTGCGCTAGGGCCCGACATTTGCAACGAAAAAATCTTCCAATTCGGCCGAACTAGAATGATCGTGGCGATTTAGTCTGTTTTATTTCTCTGTTGGAATTTCGATGGTAAAGTCGAACAAGATCAACTCAGCCAGTTTCGGATCGGTGGTTTAACCAAATTGAACAATCCTGCATTACTTTCCTTTTTGTTTTGAAAAGCTCACATTTTCCACTCGGCATAATCTTATTACTTTGGCTCAAAACTTACCAGTGTCCTCCTCGCACCACATTTTTGTCATTTTAACTTACTTATCTTTTTACCTTTTGTCTATTTTGATTAGCCGCAACCAACATAAACTCTCTTGTCGCGTCTCTCTTGAAGTCCTCTCTGGCATTGGCATAATTCCGGGTCAATTCGATTGAATCGTCCAACCCGATTATAATGGGTTGGGTTGGCTTAAAAAATAAGTGGGTTTTGGGTATGTACAAGCCGGAATCAAAACTTAAAAGTAGGCTTAATTTTGAGTTAACCCGACTAAACCGCCCAAGCCGATAACAAAAAGTTTGGGTTGGGTTGAGTTGGCCTAATAATGAACGGGTCTTGAGACCAAGAAATCATAAACCGTTATATATTGGGTTGAATTACGGATTGGGACTAAAACCGACCCAACCCAACCTATGCCCACCTTTGAACACAAATGCTCTCTAGATCTTGTTGTCAAATGTCACCATCATTGTTCGTTGTCGTCATCATCGTCACTAAATCTCGTCATTGTTCTCATTCGAACTCACCAAAATCAACTCGCATTGAACCATTTCTTTGGTGTGCCAACTGTGGTTGGTGGACGAGTAGTGAATTGGTGTCGGTCCCATGCAATCTTGCACTGATTTAGTCAATTCAGTGGACGATTTCAGCCACTTGATTTGGTAAACCAAACCGTGTTGAGCCCTATTATTGGCTTGTTTGGGAGTGATTTTGGATAGACCAAAAAACATCTCTATGGAGAATCACTTTAAGTGGTTTTAAGTGATTTTATGGAGAAGCACATGAGAGGTGTTTCTGTCCAGAATCACTTAAATTAATTATATGGAGAAGCACATAGGAGATGGTTCTTCACAGAAATGATTATGGCCTATCCAAAATCACTCCCATATCAACTCAAATCACTTAAATTCTTGTCATAAATCATAATTATTCTTTGTAATCAAAATTTTCTTTTTCTTCCTTTTACTTATGACAAACAAGTGATTTAGACATAAATGACAGACAAGTCTAATATTTTGTGGTTTGAGAAAAGATGGGCTACCGAACAAAATGTCTATAATTCATGTCGAATTATGATTGATCTATTTTGTTTTAATCAAACATTGGTTATGTCGTTGTCCTTGTTGCGCACATATAGCTCATGCACAGTTGCCACTTGTTGAGCAGATAAGCATCTAACTCTACTTATAATTAGTGCTTTGCAAATGTCATGTTCGGCGTTTATTTTCCTCTCAGTGCTTTCCAAGCTGGACCGCTTAAGACTTAGGCTTATAATCTACAACATTAGCTAAGTAATGCTTTAAAGAATAATAAAAAAACCAAAAAATAATAATAATACAACTACGGGTGTACGTTGGTTTGAAACCAATGAATTTTTATCAATCTAATTTTTTATTATATTTGAGATTTTACCATCTGATCCAATGTGTTCGGATGTCAGGATTCAATCCAATGTACATTGTACAGCCCTAAATACAACGATTCGAATCATGAAATCACATATAGGGCAAAATGACTTTAATAATCATCCTCACTGAATTAAATTTTATTTTAAAATTGAATTTTGTAACAAGTATAGGATGGTATAGTCCAAGAAGATTGGAGAGGCAACAATCACGGTTGCTGAAGGTGTTTCCATGCGTGATGCTTTAGTTCATGCTCTTGATCATGGTTGGCGAAAGCTTATTGTAGAAGAGGACATTTGGAGTGTTCTGCGAGTTATTGAGGACATTTGGCATATGAACTCCTCTGGTGCTTCCATTCGATTTCAACATGTTTTCAGGGAGGCAAACTTTATATTGCAGATGCTTTAGCTGGTTTGGGCCATGGTCTGTCTTCCCTATGTATTTGGGAGCATAGTCTCCCCTTATCAGTCCTTGCCATTTTGACCTCCTTGGACCTGCTTGCCCTAAGAGTTTTTGTCTTGTAATTTTCTTTTCCGCATTAAAAACACAAAGATGATAAAGTTATGAGAGTGTAGTATTATCTTTTGTTGAGTGTGTTTATTTGTGCAAATATTATGTTATTGATGTGTTAATGATCCATTAAGACACTTTTCCATCCCAATGCCAGAAACTCGGATCCCGTAATATACGGATTTTGGAACTGAAAAACGTAGAACAAAAACTGAGAGAGAAAAATATGAATTTCTTGTAAACATGTTTATGTCTTTGCACAATGCACTCTTCTTTGGCTCTTTCCCCAATCCGTTATTTGACCGTTTGACTATTTGACTTTCCCTTCACCTTTTTTTTTTTTTTTTTGTGGGAGTTTGGAGCATGAAGTTGAGAAAGATGCATTGAAATTTTGGCGAAAAAGAAGAAGAGGTTTATTATAGTTTTTAGCATTTTGTTAAAAACTTTATTGTGTCATACCTTATCCACTTCTGTGATTTATGAGATGGAGGTGGTGGAAATTAATTTAACCGAATGGAAACATTGGTTTTTTTTTCTTCTCTTTTCTCATTAGGTTTTTGTTGTTGTTGATATAAACGATATTCTACTTTAATATAATCTAAATTATAAAGAGGGGAATTCGAACTCGGGTGTAGAACGAGGAGCACATCCACTTTAACTAACTTGGATAAACACATGCCTGCAGGCTGCAGGTTTTCAAAGTAACATGATGATATGTTTAAATTGCCATGTTCCCTATAATCTTTTATATTCATGGCCAAGCCATCATTTGTAGTAGAAAGAAGTGATGTAGAAGATCAAAAGATGGAGCAAGACCATACAAAAACCTTTTAAAGAAGATAACACAAAAATCTAAATTCAAGTAAATGATTAAGAAAAAAATGGTGTGGCTCTCATAATGGTTATCTTCTTAATACACTTGAAAAATAGAGTAACATCACAATTTCCAATCCCACAGTCCTCCATGGTCTTTACGGGCTCACATGAACATTTCTAATTTCAAAGCAAAACAAGTGAACTGAATTTCCCTAATTAATTGTCAGTAATTAACCCCAAATTAACAAATAGGCACTTGGGTTTGCGTGTACTTAGTTTGAACCAAAACGCATCGTTTTCAGTGAATAACAAGTAAAAACAACAAGAAGTGGACTGAGTGGAGTCAAATCCCAATCCCTAATCTCTAAACCCAATCCCCCACCAAAGGCAAACTGTTTGGACCCAAAAAAAAAAAAAATTTAAAAGGCCCGGCCATCAAAAAGGCAAAACAAGTGTTGGACCGCACGTGACTGCTCAGTGCTGATGTCATCAGCCCTTCCTTAATTGTCATTTGGGTCCACTCCACGTGTGTGTTTGCTTTGGGCTGGGAAATCCAAAATTTTTATTTTGGTTTTTGTACTTATTTTTGTTGGGATTTAAAAAATAATAACAATAAAGAAAAATTGTGGTCTAGACTCTAGTGTTTGCAAAATTCGACCTCTGTGACTACTGACCAGACCCAAATTGCAGGCAGACAGGTCATGTTTTCTGGGGGTTTCAGATCCTAAGCTCTGAGGCCCAGGCATATAAAATTTAATTTCTCTTAATTTCAATTATAAAATGGTCCAAAACATAATTTGGTTGCCTCAGCGTCAGCAGCTGACTTTTTTTTTCTATAAGCAAACTCCAAAATTTATATAGAGCTCTTCATCACTCAATTGGACACTGACAGAATGTTTAATGCAATTAGACCACTAATTGGAAATTATAACTTGTTTGGACCACCAATAAAAAGATTATAACTTGTTAATTATATATATTCTCTCATCCGGATGTCCGTACATTACTATCGTTTGGTTGTCATTGTAAACAGAGAGGAAATCGTAAGGGTAGTAGAATATACGTGGTGGCTGCACATTAATTAGGGCTGGCATTTTAGACCGAAAAACCGCAAAAACCAACTGAGATGTTACCGTGTCTAAACTGCACCATCAAGAAAACCGACCGCGAATTGCGGTTTTAGAACAGGCAGCATTGTAGCGGTTACGGTGGCGATTTGCATTCCCAAATGTTGCGGTAAACCGCAAACCGCAAACTGCAATAATAATATAATTATAATTATAATAAATATTTATAATTCATTGATACTAACTAATAGTCGTTAGATGAATCTAACGGCTAAGATTTCTCTCATCTTATCTTATATATCTCTATCTCAGACGCGATTTGTCACTCCTCTCTCTCTCTCTCTCTCTCTCTCTCAGATTAGAAAACGAAACCCTAGCCTCAAGCTCTCAACCTCGCCGCCTCTATCTCAGTCAACCTCATAGCCGAGCTCAGTTAACCTCTCTCAAGTCTCAACCTCACCGTCACTCTTACTCAACCTTAGCCTCTCTCAAGTCTCTTTCTGGTCTTAACCTTAGCCTCTCTCAAGTCTCTCTTTGGTCGACGCCACTCTCACTCAACCTCGCCGCCTCTCTCACTCAACCTTCACTGCCTCTATCATTACTCAACCTCGTCGCCTCAGGTAAACCCAACCCTAATTTATGAAATTGGGGGTTTCAAATTATAGGGCTTCGAATTGGGAATTATAGGGTTTCAAATTTCTAGGCTTTTCTAATGATTTTTTTTGTTGTTGCAAGGATTGTTGTTGAGCTTGGTTTGGTTTGGACATTTTGGATTGATCAGCTTGGATTTTCTTCTTCTTTCTCTTTCCCCCTTCGACTTTTCTTCTTCTTTCTTTTTATCTTCGATCTGCGATTTCTTTTCTTTGTTCTCTTTCTCTGTCATCTCTCTCCCTCTTCTCTTCCTCTTTCAATTTCTCTCCCTCTCTTCGATTCCTTTTCTTCATTCTCTTTCTCTGTCATCTCTTTCCCTCTTCTCTTTCTCTGTTGATTTCTCTCCCTCTCTCCCTCTTTCTTTGTCAATCAGTAGATACCGCGTTTTTTGCGAACACTGACCGGAGTTGCAGTTCCGCCGAATCACTGTTAATTGCCACTGTGCGGACAGTAGCGGTCTCAAATAATGCTATACTGCAATATCTCGGGCGGTTTGCGGTTTGTGGTTTGCCTGAAAATACAAATAATTGAAAACGATCTCAACTTTCTTCATAAAACAAGAAAACAACTTTTAGATGTTTTCATCATTTCTGTTCTCACCTTTCTCAAATCTCATACCCAAAATCGAACACCACATGTCTATTCCTTTCAGAAAATACATATTCTTCAAACTCATCACCACCAACACAGACAATCAAACCCACTCAAACCACAACCACCATCGTCAAATGTCACAAAGACACTGTCGAACATAGTCGCTCGAAACCAGAACCACAAGCAGAGCAAACAAGCCAATGAAATTATATCAAAAACAATCAAATCTCCTCCTTCCAACAATAATCAGCCCCAAAATTTCAAAAAAAAAAACCTCATAATCGCACAAATTTGCAACTAGGATAAAAAGACAGAGACGAAGAAGAAAAGAAAAAAAACTGAGAGAAGAAGAAAAGGAAAAAAACAGATAGAGGAAGAAAAAGAGAGAGAGAGAGAGAGAGAGAGTTGCAGAGGGAGAGATGAGAGAAACCAGCCACCACATACCCAGCTCAACCACCATCACCACCTAATCGAACCACCACATCCATTAATTAGTGGAATCAGAGAGAGGTGGGTTGCTGGGATTCATGCCATGGAAGGAAGGAGGAGTGGGTGCGGCTGAAGAGAGTGAAAAAGAGGGACGAAAGAAGAAAAGAGAGAAGAGAAAATAGGAAGAAGGAGAGAAGAGGAAGAAAGAAAAAAAAGGAACGGGAAGGAAAAAAGAAAAAAAATAGGAAGAATGAAAAAAAAAAGCGAAAAAATTAAAAGATATAAAGATACTTTTAACTTTTAAACAATAATAGAATTTTTTATTTGCTAAATTGCACATTTTTTAAATATTTTTTTAGAACATAATATAGCAAAAATACACTTGAAAAATAACGGAGATATTATTATTCTCAAATTGTACTACCAGACACGTTTTCATTGTTTTTATTTCTGAATATGTTTTCTAATTAATCTACCATAAGCATTTGTTTGCCAATGCACATCCAACAACAGCAAAAGCCAATTCAATAAAGTCAAAAACAAAATGCCAATTCATGAACCCAAAAGGCCTTCATCTTTTTCAATAATCTTAGATTCCATTTCACCATAGAGTTTTTTGACTTGTTCATGGGATTCTTTTTTTTTTTTTCTTGAAATTTTTTTTAAAAGAATATGGGACATATTTTTAGAAAATATTAAAAATTGTATACTATAGTCTATCTGTCTTTATATACCATTTTGTTGGAATCTACTTCACATGTAATTGGCTTCAAGCTTAACATGCATATCATGGAAGCCAAACAAGCACCTGTTTTTCTTAAAAACAAATCCCAACAACCAGTGGGTTTTTCATGTCTTTTAAGAATCCCAACAACCAACGGGTTCATCATGTCTTTAAGAATTTTTGTTTTGTTTTTCATTTTTAACTAAACCTATGGAGCAATCATATTTCTAAATTTGCACTATTTTCCTTTTCATTTTTTGGATCTGGTATTGTATCAATACTTACAAAATTTGAGGAGTTCTTTTTCCTTTTTTTTGCCTTACACATAAGGGTGCATGTTAATTTGGGGTCATCATTCCCTTACCATGAAGCCAACATAACATTCTTCTAACTTCGATTAGGTTAATGAAGGTTGAACTGACCAATGAACTTGAACTTGGTCATTCTCTTAAATGCAAATATGATAGTTGGTTTTTCAAAAGCATGGAAATGCTGAAGATGAGTGAAAATCTTCTTTGCATTTCCTAGAAACACTATGTGAGTGAGAACAAGACCTTTGAGTCTTAAAAGAAAATAGATCACTTGCAGAGATGATAAAATTTTCACCATAACATTGGGCTTTATTAATATTGAGTAGAACATGTACACTTAGCACAGGAAATATACTAAGATCACACGGTTAATAAGAGGAGTTCAATATCCCATTTCTCCTAAACTAAAAATTAAGTGAACAACTTCAACATTCATTCAGTATTCTTGGCATTTAGTCTCAATTGCCATACTAGACTAAGCAAAAATGCTCAAAGGACCAGTCTTATTTGTTGCGCTGAGTCCATTTTCCGCATTTTGCATTTCTCGAATCCACGTCCTGCAAAACAGGTTTTTAAGTTTCTTGTTATAGGTTGTCCATAAATCATGAAATCTGCAGAGTTAAATCAAGATGGCTACAAGGAAGCTCTTCTTATATATTCAACATTATATTGAAAAGTTTCTCCAGATGTTTGGAAGATAAAGGAATGCATTGGAAGAGAGATCAATATATCTATTAAGTGTGAGATCATTTTCTTTACTTACCTTCCAATACTTTCACCGGTTGGATGTGTTAGAATAGTCAGTCTTTTTGCTTTTTTCATAAAATCACTGCATTGCCAACAAAAGGAGAAAGAGAAAAGAAAACTGAATAAATATATAGCTGATGAAACCAAATTCACCTGAAATCGGAGCTAAGATTCCATGCAGAGTTCAAAATTCATATGACAATAGTTAAGAAAAGAAAGATACAACATAATAAATGATACCTGAATGGTTCAACTCCAGTTTGTTTAACAGCACCCGTCACATCCCGGTAAAGAACATGGCCCAGCATCTCTGGTTTTTCTATTCCAAACATGTTGGCCAGCCTCCTGTGTAGCTCTTCATAAGAGCCAAGAACCGAGAGGTCCAGAGTCCGCCCCACATCCTCTGACTCCATGAATACCTTGCAATGACCGGTATCCAGGTCAAAGTCAGAACCTTGAAAATCCTTATTCCATGGAAACCCAGCATTAGAGGATTTTTCTAGTGAAACTTGACGCCCATGTGCAGATTTTGAACCATCAGAAACAAACTTTGTTCTGTCTTGATTCCCATCTTTTGAATCTTTCCCAGTATGAAGTTGTGAAACTGCATCACTGGAACAGCTCCGAGAAATCTGCTGCTCGGTAAGTATTGGTTGACCAAAGAGTAAAAACTGGTGTTTCTTCACATTATCAGATTTCTCCGAGTTCTGACTAGAATTCCCCATTGTAAGCAAGCAAGAAAGGTTTTCATTGCTGCTTGTATGGCCTGCCCTAATGCCATTGGAGATTCTAGAATTTTGATCGAACCGCTGGAAACTGGATTGGAACAGCCCCGACTGCAGTTTGTTGTTAAGGTGGAGATCTGATAAAGATATTCTAAATTGAGCATGCCTGGCTCCCTGTATGCCTGCAGGAGTGTTGTCAGGTAGACAACCCAAGGGGCTGCTGGGCCCGAGGGGGTTGCCTGAAAATGATGGCAATGTTAATTGCCCATCAAGAGTAAAGTCTGGTTGTGGGAGACGCAACTTCTTTCTTGGTGGTGAAAAGGGCGACATGTGAATCATGGGAAAATTTGATACCAGTTCAATCAACCATGGGCTGACACACTTCACATTCTGTAACAAATCTGGCTCATCCCATGTCACCTGTAATATGGTGATTTGTCAATAGATGTAAAGGGGAAGTGATACAAAGCAGGATCAAATGAGGTTGCACTTTTTAAACAGACTACAAATAGGAACATATTCATCAATAGAAGGGAACATACAAAAAGACTGAGTCTATAGTTAAACAGTTTGGCTGAAGTATTTTATTCCACTAAAGAACTGAGTTAAAATTGTCTTTCCATGTAGAGTTCATAATATAGTTTTTCTTAAAAGATAACATACAATTCTTCCTGCGCACAGTAAGACCGATGGAATGAGTTTGGCTTAAGAATGATGATGACATTCTTATCAATTAAGAGGACTGGACATAATGTGTTCTGTTTAGAAATTTAGGAACTTCAGCAGAAAGGCTGAAATGTTCCACAACTAAACAATATAAATTTCTAATGTTATGTCCCACACTACTAGAATGGTCATAGAATCATGGCAGCATGTGAGCTCCATGAAAGTCATGTCAGACACTGTTCTAACAGCAACAAAAGTTTGGTGCTTCAGACCACATTTACAGCCCAATCACACAAGGATGGTGGCTGACGAACGTAAAGGAAGCAAGAACTGCAACAATTCGCCAAAATAAGTTGGAGGAGAAGAAAACTGTGAATTTGGCATATTGTAAATCATTTTTGTCTTAGCCCTGTAAATGGGTCAAAATGCTAAAAACACTCTGATTCACTCAAAAACATTTCACATCTAACCAATTCACAAGAGCTAAAATCTCAACAGTCCTCGGGTTCAAGAATTTTCACAAACTGATACAAGGCAAATGATGTAAGACATGACATGCTATTTGGGAAGAGAAATCTGACTGTTCTCTCCCTAGTCCCTACCAACAAACCAAACAAGACAACATGCAAGAACAGCCCCAAGAACACCAGAAAATAAAAATAAAAAGACAAAAATTCCAAAAAGAAATACAATTTGAGCACCAAATCACAGAACAATACAATACCTGTAGAACTCTCCAAGGGGAATTGGGCCAGCGAATTGGGTCCGAAACTTGAACAGAAGCAATGGTCCCCATGAACCAGCTGATCCTAGAAGAGTCCTCAGTCTCAAAAGCCATCTTGAACCTCATTCCTGAGTACCACTGCACCCCAATCGCCGCCCTCACCGCCGATGCCTTAACGCAAAACTCCGGGGTGCTCGCCCTCGGATAATAAACCACCTCAAACGCCTGCCCATTTGCCGCCATAGTTGCAGCTTCAACAACACTTTCAGGCCTCACTCTCCCCTTCCCTCTCAAATTCCCACCCCCGTTTCTCACCATCGTGTTCTCCTCCTCTCTTAAAAACACAGAGAACCCACCATATGGCAGAACACAAGCTCCAGAGCCTCCTCCATGGCTGTTGTTCCACCCAGATGCCAATTCAGGCCCACCAGCGCCATCCAATCCTCTCTTGGCTCGCCTAATCCCAACACAGAGATCACCATTTTCAGCTCTCAAGAACACAATCGAGTCACCAGCCACCAACTTTTTCTGGTTCACAAATGTGCTCCACCCAGTGGTCAACAAATGGCGCCTGGGCGTGCCTCTGTAAATGTGCCTGAACTTCCATATCTCGCCATGAACATCCTTAGCAATCACGGTTTGGACTGGCGGGTCGGCCGAGTAATCCAATCGAGGAAAAATGGTTTCAGCGCAGTACCTGGGTACAGAGAAGCCACCGCCATTGTTAGCGTCCGATTGGGTCAGAGTCTTAGCGAAAGAGGCTGGCTTTTCTTGATTTTCAGACCCATCAGCCTCCATGGAGGCCTCATCCGAGGCATAAGGCTGGTTGTTTTCAATTGGGTTTAGCTTAATCTTAGCGAAGACCTCGTCGGTTTCTGGGTCCGCCATGAATTTGATGGAGGCCACTCTGCAGAGAATGAGAGAAGGGATTCTGAGAGAGGCTGATGAGAAATCGACATGGGCTTGAGCGTGCTCTGCATGGCCTTGTGGAAAGTAAAAGACTTTTGAGTTCACCGGAGGCATGTGGACCATGCCTCCGGCACAGGCGTGCCATAGCTGAGGATCCAAGCTTCTCTCCGAGTCTCTCATGGCTTTTGGGTCAATTTCAAAAGGTACCCGGATGAGAAAAACAGTGAGTGTTTTGGGGTTTTTATTTTTATTTTCTGGTTTTGGTAGTTGTTGTTATTAGAATGTTGCTGTTGGTGTTCAAGGCAATATAGGCTTCAACTTCATGACGAAGAAGAAAAGGGAAAACGCTTTGAACTTTTTTGAGAGAGCTTTTGGTGATTCAGTGAGTAAATGCTGTGAGCAAGAAAAACAAAGATCCCAACATGAATTAATACAAAAACAAAGTGAATAAAAAGTGAACCTGTTACAGTCACTGCATTAAATTCACAGTTTTTACCTTTGTTGGGTAGAACAAAATCTTCACAATAAAAAAGAAATGTACCAAATAGCCCCCTTACCTTCTTTCCTCTTGTTTCACTTCAATGTAACACACAGGAATCAGAGAGAGAATGACTGTTTAGATTCTCTCACTACCCAGTAGCCATCTGCTTTTTCTCACTGTGCATTAGCTCCAAGCTTTTAATAAGATCAGGTCCCTCTCTCTCTCACCTTCTCTCTCTTCTCTCACCCTGTCTCTCTCACCTGAATTTTTCCCCCTTATCTTTGTTTTTGTCATTCATATATATATCCATTCACATGTAATCAGATCTGAAGACATGGAGGTTTTCTCTCTCCGGAACAGGAAAAAAACAAATCTTTAAAACCAATAAGATTAATGGGTTTTTCTTATTCTTCTTGAAATTTAACAAATCAAATCAAAGAATTAGCGATAAAATGGGAAAATATCGCGAGTGAAACTAAGTAACCAGTAACTAGTACTTGGACTGGCTCCGAAATCAGAGCAGTCAAAAGACAAACTTTAACTCAACCCTTGAATTAAACTTGAGTCTTCTTTGATTTTACCTTTGGTTAATGGTTAACTAGCCCATTGGATTAGGACCAACCTTTGAGGGATTTTGTGCACTCGATCGATCTCGTGGGCGCTTCAGGGAAATGGCACGCGCATGGTTAATGAGGAAGTGAAGAACACGCGCAGGAGAGAGCGTGTCGCACTGTTTGGTGGGGGAAGTGGGGGTCCGCGATGTTTTGGTCGAGGCCGATGAGAGTACGGTGATAGGGAAAGGAGCGTAGGTAAAAAGGGTGAAATGGTAAAAGAGATGAGAAGTGGTTGCTTTGTCTTTGTGTATTTGTGTGGAGAATGGGGAGTGGTAGTCTAGTCAGGTGTATACACTTCTTCTCTCCTTGTCATGGAGAGAATAGTGTATACACCGACTCGCTCGCGCAGTAAGCGTGAGCACTTGCTTACTGATTGGGCGGAATCGCTTTGTGAAATGTTGATGTATTATTACAAGTTCGCAGAAATTGTAACGGGTAGTAACTTTGACACTTCTCTTTTGCCAATATGCACTTCAAACTATAATAGTTTACATTCATAGGAGAAATGAATGATGTTAAAAGAATTATAAGGTATAATTGTACATGAATTATAATTTGGATGGACTCATAACACTGTGATGACATACTTTGCTACACAACGATGTTAGTGTCTTACAGGGTCGTTCTTGAGATTTTGAGGGCTCTATGCGAAACTTAAGTTGGGGCTTCACATAATCTAATACGAAAATACTATAAAAAAAGAATTTGCCATAACTTAATGTCGTAAAACAATTTTTTTTATAACTAAAAGTCACCATCAATAAACATGTAATTACCAATCAAAAATCAAATCCATAAAAATTTAGGAATTAGGGTTTTCTCTTTTTGGTGTTGAAATTCCTGAAATTGAAATAATAACAAAAATTGTCAAATGATTCAAAAAAGAACCAAAAAGAGATTGATGAATGATGATGAGTATTTACTAGAATCGGAGTTTAAGAGAAAGAAGAAGTTATTATTATTTTTTTAAGTGGAAGAAAGTACTTTTTTTTGGAGGAGAAAACCTTATTTTTGCTTTTGGAGGGGATATATATATATACTTCTGCCAGTTAGCTTAGTTCAATGTTTCCTTCTTTTTTTTTAAACGTGTTTTTGTTTTATTTATTTATAATGACTCAATGAGACTCGAACCCAGGGCCTTCTATTAAAGGGATAAACACGGAAATGTTAGCTCCACCACACGCATTTTTGTGCTAATTGTAAACATGCTAAAGTATATATACAACTCCTATAATATTAATATATATATATATATATATATAATATAAAGATATATTTTTCGGGACCCTAAAAATTGGGGTCCTGTGCGGTGGAGCCACTTACACCACCCCAGGGGCGCCCTGGTGTCTTACCAAAAAGTTAGTAACACGTCAAGTTTTTTTAGTTTCCAGTTGAGGGACTTTACACAAGTGTTTTTCTAAAACATAAATGGTGATACAAGCTTTTGTAATTGATACTAAAAATTTGAAACAGAAAACTAAGGTTATGGATTATTTTCCATTTTGTGACTATAGATGCAAGTTTTTTTTTTTTGGTGTACTAAAAGAAGACTAGCGCTATATATTGACCGTGAAGACAATAATTGAACACTGGCTGTGAATGTGAGGATAGTTGTTTTTTTTTGGTTTTTGGTTTATAGAAATTCTGGAATTGTATTTATAATTCAGCCGAAAAATCACTAGTCACAATGGCCAATAAAAATTAGTCACAAAATGCCATTACAATAACGAAGCGATCTAAAATCAAAATTAAGAAAATTTAGGGTTCACCACTAATTACAAACTTTGTGTGCCCCGTGCCCTTAGTGATGTAGGTGTCATTTAATTGGTACCAAAGGCTACCCCAGCACAATTGCCGTGTCGTAAAAGCCTTTAATATATATAATTAAACTTGTCAAATCTTCATTTATTTTTCTTGGCACAACGTCTCAAATCTTTCTCACCAAAAAAAACTTCTCAAATCATATATATTTTTGTGGGTACAAATTCTCAAAATATTCATGGCCTGAGTACAAGCCAAAAGTGATGGTCATGAGCTTAGCTACAAGACGAAAGCGGAAAATTGAGGAAAAACACCAACTACTTTTGAAAAGATTTGTCAACATTACCTAAGCATAACTTTAGACGGAGACTAGAGAATCTCAATATGTCATAACCATTTCACAAAGTTATGTCTTTACTTAACAATGTTTTTTTATATTGTATGTTTACTTATTCGTTTAAACAAAATAAATGTAACCCTTTAGTAGATTTTAGGTCCAATCAGCTATTTTGCAATTTACTATTAATCTTCATGACGTTGAGATTGCGTCTATGTCTAAAATTATTTCACTATAAACGTTCATTTGAGACATCTTTCAATTCATTGTAAATTCTAATTGTGTAAGAGTATAAAGTTGACTTTTATTGATTAAAAAAAGTTTAAGGGGAGATTGGCTACTTTCACCACCAGCGCCATGACATACCCACAATCTCAAGCTGGATGGACTTACGCGTGGCACCCAACTGTCAGTTGCCACCGGTATGAATTTACGTAGGAATTTACAAATTGCTCTCCAACAAGAACTGTTGATAGCGAGACTCGAACCTTGGATTCCAGAACTACATATATAGTTTTGAATGTAAAATATATTATGAAAGAAAACACATTATTAGTAAACAATGTTTTTGACATTTAATTAGCATATATTATTAATAAGTAACAACATCAAATCCGTTCCGGAAAATCCCTCTTTTGTCAAAAGGTTGAAAGCTTTTGGTGAAGGAACAAGAACAACATCAATCCCGACACATAACATCAAGCCAATTAGACCTCTTAAAGAATTTCATAATTGTTACATTATTAATGAAAAAGAAGGAAAGAAAGAGGCCCCCATCTTAGCCTCTAGGCATGCTTTAGGCATTCTTTTTTACTTTTTTAGTTTAAGCCTATAAGCCAAGGCTTGTTGCATCAATTGCCAATCCCATTGAGAAATCAAATTAAATTAAATTAATTGGTTGGCCAAGCATATGAGAATTGATACCAAAAACACAAGGTTGAGACAAGAAATAAATGACGTGACCTTGCAATTAAATTTAGCATGGCTATATGTATGAAATTAGGTGGTTTTTCTAACCCTTTATTATCTTATGCTCAGGCCAACATCCTTGGTCCAATCAACGTACAAATTTGCCGTCCCCATAACCATGCGAACCAACCCTATTATGTGTGGGGTCTCATCAACCTCTGAATTTGTTTGCTTCTCTTTAAACTCTTTTTCTCTATGTGGTCCTTTCTGGTTTCTTGATGAGAAAACCAACTTTGTCTGCCGACGCTAGCTACTGCTGCCCAAATCTCTTTAAAGAGAGCTCTTAATAGTCTGTCGCCATCAAACAAACAGTTTTGACATGTTATTTTGTCGGACTATTTATTCAAGTTACGCGTTTAAATAAAGATGTGTCTAATCAATAATTCCATAGTTAGTAACTTAATAGCATCGCATAGCAGGCAACGTAGATTGAATTGTCTCTCGCTTAACTTGTTTATGAGTCACATAGTGACATATACAAGTGGTGTTTTATTAGTGATGAACTCAAACCAATGTATGTGAGAAAAGGGAAAAGTTTGGTCCATGAAGTTGTTTGTAGGGTATTGCAGCATGTGAAAGGCCAAGGATATATGCAAAGCTGCAAGTGAAGATATGATCATTTATATGTCAATTATCAAACAGTTTGGTCCCTGTAAATTCTTTTTCGTGTCAACTCCTACAAAGCCAATGGAAAGTCCAATTTTAAATCTATTAGATGAGCAGCAAACAATCATACCACTCCAATTGAATCCAATCCAAGCTGCATTTATATTATATATAATGTTTTAAAACTCCCAAAGAAGCAGACACCGTTATGCTCCTTTCCGATTTCCATTTTTGTTCTCTTCCCCTCCATTTTTGGACAGCTAGAGACAGACAACCCATGAGGCTGGAGGCTGGAGGCTGGAGGCTGGAGGTGAGAGAGAGAGAGGGGTCGTATGAGTTTTGACCTGAGGAGGAAGGGGAAAAACTTTCTTGCAATCGTGGACAACTTTACTGAAAAAGAGAGAGACTGTCCACGAAGGAAAATATTAGAGCACCAACTTTAACTGTGCACCAACTCTCTAATAGCCGTGACTGTTGTACGCCCACCTCTATTAGAGAGTTGGTCACTGCTTCAAAGTTGCCTCTAGCACCACCCGTCCACGAAATCTCTGTCGTTCTGGGGTTTCTTGGAGTTCATCGCGAAGAAACTCTCCTTGGTGGATCTCGTGACACGTGTACGTGCAGGATCGGGGAAAGCTGAAAAGAGACCATACACCGCCCGACAATTATCTGAAAGCACATCGTTTCAAAGCCGTGCCGTGGGCCCATGACGACATTTTTCTTCTGTCTTTCTTTTTTCTTTTTACTTAGAAGAATGTCGGGCTCACACTCATATGGCGCAAAAGATGTATCATTAAGTTGTTAATCTTCAATTTGAGTTTCCTTCAACCATTCAAACATGACCAAATTTGGAGCTGGATTGCATTTTTAGCATGCCCAATTTTGTACTTTAAAACACATACATTTTGTACATCAACAAATAAGAAAATGCTAAGAGTCGCGTCACTTGAGTGAGCAACTCCCAACCGTCCATGCATTACTTTTAATCATTCAAAAATTCCCAAATTTTGAGTTTGGATTGAATGTTTAGCATGCCTAGCCCCAAATTGTACTTAATGAAACATAGAATATTATGTATCATTCACAAATGAGAAATGCAAATCACAGTTGCTCCCTCATAGGTCACTGTCCAAAACACAACTCTACAAAAATTTGGCAATATCCATGGAAAAAAAACCCCCCTCAAGTTGACATAAATCTTATTATGAATTGTAATCTTGATATCAATGCTCTTCCTCAGACTATGAGTCACATAATTTTTTGTTTTTTAAAATATAAGTGATAGTCTAAATTACAAGACGAATGAAGTTTTTGCACACACACATAACAAAAGTATCATTGAAGTTCAAACTGATACCATTAATCTTCAAGTCAAACCCTCATTTTGTACAATTTACCAGGCCTAAAAGGATAAAAGTGGTCCAGCTGGAGCAATAATGTTCAATTTTGTGGTGAAAATTCTGGACAAAAGTATTTAAATGGCACAAGTCAAATCGCGCAGAGAAGTGTTGCTTCCTTTTGTTTGTTATAGTTGGTTTGGTTTGGTTGAGTTGTGGGCGGTGACCATTTTCTGCAAGTGGTGTGATGGAGGAGGGACCATTGTCCATTGCCCCAGAGATTGGTACATTGGCTATGCAGCAGCAAGAGATAAGAACATGACTAATGAGAGAGATACAAAAGCAGCAAAAACATTTCAAGCAAGTCAACCGAACATCCAATCCAATCCAATCCAATCTCATCTCATTCAATAGTTAATGGGTGCACGTGAGCATCTTGCTTCAATTGATTGCTTGCTAGGATGAGCCCTACACCCACATTTTGCACACTTGCAAGGAGATATTCTTTTTCTTTTTTTTACTTCATTAAAAAAAATTTACAGTTTGACATATTTGCATAGTCTTTTCTTTTTGTCTTCTTAACAAGTTTTTTATGTATCTGCATATAATTTGCGTTGCGTGAATGCTAACTGGCATAATAATCCAATTAAAGAATGGCGTGTTTAAGAAAAACAAACATATCAGTAAATTTGGACACATATCATATCATATCACTTAGTGTTTAAGCTTTAATCTCGCATTATCACACGTATTAATATTATTTGATTAGGAGGAACTTTAATGAACAAATTTAATAACTCTAGGATTATGATTTTAATATGCATATGGTATACAAACACAAGTATGTGACACAACCAGCCAAGGGCCGTGTGGGCGCTGCCTCCCTTTTGTCTTCTGTGTTGGACTCTTTTTATTTTATTTTTTTAATACCCTTTCGTTGAAAGTTGGAACTCTCTAATATTCATAATTAATTTATTTTTATTTTTATTATAATATCATCATTTTAATGTTTTTTCTGTGTGTGTTTCCTAACATCTCATTGTGCTTGATGTTAAATGTTTTTTTAATTAGGGACGAGGGAATCGAACCTAGAACATCATGTGCAGAGATAAATGTTCTTAATCACTTATGCTAACTTTATGTCATTGGAGCTATAAGGCTTACACACTAAATAAATATTGTTTATTGCATTGCTGATTTTAGAAGAAAATGGTCAAAAAAGAAACCAAACCAAAGGCAAAAACACATGCTATATGGATCCTAAGGGTTGACCTCACTACAAGCAAAAACACATGTTTGGGATCATTCACTCTCTTTTCATTCTGTACCTATTGTACTTTATTATTGTCTATCTCATTTCTTCCACTAAACGTTATTGAAGTAAAATTAGTGAGTTGATTCTTGGCCCATGCCCTTAATGTATGGCCCAGCCCATTATAAACCTATGGTATTCTAGTCAGTTGTCAATTTTAGTCCAAACCTAATGCCTTAATTGTTTGTCTTATTTTAAAGATATTTTTCGTAGCAAGGGGGCTTGTAGGTCAATTAGTTAAAAATATTTATTCATGCACCTGAGGTGTTAGGTTCGACTTATTCTCCAATAATATCGCTTGTATAAAAAAGATATTCTAAATATTCTTCAATAGGGTTGCCGCATAAGATAATTCTTTCACAGTTTAGTAAAGAAACTTGAGGAGAATCAATAGGGTGTTAGTTGGATTGGATCAGGCCTTTGTTGTGCTCCTAAGTGGTCATGAGTTCAATCCCTCATGGTATCCGTGTGTGTGAGTTTTCCCCCCTCCCTTCCTACTTTGGCAAAAAAAAAAAAACTCGAGGCAAAATCCTTCAAAATTGGAAAAGGAAGTAACTTGTAAATACAAAAATTATTATGTGCAACAGTAGTAGAATGTGGCAAAATTGGAAGAGAATACTAAGTACACAATAATTTTTCTCTACTCATCCTTTAATGGAATTGTTTATGATAAAAACAAAGCACTGAAATTTTACGTATTTTTAAAAAAAGAAGCAACTGGGAGGTTTCGCAATTTAAGAAGCCTGTGTTGATGCTGGACCATTCAATGTGGCTTCTTCAATTGAAAAACCTCTTTCAATTTGGCTAGAGATGGCTCACATTAATATGGCTAGCCATTTCTAGCCATATTCGAACATGCTGGACCATCTCTAGGCTCTAGCCATCTTTAGCCATGCTGACCATGTGAATAAGTAGAGAATGTGCTAAGAAGTCATCTCTAGCCGTTTATAGTCATGTTTGAATCTTAAGGACAAATAAGGTTATCTCTAGTCATGGTCATAGGCCAAATATAGCCCTAAAATAATGTAAAATCCATCTTCAACCATGGGCTAAAAAAAATTTGGCCAAGTTTGGAGGGCCACATTTAGCCCTTTAGTGTTCCAACTAGGTCACTTGTAAGTTGTAGCCCAGTTATAGCCCATGCCAAATATTTTAGTGGGCTCAACGCATGTGCTTTTCAAGAAGAGAAAGTATCACGCGTGGGCGTGAGCACAGAACATCCAGGGGCCGATCCACACAGGGGCAAGATGGGTCAATTGACCCCTGCAAGTCCGGAATCCATCATTGGAGGCAAAGATGTTGACCCTTGCAAATTGCCCACAAACTGCTTGATGAAATGCTCCAGAGGACGCAGCCAAGGAATAAAATATTGATGATATCGAAATATCGGTAGTCCAAAAATACGGAAATTTCGATGGAAATATCGAGATATTATCGATATTTCGTACATCGTCAATATTATCGATATTTTGGTTCATGGATATCTAAAATATCGATGGTATCGGAAATATCGATAGTCCAAAAATACGAAAATTTCGTGAAAATATCGGGGATATTATGGATATTTTATTCCTTGCGCACACCATGACAAAGAGATGACCTTATTTACATTTTCAACATTTAAGTAAATTTCTTTGTTATTTTACTTTCATTTATTTTTATATTACTCCATTTACTTAAGTTTACAATGTAAATAAGAAAGTACCTCCAATTTGGATTCAAATAAAAATACTAGAAAATCAAATTCCCACCAAATCAAAATATAAAAAATCATTTTTGTGCAAAATACGATTTAGGCTAAAAACAATGGCTCATTAAGTCAATATATATTTCACACTAAAATCCCATAAAATCAAGTTTTCTTATTTGATATGTAAGGAATAAAAACTGCCAAAAATTATCTTGAGAAAATGATTATTTCAAAAAACCAATTTTCATATTTAGCCAATATTTTTACATAAAACAAATTTTCATGTATGATATGAATGCATGAAGGGACCTAATGTCAATCTAGGTAAAAAGCTTTAGATGTTCAATCCACAAAGAGTTTTACAAGAATAACCTAACTCTTACTTATTGAATAAATATTTGCTTGAATAAGCTCCTCCTAAGACAGTACTCATAAGAGTCCAAAGTTTGAGAGCTAGAACTCAAAAGAAATGCAGATAAAGCCTAAAATCAAAACAATGACAAACCTAAAAAATGACTAGATGCCTTGGGAGGCAAAGATGATTGCACTAATTTTTTGGTTTATTATCACATTCTTAGAGATATTTCTGGTGTATTGCAGTGTGTCTATTTTTTGAAGTTTATGCAGTTCTCTTTGATAATGAACATGAGTATTTTGTATGGTTGTATCTATTAACTATGAATTAGAATATTATAATTTCATTTCAATGGGTCTATTTTGTATATAAATTTTTAAAACCTTTTATATGTTGACTCCCGGAATGAAAATTCTTGGATCCGCCACTGAGAACATCTCGTGCAACTGCAGATTCAAAGGCTAATTTTAAAAGTGCGTAACATTTTTAAATGTATTTAAAATTCTTTATTTGTAAATAAAAAATATAATGGTCAGAAACATTTGAAATATTATACTTTTTTCCTTTTAAATGTATATAAAATTATTATTTTTTAAAATTATAAACAACCTTTTGAAATGCACCCATTTTTTTCTTTCAAAATTGCCTTTGTTGGCTTTATTTGTTATTTTATTTTTAAAATTTTAAAAAACCTAACATATGTCTATAAATACCCCAAAATTTCTTCATAAATTTTCTCACTCATTTCATTTCACATTTCTTACAAATTCTCTCACATTCTCTACTTATTCACAACTTTCCACTCTTTCTTTTTGTCCAATATTTTCCACACTTATTTAATCCAAATAGTAGTTTAATTAAATTAAACAATACATAGTAGTTGAATGTATGAGTGTTGCACCATAATTTTTCTTAAAATAATAAAATATGGATGAGGGCCCTAAAATATAGCCATGCATGACTGGAGATAGAAAAATTTAGACCTACACTATTCTTTAAAAAAATATTTTGGAGGACTAAATTTATAGCTTTGAACTACATTTAGCCCAATGACTGGAGATTGCCTAATTGGGCTGGCCTTCCATGTCGCCGAATGCCATGGTCTAACGAAGTTTTATTTTTGGCCAAAGTTAGGAAGGAGAGGGAAAACTCACACATACATCAATTTGATCCAACGGTTAAAAGATTGGGCTTCATCTAAGTGCCTTAGATAAGGTACTCACTATAGAATTCTTGATGGTACCATGGAGGCTCGAATCTAGGATCACTTAGGAGTAAACCAAAGATATGAGCCAATCTAACTAACATCCCATTAGAAGGTCCAAGAAGGTTGTTTGCTTGCTAAGAATAAGTTAAACACTTAATGTCATAATTTAAGACACTTACCATAAAAATTCTATGAGATGAGCCTCTGAATTATGCGTCTTTCTACCTTTTTAATCATGTAAGTTCTTTACAAAATTTAATCCACACTAGTAGAAGTTGTTCATAAAGTAATTTCATTACAAGAAACTCATCTCACGTGATGAGATAGATAGATACACAATACCATCACATTAAAGTATTCCTCAACAATGGCTGAGTTGATCTTAATAAAACATAGTTGTACCAATAAGTCCATTTGCTGACTCAGGTCAATCTTGTTTGCTTTCAATCAAATTGGGTTAGAGATTTAGAATTGGTACATCACAGCCTCACATAGTGGTCAGTGGATCACCTCAACTCAATATTGTGCACATAAAGCACATGGCTTGAGTAAATGAGCTCATGATCATATAAATATGATATGTATAAATTATATTGAAAATTAGCTCATCAAATGTCAGTTGAAGACAATATTGAGTCGTATATATGTATACATATGTTCAACTTTTTTTTTTTTGGTTTTGTTTGTATATATAGATTCAGATCTTGTTCTGTATGGTGGCCTTCTGAGGAAATACCATGTGAGCGTTGGTGAATCTTTGGAGCCTTTTACCTCAATCATGCTCTAAAAACACAAGAAGTCTAGAACAATGACTAACGGTCTAGCCGAGTGAAAAGCGCCTTGATTTGCAAACTGAAGTTTTAAGTTCGAATTCCCATGTCACCCTAATAGTGTGAGAAAATCTTTATCCTCCAATATCGCTTGTATAAAAAAAAAAAAGGCCAATTAGTGTAAAAATACATCATATTATTCCTCTAAAACTAAAGTCTAATCTCTTTCCTAAATTTGAATTAGACTTATGCCCTCCCAAATCATAAAATAGTTTCTTTAGCTATTGTTTTTCTGATAGTATTTGTTTTCATTTTGGTTTACTTTTATTGATTAATTGAGTTTTGGTAAATTTAATCCACCAAAACAAGTTACAATATGTTTATTTTTAAGCCGGTGGTTATTTTTAATTTTCTATCAAATTTCAAAATATCAGTACTTTTGGAAACATTCATCTATCGAATGAGAGTACAAGTCTCATTATGAATTTCAAATATGTTTTGTGCGAGAGAAATTGAATTAAAATTCTTAACAAAGCATTCATAATCTTTGTTCAATATCAAATATCCATATGCTTTGATGAATGTCTTATTCTTTTTTATTTTGTTAAGAATTTTTCATCAAGCAAAATATCAGAGAAGGGGAATTCGAACACAAGACAAGACCGTGAGTTCAGGGTAAATGCTCTACTACACTCTAATTTTTAGTATAGCATAAGATACCTACAAATTAAGGGTATTCTAATTTTTTATTTTTCTCTCCTTCCCTTAAAGTTTTTACCTCCATGGAGTTAATGACTGCTCTGGACCGATAGGGCAACGACCTCTTATTCCATCATGTACACAAAGAAAATATAAAATAAATAAATTATAAATAAAAGCAATAAAACAAAGACAAGAAAGGTCTCTCAGCTAAGAGGACTGTTCTCATTTTCAAATATAATGAAAGAAATGACTACCCCTACTATATGAGTTTCCTACTGGGCCGTGGATAAAATTCCCATAGTAGCCCCCTCGCAACCCTTGTTTCTCAACTCTATAACCTTCTTGTGGGAGTTGGAATGCACTGACGCAACGAATGTAGGACTCGCCGCAGGGCGATACTCCGGAAAGAGACGGCCAGACCTATAACGAACCCCGCACGCATTGCAGAGGGTCTTTGGTCCTAGTGGCCCTTCCCTCCACTGAGGGGTCTTCGTCACTGCACAGTGCATGCATCTTTTAGTCTCCCGACTCTCACCTGGTTCCTCCTGGGAGAGCTTTCTCATCTCTGCACCTGAGAGCTGTGATAGATTCCTTTTCTTCTTTTGTTTTCTTTTGGCAGCGTTCGACATATCCTCAGTGAGAGAGCCTTCTAAGTCTGACTCAGAAGCATCCCAACGATATACATTTTCAGAGGCGGAGGAGTTGGATGAGGTGCTTGGGAAGAACTGAGTATTGAAAATAGCAGGGCTTGAACGCTTGCTTCGTGAAAGCTTGCTTCGGGTACGCTTTTCGAACTTGGGCTCAAATTGAGCAGCACAAGAGCCAATACTTTCAAGGTCATCGCTGTGAATACTGCTTACACGTCGGGTAGTTTTAGTGGCAGTCCTTGGTAATTGATTTAGCTGAGAAGTTTGTCCATACTGAAGGCAAATCAAAGGACAATCAGAATAAATCAAAAGAAATAGATGACAGAAGGACCAATGTTGCATTTGTTACATAAATTCTGGCTAAAACAATATAAAACCCCAAGTTTCTTTACAAGAAACGAGACAAGAAAAATGCAAGCAACTCTAGGATACCAAGTGCAAATGAGGTATCCTACCATTCCTAAACATAAAGTCAATGAGTTTACATATGTGTTTCACCATCAACTGCACAGGGGTTATAACTAATTTATATGGGCCACAAAGCCATTATGCAGAGGTAGTCTTCTCACGAATAAGATACAAATTGAACACCATCCACATTGATAGACTTAAAGAAAGCTTCAAAGCAACAAAAGACCTAATTTTAGAGTATAATCTATATAAAAAAACGAACCCCAGTCACCTTAGTCCTCTTAGAATTGTAAAACTAGTGCTGAAATCTTCAAGTGAAGCCTAAAACTTATTTTAGATAAATTGCAGATGCATAATAAGAAGTTTTCTCTAAAATGAAATACGTATATCTTTTATAAATCCTGCCAACCAGAAAAAGCCTAGTTGTCTAATTCATCATATCCTTTTATTTGTTCTCAAAAAAATCAATACTGACTTTAATGTATGGTTCTGATTCTTGTACATTACAAACCATAAAGAAAGACTCTAATACCTATATCACGAAGTGAAGAAACAATAGTCTGTTATGCATTTCTTGTATGTGCAAGATGCATTGGTTAAATCTAGTCTCAGAATATCAAAACATACTCTAAGCATCATTCCATCAAAGTCACCTAGTAATTGTGCTCCATTGATAATTGGTCTGAGAGATTTGGATTGACTACGCTACTTTCTAGAACATATGTTACCATGGATTATTGATCTTTTTCATCAAAGGATAGTGAGACCAAGAGATCATAACATAAACCAAAGTATTTGATTAAAAAGACTTTTACTGCTTTGAGGATATGTTCAACTTGCAGGAAGCCAGTTTGGATGGTGGAAATACAAAAGTAGGCATGAAAATTCAACTACCTAACAAGAAGTCCTATATAGTGGAAGCTGTGATGCCATGCCAGAGATATATACTTACATATATCTTATTTCAAAGTATACCTCTAGCATCTTATCAAAAGAAAGTACACATTTAGTAGGCTGTCCATCATCACTACACTTTGCCTAACCAGGTGCATTATTCAAGCAATTGACAATAACTAGCTAATTATACTTTTTGTATCCCTTATGAATAAAATTGCCAATTATATATATCACTTATTCAGTCTTCCTCGAATATTACATGCCATAGTGCAAAGCAACTTGCAGAGACAGACTAACTAGTTATGTATGGAAGAAAAATTGTCAAAACCAATTGCTGGGCTCAACCATCAATCATATTAGCAGAAACTATTCAACACAACAGCCCCTTGTGAAACTAAACACAAATATAATAAAAACCCTTCAAGGGGCAGAAGATAATGAACTCACCGAAGTGGAGAGGTTCTTAGGTTTCATGTCGTCATTACCATTCCAAACTCTTGGACAAAACAAATCATCAAAGGAAGGCGGTTCGAGGTTTTGGAATTTCGCATACCAATCTTCGTCTTCAACACACTCTTCAATGTCTTCCATGGGGAAATCAAGAGCCTTGAGCTCGTCGGGGAGGAAGCTCTCGATATTGAAATTATCATCAGTGGGCATAGAACTAGCCATGCCACTAATATTCTGTTTACAGTGGCAATTAACAAAACTCTTAAGGTATAAAGACAAACAAGTGAGCATGCAATTCGCTTGTGATATATAAAGTTCAAAACAAGCAGCCAAACTCAAAAGGAAGAGATATCACAGCCAGACGTCAAAAAGGAAAAAGCTATCTCTGGGATTGGATTGGATTGAATTATTACGTAATTACTTATCAAAGTGGGATTGCAGCATAATACAGAAGGGTTTGGGCCATTAAGTCAAAGGAAAGACGGTTTTGATTGGGTAGAAAATCGTCATTAATTGAAGGTTACCCTAATTAGGACTCTCAATATTCTATTATCCAATTAATTTCTTCATTAATGTTGAATTGGAAACAATGCACAAAACGGGAAACGTCCTTTTTCGGCTCGCCCACTATCAAAACCAGCAACGTCGCCGTTTTACCATGGCAGAGACTACTCGAGCAAAATGAGAAAGAAAAAACAAAATATACAATCCTCGTATTTCCGATTCCCAAAGCATACTGTTTGGCTTCTGAGAAAATGCGGGGAAAATTAAAATTGCTAGAAAAGCAAACACTAATTCACATTGCATGGAGATTAAACTATTACAGTCTCAGTTCAACAACTAGCAGAATATTCAATTTCAAAAAAATTCAAAAAATTCAAAATTTTAAAAAAATTTAAAAAAATGAGAGAAAAGTAATGGGGGCTTTTCTGTTTTGTTGTTTCCAATTCAATTTTCTGGCAAACCAAACAAAGTAGGAACGAAGGAAAAGAAAGAAAATGCAAATAGAAGAGAGAAGCAAACTGCGAAGGCAAACCTCTGAAAAACCCTAAAACCGGCGAATGAAAACATCATTCACGAAGAAGAAGAAAAATGGTAAAGAAGATAGAGGGATGGGAGTGTTGGACCTCACGCTTCGTTAGCTTGGTGACGTCAGCAGAGACCGCCGTCATTGTCTTGTCAGAAGAACCTGAGAGAGAGAGAGAGAGAGAGAGAGAGAGAGAGCTGTTGGCTGTTTGGTTCTGGTTGTTGCAGAGAGAGAGAAGGAGAGGGAGAGGGAGAGGGAGAGGGAGAGAGAGGGGGAAGAGGGAAGGGAGAGAGGGAGAAAGACAGAGATAAGAGATATAGAGATATAGAGAGAAGAAGGAGAAGATGGCTTTCTGAGCCTCCTTGCCTTTGTCTGAGATTGGAATTTAGGTTTTCTTTTCTCACCAGGAGTAGGGTTACTGTGTGAAGCTGCCCACGCATTTTTACAGTGAGGTCTCACTTCCAAATTAGATTCAGATTTTGTTCGCTTCATTCAGTCAACGTCGTCCACAACGTGCGTAGCGTACTTTTAAGTTTTGTTCAAAGTATTTGCAAACACTAAGCTTCAATTTACTAATACGAAGTTGTTAGTGTTTTAGAATTCGATATAAAAAGTTTTTTTTGTCTTAGTCGTATTCATAAAGTTTAATTTTGTATAAATTTTATACATTTGTTAGTTTGACCGTCATGTAAAAAACTTTTTGTATCGAATTTTAAAACGCAGACAACTTCGTAATAGTAAATGACAATTATCCTATTATTATTATTCTCCAACAAAATCAATTCTTTGTTTCTTTTTCTTCTGAAACCAAGATTGTCAAAAGAAAATTGAAATCTTTAGCAAAGAGAAAAGAAAGCTAAATTCTATATTTTGAGGAGGAGCTCCACCGACCCAGATATTTTCATTGTTAATGAGAACCAAGAGATCAAAATTGTATATCCGTTCTCTCCTTTCATTTATGTCTTGCCCATTATTTCAAGATAAAACTTATATGTAACGATTATATCTTCTCTTTTTCTCACAACATCCTCTCACGTGACTAACATATGATCATTTATTTGTGAGAAGGCGTATAACACTTATTACATGTAAGTTCTTTTTTCCTTCATCCCTTCTCTTATTCTCAAAATCATGGTCATGATCGTATAATGCCCTATCCGACCTCGTAAACGATCGTGCTATAACCACAGCGTCTTGGTCTTAGATTACGGAAATGAGCTTTTTTTGGGGTTTCCTTCAAGAAGCTCGAAACAAACTGAAAAAAACAAAATGCAAAAGATTTTTAATTTTCTTTTAAGATTTAGAAATAGAGCATAATAAAATCAGATCATATATTATAATAGAGTCTAACAAGCGTCGGTGGTTGTGCGGATTCAAATCAGGAGGTCACATGTGGGCCTTATTTTTTTAATGGCATCAAGCGTCACCATCACTACCACTCAACCACTGAATGTATCACCGACGATTGGGTAACATTCTTATTTTATTTATAATTGATTTTTTATAACAAAATGTCTCTCAGGTTTATAAAACTATCAGATTGCGTAATTCTTGTTTTTTTGTGTCATTCATGATTCTCAAGATTGATATGCGTGCTCACAAATAGTCATTCCATAAAAAACTCATTTAGTATGTTGATGTGGCATATATGTGTGAGTCCACATATCTAATAATATAGTGCCACATGTATTTAAAATACTATATATATATAATTTAAATTTTAAAATACAACTTTTCTTTTTCTTTTTGTTTTTTAATTTTTAATTTGTATTAACTTTAAAATTTAAATTATTTTTAAATACACGTTGCATTGTATAATTGGATATGTGAGCTCCCCGTATATGCCACATCAGCAAATTAACAGAGTTTTGACAAAACATGATGGCATTTAACTATTTGTGTGACACATATTAATCTTGGCGACCACGAATGCCAAAAAAAAAGAAAAAGAATGACGTAATCTGATAATTTCGTGAACCTTATGGACGTTTTGTGATATAAAACCTTTATAATTTTGGTCAAATATTTGGGGGAACAAAATTCAGATCGTCTAGTTGTCATCCCTCATCTAACAAACTAAACAAATATATAAAAAATTCAAATCATCCCAGGAATTCTATGAATCTTTGATTGGATCTTTTTATTTTCTTCCCTGTTTCCTTTTTTTTTTTGGGTCGAATAAGATCTTCATAAAAAGCAGCCAAAAACAGGCCAGCGCCCCAACAAAGGGAGAGGACAACAACCAAACGAAACAAGGAGAAAAAAAACACAAAGCTAAAGGGCAGCCAGAACCAGTAGGCGCCAAAGAAAGCCAAGCAAACACAAAACAAACTACAGAACACTAGGGAAAAAAACACACTAGTAAATTAAGAAGGGGGGCAGGAAGCCCATCGCGAGAAAGAACCGAGACCAAGGAGGGTGGAGGGGTGTTAACCCAGTTGTAAAAGCACAACCTCCGTTTGGCAAGCTTAGCGGCTGCATACGCAGCTCCGTTAGCTTCACGACAAATCCAAACCCAAGAGCAATTGTTGAAAGAAGAACTGAGCCGTCTGATTTCATCCAAGAAAGGGTATATCCTCCAATCACAAGCATCAGCCCTACAGTTTAAGCTGGAGATTAGGTCTTGACAATCAGATTCAAGAATGATATTATCAATTCCCAAAGAGGAAGCCAGATTAAGACCAACAGTAGCCGCTTTAGCTTCTACCATAGCCGCAGAAGGAAGCACACAGTGTTGCGAAGAGGCAGCAACAAAGGATCCGGCGTGATCTCGAATGACTACCCCAATACCCGCCTCCTGTAAAGGCCCGGACTGTGCACCATCAACATTCACTTTGCAAAACTCGGGGGAGAGGACCGGAGGATCGCGACATTGGAGGAGACCAAAGGCTGAAGGGTCACACTCGATGGAGCACACGCATCTAGGAATTCCGTCAGTAAACGAGTAGTACTCTCAATAACTTGAGCTGGAGAAGGAGGAATATTTCTGAAAATGGCTTGGCATCTGGATTTCCAAATCTCCCAAGAGCAGAACATAATAAAAGATAAACACCACTCATTGTGGGAGATGTCCAAAAATCACCACTTAAAAATCCAAGTAACCAAATATCAAAGGTGGAGATTGAAGTCAAATCCGGGCAATAACTTAGCGGACCACCAAACCAAACCGCACGAGTCCAAGGACATAAAAGAAGCATGTGTTCCACAAACTCAGGGTGAGAGTTACATAGGCTGCAAAGAGGAGAGGTGGCACATTTTCTTCTAAATAAATTGGCCCCAGTGGGGAGAGAGTTTGTAATGACACGCCAAAAAAAATTCTTGATCTTTGGGATTGCATTGGCCCTCTAGATAAACTTCCATACCACATCATTCACCACATGAGAACTACTAGTTTGATCAGAAGACATGCCAGAATAGGAAGAACGCAACCAAGTGGTAACCTGATTTAACGGTAAAATTTCCGGACTTCACCGTCGGCCAAATAAGTCTGTCATTGGTGGTTGTTGTACCAATAGGGATAGATCTAATCGCATTTGCATCCATAGGATGGATAAAAGGCTCAATGTGAGAGATATCCCAGGATCTAGAATCATTATCAATTAGGCTACTAACCTGCAAAGGAGTAAATCTATTTGAAGTGGGGAGGGGGGCAATACGCCCAGAGGTGCTAAAAGGAAGCCACCTATCTTTCCAGACATCCACAGATCTCCCATTCCCAATCTGCCAACGAGCACCAGATTCAATAATTTCTCGACCAGCAAGGAGGCTACTCCAAGCCCAAGACGCCCTCGCACCTTTCTTGGCATCAAAAAGATCACTCGTAGGAAAATATCTTGCCTTAAGGATTTTAACCCATAGAGCCTCAGGATTCTTTAAGATTCTCCAGCATTGCTTAGCTAGCAAGGATTTATTGAAAATAGAGAGATCACGGAAGCCAATACCCCAACCGACTTGGCTGAATCGAGTTTGTCCCAAGAAAGCCAATGAATCTTGTTTTTCTCCTCATTGTGACCCCACCGTAAACGAGCCAAGTCAGCATTAATTGCCTTGCAAAGAGAGGATGGCATGAGGAAGCACGACATAGGATAAGCGGGACAGCCGAGGCAACCGATTTGATGAGGACTTCACGCCCGCTGAGAGAGGAAGTCAAGCTTCCAACCTGCAATTTTTGGTTGATTCGGTCTACGATATAAGCAAGAGCATCCACTTTCGAACGGCCCTGAAGGTTGGAAGACCAAGATATTTGCCAGGACAACTAGTAGCAGGATACCAAATATATTGCCACACAATTCCTTGATGGAAATACCGAATTGGAGAAGTAGAGGCTTGATTTACGGAAATTGATGGTCCGACCTGAGGCAAAGGCAAGAGCGGTCAAGGATCCTTCTCAAAGCAATACAATTGTCTGGAGAGGTCTTGAGAAAGAACAAAGAATCATCTGCGAAAAAGAGATGAGATATGCCCGGCAGGTTCTACTCAACTTGATCCCCTGAAGAGAGCCAGAGTCAACAGCATGAATAATATTTGAAGAAAGAACCTCACACACAAACAGAAAGAGGTATGGGGAGAGGGGATCTCCCTGTCTCAAGCCGCGAGAAGGGCGAAAACGAGGCCCAGGAGAGCCATTCAGAACCACAGAGAAAGAAACAGATTGCACACATCTCATAACCAGGGAGATCCAACGGTGATCAAAACCGAAACGAGCTAGGGTGGCCTCCAGAAAATCCCACTCCACACGGTCATAAGCCTTGTTCATATCTAACTTTAACCCCAGTTCAAAGTCATGCTTGGAATTCTTCAACCTAAGATAATGAAAGGCTTCATGAGCCAAGAGAATATTATCCTAGATTTGACGACCAGGAACAAAAGCGATCTGGTGCTGGCTAATAAGGTTTGGCAAGATGGACTTCAAACGGTTGGCGATGAGCTTGGATAGAATCTTATATGAGTTATTGCAGAGGCTAATTGGCCGAAATTGGGACACCGAGTCCGGATTTGGTACCTTTGGGATTAGAACAATATTGGTTTCATTGAGCTTCTCCAGATGGCAATTTCCACTCCAGAATTGATTTACCAAATCATTTATGGAAACATGAACTGTCTCCCAGAACCTGAGGTAGAAAGGGCCAGGGAAGCCATCCGTGTAACATCCCTGACCCAATTTCACTATTCAATCTCAATTGTTTAGTCAAATAAATAATTTTGGCGAAATTACAATTTTGCCACCGGAATTAAGGGTATTTTAGGCACTTTAAAATTCGAAAAGAATTTGGAGAATTGAGTTGTGCCGTTGCGTCGTCCATTGGCCGACACGAGTTCGTGGATATGAGGTACACCAAATTCGGTTGTAACGAGATCGAGAAGTTTAAAAAAAAAAAAAAAATTCGATTACCGTAGCGGCCACAGTAGCGCTACAAGAAAAACGCCACAAAGCCAGTCGGATTTCTCCTTCTTCCCGACTCTTTCTTCTTCTCCTCATTTTTTCTTCCTCTCTTCTGGCCAAACTTTGGCTGGCGATTTATCCCTCCACAAATGTCCGATTGAGGTGATTCCAGTTGCTAAATCTTCATCTCTTCCTCCTCTACAAAGCCTGCCCATTCTCCCAGCTCAGAAACCCAAGGATTTTAAACTGAGCGACTGAAAGTTCACCGTTACCGAACTTTCCGACGAGTTTTCCGGCGACTCCGACAACCGTTTGGGTCGAGTGAGGTATGAAACTTCATCTACTCTTCATATTCTATCCATTTATGTATGTTTTGTAGATCGGTTTCAAGCCTAGGTTGTTCGATTTAGAAACCCATATTAGGTCGGTTTTTGAGTTGAATTTCCGACCACTTGCCGGGCCAAACTAGGTGTTGCCGTAGTTGAATAAAAATGCCCACTTGTTGAAGAACCTTTACCTAAAGTCTTGATCCATGGTTTGAAGTTTTTTCGTCACCGAAATTACTATGCATACCCAATTCCGCGAAGTTTCGGGACACAATCGTTGTGGTGGTGCATTGTGTCCCAAAATGTTTCTATGTCGTCCTGAGCGTGTAGGTATGCTCGGATTCCAATTTGGTTATCGCTTGATTCGAACTGATTTACGCCTATTATGCGTTATCCCGGTTCGATATGTTCGGGCCGTTGGATCGGTCCCATTTCCAAGTATGTTGTTCCCCTGTGCCTTCTAGGATCGTAGGAACAAACGGATCAAGAATCGAGTCCTGACATCTCGAATCATTAACCCTAGGTTAAAGTAACCTGGTTACCGTCCCCGGCCAAAGGGCATGGCGCAGTTCGACCGCTCGATCGAGACCAAACTGCCAGATGTGTTTAGAAACCTTGTTGAACATTTAGGAATGTTCGGATCGAAAGTCGGAGGTCAGTGGGCCCCGAATGAGGCCTGGTTGACCTATTCGGGAAGTTTGACCAATCGGTTGGACCGTGAGTCTTCCGAGGTGGTCCTACCTGTTGAAGAGCGTAGTTTGACTCTAGAAACTCCCGTGTAGTCGTGCACGCTTACTTTGAGACCCTAGAATTAGCGTCATGAGTTAAACTTTGTTGTTGGGTACGCGAATTAATTAAAGCGTTTATTCTCTCAAATAGGTACTCTTGCTTCAGTGTACTCCCAAGAAAAGCTCTCTAAGGATTGAGCAGCAGGACTTGTTGTGAGTGGACATTTGTTTTGAAACGAGCATATTTTTAAAGAATGAATTGCAATGCATATGAAATGATTTATCTTGATGATTAGGATTTCAAATATTGTCTAAGTCTTGGATTTGGTTTTGATGGAATTTTTATGCATATAAAACTAGTCACTTTGACTAAGGGGTTTTAATGATATTTTGAATATTGGATAGAATATTTTATGAGGTTATTAGAATTTAAATTATATTTGAAACGTATGCATGTTTTGGAGTCCCGGTTTATTTGTGGGACATTGAAGGATATACATTTAATTAAAGGTATTTGAATATTGAATTTGGGATGGGACAATCGTCCGGTAATTTTTGTATACAGTTTGGGTATAGTGAAATACCCGGGAATTTCTTGGAAGTTTTATATTTGACAAATTGAGGATTTATTGTTATGTCGGGTTTCGAAATTATTTACTTTGGTTAATTTAATCTTGGAATTTTTATATTATTTTAAATCAAGAAATTTTCTATTTACTTTAATATTTGAAATTTGTTAAGAGAGTGTGAATTTTATGTTTTCGGGAATTTATCATTTATATTCTATATTTTATATTTATACGTTGATTAAATGTTTTGGGTCTTGAATTTCTCATTTTAAAGAAATTATATCTACTTTTCTGATTATGGAGTTATATAGTTGTTTCAATTTTGGAATTTGTATTTTATGGATTAATTGGGTTATATTTGATATTGGAAATTTATGAGTATTTTGGGTTCCAGATATGTATATTGAGACATTGGTGTTTATATTCTTTTATATATATTTTTGGTGTCAATTATGGACGGGGTAACGTCCTCGGATATTATTATGTTCGGGTTTGGGTATCGGGCCGAATACCGGTATTTAGGGTATGTCAGGATTATGTATACTAGATGGAGTGCTATTAGCACCACTTTATGTACCTCCCTGACATCGGTTCTAGAAATGGATACAGGATACAAAGGAACCCTTGTTCACCACTTGGCAAGGGTGCCATCAGAGGCCCATGCCGGGCAAATTACAAGGCGTAGGACTTTATTCACTGCACATTATTGAGGTATTTTCTTTTGTGCATGTCTCGGGAGTTAGTCCTCAGCTGGGACGGCTTGTTCCTCGGCTACGTGGTTGTGAAGGAATTTTCTCCACGTGGTCACCAACAATCCCTTGTTGGATTGTTTCCCGTACAAGTATTGGTCTAAGAGTCTTACTAGTTATATAATATATATATATATATACGTATTACTATAATTCCTTTCTCATTTTCTTTTAAGTGAGGATCTTTCCTTACTTGTCAGTGCCTACGGAATTGCGCTTCTGGGAAACAAGCTTGGTTGGGAAATTTGGTTTTCTTGATTTTTAGTCGCTTTAGTTTTACATTTTCCTTGTTGGGATTTTATCGTACTTTTACATTTTTGTTATTATAAATATATATGTGTGTGTCTATGGATGTTATTTCCAGGTTGGTTTTATTTGGATATGTGCAATCGACTGATGCACAGTGCAGATTTTAAGTTAAGGTTTGAAATCGATGGTGTTGGGTTCCAGGAAAAAAGGAAGTTATTCAGTGAGTTCCTATTTCCTTAAACCAAGGTTAAGGGGCGTTTTTAGTAAAGTAAGGTTCCCTGTCGGGTAGTGTCTGACGGGAAGCGGTGGTTGGACACGAAGTTCGGAGGGGAATTCGGTCCGGCCTCCGTCAATCCGGCCCAGGTGCCTTGAAAATACCCAATCGCTTAACAAAGAAGGTGAATCTCAACAACGGAGAAAGGCTGCATTAAGGAGGTGTTCTGAGCATTCGAGATTTTAGGATGGATACAGCTAAGAATATCACCCCAGCTCCTAGGCCCATTGGCAGAGAATAATCCCCTGAAAAATGTCTCAAATTCTTCACGGACACACAAATCCCCAGTAATCTCCGAACCCTCAGAATTCAGCAGAGAGATAATGCGATTTTTCTGTCTCCGGTGTAGGGTGGACAAGTGGAAGAACTTGGTGTTTGCATCGCCCGCGGATAACCAATTAAGTCTAGAGTGTTGTTTCCAAAAAACCTCCTCAAGAGACCACACCTGAGCTAATTCAGATAAAAGCTCCGATTCCCTTGCACGATTTAGGTTCTGAGCATTCTCTGATTGGATTGTTTCAATATCCTGAAGTAGGGAGGAGATTCGTAACCTGTTATTAGGGAACCGCATCCTACTCCATTTAAGGAGCTCCATTTTACAATTCTTCAGCTTGAGTGTCAGGGAAGAGACATCATTCACACCACTTCCCAAGTTCCAACTTCTGTCAATAACCACACCGCATTCCGGGTCCTCAGCCCAATATTCTTCAAACTTGAAAGTTTTCCTTTTCTTGTGTTGGCAGGGAATAAGTGAAGGAGGAGGGGGGAATGATCCGACCCTACTCTCGAGGCATTGTAAATAAAAGAATTTGGCAGCATCTGAAGCCAAGAAGCATTGATAAGACCACGATCAAGGCGAATATGAATAAGGGAGTCATGGTCCTGCCGATTCTCCCATGTGAATTTCTGCCCTGTAAAGCCCATATCTAAGAGATCATTTGAGTCCATAAAGGATCGAAGATATCGGGTTCGACTCCAAGGCCAAGGAAGGCCTCCATCTTTCTCATTGTTGCACAAAATCTCATTCAGGTCACCGATACATATCCAAGGTAGAGAAGCCTGCATTCCCAAATTCCCCATGCTAGACCAGAAGAGGGGTTTTTCCTCCCTATAAGGAGGGCCATAAATCCAGGAAATGCGATAACAAAAACCATCTCCTTGATTTGTGACAATAGTGTCAAGTACATTTTTTGAAACAGATAAAATCTCCACTTCTACTTCTGGGCGCCACCATAAGGCTAGGCCACCCGCTAGACCAATGGGATCAACTGTCATACCCTGAGAATAACCAAAATGTCTCCGTAACTTAGTAACTCTATGGCAATTTTGTTTGGTTTCCATGAGGAAAACCATAGAGGGGACGTGGGAGGCTACTAGGAAAAGCCAACTTGGGTTCAAAGGGAAAAACTCTTCTTTTTACATTCCCCATCACCACAAAGTTTGAGTTTCTACTTTAAACCACCTTTAACCAAGACCCATGGGCCATATACATAATACAAGCCATAATCTTTTTCAATTGCATTAGAAATATGGAATGGAACCGAAACGATTGGTTTTGGAGATGAAAAAAAAAATTACACACACACACACACACACATATATATATATATATATATATAAGTTTTAGCCATTTTACCCTCTGAATTATGACCATTGTAGAAATTAACCCCCTGAACTAAAAAAATAGCCAATTTAACCCACGAAGTAATTAAAATTCGCCAATTTAGCCATTGCCATTAATTTTTTTGAATTTCATCCATTTTCCTGTCCCAAAAGTCATGTGTCATCCACCTGACTTACTGTTTGATTTTTAAAAAATATTATTATAAAAAAATTAAAAAAATTAAAAAATAGAAAAATGAAGGAAAAAAGTGACTTACTCTCTCTCTCTCTCTCTCTCTCTCTCTCTCTCTCTCTCTCTCTCTCTCTCTCTCTCTCTCTCTCTCTCTCTTTCTCTCTCTCCTCCCATCTCTTTCTCTCCTCTCTCCCCATGTACCATTTTTGAAAAGTTGAAGGCCTTCAACTTGTTGAGAGGATAATGACTCCTGATGTATCTTGCTGTCGTTTTGTTGCATTATTTACATATCCTATGATTGGTGGGATTTGGGGGCATAAGAGAATATGATTGGGAATTTATGGGGTTATGGGAGGCGGTGGCGGCAACACAAGGTTGTTGCGATGGTGGTGGGTATGGGGGAGTTGGGGATAGAGGTTGGGGAAGATGAGATATGGGGTTGTGGAAGATGAATGGGGGTGTGGTTTTTTGGGTTTGGTTTTTAATATTCTTGTTTTTGTTACATTTTCTAATTTTATTTTTTTATACATTTGATTTTAAAATTTTAACTTTATTTTTTATTATTTATTTTTATTTTATGTATTTAACTTTTATTTTATTAAAAAATACAAATATACCCTTAGTATTAAAGGAGAATTGGATGAAATCATCTAAAATTTAACTGAAGGTGTGCAATTGGCCATTTTTAATTAATTCAGGTGTTAAATTGATTGATTTTTTAGTTCAGGGGTTAGGTTCGATTGGGATCCTAGCTTAGGGGGGGTCTACGACAATTCTCTCTCTCTCTCTCTCTCTCTCTCTCTCTCTCTCTCTCTCTCTATATATATATATATATAGCTTTCATTGAGGGATCCTTGAAATAAGCTTATTTGAGGGACACCCTTGTAGGGCCACGCCACATTGTATTTCAGTAATCCAAACCTATTTTGTAGATATTCATTCAAAGATCATCTCTACAAAAAATCAATTGAATCCAATATCATTTGACCACTCAATTAAATTATTGAAATTCAAGTACTTTCTTGAAGTACCGTGTTCATTGATTTTGTGGGTTTCAATTAGATGCCTTAATGATTTTCAATTTGCATCATTTTTTTGCAATAATGATCTATGAATGAATACTTAAAAATAAGACGGTTTGAATCATTGAAAACAAATTCGTAGGGCGCCCTAAAGGGTGTAATATATATATATATATATATATTTGGCTACAAAAGAGATGCAATTTGTAAGTTGTATCCAACTCTATCTTTCTTCATGATAACAACACCAACCATAGAAATTAAAATTGTCCCCTTCTTTTCCGGGGTTATATTAGGTTTCAAATGTGCTCTATCTAGACTGATTCAACCATACAATCAAAAGCTTATAACAAATCAAATGGAACCAAGGATGAAACTAGAGTAAAGTAGTTCCCTTTGTTTTCTATTTACTTGTATTTGTTTTTTGGAAAATGCTAGGGAGACCAACTTTGTGTACCAACTCTCTAATAGAGTGTGGGACCCATTGTATTGGTGGGCTCCATCTCTATTAGAGAGTTGGTACACAAAGTTGGTCTCCTAGCATGACCCTTGTTTTTTTCCCAATTGTTTTGAAGCATGTGATGCTTACAGTTTATGAAGACATATATTCACATTTTAACTACTGACATCCAAGGAAACAAGGCCGAAAGGAGTAAAACAAGAGTCATGCCTAACAGAGGAGAGGACTTTCCAAAATGACAATGACTGTGCCATATGGGCTGTTCGATGTACTCTCCCACTTCTCCTGCAATTTAGCTACAATAATTAAAGGAAGAAATTAAGTAACAATGAAGCCGCGGTGTGCCATAAATGAGAAAGACTTTCATGAAACGGGGACACTATTTTGCCATTACCGGCCAATAATACTATGACACACGTGAAAACACTTCCACGTGACATAACATTATTGGCCGGAATAACAAAATAGTGCTATCCCCATTGCAAGTTGCAACTTAGTTTTTCTCGCCATAAAGGGTCAATAAAAAAATTACCTGTCATCAAAGCATGTAAACTCTTAGCTGCAGAGAACACTGGAATATGCTATGGTCAGTCTCCCAAGCGCTTGTGGTTAACTAACCTTAGCAAAATCCATACAAATTTACAGGTCGGCATAAACAGCTAAAACAGATGAAACAGACACGTTGGCTTGTGATGTGACCAAAGCATACCAATCTTATTGAAAGGCTATTTTGTAGAAAGGTAAGAAGATAGGTTCAGTTTTATCATTATGAGCAGAACATGTAAAACAAATAAGTAAAATATGATTAAGACTTCAGCACCACAAAGCTAGCAAAACACTTTCATACATGCATATAAATGAAAAAACTGTACACATACTTTGTAAGAGGTGGCCACGAGAGAAATTGTCAATTCATGTCTGCACGCGGACAGACAAGATAAAAGTTTGGTACGAAATATGAATATCTAAGAGCTATTGTAACTGTGCAATGAATCCAATCTGCTCTCATGTTGGAGAAACAGTCAGGAAAAGCAACCATCTGGTAAATTAGGGGGAAGATTCTCTTTAAAGAAGAGGTGCGCTTGCGTGTTTGGGCCTTGGGTAAATTAGAAATGCAGTCTTCAAAAGATTCCATAGGTTGTCCCACAGTCATCTAATATCGCGGTAGAGAGGATCAAAGTCAACACTTTGAAAGTGGGAAACAGATCAACTCCCATTGTGTCAATATCCAAAATGGCTTACATCTTTGTTGACTGCTTCAACAGTTTCACGTGAAGCAGTCTCACTTTCTTTCCATGTGAGGTGCTGTTGTCTCATATGCAAGAAAAAAGCGCTGTAAGAAAGCTACTAAAACCAATATATTCAAATCCCACCCAGGTGGTAATGATGAGTTTTTCTAATTTACCTGAAGGTCATCGTCATTGGGGTTGGAAACTGAAGCTGAACAGATATGTTCTGTAGCACAAGTAGAAGAATATGAAGATTGCCAGATTGATTGCGTAACTCAATCCTATCTATAATTATCATAAGGAATGGAAAATGAATATGTTACCCAAAGAACTATGCACCATTGAATTCTCTAATGCTAACAAAGATCTGTCTAAGGCACCAAAGTTGAAGTGCATGTTCTCTACTTTATTGTGCTCTTAGCAGTAAAAGAAAACAGAACAAATACATTTGACTGTTTATGAATTTCTACTCCTGTTCAAGATACGATAACAGAAATGATAAAAGACGCCACACTGACCGGATTTGCTGTTAGCAGCAGTCTCCTACTAGAATTTGATCCCCGGGCACCAACCACACATGTGCAAGCATGGCTTCTTCAGATTCTCTAACATACTTTACATACATAAATACATCTACATTTGCAAACATGCTTGCAGGCACCAATTGCATTTGCAACAATGGTTGCAGATTTTCCACCATGCATGCATACATTTGCATACATCTACTAATCTACATTTACATGCACACAGTCACAGACATACCAACGTGGAATTATGGAAAATGCGCGCTACTAACCCCAACTATTTCTCCCAGCCTATATGGCACATGATACGCACACCACATCTTGCATTAAAAACACAACAATGTGGTAGAATCTAAAACTTTGAGAATGACCATAAGTTGGGCTATATAGATAGCATTGTCCTGCATGCATAAAAACCCCTTTGGGGTAAAATCCATACACCTTATTTCTACTCCAACCATCGCTAACCAACAAAGAAACAATAAATTGGCATTCTCAGAAAGTGTATAAGAAAAAACAATAACATTCATACACCCCCCCTTAGAGCAATTCCATTGGTTGCAGCCCAGGCGGGGGTACAATGGGCCAAGACTTCTGCCGAAAAACGGGCAGAGTCTCCCCTAAAACAAGGACTAGCCCAAAACTTCAACTTGTCAAACAAGCAACAGATAAACAACCCAAGCGCCAGCATGCATACAACATATACATAACAGGCCTCCGGCCAAACTAATTCAACCCTAGAGGTAAATACAGAGCAACTAAGAGTACGAATTCAACAGCGGAAAAGAAATAATAGAATACAAGTTTAGGGTTCAAGGATGACAATCCTACCCTTCCAACAAAACTCGAGAAGAGAAGCGCACGGCCGAACGGTGTCGACGCAACCATCGTCTCTGGGGGCGCAAAGCAGAAAGAGTGTGAGTGGACAAAAACAAGGTTTTACATACTCAAAACAAAGTATTAACCCCACCTTTTAAAACCATGCCAAACATGCAAATGAAATCATTTATATTCTTGAATGATTTAAAAACCATACTACCTCAAAGTACGTGAGAGCAAACCAGCTCAAAACCTTTTTCCCAACAAAACCCCCTTTTACTTTTCCCGAGGCAAAACCTCTCAAATCAACCCATGCAGGTTTATAAGTATAAACAAAAGGACTGAAATACTGTAAAAGCATAAAGATGGAATAAAATTCACATAAGGAAAAACAAACCTTAAAATGCGAAACCCGCTTATAACAAGCAAACCAAACTTGACAAATATACAGAACTCAAATGTAGTTCAAATCATATATATAAATATATATATATATATATATATATAATAGGATTTACAATCCAATAAGTAAAACCTATCAAGTACTGAAATCTAATCAAGTACTACAACCAAAACAGGTAAATAGTTTCCCAAACATCCCCACTCTTACAAACACGTGCTCACAAGCATGACAAGCGAGGAACGATCCTCACTAAAAGAAATATGAATATGAAGTACTAACTCACGCGTATAGGTATAGTATAACCATAATACAAATACAAGTACCAGGGAAAACAATCCAATAGGGGATCATTTGACTGGCACCTGCAGTCTCATCGAGACATCGGGCCCGAGGTTGAGCCGTCAAAGTGGGACTAAACTCACGAGGACTATATGGTAAAAACTTACCAACCATAACTCTGAAATAAATCTGTCCTACGCGCGCAGACTACCCAATCAAGGGTCTACAGCTACACCCGTTAAGGTATGCACCGGATCGTATCATACCAAACCAGGTAATTGTATCATATCGATCGCCATGCGACCATCGATGCTCGAGCAGGGAGGTACAATACAAGGTGCTAACACTCAAATCAATCGCCACGCGATAACAGTATATATATATATATACAACCACAATGTATCCAACCCAAAACACCAACATCAGGACATATATAAGTCCGTCAAGCATATAACCCACATATATACTCAAAATCAGGACATCACCGTCCAAAACATATATTTCTATATTCAAAATAATCACAAGGGTCTAACGACCGCAAAAGCAGATTAAAATCAAATCAAACATCCTATTCAGTGAAAAACCATATTTAAATCTCATTCAATGCTAAATCCAAGCATACAAAACCATAATAAAATCTCCAGTCTCTAAGACGTCAAATCTAAGGTATAAACATATATATATAACCAAAGTATTGATAACCCTTTTCTTAAGGTAGATAAACATATGTAATATATATATATATATATATAATCAAGGTACACACATATATATATATATATAGGTAATTCCTTTTCTTAAAGTAGATATACATATATAATTATATATATAACCAAGGTACATATAAATATATATATATATATATATATATATATATATATATATAACCCTTTCCCATTAATCCAAAGTAATTACTCAAATTAGCCATATATATATGAAATCAAAGTATACGTATTATTAATCATCAGGTTTTAACACCAAAACCGAATATGAAATCAAACGGACTATACTAACGTCCATATATTCAATTATATAATTAAAATATAATATAACGGTTCCAAGCTTAAACTAGCTCATTTATATAATCAAAATCATGTACAAAAACTACCGGGCGTTCACCACGTCCCGTACAATACCCAAAGGTATAAATACTAATAAAATAACCATCAGGGCCCCACATAAAAACCAGGAAACCCAAATCAAGCATTAAACTCAAATGCTAACCCTTTTAAATATAATTAAACCAAAGTCAAACCAAGACTTAACATTCAAGATTTAAAACAATTATTACATCTCATTTCATGCATTTCATGCAATTCATTCCAATCATGCTCAGTTGAAAACAAAGTCCACTCACCGTTGGTCCTATGTTGCATAACCCTCAAAGGATCCCGCTTGCGGCGTAGAAGAGTCAACGTCACCTAAATCGATAAAAACGAGGATTGGATTAGTACCGTGAACCGTCACGAGAATCGTAAACTTAAACCCTAACAAAACCCCACTTAACGTGCACGTACTTCCTACGAAGGATTCCAAGGTCAAACTACCTCTTACAACCGATTGGGACCGCCGGAAAACTCACGGTCAACCGGCGGTCAAACACCCTGTTCCGGTCAACCCGGGCCGCGGAGCCCAAGACCTCCAAATCGATCCAGACCTTCCTAGAAGTCCAACAAAGTCAACTACATGACAAAAGACCTCGGGAGATACTCGGTCAACCCTGGTCAAACTTGGTCAAACCGATCCGAATAGGTCAAACCGGACCCGTGGGTCCCATGACCTTCAAACTTAGATCCGAAAGTTCCTAGAGGTCCAACACGACCTAAAAACATGTCCTCAAAGTTTGGTCTCGATCGAGCGGTCGGATTGCTCACGATCGCACGATCGGACGATTCTGATTTAATTCTAACTTCAATTCATCGATCCGGAGTATCCGGGACTCCGAATCACGATCCGTCAAATCCTACACGATCCTAGAATTATCTAGATCAACATATCTAAAAATGGACGTGATCCAACCGTTAAATCCTATCGAACCCGAGAATAGCGCAATAGGCGAGATTCGTTCGATGGCCAAACGATCTCCGAATTGAGATCCGTCAACTCCCATGCGCTCACAGCGATACGAGGATCACAATGGACCCAAGAACCACCACCACACTACCACCACGCGCCGCCGCACGCGCCACCGTGGGTGGCGGGCGGGTGTCTTGAGCAAATCCGGCGGCCGAGAAAACTCGTCACCGCCTCTCACCGCTCCTCCCACAGCCTCACCTCGACACCCTGAGCATTTTCTCCTCCTTCACCAACCTCACCAAGAGACGGCCAGATCTGGGTTTTAAATCGAATGAAAATTAAACCAAATCGTTCAATTCCAGTTATACAGATAGCACAAGCGTGAAGAGGAGATCGAGTTTCATACCATTTTCGCCGGAGTTGGTTGACGGTGGCACCGGAACGACGCCGTGAAATCTCGGCTTGAACCAGTCGCGATTTCCATTGAAAATCGCGACGATCGGCAAGGATCTCCGGTGGGTTGTGATCGGGAAGGCAATGGGACCTTTTGGGAGTGGTCTCGAGGTGTCGCCGTGGTGCAGTTCGGCCGGCAACGAGGAGAGAGGCGACGGCTCGTGGAGAGAGAAATGGAGGAGAGAGAAACCGCGTGAGGGATGAGAGAGAAGGAACCGGATTGGCTGAGGGTATTTAACAAATTTTGAAATGACGCTTACATCCTTTTTAAGCGTTACCAATCCGAATCGAACGTGCCGCACGTCCCCGAACTCGTTTCGACGTGCCGGACGCAATGGCGCAACTCGTTTCGCCAAATTCCGTCCCGAAAATATCGTTGACCAAAATGCCCCTTTAATTACTTAATTTCAATTAATTCCAATTAATTCATTTTAATTTATTCTAATTATTCAAATTAATTAACTAAATTAATTAATTCTTTTTATCTATAAATTGAGTTAGGGTCGTCACAGGGGGGGAGACGGGACCCACGGGCCAGAGCCCAAAAATGACGTTCCAACGGTAGAGGGAGCCCAGGCATGGAGCGGGCCCCACGCTCACTGGGCAAGCCCGCGGGGGGAGGCAGCCCAAGTTCGAACCCGGGGGTGGGGGTGACGTCGATGAACGCGTTCAAATTTTTTTACCGTGGCTGACGTCAACGCATGCCCTGTGCCAACGGGAAGACGCCACGTGGCACGCTGTGGTGGCTCCGATCAATTTTTTTTAAAAATCCAACGGCTACTGTGATTTTGGGCCAAAAAACATCTTTAAAAAATTCAAAAAAATACCTAAAAAATACTAAAAAATTATGCAATCTTTTTCTATAAATACCAACCAATATCCTTCACTTTCAACACCAAATACTCATATATTTTCTTCTCCTTCTAATATTTATCACTTTCTACACAACATTTTTTTCACTTTCAAGAGTCATTTTTATTTCCCATCTTATGGCATCCTCCGTTGAAGCCGGAGTTCCATGGTCAACCATTGAAGATGTTTTGTTGTGTGAGTCTTGGGTCCACGTTAGTCATTGTCCAATCACGGGCAATGAGATGAAGTTCTCTCATATGTGGAAAAAAATTCATGCTGAATTTTTTGAAAGATCCGGGTCGATTCATACGGAAATGGCATTGGCTAGTATGTGGAAGCTTTTGAATAAAGAGTTGGGCAAATGGAGATGAAATTCAAATTGAATTTATCTGAAATTTGAAATTCAAATGAAATTTATCTGAAATTTGAAATTGAGATGAAATTTTTTTGAAATTTGGAATTGAGATGAAATTTTTTTGAAATTTGGAATTGAGATAAAATTTATCTGAAATTTATCTGAAATTTGAAATTCAGATGAAATTTATCTGAAATTTGAAATTCAGATGAAATTTATCTGAAATTTGAAATTCAGATGAATTTTTTTTGAAATTTGGAATTCATATGAAATTTATCTGAAATTTGAAATCGAAAATCTTATCCACAAATTTTATCCGATTATGAGATATGAATTTTTTAATAAATATTGGCACGTACGAACCCAAAAATCTTATCCAAATTAATTGTTTAGGTTACAAAAAAAAAACAAAAAAATGAATAGTAGTTGCCCTTTGCCATGGCAATGGGTGGAAATGCACATTACTATTTGTAAGGGCAGCTACTATTCACGTGAATAGTAGCCCCTAGCTTCCCCCCTCCCCTTGCCATGGCAACCCCTAACGGGTGGAGTTGCTCTTAGTTTTATTCGCTCCCAAATTTTCCTGGAATTTATTTCTTTTCCTTTCAAACAATCAGGATTAGAAGTCAAATACCCAAAAAATGGAAAACAGAGAACATGCAATTTCGACAATAGGAGGTTGAGATAGGGAAATAGGCAAACTTATAAGCATTCAGAAAACCGTAACGAGAAGAGGCACAAGAAGAGAGCGAGAAATTCAAAGACAGGAAGAATAAAATAGGCGAATGGAACAGAACTCAACGAAATTGGAGGTCTCGTGGTCACTCAAGCAGACAGCACGGAAGGTTAATGAGGTCTGAGCCCCCACCATTTGGAACCTTCCATTTCAATGTGGACTTGGGCTTTGGGCCGAGCTAGAATCAATAGTTTTACTAAATGGGTTAGCACGACATGGCCCGATAAATTAACTAGGTCGGTCCGATCCAACATGAATACCTTAAAGGCACGAATATAAATGGACAGGCTCGGCCCGACCTGCCCGTTTGACACCTCTATCTCCAAGTAACATTTACAAACCCTCAAACCCATTCCACTCATACTCACTGCAGCTTGTAAATACTCGTCTCTTGCTCATCGCTTGTCCAATCAAAACATTCAAAGCAAAAACCTTGTTGAGAGAAACCCTCCACCCTATTATTCCTATAAATCTCAAAGCAATAATATGGTCCAATCAGCAATCATCGAAGTTGCTGATCAAGAAATGGCTTATTGATTGGGAACTTGTGAAATGCCGAATAGTCATATAGAGCAGTTCGGCATATCGGATGCCGAGAGGCAGTCTCTAGTCCCCCAAGTTTTTCAATCTAGAAGTCGCTTCGACATGAAAGGAGATGAGTCAGATATTGAGGTGAACTGGGAACTAAGAGTCTCATACATGATCGGCATGCGTCCTGCCAATCAGTAGGGCGACGACGCACATGTCGCATGAGAGAGTCTCCTACACGATCGACATGCGTCGTGTCGATAGATAAGGATATGACGAGCGTGTCACACAAGAGAGTCTCCTACACGATCAACATATGTCCTGCCAATCGGTAAAGAGACGACTCGTATGTCACACGAGAGAGTCTTCTACACGATCAACATGCATCTTACTGATCGGGAGGGAGACCACACATATCGCGCGAAAGAGTCTCTTACACGATCGGCATGCGTCCTGTAGATGGGAAGGAAGACGACGCGCGTGTAGCGTGAAAGTCTCCTACACAATCGGTGTGCATCAAGTCGATTGGTAAGGAGACAATGTGCATATGAGTCATGTCGATTGGTAAAGAGAGGATGTGCGTGTCACCCAAGGGATTCTCCTACACAATTTGCATGAGTCATGTCGATTAGTAGGGAGACGAGGTTTATCTATCAATTTTCCAATTGATCAAAGAGAGAAGGTGAATTTTATGACAGGTTTTTAATTTTTGGAGAAGGAATAACACGACAGGGTGACTTCATTCTTTTTTTTTGGCGAGTACACATCCGATTGGGCATTTCCGGCTGCCCACCCTTTTAAACCTCGCCTTGGCAAATCCAGTAAATTCCAAGTGTGGAAGCCGAGCTTTGATTTGGTCTCATGACTCACCTTTTCGAACACAATGCTTTGCTATGATATATAGGAAGCTGTGACATATGGGCTTTTTCAGGCCTTTTCAACTTGAGACTTCAACAGCAAAACCACAAAAATCGATCGCAATTTCACCTCAATGAAACTGTGATATTGGGAAAACTGACCTCAATATGCTGTTTTTGAAACCGACCTCAATATGCGATTTTTGGAACTGACCGTAATATGCTGTTGCAGATGCGATTCCACAAATCCCTATATTGCTGTCGTCGCAATTAATTAAATATTTTTTTCCTGCTTCTTCCTTCTCTCTCTCCGTCTCTTTTTATCTCTCATCTCTCACTTTTTCTTTTTTTGCTTTCTCTTTCTTCTTCTTATCTCTCTCTCTCTTTCTTCTTCTTCCTCTGTCCATTGCTTTCCATCTCTCATCTCTCACTTTTTCTTTTCTTTTTCCTTTTTCTTCTTCTTCTCTACCTCTCCCTTTCTTTCTTTTTTCCTCCTTCTTCCTCTCTCTGTCTATTTCATCTCTTCTCTCCCTCTTTTTTTCTTTTTTTAATTTTTCAGGACTAGTTTGGGTGGTTGATTTTATGGGATTGCTTCGATTGCTGATCTTGGATTTTCTTCTTCTTTCTCTTTCCCTCTTCGACTTTTCTTCTTCTTTCTCCTTCTCTTCGATCTATGATTTCTTTTCTTCATTCTCTTTCTATGTCATCTCTCTCCCTCTTCTCTTTCTCTGTCAATTTCTCTCCCTCTCTCCCTCTTTCTTTGTCAATCGGTGGATACCGCGGTTTTTGCGGATACCGACCAGAATTACGGTTCTGCTGAATCACGGTTAACCACAACTATGCGGACGATAGTAGTCTCAAATAATGTTATACAGCAATATCTCGGAGGTTTGCAGTTTGCCTGAAAAATTGAGGTTTTCGAACCGCATCCAGCCCTAGATTCCAGTGTTCATGTTTCTCGACGCTATGATACATTGTGTCAACTCTCCATATTAAGATTATTTTTTATTTTTTCTCTTAATGTATTGACAAGTTAATTAGTTGTTAGATATTGTAAAATGAATATTTAATTTAAAAAAAATTCGACTTTCAATTTTTAATATCAATTTTGTGCAACTCAATGCATGGTTTGTGTAGTGGTCATGGTTGAGGTTTCATTTCATCCTTCGAGTTTAAAGATGGTGGGTGGCCGGAGTTCATCGGCAGGGTAGGTGGCCGGCCAAAAAAAGTCAATAGTTCTGCGATAGATATTTGGCAACTTCTATCAATCAAGAACTTAAAACTGGAGCGAGATAATCTTCTGACTTTTGTGATGTCCTATGATAGGATTTTTAGTACATGTGCAAACAGGGTTAAAATCACATAAAATACTTGCAAGAATACAAGGCTATTGTAGTATAGATGCTCATGCAAGGTCGTTCTCCTCAAGGACTATTTAGCAATTTATGTAAAAATGATTTCCAATTAACTAAAATTAAAGGTTGAGAAAGTTGATTTGATTTTGATTTTATTAAAGCTAAAAACGAATTTAATTAAAAACACGATTAAATGAAAAGAGTTTTAGATATCAATTTATAAAAGCACTAGGGATTCACAGTCACCTAGCAATCCTATGAATTTTTACCAATTACTTATGATTTGCACATGCCACTTTGAAGGTTAGGTTTTCCTAATGTATATTCTACTTGGAACCTCCAACATAGAACGTATATCTAACATGCAACCCGTCCGGACGTTCGGATCAAATCTGAACATGAAAGACTCATTACGTTTTGTGAAAATCCTTTGAAAAACCATGCAACCCTTAAGAGCGTGATGTTCGCATTAAGTGAACTTACAATTATTAATCACAAGAAGCTAGCGTCAATTCCAGGGAACCTTCCGACTAAAATTGCATCAAATTACTTTTCTAAATATCCTAATGGTGATCAGGCATCAAGACAATTAGATAGTTTAAACCAGTGATTAATAATTCAAAGTATGCATGCAATCAACCATAAGCAATTAAATAAAAATCACATATTCATTCTAAGGCTAAGGTTTCACCCTAGCAAAAGGGATTTAGTTACACATATTCATAATTGAAATCATAGAAAAAAAATGAAAACACCTGAAAGTTGCAGATCTCCAAAACCCTAGCAATAGCTCTCACGTTCAAGAAGCCAAAAAGAATAGCATCCCTAAAATTGTTGTGAAAAAGAACTTAAATACTTCCTAAAACCTAGCTGCCCAATATAGCTTTTCTTTTCCCACAATGAAACTAGTTAAAATAAAGTAATACTAGGAAGTAAAATCCAAATAGGAATAGGGAAATTTGCTCAAAATCTGCCCAGCCACGTTTGGGGCTCAAATCTGCTCCAAATCAGGCCCAAGATAGCTTGTTTTGAAGATAAAAATATTCTAAACACATCTCAGGAAGGTCACGAACCCATCCAAGGTCATCTTGGGCTCAAAAAACGCAATAAAGCCCAAAACGTCACTATTCCAGCATCGCGCACTGCTCCTTTAATTGACTGCCAGAAAATAATCGCTCGGTAGAAAAATCTGAAATTTTGATACGATCAAGCTAAGTGACTCACGCACATCCTCCAACTGAAATTACTCCAAAATTCATCTATTTGATTATGTTTTGCTCCAGAGGATGTCAAAAGTCCTATATTGCAAATATAATTCAAAGTATCAAAATTCTTCCAAAATATTAACAAAAATGTACTAAGAATGGGGTTAAATATAAAATAAAATATGCTCATCATCCTATTTTTGTCTTTAGGTTCTTTAGTTTGTTTTTAAAGGTCAAAAGACTCAAAATCTTTTTTTCCTGATCAATTAAAATTGAACTCAAGCACTTAAAAACAAAACAATTAAATCTTTTTACAACAAATAAATCAGCACTTAATAAAAGGCAAGCTCTTTAGTTTAAAAAAAATAATAATTAAAATTCATCTCCCTTCCCCTCTCCTTTTTGGTAGAATTTTGGTTCTTCATTATCGATTTGTTGATTTTGTACTTATTCCTAAAGCTACGTATCTCAAAATTATTTCTAACAACGCTTTTCTAGAGAAGTATGCACAAAACACCAACTTGAAAATTTTCCTTTTTTATTTGCTAAAAATAAGTTTACAAAAAGTTTAAGAGGGACAAAGTTTTGATGAGTTGAAAGCTGAGGCACGCTTGGCGACATTAGATTTCACAAGCCTGTACATGGCCATGCCCAGACACAGACCAAATAAAATCATCCTCCAGTTGCTCTTCCTCCTCGTCCTTCCCTGTTGTCAGTCTTTGAATCCTTCTTCTTATAACAATCAATAGTCTGCCAACTATCCTCATCATCAAAACAAGCCTGCAATTATAAAGCAACGTTTTATATATAAAAAAAAAAACAGAAGAAAGCAGCAGATAGTTATCTTAGAATATTAAAACACACTCTCCAAGCATATTAATTAAGCACCTGATAATTGGTGACGCATATAATCTTGGTCTCATGCAAATTATCTCCCTTCTGAAGAAAAAACGTAAAAAAAGAAGGTGATTTTCATGAGAAACAAATCCCATATATATATATATAAATAATGTATTTACAGAGAACAGTAAACTCACTGCAGGACTTGAAAGGCTCTTCTCACACGACGTACTTTCCATGGATATCGGCTCTCAACGTATTTGAAGTGGTGGTTCCAACAAACAAAGCATGGATTGCTTATTAAATTATTGTTCAAAACATATAAAGAAGAGGAGGGAGATAAAAGCAAAGAACCTAAAAAGGAAAGATATCTCACGGATATTCTCTCCTATTTACGAAGTGGCACATTGCAATAAAAGGAAACTGTATTTATTGGGTGAAAATCCTCATTCGTTGAATGTTAGCCAAAACCTGGTTCTAATTATTCTATTATCCATTTAATTTTAATTCATGTTAGCCATTGTTGTCTGATTTCGAATTTGCTTCCGTTCCAATGAACCCTAATTTGATATGCTTATGTAGAAATAACTTATGCTCACAAGCGTTCCTGTTAGAAGTATATCAAAAATTATATTGACAATTCAAGTGTGCTTCCTAGAAATGCACTTGGCAAGTGCAACGCTCCTCGAGAAAAACACTTATAAATTTCTAATCCAAAAAGCTTCTCCCAAAAAGCACAAAAAATGTTTGGACAAAATAATGAGATCGCTCAAACAATAGTGTAGTAACACCTAATTGTCACTGAACATTTGTAGACAACCCCATCACGCTACACCTAATCATGACACAATTGTTCGTACAACAACGGTGTAGTAATACCTAAATGTCACTATTTCTTAGTTTGATTTTTTGACTTATACAACTATTGAAATGTGTGAATGGACTAGATTTGACACTAATGGTTCATTAAAAAAAGTTGATATTAAAAACAATCAGTCAATCCAATGCAATCCAATATTAGATGGGACTAGATTGAATCATAACCTCTGGTTGGATTGGATTATTGTTAGGAAATTAGTTTGTACAATATCAATTAATATCAATACTATTGTAATTAGGATTTACTTTCCTAGTAGGTTCCTAGATTGTAGAACTAGTTTCCTTGTATAACTAAGACACCCTTGTATAAAGCAATTGTATCGATCAATGAAAATATACTCTTCCAATATCAAATTCACATGGTATCAGAGCAGGACATTAAACCCTAGCTCTTCATATTCCCTGCCGCACCTTACCTTCTCGTGCCGCAGATCTTTCATCGCCGGAAACCATGGGTGATTCGTCTGGCACATTCAAGCTTGAACCTTCAAGCCCTTACTACATCAACAATTCAGATCATCCAGGTTTGGTAATCGTACCAAAACCCTTGAATGGAGATAATTATGCGACGTGGCGCAGATTCATGACTGTTTCATTGAACGCAAAGAATAAATTGGGTTTCATTGATGGAACTCTCAAAAGACCGTCATCGGAATCCAATCCTGAAGAACACGTAGAATGGATGCGCTGTAACGACATGGTTTTCTCTTGGATTGTCAACACGCTTGATCCCGAAATCAGCGATAGTGTCATATATTGCACCACAGCCCGTGAAATTTGGGAGGATCTCCGTGAACGATTCTCTCAAAGCAACGCTCCTCGTATCTTCCAACTTCAACGGGAAATTTCATATTTGACACAAGATCAATTGTCAGTTGCTTCCTATTACACCAAGTTGAAAGGTCTTTGGGATGAACTGGCTTCATACACAGATTCTTCTACACTGCACTGCAGCCCATGGCGATCGCAAAAACTCATGCAATTCCTTATGGGATTGAATGAGTCTTACAAATCTTGTTCGTGGCCAAATTCTCTTGATGAATCCCTTGCCGTCTGCTCGCCAAGCATACGCCTCCATCAGCCAAGAAGAAAAACAACGCACGCTTGGAGCCTCACGAGCAAGCTGGAACCTCCGATATCGCTGCCATGGCATTAGAACTAGACGCTCTAATCGGAATCGATCCACCGACCGCGATGATCGTCGCACTGACCGGTCATACCAAAACCATTCCCAGACCTCCAACCGTGATGACCGCCGCGCTGGATCTTCAAGAAGTCGATCCCACTGCACCCATTATGACGACGATGGTCATCACATAGACACCTGCTGGAAGCTTCATGGGTATCCAGAAGGTCATCCACGCCACAAATCTAAGAAAAATCGTGGTGGTCCATCTTCCAATCATGTTTCAGAAGGCCCAATCAAGGATGAGATGCAATCCCTTATGTCCGGCCTTTCACCTTCAAATTCAGCAAATGTTGGCTATCATGCATGACAAACCAGCGCCTGACAAGAAACCCCAGGTCAATGCCGCCGCCACCAATAAAGGTTTGTCAAAATTAAAATTCCAGCGATGGATTATCGACAGTGGCGCGACTGACCACATTGTTTCTTCCCACCAATTGTTAGTTCATCGTAATAGTGATCATTCTATGCAACCGGTTCGCATGCCTAGTGGGGAGACGGCATCAATCACTACCACAGGATCATTCCCTCTCAATTCTACTTATACTTTGCGTGATGTGCTATGTGTACCTACTTTCACAAAGAGATTTGATGTCCTGTGAGTAGGGTTACAAAAATTTGAATTGTTCAGTGACTTTTTCCCATATTGGTGTATTTTGCAGGACCTTGCTACGAGGAAGACGATTGGTTTGGGTAAGCGGCATGGCGGGCTTTATTATTTGGTGGCACTATCGGCGGAGAAACCCCCAACACAACCCACCAATATCCCTCTCACCGCTCATCCTGCAATCACACCGTCACCACCACAGGACCTTTGGCATCGTCGTCTTGGCCATGTTTCTTCCTCTAGATTGAATTTTATGTCTAAGCATTTAATAGATTTCCCTTTTGTCTCTAATAACGCTTGCCATGTTTGTCCCTTGGCAAAGCAAAGTCGTCTCCTTTTGGAACAAGTTCAATTTCCTCTGTCAAATCGTTTGATTTAATTCATTGTGATATTTGGGGCCCTTATAAGCATCCGTCACTTTCTGGTGCTAATTATTTTCTTACAATCGTTGATGATTATTCTCGCTTTACTTGGGTATTTTTAATGCGCCATAAGCATGAGACTCAACATCTTTTAAAAATATTTTTCTTTTGTTGGCACTCAATTTGATTCCCAAATTAAACAACTTCGTGCCGACAATGGAGAATTTATTTCTCTTCAAAATTTCTTTCATGAACAGGGCGTCATTTTTCAACATTCTTGTGTTTATACGCCTCAACAAAATGGGGTCGTAGAACGTAAGCATCGCCACATCCTTGAAACGGCTCGTGCTTTAAAAATTCAGGCCAATCTTCCTTCAAAATTTTGGGGGGAATGTGTTTTAACTGCAGTTCATCTCATCAACCGTTTTCCTACTCCTCTTCTTTCTTTTAACACTCCTTTTGAACGTCTTTATTCAAAAAAACCCTCTTTCTCTCACCTTCGCGTTTTTGGTTGTCTTGCATATGCCACTAATGTTCATGTGACGCATAAATTCGCTCCTCGTGCTACTCCGTCTGTTTTCCTTGGTTATCCCCTTGGTCAAAAAGCCTTCAAACTTTATGATCTTGAGTCTCACAAAATTTTCACAAGTCGTGATGTTAAATTCCATGAAAACATTTTTCCCTATCATACTTTGCCTTCTCCCTCTTCATTTTCGGTTCCAGCACCTTCTCTTCCGGCACCTTCTTTTCCAGCACCTTCTTTTCCGGCACCTCCTTTTCCAGCACCTTCTTTTCCGGCACCTCCTTTTCCAGCACCTTCTTTTCCGGCACCTACTTTTCCGGCACCTCCTTTCCCTTCTGACGAGGACCCAATTTTTTCTTCTTCTCCAGCAGCTACTCTCCCTGAGTCGACCCCCACCAATACACCTTCAATGCCTTCATCCCCATCCGATACCCCCGCTACGCCTGATGAGCCTGATCCGGCTTTGCCATTATCCCCACCAGCTGAGCGCACCCACAGTCCATCTGCCATCAGTGCACATGCCCGCACACCTGAACCACCACCTCTCCTCCGATCTGACCGCATCTCGGTGCCTTCCGTTCGCTTACGTGACTACATCTGCAATCAGGTCATGTTGCCCATCCCTGATCACTCGTCTTCTTTACTGCCGGGTCCTACTAAAGGTACACGTTTTCCGCTTTGCAACTATCTCTCCTATCATCGTTATTCCCCGGCTCACCTTTCTTTCATTGCACAAGTCAGTAACATTATTGAACCCAGTTCTTATGAGGAAGTCGCTCCCCACTCTCATTGGCAAGAGGCCATGCGATCTAATTGCGAGGCTTTGTCCGATAACCACACTTGGAGTCTTACTTCGTTACCTGCTAGCAAGAAGCCCATTGGTTGTCGGTGGGTGTATAAAGTCAAGCTTAAATCTGATGGCTCTGTTGAGCGATATAAAGCCCGGTTGGTTGCTAAAGGCTTTACTCAGATGGAAGGTGTTGATTATCATGATACTTTTTGTCCTACTGCCAAAATGCCCACTATCCGATGCCTCCTTGCTCTTGCCGCGGCCCGTAATTGGCCCCTTCATCGCCTTGACGTCAACAATGCTTTTCTTCATGGTGATCTCCATGAAGAAATCTACATGCTCCCTCCTCCTGGTCTTCGGCGACAGGGGAGAACTTGGTATGTCGCCTTCATAAATCTCTTTATGGTTTAAAGCAAGCTTCGTCAATGGTTTGCTAAGTTTTCTCAGGCCATTTGTTCTATTGGTTACATCAAGTCTAAAGCTGACTATTCATTATTTACACGCCATAAGGGGCACTCTTTCACAAAGCATTATTGATTTATGTTGATGACATTGTTATCACGGGCAATGATCCTATAGCTATCTCGGCACTTAAAGCTTTTTTGCACAGTCATTTTCGTATTAAAGATCTTGGAGATTTGAAATACTTTACGGGGATTGAGGTATCAAGATCAAAACAGGGCATTTTCTTATCTCAACGCAAGTATGCATTGGAAATTTTGAAGGATGCAAAACTCCTAGGTGCCGCACTGTTGATTTTCCTATGGAAAAGGTCTTAAGCTCTACGATAAGGGTGAAGTACTTAAAGATCCAGCTCAATATAGAAGACTCGTTGGTCGCTTAATTTATTTGACCATCACAAGGCCAGACATTACTTACTCTGTTCATGTCTTAAGCGAGGTTTATGCATGCCCCACGTAAACCTCACATGGAGGCCGCACTCCGCATTCTTCGTTACTTGAAAAACTCGCCAGGTCAAGGCATATTATTGTCTTCTCGTAATGACTTGACTTTGCGTGCCTTCTCGTGATTACGATTGGGCAGGTTGCCCTAATACTAGAAAGGTCTACTACAGGCTATTGTGTGTTTATGGGATCTTCTTTAATTTCATGGAAATCGAAGAGGCAGAAAATCGTATCTTTATCTTCAGCAGGCGAATACAGATCTATGGTGGCAGCATGTTGTGAGTTGTCTTGGCTTCGATCCCTTCTCAAGGATTTGCGCATCCTTCATCGCCAATCTGCTTTGTTGTATTGTGACAACAAGGCAGCTTTACATATTGCCGCTAATCCAGTATTTCATGAGAGAACAAGACATATTGAGATGGATTGTCATTTTATTCGAGATAAGATTCAAGAAGGTTTGATTGCTACACAACATGTGAGTTCGTCCTCTCAGTTAGCTGATATTCTTACTAAGGCATTGGGACGAGAAGAATTCAACAATCTTGTTCGCAAGTTGAGAGTTCTTGATATCCACTCTTCAACTTGAGGGGGAGTGTTAGGAAATTAGTTTGTACAATATCAATACTGTTATAATTAGGATTTACTTTCCTAGTAGGTTCCTAGATTGTAGAACTAGTTTCCTTGTATAACTAAGACACCCTTGTATAAAGCAATTGTATCGATCAATGAAAATAGACTCTTCCAATATCAAATTCACAATTATGAAATGTATCCAACTTACATTAGATCCGCTGAAAATTGATCGAACTGGTGAACAACCCTTAGTCTCCTGGCTAAGGAACCCTACTCCAAAACGAGATTTCCTTCTTCCTTCTTTGGCAACAAAAAGAAAAAACCAATGAAAACCTTAATATCATAGGACTCTCTTTCCACCGGTAGTCTCTCCACCAAAAATTGCATTTTCCAATACAGAAAATGAGAAAATGTTCTTTTATGAGGTGAGACAGTAGAAACAATAGTATTCCGAAATCCACCAAAATAGAGAGAAAATTCTCAAATTGTATGAAAAATATGTTAGAGTTATCGATTACCGTTCCGTAAGTTTGTTTAAATAAAAAATATAAAACCCCAAAAGGCTAAGAATCTTAAAAGGATGCAAATTACCTAAAAGGTATTTCAATTGAAGCAAAAATGTAATAAAATCTCACCATATCAGGAATAGCGGTGTACATCGGTTCAAAACCAATGAATTTTTATCAATCCAATCCAATCCAATTTTTTATTGGATTTGAGATTTTACAATCTGATTCAATGTGTTCGCATGTCAGGATCCAATCCAATCCAAACCAATGTACGTTGGATTGAATTGGATTGGATGATAGGTTTATATGAAAATATGATAATTGCAAAGATAATCGTATAGAATTCAATCTGATAGAAAATACCATTAAGTATGCACTAAATAGACATAAATAAATTTTAGAAAATAACACAACAACATGAAGTTCGACATTTAGAGTTCAAGTTACATCCATTTATTAAAAAAAGAAACACTGAAGTTAACACAAAAACTTAGAAATCTAGAATTTTTATGCTATATTAATATATTTTTTTTGAAAGAATATCAACAAAGTTGTGTTGGTACATTGGTGCAAGTGGAACGTGACAGGACCCGACCCAAATTCCACTTTGGAATTCGTGTCGGACCCTGTGCCTGTCCGACACCTGTCGGGTGCCGGGCACGATTGACCTATTGCCCTTTTCATCCAAAACTCAAAGAAAAATCATTTTTAAAGTTCGACTTATGCAGAAAATTCGGCAGAGTTTCCCCCATAAAACAGACAATTCCCAAATTATTTTCACATGTAAAAAGTACAGTTTAATATCTCCAATCGTTCAGTTAGAGCTCGAAAAATAGGTGAGGTTACCTTGATCAACAAATTCTGTCGTCGGAGGAGGGAGAACGAAAGCTCGTAAGTTTTATGTAAAACCGCGACATTTCTGCGTTTTCCGGCTAGCACAGACGGTGGCTCGGCTGGGATTGGTTGGGATGGGAAGAGGACGGCGGCACGGTCATTTTGGGATGAGTCCCGTCGTCAACAGAGGTTAGAGGTGGCACCGGTGATCAAAAAACCATGCGGCTCCGAATTTGGGGGTCCCGTTGTCAACAGAGGTCGAGGTGGCGCCGGTGATCAAAACCATGCGGCTCCAAATTGGGGGGTGGTCTGTGCGTGAGCGGGAGGAGAGAGGGGACAAGAGAGAGGTCAGATTTTTAAAAAAATCTGACATTGGCTAATTACCGTTTTGCCCCTCGCAATATTTTTTTTCATATTTTATTCAAAATAACTCGGAATTGAGCCCACAATATACCCACGAACTCGTATCGACAAGCCCGACGTAACGGTGTGGCTCACTTCCCAAAATTCCTTCCCGAACTTAAAATTATATTTTTGCCCCTTTAAATATTAATTACTATTTAAAATTCTAAATTCTCCTTAATTTATTATATTAATTTCAAATTAATTTCTTTTATTTTAACAACTCAACTTAATTATTTAATTTATTACACTCTCGGGGGTAAAAATATCTTTTACTTGAATACTTTAATAATTAAATATTAATTTAGGGACGGGATGTTACATAACGTGAAAGGCAGTTTAGGTTTAAACACTAGGAAATGCAAATATTTGCATATATTTTTAAAAGGTTGGATCGGTTCGGTTTGAATTTGATTTCAAACTCTGGATCCGCTAACCAAACCGATCAAATCGGTTTTTCATTTTTTGGATCCAATCCAATCCGCCAATATTATCGAAACCAATAAAATTGGATTGGATTGGATTGGTCGGTTTTGACGGATTGGTTTGGATCATATACAACCCCAGCCAACTATTCACAATTTTTCCTTTTCTAGCGTTATATTTGTTATGCTTAGAGCGAAATTTTCGCTTCTTGAAAAGAGAAATCTTACCCTTGTTTCCCGTGTTTGGATTTTAATAAAAAAACAAAGACATTTAGAAATTCCACGTAGAAAAAAGCATGTAATTTGGGATTTGAAGGTTATAAATCCAAACTTTAAATTCTATCTAAATAGTCATCATTTCTAAAATTTCAAGAGATACCACCACATTTCCATGGCAATAACCACCACCATCCCTGCCACCAATACCACCACTTTTATTTAAACAATTTTCATAATTAATTGTTGTACTGCATATAATTATTTATTGATTTTTCCTAACACACCTCACATTTGCCCGGAATGTGCTAATTTTGTTGAAAAATAATTGGCAAAATGAAGTCCTTGTACATATGACCAAAAAAAAAAAAAATGAAGTCCTTGTACCCGAATTGCACCAACTAGTAAGCCAGACTTACTGGCAAAAAGTCGAAAGCACATGAAACATAGTGGAATTGTAAAGCGACTGGGGAACATTCTTATTTTATTTACCTTTTATGGTAAGTATTACGGAATAAGTTTAAATCGTGTGGTTATCCCTCACCTAAAGAAATCAATCAACTCGTTATTTTCTGACTCCGGTTGGCAGAATTTCCACTTTCAACTGCCTTTAAGCAAGGTCATAAGTTATAAGTCACAATAATCATTTTACAAAAAAGATACAAGCTACAATCTAAACGCTAAACTACTCAAAATTAATCTAATCTACTGGAAGGGAGACTCGAACTTGAGTGCAAGGGGTAAGCTCAAAATAATCTTTATTAATTACACAAATTGAACTTCTTAGGAACATGACTGGTTTGGTGATCCATTTTTGTTTTCCAGATGCAGATATCAGCATGGCTACAACCATTGAAACTAAATAGTCATCTTTTTTGCGACTGAGTTTCAAATATGTTGTTGACTGATCCAACCAAGGATGGGCTGATTTGAAATGACCCAAAAAAAAAACCTTACAATAAATAAAATAAAATCAATGGATGAAAACTAAAGCAAAGCGATCCCTTCTTTCTATATCAGTTTTCCCAATAATTTTAAAACACTGTGATCCTTGCAGTCTATGAAAGATATATTCATACTTTAACTTTTGACGTTCTTCTTTTTGCGTTAACAAATACATGGAAGGCCAAAAGGAGTAAAACAAGAGTCGCGCCAAATGAGAGGACTTTTATGCCTGTGCCATATGAGCTCTTCAGCATCCTCCGCCAAATTTCCTGCAATTTAGATCACATTAATCAATGGAACTATGTTCGTTCAATTAATTAGCGGTGGTTAAATGTCTTTGTGCACCTCCCCCTTCAACAAGTAAAATTCCAAAACTTGCGTGTTATCGAAGCATGTAAACTGTTAGGTGCAGAAATTGATGGCACAGAAACATGAATTTAGAGGTTTCCTTAAAGTGCTAAAAAGGATGAAGCAGATATGTTTTGGAATGTCATGTGACCACTGACCAAAACGTACCAATACTACTGAAAGCTTATTTTGTGAAAAGGTAATAGAATAGTATCAGTTTTATCGGGCAGAATGCATAAAGTAATTAAGTAAATATGTTCAAGAACTTAATCCATCATCTTCTATATTCAATAGAAGCTAGCAAAGGACTTTCAAATATGCATAAAAGAGCATAAACATTACGTACTAGTAAGAGGTTATCAGTGCATTCTGCATGTAGATGACACTGGATAAAGCTTGGTTTAAAATGAATATCTAATAGTAATTGTAATTATGCAATGAACCCAAGCTGCTCTTTAGACGGAGAAACCGTCAGGATATGATTTGGACATGCCTCAAGAGGATTTCTGTATTTTACACCACATTAACAATTTCCAACAACAATTACTATTTCAGTTCCAAAGCTCCATTATAACAGAATTTACAAGTTGTCGTTGGATGTAATTTGCAACCTGAAAAACATCTTAACACTTTCTAAACATGAACGCCTACAAAAGGCTTCAATTTCCTAAAACATATAATGTATCTTTTTCCACCGCAATTACATTTTCAGTTCCAAAGCTCAATTTTGGCAAAACCAAAAAGGCATGGTTGAATGTAAATTTGTCAATTGGGAGACAAGCTGACCCCATAAAGATAGTCCAGCACATCCAACCATATATGTATGTATTAACATAGAGAATTATTAGCCTTGAACAAAGAGACTTACTGTGATGCCAAAATTACGCTTATGTTGCTTTGCAAAGATATTCTGCGCATGTTTATAAAGCTCCAAATCAAGGTGGTTAAGTTGCCTTATCTGCTGGAGGATCGCTTCAGGAACCTGAAGTCGTGCCTGTAATAATTAAAACGTCAAAATGTCATCCAAAGAAAAGGGGACCATAAAGCCCAATTTAATAATTTATGCAAGCCAAGAAAGGTGAGTTATAGCAACTCAACACCGATATGGCAAGTTCAAGTGCTTAGGAGGCAGTTCACGAGTTAACATGCAAATGAGGGGAAATGGCTTTACAATATTATATTCTATAAATCAGAGCTGTTCTTCATATGTCCTAAAAAGCTGATGCATCTAACCCAGGAGAGGACGAGTACAAGGAGGAGCGGATGATATGCACACATGTTAATGAATGATGTAAAACATCATCTATAGTACCAGCTCCTTTGGAGAAACTATAAATTGAATGCTACCTCTTTTGTAAAGTTTGCTGGGGAGATTCTCTTCAAAGAAGCGTTGTGCCGGAGTGTTTGGGACTTCCGTAAATTAGAAATGCAGTCTTCATAAGCTTCCATAAGTTCTTCCACAGTCATCTAACAAGGTGTAGAGAGGATCAAAGTCAACAAAGTAGCAGGATCAACTATTGTTATCAATATTGAAAATTACTTACATTTCCTTTCGCTGGTTCAACAGTTTCAGGTGAAGCAAACTCACTTTCCTTTCCATTTGGGGTTCTGTTCTGTCATGTGCAGCAAAATTGCAGTAAGAAATCTGGCAAAATCACTATCCAAACATGATGGCTTTTGCTAATTACCCGAAGATCATTATTATCCGGCTTGGAATCTGAATCTGAGTAGTTCTGTTCTGTAGCACAAGTAGAAGAATAATAAACGCCAAATTCATTGCCTAAATAAACTCTATATGGTAACTATAATAAAACATGAAAAGTCCACATGTTACCCAAAGTGCTATGCAACATAAAATTTTGTAATCCTAATAAATTCAGCTTTAAGGCATCACACAATTCGAAGTTGAACTGCATGTTCTCAACTTTGTTGTGCTCTTAACACTGAACAAAATGAACAACTCCATTTGATTGTTTTTGCAGTACTGCACCAGAACTAGGCTAGACAACAGAATGTTAAGTAGACGTCACACTGACCGGAATTGCTGTCAGCAGCACTCTCCTCACTAGAATTTGTTCCTCCCAGCTGTGAAATCACCTGGGCACCAACTACATTCGCAAACATTGTTGCAGATTCTCTGTGCTCCTCAGTGAGACCAACATATAACATATCATCCAACCTCTTCTGCAAAATTAACAAGCAACCATAAGGAAATGAGGATTACTAGAGAAACAATATTTGTAACCAAATCATGTGGACAACTTTAAAAAGTTGATTTGTATTACCTTTGCTACTTGTAGGACATGGTCACCAAGAAGTTTATACTTCTGTACACAATGGCGCACTTCATGTGCTTCTGATAGATAGGAGTTGTTTGTCAATCCTGCAACCTTTCGAACCAAACAGTCAACCAGATAATAAAATCAATATATTTATATAAATTTGACAGCGATGCTCGAATAAAAAGAGAACTTTGTAACTTCATCGAATTCTAACCACTTTGGGGGTCCACATGTGTAAGGTTATTAAACAAATCCCAAAAAAAGGGAGCCTACGATGCAAAAATGACCTATAACCTGCAAAATGCATCTGCTTGCCGTTGCTTCAAGAAGCTACTAAAGCATTTCAAAAGTTTAACAACCAAAATTTCAACCAAACATTGCTGAAGTTCCGACAACAGAGTGGAAGGGCTAATTTCAGTGTTGGTACCACCAAAAAACCGAAATACTGGCTGATATTTAGGCATATCAGCCAACATTTAAACAAGATCATTCAATCAGTTAACATGGTAGAAGAAATTCAACCAAACACAATAATCCCAATATCAACTCAAATTAGAGAACCATTTAGTATCTAAGCAAAGCTGTCTAGCGCTTTCCTAGGTCATGGGTGGAGCCACCAAAAATTTAATTAAAAATAAAAGAAGCATTAAAGATTCCAATGATGCTATTAAACTATAGGAGGATAAACAACCTGAAATGTTGCTCCATTGTGAACAACTTCTTGAGCTATAGGGTGATTGATGAACTTGTGTAATGGCATCACAATTTCTTCCATGTTGTATGGGTCCTTGCTCTGAAAGTTACTTGAGCCCCTAAGCTTTCGACCATCTCTCTGTACAGAAAAGTCAATACAAATAATGTCCCCATGGAGAAATACTGCAGTTCAACAAAAATATACTAAAAATACATGAGAGCTGTGGAACCAAAAAGATCAAATGGGTCCAAGTAGCACAGAAAAAACCATACCCGAGTAAAAAGGTCTTCCCTCATCCATGGAACCAAATATTTCCACGGCCAAATATCCAGTGTGCTTACTCCTTTAGTCTTTGCCCGTATACGTCTTGTCATTTGTGTTGCAGAAGTTAAGTTAGGATGCACCAAAAACCTAGCAGCTACCTCTACCGAAAATTCGTAAGTACTAAAAACACGGTCAATCGGATTCCTAAGTATTGTCACTACTGATGTTCTCTCCCTGGGAAGTTTGGACATCATACTATAATCATCATGAGTAACCAACAATCTGCACTGCTGTTTTCTGCAAAGGGTACAGAATTAACGTCCATTAATGATGCAGACATGTGAAAAGTTAAGAAAGAATAAGGTAAATATGAGGATGTAGTTCTGTAAGACATCCAACTTAGTTGCTGATGTGAACCTTAGCTTTATTTTAAGATGCTAAGCACCTATGAAAACCTTGTGAAACAAGTTTCTAAGAAAATCCACGCCTCATCATCTGTCTCCTATTAATTACGTGTTTTCTCCCATTTATGAGTCAATAAGTAGAATATCACAGTCACTATAGAAAATAACAGCTTTAACGAAAAACCCTTTCCCTCTGCAAGCCAATGGAGCTACCAACTTCCATCGTATCTGTCAAGTTGTAATTTGCAAATGAAAACACCTTCCTGCAAAATCTCTAACCTACATACATCTCAATGTAATCGAGTTTACTGATTGTCTTGCAACAAAATGATTTGAATGAAGTGATACTCAAGTATTGAGAATTTTACAAAACTGAATATGTCAAGAAACAAAATTATACAAGAGAAAACAAGATATTACCTAGGATCAAATCGAAGCTTATCATACGATCGAGGGCATTCTAGAGAGCTATAGTACAACTTTCTCAAGAAACTGTACGTGTAAACATAGAAAGAAGTATGAATCAATATGGTTGTCAAATCCCGGGTTACAATCTTTAGGTAATAAAATTGGACCTATTGGAATTACCAGTGGAAATATGTACGCCCTCCTGTTCTGGGGACATGAAGGAAAAATAGCAAATCCCGCAGTGTGTGTTTGTCTTCTTTAACTTCTTGTTGAAGTGAAGAAAATGCCCATTGTTTGACAACTCTTTCACAATGCTCAAAATCATTCTTAATAGGAGAAGCATTCACTGATACATAAGCTGTGGATGAGTTATGAGAACCCCAAGAATAGCAGCCTGACCAATGCAATTATCCAAGTAATTGAAAGGGCTCGAAACGAAAGAAAATAGAAAGAAGTAACTAAAAAGGGCTTAAGCAAAACAGAAAGGTCCCCCAGTTTGTTTGGCACTCGAATGGGTTCACACAGCATGAGGTTCATCTCCACACAATCCCACCTAAATTTCCACAACATATATACATACATACCTACATACCTACATACCTACATATATGAAGAATGCCTATGTACAATATTACAAAGACCAAAAGACGTAACTTGAAAATTACAATAGCTTGCAGACCAAAAAGAAAAATTAAGAAATGATAAGAACAGATTAAAGGATAGTATAAAGAGACTAAATTGAGTTTGATACATACCCAATCCGAGAAGCAACAGCAGCAGGATAGAGAATTTTAGAGTAGGATCCATACACCTTATTCCTACTCCACACACTGTAACAAAAGTAACAAAAAGGCAAAGTTGGAAGCTTTCTCAAGTGTTGAGGAAAAAAAAAACAAATAAAATGACAAAATAAGTAGCCATTCAGCACAACATGAATGAAAATGAGCACACCTTCAAACTAATTCTATTTGCTTGCTTGTGAAAATTTTCCCACAAATTTATTTCCTTTTCCTTTCAAACAAACAGGATCAAAAGCCAAACCCCTAAAATAGGAAACAGAGGACCAGACATTTTGGACACTACGAGCTGAGATATGGAAATAGGCAAACTTGCAAGAGACCACAAAACCCTAACGAGCGGAACGACAACAAGAAATCGAGAAATTCAAAGAAGACAGGAAGAAAAAATTGGGAAATGGAACAAAATTCGATGGTTTGGTTCACCTGTATCGAAATTGGGGGTCTCGTGCTCATAAACGGTGTTGGGACTCTAGCAGACAACGGTGAGGTCGATCAGCGAGGGTTGAGGCCCCACCTTTCAGAACCTTCCAGAGATCCTGAAAAGGCCGCTCGGTCCCCTGGTTTCAAATTTTCTCAGCAACCAAACAGAAACATGCAACTTTCACAGGAAAATTTCTTTTTTTTTTCTTTTTTTATTAAAAAAAACTCTGTAATTTTGTGTTTGATGTTGATTGGTTGAGGATCAGTGAGTCTTTAAAAGTCTGTGCGTGTATTTGTGCGCGCGCGACTCCAAATGGAAAGTTGTATCGTATTGGTAAATAATGAAGGGATGGTTTGTCCGGTAGAAATCTGTTTTACAGGGGCAAAATCGTCATACAAAAGTTAGGATTTTCAGTTGAATCATGTCTGTTCTCTGTTTTGTTCCTTCGGTTTCTGTTTTTGTTTATGGATTTTTAAGTAATTTCTTTTCGAACTATTAAGCGATTGAACTTACTCCTCCGAATTATTTAAATCTGCCGATTTAGTCAACTCATAATAAATAGTCGATTTCCTCACTGTTAAGTTTATCTAATTTCATCTATTTTTCTATTAATAACAAGGGCAAATTTGTAATTCTAACTTAAAATTCATAAAAATATTGTAAATAATTAACTTTTAGAAGAAAAAAATTTATTCTCCCCACAAAACCCCCACCCCCACCAATTTCTTTCTCCCCAAAGATTTTTTTTTGCTTATAAAAGTTAATTATTTACAATATTTTTATAAATTTTAAGTTAGAATTACAAATTTGCTCTTGTTATTAACAGAAAAATGGATGAAATTAGATAAACTTAACTAAGTGAAATTGACTATTTATTACGAGTTGAGGGACTAAATTGGAAAACGAAATAGTTCATGTAAGTTTCAATCGCTTTATAGCTTCGCTTAAAACCGCACTTTACCCTTTGTTTATTTGGTTTATTTTGGTCATGTAATGAGGACAGTTTTGAAAAGAGGTAATATTCAAGTGTTGTTAAACGAACTCAAAAATTAATTAAGTACACCCTATAATTTAAGTAAATATTAATATTGTAATCAAAATATATAATTAACTAAGGGGGGTGTATTCAATTAAGATTTTAAAAGAGTTTAAAAGTTTAGGTGTATTCAATTAAGATTTTAAAAGAGTTTAAAAGTTTAGGTGTATTCAATTAAGATTTTAAAAGAGTTTGTCAAAGTTTGGGTGTATTCAATTCATATTTCAATTGACTGCAAAAATACATTGAAATTTAGGTGTATTCAATTCTAATTTTTAGAAGTCAAACAAAGTTTGGGTGTATTAAAAAACTCATTGATTTTAAAGGAAATGCAAAAAGTGGTAGATTTCGTTTGATTATGTTTGATTATAGACTAATTTTAGGCCATAAAAAATCTTAGCACTTAGCTTCCTCCTAGAGATTTTGATAGATATATTATTTTTATTCTCAAGATATGATTTCACCACTTCTACTACCACCATCTTATCATGGCTATCAACGTCGTTGCCACCTCCACCACCACCACCACAGTCATCATCGTCACCGCCACCCCTAGCATAATCCCCACCACCCCCATTGCCACCGCCGACCCCACTACCAGCCCCACCATTATCCTCACCGTCACCACCACCACCGCCAACACCATCACCACCACCACCACCACCACCTCCACCACCACCGCCATCACCCTCACCCACACTATTGCCCCACCATCAACCCCCACCCACACTATTAGCCCCACCATCACCCCCACTGTCACCACCATCATAGCCACCGCCAAAGCATCATCACCATCACCGCCACGACGCAGCCACCACCTCCACCACCACTACTACCCTCACCATCACCCACACCGTCACCACCACCACCGCCACCACCTCTACCACCACTATTAGCACCCCTATCACCCATACCGTCACCACCACCACAGCCATGACAAGCATCATCACCATCACCGTTGTCACCGACACCACCACCACCACCACCACCACATCCACCACCTCACTCCCACCACCACCCCCACTACAACCCCCACCACCACGGCCACCACCACTACCTCCCTCACCATCACCCATAAACCACCATCGCCACCGCCATCGCCATTGCCATCACCGCCACCGTCATCACCTTAAACCCTTTGTTTTTTGAGTTCTATAAATTCCATTAAAATCAGTAATAAAACTCTAACAAACTCATTTAAAATCTATACACGAATTCAATCAAAATCTATGTGGAGTTTGTAGAATTCAGTTAAACTCAATTAAATTCAATTAAACTCCATCAACTTTATAACTCTTTTAAAATCATTTAAAATCTGAATTGAATACACCCCCTTAAGTACGCCGTATTTAACTACAAAAAATACTCATGGCACTCCCTAATATATTCTATCACATAACATCATAATACCAATCCTAAATCAGGTTTCTCTTTTAACATGAATTTGTGCCCTATTTTTAGATTTTGGGTTTGCATTAAAATCTTTAATTTTATAAGTTGTTGTGGGAGCAGATTTGCTAACTCATTCAAAAAAGAATTTTGAATGAAGAAGGCCAAAAGTAGAATTTGCTAGCTGTGGTAGTAGATTTCGTAAGCTATTGGAGAAGGCCAATAAAGAATTTTGAATGATTAAGCTCCCAAAAACAAAGAAGAAAAAAAGAGAAAAAGAAAAGTTGTGGTGCCACTTCTTGTCATCCCCAAAGAGATGTATACTTATTAGTTTGTAGATACTTGTATAGGCAATTCAATTTTCCCAACAACCAAAAAACTGGTTACTTTACACCCACTGAGCAATTTTGTGGAAGCCAGGTAAATTGCATATCATCTTACCTTTCGTGTTGTTCGTCGTGGGCACCAAGCAATATGAAAACTTTTTTACGTTTGATTATGAATATGGTGATAAGGGTGTACTTATTAAAATTATATTTGTTTCACAATTCAATATATCTTTTTTGGTCATTATATATTGGAGTATATTAGTAATTCAATAAATAGTTTGATAGTAGAGTGTACTCAGTTAATTGTAGAGTTCATTTAGCAGAACTCATATTCAATAAATGATGGATTGAATTATAAAGATTGTCACGATGTCATGATGATATATTTGGAACCTTTTTAAAAAGAAATTAAAACAAATATAATCTTTTTGTCTATCTAGTTTTGCCTAATTTTCCATTTTAATTTTTTTTTTCTCCTTGTCATTCCTTTTTCAATAACTTCTTATCATTCCTGGGAATAAGTATGAATTTGTACTCCAATGTTTGATAAGTATGTATTTGGGAATGTAATACTTGACTCATGAGTATCAACTTTCCATATGAAGGGGGAATTATCATGTCATTGGCTCCTTTTGTGAAAATTTGTCGCCCCACTTGAAAAATCATTTTATGCACTTTTATTTGCCCCAACTTAATCATGTTCTAAATTTCGCATCCTACTAGAAATGATAATATATTCATATTTAAAAAAAATCACGTTCTAAATTTCAAATACCAATTTTGACCATTTTAACAATTAATAATTTTCATAAAATTTTATAGGAAAATTGACCAAATTTTTAATTCATAATATAATGCATATCAAATATGGGAATAAGAAAAAAATGGTATTTCACCAATAAGGTGTTAGTTGAATTGGTCTAGGCTAGTGCGTGTCCAAGTGGTTCCTGATTCAAACCTCCATAGTACATGTGTGTGTGAGTTTCGCTCCTCTTCCTTCCTAACTTTGTCAAAAAAGAGAGTATTTCTTTGTCTTTATTTCTTAGCATTTCCAAACACGAAATGGTGTGAGGTCTTAGTTTTCTTTACCTTAATTTATATTCTAAAATCACATTCTTAAATTTATTTTATTTTTTTTTAATTAACTAGAACGAATTGACCATAATTTTTTTTTTTTGGGTATTCTGAGTTGATCATATTTGAGGTAAAGCACATGAACCATTTTTTATGTTTTCACTTTGAGTTTTAAGGTGTAAATTTGAAGTCAAAAAATTATAACAAAAAAGGACTGATAAAAATTTATGTTTGAACAGAATCATCATGTTCGAATGGCAAAATGACTATACCATCCCCAGAAGGCAGGTTGGGCAAAGGTGTTGGTTTTTGGGCAGAATGTTGGGGCAAGCTGTTTGGGGTTTGGGGGGACCATTTTAATATTGCTCTAGTGCGACACAGGGTGTCCCTCTCATCGTTGGACAACGGTGGATTGTGGAATTGTGGACTGTTGAGCTTTATTATTATAAATCAATATTGTATTTGCTTTTTTCATGGGGCCTACCAGCCACCATCCTCACGGAGATGGCCGTCGAGCATGATAATTTTTTCAGGTAGCAAAACGAAATTGTTTAGAGAGTGATGATCTCTTGGACCTTTAGGGTTTAAAGATTCGTGATCATCCACCATTAGATTTAAATCAAACGGCACAATATAATTTCTTAAAAGAAGTGCAAAAGTAGGTGAGCCGTTGAATTTAAATCCTACAATAAGTGACCATGAAATTGTTAAATCATAAGGGTCCAAGAAATCATCACCCATTATTTAGAATAACAAAATAATGTTATTTCCACGATATACAAGTTGTTCTCCCTCTACAACCAACATTTCTATGTCATTGCTTCTTTGGTGGAGCCCTCTGCCGATATCCACTTGTAGTTTTGCCACATGCTATGCTTCTTCTACCATTTCTATCTGCTAGTGCCACATCCTAGGCTAGTCCCATTTCTAATATTGTAAAGATTAAAGACGAATCATGGAGACCCATGAGCTTGATAATTATTGCAGCACTTTATTGACAATTGTTATAAAATTAGGGAAATTATTGAGAGAATTTAGAGGAAGAAACAATTCTCAAAAACTCAATCATAAGCCTTTTATCTCCTATTGTTGTGTATTTCTCATTCATCTTTGGTGCTTATTTATAGACATAATAAATACATAAAATAAATATTACTCAAATGGTAGGTTAATGTCTACATCACTAAGTAAATGGGGTGAGTCATTTCCACTATGCATTGTTAGTAGGAAAGTATAGATGGCATCCACATTAATCTTATGGATTTATAACACTTCTTCTTGGATGTCCACCATACAAGGAATATGTCTTGTTAAAAATCTTGTCAGTAAAATTCAGTGGGACAAAAACTAGTCGTAGGGAAAAATAGTACATAACCATGTGTAACATAAAATTCTATGTATATAACACTGACACTCGTGTGACACTGCCTCATAAAAACTTGTCAGGAAAAACCCAATGGGACAAAAACTTGGACAAAGAAAAAAGAGTACAGTATGTGAAGATCTTTATTGGTGGCACGCTCCCCCTGATGTTGACACAATATCTTTAAGTCATATTGCTGACCATCTTTATGAATGTCGTATTTGGCATTTCTTCAGTGAATCAATCTTGCAATATTTTTGGATGCTCCCCCTGATAACTTCATGCTTGGAATATTTGATGACCTAATATTGATATCACATTTGTCCTTCACGGATTGAGCTTTAGTAATGCATGTATAAAACTTTTTGTTGCAGCATCATTGGAGGATTCATGTGTGTCGTCACTCATCTAATCCCTGTTGAGGTTAGAGTAATATAGAAAAATATCCAGGCTATTGTCATAAGCCTTTCACTGTATACAATGCTTGAATTTCATATGCTCTCCAATATAAAAAAGAATGAGCTCATATTTATAATGTTAAGAGCATTAAAAATTTATATGGTATAATCGGTCAAGCATACATATTTTTGTATGTTTTGAGAACATATGCTATTCTTCATAGGCTCTTCGGGAGTCTAAATATTTCTCATAACTTTAAACTTTTGAATACATTGCAACGTCTTTGAATTTGAATTCAATCAAATTACTCTATGAGGCAATTTATTCATTTCAAGTCGATTGAGTACTTACATTGAGCTTCATGCTCTACATTGAGCGTCAGGCTCTACACTAAGCTTCAGGCTGTTTCTCTTCTTCTAGATTTCTTTGTCCAATTTATATATTGGATCACACATTATATCTATTAGGATTCATTCCTTTGTATTCTTCAGGAAATTGCTTCTTGCGATATATTTCAGACATTTCATAATCTAAATAGATTTTAATCTCAAAATCATTTATTAAATCAGGGGAAGTCTTTGTAAACTCTTCAGGAGTTCCAACAATAATCTTCAAATATATAAATGATGGTAAACGCATTTCCAAATTTTGGATTACTTATATATCCCTTGTATAATAGATACTCATTAAAACAATTATACAATATTCTTCCAGAATACTTTAATCAAAACAAGGATCATTACAATACATCATATTTTAAATCGTTTGCTTCAGGCTGTATATGTTTACCATCATAATCTCATGTTTAAATCATTCAGGGATTTTCATATACATGAATTTTCCATAAATATGCAGAACATAGTTGTATATGTTTACCATCATAATCTCATGCCTTTACTGGGAAACATTGTGTCATATCTAGTGATTTATTTCACTTCATTACAAACACCAATTTGTAACATATATATTTTTCATATATTTTGGTGTTTTAACTATAGGTTCAATTATTCCACTTTTTCGGAAAATTTTCAACTTTACTGGATTGCCTCTTCCAGTTGGCCAATACTTATTTACATTTGTCGACAATTATAACAAGTGGTGCAATTTCATCATGTATAGCCCTTGATAAATTTTGTATGTACAATAAACCAATATATCTTCAATTCGTGATCCCACATTTCTCATGTGCATGCGCATGCATAATTTATAAGCATATCATTGCTTTTATTATTTTCTGATATGCCAGTATCTCTTAAGGAGCTTTCATTGTCACACTACACCAAATTGGAGCTTTTACGACTTGATATTTACAACACACTTTTTATTCGTGTCGTTAATAACTGATATTTACAGCATATGACAAAGCACGCCTTAAAAAGATAGTAAAGTGTTCAGTTAATAACTGATATTTATGGCATATGAAAACACATCTTAAAAATGTAATTTTTGTATCTTTTAATGGCATGATTGTATATACGCGGTCAAAACATATATATATATATATATATATATATATATATTACGGCATGCGACTCAGTACGTCGTAATTTGTATATTCAATTTTTTTTCCCAAAACCCTCCAATATATTTGCAATCCGCTAAAAATATAAGATTTTTTTTTTTAATTTCCCTCTTTTATTTTTCATTCAGACCTGAACGTTCTCATCACTTCTCACTCTCTCCATCTCTTTCTCTCACAATTTATGGATTCTCTCTCACAGTTAATCAAGAGCTCCAGTTCCTCGCTCACGAGAAGACTATTGCTTGAGCCGTATTGCTTCGAAGCTGAATTCTCAGTGGCATTCCAAAGGTGCAATTCTCCAAAGCCCTAAACCCTAATGCTTGATTATGAATTTTCTAATAGTTTAGAATCATGTTCCCTACTGCATTCATGTGGTGAGGAGGCCTCATTGTCTTTAATTCTTGATTTATACCACTTCGCACATTATTTTTGTTTCAATTCAGAAAAATCGATATCGTTAACTATTTTTCTCGATTTATTTATATTCATCGTTTCAAGCTCGATCTCTGTACGTCTTCGATTCCATGTTCAAATTTCAATATTCTTTTCGTATTTTTAAAATTCTGTTTGATTTGCTCTATTTTTCTTTTAAAAAACTACTGAGTATCTCTTCGTTTAAATAATTCAGTTTGATTTCTCGATGAGATCGAACTAGTTTTCCCGGATTCTGTAGACGTAAGTTTTGAGCGAATTTTGCTTAAAAACTGAGGAATCAAATTTCTAATAGTAACGCTTGGGTTTTGTGTAGTGATTGCTTAGGGAATCAATGCCGAAGATATTAGGAAGCTTGAATACGCTGGGATCTACACCTGCAATGGCTTGATGATGTATACGAAGAAGGTAAAACGAATTTAAACTCTAATTTCTTACACTGAGCATGTTAAGGTCCGATTCCGTACTCTGATTTCTGTTTGGCAGAACTTGACTGGAATAAGAGGTTTATCTGAGGCTAAAGTTGATAAGATATGCGAAGCTGCTGAAAACCATTTCAGCTCAGAGATATTATATCTCATCTGTGTTCTTTGGTTGTAAGCATTTATGTTGCTGAAATGTTCAATCACAAATACTTCAGAGACAAATTCAACTTGTTATTCATAATTTGATATATATTCAACTTGTTGCTGAAATGTTCATCTAATGGCAGAGGAAATACTTCAGAGACAAATTCAACTTGTTATTCATAATTTGATATATATTCAACTTGTTGCTGAAATGTTCATCTAATGGCAGAGGAAATACTTCAGAGACAAATTCAACTTGTTATTCATAGTTTAAGAGAGGTAAAATCTTGCTCAAATGTTCCAATTCACATAAGAATCAAAAAGTGATGTACTTTATATTAGGAACTTGCAGTTTCCTTTTTAACTTCAGCAAATTTTTTGTTTATCAGGCTCTAGATGACGCTGACAGGTTCCAGAATACCCATCAAATGCAACAATTTCAATCTGCAAAATTTAGTATAGATCAGGTAACTTTCATGTGGCACTTTTTTCTTTCATATATTATTTGTTGTTATCGTTGTTAAGGGATTTAGTGCCTTTCTCTTTCTAGTGAGTTATGGCTATAAGGCTAAACATATCTTGGTCAGGTTGTATTCATTCTAGAGTCGCAAATGACGTACTTCTTTTGGATGATATGGCAGTAGAGGAAACATTAGAGGTAAAATCTATCAGTCATGTATCTGGTTCTTGTACGTTTGATGCTTTATCTGTCTTTTCATGATATAAATTGTTCCAGTGAGAAGTGATTGTTTTTGTGTAAAGAACAAAGTGAAGAACAACAAGTTATGCCTCTGTCCATTTTTGTTGTGTTGATGAAAAGGTATACAAACGATTTTCTGGATATAGAGGAGACACATTTTTTTCCACCATCTTCCTTACTAATGCACACTTCAATTATAAACATCTTGTCTTCTAATATTCTTGTTTTGTTTTGTTTTTATTCTTCCCTTAATGATGCACACTTCAATCATAACATTCAGGCTTAGTTTTTATTCTTGTTTTGTTTTGTTTGTATTCTTTCCTTAATGATGCACACTTCAATCATAACATTCACGAGTTTGTGGGTATATTGTGGTTCAAATCCAAGTCGTATTGAAGGAAATACGATCAAAATACATACAGGGGCAAAATGGTAATTTTGGAAACCAGATTTTTTTTTAAATTTTAAAAAAAACCTCTCTTCTCTCTCTCCCCGCGTCTTCCCCCCTCCCTCTGGTTTCAGCTCGACCGCCCCTCTCCCCTTGCAAAGCCACTAGCTGCCACCACTTCCCACCGAACCCAGCCCAATCGAACCGGCCAGGTCCCGCCGCCTTAGCCCAGCCTCCTCCCGCCGCCAGCCGTCATCTTCGCATCGGAAAACCACAAAACCCGGCCGGTTTTAGTTCGAATTTCGCCGGCTTCGTTCTCCCTCCTCCGGCCACCAATCCGGTTGTGTGAGATATGGTTTCTCACCTATTTTTCATGCTCTAGCTGATGGTTGGGTAGGTTTTGAACGATTTGCAGCGTTGATAGGTTAATTTTGGAGTTAAAGTTTAGGCCGGTTTTGAGTTTAGGTTTTGGGCCACTTGTGGTCCGAATTGGTCGTTGCCGTAGTTGACTTTTGTGTTCGGGAGGTGGAGAACTAGTTGTAGGTGGAAGGATGGCTCCTGGTTTGGAGTTGGTCCTACGTCGAAATTATCGCTTTTTAACCACCGAATCTACCAGCGCATGTTCCCACATGTGGGCCCACTTTTAGCTGTCAATCTTCATTCCTAAATTATCCTTACGTCGTCACGAGCACGTAGGCGTGCTTGGATTTCAATTTGGAGTTCGTATGACAGTTGAACGGATTTACGCTTATTGCGCGTTATCCGGGTTCGATGTGTTTGGACCGTCGGATCGGTTCCAATTCTTAGTATGTTGTTCCCCACATTTTCGGGATCGTAGGATTCGACGGATCGTGAATTGGAGTCCCGGATACTCCGAAAATGCCAATGCTAGGGTTAGGGTTACGGAAAATCATCCGACCGTCCGATCGTCCGATCGTGAGCAATCCGACCGTCCGATCGAGACCAGATTTTCGAGATGTGTGTCCTAGGCCTATTGGAACTTTCAGGAACTTCCGAATCAGAACTTGGAGGTCGTGGACCCCACGGGGTCCTGGGTTGACTTTTTGGGACTTTATCACTTTTTTAGTTCCGAGTTTCTATAGACCATTCTAAGCTTTGGAGAAACTTGTGTGGGCATAGGAATGATCTTAAATTTGATGCACACACTTCTAGGAGCCGGGGGTCAGAGTTTTTAATTAAATATTATATTAAGCAAGTTTATTAATAAAATATTATGATGGTTTAATAAGGCACCGGGCACAGGCAGAACCGCAGGAGGGACCTTCGAAAGATCCAGCTAGCATGGACAGTAGTGAGTGGACTTTTGTTTTATAAATGAATTTATACAATTCAATTTCATTATTTGATCTTGAATAAGTATTAAATAGCTCGTGTTTTCCTAGCATATTGTGCTGAGTTTAAATATTTTATTTATATGTTGCCGAGTTGAGATTGCTTTAAGAATATGAAAATTTAGAATTTCGAGAGTTACCAGATAAAATGGTTGCAGAGTTTTAAGTTGAAAGGAAATGCATATATTCATTAAATTCTTCAAAACTTTATATTTTCTTAGAAACCATCATAGGTACCCAAGAATACTTAAGGTTGCCTTCGGTATTTATGTTGCCTTCGAATAAATTGGTTGCCTTTGGTTAGGTCAGCATGCTTGACTTTGCCCTAAGAGCCCTAGGGATATCCTGCCCGTGCAGAGCGAGGAATGCGGTTCAGGCTGACTAAATGTCACCTGAATCGTGTGAGGAACGTGGCTCGGGTCGACTTTGTGTTACCGAGACCTGCGAGGATGTGTCACCATGGTGACACGAGAAATTGACGGATTATGTGGGATAAAACGGAAATAAGGAATTGACGAAAATAAAATGGGTACACCTAGGTGGTATATCAAAGTTGATTTCAATATTTTCAAGGAATTATTGTTTGATTAAAAGTATGATTGGCCTTATAGATATAAATATAAATGCGATGATTTCAGTACGAGTATAAATGAAGAAATTGATTTAGTTTTCATAACTGTTTTTACAGTGGGGTTAGTACTTTCATATGTACTTTCAAAACTTTATTTTTGGTCCACTCACAGTTTTAAATGTTTTGCGCCCACAGGCAGTAGGCGTGCACTAAGAGGCCACCAAAGGGCAGATTTCCCGCTCCGCTCTTTTCTCACTCGATGTAGGATATCTTTTGTAGACAAACTGTATTTTGTTTGTAACTCTGAGTTAGTTGCTTTGATGAATTGCCCTAGGATGTAGATTAATTGTTGGAATGTATAATTATGCATGCTGGCGGTTGGTTTATATAATTATATGCTTGTTTGACAGGTGAGATTTTTGGGAAACGTTCAAATTACAAGGGAGACTACCGAATTTTAGGTAGAAGTCGAACCTTGAATTTCTTTGAATTTTGAATAGAAGAGCAATTAGGTCATTTGTGCCTGGCATTTGCCAGGTGTCGGACACGCACAGGGTTCGGCTCGGTTTCCAAAGTGGAATTTCGGTCGGGTCTTGTCATTACGTTGTAGGTTTGGCAGAACTATTATGAGTGAATGAGTTGGAGGCTGTGTACAAGTTAATTGTAAATTTGGCAGCACTAATATGTGTTTCTTTAATACTTTATAGAGTTTGTATTTGGAATTGATTATGATTGATATAGTTTTCAATGAAATGGTTCTTTTTTTCAAGTTTGGTTGCAATACTACTTTTTGTTTTGTGAAATTTTGTATCCAAGGTAGTAATAGATTATATAAGTAGATTGTATATATGAAACATGAGCAGCCAGGGAATTAATAATATTTTTTTAAAATTTAAAGTTAAACACGGTGTCCACTGAACGTCTTAAATGAGAATTAATTACTCATTTACGGCGTGCATTCTATGTCATAATTAGTCTGCGTGGAACACGCCGTAATTATTCTTTTAATGCGTGCAAAGCGTGTCATAATTGCTTCAATTGAATTATGACTTACAAGGAACGTCGTCTTAAGTTTTTATAACGACGTTCATGCACGCTGTGATTGAGGAACACTATTTACAACGAGAGCTTTTACTGCTTGCATGTTTCCTGTTGTGAATGATAATTCACAAAGTGCGTTGTGCGTCGTAATAGATGTGTTCTGGTGTAGTGTCACTTCAAAGACAAACATCTATTCTAAGATGAATTACTTATAGAATGTGGATCACAACCTCTTCTAGAGCATTATTTTGAATATGGCTTAAACTTTGCAATTAATCTCCACTTATGAGGGGTTTGGAACCTATATATATATGTCATGCTTCAAGCATGCAACATATTACTCATTAGTAGTCAATTACTATATGTATATGCTTTTGACATTTGACTTACAATCTTTTAGGTTGCTTTTATATTTTATACTAATGTGTTGATGAGACAATAATATATATATATATATATATATATATATATATATATATGTATTCAATAATTATTCATGCCATTCTTTGTTCTTTCATGAACAACCAATTCTCCTCCAAACAACGTGAAAATAGTCTTACATAAGTATTATCCTTTAGGGACCTTAATTCATACAATTTATTGCACATTAGTCTTGTATTATATTAACACTGTCATACCCATGAGTCGCTTCTTTTGGGACTTTTCATCTATGCAATGTATTATCAATGTATTCAACTTGCAATCTTCAAAATTTGCATTTAATACTTCAAAATTTGCAATCTTCAACTTGAAACCCCTAAAGTGACAACATATATTAATGAAGGCCGCGTGAAGTTTTGAAATCTGAAAAAGAAAAAAGGAAATATTGAGATTCGGGAAAATATTGGGATCCTGGAAATGTTGCCATATTTCTGCCTATAGATATTGTCTTTGTAAAGCCTGATTGGAGTAACTGTGTTTCAACTCAAATTTCTTCCATTTTCTAAAAGTTCAGCTTTTCTAGAACTTTCATCAAAATCTTTTAAAATGGCTTCCTCTTCTTCTCTCCCAAAACATTTCTATTTAAATGTTGCTCTCAAAACAACTCGTGACGCCAAAATCTGGCGTCCATCCTTTGAATATCAAAATCGTTATCTCACGGTTATTGACTTCGTGATGATGAACGATACAACTGCTATCATAGTAGTTATGAATTTCCTTACTCCTATGGATGAAATACTATTAACAAGAACGTCTGATGAAGAGGCTATTGATGACTCAATGACTTTTAGCATTCAGAGTGCTACTTCTGTTCTTAACCTGGCTCATTGTTTGTATGCCAGAGCAAACGAGATTCAGGAGCTAAACATCGAAAATTCATCTCTTCAGATAATGCTTCATGATTCTCAGCAAGAGGTTGTAAACCTTTAAAATCAAAATAAAGCTTTGTTGAAATTAAATACACATTGACCATTTTTCTTTTTTTCTTTTACATGCAGTAAAGTGGACGCATGCTCTCCTTTGCTGCAGGTGGCAGTGTCAGTAAAAAAACTTGTATGAAACAAGAATAGTACTGTTTTGCTATCATCGGACTATCATAAAATGTCACGTTGAAAAGTTATCACGCGTGGCATATTGTGATTAGTCAAAAATGGCAAAATAGTAATATTCCAGTTTCATGTAAGTGTTTCTCCAAGGGAAGGAGGCAGCATGCAGGGCATCGCAGGCTACGTGGCAGGGTGCAGGATATATGGACGATCTGCAAGGTGGCAGGATTGACAGTGGTACGTGCCTTGCATGTCAATTGGAATTTGCATTAATCTTTAGTATTGACAAGTTGGAAGGTAGTTGGTTGTTGGAGTTGGAACTTGGAATATCCCCACCCAAAATCTATTGTTTTGATTTGAAGCCACCCAAAATCTATTGCATTAATCTTAGTATAAATTTAATTAAATATAAAAAAGCTGGCATCTGCTCCGCTGTGCAGACTAATCATGGGCATAAATTGATAACGAAAGGGCCAACTAAAAACGATTTTGAAGTTTTGCTTCACATTTCCATATCAATTGAGCTCGATGACAATCTTCTCACATGACTACAGAAAAAGAAATTGATAATAGAATGAAAACAAACGAAACTGAATCCAAGAATTAATGAGCACTAATGAGAATAAGACAAAAAGCCATCTTTACAAAGGAAAAATCAAACCTAATGATATCTACAATGTCATGCCTTGTTCCCAATATCAAATTTTGATTGAATAAAAGAATGACTTCTACTTGTAGCTCTAGCTGCACTGATTTCCAATTTATGTTTTTATATAAATGTTCAATTCAACAATATGGCCACCTTCCATGTCAAGCCATATCTTGTTGTTGAACTTGAGAATGAATTGGGATACAATAATAATCATGGTTTTGCTAAAACTGACTTAGAGGCATCAAGATGATTAAGGCGGCAGGTTCCGAGAAGATACTCCGGAAGTTCTTCTGGCGTATTTGCCTGGGCAAGAAACATTGAGAGTCAAGCATGTAAATGGAACCAGTCATGTCATCAAAGAAAGTTGATTACTTTTTAGCAAACTCATCACTTTGAATATGAGCTTTTTGCTCACACAAGATATTAATGTGCAAAGGGATATCTTCAGAAATGAAACAAACTGGATTATTAATTGTTACTATGTGATGAACTAGATGCTTACCTGTATCAAAAATGCCATCTCAATGACTAGATTGTTCAGGTACCCAAGGACAAGACTAACCACGCCCCTTGCAACGGTGGACGACCCAATGTCAATACCAAGCTGAATGAAAGCCAAATATTGCAGAATTAGTTATACAATGAAAAATCTAGACAAAAACAGGAGATCCCCACACACACCCCAGGTAAAAGAAAGAGCCCTTCTTGCATCATTCTATATCCAGGCGGATTAATATGTGTGGTAAGTTCAAGAATCCAAGTAACAATTTTTAATGTACATCCATAACTATATCTTCAAATTTACATACCTCCAAGTAGTTCTTCCCATGGAAATAATTAATTTCAAGTGCTTGACCAATGAGGCACGCTTTCTTTCCCACACTCTGCTTAACAATCCATGAACCCTGGAGGCAGAAGATTCATCTCATGAACGCTGAATATCATAATCAGGATTGTTTTATGAAGAATGAAAGTATGCTGTTTTTTAAGTAAAGATAAAACTTAGATGAATGGCGGTGCATTTGTTTCACAGATCAAAAGATTGTATCTCAGATTCCAGATCATTGCAGGCCCTACGACTAAATGATTGAACACATAACTTAAATAACATAAACAATTTACGTAGACAGGAATCAATGGGATGATTAATGTTAATATCCTGGTTTCAGGTTGACAATAAACAAGCAACAAATCAAACTTAGAAAAAAATAATACTTGGAAAAAGATAGGATGCATATCACTATTCAGCAGAAATATAGTTAAACCGAAACAGAAAGGGGGAGGGGGTGGGGTGGTGGACAGAGAGAGAGAGGTTAAATGTTGTGTGTTTTCTGAACACCACCCACCAGTAAAAGTTGCATCTTTTTCAGGTACAGTGTTACATGTTGTGCGTTTTGTGTACAGTTTCTCAAAGATCAGGAGATAAAGAATGAGTGTTCCATTCCAACTAGATTGGAACAATCATTACATGTACTAACCTTAGATATGTATGGTATGAGCTTAAACCTTGAATTTCTATATGCATCATCGCCCTTGATAAAACTCTCTAACAACGGTGCATCTTCAACTGGAGAATTCATCATATAGTATAGCGCTAGGCTATATGTGGTTGAACCTGGGACCTGATTCACATAGATACTGTGGTAATTATTATTGACAAGCAATAACATGCCAAAACTATTAGAAAAGTCACCGACGACTGGATTCACCTGAATGTTCACAATGAAGAAGAATTCTCGCCCACCCTGAGCTGCATATTTCTGCAGAACAAAAGCTTGTAAAATTTTGGAAATTACAGCCATCTTTGTGCCAATTCAATGTTATCAATAAACCTCGTGTGATAGGTGGCCAGGAAAATCTTAGTGATAAGGAAATCAAATTTTCAATTAATGACCTGAACAATGCTCCCTGGACGGCCTCCAAGATCATCTTCACGCTTGTCAGATCTTAGCCAATCTGCAGCCACCATTTGCATCAACGTGCCCTTTGCTTTAACCTGAAAAATGGGGAGGAAACAACAGCAACAGAAAGAGAACATAAGGACTGGAACACAACTACAACTCCAACTGTTCTTGGAAGTATCAATAACATTCAAGAATAAGAAAAAGAACATGTAAAGAGATCAGTATTAGAAATTCCTAGCAACTATTATAGGAAATTATTTTTAAGGAAACTTTATCTTTATTGGGGAAGGTGGTGGCAAAATAATAGTTTCACATTTACAATGTACTAGAAAAGATACTGATATTGGAAAATATTATGACAATCGACACTTAAAAACCAGTTATCACAAAACAACACAATCATGCTTCCAAGAACATGACATCCAAAATGAGCGATCAAAACTTCAAAGGACATCTGAAAGGTGGTGGCAAAATACTAGTTTCACATTTACAATGTGCTGGAAAATATACTGATATTGGAAAAAATTATGACAATTGACACATAAAAACCAGTAATCACAAAACAACACAATCAGGCTTCCAAGAACATGACATCCGAAATGAGCGATCAAAACTTCAAAGGATACACAATCCTACGCTTGACTGCAAACTATTTTGCAATCTCAATCTTTGGGTACAATGAGCACAATTGGAACATGTAAACAAACTTTTTTCTAAAAGTACAATCATGCTAGACAACAATATCACTAAGACATTTCTGTTCAAACCTTCTTATTGTCTTCCAGATAATTTTTTCCCCGAATTAGAAAAGTAGAAGGATCTGATGCAGTCCAACTGCATGCCAAATTACAAGTTGAATCTTTTGGAAGAGTGGAACCGTAGTAGCATGACATATTGTCTTCCCTTGCCATCTCTTGGAGGTCCACATAGCCCCTCTTCTGAACTGCAACACATAATCACTAGCCATCATCAAACCATAACTACATCAAGAATACCCATTAGAAAGCCATAAATATTATTAAACATCCATACTAACCTGCAAGATCATGCAATCTTTTTACAAAACCGGCAGTTGTTGATAACTTTGGATGATTCATATCCTGCAACTCAAACGGTGTAATCAGAGCCAAGTTAGAAACTGTTAGATTATAAGAAAACTGTTGGTCCACATCCTAACCGCTTAAGAAAACTAACAAACTTTATCATGGTACTAAAGTAGAAGATCCTGAGTTCAAATTCCTACAATTGCAACCTCCCAAAATAAGTTGAATTCCACATGTGCAGAATATAAAATAATCGTGTGTCCACATCCTAAAGGCTTAAAATTTTGGGAATAGAAGTAAACCAACAAACTTTTTAAAATACAAATAAATAAATAAATAAAAAGGCTACAATGTTAAACTTTTAGTAGTTAAACAAAAAAAGACGAGAGCAATAAATTACAAAATTGGAGTAGTTAAGCAGGTCAAAATTTCTGTTACAAATGCAGTGCGAATGCATAGTGGGCTTAAGTATGAAAAACCATGTAAAGAGGTAACCCAATAAAAGTTTAGCCAAGCTAAAACATTGAAAGAATGAATACACAAACAACTGCATACACTCACATGAGATTTACACAAACACATACATGCATGTGAGAGGGAGACAAAGAGGGGAAAAAAAGGGGGGGCCGGGGGTTGTGTGGAAACCACTAGAACCAACCAGAAACTAGAAAAATTCTAGGAGTGTCTACTGTAAATTATGTTGTGCAACCACCTAACGGAGCATAAAAGTGAAATAATTGTCAATCTATATCACAAATTTAAACTCACATCTTTACCTGTGAGTACATTTCAGAGCCAAAATCAGGAGTCCAGTCAGTTTCTGATTGATCACAGTATGGTGGTTCTGGAACATCAAAGAATTCATCAGAAGCATCATTCAGGCTTATTAGACTAGCATGTTCAGAAGGTGATTTTTCCACTTCTTCAGCTATATTTTCCTTAGTCTTCTCATCCCCAGTTGGTGTTGGAACGTCAGCCTCACCATCCCCTTCATTCTGATGCAACCTAAAATTTCTCCTTAGTTCTCCAGATGAAGATTCTGAGGAAGAATAATTTCCTAGTTTTGCTCTGAACAATTCTCGTAGTGCTGCAAGTACACAAATAAAAGTAAAAATAAATTCTTTTGATTGACAGAGTAGATATCAAAATAATGTGAAAAAAATATATATACATAGAAAGCTCTATCCATCAACAGTATAAGACTACCAGCAACTCTCCCTAGCATTTTGATGGTCATAGATCGAGCTGAAGAAGTTTGCAAATAAGATTTCCAGAATTTCCAATCAATCGCAAGCATGTGCTTCACTACTGATTGTTTCCCTTGGTTCACAGGTGATATAACATATCCTCCACCTGCAAGAGAGTGATAAATGTCTCAAAATCTTCTAAATTATTAATTTTCAACTTATGCATCTCCTGCAGTAGAGATCCAATAAGCTATAGCCACTAGAACTAACGATAAAATGTTAAACAGGCAGTTGCATGCACTTACTTTAACAAGGAGTGCAAGGAAATAAAGTTTTGCCAACTTTGGAGGCATCACAACCATGAAAATTGTATGCCATACCACCCATGTTATAAAGCTACCATGCTGATGCTGCATCAAGTTCAACACACACACACACACACTCTCGTGGGCACGCGCACACATGCAATTACATAGAACGAATAAATACACCGATGCACTATACTCATATTATCAAAGGTCCAAGCTACAGACAACTATCCTATATTAAACATGTCTTGTAAGGTCTAAGAGATTTATAAAATTTTCAATTTCTAAGCATACATTACTTTTAAGGCAGGCGCGGACGTAGCCTTTCTGAGGTGGACACTTCTTATGAAACACAGAATGGTACAGAATAACTGTGACAGAAGAAACCAAAGGAAGTCAGTTTGTGCATCAATACATTTGCTGTTAAATGCAAATATAAAAAACAAAAAATTTCCTCCATTTCAATACTACCATATGTCCCGCCATCTTCTCTTCTCCAATAACGCCGCACCAAGAGATCTCTCCGCTTCATTCCCCTGCAAAATATGATACATTGATTGTATAAGACAACTACACAAAAGATATTTAGACAACTGCCACAGAACATAATTCAAAATCATTATAGGCCAGGGCCTGACCATGGTAACCAATCGCTATATAACTGCTTGTGAATGATATCAGTATGACCATCAAGGTGTTCGACCACATTGCCCTTGTAGAAACAAAAGTCCCATCTACAACAGAATTTGTCAAAGTTAATTTTAGTTACAAACAAGCTTCATACATGACAATTTAGATAATTGTGGATGCAAGTGTAATGCAGATATGTATCAAGATACAAGACAAAAGGCAGAATGCAGGTAATATAGAAGGCTAAGGAGTTATGATGTAAGCCTAGACACTTTGTGCACAACAGTGCAGCGTGTCGTATGGTATCTTAGGGTTTCTACTATTACCATACTTATGGTTGAATTTATTTAAAAATTTTGAACTTCCATATTGGGGTTTCCATATTTGGATTTGTATGGCCTCAATAAATAGACCTCATTGTCATTGTGTTGGACAGTTTTTGAGCATTGACAATTTCAAACGATTATTGTTTCTGTTTGATCTCTATCTTCCTAGGATTTCTTCTCTTTAGCTCAACTTTTTCATCCTTCTACTCTCACAGTCTACATAAAGTTCTCAGCAAACTTACTCTGATCTCGAGGGACCAAGGGACATAAGTGTCTGGAAAATGGCTTCGGAAGTTCCAGCAACCACACCCACAGCCATGATTGCAGGATGATCATCCCACTGCTCATGATAGGAACATAGTCAATAATACAAATGCCTTTCTTACAACCAATTAGATGGTCAAAATTAAACCTACCAACCTTCCCATGAGAATCCCTATCTTTGGCTTCTTTAAATAGTCGTAGACCTGCATAATAGCAAAAAGTTCAACATGCGGTTTCATAACCTCCTCAAAATGCACAAAGTAGGAATAACTCTCACCATTCTGACAACCAAAGATTGTCCAAGGTGAAGGAGCAATTACATCGGATGTCACAGCATCTGTTTGTGTAGAAGAACAAAGACTCCAGTCTATAGAATTGATTCGACTTCTCCTACTAGATCCACCTAATCTGCGTGCGTGAATACTTTTAAGTACCCATACAATAATAGGAAACAAGAATAAAGAATCATATCAGAGCCACAAACATAAACCATAACCCACAACCAGTATATTACCCAAGCTGCCAAGCATTGTTAAACAAAGTTAGTTCCAAATTAAAAAATTCATGCCAATATACCTAAAGGACTGCCATATGTTATTGGAACAATCCACAAAATTATCCCCAAGATCTGGACCACCCTGCACATATGCATAGGCATTAGATTCATATTTAGCATAACCATCTGGAATAGATTGAGAAAACTGAGCATTTCAGACCTTCAAAGCCACTTCCTGAAAGGAATGAATCCATCTTGCTGCTTCTTCTGGACTGCTTGCTCCCAACTATGAAAATAAAGTTACATTATTTTGACATTAACTTGTAACAGAAACAAATTTTTGAGGAAACAGTTACCACACCTTAAGTTGATCATTGTGATTAGACGTATTATACAGTGTGAATATGAAGAATACCTACAAGTTGCACAAACAACAGTTACTAAATACATATCACAGCCACTAAAATCAGAAAACATGAATAAACTGGTACATTGCTGAAGTAGGACACTCTATAACAACTCAATACTTTTCTTTGAATGCTCTCACGTCCATTGTCTGTCACTCGAATGCAAGAGTCTATGATAGCGCTTCTTACAGGATCCTGATACACAGAAAAGGAGTAAAACATTAAGGTTCTTATTTGTACTTACACCTACCTAATAGTGTTGCAATCTGTAAAATAAAGTGACAGAAACAAAGTTGCCACTCAGAATGTATGTGAGCCAAATTATTACTCAAGGTTCCTCATTCAGCTTGTGTTAAAATAAAAAATAAGCAAAGACACTAGTTATTCATGTTTCTTGAATTAATTATGGACATCACTTGTGCTAAAGAACAAAAGATGATGGATAATACATGAAAAACGAAAATAAAAATTCAAATGAAAAGGACAGTATAAAACCATAATACATAATTCTTTGCACAAATTTCTAAAAGTAGGATTCAAACGGCCAACTTCAAACAAAGACATCTCCAACTTCTGCAAGCCATGGTTATTGAAAAAAGCATTTTCAAGGAAAGAAAAAGGAAAAAGCAACTGAGCCAGCCACAAAAGTGACACATTTTCCTTAGACAAAGTCCTGCAAGATTCTATAAATTTTTCTTCTCACTTTATGATTTTCAATCCAATCTTTTACAGGAAGATATTTTCCTCGTAATTAAAAATAAAACTTATCTAGGGTTTTTTTTTTCTAAATATACCCAAAGTTGCATATGATATGTAAAAATTCTTTGCGAGTGGACTAAAGGGAAACTAGCAATCCTACTAGTTACTGCATCAAACAAGCCGCAATTAACCCAAAAGGTACCATTTGGAAAACTGAAATGTAGATTCAATATATGCCATCCTCAAAAGTTTATTCGTTAAGGTCGTTTATGGAATAAGAAACTCAAATAATCACTATCATCCTCACAGTTTGAAGCCCTCCCAAGATGTAAATACATTTTAACACTCTTCAACTATTTCGGATGCTCATATAATCAACTGCGTATGCATCTTGCTCATTCTAAAGCAGTTTTCAGTATGTGTACACACTATAGGCACACGCACACGCACATTCGAAACAACAATTTGAAGGGAAGTTTTCCCACAATCAATACAAAGATAATGATCCAATGGAAATTAAAGAAAAATACAGATCATTCTTCAACAAAAGTAAGAAAGATAGATCGTTTTGATGAATCAATAAAAAAAACTTCCAAACAATGCATCTCAGAAACTCAATAACAAACCTCTGATACCATTTTATTAACATAATTACCATATAAGAGATCAAATAAATGCTCAAACCCCAAAACTCACCCAATTACTTCAAAAAGGGGAAAGAAAAACAGACTTCCAAATAAATTTCATCACCGGTTAACTGTATTTAGTTATTTATATTTTTGGAAAGCAGCATTATTTCATTGAAATGAACCAAAATGGAAAGCCAGTAGAGCATGAACCTCTTTGTTAGAAACGGGAACTGATTTGAAGCTTTTGAGAAGGTGACCTTCAAGAACAAAGTAGCGTTTGCGCGAGTACTGTAGCCCAATCCGATTAAAACGAACGAGATAAAGCCAACCCTCCATTCTTTGATCAGTTTGCGACATACCCATTTCGCAAAACGTCAATTATCAACAAACCCACCTCTGTAATTCGCTCACTTCTCAATACCTCAACATGTATGCATAGCTGGGCCCCGATTATATGTGCGGCTCGGGCCGTTTGGTTCCTTTAATGGCAGAGTGGAAATAAAGATTGAAATGCGGATGAGATAGCGGAATGGCAATCCTCTGAACTCAACCCACCCAGCTATTGAATACAGAGAATCATGGCGTTCATCTTTGAAATTCTAGGTGGGATTCTCTCCCTCTCTCTGTTTCTCTCTGTTAAAGCAAGTAATAAGAGACAAAGATTGGCAGGCAAATAATACTATGTCGAAATTACTGTTTTACCCTTGGGTTGAATGGACTTTGAACCCATCATTCGTAATTATTTAAAAATTATCTGACTTTATATTTTTCTTGTGTATTTTTCCGCCCAAAAGGTGGAAATTTGTTAGTTAAATATTTCTTCTTTTGCATTTTGGTTTAACGAATTCCAAGCTATTTGCATAAAAATATATGTTTGAAATAAAACAACCCAAACTATCATGTTTGAGTTAGGAATATATGAATAGTAGTCATGTTCATGTTAATTAGAACATTGATCATAATAATTAATTCAACGGATCATATTAGTGTATAAAATAGAAAGATATCTAATGTTGAAACATGAAACATAATCAGTCAGCTATGGGGACAAAAAGTTTTTATTACTAGAAAGAGTACATCGGAGTAAATCCTTACTAAAACAACTATCCTTAACTAAAGTGTCCATAATGAAATCAAGGGCACCTCAAACTAAAGAAAAACATTATCTTTGCAAGACGATGAGCAACTCTACTCTACTCTCTATGACCTCGTTTGGGATTGTTTTTTTTTGGGCAAAAACCTATTTCACTTTAAAGTTAAGCAGTTAAAGGTGTTTGGTAAAAATAAGGTGAAGACTTCTAAGCCTAGTAAGCAACATAACTTACTGAGGTGGCAACCTCCTCTAGAGGGCACATACAAATTGAACATTGATGGTTGTAGATCTAAGGATGGTGCCATTGGAACAGGGGGAAGTTGTCGGAGATTACTCTGGTGCTTGGCTTTGTGGCTTCTCTGCAAACATAAGGGTTGGGCAAGTTCTGCAAGCAGAATTATGAGCTTTTTACCATGGAATTGTTTTGGCGTACCACAAGGAATGGTTCCCACTTGATATTGAATCTAATTCTCAAATTGTTGTGCAAATGCTCTCTTCAGAGTTGGAGGAAGAGCATCCATACTACAGTTTGGTGACTAGCTGCCAGAATATGCTTATGTCTAAAGACTGCAGTATTACTCATAAATATAGAAAAGGAAATTACCTTAAAGATAAATTGGCAGCTTTGAGCTCAAAACTATATTTGGGGTGTGGATTTTGGGAGGGTGTGCCTAAAGGGTTTGGACATTATCTATTGGAAGATTTGAGTGAGCTAGATCCAAAAGTTTGTTTATGTAATTTTGTTTTTGAGCTTCGACTCCCTTAGAACCAAAAAATAAAATAAAATATCCCGATTATTCTAAAAGCAGTGGTAATTTAACAGTATCTTTTAAAAGTAGGCTCTGAGTTATTTTTCAAACCTGCTTTCAAAAGAAGCAGATATTAGTCTTTAATGAATTATTTTAATTCCCAAAATACCATCATTAATTTTTAAAAATGACTCCACCTCCACATCCAACTCTACCACCTCCACCACCACCTTCACCACCTACCGCCACCACCACCACATCCTCTTCCTTCTCCGCCACCATCACCACCACTTCCACCACCACCACGACCACCTCTTCCTCAACCTCCACCACCACAAAGGGAATGTATAACATTAAAAAGGAGATGTTGTGGAAATTTTTTTCTTTTAATATTATTGACTTTTGAAAAGCAAGCATGTGAGAGAAATAAAAACATAATATTAACACTATCCTTTATTTAATTTTGATGATAAAAGATTATATAAGTTACTCATGATTTGTATAAAAGTCAATGTTAGCAAAATATTTGCACAATTGTCACGAAAGAGAATATATTTATTAAGGTGCGAGAGAATATTCTTTGTTTAACAAAAAAAAGCTGCGCAAGAATCGATATGATAATATCATTCTATGAAACAATAAAAAGAATGAAGTTGTCTACAAAGGAAAAAAAAGAAGAAGAAAAAAGTTAAGCACACATTTTTGACCTATGAAACGAATCTGTTAAGTTAATTGAGTATATCCCTTGAATTTTACCGTAATTATGTTGTGGATCAAATTTTAATAAGTTTCTTTTCTTTACCTCATCCAAAAAAAAAAGTTACTTTTTGTTGTTGTTTCCTGGATTAGGTTGAGGTTTTCATTGCGTCACCGATGATGTTGGAGTCTTGGAAAATCTACAAATTAATTGTTATTAGTTAGCCAAAAAGGAATGAAACTAATAAATTTCTTTATCAGAGAAACTAATACATTTTTTAATCAATTTTTTTGGTTCCATATTACTTCAATTTTTCATTTAAAATACAAGCAATAGTCTAACTCACGTCTCCTTCATCAATTTTGTTTATTATAAATAAATCAGTCTGTTTTTACTAAATTCAATTATTGCACCAATTAATAAATCTGTTTAAGCTGTCTAGAGCAGGTACCACGTGGTGGCCTACGCCTTCCCCTTGCTTGACACCCAAGTTCGAAACCCTATGGGTTTCTTTCCTACCAATGTAACAAAAAAATAAATCTGTTTAAGCTTTCATAAAAAAAAAAAAAAAATCTGTTTAAGCAAAACAAATTAAATTTTGCAGCATTTGTAAAAGAAAAAAGAAAAAGAAAAATATATGGATATGTCATTTGTTAAAGATTTTAGCTCAAGATATTTTGTGAAATCAGTTGCTTAAAATCTTCCTTTATCCGTTACCTTAAGAAAACAAAAATATGGATGGCTTTGTTTTTAATCTTTAAACCAAATTTTTTTTTTTGGCAACTCTGAACCCATTTTCTTTGTTAAGTAAGATTTCTGGATAAGGAATGCGTATTAAAACAGAACAACAAAACACAAATTAGGGGGTGTATTCAATTGAGATTTTAAAAGACTATTTTGGGGTAAATAAGTTTTGTGGTATTCAATTAAGACTTTTAAATAATCTAAAAAGTCTTGTGGTATTACATTAAGACTATTATGATTTTTTAAAGAGGGTGTCCAAATCTAGTGGTATTCAATTAGGACTTTAAACAAGTAACAAAAAGTCTTATGGTATTGAAAAACTTTCTAATTTCAATGGATTTTTTTATATGTGTGATTGTGTGAGACTTTTAGTGGGATGTATAAATACCAAACCCTATAAAAATCTCACCCTAACCCATAAGACTTTTCAAGTGAGATTTTTTTTTTGGCTGCTAGAGGAAGATGAACAGACATTCGTGAACAAGATACTTTCCTTCAAATCATGCTATGTTGGGTTAATTGCAAGAAAGTATCCTTTCTGGAACAGAACGAAAGGAGCAGATCATTTTCTTGTTGCTTGTCATGACTGGGTATGGTTCTCATATGCATCAATCTTAATGTCATAGTTTCAGAGTCACCAATCTATCTCTTTTCTTTGAAAGTTGATGAGTTCCTGTGGAGTATAAGTCCTACTCAGCACCATGAGCATTATTTAATCCAGGAGCTCTGCTTCCTGAATTATGGATTACAACTAGATGGATGTTGGTGGAAGTACGGTTTTCTGCTATTAATTTGGGTGATAATGATGCGGTTTTCTCCTATATGTTTCTGCCTATTGCCTTTTCAAGAGGAAAATGGACGCTATCAGTCATATTGAACTGCATTATACTATCATCTGTCAAAGCCTTTATCTAATACAGCCTTGTAATATGGGAATTTCAGGCCCCAAAACTCACAAAACAGTGCATGAAGAATTGCATCCGATCTCTTTGCAATGCCAATGTTGGTAGAGACTTCAAAATTGGCAAGACACCAGTCTACCTGTTACATATATACGTTCTGTTGAGAACCCTTTGCAGGATCTTGGGGAAAACCTGCTTCAGAAAGATCTATTCTTGCCTTCTTCGCCGGGGGCATGCGCATGGATATCTCCGACCAATTCTACTACACTATTGGGAGAACAAAGAACCTGACATGAAAATCTTTTGGCCCAATACCACATGATATTGAAAGCAAAAGAATTTAAAGGGAATACATGAAGAGCAGCAAGTATTGCATATGTGCCAGGGGTTATGAGGTTCACACACCTCGAGTAGTTGAGGCCATACTCTATGAGTGTGTGCCAGTCATCATATCAGATAACTACGTGCCTCCTTTCTTTGAGGTATTTAATTGGGAGGCATTTGCAGTTTTTGTACAAGAGAAGGATATCCCTAATTTGAGAAACATTCTGCTTTCAATCCCAGAAGAGAAGTACTACGATGATGTCGAGGGTGTAAAGATGGTGCAACGACATTTCTTTTGGCTTCTTATGAGCCTACTTGTTTCTTAGAGCTTGAAGTACTGTTAGTTAAAGATCACAAAATAGAAATTGTTCTACCTGTGGATTCTATGTAGATTGATCTTACAGTAAGAGATTATACAAACGCCTCATACAAAAAAAAATTCATATTTATTTATACAACCCTTTGTCCGTAACAACGAACTCCCAGATAACTCAAGCCATATTTGAAAGGGAGAAAGGTGAATTCCAGGTGAGGTTGTCAAGCATATTCTTTGGGTGAATGGGATGAGGTATGAACTACATGAGATATATGACATTGGCAATTCGAGTTGAGTGTGACTTGGACGGGAATAACCCGGAAAAGAATGTGTCGTTAACTAGGCATCCACTTGCTAAATCCAATTAAAAGTTAGTTGGTTAACATCATAAAGTAAAAAATCTATGTGGTCCCTTCAAATCTTATAAATTCTTATGATATAAATCTTTTAAAATCCAATAAGTAAAAAATCCTAATTAAAAAATCTTTAATAAAATCTTATAAGTTATTATATTCCTAAATAGTCTTTTAAAATTCACTAGACTTATTTATCCATAAATAGTCTTTTAAAATCTTAATTGAATACACCCCCTAGGTCTTGCTTTTTCACTTTATTTATTTTTTGTTGGAAGAGTTCCAACGAATACCAAAGGAAATTAATTAAAATCAATTGATGGACGACAATGCCTGTTAGCCATAAAACAAAGAACCCTACCATGGCAACCTACCTTTCACTGATTTCCAATTATCTCCAAAGTTGTGTTAATCTTTCAAAGCGACATATAATAAATAATATTATATATATATATATATATATATGTATATATACTATGAGTGTGCCAATTGAATTTTTTTTTATAGAATTAAATAAGATAATAGGTAGTTGTATTCCATAAAAATAAGATCCATTATCTTATTTTGTTTTTAATTTTAAATTTTTAAATATGAAAAAGTGAGAATTTACCATATTATCCTCATTTAATTAATAATTTAAATTCTTAATGTTTGCATTAACCAAGGGCATTTTATAGTGTTTTGAATATTTCACAATTCTCTGCCTTTTACTTTATATATATAGATAGATATAGATAGATAAAGATTGAAATATATCAATTTCAGAACTTCTTCAAATAATTATTCAGAATATATATGAATACCTAATCAAATTAAACCCAACGGCTGCTAGTAAATTCCATGAAAAGTATATCTATGGTGATGTCAATGTGATTGCTCTAAATTTGAAGGATACTGCTTTAATGATAAATTTGGGTACCAAATTATTATCGAGTAGCTCATGAAATCTATGTTAATGATAAATGTGATTGATGACTAAGGTTGAAGAGATTATTGGAGAGAGTTTTTCTAATGTGGCTTACCTATTTTAGAATTTCAAAGCTGTTGAAAAGGCTGTTGGAGATGCTCTTAGCACTTAAATTTTTTTGTAAAATTGGAAGGTTTGGAAAATATAAATGGTGGATGGAAATAGTGCCACTTAAATAAATAAATAAAAATATCAAATAGGCATCATTGATGAAGGAAAAATATAATGGAAAGAGGTGAAATTGAGCCTTGGGAAAAAATTTGTAAAGGCTTTCGGAATGTATTATATAACATTCTTTATACTTATGAACAGAACTCGAAACTTTTTCTAACATTGAGAATAGAAATATCATTTTTTTCTTAGAGAACTGAAAATAGAAATATCGCTAAACCAAAAGTTAGTTAATTTTAACCTTTTTATTTTCTTGCAAAGACAACACAAAAGTATGAGAGAACTATTCTTTACTTGCTGTTCGATCATTTACATTAGAAGGCACGCTATATGTTCATTCAATTTCCTTTTGGTTGGTCAATAATTTTTCGTTTTTAGAGGGCGGCTTTATATGATTTAAGCATGCAGCCAGCCAGCCCACATCGGAAAACACCATAATAAATTTCTCCAATTCTGCTTTGCTAATTATAGGAAAAACGAAGAGAGAGCGAGAGACAGTGGCAATTTAGTCTTTTCCAGAAAATAATTAAAGAGCTCTTTTCCACACATTCTGCATTTGAAAAGGTATAAAATTTGAGCTTCGCATGCATGTACAATCAAACTCATCGTCCACCATGCACTTCTTTTGGTTGCAAAAGATGATATGCATGCAAAAGGAAACAACATTAAATCTGCAGCCGACCAAAAAAGACATTAAAATTGCATGCATCAATTATTTCAAATTCAAACTGTTCCCTTTAAAGTGTTAGAGGACCACTTCATCTTTATCTACATTCAATATAAATATATTAATCATGTAGTTGCATGTTAAATATTAACGACCTAAGAGCATCTCCAAGGGAGCGATGTCAAATGCACAATGTTAAATTTGAATTTGATGGCTTATGTGGCAATTTGACGTTTTGGAAAAAATTTAACTCCACCCAAAATGCCAAATATCATATTATTTTATTATATTGTAAGACAGGTGTTGTGCAAGAATTTTTTTTCCCTCTTATAAAATAGGCACCCTTTCGAATTTGTTCCTTAAGCACTGTGGGTTTAGGCTCTTCCCTTTGTCATTGAGCTGTGGAGGGTGGGCTTTGTATACTAAGCTGTACACAGCTAATTTTCATGATACATGTTGCACTGGTGCAAACTCTAACATTCCTTTTGTTGTTAATGTTAGGTTTTGAATTTTGATGGGAAAACTTTGTTATTTAATTGGGTTTTCAATTATGAATCAATAATACTAGAGCAACCGACTTGTTTTGTTGTAGACATACATCAATTGGCGTTGCAGTTAATTTATTTTAATTGTTGTGAATAAATAAAGACTAGATTTGAGTGGACTCATAATAAAAATAAATGAAAAACTATCGTATCAATTGGTGTCCAAAAATTAAGGCCCTTTGGTATCCTACTCAAAACAATGAACTAAAAACTATGATTCTTTTTTAAAGCATAAGTTTTTAAATAGTGATTTTAAGATCTAAAAACTTGTTTGGTATTGAACTCCAAATTATTTTTAAGATCTAAAAAAAATTGAAATTAAAATTAGAAAATGAGAAACCCTAATCCCCAAATTGAAATTAACAAAAGAAAAGAAAAAGATGTGAGGCATAAACCCTATCAATTTTGGTGGAGAGAGAGAGAGAGTGTGACGACAGAGGGAGAAGAGAGAGAGAGAGAGAGCGCCGAGAGAGGGAGGAGAGAGAGAGCCGAGAGAGACAGAGAGACAGAGACAGAGACAAAAAAAAACTGTAAAACCTCAATTTTGTTTTGTTGTTAATAATATGGGTATTTATGAATTTTTTATGAGATTGAGTTTTTAAAAATGAGCATACCAAATAAGTTTTTGAGACAAATATATTTTTAAATTTATAAAATTATATCCAAGTAGGATACCAAACCGCCCTTGTGAATTGATTGTTTTTTAATATTACTCATTGTGAATAAGTGGGTTGTTGACAACTTAATTGAGTAGGCTAGGCCAGCTCAAAGCATGTCAAGCCCATGCATCTAGCAACAATTGCATGCCAACAAACTTTGGATGATGTTCTTTCTTCCATACCTCCACAATCCATTGTGTTTTATCTTGGCAGGCATGTTGACAAATAATCATTAATGTCTGAATAATGCGTACAACAGGCATTTAACGACATCCAGTTGCTGTAAGCAAGGTCATCTGACAGCAGTTCAAAAAGACCAAAAAGACATACGACAAAAGATAAGAGAGAGCACACATAGGCTTGGAATTCTAGGAAAATAAATGTCTTTATTTTCGTGCACGCCATGATTTCCTGAATTCGGTGAACTTGTAATTCTTTTTTTGGTGAATGGTCAACTGTAATTCTCTATGAAAATAATACAAAATATTACACAATAATGTGACAACTTTTAACAAGTTGCAACAAAAAGGCAACTTTGGGGCACTCTTGACTAGATAAGAGCCGTTTAATAATTATTTTAATTTTAGTTTTTAGTTTTTAATTTTTAGTTTTTAATTTTTATTTTTGTGTTAGAATATAAAGGAAAATGAGAGTGAGAATGAGAATGATGATGATATTGAGAGAGGAGATGAGAGGGGAGGATAAGATAAATGAGTAACAAAAGTGAAAACAAAAACTTGAAAGTGAAAACAATTTGAAATAGATTTCAGTTTTTACTTTTTGTTTTTACTTTTGTTATTCATTCCTCTCATCCTCTCCTCTCATCTTCCTCTCAATCTCATCTCCACTCTCATTATCATTTATATTCTCCCTCTTTTTCCTCTATACTCTAGCACTAAAAATGAAAACTAAAAACTAAAATTGGAATGGTAATCAAATGGGGCCTATGAGTATGAGACCCAATAAATTATTATCAGTGACAACAACTAGTTCCTCCTTGAAGGAAAATTGTTGGGTGTGGTAACACAATCTGACATAACTACGTGATGATATAACGAATTCACATACATTCGGGTTTAGGTTTAAGACATTAATGGATTATAATTTTATTTTTTTAATCGCATAACACTTGATTTAGTAGTCTTTATTTGTCCATCTACATTTAATGTGTGAATGTCACATCGTCACGTAGTGTTATCAATTCATGTGTTATAATATGAATGAATGACGTGATTAATGTGTTATATACGTAGAATATAGAGTAGAATATTAATATATTGATACACGTGTTATAACCCTCGTTGTTGATAAGAAAATGTTAGCATTGTTAAATAGATAGTGTAAAAGCTTGAATTTGTTTAAACGAGAGAGCTTATATTTACACTTCATCCTACAAACAGTTTCTTTTGCACTTCAAAAGAAGTCATCATGTTTTGTAGGTTTCTTTACACTTTGAAAACGTCTTAAAAGCATAAAAGTAATGAAAACTTTTATTTAGGGTTAATTGTATTTTACCCCCTTAGGTTTGCCACCAATTGCACAATTAGACTTCATGTCTTAAAACATTGCAATGTCGAATCCGGTGTTATGGATTAAGTAAACCATTTTGCAATAATTCCGTCAAATTGGCGGTTAAAAGCATTATATGACAATACGTATAATTGATCACTTGCTAAAAAAGAGACACATTGCTACATAGTGCATTTATGAGTTAATTTGACGGAATCATAGTTGAAGGATTGGAGAGAGACTTTCAAGTGACAGGGATATCACTTTTTGCTATTTTCCATACGTGATTGCATTATTGATAGAGAATAGCAAAATAGTGTTATCCCAATTACAAGAAAGTTTTTGTAGAAGAATTGACATTGCACCTTAATTCATAATGCCAAATTTCACATTGCAATGTTTTAACTTTTAACACATGAGATCCAAATTTGTAATTGGTGACAAACTTAGGAGTCAAATGTAGTTAACTATTTTATTTATTACTAATGTTCCGTACAAAGTAATTTGTTGGGTAAACAGATCTTTTCATAGTTCAGTGGTAAGAGAATTCACATGCAAATCACTGGTCTCGAACTTGAATGACACCTCCTCACTCCCCCTTTAAAAAACAAAGAACAAAAAAAAGAGGCCTTTCTTGGGATTACACTTGGATGCGGTGCATAAATGCGTGAATATCTGAACTCAAATGGTAGGCATGTTGTATCATCAATGGTTTTGAAAAAAAAAAATAGTTTTCTGGTTTTGCTGCAATGATTAGGCTGCACAATTTATTTATTTATAAATCTCTGTCATTTTCTTAATGTTTTTAAGTATATTACTCTATTAAAAATCGAATTCGAAAAACGTCAAATGGCTTTGTGTTTCTCTTGGGGCAAGATACAATCAATGGGCCAATTTCTGTTCATAATTAGTCCATTTTATGAAGGATCTGAGCCCAATTATACAGTGGACCAGTCCAATATACAAAACTTCAATAAGGCAATTACCAATCTCTCCATAAATTTAAAAAAAGGCTTCATAATTGAATTTGAAAATGGCATATTTATTAATTCAAAGAATAAAAAACATTTTGTGGGATTTCTGACTCTAGTAATAGAGCACTTTACCCAACTCACCTCTAAAAAAAAAGAATTTAAAAACATTTACACTCATCAAAATGTCTTGAAGACTGAAAATTCAGAGTGTCATTAACACATGAAAGATGAAACCATGATCAAAAGTTCCCTATCAATCAAACAAGAGAGTTCTTGGTTGATTTCTTCACCTCATGACCATCTTTATCTGAACTCAAAAGTGGAATGCCATCCTTATCTTTAATCTGGGAGCCCAGAGAGAGGTCACCTGCTTGCTTCTTTTTGTTCTCCTGTAAGCAGAAATATGAATACAACCCCATCCCAAAAATGGCAACCAGAATTCCAATTATGTTCCTATGAGTGAATGGGTCATGAAGTAATGTGTAGCCAAAGCCCAGAACTAGGCATGTCTTGAGGTGGCCTAGAACTTGATATGTGACAGGGGATGTCTTGCCAATTACTAGAAAGGTGCTGAAGTTCACAGACACTGCTATGAGGCATGAAAGTATGATGAATACCTGCACATATACAATCACTTGAAAGATTGAATCACATTCATATATGTACCATATGACAATAGCATGAATTATGTAATGCATAAACATACTTAGGGTAACATTTTCTTGTCAGATATTTAACATGTTATGTTGTTATTAGATTGTCAACCCGAAGTGACACATCAAAACAAGTAGTCGCCGGATTAATGATATAGATTGACGGTTTGACAACATAACATGTTAGACTGTCTAATAAGAGAACATTATGTAGATGTGAAATTTTTTCTTGTTGATCAATCAAAACCATTAATTATGTAGATGTTTGATCAAATGTAGGGTCAAAATGGTGATAATTTGAGAGCATAACCACCACAAAAAAAAAAGTCACAATAGTCACCCCTTTATCACTAACTAAGAATTTGGTGACTGTTGGTAGCATTAGTCATCTTTTTAGAAATTTTAGTGTGACAAAAGGCTTTAGTCACCCTAGCAAATGTAACCAAATGTCACCTTCATTAATTTGTTGGTGACTAAAGCCCTTAGTAATCTTTTTTGGTGACTATTGGTAGCATTAGTCACATTTTTTGAAATTTTTGTGTGACTAAAGGCTTTAGTCACCCAAACAAATGTCACCAAATGTCACCAAATAATAGTGACTGTTGCAACTTTTTTTTGTAGTGAACATGCCATATACTACAATACGTCTGACTAGAGAACATTACCCATATGTATTATAAATTAATGAATTGATAGATGAAGAAAAGGAGATTATACCAAGACTATGGAAGAGTATTTGTGGGCAAAGACATTTTGCTTGGTGAGGAACTTGTCCACCAAAGGGCCTGATACAAAAAGAATAGCTGCTTGAAAAGGGGCTGACTGGTAGAGTAGCTGCGTAGAAGATACATTGAGCCTTTTCTGAATTGTGTTTGTTAGCTGAATTGGAAGCTTAGTTAAGGATCAACCTTTTGTACAAGCAACGGAGCCAAATTACCTACCCAAAAGAGACTTGAAAACAGAAGGTGGTTGGAATATAAATTAAGTGTAAATTAATAAAATAAGATAAGGAAGGATACAATTTGGCCAACACAGGTTGTTATGATGGCTAGAAGAGAGAGAATGGTTCCAACAAAATTGAGCTGGAGATCTGTCACAGAAGCAATCCCGACTCCAACAAGTAATAGGAAGAGAGACAACTTTATCTTCTGGCTGCAAGAAGTAGAGGACAAAAAAGAAAGAAAAGGGTTATTGAATTTGTCAGATAAATATTTTTAGGGTATAATGATGATTTGCCCCCTGAATTTGTACCTCACTTTCAATTAGCTAATATCTTTTTTTTTTATAAAGAAAATTAAGGATATGAACTATTTTTTTCCGCCAATTTCCCCCCTGCCGTCTAAATCCTTAACATTTCATCCAATTTGCCGTTAAATATGAGGGCAAAATAGTCATTTTGTACATTAAAAAGAAATAAAAACTGAAAAAAAAGAAGAAAAAAACATAAAATTGAAATAATCTCTATCTCTCTCTCTCTCTCTCTCTCTCTCTCTCTCTCTCTCTCTCTCTCTCTCTCTCTCTCTCTCTCTCTCTCTCTCTCTCTCTATGCAGGTGCTGGGATCTTTGGGTGGGGGTGAGAGCTGGGTTCTATGGGTGGGGGTGGGAGGATTGGTCTGAGGGTGGAGGGTTATGGTCACATGGTGAATGGGTGGAGAAGAAAACCCAAGGGGTGGGGGAGGGGTGGCAACCTGGGCTCGGGGTAAAATAATAGAAGGGAGGAGGTAAGGGCAGGGGTCTGTGGGGTGGGGGATCGCTTTGTGAGTGAAGGATGGTGGTGGTCATGGGGGAATGGGAGGAGGAAGGGAGGAGATGAAAGGGGTTGGCATTAGGTCTGTGGGTTCTTCAATTTTTTTCAAAAAAATAATTTATTAAAATGATTCAACTGAAAATTGGATGAAATGTTGAGGATTTTGATGGCAGGGGGGAAATTGGCGAAAAAAATAGTTCATATCCTTAATTTTCCAAGAAAAAAAATAGGGGGCTAATTGAAAGTGAGGTACAAGTTTAGGGGGCAAATCATCAGTATACCCATATTTTTAATATATTGTGCAATTTCCAGTTAAAGAAGCATTACCTAAATTGCTTTTTAAGGAAAAGAGTTTCCAATAACACAGTGAATGGTATAATTGCAAGCTTGGTCATCTGCAAAAAATAAGAATCCAAAATGTTATACAATTGTGTAGAACATATGACACGGGATGAAACGTTACATGTACTATATTTACTGATCTAGTATTAGAAAAGTAGAAAGAGTTTTTATGTGAAAGGTGTCTCTCATTTTTCCAAAATGAACAAATAATTACCTGGTAGAACCCAATGGAATTGAATCCCAGGCTCAAGTTGAGTAAACCAATTGAGATACCATTTAGAATGCCGAAGAGCATGACAGTCTTCATGTCAATCGACTTACTCTCGAAAAAATTGAGACGTTGTGCAGCATGGAGAGTGCAAAAAGTTACCATCAGATGCCAACTGGTAAGTGTTGTTGCTACCACCACCAAAAAAATTTACAAAAATATATTAAGGAGATAGAGTTGGTGGATAAATATTGGAGAAATTAAGCTTTTTTCACAATTAATTATTAAAAAAACAAAAAAATAAATAATTTTTTTACCAAATGGGAAGCCAAGATTGCTCATCAAAGCTTTGTTGCATATAACAATAGAGACAGATGATGCAACTGAAAGAAACAGTGCACCAATAACTCCCAATTGGAAGCCAGACATTTCTCCCATGATCTTCAGTGATATATTTTCTATCAAAAAGAAAGAAAAATGATTAATATAATTAATAGACTATATTTTGTCCAAGCCATGCCATTTCTCCCATGATCTTCAGTGATATATTTTCTATCAAAAAGAAAGAAAAATTATTAATATAATTAATAGAATATATTTTGTCCAAGCCATGCCAAATGCTACTTCCAAATAAAAATTAGATAACTAGTGATAATTTTTTTTAAGGTATTAGAAAGACAGTTATCGGTTAGTATTCCAATAAGACTTATATCATATATAATATATAACATAACTTTGCCAGCTTACATGTTCTAAGTTTTTGTCCTACTAATAACCCATTGAATTTGCATTCTAAATGGCTTAGAAGCAGTGGCAGATCCAGGATTTGAAATCTGACTGGGCAAAATTTACATTAAAAACTCGATGGTACAAGTGAATTTCATTAATAAACATAAAAAAGATACACTCAATCAGGGGGGACGTAATGAGTCTTACCGTCAAATGCATCTCTATACATAAATAAAAAGCTTTTTAAAAAAAAAAAACTATTCTTTTTCTTTATAAAAAAAAACTACAAATTCTTTGTTTTCTTGATATTCGTATTGTGATCCGACATAACAAATAATAACCTATTAAATCAAACATCCCAACAAAAATCAAATAAATCCGCATAATAGCATCAATGTCTTTAATCACACATTAACATACCAACAACAAATCAAACATCTCAACAATACCAATATCAAATCAAACATCTCAACAAAATTCCTAAAATCAAAGACCTAATTAATTTCAACAAAATCCCCAAATTATAATTCATTGTTAATTAAACCCTAGAATAGATTAGAACACATAACTTTTAATCTATTTAAAGTATATTAGATTCAATGTTGTCATATACAACATCTTAAAATTAAATATGCACACATGTATTTTAAGAGAAACCCAATAGGAGAATGATAATTAAAGAGGAGAGAAATTCAGGAGTAGGTAATTAAATAGAAGATAATTAAAGAGAGATAATGAGAGAGGAGAGAAATTTTGGATTATGCATGCATGTGGGTTGCTTTTTGGGCGGGCATAAGTTTGTATATTACATATGGGTATTTTTTTTTCTTTTTGAAAAATTTAGGGTAGGCAGCCTACCTGCCCTAGGCGTAGGACCGCCCTTGCTTAGAAGTGTCTGAGCTCTAAGCATTTGATCAAGGTCAGCGTTTCTTAATTTGCTTATAACTCATATATATTTTTTTATACATACAAAATACAAAATCGTTTTTTCTATGATACCTAACCCCATGCAAGGCATGAAGCAACATGTAGAACTAATGTTATCATACGAAAAATATACAATCGTTATGTGCATACGAGTTTCTCCATTGACTGTTATACATACTCTACAATTAAAAAAATCGATAAAAAGATTAAAATTAAAGAAAAAAGAGATATACGGGGGTAAGTACCTTTTCAATGAAATGGAAAAACCCAGTTGGGAGTTTAGTAGCCCTGAAACCTCACCAAGAAATGATCAACCTCTTGATGATCAAAATGTGCTACAACTCCATGCAGTCACCACCAGCTCCGACCGGCAAGTTTGAATCACACCGTGGCTTCAAAACTGATTGGTGGAGTTGGAAATATATGAGAGAACAAAAGATGGACCAAGTTTTGAGTTCTAAAAACTCAGGGAGGAAGAGAGCTAAGATAGAGAGAATAATTAGATTGGCTTGGCTTGTATGAGAATTTAAGGCTTTTGCGCCCCTTTTATTTTAGGTTGTTTTTGTGGTTGGTGCCAAACGGCGTTAATTTTTAGAGATTGTTTGGATCTTTTATTATTCATATTCATAACGTGGCTCCCTTCCTGATTATCCAGAAGCAAGTTAACGGCAACTACAAGCAAACTTGGCAACAAGACAGACCGTTAAGACGGTACAACCTCTATGGATTTGAATTGCCAAAAACACCCCTTCCCACTTATTGTTTTTTCCCCTAAATTTTGTTCACCATTTGTTTCATTTATTTCTTCTGTCTATACTTTTAGGTATACCATGATGATGAGTTTTTGCTAAGAGATATGAATTGGAGTCACCGTGTTCTTGGTTATAAGTGATTTTGTACAAGTATAATGTCTTTTTCATCAACGCGATGGTAAAATTTGAACTGAGGACCTCTTCCAATATTAATTTATGAAATACCACTAAATTAATAGCAACTTGGTGGGAAAAATATAGTTAGAATAAAAATCCAACTTTGCTCTTTAATTGAATTCATGTGCAGTGTTGGCATGATGTAAATTCACAATCTACCATGGTCTATTCTTCTTTGACTTTTTGGGGGTAAACAATTGATGCTGCACCTTAGTCAGGAATCCTTATAAGTCATGAATCTGGTGGGAGGAAAGGGTGTTTTAGTCAAATTTTATTTTCTTTCATAAACTTGTTTGCACACCATAACTATCATGGAAATAAGAAATAAGTAGGTACACAAGCCAGGAAGGTGAGGTGAAACGTTTCTTTTACGAGGGTGAGGTTTCTGCAAATGCAAGCAAATGGTTTGGCGCCCTCAACCTCAATTAGTGTTTGGTGAAATAAGAAGAAAACTTTAGTCTCACTCCAAATTTTAAAAAAGAAAAAGAAAAAATTGGCCCATTGTTTTGTTCCCTTTTCACCAGGCATAATGGAACAAACTCTTACCCACCCTCGTTAATCTTAAACATCATCCATCTTTTGCGGTAAAACGCACTTCAATTCATGAAATGTGAAAGCCATAACATTCTATACGTATTTATGCATGGGTCGATCTTGAATTCTGAGCTAGCCTTGTAGCATCATATATATGCTAGCTAGAGCTCTTATACTTTTCAAGTAAAGGTGTGATCGAGATAGGGAACAAATTAAAACGAATTGCTTTAGTACTATAGCAACTTTGTTGGAGGTCCTGAATTTAAATATCATGACCGATAATTGTTAATTATTAAAATAAAGTGGAGGAATTAGAATTTTCTACAAACTTTTATTTACTCAAAAGAAAAGAAAATGGTACCTTTGAAAATGTCGAAATTTGGGGTTCTTTTCTCATTCATTTTGCTCTAAAATCCAACAAAAGGATGACAAATGAAAATCATAAACTTGGGGCATTCTTTTTTGTTCATTTTTTTTTTCACAAGTGATCAGTAGTTTCTTTTTGGGGTGCATTTTTTTTTAATTGGTTGATATAATTAATGTGATCGAACCTTGAATCTATCTAAGAACTGACTGGCAAAAAAATAAAAAGTTGGTGGATACTACTAAGGGCCCATTTGATAACCATTTCAATTTTAGTTTTTAGTTTTCATTTTTTGTGGTAAAGTATAGAGGAAAAAGATGGAGAATGGAAGCGAGAATGAGAGTGAAAATTGGGTTGAGAAGGAAGATGAGAGTGGAAGATGGGAGAGAGAAGTAACAAAAGTGAAAACAAAACTAAAAACTGAAATCTATTTGAAATTGTTTTCACTTTCAAGTTTTTGTTTTTACTTTTGTTATTACTCCCTCCCATTCTCCCTCTCATTTTCCTCTATACTCTAGCACAAAAAAATGAAAACTAAAACTATAAATTGAAATGATTATCAAACGGGCCCTAAATTAATCAAACTTGTTTGCTAAATTTTATTCACCAAATGATGTGGTACGGTTTTCATTATTCAAATTTAGGGTTCTAAGCTCATCAATATGGAAGCTAATAATACAAGTACCTTGCCGTCCAAATCAGTATTGCAGACTCCTAGTTCATCGACATGATAATAATGATGAAAAAGCCTCCAAGAATCACCACATTAATACTCCCATAGTTTGAGGAACGCTAAAAGAAATCGTTCATCACACCATCAATCAATCAAAGGAGATGAACCCCACAAACTCTATGGCTGAAGATATGTGGTACACGTAATGGCTGATAAAATTTGGATCAGATTTAATTTCTTTTCTTTGTAAGTTTCTTCAATTGTTTATTTTTCCTAGTTAACTTATGTATGCCTTTTTATCAATATGAATATAAAATTATTGGTCATGATATTATACTGACTATGTTTTTCTCTTTTAATTTACTCTTAATTTGTTAATTTGACCACATATTGGAGTTGATGATCTCTTGATTTCTCCATTCTAATTTTATATGTTTGGATTTTCTTTTAACTTGCACAATAAAAAGTTCTTGCTAGCAAGTTATAATCAATTTTGGTTAATGGTGTTCCAAACACAGAGCCTCAACATTAGACGACCCGTTAACACGACATGAATTCGTAAAAAAATTTCAGTTTTGAATCCGGCTTATCGTGTCGTGTTGACCCGTTAGCCACACAATAAGCTAGCGGGTCATGTCGTGTCAATTCGCGAATATCCATTAACCCTTTAAACTCATGGGCATTTTTGTAAATTTATATTTTTTTTTTTCTTTTCTCCTTCTTTCTTTTCTTTCTTCTCCTCTCACCCTGGACTCCTTTCCTCTCTCTCACTTTCCTGTAAAAGGAAACCAAACCCATCTCTGCAACCCCAAACCAATCTTTTCTCCTTCTTTCTTTGCTTTCTCCTCCCTTTGTCCCTCTGTTCTCCACTGCGAGCACGTTTGGTCTCTTCACAAACCCATCTCTGCAACCCCGTTTCCTGGCCACTCATCTCTCCGACACCAAGAAGATTTCACAGCAAAAATGTTGTCTTTGAGAGTCATCTATTTGGACGGATTGGTTATGAATTTTGAGAGGATTGTCAAGGATTTTATTATTTTAGCTTTTTTAATTGTTAACGGGTGAAACGGGTCGTGTGATTCGCGAATTGTAACGGGTCGTGTTTATGTTTGACATTTTCAACCCGTTTTCTTATTGTGTCGTGTCGTGTCATGTTAACTCATTCAGAAAAGCGAGTTGACACAAAAACGACGTGAACATTGCAAAAACGACACGAATACCAGGTCTACTCAACATTGCGATCTCCAGATTGACACCAAATATCTACAATATTATGGAGCACTAGAAGCAGCAGCTAGTAATCCAAGTGTGTATTTTTAGAACACATGTATATTCTATTTAGGTTTGAGTACGGATCGGTTTGGAACGGTAGATGGCTCTTCCGTTAACCAAAACAAAGCTTTCGGTAGACCAATTTCTCTTTCGTTAACCAACCATTAGAAACTTTAATCGTTCGGATCGATTAACCACTCTTATTTGGTTCGGATTAATTTAGTAGGCCGATAGTATCATTTAACAAAACTATGGCTGCAATTCATTGTTTGGTTAAATAATAATCTCAAACAACAAGTACCAAAAACTCTTGAGAACAAAAGTATTTACTACTAATGCTTTTTATAAAGGAGGAAACAGTGGAGGTTTCCTTAAGAAACCGATGTTGGGATTCTTAGCAGTCAACAGGAGGCTAATGAGAATACCACTCCAGCAGTCTTCTCACTCTCCTCTCTCTCTTGAGTTCGTTTTCTTATAGAGGCTTCAAAGAGCTTATTAATATACCCGCAAAACTGAAACATAAAGTAAAATAAAGGGAATGTATTGCAGGTCACAGGAGCTGTATATTTCTAGGAGGGTAAGACTTGAGCAGTGGCAGATCCAGACTTTTGTCCATCTGGGGGCGTAAAAAAAAATTTAATAGCTTACTGCTACAAAGTCTAGGTTTTCATAGCAATACGATATATATTATAACACATAATCTATTTCAATAATTTTGGGCCAAAATCTAAGGCTTTATATATTGGACCACATATTTATTAAGTTTTGGGCATTGATATTTTCAATATAGGAGAGGCTTTGGGCTAAAACCTTTAAGGTTTTACTTATTTACGGTGTTGAGTGGGGATTTTGCATGCAAAATATTAGCCAAGTGTCTTATTTTTATTGACAAAGTGTTTAACTAGATGGGTGAAGAAAACACTTAAGTGAGGGCAGCTGCCCACAGTCAGCATATACTGGGTCTGCCAGTGGACTTGAGAGACTTGGTTTTGTTGCTACATACTTTACATATCCACCATTAAGTTGACATGTGAATATTAGTATTTAAATAATAAAATAATTATAAATATTGGATCGGTATAGGTTTCCGTCGGGTTATGGATATTGCTATTCGGAGTTTTAATCAAATGTTTCAATAAGGATCGAATCATAATTATTATTTAACCAAACTAAACCGTCGTTATGAGGATAATTCAGATGAGATGCCCACCCCTAATTCTATTCTAGGAGAACATTCTTTTTGCTTTCTTTTTTTTTTTTGTGATTAAAAATATTCTTTTTGCTCTCTCTACTCACAAATGATTCAAAGATATGCAAGAGGAAATGGGCATTGTATAAAAATAAAAGGGTCTTTAACTGTAGACGTCCTTGAACTTTGCCTCAAGTTGCAATTCTACAAACTTTTTTGTGTGCCAATTAGGTCCACTGTTAACTCAATAAATAGTTTCAATTGGTCCTACCGTCAATTTGGCCGTTAATTTGAGGGCTAAAATCGTCCATCTCAATTACAATATTTTAAATTTTAAAATATGAAAAAAGGAGAAAAAGTGAAAAAAAGAAGAAGGGGGAAAAGTGAAAAAAAAAAGATTTAATATTTAAATAAATAAATAAAACTTAAAATTCCTCTCTCTCTCTTCTGCAATTCATTCTCCCCTCCTCCTTATCCCAACCCAACCTGCAACCCACTCCCCATCTCCCAACCCATTCCCTAGGCTGAGTCTGGGGTTCAAGAGTGAAATTTGGGGAACTGGGTAGCTTTGTTAGTGGTACATGTAGGCTATTTGTTGCAGAAGTGATGTACGCCATTGGAGGGTTTTGTTTTACTGTTGTAGTGATGTAAAAGGTTGGTTTTTTTGTTCATATATAAATTAATTTCTTATAGTTATAGTGTGAGATTTGTGTTGATTTCGTACGTTTGGAGTTGGATCCGAGCATTAATTTGAGCAAGAGGCATGGTAGCTTTCCCTTAATAGTCAAACTAAAAACCAAACATTTACTTGTTTTTTGGTATGTTTGGACTTGGATATGAGCATTCATTTGATTTAATGTTGGTTTTTGCATGGTGGTGTTGGGTTTGGGGGTGTTCTGGGTAGAGAGAAAAATAGAGGGTGATAGAGAGAGATCAAGCCCTAAGCTCTAAAAGCCTACAGAGGGGTTGAAGTAGGCTATGCATCAATAACCTAACTTTTTAAATTTTAAGTTCTTTAAAGGCACACAAGCACAAACACAAACAATTTTGTGGTTAATAAATTAAAACTAGTAACAGTGGAAAACACACAAGAATTGTTGACCCAGAAAACCCAATAGGGTGAAAAATTGGGGGCACCAAGCCAGGAGAGATCCAATCTACTCAATTAAGAAATACAAGAAAAGCGAAAGAATACTTAGCTCATCTATCACCTATAGGCAGCTACAATCCAACCTTTCAACAAACACCTTTTCTTTATCTCTTAGCAGCAAATCCCTCTCAAGAGCACCAATCTCAAGTTGCATGTATTTTGATGTATGAAGTGAGTTATGGTTTCACTTATTCATCTATCTCAATCACAAAGTATGATTGAGCTAGACAAATAAAAATATGTGTTGTGATGATTAAATTAGAAGTAATGAACTTTGAAGCATATAGTTTAAATCAAAATAACAACAATGAAACATTCAGTCAAAATCTATATTTGGTCTTGGACCCATGCCAAAAAGTGGCCGGAGCTTGTTGGAAAACACCTTAACAGTCGAACAAAAACCTAGGTTTTAGATTCCATTTCAAATCTCCCAAATTGACCCAAACCACCCATACAGACAACTAGAACACAAAAAATGGATGAATAAGCATACCTCAATCGACGAAATCCGTTGTTGGAGCCGCCGGAAACGGCGTTGGAAATTTCAGAGAAAACTGGAGCTTCCTCGAGCTCGTGTCATCGCAGGGGGTCTGAGCTCGCCGGGAAAATGGGCGGGATGTGGTCGTCGGTCGAAGGCCTTCCTTTTCCGACCGGTCCTGCGTGCTGACTTCGTCGGAGGAGGAAGATTGCCGGCCACATAGTGGCCGGTTCTAGGTTTGTCGCGAGGGAGGAGAGAGAGGGAGAGCTGGAAGAGAGAGAGCGCATGCCAGAGTGAGGGGCAAACCGGGTTTTTTACATTTGTTTTTTGAATTTTCGTAATTCCTTTTAGTTTTAAGAGGTTTTCTCCTTCGTTATAACTCGGAATTGAGCATGTCGCCTGTTTACGCAACTCGATGAGCTCGACGCAACGGTGCAACTAAATTCCCCAAATTCTTTCCCGAACAAAAGGTGACTAAAACACCCTTACCCCAGTGGTCAAATTGTAATTTCATAATTATTAATTAAAAAAAAACTTAAATTGGGTCGGGATGTTACACTCGCTTCCCTTGCAATGATCTAGTGGCTTCTTGTTGATGGTTTTGGGCGATTGTGGGTTTGGGTTAAATAAAAAATTTATTTTTATTAGATTTTTATATTTTAATTTTTTAAATTAATTAAATAAACATATTTTTATTCAAGTCCCAGTCCAGTCCAGCATTATACCAAACGCAGGACAAGTTTTATTAAGCTTAGTTCAAGCCAAGTCAATCTATAACAGTACTTAAGCATAGTCCATGCCAAGACAGTTCTGCGTAAAAACGAGCCCTTAAAACATTACAAGACTAGCCAACAAGGTTTAGCCTAATGGAAAAGGGCATTGACTTGTAGATCAATGGTCTTAAATTCAAACCCCATGACATCCTTGTAGTGTGTGAGAAATCTCTCTTCCCTTTTAGTTTAGACTATCGCTTGTATTAAATAAAAAACATTACAATACTACTTCGGTGCAACTGCCAAGAAATTTGAATTTACTATTACTCAAATGTTGAGGAGAATGGAAACCCAACTTCTATCGGGGGGAAAAAGAAAATTCAATACACCACAGGAGCTCATGTAAATGTTTCTTTGATTTCTTTGATTGTTTGTTCTTCCTAGTTGTCTGGACATAATAAGTTCATCAATGTACTGACTCTATTTCGTACTGATGAATAAACTCAAAATCGATTTTGAAGCAAAAGCATCCAGCGATATTGAAGTTGTTGGCATTGATCGATGTGCTGTATATAGCTTACTTCCAAAATCCATACAAAATTGGCCTTGCAGACCACAATTCGCTCCATGAAACTCAGAAGGTAGATACTCAACAAACTCTACCTCCGGCAGGGTAAATTTCTCTCCTCTTACAAAACTAACAGCGTGTAAGATACATAGAATTTGGCTCAGCAAAGGGAGAAAATATTACAGTCGGAATTGGACTCTTCTTCAACGCATGCCACCCCTTTCATGGCCAAGTGAAAACATGTACAAAATGAGAAAAAGGGGTGGGTGGTCGTGGGGATGGAGGCTTTTGTTTAAGGAGATAAAGTTGTATTTACCGCCTTCCTCTCTGAGAAAGGTATGCCTGGTCTGCGCCGAGGAGTCGAGCCTGGAATTCAGCCCACTCATTTTTGCACCTTGTTCTTACCTGTATGAGGAAAACCAGGAAAGAAAGTAAAAAGATCAAATGGAAATAGTTTTCCCCCACAATTATGAATGCAAGATTTTTAACTCCGAAGTATGAAAAGGTTAAACCAGTAAATGCATTGAAAATAAGCGGTTGCAATCATGGGTTATAAGTCTACGCAGTCACAACCATAACGAAATCCGTTTCAATAATCTAGAAAATAGCTAAGAAAATGTATGATAAAAACTTAATATACCATGTCACGTACCCCTTCCCATGGAGCTTTTCCATCTTCAGGATCTCCCTGAAAATTGACGATGATTTAAGAATGATCAAGATTAAAGGTTTTCATTAGAGAAATAAGACAAAGTGTTGAACCAAAGAAATGTATGTATGCATATGGGCTCTCTCTCTATAACAGATACCAATGATCTCTCACCTGGCTCCCAAGAGAAGGAATTACTTGATGAACAATCCACTGTGAATCAACTACGCCAATCTTTTCATGTGCAGGCTGGTGAGACAAAAACAAAAAACAAACAAACAAAGGGAAAAGAAAAGTCTTAGGGTATTCTCAGAGTAGAAATGCATAGCTCATCTAGCAGTTGTAACACTTCAATGAATAGTACAAGCTAATGCATGCCTACTTTACTACTCCAGATGAATGGCATTCCAAAAATAGATAAGGCCACATTAATCAACAGATCAGACTAGGCCATCTAATAAACATGTTAATATGATGTTCATAAATGACAGGCACTCACATTGACGGCGTAGCTCATAAATAATCTATCAAAGAAATAGGTAAGGCATAATTTTGTTTAATATTTCATACTTGTATTTTAGGCATTGAACTATTTATCATTTGGAATGGAATTGGGTTGGCACTTATTTACAAGTTCCTTGGTGTTGACACATGCCCAACAACAGATCAACAATCATTGCCTGCATTGATTCAATACATTGTTTCTTTTGTTTCAAGGAAACCCTCTGCAGACATTATATGAACATTAAGCTTTGAACTTTCAGACAAAAGTAACAATAGTATCACTAAACGAAGTGAACTTTCAGACAAAAGTAACAATAGTATCACTAAACGAAGTGAACTTTCAGACAAAAGTTGTAAAAATATGTTTTTGTTTTAAAAGTATTTTTCAGGTAATGAAATGGAGGGTGGCAGTAACGAATCAACAATGAAATGAAATGAAACTGTGTATTTCACCAAGCCTTTAAAATTGATTAATTGAAATATAACCAACCATGTAAGGTAATCCTAAAAAATACGAAGAAGAGGAACAATAAAATGCAAAGACTGTCAACCTCTACACATCTTCTGAGAGCAAAATCCAATCCCCATCCATGCACTAGATCATTCTACAAGCACAAACAAAACATTTTATTATCGATTACAGGGAAGTTAACAAAGAGAAAGAACATAAAAACCCTTCAAAAGAGAAGATTGTAAAATTTGGAAAGATCTTGTTGTATGTCGTCATTATGTACGAACAACCCAGCCGGAAATTAACAATACACCATACCTGAATCAAATGCCATGCACACCGCCAAGCTTCCCGAGAAAAAACAGGGGCCATTATTTCCACAAATCTGAACGATGTTCAGATGGAAATGTTAACTGTTAGAATCATTCTGACTATATTTTGAGACCAGAACTATAAAATAAAATAAATACAAAGAACAAGTATCCTCCCTTTCCGGCTAATGAACCTTCAAGCTACAGTTGTTTGTTTAATCATGCAAAATATGTAAGTATATTTTGAGACCAGAACTATAAAATAAAATAAATACAAAGAACAAGTATCCTCCCTTTCAGGCTAATGAATCTTCCTTCAAGCTAAAGTTGTTTATTTAATCATGCAAAATATGTAAGTATAACCTTATTAACAAAGCATAACCTCCAAACAACTTAATAAACACTTCAACTGAATAAAGCACATATTTACAAAATTGATCATTTCCTAAAATTTTCGCTTGAAGCACCCAAATTTTTTGAATAAAATGTAGAAACAGTAAATAGCATAGCGTATAAATGGGCACATTGTCAAGATAAGCACTAGAGTACCAGGCAAGGCATATCCACATTATTTTAGAGCACGTGAGCTCACACAAACATGTATACATGCATGCACACAACAAACATGCGCACACACGTGCATGCTCATGGTACATGAGAGAGAGAGAGAGAGAGAGAGAGAGAGAGAGAGCATACGCAGCACATGGAGGGAGATGTGGGTCACTACACCAGCCTGGTTTTTCTTCTGTATCCCTGTTTATCAACCAAGACATAAAGAAATGCTGAAATTAATTTTCAACACAAGGCACATTTATAGCTGCATGATGATTTGCATCAGTGTATAAGGGGAAAGGGGTGTTGATTAAGACAGGAGAGAGAGTACTTGTGAACTTCTCTGTCACCTCTCCTCTTTGTCATCTCCCATGTCAGTCCATTATTGGGCTCAAGACCAGGTTGAGAGATCTCCAAACCATATTTCTTGACCAACCGAATATACCTGGTAAATCACGCAGAGCATCAATTGGAGAATAAGGTAAAAGGGAATGAGTAAAAAACATGAATGGTCAAATCAAGACTAAAAACCATGTTTGATGAGAGAGAAACTTACTTCTCTCCATCGAAGTGCTCAACTCCCAAATCTTCATCCCAAATGAAAATATATTCATAAGCTGCTACAATATCAGGATGCAAAAACCTTTTTGCATACCACCTGCAAACATTGAAAAGTATCTACATGACAAAAGGCTGCCAAAGCTCGATTCTGTAAAGAAATTAAAACTGACTGCAACTATTTTAAAAAGATTTAGGATTGAAAAAAGTTACACAAATGAGAACTTTAAACCATGAAACGCACCATTAAAACTTACCATTTTGCTTGTCTCTTCACACTAACATGAATTGCCCTCTTTGACCACTCAAACTCATCCCATTCACTAGTCCGACCATCATAGTGAAAAAGCAAGATTGTGAAGTTCTCAGAGAACTACCAAAATGTACGAATGAACATCAGTATTCTTGAAATCAAATCAATAAATGAAAAAGAAAAAGAAAATAGGAATGACACATTTTTTAAACCTTTTTTACTGCTGCATCAATATTTTTTTTCTGATTAATACCAACTGTAAATGATACCAAGTACTTAGGCGTTGTTTTCAGATCCTGCAGAATTCAAAATCATTATGACAAGCATTTTCACAGACATAGATAAATAAGCAACATGCAAAATCAATAACAGTCTCCAAGCTGGAGAGTAACTGCACGACTACTACTAGTTGGCAAACTACTCCAAGGTTACACACTGGTAAAGACACATACAGACAACCTATGCATCCGAAATTTGACTACATTCCTCCAACTAATTTTTCCTTCCAATACCTATCTCCTGACTTCCTCCTTTCCACTCAGAAGCAAAACCCATGAATCCTAATTCATTCAGACATGTGGCTACTTCATAAAAATAAATAAAAATATGTGCAACACTGCTATTTTGAATATAACCATTAAATATCATACCGCACTGGGTTCACCCCATAATCTGCGCAGATAAAGATCAGATTGTGGAACAATAATTCCAGGAGGTAGTGTTTCCGCACCACGAGGGTTTGTTGGAACATATATCTGTGAGAAAATTAACAAACTAATATTGAAGCACTATTACTTAATGCAATGGACATGAATTATGTCAGCAACACTAGCACTAGGAACAAAATTTTATGACAATGAAAATTGAGAACCCCAACTACACTAAATTCAGCAACATGCAACAATATCAATTGGAATAATTTCCACCCAGGACAAACCTCTAGGAAAAAGAAGGCTGTAATAGTTCCTTTTAGTTAACTAATGGCATAGTTTCCTTTAGTAGGATTATAAAAAGTATTGTGCAAAACAACACATACGGTCACCAACATTAATATTGAGTTCCTACAATTTTCACTATCTTCTACAACAAACAGTGTGAAAAATCAACAATAAACACATATATTCAGAGTCAGCACAATAAGCACCTTAGGGACACCCTCTGATCCTTCATCTTCAAGACTTCTGTTTGAAGGAGGAGAATTAGGTCTATGCAATTCGGTGAAGGCTACATCAAGAGATGTTATAATGCTTGAGGGTAACCTAATCTGTGGAATTTAAAACAAATCAAATACAAATGCGTGTCCAATTCATTTTAGACACATACTGATGAAGGCCAAAATACCTTGGTTAGAGAAACTGCCGGTAATGATACGCCAATGAAAAAACCAAAGACAACTCCCAAGGTAGTAGTGAAAATAAGCCTGGCACTGTCATTTGATTTTTTACCAACCCCACTGAAAATTAAAATAAATGAATAGAAGTTTAAAGAAAAAAAACTGATGAGGAACAGAGTGTAAAATAACAATGTTAAGTAAGCATCTGGCATTCTGCATCAGTTTATTAATACGCACCTACGATGTACAGTGACCATATTGGTGTTGTCTCTGAGACTCAACTCAAAAGCTCACACTCCCAGAAAAAACTCGATTGGTTCAGCAACTTCTTCAGCCAATATTGCATTCTTCAATCTCACAATCTTTTATCAAACTAACAAGCCCCGAAATTTGACTCCTAAATCAATACAAAATCACAACCAAATCAATGTCACGATTCCTCCCCTGCTCCTTCCTCATATCACATTCGCATTCTTCATCAACATCAGAAAAGATCAAAATTTCCAGTGATCCCAAACGTTCGATTGAGCAATCAAATTCAATTGCAGCATACGAAAGTATTGAAACAAACTGAAATGAACGAAAACGAACAAAAATGAAAATCACATTGTCTTCGTTCAACAATCAGAAAATTCGAAATCAAAAAATTCAAAGACATGAATGGCATTGCAGAGGTTCTAGGGTTTGAAACTTACGCGCGTCGCCGATCGTAACGGAGAGAGAGAGAGAATGTACTGCTACAACCTACAAACACCTTCACGGCTACACTTGGAATTTTTATGGTTTTGGTTACGAAAAAAGGTTTGCTCCAGTTTTGATCAAATTGCCTGCTTTGCTCTTGAAGCTGTACCTGCCCTTTCCTTCTCATCTTTTTTTAAATGCTCGCCACGTACGAGACTTAACATTGCAATTGCACTTTAGGTGTACACGCCAAACTCTCATCTCGATTCTCATGTCATGACGTCCTTCATTTCTCTGTGGCATACTTGTTCTTTTGTGTCAGTATGCTATTTTCCACTCACACAAAAATGATAAAAATACCTCAGATAAAGAAATTGTAAAAATACCAAAATTTGGCAAAAACAAAAACGGTTTGGCATGTATATGTCTTAACAATGTAACATCACGTGACATGTGACAATTTATTCAAATTATAACACGTTATGATAATTAATATTGAACTTTAAAGTATAAACTCTAAAATCAATACCTGTGATAATTTAAAGGAATTCATAACAATAAGTTAATAGACCAATGTGTTTTTTTTTGCCAAAATCATATACCAATGTATAAAAGAGTTGTTTTTATTTTTTTATTTAAGTTTTAAATAAAAATTAATTTTATACTAATGGAAATACACTTATAGTTACACTTACAATATTACATAACATATTATAATTTTTTATTCAAAAGAATTGTTTTAAATTGTTCCTTGGAATAAAGATTATTAGTTTACAACAAATTTAAATGTTTATTTATTTATTTTTTTGGTACGCAAAAGTTAAATTAAATATTGAGCCTTCTATCGTTTGGCAAAAAAAAAAAAGTTTATATATATGGGTTAATTACTCATTTGTTCCTCAAACTTGTACTCGATTTACATTTTGGTAACTCAATTAAATTATTCATTCAAATAGTCCATCAACTTTATATTATTCGTTCAAATGGTTCTATCGTTACATTTCGTCAAAAATGCCGTCAAATGTAAGGGTAAAACCATCAATAACCGTCCACAAAGGTGATAAAGTAGTGATACAGTAATTTCTATCACCCCTTTTTTTTTATCGAAAAAAAAAAGGGTGATAGAAATTACTGTATCACTACTTTATCACCTATTTATCACCACTTTATCACCTTGGATTGTTTTACCCTTATATTTGACTGCAACATTGAACAGTAGGACCAATGGAACAAATAATATAGAGTTGATGGACAATTTGAACGAATAATTTAATTGAGGGACAAAAATATAAATCGAGTACAAATTTGAGAACTAAATGAGTAATTAACCCTATATATATTGTGCTTTCTAAAAGGACCTTTGCTTAAAATGAGTCCAAGGCAAGTGCCTGGCTAGCTCATTGGGCCGGTCTTAGTGTAAAAGGGTTTAACATGGTTTAGCCGGTTGATAGAATAAAAAGGTAGAATGAAGATGGTCGTTGATCCGTGTAATGGCTTTTTTTGAGATTGGCTGGTAGTTTGGTTTTTTTATTGGTCATACTGGTAGTGGGTTTTATCAAGGTTGTTTTGTGGAATGGACTTGTTGCTTCAGGCCTCAAGCCCAAACGAGTGGGACTGAAGATGAAATAAGTATAAATAAATAAATGGAAATTGAAATATGAGACATTAAAACGCCCATGCACCCGAAGTTCTGTGTTTGATTCCCATATACCCTAATACTGTTTGTATGAAAGAAAGGAAAAAAGAAAAAAGAACAAGACAGTCAACCATTTGAGAGAGAGAGTTTACATTCATTGAACAATCTTTTCCTTTGCTTACAAAGTCACATGAACCACTTTTGGTTGCTCACAAGGTTTTAATACTTGCCACTTTGGCTGCATTACAACATTAGCAACATAATTTCAATGATCCTTGCCAAAAATCTACCTAATTCAGCACTGTTTCCTCCACCCAATTGCTCTCAGCACCAACCCCACTCACATAAAGTTAAAAGAAAAAGAAAGGAAATTACAGAAACATTTGTTTTTTTGTATACAAATAAAGAATAATCAAATTACAATAATTCAATTTAAAATTTGGCACACCTTGATGGCAAACCTGTTTGATGATCAACCATCACTATCTCTGTGGCATTATTGCATCCAATTACATCCTGCCCCAACTTGGCTCCGGCTGCCTTTAGGCCTTTAAGGGAGACTGGCTGGTTGAAGAGGTTCAAAGATGGCAACCTTGAGGCTGGAGGCAATTTTCCACCTGGCAAAAAGTTTCTAAAGTCTTCCTTCAACAATGGCACTTCAAAATCTGACTTGTCATGCTTCACAACATTGTCCTTGGCACTGATATGAGCCCCAGGCTCCATATGATTAGTGGAAAAGCTTGCCTGGTTTGGAAAGTTTGGATAAAGGCTCACATAGCCTCTGAGATACATCATGTCTATCAGAAACTTTTTCCATGAAGCTTGCCAACCATTGGTCCTAGACCTGGGAATTTGAACTGGGTTTTTCTTGGCATCTTCAGTGAACCTCATGTTCATGTAGACATAGAATTCTCTCCATTGCTTGGGGAAGAAGACAGCACCCCAACTGCAGGGCAACTGATGGAAATAAGGGGTGTTGGGATGGATGTTCTTGAAAAACTCAGTTGGATTCCATTTAGGCCTTTCTTTCACCACTTCAACCAACCTAGGGGTGTAAAGAGAGATTGAGGAGAGCTCAGGGAGAGACACTTGTGGATCATAATGGTAGGCTAAGAGGGCATATTTGATCCATAGATAGTAGTAAGGAGAGACTTCGATATCGTCCTCTAGTAGCATACCAAAATCATCATCAGATGAAGGGTACCAACTCTCACTGACAGCTCTAATAAGCCCTCCTTGGATGATTCTCCTTTTGAGGGTTTTAGGGCCATGAGGCCAGTCGAATGAACTTACTAGTCTAATAGTTGCCTCATCAACTTTACTGTCCATGTTAAAGCTGATAGGTACCTCATCCCCAAGATAGTAGGCATCACTGAGAGACCTGAGAAGCCTTGTAAGTGAATGAACTCGGTTTTGGGTGATGATGTTGATAGAAATGCGCATTCGGTTCCAATCTGCATTCGATAAATAGGTTGGTTAGATGAATGCTAATCAGAAAGTGCAGTTAAAAAAAAAGGAGGAAAGGGTACCAAAAGTTACTGATATATTCTGAAGCAAAGTTTCAATCAACTAATAGAAGTTGAAAGGTATCCATTAAAAGTTTGTATAGCCCAAATTAAAATGGAATATGAATAACAGAAAAGTTACTATTCTTACTTGGCAATGCTGTTGTTCTAAGATCAGCCATCCAAAGAGCCTTTGGAATTGAAGGCCTTGGTAAAAGAACCAATGTTGTAGCATTCAAATTAGTCTCTGTTGCCATTTTCAATGCTTTCTTCACATTAGGGTCAATGTCAGCCACTGTGATCACCACAGTTGGGTTGTGAATTTTGATCAAACCCTTCATGCTAGCATACACTCCTTGCAGCACTACCACCTCTGAGTTTGATACTCCCGAAAGAGCCCCCACAGCCAAATCGAATATCTTAAACCTTCGCTCTTTGCAGACCAACTGAGGCCATTTTAGAGCAGTTGCTGCATCTTCACAAGAGCAGTAATTGCTTCCGGAGACAGCGATATAAGCTTTCTTTCCAATGGTAGACCTGAATTTCTCAAGAAGGGGTGCAAGTGCCTTAACTTCATCAACAGAATGAGCATAGAAGAGAGCATCAATTTTTTGAGGATACATTGCAGCCCACTGAGTGATATAACCAGTAGATAGTGCTTTCCACCATTGATCATCTCTGACTTGAACAATATCTTTGAAAATTACAGTGGTTTCAGACACATAAGCAAGCCTATGTTCACTGTCACCCCAAGTTTCCTTGTCATTTGGGTCAACTGGTAGAACAAATGAGCCAGCATTTCTGTACTTTTGTAGCTGATAGCTGCATTTTTGTCAAGAAAGGTAACCATTAGAAACTTATTCAAATGGTATATAATGCTTAGCAAATATTTTGAAAACAGTAAAGTTCAATTTTTTTCCTTTATAGGAAATTAGGTTAACACTTGGGTTTAATCAAAATCCAATCTTATACCAGGATGAAAATCTAACTACCCATTTTCTTTCTTCTTGTGCAACGAAATTATTACTTCTCACCACCAAAAAAAAAAGAAAAAAAAAAGCCTTTAAAACTTTTCTAGATTACATGGAGAGTGGTAGCTCAGAATTTAACATCCATTACCCAATTAATTGTTTTTTTTCTTTGTTGTAACAAATGTTCGAATATTTTTCAAGGGAAAATTTAAAATTCTAGTTGTTAGAGTGCTATGTGATCTGCAGCTTAATAAAATATTCCATATATTTGTTAAATTCCTAGCACCCTAATGGAGTTGACTATAATAATCCCATAATGCTATAGGGAATCTCAAAATGGGAATTTGGCTGACTCTTTCCCAGAAAGTTGTTGCTTCATTAAGCAAAATGAACATGTAGTCATGTACAACGTGGATGTAGAAAATCAACTAGTGGAAACATGGCAAGAGAAATAGACATATTAAAGGGAAGATATTATATTTTTATCTATAGCAGACAAGTTGACCGCAATATTAGTGCAACAATCTTGAAATTCCTTCACACAAATTCATCCCATTAAGAAAAGAAATCTAATTTAAGTACGGAATTAGAATTTAATTGAAAGGCCAATTGGTTACAGAGTCAATCTTCAACTCTCTAGTACCTACACTAGGATCAAGTTTGTTCCCCATACAATCTTCTAAAGCATACCTGAATTAATGTGATTTGTTAAACATATTAATCTTTTAGTTAAGCCAATAACTGTTGAAATAAACCTAGAAACCCTCTGATTTAATACTTAAAAATGTCCTACTTAATGGTTTTGGAGTACAAGCGATAGTCTAAACTAGTGGGGAGTGGGGTTTCGGACACACACACAACTAAGATGTCATGGGGTTTCGAGCAGATACACTCAAGTCAAGACCCTTTTCCATTGAGCTAGACCAAAAATGTCATACTATAATAAAATTCATGGAATTTAACTTCAATTTTCTCTTGTAAAAATATAGCCTATATCAAGGTAAAAACTGCAAACAAGATGAAAAATAACCAAAACTGTAGAAGGGTTTCAATTGAATTGCACATACCTGAGGTGCAGATCTTCACCAGTTGAGAAGGTGAAGGGTGTCTCAATGAAAAGTGTCTTAATGAGCTCTGCAGACAAGAACCAAGAGCTGGAAAGAAAGTCGACCTGCACAATTTTATCCAGTGTGATGTCATAAGCAGGGTCAGGCAAATAAAGCCCTGCCTCCTTAGACCTGAACTTTCTGTAGCTTGGAAAGGTAAAGTCCTTTTGCCTAAATGGCAAAATCCTCCCTATGCTGCCCAAAATCGCGTTCTTATACTTCTCTGTCCCGGCGACATGTGACAAAATCTGTAGCATTTTCTTACCAGGAATCATGTCATCATCAAGAATATACACAAGATCGGCTTCAGTTTGTAAAGCCATTTGGAATCTTCCGTAGTACTTGAAGTCATAGCTTGAACTTATGAAGCTTATCCTTGAATCGTTATAGCTATCTACAATCCTCTTCAAAGAGAGCTCATTTGGGCTCCCAAATGAAAGTACCCAAACATGATGGAAAGGAAGGGTCTGCTCAAGCAAGGTGTCAAGCTGAGCACAAAGTGTTTTTCTCTTGAAGTGGTTTAAGATCACAGTGACTTTTGGTCTGTTGGAACCTTTCAGATCCCACTTTGATTTCATTGCCATCAGCTGAGCAAGAGTTTCTGTACCAATGGACTTGCTCTGAAAGTCCAATACCTCATTGTAAAGTTCTGTCTTCAGCTTGATCATCTGTGCATCATTGGACTTCTTTTGCATGAAATCAATCTTTTCTTGCTCACAAACGTCTGAGGGTGTGATTGGTTGGATTTCGGCTCCAACCAGAGAAGCAGATTCTTGATAGTGATTAAGAATGTGGGGTGGGATTATGAAGTGTTTCCATTGCTGTGCAATCTTGGTAGCCCATGCAAAATCTGGTTTGGTTCGTAAATCGATCGAAGGACTCATGTAGTAGAGTAAGAATGTTGCATAAACAGCAAAGGCAAATTGGAGACAAGTGAGAGCAGTGACAAGCCTAGCAGAAGTGCTCTTATGAGCCTTCAACTTGTCCTTCCCTCCAACATAATCATTTAGCATTCCTTCCAAGTAATCCCCACTTCTCGCACTCTGATTTCGAGCTAGCCCCATCATTTGAATTAAAGTCCAGATCAATCTCACACCTGCAAGAAATATACCAAGCACATTCATAATCAGTCAGCCAACCTTGGATCTTGAGCTAAAAACCTCAAACTTGTAAACCAATCAAACCTTGACACTTACCAAAAACCACAACCCAGATGAGTAAAAACAACAAATATGAACGTCTTAGACCGCTAGCTATGAAACAAGTAGAGGTTGATATTCTATCAGAATTTTTATCAAACACTAGGACTTCACCAACCAAGATGAGGAAAAAGCTTTGAAGAGTCCAAGTGCACAACGAAATGAAGGAGAGGCCAAGAGGGCTTTGAAGTGAGCTGGTCCTAATTGTGTTGACAAGCAGAGGGCTCTTGTAGTCAAATATAAATATAGAATTATATATACAAGTAAAAGGTACAACAAAAGTGTAGGGGAAGGGAAGCACCCCATGGAAAATGCCTCAAAGGTCACATGGAGGTAACGCAAAAAATAAAAAAACTGATGGGATTTTAATAACAAAGAGCTTAAGTGAACGCGTTCCCTCCACCACAACTCTTAACATTTCCACCCTTAAGACACCATTTTAAAGCCGGCTTTGCTGCCGTAGAAAAGGGCTACCCCTGCGTTTTCGGCACCGCTTTGTCACCCCAAACTCCCTCTCTTTCTCTGTCTCATTCATGTTTTTACTGCACCATGGACCCTAGAAACCAATCAAGCCCTCAATTTCTGAACCTTAGAAAGACCTTAATCATTTTTTAAAACAAAAGTTCTAGAGACCTCAATTTTTAATCAAGCCCATATTTAAACTAATAAGATTAAGCCAACGGGGTCTAGTCTATTGGCTTGACATGCAGACTAGAGATTCGAACTCCTATGACATCTTGGTTGTGTGTGTGTGAGAAACCTCCCTTCCCCATAGTATATACTATCGCTTGTATTAAAAAAAACTACTAAGATTAAATTTGTCTACCCCAATTTCCAAGAACAAATTTTATTTGATTTTTGTCCCATGAAGTTCAATACATGTACCAATGAAAAGAAAGAAAAAAAGACCATATATGTATGTGGACCAAAAGAAAAGAAACACATTAGCTACCTTGATAATCAAGGAAGTGAATTCAATCAAAGAGTAGAGAGAACAGAGATTCTTTTTCAGCTTTTCTGCTTCAGCAAAACAAGCTAAAGCTAAACCTCAATTTCACACCACCACAACTAATGATGTCAATGAAGAGCTGCCGCGTTTGGTTACAGAGAATGGAAGCAAATGCATTTAGGCTTAACGATTGAGTGCTAAAGAGATAACTAGTACCCAAAAAATAAAAATCTTCATGTGAATGTGAAATATATAGTTTGACCTTTTGCATGAAGATAATACCTAATCGCGCATTGCAGCAAGCTTTAATTTGTTATGGGTTTTTGCCAAACTTTGACAAGTTGAATGCAAGAAACCCATAGGCTGAATTTGCTTGCAGTGAGGAGAATCCAAATGGGTTTGGCCTTTTATTCAAGGAAAATCAGAATTTAGAAGGGAAAGTTTGAATGGAAAAATAGAAAACTTCTTGTGTTACATAAATTGGTCAAATCGTGTTTTTTGTAGGTGAAATGCCATTAGAGTTGCAGAACCTGAGAAAGAAGAATGAGAAATTAGGTTTATTAACATTTCCAAATGAGTAATGCTAGGTGTACACGTTTGCTCACTCACATCGTTACTATGTGCTCGGTCATTCAATGTGTTACAAAAGGTATTTATTGTTTCCACATGAAAAATATAAATAGGTATTGTTTGAAATATTTTTGCTCACCACTTTTCTCAACACTTGACATGTGTCTATTGTCATAACCATAGTTAATTTTTTGCATTTTATTTATGAAATCATGGTTATATTCATGAACACGTGTTAAGCATTTAAAATAGTGGTAAATGTATACCTTGAGTTAAAGTGGTGCACAAAAATGCTCAATTTTTCAAAACTCTCGATTCAGGTGAGACTCCCGATAGATCCCCTAGTTTTTTTGGTATGCTACAATGCTTCTCTTAATATATAACCAAAGTGCTAGCAATCTTATGTTTAGTTAAAATGTTTCTTCTCATTGTAATTGGTACTTCCCGACTAGCGGTTCTAAGTTCTACTCTTGCTTTAGAGCTTAATAAGTATATAATTGAGGACAATAGCCAGCTGGACTTTTGTCTTTTGTCTTTGATATTCCATGTGCCCAAGAAATCCTGAAAAAAAAAAAAAAAAAAAAAAGAAAAGAAGAAGGCATGCTTGAGCATCTCCTCCGTATTGAAGTACATGCAGTTCTAGAATAGGATAAATCAGTACCTAATGATGATTATGAAATTATGGCATAAACCAAAATTGATGACATTTTGTGAGGAATAATGTGACCAAATTAACAGTATTAATTATTCTCTCAGAAATAATAATTGAACATTCCCATTTCCATAAAGGTTATATTAGAATTCAACTACTACTTGTTGTGGAGATGGGTCCCACTACATGACTAAGCAATTTTCTCATTGGATAAGAGCGATCCAATAATATATTTGAGTGAATCATTGGACAAAAATTATATGCCAAATAAGAGAAGCAATATAAAATTGAGAATCTCTTTTATTCTTTTATCCTCACCTTCACATTAAAATATGAAAAATCGAATTATATATGCTCTGTTTTTCTTTTTGGCCTTTACTATAACCTAATTTAATTATTGATTTATTTTTTTAGATTTTTCTTAATTTAATTTTGTGTAATATGTATCATTGTTTTCATTTAAAACGTTGTATTTTAATTACTGAATATTATTTCTAACAAATAGTATTATAGTATTTATTTTTATGAGAACTATTCTCTGTATTCGTTATGATTCCAAAATTTTATGATACTCACGAAATTACAATTGACAAACATAATAAGTGTGTGTTAAAAATAAAAGGAAATCAACGTTACTGCAGAATAGAAATTAAAGAAGGTATATTTGCTCGTCGTGTCCTTTATATCGAAATCAAAGGTCAGGGGGCCATTCACGACATAATCAAGAATGAGTGACGCTTTGGTTACTGACGAGCGCTTCCATTATTTACTCGAACTAACACAAAGTTAGAAGGTCTGGATTGCTTATTTTTGCTCATAAACGGGGCCATGAAATATTGTTAACCGCGGGGGAGTAGTGTTGACAATTCAAGCTATTTTTAAAGTAGTTACAAATTTCTTAACGTTGACATCTCTTTTAAATTATGATCTCCAGCCTTATTAATTATCTTCAAAGGATTTATGCTAGCATCTGATCACAGACGTGCACACGCCCCAGACATATACTTATTAAGAAAATTAAATTAACCATCATATGCATTTGACTCTTAACCATCAGATTAGATCTTAACCTCATAAAATTTAGTAAACATATATACCAACCACACTGACACATATATTCTATCACCCCTTGTCATAATTTCATATTAATGATGCAAGGTCAAAACCCTACATGTACACCACAAAAAAGTCAACCTTGATGGTTGTCTGTGATAGTATGGAAATCTTGAAGAAGAAAACGCTTGTTTGACTGTAGCCATGTATGAATGAATTTATTTATTTTTGGTCGAAAGGTGTATCAGATTTGGATTGGACAGGCAACGAGAATATGGATCTAGCTAGTGGAAAATATGTACAAAAGCCGACTTGGTATTATATTTTATAGCTAGTTCTGTGTGACCTAACAATACCAAAAAAAAAAAAAAAAAAAAGTGGCCAAGTACATAGGACGACAGCCCCCTCCCCTCCCCACCCCCAATTTTTAAAAAGAGGGTATTTCAATTCGTACACAATATTTCTAAAATGCTTCGTCGGTTAAACCTACTTCTTTTTTGTTTTTTGTTTTTTGTTTTTATAGAAAAATAAATAAATTTTCATTCTATTAGAGAGTGGAAAGCATTGGGCATGTATTATGCAGCCTCGTCCGTTAAACCTACTTTATCTCTCATTACTATTGCATTGGAAAATATTAATTACGAATAGTTAGCCACGGTTTTTTGATAAAACACGTTTCAAGTGGCACACTTGAAATGAGGTTCTCATGATGAAGGGCCTAACGGGTATAACTCTTTAGAAACGTTCAGTACGAATTTGAAATATTTTCATAAATACCTCCTAGGTTGTTTAAAACAAATTCGGTGGCTCATAGACTCGCTCGTTTTACCTTAACTTCAACTGAATCATCCTACACAGAATGCTTTAGTTTAAGATCTTATGTAAACTTTTCGTTCTTAATAAACATCAATTTTCATATGTAAAAAAAGTTGCTTAAAGCCAAAACAAAAAGAAAACCAAAGAAATTGCAATATTCATCAAAGTCTTCAGGATCTCAACATGTGAGCTTCTCTCCATGTGCCATTGTGGTTTGTCCTTTCACTTAGTCAAGGTGGGGAAGATTGTAGTCTTAGTTTGTGGGCGTTTTATACATATAAGTGGAGCAACACCTAATAGATTTTTTCGAGGTATTAATCACGTGGTCTACAGAATTGGAAGATGATGAGGAGATTTTGAAGGGATCTAAATCCACTTCGCATGAGGAGATTATCTAGTATACGCCATCCATATATGAAAATTCTAGAGTTCATCTCCTTCACAAGGTCTTCAAATGTAATGAAAATCACTGTACTTATCAAAACAAAACCAACATATTTTTATTGTCTAATAATAAAGACATTAAATAAGGACTTTGTTTTCTAACCATTAGATTAGAAATGGTCCCATGATCTCAACTGTTGGTTTCTAATAACATGGTTGGGTTGTCCAATTCAATAATGAAGTGTACACATCAAGTCCCATATTGGTCGAGAAACGAACATCCAAAAGAAAAAGTTAGACTAGTAAGTATTTTCCTTGTACATTATATTGGTGAGTAGTAAAGTTGAAATTACATTCAAGTTCAACGTGGTGTCATTGTGACTTTAGACACATAAAATAATAAAATTCTTATTGTTAGATATATCTACTCATAACACAATAAACAGATGCAGGTAAGGTTGAACCATGTTATTGGAAGAAAATAATAGAAACCTCTATATCAATGAGTTTCATGAAGAAAAAAAAAAGTTGGACAGGAGTTAATAAAAATGAAATGTAATATCATGATGAATTTGGGTTTCATTGGATTCCATCTCTTTGTTTGAGTCATTCTATAGTGAGGGTCTTATATATGGGCCTTACGTGAGGTCTTATCTCTTAATCGTTGGATCAATCTAACTAATTTGATCCAACGGTTAAGAGATAGGATCTCAACTAATTCTTGCTCTTTATTTTCTTTTTTAACCTTTTCATGTGATTTTCGAGGCTATTTACGAAATAAAATTTCACTTCTCTATAAAATTTTGGGCCCTTCAATGCAAGGCTTGGATCAATGGCCCTTTAACCTTTTTTTAAGGTTGGCCCTAAAATACACACTAGTTGGGCTTCTACGTGGGAAGGGCCAGAGTGTCTAAAACTTCCAACATAGCATGCTAACTTGTTTTCCATACAAACAATCCACTTTTTGTTTTTTGTTTTTTGTTTTTTTGTTTTTTTGTTTTTTGTTTTTGCGTTGCAGCATTAATGAATTTGGTGGAAGAAAATCTAAGGATATATCGATCAAGTTCATCTAAAGTTCTGAGTTTTTCGTAAGGAAGGAGTATGTAGTTCAAGTGGTTAAGAGTATTTATTTCTGCATTCGAAGTCTTAGGTTTGATTCCCCCCTCCCCAAATATCTCCTATATAAAATAGGCTTATTTGTAGCAATGATCCCTCAATTATACTTGGAGTTACATTTTGGTCACTCAACTCCAAAAATAGTTACATAGGTCACTCAATTAGGTGTAGTGCTGAACCTTAGTCCCTACCGTCAAGTCTGTGACTTTTTATGTTTAAAATGATGACGTGCCAAGCATGTCACAAATTATTGATGGGCAAATGTGACTTTTCAATTAATTAAAAAGAATCTTCAGCTTTTGAAGAGACGACACTTACAGAAATGACAGTCTGAGCAAAAGGGAAAAAGTTTGAAGGGAGAGAATCTAGGGTTTTCAAATCGAGAGGTATTTGACATTGATTTTTGGGGGATTTTGGAACATAATCTCTGCATTATGCTTTAATTGACTGAGTAGCGAAGGATTTTGAGTTAAAATAGTGATTAAGTACAGATCTAGGGTTTCAGTTTCGTGAAAATCACAGAGAAAAGTGTCGGGTCTACGTGTGTAGAGGCTTCCAATGGAGACAAAATTTTGGTGGTCTGGAGCCCCCCCAAAGTATGGTAAGTTACTATAACCTAAATATTTCTTCTTCATTTTATATTGGTTTATATTTTGTTTGCAAATGTGTAACTCTCCAATGTTGTTTTTTGTTTGGCTTTAAGGTTGAAATGATGCAAGTTAGAGTTTTTTAATGTGTGTGGTCCTCTTGTGTTATATTGTATTTGGCTTTAAGGTTGAAAAGAATGGAAGTTGGAGTCTTTATTAATGTTTGTGGTCCCATTTCTGTTGGTCTCTCATGGAAGTGATTTCACACTTGCACATACATGCACTTACTTTGTCTTCATTGTTTAATTTTGTTTAGTGAGTTCACATTGAAGTTTGTTGTAAAGGTTGGTCAACATTATATTATGCATTAAAGCACACCTTTGTGTAATGTGGCAGATAAGCAGAGCTTTGTACTCTTGAACTCCACCACTTTGGTCTATTGGAGAATGACGTGTATAAGGGAGGCAAAGTATGCCATGTTGACAACTATATTGATGACTATCCGTCATTATTGGATTTAAAGAAAATTGGGATAGACCTTGGATACAAAGTTGATATAACACAAAGGGTTACAAACCTAAAAGTTTATTATAAGGGGCCTGCAAAAAGTGATCAACATGTTGTGAAGGAGGTTGTAGATGATAGTTGTATTCTAGGGTTGGTTGGGAGCATTTTATCAAATCGGGTATTGGTGTTGTATTACCATGATCCTACTCAGAATAACGAGTTAGAGAGTCAAGATGAAGGGGTATGGCCAAGTTTGGATGTTGAGGAGTATCAAGATTATGCTAATGAAGATCATGGACACACTGTTTGGCCTTTTATTGATCAGTTAAGCTTGTTTCATGGTTCAATAGTCAAAGAGATCAACATATATGTAGATTTTCCAAGTGATGGTGTGGATTTGGATGGATCATATGGTAGATGTGCACCAAATGTTGAGTATGCACCATTTTTTGAAGAGCAATAACAACATGGTGAAGAGGTTGACAATGAAGAAAAAGAGCAGGAAAAAAGGATGTTATTGTTGACAGTGATTATGAATTAAGTGAAGAAGAAAATGGTAATGAATAGGCTGCATAAAGAGCACAAGATGTTCACGATGCACCAAATGTTGAATATGCACAATTTGTTGAAGAGCTGAATCAAATGCCTATTAATGAAGCTATATGGGAGATATCAGATCATGGTGAAGATAGTGATGGCCTTCTTATGGTGATAGCTCTGGCAATGAGGAATATGGTGAAAAAAAGACAAGGAAGAGGAAATGGAAGACGCCAAATGTTAAACAGTTTAGGAAAGAAATTGATTTGAGAAATTGATTTAAATAGACAAACAAGATGTTACCATTTGAATTAATGTGTGATGCCTCAGACTACGCTGTCGGGGCAGTTTTAAGGCAGCTTAAAAACAAGCTTCCCCATGTAATTTATTATGCAAGTCGTACTCTTAATGATGTACAGCTTAACTATGCAACTATAGAGAAGGAATTGTTGGCAGTTGTGTTCACATTAGAGAAGTTTCGGTCTTATTTGGTTGGAGCTAAGGTAATTATTTATACTGATCATGCTGCATTAAAATACTTGTTGTCTAAGAAGGATGCAAAGCCTAGGTTGATTCGTTGGGTTCTGTTACTTCAAGAATTTGACCTAGAGATTAAAGACAAGAAGGGCAGTGAGAATGTTGTGGCTGACCATTTATCCAGATTAATTATTCCAGCAGCTATGGAGGCAGATTCTCTACCATTGAGTGAAAGTTTCCCAGATGAACCACTATATGCTGTCCAAATTGACACCTTGGTTTGCAGATATTGTCAATTATTTGGCTAAAGGTGTGGTACATCCAGATTTCTCCTACCAGCAGAAAAAGAAGTTTTTATATGATGTGAAGCACTATTTCTGGGATGAACCCTACTTATACAAATATTGTCCAGACCAGATTATTCGCAAGTGTATTCCTGAGGCTGAATAGGAAAGTGTTTTAAAGTTTGCTCATCATTATGCATGTAGGGGACATTTTGGGCAGAAAAGGACGGCATAGAAAATTCTGCAGAGTGGGCTATTTTGGCCAACACTTTTTAAAGATTCACATAATTAGTGCAAGGCTTGTGATAGGTGTCAAAGGGTCGGCAACCAATCTAGAAGGAGTGAGATGCCCCAGCAAAGTATCCTAATTATTGAACTATTTGATGTTTGGGGTATTGATTTCATGGGACCATTCCCATCTTCTAACGGGAGCCAATACATTTTAGTGGCTGTGGAATATGTTTCAAAGTGGGTCAAGGCCATTGTAGCACTAACTAATCAAGGATCAGTGGTCTAGACGTTCCTCCATGGGGTTATATTTCCACGGTTTGGAATTCCGCGCGTTATTCTCAACGATGGGGGGAAGCATTTTATTAATAAACCATTTGCTAATTTACTGGCAAAGTATGAAATTAATCATCGAGTGGCTACACCCAAGGTCTTAAATATCGAGGGTTTCGGAAATATCGGTGGTTCAAAAATACGGTAATATCGATGGAAATATCGAGAAAATATCGATATCGATAAAAATTAGATAGAAACCATGGAAATTGTGATAAATACATGGAAATTTTTAATGAAACTTTAGAAGAAGTTTATTTAGTCAATTATCTATCATTTTGACACAAAAAATTGGAAGGAAATGCATTGCATAGTGGGTTTGAGTGATTTAAGTTAATTATATTGCGAGCTGACATTGAAAAAACTTAATTGCATGGTGAATTTGTGTGACTAAGATTGCATATAATGCGTACTAACAGAGTATTAAGTACAACATATGCTTACTAATTACTAAACTTTGAATGTATACACATTAATTTTATTTATAATTAAATTTAGTATTGTTTATGAATTTGAGAAAAATCAAGATTTTGATGAGAAAATAATAAGTAACTAAGTATCTATAAACAAAATAATATTAATATTAATTTAGACTTTAGGACATTTGTGAGAAGATGTACTATATATGGATAAGAGAGATAGGGATTGTGGGTTAAAAAAATTAGTTTATAAATAAAGAACAATTGAAGACAATCACAAACCACACGTCACCTCAGTTGGTAGAAGTTGTAGAGGTAATTCAAAAGGTGGTTGGGGTTCGACTCACCTCAATGTTAAAAGTGGTTGGGGTTCAATTCATTCATAATTTTTTATTCATAATTTTATTCTTAAATCAGTTTTTTTTGTCACGTAAAGCCCACTAAAAAGTTTAGCCCAAGACCAAAAATGAGAAAACCCAAGATTGGAAAATGAATCATATCCGAAAATATCAAAAACACCCTCATGCTTTTTTACCTCCACTTTGACTCCAGCAAGGGCACAAATGTCATTTGAAGTTCCCTGTACACCCGCACTCCACCCCCTCTTCTCTATTTGCAGACAGCGGTCTTTCACAGGTAAAAGGTCGAAAAGAGAAACACTGAACTTACAAGCAAAAAAATTTCATAGGGAAACAAAATAGGGGAAGAGATCTGAAGAACAAGATCACCAATTTTCTCTTCAGCTTCTTCTTGGAAGTCGAAAGAACGTAGCTTTGTATGTGTTACAATGGCTGGGTACAGAGCTGAAGATGACTATGACTATCTCTTCAAGGTGGTGCTGATCGGAGACTCGGGCGTGGGAAAGTCCAACTTGCTCTCCAGGTTCACCAGGAACGATCACAGATGATGCTTGATAAACGAAATTATCGCTGAAATATCGACGATAATTTCGATATTTAAGACGTTGGCTACACCATATCTCCCACAGACATCTGGTCAAGTTGAAGTTTCAAACAAAGAAATTAAGCGTATTTTGGAAAAAACAGTTGGCTCTACACGCAAGGATTGGAGTTTAAAATTAAATGATGCTTTGTGGGCATACAGGACAGCTATAAGACTCCTATTGGGATGTCACCATTTTGACTTGTTTATGGGAAAGCATGTCATCTACCTATGGAGCTGGAGCATAAAGCTTACTGGGCCATTAAAGAGTTAAATTTTGCATATGACTCAATTGGGGAGAAGCGAAAATTGCAGTTAAATGAGCTAGAGGAAATTCGTCAGGGTGCTTATGACAGTTCTCGCATCTACAAGGAAAGAACTAAGGCATTTCACGACAATCAAATTTTACGGAAGGAATTTCAGCCAGGGCAAAAGGTTCTGTTATTCAGTTCAAGGCTAAAGTTGTTTCCAAGGAAATTGAAATCTCGTTGGACTAGACCCTACCTTGTGACTCAAGTTTTTTCTCATGGAGCAATTGAAATAACTAACGAGGCTAAGGGCAACACATTCAAGGTGAATGGTCACAGGCTGAAATCCTATGTGGAGACACCCTTTTACACAGCAAATGAGTCTTTGACTCTGAGGGAACTAGTGATCTGACCACCAGTCCTCTGCAATGTCTAGTTATAGACTTAAAATTAAGCGCTAATTGGGAGGCAACCCAATTTTTCTAAACTCTTTACTTCTTTTATTTTAGACCAAAAAAAAACAAAAACAAAACAAAACAAAAATTATTTTGTTGTTGTTTTTCTTTACCTAGTTGATTTTATTTTTCTCCTCTTTCTACTCCTAACACAGGACACAACAATCAGTAGCAAGCATCAAAAGCAGATAATCCTATACTGGAATCATGCACCTAGCAGCAAGTCTACATTACCACATTTATCCTATGCTAGAATTTAAAGCAATTAACATGAGCTCACTTAAAAGAATGCAAGTTTTGCAGTAGTTATGCATATCCAATTTAGACACACCATTTTGAGCACTTAAATACATCTCTTAAATACTGGATCTACACCCACAAAACTTGCAGGATTCAAAAATACCGTTGAGATGCGTCTTGCCTTTCCGTCCAGTGGATCTCCAGTTTGAGCATTCTTTCTCTCGGATATGATTGTTCTGCACCAAATACCACATCAGTATCATCCCATGTAGGGGATGAAGGGGTAGCATTTTCGACCAAAAAAGAAGAAGGGGTTTCCTCAGAACACAGTTTTTAGGTTTGCAAGACTCGGATCTACTAGATCTTAGTTGGCTTTCATTTTCCTCGTCATTATTCAGCTTCCAAAGACCAGTGCGTGGTGTAGATCTGCTCAAATTTGCAAGTTTGGGGGTTGTCCGCCCATAGATACACCTACATTCACGGGGATCTAAGTGTCCTCACACAAATGGAAACAAATGCATATGTTAGATCTCTGAAACGAAAAACAAAGAAAACTAACACACGTGGAGGAAGGATCTACCATTTTCCATGGGTATGGGGTGCAGAACGACATGGAGTGCAGCGTTTAAATAGGCTGAAGGCGCTGGTGTTGCGAGATCGAGGGCCATCGGGGATGCAGGTGGACGCTAGTGACGGTGCTGACAGAGGTCTGTTGCGGAAAAAAAAAAAAAAAAATGAAGGAGATGCTGGTTTCGGTTTTAACAAAAGAGAAGAGAGAAAGTTGAGATGAAGGAAGTTGCCATGAGATCTACAAAGAAATCGTTTGAAATGAGAGAAGGCTTTTGGGTTTTGAGTGATATAGTAGAAGAGGTGGGTTTTGAGTGAAATAATAAAAGAGGGAGGCGTGGGTTTCTAAGAAAAATGAATAGAGTATGGGTTCTGAGGAGTGGATGGACATATGAAAGCCAACCCATGTGGGTTAACGTAGGTTTCTAAAAAATATTTGAGTTATTAACTCAAATACAATACTCTTTTCCTGCCAAAGATGTGAGTGGACATGATGTGACTGGATAGAATAGAGCCGTTGGCTCTGGGCTCGAGGCGAGTGAGGGGCTCCAATGCTCTAATTTTTCAACGAAAGAGAGCTAATGAGTCAACTAGATGGCGTCAATCCAGCTAGCCCATAGCGGCTGCCCATCCAATAGCTGGAATGTTCTGAATGGAGAGAGAGACTCTTGGTTTCACATGCATGTGCAATTAATGCTGAGGAATGGTGTGTCAAAAGATGCTGGCGTGTTAAAACCAATGTGTGTGATGAAGACTAACAAAGGCAGCACTGTGATTATAAAGAATGAGATGGAGGGTGATGTACATGTGTTTAAGAGAATTTATGTATGTTTGGAAGCTTGTAAGATGGGATTTTTGGAAGGATGTAGAGTTGTCATTGGTATATATGAATGCCATTTGAAGAGACCTTACACATGAGAAGTTTTAACAGTTGTTGGTGTTTGTGGGAATAATGGAATGCACCCAGTTGCTTATGATGTTGTAGAGGTGGAATAAAAAAAAGTACTTGGATTTGGTTCCTTGAACTTTTGACTGAATACTTAAAAATTGAGAATGGGAAAGCTTTGGTGTTTATAAGTGACAATAAAAAAGGTATAATACCTACAATTGAGATATTGCTTCCAACAACTGTGCACAAAATGTGTGTTAGGCATATCTACAACAACTTTATGACACATCATGCTAGCCTTGCATTGAAACACATTCTCTAGGATGTGGCAAGAGCAACTACCATTCCTTGGTATGAAGTAGAAATGGAAAAGATGAAAGAGCAAGATGAAGAGGCGCGGAAGTGGCTTCTCAAAAGACCAACCAAAAATTGGAGTATATCTCATTTTGAGCCACATTGTAAGTGTGATCTGTTGTTGAACAACTGATGGGCATATTTTATATTATATATTTAACCATATTCTTAGTATATTTTGGTTAATATTTTGGAAGATTTTTGATACTTTAAATTATATTTTCAATATAGGACTTTTGACTTCATCTGGAGCAAAACATAATCAAATGGATTGATTTTGGAGTAATTCCAGTTGGAGGACGTTCGTGAGTCACTTAGCTTGATCGTATCAAAATTTCATATTTTTCTACCAAGCGGTTATATTCTGGAAATAAAATAAAGGAGCAGTGTGCGGTGTTGGAATAGTGACGTTTTGGGATTTTATTGCGTTTTTGGAGCCCAAGATGGCCTCGGATGTGTTCGTGGCGTTCTGGAGAAGGGTTCAAAACGTTTCTATCTTTAAAACAAGCTATCTTGGGCCTGATTTGGAGGAGATTTGAGCCCAAAACGTGGCTGGGCAGATTCTGGGCAGATTTTCCTTATCCAATTTGGACTTTATGTCCAAGTATTATTTTATTTTAAATAGTGTCCTTGTGGGGATAGGAAAACTGTATTGGGCAGCTGGGTTTTAGGAGGTATTTAAGTTCTTTTTCACAGCAATTTTAGGGATTCTTTTTGGCTTCTTGAACATGACATTGAGGAGAGCTATTACTAAGGTTTTGGAGATTTGCTACTTTAAGGTGTTTTCATTCTTTTTCCTCTCAATAATATTTTCTATGATTTCAATTATGAATATGTGTAACTAATTCCCTTTTGCTAGGGTGAAACCTTGAACCTTAGCATGAATATGTAATTTTTATTTAATTGCTTATGATTGATTGCATGCATACTTTGAATTGTTAATCACGGTTTTAAACTATCTAATTGTCTTGATGCCTGATCACCATTAGGATATTTAGAAAAGTAATTTGATGCAATTTTGGTCGGAAGGTTTCCTGAAATTGACGCTGGCTTCTTGTGATTAATAATTGTAATTTCGCTTAAGATGAACATCACGTCTTAAGGGTTGCATGGTTTTTCAAAGGGTTTTCTCAAAACATAATGTATCTTTCATGTTCAGATTTGATCCGAATGTCCGGATGGGTTGCATGATAGATATACGTTCTATGTTGGAGGTTCCAAGTAGAATATAAATTAGGAAAACCCAACCTTCAAAGAGGCATGTGCAAATCATAAGTAATTGGTAAAAATTCATAGGATTGCTAGGTGATGGTGAAACCGTAGTGCTTTTATAAATTGGTATTTAAAACTCTTTTCTTTAAACGTAGTTGCTTTTAATTAAAATTCATTCTTAGTAATAACAAATTCAGAATCATCTTTCTCAACTTTTAATTTAAGTAGTTAATTGGAAATCGTCTTTACAGAAATTGCTAAATAGCCCTTGAGGAGAACGACCTTGCATGAGTATCTATACCACAATAGCCTTGTATTCTTGCAAGTATTTTATGTGATTTTAACCTAATTGTGTGGTTGGTAAAAATCGTATCAACAACCTCTGTGAATCATTTAACTCTTGCATTTTAGATTCAAGAGACAAGGCTATCTTAACATGTCTTGAAAGGATTAGAGTTTATATCATGTTGAGGATGACTAATAGAAGGATTGCTAGTACAATTTAGAGACATCTAGTTGGGCCTAGAATTTTCAAGATCATTGAGAAGAACAAGTTGGGAGCTAGTCAATGCATTCCTAGATTAGCAGGTGAGAGTATATGCCAAGTGAGCCATATGTGTAGGGGAGAGTATGTAGTGAATCTAAAAGCCAAGACTTGCTCTTGTAGAAGATGGGATTTGTGTGGGATCCCATGTTGTCATGCTATTTCTTTCACTACTAAAAAAACACACACTAGCCACATATATGAATTTGTCCCCTATGTTGATTTTAGAGACAATAAATTGTCTCAATTAAGCAATAGAGACTATGCAGCCACTATTTTTATATAAGTATCCTAGTTTGGGGTTGCTATTGCTTATTGGGTACCATTTATTGAGTTAGTCCTTCCCTATTTTCTATTAAATAAATACTTTTTAAGATTCAAGCCATTTCACTTAAGTCAAGCCATGTTGAATGACTCCAAGTTTAGGATCTAATATTTGGAATGGTGTCTACTATATCAAGGACTAATCATGACATATCAGTTTACAATTGTGTCCTCTTCAAACAATACATATATGAGTTTTAGTATCTTCTCCATTAGAAACGCTTAAGTACATCAGTTCTTGTTGGTTCAATATCAGTCCCCATTGTATGAGTACCCATTTAATAACATCATATCATTTATGTAATACACTTACAACCATTAGTCCCCATTAATATATTACTTTTAATATTATAGTAGAATGGACAAGAATGTGTATTTTAATTTAATAATATGCAATTGTCAAATACGATTTGTAGGGCTGATGATCATATTATTCTATTGGCTATATTTAATTCCTTAAGGTTATGTAATTGCCTTGAATGAAAACTTCAGCACAATAGCCCAATATTTCATATTATCCAAATTGATTTTTATACAACAGCTGCATATTTCATATTAGCCAAACAACTTTTCACAACCCATGCTTGATATCGATGTGATCCAAAATTCTTTACAAAGCAGATGCATGTGTTCCTACTATCATTATTTTACAAACTTAGCCAATATTTACATATATTTGGCCACTGCTACTTATATTCAAAAGGTTATCCTAACTCCCCATCATGAAGCACATCCCATGTCTGTGATAATATGGTGCCAAACTTCTCACATCATATTTCCCACATCCCCATTGCTAATCCACAAAACATGCACAATTTAGCGAAGAAAAAGTATTCCAACCTCCATTTAGATTACCAGGTGAAGCAAAAACAGCACGGCCCACTTAAAGTGACTTAACAACATAAACATACTTGGAGTTGGACTCAAAGCATCGAATAAATGTGTCAAATGTCAAAGCAAAAGGAGCCGTGCGTGAAGAAACGATGAAAACAAAGTGTCGTCTCTTCCTATTCCTCTAGATTTCTGCATTGATGCTCATGGATTTGGTTGGAGGAAGAAGCATGGCTTCTTCTTCCAACATATCATAAATCTTTATGAAATACCCCAAATCTGTGTTGGAAGTTCCACGTAGCATCATAAAAACCTCAAATCTATGTTAAAGGCATCTAAATCGCTTGCGAACGATCAGCAAGGACCAATCCTTTTGCGTCGGTACTGTTGTGAGACTTGTATTTGGCGGCTCACGAGCTTTCTCTCTTTCTATAGACTTGGATTTGTAAGGTAAGAGCTTTCAGCCTATAGTTCCTCTGTTTGGTTGCTCAAACTTTGTGAGAAACATTTACTGTAGTGTCCAAGCTTGTTTTTATTTTTATTTTAAATTATTTATCAAAGACAATAGTATAAATTTTTTGGTTTTTTGGTGTGGATTTTGCATATTCTACCTTATGGCTATCAAATTGGGAGACAAGAAGGAAGATTTAGTCCCATTGAATGGTAAGTACCTGGTTTGGATTTCCAAACATTCTTTTATTTTGCATATTAGCTATATCTCCTACAAGCTGAGGAATAACAAGGTACATAACAAGTAGAGAAACAAGGATTGCTTGTTTAAGGTCCTGTGAGTGTGAATTACTGTTTTGGAATATCATATTTCACTACTTGCTGATGCTGGGTGTAGTGTGAAATGGCCTTCCATGGGCTTGTTAAGGGTTTGCATTTGCATAGCTCATGAGTCTAGGTTTGGGATTTGTGTTGACTTTCTAACAGTTATGTATTGAGTTGTGATGGAGATGCATTCTTCCTCTTTTATGTTGATCGAAGCCATGTTCTAATATAATTTTCCTTTATTTCATACACATAATATTCTAGGCAATAACTAAAAGGCAGGCTTCTGTTTCTTTTGCCACAACTAAAAGATTATGGTTCAGAATAAGTAGAGCACAATATAAATAAATGAAAGAGAAGAAGTCCAGCACAATATTACAAGCATCAAATTGAACAATCCATGCCAAAACATTACAATTAAGATTTTTACGAAGTATTTCTTTAATGTTCTTCTTGTTCTGGACAGCTAGTTGGGGTAGGCTATAGTAATTAACAACACATACATTACAACAGCAGTGGATCATATTTATAAGTAGAAAAACAAATTGTTTTGTGGGATGCTATCATGGATTTCCTCGTAAATCTTGAACCATAATATATTGTTTTTGTTTTGCTGATGTGTGTATTTTCAATACAGCCAACATTCTAATGTGTGCATTTTTAAGCGTGGGAACTCCGGGTTAAGCGAGTCGTGGCTTAGAGCAATCCCAGGATGGGTGACCTCTTGGGAAGTTGCTCGTGAGTTCGAAACAAAACCGTGAGGGCGAGAGAGAAAGCGGACAATATCGTGCTATGGCGGAGTTGAGCCGGGAAGTGGTGGTCGGGCCGGGCGAGATGTGACAATTTGGTATCGAGCCACTCCCTGGCCGGAAATGTGCAGACGAGGACGTCGGGCTAAGGGGGTGGATTGTAAGATCCCACATCGCCCGAGTGGGGATCCTGTAAGCCTTATATGTACATGCCCGCCTCCAAATAGCACGAGGCCTTTTGGGAGCTCAGCCGGAGTTGTGAGAACTCCGAAGTTAAGCGAGTCGTGGCTTAGAGCAATCCCGGGATGGGTGACCCTCTTGGGAAGTTGCTCGTGAGTTCCCAGAAACAAAACCGTGAGGGGCGAGAGATGGGGGCCCAAAGCGGACAATATCGTCTATGGCGGAGTTGAGCCGGAAGTGGTGGGCCGGGCAGGATGTGACATTAACAAGCATTTGAGGGCGTGAAATTCTATTGGAGATTCTGCAATCACAAATGGAGGTTTTTTTCTTATTAATGGATCCTCGAGATTATACTTATTTTGGTGAGCATTATGATAATAATTTTGAAGATCTTAATCTTGATGATATGCCTAATCATGAGAATAACTCAACCTCTAATGATGTGGAGCAACCTATGCATGATGATATGCCTCTTGAATCAAACACCCAAGAAGAAAACATTGATCAAATTGAGGTTAAAAAAAGAAAAAAAACTTATGAAGTTTGGAAATATTTTAAAGTTTGTGACCAAAAACTTGATGATGGGACTATTCTTCCAAAGGCTGTGTGTACTTATTGCAAGCATGCTTTGACTTGTAAAACTACAAATGGTACTAGGCATCTTCGTAGGCATTTTAATGCATGTCTAAAAAAAAATGGTCATAATCATGGTAGGCAGTCTCAACTATCTGTAAATGCTGGAATCTCTTCATTTAAGTACTCTCAAGCTAAAATGGGAGTTGAGTTAGCTAGATTTATTGCATGTGTTGAATTGCCTTTTTGTTTTGCTAAAAATCGTTGTTTTGAAAGATCTATTCAAGTAGCTTTGCAACCAGAATTTAAGAAAGTTTCTTACAATACTACTAGGGTGATCTTGTGAAACTTTATAATGAGGAAAAGAAAAAATTGATAAATGTTTTCTCTATTTTGAAGGGTTCTATTGTTGTGACTTCTAACATGTGGGATGTTGGTAATAATTTGCATTTTATTTGTGTTATTGCCCATTATATTTATGAAAATTGGTTGTTGCATAAAAGAATTATTGCGTTTCGTCTTCTTGAATTTCCACATACTAGTAGTGCTATTTTTCAGGCTATGATGAATTTGTTTATGGAGTATAACATTACTCATAAAATATTTTCTATTACTTTTGACAATGCTTCCAATAATTCTTCTGTTATTGAGCATTTTAAACATATTTTGCATCATTCTTACAAAGGAAATTTTTTTCATATGAGGTGTGTGTGTCACATAATTAATCTAATGGTGCCATATGAATTAAAAGTTATTAAAAACCAACTTCAATTGATTAGGGATGCTATTGATTATATTTCTTCTAGTAGCTCTAGGTAGAAAGATTTTGCTCACCTTTATATATCTCATGGCTTGAAACCTATAAAATTGAAAAAAGACATGCATATTCGTTGGAACTCAACTTATCTCATGCTTAGAAGTTGTAAAGGTTACACCAATGTCATCAATTTTTATTACAGTAATAAAATGGATGACAATTTGTTGAGGGACGAAGAGTGGAATGTATGCTTTCCTTTGGTGGAGTTTTTCAAAGTTTTTTTATGATGCTACATGACATCTCCTGTTGCACTTCATGATTTATTTTCAATTAGTGCTACCTTTGCTAAATACATATCTAATACTACATGTAATTTTACAAAGATTTGTGAGCAAATGGAAACCAAATATAAAAAGTATTGAACAGAGTTCCTTATACTTTTTGTTTTGGTGCAATAATGGATCATAGAATTAAAGTAAGTGGTTTGGACATAACATTGACTGAAATTTCAAGAAATATATCAATTAGTTTACCACTTACAATATCCAATATTCAGAAGACATTCAATAATACTTATTTGTTGTATGAGAAGAAATATAGTGTTGGTACAATAGCTACACAAACTGCTCCAACTGTTTCTTTTATTTAGTTCATCTTCATCTAGTAGTGTAGCTGTTTTTGGTATACTTGCTAGCAAAGGAAAACATAAGAGTATAATAAGTTATTGTACTGAAGTTTTTAAGTATTTGGATACTGAATTTGTTGAATTTATGACTGAGGAAGAAACAAAAAATTTCAATATTTTGGATTTGTGGAAAGCACATGAAAAGAACTTTCATGTTCTTTCCGTTAGGGCACATGATGTACTAGCAACTCCGGTGTCCATAGTAACATCGAAGTCTGCTTTTAGTGCAAGTGGTCATGTGCTGGACGAAAAGAGGGTGAGAATTACTCCTAAAATATGTGAGTCATTTATGTGTTTTAAGGATTGAGAAGAAGCAGATTTTCGAGCTCAAAGTTTTGTAGATGAAGATGTCACATATTTTGAAGATGACAACACAAGTTCCCTTAATGAAGAAAGTTAGTTGAGGTTGGTACTTTGTTTGTGATGGTATGTTGATACACAAGCCTCTTATGTATACGCTTGATTTTCATAATTCTTGTATGCATATGGATACTCTTAGAAGTGCTTTAATTATCTTCAATTGATTTCACTGACTAAATCAATTTCATTTTGAGTTATGAAAGGGATATGCATGATATAGTTGTTAGTTGTGTTGGCACTAAAACTAAACAGATAATAATTAGAGGCAACTTACAAGTAGTGTGGACGGTCGAGGGACCGAATGAACCTTCGTGAGGAGACGCTTCTCCTTTTGGCCGATGATGCTAGATCCGCGTCACAGATAAGAGAGCAATTGGTGAGACCTAAGGCACTGGTGTGGTACCAATGAAGGCCCTCCGATGCTAAAGTTAGTTTCGAAGGGGAGGAGCAAACTTATTGACAGTGCGAAGGCATAAAGTCAAGTATGAAGTCCTTACTCTGTAGCTGTGTGAGGGGCTCTATTTATAGAGCGACCTGGTGGTTATTCAAGCACCTAGTTTCAATGTGGGACTCATAGGAGTACCTTCCAAAACTGACACGTGTTGGAGTAAATATCCTAGTGAAGGAACCGAGAAAGATCTGCAAGATATCTATACTGACGCAGAATCGGCAGGGTGTGCCGAAGGGACTGGACGTCCGTGGGTTGGCCAGTGCGCAATCGGTGGGTGGTGCTTGAGGTTATTGCCGGTTGCGAGACTAGATCATCAGGAAATGGGTTGCAAGGCCACACTAGGCGTAGGATCGATAGGGGTGCCGAATGAGCTCTCGGTTGGGTAGGTTATTGTGGGACATGGACCTTTCCATGTGTTGTGACAGAAGAAGCGGGTCAGATATGGTACAAACAAGTTGCAACCTCTAAAGCTTAACCTCCAGCACTAAAGATTGCAGCATTGACACCTCTACCTCCAGGTTTGAGTCGCTTGCAACATAATATTTTTTTATTCAATCTACTTAATATGCAAACAAATATATGAGCCCAAGTTTTGGGATTAATTTTATGTTTAAGAAATCATAATGGTGAAGAAAAAACATACTACTTTACATTACAACCGAGTGGGCACCAAATGCATCTATAATTCAGCACAATATCATCTAGTTTAACATAGAAAAAGATGCCAATATTTTTTTTTTCTATTTTGGTATTTTGAACTATTTACATGCATATTACATACAGTTTTTCTAAATGCATACCAATTAGCAGCATTATCTATTACGTTGCAGTGTAAACCTCATTCTGAATGAAGCCGAGTGATATCTCCTACAAATGTGAAGAACTTGTTGGAATCAATGTTCTTCTCTGAAGATTTAGTCCTTAACAAAGACAAAATCTTTTATTTATGACTCAAGTCCACTAAAACAAGTTTACCATTTCCAAGCTTATTCACAAACTTTGCGACTTTCTCAACAATAATATCATATGCCTTCTCAAGGTCAAATTGAAAGTATCGCCACCAGCTGAGCCTACAAATGGTTCTTCACCTTCCTTTAACTCCCTACCAGCATTCTCAGGTAATGAACCTGTTCCTTTTGGACAGATATCCTTTTCTTAAATGTCCATATGCCATTCTTTTACTCAAAAATGGGTTAAGTGGGCCGGCTCTGGCCAAGCTCGGCCCGATAAATTGGACCTAATTTTTTGATCCCTCTGGCCCAAGATTTCGTGTCGTGCCGAGCACGACATACTAATATTAGTGTTCGTACCATACCGTGCCCTATTTAAACGAGCTGGGCTCGTGTCGTGTCGGGCGGGCTTGTCCCGTTTAACATCTTTAGGCCCGAGCCCAGCCCATCCCGTTTCAATGTGGACTTAGGCTTTGGGCCGAGCTAGGATAAATGATTTTACTAAATGGGCCAGCATGACATGGGCCGATAAATTAAATGGGCTGGCCCAGTCAATCACGAATACCTTAAAGGCACGAATTTAAATGGGTCTACCCCGTTTGACACCTCTAAATACACATGACTGTTATAAGAAAGAAGCTTACCTGAGTTCATATGAACCTATGGTATACCCTATACCATCCATGGACCAGTGATAGAGAACTAATTGGCATCCAATTAAACCTCCTCCATACAAGAAGCAGCCTAGAAGGCTCAAGAAATCGAAGAATAAAGAACTAGTTTTGGTTGAAGTACCTGCTCTAGTTCCTCCAAATCCTTTGTCTCCATATTACAATCCACCACCTACTAAGTTGAGAATGATTTAAGTAAATATAAGATGCTTTATTTGTGGCCAGAAAGGATATAATAAGACATGTTATACCAACCAAGGAACAACTGGCTCTTCTACAGCCCAAGGGGCAACTCAAGTATTTGGGTTACAATCTCTTTAGTTTAATTTCTTTTTGTTATGGTTTAGTTTAATTTGATTTTTGTTTTTGTAGGCTCCACCTAATCAGCCCAACCCAATTAGAAGTAGAGGAGAGGTAGATGCACTACTACAGGAAGAGGAAGAGGAAATGGGAGAGGACAAATGCCAAATAGAAGAGGAAATGTAAGTGACAACTCTATCATGCTACTTTGGTTAATTAATATGATTTCAATTTAATTCCTCTACTTTGGTTATTTAATATGGTTCCATTTTATTTTAGGTTGGAAATGGGAGAGAACAAGTGCCAAACAAGCCATCATCATCACAACCACCCAACATTGCTGGCCATTAATGTACTTCAACGTCTCACGATCAGAATAAAGGACGAATTCTTTATATATCAGATAGTGCCTCCATTCTCACAAGGCTTGCATGATGGCATATAATTCAATGTCATATGTTGAGTACCTTTTCCTTGTGTCATTGAGTTTCTCACTGAAAAATACGAGCAGCCTCCCTTTTTGGCTTAAAATAGCTCCTACTCCCACGTGGGAAGTATCACATTCAACTTCAAATACCTTTTGATAATCTGGGAGTGCTAACACCGGTGTCTCTGTCACAACTTTTTTGATGGCTCGAAAACTATTTTCCGCTTCCGTTGTCCACTTAAACACACGCACATTTAAACAATCAGTAATAGGTGCAACCAAAGAGTTAAAGTTACGAATAAACCTGGGGTAAAATGAAGCCAACCCATGAAAGCTTCGGATATCTTGGATGGATTGAGGTGTTGCCCAATCTAAAACTGCTGTAATATTCTTCGAGTCGACTTTGATGCCATCTGCAGATATAACATACCCCAAAAATATTAAGTTATCTATTAGGAACTCACACTTTTTAAAACATCAAAAATTTGTCTCAAACGTGCTACATGCTCATTTGGGTCATGACTATACACTAGGATGTCATCAAAATATACCACAACGAATTTTCCAATAGAGGGCCGAAATATTTGGTTCATGAGAAGCATGAACGTGCTTGGTGCATTTGACAGACCAAATGGCATCACCATCCATTCAAACAACCCATCTCGAGTCTTGAACGCAGTTTTCCATTCATCTCCGGAACGCACTCTGATTTGGTGGTATCAGCTCCGCAAATCAATTTTTGAGAATTTTTTCGAACCTGCTAGGTGATCAAGCATGTCATCCAAGCGCGAAATTGGAAACTGGTACTTCATTGTGATTTTATTGATAGCCCTGCTGTCCACACACATGCACCGTGATTTATCTTGTTTTGGGATAAGTAAAGTCGGGACGGCGCATGGGATCATGCTCTCTCGAATTACACCTCTTTTTAATAGCTTCATGACTTGCTTGTTAAGCTCATCATACTCCTAAGGACTCATGCGATAATGTGCTTTATTGGGCAAGCTAGATCCCAACACCAAATCGATGTGATGTTGGATATCTCTCATTGACGGCAAACCTGCAAGTAATTCATTTGGCACATCACTAAAATCTTGTAATAAAGCTCAATAGCATGAGGAATTGAACATCCAAGACCTATTTCTTTCACTATGAGCATATAGGCGCTTTCACAAGTCGCAGCCTCCCTCATAAATTCAGCCATAAAAAGAAAAATTCTTCCCTCTCATTTTCCTATATTTGGAATACTCTCTGTTATTTTTGGGCTTAGAATTATCTTCACTCCATCTTTATGAAAGTGTTTTTATATCCATCATGTACAACCCTTCGATCATGCTACCAAGGCCGACCCAATAATAGATGACATGCATCCATCGGCACCACATCACACCATTGTGAATCACTATAATTTTTGCCAATGGAAAAAGACACCAAACAACGTTGGTTAACTGTGACTTCGTTTCCTTTCTTGAACCAAGCGAGCTTGTATGATGTCGGCCTTTTTTCTGTTTGTAAATTCAATTTTTCTACCATTTCCTACGAAACTACATTCTCACAACTCCTTCCGGCAAGGATGAGGTTGCAGACCTTCCCATTTACTGTGCATCATGTGTGGAAAATATTATGCCTCAATGCTTCCTCATCTATTTTTGTTGTGTTCATGGCTCTTTGTATGACTAACGCCTCACCATGATCACTCCAAGTGATTTCAGCATCATCATTATTATATCATACATTGGGGGTTCCTCCACTCTTACATCAGTCGGCTCGTTGAACTCCTCAATGAGATTGACAACTTGTCGGTTCAAGCATTCGGAAGCAATATGCCCAATTCCTGAGCATTTAAAGCACTTCACATTCCTCGTCTTGTTGAAATTGGATACGTGTCGAGCATCATAGGGCTGGGATTTTAGAGGTTGATTCTTGTGATTTTCAAAATTACGCTTGCCGTGATCAACGTTTGTCGTCATTTTGTTTGAAACAAATTTAGGGCCCGACTTTTGTTCAAAGTTTTCATTCATTGGACGTTTCTGTCGTTGCCTTTGCTGCCTATTGACATTGACAACCAACTTATATACATCATCATAACTCCAATATTGTTGGAGCTAGATGACATCATGGATTTCATGGCAGAGCCCACCAAGGTAATGAACTACTGTATGCTCTTCTTCATCATGCAACGCACACCTCATACTCAACATATCAAATTCCTTAGTATATTCATCTACTGTACGACTCCTATGTCGAAGGTTCTGTAGTTTCAGAAAATTGGTCTGAAGATAATTCTCAGGCAAAAACTTCTTTTTAAGTTCTTTCTTCATCTTCTCTCAGGAAGTTATCTTGGGTTTTCCCATTCGTTCTCTGCATACCTGCAATTGTTCCCACCATGCTGACTCCTAACGCTTTAATTTCATAGCAACAACTTTCACCTTCTTATCTTCCGACACTTCCTTATAATCAAACACTCGCTCAAAAGTATTAAGCCAGTCGATGAAAGCATCTGGTTGAAGTTTCCCCTCAAATTCCAGTAAATCAACTTTCAACTCAATATGACCTCTAGAACGTCCTTTTTCTCCTGGCTCTCCTCGCGGAGCCCGATGATAAAAAGGGTTGCCATCCTCCTCCGAGGCATGGCTATGGCCGTCTAGACTCTGGGTCTCGAGGTGAGCAATACGATTCGACAACTGCTGAAACATCCTCCTTATTTCATCCATGTCATTTTGTGGGTTGTCATGTTGTGGAAATCCCATCCGTCCACCCCGATTGCTCCTATTGTCAGCCATGGAATGTGCCTTCTCGACACCCCACCCAACAGGCAAGGCTATGATACCAACTGATGGGGATTCAATCAACAAAACCACACAAGAACCACGACACAAAAATAAGAAAGAGCAACTAAAGGCCTCTACGACTCCAGCCAAAGTAATAACTTAATAATCTCTCCCAAAAAAACCTCATTCTTGAGTTTACAAGCTCCTTAAATAGCTACGTAACCCTAGGGTTATTTAAAAGGAAACAAACTAATAAAGTCATTACATAAAGTAAAACAATTATTAAAATATATAAAGACTAGGCGTGATAGTCTTTGAGATAGGCTGGTTGTTTACGGTTCATCTTGGACCTGCTATCAGAAGCTACTGCATCAATTAAGCAACAAAATAAAATTTCATTGATTAACTTGCTCGACTCATCTCACAAGCCTCAAATCTTCTCCCATGATTTAAATTAGTCCATGAAGTCCAGGTTTTGATATATCCCTCGCACCCGCATAGCTTCCTTGCACTAGGGCTCCGATTTGTTGATGAAAAAGAAATCTGCGACATCTTTGCACATGCACTATGTGAGCTTCGCCGCCAGATTTCCTTTGAATTTCAAAAAATTTCAACACATCTAGGGTTGTTTATGTGCATTTCATTGAATAAAAATGGGAATTGGGGATTTTCTTTGGCGCTAGATTTTACATTTTTGCTGGAAAGTTAGTTTAGATGGGAGGTTGGAAATTGTAGACTTGTAAAGATAAATTTGCCCATGAATTGACTCCACGTTAGAGAGACTTGACAATAGGGACTAATGGTGCAACACAGCACCTAATTGAGTGGCCTCTGTAACTAGCTTTGGAGTTGAGTGACCAAAATATAACTCCGAGTATAGTTGAGGGGCCATTGCTACAAATAAACCTATAAAATATAAACAATTAAGTTGTGCGTTTTCTATCACACTTAGCCCAACTTTTTTATTTTAGAATCTGTACCCTTAGCCCAATTAAGAGGGCCCATTTTCATTCTGCTTCTCCACCCTTGGATCCATCAAGGTTGATCAAAGTGCAATTTAATGCAAAATGTATTTAAGAAAAATATCAACATAGTCAAACTACATATGATATGAATTCACAGAAGTTTGCAAGAAGGGATGAAAAAGAAAAGAACTTTACAATATTATTACCCAAATCATTTCAGCATAGATTGAACATTGTAACTAAAAACCAAATTCCAAATTGAAGACAGTTGTAAATTGTAACTTGTTGAGGTCAATCAATTTTTTTTTCTCAGTTTACACTAACGGAAAAGGGGAATTACAGAAAAATGGAATTCCCAGTTGAGGAAAGGTTTCAGTCATCTAAAATTAGTTTCCTTTCAACAAAGAAGAGGTAGCTGGCCACCCTCTTTCTGCCCAGGTCTTAATTTGCTCATCTTGAAATGTCACATACTGTGGGGTAGCTTAGCTGTTCAATTTCCCAGCTTAGCTTTGAAGCAACTCTTTCATGGCGTGGGAAATATTCCTAAAAAATTTAAAATAATAAAAAATTAATTTATGCAGGACCAAGTTTAGTCAAATACAGCAGACCAAATAATGTTTCTTAAATTAACATTAACAATTTACAAACAAACAAAATAGAAGTTGGAAGAAATTTTTTAAAATTTGTTACCTCCATTTTCTTCACTAGCTCCTTGGCAGTAGGGGCGGAAACAATTATGTGTCGTGCAGTTGGACTAATGAAACCTTCTTCAACAGCCTTGTCAATAAACGACAACAACGAGTTGTAGAACCCGTCCACATTCAACAATCCCACCTGCACAAAGAAACGAAATGGACATTTTTGTTTAATTATCCTATCGAGATGTCCTTTGGTAGTCACAAGACATTACTATTCCTATTCTAATTCGATTGAAACTAGTGTGACATCTCATGTTTGATGCTCTCAATAAAAGGTGGGAGTCGACTCATAAAGCATTTAAATAGGCCTTACCGGTTTATCATGGATACCCAGCTGGGCCCATGTGATCACTTCAAGAAGTTCTTCAAGAGTCCCATAACCACCTTCAACATATAAAAAAAAATTTAATTAGAAAAAATAACAGAATCAGATATTCTACTAGCAACAGTCAAGCTTTCTTGCGCAGATCATATTCCAAAGGGAAAGGCAAATTGGAAGTTTTTCTTCTTCCTTAAGGAAATGGGCGGACCCAGAATGACTTCGTCTATCCAAGCCTGAACCCCAGTTGAAGTAAAACTTCAGGCCCAAATATAGACCCCCAAAAAAATCCGAAAAACTTTAAAAATAAAATAAAAGAAGGAAAACTTGTAGGTCCACAGGACCACAGCTGGCTTACCAAGGACCATTTTGGCATTTGGCCTATTTTGGTAAAAGAATCATTTTTTTCTTCTTTCTTTTCTTATTTTATTGAATGGGTGGGAGTGGGACAGAAATGCTATAAGTGTCAGATTCTTAGGCATAGATATTAGGTGTAGTAAAACATTTCAACAATGTCACATTTACAGTAAGAATTCAACTCTCGTTATCTCATCTTTTAAATAAAACGACAGGAGCGGGACAGAAATGCTATAAGTGTCATATTCTTAGGCATAGATATTAGATGTAGTAAAACATTTCAATAATGTCACACTTACTGTAAGAATTCGACTCTCACTATCTCATCTTTTAAATAAAACAAAATGCGAAACAAAAACGAACTATCACAAAATTTATAACAACACATTATTTTTGGTTTGCCTGGGAATAAAATAACTTTCCAGCGTTGACATTACACATGCAGAACAGCAGGTTTCTAATAGGCCTATATACACATGCTAAATCCCCCACTACTCTCACCTTAATGTTTTATTGACTTTGTTGAGAAAGAGAAAGAAGAAGGTTAGGATGAAACATTTTTTTAATTGAAAAATATAATTTCAAAACCAACTTCCATACCAAAGACTTAAACCAGACCTAGTTATTTTGAACTGCACAGAAAGCAAATGAGACAAGTGGATATGCATGGATGTGTGTGTGGGGGACCCTTAACAGGGATTTTGACAATATATCTTGGCATGGGGAATATTCTTTAGCAAAAAATTTAGTAGGATTTACATATTTTCAAAGGCTCTTTTTAGCTTGGTGTATATATGCCTTACAATATGGGCCATGTCAACTCAGTTGACTTTGGGAGGGAAAGACTTTCTTTAATGTGAGTGCCATATGGTCAACTTCACATTACATATTTTTTATAAATTTGAAGGGCACTTTGAGTAAATTATATACTGTCTTGTTGTTTTCGATTACGAATTAATAAATATGTCATTGTGTTAAGGTGTATGTTTAGTATGAAGTAATATATGCCAAGTTTTATACCAACCAGGTAAGGCAATAAAGGCATCTGAGTGCTTAGCCATCTCTGCTTTCCTTTGGTGCATGTCTGCTACTGCCTTCACTTCCCCCACTGTTTCTCCAGTTATCTGAAAACTCATCCAATAAACACAAATTGGTCCCAAAGGCAGAGAAACTAGCACAAACAGAGAGAGAGATTTTTCACAGTGTTGGGTGCAGAGAAACAATCATGATGGGTACACAGCGGTGGGCTCAATCCAAAATCACACCAGGGGCAGGCAAAAAGAAAGAGAAGGAAAATACAAGAAATTACAGGCATAAAAGGTTGATATTTTTTGTTTCATGAGAATCTGAGTTACTACTAGTGGTGTATAAAGCCAGGCCGCCTGGCATGGTGCAAGTGGCGCCACCGCACAGGGTCCCCATATTTTGGGGCCCCGATATTTTTTTACTTTATATATTATATATATTAATATTATAAGGACAAAAATGTTGAAGGACCTAGACTGCCCATATGGATTTAAGGATGAATTCAACCAATTCCACATGTGAAGCTGAAAATTTTGGGGGACCAATCAAATGTGAAGCCAGAGAGCCCAGCTACTTGGATCTTTCATCTTTAAATAGACATGTGAGAAAACCCAGAATTTTAAGATAACAAAGATGAGGTAGAAATTCATCATTCATATGTAAATGTGGCCACCACAAACAAGATGAATAAAGTACTCCATACATCTAAAAGAAAGAGAAAAAGAAGTAGATAATACTCTCTTTCTTCTCTGTCTTTCTCTCCCTAGTTGTATTGTATGGTCATTTTCAGTTTTTTATGTTACATAGAAAATTCTTGGACCAATTTAACATAAACAGAGAACATACCTCTCTAGGCATGAGTGTCTTGGGGATAACTCTGCAGAGACAATAACATGACAAAAATCAGCTTGAGAGACTTGAGAATTGAGATGAAGACCAAAAGCCAATAATAATATCAATGAAGAAAGCCAAGGAGAGAAGTAAGGAGGAATTGAGATACTCACCCAATGACATGTCTACCACCATCATAAACAGCTTGGGAAATCAACCCCATCAAGCCAACACTCCCTCCTCCATAAACCAAATCAATGTTCTTTGAAACCTTTTACAAACCAGACAACAAAGAATACTCACTACTCAGTAAAGGAAAATATTTCCAACAGGAATCCATAGAGAGAGAGAGAGAGATTCATCCATTAAACTACATTTGGTTGTTCCATGAAAGTGGGAGGGAGGAAGAAATGATTTCATTGTTGATTCAAAACCTTCTTTATGTATATATATACATATATAGATATTAGAGACACAGAAAATCATATGCAGGGGTTCATGCAAAAACAAATGGGATATAACCAGCTCCATAAGAAAAACCCAAATTGGACACTCAAAGAAGAAGTAGAAAGAGTAAAAAAAACAAACACAAAAAAGCCAAACTTGAAATAAACAGAGGTGTTTTTGGTATAAATAGTATTACCAATTCTTCTCCAAGCTCAATAGCTGCCTCCTTATAACTGCTTTTCTTTCCTGGGCTACTTCCACAGAACACACAAATTCTCTTGAATTTGGATTGCTTCATTTCCTTCTCCATATTAATCTCTCTCTCTCTCTCTCTCTCTCTCTCTCTGAGCTTCACAATTGGGAAGTGGTGTGGTTTGGTTAATGGGGCTGCGTTTGCACATATATATAATGGTATACCTCAGGGGCGTATTTTAGCACGCGCAGTTCCATACTGAATAGTGTCCGTGTACTATTTACTGACCACAGAGAGAGAGAGAGAGAGAGAGAGAGAGAGAGAGAGAGAGAGAGAGAGAGAGAGAGGCACATTTTATCACCCCAATTGTATCCAAATCTATCTAACCCACCAATCAGAATTAGACTTGAGACTTCCCATACTGAATAGTGTCCGTGTACTATTTACTGACCATATGTGATGTGCTCAAAAGATATTAAGATATTTATAAATTAATAATATGTACTTTTTCCTTTTTCTGATGACGTTTAATAAGAAATTAGCCCCCTTTTTTGTTGTTGGAAGAAATTAGCCCTTTACCGACCAAAGAAAAATAAAAGAAACTAGCCCTTTGGCATATGCGTGAGTTTGTGTTAATTGAATTTTTTTTTCTTTTTGAGAAAATTGGTTTGCTTGTGTCTCATGAAAATAAGACCCACGTTCTCATTTAGGGGGGTGTATTCAATTAGGATTATAATAGAGTATTTTGAAGCTTAAAAGTACAGTGGTATTCAATTAAGATTTTTAAGTAATGAATTAAAATCTAGTGGTATTCAATTAGGATTTTTAAGTAATGAATTAAAGTCTTGTGTTATTCAAAAATTTACTGATTTTTATGTATTTCATTAAATGTTGTATTGTGTGAGACTTTTGCGTGGGTGATATAAGTACCAAACCGCATAAAAAAATCTCACCCTCCTAGGCCTAATTCTCATGTACTTTGTTTTTCTTTAGAGAGGGAAGATGAATACACATATATGATATCTTCTCTCTTCGTGCTTTCTGGATAGAATCTTTTCACATGGTTGTTTGTTTATATGTTTTTCATTAAATTTTTGCATACGTTTACCCTTATATGTTTCTCATGGCTGTTCGTTTATTATATATGTTGTTTTCTGAATGGAATCTCTTCATTTATGATATATGTGTAGCCATACATACACTTGCCACATGATTGTAACACGTGCATATGTCATTCACCCGAAAGCAACCAACCACAACCACACTTCAGTTTTTAAATCCTACCAAAACAAGATTATTTGCTGACTTTGATATCAGCAAATCTAGTTTTATTAATATAAAAAAGGATGTAAAGTATGGTATGAGCTTTGACAATGTTATTTTTTATGTTGAATGCAGTCAAAATCCAACCAAGTTATTCAAGAAGGTACCCGTTTCCACATCCTATAGTAAACTTGATTAAGCATAGTATTCAATGGAAAATCATGATTAAAATTTATTAAAGTGAGATGTTGTATCCCTTTATCCACAGAGAGATGTTAGTATCTAAATGCAAGACCATTTCTTCCCTTAAGGATAAAACTTCAGCCTTTACATCCTAAATTTTTTCTTTTTAAAAGCCACCCAACCTCCCTTTTTTTTTGTTGAAAGGGAAATATTCATTCAAAAGGCCGTAACAAGCCAATAGCAAAATAAAATAACAAAAAAGCCAATAACATAATAACATAATACATAGAAAGCAAACACAAAAAATTCTGAAATGAAATATTCTTTTGGAAAAATCTTGTTTTTTATTTTAAGTATAGGAGTTTTGTCCTATATATGCAGTGATATTACATTATTTTTATTTCATATGGAATCCTATAGCAAATCTTTTGATTCTTTGGAGAACACAAAAAAGTCATAAGTTAAGTAAAATCATGTAATTACAATCTATTAAAATCATAAGTAAAATCCTGTAATTACACAAATCTTGCTGAAAATCCATTACATTAAAATCATGTAATTACAATCTATTAAAGTTGCAATTAAATACACCCTCCTTAGTCACACTTTTTAATATTTTCATTAACTGATGGCATTTTTTTTATGTTTCACCTCTTGTCTTTTATATAGATAAATTAATAAAATATTTATATATGTGATGTGCCATGAGACAAACATGAATAAAATGTTTGCTTTATTATTAGGGTTAAGTACAGTAAACCCCCCAAACTATAAGGCCATTTTCAAGTTCATACACATAGTTTGAAAATTCGCGAGTACATACTCAATGTCACGGAAAGTTACGAGTACATACCCTCCGTTAGCCAAACCGTTAGTTAATCCGTTAAATGCTGACGTGGCAAAAATGGGACCCATTTTTTAATGACGTGGACTTCCATGTGGACCAAAAACTAATAAAAAATTATTTTACTCTCTCTCTCTCTCTCTCTCTCTCTCTCTCTCTTTGAACCCAGAACCACCCGGCTGAAGCGAAACACGAGAAAAAAAAAAAACCCAATCTCCATCACCTAAATATCAATTATAGGGCCATTTTCCTCGGCTAAACCATCATCATCGTTAAACCTAAATCCATCCCCAAAACCAAACCCAGCCATCACCAGATCTGAGCAATTTCAATTCCCGAATCCGCCAATTCCCGTGGGTTAGAGACGAAGATGACAGAGATTGTTTTGGTCACCCAATTTTCTGCAATTTCATGATCTAGGGTTTTTGGTTTTGTTATTTCCACGAGGGTCTGGAGTACCTCGGGTTCGAGCAGGAAGAGCTTGAATTCGGGGTCTAGCTGGGCCTCGAGAGACTCATTTTTCGGGGCGAATATGGTGATGTTGTGCTTGCCCATAGCCTCCTCGAGGGTCTGGAGTAGGAGGGCCTTCTCGACGAGCTCAATGTAATGCGAGTCGAGGAGGGCGACGAGGACGGCATTGGGGTTGATCTGCGTTGTCGTTGTGGTTGCCGCCGTTTTCGTAGATGATGATGAAGATGATGTTGGAGAGTGAGATTTGGGTTGTGGGTTGTTGGGCAATACGGAGGAGGTAGAAGTAGAGAGAGAAGCAATGTCGAAGACGGTGAGGAAGAAGATGAAGTGACCATAGATCTGAGAATCCATGGTGCTCAGTTCAGCTTTAGGCTGCGTTTTTACTTTTTTATTTTTTTTTGTTTTGGCAAAGTGGGGTTTTGAGGTAGTGGAAGGAAGCAAATGAGAAGGGAAGATGGAGTGGGGTTGAGATGGAGTGGGGTTGCTTGAATTCCAAAATCAGAAGATGGGTCTGGGTTATGAAGATCTTTGTTCGAATGGGCGAGGCTGGGTTCGTTTGAGGAGGCAAGAGAGAGGGAGAGAGAGGAGAAGAATTTAGGGTAGAGAGAGAGAGAGAGAGAGAAATTTTTTAAAATGATTTTTATTAGTTTTTGATCCACATGGAAGTCCACGTCATTAAAAATGGGTCCCATTTTTGCCACGTCAGCATTTAACGGATTAATTAACGGTTTCGCTAACGGAGGATATATACTAGTAACTTTCCGTGATGTTGAGTATGTACTCGCGAATTTTCAAACTATGGGTATGAACTTGAAAATGGCCTTATAGTTTGGGGGGTTTACTGTAGTTAACCCTTATTATTATTTTGGGAGTTATTTTCTCATTACTTAGTTATTTATGTAAAGTTCGTTTAAATTCATGTCGAATTTGTACTCATTTGCTGTCAATGTTTTACTTCAAACATGACACAAAACTTGGTGTCATATGCCAATATTTCATACTAATTTTGTAAATTTGTGTCGCAATATCGTGTCATCATCCAAATTTTCACACCTACGTCAACAGGCACCATACTGCAAGAACGTTATAAACTTATTGGGGTTTAAAAATACTTTTGTTGCAGAATAACCATTTTTTTGGTATAAACTGGGGGCTGGGGGCGGTAGCCATTTTCTTTTTCTTTTTTGGTAAACTGGGGGCCAACTATAACAATATTTTTATTACATTTTTTTTTCCAAAAAAAGTTAATAAACTTAGAAAAGTTGTTTTATAATAACTAGAAATGTATATAAATGTGGTATAAAAAATAATTTTGTATAAATGTAATAAATTTTATATATATGTATAAAAATACATTTACCATATTTTCTATTTTAAAATGTATTAAGGAATCCAGTGATTGTAGAATATAGTCCAAAACTCCTTGACACAATATACATTCATCAATGTATTTCATTAAACTCATAAGAACATTTGGTAATAACTAGCATGATAATGGCAGCCTCATTAAAATCTTTTTCAGAGAAAATAAAACTTCGGGGTATGAAAAAGTACCACCTATGCTAATGACTAAACAAAAGAGTCAAATCTTGACACCAAAAAAAAAACAAAAGAAAAGAGTCAAACCGTTAAAACACAACCCATCACTACCCTGGTAATGTCAAAGAGATCCTCCTATGATATAGAGAAATCATTATAGTCTTCGTATAGAGACAAAAACGTAATGTGGGTATTAGAATAAATAGAGCCAAAAACCAACCGCAAAATCGTTGAAACACATCCCGTCACTACGTAACTACTGTAAAAAAAAAATTATAAAAAAAAACTTCCTATGATCTAAATGAAAGCACAAAACCCTTAAAACACAACCCATCACTACACTGGTAATGTCAAAGAAGTCCTCCTATGATCAAGAGAAAGCATCATAGTCTTCATACAGAGACAAAAACGTACTGTGGGTATCAAAACAAATCAGACCAAACACCAACCGTAAAACCGTTGAAACATATCCCATCACTACGCAGCTACTGTAAAAAAAAAACCTCATATGATCTAAATGAAGGCATCAAAGTTCTTCATACAAAGTCAAAAATGTAATGTGGGCATCAGAACATATCCAACCAAACACCAACCACCACCTCCACTTTTCTTGATCCAGAACCCTAGCTGACAAGTAGGGGAAACCAAGATTGGCCTCTTAGCATGAATAAATTTCCGAAGAAAGGTCTTTATAGTAGGAATGTTCATCAATTGCCAAGCCCATGAATGTTCTAGAGGAAAGTTATCAGAGAGACCTTGGAGACCCCTTTATGCTGGTCTCCTCCGCCTTGTCAACAAAATCCTCGATACAAAACTACGATTACCAGAAAAAGCCATCTTGCTACCAATCAGATGCCCAACACCAATTTCTGCATGCTTTTAATTGTCGTTTGGTGCCGCATACTTGTCACCCCTTGAGCAGAAGAGGTCGCTGCCTCTTGCCTGGGCAACAACTCTAAATCAGGGTATCTCTTCTCATCATGGTCAGAAAGACAGTGAACCCAAAAGCGATTAGAAACAAATTTCTGGATAGAGACCCATTAATACCTCTCTAAAAACCACCAAAGGGTTTTTCTCAATTTGAAAACACCAGATATCACTTAAAAATCACTCGAAACTAGCCACCTCCATAGCGTCAAGATTGAGATCCCTTACCAACGACAACATCCTTGGGAACCCACAAAGGAATCCGACACAACCCACCCCACAAAGAACAAAAAAGGCGAAAAACACCATACCCAATACACCAAGAAGAACCCAGAGAGATAATCATAGAAGGCTGAGAAGGACGACGCAAAGAATGGATCAAGAAAACTGGAGAAACCCTAAACCTAGCTGTCAAGGCTCTCCTCGTGTGAACGAGAGATCGACTCAATTCGTTTTGCTCCACACTATTATCCTTGTGAATTAAGCGCATATATATATATATATGTAGTTTTTATGTTAAGAATGTCCTTCTTATGAGAAAATGCCTACATTCCTTTTCGAACTATCCAACAATGTATTTCAATAATCGAAATTATTTATATTTTTGGTTATCCTTCAAGGATTATTCTTACAAAAATATCTAGATTGGAAGTTGTTTGGTAATCTAACATGTGCATAAAATAATCTAACGTGTGTGTGAGTTTCCTCCCTTCCCTTTCCTAACTTCAGCTTGTATTGGGTCTACAACTGAACGAAAGAGTCGAGCAACCGGGTCCAAGTCTGGAGGTCTCAAATATCGAGTTTTAGTATTTGAAGTGCAATGTATGTGTGGTGATGTAAAATTGATGAATGAGAAAGGAGTGCTAAAACAACTGAAAACTGAAAGCACTTTCAAGTACCAACGAGGTCTAGCCCATAGGAAAATGACCTTAACTTGCATACCAATAGTCTTATATTCGAACCCTCATGGCACCTTAGTATATGTGTAACCACTGGAGGGGTCTAGCCCACTGAAAGCACTTTTACTATATGTTATCCCAAATATATACTTTTATTTCTAGAAAAACTATAGAAACAGTAAGTACCAAAAAAAAATTGTCATTAGATTTTCAGAACTTTAGCTAGCCCCCCCATTTTCTGGTTCCGCCTATATGTGTAACCTATACAAGTATAAGCTTGCATGCTAAATGACTAGTATATATATATAAGTTCTCCTATGTACATATCCAGACGTTCTTATCGTGCGAACGCTATGTATTTTGTACTACCTCTTCTTACTTTCCTATATATTTATAATGACATTCGGACATTAATAACGTGCGGATATCAGGATAAAAGAATAATTATAATTATATATATATATATATATATATATATATATATATATATATATATATATATATATATATAAAGGTGTGTATGTGCAGGATGATCACATGAGGAAGCCATGACCCCATCTTAGATGTACGCTCAACTACCCTCGTTCCCTAGAAAGCTGTTGTATACGTAGGAAACATTTATATTTATTACTTACAAAAAGGAACAACATCGATGCCTCCATATTTCCCCACATTCTCATATCGACCAATCCATGCTGTCTTAGTCCCAACCCACTTGGCCCACCGAAATTCTTTGCTTCCTCCACTCTAAAACTTGAATTTTTTTTTCCCTTTTTCCTAAAACATGGCTTCAATTTTTTTACGACTTAAATATATGCCAATAGCTCAGTAACTTTTGTGGCTTTTTTTTAAACTTATTTGCCTACTTATGTATATTTATATTGTGATTTTTCATTGCCTGGATTATTGGAACTGTATCCTTTGCCCTTAAATTAATCTTTGTTGTAATATTATATAAAAATCTTCTCTTCCAAAAGGCAAAAAGAAAAAAAAAATCCTAGCCTTCATTCTCTCCCTCTCAAATTTCTTTTGCATTGTGTGTTCCAGTGAGGGAGAGGAGGCCACTCCTCCTCCTCCTCTCTCCCTCTCTCTTTCTTTATCTCTCTACTTATTGTTCTTCTTCCCCATCTACTGGATATGAGGTTTTACTTGTGGGGAGGTTATTTGGGTCAAGATCTGTGGTTTTGTTGTAGGATAACAAGCTACAATCGCAATGATGTTCTCTGTCTCCAAAGCGGCAACAACGTTTATGGTGGTGGTGGCAACAACGGTAGTAGTGGCTCTGTTGGTTTTTGGTTGTTTGTTTGCAGTTTTCTTTTTGTAATAATTGCATCAACTCCTTGAGAGTTAGGTGTTTGATTGTTTTCTAATATCTACTTGTATTTTGTATTTGTGAGAGTTAAAAGTTGTAGTTGTATTGATAGATTTGGGCGTTGCGATTCATGTCTGGTTTGTTCAGGCATGCGGCTTTTATGCCGAAATTTCTATGGCTTTTTGTGGCCAATATCTGGATTAACCCTATGTGGTTACAATATTTCCATATTTGTATTACCCCTTTGTGGACATTTGTATTTGCCCTTGTGTGTGATGGTCTTTGTGCTTAATTTATTAATATAATTATCATTTTTCTCTATAATAAAAAAAAACATCTTCTCTTCCCACCTCAAGTTGCCAATAATTTATTCACTAATTTGATTAGGAAGTTTGATTGATCAGTAATTAACAGAACATGTACGTACATTTGATTGGATATGGATCCTTTTTCTAGTTGATCCACACCATTATTGGAAGCTCCACACCATTATTGGAAGCTACTCTCTGGTCTAATACAATTCTTCTCCATTTCCTTAGAGTCGGCTGGTCCACACTCAAATTAAGTGCACGGAATTGCATTCTAATCCTATGAATGAATTGACTTGATCAACAAATAATTAAATTGGTTTGTTACTAACAAAAAAGAAAGAAAAACTTGAGTCTCACATAAGTTTTTTTTTTTGGGTGTCCGAAGGAGTCTCACTTGAGTTTAGGTAAGCTTTTTTTGTTTACCATAAACAAATTGTTTGTCAAGAACATTAAAGTAAAGATAAGGGTCAACGGGGTCTAGCCCGGTAGAAAAGTGCCTTAATTTACAATCTCAAGTTCAAATTCACTTGGCACCTTGACTATGTGTGTGAGAAAACCCCATCTCGCTTGTAGTTTAGACTATTGTTCGTATTTCTTTTCATAGAATTGATTAACAAAAATTTAATTTATAGGAAGGGAATTCAAACTTGGGTGTAAGGGGTGAGTTCACTGCGACCAACATGTCAAACTCAAGTCTACCCTTGGAGTTAATTCAATGGGCATGGAAAGCGCAAAAAAGTAAAATTAAATCAAATAAATCTACAAAACTAAGACAAGACTTGTAGAATTATTAGTGGATGTGTGACTAGCTTCATTAGTTCAAATCCCAAACCCTAAACCTCAGCGCCTCACATCCCTTTTCATTCCAAACATACACATGTTTGGTGCAGTTTTGTCTCTGAAAAGTTGGGACGCACTTGCAGGGGTAGAAAGATATTTTACTTAGGTTTCATAACTCAAGTTTTTGTGTGGAAAATATCTAATTTTTTTTTCATATTTGTAGACTAATGTCTCTTCTTGACGAAAGTATCAGATGTCATATTAACCTCACGGAAAATATGTTTAACAGATACTCGGACACTTGGTTTTATGTATATATTCAGGATAATGTACCTAAATAACATAATAACATCAAATTTTAATCTAATATTTGGCTTTAAAAAAATTTACTCTCTTAGGTCAGGGGCCTTCTACAATGCAAAGCCATTGTGTTAGTCAATACTTGTCAATGTATCAGTGGACTTTTCTCATCCATTGCATTTTCTCCAACGTCCAAGTCATATGCCCTCTGTGAACCAATCCCCGAGAGTGCGTAACCAAATTGGATTTTCTAATTGTTGAAATACAAACGCAACTCTGATTGCCCAAAGTGAGCAGAAAATGACTTTAAAAGACCATGTTATCAGTACATTTCACTGGTAAAGTTTAGTGCGAGTTTGTCATTGATGTGCTGTAGAAATAATCATTGTCAGATTTGTTGTGAAAAAAATCAGTTGTGAAAAAAAGCAGTTTAGCATTTGATAAATTTTTTGTTAGAAGTGCGGTTGGTAGAAAAAAAAAACACGGGGTTATTTTTGGAATTTTGAAAGTTTCATTCAACCTAGCGTCTCTTCAAAACTGATTCCCGCATGATCAAAAAATGAAAGCAGTTCATCACATGCTTTCCCTAATTGCTTTCTCTCACAGCAATTATTCAAAATAAGTTATTTTATTATATTTTACCAAATAGGTTGAGCTTTCAAAAATGTCAAAATAATCACTTATGGCCCCAAATAAGCAATGTCAAACGAGCACTTAGCCTTATTTGTATAATTTTGTTTTTAATAAAGAAAAGGTTACATACAAATGTTATGAAACAAAAGGAATTTATATTATTAAAGTTCAACTAAGTAAGAAAGGAATTGACAAAGGACCCACTAATATAATGGTTTGGAGCAAATGCTCCTTGAAAAAATGGAGTATCGAGACCTATTGGTGGAGCTCTCTAATTTTATTCAACCTCCATCCCACTTTGTTATTATTTGTTTATGAGAAGAACCTCGATGAGTTAAAGCCAATGTCTCGGCTAGCCAGCGACAGAGAGAGCATATATAAAAAGGATTATTTGGTCATAATTCTGTTATCAGTTTGGGGGAGGCAGGAATTTATAAAATGGTTTCGCTTTAAATCACTTTCCTTTTCGCTTTAGGAATAATAGGGGATATGTCCTTGTTTGTTAGAGTTGTCGTCAAATATTTGAGACAAAAATGGTGGAATTCCAAATCAGCAGGTACCACAGTGGTGGCTTCCCCCTTCCCTTCTGCTTGACACTCAGATTCGAAACCTTCTGAGTTTCTTTCCTTCCAATGTAACCAAAAAAAAAAATTCTGTCCACTTTTGTTCATCCCCCACTATAGTCACGACCTTGCTGCTATATGCTATAGACCTAATGAATTAATTATGACCAAATATAAAGCCTACATAAGAAAGGTCTTAGATTATGGCCATTTTCAAATTCCACTTACAAATCATCTATTAACCCGTGATCGCGTTTTGTCCCCTACTATTAGGAACATCAATCTTCTTCAACTTCATGCTTTCCTCCTTTTTCATGAACCGAAGCTTACAGTATTTTCAATTCTCAAAGGATGAAGTAGGTTTCAAATATATAAAATATAGATTCAATCAAGGAATATATGAAATTTAGATTCAATCAAGGAATATATGAAATTTAGATTCAATCTAAGAATCTGATCTAGATCTAAAAGATGTAGCATATGAAACTCTTAGATGCAGATTTCCAAAACAAATTGAAAATCTCATTTTGGAAACCTTGACCTCACACATCTGATGCAAAACAAGAATAAGCTCTAAAAAATTCTCAACGCATGAAGTAGATTTCAACAACCAGAAGCAGATTTTGAAAGTATTTCGAAAATCTCATTCTAAAAAAAAAAACACATGCCTCACTTAACCCACCATTTGCAGAGGAGGAGGGAGAAGAAGAGGACTAACACACACACACACACTTTCTCTCTCTAAAAAAATATGAATGAATGAAGTGAAGGCTACCCTAGCCTTGGCCCCCTTTTTCCCAAAATTGTTTGGTAAAAAATAATACACTTGTCAGCTCATGATTGGAGATGTAACCCACCCCATGTTGAAATTGTTTGTATCTTGTAGTATGACTCCGAAAGCAAAGGAACATGGGAAGCATCCAGCGTTTAACATGTACCATTCGTGTCGGTGCACAAGTGGAGTTTTATTTCGGAGCCTAAATAGTGGAGTTTTGTTTTCAAATTTTTACCCTAAGACTCCCTGTATATCTATTTTAAGCATACCAGTTCTAGAATCGTTTCGTGTTTGGTAAAATTATTGTATATAGCTGGCAAAAAATAGTCTCAAATGACAGTTGTTAGTGAGCTGGCAGTAACACAAGTTATGAGGCATACCAACATCATTTAAATGCATGTAATGTATGGTTTTTACCTTCAATGATCTTGATTTCATTAGAGCCATGACAAGGTTGATCTCAAATTTTTACCATAAGACTCCCTATATATCTATTTTAAGCATACCAATTCTAGAACCGTTTCGTGTTTGGTAAAATTATTGTATATAGCTGGCAAAAAATAGTCTCAAATGACAGTTGTTAGTGAGCTGGCAGTAACACAAGTTACGAGTCATACCAACATCATTTAAATGCACGTAATGTATGGTTTTTACAGACAAGACCTGACCCAAATTCCACTTTGGAATCCGAGCCGAACCGTGTGCAGGTCCGACACCTGGCAGATACCGGGCACAAATGACCTAATTGCCCATCTACTACAATTTCAAAGAAATTCAAGGTTCGACTTCTAACGAAAATTTCGGCAGAGTCTCCCCTGTAATTTGATCACTTCCAAAATCTTCACCTGTCAAACAAGTACACATTAAATCAACCCAATCACAAAGATGCTTAAGTTTACAATCCAACAGTTAATTTACATCCTAGGGCAATTTCTCAGAGCATCTAACTCGGAGTTTACAAGAAGGTTTAATTAGTTTACAAAAGATGTCCTACATCGAGTGAGGAAGGAGCGGAGCGGGAATTCTGCCCTGTGGTGGTCTCCTATTGCACGCTTCGCTGGGGCGCAAAACATTTGAAAAGGGTGAGTGGACAAAAGAAAGTTTTACAAAATAGCATAAAAACATACTAACCCCTTATTAAAACATTTAGAAAACAATTATAGATATAATCGTACCAGAAAGATAAGCATGTATAATACATATTTATATAAGCTTCTCGAAATCAGGAATTCTCATTTAGTAATGTAAACCAATTTAATTCAATAAAAAGCAATTAAAATAAGAATTTCCGAATAGACTTTTCAATTTCCACCTAAGCGTACCCTTTTCCAATATTCCGTCAATTTCAATATTTAACCGTCAATTCTATATCCTCGTAAGACTCGGTGACACAAAGTCAGTCCGAGCCACGTCCTCGCAAAACTTAGGAGACACATAGTCAACCTAAGCCGCGTCCTCGCTGAACTCAGGGGACACTTAGTCAGCTTGAGCCGCGTCCTCGTTGAACTCAGGGGACACTTAGTCAGCCTGAGCCGCGTCCTCGCTCCTCACGGTTCGGGCGTCCCCGAGACTCGTGGGGCGTATAGTCATGTGCGCAGACTTAAACCGAAGGCAACAATAGGTCCGTAGACCGAGTAATCACCAATATCAATATTTATATAATCCGTAAGCAACATAACCTTTCCGAAGGCAACATTCATTCCGAGGCAACATCTAGGGTACCGAAGGTGGTTTAAAACCTTTCATAAATCATTCATATATATAAAACAAATCCTCACCTTTCTGAGCCATTCAACTTTCACAATATTAAACATAAATATCATTTTCCAATTCAATTCCATGCTCGGAACAATATTCATAACAAATATTTCAAATAAACAATTGAGATCAATTTCAAGCTTAAACTTGTAAATCATAAAGTTCATTTCAAGAAATCAATATTTGCTCGGAATAGAAATCATAAATGAATATTCCAGAAAATCAATTAAATTCTATTATACAACTTAAAGATATTATTTGGAAATAATTAAATCCATAATAAACTTTTAATAAAACATTTATTGCATAAAACTCGTTTATAAAATAAAAGTCCACTCACTACTAGTCCGTGCTAGCTGGACCTTTCGAAGGCCCCTCCTACGGGTCAATCTGCGCCCTGGTGCCTCACACGTCTGATTTGGTTGCCGGAGGACGACGAACGGAGCCGGCGAAGTTTTGGGTAAAAATCGGTGGTTTTCGTGAAATTCCGGCGAATCCAAGTGTTGCCGACGTCGGGGAAGATGGGGGACAGGTCGGGGACGTGGCGGCCGACCTTCCTTGGCCGGTCTGGTGGCCGGAGGTGGTGAGGGGTGGTGGTTAAGGTGGATGGAGGGTTTTAGAACTGATTCTCTCTCTCTCTCTCCCCGAAACAACCCCTCATTCATTTTCTTCTTCAGTAAGCGTGCACTAGGAGACCACCACAGGGCAGAATTCCCACTCCGCTCCTTCCTCACTCGATGTAGAACATCTTTTGTAAACTAATTAAAACTTCTTGTAAACTCTGAGTTAGATGCTCTGAGGAATTGCCCTAGGATGTAAATTAACTATTGGATTGTAACTTAAGCATGCTGGCAGTTGGGTTGATTTAATGTGTACTTGTTTGACAGGTGAAGATTTTGGAAGTGATCAAATTACAGGGGAGACTCTGCCAAATTTTTCGGTAGAAGTCGAACCTTGAATTTCTTTGAAACTGTAGTAGATGGGCAATTAGGTCATTTGTGCCCGGCATCTGCCATGTGTCGGACACGCACAGGGTTCGGCTCGGATTCCAAAGTGGAATTTGGGTCAGGTCCTGTCATTTACCTTCAATGATCTTGATTTCATTAGAGCCATGACAAGGTTGATCTCAATTTCTGCAATCATCTTGAGTGTTGACTTAAACTAGCCTAATTTCCGTGAGCTTGATTGATTACATACAAGATTACAAGTTTGTCAAGGAAAGCTAAAAACAATTAGCTAAGCACAACCTAACAGATAATATGTGTTTTTCGGTTTCATTTAATGTCTTTGTTTTATGTTAAAACTTATTGGAAATTAGTCAATGGAGCTATGAACTAACCTGGTTTATATGATTTAATGTTTACTTTTATTTCTAAAAAGACCATATAAATTGCAAGTACCAAAAAAAAATGTTATTAGATTTTAAGCTAATAACTTTAGTTAGCCCACCCATTGAAAAATTCTTTGTTCCGTCCTTGATGCTAGTGCTCATCAATTGGTACTTATGCTTTGTCAATAATTTTAGAGTTTTTTAACTTGAGCAATCACCTAATTTTATTCAGATGTATTGATCTAGAATGATTGTAATTCCAACTAAATTTCTTTCACTAAAGTTGCCGTCTTTTCTATAATAATAATCTATATATATATGGTGAAATATTCAAAATACCATAAATTGTCATTAGTTAGTGCAAACATTAAAAATTAAAATTATTAATTAAATAAGGATAATATAGTCAATTTATATTTTTTCTATTAAAAAATTAAAAGTAAAAATAAAATCTATATATATAAAGAAAAAGGTAGAGAATGGTGAAACATTCAAAATACTAGAAATTGCCCTTAGTTAATGCAAACATTAAAAATTAAAATTATTAATTAAATGAGGATAATATAGTTAATTTATATTTTTCCTATTAAAAATAAAATCAGATAATAAGTCCTATTTTTATGGAATATAATTACCCATTTTATATTTCCTTAATTCTAAAATAAATAAAAATTTTAAAAATAAAACAAAACAAAAAGAAAAATCAATTGGCACACGCATGACGGGCTAGTAATAATAATAAAAGAAATTGGAGTTGCATTACAAGATACATGGGGATATGTAGTCAAACTTTGCATATTGGCATTATTGTCAAATGAAGATATAATACTTGTCCGAGGCTTTACCTTTTCTCATAAGGAAGAGATGTCTCTTTCAACACTATATACATCAAGAAATTTCACCAACCTGTGCTTTACATTTGTTAATTTGAACTGTGTCTGCAGAGGACCACTTTCTCTAGAAATGGGATCTCTTAACCGAATAATATTGACGTAAACGAGATTGGAATCATAAAATATGGAAGAACATTCAATTGCACTTTTGGAAGAACATTCAATTTTTTGACCATCTTTATGCATGTTTGATTATGAAAGTGCATGAATTTTAAGCTGTATGGGATATTCCAATCCACATAAACCGCCTACTACACTTTCATTAAAAGTTTCGCAAAAGCTCTCCCATTCTTTGCACCGCCATTCAAAAGCTTTGCATGGAATCTTGCTGCTTTCTTGACTATGTATTTCTAGCTAGCCACCACTTTATGGGCTCGACCCATCATTTTTCCGGTCCTAAAATGTGCAGACAGTTGCTTTCAATTTAAATCTATCCACCAAAACCCAATCTTTCCACGGCAGTGGTCTTTTAATTTTAATTTTGTTTTTGTGAAGGGTTTTTCTAGAATAATACTTGCCACAAGTTGTTGTACCTCTCATTACCCTTCATTCACTAATTATCCATCATTGAAATTGTTAAGGGCTCCTCATGTATGTCACATCAGCAAACTAACGAAGTTTTTGACAGAATCTAACGGCATAGACTATTTGTGAGCACACATTAACTTTGAGGACCGCGAATAACACACAAAAAAAAACAACAATGAAGCAATCTGATAATTTCGTGAACCTTACGGACATTTTGTAATATAAAACCACAAAAGAATATGGAATTTATTGTTTCGGCTAAGATTCTATTTAGAAGTTTAGAACAATATTCTTAATTTATGCACGTTTCAACTCTTTCTCATGGAGAACAACATCTATTGAGCCAACGCAAACCTTTGATAGGCGCTTCATTAATTTTGTACCTCCTCTTTAAAAACGAATCTGCTGATTAAAAATGTCAAAAACTATACACGGTTTGAAGCTTTCGTTTAATCTTTCTAGTATAAATCATAAATACGAAACCCTCAAACTCCAAATCGGGATTGTTGAGTGCACATGCATAGATGATCAGCACCATTTAGACTAGTACACGATCGAATTATTTCCTCACGTATGGTTACAAGTTTCAAACATCAATGGAAGATGTAGGATCCGAACTTAGGTTGTCTATCGACATTAGAAAGAAAAGTAGCACTAGACTAGAAGTTGATTATATCAGTTATCGGAACTAAGATAAGATGATTAACCTATTTATAATAATTCCTCAATCAATAACTATATAGTTCTAAACAGAATAATTATAAGTTGGAATTCATTAATTAGCAAATTTGGCTTAGCCCCTTCAAATTCAATTTGCCTTATGTGCAACCCTTCATTTTTTGTTCCTATAAATAATACCCAATTTTTATCAACCAAAACCCATGACTAGGATCCAACTCATCAAGTTACCTTATTAAGCTCAATATCTGATTTATTATAATATTTACGTTCCCAAAATACCCCTATTTACAATTCACCATGTAATAAGTGGTGTTTTAATTTTTAATTGCCCAAATTTATTGTGGTGATTCCCATATATATATATATATATATATATATATATATATATATATAGGCTGCTTCTTTTAAGGTTACCCTAAACTTCATCCCATATAACTCAGTTATTCAATTTTTTTTTCCAACAATTTATTTTGCATTTCAATGCACATTAATGGTGTTCAAATTTTGCATAAATTTAGGGATTTGTTGGGCTAGCTTTTTCCTTTTAAAAAATAAATAAATTTGGGTATGCTTTTTCCTTTTAAAAAAAAATTTAATGACGTGTTTTGGATATTATCGTTGGTAGTGGTGGAATTTTTTTCCAATTTGACTTAACAGCGTTCTTTTAACTTTCAAGATAATATTGGTTAGGCTAGATAGTTTATTTTATTTATATCAATATTGTCAAATTTATTAATTATTATATCTATATTTCTTGATCCCTTTGGTTTAGGTTCCATAATTTACCTATACAATCTAAGTAAATTACTATACCTACAAAGTATAGGTAAATTATTTTTGCATAAACTAATGTACCTATTTTTTATAATATACCTATCATATTTTTGCATAAACTAATGTACCTATTTTTTATGAATGATATACCTATTTTTCGTACCTATTTTTTTTTAATGACTAATCTACATGTCTTTTGTAATTGTACCTATAAATAACACACTGATTTTTTTGTTACCTAAATATTGTACCTATTTGTTGTACCTATAAATAACATACCTATTTTTTTGTTACCTAAATACTGTACCTACTTTTTTTTATGAATAATCTACCTGTGTTTTTAGATAAATAAATACATATTTTTTGTGAATAATCTACCTATTTTTTAAATATAAGTAATGTTCCTTTAAGTTAACTTTATTAACTGACTGGAAATTTTGTAGGATTAATCTATTATAAAATAATTTATGGATTTGATTTTGTTAAAATTTTAGGGATTTTATGAATATTGTTATGCTAGAAATAAGGGAGCATTAATTAGAAATCAAGGAGTAAATGACGTGCTTCAAAATCAATTATAATTACAATATATATATATATATATAGGTAAATGGCATATAGTGTAATTTAGTTAATAATATTTGGACATATATATCTTACATGTCAATATATTTCAAATTTGAGTTTTAATTAAAGGTTTAATTGTAGCTAGATTTATGTATAACATATAAAAGTTGCAAGGGCCTATATTGGCTTAACTCTTGATTAATTATAAGAAAATTGAAATTAAAGAAACGTAAAGAACACAGAGAGTAAGTGTTGGTGATTTAAGTGTACCATCATGGATTACGGAGGGTCGAGTGGCTGTCATCTTTTTGACAAGCAAGTTGTTCCAATCCGGACCAAAAGGTGACCACCGACTTCTTATTTGTCCAGAGCGGACACATAATTTGCTTTTTTCTTTGGCTGGTCAACATCAAAAGAAGCTTCAAAATTAGCCATCAATGTTATTAAAAAAAAAAGGCACAAAAAAAAGGAAAAAAAGAAGAAGAAAAAAAGATTGGAGAAGCAAAGCTATGCACGTAAATCCATATGCCTTTAGCCATGTAAATGTGATCAAACATGTGGCCTTGTCTACGACTTATTTGGAAGATGGCATGTTCATTCGGAATTTCTTGGATGAATATGACTGCTCAGTTATAGGGATAAGGAAAAGAAAAAAAATACAAATTATATACATAAATTAAGACAACGAAAATTACATATATTGAACTCATACAAATTACATATGCCTTAAAAAGCTCATGCATATTGTAATTTTCGCATTAATATATTGAACTCACTATACTTACGTATTGTCTTCGCATTCATATGAGTTAAACTGGAAACCTTCTTAAACCAGAAAGAGAATACTACCACTTAAAAAAAGCTAGTTAGAGCACTTCCACCGTGCAGCCCTTGCCAGGGCAGGAGGGGGCTTAGGCCCAGTTTTTGGTTTCAGCGAGCAAAGGCTTGCCTGGGCAGCTCGTGGGCTCCACAAGCCTGGACAGGCCTAAATTTGATGATGTCAGCAACGAAAAAAAAAAAATTTTAAATCGAAAAAAATTCTTAAAAAAATACCAAATTTTTCAGAATTTTTTTTATAAATAAATACCTAGTCATATTCTTCACTTCCCACACCAAAATTCTATACAAATTCCTCTCCTCATATCTCATGTGAATAGTAATTACCCTTGGGTTGCCATGGCAATGAGTGGAAACACACAAGTCTTTGCCAGGGCTGCCACTATTCACATTAATAGTAACAGCTAGCCCTTGCCCCTTGCCATGGCAAATGGGTGGAAGTGCTCTTTGTGCTCTTATGCATTCAATTCTTATCATGTAAATCCACAAGGCGGACATTCAAAATATCAGTATGATATTTTCTTTGGGTTGCCAGAAAGATGTGGAGCGGTGCTCCTGTTTTCTTAGTTTGTTTAAATATAATTTTTAGAAACTCATTAGGAGTTTGCTGTGATTTATTTTATATTTATGATTTTTATTTCTTTTTAGCTTTTAGCTTTCGATATGGATTTGTCATTTCTGCGCACGACAGATCTGTATTGTAAGTCTGAGTGTTTCTAGTTGTTGAATCTTGAATTTAGTCATTATTTGGGTTGTGCGTAATTCTCTCAATATCAATTCAACATGTTGTTGTGTTTGGTCACTGGAGAAAATTTACCATATTCGGCACATAATTGCTTTATACTTTTGTTTGTTCATCAATAATATACTATCGATTATATTCAAAATATCAGGAAATTCACATTGATTAATATGTCCAATGAATTGTCCTTAGTTGCAAGTAATGACAATGTCCTAACATGATCTCAGTCAGACAAGATTAATTATACATCTTCTAATTAACGATAATCACCATCTTAATCATTGTCACTATCATTAGTTAATTTTATTATGTATTAAGTTCATCCCCTTCACGTGAATGAAAATGAAAATGAAATTGACTTGCTCTGTTGCTCATCAATCATGTGCTTTTCCTAATTGATAGATCGCCTAGTCTAAACTTTCTCATTAATGGGCGAATGGACTTTTCCAATTCTATGATCAAATTTTCACAAACAGCAATCAAAATTAATAAATTATATTTGGACTATAATATATTCATAACAAATAATTAAATAAAAATTAAATAAAAATATTATTTAAAATAGGCTTATTTATTGATATGCCCCATGTGATTTATCGAAAATCTCAGTTTACCCCTTGAATTTGAAACTAACTCAATATGCCCCTGTGCTTTGTTTTCGCGTCCTCAATTTACCATTTTCCGTCTATTTCCTCACATAAATTGTTAACTTTGCTTATGTGGTAGCCACATGGCATCTTATTTTAGGACCCGTTCTTACCTTCGACTTTGGACAGACCAAAAATATCCTTCTTGGGTAAGAATCAGTACATGATGAAGTGTAAATCCTTGCCAAATTTCCACAATGACACCGAGGCCTTCATTCTCCAATCTCCATCTATTCTTCAATGAACCAACACACCTTCATACCAACCAATTGAACATGCCCAACTCTAATAGCAGCAACGAAGACCCAAATTTGCTCCCTTTGTCATCAATTGTTTCAAGCCTTTAATCCCTAGGGTAATGAATGAGTGACTTAGGGCAAAATAAGGGAAATATAGTCAATTTTCGCACCATATATATAACCAAAATGCTTGAAATGTTTGCATTTATCAATATACCCAAGTTCTTTTGCCATGTGGTTACCAAATAAGCAAAGTTAATGATTTATGTGAAGAAATAGACGGAAATGGACAACGGAGGACACGAAAACAAAGCATAGGTGGTATCTTGAGTCAGTTTAAAATTTAGGAAGTAAACTAGCATTTTCGGTAAAACAAGAGGACATATCAATAAATAAGCCTTTAAAATATGTAGTTTCCGTTCAATAGTAATTGAATTTAAAATTTTATTTAACATGTTTAAGCTAGTCCATGTACGTTGTTCTTGCCATGGAGCACCTAATCCTGTCAATTTGAATTAAGGGGCTCGAGGAGTAGGATAGGAGAATTAACCTTTTTTGGGACGTTGTTTATGACTAATTGACTGAAAAATAGTTAAATCAGTCACCATCGCCTTATTTAATTATGACTAAAAATTAGTTATTTATTCTTACTATTGGTAGCTGTTTAAAATGTCAACGTTATTAGTCGTGAATATTTTCTTGATGTTCATGTGAAAACCGACAAGTTGGTAGAAGATAATTAGAGTTGAAATCTTTTTCTGAGTAAAGGAGTGAATACAACTATTACGTGCATGAATTTAGAGTAAATGAACTAGTTCTTTTTTTTAACTAAACAATCGAAAGAGTTGGACTTTTCAAGTTTTGGGAAGATAAATTTGAAGGAAGTTGAGGTTCCATTCTAAAATCAATTGGCAATGGAGGGAGTAGTTCAAGTCCTTATAAACTCTTGCTAGGTTTCTTAACTTTCAATGTGGAACTTTTTGTACCTTTACATTCTCACACACCCTGCACGTGTGACTAATTTTCAAGCCCAACACGTGGACAGCACATATTGGGTGATGTGGAGCACGTGTGGCCGTTGGGCTTTCACACATGAGCTAACCCGCTCTAATACTATGAAGGAAGTTGAGGTTCCACCCCAAAACCAATTGGCAATGGGATGAGTAGACCAACTCCTTATAAACTCTTGCTAGGTTTCTCAACTTTTCATTGTGGGACTTTTGTACATTTCCATTCTCATAAAATTTAACCCTAATCTTATAACTAGCTCATCAATCGATTCATGAGTACGTAAGTGAGTGTTATGCAATTTATCACGTCTTTCCCTTTGTTGCTATAATTTGTGGTGTCACATGGCAGAATGAGCAATTGTGGGGCTTGGCCATAATGGGGAACAACTTTTTAGAGTGATCTAGGTTTTTTGTATGCCTTCTCAGAAAATGAAAAAAAATTGCCGTCCCTAAATTGTTATCTTTGCTAGTAGTAGTTGCAGGGTCCAATCACTCTATGTCTACAAAGCACCAGAGACATATCATACCCCTCATTAATTAATAATTATTGATTTTATCACCGGCTTTTGAAATTTAGTGTGCTGTTGACCTTGCCCATGGGGATCTAACTAGTGTGGCCAATGTTGGTATCATGACTAACTGAGCAATCAGTTAGGCAAAATCAGCCACGTGCCATGCTTTGAGAGGTCATTACCTTAGTCAAAGAAGTCTTATCACAAGTCATAACTCTAAGCAATATCAAGAGTCTCACATTGGACAACTATAAAAGGTGGAGACTCCTCTCCACCTATAAAAGAAAGCTACTCTCCACTTAAAAGGGATCTTGACCTTTGGACCCTTGGACCTTGGGTCTTGGATCTTGTACCACTATCTTGGGCTTTGGGCCCTCCCCCTTTTTCCCTTCACTTTGGGTCTAATCCCCTTGTACAAATGTAAACAAACATTACTATAATGAGAACATCCTTCGTTGTGGACGTAGCCCATCATTCGGGTGAACTATGTATATCTTGTCTTCTACATGCTTTTTCACTTTGCTTATGCTGAAGACCCTCGCCTTCACACATCATCCACCACTTAACATCTATCTAAGTTGATACCAATTTTGGACATCAACAGCCAAGTTTTTTTTGTGTTCAAAGTTTGGAATGGGAAGGGAGGCGTCATTGGAGTTCTAATATGAGATCACTGATCTGCATACAAATGCTCTTATCACTAAGCTAGGTACCCGTTGGTAGTGTGGCCAAGTTTAATCTGGATAAGCCATGGCTGATATATAGTGCAGTCCTATTGGACATAGCAATCTATTTTCTGGGTTCCTGCTGCTGCCATGTTGTTGAGTCAGAATCCCGTGAAAGGTTCAGAAGCAAATTGGGATGTAGACAAAATCAGTTTGTAATTCAGTTAGGGCTTATCCATTTGTACTGGTGTGTGCTGGTGACTTGCACAAAAGAAACTCAACAAAGCAATAGATTGCTATCATTTTTTTGTTGGTGGGTTGTTTCTTCTTTCCTCTGGTGATTGTTATTGCTGCCTTTAAGACTATAGAAAAGGAGAAGAAAGCAGTCAAAAATTTACAAGCAGCATAAAAAATGGACAATTGGAATATGTTAATGTGCATGGAATTGTTTGTTATTAGTAAAAGTCAAGGGAGTTAGTTGTTCTGGAAGGAGGGAGAGGGAATTAATTTTCAAACACTTAATCATGGAAATAATGATTATTGCACTTCTTTCAACAAATGACAACTACTAATTAGGTGTTTTGGGTTATTGAACAAAATGAGGCTCTTATTAAGCAGGGTAATTAGGAGGACAATTAGGTCAGCAACCCCTTTAGTTTTGTTTATATTTTTTTTGGTTTTTCTTAACTTTCTTCTCGTCCACACATGTTAATGCCATAATTCAAAAGCCAGAGGAGGTGCTTTAGTTAATTTGACTTTAATCACTTAACTCAATTGTCATATCCAATGCTAATCAAGGACATGCAACCTCTTTCAACTTTTCTTATTGGCACACAAAACCAACCCAAATGGTAAAATCATTAGCATAGTTGTTATATGATTGCTTATAACTTTGTTCTCATATAATTTTGATGTGAAATAATACCTATTTTCCTTCAAAAAATTATCCACCTACACTCCCAACAAACGAAGCTAGGCCGATGGTCAAAGTGGGTCCATTGTTTCATGACTATCACCAAGAAGAATGATTTTCTCTAGCCTGACTGGGACAAATGGACCCATAAAATGTCCCTCAAAAGGAGGTTAAGATGTTTTAGAGGAATATGGGATTCTGACTAAGTCCTTTGGGACCCGACTTTTGCTTCCCTTTCATTGATTTTGTCCCCTTTTTTGAACTTAATTTATGTTTCATCTCATGAATTTGTCCACCAAACTCTCAAGTATGAAGAACCCTACCTTTGTCATGGCCACCATGACCAATTGTGTCATCTACCAATACATAAAGAAACTCTACAAGAGACATGACCTCAAGCCTATCTCAAAACCCACTTTGTGCCATTCTAATTTGCAATTAGTGAAAAGAATCTAAGGGCCAGTTTGGAATTGCTGTGCTGTGAAAATAATCATTGTTAGATTTGTTGTGAGAGAATCAGCTGTAAGAGAAAGTAGTTTGGCGTTTGGTAAACTTTTTGTTAAAAGTGTTGTTGGTACTAATTCCCGCATAATTAGAAAATGATTCCTGCATAATCATTAATTTTAGCGCCTCTTCGAAACTGATTCCTACATAATCAGAAAATGAAAGCACCTCATTAGCTGCTTTCCCTTATAACTTTATCTCACAACAATTTTTAATATTAAGTGATTTTTTCATAGTTTACCAAACGAGTTGGGCTTCCCAAAATTTTTATAAAATCACTTATCACCCCAAATAAGCAATGTCAAACGAGCACTAAGAGACATATAAATTATTAGTGCTCTATGCATATTTTGACTGGTTGAGCTGAAAGAGCAACTACCCTGATTAGCTTTGTCTATTTTGACTGGTTGAACTGAAAGAGCAACTGCCTTGATTAACTTTGTTTATTTTTTATTTTATTTTATACACGTGATATTGGAGATTGAGGGGAGGGTAGAATCGAACCTTGAATGCAGAGGTAAATGCTTTTAACCACTTGAACTGAAAACCATTTTTTATTAACTTTCCTTTTAAATTTATGGTTAAAATGTAGCACAATTTTGTTTAAGTAATTTGATGCAGAATGGATGAGGAGTCAAATATTATGGCTTTGAAAGTGCATGGAATTATTGTTGTTATTCTATTTGTCTTAAATCACTTTTACACATCCTTATTGTGTTCAGGTACAAATGTCATTCAAAAGCACGTATGCTTTCCAAATCGACAACATGGGTTTTTAACTTTTGACATGGTTTGGGTACAAATTCTTTGTTAGCTTTCCGGCTGCACTTTGGTTTTGTACGGCATTTAATCAGTCTAAGTCAAACACCTTCATGTTACTTTGAAATTGCATTTCAGGATTTTCAAAAGTAATTCAGATTTTAATTTCATTGTTCCTTTACCTCAGATCAAAACTCATTGTAAAATTAAGTAGGTGGGGAAAGGGATTTGCCGAGGCCCAGATGCTAGAGTTGGGTCTCAAACAAAAAATAAAAGAAGTTAGGCCCAAACCCAGCTCAGTCCTTAAACCTCCTCTTTTATTTTCTTTTCTTTTTATATAAGCGGGATATTGGGGGAGAGGGGAATCGAACCTAAGACCTCGAGTGCAAGGGTAAATGCTCTTAATCACTTGAGCTACAAGCCCCTTGCTAACCCTCCTTATTTTTATATAAGTTAGAACAGATGCTAATAATTGGTCTCACCTTCAAAGTCATGCTAAAATGGTCTTAGCAGTGTAACAAAATAATAAAATTTCCTATCACCTTCTAATGTATATAACCAATTAATAAAACAATTACATTAAGCCATTCCTGAATATGATTGTATCCTAAGAGAGAGATATATATAATTTACAGCAGAGCTCATTCATTCACATCTATTTTAAAACCCAAGTTGTATGAGTTTCACCATTCATTCCTCATCAACAGAGAAATCAGGTTCTGCTGGTTTCCGCAATGAGCTTACAACCCCAGAATCTGACCCAGAATGCTTATTGACAGCTCTCCTAGTGCTTGCGGCCAGCCTTGCTGCATAAGTAACCATGCTGGACACAGGTGGAGGTTTTGCAGGCTCAGTGGCTGTGTAGTTTTCTTTAGCCTTGAGTTCAGCTGCTTCCCTTCGTTTCTTACATCGGCGCCAAGCTGCTTGTATGAAACATGCTGACCATAATCTCCATTGATGTGAATAGAACCGGAACTTGTGTCTAAGTTGCTTGCTGTGAAGTCTTCTGAATTGGGACGCTACAAATTTCAAGTCTTCGGCTACTAGAGCAAATGCTTCTACTTCAGAAATGGATTTGACAGTGCGCGTTGAAGATGGCAGGATGACACTTGGACGAGGGTCCAAGGCCCATGTCAACAGCTCCTCCCCGCAGAAGTCACCCGGGCCAATATGGCATGAGTTGAAGAATCCAGTGCGGCCACCATTTGTGGTGTACGAATCAAGGTGGCCTCGAATTATGAAGAGCATTTCATTGACAGGGTCTCCTTCACGCACTAGATATGTGCCTTCGGTACATAGGGCTGGTTTAAGCCTCTCACATATTGCATCTAGCATCCTTTCATCCATTTGATCAAACAAAGGAACCTGTTCATTTAGTGAAAAAAACAATGCACCAATTTAATAATAAGCATACCTTGCCGCAAGTTAGGAACATCAGAAGTAGTATCAAAGTTATCTAATTGCAGTAACCGATTATTAAGTCATCCTCTTTATCCTTTACTAATATCCCCTGGACTGATTACTGAACCAACCAAAAGAATTAACTATTGAAACCACCGTTTACAATATAGTTGATGATAACTTACCCGACGAACAAGGTCAAGGCAAAGGTGACGCTTGATGTCTCTTCGAAGATCCATAGGTAGGCCTTTAAGAAGAGTTTCCTCATCAACTCCTCGAGTAGCCAACCATTTATATTGATCATACTTCCGCACAGAGAGTCTCAATTCTGGTGGCAACTGCCTATGATGCATCCATTGTTCTGTATCAGTTCTCTTAATCCTCCACTCTTCTAGTCTGACAGTTGTCGACTGTAAGTATGTCTGCCAGTGTAATGTGTGATCAGAATTTGGAATTATATACTTCAGAACAATTCCAACAGCACAATGAGTAGTGTAGCAACAAGCATGAGTTGGGTTTTTACTGCGTAATTCTTCTGGATCTATGTTTTGGAAAGCAAAAATAATAATACAATAGTTGCAGGTAGAACTAGGATGATTGGTTGGAGTGCGAAACACAAAGCAGGCCCCCACTTAGCTTGAACCTCATAAACTATGGCTTGAGGAAGAACCTAGCTAAAACACATTTCCATATGGGAAATTTGTTCTTCAGGCTATCTAGGTGCTCAGATTATAGATGCATGTAAAAGCCAATTTAAAGCATTGAGATGCTACTGATCGAGGACTTACTTGCATATTTCCAATCAGCAATGCAAAGAGAACCAGCCCAAGAGTTGCAATAATTATGGCAAACATTATTTCTCCAACGTAAGTGCTTGTAGAAAGATTTTGTCCTAAGGAACTGCACACAGGATTCAGGAAAGGAATGAGTATGGCAGAGGATTCTTCAATGGAAATGAGATAGATCAAAAGCTTTTTCTTTTCCTTCTCAAGGAAGACATCAAATTAAATTACTTTTCATGCGCTAAACATTGCTAGCCCCGACTTCTCAAAAAGTAAAAAATACAGAAAAAAAAATTGAAGAAGATTTTAAAAACGTTACAGAAGTTGTTCAAAATTCTACGAAGAAGAGAAGGCGGTAATCTTAAATTTTCATTCACAATGTGTATGTGCACATCATAAATAGATGTTTGAAGAAACTAATTAGCTTACCTGAGATTTCGAAGACCCCACCAGAGGCAGTAAAAGTATCTGTTGAAGAACGATGACGTTGTAACATCGTATGTCACAGCATCACCATACATACCAAACTGATAAGAGCTTTTATCTGGATTACATAGATTTGTGACATTACTTGACTGGAACCAGGACTTCCTGTTAGGGTCTCGACTCCGGTGACAATCAAAGTAATCATATTCACAAAACATCTTCTCAAGATCACAAACACTTCTCCAGCATGCTTCTTGCCGCTCAATTGAAAGAAGGTACCAGCAAGCTCCTAAAACCTTTTCACAAGAAAAAATAAAAACTGAGCAAGGGGTTTACATTTGGTCTTACACACTTGATTGTTAAAGGGGGATACGAAAGATGTGAAAAAATAAGCCATCAAATGTCCATCAGATAGTTAGAAGATGAACAGAACAGTTTTATTCAAATATGATAATAGGAACTGAGGAATTTTGATTTTGGTCATTATATGTCATGACAGATCATTGCTTCTTAAGGTTCTACTAACAAAGGAAAACATTGATTGAAAAGACGGGTGCTCCTACAAAGGAAATGAATCTTCAAAGGAAGTTTTGCAGGTTTCAACTAAATAAATCTTTGACCGACAACAAAAGACTAAAATTCGTAAATTAATAAGAGTCAAAGAAATCCATATGCATGAATTTCTGACGGCTGAAAATAACTTGTCTTTTGTTACTTTCTGAAATACTTTCAACATACTCAAATTTAAATTCCTTCCTTCAAATTCTTCATCCAACTGCAACACATTTTGCAAAAACCATTTAGTTTTGTAATTATATCCTTTTCTGTTTTTCTATAGCTGGAACAAGATAAGGTTTCAGTGAAATTCCCTACGTTCAGTCCACGCATTAGCTTCTAGCCCATTATTAATCCAGCAAAGATTCACACAGTCAATTAACCAACTTGGATGGATAGTCAATTTGCTATTAGTTATTGCCATGCATTCACCAAGAAAAAAAAAAATGTACACAATATGCCATAAAGTGTTATTTATGATCAAGCTGTAGCTGCACAATTATCTATCTTATTCAAAGTTCCGAAAGAAAAAGAAACAACAGTTTGCTTGTACTTACATGACTTGCCAACATGTATAGCATCAGATTGTATGCAGCCCCTGCCCATGCTGTCTCTGTCACAACACCAGTGGCCTTGACTATTTGTGATGAGAGTGGAAATATAAGAAAGAGCCTTGGTATGTACTGAAAGATTATGATGAACCGAAGGACGTTTTTTGTGTTTGTCATTGTTGAACCCCCAAGTTTGGGGATTACAAACCAAATCAACACCTGAAAGGAAGAGGAAATGAAAGAACTAAGATTAGTCAATATTAGCTTTATCTCAAGAGGCCCAGAACAAGAAGATTCAAGTAGCATACCTGAGGAAGGGGCAAGGCAGCAATGAGGTCTATCCAGAAATCCAAGCGTAGGTACCTCAATGCAATCTTTGAAGGCTCTATTACAAGCTCTCCTCTCCCAAATACACGAGAGGAAGGTGCAATATAAGCTCTACGAAATCTAATAAAAATTTGAATTATGTAAAATACATCAGCCACTGATCGAACAATTGTAAGAATGACTTCAAGTGGTTTTCCAATACCAATGCATTCATCTCTGACCGCTGGCAAGTAAAAGAATAGAGGGTCCACAAACAAAGAAACTAAACAAGTTACTAAGAAAATCTTGTTCCATCGTCGAATAGTTGGTCCTCGAGGATCTAATATCTTCTTCTGCACTCTCTCATAGTCCTCAGAAAAGACTCTGGACAGTACTTTAAAATTTAAGGACTTTCCAGTCTTCCCAGGCACCTCCTTCTCACAAGACTCTGGTACTTGTGCACCATCAATCTTGTACTTAAACTTAACAACACTACCTCCATTGGTTGTAGGTAGCTTTGCTAATTCAACATCATCCGGAAATCTGAAATCCCATATCAAGCTCTATGATTAGACAACAAACTCTTAACATAAAAACAAATCCAACTGTTAAATATGGTTTCTGTAATATAAACTATGACAGCAGAAATCCTCTATGGAAAGTAAGAAATTCCGAACAGAACTTAGAAAGGGGATATATACCTTACAGATATTGAATCATGATACCCCATAGCAATCTTCTAAAACCAACCACTTTGTCTTGAGTTAACAGAACTGGTCTGTAGTAAAATAACAACGAATAATCGAACATATATTAGGCCATGAATCAACTCTATGTCAATATCAAGGCTCTTCAAAATATAACTGACAATGACCCGGGATGAGCTCAAAGCCACAAGAGCTGGGAAGATCTGCAGCCTTGGTTTCAATCACCAGGATTCATGTGAACATGTGAAATAAAGATGACAGCAACTTGAGGATGAAGCTGTAAAGTCTCTGCCCCTTTCTAAGGCCCCAAAGTGCAAGTCAAACAAGTGACTTGAACTGCATTCAGATTTTGAGTATGCAGCTTCAGGGGAAAAAAAAAATTATTTTATTACATAATTGAAAATAAAAACAGAAAGAATTTCCAAAAATCCCTATATAAATTTTCTTTGAAAGAATTGAATGTGTCAAAACTTTATGGCTCGTAGAATCTGAAAATCGTGACTCTTTCTCCCTTAGGATTGATGGAACAGCGATTGCTCAAATGAAACTGACCATCCACAGCATTAAGAAATTGCGTCTAGTCTAGGCAAAGCAGCAGAAATAGAAGAATTGAACAAAAATAATTAAAATAAACGTTACAGTTGAAAACTGAATGCCGTATCAATATTAAAATGAAGATGGAATAAATAAATGTAACAGATTCAGCTGTCTGGCTAATGGGTTTTGTTTAAACTAAAATACAAACTAGAACCCCCATAAGAATCTTGAGAAGGTAAGGACAAGCAAGAAATTCCAACAATGGAAAAAACAGTAGGGAGAGAGAGAGAGAGAGAGAGAGAGAGAGAGAGAGAGAGAAACTTACAAGCATTTATCACTGCCACAACCAAACTATGAACTCACTCTCTCTGGTTTCCCATTGATTTCAGCTCAAATCCCCCAATTACTAAAATCCCAAAAGCAAAAAAAAAAACGGCCTAACGAAGTTCAGATTGGAAAATCAGTTATATGGGTGAGAAAAGCAATGCTCTGTTTCAGTACTTGAAGAGGTCCTGCATTGTTCTTGTCGTCCAAAACGTTGTACGAAATTTGGAATTTTGAGAAAATGACTGAAGTATTAACCTATTTAAGGAAATAAATACTTATTTCAATTTTGATTGGCATATTCCAAAATATAAAAAATATGGTTAGTCTCTATCCAATTGCCATTGATAGCAAGAAAGACAGAGGAGACAGAGCCACAAGAGTCTGTCCAAAACTTGCAAAGACGAGAGAGCTAGAGAAGTTTTACAAAAGACAGGAAGATGCTTCTGTTGCCTTGTTTATTCAGGTTTTATTTAGTCCACCTTTTTTTTTCCTCTTTTTGGAAGGGTCAGTCAGATGTTATTTATTTTACATTTTTTTTATTTAAAGATCCAAGGAGGAGTTGACTACGCTAGATATGACTGCCTTCGGAATCTTGACACGTGTTCTTTCTTTGTTTAAAATAGTGACTACTTAAAGACTTCACGGGTAAATGACTCACTAGTGTAGTGGTTTGGAGCATGCGCCACCCAGGTAAGGTTCTGGGTTCGAGTCATAGAATCAGTGTAGTGTGTGTAAGTTTAGTTTATTATCGCCCCTCTCAATAGAAAAGGTCCTTAAAAAAAAAACCTTCATGGATGTCTCACCATAGTCCATATAAAAGAGAATCAGGGGTCATTTGTTACATGCGCCGGCTTGGCAGACAGACTAAATTTAGTCTACGTTTGTTTCATCTAATCCTAGTCTTAGATGGGATTGCTAATATCGGGCCCACCAAAAACACGTCCTTAGAAGGAGACTACTAAATCCATGTGAAAAGGGAGAATTAATTAGGTCCATGCTCACCAATGTATAAAATGCATATATTATATTGTAATACTAATAACATATATTACTATTATTATTATTATTATTATTATTACATACACATATACTATAATGTACATATATACACGTATATACACATATATATAATATATGTATATATGTATATATATACACATATATACATATATAATATATATAATATACATATACATATATACACATATTATTATTATTATTATATACCTATATACACATATACATATTAATATTATAATAATAGCATATGTGTATATATGTAATATAGTATAATACATATATATATATATATATATGTCTATATATTATACCCATGTATGTATTATAATATACATATACACATGTATATACACATATACATTATATATGTATAATATATGTATATATATTATATATTATAATATACATATATACACCTATATACACATATATTATATATGTATAATATATGTATATATATTATATATTATAATATATGTATATACACGTATATACATGTATTATTATTATAACATACTAATATATATTATATATTATAATATACATACATATATATATATGTATATATAATATATTATAATATACATACATATATATATATATATGTATATATTATAATATACATATATACATGTATATACACATATATGTCATATATATTATATATGTATGTATATATACATATATGTTATATATATTATAAAATACATATATACACATACATAATATATGTATTTATACATATATACATATATATAGATAGTTTTGAAAAATAAAAAATCTAGTCCTAGCCCAAGCTTACACCAAACGCAGGATAAGTGTTATCCATCTTAGACCAAGCCAAGCCAAGTCAAGACTGTTCGTAAGTATAGTCCATACCAAGACAGTCGTGTTTAACAAACGAGTCCTTATCGTTCAAATTTAGTGTCGTCTAAATACATTCAAGAACTCATAATGATGTCCAAGCTTGTTTGACATAAAATAGAAAATTAAGCCCTCCACCTCTTCTTCATTCATGCTTGCATAAATCTAACTTCTTCTCTTTGTTTGTTTCTCCCCAAAGGCAAGACTCACAAGGAGCATTATGTACGGCACCGAAATATTTTTAACAACTATTACGGGCTCATGTGACCAACATATGGCACTTTGACCCCCTTGACGGTGACCCGTTTGTTGACTTTTTTTTTGTCGGCCAACAAAATTTGAACAGCTTCAACTTGGACTAAATCAAAATGAAGAAGACGACCTTCCACTTTGTGAGGAAAGAACGAAAGAAAAGCAAGGCCTGAATTGAACGTCCGTGTCCTCTGTGTGGTATATTATCTGTGCCACCCACCTACCAAAGCTTGACTTTTGTGTCGTTATAACTTATATGTCTTTCTTTCTTTCTTTCTTTCTGCCTCCAGCTGGATTTAACTGGACGGCAGCTCCAGTCGTGGATTATCTTCAAAATGTGGTCGTAGGGTTTTGTGTGTCAAGTTCAACAAAGGAAAACTACATTGACTCTCACGGTGTCCCACTCTTGATAAGATGTTAGGGTTTTTCTACGGCACAAGTACTCCACTAGCCTCTATCAAATTACATTAACAATATATAGTTATATAATCCAGTTCACCAAACGAGTCCAAAATGATGAGTTGGATGCTAGCTAGTAATTTTTAGATAAACCATGTGAGCTAATGCCTTAAAAAGAAAAAAAAAGAAAAAAAGAGGTTACAAGGAAAATTCAGTAGTATGTGCCCGTATAGAGTGCATACCCAACGTTTCAAGGTAAATTTGATATATCTAAGACATACCACATTATATATCAAGAAAATTCAAGTGTTTTGAACTTGTAATTAAGGGCCTGGATTTAGAACGTGTAAATTTACAGCTCATACAACTTGATTTCCCGAAGAAAAAAAATTAAATTTAATAAATAAATAAAAACTTCAATATCATGTCTCCATTTTCCAGGAAAGGAAACTTATCATATCCATGCAGGCCATACAACTTGATGTGATGTGAAATAGATTATTATAAAGCTGGAAAAAAAAAACGGTATTGGGTATTTAAAATTTGAAATTTAAAGAGCTCAGCTTAGTCGTCTTCAACTTGTTGAAATCACCAGCATATATCGATCTATTTGATTTAAAACGTGGCCAGCTTACCTACAACTTGACCACGTCTTCTTGTCCCTGGGAACTATTATGCATGCTGCCGGTGGGACATATTCATAAATTCAAACAACTCTATGGGCTAATTTAAAAACTTAAAATATTAGTTTAATTATAGATGATCAGAAAGAATTGCTTAATCAGAAAGATTAGGTTATTAAAGTTCAAGACTAATCCGACAAGCCAGCCAGATCTCGACACGTACCACAGGCTGGCATGTAGTTAAAGCCTTACACCTTACCACCCCCAACACGGAAATTAAACATGTTTTTATTTTGCTTTAATTTCATATTGTATTGCTATATATTTAATTTCATGTTTTTATCTTTAACTAACTTGTATTTAATTAATTGTTACCTTAATTTCATATTGTATTGCTATATATTTAATTTCATGTTTTTATCTTTAACTAACTTGTATTTAATTAATTGTTACCTTAATTTCATGTTGTATTTCTATAGATTTTATGGATGAACACTGAAATTAAAGTAGAGTTCGTACGAATTTTCAAAAACAGTTTGTCCTATATTGAAGCGAGTTGCGTCATCTTTTAATTTAATTATTTTGAGATAATCTATGCATGATCTGTTTAGTTTCTTGACAATAAGAAATTAATTTATAAATTAATTTCGAAATTAATGCGCTTAAAGCTTATTACAAGGTGATGCGCATCAGGTCATTAATTGTTTCATATATGTTGGGGAAGGGTGCTCGATAATTAATGTATAGCATTCAGCATCCACAATCATGCTTTTTATTTTTTTAGTTAAAATTTAGTTTAAACCATACAAAAGTTATTTTAAAAGCTCTTTATAAAATTTGAACGCCAATCATACTCCCTAATTTAGGGAGTCATAAATATTATAGTTATTTTTAAATTTAATATGATTGGTCCATGTTTATAAAAAATAATCTAACAAAATAGTTAGCATTAATTAAAAATTTAAACTATTCATAAAACAAAACAGCATTAAATTATAAGGAGCAACTATGAGTCATTTCTCTCGACTCAGATTTAGAAGCTCCTAGAGGTTTTCCTATTTTATGAGGTGGATAGGGAACATGGTTGGAGTTGCATTTTTCCAATTCTTCCCTAAAATTTGTCGAAGAATGTGGTTTAGAGAGCCCATTATGGATACTCTAAGAGGGGAAAATCACATGCTATATGGAATGGAAGTGTCGTGAAAGTACACAAAAATTGTATTAACCCAACGTCGAGGCATTTTGTCAGTGATTTCACTAATAATAATAACCTCAAATCGAGATCAAGATATTTAAGTAACCTAATCTCTTGCTTTGTAATTCATACGATAGGGAGCAGGGCATCTTAGTCATGATCGGTCATGAATTTTTCAGAGCCCAGGGCAAATGTAAAAAATTAGGTCCCTACATTTTATATATTCACTTAAGTGCTAGACTTACACTCATTTTTCAATCAAGATTTAACTTATTTAAATTAATTAAAAAATTTAGCATTCAAGACAAATAAATTATATAAATTCAAATTTCAATATATAAAAATCTAAAATAAGAGGCTACGTTTGATACATTCAAATCTAATGCATGAATAAGATAAATACTTGTAACAATTCAATCATTTATTTTTCTTTTTGACTTCCATATTGTTTTTTTTTTCTTCAGAAATAGTACAAGGAAATTCAATGAAATTTTAATACTTCAAATAATAAGCAAAGAACAACATAACCTGGAATTTGAGAAATCCCCTCCACAACAACAAACTTAAAACTTCTAAATTTGCAGTCAATTAGAGCTTAAAAAAGTTTAAACACCCCATGTTACTTTTTAAAAAATATTAAAAATATATATAATTAATATAATATACCTCTTTATAAATAAATAAATAAATAATTTAAAAATTTTGGTCCCCTGAATAGTGGGCCTAGGGCAGTCAGACTGACTGCCCCTATCCAGGGCCGGCACTGATCTTAGTTGACTCCTGCTCGACAATCCATTTTATTTGAGAATGGAGTATGTATTTATAACATGGACATTGTGGGAGCATATATTTTTGGCTTCCAATTATGAGACGCCATATGGACTTTGTAATATTACTTAGGTCAATAATTATGCTCCATTTAATTGATCAATTGTTTAGACTTAAAATAGAGATAGTATCATAAATTAGGGATTTGATTTTCATTAAATCTCCCTCATTGATCCAATCTCTCTATTTAAGGAAAATAATAATTCCCATAAAAAGAAAATTATTCTCCTTAAACCCCCTCATACAAAGCACAAGAGGATAAGGCTATATAAACATAATCACACATCACAATTGAGGTAATTCTGAAACCTTAGAAAAATCCACATATCATAATCAAGTGCGTACGTACTTCTCAATACGTAGAGGGCGAATTAATCAGTAACCATAGTCATTCATCATATGATGATGAGCCATGCATGCACTTAATTAGACAACAAGGCTAACTAATAATATAGTCCAATGGCCCTACATGCTTTCACATCACCGAATAAGAATTGTCCATGCCTTAGACACTTACACGCAAAAGATACTATACGTGAAGGAACACGCAAAAGATACTATACGTGAAGGAACGTGTTGAGAGTATTCCACATTGAATGATGAAAGATTATAGTTTAAAAGTTTTAAAAGATATTTGACTTATGCACCCATGATGAAACGAGAAACAATTAATTTTAAATTGGATGCTCACATTATAATTAAAAAATATCAAATTAAAAGACCTGTGTAGTGTAGGGCAAAAATGACGAACAGCCCTTGTGCTAGTATTAATCATTCATAACTGGTAACTACTCATTGGGTGTGGATCATGTCCTTGGTGTTGGAATTATTAATACTCATTGGCTAGCAACACAGACTGGAACTCAACAACAACAATAATAGTAGGCACCAAGAGGATTGAGAGGATGATCTCCACTGCACGTGTGCATGACCCACTGGAAACAATACATATATAATTAAAACATGCGTGGTTTAACATTTGTCTTCTGCTGGCATTTCAACCCAATAATATCTTTAAACTTTTTAAATGGTGGCAAAAGATTTGCACCAAATTATTGGATTTATGAGAAGCCATGTTCATGCATGATTTAATCCCTCACACAAGTTATATATTACACGCACGAGGGGCATAAGAGAATATGACCACATCCATTTACCCCACAATCGAACAATGCCTTCCAAAGCTGCTTCTTCCTCCTCTAGCTAGCACCCCTTGCCAATTCTCAAGGTTACTAGATTGAGTTCTTTCCTCTCTTATACCAACTTCAAGGTTACTTGAGGGTGCAGAGTAAGAGGAGAGGAGTTACCATTGATATGAACCCAAAAAACTTCACCATTAGTTAATAACATTTCAGTACACAACAGTAATATTGGGAGAGAAAAAGGATGGCCAAAGAAGAGGATCATTGTGCAGTTATAAAAGGAGGGGCCTAATCAAATCAGGAAGTGCTGCTCTATACTGTGATGTACCATGGGCTGCCAATCAAAGTTGGAAAGACAGCTAAATTTAAGACTAGATGAAGTAATATACAAGCAAAATCTGGCCCAACAATACCAAAACGCTCTCACAGCTCTCAGATAACTCAGGGTTAAATCTTTCTCCTATATAGTCAAAATTTGATTCATATAAGATAAAATAATGATAATAACTAATCAACATTATTATCCTCTTCTTCCAAAGCAGAATCAAGTCCTTTCAAGCATGACTTCATGATCTGTGAAAACTGTGAGCAGGCATCCATGCAAATCTTCATTCCCTGCTTGCAAAAACTATGTTAGTATCATAAGCCCCATCTATCTTTGTCAAACCAATTAAGAAACATAACACCAATAAATAGTGAAAGGACCTTCCTATGGAGTTTAACAAAGAGTTGTATGAAAAAATCCTCGTTCTACAAAACCAATTTTGACAAGTATATCCACCTAGTTGACTTCAAATTAAGGTTTTATCAACTAGAAAGTTTTATCAACAAGAAGGATCATCTTTGCATCAAACCCGCATAGGTGTGTATGCAAGAACAGCCAACCAAACTAGAACTCAAAGATGGCCTTGGATGCACACTTAATGCTACTTGTTTAGATTCTCCCTTGCAAAAATAATGGTTAGGAAGTAGATAAAATTCTTTTAAAAAACAACAAATGATAGAACAAGGTATAAATCAATTGAGCGCATACCTCATTAATTTTTGGGGTAGACCATTCCCCGGTAATGGTTAGTTGAGTGACCTCGTCACGAGAAGGCATACAAGTAAGTATTAAGCTTCCATCTTGGTAGCTTTCCTCCTCCAAAGTAGGATCAAGGACAAGGTTCTTTCCCAAACAAGACTAGGTACCACAAACAGAAAAACCATAAGTGAACAAAATAATAAAAAATGAAAAGAAACAACTTGATACATTTACACAACAGACCAATTGGATATTTAAGGAAAAGTACAGTATGAATTAATCCTAAGATTTCTTCTCCAAAATAAAAGTTACAGTATATGGGAGAATAAAAATAAAAGGGAGACAACTTGGCAGTAATCTTGTTATTTAGTCAACTAGGCAAAAGAAAGTATGATGATCAACAATCATATGTGTTATCTATGGTGTAATGTCCTCAAGTTTTCAAAGTCTCAATTCTCTGCATATTGTGTACCGGGCTATTCATGTGCAAACATCATGTTTGCATGATACAATGACACACCAATTTGACAAAGGGGTGTAAAGGAAACCTTGAAATAAGGTAAGAGATATAATAACCAAAATCTTTGTTTTAAGCTTGATTATCAAGAGAGTTAAAAAGGGCACATGTCTAGTCCAGATGCATACCACCGAAACTGACGTAACAAGGTCATACATCATTATCCCAGCATCTGCTAGGGCAAGGCTAGCACATGATATCACTACAGGAAGATCACCTGCAACCAAAATGAAAGGGCTTATCAACATGCACAAAAGCAATATTACTGCCTCGAATTCAGTTCAATATATTAGGATTTATAATGCACAAATGAAGAAAAAAATTAAAGGCACAAATGCACCAATGATACAACATTTAAATCATCCTTATATCTCCCTTCTATTCCCAAAATGACTTCTCTGTTTGCTATAATTGGTTAGATCAAGTACACTTCTCTTTTCTATATAATTACATTATCACACTCTTTCTAACACAAAGAAAGTTATGTAACTCAATGTGTCGATTACATGTCAGCTAAGGATGGTCCAACATTCAAATTTTCCCCCAAGAAAAAATCTACAGTGCACAAAACTTGAGTCCAAGGAATACCAAAAATGTCTTAGTGGACATCATGAGTAATTGAAAAATGCAGCACCTTTGAGAGTCTTGTTAGTGGCCAGATTCTTGTACACAGGAGAAAATCTAAGTGAAAAGTAGTTAACACAATCACTGAAAGCAGCGCCACTTGAACAAAGACATACACTTTGACATAGCAGGTGAATAATATATTTTTTACAATTGGAATTCCCTACTCTGCCTTTTTTATTTATTTACTTTTCTTCATTCTATTTCCGCCCATCCACAAACGAAGACACAATCAAATAATGAATAGCATAATTGCGCAAATACTACTTAAACATTAAAATCATCCTTATATCTCCCTTCTATTCCCAAAATGACTTCTCTATTACTACAATTGCTCATGATCAATTATACATCTTTTTCTATATAACTACATAATCACACTCATCCCAACACAAAGAAAGTTATGTAACTAATTAAGTGTCAATTACATATCTGCATGTGAGCTAAGTAACAGATAATGTCCAACAATTAAATTTTCCCCAAAGAAAAAACCCTTACTGGGCAATACATGGGTCCAAGAAATACCAAAAAAAGGTGCCAGTGCGGACATCATGAGTCATGGACAAATGCAGCACCTTTGTATTTATGTGTCTTGTTAGTGGAAAGATTCTTGTATGTTACAGAAATCTAAGTGAAAAGCAGTACAAATTCACCGGAAGCAGCAACATTTGAACACAAACATATACATTGACATAACAGGTGTAATCTTAATTTTTCTAATTTAAATTGTCTCTTCTGTATTTCTGGTCTTTCCTTTTCTTCATTCTATTTCCTTCTCGACCTAAATTAGCAATACCAGAAAGAACATAAATTTACATGTTAAAACTAAATGAATACTTACTGCCCCCAGATTCCAACACCAATGCAAAAACATCCACAGTAGTCTTGGGGAAAGTTTCCAATATTATTGCACCTTCCAAAGCTTTATGAAGCATTGAAGAAAACTCTTTGTGGTCCGACCCCTAAAAGAGGGAAGTTCAAATATTAGTTACAAGGATTTCAATAAGAAACGTGGTTAAAAAGAAGGATTAGGAGGTACATTAGCACAAGGTCATATACCTGTCCACGAACTGCGGTAGCAAAAGTTGTATAGCTAACATTGCAATTTAAATGTGCTATATCACTGTACCTCATTGCCTTCTTACTCTCTCTTGGCCCAAATCTAAACCAACCAAGACAAATAAAATGTAAAGCATGCGTTGTTGCATATATCTTTGCATCCAAAATTATAGGGTATTACTTACTTGAATCAATTTATAACAACAAAAAAGAGTGCAAACAGTGAAAAAGCAACTCTATCAATAATAACAAGAATGTTCGTCATGGTCATGGATTTATGATAGACATTCCCTTAGAAGAACTAGAAGTCAGAGAGAGTATGAATTTCAAAAAGATACACTCACACAGAAACAATGACCTTGGTGCTTCCAAAATCTGCATAAGCAGATCCGGCAGCAGCAGCTACAACACCAATCTGGAAAACTGTCATTAACACCACCTTGAGTTTTTCTTTATGAAAGCCATAATGTAAGCATACAATGACATTACAGGCAGTAAAAAATTATAAATCAAAGCAAGGATCTCTACAATCCCGTTGACTTGTCTGCAAGCATCATTTTTTGAACATCAACCAGGTTAACCAGCTTAAACAGAATGTATAAGGCAGCATGAACAAGGTTCGAAACCTCATTTCTGTAAAGAGCTCACATCCTAGAATTCAATTTAAGCTTTGAACAACATATAGGCATGCAATGGAAGTGGAAAGGCCATGCTACAAAAGAAGGTTGTTCAACATCATTTTTAGCGTATTGAAAGTACGATTTCTAACTCCAAACAAGCATTACTATTTCTCTTTCTCTCCTAATCCACATGATTCAAGTAGACGATACATACGATTGTAATATGTTTACACAAGAACATCTAATCACATAACATAAACCATTAACTCCTAAAAAATGGCATGGCTTGGCTTTGTGGGTAGGCAACATACATCCATATATGTGCCTTAAATGAGTACAAGTACATTTGATTACAGAACAAAAACACGTTCATGAAAACTCAACAACACCAAGCAGTATATTGTAGGAGACCAAACTAAAACGCATCCGACGCTTGTGTTTGTGACTGATTCAGTAACGAGACCAAAAGCAAATGCAGCAAAGCACAGTTCTTTGCACCCAAAACAATACTCAACAATGAAACATTGAAAACCCACTTGACACATTAGAATATAAGACCAGAAACAAGAGCAAAAAATCTCACTTGAGCTGGTTAACCAATTGAGTAACTTGACATGCAAAAGTAACAGAAACCACATTCCGTACGTCATCAAATTACAACCAACCCACAACAAAAAACAAAGAACACGAAAGAATTGAAACCCCAAAAGAAGAACAAGAGTAAAGGAAGGAAATTTATATTAGATTAAGAGGAAGAAAAAAGGCTTACAGGCAGGTCTGCATTGGTGCCATTCACGGTCATCGGGTCGGAGAACGTCGTCGTTTCCAAAGCTTAGTGATTTAGTCTTCTGGGTCGTCGGAGACGGCGAGTACATGCTCGGAGTTGCTCCACCTTTCCCGGCCATTGGCGGCGACAATCGAAATTCCCTCTCTTTTGTCTGTGTGCTCCGCTCGCTGCTTCGAGCTTTTCCGGGTCCTTTTCCTTCTCGGTCTAGATGGAGCGTTTTAGGCCGGAATAAGGCTCAGTTTGGGATTGCTGTCGCTTTTAAAAAAAAAAAGTTGTTTATGATAATTAGATGTAAAGTAAAGCAACTCTAAGTTTGATAAACAATATTTTTAAAGTTCTATTTTGAAAATAATTAGCTGTAAAGTAAAGCAACTTTATGTTTAGTAAACAATATTTTTAAAGTGCTGTTAGTATAAAAAGCAGTGTCAAAATTGTTTAGTAAAAGTCTAAATTTTAATATAAAACTATTATAACTGTAAATAATGACTAAAATAAACATGATGTTGAAAGTGTTATGCACTAATCATGTGGTGGTAGTGGTGGTGGTGGAGTGGAGGTGGTGATGAAAGAGATGGAAGTGAAAGTGGTAGTGGAGGTGGTGGTGGTGGTTGTGGTGATGGTTGTGGTGATGAAGGTGGAGGTGGTGGTTGTGGGTGGTAGTGTTGGTGGTGGGAATGGCGGTTGTGGAGGTGGTGGCAGCGTGGTGGTGGTGGTGTTGATAATGGAGGTGGTGGTTATGTTGGTGGTGCATGAGGTGGTGGTTGTGGTGGTGGCGGAGGACGAGGAGGGGGAGGATGTGGTGGTGTGGCGGTCGCTGTGGTGGTGGAGTTGGATGTGAAAATGGATGTGGTGTCATTTTTAAAAATGAATGATGGTATTTTGGGAATTAAAAAAATTTATTAAAGGCTATCTCTGCTTCTTTTGAAAGCAACTTTGAAAAGCAACCTAGAACTTGCTTTTGAAAGCTGTTGTCAAAAGGCCACTGCTTTTAAAATAATAGGGATATTTTATTTTTACCAAACACCTTAAACTGCTTAACTTTAAAATAACCAGGTTTTTGACGAAAAAACCAATCACAAACGGGGCTTAAGAATCTTGCACTTTCACGTATATGGCCCGTTGTGTATTTTTATTATGGGTTTTTAGTGAAGGCCCATTAAACTATGTAAATGCACCCAAGCTTGTTCTATGGACACCCATACACATGAAATTCTATAGCGAGGGTGTTATATATGACCCTCATGTGAATCTTCATATTAGCCACATAATCATTTCATTAAACTTAAGTGAAGTTACTAGTGAAATGAATCATGTGGCTAATATGAAAGTCCACATCTATGGTCCATATATGACACCCTTACCATAGAACAACTCAACCCATACACTCAATTTTTTACCTTTTCCTTGTCGAAGATGGGGATTCGAATTCAGTGCAAAGTGGGGAGCACATCCACTTTAGCCAACTTGACTAAACTCATATATACTTGCTTGTTTGTTTTTTGTCTTTATAGTTTTATCCAAGTTAATTTAAGCAAAGTCAACGGGGTCTGGCCAGTGGAAAAGACATTGATTTGCAGACTAGAGGTCTCAAGTTCAAATTCCCATGGCACTTTAGTTATGTGTGTGTGAAAAACTCCTTTTGCTATTTGAAAGCATTTCCTCATAAATTAAAGGGAAATTGTTCAACCTGCTAAAGCGTTTCTAATTCTTACGTTGAATATTGGCAGTGTTGGGCATTCTTTGTCATTCATGAGCAGTAAGTTAGCTACCATAGTACGGTCACAACGAGTAGTTAGCTACAACAATTAGGTAAATGGTAATGTTAAACTTCTAACAAACTATAATTAATACATTATTACCACATCCAAATTGATCCACAATCCTTATGGTTGTCTAAAATTTTCTTTGGGACTAAGTGCTGAAAATACCAACGAATTTCATGAGGATTCTTTGTGGTTTTCAAACCTGGCTCCAATTTTTGAATACATTTCTTGTGTCTTCTTTTCTGATTAGAATTTTGTGATAATTCCCAAACGCGTGAATAGTTTATGTCGAAAATGTTTTTATTGTGGACATCGCATAATCCAAATTTAGTTTGTTTTCTTTATAACTGATGTGACTTATAAATCAGTAGAATTTTAGGGTTAACAAATGATTTCACCATCGTCTCAAAACATTATAACTTATAAAAGTGATGGGAGTCAATTTAGATATTGGAGAAAACTAAAAATAATCGAGTGTTATGATTAAGAAGAAAAAATTGTTGACAACAATTTGGTTTTTTCCTCACAAACATATCTTTTTGGGAACTTTCTATCTCTCTCTCTCCTCTTCCTCTCCCCTCAACACAAAACAAAACCATATCTGAAAAACTCCTTGATTCCAGGGAATCTCCCCTGGAACCACCCCTTCGGCTAATAATTTGGGCCTCTCTCTCCCCGTTATGTTGTGGAGAGTTGTTCGGACCAAAAATCGCATTTTTGTCCTGGAATTGGAGACATTGCGTTATGAACAAGAATTGGCCAAAATCATGACCAAGCATGATCAAGCATCAACTGCAGTCAGCCACATTCTGTCTGATGGCCATTCACTTTGCTCAAATGAAGTTTCTTTCTTCTTGAAAGTTGTTCATTTGGGTGTCTACTATCACATATCCAAATTTGGCAGCCATTGGATAAGTATTGAAACCTCAAAGAGATAAACACCGAAGCCTGCTCAAAAGGCATGTCAGCATCAGTCAACTGCAGTGAGCTACATTATCTCCGAAGAGGGACTTAGAGTGCCCGAATGAGTTTGCTTTCTTCATGAAAGATGTTCTGCCAGATGTCTACTATGTCGTGTCCGAATTTGGGAGCATTTGGATAACTGTAGCCTACTCATATTCATGTCCGAAAAGAAGCCTGTTCAAAGGCAATTTCTGTATCTGTCAGCTACATTCTGTCCGATGAGGGACTTAGAGTGTCCGAATGAGTTTCTTTCTTCATGAAAGATGTTCGGACAGATGTCTACTATGTTGTGTCCAAATTTGGGAGCATTTGGATAAGTATGGCATCCTCAAACGGACAAACACTGAAGCTGGTTCAGGCTGCAGTCCAGTGATTATCAGTCAGAGGGAATCCTGTCCGAAAGGCCCCTTCCACTACTCCAATGAGGTTCACTTCTTCATGAGAGTTGTTCCTCCCAATGTCTACTATGTTGTGTCCGAATTTGAGAGCATTTGGATTAGTATTGCATCCTCAAACGGACAAACATTGAAGCTGGTTCAGGTTGCAGTCCTATGACCGTCAGTCAAGATGAATTATGTCCGATAGACATCTTCCACTTCTCAAATGAAGTTCTCTTCTTCATGAAAGATATTCCCACGAGTGTCTGCAACAACATAATCAAATACGGGAGCAATCCAATGAGTATATCATTCTCTAAGTGCTAAACACTGAAGCATGTTCAAAGGGATGTCACTGGTGACGATCAGTGTGTCCGAAAGAGCAATTTGGCTTACTTCCCCTTTTCTAATGAAGTCGACTTCTTCATGAGAGTTGTTCTTCCTGATGTCTAGTATAACATATCCAAAAATGGGAGCATTTGGATCAGTGTAGCATTTCCAGACTCATGCCCAAAGAGGAGCTATGCAGACTGCCAACCAACTTTCATCAGCTACATGAATAGGAGAAATTAAGCCATGACGTGGGAGCTTGGTTTGAATTGACTCTTTCCAACAGCGAAACCCATGGGTGCACATGCTTCTTTATTTTAATATTATGCTTTATGAGTTTTGTTAAAGATGGTATGGGCAGCCAGCATAAAGAAATAATAAAGTATAAAGTGGCACCTCATGTGCACCAATCAGAGGAGGAGAGAGTGAATAAAATATATATGAAGGGGCAAGTTGTGTTCTCAATATATTATTTTATCATACTGGCCAGGAAATCTTCAACTAATATTTCTTTCACACTTATGGTTCAATTTACGAGGGCAAAAGCTGCAAGTGACAGGAGGCCATACCCAAAGTATCATACAAGCAGCGTCATCAGTGGGATTTTTTGCTTATAAGTATGAAAGCTCCATGGTAGCAACGGACCCACAACTTCAGCCAAAAAGCCAGACTCAACGTCTCAAAACCCAAGACTCAATGTCTTAGATTCAACCTCTTGCAAAGTGTCTCTCTGCAGACAAAGCCAAATCTTGAATCAACTCCCTTCGCTTTCTTTGAGTTCCCAGTTGACAACTCCTTGTTGGAACTCTCTTCTTTTCCCAAACACATAGCTATGTCTAATTCCCAGTTGACAACTCCTGATTGGAATAACATTGCCATTGTTTGTAACCTATATGCTCTGCCAACAACGCTTGGTATGATTTGATAGTTGGTTTCGATTTCTAGCTCACCCATATCAAAGCAAGCTTCATATATGCAAGACGGGCAAGTTTACGGTCGTAGATATTTCTGATTTATCTCTATCTCGAGGTACGGGCCAGTTTCGGCTGCAGATTTTATGCTCTCATTGTATTTACTTTTTAATACAATAACGTGTTCCGCGGACAACCAAAGTGTCCAACGAACAACCATTGTATTTACTTTACATCCGTTTCACCTTCCATGTATTTGATAACATATTGTACTAGATAAATATTGAAGTCCTTAGTACTCAAGGCATAGAAAAGAACTTTATTGGGTATGTTTCCCCTCCCAATTCGCAATCACTTGATTATTAGTCATTTATTTGGCGCGCAATTTATTATCTACAATCTCGATCTGTTGGAGTTCTCACGCCAACGGTGGCACGCTTCGCAACCGCATTCGCAACACAAACACCGCGGCCATCCACGCGTGGCCGTTGGGTTTCAGGGCATCAAACAAGAGTTTTACCTCCCAACTTTTGATGGGTTTTGTCTGATCCTTGCTTTTGCAAGGTTTTGGTCTCATCTCTATTTCTATAGGGTTTGTGTCCCAACCTTTTGTGGCTGGTTCTATATCTCTTGTAGATCTCTCTATTGTAGAGGTGGAGCTGCTGGATTTGGTGGATCTACAATCAATTGTGCTTGGGGATCAAGTGGGGATTTGGGGATGATGTGATATTCTTTGGAATGTCCTGGTGGAAGTTGTGTGGTTATGCCCTCCACTTCCCTAGATGGTTGAGAGATTGTTATCTGGCTTGATTTTTGAAGCACTGGTTCTTGCACTTGTTTTGTTTTTAGAAGTTTCGCCCCCAAAAAAAAATTTTGTTATGCGTTAAGTCTTTATCCCCGAAATCTTTAAGCGACACTTCTGCATCATGGATTTTCCGATCAACTTGGGCATGAAGCTATAAAAACTCTACTCATCCTTATTTTGAATATGCCCGTTGGGGGAATTTTTTAAATTTTATTATATAATTAAGAATGCAAATAAAAGACATTTCAAAATGTTATTGGGTGATTAACAAATTATTTAACTATTGTCTAATGGGACTCAATCATGATATTGGATAAAACTATAATTGAGACGAAAAATAATCAAGTGTTAAAGTATTTGTCCTTTACAATTAGCCAAAACTTTTATCCTATTCTTCCAAGGTAGAATCAGGTGCTTTCAAGCATGCCCTCATTACAACCGCAAGCTTTGAGCAGGCATCCAAGCATATTTGCATTCCCTGCTAGCAAAAACTATGTTAGTATCACAAGGTTCATCCGAACCATATCAAAAGCAGAGTTATTGTGAAATGCTACTTTCTTTTTTCTTTTTCCTTCTCCCACGTAGAAATTATGGTCAAAATTTGATGAAACAGCATACGAATAGCTCAAGGAACAAATCGGCTGACGGTCATACCTCATTAATTTTTGGGGTTGACCATTCCCCAGTAATAGTTAGCTGAGTGACCTCGTAACGTGAAGGCATACAAGTAAGCATTAAGCTTCCATCTTGATAGCTTTCCTCCTCCAAAATAGGATCAATGACAAGGTTCTTTCCGAGACAAGACTAGGCACCACCACAAACAGGAAAAACATAAGTGAATTTAAAAATCAAAAGTGAAATGAAAAAACTTTGACATGGAAGTCACTACAGCACACAAATTCATTTGCAAATCTAAAGAAGATAAACCTATAGAACTTAGCTGATGGTATAATGTACCCCATGCTATAAACATTTAAATGGCAATTATCTTTCTTGCAATTGATGAGTTTAAAGAGAGAGAGAGAGTTTAGCAGACTTAGCGAATAGAAGAAAGATGTTCCAAAAACCAGGAAATAGATGTTAATATGGTTATGGTATTTAATTTACAACAATTTAATAAAATGGCAGATCTACATACATTCACATGGGCGTATGCACACCCAATACTACCAATTGGATATTTAAGGAGAGAGTGCAGTATGAGTTAATCATACGATTCCTTCTCCAAAATTAAAGCTTACAGTACTAAGTGAGAAAAACAAAAACAAAATGGAGACAACTAATCAGTAATCTTGACATTTAGTCGACCACCCAAAAGAACAAAACAAATACAATATGATGATCAACAATCAGATTTTGTGTTATGTACGGTGTCATGTGCTCAAGTTTTCAAAGTCTCAATTATCTGCCTATTCTGTACTGGGCTTTTCTTGCACAAACATCACGTTTGCATGACAACTTGAAAAACAAAAGGTGAAGGAAAACTTGAAAGAAGGTAAGAGATAGAATAACCAAAATCCTTGCATTAAGCTTGATTATCAAAAGAGAGTTGAAAAGTTGAAGCATACCACCGAAACTGAGGTAACAAGGTCATACATCATTATCCCTGCATCTGCTAGGGCAAGGCTAGCACATGATATTACTACAGGAAGATCACCTGCAACAAACATGAAAAAGCTCATCAACATGCACAAAAGCATTATTACTGTCTTGCATTCACTTAATAATATCAGAATTATATGGCACAAATGCACCAAATAAGACTGTAACATTAAAATCAATCCTTATATCTCCTTTCTATTCCCAAAATGACTTGTCTGTTTACTATAATTGGTCATGATCAAGTATACTTTTTCTATATATCACTCTTTCTCACACAAAGAAAGTTCTGTAACTCACTGTGTCCATTACATGTCAGTTAAGTAAGAGATAATTGTCTCTCACCAAAACCAAAATTAAAATTCTACCCTAAGAACAAATCCAAAGTGTCCCAACTTAATTTATTTGTTCCAATTTAAGTTCCCTTCCCTGTCATTTCTGGTCTTTCCTTTCTTCATTCTATTTCCTTCTCAACCTAAATTTGCAACAGTTGAAAAGAAAAGAAGTTCGCATTTAAAACTAATTGAAAACTTACTGCCCCCAGATTCCAACACCAATGCAAAAACATCCACCGTAGTCTTTGGAAAAGTTTCCAATATTATTGCACCCTCCAAAGCTTTATGAAGCATTGAAGAAAACTCTTTGTGGTCTGATCCCTAAAACAGGGGAGTTCAAACATTAGTTACAATGGTTTCAATAAGAAAAGTGGTAAAAAAAAAATAGTATTAGAAGATACATCAACACAAAGTTATATACCTGTCCACGAACTGGGGTAGCAAACGTTGTAAAGCTGACATTGCAATTTAAACGTCCTATATCACTGTACATCATTGCCTTCTTACTCTCTCTTGGCCCAAATCTAAACCAACCAAGAAAAATAAAATGTAAAACAGTTTAGTTGCGTATATTTTCCTATCCAAAATTATATGGTAATATGCTTACCTGAATCAATATATAACTAAAATAAAAATAATTAAAAATAGTGAAAAGGCAACTCTATCAATAATACCAATAATGTTCGACATGGTCATGAATTTTTATGATAGACATTCAGTTAGAAGAACAATAGTGAGAGAGAGAGTATGAACATCTAAAAGATTTACTCACACAGAAACAATGACTTTGGTATTTCCAAACTCTGCATAAGCAGATCCTGCCGCAGCATTTACAGCACCAGTCTTGAAAACTGACATTAACCCAAAACTTTGAGTTTCTTTTATGAAAATCATGACGTAACCATACAATGAAGTTACAATGAAGAGAATTTATAAATCAAAACAAGGATTTGTACAAGCCCCTTGAATTTTCTATAAGCATTAATTTCTGAACATCTACCAGCTTAACCAGCTTAAAAGTTTGGACAGACCATCTCTAGATCAGAATGGATAAGGCAGAATGAACAAGGTCAAAAACTGCAATTCTGTATATAGTTCTTAACAGTAGAGAGATTATTAGAATTCAATTCAGGATTTGAATAACATTTAGGAATGCAAAACATAAACCAAACCAAGCAGAATACACATAGCATAAACCAAGACCTCACAAAAAATGGCATGCCATTGTGCGCAAGCCAACATACATTCATAGATGTGCTTTAAATGAGTACAAGTAAATTTGATTAAAGAACAAATTTTTTTTTAACCCCATTTATTCATTAACGGAAATGGATAATCCAACCAAAGCAACCAATATAATAGAGTAATGAAATCCAAACAACATCAAGCGTTATATAGTAATTTGTAAGAAAGTAAGCTTTATAAAATTGATGAAGTTTAAATCAAACTAAAACACATTCATGCATTCACTCAAGAGACCAAAAGCAAGTGCATCAAAGCACAGTTCTTTGCACCCAACAATGAAAATATTGAAAACCCACTTGCCACATTACAATATAAGACGAGAAACAAGAGCAAAAATCTCACTTGATCTGATTAACCAATTGAATTACTCCATTTTTCACATAGAAACCACATTCTGCAGACCAACTCACAAAAAAACACACACACACAATGAAAAACAAGAGAAAGAAATGAAATTTGTATTAGATGAACAGGGAAAAAAAAAACTTACAGGCAGGTCTGCATTGGTGGAATTCACGGCCATCGGATCGAACCCAATCGACGTCGTCGTTTCCGAAAATGAGTGATTTGGTTTTCTGGGTCGTCGGAGACGGAGAGTACGTGCTCGGGGCCGTTCCACCTTTTCCGGCCATTGGCGGCGACTATCGAAAGTACTTCTTCTTCTTCTCTGTGTGTGTGCTCGCTGCTGCTTCGAGCTTTTCCGTGTTCTTCCTTGTTCTTGCCCTTCCTATACGGTGCGTTTCGGATACTTGTGATCGGACCCAGAGAAGCTTTGCCACGTGTTTGTTTTATTTTGGGCTTTTATTGAAGGCCCATTGGACTATATAATCTAAAAGCTCATCATCATTTTTTTAAAATAAAATTTTCAATTATATTCCTAATTACACTTGCATATCAAATAAAAAAAAGAAATAAGTAACACTAAATATAAATTAATTAATTCACCCATACTTTTCTCCCACTAATTTTTCTTCTTATTTTTTCAGCAATAATTGCCTCCACATGATGTGGTGTAGATTTAGTAGTTTGCCTTTTAAGGAATTCTATACGCACCCAAGCTTTGTCCTTGGACACCCAGGAATTCTATATGCAAGTCTTTTTTTTTATTTTTATAATAAATAAATTAAATTAAATTTTTTTGTACAATACATCCATATTTAGCCGTTAGCAAACACGCAATGCTTAATTTGTTTGGGAACCAAGCAAGTGCCTGAAAATTCGAACTAACTTAATCTGTGGGCCCTCACCACCAGGTGGTCAGACGACGACCATCTTGTCCACCTCAGCTTAAATTCCATTATACCTTATTACTTTAATATCTACTTAGTTAGCTTCCAACTAACAACTTCATGAGAACTCTTCATGAGTTTTAGTATTCAAATAAATTTCTTGTGACTTTTCTTCTAGTTAGAAGTTCATGATATCTTTCGAACTCATAAATACCTTGTGTAGGAAATATTTTATAATGGATATCCGGATATCTGTTTTCTTATGGAGGTTTCTGTACATTTGTTGTGACCTATATACATCAATAAAAATTTAGTACTATATTTTTGGGAAAGCATTGATCTCAAATTGAAATTGGGGTTCACCCTCCACCATGGCCAATCAAACTTTACCAGCCCAAACTTCATAGGGAGTGCAATGGCGGCGAATAACTTGGCGAGGCTCAGCTTGAATTTGTACCTCCTACAAATTTGACACTCCGCTTTTGTTTAGTTCAATTTTGTTAGGCATTCGAGCCTATTTTTTGTGTTTTTCTGGGTTTTTTCTGAAGTCATTGCAAATAAATTTCGTACTTCTGGTAACATGCATTTTTTATGCACCAAATTAAGCCTATTTTCTGGAAATATGATGGTTGTTTCCATTTTTAATTTGATTATCAATATGGTTGTGAGAGTAATAGTTTCATCAGTCATCTACTTACTCTTTAGTGCAATATATAAGATGAATTTGACTTGATCTTTAGCGGAGTGTTTTAACTTTTAGTTTCCGTCACATTGGCAGTATACTATATACCATTTTGTTAGTTTGTTTTAGTTTTGTGTTGGATTCTAGACACGTATCTATAGGTTGCGCAATATGATGACGGATAACTTGACAAGGCTCAGCTTCAATTTTGACATCGGAGCTCACGGTTTTGACACACACCTCTCCCTTCCGATTAGTTTAGTTTGGTAAGATGATCCACTAGGACCGTGTAGGTAGCACGGCCTCGAGCCCGTTTATACTAGAGTCTAGTAACTAGACCATTGGTCTGAATTTTTGTGTTCTTCTGGCTTTCAGCCAAGACCATTGCAGATAAATTTCCTATCAGCCATAACACACATTTCATTTTTCATACACCATTTGGCTGTGTTTTTCTGATTTTTTGTTTTCTTCTGGCTTTCAGCCAAGACCATTGGGCTGGTTTTTTTATTTTTTTTTATTTTTTGGTTTTTCTGGTTTTTAGCCTAGACTTTGCAAACAAATTTCCTATCTGTCATAACACATTTCATTTTTTATTGACCAAATTAAGTCAGTTCCTGGAAATGCGATGGTGTTTCCATTTTCTTGGGAAAAAAAGGCAAACATCCATTCTCCTTTTTCCAAAATGAAAAATGAAAAATAGTAGAAAAAGGCATCTAAAGAAGCCAAATCGTTGGCACTATTTGAGCAGGAACAATGATAAAATTACAACGTTACAAACTGCAGTAGTGACATATAAAATACAGAGATATTCAAGAACACCTATAAATGTGCTAACATAGAAGACCAATTAGCCAAATTGGAATATCGAGATCAAATGAATACTAGACTCAACCTCCCACACAAAACAACTCACACAAACTGGGCTTAATAGGAAAGAAAATACAGGACACTAGGGTGGAGGAGGACCAGGCTCAAAGAGTGGAGGGCAGCAGCATCTAAATAGACCGCAGCAGCACAGCATCCACAAACTGCACAATGAGAACCAAATTAAAATTGAAAAATCAAGAAAAGAAAAAAAAAGAAGATATGAATGTCAAAGCTCAGCTTCCAGAAAATTGAAGTGAAAAAGTCTTACAATAATTCTAAGCATCCTCCTTGATCATAGGGAGGAGGAGGAGGAGCTGGGGCCGGGGCCAGTAGCCGCTCATTAGGCGGTGGTGGTGGCGGATCCATCTCTGGCAGGTGATTGGCAGGTGACGGCGTGACGCGACTAGTCTAAAGAAAAGTGTGTGTATATATATATATATATATATATATATATAGGGTTTGCTTGATGTTGTCCAACTAACAACCCCCAACAACCATTCAAAGGAAGTTCCAAGGCTTTGCTTGATGTTGCCCAACTAACAACATATCTGGATAAACTACTCCTTGCTAATGGATGAACTTACCCAAACTAACTACATTTTTTTAGACATGAATGATAAAGTATGAATCAGTCAAGTTTCAGTGGATCTTGTACCACAGATAGACAGAATATTCCTATACAAGGATTAGACTGTCCAGTCTAGGCTAAAAAAATTGGCACAATTTTTTGCATTCAATTAGTCGTAAAAATATATTGAGGAGCGCTTGGAATAATCGCCCACACACATGAGTGACTCTCGGCCGTTAATGGAGTGGGACATACTTGCATCAATGTTGGAATAATCGCCCACACACATGAGTGACTCTGCCCACACACATGAGTGACTCTCAGCCGTTAATGGAGTGGGACATACTTGCATCAATGTTGGAATAATCGCCCACACACATGAGTGACTCTCGGCCGTTAATGGAGTGGGACATACTTGCATCAATGGTTGGCAATACACGTACAGTGCGTGTTTGTCCTTTTCTCTTTGTATTTCCCTTTAAATTTGGGACTAGGAAGTACAGTTTCAATCTTATTGAGACATATTAGAGATTTGTGCTACAAGGATCTTTAGAGTGTTCAAATGATAAATCATTTTCCAAACATAATCTATCACAAGAGTTGCTTCACTCATTTTAGTTTTCAACGTTTCTCTCAGATCTAATTGCTTTGTATGCTTGACCAGACTGCTATAATCATGGGCATAGAAAAATGTTACAGTGACCATGTGAGAGCAATTATGGGTTTGACCTTATTGATGTGAGAAAAGAATGATTAAATTGTGACCTTGTTCCGGGATAAATGGAATAATAAGCATTCTCATTAGTACCCCCAAAAAAAAATTGCTGATTATATAAAAGTAAAGGGAACCAATGTATTTTCAAAAACTATACTTTTGCATGACTGGAATTACAAGCAGCATACCATCCGTTTCATCTTCTAACATATTTTTCTATGATTAATGTTCTGTACAACAAAGAAAGAACATACATGAATACACAACAAACTAATTTGTATGATCATCTAAGAGAATAGCCTATGATTTTTCTTCCCTTATCTTCTTCAAACAAAAAAAGTGTAGAGAGGAACAAGTCTTCACAAACCTGCTTGCTTCCTCATAACTTCTTTGAGCAGCCAATAATGAAGAAGTATCTGAAACAAGCTTGTCCCACCATATTCATGTTACCAACGCTAGATTCACTCAAGTTGCGTATATTTTTGTTTTTTTTTTTCGTCATAGGGTCTTAGCATTTGCTACACGAAATGACTCAAACCTGGGTTCCGTTAAGTCCACTGTCTCATCATCAGTGGCCCGCCAACTCCTAGCATTTGAAGTCAAGAGGATCAATCTCTCCATATAGTTATCCGAAACAGTGTCTGTACGTCTTTCAGCACAGAGATTACGATCAATATCTAGTGGCAGTGAACACCGAACTGAACCTTTACTGGATCTGGCTCGCCTTAGTTCCTCAGCATCTTTATGACCATCCGTGCCCATGTGCTGTCCAGAATGAGTACTCAGATCAGGTCTTTATATGTATTGTTTAAATTGTACACTATGAGGAGATGACCTCCAGAGGACACATGAAAAGTTAAAAAGTTGACTGTTTATTGATCAAGTAAATGCACTTTTTTAATTGGTGAAAATTTAGATTAAATTTAGTTACAAGCAAATAAACCTCCAAGGTCAAAAATTAGTTTGTCTTCCTGTGGTTTTTACAATACTACAGCAGAAAAGGGATGACTTATCAACCAGAGAGGTGCAGAGAACCAAGTGGTAAAATCTCAGTACTACGAATTAGGAAATGGTTAGTGAAAATAATTACCTGAAAAAGATTTGCAGGAAAGTTTCTCCTCTTAGATCTCTCTGGGGCAATAGTTGACAGGATTTGGACGACCTCACTCATGTTTGGTCTAGCATCAGGATCCAACAGTAGGCATTCTTTTGCTAAGTAAGCCATTATCTGCATCTCTTCTTCTGGGAAGTTCCCATCCAGATCCGGATCAGCCAACTCTGTGATTACTCGCCTACTATCCTGTAAACGAGGTGTAGCCTAAAACAAAGATAAAAATGCTACATCAATTTTTATTACCCCATCGATTTTTCCTTGAACTGATTCATGATAAAAATTCAGAAGAAGTTGACATTATTTATATTAGTTATTCAACAGCTACCGGGCACCATATGTACTTTTTTCCTAGGGCCTCAAGTTGTATGGGGCCACCCTTGAAACTTAGAAAACATGCAAAGTGCATTTGGGAAATTTAGCCTCTTGGTAATAAAAGGAAAACTTTCATGCAACAACATGATCGTAAAAGTTTCCTTACCCATATGACAAGGCTTTCTTCTCCCTTGCTGCTTGATTTGTGAATGGGCTTCCGACCAGTGATAAGCTCAAGAAGAACTACACCAAAACTGAAAACATCTGATTTAAGAGAAGCTCTTCCAACAATCGCATACTCTGGTGCAAAATAACCAAAAGTCCCCTGCATTCTTGCTGGAGAACTAGAAGTGCTAGGGAGACCATCAGCTTTTAAGCGTTTTGCCATACCAAGATCGGTTATCTGCACAGTACATATAAAAGTACTTTAAAATATAAGATATGTGTGCCAAATATCCACCACAAAATTAGACTTATCTTTCAGTTCCTAACACCACATTAAACTGTGTTTGTAGCTAAATCCATTGTCAATATATATTTCTTTCCCTTATTTCTTCATAGAATTGAGGATTTCAATGGAAGTCTCAAATAACCAAATCTTACTTTTGCTTGCCAATTTTCATCCAGAAGAATGTTTGTTGATTTGACATCTCTATGCAGAATTCTTGGAGCAGCTGCTTCATGGAGATATTCCAAACCCCTTGCAGCTCCAATGGCAATTGCAACTCGAGTACCCCAATCCATGTTTTTTCCTTCATCTCCATCCAAACAATCTCTCAGGTTACCATTATTCATGTATTCAAATACCAAATGTCTCTCAGCATTTTTTCCATGTGTTTCAAAGCAGTAGCCAAGCAAAGGCACCACATGATAATGATGAAGTCTGGATAACATTTCAATCTGAGGAAAAGAACAGATTAGTAAACTTATTTCTTTTATTAAGAAACCAACAGGATCTTGATATATTTCGGCAAACTCACTGCAAGATGAGGTATTACCTCTGTTATAAAGACAGAGTCCAAATCAGGCCCTTGCTGAGCTTTTAGACGCTTAACCGCCACAATTCTGCCGCCTTTGAGCTGACCACGATAGACATAGCTACTTCCACCAAGTCCTATTAGATTGGAATTTGAAAACTTATCGGTTGCACTTTCCAGTTCAAAGTACGAAAATTGAATAATTGCTCCAGGTGTAGCTCGTATTTTGCTCCTAAATAAGCAAGAGGTAAAGCACCCTGTGAATGGAAACAGAATAGTTATATAGTAATTCCTGTACCAAAGCAATATGGAGAAAAGCACATGTTGGGAAAACGCAAAGAAAAATATACAAACAAAAAGCAGATCAGGTTTAAAGGTATGAATTAAGAAATGAACAGGTATATTGTTCTTTTCTTTTGGTCGAAAGATGAACAGACATATAAAGATTAAGAAAACACGCTTTGTTAAAAATAAAAATAAAATCCTTAGACTACATTACCTGTGCCTTTATTGATGGGCGAATCCATATTAATTTTGGTCTCAAACACTGAGGAACTCTTGTGGCTAATTAAGTTGGTAGCACTGTTGCAACTTGTTTCCTTGTCTGATGAAAATAATGGTGGTTGAATAGGGCATTTGTCCCTTCGACAGAAGTAGCATGCAACCGAGGCAAGAAAAGCAAGAGTTGTCAGTATGACACATACCAAAAGAATAATCACAACAACTTTGCTTGGAATGTGCTTTTTTGAAGATTTTGCTGCATTGAGAGATCCTGTTAAGAAGCAATAAAAATGCAGAACAATCAAATGACTTCAGAAAAACAAGCAATGTCTATATGAAACATTTATCGGCGCATTAATACTTGTAAGTCAAAAATATATAGCAAAGCGTGGGATGTGTGTAAACAATGCATCAATAAATAAGTCAAAGATATAGCAAAACATGGGATGTGTGTCAATGGGATTCTCACAGTAATCCAAAATCAATGGTCTCAAAAAGCAATCAGCTTTTAAAGAATAGCATGATTTACAATTATTCTCTGTAAAGTGGATCAGTTGAAATAAAATTATGTTTAATTTTTTTGGTAAGGTGACAAATCAATATTCCAAGTTCGATGCAGTTTCTCCAAAGTACAAATCAATATTCCACTACCTAGAAACAACTTATAATTATAGAGTTATTTAAAAGAAACATTTGTGGGTATGAGTGTGAGTACATGTGTTAGAGAGAGAGAGAGAGAGAGAGAGAGAGAGAGAGAGAGAGAGTACCATAAGTGCAGTTGCAGGCTGTAAAACAATTAGTATCATGACTGTCAGCTGCCACTTTAGGAAGCTGATCAGCAGTACATACACATGTCCATCTAGTACTACTTCCAGCATCTATATCAGAATTAAATTCAGTTTAGCATGTCATATACCACAAGGTCATCCTCATCACAAAAAAGCAGGTATATAAGAATAGACCAACCGGGGAAAAAAGGATATTTCTTAATCAACGCAATGAACTTACAACATGCAAGGATTTAAAGTATTTCTTGATTTATGAAATCAGCTTCAAAAGACATTCTACCTAAACTTTGAGCAGAAAAATACATTGGTTCTTCAAAGCCCTTATTCTTTCAATTTGAACAACATCTGAAGAATCTTCTATATACATAAAAATTAGAAATTTGAAAGTGCATTCATGAAAACTTTACATGATATTGTAATGTGTAAAGTGTATTGACTGGAAATTGTAATTTCTTCCCCTTTCAATTTATAGGATATAAGCATTAAACACAGAGAGACATAAAGAGATGACAGAATGAACAATTTGTTAAAAGTTTATCAGCAGAAATGTTGTATCAAAAGAAGTGGAAAGATTTTGGGCGATTATACCATAAAGATCAGCGGCATACCCTGACTACAATTACAGGATGCTGAACAGTAAGGTTCTAGAGTGTGGCTCTGATTTCCCTGATATGACAAAGAGCATCTACATGTCCAGTCTGTTGCATTAGAAGTACTGGAAACCTCATCTGCCACAATAATTCAGAAAATAAAATTCACAGATATTATTTAAACGATATTGATACTATGAAGAAATTTCATGGATTGCCTTATCTAATAATATGGAAGAGACCTCAAGACTCTGTTAAAAGGGAAACATTAATTGCTGCTTATTTGGCTGTTGTACAAATATAGGTATCACATATCACAAATCAACATGCTTAATTACAGTTTTCAAGAAAATGAGACAAATAAAGAACTAAGATTCCAGAAGCCTGTCAATGCAATGCACCAAGGAATTGCAATATCAATAATTTAATATCAATAACAAGAAAATCAATACTACTAACCACAAAGACTTTGCTGAATCCAGATCAAGCTTATGACACAAGCAAGGGCAACTTCCACTTGGAACTTCATTTACTCTACCTGAACATTACAAAAAATGAAAATCACAGATGTAAAATAATAATAAAGACTAAGAAGACATTTTCAGGACTTGCTGATGGAAGACATAAAAGGGACAATCAGGTAAGGATCGACTGAAAATGATTCCCATAACGATGGTGCAAATATGAACAGCAGCTATGACAACTTTTGTATTTTACAAAAACTCAATATATTGTTAAGAATCTAATGGCATAGAAGTCTCAATATACCAAGGCATATCACGATAATACACCTTCATTAGGTTAGGGTGAAAAAGGGTTTACTCTTCAAACGTCTTTGGTCTGAAACCCTCTGGAAGTTTGAACACAACCATAGACATTCAAACAAATTTCTAATATAACTTTAAAATAACTTTGCTAAAGTTTTTTTATGAATGAAAGGAATCCAAATGATGACAACAATGTGAAATTATACAGTTAGAAAATTCCAACTATTTGATTCAAAACATTTATTTTAGAAAAAAAAAAATTTTAAAAGATTCAAAGGAAGAGAAAAACACTAAACTCAGACCAGAATTTAGACATGATATTCTCATAAATCTGAAATGCACATAACATCTGGAAAAAACTATAGAAAGTTAGACAAGCATATATAGGTAAATTATGGCAGGTAGGAGTGGCTAAATTCATGGTTGGCCAACAAATTTGAAGCTAACAATTGAATGCAATCTACTGTACTCTATATTCAAGCAAGATAAAACAGTATAACTTGAAGTCTGTCTACACTAGCTCGAGGTACTGTCACGGTTACGAATAGCTATACCCAGTCTGATAATTATACACAACCAGAAACATAAATGCGGAAATGACCATTAAATCAACCACTTTGCATTAGTTATTAAAAGCTGTAACTATAGTTACATCAAAATAAATCAAAGATGGAAAATTCAAGGCTTGCCGGTTGGGGACCAAGCAGAAATTGGCCCAATGAATGAGCCCACTGCCCCATCTATCATCAATGCAGTACTTCTTCTAGCAGTCCTACATGTCGTATTTTAAAATAATAGCTCGTTTAAACTGACTCCCCAAACAAAATTATACTTTCTTCAAAGTAACTACATAACACATTGCTTCTTTATTTGGTCAAAAGAAAAAAAGTGGAAAACTGCAATTGCTTTTAAACAGAAAGCAAGCAGAAACTTAGAAAATTAAGGACAATCAATACAACCGGTAAGGTAAAGAACCACAGCAGAACGCAAACTATGAGCTTGACCTTGAGTCTTAACAAACTACAAAGTGAAAAGTAACAAGCATCCAGCTCAAAGCACTCAAAATGGTCAAAATTGATGCCCCTAATCTACCCCCTCGGAGTCTAAACATGAGTATAAGTAAGCAAACTAGAGCTTCGCAAACCCAATATAACAAATACCGGATAAGTCTAATGTACGCAAACCCATCAGGAATGATGGTGTGACTCTAGAAAATGGACAATGCAGAAAGGACATGTGACAGGAAATACAGGGGAAAGAGACTAGTGGGGTTCTTGAAAAAGAATGAGAAATAGGAAAATGGCTCAAAACAAGCCCCATCAACCACCTCTCTGAGGGCTACCCTTCCGCAAATCAGAAAGAGACCCCTCAGCTGTAAGCTATATCTAATCCACATTATAGATTGAAACCCCAAAATCTGTTTAATTTTTAAATGTCATAAAACGTGAGTCAATATTCAATAATTGAACTTTCTAAACCTTTCAAAAATTCAGACACCCAACGGTTAAAAATTTTAAAACTTTTCTTTTTCAATCATTTTGGGAAATAACGGTTATAAATTTATAAAGACTTCGCTTCAAAGACAGATAATCAGACATACATTGTATTGTTGTTGGGTCCGTAAAGCGACTAACCTCTGAGGTCACATTGGGCCCCACATAACTGTAGGCTGTAGGAGGTGGGCTCAGTATTGGGGCCCCGCTTAATTGGACAACGTGAATGGGTGATATTATGACATACACCACAGTTGAGAAATACTACAAATCCTCTTCACCAACCAAAACTTTTTCTCAAAGACCAAAACTTTTTTCAAATTCTAGTCACCAACCCTAGCATATGGCATCTTAACTTGGCAGAGTGAGCACATGAGGGTAGGAAATTTTCCCCAGGAAAAGATCAAAGCTTTGGATGCAACCTAATGACGTGGCATTGAATTCAACAAAAAGAAAAAAAATTAATGGGCTCATTACTAAAATACCCATTATAATAGCCTTAAACACAATAGTGTCCAAATAAGCAGCGGTTTCCTGTTCTGCCGCAAGCTAGGACTTAATCCACCAGATCCGTACTGAAGAAAATCAAAAAGGAAAAAAGCAGGGAACCAACCAACAACAGTGGGAAGTGAAATTTTGGATTTTACCTTGAATAGAATTGATCGACAAATATGGCTTCTGTGATTCCGAGCTGTTTGCTAGAGAAGCCAGAAAAGTACAACTGCTGAAGCACTTTTGAAAAGCCGAGACGGCTTTTTGAGCTTAGGCATTTCGCACTGCGATTCGGATCCGATATATACTAGCTTCAACAGTCATATTGGAGAAAATTTCTGTGAGAGAGAGAGCCTCCATTTTCGGTGAGAAAGAAGCTCGCTCGCGATGCTTCTTCTTCAGCTCAGGAGATGAGAGTGAGAGTGGGAGTTTTGTAGAGAGGGACGCATAATATGATGAGTGTTGATGCAGTAGCACCCAGGTGGCGCCCTCTCGCATTCCGAGACGGTCCTCCGTGGGACCACAAATAGTTTAATTTATTTCTTTTCCCTATGAAAAGAATTTTAGTCTTACGTGGCAATCCATGTGAGGCTCAGATCTTACCAGTTCTTATCCTCGAAATGATGAATATATATATATATATATTTTAATTATTTCTTAATCTCGGAATGATGATTTTAAAGAGGATTTTTAGCTGTTTGCCTCCTCAACTATCACTGTAATCGAATTTACCTCATAAATTAAAAAAATCTACTAATTTAGTATTCGACCTAAATAAATTCATTAATTTCATCCTTATAGTTAGATTTCAAATAATTTCATCCAAAGTTGCAATAGAATTCACACGTGAGTCTCGTTAATTTCATCCTTATAGTTAGATTTCAAATTATTTCATCCAAAGTTGCAACAGAATTCACATGTGAGTCTCACGTGGGACAGAACTGAAGAGCAATTAAAACCTCACATGATTGGTACCCACATTGAAGCCAAGTTAGACCAATCTCCTTTAGAATCCCCAAATCAAAAACCCATCTCCTTTAGAACCCCCAAATCAAATTAGGGCTGCAACTGAATTGCAACTTGTTGAATTGATGAATCAATATTTTATTGTCAAAAAGCAACCCATCAATATCTGCCTCATCCACCGTTTCCTCTCTCAACATGGAAATGAGATGTTTTGAATCCGATTCCACGTCAATATTCCGCCAGCCCTCATTTGAACATGCAACTAGCGCCTCCCGAATAGCCAGGGCCTCAGTCATCAACGCCGACTGACACCGTAAAATCCCCAAGCCAGCCGCTTGAACTAGCTAGCCAAACTCATCACGCAACAACCAGCCCACTCCTCTCTAAGTCCTTGCATACCATGCACCATCACAGTTATGGATGATGGGTCTGACTTGGCTTCAATGTGGGTCCCACTCATGTGATGTAGAAATTACCCTCTAATTATGTTTCACGTGGCCTTTGACGGAACTTTGGATGAAATTATGAAATCTATTGGTAGGGGTGAAATTAGTGAATTCATTTAGTTCGAGTGCTAAATTAGTAGATTTTATAATTTAAGGAGGCAAGTTCGATTAAGGTGATAATTCGCGGGAAAGAGGGCACATTGCTTTTTCAAAGATGTAGAATATTGTTCACAAAATGAAGGAAAGTAGAATATCATTGTGAATTTGTGACCTTTCTCCTTTTGTTGTTTATGTAACCGATTATATGTTTATATAAAAAGATAATTTTCATCACCTTGTTTTTTAGATCAATCACTTTAATTTTGAATTTTCACAGAAGAATGAATCCCAAAATTACATGCTCAGAACACACAATTCCAAGCCTTGAAAGATGGATTTTCACTCGATTCCAAGGCTGTGCTAAACAAACCGAACCTTAGGCAAAGCCCAAAAGGAAAAAGACTATAGAGTTGCACGTCGGCCCGGCACATCGGTCAAATTGACCATAAAAGTCCAACGAATGAACTACAAATGTGCCCGGCCGACTCATATAGAATCAATCTAAAAAAATAAGTTCAAAAGAATGAGATTAGATTGGATTCATATATGGATACAATCTCATGAACTAAACTTGTACGTTTGACGGAGCCTCAAAAGAACATACGTGCACTAAAACAATTAAAACCCCCCAACAACTCTTTAAAGAAGCCCACAACGGCCCAAGTAAACTCCGGCCAAGACCGACCCAAACCGTACTGTCGCTTCTCGAATCTCACGAATTCACCCATAGGGATTTTTCTCCTGAAGCCCATACAAATATTGACTGCACTATATGGGCTAATCATGGAAAGCCTACCTAATTGGGGCGAAGCACCTCTCCAAGGATGGCAGTGATGGATTTCTCGCCAACAACCCAAATTCTCAAGAATCCCCCAAGTCTGGGTGGAATTGTCAAAACCACTGGGCATTAGGACTCAGAAGAACCAACAAAAACACCAGAAGGAAGTACTTCATATATGACTACTGTAACACCAACCCATCCCCCCAGTATGCATGACAACCGTAGAATACATGTTTGGATTGTGCCTAATTATGTACTTAAATTTGGATTGGTTGTGGGTTAGGCCGGTTGATGAAGGCAATCTGCCAACCTCTTTGCACTCGAGTTTGATTCGATCCTTCTCCAGATATTAGAGTAGTTTTCGTGTAGTTTAGACTGAATAATTGTTAAATAGATAAAGTTTCCTTGTACATGTTATAAATCATTAACATAAGTTCAGTTCGTATTGGTATATTGCATGCTTGGAGAAAATATGTTGCAACTCAGTCAAATAATCTTACTTTTTTTTCTCCTCTGTTCAATGATAACTAGTGAAAAGAATCAGGAGTAGAATACCATATCATATATTCAAGTGAACAATTCACCCCAAGTATCCCCACAATTACAAAGGCTATACCCCCTTCTCTTCTCAGAATTTTTGTTAAAAAATAAACCCCTCCTACATGTACATCACCGAAAATCACACCATATAGATCCTAACTCCCACCACCTCTTGTTCACAATTGTTCTCATCCCCATTTACCCAATTCTTATTAATGTACATGGCAAAACACAAAATACTCCCCCCAGTTAAAACACCCAAAATTCCTCTGTATCCCAGTTATCCCAACTCCCCAAAACCACAAAAAGAAGGATATTCAGAAAGCAACAAAAAGGTCCATTAATGAACAATATATCTAGGGTGAGGAGGCCGCCACTGTTGGTGATTAACGTGGCTGTGATTTGGCTGGAAATGACTGAGCAGTGCTGAGGGTTCGTCGAGGCGATGGGTTCCCTAATAACATGGTCTGAGACCGTGTCACCATGTCAGTCATCGATGGGGTTTGGTAAGATTGAACAAGGCTAGTGCTATCTGTCGAATCACCTCGAGCAGTTGCCCTCTGCCATGAGTGTGAGCTCAATCCTGATAAAACATAAGCCCTTCCGGATTCCTCATATGCACGACGGTTTCCCATCCTTTCTTGCATCTCCTTTAACTCAGCAGAAAGTGAAGCACACAGGCGGTCACCAGCTCGTGCAGAGGCACTTTCAGACAATGCCCTACGACAGCTCTCCAGGACAGAGACTGCACCAACCAAATCACCATTCTCAGCTGCAACTCTAGCCTCAGACATTGCTTCTGCTGCACGAAGTCTATTCCGCTGCCTGTCTACTTCCATTGACACTATTAGTTGTCCTACTACTTCAGGCCTTTGGATCATGACTTCACTGGCTTCTTCCAAATTCACCATTTCTTTTGTAATCGGGTCTCTGTAAACACAACTAACCTTTACCAGCGACATATCAGAACTGGACGCATCATCAGGAATATTGATTGTCACCAAGAAATCCCTTTCTTCTTCAGCATACAGGTCCCCAACGTCAATAGAACCCATTCTTGCATCAGCCATCATGCTGGTTCTGTAACTCCCTGCTTTAATTGAACCCAGTTGCAAACTCGGGTGAACACACTCAATTCTGACCAGCAGCTCTTGCACTACCACACTCAATAGGCCCCCAATACACTGTGCAAATGCATCCTGAATCACACCCTCAGCTTCTATGAAAGAAAATGTTCCACCAGAAATCTCAGAGATTGAATGCATTGAGGCAGCATCATGATCTGCACCAAATCCAAATGCGTGAACTGGAATCTGCAAGCCTGCTCCATTATTGCAACGGATAGAGACTGGGAGAAGTAATTGGTAATCTTTTCTGGGATGGACCCCACCAGGACTAATGACAGTGTACGTATCCTGCCCATCAGATAGTAGTATGATACTGCAAACTGGGTTCTTCCACTTGCGGTCTACTAACACCTTGGTACCTTTCCTAAGAGCCTCGGCAATGTTTGTCCCACCATTCGAAACCAGAGAATTTACCGCCTGCAATGCCTGTTGCCGTCCAGTTTCAGTCATCCGACCAAGGGGGAAAAGCCGGCGGGCTGTAGAGGAGAAGGCAATGACAGAGAGCCGGTCAGAGGGACCAAGGTTCTGTACCACAAATCCCATGGCTCGTTTCAGCAAAGCAAGCTTCGTACCTGCCATGCTGCCACTGACATCAAGCACTGTCACAAGATCTACTGGAACACGAGAATTTTGAAATACTGGCAGCAGTGTCTGGTTTCTGCTGCTATTATGTCTTCCACTTGTAAGAGGAGCCTTAAGATGGATTAGAACAGTGAAGTTATCATGAGAGGCTGATCTTTGAACAGCCGGAACTTCAGGATATGTTTTGACCTCTATCGTTCCAATTGAATCGTTATCACAAGAATCTTCAACGGATGCACTTTTCTTAGAAACCTCAGGTTGGTGATCTAAGCTTTCATCATCATCAAAGATAACCGGTTCAGGAGTGTGAAGGAGTGATGAAATCGGCCGACTTGCATCTATACGTGGGGGAGGAATTTGTCGTAAAACAGTCATCCATGCATCATCTTGGGGCCAACCAGCAGGGTTAATTCTTGAAATACCACGTGAAATATCAGAAGCAGGGCTCTGAAAGGGGATTTCTTTCCACTTTGCTCTGCAAACTGGACAAACTTGGTTTCCATGTTTTACATTGGAAGTAATGCAGTGGAAATGGAAGGAGTGGGAGCACTCTGCAGTGAAAATGGCATGGCCCTGTCCTGTTTTCATGGTGGTCAAGCAAATTGCGCAGGTTCCCTGCAGTCAAGGACAAACTGGTTAGAACAACGTACGTTGGTAACAGTACCAAATTCAGATACGAATGCCAAATATTTTAGGCACACACAAAGAAGATAGTAAAGTCATGGAAGCACCTCCATTAACCAAAGTAATACTTAAATTAACTACAAGCACTTCATATAACCCTACCATTAGAGAAGAAGTCAAACATATATTCTGAAAACCAACTATATTTTATTGTCTCATTGACATTTCATTTAAAACACTTTTGAAAAATAAAACAAAAACACAAAGACATTATCATTAGCAAACTAGGGTTTCACTGAATTGGCTTGAAAAATACTTAAGCACATTGATGACATTTCTTTCCTCCGGCTAAGTACCATGCTTCATAAAGCTTTCTACTCAAGAACTTACAATTGATTACCCTCTCTCCAATTCACTGCAACTGAAAAGTAACTTCAATAACAAATATACCTCTGGAAAATGTATGTTCAAGCACCCTTATTTAAGAAGTCCACTTATCATATGGTTATAGCATAAAATTCACGCAGGACTACTCGTTTAGAGTCAATCACTTGCTGAAAAGACTTTCATCTGCAATTCTTAAAATGTAAAAAGAAAACAGTTGATTTGACACATCAAAATTGATGATTTAACTTATTATCAAATTTACTTAAACATAATCATCTATCTTCCTTCATGAGTTTGAAAACCTGCAACTATCAAAAAACTCCTTGGGCTACCAATGTGAGCTATGAAGATAGTAATTTAAATACCATTAATTAATGAATGAGTACTATGGACTACATGAATTATGCTTGCATGTCTGTCTGTCTGTACAATGAGCAGTCATTTCTCCAATCAAATAATAATATAATTAGCACGCATTTTAACATCTAGATTTCGTTTTGGGACATGACTTCGTAGTTTTGAGGTCCCATGGATTTTTAAAATAGTACCCTCGCAGCTTTAATTCAAAAAACTCTATTTGTACTTGGACAATTAAAACCAGCATTTTCAAAGTCTCCCCTAAAATGTAGATTGGCATTTGGGGACTTGTATCCAAATCCAACCCTTTAATTTAGAGAATCTGACCACTGGCTTATAATATTCAGGGCTCTTTGATACATGTGGAGATTTCGAAGGGTCATTACAACACTGTAGAATTTAAGCTGACACTTCTTTAACCATGCAGCTCCACTTGTGAGACTAGTGCATAAAAAGATGGTATAGATTGCACCGTATCTACAGTACACTACAGTTGTCAATTTCGAGATTCTTTTTATACAATTAATTAAGTATGATTAAAGCGTCCCTAGTAAATCAGCTGGCCAACAAAAGAAAGAAGTCAATGAGAAATGGTCAAAAACATAGTGGAGGACATAATGGGAAATTTACATCAATCAACGGGATGACTTTTAAAAGTAAGAATAATAAAGCAACTTGCAGACTAACGATGAAACCTTTCAAGATGGTAAGAAAATTTCATGAAACAAGAAAAAAACTTGAAGCTCATCAAAAGAAGAATGATGAATTGCCCTAAGACTCATGTCTTAATTCCCTCTTCAATGCCCCTTTGTTTTCTTTTGTTGATGCTCATTGCAGGAAAGCTCACAATCAAGGGTCCACAATCTTTTTCCAGAACTGACATGAGAGAGAGAGAGAGAGAGAGAGAGAGAGAGAGAGAGAGAGAGAGAGAGAGAGAGAGATGTATGGGGATGTGTGTGTCTGTGGAATAGTGCACTTGGTGCTGACCAGACAAAGCACTTTCCCTTGGAGGAAAGGAAAGGTACAGTGAAGTGTATTCCTTTACTAATAATCCAAAGGATAATGGTCCTTAAAGGGGGCTGGCTAGTCCACTTTCTCTATCCCCACAACCATAACCTCCTCACATAGCTAGCTGAAAACAACCTGACAACCAATACTCACACAATTCACATACATCACATTATCACACCACCCCCCCACCCCACCAACACCACCAACATCATCTACCCCGCATTAACAGATAGACAAACAGAGCTCCAAAACAAAAACAGCCATGATTGATTAAGAGTTGGTATCACCAGTAAATTATGATAAAAATATCTCAATAATGTTACTTATACTGTTGTACAGTTCGTGTAAATAAATAAAATTACTGTTCAAAGAAAAAGAAGTTATTTGCATTCTTTCACTGGTTTACAAATACTCTACCATGGATATCCACCAAATAGCAGAGACATTTAGACACAAATGGCACAAAAAATAACAATAAATCAACCCAATAAGAAAAAATTGCACAAAATCAAACAATTATTGCAAAGTCTAGCATAAATGACAAAAATTTCAATAGCAAAAGCTCAACATGCAAATGGGTTTTAATCAGAAATACGAAAAATCCAAACCTTGGAGGACTTGGTGCCAGTTTTGGGCAACCGGAGGCCGGAAGAGGACGGGGTGGGCGTGGTGGGTCGGCAATCAGAGCCAAGACCCGTCGGAGAAATCATAGAGGAAGACGAAACGGCGTCGGAGAACCTAGATGCAGCGACGTCGTTTGAAGAGGGTGACGATTCTTCTCCAGTTTCTCTAGTTTGAGGAACATAAAGACAAGTATTCAACCCAAGAGCAAGCTTGGCTTTCCTCCATTTGCTTCCCATTTTTAATTTTTCTTTTTCTTTTGGGTTTTTTCACTCACTCTTTTTAATGGTCCAAACTTTGCTTCTAGATCTTGAAGAAGAAACTGTGAGCCACGCCCATGATATAAGCTATGAAGTGTGAAGGTGTTGTCATGTTGTGGTGGTTTTGAGCTCAACAATAATAAATGGAATAATAAAGAGGCAATAAGGATAGAGAGAAATTGTTTTTATAGGGACCATGGGGAAAATTGAAAGGGAGAGAAATGGGTTTTTGGGCTGAATTGACCTTTAATGGGTGGATGGGTTGGGTGGGATTGGAGTGGTCACAGATGTTCCACAGCAGCCTTTTCTTTATTTAACTTCTTGCACAAAGATACACATATAGACAAGATGTACAGTGATTTGGAGTAATTGTTCCTTTAATAAGGTCTGAATTTGAATTTTAACATACATGTAGTGTGTATAAATTTATATATTATTGCCCGATCTTTTTATAAAAAAATGCACATATACATAAAATAAAAATATTTTCTTTTCTTTTAAATCTAATTACAGGGAACCCTAATACAATCTATACTATACCTAATAACTCCCAAGAATTTTTGGACAAAAGATCCAAAATAAGAGAATTTTTCCTTTTCAAAATTTGGAAAATTAACTGCTGCTTATAGGAAAATAGTACTGTGCTTTTTTTGTATGGGTTGAGATCTTTATTGAGATATGTCAAGAGGTATAATGGTCTTTTTTTCTCCATGTGATTAGTTTTCTAGTTTGAAAGAAGAAAATGATTGTATTGTAATTTCGACTTTTATTATCTGACCATAATTAAATTAGAACAATCATCCGAAAGATTTACTATTTGTATTGCACAAATGAACAAGTAGAACTTGGCCATATTTTCGAGAAATAAGGAAACACAATAACATATGAGTTCGGTCATGCTTTTCGAGAAGCAAACTTAATAACATACGTTCAACATAAATAGCTCATGATATACACGCTAAATAGCATATGAAGTTTCGTCATGTTTTTTGAGAAATATATATATATATATCGTGCGGATATCCAGATAAGAGAATAATTGATATACATAAATTCTCCTATGCGGATATCCATGCGTTATTATTGTGTGGACGCCATGTATTTTGTACTACCCCTCCATGCTTTCCTGTCATCCGTACATTAATAATGTGCGGACATCCGGATAAAAGAATAACTGTATATATATTTTTAGGACATTTTAGGACCTTTCCTATTGAGAAGGGAAATAGTATACTAAGCTCATACACACTACATGAATGCTAGGACTCGAACCCATGACTTACCTGAGGAAGTAAATACTCCAAACCCCTACATTAGTGGGTCATTTGCTGATAAACATATATTTTTTATTCGCAAGGATAGGGTAATGTGATGTGGCATCGACGGCACCGATGCCGAAGGCTTTATGGGTCTTCTTTTTCGGGTCTTCGTGAGAGTTTTCCCCATGTCATTTGTGAGAGTTTTATTTGTTTTGTTATAGTTTGGTTTTTTCAAGCTTTATCTATTTTTTGTTGTTTTGAGTTTGCACTCTTAGTGCTAGTTTGGCATTGCTTATTTGGGGTAATAAGTGATTTTTAAAAAAATTTTGGGAAGCCCAACCTGTTTGGTAAACTATGATAAAATCACTTATTATTAAAAATTCTTGTGAGAAAGCTATAAGGAAAGCGACTAATGAGTGCTTTCATTTTCTACGATTATGTAAGAATCGCCAAGAGGCCTAATTTAATGATTATACGGGAATTATTTTTTGATTATGCGGGAATTAGTACCAACAACACTTTTAACAAAAAGTTTACCAAACGCCAACCGATTTCTCTCACTGATTTTTCTCACAAAGAATCGACGATTATTTTTCAAAGACAAAGAATGCCAAACTGCCCTTAGTTGGGATGTCTAGCGTTTCTTCAATCGGGCGTGATTGTTATTGGAGGAGTCTTGGATTTTCTTAATTTTGATGTTTGATCACTCCGATATTGTAATGACTCTTTGTGGCTAGTTTGTATTGACCCTTTGTAGCTAGTGGCTTTTTTGACTGAATTATGAGTGCAATTCCAAAATTTCTCAAAAAAAAAAAGAAAAAAAAAGGGGTCATTTGTGACATCCTAATTTGTTACTTGCACGGAATAAACGGACTCATTATCATCGACTCATAATCAACTCATATAAAAGGCCACATTTTTATACAACTTTGAATTCAACCATCAAAGTTCGAATTTTAAAGGAATTTTTCTGTCTTTAGAATTTATAATATTTTGTACGGCCAGAGAATTATAACAATGGTATAATACTCTTCTTCTATATTCATGGCCGACTCATTTATAATGATTATAATCCATATATTCCACACAAAGCCGGCAGCAGAATATATTTACTGTGGATTTTGATATGATATTGTGGGAGACAACAAGTTGTGTCAAAAATATTCACAATGAGCTTTTAATTTCAGGTAACAAGCAGCTCAACCCACCCCATCAAAAAGCTTTACGGTTCCATTAGTCAAAGCAATTCGATTAACACATCATGCCCCATTAAGCCCTAGCTATAGAGATATGGACAAACCATTAGTCATTTTCTTTAACTTAAACCATTCAACTCCAATGCGTGGAGTTAGTACTAATTTCCATTTTTAAAGCTCCAGAGAATACTGCATTGTCCTTATTACTTCAAAGAATCTTGGCCGTTGGTCAAAGACATGTCCATCAAAGGTTGCCCCATGCACACGAGTGAATTCCGATAATTGATTTATTATAGACTTCACATATATTTACGGTCAGAAATCGCATGTACACGTAATCGTAGCACATCTCATATTGGCTTAGATTTGCCCTCTTTTGATTAGTCAATTGAATTAATGCTTCTAGTGGTCCTGTCACAGCTGGTAGATGAGCATAAAGTATTTCATATTATTCATGTGTGATGCATTCTTGAGGGGTTGAATAGGAAATACCAGAATATTGAGAAACATTATAATTTTAAAAAAATGGTCTAATGAATAAAATATCTAACATACTCTCAAAACCGGAATAGTTGACTATTAATTCTTAGAAGATTAAGCTGCCATCGTTTTCTGAAAATTACAATAATCCTTTAGAATAATATAGTCGTTGGCGGCTATTTGCAAGCTGGTTGGACAAAAACCTCATAGCCCCATAACTCCATCGTAATCAATAATTCTTTTACCTGAATAAATGGTGGGTTTTTTTTTTGTTGACAAACTACAGGAAATCCCCCAACCTATAGGGTAATTTTTAAGTTCATACTAAATTTTAGAGACATTTATGAGTACATACTTAACGTTACAAAAAGTTATAATTTGCCCCCCTCCGTTAGAGAGATCGTCAGGAAATTCGTTAAATGCTGACGTGTCAAAAGTGAGATCCATTTTTTTTAATGACGTGGACTTCCACGTGGACAAAAAATTAATAAAAAAATTATTTTAAAGTTTAAATTATTTTAAAATTGTTTCATCTTCCTAAACCCTAAAACAAAAAAAGGAACCCAACCTCCGTCTCTCTCTTTGCATCCCTGCATCACCACCCTAATCTAGATGAGACTTAAGTGGGGAAGCTGAAGCAAGTAAAAGTTGTGTTAGTGGGATGTGCCAGGATTTGGGATGCCGTTACAGTTTAGGAAAGAGAGCAGTGAAGGAGATAGCGGCAGTAAACAAGCTACAAGATGAGGGGAAGTTTGAAACAATTTCAGTTCCAGTTCCACGATCCATCCAAATCGAGTCCTCAATGTCAACTGGTGGTTTTCAAGAATTTGGATCAACAATAAAAGCCATGGATCAAGTCATGAAAGCGCTGAAAGATGGAAAGGTCATTGTGATTGGGGTCTATGGAATGGGAGGTGTAAGCAAAACAACTATGGTGAAACATGTCGGTGCACAAGCTTGTAAAGATGGACTCTTTGATCATGTGATTATGGCTATCTTTAGCCAAAACCCTAACTTGATGAACATTCAAGGCCAACTTTCAGATATGTTGGACTTGAAATTGCACGAGGAGACAGAAGTGGGAAGGGTTGTTCTTTAATGTTTGAGCAACTGAGCCCCAAACCCCCTTCATTGATCTGAGCAACAGAGTATCAACCATAGCCTTAATCCCCATCATTCCAAACCCCACCTCCTAAACCCATCTCAATCTTCATCTATAAATCCAGAAAATCAATTACCTAATAAATATCAAACTTGAAATTTCAATACCAACATCAAATCTCAGCCCCAAATAGCTGAAACTTTATACATTCAACCAAATCAAATACACCCAGCATGGCTACAATTCAGATCTCAAAGAACCATAATTTCATGCCACAAAGAAAACCCAAACCCTCCTCTCTTTCTCCCCAACCCTCGTCGAGATCGCCGGCCTCTCTGGCTACGACTTCATCGTCATCAACATAGAGCACGGCCATGGCGACGTCTCCCAGGCCCTCCCCTGCCTCCACACCTTGGACGCAGCTCAAACCCTGCCATTCTTCACTTGCCCGAGATCTCCGCAGATTGGGCCAAGAAAGCCCTAGATCTGTGCCCACAAGGCATCATGTTCCCTATGATCAAATCTTCCAAGGTCGTCATGATCGAATCTTGCTGGGTAGGGGCTAGGAGAAATGTTTCGTTTTTTCATTTGCCTATTGTTGTTGCAGAGTGTGTTTTCTAGGTTCGTCTGGTTTTGAGAGAGAGAGAGAGAGAGAGAGAGAGAGATTTTAAAATAATTTAAACAGAAAAATAATTTTTGGTCCACGTGGAAGTCCACATCATCAAAAAATGGGTCCAACTTTTGACACGTAGGCAGATAACGGATTTCCTAACAATCTCGCTAACGGAGGGGTGCAAATTGTAACTTTTCGTGACGTTGATTATGTACTCGTAAATGTCTCTAAAATTGGGTATGAACTTGAAAATAACCTTATAGGTTGGGAGGTTTACTGTAATTTGTCTTTTTTTTTTGTTTTTGTTTCCACATCTTGTATAATTTGCTTCCAAGAGATGTCAGCTGATAAGTACCTTACTCACGGATTAGCAACATCCTTTGAAGAAAAATTACTTCCATGGGATGGTTCTTTGTTTCTTTCTCTCACCACGTCACATCAATATATACTAATAAAATTAATAACACATAATTTTAGATTGTATGTAGTCGAAGGTCATTTTATCTGTGTATACGGTTATATCTACAATACTATCTACATACGCAAAAAGATGCTAAGAATCTATTGTTGGTAATACTCATCTACATATGCATAACCAAATTGAACATTTAGATATTCCATATTATCAATAAGAATGAAGGAAAATGCATTATCAAATTCATAAACTATACTTTAGAGACGCAGCTTGCCTTGGTTTGAAGCTATTCCAGATATAAAATTTATACTATAATGTACTGTGCGCATACTTCTAGTTTTTGACCAAGCTAGCAGGCTGACACTTGTCACATTTTGGAAGTTGTCCTCTTCCTTTGGATCCCTATTATTTGGGTATTTGCCTAGTGTTGCCGGCATCCACATAAACAGAACCACTTCTTTTACATTGCATGAATCAGTCAGAAAAGAGAAAAACACATTACCTCATTGTTTTTATTTCTTTCTTCTCTCAAGTTTATATTAAAACTTTTGAGGCAGTGTGATGATTTTTCTTTCAGTTTTGCCGGCGAGATGCCTTTGTTTTTCCATTTGAAGGGTATTTATTATATATTAATTTTTAGTGAAGTTTGTAACACCGTATGTTATATGGTCGGACTTTATAATAGTAGAGATATATACAAAACGCATTATAATGTTAGTGCTTTTAAGTCACTGTGGCATAAACTTGTACATCATGCTTTACTTCACATGGTGCCCTGCAGACGATCATGTTACATCGCCTTCTTTCATTGGCATGATTTAGATTTTAGACACACTCAGTAGGATTTTGTCAGCCCTTGAAGATTTTAAGGCGATGAAATGGTTGTAGGTTGGCCCCCAACAAGATAAGTCATTGTCACTATATGGTCCTTATATGGAGCCATGAAGGACATTTTTTCCTGTACCCAAGATAATGGCCACTAATAAGTCATAAATCCGACCATCCCTTCGCTCATACATACAACAATTTGTAACACCTATTATATTCCCTTCGCTAAGGTTAGCCAAGTGGGGTTGGCATGTCCCCAATCCTATAAAATATCATAACGAGTAATGTTTTCTTATTGGATTTTTGTAGATGGACGACGAATGCTTATGTTGTTAAAATATAAATATAAAACATATGTTTTTTTGCAAAGAATTCATTAGTGTAGTGATTTGAAGTATGCTCCACCCATACAAGATTTTGAATTCGAGTGTAGTGTGTGTGAGTTTAATATATTATCGCTATTCTTAATAAGAAAAGTCCTAATATATATATATATAACATACGTTAAAAAGAAAAATTCAGTAATTAATGATATAAATTCGAGAAAACATAGCATGTTCTGTAATTGTGTCAAATCCTTGTCAGATTCTGATTTAAAATCTGTGTATATATATATTGTAGGTCCCAGATGAGACAGGCCATGACCTGTTAAACCAAAACCCAAAGATATGCTCATCTTTAACGCAACCTGATAGAAATTAAAGTTGGTATTGCTCAATCATTGAGTGAGTCACGTCACCAAATGACTAATTTGCCTCTGTGCACTTTCTTGACATCTTATACTTACCAAATGTTGGATTTACTTGGTGAAGAAAATTGGATCAACAAACTCGGTATTCCAACTGGTTCTCTAAAATTAAATAGCGGTGCCTAATCTTAAAATTAATCATTTTATATTACATGTCAAATTACAAAGACTCAATTTGGTCTTAAACCTCTTTTTTTTTTTTTTTTTTTTTTTTTTAATTTTTTATAGCACCGCCCTAGCTCTTTTATTTTATGGTAAGAAAAAAGTGTGTAAGACACACCGCAAAATTAGGTTTGACTATCTTCTTCAGCTTCATGCTCTCATGGGTGACGTACACTCAAGAAAGAAAACGTAAGAATTGATAGGAAACCATGCGGCCATTAATATCATTCAACTGAAAACATAACACGCACGCAATTACAGCCCACAAAACAATCTCTCTCTCTCTCTCTCTCATAAGTCATATGAAGGAAGGGAGCAAGCCAGCTAGCTAGGGTTTCTTTTTCGTTTCTTCGTTTCTTTGATGATTTTCTGGCGGTGTTCAGCCGATTGATTGCTTTACAACAATACTCCACAAGAAAAGTGAGATAAACAAAACGGATATTAATGGATAATGGATGGTGGCCTAAAGTTGACTTCTCTATGCATTTTCCATCATTCTCTTGTTGATATATAGGTACACTTCACATGCATTCAACAATGCATTTCAAAAGCAAAAAACCCACACAGTAAATATTTTTTTGATGCGTTATTTAGAAATTAGACGTATAAGAGCATCTCCAACAGCCTCTTCAACTACTTTGGGATGCTCAAATAGGTGAGCCACATCAGAAAAATTCCCTCCAACAGCCTCTTCAACCTTAGTCATCAAATCTGCAACCTCATTCTCTCTCTTCAAAACTGGTAAGTTGACATTGGCTCTTCAAAACATTTATTTTGTTTTGGGAGAATCAAAATCATATCGCAAGGCTAAAAACATTTATTTGCTTAATGAGTTTAATGTACATTTCATAAATATTATTTATTTTCTAGAATATTATCTTTAAAAAAATATAATTTTATTAATTATTATTGTTTAAAGTCAAATATTGTATTAATTGAATTGAAGAGACTGATGAGCCACAAAATATTAAAGTAGCAAATAAGGCTCTTCAAATTGCCACGTAGGTCAACAAACTTCAATTTAAAGAGTTTTTTTTGCTACAACTGTTGGAGATGCTCTAAGTTAACTACACTTCTCAACTTCCTCTTTCTTCCCAAACTAACATGGCATCCGTACATTAAATTTTACGACAGAATTAGTTGCTCAATGCAATGATGTAGCGTACACATAAAAGCCGCCTCTTTATATTATTGGGTAATTTTGATTTGGAACCGAAACTAAGTAAATGGTTGAGTCCGACATAAGAAATATTAATACATTACTAAATGTGTACGATCCCTCTAGGGGCATCTTCATCATCAGTGTCTTAAGAAGAAACAAGTCTTCAATGGAGCTATCGTATTGTGACGACGGCACAATGGGCAGAGTTAGCCTTCATATATAGCATATATATGACGTAAGTGCAACAAACATTGGGAAATACATGAAGATATGGCGTGCAAGAAATCAAAATTAGATGATGGGTTTCTGATTCAAAAGGTTTGATGAGCTTTCAAGAGCTCATGCCAATTATGCCTCTAGATTTTAGTATTGCAACATGTTTAATATTGGCTCTTGTTAATTAATTATCTGGAATTTGGATAATCTATGTGCTTAATGCCTATTTACTCATCAAGCGACACAATAAGAGGGGATGTTCCCTTGCAAAGCTTTCTTTCTACCTTTTTTGTTGACTTGCACCAGAAAGTCCAGCAAATTTAAGGGCAGGAGATCAAAAAAGCTTTTAAGTACCGCACACAAAGGAGATATTCCTTGCTTAATGGCACATTGCTCTGTCCAATAACCATAATTAAAACTCTTATTCTCAATCTCTTTCTTCAAGGGAATCAATATGGAAGTGTTTGTGGCCTCAAAAGGAGTAAAAAGCTCTACAGTCCCGGGTCCATGTTTTCTTGTGGGAACAACTTTTGCATGTGAAAGATAGCGCCATCTTTCTTTCTTTTCTTTTTTTTTTTCTTCAAAAGGGACCCCTATAATGTGTCAAATATGGAGTGCCCTGCTAGGGCAGACTGTCATAGCTTGTCGCTTTAAAATGCATATATGTGTGATCACGGGAGGACCTAGGAATTTTTTAGTTGATGTGCAATTTTGAAAGACTAAAAACTCTTTGTGGATTGAACATCTAAGACTTTTTATCTAGACTGACCTTAGTTCCCTTCATGCATTCATATCATACATGAAAAATTGTTTTATGTAAAAATATTGACAAAGTATGAAAAATGGTTTTTCGGAATAATCATTTTCTCAAGATAATTTTTGACGGCTTTTATTCCTTACACATCAAATAAGAAAACTTGATTTTATGAGATTTTATTATGAAGTATATATTGACTTAATGAGCCATCATTTTTAGCCTAAATTGTATTTTGCACTAAAACCAATTTTTCATATTTTGATTTGGTGGGAATTTGATTTTCTAGTATTTTTATTTAAATCCAAATAGGGGGTACTTCCTTATTTATATTGTAAACTTAAGTAAATGGAGTAATTTAAAAATAAATGAAAGTAAAATGATAAAGACATTGCTGGAAATGGAAATAAGGTAATATGTCCACCTGAAATGCACCACCACCATTTGAGAAAAATGGCAATTTGAAGCACCTACAATGGTTTTTCCGGCGATGGGAGGTGCAGCTGCACCTCCTTGCGCCTTAATAGGTCCGCCACTGTGTGTGATGGCTTAGTGGGTTTTGTTCAAATGTTCAATCTGAGTAGGTGAGGCGCCTGATTAAGCTGGGTTTCTTCAATAGTCATTTTATGTGCCTTTTCAAAGTTCTTCAGTCTACCAGTGAGTACTGGAGGAGACCATCAAAATGTTTGAATTCTTCAGCTACAGTGGAGGCACCGTCATGCATGAACTAGGCAACTAAGGTAGCAAAAATGTATTTGCTATTGTGCTAGTTGTCAAAATTAATTGCTGATTTAGTGTCCAAAAGGACAGTGAAGTCTTGAAAGGTATTGAAATAGAGGGTAGGAGTTCAACGAAGTCAAAGGTATTGATGGGTTACTGTAACTTTGATGTCTCGGTTGCACTGTCGGTTTCTATTGGTCTCTCTTTTCAAGTGATCATGTGAAGAGAGATAAATAAAGAGAAAATGCGACCGTGAATGAGAAGTTTCTCTCGTATTATTGGCTAGTAGTAAATAAAAGTAATAATTTAGGTGCAATTCCATGTTAGGGTATAAGGAGGACCTAACCTAAGGGACTCGAAAATAAGCGTGAGAGTAAAACTTTGACAGCCTAAAAGTTTAGCCAAAAAAGAGCTTTCATTACCCACTCCAACTAATTGGTTCTGTGTAGACTGAAAAAAGATTAAATAATGCAAAAAATTCCTAGCGAACAAATATATATATATATATTGGGACAAAAGGGACAAAAAAAAAAACGAAAATACTTCCCTTTTTATTATGTAAGTAGGAAACATAGGTGTGGTGTTGGTTGTGGTGTTGGTGCAGAGTCTTCTATGTTTGTCGGAGGTGTCGTAAGTGTGCTCTAGGTGCTGCAAGCGGAGGGCATGTGGGTTGTCCAAAGACATGATGGCTCTGTGAGCATTGACGAGGCTCACGGAGGAAAGAAGACGGCTCAAGGAGGAAAGGAACAGTCGTTGTCAAGGAAGGGAAATGCCATGGGTTGTAGTTGTCTCCATCAAGTAGTTGAGACATGAAAACCAGTCTCGGATAATCCGAGGGGTGTAGAAAGCATGGATCGATGTGATCCATGGATGGCAGATGTGGAGCCAAGATGCTAATGTTGCCAACGGATGTTGCAACTGTAGAGAGAGATGTTGGTGGCAGCGATAGAGAACTCTCAGATATTTTATTATATATATATTTTTTATAGTAAATTGAGTTTAGACCCATAAAATTCACTTTAAATCACCTATAGCCCTTTTCTTTATTTTTCTATTTAAAATACCCAATTTTTTCAAATAATACCCGATGACTAGGATCCAACTAAGCAAGTTACCTAATATAACTTAAAATATGATTTATTATATTTTTCGCATTCCAAAACTACCCCTATTTATAAGCTAACGTGTTATATGGGAGGTGTAACTAATGAAACAAATTGAATTTGGAAAGATCTTCAAATGGTTGTAATGGATGGACGAATTAATTTAGAAACTTATTAGAAATTAAATATTAAATTCAACATTAATGTATTAGTAATCTAAAGTGATTAACGTTTTGGTTTATTTAATAAATTATGTTGTTTTCCTTTATGAATTATATGACTAGTAATCTATTAAATTCAACATTAACGTATTAGTAATCGATATCGATATCGATATCATTATCGATTATTAGTTATCGATATCGATATCGATATCGATATCGTTATCGATATTGATATTGATATTGATAATATCGATATTGAAGTGGGCGTTATTATTATATAAAAAATAGGTCGATTATCATCCATAAAAATAGGTGGATTATTATAATAAAAAATATAATAGGTAAATTATTGTCCAAAAAAGATTATTGGTAAATTACTGTCAATAATATTATCTACTTATTATTGACAGTAAATTACCTATTACTCCAAAAAGGAAAAAAAAAAGGATGTTAAAAATATCAATATTGATATTGATAATATCAATATTGAAGTGGACATTATTATTATAAAAAAAATAGGTAGATTATTATTCATAAAAAATAAGTAGATTATTATAAAATAAAAAAAAGATAATAGGTCAAAAACGCAATATCAATATTGACGGTTTTATATTGATATGATCAATATCAATATGTTGATAATATCGATATTGATATTGATATCAATATCAATATTGATATATTGATGAAGAGTTTATTAATATATTCAATATTATCTACCTATTGATAATAAGTAGATTATTATTGTCAATAATATTATCTACTTATTATCTTTTCTTAATATCCATATCAATATATGGATAATAATATTGACAATAGGTAGATAATAATAAGTAAATTGTTGTCCAAAAAAGATATTGACAATATGAACCTATTATCCACCTATTGATAATAAGTAGATTATTATTGTCAATAATATTATCTACTTATTATCTTTTCTTAATATCCATATCAATATATGGATAATAATATTGACAATAGGTAGATAATAATAGGTAAATTGCTGTCCAAAAAAGATATTGACAATATGAACCTATTATTTCTCTAAATAATGTACCTATTTTTTTCTCTAAATATTGTACCTTTTCTTCTCTAAATAAAGCACCTATTACTTGTTTTATGAAAAAATAATTTGATCACTTTTTATTGTTTGTTTTATGAAAGATAATTTTTTATATATATAAATGAACCTATTTTTTCTCTCTAAATAATGTACATATTTTTTTTCTCTAATAATGTACCTAGTAAAACAATTTACCTAGTATAATGAACCTATTTTTTTGCTAAATTTTGTATCTATATTTTCTCTCTAAATAATGTACGTATTTTTTTCTCTAATAATGTACCTAGTAAAACAATTTACCTAGTATAATGAACCTATTTTTTTGCTAAATTTTGTATCTATTTTTTTCTCTAAATAATGTACCTATTACTTGTTTTATGAAAAATAATTTGATAATCTATTTATTGTTTGTTTTATGAATTTTCTTTTAAATGAACCTATTTTTGTTCTCTAAATAATGTACCTAGTAAAACAATTTACCTAGTATAATTAACCTATTTTTTTTCTTCTACATAATGTACCTATTTTTAATTTATAAAAAAAACGTACATAAATTCCAATTATACAACGTACCTATTTTCTATAAATTATTGCGTACCTATTTTCAATTCCAAAGTAACTGACCTAGTTTTTTTAATTTAATTTTTTTTTGATAAATAATATACCTATATTTTTATACATATATATTTTTATTTTTCATAGGTACATTATTGGATATGTAATTTACAGTTTTTTTTTGTTTGCAATTTTAGGGGCGATATGTTAGAGGGAATGACAACCAAAAGAAATGGGGTGATTGATATGCTAGTAATAAGGAGTATTAATTACAATTATGACAGTTAATGAAATGCTTGAAATAAATTATAAATAAAATATGAAATCTGATGGCAACAATGTAAAAATATAGGAATACTATGACCTCTTATATCCTATTGGTCATTTAAGTTTGAAATTGGGTTTTACACATATATTTATAGAGTGATGGGTATATGTATAGAAAATAGAAAATGTAGGGACCTATATAGGACAAGCCCAATTTTTTAAATATATAAGATGCGACTGGCTAAAGGAGAATCAAGAAGACTATACAAGATGAATACCCATTATGGGTGAGGGATGAAAAGCGCCAACGACTCTCAATTTGATGGATGATCTAAAAGATTAGCAACTAGGGTTGTGAAACATTGGGCCGTGAAGAAAATATGTTTGTAAAAAGTTTCAAGAAACGCCTTAGAATCGGTGCTCTGATACCATGTAAAAATTGGAGATTGTGTTGAAAATAATAATTTTCGGTTGTTATTGATAGAGCCAAAAGGCTAAGTATTTATAGAGAGATTACAAGCTTAACTAGGAAAACTAGGTTACTTGGAGACTGCCCCAAATCAATTACAATCAACAAATAAAGGGAAACTAAATAACAGTTAAATAACTTTCCTAATTTCTAACACTCCCCCTCAAGTTGGAGGGTGGATGTGAAGAACGCCCAACTTGCGCAAGAGATTGTGAAAGGCATTACTCCCAAAAGTTGCTGATGATGAGGCAGTAGTGTCACTGTTGTAAAGGGGGTAGCAGTGTGCTGCGGTAAATGAGGCAGCGGTGTACTGTTGTAAATGGAGTTTGTCACCCTCCCTAAAATCTGACGATGTATAAGAGTCGTGATTTGGAAGGAGTAACACCCAAATGAAGCTGTGCTGATGTTCAATGTACGTTGCATGTATGAAGGCTGTTGTTGATGTGCAACGATGGTGATGTTGATGACCTACAATAAATGTTGTTGTTGATGATGCCTTTTCTTGAGGCTGAATGTTGATGCTGTTGGTGCAGGTGAGCAGAAGCTATTACTCATGGTGTGCAGCTGCCTGTGTGCAGCTGATGTGCGTCTATCTCCCCTATCTCCCCCTCAAATATGAGGCTCGTAGAGGGTCGAGATTTGGAAGAAGAGAAGAGAGAATGAAAAATAATGATGAAAGAGAGATTAAAAATATATATAAAAAGTCATAAAGTGAAGAAAAAGAAAGCCATGATGGTGGCGTAAAAGTGAAAGTGAAAAAAAAAATCATTTTTACCGAAAAAGATTAGGCACCCATTGGAAAAACAAAATTGACCAAAAAGAGAAGAAGAATTGAATGTTGGTGTGAAGCCTCAAAGAGAGAAACACAATGTTGAAATAATAATAAAAACACATGTTGTACCAACGGAGAAGAAGTAGCAGGTCGCAAAAGTTAAAAAGCAAAACAAGTGGAAGAAAGAGAGTTCATGTGGACGAGAGCTTGGAGGAAGGGAATAAACCCCATGGGCCAACTAGCATGAGTAGCAATATCACCAAAACAAAGAGAAATAAAAAGATGAAGAAAAAAAGTGCTCTGCAACACACATTGAAAAAAGAAGGGCCAGCAGCTGTGCAAAGCAGAGCTGGTGTTCTCGGGAAGGAAACAATCGATCGCTTGGAGATGGGCGATCGATCATTTTTTGGCAGAGGCTGGGTATCAACGAACATAGTGGTTGGTGAAATTGTTGTGGTGTTGGTGCAAAGTCTTCTGTGTTTGTCGGAGGTGTCGTAGGTGTGCTCTAGGTGCTGCAAGCGGAGGGCATATGGGTTGTCCAAAGACGTGATGGCTCGGTGAACATTGACGAGGCTCATGGAGGAAAGAAGACAGCTCGGTGAGCGTTGACGAGGCTCAAAGAGGAAAGGAACAGTCGTTGCCAAGGAAGGGAAATGCCATGGGTTGTAGTTGTCTCCATCAAGTAGTTGAGACATGAAAACAAGTCTCGGATAATCCGAGGGGTGTAGAAAGCATGGATCAATGTGATCCATGGATGGCACATGTGGAGCCAAGATGCTAATGTTGCCAACGGATGTTGCAGCTATAGAGAGAGATGTTGGTGGCGGCCATAGAGAACTCTCAGATATTTTATTATATATATATATATTTTGAATATATAAGATGCGACTGGCTAAAGGAGAATCAAGAAGACTATACAAGATGAATACCCATTATGGGTGAGGGATGAAAAGCGCCAACGACTCTCAATTTGATGGATGATATAAAAGATTAGCAACTAGGGTTGTGAAACATTGGGTCGTGAAGAAAATATGGTTTGTTAAAAGTTTCAAGAGACACTCTAGAATCAGTGCTCTGATACCATGTAAAAATTGGAGATTGTGTTGAAAAGAATAATTCTCGGTTGTTATTGATAGAGCCAAAAGGCTAAGTATTTATAGAGAGATTACAAGCTTAACTAGGAAAACTAGGTTACTTGGAGACTGCCCAAAATCAATTACAATCAACAAATAAAAGGAAACTAAATAACTATTAAATAACTTTCCTAATTTCTAACATATTCATGCCAATAGCAATGTGACACGTATGCATAAGTTTTTCTTTGTGTTTTTGATGAATTATTTTTGCATATGTGTCAAATTATGATTCGTAGTAAGGAGGAGTATCTTCTTACAGAGAATGAGACAAGTAGTATAAAAGAAAAGGTTTTTCTTGGGGGAGAGGGTAGAATGAGGGCTTAAAGTGAGGAGTTACAGTGAGGAGAGCAATCTCACCATTAAAAGGACGGTGGACCCTCCAATGCACCCCCCCAATGTACTTTGTGATGGTTAGATTGCTTTCCTCACTTTAAGCCCTCATTCTTGCCTCTCCATTTTCTTGGCAACAATGGGCTAGGCCTTGAATTTGAGATTGGTTGGTCACTAAGATGTGGGCTGATGAGTTCTATTTTGTGTTGTTTCCCAACAAAAGTAGAATTATATTTGAATATGTGATCTTATTAATTCAAAATCTAAAAATAAACATACCAAATATTTAGCAAGAGTTAATTCCTCTCTATTTTATCTAGTGTTTTTTTTATTTTAATCCAAATTGATACTTAAAAAAAAATAATTTAAAATATCATCATTGTTCTGTTAATAAATACAATCAAATGTGGTGGTGAGTGGAGCTTGCTTTGCAGCCTCTCCATGCATCCCAAATTATAGAGAATGAAAAATCAATATGTTTCACCTTTGGCAATGGCACATCTCATGCTGTTACATACCCAAAAAATGTCACATGACCTGCACAAAAGCGAAATATAAGATGGCCAATGGCATGACCTTATTCAGAAGAGGGCAGCATCACCTCTTATTGAACTTTATTGCAAAGATTTGGATGGATCAAATTTGTTAATTAGCTCACCAACTAATGTACGGACCCTGGCGGACTCGAAAAGTTTTAGCAAAGGTGTAATTTTGGAAGGCTAAAAGTTTTATTAAAAAAATTTGTTGGTACCGTAACTAACTGAGCAACTAGAAGCAACTCTAAGCAACGTCAAAGAGTCCCACATCGACAAAGAACAAGAGATGGAGACTCCCCTCACCTATAAAAGGAGACCACTCTCCACTTAGAGGATCCCTCCTACAGTGGGCTTTATATTTAGTCAGCTTCGCCTCTACCTCTCTTATCTTTGGGCCCAACCATGTAAAATACACATTATTAATGAGAATACACTTCCGTGGATGTAGCCCATTCATTAAGGGTGAACCACGTATATCTTCGCTTTGTATATTTATCGCTTGCCCAAATCTTCATACATACCGAAGGTCCTCACCTTCATCCACCACACCTCATCACTAAGTTGGACTCAATCTTGGAAAAACCATTTTGAGCATCAGCTTTACCGCCTCGTGGGAACCGAGCACAAGAGGCTTCACGTTCTCCTTCTTGATTGCCCTTCGCACCCATACAATAAACATCACCTAAGTTGTCGTCGCAATACCTTACTGGAGCAGCAATGAATGCTAAGGCAACAAATTACAGAAGATGATATTTTAAGAAAAATCCAATGAGAATGTGGCTATCATTTTGCATGGCTTGCATGGCCAAACCAACATCTCAATTCAAAGTGTCGTTCAACACTTCTTTGAAGAGTAAAAATATGGGGACTTGAACTTGTTCTACAAACCTTCATTGTTCGGCCTGTGGGCTACCTTCGCACCCTCCATCGTTCTGCCTGTGCACTGCCTTCGCACCCCGCCATCATTCGACGCGAGCGACCTTCGCACCCGTCGTCATTCAGCGCGAGCCATGCCTTCGCACCTCGTCATCATGTGGCGCGTGCGATGCCTTCTCTCCCAGGCCTCTCTGAAATGAGCGATACCTTCGACACCTCGCCTTGTATGGCTCGCATGGGCAAAAGAGGAAGCCACCATTTCAGCTCCCAGGAACCATCTTTCAGTCACGTTGAAAGAGTCTCAATTTACGAGTGGCCAAATATTTCAAATACACAAAGGATATCACCATGCGTGGCTTGCGCATGGCCCAGCAAAAATTCCTCCACTCTAAAGGATGCCCACGTGCATCCTCACAACAAGATAAGATTTCTCTTCTTACATATAAATATTGTATACAATATTTAAATAATTCATTGCACAATCCTATTCAACAATATGATTCATGAATATTGCATATGAATAATGGCTGTCCAGATTCGGCCACTTTGAAAAAAGTTCCAATTTGGCAATTGCCAAATATTCCAATTCACCAACAGCATCACTTTGCATGGCTTGCATGGCCAAGGAGGCCAACCACCATTTCAAACCAATGGGAAGCCCACGTGGTTCACTTTCCAATTCAACTAGAGTATCACTTTGCATGGCTTCCAAATATTCACCTAAGCCATGGAATCAAACATGCATAAACCCATTTGTGGCCCAAGTGACGTTTGACAACATTGAAGGCTTTGCATGCACCACCATATGCTACGACACATGGTGAGGAATATCCATGATAAGAACAGCTCCTAGATGGCAAACCAAAGCATGCCGAACGGCACCCACCTTACCCTATCATTCTAGAGAGATGCTTGCGACATGTGTGGCCTAATTGACATAGATTACAGAATGGTGACATCCACAACTGCCTAGTCAACAAATAAACAGACTAAGTCAGATGTCATCCCCATTGCCGATGCTTACTCACCATCTGATGGGTCCAAACAATGCACGACTTGATGGTGCAAAATACCCACCAAGTGGCAAGCCTAAGAGAGATCAAGACCTCTATTCAACCTCCGCATCCCTCAAACACCTTCATCAAAAGCAACACAACTGATTGGCAATGTCCGTACCGATCAATAGGCTCCTGACCAAGGATATCATCACCATGAAGGGCAAAGTTGACGACAAGGGTGACTTTCAATGCCAAAAATTCTCCATGCAGAAGATCTTATCAAGACACCCACGGCAATTCCATATTGGCACCTACTCAGGCATCACCAACTGCAAATCTGCTTCCATATCGACATCTCTTATTAGAGAAGGCAGTAAGATGCAGAAGATGAAGCCATGCAATATGGCAGAAGATGAAGAATATGAAGGATCCAGCTCTTCTACAAACCTTTACCTTTCGGCACTTGGCAAGCCAAAGCTGCCGAACAAGCAACATATTGCCCAACAAAAAGTTCAATAAAATATCTATGCAAAGAGGTCTCATGTTCAGCGTACGATAAAAAGTTTGCCCTCTCAAGATATCTCATATTTGAAAACTTCAGACTAAAGCCTCTGCACCCACAGCAAATGACGGATACGAGCTCCGGGACCTCCCAGCTTGCTAATTCCTTGTCCCACCAAGAACAGCACTACTGATAAGAATTCCAAAAATCCAACCGCAGCACTCTTACCAATCTGTCAACCCACATCTACTTGTTGGAAAATTTCTCAAAACACCCAAGGTCTCTTCATAAAAAGTGGGAGGAAACACATTGACTGAAAATACTCGGTGCCGAAAGCTCGAAAACTTGTTGGACATGGTCCACCTTCAGCCCACTCAATCGATCAGCATAGCAATACTCGACAGCTTCATCACTTACTGACAGGCACTCAGAGAACATTCTCCTCAAGGCACCCAAGGATACCATACGACACCCAACTACTGAATTTATCAGGACACGTTCATCATCGGCAAGCTTACCATACGGCACCCCAAGGTGACTGTCACCCTGCGTCAAAAGAGTACCAGACCTTCCAAAATTGATTGCAAATACTATTGCCGATGGGCAAGCCAACGACAGATCGTGCGGGGAGCAACCTACCCATCTAAGAAAACCATCAGACAAGCCCATGCCGATCGGAAGGTGTGACGTCACACCTTAGGATCGGTAGGCTGTAGACAGAAGAAGCTCCCTTACCCCAATCAAAAATTCCTGGAGACTCACTCAAAAATTCCTACCCCAATCAACTTTGCCGCTGTGCGAACTCAAGGTAGCTGACCGGCTGTGTGAACTCACGGTTCCGGCTCATACGAAATCAGAGGCTGGTGCTCCACCGTTTGTACTCCCGTGCTGAAGACCTCAAAATTTTCAGGTCACCCTTGCCGTTCGGCAAGGGTCGTGCAGAAACTCCGAGAGCTCCGTGAGTGTATAGCCTCCTTGGATAGAGCCTCATTCCGTATAGATCTTGCCGAGCGACAGACCTCTCCTTGCAGCCCAGCTCCGCAGATCCCTACGCTCACCTTACCAATCCCAATTTCAACAGCCACCAGGCTTGTTGAACGGCAACAACCATTCAGATCCTACTCGCTGTGCCGAAGAGTATCGCGACCTTCACTCTTGCCGATAGACCAAGGACCCAAATCAAAGGAGCAGAAGGCCTCAAAAATTTTCAAATAACCCTTACCGTTCGGCAAGGGCTATGCAGAGGTTGCGGAGATGCTTGGCCCCCATTTTTGACCTTGCTGAACCGGAGAAGACCCTTGCTAGCGCCGTAACAACACGAGCCGAGACCTGCCACTGCCCTTGCCGAGGTGTCCAAGCTTGAGACAAATCACCTTCGAAAAACCTTGCTGAAGCCGGAGATGCACGCAATCTCCATCCAAAATCATCCTTGCCGATAGAAGCTATGGAGGGGCTCACAAACCACATCCAGCCAACCTTGCCGAACGGCAAGCCCGTGTCACATTCATGGGGACTCCTGATTCACTCCCAGCTTTTAACTCTTCGCATGGCCCTTGCTTCACGAGATCCCTCCTCGCCGACGAAGAAGAAAAATACTCCCAACATACCCTTGCCGAACGGCAAGGGCCATGCAGAAGGAAAAATGGGGAACTCTGAAAATTTAGGGGTCACAACACCCTTGCTTGGCTGACCCAGGTTCTTTACAACAGTACAGGAGACCAAGCGCCAACAACCCAGCCTTCTTTCAGAGAGCCCAGGCGATGGAAGCTTGTGGAAAGAATACTCACAACCCACCTTTGCCAAACGGCAAGGGCCGTGCGACCTCCGTGCATGCGACACCTCTCCTCTTCTCCATGATCCCTACCGATCGGCAAGGACGCTGAAAGTCTATGATGCTTTGCTACCCTCCTCTTTCGAACCCAAGCCACAACAACGATCTGCAACCCACCCTGCACGACCACAAGAAAACAAAGTGCCTTTCACACTTGCCGTTCGGCAGCGTGTGTGCTGAAGTTAAGAGATGGCCCCAAAACCCCATCTAATTGATATGGGTCTGTCCTTTTCCACTCATGGCTGAAGCTCCAACAGCCCCAACCAATCAGACTTCGAAAAAAATAGAAAAAAGGGCCAGCTCCACTATGGGCCTTAAAGTTAGCTTCGGCACAAAGTCACAACCCAAAAAAAAAAAAAATACTATTATTGTTATTATTATTTTCTAAATAATAATAATTTTAAAAAAATGCACATTTGCATTTCTTCCCTTCGGCACCTAGCCAATTACATGCCCTATGGCAATTTCTGCGACCCACCAATTTTTCATGCAAGTGCCTTTGACGCTTGCAAGTTACATGCCCTTCGGCAATTTCCTTGTAACCCGCAAGTTTCCAAGCAAGTTTTGTGCCTTCGCATCCCGTCTTGCCAGGCACACGCTTTGCACGACATGCAAGCTTTGTGTTGCCTTCGGCACCCTCGTGCCTAGCCACATTGCCTTGCAACATGCAAGCTCGTGCATTTGGCAACCTCTTTGCCTTCGGCACCCTCGTGCCTAAACACATTGCCTTGCGACATGCAAGCTATGTATATTTGGCATCCCTTCGCCTTCGGCACCCTCGTGCCTAGCCACTTCCTCTTGCGACATGCAAGCTTGACACCTTCGGCACCCCGTGCCCTTCGGCATTTTAGATTGCGACATGCAATTCTTATGCCTTCGGCACCCTCGTGCCTAGCCACTTCCTCTTGCGACATGCAAGTTTGGCACCTTCGGCACCCCGTGCCCTTCGGCATTTTAGATTGCGACATGCAAGTTTGGCACCTTCGGCACCCCGTGCCCTTCGGCATTTTAGATTGCGACATGCAAGTCTTATGCCTTCGCACCTCGTGCCTAGGCACATCACCATCTCCATGTGGCTCGAAACCGCCTATGGTTCTCCACCTTCGTGACTCTCTCCAAACTCATGTCTCGGCCTCACCATCTCCATGTGGCTCGGCTTCACCTATGGTTCAGTCCACGTCCTCTACCTTCGGCACCTGGCTCCCCAACTTAGGCCTATGGTTCTCCACCTTCGGCACATGCCTCCTAGGCAACATTTGCATTTATTGCCTTCGGCAATTTCCTTACAACACGCAAGTTTTATGCAAGTGTCTTGACACCCTGCCCCTTCATGCATTTTATCTTGCGACATGCAAGTCTTATGCCTCAGGCACCCCTTTGCCTAGCCACATCGGCTTGAGACACGCAAACTTTTGCCATTCGGCATATTCTCTCAAGACATGCATGTTTTATACATTCAGCACCCTCGTGCCTAGGCACATCGCCTTGCAACATGCAAGCTTTGTGTCGCCTCCGGCACCCTCGTGCCTAGCCACATTGCCTTGCAACATGCAAGCTCGTGTGTCGCCTTCGCACCCACATGCCTAAGCACACGCCTTGCGACTTGCAAGCTTTGTGTCGCCTTAGGCACCCTGTGCCTAGCCACACCTTGTGTAGCCTTCAAGACCCTCGTGCCCGACCACATCGCCTTACGACATGTAAGTCTTATACTTCGCACCCTTGCATAACAAAATGGGAACTTGCAAACCACTCGGCCTTTTGTTGCAAGTTCCCTCCCTCCAATGTCCTTCTTACCCGGGGACTTGGGGGACTCGGGATAGTGCACTATACGACTTGAAAGATGAACTATGTTGTTGCTCTCGGCCAGTGCACTTAAAATTACAAGTCCCCAACCAAGAAGTACCTTCTTACTCGCGAACTTGAGGGGACTGCTGTAGTAACTAACCGAGCAACTAGAAGCAACTCTAAGCAACGTCAAGAGTCCCCACATCGACAAAGAACAAGAGATGGAGACTCCCCTCACCTATAAAAGGAGACCACTCTCCATGAAGGGGATCCCTCCCACAGTATTTTATATTTAGTCACGGCTTCGCCTTACCTCTCTTATCTTTGGGGCCCATCAGACAAATGTAAAATACACATTATTAATGAGAATACACCGTGGATGTGGCCCATTCATTAAGGGTGAACCACGTATATCTTCGTCTTACGTATATTTATCGCTTGCCCAAATCTTCATACACATACCGAAGGTCTCACCTTCATCCACCACACCTCATCACTAAGTTGGACTCAATCTTGGCCAAACCATTTTGAGCATCAACAAAATTGACAACCAAATATCCTTATAATTTAAACAATATCAATGTCATTCATAAGTCATAAAAAAAAATAGCATTACAAATAACCTACAATTGTTGTTGACGAAGTTTCATATCATGAAAATGTCGCATTATATTTCATCCATATAACCTACAATTGTTCTTGAAAATTAGGATTATAATAAGTCATTGGAGGTCTAAGTATCAGCCAAATATTTCATCCAACTTAGTTACCTTCGGTGGGGGCAAGCAGTGATTATGGAAGCTGTGAAGAGCGGGAAAGATAGCTATGGGATCATAACTGGGTTTGGTGCAAACTCTTACAAGAGGACCAACCAAGGGGTGAATCTGCAGAAGGAGCTCATTAGGTGACTATTTTATAATTGTTTCTTTAAAACTTTTCTCGCATGGCTTGGTTACGATTAGTGAGTATTTTGATGCACCTAATTAACTATAATTTTATTTTGGTCCCTCTTAATTTGTTGTGGCATTTTTTAATTTTGTCCCTATAGTTTACAACCATACAACAATCATCCCCTCTGGATATTTTACTTTAGATTGCAATTAATTTTGCTAAAATTCCAAAAGGAAAAAAATATAACTTTTTCATTTTTGTAAAGATTCAGTCTCTTAAAAAATATGAAAATTATGATTATGGTCTTGATTGCAACCTAAAGTATTTGCATGTTTTTAAACAAACTATAAGAAATAGTAGTGTCTTCCCACCAATACTTTAAACTATTTTATAAATTTGTAATATTTGGCATTGGTTTTGGTGTTGTCAAATATTTACATGTAAGATCAATGAACCAGATCAGATCTAAAAGCGCTAATCTTCTTTCTATTCCTTCTGCGTCCTCGCCTGCTCGAAACCTTGGAATGGGAATTTTTGTTTGAATGTTGGCTATAGGGTTGGTTTTTTGTAATGGGAATCTTTGTTTGAACGTTGGGTTTGGTCCCTTTTCATACATAGCTGGTCTCTTAACCGGCCGGCCTAACTCGAAGGCCGTGGGGGCCCTCAGGTGAGCTCCTTGATGCAGAACAAGCCTTCCAACTTGCAGGCATAAATGATGGATTCTTTGAGTGCAGCCCAAGGAGGGCCTTGCATTGGTGAATGGCACAGGAGTTAGTTCTGGCTTGGCTTCCTTAGCCCTTTTTGAGGCGAATATCTTGACTGTTCTGGCTGCAGTTTTATCAGCAATTTTTACTGAAGTTATGCAGGGGAAGCCAGAGTTTGCAGATCACTTGACCCATAAATTGAAGCATCACCCTGGCCAAATTGAAGCTGCAGCTATAATGGAGCACATTTTCGATGGAAATTCTTATGTTAAGGAAGCACATCAGCTACATGAAATTGATCCCATGCAAAAGCAAAAGCAAGATCGTTATGCTCTTCGTACTTCACTACAATGGCTGGGCCCTCAGATTTATGTTATTCAATTCGCGACTAAATCCATGGAGCGGGAGATTAACTCAGTGAATGACAACCCTTTGATCGATGTATCTCGGAACAAGGCCCATGGTGGCAATTTCCAGGGTACCCCAGTTGGTGTGTCTATGGACAACATAAGAATAGCTTTGGAAAGCTCATGTTTGCACAGCTATCTGAGCTGGTTAACCATTTCTACAATAATGGGTTGCCTTCAAACCTCTCTGGTGGTCAGGATCCAAGGTTGGACTATGGGTTTAAGGGGGTTTAGTTAGCAATGGCAGCTTACTGTTCAGAGCTTCACTATCTTGCAAACCCTGTAACCACTCATGTGCAAAGTGCAGAGCAGCACAACCAAGATGTGAACTCATTGGGTTTAATTTCATCAACAAAAACAGCTGAAGCAGTTGAAGTCTTAAAGCTAATGGCCTCAAACTATTTGGTTGCACTTTGCCAGGCTATAGTCTTGAGACATTTGGAGAACTTGAAGAATAGTGTTAAGAATGCAATTAGCCAAGTGGCTAAAAGGGTTCTAACTTTTGGAGTGACTGGGGAGCTTCAGCCGTCAAGGTTTTGTGAGAAAGAATTTGCTCGAAGTTATCGACGATGAATATGTTTTTGCATTCATTGATGATCCATCTTATGCAGAAACTGAGGCACGTCTTGGTTGATCATGCACTGGCAAACAATGATGACTTGACAAATACAAATGCTTCAATCTTCTTGAAAATAGGTGCTTTTGAGCAAGAATTAAAGACTCTTGGCCTAAAGAAGTTGAAGAGGCTAGATTTGTTTTTGATAATGGTTATGCAGCCATTCCAAACTGGATCAAGAGCTGCAGGTCCTTTCCACTGTATAAGTTTGTGAGAGAAGAGCTGCGAACTTAGTTTCTAACAGGAGAGAAGATCAGGTCACCAGGAGAGGACTGTGACAAAGTATTTTTAAGCAATTTGCGATGGTAAGGTCATCGATCCACCCCTGCGTTGTCTCGAGGAATGGGATGGCAGTCCTCTTCCAATATGTTAAGAACCCCGCCCTAGATTGTTCAGACATCCTTTTGTCTCTTTTAAAATGAAAACATAAGTTTTCAGTTCGTATTTGTTGTTTCTTTAGAAATGTGTTTTTGGAGCACCATATAGGAAATGTTACCAGCCCTCTCATTTCGCAATTTCCTAACATTTCAATTTCAGGTGTTCTAAGAACACAAGGTACTTTCATTCACCGGCAAATCTTTATAGCTGAATGAGCTATAGACTAGAAAAAAGTGCTAAATACGGCTTATAATTACATCAGAAAATTAGCAAGGAGTTGTTTCTTGACATTTACTATGCATCAAGGCAGACAACGCACAACCAAGGATGACATTTTTCCCCCTTTAGTAATTCATATATTTTTCTTCTTGTGCTTTTGAAAGCCAATCATTCTGGAAATTACCCACTCTGATAGTTACACGAGTACGAACTAAAGAATTTGAATTTACATTACAACAGTTAGAACACAAGACATCTAATAATATACAGCTAGAAAGTCCTAACAGCAAGGAGAGCATTACAACTGCTGCTTCTCCCTAGGCCATGTCACAACCCCATTCCATAACTCAGCAGCAATGACACATTGTAAAACGATGTCTAAAAAATTGGGAACCCAAATCTTGTAACTGGTTAGTCATCATCCGATAAACAAACTATGTCAGTGGATCCACCTGTATGTACTGGGTTTACACACGCACCACGCGTATTGGGGGGTTCAGAAAGGCTCGGCTGATGGTTCGAGACCAAGTTTGGTTGTGAGGGCAAACTACCTGGTGGATTTGCACCAGCCCGACTGTTCATATTCATAAGCAAACCCAATGCAGATAAACTACGAAGAGCTGCCAAATCTCCTCCTGCACTTTCAGGATGGTGGGCTCTATTATGAGGAACAGATTGCTGTGTGGGGGATGATAGTCGTGGAATATGAGTAAAAGACGGAGATGTTGCAGGGAGGTTGCTATGTGACTGCTGGTTTGACATCGATGATGAAGGTCTAAAAGGTTGAAGATGTGGGGCTGGAGCACGAAACTCACCTGCACCTTGGGGGATTCTTGGGGAAGAGATGGAACTGATGTGGGGAGGTCTTGTTGGAATGCTCGGCAAAAGAGCAGGTGCAAGAGGAACAGTCTGCATAGGTGGAGCTGTACAATTTGGATTGGATAAAGGTGCAGGAGCGGTCGTCTGCGGGCTGGGTAAGGGTGCAATAGAAGTCTGCAGGCAAACTGCAGGAGGGCTGGCCAAAGATGAACTGGCAATGGGAGAATGTCTTTGTGCATCTTGCATAGATAGATGGACCAGCTGCTGGGAGAAACTGGAATTCCCATCTGCCAGGGAATAAGAGGACCTTAAGAGCAATGACAAAAAAACACAGAAAGAAATCGATGATGGATAAATGCACAAGTTGAGATCCTTTTTTATTAATCCTTTACCTTAATCCTCATTGATTGTTCATCTAACATGCCATTTTCTTATTTTTGTACTTTTCCCTATTCGAAGAACTTTAATGATGGAACTATCTTACATTCAGAGCCAAGCTATCCCTGGGTAAAAAATCTTCATGGACTAGGGCTTTGCACTCCCTCCAGGCACCTTAATCTGAAGCTTTGAGTTTTACATCTAAAATCTTTTTCATCCCCCTAACTTTGAATGGTCGAAACCAGGGTTGTTTATCAAAAAATCTTTGACAATATCCAAAAAGCCTGTGGGCACCCTATTGGTAGTCGCAAAAGATCCAGTTTCTATTTATCCTCTTCTCCCCAGTTTTCCTATATATAAAAATGCCTACTGCCTACGCTCTGTTACTTAAATTTTTTGAACACTTTGCTTGTACACATTAATTTTTGAACATTTTGTTTCATTATCAAATCTTTACACTCTAATTAGATGAAGCTAATATGTTATTTTGCAAAACAAAATCCGAAGAAAAGCCCAATGATGATCCTTCTAATTGAATATGAATGAAAAAATAAAACTCAAAGTTGCAACTCAGAAGTGTCACACCTTGCTGTGCTCCAGATGCACCTGATGCCCTAAGATCCATGCATTTAGACCTGAAAGCCTCAGCCAAAATCTTATTCATCAAAACTTTGTTGTGAATTGAATCCAATTCCTTCTTTTTAAGGAGAAATTCCGCATCAATCTCCTGAAATCTTATCTCATACTTTCGACGAATTTCAGCAACAGCCTCCTCTATCTCCTTGTCGCAATCAGTTTTCAGGCGCAGCTTCTGTTCAGGACAAAGATGACCTTAGCAGAATTTTTGCTTTTAAAAGTAAATACACTTAAAGATATTAAATTCAAAACTGACCGTATCTTCATGAGAATTAACGACATGATCTGCTTGTTTATTTAATCTTTCCAATTCATTTTGAAGTGGGTCATGGTATACAGGCAGAGACGTTCGAGATGCTCCCTGTGGTGCAGCATTTATAGGACGACTATTAAGTGCAGAAGTAACAGGTGTAGCACTAGTGTCTGAAAACGGCTGTCCAAATCCGCTACTAGAACATGCCACAGACCGCGAAACAGTGTGATTTGAAAAATCAGGAAGGTTTTCAACAAGTGGCATTGGAAAATGAGCAACTTGGTTAAAGGTCCGGTTTTCAGGACTTGGCTGAATTTCAACTCCACCAGCTGAAGATAAGTCAGGAGTACTATGATCAGGTGTATTAGAGGATGGTAGCAGCTGCTGTTGTACTACAGGCTCAATGTCCGGCAGTTCATGATTAGACAGATTGGATGCAACTACCGAAACAGATTCGGGTGCGAGATTTTCAATTGGTTGGCAAGTATTCTGCTTTTCCCTGGCTTCTGCATCTCCTTCTTGCACTGCAGTTGATGTTTCTAACAGAGTACCTTTGTCTTGTAGTGCCTGGACAGGTATGAATTTGTCATTTGACCAAAAAAAGGTATGAATTTGTCATTTGACAAAAAAAAAGGTATGAATTTGTCATTTGACAAAAAAAGGTATGAATTTGTCAGCAAGAGAACGACTAAATCACTGTTCTCATTCTGATTTTATTTTCTTGTAGAATAAATTTATAACAATCTTGAATCCTAACATGAAGAAAGAATCAAGCCAAAACAATATCACAGAGTAGTGAACCACCTATATTATATGCCGTGGTGCACAGTAACAACACATAAAAATCTTACAAATCTAACCTCGTCATAATTCTAAGGATAGTAAAAAACGAAATAGTGCAGAAACGGTCCTCAGACGAAGCACAGTCATCTTCGTAGAATCAGAATGATTAAAACAAAGTCACTACTATATAGATTGACAATTTCGAACAATCAAATACCTGTTCTTGTGTCACTGAACCACTAGGAGCCAGGGCCACAGGCTGCAATCCAGGTGAATTTACCAGGGGCATTTCTTGATAAGAGCTTCCATCGACTGCAGTATCAACTCCATTCTGCTGGTAGACCCCTGTTGCACTATCAGATGCCATAACGTACCCTTCACTGTTCTCTTTTTCAGAGATTTGTTCATCAGATGAAGGTGGATTCACAGAAGCAAGATTCCCTGGTCCATCATCTGAACGAACAGTCTGCAGTACTGCTAAATCAACCTCTTTATCTGGCAAGGTTACTGTCACTACATGAATATGCTCTTCAGATGAAGATATGCACATAGGCACAACATTTTGAGAACCATGACTTGAACTGACAGTATCATGTTCTGTGGAATTTTCATGGATATCTTCTCCACATGAAGGTGGATGCACAGAGACAAGATTTGCTACGCCATCATTTGAACTGACAGTCTCAGGGGTTTGTTCTTCAGATGGTGGATCAACAGAGACGAGATTCTCTAGCCCATCATTGGGACTGACAGTCTCAAGCACTCCTAATTCGACCTCTTTATCTGGCATAACTCCCTTCACTACATGGATTTGTTCTTCAGATGAAGCAGAAACAACATTTTGCAAACCACGAAGTGAACTGACAGTCTCATGCAATCCCACTGGAGCCTCTCTGTCAGGCACACTTAATGTAGCCTCATCAGGATTCCGTTGCACAGAAGACAGATTCAAGGGATGGGAACCGTGTTGAGCATCAGTTGAACAGACAGTTTTGGGAACTTCCACTCTGACCTCCCCATTAGAAATGGGTAACGTGTCAGCATTGTGGTTCCATTCTTCAAACAAAGGAAGACTGGAGGTGACAACTTTCTGTGAATCCTCAGTAGAGCAGGCAACTTCTTGAACTTCAAGCAGAAAATCCCCATTGGCACAATCAGTAATTACGGCTTTGGGACAATGATTCACGGACGCAGTGTTCTCTTGATCATCACCAGAACTTCCATCTTTGTTTTTCCCCATGAAATCAGTACACGAAGCTGCCACAGAAGTTGTATTTAATGCACCAAGTGGCCTAGCTGTGGTCGTCTCTGTTCTAATGGGACCAGTACAAGTTTCAGCTTCATCTGGACCACTATCAGTTTGAGACACTGCTATCACTCCTCCTGTCATACTATGCATAACACAACCCATATCATGAGCACTTAGAGTGGCAAAATCTTTGCAACCTTCATTAATTCTAAGACATTCACTAGTCCTTGAGCATTCCAACCAAGGCTCAGGTGCGTTTGAAGGTGATCTATTTAACAATTCAACACGAGCCCAGGATTGCACTTCCTCTACCCATCGTTTCTCCATCTCCTTCAACTTATCCTGTGCTTCCTGCTGTGATGCCTCAAGACGCTTAAGACGTAGGTTGGTCTGGTTTTTATTTTCTTCGATTTTCTTTTCCAACATCTTTAGCTTTTCTGTTCTCAATGATGTATTATTTAGGAAACAAGACCGAATAACAACTGACTCTGCTTCTAGATGCGCCTTTTCTTCCTGGCAAGTTCTCAGAACTTCACTTCTCTCCTTGCTTTGCTTCTCAATAAGTTTTGTCATTTGCTTCTGGATCTTTTTCTGAATATCTTTAATACTTTTTGAGACATCTTTTTGTGCTAATTTTTCTTGATTCAGTGACAAGTCTTTAACATCTGATTTGACCTGCTGAAAGTTAGAAGCTGTTGACTGCGAAACCTTTGGATGTGAATTCTTCAAAACATCTGTAGTTGATAATTTAGCTAACTTTGGAGATTCTGCAGCCTTAAAAATCCCTGTACGGTATAAAAACGTTTTTTTAAGGCACCGCAGGATTGAATAAACATAGTCTGTCTCTTCCTTTTTGCAAGTGAATTTAAGATGCTTCTTTGCAAGTTGAATAGATTCTTTGTGGTCGACTTTCTGCTTCAGAAATGAAGCTGCAGTCCAGCACTGGAATTTATAGATATCAGCAAGTCAGTGAAAAAAAAGAAGTTAAAGTAGCATTATAGTACATGCACATGCACCTAGAAAGAAGCATTATAGATATCAGAGGTGATGTACGCCTAAATTAAAGTGTCACAATTACAATTCAGTGGCAGCTTGTCAGAGTAAAAGGAAATCAAGAATATAAAGTGAGTCTATACAGGTGTTAGAATGAGCAAATCATCAAAAATCATTTCAGAACCAGAAAGAAATATGATTGTTGAAGGAAAGTAAAATTAAAGAAAGCATGCACGCAAGAACTATGAAATTTAACATGCCAATAACAGAAAGATTTTATTTGCTTCTTGACATGCGAAAAAAGGTTAATGGACTAAAACATGAGTGAATGAAAGAGCAAGACGATTCTAACCAGAGATATCTGAAATGCCTGCAGTATTGTCGCTGGTTCTCTATTAACATGGTGATTACTCATTACATATTGAAGAAACTTTTCAACCATGACCTTGACAGCATCCTGCATTAGAGGAAGTAGTAACATCAACCAAGATATCAGTATAAGAAAGAACCGTGTTGTACTGAAACGTATTAATGGAATATTGAGTTAATAACAGCAGCACATATTTCGTTTACTGAGCTTGTTTTATTTAACATTTTTTGAGTTGTAATTTCTTTTTTTTACTGGTTTCTTTCCCAGATTGTGGATTTATCCACTCTTTGTAATTAACTTTCCTTCCTTAATAAAACAATGTTTCTTTTCAAAAGAAAAAAAAAAAGAAAAGAGGCAGCGCATATGAACAAAAACAGAAAGCTAATGTTTTTAGCAGGAAAATCAAATTCATACAGAGACTTGTAGGATTCCACATAGTTTTAAAATCTCTGGCTTCAAAAGTTGATGGAGACTCTTCTGGGCATCACGTAATTTTCTTCTCTCCTCAGACTCAAACATGCTACTTTCTGGATTTTCTAAGACATTTATATCCACAGAAGATCCTGCAAAAGCAAAGATGATTTCAGAAACTAAAAGTGGGAATCCAGCAAATCTACAACACCCTGACATTGCACCAAGACAGAACTCCTGGGGAAATGCCATGAGAAAAATGAAATAATCCACAAAATCAGCTAGCCATTTACCTTCCTTGCATCCAGTAACTGATTTCCCCTCTGATCCAATCTTCAGATAGGGTGTATCGTCATTACCATTTACCACCTTCTTGCGCTTTTTTACAATTTGATCACTACCAACTTCTGGTTTCCTTGATAACTCATCAAGATGTTGTACCCGCTTCCGATTCCTCTGAGACAAACCAGAACAATATTTCCACTGAGGATGCTTTCCTTCCAACAGTTTTGTCCAAAAATTAAGGGGCTGCCCTTCACCAGTATGTTGTCTTTCTAGCTCATTAATCAACGAAACCTCTGCACTGTAAGCTCCTCCAGTTTGTTGAACTTTTGAAATGACAGAGAAATCGCATAAGCCATTGTTATTGCCATCCTGAGGAAGTATGGACAAGAATTCCCGGACAACATCATGCAGAAGTGATTCCTCAGACAAGATATTTGCAGTGGAGGCTGGGGTGTTGCAGCAGTGGAACTCATCTAATTTATCAAATTGGTAAGGTGCCCCCCACAGAAGCATACTACTGCTTATATTCTGTACATTGCTATCATGAATCTTGCCCTGCTTTGCACGAACTAGAAGTTTCTCCTCCACTGTACACACTGAATATAGACGAAATACTTTTATTTCCTCAAATTGTGAATCAATTGATATTTTTTGCAGGGCTCTTATATCATTATGTGGATTCCAGTCACTGCCAAATATAATTACAGTATCAACTGATGACAGTTTGATGATAGGACGACAGGCATGAGCCTCCAATAAGAACACAAATCTACCATTCTCCTTATTGTTGAACATGTTCATTGCAGCGTCTTTCTTAGAACGGAGAACACCAAACTCAACGCGTTCGTAGGAATTTTCACCATACCTTTGACGCAGGAAATCATCCAAAATATCTCCAAGGGAATAAGCACTTCCTGAACCACTGATTGACTGGTAATAAAATGAAGGGACAGAAACAAAAAGGGTCAGATTAGAACAGCATCCACAGGTGCAGATATTGGCAGGACTGGTGGCATGTGACAGAGTGAATACAAGTGATCAAATCCAAAAGAAGAAGCCATATATGTGATTATCACCAAGGATGAAAATATCGATATCTAAAGAAATATCGACAGTTATTTATGGAAATATTCATGAATATTTATATCAATATCAATAACCATCACAGAAATTTGTGGTATTGGTTCAAAAACACAAATTTTTTAAGTGAAACTTCTGAAAATATTACATCAAACCATAATGCTTGTATGTATATTGTAATTATTATTATTATTTTTATGTACATTATAATTATAAAAAAAGAAGGGGATACAATTACTACAACTAAAAAATTATAACAGACATGAACATAACATAAAAGTATAAAACGATACGTTTAACATAAAATATCCTCCCTGTAATATTTGGTACTAAGAGACTTATTTTTCTTGGTAACTTTTCTGCAAAGTATTTAATTTTGTATTTATTTAGTTTTTGTAATTTTTGGAAACCAGTATTTGTTTAGTACGGGAGTGTAGCGTGGGTAAGGTAAGGAAGCCGCCAGAGAGGAAGCCAAACCGGCCTATTAAGCACAGCTAGGCTAATATGCACTAGGTTTTCTTTAAGTGGGGTTGTATATATATTTTGCAATAGCCACAAATATTTTTATTTGGAAGGTAGTGCAATTTTATGTGGAGTGTAGTACCTAAAAAATATGTGCTGTGTTATCTAAAATAACCCCAAACCAAAAGTTACCAAGCTCGCAGTGGTTTTGTTTTGTAGGCTAGATATGGAGTTGATTGATCATATCGGATAGGATTATATGGAAACTCTGATAGTTTGTATCATGGATCCACCATCGTCCACATTGTCACTAACATGCATAAATATGATGAAATTCTTTTTTTCTTTCTCAACCACCAAAAAGCATATCAAACAGAAATACTCTGAAATAGGGAGCTAATCCTCAATCAACAACTTATCTTATTCCACATGTATGGCAAGAACCTCCCAAACAAGTGAAGATCAAAACTTTATATTCTATATATATAACAGAAGATACTAAAACAGCAGTTCTAATAAGAATTATCGTAACACTACCAAATCTTGGTACCTGAAAAAGGATGAGTACTCTTAAACTTCGATTCTTCATCTCTTTAAGCATCAAGTCAAGAAGCCGAAGCTTGCCACTTGCTTTGACTCCTATATCCAAATACTCAACTGCTTGAAGGTCTTTAGTAAGCACGGTTTGCAAGGGTGGATGCACAATGTAGGGGTGATCACAGCACTGTCAACAAATACCATACAAGCAACTTACTTAAAATCCAAGAGGGTGGCCGAGCATGGGGGAAGAAAGTATACAACCATTAGGAAGATCATTTCATTTCACTACCCATTGCATAAACACAAGGTAACTCAAATTTGAAACAAATGCAAATAGTATCTTCCTTTGTTTCAAGTTATAAAACACATAGACAGAAAGCAAAAAGTTGATAACACAACAATAACAATAAGGAAACAAACATCCAATTAACTTAATACAAGAGAAGTTGAAAATACCAGATGAAAACATGACAATTTGTGTTGGCCTGGATACACACAATTTGAAATGACTAAATACATGAAACTAAATTTCCATAAAGATCACTAAATTACTAGTAGTAACTTTTAAAGGTGTAAAGCGTTGACCACAATACCGAAGATAGAATCAACGTAAAAGGGATAACTTAATATTTACGACAATGTCCATATCCAGACCAACACAAATTGTCATGCAATAACATACTGAAGAAAACAATGGGATGATATAATGGTGTAATCAAACCAAATAAAAACTTTGACAACCTATGACAACATAGGATTCAAAAGTTACAGTAGATTATGAAAGGGCACATAGATGTCATGTAATCGTAAACCGTCCCACTGAGACAAAAGTGCAACCAACCAACCTTCCGGGCAGATAGAACTATATCATGGAGTGCTCCAACACGATCTTTTTTTACTGATGAGAGAATCAACGTGGAGTTCGACAGTAGATTTTCACAATATTGCTCTAGTTGGACAGTTGATATATGTACAGGAACCCAATACTCTCTAAACCTGGAAGAGTCAGGTTTGGGTTTACCAATAATATCTCCTCCAAACCTAGAAGAGTCAGGTTTGGGTTTACCAATAATATCTCCATATGCCCTCAACAACCTCTCCTTTAGTTTACCAATAGTATCACCAGAATTGGTTAGTAAATGATCACCAATTTGTGAATCCCCGTGAGAGTCAAGGACAGACAGAAAACTAAGGTTCTCAGCAGCACTACTCTCCTGCAACATTTAGCATTGCATAAGCCGACCAGTAGAAGAGATATCCCTAAACCTGGCCCCCCAAAACCCCCAAAAAGAAGGAAAACACAAAAATACCAATAAAGCAGAATAAAATACAAACCTTAATTATTCCATTGACCAGGAGAAGCCAATTATGAGTACGTAGCATCTTAATCTGCACCAGCTGTTTGGAGAATGTAGGGCGCTGGCACTCATCAATTATGATAGTTTCCCATCGTATGCACTCGAACACATTTTTATCCTACAGAATAGAGAGACAATTTAACAACTAAGTCACCATTGTCTAAGGGACTATTCGTTTCAAAGAGAGCTAAGCACTCTTACAATCCACTAAAAAAGTTCTAATGCTAACGAATCCTACAAGCAGAGGAGATACCTCAATAATAGCCTCTGGTGAGGTAACAAGTACTTGAAACATCATACAACCACCAGCCTCATCAAACTCTATTGTCCTAATACTTCTCCGTAAATCTTTATTTCCACTGTAAACCACAACATCGATAGATGGTGCCAAATGGAAGAACTCATTATCCCAACAACAAAGTGTAGAAGGAGTTGAGATGATGAGAAAAGGTCGATGGACATCAGACTGCAAAGATAGAATAAATGCAACCACCTTCGCGATTCGTTCCTGCAAAAACAAAATTTCTTTACGACCAGACTGCATGAAATTTTACTGGATTTAGTCTTAAAGAAACTAATTTTTTTAGTTTTCCCCCTTAAGCACCAGCTTGACCATAATAGGAGAGGGTAAAGCAAGTAGTAAATCGATCTAAGGTCCCTAATCAAACATTTTTGAGTTAAAGGTACGATAACATATTTCAGAGGAGAGGCAAACCTGTTTACCCTCATCATATTTCAGGAAATTATGTGAAAATCCTTCTCTTTCCTTATCCAACTATTTGATATAAGTTGGAAGGTTATAGTACCACCTAGTCTACAAATACTTGAACAATTGCTCATGGTAGGTTGATCAATGACTTGATTCGGAGGGGAAGAACTCAAGTGTCTTCTTCAAAATGTGTATAATGTATATAAAGGAGGGAGCGAATGTCAGATGATTTGTTCCTCTATTTCCCTATTGTATTGTAATTGGTTCCTCTGATGCTCAACTGCATAGATCTTCTTTGTCAGAGGCACAAGGATTTTGGTGGGGTGAAGAAGGCAAAAGCCTTATGGATTTGAAGTGTGTTAACGGTGGCTTGGGTGATTTTGTTGGAAAGAAACAAAAGGAGTTTAGAAACTATAGTGGGGAGGTGGTTAAGATTTTATGGGACAAAGTCAGATTTTGTTAGGAGTCTAAAGTGTTTATAATCAAATTTTGCTCTTTGATGGAAAGGGTTGTCTTATTTTCATAGATATATTGATGAAGTGGACATCTTGCCACCACTGTGATTGTACTCCATTTGCTTAGTAATACTCAAGAAAAAAAAGGAGAAAAAAGAAACAGAGCATCTGTATATGAATATATATCCAACATCGGATCATAAACTCCACACCAAGATAATCATTGCACCAAAATGCTATGAAACGAACTGTCTAATAGCAGAAAAGTTTAATTAAGCTCACCTTAACATAAACAGCAGCATTCTCACCCTTGTGCCAGAGCTCGCGTAGCTTGTTAACATTGTCTAGAAAAGTATTATCAAATCCAGATAATTCTCCAGCTGGCAGTTGTAACAATTTAACTGATGAACATTGTTTACCCTCAAGTATCTGCAGGTAACGCTAGCATTAACAGAAAGATCGCATATTCATAAACATGAAAGCAAAACTAAAAAAGAAGATTCCTCAAAGGATAATTGATTCTTAATCAATTTTATGAAAATGTAGAGAGAAATTAATCTCTATATACTCTAAATCCGAAAGGACAGTGAAGATGCAGAAAACACAGAACATAAACTAAGAGAGCCCACACCTGGAACCTTGAAAAATTATAATATCCTTTAAAACTCACAGAGAGCAGGTCATCACCCATTATGATCAATGACAGAAAAGCCTCAATTTTTTCAAAAGGAAAAGCCTCTATAACCAAAGAAAAATGATAGAGAAGCCTCCACCAACCAGAGAAGGAAAAGAAATATCTTACACTTATAATTTATGGACATTCCATTATAGGTTTCCAACATGCTTAAGACTAGTCGACCAGTAAGTTCCTTTCAACTTCCACTTAAAAATACAAGTTCACAAATTAATTCAAAACAAATAAGATACATGATTAGATGTTATTGGTAAACAAATATAACGTGGAGGAAACTGACACCTTATACCTACTAATCTAAACAGATATGCATTTTTAAATTAGAAATATGTTTCAAATATTTCTTCATACAAATCATGTCCGAGGCACCTTATCCGTTTCAGGGGAAATAGAAGCCTTCTTTGCCCTCTGATGACTGTTTTCATAAACGCTTATAAGGCCCTGACCCTCAGGTGAATTCAAGAATGCAGCATTCTCTAACTCCCAAGTAGCATCATCATAATCAAGACCATGCCATTTCACAAGCCATTCATAATGGCAAAATAACTTATCACCAGTATGCTCCCTAAGATAGTTGTCACGCTGCTTGGGAGACATTAACAATCTTTTTTGTAGCAAGCGACGTGGAACAGTCCACTTTTTCTTCCACCTTGTCACCTGAAGACCATAAATTCACAAAAAGAAACCGCTTAAAATACAAAGAATAAATGATCTTGGTAGTCCTCTTTTATCCATCTGCACTCTAAATTGAATATATTTTTTCCAATTTTTTCTACACACAATGGAGTGCAGAAGGCGAAAATAGGAGTGTTAAAATTGCTATTTACCACTCCCCAACTACAGCGGATGTGCAAAGGTAGCTTTTGGTTAATAGTTAAAAGAAAATAAGTTAAGATAATCTATGATCTGAAGAAGAAAAAAAAATTTGAACCCATGCAAAGGCATCTCAATCCCATCAAAGATGTCGGATTTTCTTTTTCGGGGTGTTTCACATTTTCCATTGATAGAAATAACAAATGAAATAGAACACGTATACCAAAACAGTATTGAGGAAAAAATGACCTGGTTTCGGTTGAATTTTCCCACAAGGTTAGGAGCTTCAAGAAGAACTTTACTTTCTGGTACCCATTGATTGTGAATATGAGCAAGACCTTTGTATTTAACAAAAAACTCCTTCCTCTTTAACAAACCTGAAAAATAGAAAAGAAAAAAAGGAACAGTATTGGTATTAAAAACCCCCATCATCCACAAAATAGTTGCAACTGAGAAATGAAAATAGCAAATAATCCAAAACAGACATGATGCCAAATTTTCATAATTTCCGCATACCATCAACATCAGATACCTCCACCTCTCTAGCATCCCAGATTGACTCAATTCCCTCTGACACCGAATATATACCAGATTCTATCTTTTTCCTAACACACATGGAACAGTGCCAAACTCCAAGAGGAAAACAATCCATAGGAGGATCTAGACAAGAAAGGTGGTAACTTCTCTTGCATCCTCTTCCATCACAGAACCTGAAATTGAAAACAAATTGTAAGAACACAAACTATATCAGAGAAGCATTGAAATTCAAGATTAAAGAAAAAAGAAATCCATATTGTGAACATGTTCATTCATGTGTAAATACAACTGCATAAAAAGAAGTACATCCATTCATGTGAAACTTACTTAGGCCTCATTCCAAAATAAGGCAGATTTAGGCTAATTAATCTGGTGTCTAGATTATATAAGATTATTGGGATACAATCTCACGCACTCAAGGCGGGCTTTTATGAAAGAGAGGCAGACTTTGGATGCTATGCTTAATGGAAAACGGTAGGATAGGCCCAAAAGCCCCAATGAAAAGGCCTTCCACCGCATGTTAGAGGATCAATTGGCGTGTCTTTGTATCTGGATGAAGGTGGATGCCTTCTCCACTGATTCTTTGTACCTTGTAATCTGTTTTGGGTTTCATAAATTTTGTTTCTCCTAAAAGAAGCATAAATAAATTTTCCATATCATCTAATACTAGAGACACTTGCAACAATGAAAAACCAGAAGAAAAGGTTACCCACAGGAGCTTCCCACCAAGAGAACAGATGAGGCATGTATTTTGGTTGCCATTTGTTTGAAGATCTGCAGAAAACTCCTTTTGCTGCATACAAGTGTTTAGGTTTTCAGGAACTCCCATGGTATCAGCTATGAGTTCTCCTCTATCCCGATGCAACTTTTCAGAAAAATTAACAAACCCAAGACAATATCAGTAATTGATGTAGGACAAACATAAAATGCAAACTAAAACCATAAAGTTTTAAGCTAGGTAATGTGCATTGCCTAGAAATTTGACCAGCATAAATAATTTGGCAGGATCAAAATTACATAACCCTTTAAAAGACACTATTATTCAGATCCCAATGAGGCAAAAAAAAATAATAATAATAACAGTAGACCAGTGACAAGAAATTTATAAGCACAATCTCCACAACACAACGTATCTGAGCCTATGAAATGCTCCCTTTGAACCATCTGAAGACAATCATCTGCTGGAAAATGTACACTAAAACCTATGAAATGCCAGGGAAATTGTACACTAAATGTTGAAATAAAACCTCCGCTTACTAGATCTTGTTCTTTAATGTATCCAACGGCAATAGACTAAACTCGCAAGTGCTGGAAAACTTAGAAAACACACAAGAATTATACTGGTTCGGCAGAACTTTTGCCTACTTCTAGTTGTGATTTCTCTAGGTAGAGAAATCACCGCCTCTTTGATTAATAATAGAGATTACAGAACTTTTGCAAACCCTAGAACTAATCCCCCTCTTCTTGCCTTGGCTGTCACAATTTTCTCTCTTAAAGATTTAAGCCTTGCTGCACCCTATTTATAGGCATAGGGTGCTGATTACATGTCCTTTACAGATTATAATTCCTATTCTAAGTGGGATAGACTTCTTTACAATTCCAAATAGACTTGTAGGATTTCTAATCTAATTGAATTAGGAAACTAAGATTCTTTCCTAGTCCTTTTAGGAGAAGAATCGGTGCACCCTTTTTTTCCTAAAACAATCCTAAACAGAAAAGGACACTAATTGACGAGCCAAAACCTAACAATCTCCACCTTGGTGAGTCAACCCAAGTCTTGATCGTTTGTACCCCAGAGTATCTTTGAACCTTCTTGAAGCAGCTCTGGAAATCTTCAAGAGTCTTCACCTTGGCAATCTTCTTCTTGCCTCATTGCACCTCAAGTGAGGAGGTGCTCCACTTTAATCAATCAATGAGATTGATCAAGTTCAAGCAATGCTTGAACTTCATGGCTAACACTATCTTTGTAAGGAAATCTGCGGCATTGTCATCCGTATGAACCTTTTCAATCCAAATCTCCTTAGACTCCACCCAATCTACGATTACGTGATATCTTGCTTCAATGTGCTTTGATCTTCCAGAAAAAACTTGATTCTTTGCCAAGTGAATGGCACTTTGACTATCACACTTCAGCTTCACACAATCTTGAGTGATTCCCATTTGACTTACCAAGCCACTAAGCCAAATTGCTTCCTTTCCAGCTTCGGCCAATGCAATATACTCCCTCTGTGGTCGATAAAGCTGTAATTGGTTGCGATAGTGCCCTCCAACCGATTGGTCCCCCTGCGCATGTAAACACATAACCAGAAGTTGACCTTCTCTTGTCCAAGTCCCCTGCATAATCGGCATCCACATATCCTAACACCCCTGCATTTTCTTTTTGCTTCTCAAACATAATCCTTTGTCGCCTAGAACCCTTCAAATTGTGCAAAATCCACTTGACTGCATCCCAATGTTGCTTTCCTGGATTTGCCATGTATCTAGAAATGACACTGATTGCTTGAGCTATGTCAGGACGTGTGCATACCATTGCATACATAAGGCAGCCCATGGCATTAGCATAAGGCACCTTCTCCATTTCTTGTTGCTCTTCCTCGGACTTAGGACACTGTTGCCCACTTAACTTGAAGTGAGCTGCCAAAGGAGTCGAAACTACCTTTGCTTCTTGCATGTTGAACTTCTCAAGAACCTTCTGAATATACTTGGCTTGTGACATCCAGATCCTTCCAGCGGTCCTATCTCTCTGAATTTCCATGCCAAGGATCTTCTGTGCTGCACCTAAATCCTTCATGTCGAATTCCTCGCTCAACATCTTCTTCAAGTCTTGAATCTTAGACTTGACTTGACAAGCGATTAGCATGTCATCCACATATAGCAATAGCAATATGATCATCCCATCTTGGAACACATGATAGTACACGCAACAATCATATAAACATCTTCTAAAGTTGATTTTCAGCATGAAGTGATCGAACGTCTTGTACCACTGTCTTGGAGACTGTTTCAAGCCATGCAGGGACTTCCTTAGCTGACATACTAGGTTCTCTTTCCCATATTCAACAAACCCTTTTGGTTGAGCCATGAAAATTGTCTCCTCTAAATGCCCATGAAGAAACGCTGTCTTCATATCCATTTGCTCAATCTCCATGTCATGCTGAGCTGCCATCGCTAAAAGCAATCTAATAGAAGTATGCTTGACTACAGGTGAAAAGATCTCATCATAATCCACCCCTTCCTTTTGCGAGTACCCTTTAGCCACGATCCTTGCTTTGAATCTCACGGCATCTTGTCATGTAGTCCTTCCTTTTTCCTAAATACCCACTTACATCCAACTAGCTTTACGTCTTTGGGCTTAGGAATCAACTCCCAAACAGAGTTCTTGTAAAGAGATTCCATTTCTTGTCATAGCACTTATTCAACTATCTTGCTCATCACTTGCTATAGCTTCTCGATAAGTAGTTGGATCTCCTTGACTAATGTTAAGAGCACAATTAACTTCGTCTTGGTCAAACCCAAACTGTCGGGTTTCTTCTTGTTCGATTAGGTTTGTCCAAGTGCTATGCATATCTGGAACGCAGGTGGATTGTTGGTTGGAGTTAGAACCCTTTGGGATGTTTGGCGGTTTAGAGTGCCTTCAAACTACCTGTTTCTTGCTCCACACGATTTCTAAGCGGTGAATGATCTTTGATGCTCTTCTTCTTCCTCAAAACCATCGATTCGGCATCTTGCTCAATTTGCTCCACCTAAGCTTCTTCATCTGAATTGATTAACGGAATCTTTGTTGCTTCAATTTCAGCATCATCCTTCTTCTCCCTCTTGTTCTTGACTTTATTCGGAGGCATGGTTGTCTCATCAAAGACAACATCTCGGTGACAACCTTTTTCTTCTTGTTGATATCCCAAAGCTTGAAACCCTTTACTCCTTTCTCAAAACCTAGGAATATGCAATGTGTAGACTTTGGTTTGAGCTTGGACCTTTCTTTTTTTTGAAGAGAAACATACTTTTTATAAAAAGAAGGAAAACGTGGCCAAGAAAGCCACGAAACAGAACACGACAAAACAAAATAAGACAAGGAAGCAAGAAAAACATAATCTAGGAACAAACGGCCTTCCACCCAAAGAAAATAAGTGGAAAGGAATTCCTTTGAACACGAGGAGGCACGCCCATAACGATGCCCGAGAACGAGCTCGCTCCCATAATTCATTAGTCCCATCTCCTTTGGACGTTCTCAAAAATTCTTTTCCTTTCTCCCCAAACAACCCAAATGACGACCATTATCGCACAATGACCCACAGACCCTCCTATTTCCTCCAAAGAAGTTGCATCTTTGACTTATAAGATCGTGAACGATCATAACTAGCCAATCTCACCCCACCACCTGGTCCAAGTTTTTCCAAAGAGCGACAGAGTACGGGTTAGGAGCAGGTGGTCTGATTCACTAGCCCCCTTACACATGGTGCACCAGTTCGGAGAAAAGCAAAGGGATGGTCTTCTTCTTTGCACCCGGATCGCAAGTATTTACCTTGCCATGGGCGACAAGCCAAGCAAGCAATCTCACCTTGGGTGGGGCTTTGGCCTTCCAAATTGCAGATGGGTGGAAGGGGGATGGAAGGGGGTATCCGTTAAGTGCACTGAAAAAGATTTGACGAAACACTTCCAAGCCTCAGCGTCAGGATCTGCAATCTACCTTGTTTCGATTTAAACTTACCCCTTCGACCTCGTGATCGGTCAGCAAATTCCTCCACTTCCAACTCATTCGATTTCTACGTAGGTCACAATCCCGACTTAGAGGCGAGAATTTCGGTCCACACGACATTGGCTATGCTTGCATTATGTGTCCTGGAGAGTAGGAAGAGCCGAGGAAATAAGTCACACAACGCAAAGATCCCCAAGCCACTTCTCCTCCCATCTCACCTCTCCCCATTTCCCACTTTGAAGTCGCAACACCGAGAAAAAGGCTCAAAGGAGCACATAATGTCCTTCCAAGGGCTGCGACAATGCGATCTTGAGACCTCCTTGGGGTCCCACCCGTTAGCATGCCTACCATACTTGCTATTGATAACTTTGAACCACGCGTTGTTCTCGAGAAACCTCCGAGCCACTTGCCAAGGAGGGCAAGATTTCTTTTCCTAATATTGCCCACCCCAAGCCCCCTTTATCCTTGGGTTGAACTACTATCTCCCATCTAACCAAGTGATCCTTTTTTCCTTCATTGGAACCCTCCCACGAAGCTTCTCATTAATCTGTTCCAAACCTCCTAGCCACGCCACCGGAACCAAACAGACAAGTAATAGTGGCGGATTGCCCAAGACCGATCAATTAGTGATAATCGGCCCCTTTGGACAATAAGGCCTTACTCCATCCTCCAAGTCATCACTTGGAATATGTGCATAAGCACTACACCAACACCCCGAGCTTGGAATAGTCCACTGCTTCTCAAACCATACCTCTTACGCACTCTTGAAACCGGAATCTGTAGATGGTGATCTGTTAATCAAATAACTTGTATGATTAACGACCTCACCAAAAACTATCGAGGCAATCCTGCATGAAATCGCATGCTCCTCTCCCTCTCCATGAGAGTTCGATTCATCCTCTCGGCAACTCCATTTTGTTGGGGATTCTTCTTTCTTGTGAAGTGCCTTGTGATGCCTTCTGCTTGTAGTAATCAAGAAACTCATTACTTGTATATTCACCTCCATTGTCACTTCTCGTGTACTTGATCTTTCTTCAAGTTTGATTCTCGGTTTCTATTTTCCATTCCTTTAACTTTGCAAAAACCTCGGATTTACGCTTCATGAAATAAACCCAAACCTTCCTAGAAAAATCATCCATGAAAGTAACAAAATACCTGGCTCCACCATTTGATTTAGTTGGTGCATAGCCCCAAACATCCGAGTGAATATAACCGAGTTGCTCCTTGGTTCGGTTATCTCAGACCGCTACTTGCGAATGATACCTTTCTTTGCTTTCCAAGAACACAATATTCACAAAAGTCCGGTTGCAAGATGACACACCTTCCAACAGGCCTTGCTTGTGTAATTCTTGCAACCCTTTACGGCTTATGTGCTCGAGCCTATGATGCCGTAGTTCGGTCTTGTCTTACGTACTTTGATTTACGTAAACAGTTTCTCCTGACTATAGTGGTCCCAATTAACTTATAAAGCTTATTGGGTTGTAGGTCTCCTTGCATTACCACTAGTGACCCTTTGGCTACCCCGAGTCTTCCTTTTTAGACTTGTACCCATAACCGGCCTCATCCAAGTACCCAAGGAAATCAAATTCTTTCTTAGTCTAGGGACATATCTAACGTTCCCCAAAGCTCGTATCATCCCATCGAACATTCTGATTCGAGCAGGCCGATTCCGTTTACAGGACATGAAGAATAGTCCCCATTAAAACTTCCCACGCTGACTTCTTTGTAAGCATCGAACCATTCTCTTCAGCACACATATGAAAAGTGCATCCGGTATCCAAAATCCAATTTTCGTGACTTTGGAGCTCGATGTTACCGAAAGAAGTTCCCCGTCACTCTCATGCTCGGTGATCGCACTAGTGAACACGAGCTTCCTTCCATCTTAGCTTTCTTCTCTTTCCAAATCTTGCGCTTCTTCTTCCAATGATCGGTTGAACCGCATATGAAGCAACCTTCCTTCTTTTCCTTTTTCTACTTGGATTTTGACCTACCTCTGTTGCCGCTTTTCTCTTCCTTTGTCTTTTCCCGCCCCTCTCCTTACCTTTGGCATAAAGGCCTTGAGAGCTTTCATTATATCATCCAGTTTGGCATATGACTAAAGAGCTTGAATTACGTCTTCAAGCTTCAAGGACTCTTTTCCAAACATTAGAGTTGTTCGAAAGTGCTTGAAAGATGAAGGTAGAGACCTCAGCAGGATGATAGCCATATCATCATCTTTGTAAGTTTCTTCGACCTTCTGAAGATTAGTTATGCAATTGGAACTGCATACGTGATCTTCAATATCATCTCCTTCTAGTCGAAGTCCGAATAGTTCATCTTTTAGAAAAAGTTTATTGGACACGCTTTGCCCATATAAACATTCTCCAACTTTTCCCATGCTTCTGGCGAGTCATCTTCGGTGATGTGTGACCGAACTGATCTTGTGAGATGGATCTCGATGGAACTCTTGGCCTTCTTGAGAACCTTAGTCCATGCTGCGTCTGTTGTGCTTGCTGGTTTCTCACCATTGAGTGCATCATCCAAATCTTGTCAGACAAGATCGTTCTTCATCATCCTTTGCCAGTCCGTGAAGTCATCCTTGCCGTCAAAGGGCTTTAACGCAGGTCCTAGATCCGCATTCAGCTTCCCTTTAGACATCGTAGAACACTTTAACCTAGGCTCTTGATACCACTTGTTGAAATAAAACCTCCGCTTACTAGATCTTGTTCTTTAATGTATCCAACGGCAATATACTAAACTCGCAAGTGCTGGAAAACTTAGAAAACACACAAGAATTATCTTGGTTCGTGAACTTTTGCCTACGTCAGGTTGTGATTTCTCTAGGTAGAGAAATCACCGCCTCTTTGATTAATAATAGAGATTATAGGAACTTTTGCAAACCCTAGAACTAATCCCTCTCTTCTTGCCTTGGCTGTCACAATTTTCTCTCTTAAAGATTTAAGCCTTGCTGCACCCTATTTATAGGCATAGGGTGCTGATTACATGTCCTTTATAGATTATAATTCCTATTCTAAGTGGGATAGACTTCTTTACAATTCCAAATAGACTTGTAGGATTTCTAATCTAATTGAATTAGGAAACTAAGATTCTTTCCTAGTCCTTTTAGGAGAAGAATCGGTGCACCCTTTTTTTCCTAAAACAATGCTAAACAGAAAAGGACACTAATTGACGAGCCAAAACCTAACACTAAACCCTACTTCATAAACCTTCCCTGTGTTTCCATTTACATTTGTTTTCCAACTCTACACTAAAGCTGCATTCTACTGTAATATTAAAAATGTAATCAATTAAGTCGAAAGAATATAATTCATATCTACATATGTGAGGTATCACATATGTAACTGAAAATATTCATGAAAGAACTTATTTAAAATAGATTTAGGCCCAATTTGGGATTGCTGTCACTTTTAAAAAAAAAGTTGCTTCTGCTGTGCTTTAAAAATAATTAGCTGTAAAATAAAGCAGCTCCATGTTTGGTAACCAATATTTTTAAAGTGCTGTTAGTACAAAAAGCAGTGTCAAAACCGTTTGGTAAATTTTAATATAAAACTGTTGTAATGACTAAAATAGACATGATGTTGAAAGTGTTATGCACAAATCATGTGGCGGTAGTGGTGGTGGTGAAAGAGATGGAGGTGAAAGTGGTGGTGGTGGTGATGAAGGTGGAGGTGGTGGTTGTGTGATGCAGGAGCATAAGGGGTGGATCAAGATAGATATTTACCATTTAATTAGTTATTTCATGAGATATTTGGGAAAGACAATTCCAATTTTGGTGGTGGCAAGAGAAAACAAGAAGTTGAAGAAGGAGAAACTGTCAATGACTTGTTTTGATCATGGCTCGTCACTGTCTAGAGAGAAACATTTGCATTGTTAGAGGGTGTAAGAAGTAGCCAAGAATAACGAAATATTCTAAATATCTTTTTTATTTGGGAAGGTTTCAATTGGGTGCTAAAAGATCCAGAATTAATATGAAGCAATTAAAGATTCTAAAACCTGATGAATAACATCGGTTGGATATCTAAAACCTTTATGAACATAACATATTGATGAGCTTGTTAAGTTTTCTAGAAACCTCAAGAAACCAAAAGGTATAACTAATATTCTTATACTGAAAAACGCATGCCAAGGTAGAGACCACCCCCCGCCTCATTGAAAACGTAAGGTCAAGTACCTAAACAAATATTCTTATCTTGAAAAACATATGCCAAGGTAGAGTACCACCTCTCGCTTCATAATTTCTCACATGTCCTCTACTAACTTACAACCTACAAAAACAGTCCATAACAGCGATACTAATCACTTGATGCAGGCGCATCTACAAGGCTCTCTAAAGGTACTTGGGCCCGTTAGTCAATTGGTCTAGGGTTCTAGTTTCTTTAAATTATTAGTTACTTCTTTTGTTCTTCTATTTTAACTAGGATTTGGCTTAATTTTCTGTCAATTAGGGTTTCTGTATTCTAGTACAAATAGGCTATCTAGAGACTCTTGTATTCAGTTTTTGTTGATGAATATAATTTCAGACTTTAGTCTATAGAGTTTCTATTGGGATTTTGCCCTAGAACTCAATTATCTTCATTCCAACTTCAATTCTATTGCTCCTTCAGATCCTTTCTCCTCTCTAATGGCTTTAGAGATGAGTTCCCCCCTTTTGTTTCAATCTGGAAGGTGAAGACACCTCCAAATGTTCAGTTCTTTACGTGGTTGGTAGCGATTGGCAAAATTAATTCTTGTGATATTATTCAAAGGAGGCAACCGAAGCTGTGTTTGTCCCCTTCTTGGTGTGTTCTTTGCAAGGAGAGTGCTGAAACTATTGATCATTTGTTCATACACTGCAAGTATTCAACAAAAATATGGTGGAAGATGCTGTGTATTCTCGGATCGGAATGGGTGACCCCTAAAGGGTGTTTCGAGCTTTTAAGCTTCAAGCTGGAGGTTTCGGGGAGGAGGAAAAAAGCTCAAGTTTTAAAAGGTTGCCTTGTTCAAGCCTTTTTATAGAATATTTGGATGGAGCGCAACCGTAGAATTTTTCAGGGTCACATTGGGGTTGGGGCTGAGGAATTATGGGAAAGAGTTAAGTTTTGGGCTTCTCTTTGGGCATCCGTTTCTGGGCAGTTGAAAGATTATCACTACTATACAATTTTGAGAGATATGGTGGCAGTTTTAAGTTGATTTCTAGTCCAGCTTCTTTTTCGTTTTCAGTAGCTTAGTTGTTTTTTCTGTTTGGTCTTGGTTTGTCTTGAATTAGTTCCCCTTTGTTGTATAATCGAGGATATCTCTTCCTCTTGATTATTAATACAACTGTTTCTATTCCAAAAAAAAAAAAACTTCAATTCTATTGCTTTATCCTTCTATTCTCTGTATTTTGGGTATGTTTGTGTCACTGGACAGCAGCTTATGGCCGCTGCCCTGCATCATTACTTTATCCAATATATAATGTTTCAAAAGGTTCTGACATGGCCTACTGCCAGGTAACTTACATCAGCAACTAATAAAAGATTTTCTACAATCCATATCCACAAGATGATACGAAATATAGAACCAACTCCCCACAAAATGAAATGAGACACATAACCAGGAAACAGAGATATCGAAATCAAAGTGAGATGCAGTACCATAATATATGCACTGGAAAGCAACATAAAAAGTGACAGACCATATAGAGAAATATATTCATCTTTGGGAGAAACAAACTTGGAGAAAGTATAACTGGAAACAATGGATTTGGAAAGCACTAAAGATGGGGGAAGGTGAACCAACCTCAGTTACAGAGGCACCACATAACTCCTGATTTAATGTTGTGCTGCAAGAGCAAAACTCCAGATTCATCAGATCATTTTCTACCCTGAAAATATCATATGAGAAACAGAGCGAGAAAAAGGAAAGTACGAATGTTATAAGATTCCCATGATTGCTCAACATTGACAAATCTAAGACAATAGATAAATAAACATCCTAACAAATTATCACAGACCATGTAAAAATGATTTTGTAATCAGTCTGCATTTAAAGTTGGGATTCCATTTTAAGTTACCCCTTGTAACCAATTGCCAACAAGAATCCATTGCAAAGCTCCATCAATAATGATGTTAGATTTTGCAGAAAAGTATAATATTGAAACTTCAACCAGCAATGATATAGAGGATGACAAAATCAATGGATACATACACAACTCCAGTCCAAAATATTCCAGATCTTTGCCTATATCATTGACCCGTGAAGTCTTTTTTGTGGGGCCTTTTTCGTAGATTTCTCTGAAGAAGATCAAGTAATGCTTCAAAGCAATTATTATCAGCACCACCACTAAAAGTATCGTGATACTTGTGAGTTTGGTCCTCTTTAGCCATTATTTTTTATTTTTTATTTTTTTGAATAGAAACTTTATATATTCAAAAAAGGGAATAAAGGAACAAACATGTGGATAAGAAATCCACAACAAACCAACAGGACATGAACAAACAACAAAAAACCCACACTATGAAGCCTAGAAGCCACTTTGCCATGAGAACAAAACAGCAAAAGGCAATAGCAAGAAAAACGACGCATTATTTATCTAACTTATCTTCGATCTAATTTTACATGTAAACAATCTGTAGGAAGGAATTTTGAATCAAGCCCAGAAATATGAACAATAAGAGCTACTTCCTTTTCATCATTTAGTTTTCTGAAAAGCGTAAAACTTTTATAAAATCCAAACAAAAACTTACAAAAGAGGATAAGGAGTCTACTTCTATACAACAAGTCACAATAAAGCCTTTTTCATCTTTTGTTAAAACAGAGGCTTTGGTCTCACCTTTTCTTCCATGAATATATTTTTTTTTAAGTGAACCCAGAAACAAAGATTGCACAGACAAACCCAAATCCCTGACCTTCAACCACGATTCAGAACAAATTCTAGAGGAATTTAAGATTACCCAAAATGTAGCAAAGGGAGGGACAAACCCAAGAACTTAAGCATTTTGTAGCAAATATTGAAAAGGGAAGAGTGAAAACACAGTATAGCAAGAGGAATTCCATTTATAGAATATGTGCTGTCTCCCTCTCAAATCTTGCTCATGAATCCCAGATTTCTGCCATATCTCTGTGGGAAATTTGGGATGCCAGTTGGAGAGGGATGGTGGAGTCTACATAATGGGCTCAAGTGTTAAGGAGTTTTTTTGTTGTTTGATAATTTTTAAGGAGTTTTACTCAAACTACACTTTTTATGCAGCGAGCTGTTATTCGCACTCGAAAAAAGTCATCATACACTCCATTATAAAATCACAAGGGAGAAATTGCACTCACATGAGTGCAGTGTGACTATTTTGGAGTGCCAATAACAGTTCCCTTTATCTAAGTTATAAATTCAACAAAAACCAAACAATATTTTTAACACTGTTAGGTGTTTTAGTCATTTCATTGATTCCGCTAAGTTTGTTAGTTGACTTCTGCCTAAAGGAGGTTATGAGCAACCATGTCTAAACTTCAAGTAGCTGGATTTTAAATTCCAGAAATAAAGATACTAAAGTGAAAATGCATAAAATCTTTGGGGATGCAGGTCCAACTAACCCATAAAACAATTTGTTGTTGAAAAAGTTTATAGAAAGTGGAAGATGCTAAGTGTAATATGTGAAAGAGTGTATTCACACCACGGACAACAAGTAGACTAACACAAACTAAATTAATTCAATGGTTGATGTAAATTCTTTTGGAAACCACCACCAACAGAAAAGGAGATGAAAAGACTACTTTGTTGTGAATAGCAATACCTTTGTCGCTTAAAACATGCACCACACGTCTCAACAGAAACATCTTCTGTGGACCCAGATGGCAACGAAGAGACGGCATCAGCAGTCAAGGTGTGGACATCTTTACTTGCATTAACTGGAAAATCAGAATCCCCGTCTGCCACGCTCCTTTTCCTCTTTGAAGGTATGACCCTGTGACCAATTTTTGAGCCAATGCAGACATCATGTAACCTTTCATTGAACGTAGAACATGTCAACTCTGGCATCTTCAACTTTTCCATAGCAGAGCAATCCACATGTACCCTTTCAGGTGCATCAATGAGCTCTTCCATCATGGCATTATAAGATGATGACACTGGGCATTGATCACGAATTTCTAAGCCATCACCATCTTTGAACTCAGAAGCCTCCTCCAAGCAGCTAGGCTTTGGGCTTGAACGGGGCAAATCCACTCCGGGATTTTCTTCCCATGTTTCTTTTGTTAATTTATTTACACTGGAATCAGATCCCACCAAAGATCCATCATGAACTCTCCCAACAAATTCTTCATTCAGTTCCTCAACGCCTTTACCAAGCCCTTCAATCTCACTTCCACAAGTGTTGCTACCTCCCTGAGAGACTTTATTCTGCCTGCTCTGCTTCTCGCTATGATCTTAAATTCAAGAAGAAAAGATAACAATGAAGTGAATACGCTATTCCACTTTGTCTCAAAAAAGAAAAAGAAAAAAAATGAACAAGGAAATAATGATTTCAAAAGAATAGCTACGAGCCAATACTCAGTTACCTCGTTCTTGAAGCTTCTTTCTATGTTTCGTGAAGAGTGTCTTATAAGCTTGAGCATTTCTTATCTTATTTTTTCCATGAAAAAATCCTACATTCTGTTTCTCACTTTTGCTAACTTCTCTACTACCCAATGTCAATTCTTTCACATTCTTCTCTTTCTTTTCCGTTTTCCGCTTCGCCAATGATGAACCTGAGCTTTTATCAGATCTTTTAGACCCAGAAGAAGTTGATGAGTGATTCTTGGCTCTATCAGATCTCCTCAAAGGACTTGGAGTCAACTTCTTCTCAAATCTCTCAGATTTCCTCTTGAATAGAGGAGTTTCAGGCATTTTTTTCTCAAGTCTTTCAGACTTCCTAGTACTAGAAGGGCTCAGAGTTATGTTTTTCTTCAATGATGTTTCTCTGGAAGACCTCCTTAAGCCAGATGTATCTGATGCTCCAGAACCTGAAGTACTTAATCCTTTACTACTGCTTTGCCTCCCATTTGAATTGTTATTCTCATCATGCTTGACTTTCCGACTAGATCGTGTATCATGTGCCATATTTCAACTGTACATCAACAGAAGAATTTTAGGTTAGAATAATACTCACACATCATGAAGACACCTTGAAAGTTCAATGAAGCAAGACAAAATCAATTTCTATCAACCAATGAATCAATTTTCTGTTTTTCTTAGCAAGAGTTTGGGAAAAATGGAAGAAGAAAAAAAAAATACTCTTTATATATATTTTCAATTTCTAGTACTGAATAAATGAATAGACGAATACTCCTACTCCGCCTAACTCGTAAATAAATTCCACTTAAGTTGCATTTTCTCCTAAACATAAAACAGCCCAGGTTCCTGCCAGTTTCTATATGCAACCATTGTGTACTATTGCAATTATCTAATACTCCAATGACAGTACTCGCTCTGCTGGAATTTGAATTAAGCTAATAAAATGTGCCTTGAATCAACCCCCCTACGAATTTTGATCTGGATCGAGCGTACCCAATCGCGGTACAGTATCGATCTGGAACGAAAGATTTAACGACTCAGTTCCAGCGGAATAAGGGGAAGGAAGATATTGGGTTCGGATAGGATTTTTTTGGAGGAATGGATTCGAAGAGTTGGGATGCGTGATAAATGGATAGGCGTAAGAGCAGTTCCAGCGGACAGCCCAGCCCAAGCAAAACAGAAAGCAAGTGAGAAATGGCACAACTTGTTACCATCTTTAGAAATGGCACAATGGCTAATGTAAGAGGTCAAAAACATGCCATAACATTTAGTGCCATACAAAAACTAAAAAGTTAAGCAAGTAGCTAACATTCAGATCCAAACCGTACAATGCCATAGCTCTGAACCCTAAAACCCCTAATCGCCTGCCACAAATTACACCAATGCAGAAATTCACCACCTCTTACGCATTGATTTGTCATACAATGCCATACAATCTAAACCAGAACCCAAACACTAACAATAACAATTTCAGGTCCGATTTCATCGCAACGATTGGGATCATACAAAGGAAAATTTCTACAAAATTTAGAACAATATCGAGAAATTTTGACTGACCTACATGAAAATCTCAGTGCTTAGTTTTTTTCCTGCGACAACCAGAGAATGCCAGGGCTTTTACTTCAGTTCTCGAGCGGAAATCATGGGTTGCGAGAAATTTTCACAGGAATATGAGGGGAGCCAAAAGAACTGCTGAGGCGGTGATATTTTTGTTGCGTTTTGATATTCTTGCAGTTTGTGCCGTACTGCAAAGGACAAAACCGTCAATTAATTTTTTTGTTTGATGACTATTTTATCCTTGGGATTTAACTAGAGAAAGTTTATGGGGGAAATTGACATAGATAATCACAAAAGATAAACCATAATCAAATATACTCACATTATAAATTTCAATCAGAAATACTCACTTTGTAACATGAAAGTACCCAATTGCCCTCCATATAAATACATTTGTATTGCCCACCTATTGTCAAAATTTCATATGTCCTCTGAAATCAGAGTCTTTGCTCTGTGAAACCATGTCCTCTCTCTAGTCTCTTCCTCTTCCTCTTCCTCTTCTTCCTTCAGTCAAACCTCACAGGAAATCCACCTCCACCATCGAATCTCACCAAATTATATCTCCTCTTTATTATATCTTCCTACTAGGAGCTGATTTCAACCTCAAGGTTGAACCCCAAATTTGGGAACCCGACCCTAGAGAAGGCGCGACTGGCCACCTCCATCGTCGACCTCCACAACAAAGCCACAATCGTGACTCGCCACCTCCGTCGTCGACTTCCACCATAAATCCACGACACCTTCATCGTCGATCTTCATTGTGGTGAGTTCTAATATTGATTTTGCTTTCTTTTTTTTGGGTTTTTGTGATTGAATGAGACATTGATGGAGTTCTATGATTGGCTTGGTATTTCCATTATGGTTGTTTTTATTAATCCACAAATCCCATGTTTCTCTTTCGATTTCGATACCCATTTTTAGAAAACTTAATCTTTTGTTATTAATTGTTTTCTGCTGTATGTTGTGGTTGTTTTTATTAATTATCAATACCCATTTGGTTTTTTTTTTTGCTTTAATTTAATTTAAAGTTTGAAGATAATTGGAGATTTGGTTTCTAGTGGTGAAATGTAGTTGATGTGCAAAAGCAAGGTTGATTTTGGTGTTGTTTTACAGTGCTTTACTTTATTTTGGTCAGTACAATATTGGATTAGGTGAACTCTGTGGTTGATCTTGCAAGTCAATAAAAGTTTGCTGCTTTATTTATACATACATTTAGGTGTAATATATATATATATATATTTGTAGCAAAATTCTTGCAGCAAGGATTTTGCTTTGGCTTTGTTGAATTTGAGACTTTGAGTTCCATGCAAAGTGCACTTGAGGTATACTTACTTTCATATTCTACTTGTCAAAAATTCCAAACCTTGAGGGATTAGGAGGTGCCACTAGGCCCAATGGTCATTTGCATCATTAACATGAGGATGTATTTGTTTTCTCAGTGAAAATGGAGGCATTGCCTCCCACGCATCTCTCTACGGATGTGTTATGACACTTGCCAAGATTTTACAAATTTGTGAGCTGTAATTGAGTGCTGTCTGTTCTTTTCTTTTCTTGGCTCTTTCCTCGCAGTCTTGTTAGATGAGTTGACAAAATTTAGTGTCAAATCAATTGTTAGTTTTTGCATTCCCTTTATGCAGAGCACATTATTGCTTGAGCACACCCCATTTGTAGACTGAGCTACTGCTCTTAGATTGTTTCACTGATTGTAACAAATGAGCTTGCACAATTGCTCGCTAAATTTAATTGAGCTGAGCTTGAGCTTCTCAGTTTGTTTAGTAGTCTTGCCTTTTTAACAAGGTTCAATTTGCATACATAAACAAAAGAAATGGAAAAAAAAAAAGAAGTCATTTTCTCGGATGTGAAGCCCTCCAGTTGATTAATAGTTGCTTATATAATCTGAACAATATCACTGGGATAACATTTAGGCAGTCCAAGGATATATTCATAAACTGCCATTTGACTGGCAGGTTGTGATGTGTTTATTGCTAGCTGTGGGTGCCATGCATTACTGTATCTTTGCAATCTTGATTTACTTAGCTTGTATCAGTGTATGTTTAATCCTATTTTGAACTGGCTTGTATCAATGTGTGTACGTTTAATCCAATTTTCAACTTGTTGAAATTCATTACAGTTTTCACCTATCACCATTGGGGACCGCCCTGCAGTGATCGAGGAAAAGAGAACCACAACTCGAGGTAAGCTTGGCGGGGTGGGGTTTATACAAGGTTGTAAGGTAAAAAGAATCTGCTACTAAATGTTGTAAACTAACAAAGCTGCTGGTTGTTTCAGTTAGCAGTGGTGGGAGAGGAAGGTTCTCTTCACGAAGAGCTGGCATTTGGAGTGACGCTTTTAGGGGCCGTGGGAATTATGGTGGTGGCCGTAGCTATGGCAGGAATGAATTCAGAAACCAGAGTGAGTTTTCTGGGCGAGCCAGGGGTTCGGCTGGATGAAATGGAGAGGGTTATCAGCGGGTGAATCTGAATGGAAGGGGTGGTGGACGTCAAGGTGCGGCAAACCGCAGTTCTGTTCCTGCTTGAAGTTTTTGAAAGAAAGTGGTGGATAGACAATTTTTTTCACACGACAAGAGGGTCACTTTTTTTTACCCCTTCTTTCCTTCAATTGCAATTTGTTAGATAAAAAGAGTTGTATTGGAACTATTAGAAATGTAGGTTATTTTGTTTGTTATAATCGCGAGTTTCTGTTAAGAATTTTTCTTTTCTTTTATTTTTCTTTTTCTTTTTTGGGTCACAGTTTAATGTATTTCTATGAATCCAAATCTATATTCTCTGTTATTTTGGTCATGAACTTCGTCTCCATTTTCTAATCCATGCTTGCAGACATGAAATGTTTAGAAATATGTCTAGCATTCACAATTACAGAGTGGCCAAAATGTTTAAAATTGTTTTTTCAAAATTGACTCAAGAAATTCTTGTGTTCTTATTGTTTGAAGCTAGAATGGCCTTTTCTTTTACCCAAAAACAAAAAAACTTGCTAGAATGGTCAGTTACCCTATTGAGGTCTATTTCACAAGAATGTTATTATTGTATGATTAAAAAAAAAGAAAAAAGGCATGATCTATGTGTGTGAATTAACCAATTTCACTGTTTTATAGTGAACCCAAAACCCAAATCATCTCTAGTTAGCAAATTTCATACACTAACCATAATTCCTAAGAAGAAACATATAGAAACAAATAAAATTATGGAAAATTAGAAGAGGACAAAAAAAATGGAAAAAGAAGATAAAGTACTAGTCCTTATAAACTGTAATCAACATAATAATTCTGGCTGATTAAGACAAAAAGAATAGGGTATTTAGGGTAAGAGAGACAAGGAGACATCAAAGATGGAGTGGGAGAGACATGGTTAATTGATGACCTTATTGATTGAGCAAATTTCCTCCAGGGAGAATATTCGCGAATGATTCCTTTTCCCTTGGATTTCCTTCTCCTCCTTTGTCTATCTCAATTCCTATAAAACAAACCGGAGTAAATTGCCCACACCCGGGGGGTGTTGATCAAAGGTTCTCCGATGACTAAGTAAGTTAAATAATCCTAAAAAAGATGCGGATATAACTGAAAGGATGAAGGTCTTTTTCTCACAGGGAGAACTGAGTGGTCGGAGCCGTGAGAGAGAGAGAGAGAGAGAGAGAGAGAGAGAGAGAGAGAGAGAGTTTCCTCGTATGAATTTTCAATTACCTCATGCCTTGTGTGTAGTCTCGTATTTATAGACAATTTGGTGGCTAGGGTTTCAGAAAGAATAATTCATGTATGGAAGGAAATTATTCTTTTCTTAATTTGGGGAGATTTAAATCAATTAAGGATTTAATTAGGATCAAATCCCTAATTGATGGCAAAAATCCCTAATTTGGTCTAAATAATCCCTCAAATAATGGGCTTAATTATTTAACCTAGGATGTGATCTTCTTGTTCACGTGGCGCCTTGTGATTGGAGCGCCAAGATTTTCTTCCATAAATGCCCCCAGCTTTTGCATGGCACATGGTGGCATGAAGGAGGTGAGAATTAATTATTGGACTGTCCAACTGTAGCTGGGCTTCATCCTGTGACTTGGGCGCCTGATTAGAGGAGGCTTTTAACGTGGTATTTTTCTGAAATTGGGTTCCCAGTTGGAATGGGCTTGTGACTCCTTGTAGGTCAAGGAACCTCAATTACTATAAATGCAGGGTTCTCTTCACTCATTTTCAAATTGCAAACTTCCTTCCTCTACTTTCTATTTGTGAGAGAGATCTTGGAGGATTGTACTACTTGTCAAGGAGAGGAGTTGTCGTGCACACCAAGGTAAGTCACTCTTGGATTTTTGTTCTTTTGTTTTAATTTTATTTTTGGCAGCGCGGCGAGGACCAGCTGGAGATCCAGTGGGTTATCGCTGGAACTTGGTGACTGAAGCATGCAAGAGCATCGATGGTTTCCTGGGCGTGGCGATGGTGTCATGCGAGTGCTGGTGTTGGGTTTGGGCTGCGTCGCTGCCTGGGCCGGTGCTAGCTATGGGGCAGCGCATGCGGCCCTTTATCCTTTTTGTTTTTGGGCTGGAGTATGCGCTGGGACAGAGGCGAGTCGTGGCATGGGCCGGCAGTCGCTTGGGTTGTACCGTGAAGGGCCCGCACGGTTTGGTTTGCCATCGGTGGCCTAGTGCGGCCTGGGCTTGTTGCTTCTTGCGGCTTGAGTGGCTCCTTGCAGTTTGGTGGCTCTAGCAACTCCTTGGGGCTTGGGCCAGTCCAAGCTGCTCATTTTTTTTTATACCACGAACTAGGAATTCGACTTGTGATTTTCTTCTCTTTTTCTATAGCTATTCAGCGATCATGTCTTCCGATGAGGGTAGTCGGTCACTGAGCTCACAAGTGCCTTTGTACCTGTGAGGTGGTTTCAAGGTGCACAAGAAGAGATTTGTGGCCAATCTGCACCGTATCACGACTAAGGCGGCCCAGTTCCAGAAATGGCGTGCCATTTTCGATTCTGCCATATTGAATGATGTGCATGTCAAGTTGGCTAAGTCCTCGACTGACGATGTGCCTCGCGTGGATCCGAACGATCCGGCTGCCAGAATTATCACATTCCGTCCTTTCTACTTCTCCTTAGGCTTTCACGTTCCCGTTGTTGAAGTTCTTCAAAGAGGTATTCTACGCCATGAAGTGTGCTCCAAGCCAATGCACTCTGAACTTTTACCAGGAGATCATCTGCTTTAACAATCTGAACTTCTTCTTCGAGCTCGATCTGAAGATGCCAGAATTCTTCTACTTCTTTGAAGTGAGGCGCTATGAGAAGTATGCTCAGGTTTATGTGTGCAATGCTAAGCTGTTTGACAATCTCAGCCAAGGCAATCATGTGTGACATGCCGATGTGTTGGAGGTTAGTGGCAGGTGGGAATGTGAGGTCGGCGATGGTCTACTAGTTCCCCTCACCTACTGTGATGGTAAGTCATACTTCATTGATCTGCTTTGATTTTGTTTGGATTATTTGATGTGTATCTAACTAACTTTTGTTTTTTGCTTGCAGAAAATGATATCAACAAGAAGCTCGATTTCCACTCGGACATGGCTAAGGTTCGTCAGGCTTTGAACATCCTTACTAGGTTCCGCGAATGAAGCTAGCTGTTGAGTGAGCATCGGAAGGAGGCTAGTGCTCTGCCCCTACCGAAGATGTCGAGAGATGAAAGCAGTATGGTATAGACTCAGATGATCTGCCTTACGAATGGGAGGAGTCGTTCACCAAACCCCCTGAAAAGAGGAACAGGTCCATCGAAGATGAAGGTACGATCTCGCGATCAAGGGATGTGTCCTAGCAGAGAAATAAGCCGAGTGTGACGTCCTTGACCTAAAAATAATGAAAATAAAATAAAATGAAATGGATTAATTAAATGGCTAATTAAAATTGGATTAAAAGGATTAATTTAATAAAATTGGAATTAAATAAGAATTTAAGAATTAAAGGGGCCTTTTGGTCCACTTTATTTTCGGGACGGAATTTGGCGAAACGGGTTGTGCCAATGCGTTCGTCTCGTCGAAACAAGTCCGTTGACGGGCGGCGCGTTTCAATACGAGGTCGGGAGCTTGAGGGGCATTTTGGTAATTTACGAAATTGAATAAAATATTATAAAAAGACAGGTGGACCAATCAAAACTCACGCAGCTTTCTCTCTCCTCGCTTCTCTCTCCTCCGACGCGATCTCACCTTCTCTCTCTTTGATCTATCTCGTTCCTGCACGGTTGGAGGTGGCACCGGTCACAATCTAACCGTCTCCTCCTTCTGGTCACAACCGTACCCATCTTCCCCGTCAAGGCTTTGCCATTTGCCCACTGAGAGCGTTTGAAATTTCGGCCAAACCTCCATTGTTGCCGGCGACAGCTCCGATCACGTCTGGCCACGATTCCACTTGGGTTAGATACGCCTCTTCCTCCTCTTCTTTTCCCCTAGGTTCGCTACAAAACACGAAGGTGTAGCCGCCGTATCAAGCAGCTCAGATCCGACCAAAACCCTAGGTGGTTTGGAGGTGATCTGGCGGCGTTGCCGGCCGGTTTTGGGGCGGCTCAACCCGGTTCTGAACTCTCCTTCACCTGCTGAGTCGATTGGTAGGTAGTTTGGGTCAAGATTCGACAGTTTTGGAATGGCCGGATTTACTCTACACACCCACCACCCACGGTGGCGAGTGTGGCGGCGAGTGGTGGTGGTGTGGTGGCGGTTCTCGGTTCCTACACAATCTTCGTGTCGCTATGAACGCGTACGTGTGCTCGGATTTCTATTCGGACGTCGTTTGACTATCGAACCAATGTACGCCTATTATGCGTTGCTTGGGTTCGATGGGTTCGAACCATTGGATCGAATCTGAATTCACGTATGATGTTCCTCGTATTTCTAGGATCGTATATGAATTGACGGATCTTGATTTGGAGTCCCGATTACGCGGATCAATGACTTGAAGCTTGAATTAAACCTTAACCGTCCGATCGTGTAGGTTTTGGTGTTTATATTTTAATTATATAATTATATAATTGAATAGTTGGACGTTAGTATAGTCCATTTGATTACATATTCGGTTTTGGTGTTTAAAACCTTATGATTAATAAAATGAATGGAGATAACTAAAATGATGAAGGTGTTTTTCTCACGGCAAGAACCTGGTGGACGGAGCCGTGTGTGATGGCCGAGGAGAGAGAGAGAGAGAGAGAGAGAGAGTTTCATTTACCTCATGCCTTGTGTGTAACCTCATATTTATAGACCCTTTGGTGGCTAGGGTTTCAGAAAAAATAATCCATGTATGGAAGGAAATTATTCTTTTCTTAAGCCCAACGCCACCATACAACCACCCCATCCCGACTTGAGATCTACCCCAGCCCCACCCCACCCGAGACCACCCCTAGCCCTACACCCACCCAAGACCCATCCCCCATCCCCCAGCCCCTCCTCCTCTATTCCCTTTGTCTCTCTTCCCGACCCCGGATCCCAACCCTACCCCATAGTAACCACCCACTGTTTCGTTGGTTGCAAAGAGAGGAGAGAGAGTTTTCAAATTTTTTTTTTTTTAAATTCTCTGTTTTTTTCAAAATTTTAATTGTTAATTGATTTTTTTTTTATTGCCACGTCATGAGTTAACAGATTTTTTGCCGCTGATTGACGGTAGGTATGAAATTGGAAGGAAACTGAACTTTATGTATGAAGTTGATACGAAAAAAACTTTAGGTATTAAAGTCTAAATTTAGGAAAACTTCCGAGTAATAAAGTGAAATTTACCCATAAATTTATATATAATGAAATTTGTCTTCTAAAATTTTCAATGCGGAGTCCGCTCTTTTTTAATTTGGTGTAATAAAAAAGTTTGCAAAATTCAAAACACATTGAAAAAGAATGATTTTGCGAAACTTTAATTTTTCTTCAACAATAATGATAAATAAATCATTAATTATAGTTTAAAGATCAAAATTGTAACAAATTCTCCATGTGGGTATTTCTAGGTGTGGGTGAGGTTTAGAAACCACAACTTTTCAGGGAGATAGCAAACCGAGTGAGAATTCGCGATATTGCACTATTTGAGATAGGTACTGTCACGCCCCAGAATACCCGGTCACACGACAGCAGCACATGCCTCGAGAATCCCGAGAATACAACGCCCAATCATCATAGCATCATACTCCCAAGTATTCCCGAAGCACGTTAAGCCCTTTTGTGTGGTTAAAACGAGTTGGATTAGAGTTTTATTGGCAGCGGAAAAATAAAAATAAAAATGGAAATTTAAACCACTTTATTAAAACCAACCCACAAGGTTACATAGAAGTTTGGTAGTAACCTGAAATATATTTGTAAAACAATTAATTTAAATCACAACCCGAACAATTTACAAAGGAAATCTCAAAGTTCACAATGAATGGACATCACAAATTCTCAGTATAAGAATAAATGACTTGCCTACTATGGAAAACAGCTTGGAAACAAGATTGGAGTCGACAAGCAGCAAGCTACTGCAAGACCGTTGTCCAAGAACCACATGAGATGTGTACACAGTACCTGCAAGATCTAATGTAGGGGTGAGCATCACTTACACTCATCTGCCCCCAATAGGGGGACCCTCCCCAACCAGGTTTAAAAGTAAATAGCGAAAATAGAGACTAAGTATAGTTGGATCCAATTTCAAAACCAAAATCATAATGCACCACAACACAAATATGAAGTCTTTACTGTCAAGAGTGGGTATGAAAGAGCTATGGCTGCGAAATGTGATCAAATAGGGATTCAACAACATTCCTCCCACCAAATTGATTACCATGTGTGGCAAAACATTTAGAATTTAAACAGCCCCCCCAAAAATGAAGAACTTCCTATGGAGGGCTGTGTTGGGATCTCTTCCATTGTTTTTGAATCTTTTTAAGAGGAAGGTGGTGCAAAGCCCTCTATGCTCTATCTGCCACCTTCACGAAGAGTCGATTGAGCACCTCTTTCTCTTATGCCCGTGGGTTCAGCCGGTGTGGATGGGTTCTCATTTAAATTATCGCCCAAACACCCAGTTAATTACCTCTTTCGACAGGTGGCTTCTTGCAATTTGCAGCTCCTTGACTAAAGACAGACTGGAGTGCCTGGACATCCTAGGGAAAATTGGTATCATATGTTGGGAGTTTTGGAAAGAGCGCTACAGAGCTTGTTTTGAATTTTGCAGCCTTTGCCCTGAGTTTGTTTTGAGAACTTGCAACTGGAGTTTTTGCGAAGTGTAATCTTTGTGTGAGCCTTAGGTTACAAAAGCATTAGATTTGAAATATGAAGTTAACACCGGAAAATCATTTTGGATATGGTTAGTTGACAATGATATAAGTAAAGTATTATGTCAGACTTAACAGCAAAAGCAGACAATATTGCCACTTTTTAAGTCAACACGAAGGTGTTTGAACAAGAATAGTTCATGTATGAACTAGTGAATGGTTCTATGCATAAGGTTGGTAGCTCAAGCCAAGGAACTAAAGTCTCATAAGGAGTCCAAAACACACTGAGAGACTTAACCACTTGATTAGGGAATCATGAGTAGGGATAAAGTCAGAAATCTCAAGTTGCTTCTACGAATAACGTATCAGATCCACTGCCTAAGCCTACAACACCTAGAAGTTAGATGTATTAGATATACATCTAATTGGCTTTAGTGCAAGTGAGAGATTATTAGTAGTATGCCCTTAAAGCCAACTAATTATGTGATTATTAATGTTAAAGACATCTTTTGTAATAACTTATTAAGTTATTCATGGGTAAGACTAGTTGTTTTCAACCATGATATTTGATATATTATCATAGCAGTAAAACAACTATAGTCTTACGAATATATAAGTGGACATAAGAACTATGTAATGAGATTGCATACATCGAGACTTATCATGGTCCCTAGTCCTAAATACGTTCCTGGTCATAGGAGCATAAATTGGGTGTTGATATTCCACCAAGACCTGTACACACATTATCTTCTCTATATGTAGAGAATGACAAGGTCTCAAGTCATTGAGTGTGGCAACACCAAGAAATGTGTGTAGGTGCTTGTAGGAGAACAAGTACACTGAACGCGATCAAATACATGAGTTCTAGAATGGAAGTCTTTACTCACATATCAAACTAGAACTTATAGATTGCAATGGTGCAAACTAATCCTTAGACCTGAGACATCATAGATGTCTTGTGGCTATGTTGTCTGTCTTTGAGGGCACTATACAGTTGTGTTGTAGAAGACATGACCTAAATGTGTTTATCAGGACTCTCAATAAAGTCATGGAGGCAAATGAATGTACAACAAGGAATCTTTACTCTCAGTAAGGACAAAGAATACTCCAAGGATATGATTGATCAAATCTATGCGCAGAGTAGTGGTTTGTGGATAACCATGACATGTTGCTAGGCGTCAACCATGGTTTGTGGAAGTCCTGAAGGGTTCAAACTTAATTGACCTCCACCAATAGGAAGAATTAAATGGTGATATTTAATTTGCAAGTCAACTAAGAGGAGTTGAGTCTACCCACTAACTTGCTGAAAGGAACCTATAGACCGCATACCAAGAAATGTGATTAGATGGACAAATGAAGAGAAAAGAAATTAGGAGTCAAAAGTCAATAGCCAAAGGTCAGAGGTCAAAGTCAACTCTCAAGTCAAAGTCAACATGTTTGACCGGAGCAATTGACCGAGTCAAATAAGTAAGACTATAAAAGTAATTTAAGAGTTAAATTATAATTCATAATTAAGAGTTAATTGTGGAATTAACTTTGACATAAAACATTGGATTGAGTTTTAAATATGATTTAAAGAGAATGACAAAATACCCATAAGCCCATTGGACCCAAAGGATAAGTGTTGTATGACAACACAAATCCAAGAACCCAAGTGAAGGCCACTCCCTCTATGTGGCTGACCATAGGGGAAATAAATTCTCTCTCTCCCTTTGTGTGTTTTTTCAAAACCTAGTTAAGGTTTTTGGCTTTCCAAGTGTGGTGTTTTTTATGTGTAGGAGAGACATCCTCCCTCTCATCTTCCTTAGCCAAAAATTGGTCGAACCTAGAGAAAGTCTAGCATCTAAGTTCTCTAGGTTGATTTCTCTTCATCTATGGTCCATTTTGGTGTGGTGAAGTAAATGACTTCACTCTTGGAGTCTTGGGTTGAGGACCTTGTGAGAAGATGAAAAAGAAGACATTTTCCTACAAAGGTACTCATTCTTGGCTTGTCCAAGAAATAGTCATCAAGGGTAAAATCTTATACCTTTCTCCCTTTTCTTTTTGGTGCTCAAAGAGACTATATCATAAGATGCTTGGGTTAAATGAAATAGGGTTAGCTCAACTTGAGTACGCAAAATTAATCCGTCATTATGAATGCTTTTGTGTTATAAGTTGTGACTAAATTCATTTTAATTCATGAGATGCAATGTTTTCTTCATCTATTACCATGCACGCTGGTTTAGGTTGTATTATTGGTGATAGCGAGAGCTTGCTTATTGGTGGAGAAGCGAGATTCCTTATTCGCTCATCCCCTATTGAAGTTGAAGCGGAAGCAATAAGCATCTAGATAATTTAATTGTTGAATCGGATGCCAAGGTGGTGATAGATGTTGTTTAATGTTGGTTTTGCAAAGCATTGCAAACATGTTTGAGTTGCAATTAGTCCCACATTGGAAAAGTAGAGTTCCTTAGATATCTTTATAAGACCTACTCTTGGAAATAGAATAGTTTGGATTGGGCTATGCAAGTGGCCCAATCCAAACTACTCTATTTCCAAGAGTAGGTCTTATAAAGATATCTAAGGAACTCTATTTTTCCAATGTGGGACTAATTTCAACTCAAACATGTTTGCAATGTTTCCAATACCCCACATTTGAGTTGAAATTTGTATTCAAACACCTCACTTTAAGAATGGCGATGTTTCTGTGCACTGGAATATTTTACTTATCTTAAGAGATATTTGGAGGAAGGCAAGTTCTTTCTCTTCAGTATCTTGGAATTGGATCCTGCGCTCTGCGAATCGAGCTGCCCATGCGACAACAGCTTTAGCATCACAAGGGGTGAGTGAGACACTTAAGTTGGGCCTCACAACCCCCTCCATCATTGATGCAGATTTTATTAAGAGATGGCCTCCCTAGCCCGTCTGCTGTCGAGATTTCCCCCTAGGCCATTTAGGGGTGGAAGTAGCTATCTTTATTTTATGCTTTCTGTTTCATCTAGCTAGTTTCCCTATTCTTACTATTTGTCGCATTTCCATTGTCTCTTTTCTGCCCCTTTGGGTGCTTGCAATGAAGGTATTTCTTGACAAAAAAAATAATTTATTTCAACATTCAAAATATATTATATTTCCATTTTGACATCAGCATATAAGCTTTGGTGGATCTCTAGAGTCTTTTTATGTTGATTTCTAATCATTCAATTTATTATATAAAGGGTTTTCAATTTCACTAAATCATATTGTTGATCTTCTTTCTTTTTTTAATTCTTTTTTTTTTTGGGACATTTCCTATTGAGATGGGTGATAATATACTAAAACTCACACACACTACACGGATGCTAGGACTCGAACTCAGTACCTTGCATGAGGGAGTAAATACTTAAAACCACTACACTAGTGAGTTCTTTGTCATATTGTTGATCTTTAACAATTAAAAGATTGTGCAAAGGATCCACTAGTGCAGTGGTTTGGAGTAACTGCTCCCCCAGATAAGGTCCTGGGTTCGAGTCCCAGCATATGTGTAATATGTGTGAGTTTAGTATATTATCGCCCCTCTTAATAGGAAAGATCTTCAAAACAAAAAAAATTAATAATAATTAAGAGATTGTAACCCCACTAAAACTTAATCCGCATTCCACTCCGCATTCCTCTCCTTCTTCATGATGCACTGTATTAAACTATTATTATATAAATAGCGATCATTGTGCAGTAAACCTTTATCATCATTATGTCTCTTGTAAACAATATATATAATAATCAATACACACGCCTCTATTCAACCAAGGCTTTTAACTCATTTCAATATTCTCCTTCATGGTATCAGAGTCCAAGTGACTCACGTCTGTTAGTTTTTTTTTTTTCCAGTACTCATCTTTCCTTGCAATTGCTATCATGGCGTCCTCCTCTGCTACTGCATCTACTTCTTCCTCTTCTTCTCTTTCTAGTAACCATATACATGCATCTGTCTCTAATCTTCTGTTCATCAAGCTTGATCGCAACAATTATCCCTTATGGTTAGCTCAAATTATTCCCATCCTTAAAAGTCGTGGTCTCATGAAGTTTGTTGATGGCATTGGTGAGTGTCCTCTTGCTTTTCTCCAAGTTATTGATGACAAAGGCACAACTTCTCAAGTTGTCAATTCTACATATGAAGATTGGATTCAAACCGATCAAATGGTGCTCAGTTGGATCAACGATTCTATCATAGCAACCATTTTTGGTATAGTTGTTCACTCCACCTCTGCTCGTGCCACTTGGTTATCACTTGCAAGCCGATATGCTTCCCCATCTCACAACCGCACTCTTCAGTTGTGTAGTGAGCTATTGCGCACCTCTTGTGGTGATCTTTCTATATCTGACTTCCTGGACAAACTAAATGGAATTTTTGATAGTCTTGCTCTTGCCTGGCATTCTATTCCCGATACTAACTTGATTTCTATCATCATGAACAATGTCGAACCTCTATATGAGACCACTGCGAGCTCTGTCCAGGCTTGCGAATCTCCCATTTCGTATCATGATCTTGAAGCTCTCTTTTTGAGTGTGGAACATCGTCTTCATGCTCAAGGAGTTGTTGCTTTTGATGGCACTCCTCAAGCTTTGTACATTGGTTGTGGCAGCGGTTTTTCCAGTCGTGGTGGCTCCTGTGGTCATGCTTCTTCTTCTGGTTTTGGTGTCAGTCATGGATTCACATCCGTCAGTTGTAGTGGTTGCGATTCCTTCTCTTTCATCTGTTGCTAGTTCAAGTCCGCGGGCCTCGGTGAGGCTTGTCGATCTGTAAGACAAGAAACGATCGGTAAGCCCGATAGGCATCGGTGTGGTACCGGCCGAAGGCTCTCTGATGCTTAAGTTAGAATAAGTACGGAGTGGATAATAATTTTAGCAGAGTAATAGCTAACATGCCGAAGGCTCTTGATTACCTCCTTCTTGGGGCTTGTGCCTGTCTTTATAGATCTTGGGAGGTGTGCATTTTGAATATAATTTCGATGTGGGACTGTATACACTGCCTGATTAGGCTCCACGTGTCCTAAAGAAGACTGGAGGATTCTGAGTCCTTAAATCACCTTCGGCATGATAGGTGCCGATAGTCTTACATGTCGATGGCTCTGTACTTCCACGTGTAATCTTCTCATTGGTAGTTCAGGTGGGGTATAAACAGGAGTCCCCCAAGTTCTCAGCTAAGTTTACCTTAGTTGGGGACTTGTCTTGATCCTCGGCATCATGGTAAGCCGAGGGCTTGACCGTATTTTAGGTATGGTAAGTGGTGTTTACCCAAGAATGCGGATGCCGATCGCTACCTTTGTTTTTTGCTATCTTTTGGAACCTCAATTTGAGGCTTACCGTACGGTAGTGCATTCATGCCGTTTGGTGTGCTACAATAGAGTTGCCCCGTCGTTGACTGATGTCCAATGCCATTCGGTAATTTTGTTTGACTAAATTTCGCCTCGGTCAGGCGAATAGTATAACGCTTAATCTTCTGCGCGCACGCGAGGTGGCTAAATCGAGGTGACATGATGGTGCTTCGACTTTCATGCGCCGTCTGTCAGACTGGCCTCTCATGTGATTGGCGCCATGTGTCCGCCATGCGCATGCGATGTGAAGTCATGATTACGCCGTTTGGGTTTTCGAGTTAGAACGTCAGTTTTCTTCGTCTATAAATAGGAGGTGAGAGCTGAAGGCTTGCTCACTTGCGATTTGAGAGCGAAAAATCTAGCTTTGTGAAGGCGATTTTCGGCGTTAATTTTCTATCAAAAGGCGATTTTCGGCGATTTATCTTACGGCGGAGCGATTTCCGACGATCTGAACCACCGAGAGAAAACAAGGTAAATTGCCTTCTCTATTCTTTTTCGATCAAATCTCTCTTTTTGTATGAACTTAGCGACGAACTTGCATGAATATGATGGACTGTTCGGTAGCTAAGGTGTCATAGGCAACAGTAGGCATAGGATCCCATAGTTTGATCTTTGCATGGCATTTAGTTTCCCTTCATTTCTGTTTGTAGATGTCCGATAGCGAGTCACAATATGATAGTGAGCCCAATGCATTCGATGGGGATTCATCGGATAGCCAAGGGGATACCGAGAGCGCGTCATTGAGCTGGGAAAGTGCCGAAGAACAAGAGGCCGAAGTTGAGGTCATTATTCAGGAGGCCGAAGCTTTCCTTCTGGTAGTAAAGGGGGATGTGCGTTCAACGGCGGAGGCCGTGCCGTTAGCTGCAATTCCGCACGGTATTGACTGTGCGAGCACTAGTCAACACTGCGAATTTTTTATGAAGGATACTCACAGACTCGAACGGCATATGAGTTACCAATCGGAAGCCTCCACGTCTGGTCGTGTGGATGCGGCTACTGATGCCTCTTCTAAGCCAGCAGTTACGGTAGTTAGGCAAGGTAATCCTAGGATTCCCGATTCTGTCAAGTGGAGGATTCCAACTCCTACCGAGTCTTTGAGCAGACCCAAAGATGGTGAAGTCGTTTTCTTCACGGACATCTTGAAGTTGGTGGTTCGGCTACCACTGCAACTTGTCGTGCATAACATTCTTGCCCACCTAGGGTATGCCCCTGGCCAGTACAATCCCAACTTCTGAGTGGCCCTAATGGCAACCATAGTGGCGTTCGGTATTGCTGAAGAGGGGGAGCCGTCTTAGGCGCAGTTCTCTTATCTTTATAGCATCACGAAGTCCAAGAGTCCCAAAAGACTTGGAGGAATCGGAGGGTGATGATATCTGGTGCTTGGGAAGCCCCTCCTCATCGGCATCTCATCTTTCATGCTCCGACTACGTTCCAGATTGCTGGTAGGTTATTAGGATGCCATTCGGTAAGATATTCTCAGGCGACGTATTCTTACCGATTATCTTTTATATTATTTTTTGCAGGCAAGCTGAAGCAACCAACTCCTTCGAGGGCCGAGATCAAGAGCATCGACCGGGTGCGGACGAAGGTGCCAGCTTCGATCAGAGTCTATCCCGAATTCCTTTTCATAGAAAATTTGATAAAGGCAAAACCAAGGAATAAAATATCGATAGTATCGAAAATATCGATAGTATCGAAAATATCGGTAGTCCAAAAATACGAAAATTTCGATGGAAATATCGGGATATTATCGATATTTCGGTTCATGTCGTTAATATTATCGATATTTTGGTCCACGGAGATCTAAAATATCAATGGTATCGGAAATATCGGTAGTCCAAAAATACGGAAATTTCGATGGAAATATCGGGATATTATGGATATTTTGTTCCATGGGCAAAACTCATCGACCCCTTAGAGAGTAAGTTCTTCATCCTACCTTCGGTAAGTGTACATGGGTACTCTCTATTTATGCTTTAAAATTGACCGAACGTCCTACTTTGTTGTAGTGACGGACGACAGGCGAGATGCTGAAGCGAAGAGATTATTTGAGACATCCAAGAGGCGGCTTTTGGCGGGCAAGCAGGCTCTGCAGCAAATGCGGCAGTCAAGGGGAGCTGCCTCTGCACAAAAGGTTGTGCCTCCCGAGCCCACTTCATCAGAGCGGGACCAGAGCCCCTAGAGATTGGCTCAGGGGTTTGAACGGTCAGGGCCGTCAAGCTGAGGTGCCGAGCGCCGCCGCAGCATCTGCCCAAAAAGAAAAGGCTGCCGGGAAACAGCAGGTAGTTGATTTGGAAGAGGCCCCTGTACCGAAGAAACCTCGGGCTTCAGAGTAGCAAAGGGCCGTGTTGCGGCCAAAGATGAAGGTGGCATAATGGGTGATCCAGTCACCCTGGCCTGTCGCCGAAGGCGGTCAGTTCGCGAACCATATGATTGTTGGTTAGCAAATGGACCTGTCTGAGATCGAGCAGCTACCGAAGAAGCTTCTCAGGGAGGAGGCCAGGCGTGCGTTCCGTCTTCAGGCCTCGTTATGTTTCTGCCGTTATCTTTTCATTATTTGTTTGTGCTGTTCTAATGTCTTGTTTGTTTCGGCAGGTGTCTATGGACATGTGGCTGTGCATGAAGCGGGCCATCAACGCTGCCGAACGTGCGAAGAAGGCGTATGGTTTTGCAAGAGAACGCAAACCTTGCGAAAGGCAAGGAGGCTGCCAAACGACAACTCAAGGTGACTAAGGAAAAGCTTGCTAATATAAGGGCGAACCTTGACGCAGCAGTGAAGGCGGCTTCCGAAGTCGAGGCGGCTAAACAGGCGGTTCATGTTGCCTTGGAGCAAAGCGAGTGGTCAAAGGCTGCCGAAATCAAGGCTGCTATGGACGAGGCTATCAAAGCCTATACTTCATCTGAAGAATTCACAGTACTCCTTGATAAGGAGGTCGGAACGGAAATGGTGGACCTGGTCTACCTTTCCAAGCGCTTCAATCCAGGGCACAAGCTCAATTTGAATTTTGCTGCGGACCCTCCTCCTCCTCTTCCTGAAGGCATCACGGAAGAAATGATTGAGGCGTATGAGGGTGAGGATGCCGAAGCTGATGCCGCTGCCGATGCCGATGCCTGATTAGCTCCTTCCTTTATTTTATTTGTTATTAGTAACTTGTTGCCATAAGGCAACTTATTTTGAACAACTGCCGAGAGGCTCCTTATGAAATTTTATTTCCGTCTTTGCCTTCAATTTTATGCATGCTTAATTTGTGCCGTAGTAATGAACTTGACGGTAGTTTAGGATCATACCGAAGGTACGTTATCGCCGAAGGCTGAGAACAATACTAATAAATACTGTACTAAACCTGACGGTAGTCTAGGTTAGTACCAATCATATTGCACCGAAGGTACATTATTGCCGAAGGCAAATAACAAATAATAGATAAAGGCTGAAGTACTAATCCTGACGGTAGTTTAGGTTTGTATGAGCCATCCAGGTAGGTACATTATCGCCAAAGGCTAATAACAAATAATAAATAAAGAATGAAGTACTGATCCTGACGGTAGTCTAGGTTTGTACCAGCCATATAGTACTGAAGGTACATTATCGCCAAAGGCTAATAATAAATAGTACATAAAGGTTGAAGTATTGATCCTGACGGTAGTCTAGGATAGTACCAGTCATATCGTACCGAAGGTATGTTATCGCCGAAGGCTAATAACAAATAATAAATAAAGGCTGAAGTACTAAACCTGATGGTAGTCTAGGTTTGTACCAGCCATATAGTACTGAAGGTACATTATCGCCGAAGGCTAATAATAAATAGTACATAAAGGCTAAAGTACTGATCCTGACGGTAGTCTAGGATAGTACCAGTCATATCGTACCGAAGGTACGTTATCGCCGAAGGGTAATAATGAATTGCAAATTACTTAGTTATAACGTTTTCATTAATTTCATGCCAAATGGCTTGCAGTACAGAATGCCTTTTGGGCGCCGATGGCTGCCCTTTTGAAAATGATAAAAGCGAAAAATGTAAGTCTTCGATGGCTAGGGAACTATTTGTAATAGTATTTGAGGTTCTCAACGTTCCATGGGTAACCGAGGGTCTTGCCATTGGTGTATCGAAGTCTGTAGGTTCCCAATCGGCGGATGCCGATGATCTCGTACAGGCCCAAGATGGACCGAGGGTTCCTTCCTTTGGGTTTTTGGTAGCGAGTGATACTTTGCACATGACCCAATCTCCAATTTGAAAAGATCTTAGCCTCACTCTCGAGTCATAATACATGGAGACACGCTATTTGTATGCTTCGTTCCGAAGTTTGCTTGCATTCGACGCTCTTCGACAAGATCCATATTTAAAGCAAGCTGGGCGTCGTTAGCCTTTTGTGTGAAGCATGCCGTTCGGTATGAGGTTTTGCCTATCTCGACTGGTACGACAGCTTCCGAGCCAAAGGCAAGAGAGAATGGAGTTTCCCCAATTGACGCTCAGTAAGACGTCCGAATGACCCATAATGCCTCCGGGAGTTTCTCCGGCCACGCCTCTTTTGCTTTGTCAAGTTGCTGTTTCATGAGTTTCTTGATAATTTTATTGATTGCCTCTACCTGGCCGTTCGACTGTGGATGTGCCGGTGATGCAAAGAACAGATTTATCTTCAAGCGGGTGCAAAATGGTCGGAACAATTCCGAATCAAATTGCTTTCCGTTGTCCGTGATGATGGCGTACGGGATGCCAAATCGGCAACAGATGTTGGACCAGACGAAGTCCTCTATTCTTGCCGGGGAGATGGTTGCTAATGCTTCGGCCTCCACCTATTTGGTGAAGTAATCCACGGCAACTACGACATATTTGACATGTCCCTTCCCTTGCGGCATCGATCCAATCAGATCGAGTCCCCATTGAGCGAATGGCCAAGGGCTAATGATCGGTGCCAGAGGTTCCACAGGTACGTAAGGCACGCTACCGAATCTCTGGCATTTATCGCATTTCTTCACAAGATTGATTGCATCGCAATACATAGTTGGCCAAAAGTAGCCCGCCGGAGTGCTTTATGGGACAATGAACGGGATCCAGAATGATCTCCGCATACACCACCGTGAATTTCTCGAAGAACGTAGTCCCCCTGCTCGGTAGTAATACACTTTAGGTAGGGAGTGGTGTAGCCACGCTTGTAAAGGATATCGTTGATAAGTAGGCTACCATTGACATATCTTTTGCCGCGAAATCTGCCGTTACTTGGTTCACCACCAGCTGAGAGTCACTGTGAATGATGATATGCCGAACACCTATATCCTTAGCTAGCCGAAGGCCGGCCAAGAGAGACTCGTACTCGGCCCCATTGTTGGAGGTTCGGAAGTTGAAGCGGAGTGCGTATTCAATCTTGTTCCCCTCGGGAGTAGTGAGGACAAGACCGGCACCACACCCCTGCTGATTGGCCAACCCCTCAACATGAAGGGTAAAAATTGGCATTGCGGAATCAAAGACCATACCATTCGGCGGTGTTTGCTTTGTGACCGTTTTAAAGACTTCTGTTGCTTCCGCCATGGCCGAAGGAGTCAATTCGGATATAAAGTCTGCAACGGGCTGACCCTTTTCTGCTGATCTTGGTTTGAACTGGACATGAAACTCTCCAAGTTCAATTGCACATTTGATCAATGGCGCTTTGCTCGTATAGTCCTTAAGTTCTTGAAATGCCGTATCGCATTCGGCAGTCCATGCGATATGTTGTTTGTTTTCTTTCAATGCTTTGAAGAATGGGGCACATCGGTCGGTAGCCTTCGATATGAACCGTATTAAAGCTGAAACACGACTGGTGAGACTTTGAATGTCTTTCTGCGTCTTCGGCCTCTCCATGCTTGTTAATGCCCTGATTTTCTCAGGATTTGCCTCTATTCTGCGTTGGCTGATCATGAAGCCCAGGAATTTCCCGGAAGATACACCGAAGGCGCACTTCATTGGGTTCAATCTCATTCGGTACTGCTTTAGGATGTTGAACATTACTGCTAAATTCTGGAAATGCTGATCAGCAGTTTTGCTTTTAACCAACATGTCATCGACATAAACCTCCATGATGTTTCCGATATGCTTGGCAAAGATCCAGTTGACTAACCGTTGGTAAGTCGCTTCGGCATTCTTTAGACCGAACGGCATGACGTTGTAACAATAGAGACCTTTGTCTGTTATGAATGTCGTATACTCGCTGTCGGCAGGGTCCATGAAGATTTGGTTGTAGCCAGAGTAGGCATCCATAAAGCTGAGTAATTCGTGTCCGGCGGTTGCATCCATAAAGCTGATCAGCAGTTTTACTTTTAACCAACATGTCACGCCTTGTTAAGATCAATATAGTCTTGACACATCCTCCACCCACCTTTTGCTTTCCGAACCATTACCGAGTTTGCCAACCATACTGGGTAAGTTGCCTTCCGGATGAAGCCGATGGCTTGGAGTTTTTCGACTTCGGCTTTCATTGCTTCGTACTATTCGGCATCGTACGATCGCCGTTTCTGGCGTACGGGCTTATAGGCTGGAGAGATGCTAAGTTTGTGGCATATTACTTCGGGAGAGATACCCGGCATGTCGTTGTAAGACCAAGAAAATACCTCGGAATGGTGGTGCAAGAATTGAATGAATTCCGAGCGAAGTGATGCCGTTAGCGTGCAATTGATTTTTACACACCGTTCCGGTTGATCTTCATGTAAGACTACCGTCTCCAAATCCTCCACCGACTGGGTTTGCGGTATTGGCGCCTCATCTCTTGGGTCGACTGGCGGCCTCATACCATTCGGCACACTCACCACAGAAAGTGCCTCCTTGGCCTGCTTGGTAGCCACCGAACTGAGTGCCGTTGCATAGCAGGTCCGAGCGCTGAGTTGATCTCCCCATATTACCCAGGTTCCACAGCAAGTTAGAAATTTAATGAGCAACATGTGGGGGGAGAGGTGCGCCTTAATCCTCGTGAGTGTTGTTCGACCGATTATGACATTGTATGCCGTTGGGCAGTCGACGATGAGGAACTAGTCGTAGACCATGGTTCTTCGTGGAGCCATGCCGAAGGCTATGGGTAGTCTTACGCTGCCGACCGGTTGAACCAAATCCCCTGAGAAGCTGAGGAGAGGTGTGAGTTGCCGGTTGACATGCTCATCACTTATCCCTAACTCCCCAAAGGCATCGGTAAATATGATGTTTAACGAGCTTGCTATGTCGATTAGCACTCGTCCGACGTCAAAACCTGTGATTTCTGCTCGAATGATCATTGGGTCATCATGCGGGTAGAGGATTCCCTCATCTTCTTCTTATGAAAAGGTGATGGGTTCCCATCTGACCTTCGGCACCTTTTGATGCCGGTTACTCTCTATACCGAACACCTGAGGATATTGGGCCGCTCGCATGTATTGTTTTCTTGATCGGTTGGATACTCCAGCCAGTGTAGGTCCTCCGCTGATGGTGCCTCCGCTGATGGTGCTGATCATGTTGATCTGCCGATTGGGGGCTTGGGCCGGTGGCTGTTGCGCCCTTGCAATGTATTGATCAAGCTTGCCTTCCCGAATGAGCCGTTCCATAATTTCCTCAGTGTTATGCAATCCTCGGTATTATGGATGTTGTGCTGATGGTATCGGTAGAATTTTTTGGTATCCCTGTTATACTTAGGTATGATGTCATGCTCATTCATGAGTACAGCTTCATATGTTGTATTGAGTAGTGTATACACCTCCTGTGCCTGGCCATGATTTGAAAGGGGCCCTCGGTGGTCGTTGCAATTGTTCCTTCCTTTATTCTTCTTATGGTTTTCTTGCCGAGGGCTAGTGTCGTTCTTACGTTTGCTTGAGGAGAACAAAGGTTTTTGCGGCGAGAATTTATCTTGTGCCGATTCCTCTTGCCAAACCGTGGGTTCGGTCTTTGAGTTGAAATATTCTTCTTGTGCATGAATAGCGGCCTGCTTCATCAGCTCATCGTAAGTACGCCAGTTGTTGCTATGCACCAGATAACGAAAATGGGAGGGCCGAATGCCACTCTTAAAGGCGCCGAAGGCTGCCCGGTCATCAGTATCTGGGCATCGGTAATACTCGTGGCTAAATCTGGCTGCATATTTGCGTAAGCTCTTGTCTTCCCCTTGCCGAATGGTGTAGAGGTAATCGACAGAGTATAACTGATATGTCTGAATCATGAAGTGGTTAAGAAAAATTTATTTTAACTCATCAAAGGAATCTACCATACCTGGCTCCAATCGGTAGAACCAATTGAGTGCCGCGTCGCTTAATACCGATGGAAACAAAGGGCATTGTCCATCACCACTTAACCCCTTGCACCCAAGTGCCAATTGAAAGGTATGGAAGTGTTCATAGGGTCTTCCACCTCTGTGTAGAACGAGATGCGCAAAGTTTGCACGTCCTTGTCCTGCCTTGAGTTTTTGATTCGTTCGATAATGGTCCTGGTCGAAGCCTACTCCATCCTGGCTCCTAAGAGCGTGATCGGTTGTCCTCCATCTTTTGGACTCTTTGCAGCATGAGGCGAATCACGGGGTCCCAGTGGTCGTTGCGATTGTTCCTTCCTCTGTTCTTCTTATAGTTTCCTTGCCGAGGGCTAGTGTCGTTCTTACGTTTGCTCGAGGAGAACAAAGGTTTTTGCGGCGAAAATTTATCTTGTGTCGATTCCTCTTGTCGAACCGTGGGTTCGGTCTTTGAGTTGAAATATTCTTCTTGTGCATGAATAGTGGCCTGCTTCATCAGCTCATCGTACATACGCTAGTTGTTGCTATGCACCAGATATCGAAAATGGGAGGGCCGAAGGCCATTCTTAAAGGCGCCGAAGGCTGCCCGGTCATCAATATCTGGGCATCGGCAATACTCGTGGCTGAATCTAGCTGCATATTTGCGTAAGCTCTCATCTTCCTCTTGCCGAATGGTGTAGAGGTCATCGGCAGAGTATAACTGATCTGTCTGGATCATGAAGTGGTTAAGAAAAATTTATTTTAACTCATCAAAGGAATCTACCATATCTGGCTCCAATTGGTAGAACCAATTGAGCGCCGCGTAGCTTAATGCCGATGGAAACAGAAGGCATTGTCCCTCATCACTTAACCCCTTGCACCCAAGTGCCGATTGAAAGGTATGGAGGTGCTCAGAGGGTCTTCCACCCCTGTGTAGAACGAGATGCGTAGGGTTTGCACGTCCTTGTCTTGCCTTGAGTTTTTGATTCGTTCGGAAATGGTCCTGGTGAAGCCTACTCCATCCTGGCTCCTGAGAGCGTGATCGGTCATCCTCTATCTTTTGGACTCTCTACAGCAGGAGGCGGATCACGGGGCCCCGGCTTGGGACCTCTGTCTCCCAATAATCCTCCGATTGTCGAGGCTTCTTTTCAGGGTTAACACCTGAGTGCCGTGTAGGCGTTACCAAACGGTAAGAGGTATTCCGAGTATTGGATGGGATGTACTCATGGTCCGATTCCCCGGTGGATTCGATAGGTGGACTCGTCGGACGGGGGATTTATTCCCTAACATCCTCATACAATCGTTGTTCAATCTGGCTCCGATCCTGACTGGTGATCTGTCTCATTCTTCCTGCCGGTCCAGTAATCGGTGCCGACAATCGGAGTAGACCTTCTGCGGTTTGTGGGGCTTATCCTTTGGAGCTGGAACAACCAATTATTTGGAGATTGCCGGAACCGCTTTAGCCACCTTCTTTCCCTTTTTCTGCCTACTTGGTGTCTGTAAGCTCTGAGAGGTTTGGTCGGTCTGAATGTTCTGTGTTTGCTGTTGGTTCAGCTGCTGCTGGGTCTCATCGACTTTGGACGAAAGAAGGTTGTTGTGTTCCTGTATCTTCGCCATGTCCTGTCGAAGTGTCGCTATCTGGGCGAGGAGCTCTGCTTCGGTAGCGGATGGGGGTGCCGATGTATTCCCTATGGGAGTGCATGGGGGTATTGCTGGGCTATCCCCACTATGCTTACCGAACAGTAACTCTTCTGTTGTCAAGAACAATGGGATCGGAGCGGTGTCCATCCTAGATGAGGTAGGAGTTGTAGATCGATCTATGTTGATCTTCCCACAGAAGGCGCCAAACTGTTGATGCTCAAAAATAGTTCGGTACTTTTGGGCCCAACTGTGATGTCTTCGCCTTTGGTAGTCCGCGGACCTCGGTGAGGCTTGTCAATCTGTAAGACAAGAAACGATCGGTAAGCCCGATAGGCACTAGGTATGGTACCGGCCGAAGACTCTCCGATGCTTAAGTTAGAATAAGTACAGAGTGGATAGTAATTTTAGCAGAGTAATAGCTAAGTGGCCGAAGGCTCTTGATTACCTCCTTCTTGGGGCTTGTGCCTGTCTTTATAGATCTTGGGAGGTGTGCATTTTGAGTATAATTTCGATGTGGGACTGTAGACACTGCCTGATTAGGCTCCACGTGTCCTAAAGAAGACTGGAGGATTCTGAGTCCTTAAATCACCTTCGGCATGATAGGTGCCGATAGTCTTAAATGCCGATGGCTCTGTACTTCCACGTGTAATTTTCTCATTGGTAGTTCAGGTGGGGTATAAACAGCAGGTTTCCGAGCCGCTCTACGTGGGCAACGCCCTCCCTCATCTCCTCATGTTTCTGGACGATCTTCTACAGGCCGTATTGTATGTCAAATTTGTAGCCGCCCCGGCCATTCCTTTATCGACTGTTACAATCGCATGAACTTGTCATTTGAAGGACGTCTACCTACTCAGACACTTTCAGCTATGGCTGCCCAAGCCACTTCATCTTCTGATCCACAACTACCCACTCAAACAGCCTCTTCATCCTCTGATCCTCCAGCATGGTTGTTGGATACAGGTGCTGATGCTCATATTACCTATGATCTTGGTAATCTTAATCTCTCTCGTGACTATTGTGGTGATACCATTGGTGGAGTTGTTTCCGGTACAGGTTTGCAAATTCAAAAAATTGGTTCATCTGTTTTCACTCACTCTTCCCACCCGTTTACCATGAATAATATTTTGTACTCTCCTAATACCTCCACCAATATTTTATCCGCTCATCAATTTGATAAAGATAATAATTGTTACTTTATCATATTTCCCAATTCTTTTTGTGTGAAGGATCTCAAGATGAGGAAGACGCTTTTCCAAGGCTCGAGTAGCAGTGGTCTCTATCCTGTTTATCTGCCACATTCCTCCTCTCAACGTCCATGTGCTTTTCATGTTGTCAAGATTTATGCTCCTGTTTGGCATGCTCGGTTGGGTCATCCATCTCCTCATATTTTGCATCATTTATTTCCTAGTTTACCATCTTTAGGTTCTCATGTTTTGGATTTTTGTTCGTCTTGTCCCTTGGGAAAAGCTACTAAACTTCCCCTTCATTTGTCAAAATATGTTACCACTTTTCCTTTTCAGTTGATTCATTCTTATGTCTAGTCTTCATCTATTTTATCTATTCAAGGATTTAAGTATTACGTTCTTTTTGTGGATGATTTTTCTCGGTATTCTTGGTTGTTTCCTTTAAAACATAAACATGAAGTCTGTGATGTTTTCATTAAATTTTATGCTTATATTTTCACTCAATTCTCTTCTCTTATCAAATCTTTTCAAACGGATGGTGGGAGCGAATACACTAATCATAAACTTAAAGAATTTTTGGCAACTAAAGGAATTGAACATCGAATTTCTTGTCCCCATCATCCTGAACAAAATGGCCTTGCCAAACGCAAACATCGTCATTTAGTAGATACAACTTTAACTCTCCTTGCTCATGCTTCCATGCCATCTCAATATTGGGTTGAAGCCATTTACAGCGCTCTCTATTTAATTAATAGACTTCCCACTAAGGTTTTCCATTTTTCTTCTCCTTACGAAAAGTTATTTCAATGTGCTCTTGTTTATGATTCCCTTCGTGTTTTTGGTTGTGCATGCTATCCTTATTTACGTCCTTACAACCAACACAAGTTAAATTTTCTATCCACCCAATGTGTCTTTTTAGGATATTCATTAAATCATAAAGGTTATTGTTGCCTATATATCTCTACTCGTCGTGTGTATCTGTCTCGTCACGTTACCTTTGATGAAAGTTCTTTTCCTTTTAAAGAGATCACTGTGAATCGGGCTATGGAAGCATCCACTCTACCTTCACTACCTTTACTTTTTACTGATCTCCCTTGCCCATCTCAACCTTTACCATCTCTTCCTCTCCATTCCTCTCATTTACCTGAACATTCTCCCATTCCTAGCCCATCTCGCCCTACACCTCCACCCTTGCCTTCGTCTCCCTTACAAGTCTACCGTCGTGACTCTCATCGTCATGTTCTCACCTTTCCTCCAGCTAACACATCCCTCCCCAGTCCCTCACAACCCCTACAGACTTCACCAACCACATCTACTCATCCTATGGTCACAAGAGGTAAAATGGGTGTTAGTAAGCCTAATCCTAAATATGCTCTTTCTGTTCATTTTGATGTTAGTATTGTAGAGCCAAGTTCTTTTACACAGGCAAATCAGCATGTTGAGTGGCGCCAAGCCATGGGAGCTGAAATTAATGCCTTGCAATGGGCTAGTACATGGACCATTGTCCCTCCTAAACCAAATATGAACATTCTTCCTAATAAATGGGTCTTTCGAATTAAGCGGAAGTTTGATGGATCTATTGAGCGATATAAGGCACGGTTGGTTGCCAATGGGTTTCATCAACATGAAGGACTCGACTATGGTGAAACATTTAGTCCGGTTGTTAAGCACTCCATTATTCGATTGATTCTTGCTCTTGATGTTAGTTTTGAATGGCTCGTTCGCCAACTTGACGTCCAAAATGCTTTTCTACATGGCTCTCTTTATGAAGATGTGTATATGCAGCAACCCAAAGGCTTTGTTGATCTAGACTTCTCGCATCATGTATGTAAGTTGCAACATTCTTTATACGGGCTTAAATAGGCACCCAGAGCTTGGTTCTCATGCTTTTCCTCTTATTTGGAGGAATTAGGATTTGAAGCTTCCACTACAGATTCTTCTTTATTCATCTATCATTCTGGATCAACTGTTGTTTACTTACTCATTTACGTGGATGACATTTTGGTCATGGGCAATGATCCAACTTTCATTACCCAATTAATTGCCACACTTGGGCGACTCTTTTATATGAAGGATTTGGGCGCTCATCACTATTTTCTTAGCATTGCGGCCCATCGGACCAAGGACGGCTTATTTCTTTCCCAGTCTAAATATGCTCTTGATTTGCTGCAACGTACTCACATGTTGGACGCCAAACCTATTTCTACTCCAGTGGCCCATGGTCGTCGTCTCAGTCTCCATGATGGTGAGCCTTTGAAAAATCCTACTCAATATCTAAGTGTTGTCAATGCTCTTCAATACTTAAGTCTCACTTGACCTGATTTGGCCTTTGCCGTCAATCAAGTGCGCCAATACTTGCATTGTCCAACCTCTACTCACTGGATGGCAGTCAAACGGATTCTTCGCTATTTGAAATACGCACCTGGCTCCCTCACACAAGCTGCCTTTTGTGATGCGGATTATGCCGGTGATCTAGATGATCGAATCTCCACCGGTGGTCATTGTATTTAATTAGGTCCCAATCTTATTACTTGGTGTTCGAAACAACAACAGGGTGTGTCTGGTTCAAATACAGAAGCCGAATATCGTCAACTGGCCTACACGGCCGCTCATCTCTCCTGGGTTCGCTCCTTATTCAAAGATTTGTGCCTCTCTCTCACTTGTCCCAAGCTCTGGTGTGACAATCTCAGTGCCATTTCCTAAGGTGATTCGCGAAGAGATTGATGTTAGATACATCTATACTGCTGATCAGATTGCCGATGTGTTTACTAAAGGTTTGTCTACTGCTCATTTTTCTACCCTCATTTTTCTACCCTCATGTCCAAGCTTCCGGTTTGCCAGCCACTGTTCAGCTTGCGGGAGCGTGATAAACACAATCTGCATTCCACTCCGTGTTCCTCTCCTCCATCATGATGCACTATATTAAACTACTATTATATAGATAGCAATCGTTGTGCTGTAAACCTTTATCATCGTTATGTCTCTTGTAAACAATATATATAATAATCAATACACACGCCTCTATTCAACCGAGGCTTTTAACTCATTTCAATATTCTTCTTCACAAAACTTTCTAATACCGAACTTTTGTCTGGATTTGTGAATAAAAACAGTTACTTTTTGCCTGATATATGCCCAACCACTGCAACAATGTAGCAAGTTCATTTAGCCCTAGAAACTTTCTACCATCAAGATTCTAAAATGTCCATGCTGAGGAAAAATTATCAGTACAAACTACAGATTTACATTTTTACATTACAACCATTAGAACAGAAGGCATACAGCTACAAACTTCTAGCAGCCAGCATTACAACTTCTGCCTGTGTCTATGCCATGTCACAACCCTGCTTCATAACCCAGAGCATCAAGTATACATATCCTGTAACCGGTTAGTCATCATCCGATAAATAAACTACGTTGGTGGATCTACCTGTGCGTACTGGGTTGACACGTGCACCAGAAAGGTGCAAGTGGTCAAGGGTTGAACCTATATTTGGCATTGAGGGCAAACTACCAGATGGATTAGCACCAAATCGACCGTTTATATCTATAATTAAAGGCAGTGCAGATACACCAAGACGAGCTGGCAAGACCCCTGCATTTTCAGGATTATGGACCCTAGTATAAGGAACATATTGTTGCGTGGGGGCTGGAAGTCGTGGAATATGAGGAAGTGACACAGATGATGCATGCGAGTTGCTATGTGACTGCCAATTTGACATGGATGTTGAAGGTCTAAAAGGTTGGAAATGTGGGGCTGGGGCACAAATCTCAACTCCACCTTGGGGGATTCCTGTGGAAGAGGAGAAACTAATGTGGGGCGGTCTTGCTGGAATGCTGGGAAATGGAGCAGGCGACTGCATAGGTGGAGCTGTACAATGTTGATTGGTTGCAGGTGCAAGTGGGGTCGCCTGCAGGCTGGGTAAGGATGCAATAGAAGTTTGAAGGCTAGCTGCAGTAGGGCTGGCCAGAGATGAACTGGCAACTGGAGAATGTATTTGTGGATTTTGCTGCTTAGATAGCTGGTCCAGCTGCTGGAAGAAAACGAAATGTCCATCTGCCAGGGAAATAACAGTAAGGAGCATAAGAGCAATGACAAAAAGTAAGCATAGAAAGAAACCCATAATGTATGAATGCACAAATCGGTGTAATTGATATAAAGCATATAAATAGTGTGTATTCATTAGCTGCCTGCCATGAGACTTTATAACATACAAGAGGATCAAGACATTTGTACACATGCTTTATAACCATCTTATATTAATAGTCGTTATTTAAGTTGCAAAGAAGTAATGCCATATCTCTCATTGCACTTCATGATGAAAATACCCAATGATAATCTTTCTTCAACGAAAAATGAAAATACATCCAAACTACATCTTCAGCTTATGAAAGAAAGAAGAGAAAAAAGGGGAAAACAACTTAAAAGGTGCAACTCAAAAGTTTCATACCTAGCTGTGGTCCAGATTCACTTGATGCTCTAGTATAATCCATGAATTTAGTCCAAACCAAGGACAAAATCTTATTCCTCAAAACCGTGTTGTGAATTGCATCCAAGTCCTTCTTTTTAAGGTGAAATTCTGCCTCAGTCTCCTGAAATCTAATCTCATACTTGCGACGAATGTCAGCAATGGCCTCCTCTATCTCCTTATCACTATCACATTTCAGACGCAGCTTCTGTTCAAGACAAAAAGGTCTTCAGAATAGTTTTTTTGGTTTTAAAAAATAAACGAAAAGATATTAACTTCGAAACTGACCATATCTTCATGAGACTTATGGATTTGGTCTGCTTCTTTATCCAACTTTTCCAGTTCATTCTGAAGAGGGTCAGGGGACAAAGGCAGAGGCATCTGAGATGCCCAACGGGGTGCAGAAGGTATGGGATGAGTATTAAATGAAGAAGTAACATATGTAGCCCTTGTGTCTTGAAAAAGCATTCTGAATCCACTAGTAGGTATATCAACATGGTGCTGTAAGGAAAAACACGTCATAGGCTGCAAAATAGTTTGATCTGAAAGATCAGGAAGATTCCCAGCAATTCGCATCGGAGCCTGAGCAACTTGGTTAAAGGTATGATCTTCACTAATTGGCTGAATGTTAATTCCAGCAACTGAAAATAACTCGGGAGAACTATGGTCAAGTGTATTAGAGGATGGCAACACTGGCACTTGAACAACAGGCTCATTGTCCGGCACATCATGATCGGAATGATTGTATGATACCGTTGCAACTGATGTGGATACTGGATTTTCAATTGGTTGGCTAGAATCCTGCATTTCGCTGGCCTGTGCATCTCCACATTGCACTGCAGTCAATGTGGCTACAAGCGTACCTTTGTCTTGGTGTGCCTGGACAGGTGCGAATGTGTCAGTCAGTGAACAGCTCAATCACTTTCTTCTTCTGTCTTTATTTTCTTGTTGTTGAATTAATTTTGTTAACAATCTTGAATACCATCTCCTCATAACATAGAGAAAGAACCAAGACAAAACTCATAGGACAATTAACATATAATTTTCTGTTGCACGCGTTAACAACCATAGTAATGTTAAAAATTTAACCCCGTCATAATTCTCAGGATAATATAAACAAAATAGTGCAGGCAATGTCCACATACAAATCACAATGTCATTTTTGTTGCAAGAGATTAATGATCAAAACAAGGTGACTAGCATATGGATTGACAATATCTAACAATTTTATACCTGATCGAATGTCACTGATAAAAGACAAGGAAATTGGAGGAAAGGCTTCACCAGTAATTCTGGTATAAGCACATATTTATATTACTGTATTGGTAACTTACAATTCAAAATACAAGAACTGTCGATAAACAAGGGATAACATTATCAACTATTTGAATTCAAAGTCACAAGCGACTTATCAACTAATTGAATTCAAATTCATAATCATTTATCAATAGCAAAATGCTCTTGACTTGGACTTGGTCTAACATCCCCGCATAAGCTAAGTGGGCGTTGAACAACGAGCAGCTTGAGAACAAGTGTACTGAAACGAGACGAATGAGACCTTTGGTAAATATATCCGCAGTTTGGTCTTGAGAACAAACATAGTTGACAACTAGCTCTCCCCTCACAACCTTTTCTCGAACATAATGATAATCAACCTCCAAATGCTTCGTGTGGGAATGAAAAGCAGTTTGACGCTAAGGAAATAGAAGAAACATTGTCACACAGGATAATCGGCGGTGGCAAGGAAAGAGACAAATCGCGAAACAAAGGAACGCAACCATGATAATTCGCAAATTTTGTGTAAGCAAGTCTGGCGATATTCGCTTCCGTGCTAGACCTAGAAAGCAGTCTTAGCTTTCTTTGAGCTCCATGAAATAATATTGGAACCTAAGAAAACACAATAGCCACAGGTGGAATGCCTTGAATCAGGATCTCCGGCATAATCGGCATCGGAATAAGCACTCAATTGCAGCGGGCCTGGTCTATCGTAAACCATGATCAAAAGTGAATTTCAAATGGGAGAATGCGCTTTACGCCTTGCCGATGAGTTGTAGTCGGAGAATGCATAAATTGACATACTTGATTTACAGATTATGAAAGATCGGGCCGGGTAATCGTTAAGTACTGCAAGGCACCAACAACTTGCCTATACTCATAGAGGATCGAAGAGGTTCACCAGAATACATACTCAACTTTTGACCAGAAGCACATGGCGTGGACAAAGGCTTACAATCTGTAAAGCCGGTGCGTACCAATAAATCGATTGCATACTTTGCACTGTGTTAAGTGAATACAATTACCTTTATCAGTAACTTCAATTCCTAGAAAGTAATTGAGGGAACCAAGATCCTTCATGGAGAAAAGCTTACCCAAAGTCTGAATTAAATTCATAATGCGAGGCAAACTATTTCCGAGTTAACAAAATATCATCAACGTAGATTAATGACACCAAATAAACACCACCATGATTATATATGAAAGAGAATAATCACACTTAGACTCTTGGAATCCAAGGGCAAACAAGTAGTCACTAAACCTCTAAAACCAAGCTCACAGGAGCTTGTTTAAGCCCGATACAAAGACCTACGCAATTTACAAATATGATTCGGATATTGAGGATCAACAAAACCACGAGGTCAGTCTCATGAAAACATCTTCAGTTAGAAAACCATGAAGAAATGCATTTTGGACATCTAATTGCCTTACCAGGCCACTTATGCGAGATGGCCGGACTCGGAACCATCCGAATGGTTGTATGCTTCACCACACAATGAAAGTTTACGTATAATCGAGACCTGCTTCACGATGGAACCCATTAGCAACCAAAAGCTTTAAACCTCTCAATTGAACCATCGATTTCCTCTTTATCTTGTACACCCATTTATTGGGTAAGATATTCATGTGAGAATTCTTGGAACCAATACCCAAGTTCCACTGTGACTGAGCACTAAATTCTGTAGCCATGGCTTTGGCCTTGATTCTTGCTTCACTTTGCTTTGCTAAAACATGTGGGTTCAACCTCTGAAACATCAACCACCGAATTCATCGCATATTTTGAGTTTGGTTTGAGATTTCCAGTCGTGAGCAGTAACCATACGAATAGGTAGAGATTTCTCTGTATTTCACCGCATCAATACAACTTGGAACTCATCAAGGAGAAACGAGGACTGGTTGTGATTCAAAGTGATGGGAACAAGGGATTAACAATAGTGTTTGGAGTGGAAGTATTTGAGATAAGTGGCGGTTGGTTCGGGTGGAAGAAGAGTGTTTGATGAGGGTGAATGAGTAGTGGGCTGCGGGTGGACTCTGTGGCTACTAACGGAATGGGCTCAACGATAGTTGAAGCCGCTTAAATGAGGTGTGAAGTAGAATGTGGCCCTGGTACATTGTGATTAGATAAAACAGAAATTAAAACCGAGAGATGGAAATGAGTCACCCGGGTTTGAAGGATCGCTCTGCCAGTAGATGTGAGAGTCTTAAATGGAAATGTTTCTTCATCAAACAACACATGTCTTGAGATGTAAGTTCGTCTGCATCTTGAGGTCCAAACATTGATAACCAAGATGATTTAAAGAATAACCCATGAACACACAAGACTTAGAGCGAGTTCAAGCTTGTTTTACATTATATGGACGCATAAGAGGAAACAATTACACCCAAAAACTTCGAATAAAATCATAATTTGGAGAGTTGTGGAATAACTTCTCATAAGAGAAGATTTTTGTGCTAAGACACGTGTTGGCAAGCGATTGAGGAGATAAACCGAAGTCTTAAAAGCCTCTACCCAATATTTTAAAGGCATATGTGAATGAGTTAAAAGAGTTAACCCCGAATCAACTAGATGGCCATTGTTTTCGCTTCCGCTAACCCATTACATTCGTGATGCTTAGGACATGAGAAGCGTTGATGAATGCCATGAGAAGCTAAGAATTGTTTTAAGGCTGTTTTAGTGTATTCCCCTCCTTCATCGCATCGTAAAGACTTGATTTTGCAAGAGAAAGCGATTTTCAACATAAGTTTTAAACTGAACAAAAATACCATGAACCTCGATTTATTTTTCATTGGATAAAGCCAAGTGTATCGAATAATCATCAACAAAGAGAAGATAATATGAGAATCCATTGATTGAAGTAATTGGAGAACTCCATACATCAGAGTGTACAAGTTGCAAAGGAAATTGAGACTTAGACGAAGAAATATGAAATGGTAATTTAGAGCTCTTTACAACTGGGACAGAATGACAAAAACAAACTGAGAAGACCCACAAGTAGGTACTTTCTTATTCGAAATTAAAAACTTGATTGTGGTACAGCAGATGCCCTGAGCGTGAGTGCCAAGTTTGAGCAGAAACACGAGTGCCTATGGATGTTGCCAAAGCTTGAAAGGATGAAGGTGAACTAGGCGTAGTGGATAGAGGCCCATTCTCACATCTCCCTCGGAAAGCGTCCTGCGGGTTTTGAGGTCCTTTATCAAAAAATAATCGGGATAAATGAGAAAATAGCGGTTGTTATCCATAGTAAATTGATGAAGCAGTAAACCTGGAAGAAGGTAGCAGGACACATAAAACATTATTTAAATGAAAGTTGGGAGGAAGTCGTATGAAAATCAACACTCAGATTATGAGTAATAGTAAGTCGATATCACTACCTATGCCTCCCACTTGATCATTACCATTGTACTCTCGAGGGTTGTTCAAGGTGCCAGGTCGGGAGTAAGATGAGAATTTGCACTGTGTCAATCAACCAAGTGTTGGAATTTAGGCGAGGGGTGGTGGTGGACTGAGAAGCCATAGCGGAGAGGCAGCGAGTAGGAACCCTACCCTCATCGCCATGTTCATGCGGTTGAAGCAATCAAGGGCCTGATGCCCATTATTTCCACAAATACGAATGGATCGTATGAAACAGTGGAAGAGGAAGAGTCACTTGAATTCCCATTCTTGAAAATTTGAATTCGGCCCGGACCTCGACCAACAGAATTGTGGTGATGCTATCGAGGTTTGGGGTAAAACCTCTCCCAACCGATCGTCCTCGGCCGCCACGACCACGACCACTAATGGCGGCAAATGCAGAAACTCCCGTGGGCCTGGATCAACTTGCGGTTGCGCTTTGTTCACCTTGACTTGGCCGGCATGAGTAGGAGAGCCTCCAAGGCCTCATACGTAATCGGAGTATCCCTGGCACCGTACGGCGTAACGGTGACTTCAAAGGCGGTCGGCCGTTGTTCATGATAATAGTAACAAGATCGGTATCAATAAGGGGACTTCGGCCAAATTAGCTAGATTATCTGCATCGAGTTCATTTTGTCCAGATAATCGGAAATGAACATGGTGCCTTTGGTGGTGCGAAGGAGTTCATTGCGCAGATGAAGGATGCGGTTGTGAGAGGTGGAAGCATAGCGGCGTTCCAGAGACCCAAGTTTGATGAGAAGTGGGAGACAACGCCACAAGAGAGCAACACAGATGGAGTGAGGGAATTGTTTATCCAACTCAATATGGTCCTGTCTTGAACCCGGGAGAGATAAGCGGGGATTGATGACATTGTCAGCGGCACCAGGAAGAGACTTGGAAGGACAGAGGATTGTGCCATCAACGTAGCCAAAAAGATCACGACTTCAAGAATTGGGGAAGTTTGAGCCAACCACGGTGGGTAGTTGGAGCGGGTCAACTTGATAGTAATGATGGTTGAAACAATTAGGTATATTCATAGAAGGTGATGGGTGTGATTTGTTGATGGTGGGCAAAGAATTTTGGTCATTTGTGGTGTTGTTGTCAGTAGAAAGGGAAGGGCTATCGAGTTGGCCATTGGAAGCGTGGAAAAAATCGTTAGATTATAGTTACTCTTGATACCATAAAAGACAAGGAAATTGGAGGAAAGGCTTCACCGATTGCGCATAAGCACATATTTATATTATTTATTGGTAACTTACAATTCAAAATACAAGAACTGTCCCGATAAACAAGGGATAACATTATCAACTATTTGAATTCAAAGTCACAACCCGACTTATCAACTAATTGAATTCAAATTCATAATCGACTTATCAATAGCAAAATGCTCTTGACTTGGACTTGGTCTAACAACTGAACCACCATGGACCAAAGCTGTCACAGGCTGCAGCGGGAGTGAGTTTACCAGGGGATTTTCCCCATAAGAGTTGCTAATGGCTGCAGTTTCAACTCCCTTCTGCTGGTTGACCCCAGTTGCATTGCTCTCTTTTTCTGTGGCCTTTTCAGGGTTTTGTTCTTTAGATGAAGGTGGGTCCACAGAGACAAGATTCCCTAGGCCATCACTTGAACTTACAGTCTCAAGCACTCCCGATTCTTTGTCTGGCATGGTTTCTGTCACTGCATGGATTTGACTTAAACTGACAATCTCATGGTCTGTGGCTTTTTCAGGGATTTGTTCTTCTGATGAAGATGGATCCATAGAGATAAGATTCACTAGCCCATCATTCGAACTGACAGTCTTAAGCACTCTTGATTCAGCCTCTTTAGCTGGCACGGTTATTTGTTCTTCAGATGCAGGTGGGCTTACAGACTCAAGATTATGCAAACCATGACTTAAACTGATGGTCTCATGTTCTGTGGCTTTTTCAGAGATTTGTTCGTCAGATGAAGGTGGATCCACAGAGACAAGATTCGCTAGGCCATCATTCAAACTGACAGTCACAAGCACTCCCGATCCTACCTCTTTATCCGGCCTGGTTACCGTCACTGCATGTCTTTGTTCTTCAGATGAAGGTGGATCCACAGAAACAACGTTATGCAAACCATGAATTGAACTGACAGACTCATCATATGCTGAGGTCTTTTCTGGGATTTGTTCTTCAGATGGTAGATCTACTGAGACAACATCCCCTTGGCCACCATTCAAACTGGCAGTCTTAAGCACTCCCGAATCGACCACTTTATCTGGAATGGTTACTGTCACTACACGGATCCTTTCTTCAGATGAAGGGGCACTCACAGAAACAACGTTATGCAAACCATGACTTGAACTGACAGTCTCATAATCTGTTGAATTTTCAGGGGTTTGCTCTTCAGATGGTGGATCCACAGAGACAATATTCCCCTGGCCATCATTGGAACTGACAGTCTCAAACACACCTGATTCTGGAATGGTTACCTTCACTACATGGATTTGGTCTTCAGATGAAGGTGCACTCACAGAAATAACATTATGCAAACCATGAATTGAACTGACAGTCTCATATGTGGCATTTTCAGGGGTTTGTTCTTCAGATGGATCCACAGTGACAAGATTCCCTTGGTCATCATTTAAACTGCCAGTCTCAAACACTCTTGATTCTACCACTTTATCTTTAACGGCTACCGTCACTACAAGCATTTGTTCTTCAGATGATGGTGTGCTCACAGACACAATATTACGTAAACCATGACTTGAACTGACACTCTCATGCAATCCCAGTGGAGCTTCTCTGTCAGGTACACTTAATGCAGCCTCATTAGGCTTCCATGGCACAGAAGATGATCGGTGCATAATTACATATCATTTTGTACCCTTCTAACTTATGATTTGGTTATGTTTTTGAGTTAAACTTGTGCTTTTAATCTATTTTGTGTTTGTTTCAGTGTAATAAGTTTGGGACTCATTTAATGCATTTTGGAGTCAAGTTAGCTCAAAACGGTGTCTGCAGATCAGTCAACTTCACGGATTGGACTCTACTTGCTCAAGAAGAACCAAATAATGAGCCATACGTCATTGGAAAGATACGGAAGTCTATTTTCTGGATCATTTTACGATTCATGATTCCGAGTCCTCTAGAGGAAGTTATACAAGTTTTGGCAGCTTAAGGTCAAAATCGGCAGAATCTGCGTTACTGGGCCAAAAATGACTTTTGAAGGCCTTCCCGAATTTTCCTTGAGTTGGGCTGCATATGCTTGGAAAGATAAGACAAAGAGCTTCAAGATCCATATTTTTGCAGATTTGTTAGAGTGAAGGAACAAGCCCAAATCGAGCCCACAAGCTCACTGCAATGCATTGTCATGCATGAGCTAATCATTTTAGTGGTGAATTGAGTGGTGTAAGTTGGTGAAGTGAGTGTGATTAATAAACTCAATTGTATAATCAGATTTATACTTCCCCTAGGCCTATAAATAGTGAGTTCTCCAAACATGTAAACACACCCCAAGGGGGGGAGCTCTCAAACATCTCTCTAGAGCTCCTCTCCCTTCTCTCCCTCAAATTCTCTTAGTTTTCCTTTTTAGTTCTCAATTGTTGTAACAAAATCCTTTTGCTAAATTTTCCTTTAAGTTTTCTTAGTTGTAATTTATTTTTCATTGTAATGTAAATTCTTTTCTTAAGTTTTCAAGTTTAATTAGTTTCCAAGTTTCAATTATAGTTCTTGTTCTTATTCATTATGCTTATAAGTTAATATGCTTGTTTGAATGAGTGATCACCATTAAAACTAGTATGTTAGCTATCTTGGTTTGAATTAAGAGTAGACACCATGCATTAATTCAAATTGAACTATGAATAGGAAGAGTATGTATGGACATTCGACAACAGGGATTAGATACATAATTGGTTGTTTAAAACATTCTTCTATGCTTAATGGATTTCTAATGCTTAATTTAGGTTCGACAATAAGGATCTAATTAGGGAATTAGGAATACAAGGTTAGGACCAGACACCATGGCTTAATCATACTTTAGCTAGAATCAATCTGTGAATCTAAATTGAACTTGGTAACTAATTTGCTTGAGTTAATTTCTTTTCTTTCTTTCTTGTTTTATTTATTTTCTTTTCATTTTTGTTTTGTGCAGGGAATCAAATTGAATCAATCTATCATCAATCCTCGTGGGATCGACCTCGTACTTACACAAGCTATACTATCCAATGGCCCGTGCACTTGCGAGTTAACAGAAGACATATCCAAAGGAAGGGGTTGCTCTGGATCATCAGTTGATTTGACAGATTTGGGCACTTCTAGTCTGACCTCCCCATCAGGAATGAGTGACGTGTCTGTATTGTGGATGCATTCTTCAAATGAAGTAAGACCGGGGGTGACAACTTTCTCCGAGCCATCATCAGTACAGCAAACAATTTCAGGCACATCAAGCAGAACCTCCCCACGGTCTGAAGTTCCTCCATCAGTAATTAACTCTTTGGCACCAGGATTCATGGACACGCCATTCTCTTGATCATCACCAGAACTGCCAGCTTCGTTTTTCTCCATACAATTAGTAAACAAAGATGCCCCAGAAGTCATTGTATCTAATGCACCATCTGCACTAAGGGGTCTAACTGGAGACGTCACTGTTCTAATGGAACCACCACATACTACTCCTTCATCAGGAGCATTTTCTTGAGTTCCAGACAATTCTATCAGAAGCACCTTGTCAAGACCATGCTCTCTTAAGGAGGCATCCTCAAAATCTTTATTAACTCTAACTTCTTCACTAGTTTGTAAGCATTTCGACCAAGGCTCAGGTCCATTTGAAGGTGACCAATTTAACAGTTCAACATTAGCCCAGGATTGCACGTTTTCTACCCATTGTTTCTCCTGCTCCTTCAACTTAAACCATTCTTGCAGGTGAAAGTCCTCAAGACACTCATGGCGTATGTCCATATGGTGTTTACGTTCTTCAATTCTTTTTTCCAACATCTTAAGCCTATATGTCCTCATCGAAGTATTATTCTGGTAACAAAATTGAATAACAGCCAACTCTGTTTTCTTCTCTGTTTCTATACGCCCCTTTTCTTCCTCATAATCATTTTTGTCTTTTCTTTGCTTATCAGTGAGTTTTGTCGTCTTCTTCTTGAACTTTTTATAAATATCTTTGATACTTTTTGAGACATCTTTTTTTGCTAAATATCCTAGATTCATGGACAAGTCTTCAATCTTTGATAGTACCTTTGCATGTGAATGGCCCTTCAAAGCATCTTTACTTGATAATTTAGCAGATTTTGGAGACTCTGCAACCTTTAAAATCCTTGTACGGTGTAAAAAGGTTTCCTTCAGACACCGCAGCATTGAATAAAAGTAATATCCCTCTTCCTTTATGCAAGCGAAGTTAAGGTGCTGCTTTGCAAGCGAAAGCGATTCTTTGTGGTCAACTTTCTGCTTCAGAAATGAAGCTGCTGTCCAACACTAGATTTACAGATACCAGTAAGTTGGTTAAAAGCTTAAGTAGCATTATAGACGCAAGCATGCATGCACAAGCCAAACAAGACAACAAAATGGACATGTTCATAACACATATTGAATTCTCTATGCCTATTTGCTTGCATAATTTCTGAACAGAGTAGCTTCTCGCATGCATCATTGACGGGAATATTATATACAAAGCTTTGCTTGGTATCTACAAAAAGAATTTCCTATTCTAGGCAAGAGTCAAGTCCTTGAGGAACAAGGAAAAGATATAACAAATCAACTAAATAACTATACACAAATAGGAAACTAAATCCCTTAAGGATCACGGCTCATTAGTAGCTTCTCGCATGCATCATTAACAGGAAGATACATAAAGCATGTAGATTGAATAGAAACTATTACCTGTTAATGAATCATTAAAAAAATTGGTTATAGAAAGCAAAGTCTCTACATATTTATAGGAATTGAAGAGTCACCCACTCACCATATATGCAAGTGAGAAAACAGATGGAAGCACGGATATTAGAAGCTAACTCAAATGCAGCTCCCAAGGATCCATTATTTGATAATACAAACTAGGGTTAACCCCATTGTAACCAATTTATGATGGAAGTGTGACTTGTTATTACTTCAGTACTCAGCAGCAACAATTGTTTATGTGAAATAATGAAACCCTAGGTAACCACAAGAAGAGGCCATGAATGCATTTATTATTTATCACACACAGTGTCTTGATACAATTTCACAGCTGAAAATAAGCTTTTGGTGGTTAAATTTCACCAAATATGCTGAGGGTGAAAAAGCCATTAACCAGTGTCCTCAACACATTTTCACCCCCACATTTTAGCCGCACCATCACTCAAGTATGTTGAGGGTGAAATTTAACCACGAAAAGCAAGGGCGGTGTGCAGCATCATCATACATTGCATAAGTTACATGCAAAATTGCTTGGTGTCAAAATGTAAAACCAAACTGGGATAGATTAAATGCTTTTCAAATGTCTTGACAAAGAAACTAAATTGATATTAGCAACAAGCTAGACATGATGGATATTGATGCCATGATTATCAGAGTTATTGTACGCCAAAATCAAAGGGTCACAGTTACTTATGCAGTGAAAAGATATCAAAGTAAAAAGAAACCAGATATACCCAGTAAAAGCCAAACTATAGAGGTTGATTATCGACCAAAACATCCAAAATCATTTCAGAATAAAAAAGAAATATGAGTGTTGCAGGCAAACATAAAAATAAAAAGAAAGCATGCATCTAAGAACTTTACAATTCAGCATGGGAACAAATCCATTTACTTAAGAACACACCAAAAGAAGGTACTGAAACATGAGTGCATGAAAGGGGAAATCAATTCTAACCAGAGATATCTGTAATGCCTGCAATGTTGTTGCTGGTTCTGTATTTACATGGTGATTATTCATTACGTATTCAAGAAGCTTTTCAACCATAGCCTTGACAACATCCTGCATAATAGTAATCATTAAAATAGAGAACTGTGTTTTACTAAGATGTATTCATGGAATATTGAGTTAAGAACAGCAGCACATAATAACAAAATTGAAAATAAAATATTGTTAGGGGGTAAATCAAATTCATACAGAGAGTTGAAGGACTCCACATAGTTTTGATATCTCAGGCTTCAAAAGAAGATTGAGATTCTTCTGGGCATCGATCAATTTTCTTCTCTCCTCGGAATCAAACAGGTTACTTTTTGGTTTTTCTAATACATTCCTATCCACATTATGTGAAGTAGAGTCACATTTTTCATCAGTAGTTGTATTTACACAACTAGTTGATCTAGCAAAATGAGGCACATTATCTGCTGCAGTTACAGAAGCTCCTGCAAAAGTCGATATGCTTTCAGAAACTAAAATTGGAAATTCAGAAAATATATAAGCTGACCAGAACATTGAACCTGTCTTTGGCAAGATGCTATGACAAAATAAAATACTTCACAGTATCAGCCATTTTACCTTCCTTGCATCTGGGACTTGTTTTTTCCTCATATAAAGGGTTTAGATAGGGTGAATCATCATTACTATTTACCACCATCTTGCGCTTTTTGACAACTTCATCCCTTTCAACTTCTGGTGTCTTTGATAACTCATCAAGCAATTGTTCCCTTTTTTTTCGTTTCCCCTCAGACAAACCACAACAAGATTTCCATCGAAGATGCTTTCCCTCCAACAGCTTTATATGCAACCTAAGCGGTTCTCGCTCACATTTTCCATCAGCAATTGTATTTATACAACTAGTTGACCTGGCAGCAGAATGAGGAACAGTATCTGCTGGAGTTACAGAAGCTCCTGCAAAAGTGGAGCGCTTTCAAAACTAAAACTGGAAATTCAGATAATCTACAAGCTGACCCTAGCACTGCGCCAAGATAGAACTCTGGGCAAAATGTCATGAAAAAATGAAATAATTCACACTGTCAGCCATTTACCTTCCTTGCATCCAGAATTTATCTTTCCCTCAGATCCAGGCTTTAGATAGTGTGGATCATCAGTACTATTTACCACCATCTTGCGCTTCTTTGCAACTTCATCACTTTCAACTTCTGGTGTCTTCGATAACTCTTTAAGCATTTGTTCCCTCTTTCGTTTCCCCTGAGACAAACCAGAACAAGATTTCCAAGGATGGTTTCCCTCCAACAGCTTTGTCTGAAACCTGAGCAGCTTTCCTTCATCCGTATGTTCACTTTCCTGCTCACTACTGCGCAGCAACGGAACCTATAAGTACACCAATGAACTAAGACAAGTTTCAAAATATAAAAAAATAGAACATGCTAAGCATAACAAACGTGAAAGAGGGTAATCAAATTCCGAAGTACACACCAATGACCCATGGACTAACACAAAACCAAATCAATCCATTTGGAAACTACCACCAACAGAAAATAAAAGAAAATGACCATTTTTGTGTGCATGATAATACCTTTGTGTTGCAGACATCTTTACTTGCATTTACTGCAGAAATATCACAAAAAATAAAACAAATTATCAGAACAAGAAAGGAATAATGAGTATTACAGGCAAAAAGAAATGAGGCAAAACTCAGTGTTACCTGATGCTTTAACCTCCTTTTTATTCTTCTTAAACCGCGCCAAATAATCTCTGCCATGTCTTATCCTATTTTTCACATGGGCAGTTCCTACATTTTCTTTCCCACGTTTGCTAACATCTCTAGCTCCCAATGCCAAATCTTTCATACTCTTCTCTTTCATTTCCCCTTTTCGCTCCATTAACGATGAACCCGAGCTCTTACTTTCAGACATTTTAGACCCAGAAGAAGTTGATGAGTTATTCTTGACCCTCTCGAACCTCCTCATGGGACTCGGCGTCCGCTTCATCTCAAACTCAGATTTCCTCTTGGGTGGTGAAGTTTTAGCCATTTCCGAGTAAACAGAGGGTCCGAGTTGCGTTTGATCTCCTTTACTACTGATTTCAACAACAACAATTCCACAAAAGTTACAGCGATTAGCAGATAATGTTAGGGTTTCTACTGATGTCAGAGAAATTTTCCCAGGAAAATGAGGGAAAGCAAATGAAATGGTAAGGCGAGGTGGTTTTATTTGTGTTTGATCTTCTTGGTAGAAAAGAAAGAGTGTGAGAATCCTTTCCCGTACTGCCTTTGTTTTTTTACTTGGAGGGGACGAAAACGGCATTTAATTTTTATTTATGTTATGACCATTTTACCCCTGGGATTTTAAACACAGAAAATTATGGACAAACATGGCAAACAATGGTCAAGTCAAGAGTCAAAATGCTGACCAATGGGGTGTTAGGTTGGATTGGCTCATGTCTTTGGTGTGCTCTCAAGCAGTCCTCAATTCAAGCCCCCATGATAGCCATGTCCGTGTGTGTGTGAGCCTCCTCCTTCCTTTCTTAACTTTGACAACAACAAAAAAAGTCAAAATTCTGAAATTGTTTTAAGGACTTGTTTTAATTCTAACCGAAAAAAGAAAACAATGATTTTTTTAGAATTTTGAATTCAAATCAGCAGACGGAAAAAACAAGGGTGAAATGAAAAAGTGGATATGGTACTTTTGAGGCTGAAAAATTCTTGAAAATAGAAGCTGAGTTTTGCTAAATACGGTAAATCTTGATTATGGCGCAACCCAATAGACTGAAAAGGGAGTATGAAAATAGAAAGATGAGCACATGATATAGTCTGAAAAGTAATCGAAGTATAAAGTTGCCCTAGATTTAAATAAAAATAAAAATAAGATTTAATTACTGTTTCACCCCCTGAAATAAATGCTTGGTTTCACTTTATTTTTGAAATTGAAATTTTCTCACTCTCTAAAATTTACTAAAATTTTCTCACATTACCAATTTCGTCCCTTTCCGTCTAAAAAACTGTTAATTACATCATGGCATGAGCATTTTAGTAATTTTAAATTCTCTATCTTCTCTCTTCTCTCTTTGCCACCTCCATTTTACCTCACCCCTCCCCCTCCCTTCTCTCCTCTCAGTCCTCTCTCTTCAAAATCAAAATGTATACCTTGTCATTCAAAATCAGAGTCACTGGGTAGAGAGAGAGAGAGAGTTGTCATTCAAAATCAAAGTCACTGAGTGGAGAGAGAGAGAGAGGGTGTGATGGAGGTGGCAAAGAGAGGAGAGTAGATACTAGATGTAAAATTACTAAAATGCTCATGCAACATCAAGTACTTAACAATTTTGTTTACGAAAGTGGTAAAGTGAGAAAATTTAGTAATTTTTAGAGATTATGGGGTCAAGTAAGAAAATTTCAGTTTCATGAGGTAAAGTGAGACTAAGCGTTCGTTTCAGAAGTGGAACAATAATTAAGTCTAAAAATAATTACTCCCGACACCAACTTCATTTCTCATATTTAATTATAATTCATTCAGACTTAAATAAAAGTTGGCCTAATCTTGTAGAACCAACTCTTTTTTTGGCAGCAAAAAGAAAAATTAAATAAAGTGTTGCGGCATTATTTGGTAAACAAAATTTTGTAAATATATTTTCTAATAATTGGTATCAAAGCTTTAGGCTCAAGAGGGAACGATGAATGTAGACGGCGTTCAGAAGAAAGTAGACAAGTTCGACAGTATACATTTTGTGCTATGGAGGTTGCAGATTGGTGATTATCGAAATTGTTATGTGAATATCCTCAAGGGATGTGAGTGTAAATAACCTCATTGTTACCCCTATTATTGCTAATGGAAAATATTAAATATACCACATTTATTATGTACCGCCTCTCTAATGAGACACATTGTATTGTTCAATTCAAAAAATTATAGAGTGGTACGTACTCTCACTCAAAATTCGCCACATGTATAATTTTTGACAATTGGATTCACCATTTATTTTTACTCTTAAAAATAAAATCAAGGATATTTTTAGGGTAATGATTTTCCCACTCCCCTTTTATCCACTTACACTCCCTATTAACATTTTAGTATAAGATATTATGGGAGTGAGAACATACAAATTATTAAAAATGGAGTGTAAGTGGATAAAAAGGGAGTGGAAAATCACTACCCATTTTTAACTAACTTTAGAAAAACAAAAAGAAAATCCACAGAAACCACCGCTTCATCGATGAACCCACCCCCGCCGCCCTCCCCAATCCCCACCCCCACCCCCACCCCCACTCCCACTCCCTCTCCCACTGTTTGCCATGACTCTATCACAATTATTCCACTTTCACAAATCAATTGAAAAAAATTGATTCGGCTATTGATACATGTTGAAAGCTATGCCACCAAGATTGGATTCCTATTTGCCTACCATAAAATTTGCTTTTTTGTTAAAAGCCACAAACCCACCCTCGAACAAATCTTCCATCTAAATTCCTTGAACCCTAACACTACTACAAAATCGAAATAGACGTCGGTAAAATGACGATGGACAAAATAAATACCGTCGTTAAATTTTAAACGACGACGGTAATATAAAAACCGACGTGGATCAGAAACTAAAACACCTAAAAATTGTAAATTCATTTGGGCATTTTTAAAACACGACGCATAAAACTTTAAAAGCGTCGTCTTATTAAACATGTCATTTCGATCAGAAAAAAGACAACAAATAACCAACGACGGTATGTGTAAATATACCGACGTAGTAATTATAGACGACGTTTTACATATAATACCGCCGTTTTGAACATCCAATGAACACGACGGTAATTGTATTATTAGAGACGTATCAAGTACTATTTAATAAGACCGTAATTTTATAATTACCGACATGTAAAGGTAATTAACCACGCCTGTTTTTTATTATTTTACGCCGTATTATACATTGGATTACGAGAGTACTTATAAATAAAAGGTGGTGGTAAACAGTTACCACGTCGTCATAATATAATATAACGACGTGGTTTTTTAGATAATACGGCAGTTCTATAAATTATATCGTCGTTGTAAATAATTTTAACGTCGTTTATATTAATTATACCGTCGTTGTTATTTAAAACAAGCGCGACAACAAAAGTCGAAATAAACGTCGAAGATAACGACGACGGAAATCATAAATACCGTCGTTGTAGGTTTCAAATTCAAACTTTCGAACTGAAACGTCTCGCTTTATCTGCGAATTGGAGACTGAAACGGTGGCTTTTAGGTTTCCAAGTCTTAATTAAGTCACTTTTAGTTTTCCAATTCTAAATATTTCCTTTAAATTGTAGTTTTTATTCCAAACGTTCAGTCTCAATTCTCACATCTCTGAATGGTTTCAGTCATGCAAGATGTCTCTCTTTGGAACTCAGTTGTGTTTTTGGACCAAACCAATCTAAGAACTTCGGTTTGGTTCAAAACAACAACTGAGTTCCCAAAGATTAAAAATTTGTTTCTTGTTTAACACAAATTTCTATTTCTCTGTTGTTTTTGTATTTAAGACGTCGGTTTTGTAACTAACTGACGTAGTATATGTTTATAACGCCCTATTATTTAAAAACCGTCGTGTATATTTTAATTTATACACGGTTTAATTTTACTTTCCGTCGTTTATATCCAAGTTAGAGGAAATCCAAATAAGTTTATAAATGTATCTCTAACTAAAACTTGCTTCTTCTTTTTTAATCTTGGTTTTGCAGTGTGATCGGTGCATAATTACATATCATTTTGTACCCTTCTAACTTATGATTTGGTTATGTTTTTGAGTTAAACTTGTGCTTTTAATTTATTTTGTGTTTGTTTCAGTGTAATAAGCTTAAAACTCAATAAATGCATTTTGGAGACATGTTAGCTCAAACGGTGTCTGCAGATCAGTCAACTTCACGGATTGGACTGTACTTTCTCAAGAAGAACCAGACAATGAGCCATACATCATTGGAAAGATACAGAAGTCTATTTTCTGGAGCATTTTACGGTTCATGATTCCGAGTCCTCTAGAGGAAGTTATGCAAGTTTTGGCAGCTTAAGGTCAAAATCGGCAGGATCTGCGTTACTGGGCCAAAAATCACATTTGAAGGTCTTTCCGATTTTTCCTTGAGCTGGGCTGCATATGCTTGGAAAGATAATTCAAAGAACTTCAAGATCCATATTTTTCCAGATTTTTCAGAATGGAGGAACAAGCCCAAAACGAGCCCAAAAGAAGACTGCAATGCATTGTCAAGCATGACATATGCATGATGAAATGTTATTGATTGTGGGAAATTTTGGTGGAGCATATTCAATACATATAATTGGAGTGGAGTTTTGCAGCAGCCAAATGAAGTAAAATAAGATGAAGTGGGAGTTGCAACACTAAGCTTAAAGACAAGAAGAATTGTTTTCAAATGCAATTGTGTGAATTAAGTGTTGTAAGTTGGTGAAGTGAGTTTGTAGGTAGAAGCAATACTTAATTCAGATTTTCACTTCCCCTAGGCCTATATATAGTGAGGTTCTCCAAACTTGTAAACACACCCCAAGGGGGGGAGCTCTCAAACATCTCTCTAGAGCTCCTCTCCCTTCTCTCCCTCAAATTCTCTTAGTTTTCTTTCTAGTTCTCAATTGTTGTAACAAAACCATTTTGCTTTTTAGTTGTAATTTATTTTTCATTGTAATGTAATTTCTTTTCTTTAGTTTTCAAGTTTAATTAGCTTCCAAGTTTCAATTATAGTTCTTGTTCTTATTCATTATGCTTATAAGTTAATATGCTTGTTTGAATGAATAATCACTATTAAAACTTGTATGTTAGCTATCTTGGTTTGAATTAAGAGTAGACACCATGCATTAATTCAAATTGAACTATGAATAGGAAGAGTATGTATGGACATTCGACAACATGGATTAGATACATGCTTGGTTGTTTAAAACATTCTTCTATGCTTAATGGATTTCTAATGCTTAATTTAGGTTCGACAAGAAGGATCTAATTAGGGAATTAGGAATACAAGGTTAGGACCAAACACCATGGCTTAATCATATTTTAGCTAGAATCAATCCGTGAATCTAAATTGAACTTGGTAACTAATTTGCTTGAGTTAATTTCTTTTCTTTCTTTCTTGTTGTATTTATTTTATTTTCATTTCTATTTTGTGCAGGGAATCAAATTGAATCAATCTATCATCAATCCTCGTGGGATCGACCTCGTACTTACACAAGCTATACTACCCAACGCCTCGTGCACTTGCGAGTTAACAAAATTTTGGCGCCGTTGCCGGGGATTGACGGCATAGTTTGGTTCTATTTTCTTTCCCTACTTATTTTTCTTTTGTATTTCCTTTTTCAATTCAGTTTTTATTCCTAATTATTTGAATTCTGTTTCAAGTTTTCTGTATTTGTTTTAGCAATATAAGATAGCTCAATAAAAAGAGAGAGAAGGAAACTTCAATCATAAGGATAAAAAGTATGGAGTAGTGGGAGGAGTAGCTACCTCCAAATGCATCCATGCTCGACCTAATCGCTTCAAGGGGGAGTATCCAATCCTTTCTCTTTTACTTGTATTGTTTTTATTTTAGTAATTTTAATTTTCTGTTTCTTTTTTTAATTAAAAAAAATTAAAAAGATTTTTCATATGAGCTAACTTTTGGTAACTCCAGTAAGCAACCTTCGTCTATGCAGTGTCTAGGAGTTCTTTAGGCGACACCTTCGGTGTCTAAGAAGTTTGGGTTTTAAGCGGGACCATTGTGACCCCTCCAACCTTCCCGGAACCCCTGGCTGTGTTTTCTGAGGCCCTTAACTGGTCATCCTAGAGTTGCTTGTATACTTGTGTGTTCTTAAAATAATTTTTTTTTACAATAACGGTTTAGTTTAAATAAAAATTTTAGTTTGGGTATTGTATTCATGCTTAAATAATAATTACAAAAATATAAAAATATAAAAAAAAAAATTGCAATTTGAAACTTCTTTGTTTTCTTTTCTGTTTAGTTGTTTTATAGTCTGTGATTTTTTATTATTTTAATTTTTATGTGGTGTGGTTAGTTAGTTTGTTTCTGTGTGTTAAAAAATTAAAAAAATTTACTCTAAATAAAGCTGCATCACTAAAAACTTAAAAAAACACAAAAACAAAAAAACAAAAAATAACAAAAAAAAAAATTTGCATAAAATACAAATAAATAAAACTTCATCTTCTTCATCATCTTCTTCTTCTTCTTCTTCTTCATCTTCATCTTCTTCTTCATCTTCGTCAGCATCAGCATCATCATGGCACGCTTCCAGATTCCAAAATTGGAAACTTTAGTTTAGCCGTCTGGACGTCATCTTTTGGGTCTTCACGCACAGCCTCTTGGGGCCCATCACTTGAGCTCCCAAATATCGCACTTATGGCTGCACTCTTGGCTTGAGCACCACTTGTCTCGTGCTCTGGCTGCTTGCGCTTACCCGGTCGCCCAATAGACTCCAGCTTCGTGCGCATGTCTTTGGCGTACAAATCTACCATCGATGATAGCTGTTTATTCTCCGCCTGCAAACCTTCTAGCTGACGTCGATTAAACTCCACCATCCTTGTCCTCTCCTTTTTCAAGTCCCTTATAATGCCTTGACAATCCTCAACCACATTCTGTGATGCCGCCAACTGAGCCTTTACTAGCTCCAACTCACGGGATTTCGCAATTAGGCGATAACCCACAGTTGCGATAGTGGTCGTGCTTTGTGCGGCCAGTGCCATGGCATCACTAACGATTCGATTGTCACACTTTGCGCCGAGCACTCGTGCATCTCTGGGAGTCACTAAACTCCTTGCGACTCCAAGGGCAACTTCGTTGTCCATGAGTATTGTGTCATTCACTGTCACGGGCCCTCTTCTTTGAGCCAAAATAGGGCATCCACGTTGGTCAGCTCCTTGACTCGACGCCTGAATTGGTTGAGCTAGGTTAAGATCGAGCGAAAATGGGAAAGGAGACGACATTTTCTTTCTGCTTTCTTTTTCTTTTTTCTCTCTTCTCTCTTCTTTTTTTTCTTTTCTTTTCTCTCTTCTTCTTTCCTTTCTCTCTTCCGTGTGGCTGTAATTTTTGTTTTTCTCCCTTAGTTTCCTTTTATAGACTTCAAACCCTAGCACCACTCGAGCTTCACAGCCTTCTGGCTTTCCCCCGTCCCCAAAATAATTGTCGCGACGCATCTTTTCTGAACGAACGGGTTCAACAAAGTCTTTGCGCCTTTCTATGACGCCCGTAATTTCCGCTTGGAGAAGCGCAAAAGCTCTGCAGCGCCTCTATGCATCGACACGTGGCTCTTGCTTCGTTGCTCGAGACGACATATGGACCCTGCTTTGAATCCACTTCCCACGTAAAAATAAAAATTATAAAAAAATTAAAAATTAAAAAATAAAATAAAATAAATGTGTGGGCTTCGGAATTCATTGTGGGTCGGGTTTCACCGTGGTTTGGGTTTCAAAATTGTGGGCTTTGGGCTTCAAGTTTTTTGGGTTTCAGTTTGCTTAATTTGTGTGATTAGGGCTTACTATTTCGTTTTTTTTAATTTAATTTTTTAATTTTGTTGTTATTGTTGTTGTTGTTGTTTGTTTTGTATTTTAATTATTGTATTGTGTGATATTTATTTGCTTTAATACCTTTCATTTTTTTGTTATGACATTACTTGTGCCTAATTTTTAAACTTTGAGGACAATGTTCATTTCTAAGTTTGGGGGTATTAGAGTTTAGCAAGTAAATTTGGTTTTTCTTAAAATAAAATTTAAAAATTTTAAAAATTTAAAAAAAAAAAAATTTCTTATTTTTCTATTTTATTTTAGTCTTGCTTTGTTTTTTTTATTTTGAGTCACTTTCCGAACACATATGATGAGATTGTGATAAATGTTTGCATGACTTAAATGAAAATTGGATTTCTTTTATTTTAAAAAAAAAAATTTGGCATCGTTCTAGCATGATATGTTCGAAACCTTCTTTACACTTGCCATTTGTTTCATAATTTTCCAATTAAAGGATTTGCATGATCCAAAGAATTGTATCAAGCATAAATTAAACTTGTATAACCATATAATGTGAGCTTTTGAGCCTTGTGCTTCATTTCATGAGTGTTATACACGTACTCTTATTTTCTTGTCATCTAAGTTGTTGTTTGATCTCATTATTCATTGATTTGGTTGAACACTTAAAAGTCATTCATTCATATTCAATTTAATTACATGACATTTAAGAAATGATATTAAGGCCTTCTTTGGATCGTTTGTGCCTTTCAAGCTAACCTTATGCATGCTTAAGCATGATTTTTCCATTGTTAACTATTTTGAGCCTACATGTAAACCTTTTCTTTCATTTAACCAATTATATTTCCTCGCCTTAGCCTGAAAAACAAGTATTTACCTTTTCTAAGGAACTCATGAGCTTTAATTATGATGTGTTTTTCATACTAAGTTTGGGAAGGGGTATTATATATTGAAAATAAAAAAATAAAAAAAAATCACCCAATTGGTGGAAGAAAAGAGAATGTTGTGATTGTGGTTGATTGAAAATTCATTTTTGGGTTTCTTTATTGGCCTCAAAATAAATTGGTGGTTGTTCAATTAAAAGAAAGGAGTGTGAATTCTTATAAATGGAGGTATAAGGAGTTTTTTAAAAAAAAAAAAATCCTCATTGTGATGATTCGAAGTCTTGGAAAAAATTGTTTTATGCTCTTACATTATGAGTTCTTTGGACTTTGTGTTATCCATACCTTTCATTTCTCACTCACCTTGCACCCTTAGCCCCATTACAACCTATGATAAAGACCTAAATTGATCTTAAATGTCATGTGATTGAATTGCATCCATTTTCCTACTTTTAAGTGTTTGGCATCCTTCTTGAGATCATATAATGCAAGTTCTTCATCTTTCAATTGTGAGTTAATTCCCTTATGGTTTAACTCTAATCTCATGTTTATAACTGAGTGTTGCATTGTAACCCTCTTCTAAGTGATTCATTTGTGAGAGAACAACTTTGGTGAGATTTGAAGTTGAATTTGTGCTTTGTATGATTTTTGAAATTGTGTGAAAACTAAGATTGGAGAATTTGTTGCATTTGGCTATCACACTACTACACTTTGAGCATGTTATGTTTTGAACTTTGCCACATTGTGAATAATGTCCAAAAATGAGCTTTTATTGTTAAAACTTTTGAGTCATGTGCATGAGTCATTTCTCTTCAGAAAATGTTCGGAAATATTGTTTTTGTATTTGTTTTTGTTTTGTTTTTGTTTTCTAACTACTTTGTTTTTTTTGTAGAGTCAGTAAAACGTTTGTGGGTATCGTATCTGTTAAACCCTCAGGAGACACAACTCCTCCTACTAGGGATGCCTAGAGGTTTAAAGGCTTGTTGCATATGCTCAATGCAATCGAGTTACCTACGAAAGTGGTCTAATAAATTTATTTACTTATTTTGTTTTATTTTTTGTTTTCCTTTTGTTTTGCTCGAGGACTAGCAAAATCTAGGTTTGGGGGTATTTGATCGGTGCATAATTACATATCATTTTGTACCCTTCTAACTTATGATTTGGTTATGTTTTTGAGTTAAACTTGTGCTTTTAATTTATTTTGTGTTTGTTTCAGTGTAATAAGCTTAAAACTCAATAAATGCATTTTGGAGACATGTTAGCTCAAACGGTGTCTGCAGATCAGTCAACTTCACGGATTGGACTGTACTTTCTCAAGAAGAACCAGACAATGAGCCATACATCATTGGAAAGATACAGAAGTCTATTTTCTGGAGCATTTTACGGTTCATGATTCCGAGTCCTCTAGAGGAAGTTATGCAAGTTTTGGCAGCTTAAGGTCAAAATCGGCAGGATCTGCGTTACTGGGCCAAAAATCACATTTGAAGGTCTTTCCGATTTTTCCTTGAGCTGGGCTGCATATGCTTGGAAAGATAATTCAAAGAACTTCAAGATCCATATTTTTCCAGATTTTTCAGAATGGAGGAACAAGCCCAAAACGAGCCCAAAAGAAGACTGCAATGCATTGTCAAGCATGACATATGCATGATGAAATGTTATTGATTGTGGGAAATTTTGGTGGAGCATATTCAATACATATAATTGGAGTGGAGTTTTGCAGCAGCCAAATGAAGTAAAATAAGATGAAGTGGGAGTTGCAACACTAAGCTTAAAGACAAGAAGAATTGTTTTCAAATGCAATTGTGTGAATTAAGTGTTGTAAGTTGGTGAAGTGAGTTTGTAGGTAGAAGCAATACTTAATTCAGATTTTCACTTCCCCTAGGCCTATATATAGTGAGGTTCTCCAAACTTGTAAACACACCCCAAGGGGGGGAGCTCTCAAACATCTCTCTAGAGCTCCTCTCCCTTCTCTCCCTCAAATTCTCTTAGTTTTCTTTCTAGTTCTCAATTGTTGTAACAAAACCATTTTGCTTTTTAGTTGTAATTTATTTTTCATTGTAATGTAATTTCTTTTCTTTAGTTTTCAAGTTTAATTAGCTTCCAAGTTTCAATTATAGTTCTTGTTCTTATTCATTATGCTTATAAGTTAATATGCTTGTTTGAATGAATAATCACTATTAAAACTTGTATGTTAGCTATCTTGGTTTGAATTAAGAGTAGACACCATGCATTAATTCAAATTGAACTATGAATAGGAAGAGTATGTATGGACATTCGACAACATGGATTAGATACATGCTTGGTTGTTTAAAACATTCTTCTATGCTTAATGGATTTCTAATGCTTAATTTAGGTTCGACAAGAAGGATCTAATTAGGGAATTAGGAATACAAGGTTAGGACCAAACACCATGGCTTAATCATATTTTAGCTAGAATCAATCCGTGAATCTAAATTGAACTTGGTAACTAATTTGCTTGAGTTAATTTCTTTTCTTTCTTTCTTGTTGTATTTATTTTATTTTCATTTCTATTTTGTGCAGGGAATCAAATTGAATCAATCTATCATCAATCCTCGTGGGATCGACCTCGTACTTACACAAGCTATACTACCCAACGCCTCGTGCACTTGCGAGTTAACACAGTGCAAGAAGGCAACGCTAGCTCATACCCACACAAGAACAAATTGAAGAAATTCGGATCGAATTATAGTTTAATGAAACAAATTATTTTGTATGTATAGGAATGAAGATTGGTAAATATTTTGTATGGATATATAGGAATGAAGATTGGTAAATATTTTGTATGTAATTATTATTGATCTTCAAGTTTTATGAAACAAATTATTCTTGAGTATATTTATTGTTCACAAAGCATTATATATGGTTGTTTTTTTAGCAAGAAAAAAATCGCTGCAGAGAACCATTGGAAGCAAGAAAAAAAATATAAAAATGTAAAATTACTAAATCTTTGGATATATAAACGACAGTTCTTTCAAATAACCGTCGTCTTTACATTAATAGACGACAATTCTATCACAAAACCGCCTTCTTTACATATAATAGACGACATTTCTTTCATAAAAATTGTCGTCTTTATATATAATAGACGACATGTAAGGTAATTAACCACGTCGGTATTTATTATTTTACGCCGTATTAGATGTTAGACTACGACAGTTCTTATAAATAAAAGGTGGTGGTAAATCATTACTACGGCGTTATAATATAATATAACGACGTGGTTGTTCAGATAATACGACAATTCTATTAATTATATCGCCGTTGTAAATCATTTTCACGTCGTTTATATTAATTATACCGTCGTTGTTGTTTAAAACAAGCGCGACAACAAAAGTCCGAATAAACGCGTCGATACAACGACGATGGTAAACATAAATACCGTCGTTGTAAGTTTCAATTTCAAACTTTCGAAATGAATCGGCACGCTTTATCTGCCAAATTGGGAACTCAAACGGCGGCTTTTAGGTTTCCAAGTCGAAATAAAGGCCCTTTTCGGTTTCCAAGTCTTAATAAAGTCACTTTTAGTTTTCCAATTCTATATAATTCGTTTAAATTGCTGTTTTTATTCGAACGTTCTGTATATCTCAATTCTCACCTCTCATGCAAGAATGTCTTTCTTGCGAACTCAGCTTTTGTTGTACACCCAACCCATCTAAGAACTTCAGTTGGGTGTAAAACAAGAACCGAGTTCTCAAGTAGGATTGTATATTTAGTTTCTTGTTAGCACAAATTTCTATTTCTCCGAAGTTTTTTTAGTTAAGACGTCGGTTTTGTAAATAACTGACGTAGTATATGTTTATAACGTCCGTATTATTTAAAACCGTCGTGTATATTTTAATTTATACGTCGTTTTTATTTTACTTTCCGTCGTCTTTAAAAACGCGGTCTTTTGAAAAATTTGACCGCGAAATGTAATTTTTTCAATTTTCCCTAAACCCTATATATATAACATTTCGCTATCTTTCTTCAACTCATATTCTAACCTTAAGTTTTCTTTCTCCATCAGTTGCTCCAAGTCGAGGTACATTTCATTCCGGCTGCTCATATTCTAATCTTTCATTCCGGTTTTCAGTTTCTCAAATTATTTGAAGTTTATTTGCTCCAAGTCGAGGAAATCCAAATAAGTTATGCTCCCCACTTCTGGCTTTTTTCTTGTTTTTTTTTAAATCCTGTTATATGTATCTCTAACTAAAACTTGCTTCCTTTTTTTAATCCTGCTTTTGCAGTGCAAGAAGGCAACAAAGAACTCATACACACAAGAACAAATTGATGAAATTCGGATCGTTGTAGAGATATATAGTTTAATATTATGGATATGATATTTTGTATAGATATATAGGAATGAAGATTGATATTTTGTAATTATTATTGCATATTCAAGTTTTATGAAACAAATTATGGTTGTTTGGAGCTGAATTTATTGTTCACAAAGCATTATGGTTGTTTTTTAGCTAAAATCGTTGTAGAGAACAATTGGAAGCAAGGAAAAAAAAGGTAAAATGTAAAAATAAAACATCTTTGTATATAATAAACCTCAGTTCTTTCAAAAAAACCATCGTCTTTACATCAATAGACGACTATTCTATCATAAAACCGCCTTCTTTACATATAATAGACGACATTTTTTTCATAACAACCGTCGTATTTACATATAATAAACGACTGTTATTTCATAATAGACGACATATTTCACAATAATAGACGACTGTTATTTCATAACAACCGTCGTATTTACATATAATAGACGCATCGTTATTTCATAATAGACGACGCTTCTTACAAACCGTCGTCTTTAATTATAATACACGTCATTTTTTTATAAAAAAACGACGTCTTTAAATTAATAGACGTCGGTTTTTAGTAAAAGTGTCGTTTTTATATAATATAGATGACGGTATTTTACCGTCGTGGTTTTATGCGTAAAAGATGTCGGTCGATTCCTCGACGGTTGAGAAAGTAAATTTACGACGGTAAATTACCGTCGTCTATTGCGATTTTTGTAGTAGTGTAAACCCATAATAGATAGTTTAATTTTTGAACCCTAAACTCATAATAAGAGGAGCAATGGAGAGGGAGAGAGGGAGAGAGGGAGAGAGGGAAAGAAACATTGAAAAAAAGAAAGAATATTGGGCAGTCATGGCAGAAAGAGTGGGGATGCGGAGGCTTTGTTGGCGAACTCAGGGAAGTGGTTGTTGGGGATTTTAATTTTTATGGTTTTAAATTATAAAATTGAACTTTTTAATCCAGCACATGACGAATTTTGAGTGAAAGTATCACATGATGACGTGGTGATACTGTACCAATCTATAATTTCTCTTTCAACTCCACCTTTATTAGAAATCTCCTGGGCTCGTTTGGGAGTGCTTCTTCTCGAAGCGCTTATGCTAGTAGCGCTTATGCCAATAGTGCTTATGTCATAAGCGCTTCTACAAATAAGCAGTTTGTCGTTTTGGAGTTGCATAAAAGCTCTTTTGATATTTTGTTGAGTGTTTGGCTGACACAGTAAAAGTGCTTTTAAAAGTACTTTAAAAAAATTTAAAGAATCCCAAAATATTATAATAAACATAGGAAATAAAAATTCACAGGATCCCAAAATAAAAACATGACTTAAAAAAGTATGAACTTCACCAAGTATAATTTTAAATCATTTTTTGAAAATAAAAAAAGAAATTAACCAAACATAAGAAGATAGCATAAGGGAAACCATGTTTCAGGAAAAGTTAGGTGAAAAGATTATAGAAGATGATGTTGATGAGTTGCATTTCATTGAGTATCAGGTTAGTGGATACCTTTCTGGGTAGAAGGCATTGCCTGGTGAGTAAGAAGAAAGTCTCCATTTTGGTGACGATGTGGTTAATTTGGGGCTGTTACTTCAATATCCGTCTTTACAAAATAACAGTAGGGATATGAAGAATTTTTACAGGGAAAATGGTGTAGAAAAAGGAGAAGGCAAATTTAGAGGAGACTTGCTAATGTGATAGAGAAACAACTACTGGAAGATTTTGATTCACTCTTATGGAACAGTAATCCTTGAAAGGGTAGTGTTTTGGTTTTAATAGGGAGAGAAAAAGAGAGAGAGAAAAAAAAAAGAATGGGTATTTTGGCATTTTAAAAAATTAAACATGGGTATTTTTGGCATTTTAAAAGTTTCATTAAATGAAGCCAAGTGCTTCCCGCTCTCAAGTGCTTCTTCCAAAACCACTCCAAGTGCTTTTGGATATCACCAAAAGCACTTTTACAATTTTTGCCAAACACCATTTTTTAAAAACGTAAGTGCTTTCACCCATTTAGAAGTGCTTTTCATTGCTCCAAAAGCACTCCCAAACGAGTTAGCCTTACAAGTTAGGATTTATGAGCAATTACCACAGAAGATGCCTTTCTTTTCATTGCCAATTTGTGCTACTCTCTAATAAGAGGGTCAAACTTAACTACAAAAAGTTGGCCCACAAGAATTCTCCACTTAATTAACACCATGTACGCCAATTATATAACAAAAAGGGGAAGTATTTTCTTCAGCATACCACTCGACTCATTCACGTTCAAAACTGCTTTTTAAAATTTTAAATTTTGTTATACAAGAGATTTTTGGGATCAAACCTAGGACCTCAAATTTAAGGGTAAATGCTCATAATCACTTCATCTATAAGTCCTTTGCAAACTGCTTCTAAATTTAAAAAAGAATGAAAAAAAAAAGAAATATATTTGAAAAATGCAAAGGATGTGTTTGTACCAAAATTTGTACTTTTTGGCCAAATTCTTTATTCTAGCCAAAATACATGTGTTTGGGCCCAAAATATGAAAACCAACCTATTTGGCTATTTTGGCTCTAGTTGCCAAAAGTTGAAAAAATAAAGCACATATCAGTTTAAGGAATAAAATAAGCCAAAGTAAGTCTAACAAGTTCCCAAAAATTCAGAGGCTTGGAAACTTGAAGTCTGGAGAACAAAACCAGCAGAAAGGTGAAGAAAAGAAGTTACCTCATAGAGATATTTTATACAGACTAAAACTTCTTCTGCAAACAAACTGTCTCATCAAGCAAGATATTTGCTATCCTTTAAAAATAGCAGGAACAAAGATATTTTTCAGATATTTAGGAAACCACCGTCATACATACTTCCTATAAATATCAAGGGATGTGAACAAACAAAACACACAACCACCCAACCAACAAAACAAATACAAAAGAAACAATCAGTCTCATTGATCATTCTAGCCTTCAACAGAAGCAAAGCTAACAAAGGTGCCAAGGACCTCCAAAGCTATCCTTGAGATTCTGTTTAGAATTCCCAGCCACTCACGACTCAATCTGATTATAGCTCTGCCAATTTCAATATTGGTATCGATTTCCAGCTAATATTTATTAGTTGAAGGTGCTGAAGTGCAAGCAGTGCAGTCCAAAGGCAGTGCAGTCCGGTGCAGTCCATTGCAGTGCAATCCAAAGTGCAGTCCAAAGGCAAAGATCCAGTTGTAGTGCAGTCGGTCAAAGGCAGTGCGATCCAAAGGCAGTCCAGTCCAGTCGATCCAGGTAATCCAGTCCAGTGCAAAGGCAGTCCAATCCAGTCTAGTCCGGCCTGATAAAAATCATCTCTGCAATGACGTTTCAGCAGAATTCAAAGTCCAATGTTCGATGTCTTTCCGGACTTGGCGATTCCTTTCATTTATCGTATTTCAAACAGCTTCTCCTTGAACTTGTTTGTTTTTATTTTCAAACACTTGTATTTTTGCTTTACTTCCCAGCTTTATTTAGATAAATTATGAAGTCCTCACCCGTCTGAGGTAAGAAAAGAACTTACTTGGGAAATATTCCTCACCCAAATTCACAATCGTTTGTTCAAAGTCAATAGCTTGGGCGCAAGTTATTTGATTCTCAAGTTTGTTAGAATTTTAAATTGCTAACAGTGGCACGCTTGACACACAAAGAAAGTTGATTTATTGACCAAATCATGGTCTTTGAATTAATGGGGAACTTTGCCCTGCCATCACAGGTACAAAACAAAAAGGGGTGAACAGGATGACTATAGAAACAAGTCGTAGAGGATCTTCATTGCAAAAAACACATAGAAACAAGTCAAACTGTACCAATACTATAATATGTTCCCATCTGGCAATTGCTATTATAGCCGGCCATTTATGGCACTTTGTGGTTGCTTATTCCTTAATTTAAAGTTGACTATACTTTTGACCGTGCATATTGGCCAGACCTGGAAATATTAAAATGAAATATCCATCTTTCATTGCTAGCTTTCCCATCAGCAACTAACTAATTTAGTACTATCTCATCGAAACCAAATCATTCCTCCTCTCATTTTCTTTTTTATATCAGAAAAAAAAAAACATGATTTATCTCTGCTTCTTCATCTTGGTTTGCCTAAAATTAAGCCATGCTCAGCAATATTATGATCCATCTGCATGTACTTCTGATGCTAGCTATTCAGGCTCGAGATAAATCTGCAATATGTTCCAAAATTCTTGCGGGACATTCTTGGTCTACCGAGCCAACCTGCATTTTCCGACTGTTTCGAATATCTCAGACTTGTTTCAGATGGACTCTGATGCCCTGCTTGGGCTCAACAATCATACTTCTCCTTCTGAGGCACTCAGACCAGGTAGGGAGGTTCTTATTCCCATTGACTGCTCTTGCTCAGGCCAATATTTTCAGGCAAGTTTCAGCTACATGGTTTCCAAAAACACATCATACTCCGAGATAGCTTGTGGCATTTTCGAAGGCTTGCTGAAGTCCTTTACATTTATGACACGTTTACTAACCCGTAATCGGAATGAGAATAAGGAATCCGATTCCGATTACGGATTATACATGTGTTTACTAAAATTGGGAGGAATCAAAAGTGCATGGGGCCCACACAAAAAATGGAATTCAATTCCAAGATTTGAGTGATTTGGATTCCCAACATTGAGGTGGTATTTGGATTTCGGATTTCATCCGTAATTAGAATGATAATTTTTTTTCCTTTATGCCCTCACTTACTTTCATTATTTCCAAGAGTGTCCTTAACCCTAGAAATAAAAACAAAATCATTTTAGTATTAAGGATTAACTAATAGAAATACTTACATTTATAAATAAATAAAAACTTAATAGAAATACTTACATTTATTTTTTTTAAATACTTATTAGAAATACTTAAATTTATAAATAAACAAATAAACAAAATCATTTTAGTGTGTCTATGAAATAAAAAAGCAATTTATTTTTTTCTTACTATTATATACTATATCAAATTTTATTAAAAAAAAGTATATAAAATATTTGATTTGGGACAAGGGCATTTTAGTAATCATACTGGTTTATATTCCGATTATGTTGAATTAGTAAACAATTTTATGGAATTCTATTCCGATTCCAGATAGTTTTAGTAAACAACTTCAACAGGAATCTGATTCTGATTCCGCCTCATTTCAATTCCTTCTCAATTCAATTCCTCCTCAATTCAATTCCTCTCAATTTGATTATAGATTAGTAAACGTGCCATTAGTGAGGAGAACTTGTCCCAAGAAAACAAGCTTAAGGTTGGTACTGAGCTTCTTGTGCCTCTAAGATGTGCTTGTCCTGATAAGTTAGCTAGCAGTAGTGGAGTGAAGTACCTTGTGACAAACCCTTTCATAGAAAGCGACAGACCAATCATATTGAGCTAGAAGTTTGGCATCTCTCCTGAAGATTTAAGGTCAGTTAATCATTTAGGACCAAGCCAAACTATATATCCAAATACAACTGTTTTAGTTCCCTTGAGAGCACCTCCATGGCGCGTTTACTAATCCGTAATCAAATTGAGGATGAATTGGATTGAAGATGAATTGAAATGAGGCGGAATTAGAATCGATTCTGTTGAAGTTGTTTACTAAAACATGCGGAATCGGAATAGAATTCCATAAAGCTGTTTACTAATTCTTTATAATCGGAATATAAACCAGTATGATTACTAAAATGCCCTTGTCCCAAATCAAAATTTTTTTATACTTTTTTTAAATAAAATTTGATATAGTATATAATAGTAAGAAAAAATTAAATTGCTTTTTTATTTCATAGACACACTAAAATGATTTTGTTTATTTTTTTATAATAAATTTAAGTATTTTTATTAAGTATTTTTTATTTTATAAATTTAAGTATTTCTATTAGTTAATCCTTAACACTTATTAAAATTATTTTGTTTTTATTTATAGGATTAAGGATAATCTTGGAAATAATGAAAGTAAGTGAGGGCATAAAGGGAAAAAAAATTATCATTCCGATTGTTCCTTAAACCCGGAATCCAAATACCTTATCTATGTTGGGAATCCAAATCACCCAAATCTTGTAATTGAATTCCATTTTTTGTGTGGGCCCCACACACTTTTGATTCCTCCCAATTTTAGTAAACACAGGTATAATCCGTAATCGGAATCGGATTCCTTATTCTCATTCCGATTACGGGTTAGTAAACACGCCACCAGTCTTAAACTTCAATATCCTAGATTCTCCACCTCCAGCTCCTGATTTTCTTCCCACAAATCCTGTGGATAATACGATTAAAAACACAAAACTACAGAAATTGTATATAGCAGGGTTTGTTGTTGGGTTTTCTCTGCTACTTGCAGCATTAATTGCATTTATAATTTTGTATAGAAGGGCCTTAAAGAAATGGAAGAGTGAGAAGCTCCAGTCCTTTACCGCTTTGAGCTCTCCAATTTCATGTTCAACAGTCAGAAGCCCTCTTAAATCCGGTCAACCGGGCAGAAGCTCTCCAATTTCATCATGTTTATCTCCGGATATTCTTGCTGGATTGAAGTACTCTTTGTTCAATTATAGCTTAGAAGAACTCAGGAGAGCAACAAGGGCTTTCAATGAAGAAAACAAGATTGGTTCTCTGGTCTATAGGGAGTTGATAAATAATGTTGAAGTGATGATCAAGCAGATGAGATTTGAAGACACCAGCCATGTTATTGATGTACATTCAAAAATCAACCACATCAACATCTTGAACTTAGAGGCTGTTTCTTATGGAGAAAATAACTTGGCTTGGTCTTATCTGGTGTTTGAGTATCCAAGCAATGGCTGCTTGAGGGACTGCTTGTCTAGTCCATCTATTACTCGTCTCAAGTGGCATCAACGAACACAAATAGCTTTCGATATTGCTACAGGACTTTACTATTTACACTGTTGTACTTTCCCTTCATGTGCTCACCTAGACATAAATACTAGAAACATTTTTGTGACAGCAAATTGGAGGGCAAAACTTTCGAATATTGGAATTATCTCTGCGTTTGGATCTTCCGAAGGAAATGACAAAGGATGGGTTGCACCAGAGTACCTTCTGCGTGGCTCAGCTTCTGAGAAGGTGGATATTTTTGCATTTGGAGTTGTTTTGCTTGAGCTCATCTCAGCAAGAGAGGACATTGATGGAAAGTTTTTTAAAGAGTCCATCAAGTTTTTGGGAGGAGGTGCTAGCGAAGGTGGTTTCCTTGAACAACTTGGGAGCTTCATAGATCCGCAGCTGGAGGACTATCCTCTTGCAGAGGCTTTATGCTTAGCTGTTTTAGCAAAGGCCTGTATGGAGGATGACCCTCTCCATCGGCCGTCCATCAATGATATCATGAAAGTCCTCGCTAGAATGGCCTGATCAGAAGTTGATGGATGATGAAGAACCAGTATGGAAAAACATTTGTCCATTGAACTGTAATGGTGTAAAATCTGTGGTTGTTAAAGTTGGATCATAAGTGATTCCATGCCTCCCTTGTACATATTGTTTATGTCTCTAATATCAGGTTCGTTACATCCATCATATGTTCTGTAATGTATATGAACATCCTGTGCTTTATATTCGTGGATCTTAATATTATTAGTTAGAAAGAGTTAAATCATGCAGGTGAAAGGAATTGGATAACAAGAAAAAAAAAAGGGGTTAGAGCATGAACCATTATCCCCATGATCCGAAAATAAGCCACCCATTATTTTAAAGTTATTTTTCTTCATTATTACCTACTTATATTATTGTTCATGTTTTAGCTTATTACATCAGTTCTTAGATAAGAGACAAGCAAGCATCCAAGGGTATGTAACTGGAAGATATGGGTGGTTAGATTCCATTTGGTCACAGCTCACATCACAGGTTGTCTGAAGAGACTTATTTAATACATTTTCATTTTCTGGTGACGCCAAGAACTTGTTGCTTCCACTTGTTTGGTATATACTTTCCTTAATTCTAATGTTTTCTGGACCACCTAGAGTACTAGAAGCTTTTCAGCTTAATAATTGACGTAGAACATATGGCAGAAGCAATCGAAGAGGAGCTGGAGCGACGTACGCACAAGGGCAAATCGTGTAAACAACATATTTGGGCTCTGAAATCCAGTTTTAAAGTATTTACAGTTTTTGGAAACTTTGTTATTTTCTTATTTTAATTCATTTGTTATTCATAAGGTTTTTAGGAGTTTTTAAACATCTTTTATCCGTGGCTAGGGTTATGTTTGTGATTCCAATTTATCAAATAAACCTTTGAGGTTCCCTCAAATCTTTCTGGTGGATTCCAGAGTTTCATGTTCTAGGCTAAGGTTTTAGCCAAACTATTTATCACGTTGCGTCAATAATTTTTTTCTTCATAAAAACGAAGAGTAATGGAAGGCACAAGGCTCTTTAAATTCTCCGACGTGGGATTCCCACTCTCAACATGCCCCCCATTTGATTATTTGTGTCGACCTTGCTGCAAGTGGATATGATATCACTCTTTGTTCAATATTTTTTATCTCATCCTCTAAAAATCTGATAAGATGAGCTTTATATGATGCTGCTCTGCCCTCTACCCTTGTGTTTTCTACTTAATTCTCCTCATCTTTCTGCCTTCCACTTTCTCTAAGTGGGATTTTGATTATTGCTTGAACAGTTATGCTCAGAAGTTAATATGAATTATTTATATGTAGGAAAAAGAAAAAATAATGTAATACATATGGTCCGAGCTTCCACCACCAAAAAAACAAAAACATAGAGAAGAAATGGGAAAATGGTGTACAAAAGAAACATAGCTAGAGGAACCCTCGTGATCATAAGTCGCTTATTTAAGATCTGCAATAAGTGATAGATGGTGATATATACTTGAGCCGTAGAACTCTAGCTAGATTCAATCCTCTTTCTCTTCCGTGGGTTTATAAAATTGCACGACGCGCCTGTTTCTCGGTTGAACTGGTCTTGCATTAGTGTCCGAGTCCTGCAAGATCTTCCACATTAGTACACAGAAAGTATCAAATTATCAATGCATATATATTTTGCACATTAAAAGATTTAGGATTGAACTTACATCATGAACAGCTACGCGGAGTAGTTTGACCTGTTCCCTTGAGACAGTCCTTACCTGATGATTCAAATAAGATTCAGATACAAAAATTTCGTCCCTAATAAATGTATTATGATGTTTTGGTTAGGGAAGCGGAGAAAAGGAAACTAACCTCTTCAACAATTGTCCAGATAACATCTTGTGTGCAAGGAGGAATTGTAAGAGAGCCAATATATCTGTAATACTTTGTACTGTCTGTTTTTATTTGCTTTGGATCAACCATACCAACCACTTTCTGCTTTTCACTGGTACCAGCGATGTCTACTAAATCATCCATCAACTAAACACGAAGACAGAATTAAGCACATCAAACATAAGAGTGAGAAATAAAACTATATAATTTCGACTGCATGAGAGATGTGGTCAACAATGTAATCAGTAAATGTGGTAAATGTAGCGTCACTTAAGAGATCAATTACCGAAGTTAAAAAAGGATCAGGCTCTCCAATCTTATACAGGATTCCAGTCACGGCGGTCTTTCCAGTTGGGGTCTGATGAACCAGATGCACCTCTAAATCAAACTTCTTTTCATTGAAGGTGTGTTCAGAAGGTGAGTGCCAGTGGCATTGTTTGAGCTGATACAGAGTTCCATTTATTTGTATAAATCCTGCATCAGCTTCCCACTTCAACTGCCACAAATTGTTCAAACAAACGATGATTAATATTTCGTAAAAGTACTTCACCAAACCCAATTGAAGTGCACCTTTAGCTCTCTCTTTTATCTTACCATCATATCATGGCCCCTATTCTTAAGAGTTGCATTGCAAGGCTTGTAGCTACCGTGAAGTCTCCCCAAATCTGACACTACTTCAACTCTGTCATCTAACAGATCGATCGGAGACTGCATCGATCCCTTGTTACACATGCTCCATTCTGGGCGAATCTCTCCCCATCGAGCTGGCCCCTTCTCACTGTCGTCTTCATAATTAAACTCCCCCTCATCTTCTGCTCCATCAAGAATATTAACAAAGATGAGAAGCAATGGGCTAATAACAAAATTCCATAACAGCACTTCCAGTAGCCAACTTTATAAAGCACACCATAACTAAACTAATTTTAACCATTATATTAGAATGGATTGAATGGCTAAGATTAACTAAACTAATTTTACATTTTTTAAGAAAACAATATATTGAAAATTATTATTAATTGACTTTCTCTTTCTTATTTCTCTATCCTCAATCAATGTTTTATCAAATCTCCCTATTTCGTCATTCTCTATCTTATAGAATTCTCCAATTAATGACTTTTTCATCCTTCTCCTCTTTCTTCTAAAGCTTTGCAGGTTTCTTCTACATCCCAAACTTAGTTTTTTGCTTTTTTATTGCTTTTTTTTTAGTTGTAAGAGTAATACATGGATTATGACTCTCGAAGAAAAGGCTTGGGGATAACACCAATGAACTGCAAGCAAACTGTCTATTGCCATATATTTTATAATGTATTATTAATTATAATGAATAAAAACTAAATCTTGTAAGCCATTAAGATGTTAGAAAAAGCATAATATATATATATATATATATATATATAGAGAGAGAGAGAGAGAGAGAGAGAGAGAGAGAGAGAGAGAGAGAGCAACACAGAGTTAGACGACCAACCAAACCATAGAGAAGAAATATTGCGACAGATCTGGGCTTTTTCCTTTTTGGTTAAATATTAATATTCTATTTTCTCTTCAATATTGGTAGCTTGAGACAGATTTTCTATGTCGTGGGAGAATGCTCGGTTGATGTAGATGACAATGGCAAGGGGAAGGTAATGGTGAGGTTTTGCAGGATATTAATTGAGAGGAGAGAAAATGATGAGAAAACAAAAAGGGGTAAGATAATTGAGTGATTTTCGGGATTATCATAACTACTAAATAAAAATGAAATTTACTTGGCATTAGAGATTTAATTTAATTTAAGTAATTAATGAAACATAATCTCAACCATTCAATCTATTCTAATCTAATGGTTGAAAACTTGTGTCAAAAACATAGTGTCACGGATCCGCCCCCATATACATATAGTTATTCTCTTATCCAGATGTCCGCATAGGAGAATTTCTGTATATATATATGATACACATATATGTTTGTTTTAGAAAATGGCTGAGAAGCCAAGGGCCACAATGACATGTTTGTTTCAGAAAATGCATACTTTACCAACCCAAAAGAGAGATTAATAATGAAACTGTTTAGGCCACATTCTGTATTTCTAAATAGTTAAAATTGTAATGAACATGAAGTTATTAATGCCCTTACCAACTTCGTCAGATGTTGCTTGGCATGAAAGCAGCAAAACAAGGACAATGAGGAAACTGCAAACCAAGATTAAGGTGGCAAACTTCTCCATTTTTGTGCTGCACTTGGAACTTATAGGGCAACAGGTTCAGTTGCTTACATATATATAGGCATCAGCCTGTAGTATGAAAACTCCAAACCAAGTCTTCCACGATCAAGAGACTTTCAAACAAATTTTCTTCTTGGACTTCATATTCTCTCAGTCTGATGAAAGAAATTAGAAGACAGACAAGTTACCCATCAATAGACAATTTTTAATGAACTACATTAAAATATGGGTTAATTACAGTTTAGTACCATGTGGTTATACCTTTAAGACATGTTAGTCTCTACCTTTTCAATTTTTACAATAACATACCCCGGTTTTTTAAATTTGTTATGTGGTTCCGTTGTTATGGTTTCCGTTAGATATCACCGTTAGTTGTCTACATGGCACTGTGAATCTCACATTTTTTCACATTTTTTAATTTTAAATTGATTAAAATATTAAAAAACAAAAAAAAGGAAATTTTTTAAAAATAAATCTCTCTCCCGATTTCTTCCCCTCCCCCACCCCACCCAGATTTCTTCTTCGCCACACAGATTTCGTCAGGTTGGTTGTAAGAGGTAGTCAGTGTAGGTGCTCGATAGGCGAGGGGTTGGGGTTGGTGGCGGCGGCTCAAGGTTAGTCAGTTTATGAGGATTGACTTGCAGGTTGGTTTGGGGGCACGGGGTTGATTGGTTTCGTTTGTGGAAGCTATTATTTTTTAACATGTGTTGCTATTATTTATATTTATATATGGATTAACATAGCTCCATCACCCATAACACTACAGGCCAATTTGGCTTTGCTGTGTTGTGAAAATAATCGCTGTCAGATTTGCTGTGAGAGAAATCAGTTGTGAGATAAAGCAGTTTGGCGTTTGGTAAACTTTTTGTTAAAAGTGTTGTTGGTACTAATTCAAGTATGATAAAAAAATAATTGCTGCATAATCATTAAAGTCAGCGCCTCTTCAAAACTGATTCTTACATAATCAGAAAATGAAAGCACCTCATTAGCTACTTTCCCTTATAACTTTCTCTCACAGCAATTTTTAATAATAAGTGATTTTTTCATAGTTTACTAAACGGGCTGGACTTCCCAAATTTTTTTAAAAATCACTTATTACCCCAAATAAGCAATGTCAAACAGGCACTACGACATGATAGGGCCCTTGCTATTGAAATTGAGGTAAAAGGGAATTTAGGGTTTGGGATTGGCGATGCAGTGGCTAAGGGAGTTTGTGGTTGATTTGCTTTTTGGACAAAGATGCTTGGTTGATTTGCTCAGCTGAAATCAACCCAAATTTAAAAAATAAATTAAAAAATGTGAAAAATATGGGACTCACAGTGTCACATAGGCAACTAATGGTGATATCTAACGGAAACCCTAACGGCGGAATCACATTATAACGAATTTAAAAGATCGGGGTATGTTATTGTAAAAATTAAAAATGTAGGGACTAACATGTCTTAATGATATAACTACATAGTACTAAACTATGTAATTAACTCTTAAAATATATACCATTTGGAAGAAGACCCTAACGGTGCTCTTTTTCTTGCTTCATGTCTTAAATTTTCTACAAGGTAGACTCCATCTGATTTACGCAGTTGGTGACGATTCTTGAAATAATTATTAGAGTTTTGATTTTATACATTGAGTGGATCTATGCGTCACGCATTTGAACACTTAGCTATATAGTCTTGGAGGTCGGTTAAACATGAGCAGGTTTAATAGTTGGGTGGTTGGTGGTTTTTGAAGCTGATGCGAGGTTCTAGCTATAATCTGTTTGTGTTTTACTAACGAATAAAAATATAATTTATGATACATTTACTGGCATTGCTGATTTTATCTTACCAACTCATGAGTCACATGAGAACTATACACTTGCGAATCTATATCTAGAGGCAATCTATCTAGAGGTGAGTGGAGGCTATACTTGCCATGCAACAAAATATTCTCCATTTTGTTACCTCAATTATCTAGACAAATTTATAATAAACCCATTTCTTGTATTGATTTTATATATAAATACTAAAAACTTTAAATTAAAGAAAAAAAAACTCAAAAATGACCAACTGATGTGTGAAATATCATTATTATCCTTGCATAATGATTTTTTAGAAAAAAAAAAACTTTAATGGTAATATTGGGCCCTATTTATGGGCTTACATGTGAAAAATCCAATTATCTATTGATATTTTATTTAAAGGCAAGGGTAAGGAACTCAATGAAATGGCTCAAAGATGTATTCAATTGCAATCATAACATGTAATGTAATACAATAACATTACCTTTTTTTTGTCATCCCGGCATTACTATTTAACAAATACAAAGTATGGTTAATTTCAATTTGGTGCCCTTCAATTGTATTCTTGTCTTTGCACTCCAAATTTTAACAATTACGTATCTTATATTTGTAATTTTTTTGCAATGTGGCTCCACCATTAGCCTGATTAGAAAGCCTGTTAAATGATGTGTCATATGCAGGGCCTACTTTTTTACTTAGGAGAATAAAGTATTAATAAAAAATTTAAAAATTTTTGATTAAAATTGAAATTAAAATAATAATAATAAAAACACACCACCAAAAAAAAAAAAAAAAAGAAGAAGTCTCTGACCTTGCCTCTCCTTCCCCCTCCACCTTGGAAAAAATTGGGTCTCGCACATAAAATCTCATCACTTAACATATTTTCTAACATTCACGCTAACGATGGATCCACATTACAAAAATTTACAAATATAGGGTACTTAATTGTTAAAAAATTGAGAGTGCAAGAATAAACATGCCTTTAGAGTACAACTGCAGAGTACCAAATTGAAATTAACCCTACAAAGTATAAACATACTCTACAATAATTCTTCCACAAATTTAAATTCACAAAACATGCATAAACTATATATTGATTTTCCAAAACAAACTTATGATGTAACGATGGAATGTGACATAATAGATGATCAATGCAGATAATTTGTGCACGGGTATGATTTGTGATAGTATATTAGTGCATACAAATCTGATATACACCATTATGCATATATAAAGTCTGTTCATATTAAACTAATAGTTGTTTACCAACTAATTTACCTACCTAGAGGCATAGGTTGCTAAGAAAAAAATGCAGTTAAATTCATGTACCTAAACACATAGGGGTCAAGACCTATAGAGAGCAATATGTTATTTCCCTTTGAACAAATTAATTTCAAACCACAACAATTATTAAATTTGGAAATTGGTATAAATAAAAGGAAATAAATAAGCTATCAATTTGAAAATTAAAATACTAAATTATCAAGTAGTTAAATTTGAAAAAAAAAACAAGTATATTTTTTTTTATAGGAACACGAGTATATTCAAACCATACGGCAGTAATTACACCAAGATTTAATTACTTTTTTTTTAATAAGGAAAAAATTGATCCATTAAATCCTTCATCTATACAAAATTGAAACACAATTAATCAGCAGTGAATTGCAACTAATTTCTTAAACAAATCACGTTAAAAATATAATCAATGGTATTATAGGATTTTTAAAAATATAATATTTAACACATTAAGTTTGATTAGGAAATTTGATAAGTTGGGATCTTAGTCATCGGGTTTTTCTTATAAAAATAGAATTTTATTTATAGGAAAATAAAACGAATGGTTATAGGTAAGAAAATATTAATTTGAAGGGAAAAATCAAATTTACTATTTAATAAAAAACAAACAAACTAATCTTTCATATTTGAAAATTAATAACATTTTTAATATTTTTAAAATAGTTATGTAGACCAGTTGGTAAATTAACTAGTTAGTTGAATTATAGAGTCAAATTCTGAACCATCCATGGCCGCCAGAAGGTCAGAGGGAACTTCAACTCCGATTCTCCCATGTGAGCTCTCTGTTGCACTGTGTCAGCATTGAAAAAGATTCCACTTTGGAATGGGTGGGATATTACCGTTCAAGATATTTGCAAGAAAAAGAAAATGTCAAATTTAGAGACAAAAAGCCCGCTGTAAAGTTTCTGAATGGAAGTCGTGCCGACATCATATATAAATAATGTATTGGTGGGAACTAATGAGTTTTTCTATTTAAACATGATGAACATACGTAACAGAAAAACTCGAACTAATAGAAATACGGGGTTTAAATAGAAAAACTCGAACTAATTCAAAAGAGGTGGCATTCACCGTATTGGAAAAATTGAAATCAAGATGGACATACGTAATAGCCGCCTGACCATTGACCCTCCAAAGTGGGGGAAGATGTGCACTTTCATGATTTACAATATTTGACCATTCGTTCAAAAACAAAGAATGAGTTTGTTTCTAATTTTGCTTCGCTGTTTGAAATTGTTGTCGTTTTTTTAGGTCGAATTTGAATTTGTTGTTAGTTCTCTTGGATTTCCTTGTGTATCATGTGGAATTATAATTAGAAAAAGGATATACACATGATGTGTATTTTTTGACATGATGATAGTTCTCTTGGATTTCCGTACAATCTCTTTGCCCTGTCCCAATTGCAACATGTGTATTTTTTTTTCTAGGGCTTTTTATAAATATGCCCATATATAGAGTCTATTTGGAGAGAAAATCAAAATTAGTCGCTTGTCATTTCCTAATAGATTCTTAGAAAATTTGAACAAATTAAGAACCAATTAAAAATGACAAGTGGCTAGTTTTGGGCCTCTCCAAATAAGCTCTATATGAGTTTTGTATAATATATCATGCTAAAATGAACTTATTTATAAAAACTTAGTATTATAAGTAATTAACTGCAATATAAGATGTCACTTGTGCTTAAATGTAAAAAGAAGCAATGCGTGGTGTAGTTTTCATATGCTCTAGTATAAGAAATATTATTGTTACTTTGATTATATTTTGCATTGTGTTTGGAAAGAAACAACAAGAAATCATGGAAGATCGTGTCATGAGCTTCCCTAGTCTCAAGTCTCAACCGATCAAACCATCGCAGATTGAATTTTGTGGGAACATTTGACTTCTTGTTTGACACAAATTATTTTTATTTTTATTTTTTCAGCTGTGGGACACAAATGTTGACAATATCCACTTGACATTTTATATTGAATATATGTGGCGTGCAATAAAAATAGGTCAAACGTTTTCACTTCCCCCCTCTCGACGAAAAAGAAGAAAAAAAACCAGCTTCCCCCTCCACCCAAACTCCACGTAGGTAGGGACGAAGCTAGACCCTGTTCTTCTTTCCGTAGTTTTGGACCTGCAGGGGGAAATCGCTTCCACGTACGGTTTGGGGAAGCTGGTACCAGCAGGTGCTTTTGAATTTTTTTAATGACCTGGCAGCAACCCAAACCCCTCTCTTTACCCACTTCAGATCCTGCGTACCTATCTTAATTTTTTTGAAACCTGGCATCCCACCTAACTCCACTTTAACGGAGTTATTCCTATTAGGTCCCGTTTGGTTCATGGGAAAGGAAGCTTGAGGGTGGGAAATCAATTGATTTCTCATGTTTGGTAAATTCGGACATGGAAATTGATTGCATAGCACATGGGAAAGTAGGGGAAAAGTGAAGTCTTCCTCTCAACTTGGGTTTTGATTTCCCTCCTCATGGGAAAGTTTAGGAAAATGAGCCAACATTCAATGCACATTTTTATGACCATTTTGTCCCCATGAACAATTTAGAATTACAATGTATCATTAAATGTTTTCTTTTTTTTATTTGATTTAATATGGGTGTAATTGGAAAATTATACAAACTTTGGTTTTCATTCATACTCAAAACAAACATGAGAAAATGAACAAAGTGAAATATTCGGATTACTTTCCCGATATTACCAAACGTGGGAAATGAATCTTACATTCCCATCCATTGGGAAATGATTTCCCCTCAAATCCATTCCGTAAACCAAACGGGGCCTTAGAGCACATTCACTCCAAAGGTTAAGGGTAAGGCAAAGGCAAGGCAAGACAAGGTTTGTTATTATTCACGTGAATAGTGGCAGTCATTGCCTTTTTTGTTTCCACCCCAAAGGGCATGGGTAAGGACAATTACTATTTACATTAATTTATTTTCTATTTTTTATACTTAAACCATTAATTTTGATAAGATTTTCAGTTGCCACATGTCACTATTTATTATAAAATTCTCATCTCAAATTTCACATAAAATTTTGGGACAAGATCGGATTAAATTTTAGGATTAAATTTTTGGATAAGATTTTCGGTTGCCACGTGTCCATATTTATTATAAAATTCACATCTTAAATTTCAGATAAAATTTTAGGATAAGATTTTCGGTTGCCATGTGTCCTTATTTATTATAAAATTCACATTTCACTCATCATACAATTGAAATACTCCCAATCCTCATAGTCCGACACCATCAAGTACCAGGACGACACAATCAAGTACAAGGACGACTCAATCATTGGCGGAGGCGGTTCCACTAAATCATGACGTGGGGGAGGATTTTCCTTCCGATGACGTAATAGTGCCATTATTTCCAACACGGAACGTGTTAACTCGCAAGTGCACGAGGCGTTGGATAGTATAGCTTGTGTAAGTACGAGGTCGATCCCACGAGGATTGATGATAGATTGATTCAATTTGATTCCCTGCACAAAACAGAAATCCAAAAGAAAATAAATAAAACAAGAAAGAAAGAAAAGAAATTAACTCAAGCAAATTAGTTACCAAGTTCAATTCATATTCTTAGATTGATTCTAGCTAAAGTATGATTAAGCCATGGTGTCTGGTCCTAACCTTGTATTCCTAATTCCCTAATTAGATCCTTATTGTCGAACCTAAATTAAGCATTAGAAATCCATTAAGCAAAGAAGAATGTTTTAAACAACCAAGCATGTATCTAATCCTTGTTGTCGAATGTCCATACATACTCTTCCTATTCATAGTTCAATTTGAATTAATGCATGGTGTCTACTCTTAATTCAAACCAAGATAGCTAACATACAAGTTTTAATGGTGATCACTCATTCAAACAAGCATATTAACTTATAAGCATAATGAATAAGAACAAGAACTATAATTGAAACTTGGAAACTAATTCAACTTGAAAACTTAAGAAAAGAAATTACATTACAAAGGAAAATAAATTACAACTAAGAAAAACTTAAAGGAAACAATTGAGAACTAAAAAGAAAACTAAGAGAATTTGAGGGAGAGAGGGAGAGGAGCTCTAGAGAGATGTTTGAGAGCTCCCCCTTGGGGTGTGTTTACAAGTTTGGAGAACCTCACTATATATAGGCCTAGGGAAGTGAAAATCTGAATTAAGTATTGCTTCTACCTACAAACTCACTTCACCAACTTACAACACTTAATTCACACAATTGCATTTGAAAACAATTCTTCTTGTCTTTAAGCTTAGTGTTGCAACTCCCACTTCATCTTATTTTACTTCATTTGGCTGCTGCAAAACTCCACTCCAATTATATGTATTGAATATGCTCCACCAAAATTTCCCACAATCAATAACATTTCATCATGCATATGTCATGCTTGACAATGCATTGCAGTCTTCTTTTGGGCTCGTTTTGGGCTTGTTCCTCCATTCTGAAAAATCTGGAAAAATATGGATCTTGAAGTTCTTTGAATTATCTTTCCAAGCATATGCAGCCCAGCTCAAGGAAAAATCGGAAAGACCTTCAAATGTGATTTTTGGCCCAGTAACGCAGATCCTGCCGATTTTGACCTTAAGCTGCAAAAACTTGCTTAACTTCCTCTAGAGGACTCGGAATCATGAACCGTAAAATGCTCCAGAAAATAGACTTCCGTATCTTTCCAATGATGTATGGCTCATTGTCTGGTTCTTCTTGAGCAAGTACAGTCCAATCCGTGAAGTTGACTGATCTGCAGACACCGTTTGAGCTAACATGTCTCCAAAATGCATTTATTGAGTTTTAAGCTTATTACACTGAAACAAACACAAAATAAATTAAAAGCACAAGTTTAACTCAAAAACATAACCAAATCATAAGTTAGAAGGGTACAAAATGATATGTAATTATGCACCGATCAGAACGCACCACTAGAACCGACTGCGGACATTGTTCACTTGAGGAGCCATGTGTAATGGTTTTCATCTTTTTTGTTTTGCCTTGAATAATCTATTTTAAAAAATGAAATTGGAAATGCAAGAAATATATATATAAAAGACATTAAATTGAATAAAATGGCTTTTTTTTTAACCTCGTCACCAAGATTTTGACCGCTTCGAACGTTTGTCCCCAACCCTCCAGCTTCGATGCAAGAGGCCATTTGTATTTTTACACAAATGGAATTTTGTAGTAGAAAATTTAGTGTGGAAAGTGAAAAATATTGGAAGAAGATTAATTTGTATGAAGATTTGGTGTGGAAAATGAATAATATTGTTAGGTATTTATAGGGGAAAATCTAAAAAATTTGATATTTTTTAAAAATTATTTCGAATTCCGTCGGATTTCTCAAAAAAATTTGATTCGAGCATTCGTGCTAACGGTAAAAAAAATTTGACGTCATGGCTGATGTCAGCAACCTTCGGGCCACAGCCCAGGCAATTCTTGCCTGTGGGCTAGCCCAAGTTGTTGGGTCCCAGCCCTTGCCTAGGCTAGACCTTACGCGCTGGGGTTTTTTTGGCCCAGAGGCCCCCTTTTGCCTACCTTCCACCCTTGCGGTGGAAGTGCTCTTATAACTCTGTTATCTTTATAAAAAAAATTCTTTTTATTATGTGTTTCCCCCTTCTCTCTCTCTCTCTCTCTCTCTCTCTCTCTCTCTCTCTCTCTCCCCTCTTTCTTGTGTTCTTCTTCTCTCTCTGCAAGTTATCTTTCCTCTTTGTTTCCTTATCTCTTTTTTTTTTGGTGTTGTCGTTAGCTGGGTGCGTGGCGGGAAGGAGAGAGGTCACCGCCGGCGGGTGGGAGTTTTGGTGGTGGGTTGGACTCTTTTGATTTTCCTCAAATACTAGTTTTTATTAGTTTTAATTTTATTAAAATTTAACATTATTATGTTAGGGTTAATTGAAAGGACATGTGTCAAAAAGTTAGATAATGAATAGGAGGGGACATACAATATGAGGACAGAATATCTGGACTCACCTAGCAGCAACCCAAACCCCACTCTTGAATTTAATTGATTTCCAAATTAGTTTCAAACTCCATCATTAAACCTCAACCCCTATCCTCACCACCACCACTCTGCTGGCGTCGACCATCGCCTACCGCCACCACATCAGCCATCCATGATTATTCTCCTCCATCCCTTGTGTTGCCACTGCCTCCCATTATTTCAAGTTTAAAGTTAGTAGAATTTGTATTTTCGATGAAATTGATATATGTTCTTTATGGATTAGAATTTATTGATATGATTTTTTTATTTGAATTGAAGATGATTGAGAGTTGTGGTCAGCTATTAAAGCTTGGTTGCTAGTCATTGCTCTAGTTTTATTTCTCAATAACTTGCTCAGTTGCTCTACCAAATTATTATAAGCTTGACATAACTATACTATAGAAGGTAAATTTCACTTTATTACCCTCAAGCTTCCCAAAATTCTGACTTTGACACCCAAAGTTTTGTTCGGATCAACTTCGTACTAAAAATTTGATTTTTCTACCACTTTCATACCTCCGTTAGTCTTTCTGTCAAGTCTTCCGTTAACTCATGACGTGGCAATCCATGAGTCTACATAGACCACTAATATTGCGCCATGTGAATTGCAAAAAATAAAAAATTAAATAATCTAATAAAAATAGATAAAATAAAATAAAAAGCAAATATATCTTTCTCTTTTTTTTCTCCCATATCCCATGTCGGCCCCCTCCATCTTCTCCCTCCCACCCAAGCCTTTCCCCCAACCCTACCTCCTCCCTAAATAACCCCCACTTTGCAACCACCTCAAGCCACAGCCGCGCCCAAGAACTCCATGACCAAACCCATAAAATCAAATATGGGTTCTCTCTCTCTCTCGTCCCAGTCCCATGGCTACTACAATACCTTCCTCCTGCCTTTTCGACAGCCACGAACCCCAACTCATTCTCCACCCTCTATATCTCTTCCCCCCCCATTACAACTGAGACCAAATAAATGCCTTTTAAATTTAGAACAATACCCGGATCTGGAAGAAAAAAAAACAACAACAACCAATTTAATTCAACATCATAGCAACCCAAACCCAGAACAAAACGATGAACACCAACTAACTTCAATGAAGAACAAAACGAATTTTGCATCATTTTTTTATGAAGAAGGGGGAAAAATCCCAAAACACAAAACGAATTTGCATCTTGGATTTCACTTGAGATACACCCTCCAGCCCCATCCTCTCTCTCACCCTCTGTTTTTCTCTTTACCTCTCTCTCTCACCCTCTAGATTTCGCTTGAGATACACCCCCAACCCCACCCTCTCTCTCACCCTCTATTTTTCGCTCCCTCCCTCCCTCTCACCCTCTATTTTTCTCTCTAGCCAGACCACCCCCAAGCTCAACGTCACCATACAACCACCCCTATCCCCACTCGAGATACACCCCCAACCCTAGCCCCTACCCAAATCTCAGCCCCACCCACACCCAATGTAAGACCCGTGTCTTGGGGAGCAAGAACGGTGAGCAATCCCACATCGCTCGGGGAAGGAAGGGTGATGTGCCTTATATATGTGGGCACGTCTCTATCTAGCACGAGGCCTTTTGGGAGCTCAATGGCTTCGGATTCCGTAGGAACTCCGAAGTTAAGCGAATTTGGGCTAGAGCAATTCCCGGATGGGTGACCCATTAGGAAGTTGCTCGTGAGTTCCCAGAAACAAAACCGTGAGGGTCGGGGCCCAAAGCGGACAATATCTTACTAGGGGAGTCAGGTCATGAATGGTATCAGAGCCTAACCCTGACCGGAAATGTGCCAGCAAGGACGCTAGGCCCCAAGGGGGTGGATTGTAAGACCCATGTCTTGGGAAGCAAGAACGGTGAGCAATCCCACATCACTCGGGGAGGGAAAGGTGATGTGCCTTATATGTGTGGGCACGTCTCTATCTAGCACGAGGCCTTTTGGGAGCTCATTGGCTTCGGATTCCGTATGAACTCTGAAGTTAAGCAAGTTTGGGCTAGAGCAATTACCGGATGGGTGACCCATTGAGAAGTTACTCGTGAATTCCCAAAAACAAAACGTGAGGGTGGGGGCCCAAAGTGGACAATATATTGCTAGGGGAGTCGGGTCGTGACACCCGACACCCATCCCCCAACCCCTCCTTTGTCTCTATTTCCTTTCTTTCTCTTCCCGACCCCAAATCCCCACCCACCTCTTTGTTAGTTGCAGAGAGAGGAGAGAGAGTTTTCAAAAAAAATATTTTTAATTTTTGGTTTTTTCAATTTGTTAATTTATTAATTTATCTATTTTATTTTATATTTGATGGGCCATTAATTGCCACGTCATAATTTAAAAGATAACTTAACAAAAAGACTAACGGAGGTATGAAAGTGGTAGAAAAATCAATTTTTCAATACGAAGTTGATACGAAAAAAACTTTGAGTATCAAAGTCAAAATTTTGGGAAACTTGCGGGTAGTAAAGTAAATTTTTCCCATAAAACTATGTAGCTTTGAGTAGAGCGATTGGGTATTGTATTGTATAGTCCCGATCTCTTGGACCACAGGGGTCCAAGAGATCTGTGGTCACCCACCGTTGGATATAAATCCAACGGTTCACTCACTCTTACACTCCTTTTAAGAAACTTTTTTGGACCGTTTGATATAAATCTAACGGTAGATGACCACAATCTCTTAGACCCCTATGGTCCAAGAGATTGAGATTCTTGTATTGTATTTGTTTTTTAAATCATAAGTTTGAGTAAAGCGGTGTGGTATTCCTTTGATAATCTATCCATGTCAATAAACTTACGAGTCAATGACTTTTCAAATATTTTTAAATGGTTGTTTTTGCCCTAGAGCTGATTATTTCAACTCATTTTATTGTGATTTTATTTAATACTATTTATGGTGGTTGATTAAGTGACTTACGATTGAGGTTGAAAGTTCCTAATTTTGATTTTGTTATTTATCATCTACTTGTTTGCAATCAAATCACCATTTCATAGTCATGGATAGATTCAGGAATTTTCCTTACAAGGGTCAACGTCTAAAAAGTTTAAAAAAATTTATACAAAAATAAACCCATAAAAATTGTTTGTACCATATCTGACCCGCCACTCATGTCATGACACGTGGAAAAGCCCATGGTCCACGCCGACTTGCCCGCCATAAGGATCGGCAGATTCCCTGCACGTCGTCTCCCGTGTTCGGTATTGCATGCCGATTCTACCTCATCACAGATATCTCCCATATCTTTCTCGGGTCTCCGCGAATATCTTACTACCAACACGTGTCGCTTCAAGGCACTCTCCCGAGTCCCACATCGAAACTGAGTACCGAGGATCCCACATCAACCTTCTCTCCCTCTTTCCTCGTGCCAAAAGCCACGCACCACCTGGCCGAGAGGAGAAGACCTTCATGCCGAAGGTCCATCCGGTCCCCACGACCATCCGTATCACCAGTCGCAAGTTGCCTTAAACCTATTATGCCTCGCTTAGTTTCGCGCAGATTGGCGCCGTCTGTGGGAATGTGTATTTTCAACCCATATCTTTCCTTTCCGAGCCAAAGATGGATCCATCTTCACCCTCAATACCGATGGCCCTATCATCGGCCTGGCAATCGAGCGAGTCCGATCCTCCGCCTACGCCACGGCCCGAGACGGCCGCTTCGGCAGGACACTCCTCGAGGCACAGTCGAGACATCTGCAGAAGAAAATGGCGAGGATGCAGGAACGCAACAACATCCTCTCTTCTAAACTCGGCTCGACGATACGCGGAACGGCCGATGACCAGCGGTCCCGCTCGGCTCGAGCATGAGACGACCTCGAGCAGAACTACAAACTCGACAGAATGGTCCTACAAAAGCATCCCAAAACCGAGCAAGGTGACAAGGGTAAGGGACCCGCGGTCAGTGCGAGACTCCACCGCCTCGTCAATCAAGCTGTTGCACTCGGACGGACGCCGCCGGGAGTATCGTATACTCCGATTGTCGAGAGCACTCAACGACCGACGCATGAAGCAACGGCCGTAGTCACCAATCCCGAGCCAACATCCGACCCGTCGATCAACATGTGGGTACTCAAGCTAGCGGATCCCCTAACCACCAAAGGTACAAGACGACCGCCCTGGAAGCAACCGACGAATCTGACTATGCTCCAACGTCACCAGGAACCACGATCTCCTACCGATCACCGTGAACTACCATCGGAATCCAAGACGCCCGACGGATCGCTAAAAACCACGATCGCGTGGTAAGGGAAACGACAAGAACGACTACTAAACAACAAGCCTCGCATTCACTTCAGGAGCACTTTGGCAACGATCTGCCATCCACCGACTCCAACCATCCGACTCCTCTTTCGAAGATCCACCGGATCAAGAGGAAATGATCCCAGTCTGAACCGCTTGGGGCAAGATCCGGCCAGGGCCGTTTGTTAACCAAATCCGAACCTTCAAGCATGAGAAGGATATTCGACTCCTCGGGATACCATTCTACAGGGGTTGAGGATCCTGTGATCCCACTTACACACTTTCCACCTGCGGTAGGCCGCGTAAGGGGCTCACCGATGAAGGCCAATGCCTCCTATTCCCCTCCACCTTGGTCAGGGCCGCACTAAATTGGTTCTTCCGATTGGAGCCGATCACGGTTAGTTCTTTTAACCAACTAAAACAAACCTTCCTCAATCACTTCATGATACAGGGCCGATCGCTCTCTATTCTCGCGATGATCTCTACACTGTCCAAGAACGGAACGCGAACCTTTACGGGAGTATGCAAGAAGATTCATATGAATACTCTCGATCTCCAGAAACCGGCGATCGAGTGGCATTCGGGCGCTTTCAAAAGCGGCCTCCGATCGCCGCAATTCCGCTTACTCTGTCCACAGCAACAATCGGACGACTTACGGCGAATCGATGAAGCACGGCTATCCACGCCAAGGCCGAACATTTCAACTCCAAATGCGGACCTTCTGCTCCTCCCACCTCATCGCCACTATCGACCGGGCCCCGGTCTATGACCGATTCCCATCCACCCTACCAACCAAGCTCAAGGGCCCTACCAAACGCACTTCGTGCCCGGCTTCCTTCCAAGGCTGGGAGCAAGCGCAAGGATCGCTTCAGGGCGTACAGATTTAGGGCAAGCACGGCAAGGGCCATGATGGCCAAGCGATTCAAAACTCCAAAACAGACCACGACGGAGGTTTTCACTCTCATCAACACCACATACGCAGAGCGTTCTCATGAACGAATCGATGATACCAAAACTTGCAACCGAAAGCTCCTCGGCAACGACAAAGACACCGGGCGTGTTCACGATACCACCAGATAAACGCATGACACGTAATCATGCATTGCCCTTCGGAAGATTGTTGAGCGCCTCATCGGCGAGGGCAAGCTAAACCAATACCTCGGCGATCGTCCGACCTCCAACCACCGCAAACCGACGGGTCAACATGATCAGCCGGAGGCGTATCGATCGCCGAAGCCAAGAATCGGTCGATAAAGAATTACGTACGGCCGTAAACGGTCTCCGCCGATCGCCTTTGTCTCAAGGGCATAGCAAAGAAGGTCCAGCGAATTGGTTGGGAACTCTATCTCCTTCTCGAAGAAGAAGAAAAGGGATCATTTTCCCCCATTCCGACCCCATGATCATCCGGCCGACATTGCCGACGATGTAGGCGTAATCCTAATCGACACCGTAGCTCGGTCAATGTACTCTTCACGGACGCCTTCAACGCTTCCTATGCATAGAGCATCGGGCACCTCAACAAGGATATCACCCCTCATCGGTTTTTCGCGACGTAGTCGAGCCAATCGGCAAGATTCCAACTACCGCTTGCCATGGGCACTGCACCGGAAGGTCGGCCATCTACACCCACTTCCTAATTGTCGATCGCCTAACAAATTTACAATGCCATCATCTGCGAGGGCCGGCCTTAACGAGATTGAAGGCGTGCTATCACCACACATGTTGCTCCTCAAATTCCTCAACACACTCGCATCGGCCAGGTACGTGGAGATCAATTAAGCGGACGGACGTGTTATGTATTGGCAACCAAGGAATCGGCACGGCCGCACCGGGAATCATATTCGGTCACTACCTCCGCCCAACTCATACCAAACGGCCGAGGGGTGAGCAACCCGATGATCCAAGGGACGAAACCCTCATGCCCCTGTGCCCAACCCGTTGAGGATCTCGAATCGGTAGCCTTCTCCGAGGACAGTGCCCGATCAGTGAGATCAGATCGGCGTAAACCTCGCGCTTCCTCGCGGGCCGATTTCCTCACTTTTCTCGCGAGCCAATTCGAAGTTTTCGCTTTGGTCGTATAACGACATGCCAGGCATATCACCCGATGTAATCACAAGCTCAAGATTTGCCCCACCATCAAACCGATCCGTCGAAATGGACGGCCTATGCCGAACTGCACGAGGCAATGAGATCGGAGGTAGACAAGTTGCTGCGCATAATCGGTTTCATCCGGAGGTAACCTACCCTATTTGGCTTATGATTCGGGCCTTGGTCAAAAAGACGAATCTGCACACAGGCGCATGTGCCGGATTACACGTATTTGAACAAAGCATGCCCAAAGCGACGGTTTCTTCCAAGAATCGACCAACTAGTGGACGCCACGCAGCCACGAGCTCTACTTCATGGACGCTATTCAAGCTACAATCAGATATTCATGCACTCCTCGATCGCGAGCATACGGCATTCATCACCGACAAGGGCTCTATCGCTATAACGCTACGCTCGTGCTCAAAACGCAGCGCATATATACCAGCGCTTGGTCAATAAGATATTCGCGAGCTCATCGGGCAGCTTCCATGGAGGTCTACGTGAGCGACATGTTGGTTAAGAGCGAACCGCCATAATGAGCACCTCCACAATCTTTCACCACGTTCGCGCATCAAGAAATATAACATGCGCCTCAACTCAACAAGTGTGCCTTCGCGTCTCCTCCGTAAATTTCTCGGCTTCATGATCAGCCAACGGGTATCGAGGACAACCCATAGAAAATCAAGGCATTAATCGATATGCAGTACCAAAAACACGTATGATATTCGAGCTCTCATCGCTGGCGTCGCCCTTGGCCCGATTCATCTCCAAAGCCACCGACCGATGTGCTCCTTCTTCAAAGCTCCTCAAGGGTACCAAACGACAGGCTACTTGGACCGACGACGTGCGACAAGGCAATCCAGACCTCAAGGCCTACATGAGTAAGGCAATCCGTTGTCCAAACCCCCCAGGGAGAACCTCATCATCAGACTGTCAATCGGCCACTGCACTCAGCTCGTGTTGATTCAGAATGGCAGGACGGCATCGAGCTCCCAATCTTCTACATCAGCCACGCATTACAGACGCCGAGCCTGTACCCAAGCCGGAACAACCCGCCACGCGCTCGTTATCTCGCTGCAAGCTTCGCCCTATTTCCAAGCTTCACACGGTTACGGTACCAATCAACCCTTTAGCGGCAGTTCTACAGGCCGAGAACGTCCGGCGATTAATCAAATGGGCAATCGGCGAAGTTCGAGTATTCATTATCACCTGCATCGCTGAAAAGGGTCAAGCCGTGTCGATTTCATCTCCGAATTTACCATCGCAAACGAACTCATAATATGTCTCCGACCGGCCGACCAGCCACCTGCCAAGGACCGTTCAATCCCAAGATACCAACTGGATCTTACACGCCGATGGTTCCTCCAATCGCCAGTGAAGCGAGCCGACTTGTCCTAACAACACCGATCACACCACCATCGAGTACGCCATCCGATTCTCCAATTTCATGCTTCAAACAACGAAGCCGAGTCACGGTTTCTTAGCAGCCTTCGGCTCGCAAAGAATCTTGGTGTAGAGCAACTTGATTTGCGGCTTACTCCCAATCGGTCATAAAACCGATCAACACCGAATTCGGCCAAGGACAAATCCATGTCTACTTACCTAGCGCACGCTCACCGACATTGGTGAAAGAACACCTTCCGATTCAGCAGATCCGAGATCCGAGAACACCACGCCCGACGCTTTGTCTCGGATCGGGCATCGGCAATCAACCATCGCAGCCGACGCCATCGCCCTGCCGAAATCCTCGCCCGGTCAAGTAGCATCATCAAACAAAGAGTATACACCGCTCGTGCAGATCTGCCGATAGATCCAATTCACGCCTACCTTACCAATGGCACCATACGTATGACCGGCCGAGGCCAAATCCATCCGCATCATCCGCAAGGTACCTCATCCTCAACGACACCCTCTACCGTCGCGCCACTCGTTACCATTACTCCCGATGTGTTACCTCAACAAGGCGATTACACATATTGCGAGAGATTCACGAGAGGCTTGCGGTGATCACTCCGCGCCCGATCCTTGGCTTTTAAGACAATTCGACAAGGCTATTCTTGTCGACCCATCATACCGATGCTCTCAACTTACTCCGGCAATGCGACAACCGTCGCCGCTTCGGTTCTATCCCAAAACTCCCTGCCGAACCACTCACTTCGATGATCACCCTCGCCATTCGCGCAATGGGGACTTGATCTCATCGACCCCCATGCCACCGGCAAGGATGTGTCAAATTCGCGGTCGCTGCGTTGACTACTTCACCAAATGGAGTCGAGGCCGAACCTCTCGACCACAATTACCGCCGCTTAAAATTGAGCACTTCGTATGGAAGAACATCATCTCGTCGGTTCGCCTACCAAGTTCTATCAAGCATCGACAACGGTAAATGCTTCGATTCTTCTCGATTCCACGCCTATGCTCCCGATTCAACATCAACATCTTCTTCGCTACCCTGCACACCCCACCCAACGGGTCAGCAGAGGCCATCAACAAAATCATCAAGAAAACAATCAAGAAGAAGTCAAGTCGCTTAAAGGCGAATGGTCGAACATATTGCCGTAAACGCTCTGGGCAATCAACACTTCATGCCGAAGGTCCACGGGTGAAACTCCTTCTCCCCTGGCCTTCGCATCAAGCAAGTTGAACCCTGCAGGTGAAAACACCATCACACCGAACGGCATGCTACGATTTAAGCGAAACCAAAGAAGCTCATAAACCTCGACCTCATCGAGGAACACCGGGACAGGTGGGCAATAATTCTCCGAACGCCTAATACAAGCAAATAAACGGCGCGCTTATTACGACTTTCCGGTCAGGCGCCGATCATTCAAAATAGGATTGGGTCCTACGCAAAGTCTCCTTGGCTACAAAGAAGCTTCATCAAGGCACCTCGGCCCCGCATGGGAAGGACCTTACGGGTTATCGGCATCACGCCCTGTGTGACCTATCGATTGCGTGGCTCACGGTCAAACCTCGGCCACCCTTGGAACGTTGATCACCTCAAGTACTATTACAAATAGAAGTTACCTTCGGCATTATCACTTTGCAAGTCATTATGCGATGTAACTCAACTTTTGTCCAATCTATCTCAAGTGACACAACGTTCGGTTTTTCTTCATTATGTTTTAATCTATGTATCCAGTATACACCTACGCTTAATCGCCTACTTCGCATTAAGTGCAACCGCTTAACATTGATTGGAAACACTTGTGCTCATATTTCAAAATACGCCTCCGATTTCAAACGGCACCAAACGCTAAGTCATACAAATTTATGATTTCATACACCGCAAAAATGTTACTTTCATTAATTTCAAAAGGCCTTTCGGCCAACCTTGTTCTACAAAAATATTACATATACAATCATAATGCAAAATAAATTCACCGGGTTTCTTCGGCAACATCGATCGGCTCCGGCCCGCCTCATCCTCGTCCTCGTCCTCGGCATCCTCGCCTCTATATGCTTCCACCAGCTCCTCGGTCATGCCTTCGGAAGAGAGGAGGGGCCTCCTGAGGAAGTTCGTGTTCACTTCTTGTCGCATTAAACCTTTTAAACCGTACACGAGGTCGTCACATTGTTTCATGACTTCCTCGTCCACCAAAGCAAAGTGAACTCCTCCGAGGTTTCTGCAGAGGCCGCCACGGCAGCCCACTTTCGCCTTCTCCAGCTCGGCAATATGGGCCCGATCAGTGCCGCCATTGCCACCTCCACCGCTGCCTTGGCCTCTTCGGCTCGACAACCCCTCTCATTGCAACCAGCTTCGCAGAAAGCTCTTCGATTTTGACTCGCATTGGCCTCGGCATGCCGATCCGCCCGGATCACTTTGCCGGCCTCGGCGACTTTGGCCCGAGTCTCCTCAACCTTCTTCTCTGAGACGCTCACTGCTTCACCGCCCGCTTCATGCAAAGCCACATCTCCATATGGGCCTATCCACATCAACAAACGGCAGACCTAGAAACATTCAAAGTACAACTTCATAAGATTGGGTGGTGACACATACCGCAGCCTTGCAATCGGAAGGCTCGTCCGGCCTGCTCGCAAAAAGACTTCGTCAGCCCGGATAATTCGGACAAGTCCATCTCCGCTACCACAATAAAATGTGCTTGACGGCCGCACCACCTTCCGGGACAGTACAATGTTCACCGGCTCAACCCTCTTTCGTCCTCATCACCGAATGAGGATCGCTTCGTTGTTTCGGCCTCTTCGGCGAGGCGTCACATCGAGGGCCTCGACCGCTTTCTGCCACTCCGCAGATGAACTCTCATGACGGCTGGCCTCCTCCGCCTCCGTTGCCTTCGCTCGGGCCGTCGTTAACTCATCGACCGACGGCGCCGCTTCTTCTCGTGAAGAGGCCTTCTGGCTTTGAAGCACCGCTTCTTCTTCGACGACGCCCGAGATCGCAGCTTCGCCTCGTCCGCTCGCCCATCTCCCTTCCTCCACACGCACAAAATTAAAGGCCAATTAGAAACGGCGCAGATGAAATCAGAAATCCAAATAATCAAGACACGATGCCGAACGCACCACTTACTCTTCTCCTTTTCTTCTTCTTCTCGCTTGCCTCGCCTCGGGAATTCAACCTAGATGAGGCCTGCCCTTGAACAGTTCCTAAAGTTCAGTAGGGTCTTGTGAAACCGATCTTCTCAAGAACCTCTCTCGGACTCGGCCAATCGCCCTCATCTTCTCCTTCGACACACTCGGCCGCTATCAAGGACACGAAAATAAGCAAGCTGATCAGATTCGGCATATACACGCTTACGCATAAGCAATCAATGGGCCAAACGCATTTCGCATGCAACCGTTTATGATGCGTCTACTAAACAACGCCCTAAAACCTACCGATCGTTTGGGAACGTCGCCGGTATGTCTTGGTTCCACCTCGACACCAGTGCCGATCCAAGCTCCTGACACAAGAACCCGACGCTTTGCGCCAAGACTTTTGCGAGCTCGGCACGCCATACACACGAAGTGTCCCCGTTGACCGGCATGCGCAATTTGATGCACCACCCTCCCCGATCGGCACTCTTCGCCCTCGTCACACTATACACCGGGCGAACTGCTCGTAGCTCGGGACACCCTCCTCGGCAATCCCGGTCGTAATTGTGCCTGTAAGGGTGATCCAAGTTCGATTGAACTGCCAGGTGCATAACCGATTGCCGCCACCACTTTCTCGCACCGGCGGCTCCTAACGGTAAATCAAGCTTCCATGCTTGAAGACATCGGTAAAAATACTACCTCATCAACCGGCTCGGCTGAGTTTACTCAACGGCCCCAGGATTCGTGATAACTACCGAACCGGAATATGATACTCGGCCGAATCGCCGCCGTTCTACTCTGGCCGCACGTCGGCTCCCAAATGATCGACTCCGACAAACGGGTTGGCTTCGCCATCGGAATCCACTGCCTCCTCTCACCACGGCCAAGCACACCCTTCCAGGGCTGCTAATGAGACCTCTTCTGTTTCGACGCCAGACTGGGACGTCAAGGCCGACTCACCAACACCCACAACGAGGGCTAAGTACCGCCACCTTCGGCAGTACCACAACTTCGGCTTCAGAGTCTCGAACCTCAAAATCAGCACTTTGAAGTTCACGACGAACTTTCGGCCGTTGACTCTCCCAAAAAGCCTCCCACTAGTGTACCCCGAATCGCTCTCCGACATATACAAGCGACGGAAATGTATGAAACTAAATGCCATGCTCGTGATCAGCCTATCGATTCTAATGCGGCTCATGCCTATGATCGTCTTAGTTCTACATGTTCATACAAGTTCATACAAAGTTCAAGCAAAATAGCAAATTTTGATCTAAATCGACTAGGGTAAGGCTCCAAACCTTGTTTGCACGGTTGTTCTACGTCGCGGAAATCGCCTCCGCCGCAGGAACACTCACCGGAAATCGCCTCCGCCATAGAACACTCACCGGAAATCGCCTCCGCCGCGGGAACACTCACCGGAAATCGCTTCAACGCTGTACAAACACCGGAAATCGCCTCCCACAAGCTCGGTTTGCTCTCAAAAATCCAAGTAACTCCTGCCTATGACTACCTTCGGCCCTATTTATAGAACGAACCTAGCATCGGGATACGAAACGACGCGACCTCTTACAAATTTCCTCGCGACGCGTGTCACTCATGCACACACATGCATGCACAAGGCGTCGCCTTCTTCACTCCAAAGATTTCTCCTCGCACGCCTAAACACTGCCATAATCAGCTACGGCACTCATGCAGTGGACGAAGTTCTCACTCACCCTCCATGCCGAACGGCACTCATGCGGGGACGAAGTTCTCACTCACCCTCCATGCCGAACGGCACTCATGCAGGACGAGTTCTCACTCACCCTCCATGCCGAACGGCACTCATGCAGTGGACGAAGTTTTCACTTCTCCATGCCGAACGGCACTCAGTGCAGGACGAGTTCTCACTCACCCTCCATGCCGAAACGGCACTCATGCAGTGACAGTTCTCACTCACCCTCCATGCCGAACGGCACTCATGTAGGGACGAGTTTTCACTCCCCTCCATGCCGAACGGCACTCATGCGAGGACGAGTTCTCACTCCCCTCTACGCCGAACGGCACGCATTTAGGGTCGACTTCATTCTGCCTGCACTCCACGCTTCCTCCTCCACGCCCCTTACTCGGGGACTTGGGGACTACGGGCTTCGCCTTCGGCGAAACAAGGACCGTGTCAGAATACCGAGGACACGCAAGTCCCCAACCAAGAAGTCCCTTCTCAATCTAAACTTGGGGACTCTGCTTGTACCATATCTGACCCGCCACTCATGTCATGACACGTGGAAAAGCCCATGGTCCACGCCCGACTTGCCCGCCATAAGGATCGGCAGATTCCCAGACGTACGTCTCCGTGTTCGGTATTGCATGCCGATTCTACCTCATCACGAGATATCTCCCATATCTTTCTCGGGTCTCCGCGAGAATATCTTACTACCAACACGTGTCGAATCGGAAGGCACTCTCCCCGAGTCCCACATCGAAACCGAGTACCTGGAGGATCCCTTGCTCGCTCTATAAAGGGAGCCTTTTGCCCTAACTACGTGGGACTTCGATCTCCCAAGATTATCAGTTGATATTAACCTTCCCTATACTAACTTTGGCATCGGAGCACCTTTGGTCAGGTACCACACCGTACCAAGGTCCGATCAACCTTCTCTCCCTCTTTCCTCGAGGCCAAAAAAGCCACGCACCAATTGCCGAGAGGAGAAGACCTTCATGCCGAAGGTCCATCCGGTCCCCACGACCATCCGTATCACCAGTAGTTGCCTTAAAACTATTGTCCTGCTTAGTTTCTCGCCAACAAAAATAAAACGATAATTTATAATTCGGAATTAATAGAAAAAACCACATTACAATTGTCCATGACTTGTTTTCATATTTTGAAAACGTCACATTCTAGTTTCATTATCACTCAACCATTGATCTCCCATTCAGTTGCGAAATAGATCTTTCACAACATTCATAGCAGAAAATGCTCTCCACCGAAGTAGTTGCAACCGGAAAAGTTAAGGTTGATGTCAGAAGCAAGTATACATAATTAAATGTTCTATGCAACCTTTTCTCCACCATTTTTCTTGCAAGGCCACCAATCCCTTTTAATTGATAAAAATCGCTCCTCATACGCATATGATGAATATAAATCTCAAGTTGATCTTCAAATGCCAAGTGGTCTCAGGAAGTAAATTCTTGAGGATAAAATTCAGCAAAACGAAGTACCTTTTGTTAAAAGCTATGAATGAATCACTTAGACTCAAACATGCCAAACAAAGAAGCAACCCAGTATTTACCTCACTGAAGCGATGATTTAATTACGCGAGTTGCCACTCAATTATTTGAATAAAGATGTCCACACGATAATGATGGATTTATGTTATTCTAGGAGCTCTACGATGTGATCTCCATTGAGCTACATATGCATCATCCATGTTTGAAACCTCAATATCATGTTTGCCACAAAAGGAAGATACTTGATCAAACAAGGCTTCAAATCCATTATCTCTCATGTTTTGTAGTTCGTCCTTACAATCTTTGACTAAAGACATTGCATTTCCAATATCTTGTTCTTTCCTTTGTAATACTTGTGACAAATCATTTGTCTCCTAATAAAGATCTCATAAAAAAAAAAAAGTGAAATACAAACTCAAAAAATTGTATTTCTCTCAATTATATTACCAGTTGAGCCATCCTCAATAATCAATTAAAGCACTTTCAGCACAGATTTGAACATGGAAATGATATTAAGTAATGTACCATAATGTGAATTCCAACATGTATCATCAGCACGCTTTAAAAAAACCTGCGCCAAAACTGTTGTTTTGGCTAGGTTTAAAATAAAAAAATTATTTTAAAAAAAAAAAACCTTTAGTTGGATGACGTCATTTTGACATCAGAAAAAAATGGAAGCACTAGTGCTGCACACTAGGGGGGGGAGCTCTTTGGGGACTTTCGTCAGCAGGTTTGCAAGGGTCAATTTTATCCCCTTCAATGGCATATTTCAGGGATTGCAGGAGTCACTTGACCACCCTTGCTCCTCTGTGGATCCATCCCTATTCATAGTGCACTTGTTTTCCTTGCTGTATTGGTAGATATACTTATGTGAATTGTATTTATGTACTTGAATCACAAGTAACACATTTTTTGACCTAGTACCACATAAATTTTTAGATTGTCTTTTTATTTACCTGAGTTAATAGGTAAAACATACTTTCACACTTACCTTTTACTGTTGCATGTGTGAATACACAGTTTGAAATTCCAAATACGAATTATAAGCAAAAAAATTCAATTTGTTTCCATTTTTAATTTAAAGGGAAAATGAGTATAAAAAATATGAGAAAAAATTCAATAGACCTAAATCAACCAACAAATAGGTGCGGACTAAACCTGTTGGCATCAAAACAGTTGAATGAATATGGAATATCTTGCAAGAGAGATTGCAATGTTGAAGTAAGTTACCGTAAACTGTCTGTAGATTGTTCATACAAACTTAATACACTAACCTGAAGAAGTCATCGACATATGCTACTAGTCCGTTGAGAAACGCAATCGCCAATCAGAAGCCTTGCATTCGGATTGAACTATTCAATTGTCCATCAGTAGTCTTATGCTCTCTCCACAACCTTATCACATATTATAATTTTATAACAATTCAATTGGCGATTGCGGGTGGAGTTTTTCCTTTCGCTAGCGAAAAGGAAACTATATGCATGAGTTATATAGAAACAGAATTGATTGCACTTCAGTAAATTGTCGTTCTGCAAGTTGAGTCCATTGATTTGGCCCAACCAAAACAATCCGTGCAACCTATTTCATGATGCTACATTGTGTGAAATGAAATCAACACACACTTTGGGCCTCCCCATATCATTACTGATGTATTTCTTCATGATATACTGTAATTCTTATCTCCGATCACTTCCTCTCAAAAATAAAAACACTTTGGGCACGGCTAACTGGGCCTGCAGTGGAACAAATTAGCCTCCTTTTTTGTTTGTTCTTGTTTCTCTGTGTTTAATTTTGTAAAACACATCCAACTTTTCAACAGTGAGCATTCTACCACAAATCACTTTATCAACAGAAGGGTACGTTCCAAAAACCTAACCCCCTCCAAATTCCATTCAAGATACACTACTTCCTGCCTCTGTCACAGCTTTAATCCTTACCAATTTTACCCACCTCCTGATTGCCAATCCACCACTATATATATATAATTTTTTTTAGTTTTTACATGATCTACCAAAATGGGAGCCTCAGATAATTTGCCAGCGGAGCTATACCTTCATCCTCTTATTTCTGCTACTTTCTAAATTAACCCACAAAATCACGAATCATTTGACTTCCAAGTTGCCGCCGAAGCTGATCTTCCTGCTGCTGCAATTGTTGTTGCTGCTGTTGTTGGGCACTTTCCACCCCGTGTCTTAGGCCCAATGTGAGGGACACCGCACCAAGTCCCCCAACCTCAAGTCCGCTTTGCTGGTACGGGACAAACCCCATCAATCCACCATCCATGCTTGATGGAACTTGACACTCTATTCTGGACCTCTTGACCTCCTGATATTGCTGTTCTGCATCTCCTGAGCATTCTAATTGTCTATCATGCATCATATTATTTATGCCAAGTTGGTGTTCGTTGTCTGGCCTGCTGCTTGTACCTTCAGTTAAAGAATTTCCATCCTTCTTGGTGGGATCTTGGCTCGCTTCGACAGAGCCTCCTCTAGTCTCGAGCATGTGTATTTCTTCAACCATGGGCTTCCAAACACGCACTCTGGCATTTATGAACCAGTTGGACACCTGCATTATAGTTGGTAATTATGTCATTATCAGAACAACCATTATGCATATGACATGAATACTATCAAGACGTTAGCACATAAGTCCATAGTTACTAATTTTCGTAGCATGAGCCCTAATCGGAACGTGAAAAGTATTGATTTTTCATAATGGGAACTCGTGCAACCTAAGTCCCAAAAGCTAGATACAATCAACACTAGCAAAGAATGAATAAAACAATTTTTATCATCATGTGTTGTACGTACCATCTCTCCAATAGACAAGTAACATCAGTCTTAATAAAGGCAAAAATGGGGTCAACACAAATGTACAATAGAAGAATATGTGCAGCTGTAAAGTCTGGCGTCAATGCAAACTAAAGGCCCCATTTATGTGATTCTCTGAATATTACCTATACAGTTATTTAATTAACAAATGCTATAATTAAGCAAAGAAATAATCAACTTGATTAAGAACTTTAGACATGCTAATTAGATATAAAGTAGGTGACCCTACCTGGTTTCGAGATAGACCCGTTTGAGTGGCTAACATGTGCTTATCGGTGTCCGTGGGATACCTAATTAAAACAAACAGTATTTACGCCAAAATCGAAAAAATAATTGATTGTGAGAGAGAGAGAGAGAGAGAGATGTGTACTTACGGATGAAGAAAATGCTCAAAGAGCCAAGCTCTAAGAATGGCCACTGAACGTTCAGGTAGGCCTCTCTGGGGCCTCCAGACGTGTTGTTGGGGTTCAGAGAAACCCAGATGGGCCCCACCCCCAGATTTATTATGCTTTTGGAAGCCGAGGCCCATGAACTTTAGCTTGGCCAAGTTTTTATCCCCTTTACTACTACTGCACCCAGTAGTACCAGTAGTTATAGCTGATGACAAATATTCCTCTCCCAAAGCTTTCCTTATGTGCTTGAGCTGGTCTTTGATAGCATTCGTAAGACACCTGAAGTGTCTTGACACTGTATTGAGAGCCATGGATATGTAAGGTGTGGCAGAACTGAGACCGGCAACCGACTCGAAGGAAGAGACCACCATTTGCATTTGTTGATGGTATTGTTTGTACCTTCTGCAAACCTTTCAATGGCACAACAAGAATTACCAAAATGACATTCAAATCAATTCACGGACACTTCATCTTACTAATTATCAACATAGATTTCACTGAATATTTTATCCACCAGAAGTTCAATAATACTCATTACCGAAATATCCAATTAACTATATCCTATTTGTGTACCACATTTATCGATCAAGTTGCTCGATGTATCAATCTATAAGAGTTCAACGAAACATGGCCAGCAATGTGATAAAAACAAAATTGTTACAACTACGTTTATTGATTGCAGGACAATGTTTCACCAAAGTCTGACACAAACGAAAGTGTTTAACTGCAATTATAATTTTCTGGGTGCAAAAATACGAAAAATTAATAGTGATAGCTAACCAACTTGAAAAATGATGTCGGCAATCAGAAAGGATGTTTCTTTTAACCCAATAATGTAGTCGTTGGTCATTCCAAGAAGACAAGCCTCTATAAAGCGACTAGAAAATAAGTGGTGTATACTGTTAATTGGAAATCTAGCTACTTGCCACGGTCCTACATGTACACCAAAGATATTTGAATTTAACCCATTAATAATTAAGGTTTGGACATTAAGGACAGGAACGTCTACATTTAGTGGATGTGTAATGAAAATGTGGGCCATCTTTTTCTTTTTCTTTTTGTCAATCAAAAGCATATTCAACCCATATTTCCTTACAAACATATACTTTTTTTCATTTTTTTGGAAGACCTTTTCTATTGAGATTGACAATGTCATACTTAACTCACACACACTATACGTATGCTGGAATTCAAACCCAGGACCTTTCCTGGGGGAGCAATTGCTCCAAAGCACTACACTAATGGGTCCTTTAAAACATATACTTCTTCTTATTTATGTGACCAAAGTGCTTCATGTCAAGTCATCATCAACATGTAATGTAACAATATCTAGAAAATGCAATTAATTAACCCCAAAAAATGGAGACTTAGGAGTAATAATAACGTTTAGAAATCATTCATCAAGTGCTTAACTATGAGCATAATTCTTACTCGGGAATTTATATGCAACAAACCTATGAGACCAAGAACTTCAAGAGGGTTGCATATTTTGCGTGCCACACCCGATTTAAGCATGTCATATAACTTCACATCACATGACATATTTCCTCTGCTAAGATATATCAATAAAGGACTGGCTATTTCAATGATGAAATCAAAATCTTACTAATTACGACCATCAAAGTTGTCAAACTCATTATCGAACGTGTAGAAGCGTTAGAGAGCGAGGAACAGGGTTAACTTCAAATTTGATACAATGTTAAACATCATAAATTGAAAAGTTCATATAACCAAAACGAAGAAGAAGAAAACCATTAGCACAAAATGGTCATAGAGTGCTTTATATTAGTTCACAATATCTCCTCTTGAAAGCTTGAATTGGGAAGATAAATGGCAGCACAGAAATCCTACAGGCCAACCATTTTTTTCTACTTACCAAAGACATTATCTTTAGTGAGGAGTCTTAAATTAGGGTATGTGTTTCTACTTCACCATGCATTGGGGAGGTTATATATATGTACCTATTAACTCGTGAACACAACATCAATGCTCATCAATCATTTGACTAAAATCCAACTGTGGATGAGTTATACTTGCTTCGTTTTTCCTTCTTAACAAACGTCAGTGGTTGGATTGTGAGCTAACTTCTTGTGTGCATGAATTTTCGTGCTAATTGGTGATTGGTGAGTACGAAAGATCACATGACTGGGTACCCTAGGTTCATGACATGTTGACTATGCATGTCGTCCAAGCATATTATAATACAAAAGTAATACCACCACATGGTAGTTTGACTATCACACTCAAAAATTTCTCCTGTCAAAGCAACCTAACTGTCAATTTTTTTTATGGTATTAAAGCCAATTTACTTCACTGGTCCTTGAGCTCTTTCTAGGGTCCTCTACAAGCCAGTCATGGTAACACAATGTTTTACGTAGTGTCTCAAATTCTGTTCAAGTGTTGCAGTGTCTAAAGCATTTCACCCTTAAGCATATTCTACCCGGTGAATTTCGTAAAAGCTCGTACTTGAATATAATTAAAGGGTTGCGTTAGTGTAGCAGCAAAATCTCATCTCAAGTTACCCAGCTGTCTAATTGATGGCCAAGTTAAGGGTGCTCTGATATAAGTCTAAGATTATGCTTACGACTCGAGCTCGAGACGAGAAATTTCTGTGGCTAAAATTAAAGAGTTATCAAGAAGGAATTTAGTATGTGTTAAAGTCCTGAAAGAGAAGTGATTAACAGTGTTTAATATCTAGCATGATTTTAAATGACCATCTAATCAATCTGACTTTTGCACAAAACTCTAATCAAGTCATAATCACGGCCCCACCACAGCCATTATATATCCACCCAAACACAGTTGAGGCTAGAGTTGCACTAATAGAACCAGTGGTCAATTCCTAAACTTGTCAATTAATGAGTACTCTAAGCCTCTAAAAAGCCAATTATCAAGGAACCAAAGTCTATAAGAATTACTTTTCTTTTTTTTATATACATCATAAAAAAATGCCAAGAACAATGTTGTAGATTATAAGACTCTTCTCCATTCCCAATGCTCTATTTAAATAAAACACTCTTTGTTCTTTAATCATGAAAATTATTCTGACAATTGCATCTTCCTCAAACTAATTCACTAATGAACTTTCGAATGGGATTTTCATTTTAAGGGTTAGAAATTATACCATGTATTGTAATAGTTAGACATCATTGCTTACCAATAACTGGTGCAACATTGCTTTGGTTTAGAAATGCATGAGAGTCTTCCAATGCAAACTCAAAACTGATTAATAACTTCCAATGAATGCCATATTGACAAATAAAGGAGAGATGACTAAAAAAAATCACTAACCTCCTCTTGCATATAAAGAAGCTTTGCTTTCTTTTGTTGGTACTCAGGGCTAAAGGACCCAGAAGATATGCTTGCAGCTCCACCATCACTGCTAATTTCATTTGAACCGTAAAACGTAGAAGAAGAAGCACCAGAATTGTTCCTCTTAGCCACTGGTTCGGTTTCAATTGCATTAACAGCATCAGTAGAAACCGAAACTGAAGCAGAAGCACTGACATCAGGCATCCTCTCAGATGCCTCACATGTTTCGGTTACCTTTGAATCACTAGTTCTACAGAATTCATCCAATAGCTGTTGGGCTGGTTTCAAAAACTTGGAGCTTTTCAAAATAGTTGCATATCCAGTGAATGGACCAAGAGGACCGGTGGTTCGACAAGCGCTAGTAGAAGATCCCACGATGTCTTGAAGAGATTTCCCACAAGCTTTGCTAATTACAGATGGCATTGTTATGGAACATAAGTAACCGGCAGAAGATTTCCCGGTTTTCGGACTTTGAAGATCATCATGAGAGCTTGCATGTAAATCTTGAGACCCAAATTGAGCCGCAGGCAGTTTATTATTAGATGGTGGATTTGATGACAGTGACAGAGATAGCCCTTGCTGATTGGAATCATTACTCATCCCATTCCTCATGTCTTCATCAACACTTTTAGCAGCACTAAAACCCATTCCACCACTACCACCACCACTAGTCCAGTTATGGCGATTCTCGACAGGCTGCCGATCCATCCAAGAATTACTACTAGCATTATCGAAGCGTAATGTGTTCGACTGATTTACATAGCTTGGGAGAAGAACAAGTTCATTTTCCATGATTCTTTGCTGTACAAATGAAGCCATTTCTAGCTGATCCTGGCCGCCTGTAGAAGCTGAAGTCACAACATCCTGGAGGGTATTAAGGTAATTTAATGGAGGAGAAGAAAAATGCATTGTTCCCAAGTGCTTTTGGCTAACATGATGGCTAGAAATATCAGCAGATTGGTTAGCCAAACCAGACTGCACATCTTGATACCCATGGAAACTACTAGGCTTTAAATGTGGTGTGGATGGAGACATGTTATTGTTTGCTTCCCTACCAAACATGTGGTTCTGATTATTACTTCCAGTACCCACTGAACCACTTGTGTAATTTGTCACCCAATCTAAGCTTTGAGCTGGATTAAGACTCCTCCAGTTACCAAAATTCTCCGACTCACCAGAACCTTGACCCGGCAACGCATTCGCATTGATCGAAAAATTGAGCATCTCGGAGGAAAACATGGTCGGATCATAGAGCAAATTGGCATTTCTCACATGCCGAACTTGAACAATATCTGGGTTTAGTCCAGGGTGGAGGGGTAATTTTCCAGAATCTAAATGGTGAGGTGGGCTTGAAGTTTGATGAACTCTCAACTTATCTCGCCGGCTTTGCTGTGCTACATGTAATTCCGGCCTAAAACCACTCATCTCCATCTACTAAAATTCACCAAGATCGCTGCTTTTGCTTAATTAATTAAAAACCCACTAAAAAAACTCCTCCAATATTTTCGATTCCTCAACAAAAAAACCCTCGCTTAATTGGCCTTACCAAGAACATGTATGTCGAAATTCCAAGCACTGTAATCATCAAAGAAAATTATGCATGAGTTTCTTCTCCAGATGATGAAGTAAAATAAAAACAAAAAACAAAAGCAAAAATGAGAGAGGAGAGAGTGAATTTATTGCCTCCAGTGCTTGTCAGGAACTCACTAGCTTTTGCTATTGAGCTTTGAACTACTACTTGTGGAGGACTTTCCCACCAACAGTGCTTTTGCTATTGAGCTTTGAACTTGTCGGCAACAGAACCTTATCGAAGCACAAACCTGTACATACACCACTCGTTCAAAAATAGTAGAAACAAAGACAGAGAAAACCACACGTACGTAAAATAAAAAAAATTTACACACTCACTCACCCAAAATCACCATACAAATATGTAAACAAATAATAATAATAATACTACGTCTCCTTCATCGTGTGAAACCCTAATTCTATATCGTTAACCCTAATTCTACATGGAAGAAGCCATGCTCGCATCCATGTAGATCCAAGAAATGGAGCTTTTCGTGCCAACCCAACTCACAACCCTTTCCATATAATTGTTTTTTGCTGCACAATTCACACAAAAAACAAAAAACAGAAAAATAAAAAGAAAGTTGCTTCCTTAATTATAAGCACTAATTTATGACATCATAATTCTTCACTTCATGGCATCATTTCATGTAAGTAGATCTTCATCACACATCCCACAGAGTAAATGAAAGAACAGCAACAACCACCGAGCTATATAAATTGAAGAACACAAAAAATAAAAAAGTTGAAGAAAGTTCATTAAATGATTAAATTACCTGTGAATTGTGTTTTTGCTTCTGGGATCTCAATTAAAAGACCTACCCAGTTGAGAGCTTGGATCCGGTGAAGTTTTTTTTTTTTTTTTTCTGTGGGGTGGAGTTGAGAGCGCAATTATTGTGGGAACCAAACAAGAGTTGGCGTTTGAAGCTTTATTTGACGTTGAGAGCACGCTCTTGTTAGCAGAGAGGGCAGGTACTTGAGCTAAATGTCCTGATTCTGAGCAGCCGCAGCCGTTGGATTTAACGGCGAAAGATCGGACGGTGAGAAAATGGATGTCCGTCAATGGTTTTTTTCAAGGAATATTGAATTTGTGAGAGGAAAAGGGTCCCATGAACCGAAATTTCACCGTCTTTTTTTCTGGCGGAGAGATAAATAAAGGCAACATGTGGTGGTCCTAGGAAACACTCAATACATTTGCGTATGTAAGTGCCTTCAACTCGATCCAAAAAAGGTGCCTTCAAAGAGTTTTTTTTTGTTTTTTTTTATCCTCTACTTTGAGCAATTACTATTTGTTCACCCTTTACGATCGTACTGTCAAATCATAGGTTTAATTAATCGTGTCCTAAAAGTTATTAAACTATAAGAGATTTTCTAGTGTATTAATCGGCTGCTATTGTTAGAATTTCAAGAAACGTCATCACGTGCGGTTGGTTTTGGTTGCTTAAGATATTTAAGTGTTTCCAATTTTTATTAATTAATTTTAAGTTGGAATTGGATATTCCCGTTCTAATATTATTTCAGAATAAGTTATAAGAATTGTTTATATTTAAGTTTAATAGAACCCTTATGACCAAAAAAGTTCAATAGAACCCTGCATGTGTGGAGATATGGAACAATGGACTAGACGATTTTCTTAGCTAATTCTTAGTATTATAGCATGTATTTTTAGTGTTAAAAAGACAATTTACGTTTTAATTTTCCCCCTCTCAAGTCTCGGCAATTGCAACACCTGGTGGTCAGTGGCACTCAATTTCGCGAGAGGGGATTAATCGAGGTGTGCATGTAGCTCGGACACCTCGTAGTATTTACCAAAAAAAAAAATTAAAATTGGGTATATGTCCTGAATGACAAAATTGAATCTAAAGTATTATATTAAGTATTAACACAATTAAGTGCATTTAATGTGGTGTATATCATATGGTTAATATGTGCTTGTGTAATATATTAGGACTGCATATATAAGTTTCGTTAAATTGGTTAGAGCAGAACAAATGTATTTTTCACTCTACACCGAGTTCAAATCCTCCGCCTCTTAATTCAGGATATGTTTTAAAATGATCAACTATTACTATTTGTCTAGTTGAGTTTAAACTTGAGTTCGTTTTACAATTGAGTCGATGTAAACCCAGAAAGTGTTTTTTCCTTTGTGTGTTAGGCTGCTTTTGTACAGCTATTGATATTTCATATTCGCAATTATCCAACGTCACTGTCGATGATTAAACCCCAAATAGTCACAGCGTGTATAGATTTCGAGCATTCCTCCTCTTTTACTCAGTGGGCCCTCTAATTCATGTATGCTTGCTGGCCCCACCAAACCTCCACGCATCGGCAGGCAATTATCGAACAGAGACCACACTATACAGTGTATGCTGGCAACTGGAGATTACGTCACCTGCGGATTGTACCCCTTCTGATCTGGTGGCCAGGCCATCTTTCATTGTCGACCGTCAGATATCTTTTGCTTGGCGACAATGGTTTGTTACCGATTACCGATAACGATGACTAAAAACTCGCCTACCTTTCGTACGGAAAAGACTTCGATCTTCTCACTCTCACTCTCACTCACAGTTACGCCTCATTATTATCACAACCGCTCCTCACCGTTGATTTCCGATCCGACGGCTCCCGAGGGAGGATTGTTATGTGCAGGGAAAATCCATCTGGGTAAGACAAAAGGTAGCATATACGTGATAAAGATGTTCCTCGGTGGGAGCGAAAGTGGCGGGAGGCGTTGGATTGGGATCGGACGGATAAGATTAGTTTAGGAGGGGTCATGATGTATTGGTATTGGTGCTTGTGGTACTGGCGACAGTCCAATCAAAAGTAAAGACTGGGAGACTGTGAGTTTTCAGTGGTAAGCTTATAGCTGGGTGACCCACGTGGTCGTAGGGGGAGTAGCCAACAGGGGAATATCATCAGATGGCAGGCCCGGTTCAGCTTGTTTTGAGAAATTCAAAAAAGTTACATTATTTCTTGAGAAATTCTAGCAATCTACTCACTAATCTTTTTTTTTAATCTTCTTCATTGATTCAAATAAGTTTTATGGATGCTTCAAATATATCGAGAGAATCATCAAAATATGTATTAACTTTAGTTTTTTTGGTTTAAGTTGAAAAAAAACATTAAAATCCCCACGGAATGAATGGGTTTGGTAAAATGGCAAGTATTTGAAATTGGGTACAAAATTCCTAAAAATGAATTTTGGCAGAGATTTAAATATGAGATGAATCTATAAATGCTGTTGGTCTCAATTGCCATAAACATTACTCCTCTCACTTTCATATTCCATGGAATTTCAGCTTTGGCATTCAAACAGTCAATAACAAGGTTGGAATCACTTTCAATTTGAAGCTTCCGCCAACCTTTATTAATCGCAAAAGCAAGACCATCCCTAAGAGCAAGACATTCTGCCACATTAATAGATATGTTGCCCACTTTCTTAGTACCAACCAATCTGACATGGCCATCCTTACCTCATCCCTAATAACAAAGTCCACTGTTGCACTTGAATCATGAACCGAGCCATCAAAATTCAATTTGAACCATCTTGGAAGAGGATGGTGCCATTTATGGAATTGATTTGATCTTTGTTATTCTACAAGTGTGAATTAATATTCCAATACTCCATTTCGAGATGCCAAGCTAAAGTAAGAACTCTGGCAAGATGGTGAAGGAAACATTTTGCATCTCATGATTTGGAAATGAATTTAGCCACAACTTATGACACAAAAGCATTCTAAATGACAGATTAATTTTGTTTATTCAAGTTGAGCTAAACCTATTTCATTTCACCCAAGTATCTTTAAAATCTAGTCTCTTTGAGTGTTAAAAGAAAAAGATAGGAAAAACATAGAATTTATCCTTGAAGACTTTTCTTGGAAATCAAAAGAATGATCACCTTTTGGAAGGGCCTTCTTCTTCCTTTTAGATTTAAAACTCTTTTACCTCAAGGCTCCAAAGTAGAAGCCCTCTACCTCACCACACCAAACCAAATGATTTTAGAGATGAAGAGAAAACAACCAAGAGGCCTTAAATGCTAGACTACATCTTGGTTGGACCAATTTTAGCTTATGGAATATGAGAGACTAAAGATTGCATTCAGACATCAACCAAAAGATGATAAGCCAAAACCCTAGCTATGTCTTCCACCTAACTTTAGTTTTTATAGGAAAATACACACAAAAGGGAAGAGAAAGAAACTCTCTCTCTTGGCCAGCCAAAGTGATGGTTTCATGGGGCTTCATTTGGGTCCATAGATAGTATTGTCTCACAACGCTTATTCCTTGGGCCCAATTGTCTTTTGGACTATTTTGTCCATTTTTATTTAAATCACATTTAAAAGCCCAATCCGATATATATAAAAGTTAATTCCAAAATTAACTCTTAATTATGAATTATAATTTAACTCTTAAACCATAATTATAGTCTCACTTAATTAACATGGTCGAACTATTTGAATTTGGTCAATTACTCTGGTCAACATGTTGACTTTTGTGTCACGACCCGACTCCTCTAGCACGATATTGTCCGCTTTGGGCCCCTCTTTCTAGCCTTCACGGTTTTGGCCTCGTGCTAGGAAGATACGTGCCCACACATATAAGCACTTCACCTTTCCATTCCCGAGCGATGTGGGATTGCTCACCATTCTTGCTTCCTCAAGCTCACGGGTCTTACAATCCACCCCCTTGGGGCCCAGCGTCCTCGCTGGCACACTTACGGTCGGGGTCCAACTCTGATACCATTATGTCACGACCCGACTCCTCTAGCACGATTGTCACATCCCAGAATCGCTCTGCCGTAGCACGATATTGTCCGCTTTGGGCCGGGGCCCTCATAGTTTTGTTTCTGGGAACTCACAAGCAACTTCCCAGTAGGTCACCCATCTTGGGATTGCTCTAAGCCATAACTCGCTTAACCGGAGTTCCCACAACTCCGGCTGAGCTCCCAAAAGGCCTCGTGCTATTTGGAGGTGGGCATGTACATATAAGGCACATCACCCCTTCTTCGTTGGCCAATGTGGGATCTCACAAACCACCCCGCTTAGGGGCCCGACATCCTCGTCGGCACACACTCGCACCACACGACAGTGGCTCTAATACCAAATTTTCACATCCTGAATCGCTCGCCGTAGCACGATATTGTCCGCTTTGGGCGAGGCCTCACAGTTTGTTTCTAGGAACTCATGAGCAACTTCCCGGTGGGTCACCCATCCTGAATTGCTCTGGCCACAACTCGCTTAACTCGGAGTTCCCACAACTCCGGCCAATGAGCTCTCAAAAGGCCTCGTGCTATTTGGAGGTGGGCATGTACATATAAGGCACATCACCCCCTCTCCGTTGGCCGATGTGGGATCTCACAACGATATTGTCGGCTTTGGGCCCTCCTCTCTAGCCCTCACGACTTTATTTCTGGGAACTCACGAGCAACTTCCCAGTGGGCACCCATCCTGGGATTGCTCTAGCCCCAACTCGCTTAACTTCGGAGTTCCAAGGAATCTGAAGCCAGTGAGCTCCCAAAAGGCCTCGTGCTAGGAAGATACGTGCCCACACATATAAGCACTTCACCTTTTCCCTCCCTGAGCGATGTGGGATTGCTCACCGTTCTTGCTTCCTCAAGCTCACGGGTCTTATATTTTGAGTGTTGACTGTTGACATTTGATCATTGACCATTGATTTGTGTCTTCTCGTTTCATTTCTCTTCATTTGTACCTCTAATCACATTTTTTCAGTGTGCGATCCGTAGGTTCCTTTTAGCAAGGTAGTGGGTTAACTCAACTCCTTAGAGTTGACATATGAATTAAATTCCACAATTAAATTCTTCATATTAGTAAAGGTTAATTTGAACCTTTTAGGACTTCCACAAACTATGGTTGACGCCTGGCAGCGAGTCATGGTTATCCGAGCTAAATAAGACGTTGTGAAAGAACCTATTGAAATTGGAATAACTGTGCAATTGAATCATTCTCTTATGTCATAGTCTTATTCACATTATTATATAATGGAATCTAATGTCAAATATCCTAATGTGAATTGTTCATTTATATGATTATCCTGGTAAGATTTGAAGACCTCTTCTTTCAAATCTTATCCACTACTTTGTGTAGAGATTTGACTAATTATATCCTGGAGCATTCTCTCTCCTTAGTAAGAGTATAAATCCCTTGTTGTACATTTATTAACATACATGACTCTATTGAGAGTCCTGATAAACACTTTTAAGTCATGTCTGCTTCAACACAACTGTATAGTGTCCTCAAAGACTAACAACATAGCCACAATACATTTATGATATCTCAGGTCTAAAGATTTGTTTGCACCATTTCAATCTATGAGTTCTAGTTTGACATGTGAGTAAAGACTTTCATACTAGAACTCGTGTATTTGATCGCGTTCAGTGTACTTGTTCTCCTACAAGCACCAACACACATATCTAGATGTCGCCACACTCAATGGCTTGAGATCTCGCCATTCTCTACATATAGAGATGATACTGTGTGTACCGGTCTTTGTGAAATATCAACTCCCAATTGATACTCATATGACCATGAACATATTCAGAACTAGGGATCATGACAAGTCTCCATGTATGTAATCTCATTGCATAGTTCTCATGTATGTAATCTCATTATATTCATAGGACTATAGTTGTTTTACTGTTATGATAATCGACCAAATATCATGGTTGAAAACAACTGGTCTTACCCATGAATAACCTAATAAGTCATTACAAAACATGTCCTTAACATTGATTATCATATAATTAGTTAACTTTAAGGTATATTTCTGTCTATATATACCATTTCATATTTTTCCCAGAAAAAGCGTACACATATAAGAGATTAACAAAAAGAACCCAATCGAATTAAAAAGACAATGAATGCTTAGAAAAGTCAAGTTGATGGGATATATAGGTATATTTCTATATCTATATATATATATATATATATATATATATATATATATATTGATGGGTTGTAGTTGTATAGGTTTATTTATTTATATATATATTCAAAAAGCTACCTGGGTTATAGCCCACTATAGCCCTCTACTTAGTTTCGCCCCTCATCGCATGTTATTTAGTTTATGAGTTTGTTTACAAAGCAAGTATTTTGACAAAGATACTACTTCCGTGGAAGGTAGGGGTGGGCACTGTCCAAATTGGATCAGTTTCATCTCAAAATCACAGCCAAACTAATTACAATAAAACGGTTTAATTTAGTTCATTTTTGACAACAATTTCAAGCGAACCAAACTAATTTAACATGGTTTGGCTCGGTTGGTTTGGGCCGAAGCCCATTTCTTTTTCCTTTAGCATTTTTTAAACATTGTTAGACAAATTACAACTAAAAAAATTCACAACTTGCTACCTTTTTTTTTCTTTTCATTTTTTAGCGTATCAAACCACCCTAAAACTTAACATGTCATAAAACTTGAAAGTTCAATAAATAATATAGTGTATCAAACCATCATTTACAAAAGCTCAAAAACAAATCAAACCATTTACAGCTAGGTTTGATTTTTAAACCGTTGACTTTTTCTTGTTCAAAATCAAACCCAATCGATAATTACGAATCTACGATTTCAATCGACCAGTTTAGTTAGTTCGGCCAAAATGATGCCCACCCCTATGAGAAGTAGATACTCCTCCTTCCAAGCATATCGAGGCTAAAAACCTAAGATCCAAGTAGATCTGGGAAGGGTAAAAGGAATGGGAGAAAGGGGCCATCAAGAGCCCCTTGAAAAGTGGAAAGAGAGGGAGAGAGAATGAGTGGAATGTAAAAGATGGGGGAAGATGAGAAAAAGGGAGAAGATGGGCGGAGGAAAGGAGGGGCAATGGCCACCTCCCCCTAGCTTAGGATGGGTTGGTTGTCGGCAAGGAGAAAGAGGGAAGGTTTCTGTCGCAACCTTAAGCAACTCTACAAGAAGTGATGTTTGTTATTCAAAATCTCTTTCTTATATTTGTTTTGATAACAGAACATTTAGTTTTCATAAAACCATAAAATTGGAACTTAAAATGGAGCAAAATAGTCCCAAACCAATCGGAAAAAAAAAAAAAAAGAAATTCTCACCTAGGTTCATTTGTTACCTTTTTCAAGAAAAGGAGAAAGAAGCTTAAAAAACAATAAATAAATAATAAATCTTGCGGCAAGACAACTTTGAGATAAGTAATCCATGAAAATTTTGCCTAAGAAAAGAAAAAAAACAGGTTTTTTTTTTTCCTTTTCCTTTTAAGCACGATTGGAAGTGAAATTTATTAAAAAAACGTAGCAAAAGGAACAATCTCGGACGGACCATAGCTAGTTGATTAATGACTTCACTCTATCACGTCAAATACAGAACCATTCTGCATTGAGCTTTCATATTTATTAACAAATTAATTGAACCGCGCAAAAAATATACCTACATACATACAGTGATGAAACTAAACATGTGTAAACAAATTACTATAAGCTATGAGGAAAGTAAAAACGGCTAAGAGATTCTACTATCTACATCACCTTCCAATAAGGCTAGACTAACTGTACGAGTAATCTTACTAAGGAGTTGCTAGTAACGTGGTATCACCGGATTGGGTAGTTGGTAGGAGTCTGATGTGTGTCCTTTCTGGGTTAGTCTATAGTAAGGGGTCTTAAAGTGAGGAATTGGTGAGGGGTTTCCATCTCACCATCCAATGCAAACCCCCCTCCCCCAATGCTTTGTTGATGGTGAGATGGAAACTCCTCACTAATTCCTCACTTTAAGACCCCTCACTATAATTTCACCCTTTGCTTTTTGGGGAGCGGTGTGTGTTAATAGGATATTGTGTGGTCCCTTTCAGATTTGGGCCACTTAGGCCTTGATTGGGCATGGGCGGCCTTCCTTTACCTCATTTTGGCCTCCTCGATAGTGAGGTAAGGTTGGTATAGCCTATCAGTTGTTGAGTCATTCTATAGTGAGGGCCTTATTTATGGCCTTTGGGTGAGGTCGTATTTTTTAATCGTTGAATCAGACTAACCAATTTAATTCAACGATTAAGAGATATAGCCTCACCTAAAAGCTATATATAAGACACTCATTATAGAATTATTGATCATTGCTCAAGTCCAGCTACTTCCTCAAATAATATGGGCCTTCATTTTAAACTCTTTTGGACGGGCCTTATTGATATTTAGTATCAACACTATTAATAAACTGAAAATTGATAATCAATGTAAAGCCCATATTTCTTACATTTTTCTATTTACACGGACATTGATTACATTATAGGTTTTACCAACAAAAAAAAAATCAAATCTTACTATATTGGCTATTGAAACGAAATATGATTTTTTTCAAGATTTTTTTTCCCAGGTGACCACTAATATTGAACCATAGAGATGGATGCACATTTAAATATATATGACCTTCATGATAAATAATTAAAAAAAAGATTGACAATATTTACATTAGAACAATGCTTCTCTTCTTACCCATAAGGAGGAACCCTTGTTTTTTTGGACGAAGAATTCTTTCTTACCTAGTAATGTGGCTCAACCACAAACTGACATGTATACCTTTTTTTTTTTTCTTCTCTTTCATTATTCTTAACTAAATTCTTTTTTTCTTTTTGTTATTGCTACATTAATCCTCAACTTTATAGTTTTTTTTTTCTTTTTAAATAAGCGACAATATATTATTGATGAGCAAATAAAAATAAAAAGCAATTATGTGCCGAATATGGGTAAATCGTCTCGAGTGACCAAACACAACAACATATTAAATTAATCTGGAGAGAATCACGCACAATCCAAACAATGATTAAATCCCCGATTCAACAACCAAAAGCACATGTACTCAGACCTACAATACAAATACGCTGCGCAACGGCAAAAATGGTAAATCAGTATTGAAAGTCAAAAGCTAAAAAGATATAAAAATCCTAAATAGAAAACAAATCATAGCAAACTCCTAAAGAGTTTATGCAAATTATATGTCTAAAACAAAACTAAGAAACGGGGACCACTGCTCCACTTTGCCGGGCAACCCGAAGAAAATCATAGCGCCATACTGGCTAAACCCATAGTCATGCACTGAATAAACTCGAACCCAATGCAACCAGATATCTTCCTTTCTTCAGAGCTCCAAACTAGATATCTTCCCTTCTTCATAGTCCTATATCATAGCGACTGCTTCCACATCACAAAATAAACTAACAATCTTGAGGGAAAAAAGAGGGAATGAGAAAAGAAGGGATGAAAAGAGAGTGGGGGAGGTAGGGAAGGAGGCTGCCAACCCCCAAAGAGGACGGGCGACTAAGACTTTTTTCTTAGGTCGCAGAGAGTGTTTATGGTTTTATAAATTATCCCAACTTTATTGTTTTAAACCTTCTTTATGCTTCACGAATTGAAGCCTTATGCCTCTAATCACTACGATGATACTTTTTAACTATATAGTTTTTAATTACTTTACGGCATAATTAAGCATAGCTGAACTATATAAGTCCATATGATGAATACCATATTATATTCCTGAACAATGTTCAAGTCATTCCATGGAACAAAAAGGTCTTTAATAACATTCAAAACCTAACTATGAGCTCCCACAATTTGTCTGGTTCAACAGAATCAACTAAATTACTCATACAATCTTTAAACACTATAACCACTTTAAAAGATGTACTATATATCAACCACTATATACAATCTTTATACTTCACAAGATGTATAAAACCGAATTGAAAGATGTATATCTAGAGAAACTCAATAAGTTTTATATTCATAAAACAATCAAAACTAAAGTTAAGCTTTAAATTCCCACTATTCAAGTGCATCTAAAGAAATAATAGTATAGTATTAAAAAAATAATAATAATAGCATGAAAAAAGTCCTAGTGCACAAGAGTCAACAAACATACTAACAGTGCGTTTGGATAAGGAAATTTAAAAATACAAAGGAATTCATAAATGACGGAAATTAATGTTCTATAATTTGTTGGATAACGGATTTAAAGTATGGAATTTAACCTTTATTTGTAAAATTAACTATTTTAAAAATTCAATCTCTCTTGGAATTAGAAATGCGACTTTTAGATAGAATTTAAAGTTGAGATTTATCACCTCCAAATTCCATGTTTTCTTGAGGGCGGAATTTCTAAATTTCTATGTTTTTTTTTAAATCTAAACGAGGGAATTGGTTCATGTCAATTTAGAAATTCTGACTTTTGTCAAAATCCGAAGTTTATTGTCCTCATTCAAACGCACTCTAAAAGTATATTGATTCAATTTAAAAGAATGTCTTAAATGAATTCAAGCGATAAAAAATTATTTCTCAGATAAAATACAACTTCACTCACCAAAGAGAGAAAAATGAATATTCATAATAGAATGATTCAAAAATTGAGGAAGTAAATAAAATGTTATAAAACTAGAGGGAAATTGTAAAGAGAAAAGAAAGTCAAGAGAATTTGCTCTATCAACTTGTATCATTCATCCTTGATAATCACCTATTTATAGGCTTACAACCATAGAAAATTAACCCTTAAATTGTAGGTTAAAGGTACTAATTACAATAGGTTACAAACCATTAAAACTTGGAGGTAGTGGATGTTATGGTGGTCATCCACATTCCATATATTTATAACAGTCCCCCTTGGATGGCCACCAAACAAATGACATAGTTGCCTCATTAAAAACATTGATTGGAAAATTCAGTGGTTCAAAACCTAAGCAAAGAGAAAAAGAGTGCAACACTCTTTTGGATCATTGATATGGTGTTGGAAGCGCTTATATTGTCTCGTACTTTAATGGGGTACTCGGCACGACACGAATACCTTAAAAGCACAAATTTAAATGGGTCAGTCTGGCCCGTTTGACACCTTTATTCTCTGGCCACATTATCTTCTCACTCACCATGTAAATTTGAAAAAACACAATTCTCTCTTTCCCCTCACCATTATTCTTAAAATACCCTTTAATTATTAATTTAAGCAATGCATGTTTCTAAACAAACGTGCTTTTTCATTTGAGGCCAGCACCCAAATGGTTATTTAAAGGAGTCTTGAAAAGGGTAATTTGTCTTGCAACATGAATTAACAGTTCTTTGACATTTTTTTAGGGCTAACGACATTATAGCCTCTATAGGTTTGGGGCATTATCGAAATGGGTCACATGGTTTTAATTTCATCGATTTACACTCCAATGATTTAAGATTCGATCAATTTATATATTCCGTTAATTTGACAGTCTAGTCCTCTGTTAAATTGATGACATGACAAGTGAGAGACACTTTGTGTTAATGTGTCAATAAAAATAATTAAAAAAATCCTTAAAATAATAAAACATTAATATTCTTTTTCAAAAACTAATATTTTTAAAACATATTACTTGTCTTAAGCAGTGTGGTGCTTTTTTTTAAAAAAAATCTGTGAGCTTCCTTGTAGTGTATATTTGAAAAAATTGCGAGGGAGATTACCAAAATGGTCCGAAATACCTAAGTCACACAAAATATATATACGTAGATGGCAGCACTCATTAAAAGCTTTAGGTACGATGGGACCTCGATCAGGGTCACCAAGTCATGGAACTTTATACCTAAGGCACCAAGAAGAAGATGAAAATTCATAAATGCAGGATGAATGACCATTCATGTGCTTGATAATTTGAAAGCATCAATCTAGAGAGAGAGAGAGAGAGAGAGAGAGAGAGAGAGAGAAATAGGTGGCCCCCTGAATTAGACAATCTATGTTCCTATTCTTATACGGTTTCTTGACAGGCAGAGAAGAGAAGCCTAATTGATATGAAAGGCAATGCAAAAGCCAAGAGAGGATCACATCATAAGTATCTTTTATGGAAAAAGGGTTTCTGTGAGGACAAGGGACCATAGGGCATGTGAAATTGTAGCAACATATAATCATGGGAACAAACAAATGAAAATTATTAAAAGGAAACAAAACTCTGTTTAGGAAAGCTTTGGCTTTGTGTATATGCATGATGAAAAGGGTTGTGCTAAGGGCAATTGGATGTACACCTGAAAAGTATGAACAGCCTTGCTAAATTGAGTAAATGCATGATGAAAATGTATGTGCATATTGGCCTTTTGTGCCATATTTAATTCTTAAATTTACCGTGGTGGTGACAGAGTAATCGAATGCTTGGTTGTAGGCCATTTCCAAATTGGGATGGGTGTGCTAGAATGATGGTGAAACTAGTAGCTTATCGGTGCCTGACTAATTTAACGTGGGACTCACACGTATTCATGATAAAAAAAAATTATTCACAGGCTTATGAAAAACTAATCTTAATTGCAGTCATTTGATTGTAATGTGGAAAGGATAGTCATAGTATTTATAGTATCTCTCAAATAAAGTTATTTAAGGGATACTTTGCGAGGTTAACTACCCATTGTACTTCAATAACCGAATCATTTATATTTGAAGTTTTCGTTTAAACATCATCTTTGTGAAAAAAAAGAAGAAGAAGAAAAATTAGAAATCATTAAAACATCTAATTGCAACAAAAATAAACCAACACAGTGCTTCTAAAAAAACAATAAAATGACCACTTTTTAATTAAATGGTAGTCTCTCAAAAAAATTTAAATGGGCAAATAGTTTCCGATTCTCGAGTGATATTTGTAGATATGATTTTTGGTAGAAGTTCTAAATAATTGACGGTTCAAATCATTAAGTTACAATATATAATAAGTCCTACAAGAATATCCCAATAGAAGGACTATTTATATGAGTATGTGTTGATAGCATAAACAAAATAAATTTGTTTGGTTAAACAAACGAGACTGAAATTTGGCTTTTAAATTCTTTTGGGTTAATCAAATGATCTGTACAACAAAGTTAGTATTACACCTATCCAAAGCTAGATTTTCTCTTATATTTTCAAGAATGCATGATTAATTAATCAAAACACATAGGGGTCGTTTGTTACACATGACTGTTTTGACATGGATTAGGCTTAGAGCATCTCCAAGGGAGATGTCAAATACTAAACATCAAATTTAAATTTGATGGCTTATGTGGCAATTTGACATATTGTGAAACTTTTTATCCAACCGATATGTCAAATATACATATTATTTTATTATTTTTAAAGGCAAGTGGGCTCAATATTTAAGAGTAAAATATTAAATATGGTAAAAACTATACATTGATGAGGAGAGAAGGAGTGGGCCCAGTATTAAAATAATAATAAAATAATAAAAGACATCTCAACTTGTGGGCTGTCAATTTTAACAAAGAAAGTGAAGGATGTCAATCCATTTAGGATTTGACATCTCGGTTGGAGGCTTAAAACTGCCTTTTTTTGTTTGTCAAAACTTGCCACATTGGAATTGACATATCGGTTGGAGATGCTCTTAGGGACTATCTTGGCTTATCTTGGTATAAGTTGAATAATACTTATCCTGTGTTTGGTATATACTTAAACTAGGACTAGATTTTTTATTTTTCAAAGTACATATATATATATATGTATGTGTATGTATATGTATATAGGTATATAGGTATATAGAAATTCTCTTATGCGGATATCCGGACGTTATTATCGTGCGGACGCAGTGTATTCTGTATTACCCCCGCCTTGCTTTCTCGCCTATTTACACATGCATCCGTACGCCCGCACGTTAATGCATCCGGATAAGAGAATGATTGTATAGGTATATAGGTATATGTATATATGTATATAGGTATATATATTATAATATACATGGGTATATTATAATATATATGTGTGTATATATGTATATTATAACATATACTATATATACACATATATATGTATACATATATACATATATATATGTATACATAATACATATATTACATATATTATACACATATATATATATTATATGTGTATATACGTGTATATACACATGTATATTATAATATATAATGTATATGGGTATATTATAATAATAATAGTAATATAAGTGTATATATGTATATTATAATATATAATATATATGGATATAGTATAATAATAATATACATGTATATACATATGTATATTATATATGTGGCATATTATATAATATATATAATATGTGTATATACATGTGTATATATATATTATAGCATATGTGTGTATATGCATATTATAATAATAATAATAATAATAATAATAATAATAATAATAATAATAATATACGTGTATATATATATATGTATATTATATATATTGTTATAAAAATTATATAGTTTTCCTTTTCTGTAAAGTCAAATATAAAAAACCTTTATATTATAAATAATATATAAATAAATTGGAAAGCTTTTAAAGGTACAATGAAACTAAATAAAAACAAATTGATAGGTAAGTAAAAGTAAAATAAATTATAAATAAGAAGGCGAGCTTGGTACGGTAAAACACGTCAAAGACGTTGTTCGAAAGCCTTTGTAGCCTCCCTATGTGCAGGTACTGACGATCTACAAGACTCCAAGATACGACCCTTAATTCACAAGCTCAAGATCTGCTATAAGTACGTTCACATACGGATATGTCTCCAAGTCACATAAGTATTGCCCAAAAATACTAATAGAAAGTAGAGAATATATATGAAGGTAGGAGAAGTGACAATTAGATTTTGTTGTGTTGTCTTTTTGTCAAATGTGAAGGAGGAGTGGCATTTAATAGGCATCCAAAATCATGTAACATTCACCACATTAAACCAGAAAATTAATTCATTTAATATAGAAATAAAATCTGAAAATAAATATTTATAAAGCCCACAATAAATAAAATAAAACAGCCAAATAATTAAAACAAAGTTTAAAACTTATAATGGTAAATTTTTTAAAAGCTTTTAAAATTCCAACATATATTATATAATATATGTAATAATATAAATGTATATATGTATATACACATATATACATATATTACATATATTATACACATATATAATATATGCGTATATATGTATATTATAGTCTATGTGTATGTATGTATATTATAATATAAAATATTTATGTTATATTATAATAATAATATATGTTATTATTATTACAATATAATATATGAATGTTATACATTGGTGAGCATGAGACTAGTTAATTATCTCATTCCACATGAGTTTATTAGTCCCCTCCTAAGGAGGTGTTTTTGTGGACCCGTTATAAGCAATTTCATTTAAGACTAAGATTAGATGAAACAAATATAAAACTAAATTAATATATAATAACATGTTAATTTTTCTTCTTCGGCGTAAAATCGACCAAAACAAAAAGTGCATTATAAGTCTAGCCCAGTCTCGAACGAAAAAAGGAAAGAAAAAAAAAATCTGGCCCAGTGCCAGTCCGTTGAATTGTATTTGTTAATTAAGGTGCAATATCCTGAAGAGGGATTCCAAAAAGGAAATAGGTTTGGGCTTTCCTTTTTCTTAATTCAGCTCCCACTATATAACTCCACTCTCTCATAACTAGTTTCACCCATAGCTCCCATTGGTGTGGTGTGAAGTTGCTTGTTCCAAGCTTTCTTCTCCTCCTCTTCCTCCTCCACGCCAAGATGAAGCTCATGACGGAAGCTCTTTGGCAGTGGTTTCAACTCTTCCGAATGCAAAGAGACGGTGGAGACAGTGGTGGTGAAAGCGCGATTCTTGCAAAAGAAGAAACAAGATGAGGTGGTGAAGATGAAGAGTGACATCCCGGGTCGCCTTCGCGCCGACGAAGACCCCATTGTGGGCCCTACTCATTTCCTGATCAAAAGGGTGATAAGAGAGCAGAACGTTTCCGTTGCGTACGAATACATCGAGGCCTTCTGTGATTTGGTTGTGGACACTCTCGACCATCAAAGAGGTGAGGGAATGTCCAGAGAACTTGAAAGAAGGGATAAGTAGTCTAGTCTTTGCAGCCAAAAAGTGCTCTCATGAGATTCCAGAGTTGGTGACACTTCATAATATTTTTAGGAAGAAATATGGAAAGACTGTTGTCTCTGCGGCTACGAACATACGACCCAATTGTGGTGTGGATCCCATGATGATGAAGAAGCTTGCATATACAAATCCTCAAGGTGACGAAAAAATGAAAATCGTGCGAAAAATAGCCGATAAACACGGTATTGATGGATGGGTAGAGATTGCAGGAACCAACTGCAATGCTTTGGTCAAAGTATAGAAGACCACAAACTTAGCTCCCTATTAAGCTAATGTATAGATTGATCACTATTACCTTTTTTTTTCCCCTTTCTTTTAACTTCATAAATTTCCTTGTTGTCACACTGTTTCTTTTTTCGAATTGAGTACAAAAATAATATTTCCTTTTTATTTTTGGTTATTTGAAGATAGTTTCTTGTTTTAGAGCAGCACTAACTTTGTCTTCGATCATGAGGAATTTGAGAGTGATTCCAGGCATGGAAGCTACATTGAGTGGGTTTGTTTTTCGCATAATAAGTTACCCTAATTTTAAAGGTATGGGTTTTCACACTCCTATTTTAGCATATGCATTTAGCACTCTTGCATTTACACGCATTTAAGAGAATGTTAACTATTAGATTAATCTAATAAATTTTAATAAGTCCACATCATCATAATTGTATGAAACCAAAAAAAATCATTTGCACCTTATCATATCTATCCAATAACTCTTAAATAAACCCAAAAAAAAAAAAAAAAAAAACCATTTCCGTAAACGTTTTGTTCAGCCATGGATACCAAATGTAACCCAAAATTCGTGTTCAATGTTCTTTTATTATGCCTATTTCTCAAGATACCTATATATATATATACAGAAATTCTCTTATGCAGATATCCGGACGTTATTATCGTGCGGACGCAGTGTATTCTGTACTACCCTCACCTTGCTTTCCTGCCTATTTACGCATGCATCCGTACGTTCCGCACGTTAATGCATCCGGATAAGAGAATGACTGTATATATATATAGGTATCTTGTACTCCAAACAAGGGAGATATACTAGTAGCGTAGTCTGGGTGGAAAATAGGGAAAATCTTATATGTGCCTCCCAAAAAGGTGCGTGTGTGTGTGTGAAGAAAAGCCAGTAAAAAAGTTATTGGATAGATATAATAAGGTGCAAATGGATATTTTTGGTTTAATACAATTATGATGATGTGGACTTATTAAAATTTATTAAATTAATCTAATGGTTAACATTCCCTTAAGGTCTCGTTTGGTTCATGGGAAAGGAGGCTTGGGGATGGGAAATGAATTGCTTTCCCATGTTTGGTAAATCCAGGCATGAGAAATGGTTGCCTAGCACATGGGAAAGTTGGGGGGAAGTGAAGCCCTCCTCTCAACTTGGGTTTTGATTTCCCTCCTCATGAGAAAGTTTGGAAAAATGAGCCAACATTCAATGCACATTTTTCATAACCATTTTGTCCCCATGAACAATTTAGAATTACAATGTATCATTAAATGCTTTATTTTTTTAGTTGATTTAATATGGGTATAATTGGAAAATTATACAAACTTTATTTTCCATTCCTACTCAAAACAAACATGGGAAAGGAAACAAAGTGAAATTTTCGGATTACTTTTCTGACATTACCAAACGTGGGAAAGGAATCTTCCGTTCCCATTCCTTGGGAAATGACATGGGAAGTGATTTCCCCTCAAATTCATTCCGTGAACCAAACGGGGCCTAAATGCGTGTAAATACACGGATATTAAATGCAGAGGTTGCGGAATCCCAAATTGAGTATTTTTTTTATTTCTATACACTTACGAGAAGAGTGCTAGAAGCAAAACTGAGAGTGAAAATTACTACTCAATTAAAATGCTAATTACCAACTAAAAATGTGCAAAAACAAAAAGGGGAATTAGAGAAAAAGCAACAATTCAAATTAAAATTTTAAAATAAAAACGAAAACACACACCCACATCATCAGTTCCTTCATCCTACTATAAAAAAAAACTGTACGAGCCATCGGGAACTCGCGTGCCAAGAGATTCGTAAATCACTTTACTTTTTTTCTTGAGGTTTTAACTACAAGTTTATCATCTTGTAGAGTGAAAGCTTTAGTTATGGCCTATGACAAAAGCAAAAGAATTTTCATTCACGTTCCCATTCCACTTGCGCAAGCAAACATGTTTTGTGGTAATTGTCTATTCTCCAATCGCACTTAACCTTTTAATTTATAATTTTTATTTTTGATGCTATCCTTTTTATCTCTTTATTTATTTTGATTTAAATATTAATCCATATTTAGTTATTGTCTCTACCCAAGCGAACCTGTCAACACATGGATGAGGAAATCTTCTCACCAATATGGACGGTCAAGGAGGTCTATGGGCTCACTTTTGGGCTCATTTAACTCGTATTGTCATACAACATTTGTTTCTAGGCCCAATGTGTCATTATGTTATTATGTCATTTGGCCCAAAACACATTTAAAGCCCAAATCGAGTCCAACCTTTAAACTAACTTCACAATTAACATTTTAATTATGATTTGTGATTTACAGATTAAGTCATATCCTTAGTCTGAATATTTTGACTTGGTCAACCGTTTTGGTCAAACATGTTGACTTTAACCTTTAACTTTGACCATTGGCTTTGAACGTTTCATCTCCTTCATTTGTTCCTCTAACTACATTTTTTGGTGTGCGATCCGTAAGTTCTTTTTAGCAATGTAGTGGGTTGTCTTAATTTCTCTTAGTTGATTGTGAATTAAATCCCACTATTTAATTCTTCCTATTAGCGAAAGCCACTTATAATTGAACCTTACAAGACTTCCACAAGTCATGGTTAACGCCTAGCAGCATGTCATGGCTACCCAAGCTAATCGGAAAAGGTGAAGAACCTATTCAAGTTGGAACTGCCATGCAATTGAGTCCTTCTCTATTACAGTGCTCCTAATTCATATTAGTAGGGTATGGATAATTTTGTCAAAACCCTAATATGAATTTTCTACTTATATGATTACATTGGTTATGTTTACAAACTTCTTTTCTAATCATATCCGATACTTTGCAAAGTTTTCCCAATCATATCTTTGGAGTATTCTCTCTCCTTAGTGAGAGCATAGATCCTTTGTTGTACATTCACTTGCCTCTGTGAGCTTGTCGAGAATCCTAAAAATCACATTTGAGTCATTTTTCTTTCAATGGCCGTATAGTGATATCAAAGACAAAACGACATCAACATACAACTATGACGTCTCATGTATGAGGACTACTTTGCACTATTGCAACTTATGAGTTCTAGTGTGACATCTGAGTAAGACTTCCATCCTAGAACTTGTGGTTTGATCGCGTTCAATGTACTTGTCCCTATAAGCACCTAGACACTTATTTTAGTACGTTTCTACACGCAATGACTTGACACTAGTCATTCTCCCTACGACCCGGAATATTTGGGAAATGATGTGGAAGTATGAGAGTCCTCCTTATATCCAATCTCATTGCATAACTCTCATAATATTTCATATTCCAAGGACTTGTTTTATTGTTATGATAATAGACCAAATATCCTAGTTGAAAACAACTATCTTGCCCATTAGTGATGTGAAATATCCAAAAGCCAACATCACATATTTAACTTTAAGGCATATTTCAAACATTTGTAACTTTATGGTTATTTTTATGAAATTTTAGAAAACTCCGATCAAAACTTCTACAGACTCCAAGATATAGGGCATGAAGAGTACTTTATATATTGCATTAACACATCTCCACTCATTATTCATAGTTCATCACTAGTTTAGGAAATTCTTATACAATTATCTAGTGTGTATACAGAACACACATCTTATTCATATTTATATAACTAGCATATTCATTATATTAATTACTTTCCAAATTTGGCTTTGTAGTCCCTCCAGAGCTGATCAACTGTCCTACCAGTGATGTCTTTAAAGAAGTTGACACTGTAACCAAATCTCATCTTCCTGTTCAGATCTGCTACAAACCCCGTTTTAATACTCTCGCAGTAGTCTAGGAACCGTGCAGTTACATCATAACCTTGATCCCAACGATTACCCTCACCATTTTTTACCCAATGACCAGGCGCATAGCCTGCCTTCAACCTCACATAGTCTGCAATGCCCTCTATTAACCCACTAGGAGCTCCGCCGTTGCCATTCCACTGCCATACGTGTGTCATCTCATGGAAAATTACTCCGTTGAACTCGTATACGAGATTCCCCATGCCTGGCTTTATGCTCTGGATAGAAGGTGTTAGGTATCGATGTTAATGAAAATATATTAGGTCCTAATAACGAACGGTTTATATATTAAGGTTTAGGAGAATAGTAACAATGTTAAATATATATATACTAGTGGAAATATATATGATAAAAAAAAATATGAATATTGAAGAAAATGATGACATATTATCTAGAGAAATTATATGAAATTTAGTATATATGGAGTATACCAGGAGGTCTTAAGCACTAATCATTCATTTGGTCCATTCCACCATGTCATCTTATGATCTAAACTGTTCATTTTGTAGGTCATTATTCAAGGATTATCTTTAGAAAAAATCAACATAATCAGACATCGCATATAAGAATGAATGGTCGGATTATGAGATGACATGATGGAGTGGTCCCAAATAAGTGGTTTGCATCGTATTAACTTACTAACCGGTTAGATTTTGAGCTAGATTTTAAGCATGCATGCGTGTATATATCTATGCTTGTCAATAAGAGAAATAGCAAAGAATTTCATTTACAAAGGATGTCACATCCGAAATTTTGAGCCATACCTGGATGTATTGAGCACTAAAATGGATCTCGTTATTGCTTGTATATGCGACACCACCTATGTTTTCTACGATTAAGGTTACGAGCAGCACGTTCTTTCTCTCTGAAGGCGACAAGGCTTGCTGAAAGAGGTTCCAAATAAAGTTTGTGGCGGTACTCATTCTATCCGCAGGGATGATACCCCCAAGCTCATTTTTGAAGCGGGTGCCTCCAGGGGTGTTGACGATGTAGTTGACAGCATGTGTTCCATGCAGAGCAGCTAGGGCTGAGAGAGAGATGAGGAAGAAAGAAAGCGAAAAGCGAGCCATGTTGCTTGTGACTCAAAAAGTGTTTGATCTATGTGGTTTATATAGAGTTCATCTCTCACACATTATTATGCGAAAATAAGTTGTGGTAAGGCGGAACTAGAAATTTTTCAATGGGTGGGCTATTAAAGTTATTAGCTTAAAATCTAATGATAATTTTTTTTGGTACATATATTTTTTATAGTTTTTTTAGAAATAAAAGTACACATTAAATCATATAAATTACACCGATTGTAAACACAAGAAAAAAATTGAAATTAGAGCCATATTATTCAAGAAAGGGTGAATTTCATTTAAAAAAATTGCTTCTTTTTTAGAGACAAATTAATGAAAAAAGATTAAAATTGATGTTAGGACAAACCTTGACACCAAATACAAATGTGGAAGACCTCTGACTGTGCCTATTGGTGTTAGTAGGGTATAAAATTGTATATTTTATTTATTTATTTTTAGTTTAAAATATTAGGCTATATATATATATATATATATATATATATATATATATATATATGTGTGTGTGTAATTGTTTTTTTTTCCCAAACCTTCCCTGGGCTACAGCGAAGGCAGCCCTTGCACTATGCGGCCCTTAATCAATTCGCGTTGATGTTCTTTCTGATTGTAAATAGGGAGATGAAGTGGCGCTCACATAATTTAGATCTTTGTATTTAAGATTTTCGGGCAGCCGTGGACCGTTTCCATTTGTTGAAAGGGCTGAGGATGAGAAGTAAAAGTTGAAGTTCAAATCGAGTAAACGATCAAGTACTTTGCACCAGCCAACAATTAGGCAAACAATATCGGAAACTATTAAAAAGATTAGGCAAACTGAAGTTTCTTTTTGCTAAGCCTAGCCAGAAATTCATAGTGACGGATATAACTAATCTCCTTTGTCTTAACTATTCTTGACTTTCTCATAATAGTGGAAGAACTCTTAGATTTAATATCGTCAGTAACTAATTAAGACATGGCGCCACCCCTAGACCTAGAAAATTGTAAAAGTTGGCCAGCCTAGAGCCAAAAATTGGGCAAAACACTAGGGTTTAAATAAGCATGACTTGTGTGTATCAAGTTGCTCTCTTTAGGAGCTCAAGTTGGATTATTATTATTACAAGAAAGGAACTTCCAGAAGAAGCCTACATAATCTTATCCCTCATTGGACATGTACAAATGAGAGGGACTCTACTATATTCTGTACAAGTAGCCCAAATTGAGTAAATCACATACCACTACTAGAAAAGCTCAATATAAGCCACGGATACACTGTGGCCAATTTTAGACTTAATCACAGACAACCCGTGGCCAATAAGTGTTGGCCAGGGATTGGCCACAAATCACAAAAATGTGGTCCAAGCCTAGTATTGCCAATGCAAATATGTCACAGCAACTTGAGTTTGTGCCAATTAAGCTAGTGGGCCAAAAAAAAAAAAAAAAAAAGAGCCTAAAAATTGTATATAAAAAAACCATAGCCGCTCTCTCCCTTTGTGAGTCCTAAAGGAAAACTCTATAGAGGGGGAGGAGGAAGAAGCATGACTGGCCCCTCCTTCCCCTCCTCTCTTCTCGTCTTTTCCTTTTAGATTAGTGAATAAGTCCATTGAGGCGTTTTGAATAAAAAGTCCATTGTGGTGGTTTTTTCTGAGCCATGCTTAGATTGAAGTTCCCCATCACCCATTTTAGTCTATGTTCTTAATCAAATCCTTCTCCCAAAACCCACTCCCTAATGCCGCTAATATTCTCTAAATTTGATTCTACATCGTCTTTGACGGAGGTTGCTACAAATCACCCAATTGTTCTTTTGCAAGATTGTTGTTTTTGTTTATTTGCTCACTCTTATGCACAGATAGATCGCTGGAAATCATATTTTCCTTATATTTGTTATGGATGCGATGGTGGGTGTGGCTGCGACGATGCGTCTTCAGTTGGTGGTGGTAGGGTTCGTTTAGGCTCATAGGTTGTTTTATGATTTTTTTTTTGGTCTGAACCACGAGGTGGTCCTGTATGGGCCCCAACTATGGGTGGTACCTTTAAGCCTTAACCACAACCCAGACTAATCCCCACTCACACCGGGTCGGCCCGTAAGGGGTAAAGTGCTGGCCAAAGTGGTGACTCCATACTAGAGCAGGGATCGAACCCCTGACATCTCTTAAGGAATGAGAGTGCCGAACCACTCACATGTTTTAGGATTTTGGTTATGTTGGATTTGTGGACTTTGTTTGGGCTTATGGTTAGTTGTAGTGATGTGGGCTAGTAGTTTTAGTGCGGCTTTTGTCCCCGTTAATTTTGCTTTTAGCATGTTAGTTTATTGCTCTATTGGGATTGGTACTTTAGATGTCCTATTAATGTTTTTGATTGCACCATTGAAATTTATCTAATGAAGTTTCTATTTGATTTTTTTTTTTTTAAAAAAATCCATAGAAATAGTGGCCAGCCAGATATTGGCCACGGGCTGTGTGAAAAAATTTAAATAAAAAAATGCTAATATAATTCCCTTTGGCCACAGAGTTGTGTCTAATTGTATTTTATTTAAGGAGACCCACTTTAAATACCAACTTGAGTACTATCTCTCTAATAAAGGTGGAGCTCACTATAGTAAAGTAGTGTACATCATTAACCTTTGAACCAATAATAAGAGCACTTTCACCCATTTGTCATGACAAAGGGCTAGGGGAGGCAAGGGTTGTGTGTTTCCACCCATTGTCATGTCAACCACTATTCACATGAGATATGAGGAAAAGAATTTGTATAGAGTTTTGGTATGGGAAGTGAAGTATATGATTAGGTATTTATTAAAAAAAATTCTGAAAATGTTGGTTTTTTTTTTTCCTATTTTTTTTAAATTTTTATTTTGGTTGCTGACATCAACAAACCCAGGCTGTTGCACGGGCTGAAATCGCCCTAGGGCTGGCCCGGTTTTGTGGGCCCTGCATCTTGCCTTGGCAAAACTTTACCGCTGGAATGCCGAAAATGGCCTTCGGCTCCAAACTGCCCCTCGCCTGGGCTTACCGATGGAAAGGCTCTAAGCATCAACAAAACTTAATTATGGTCTTCCATTATATAAGTGCATATATAATGTGATAATAATAACTCGCATCAATGTGATCGGTACTATAAACATAAGTGCATGCAATCTCCTTTCTCACACGCCCCACTAGTTCATATTCCGAAATTTTTTCAAAAATGGCAATTACTCTAGAGTTGTTGGTTTCTCTTTCCCTCATTTTCAATGTTATGATCTCCCTCCCTCTACCATCAAGGGCCGCCGAATCCTGCAATCCCTCAGGCACTCTTGTTTGCAAGGGCAAATCATACCCTAAATACACATGTTCACCACCAGTGACTTCGTCCACGAAAGCCCTACTTACACTCAACGATTTCAGCGAGGGCGGTGATGGTGGTGGCCCATCATACTGTGACGGAAAATACCATCCAAACAGTGAACGGGTTGTAGCACTTCCCACTGGGTGGTTTAATAATAAGTCGAGGTGTGGGAAGTTGATAAAAATTGTTGCAAGCAATGGGAAGAGTGTGACAGCCAAAGTGGTGGACGAATGCGATTCGCGTGCTGGATGTGATAAAGAGCATGCAGGGCAGCCCCCTTGTAGGAACAACATTATTGATGGGTCTTCAGCTGTGTGGAATGCTTTTGGGGCTCAACAAAGAAGAGGGTGTTGTGCCCGTTACCTGGTCCATGGTCTAGGTAGAACATAATTACTTAGCACAATAAATAAATCGAGAATTAATACTCTTTGTACCATATTTACTGATCAAATTAAATAAATCGAGAATTAATACTCTTTGTACCATATTTACTGATCAAATTAAATAAATCGAGAATTAATACTCTTTGTACCTGATGAAATTTTCGATAACCTTACTAGCAGAGGTTAGCGGTGGTCGAAATGGCAGTTTAGTTATGAATTAAAATATAATACAAAGTAATGTTTGGATTACAAAATTTTAATTTATGGGATTACTTTTTCCTTTATGGAGTGATTGTATGCTGGTCTTATATGCTGTTTAATTACATTATGACCATTGGACAGCACCAGTTCAATGAACCTATTGGTTGTCATAAATCATTTCTCTAGAGATATCTATACAAGTATATGAAGTCAAAAATCCAGTTTTTCATCGGTTTTCACCTTCCTGCCCTTTTTATAATCTCACAAACAGGTAAAAGCAAGATGCGCCTCGTTGTTTTATGGGGAAAAACATAGAAAATCTTAACCCCGGAAAAGATAAAGGATATGACCTTCCTTTAGTAAATTTAACTTAACCCATTCAAAGTCATTTTTCCTCAATTAAAACCCATCGCTTTATTTTTATTTGAATAAAATCTTGTTTTTTCTAAATAAAATCCGATGACTATGATTCAACTCAGCAACTTATCTACTCAAGTGCAAAATCGAATTTATTGTACTTTTTCAATTCCTAAAATACCCCTAACTAAGCCATTATTGCATTTTTTATATTAATGTAGGAACCAATATGGAAGTAATTTTTTATTGATTGTAACTAATGACACAAGTTGAATTTGGAAAGATCTCCAAATGAATGTAGGAATTAATTTGGAAATGTTTTTAAATTTAAAAATAAATTCATATTTAACGTACCTAATCGGTGTATTTAATAAATTTTTATTTATTTATTTATGAAGTATACGTGATTAATTATCTATTATATTATTTTTTATATATAAATATAATAGAGTACATACAATTTTATGTTGAAAAATAACGTTCCTATTACTTCTTTTACAAAAAATAACGAATCTATTACTTCTTTTAAGGAAAATAATGTACCTAGTAGGTAAATTACGTGTTATTCAAATAATATACCCAAGTTTTATAAACGCATTTGGGATATAATTTACCTAATAATTTCCTATTATGCAATAATATAACTTATAATTTAGCTATTACGAGCATATTGTAGGTATATTAAAGCCAACACATTTATAGGTATATTGTGAAAATAATTTACCTACCCGTATTGGATATATATAAGATATATAGGTAAATTTGTAGGTACATTATATTGTATTGATAATAATTTACCTATTATATTTTATTGTGACAAAATTTGAGGGATTTTTTATTGGTCAAAAATTTAAGGATTTTTTTCTTGTTGGGGATTTTTTTGACAGAAGTACTGCCTAAAAAAGCAGTCCCAAACGAGTCCTAGAGGGAATGAGGAAGTATTAATTAAAAATGAGAGACTTAATGACATGCTTAAAAATCGTTAGGTTGACTTATCTGAAGTCTAATGACAAATCATGTAAATATGTAGGAGTACTATGACCTTTTATATCTTTAGTTTGAATTTGGGTTTTATACATAGATTTCAATTAATGGGCTGATGTCTAGAAAATAGAAATTGTATGGCCTATATTAGACCAGCCCAATTTCCTTTAGTCCACCTCCTTGCTTTTAACTTGACCACGTATTTGGCTAACAAAATTGTGATTGGTAGAGATTGGGGAAAAAAATTGTTATGCATGTATATTTTGGGTTTTTCACTTCATTGCACCAATTCATGTATATTTTTGTGCCCCTAATTAGTTATTCCCACTTTCATTCTACTTTTTTTTTTCCTAAGAAAGTAGAAATATGCATTCGGGAGAATTGGCCACTTTAATTCTACTTCTACCTATCTGTAAGATTTTTAATTGATTGAGATAAATTTTTATACTACTTATTTTCTCAAATTAGAAACTTTTTTTTGTTGATAAAATAAATGTTGAAGATGTAGCGAGAAAACGAATGACAGAGAAGAAGTTGCCGATTGATTCCTAATTTTTGTCCAAAATCTGAGAGAGAGGTTGCACTTCCTCTTAGATTTACTGAGTCGGCATTTCCTTGAAGTTGGCCCAAGGCTTCACCCACACCTTGGCTTCAAAAAGCTTCTTCTTCCCCGCGTCAATGGCCTCAATCGTCAGATAGTGCAGAGTCCCCGAAACCACTTGCACCTTCTCATTCACCACCCTCACAAACTCAAGCAGAGAATTCTGCAAAATTAATTATTCAATCAATCAATTAACCAAAAACCCACCCACAATCTTTGTTTCACAGAAATAGAAAAAAGATTTTTTTTTTTTTTCAACAGAATGACTCTGTCCTGTTTCCAACAGAATCTTTGCCAACTCAATCTACAATTCACCACCAATCCCACTCAAAACCACTCCAAAAAATAAACGCAATCAAAATTGTTCACAAAAACAATAATCCCATACATACCTGTTCGGCGGTCAGAAGGTGGAGATTTTTTGAAGATTCGGAGCCGAAGCGTTGATGCCGAGGTTGGAAAGCTTTTCGGTGGCGGCACCGAGCGCGGAAGCCAGTGTTGCTATTCTTGATGATAATTTGTGATTTTCATTTTCATTCGCTCAAAACGTAAAGAGCTTCACTATGAAACGCGTCAATTTGGGTGCAGGGGATAGCAATTTGAGTGTGACGACTGACGAAGAAGACGACTCAGAGAGCCAGAGCTTTGGGCGACTCAGTAATAGATAACCAACGCTGGGCATGGAGGAAAGGAGATGCAGAATTTGGCTACTGTGCAATTCATAATTATTAAATTAAAATAATAATAATTTGAATAAATGTAGAGTGATGCTAAATGAACCATAAAATTAATTAAGTACACCCTACGATCTAAGTACACCTTAATGTTTAAATTAAAATGTAAAATTAACTAAATATACCTTGTTTTACTACCAAAAACACCTATGGTGCATCTTCTTTAATTTTTAATTTTTTAAAGTATTTAAAATCAAAAAATAAAGTAAAATAATAATTTAACAAAACTCTCTCTCTCTCTGCCTCTTCTTCTTCCTTTTTTATTTCTCTCCTGTGCGACCATCACCACCTAGTTTGTGTTATTGATTGTTTAAGTTTTATGCATACAAAAATCAACTTGGATCAATACACTTCTCCTGGATTCCGTGTTGTTTGTTAAAAATTAAGTCAATTTGTTTGAAGGCATGGATTCAAAAGCTCAAGCAGTAAAACAAAGATTTTAATTCTTAATTAAATATATTGTCTTTAATTTTTCGAGAGAAGATGTGGGTTTTCAATCTAATATAGGGAGATTTAGTAGTTTGGGAATTTGGGGACATCATATCTCAACTTGTCTCAGAGTGGGGTGGGTCGGGAAGAAGAGAGAGCGTTTTTTCTCTTTTTAAAATTTTATTTTATTTTTTGGTTTTAAATACTTTAAAAGATTAAAATTAAAGAGTTGACCATAGTTATAACAATGGAAATGTGTCAAGTCTTAAGGAGGATGTACATATTGGGGTACACAATTCAATGTCTTTTTTGGTCATTTTATATTAGGGTAAATTAGTAATTCAATAAATAATTTGGTAGTATGGTGTACTCAGTTAATTTTAGGGTTCGTTTAGCAGTACGTATGTTTGGTATATCGTATTAGACTCTGGATATGAGTAAATAACCCATGTCAGTTGTTTGGTGTCAACTTGTATTATTTAATTACCTGACTATATTAAACGGATTGGGTTTTTAATACGCTCCTTACCTGACTAACTAATACAACCCACACACCCCGATTTAGATAATACCTACTTAATTATAAGGCTATGGAAAAAGAAAACACGCTTTCTATGTGAAAAATCATAAACTTTTTCCATCTTCTTCTCCTTAGGGTTATTCTCTGCTATATTCTCCACAGGTTATTCTCTCCACTCTTCTCCATGTATCCATCTCTCACTCTCTCTCTCATACTCTCTCCAATATGCTTCTTCTTTTCTTCTCGCTTCAGACCGTGCAAATTGCGCTGCCATTTGTATTACAATTACAGATTTTCAATCCCAAAATCTTTTCTTTTCAAAAAAGAAAAGGAAAGAAGGAAAAAGAAAAGCACAAAATTAGTTTAAAAATAATTCGGATCTCTTGAGATTGTATCACTCTTTTTAATACAAATGACAGCGCAACTTGCAAGATCTGATTGAAACATTAACTCACAGGCTGCCCATTACTAATTGCCACTTGAATAAGAAACTCTGGCATCTATTTCATTTTATTTAATTGAATCCATTAAATCACAGAGAGCATAGTGATATTAAAGCCTCACGTTATGTTATCATGTGAGATTGCCAATCAAAATGGTTGATGTAAAATTGCATTGCAATAGAACAACATTAGCTACAGACTTAATCTTCTATAATTTATCATCTATTTGTAGTCTTATGGAATCTATTTGTCGTCTTATGTACTTTATCAATTCACCTTCAGAAAAGATGTGCCTATGTCAATTCACCATCAGAAAAGATGTGCTTATATCAAAGATGTCCTATGTAGTTTTTTTTTTCATCAATAAAGATGTGCTTATATACTATATCGTATGATCTTAAGTTCTACAATTATGATAATGGATTAATTCATGTAATCTTATCTTATATATTTTGGCAAAATAAAAATTTAAAAAAAATCTTGTCATATGAATCTTGCTAAACAAAATCTTGTCATATGAATTTTAATTTTCAATTAAATGATCAAAGAATTAAAAAAATATAGTATGATCCTCTGTTATCCGACGAAGCACCAAACACAGTATGACTTAGTCATACTATTTATCTGGAACAGCACCAAATGCCTTATAATATTATGGATAAACAATCAGCACTCTCCAAAACAGATTAATACTATCCGACAAAAATTAGTCGGTATAATCCGACGTACCAAACGAGCCCTAAATGTATTATTTCGGAGATAATAATAAACTAGTTGTGAGATTTAATCTGAGCCATTAATAGTGCTTAAATTTAATGGTTCAAAATTTGTGTCAAAACATGGTGCCACGGATATATATATATATATATATTCTTTTTCCCAAGTCTTGAGAAAGAGATCCAGGTCCTGAAACATGTTCTCTTATCCTGACTTGGGAATCCTTTTAATAGAAGTACCCTCATCAAACAAGAAAGAGATCCAGGTTCTGAATAGAGGTGTCAAACAGGCCGGCCTGACTTGGTCCGATCCATTTAAATTCGTGCTTTTAAAGTATTTGTGTTGTGCTGGGCCGGCCCATTTAATTTATCGGGTCATACCGTGTCTGCCAATTTAGTAAAATCATTAATCTCAGCTCAGCCCAAAGTCCAAATCCACAATAAAATGGGCCGGCAAGGCTCGGGCCCAAACACTAGTCCATTTAATTTGAATTTTTTTCACTTGATTTTTTTTTTTTTTCATGTTGTCAGCGGGTGCACTTTTCTCAAAAACATGGATTGAAGTTGCTGGATCCTCTGCCAAAGATGTTGCCAAGCAGCTCAAAGTAAGTCCGAATAGTTTATTTATTTATTCTCTAATAGATCAAAGAATTTTTTTAATATTATTTGTTGAGATCTCTTTTGTTGCAAATGAAGGGTTTAGTGTGGCTCCTACCCTTTATTGTATTCTCCAATAGCTTTTGAGTTTAGTGGCCAGATCAGACCCAACCTACTACTCAAATTATATTTCTACCAAATGCACTATTTATATAATAAATATGCATGACTATTCTTAAATCAGAGGCATTACATATTATACAATACACACAGCTATGCATCATGCTAAACTATATCTCCCTTTCTAATTTCCAGGAACAACAAATGGTGATGCCTGGTTGCAGTACTTCGAGACACACGTCTTGCATATTATACACACAGCTTGCAGTCACAATCATCTATCAGCACTTTGAGACATTTGAGAAAGAGAGAGCCAGAGAGCTTGGTTTCTTTGGTTTCTAGTATAGTTGTCAAACGGGCTGCATTTGGGCCGTGCTTGAAGCGGGTTCGGGCCAAGCCTGGCTTATATTGGGCCACAGGCCGATCCGGTCCATTGGACTTCATTTGTTGATTCCAGCCCGACCCAAGATTTCGTGCCGTGCCAAGCACGGCCCACTAATATTCGTGCTCGTGTCGTGCCTCATTTAAATGGACTGGGCTCGTGTCGTGTTGGACCGGCCTGTCTCGTTTGACACCTCTAGTCCTAAACCACCCTCGTCAAGTCTTGAGGAATCCTTTTAATAGAACCATCGTCATCAAACAATGAATATGGAAAGAGAAGTTTTTTTTTTTGGGGAAGTCATATTTAGCGTAGGTGAGATATCCACTTCAAGGAAAATTCCAACCTCAACGTCGTCTATTCTTCTATGCAACTTTGTAATATACAACTCCCCAACAAGAAGTGATTATTCTAAGGAGGGTGATAACTTCCCTCAACACCGTGTTCTTGCTTTGTTTTGCTGATCAATTTGATGAGCTCTCAGATTTTGGAGAAATTTTTGTAGGTACCCGGTACACCACACAGCTGGTGTACCACCCAATAGGTAAACTACACGTGAAATAAATATTTTTATTTTAAAATGTAATAAGTAGGAGACTCTTTCATAGTCATATAGACTTTAACTCCGTTAGAAATTAACTGTGTCTGCTAGAAACCCAATTCCAAAACCCACAGATCCATGATAATTCACCATTTTTCCTGTGATGCATTGAGGATAAATGTTATACAGCAAAAGATCCACACCCCCAAAAGACAAAAGGAAAAAAGAAATCAAGAAAGAAGAGGATAGAGGACGTTGATGACTATTGGCGGCCAAGTTCTCATAAAATTTATGGTACAACTTCGTCGTCCACGGTGACTCTTCGAGTCCTACTGAACACCATTTCAACCCCAATCTTTATCCCCAAGTTCTTCAGTTCACAAAAGCTGTCAAATTTCAACCAAAAATGAAAAGAGGGAGAGGAGTTCGATAAAATTTGGAGAACATAGATTTTTTTATAGAAGAAAAGAGATCTACAAGGAGGATCCTTGTAGTCATCGACCTCGGCTTTAATTTCTCTTTGTAGCTCCTCCTTGTATTCCTCAAAAGTCTCAGGGAAGGCCCTCACGGTACCATCTTCAACAACCCAAATTTCACTATTCTCTTCATCCTCACACACACGTGATATCAGCCTCGAGTCATGACTCACCAGTACAACTCCACCGGTGAACTCATCAAGGGCATCAGCCAGTGCATCGATAGTTTGCATATCTAAATGATTTGTGGGTTTATCCAACAGCAAAATGTGGGGCCTTGACATGTATATTTATGTGAAGACAACACGGGCTTTCTTGGACGTTCGAGGAATACAAGGAGGAGCTACAAGGAGGTGACTTTTGAGTAATTGTGCATCTCAGGAAAAGTGGCAAATTGTCATGGATTGGTGGGTTTTGAAATTGGTTTCTAGCAGCCACATAGAGTTCATTTCTAACGGAGTTAAGATCTAACTGAAACAAGCTCCAACTTATTACATTTTTAAATAAAAATATTTATTTCCACATGTGCCTTACCTATTGGGTGGTACACCAGTTGTCTAGTGTACCGGGCACCTACAAAAATTTCTCCAGATTTTGGGGGAAACGTGCAGAGGAGGTTTTTTTTTTTTCCATTTTTAATTAGGAGTAAATTGGGTTATTATTATTATTTTAAAGATGATGTGTCTGGTTTAAATTTCTTAGATAAAATTTTAATAAAGTGGCATATGAACGAAAGTCAAGCGAATTATAACAGAGAAAATCAAAGTAGAAGATCTAAATTCTCAAGAATAACTAGATCCTCAAACAGTATACACAGGTATATGATTTTTTTTTATATAAAAATTGATACCCACTATTCTTCTCCCCCTGTCACTTTCTATCCTTGTTGACAAGAATATAATGATATGCCCCATCATCAATTTTCAACGACATACACACGAGCAAAATCAGTAAAGAAAACTCAACTCTCAAACAAAGATGCAATAATAACATAAAATAACAACTCTTTAGAAATTAACTTATCAATTTCGTCCAAAAAACAAAACTTATCAATCACCATTAAGTCAAGCGTAGAGATGTCAAACGGGTCGGCCCGGTCTGGTCCAATTTATTTAAATTCGTGTTTTTAAAGTATTCATGCCGTGCCGGATCGGCTCATTTAATTTACCGAGCCGTGCCGTATCATCCTATTTAGTAAAATCATTAATTCCAGTCCGACCCAAAACTCAAGTTCACAATAAAACGGACTAGGCCAAGTTTGGGCCGTGCCCATACTCGTGCTCGGGCTGTATTCGTGCCCAAAAACTAGTCTATTTAATTTGAATTTTTTTCACTTTATTTTTTTTTTCATGTTGTCAGCCTGTGCACTTTTCTCAAAAATATGGATTGAAGTTGCTTGATCCTCTGCCAAAGATGTTGCCAATAAGCTCAAAGTAAGTCCGAATAGTCTATTTATTTATTCTCTAATAGATCAAAGAATTTTTTTTATATTATTTGTTGAGATCTCTTTTGTTACAAATGAAGAGTTTCGTGTGGCTCCTACCCTTTATTGTATTCTCCAATATTTTTCTTACGACTTGTTTGACTTTATGGTTTTGAGTTTAGTGGCCAGATCAGACCCAAGGACGGACCCAAGTGTAGGCTGGAGTGGGCTCCAGCCTAGGGCAAAATTTTTAAGTTCTGTAGCAGGGTGTAAATTTTTTAAGGTTATTTATACTATAATAAATATTAGCCCATCACTGCAGTAATAAATACCAGGCTATTAGGCTAGCCCACGTGTGCATATCTCTCTTGTTTTAATATTAGCACATCTCCAACTTAATAAAATAATAAAACACAATATGAGATATTAAATACAAAAGAAATGATGGGAATTTCAATCAGGAAGGAATTAAAGTCTCATAGGGAAGAGGGAAAGAATGTTGAGTTCACATTTCACTGCCTCATCGTCTTCTTTCAAAATTCTTTGGCCTGGCCTTTCTGTTCTCTTCTCTTTGCTACCAAAACTCTCTGTTTTCATCTCATTGAACTTGATAAGGAGGCAAGAGGGAATTATGCTCTCATTTCACTTCACTATTGCACAAGATTTTAACAACAAAAACTATATATATATAAAATAAGTCATTATCAAATCAAACCCTAAAATTCTAAGCACAAGATTTTAACAACAAAAACATAAAACATAAAAAATAAAAAATAAACACAAGCACACACTAGATTTTAACAACAACAACAACATTATAAAAAAAAAAACACTAGATTTTAATGCACCACATCCACAAACACTCTCCATGTTGCATCATCTTAATTGTCTTTGTCTGCTTTTACTTGCAGGACACGCGCTAGCTCTGCATAATTTGTGTTCATCTTCCTCAATACTGCTAGCTGTCTGTTGGCATAATCCAATAAACGTTGCGTGTCTGCAACATGAGTTTTCAATGCAGCAACTTTAGTTAATGAAGCACATTCTTGTGTCCTTGCTAGTAGCCTCACGCCTAAATTGGACGATCCCTAATTTTGAAGTTGGAACTCCAATGCTTGAGGTTAAATAGTGGCTGGTCTGGTCCCTCCGTAGTTTGGATTGCTTCATTGTTTTATAATTTTTTTAAAGATATTATTTTATTTGTTACCTTATGATTTTGAAACATTTTAAATATTATTATTATTTTATTTGGAATCCCAAAGTTAAGAAAAATATTAGCCCACCCCTGATAAAATTCCTGAATCCGTCCTTAAACCTACTACTCAAATTATATTCCTACCAAATGCACTATTTATATAATAAATATGCATGACTATTCTTAAATCAGAGGCATTACATATTATACACACAGTTATGCATCATGCTAAACTATATCTCCCTTTCTAATTTCCAGGAACAACAAATGGTGATGCCTGGTTGCAGTACTTCGCGACACACATCTTGCATATTATACACACAGCTTGCAGTCACATTCATCTATCAGCACTTCGAGACATTTGAGAAAGAGAAAGTCAGTGAGCTTGGTTTCTTCGTAGAGGTTGTAACTTGTAACTAGGGTGACAATAAACATTATCCGGCGTTGAAGTTCAACCACCACTATTTAAATTAAATGTCCCCACAATCTCCACAAAATCCTAACAATAAATAAGCCCAATTTCTGCACACCCACCATATGTGCAAATCCAAAATGTCAGTCGAGGCCACCCAGCCCATCTCAACTCCTCGGCGCACCCCGCGCACCCAGCAATTGGCTCAACCCACCGCCTCCACCGCCTCTTCCTTCGAGCCCTCAACCTCCAAAACCGTAAGCGGCCACTACACCTCCACCTCAAACTACAAGCTCTCCTCCCAGTCCCAAGCCTCCGCCTCTTCCTCGTCAACCTCTCTCTCCACCCTCAAAGACTCCCTCCCCGTCCCCGAAAACCCGATCCTCTACGACTACTCCGAGCTATGCGCCGCCACCAACAACTTCCTTTCTAAGCGCTTCAACCCCACCACCTCCTCCTCCTCCACCCCCTCCTGGCGCTGCACCCTCCGCGGCAAGGACGCCGTCATTTTCAAACGCAAATTCCGCGTCAAGCTCTCCACCCCGGAGCTCAGGCAACGGCTCTCCACTCTCTGCCGCAGCCACCACACCTCCATCACCAAGCTCCTCGGCGCCTGCGTCTCCACCGACTACGCGTTCCTGGTCTACGAGTTCGTCAGCGGCGCCAGCCTGGCAGCCTGCCTCCGCAACCCCAACAACCCGAATTACACGGTCTTGTCCACGTGGGCCTCCCGGATGCAGATCGCCACGGATCTCGCGCAGGGGCTGGACTACATCCACAACAGCACGGGTCTCAACGTCAATCTGGTCCACAACCACATCAAAAGCGGCAGCATTTTGGTCACCGAGCCCCATTTCAACGCCCGCCTCTGCCATTTCGGGGTGGCCCAGCTCTGCGGCGAGACCGATTCGTACACTCATCTCGACCCGAATCCAAAATCCCGATCCGAAATGGAGACCGTTAAGGGCCCCGACCCGAAATTGAACCGTACCGGCAGCCGGAGAAACCAGTTCGAAGGGGTGAGAGGGTACATGTCGCCGGAGTTTCAGGCCTCCGGCGTGGCGACGCAGAAGTCTGACGTGTACGCGTTCGGCGTCGTGCTCTTGGAGCTGCTGTCGGGTCAAGAGCCTTTCAAGTATAGGTTTGATAAAACGATGGGGGATTTTATCAGAACCTCGGTGGTCGACTCGGCCCAGGCTGCGATTCGACATGGTGGTCTGAGGACCTGGGTGGATAGCAGGCTCAAGGACTCGTTTCCCGTGGAGGTGGCTGAGAAGCTGACACTTCTGGTTCTGGAGTGCGTACACGTGGATCCGGATCAACGGCCCAGCATGGGACGCGTGTCGGGGAAAATCTCTAAGCTTTATTTGAAGTCGAAGTTTTGGTCCGACAATATGAGAGTTCCTACCGGTATTTCGGTCTCGCTCGCCGCGAGATGATTCTTGTCATTTTGGAGAAATTTTTTTATGTTCCGGGTACAATAAGTGGTTGGTGTACCATCCAATACACATAAAATATGTGAAAATATTTTATTTTTATTTCATGTGTATTGGAAAAAATACCAACAGATGCCATGTGTATTGGATTGTACACTAGCTGCATAATGTACTTAAAACATGCAAAAATTGCTCGTCATTTTAATCATACAACAAATTTTAATTTTTTATTTTGTAATTAGGGTTTGAATTTGAGAGCGACATAACTTGGTTTTTTATATTATATTTTTATAATAACATAACTGGTTGTTTGGAACAAATTAAACAATGAAGTTACGACAGCAGTTGGAAGTTACATTTAGGGCGGGTTTAATTATTAGGAATAGATGAAGCTATGAATAGGAGAACTTAGGAATAAGAAAATTGGAATTGGATCAATTATTTTCCAATACCTAGTTTTGAGGGTATTGGATTACAGATTTTAACATGAAATCCACGAAAGTTCTGACTTCTTACATATTAGTAAACGTAGGGGAGGAAAAGTCATGAAAATCACAGGGAAACAACAAAATTACAGTACTCATTCCTGATAAGTAAACATGCTATTAAAGAATTAAGATTCGGGACATCTTTACCATGTTTTGGGTGAAAGAAGTTGCTCACATTATTGCAGCAAATTCCTTGGATGCAAAATGTTGGCTCCAAGCATTGTAGTAGGCCAAGTACTATCATGTTATCTTTGAAAATATCCTATCATTTGTGGAAGGAAAAAAAGAACGCCATTGTAATTGTAGTAGAATCGCCATTTCATCTGATTATTGGTTAAGTTTAATACAAAGTAACTTTTGATTGAAAAGAAAAATTCTTTGTTTAGAGTGACTATCATTCCTTTAGAGCACTTCCACCCATTTGCCATGGCAAAGGGTAAGGGGAGGCAATAGCTGTTACTATTCATATGAATAGTATCAGCCCTTGCAAAAGGTAAGGTGTGTTTCCACCCATTGCCATGTCAACTACTATTCACATGAGATATGGGGAGATGATTTTGTATAGAGTTTTGGTGTCGGAAGTGAAAATATGACTAAGTATTTATTAAAAAAAAATTATGAAATTTTTAGTAATTTTTCAGTTTTTTTTTTGTTGCTAACGTCAGCAAACCCAGGCTAGAAGTCGGGCTAGTTTCGCCTGCGGGCTAGCCCAATCTCGTGGGGTCCACTATTTGCCCGGGCAAGCTTGGCCCGCTGGAAGTTGTTGCCTGGGCTCGGGCCCTGTCCTGCCCTGGCAACGGGCTATCGCTGGAGATGCTCTTATATGCTTGAACATGGATCATGAAAAGGCAAACAGTCTGAGATAAACTGTAGCAAAGCAAGCAGCATGTGCAACGAGAATACATATGTTGAAGATGTAGCAAGAAAACGAATGACAGAGAAGAAGTTGCCGATTGATTCCTAATTTTTGTCCAAAATCTGAGAGAGAGGTTGCACTGAGAGTTTGGATACAATTTGATTATGAACTTGTTGGTACCAACTTAAACTAATTTGACAATCTTTGTAATTTGTAAATAATTTAGGTACATGAGTGGCATGGGTACTAAAATCCTAAGTGGAAATTAATTTGAATAAATGTATTATTTCAAAGATCATAATAAATTAATTGTGAGATTTAATTTGAGTTATTAATAGTATTTAAATCTAATGATTCAAAATTTGTGTCAAAAACACGGTGTCATGGATATATATATTCTTTTTCCCACTCTTTATCTTGGAAAACAGTGAATATGGGAAGAGAAGTTTTATAATAAGAAAGAGATCCAGGTCCTGAAACATGTTCTCTTTATCTTGACTTGGGAATCCTTTTAATAGAGCCAGCCTCATCAAACAAGAAAGAGATCCAGGTCCTGAAACCACCCTCGTCAAGTCTTGAGGAATCCTTTTAACAGAACCACCCTCATCAAACAACGAATATTGAAAGAGAAGTTTTTTATTTTATTTTTTATCTTGGGGAAGTCATATTTAGCTTAGTTGAGATATCCACTTCAGGGAAAATTCCAACCTCAACGTCGTCTGTTCTTCTATGCAACTTTGTAATATACAACTCCCCAACAAGAAGTGATTATTCTAAGGAGGGTGATAACTTCCCTCAACACCGTGTTCTTGATTTGTTTTGCTGATCAATTTGATTGAGCTCTCAGATTTTGGGGGAAATGGGTTTTTTTTTTATTTTTTATTTTTAATTAGGAGTAAATTGAATTTTTTTTATTTTAAAGATAACGTGTCTGGTTTAAATTTCTCAGATAAAATTTTAATAAAATAGCATGTAGAGAACGAAAGTCAAGCAAATTATAACAGAGAAAATCAAAATAGAAGATCTGAATCTTCAAGAATAACTAGATCGTCAAACAGTATACACAGGTATGATATACGTTTTTAAAAAAAAATTGATACCCACTATTCTCTCTCCCTCTCACTTTCTATCCTTGTTGACAAGAATATAATGATAATGCCCCATCATCAATTTTCAACGACATGCACACGAGCAAAATCAGTAAAGAAAAGTCAACTCTCGAACAAAAATGCAATAATTAAAAAAAAAAAAACTCTTTAGAAATTAACTTATCAATGACCATTAAGTCTGGCGTCTCGTGCCAGTTCATATCGCAGAGGTTGTACCTAGGGTGACAATAAACATTATCCGAGTTCGAAGGAAGGAGACGTACGCATATAAAAATACATTAAAAAAAGACACGCAACCAAAGCGAAAACTCCTCAACAGTTCACATTGCAGTGCACATACTCACTCATCAATGATCATCTCACCATGCTCGCTCATGTTGAACCCCTGCCTTCCTTTCCTGCCATAAAAGATAAAACACATCATACTTGAAGCTTCCCCAAACTAACATGCGCCGCCGTACCTGGCGCACAATAGAAATGAGCCAACCACATCATACTATTACCGGAAAAAAAAAAAACAAAGAGTCGCTTCCGCAGCAACCCGGCGTTGAAGTTCAACTACCCCTATTTAAATTAAATGTCCCCACAATCTCCACAAAATCCTAACAATAAATAAGCCCAATTTCTGCACACCCACCATATGTGCAAATCCAAAATGTCAGTCGAGGCCACGCAGCCCATCTCAACTCCTCGGCGCACCCCGCGCACCCAGCAATTGGCTCAACCCACCGCCTCCACCGCCTCTTCCTTCGAGCCCTCAGCCTCCAACACCCTAAGCGGCCACTACACCTCCACCTCAAACTACAAGCTCTCCTCCCAGTCCCAAGCCTCCACCTCTTCCTCGTCAACCTCTCTCTCTCCACCCTCAAAGACTCCCTCCCCGTCCCCGAAAACCCGATCCTCTACGACTACTCCGAGCTCTGCGCCGCCACCAACAACTTCCTCTCTAAGCGCTTCAACCCCACCTCCTCCTCCTCCTCCTCTAACCCCTCCTGGTGCTGCACCCTCCGCAGCAAGGACGCCGTCATTTTCCAACGCAAATTCCGCGTCAAGCTCTCCACCCCGGAGCTCAGGCAACGGCTCTCCACTCTCTGCCGCAGCCACCACACCTCCATCACCAAGCTCCTCGGCGCCTGCGTCTCCACCGACTACGCGTTCCTGGTCTACGAGTTCGTCAGCGGCGCCAGCCTGGCAGCCTGCCTCCGCAACCCCAACAACCCGAATTACACGGTCCTGTCCACGTGGGCCTCCCGGATGCAGATCGCCACGGATCTCGCCCAGGGGCTGGACTACATCCACAACAGCACGGGTCTCAACGTCAATCTGGTCCACAACCACATCAAAAGCGGCAGCGTTTTGGTCACCGAGCCCCATTTCAAAGCCCGCCTCTGCCATTTCGGGGCGGCCCAGCTCTGCGGCGAGACCGATTCGTACACTCATCTCGACCCAAATCCAAAATCCCGATCCGAAACGGAGACCATTGAGGGCCCCGACCCGATATTGAACCGTACCGGCAGCCGCAGAAACCAGTTCGAAGGGGTGAGAGGGTACATGTCGCCGGAGTTTCAGGCCTCCGGCGTGGCGACGCAGAAGTCTGACGTGTACGCGTTCGGCGTCGTGCTCTTGGAGCTGCTGTCGGGTCAAGAGCCTTTCAAGTACAGGTTTGATAAAACGATGGGGGATTTTATCAGAACCTCGGTGGTCGACTCGGCCCAGGCTGCGATTCGGCATGGTGGTCTGAGGACCTGGGTGGATAGCAGGCTTGAGGACTCGTTTCCCGTGGACGTGGCTGAGAAGCTGACACGTCTGGTTCTGGAGTGCGTACAAGTGGACCCGGATCAACGGCCCAGCATGGGACGCGTGTCGGGGAAAATCTCTAAGCTTTATTTGGAGTCGAAGTTTTGGTCCGACAATATGAGAGTTCCTACCGGTATTTCGGTCTCGCTTGCCCCGAGATGATCCTTGTCATTCTGGAGAAATTTTTGTATGTTCCGGATAAATCAAGTAGCTGGTGTACTATTTAATACATATTGGTATATATGAAAATATTTTATTTTTATTTTCTGTGTATTGGACAAAATACCCATATATTCCATGTGTATTAGATAATATATTAACCACGTGATGTACCTGGAACATGCAAAAATTACTTATAACAATAATTTTTAATTTTTAATTTTATAATTAGGGTTCGAATTTAAAAGCTACATAACTTGTTTTTTAATTTTTAGAATAACATAACTGGTTATTTGGAGCAAATTAAACAATGAAGTTATAACGACAGCAGTTGGACTTTTTGATGCTCACATATATCTTAATCTTACGGCAGTCAAAATAAACAGTTGAGGAAATATGGATGGATTTTTGTTTTTATGCAAATATTTGAATTTGGAATTAGATGTGTGACAAGATCATTTTGTTTTGTATGGTAGGTGCGCATGAATTTTGCTCCTAAACAAACCAAATTGATCTTATTCACAACCACAATCTGTCAGATACACAGAAATAGAAACCTCAAGCGGGATATCATCAAGAGCCACAGGATGCAAATGTAAACGTTGGAAACAATATGTCATCAGATTTCGGCGAATGTCTTTTGGGCGTGTAAAGGAAAACAAGTCTGAAATAAACTCTAGTAAACATTGTGACTAGAACAGGGCATGTTTTATTATTAGGAATAGATGCAGCTATGAATAGGGAAATATTTTTGCTCACTACTTTAACTCAAGGTGTATACTTAGAGCATCTCCAACAGTGGTAGCAAAAAAAACTCTTCAAATTGAAGTTTGTTGACCTACGTGACAATTTGAAGAGCCTTATTTGCTACTTTAATATTTTGTGCCTCATCAGTCTCTTCAATTCAATTAATACAATATTTGACTTTAAACAATAATAATTAATAAAATTCTTTTTTTTAAAAGATAATATTCTAAAAATAAATAATATTTATGAAATGTACACCAAACTCATCAAGCAAATAAATATTTTTAGCCTTTCGATATGATTTTGATTCTCCCAAAACAAAATAAATATTTTGAAGAGCCAAAGTCAACTTACCAGTTTTGAAGAGAGAGAATGAGGTTGCAGATTTGATGACTGAGGTTGAAGAGGCTGTTGGAGGGAATTTTTCTGATGTGGCTCACCTATTTGAGCATCCCAAAGTGGTTGAAGAGGTTGTTGGAGATGCTCTTACTACTCTTCTTAATACTTGACATATGTACATAGGCATAACCATGGTTAACTTTTTGCTTTGATTTATATAACAATGGTTATACTTATGGACAAATATCAAGTGTTGAGCATACACCTTTGATTAAAGTGGTGAGCAAAAATGCTCTCCTATGAATAGGAAAACTTAAGAATAAAAATATTGGAATTGGATCAATTATTTTCCAATACCTAGTTTTGAGAGTATTGGATTACATATTTTAACATGAAATCCACAAAAGTTCTGACTTCTTACATATTAGTAAACGTAGGGGAGGGAGGGAAAGTCATGAAAATCACAGGGAAATAACAAAATTACAATCCCCATTCTTGATAAGTAAACATGCTATTAAAGAATGAAGATTCGGGACATCTTTACTATGTTTTGGGTGAAAAAAGTTGCTCACATTATTGCAGCAAATTCCTTGGGTGCAAAATGTTGGCTCCAAGCATTGTAGCAGGCCAAGTACTACCATGGTATCTTTTGAAAATATCCTATCATTTGTGGAAGGAAAAAAAGAACGCCATTGTAATTGTAGTAGAACCGCCATTTTATGTGATTATTGGTTAAGTTTAATACAAAGTAACTTTTGATTGAAAAGGAAAATTCTTTGCTTAGAGTGTTCCTTCATATGCTTGAAAATGGATCATGAAAAGGCAAACAGTCTGAGATAAACTGTAGCAAAGCTAGCAGCATGACTCAACTGGAAATTTCTTTTCTTCCTTACTGTTTAGAGAATGAAGATTTCAAACATCTTGACTACACTTGGGGTGAAACAAGAACTATAAACTATCGTATGCTCAAACAAGAATTATACCAAATTGATGGTGAAAGATGCCAAAGGGCTTTCCCGGAGATGATCCTTGTCATTTTGATCATACAACAATTATTAATTATTAATATTTAATTTTGTAATTAAGGTTCGAATTTGAGAGTGACATAAGGTTCTTTATATATATATATATGTATATATATTTTATAATAACATAACTGGTTATTTGGAACATATTAAACAATGAAGGTATAATGACAGCAGTTTGGAATTTTTTTGTTCACATATATCTTAATCTTATGGCAGTAAGGGCGGCATGCTATTAAAAGAAATAAAATAAAATAAAGAAAACAGTTGAGGAAGTCTGGAGTGGATCGATCAAGATTTTTGTTTTTATGGGAATATTTTAATTTGGAATTAGGTGTGACAAGATTATTTTGTATTGTATGGTAGGGGCACTTGAATATTGCTCCTAAACAAAGCAAAAAATAAACAAGAAAACTTCAAGCTGGATATCATCAACAGCCACAGGAAGCAAATGTTAAAGTTGAAACAAAATGAAATTGGTCATTTTTCATCAGATTTTGGTGAATGTGTTTTGGGTGTAAAGGCAAACAAGTCTAAAATAAACTCTAGCAAGCAGCATGACTCAGCTGGAAATTTCTTTTCTTCCTTACTATTTAGGCCATATTTCTTTTGTGCCTTATTATTTAGGGCATGTTTACTTACTAAGAATAGATGAAGCTATGAAAGAACTTAGGAATAAGAGAATTGAAATTGGATCAATTACTCTTCCAATTCCTAGTTTTGAGGGTATTGAACTACAGATTTTAACATGAAACCCACAAAAGTTTTGATTTCTAACATTTAGTAACTGTAGGGGAGGGAAAGTCATGAAAAACACTGGAAAGCAAGAAAATTACATTATCCATTCCTGATAAGTAAACATGCTATTGAAGAATGAAGATTCGAGACAAAAAGTTGCTCACATTATTGCAGCAAATTCCTTGGATGCAAAATGTTGACTCCAAGCATTGTAGTTGGCCAGTTCTATCACGGTATAAAATCCATTAAAAAGTCAAAAGCCAAAAGCCAAAACACAAGTAAGAAGGTAAATTGCCAAGTTGGTAACCCATACCGCGCTGATCAAATGACAATGACTACTTCAGAAAAGGATGAGAAAAAGACATACAAAGAACTCTCTTTCCATGTTGACTGTTGATCAATAAACTAAAAAATTGATCAAATAATCGGCATGACCAAGCAGATATTGTGACTTTTTGACCTAAATAATATAATGTCATGCTAAATGGGTTAAGGAATTCATCTAACACAAGAATTATACAAAATTGATGAACCAAGATGTCAAAGGGTTCAACTCTTTCATTTCTTTTCTTTTTCAGTCTTTCACTACAAAAGAACTCACATGTATTGTGAAGTTCACTGAGGTTTCTAGTAATCTATTTGGTCTGAGAGGGGCAGTGCATTACACTCGTTGGTTGCAAAAGAAGACATAGCATGAGTATTATGAGCGGACCTTTTTCGCCTTGGATATGGATAAATAATGGCCAACTCCCTAACGCGCTGCAAAACAGATTCTGGGACATGATCGGATGCTTGCTTGCTTATATCTCTCTTAATCTGCATGATAAAGAAATAGAAGAATGAAATATCTACCCTTCAAGCTCACAATAGGAGTTCTGATCTACCAAATTCAACTCTTAATTATATTCATCACACTAAATAATCCAAAAAGCTCTCTTCAAATAAGTAGCGTTATTTCAGAAGATATTGCCAGTACTAGTTCACTAGCTGCATAACGCTCTTTTATGTCAACAAGGCAATAACTCCACAAGATACTACACTGAGAACAAATGCAAAGCGAGAACCACAACATGTTTAGAGATTATAAGGTAATTTATATAGATAAGAATCAGATAACAGATATCTTGAAAGGCCAAACGAAATCTGCTTAAAGATGCTCAGGGGTCACACTGACCATGTAAAATATCTGCTCATGATGTTAAAATAGAGATGAAGTAAAAGTAATTTCAACCCAACCTTTCTCTCTCTCTGCAACTGAGTGCAGCTAGCTTTTAACAAATTACGCCATTTGTCCTGAAAAGCCAAAAAGATTAAATCATTTCTGATCCCCAAGAGTATATGTTGGGAGAAATAACAATAAAAAAATGCCATGAACTACCTTAATATCAACAGCTGTGCGATGTGAACATGAAGAAAACAGTAATCTCTTCATTTCACTCCATCTTCCAACTCCACACTGAGAAACACCTTCTATTAACTTCATCACTTCAGAAGAAGTCCAAGATGTATAATGCTTTATCTGTTTGCTACCCTTTTGAGTATTTCTCCTTGAGACACAATCATCTTCAGAAATCTCCTCGCGCGATTTTTCTGGAGAATACTCAATCTCAAGTTTCTCACTGGATCCTAGGAGTCTGTGGTCCTTGCAATCCTCAGATTTCTGGACATAAATTACCGATGAATGCATTATAAACATGACAAATACTTTCCTGCATGTACAGCACTTTGTATAGCTCAAATTCAAATGGACATGGATGGTCCTTGATGATAAGGCAAAATCTTGGTAAAATGCACAATGTGCAAAATGCATTGAAAGCAGCTGTTTTGCTTAGCTGAGTAGGTAATTTAAAATAAGGTAAACAGATTTACATTGGAATATCTACAAGGAACCAATTAATTATATACCAAATGACAAATTCAAATGTTCCTTACCAGAGATGAGTTATGTTCCTCTAACTGGCCCGCTTCCACTGGAAGGCCAAATGGAACTTGAATACAACCTACTTCATAAGATTTATCTTGACAAAGCAATGTTTCTTCCTGAGTCTCCTTCTGCCTATTACTTTTGTCAGATCTAATATGCAGAAAGCTGTTCTTGGACCTCTTACAAGCCACTCCACATTGTCTACTATAAAACTTTGATTTAGACTCTGCTAATTCTTCAATGTATCTCCTGGGAGGCCTTCGTGATCTCTTTTGCATGGAAAATGCTCCTGCTTTATCCCTTTCATCCGACGAGCACAGTTCAATTTCACTAACCCTAGAATTTGAGGTCTTCAAAGATTCATGGTCAGCAAGCTTCTTCCGTTTTACATGCAGATATCTGGACATACTTTCATCACTTAGTGATCCTTTGATTGTGCCAGTATCCCTTCCAAAGAACTCAATGCTAGACGAGAGAACAGTTTTTCCTTCATTTTGTTTGGACATTAGACCACATTCTGCGAGGTTTGAACCACTTTCTAACTCAAAAAAATTCTGCAAACCAGGTGAAATACAGTGCTTCGGCCACTGCTTGTCTATTACTGGTGTTTCATGTATGAACATGTTCCTAAAGGTCAATTGTCGTTCTTGTACTGACTTATGATCAAGCAAAAGAGAACTGCAGTTATCCTTGTATCCAAGCCTTGGAGTGCTCTCACAAGACAAATCTGACAGTGACATCTCAGCACCAGAGTATTCTTTATAAACATCTGGGTAGTGGCTTTCTAAACCAGCATTTTGCAGACAGGAGTCTGGACCACCTTCCGATCTGAAGACTTTATCAGAATGTTTGGCTTCTGCAGGAAGGAGGAAAAGAGGAAACTTCTCTTGAATTTGAGGGGAGAAATAAGCATCTTGATGAAACTAATTTATTGAACTGGGAAGGATTCTGAAAATACCTACCCCAAAGATATTCTTGACAAGTTGGGAGACTAATTCTTCCATGGGAGACTGCATTGTCCGTTCATTGGAACATTCTATCAAGAAGCTACAACACTATCACAATCATCAAACTTAGAAAAAGAAGAGATAAAAATCAGATAGCACTATCGTGACAAAGTTGAGCGTTGGATAAATCATTCCAATCACAAGAGAAATAAGATCGAGACTTGACAGATTTTACATGGAGTTCAAGAACATTGCCAAGCAAGTCGTTGTCACATTCAGGTTCTACTAAGAGTTGCTCCAAGTCTATGGGTTCAACTTTTGAGTTAGTGAAAATGGGTACATATGGGTCCAACTACACAAAAACAATGGATATTGTCACCAGGAAACATCGCCATGGGGAACTTTCCAATTATTTGGGAAGAAAACTAAGATTTAAGAAAGATTATTGGAAACGAAATCATATTTCGGTTTATATTCAATGCTTGGAGCCATTAATCAGAATATTCAACTCAACTCCAAGAGATGTACTATAAGCATGGTTGACTCTTAGGAATTTTTGTAATCCCATCATCAGTTTCCAAAATCTCCAACGACGCACATCCAATGTGGTCTGGAATATTCTCTTTACTTGCCTATACACAATGCAAGTTTAAAATCCAAATGGAATGAAAAATTAGGCACTAAATCTTAATATACAGGAAAAAGGTTGCTGGAAGGTAGAGACCTCAAACCATTCTGTAAAAACAGTTTTCTTCTTCAAATCACTCGCAAGTACGCTGTTCTTGTCATGCGTATAAGGTAGCAGGACAAAAAAATTCATTCAGAAGAGGCTACTCAAGCATTACAGAAGAATGAATAGTTGAGTTGTGTTTCACTTTCACAGGCATTTCTGGAGGCGAAAAACTATGTTCGCATAATTGCATTCACATCACTCCCATCAAAGGAAATGAACAGACATCACAGACTCAAACTAGCATCAACAACTTTTTCCTCTCTCTTTTGGGTTGTCTTTGGTGGGGAGATTTTTCACCATCAAGTAAATCACAATAGGATCATTCAGTCATAACAGGAAACCAAACCCACATTAAGGAAATGTCACTTTGTTACTTGCAAGTTTCAAACAATTACCAACACATAGCAAATTGCACCCCAAAAAAAAAGCAATGCACAACCTGACAACCATGCAATTAACCTCATATCATGCATCCATTGAATTTGAATCCCAAAACACCAAAACACCAATTTAGACAATAATCATATAATTCTCCAAATATTTGGACTAAATATAAGCAACCCCCAAGAACCACAAATGCCCAAAACATAATAAACAAATTGCACACGCAATAAAGGAGCTGTGAAATGCATGTAGGACCAGAAAAGCAGTACCATATTAACTACTAATAACAGTAAGAAGAAGGAAAAAAAAAATCTATCTTTATAAAAAAAAAATAATAATAATAAAAGGAAAATGGGTTGTGTGGAATTGCCAAGAAAGGTAAAGAGAAATTACCTCAACCTCATGTAAAGGTTCACAAGGACCCAAAAGCTTATTTTTGGAACGGAGAGAGAATGGTAGAGAAAGGAATGTGGAATCGTAATGTTAGAACCAGTGAAGGGCGACGGATTTGAAATGGAATGGAGTCCGGTGGGGACAGCAGACTAACAAAGCATTGGTCATTTTCTATTCTTTTCTTTTTTATTTTCTTCTTGAGGAAAAACAGAACATTGGTATTTCACCATTGCCTGTGTAAGCGAATGACGGCGTTAGTTGCTCGTTGCCATTGCTGGGTTAATAGATAGACGGTCCGACGCATGAAACGTAAAAGGAAATGTCAAGTAATACCCAACGTTCTGTTTGGACTACTTTTTCAAAAACTTAGAAGTGGATTTTATAATGACAGTGCTTTTTCGGAGACCGTGGTTTTCCAAAAAGCACTGTTAACTGTCTATGCGCTCGAAAGAATTTCAACGCACTCCATGAAGGAAGTATCAAGCGGCCCCTCAAAAACTGCCCGAACTAAATTTGAGCGGTTTTGTTCCATTTTTACACAAAAAAGTATAATCTGGAATCGAATGGAACCAAATTGCAATTAATTTGGTTTCATTCGATTTTGCCTATTTGGTGATAGACATAACACATGTGATAAAGTGATGAAAAATGATGACACTCGAGATTTCCTGGTTAAAGCCATAATGCCCATCTAAAATATCTCTCCAACATGCTCAATGTTCTCAGTCGTGATTGGTGGATGATATTTGTATATTGTTTGTCCATATCTTATTGTAATATAATATAAATTAGTGGAATACAAACCGGGAAGTGAGTTGCTCAAATAATAGATTATTTGTTCTCTCTCACTCTTTCATGGTATCAGAGCTTGTGTGGGTTAATCATTTATCTTTCTCTTTCCTCCACAATCTACTCCTAAGACAAAATTCTTTGAAATTCTCCAATGGCCTCCAAAGCTGCATCTTCTCTTCCCAACGTCTCATGCCTTGTATCTATTAAGCTTGACCGCGACAACTACACACTTTGGCTGGCTCAATTTCTTCTTGTTTTGCGTAGCAATGATCTTATGGGCTATGTCGATGAAACAAAGCCCTGCCCAAGAAAACTTCAAGATGATGATACAACCATATCAGCTAATTATATTGCATGGTAGAAGCAAGATCAGCAACTTCTGAGTTGGATAGTTTCCACTCTTAGTCCCACTGTTTTGACCACCGTTACAAGGTGTGCAGCCTCTAAAGAGGTGTGGCAGTCTTTGGAATGCCGGTATTCTTTTTAGTCTCGATCTCGAGTGCTTCAATTGAAGCATCAGTTACAAAACAACAAAGAAGGGTAATTTATCCATCACCGTCTATATTGACAAGATGTTCAACATCGCTGATAAACTTGTCCTTGCAGGTAAGCCAGTTGATGATGAGGACTTCATCAACCTTATTCTTAATGGTGTTGGTGTTGCATTTGAAAGCACTGTGAATTCAATTTTAAGTCGGGAAAAAGCTGTGACACTTGATGAAGTAACAACTTTATTACTTAATGCGGAGATCCAAATGAAAGATTATCATTCTTCCCTTCCTTCTGATGGCACCTCTACTGCTTTATTTGCCTCCCAATCACACACTTCTTATTAGGGACGCGATTGTGGTGGTTCCTTCGTTTCTAGGAGCCACGCAGGTTCTTCCTCTGGTAATCGCAGTGGTTTCACCAACTCTAGCCTTATAGTCAATCTTGGTGGCGGTTCTTTTTCTACAGGTCATGGTTCAAATTCTTCTCGGGGTAATTTCAATTCCTCCCGACCTGTTGCATTTTCTCAAGGTCATGATGGAACTTATGGGTCATTCTTAGCTCCTCTTACCAACCAAGTTTGATGCCAATTCTGTGGTGGTTTTCGCCATATTGCAATTAATTGTCATCGCTTGACTAATCTGTCGGAAGGTCGCATGCCTCCTCAACAACTCTCCCCTACTATGTTGGTTGCTGCATCTCCATATGGACCCAAGAAAGTAGATACATGGTATGCTGATAGTAGTGCCTCTACCCATGTTACTACTAATTTAGGCAATCTCCAACTTCACACTCCATACCCCGGTTCGGATCAATTGGTTGTTGGTAATGGTGCAGGTTTGGCGATTTCAAATAAAGGTTCAACTAGTCTATCTGGCTTTAAACTTAATCATGTCTTACATTGTCATTCTGTGTCTGCCAACTTGTTAAGTGTTAACCAATTTGAAAAAGATAACAATTGTTATTTTATACTTACTCTTGATTCTTTTTTTGTGAAGGGCACGCTAAAGGGGAAGACGCTTTTCCAAGGCAAGAGTGAAAATGGATTGTATCCATTTCGTCCGTCGCTGCCACCTTTTAAAGCATTTCTTGTGATTGGTGAATGTACATCCTCATTTGTTTGGCATCAACGTCTAGGTCATCCTTCAAGTCTTGTTTTTCAGAAAACAATATCACATAGTTGATATGGGTCTCACACTCCTTGCAACCGCTAGCATGTCTAATAAATTTTGGGTTGAAGCATTTAATACATTTGTTTATCTCATCAACGGATTGCCTGCTCGGCATTTACACTATATCTCACCTTATTAAAAGTAGTTTGGCAGTCCTCCTTCCTATTCATATTTACGTGTTTGGTTGTGCATATAATAAACACAAACTTCAATTTCACTCCAAGCAGTGTGTTTTTCTTGGTTATTCTCTGCATCATCAAGGTTATAGGTGTTATGATCCGCAGAATGGTCGTGTTTATCTTTCCCAACATGTTGTCTTTGATGAAAATATCTTTCCATTTTAGCAGCGGTGCAACTCACCTCTCTTGCCTTTGGATATGTCTTCCATGATGGTTCTTCCTTCTCCGCCACTTACTTCTTCCCCACAGTTAATTGATTCTCCTATTCTTTCTACTAATATGATGTCTAATTTTTCCTTCTTCTTCTAGCTCTCCTAATTTATCTGATCAAAATTTGTTATCTTTTCAAACTAGTGATAATGTCCTTGCTTCCTCTTCGCCTCCGTCACCAACCATCCAATTTTCTTTAGTCATGTCAAACACACATGCTTCACCTCTTCCATCATCTCACGATACTCCTTCCCTCATACCTTCTTCACCTCCATTTGGTTCCTCTCCAATTCCTCCTTCCTCTTGATATCTTGGTCATCCAATGGTTACCCAATCCAAATATGGTATTGTTAAACCAAATCCAAAATATGCTATGCTAACAATGCCATAGGTACATGAAACAGAACCCAATACATTTGCCCAAGCCAATAAGGAGCCACATTGGCGCCATGCCATGTCCCTTGAATTTCAGGCGCTACAAGATGCTAGCACATAGACACTAGTTCCCCGATCCTCTTCAATGCATGTTCTCCCTTGCAAATGGGTATTTAAAATTAAGCGTAATTCTGATGGGTCAATGGAACATTACAAGGCACGATTGATTGCCAATGGATTTCATCAATAATCTAGCTTGGATTACACAAACATTTAGTCCAGTCGTGAAGCACGTTACTATACATCTTGTTTTGGCTTTGGCTGTCTCCCACAATTGGATGATACACTAGTTGGATGTTCAAAATGCCTTTTTACCTGGACAACTTACTTAGGAGGTTTATATGCAGTAGCCTCGCGGGTTTGAGGATCCCATATATCCCCAATATGTGTGCTGCTTACACAAGTCCTTATATGGTTTGAAACAAGCTCCATGAGCCTGGTTTCAACGTTTCTCTAAATATCTTACTAATCTTGGTTTCTTTGGCTCTTAGGCAGATCATTCATTGTTTATCTATAACATTGGCGGTGTTCTTCTCATCCTTTTAATCTATGTTGATGACATCCTGAATTGGGAATACTCCTTCTCATGTTGATTGGCTTATCTTGTCCCTTAACACAATTTTTGCCATGAAGGATTTGGGCCCTCTCCACTATTTCCTTGGTCTTGAAGCCTTTCGCATCTCTCATGGGTTATATTTGACCCAAACTAAATATGCTTTTGAGCTCCTTAAGCGGACTAATTTTTTGGATGCCAAACCATGTGCTACTTAAGTCTGTTATGGTTCCAAACTCAATTTGTATGATGATGCCTATTTTCCAAATCCAATTGAATATCACAGTATCATTGGAGCCTTGCAATACCTTACACTCACATGGCCTGACATCACCTTTGCAGTTACCTAAGTGTGCCAATTCATGCATAAGTCTAGCACTAGTCATTGGTCTGTCATCAAGCGTATCTTATGTTATATCAAGGGTACTTTACATGAAGGCTTATTTTTTCAACCAGGTGATACTCATTTAATGGTCTTCTCTGACTCCGACTATGGTGGTGACCCTGACACACGTTGCTTCACAGGTGGTTTTTGCATATTTTTTTGGGCCCAATTTAGTGTCATGGAGTTCTAAAAAGCACCACGCAGCTTCCCATTCTAGTATTGAATATGAGTACATGCAACTTACTATTATAATTGCTAACTTGTATTGGGTTCGTCTCTTACTCCGCCATCTTCAGGTCACCCCTGTGTATCCTCCTGTGCTTTGGTGTGATAATATTAGCTCTCTAACTTTGGCTTCCAATCCGGTTTTTCATGCTCACTTTAAACATGTGGAGGTTGATTATTATTATGTACGTAATCAAGTTGTTGATCGCTTCCTTGATGTTTGCTATGTTTCCACACATCACCAACTTGCCGACATTTTTACCAAAGGCTTGTCTTTGACACAATTCCATTTTTTGAACTCCAAGCTCATCCGTCCTAGGCAACTGAGCTTGCGGGGGGGATGATAGACATAACACATGTGATAAAGTGATGGGAAATGAAGACACCTAAGATTCCCTGGTCAAAGCCATAATGCCCACCTAAAATATGTCTCCCACATGCTCAATGTTCTCTGCTGTGATTGGTGGATGATATTTGTATATTGTTTCTCCATATCTCATTGTAATATAATACAAATTAGTGGAATACAAACCGAGAAGTGGGTTGCTCAAACAATAGATTATTTGTTCGCTCTCACTCTTTCTTTTGGATATTGCTGCCCGTAAAAAATATGGCTACATCTCTGGGACTAGGATTGCACCAAAGGATTCAGATCCTAAATTCGAGAAGTGGATGGTAGAAAATGCACTAGTGAAGTCATGGCTCATCAATTCTATGACACTTGCCCTCATGATGAATTTTATTCATTGTGAGACTGCGAAAGATGTTTGGGATACTGTCAAGAAAACTTATCATGATGCTTCTGATGCTTCCCAGGTCTATGAGTTGATGAGGAAATCTTTCCATATGAGTCAAGATGGCAAACCATTGATCATCTATTCACGGAACTCAATTCCACCTTTATGGAGCTTGAATTTCATCGTCCGAATGACTTGGAGAATCCATTACACTTTCCCAAATTGAATAAGCATATTTCAAAAGAACGTGTCTATACGTTTCTTGCTGGACTTGATCATAATTTTGATGAAGTATGTGGATGTATTATGGCCACACCACCTCTCCCAGATATTGATGAAGCTTATTCTATAATTCTTAGAGAAACACAACGTCAGGTCACCATGGCTGCCAAAGGAACCCCAGAAGCTTCAGCCTTAGCCGTCAATAGGGCACATCCTTGGCAAGCTATTACTTCTACAACACCTCATGCTTCTTCAACATCTTCAGCGAGGAAGTGTTCTCATTGTGATTGTAAGGGTCATGAGAAGGAAACCTGCTGGAAGATTGTTGGATATCCAAAATGGTTCAAGTTGAAATAGGCTTAACGGAAGGGTAAAAATTCCTCTCAGGGAAATTCAGTCTCTACTAACATACAAGAACCTTCTTAGGTTTATTTCTGTGAAGGTAAGAAAAGAGTGTTGTTTATTTCATCTAAAAAACTATGGATAATTGATTCAGGGGCAACCGATCATATGACTAGTGACTCATCTCAGTTCATCTCTGTTACATGTCCATCTCATTATTTAGTTTAGGTTGCAGATGGAACTTTCACTCCGGTTCAAGAGGCTGGTTCTCTATCACTTTCCTCTATTTCACATTTATCTTCTGTTTTCAATGTTCCTAACCTCTCTAATAGTCTTCTCTCTATCAGTCCAATTACCAACAGTTTAAATTGCTCAGTAACCTTTTTTCCTACTCATTGTATCTTTCAAGATCGTCTCACGAAGATGATGATTGGTACTGGTAAGGAGAGAGGGGGTCTCTACTACTTGGAGGGGGTAGAGCAATCTCAAATTCAATCTAGTTGTGGTTTTCAAGTGACTGGAAATCCAGTTTTAGATCGAGAAAAAATTCTTCTTTCTTCTATGGCATCGCCATTCAGGACATCCCTCTTTTATCTATCTAGAACACTTATTTCTTCATTTATTTGCTAATGTTTCAGTTTCTAGTCTTTGATGTGAACATTGCATTTATGTGAAAAATCATCGTGTCTCAATTTCACCAAGCTTTAATAAAAGTACTACTCCATTTGCTCGTATACATAATGATGTGTGAGAACCATTTTCTACTCCTACTTCTTCTGGTTCTCTATACTTTATATCTTTCCTTGATGATTGCACTCGAGTGTGTTGGGTTTATTTGATGACATCTAAAAATGAAGTTAGTATTATTATTCCTAAGTTCCATCAACTAATCAGCACCCAGTTTCATGTCCAAATTCAGGTTTTCATTCTGATAATGGACGTGAGTTAGTCAATCTTTCTCTTACTAAATTCTTCCAGTAGTATGGCATTATCCACCAAACAAATACATCTTACACACCCTAACAGAACGGTATAGCAGAGCGTAAGAACCGCCATCTTCTCGACGTGGCTCGGTCCTTATGCTTTACTATGCAAGTTCCCAAACAATTCTAGGCTGATGTTGTCATGACTGCTATGTTCCTCATTAACAGAATGCATACTCACGTGCTTGATTATCAAACACCCATCAAAGTATTGTCTCACTCCCACTTAATCCCTTCCTTCCTTACTTAATTTGCCTCCTAAAATCTTTGGTTGTCTTTGTTATGTCCATATTCATTCTCTCCACAGGGATAAATTAGATCTGTGTGCCTTTAAGTGTGTCTTTCTCGGATACCATTATCTCAAAAAGGATATAAGTGTTTTCATCCTCTTTCTGGTAAGACATATGTGTCTATGGATGTTGAATTTTGTGAACATGAATCTTATTTCTTAGGAGGAGTCACAACTTCCCTCTTCAGGGGGAGATTAGAAGTATGGAAGAAGGGAAGTTGTGGTTTGAACGTGAAATTGAAGTTCTCCCTACTCAAGGTGAGGGGGAGATATAGGTTGAACCTGAACCTGTTACTTTGAAAACATTTGAAAGAAGGAAAAAGAAGAAGAAACAACATGTGGAAGCTCCACTGCCACCTTTTTCTCTGGATCTTCCTCTCCGTAATCCTACCATTTAATCGACTGATTCTTCTAGGATTGATCTTCAGGTACATGCCTTTGTCCCTATCTTATCTCTTTCTTCTGATATTGACTCATTACTTGAATCTGATCTAGTAACTCCACTAGAAACTCCCTTGGTTCCATATGATGAGGATCGGGGGAGAAGATATCATGTATGTGATCGTCACCCTCCTGAAAAGTTTGGTTTCCCTTCATCCAATAATGTTAAGTATCACATTTCCAACTATATTTCATACAAGTGTCTTTCTAAGTCTCATTTGACTTTTGCACAACAATTGTCTTCCGTGTCTATTCCTAATAAGTTTCAGGAAGCCTTTGATGATCCTAAATGGAAATCTACTATGGTAGAAGAAATGAAGGCTCTTTGGAAAAACTCCACGTGGTAGATGGTTGAGTTAACAAAAGACAAGCAAATTGTGGGGTGCAAGTCGGTGTTCATAGTGAAGCATAATTTAGATGGTTCGATAGAGAGGTATAAAGTCCGACTTGTGGCTAAGGGCTATAACCAGACTTATGTGATCGATTATTGGGAAACATTTGCTCATGTTGCCAAGATGAGTATGATCAGAGTTCTTCTCTCGTTGGCTGCCAACTTAGATTGGCTGCTACAACAATTTGACATCAATAATGCCTTCCTACATGGAGATATACAAGAAGAGGTTTACATGGATCCTCATACAGGGTTTACATGCAAATGGGGAATGGTTAGTAGTTTGATGAAGGCTTTATATGGCCTCAAGCAGTCACATAAGGCATGGTTTGGCCGTTTCAGTCATTCCATGAAAAACTATGGCTATAAACAGTCTCAGGCAGATCACACGCTATTTCTTAAGTGTACTGGCAGTAAGATTACTTTGCTTATTATTTATGTGGATGACATGGTGGTTACACGTAATGCTGAACATGAGATTGAAAATCTTCAAAGTTACTTGGCCCACAAGTTTGAAATGAAAAATCTGGCATCTCTCAAGTATTTTCTGGGATTTGAAGGTGCACGTTCTAAGAAAGGCATCTTCTTATCTCAGTGAAAATATGTTCTTGATTTACTGGCAGAGACTGGAAAATTAGCGTGCGAACCTATTAATACTCCAATGGAGGTTAACCATGGATTGTCAATTTATCCAGATCAGGTGCCTACTAACAAGGAGAGGTATTAGAGGTTGGTTGGAAAGTTGATTTATCTGGCTCATACAAGACCTGACTTGTCTTATGCCGTCAATATTGTAAGCTAGTTCATGCATAATCCAAGTGAAGCACACCAAGATGCAATGGATCTAATTCCCAAGTACTTAAAGTATACTCCAGGCAAGGGTATACTGTTTTTGAAACATGGGTATTTAGATGTGGAAGGTTGCACTGACTCTGACTTTGCACGCTCAAAACTTGATAGAAAATCAACTTCAGGTTATGTGTCTTTTGTTGGTGGTAATCTTGTAACTTGGAGGAGTTAGAAACATGGGGTTGTGTCGAGATCTAGCACTGAAGTAGAGTATAAAGCTCTCACTCATGGCATAACAGAGCTTATTTGGTTAAAGTTTCTAATTAGGGAACTCGGCTTTGAACCTAAGAAGCCTATGGTTATGTATTGTGACAATACATATCCGATTAAGATAACAAATAATCCAGTATATCATGAGAGGACAAAGAATATTGAGATTGACAAACACTTTATTAGAGACAACTTCGTGAATGAAGTCATTCGAGTGTCGTATATCAAGAGTGAAGACCAACTTGTAGATATGATGACTCATGATGTTTCTAGTCAAGAGCTCTACTCTTCACTAGATAAGTTGGGCATATGTGATATACATGCACCCACTTGAGGGGAGTGCTGACATGTAGGTACATTTGTATTAGTTAGAACATGTAAGTTGTACAGCTGCTAGTGGACGCTGTGTTAGTGACTTTATATAGCTATTAGTGGTTGTACACAATGGATGTAGAGTTGTGTTAGTGACCGATGTGCAAGTGGCAGAAATCTGCCATCATTATGTACCTTTTGTATAGCTATAAATACCTCCCATTGGAGATGAATAAAATCATCAGAAAATTTCTACATCTTATTTTCTACTTTATCTATGAAATAAAATGCTAGTTTCCAAATCTTGTCCAAATTTTGATTTTGTTTGGTTGAAATGTTCACAAAAAAAAATTAACATAACATGAACAAACATTAAAGTAAAATTGTTAACAAAAAAACACATAAATCAAATTACATCATAGAAAAATATAGAGCTTGCCATGGATATAGGGCCTGCCTCCATTGTAGGAGCGATGCCTTTAGAGCCCCAAGGATTCCATCGGAGCTGTACATGGGGCTCTACAACCTTTAGAGCCTCAACCATTGGGGATGGCCTAAGATACTTGGGGACAGAAGACATGGGGGTAGAAATAGCACCACACCCGGTGGCAAAGCCCATACGTGCTCAAGAAGAACCAATTAATGAGCCATACACCATTGCAAATATGTGGAAGTCTAGTTTTGGGAGCATTTTACGGTTCATGATTCCGAGTCTTCTAGAGGAAGTTATGGAAGTTTTGGTAGTAGATGTTCATTTACAAATTCTGCTCCGAAATTGCCATGTCACCATTTCCATGTCATCATGTTATGACACCTAGAAGCCCAATTGTGGTTTGGTCATGATGAGCTAAGCATGAGCTAATTGTTGCTTGGTCATAATGAGTTATGCATGAGCTAATTTTTGTTTGGTCATGATAAGCTTATGCGTGAGCTAATTGTTGTTGGAGAAGTGGGTGTTGTTGGTGAAATGGGTGTGTTAGGTGATGTGGGTGTTGTAAGTAGAAGAAATATTCAAATATTATTTCACCTAACCCTTATGCCTATAAATAGTGAGGTTTTCCAAGCTTTCAAACACACCTCATGGGGGGAGCTCTCAACCATCTCTCTAAAGCTACTCTCCCTCAAATTCTCTTAGTTTTACTTTTAAGTTCTCAATTGTTGTAATAAAACCCTTTTACTATATTTTCCTTTATGTTTTTCTTAGTTGTACTTTACTTTTCATTTTCCTGTAATTTATTGTTGTTATGAACTTGAGGATTTTAAGTTTTCAAGTTTGAATAGTTTCCAAGTTTCAATTCAAGATTCTTGTTCTTATTCATTGTGCTTATAAGTTGATATGCTTGTTTGAATGCTTGAGCACTATTAAAACTTGTATGTTAAGTATCTTAATTGGAATTAAGAGTAGATAGCATATGCCTGAATTCGAATTGAACTATGAATAGGAAGAGTATGTATGAATATTCGCCAATAGGATTATATACATGCTTAGTTATTTGAAAGCGTTCTTCCACTACGAAAAAATATGCCTTTGGCGACAGTCAAAGTCCGTCACAAAAGCAGAAAAGCGTCGTAAATAGTGATTTACCCGCGACGGCATTGCAAACGTTTTTCGGCGTGCAATAAAAGCGTCGCAAAAGTTTTGACCCTTTTTGCGACACTTTGGAGCCGTCGTAATAACTATTTGCGTTGCTATGCGACGTCAAACTAGTGTCGCAATAAATTGAGTGTTGGATTTAAATGGGCATTTACGGCAGTATTTACGATCTGAGCTCATGTAAATACAATTATTGCAACGACCAATGGTGTCGCTAATATTACTCCATGAAATGACATTTTGGGCAGCATATAATTATTTAATTTCATATTTGCTACCCTTGCTTCTTAAAACCATTCACAATCACAATGCTAATACGGACACCAATTTTAATTTGTATATAAACTGAAATTTAAAATTTAAATTGACTATGAATGCCTTTTCTCAATAGGGTTGTAAGATAATCAAAGCAAAAAAACCTTCATTCATGTACTTAAAAATATTGTTCAATACATTCACTAAACAAAACCAATAATCACATAATCTCAAATCTCAAAAATTACAAAACCAATAGCTATCTCCATATATAAAAGCAAAGTATTCACATATTTAAATACCCAAATTAATAGACTTAAGAGAAAGGGGCATCATTATCTCGTAATTCACCTAATTGTTCACTTGAGCACTGCAAAAACGTTACGAGAACCATCAATAAAGCGAATCAAAGAAATATTATATTGGAATTTTATTACTGAGATGTTTATAATTTATTACAAACCTTTTGACGAAAACAATTGCGTCTATGCTTCTAAGTGTAAATTAGGAAGGTGAGGTTCATTATACTGCACCAATCTAGAAAATACTCAGCATTAGTATGAAATTGTAGATAATCAAATCAATATAATGCAAAAGTTTTGATAATTAAAAAAAAAGAGTTGAAGGTTAATCTTTTACAATCAAAACAGAAAATGGGGCCGTTGAGGTCTTATCAATTACACTTAAACAAAACTATGGTTAATTACTTTAATGGCAATAAACAAATAAGATTAACTATAGATCAATCCCAATAATCTAGTCAATTTATCAGAATAACGGATATACCACAAACCCATTGTTCCGAGTGGTAGCATTTAGCCTTCACTATCACACTACACTTCCATTTTTCTGCTCTACAACCATGTGCTTTTCCCATTCACTAGGTGTACGCTTCTTTGATCCACAGAACCACACTTACAAACAACCTGCAACATAACATAATTAGAAGCGACTCTGAAAATCCTCCCCAAAAATAAATTCACTTTACGATATAAGTTGAAACTTGAAATGATTGACTTGAATTACTCAATAAAACGACATGATCAGTTCTTGGAGCACGAAATTGGTGAAGGAAAAGCCCATGAGACCCGACAAGAATGGATGGTTTTAACTTGACAAAATCCACAAAAATACATAGAATAATTCATTTCGATATAACTTCTGCATTTATAAAAGATACGAGCTTACAAAGTGACCAAACTGCAATTTCATCTTACGTTATAAAAAAAATGGTTGCTTCAATGCAAAAACAAGTAACATGAGAGCCATTTTTTCCAGAAAATAACAAGAGAATCATCAATTCATCGAGTTCTTGACAATAAGCTGGAACACTGGATAGAGCAATTTGAAGAAATAATAATAATAAAGCCTTAAATGCCATTTGTGATGTATAACTCATGAAAAGGGATGTCAACTTTAAGCTCAAGATAAATTCAAGTACCACAGGCATTCACTTGCAATAGAATTCTTATCCAACGTCCTTAAAACTGTAAATTGTGTAGTAAAAGAAAGGCTTAGTAATAACTACCCAATCAGTTGGCCCAGATAGCCAACCCCACCATTGCGAGAAGAATACCATTCATTTGCGATCATCACGTAGACCAGTTACAAATTCAATTCTCAAACTTGAACAAGAAACTAAAAAGTTGAGCACATAGGCAGCAATCAAAAATTGAAATGAAGCCAAAATAAATTTAGAGCAATTGCTCTATTTTAATAACAAAATGTGTACCATCCAAGCAAAGGGCACGAAACCATCGACTTATGGAGATCAAATTGGGAAATTGACGAAATCATCACGGCCTCTTTCAACCCGACACCACTATCAATACGGTCGGACGGCGAGAGTGACCCGACCTCAAATGGGAGCGAGGCTCGGTCTCCTCCGTAGGAGATTCAAGCAAGAAAGCCGATCTTTACGAGATCGGCCGTACTGCACACACACAGGAGCCCATATGCGGAAACCCAGAAAATCAAACACTAAGTAAATAAAAACATAATATGAAAGTTTTGAAATTTTGAAAATATATTACCCTTTCAAATAGATCTCGAGATCTTAGGGTTTGGAGTGTTCTAGCAATAGGGGGATTTTGGATGTTTCAAGAGAGAACGGAGGGAGGACCGAGCACCGGTATGAAGTTCGAGAGAGCGAGAGAGAAGAGAGAGAGCAAAGGCAGAGATGGAGTTTGAGAGGAGAGAAACATGAGAGGGCAGAGAAAGAGAGAGGGAGTTCGAGAGAAAAATGGAGGGGAATAGTGAAAATTATAGAAAAATAAATTAGGAACCCAGGATAAAAAGGCTGATAAAGGGATGGAGAGGGAGGAGATGAGAGGGATGTTAGCCGACCAAGGGAGGAGAGGAGAGGAGAGGGAGAAAGAGATAGCCGATCTCATCATCTCTGCGATTTTTGATTTTGGGTAATTTGTTTTGGGGCTAAGGGTTACCGGCGAAAGCAGAATAAAAAGGCGCACTCTTGAAAAGTTAAACACTTTATGATCAGGTAAGATACGACGACAATTAAGTGCCGTCGCGTATCTAGGTCTTCCCAAAACTATTTGCGACATTACCTGCGACGTTACTTATTGGAGTGTCGTAAATATTATAGCGCTAATAATCAGCGCGAAAATTTTAATGCATTTTAGGGCCGTGTCCTCATGCGCAAATGTTTGTCGCAAATGGCCATTTTTCTTGTAGTGTTCTATGCTTAATGGATTTCTAATACTTGATTTAAATTCGACAACAAGGATTTGATTAGGGAATTAGGAATACAAGGTTAGGACCAAACACCATGGCTTAATCATACTTTAGCTAGAATCAATATGTGAATCTGAATTGAACTTGTTAACTTAATTTCTTGAGACTTAGAATTGGATTGTTCCCTAGTGTCATAAAACTTTTATTTTTTTATACCCAAAACCAGTTTTAGTGTCTTTCGTCTTTGTTTGTTTAAACTTTCTGTTTTCAATTCTTGTACTCTTTGCAATCATCTTTAAACCTCGTTTCCATTTCTGTTTTGTGCAGGGAATCGAATTGAATCAATCTATCATTAATCCTCATGGGATCGACCTCGCACTTACATATGCTATGCTACCCAACGGTTCATGCACTTGCGAGTATCACAAGTTGAGGGTTTAGTTTAATCAATTTTGGTTGAGCTAAATCGAGACAACAATTCTTGGATAAAATGTATTGGCCTTGTTTAATCCTCTTGATGCACATGAAAGATCTCTACCTAGCTACTTAATCATCACCTGTTAAATAAAAGAGATACAAGCACATACCAAAATTGTCAAGTAGGACATTTTATTAAACGTGTCATGGCGTGTCGACTCAAATTTGACATGCAATTTTAGTCATGTGGATTGACCCCTTAATTTTGTACATATTTTGAGTCGTTCTTCGGGTCATGTCGGAAATTGTCACCCCTAATAAGCATACATTAAAATTATTTGATGACAATCTTCATAAAGACACTAACAAATCAAATTTTTAAAGGAAAATTTCTAAAAGATTGTCAAATATATATGCATAATCTTTATTTTTTTATAATAAAAAATGACATACGAGAGAGAGAGAGAGAGAGAGAGAGAGAGAGAGAGAGAGAGAGAGAGAGAGAGAGAGAGAGAGTGTGTGTGTGTGTGTGTGTGTAATTGACGGAGAGTTGTGCTCATATTTATATAATAGTTAAATAAATTGTAAGCATTTCCAGAAACAAAAATTAAATAAATGGTAAACATTAGTAAAAGCTGCACAATTAATGAACTGATGTCAAATCTCAAGTAGATGGCATGCAAGGAAAATAGACCGGCAGATTTATTTATGTGAAAATTTTATTTATTTTGTACAAGAAGACCCCAATGTTGTACCAAATTATACTTGGGATGGTACAGACCTCAAGCACAAGGGTCACATTGTGTTGGTGCCTAATTCAAAACAAAGATATGCCTTGCTTCATAAGTTCCATGCCTCACCGTCTGCTGGTCATTCAAATTACCTCTGAACTTATGAACGTTTATCTCGTGCTTTTTATTGGAAGGGGATGCGTAAAGAAATCAAACAGTTTGTTCAAGAATGTAATACTTGCCAACGGAATAAAGGTGAAACAATTGCTAGTCCAGGACTTTTGCATCCATTACAAATTCCTTATCACGTTTGTACAGAAATCTCCATGGATTAATAGAAGGATTGCTTTTATCACAAGGAAATGATGTCATCTTTGTGGTGGTCGACCGCCTCACCAAGAATGGACATTTTTGTCCTTTATCCCATCCTTATACCGTTGTTCATGTTGCCCAACTATTTATAGAGAATATCTTCAAGTTGCATGGGATGCCTCAAGACATTGTTAGTAATTGTGACCCAGTCTTCTGTAGTCAGTTCTGGAAGGAACTTTTCCTTCACCAATGAACACAACTCAAGATGAGTACTACCTACCACTCGCAAATAGATGGGCAGACTGAGGTAGTAAATCGATGTCTTGAAACTTACATGCAGTGCTTCATTAGTGATAAATTGAAGGATTGGGTCCGTTGGATTCCTTAGGAAGAGTGGTGGTATACCACCAGATACCACTCTTCTATCAAACAAACACCATTTGCAGCACTGTATGGACGTCCTCCACCTCTCATTACTTCCTATACTCATGGCAGCTTTAGTGTTCATCAAGTTGATTGTGATTTGAGGGCTAGAGATTATATGCTTGAAATTGTGAAGCAAAACTTGGTTGCGGCATAATCAAGAATGAAACAACAGGTCGACAAGAATTGAAGTGAACGATAATTTGAGATGGGTGATTAGGTCTTTTTGAGACTCCAACCTTATAAGCAAGTTTATGTGCAAGTCCACTCCTCAAAGAAGCTCTCTCCACGCTTCTATGGTCATTTCCAAGTACTGCAATGCATATGACTAGTAGCTTATCAACTTGCCATGACATAAGGAACTAAAATACATCATGTGTTCCATGTTTCTTGACTAAAAAAATTGGGTGCTCAAGTTTCTATCCAAAGTCAGCTCCAAGAAGTTTCTTCCACTGGTGCGACTTAATTTGAGCCTGAAAGCATCTTAGAATGTCGACTCGTCAAGTGAAAAAAATAGAGCTCATGTAGATCCTTTAATCAAATGGGTTAACTTGCCCATGAAAGATATAACTTGGGAGACTTATAATTCAATCAAAGAGAAATTTCCAGATTTTCTTCAACCTTGAGGACAAGGTTGGTTTTAACAGGGGAGGAATGATATAGTAAGGTGGCTTTGGATAATGAGTCGTTGCTTTTGGTGTGGTTTCCTATATAGTTGTTATTTATTTCCTAAGGCCTCTAGAACTCTATATTGGGCATTAGCCTATTCCTATATAATTGGTATGTAGACACTGTATGGCTAGGGGGAAATTCATAATTGAACTTAAAGCATTGGAAGTTTGATCCCCTTGAAGTGATCTACTCGCCTTTTTCCTTCCATTTCATTTTTCTACTACAATTGATAGGAATTGATCTTATCAGAGAGAGACGCAGAGTTGAGAAAGGAGAAAGAAAAAAGAAAAAAGAGATAGAGAAAGGAAGAAGATGAGTCGAAAAAATATGAAGAAAACAAAAGATACGGCAGCTGGTTGGAGGGTGAAGTAGATAAGTTAGGGTTTATATATTTTTTTAAAAACAAAATTGGTCGAGTATATCCAATAAATAGATTAGTTATACAATGTTTACCCAACAAGGCATGTGGTGTAGTGGTAAAGAGCTAAATATGTTGGTGTAGTGGTGCAAAGTCATGGCCTTAAAATGTTGAGCCCAACCGGAGTTGAAGCCAATGTGTGTGCTTGGTTGAAGCCCCTGAAACTCAATGGGGCCCGCATGGAGAAAAGGCTGACAACCCAATTGTTGTGTCCCTCACTTGCCTTGCGACTCAACAATATCATACTCGCCCCTTTTGATATACTTGGTTACCACTTTTTAAAACTTTTTGAAAAATTTGACCATTACCTACAAATTGACTAATGGCTATAATTAATCAACAGCTAGTTATGGCAAAGGAGTGTAAAGAAAAAAGGGAAGAAAGTTATGGCGATGGCTTTAATGAAGGATTTGAACTCTTTTGGGCATATGCAAAATTAACAGCTCCAAGGCCAGTCGATTGGGCTCGCATAGAGCATGTGGCCGCATTGCAAATAACCAAAGCATTGAGAGGGCCACCAAATTAATGTTGTGCATCTTGTTTTAATTTAACCATGTTGTTGTATTGTATCTATGAAATAAAATGTTGGTTTCCAAATCTTGTCCAATTTATTTTTTGGTTGAAATGTCACAAAAAAAAACTAACATAACATGAACAAACATTAAAATAAAATAGTTATAAAAAAACATGTAAATCAAATTACATCATAAAAAAATATAGAGCCCACCATGGATATAGGGCCTGCCTCCATTATGGGAGCGATGCATTTAGAGTCCCAAAGATTGCATCAGAGCTGTACATGGGGCTCTACAACCTTTAGAGCCTCAACCATTGTGGATGGCCTAAGATGCTTGTGGAAAGAGGACATGGAGGTGGACTATGATCATCTCTGCTGACTATGATCATCTTGGTAGCTGGATTATACAACCTATAAGCCTTGGACTCATCACTAATCCCCAAGCATAACACACGGCACACTCTTGTCATCAAGTTTTCTTCTTACCTTATCATTAACAAGAGCATAAGCTAAGCATCCAAACACTTTGAAATGAGAAACTCATGGTTTCTTCCCACTCCAAGCTTCTTCTGGAGTTACATCCTTTACAACTAGTGTTGGACATCTATTTAAGATGTGAACACTCCAATTCACAGCTTCAGGCCAAAAAGTCTTAGGCACCTTTGTTCTTGCAAGCATGCTACGTACCATATTCATAATGGTACAATTTTTCCTTTCTGAAACCCCATTCTTCTGAGGAGTGTAGGTTGTAGTTAACTATTTATGAACACCATTCTCTTCACAAAAGGTGGTGAATTCTCCTCCACAATCAGTTTGAAATGCTTTGATAAACACCCCAGCTTTTTCTCAACCATAGCTTTAAACTTCTTAAAAACAATTATAGCCTCAAACTTTTCAGATAAAAAATACACCCACGTCTTCCTACTAAAATCATAAGTGAAAGTTATAAAGTACTTCTTGCTGCTGTTGGAGATATGATTAATAGGTCCACTTATGTCTGAATGCACCAGCTAAAGGATATATGAGGACTTCCAAGTGTTCTTCTAAGGAAAAATATCACCGTCTTGCTTCCCAATCATGCATTCTTCACAAATTTTTTAGGGAGCTTGTGGCCTAAGTAATCCAACAACCATATGCTTTTGTTCTAAAGTTTTCAAACCATTGAAACTTATATGTCCATACCTATAATGCCACAGCCAACTTACATCCTCTTGAATGGTAGATTTGAAGCACTTAGGATCACCACATGAGACCTTTGTTTGCAATGAAAACATCCTCTTTGGAGCCATCTCAACTTCTATTATTAAACATTTCTCATGATGACGGATCTGACACGCATTCTTTTGAATAAGAATAGCAAGTCCCTTTTCTTGCAATTGACCAAGGCTAATCAGATTGCTCTTCAGTTCAAGTACATAAAAAAATCTAGAGATGTAGAGCTTCACCCCATTTACTTCAATGTTGATGTTTCCGCTCCTTTTGACACATAGGCTAGAATTGTTTCCCATATTCACCTTCTCTCTTAATGTTTCATCAAATGTTTCAAAAAGCTTAGTGTCTCCCCTCATGTGGTTACTGCATCCAGAATTAAGATATCATAGCTTGTTGGAGGTATCTTCTTGCATATTTACATATGACATGAGTACCATCTATTCTTGACTTCAATAAAATTTGCCTTGTTGTGTTGCTCCTTATTAGGGCACTCATATTGAAAATGCCCCAATTCATGGCATTTCTAACACTCAATAGCCGACTTATCAAATGATATTTCTCTATGGATTCTCATCTTGTTGGCTACTGTGAGCACTCTTGCAAAGTAGTCATTGACTGTTTCTCCCACCTTCATGTGAAACATCTCAAACTCTTTACGAAGAGTGATCGGTTCATAATTGTATATCATTTTGTACCCTTCTAGCATATGATTTAGTTATGTTTTTGAGTTAAACTTGTGTTTTTAATCTCTTTTATGTTTGTCATTCAGTTAATTGAGCTTTAGGTAGCCATGGGGGCCCAAATATGCAAAATGGTCCAAAAACGTGCAGATCGAGTTAGAAATTTGTTTCACCTTAACTCCTTCCTCCGAACTTGGATTGGCCCAAATGATATGTGGTTGGAAAGATGACATTCTAAACTTGAAGATGGATGGCTCAATGTCATCAGTTGATTAAGGAAGCCCAATTCGTGAGCCCATGAAGTTTCTTGGTCATGATGAGCTATGCATGAGATGTGATTTCTGGTGGGGTTCTCCATTAGCTTCATGTGGGAGCTGCACTAGCTTGAAAAGAAGGGAAATTGATTTTCTATTGTATTAGTGTGGTTAGTGGAGGCATTAATCAATTCAGAATTCTCCTTTCATTCTCCTTATAAATACCACTCTCATTCATTCCATAAGACATCAACTCTCACATCCTTGACATCTTTCGGATCCTTCACACATCCTTCGGACCTCCTCCACACCATCCTCCACACTCCCATAATTCCCCAAACACTCCGGACACACTCCCAACACTCTAAACGACCTCAAATCACCAAAGCTGTCCCTGCAAGCCTGCCTTCCATTTCCCTACAATTTCCTCTTTCTCAACCATCACCACTCACCCAAACTCATCCCAAATCACCTTCTTAACCTTCATACATTCTTCTAGACGTGGGGAAGTGCTTGGAGAAGTATTAGGCGTGGAGAAGCTCTTGGAGAAGCATTGGACACCACAAGAACTTGAGAAAAGGGTTTTCTATTCTTATTACATTCATTATGCTTTCGATTTCTGTTTATGTTTCTTTCCCATTATGAGTAGCTAAATCCATTACTAGGGCTTCGATGTAACCTAACATGAATATTCAGGGTTTATAAATTTCAAGTTTCAAGTTTGATTCAAGATTCATGCTCTTATTCATTATGCCTATCTACTTATATGCTAATCTGAATGCCTAGCTACCATTGAGATTTGTGTATTTTGGTTGAAACTAAAGTAGACACCTTATGCTTTTGTTTCAATTGAACTATGAATAAGATGAGTATGTATGGACATTCATCAATAGGGATTAGATACATGCTTGGTTGTTTAAAACATTCTTCTATGCTTAATGGATTTCTAATGCTTGATTTAAGTTCGACAATAAGGACTTAATTAGGGAATTGGAAATACAAGGTTAGGATCAAACACCATGGCTTAATCATACTTTAGCTAGAATCAATCTTTGAATCAATCGGACTTGTCACTTGAATCCTTATAACCTAGAATTGGATTGTTATGGTGAATCGAATGCCCTAGTCTCCAAATCTGTTTCCAACCTCAAAACCACTCTTTGATACACTTGTTTACTTTGCCTTTGTTTGCAATTTCGTTTTGTTTCATTTGTTTTCACAAAGTCAATCAATCTCTCTTTAAAATCTGTTTTAGACTTAACTTCTTGTTTCTAGAATTGGGTAATCTACGTACATAACTAACTTGAACTTCTCAGTCCTCGTGGGTACGACCTCGTACTTGTCTTGCTATACTACTAATTGGCCTGTACACTTGCGAGTTAACAAAGAGCCTGCAAATGTGCACGCTTAACTCTAGATGTGCCTTGATACTTCTTTTTCATCGAATCCCATATGTCTTTTATTGTGTCCTTGGCCAGGATTGTCTCCAAAATGGCTCGATCTATGGCTTGGAAGAGGTGGTTCTTAGTCTTCAAATCCTTCAGTTTTTAATCTTCTAGGGCCTGAGTTGAGTTTCAATTAGAGGAGTTCCCTCAACATATTGTGTGATTCCATTCTCCACCAAGCCCCAATACTCTTTGGAGCGCAAGAAATTCTCCATAAGCATGGGCCAATGATCATAATGCCTGACGAAATGTGGAATAGCTGGTTGCACAAAATTGTTGGCAATAAGTCTTGGCACTTTGACTATGTCTATAGCCTTCACTTGCTTACTGATTCCCTCCTCTGTTTGATTACTCTTTGGTTGCTGCTATATGTTGCAGAAACCACTCTCTCTCTGGTTTTTTTTTCACTAAGAGTTGCTGCTCTCTTTGAACTTCTTTCTTTTATTTCTTTGTGACTTGATATTAAAAACATAAATGTTGGATCCTTAAATAGGCAACTCAACCAAATAAACAAACATACAAGCTTTAGTGGATGAACCACATCAGCCACTCAAAGCATAAACAAACTTAGCTGTTGTCCAAACTTCTCCATCAACAAACATAATGCATGCTTAGTTCATGCATGACCAAGCAAGCATCTACCAATACAAATACACAAATACATACAGTATAAAGACATTAAACTAAATACATCAATAGTATTTCATCACTCCCCCTTAATGTCTTCTTGCTGAACTCCCATGAGTTTACTCAGGTATTGCAACTTGTCTTTTGGTAGTGCCTTGGTAAAGATGTCTGCAATTTGATCTTTAGTTTTGTAATACATAACCTCAATCTTCCTGTCTTCAACTGCTTCTCTGATGAAGTGGTGTTTGAGTGCTATGTGTTTTGATCTGTTGTGAAACACATGATTCTTAGCCATTGCTATTGCAGACTTACTGTCACACAAAATTGGTGTAGCTTCTTATTGCTTCTCACCAATGTCTTCAAGTATTCTTCTCAACCACATTGCTTGAGAAGTTGCTAATGATGTAGACACATATTTGCTTCAGATGTGGATTGAGCTACAATTTGTTGTTTCTTGGATGCCCAAGAAAATAAATCCATGCCTAGTGAAAATGCATAACCAGAAGTACTCTTCATGTCATCAATACTACCTCCCCAATCGCTTTCACAAAATTCAAATAACCTTGGCACCATGTTCTTTTCATACATAATACCAAAATCAATTGAACCCTGCACATATCTCAGAACTCGCTTTGTAGTCCTACGGTGTATTTGAGTAGGACTATGCATGAACCTTGACAATAGACTAGTATCATACATGATGTCTAGTCTCGTTGTTGTCAAGTAGAGAAGGCTTCCTACTAAGCTTCGATACATACTTGCATCCACTGGTTCACTTCCATCTTCCTTCGAAAGTTTCTCATTAAAGGTGTAGCCACTGGCTTGCACCCTCCCATTCCAAATTTCTCCAGTAGTGTTTTTCATACTTCTTTTGAGAGATAAAGATACCATCTTTACTTTGATGAATACCCATTCCCAAAAAATAATGCAAGAGTCCTAAATCACTCATCTCATGTTTTTTCATCATTTCACTCTTGAAATCACTTTTTTTTTCACTACTTCTAGTAAACACTAAATCATCAACGTAAATTGATGCAATAAGGATTTCAGTGTTACCTTGAGTTTTGATGTACAATGTTGGCTCATTATTGCTTCTTTGAAAGCCACTGTTGATGAAGTGAGAATCAATCTCCCCATACCATGCACGTGGTGGTTGCTTCAAGCCATATAATGCTTTCTTCAACTTGTACACCTTTGTTTCCTCATCTTCAACAATAAAGCCTTGAGGTTGCTCCACAAACACTTCCTCCTTCAAGACTCCATTTAGGAAAGCTGACTTCACATCTAATTGGTACACAAACCAATTCTTTTGGGCTGCCAATGAGATCAAAGTTCTTATTGTATCATGTCTTGCAACATGTGCAAAAGTTTCATTGTAATCAACTCCAGGTTGTTGTGAGTAGCATTTTGCCACCAATCTTGCCTTGTTCCTTTGAATGGAACCATCTTGGTTGAGTTTTGTTTATCCACTTCACTCCTATGACATCTTTGTCATTAGGTCTATCCACTAGATCCCATGTATTGTTCTTCTCAATTACATTGATCTCCTCTTGCATTGCTTTCTTCCATGTCTTCTCCTTGATAGCTTCTTCAAAGTTCAGGTTCAAGAACATAGAAATTACACCTGGCAAACACATCATTTAAATTTGCCATTTTCTTTGGGGTTGAACTTGGTGTTGACGATCTAAATGATTGTGCTTGTGGACTGCCACTTGGAATTACTTGTTGTGGAGATCCCTGAACAATCTCTTCCTCATTCTCTTCATCTTCATTCTCAACCTCTTCATGCACTTCAATGAAAGGACTTTGGACTGCTCCTTGCTTCCAATCCTAAGAGGTGTCCTCATTGAAAATAACATCTCTACAAATCACTATCTTTTCCTTTTTTAGATTGTAAAGTCTATAGCCTTTAGTTTGTTTGCTATAGCCCACAAATACACATTTATCACTTGACTCATCAAGCTTGTGTCTCAACTCTTTTGGTACAAAAGCATAACAAATTGAACCAAATACCTTAAGGTGATTGACAGATGGTTTTCTACCACTCCATACCTCGAATGGTGTTTTGTCCTCCAATGCTTTTGTTGGACATCGATTCATGAGATAAACAGCAGTGAATACTGCTTCTCCCCAGAAAACATGCGGCATTCCCTTAGCATGAAGCATTGACTTCGCCATCTCGACTATGGTTCGGTTCTTTCTCTTCACAATGCCATTTTGTTGTGGAGTGTATGCCACTGTGAGTTGTCTTTGAAGCTCAACATCTTCACAAAATTTATTAAATTCTTTTGAGTTGTACTCTCCTCCTCTATCACTTCTCAAGACTTTGATGAGGTGTCCACTTTGCCTTTCTACCATTATATGGAACTTTTTAAGACATTAAACATATCATATTTTTGCCTTAAGAAATATACCCAAGTCATCCTTGAGTAATCATCTACAAAGATTAAGAAGTATTGGTTTCCTCCATGAATCTTTATGTTCATTGGACCACAAACATCGGTGTGAACAAGCTCTAATGGTTTAGAGGCTCTCATTGCTTTGCCTTTTGGAAATGATTCTCGATGATGTTTCCCAATAGCACAATCTTCGCATACTTCTTTGGCTTCCTGAATTTTTAGTAAGACATATACCATATTTTTCTCTTGTATATGCTTCAAACTTTGAAACTTTAAATGTCCATACCTCTTATGCCAAAGCCAAGAGTCGTTCAACACATCAACTTTCAATGCAACCTTGCTTGAGTATTGAAAGGAGAGAAGAAAGCTTCTGTTTCTCTCCATTTCAATTCTTGTGACAATGTGGTGAGCATCTTCCTTCTCATAGATCTTGCAGGAGTTTTCTTTAAAATGAACTTTGTATCCATGCTCGATAAGTTGCCCAACACTCAGCAAGTTTTGTTGCAAATCTGGAACTAACATCACCTCCTTGATGTACTTCCTTCCTTTCTTGGATTCAATAGGAAGTGTGCCTCTTCCTTTTGATTCCACCATTGCACCATTACCCATCTTCATGTGACATCCCGAACCTAAAATGAATAAATAAATTTAAATATAATAAATGAATTTAAATAATATGACCCTTTTCGGGTTAAGCAGCGTAGGACCAACAATGAGTGGACTTTGTTTTTAAACGAGCATGATTTTAAAGATTGAATGCAATGCATATAAAATGGGATTTAATAATTGTTTTAAATCTTGAATTTGACGATTTATGGTTGTATCGGAATTTGTTTGATAATTACATTCATGAACCTTCGGGTTTCGGTTTACGTGTTGGAGCCTTTATGGCTATATTTTATGATTATTTATATCACTGAGTATTGAATGGGACGTGGTGAACGTCCGGAGGTATTCGTGTACGGATTTGGATACGATGGGAATTTTATGGATTTTCTTGGGATTTATATTTAATAATTGAGTTATTTGACTTGGGAGTTTTTATATTATTTTATTTATGGACTTATCGGGTAATTTCTACTAATTGGAATTTATAAACGTTGTGGGTTTAAATGTTGTACTTTCGGGAAATTATACCTATATTTTGACTAAACCTTTGGGTGGTGAATACGGCACTAAGTATTGTCCGGTGAAATTAGTAATTGGGTTTGGGATTATACTTTGAAGAATTCTTAATTATACTTTGACTATATATTTTGAATATGGAGTTTTGGGACGTATATGTAAGTGGGATTGGACTTTCGGTTGTATTTTTAAAGAATCATTATTTATATTGTTTTAATTATGAATTTAACGGATATCAGTAATACGTGGGATTTGCGAATGCTTTGGGTTTTGGATATTGTACTTTTAAAGGATCGTTATGTATATATATATATATTATATATATATATTTGAATAAATGTTTCGGGGTTTGGATTTTATATTTTTAAGAAATGGTTATCTATACGTTGATTTTGGAGTTTTAATATTGTTTAATCTTGGGTTTGGCATTTTACGACTTATGGGATTTTATTGACAATTGAGACTTATGTTTTATTTGGGTTTTGATTTGATGTTTTCTGGACTTGAGATTTCGATACATCTTTAATATGGATTTTTGTTTGATTATAGAATGAAATGTTACTATTTGATGCTTGTGATTATTTTGGGTATGGATATATATATATTTGGGATGGTGATGTCCTTACTTTGAGTATATATGTTGGTTATTTGATTGACGGACGTATATATGTTCGAGTGTCTGATGTTTTGGGGTTGGGTACATGTGTTGGAATTGAGAATTGGAAAGTGGTTGAATATGTGAATATTGAATATTGAGTTGTGATTGATTGGAGTGCGATTGGCACCACGTTATGTACCTCCCCCGGTTCTTATGGATACGGTGACTTGGATATGGTTTGGTTACATCGGATACCTGGTGCATCCTTAATTGGGTGTGATTGTAGACCCTTAATGGGGTAGTCTACGCGTAGGACTTGTCACGGGCGTATGGGTATTGAGGATTATGCCATACATGCCGGCGAGCCAGATCCCATTTGGACGGCTCAACCCTGGGCACGGGCCATTACGATGTTATCTCGGTGTCCAATCAAACAATTCCCTGTGGGATTGTTTCCCCGATACTTGTATTTGGTGTTGAGGTTCTATTATACCTATATGTATGTATTAGTACTTTTGTATTCGTATTTTATTTTAGTGAGGATCCTTCCTTGCTTGCAGTGCCTACGGGCATACGGATGTCTGAGTGTGGGAAAGAAATGGAAAAATGTTTACTATTAAAGTATGATTACAATGTTATTCTTATGGGTTTTTCCTTGGAATTATCTGGTTTATTGGAATTTGAATGTTGTTTTGTTATATGGGAACTTTACTATACTTTCATGCTTACGTTTATCAAGTTATTTCGGTTTATGTTATATATACCTATATGGGTTCGTGATTTGGGAGGTTATGCCTCGGGAAAAGGAAAGAAAAAGGTTATGTTGTTCGGAAAGGTTTTGAGATGAATTATTCTTTGACTACTTTGAGATATTCTGGTTTTGAATCAAGTACGTATATAAAGGATTTCAATTGCATGTTTTGCATCGTTTTGAAACGGTGGGGTTAGTACGTCGATTTAAGTATGAAAACTTTGTTTTGTCCACTCACACTCTTTCTGTTTTGCCCCCAGGCTTTAGTTACAATGAACTGTTCTATCCAACCGAGAGCGCCTCTTCTCGAGCTTCTACTAAACTGTAGGACATTTATGTCCCTTGTCGTAAACTTTGAAATTCTATTGTTTAATTCGAATACTCTTAAATTGCTCTGTTATCGCCCATTATGGTTGAATTGAAGGCCGGAGGCCTATTGTGTATTTGTAATGCATGCTGGCAATTGGTGTATTCTATTATGTTGTTTTTTAACATGTTGGAATTTTGGGTAAAGTCCATTTTTCAAGGGAGACTCTGCCGGAATTTCGACAGAAGTCTCGGCCCCTTTTTCTATTATTTCGAGAAGAGGGTATTTGTTTAGTATGTGGGCCCGACATCGGTTGGATGTCGGAAACACCGCGGAATTTGGCACGGATTCGAGGTGAATTCGGGTCGGGTCCTATCACTTCACTTGTGAGACCACTGTGGTGTCAATGTCTATAAGGAGTGACATATTACAAGTCATATGATTGCTGCAACCTCTATCAACGAACCTAACATGATCATTTTTTACAGTTGCAATATGACAAGTAAAAAACAAGTTTCCTTGATTTTCTGTAAAGTTGGCTTGTTCATTGTTGCCCATTCGACAATCTTTTTTCTTGTGCCTAACCTTACCACAATTGTAGCATTTTGGTTTTTTCTTAGACCAACATGTGTCTTCAGTATGACCAACATTATCACAATTGCTGCACTTTAATTGAGTGTTTGAACTACCCACATCACTCTTTTTTTTATTGATATTTTTACCCTTTTTCTTCTTTTTTTTTCTCATTCCTAGAAGTGTTTGAACTACCCTCTTGTTCTTTTGACCCAACACTTAATGATTGGAATGCATTCTCAACAAAATTTTTAGCATGCCTCGACAATCTTTGATCAAAGGCCTTAATGGAACCCATCACATCTTGAATATTCAATTGAGAATATTCTCTGTCTCCTCAATGATAGAAACAATAGGATTATACTTCGGAGGTAAGCTAATCAAAATTTTCTCAACTACCCTTTGATCAGTTATTTTTTCCCCATAAGTAGTCATTTGATTTACTACTTCATTGAGTCTAGACAAATAAGTTGTTAAGAATCCATTTTCTTGCATCCTAATATACTCGAAATCTCTTCTCAAGGTTTGTAGTTCTACAGCTCTTACCTTGTCAGCGGTATTCTTTGTTAAGAATATCCCAAGCTGCTTTGGCTGTCTCTGCATTCATGATTCTAGGAAAGATTGCATCTATGAGTCCTTGTTGAATCAAATTGAGAGCCCTTGCATCCTTCTTGATGTCGCTCTTCAATTGAATCCTTTGAGATTCTGTCAAAGCCTCTGAATCCGCTGGTACTTCATATCCAGTCTCCACAAGATTCCATAGTTCAATTGAAACAAATATTGTTTTCATCTTGACTATCCAGAAATCAAAATTTTCACCATTGAAAATTGGAGTTTGAAGAGATGTAGAGCCACCACTATTGCTTGTACTTGCCATGGCTTTTAACACAAACGCCTAGCACACAATACATCTTAGGAAGCTCTGATACCGGATGTTGGCAATCAAACTTGGCACTTTGACTATGTCTATAGTCTTCACTTGCTTACTGATTCCCTCCTCTGTTTGATCACTCTTTGGTTGCTGTTATATGTTGCAGAAACCACTCTCTCTGTTTTTTTTTCACTTAGAGCTGCTGCTCTCTTTCAACTTCTTTCTTTTATTTCTTTGTGACTTGATATTACAAACATAAACGTTGGCTCCTTAAATAGGCAAGCTCAACCAAATAAACAAACATACAAGCTTTAGTGGATGAACCACATCAGCCACTCAAAGCATAAACAAACTTAGCTGCTGTCCAAACTTCTCCACCAGCAAACATAATGCACGCTTAGTTCATGCATGATCAAGCAAAGCATCTACCAATACAAATACACAAATACATACAGTACAAAAACATTAAACTAAATACATCAATAGTATTTCATAAAAAATTACTTCCTTCTCCTGCTATTGCTTCTTGCTGCGGCATGTCAAAAGCTTCTGCTTTCTTCGAATGTTCAGGCCCCAGGGAGGGGCTCTGATACCAAATGTTGATTTTCTAGAGTTCTTAGTTTAAAAAATTATCAATTAGGAGGAATAATAATTCATTGAAAGAAAGACATGGCCTTACAATTTGAAACTAACAGAAATAAGATAACGTGCAAAACTCATGACCAACAATCCCTGATATAATGGGATTCTCCTTAAAAATAACGTTCAACAAGCAAAGTGCCTTTCAAAGAGTTTCAAAACCTAGCTAATTTCCCTAAAACTTAGGGATTTATTCAACAGAAATATCAAATACGAAAAGCCCAACCCTTTTCCGACGTAGCATTGTTCTCGAAGTTGTTGCCAAATTGCAATTAGAAAGGAAATCCAATTCGAAAGAAAGTTTTTGTGGACTGGATCATCATCCACGCACTTGAGAGCTGCGCTCCCTTTCGCTTCCCAAATGTTGAACGTTGGCTGAGACTCACTGACTCACTGAGATGCTGAAGATGATGATGCGGAATATAGCTGCTTCTGCTTCTTTTTATTGCAGCAGCAGGAGATGGAGAGGTATGCCTTGTCTTCACTCTAACTCCACGGCTGTTGTTTTCGCCAACAATTACTTTGCTTTCTTTCACTCTTCTCAACCTTCTAAACCTATCAAACGAGCAGTGAGAAACTCACCCAATATCACAACTGTTGAGGATGCTTTCAATGAGTTTGATAGAATGCTTCAAAAGCGTCCTCTGCCTTCACTTGTTCGTTTCACTCAAATCTTGACTCAAGTTGCGAAATTGAAACATGAAATTTGAAATTAATATGCATCTGTGGACAATGAAATTTGAAACCGCTGCACCTTTGACGACCATGAAGGCATTTCAGTGGTTGTGCGTATGGCAGGAGGTGAAAATCCCTTCTCACTTGCATTCTTAATTTCTGGTATTAATTTTGTTTAATGGAATTTCTGTTGTATTTTACTATTTTGTATGGGACAATAGGAGAAGCTCTGTTTCAACAAAAGAAACCATACAAACCTCTGTCGACGCAATTGCAGGGTAACCCCATGCAGCTATGCATTGCATTTATTTGGGTTTTGAGGGTTCTTGTATGATTTTAGTTATAAGTTATAACACATTACTTTTTCTCTAACTTCTCTTCCACAAAAACTATAATTTGCCTCACCACATGTACAGGTTTCTAGTAACTAATTTAAGAGTTAATGATTAGAATGAGAATGTTAACATGTGAATATATGTTGTCCACAGATCGATGTAGCATGATCTTTAGCAGCAGAAGCAGATGGTACTTATTCACCAAATGGTGGAGAAGGGTTTCTCAGCTGATCCATCAACAATGGAGTTGATAGTTAATTTATTGTCTAAGATAAAGTCGATCCTGCTATGTTGCCGTTGATTAAAAAAAAAAATCAATGTGAAACTAACATGCATCTGTGGACAATGAAATTTGAAATTGCTGCACCTTTGACAGCCATGAAGGCATTAAATATATATCAGATAATTTGATCCATCGCGTGGTATATATGTGTTTATCATGCAGTTGCTGCTGGTCCTTAGAGGTGGCTGTTATCGTGGGGGGTGATGCGGCAGGTAGGTTGATGGTGGTGCCTCCTTAGCCATATTGAGCAAGGTAACATGTGAAATATTTCTGTTATGGTTATTTTAAACACAATTCCCAGGCTGCTTCTTCTTGTTCTTCTAAGGGTTTTTTGTTTGCAAAAACCTCTTTTCTAATATAAATATATCAAAATATTATAAAATGTATTTTTATTTTATTATTGATTGATAAGTATTCAGTACCTTTTAATTATATTAGGCACTGATGTATTTAGAATAGATGTACGAGTATTGGTTGTTAGGAATGTGGGACCCATTGCGAAAACAAGTCAGGCATTTAGAGGACCCCTTCAAAAGACACTGATATACAATAGTTCTTAATACAGCAATAGGCACTGTTATCCTACTAGTTTGAGACTTTAACCAAACCAATTTTTCCATGTGTGTTATATTAGTTTGGTGTGCAATTTAAAGTCTACATTGAAACCAAACTAAACCAAACCGCACTCACTGCTTATTATACCTTATTTTGATAAGAGTAGGAATAGTTCGACTTTTATTTTTGTCTGTATTTTTATCCCTTTAGTGGATAATTGAAGCACCTAAATTTCCTGGGCAAGTGCGGAAGGCTGCACATTTTCCTCTGGTATACCTATAAAATTCAATTAACTGAGTACTAATTAGTGCATTCAACTAAACGATTGTAGCTTAAGTAGTTAAAGAAACATTCATCTATGCGCCTGAGGTCATGTTTTCAGTTCTCCCCGATATCGCTTGTATCATACTGATCAACTAGTCCAAAACCTCTTTTATTCACATACTCACGTGGTATAAATGGTAAGTTGACACCAAATCAAGAAATTTACATGGCCAACAAATACTGAAACTCAAAATCATATGGCATTTTCTCAACAGTGGCAGAAATCTTGGCACTGCTAATTTGGCCCCTGAAGCAATCCACTATTGATTTTCTCAGAGACCCAGATGTTGGCAACTGGTGGCAAACCCACTGAACCAGTGAGTCCACATCCCCAGCAAAATCAAGCATGTTCCCAAGCAGCAATTCTGGGAACACAATTTTCTTTGTGCTGGTCACCACAATTGATGCTTGCAGGTACTCCAACTTTGATTTCTCCAGCTCAGCTGCAACACCTTCAGCTGTGTAAATCCTCACCTGAAAAATTAATGCAACATTTAATTATGAAAATTCTTTAGCATTAACACATTTAGCACTTAATTAAATGCAATGCAATGGCATAACATTTGATATAACTTTTACCGCTGGAGAAGAACGTGTTCCACAACACAGAGCAAATGTGACATTAGGATCCATGGAGTCAAGACCATAGAGATGCCGGACTCCGGCTTTATCCTCTATCTCCTCATTCCTAAAAGCCTGTGAAAAATTGTCATGATGGGAGGAGATCATAATAATACAATGCGTATTTGTGATTCATATAGGATGAGTCATAATATTTACCTCTTTCATAGTGGAAGGTGGTGGCTTCCTCAGAATATAATGCTCTATGGATTCAGCATTTAAAGTTTTACCTCCTATGTTCAGGGTTGCCTAAATTCAAACCAACCATTAATTTGTTATGCCTAAGATTAATTATTACAAAGAATTGAAGGGTAGTAATTCAATAATCTTATCAAGAAACAAGTATTTGTTCAGTAATAAAGTAAATTTAGACCCAATATCAAGAAATAAAGGACAGTCAATTGCAGGAATTTGATGCCTTTAGTTGAAGTTTGGGGCTTACCTTGCTTATTAATGTGAATAATTTTTCGGTGGAAGTCGGCACTCCATATTGAAGAAAACCCTGAAAATAGAAAAATTTAGGTCAATCCAACGTGAGAGCTCTTGGCTAAGGCCATGGATAAATAAACTCTGCATTGCTATTCTGATGGGTGCCTGATTAATTTATACACCAGAGTGACAGCCTTGCGAAAATTGGTTGGTTCTTGGATGCTCTAAAAGTGCACTTGAGGCTGGACATCTCTCAAAAGAAAAGAAATAAGCAGAAGGAAAAAGAAGAAAGCTTTGTTGTATGTACATTCAAAATACAAGCATTGTACACGTTGATCCAGAATGCCAGCTTCTGTTGGTATGTCAAGGACCCCAAATCCACCACCTGAAGATTGTTCATAAATACCCTGTGGTGCACAAGTACAATATATAGAGAAGAGTTATGATCACAACATAACAATTTGAGCAAGGTAGGGATTGTTAGACAATCACTAATCCCAAAAGCTTAAGTTATTAGAGAATGAGTCAACAATATGTATCAATTTTACACCCTCCCTCACGTGCAGACTATAGGCCCATCCTGCACGTGGAGAGGCAGGCCAACAAAGAAGTGGCCAACATGAGAACATGATATATCATTTTAGACAACCACTAGTCCCAAAAATTTAAGTTGTCAGAGAATAGGCCAACAATATATATCAAGCTTACAATGATTTTAGTACTCCAATTTAGATTATGACACTTGAAATTGAGTATTTTATCATATTTACACTCAAAGTGGGAGTGCCATAATCTAAATTGGGAGTGCTAAAATCACCATCATACCATATAAGACAATTAATTCAAACATACCTTAACTTTCTTATCAAAGGAATAGAATTGGAGGCTGAAATGCATTTTGGGTCCACAGAGATTGAGGTGAAAATGACCAAGTTCTTGTAAGGGCCAATGTCCCTAGGAATTGAGTCTTCCACATTGAAGATGCCATAAGGGTCCTGTTGCCTTGATTCCTTTTGTAACAAAACTAGGCTTGACTTTGAGTTTAAGGTGGTTTCATCCCTGAAGCTTCTTGAGGTTATAGAAGAGTTCAAAGACCTGGAAATGGGGCCTGATTTCTCTAATTCCATTGTTCTGGTTGTTCTAAGCAGCCTAACATATATGAAGTTGAGACACTTCATAATTTCTTCAGAGAGCCTGTTTGGTTGCCAATTCTGGATGTTCTCTTCTAATTGTGTTGGAATTGGTAGAGACTTTGGAGGGAGTTCTGAAGAAATCCCTGGATTACGTTCTTTTAGCTGAAAAAAATAATATATATATATATATAATTAATTAATTGGTGATGTTCACCGGATCAGAGTTGTAATACACTGCTCATGCATACCTCACACCAATATAATTATTAAAAATGTACATGAAATTTGGAAAATATATCATCAATTAAAAATGTCCATACATTACAGCACTAGTAAGATTCACATGCATATTGTTAGGAAGATGTATATAAATAAAAAAATGAAAAAAGGAAATTGGGACATACCTTGGGTGATGGATATCTTGGAGCTCGCAAGGGTGAGGGTGCCCTCAACATTCCGTTTTTTCTTGGAACCTTATTTTGAAATTTAACCTCATCGCAGAAATAATTTTCTTTCTGATCAGCAATTCCTCTCAAGCTTCCAATTTTCTCATTTAGGCTGAGGTCGTTCAGATTATCATAATCACCTTTTATAGCTTTACTTATGAAATGCAATGCCTTGGTTTCATACCCCATCTTCTCACCTCTAATGTTCATGGGGCTTGGCATGGCTATATATGATGCACGGGCAACGGGATTACTTATTAGGTTTTCACGTTGCCATTGCTTCGATTTTGCGTCCTTAGTAGCTTCTTCTTCAAGCTTCAGCCCAAGTTGAAGTTGGCTGATTTGGCCTTCGAGTCGAGCAATTTCTCCTTCAACCATTGCTAGCTCTGCCAAAAGCTCCTTCACCTGCGTTCATAGAGAGTAATACTCTATTATGAACAAACAATGTTACTAGTAGAATTATGATGGTAATGATTGTACTACATTCCTCCCTTAGTTATTAGATCGAGCACATAAGGTTGAAATACACAGTTGACGTATTATGTTACCATACTGTGAATTAGCAACGTCAATTAGATAAAATCATATTTGAATGCTCGGATGGAATTAGAGTCTAATAATATTATAGCATTGCCAAAATAACTTTGTAACAATAATTTTGATAAGAACGTTGTATATATAATTAAACTAAAACATCATACCTTACGTGAATTCATTTCTCATAAGGTGCCTTCAAAAAATACAGCTGCATTCATTTTCATAATTTCTATGTACTGTACACACGTTTAACAAGAAAAGGCAGAGGGGTACCTTGGGAGGAAGGAATCTTGGGAAAGAAATAGCTGAACCAGTAGTTTTCTGACTATAGACATGATCCAAAACCTCATGTACTTTTTCTTCTTGATTCAGAATTGTTTGAAGAAAAGAAACCTACCAAATAGAAACTTGTTACTGTCAATGCCACTCCCTCATCTACACCTAGAGGGTAGTTTGTTTGTATTTGAATTAATATGCTTTGTACCTTCATTTAAAAGAAACCAAAAAAAAAAAATTCTCACCTTGTAATTTATGCATGTACATTCTTCATTATCTAATGGGTCCCAATTTCTGTTGCCAATTTGGTGAAATAATATGATAGGAAGAGTTTCTTTTAGGCTTTCAAATTAATAAATTAGAAGATTAGGCGAGATTAGTTCTTCAGTGCAAATCACAGGATGCAAACATTCATCCTCGATCCCTAAGGAAAGAGGACCTACACTTCCGGGAGCCCCAATCCCCAATATATTATTAATAAACAAAAATAAAGAAAAAACAGAAGAACTTGCAAGCACATACGTCCGTTAGAGCTAGCTAGAAAGAAAAAAAAAAGGCTCCAAAAGAGAAATTGCATCAATCCTAACAAAGGGAAAAACAGAAGAAAACCGATATGCAGGCAGACCCAATGCAAATAATCGATATTTTCAAAGCTATATAGGCAGAGACCAAGTGATGGAGAATTAAGAAGTATGGTTCCTAGACACTTCAAAAGTCACACTTCGATGGTTTCCTTGACAAAGAAACGATGTCCCTAAATTGGTCTTGGGAATCCCATTTGATCAGTAGAATATCATCTTTAAAGATAAAGATGGTCTTCCAGTTGAAAGAAACCAGAGGTTTGAAAGATTAACCATGAAACCTTGATGAAGCATAAATGCTACATAGTTAACAAGGAGGCCTAAAAAGGACATGTTGATAAATTAATGTCCATTCGTTGGGCCATGCTTCTGCACTATCAATTTTAGTCACTTTTTTCATTGATCCTAGTCAACGTAGAACAGGGAGGGGAGCCCATCACCCTATGATATATTGCCAAATTTTCCAGGCTTCGGCCGGTGATATTGGCACTCCCAGTTTATCCTCCGGCACTCCTATATTACGTGTATATGAAATTGTAAAATGCTCACTTGGAGTGTCAGTAGCTAAACTAGTTGCAAGAATCACTATTCTGATTTGTTTCAAGAAAAGAAAACCATGGTACTACGTACATACCTCTCCTTCAAGCTCCTCTTTCTTTTGCTGCCCACTAAGCTTCTTTTTCCGCTACATTAGAAATCAAAGATCATGCATAAAAAATTGATCATAAAATAGCTACAAAGAGTCCATATAGTAACCAAAATAAAATTTGTGCATACAAATATTGGAATTATAATATGTAACATTTCTAACAACATGATCAAGAGTGTCAGCATAGACTCATATGGAACTTACAATCTCCGATGGTGTGCGAACGGACAAGTCACTGGGGCTCGCCATGAACAAAACTCCAGTGCGGCTATGCTTCAGCCAACTCCAACGCCTAGAAGAAGCAACATAAAGCCAAGAGGGTATGATATTGGTGAGGTTTTTGAATTTGTTCGAAGTGTTGGTGTGAGAAGGACTTAAGCTTGGTGCCAAAGCAAGAAGGGTAGCTGCTGCTACTTCTGGTTGTTGTTTTTGTTAGTGACGTTTGATTTGAAGAATGTAAAAAATTATGGGGTGTTGAGGAAGATGAGAGAGAGCTTTCAAGGTGATGATGAGGAGGAGGAGGAGGAGGAGGTTGGATTTGGTATGGGGATAACCGTTGATGTTGTGGGTGGGGCATCATGCAGAGAAAATTAGAGGCGGTGGAGTGAGACGTACGTGGGCTTTGGTCTTGGCGTAGCTTGCAATCCTGGCTTTGGGGTTAAGCGGTTATACCTTACAAAAAAGACCCTAATGATAAAAGCTTGTATAATTTAGGGATCAAAAATTCACAATGATCATTCATCAATTACCTTTTGCTTTGTACTTTCGCCATATCTACAAGGATGAATTTTCTCAATACATAATTTTATATATAACTATATTAAGTGGGTTTTATAACTCAAGTGATTAAAAGTAATTATTAGTGAACATTAGTGTCTAGTTTAAGAGAAAAACGGCATTTTACCCTTATTTCAAGTTTGTTGAATGACTTGGGAGTTTATTGTTTCGCCCTCCTTTGAATTTACATCTCTAGTACTATAAAATCATGCCATTACCTATGTTGTCACAAACTTCACCAAAAATCATATGATTACAAAAATATCAGGATAAAAAATTAAATGCAACTATATATATATATATATAAACTTCTAGAATAGTCTACCATTTACTCTGATTATCAATCTTCAATGTGCTCTCCACTTCATTAAGTTCTAAACTCAAATTTCATGAACAACTTGTTTAATACAAAAGGGATTAGAGTATTATTTCGTGCTTATTAGAACATGAGATTAGAGTGTTATAGTTCAAGGATTTGTGCGTCTACATGAAACTTATCTTTTTAATTTATTTGTAAGCAATTCGGTTAGTTTTTAAACCATTAAAAAGGGATTTTCAATAACAGGTTATCCTTTGCACTCATGGTTCAAACTTAAACAAACATCATTACCACTTATTACATGCTTTGCTTTGCTGCTCGCTTAAGAATGCTTTTACCACAGAAGGATTATTACAGCTTCTCTAAACGTAGATAAGAATTAAGACATACTATGCCAAAATTGACTTTAGGCATCAGTAAACTCACAAACTGATGTTGTTAGTCTCTTAGGCATCAGTTCTATAAAAAAAAAAATAGGACCATAGGTCACTACCAATGCTTGGCAATCCTTGCGGTTGCTTTAATATGAGAACAGCATTGGTCGATGTTTAAACTAATGCCATATAACTTTCAGGTTTTTTTTAGTAAGTTTTAAGGACCGATGCCTTTTACCCATGTCAACTCCCCCAAAAAAGTTAAGACAGTAAATAGTGGGTTAAATCGTGCCAACTGCGGTTTACAATTGCATGTCCTCACAATTGTGAACCATCTCACACCCTGACCCTTTTTTTTTCTTTCCTACAAACAAAATTAGGAACCCATATAATCCTGAAGAGAAAAATAAACAAACAGCAAATGTTAAAAAAGTCCTTCCTGCAAGACAAAATGTTAAAATAGCCCCTCTCCAAAATTAGACTATCTGATGTCACTGTGGGATACTGATTGTCCAATTTTTAAGGAGCTGGACTATTTTAACATTTTGCCTTCTTATTTGTCATTTTTTTTATAAAACCCCATAAATAAATAGTTAGACGATACGAAAACGATTATTATTTTTTAAGTTCCAAATAAATTCCAACATTTCTAGGTGCTTATTACATGGATTCCTTCCTTTTTCATAGGTTCTGTCTGTCCTCCGTAGAAAGTCTCACACCATTTGGTTTGGTACTGGAAATGGGGTTTTCCATGAAGTGATCGCTTTCATTCCCATGTTAGAAAACTAATTCCAAAAATAAATAAAAATCATTTTGTACTTGAAAAGACCAAGATACCCTTGATGTCTCAAATTTTCAACGAGTACACTACTCTTCTCCCCTCAGTTTCATTCCTTGATTGCATTACCAATTCTCATTTCATTCTTGGAACCAAACAATCGTATATTAGGATTTTTCACGGTACATGCAATGTCACAAATTTGGCAGAAGCAGAACCCTCTGGATACAAATAATATAGAAACAACTGACTGTACAACAAATGCATAACAACAAGCAAAACCCTTAGGAGGAAGAGCTACCTTGAATATATAGAATACCACTGTTATCTACACCTATACAGACTGGAAGAGCTACCTAAAGAAAATGTGGCATTTACTCATCTACAGATTGCCAATATATTGATTCTACAGTATGCAACATTCTCGTGAATCTCCGGCGTCTTCACAATATCTATAGAGACTCTGAGGGTTAAGTAGTGAGGCAAGCATCTTTGTAAAGAATTTTCCATTTATGTACAGGGAGAATGGGTTGAAAAGATCAGACTGATTTACTTCTTTTGGAAGAGTACCAGTAACAAGTATGCAAGGCATCGAGAAACTATACCCGTAACGATGAGGAAGATTATACAACGGTACCAATGATTGAGATCATAGCCAGTTTTCATAAGTGAACCACATCGTGTGATTAACCACACTCCAGAATACCTGGAAAAAAGGAAAAAAGAAAAAAGAAAAGCAAGAAGCATTATAATATCCGCATTAAGAATGTTGATGCACAATGATCTCGGTAAAAATGGTTAATTCAAACCTTTTAGCGTTTGCTATGACAAAAGCTTCCAAAGCCCACTTAGTGTAGCACAAATCAGCTATTGTTGAAACAAATTTGTTCTCATTATAGTTTGCTATTAGAGTCAAAACGACTGGAAGAAGTACCGACCACTGCACAACAAACAAAGTGGCTTGTTGGAAAGAAGAAGAAAACAAGCTTACAGACATAAAAACGTTCATTTTACAAAGCTAATAATTTCTCAATGTGGAAAAAATTCTTACCAGTTGGGCTGGACCAGGTGCCAGGTAGATAGCCAGGGCATAAGCTATGCCAGTCACGCAGTAAACCAGACAAAGCAAAACGATGAAATTATCTATGACGGATGATCTTGGGTTGTTGAAGAAATAGAACATAGAGAGATACACTAGAGGCTTAATGATTGTATTGAAATGATCAATTGTATCCTTCGACAGAAAGTAAGCCAAGCTACTCATGCCAGAAGAGCTCTCTCTCCAATAGTGCAACTTATCCAGTCCAAACGTTCTCAAAGCTGCAATCATGCACAGGAGGGCTGAAATGGAAACAAATTAGGAGGGGTGAGAAGTAAATCATGTCTTAGAAAAAGCTATGATTGGAGGACACGAACATGAGTGTAGAAATTTGACATGAATGTGTGCCAACCACGTCAATTCCCAAAATACATGAGGACGTGCCACGCAATATAGGATAATATTCTTTTGACTGGCAGTCAAACTGTCAATTTAGAATCACACGCCCAAAACAAAATCCACTTGATCAATGGTTCAGATTCACAGTTTAACTTCCTTCCAAGTAACTTAAATCGAAAACTAGATATAAGTCCCTCATACATACTTTTGTTTAGTAACAGTTCATTTTCTTTTGGATTAGGTCCTTTGACCAATTGACCAAGTCAAACACATCCCTTAAATGCCTTAATTTTCTCAGATTTGTATTTTTGTTTCTCTCATTCCAATATTACACCTAACATTATTTAAGAGATATAAATCCCACAATTTCTTTGGGTTTAAGTTGTAGGAGTCCGACGTCCCACAATTTCATGTATCAATATTTTTTAAATGGATACCACTAGTCCCAAACAGGATTTCTGTCCATTATTCTCACGTGTCCTGCGTGGCGCACCTGAGCATCTTTTCAGGGGCAATTTCAGCAACTCACCTGCATTTGGCCCTTCATCTATCACAACATAGATGTTTTATGTATTTGTTGCAGTGAATATCAAGTGTAATGCAGTTCAACCGGCGAGCAACAACAACTCACCCCTATTCTCCTCCACCTTCCATAGCCAAAGGTGAGTTGCCGAAATTGTGCCTAAGGGGCTCATATGCACGTCAGGTGAGAAAAAATGATAGGGAAGGATAATGCCCAGGACTAATGCCACTCATTTAAGAAACAATAATGCAGGAAACATTCTAAGAATTTAAAATAAGGACTTATGTTCGATAAGTTCAGGGCCTATTCCTCTATGTTACTCAATAATTTAATCTAAAATGGGCTTGTTCCAGTAACATCTCAAAGAGCCAAGTTGAATCATGAAACATCCAAGACCATAAGTGATATGATCATGGTTTAAGGAAGCAATGTATAATTAAGGAAAAAAATCTACTTACAAACTGCTATGACGGTGTATGTATAACCAATTGCACCGAAGGTTTCATCGCTCACTTTGGCAAGTGTTCCTAAGCAGACTCCAGCAATCAATAAAATCAGAAAATCTACAGCTTGGGTCCTAGCTTCTCGTAACCGCTGCTTACCGCCCCTATAAAGTCAGTCATTAACAAATTAGGCTGAATCATTTAAAAGTAACAAACTTAAAGGAACTCAGCTGTTGCAAATTTTGTGCAATAGACTTTTCTTAGTGCAGAGTGTAACAGTGACGATGAGCAATGCCTTACTTTGGATAATTAATTCTAAGCCTTAACAGATAAACATATTGATATACTCTCAACATCTTGATCTTTACAAGCATAATAAGCTTGTATGTGCAAAAGTGCAAAAAATTAACCCCCACCCATTCTTCCTGGTCACCCAATAGAAGAGGCGAATGAAGAATATGCCTAAGCAATGGTTTTTGTCACACAATAAAATTAACCCCCACCCATTCTTCCTGGTCACGCAATAGAAGAGGCGAATGAAGAATATGCCCCAAGGTTTTGACGTTTCTTGCATGATAAAAATTATATACATGATACAACACTCATCATATCCATATGGTTGATTATCTCCAGAAAATTAGGAATTTTTTGTGAAACCAAAATGTTAGTGAAGGAATACCCACCTCCCAAGGAAGTATCTATATTGCTGGAACACGCCAGGGGTAATCCGCTCAGATAAGTCGCTTGACTTCAAGAAGTTGTGTTGTAAAGTGTCCTTATTCACCTCAACATGACACTTGACATCCTGCCAAAAGTCTCCAGCAAAGGACTGTCCATCAGATCCAGCATTTGGAGTACTTCCTCCATGAGCTGAATTTTCGCCTGCAGATGCAGCCATTCCATCAGCACTCTGAAGCATGTCCATAGGAACTGGGTACCCATTGTGAAGCATCCATCTAACAGGTAGTTGCTTATAGGTCACCCCAGAGCTTGTGCTTGGTTTTACTATGCCTTCCAAAATGTCAATGAAATAGTCTGGAGGGTTGACACGCTCGGGGACAGTAATCCCAAGGGTAGCAAAGTACTCTTCAACTTTCTTCACTGATCCATGATACACTGTAAGTCCACCTTTAGCCAGAAGGATCAAATCATCAAACATCTTGAACAATGTGTAGCTGAAGCACCCAAAAAAGTAGAATCAGCGAAAGAAATTACTTTTAAAAAATGACCATTTCCAGTGAAGCCATCTATTAATTTGCCTTTCCCACAATTTAGGTACTTTTCTAGTACTTGCTACAAATTAAATTACCTAGGTTGGTGGACAACCATGCAAATGTTAACTCCTTCAAGAGCCTCACGTCTAAGAGCTCTCAGCAACAAATTAGAAGATGAACTATCCAAACCAGATGTGGGTTCATCCAAAATTAGAAGTGATGGTTCCATGACCATTTCCAGCCCAACATTTACTCGCTTTCTTTGACCTCCAGAGATTCCTCGTCTCTCCACCGTTCCAACCAGGGAATCCCGCACTGCCTGCAGGCCCAAGGATTCAATAACTCTTTCAACGACTAAGACCTTTTCTGCTTTAGGCAGATCAGCAGAGAGTCTACAATAACCAAAATGCAGAAGATGAGGATGGTAGAAGAACTAATACCAGTACCAGTAAATGAATGTGATCAAGGAGGTAAAAAAAGGATAATAGGAAAAAAGGGAACAACAGAAAAGATTAGAACAGTCCAAAACCTATCAGTGTCTTTGAAATTGCCTATTTAAGTGGCTATGCATACCTAAATTCTACAGTTTAATACTCCTCCAAATGAACAAAGTTGTTCTACACATATGTGATCATATTTCAAATGTCCAGAAGCAATGCATCAACAAAGATGCAGGTACGACAAATTTTATGAAAGAATGCAGACTCCAAAAAGTTAATGATTTCAGCAAAGACAGATTTTCCAGGGATGAGGTAAAGGAAAGAGGGGTAAATCGGGTAAGAAAGAACTATAAGTGGCTAATTCCCAAATATACATGTCAAGTTCTTTTTCCAGTCCTAGAGCACCAAGCGTGACTTCGAAGATTATTTGAGTTCTAATATTTTCTTAATACAAATGTACCTAAAAAGAGGAATTAAGAGTCCATTGTAGGATGCAAAGATTGTTGCTTCCAGAGATTGAAGTTTTGAATCTTAGGGCTCCATGAAGTAATTGGCGAATCAAACAGAAACCAATATTTGCCCACACATATGCATGCCGGTTGGTAATATGTTCGCAATATCATTTTGGAAGCAGTACACTTGGAATGTTAAGGTTTTGAACCCAGAACCTCTTGCAACAAGAACTGTGATACCATGTTATACAACCATTGGATCCAAAGTTTAAGCTGTTAGAGAATGGACCAACAATGTTAATGACGCTAACCACAAATACTCAAACTACAGATACCTGAAGGTTGGAACTAAATGTGCATACCTGCATCTTGCGCTGAACCAGAGATTCTCTTCCACTGTCAAATTTCCATGCACAATATCATCTTGTGGCACAAAGCCAATGATTTTCTTGTATGAGTGGATGGATTCCATCTTTCCATTTACAAGTATCATACCACTCATGGTGCATCCCCTAATTTTTCCAGCCAAAGCAGAAAGAAATGTTGTTTTTCCAGCTCCAGATGGACCCATGACAGCTGAAACCCTCCCAGGTGATATTTTCCCAGTCACGCACCTCATAAGATGTTTGTTTTTTCCTTTCAATGTGAGGGTTAGATCTTTAAAAGCAACCTCAATTGGAGGCCTCTTCCTGATTTCAATATCACCAGCCATTTGTATAACCCCAGAGAAGGTTAAGTTTTCATTCTGCTCTTGTAATGCTTTTTCCTTCTCAATTTGACCATATGCATACTTGAAAATTTGGCTCTGAGTATGCAACTGCTTACCTTTTGGTGCTTTTGGTGTTTGCTTTTTAATATTTTTATCTCCTATCTCTAGATTGAAACCTTCATTACTATTTGGATCTTCCTCGATTGCATGTATCATTTGTGTGAGGCTGCTTTTGTCTTTTTTCTTTCCTTTAGATGTTCCAGCTGATTGCTCATTGGGTGGCATAGGTGGCAAGGCAGCATCTGTTCCAGGTTTAGCTTGTCCCAGTCCTTTCAGCTGGTCCGAATGCCTGGTAGATTTTCTGCGAGAAAATGTACGTGAAAACTGTGATGACAGTCCAACTGCATGCTTTTTAGCAATGTCTTTTGCAGATTTCCATTTTTCACGTGCTTGTGCAGTTTCTCTTACACTTTGAACTGCTTTTTCCCTGGATTTTGCTTGTCTTTTCTCTCGGGTGGCGAGAACTTGGTCAGAACAATTATATATAATGAGAAGGATGAAAATTAATCCAGCCTGCATTGACAAGTGAAGGTTCATCAATACAGATGGTTGATGGTTGCATATGAAATTAGTTCAAAAAGCACAGCATGGACAGTATTTTCTTTTCTCTTAAATAAATTTCTTTTCAAAAACACTGGAAAGTATATGTGATGTGCTGTTAAGCCTTTGATAAACATAGTTATTGACACATAAAAACAACCCCACATTATTCCAAGGCAACTAGAAGGGCGCTAAAGTACTCCATGAATAGTTCATTCTACAAATTTAAATGAACACGATCATAATTGTGGTCCTGGAAGCTTACATTATTCACTATTTAAATTTTAAAGAAGGAAGTAAGACCACTCACAAAAAGCAGGATACCGTATGCAGTAATATTTTGATTTTCTGATTGTGACTTACAAGTTGCCATCCGGAAACACTCTGCAAGTTCAACACGGGTCATTATCATAGACTCTCTAGAATCAAAAGCAAAGATAAAGTAATTAGACTCCAAACTCAAAACGAATAGATGCATTCTTAAAGATATACAATTGTAGATAACAGTAACATTATCTGAAATCAAACAAGACAATAATTGAAGCAATATTATTAACCTAAAAAAAATTATCTTGCCACAAGCAAATTCAAGGTTCACAATAGTAATTTCAAACTGGGAACATGTTTATTGTCAAAAGACCCACAAAAGCTTGCAAACTAAACAGCAAAATATCCAAGTAACAAACAAAGACAGAGAGAGATGCAAATACGCGGTTAGGTAAACTTTCCTTCTTCCACGGGAGAGGAGTTTAAAAATCCACTAGAAACCAAGAAATTATTAGGATTTCTCTCAGAACTTCCAAACTCACAACCCAAGCCTCCAATACACCCAAGCTCAACCCTCTTGCACTCCACTCTTGAACCCTTACAAAGTTGCATTCAAATCCTCACATGTTCACTTTGGTTTCTTCTCATACCCTTGCAACCCTTGGTTCTTGTACTCTTTGGTACAACCAATATCCCTAAGAGTTGGCCCTCTTTTAGACATGCATTATCTCGGTTCCACTGGTTAGAAGTTAGATGAATTAATTATTTGAGGATTATGTCTGTGATAATCACCATGCCAAATCATCACCATGAACTAGCACCCCCACTGGAAACACCTTTTGTAAATTTTCCATAACAGTGCCCTTACAGTTTCCAAATATATTTATAAATTATACTTAACAAAGCACTTCTAATATCTTTATCCCTAGGATTTTTCACATTTTGAGCTCTGTTTTCTGTAGATGTTTTGTCCTCTGGTTTGTACTCTCTCTTTTATTAATAACTTTGGTTTCTTAGCACCAAATAAAAGCTGTACCCCAAATTCACTCATACTACTCTTAACTTCGTTAGCTGATTATACGACCAGATGTGTTACAAGGGGCATCACAGTTGGAAAACTTTTGACACTGCCAGTTGAAGAAACATTGCTGCTTCATCACCTGACACAACCATTACCCTGTGCCTCTAGATTAATACAAATACCATGCATACCTCTGGTTCACTTCACCTAGTATTGTATCTGAGTTTATGCTCACATTGACGAGGTGTTCTGCCAGTACTAACCCCTAGAATTACAGAAATAACCAGATATGCATATTTCTGCCACGTTTCACTTAAATATGTAGCAAACACTAAGCCATTGGCAAGAAGCTTATGAAACCATGGACACTAATTTTCATAAAGATATTGATACATGAGAATAGAGAGAAAAAATTGCTCTGACAGGAGTTTCAAAATAGTTATTAAATTTGTAAATATATAACCTACCAACTTCTAATATTTGAATTTCCAATGTTAGGGTTAGCAATTATGTCTTCTTTCATGGATGAACAAGAAGCACCGACTATACCATTATTGACTTGTTGGACTTCCTGATGGAGTAATTGGCTGTTATTCTGCAACTATTATCAAATTTAGGGCTAAGTTTCAGGTTGCTGTTCTCATAATTAGCGTCCCCTGACTTAGTTTTTTTAACAACTAGTGAAACAAAATGAGATTCAGGTATCAGTGATTCTATTGCATGGATGGAAAGAGAAACTTACGTTCCTGAAATGTGGAACCTTGCCTGCAATAATGTCTGCAATGGGCAGAAACTGTGGTATAAGTATACAAAAAGTGAACTGCAGAGATATTTTTTCTCTGTTTAACAAATTTATAAGAAAAAAACTAAAATAAGAAAATAAGGAATCAGATGACCGTTATGCATTTCATCAAATGATAATGGTTATTAAGAGGGTAATGTTCTCTTGCCAGATTTATGTAGCCGTATTATGAATCTAATCGATGACCTAGATTCACTGTATGGAAAGTAAGAGAACATTACCCAAAAATAAGAAACCCAGGTTTGGTCAAGAAGTGTAAAACACGCACCAATAAAGAAATAAGGTCACTACTTGCAAATATAAGGACAAGTGCTAAAAGCTCTGGGATAATTATCAATACCCACTACTGCAAGGAATTTTTTGGATGGTAGACGGACAATATGATCCACCCGAACAGAATAACTCTTCACTACTTGAGAAATCAGCCCACTTATCTGCTCCTCCACAAGTATGGTTTCGCTTCCCAGGAGGTAGCTGATAACTGTATCTGCAGAATATTTCTGCTGATAAATATTAATGTATGCTAACCATAAGGAAAAATGGAAATGAAAGAATTTAAAAGGAAAAATCAAAAGTTAAGAAGAGATTATGAACTTACGGCTCGCATGTACCAGTTTCATTATTGAGTTTTGCAAATGGGCAGTACGCACCCTTTGGGCAAGCTTCATAGATAAGATGAAGAGATAACAAAGAAAATGAAGTCAGGTACACTCAACTGTTCCAACGACGTACATCAGAAGCTTTTTTCTATATTGTCTATAATATGCAATAACTGGTCAAGATTTATAAATGACCAAATAGCAATACGCCACATTATAAGAAAAAAATAACCAAAAATAAATCAAGATATAGAACTCATTTTATTAAAACATTATGGCTTCTTCGAAAAGAAAGAATAAAGCAACACGTAATGACCATCCTATGGAAGACTGGGGTCTTGCAAATGTTCAGTTTTTAACCAGAAACTAATTACACCTTTTAAAATTGGCTCCTCATGCCAGATGCCATCTTACATGTTGGGAAATGAGATCTTACAGATGGAAGGCATATTGATGATCAAAAGTTTTTATAGATGACCAAGATGACACAAAAGTCAGTCAAGGTAAGTCATGTGGTTTTAATTTTGATAAGAGTACCCTTGTGGTATATATCCGTTACCAATCTTAATCAAGTCTCCAATTTCTGTCAATTGGTATAATGGGCATCCACATGTGAGTCACAAGTAGAGGTATTAGGATCCTTTCACATTCATTACACTGCTTGGGTCTCCATGATTTATTGAAATGTTCGGGGAATGACAGTAATACTCATGCACAGATAACCGAAATCGGAGATCTGACAAAGATTAGTAACAGATAAGATAAACCATATGAATCAGTTCTCATTTTGGGCCATTAATATGAATATAAGTCAATGCAAGCTAGGTAGATGTTACATAAGAAGTAACAAGAAATCAAGAATCACAAAAAAAGTATGAAACACTAGTTATCCTAAAAATGCACAGGTTTGAAGTACTTACGGAGCATGCAAGTAAGGCCATGCGGGCAGAAGAAACCCTCACAACAAGGTGCACAGTCATTACTTCTGACAGGCACATAGGATCGATTTTTCGGGTCAACTTTCTCAGAAGAACCACACGCCCACCCAGGCTCACATCCAGAAACCCACGAGGACAGATTGCAGTTCTTGTTCGGTTTCAAGTAACTGGTTTTCTCGGCTTGCAATAAACCTTCAGAATACAGCTTGATCTCTGCAGCTGTGCACATTCGGCCCAAAACCTCTCCAATTGATCCACCTTAAAATATCATGAAAAATGAAACTAAATGAATTGGTTATTCATTATCACCAGCAGGGTCTATAATGTGAGCCTTGTTCATTAATAATTTTCGTTACCAAGTTACTGTTTTCATATAAGCGTAAGAATGACGCAAAAAGGGTACGAGCCGTTTTCTTTCTCTTTTTTCTCTTTTATCAATGAGGGAGATGAAATTCGAATTTGGGGCCTCTTCCAACATACATTAGGAAGAGACATGCAGTGGAGAAAAGAATTAGTTGGTAAAACAGATTACGAGTCCAATTAATCTTCTTGTCAATTAAAAGAGACAAACCATATTCCTAATGCCTCCTAAACATTATGCTTAAGACTCTGGTGACCACCATTACTTTTGTGTCTGCAATATCACAAAATGGAATATGTTAATAAGATGGTGTTTCTTTTTTTCCTTAAAATTTCTTTATCCCCGATATGCTTCAGAAATTACATCCAAGTTCTTCTTCTCACCTTACAATGCATTTGTACAACCAGTGTCACTCAAAATCTAAAAATGAAGACAATACCTGCCATTTTTTTAGCGCAGTTGGAAATGAACCTTGAATCTTTTGAGAAATTGAAAGCCCCATCCCAGTCCTCGTCTCTGTAGTAAAAACAAATTACATACATTTTCACTCTACCAAATCAAAAATAATTTTTTAATTTTTAAGAGAGAGAGAGAGAGAGAAGTAAACTGACATGTCGACGATGCAGAAGCTAAATTTACTCTGGAGTTCGTCTTTGAAGACAGGGGTGAGATTGGAATAGCGGCTCAAGACGAGCTCGGTGGCGAGATCATAGCTTGCTGTGTCCTGCCCCGCAATTCGGGGCAGAGGTAAGCTGAAGAAGCTGAAGAAAAGGAGAACAGAGAAAACCCTAACAGAGAGATGTTTGATTTGCTCTCTGTCTCTGCTGATCATATCGACCGCCGTGCCTCAGCCTCCGAACGAAGAAGACGTTGAATTGATATGTGAAATATATATCGATTCGATTTCAGATTACGATCGTTTGAAAGAGACGACGCGGTGGCCCTGCATGTAGAGAAAGGGATTGGGAATGTGGTAGAAGAAAGTGAAAGGGGTGGGTGGGGATGGTGTGAGGCCATGAGAAACAGAGAGCGTGAGGCGTTTTGGGGGCTTTGCTTGTTTTCCGGGGCAAAGAAATGGCGGGGAGAAAGAGTTGGCGAAGGCAAAGGGAGGGAGAAAAGGGGAGAGCTTTTGGACTTGAGACGTGACAAGTGCTCTATTCTGCCAATAGAAGAAAGAGTTTTGACTTTTTTTAGGTGCACGAAGATTTTAATTTTGAGAGCATTTTAGTCTATTTACGTAGGGGTGGGCACAGTCCGGTTCGGTCCGGTTTTCATCTCAAATTAAAATTGAAATTGTCCTATTTAATCGGTTTGGCTTGATCTGGTTTTAGTGAAAAAAATTTTGAAACCGGCCGGTTCGATTCTCACCGTTTTTGGTTTTTTCGGTTTTGAACCGAATTCTTACTTTTTTATTTTTTATTTTTTTAAATAAAAATTTTGAAATTTTTTTAAATACAAATTCCAACTAAAATTTTATTTGTTGGGCTTGAAAATTAATAAATAATCCAATTTCATACAAAGAGAAATGTTTTGAAGTTAGAATTGAAAAAATATTAATTATAACATTAAAATATTGGCATTGGATTTAAATAATTTTCTAAAAAAATTAGCATTGAATTTAAATAATTTTGTAAAAAAATAAAAATTATACACATGTTAAATATACATATAAAATAAAGAACTAATAAAAAATTGACACATGTTAAATATATATATAAAAAGAATATATAATATTAATATATATATAAATAATTTGAATTGGACCGGTTCAGATTGGATCGGTTCTTTGAGGTGAAAAATTGAAACCGAAACCGGTCCGGTTCGATTTTTGTTCCGATTTTTGACTTTTTCGTCAACACTTTTTTTCGTTTTTTTCCGGTTTGGTTTGGTTTGGTTCGGTTTTGCAGTTTCGATGCCCACCCCTATATTTAAGTGAGGTTTTTGCTATATTGGAAAGTTATTTATAAAAACTCACATTTATGAATTCATGAAGTAAATTTTGGCTATTTATGATAAATGCTTAATATCACAAAACATCCCTAAGGTTTACGAAACTATCAAATTGCATCCTTAATGTTTTTTTGTGTCATTCGTAGTCTTTGAGATTAGTATGTGTGCTCACGAATGGTCTCTGCCGTTAGGTCCCGTCAAAAACTCCGTTAGTTTGCTGACGTGGCATATATATATATATATACATATATATCACAAAATATCCATGAGGTTCACGCACCTATCACAAATGGTTCCTGGGAAATTTTTTTTTTTTTTTCATTTATAATTCATAAAATTTTGGTTTTCATTTTTAAATTTTATGAATTTTAAATTATTTAAAATTATATATTGTATTGTAAATACATGTGACACTATATTATTGGAGATGTGGGCTCCACATATATGCCGCATCAACAAACTAATGGAGCTTTTAAAAAATAATTTAAAATTTATAAAATTTAAAAATGAAAAAAACCAAAGGTTTAGAGTTCATAAATGGTCCTCAAAGTTAAAATCCTTCTATAAATGGTTTTTTTTTCATTTTTAAATTTTATGAATTTTAAATTATTTTTAAAAAAAACTTCATTAGTTTGTTGATGTGACATATATGTGGAGCCCACATCTTCAAAAATATAGTGTCACGTGTATTTAAAATACAAAATATATTTTTAAATAATTTAAAAAGGAAAACCAAAATTTTATGAATTTTAAATAAATAAAAATTTCGCAGAGACCATTTGTGATACGTTCGTAAACCTTAGGGATGTTTTGTGATATATATATATATATGGCATGTCAGTAAACTAACGGAGTTTTTGATGGGACCTAACGGCAGGGACCATTTGTGATCACACATACTAATCTTGAGGACCACGAATGACACAAAAAAACATTAAGGATGCAATTTGATAGTTTCGTAAACCTTAGGGACGTTTTGTGATATTAAGTATTTATCATAAATAGCCAAAATTTACTTCATGAATTCATAAATGTGAGTTTTTATAAAAACTTTAAAATATAGCAAAAACCTCACTTAAATAGACTAAAATGCTCTCAAAATTAAAATCTTCGTACACCTAAAAAAGTCAAAACTCTTTCTTCTATTACCAAAAAAAAAAAACTTTCTTCTGCACGTTGGTTCAAAGCATGAGGGATGCAGTTGATTTTTTTCCTTTCTCAACGGTAAAAATTGATTATCTTTACAAGCTTTTTGTTGGTTTGACTTCTCTTTACAAATAAGATTATATAAGTTGGGCAAGGAAGAAGCTTAGACTGATGAGTGGCTGGGGAGTTGGTAGGTTATAAGAGAAAGTTTAAAGTTTATGTTTCATTTGCTTGGCTATATCTATATGTTCTATTGGGAACACGAATGTTTCACATGCTCTACCTTCCAACTCTATCTCTCGTGGCATTCGATGGTCTCCCCCAACTAGCAATATCTTGAAAGTAAACTTTGACGGTGCCTGGAGCCATGGTTTGTGTGTTGGTGGTATTGGAGTGGTTATTCGTGATTTAACTGGAGTTTGGTGTGGGGCCCTTTCCTTACCTCTCATATGCAGTTCAACCTTTGTTGCTGAAGCTGTTGCTGCCCTTTGTGCAATTATCTTTGCAAAAGAAAGGGACTTGAGGAAGATAATATTAGAATATGATTGCAAGGTGGTAATCAATGCTTTGCGTGGAATGATATGCAACAACTCATAGAGATCCAGAAGATTATAGAAGAATGAAGAGTTTCTATATTGTATTTTTCTCAATCAATCCTCAACTACTACAACGCACTCTGTACAGAGAGCTTCACAGACTAACAACCCAGCCTATCTGTCTAACTAATACACGTGCTAAGCACCTGACTTGTAACCAATCTTTTAACAAACTTGCTGACTTGCTAATTTCAGTTAAAATTTTCCCTACTTAGGTAACTCCCTTAACCTAAAATGGGCACAATGTTGTGAGAAGATAGGACCATGCAGACCCTTGGTAAAGACATTAGCTCGCTCTTCATCTGTTGAGACATACTGAACTAGCAAATCCTTTTTCTGCACTCTCTGCCTTACAAAATGGAAATCAATGTCTAAGTGTTTGATTCTAGAATGATATATTGAATTCGAGCTAAGAGCTAATGCAGACAAGTTTTCACAATATGTCACTAGAGGATCTGGCAGATACATCTTCAAATCTTTTCAAACCTATCAAATCCAAGCCAAATCAGCAGCAGTATTGGCTAGGGCCTGTACTCTGCCTCAGTAGAACTCCTTGAGACATATCCTTGTTTCTTGGATTGCCAAGATATGAGATTTCTACTTGAAAATATCACAAATCATGTTGTAGACCTGCGAGTATTAATGTCTCCTGCCCAGTCTGCATCACTATATGCAGAGAGACTCATATCACCATCTGTAAAACTCAGGCCATATTCTAGAGTACCTTGCACATATCTGAGTATCCTTTTCACCAAGTGCCAATGAAGATCAATAGGTTGATTCATGTATTGGCACATAGAGTTGACAAAATAAGCAAGGTCTAGTCTTCTAAAGGTCAAATATTGGAGAGCCCCTACAATGCTTCTAAACAACGTTGGATTAGGTAACACTTCACCAGAATCTTGTACATTGAGTGGAGTAGGAGCGACAAGAACTCATACTAGCTTTGTGGAGCAACTTTTTAGCATATTTGGATTGATTAACAAAAATATCTCCATTAGAAGCATAAGATACCTTGATGTAGAACAGATGGCTGAAGTGATAGAGGAGGAGCTGGAGCGACACGCTTGCAAAGGGAAAACGGGCAAACTGCAAGTTTGGGCTCCGAGCTCAGAATCGAGCCCATGACCCGTCATTTCGAAGAGAACGGCGTCACGAGTACAACTCATTGCTTTGCTACAATGTATGGGCTTTTTCGGGCGTCCGAAATACAGTTTTAATGTTTTCTTTAAAATTTTAGGAAACTTGCTAATTTTTTTATTTTTAATTCCTTCTTTAATTCCTAGGGTTTCTAGGCGTATTTAAACATCTTTTAACCCGTGGCTAGGGTTTATGCTATATTTTTTCATATTTATCAAATAAACCATTGAGGTTTCCTCAATTCTTCCTGGTGGATTCCAGAGTTTCGTGTTATAGGCTAAGGTTTTAACCACATTATTTGTCACGTTGCGTCATACCTGCAAGCCGAGAAAGGATTAAAGCCAACCCATGTCCTTCATCTCAAATACGGAACTTAACTCATCCATCACAAGTTGAATCATCTTCTTATTAGAACCAGTAAGGATGATATCATCAACATAGAGTAATAGAATCAAAACTTCCAAATTTGCATGTTTGACAAATAAGCTAGGATCGGAAAGTGAAAATTGAAAACCCATGGTAAGTATCCTGTGAATTTGGCATTCCAAGCCCTTGGAGCTTGCTTCAACCCATATAAAGATTTTTAAGCTTACATACAAAATCAGGATAACAAGGACCTTCAAACCCATGTGGTTGCGTCATAAACACCTCTTCTTCCAATTCGTCATGTAAAAAGGCGTTCTTAACATCAAGTTGCCTTAACTGCCATCTATTCATTGCAGCTAGACTCAGTGTCAACCCGACAGTGGTGTGCTGTGATACAGGACTGAAAGTTTCACTAAAATCAAAGCCTCATTCTTGACTGAATCCCTGAGCTACCAATCGAGCTTTATGCCTAGCTATATAACCATCAGAATTCCTCTTTATTTTGTAAATCCACTTACTACCAACAATGTTTTTATCTCCGGGATTAGGAACCAAAATCCAAGTACCTTGCATATTCAAGGCATCAATTTCTTTTTGCATGGCTTGTTTCCATTTTTGAGAAAAATAGGCTACTTTATAGTTGGCAGGTTCATCTAACTTAATATTAGCATTTAAACATGTATCCACAAAGTCAGGAAATTTTTTCTTTTGTACTATGCCATCCCTAAGTGTAGTATGCATAGGATGAGTATTAATAGGAACTACAGGGAAGGAATCAAAAGAGAAAGTACAAGACGATGAAGATTCGGTAGGAAGTAAGGCTGGCAATTGCTTATCACTTAAAATTGGATGATGCACCTCTGCAACATGAATCAATTTTGAACCACCTAACTGTTTTGCAAAATTTGATGCATAAGTAGAAGATTATAAGGTGGTAGAGGAAGACAATGTGGAAGAACCACTGGTGTAGCCTGAGTTGTAACTTCTTCTGGCAAAGACAAGGGAAAAATAATAGGTGTCATTGTCACTGGAGGTTTAGATACAGTGGCAGATGTTGATCGGAGCAATAATGTCTTGAAAGGCCAAACAGATTCATCATGAATCACATGTCGGGAGATTACAAACTTGCCAGTGACTATCATAACACAAAACACCTTTATAGCCGGAAGAATAACCCAAAAAATACACATTGAGTGGTTCGAGGTTGAAACTTATGCACATTATAAGGTCTGAGATAAGGATAAACAGCAGTGCCAAATATTCTTAAGGATTGTAGCTCTGGTTGCTTGCTATACAATCTAAAATAAGGAGCTTGATGCTTTTAGGAAAGACTTGGCATTCTATTAATTAAGTAGATTGCATAGGCTAAAGCATGATACCAAATTTTGCCAAGCATATTAGCAGCAGTCAAGAGAGTTAAGGCAGTCTCGACAACATGTTTGTTTTTCCTCTCAGCCATACCATTTTGTTGTGTGGTGTATGGACATGTAAGCTGATGCATAATACCATGATTGGCGAAGAATTCAGTAAATGCCTTGCTAATATACTCTCCACCACCATCACTCTGAAAACTCTTAATTGTAGCATTAAATTGAGTATGAACCAAAACAAAGAATTTGAGAAACTTGGAGAACACCTCAGATTTATTAAAAAAAGGAATAGATCCATACAAAACCAGTCCACTCATCCAAGAAAAGTACAAAATATTTGAAGCCATTAATGGACCTAAAATGAGAAGGACCCCATACATCATTGTGTATCTTAGAAAATGGAATAGCTTATCTAACATGACTACTAGAAAAAGGTAGCTTGTGCATCTTTCCTTAAAGACATGAAGTACACAAATCAAACTGGGCATCTTCTGAGACAATCATGTTGGAAGATCTAACCATAATATTCACCACCTCATTGTTGGATGTCCCAATCGATGATGCCATGTAGTAGAACTCACACGCTGACCAAGATAAGTTGTTGGACTTGTGTAAGAGAGACGTGCAGATGGAACTTTACAATGAATGAGATATAAGCCATTACTACTGGAGCCCTTGAGAAGAATTGCCTTTGTTGTCTTGTCATGTATACAGAAACCAAATGCATCAAAGCTTATGATACAATGATTATCGTTGCATAATTGGTTCACAGATAAAAGATTGGCAAATAGCTTGGGAACATGAAACAAAAGGCAATATCAGGGAAGTAAAATCACAAGTCAAAGCAGTAGTGCCAATATTTGCTATATTCAAACCTTCACCATTCCCCACGGTCACTTGATCACTGGAATCACATGGGGTAACATCATGCAGAGTAGAAACATCAGCAACCATATGATGGGAAGCTTGTCTACATATTTTGCACACAACAATATTTACTATGTCATACATACACACAAAATACAAGTCCGAGAGTGAGTCCCCTACCTGGAATCCAAAGCTCAAGCCTGACTTGCCCTCTGCGCCTTCAAACTCACCCTGCCTTGCACGGGAAACTGAGTCCTAGTCCAACATTTAAAAATGTTACTAAAAATTCCCTATTTACACTTAAGTTCTTATACTTGTGTTTATTTTCACTTTGGTCCTTATATTTATTTTAATTGCACTTGGTCCTTTAACTTTGTCCAATTTGTCATTCGGTCCTCATATTGTCTAATAATCGTTCATTACCATTATGTCCAGAAGTCCTTTAAGTTCCATCTCTGGTCCAAAAATGGTCAGTTCACGGTACGGTAAAGTTAAAGTCCAAATAGTCTAATATTGTTTATACATCTGGACCAGAGGAAATAGGTATAATAAGTTATAGTAATAATAGTCCAAGGAATATAGGTCCAATAGAATATTTTGATCAGAATTCAAATGGGCAGAGTAACGGCATATGAGTCCAATTTTATGAATAACTTGGAAAATTACCCAATTTAAGAAAATAGAATCAATAGAATTTAACAATTTTAAATTGGGCAGAATAACAGTTTAGAAAGGGAATATGGAATTAAAAGAAATGGATGAAGAGGTAAGCTTTAGAAATTAACTCGGTAAAATAGTGAGATGAATGAATAGTGACCTCGAGTGAATAGTACCCTTGGGTGAAGATGACAAGAAACGATGAATAATAGACACCACGAGTGGTTTCGATATAAATAGTAATAATGACCTTATTGATTGACTTTAAATGAATTTGTTTAAATAAGGGTTAATGGTATTGTGTAATTTTTTGTTGTTTTGAATACATTAATGTAATTTTAAAGTGTAATAAATAGTGGTCCAACCTAGGCTTCGTCTATCTAACTTGGCCTTTTCCTGTTTTGTCTTTAATGCAATCCCTTACATTAACATGTGTTTTGTGACTTGGCACTCTCTTCCCTTACATTCGTCTCATCTTCAATTACGTACATACATTACTCTCGTTCTTTTGTGGGCTTAATTGTTAGTAAAATCCTTACCTTGGAGGCCTGATAAGCAGGTCGGCTCTGACTTTTTGGAGGCCCGGTGCCATTTAAGAAAATGAGGCCCTTTTTTTGTTGATTTTGTTTTTTATTAAACATAAAAGATTATGTACATGTAATCCTTTTGGTTTAAACATAGTAATTTCCACTGTTAGGGTTGGCATGAGTTGGGTTGAGTCGATTTTAGTCCCAAATTGTAACCCAATTTGTTATATAGCGGTTTATGATTTCTTAAATCCAAGACTTACTCATTATTAGGCCAACTCTAATTTTTTGTGATTGGGTTGGTCGGTTTGGTTGAGTTAATTCAAAATTAAGTTTATTTTTAAGTTTTGGTTTTAACCCATAACCCAACCCGTATATAGTGGTTTAGAATTTTTTGAATCTAAGACCCAATTATTTTTAAGCCAACCCAACCCACTATAATCGAGCTGGACAATTCGGTCAGGTTGACTCGAAATTGTGCACACCCCTATCCACTGGCATGCGGAGAGAGAGACAAACAAGTCAAGCTGAGATCAAATTGTCTAAAGCCCGTTTCTTTGTTAAACCAGAAGTGGGCCCAAAAATTTTAGGCCCAATAAGCAGAGAGATGCATTGCTCATGGCGCATGTTAGCATTGGGCCTGAAAGCGAAAGAGGCCTCAAAGGGTTCTTCTGGAAGTAGAAGAAGGTTCTGGAACGTCGTCGTCGGTTCTCTCTCCTCTACCCTAACAATAAAACTCAAAACGGGCAAAAACCCTAACAAAGGTGTGAGCCTCTCTTATCCACACGCACACTCATTACATTTCTACTCTCTAACAAAGCCACGACCTTGAAGCTCTGAAAATGGCGTCGGCCAACGCTCTTACTTCAGCTTCCATTCTCTGCTCGCCCGGTCAGGTACTGGCTTCTTGGATTATCTGCTATCACGAAAATGAATGAATTTGTGGGTATTGGGTTTTAATTTGGTCTCTCATTTCCTCTAAACCAAACGTTGACCTCTGTGGCTTGAATTACATCGTACCTTTGCCTTGGACCTACTTTCCCTTAATTATCTGGGCATTTTGCTTGTGTTTTTGGGTCGCATTTTGACATCTTTTGAGGTTTATTTGCTTTAATCTTTTTGGGTTTTGTTTGATTGGGTTAATCTTCTTAGTTCCATATTTGTATGAATTAATGGTGTTAGGGGAGCTTGTGGAGGACGGTGAATGAATTTGTGTGTTTTGGGTTTCATCTGGTCCCTCGTTTCTTGTGAACCAAGCATGTGTTTAAGCTCTATAGCTTGAATTACTTGGTAGCTGTGGTTGGTAATTGGTTCTTGTTAGGACTGAAGAAAAATGCAGGTTTAATAATCTAGGATGTTTATGTGTAGTTTGGTTTATTTGCTTTAATCTTTTCGGGTTTTCTCTGTTTTGGTCAATATTAAAAATTCATTCTTTGGTGTGAATTAATGGCGTTACCAGAGTTTGAGAAGGAGGGTGAATCAGCAGCAAAATAATAGGGTGAATTACAAGCAATCAAAGGGCCGATTTGTTGTGAAGGCCGCTGCAAAAGATATAGCTTTTGACCAGAACTCAAGGCGTGCGCTACAGGCCGGAATTGATAAGCTTGCTGATGCAGTTGGCCTTACGCTTGGCCCAAGGGGTATCTTCTTTCTTTTCCTTGTTGCATTGGTGCTATCTTGGATATTTCCTTATTGTGCGTTTGTGAAGAAAAGAATGTCTCCTTAACCTGTTTCAAACATTTTCCAGTATATAGAGGTTTCTTTTCATGGTATGCTTTTTGAACGTGAGCAATTCTTAATTTTGATGTGGCTGTAGGGAGGAACGTTGTCTTGGACGAATATGGAAGTCCCAAAGTGGTGAATGACGGAGTAACAATTGCTAGAGCTATTGAGCTTCCCGATGCTATGGAAAATGCTGGTGCAGCTCTCATTAGGGAGGTTGGACCTTTATGTTTATAGTATTTGTCCAAGTAGTACTATCCCATGTTAGGCAGTTCTAATTTTCTGGGTTATTTTACCATGCTCTCTTGTTTCAATTGTGGGATTTAGGTTGCTAGCAAAACGAACGACTCAGCTGGTGATGGAACAACAACAGCATCAATTCTTGCTCGGGAGATAATCAAGCTCGGACTTTTGAGTGTCACCTCTGGTGCAAATCCTGTTTCAATAAAGAAGGGGATTGATAAAACTGTACACGGTCTGATAGAGGAGCTAGAGAATAAGTCTAGGCCTGTTAAGGGTCGTGATGATGTTAAAGGTACTGTGCTGTAACGAGTGTTACAGTATTTCATCAAGTTTAATTATTTACTGAAACCCTACATTCTTAGTTGATCATTGTTTTGCTTACAGCTGTTGCTACTATTTCTGCTGGGAACGATGAGTATATTGGGACAATGATTGCTGATGCTATTGACAAGGTGGGACCTGATGGTGTCCTATCCATTGAGTCATCATCCTCATTTGAGACAACCGTCGAAGTGGAAGAAGGAATGGAGGTGTGTTTTCTTTATGGTCTTAGTTGCATTTCATTCTTTTCCTTTCTGTATATTATATGAGTATCGTCTCTTGATGATTTTTGTCATTGGGTTGCAGATTGACAGAGGATATATCTCCCCTCAATTCGTTACGAACCCTGAGAAATTGATTGTTGAATTTGAGAATGCAAGAGTTTTGATTACCGACCAGAAGATTTCAGCTATCAAGGACATAATTCCCCTTTTGGAGAAGACCACTCAGTTGAGAGCCCCTCTGCTTATAATTGCTGAGGATGTCTCTGGGGAGGCTTTGGCGACTCTTGTTGTGAACAAGTTGAGGGGCATAATTAATGTTGCTGCCATCAAAGCTCCTGGTTTTGGTGAACGGAGAAAGGCTCTCCTCCAAGATATCGCCATTTTAACAGGTAAATATTTGGATTAGTGTATCAAATTATATTTCAGTAACACAAGTGAATTTTGATATCAATAGCGCAAGGAGCTTTCTTGTATCTGTTTCTTTGGCTAGGATATTTAATGGAGCAAAATGCTTGGTTACTTTGTTACAGTATATTCTGGATTTTTTTTATTGTGTCAACTGGCTCCACATATTACTCATTCAGCTGGTTCCATACATATTCAGGAGCAGAGTTTCAAGCCAGTGATCTGGGTCTACTGGTGGAGAACACCTCAGTTGAGCAGCTTGGTTTGGCCCGAAAGGTGACAATCTCGAAGGACTCCACTACCATCATTGCTGATGCAGCATCAAAAGATGAGTTGCAAGCTAGGATTGCACAGCTGAAGAAGGAGTTATCCGAGACAGATTCCGTTTATGACTCAGAAAAATTGGCAGAGCGGATTGCTAAATTATCAGGTGGAGTTGCTGTTATAAAGGTGGGAGCTGCTACAGAGACTGAACTTGAGGACCGTAAACTCCGTATTGAGGATGCCAAGAATGCCACTTTTGCTGCCATAGAGGAAGGTATTGTGCCTGGTGGTGGTGCCGCCTTGGTGCATCTGTCAACATATGTCCCTGCACTCAAGGAAAAACTTGTAGATGCAGATGAGCGGCTAGGTGCTGACATTGTGCAGAAGGTAACAATCATGCCTTATTTCGTGCGACCTGATTATTTGGAATTGCTACTTTTATTCATGAAGGAAGAAGTTCCATATTCTATGTATTCTCTCAACACCTGTCCTATTCATTCTGAAAAATCAAATCTATTTGCATGCAGGCACTGGTATCACCAGCAGCATTAATAGCTCAAAATGCTGGAATTGAAGGTGAAGTGGTTGTGGAGAAAATCAAGGATAGCGAATGGGAGGTCGGTTACAACGCGATGACAGACAAGTACGAGAACTTGGTGGAAGCGGGTGTTATTGACCCAGCAAAGGTAACAAGATGTGCTTTACAGAATGCAGCCTCAGTTGCCGGAATGGTGTTGACCACTCAAGCCATTGTGGTGGAAAAGGCTAAGCCCAAGTCACCTGCAGCTGCTGCTGCACAAGGTCTTTCTGTGTAATATGTAGAATTTTTAGATAGAATTTTGGTTGAGTGGTTGATGGGGGTGCATTCAGGTCAAAGACGTTCTTTAGAACTTCTGTTATCACTATGAATGTGCCTTTTGTACGGATTGACAAACATTGAATTTTTTTCTACATAAAAGTAAGCTGGAGGAATGTAATGATATCAAGCAGGTTTTGAATATTTCGTATCGGTCAAAGGGGAATGTGAGTTTTCACACTATACTTTCATGGAACTAGAGCAATTAAGCCATAAAATAATGGGTTTTATTCATATTACGTCAACATTTTTAACCGATATTTTGACAAAATGAAATGTAAAACATCTGTAAAAATGAATGCTTGACCAATGTGAAATTGGAAATGCAAAATATCGGTTAAAAGAGCAACACCAAATTGGAAGCGTTAAAACTGTACTAATCATCTCGAGATCCTAATCTAGTGATATTTTTCATTTAAGTTTTAAAATACACCAATCAATTAAAAAACTTGGGCCAATGCAAGAGAGCATTGCTCATTACTTTAACTCAATTTGTATGCTTACAATCCTTCTCAATAGTTGACACATGTTCATATGCATAATCATTGTTATGTCTATGGACACGTGTTAAGTAATAAGAAAGATGGTGAGATACACATTGGGTCAAAGTGGTGAGCAAAAATATTTCCCCAATAAGAGCATTTTTGCTCACTAATTTAATCCTAGGTGTATGCTCAGCACCTTTTTCAACACTTGATACATGTTCATATGCATAACCATGATCCATAAATACAAAGTAAAAAGTTAACCATACTTCCCAATGCAATGGAAATGGAAATTAAAAAAACTTGGGGTTCCCCTTGGATTGGTCTAGTGGCTACTGACTGCCACCTGGCCCATGATTCAGTGGACCGTCCAATAAAAATTAAAATTCTGGGTTTTGTTGTGGCTTTTTAATTCCTCTTTCGGATTCCAGAACAACAACACACTTAGAAAAGGCATATGAGACGACCAAGAAAGCAAAACTCCACACTTGTAGCACACCTACAAAAGGTAATAGAAATATGGGCTTGTAAAAGATAATATATAATTTTCTTACGCCCCGTTTGGTTCACGAAAAGATTTTTCCCATGTCATTTCCCAAATGATGGAAAATGGAAGATTCGTTTCTCATGTTTGGTAATGTTGGGAAAGTAACCCGAAAATACAACTTTATTTCATTTCCCATGTTTGATTTGTGTAGGAATGTAAAACAAACTTTGTTTAATTTTCCAATTATACTCATTTGAAATTAAATAAAAAAAGAATGCATTTAATGCTATATTGTAATTCTAAATTATTAATGGGGACAAAATGGTCATGAACAATGTGAATTTAATGTTGTCTCATTTTCCCAAACTTTCCCATGATGAGGGAAAACAAAACTCAAGGGGGGAGGAGGGCTTCACTTTCCCCCATACTTTCCCATGTGTCAGGCAACCATTTCTCATGCCTGTACTTACTAAACATGGGAAAACAATTGATTTCCCATCCCCAAGCCTCATTTCCCATTAACCAAACGGGGTAAGTGCAAAATTGAGGCCATTTTATCATACATGAGGAGGTTCACATTTAAATCTAAACTACTTCAAAAAAATACACATATTTTATGTTACGGTACTAAAATGAAAGGTTGATAACATAACATACTAAGTATTTGATATAGGACAATACTTAAGGTTGTTTGGATATGATTCTAGAGGGTCGTGAGGAGAAGCACATTTCATGTGCTACTCCATATAATCACTTTAACTGATTTTAAGCGATTATAAGATAAGCACCTACACTGGCGGATCCACAGAGGCGCAATGAGGTGCAACTGCACCTCCTCGTTTCGGAAGCTTCATTGGAGATGCCGGAATTTGCCCCTTTGCTAGTGCCCACCAATTGTTCGACTAAATGCCTCAAAGACGTTGTTTTGTTTGCTGTTGTGTGAGATGCTAAATATTTACTTTAGATTTTTGGGCTCGATCTCATGACCATATAGGAGAAAATGGTTCATCAATAGGAGCTCCACAACCAAAGTTATGAATTTTCAAAGTTTTTTTTAGAATTGAAGTTAAGTTGCATAGGCAGTTCAAGGAAGAAGAAAGACTTGGCATCAATCCAACGCTTCTGATTTTGATTCTTTTTTAAATGGTCCAATAGCAAGCCGACACATGTCAATTTCTAATTGGCCTAACTAAAAAAATTCGTTAAAAACTCACATGTGTGCCAAAAAATTCACCAAAAATTACCCCGAACTTTTAATCACGTGTACTTTTATCTCGTGACCTTCAAATCACATGTTCTTTTGGTTAGATTAATTAGTATTAATTTTGGTTAGATTAATTGGTATTGACTTTTGTTAGATTAATTATGTAATTGACATGGATTTTGTTCATATTAATTGATATTCCATATAGACTATAATCAATTAGTTATAGACTATAATCAATTAGTTAATTATAAATGACATTAGTATTGTTTAAATTCTAAGGGAATTTGGTTGTCTAAATTATTTTTTGAATTTTTGGCCTTTTTTTTAACACACTACACGAGTATTAAGACTTGAACCCAGGACCTTGCCTGAGTCCTTTGCGAATTTTTAGCTTTTTAAATATTGCACCTCATCTGAAAAATTCATGAATCCGCCATTAAGCACCTAGCATATGTTTCTCCATAAAACCACTTAAAGTGATTATAAAGAGAACTTATTATTGGTCTATCCAGAATCACTCATAAACAAATCCTTAGTCGTACTTCGTTGTGATTAAAAAAATTTCACCATGCACATATTATAATTAGAACCGTTGATCTCAAAGATCACTTTGCACCAGAAAAGAAAAATCAAACATATTAGAGATCGTTAGTATCCTTATGTATCGGACAAATCAATGATTTTGATGTTATAGGATTCTCATGATGAGCTGTCCTTTTAGTTAATCATAATGAAATGGATAAGGAGGTGCACCTAAGTATTGTCGTCTTGTATTAGTATGACGAAGTGGCAATTTCCCAAATGGGCTCCGCGCCATAATAATTCCAAGTCGACATCATGCTAAGAAATCCTAGTTCTGCATCTTTGAGTGAAAGCTCTACCATGTTTCGAACAAAAAAAAAAAGCTATACCATGGACCCAATTTCGATTTCAAGATTCCAAATTCAACGTTTTTTTGTTGTCGAAAAAATTACATAAAACACCCCAAACTATAGGGTTATTTTCAATTTCATTCTCACCTTGCGACATTTACGAAGACGTCTTTCAAACTAGGAAACCTTACACTGACTCCCACCGTCACCAAACTGTTAATAGGTATGTTAAATGCTAATTTGGCAAACATGGGCTTTATTTTTTATTGACATGGACTCTAGGTGGACAAATAAATAATTCTCTACTTTTTAAAAATAATAAATAATTGTTCGTAAAAAAAATAAAAACCTAAACAACTCTCTCTCTCTCTCTCTCTCTCTCTCTCTCTCTCTCTCTCTCTCTCTCTCTCTCTCTCTCTCTCTCTCTCTCTCTCTCTCTCTCTCTCTCTCTCTCTCCTTCTCCCTCCCAACCCACCCTAACTTCTACAGCATATGCCCAACCCAAATAACTCTCCTATCCTCCTAACCAAGGTCTAAAATATCCATAATATCAAGATATTTCCATCGAAATTTCTGTGTTTTTGGACTATAGATATTTTCGATACCATCGATATTTTAGACATTGACCAGTATACTTGGTTTCAGGTCTAGTATACTTGGTTTCAACCATGGACCAAAATATTGATAATATCGACGAAATATCGAGGATATTATCGTTTTTTCAGGTTACAGATATTTGTATGAATATCGATAATATCGACGAAATGTCGAGGAAATATCGATGTCTATAATTTCGCTCAGACTTCAGCAATATTTTGGCAAAATATCGACATGACATCGCTATAATATCAAAAATATCGAAAATATCGATTTGCACATGAGAATGAGTTACTTTTCAAGTTTCAACTTTCCAACTACTCTTCACAATACACTTACTCTACACATAGAGATGAAGAAGATAGTGAAAATTTTGAACTTCATAGGAACTCTATGTGGTACTAAGTCACTCATGTATTTTACCATGCAATGTATAAAATGTAAAATGTTGTAGTAAATCATTATATATAATTGATTATTGTGTGTTTAATCTTCTTTCACTAATTACTACATATTTTCTACACTCACAGTGTTTGTCAGTTCGCTATATAATCAACTTAAATTAGTTAAACTCATCATGCAATGCATTTCCTTCCAATTTTTTGTGATAAACTAATAGATAATTGACTAAATAAACATCCTCCAAAGTTTCAATAAAAATTTCCAAGTTTTTTTTACAATTTCCATGGTTTTTATTCAATTTTTATCGATATCGATAATATCCCGGTATTTCCATCGAAATTTCCGTGTTTTTGGACTAACGATATTTCCGATACCATCGATATTTTAGACCTTACTCCTAACCCAACAACTCTCCTCTCCTCTCCAGCATATGCTCACTCAGCAGCCACCATCTTCCCCAAAAAAATAAAAACCTAAACAACTCTCCTCTCCTCCTAACCAAGGGAACCAGCCACCATATCTCTCATCCCAGCCCAAATCCAACTGCCATCCCCTCCATCAAATCCAATCAATCACATGCCACACACCATATCTAATCAATTTGCCTTAAGTTTGTTTATTCTTCAATGGATTTCATGAATATTTTTAATATGTGGGGTTATAATTTAGGTTTTGAATATTTGGGGAAGATGGTGGCTGAGGGGGGAGAGAGAGAAAGGCGGGGGTTGGGGGTGCTGCTGGAATTTCCACTTGCAGGGTTTGACATGGCCTCGTCCTCGCTTGTCAACCTGTTTCGCGACCTCGACTTGTTGCTCAGATCTTGAGTGCTCTACCAGTCGAACGTCATTTGTCTTCTGGCCTCAGTGAACGATGAGTCGTCGTGCAAGGCCGAGTTAGATGAAGGGGGTTTGGGGCCGCACAAATAAATCCTTGATACTCAAACATAAAAGAAACAAATCAATCAAACAATAGCCTATTTTGAGGACTTGGTGATGGATGGGTTCCTTTTTCTAGCGGCTGGGCATATGCTGGAGAAGTTGGGGTGGGTCAAGATGGAGAAGGAGAGAGAGAGTTGTTTAGGTTTTTTTTTTTTTAAACAATTATTTACTTATTATTTTTAAAAAGTAGAGAATTTTTTATTATTTATTTGTCCACCTGGAAGTCCACGTCATTAAAAAATAAAGCCAAAGTTTGCCACATCAGCATTTAACAGACCTACTAACTGTTTGACTGACGGTGAGGGCAAATTGTAGGGTTTCCGGGAGTTTGAGTATGTATTCGTAAATGTCCATAAAGGTCAGTATGAACTTGAAAATGGCCTTATAGTTTGGGGGGTTTTATGTAGTTTTTCCTTTTTATTATTATTATTTTATTTCCAAGTATCAACACTTTCAACTTCGACAAGAAAAGTTGGTTGGGTTGTACATATGTGATTAGTTACCCACATTGAAGAACTAAAATTATAAGAGGTATCAACCGATACTAAGGATACATAAAATCAAAATAATAAACAATTTCTAGGGGTGGGCATCGAGACCGGAACACCGAGCCGGACCGAATGGAAAAAACCAGAAAAAAAATTGGTTGACTAAAAAGTCAACAAACCAGACCGGACCGATTCAAACAAGTCAAAAAATCAGACCAGAACTGGCTCAAACAGGACCGGCCAGTTTCATAATTTTTTTCACTACAATCGAACCGAAGCGGACCGGTTAAAAAGTTACGGTTCCGATTTGAGGTGGAAACGGGACCGCGCCCACCCCTAACAATTTCAAATTCTTTTTAGTTCTTCAATTTAGTTTTTATTTTATAGTTAAACTATTCTATAACTTTTTAGTTTCTCCTTCGCCACTGTTATCTTTCTTTTATGCAAAAAGTTACTTTTTGTCCATATAGTTTGCTGGATTTTCCACTCTGGTTAGTGTTTAGGCCTAAAATGAAAAAAGACCCGTTAGGGGGTTTTTGTATCCAAACGACTTTAGGCCACTTAAATTCATAAACGAAAATACTCAAAGACAGAAACCCAAGTCAAACTAGCCCATAGATTTTGACTTTCAAGAATTAGAAGTCGTTACCCATAATTTAAAAGTGCTTTTACCCGGTTAAAGGCGCGACTACCCAATCGAAGCTCAAGTTGACTTCGATAACTGGAAAGAGTCAGGCGACAAAAGAAGAGGATGAGCCATCGCATTAAATGCGATTTGAAGCATGAGACTCTACTAAACCAACTTGTCGAAAAGGCCACGCTTGGACAAGCTCTCATCGTTAACACAAAACTCAATGCACTTGAAATTCACCGGTTTAAACCCCCAAAGCAAGGAATGACAACATACTCAACCATCTCTTCACCAAGCATGCAAATTCAAGAACCAATGAGCCTATATATACTAGTAGAGCACAACTTTTCTCCGAGAAAAAGACTTCACACTTGATCAGCGCATAAAAGTAGAATATTGAAGTCCTTAAAACTTAAAGGCATTGAAAAAAACTTCTAAGCCAGTTCCCCACTCAGAGCACAATGGTTTCAATAGAAGTTAAGATCATTAAGCACAAATCACTAAAATCATATCATAGATAAACTAATCCCTTTCTAGGGCTTAGCTAAGTTCCAATAATGGCACGCCTATCAAACAAACATTTGGATCACTCTAAGGCCTATTGCATGGGCCTTACGCAAACTCTTCTTTCTAAGTATGATCCAACATAGGATAGGCCACAACATTGTTCAAAGTGTGCCTATCCCACTTTCTCCTCCTGGGGTGAATAGTTAGTTTGATATCCATTGCAATGTAAGAACAAATCCAAATAAACAAACTACCAAGCTTTATCTCAAAACCCTAGCCCCCATCCCCAAAAACTCTCCAATGTCGCACATACCTTGAGGAAGACCTCTTGAAAGGGGTGTAGAGATATAGCTTTGGTGCATGCATCACCAAGGCCGGTCACGGGAGTGGGCAGGAAGGACAAAGGCCATGGGCCTCCAATTAAGGGGGCCTCAATTTTTTATATTATATATATATATATATATATATATATATATATATATTATACCAGCGTTCAACTTAAAAAAACACATACACACACGGTAAAATTAAATGAAGAAACACGATTCCACTTCCCATAAGAAACCCCAACACGCTTCCTCTTTTCCCATGCAGCGCCTACTCCTAATTTTTCCATGGAAGAACATACTCTTTATTTAATCCAGCGAGCTCTTAATCCACCACCATATTATTCTCTGTTTTTCCAATCTCTCTTCAATCCATCCATTATTTCTAGTTTCTCTTATCCCTTTTTTCTCATATTGTAAACCTAAGAATCGATCTCTCATTCAAAAACTCACAATTTTTTTTTAAAATTTTTGTCTTTGAGATTGATGGTGACCAAGAGGAGAGGATCATGAGAATTGAAAAGGTAATCAGATTTATGAATTTTTCTTTATATTTGTTCCCATCCAGCAAACTATTTTTTTAATTTCCAATATGAACAAAACACAGAGAGACTCATTATAGAAGCAAACAACAAATTATTTCCTTGGGCTATTGGTTGTTGGAACGTGGGTTTGTAAATTTGTAATTTCCTTCATGATATTAAATATCTAGTATGAATTTTTTATCTTCGAGATATGTCCTATACTATAATGCGTGCTGACAGGACTCGCCCCGAATTTCCCGCTCGAAATCTGTGAAGAACCCTGCTTCCTGTCTGACAACCAAACAATGTCTGGCCCACCTACTAAATTAACCCTCTTCCCCGCATAATTAATAAAAATGGGCAAGACTTCTACTGAAATTTCGACAGAGTCTCCCCTGAAAAACTGACATTTACCCAATTTTTCCACATGTAAACATCACAAATAAAAACAATCCCAACAGCAGCATGCACAATGCCAACGTGGGGATGTTTTAACTAGACCACATGCCAGCAACGCATTGGCCTTGTGACTAGGCACGAGTTGCCCAATCGGGGGACTTCCACTCCCAGCTCACACTTCGGCATCGTATCAATGTGTAGCTAAATCTCTGAATCAAGTCTTACGCACGCAAACTGCCCAGCCAAGGGCCTTCGGTACACCCGGTCAAGGGTGCCCGGTATCCTCCCACCCGCAGGCAACACATCGCACATGTAGGTAACATCCGTATCCAAGTATCCATCCAAGGGGAAGTACATATAATTGTGTATAACCCATAATCCAATATGCCAAAACTATATATATATATATATATATATATAGATATAGAACTCAACTTCCAACTCAACATCCAAACCTTTATACATAATAATAATGATGACAATAATAATAATAATAATAATAATAATATATTCTCTGAAATTCTCATGTCACATCGTAAAAGCCAAAACCAATCCAATAACACATTTTCACACCTCATTAACCAAAATATTAATTTCCAAACAATTCGGTTTTCCACAATCATATTCGAATTCCAGATTCATACAGAAATATCTTCATTCACACTCACAATCCATATACTTTATCATTAGAAATCAGTGCTTGTAATTTCATATCATACTGTAAGACCACAGTCAAATCATGCATAAAATTAAAATCTCATTATTCCCATAAACCAATTTAAACCATGTTTCAAACGAAATCTCATTTATGCATGCAATTCAATATTTGGAAAACAATTCACATTTAAAAACAATGTCCACTCACAATTACAACATACTAAACGACCTCAACCGAGTCGACATGGCCCACTATCTAAGTCAACTAGGCTCGCAGGGCCCACAACCTCCAATTTGCTATCCAACAATTTTTGTTGGCCCATGATAATAAGTTAAACTCATCCTAAAAGTTTCGTCACGATCCGACGGTTGGTTTGACCTAAACCACAGAATTTGGTCAATTAGGCCCATGGGGCCCACGGCCTCTGATTACCGATATGAGAGTTCCTATAGGTCCAACAAAGTCTACTACCCAAGCGCAGATGTTTGGTCTCGATTGAGCAGTCGGATCACTCTCGATCGCGTGATCGGATGGCGACCGATTCGCCTAACCCTAAAATCATTGATTCAGAGTATCTGGGACACTGATTCTCAATCCGCAAGTTCCTACACGATCCTAGAGGTATCATGAACAACATATTTGAAAGTGGGACCGATCGAATGGTCCAAACCTATCGAATTCGGATATCGCCTAATAGGCGCAATATCCGTTCGATAGTCAAACGGCAACCAATCACTAATCCGAGCATACCATCATGCTCAGGACGACATTAGATAATTTTAGGACCAAAATAGGTCACCACAATGGGTCCCATGTGCCGCCACCCACCGCGGGCAGTGGTGGGTGTCTTGAGAAAATTCTGGCGACGAAAAATTCTCAAAACTCTCGGCAATACCTATACTAACACACTCAGGCTAACAAGGGAAACAACTGCCATAACTACTCTGACCTCCAATTTGATTGGGAAGTGACCGGAAAACCAATCGAACCACATGCCAATTCTATGGTTCCAAATTGAACTCCCAAACCTCAAAATTGATCCAATCCAATTACATAAATAGATAAAGCATGAAGAGTAGACAGAGTTTCATACCTGGATCGATGAATTTGGTGGTCGGAGCAGGCGGAAACAGCGTCGAAATTTCTAAAACTTTCTCGATCTTTTCACGCTTCCAACTGTCGAGTGAGTGGCTAGGCTCGCCGGAAATTACCCCAGACGAGTTCGCCTACCCTGGCCACTTCTTTTTCGACCGGTGGTGTGACGCCCTGAAAATTTCCAAATTTTTTGTTAAGCTCACAATAAAAATTTCACTGTCCAATTGATTGTAATTTGAATTTTCATGAATCTTTTCATGAATTAACTATTAGTTTATTCAAGGAATGATTTATTTCCTGATACTTCGAAGTTGAAATTTTGGTAATTTGATGTTATAGAAAAATAGTTTACATCGCTACGAGCATGTGGTAATTTTCGGAGAATGTTTCGGAGTCCGGATGAATTTTTAATGAATTATTGAAGTATGACCAATGAGGTTGTGACATGTGGCAGCTGAATAAAATAATGAAAGTACTGTTTATGTTACTATTTGGCACTGTTCACATTACTATTTTGTCGACAATTCTTGTTTACATATAAAAATTACTGTTCATCACTATTCATCACTATTCACACGTGGGTGGCGGCTGATTCCTTTACTTTTCTTCCTTTTTCTTCCACGCGTCTTCAAAGTAAATTGATCAAAATGTAATTACAGAAAGTTCAGGGCAAGATTTATAATTTTGGAAAATTGAGGCCGTAAAAGTAAATTGGATTATTCTTTTGGAACAAATAGTAACATTTTTGAAATTATTGGATTATGAATCAGTTGCCCAAGAAAGAACAAATTTGAGTTCAAAAGTGCATAATGCAAGTCAGTCATCATCTTTGGATTCCAGGTAGGAGGACTCACTCTCTGACTTGTATTTTGTGTGTATGTATGATATAGTAAATATTGTTGAGTGCGAAAGATGCACGATTTTTGGATGTCATATTGTTTGGTTTTATGAATGCTTGGATTTGGTTCTCCAAAGTTTTGAGGGTATACATCTGCGGCCATTATCCTCGACGACCTGAGAATGAAAGGGGTATAGCAACTTCTTTGGGTTTCGATTCCCTAAACCTCTGGAGGGGTTACGCAGACAGACTTTACCAATACCCTTGTGTGATGTATAGTCGACGAGGTGAAACCGTTGAAATAGACACTCCCGCTACCATACCAGGTAAGTTGGTTATATTTTTGTTTCTGGTAGGGGTAGTTGGCCTTAAAGGATCGGTTGTCAGACAAGCTTATTTGGGCCCAGAAAAATGTTTACGAAAATTGCTTGAGCATGCCAATTGGTTTTGGATCCACAATAAATGGACACAGTTTGTGTATGTGCATATTCTTTCACTGATTTTGAAATAAATCTCTGGCCATTACTATTATCATTATTTATCTTGAAACCTGTCCGAGAGCATCCTACGGGGCAAATGAACGTATGTGATGCTTACCCTTACTTTTGTTGTAGATTCCTTTCGTGGGTGACATCTTGGTGTGACTTCCTCATTTGTCAGCATTTGGCTCGTGTCTCACGTTGTTGTCAGGTTGTGAACCAATATCAATCATAGCTGATCATGTTTTACTACATGTGTATAAATACGAATTATAGATGGTTGGTATATTTTCATTATTGGTTTGTAAAATAATTTTAGAGGTTGTTGATACTAATCCATGACCTCTGGGGTTGGTTTAACTTTCAAATAAATTTTGTACAATATTATAAATTATTTTTTCACTGTTGTTAAACACTTTGATCCAACCCATTTTAATTTATTTATAAAGGCTTAGCGTATTTTGGGAATCTTGAGAGTATAACTCTCGAACTTATGTGTTATATTTTCGGGATCCTCAAGGTATGTGCCGCTATCACGTGTCTCGATTTTGGGGCGTGACAGGTGGTGTCGGATTTGATGAACGAACAGCGAAGATCCACCTCCCTTCAGTCGTCAGCCGTTTTTGCAGAGGGAGATCGCGAGGAGAGAGAGAGAGAGAGAGAGAGAGAGAGAGAGAGAGAGAGAGAGAGAGAGTGACGTGCGAGTAGGGGTAAAACCGGATTTTTGTGTTTTAAACAATTTTCAAAATGACTTTTACGTCCTTTTAGTTTTCAGATATTTTCTCTCTCGTTGCAACTCGAAATTGAGCGTGCCGTTTGTCTACGAACTCGTATGGACGAGCTCAACGCAATGGTGCAACTTAATTCCCAAAAATCCTTTCCCAAAAAAAAGTGACTAAAATTCCCCTACCCTAAGGGTAGAAAATGTGATTTTATAATTAAACAATTAAATAATGGTAAAATTGGGTCGGGACGTTACACATATTACCTTTTTTATTCGCACTTAGCTCAAGAAGTAAAATTATTTTATTTGTTGTGCGCAATTGTATACTAAGGAAGGTGTCTCATTTAGTTTTTCACATAGGGCCACCCAAAAGTCAGCGCCCAATGCATCACCTACTTTCATTCTCTAGTTACTAGAAGATTTGTTTTTGGGCTTTGTTTTTCCTTGGTTGTTGTGTTCATTTTGGCGCTTTTGTGTGGTTTTATGGTGCAGTGGGTGATTATTGTGTGGTTGTTTTTGTTTACGTACTTCTGTTTTGTGAGAGTGTTTTGGTTTTTTTTTTTATCGAAGAGAGTGTTTTGGTTGTGTCGGGCGATCTGTGGGTTTTGGCTTTGTTGTAGTTTGTTTTCAGGTGTATTTGTTAATGTATTTTTGAGTGTGGTTGCATTTTACTCCTTCGGCAGTGTTGTCCTTGTCTTCTCGGACAGTGGTGCCACTATTATTATCTTGTTAGGTTTTTATTTTTATTTTTTACCCCATTTTTTTTGGGCTTTATGCTTTAATTTAGTGGGTCTTACACCTTATACTAGGATTTATGTCTGTAATAGGTTTTATGACTATGGTGAACTTTATTACTTTTATGTTCTCCTTATTTGATCTCTTTTTTTTTTCACTTCACTAGGTGTAATTGGCTTTTAATTTCATATATTAATGAAACTTGTTTGACAAAAATTAAAAAACAAGTATCCCTCATGTGGTGGGGTTTGGATCAAAATTTGAAAATGTCCTTGAATTGCAATGGGGGATATCGAACTACATGGATCAAATTGTCATAATTAAACCACATGAATTAAAATGGAAAATTCAGTAAACTACCGTGACAACTTTTTCCCTTCTTACTTCCTCCTCATTTTTCCCTCTTCATCTTTTATTTAAAACAAAAAAATATCACCAAACCATTGCTTAGAACTTTCTTTGAGAAGTACGCTATACACTTATGTATACATCTTTATTCATATTTTTGAATGATGATGTACGTTGTTTTTTATAAAATGTTAAAAAGATAAAGATGTATCAAATCTTTTTTTTTTCTTTTTCTTTGAGCACTCATACGTTAACACTAACTAACAAGTTAAAAGTATTTCTTTCACGTACTCATATCATACGACCCAAATTTAAAGTGTTAAAATTCTAATGGTGCACTTAAAATGCACTATATTCCTACGAATCTAGTACCCATAAAAAATTCCGGCCCTATTTTATTAAAAACAACCTGTCTTGGGCAATTCTAGCCGTTCTTGCAATTTGACTTGAACTCTCTGTCACGTTGAAAGCCAAAAGTTGAAGATGCCTTCTAAGATTGTACAAACTATGTGCGTCGCTCAAAATTTTGGCTTATTTTGTTCTCCTTTTTTCATTAACCCATGTCATTTAAGTTCACACGTTGTTATTGGAATTTTAATAAAAACTTTTGAAAATTTTCTTTTGAAGAATCGTACTCTTTACCAAAGATGCCCCGATGGTCCTGCCGTCTTGTCTTGCACTCTTATTGGTATTTGGTCCTCAAATCACGCACATCATCATTAAAAAAAGGAAGTTTGAAGAAAAGAAAGAGCTTCACACTTGGTTATAAAAAAATGAGAGCATATAGTATGAAAACCACATTAAAAATTATGAGAGCACTTGCTGTTTAAAATGATGGCTACAAGCAAATGATTAATTGTTGATAAGTGCCTCTATGAAGGCTTCAATGTCTTGATGTCTCTTGAGGATCGTTGTGGACATTCCACATATCTAATCACTCAGCAAATCACGTTGGAGTCAACCTTATCTTTGTGAGGCCAACTTCTCTCTCTCTCTCTCTCTCTCTCTCTCTCTCTACATTCTGAATATCAAGAATGACTTTACAAGAACACAGAGAAGGGAAGATTAGAGAACCAAATCACTGTGTTGGAAATTGAATGTCCGAAATTAGTTAGAGCATCACAACCATATTTGCTTCCCAAAAATATGCTGGAATTTTTGGACCTGCACTTGTGAGGCCAACTTCTCTTTGTTACTGGGCTTGGTCTTACAGAAAAAGCAAAAACTAAACACTAAAAAACAAAAGATAAGAAGAGATAAGAAAGAAGGAGATAGAAATGAAGAAGAGAACGTATCAAATGGGACATAAGTGGTGTTGTTATCGCCAGTTTTTCTTCTGCTATCACCTGTCTGTATTACTTTTCTTTTCCATCCGCGTGATCTTCATGTCACATCGAATGATTTCTCCTTTTTTTTTAACATGTAAAATAAACGAAAGTATATTATTGATCAACAAACAAAATTACAAAGCAACTATGTGCCGAATATGAGTAAATCTTCTCAAATGACCAAACACAACAACATGTTGAATTGATATGGAGAGAATCACGCACAATCCAAACAATGACTAAATTCATGATCCAACAACCAGGGGCCCATGTACTCAGATCTACAATACAAATCCGTCGCGTAAGGGAAGAAACAACAAATCCGTATCGAAAGTCAAAAGCTAAAAAGAAATAAAAATCCTAAATAGAAAACAAATCACAACAAACTCCTAAAAAATTTCTGAAAGTTATTAGTTTCTTAAAACTAAAAAACAGGACCACCGCTCCACATCTTCCAATGAATCAGAAGAAAATCATAGTACTATACCGGCTAAACACATAGTCCCGCATTGGCTAAACACGAACCCAATGCAACCAGACATCTTCCTCTCTTTAGAGCTTCAAACTATGTCGAAGGGAGCCAACTCCTTGTGTACATGGGCCAAAATACGGTGACTATATAATGGCGACAACATCATTTCACGGTGACTACTTCGACATTACAAAATAAAATAACAATCTTGAGGGAAAATGGAGGGAATGAGAAAAGAATGGATGAAAGGAGAGGAAATGAGGTAGGGAAAGGAGGCCGGCAACCCCAAGGGGGAAGGCAGCTAAGACTTTTTTTTCCTTAGGATAGAGAGTGTTCATAGTGGTATAATAATTTCTCCTTTATAACACACAATTAATTCAATTTTTCATTTTTTGAAAAGCTTTTCATAGTATCATAGATTTTGAAATTTAAACCAAAACAAAATATGGAGTTTGAGTCTTTGCCACATTCATTTTTGTCCTCTAGTTTTCAAAATATGGAGTTTGAGTCTTGGATTTCAATACCAAACAAGTTTTTAGATCTTAAAATCAGTATTTAAAAACTTGTGTTTTAAAAATAAATCATAATTTTTAGTTTTTTTTTTTAGTATGATACCAAACATGCCCTAAGAGTTTTTATTGTGTCACCTTCCTTCAAGTTTGTTAATTCCTCCATCAATTTTAGGGGCATTTCTATCCATTCAAGTTAGGGTTTGGTTTGACTCACTTAAACTCTAATTGCCCCAACTCATTCCTCCCTTCAAATCATACTTTTAATGGACATAAAAAAAATAAAAAGGTGAAACCTATTCTTCCCTTCAAATCTTACTTTTAATGGACAAAAGAACGTGAAAAATGGTGAAAATGAGGCTTCCATGGGTTAAAATGGGGTTTGAAGGGAAGAATGGGTCTAGTCAATTACGATCAATATGTTTACTTAACATCAATGAGTATGGGAAGGAATTGAATAATATAATTAAAGAATATGAATTGGATCAACTAGGAGGGGTAGTTCATCTTATTCTCATTTCTTGGGATATTTTATTAAGGATTTTTAAGTGAGATTCACGTATTTAATGATTCCTTATGTGTAAACGCAGGGAAAGTCGGAAATGAAAATCATTCACTTTCTTCTCATTCCCATTCCTTGTAAGTAAACGTGCCAAGTCAAATTAAATCCTAACTTAAATGAACAAAATACCTCTGAATTTGATTGAGGAATTAACAAACTTGACGAAAGGGGCATATTGACATGCTTTGAAAGATTAGAGGGGCTCAAAACTAAACTGAAATTTCATAGGGAAAAGTGAAACAAGATCTATAATAATAAAAAAATCCAAAAATATAATAAGAAATTTTTTCTTATCAGAAGGAAATAGTTTTAATCGTAAAATATTTTTTTCCCACAGCAGAAAATGCAAAGTAGAAAACAAGGCTCGCAGATGTCGCTTAAATTTTCAGAATTCCAACATGCAACCGCCAAAGTTTAAAGCTTCCTCCTTGAATAGCGTGCCATCACCGCATCCTTTATTTTTATCTATCTTTCTCCATTCTTTTTCCTTAACCAGGTTTGTTTGTTTTATTTTTATTATTTTTAATAGACCGCGGCGTTTGCGTGTTTCCTCAGAGGTTTGGTTGAGTAAGCTGGGCAGTTTGGTAGCTTTGCCTATTTTTGGTGTAATCCGTTTCTTCTTTTGGAAGTTTGAAGTGGTCTTATCAAACTTATTATTGGTTTGGGATTCTTATGGTTGGGATTGGAATTGACAGATGGAATCTTTACAATTAAATAACATTTGGTAACACTAAGTCACCATTCTTTATTTTTTTTAATTCAAATCAAAGATTTTATTTTTACGCGTACAATAGAGGGTAAGAGGTAACCTTTCTTATCCCAATAAAATGCCTTTCAACATCATAAACCGACTTTCTAACAAATAAACTAACCTAATGAGAAAATCATGTGTAATCAGATTTGAACTCTAATCAAATATAAAATAATGATACCTATAGAATAAGCGTTCGTTTGATAATGTTTTTTTAGAAAACACTTCTGCTCATAAATGCTTCTAGCAAAAACGCTTTTATTATAAAAATATTGAAATTTTCATAAGAAATAAAAGTGCTTCCTGAAGAAGCACATACCATGTGCTTAGGGGTGACAATTCCGACTCGACCCGATACAAGACTCAAAACCCGCACGGAAAAAACACGACACGAACCCGCACGATTAATAAATGGGTCATTTTCGAGTCAACCCGCCACAGACCCGTTTACAACCCGCCAACCTGCTAAAATACATGTTTAACCCGTTTATTAAACGGGTCGTGTCATGGGTCATGTCAACCGTATACAACCCGCCAACCCCGCGAAAAAATTAACGAAAATTGAGGTTTCAACGCACACACAAGGAGTTTCGAACCCCTGCCACTTCCATCCTTTTGCACCTTATCCAACATGCTGCTGATTTCTTTGTGATTATATGCTACAACATTTGATATTTATAATGTCCTTACAAGCTGTTTTTCAAAGAACTAGAATTTCACATGTATAATATTTTATATTTATATTCAAAAAATTATATGCATAACTATTTTAGCGCATGTCTAATCAACAAAACAAAACAAAAATATGCTAATGTCTACTCTCTTTTTTTTTCTCTTAAGCTCTCATATCATCATCATCAATCTCATTTTCTCTCTTTGATTTCTCCCACTAAAAAACAATTGATGGCGTTGTTCAAAATCCAATAATTATTTTCTTCGTTTCTTCTTCATTTTCATCATTTTTTTAATTTTTAATTTTCTCTTTCTCAATCTTTATACATAGAGAGAGGCAAAATGAAATAACTATTATATATATATATATATAATATGTAATTACTTGATTAAATTATCAAAATTTAGAACTTTTTATTTTTTTTATTTGCTATCACTTAGCAGGTCAACCCGATATGACCCGAAACTCGCACGGGAAATAAATGAGTCAACTCGAAATCCGCATGATTATTAAACGGGTCATAACGGGTTGACCTAAACTTGACATGTATATAATCCCGACACGACACGAACCCAACACGACCCGACCCGATCCATTGCCAGCCCTACATGTGCTTCTCCAGAAAGCGCATATATGACCCATAAACACTTCTAAACTACTTTGTCAAACGCTGTCTTAACGTTTTTGGTTATCAAAAAGTGCTTTTGACTCTTCTAGAAACACTCACAAATAGGCCTTAAATACATTGTGACACCATTAAAGGGGACACAAAAGCTAATTCCTACTAATTCTTATAAAAATTATTAATTTGGCACACTAACCAATTTATTAAGTATGATTTGCAATGCAAAGGACTCACTAATATAGCGATTTGGAGTATTTACTCTCTCATGCAAGGTCTTGAGTTCGAGTTCTAGCATCTGTGTATTGTGTGTGAGTTTAGTATATTTTCGCCTCTCTTAATAAGAAAGGTCCTAAAAAAAAGTAGGATTTGTAATAGTATTTGACAGTGTTATAATATCTCCAGTGACCAAACACGACAACATGTTGATTTGATCTAGAGAGAATTACTCATAAACCAACAAATATTCAACCCTTGATTCAGCAGCCCGACGCGCCTGTACTCAAACTAACAATACAAATCCAATGCGCAACGGCAGATCTGTATTGTAGCCGAAAATTAAAAATACAAAACAAGACAGAAATTGAAGTTTATATATAATTTTGACAAATTTAGTTTTAAAAGTAATATTATGGGTTAGCATTTAACCATTATGTTTTGTTTTTAAAAATAAGCGATAGTATATTATTGATGAACAAACAAAAGTACAAAGCAATTATGTGTCGAATATGGGTAAATCTTCTCTAGTGACCAAACACAACAACGTGTTGAATTGTCCGTATCGTAGCCGAAAATTAAAGACACAAAACACGGCAGAAACTAAAGTTTATATATATAATTTTGACAAATTTTGTTTTAAAAGTAATATTATGGGTTAACATTTAACCATTAAGTTTTGTTTTGTTTTGTTTTGTTTTATTTAAAAAAATAAGCGATAGTATATTATTGATGAACAAACAAAAGTACAAATAAACTATGTGTCGAATATGGGTAAATCTTATCCAGTGACCAAACACAACAACATGTTGAATTGATTTGGAGAGAATCATGCACAACCCAGACAATGACTAAATTCCCGATTCAGCAACCCAAAACACATGTACACATATCTACAATACAAATCCACCGCACGACATAAATGACAAATCCGTATCGAAAGCCAAAAGTTAAAAAGAAATAAAAATCTTAAATAGAACAAATCACAGCATACTCTTAAAAAGTTTCTAAAAATTATTAGTCTAAAACAAAACTAAGAAACGGGACCACCGCTCCACATCTTCAGGGCAACTTGAAGAAATTCATAGCGACATACCTGCTAAACCCACAGTCTCGCATAAATAATTTGTTTTGTTAGATGGAAAAATAAGAGAGAAAAGTTGGAAGAAAAATAATAATGGTGAAAAATATATGATATGTCCATTTATGTTTTGTTTTGTTGCTAACGGGGTCTAACCAATTAGAAAAAGGCATTGACTTACATACTAGAGTTCCTAAGTTCGAACCTCATGGCATCTTGGTTGCGTGTGTGTGAGAAAAATCCCCATGTTGTTTAGACTATCTCTTTTACTAAAAAAAAAATTTGTTCTGTTAGAAAGAAAAAAAAGAGAAAAGTAAGAAGAAACATAATATTGGTGAAGAATATAGGAGAAAATGTTATTATAAAATCACTAAAAAAAAATTGAAAAAACTAAAATCAAGTGCCAACGGGGTCTAGCGTAGTGGAAAAGTGCCTTGACTTGGAGACTATTGATTTCAAGCTAAACGCTCGTTACACCTTGCTAGTGTGTAAAAAACCTCCAACGTATTCTAATACAGATGTGAAAACAACTCCCCCTCTATCGTTTGTATATTTTTTTTTTAAAAAATTTCAATTTTAACAAAGTTCTTCTAATGTATCTAATCTCATTTCTTCGCTTCTTCCGATTTTCCATGTCATTGATATTTTTTTTGTCAAACGAAAGAGTTTGTACTAAAACCAAATATATAAGTTTACATGAAGCAAGAATATCAAAAGCCAAACCCGAATAAAAATAGCCGTAAATTGCCTTTCCATGTCGTTCATCCCTATCTCTTTTAACTGAAAAAAGAAAAACGGGAAAACAAAAATCATACCTAACAGTTCCAATGAATTGAATTTTTGTTTTTTTTATTTCAATTTCCTAAAATTCACTACCCATCAAACGCCGGTTATGGTTACTGTCCTTTTCCAGCTGTGTAACCCATAGGTTTAAAAACTAAGAATTATTAGGGTTTAGTCAATAAAAGTGAAAATATTTAGGAGAAGATCAAAGCATAAGTCAAATTGTGGATTGAATTTTGCCTTGTGCTTTGGTCTTTTCCTAAATATTTTCACTTTTACTGATTAAAAACGAAAAATCCCTAAAAACTAAAGGGTGTTGTTAAACGAACCCTAAAATTAACTGAGTACACCCTATGATATAAGTACACCCTAATAATTAAATTAAAATGTAAAATTAACTAAGTACACCCTATTTAACTACCAAAAATACCCATGATACACCCTAATACACTCTATCACATAACACCTTGATATTAAGTTACACCCTATTATACTATTGAAACACAAAATGCAATTGAATTGTGCAGTTGAAGAAAATGGGATGACCTGGCATATAGGTGTTATACTGTTTAATTATAACACCTATATATATATATATATATATATATATATATATATATATATATATATATATATATATATATATAACACCTATATACTAAGTACACCCTATTGTTTATGCCCTATTATACTAACTATACGGTCATCTTCATCGAGCTCAGACTCAGATTCATAGTATTCTTCAAATGACAAAAGCAGTAAAAATGGACTGTTGGAAAGTGACTTTCAGAAAACTGATGGGATCAAACATGAACTCGAATCAGCACATCTAAAAGTTGCTGTCCTGAAGAGGAAATTGACAGCTACAAGTGAAGAGAAGGAAGCTTTAAAGTTAGAACACGAGGCGGCTTTGACCAAGATAGAAGAAACAGAAAAATTGCCAGAGACTTGAAGACTAAAGCTGAAAGGTTAGATGTTGAAAAATCGCAACTTTTGGCTAGAGAATAATGAGCTAAATACAAAACTGGAAGCTGGTGGAAAGATAAAAGCTGAAATGAATCAAAGAGTAGAAAATGTGGAAAGAGAGAGAGAGAGATAACTTGATTCAGGAGAAAGAGACTGCTCTGAGAAGGATAGAGGATGGAGAAAATATTACAACAGAGTTAAGAACCATGGTTGATCGGCCGAAAGATGAAAAAGTAACCCTTATGGAAACGAAACTGTCTGCAATGGAAAAGAAACAAATTAGTAAAAACTCATGAAGAAAACATGGATAGATTGAAATCAAACTCTGAAATTCTAATTTGATTAGGGTTAAATATGTTGAGTAGGGTGTACTTATTAAAATTACATTTGTTTCAATATTCAATATATCCTTTTTTGTAATTTTATATTAGGGTAAATTAGTAATTCAATAAATAATTTGATAGTAGGGTGTACTCAGTTAATTTTAGGGTTCGTTTAACAGCACCCAAACTAAAAGCTCAAAATTAAATTTCCAAAAAAAAAACTCAAAATTAAATTAATTGGTCTGTCTCTGAAGTCCTTTTTCCTCCATCCTCCATCGCATTAAAACGCCCTCGGTCTCCGCAATCACCCCACCTTTTCACAAAATTACCTTTTTCACCACTCCTTGACCACCGCGCCTGGGCCCCACACTTCCACCCTATAAATCTCAACGCGAAGGATTTGCAATTCCCGCACTGATCGTAGCCCAAAAACGTCATTTGAGATCAGACTGGAGAGAGAGAAGAGAGAGAGAGAGAGTGTTTGCAAAAAGACGAGAGTTTTAGAGAGAGAAAGTGGTGTGTTAGAGAGACTCGTGGAGGGTCGCTGTGTGCGATGCGTGGAGGGAGGGAGGGCAGGTGGTGAGTGGCTAGAGACTGAGTAAAACGCCGAGATCGCTGTCTTTGAAAATGGCGGATCGTGCCATAAGAGGCTGAGAAACAGCTCTTGGCTTTCGTCTTCTTCGCTCTTCAAATCTCTCGATCACCGATTTTCAGGTCCCTACTCTCCCTCTAGCATTGTCTTCAATTCTCTTCGTTTCTCAATTTTCTCTCACAAACCCACATTGCCTTCAATGCTCTCTCTCTCTCTCTCTCTCTCTCTCTCTCTCTCTCTCTCTCTCTCATGTTTTGCACGTGCTTGTAACATCACATCGTCACGGGCTAATCATTGTGTCGAATTTGGTTTTTCTTTGTCTTCAAAATTTTATGCATTTTTGTGTCGGTAATTTTGAGCTGATATTTTCTTTTTTGGTTTCTCGTGTTGTTGCAGAGATGACGGAGTCGACAAAGGTGCTGTACATAGTGGTGGTGGACGATGAAGCTAAGAGAGAGAAAGGGAAAGAATCTTTCCGATATACGCGCCCTGTTTTGCAAAGTTCTTTGCAACTCATGGGCTGCAAGCCTCGGCATGCCTTTAAGGTATACACAAAGTTTTCGAATTTCGAATTTATCTTAAATTGTTGTTGTTTTGGTGTTGAAAAAGTTAAAACTTTTGTAGTTATTGGTTGTGTGGTTTTGATGAGGGAGTCTATAATTTGAACTTCAGGAGGAAGGGTGTATTTTGGTTTTTGAATTTATTACTGTGAATAGCTTTGGAAGCTGTTTTTGGGTAGATCTGCTTTTGCTTGTAATGCGTTCTGCAAAATTCTGAATTTCACTTTTCAAAGTCTTCAACGATACGTTGTTGAATTTTTTGGTGAAAGAATTCTATTCAGAGTCTGGTCAACCAAGGCTTCCCTTAACTATTTTTGGTCCGTCTATTAGTCTTGTTTATACAATTGGTGTTCTGTAAAGTCATTCTTATGTGTCAAATTATGGTGCAAAATGTCATTATCACAGATTAAGTCCAGGCGCTTCTTAATTTTCTTAATAAAAAAAGGTGGGCTATGACCGTTATGTTGTTCCTGGGTCGCCTTCGACTTGTCCTGTTAAAAATTATTCTGCTGGTAGAGCCGTTAGTTTTTGTTGTGCTTGAACCATCTTAACTGATGATCTCTCATCCTGTCCTCCATGTACTTTCCAATTTTCCCATCACTTTTGGCTTTTTCAGCTCTTAAATTTCAAGAGTTGACTCTAATTGATGGATCTCTCTATTTTGTGCAATAAGCTCTGTTGAGTAAGTTTCAATGGTGTTTCTGCAAATTAATGTCTGACTATATATGTCATGCACTTAATATTAAAATTGCCTGGGGTAGAAGATTGCTCATGTTCCATATGCATTCACCAATATCTTGAGGGTTTGTGCAATTCAAATGTGAGAAATCCCTTGAACTTTGTTCACATGCTTTCAAATGTTCTCCAGTTCTGAGGAATAGCCAAGAGGGTGAACTGTGTAATTGAATTGTATTCCATTTGAAATATAATATATTCTGTTATTCACAGTTTATGGTGTGTTTCTTCTGCCTGTGGGTATCTCAGTGATCCTACTTTTTATATTATTCGACAAGGCATTGTTTTAGAAATGTCTACATTGGCTGATAGCTTCAGTCAAATTAATCAGCTGTTTGTTCTAGTTGTCCGGTTGTTATACCTCATGGTAGTACTCCATGATAACTCTGGTGCTCTAGTTTGGTTCTTCATTACTTGATTTCTTGACCATGTTATTATGTCAGTATGATCTTTATATATTTTATACCTTAGAGTTCGGGCAGGTCGTTTGCTGCTTAAGCTTACTTTTTATATTATTCGACACGGCATTGTCTTAGAAATGTCAACATTGGCTGATAGCTTCAGTCAAATTAATCAGCTGTTTGTTCCAGTTGTTAGGTTGTTATACCTCATGGTAGTACTCCATGATAACTCTGGCGCTCTAGTTTGGTTCTTCATTACTTGATTTCTTGACTATGTTATTATGTCAGTGCGATCTTTATATATTTTATACCTTAGAGTTCAGGCAGGTCATTTGCTTCATTATTAGAATAACAATATTTCTGGTGATTGGTGAGTTGTCATGTTTCCTTCATGCTTGACTGATTCCAATGTTTTATTTTACTTGAGAACTGTAACCACTAATGCCAGATATATTTTTCTTTGATCAGATTAGCCAGCGGGTTTTCGAATTGATAAGAAACGAAAGCTCATCTAGTGTATTGCTTCCAGAAGGAACGGAAAATGTTTCCCCTAGTAAAGCTGAGGCTTGCAAGGATTTGGTTTCAGGGAAAGATGATAGCAATAAGAGTGTTCCATTTGAATTGTACAAAATACGTACGACTGTTGTTGTTAAGAGAGAAACCTTCTTAGATGTTGTTTGTGATGCTCTGGCTGAGTACAAGTATGTTGGTCCCAACCAGAGGGCGGACTTAGCTTTGGCATGCAGGTACTAAGAAGTCTTGTCTTTATTGAAAATACATTTACTTTATTTACATACATTCATTTAAAAGTGGCATTCTGGCTACTTATTTCACATGATGTGTCATCAATTTGCATTTCATTAAAATATGGAAACGCATATGTATTAATCTGTAATTGTGTATCATATTAACATTAGTGTAAGAAATATTGTATTTCTTATGGAACTTGTATGGTAACAGTGACATCTTTGGACGGTTTCTGTGGTCACATATTTCGAAGAAAGAAGTCCGTATTGTTATATCATCCTGAAAATTTACTAGCGGCATAACAATTGATTAATTAAGTGATGCAGCAATCGTTGGAGTTCTAGATTATTGATGAAAATAAGGGGATTTCAGTAATGCAGCTGGAACAAGAAGATGAACAACATTAATGGAGATATTGTGATTCTAACAGGAAATGTTCAGTTTTTCTGTATGGCTTTGTGATGTGGAGTCATTTTCAATGTTGTTTATTGCATTCTTTTGAGTTATAAATTCCTGTCTTTGTTCTGTTCTTTTCCTAATTTCATCAGGATATTTTTTCCTTGCAGAATACGTGAAAGGAAGGAATCTGTGACTGTACTGTTGTGTGGCACTAGTGGCTGTGGAAAATCTACTTTGTCCTCATTGCTGGTATTTGAGTTCACCCATTCTTTGTTTTCATAATTTCCTTTTGATTTATTTTGGTGTTAGCTTTTGTTAGTTGTTAATCTAACATAATATGGTTTTTTTTTCTTTACCAAAAAATGTATCTTCATTGTGATTGTATATATATAGTCATTGTCTGATAGTCCAAGTTTTGTATGATGAAATCAATAAGAATAAAAGTTTGTGTGCTGTTATGGGTTTTGGGTGTAATCCATAAAGTCTTGCAGGGTAGTAGGTTGGGAATCACTACTGTGATATCTACTGACTCAATTCGGCACATGATGAGGAGTTTTGTGGACGAGAAGCAAAACCCTCTGCTCTGGGCTTCAACCTACCATGCTGGGGAGTGCTTGGATCCAGTGGCTGTTGCAGAAGCAAAGGCCAAAAAGAAAGCCAACAAATTGGCAGGAGCTTTACACTCACTTCCCAAAGATGGAATGCCTGATGGCTCTGGCTTTGGGAAATCTGATACCCGGATGTCAGATGTTGGTTCGAGTACTGCTGAATTGATCAATCCAAAGCAGATGGCAGTTGAAGGGTTTAAAGCGCAAAGTGAGATGGTGATTGACAGTCTTGATCGGCTTATCACTGCATGGGAGGAACGAAGAGAATCAGTTATTGTCGAAGGTGTTCACCTGAGCCTTAATTTTGTGGTACTTACTACTACCTATGATTCTCTTTCCCTTTGTTGTTTCCTTGTTTAAATATATTATTTCTTGTTCTTTTATACTTGTTATCTCCCCCTCTAAATAATTCTTTGAATCCCAGATGGGGCTTATGAAGAAACACCCTTCTATCATTCCATTCATGATATACATCACAAATGAGGACAAGCACATGGAACGATTTGCTGTTCGTGCAAAGTATATGACGCTGGACCCAGCAAAGAACAAATATGTGAAATATATCCGAAACATCAGAACAATCCAAGAATATCTCTGTAAGCGAGCTGACAAGCATCTTGTCCCCAAAATTAACAATACTAATGTTGACAAGAGTGTGGCAGCCATCCATGCAACCGTCTTCAGTTGCCTGCGTAGGCGTGAAGCAGGGGAGCAACTTTATGATCCCACAAGAAACACGGTTACTGTAGTGGATGAGGAGTACAGGAACCAGTGTGCAGCCAATTCTTTGAGTTCTAAGGGGATGTTTCAGCTGATCCAGAGGAAAGGTTCAACTAGGCATCTGATGGCTCTTGTAAATACGGATGGATCTGTGGCAAAGGCATGGCCTGTTGATTCAGTTGATAGGAATGGGAAACCTATATTTTCCCGTGGGACTGACTTGGACATTGGCAGCGCAGAGCAAGTAAATCTTCAGTTTGGTCTCTATGGGATCAGCGCTTGGCCCAGTGATGGTGGCCCCAGTTATGCTGGAAGTGTGGATGAGTCAAGGGCTGATGGAACTGAGATTGGAAGAAGTCATCCCTCTTCTTGCTGCAGCTCGCCACGGATATCTGAGGGGCCTGCCAAAGAGGTACTTTTGAACACAAATTTTAATTGTTCCATTTGAAAAAACTCTTACCTATCATTTTCCTTAACTGTTCAATTTACTGTTTTTCTTATTGAATTTTTTTATTGTTTTCTTTTCCTTCAGCTGAAGGAAGAAAATTCAGTGCATGGAAGTGATGAAGAGGTTGATGAAGAGGCTGATGCAGGCAGTGATGAGGAACTAAGTGATGATGGTGACAAACAGGACTATGAAGAGGTATTAATTGCATTTGTTCCAGATTGTTATTAGATTACACTGGAAGCCAAAGAGATTAGGACAACAACTTGAACTTTATCAGCTTTTTGCATCTGATAACTCTGCTTTACAATTAATCGTTTACTTTAAACTTCATACTATCTTGCAGATAGGGTCTGTGGATGAGGAGTCTACAAAATCAGATGAAGAGTACGACGACCTCGCAATGCAGGATGTGCAGGGAAATGGATACTGGTCAGGGGAGGAGAAAAGAGGGGACAATCATAAGATTTTCCCTGTTTCCGAGGATCAATCAGCCGATAAAGAAGGGGATAAGTATCGCCAGAACCTGGATCTTTTCCTTAGAACTAGACACCAATCATTTTCTGAACCATTGTGCTCATACTCATCTTTGTTTTTGGAGAAGAATGAGATGACAATGCCGTACTCGGGCAATGTGAAAATTAGAAAACGACGCTCCCTTAGCATTCCAGCCTTGGGAAGGCATGGGTCAATAATCAGGGGCCCCATACTTTCTGGAGCCCCGCAGTGCTAGCACAACTATTTTGTTGAAGCTTTAGTGTTCTCATATCGTTGCCTTTTTCTCCCTTATCTATGTTCAGCCTCCTTTTCTAGAGTAATTAGGTAACTTAAATCTCCCCCATTTGTACATTAATGCTTTTAGGCAGTTGCAATGGAATGGATCTAAAGTGTATTTTTGTTTGGTACTGTTGTTTGAGCATTGGATGCATCTTGTTAGTTTTGTTAGAATGAGAACATGATTTTAGGGTAGTTTTGAGTATGGGGTGCATTCTAACATGATTTAAGAGTCATATGCTAGCGTTATCTATGGTTGGGTAACCAACCTACTTTTTCATGATTCTTTCTAGCAGGGATGGAATCGGTTGTTTTTTCAATCTCTGTTCAAGATGTATTGGTCCACTATTCACCAAGTTGCTGAGGCCAGCAAGGGGAGGAATTGCATCTGACTGAGAATGGGCATATAGAGATCCGGCTAAAAATAACACAATCCGGCTTCGGAAAGTGCTTCTCTTTACTCTTTCAGCAGAAGATAGGAAGATAGTTTTGGTTTTTATTGCTCCACTTGCATAAGTGAACGAATATCTTTTTTTTTTTTTTTTTTTTTTTTTTTTTCATTTGACCCTATATAACTTGGTTGATGGCCGATGCATTGCTTTCTTTCCTGTTAAAAAGCTGGTTGAATAGTTCCTTAACTAGGTGACAGCTAGGGCTTTAGGCTTGTCTCCAATTGAATCCCCAGAAGAAGCTAGATGGAGATCACTCGCTCATGAACTGAAAATACCGTTTCAGAAAAACTGAAAATACAGTGAACAGTTTGGTAGGGGATGCAAGTGTTCCACACATCCTCTGCAAGGGCTTCACTTTCTAAGCAGCTTCCCCGCTATAGAGAAGGGATCATAGGGACTTAATACTTTTATTAAGTTCTTACATGTATTGTAAGTTAGGCTTGCCCTCACTTAAGTTAGCACTTTTGGTATGCTTACTTATTTGGAATGAAAAAGTCGTGAATTGGGGAAGTTAGGAATAGGGGAGAGGATGAATGGGTATAGGATCAACTACTTCCTCCTAATCAATCTAGTTTTTGATAAAAAATAATAATAATCTAGTTGTTCGTTTTTCAGGTATTGAATTAAGAATTTTAATGTGGAAATGACATAAATTCTAAGTCAAGGATTTGAATAATTTCAATACCAATGATTCCCATACCCATGATTCATCCCGTTAGTTATTCAAGCGTGTTGTTGGATATGCCAGTACTAAAAAGAGAGGGAAATGGGCTTGGCCGTTTTAGAAGCGTTACAAGCATGAATGGTTTGCATGTAAGCGTCATCTCTATCAGCCCAAAAGATCGCTTCAAAGTGCCATATCTTATTTGAGGTGAGCTTGAAACAGGACCCTGCGGAATGTGATGCAGGACAGAAAGATGAAAATTCATGTGAGGAAAAGCTACGGAAGGAGAGCGGATCAGAATTGGCAAGTGATCACGCAACAAAGAAAACCGAGTTCAACCACCGACTATGACGCTAGAAAAGGCAACAAGGCGTATCATTAGGATCTTCGGGTTTGCTTGAACAAAACCGAGCAAGAAAGAATGTTAACACCGAATTTATTTTTTTCACCAAGCTGAGGAATGAAAAACTCAGCTTGGATCAAGGGATGTGCCCTTGGTCACTATAGGCAAGCTACTTTGTAGATTTCTTTTCTTTCAAAACCTTTCTTTCTTTGGTACCGGGAAATCTTACAAGATTATAGGCTAAGTTGTTATTTTATATTGTTTTATATAAATATATTAGACTTGGTTGTTGTGAGTGCTTTGTGAGGAAAAAAAAAAACTTGTGCTACAACTTTACTTCAAATAGGACACTATAAAAATAAACCATACCTTCCTGTATGCTGGTTGATGATAGGCTTTGGTGCAATCCTTTTTCTGTTCTGCTTTCCCTATCACACTTGGTAGTTATAATCTTCAACTAACCACAAGACAGTTTCTCTTTGAAAAACTATGCAGATTTGTGTAGATTTACAGCATTTTGCGAGCCCAGTTGCCTCTCTTGTTCTTGTATACTTCAATCTTCAGTTGAGACCCATTTAAAGGAAGAAATTGGAGAGATATGTGTAGATAGTTGAAGCAACCATGAAGCCTTGGTTGGGAAGGAAGACATTGGAAGTACATTAGCATCTTCTGCGAAACAAGGTAGCTAATTTTCAAGTGTGACTGGAGACAATCCTTGGAATATTCGCTCTATCTCTACTCTACTTGTCCTTCATTTGGCATAGCTGTAAATACAAGACAAAACAAATTTTCTCACTCCTTTTATGCACCTCACACCCCAATTTCCAAGTCACAAGGTTTTTTATTTTTATTTTTTATACAAGAACACAGTACGTCGCGAGCTACTTGCATCTGGGCTTAGGTTATATACTTTGTTTGTTGATGTTTGTTTTATATCACTTGAGTTACGAGTTCCTTTACTTTAATAAAAGGAAAAAAAAAATCCAAATTACCTGGGATCACTTGCTGTTACAAGCTGAATGGTGTTGCATTTGAACCAGGGACACTCCAATCCCAACCAGAGCTTCAGTGCACAATTCTAATTCTCTAAAAGGTCGTAGGATTGACTAGGAGAGCTAGCTTTGGCATACATGCGACCGAAGGAAATGGCGAAATAGCCTTTGGTTTTCGGGGGCAGCATGAAAGTCTGAACTTTGGGAGAGTAATTTCTAAAGCCTCCCACAACCTCCATTTATAGTAGTGGCCATGTGAGTTGGAGGGAAAGAGTTCATACCCAACTAAACTTAAGAGTCATTAACTCTATCCAAACTCCTTGGACCACATCCAGATCACTCTCTATCTATATTATTCATATCCCATGTGTGGATAAATAACTTACCATTTATCCACCCAATCATGTTAACAAGAGAAACATTTCAAAAACAAATTGATGAATGATGTGCCAGAATGTATAAGTCAGACTAGAGTTGAGCAACATAGGATGAGGGAAGCAGCACAGAACTACTACATGTCATACAAGCAAGAATTTGGGATAGTGAAATTCCTATCTTAAGCCAAAAGGTTCACTTCATCTTATATGTGGCAATCATTACCAAAACAAGTGAAAATGAAACAAACTTAGAAACAATAAAGGTGCAAATGGAAATGGAGAAACCACAATAAACTGGATATAGCTCACTACCGTCGTTCAGGGGGGAAAAGAGAGCCTAACCCGGCAGAACGAACTTATGCATTGGAAAAGTTGATCGGTTTAATTGAATACAAAAATTCAAGTTGATCTTTCTGATTTAATATTACAACACTTCCAAAGAATGTATAACTTTTGAAGAAATCCTTTCATTGGTGATAGTATAGTGTTCAGATCAAATCCTAAACGTGTATAATCCTTCAACAGAAAAAATCGTAAATTTCCCCAAGAAAATGTGTAAACCCCAATGAACTACCATGAACTAAATGGCAAACCACAGTTCACTGCTCATCATTCGATTTGAGTTCGAATCACTTTCTTTCCAGCCATCCAGACTTTGTAACCCAATAAAACAGCTGAAGGACAAGGGACATATTCATTGCAGCATTAATTTTACAGTGGGCCATTTTATGGGTAAAACAACTTGTTCTCCCATATATTGCCGAATCGAAGTTGCAGCTGCTAACTGTAATCACACAGAAGAAGTTACTCTTAAGAACTCTTCTTCTTTGGAGCTGTCACAAGCAGATATGATGACCACAATTAGAATAAAAGCCGTGAAAAAAGAATGTTTGTCACAAACTTCACAATGAATAGATATCGAAATCATGGTCTGGATCAAGCATGATCCTTAAATCATCACCCCTCACTAAGCTTCTGAGCTTCATTCTCTCATTTTCCTCCCCCTTCCACCCTTCGGGGTCTCATCTCTTCCTTGAATGACAGCTTTCCCCTATTTTCTTCATATAGGGGAAAATAGAGAAGCTCCCTGTTTTAAGGTATTGCACCCGTCTAATTAATTCGGTCCGGCATCCCCTTTTGCTTCCTCAGCCTGATTCAATTTAGATAATCCATTTACTGTCTCTTTACACCCAGACAAATCAGCATTAAAAGCTTTTTTCACCATCAATGCATGCAACTGAAAAGCTTCATCAGCCATCCCTTTGTTGCAAAGGCCATCAATCAATATATTCAAGATAACATTGTCCAATTCAAACCCCTTCTTCTGCATCTCATTTAAATATTCCATTGCCGGCCCCAACTCCCCAACCTTGCAAAAACCACTTATTAGAGCCCAGTACGTATCAGCGTTCTGGAATGTACTTCTCTCCGCCATCTTACGAAATAAAGAATGAGCACTTTCCATAGATCCCAATCTACAATAGCCATTTATTATCAAATTGTATGAATGAGTGTTCACTTTCAATCCTTTATCATGCATCTCCCCAACCAACCTTTCAGCTTCTTCTACCTTTCCAGAACTTGTGAAGCCATCAATCAAGAATTGATACGTCTTGATATCCAATGCCACTCCTTCCTTTTCCATCACAAGCAATATCAGATCCAACTCTGGAAAGTTCCATCTCTTAGCACAAGCATCCACAATTGTGTTGAATGTAATGATATTGGGTTTAGTTCCTACACTCACCATTTCCTCCACCAACTCTCTACTCCTTTTTATCTCCCCACTCCTACAAAGCCCATCCACTACAACTGTCAAAGAATATACTGAGACCTTAGTGTTCGATTCAAGCAACCGATAAAAGAAATCTAAACCCTTTTGCACCTCATCTCTTCTGTTGAGAGCAAGCAAATGCACAGTACAAGTCCTCTCATCAATCTGAATCCCATTACAATTCATAAAATCAAAAGTCTCCAAAACTTGGTTGAAACTTTCACTATCCGAATAAACTTTTATCATCAAATTGAACAATTTCGCTTTGACTCTAGGTTCAAGACAGCAAATTTCAGCAGCAGAAGCAATAACAGAAAAAGGGTACCTGGAATTTTCATCAACTGAGATACATTTGAAAATTTCCTCAGCATCTGTGAACTTTCTTGCCTTGAGAAGCCTGCAAATGAGGGTTAAGTGGGCATGGAGGTCAATCTTGAAAGAGATAAAGGACTGGTTTTTGAGGAGGAAGTTGAAGAAAAGCAAGCATTTGGAGCATTTGAATTTGGGGTCTGAGAGAATGAGGTTAAGAGAGTTGGGGTTGAGCTTGGAGAGGAGGGAGATGGTGGTGGTATTGAGGGGTTTTGAAGTTGCAGTTTTTGGGGTTTTAGAAATTAATTCTATGAATTCTTGATAGGGTCTGGCGGGTGTTCTTTTGACAGTATTGAGGGTTCTGAGGACGTTCTGGAATGACATTTTTGATTTGGAGATTGAAGTCTCAGGAGTCAGGATTATGTTTAATCGTTTTCGGTTGGTTTTTTGTGGTGCTTCTTCAGCGTCGGCTTGGGCTTCTGTTTGCCCATCTGTGTGCTTTTGTGTAGTCTTTGGGCTCATTTTTGCTGGTTTCTGCTTGTTTTGTGAGTGCGTACACGCACTTAACAATTTGATCAGTTACACTCATAGTTTGATCATTTCTAAATTATCTGATGGGTCAACTTAAAGAAAAAAAAATAAAGGGTTGAGTTTCTTCGACAACTTGTAGCTTTAGTGGTTAAAAGAGTTTATGTATATGCCCGAAATTCTGTTTTTAAGTCCGATTCCTCAATATTCCTTGTTGGGTTCACAGATCAAATTGTTGTGTGCTTATAGAAGCACTATTCTGCAAGTGGGCTTTATGCATATCTTCTTATTGGACCTGCTTTTGGTGTGGCCTTGTTTATTTTTCTTTCTATTTTTGGGGTTTTAATGAAATTGTCTAGTTACCAGAAAAGAAAATAAAAGTTGAATGGAAGCACACTTTTTACCCATTAGTTTTTTGATTGTTACGAAAACTTCATTGATATAAAAGTCAAATTACAAGTAGCATTAGAAGTTGAATGCAAATTATGCGATCTCGTTAAAACTTTGCCTTGAAAATTCTCAGTTAAGGAAAATTCAATGCGAAAAAGACATTTTACATTTACCAAAAGGTTTTAATTTGGTCTCAAATTTAATTTCAGTAATGTTAAAGTTTACAATTTGTGCTAGTTTGTGGTCCTTCAACTTTCAGTTTAAACAACTTCAATGCAATCTTCTACTTTTCAGTTTTTGTCAGTGATACTGTCCCTTCATCTAAATTCTTTTAATTTGATGGAAAAAAAATAAAAGAAACCTCCTAAGACTTAAAAGTTATGTCAAGTCCACCTGTCAATTTTTTTGCCTGCACCTAGCCATTCTTTCCGACTAGGATATATGCTGCTCATATAGTTGAACTTTGAACTGTGATGCAGTGTGAATTTCAGAGCAGAGTCACCTAGATGCTACATACGCAATTGATCAAAGATTGGAGCTTCTTAGCTAAAATTTAGAATCTCCAATGAGCTAGTTAAGAAGAAAAATGTAAAAATAGATAAATTGCACTACATTTGTTAGGGATTAAGAGGGAGAGTGACCCTATTCTTTATAAACCTTTACATTATTTCTCAACGTTCCGATGTGGGAAAATACCATCCTCACATCGAAACTTTGTCCCTCTCTCTGTTTTCACATTGAACTCTACAACTCGAATCTTGGTTGTTGCAACTTGCAAGTATTGAAGTGCAGGTGCTTCAATAATTCCAACAGAGGAGATGCTATTTCTTTTAAAGCCTTGTTGAAGGGAAAAATTGGACCAAATCTTTATATAAAAAAACAGGGGTCTATAGAGCAAATTTAGGATTTAAATGCAGGGCACTGAATATATATCAACAGGTAGGTGTATGAACCATAACATCACACAATTTACTGCCAACGACAAACAATAGTTGGATTTTGTTGTCCAAGGAGATCTCTTGCATGCGACCCGAGATGGTCCTTCAACTGGATGCATGTCTGCCACATGTAAACGAACTGGGTGGCATCACTGGGACCACCTTGTACGACCATGGAGACCACTTGGACCACCTAGGTTAATCACACATAATTAACTAAATGTAGTATACTTGGCATGGATTTCAAATGACTATATGCAATGAGTTATTTGAAATTCATTCTTATTCAAATCTTGACGTACATGAATTGTATAAGTGTAAATAAACAATTTAACCTCTAAATCCGTAGATTTGAAATCACTCTAGATCCAAGTGGTTATTAATCCCTAATGTAATAGATATAGAAATCAAGACTGAATTACAAAAGAAATATGTAATCATCTTATATGATCTTGATTTTATAGAATCAAGTATATCATTCTTTTTATGCAGTGATCTTGTATGCATGATCTTCATGCTAATATAAGATTTATAGATCATACATTTTTCATATATTATTCGAAGAACAAAAACCTTTTCTTATCGAATGGTTTTCATGGAATATAATATCTTCGTATGGTGAATAGTTCAAAAACAGAATGAGAGTATTACATGTGAAAACTACGAGAAGGCGGTCACAAATATGAGAATTGCTATTAGCACTCCAAGATAGAAATCACTCTTTCTGCCTTTATCTTTTTCGTTAGGAGGTGCACATGGAGTGTCAATAACAACTCCCAAAAACAAAATTCTATTTGCTTTATTTTATTTTATTTTAATACAAGCAATATTAGAATAGAGATTTTCTATTTAAACCCCACACTTCTCTTAGTTCACCCCAATACTTAAATCATTAAGCTGTAAGTTTTATTATTGTGTAAAAAGACAAAAAAGGTCATCCAACTTAATACTTAATCCTAATACATCCATACACACACCCCACACACACACCCCCACAACTCTTCCCTCTAGACAGACCGTGCTTGTAGAAGGAGCATCTACTTTAGCAGAGGCTGCGGGTGTAGCGGAAGGCAGCCAAAATGCTTTCATTGTCCGAAGCGCTTCTTCTTCATACGAGGTGACCTTCACACTATTGGCCCCATGGAAACCAGTCTTATCTTGGCTTTGGTTTCTATCATTGTATTGCGGTAGTGCACCATGGTTTTGCTTATCAAAAGCCTCGAGCTCTCTAGCTTTTTGTTGCGATAACCTCTCTTCTTCCTCTTGGTTCTCTTGCTTCACGAGCGGTATGTGCGACTTGCTTTACGCCAAGTGGAAGAAACAACCTCTTAAGCACAAACCACACCAAGGATAGAATTTATATATAACAAACCCATGAGACATTTTACTCGAGCAGGTGAAAAGAAATACGACCAAAAGGCATCAAGCTCGGCCAAGCTCACGACTTTCATAGGAAGCCTTGAGGAAACCATGTTACGCCTTAGATCGATGACTTTATTCTTTGATGTAAAGAATTATATTATGGTAATATTGTTTAATGATTTAAGTATTGGGGTGAACAAATAAAATTATGGGGTTTAAATAGAAAATCTCTTTTATTTCTTATTTTTTCAGCTTGGGGTGTATTTAAGGGTAGTTTGGGAAGATAGTGGGGTTTTCTTAGAAATTATGAAATTTTAAATAAAAAGTTGGGGTGAACTTAGAAAATGGGGTGAACTAAGAGAAGTGTGGGGTTTAAATAGAAAATCTCTTAGAATATAGGGGGACCTCAAGTGCAAGAGTAAATGTTCTTAACCACTTGCGCTATAAGCCCCTTACGCCTATTTACTTACCTACTCTAAGAAGGATGAATTTTTATTATGGTCAAAACAATATCAATTTTGCGTTTTTCATTCGTCAAGGGATTTCAAGTTAGGGTGGTCAGTTGAAAAAAAAAATAGTTTGAGTAGTGAATGAACAAAGATGAAGGAGTCTATGTGCGATTTGCAATTTCCCTAAACACCGTATCAGTGTATAATATGAGCAAATAATGAAAAGTTCCAACAATTAAAAAAAGACATATTGTGGTGATTTTTTTTAGCCATGCTCATATTGAAGTTCCTGATCACCATTTTTAGGCTATATTCTCAATCAAATCCTTCTTCAGAAACCTGCTATATAACACTGCTCATATTCTCTAAATTTGGTTCTACATCGTGTTTGACAGAGGTTGCTGCAAATCATCTAATTGTTCTTTGATAGCATTTATTTGTTTGCTCTTATGCACAAGTAGATCGTTGGAAATCAAATTTTCCCAAGATATGTTATGGATGCGGTGGTAGGTGTGGCTGTGACAACGCTTCTTCAGGTGGTAGGGTTCATTTAGGCTCATGGGTTGCTTTAGGGTTTCGGTTTATGTTGGGTTTGTGGGCTTTGTGGGCTTTGTTTGGGTTTATGGTTAATTGTGGTAATGTGAGCTAGTAGTTTTAGTGCGGTTTTTGTTTGCTTTAGTTTTGTTTTTAGTATGCTAGTTTGTTGCATTCTTGGGATTGGTACTTTATGTCATGTTGATGTCTTCCATTGTACCGTTGAAGTCTAGCTAATGAAGTTTCTCTTTGATAAAAAAAAACTTTCCAAAAAATGTTTTTTTTTTTAATGAACAAATCTCATTCTTTTTATTTTATTTTTATACAGGCAACAATCTAAAATAATATAATCTATGGAAAGGGGACTCGAAATTGTGTGAAGAGGTGGGTTCTGACAGGACCCGACCCAAATTCCACCCCGGAATCCGAGCCGGATCCTGTTGATGGGCCCAACACCAACCCATGTCGGGCCCACATCCTAAAACAGTTACCCTCTTCCCGAAACAAAAGTGAAAGGGGCCAAGACTTCTATCGAAAAACGGGCAGAGTCTCCCCTACAACAAGGATTATCCCAAATTCTACAACCTGTCAAACAAGCAACAGATAAAACAACTCAAGCGCCAACATGCATAGACATATACATAACAGGCCTCCGGCCAAACTAATTCAACCTTAATGGGTGATACAGAGCAATGTAAGAGTATAAGAATTCAACAGCGGAAAAGAAAATAACAGAATAAAAGTTTAGGGTTCAAGGATGACAATCCTACCCTTCAGTCAAAGCTCGAGAAGAGGAGCGCACGGCCGAACAGTGTCGACGCAACAACTTCGGTCTGGGGGGGCGCAAAACAGAAAGAGTCTGAGTGGACAAAAATAAGGTTTTACAAACTTAAATCAAAGTACTAACCCCACCGTTTAAAACAGTGCAAACATGCATGTTAAATCATTTATATACTTAATTGATTTGAAAATTGTACTATTACAAAGTACGTGAAAGCAACCCAGTTTAAAACCCCTTTTTCGAAAGACTAACATTTTACCTTTCCCGAGGCATAACATCTCAAATCAACTCATGCATGTTTATAAAATATAAACAAAAGGACTTAATACCGTAAAAGCATAAAGGTGGAAATAAAATTCACATAAGGTAAAACAAACCTTAAAATGCCGAATAACTCGCTTATAGCAAGCAAACCAAACTTGACATCACTACAGAACTCAATTGTAGTTCAAAACATATATATAAATATAGATCAAATCATGATTTACAATCCAATAATTAAAACCTATCAAGTACTGAAATCAAAACAAGTACTGCAACCAAAACAGGTAAACAGTTTCCCAAACTTCCCCACTCTCACAATCACGTGCTCACAAGCACGACAAGCGAGGAACGATCCTCACTAAAAGAAATATGAATACGAATGTACTAACACACGCGTATAGGTATAGTGTAACCAACACAAACACAAGTACCAGGGGAAAACAATCCAACATGGGATCATTTGACTGGACACCGGTACAGTCTCATCGAGACACCGTGCCCAGGGTTGAGCCGTCCAAAGTTTGACTAAACTCACAGGACTATATGGTAAAAAACTTACCAACCATAACTCTGAAATCTGTCCTACGTGCGCAGACTACCCAATCAAGGGTCTACAGCTACACCCCGTTAAGGTATGCACCGGATCGAATCATACTGAACCAGGTAAATGTATCATATCAATCGCCAAGCGATCATCAGTATCAGAACAGAGGGATGTACAATACAAGGTGCTAACAACACTCACATCAATCGCCACGCGATAATAGTATATATAAACAATCACAATGTACCCAACCCCAAAACAATAGACACCAGGACATATACAAGTCCATTAGTCCACTAACCCATATAAATACTCAAAGGCAGGACATTATCGTCCAAAACGTATATTTCTATATTCAAAATAATCACAAGGGTCAAACGACCGCATAACAGACCTAAATCAATTCAAACGTCACATTACATTTAAAATCATAATCAAAACCCAACTTAAACCAAAAGTCAATAAACATCAATATAGTTACATAAGGGATCTCACGTCCCGACACAGGGCATTCCAACCCAAAGGTATATAATTAAAGTATAAAGAATTCGTTTGTAAACACATACCGTTAAACCAAACGTATAATCCAAAATATACATATGTATATGTATATATATATATATATATATATATATATATATATATATATATATATAAAACATAATGATCCTTTAAAATACAATATCTCAAGCCCAATCCCATATACATATCTATATATAAATATACGTATAATCAATTCCCATTATTCCAAAGTATTTATTCAAAGTAAATATATATATATATATATATACATATATATATATATATGTATAAATATATACATATATAATCAAAGTATAAGTAATTATACTTCATAAGGTTTAAACGCCAAAATCAAATATGTAATCAAACGGACTACACTAACATCCAAATATTCAATTATATAATTAAAATATAATATAACAACCCTTTTAAATATAATATCCCAAGAGATCCATAAATTCTCATTTATGTATAATAATCCATTAAATCTATAGTTTATAAAGTATAACGACTTCAAGCTTAAAATAGCTCAATTAAATAACCCAATTTCAATACGAAAACCACCGGGCGTTCACCATGTCCCGTTCAATACCCCAAAGGTATAAATACTAATAAAATAGCCATCAGAGCCCCACAAATAAACCGACAACCCAAATCATGCATATACCTCAATGCAAACCCCTTTAAATATAATTAAACCAAAGTCATACCAATACTTAAAACACTTATCCAATTCAAGATTTAAAACTATTATTAAATCTCATTTCATGCATTTCATGCAATTCATTCAAGTCATGATCATTTGAAAATAAAGTCCACTCACCGTTGGTCATATGCTGCACAACCCTGAAAGGGTCCTGCTTACAGAGTACGCAGAGTCAAGGTACCTTGTTCACCGGAGCTGGTCGACGGTGGTGCCGGAACGACGCCGTGAAAAATCGGAGATTTGCAAACGTTACCGCCGGTGAGAATCGAGACGATCGGCGGGGAAACTGGTCGGGTCTTGACCGGGATGACGAGGCGCGTCGAATGAGACCGGTCTCAGGTCCGGCCGTGACCTGTGCCGCCGGCAGCGAGGGAGAAACCAGTCAGAGAGGGAGAGAGAACCGGAGAGATCGTGAGGGAGGAGAGAGAACCGGAGAGATCGTGAGGGAGGAGAGAGAAAAGGAGAGATCTGATTGGCCCACGTGGCTTTATCAGATTTCTCTCAAATTTTGAAATGACGCTTACGTCCTCCAAAACCTCCGTAACTCGAATCGAAATGTTCCGCCCGTCAACGGACTCGTTTCGACGAGCCGGACGCAATGACGCAACTCGTTTCGCCAAATTCCGTCCTGAAAATATCGTTGACAAAAATGCCCCTTTAATGTTTTATTCTTATTTAATTCCAATTAATTCCATTTTAATTATTTTAATTCCCTTTAGATCCATTTTAATTCATTTTAATTATCCAAATTAATTAACTGAATCAATTAATTCATTTTCATTAAAAATTGGGTCAGGGTCGTCACAGGTTCAGTACCCGACCAACTTGTCTAACCCACATATGCAATAAATCACATTCTTTCCAAGTAATAATAAACCTGAATCCATTCCCTTGCTCTTGCGCCCCTTTTTTTTTTTTTTTTTCCCTCTTCTCTCTCTTTCCTCTTTCATCTTCCCTATTCCGTTTCCTTTCCTTCTCCACTTCCTCACTTGCTAGGGAATTGGACTTTTGGTTTGTGAGGAGGCTTTTTGCAGCCCAGATCACGTGGATCTTGGTTTTGTTTTGTTTTTCTGTTTCTGGTTGCATGTTTTTCTAGTTTGGGTGTCATTTTACTCGATGTTGTAATAAGAGTTGCCTGTGGTGCTCTCTATCCAGGCGGAGGCGGCGGAGTCAACATCGGTGGAGTAATAGTGGTTGCTATGCTAGTTTGTACTTGATGTTGAAGTAGCCACCATGAAACTATTAGTAGTATGCCCTTAAAGCCTTTTGTAATGACTTATTAAGTTATTCATGGGTAAGACCAATTGTTTTCAACCATGATATTTGGTATATTATCATAACAGTAAAATAACTACAGTCCTAGGAGTATAAAAGTGGTCATGAGAACTATGTAATAAGATTATATACATGGAGACTAATCATGATCCCTAATCCTGAATTTGTTCCTTGTCATAGGAATGTCAATTGAGTGTTGATATTCTGCAAAGACTAGTACACACAGTATCATCTTTATATGTAGAGAATGGTGAGGTCTCAAGTCATTGAGTGTGGCGACACCTAGATATGCGTGTAGGTGCTTGTAGGGGAACAAGTACACTGAACGCGATCCAATGCATGAATTCTAGTATGGAAGTCTTTACTCACATGTCAAACTAGAATTCATAAATTGCAATGGTGCAAACTAATCCTTAAACCTGAGACATCATAGATGTCTTGCGGCTATATTGTTAGTCTTAGAAGGCACTATAAATTTGTGCTAAAGTAAGCATAACTTAAAAGTATTCATCGGGACTCTCAATAGAGTCATGGAGGCAAATGAATGTACAACACGAGATCTCTACTCTCAGTAAGGAGAGAGAATACTCCAGGATATGATTGGTCAAATCTCTGTGTAGAGTAGTGGATAAGATTTGGAAGAAGAGGTCTTCAAATCTTACCATGATAATCATATAAAGGAATAATTCACATTAGGATATTTGACATTAGATTCCATTATCTAATAATGTGAATAAGGAGTATTGTTATAAGAGAATGATTCAATTGCACAGTCATTCCAATTTGAATGGGTTCTTTCACAATGTCTATTTAACTCGAATAACTGTGACTCGCTGCTAGGCGACAACCATGTTTGTAGAAGTTCTAAAAGGTTTCAATTAACCTTTATTAATAGGAAAAATTAAATTGTGGAATTTAATTCGTATATCATCTCAGAGGAGTTGATTCAACCCACTACCTTGCTAAAGGGAACCTACGGATTTGCACACCTACAGAATGTGATTAGAGGTACAAATGAAGAGAAATGAAACGAGGAGACACAAGTCAATGGTTGATAATCAAATGTCAAAGTCAAATAGTTCGACCGGAGCAATTGACCAAAGTCAAATAGTTCGACCGGATCAATTAAGTGAGATTGATTATGATTTAAGAGTTAAATTATAATTCATAATTAAGAGTTAATTATGGAATTAACCTTGACATATAGAAATATTGGATTGAGTTTTTAAATAAGATTTAAAAGGAAAGGGATGAAATGACCCAAAAAGCAATTGGGCCAAAGGGATAAGTGCTATGAGATAACACTATCCATGAACCCAAAAATGGAGCAGGGAGCTCTCTCCCTTGCCTTTGTGTCATTCTATAAAAGCTAAAGTTATGAGGAAACCTAGCTAGGGTTTTGGTTCTTCACTTTGGTTGATGTGTGAGTGCATCATCTTTGCCTCTCATCTTTCATGAACCAAAATTGGTCCAACAAAGAGGTAGACTAGCATCTATACCTCTTGGTTGTCTTCTCTTCATCTTTAGGAGAATTTGGTGTGGTGAGGTAGAGGGCTTCTACTTTGGAGCCTTGTGGTGAAGGAGTTCTAAATTTAAATAGAGAAAAAGAAGGCTTTAAAACAAGGTGTTCATTCTTGAATTTTGAAGAAAAGTCTTCAAGAGTAAATCCTCAACTTTTCTCCCTTTTGTTTTGTGCTCAAAGAGACTAGTCCTAAAGATACTTGGGTTTAATGAAAAAGGTTTAGCTCAACTAGCATAAACAAAATAAATCCGCCATTTAGAATGGTTTTGTGTTATCGGTTGTGGCTAATGTTCATTTCCTAAGTATTAGATACATATTTCCTTCAGAAACACCATTGTCGCCATGATATAGTTGCCGTTTTGGCCCACATTTACAGGGTTTTGGCTCCAATTCAGAGTTTGGAATTACAATAATGCAAGTTGCCGGTTTGTGTGGGTTGGGGTTTAGCCGGTGCGGCACTAAGGGTTTAGCCGGTATGTCGTTATGGGTCTCTTCGATTGTTGGAGAGGATGTGTGGAGTTTCAGTCTATTATACTTATTAGGAGTTTGTTGTATTTTATTTTAATTCTCAGGAACTCTTTAAGAGTTTGCTGTGTTTTGTATTTTCGTTTTCAACTGCAATACGGATATTCCATTTTTGCCGTTGCGCGGTGGATCTGTATTGTTAGTTTGAGTACAAGCACTTCGGCTGCTGAATCAAGAGTTTGAGTATTTGTTAGTTTAGCCGTAATTCTCTCCAGATCAAATCAACATGTTGTTGTGTTTGGTCACTGGAGATGTTTTACTCATTTCGGCACTTTTTGTGGCTTTATACTATGTTCTGTTTCATCAATAAATACTAGCGCTTTTTCTAAAAATAAACCTTAATCAACCAGTCTTCTCAAAGAATATTGCCTATCAGCCCCTAGATTCGCTAGCAAAATTAAAATAAAATTCCTGAAGAAAGGTTCAATTAGACAACACTGCCTAATTAGTAATTAACACCATTTTCATTCAGACAAAAAAAAAAGAAAAAAACCAATTACGTTTTGAGATCTAAAGTGTATACATATATAGATATATCTTTTTAGAGATTATTTCCTGATTCCACCATCCCTCATCATTGTTATTAGTATCATGATTGATAACTATGATCATCACAACAATAAATAATTAGCTAGAATTACGTTTGCTGTTTAGCAACATTTATGCAATAATATACGACCACGGATTGACAGAGTTTTGTTATGTGCTCATAATATCCCATGTGAGTAATTTCTCTAGAGCATCTTCAATAATTGAGAGTAATTTTTGGCCAAAACATATACGGCACGTATCTGTTCATGCATTCTACTTGTAAAACTGTTCAACTGCGGACGTCCGCACAGGACTATGAGAGGGCCAGGAGCTTGGCTATCTATCTACTGCCAATCAACTGTCCTCCTACAACATCCGGTGCAGACGCCCACACCTAAACTAGCCTCTGTATAAATGTTTCATAGCTGGACCTGGAGTATGGATAAAATACTAGAGGTCAGGAAGACAAATTCAAAGTACGATTGCAGCTATATGGAAAACTAAATTCAAAGTACATATCTATAAATTATAAGACGATTCTAAAGTAGAAGGCAGATGCATTTAAGTACCATTTAGCGTTCTGACGACTAAGAGCAGTGCCATGTTAGAAAGACTCATTCTTGAGTAAAAACCTAGCACCCACCACTGGAAATTCAAATTTTGCAGATGATGAAGCTACTCCAGCTATGATTGGAACTCAAAACGTCCAAGTCCATGACAGGTTGGATTATGAGGGTTTAGGGTTTTAGGGAAACAGGAAATCATGCTCTGTCTGAACATATAATATGACTCTAAAACCATATATAGATTTTCGTACACTCATAGTATGATGAAATGCATCTTGATTGTATACTTATCTAATGAATGTTCCATACACACATCGTCCACTCACGTAGATACTTACATAATTATTTTTTATTTAACTAATTATGTTTTCCTTTCCGGTTTCTAACAAAATTTGCTTTTGGCTATTAATCTTTTCAAGATCTCTGCATTAACTGAAGATCGAGCTACTCCTACCCCAAGAGTAAATATAAGAAACCAGTGGTCCTAGCATTACATTTATATATATATATATATATATATATATCACTGCATTATAATCAGTGGTCCTAGCATTATGTATAATCAGATACATCATCCTATAAGTTCAAAATCTTCACGAGTCTAACGACACGCAAATGAAATTTAAATTATAAATGAGGTTTAGAGTGATTGCAAGTACACGAAGTTTACCTTAAACGGATGTGAGGTCACGAGTTATGTTCTTCCTCATAATTACCAAAAAAAAAAATGTGAATCAAAGGCATGGATAGTGATAGAGGCACACAGTTCTCCATGGTATGCATTATCACTGTCACATGTGTGAAGTATTATTGAAGAGGTGGAGTGAATAATATTATGTCTTTGAGAGGAGTGATGCGATGAGAGGGAGAGTGTGAGGTTACAATGTCAAGGGGTCCAAGTTGGAAGAGATGATCACTCTCTTGGTTGGTCCACAAAACAAAATGTCAAGGCAAGGACAAGACTGGCAGGCAGTCACAATATGACATTTTGTGACAAGTTCCCACCACGATTTTACACATCGAAGTTCCCATTTTCAAAGGAGTACTGATTCCACAGCTAGAGATCGAAACCACTTGTAAGATTTGTTCATAAAACAATTAATAAGTTTTTCAATCAAATATATAGCATCAAACGACAGTCAAACGAAGTAGGGCAAATTTTTAGTTATGTATTCTTATCTAATATGGAGGTATTTATAAGAAAGTACAACTCTAAATAAAATAGGAAATAAATCTAAATTACAATAAGAAATTAATCTCAATTATAATAAGACTAGACAAATGGGTAAGTAACCAAATTCCGAACATAGTAAGGAACTAAAATCCTAACTAAGTAAGGACTCGCCAACAACAGCCGCCCCTAAAACAAAAATAAAAGTTCATTTCTCACCTTTCTATTTCTCAGCTTCAGCTACATATCTTACAGAATTATAATACAATTTGAAAATTTTGAACCGATAACTGTCCTTTTCTAATGTTTTATCAACATTTTCAGGTTGAAGTGAGCTTCTTCAATTTTGAAAACAATACCTTTGCATCTTCTGAAAACGGGTTGTTTCTGAGTTATTCTATTCTTTATTAATTAGAAACTATGTACCAAAGTACCGATATTGTTGTTAAAATAAAAATGTACTCCTTATTGGAAATGAAAAAACATAGCTTTTGGATTCTGTACCAAAAGATCTGCACAGTTCATGGGTGGATCTGAACTCGATCGAACTGAAAATCGAACCAAAAAAAGGGAAAAACAATAGTTCCAACAAAATTTACCTTCATGTGAAATATTTATAAATGGTTTTGAAGATATTCACCTTTTCAAAATGCTTTAAAAGGCTTTGCAGCATCATCGAGGCTCAAGACTCTCTCTCTCTCCATAAACAGACTCAATCACTCAGATAGCCGTATAGCTTTTCTCAGAAGAATAATCACAGATCTGTCAAAAGTCAGCAGAGCCAAGTTAATGAGGAGCCATATATAACAACACATACACACACACTTCTCCAATGAAGTGATCAGCCTTAATTATTAAAGGAAAAAAAACCTCAAAATAGGAAGTAACAAATTTAAAAATAACCCACCTAACAGTAGAAAGAAAGAAATCATTGGAGTGAAAAAAGTTGCCTTGGCGACTGGTAAGAGAGCGAGAGAGAGAGAGAGAGAGAGAGAGAGAGAGAGAGAGAGAGAGAGACTTCTCTTTTGTATAGTGGTTTATTGCCGATGCAGCATCATCAAGATTCTCACTTTCAAAGAAACTTTGGCAAAGATAGAAAATTTCAAGTTAATTGCGTGTGTGAATCTTGATGATGCTACACCCGCAAACAACGACTGTCAATCTTTTTATATCATCAAAGCATACGAATCAAGTACCGATCGAGATCCGATTGTTTGTGGATTTAGAAGAGGTAATCTAACAAGAAAATGATACATAAACTATTTAGAAAAAAAGAAAAAGAACAGAAGATTAAGGACATTCAAAGAAAAACACAGTGAAGGGAATAGTTTGGAGAATTTTAGTTTCATCGTGTACAAATTAAATAGCACCAAGTCCACGAGGAATAAGCTTACGTGGCCCACTGCCAGTGGCCAAAACGTAAAGAGAGGTACCCAAGAAGAATCTAACATGTTGAAACTAGACCCAAGAACAAAACAAAACCCTATTCTTTTTTTTAGGGTACTATCTAATCTATAATAAAGAAATCTCAAAGAATATTTGAGAAAATAATAATGATAAAGGTTACAGATATTCTGTTCACAATTCACAGATTTTGATATCCAGCTCAGGTTTCTCCGAAAGGATCGATCGATTCCGACAAAGAACACAAATTGAAAATGAAAGAAAAAGCCCAATTCAGATTCCCACAGAAATGATTATATCCAGAGACAAAATTCCAGTTGGTATTCCAGTGTTTGAAAGAGAAAATAAGGAAAAAACAAGATTAGAAATAATCAACAAATGTTAATTAGGATTAGAGAAAGCCCAATTTAGATTCCCACAGAAATGATTATATCCAGAGACAAAATTCCAGTTGGTATTCCAGTGTTTGAAAGAGAAAATAAGGAAACAAAAAGATTAGAAATAATCGACAAATGTTAATTAGGATTAGAGAGAAAACAAATGAAATACAAAGCAATATAACAGAGAAGGAAACAGAGGCCTGAGATCTAATAAAACTACCGCCAAGAGGCCATGACTTTGTGTGTGTGTGCTTGAAGGAGATCAGAGTTAGGAAGCTCATGAACCACGGATGGTAAAGCGAAGGTAGGGTTTGTTGGGGTTATATATTAGGAACATGGGTGAGCCTAGACTTTATTGGTTAGTCGAGTTTTTACAATCTCTGCAATTTGATTGGCGGATGCTGAGCTGACAGTACTGAGCCAATGCAGCCGCAGTTACACATCGCCATCTTTCACTAAACCCTAACTTTATTTTCTGTGTTGGGGGCATTCCTTTGGTGTTATTATGAGCTCATGCACCCACACAAATTAATATTATCATTATTTTTATATTATTGTCTGTTCTTCGTTATTATGAAATTACATCCCAACATATTATTATTAAAAAGAAGAACTCAAGTGATTAAGAATATCAAGCTGAACATGTAGATAAAATATATTGGGTGATGTGAAACACATGTGGTTGGCCGGTTTCACACGTGAGGAACCGGCTTTAATACCATGAAGGAAGTTGAAGTTTCTCTTCAAAACGAATTAGTAATGGGGAAACATATATCAAAAAATTAAAAAAAGGCATCCAAACAAACTTCTAAACATGTATCCTATAGGATGAAAAATGCTAGCTAGTTACATTTTTTTCTTCTCTTTCTCATACTACAATGAGATCTGATGATCTTTACCGTTTCTAGGTCTCCCTTTACAAATCATCTTTGCAAAAAATCAACCAAATCGGAAATCGCTTAGTCATCTAAACTATTATTAAATAAATAGGTAATCTTAGTGTTTTGATTGCACATTAAAATTACTACAATGGCAATTAAATGACTGATGATTTCAAATTTGGTTTATCTCCTATAGAGATAATTTCTTTTTAGTACAAGCGATTGGGGTAGGGGGGTTTACACAAATGTTCATAAGATGTTTAGGGGTTTCGAACATTTGTCCACATGAGTGGAGGTGGAAGAACTCAACTAACTGAGCTATACCCCACTAGAACAGAGATAATTTTTTTAGAGATAAATGGATTGTCCTGGTCACTAGAATCATATTGCAGGATGAAAATGTGATAAGAAAAAGATATTAATGTTGTTGAAAATAAATAAATTATCTCATATTTCTCAAAATTTATTTTTTTACTTCTCCACTAATAACTGTCATGTGTCATTATTAATGAGTAAAGCATCCAAATAAATAAACATTATTTTTTAATTTTATTTAATTTGACAAGAATGTGCTGCTGCGACAAGTTTATTAGAAAACCATAAAATAAAAACTGTGTGACCTGAAAAAGAAAAAGAAAATATATAAATCCAGTGTAAAGTGACAGATTCCTACCAGCAGGCGTCACCTGAAGGGCTCGTGGCCGTGTCCGTACATTCTGATGTGGCTGCTGCAGACTTTCTCTTTTTTAATTAGAGCACCGTTTAACGAATCTTCAAATTAATTGAGTATACCTTAATACTAAATTATTTATTTACCATAATATACAATGAAAAAAAAGGATATATTAAGTTGTTAAACAAATTTAATTTTATTAAGTACACACTGCTCATCATATTCAACCCTAATCAAACGTAAACAATTTGTTGTATTTTCATCGAACAATAATGGTGGTGAATAGCCCGCTTAAAAGATTATAACGCCATGTTACGGATGTGCTAAAAGTTTCTCACATCCTCCTAAAGTGAAACGTGAAACCTACAATCTAGAAGTTTTGACTAGCCAAAAACGCCAATCGACAAGCTTTCAACTGCAGTACTTGGTTTGCAATTTCGTTAATTAATTGGTTGCTTATTTTATTTCTTATTTGTGTATGCAATTCATAAATTGGTTAATCAAGAATCAAAGATGATTTTTTGTTTTATTTTTCCTCTTTAGGTTGGAACATCTTTCACTTTCAACAGCTATACAACTATTTCTAATTACAGTTGTTACTTTCAGGAACAGATCCAGGATTTCAAACTTGACTGGGCTAAATTTACTTTACATATAAACATACTAAGTAGATAGAAAACTCGATAATACGGTGTAATTTCATTGATAACAAAAAATTAATAATATACACCTAGTCGAGGGGGGAGGGACATAATGAATCTTACCCCTCAAATAACACTATATAAGTTTGAAGCCGATTTTTTATCAGTCTCATACAAGAAAATGCTCATTCTATTGTTGTTGTAGAAATATGAAGAGTTAGCACCAAACGAATCAATTTGTCAATCAAGTAGTATGTTTGTGCTAATCTTGTTTCCACTAAGCGCTCAAGTAATATAGGAATGGAATCAAGATTCTTGAAGTTTGGATTGTGATCCATATCAATTTTATAACATCTTAGTTGTTGATTTAACGCCTGCAACTTAGTTGTAGTGAAATCTTGAGGATAAATTTTCTCAGCAAGAGTGTATATATCATCAATGTTAAATCACTTGAAAGCATCACGGGGATCCAAATGCTGAGCTAAGATGAAGGAGTTCCACAGTTTCATATGGAAATCTAGTATTTAACTCCTCCAACTAATAATCTATTACCTCATTAAATACATCTATATGATAATAATTGGCTGGGCTATAATTTTTTTTGGACTAGGAAAAAAAAGACCACCTGGGTTAGCCATACTAGTGTTCCGTCCCTGGTTACTTCATCTTGATCTGATAGTCTTCCGCTGACATAGGTGTTTGCTATGGAATGTTAGGAGATGACCTCCATGTTGCTAATTTGTACATAACAAAGAATATCGGCAAGATGAGGCTCTTTGGCAACAAAGTGGGTTTGGTGGTCTGATAGTGTTTGACAGCTAGTTCTCGAATGAGTTTGGTGTTGTGTGATAGAGTGTATTAGGGTGTACCAGGGGTATTTTTGGTAGTTAGATAGGGTGTACTTGGTTAATTTTACTTTTTGATTTAAATATTATGGTGTACTTAGATCATAGGGTGTACTCATTTAATTTTAGGGTTCATTTAACAACACCCTTTCATTATTCCATTGTCCCCACTTCTTGCGTCATCAAACTAAAAAAAGCTACCACATTTAACTGACCATTTTCATTTCATCAACATTTATTTATTTATTTCCTTTTCCATTCTTTTCCCTTTCTGCCAAAAAATAGTATAAAACATTCTGAATTTGTTTTGAATTTTATTGTTAAAACTTATGATAGTAATGCCAAGACAAGTAAATAATTTTTTCAAAGTGGTAATTTGTATATGGGGGGAGAGAAGAGATAGCTAGTATTCATCATTTATATATTTTTAATCACTTCTTACAATGAACCAAAACAGCAGCCAACAAGTTCTGCCCTAGTGAAAAAGGGCATTAACTTGCATATCAGTGGACTCATGACACTTTGATAGTGTGTGTGAGAAACCCTCTTCATTTGTAGTTTAGACTATTGCTTATACTTTTTTAAATTTTTTTAAAAAATAAGACTGCAAGAAGAAAATAATGACACAACGAGGAACATTATTTAAATAAGAAATGTAACAAAATCTGTGATCATGATAATGTCGAAACAAGGGGTTGCTTTTTCTTTGGCGATATTAGTACTTATGAGTTGATATATGACCAATGGAAATCAATGGGATCTCTATACTTTTCGAAGACAAAATTTGAGATATATCCCATCCCATTATGAGATTTTGGGGTTTTAGGTAAAAAATGTTGACTTCGTAAAATTGTTCTCAAAGCCTGTAGAAAAGATTGCACTGCAATCATTGAATTAGATATTATATATTTCTAGCGCACAAGGGCCACAAGCTACATTTTGGTGATGACTTTTGGTTTTGAGAATGAAATTCGAAATTCGACTGGTTCTGATTTGATTATTGGGTTGATATTTGGTACTTGGTAGGCCGCTTACCATAAAGAGATGATAGGCATTTAAAGGGTCATAATAGGCCACATCTTTGCTCTAGATAAAATTGCCACTCTTCTACCAAGTCTATGACCAAAATCTGCCACTTTATCGAAAAGAGCCTTTCGTTATTTCAACTTGGCCTTTTCTTTTTCTTTGTTCTTCAAGCAAACCTTCTAGCTAATATACAAATTTTTTTTATTTATATACAAGTGATATTGAAGGATAGGAATCAAATCTAGGAACTTCGGATACATGAATAATTCCTCTTAATCTCTCAAAGCCTGTAGAAAAGATTACACATGGGCTAATGTTTCATTTGAGGTGTACATTGGAGCGTCCATCAAGTGCAGCGACAAAAGAGGGAGTGGATGTGCCTCGTGGCGGCAATGGAATTGCCGTGAGTGGCAATGCTGGGGTGAATGGCTATGCTGGGTGTTGTAGTGTCTTCGTGATGGGTGGCTCTGAGTTCGACAACAATAGCTTGCGGCAGTAAGGTGGTTGCGGCCACCGGGCCTTGCAGTTGCAGGGTGGATCCGACCACAGGCCATGCGGTTGCAAACTGGTTCCAACAACGGTGGCGTGCGACTATAGGCTGGTTCCATCAAAGGTGGCGTATGACTGTAGGCCGGTTCCAGCCATTGTGGAGTGCAGCTGCGAGTTTATGCCAACTGTGGTGGTGTGATGCTTCACGTTGGTTCCAGCCTCAAGGCGGTGCGGTTTCAGCCATGAAACTGTGATATGGTGTGACGGCAAGGCTACTTGGATCTCGGCTAGGTAGCTATTAGGAGGAAGGTTTGGATCCATCGCGAATTGTGTCGTTGAGGCGGTCTTACTCCTCGTACGTTTGCTTCCAACCATGGTTGTTTGGAAGGTTTTGGTTGTGAGAGAGAGAGAGAGAGAGGAATTTTTGTAGGGTTTCAGAATTACCTCATGCCTTGGATGTAGCCATGTACTTATAAACCCCTTGGTGGCTAGGGTTTCAAAAAGAATAATTCCCATATGGAAGTGAATTATTCTTTTCCTAATTTGGAGAGATTGAATCAATTAGGGATTTAATTAGAATCAAATCCCTAATTGATGGCAATTATCCCCAAATAAATGAGTCTGATTATTGACATAGGATATGATCTTCTTGTGCACGTGGCGATTGCGATTGGAGAGCCAAGATATTTGCTCCCACAAGTTGCTTAAAGGTGTTATGTGTCTTCGGCGTATATGTCAAGACTTACTGTGGTACATATTGTTATGTGCCATTGCAATTGTAGATTGACTATCACAATATATACATATAGCAGGCACATGTTTTGGCCAACATGGAATATCTTCTAAGAAATTACATAGCCATTCAGCTTCATCACCAGCTTTATCGAATGCTATGAATTCAGATTCCATAGTAGATCTGGCTATAATAGTTTGTTTATTAGATCTCCATGATACCGCAACACCTTCAATTGTAAGGACATATCTATTTGTGGAATTGGAGTCTTTAGTATTAGATATCTAATTAACATCACTATATCTTTCAAGTACAGCTGGATATCTAGTATAATGCAGTCCAACATTTTTCGTGTATCTTAAATATCTTAGAACTATGACTATAGCTTTCCAATGATTCCTTCCAGGATTACTAGTATATCTGCTCAACCTATTAATAAGCTAAATCAGGCATTCTACAGTTCGTAAGATACATGAGACTGCCAATGATATGAGCATATTCTATTTGTGACACACCCTAACCTACATTCTTCACGAGATTAAGGCATTCTTGTTGGACTAGTATCATACTTGTTAAACTTTTCAAGTATTTTCTCAATATAGTGTGATTAGGATAAAACAAGTCCATTACATGTTCTAGAAATTTTAATTCCTAGAATCACATCTTCTACTCCTAAATCTTTCATGTCAAAATTATTGGTCATCATTTTCTTAGTAGATTTAATCATTCCAGTATTGCTACCAATAATTAACATATCATCAACATAAAGACAAACAATGACAACCATCTTGAGTGCTTTTCGTATAAACACATTTATCACACTCATTTATCTTGAAACCATTTGACATTAGTGCAATGTCAAATTTCAAATGCCATTGTTTTGGTGCTTACTTTAACCCGTACAAAGACTTAACAAGCTTACAGACTTTCTTTTTTTGTACAGGAACAATAAACCCCTCAGGTTGTTCCATATAAATTTCCTCATCTAAATCACCATTTAGAAAGACCATTTTAACATCCATTTGATGAATCTCAAGATTATGCAATGCTGCAATTGCAATTAACAATCTAATTGATGTTATTCTTGTAACTGGTGAATATGTGTCAAAGTAATCCAATCATTCCCTTTGCTTATAACCTTTGACAACAAGCCTTGCCTTATATTTGTCAATTGATCCATCAGCTTTCATCTTCTTCTGAAAAATCCATTTATAACCCAATGGTTTATTTCTAAGAGGAAGATCCACAAGTTTCCAAGTGTGATTCTGCATGATGGATTCAACTTTGGCATTAATAACCTCTTTCCACAAAGGAGCTTCAAGAGAAGTCATGGCTTCTTTGTAAGTTTGATTTCTAACAAATAAGTTAGAAACTCAGGACCAAAGGATTGGTTGTCTTAGCTCTCTTACTGCACCTGGGTTCAAGTTCAGGTTCTTATTCTGTAGTCTCTTGGTTTATTTTCTTAATGACTTTCTTGGCTATCACTATTAATAGTATCATAGGTTCTTTTAAGTGTATTTCTTTCTTGTGCATTCTTATAAGGAAATACATTTTCGAAGAAATATGCATTCCTTGATTCAGTAATCTTATTCACATGTACATCTAATGTATCATATTTGTGTACAAGGAAACGATATGCACTACTATTAATAACATACCCAATAAAGATACAGTCAATAGTTTTGGGTCCTATCTTATCCTTTTTAGGGTTTGGAATCTCAACCTTAGCTAGACACCCCCACACTTTCAAGTATTTATAGGAAGACTTGTGACCTTTCCATAACTCATAAGGTGTCTTGTCTAACTTTTTATGAGGCAATTTGTTGAGAATGTAATTAGCAGAAAGTAAAGCTCCCCCAAAATATGGGGTGCTCGAACTTACCAGCAAAGCATTCATCATTTCCTTTAAAGTACGGTTCTTGCGTTCAGCAATACCATTTTGCTGAGGTGAGCATGGAGTTGTAGTTTGGTGAATAATCCTCTGTTGGGAACAAAACTCACCAAAAGGTGATTCATATTCACCACCTCTATCACTTCGTAATATCTTTCTTTTTCTGCTAAGTTGATTCTCAACTTCACATACACTTGACAGTATCTTGTACAATCATCTATAAAAGTAATAAAATACTTTTTACCACCTTTAGTTTGTACAAATTTCAAGTCACAAATATCACTGTGCTAAAGGTTCTATACTTCTTTCTATAGACTGAAATGATGATCTAGTTAGTTTTGCTTCAACACGGGTTTCACATTTATTATGGAAATCAGTTTGAAACTTAGGTATTAGTTCCATGTTAATTAATTGACACAATTTATCATAACTAACATGCCCTAATCTTCCATGCCATAAATCAAACGACTCAAGCATATAAGCAGAACCAACTTTATTATTATTATTAACTTTGTGTACAATAGTCATTACATTCATCTTGAAGAGTCCATCAGTAAGGTACCATTTCCCCACATACGTTCCATTTTTAGTAAGTACAAACTTATCAGACCCAAGGACTAACTTGAACCCATTCTTGCTAAGCAATGATCTAGAAACCAAGTTCTTCCGGATCTCATGGACGTGAAGTACATTATTGAGAGTGACTTCCTTTCCATATGTCATCTTTAGAACTATTTTCCCTTGGCCATGAATTTTGGAGGTGGAGGAGTTACCCATGAATAAAGGCTTTCATTGATCATTTGCTTCATATGTAGAAAACATCTTCCTTTCAGAACATATGTGGTGTGTAGCTCCAGTATCCACCCACCATTCCTTGGTGGCCTACCAAGTTAAATTCAGACACCACTGCAGAAAGATTTATATCTGACAAATCGGTTGAAAGCTGGTCTTCTTCAGTCATGTGTACCTCAGTTTTGACCCTTTTCTTTTAGTTGCCTTGTCCATTTCCACTTCGGCAATCTACAGCTCAATGCCCTTGCTTGTTGCAATTGAAACACCTTCCCTTAAACTTCTTGGACTTCTTGGAGTTCACTTGACTTGAACCTTCTCCAGAGTGCTTCCTCTTGTTATTTCTTGACTCTTTTTTCCACTATGTTAGCCTTAGCTTCCATTATGGATTCGAACTTCTTGTCAGCACGGCAGTTGTCCTCTTCGATCCTTAGCCTTACAATCAAATCCTCAAGTCCCATCTCCTTACGCTTATGTTTAAGGTAGTTTTTGAATTCCTTCCAAAAGGGTGGTAATTTTTCAATGACAGCAACCACTTGGAAAGACTCACTCAATTCCATGGCTATGCATGTATCTCATGCACAATGAGTTGGAGTTCTTGGACTTTACTTATGACTGTCTTAGAGTCTACCATCTTTTAGTCAAGAAACCGACTGACAATAAATTTCTTCATTCCTGCATCTTTGGTCCGATATTTCTTGTCTAGTGACTCCCATAAGGCCTTGGTGGTCTTAATTGGACTATACACATTGTTTAGTGCATCACTTAAACCATTTAGGATGTAGTTCTTGCAGAGGTAGTCAGACTGGTTCCATGCATCATAGGCAACCACTGTTTCGGGTGTATCACCAGGTGCATGAGGATTTGCTCTCAGGATATGAGCCAAATTCAATGTGGTGATGTAGAACAACATCTTTTGTTGCCATCCCTTACAATCCATCCCATTAAACTTTCAGCTTTTCTGCATGATTATGGGATGAAGACAACACAACAGCAGGTGCAGTTGTCTTCACAGAAGGACCCACTTTCTGTATCTCATTTGACATTTTCCTTAATTGATATAACAATCTCAATATCAATAAACAAATATTGGCAATCTTAAAAGATTTAAAAAAAAACTTAATAACTCGCAACAGTGAGTTACAATATACCACAAATTGAAACTAATAATACAAATAACAGAATGAAAGTACAACAAGCTTAATATGACAATTATGTAGAATAACAATTATGCAAAATGTTATAATTCAAAGGTACAGTAAAATATATGTAGAATATTATATGTATCCTTAGCATAAAATAAAAAGAATGATGCCAACTGAGTAGGAATAATTTTCTAATGTATGTATCCTTGTCTAACAAAAGAAACAGAAGACTAACAAACTATTATGGGTCCAGATTAAAATTATCAAACCAGTAAACCTAATTGTACTTGATGTCTGCAACTTCAAAATGTAGATAAAACAAAAGGAATTTATTATGAAAACCAACTAAAAGGAAATCCAATTAAAAGATGTTACAAATACGCCAGAAGTAATAAAATACTTGAAAGTATATAGCAATTAACACAGATCAATTTGTCTTACGACTGTTAGAAATATAAGTGCTAAATTTCTATAAAATAAACAAATAAATACTGCAAACATAACATATTTTTACAAAAGGATATTGGAATTAGAAGAACCTTAATTGAGTTAAGGCAAGTGTTGGACACTCTGACCTTAAGACGAATTACGCCCCACACTGGTGCTTATGGTTTACTAGCGTTTGCCTCCAATGATACAACAATTCCCCTCATTGTGAAAGAAGCACTACAATTCATAAGGAACTTTGAACCAAATTATGTAGGAACCTTTCTTTTAAAGAATGAAAACTTTAATGCTCTCCCTATATGGAAGTCTGTATGTAGTAAATTAATTGAATGAAATGATTGCAGGAGAATTGTTATATTTATGGATGATGAAATACCCTTTCCAAAAATGCATCCCAATATGAAAAGGCAATCAATGCATCCCTAGGTCTCTGATAGGATTACAGACATATCTGAAGAGTTGTCATTCCCCATTTGAAGAACATTCGTTGTTTTACTTGGGCTCCCGCACAAACTTCTAAAAAGTTGGGCCATTGTAATAACGCAATGGTCATGTCTTTAACCCAATGGACTTTATTAATTTCCATTCAAATAGAAAATTAATATTAAATAAAATAATATTAAATTTCTCACAACTTAGTTTGAAAAATATTCTAAACAAAGATCCTAATATGAATGCATGATTATATCATGATTTACCTAGAGTCCGTGCCTCATATTGATCAAATCACAAGTAGGAAATCTGGAATTGATTGAGTTGCGCCAATGCTATCTTAAACGGATTTTCACACAAACTTTTTCACAACCTAGACTAGAGTCTAGGAAATGCCAATACAATTTTCATACTAACATATAAAGACCACTCTCTACGAGCTACTTCTCGTTGACAGAAGCGCGAACTCGTTACTCGGTTTTTGAATCTTCCTCGGACGATTGAGAGAGCACTGCCATCTCTTTGAATCACACTCACAGCGGGACTTCATTAGACATTAGGAAAGATAATATTCCCCTTATCGTACCCTCCGAGCTACTTCTAGTTGACAACCACAGAGGCACTTCCTCCTAGTCATTCACCAGAGTTCTTTCTTTTTAAAGAAAGGGGTGGTAGAGCAAGATTCGCGCATCCAGTTGTCCGTTCAAAAAGAAGAAGGTTAACAAGCGCAAAAATAATACTCAACAAAATGCTCAATCCACATCCAGCCCAATCCGCATCTGTGTAGGATGATAGGTCATCTCCACCTGATGTAGAGTAGAATAACCTTTTTTGTCCCGTATCTCATGATCCGTTTTGCAGCTTCAAGATGCATCTTCCTTATTGAATTGAGTGCAGTGCATATACTGGCACACTTGATTGACGATGAATGCTATATCTGGTCTATTGAATGTGAGGTACTGAAGTCCTCCAACTAGACTTCTATACATCAAGGGATCTGGTAATAGGTCTCCTTCATCTCATATGCTCTCATCTTTTCTTTTGATTGAGCTCCACTGGTGTAGCTATGGCTTGCATTCAAGCATCTAAAAAAAGAGAAAAAAAGATGAATATTTATGTTGGGATATAACCATACCTTTGCTGGTTTTATGAACCTCAACTCCAAGGAAGTACTTTAGAGGGCCCAGATCTTTCATTTCGAAGCTTCTTTTAAGAATTTCCTTAACTTTCAAAATTTCTTTTTCATCATCTCCTATAATTATTATATCATCAACATACATTTGTAATGCCAATTGATGTCTTTTTAACAAAGAGAGAATAATCAGCTACACTTCTGCTGTCTCCCTCTTTTTCTAGAACACTGCAAAACTTATCAAACCAGCGAAAGAAAACAAAGAAAGCAACCTGACGCGTTGCGGCGCCTTCTTACGTCACAGGGCGGGGCACCTTCACTTGCTGCCTTTACTCCTCCGTTTGCTGGTAATCAACCCGACCTTCGAATCCGAGAGATCTCTCACCTAGCCTTGATACCCGAATAGAATCCACACCATTGGTTGTTCAATTTGCCGCTTCTAAAGTGTATGTTTATAAAAGATCCTGAGCATTCCAAGGGCTATATATGTTCATTGGTGAAGAAAGGGCTTATGAACCAGCCTATATACCTATATAGCTCTATTTCGAACCATACGAATGAGATCAGACCGATTGCTTGCTTCATTTGTAGCACCCATTGCCAGCAACCAGAGAAGCGACCAGGCCTTCTATTTCCCATAGACCGAAGCCCTCACCCGGAATAGGAACTAGGACCTTCGAAGGGGAACTCCACCTACATCCCCTCCCTAACACCGCGAATAACCAAGGTTTCTCTTATTGCCATCCACAGAGCCCAGACTAGGAACATCTATGGCACTGGAACCGGATGCAGCGACATCTGAACCAGGAACCTGTGATTCAGAAGCTAGCCTTTCACCCGATCCAATGACCCCGGATAAGAACCAAACATCTCATTCTCAAGTGCCTCTGTTGGCCCAGCTCCACCTCCTTTTCTTTCTCTTCCAGCCGCTCCACTGCCAGGCAGCATTCAAAGTCCAATAAACCAATTACTTTACCTGTATTCGTATCCTTGCTAGCTAACGGGAACTACCAAACCCAGCTCTCCTATGCATAAGACTCAAAGTCACTACTGATACTTAAAAATATAAGCCGAAGTAAGTCAGATCGAGTTTGCCATTCTCATCTCTTCTTTGTCAATGTAAATGAGAACCCCATAGACAGAGGTTACACTCGTCCTGACTCGATTAAAGATGGGGTCCTTGAGTTGGCAACTGGGCGCAACCCTAGTTGATTAAAGTATCGAGTGATAGAGATAGTAGGTGAAGGGAGATGTGGGGAAGAGGGGTGGGGGTGTCACATGGGAAGCACACTGCTTGCAAGTGATAAAGCGCAAGGAAATCGTACGGAAGGGCCACCATCCCACAAAAGGCCATGGGATTTAAGGGCTTAAACTCAAAAGTCTTGGTAGCTATAGGCTTTCGTCCTATAAGCACTCGAGTGCCTTTTGGAACTCTATATCAATCCAAGATGGCCTGAAGAAAAGGGACGATAAGAGGAAGATAAATTGGTGGCATTGTGCCTATGAGGTTTAGTTTATTTAATTTGTTATACGCATATATGTGTATAAATTAGGTTATTGTTGTGGGGTTGGTTTGGATTTTGATGAAAGCCATTAAAGTCCAAATGTATATATGATATCTCAAACCATAAACGCCAATCAACTAGCATCTTACCTCCCCCACATATGATGTTTGACAATGATTTCTTCTAATTGATGGTCTTCTTGACTCTATGCTATTTTGTTTTCTTTTAAAAGGTAGGTTTGCATCTCTTTTTTGTTGTTGTTGGAGTTGCATTATATTTAGCATGAACTTTTAAAGTCTTCTTGTAATTTGTATGACTGAAATGGCAAGTAGGGTACTTAATTAATATAGAAAATTAAACAAAATTTAAATTGCTGATTTCCCAAACAATCTTGACATTTGATAGAATCATATTGCCAAAAATTTCATGATATTGTAAACCCACCTTTATGACTTCTTAGAGCATCTCCCGCGCTTGGGGCAAGCCCAGGCAAGAGGCAGCCCAGGGAAAAGAAAATGGCTCCAGTTCGAGAGAGTTAGCCCAGGCAAATAGTGGGTCCCAGCAAGCTGGGCAAGCCCACAAGCAAAGTCCAACCCGTGCTATTGCCTGGGCAAAGTGATGCAATGTTGACGTCATAATGACGTTAGCAACAAAAAAATTGTAAATTTTTTGAAAAAATACCAAAAAATTCAGATCTTTAAAAAAAAAAAAAAAACCTAGGCATATTCTTTACTTCCCACACCAAAACTCTATACAAATTCATCTCCTCATATCTCATGTGAATAGTAATTGCCTTTGCCCTTGCCCATAAGGGTGGGAACAAAATTGCAAGGGCTGCCACTATTGACATAAATAGTAACAGTCCTTGCCTTGCCCTTGCCCATAGGGGTGGAAGTGCTCTTAATGAAGGTAGTTGGTTGTAGGGGTGGGCATAAAAACCGTCGAACCGGAAAACCGAACCAAGCTGAATTTAAAAAAACCGAAAAAAACCGGTTGACTAAAAAAGTCAACAAATTGAAACCGAACCGGACCGGACCGGTTTCAACGGATTTCGATCGGATTCACACCTTATCAAACCGAACCAGACCGTGCCCACCCCTAGTTGGTTGTATGAGTGAAGCCACCTAGTGGAATGCGTGGCCTTGGAATTGTTCATTTTGTTGAAGTTGCATAAAAGCAGTCCTTAAACTTCGGTTTATTGGGGACCTCATTATGCATCCATGGATGTTATACGATAAATTCAAACTCTTATAAAAATGAATTTGCATTTTAATAAATGGTGCATTTTAGGGTGAATCCTGATATTTTGAGGCCTCAAAATGACAACATAAATGAAGCTATGCATACAAATAATTCTCACAAATAATAAAATCTTTATTGTTGTTTAGTCAAGATGATTTCAATTTTTTCGTCTCAATTCAATTCGGTTCACCAATTCAACTATTTATGTATCCGCCTTGATAAACTCAAACTAACGGTACATATATCATTTGAACAAATTGCTGAAATACCCCTTGAACTCGTACCCCAATTGAACTTAACCCCATAAACTAAAAAATCAGCCAATTTACCCCCTTGGAAAAATTTATATCGTAAATTTAGCACATGGCGTTAGATTTTGTGAGATTAACCTCATCAACAGAAGCAGAGCCATTTCCAAACCTCATCAACAGAAGTAGAGCGAAGAAGAAGTGGGTCATCTCCTCAGTTGAAGAGCAACGAGAAGGAGATGAATGAGAAGCTCCTGGAGATGGAGTTGGAGATCGAACGGAACGAGGCTCCAACAAGACCTGATCTCGGTGATGATCGAAGGGGAGAAGGTGAATAACGAAGTTGCAAAGCTGAAGCGTGTTTTGGGAGAGAAATGAGTGAAAATTGATAGCTTGGAGAAAGAGCTTGAGAGCCTGAAGAAGGTCAAACCTGAGAGTGAGATCCATTTCACACCTATCGTTTTGCAGATCCATTTCACACATTGGTGCCAAGGTTTTCATCCTCGCTCTCTCCTTTTGCAGATCCATTTCACACCTGTCGTAGGATGCACCCGACTGAAGGCATACCCACATCTAAGTTGAATCCATTTTTTAACATCAACATAATAATAAACCATTTTACAGACTTTTGCTTTCCTGTAACATAATAGCATGAATCGTGAATTAAAGTCAAAACGTGCCGAAGCATATTAGCCTTTCTAGTTATGGTGACACACTATAGTTTTTTCTATTTCAAGTTTGAGAGTGTTGCACCCCACATTTTAAATTGAGTGATTTTATTTGCACCCCATTATTTACTCTTTACACCCCACTAAATTTTAATCAAATTCAAAAATACTCACTACACCTCATATTTCTTCCTAAATTGCCCTCACTACACCCCATTCCTAACTAATCTCACACCCAATCGCAGACTCCCTGCCTTTTCAAATGCACACACCCCATTCAATTTCAAACGGACTCCACCGCAAACCCCCCAATCCTGCTCCCTTTCAGCTCATTCGCCAAAATCTTCGTCATCGTCTCCGCCGCCGTCTTCGACACCGCATAGGCCCCATATCCAGGCATCAGGCCCCCAACGAGCGACGTCGAAATCGCAAAGATTCTCCCTCCACCACCCCGTCTCAGCCTCCTCGCCGCCTCCCTAGATACCAAAAATGCCCATCTAGCGTTCACGCTGAAGGTCTTGTCCCAATCCTCCACGCTGGTCTTGGCCAAAGTTGGATACTTTGGGTCTAAAATTCCGGCGCAGTTGACGATGATGTGGGCTTCGGTCTCGAATTTTTGCTCTGCTCTGTCGAAGAGTTGCTTTACCAGCTCGGGATCTGAGACGTCGACTCGAACTGAAATGGCTTTGGATTGGGTATTTTCGCAACTGTTGAGCTCGGAACCTAATTGGTCTGCTTGCGTTGAGTTTGAGGAGGCGTAATTGATGACCAGCTTGGCACCGAGGGAGTGGAGGTGGGTTGCAATGGCACGGCCGATGCCGCGCGAGCCGCCGGTGACAATTGCCACACGGCCGTTGAGGAGAAGGGAAGAGGGATAGGAGTTTTGGGCTTCAGTGCCGGTGATTTGAGCAGCTATGGCTGGCTAGATGAAGATGGATTTGCTCTGCTGAGGTTGTGTGTGTTTTGGAGGTATTGGGTGTGTAGCGAAGTTGGATTATTAAAATTTATATATTTTATCTAATAATATTTCTAGGCACATAGATAAGCCACATCATGGATGACGATTTTGATAGTTTATATTTCTAATGATCAAAAAATAGGTATCCTTAACCGGCAGGAACATATGATTTGAGAAAAAAGTCTAACTAGAATTACAGGAACATATGTGGAGTGTAGTGAGCAAATTTAATTTTTATTTTAAATATTTTTTGTCCTTAATGGTAATTATGTATTAGAGTAAAATACGCTATTTATATTTAAAATTAATATGAAGTGTAAAGAGTAAATAATGGGGTACAAATAAAATCACCCTTTTAAATTATGACTTTCTTCCGATTTGCTTTTGCTGACTTTCAATTTGTTTCTGAGCCCTCTAAATCTTTTAAAACATGCCAATGAACCCCCAACCGTTAAATATGTTGGATTAATGTTAGCTTTGTGTTATAAATGCCTCTGGATGAACTAAAATAACCTTGAATTTAATAGAAAAATTGACAAATTTTACCATATAGGTCAAATTATTAGCACGTTTTAAAAGATTACAAATTGGAAGACGTGCTAAAATCATATTATAAATGCCGTTTTAAGATTTGACTTAAAATCTTAATTCTTTGTTTTAATTCGACATTTTGAAGACTAAATAGCAAAGTTTTGTTTTCCTTTTGATAGAGACTAATTAACAAGCTTTTCATAGTATTTTCTTGGCCTATACTATACCCATCATGAATTTGTTACCATGTGCTGCAAAATTAATAATGTTATTATTATTTTTAAAGCACTTACAAAAAGATCTTTATTTATTTATTTATTTATTAAAACTTACAAAATGATCTATAAAATCACAAATTGACAGTAGAATATTTACCCATTATATAATCTATCTATACATATTAAGGCAGAAAGTCTTAAAATTGAAATTTTCAAAATCTCCACAATTGTCCTTGGTTTATAAAATACTAAAATAGAAGATCTTTTATTAAATATGGATAAAATGGTACATTCATAATTTATTTAAATTTAAATTTACATTATAAAAATAAAAATAAAAAAACATATACTGCAGGTATCATAAAACCAGTAGAAGTTATTTATAAAATAAAAGACAAGTAGCTTCAAAACTTCTTTTTAAATTAAAAATAAAATTTGATTTAGATATTAAAATCCAAACATAAATACTCTATGTCTCAAATCCTAATTAATAAAGATTGTTATGTTTAATACCAACTTTTTTTTTTTTTTTTGACTAGTGACTTTGTTTAAAGAAACTAGTTCAAATCCCCTAACCCAGGTTATAAATTAAAAACTAAAAAAAAAAACAAGAAAACCATGTATTTTTTTTTTTTGTTTTGAAAATTTAGTTTTCGCTTAGCAAACCAGCCCGGTGTCAGGATCTCTTGGCGGAATCTCCTAGAAGGAAGTCTCTCGAGCTGGATTTGTGCAGCCATTTCCTCGAACCAGCACACTCGCCCCCGTTTAGCTTTCTCAATTTAAAGTTTTCAATCTTTTCTCTGTTTACCAGGTAAAGACTTGTTTGGTTTTTCTTTTGTCGGATTCTTTTTATACTTTTCTTTTTACATTGAAATCCCATTGTAGGTCTGTTTATATGGGACTGAATTCAACTCCTTGAACTCATTCCTAGAGTGGGTTCGGTCTGCTTTTAGTTTTTTCATTTACTCTGAGGATTTAACATGAATTGGCAGCGTTTAGATTTTTGGGTAGTTTTGTTTTGGTAAAATATCTTATGGGTAGCGTTTGATTCTATCTGGGTTTGCCTTTATTTTTTCAGATAAGCGCAAGTTCATATTGCTATTAATTGAATTGTTAGCTGTTCATATTGGTTTCAAGAGTAAGATGGCACTGGGAAGCTGTTGATTGAAGGTTGGAGCTTTAGTCCAATCCGGTAAGTCTCTTCTTTGAAATGTAATCCCTAGCATATTGATATTTGGTGATGGTTTCGGATGAAGCAAATTTTCGCGTATCATGTGCTTTGATATGATTTATCTTACTGATTCGTGCCCTCTTATGCTAGTGGATACATCTTTTAGAGAATATCATCTATTCCTGAGGATATTTATAGGTTAGGTTTAAAGAATTCTGTTTTTGTGGGTTGTGTGTGTGCGCGCGTGCGCTCACTCACTTATTCTGAAATCATTTGGGTCCAAAAATGTCCCTTCCATTCTAAAATTTTGTTCCTTGTGGTTTTAGGAATGTTGATACTTTGGTATTTAGTCTGCACCAAGAATTCTAGAATTCATATTTAGTGTACGTTTTGCTGTTAACTTATGACACTTTGGTAGTTGGTATGAGCTTACCATGTGTATGTTTTGCTGTTATCTATTAGTTATGAAAATTTCTCTTGCAAATGACTCTTAGTTATCAAAATCTTTTGGCAGGAAGACCAATTCTAGATGTAGCCCTATTAAAGGTGTGCTTTGATCCTTTTCTATGTTGTGTTTTGATGTTATGCAGAATTCAGTTTGTTAGTTCCATTGCATTTTACACTACAAAGATGATTTTATAGGAGAGTTGATAATTTAGAGCAACAGCAATAGCTCCGTAAGGTTGGCTTTGCTTTCTTAATGTTTGCAAATCTACTATTTTATAAATTATGAAGGGAGGCTTTCATCAAAAGGACAATGTGGAGACTGCATATGGAAATTCTGTGGATTTCTTGTAGTGTATTACTTGTTGATATTGTTTGTTATGGTATTGATGCTTGTGGGTTTTGTTTGAGCAATGTGTGTGTTTTTCATGGTCCCAGTTTAAGTGTAGGATTTTTCTGTCATTTTGTCTGCATCCTTCCAGTGCATTCTACTCCCTGTTTGTTCTATGACTTGACAATCATCGAAAACCTAATGTATAGTTTAGTTTCTTCTATAAAGAACTGCTTTATTGAAGTGACTCCACTAATTATCCATTCTTAACTGCATAAGAGATTCCTAATTGAAATGAAGTCTGCAGTTAACAATGCACATTTGAGGCAACGCCTACTGGGTTGGGAATGAATGAATATTTTTTGTAAACAACATAAAGAAAGAAATGCTTTTTACCTGGGCAAAAAGGAAGCGAGTGAGATTATTTTATTATTTTTTACACGTTTTACGTAACATTTATATTTGACCCCAAACTTATGGAGTTTAATCACTTCCAAAATATATTCTTTGTTCTTTAAGAAGGCCACAGCAGACTCTTCATCCCTGGAATCTGATTCCAATTCATTTCATCTTAATCTGCATGGTTTTCTTATTTTTCATTGACTGTACAGTTGTACTTCTTGTATTTTCATAATCTGCACATTCTGCAGAAGGCATGTGCTGGTGATTTCTTGAATAGACCTTCATTTTGTGTAATGAGACTGCAGTTTTGCCTTTCCTCCCTTTTTCAGTAGCTGTGCCAGTGATGAGTTATTCACTGGCTGCACCCTTTGACGACTTTTAGAGGGTGAGAAATGGTGTAAACAAGAATTGATTTGGTTTAAGTCTGATGAGGAGGGACTTTACTGGGAAAGCGCTTGACAAATTTTTTTTTCTCGTCTTTCTCATTTGGCTAAGGAACTTTTAATATGCAGTTGATTCAGTTTTCTTTTTATCTGGTATTTTCTTGGATGGGATGTGATATAGACCTTGGGGTTCTGTCTTCAGTTTGGATTTGTTGTTAGGTCTTTGAATTTGGTCTTTCATAGATTAAGATTTATGGCCAACGCAATTGAATTTGTCTATAGTGCAAAAGTTTGAAATTGTAGCTGCTATTGCAAATGTGGATGTGTGTACCACGGTTGACGGCCTATTTTTGTTTTCTTTCAATCTTTCAGAGATTAACATAGGGTAAAAAACCTTTTCGGTCCCTCTGTTGTAGACGAAATTGTATTTTGGTTACTTTGTTTGACTCCATTACTTAATGGTGTCATTTATATCCAATTACTGTTAAAATTAAATTCTGAAACCATTTAAAAATTAATAATAATATTAGTTAATTAAAAAATTATAAATTTCAACTTAAAATATAAAATAAGCGTTGAAAGATCTACGCGGTCCCACCTTTCCGATCTAACCCCACCCCAGCCCCACCTCCTCCCTGACCTTCCACTACCCCATCCCTCCTCCCCTATCCTCCACCACCACCGGCCTCCCCGCTCCTCTCTCTATCTCCTTGATTGATCAAATCTCACTCAACAGTTATCATGAGTCATAACACAAGGGAGATCACTTCACAAATGAGCACACTCCCCAACACCTAAAGGTTCCAAAAAATGAATTTATCTTGTTATTATAAAATTAATTATTTGTATCGTTAATAAGTTGATTCTCTGACTAAAGCGCAAAGTCTCCTACAGATCGTATTGAGGCCATAGAGCATTCATGGGGCAAGAGCCTTGTTGGCATAGAGCCTCACCCATGGCTTCCCATTCCCACACCATTGCAGCAGGCTCACTGGTCCCAGATGCAAATCTCAACAAAACCCATGAAAATTATCGTCCCCGAGGCCGTTCTGGTTCTAGCAGTGGTCCATCACTGTTATGTTTCCATAAAGAACAACAAAAGACATTAGGGATGGGGTGGGGGAAGGCTGGGATGAGGTAATAAGGGTGAGGGAAGGGGAGGCATGGTGGGTGGTGGAAGGCTGACAGACCAAAATGGATTTTACTTTATTTTTTATTTATTTGGTCTATTATTAATTTAATTTTACTATATTTTTTTAATTTTATTATCTATTATTAATGTGATTGGAGAGATATCTATAGTTTTGCTACGCAAATGAGACATATATGTTCCTTATTTTATTTGTTTACTTTTGACAGTGTCTACTTCTAAATTCAAGAATAGAAAAACTTTATTATTGGAATAGCTTATTAGTTTTGTCCTAGTACCTTGATGTGTTAGGCTAAAGTTAACCAACGCAGCTTAACTTTACGAGAAGAAGTCGACTTTAGCCAAGATTTTGTAAAAGAGTGTAGATGAAAATCGATCACGTGCTATACTATAATTGAGAAGTAAAAAAAATGTAAGCTTAAATCAGTGCATCAACTTAGAGTATTTTGTTTTTTGGTCGAAACAACTTAGAGTATTTTATGTGTGTTGATTGGTAAGCTTCACAAATCAGTAGAAATAGGAGCTGGGGAACAACAATACCCTAAAAGCTTTGCAAGCTCCGAAAGTGTATGCAGTCCACTTGGTTAATCCTCATTAAATATAAACATGCAAGTGAGGCTTCCTGGTGACTTCTCTATAATGTTAGGGGTGGGTTCTCTGAGATTTATTTTCGTCTTCTCATTCTTTTGCTATCTGATACTTTAGAACTGGAAAGAAGTTGTACATCACCATGGTAGTGACACAGAGAAAATCTGTAAGATACCCTTGGAGTTTAGAAATTAACGCTATCTTGTATGGAAGAATAAAGCTGAAAGGATTTGACTGTGCATAGTATAGGATTTCTTTGTAATTATGTCTGATTACATCTCTTTAGTATCAGAAAGAATAATAGTTCATTAACTCTCAATGGCCCAAAAATGAGATGTGCACGAAAAGGGAATCAAAGGAAAAGACGTCGAATTATCATGGAAAAGTTAAGGACCATTAAACCAACTCATTATATAAGGTCATGAGTTTGAAAATTCTCAGCCCCCTAAGTTATAATTGATTGCATCAATCATCTAAAACAGAGTATGTGGTATTGGTTACTTGGCTCTCATAGCCATCCTGTTGTTTTTCCTTGACTTTTAACATATTGCAGTGGATGATTGAATTTGCTGGGTTGCCTTGGTGTGGAATTCTATTTCTATGTGCGCAAACTTATGTTGACGCACTGCTAGTGTATGTGCGATTCTCATGGAATATAAACCACTGTCTTTCAGGTCTTTATAGTCTTCCTTAGTTGATGATATTGTGCTGCTAGTTCCTGTGTCAGCATGAACAACTCATTTGGTGATGATTATGTAAGCCTCCGGACCTTGATGATTTTCCTATCTACTGAAATAAAAAAAGGACCGACCTTTAAATATTTTATGCAGGATGAAGCAACTGTTGCAGGATTTGAAGTTTTAAGATCACCTGATGCAAGTTACAACAATGTATACCCTGGGAATGAAGACGAGGCACGGGATCCACCTCTTGTCCCTCCACATCTGCAACAGACCTTACTTAGTTATCCAGCAAGCGCAGACACTGCTGGAACTCTTCCGTTGCCACAGAATGTGACCCTCAATCATCTTTACATTGAGAACCGGGAGAGCCCACGATCTGTGGTTGCACTTGGGTTCACTCATCGTTTTCGTTCAAAATTCGTTACAGTTATGCTTTACAAACCAGTTCAAAGAAGGGGGACTTCCAGCACTTAGAACTTGAACATTAGAATACACCTAAATTAGGTTTGGTATATCTAGTCCTTGTTATGGTGCAAGTGGTGGAATGAACCCAAATTCAAAACTAGTAGTGAAAGATACGTATTTCCTCACAGAAACTTATGAACTTAGGTTTGATTTGTTAAAGTTCTCATTCTGCAGGGTAGATTTGCTGTACTGTGGGGTTGTACATTTAAACTTTAAAGTATTCTTTCAACTGGGATACAAAATGGGTTGGCTGGTTAGGCTATGATCTCATATGGGAATTATTCATATGAAATGCTTGGAGGCATGTGCATGTATTTGTGAATATAAAATGCCCGTTTATACAGATGAAGAAGCCTTGTCCTTGTATGACTAAGCATGCAAATATGCAGCGAACATGCGCTCAATTATTTTCCATAATTTGACCGAGAAGCTCATCTCTTGTGGAAGTTTTTTCTTAATTTTATTTTCATGGTGTACTTGCATCCCAAGCATATAATTTAATTGATTATTTTGTTCTCCAATTATTTAGGTAATCTTCTCCAGTCAGCTCATACGGTCAGTACTTATCTTTCCTGAATGGGGTGGGAATAAGAGGGACTATTATACTATTATACATTATGGATGGGTTTGGATTATTAGATATGAATGTTTGAGATGCATTTAGAAATGTACAAATTGGATGGTCATGCCTGTGTGCTTATGCAATGTACTAAAATGAAAAAAAATGAATGTGCACCCCAGGTTAAGAATGCTTCAGCTTCCCATGCCATAAGTTTGAAGATAATTGGCAAAAGCATACATTCATATCATATGTTTCATTGTTTCCTTATTTAACAAAAACTAAAGTGGTTAAGAACATTTACTCGTGCCCCTGCACTTAGTCCTAGGTTCGATTCCCCTTTCTCTCAATATTGCTTGTATATAATAATAATAATAATAATAAGCTATATAAATATATCAACTCATATGATTTTAAAAGTTATCCAGAATGGAGGCCAACACAGGCACCTGCTAGCATTCCTATCTATTCTTTGTCCTTGTAAGGATCTGACCAATACATACATGGACTTATCAGAGTTCTTATCAAAATACAAAAGGTCTTATAATTATGTCAGCAAGCACACTTGTTTTTGTAGCTCTTAAACAAATCATAAAAGGCCTCAATTATAGCTCCCCTCCAACTACAAATACCAAGTCATGCTGTCCAAATCTCCTTCAAAAACAATACACAAAGAACTCTATGATCAAGTGAAAGGTTAAGTATATATATAATATATTATAATCAACCATTACAACAAGCAAACGATTGATAATGAGGAAAGAAAAGGCTAGAGTCTGATTAGAAAAGAGGTACCATTTGACCTGTCACCTGAGAATTATAAGTAGGAGTTTGTGGGCGCATGCATTGTCGAAATAATGACATTTTAATAATATGGTTAATATATATTAAACAATGGCACCTTAATAAGATATTAGTTATATATGATGAGCTAATAGATGTGAAGGAACGAAAGAGATATCATCCCTCCCATTGCCCCTTGATTGACTGGCAAATTGCAGGATATATTTGCTTAAAATAATTGCAGTTTGGCTAGTTGATTGTAGTAGACTTGCGATGAATTATTGGTACAAACATCTGGGTATCAATGTCATAATGGTTGAAATTAACGTCCAACACTATAATATGTATTATTTATGTTAAACTTTGTGATAAGATAATATTATTCAATATATACACACATAATGTTCTTGTATTGTCAAACTTTTTGTATGTTATATTGTGAGATTATGATTTATGCTAACATCTTTGAATATATATATATATATATATATATATGGGGGCGGATCTGTGGCACTATGTTTTTGACACAAGTTGTGACACAATTTTTCAACCCTTAGATTAGAATGCATTCAATGGCTGAGATTAAGTATTATTAATCTTAATACTTTAATTAATTACATAATAAAATATATTTTCTCTCTGTTCATTCATGTTTTAATTTCTTTAATTAAACCTCATTAATTGCCAAGCCTTCTGCCATTAACAACCTTTCTCAAACTTTTTCTTCTTCTTCTTCATGCTTCTTACATTATGAGGTTCTATGGTCTGAATTTTCATGTTGTTTTCCCCTTTTTTCTTATGTAATACGTGATCAAAATCAAATTCTTAGGTCTTATAAACCCTACAGCTCAACCTATATGTTAAGGAGATTTTCATTATAAATTTGACGGAAAAAAGAAGAAGAAGAAGTTGTAGATTACGAATCTTTAACCACACAGTATTTTGGCAACTCTTGTGTTGTAGGTGTAGTCGGAGAAAAGAAACTCATAAATACTATTTAAATACCCAACGATTTCAGAGACACATGTTTAAGAGTCTTGGACAAGTTGTATGCTTGGAGAAACGGAGCCCAGAAACACAGTCCAGCTTCTTACGACACCATTGGCACCAGTATGGTTAAACTTGAAGATGGGATGCTAGCAGACTTAATACTTTCTCCAAAATAGTTTCAATTTTTCTAAAAGATAAACGAAAGAAAGAAACAACACATAACAAGAAGGTTTTTTGGGTTTGATGAGAGAGAGGTAGTAGAGAATGTGTTGGGAAGAGGAAGAGGAAAGAAAGAAAAAAATTATTTATTGAGAGAAATTTACCTTTTTGGAACAATAGAGAGAAGAAAAAGAATATTACTTTTATTTATTTATTTTTTATGTCAAAAAGCCATGTTAGGTATAATCTCATCCATTGAAAGTGGAGTAATCAAATGGTCCAAAAATTGTGTCTATACTTGTGTCAAAAACATAGTGTCACGGATCTGTTCCCTATATATATATATATATATATATATATATATATATAGTTATAGTTATTCTCTTACAGGATGTCCGCACGTTATTAACATGCGGATGTCATTGTAAACAGCAGGAAAGTACGGAAGGGTAGTACAAAATACATGACGTCTGCACGATAATAACGTCTGGATGTCCGTATAGGAGAATTTATATATATATATATATAGAATGTCATCAAACAAGTAAAAGTAGATTCAAATTTGACGCATCTGTCAGAGATTAGCCTTCACAGTTGATGAGCACTGGCGGATCCACAGGGGCACAAGGAGGTGTAACTGCACCTCCCCTCATCGGAAACTTCATTGGAGATGCCAAAATTTGCCCATTTGCTAGTGCCCATACCAATTGTTCGACTAAATGCCTCAAAGACGTTGTTTTGTTTGTTGATGTGTGAGACCCTGAATGTTTACCTTAGATTGTTGGGCTCAATCGCACAAGCATGTTTAAGAAAATGGTTCATCAATCGGAGCTCCACAACGAATGTTACGAATTTTCAAAGTTTTTAGGCTTATTTACTGTTTCACCCTCTGGAACTCGAGCTCGCTCTCACTTAACCACTCGGAACTCAAATTTCCTCACTTTACCCCCGATTCTCCCACTCCGTCTCAAATGTTACCCCTCCCTTCAACGTTGTCTCATTTCCAGTTAAATGACTTTTCTCTCTCTTTCCCTGTGCCTCTCTCTCTCTCCACTCCCCAACCCAACCCCCATCGCACCCTACCTCATTCTCTCTCTCTCTCTCTCTCTCTCTCTCTCTCTCTCTCTCTCTCTCTCTCTCTCCATACCCAACCCTAGAGGGAGGGAAGGGGTGGGGTGCGATGGAGATGCGCAGTCACCCATCTCCCTTTTTTATGTTTTTTCCCTTCTTATTCCTTTCCCTCTCTCTTTTGCGCAATCACCCATCTCCCCCCCTTTTGCCAAAGCCATCCGTGACTCATTCAGAAGCAGTTGGAATTGGGACACTGACGACCAAATTTGAATCTGTTAAGTAAATGGAGGGCTCGTTGAGAGTGTTTTGTTAGAATTGAAGGAACCCATTTATGCAAAACGTGCTCTGGGTTTCTTCCACCAGGCAGCTCACAGGAAAAGCTTTGATCATGGGGTTTGGTCCTACTCCATAACCATTCATATTTTAGTCAGAGCCAGGTTGCTCATGGATGCTAGAGCTTTGCTTGAATCAGTTTTGAAGAAAACTGTTGAAAATGATTCAAAATTTTCAGTTGTGGATTCATTGCTTAGCAGTTATGAGGTTACTGCTTCAAACCCATTTGTGTTTGATTTGCTGGTACATGCTTATGCTAACCTGAGAATGTTTGAGAGTGGTTTTGATGTTTGTTGCTATTTGGGGGAACATGGGTTGCCTTTAAATCTTATAACTTACAACACTCTGCTGCACGTGGTTCAAAAATCTGACCAGACTACTCTGGTTTGGAAGATTTATGAGCATATGGTTGGAAAAAGAAGTTACCCAAATAAATAGACAATCAAAATCTTGATTGATGCTTTGTGCAAGGAAGGGAAGTTGAAGAAATATGTTGACATTAGACAGGATCCATGGAAGGGGTGGGGTGCGATGGAGGTGCGTTGGCCATGGGTTAGGTCTGGGGAGGGGATGAGAGAGAAGAGAGGGGCAAAGAGAGTGAGAGTGAGTGAGAGAGAGAGAGAGAGGTAGATAGAAGATATAAGAGAAAAGAGGGGGAGGAGGTGGGTTGGGATGGGAGAGAGAGAGAGGCAGCGAGAAAAAATAGAAGATAGAGTGGCTAAAATTAGTAGAATGCTCATGCCACCTCAGCACACTTAATGGTTTTGTGGACGGAAATGGACGGAAATGGTAAAGTGAGAAAATTTTAGCAATTTTTAGATACTCAAGGGGTAAAGTGAGGAAATTTGAGTTCCGGGTGGTTAAGTGAGAACGAGCTCGAGTTCCAGGGGGTGAAACAGTAAATAGCCTTTAGAATTGAAGTTAAGTTGCAGAGGCAGTTCGACGAAGAAGAAAGACTTGGCGTCAATCCAGCGCTTCTCATTTTGATTCTTTTTAAAATGGTCCAATAGCAAGCTGACACATGTCAATTTCTAATTGGCCTAACTTAAAAAATTCGTTAAAAACTCATATGTGTGCCGAAAAATTCACCGAAAATTACCCCGAACTTTTAATCACGTGTACTTTTATCTCGTGACCTCCAAATCACATGTGCTTTTGATTAGATTAATTGGTATTGAATTTTGTTAGATTAATTATGTAATTGACATGGATTTTGTTCATATTTAATATGAATTTTTGGTAAACTAATTGTGTCACTTACCTGAATTTTGTTCATATTAATTGATATTCCATATAGACTATAATCAATTAGTTATAGATGTAAAACTCTTATTTGTTTTAATTATAAATGACATTAGTATTGTTTAAATTATAAGGGCATTTGGTTGTCTATATTATTTTCTGAATTTTTAGTCTTTTTTTTAAACACACTACACGGATGTTAGGACTTGAACCCACGACCTTGCTTGAATCCTTTACGATTTTTTTTCTTTTTAAATATTGCACCTCCCCTGAAAAATGCATAGATCCGCCACAGTTGATGAGGAAATCACTCTTTTAATTACTTCCTACATGAAACAGCTAATGGTGACTATTAGCCATGGATCCCTCGAGAGGTCTACGATTCAGGTCAGGTTAAATATCACAGTTGAATTTTTGTTCATTAGAGTAATAAACATATTTAAAAAATCAGCATGAATGAGTAGAAAGTATATAAAAGTACGCGAGAGTGGCAGTGGTGAGGTGATAGATGGAAACATGCGTGATGAGACAAATAAACTATTTCTTACTTGTAAGGGTTCTTAATTCTAAATGTTTGAAAGTGCATTTGGCAGAGCGAAAAAGGTTTTAAATAAGAAAAATGCTATAACAGAACTTGCTCAAAATAGAGTTTTTATGCGGACTTGCTAACACGTCGAGAGTTCATGTTAAGTTCGGCTCACTTTATACAATAAACATGATCAAAGAGTCCATGTAGAGAGTAGTTTGAGCAAGTCCCATTAGCATTTCTCTTTAGGTAAATAAAAGAGTTTTTCTTTTTAGTTAGAGAAGACTTGCATGCAGTGCCCATTTGTGTCCTTTATGAAGTCTTTTTATGTGCTTCTAGTGGAGGGGCTTACTAATGAAAGTGTTATTTGAATGTGAGGGTTTCCTAAACACTTTCAAACAAACTCACAATGTTTTCAAATGTTGTTTTATTACAAGGTCGGCACATACAAAACAATATAAACAAAACAACATATTTATTTACAATTAACATTGTAAATCACATCATTAATGGTGGCCTTATATAGTTGGGTCAATATAATTTAGCACAAACAATATTAATATGTATGTCATATATATGTAACCAATTCCATTTTACAATGGTCAAGGAACGTGCAATGTGTACAAATCCCAAGCCTAGTTAATCAGGGTTCATTGACCTAATTAATATTTAATTATCCTAACTATATGCGGCTACCAGTTAATCAACCAGCTGGATGGCCCATTAGGAAGGTTATGTGATCCCTTGGGATATACGATGAGACTTTTCCTGTTCATATCAGACGCGGCAAAATGCATAACCAAAATGTTGAGAATCTTTCTTGCCTCTTCATAACCCTTCACAAAATGTCAACTCCAAGCCCTATATAAATGCCACACTCCCATCTACCTTCCCCACACAGCCCCATAACTTCATTCAGTCTAAGTAGTTTCTAAACCCGATCAGTTTCTTAGTTTTGAAACTCGAGATTCAAATCCAAACTCCAAACCCCAAAATTCGAAACCCCGAAAAATGGCCGAAGTCGAGGGTGAACCTGGAAGCTCCATGCATGGAGTGACAGGCAGAGAGCAAACCTTTGCGTTCTCAGTAGCTTCCCCCATCGTCCCAACAGACCCAACCGCCAAATTTGACTTACCAGTTGATTCAGAGCATAAGGCAAAAGTTTTCAAACTCTTCTCTTTGGCCAACCCTCACATGAGAACCTTCCACTTATCTTGGATCTCCTTCTTCACTTGCTTTGTCTCAACTTTTGCAGCTGCTCCCCTTGTTCCTATAATCCGAGACAACCTCAACCTCACAAAGCAAGACATTGGAAATGCCGGGGTTGCTTCTGTTTCAGGCAGCATATTCTCAAGGCTTGTAATGGGTGCAGTGTGTGATTTGCTTGGGCCACGATATGGCTGTGCGTTTCTCATAATGCTCAGCGCACCCACTGTGTTTTGCATGTCATTTGTTTCTGATGCTGGCGGTTACTTAGCAGTGAGATTCATGATTGGGTTTTCTCTTGCTACATTCGTGTCATGCCAGTATTGGATGAGCACCATGTTTAACACTAAAATTATTGGGCTGGTTAATGGGACAGCCGCTGGGTGGGGTAATATGGGTGGTGGGGCCACCCAGCTCTTGATGCCATTGGTGTTTGATATAATTGGTAGATTTGGAGCAACTCCTTTTACTGCTTGGAGAATTGCCTTTTTCATCCCTGGCTGGCTTCATATCATTATGGGAATCATGGTCTTGACCCTTGGCCAAGACTTGCCTGATGGGAATCTTGCTGCCCTGCAAAAGAAGGGTGATGTTGCCAAAGATCAATTCTCCAAGGTCAGTTCATTCTTTAATTTTAAGGCCTTATTTGAATCTTTGTTTATTTATTCATGACTTCCAAATATCCATGAATATTTATATAGAATAAACTGATTGATGTTCCTCCCCTGCAATTTGAATATTGTTCAGGTATTGTGGCATGCTATAACAAACTACAGGACATGGATCTTTGTCCTTCTCTATGGGTACTCCATGGGTGTTGAATTGTCCACTGATAATGTCGTTGCTGAATACTTCTATGACAGGTTTGTCATTTTTTTTCTTCTTTTAATTTTTGGAGAGTATTGATTTTTACCAAATTTGTTGATCACATGTGTTTTACAAGCGACCCTCATGCTGTATCGGTCTCACCACAATGAATATAAAGTTATTAACAACATTAGGTAGCGAAATATTTTATTTTAAATATCTGACATGTTATGTTGTCAAACTGTCAATTTGAATCACGCATTTAAATAAAATCTTTTCAAAAGTCTAAGAGTTTCTAACATAACATATCTACATGTTTCAACAACGAAATGTTTGGAGAGATAGTTGGCATTAGTTTCTCAAATGCCCTGTATGCTAATGGCCTTTAATCAAACAGGTTCAATCTCAAGCTTCACACAGCTGGCATCATTGCTGCAACATTTGGCATGGCCAACCTAGTGGCCCGTCCCTTTGGAGGATTTGCTTCTGATCGAGCAGCAAGGTACTTTGGCATGAGGGGCAGATTATGGACTCTTTGGATCCTCCAAACACTAGGAGGAGTCTTCTGCATCTGTCTCGGCCGAGCCAACTCACTCCCCATTGCAGTCTTTGCCATGATCCTCTTCTCTGTTGGAGCCCAAGCTGCATGCGGAGCCACCTTTGGCATCATCCCCTTCATCTCTCGACGATCCCTCGGCATCATCTCGGGCCTCACTGGAGCTGGTGGAAACTTCGGGTCCGGGTTGACCCAACTAGTGTTCTTCTCAAGCTCAGCATTCTCAACTGCGACGGGGTTGTCTCTGATGGGGGTAATGATCGTGTGCTGCACCCTTCCAGTGACTCTGGTGCACTTCCCTCAGTGGGGGAGCATGTTCCTTCCGCCTTCGAAAGATGTCGTGAAATCGACCGAAGAGTTTTACTATGGAGCTGAGTGGAGTGAGGAGGAGAAGCAGAATGGGCTGCACCAGCAGAGTTTGAGGTTTGCAGAGAACAGTAGGTCTGAGCGTGGTAGGCGTGTTGCCTCAGCACCAACACCACCCAACACCACACCTTCCCATGTTTAGGTTAGGTTATGATCTCATATGACCATATGAGAATTGTTCATTTGTAATGCTTGCAGGAAGCATGTGCTTGCTTTTATCAATATAAAATGCCTGCTTAATACATATGAGTCCTTGTATGACTTAAGCAGATGCATATATATGTGCATCAAACATGCGCTCAATTAGTTTTCTTAAGTTGTCATAGATATGTATTTGACTGAGAAGCTTATCTTTGGGGAAGTTTTTTCTCTTATTTATTTTTTGAGCTTCTTAGATCTAAGTTCTTTATCATGAAAATGTAATGGATGCAGTCCACATACTCTCCCCTTTCAATTAGGAAAATCCTCTACAAACCGACTAAAACTACCAATAAATTACCTGCCATGAACCGCTTCAGAGAAGAAAACCACACAAATTTTAGTCCGATCAAAGCTCCCGATAACATGCCGTAACAATGAGACATAGAAACCACACAAATTTGCGTCTTTGCCATTGCCATGGTCGACTTCCCCAAATCTCTATCTCCGAAGCGAGTTCTAAAGCTCCTCCAAGCCGAAAAGAACCCGCACTCCGCCCTTGCTCTGCTACACTCAGCGAGTCGCCACCCGAACTACAACCATTCGACTGACGTCTTCCACCACATCCTCCGCAACCTCCTCGACCCAAAACTTATGGCCCACGTCGACTGGGTCGTCGAGTTGATTCTGACCCAGAAATGCAAGTGCCCCGAGGACGTGGCATTGACTGTGATAAAAGCCTAGCTAAAAACTCAATGCCCAATAAAGCTTTGGCTGTGTTTCAAAAAATGGAAGAGATTTTTGGGTGCGCGCCTGGTATAAGGTCATACAATTCGCTGCTCAATGCTTTCATTGAGTCCAACCAGTGGGAACGAGCTGAGAAGTATTTCGCTTATTTTGAAATGGTGGGTTTGTCGCCGAATTTGCAGACTTATAATATTTTGATCAAGATTTCATGTAAGAAGCAGCAGTTCGAGATGGCCAAAGGGTTGCTAAGTTGGATGTGGGAAAAGGATTTGAAGCTTGATGTGTTTAGTTATGGGTTTTGCAAGTGTTTTAGAGTTGATGGTGGAGAAGATGCAGTGATTATGAGGGAGGAGAGTGGGTATGGCTGGGTTTTGCAAGGAAGGAATTGATGCTGCAATTGGAGAAGAGGAGAAGACGCTCGCACGGAGAAGACGAAGACGCTGGCTGGCTAGCTCGGATATTTGAGCAGTTTTTAATTTTTTTAATTTTTAAAATTGTCAAATAAAAAAGTTAACAGAGTTAACTACCAGTTATGTTAGTTGACACGTGTTAGCAAATTAGAGAGGGGACATAGAGGGGACACCAATTTGGGGACATCGGATCCACTCCCACAGACGATGATGTTGAATTTTACAAGGAGATGGAAGAGATTGAAAATAAAAATAGTAAGTAATTAGTGTAATTTAATGTTTTTATGTTTCTTATTTTAACTAATGTTATTTAATTAAGTTCTTGTTTTTCTATGATATGTAGATGGGTCTACTACTCACGGTTCTACATCAGTCCTTCAAATCCAATCTCCACCACATGAATGTTTTATTTTATTATCCATATTTTTGTGTTTGCTATGTCATCATTGCTTGAATAATTTGGTTGTAACTTTAATTAAATGTCCATTGTATTCTTTTTAGGGATTATAACTTTTATTTGGTTTGTAACTTTTATTTTGGGTTGTAACTTTAAGTATTTTATTTTGGTTTGTAACTTTAGTAATTTTGGTTTTATTTTGAGCTTGAATGCTTGAATTTTTTTGGGATTGAATTGAAAGATAACTGCAGTTGAAATATGAATATTTTGAATTTGAAATATAGCTGCCCTAAATGCATATTGCACAGTGTTATTTTATTAACTTTGAAAGATATAGATCATGCACAACACTGCACATGAAATTTGGGGCTGAAAATGATTGAAAAAATGCCGAAATAGGCTTGAAAACTAGTTAAAAACTACACACAAGATTCAAGTTTTGGCCCAACTTCGGTGATGACAATATCGACTTTGATCAACCGACATGGCCAGTATTACTGATATGCGGTATAACTACCATCACCGAGCCGGCGTCGATTCATCTTTTAGCCATACTGAGGGGTGTCGGCAGATTCACGGCTTCACTGGAAAAGGTTGGTAACCGAACCAATTCCATTGCTATTTTCAATTGTAGTTCGGCAACCATGTGTCTCGCCTAATAAGCAATGTCCACAATTTTTAATGAAATGGAAATGGAAATCTATGAAAACACCTCCCTAAATTTAGGCATCTCCTACAATCAATGTTAGTGTGAAACAAATGTGGCAATTTCACCCTTAACAAATTTAAGGGTTAACTACATTGCAATGACTCGAAAATTCGTGTATTATTTTTCTTATTTTGATGAAAAATAATATTATGTTCATAATAATTTTGGGTATTTTATGAAGTAGCTTTGGATTGAAAATATTGGATTTAAGTCTGTTAAATGGTTATTTTGGTAACCCGAAATTTAACATTTTTGTTTTCCCCTTACATATACAAACGTACCTACTTTCCATGTAATAGTTTTTTTCTTAGGTTTTCCAATATGTTGTGGAGGTTTCATTTTTACTTAGACTAAAGGTAACTTATCGATTTTATTACCTATACTAGAGGTGGTTTATGAGTTTAATTACTCGGACTTGAGGTGTATGAATAGGTACATACTGTTAAGGTACAAAGTTTCCAAAAACTTAGATTACAAGTTTTGAGATGGGTGTACCTGGAACAAAGGCATACTCATGATTTTGGGTGTAGTTTTGATAGGATTCCAAGGGTGTTTTAGTCTTTTGTAATCTAGATGATGGGCATATTTTATATTATATATTTAACCCTATTCTTAGTATATTTTGGTTAATATTTTGGAAGAATGTTGATACTTTGAATTGTATTTTCAATATAGGACTTTCGACTTCAACTGGAGCAAAACATAATCAAATGGACGAATTTTGGAGTAATTCCAGTTGGAGGACGTTCGTGAGTCGCTTAGCTTGATCGTATCAAAATTCCAGATTTTTCTACCAAGCGATTATTTTCTGGCAATTAAATAAAGGAGCAGTGCGCTGTGCTGGAAAAGTGACGTTTTGGGCTTTTCTGCGTTTTTGGAGCCCAAGATGACCTCGGATGGGTTCGTGGCCTTCTGGAGATATTTTCAGAATATTTTTATCTTCAAAACAAGCTATCTTGGGCCTGATTTGGAGCAGATTTGAGCCCAGAACGTGGCTGGGCAGATTTTGAGCGAATTTCTCTAATCCTATTTGGATTTTACTTCCTAGTATTACTTTATTTTAATTAGTTTCCTTGTGGGAAAAGAAAGGCTGCAATTGGGCAGCTAGGTTTTAGGTAGTATTTAAGCTCGTTTTCACAACAATTTTAGGATTCTATTATATCATCTTTTTACTTATTAAAAACGCGACTTTGTGGAGAGCAATTGCTAGGGTTCTTGAAGATCTTCAACTTCAAGGTGTATTCAATCTTTTTCTATGATTTCAATTATAATTATGCGTAACTAATTTCCTTTTTGCTAGGGTGAAACCTTAGCCTTAGCATGAATATGTGATTTTTATTTAATTGCTTATGGTTGATTGCATGCATACTTTGAATTGTTAATCACTGTTTTAAACTATCTACTTGTCTTGATGCCTGATCACCATTAGGATATTTAGAAAAGTAATTTGATGCAATTTTGGTCAGAAGGTTCCCTGGAATTGACGCTGGCTTCTTGTGATTAATAATTGTAAGTTCACTTAAGGCGAACACCACGCTCTTAAGGGTTGCATGGTTTTTCAAAGGGTTTTCACAAAACGTAATGAGTCTTTCGTGTTCAGATTTGATCCGAACGTCCGGACGGGTTGCATGTTAGATATACGTTCTATGTTGGAGGTTCCAAGTAGAATATACATTAGGAAAACCTAACCTTCAAAGTGGCATGTGTAAATCATAAGTAATTGGTAAAAATACATAGGATTGCTAGGCGACGGTGAATCCCTAGTGCTTTTATAAATTGATATCTAAAACTCTTTTCATTTAATTGTGTTTTTAATTAAATTCGTTTATAGCTTTAACAAATTCAAAATCAAATCAACTTTCCCTACTTTTAATTTTAGTTAATTGGAAACCGTTTTTACATAAATTGCTAAATAGTCCTTGAGGAGATCGACCTTGCATGAGCATCTATACTACAATAACCTTGTATTCTTGCAAGTATTTTATGTGATTTTAACCCTGTTTTTTCAGGTACTAAAAATCCTATCACTAGCCAATCTACTATATTAGGAGGTTAGTTAGTATTAGTTGGGATGTTGAATTGTATTGTGTTTGTTTTGTAATAAAGATAGTTCTCTCTGTACATTTGGGTTAAGGTCGAATGGGGTTCTATCATTGGTATAAGGCCAGTTGACCTACGCTTCCCTTCTCATGCACCCTTTGTTGAAACTCCATGGACGACCAGTTAACACCTGCCATGGAAGCCAGCTTTGATAGAATGGACACACACTTGGCTCAAATATTGGAGCGTGTCAAGGCATTAAATCACAAACTTTCTTTGGATCTTCAAGATCGCCACCATGTTATTGTCCCATCATAGACCTATTATGATGCTAACATCTGCGATGGTTCCCCGACTTGTCCCTCTTTGGATATCATGAACCGTTCACTGTGCCCACCAGTTCTTGATCACAATGATTCTGTCTTGCCTGGTGATGACATTTCAGTTGGGCTTCTTCTTTCTGATCACAAGATTTCTTGGCCGAGCACCAATGATGCGGCCATTGCCAATGGTCCCCAATTCCAAGCTTGCAAATTGGGTCTTGTTTCTGGTAATGATGTTGTGACCCATACCCCTTCTATGGCCCTGGTTATTGAGATGTCTCGGGCTAGTTCAGAATCCGTCTGCAAGAAAGGTGAATCCTCTCTAATATGTGAAGTGGGTTTTACTGGGATTCAATCGTTCCTACAAAAGCCAACGTTCGCTCATGAGACAACAAAGGATGATCCACATGTCACTCTTTTAGAGAATGCCATCAGTTGCGATTTGGTTTCAAAATTGGTCGCCAAGGACGATGCCCTGGGGTAAGTGAGGAAGGTTTTTCTTCGACTCCAACGTCTGCTACTATAGTGTGCCATTCTTCTGCTATGACCAAGCAAAGTGGTCTTGCTTCATCTGGCCATTCTTCCACGGTTCCTACTCAATCTGGGGTGCAAGATTCTGGTTGTAGCCTTGCACTCCAACTGTTCGATGAAATGCATAGCTTATGTGGGTTATTCTATGGTGGTTGTATCGATGATTCTGAGTTGTTATACCATATGGGAATTCGTGACAAAGGGGGAGGTTTCATAGGTTGGATTAGGAGGACAAAATTAAGGAGGCTCAAAGTATGTGGAAAAGGGTGTTGTGGAAACGTTTTCCTCCATTTTCAAGGCTATGAATGGTCTACTAATTGTTTCTCCCAATTTCCTTCCATTTTTCTTGTATGAATAAGTCTGCCTATGCCCAAGAAGTATTGGATATTGCTCTTTGGTTGATCGATGATGGTATCCATAGTTGGCCGCAGGGAATCGAATCAACTCATGGAAACGGTGGCCCTTTTTGTTTGTGGTCATACTGGGTCTTTTAAGATCAATCACGCAAACACAAAGGTGGATATTTCTCATGCCAACCAGCAACATGCATTGGGTGCACTTCTGAATTTACATGTGATGCCGAAGAGGTTGTTCACTTGGCAGTTTCCATTCCCAATTCTTATAAGGGTGTAGCTTCTAACTCTCCTAATATGGATGAATATGGCATCATGTCTTGGCATACTTTGAATATGAAAGCATATCTTGGCATTAGTGGCCATTGTTTGAGTATTTTGGTCGAATGCTTAAACATGTTGTTAATTTGGAAGTTTTCTCCACAAGCTCAGTTGGTCAAGCGTAAATATTGTAGTTGCTACTACATCTTCCTATGGGTGGTGACCATGTTGTATTTCCTGGTTTACATCCTTGAGGACAATGATTGTTTTTGTGGGGAGGGTAATGATAGGATTCCAAGGGTGTTTTAGTCTTTTGTAATCTAACCAACCTACTATATTAGAAGGTTAGTTAGTATTAGTTGGGATGTTGAATTGTATTTTGTTTGTTGAGTAATAAAGATAGTTCTCTCTGTACATTTGGGTTAAGGTCGAACGGGGTTCTATCAAGTTTTGTGTCATTTATAGGTGGAGACGTGATTTGTGGGACATGTGTAGTGTCTTTTCCATTTGTATTGAATGTAATATGTTCTAAATATCAAAACTATTATGATAGAAATTAATTTCTTACGTCATTTATGTTTTAGGGCCATAATTGGAACAAAAAAATAATATGTAAACATTAAAAAATAAAAATAAAAATAAAAATGGCGCAGCACAAGCAAACAAAGCTTACAAGCATAAGCGGTAGTGGTGGTGTGTTTCGCGATTATCAGGGCCATGTTCTTGGTGCATTTTTGGCCAATTTAGATGTCCCTAGTGCAGTTCATGCTGAAGTTTTAGCGGTCATTAAGGCCATTGAGCTTGCTTGGCTCCATGCTTGGCATAATGTTTAGATTAAAACTAATTCGTTGTTAGTTACTAACTTCTTTCGCTCTCAACATTTGGTCCCTTGGCGTCTACGAGTTGATTGGAAGAATTGCTTGCATCGTCCCCAGCACATGTCATTTAAGATTTCTCATATCTTTCGTCAGGGTAATCATGATGTTGATGCTTTGGCAAATCATGGTGCTTTGGGCTTTGGTTTAATTTGGTGGGATACTGCACCTTTTATTTTTCCTTTTTGTCAGCGGGGTTGGTTGGGCATGCATAATTACCGATTTTCTTAGTTTCTTTTGTTTACTCCTTCAGAGTTTTGGTCTCTTAGGTCAGCATGTTGTTGTGCCTTTCTGTAACTGGGTTTGGTTTGGTCCCCCTGCTGTTCTTGTATCTCTTTTTGTTTCTTATTAATAAATTATGATCAAAGGGATGGGCAAGGGGCTTATGGAGTGTTGGTCCCCTCTTTGAGGGTGGTGGATGTTTGTGCATCTAATGACCGATACTGATGAGCTAATCTAGTCTAATCCTTTGTTCTATTAAAAAAGAAAAAAAAAAATCTTTAATCTTCAGATTCCCAGCAAAATTCGGAATGTCAGCTTTAATCCGCTAATCTTCAAAATTGTTGCAGTTACGGTGGTTATTTTGATGATTTGGATTGTTGTGTGGGGGAGGTTCTACGATTTCTTCCTTTGACTCTGATTCACTCTTTTGAATGCAAGGTCACCCATCGTTTGGTCCATTGTTACCTCCTTGATTATTGTCACCGTTAGTTCTTCTATTATTACCTTCATTGTTGTCCAAAGCTTGTCGCAATAATTCATGAATCTCCCCAAATTGATTGGTCAAGTTTTCAATACGTTCATTCGGAGTGCCCATGTCCACTCGAGTGATAGGGGTAGCGGTAATACGATCACCCATGGTTATGAATCAACGATACTGAGACGAGAGATACCCGCTCTGATACCACTAAATCCATCATAAGCAAAGAAAGTTTACAAGCATAACCCACTCCCACTCCACTAGCATCACATTTGTGACAAGCTGTAATCTTCTCATCATCAACCTGCATACCATCCTCACCAACCACAAAACCCAAAAACAACAACTTATTTGTACAAAAGGTACATTTTTTAAGATTCACATACAACTTATTTTCTTTCAACACACCCAAAACTTGTCTCAAATGCACTAGACGCTATTCTTTGAATCTCCCCAAATTGATTGGTCAAGTTTTCAATACGTTCATTCAGAGCGTCCAGGTCATCTCGAGTGGTAGGCACAACGGTATCACTACCACCCGTGGTTATGAATCAACGATACCAAGATGGGAGATACCTGCTCTGATACAACTTGACGCAGCATAAGCAAACAAAACTTACAAGCGTAAGCCTAAAAGGAACAAGGGTATAGAATCCACCAGGAAATTGAGAGAAATCTCAAGAGTTTATTATTAAAACCAAAGGTGTTTCATGGCAACACATAAAGGTTGCTTAAGTACACATCCTAGACCCTAGGGCTACCCCGGGGAGGTTATTGAAAACCAAACATTAGCAAAATAGAAATAAACGAAAAGTCCAAATTTAAAATAAATAGTAATTGATATGTTCCGATGCCCAAACCTCCTCAGATGCCCAAAAGGTATCATAGCAATTTAAATAGACTCGTGGCAACATTTCCTTTCTGGAAAGGTATCATACACTCTATCCAGAGCTTGGACACCAAATCCGCAAATTTCAGCTACGTCCCTTTTCCATTCTTCATTCCATTTCTTCTTCAATCCATTCCGCCATTTTTTTTTACATCAGAACATGGCACAAAAGTCAAAGGACTTAGATCAACAACAACAAATGCGTTGATTGCAACCTACTTTGGTTTTTTTTATTTTAGACTTATCCCAAAAAATTTATGAAATAAAAAGCAATGTCTGCTGAATAATAGAAAAACCATTTGTTAATTAGCTTTTCTAGGTAACTGATGCCTAAACTATGGCAAAGCCATTTTTTTGGACTAATTTTTTCAATCTCGTCCCATATTTTTTTAGACTCCCTCTCAAAAAAAAATTATGTAAACGGTTATTATTAATTAACATAATGTATACTAATTATAGGATTGGGATCACAATCAATATCCTTTTTTTTATTTATAAGATTTGACATAATCAACATTTTTTTTTATTTTATATAATTTATATAATGAATATCTTTTATTTGGTAGGATTGATATAATCAATATACCTAGAAGTTGGCATAATTAATTGCAATTAGCATTGCATTCTTCAACTTCAAAGTTCCAATGGCATGGTTGGCCATTTTTTATTTTTTTATTTGAGGTTTTACATTTTTTGTTCACATTAGTAAACACATATTACATGTAAAGGGTAATAATCAACATGATATATACTAATTATAGGATCATTATAATCAATAATTTTTTGTTATAATAAAATTATGTACTTAATATCAGTTATTCTATACAATTTATTGCAATTTGCATTGTTCAAATCCAAATTGTATTCTTTATATTCAAATTGTACAGTCCCGATCTCTTGAACCACAGGGGTCCAAGAGATTAGTAGTCACCCGCCGTTGGATTTAAATCCAACGGTTCACCCACTCTTGCACTCCTTTTAAGAAACTTTATTGAATCATTGGATTTAAATCCAACGATGAGTGACCACTGTGGTCCAAGAGATCGGAACTGTCAAATTGTATTCGTCATTATTTTTAAATATATTATTGGGATAATAGATTAAACATTTTTAATCAATTAATATAATACTTCTTAACATACCTTAAATATTAATAGAATATTAAGAGCATCAACAATCATGCTCCCTATTTTTTAGTTAAAATTTAGCTGAAAACAAACAAAAACTATTTTAGGAGCTCTCTATAAAATTTGAACTCCAATAATACTCCAGTTTAGGAAGTCATAAATACTATAATTATTTTTAATTCAATATAATTGATTCATCTCTATAAAATATATATATATATATATATATAATAGTTAGCATTAATTAAAAGTTTAAAATATGCATACAACAAAGTAACATTAAATTATAGGGAGCCACTCAGAGTCTTTTCTCTCTCCTCAGATTTAGGAACTCCTAGAGGCCTCTCTATTTTAAGAGGTGGATAGGGAGCATGGTTGGAGTTGTATTTTCCAATTCCTCCCTAAAATTGGTTTAAGGACATGGTTTAGATAACTCATCGCAGATGCTCTAAATAGATCTTATTTATAATATGGGCAGATCAAGGCAACCCTATTGGGCTAGGCTAGATTGGGTCATAACAGGCTCAAATGGATAGGGTCTTGAGTCGAGCCTCGGTTTTAAACTCTTAGGCCAGGCCTTCCTATCAAAAAATCGGGTTGACCCGGGCTTTGATCTCATGAACTCAGGTTATCCCACTTCGGTCCATGGGCCACAGACCATATGATGTACCCTAACTAAGTCTCAAATTAGTCAAGTCCCCAAGGCGAAGATATAGACCAAACCTTCGGAGCTTTTCACAACCTCTCAAAAAAGCTCGAACCCATTGTCAAGCGGTAAATTTGTTATCCTCTCCTCGGCCAATCAAGATAAGTCGAAAATTAAAAAGATTTTTGGAGTGAGTCCCCAAACATCTAGACATGCACTTGTGATATTTGATACATGCACAAGTACTCAAGTTCCAGGCAGCCCTCTCAATAGGAAAGGTCTTTTTAAAAAAAAGTTCCAGCCAGCCCCGTGCCAACTCCATTAAACACTTTTGTGAAACAACACATTCGCCCCCATTAATTATAGGTTTGACATCATAATAAATTTATATATATATATATATATATATATATATATATATATAGGCATCATCAATATATATTTTATATATATATAGAATTGATATAATGAAATTACATAATTAATATAAGTTATTTTAAAGAATTAATTGCAATTTGCATTGTTCAAATCCAAATTGTATTCTTCATTATATTTACATGTATTATTGGAACAATAGTGTTTATACTTAGAATTTTTGACCCAAAGCACAATGAGGGATGTCGACACTTGGCTTTGTTCAAGTCTAGGCCCAAGAATTATGAGCCTAAGGTTCGCATAATGAGATTCTACGGCCGTTTCATGGCCTAGTGGACATGATAGACCCGAATGGCAAGCTCGGCCCAACCGAGGAATTCGGCCTAATGACCAACCTCGACCCAAGACAAATTCCTTCTCGGTCTAGTATTCAATCTCGTCCCAAGGCGGATCTCTCAGTTCCATCTCGACCAAATCAGCCACGACCAAGTTCCCCATCAAACAGGTCCAACCCAACGAATAAGCTCGGCCTAGCATTCAATCTCGTCCTAAGACGAGCTCCTTTTCAGCTTAATCGACCATGGCCGAAGGCTTCATCAGTCAACCCGACCACGAGCTGAATTATAGTTTATCTTCTAGTTAAAAAGAAAGTACCTTCACATGGCCATCGTCTTGGAAGATGAAAAAGGGGAATACACATGGGTCAAATCTAGAGTGATTTTCTGGAAAAAGCGGCGCATTGAAGGAAACATAAAACATGATTTTTGGAAAAAGGGGAGACTTTCCGCATTAGGACAAGCACACGCTTTGGAATTTGTTGAATGAGCTATAGAGATTCGTCAATGAGAAACGAAACAACAAAGAAATATGTCCAGAAGCTCTCTCAAGTCCTCCAATCAAATTAGGATGAGAGACAAGAGTGCAGCCTCGACCATGAACAGTACTAGGTCGATAGTCCCTTTCTGACCTGTCCATGTCTCTAGAAGTGTAGCAGTTGACAGCCGCCATTAAGAATAAACAAATGAGAAGCCAGTTGTCCAAAAAGTCTTATCAACAAAGGAGAAAAGCATATGCAACCCCTCAATGCCTCGTCTTTTCCAATGCAAGCTTCATCTTCTCACTATAAATATCAGACTTCCAACAATGGAATAAGGGTCCCCGACCAAACAAGCCTCCCATGGAGCAAATTATCTTTTCTTGTCATTTATCTTCCAGCAATGTACTTTCAATATCATTAATTGCTTTCCTAGGAGTAGTGGTAAAGTTAAGTTCTTTCATCCATCAATATATCATACCACCCTTGATTTTCAAGGAGCCGGAGCACCATTCCTGATACTTTTCCGTCCACCCCATATATCATACAACCTTCGCAATCTAGCGAAGCGCTAGAGCACCATCCAAATCCACCGATCGTCTTTTCCAACCACCATCATCAACGGCCTTGTAGCTCAGGCTGTGAACCTGATGTCCAAGAATTGTTCCTCTCTTGGCCACAATCATTTTCAGCGAAGTCAGATCAAATAGGCTCACTCAATCAATCCATCTATCCATCCTCATCATCCTCGAATGCACGGTAGACCGTGCTGGCACGCCCGCACACACCTCATCCAACACGAAGTGGGATGACCTGTGTTGGCGCATATCCCCTCGGCTTGGAACACCAGGCCGTGAGATTTGCGCAGCCAACAAATAGATTAAACAATTTTAAAACATCAATTAATATAACACATACGAACATACCTTAAACATGAATAGATCTTATTTATAATCTGGGCGGGCATGGGCGAGCCTAACAGGCTGAGCTAGGTTGGGTTATAATGGTTTCTAATGGATTCGGCCATGGGCTAGGCTTGGGTTTTAAACTCTTAGCCCTGAACCTACCCATCAAAAAATCAAGTCGAGCCTGACTTTGATATCTTTGATGTGGGCCACCCACTTCAGTCCATGGGCCTCACCATATGATGAACCCTAACTAAGTCCCAGACTAGTCAAGCCCCCAGGACGAAGGTACAGAGCAAACCTTCAAAGCTTCTCACAACCCCTCAAAAAAGCTCGAACCTGATTATCAAGTGGTAAATATGTTATCATCTATTCTCGATCAATCAAGACAAGTCAAAAATCACAAAGATTTTTAGAGTTGGGCTAGCTTAGCCGAGCCCAGCCCGCCCAGGGGTTCTCAAAAGGCTAGGCCCATGTGGGCGTGTTTGGATTGAGGTAATGAAACCCATACCCAACTCAACACAGCCCAAAAAATGCATAGGCCCTAAAAACCCAGCTTAAGCTCGAACGTTTAAGGTCGGGCCAACCCATCATCGCCTAGTAACGAACCCTAGACTTAGATATGTTAGCCAATATAGTCAAAATGTGATATGGATGGTTCTAGGTTATGTTGGGAAATCTGATGCAGAGCTTTTGGAATTCTCTAAGGGTTGCCCTAGCCTGCAAAAATTGGAAATGAAGGGTTGTTGCTTTAGTGAGCGTGCACTGGTTGATGCAGTAATGCAACTAACTTCCCTTATGTACTTTTGGGTGCAAGGGTACAGAGCATCTGCATTGGATCATGATCTTTTGGCAGTGGCTGGCCCGTATTGGAATATTGAGTTCATTACCCTGAGATGAGTTGATGTTTCTGATCAGCTGAGGAAGGCATTAGTGGTGGAGCATCCAACTCAAATATTTGATACTACTATCTTGATGGACAAAGAACAGTTTTCATAGATACTGTTATACCTTAGGTATCCAACATCTTTAATTACCGCCTAGAGTTTTTTATGTACTTACACTCTTTGATGTGGTACTGTACCAAAATGCCCTCTTTCCAAGGCAGTTAGCTTAAACTTCAACTCTGTGGTGACTTGTATTATTCTACTGAGTCAATTTGCAAGAAAACATTATAGTTTTAGGAGCATATTTTAAGGTTGATATTGCAAGTTTTTGAATCAAATTGAAGAGTGATTTTGCTTGCCATAACTTGATTCATCATCTAAACAAGGTCTTAATATAATCTGATTTTAGAATATTAATATAGGGCTAGGTCTCTTTCCATATTTCAGCAATCTATGGAAGATATCATTCTATCTCAATCTTTATATTACAATTTTTGGGTTATGCATGATTCTCTCCAAATCAATTTAACATATTGTTGTGTTTAGTCACTGGATAAGATTTACCCATTGATGTGTGATTTTGTTTGTTCATCAATAATAACTATTCTTTTTTCTTTTTTTCTTTTTTTAAAGTAAAGAAGAAGAAGATGAAAGAAGAAGGAAAAGGAGAAAGAAAAAAATGATAAATGATGTGTTATTTTGTTTGTTCATCAATAATAACTATTCTTTTTTCTTTTTTTCTTTTTTTAAAGTAAAGAAGAAGAAGATGAAAGAAAAAGGAAAAGGAGAAAGAAAAAAAAATTATAAATGATAAAATGCCAACCTAAAGAATAGGCTTGTAAAAATGGCCCAATGGGTTATGGGTTGGCCCAACCCGATACTATGGGTGAGATTAGTCCGACCTGTTGTCGAAGGGATAGGGCCTATGCCACGATTGTAAGCCCATGGGCATCCCCGCACAGCCCTATATTTAAGTTAGTATTTAATATTAACATTAATTATTACATAAAATGATAAATAAAAAAGTCTTTCACACAAGACAAAATGTTGAAATGGTCCAGCCCTTCCAAAATTGGACAAACTGGTTCAGTCATATCCGACAGTGACATGAAATAACTCTTATGTCACTATCGGATATTGACTCAAAAGTTGTCCAATATCACTGTCGAACAGTGACTGGACTGATTTGTTCAATTTTTGAGGTATTTGACCATTTTGTCTTTGTGCCCTCCTATTTGTCCTTATATGATAAAACCCTTATTTATTATTGTATTTATTTAATTAATTATATGTGGCCTATTTGATAATGCCATATAGGCCTGGCTCATTAGCCTGCCCATGAGCCCGAAAATTCTTGACCTTTGGGTAGGACATGGGCTTTCCCTATTTAAGATTGGCTAAAGGATTGACGAAAAAAAAAACTGTAAGATAGTAAAATAGGCACAGACAAAATTTGATTATTACAAGTCATAAATATCGGCTGACTCATAAGCTCAATATGGTAAATTTGATGATGTGGAAAGATGGTCAATGAGTTTATATTGAAAGTTTAAATATGTGGGTTATTCCTAATAAATCCTAATACTTTTGGGTTTTAATCTAATTTTCTATATTAGATCTGAATAAATGAGATGCATCGAGGAAATGTACAACTTTTTTTTTTTGGTCTGAAAGAGGAAATGTACTACTTGGATGGTCATGACTCATGCATGCGCCTTTGGAATGTACTAAAATAACCACAAAAATGAATGTGCACCCCATGTTAAGGAGCCATACATTTTGCAGAGATGATCTTTGAGGTAATAGCTAAAAACTAGAATGTTCGGATAATTGAATTACAATACATGGTGGGCCTTACAAGGGTGTCTCTCAAATAAAGGGAACCCTCAAATAAGCTTATTTAAGGGACACCCTTATGGGGCCCACCATACATTGTATTTCATTAATCCAAATCATCTATTTTGTAGATATTCATTCGAAGATCATCTCTGCAAAAAATCATTTGAATCCGATATTATTTGACCACTCAATTAAATTATTGCAATTTTAGTATTTTCTTGAAGTATCGTGTTAATTGATTTTGTATGACACAATAAAATGTCTAAACCATTTCTGATATGTCTAATTTTTTGCAATGATGATATATGGATGAAGACTTAAAAAATAGATTGTTTGGATTGTTGAAAAATAAAAATATTCGTAGAGTGGACATTCCTCAAAGAAAATTATTTGAATAATTTCTCAATAAAAAGGGACTATATATATTGTAATTGTGATTTTAATATATATATCTAGAATGGAGACCAAGAACAGGTGTCTGCTTGTATTCTTACTTATCTTTTTCCTTGTACGGATATCTGACAAATACATACTTGGATTTATCATAGTTAGAGTAGTTATCAAAACACGAAACGTTTTATAATTATGTCAGCAAACGCACTTGTCTTTGTAGCTCTTAAACAAATAATAAGAGGGCCTCAACTACAGCTCCATGGCCAATGCATTCCCGACAAATTCCGAACACAAATACCAAGTCATGTTGTCCAAAGCCCCTCGAAAACAATACACAAACAACTCTATCAGCAAGTGAAAGGTTAAGTATATTGGGTTATTTATATCATATATTACCCATCAACCATTACAACAAGCATACGATTGATGATGAGAAAAGGAAATGCTAATATAGTAAGGCACCAGTTGACATGCCACTTGGGAATTATAAGTAGGAGTTTGTGGGGCATACATTGTCCAAATAATTACATTTTAATAATAGTTAATATAGTAAGGGCACCTTAATAAGATATTAGTTATATGATTAATTGTAATGGAAGTGAAGGACAAGAAAGAGATATCATCCGTCGTCATTGCCCCTTGATTGACTTGCAAGATATATATTTGGATGTGAAGGACAAAAATCAGATATATAATATTTCTTCTTAAAATATCTGCAGTTTCGCTAGTTGATTGTGGTAGACTAGCGGTACATTATTAGTACAAACATGTCTTACGTATGTCAATGTGATAATGGTCCAAATTAACAGTTTAACACTCTAATATATGTCATTAGATTATCTGATAAGATAATATTATTCGATATATAAACGTAATACACTCGTAGTGTGAGATTATTTTTATGCTTTTTCTACCAAATTGTGAATTATGAAGATATTTTTAGATGAGATTTTTGCATTTAGAAAGTCAACAAACAAGTAAAAAGCAGGTTAAAATTTGGTGTCTCCGTCAGAGATTAGCCTGCAGGGTGAATGGGGAAAGCTCTCTTTTACTTCCCTACGTGAAGCAGCTAAATGATTGCTCTATTAAACAGCTAATTAGGCCTATTAACCATCGATCCTTGGAGACATGGTTGACACTGAAGTCAGGTTGAATACGACATATGAATTTTGGCTCTTAGAGCAAAAGTAAACACATTAAAAATCAGCATGAATTAATGAATAAAACATATATAAAAGTAGGGGTGGGTGGAGTGAGGTGCTAGATGAGACAAATAAACTAGTTCTTAATTCATTGTAGGCTTTCACTTCAAAAATATGAAGCCTTCTATTGATAAAAGAGTTATTGCTACAGAAACAATTTCACACTTGTACTATTTTACTAGAAGTCGGCAAACGTACAAAACAATATAAATTTGTCTGTAAATATAAACAATGGTCCATGGAACGTGCAATGTCCAATGTGTACAAATCCCGAGCTGAGTTCATTAGGGTTCATTGACTTAATTAATATTTGATTATCCTGATTATATGCAGTTACTAATTAAATAACCAGCTGAATGGCCCATTAGGAAGGTTATGTGATCCTTTGGGATATACGATGAGACTTTTCCTGTTCATATAAGATGCGGCAAAATGGATAACAAAAGTGTTGAGAATCTTTCTTGCCTCTTCATAACCCTTCACACAATGTCAACTCCAAGTCCTATATAAATGCCACACTCCCATATACCTTCCCCACACAACCCCATAACTTCATTTAGTCTAAAGTTTCCAAACTCGAAAGTCAAGATTCAAAATCCAAACTCCAAACCCCAAAATTCGAAACCCAGAAAAAATGGCCGAAGTCGAGGGTGAACCTGGAAGCTCCATGCATGGAGTGACAGGCAGAGAACAAACCTTCGCGTTCTCAGTAGCTTCCCCCATCGTCCCAACAGACCCAACAGCCAAATTTGACTTACCAGTTGATTCAGAACATAAGGCCAAAGTTTTCAAACTCTTCTCTTTGGCCAACCCTCACATGAGAACCTTCCACTTATCTTGGATCTCCTTCTTCACTTGCTTTGTCTCAACTTTTGCAGCTGCTCCCCTTGTCCCTATAATCCGAGACAACCTCAACCTCACAAAGCAAGACATTGGAAATGCCGGGGTTGCTTCTGTTTCCGGCAGCATATTCTCAAGGCTTGTAATGGGTGCAGTGTGTGATTTGCTTGGGCCACGATATGGCTGTGCGTTTCTCATAATGCTCAGCGCACCCACTGTGTTTTGCATGTCATTTGTATCTGATGCTGGGGGCTACTTAGCAGTGAGATTCATGATTGGGTTTTCTCTTGCTACATTCGTGTCATGCCAGTATTGGATGAGCACCATGTTTAACAGTAAAATTATTGGGCTGGTTAATGGGACAGCCGCTGGGTGGGGTAATATGGGTGGTGGGGCCACCCAGCTCTTGATGCCATTGGTGTTTGATATAATTGGTAGATTTGGAGCAACTCCTTTTACTGCTTGGAGAATTGCCTTTTTCATCCCTGGCTGGCTTCATATCATTATGGGAATCATGGTCTTGACCCTTGGCCAAGACTTGCCTGATGGGAATCTTGCTGCCCTGCAAAAGAAGGGTGATGTTGCCAAAGATCAATTCTCCAAGGTCAGTTCATTCTTTAATTTTAAGGCCTTATTTGAATCTTTGTTTATTTATTCATGACTTCCAAATATCCATGAATATTTATATAGAATAAACTGATTGATGTTCCTCCTCCAATTTGAATATTGTTCAGGTATTGTGGCATGCTATAACAAACTACAGGACATGGATCTTTGTCCTTCTCTATGGGTACTCCATGGGTGTTGAATTGTCCACTGATAATGTCGTTGCTGAATACTTCTATGACAGGTTTGTCCTTTTTTTTTTTCTTCTTCTAATTTTTGGAGAGTATTGATTTTTACCAAATTTGTTGATCACATGTTTTACAAGCGATCCTCATGCTATATCAGTCTCACCACAATGAATATAAAGTTATTAACAACATTAGGTAGCGAAATATTTTATTTTAAACATCTGACATGTTATGTTGTCAAACTGTCAGTCTGAATCACGCATTTAAATAAAATCTTTTCAAAAGTCTAAGAGTTTCCATCATAACATATCTACATGTTTCAACAACGAAATGTTTGGAGAGATAGTTGCCATTAGTTTCTCAAATGTCCTGTATGCTAATGGCCTTTAATCAAACAGGTTCAATCTCAAGCTTCACACAGCTGGCATCATTGCTGCAACATTTGGCATGGCCAACCTAGTGGCCCGTCCCTTTGGAGGATTTGCTTCTGATCGAGCAGCCAGGTACTTTGGCATGAGGGGCAGATTATGGACTCTTTGGATCCTCCAAACACTAGGAGGAGTCTTCTGCATCTGTCTCGGCCGAGCCAACTCACTCCCCATTGCAGTCTTTGCCATGATCCTCTTCTCTGTTGGAGCCCAAGCTGCATGCGGAGCCACCTTTGGCATCATCCCCTTCATCTCTCGACGATCCCTCGGCATCATCTCGGGCCTCACTGGAGCTGGTGGAAACTTCGGGTCTGGGTTGACCCAACTAGTGTTCTTCTCAAGCTCAGCATTCTCAACTGCGACAGGGTTGTCTCTGATGGGGGTAATGATCGTGTGCTGCACACTTCCAGTGACTTTGGTGCACTTCCCTCAGTGGGGGAGCATGTTCCTTCCGCCTTCGAAAGATGTCGTGAAATCGACCGAAGAGTTTTACTATGGAGCTGAGTGGAATGAGGAGGAGAGGCAGAAGGGGCTGCACCAGCAGAGTTTGAGGTTTGCAGAGAATAGTAGGTCTGAGCGTGGTAGGCGTATTGCCTCAGCTCCAACCCCACCCAACACCACACCTTCCCATGTTTAGTCAAACAAGGGAAAAGGTCAACATGCATGAAGGTGCATGACATGTGGTGTGGAACAAACCAATAACCAAATAGTAGTGCTATTTTGTACCATCTCAATCGATCGTATTTGTACCGTATTTCTAAATAGATGATACAAGAGATGATCAGTTAAGTTGAGTTGATGCAAGTAGTTTTATTTGTAATGAAAATAGAGTTGATATACTAGCGTGTGCCTCTAGGTATCTTATACACAAATGTTTTTACTTTCAAGGTTTAAACTTATGATAATTTTCAGTAGTGTTTTTTAAAAAAAAAATTTGTTTTGCTACATTCATATAATGTTGAATAATGGATATTGTCTAGTTAGGATGTAGCATATGTTACAAATCTGAATTATGAATAAAAATTGTTAACAATGTTATTCTTATGTTTTAACCAAGCAGTGAATGTCACTTGAGGAATTAACCTCAATATAAGACCATCCTCCAAGGGACAGTAACGTTGTGAGTGTCACTGTCACATTATCATGCAGTGTTATTAATTCAAGTAATATAATGGATGACAGTATTACTACTATATAGCTTAATATTTAATATTATAAGAGCATCTCCAAGAGCCTCTTCAACAGCTTTGGAATTCTAAAATAGGTGAGCCACATCAGAAAAAATCTCTCCAATAGCCTCTTCAATCTCAGTCATCAAAGCTGCAACCTCTTTCTCTCTTTTCAAGACTGGTAAGTTGACTTTAGCTCTTCAAAACATTTAGTTTTACTTTGGAAAAACATAACCTACTTTGAAAATATTAAACACATGCATTTTTCTTTTTAGATAATAAATACATAGACATTTTTCATTCTTTTCCATGATATTGCATTCATTGAATTGAAGAGTCTGTTTGAGCAAAAATTATTCAAGTAGCAAATAAATCTTTTCAAATTGTCACATAAGTCAACAAACTTTAATTTACTACTACTATTGGAAATACTCTAATATGAGTGAATTAATAACAACATATGAAAGTAGAACCATCACACCCAAGAATCAAGACAAGCCATTTGCTCCCACCCAAGGATTCTGGAATCTTGTTGTCAATTAAAATAGATTCTCTAGAGAATTATTGATGCAGATATCAATGGATGTTTGTGGCATCCACGCGAACTTATCCATACATGGCATTCCAGGTTGGATTGAATTTGGAAATCTGATTTAATAATAGGGAGATCCTCAATTATTAGCTGGGTTAGAAGTTGACTTTTTTTTTTGTCTGAGAAGTTGACTTGTTTATGTTTAAGAAACACAAAAGAAAATGAACATTCGTATTATCGTACGTATATGGCTTATCGGGTTTCATAGCAGATAATATGTAAATTATCTAAGAACAAAATATGTATTCGGAGTAACAATTTTTTTTGGAAAAAAATAAATAAATGCAATCAACCATTTAAAAAATATATATATTAACTTATCTTTTTTTTGTGGAAATTATCAAATGTGGAGAATAATCTAGGCACTGTTGGGGTCTTTTTGTAGGAGATGAACAAGGTTCTGTATTTTCTCCCACTTTTGAATTAACAAGAAATAGGCAGTGGAGAAACTTCTCTACCCCGTTTCATTGCCACTCTCTTTATTTCTCTCCTCATGTTACCTATCAAAGGAGGAGAGTGATAAGAAAAAAGGAGCAATAAAACGGTGGTAGGGAAGTATTTCTTGTGCAAAACTTAGGAAGTGCTTTGTTACTCTTGATGGCTCCTTGAGATCGCAATGAAAAGAGATCCAATGTTTATTACAAATTGAAAGAGTTCTTGGCATAAGATGCATGAACACAAAGTCGGAACCATGAATTTTACAAAACTTTGACGAGTGACCACGAAGATGGTTGTGACCACGGGAAGGATGCTTGCTTGCTATGTGATTGTTATTGGGCTTGTGAGGTGGGCTAATTCTGGCTGCAATGGGCCAAAAGCTGCCATGGGCTAAATCCCAGTTCCTCCCTTAGGCATAAATTGTAGGAACTAATAAAGGTCTACAAGTTTAGCATGTGAGAATGTGCTTGTGGTTCCCTCAATATAGGCTATGCTTGCATTTAGGAGGGTTTCTAAGAAGCTTTGATGGAGGATGAGATTTTGGGTATGGTGGTTGGAAGGGAGAGCTTGAGGTTGTGGCTTACGGTAGCCCGAAATTTCTCTCTTGCGCGATTTGAATTGAGGCTTAGAAGAATGGTTATGGCTCTGGCTTTTATGTATGCTTGTGCTTGGGTGAAGGGTTCTCCAAGACGTTTCAAAGCTTGGGGAGTTAGTCATGATTTTAAAGGGTTTCAAAGGGTAAGAGTGGAAAGCATGAGGCTTCTCTATATTTTTTGGGCATCGACAAGACGTAATGTCGAACAATTAAAAATCCAACATTATCAAACTACGAAGGCGTGACACAGTTTTGTAGGTTTTATGTCAGTGTGTCAAAATTGTTGTGTTTTTGGCACGTCTTGCTTTCTATAGCAAGACATGCTAAAACACACACACAATGATGAACAGTATAAGATATTCTGCCATTGTTGTAACTGAGTATTGGACTACACTCTCCAGTGTGAATAGTGCTTCTCTTAACAAATGGTATTTATATCCCTCATCAATAGAAGTGATTAACTTGATCTACAACCAATGCAGCAATTGACAGACTACAAAACAAGGAGAACGTTTTAAATCTTCCAAAGTAGAAGCCTACAAACCGATATATTTCTTACATATGCGTCAAATGTGCAGTCTCCTCTATCCGAAGCACAAAGATGGTTACAGCAAAACTATCTTTCCACGGCCACTGCAGGTAAGGCATGATCGGGCAGAGGAGCACTTTGTACAGTAGCTCCATTTCTTTGGAAGCCTGATGCCATTGAGGAAGAATTATGGCATTAATGAAACCCAAAGTGCATGCTGAGCAAGAAAGAGAGATAGTGGAGAAGTGAGAGAAACTCAAAAGAAAGTGTACCCTGCTGTGTATCGAGTGGCCATATTCTTAGAAGCCAATCTTGCCCTCTCAGCACTTTCATCCGAGAGTCTCTTAAGAACGAAGCCTTCACCTTTGCATTCAGGACATATACCAGAACCACCACAGGCTTCACATATTTTCATAGGAACCTGCACTTCTGAAAAGTAGTTCATTTGGAGAGATAGCCCAAGCATAGTAAAAGAGACGAGGCACGGTCATGACTGCCCGCTCATTACTTTCCTCTCACTGTTGAATAGGACATATCATGTCTTTGTAAACTACTTTCCAACCTCAGTTAGATGAAAGTAGTGTTTGGTTAAGTTGAGTTGATTTTTTTGTTTTAGAATTAAGTACATACCTCAGCTGCCTCAGAAGCTTTGGTTCTCCTCACAAGTATGGTAGCTGCTGTACCAACGACTGCAGCAGCAATCGCTATTGAAGCCACTGTTTCAGGTAGAGCAGCAGATACCAAGGATGGTCTTCTTCTTTGCTCTTGCGGCTTTACATTGACTGAAGAACAAAAGTTAGGATCCAACCATTAAAGTGCATTATGTCATAATAAAATTCAGCTAGAAACACTAATCATTCAACGATATAGCCTCATACTTTAAGAAACATCAAAATATATGAACCAAGAAGAAATTTTTTCCAGGTAATTTAACCAACTTCTTGCTTGCTGATGGAGGATTTCACAAACTTGATTAAGCATTGTAAATAATTAAAAACTAACTACCACAGTAAGTGACATGTATTCTAGCCTGAATTGTAAGTGTCAAAGAACAAAAACATGGAAATGCCATGATGTTATGATTTGACGTTTCAATTACACTTCTTATAAGCTCCCACTATGCATATTTCGTGTTTTAATTTTTAGCTTACCAGCCTCAAATCCAGACAAAAGAGGAAGACTGATGCATTACAACTTAGTTTGATAAATAGGCGTAATAACGCATTGTTTTCCATCCCTAAATTTAAGCAACGGATTAGATCAGTTGTCCAACAGAGCTAAATGAATATTACTCAACACTGCAGAAACCAGCCCATACTTAGTAATAAAACTATTCAACTTTAGGTACATTGACATTGATAGATAACAATGTAGAGTTCTGTACTAGTTGTTGTGCCAGTAGGATCATGTGTACCGGGAAAGAAAAAGAGAAGTCCAGGACCCCCACATGATACATGTGAGCGCTTCAGTCTCAAGGGAAGTTGAATGAAAAAACAATTTCCTACACAAATGGTAAAACCAATTATGGACCATTCAGCATGGCCTAATATATTTCCAACCTTCACATGGTTCAGGTTCCTCCTTGTTCCCTACCAGTCACATTAAAGTTCAACCTAAATCCTAAATCTGACCATCTTGCTCCCCCCCACCCCATCTTATGTTTTTCACTCTCCATCTCCTTAAAGATGGTATGCTCAATAGAATCTCTAAACCCATATTAGCACAAGAAACAAATACTTCACTAACCAAATGCAAGTAACTGAAAAGGACCCGCTAGTGTAGTAGTTTGGAGTAATTGCTCCCCGGACAAGGTCTTGGGTTCGAGTCCTAGCATCCGTGTTGTGTGTGTGAGTTCAGTTATTATTGCCCCTCTCAATAGGAAATTTCCTTAAAAAAAAAAGCAAGTAACTGAAATAAAGAACACTTTTAACTCCCAGAGAAGAAGCTATCTACCAAACCAAACAAACCTAGAAGCACCATCCAGCAACATCAATTAATTCACTATTCTTTAAACACAATCAATTTTAAGTTATCCCCATTTATTGGTATCCCTTCAATTCATCACCTTCAACAACTCATAATTTCTATGAAAAAGTCATTAACAAAAGGGCCATTTTTTATCTGTTATAATTATGAAAACCATTTCAACAGCAACCTTCCTCCATAAAGATTACAATGAATGGGTATGGTGGAATAGCCAAATCATTGGAACCCACTTCCTAATGACTCTCAAATGCTCAATAAATCCCACAATAATGTCAATCTGTTATATGGGCAATTTTCCATTCATGGCTTATCTAATTTGTCTCATGTTTTGGACACATTTCTACTGCTTACCAACCTCCAGTACCAAGATTGTTCTTAAATGAAATCAATCAACAACCTTCACTTCCCATGTATTAACACTCTGATAAAATGGAAAGATATGCAGGTGAACAATAAAGACATACATAGGGGCTATGACAGTTGAAGTTTTGATGCTTGAAATGAATCAAAAATAGTGTTATCTTACTCTTAGGAAGGGAAGAAAACGATAGTTTGCGCACAGCCAGCTCCATCATTTACTGTGTTTCCGCGTAAGTCAAGCACCAGGCTCCGAGGAATATGATTTGCTCCTTGTTTCTTAATCTTAATTGCCTTATCTTGGCTGCTGGGGCTGGTCTCTATTTGCCATTGATAATGCATACAATTTCAGAACTGCCATTTTATTTTTGGAATTCAAAATTAGACATGGTAAGGGTTTGGTCGTGTTGGATCATGCGAAAATATCTAAACCCAAACACGAACACGTTAAGCTAACAAGTGAAGAAATCAATGCAAAAATTAACCCGTTTCAACCCGTGCCCCAAATAAACCATTGAAATAATTTTAGTAAATAAATACATCACTAAACTACCCGAATAGTACTAAAAATAAGTGGCTAATAGATTCACTCGTTTTCAACACCACACAATAAACTTCAGCCCTAACACTGAATTTATTTTTAGTGTTCATTTTGTGTTAACAAGCCGTATACAATTTTTTTTTTCTGAATATACTCAAATTGTGCATAATCCTAGTAGAAAATTGCTGAAAATGGGACATATGTGACTCAATTATGCTAAAGCTCATACATTAAAATTGAATGTAACAAGGAGCACTCCACGACTAATCTCTTTTCATGCATTCATATGCGAACAACATGTAAGGTAAATTCGTATATTTTTTTAGGTTCGAACTTAGGATGTTTAAGTTTACAACTCGTTTCATGCTCATTCTTACTTTTGAACCTCCTGTATATATATAGGGGTAAAGATGTCTTTGACACTAACAATAGTTTAAGAGCATACATATTTCTCCAACAACAACAACAATAAAAAAAACACATACATATTTCTTTACCATAAATATCAACTCTTGAAAGTTGGTATAGTTAACTCTGTCTCTATATCCCTAGAATAAGTATATGTCCTACTGCATTGAGAACATTAATCTTTATGTTAAATGTAGTTGCCGATCTACAATTCTCAAAAGAGTCGAATTAAATTTCATAAAAGTTGTTAAACCCACGGTGCAAAATATGCCAATGGATAGTGGTTGCAGCAATCAAATTAATTCCTTCATAAATATCTTTAATGTCTTCTTCTTCTTCTGTGTCTGTGGGAGTAAAGCTTCTCAATTGCTTCATTATTTGCATTTTGTTGGTTGGAGAGGCAATTATTAGATGGTATGGACTTTATTATAATTTATAATATACTTTTTTTTTCCTTCTGGAATTAAGAAACATCCTAATTATCTTCACATAGGAAGTAGTTGGGCAATTTATTTATTTATTTTTGGTGAGAAAAAGTTTAGAAGGAGATTGACTACTCTCGCCACCGACGTCAGGGCATACAATTTTAGAATCCTTGTTAGTCTACTATTTAGTAGTTGCTTGCTCATTGCTGCATTTTTATTATTTTGATCTAATTAAGAGTCACGTGGTGGCATTACGGTCATATTTAAAAATTCTCCTTATTAACAAGTTTTTAAAGAAAACTTCCTAAATATTATTATATCATACAAGTTAAATATAATTTTCATGTATTTTAATTAAGCCTTAAACCCTGTTATCATAGCATAGACTTATCTCACCTCTGTTTCCATTCTCTGTACGTTTGTTCAATTTATGTTCTTTTTTTTCTCAGATTTCTTATAACAAAGGTACAAAAGGTGAGTGTACTGCAGATACTTCTTAAATCCTAAAGTTGTTAGGCTTCTATGAAGTTTCCTTTCAACCAAAATTTTAAATTTTAAAAATAAAAAAAAGTTGTCACTTGGCGCCTCTCTCTCTCTGTCTCTGTCTCTGTCTCTCAAAATCAAAATCAAAATCAAAATAAAAAAAATTTCACTTTTTTTTAGGTTTGGTAAAGGAAAAAACATTGAATTGATCTGGAGTTAATAATGGGAAGATATAGAGGGCCGGGTGCAAACCGTGCAATATGACAGAAGCTCACGGGCATCCTTCCTTTCTCTACGGTCTGAAAAAGAACCCACCACTCACCAACTAATATCATATCCTCAGTCATCACCACCACCACAACCCCAAAACTAATATTTGCATTTGAATTTGGTAGCGATGAGCTGTGCCTTGTTCAGCTACTCACGAGCCCATTTAAGACCCCTTTTCAATTTCACCTCCTTTTCCTCAACCCGAGCGGCCGAGCCCCATAAATAAAACCCCCTATAAACCCCTCTCGTCCTCAACCCAACCCTCAAACCTTACATTACATTACATTCCTCACAAACCCAAAAAACCCTCACTCAAAACATATTTCAGACATGTCCTCCTCTATTCTTTGCATTGCCCTCATATATTCCCTGCTCTTCTTCACTTGTTTTGACGTCTCCTTGGCTGCAAGAAACATCCCGTCTAGCGCCCCGAGCACGATGGTGAGGCCTTTGGTCACGGAGGGGCTAGATCACTATGTGAGCATTAAGCCTCAGGACTTGAATCACAAGCAACAAGTTTTTCATGGGAGGGAAGTGAAGGGTTGCTTGCCAAAAGGGTTTAGGCATACCTCGGCTCCAAGCCGGTATGTGAACTATCACGCACTTGGCCAAGGCTGCTCTTCTTCTATGCGATCCAAGAAACCTTGATGGGGAAGACACTGGAAAAGTATTTAAGTGGTGTTTTGTATATGATTTCCGCATTTTATGAGCGGTGGATTAATGGATTGTATGTGCCGGTTATACATTTTCTCACAATATGCATGTGAGTCGCTATTTTGTGGTGGATTTACTCGCTTGTTGTGAGAGTGGTTTTATATAACTTGCACATACGAAGATTCCTAAAAAGTGATGGAATTGAGAAACGTATGGTTGTCAAGTATACCTTCGAGTCATGATGGTTAAATGAAATGAAAAGTGCTTAATTTAATTTATTACGTTTATTTTTCATCCATATCAAGAAGTTTTTGAACCTAAGATTCTCCCATGCGCCTCTTTTTTGTTTATTTTTATACAGCTATCCTACGTTTTGATCATAGAATGCAAAAGGCAAATACTTGGTTGACTTTAAATCTTCAGCAAATATTTCATATGAATTTTTTATAATAAATATAAAAAAAGTTCATTTCACGTGGATAGTGAGATTGTGTTTACATCATGGTTAAAAAATGGCGACCAATTTCCGACGTTTCTCTTAATTTTTGACAGTCATGACACCAGGCACTAAAACCCGGCCCATCTCAGAAGGGTGAGAAGTCATGCACCTGACTTGAAACCGGCCTAAAACAAAATCACATCATCTGCAATTTGATCTACAAAATACCCACAATTCTTGCAACATTTCAGTTTCTTTTGTACATTAGGTGAAGGCTCGGGTAATTCCACAAAATCCAGCCACTCCAGAATAATTTAGAGCTGAGTTTAAAACTACCAACACAATCCACCATAGATCATCTATATAGACCAAAGTCAAGTTGGCAAACCGGAAGAAGCGAACTCTATACTTACCGCTCTGAGTCGCAATCCATCCCACCTGAAGACCAGTAGCATCTAACTCGGCTTCATCCGGTACAAACAACTTAGCTATTTAAACATAACAAATTCCATGAATAGTAGCCTTTTTCAATCCATCCATGATCCATTGATTGATAGAAATAGATTACCAGCATATGAAACTTGAAACTGCATGTCATTCTAGCAAAGCCCACAAACTCTTTAATACACAGAAGACTAGTCATAACTATGAAAAGGAAAGACTTCCCCCAGGGTGACACGAGGGGCAGACAAAAGCATAACAGTAGACACAAATGTCACCCGAAACCATGCATATATAAATAAAAATTAACTATACAAATCATCTTCGTCAGCCCCACCAGCAGAAGTCGCGAATGGATCGGCACCAGTTGCCCCAGTTTGGTTATCAGCAAACCTAAACTCAGTTCCGAAACCCCTGGACTGCTGCAAGGTCTGAGCAAAGACCTGATATTTGCGAATATCTGCATCGCTGACACTCCTACGAGCATATTTCATTGACTCCTCAAAATGAGCAGCTTTAATCTCTGCCACTTCGTCGTCGATGTCCTCATCCATAGAATCCGGATTCTCCCCTCTCCTTCTCTCCCGCTCTATATCCTGTAATCACATCATGCGTTAATGATATGTAGAACTTGTGCAGAATTTAAGTTATATGCAGTGTCAATCCATGTCTACAAGGCTAGATAACCGCATCACAAGTTTTGGGATGTGAGCCAGAGCAATTTGCATGTTTCATCAAATGGAACCACCCTGTTCAAAGCCATTCCCTTTTTGCGTAAAAATATTGCCATATAAAGCCCCTAATCGCTATAACCAAAAGAGATGAGCAAAACGAAATCAGATATGCAAGGCCAATCAAATTGGTACGGTTCCAAGTTAACAGCTCTGAACGAGCAGAGCTTGTAGTTTCGAGATATAACTTAGTTAAGCAGCCAGGTTCAGTTATTCATACGAGAACAAGTTTGTACTTCACATTTGGTCAAGAGGAATGGTACAATCATGAAAATTTAAGCTATCAACGTTTATGACCAGTATAAATGCACAATATTAGGAAGCTGAAGAAGCTACGCCTTTAAAGAAGCAATAAGGACAAATGAGGAGATACCTTCTCAATATTTTCTCTTATGGCATACTTGCAGGACCGCTGGCAGATCTCTGTGATATCAGCCCCACTAAAACCCTGTGTATACCTGGCCAATGCTCTCAAATCAACATCTTTTGAGACAGGTGATTTTCTCAAGCAGGATTTAAAGATTTGGAAACGCGATTCTTCATCAGGAAGAGGAATATAAATCAATTGATCAAGACGGCCAGGTCGGAGAAGTGCTGGGTCAATGATGTCAGGTCGGTTTGTGGCCCCAATAATGAAAACCGTCTTTTTTGCTGTCATGCCATCCATTTCAGTCAGGAGTTGGTTAAGAACCCGATCAGCAGCACCCCCTGCATCCCCAGAACTGCCTCCTCTCTGCAACAATCAGTGAGAAGTAAAATCAACAAATCAAAAGGAAACAAAAGCAAATATGGGCATCCTAACAAGGTTAAATTACTACTATTCTGCTATTCAACTATATTGAAGCAAACACTTCGCCTACACAAACTAATAAGCAAATGGAACCAAATTTGCAGTTCAAATTTCAGATGACCTTAATGTATGCAAATTCTATGTGCAAAGTTAAAAGCAAATAAAAGTCGATAAACGATGAAACTGACCTGCGTAGCAATGGAATCAAGCTCATCAAAGAAAAGGACACATGGTGCAGATGCACGAGCCTTGTCAAAGATTTCTCGAACATTGGCTTCACTCTCACCAAACCACATGGTGAGCAGTTCAGGGCCTTTGATACTGATGAAGTTAGCTTGACATTCATTTGCGATTGCCTTGGCCAAAAGCGTTTTCCCACATCCTGGGGGTCCATAGAAAAGGACCCCTTTAGAAGGTGACATGCCAAATTTCTCAAACTTCTCTGGGTGCTCGACAGGATATTGAACAGTCTTCAAGAAAACAAGGCAGAAACAAAAATGACTTAGTTGTAAGCACTAAGCAGCGAAAGAAAAAAAAACATGCAAGATATAAACAGAATACCAATACAATAGACGTTATTACCTCTTGTAGCTCCCGCTTGACGTTTTCAAGGCCTCCAATATCCTCCCAACTAACATTGGGAACTTCAACAACCTGCACCAAATCAAAGAATAGGAAGAAAGATTAAAAAATAATAATAATATCTCAAAAATATAAAATGATAATTCTATACAACACTAGATGTAATCCAAGCCGAATAACACTCACCGTTTCACGCAAAGCAGATGGATTGCTTGTTCCAAGAGCAGTCTGAAAGTGCTCATTTGTAACAGCCATTGAGTTGAGTATCTCCGCATCAATGGTTTCATCTTCCAAGTCAATCACATCCATCTTCTCCCTAATGCATTGCAGGGCAGCTTCAGTGCAGAGAGCAGCAAGGTCAGCACCAACATACCCATGTGTATCTTTGGAAATCCTCTCTAAATCAACCTGAACAGCAGGAAGCATAATTTATAACAGCTGAAGGAAGATAAACAAAGAACAACATAAACCAGATTGGCATTTAAGAAAAAAAACTTTTACAAATGATCCAGGCCAACTATGCGAACACATAACCAGATTTTTCAAACTTACAGTATGGTCCATCAAATCTATGCTTTAGTAATCATATGTAATACGTATAACTTGCAGTTTCCTTTTGGTTTATAGGACATAACTTATGGTGTCACTAGCTTGTTTAAACAGATCCAGTTAATATTTGCGAACCAAAACTGTCATCATCCATTCCAGATACAGTACATGCTTTACCTTTAAAACAAACTTAGAGAAAAAGAACAGGTTCAACTTACATCATCAGAGAGTTTCATGTTCTTGGTGTGAATGCGAAGAACTTCAAGGCGCCCAACTTCATCAGGAACACCAATGTCTATCTCCCTATCAAACCTACCAAACCTTCTCAAAGCCACGTCAATACTGTTCGGACGATTTGTAGCACCAATAACAATAACATGAGCTCTAGATTTCAGTCCGTCCATCAGTGTCAAAAGTTGAGAAACAATCCGCCTTTCGACCTCACCATGTGTCTTCTCCCTCTTAGGAGCAATTGAATCAAGCTCATCAATAAAGATGATTGATGGGGCATTCTTCTCCGCTTCTTCAAATGCCTTTCTGAGATTGCTCTCACTCTCTCCAGCCAATTTAGACATAATCTCTGGCCCATTAATGCAAAAGAAAAAAGCACCAGTTTCATTGGCAACAGCTCTGGCTATTAATGTCTTTCCTGAACCCGGGGGTCCATAAAGTAGAATTCCTTTTGGTGGTTTCACACCAATAGATTTAAACAGTTGAGGATGCCTCAGTGGCAGCTCAACTAATTCACGGATTTGAGCCATCTGCTTCCGAACACCACCCACATCATCATAACCAACTTCATCCAACCTTTCCTCATCGTCCCTTTTCACTGGTTCCCCCTCACAGAAGATCTCAGTGTCTGGAGCAACCACGCAATATTCTCCTGGGTCTGTTTCAATAACCTTGAACTCTACACTTCTCATTCCTCCTCTGACAAGGAACAGATCTCCCTTCCTCACAGGGCGATAAGCTTCCAAGAAGTAAGCTGCAGACCAAACAAAGGGTTAGAGCAAGCCAAGTTTTAATGTCAAGTCTCAAAAATAAATCTGAAGACATTTAGCCTAAAGGAATATAATCCTATCCTAGACAAAAAAGCCAGACACTAGACAGCATGTCGAGACAGTGAAAATCATTTGCAGAAGCCTTTCAGATTCTCCATGAATGGCATGTACAGATAACATGGAATGGGAAGCAATCCAAAGAAAAACTGAACTATTACCTCTTCCCAGCCCAACAATCCCCACAATGACCGTGGGAAAGCAAAAATTGTAGAAATTCTAGGACGATCCCTAAGTCAATAACAATTTCAAAAGGAAATAACAACCAGCAAAGGAGGTCAAGAACTCACGTTTCAAAAAGGCATCAAAGAGATTTCCAGTAACTCCTTCTATGGAGTCATCCATAGGCAGAATGTGAACACGTTTCCCATACTTCACATCAGGGCATTGGTGTACAGACACAACATCTCCAAGTCGAACCCTCAAATTCGATCTGACAACCTTGTTCATCCTGATTCTTGGCTCTTCACAGGTGTCATCGGCAAGTGCAATGCAGATTGTGTCCTTCCGTTTCTTCCCCTGAAAACTCAATTACAGATAATTAAATAAACAACACATAAACAATAAATCAAAACAACATAAACAATAAATCAAAACAACATAAACAATAAATCAAAACAACTGCAAATTTTTTAAATAAAAAAAAACAATGTCAAACAACTTGGGTAAGCTCCCATTGTATAACACCAATGTAATGAGTATTTATTTGCTTCATGCTGCCATGCATCAAACAGGTTCAGATTATGCAAAATTGATAATCTTCACTTTTTATAATTCGAAAGCTTGACCTTCCAAACAAATGAGTACACAAAGCAACCCAACTATGGTTTTTAAACACAGTTGCAATTTCAACCTCAACTCTGAATCTAAGGAAAGTGGTTTCAGAGAACATACAGGTTATGCAAAATTAAATGCCATAAAACCTTATCCTAACAAAGCCCTAGCGTGATGCTTTATTTATACAAAAATATTGACAAGCTACCAATAACAAATAAATAATTTTCTATTAGAAAAAAAAAAGTACCTTGATGAGGATCGTGTCGCCGCGGAAAAGCTGGAGCTTTTCCATGGTCTCTGGATGCATCGAAACGACAGAGTTGTCGTCGTTTATAGCTTCATCAACGACGAGACGGTTCGGCGACTTCTTCCGCTCCAGAATCGCGGTCGAGAAGTCCTTCTTCTTCCTGGAAACCCATGAAATCCACAGTCAAAACTGAATATTTACAAAAATTAAAAATTGAAAAAACAAACTTCAATACATAAAATTATTAATTTAAAACAAAAATTTGAAGGTAGATTTTGGAATATAACGGCAGTGGGTTGACTTACGAGTCGGACGATTCGGCTGGGTGAGCCATGGTGGAGATTTCAGAGATCAGGAAGTATGGTAGACGAAGAGCAAAGAGACTCACAGAGAGAGAGAGAGAGAGAGAGAGAGAGAGAGAATGTGGATATATATCTGACCCTCAGAGAGAGAGAGAATGTGCATATATATCTGACCCTCAGATTTAAGGCGTGTTTGGCACGAAAATCGGAGAAATATTTCTAACTGGGTTGTTTGGTTATATGGAGAAGCAGTAACCCGAATTGGACTTGGAATGGGAATAATAGGGGTTGGAATGGGAGTTGGACGATTGCCAAGTCAAGTCAATATTTGGGGCTTTGATCCATTTGGGCTTTACATTTTGTTTTTCGATGAAAGCCTAAAAACTCGTATCATCATCTACTTTGATGGCGCGTTTACTAATCCGTAATCAAATTGAGAGGAATTGAATTGAAGAGGAATTGAAATGAGGTGGAATCAAAATCGATTCCTATTGAAGTTGTTTACTAAAATCATGCGGAATCGGAATAGAATTCCATAAAAGCATTTCTTAATTCGAGAATCGAATATAAACCAGTATGATTACTAAAATTGACAGGACCCGACCCTAATTCCTCTTTGGAATTTGGGTCAAGCCCTGTCCGTGTCTGACATCTGTCAGGTGTCGAACACACTTGACCATTTTGCCCTTTAGTAAACAAAATCAGGGAAGACAAAGTTTTAAGGTTTGACTTCGAAAATTCGGCAGAGTCTCTCCTGTAAGTGGCTCAATTCCCAAATTTTTTCCACCTGCACTAAACACATTTTTATAGCCACAACTTTCAGCATGCACAAGATAAGTTCACACACCAAATAGAAATAAAATATACGGCCTCAGGCCTCACAATAAGTTGGGCAATTTCAGAGCTATCAAACTAGTTAATTTGCAACGTTCTTCGGGTCGTGGACCCTACACAGAGTCGTGGGGAAGAGGTGGTGGTGATGACGGGGCCGGTGGTGGTGCTCAGCTACAATCTACAGCCTGGGGCGTAAAACATATGAAAAAGTGAGTGGACAAAAAGAAAGTTTTAGAAAATAGTAAAACAACATATTAGCCTCATTGTTAAAACATTTAGTAAACAATTATATACTCGTACTATAAAACAAAGCATGCATATATACATATTCATATAATCTCATCAAAGCAGAAATTCTCATTCTATAAAAAGAAATAATATCAAATCAAACTTTCTAAAATCCACCTAGGTGTACCCTTTTTATATTTCCGTCAATTCCATTCTTTCCGTCAATTCCATTTCCTCGCTAGACTCGGTGACACAAAGTCAACCGAGCCGCGTCCTCGCAAAACTTGGAAAACACAAAGTTTACCCGAGCCGCGTCCTCGCTAGGCTCGGAAAACACAAAGTTTACCCGAGCCGCGTCCTCGCTCCGCACGGTCCGGGCGTCCCCAAGACTTGTGGGGCATGAAGTCATACGCGCGCAGACTTATATTAAAAGTAACTATGTCCGTAGACAGGGTAATAACCAATATCAATATTTATTCCGTAGGCAGCATAATATTTCCGAAGCAACATCATTAGGGTACCTAGAGTGGTTTGAAACCTTTCAAAATCAAATATTCAAATCCCTACATATTTTCCTCGAGCCATTCAATTTCCATAATCAAAAATCCAATTTAAAATATCAATCATCGGCTCGGAATAAAAGCATATTCGAATAATAATAAAATTTCATTTAATCTCAACAATAAGTTCAAAAGCATATTTTCTAATTAATTCAAAGATAAGCATTTAATAAAACAGTTATTGCGTAGAAATTCATTTATAAAATAAAAGTCCACTCACTGTTGGTCCAAGCTAGCCTGACCCTTATAGGGGCCTTCCTGCAAATCCGCCGAAGCTTGAGCACCTATTTGCAAAATTAAACCATTTATTAATTAACCATAGCTCGGCACGATAATTTATATATAAAACATCATGACCCCGGGTCTAAAAGTGTTCAAACTTAGTAGGAAGTGTTCCTAAGCCCTCTAGGCTTGATTTTAACCGATAGCTTAATTTAATAATCCCCGGAATTAATATGCGATTAAATTATTAATTGGGTTCAACTCGATCGTTCGTAGGGTTTTCGACCTCTGGTGGACGATCCGTAAGTTCTTTTAGGTTTCTAGGATTCTCAAAGACATACCCTCCAAGTTTCATTACGATCAGACGGTTCAAACTCGACGAACCCAAGTTAACCCTAGTTAAACCTAACCGGTAAACATTGGTTTTACGCTCAAACGATCTCCGAAAAATATCCGAGCATACCCACGCGCTAGGGAGGTTACGGGGAGGGTTTTGGCATGAAAATGAGCCGCCACCACCTAGCCCACGTGCCGCCACACGCGCGGCCAGGTTGGGTGGCTTGAGTAAATTTTCCGACAATGGAAAATTCTCGATTCAACCTGCAATCTATATACCAATCAACTCAGGGTGGTGAGAGGAGTTGATTGGCCATGAAAGCCGACCCATAACCGGCCAAAAACCAGGCCAAATCTCAAAAATCCTAATTGAAACCCTAACTCCTCAAATCTGTCACAAACCTCCAAATCGATCTATTCCAAGTTCAAAAACAGTTAGAACTCAAAGAATAGGCGTAGAAGCTTACCCTGGGCAGTTGACTTGGTGGCCGGAATGGAGCAATCGACGGCGAGAAGCTCCGACTGGTTCTCGGTTTCGCAGAGGTGGCTGGAGGGGTTTTTAGCCGGAGACGAGGTCGGGGTGAGTCAAGGGAGGTGGGGAGAGACGTTTGGTGGTGGTATGGGTGTTCGATTTGACCGGAGCCATGCTGGCCTGGTCTGGTGCAAAATCAGAGAGAGGGAGAGGGGTTTCGCGAGGGAGAAGACAAAGAGAGAGATCGGGTGAGGGGTAGACACGTGCTGGCCAATTGGCCAGCGTGTTTTTATTTTTTCATCCCTTTTTTCAAAATTACTGAAACACCCTTAGGGTTTTTAGACCTTTTCGAGTTCGTCCGGGCTCGGAATCGGGTGTGCCGCACATCCACAAACACGTTTCGACGAGCCGGACGCAACGGTGCACCCCGTTTCACCAAACTCCTTTCCAAAAATTAAATCAAATTTTAAACCTATTAAATTATTCCAGGGGCAAACTCGTCTTTCTCCTTAATATTTTAGTAATTTTATCCTAATTTAGGATCGGGTTGTCACAAAAATGCCCTTATCCCAAATCAAATATTTTATATACTTTTTTTAATAAAATTTGATATAGTATATAATAGTAAGAAAAAATTAAATTGCTTTTTTATTTCATAGACACACTAAAATGATTTTGTTTATTTTGTTTTATAAATTTATGTATTTCTATTAATTATTTTTGTTATAAATGTAAGTATTTCTATTTGTTAATTCTTAACACTTAAAATGATTTTATTTTTATTTATAGGATTAAGGATAATCTTGGAAATAATGAAAGTAAGTGAGGGCATAAAGGGGAAAAAAATATCATTTTGATTTCTCCCTAAACCTGAATCCAAATACCTTCTCTATGTTGGGAATCCAAATCAGCCAAATCTTGGAATTGAATTCCATTTTTTGTGGGCCACATGCACTTTTGATGCCTCCCAATTTTAGTAAACACAGGTATAATCCGTAATCGGAATCGGATTCCTTATTTTCATTCCGATTATGGGTTAATAAAAACGCCATAAATTCGCTGATTCCTTACTTTCTTCATTCCTGATAAGTAAACAAGCCCTCAATTCTTGAGTGGGAGGTAGTATTCTAATTCATGGAGAACTAACTTATTATGAATTCATTTTTTTTACCCATTATATCCTCACACCATTTTAAAAATTATAAATTTGTCATCTACTTTAACCCAACAACGATGACATTTTAGTAATTAGTACCACTTCTACCCCAATTCCATAACAACTTCAATAGGAATCCGGAATCTAACTCCTCATCAATTCAATTCATCCTCAATTCAATTCCTCCTAATCCAATTACGGATTAGTAAACATGTCATCAGTTTCACCCTCTTTATCTTTCCTCCTTCTCTCTTCTCTCTATTCGACAACCAGAAAATGAAAAAGTGATGGGTTGGATAAGGCAATGATCGGAATCTAAACGAAAGTTATTGAAAATCATGATTTTGAGTTGGAAGTCCATTTCTGTATTTGTAGTTGAAATTATGAAGAAATAAAGTTTAGTGTGTATTTTGCATTTGGAATAGTGTATTAGTAGGTCACATTTTCTTGTATGCAAGTGTGTTATATTCCAGTGCAAAAAAAAAAAATTACATAGGTTGTGTTTTTCCTAGGCTTCATCACAAATATATTTCATTTGAAAGAGAGCCCAACTTGTTAACAGTACCAAACTTTTGGTAGGTCAAAATATCTATCATTAACCAATACTTTGGGCATATTTTCACATATAATCATCTTTGGCATTCCAAAATAAACAACAAATATGATTTTAAAGAAGAAAATGTGAGGTTTGTGCATATTTTCATATTTAGTTTTTTCTTTCATTTGAGAAAACTTTAGTTTGTGATATACCATTTATTTTTTGGCTAAAAAATAATCCATAGCCAGACATAAGGTGATCATTAAAAACACCCTTTTATTTACCATTTACCGTCAACATAAATATGGTAAAATACAAATAATTATATTTAGAGCATAACCAAGAAAATGTCTTAGTTACATGATGTTTTTTTTCGCCAAGCAAGGTTATTTAGGAGAACTTTATGTTGAAAACAACCACCATCATCATTCATTTCCTTCCTGACTAAAGGAAGTGATAAGTTACTATCTCCATCTTTAAGAATTAGTAAACTTAAATTTCTCAAGTATTCCATCCATAATAGTTTAAGCATAATATTTACCCAGATAGAGCAAGATATGAGTTAATTATTTCTCAGAATTTTCAGATCAGCATGTGACCTACCAACCTACCAATCTTCAAATGATTTTGCTTATGAGCAACATCAAAGCAAACCAGGATCCATATGGGTGGCATATTAACAATTATATGCAAAACTATTTTGGGGATTTATCATTTAATGACTACTCTTCATAGTACGCATGCTCTACACATAGAGATGGTGAAGACAAAAAAATTTGAACCTCATAGGAACTCTATGTGGTACTAAGTCATTTTATGTATCTTACCATCCAATGTATAAAGTGTAAAATATTGTAGTAAATCATTATAAATAAAATGATTATGCATGTTTAATCTTTTATCATTAATTATTACATATTTTCTAAACTAACAGTACTTGTTAGCTCACTATATAATCAAGTTAAATCACTTAAACCCACCATGCAATGCATTTCCTTCCAATTTTTTGTGATAATAAATAGAATTGACTACATAAACATCTTCTAAAGTTTGAATAAAATTTCTAAGTTTTTCTCACAATTTCAATGATTTTTATTCAATTTTTACCGATTGTTTGAGGGTGGTCAAATTTCCTTATATCTGCCAACCCGAAGACCTCCAATCCACCAATGAGGAATCTCAAAAGCTTTCGGATCTCCAATTTGCCAAATGGAGTTCCGCATAAAGGAGTTCGACGAGAAGAAGTTCCGTGGGAGGTAGTTCTGCTAATTGAGTTGGAGTTCTGCTAATTGAGTTGGAGTTTTGCTGGAGGTAGTTTCACCGATGGAGTTGGAGTTTTGTGGAAGGGAGTTTTGCCAATGGAGTTGGAGTTCTGCGGAAGGGAGTTCTGCCGATGGAGTTGGAGATCTATGGAAGGGAGTTTTGCCGATGAAGTTGGAGTTTCGCGAAAAGAATTTCCTTCGAAGGAAGTTCCGCCGATGGAGTTGGAGTTTCAAGATAGGAAGTTTCGCTGATGGAGTTGGAGATGGGATCTCACAAGATTAAGCTTTCCAGCTTCCGAGTCTTCCGAGTTGTCGCCTTCCAGTAGCCAGGTATTCCTAATGGTGACCTTCCAACTGCCGGGTCTTTCGAGCAGTCGCCTTCTAAAGACCGGGTCTTCCGAGCGGTCGCCTTCCAACAGTCAGGTCTACCAAGTGGATAGGTGTTGTTTTAAGGGCTTGCAGCAGTTGAGTGATGTTTTGAGGTCTTCCGAGCGGTTGGGTAATTCTAAAGGCAAAAGGGTGCAGCCGATAAGAAATGAAGGTCATCTAAATGGCTTTGGGTAGTCATGAGACAAAGTTACCAGCATTTATATTTAAGTTGGGTATATATTTATGTCGTCCCGAATGGTTGGTTCTATTTTAGCCTAGTTCTTAATTTATTTTGTTGGTGTTCAAAACTAAAAGGGAAAGTAATGGGACAAACTTACAAGTGATATGGATGATCGAGGGATTGGATCTGCCTTCGGTAACGGCTTCCCTTCGGCAGGCTGGGCAAGATCCGCACTGAGAAAGAGAATAAAGCAATACGTAAAGCCTTTAGGCATCGGTGTGGTCCCAGCCAAAGGCCTTCCGATGCTTAAATTAGCTGAAGGAGAGTATAGTAGGTTATTGACAATGCAAGGGCATAAATGTCAAGTAGAAACTCTTACCTTGTATCTGGGGTGAGGGGCTCTACTTATAGGGAGATATGCCTGCCACTTGTCCAAGCGAATATACATGGGAGGAACCCGAGAAATCCCTGAAAGATGTCTACTGGAGTTCGCTCGGCAGGGTGTGCCCAGAGAACTTGCCGATCCTAGAATGAGAGCTTTGGTGGCTGGGCCGACTAGTGAGCAATCGGCTTTGGATTCCGAGGGGCCTGCCGATTACCGAAATGGGTTTTGTCAATGCGGGCTACTAGGATGTGCTGACCTTACAATCGGTCGTGGGTGCCGACAGTACCTATCGTTTGTAAGGCTAGGCTCACCAGTGTAGGCCCTTCTTGGTGTGAGGTCATTTCCACATGTCATGGCATGAAAGGTGTTGCGTCTACCCAAGTGCAAGTAGTCGCACGTTGTAATAATCTTGGAAGTCCAAGTATCGTATCCTCAAGGAGCAGGTAGGCAAATGTCTGCACACAAAGAAATAATTAAACATACCAAAATAAAAGTGACAAGCAAAATGGAAAAGTAATTTGATTTGATTGTTGTAGAGGTTGAGTTTTAAAATGAAATATCAATAATGGAAATGCTAAGGAATCAAGGTTCAATTCTTTAAGCAAAATATGTTTCATGCTCTTTAATCTAAATTATAACTCGATTAAAATTATCATTGAGAAACTTTAACCGGAAAATAAAGAAATTAAAACCAATTTAATTTTTCAATGTTATCTTTTATTAACTATTGTTCAGAAAATAGAATTACTTAATATCTGCTCTTTTAATTTAAAAGCATGCTAAGTCAGTTCTTAACAATGAGAAAAATATAATTGAACTCATGAAAAGATAGTAGCATTTAACATCAATCAAAATAAAAGGATATGAAAATATTGAACAACCAAAAATAAAAGAATTTAGCAATTCATACCGTATATTGGATTAAAGAACAATTCACAAACTTTCTCAAAGGACATTCCCTTTAGCCTTAGCTAGAGTTCTAGCAACTCATTACAAAGGAAAACATAACTAAATTTGGAATGAAATGGATCAAGAAATCTGTCGTAGTGGTCCCCTTGCCAAATAAGTTGATGGGTGATTTATAGTAGTCAATGAGGTGAATGGAAAGTTAATACATTCATAGTGGGTAATGAAGGGTTTAAGTGAAGGATTAATTGGATTAAACATGTGTTGATGGTGGAGAGTTAGTGGGAAAGAAATAACGGTGAGGTAGTAGGCATTAAATGGCTATGAATGACATGAAATAGGCTCTTTAGCTTCAACGGTTTTGTGATCTCTTCTCCCTCTTTACTTCTTTTTATAATCACAATGTTTATATCAAAAATGATCCCATATTTGCCCAATATGGGGCTGCGAAAATTAGAGGCCATTTTTGCATGAAAATGGCTTTTGCATGGAAAAGAGAAGGCCACGTACAATCATGAAGAAGTTTGGCCATTGAGAAGTTTGACTGCCGAGGCGTTGACCACCGAGGAGCTTGATTGTCAAAGTTTGATGACCGAGCTTCACGGCCGAATTTAACGGCCAAGATCGGTGACTGAGCTTTGAGGCCGAGGATGGCGGGTGCAAACAACCATGGCTCGGACGTGGAGGAGACGACCATGGCCAAGGCCAAGGCCTTGAAGAAAAATGGCCATGCAAATACAGTGAATAGTGACAGTACTCGTTCATGAATAGTGCTCGGCCCCTTGGACAAGCTTTAAGGCTAAGGATGGTCGTGCAAACGGCCATGGCCAAGAAGTGGAGCTTCGGTGGTGGCCAAGAAGAAAGGACCATGGCTGTGTAAAAAGGTTAGGAATGACCATGCATTTGTGTAGGTGCCCATGCAAGTTGCCATCCAGAAACTTTATTGTCTTTTTCCATGTGTTGGGTCGTGACTAGAATATGAGGAAATGTCGTGTAATATTTGACATCCATGGAAATAAAGCATCAGGACAACCATGAGATTGAGATGAAGAAATTACCGTGACCATGGGAAACATGGCCGTGACAGTGCAGAAAAGGGAACAAGAGATGTCCATGCAATTGACCAAGGAAAGAAAGATGGTCACTCTCAGCCATGGCCGAATGACCCCGACCCACTTGCTTTTAATTAATGGTATATATGTATATTATAATTTTACATGATTATAATATATATATATGTATATTACATGTTTGCAAGCAAAAGGAGAGAAAGGCATGCAATGGGGAAATAACCGGCCATGAGATGGAGGAAGGCCATGCATGGTCGTGGAGGAGTTTGGCCATCAAGACTGCTGAAGCTTGATACCGAGAGTCTGGCTGCCAAAGTCATGCTGCCAAGGGCTATTGTCGTGTATAAAGAAGAATTAATATAGCTTTTGTAGAGGCATGGCCAAGAAAAGGATGAAAGAAAGACCATTCTCGGTTATGGCCAAGAATGCAAAGTTTCTAAAACAACAAAGTCACATGGTGGAGCCCACAACCCATTAACTTTTGATTATAAAAATATACTCTTATGCTTTTATAATTGAAAGAAGAAGAAGAAGAAGAAAGGCATGCAGGGCATGTAAACGGCCAAAGAAGAATGGTGCAAGTCTTGCTATTAGTTTGGGTGGTCTCTACGGCTCACTTGAAGAGTAATTATGCATGCATGCAAGAGGAAGGTCGTGAGCTCATGACTGTGATCATGGCCCAGCTTCAATATATGCTACGGTCAATGCCGATTCTCTTTGAAGGAAGAAAAGTTGTGCATATGTGATGGATTGCCTTTGGAAAGCTAATAATTCATGCAAGTGGGTTATTTGAATATTCAAGCAAAAGGTGATGGAGTTGACCTTGCATGAAGAGAACGTGAGGAGGAGAAGAAAAGATGGCACCAATATGATTAAAATAATCATTTAGTGAACAAGTTGAGTTGGTAAGAGAACATAGGATATTAGTTTATGGGAGAAAGTCATCAACTGCCAAACTGAGAGGAATTAAATGCTTCTCTCAGCACTAGACATGGACCAACTATCACTGCTGCAACCAACTCTCATTGGGCCAAATGTCAACAACCTTTAATTCCAATTGGACCACAGCCGTGTAGATTTGTCTTTCACAAGGAGTTGTTTCCTGACAATATGGGAGATATCCTCCACTAGAGCCATACTTCCCATTTCCAGATGCTGCCCAAACTGCCCAAGCCACCCACTATCTCTAAAAATTCACGCCATGCAAGCCCCAGCTTACCCTATATATATCATACCCCAACAACGTTCAAAAGAGGTTCCCAAAACCATACAAGCCTCCCACGGAGCAAATTATCATTCTTGTCATTTACTTTTCAAGCAACGCATTTTCAATTCATTTACGTGCTTTCTTAGGAGTAGTGGCAAAGTTTAAGAAATTTCATTCATCAATTTATCACACGACCCTTGAGTTTTCAAGGCGCCGGAGTACCACCATTTGTTACTTTTCCATTCATACCACATATCATCCAGTCTTCGCAATCCAACGAAGCACTGGAGCACTATCCAAATCCACCGACTGTCCTCACCACTGACAACACCACCAACGGTCTTGTAGCTCAGGCCGTGAACCTAACGACCGAGATTCATTCCTATCTCGGCCACAATCGCTTTGAGCGAAGTTAGACTCAAACAGGCCCAACGAATCCATTCGCTCACCACACACCTCATCTTTGAATGCACGGTAGACCGTGCTGGCACGCCCGCACACACATCCAACCCTAAGAAGGATGACCTGTGTTGATGGATATGCCCTCGGCCCGGAACACCAAGCCGTGAAATTTTGCGCAGTCAACACACAATAATCTCACAATCAATTTTTCAATAAAATCCGCCAGCAATTCTCTTCACACTTGGCTTAAACTTGAACAAATATATATCTTCATCTTTTGGCTTTCCAACTTCATACAAAAGATAAATTCACCTAATAAGTTCACCAAATTAATACAGAAAATTCATAAATCCAATTGGTGAGAATAAAATGTAACAACAAGTGAAATTATATTTATTAAACCAAAATTATATCATAAAGTCTCCAAAATAATATTTAAAAGATGTAATTTGAGACTCTCATCACAACCCCCAACCAGCTTATTGCTAGTCCCTAGCAATTCAAGCGACTAAAAGAAACTCAAATTTAAGTAAAAATGACAAAATAAAAACAACTAAAATAGCTAAGCCACTTTCGCGGGAAACGATTGCATTTAGCGTATACAACAAGCCTTTAAACCCTTAGGTTACCCCTAAAGGACAAGTTATAGTCTCGTGAGGGTTTCCAGGGATGACACCCACAAACATCACGTATGAGGCTAGCACAATTATTTAGAAACATGAAATAAAATTAATTTTGAAAAATAATTTCAACATCTGCCACCAACAAAAAGGACAAAGCACAAAGTCCAAATTTTCAATTCATGAACAACGTTAAAAGAGAGAACACTTATTTAACATTTCAAGTTAATCCCACCACGAAGTCCAAAACATTTATATTTAGCCAGTAAACTTTTCACATGTTTCCTTTGGCACAAAGTGAACCAACACAATTGAGTGGCATTAACTAAATTCCAATCACACCAACATTTTGATATCAAGAGTTGTCAAACTCCCTTGCAAGAAACAAACCAAGGTTTTTTTTTTTTTTACTTTTTAATTTTAATATACTTTTTTTGTTCTTTATGTGGGATGGGCAATGCTTAGCTCCATTAAGCTTTCTAATTAACCCATATAGCGAGTGTTAGGCTAGCGACTTTCAAATCAAAAAGGCTTTAAGGTACTAGGTGTAAAGACACCCCTAAGAGTTTACTAACTCGAGTTAAAAAGGCTATGAAACTAAACTAGCCACACAAAATTATTCACACCCAGAACTTCACCGTTTGATGCGAACACTCACTGCTGATTAGGCAAGAGGCCCGATTACTAAGTATAAGCTTGAATAGAACACTATTATTTCATGAACGTATTTTTTTCTTTTCGTTTCAAATTTTTTTTTAAACCAAGATGAGTCAAAAGCAAGGTCGTCCAAGTTTACCAAAGACAAAAGATTAAGCACAATTGGTTTTTAACTTTATACCCCACAAAAAGTGCTAGTGTGCTTGTGTAAATTGTCAAAGTATAACTCATGAATCATCCACTAACTAGAAAAAAATGAAAAAGACACAAAAGTGAGATAATTATCAGATCGTTCATAGGTTCTCAATCTTAAAATCATTCATGAATATCAAATAAATCTAAGTGCAATGTAATCTTGTCACAGACAGACTATGAAAAACAAACAACATAGTGCACTAACCTCATAAACATTTTTTTTCTTCACACTTTTCAGTTTTTTTTCTTCAAAATGAATGACGAAAATAAACAAAATAAACAAAAATACAAAAACAAAACCAAAACAAAAAATAAAAACAAAAACAAAAACAAAAACGAAAGGAAAACTAACATGTTGCAACAAGAAAATAATACAATAAACACATCTTCTCCACCCTCAACCAAAGACTGACATTATCCTCAATGTTTAAACATGTAAGCATAATAAAAAGAAGAGGGTAGTGTTACCTGAGAATTGACATCCAAAGTGAAAGCCTGCAATGTGTTAGTGTAAAAACAAAATAAATAAACAAAAACAAAAATGTCGATTTTTTTTTTCAATTGAACAAAAATTTCTAAATTAATTATATACAACAGATGGACTAAGGGAAGTCCAATCAATCCTAGTAAACAGGATCGTTCAAAGAAACTGTTTCATCTTCTGGAACACATCTCCCCAAGTAAGGTTTAAGTCATTGGCCATTAACCTTAAAAATATTTCCATTCTTGGGATCCTCAACTTCAACAGTCCCATATGGGAAAACTCTTTTAACAATGAAAGGCCCTGTCCATTTAGTTCTTAATTTTCCAGGAAACAAATGAAGTCTAGAATTATACAAAATAACAAGTTGAGAAGGCTCAAAATTTTTCCTCAAAATATTTTTATCATGAAAAAGTTTAATACGTTCTTTGTAAATTCGTGAGTTCTCATATGCATCATTCCTGAACATAAAGCATATTGGGCTATCAAATTGTTTAACTTTAGTCTTGGAGATGCAGGTACCTTGAGAAAACTCCATTATGTTCTTGTACTGCGTAGAATCCAACAAAGAACAAAGATATTGTACTTCAAAATCTTGTGCAAAACTACAATCCCCATTTACTAAACAAATTTGCAATGGATCAGAAGATAAAGAAGAATTAAAGCAATTTTGAATAATTATCTCGATCATGTAAACTTCTTTGTCATCTTCATTGTTTGCGGGCTGCTTGCATATGTTGAATATGTTGAGCTCCAATGTCATGTTCCCAAATGATAGTTGCATAAGTCCATTCCGACAATTTATATGAGCATTAGATGTAGCAAGAAATGGTCTTCCAAGAATAACAGGAATTTGAGAAATAGAATGCACAACTGGTTCAGTATCCAAAACTATAAAATCAACTGGAAAATAAAATTTGTCTACTTGAACCAGCACATCTTCCACCATACCTCTTCGGATTTTGACTAAACGGTCAGCCAATTGCAATGTTACTAAGGTGGGTTTTAATTCACCAAGACCCAATTGCTTATAAACCGAGTAAGGCAACAAATTAACACTAGCACCTAAATCCAAGAAAGCTTGTTCAATGCTAAAATTCCCAATAATACAAGAAATCGTGGGACAACCTGGATCTTTGTACTTGGGTGGAGTATTAGTTTGAAGAATTGCACTTACATTTTCAGTTAAAAATGCGGTCTTATCAACATTCTGCTTTCTTTTGATAGTGCATAAATCCTTTAAAAATTTTGAATATGAAGGAATTTGTTTTATAGCATCCAAAAGAGGGATATTGATTTTCACTTGTTTAAAAACCTCCAAAATTTCAGGATTTTGATTTTTCTTTACAGCCTTAAGAGCTTGTGGGAATTGAGCAAGAAAAGGGCACTTAACAATTTCGGAATCATTATTTTCTTTTTCATAATTTTTGGATTTTTCTAAATTCTTTTTATTTTCAACTGTTTTTGAATCATCTTTCCCAATTATTTTTCCACTACGAAGAGTAGTGACAGCCTTCACATATTCATACTTATTTTCATTCAAAGAAGAAGAAGAAGAGGTAGTTACCTCTAACTGTGCATGTGGATTGGGTTGGACTTGAGAAGGAAATTTACCATTTTCTTGAATTGACAGTGAAAAAGTGTGTTTGGAAAAAGTGCTCTTAATCTCACCAATATCTTGTGCATTCTTTTGATTTGTGGCAGTTTGGCTTTGCATGAATTGCTTCATAACATCTTCCAAATTTGATGACGATGATTGTCCTTCTACCTATGGAGAATAATAAAAAGAATTAGATTTTTGTTGAGGCACATTATTATTAGTATTATTTCTCCAACTGAAATTTGGATGGTTTCTCCATCCTGGACTATAAGTTTCAGAAAAAGTGGATGGTTTTTTAAATTGATTCACAAAGTTTGCTTGATCATGCAACATTTCTCTGTAAGTTGGAAGTTTTGGACACTCTTTTGTTACATGTCCCATGACCCCCACAAACTTCACAAATCTCACAAATTTCTTAACTTGAAATTTAATTAACTTTTTGGGGCAATTTTGATTTTAGAGTTTCAACTTCCCTAGTCATTGTTGCCAATTGAGCTTTGAGACTATCTTCCTCCTTAAGGGGATAAATAACGCCACTAGAAGGATTAATAGAAGATTTTGCCTTTTGGGAATTATGCTCAAATGTGTTGGGAGTGCTCCAAATATGAGATTTCTCTGCAATTTCATCAAGAAAATCAAAAGCATCTTCAGGATCTTTATACATAAAATTCCCATTGGACATCATCTCAATAAATTGTCGATCTTTAGGTGTTAAGCCATCATAAAAATGACTTACCACCCTCCATCTTTCAAAACCATGGCGAGGACATAAAATTAACAAATCTTTAAATCTTTCCCAAGCTTGAGGTAAAGACTCAGTGTCTTTTTGAGAAAATGTGGTCATCTGTCTTTTCAAAGAATTTGTCTTTTGAATTGGGAAAATTTTCTTAAAAAATTCAGTTTGTATTTCAAGCCATGTTCCAATTGTTCTTGGCCTTAGAGAATAAAGCCAAGTTTTCGCTTTATCTTTCAGTGAAAATGGAAAAAGTTTTAGCAAAACTATATCAAGCCTACACCCTTGTGTTGGAAAAGTTCCACAAACTTCCTCAAACTCACGCACATGTGAATATGGATTTTCATATTCCATTCCATGAAAAGTTGGTAAAAGTTGTATCATGCCCGGTTTAAAATTGAAAGTTTGACCATTTAATGGAAAAATGATGCAAGATAGCACACTTGTACGAGCATGATGCAAATAATCATGTAATGTCCTAACAAGTGGATTCTCATCGTTATGAACACTATGATTTTCATCATTATGAACACTATGATTATCTTCATCATTTTGGGGCACTTCCAATACATTATTATTATTATTATTATTATTGTTCTCAGCCATTTGTGATGAAGTTTGGTCAAATTGAGGTCTCTTTGCAAATCTACCAAACCGATCACGATATCTCATTAACAAAATAAAGGAGCAACATATAAAAAAAATAAACTAATTTTTTTTTTTATAATTTTTTTTAAAAAACTAAGACAAACGCAAACAAAAAACACCAAAAATGAAAATAAAAAAGAGAAATGAAAAATTGAGTTTGATAAGCCTTACCGAATTAGCTTTGGAAACTAAAACCGCAAACTTTAACAATGAATTTCCTTGTGCTATTTTTCGCTTCACCGCTCCCTGGAAACGGCGCCTAAACCTTGTTGCGTCTACCCAAGTGCAAGTAGTCACACATAGTAATAATCTTAGAAGTCCAAGTATCGTATCCTCAAGGAGCAGGTAGACAAATGTCTGCACACAAAGAAATAATTAAACGTACCAAAATAAAAGTGACAAGCAAAATGGAAAAGTAATTTGATTTGATTGTTGTAGAGATTGAGTTTAAAAATGAAATATCAATAATGGAAATGCTAAGGCATCAAGGTTCAATTCTTTAAGCAAAATATGTTTCATGCTCTTTAATCCAAATTATAACTCGATTAAAATTATCATTGAGAAACTTTAACCAGAAGATAATGAAATTAAAACCAATTTAATTTTTCAATGTTATCTTTTATTAACAATTGTTCAGAAAATGGAATTGCTTAATATCTGCTCTTTTAATTTAAAAGCATGCTAAGTCAGTTCTTAACAATGAGAAAAATATAATTGAACTCATGAAAAGATAGTAGCATTTAACATCAATCAAAATAAAAGGATATGAAAATATTGAACAACCAAAAATAAAAGAATTTAGCAATTCATACCGTATATTGGATTAAAGAACAATTCACAAACTTTCTCAAAGGCCCTTTAGCCTTAGCTAGAGTTCTAGCAACTCATTACAAAGGAAAACATAACTAAATTTGGAATGAAATGGATCAAGAAATCTGTCGTAGTGGTTCCCTTGCCAAGTAAGTTGATGGGTGATTTATAGTAGTCAATGAGGTGAGTGGAAAGTTAATACATTCATGGTGGGTAATAAAGGGTTTAAGTGAAGGATTAATTGGATTAAACATGTGTTGATGGTGGAGAGTTAGTGGGAAAGAAATAACGGTGAGGTAGTGGGCGTTAAATGGCTATGAATGACATGTGAAATAGGCTTTTTAGCTTCAACGATTTTGTCTTCTCTTCTCCCTATTTACTTCTCTTTATAATCACAATAATCTCACAATCAATTCTTTAATAAAATCCGCACTTGGACAAATATATATCTTCATCTTTTGGCTTTCCAACTTCCTACAAAAGATAAATTCACCTAATAAGTTCACTAAATTAATACAGAAAATTCATAAATCCAATTGGTGAGAATAAAATGTAACAACAAGTGAAATTATATTTATTAAGCCAAAATTATATCATACAGTCTCCAAAATAATATTAAAAAGATGTAATTTGAGACTCTCATCAGGAGGCCGATCAGATATGGTACAAACATATTTGTTCTTTGCCCAATGAAGTTGGAGATCCGCGGGAGGTAGTTACGCGGAAGGGAGTTCCGCCGATGAAATTGGAGTTTTGTGAAAGGGAGTTCTGCCATCGAGGTTCCTCGGCAACGCCAAATATTTTGATAACTCAAAGATAGTCCATCGTGGGGCCAAGCCCAACATCCAAATATTTGGAGTTCCCATACTATCCACCTTGGTGGATTGTCAACCAACTATAGAATTCTAAAAACTCAAAGGTCACGAGGTTCCACCAGATGTCAAGATGAAGTCTCGGAGGTCCAAGCCCAAACCACAGATTCGAATCCAAGATTTATGGAGGATTACATGCACGTGACGGAGGCCTCACAAAGAAAGAAATCAAGGAGGCTGATGACAATCCGGAGTATTCCAAAACAAGAGGGAATCAAGCAATCATAAGATCTTCATCAATGTGATCCCACAAATTTAGGAGGCCTCAAAAGGAAGGAGTTTTAAAAGAGTTGACCTTTGGCCATTCAATGGCCAGCCCATGGGATGACGGATGCCCCTATATAAACATCGTCAGACGAAGAGAGAATGGACCCCCGACACAACACACAACTTGTCATTATACATTCTCTTGAATTTCTATCCTAGGAGTATCATAAATTAATGTAGCCATAGCCTAGTTCTTATTTTTTCCGCTCTAATTTCCGTAGATTTCAATTATGCCTGTACATTCTTGTCACCTTCGATCTTGCTATCCACCCACTCCACAACATTTAGTTGCTCACATAAAGCATTAACCTCAAGGTAGTGAAAGAACCTAGGCCATGAGGAGGTTCTTTGCTCGGCCGAACAATCGTTTGATTAAAGTCAGATATCAAACGCAACATCCACTCACATTCCATTCAAGCCAAATTCGTGGCTTGGTAGTGGCACGCCCCGCACTCAATTAAAGAATGACCAAAAAGTTCATTCATTCGGCGACCTCGGCCGAAAATAAGGAAACACCGATATTGATATTTCTGTTAATATTTATGTATTTTTAGGGACCATTGATATTTCCAAAATCCTCGATATTTTATACTTGCTTGTCACAATCTAAAAAGCAAAAGTAGACTTCCAAGTCAATCTAAAACATGAATAAAGACATTATTGTTCAACCACTACAAAATACGTCCTTATGTAACATTACAGATCAAATGAAGATTGCCCTATGAGTTTATAATACAAATTTTTCCATATTTGTCCCATTCAAAAAAATGTTGACCAACTTTTTCTCTCACTTCCCTCTCTACTCTCCCCTCTCTTCTATGACCATGATTGTTCATTTTTTCATTTTTAAAATTTTAAAGTTTTTTTTTTAAAAAAACTAGAGGAGGGTAAAATAGAAAACAAGGAATGGAATCTTTGCATAAAAGAAAAAGAAAATGTAGAAATTACGGAATGTTTTTGTTGTTGTAAAAGGTCGGTTACATAAATGAGCTTAGTACTTTAGATAGAAGGAGTGGGACCAAAGAGAGCGTTTGATGGCAAATTTGCCCCCTGAAAAATGCTTTGCTGGCAACATAAATCTTCGGACTTTCGTTTGCCAACAAAATAGGAAGAAAAAAACAAAAAAGACATGGACCGGAAAGAAAAAAAGATAAAGTGAGATGCAAAGCATACATAAACCGTAAAAAGCGGGTAAAATAATCCGCGGATTATAATCATTATATTATTTGCTCTGTTGTTTGTCACTGCCAGTCCTTGAAGCCTTAACGCACACACTCTCTCTCTCTCTCTCTCTCTCTCTCTTTCTCTCTGCAAAACACACGCTCTCTGAGCTCTTGCTCAGATCCAGGTTTGTGTCCTCTTCAATCTCTCAAGCTTCCACTACCTCTGTTTGAAAGTAACTTGTAAACTCTGCTTCTGCTTCTGTTTGGTCTCTGAGAAAATAAGAGAAAAAAGAAAAAAGAAAAACACTGTTTACACATTTCTGGGTTTAGTGTTTTGGCGCAGTTTTGATCTTTCCAGATTGAAGTACTAAGCTCAAGTATTTTAGTTACTTGGGTTGAATAAGAATACTAAGATTCGAAGTTTATATAGTTTTCTTAGTCATTTTTTCATGATTTCAGCTACCAAACTAAAATATAGTGTATTTGTGTGCGTGTGCTGGATAGATAAGTACTTGAATTTTTTCATTTTCAGTTTAGTGGTGACTAGTTTTCTAATAATATATATTTTCTTTCACATTCATGTTATTGTTTTATTTATTTATTTATTTATAAGGTTTATAGGTTGAGATTTATTTTTTAATTTATCTCTATCTTTTTTCAATTTCTAAGGTTTCTTATTTGATAATATTTCTATTTTTGAGGTTTAAGAAGCTGCAGAAATAGTCTCCCTCGTGATGTCAATTTGGCTGCTGAGAAAAAAACTATAGAAATAAGGAAAAACATTTGAGTATTTCCTTCTGGCGTCTAAAAAATGAAAAGGTTTTGCACTTAATTGTGCATTTCCATTTTTCCAGTTTGGATTTCTCATCCAATAAATATAAAAAAGAATTAACCCAGATTAACTTTCAATGCAAAATGCCTATTTGGAGAGATTTTTGAAGAAAAGTAGTTGTTGCCAGTGAGGGTTGCCCAATATTCTATAAACCCCAATGGCTTTCAATTCCAAAATCAAATTCAGCCTTAAATATAAACATCAACTGATTTGGGTGGTGGGTTTGTCTTTCTAGTTAGTATGCAGTGACTTTCTATTCCGACAGTTTGAAACATAAGAGAAAGTGGTTATGGTGGTGGTTCTTGATGCAGGATTCCACAGAACGAGGTGTTTTTGACAAGTATTGAGAATTTGTAGTTATGCTACTTTGTTGCTGATCAGAAGTTATTGTAGAATGACTTGAAGTTTTGTAATCTGGGAGAAGATAATGGAAGAAATACAATCACAATCAGAGAATTATAGGTCTTCCTCATCTTCAGCAAGCAGTCCAGCAAGTAGGGTGCCCTCAAGTAACTTTTTCTACTTGCGAAAACCTGGCTCGCTCAGACAACCCATCTCATTCGAAGATTCACCTGAATGGGAGGATACAGACATTGAGGTTAGGGTGGAGGAAGGAGGTGACTCTATCAACATTGCAAACACACCGGTCTCTCCATCTCTTTCGAAGCTCAATAGTGGGTCTTTGCCATCGCCACCATTACCAGAGGGTGCAACTGCAGTAAGAAAGATTGCAGGGGCTTCAGTTGTGTGGAAAGATTTGACTGTTACAATTAAGGGGAAAAGAAAGTACTCTGACAAGGTTGTGAAGAGTTCAAATGGTTATGCATTGCCAGGAACTATAACAGTAATTATGGGTCCTGCTAAATCGGGAAAGTCCACGCTACTAAGGGCAATTGCAGGTCTTCAAGCATGCACTTTTACTACTAAATTACTAATTGCATATTTAGAATTTTTCCTTTTCTTTTCTTGGGATGTTTGAGTGCTAACCATTGTTTGTTTCCCTTGCTTTAGGAAGATTGCCTCACTCAGCCAGAATGTATGGTGAGGTGTTTGTGAATGGTGGAAAATCGCACATGGCATATGGTTCATATGTAAGTTCCAAGTAACCATCACCGTTTTGTTCAGTCTTTTATGTAGTTTTCAGCTCATGCATTCTTTTAATCGTTTCCCCACTATGACCCAATTAATCTTGCGTTTTATTTAAGAGATTATTGTGTTTGTCATGATGAGTCTCTGTCCTTGTTGTTCCTCTTATCATCTTTCTGCGATTTTTGTTACACTCTCACTTGGATGGGGTGATTTGTATAAGAAAAGTTTATTCAAGTGATTATGTTAGCCTATGTTCTCAAATTAGTTTCAGTGTGATAGAATTTCAATTCTTTAACCTCACTCACTGTGACATGTGCTTTTCTTCAAAAAGTTGTTTGTTTGTTTGTGTTTTTTTTTTTCAGGTGTGTGTGTATAAGATCATTTTTTTTCTAGGGTTTAACTATGTGTCTGTGATTCCAGCTTCATGCTTGTTAATCCAATTTGCAGGGTTTTGTTGAGAGGGAAATCACTCTAATTGGATCCCTCACTGTCCGGGAGTATCTGTATTACTCAGCACTGCTTCAGCTTCCTGGTTTCCTTTGTCAGAAAAAGAGCGTCGTAGAGGATGCCATCCATGCCATGTCACTGGGTGACTGTTCAAACAAATTGATTGGTGGTTGCTGTTATATGAAGGGCCTTTCAGATGGCGAGAGAAGGCGTGTTAGCATTGCCCGGGAGCTTGTGATGAGGCCACATATTTTATTCATAGACGAGCCTCTTTATCATCTTGATAGGTAAACTTTATTTTGTTAGATTTAAAAGGTAAAAAATGGACTTGTGATAACTGCACTCCATGCTTTTTAACACCATGGTTGACATGTAGCACTGTTTTGTGTGTAACCATAAGCGAGCATATCATTTTCCATGGGGCATTCCCAACTAAAACTCATGTTTCTATGATTGTTTTTGAACTCTTTCAGTTGCATTGCATTACATGTTTGCCCAGCAATCGCAACTGGCCTGAGATATTGAAAAATTGATATTGTAAAGAATTTACTTGATGATTAATTTTTTTTTTCAGAGAATGATTTGGCTAACATTATAACTGATATAATGTGAGATTATTGCTGCATTGTTTCCTGAGGGATCTGCAGTGAAATTAAAAAGTTTTGTTTAGGTCTCCTTCATATATATATATTGCTCACCACAGCGACTGCATGCTCATGAGCGATTGCCTTTCTATTGGAATATATTTGCTTCCTTGTAGTACCATATCTGAAGTGCTTTTGTTTTGTTCAGTGTCTCTGCACTTCTGATGATGGTAACGCTGAAGAAACTAGCAAGTACAGGCTGTACTATTATATTTACCATTTATCAGAGCAGCACAGAAGTATTTGGCCTTTTTGATCGGATATGTCTGCTTTCAAATGGAAATACTCTATTTTTTGGAGAAACATTGGCTTGCTTACAGGTAAGTGATATTTAAATAAGTCTGTTTTGTCCTACTTCTAGCCGCTTGTGCATCAAAGAATTAATTCTGGACTTGCTGGCCCTCCAATATATGAGTCATGCAAATTTTGATCAGGTGCTGTTTTCTTGTTGTTAGTGTTTGTATGTTTCATCTGGTTGCCATAGTGAAAGAGAGAAGAATTTTTTTGAAGGAAGAAAGAGAGAAGAATTTAGAACAACTTATGTTTTAAAAATTAGAACTTTAAAAGCTAATTTTTGGAAGCTAATTGGAGCATTGTAGGTAATTGCTAACTAACATACCTTATGTTGATGAAGCACTTCTCAAATGCTGGATTTCCTTGTCCGATTATGCAAAGTCCTTCTGATCACTTTTTACGCGCAATAAATACAGATTTCGACAAGATCATTGCAATGTGCAAAAATTGGCAGGTAAATACTTGAGGATTGCAGTTTTTTCTGATTCCCATTGCATAAAGTGTATTGAAGATTCTTTAATTCTTGCTCTATAATTTTCCATTAGATAAATAGTTTCAAAGTTGTTGGGCCATATGTTTTGATTTTTGAATTAGAGGTGGAACGATGCGTAACAATATTTGTGGGCCAATATGTCTTAGACTTTAGCAGGACATTTACATTATTACTTTGTTTGACATATGCTTTGCGTGGACTGCAACATGATGGCAGGATGACAATGGGGATTTTTCATCAGTGAACATGGATACAGCTGTGGCAATACGCACCCTTGAGGCAACTTATAAATCATCAGCTGATGCTGCTGCAGTTGAAACTATGATATTGAGACTTACGGAGAAGGTATGAGTTTGATATGCTAGTATCTAATACACCATAAATCCTGGGTGCGTGCATGAGTGTGCAGCTGTGGTATTCTGCATCATAACTGGAAGTTTCATTTTTGCATGTTGTGTTCCATAACTTCGGTGATATATGTGTATAAACATAGGAGTATTTAGTATGTTAGCATCTGTAATTTTCTTAACTCCCAATGTGCATTTGCTTCTATAGGAAGGCCCAGTACTTAAAAGCAAGGGAAAGGCTGGAACTGCTACACGAATTGCAGTTTTAACTTGGAGATCATTATTAATAATGTCAAGGGAATGGAAATACTACTGGCTTCGTCTCATTCTTTATATGATATTTACGCTCTCCGTTGGTACAGTATTTTCTGGCTCAGGGCATTCTTTGTCTTCAGTTGTGGTGAGTTACATAACGTCACTTTTTTCAATCATTTAGACAAATAATTAAAAATATCAATTGCATGTTTTGGAAAACATTTCCAGTTTTACATTTCATGAATGATCACTTTCTTAGTTGAACAACTACTGTTTATTTGGAAGGCTACTGCGACTAGTTTTCCTCCAACAAGACTTATCACTTCTGAATTCTACTTCTTTTCATTTTTCTGTAGCAAAATAGCTAAAATGTGTCTATCATAATCACCAAAATGGTGTACCGCTTTATTTATGATCAGTCAGTTTAATTTTATTAAATATAGCATCCATATCGCCTACTGGAATTGTTGTTTGATCCCAAGAAATTTTTTATTTAAGGAGATGCCTTACTCACATAAGCTAGAATTCCTAAGTTCATATTTGAGTTCAATGTAAAAATAGTCAGTTTATCTGAAGGAGATTTTAATTTACTGTACTACTAAACACTGCTGGAGTAGTTTTATACTAAGTGCTACAGTATAAAACTGTAATAATAAAATCTGTTCACTGATTTTCTTTATAATGCTAAACCCTAAGATACATAATTGTTGAAGTCTGCTTCAGGAAAATGTTGCTTATTGTCTTCCTTTCATGCACCCACATTATTTGTTTATCTTGTGTGGCATCTGAGTCACTTTCTTCTTTGTTCTGCTTTTATATGCAGACAAAAGTTGCAGCGATATTTGTATTTGTTTCATTTACTGCGCTACTAAGCATTTCTGGAGTACCTGCCTTTATAAAAGAAGTCGAGGTAACCCTGATTGTATTCTTTCTCAGAAGTTGACTTGAAGAAGCATGGAAATGTACCAAGTTATGATTCATTTAGTGCTAACATCTGTACTTAATTATATGAATTATGCTGGTATTATGGTTTGTTAAGGAAGAACCCCAGATCTTGTGCTGGTTTTTCTTGGCAATCTAGTCTTCGGTGATTAATCCTGTAAAAGATTGATCTCTCTTATTAAACTTTGGCAGCTTTAAAGACATTTCATCAATTTAGGACGATGATAATGGTATACTAATGCCACTTTAATTTACTGGTTTTCTCAAGGAAATAATAGACAAGCTTATGAACTAACATTAGCTGTTGGACTGTGATTAAGTCTTCCAGGCTCACGTATAAGATCCCTCTGCCTCTTCATGATCACATGCAAACTGGGGCATGGTTATTCAATACATCAATTCCCTGAAATGCAGAGGTGGAATGGCTTTATATGAGTCTTTCAATATATATTTAAGGACAGAACATTTGAACTGCATGGTTCCAAAGATACGAAAGTAGTCTAGAAAAAATAAAAATGAAAAACCGGTTAAGCTTTTTATGCATTCTTTTTAATAGGATTCTGATAAGTAATGTAATGTTGTGTTCATTTTCTTGATTCTTCTGATCAAACTGATTATGAATTCTGCAGGTATACGCAAGTGAAGAATCAAACCACCATTTGGGGGCACTAGTCTTTTTGTTTGGGCAGTTTCTCTCTAGCATCCCATTCCTGTTTCTCATCTCCATTCCATCAAGTGTCGTCTTCTATTTCCTTATAGGATTGCGAGATGAGTTCAGCTTGTTGATGTACTTCATGCTGAATTTCTTCATGTGCCTCTTGGTAAATGATGGACTAATGCTGGTTGTTGTTTCTTTGTCGCAAGATGTTTTCTGGAGCACCCTGACTCTGGTATCTATACAAGTAAGTTCCTCTATCTCAATTCAAAGAATATACTTGAAGTTTCCAATGTCAGCATGTTCAGCATTGACTCATCTGCAACCCAACATGGACTTTTACATTTATTACATGGTTAATCATACTGCTTTTGCCTGCTCGAGGATAGTTTAATTTTGTATGGACCTGGATAAGCACTACTGTGAAACTAAAACCTAGATTGTGTATCACAAAATACATGGCACTTGTGGTGTTTTGAGACATGGTGTGTGATAAAAGTGACTCATGTAACATGTTAGTGAACTATTATCCATCTGCTGTTCCTCTGGTCATGATTGGTAGCTGGTATAAGTTATAATCGATTTCCTAGCTTTCGCTAATCTTAGAGTGAATATGTGTGAAATTTCAGGTGGTAATGATGCTATCTGCGGGGTATTTCAGAATTCGAAATGCTTTGCCTGGGCCAGTGTGGACATATCCAATATCCTATATTGCTTTCCATACATACTCTATACAGGCAAGAGAATTTACAATGTTATTTGCATTTTTTTTTCCTCTCTGCATAACAATGCTGAAAAACTATTTTCAGGGAACTTGGTTCAGTTTTAAATTTCTCGAATTTTGTGACAAAGAAAAAAAGCATTTCAGAGTCTTCTTCACATACAAAATCCAAATATTTCATATTCTGGAACTAGTTGGCTAATTTTAATCTCTCTTACTGACTGTTTTTAATCTGTTGACTACATGTTATAGGGGCTGTTGGAGAATGAGTACATAGGGACTTCCTTTGCAGTTGGGCAGGTAAGGACCATATCTGGGTATCAGGCACTTCGTAGTGCATACAACATCTCTCCGGACAACAATTCCAAGTGGGAAAATTTATTGATCTTGTTTCTAATGGCAGTTGGGTATCGTATTCTCGTCTTTGTTGTATTTTACTTTGGTGTAGGTAAAAAAAAGTCTGTGCATAAGATTTTCAAGTGTAATCGGGATACAAACAATGCAAGATGAATGAAGTTGCCACTTGCCATGAGTGTTGTTTGGCTGTCACATTTTTGTAATTCCCTGTTGCCCTTTGGCATGTGCAATTTTGCTGTGAGAACCTGCTATATGATCTATGAAATGATAAAGTGCATATTTTAGGTAGCTTTTGCTGATTATTTCTTTTGTTGCAAACTTCTTGGAGCCCTTTCTTCCTTGTTATTCAAAATTTTTACAGAGCTGAGATCTGCCTTTCATGCCTATTTTCATCCTAATAAGTTAATGTGTGTGAGGACTCAATCAAAAAAAAAAGTTAATGTGAGGAGAATCACCTTCGCGGTAACTTCTTGCAGTTGAAAAATAGTTTGTATATACAGGTAAGGCAGGTAACCCTAAATATTTTGGAGTATATACAATATTTATTTCAATATCTATTTTAAGGCTGCCAAATCTTTAGCCAATTATAAACAAAGACATTGGGTGCATACAGAAGAAAAGAAAAAGAAAAAAAAAGAAAAAAAGGTTCCTCTGGAAAGAAAAAAGTTTCATCTTTTGGGTCATAGAGGCCCATGGTTACACTCACATCTTGGCCTTCAGGGCCTTGATAAAATTGTCCATATTTCTCTCTGATGATCCATTGGGTGTCAGTGCATCCTCCAATGTCTTCTTGACCTTGACAACTGCTTTCCTGTATTCATTCCCTGATTTTCCATCCATCAAATGGTTGATTTTCTCCGAAACTTCCTCTTTAGTAACCACCCTTCGATCGCATAAGTTGATCCCGATCTTCCAATCGTCAACCACTAATTTTCTGTTGGTGAATTGATCAGTATATAAAGGGAAACACAACATTGTGACACTACACCAAATACTTTCCAACGTTGAGTTCCATCCACAGTGAGTCAAGAACCCTCCGATTGCCGGGTGGGCTAGGACCGCCTTCTGAGAGCACCAAGGTATGATTATGGCCCGGTCCTTAACCTGCTCTCTAAAGCCCACGGGCAACGGTTCGGTGTCATCTGAGCTCACGATATCGGGCCTAAGCACCCAAACAAAGTTTACTTTGCTAAGCTGAAGCCCATTAGCAATCTCTATAAGGTCCTTTTTGTAAACATGAGCATAGCTACCAAATGAGACATACAAGACCGAGCCCTGGGGCCTGGTGTTGAGCCACTGGGTGCAGTCTGATTCGGACCACAGGCTCGTAGCCACAATATTCTTGTTGAATTTAGAAGGGAAAATGGGTCCAATGGCATAGAATGGCGTCTTGGCTTGGAGGGCTGATATGGTCTCTGCCTCAATCTCCTGCACTGTGTTGCACAGATGGAAATGTGCACCTCTGGCGTCCTTGAATGCATTGAAAATGATATGGTGGCACACAGATGTTGTATCAGTCTCCTGCAGAAATGACATCATGTCCTTTGGTTCGATTGCTCGCACTCCTGGTACGTAATCTATGGTGTCCTCGCGCACATCTAATCACAAGAAAAACCAAAATCATATATGTATCTTAGTAATTTATAAACACAAACAAGAGATTTAATCCACTGTTACCACATTTATCATATTTATCGATTACATTGCTAGCATAGTCATCATAAATGCAAAACCCATGTAGAATTTGCTATTTTTCTAGCCTCCGGTACAATCCAACTATGCAAGTCGATCCCATCTTTGTAAGAGAGATATGATTGTGGTACACATGATGCAAATGTTTTTTGGTTAGATTGTGCAGCGTTGCTATATATATATGTTGTCAAAATGTGAATATGATTGTGAGTCATATAATTTTTGTTCAAGTGTACGATTGAGAGTTTAATTTCACAACATTACATATACATGGTAAAAGGACAAATATATTCAATGTTCTTTTGCTAAATTGATTTGTCAGATTATCATACTAAAATCTGAACACCACACATTCAAACAAGAATTCGTTCGACAAAGGATATAGAGTCTGATCAATATGTCAAATGTCTATCCAATTTATGGTCTAGATGGATAGGGTGACAACATTTAGGCATCATTATCCTATTAATAGCAGTAACTTACCCTGACATGCAAAATGGCCATTCTTTCGAAGAAGATCAAGATGATAATACAAAGTGAAAACCAAAGCAGGTTCTGTCCAAAAAGAAACATAAAGTAGCCCGAACTTCTTGGCAATCTTGGACGGCCACACGAAGAACGTGTCAGCTATTATGCAAGTAACCGGTGTGGTGTCAGCCGAAGACTTAACAACCTTTCCCACGACCTCCTCCACGTGGGCTGAAAACACATGCAACAAAGAAGCCATGAACTGGTCATGGTTGAGGGACCGGTCGAAGTCCACGGGGAGGCCATCTGAGACCGTAGCGTAGTCTATGTCGAGCCCAGAGGACTCACGTACGTAGGCAAAGGGATCGCTGCCGGAGTCTGGTTGGGCTTTGGAGGTTTGGTGGTGGATGGAATGGGTGTTGATGAAGGTGATCTTGAAGCCACGTGAGGCAAGCTTGATGGCTAGATGGACGGATGGGATTACATGGCCTTGGAGAGGGTAGGCGATGAAGATGGCGTGAGGGCGCTTTTGGTGATTGGTATTATGAACTAAGTCTGCCATTAACGCAGGAATTAAAGATGAGTTGCAAAGAGAGAGAGAAAGAGAGAGAAAGAGGGAGAGAGAGATATATATTGGCTAGGTTGTTAAGGTTATAAATCCCAAGTTGTACGGTACTTGATTTGACTCAAATAGAATATGACTGAATTTGCCTTTCTTTGCGGACAGACATTTTGGTTGATCGAGAGCAAGTAGTGAATAATGATTGGTATCAATTCATGTTGAATTTTAAGCTATTTCCAAATTACTACTCAAGTTCACAATCAAAGATTCTATTTTAAAGACAATTTGGGTTGTGTCCTTTCATCATATAAAAATGATTTGCGTTTAATTTTAATCTCATCCATGAAAATGTAATGACATGTTTCTTACCATCAAAACCAGAAAAAAAAAAAAAAAAAAAGAGAAGAAAGTTTGCACACATGGCAATAGCATACTAGCTTACTTAGGGTGAAAAATAGGTTGGGAGGTCAAATGTTTTTTCATCAACCGATTGATAGGCATCGGATGAGAGAGGGAACCTTCCTACATTCACTCCTTCCCAATCGAGATTTCAATTTCCTTTATCTTTAAAAGATTAGCTAACGTAAGTGGTTAAGAACAGTTATTTATAAATTAAAGTCTTATGTTCGAATTCTCCCTCCCCAATATCGCTTATATTAAAAAAATAACTATCTTAATCCTATAGGTATACCCACTGGATTAATAGGTGCAAATATTTTGGTTAATAAGATACTGTGGGTACGTATAAAATTTAAAAATGTAATAGGTAAAAAGCCGATGATCAGGGGCGGAGCTATTCATAGGCCTGAGATGGCCTGGGCCCCCCCTACCATCTTCTCACCTCTTTGACTCTACAAAGAGCATAGTACAGACTGCACAAAAAATCCCATAGTTTTAAGCTTGTGGCCCCCCCAAATATCAAACTCTACCTCCGCCACTGCCGATGATCATTTGGTCGATGACAGTTTAGTCTCCACTCTAAATACTATTTGATCAAATGACATTTAGGGTTCTCTCGTTTTTTCTGAAAATGGAAAATACCCCAAGTCCTGGATAAGTTAGCCGCAATTACATAACAATATTCATGCATGCGCCAAGCGACTGTTTGTGTCTTTATCTTCCCTCAAAATGTGGCTTCTCAAAGTTCAAAGCTTACGATCAAGATAAAGCATACATGGATTTTGCACAAATCTCCCTAGATCTGTACGTAGGATCAAATTTTTTTAAAATTTTTAATACAAGCGATAATCTAAACTAGAGGGGGATTTCTCTCACACACACAAATGATGAAATGGGAGTTCGAACCTGAGACCTCTTATTTGCAAGTCAATGCCATTTTCCACTGGACTAGACCCATTGGAAGGATCAAATTTTATTTTGGTCATACTAACTTATGTACTAATCTTATTAAAGTATTTAGTGTTACGTGTGAAAACATTTAGAAGACAACATTTGTTTTACATATTTGAAATTTGAGGATAAGTTCCAGTTTTCTTCTTTTAACAAATCCAAACATGTGAAAGAAATTACACACGTGTCTAATTTCCATGAGTATCCAAATCTCACAAAATTGACGTCTTGTATTTTTGATTTGGCTAACTAACCAACCCGTTGACACTTTATCTAAATGTTTATTTAGATATACAATATCTCTCTCTATTCATACACATGGCTAGAACTTTTATGTGTCATGATGTAAGTCAGGCGATCCCATAAAGGTGGTAGAAGTCGCTACAACGGTAGATTTTACACTCACGTTTATTTTTTTTATGTATAAAACTGTCCCTTATGTTTTCATAAGAGAAAATTTGCAGTTAGAGTGTTGGATGATTCTTTTGGAGTGTCAATATCAGTATCCTTTATATATTAATTTTTTTAAAATTATCTTCTTATTTCTTCTTCATTTTAGTCATTCCCCCAAAAAAAAACTTAGTGCCCGTTTGATATTGCTTATTTGGGGTGATAAGTGATTTTTTAAAAATTTTGGGAAGTCCAGCCCATTTGGTAAATTATGATAAAATCACTTATTGTTAAAAATTGTTGTGAGAGAAAGCTATAAAGGAAAGCAACTAATGAGGTGCTTTCATTTTCTGATTAAGTAGGAATCAGTTTTGAAGATGCATTGGGTTTCATGATTATGCGTCAATTATTTTCTGATTATGCAGGAAGTAGTACCAACAACACTTTTAACAAAAAGTTTACCAAACGCCAAACTGCTTTCTCTGACAGCTGATTTCTCTGACAGCAAATTTGACAGTGATTATTTTCACAACACAACAATGTCAAACTGGCCCTTAGGCCCCGTTTGAGAATGATTATGTATAGGTCAGAATCACTTTTGGGGAGAAACATCTCCCACGTGCCTCTCCGTATAATTACTTTTCATCTGCTTCTTTATAAAATCACTTAAAACAACCTAAAGTGATTATATAGAGAAATGATTATCCATAGTAGTGATTTTTTGCCTATCTAAAATCACTCCCAAACGAGCCATTAGAATTCCAAGTCAAATAGAAGTAATATTATAATACCCGATTCATATAATTGTAACAAATCAAGAAATAGACTTTGATTACAATCAGTTGTTCAATTTTATTAATTAAACATATATATCTGGGTTGGCACAACAAAATAAAGTTGTGAGAATGAAATTAGGGTTGTTGTATGCATCCCATGGCATATAATATATGCACTCACTCTCAACTAATTTGACAGTAACATATAGTTCTCTCCTGCTTTACTCAGCTTGCAATTTCCAGCATTTTCTAGGTTGCAGCTAGGCTTGTAATCTTTGCATGTCCCCATGGCAATAAACGTCACGTCTGCTCTGCAACTTTGTACCCTGCATATTCAAAACCAAAACAAAACAAAAACAAAATTCAAATTTCTCCTTCCCTACTGTTAATCTCTATCTATAGAATTAAAAATAAGTGGGAAAATGATTTCGGTGCATACACCTGAGCGCAGACAAGGTAAGGCAATGCATAAAAAACACCATGAAAAGGCCTCTTGTTTGACCAGCAAAGTTGATGAAAGCCATAGCAACAAGGATATATTTGTTAATATTTGTTCTTCCCTTTCGCTATAAGCGAATGTGATGGATGATTGAATGATATGGTGAGAGCATGCTAATGGATGGAAGGAACAAGATAAAATTTTCTGCGGCTAATAAAATTCAAAAAATGTTATGGTGACTATTACACTGTCATAACTTTAGAGTTTAATAGTTTTCGTATTTAGAATTTATGAGGGCTTAAAATGCATTGTTTGTAAGCTGCAATATGTTCCAATCTATGGTCTGTAAGTCAAAGTCATTTTTCACTTAATTAGACCGGTTTGCATTCTTGCTGTTTTGTGAACGCCTTTCTGGAACGGTTGAATTTTACCTATAGAGAATTTGAAATTTGGCAGAAAAAAAAAGAAGAAATAAGAGAGCCAAAGTCTAAATTCCAAAATCCATAGCGAAAAAGTCATAATATTAATAGTTTGGTGATGTTTCAACGCGTTGGTGTAGTTTGGTCCCGCCTCCCAAAGTCCTAACGGCATCAATCGTATTCGTATATTCCAAGGTGGTCAGGTGTTTCACGCGCGCGAGCCTCTTGTATTCTTGGCCCATTGAATTCTATGGAGGCTTGGTATTTGCTGGTAATGGTGGGGCTCCCAAATTCCCAATTCCCGCGAAAACCCCCAACATGCCAAACAAGAACAGCTCCCTCTGAATCTCATCCTTGATTCTTCAATCAATTTCAATTTCAATTTCATTGTCTCGAAACTGAAACAAGCTACGATTACCAATTCAAATGGCGGCCGTGGCGATGGCGATGGCCGGATTGATGAACGGAGAGAGAGCAGTGGTGCTTCTGTTCATCGGTCGTGCCCTCTTCTCCCTCCCTCCCTCTCTCCTCTCCCACGGCATCGCCCTCTCTCTCCTCGCTCTCTCTGCTCTCTCCCTCGACATCCTCGCCGACTCTACCACTTCCCTCGCCCAATTCAACACCAGGTCTTCTCTCCTCTTTCATTTTTCTAATCTTAGGGTTCTTCAACTTCTTCAGATGATGACTACGGGCATTATTGTAATTTTCATTGTTTCAGGCCTGGTGCTTCGTCGGGTATACTGTTAGGGGCCGTCACGTTACCCGCTGTTGTGATCTCCAAAATGATACAGCTCTCACGGGCGTTCGCCTTGGACCAAGTTGGCATTGAAGGTACTAGTTTCGTTTTTAAAAAAAAACTTAATTGGACCGTTATCTTGTGGCATCTAAGCATAATTAAACATTAGTTGATGTGAGATATTTGGTGAGTTTTAAAGTTTTGAAATTTAGATACATCAAATTAAGTTAAAATTTTAAATTTCATTTCATTTTTGTAAGGATGAGCTAAAAGGTTCAAGCCCTTATTTTTGACAATTAATTTAATGCTGGCAATTTGTTCTTCATACTATAGAATGTAGCTGAAATTAGTATTTTCCTCTCTGAGATGAGGTGATAGAAATGACATCTTTAGCATTCTGTTAGCTGGGTACGTAGGTCCTTATAGCAGAATGTTTCTTCTCTTTTCGAGATCATGACCCTCCTTTTTCTTTGATGCAAGATTTTGTAACGTTTTGTGTTAACTGGCAACTCTTTTCATCTATTGCTTTTATTTGATTTTACAAATTTCCCACCTTTTCTGTTCACCATATGATTCCTCTCTAATATGTTGATATCTGTTCAATATTACTGTACAGAACTTGAATCTTTGACGTTGCAATACTGGGCAGCTTCTGCCAGCTGCCTTAGTGTGCTTATCTTCCTCTGCATAACTCTAATGCGGGCACCTGAGAATATGCCTCCTCCACCTGCACATTGTGTTTGGCATGCAAAATTTAGCTTAAGTTGCATAATATTACACACAGCAGTGAGCTTTATGACTTTTGGTACAGTATCTCTTACTAGTAAGTGGTCTGCATCTCTTTCGAATCCTTTTTGTGAATTGATTTAAGAACATGGAAACTGTTCTCTGCCTGTGGTTAAGCCAATATTAATTGGACAACTGAATCTTTATTTGCTCCTTCCGTACAGGCTTTGAGACTGCATTGAAGTTATTGTGGATGCTCTGTCATGGATTGGCAGCTGTAAAATTAATTCAGCATGTTATTAAAACTTTCCCATCTTGTGCTTCCATTGGTATATGCCTTGCTACTTTTTCTATTTCACTTACTCTTTCTTGCAAAATGCAATTAAGTTTTTCTTACTGATTGAAGAAAGGGAAAAAATGTTACTGCTAAATGGAAATAGTTTAGCTTGTTAGGTAATAGTTTACTGCCCATAGAGTGTTCATGTTGCCCTCTTGTTTTACTGGCTTTTAGCGGTTACACAATTAAAAATAGATGCAACCTAGTTCATCTGTTCTGACAGATGTTTAAGTTCTTTATACATTAACTGTCTCAGTTAACTCATCTTGAGTACTTGCAGTTCAATTTTTATATTATTCCTCACCAAATGATCAGATCACTCTCTCTCCTCTTCTTCTCATCTCTTCGTGCTTGCCTTTTCTTTCGATTTCTATCTCTCTTTGTGAAAATCATGTGTTGAGGTATTTCTTGATCTTTTCTCAGTAATTGTTGATGTTCTCTTTTCTTTATAATTTTTGTTTTTCTAGGGGAATCATGTCTGGTGACTTCAGGTCTTGTTCTCTATTTTGGTGATATGTTGGCATATACCATTGAAAAGGTTATTGTTTCTGCTCTATTTAGTTATGTTTTCTCTCGACAAATTTGCTTTATATACTCATCTTATTGGTGATAACATTGCTCACACAGGTGTCCGGGTTTTCTATGAAATCAGAGGTGGTACAATATGGAAGTAAAAGAAGTGAGATAAGTATTATTATACAGGTATGTTTCGCTAAGAGATGAAATTGGTTGCAAGTGGTATGGCTGGAATCTAAAGGTTGTTCTTTTTTGTGTGCAGGGATTGCTGCTTGGCCTTCTTCTTTTTCCAATGGTCTTTAAATTTGTTCTTCGAATGTGGGAATCCACATTCAGTACAGCCCGTTCTGAAATTAGGACAAACAACGGAGATTTGGAGATCTCTTATCTTCTTTTCTTCCCTTGGAATTATCATGATTGTGATCATTCCTTCCTGGATGCAGTTGGTTCAGGATTTTCATATGCATCCGTTGTTATGGTATTACCCTTCGTAAATTTGATTTTAATGATACTTGTTTACTTCAACTACATTGTTTTTATTATCTTCTAACCAACGTGGTTATTGGGTTTCTGTTTGGTGCTGTGCTTCACAGATTTGTGGACTGAAAGCTTTGCATGGTATTTAATAGAAAATCAAACGCTGCAGTCCATTACGTGTGTTTTTAAGACTACTAAAAAACTAGGCCCTAATGACACAAGTCGTAAGTTGCTTCTGTGCTTAACATGATGAAATATGCTGGAGTGGGGAAGCAATCATAATATACAAGTGCTCTGAACTAGATACCAAAGGGTCTGCATGCATGTTGATATCATGCATAGCTGCGACTCCACGTGAATGCACAAACTAGATAATGAACACAAATCTGAATTAAGTATCGCTTCTTATTGGTCTGTGCAGTTGCAAGTATGACTTAGGTGAGAGGGAGGGATTGCAATCAGTGATGCCAGCGAAACTGCTTTCCATAGGTTGTGATGTAGGCCTAGAATTGCAATTAACTGGACTTTCATTATGCTATACTTTCTGTGTTTTCAACTTCCTTACTAAAATGCGTTATGTCTCTTTTTTGTAAAAAGAATTTCCTTTAGTTTGAATGGTAGGCTCCATGCCAACGACAGAGTTACTAGGGTCTTTTTCATGTTTGGGTTTGCAGTACTGGCATGGGAATTGCGCTATTAGCCCTGGTGTGTGGTGCACGGGGTTATACTTAGTTGGTTAGCAATTTTTAAACTTCAAGTTCTCAATTTTACCCTTGTCATTTTGGTTGCTTGCACACAACTTGCAGTACATCAATCCACGTGTGCACAAATGCATAAATATTTCATTCAAAGCTCATAAAATCAATAGATTTCCTATACCATGGTACATCAACATCTTCTGTTCTTTAGTGTTTAAAAGTTTGACATTTTATCTATTTTTACTTCCCCATGTATCATGGTACGTTGTAATTCCAGTTTTGGAGAACTGGATCCACCAAAATACCATGAGTTGGGTACATGATCTGGATTTGAGTTCTGGTGGGTAGTGCAATTTGGTAACTCTATGGCAAACCTTGCATTGGATATCACTTGTATAAGGTTCTTCTAAGTTTTCCTTTTGTTGCATAACTTGCTGTGAATGATACTGCTTTTGGTTCTATTTACCAAAAATATCTAATCTATTCTGCCAGATGGCTATCTTATGTCAGCATCAAATATTTTTTCTTTGGCAGGGTACTTTCATTTATTTTTTCGGAACCACTTAAGAGATTATCTTTGTGTGTCTACTGGATGTGCGTGATATATGTGTCTGTTCTAAGGTTCTACAACATTTCAAAGAATAGCAAGATTGAGAGGATTCTACTACGGAAGTACTACCATCTGATGGCTGTGTCAATGTTTCTGCCTGCTCTTATCTTCCAGGTGTTTAGGACTAAAGATTGACTGTCATCTTGGTATATTATCTGCTTCTTCATTCTGGTTGTGTTTAGATATGCTCACTGTATGTCTCTTATTCAGCCAGAGTTTCTTGATCTATCATTCGGTGCAGCTTTGGCAGTTTTCTTGGCATTGGAAATTATTCGAGTGAGTTTCCAAACTAGCACCTTATGTTAATGTCTACAAAGAGAGAGAGTGGTAGAAGTCTGTCTTTCTTGTTTCATTTTTCTTGACCATATCTTTGTGACTAGGTGTGGAGAATTTGGCCATTGGGACAATCCATACATAAATTTATGAATGCTTTCACTGATCATCGTGACTCAGATCTTCTTATTGTCAGGTATGGCAACCCCTCTCCTGACAGAGCAAAGCTTTAAACGCATAAGTTTGATGCAAATAAGTCCCAACTGTGTTGTTTTTAATGTTGTATGCTTTGTTCAGCCACTTTTCACTCTTATTGGGATGTGCTCTTCCTATTTGGATGTCTTCTGGGTACAATGATCGACCCCTTGCCCCTTTTTCTGGAATTTTAAGCCTCGGAATTGGAGATACAATGGTGAGTGTGCTTTCACTCAGATGACCAGGACGGGAGTTGCACCTATTGCCTAATTTATTGATTGGAATTGTTTTTTGTTTTTATTTTCAGGCATCAGTTGTTGGGCACAAGTATGGTGTCCTCAGGTGGAGCAAAACTGGCAGTAAGTAATTCTATTGATAAACTTCACAAAGAAGGTGTTTCCATTAATTTTCTTAATGTATGCAAAACTTTTCCTTTTTCCTAGAGAAAACAATTGAAGGGACTGCAGCTGGTATAACATCTGTCTTAGCTGCTTGCTCAGTTCTGCTTCCCCTTCTAGCATCAACTGGATATATTCTTACAGAGGTAGGCATATCTGTCTTTCTCTCTCTGCCAAATTAGCATATGACCGTTGCTCAATGAACCTATTACTTAGATAATGGAACTGGTTATTTGGTTGAAATTGGTTTAGAAAAGGAATTTCTGAATAAGATACCTAATTGTTCGCCTAATTATGGAGTCAAGTGACCTAGACGAGTTGAGGTGCACTCTCTGAACCAGATTAGTCATGCAAATGCAAATAGTTCAAGTCCATTTATTGTTCCTAATTCGAAACAAAGATGCGGAGGCACCTAGTTGAGGCAAAATTAGCAGTCTTTTTGTGCTGCATGTTTTTTGTCAGCATGGTCAAATGTATGTGATTTATGTATGAGGTTTGCTAATGCATATGTATCTTTTATTGGTGCCTGAATCTCCTGTTCCCCCACCCCATTTCTCCCCACCAAAATAACAAAAAGAGGCATACAGAATGTCGTCAGGGTAACCGGTAGTCTCTCTATTCCCATCTTATATGGATTTATACCTTCATCTGCTCATGCTTTTGATGCTGGACTTTTTCAGCATTGGGGCTCTCTTCTCGTAGCCGTGACTGTGAGTGGTTTGTTGGAGGCTTACACAGCACAACTTGATAATGCGTTCATACCACTCATATTCTACAGCCTTCTCTGTCTGTGAATTCCGCTCCAACCTCCTGGACGGAACATGGGTATGGCAGTGGGCAGCAACAAGACCTGCCTAAAATCATCTTCTTTTACATTCATGTACATACTTTGAGCACCATTTTGTAGATATACAACTAATCTGCTGACAGAGAATACAAACGGCCTGTTGTACTTTAATTTCTTCGTAGGTCGAAATGATTTTTGTTTTAGGCTTTAGGAATACATGTAAAGGGCAGTTCACTCAACTGTGTCAACATAACATACAAGAATTCACTTTCGTAATTTAAATTCTTTATTTTTCCGTCAGAGAAGGGAAGGGGGTTCCGAGGTTGGTTGGTTAGGGAGATAAACACACGAGGGATTTAGATTTTGTTCTGATACAGATGCAAGGTGTTGTATTAATAATGCAAATAGATTTACTTTTCTTTTTGGCATATTTGTATTAATCGACTGCAGAATGTTTTTTTCATCCAGTAGGAATTCATAAGTTTCCGTTATGCTCAAACCAATTAAGAAACAAAATAAGGGTTAAGTACCCGTTTGGTATCTATTTTTCTCCAATTTCATTTTGGTCCATGTGTTTGGAATCTAAAAAGAAAATTCAGACAAAAAAAAAAGTGTTTGGAATTTGATCAATTTGGTCCTTGTGTTTAATCCATGCCACACATGCTTGAATTAGACGGAACGGGCCAAAATGGTTCACAGTGACCAAATTGAAAATCTGAGTAAAAGACAAGGATCCAGAGCTCCATTGCTGAAGATTTTTTTAAAAAAATTTGTTTTTGTTGTAATCAACAGTTGATGGAGATTCAAACTTGTGACATTTTCCGACGTTGAACATTTAGAAGAGAAGTAACCCAAGATAATTGGTCTACTGCCTCTTGGTTAAAGGAGACATAATAACTGGTAAAACCCACAAGAAATTTGAAAGCTCGTATATCTACATGTTTACATGCAGTTACCTGAAAAGAAAACATAGCTATTAATTTCTTTGGTGGCAAAAGCCGTAAACAATATTGCACATATATATGTTCAACATATCCTAAAATTCATAATTGGAATTAGTTAGTTAATTATTTGGAATAAAACTTGGGTGCTGTTAAACGAACCCTAAGATTAACTGAGTACACCCTATTGTATAAGTACACCCTAATAATCAAATTAAAATGTAAAATTAACTAAGTGTACCCTATTTAACTACCAAAAATACCCTTAATACACCCTATCACACTTTATCACAATAGCTACTCTTTAAGCCTTGGCCAACTGAGCGAAATTAATCGGGTATACGAATTGTGGTCCACAATTGTAGAGGGTTACTGCTGCCAACTTAGAAGCAGCCTGTGTTGGATGAAATAGATCCCAGAACAAGTATTGTTGCGATTGGAGCAAAGTTTGGCTTGTGGACTACAGAAGGATTCAGCATTGAGCTTCCCAGCTCCGCAACACGCAGCTTCCACTTGAGTAAAATCTGAAAAATCAAAAGGAAATTAGAAGGTAATTAGATTGTGCCTTTTTCTTCACCATTTTTGTTAAGCACGTGCATGCTTCCTTTGAGAAGTGCATTATGGCGTGTGATTGAGTATTGACACTGAATGGAAGAGGGTTCTGAATGACATTTATTGTCATCTCAAATGCATTTCCAAGTGAGCACTTGATGCCCTTGTGTTCTGGGCTGAGCTTGAACCTTGCATGAAAAGCGATTGCGAGATTGCAAGATTGTTCAAATCCTCCAAACACCCCCAGTAGCATTGTAAATCCTCTGAGATGGACAGCATCCGATCGGGCAACGCTGATAATGCCAAACTTTCTCGCTCCAAGATCGATCAAACTCTGCCATTTTAGTACAGGGCTCAGCTAAGCTATGAAAACTTGTATCTGTTCAGGAGGAATAGCTAATTCTTATTTGTATCTGTTTGGAATCAAACTCTAAAATTCTAATTTGATTAGGGTTCAATATGTTGAGTAGGGTGTACTTAATAAAATTACTTTTGTTTCAATATTCAATATATCCTTTTTTGTCATTTCATATTAGGGTAAATTAGTAATTTAATAAATAGTTTGGTGGTAGGGTGTACTCAGTTAATTTTAGGGTTCGTTTAACAGCACCCTAAAACTTTCGTGATAAAATTTCTTATTATTTGGGGGAAGGCTCTCAAATACCATTATTACTTTCAAATAAGACTTGCTATAACAAACAACATTATTACATCAATATCATCTCAATATGTTGTCGATATTATCTATTTTTTGGATAAAAAATAGTCACATAGAGTCTTGATATGACAATAAAGTATCAATTTTATTTCGATATTATCGATTTGCTATAGCAATCTTAGTATTTGATAGCATTTCTCAATTATTTTCTAATTAACTTCTTCCTACCCCTAAAGTTGAATTAGGTTACTTTTCATTAATTAAGAACATATTGTTTGGTTTTGGGTACCATTGGCGGACTTATTAAGGCACAAGGAGGTGCAGCTGCACCTCCCCTCTTTAGAAAAACCAATGTAGGTACTTCAAATTGCCCATCTGCTCAAGCTGACGGTGGTGCACTCCAACTGTTCGATAGCACAGGCAGCATGCTAAATTTTGTTTTTAAAAATCCTGGCCAAAACGAGGCAAAAAATAAAAAATAAAAGGAGGAAACTGGATTCATGAGCTTTCAACAAGGCTTGCATTTCGTGGGCTTTAAACAATGATTCTTTCTTTTAAAAAAAAAAAAATCTTTCCGTGGGCTTTAAAAAATAATTCTTTCCTAAAGCAATTCTTTAAACAAGGCAAACATGTCATGGGTTTTAAGCAATTCTTTCTTTTTATTTTTATTTTTGGTTTGAGGTTTTCATGATATGAAACCTTGTCGGCAAAAATAGTAGGTTAATTGAATTGCCAAATTTTTTTCTATGACTTATGAATGATATTAGTATTGTTTAAATTATAAGAATATTTGGTTGTCAAGTTTTTATTATTATTATTATAAAGCTTTTAGCCTTTTTAAATTGCACATCCGTTAAAAAATTCGTAGATCCACCAATGCATGCTATATTGCCGATATTTAATAGACATTTTGTCTTGATTGATATTCGGAAATATCAACCAAATATGGACCAAATATCTACAATGTATGTATCAGATATTGCAGATTTGTACTCGATACCGGCCGACCACTCCTCTTTTGCATTATTAAACTATAACGTACAAATGTTCGTGCTTCTCTTTTGATCCATTGGTTTCTTCACAACCATGTTCACATATTCTCCTCTCAAATAGCATTGTGCCAAGTTCATTTTCATACGTCGGACAAATACTATTCAAACTAGTCAAAATGATGGAGCCCTTTCCGTACCTCAATCACCCCAACTAAAAGTTAAAAGAAAGTAATCAGTAAACAGACAATTATAAAAAAAGGCATCAAGTACTGCCCACGGTTTCTTCCATCTAGGGCAACCTTGTTCATTAGTTTCATTGCCCCAGAAAACATATGGAGCCTATTGTCGAGACCTTTTTCAATAATGAAAATCAAAATTAATTGAAATGGGACATCACTATTTATAGATCGAACCTGCATGTATTTTTAGCTAACAAAAATATCTAGATGGACAGCTGGATTTGATCCCACAAATATCACTTTTGATCTTTTATATTTTATGTCGTCGACAAAATGGTGGACCTTGAGATTGAAAAGGCACACGACCAGACGAGTGAGCAATTTCATGTGCAATATTCAAGCATTATGGCTTGTGGGCTGCTGCAAATGCCCTCAAAAATTATGACCACCTGGAAGAAGCAATTACAGTTGTTTCAGTTTTGTTTTAGAAGTAGACAAACTTAAAGTTTAAACACCTTAATTTGTTACTATGAATTGTGTTGTCTTAAGTGCGAAAAGAAACATGGCTGTTATGGACAAAGCAGAGCTTTCTTAATTGTGTTTGTATATACGTGAAGAATATTTGATGAAATTGCATGTATAGTTCCTGAGAAGTAGAATCTGCTGGTTCATTTCATATATATACCATGAATGACTTAAACTAAAAGTTACTCACAAGTTCATTGTCCAATGATTAGGAGTGTCATATATTACTTGAGTTATTATTTAGGACACACAAACACACAAGAAAATGAGTAAGAATGTTAAATTTTAGAGAGACGAGCCAATGGACCACTAACACCGATATTGTCTCCAATTTAACCATCTATAAAGTCCAGTATATGTGAGGTTTTATCAAAAAAGGCCTCGGTGATATTGGTAGTAGAACAATTCATTATATATTGTATTTTATTTAGTTAAGTTTCCAGATGTGTGACTTATATTCTTCAACAAATTATTGAATCCCATAGCTCACAAGATCTACAATGACTATTATGGTTGGTTGATATAATTTTTACGAACAAAACTTTGCCACTTAATGCACAAAACGTTAAAACGTAGAACATAACAAGAAGTATTTTGGAGATCAATGAAAAAAAGACAAGAAGATTTCGCATTTATCAGGATTTATTTGTTTTTTTTAAAGACTCACGGTCACACACATATAAGCCTTACGAGAGGAAGCTATGCGTAGCTTTTTTAAGGTACTGAAACCAAAAATCCAATACGCTAGTCCTCCCATTTTTCCTTAGACAAATCGTAATTTATTTTCCCACCAACTCTCACCAGTTAGGCTAACCTAAATTTATCCTTTCATCTTTATTTATTTTGGGAGGAATAATCAAATTTTAGACCTCGAGTGCATAATCAGTTATAATCCCCTTGTTGTTTCTCCTCCCAATTACATGACCTTAATCATATGATATGTTAATAATGTCTTGTGAACAAATAACTAATAATACAAATATTGGTCTAAAATTGTTCCAATTGCTCTTATTAATTAGAAAGATGCAATACTGTTAGGTTTTGTTTAGCTAATGTTTTTAGCTTTCCTTGACAAACATGTAATCTTATATGTATGATCAAGCTCAAAGAATTTAGGCTAGTTCATGTTAGTGCAAAGTTAACTATTGTGGCTGAGATCAACTTCATAATTGCCCAATGCAATCAAGCTCAGTGAAGGTAATTTGTTTATGTATGCATTGCACCTATTATAGTGTTCTCCTACATGTATATTATTATAGTTATATTTTGATTTTTGTATAGATGACTAGTCATATTTTGTCTAGATGACTAGTCATACAGTGTTTTGATTTTTGTCTAGATGACTAGCCATATAGGCCAATATTTCTAGCACGGAATTTTTAACCAAGGCACATGATTTTGCTTATTGTAAGTCCAATCATTGGTTGCCAAGTATCCTTTTGACCAACCAAAATGGCTGGGGCTGGTCTGGACTCATCAACTCTTCATTTTACATTTTTTTTAATAGGGTTTTGAGAGAGAGAGAGAGAGAGAGTTCTAGTGAGAGATGGGGCATAAATTAGGTTTTGGTTTTTTAAAGAAGAGTTCATGGGTTCTTGAATTTCTTTTGGGCTTTCATTGAAATTTCATTTCTCAAACTTTTGTTTAGTGATACAAAGTTTTCATCTCTCATCACTTTCATTTTCATCATTTTGGAAAGCTTAGTTTTCTTTTTGGTTTTTTTGAGAATGTTCATGGCATAGAAATGAGATTTCAAGATTTCATTTTGAAAGCTACTTCTCTTTGAGAAAATTTGAACATAGCTTTGCACATCAAAGTTTTCATCTCCCATCTCTTTCATTTGCACCATTTTGGAAAACTTGGTTTTCAAATCATTTTTGAAATCTACTTATATCTTTGAAACCTACTTCACCCATTGAGATTTTTTAGAGTAAAACTTCTACTCTGCATTCTCTACTTGGTGAGGTATGAGTTTTCATTATGATATTTTGAAATATGATGTGTTTTTAAAATCTGCATATGGGTTCAGTTATGACTAGTCATCTTCTTGAGTTTGCATCTGGGTTATTATGACTAGTCATCTTTTTTAGTCTAGATCAGATTCTTGGTTGATTTCTTCAAGAGTATGGTTTCTTAAAGAAATTGACCCTTTCATCTCAGAATCTATATTTCATTCATTGGTGACAATCCGAAGCTGAGTTGCGGTGCCATGGAGTGAAGAAGCTGATGGACTAGCTGCAATTTCCATGAATGACAAGCTACTAGCTCAACTAAATTTGGAGAAGAAGGTTGCACAGGGAGGTAGTGCTCATTTCCTAAATAGACCTAGGATTGTTTGAGCTTGTGATTACTTTTTCTGTAAGAATCTTCTTGACTTAGTGGATTGCCTGGCCGGAGTGATGACCCCTATCTCAATGGTGGGTTTCTGGGTGAACATTTCTGGTGTGTTGTTCTTGATTTTATGACTAGCCATACTGTATATATTATCTCTGAAATGTTGATGAATGTTCACACACCTTTCACTCTAGTTGTTGCTAGCACAAGGGATGCCTAGATTGATGGATTCTTCTGAGTGCCTAGGTTGTCACGTAGTTATCTTTTAGGCTTGCAGGTTCTTATATTTGATTTGTGATGAATTTGTGCTGGGCTTGTTTGTTCATAGGTCTATGACTAGTAATTGACTAGTCATATTGTTACTAGGAACAATTAATCATTGTTGTCTTAAATCTGTCTATTGGGGTTTTAATTTAGCCCCTTCACCAAAGTACCAATTTCAAATACACATTATACATATATATGATAGATGCATTTGGATTTTGACACATACTGAAAAGCTGTGGTACCTTGTAGGGTCCCCCCAGCATTTATGGAAGGAAGTTGATTTTCCCACATACACTACCATTTGCTTTTTAATTAATTTTGTTCTTTTATGTTCTATATATTTCCTATTCTACCCTTGCATACATTAGTTTCTTTTTACTTCACTTTTTATATTATTTCTTTTTCTTTATATTTAATTTTCCAACTTGCACTCTATATTCAGTATTTTTGTTTCCTTTAATTGACATTGTATATTTGTGTAGACAAAATTATATGGTCCACCTGCTGCAAAAACTCATACCCCAAAAATGAAACTCAGCCAATGTAGGGTAAGGGTAAAATAGGAAAAAGAAAGAACAAAAAAAGAACAAAATTGATTAAAAAGTATTAAAATGCAAAATGGAGTGTAAATGGAGAAAATGGGAGTGAGAAAATCACTTCCCTTATAGAAACGACTTGTATGTATATTTATTTTCAGGTGGGGAAAGACAAGGATGGAGGTGAGCAAGTTGTCCGTTGAAGTACTGTATGTACACCGTTGGTGGTGGGGCTGAAAACAAATTTTAAAGGGGCTAAGTGTGTGAATAGCTTAATTGGGAGGGTCATTTTATAAAATTTTGGAAATTTTTTTCTTTTTTTAGGACCTTTAGCATACTAAACTCACACACATTACACGGATGCTTGGACTCAAAACCAAGTTCTTTCTTGAGGGAACATTCACTCCAAACCACTACACTAGTGGATCATTTGCTTTTGGAAATGATTCTTAGAGAAAATATTAAATATATCTTTGAATTTTCGAGGAACCACATGTAAGTTGAAGGGGCGATAACCACTCCAGGTCTTCAAGTGGCTCCGTCATTGTATATGCCATATACATGATGTCGATTATCACCACATCTCTTGAAAGTTCTAGGCACCTACATACTTAGGTACCTGAATAGGAAAAAAGAAAGAAAAAGAAAAAGAAAAACTTTCATAGTTCTTGATGAAAATTTGAAATAAATCAAAGTTATGGCGAAATCAAACTGAGAAAATTTGGATTGAATCTAAAGCAAACATTTGAACTTGGATAAATGGGAAACAAGAAAAAAGATTAATGTCTCAGTGAACATTCAAAGATGGACAACTTGCCATAAAAGAAGATATTTATATTTATTTAAGATAGAAAAACATTATGAATCGAACTTGTGGATTGGATGCATGCATGAGATTACGTGATGAGAAATTCAAAAGAGTGAAGAAGAACCACAGAGCCAAGCTTTTAATGCAGTATATGCCTAGACCTGCATTTCACACACTGCCAATAAATTTGTGTGATGGAGGCTGAATCCGAGTCAAAATTTTACACCATGTAGTACTGCTTATAAGCATGCGTAGGTCCGTCCTCCAGGTCTTTTTCATGGCACTGTTGCAGATGCATCATATTCTGGAGGGAAAGGGGAAGATCATATTAGGCGTTGATTAAATTGAGAAGCACATGAGTACTTCGTACAAGCTTTTCGCATGAGAGATAAGATATCTGAAGCCGGGTTATTCTACAAAATACTAATTAAGCCAATCTTAATCCGGTGGACATCTTTCTCACACTAAAAATGTTATGAATCCATCGTCCTTTTGCTCACAAACAAATCCCAAGACACTAAAATCTTAGAGATATTAGAACGACATCGGTGAAAACGTAATTGATTGGGATGCTATCTGGGTTGAGATCGAGTTGACTGGTTAGCTCGTTATAGGCTTGGTTCACCATTGCTCGCTAAATTTCATAATGAAATTAGACAGAGGAGTTAATTAATATAAGGCATGGCAAAAGATGAGTAGCAGTGTCGTATTTGATTTTGGTAGAGGAAGAAGTTGACATGACAAGTTAAGAGGACGTCTCATGCTACATTGGAAGCTATGAGTCACTCACACTCACATGGGCTGGTCTCCCCAAAGTTGATTCCACACAGGGTTTAGGGAAATCTATCATGTTTAAGGCATAAATTTAACAAGTATGATTCATTACGTTCTAGAAAACGAGAGAACCAAGCACACCATTATTCTTCGTCAAGCAATAATGTAGACTACCACACTTAATCACAATAAGCTAATTGAATTATATTGCGAGCTCTGCCTCAAATTCATCTTCCATTTTACTATATGCAAATCCCTAAGGCAATCAGTCAAAGAACTTAAACAAATAGAAACAATTAAAATAGTGATTAAACATTCATCTAAAAGAAACTAAGAATCCATTAAATAACATTAAAAATAATAACTATCCATGCTCGGGCGTCATCCTCACCCTAGAGAATAATTTAGTTACTCATATTCAAAGAAAACATAATAGAAAATCTAGAAAACATAAAATAAAACTTATGAATTGTGATGATGCTTGAGAACTTGACGATGGCAGTGGCTCTTTGACTCTCCTTTAATTCCAGCATAAGAGAAACCTATTTTCTGGTCTTCTTTAAATAAGGAACAAAACCTCTTTTGACTTGGTAACTCTGCTTTCTTGTTTGGCTCCAATTGTTTTTGATGAGTTGGCATCCAAAATCCTACTAAATTTTTTTAGTACAGGCGATTGGTGAAGAGGGTTATCACAAATATTTATTGAGTGTCTGGAGGTTTCGAATCTCCGCCCACATGAATATAGGTGGAAGAGCTCAATCAATAAATCTATACATGGCGCGCATCTACCGAAATAAGTTTTACGCAGGCAACTAATTACATGCACAATTTTTACTTTAATTAAACAAAGAGTAAAAAAAAAAAAAAAAAAAAAGAGGAAAAAGTTGGGTTAAGTTAAAGTAAACATTTGAATCAATGAAAAACACAATAAAGTAATTCTAGTGAACGCACAAAGTTCATTACAGTAAAAAAAAAAAAAAAAAGATCTCCTTCCTCATGAAAGCCAAAGCTGGAACTGTTAACTCAACACCATGCCCATGTGGGAAGATGGAAAAAGTCTCCACGGTTTGAGAAAAGAACAAAATATTTATTTAAGAAATAAACATGATGATCATGTGCAAGAGATAAATGAAAAATTTAAAAGATTAATTCAACAGGAACGACAGATTTCAAACTTTAGAATGGAGACATGCATTTCACACATCAAAGAAATTTTTTGATGGAGGACGAAATGGCGTCAAAATTTCACACTGCGTACTTTAATCAAAAGCATGCGTACGCCCTGCAGGTCTAGGTCCTCAATGGAATCTTGACTCTGCAGATGTATCGTCTTTGGAAGGCAGATTATATTACATGCATTAAAAATAAGATTAAGGAGCACATAACCTAATTACGTACTTCGTTTCGTATAAACTTCTGTGAGAAATAAGATAGTTGAGGAACATCTTCCAGGTTATATTCGACACAAGGGCCCGGTACTGGTATTATTAGTACCTGGATTTAAATCCTGAGAAAAGATTGTTTGGGCTAAAGATCAGTAGAGCAATAGCAGTGTCGTTAATGATTTTGGCAGAGGAAGAGGTTGACATGACAAGTTAAAGGGACGTCTCATGCCAAGTTGGAAGCTACTCACATGGGCTGGTCTCATGCTATGTCAATGTAAATTGAAGCCGTCCAATCTTAACCCCAACGTTGGGTAGATTAAAAAAAAAATACCATATATATAATGAGGTTAGCTAACGTACCAAAAATACCATCAATCCAACATACAAAAAAGGAAATAGATTAAGCACAATATTCATGGCTAAGTCTAGAACTACAAGTACTACTTGCAAGAAGAAGACGAGCATTGTCAAGCTCAAAATTGTAGTTGAAAAGCTACAACGAAGTCTTTCATTGGATATATCAAAATCATCATCAAATTCCAACTTTGATGACTCAAAAAATGTGCCAGAAGATGTGAAGGAGGGCCACTTTGCTGTGATAGCTGTGGATGGAGATGAACCAAAGAGGTTTGTTATGGCATTGAGTTACTTGACAAACCCAACTTTTCTGCAGCTGTTGGAACAAGCGGCTGAGGAGTATGGTTTTGACCATGAGGGTGCCCTTACGATTCCTTGCCAGGCAAGCGAGCTCGAGAAGCTTTTAGATGAGGATCAGAAATGGCAGGAGTAACAAAGAGGCTCCTCTAGTGATGGTAACTGGAGTTCTCGTAAAGCTATGGTGCAGAGCTGCTGATCATGAAGTTTGATTTTTTGTAAATTTTCAGCAATATGGTGACCTATTTCCATCTTGTACATGGATTTGCTCATGCATGTTGTCATTGTTTTGGCTCACCATAGAAGTGTTGGGATGAAGTTTGGAGTCGAAATCGCGAAGAAGAAGTGTTTGACAGCATCGTGGAATACTCGTACAATTTCATGTTGTTGTAGTACAAATAGATTCTTCTTTGTTGATTGGAACGTTATTCATATTGGCAAGACCACTCCCATTATGAATTTATGAGTTCTATAAAAATATATATAATATGAGTTTATAAAAAAGAAGTATTCGTATTGGCATTTGATACACGCTATCATGGATTTGGGGTTTGATTTTTTTTTAAAATCTCAAACTTATTTGCTATATCATTCGAATCCCCTCTCTTCCTTGATTAAAAACCAAAAGGTATTAAATCTATTTTTAAGTTTCAAAATTATAAAATTCTTGATATTGGTATAAAATATTCATTGGACTAGGATTTAGGATTTCTACCCGTCTTAGTTACAGCTCTGAGTGCAAGGTTCCAATCCATGGGCTATAGGCCATATGTAGTTCTCAAAAAATGCAAAACTCATCTCTAGCTATGGGCTAAATAAATTTTAGACCAAATTTCAAGGGCCACATGTAGCCCTTTAGCCCTTATCCTAGGCTACATGTAGCCACCTTTAGCTGATGCTAAATTTTTTTGGTGGGCCCATGTGCTGCCGAACTAGAGGATGAATTAGGTGTGGGTGTGAGCAAGGGAGGACTTCATGCAACTGAAAACCAACGAGCACATTGATTTGCCCGTTGAGATCCAAGAGCTCTAGAGAGAAAAAGAAAAGTAAACTTTCTTCAAGCCATTTGTAAGCTGCCTCTGATTAAGATAACATCTTCTCCATTTCAGCTTCAAAGGTGGGTATTGTAGTTGATCTAGCTGTTGCCCACAATCTTTGCTTCAATGTAGTCCACTGTTACCAGCAATCTTGAAATTATTGTGGAGATGCCTAACACAATGCCTGTGTTTAGCAGTGGGCATCAAAGCCCTAATGGCTTGCTGCAAACCCTTTTCCTTATCTAACATGAACACCCAACCATTATCATTTTCACATCCAACATCAGCAAAGAAAATATCCAAAAACCCTGTCCAAGTCTCCTTATGTTCTACTGCAAATGCGACAGGGTACATCCCATTATTTGCATCAATACCTACTGCACTCAAAATCTGTCATGGATGAGTTCCCTTCACATGACAACCCTCAAAACCCACAACTAGCCTGCAACCATCAATAAAGCCCTTCTTCAATGCACCATATATATATCCTTTTGAATATAGGGTCCTCCCCTCGCAATTCAATCTTGATTAAAACAGTGCTGCTTGGATTGTTTGCCTTCAACTCTTCACAATAATCCTACAGTTTTGCATACTGCTCTTCAATACTTCCATGTATTCTCTCTTTAGCCATGCTCTTGGCTTTGTAAAACTGGTTTGCATTGATATCTATGCCATAATTTTTCCTCACCAACTTCATGAAATCCGACACAGACATGTTAGGACTATCTCTAAAGACCTCATCAAACCTTTGAGCAAGCCATGAAGAAGTTGCAAACTTGGTCTTCTGCATCCACATACATGCTTAGGTTGATATGTCTTAATCCTAGTAGTAGGCCCTTTGCCCACAAAAGATGCAAATAGCAACCAATCACACTTAACCTCCCTCTTTTCTTTACCCTTATCTTTACCGTTTTCTCCCTTTTCTTCTCCAGCATCCTCTCCATTTTCTTATGCACTTTTTTCTCAATTTTGTTGTCCATCAATTTGTCCATTTTTTTTCTCCATTTTTCTTCCTTTTCTTTTCCAACCTTTCCTCCACTTCCACACACCACCCTAACCTTGTGAGGGTCATTCTTTACCCATCTCAGTGGCCTAGCACTTGAAACTGCATAGAACCTTATTGCCTCCCTACATTGTTCCATGTTAGCAAACTCCATTCCAATAGGAAATACTGGATTAAATAAATCAATATCCTTTTTGAATTGCTTGAACCTAAGATCTTTTCTTCTGCGACTAACCTTTTTCACAACTGTATTTTCGTCAACTTCATCTTCATCTTCTGAAACACTTACAAGGTCCTCTGAATTATAGTCATCACTAGGAACATCACCAAGTTCTCTATGTGGTTCTTCAACATCTTCATTCACTACATGCCTATCAAACCAACTGTCATCTTCTGCTCCTTTTTTTTTTTACTTGTTCCTCATCTGTTTGCTCATAGTCAGTAACTATGAACTGCGACTGCTCTTCCTCATCACCCTCTCCATCAACATTTATATCTTCTTCCTCACCTAGCTGGTATTCCTCACTTTCCTCTTGAGCAACCTCATCTTCTTCCTCCCCTAGCTGCTGCTCCTCATCTTCCTCTTCAGCAACCTCATCTTCATATTCATCATCAGCATCATCATCAATGTTCTCTACATCAACCCTGTATTCATCACTTTCAACCAAGTTTTCCCAACCATTTGTCCACTGACTACAATCTGAATTGTTCACATCAGCTTGTACATCTACTTGTATCAATTTTAGTTGAAGCAAATTCTGAAAGTTAAATACAGGTGCAAATGCAGAGGCTTGACTCTCTAACATGGTGGGTTCTCGCTTATCTGTGATATACAAACCTTGAACCCTTGATGGAGGAATATCACTCACAAACTCAAGCACATCCAAGTCTCCTCAAATTGCCACATAACCCAATGTTGTGGACCTATAGTGATACTCGACTTTTATGTGGTTGTATCCTAGTGATTCAACAACATCATAAAATTCTAGCATAGACAACTGATCTGTATTACAGTTGTTTGCCCATTGTACAATACCTCCCACATACTTCCCACTTTTTAAAATGCCCACCATGATGAATTTCAATAGTGAATAACTCTGGATCACCTACAAACAACAAAAGGGTAATTTAATCAACTTAACAACTTCAATTTACTACAACAAACCTACCAATCCAACCCAGCCTTTGCTCACATCAAACACACACAAACAAAGCAAAGCACATGCTTTACTTTGGGACCACACTTTTTTCTATTGGAAAAGGAATATTAAAGAAAGGCAAGAAGACAGAAGAATCCAATTCTACCGACACCCTTTGGACCACAAACACTTAAACAATGAAAAGAAAGGGGAAGTTGAAGACTTACTATATTTAGGAGCATGCCCACTGCTTCGTACTTCGACAGGCATCTTTCTTAGTCTCCAAAAAGTGTTGCTTCGAGATTCCTGTCACAACCTCGCCGATTTGTCAAATCCAGCTACTATGTAGCTCGATTTCGTGAAATCCGCAATTCCCCCAAACTTTCCAAGTCTGGAATTGTGCAAATGCCGTCTCTGACCTAGCCTCCTTCGACTTAAACCGGATTGAGTTAAGTGTACACGCGACATGACTAAAGTGCCCTCCAACTTGATGGTAGAATGGATGGGAAGTGCCATAAATTGATGTCGGGGGGTCAATTGGCGAAATCAATTAGTTTGAGTCCTTAATTTTCTAAAAAAAGGATAGGGGTAAAACGAAAGTTAGGTACAAATTCAGGGGGTATTTCACCAATTAACCCTTAATTTTATTGCCTAAAAACAACATAATGGAGCCTGTTTTCGAGACCTTTTTCCGATAATGAATATATATCAATTTTGAAATTAATTGATGGGCCTTTCTCTAACGAAAAATAAAAAATAAAAAACTGGGTTACAACCAGCAAGGTTTTGATCCCCACAAATATCACCTTTTTTTTAACCATGCCAATATTTTTGCCTTCCATGTCATCGACAAAATGGTGGACCTTGAAATTGAAAGACATGAGACTAGACGAGTGAGTGAGTGAGTAAGTGAGTAAGTGAGCAATTTCGTATGCAAAATTCCAGCATTTGGGCCACCTTTTTTATATGACATTATGGCATTTTTTATTTATAGATATAAGCAATGCTGTTATTTAGAGTGGAGGAGTCAAAAGTGATAGTCTACATTACAAGGGGAGGGGGTTTCTCATACACACTACAAATATATCATGAGGGTTCAAATTTGAGATCATTCTACAAGTCAAGATTATTTTTCATTGGGCTAGACCTCATTGGCGTGAGCTTATGGCCTTTGAGGTGCTGCAATTCCCCAAAACTTATCATCTGATGACTGCGTTGTGAACAAATTAATCATTATTGTAAATCATTGCAGCACTCTCAAGTAGAAAGAACTGGATTTTGACACATAGCTAAAGCTTTGCGGTACCCTAATTGTACGGTCCCCACCATTCATAGAAGAGAATGGACTTTTATATAATTTTTCAATTTTTCAGGTGGGAAAAGACAAAAAAGGACGGAGTTTATTAGAGCAAGTTGTCCGTAGGTTTTATCATCACATCTCTCGAAGGTTCTAGGCAACTACTAAGTACATGCACCATTTTTACCTTAACAAAAAACAATAAAAAACTTTTAAACTTACTTGTGCAATCTTAAATAAATTAAGTTTTAGGGAAGAAGAAATCAAGATTATGGAGAAACCAAATTGAGAATGTTGGGTATAAATGAAAACACAACCAAAATAATGCTAGAGTGAACACCCACAGATCATAAGAGTCAGAAAATAAGAATTCCTTTTTCGTAAAAGCCAAAGGCTGAACTGTTAACTCAGCTTAGGATGCCTTTTCATCACCATATATGTAAGGAGTATGCATAAGACTAACATGGAAAAGATCTGCGTGCTTAAGAAACAGATATTTATTTTAGATAGAACATGATGTATGCATGAAATAAATTAAATTAAATTTTAAAAGACTCAACAACAAGAACCACAGAACCCAGCATTGAATTAATGCACGAAATATATGTTGACATGCATGTAACACGTCAAAGAATTTGAGTGATGGAGGCTGAATCCGCGTCAAGTTTTACACCATGTGCTTTAGCTTTTTAATAAGCATGCGTACGTCCTCCAGGTCTACCATGGCATCTGCAGATGTATGATCTTTTGGAGGGCACGACTGAGAGATCACTTATAATATTTGTTGAGAGTATGAATTCCACCTCGGAGAATTAATGCACAGTTTCAAAGGTCCTTGCTTGATTTCATTCTGGCCTAGCAGTTACCTCTCCATTAGAGCTTACTGCGAAATAAAGACTTTTAGCTCCGTAGCAATGGACGCTGCAAATGCTTCATGAACCATAATCATTGTTCTACATGGATATATATATGCACTGACCAAAATGATTTAGTAAAATACTTGCACAAAAAACCACTTACGATCATAATGAAGTTGGGTCGAACTTAATTGACAACGTAAGATGAGTACTACGCAGTAGCCAGTGTCGTTAATGATTTTGGTAGAGAAAAGAGGTTGACAAGACGACTCATGGTAAGTTGGAAAGCTGCAAGTCACTCATCGTCACATGGGCTGGTCTCCCCCAAATTTAACTCCACACGGTCAGCAACTACACCTTGTCATTTCTATTTTCATGCTATGTCGATGACAACAGAAAACCCTCAAAATCTTATCCCCAACACTAATATATAATAAAGTGAGCTAACGTACCAAAAATACCATCAAACATAACTAAGTCTCTAGACCAAAGGCTACCCAAAAAACAAGAAAAAAGAAAAAGAAAAAGTCTCTAGACCAAAGAAAAGTTAAGCAAAAACACAAACATGGCAAAATCTAGAACTACAAGTGCTTGCAGGAAGAAGAATAGCATTGTCAAGCTCAAAGTTGTAGTAGAAAAGTTACAAAGAATTCTATCTTTGGGAAGAACAAAACCATCAAATTATTCCGATGACTCAACATGTGTGCCGGAAGATGTGAAGGAGGGTCACTTTGCTGTGATAGCTGTGGATGGAGATGAACCAAAGAGATTTGTGGTGGCCTTGAGTTACTTAACACACCCAACTTTCTTGAAGCTATTGGAGCAAGCAGCTGAGGAGTATGGTTTTGATCATGAAGGCGCACTCACCATTCTTTGCCAGCCAAGAGAGCTTGAGGAGATATTAGATGACGATCAGCAATGGTAGAAGGAAGAAAGAGGCTCCGCTAGTAATGGGAACTGGGGTTCTTATGGTGCAGAGCTATTGATCATGAACAAAATTGGTTTTTCATAATTTTGCATATTATGATATATATGTCTCTTTTCTGTATCTCTGTCACCTTTTACATGGTGTATTAGATTAATTTGTTTTCCTTTTCAATAGTACGTAATTTGCCCACGAGCAGAGGCAGAAATTTTTTGCCATATTTTTCATGGTGTTCGACTTGTTCTCTCATTTCTCAATAATCTGTCCAGGGAAGCCAGAAATTTCTTCTTTTCTTTTCTCTGCAATAAAGCCATAAATATAAATTTTACTTAAATCATATATACACCTTTTTTTCAGTGTATAAAACCCTTTTTGGTTGATTTGGGGACTCAGAATTTTTTATATGAAGGACAGCTAAGAGGAATCATCCAAGAGGAAATGCTCAAACCAGGAGTTGTAAGTGTAGGTGACTCGATACAAGCTATGATGTGTAAATCCCACATCAGAGAATACGACAACAATAATCTACAGTTCAAATATAGGTGGTCCACTCCTAATTGTACCGAGCTCTTTTAAGTTAAAACCTCACATCTAGAGGTAGGATTGGGCATTTGAACCGGTAAACCAAACCAAACCGAACCAAGTAAAAAAAAAAACTGTGTTGACCATAAAACTCAACCTAGGCTAAAAAACTGAAATGGACTATGTTGAATCAATTCCCTTTCCAGCTCTTACTGTGAAAAAACTTGTCTAAACCGAACCAGACTAGTTATATGTTAAGCTTAGTTGTTCATTTATGTCCAAATCTATTATTAAGCCTAACTAATATTCAAATCACAATAGTAACCCCAAGTAATATCTAGATACTTTAGCCCAATTGATATCTAAATGTCTTAGTCTCAATTAATACCCGACTAACTAACAACTCTAATCTAACCCCACTTCTTTTTCTTTTTTGTGAACCATAGTCATTCTTCTTGTTGGCGCTTCGGTCTTTCTCTCTTTTCCACCTATATCTTTCCCCCTCTCTTCCTCTTTATCTCTTCTACATCTTTCTCTTATTCCTATTTTTCTCTTCTTTAAATTTCTCTCTTCTTCACCTCTTCCTCTTTTTCTCTTATTACAAATTCAAAATAGCTCGAACCGAACAAGAACCCCATAGGTTCAGTTTGGTTCGGTTCCTCTATCATTATGTACGAAAATCGAATTGAGCCAGACTGTGTATAAGTTTCGATTTCAGTTCTAATTCGAGGGGTTAACCGAATCGTGCCCAGCCCTACCTAGAGGTCTGTTGGGCTTAAACCCATCCAAGATATTGGACCAAGGTAGTTAAGGTTAGGAAAATATCGATGCATGCTTGAATTTAGTGGTGGGCTCTTTTAGGGCCCATGATACAACAAATGGTATCCAAGTATGGTTCGGGTATAGACCATTGGGATAGTAGAGCAGAACTCAAGGAAATCCCATAGATAGTTAGACTAGGTGGAGCAAGGCTCAGATTCCAACATATATAACATAAGAGAAGCCAACTATCATGGCAGCCCGAAAATGACTGCCATGATTTCATCATCTTTGGAGAAGTAGTAGTGCAAAGGCCATAATCGGGTATGAAGTAGGGGTGGGCATGGTTCCTTTGGTCCGGTTTACTCTTCGAATTGGAACTGAAACCGAAACTTATATATGGTCTAGTTCAGTTTTCATACAAAGTGTCTAGAGGATGATTTTCCGATTCGGTTCGGCTAGTTTTCTTTTTGGAAGAAAAGGGGGAAGATGTGAAGAGATAAAGAGGAAGATAGGGGGAAAGAAATAGGTGGAAAAGAGAGAGACCGAAGCGTAACAAGAAGAATGTCTATGGTTCGCCAAAGAGAAAAAGTTGGGTTAGAGTTATTATGTAGTTTGGTATAAATTGGGACTAAGACTGTAAGACATTTGGGTATTAATTGAGCTAAAGTATCTAGATATTACTTGGGGTTTTCAGTGTGATTTGAATATTAGCTAGGCTTAATAGTAAATTTGGATATAAATGAATAGCTAAACTTAACATAACCGATTCAGTTCAGTAAATTTGGAAATCAAAGAGTATATTTGAATGACCAAATATTACACAATAAATCAAAGAGTATATTTGAATGACAAAATATTACACAATAAAAAAAAAACGTGATTCCTTATGAAAAGCTAGTTCTTGGGACGCCCTATACATAGAAAAATGCTACTGTGAGACAAAGTCAGAGAAAGTGAGGGAAAAAGTGAGAGAAAGTGTGAGAAAGTGATAGAAAGTGAGAGACAGTGAGAGAAAGTGAGAGAAAGTGGACACTTACAGTAGATGGGATGCTCTCCACCATCTCTTATCCCAAAACCCAATTCGTCGATCAGTCATATCTCAATGTCAGAGAGATTCGCTCTCGATTCCCCCCAAATTTGCCACCTCCCTTCACTCTGCCCAACCCAGTTCGAATCGCAGAATACCCTAACCTCCCAATTTAAAATGTAAAACACGATCTCTCCTAACCCAATATAAAGGAAGTAAGAGTTTGGTCGTGAAATGACGAATTTATCCTTCAAAATAGGTCATATGCCTCTCACGTGCAAAAACTGATAGCAAAATGGATGGGAATCTCAAGAATCTAACAATAAGCCCTCAATTGGCGATTTTTAAAAAGTTAGAGTCCTCAATTTATCGAAAAAATGGTTAATGGGCTAAATTAACAATATGCGGATAATTCAGGGGGCAAAACCGCAAAAACCCATTTAAATATTATATTTTGCATTTAAGTTAATCATTTTTAACTTCATATTAAATATTAAATATTTTTCTCTAAGTCCTTCGAAGTCATTTTACAAAGATGCCCCACTCAACTGTTTTCACTTTGAGGGGGGAATGGGAGGCCACCGTTCTTCCTCCCCTCTCCCCTCAACTCCTTCCTCCCCTCTCCCCTTCTCCCTTTCTCCAATTATCACAGGTGGATGCGTCTCGTCGTCAAATCTCCACCTGCGTTTCTGTGTTGGATCTCTACCATTATCTTTTTGCAGTTTCTTCTTGTTTGGAATAAGTCTCAAAGACTCTTTGAGTTCTCTGTAGTTTTCACATCTTCTTTTGTGAGAGTTTTTCATCTCTCATTTGTGAAAGCTTTCCACCTCTCCTTTGTGAGAGTTTTATTTGTTTTGTAATGGCTTGGTTTTTTCAAGCTTTATCTATTTTTTATTGTTTTAAGTTTGCACTCTTAATTGGGATGCCTATGCCAAAGTTTCTTCGATCCTACATGATCGTTAGTGCAGTAGACCTATATTTTCTTAATTTTGATATTAGACCGCTCCGTTATTGTAATGGCCATTTGTGACTAGTTTGTGCTTGGCATTTGTGGCTAGTGGCTTTTTTGGCTGAATTATGAATGCAATTCTAGCATTTCTCAACAACAAAAAAGTCATTTTACAAAAAGGTAAATTTGTCTTTAACATTTTGAAGATAAAGTGGGTGGGAAAATAGGACAGGTGGGTGGAAATAGCAACACTCTATATTTTCCTTACACTGAGACAAATCGTAAACATTATTGGTTAAATGATCGTTAGTCAATTTCCTAGATTTTCTAGGCAGCCAAACAACCCCATAGTGACAAAGCATCATGCAAATAGAGAAAAAAAAAGAAAATTTTTTTTTGATTACATATGCAACAAAATCCATCAACAAAACCGCTAAAAGACAGAGAGAGAGATGAAGAGCGAAAAGGGATTTAGGGTTTTCTCAGTCCGTGGAATTGTGGGAAATTGGAAGAAAATGAGGAAAACTGGAAGACATAAGGAACAAGGTGAAGATCAAGAGAACCTCACTCAAGCAATCATTAAGCCTAAAGGCTGGTCAAAGGCTATGTTAGAGCATCTCCAACAACCTCTTCAACCACTTTGGGATGCTCAAATAGGTGGCCACATCGAAAAATTCCCTCCAATGACCTCTTCAACCTCGTCATCAAATCTGCAACCTCATTCTCTCTCTTCAAAAGTAAGTTGGACATTGTCTCTTCAAAATATTTATTTTGTTTTGGGAGAACCAAAATCATATCAAAAGGCTAAAAACATTTATTTTTTTATGGGTTTGATGTAAATTTCATAAATATTATCTTTAAAAAAAAAGAATGTTATTAATTATTTCAAATGTTATTTATTATTATTGTTTTAAGTCAAATATTGTATTAATTGAATTGAAGAGGCTGATGAAAATATTAAAGTAGCAAATAGAACTTCAAATTGCGTAGGTCAACAAACTTGATTTGAAGAGGTTTTTCTTCTGTTGGAATCTTTCTTGACTTGTATTGGCAAGTATTGGAGACGGTTGATTTTCCCCAAGGTAATTTGGAGATTGTGCTGCATCGAGCTTGGCGCTCCCTCTTCTAGGCCTCACGGTGGCGCTGGAGATTGGAGTGTTGTGATGTCGTTTGGCCTTCACAATGCATCTTCAGAAGCTTTCTTTTTGGGAAGTGCTAATTTTTATTGGCCTTTGCTTCTTTCTTTATATTGCATTACCTTTAAGTGCCTTAATCTTGGTTTTTGTTTTCAATCTAATGGCCAGCATTGGTTCTGATTGAATAATTACCCCAGAAGATGGAATGCCTCTCTACAGCTGCAGGCGTGGGAAAATTCCTGTTCAGATTTCAAGAACCCAGGTAAGATAACTTCTTACCCCATTCAAAGTCTTTGCATGCATTGGTGGTTGGGTGCTACTTGCAATCATTGTGATATTTTCCACACCTTGCTATTTATCTGGAGACATGTTGCATTTCTCTTCATCGCTTCCACTACTTTCACTATTCTTCCCCTATCTTTCTCTGTTACTGCTTACATTCCCCTTGCTTCACCATGATTGCTCAACTCAATGCTAGCTCTTCCCGTGCTAAAGCACACAGCCTGAGTCCCAATCTTGGAAGTAGGTCTTCTATGGAACCCATTGTGTTCCATAAGGGCAGGTTTACTTTCAGGGTGGAAATAAATGAAACCAGAGTGTCTACTTCTGCTCTGGCTTCAAGTGGCCAAAGTCACTATGAGGTCTTCTGTTTGGTGGGGAAGGTCTTTGGGGTTCTTGTGAACAGCTAAGTCATTTGGCATAGGCTTAAAAGTGAATGGAAAAATTTGCAAGGAGATGTTTCTATGGATCATATTGGTCGAGATTGGTATAAGCTGGAGTTTAACTCTGAAGAAGATGTTATGTTCGTGATGGAGAATAGACCTTGGTTTGTCCAAGTCAGATTTTTTCCCTTCAACGTTGGACTCTAGACTTTTCCCCATTCCATGCTACGGTGACTTCCATAGTTAGCTGGGTCAAAATTCCTTTTTTCCCCCTACACTATAAAGACCCTGAGGTGTTGTATGATCTGGTTTCTATTCTTGGAGACCCCATAACTATTGATTTACAGTCAACAGAAGGTAAGCAGAGTATGTTCGTGACAGCTCGTCTGTTACTGGACCTAACTAGGCCTCTGAAAAGATGCTTAGTCTTGGGGGAGAGCCCACAAGAAACTAGAATTTTTGTGAGCTATGAAGCTCTCTTTGCTATATGTTTCTATTGCAGCCAAAAGATGGAGTGCGAACATGTGTGTCCTGTGAAAGTTTCAAACAAGAATTTTTTACAAGTGGAGAGGTTAGAAAATGAGCCTAATGTCTTTCCTAGGGATTTAGTCCTTGAGGTGGAAGAGTAGAGATAGCTTTATAATGATGTCATTTTGGTTTTCTGGCAGCCTATCACTGTGGACTCCTTTTATGCTGATGAGAATTATTACCAAAGGGAGAAAATGCCCATGGAGGTGCAGGACCTGGGTTAGACTGTGGTTTCTAATTGCAAAGGTAAGGCAAAAATGCAAGAGAGAGATGGGAGAACATTCAGAGAACTGGCTAAGGGAATCAAGATTGTTGAAGGGGGAGGAGCTCCTGCTACTGGGGTTAAGTTCCATGTTGTGGGTGATAACAGCAAGGGTAAGGCTGTTGTGTCTGCTCCTGCTCAGTCTTAGGAAGTTAGCAGTGCTTTTACTGCTTTTGCTTATAAAAGCCCAAAGAAAATAGCTCATGAGGTGGAGGAATTGGAGGAAGAATCTGATCCTAGTGTTGGAATTATTGGAGAAGTTCTGAGGGAGTCTGTCCCCTCTGTTGGTGATCTCCCTAATCCCAATCCATGAAGATGTTATCTTGGAACAGCCTAGGCAGTACCTGGCCTGGTTTTATCTTTCAAGTCCTTTTTTATAATAGTACTTTTAGTTTAAATGTCTTTTGTATTTTGGATTCCAGAGCCTCTAAGGTCCAAGCTGAGGTTATAGCTCAGAGGCTTGGTTTCAATGGTTTCTTTTGCATTCTTGCCATAGGTCAATGTGGAGGGATTATCTTCTTGTTGAATCCATCTTTTATTAATATAATTATTTTAGAGTATCATGAGCGTTTCATTCACTGCAATGTTCCGGATCTCACTGAACATAAGAATTGGAAAGCTACTTTTGTCTATGTCTATCCGCAGAAACATAAACAAAAACAAACTTTGGACTGATATTATTGACCTAAAACCTAGGGTTTCTAAAGCTTGGATACTTATGGTAGATTTCAATAATATTTGCACCTCAAGTGAGAAACTAGGTGGCTCTACAACCTTGTCTTCTGCTTCGGCAGATTTCAATGGTTTTATAAATGACTGTGAAGTTCTTTCTCTTATTGCAGATGGTATTCCCTTTACTTGGTGCAATGATCATAAGGACAATTCAGTCATTTATGAGAGGCTTGACCATGTCTTAGTCAATCCCAATTGGTTTAAACTTTATCCTAACTGTGTTCTGCGGAATCTTCCCATTCTCGGATCGGACCACGGCCCAATCTTTATATCTTGCCCCACTAGAAAAAACGGAATATTCCTTGAGCTTTCAAATTTGAGGCTATGTGGTTATCCCATCCAGATTTTTCTCTAATTGTGCTTCAAGCTTGGAATATGGTTTACCAAGGCAATTCCGCCCAACAAGTTAACACTTGTTGTCGGGTCTTTCAACACCTCCTTGTGAGGTGGAACTGTGTGGTCTTTGGTAACCTGTTCCACAAAATTAGCTTTCTTCAAGATGAAATGCAGACTATCCAAGATCAATTAGCTAACAAACCCACTGACCTTACCTTATGAATAGAGACCTCACTATTAACCAAGATCTGAAACAGCTCCTTGAGCATGAGGAGGTTTTTTATGCCCAAAAAGCCAGAACCAATTGGCTAAATTTAGGGGATAAGAATACATGTTATTTTCATACTCAAGCTCTTATTAGAAGGAAGAGAAACCAAATTTTAAAATTCAAGGATTGTAATGGTAATTGGGTGGAGGATGAGTGCCTTGCCCAAACAATTGTTCAAGCCTTTAGGAAGAGGTTTACAGCCTTGAACCACCCTACCCAGAACTCACTCAAAAATTATACTGAAATCATCCAACCTTGCATTACCAGAATCAGTAAGCTGGTCTTTTTGCTCCTGTATCTGAAGTTGAACTGGAAAATGTTGTTAAGAGCATTGGTGCTCTTAAAGCCCCTGGTCCTGATGGGGTGCACGCCCTTTTTTACCAACAATACTGGAATACCACCAAGCATTTGCTGAAAATTTGGTAAATGACTTTTTTACTCACAACATGTCTCTAAAAGAAATTCATCATACTAAAATTTCTCTCATCCCTAAGATTAGTGTCCCTGAAACTATGTCCCATTTCAGACCTATAAGCCTTTGCAATGTTACTTACAAGATTATTACTAAGTTAATCATCAATAAGCTTAGACCTGTACTTTCTAAATGCATTTCAAAGAACGAAGGTGCCTTTGCCCCTAGTCGATCTATTTTCAATAATATTTTAATTGCTCATGAGTTATTTAATGATTTCAAACATAAGAAAGGCTCTAGAGGAGCCATGGCTGTTAAGTTAGACCTGTAAAAAGCTTATGATGTTCTTGATTGGTCTTATATTAATACTTGCCTTCTCCAATTTGGTTTCAGTAGCGAGTGGTGTATAGAATTATGAATTGTATTACAAGCACCTCGTTTTCTGTTCTAGTCAATGGTTTCCCTCACGGCCATATCACCCCTTCTAGGGGCATTAGACAAGGGGACCCTATTTCCCCTATATTTTTATCTTGTGTATGGAGCCTTTTATTAAACACTGCAATTTTTTAGCTTCTTCTTCCAAATCAAATGTCGGATTACTTTCCTCGTTGGGGGTTTCCGCATCTCTAATCTAGTGTTTGCAGATGATTGCTTAATTTTTGCCAGAGCTACTCTTGTGGCTGCTTGAAATATTAATAAGGTGTTATTTTCTTTCTCTGAAGTGTCTGGTCAAAAGGTCAATTTACATAAATCTATTGTATACTTCTCTAACAATGTTGCAGCTAACCCAAGAACCAATCTCAGTAATATTTTGCAAATTCAACACAAAGCTACCGTTGGTCGTTATCCTGGTATCAGTAATATTTTCTTCTGGAAAGACCCTCTCAATGCCAAGAACATGATTGAAAGAATTAAGGGTAATTTTGCTGGTTGGAAGGCTCAAACTTTGTCTAGAGCTAGAAGGCTTACTTTGATAAAGGCAAGTGTTTCTGGAATCCCTAATCATATTTTGTCTTATTTTAAATGTCCTTCACAAGTTAGTAAAGAAATGAATTCTACATGTAGAAAATTTTTCTCGGGCAACCAAACAAATATTCCACATGTTTCTTGGAAAGATATTTGTACTCCTAAAGAAATGGGAGGTCTTGGAGTGAGGTTGGCGACCCAATTCAATAATAATACAGCGGCTACGGGTTTTGTTGTTCGAGATTCTGATGGTCATGTTTTATTGGCCCGTGCTAAGAACATTGGAGACAACATCATTTCTGTGGCGGAATGTACTGCTTTGCGAGATGGCCTTGCTTATGCAGTGCATAGAGGGTGGCGCAAAGTTCTTGTTGAAGGGGATTCTAAACTTGTTATTGACTATGTTAATCAAAAAGTTGTGCCCCCGTGGAGTGTTAAACTTTTGATTAAGGATATAGTGCTGCTCGGTTCTTTTGGTGATTGTCCTTCAATCACGTCTACCTGAAGGCTAAATTCACTGTTGATGTTGCAAGTTTGGGCCACGGGCTGAATCCTTCCACGTTGTGGGCGTCGAGGCTACCCTTGAGTTGTTCTATTCCTTTCTATTTTGATCTGCTTGGACTTGCATGTCATCGTGATTTTTACTTATAATTTTCCTTTTCTGTATCAAAAAAAAAAAACCCAAACCGCTCAAAATCATGTACTATTCCTTTCTATTTTGATCTGTTTGGACTTGCATGCCATCATGATTTTTACTTATAATTTTCCTTTTCCGCATCAAAAAAACAAAAAAACCAAACCGCTCAAAATCATGTAACAGGAATCTGCTCTACAATTTCCCTCCTTTCCACTGTTCTTAAATGGTCTCGAACCATTTCTGTTCTGTAGAAATTAATCTCTGGTAAATGTAACACATTGCAGAAGCCACATCCACAACTAAATTAAGTGATCCCAAGCCACATGCCATGACATGAAACACAGAGGCCAAGATAGAATTTCCAATATTATAAATAATATGCAAAGGAAAGTACAACATTTTCAAGGAATGGAACAAGCCATAGACAATGTATCTACCTAAAATAACTATAATGTAATCGACTTGGCTACTAACCAAGCAAAATATAAAAGACCAAACATGCGCAATGTAAACAAAAAATTCCCGCCTACAGGTTGGGCTAAGGGCATAGAAACTGCCGCCGGCTTGAAACAATAACCAAGCCTTTCGCCCATTCCGCTCATCTTCCGTCATCGTCAGTCTGAGAAGACATGGCTCAGAAATAGTAAATAGTACCCTCACTACATTGTCTCATACAAGTGTAAAGCAAGGCCAACAAATTTACTACTACAAACTTAGATGGAAGTGGGTGTCCGCCGCAAGCCTCATTCACCTAAACCAGCCTTAATCTTTAGGTGCCGCTTAAAGTCCATAATATCGCCCTCCCACCGGGTCACAGCTTGATTTTCACATACCCATATTTCCTGAGCGACCTGGTTTATGAGCCTGAAATCATGGCTAACAAGAACCAGACCCCCGTCCCACTCATTCAGTGCCTCAGCCAGTGAGTCAATTGTCTCGATATCCAAGTGATTGGTTGGCTCATCCAACAAAAGTAATTGGGGCTGCCTAAATGCCAACCAAGCAAAGATCACACGGCTCCTCTGTCCATCCGATAAATTCTTCATTGGCATTACCTGTGCCTTACCCGATAGTCCAAACTTACCAATGGAAGCCCTCATCTTTTCTTCCTCATTTCCTGGGTACTCTTTGATCATAAACGCTAGGGCAGACAGTTCCATGTCAAGTTTCTCAGTCAAGTGCTGATGGAACTGAGCAATTCTAAGGTGATTGTGCCGCCGGACCATGCCATCAATAGGGAACAACTCCCCTGTCATCAGCTTCAAGAGAGTACTCTTTCCAGCTCCATTTGGCCCAACCAAAGCTATACGCGAGTCCAAATCAACCCCAAAGTCAATGTTCTTGTAGATCAGATTATCAGGAGTGTATCCAAATGTGACTTCTACAAACTGAAGTACTGGCGGTGGCAGCTTTCCCACATCAACAAAACGGAAGACTAGAACCTTGTCTCTGGCCACCTTTTCCGTAAGCCCACCACGCTCCATTTTTGCTAAGGTTTTCTCTTTGCTCTGTGCCTGACGAGCTAGTTTTGCTGACCCGTGCCCAAACCGAGCAATATATTCCTTCATGTTAGAAATCTGTTCCTGCTCCCATTTATACTGTTTCATCTGGTTCTCCTCCAGTTCAGAACGGGTCTGAACATACTGATCATAGTTTCCAGTGTAGATCTTCAGTTTCTTGCTCTGCATGTGGATGATGTTTGTGCACACACCATTAAGAAAATCCTGGGAGTGTGAAATCACTACCAGGATGCGCTCAAATTTCTTCAAGGTCTCCTCCAACCACACACAGGCTTCTAAATCTGTTACCAAAGACAGACAACTAACCATGAGTTTAAAGTCATTGAAATATGCTGTCTTCACATAAACAAAAGACAAGCACATTAAAAGATGAAATGAGTCGAACAGCTACAGCAGGACAACCAGTTCACAAGCATATGTAAGACCAAATTCAACTACATTCTTAAAAAATGAATGTTGAAAACGAAAAGAACAGTGTACAGTAGAACATTCAGGATTCAGACACTATTTCAGCAAAATTTCCTACCAACGACCAGAAACTGGCTCCTCCTCCTGGACCAGACTATCATTTGACAATAGAGGGCAGGCCATTTCAAAGATCAGTTGCAAATATATGGTGAGCAATTTCCAAGATCTACAACAACAAATTTCTGCTTAAGCCATAAAACAGACATGCCAAAAAAAAAAACAAGAAATCTCAAGCCAAGCATATTAAGAATGCAAAAATTTCTGCTTACAGTAGAACATTCAAGATTCAGATACTATTTCAGCAAAATTTCCTACCAACGGCCAGAAACTGGCTCCTAGACCAGACTATCATTTGACAGTAGAGGGCAGGCCATTTCAAAGATCAGTTGCAAATATATGGTGGGCAATTTTCAAGATCTACAACAACAAATTTCTGCTTAAGCCATAAAACAGACATGCAAAAAAAAACAAGAAATCTCAAGCCAAGCATATTAAGAATGCAAAAATTTCTGCTTCTCTGACACAATAACTAAAATGTCAAACCAGTTAAAGTTTAAGCGTACCAAGATGATTGGTGGGCTCATCAAGCAACAGGATGGTTGGGTTTATAAACAGAGCACGTGCAAGTGCAATCCTCATTCTCCAACCACCAGAAAAATCCTGAGTTTTCTTTGCTTGCATCTGCTTGTCAAACCCAAGACCATATAGAATTTCAGCAGCACGCTTCTCAGCAGTTGCTGCATCCAATGCTTCAAGGCGCTCATAAATGCGTTCAAGCTGCTCTCCACCACCATCATCCTAAAAAATGTAAAAGAATTCATAAGAAATGTATACTAAAGAAGCAAGATGCCTAACAAAGCTACCATTATTCACATCAAAAATAATTTCTTTGCTTTTCACTATTCAAAAATTATCACTTATTGGAGATTTAAAAGTAGCTGTTTTAATACAACTAAAAAATTCAATGTAACACAAGGCTAAAAAACTACAAATTTAATCACGATTCTCATACTCTATCCGCATGTAGACTTTTTAGCTTTTAACTTTTACTCTATGCAAATTACTTTGTATAATCCAACACTGGTTTTTGTACTTCACAATTCTTTTAAAATAAATAAAAAAGCAAAGTATTCCTCAACGTTGAATTTAACTGTTAATTTAATCTTGCTTACCTGAGCTGCCAGTTCTTCAACTTCTTTCTCCAACCTCATCCTCTCCTCATCACAGCTAATGACAGCCTCAAGTGAAGACATGTCTGACGCTTCAATCTCCCTGCTGAGATGGTAGATATCCATGTGATCTGGAATTGGAAGCTCTCGGCAGCCTATTGCAGTTAGGAGGGTAGATTTACCACACCCATTCAAACCAAGCAAACCGTAACGTCTGAAAAGTAAGAATAAATACAAAGTTTCATATACACATATCATAAAATTTAATCCAATTTTGATTGTTTCATAGTTGAATGAAGTATCTACAACAAACCTGCCATAATTAAGCTCCAGTTCAGAATCAACTATCAGATCGTGTCCATGGAAGGTAACTGTTAGAGACTCTATCTGCAATGATCAGAAGAAGAAAAAATGTTAGTTCATCACTACTACCAGCCATTTCAATTGGGAAAGTCACCTATAGACCAATACTCAGAAAATGAAAAGACAATGAGATGGATTAATCATTAACCCAAACCATTATAGGAAACTAAAACTAAACCAGAACTTTTAACATACTAGGATCAAGTTTTGAAATTATAAACACACCATCAACATGAGAACCTCCTGATAGAGGGATAGCAAAACAACTACATCCACAAAACATTAAAACAAATTTATAAGAATTCTCCATATGTCTAAAACCTTGAAACAAATTTCTATAACAATTTTACTAAATAAAATTATAATAAAAAGAAAAAAGAAAATAAACACTGAATTTTAACACACAATATGTCTTCCCTACAGCTTAACCAAACCAACCCATTTCTCCCACTTGCCTATCGCGTGTGCTCAGTTATATAGCAATGAAATAGGCTTCCATTATATTTCACAGTTATATAGCAATGAAATAGGCTTCCATTACCTTTTTGAAAGGAAATAAAACAAACTAAGCAAACATATATACCTGAATGGAACGCTGAACACCTAAGAGCACTTCCACTCATTTGCCATGGCAAAGGGCTAGGGGAGGCAAGGGCAATGCAAGGGCTGTTACTATTCACAAATAGTAGCAGAAAAGGCTTGTGTGTTTCCACACATTGCCATGGCAACCACTATTCACATGAGATATGAGGAGAGGAATTTGTATAGAGTTTTGGTATGGGAAGTGAAGAATATGACTAGGTATTTATTATATAAAAAAAATCTAACATTTTGGACTTTTTTCTATTTTTGTTCGTTGCTGACGTTAGCAAACCCAGGCAACAGCCCAGGCTGTTCTTGCCTTTGGGCTGGCCTGGTTTGGTGGGACCCATGCGCTGCCTGGGTTGGGGCTTACCGCTGGAACTGCAAAAGGGCTTGGGCCCTTGTTGCCCGGGCTGGTTTGCCCATGCGCTGCCTGGGTTGGGGCTTACCGCTGGAAGTGCAAAAGAGGGCTTGGGCCCTTGTTGCCCGGGCTGAGGCCCAAGCAAACCAGCCCGGGCAACAGCCCTCTTTCGCTTCCAGCGTAAGCCCGTTGCTAACCTGTTACGGCTGGAAGTGCAAGGGCTTGCCCTCAGCCCGGGCAACAAGGACCCAAGCCCCCTTTTGCACTTCCAACAATAAGCCCCAGCCCAAGGCAACACATGGGTCCCACCAAACCAAGCCAACCCAAACGAAAATTTTTTTTAAAAAATACCAAAAATTTCAGAATTTTTTTTTTTAATAAATACCTAGTGATATTCTTCACTTCCCATACCAAAACTCTATACAAATTCCTCTCCTCATATCTCATGTGAATAGTGGTTGAGATTGGTGGAAACACAGAAGCCTTTTGCAACAGCCCTTGCATTGCCCTAGCCTCCCCTAGCCCTTTGCCATGGCAAATGGGTGGAAGTACTCTAAATCCTTCTTCGACATAGTGTTTTTAAATTTTTCAAAAGGGAGACAAAGATTCCAGAATATACTCTAATTCACCCAGACCTAGAGGTTCCAGTAAATATTTTTAGTAAGAAAAACAGCTATTACATTACCCAAAACACAAAAGACGCGAACTTTACGTCAACCAAATAGGAATTTAATAAAACAAAATCAGATTAATATTGTGAAAAAGACATCGCATTCGTATACATACCCGGATATCTCTAGAAAGAGGATGAGAGCAGAGAACGCCGGTGCAGTTCCGATCCGAAATATGCATCGACCCAACGCCATTCGCTAGCTTATCAGCTCCGTTCTGCGACTCGGTCGCAGCCGACTTCGACGACGCCGATGCCTTTCCACCTCTCTTGGCCGCCGCCGCCGCCTTCTTCTGTGCCACCTTCTTCTTGCTCGCGTCAGACACCATCGTTATCAAAAATCAACCTGAAAAAACCCAAAATCATCAAAATCATAAATTGAAACCAATCTCATAACATATATATACATGTATAGATTTATAAGATGAGAAATTGGGGATTTAGATGGGAAGGGACCTGAGGAGAGAGAAGACGATCGGGGAAGAGAGCGAGGGCGGTGGGTGTCAGATCTGGGATTGAGTTTTCAGGTGAAGGTGTACAGATATTGTTGTGCTGAGTCGGGTGAGAGAAGCAAAAACCCGGTATGGTTGAGTTTTGAGGTTTTCAGCAAATGGGAGGTGGATTTGAGATTTTATAAAGAGGGGAAGGAAGGAGGGTTAGGGTTGGGGTGGCTTTCCACGTGTTATGGAGTTATAGGCACTCTCCACACCACGTGGGTTGGGTTGCGTATGCGGTTGGAACTTGTGTTTGATTTTTCTCTCGGTGCAAACGGTGCCGTTTTTTGGTAGACATGGAGTAATCAAAGGACTGGGCTGATATTATTGGATTTCTAGGCCCACAGAATAAACTTGATTGATTCCATGAACATCGTAAATTGGTCTCTAGACATGGAGTAATTTTTGGGTGTTAGATATCCACGCGGTGTCATTCACTAGGTATAGGACGTGTGGAATGTTTCCAACGTCTGTACGCCATGTGTCATAAAAAATAATGCAATAAATTAGAAAGTAATTCCAAATGTCTACATTGGATGATGTAATTGTGCATACATTTAAAAATTTCTCCTAGACATGGAGTAATTTTTGGGTGTTCCAGTACACCACGTGGCTGGTGTACCATCCACTAGGTGTAGGACATGTGGAATGTTTCCAATGCAATGCATATTGTCATAAAAAATAATGCAATAAATTAGAAAGTAATTCCAAATGTCCAGGTTTATTGGATGGTACACCACACGTGGTGTACCAGACATTTAAAAATTTCTCCTAGACATGAACCATGAGTCTCTGCATTTTAAAACATCTTGACCGTCCAATTAATCCAATGGCTTACTGCACCACGACAGTTAGCACAAGATTTTATTATTTTTAGAAATTAAACAGACGTTACATTCCAGACGTCTCCCCATCCTAAATTGCCTTGCTACCACGACAAACTTGTACAAATTGAGGATTGCAAGATCACCTGTGTGCCTGATATGTAATGACCAACCGAAAACGGCTGAACTCCTCTGCCCTTGGGTGGAACCTATTTGTTTTGGAAGCTCCCTCAACCGTCGTGTGGATAAACAGGCTGTGACTTCTTTTAATCAATGTTATCGAGGCTGGGAAGACCCCTAAGAGCGACTCCAGAAGAGCCCGGGGGTGTGGGACCCAGGCCCGAGCCCAAAATGGCTCTTCCAGTAGGGGTAGCCTGTGCAAATAGTGGGATCGGGCAAGCCCGCGGGAAGTTGCACGAGGCCCAACCCGGCAAGCCGACACAAGAACAAAAAATTTAAAAAAATCGAAAAATCTGAAAAAAATCTGAAATATTCAGAAATATTTTTTAATACATACCTAGCAATTTTATTATTATTAATTTTATACATACAACTAAAATTAATCACATGTAAAAAATAAAAATAAAAGTAAAAATGAATAGTAGTTGCCCTTTGTCATGGCAATGGGTGGAAACACACATTGCTTTTTGCAAGGGCAGCTACTATTCACGTGAATAGTAGCCCCCTAGCTCCCCCACCCTCCCCTTGCCATGGCAACCCCTAACGGGTGGAGTTGCTCTAAGGAGCGGACTCATTGTCTAACTCTCGTAGCTTACCCCTGCTGGCAGATCTAGAAAGAGCGATGGAAAGCAGTACTGGAGCACACATCCCCGAACCAACTAGAACCATTCATGCTGGTTCAGTTTCCATTGATGAGTTCCTTCGAACCCTGGAGCTTGGCAGAAAACACTTTGTGCCTCCCTCCTTAGATGTGAGCAGTCAGCAACACCTATGTAGGCCCCCTACTTTCCCTTTTGTCAAAATTAATGTGGATGCATCCTGGAATCAAAATTCAAGGCGTGTGGGCATTGGAATCCTTATAAAGGATAGCCATGGAGCTTTTCTCGCAAAGTTAAATCATTCCAACAGTGGATTATTCTACTATTGAGGCAGAGGCGATGACATGTCTTGAAGGATGTAGGCTCGCTATTGAGAAGGATTATCATAATGTGATTGTTTGATCTGATTGTAAAGAGATAATCTCTAGTTTGGAGGGCTCAATTTCCAAAGGCAGGTGGGACATCTACCGTATCCTTAGAAACGTTTGCGACACTATGAACCACTTCCAAGCCTGTATTTGGTCGTGGCTTCCCAGAACCGCAAACTAGGCGACAGACAATTTGGCAATGCTTGCCAAATCGAGGATGAGCGTTGAAGTATGGATCAACCAACCCCTATCCTTTCTAATGCACATCTTGGATAAGGATGGTCTACCATGCCCCCCAAGTAATGGATTATGAAGGCTGTTGTGAAGGCTCCTTGACGTGTGATGTCTTTGAGACTATGTCTCCTTAGTTGCCCTCCTTCCAGTAGTTTTGTAAGTATAGTGACTAGTCGTATGTAATTGCCTATATCGTTGCCAGGCTTGCTATGTACTTCTCTTGCCTCGGCTTTTGCCTGGCTGTTATGAAATTTCATCTTTCAGACAAAAAAACTCCAACTTCAATATTTTTGAACCTGTAAGAGTATAAACTTTAGGGAGCTTTCGTTTTTAGCTAATCCAAAATTTCATAATTAGGAAAAGACCAAAACTCAAGCCAAACTGCAATCCACTTTTTGCCTTGGACTTTGGCTTTTCCTAAATAATTTTATTTTCTTTGACTAAACCCTAATAATTCTTAAACTTTAACAGGGTCGTTGATGGGTGAAGTTTTGATTCTTCATTGACGGTAAAATCAAGAATGGTGGTGGATATCCACAAGTTTGGAAGAGGGAATAGGATGGCAAAGTAACGAAGTCAATTTTGACCAAAAAAGTTAAAAATTAACACTTTGCCAATGTGGCCTATCTTAAGCTATTAGATTATTTGAATGGTTGAGATTTTAAAAAAAATGCGGGAAAATGCAGAGAGTTAAATGTAGAGGTTCATACATGTACAAGTTGACTTTTCCTACAAGAAATGTAATTAGCTAATTACAAGGAATCCTAACTAGGTAACTACTCTAATTAGGTAATGTGAATAACACCAGGAAATCAGGGCTCACGCCAACACTCCCCCTCAAGTTGGTGTGTATATATCTCATATGCCCAACCTGTCAAGTGAGTCATGAAAATCCTTTACTGACACCGCATGTGTTAAGACATCTGTCAGCTATTCTTTTGACCTTAAAAATGGCATATCAACTAGCTTTCCTACCAACTTATCCTTGATAAAATACATATCCACTTCAACATGCTTAGTTTTGTCATGTTGAACTCGATTATTTGCAATCTCCCTAGCAGCTTGATTGTCATAATAAAGCTCCATGATTTTCTATGGTGGAAAACCAATTTCAGACAGAAGCATCCTTAGCCAAATAAGCTCACAAACTCCCTATACCACACCCTTGTACTCTCTCAACTGTAGATCAAGCCACTACATTCTGCTTCTTACTGCACCATGTAACTAAATTACCCCCAATGAAAGTGAAGTAACCTAATGTAGAACATATATTTGTTATATTGCTTCCCCAATCTGCATCTGTATAATTCTTGACATCCAAATGTTCTAGTTTTCTGAATATCAAACCTATTCCTAGAGCTTTCTTCAAATAACTCAAATTCCTTGTAACTGCTGCTAAGTGATCCTTACTAGGAGAATGCATGAACTAGCTAACAACATTAACAACATATGCGATGTCTAGTCGAGTGTGCCAAAGATAAATAGTCTTTCCACTAACCTCTGATATTTCTCCTTGTTAATTATCACTTGATAATGATAGATTGCTAGGTGATGATTTTGCACAATAGGGGTTTCGGCTGGTGCACACCCTAACATACCAGTCTCAGTCAACAAGTTTAGAACATACTTCCGTTAAGAAAGACAAATACTAGTAGCAGAATGAGTCACTTCGATTCCTATAAAATACTTCAAAGCCCCAGAGTCTTTCATCCCAAACTCTGAGGCTAAGTACTTCTGTAATTTACCCATTTCATCAACATCATCACTAGTAACAACCATATCATCTACATAGATTATCAGCAAAGTAACCTTACCATCCCTACGTTTGATAAATAGGGTATGATTTCGAATTACCTTGGTGATATTCAGACTTCTTCATTACTTCAATGAACCTGCCAAATTATGCTCGTGGAAACTACTTCAAGCCATATAAAGCCTTTCAAAACCTATACACCTTCCCCCCATTCTTAGACAGCCCATAACGTCCATGCACACCTCTTCTTCTAGATCTCCATGTAGAAAGACATTCTTTATATCGAATTGCTTGAGAGGCCAATCTAAATTAGCTGTAAAGGACAATGGAACTCGCACCGTGTTCATTTTCACTACCAGAGCAAATGTATTATGGTAATCAACTTCATACGTTTGCATATACCCTTTAGCTACAAGTCTTGCTTTATATCTATCAATTTTCCCATCAACTTTGTGCTTAATTGTATACACCCAACGGCATCCATCAAGTTTCTTTCCTTTAGGTTGCTGAATACTTTCTCATGTTCTATTCTTTTGTAAAGCCTTCATCTCCACATTCATTGCTTCTACCCATTTTGAATCTTGCAAAGCTTCTTCCAATCTATTAGGAATTTTAATTCCTTCCATCTGATTGACAAATATCTTAACTTGAGGAGACAATTTGTGTGTAGAGACATACTCAGCAATTGCATATTTCACGTTGCCTTCTGGTGAGAACTTGTCTCGTGGTATTCCCATGTTTGCTCTTGCATGTAATTTTTTCACAAATTCAACAATATTTGAGAAGTATTAGGATCCGAAGAACTTACCTCATAAATATTCAATGGAGCATTAGTGGGCACATCAATGTTCAAGAGAGGGGGGTTGTTCGGTTCGGCTGGGTTGGTTGGCTTGACCGATATCAAGTTCATCGGCGGAAAGAATTTGGAGCACATATTCTTACATCCATAATGTTAAGAGAAACATGCTGAATTTTGCGAAAGATGGTCAGTTGGTTTATATCCATTCCAATATCCGTCTCCAGTCATGTTTCAGTGAGAGCTACAAAGATGGGCCTTTCAAGAAATTGGATATTGATCCAGAATCGTCTTTTTTAGATAACTCTGCTCAAAAATTGGAGGAAATTAGATGGAAAGGGTTGGAAGGCGATTATGCAGGTGTTCACGAGCACACATCATCCTCACCGTCCGCTATGCCCAGTCACTTTTCTCTTGGAGGGAGCTCAAGCACAAGGACTAGTGCAAAAGCGAACGGGAAACGACCAGTTGGCTAAAGTTGCTATTTTTAATTTAAAGTATTTTCAATTTCCATTTTATTTGTTTTGAAGTTTCAACAATAAACTTTGATTTTTTGTTTCTGCATGCAAATTTTAATTATCAACTTATTTATTTTATGAATAAGTGGTTTTTTTTATTCCATAAGTTATGTATTTTATTTGTTCAATGTATTGAAAGAACCATGACTTTTCTTCTTCCTTAGCAATTCTTAAACAGTCCTGTTCTCCTGGACCCTAGGATCCAAGGAAGTTTTGATCACTCACCTTTGGATCTAATCTAATGGTTGGGAAAAATTGATTTAAATATCAATATATCATTATTTTATTACTTTTGCTATACAAAATATTAACTTAAACAAAAACAAAAACTTTAAAAAATAAAAAATCACACCAACCAAAACACGCTCTCTCTCAAAAAACCAAGAACATGTTCTTCCTCCATTAACGCTCACAACTACTTTCAACTCCAACGTTGCAGACAAAAATCAAGAACACGTGTTGTTGAAGATTCACTATTGATTTTCTATTTCATCTCTTGATTTATATTCAAATATTCAATTTTTTTAGAAACAAAAGAAAATTTATTTACCCAAATCCAGAGCCATCAAGCTATCCCTTCACACTTTAACGTGATTGAATTTCAAGGACCCACAACCAAGGCACTTTCCTGTTGTTCTCTGCCTATGTGATCAATTTGCTATTTATAAATGTTAGATTTGAATAATTCATGAACCCAGTTTGGGAAAACTTCAATTTTTTATAAACAAATTTTGGGCTTTTTTTTAAGTTCATGAACTCAGACTTAGGTTTCTGCTACTATATTGTATTTTCATGAAATGTTCATGTTTTCTTATTCAATAGGCGTGAAGGAGAAAGATGACTGGCATCGGAGACGGCACTCTTACATGCAGATGAGTTTTTTTTTCCTATTTTTCATCTCTTATATTAAACTTTTCTTTTAAAAAATTAGTTTTAATAACCAAAATATTGTTTTACTGTGGTAAAAGTAACATAAAAGATGACATATTGATATTTAAACCAGTTTTTTCTCAACCCTTAGATTATATCCAAGTGTAGGTAACAACAATTTCCTTGGACTATAGGGTCCTGGAGAACGGGACTAAATTCTTGAAACCAGAAGTAGTACTTTTATTATATTGACACATCCACTCACCCAACCTCTAGTATGTTCCCCTTTAGAGCAGTTTCACCTATTTTCCATGACAAATGGCAAGGGCGGTTACTGTTCACGTGAATAGTATCTATCATACCAAATTTTTTTGTGTTTTTCCACCCATTGATATGGCACCCCAAGAGCAATTACTATTCACATAGAATTAATTTTAATTATATGTATGAGATTAATAAATAAAAATTTGCTAGGTATGTATAAAAAAATATGAATTTTTTGGTAATTTTTGGTAATTATTTTTATTTTAAAAAAATTATTCATTGATGTCGTCCGAGACAAAGAACTCAGGCTATCTTGCCTTAGGCCTTGCCGGGGCATGATGGACCCCAACTCTTGCCCGGGCTGGATCTCACCGCTGGAGCTAATTTTGGGAAACCAGGGGCCTTTTGCCTGGACTGGATCGGTCGTCACTGCAACTACTCTTACGCCTATCCCTTTATCACGCATCCGACCTCTTCAAATCCATTCATCCCAAAAAATCCTCTCCGAACCCAATATCTTCCTTCCCCTTATGCCAAGAGACCAAGAATCAAACGTGGGCTCATCAGATATAGCACTCTCCCCATGGGCCCTCGATTGCTGTTGGCGGTTAGGTACTATTCTGTAGAAGTAACGTCGTCTATTAGGTACTGTTCTTTCCTCTGGAACTGAGTCGTTAAATCTTTCGTTCCAGATCGATATCGTACCATGATTAGGTACGCTTTATCCAGATCGAAATTCGTATGGGGTTGAGCGAATTAGGCAACTATGATCTGAACCTAAAATTTACTGTTTGAGTTGAAGTTAGAATCTGTAGTGTAGAGTCTTCTTTCTACGGTTTGGAGGTTAGATAGCAAGAGATAATATCTAGCTGGTTGAATTTCACAAGTGTATATATGTTGCATATTGGCTGAGCTAGGATGTTTCCATTGAATGAATTGAGCATGTCCTTGCGTAGTTTTACAGTTGGCTAACTATTTTCTCTTATTGAACTGCGTTTGTGCATTGGATATGTAAATGAAATAGAAAGTGTGTTCTTATTGTAATGTACTGGCTGTAATTTTTGAGGCAATAACCATGAAATTGTTTTGTTGGAAGTATAGCAAAATAGTTTTCATAATCACTTCATTTCAACTTGTGTCATGGAAGAATCTTTCTGAATATAACAATTATGTTTCTTGAATATAACAAATATACAGCTTCTTTGGTACTCAGAATGAATTTAACTTTGTGGAGTGACCTTATGTACTTCCATCTAAAAGTATTGATATATTTGCTTTGCCATGTCTACAATCATCGATTGTAAGACCCGTGAGCTTGGGGAAGCAAGCAAGAACAGTAAGCAATCCCACATCGCTTGGGGAGGGAAAGGTGAAGTGCTTATATGTGTGGACACGTATCTTCCTAGCACGAGGCCTTTTGGGAGCTCACTGGCTTCGGATTCTTTGGAACTTCGAAGTTAAGCGAGTTGGGGCTAGAGCAATCCTAGGATGGGTGACTCACTAGGAAGTTGCTCGTGAGTTCCCAGAAACAAAACCGTGAGGGCCAGAGAGGGGGGCCCAAAGCGGACAATATCGTGCTAGAGGAGTCGGGTCGTGACATCGACCCTACTACAAAGATAGTCTTACATTACAACCACTGAGCACTAACAATCAGTATTTCTGTAAAGCTCTTGAGATGCATTTGAACTGATAATTCTGGGAACGTGGATTTATTTGCTCCTATGTATTGTTGCAAATAGGTCTACAACAATGCACTGTTTAGGGCTCGTTTGTGAGTGATTCTGGGTAGGCAAAAAATCACTTCTACGGAGAATCAGTTCTCCATATAGTCACTTTAAGTGGTTTTTAGTGATTTTGTTGAAGAAGCACATGAGTGGTGTTTATCCCTAGAATCACTTAAAGTGATTATATGGAGAAGCACGTGTAAGGTACTTCTCCCCATTAGTGATTATGCCCCCCCTCCACGTAATCACTCACAAACGAGCTCTTAGCCATAAATGTTTGAAAGATTTTGTAACAATTGAGTTAAGGATGTAGAAGCAACAAGTCATTGGTTGTACATGTTTGACGAAAAGTGGGTTCAAGTTGCTACCAGTTTGATGCAAGTGTATTGTCACTGTACTGTTAGCAGCTTAAATGAATATTGGTTAGAACATGCCAAAGGGTGATATTTAGGATTATATCTCCACTCTCTTCTGGGAGAGTTGAATACCAGAGCATTAGTATTTTTTTTGGTACATAAATGTTAGTACTTCAATTCTTCCTCATAATATAGTTTCATATCCAATTGGTTTTTATTCATGTATCTTATCAATAAAACATCAGGACTGCCTAAGAATGACGGTTGTGAAGTAGTATGTACTGCGACTGTTCATATCCTTAAAGTACATTACAGCAAACGTGGTGGACAGAAACAATGGCCGGATTGTTACATCAGGATCTACAGTTGAACATTCAATCAAGGGCTCGCTTGAGTGTGGTTGGTCTTGCAACGCAAAGGCAGCGGCAGTTGTTGGAGAGGTTGGCTGAGAGACTCAAGGTGGATGGTCTTGACCAGGGGTAGGGACGAGGGATTCATGTTAATGTAAATAATGAACTTGAGAAGAAGGGTTTTAAGAACCGCACCAAGATTTGGGCTATTGTCAATGCTCTTAAGAACAATGGAATCAAACTCATTCTTGATGATAATGATGAAAATACATCTCGACCAAGTTACTAATAAGAAATCTCATGTTTGCACTCCTTATGTCTAAATGTTGAACTATGTATTTCTTATGACAGAGTAAGGAGGAGGCAATGAGCTTGCGCCACAAATTATACTGCAGTGCATTCCTGCAAAACCAGAACCGCTTGGAAATTGTTCGTACATTGTAACAACCCAGTCCTAAATTATTAGTTAAATATTAAATTATTCAGGAAAAAGACAATTTTACTCTGGGAATATTTAAATGATTTAAGAGTTGACTTTTTATTCGAGGAAGATTTTGGCGAAACTGCAACATCCTGGTCCGAAAAAGTAATAAAATAATTAAAATAAGAGAAAATAAATTTAAATGAGAAAATAAAATAAAATGATTTGAATTAATTAAGTTTTTTTGACAAATTAAAACATTAATTAATATTAAAAAGGGGCAAAAAGGTCATTTTTAAGTTCAGGAAGGAATTTGGGAATTTCAGTTGTACCGTTGCGTAGAGCACGTTGAGATGAGTCCGTAGAACACGTTGTGGGCTCAAATCTGAGTTGTAACGAAGAAGTTATGATCTACGGAAACTCAGTGGCATAACCGTAAATATTTTGAAGTTCAGTTTTAAAAAAAACCCAGAATTTCTTCACTTGGGCAGCTCGACCAGCCCACTTCAGATCGTGATTTCTCCCAACTCAGGAAACCATTTCAAGCAAGACTGGTCCCAAACGAACCACCACACTTCCCTCTTCCAGCCCCAGCCCTTCGTCGCCTTGATCCGCCTCTGCAGTCGCCGGAATCAGCCACGAAACAGACGATTTTTGACAGATTTTTCTTAAACTTTCACCGGACGTTTCTCCCTCCTCCGGCCACCAAACTGGTGGAATAAGGTATGCTATTCCACCTATTTTTCGAGCTCTAGCTGATGGTATGATAGGTTTTGATCAATTCCTAGCATAGATAGTTCGATCTATAACTCAAAGTTTGGCCGGTTTTGAGGTTGAGTTTTGGGCCACTTACGGTCCAAATTGGACTTTCCCGTAGTTGAATAAAATGCTCAGGAGGTCAAGAACTAGCTGTAGGTTGAAGGATGGTCCTTGGTTTGGAAGTTTTTTGGTCGCCGGAATCGCTTTGGACACCCAATCTGTCCGGCACTTGTGGCAGCGCGTGGGTACTGTGGCAGAGGTGTTTTCCATTCCTAAATTATCCTTACATCGTCACGAGTGCATAGGTGTGCTCAGATTTCAATTTGGAGTTCGTATGACAGTCGAACGGATTTACGCCTATTTTGCGTTATCTGGGTTCGATGTGTTCGGACCGTCGGATCGGTTCCAATTCTTAGTATATTGTTCCTCGTATTTCTAGGATCTTGTAGCAATTGACGGATCGTGGATCAGAGCCCCGGATGCTCCGGATCAATAACTTAAAGTTTAAATTAAACTAAAATCGTCTGATCGTACGGTCGTGAGAAATCCGACCGTTCGATCGAGACCAAACCTTCGAGACATGATTAATTGACTCTGTTAGACCTTTAGGGACGTTTGGATCCATTTGGAGGTCGTGGGCCCCACGAGCCCTGGTTGACCATATTCGGGTTAGTTTGACCGGACAGTTGACCCAGGGGTCATTTGAGACCGTTTCGTCTCTCGTGAAGTACGGAAGTAGTTTCGATGACTTAGAATTGATATTATGAGTATTGATCATATTTAGTATACTATGAATTGTTGAATTGGATTTGAGAATGGGGGCAGGAAGTATAACTGGTTTATTGGGAGGAATGAGATTCGGATTCCTAAGGGTTGAATTGTGGTTATTGGAGGAATGCGCTGGGATCGAAATCTATTAAAATGGATATATTGAGGGTAAGGGATTTCTTTTGGTTAGTTATTATTAGTTTCAATGTTATTGTTATTATTATTATTATTATTATTATTATTATTACTATTATTATTATTATTATTAATACTATTATTATTGTTATTTTCTATTAATATCATTGGAATGTATATGTGTGTGTACATGCATTGTGTTACTGTATATAAGCAATTGTGGGTGGATATATATAAGTAAGGGTAAAGATTTAATTAGATATACGAGTATATGTTATATTTAAATTTATGCTCGATGTTTTGAGAATGGACGTGTTTGTTTGAAACTTACTTCATTTGGGGTAATGAGGATATGAGATTTGTCAGGATTATTATAAGTATTATTATTATTATTATTATTATTATTATTATTATTACTTTAATTATTATTTATTTAAGTAGATGGATTGAGATTTCGTTTTCAAATAGTAGACTTTGTTTATTTATTAAAGACTGAAATTTTGGAAAGTATAAAAAGTGGATTTGAGGAAAAAGAATAATTTGGGAAAGCTTTAGAAACCTAGTTTTCAAACCCACCTCAGGGTACCCCATGCGGATTTCAGTACAATTGTTCTTATGATAACGCCCCACAAGTTGTGGGGACACCCGAACAGTGAGGAGTGAGGACGCATTTCGGGTTGATTTGGTGTCCCCCAAATCTGCGAGGATGCGCGTGTCGAGTTGATCACCCGATTCTGCGAGGATACACATCTCAGGTCGACTATGTGTTCCCTGAGTTTTGCGAGGATACGCGGCTCAGGTTTGACTATATGTCTCCTGAGTTCTGTGAGGACGCGGCTCAGGTGTGACTATATGTCTCCTGAGTTCTGCAGGAAGCGGCTCGAGCCGACTTCGTGTCATCGAGTCCTGCGAGTAAATGGAATTGACTGCTAAAGGTTGGAATTGACGGATAATCAAAGGATACGCACATCAGGCTGACTATATGTTCCCTGAGAGTCGCAAGGATACACACCTCAGTCCGACTATATGTTCCCTGAGTGTTGCGAGGAACGCATCTCAGGCTGACCTTGTGTTGCCTGAGTACTGCGGGGATGTAACTTGTACATGATATATGGAATTGACGGATTATGATTGGGGGTACACCTAGGTGGAGGTAATGTATAGATTTGAGATGTTTCAAATATAAAATTTATAATTTTATTTTGGATACTTATGGGTGAAGGTTTTATTATCTATTTTCATACTTATATGACAAATGATGGAAATTTTCTAAGTTTAAAGAGTTCTTACGATTTATGGTTGGGTTAATCAATATATATATATATATATTGCTTCAGTTCACGAGAATGAGGTTATTTTGGATGACGTTGAAATGTATTGTTTGGAACAATTGTAGCCTATAACAAATTGTATTAGATTCTTTGAGTTCTAAATTCTTGAGAAAGAGCTACGTGTGGCTTGATCCCTCAAGAAGAGTACGTAGTCAGCCTAGATTAATCAAAGTGCAGCCACAAGCAAGGATACTATGGAATTTGGTTATGGGCTTGAATTGGAAATTTATTGAACATGTTAGTTGAATTCAATCTGAACTGATGTGCGGGCACAAGGCCCGATTGATATTTGAGATATGAAGCTTGTTTGATAATGAACTCCACGTATTGGATTTCCTTATGTAATGTTGTTGTTAATGATGATGTGCTTGTTAATATAATGACTACTAAAATGAATGTAGCTGAATGGTTGGCTATGATTCACCTTGGATAATATATGATGGCAAGAAATGTTGATGATAAGACCGAATTGATATATCGAGAATTGATGATTTCAAGGGTTGAAGATGTTAGGTTGAAATTGATGTTAACGCTTATGTTTAGATTGTTGTAAGGCCGGAGACCATTTAATCTAAATACTTTTAGATGTGTGTGATTATAATTTGTGCATGCTGAACGATTGGGAATATTTAATTGTATTTTGTACAGGTGTAAATTTTTGGAAAATGAGCAAATTAATGGGGAGACTCTGCTGAATTCTTGGCAAAAGTTAAACCTTAAAACAAGTTTTTCTTTTGAGCTTTGGTTTAAAAGGGCAATTTGGTCAATTGTGCCCGGCACCCGACATGTGTCGGACACGCACAGAGCTTGACACAAATTTCAAAGTGGAATTTGGGTCTGGTTCTGTCAACATACATAGCCATAGAAACAGCCCATAACTGTCTGTCATTTTCATGTTTGCTTCCTCTCATCTTTCTTACAGAAAATTATTAAAACCAGTTTGTTCTTTCCAACTTTTTCCCACTTCCGTTTAGCTGTTGAGCAAGACAGGGTGCTGAATATAGAGCAAATGATCTTATAGCTGGATTGAATTGGCCGCTATAATCGAAAACATGCAACAGTTTAATTTTGCTCGGGTTTACAAATGCTTCTAATACAAGTCTTATAATGGCATTCTCTAGCTTGGGGGCTGATCCCAAGAAATTGTAATAGCAAGTCCAGTGCGAGGGGCCTAAGTGGAGGGCCTTCGGCCCGAAACCGATTCCGATAAAGAGCGAGCTCGGGCAAGGCGCGGGTCCCACGAGCCCGGGCAAGCTCATAGGCGATTATGGCCCGCCCCCAAGCCCGAAGGCAAACTGACGTCAGCGCGCTCGGTTCAAATTTTTTTACCAATGGCGCTTGCATTAATTTTTTCGCACTGACGTCAAGACACTGTAGCCAACGGCTTGAAGACACGTGGCTGTCTCTGATGTCTCCGATCCAAATTTGTGGTACAATCCAACAGTTCTCTATTTTTTGGGTACAAAAATAGAAAAAATTTGTAAAAATTCTGAAATTTTTTCTATAAATACCTATCAATATTATTCACTTTGCACACCAAATCTTCATACAAATTTATCTCCTTCCAATATTTTTCACTTTCCACACCAAATATTTTTCTCCTTAGGAATTTTTAAAAATTACCAAAAAATTCTGAAATTTTTTTCTATAAATACCTACCAATATTATTCACTTTCCACAACAAATTCTTCTCCTTCAAATATTTTTCACTTTCCACACAAAATATTTTTCACTTTTCACACAAAATATTTTTCTCCTTCACAAAATTCCATTTGTGTCAAAAAAAATACATGGCATTTTCCAGTGAAGCCGGAGGCACGTGGACAACCGTTGGAGATATTTTGTTGTGTGAGTGTTGGGTCAAAGTTGTTCATTGCCCGATCACAAACAATTAGATGAAATTCTCTCATATGTGGAGAAAAATTCATGGAGAATTTTGTGAAATATCGAGTTCGACTTGGACGGAAATGGCTTTGGCTAGTAGGTGGAAAATTTTGAATACAGAGTTAGGGAAATGGAGAGATGCATTGGCAAAAACAAGGGAAATGATTCGAAGCGGTGAAAATCTTGGCAACGAGGTAACAAATTTCTGATTTCCGTTTTATTCAATTTAATGTCATTTTTTTTCATGGATTTACAATTTTATTTCTTTAATAGATTCTTCAAGCACAAATGTGGTTTTGTGCATTTGGTAATAAAAAAAATTCAAAAATCACCAATGTTGGACGTTGTGAAGAATTGTTCGAAATTCAATACACGTGATTCGTTCAGTTCTGTAAAGAAAACCATTACACATGGCTCCTCAAGCGAGCAATGCCCGCAATCGGTTCCCGTGGTGCTTTCCGTGGAGGAAATAATGGCACGATTATATCCTCCGAAGGAAAACACTCCGCCACGTGGTGATCCGGTGGAACCGCCTCCGCCAATGATTGAGCCGTCTTTGTGCTCAATTGTGTCAGACTATGAGGACCTAGAGTATTTAAATTTTATGATGAGTGAGTAGGTATTTCAATTGTATGGATGAGTGAGATGTGAATTTTTTAATAAATATGGACACTTGGCAACCGAAAATCTTATCCGAAAATGTTATCTGAAATTTTATATGAGAATTTTTTAATGAATAGTGACACGTGGCAACCAAAAATCTTATCCGAAAATCGTATCCAAATTAATTGTTTAAGTAAAAAAAAAATAGGAAAATAAAGTAAAGTGAATAGTAATTGCCTTACGGGTTGCCACTATTCACATGAATAGTGGCAGCCCTTGTCTCCCCATGCCCTTACTCTTGCCCTTTGGGGTGGAGATGCTCTAAGAATAGATAATACGGCCAAGGCAAGGGGCTTGTAGTTGAAGTGATTAACAGCATTAATCTTTGCACATGAGGTCCTAGGTTCGATTCCCCTCCTCTCTAATATCGCTTGTATTAAAAAATAAAAAAAATAAAAAAAAAACAATAACTTGCCTAGGAAGAGCTGCCCTGCCCCTTGGGACCATTATCCCATTATGGAGAGACCTTTTATTCTTGTTAACTCAATTGGTATTCCAAGTTTGTACCAAAAACATTATTCAAAGTCGGGTTGAACTTGGGCTAGAAGTTTGTGGTGTTATTGGCAACTAACCTTTACCAGCAAATCCATGGGGATCATCATACGACAAGGGGCCCCTTTCTTGTGTGGTGGATGATCATGCTGTTAAATTAGGAGAAATTGCAAATTTAATTACATATGAGCCATATATGCTTCACCTGAAAAGTTAATCTTATCCATTGCCATGAAATTTCCTTTATTTTATTTATTCAAATTTTTATTTTTTTCCTGAGTTTCCATGATGATCTATTCATAGTGAGTGGGGTTCTTGGAGAGGACTTTTTACCAACTTTAAAAGCTTGACTGTCGGTATGTTGATGAAAATCAACTTATTTTTCCATCATATGTTGAGGACAAGATATCTTGTGTCAAATGTTCACATTCAGGGTTTAGCAATTAAGAAAAACCAAAACTAGCAGTACCATCAAAATGTATATTAGGTGTTTGTTTTATCAAAGATAAACTTCATTAGATAAACTTCACCGGTACAATTAAAGACATCTAAAGTATCAATCCCAAGAGGGCAACAAACTAACATGTTAAAAGCAAAAGTAACGCGAACAAAAGCAGCCCAAAAAGTACTAGTCCACAGAACCACAATTAACCATAAGCCCAAACAAAGCCCACAAACCCAACATAACCAAAACCCTAAAGCAACCCATGAGCCTAAACGAAGCCTACCACCATCACCTGAAGAAGCATCATAGCGGCCACATCCACCATCGTATTTGTAACAGATCTAGGAAAAATATGATTTCTAACAATCTACCTGCGCATAAGAGTGAACAAATAAACGAAAACAAAAACCTTGCCAAAGAAAAATTGGGTGATTTGCAGCAACCTTCGTCAAAGATGATGTTTAGAGAACATGAGCGGCGTTAGGTTGCGGATTTTGGGAGAAGGATTTGATAGAGACCACAGACTAAAAGAGGTGATGCGGAACTTCAATCTAAGCATGACTTAGAAGAAATCAACACAATGGGCTTTTTATTCAAAACGCCCCAGTGAACTTATTTACTAACCTAAAAGGAAAAGACAAGAAGAGAGGAAGGGGAGGAGGGGCAGTGACGCTTTTTCCTACTCCTCTCTCTATGGAGTTTTCCTTTAGGACTCAAAGATGAAAGAGAGCGGCTAGGATTTCGTTAGTTGTTTGCTACCTATTATTTTGTATATTAGGTGTTTGGAAGTTTGGTGTTTGCTTTCTATCTGAATAGAAAGACTTTTTTTAAAAGACATTTCCTATTGAGAGGGGCGATAGTATACTAAACTCACACACACACTACACAGATGATAGGACTCGAACCCAGGACCTTGTTTGGGGGAGCAATTACTCTAAACCACTACACTAATGGATCCTTTGCGAACAGAAAGACTTTTGTGTTTTTTCTTATTTCGTTTTTATCAATAATTGATAACGTCATTTTACAAGACATCAATATGAATCATACATTTAAATACGAACCACCCAATTTAATTTGATGGTCTAATAACTATAAGATCAATGAAAGGTCCACTTTTCCTAACCATGCAACTAATGGAAAGGAAAAAAGTGTCAAAGTACTTTGAAATTTGGCTACAAAAGAAAAGACTTCTGTCATGGTTTTACTTTTCTAAAGCATTCCATTCCACATCCCCTATCTACAAAGAGAGCTAGGATATTCATTAAGCCTACTTTCTGCTACTCAAATGATGTGATCAAGTGTGAAGATCAAAGAAAATTGGGCCATATTTTTTGTCTTTGAACTCTTAAGAGAGGTTGATGAGCATCTCATCTCATGATGACTACCCTTTGGTTCTTGCTCAATAATTTTAATATGCCAAAGGGGATAAGCTTCTTTTCCTTGACAACTTTCTGTATTTTTACCTTTGAGACTTTGCTCTTTTGAAATGCCTTTCCATCATGAAGAAGACTTTATGTTCTTGACCTAATTGCCTCAAAACCCAAGGCCATGTTAACTTGGAACTTTCCTGCTAACTAAAATCAAGATATCAAATCAAATTTATTTTTGCTTTTTTGAAATTTTTATTTAAGCCAAAATCAAGAGGTCGAGATTAATTTGAGCGCGCACTAGTTATATATACATGAGGTTAGGACAGGAAAGTTTTGATGCCCATGAAATCATTAAGGTCAGTTTATTTGGTTTGCTTTGCATGCATGTGGCTATTAAACTCTAAAACAGCCTCATCATGTCCTTGCTCAATGTTTTTGGACACACCAAGGAGCTTGTTCTTTGGCCTCAAGCCTTCATCATTCCGACCAAAAAAAAAAAAAAAAAAGCCTTCATCATGAGCAACGTGTGCATGATTCCATTGGTAAACTGAATTTTAATCATGAATGACTTTTCCAATATTACTCAAAACAATTGACAAAATTCAGATCATATGTCCTCTTGCGTGCGTTGCATAGATGTGATCTATCTAGGAGAAATTATTTAGTATTTACACCATGTAGCATGATGATTTTGTGTATCACACATTAAATCACCAAATTTTACCAATTACGTACTGACCGAATTAGTACCGATTTCAACCTTACTAAAAACAAAATATTGAATTTTCGATCCATTTTCCTAAAACTGAAAATTTTGATTTGGTAATTAGCAAAGACTCAACTATACAAAGCGATTGCAACCTCTCTCTGAAGAGGGAAATATTTCTATCAATATCATACTACAATGTACGATATATATCATCTTTTTACCATTATGTATGACGGGTTCATTTATTCTCATAGAGTGTAGAATGATAATCACCGTTTGTAATATGGTTGAAAAACTACTCTATAAAGATAGCAAAAACATACTCAATAAGTGTGTAGCTGTAGGCCTTACTAAAAAGGAAGCCTATAGGTTCTAACATTTGCACTTGCCCTTTCTAATAAGGCAATGGGAGAAAACCCCATGAAAAAGACTTATCTATCACAAATCACTCTTTTCTTTCTTCCACCTTTAACCCTTTTTGACACACCCTACCAATACTCACATGGGCTTGAGCTTATGCAATCATCACATCTATGAAAGAAGATTCCAAGAAAACCCTTTGATCACATGCATTTGGAATCTCACACTCCCATAATATATATATATATATATATATATATATATATATATATATATTCTCTTATGCGGATATATTAACGTGCGAACGTGCGGATGTCGCTGTAAGCAGGCGGGAAAGCGAGGAGGAGTAGACAAAATACATGGTGTCACGATAATAACGTCCGAATATCCGCATAGGAGAATTTATATATATATATTTATACATTTGGTATTTTGAATAATGCCCATTTCTTAAATTGTGAAATTATATATATAACAAATTATTTTCTCAATGAGGTTGACTTAGTGCTTGTGAGGTAGTTGAGTTGGTAGAATATTCATATTCTCTTCTTGTATTTATTTCCCTCAATTCTTTTGGTTTCCTGACCGACATATATGTCAGATTGATAAAGAAAATTTTGAAATTTTGATAAATTTTGAATTTTTGATAATTTTTGAATTTTTGATTTTTTGAAATCTTGATGAATAAAGAAAAAAGATGCGTAATTTGGGCTGTAAATTTAGAAAGAAAAAAAAAACGTTTTGTGTTGTTTTCATTGTCCTTTTTGCCCACGTACGCTTTAGGGGAAGTTCATATCTCTTTCTCAGAGGCAAGACAAAATTGAGGGCATGGTTGTCATCATCATCATGGGATGGTATGTTGCATCATAATGATGATGATCATGCATGATGGGATGATGTTACATGCATAACATAACACGCACATGATGAATATTCCTCTCATCCTTATCAAAAAAAAATTTACAGGGTCATGTTAATGCAAGCTTTCTACACTTGCAAGAATGGTACGCTAATTAATGCTCTCCTTTTTAGTAGAAAATATTCAGAAAATAATAATAATGTCATCCTATTGGTTAGTATATTACTTTAATTACCAAAGAAAAAAGGTATACATTAAACAAACAGAAATTCCTTTGTTTTGAATCCAATTAATGATTTTTCTCTTGACTATTGACCCAGATAAATTCCTTCAACTTGGAAATATATAGTTTAATTTCTTTTCAGACCTTTTCTATTAAGAGGGGCAATAGTGTACTAAACTCATACACTATAAGGATATTAGGACTCGAATCTAAAAGCTTGCTTGAGAGAATAAATACTTCAAACCACAACACTAGTAGATCCGCGAAAATAATTTAATTAAGAAGAAATAGTGAATTCTATATTTGGGGAAATACTTATTAGCTATGTCAAATGTTGGCTATTTGAGAATTCAATATTCTTTTTTTCATATAAATTTTTTTTTTGGGTAAAAAGGTGCAAGTCTACAAGAAAAGGTTAAAGCTTCAATCTTTTTTCTTCAACCTCTGTCCGTTGGTTCTTTTTCTTTTTAGGTAAACAATTTTTGTTAACTTTAGGAGAGAAAGAAAGAAATGAAAAAGGAAAAAGGAAAAAGCATGCCTTGCTTTGGTTATTTATTGAATTATTTATTTAATTTTAGGGGCAAAAATAAGGGCTGCTTTGTTGGGTAAGTTTGGTTTTTGCGGGCAGGGTGCGTCCGTTGTGATGTGCAGTGTACCCACAGGGTTTGAGGGTGCCCCACCCACTAGCGACATACGTACCTTCCAAGAAGGATAACCGTTTGCCTTTTTTTTTTTTTGGGTGAAATAACCGTTTGCCTCTTTTTCTAGAAGAAAATATTCATTATTTTTATAAATTACAGTTTGATATACGTACAAAATTAATTTATCTAAATATATAAAATAAAATATAAAAAACTTATACGCATTTGTAATACTGTCATTGCAAGACGCTAGCAATTCTTACTTACATATAAGAAGGTGGAAAGTATTTTCGTTCCAGAAAATGGCGTTTGGCTCATGGCTCATGGCTCATGGCTCATGGCTTTTGGCTTATGGTTGGTCCTACATGGCAGTACTATGTAGGACATATAGGAGGGCATTAGGTCAGCCTTTAGCTAGCTTGTCCTTATTTGATATGGCAGTATTTGAGAAAATGTGTGTGCGCGCAAAATTCCTGCCTGCCAGCTCACTAGGCAAAGGACACCTAATGGGACACATAGACACATCTATTCAAAATTTAAAACTCTAAAGTTTCCTTTCCCATGGAATCACTAGCGGACTTATAAATTTTTTAGAAGATGAGTAATATTTAAAATGTTAAAAGTATGTAATGGAAATTCAAGTGCAAATAGTCCATTAATTTATTTATATTAGGTGACAGAAAAGAGAGAAATTTTGAATAAATAAATGTGAAATCTGCATAAAATAAAATTAAATTATAAAGTAAGAAAATAAGAAATGACATATGTGAATTAAGGGGGATTAAAGCTCATGGATATTTATTAAATAGAGATATATCATTAAGGGAATTTTGGGAAACAGCAAGTTTATGTGAAACAGAAATCAAATTGAATATTATAAAATCTCTTTCAGACATTTAATCGAACACAGCACCAGCAAAGGGGAAAATTACAGACCACCCCAAAGAATTTTCTGACGAGAAGAGATGCAGTGTGTAGGTTTGCCAGTGCATGGAATCATGGCCATGACTCTCATATGGATGGACTGATCTCTTATATAAAATAATTGGTGGTCCCCATCCCATGCTATGACGCACCCCACAACTCATTAGTCCTTGTAGTATAGGAATATGAAAGAATGTCATGGTTAATTGTTCATGCACCCAAGCGAGTAAATTTGGTTGATGCATTGTAGACTTTATACATTAAAAATAAAATAAAAAGTCGTTAGTATTTTCTTTGTAGTTTAGACTATCGTTTATATTTAAAATAAAATAAAAACTACTCATAAGAAAAGTTGTCCATACGATATCCTTGTATCTTGACTATTGCACCTATGAGCCATACATGCATCATTAAGGAATAGAAATGTACACTTAGAAAGATCTCCAACAAATTTCTTCAATGTTCTTTAATTCTAAAATAGGTGAGCCACATCAGAAAAACTCTCTCCAACAGCCTCTTCAACCTCACATCAAAGTTCGCAACCTCTTTCTCTCTCTTCGTGACCTAGTTGACTTTCTCTTCAAATATTTAATTTTACATTGGAAAAACAAAACCTACCTTGAAAATGTTAAAAACATGCATTTTTCTTTTCATATAATAAATACATGTACATTTTTCACATGTTTTCATATTTTTCATTCTTTTCCACGATATCGCATTAATCAATCAAGAAATCATTGGAAAGAAAATTATTCAAGAAAAATAAAGCCTTTCAAATTGCCACATAGGTCAACAAACTTCAATTGAAGAGTTTTATTCGCTACTACTCTTTAGATCTTTCTTAACTCGTAGAAATAGTTGGGCCTTTATCAATATGCATCAAAAACCAGAAACCCTCACTGGCCTTAACACGGCTCATAGGACATTCCCACATCTTGACCGCTGTTTATGAGCTCCATATGCATCTATGGTTAAAAATACACAACAAAATATTAAGCTCGTAGAAATAGTAGGACGTGATTAAATCTGGATCGTCCATGTATTGTGCGTCCCAAATGAGGGAATTGACCTTATCATTAGTCATAGAAATAGTTGTAACTTGTGAGTCGCTGCTCCCAAATTTCCAAGTGGCAATGGTGTGATGATGATCATCAGTTGCTGTGTCTCTCTGCACCCCAATAGTACTACTCACAGTCATGTACAGTTTCATAGACTTGATACGTGTTAAATGTGTTACGGTATCAACACTGACTCCGGACAGCTTTTAGAAATTGATTTTATAAAATAAAATAAAAAATTCGACGGGGGGGAATGTTGACTGTAGAGTCGCGTCGTACGCACCCAGAAACGTGCACGGCACATCAGGCAGGCTATGAATTCAGCTATTTATTTTTACTATGGGTCATATTAGGAGATTAATTTTATATACCAATTTGTGTGCTATTTTTCTAATAGAAATAGAGCCCATCAATATAATGGATCACACGCTCTATTAAAGAGATAATACACAAATTGATATTTAAAATTAGTCTCTCTAGCATTTTCCTTTTACCATTCACATTCAATTTTAATTAGTTCATCCTGGAAACTTCATTAATGATATTAAGCCATCTTTACTACATTAATTAATATTTCAAAACCTTGCATTTATTCTCATCAATTGTGGATACGTAGTTGAGTATAGGTGACCTCTCCACCGATTTAGATTTAAATCAAGAAAAAGAATCGCATAGAGCCATCAAATTTATTTATTTAATTTTTTTTCTTAGATCCATCAAATTTATTTAATATAAGAGCATCTATAACCAATATATCAAATTGCCACATGGACACGAAATGACAAAAATTAAAGGTTAAAGTTGCTCCAATTGAATAGTCAAATTCTTCATAAATCTGAAAGTTAGAAGAGATATGTCAAAAATAACATATCAAAAAACTTGATGTCAAATTTTTTTTAGTTATGGACCCCGCTATTATTTACTCACTTTTAAAATTTTATGCATCATATAAGTCCTATTTGCTTTTAAAAATACAATAAAATGATAAGATTTTTCTTTAGGACATTTCTTATTGAGAATGGCGATTATATACTAAAATCACACACACTACGAGCCCGTTTGGGAGTGCTTCTGGAACAATTAAAAGTGCTTTTTGACAATTAAAAGCTTTTCTAATAGCGTTTGTCAGAAAAATTTAGAAGCGCTTTTGGGCTATGGAAACGCTTTCTAGAGAAGCACTTGCCATGTACTTCTTCAGGAAGCACTCCCAAGTGCTTTTCCAAAAAGCACTTTGATTTCTTATGAAAATTTCAATGTCTTTATAATAAAAGCGCTTTTTCTAGAAAAACGTTTATAAGCGTTGTTTCCTGCAGAAGAAACCAAACGAGCCATATATTAATGCTAGGACTCGAACTCAAGACCTTATTCGGGTGGAGTATGCTCCAAATCACTACACTAGAGGGTCATTTGCTAAAATGATAAGATATTTAGCATTTCAAGTGGAGTTAAATTTTTTCTAAAGTGTCAAATTACCATATAAGCCATCAAATTCAAATTTAACATTTTGCATTGGAGATGCTCTAAGTAGAGAGAGGCCATTTGAGGTGGGTACTTTGTTAGTGCAGTGTTTCTTTTAAGAAAATAATTAGGTACACACGTGGATTTTTTTTTTTGGTCAAAGTACACACGTGGATTTAAAAAAGCGAAATGGTGCATATCGAAGTTGTAATGATTAATTAGCTCCGTCATCACGAGGATGTCGCATGGGACCAAATTCACTGCTATTATAAATTGAAAATTGGAACCACATAATGCTTTGGAGTAGCATATTCAACAACTTTGACCTCAACTATAATACTCTAAAATATTCAAGAACAAAAAAAACATATAGTAGAATATGATTAAACTAATTTGTGAAAGAGAAGGTTTCTAGCATTCTCTTTGTGAAATTAAGAATCTTCTAGATCATTTATTTAATGCAGGGTAAATGATTTGAGTGTGACATTAGTGACATGTCCTTGTCCAAGTGCTTGTACATCACTAATACGCCAAACCTCACAGCACACTAACAACATTTTCCCCCCATCTTTAGTGCCTCACTCTCACCATATGCAGAGTGCTTAACTGTTAATCTCACCCTGCCACTTGCATATTAAAAATTAAACCATGTTATATTACTCGTTCATGAATCTAAACCACACATTCAAACTCGTTCATGAATCTAAACCACACATTCAAACGAAAAATCGCACGACAACAACCGAACTTGACTTTAAACTACCATGTTATATTACACGTTCACATAACAACCAAACTTGATTATCAGAAAGCGTTTTTAGCCAAAACAACATCAATATCATAACCAAATCACAACAACAAAACAAAACAAATAGTAGTTTCATGACGAGAAACACATACAAAGTAAACCCAAAATGACCATTCTGATTTTTCTAATAGAGCCCCGGGTCAAAGATGGATGAACCCGACCCACCCGAAATTTCTCATATCTAAACCTGTCTATTCTCTTATTTACAGTTTTTTTTTTCTTTTTTTTTTCTTTCTGATAAGATTTTCTAATTTAACCCTATCATCTTCTTCCTTGATTGACCATTCTCACATTATTGAGCAAGCATTTGGGTTCTCATCGCTGAAAATCTGAGGTGCATGAAGTGGGTTCCCCATGTAAGGAGGTGGAGGCAGAGCTTGAGGAGGCAGAGCATGAGGCGGCAGAGCATGAGGTGGGTACCCGTATCCTGCTCCGAATCCAGGCCCATACATCATTCCATATGGAACTTGTCCGAATCCGGGTAGACCCGCTGGATACTCCATTTTGTGCCCCTCCATTTTTCCACCCACATCTTCCTCCTTTTTCTTCTTATCTCCACCGCCGCCGCCTCCGCCGCCGTTGTTTTCGCCTTTCTCCTTCTCCTTCTTTGGTGGCACAATGTCAACAGGCCTCTTGAGCTTCTCCTTCAAAGTCTCAGCTAATTCCTTCATGTCCATTGAGCCCTTCACCGTCACCAAATCCTTCTGCCTATCAATGCTCATATCATGGAACCCTGCCATGTCACCCATGTCAAAAAATTTACAAACAAATTCATCATGACAAAGAAGACGCCGTTAATTAAAACATGATTAGTGGGGAATTGATAACCTCACCTTTGGTCTTGCTCACTGTCCTCTGAATCTTCCCGATGCATCCCTGGCAGTGCAAGTTCAGCTTGATAACCACCGTCGACACCGGAGCCTACACAAACCCATGACCCGTTTAATTAATAAAATAAATTAAAAAAAAATCTGAGGCAGGTGCGTCGAACAAGAGAGACCACGTTAAGGGAAGGGGGGACCAGTGCGCAGACGACATACACACACCTCTTTGGGTTTTTTGTTGTCGTCGTTTGTTTTCTCAGGCTGCTTTTTGTTGGCGTCGTCTTTGTTGTCCTTTTTGGGCTGGGGAGAGACGAGGTCTACCTTCTTCTTGGTCTTGGCGGCGAGCTTCTCTCTGAGCTTTGTGGGGTCCACGTTTCCGACCACCGTCAGCTTGTTCGCTTGGCTCTCAGATTTCACCGACTCCACGCCTGCGTTTTAATTGCACAACACACAGCTCAAAACCCAACCCAGAAATTAAACAAAACAAAACAAAAATGAATTGAATCTGGTTTTGGATGAGATTCAATTCAACCCGTAAAGTATAAACAGAGCATATTCTGAATCAAATCCGTTTGGAATTTATATTTTCCATGCACCAAAAGAAAAAAAAATACAAAATTTGAGAAAAACTCAAAACCCAGAAAGAAAAATAGAAAGTGGGTTGAATCTACAATCTGTGGAAAATAGAAACCGAGATGCAGAAAGTAGGATATGAACATTGCTTCGTAAAAATTTGGAGGAAATTCAAGAGGAAAATGAAGGGAGATCAGAATCTGTGACGAAAAGATTTGAAGGAAATCTGAGAAACAAGGGGGTTGAAAATGATTTTACCTTGAATATCTTTGACGCATTTGACAATCTTAGTAGCACAGCCCTCGCAGTGCATGTCAACCTTCAACACAACGGTGATGGGGCCATCCTCCTTCTTCTTCTCGCCCCCAGCGCCGCCGTTCTTCTCACCTCCATCGCCGTTCTTCTTCTCAGCCACATCGTTGTTGTTGTTGTTGTTCTCGCCGCCATTGTTGCTCTTCTTCTTCTGCATTAAACCCAAAAGCAAACACAAAACCCATTAAGCAAACGCAAGAATAGAAGAGAAACAGAGGTCTAAACTAAAAGATGGAGAAACAGAGGTGGAGGAACTGGCTCTCAGTCACCTTGGCCATGGTGAGGTGTTTGGGTTGGTTTTTTCTTTGTTTGTTCTGGTGTAAATTGTGAGTGGAGAGAGTAGGAAATGCGGTGAGGCTAGTGGGTGGGTATGTAAAGGCAGAGAGAGAGAGAGAGGGTGGAGTGAGTTTCGGGGTCGTAGTTGTGTGCCTCAAGCGGTTTATGATGGCGATGATGTCGGTTGTGTATGATGTTGATGTGCATATATATCATGTATAGTGGTTTAGGCATTTTCACATACATGTGAGGTGCGTGAGAGCCGTGTGGCTTATTTTTACGCGTTGTTAAGGTTGGGTTGTGGGCTGCTTCAACCGTTTTTGTGTGTCAGAAAGCAATAGGCCCATAGACACTTGGCTCTTTGTGGGTTTGTCATTTGGCTGCCTCTGTCGACCCTTATCGGCGGCTTTTCATAAACATACAGTTTAAGGACTTTTCGTAACTTGGCTTCGGCTTTTTTGCTTCTGTTTTTTTTTTAAACTTTTTTCTTTCTGCTAATTATTCCATTCCAGCTAAAAAAACGGATAATTTCCAATTTAGATAAAATAAACTAATGTAGACATTTCAAATCGGTTTCTTAAAAGTGTTAAAAAGAAGATTTGTAAAGTAAAAGGAAAATTTGTTTCTCTCTCCAGTTCGTCCAAGACTTTGGTCGAAATTGCAGCATGTTTTTCTTCCGTGTTTCATATGATATGAGGAATGAAAAATGTAGAGGCCCACACTAATTGGCCCAAATATTTCATCAGACTCAATGTGAGAAGAGAAGCCCATGACGAAATGGAATCGATTTGGTTGGGGATGATTCCATTTTGAGTCCTACCCAAAGCTGAATTGGCTAGCTCGGTTTATTAGCTTGGTTTATTAACATTTCAAACCGAATCGAACCAAGAAAGAAACATTCAAGGTTTTGTTTCAATCAAGGAATTAAATATCGAAGATTTCGGAAATATCGGTGGTTCAAAAACACGGAAATATCGATGGAAATATCGGGAAAATATCGATATCGATAAAAATTGGATAAAAACCACGGAAATTGTAAGAAAAACTTGAAAATTTTTATTGAACCTTTAGAGAATGTTTATTTAGTCAATTATCTATTAGTTTATAATAAAAAATTGGAAGGAAATACATTGCATGATGGATTTCACTGATTTAAGTTGATTATATAGCAAGCCGACAAACACTGTGACTGTAACAAATTGTGATGGAAGCATATAAAGTATTTAATAATGAATTAAGAGATAATATACACACATGTACATCACCAAATAAAGAATAGAAAAAATTAAAAACCACATGCCATAATTTAAAATATAATACCACCAAACATTTAGAATAGATAATAATAAACATGCAAATTAAATAACAATAATGAATGAGTGAGAATAACTTACTAGGAATTTAAGTAGGAATGTAAGTAATTTGGGAATTGGGATAGATGTTGAGAAATAAGAGAGGGGACCATTTGATGTTATTTCTATATATAGAAATAGGAGGACTACAAGTTAGGTGAGTTTTGAATATTTGGTTGTATAGGTTGAACTTGAAACGTGGGGAGTAGTTGAACTTTTATTTTCAGACATAGCTTCAGAATTGTTATATAAATATCAGTTTTGATACAATAAAATCACAAACCGATCAAAAGCGTAGTGGTAGAAGCGCTGACTGAAGCTTCAAAGTGGACAGGTTCGAACCCCAGGGTGTGCGCTGCGCCTTTCAATTTTTTCAGTTTTTCAAACTTTCCAAAATATCGCAATATTATCGAAATTATCAAAAATATCGCGGTATTTACCCCATTTCACTTACACCTTGTGAGATAATTTTGGATTCGAAATTTTCGCCGAAATTTTCAAAAAAATCACGAAATCGATATGGTAAGTGACGATAATATCGCTGGGTCAATTTCACCGAAATTTCGACGATATTATAGATTTTTAATTCTATGGTTTCAATTTGGGTTAGTGTTTTTTTTTATAAAATAAAACCACCCCTATTGGGCCCAAACAAAGACAATTCCAATCCATAACCACAACCACAACATTCATCATCAAATTTGTAACCTTCCTTAACATTCATCATAAAACAAGTTTCTATTCTTCAAATTTCAAAACATTCATCATCAACCTGGGGCTAGGTTGGTCGGCATCTTGTACCGATGATTAGCTGATGAAGCAACACGGAAGCACAGTCAAAGGAATCCACCAAAAAATAGAGAAAAGTCTTTGAATTTTATTGATAATATGAATAAACTGTTAAATACAATGCTATGATTTGACTTAAATAGAAAACCAAGAAAACCTAAAACTGTAAGAAATCATAGATTTCAGAATATTCATAAACCTTAGCTAGTAAGAAAATAATAAAATTCCTAGTTAAAACCATATCAGGAAAATAATATCCTACTTATTATAAAATTAAAAATAAATCTTGCCGAAGATTATTTACGCTCCAAACTTACTCAAGCAACTCGAAAATCCCAATGATACGTCTTCTGTCTTTTAACTTCATAATTGATATTTGATTGCATAAGGATTTATCCATATTTTGTCATACATAAGACCCATTCACTTGTAAAGAACTCAACCTTGAATTCTCCTTAAAACGAACATGGATAGACATAGAATTTGATGTGTATATAAGCTCTTCAAATACCTTACAATGCTCAAGACAATTACGGTGTGTTTGGATGAGGATATTTAATAGTACTAAGGAATTAATAAATAATAGAATTTAAAATGACGGAAATTAATGTTCTATAATTTGTAAAGTTTCTTGTTTGGTTAACGAATTTAACGTTTACAATCTTATAATTTTAGAAATGATGACTATTTAGATATAATTTAAATTTGGGATTTATGACCTCCAAATTCCATGTTTTTTCCCATGTGGAATTTCTAGATTTCTTTGTGTTTTTTTTATCCAAACACGGGAATTAGTTTACGTCAATTTGGAAATTCTGACTTTTGTCAAAATCCCAAGTTTATTTCCCACATCCAAAAATACTGTAGCGAACCCAGAGAAATATAATAGGATTTAATGTAGAGGTGTCAAAAGGACCGGGCCGGCCCGCTTAAGTAAGGCTTAGCACGACATGACTCGTATCTTTGGATAGGTTGGGATAAGGTAATTAGGCCCAATGGGCCAAGCCGGCCTATTGCAGGCCGTGTTGTCCCGTTTAAAGCCCATTTATTAAATTAAATTTATTTTAGAGAAAAATAATACATAATATTATTACATTTATTGCTGCATAATTGTAAAAAATATTTAAATAAAGTTGTAAAAAAAAGAAGCAATACACAAATGAAATTTGGTGTGGACCCATCTCGTCCCTCCGGCTACGAGATCGCTTCGCTAATTTCATCTATGGGAACAAGCTGAGCGAGCATTACTATATCGCAAGTTAATAATTATGTTTTGACCCTAGTGTTAATTAAAAGTTTCAAAATAGTCCATGCGGTGTCTTGACCATGAGTTGAACTATGTCGGTAAGTGTTTTTGTCGTGTATGGGGAGTGTCTTTACCGTGTCCAAAGCGTTGACTGTGTCCAAAACGTGTCCGACACTACGACACTTCAGCTTAATGAAGTGTTTGTTTAACGTAGCTGCCAACTTAACTAGATTAGTGACCATTGCGTTGGAATTAAATTAAAGTCAAAATCTTCAGAATTGGATGTACAAGGACTAGAGCAAAAAATTTGAGCAAATTTGATGGACTAAAAGAGAAAATTGGCATTCTAAAAATGGTGTTTTATGAATTATGTGTCCTTTATTTGTGATTGGTCACCAACAAAAAAATACAGTTTTCAGCATGATTGCATTGGTACGAAAATTAAGTTTTTTCTTCTTCTTTTCATAGAGACAATAAAATACAATAAAATAAAAACCGTAAAAATACAATACAAGACACATAATTTGAATTTTTTTTAAAAACAACAATCATAAATTTATTTACGTTGTTGTGGATGAGCTTTCAGGAAATCCATGTTGAAATCATGCGAAGGTTTTAGAGGAAAGAATCTTTGTCGAACATTTTGCACCACATTACTAGCTTTGATCTGAATCTGATTAGCCATGCTGTTGTTGTTGTTACCACAACAACAACTTCTTCATGCGCAACTTCTTCATGCGGTTGACCCATGGGCACTTGGACAAGCTGCCATGCCACTGTTTTCAACGCCTTCATTCATATAAACAAACCCAACGCTTAAAAATAATACTGGTTTTTTTAACCATCACAAACAAAAGGAAAAACCAAAAACAAAACATGGAATTAGATTTGTCATTTTCAACTACTATAAAACGTGAAAACTATGTACATGGAGATTTTTTTTCCCCTAAAGGAATCGCATTGGTGGAGCTCACCTTGATGTGATCTAATGTTTTTGTAGGGATAGAAAATTCTGAAAATGAAGATATTATATTGATTTCGTTCCATGGAGGAGGAGATAAATTAAGGGTATGTTTGGGATAGTTTATGCAGGAAATACTTTGCTCGCAAGCATTTTTTCTACAAGCACTTCTTCTGCTCATAAGCATTTGTCTAAAAGCACTTTATATTTGATGAACGTCAAAAAATTTAGTACTTCCTGTAGAGCAAAAATTTTAGTACTTCCTGTAGAGCAGAAAGCGCTTTTGTGCGCTGCGCCAAAACTAGTTTTAAGTTGTGCTATCAAACATTATGAGAAACTCTATCAACCATACACTCTCTCTAAATTATTGGACCACATCTGGAGGCGGGCCCAACAAAGTGATGTTCAACTTTCAACCAATTAAAAGTTGAAGGAAAGCTAAAACATGATTATGAGAGAATAAAGAACCTCCAAAATCTTGCTTAATTTTTTCAATCTGGGTAGGAGAGAACGATATGGTGGTGCACCTCTTTCTTTAATGTAAGAGTTCAGAGTACTAAATTGAAATTAACCTTTTTGATAATTATGAGTGTTGTTAGGTTTTAAGAAGCTGCTTTCTTGGAAAATGGATTTGTATAATTCTTACATGGTTCGAATGCCAACAACCACTTCTAATGTATGTGGAGTGGGCTGGCTTTTTCTTTGAAATCTAAAACCCTACCCACATCCTCTCTCTCTCTCTCTCTCTCTCACCTTTTTCGTCTTCTCCCTGATTCGTCGCGGTTTTTTCTGTGAAATCGACTAAACCGAGCTGATTTCTCGATGCCAGTCTTTGAACAAAGCACACCAACGATTTGAATTCGGTGGCCGGTGCCAATTGATATGGTCCAGTTGGGTTGCCCAACCCTAATTAGAAGTCCAAAATTCCAAATAATTTTATCCAGGATTAGAATTAAATTCGTTCTGATTGAACTCAAATTGGTTGAATCATATTTATTTGGGTCGAGTCAGGTTAGACCCAAGCCCATAAATGCAATCTTACATTTTTTACAGTTTATTGGATAAGCCCAAATTCGAATTATTGTATGACCATCTCATTTCATGAGCTAGAAGAAATCAGTGTGTGGGGCCTTGTGGTCCGAAGACATCTAGGATAATGATATACTCTCTCTCTCTCTCTCTCTCTCTCTCTCTCTCTCTCTCTCTCATTGCATTGCAATTTGCAAAGACCAGGAGGAAGTGACTGTGTTTGGGTCCACATAGCATAACCAGCCAGGTTAGCGAAAGCTTCTATTAGTCCACCCCGTGATAAATAAAAGAAAGCATGCTCTCCTCCTCTTTAAATCCAACCCCATCACCCACCTCTTTGCCCAGGCAAAAAGAGGAAGAGCCCACGAGACTATCCAGTCCATCTGTTCATGTCCAGGGATTTTTCCAGGTGTAGTACGACACGTGGCAACCTCTGATTACTTGAGACATCAAATCCCACGTGCTTGAGGGCTTTTCATCACGTGGCCCTGACTGATTGGCGCCATTTAGTACTAGGGCAGATATATAGCTAGGCTAATAATAGGAGGACACTGTTACATGTCTCTCTCTCTCTCTCTCTCTGTTTTTGGTTGATACCATAATAATGGACCTCGTCAATTCCTTATCCGTTCAGCATACCACATAAAAAATGGTTGCCTTTATGTTCTTATCTATCACCATCCTTCAATGCTTTTGCACTATTTTCCCACTTCTTTTTGTTCTTTCTTTCGATTTATTCGAATTTGAGATATCTTTCAACTACGTAGTTACGAATTTAAATACTTCAATTTCAACCATTCATATGTTTTCTGTTTTGTATTATTAGAAAATTGAAAAGAAAAAAAAACTTTCTATTTTATGAGGTCCATGTGTTAGGGATTGACGAACACATCTTCCATTTACAACAATACAAACTACGCATTTTTTGCTATATACGGGTATATTCCTTCTCAGGACACCATAATATGTTTTGCAAGTCAGTTTGAACCATCAATTCCCACAGATTTTTATTAACGTGTGTATCTAGACATAGCACGTCATTGTATCTAGACAACCTTAAATCCATGTTAGAAACCAACATGGTCTAACCCAAAAATTCTCATTGTATCGTGATAGTGTGTGTAAGAAATCATTTTCATTTTGTAGTTTAAAATATTGTTTATATTTTTTAAAAAATTTTGTAAAAAATATAAACATGATGTATCATGTCAGAATAATGCAATCCTTTTATTTGATCAATTATCAGCAGGTAATTTGAAGAAAAGTAATCCGATGAGTCAATTTCTGCTTTAATAATTAATCAGATTTGATAAATAAAAAATTAGGCACGCACGCACGCATTCTCTCTCCAGAAATATCAACCAATATCTGCTTATAAATCCAACTAGCACTTGGGGAAGTTTTATTATACCAAGAGAGAAAATACTGCAGCCTTTGAAACTTTCGAAAATGGGAGCAGAACTAGCACAGATGCCAATATGTTGCTTTTATCTGCATTTGCACCTGCACTTGTTTCTTCCTTCATCTCCTCAAAACTTAAAACACCAGAGCTTCAAGGCTTCAAAGCTTCAAAGCTTCAAAGCATGGCTAAGGCAAGAAAAAAAGAAAGAGAATTAATGGATGCTTATGTATGGTAGAAATGAAGAGAAGGAACAGGCAAGAGGTGCAGGTGTCAATGCAGGTGAATGCCATCTTGGTTCAATATTTAGCATAGAAATCCACTTTATCTTGATTACATATATATATATATATATATATATATATATATGTGTGTGTGTGTGTGTGTGTATGCGCGCGCGTGTATGCTTTAATTCTTTATGATATACTGCCAATTTCTGTTAGATCCAAAAGGGTTTTCATTTTCCAGAACCTTTTGAATTATTAACCGAAGAATGCACATAAAAGAGGCCTGCTACTCATACGGTAACATTTTCGAGGCTTTTAAGGTAACAACCCCTCTTATCTCCCTCTCAGATTAGTACGGATATGCACAGCAGCACCACATGCATAAAGATTTTTGTAGCCTAATCTGGAGATCTGCTATAGATATATATATATGTAGAGGTCGGTCAAATTTTAGACAATAATTTTGATCATCTAGGTCATTATTCCATTTTGTTTTAGCAAACGCTTTAAGTTTGCTGAGCCTTGTATCTATGATCGTGTGTGCTTGAAATAATTTCAGGACAACAGATCTAGATAAAGAGTAGTCTTAAGTTACTGACATGTTATCAACACCAGTTAAAAATGTTGAAGACTCATCACACACAGCCATTTCTTGAGTTGTGAAAGATCTTTGGCTTCTTTTATTTTTATTTTTTATATATTCAGAGAATTATGAAGCTTTATGGTTCGTGTGCTTTTTATGTGTATTGTAAACACAGGAATTTCAAATAATCAATTGCATATAGTTATTTTAAATATCCACTTCAAATATTTTGTTTGTAATTGTTTCATCCATTGCAAATTTCTGTGTAGTGTTTTCGCCTTATTGTCGAAATTTAAATAATTTCTTTTAAATCAGTTCATTCGTAAAGGTCAATTTGGATGGGGTGCACAAAGAGAGTGACTAGTGGGAGCAAGACTATCAGCACAACCACACATGTGTCCTTGAAAATATGCATGATGATGATGGTTTTCAATATTTAAGGAGAATATGAGTGATGTTAGAGAAGATAGAACTGATATTCCAGTGTAGTGAAATTCCTACATGTATGCTTCTATATTTTTCTTAATTAGAAGAAAACTAAGGAAATTAATTAAGGTTATGAGAGAAATATCTATGAAACTTTCGTAGGGTTTGTAGAGAGATGCAAGGGAAACGAGGACAAGGCAAGCAAAGAGACATGGAGTATCAAAAATATTAAATTTGGACAATGAAATAAGATATATATAAAGCTTAGATTAGATATATCTCATGTAATTTAATTTTTCTATAGTTCATAATAAATTCTCTCTCATTCATGTTTTCATTGACAATGAGGTGTGTTTTCTGTTGGATCAACATGATTGTCTTCTCTTCTAACAATTTTGTAAGGCAAATCCATATGTTTAGTGTTAATATGGTATAAAGGAACATGTTTTTTATTTATCCTTTCAATAATGATATATGATTTGTGAGATTCTCAGGGTATCAAGAGGTAGACAGACACCGAGGAGGGCAGAGAAAATGACAAGTGAAGAGATAAACTTGTGCAACAACTTGGCACCAAGGAGCAACTAATCGCATCATGTGCTGCTTTCCTTGTCCAAAGCAAGTAAAGAAACCAAAATTATGGCACGTAAGTTCTTTTTTGGGATTATGTAAATCATCCCCTAATAGATTGATTACAGATAAAAAGTTTGGTGGTTTGGGATTTTGGAATTTGGAACATTTTAATAAAGCTGTTTCAGCTGAGTTAGGTTATTGAAAATTTTAACTCAAAAAAAAAAGAAAAAAAAGAATTGGTGGGTTAAGGTATTTTAAGTGTATTTTGTTGCAAGTAGAGATATCCGAGTAGAAAATGTTCTCTCCTTTTCATGTGGAGGCGTTGACAGCAAGGGCGGGAGTGGTTTTGGAAATAGAAAGTGGTTTGCATAATATTTCATTTGAGAATGCTCTCCAGATTGTTTCAGCTATTCGAAGTAATTCCATTGATAGGTCTTCCATTGGACCCATGGTGGAGGATACCAAGAGTATGTTGTTGCAGATCACTGGAGATGGTTTTACCCATATTTGTCGAACCGCTAATGCCGTCGCTCACCGCATAGCACGCTTTGCTCTTCACATTGGAGCTTCCCTATCTTGGTTTGAAGAACTTCCAGATTTTATTTCAGATGTCTTGTTTGAGGATTGTAACTTGTAGTTTTTTTGGGTATGATCCTAGGGGACGACTTAGAGACACTAGCTTAATCCCCGAAGAAATTACCCGAATTTTGTACTTGTTACTCATCCTTATTTCAATACTATCGCCTTTCTCCCCAAAAAAAAAAAGTGTATGAGAAATTCTTTTAAAAGAGATTCGATGGATTGTGGGAAATGATAGTCATATCAAATTTTGGACTTTTTAATTGGGATTTTCTGTTTCTTTAATTTCAGTAGTTGATCTTAGTGATGTAAATATACCGTTACATGATACTTCTGATTGTTTTACCGTTAAATTGGCAACACAGTTGCAATAAAATCATATTTTAGTAAAATCCAGAAATTAAATTATTTGCATGGTTATTTTTACAGCAAGAGTTCAATACTAGGGCACGTCTATTACGAATTAATATATTTCTCCTTCTTAGGGGTCTACCATTTTGATGAGGCTCCGGATTGGATTAGTTTTTTTTCTTTTCTTCTTGATGATTTGTTGGGGATTGCAAAGCCTCAGATGATTGTTGTTGTTGTTTTTATAAAGTACAAGTGATTGGGGAAGGGGGTTTACACAAATATTCATTAGGTGTCTGGGGTTTAGGATTTCTGCCCATATAGATGGAGATGAAGAGCCCAACCAACTGAGATATACCCCAATGGCATAATTATTGTTATTTAGTTGTTTTTATGTGGTTTATCCCCTATGTTTCATATTACATAATATAATATTTTCTCTTCTTTTTAGGGATTGTTCCTTATATAAGAATTTTGAGCTTATTTGGGAAATTGTATGTTTTGGCGAAATTTTAATTGTAATAGTACTTATTGATTAATTACAAAGTGGTTTTTTTTAAGAGAAAATTATTTTAAAGTCCCTTTCTGACCTTGAATTTTTAAATTAATACAAGCAATTGAAAATATCCATTTTTGGTGTGAGCGGAGGAAACAAATTGATATGCCGATCCAATTTAAACATAACATCCATGGATATCATTCTTGAAAAGTAACCTATTGGATGTCACTGTTGGGCAGACTGTCCATCTTTTGTTGCTTCATTTTGTTTTATGTTTTTCCTCGTAATTCTTCTTTTTATGGTAAGTGTCCAAAAGTTTTTAAAAAAAACTCCATTACAGATTTTTAAAAAAATGCACCCATTGTCATGCCACTGTCAGAGAATGACACGTCAATGCCACTGTCGAAGAGTGACATGGTCAATGTCACTGTTGAAGAATGACATGGTCATAATAACTAGACATGCTTGTTCTTATTTGGAGGGGCTCGACCATTTTGTCTTTGGGCCATCCTATTTGTCCTTGTATGAGATTTTGATATGGAGGTGTGGGCTCTGCAATTTAATGGTTAATTTTGACCAATACATGGATCGTTTGAGCTTGATGCATGGTGGTGGCTTGCTTCCCCAAAACCACGCTCTACAGATCCCCTTTTCCTGTTCCCATGGACCTTCTTCTACTAGTGGGGGCAGATGTTTGTTGTTTCTAAGGTTTGATTGTTTGGGCAGTTTTTGTTGTTGTTTTGGGCCTAAATTATTTGTATTTTAGATTGGGCTTTTATTTTGTTTGGTTGAGCTCTTGTTTTTATTGTTCTGATTTTGTATTGGACTTATATGTAACTTTCTATGGTAATGACATGTTCATTCATTTGAAAAAAAAAATAAAAAGTTCTCATTTAACTCATTTTTATTTGTAAATTATCTTTACTATTTGTTGGAAAACCTGGGAAGTATGGATTAAATTAATTTTTAATAATGAAATGTAAATAATATGATATTCCAAATTAAAAGCCTTCTTTCTGATTTTAGGAATGCCATCATTGTTTCGAAAAGAAGAAGAAATCGGATTACTTGGGCACCACCTAATTATGGTTATTACAAGTTAAATTTTGATGGTTCTGTTAAAAGTACTGTAGGATTTGTTATTAGAGATCATGGCGGAAATGTTAAAACCGGTGGAACTTTCCGAATTAGTTATGCGTTTATTATGGGAATTATGTTTAAATTATGAGAAACTAACTACTTAAGGAAATTTAAGTGAGTATTTGTCACAGGTGAAAAATATGGGAAGACTTCTTTAAAGTGAGTAGTTTCATTTTCAACATGTGTACCAAGAAGCAAATGTGATCGAAGATTTGTTAGCATATTTAGGACATGATTATACTCAACCTTAGATTCTCTAATTTCCTTATAATATGGTTGCTAAGATTTATTATTTTGATGTGTCTAAACTAAATGACATAGGTTGATTCTCTCTCTCTCTCTCTCTCTCTCTCTCTCTCTCTCTCTCTCTCTCTCTCTCTCTCTCTCTCTCTCTCTCTCTCTCTCTCAAACCTCTTTTGTGTTGTGTGTTCCGGGGAGGGGGAGGAGGCCACTCCTTCTCCTCCTCCTCTCTCCCTCTCTCTTTCCTTACATCTCTACTTATTTTTCCCCTTCCCCATCTACTAGATTTGAGGTTTTACTTGTGAGGAGGTTATTTGGGTCAAGATCTGTGGATCTATGATTTTGTTGGTTGGTGTTTTGTTGTAGGGTGAAGGCTGTAATCTCAGTGGTGTTCTCTGTCTCCAAAGGAGCAGAGACATTTGTGGTGGTGGTGGTGGCAACAACAACAATAGTGGCTCTGTTGATTTTTGATTGTTTGTTTGTAGTTTTCTTTTTGTAATAATTGCATCAACTCATTGAGAGTTGGGTGTTTGATTGTTTTCTAGTTTCTATGTAATAACCTCAAAATTGGGATTTTGTTGTTATTAATGTTTCGAAAAATCATATGAGGTGGATAATAATATTGGGTATTTTATGAAGTTGGTTTGGTTTGGAAATTATTGGTTTTAAGTGTGTTTAATCTCAATTTGGACTAGAATGCCCTTACATTTAATTTAATGATTTTTCAAATGACGTTCAAGAAATTGAAGTGAGAAAATTATGATTCTTGGATGGAAAAATAGTTTACGTCACTACGAGCATGTGATAATTTTTGGAGAATTTTTGGAGCTTGAATGAATTTTTAATGAATTATGGAAGTGAGACCAATTATAGAGTGACATAGGGCATTTGTTAACAAAAGATAGCAGCCAGGTACTGTTCACATGTGGGGGGCTGTTGATGATTTCTCTTCTTCCTTCATCTTTTCATTCTTCTGCAAATGTTTGAGAAAAAGAAAAATATCTTTTAAATCTTTGTAAATTCATAACTTCTTCTCTGGATCTCGGATTGTTGAACCGTTTTACCCTAGGTGATCATGAGAATGAGACCTACGATTTAAGGTAAATTTCGAAGCCTATTTTACTAATTTCGAAATTGCTCAAATGGTGCATTTTTGATGATTTAAGTTTCAAGTTCATAATTCGAGGTTAGGTTAATGCCCTCGAGGTCTTGAGCACGATGGTGTGCTTCGTTTTGCGAGATTTTTTCGGTTGAAGGACAATTGAAGCCTCGCAAAATCTGGACTGTTAGATCGGATATGATTGGACCGTTGGATAATGTCCGATTCAATATATGTTGTAGCTAGTGTTGTTGTGAGTCTGTAGGATTAGACAGATTGGTGATCAAACGTCCCGATATTAAGTTATCACATTTCGAAGTTAAGGCGAGCGATCGCCATTTGATTGTGCGTGATCATATGATCAAGAATGATCCGACAGTTGGATTGGGCCCAAAATTGATGTGGGGTGATGTTGAGACTATTTAGAGTCCATTGGTGCAACCGGATGCGAAATCTGAGGTCGTAGGCCTGAGGTGGATTTTTGGAGTGTCGGTTGGACTGTTGGGACCCAAATAGTGACTTTTTGGACAATGGGTGTCATTGGTCCTATTTTGAGGCCGATAGTGTCTACGTTACAGTTTTGGAGTGTTCTGGACGATACTTGATAGCTTTGGACCTCAGGTTGGTTCGAAGGGCATTTTCATCATTTGGGAGCGAAATCTTGGATTGCGGATTTTAAGTTCAGTTGCAAACTTTTCTTAGGTTTTACGTAGCTAGAGTTTGAGGATTGGAGAGCTTGAGTGCTTATTGGGGATTCGTTGAGTTGACATTATTTGCAACTTGGACGAGTGGTGAGTAGAACTATGGATGGCAACAATCCCCATCGAGTCGAGTCCCCAGCCTTAACGAGGGTGGGTACGGGGATCCCCAATTTTAAAAATACCCCAATATTATATAATATAATAATTAAAAAGTTACCCTAATTCCTAAGGTTACGTGCAAACCTTCCCGCTTCCTGATTCTTCACCTTCCCTCTTCCTAATTATTCCAAGTCCTTCTTCCTGATTTTGACGGCTACAGTTTGGACTTGGAGTACTTGTCAAATCTACTAAGCAGTGCCAGAAAAGGCAAGAAGAAGAGTCGACTGTTGTGGACTCAACTATTCAAAGTGAGCACACACAGCGTCCAATTCTATATTGCAATAGTTGGGAGTACTTTAATCATTCTTCTTTTTGCTTTAGCATGTCTATGCACTACATGTTCCTGTTGTGTCTTTGGAAATTTCTTTGAACATAGTTTTGTTTTGTTTTACTTTATTAAGAATTAACAAATTCGGGTATTTTCGGGCCTTGTTTGGGATTTAATCCCCCGACAAGGAGGGGAAAGGGATTCCCCGAAAATGAAAAACCGAGGATGGGGCTGGGGCTGGAGATGGGGACGGGGATGGTATTGCCATACCCGGCCCCTAATCGGCCCGTTGCCATCCCTAAGTAAAACCATCTGGATTATGAGTAAATCACATATTATTATATTTAATATAATGTGGTTCTGATAATGTTAATGAATATAATTAACATGTTGATTTGGTTTATGAGAAACTATTTTGTGTGAGTTTAAAATCAATCAAATGTGTTTTGATTATAAATGAGTTGCAGGTTTTTGCAAAATAGATGGTAGTATGGGGAATGATCATATTATGTTATGATTGTATGGTGGTGTTCATAAGTGAATGACTACGTAAATATACATAATTATATATATATATATATTGATATGATGAATGTATTTGAGATAGAAAACAATATTTGATGTGAAAATGCATATTTATTGTTTTCGGCGTATGTTGATGTTGTGATTGGAAGTATAGATGTAAGAATGCACTGATTCCTTCAATTGGAAGATAACCTTTAGGTGGTTGACCGTGACAAGTAATTAGGGATTATAGCCCTGTGGTGCTAGACCCCAAACCAGTTGGAGCTCTAGTTGTTGCCATTACTGTAATAACCTCAAAATTGGGATTTTGTTGTTATTAGTATTCCGAAAAATTATACAAGGTTAATTAAATGTGTGGTCACTTTTATGAAGTTGGTTTGGTTTGTAAATAATGGATTTAAGCGTGTTTAATCTCAATTTGAACTAAAACCCCCTTACGTTTAATTTAATAATTTTTCAACTGAAGTTCAAGAAATTGAAGTGAGAAAATTATAATCTTTGAATTGGCAAATCAAGCTCGATCTTATGAACGTGTAGACACAAATAGTTCGTGAATCGGAGTTACAATAAAGGAGAAATTAAATTTCAAAGTTTTGAAATTTAATTGGAAGACTAAATAGTGAATAGTGAACAGTGAACATTGCTATTTTCAGAATTCTATAAATTGGAGCGTCACTGTGCAATTTTTTAAAAATCAGAAAAACAATTAAGGTGATTTCCTGCAGCTTCTGCTGCAGCGTACGAAGGAGATGTTCAATGTCGCCCACCAGATCGATAGAGGAACATCCGGTGAACATAACCCAATTGGAATCACAGTTATCGGAGTAGTGGTGAAGGCGTGGCGATGCCATGAAATTCGCTCGTGCACAGTGAAATCCAAAACTTTGGGCGGTGATTTGACCACTTTAGAGGTCGATTTAGGTAACATTCCAAGAATTAAAGTTGTTCATCTTGTCGATTTCTTTAAGGAAATGTAGTTTTGGTCCAGCAGTTTGACGATTTTATGGTCGCCAAAAGAGTACCTGAACCACCACATGCAATCGTGGTGCGTGGCGGTGGTACTGCATCTGAGTTCAAAAGATAGTTTGTAGTCCTTGAGGTGGTGAGCACCTTGGTGTGCTTCATTTTGCGAGATTTTGTTGTTTGATCGACGATCGGAGCCTTGCAAATCTAGATCATTAGATCGGAGATAATCGGATCGTTAGATCTTGTCCAATTTTAAATATGTGGTAGTTTGTGTTGTGAGGAGTCTGTAGGGACAGACGGATCGTAAATCGGACGTTCGATTTTAAGTTATTTTGTTTTGAAGTTAAGGCGGGCAATCAATGTTCGATTGTGCATAATCATATGATCAATAATGATTCTATCGTTGGATCGGACCTAAATTGATACAGGGTGATGTCAGGACTATTTAGGGTCCATTGGTGTGATCGGATTTGAAATCTTAGGTCATGGGCTTAAGGTGGATTTTTGGAGTGTCTATTAGATGGGTCCTGTTTTGACGTTGACAATGTGTACGTCACAGTTTTGGAGTGTTTTTTACGATAATTGATCGCTTTGGACCCCGGGTTGGTCTGAAGGGCATTTTGGTCATGTTGTCGCGAAAACTTTGATTTGCACTAGATTTAAGATAAGGTTGACGGCGTGGTTGGTCGTGACATTTTTGGAGTTGTCGGTGACTTGAGTCACGGGAGATGTGCATCTTGAGTGACGTGTGCCTCAATTTGCGTGCAAATGCACGATTAGTTGAGATGAGCAGGAAGCTCAATTATTATTGGATTTTGGAGTTTTGTGCTAAGTGTAGTTACGTACTTTGCTTAGGTTTTGCTAGAGCCAGAGTTGCTCGTTGAGGTTTGATATTGATGAATCGTTAAGTTGTTGAAGACGCAGCTTGGACGAGAGGTGAGTAAAATCACGAGTTATTATATTTATTATAATGTGTTTATGATAATGTTAATGGCTATAATTAACATGTTGTTGTGATAAATTGTTTTAATTGATTTAAAGCACATGAACTTGTTCGTCAATGGTTCATGAGGTAAGTGAAACCTATTTTGTTTTAAATTGATATCTACTGGATATTTTGGTGTTGAACCATATAACTTAAGTCGTGGATGTATGGTGGGATATCATGCGTGAATGACCACATAAATATATATTGTTGTGATTGGTGTATTTGGTTATAAAACAATGTTTAATGTGAAACGACATTTTATATTGTTTTGGTGTGGATGATTTTGGTGTTGATGGATTTAGGGAGAATACCTTGAATCCCTTTTGAGTTTGTCAGACGGGCATTCTCGTAGCAAGCAATAAGGGTAACCAAGACCCTAGGGTGAGAGACCCAAGAATAGTTAGGGCTTTAGTCCGGTGCCATCTAGTTCTCATGGCTTTGTGTGGTAACATGAGTGAACACTACTTATGGCAATTGTGGTGTTATAGATTAGAGGTTCAGAGTATTCTCTCTTCTATTTGTCAATTAAGTGACGTGTGAATACTACTTTTAAAATAAAAGAGTTTTGGTGTAGTCACAGACGGTGACTTAAACAGTTCTTAAAAATAAAAGAATTGTGATTGTGATGATATTGATGAATATGAGTACCATGGTTATACATGGAATGTGTGATGCTAATGAAAGTGCATGTGATTGTATATTACATGAAATTGACCATATTTATAATCACTACAAGAAAATTGGCCTTAGTTGACGGCCAAAACATGTCACTTAACACGTTAATGGACGGCTCAAAACCGTCAAGAGTGTGGGTATCAATAAAAAGGTACCCCTTTCTTGACACTTTTACCACAAGTAACATTTATTCTGACGGCTATTAGCCGTCAACTAACACAATCTTGACACTTTTAAACGTCAGTTGCTTACTTGACACGCTTAACCGTCAAGTAACATTCATCATTCTGACCGGCTATTAGCCGCCAACTAACACTTTCTTGACACGTTATAAACGCTGGGTTGCTTACTTGACGATTTTAACCGCTGGCAAGTAACATTTGTTCTTGACGGCTATTAGTCAACTAACACTTTCTTGACGCGCTTTAAATGTCAAGTTGTTTACTTGACGCTGCTTAACCGCCAAGAAACAAAGGGGTAATATTAAAAACCATTAGATAAACCAATATATATAAAACAAATAGGAAATTGTACATCCACTATAATAATATAATTAGTCTATTAAATAATTTAATATACAATTAATGTTACACATTAAATTGCTAAATAATTATTTAAAGCAACAATAAATTAATTAAATACAAGAATTCAAAGTACAATAAATAATACACCCCATCAAATTGCCCAAATTAAAACTATATTGAAATCACAATAAAATTACATTTTAAACTAAACATACTAAAATGAATCAGCTATCTAAGAAATATAGTAAAATACTTGTCTCAGTTGTAAGCTTTCACTTTCCTCGTAGCATCTCTAAGTAAAGCCCTTCATTATTCTAAGGCTGCCTTTTGTGGTTCGAACCTTAATATTGATCAAAACTGCCAAACATGACATAAGGATCAAAGAGTTAATAATCATATCATCCTTGAACAAAGTGAAGGAAAAAGAACAACCAAACAATATAACCATTGGAATCCATTAACTAGTACAGATTTTTAAGTCAAACAATGAACACCTACAAATTCAATTAAATAACACTACAAGAAAAACAGCATTTAGTGACTAAAAGTGTCAAGAAACATATTACGTAGAGTAGAGAGAGAAACCACTCATTAAATTTACATCTACCTAGATGTGGCCACAAATCCAATACCATTTAATTAAGAAAAGATATGATACAATAAACTCAAGTCCATTAAAGTTTGCGGGCATACATGAACTGACAATGTTTGATTAGCCCAAATCAAAGAGTCAAGTCATTTTCATTTGACATTCCCCTATCCTGAACCATACAACAGTTGGCAAATGCTTAATATCTCTAGGCTTGAGCAGCACTATTCACAATTGAGAGGATCGGGATAGGTAAAATAATAATGAGAAACAAGTTCGCCAAAGCCCGTATAGTCCCTTAATATGGGTATAGAAAATCCTAATTACTAGATATGAATTAGCTATGACTTCCATACAAAAATAAGACTTCCATATACATATATGAATATGCGATATGAATTAGTCTAGTAATAGCTGGTTGGTACTTTTTTTCTTTTTGCCAAATGACATTTATAGTCCTTGTAGTTCTCTTGATTTTTTTACTTTGGTCCGTAGTTTTCTTTCATATAAAGATATTAAGTATTCATAACAAGGTATATACTACATGAGCACAAATTTACATGATAATAAAAACTCATACTCCAAAATAAAGTTCGCATTATAAATCATGTATGTCAATCACCGAATATTAAAATGAAGCAAAAGATGATTGTTACACTATACTAAGACTTCTTTTTTCCAATAAAGTAATTATAAATGTACAAGGACTTTCGTGATAGTTCTAACTAAAAGTACTTTCGTGGTTTTCTAAACTCCTCACAAATAAATGCCCGAAGAAACAAAGGAAATGAAATCGATATTCATCATTTTGATTGAAACCATTTCAGATTCTCAGAATACAACCAAACACTAAGAATAATAATAATGACAATAATACCAAAAGAGCGTAATAATACCAAGAAGAGAAGTTATGAAAGAGTTATCATATTTTCTGATATAAAAAAATTTAAGATATTTTCCCATATACTTTGCATCTAACCTCAAGTAATCTATGTTACATAAGAAAAGTGCAGCCCTTTTCCATATCGAAATTTGGTTCCTTTTGGTTCTTGAAATTCCTATACAAATTTATATGTTCATTTTAGTTTTCATTAAAAATGAGTCTTCCATGATATTTGTTTGCAGACACATGCTTTTTTTTTTCCCAAAGATTCTAGCACAAAAGAATAAAAAGATCGACAAATGGAAAATCCTTCATGATGGATACATGAGGTAGTTAGAAACTATGAGCTCAACCACAAGTAATAGGCAATGAGGTTCAACATCTTAAAGTTTACGAAAACTATAACTTAATACATACGACAAAAAGTATCAAAGAATTAACTTCTAATTTCTTTCCTAATGATCCGGAATAATGCAAAGAATAAAAACTTTAAAAATATAAATGAGATTGAATTTGAAACAAAATGAAACTCGAGAATTTAACCAATATGAGCAAACTCGTAGAAGAGGAGACCTACTCTTTATAAGCTTAGGTTGTCTCCGTCGCCCTCCGAAAGGGGGAAGCACCAGTGTCCAAACCATGGAAGCCCTTTAAAACAAAAGAAATCAATTTTCAAACTTGAATGCTTGATAAATTAATATGGGTCTTGTATCCTTCCTTCAAAGATCAAGCACAACCATGCATGGACATGACTAATAAAACTATCCAGATGAAAATGAATATAAAGCGCAAAATGGAAAGATTACACTTTCAAGATTTCTCGGAATCGTGGAATGATAAAAAGGGAGGGGTGATGGGGAGATTAGTTATGTGAGACAACATATTTCACCTTAGTTCTTGCATCTTTAAGGAAGTTGAGTGGACCCATCTTTTCTACCACCGCATTACCATTAATGAAAAACAAAGGAATGGAATAAGACTCTTTTCTTGTATGGACTCCCTAAAATCTTCATTCAAATAGATGCAAACAGATTCAAACAGATTTATAATATAGATTCATCATATAAACAGATTCAAACAAAATCTTGAAATTCAAACAATCAAATGAAATAGATACAAATTCATTCAAATCACAAAGAAGAGAGATCAACGTGATCAAAATCATAATTATCATACCTCCATTGAAATACCAGAGCCCTCAAAAACCCTAAAAATTCAAGAAATTTTGGATGAAATTGATGGTTGGGTTAGGTTAGGTTTCTGTGGAAAGAGAGAGGGTGAGGTCGAGAGAAAGAGAAAGAGAGAGAGAGAGAGAGAGAGAGAGAGAGAGAGAGAGGCGTCAAACAGAGAGGATGAGGTCAACGGTGGTGTGGGTTAGTCGAGAGAGAGAGAGAGGATAAGGTTGGATGCACGTAGAAAGGGAGATCGAGAAAGGCGAGATGAGGCGTGAGATCGATGGCGTCGGCGCGATTTGGTGAGGTAGGGAAAGACGATGCAGAGGTAGAGGGTGAGGTGAGGGTGAAGGTGAGGTGAGGCAGAGGGAGGGAAAGAGAGAGAGAGAGAGTCGCGATCGAGAATGAGAGGGTGAGGTCGATTGAGAGAAAATGAAAATGAAAGAGAAATGTGAAGCTAGGTTATTTGTGGTTCCGATCTAGTGCAAGCATCCCCAGGTACACTCTTATTTCACCCAACTATCATGTATATTGACACTTTTTGTGAAGTGTCAACTATCATAGTGTTTACATTGACACTTTTTGTAAAGTGTCAATTATCAATTGCATATACATGACGTTTTTTTATTAAGTGTCAACTATTAAGTGTTTATATTGACACTTTTGTAAAGTGTCAACTATTAAGTGTTTATAGTGACACTTTTAAAAAGTGTCAAAGTTATGTATCATAGTTGACAGTTTTTTGTAAAGGTCAACTATGAAGTGTCAACTATTGATGTTTTTCTTGTAGTGAATATGGATGTGGTTTACTCATACAAGCTTTAGAAAGCTTACCAGGTTTGTTGGTGATGAACTCGGTACACTATTCAACGGTGTAAGGGATTATCTTGTAGGTGGTAGGAACCGTGAGCAAGATAACTAAGGTTAGGAGCAGAAGGCTCTGTTGATGTACATGTTTTGTACAGGATGTGCTTGATTTTGGTGTGAAGAATTCCGCTGCGTGTATTAAACTCTGAGGAGCATATTATATAATAGGTTCAAGTTTCAATTTATTATGTAATTGGTGTGATGTAATATTTGACTCAGAAGAGTTGAGTCTGTATTTACATTGTGGGTTCGGAATAGGTTGTATTGTATTAAGAAAAAATTTCCAGGTACAATTGTTGAAGGTTCCGAACTTTACATCCTGGATCGGTTTGTTTTTAATAACTTTAAACAGGTTATTTATTGTTGAAAATTCGGGGCGTGACCATTACAATGTTCATGAGGGTAACACATAGTTACTTGACGGCTTTAGCCCAAATTCGTGAACATGCATCGTGCCATTTCAGATGGTGTAGGTGTTCGTGAGTTGGGATTGTCTAGCGTATTCTCACTTCTGTTGTTCAAGAGTGACATTTATGGGTTGTGTTTCTAACGGATTTGAAACAGGTTTTGGGTCAACTGAGGACCTAACAGTTCTTATAAAATAAAAGAATTGTGATTGTGATGAAATGATTGATTATGGTACCTTGGTTATACAAGGATTGTGGTATGCTAATGAAAGTGCATGTGTTTGTATATTATGTGTAAAATGACATATTTATACATTTGGTTGTGGTTTACTCATACAAGCTTTAGAAAGTTTCCGGGTTTATTGGTGATGAACCCGATACACTATTCAACGGTGTATGGGTTAATCCTGTAGGTAATAGGAATGCATGACTTCGTCAAGAGCAGAAAGCAAGATGTGTACTTGAAGTGTACAAAGTTTGTTTTGAGAGTATTGATGAGATTAGACTTCCGCTATGTGTGATAAACTTTGAGGAACATATATGTAAGAGGTTGAAGTTTCAATTTATTATGTAACTGTTGTAATGTAATATTTGACTTAGAAGATTGAGTTAGTATTGACATTGTGGTTCGGAACAGGTGATATTGTATTATGGAAAAAAGAAAAATTCCTTGTACAGTTGTTGAAGGTTCCGAGCTTCACGTCCCAATCGGTTTGTTTGTAATAACTTAGCATGTTATTTGTGGTGGAAAATTCGGGGTGTGACACTCTACTTGTATTTTGTACTTGTGAGAGTTAAAAGTTGTAGTTTTATTGGTAGATTTGGGAGCTGCGATTCATGTATGATTTGTTCAGGCATGCGGCTTTTATACCAAAGTTTCTCTGACCTTTTGTGGCCTACATTTGGATTAACCCTACTACGCTTCCATATTTGTACTACCCATTTGTGGGCATTTGTATTTGCCCTTATGACTGGTGGTCTTTGTGCCTAATTTATGAATATAATTATCACTTTTATCTCAAAAGATTTATTTTGATGTTCGGAGAATATCGTGATTCTATGAGGGTCTTCCTTGTAATTTTGTTCTTTCATCAAGAAAAAGAAAATCTTTAATTCCATTGCATTCTTGTTCAAATGTGGACATCACATAGTTTTATGAATTTTTGGGACCTTTTCTATTGAGAGGGGTGATACAATAATATATTAAACGTACACACACTACATGAATGCTATGACCCGAACCTAGGACCTTGCCTACGAAAGCAATTGCTCCAAACCACTAAAATAATGGGTCATTTGCAATGGTTTTATGGATTAGTTTTTGGAATTGTGTGGTTGATATTTTATATTATCTTGCATATATTAAAGGGAACATCATACTGTAAATTGAACAATAATTGAAATATTGCTTACCATTGAATGTTGATATCAAAATTCGAATGGTTTATGAAATAGTTTTTTTTAGGACATTTTTATTGAGAGGAGCGTTAATATACTAAACTCACACGCACTACACGGATACTAGGACTCGAACATGAGACCTTGCATGTGGCAGCAATTACTCCAAATCACCACACTAATGGGTCCTTGCCTAAGCCAATAATATACTAAACTCACTCTAAATGGATGTTTATGGATTAGTTTTTTGTATCACGTAGTTGATACCAATTTGTTAAATGAAACGTAATAGCAATGGTTATAACCAATAAGTAAATGTCAAGTGTAGAATATAATAGGCCAAAGAAAATGGAGACGAAATAATTGCAGTTTGATTCAATTCAATCCCAAGATTACACTTATTTACTGGAAAAAAACTTAGTCAAACAAACTGCTAGAATTGGCTTTGGCCGATTTGAGCAATAAACAATACATAAAGACATTGCTATAAGAAACCACCTAAAGACTGATTGTTTTATGCAAATTTGAGAGTTGCTATTTGAACATAATGAAAATGCTCTTATAATTTGAATGCAAAGACTTATTGCTCAGATGTTGAACAGGATCCTACATTATTTGTATTTCGAGCTACATCCTGCTCTTCTACCATAACAAGAATGGCAACCAAACTGAATACCTAGATACCTGCAACTTCAAAGCGTGTGCAAGGAACATACTGTGTTCCCTACTGGCTAGTCTGCCTTACCAAAGCAAACATTAGAATGAGGAACCATGATTCAATCTCATATTTTGGACCGTACTTTATCAATGAGCTCTCTTCTTAGGATTTTTCCTGATGCTGACTTGGGGACACTGTTTATGAATGTTACTCTTCGTAGTCTTTTGAAAGGTGCAACCTATCACGAAACGAATTATGAGTGGAAAAACAAGAGCAGTTTTCGCATCAAGGAAATCAGTTCAGGTCCCTGATAATAATCCTTCTTTGTAAATTATATACTTACTTGATTAGCTATAAAAGTCTTGACATCTTCTTCAGTCAGTGAGCTGTTTGGAGTGTGTACGCAATATGCCACCGGAACCTCACCAGCTTCAGCATCAGGAAACCTGCAGGGCAGAAATAACGCGATGGTTTGATTAAATCTTAAGATGAGGCCATTCGTGCAAATTCTGTATGTGTCAAACTTACGGAATGACAACTGCATCTAATATTTCAGGGTGAGAAACTAGCAGCCCTTCAAGTTCTGCTGGTGCCACCTAGCAAAGGAGAAACAAAACAAACAAAACATTATTCAATAGAATAGTGGAAGTATGGGGCATGCATACGCATTCCAACAACAACCAGAAAGATAATAAGTAACTGTTAATCTAAATCTGAGAGCATTAACATCCATCATATTGACCAAATATTCTAGTCGCAGTGACAAGAAATAGTCAAAGGCACTTAAGCATGGGACCAATGTTTATTATGCAATAGAAATAGCTAGAATATGTGTTTGACACTCAAATTAGGTTTCTTTCCTAATAAATATAACAGAAATAAGTATAAGCATATAAACAAAGTCAGGAAATATTAAGTGAAAAACCTGCATATATCTTTTAGACCTACAGATATCGAGCCAGGTACAGAGGCATGCTGAAATCTGTTCTATCTAAACAGTAATCAGCCAACACTAAATGCAAGTGTGTTTCTTTTATGTATATGGCTTGTACTAATAAAAACAAACATGAGAAGAGTTATTCTAATTTCTGGCCTGATAAATTGCCTTATTTCAAATTATGAATATAGGAAATCATGTGACTGACCAAATGACAGGAGATATTGCTATTATATAGATATACTGATGTATCTATCCAAAGGACAAACAGCTTCTTTTTTAACTGCCAAAATTTTGTTATACTGAATATTTGAACCAAGAATACCAGTAGAAATTTTGTGCGTTAATTGTTCAAACTTTACCAAGAGAAATTACCTGAAAACCTTTATACTTAATGAGCTCTTTGATTCGATCGACTACATAAAGTTGTCCGTCTTCATCAATGTATCCAAGATCTCCTGTATGTACCCAACCATTTTTATCTATTGTCTCGTTGGTGGCCTGTGGGTTGTTGAAATACCCTGAAATGAGTTTTGTAAAAATAGTTCCTCAGTTAGAACTTTGCATTATATATATATATATTGATGTATCTTGAGGTGACTGTCCAAAACATGCTCTCAATCCCTGCTTCTGTAATTGTTCTAATTGCATAGTGTTTAGTTACATCCTGCAGACCCAATTTAAATTTGCACTTTAGAAACGCTCCACATCCAAATATTTTGAGGGACGAGAGCAAGATCCATGTGGAGAAGAGTCTCCAATGCTCATTTAAGCTAGTAGTTAGAAAATGCAATGCCCTCGTTGAGATGGAAAAAGCATCAGTAGAAGAGCTCTGCATCTTATATAAATAATGAGAACAATGAGGATACTTTAACAAGTTCTTAGTTTGACAGAGTACCTCCATGGCCAATATCTGGCATCAGATTTGATAGAATCACCTAAACTGACCTATTTTGAGTTTTCTACTGCGCATTGACTGTTAATCACACCTGTCCCAAGGGGAAAAGTTTTTCTTTGACACTAAAAAGTTCAAATTCTTAGACTTGCCATCAAATCTTGATTGGAAGCTATAAAAATTTTGACCAAATTTTCTATTGCAGAATTTCCCATTAAGGACCTAGGTACCTCAAGTTTTGTTGAGTTGTTACCACTTCGAATATGAGCTAGCTTCTAGTAAAAATTCTATCTCTAATTGAACACTTCTGGCATTTGAATTTGCAGGACCATCGTGATTGTTAAATACATGAAAACGAAAAAAACACTTACCACTCATCATGTTAGGCCCCCTAACCCATATCTCTCCCAACTTATTAGGAGGCTGAGGCTTCAGGGTGTCTACACTGACAATCTGACATTCAACTCCTGAAACAAGCATGCCAGTTGAACCAGTATGCCGAGGCCCTACTAGCGTATTCTCCACTGAGACAATTCCACAGGTTTCTGTCATACCATAGCCCTGAGAAACAAGGAAACTTCTAAATCAGCGACGAAGTTGAAATTACGGTTACAAAGGTTTGCGCTAGGAAATTTCCAATTACACCATATGCACTAACAATCAATATGATCTAACAGAAGTTTTATGCTCCCAACTACCAGATGAGAAAACCTTAAAAATTAGGAAGGCAGTGAACTACCAACACCTCTACCGCCACTCAATTATCACAGTTCACATCAATTTAATTGTGGCATAAGTTGCCAAACTCTGTCACTTATGTTTAACTTTGTGCCAAATTCAAAAGTTCTGTTCAAGACTTCAATTTTGTCAATCTTTCACACAGATTGGAAATTGCACTTGATTAATAAATAAATAAAAGCAGTCTAAAGCCAATCACATTCCATAGACAAACACTATAAAAATAATTATAAATCTGAAACATTCCAACTATGCACAGTTATAAAATTGGAACCAGCATGGTTAAGTACCTGAGCAACTAAACCTTGAGGAATAACTTTGGCACACTCCTCCATCAACTCTTTCCCCAGAGGTGCTGCCCCTGAACCAATATGCCTCAATGAAGAAAGGTTAAACTTCTTAACCATACTGTTCTTTGCCAGAGCAAGTACTATTGGAGGCACAACCCACATATGGGTTACCTTATACTTCTCAACAGCCATCAAGATCTTCTGAAGATCAAATCTAGACATGGACACAACAGCATTGCCCTTTTGCATCTGTGAATATGTTATAATTGCCAGCCCAAACACATGAAACATTGGTAAAACACAAAGAAACACATGGTGCATCTCTCCAGTCATTTCTTGTTCCATTGTACACATAAGAGATGAGGCAATGAAATTCCTGTGTGTCAAAACTACCCCTTTGCTCATGCCTGTTGTACCAGAAGAGTACAAAAGCGCAGCTGTGTCCGTCTGCTTAATATTGGCCGTTGGGAAATCTGAGGCAGACCCGGCTGACTCAACCAAATCATGAAAAGTTAGAATCTTTGACCTTGATGCAATGTGGGAAGCACCCTGTGAACCCAAAATCACTGCTGGAAGATTGAAATCCTTGACCTTTTCAAACAATTCAGGAACAGTTATAAGAAGCTTGGGATTCGAATCTTTCACTTGCTTGGACAACTCTGAAACAGTGTAAAGCAGATTGGAAGTGGTTGCAATGGCACCACTTGCAATAATAGCAAGGAAACAAATGGGGAATTGGATTGAATTTGGAGCAAAAATGAGAACAACATCGTTTTTCTTAATACCTAGATGGAGTAAGCCATGGGAAACCTTGATGACCAAGGACTTTAACTGAGAGAAGGACAAGGTTTCAGAAGACTCAGCATCAATGAGGGCAGGTTTGTTTGAGTAGGAAGAGGAGTTTCTGAAGAGGAAAGAGACCATGGAGAGGTTTGGGTCTCTGGGTAAGACCAGAGGTGGCCTAAGGGACCTGAAAATGCCATCACGGCCATAACCAGATTTCTCCATTGAAAACTATGCAAGAAAAATCCAAATGGGCAATTGGGTATGTGGGTATGTCAATTTTGGATGAGGATATTTATAGAGGATTTAGTTGAAGGAGATGAAAGGCTCTTATATTCTTATTATTGATAGCAGAGAGTTTATGGTGATGCAGAGCACACAAATCAAAGTGTATAGACTCTGATGAGGAAAGTGGTCGAAACTATGGCGCTGTTAATGATGTTGCCTAAATGCGTGAGAGGATATCGTCTCCTTCGGTTGGATAAACAAAGGATTGAAACTTTGAAAGAAACCTAATGGAAATGGTAACAAGACAAAAGAGGAAATGGCGTATGTGTGTCGAGTTCCAAAGGACTCAGTCTTGGATATGATTAAACGGCTAAGATTTCTGCAACTCAGTCTTTTTGGCTAAACAATGGCAACATTGGTTTTGCACGTCATACGTGATCACGAATTTTTGTTTTTCTTCTTTCTCTGACATGAAGAGGTACTGTTTCCTCCTTTTTTTGTGTGACCAATGATGAGAAGAAGGTGCGAAATACTATGATTGACGATAAAACTAACGGGCAACCACCACACTGTGGAGTGGGCTCCATTAATCATTTGGGAAAATTCTAGAATTTGGGCTTTCATGTTGGTTCAGTTTTGGGTTTTGGAAAACAAGTGGATTAGTTAGGTCCGTCTGGTAATGTTTTCGAGAAGGCGTTTTCGAGAAAATGTTTCATAAAATAAAAGCGAGAAAATGAAACGCATTTTCAAAAAAACAAAACGCGTCACGGTAGCTTAGAAGATTCGGTACGCGTTTTGGAGAATGTTTTTACGAGAAAGCGTTTTCCACAAGAATGAAAACAACTTTTTCTCGCTTTCTACACGAGAATGAAAACACGCCACCGAACGTGTTTTTGACTCATTTTGTAATGTTTTATGGGAAAGCGTTTTCCACGAGAATGAAAACAACTTTTTTCTGTTTTCTACACGATAATGAAAACATGCTACCGAACGTGTTTTTGACTCATTTTTGTAATGTTTTATGAGAAAACGTTTTCCACGAGAATGAAAACAATATTTTTCTGTTTTCTACAAGTATAAATGAAGTTTTTTCATTTTACGAAAACGTTTTCCACGAGAATGAAAACATGCTACCGAGCGTGTTTTTGACTCATTTTTGTTTTCTGAAAATGAAAACAACCTCCGAAAACGTTACCGAACGCACCCTTTGTGACGACCTTGACCCAATTTATAAGATAAAATGAATTAATTAATTTAGTTAATTAATTTGGATAATTAAAATGAATTAATATGAATTAAAAGGAATTGATTGGAATTAAGTAATTAAAGGGGCTTTTTGGTCAACGATATTTTCGGGACGGAATTTGGTGAAACAAGTTGCGCCATTGCGTCCGGCACGTCGAAACAAGTTCGGGGATGTGCGGCACGTCTCATTTCGAGCGATAGATTGTTCGGAGGACGTATTGGTCATTTCGGAATTTGTTAAATACCCCCACAGCCAATCAGATTTCTTCTTTCCTCTCTTTCTCCTCTCTCTCTCTCTCTCTCTCTCTCTCTCTCTCTCTCTCTCTCTCTCTCTCTCTCTCTCTCTCTCTCCGGTCGTCTCTCTCCTAGCGAAAACAACCCAGCCAGTAAGGTTTTTGGCCGGCCAGCCCACGTCCGGCCACCATAGGGGCCGGCACCGGTCCCAAAAGGACCGCCACTTCCCGCCGACATATCCCGACCATTCCTCGATGCCACCGCCGCAGATCCTCGCCGAAAACGCAGAAAACAGTCCGGTTCTCTTCGAGGTTTCACGGCATCGCACGACCATTTCCGGCCACCTCCAGTGTCGATCCAGGTATGGATCTAAACCCCTCCACCTGCTCTTGCTATCTGTAACCTTGGTTAGGCTTGATTTGTAGCGTAGGGTGCTCGATCTGAAACCCTTGATTTGGCCGGATATTTGAATGGATTTTTCGGCCAGTGGCCGGTGATTCTGGGCCGGTTCATGGCCGTTTTGGACTCCTGGGGTTGTTCTGAGTCCATTGGTGTATGGATTGTAGCTTGGATCGAAGAAACACCAAAAGCCGGAATCGCTCTCCACACCCACCACCCACGGTGGCACGTGTGGCAGCGCGTGGTGGTGGTGTGGTGGCGGTTCTGTATTCCTAAGCGATCCTCGTGTTGCTACGAACGCATACGTATGCGCGGATTTTGATTCGGACGTCGTTTGACTGTCGAACCAACGTACGCCTATTGCGCGTTGTGTGGGTTCAATGGGTTCGGACCGTTGGATCGAATCCTAATTCACGTATGTTGATCCCCGTATTTCTAGGAGCGTATAGGTATTGACGGATCATGATTCGGAGTCCCGGATGCTCCGGATCAATGACTTGAAGCTTGAATTAAACTGTAACCGTCCGATCGTGCGATCGTGAGCAATCCGACTGTTCGATTGAGACCAAACTTTGAGGACACGCTGTTTAGGTCGTGTTGAACCTATATGAAATTTCGGATCTAAGTTTGGAGGTCATGGGACCCACGGGCCCGGTTTGACCTATTCGGGTCGGTTTGATCAAGTTTGACCAGGTTTGACCGAGGCTTTCCCGAGGTCGCCTTGCAGTGTAGTTGACTTTTTTGGACTTCTAGGAATGTCTGGATCGATTTGGATGTCTTGGGCTCCGCGGGCCCGGGTTGACCGAAACGGGGTGTTTGACCGCCGGTTGACCGTGAGTCTTCCGGGACAGTCCCACTGGTTATAAGAGGTAGTTTGACCTTGGAATCCTTCGTAGGACGTACGTGCACGTTAAGTCGGGTTGTGTTAGGGTTTAAGTTTACGGTTCACGGTACTAATCCAATCCTCGTATCTATCGCTTTAGGTACTTTGACTCTACTATGCAGTAAGTGGGACCCTTTGAGGGTTGTGCAGCATAGGACCAACGGTGAGTGAACTTTGTTTTCAAATGAGCATGATTTGAATGAATTGCATGAACTGCATAAATGAGATTTAATAATTGTTTTAAATCTTGGATGTTTAAGTCTTGTTTGACTTTGGTTGTAAAGTATTAAAAGAATTAGCGTTTGAGTTAAATGCTTGATTTGGGTTGCCGGGTTTTATGTGGGGCCCTGATGTTATTTTATTAGTATTTATACCTTTGGGGTATTGAACGGGACGTGGTGAACGCCCGGTGATTTTCATATTGGATTTTAATTATATAAATGAGCTACTTTAAGCTTGGAACTGTTATATTATATTTTAACTATATAATTGAATATTTGGACGTTAGTATAGTCCGGTTGATTTCATACTCGATTTTGGTGTTAAAACCTTATGATTAATAATACTTATACTTTGATTATATATATATATATATATATATATATATATATATATATATATATGGCTAATTTGAGTGAATACTTTGGATTAATGAGAAAGGGTTATATATATATATATATATATATATATATATATATGTACCTTGATTATATATATATATACATATGTACTTTGGTTATATATATATATATATGTATATATGTTTATAGCTTAGATTTGACGTCTTAGAGACTGGAGATTTTAATATGATTTTGTATGCTTGGCTTGAGCATTGAATGAGATTTAAATATGGTTGTTCAATGATTAGGATGCTTGATTTGATTTAATCTGTTATGCGGTCGTTTGACCCTTGTGATTATTTTGATTATAGAAATATATGTTTTGGACGGTGATGTCCTGATTTTGAGTATAACTATGGGTTATATGCTTGACGGACTTGTATATGTCCTGATGTTGGTGTTTTGGGTTGGGTACATTGTGATTGGTTAGGTATATATATATGTATATATACTGGTGATCACGTGGTGATTGATGTGTATGCTTTTAGCACCTTGTATTGTACCTCCCCATGTTCTGATACTAATGATCGCATGGCGATTGATATGATACGATTACCTGTTTTTGGTATGATACGATCCGGTGCATACCTTAACGGGGTGTAGCTGTAGACCTTTGATTGGGTAGTCTGCGCACGTAGGACAGATTGCTTTCGGAGTTATAGTTGGTAAGTTTTTACCATATAGTCCTGTGAGTTTAGTCCCACTTTGGACGGCTCAACCCTGGGCACGGTGTCTCGATGAAACTGTACCGGTGTCCAGTCAAATGATCCCATGTTGGATTGTTTCCCCTGGTACTTGTGTTTGTGTTATGGTTATACTATACCTATACGCGTGTGTTAGTACATTCGTATTCATATTTCTTTTAGTGAGGATCGTTCCTCGCTTGTCGTGCTTGTGAGCACGTGATTGTGAGAGTGGGAAAGTTTGGGAAACTGTTTACCTGTTTTGGTTGCAGTACTTGTTAGATTTCAGTACTTGATAGGTTTTACTCATTGGATTGTAAATCCTGTTTTGATCTATATTTATATATATGTTTTGAACTACAATTGAGTTCTGTAGTGATGTCAAGTTTGGTTTGCTTGCTATAAGCGAGTTATTCGGCATTTTAAGGTTTGTTTTACCTTATGTGAATTTTATTCCATCTTTATGCTTTTACGATATTAAGTCCTTTTGTTTATATTTTATAAACCTACATGGGTTGATTTGAGAGGTTATGACTCGGGAAAGGTAAAATGTTAGTCTTTCGAAAAAGGGGTTTTAAACTGGGTTGCTTTCACGTACTTTGAGAGAGTACGGTTTTCAAATCAATTAAGTATATAAATGATTTAATATGCATGTTTGCATTATTTTAAACGGTGGGGTTAGTACTTTGATTTAAGTATGTAAAACCTTGTTTTTGTCCACTCACACTCTTTCTGTTTTGCATCCCCAGATCGTAGTTGTTGTGTCGACACCGTTTGGCCGTGCGCTCCTCTTCTTGAGCTTTGACTGAAGGGTAGGATTGTCATCCTTGAACCCTAAACTTGTATTCTGTAATTTCTTTTCCGCTGTTGAATTCTCATACTCTTAGATTGCTCTGTATCACCCATTAAGGTTGAATTAGTTTGGCCGGAGGCCTGATATGTATATGTCCATGCATGCTGGCGCTTGGGTTGTTTTATCTATTGCTTGTTTGACATGTTGAAGTTTTGGGTTAGTCCCTGTTTTAGGGGGACTCTGCCTGTTTTTCGGCAGAAGTCTTGGCGCCTTTCACTTTTGTTTCGGGAAGAGGGTAACTGTTTTAGGATGTGGGCCCGACATGGGTTGATGTCGGGCATATCACAGGATTTGGCGCGAGTTCCGGGGTGGAATTCGAGTCGGGTCCTGTCACCCTTAGTTGAAAACTGTTTTCAGAGAACAAAAACAGTGAAAACGTGTCTGACAGCAATATATGAAAATGACAAAAACAATGAATATTAGGAGGATTTTAAATTTTTTTAAACTAACATTTTCATACATTTATGTATGTAATTAGTCCAAATCATTTTTTATTATGCACACCAAACATGTTTTTCTCATTTGACCCATTTTACTAAAATCAAAGAGGTTGGATGAAATTAGATTTAAGAAAAAGTGATATATTTATGCATTTGATTTAGTTTAAATTAGTCGATCGAAACATTCATTGGCTTCCATGATATCATTATCCAAGTTAATATCTTAACTACCTATGACTAAATGTGTCTAGTCACACAAGTTTCTAGACCAAATATTACATAAACTTGTTCATTGCAAAAAAATAAAAATAAAATAAAATTACAATAATATAATCAAGTGGCTTGGGTGAAATCACGCCACAAATCTTGTGCAATCTTATCTCTAATGTTGGTCATTTGTGCAATATTTCCTGAAGACATATCTAAATTTGGTGTAGCCATATCTTCACCCTCAACAATCACGTCTTCTACTTGAAACGCTTCGAACAACCTATCACGACGTGCTTCTCTTCGGATAAAATTATGTAACACACAACATGCAATAGGGATACGTCGTTGCCTACGTGGAGGATAATTGGGCATCAATTTCAAAATTGGAAAACGACATTTCAACACACCAAAACACCGCTCAATTACATTACGTAATGAAGAGTGCCTATAATTGAATAATTATGTACGACCTCTTGGTGCTCGGCGTGGTCCCCTATAATCACGCAAATGATATCTCTCACCTCGGTAAGGTGCCAAGAATCCAGGCATATTTGTATATCCAGCATCCACAACATAGTAATATCCTGTTAATTAATTCGTTTTTTGCATGTGATAATAATGTTAGTAATAGTTTCAATTTAATTTTCTATATTTATTCATACCTTCCTCTGGAAAAGGAAATTTATTCTCTGGCCTCAACATTGCATCTGTGAACACTCTAGAATCATTTGCGGTCCCTTCCCATCTAGTGTAAACAAACTTGAACATCATATCGAAAGAGCATGCGCACATAACATTTTGAGTAATAAGAACCTTTCTACCACGATATGAAGTTTGTTTTTGTGCTGGTGCCCAAGCAGCAACATGTGTCCCGTCAATTGCACCAATACACTTCTACAATATAGTTAAAAGTAACTAAGCTAAATAATAAAAATAACTAAATGAAATATATAGTATCACGTGATCAATTGCAAAATGAAAAAAAAAAAATTTCCTCACCTCAAAATAAGGATAATACTTTGGGCTATTCAAGATTTCGGGAGGGTGTTTCCCCTCTACTACTTGGGCGTATAATACGTGGTGATAATCCACATAAAGCTGTCAACACACGCTTAAATTGTCTGTGAATTGTGTCTTTAGATCGTTGAAAACGCTCAGCCGCAACTCGCATACGAATACTATGAGAAACTATAAATAAGAAAATACCCACTACTTATTGAATACCCACATGCCTATCATGGTGTAAAAGATCTAAAGTCTCAAGGGTTTGACATAACCTTAAAAATACATGTTTGTCCATGCGAAATGAGTCATAAATTCTATCCGGATGTCCATTCAACAACTCTTGAACATATTCATGCCCCGATAAAACAGAATTATGGCAAGGAGTGGTGGGGCAGTAGTTACAGACTTTCTTTTTCCTTTACCATGATTAATTTCCAAGTTAACACCATCATCATCCAAGTCAACATCAATGTGAACACCAGTGTTAAGGAAATTGTTCTCTAACTCACGCTCCTCATCTGAGTTAGGAGGAAGTTGATTAAAGGCATAACGCAACTGACCGGTTGCAGTAGTGGTGTTGAATATCTCCCCTAAAAGCTGATAGTGCACTAAACATTGAGTGCGATATTGCTTCGCTCTTGGCTTACTCTACAAACCATGAAAAATATTATACTCAAACATCATAAGTAATTCACTTAACTATGTGAAGTGAAATGAAAAAAAAACTTAAACAAAGGCTTGGTGTACCTTAATGTAACTAGCCCAAACATCCTCTGAGGCAGTGACTATGTTAGCAATAGGATCCCACCCAAATCCATTATGCTCAATTAGATCTGAGAACTCACGATGTGCAATTTGCAACCTATTAAACTTAGACTTAAGTTGCTTAACAGTGCATTTTGTTCCACATTTTGCTAACAACTCCTCGCTTATTTCGGACCAAACTTTCATTTTAAAGGTTGATGCTTGCAAGTCACCCTTCTTTACATGATCATGCAATATATATATATAAAACTCTTCATGTTTGGAAGGCCATTGGACTTTTTCCTCACCATCAACATTCTTAAGGGCCATAGCCTTGTAAAGAAAAAACAATTAAGACAATCCAATAATTTATTGCATTTAAGAACATAGCACATGTCATCACCACATATATGAATCGCATATTTACTACTTGAAGGCCATATCCATTAAATAAATAAATAAAAAGACATACTCAATATGTGAAACACGTTTTTCAGCTTCCGAATCAACGTTTTGTCACAATCAAAATCAAAACAACTTGATAAATTTCAATAGAATTAATTTATACTTTTCCAGAAAAGCCTGAAGATCCATATCTTTGGTCACAATGTAGTGATTACATTATACTTTTCGGATGTTCTGTTTATACTTACTTTAGTAATAGATTCTAGATGAAATGTTGTGTTTTTGTCTACATTCTGTCAACCATAAGTCTGTTGTCATGCACTTTTCTAAAATCTTATATTGATTTGTTGATCTGCTGCCCCCCCATGAAAGTCTTTTTCTTTACCCGCCCTCATCTACCCCCTAGGTAATAGCTACTATGTATAAAAGGAATTTTCCATCCACCTCTTTAAAGAGTTTGATTTTTTTTAGGTGTCACTAGGCCATCTAGGAATGGTAGCAGTTGCAGCTTTTATTGTTCCCTCCCTCATTCCAGTAAGTCAAGGATCTATTAAACTACAAAATTATTTCTCATAGAAATGACAAAAAACAACATATTTAGGTTAATTTAGAATCTAAGATGAAGAAGCTAACAAATGAAAAAAAAAACTCCAATTATAATTTATAAAAACAAACCAACCCAACAAGGCATTCCATTGAAAAGGACACATTGGAAATCCAGTGGGTTTCCTAAGAGATCTAACGTTAGAAATTGGATACCTCAAGCCTAAAAAAAACAAAATATTTAGCTTGAGAAGAAAAGAAAAAAACAGAAGAAATTTACTATTAGTTAACATAACTCCGTTTTTATTTTTTTATTTTTCCTCTATCTTTCTTCAAAAACTCAAGCCCGGATGTTGAAATCAAAACACCGAAAAGAACCAAAACTTAAGAAGCACCAAAATCACAAACTCAAGTACCCGTCTCATATGATATGCCTAGTTCAAGTCAACATTCATAAATCAGTTTTCTTTTTTCTTTTTTACTATGATAACTTTTCTTCTACTTTCTCAGCAACCAATCAGTAAAAATAAAAAGGGAATCAATGATCAGACTAGGAATGGTTGTGTGATGAAAAACAAATAAACCCGATATTGATCAAATTTTGATGAAGAAAAATGATAAGAAATTACCTGCTGTCACTTGAGAATTCTGGAATGGAAATAGAGATTGAGTAGTGGGTTGAGAGATGGCGAGACACAACGACTCAGTAAAGTGAATATTTTGTGTAGTCTATCTCCTTCCTTCCTTGGAGTTTCAGCCTTTTAATTATAAGAACATAGCACATATCAGCTTCCAACGATGTAACTTAAAAGAACCACTTCACCATAGAACCCAATTGAGCATAAACAAATGAAAGCTTTCCTCTAGGACTCCATTAAAGAACTCAATCAAGCTTAGAAATCACAGAGAGTAGAAGAGAGAGTTCGAGAGAGATATTTGGTATTGAAGGAATGTTTTTCATTAACTCTCAAAGTTAGCAGTACAAGCATATATATACATGTAGATCAGCTTAATTAACACTAACCAGCTGATTAACTTAACAGACTGCTAACAAGCTAATAACAGACTGCTAACTAATTAATAATCAACTATCTGACTAGTAATCGTAACTAACACGCCAGCTCACAATATACAACTTAACAGCACATGGGCATAAGAGCTTTAATCAGGTGGTTTGAGCTTTAGGCTAACAACAAACATGCACCATTTCCTTTCCTATATATTCATTAGTGCCTCATTAGCACAAGAACAATAAATATATTAACATAGCACATATTAGCTTCCAATTCAATGTTTGGAGTTCCTCTGTGGCTGGTATCAATAATTCATTGCATCTTTAATATTTTTTAATAAATCCCTAAAAATTTTAAATACCCAAATCATTAAAAAAAATAGATAGAAATCCCTAAAATTTACAAATACCCAGTAATTTTTAGATGTATAAAGAAGCTAATTTACATAATACAAGAATAATTTTTAGAGGAACCATAAAAACAAACCCTAGATCTAAAGGGACAAAATACCCATAGCTAGAGAAAGAGAAAAAAGAGATAAAGTTACCAAGATCTTCCAAGAGTAGCAAGCTTCATGTGGTCTGTGGCAATGGAGCAATTGGAGAGAGCAAAGAGCCTCAGTGGTGAAGAGAGGAAGAGAGACTGTCGCCAAAGAGATGATGAGCCAAGCCACAGAGAAGAGTGGTCAAGAAAGGGGGAGAGAAGAGAAGTGTGAGTGAGAGGGAGAGAAGATTTTTGGTCTGATGGGGAGAGAAGATTGAGTGAGGTTTTTTGGTTTGATAGGGAGAGAAGATTGAGCGTGTTTTCAGTGTTTGTTTTGTGAGAATGAAAATAGCTTTTGTTTGTTTTCTAGAAGTAGACAAGAAGTTGTTCTCGTTTTATAAAAACATTTTACGTGTTTTACGCTTTTGGGCTACCGAACAGATTTTTACTCTGTTTTTGTTTTCTAAATATGAAAATGGGCCTTGAAAACTTAAACGAACGGCCTCTTAAGTTCATATCTCCCTTAGGCCCCGTTCCCGTTTGATTTAAGGGAAATGAGGCTTGGAGATGGGAAATCCATTGTTTTCCCATATTTAGTAAGTCTACACATGAGAGATAGTTGTCTGAGACATGGGAAAGTAGGGGGAAAGTGAAGCCCTCCTCCCACCTTAGATTTTGTTTTCCCTCATCATGAGAAAGTTTGGGAAAATGAGCCAACATTAATGCACATTTTTCATGACTATTTTGTCCCCATTAATAATTTAGAATTACAATATACCATTAAATGCATTCTTTTTTTATTTAATTTCATATGGGTATAATTAAAAAATTAAACAAACTTTGTTTTACATTTCTACACAAACCAAACATGGGAAATAAAGTAAAGTTGTATTTCCCAGTTACTTTCCCAACATTACCAAACATGGGAAATGACATAAGAAATGATTTTCCATCAAATCCTTTCCGTGAACCAAACGGGGCCTTAAGGTTGGTTGAATATTCTAACGACATGATCACTACGATATTAATTGTTGGAACATGATCTGTGATGTCCCGGACCTAATTTAGGTCTTTTAAATTTAAAATAAATAATTTAATTTAATTGGGAAATAAAAAGAATAAAATGATTAAAATTAGAATTAAATAATTAAATAGAAATAAAATGGGCATTTTGGTCCACTTAATTTTCGGGACGGAATTTGGCCAAACAAGTTGCCCCATTGCGTCCGGCTCATCGAAACGAGTTCGTTGACGTGCAGCACGTCTCGATATGAGCTTCGGATTAAAATAGGGACACAAACGTCATTTGATTTTTGGCGATAATCTGATATAGTCCACGTGGGACCAATCAGATTTCAAAAAAATACCTTCTCTCTCCTCCCTCCAGTTTCTCTCGCCTCCCTTAAGATCTCTCTCTCTCTCTCTCTCTCTCTCTCTCTCTCACCGATCGATCTCTCTCTGCTATCTCACTCAACCGGCCACGGTAGAGCACGAGACCACCCAAGATCGAACCACCATAGTCTTGTGGTCCTATCCCACCCAAGATTGTCAACTGAAACGTCGGCGTTCAGCGGCGGTAACGACTGCAACTTCCAGCCGAAAACCCCATAATCGCCGGCAGCTCAGTCACTTGATTGTGATACCACCACCAAAAGGTAGCTCTCCTTCCCCTCTATCTGTTTCTGAGTGTGCGTGACAACGTTGGCCGGCGTAGCCGCCGTGGCCAACGTCTGAAACTCCGGCCTAAACCCTGACCGGTTTGGCTTCGATCCGGTGGCTTGCCGGCTGGTTTTGGGGCGGCTCAGCCAGGTTTTGAACTCCCCTCCACCACCTGATTCGATTGCTATAGGTATTGTACCCCAATTCCATAATTTTTCGATGGCCAGAATTGCTCAAGACACCCACCACCCACGGCGGCACGTGTGGCGCGTGGTGGTGGTGTAGTGGCGGTTTTCGGTTCCTACGCTATCCTCGTGTCGCTGTGAACGCGTACATGTGCACGGATTTCGATTCGGACGTCGTTTGAACCTTGAACCAATGTACGCCTATTATGCGTTGTTTGGATTCGATGTGTTCGGACCGTTGGATCGAATCCGAATTCACGTATGTTGTTCCTCATATTTCAAGGATCGTATAGGAATTGACGAATCGTGATTCGGAATCCCGGATACTCTGAAATCACTAACCCTAGCGTTAGGTTTATTAGAAACCGTCCGATCGCATGATCGCGAGAAATCCGACCGTCGGATCAAGACCAAGCTTTTGGGACATGTTCTATAAACTATAGTGAACCTATAGGAACTTCCGGATCTAAGTTTGGAGGTTGTGGGCCCCGCGGGCCCGGTTTGACCTATTCGAGAAGTTTGACTGAGGTTTGACCAAGGTTGACCAAGAGTCTCCCGAGGCCGTCTCGTCGTCTAATGAATGTTGTTGACCTTAGACTACGTCGTACAAACGTACGCTTACGTTGAGTAGGGTTTAGTTAAGGGTTTGTTTTGAAGGTTATCGTTCAAGGGTTTGGTTGTTAACCTTGTATTTATATTATTGAAATAGGTACCCAGGCACCTCATACTGCACAGGCAGGACCCTCACAGGGCCAAGCTGCTTGGGATTACCTGTGAGTGGACTTTGTTTTTGAACATGCATATCTTCCAACCAATAAACAACCATGCATCTGATTGAGTGTTATTGATGCTTGTGACTAATTTTAGTATATATATTAAATTGTTAAAGTTTTGGACGTGTGTCCTGATGTTTGATACTTGGGGGTTGGGTACTTGTGTACATTGGGAACTGGAAAGTGTTGTGTGATTGATTGGAGTGTGTTGGCACCTCTATTTGTACCTCCCCTGTTCCTGATACTGATATTGTGATACTGATCTATTATGTCGTTTATCTAGTACACCCTTGACGGGGTGTGACTGTAGACCCTTGATTGGGTAGTCTGCACGTGTAGGACATATTTCGGAGGTATGGTTTGGAAGTTCTACCATATGGGCCTGTGAGTTTAGTCCCATTTGGACGGCTCAACCCTGGGCACGGGGTCTCAAGGAGACTGTACCTGTGTCCAGTCAAACGATCCCCTGTTGGATTGTTTTCCTGGTACTTGTATTTGGTGTCGAGGTCTTATATTACTATATGTACGAGTTATTATCGTTGTATTCATATTTTCTTTGAGTAAGGATCCTTCCTTGCTTGTCGTGCCTACGGGCTGTGATTATCTGAGATTGGGATCGAATGGGAAACAGTGTGATGATATGTTTATCATGTTACTATGTTACAATTATTGGATTTTGAATCCTGTTTTGGTTATTTATCTAAATTACTTGAATTGCATGATTGCATCATCGTTTTTGAAACGGTGGGGTTAGTATGTTGTTTTGAACTACTAAAACCTTATTTTTGTCCACTCACATTCTTTCTGTTTTGCGCCCCACCAGGCCGTAGTCGTAGCATCTGAGCGGTTCGGCCGAGCACACCTCTTCTTGGACACGACTTGCTTGTAGGGCACTTGCCCCTATTATGTAAATTCTTTTTCTGCTACTTTATTTTGAATACTCCTAGAATTGCTATGTATACCCGTGTGAGTTGAATCTGATGGCCAGAAGCCTTTGATGTATACTGTATGCATGTTGGCACTTGAGTATTGTATATATGTTGTGTTTTAGCAGGTTGAATTAATTTTGGTATGTCCATATTTTAGGGGAGACTCTTCCCGATTTTTGGCAGAAGTCTTGACCCCTTTCTCAATTTGTTCGGGAGAAGGGAACTTGATTGTTTGTGGGCCCGACATTTGGGTAAATATCGGTTTTACCACGGACCTGGCACGGATTCCGAGGTGAATTCGGGTCGGGTCCTGTCATGATCTGTGTGTGAAATCTGTCATAACATGTCCGGATAACACTAAAATTGATGGAGCACCAAAAGGTAACGTCTTTCTTGGTAAACATCACGATCTTCCAATGGCGAAAGTTTGAATTTTGCATGCTCCTTTTATGGAGGTTTTTTTTTGGTTTTGTTTTTTGGTCTAAACTCCTTTTATGGAGGTTGCTTGTAAACATCCCTTGAAAAAAATAACCTTTTTTTTTTGCCAATGTTAGGAAAGGGAGATGAGGAGTTTTCACATACACAATCAAGGTGTTATGGGGATTCGAACTTAAGACTACAGGTCTACAAATCAAGGCTCTTCTCCACTGGGCTAGTATAAGCTTTCTAGGTAAGCAGTGACCAAAACAAAATTAATTAATTACCTATACTACTGTTTTTTTTTCTTGTTGATAGAATTACCTATAGTACTTGAAAACTTTAAAAAATACACCGACACTTGGTATTGCAAGTTAGTATATGTATTTTCAATTTATCATGCGTACAGTAGTTTTCAAAATTGTGACAATATGGTAGTGTATTAGGCTAATCATTAAGAAAGCTCTTAAGTGACGATGTGTCATATGCGGGACCAATTTTTTCCTTTTTGTTTTGAATACAAGTGATAGTCTAAATTACAAGGCGATGAAGGTTTCTCACACATACTATCAAGGTGCCATGAGAGTTCTGTTGTACCCAAAATGTCACTAGTGCCCGCCCACAAGAGCACAAAACAGCTCCGCCCGAATCACCTGATGAAGTGACTGGACCCCATCAAAATACTTGAATCCGACTCTCCCTAAGGCCACCCAAGCCCAATCAAGATAGGGAAAAGATGCATATGCCCATATAACGACCACATAGCAGAGCTCATCGCACTAAACCAATCCCTACAGCCTTGGGAAGGCCCAAAAGTCAAACGTGAAGACCGAAGTGTCTCTCCAAAGAGCGGGTTGATCCCAAGAGAAGATGAACATGAGCTAGGATCCCATCAACCACCCAATCTGAAGATGACACGTCATCAGAGGCCTAATAGTCCCACATCAGAACATGACGGAAAATAGGTCCTTCACTCCCAATATAAAAAGGAGTACTTTTCACCTAAAAAGGTAATTTGAATTCCTTTAAAACTTAAGTAAACTACTTTTTAATCCTTTTTTAAGGAAGAATCTGACTTAGGCAGTTGGTGGCCTCACCACCACCTATTCAGTGATCCCTGTTTGTCTTCCTTTTTCAAGGAATCTGAGCCATCATCCAGGGTACCTCGTTGTAACAAGGTGCAAAGAAAAGAAGATTTACAAAAATGTCTTTCAAAACCTAGAGAAAGACCCTTGAGTTTGAAACCAATTTGATTGGTGGTGCGAAAACCAAGCATCAACAGGTTCGAATATTGAGTTCATTGGTCTGCAAGTCAATGCTCTTTTCCATTATGCTAGACCACATTGGCTTGTTTCCTTAGTTAAAAGACATATTGCCGCTAGATGAACTAAAGATATATATAATAATATAATAAATTAAGGGTAGTGATTTTCTCACTCCCCTTTTATCCAATTACACTCCCTTTTTTAATAATTGTATAGTCTAACTCCCATTTTATCTTATAGTAAAATGCATTAAAAAGCAAAAAGGAGTGTAAGTGGATAAAAGGAGAGTGGGGAAATCACAACCCTAAATTAAAGGCTTATTTGTTCAAATACCCCATGTGGTTTACAAATTGTCTCATATTGCCCCCTGACTTTTATAATGGCTCAATTTGCTCCCTGAATTCCCATTCTGTTACTAAGGTTGCCCCATTTCGTTAGTTTTCATATAAAAACTGTTAAATCAGCCTACATGGCACTATGGGTCCCACATTTTAAATTTGTTTTAAAATTAAATAAAATATTAAAAATATAAAAAATAAAGCTCTCTCTCTCTCTCCTCTGCACTCTCCCTCTCCCCCGCCGATTTCCTTCTTCCCCCATTCCACATGACCACCACCCACAAACCCATCCCACGACCATCCTCCACCCCAGCCTGCAACGACAGTCCAGACAAACCCAGAACCCCAGTGACACCCATTGTCCACCTCGCTGTCTAGGCTGTCTACCACTGGAGTGGCCTCCAAAGTTGAAGGCTCGTTGTCGCCGATTCTCTCATGGCTAGTACACCCGATCGTAGGGAGCTTTGCAATTCTTCTAGCAATTAACACACTTAGAAGAGTTGAACCTCAAACAAGGTGCTCTAGTCATCCCATCTCTCAACAACACATTTCTAGCTCCACCAGACAAGTTGATAGCTATGTAACCACGGTTGGTACTAGCCATCAAGCAACCTTCGGTGGTAGCCATGGGCACTGAGAACTCTCTACCATTAAGCATAAAAGGCCTAGCAATCCCCATAGGAATCTGAATATACCTAAATGGCATATCTGCACTGACCCAAAATTAACTCATAATCGAACCTCTCTAATGGAAAACCACCCAGAGACTTCCCTGTAATCCTCTGAAAAGCCTCGCGCCTAATAGAAGCTGCTCTCTTGCAATCTCTGAGCTTTGACTGCATAGAGTAAGAAGGAATGGTTCCCGACACCTTGGGCTCGTGGAGCTTGGATCCTCTCCGGGCTCACGAAGGCCACAGCCATGGAGGACAGGGGTAGAGGGTGGGTGGCGCTGGGGCTTTGGGTTAATCTAGACTAACGTTGCGGGTTGGGGTGGAGGTTGGTTGTGGGATGGTTTTGTGGGTGGTGGTCATGGGGAATGGGGAAAGAAGGAAATCGGCGGGAAAGAGGGAGAACGAGAGATAGTGTTTTATTTATTTTTTAAATTAAAAAATATTTTATTCGTATTTTACTCAATTAAAAAAAATTAATGTGGGACCCATAGTGCCATGTAAGCTGATTTAACGATTTTTATATGAAAACTAACGAAATGGGGCAACCTTAGTAACATAATAGAAGTTCATGGGGGAAATTGAGCCATTATAAAAGTTAAGGGGCAATATGAGACAATTTGTAAATCACATGGGATATTTGAACAAATAAGCCAATAATGTTAAAATTCAATTTTAAAATAAAAAATTATATTTTAAAAAATTATCACTGACCTTCTCATTTTTGTGAAAATAAAAATTAAAGCCCCAAAAAAATGCATAATAGTTTGTGGTTTTTATGTAGTTAACCCAAAATATAAAAATATAAAAAAACTCCTCCCTCCCCAACCAAAATATTCCCAAAACATCATTTTTCAATGAATGAAAGAATATCTAAGCTACTTATAGTCCTTTTAAAAAAAATAAAATAAAAATCAGCAAAGGAAAAGCCAATAAACAAAACAAATTATCGAATTCAGATCATAAACATGTTATTAAATTAAATGATCATACTAAAATTGGCCCTTACAATTCAAAACTATAGATAACAACCCATCAATAATACGAAAAATTATAGAATACTACCGTAGTGTAAGGATTGTAATTTTTGTTTGGCTCTTCTCTTGTAATTCTCAAAACCATTGTATTAATTCTTAGTTTCTAAGTTAGATCAGAGGTTAAGACTGAACTAGGTTGAAGATATTCTCGACCTCACGCCGCTAAAAGGTAAAACTCATATGCATTCTCACCGGATTAATACATGCTCACGTGTATTGATCCAACTTTCAATTTTGCCTTTTACTTTCTTACGGATTAATACAGGGTCATATGTATTAATCCAACTTTCGACTTTGCTTGCTTACGGCAACCTTTGACCTTAAAACACACTTGTGATTTTGTAAAGATACTTCCCATCCTTAAAGGTGACAAACACGTGAGAATAGTTTACTCACTCTCAAACGGTTTTGCCTTCTAAGTTTCAAGCTTTTCATTTGTTTATTAGTTTTAAAACCCATGCCTCTTGGTTGTTGTCTTCTTGTCTACCACTTTCTCCAAGTGATGGGTTATAAGCCCTTTTTAATTCCACTCTTCGACCATGATTCAAGGTGCGGCTCCCTTGGGTTTTGTTTAAAAGACAACCCATGCTTTCTATTATTCCCTCACCTTGCTGATTGTGTCTTGGTCGGACAAGGGCTTTTCAAATGTGTTTTTAAATTGTCTCTACATAAGCTACCTGCTGTACAGACTCCGCCATGACTTCAACTCATGCATCTCGAAAAGAGTTTCTTCCCTTTCACCTAAGTTCTTATTCTTGAATGGCTGATCGCTTTTGTTTCTTACTTCAATCATTATAAATGTTTCAGCTAGTATATGTTACTTGAGAGTATACGATTGATAGTATACATATAAACCTCTCCAAGTATACATTTACAAAGATTTCGGTAAATCGCTTCGTGTTGTTGTTATGTTGAATTAAACTTTGTGCTTCAAAAACCATTACTCATAGTTTATTCATCACAACACTTGTGTTTCATTCGTCTAGCTCAAGCATGCTCTATGATTGAGATAGATGAATCTGTGAAACTCATAACTCACTCCATACATCAAATTACATACAACTAGAGCTTGGTGCTCGTGAGAGGATTTCTTTGCTAAGAGATAAAGAAATGGTGCTTCTTTGAATGGTTGATTGAAGCGCCTATAGGTGATAGATTGAGCTAAGTCTTCCTTCATTTTCTTGTATTTCTTAATGAGTGGATTGGATCTCTCCTAGCTTGGTGCTCCCAGTTTTTACCCACTTGGGTTTTACGGGTCAACAACTCTTGTGTGCTGTTTACTTTCAAATTAATTGTCTTACCGTGTTAATCTCTTAACCGCTTGTATGTGTGTATGTATGAATTAACAAGAACAATTTAAATTGGTTGGTCCTTGACCTGTAGCCTACTTCACCCCCTCTGTAGGCGTTTAGAGCTTAGGGCTGGTTTTACACGTAGTATGGCGCGTGGTACATCTTGTACATGTGTTATAATATGGGTGGACGACAGTTTATTTTCCCATTTTTAGGGTTTATTTTCCCCCTTTTAGGGAATAATATCTATAAATATCCACTAATATTATAACACGTGCACAAGATGTACCACGCGCCATACTACTTAGTAATTCTATAATTTCTCCAATAATACAATGTTCAAGTAAACTCCAATTTTAAATTATGATAACATTTATCCGTGTATATTGATTTATTTACAAATCATGCCACTAGATCTTTATTTAGTTTCTGACAGTTTTTCAGTCACCTAATTAAGGCAAATGAATAATACATCATTGCACATTTATGTTTCCACTCCCATAAATAATGGGCTACAATCAAATTACTTCAAATATTCCCTCCTAACCTCCTATACCTCGAATAAATGAATTTTATTATACATAATATCCTCCAATTATATATTAATGTTACCTAATATTCTCCAATAATATAGATGTATATGCATAATATATATATATAGGTACATTAATTAGACGATACTATGTTTAAAAAAAAAACAATAGTTAAAAAAATATATAGCTCGATTAAATGAATTTTTGGGTACCTATTTTAGTAAGAAAATAGGTACATTATTTCTATATAACAAAAATACATAGCTCGGATAAATGAATTTTTGTTTATTATGTAAAGAAAATAGGTAGATTTTACATTTACGTATATTAATATGTTTGATTCAATTAAACCTAAGGATAAATATTTAATATTTCATTAATTTTTTTTCATTATCAAAACCAATCATCCAATCTAATCCAATATTAATTGGGTTGGATCGGATTGAATTTAAACATCTAATATGATTGGATCGTATTGAACAAATCACAATCCAATCTATATTGGATCAAATGAGGATTTACTAAATTGTATTAGTTTTGAACTGATGTACATCCCTATCGTAGCAGAAGGAAACTTCTTGCTTTATAGGTTCAATGCTCTCACTCCTCCTTGGCCTTGAGAGTTGGTGGCTCCATCTCACCCTCTAAAATTGGTTAGTCGATGGATCAAATTGATTGGTCTGATCAAACGGTTAAGAGATAGGGCATCATCTAAGGGTCTTATAAAATACTCATTTAATGAAATTCTAGCTTGACCTTAAAAAAAAAGAGGGGGGCGGAATCCTAATTTGACCATTCACATTCCACAATTAGGCTTGAATAAAACAAATTCTCATAAGATCCATGGGTGCGGCCCAATGTCCACAAAAATTAGCCCACCAAATCAATAAATTGATAATAAGAATCAAATGGAGAAACCATAAATTTGTTCAAAGGGACAGCAAGCTGAAATGGAGAACTTGATGCTGGAAAACAAAGAAAAGAGAATGGAGAACTTGATGCTGGAAAACAAAGAAAAGAGAAAGGAGAGGAAGAAGAAGACGAGAGAGAACAAGAGGAACCATTGGACATTCACATATTATTTGTTGAGTTGAGACATTAATTTGGGGAACTCCAATAATAATATTAATTATTATTATTTTAACATTTTGTTAATTACATCAGATATTCTAAATTTAAAAAAAATTAAGTGACTCACTAATGTAGTGATTTGGAGTAATTGCTCTCCTGATAAGATCGTGGATTCGAGTCTTAAGAACATCTATTTTATGTGTGTGAGCTTAGTATATACTATTATCCCTTTTTATATGAAAGTTACTAAAAATTTATAAAATAAAATAAAAGAGATTCTAAATTCAAAATCGTAATGAACATACACGTGCGGGGTGTTGTTTGCATTGCCACTCTCTCTAGTTAGTTGGTGTGTAAAAGAAAACCTCCAAATCAGAAGGCAAACAGACGGCCCCTTGCCCTCTTCTGCTTTCATTTCTCCCACAAGGTAAATACTCTCTCTCTCTCTCTCGCTCACAGAAAACCTCCATGGCTTCTTCTGCTTCAATCATAACCTCCCTATCTCGCTTTTCCCTAATCCGATTCTTCCCAAAACCCTCTCCATCGTTTCCACACACAACCCCATTTTTTCGCACTAAACCAAAGGTCCAATTCAACTATACACTATATAACCTTCGCCAATTTGTCTTCGTTAATCTCCCAATTTTCTATTTGCTCTTATACTTACTTGTATGTCCCTTGCAGGCTCCGACATACCGGTTCCGCTTGTTGTCAATGGCGTCCGAGCCGAAAGAATCAACCGCCAACAATCCGGGCCTCCACCACACCACCCCAGATGAAGCCACTAAGAGTTACTTCATGCAACAAACTGTAAGCATTCACCTTTGTCACAAATATGTACCTTTATTTTCTGCTATGACATTTGCTCTGCATTTTTATTTTACTTTAGCTATAATTTCTTTCTGTAATTTGGTTGCAGATGTTTCGGATTAAGGACCCTAAAGCCAGTCTTGACTTTTATTCACGTGTGTTGGGCATGGCGTAAGTTTTTTTTTAATGGGTTTCGAAAATTCTTCTCTAATTTTCTTTGTTGTTATACTTTCGTGTTGTGTTTGGGTGGAAAATAGTATAGGTGCTCACATTGTGTTAATTAATCTGAACATTTCCTTTATTTAAATTGAGCAAGTTTTTCTTTTCTCAAAAAGTTGAAGGTTTTGGTTCATTAAGATTTTGCATTTTTTGTATGAGTGGCGACATTGATTAATATCTGGTGGTTTATAATTTGGGTGCATTGGCTGTCTCTATTATTACTAGAACTTCTGAAAAAATGGATAAAAGGAAGAACAGGTGGGCATGTTAAATCCCTATTTGCTTTCTTGGGATTTACCAATAGACTTATGGTTAGTAATATGTCGGATGTTCATAGGCTCAATTACGGATGGCGGAAGAAAATGGTCACTTGCTTAATGTTTGTTATATTTTTAAGTGATGGACTTTAACAAGTCAGTAGATTGTGCTTTTCTTAAGTTACAGAATTTTATGACCAGCTCGGGGCACATAGGTGCTAAACGATCCCTGTGCAACAAAGGAGGTCCTATATGAGCATAGAAGTAATTTGTATATCTGTTTGAGCATATAATAGTCTTGTAGATGTCTCACTTGACATTTAGGGTGTTAGTTTCAATTTTGGCCAAGAAGCGTGTGCACCTTTTAGTCTCTGTAACACATACATGTTTTTCATGCCTGTTTTGCTTTAAAACATCTTTCATTAATGTTTTAGAACATTACCATGTAACTCTTTATGTTGACTTGTGGTCATGGGTTCTTTGAATTTTTTGGGACACAAAAATATTAGCACTATGCATGCATTCTTAGTCAAAGTTTGGATTGTCTTGTGTTATCATGAGATATATGCGTCTGCAGTAAATATGTAAACTGATTTTTTGCATGCAGTTAGATTGTTTTGCGTATTAGTGTGCATGTGCACATGCGTGCATGCACTGTACAATGGCTAAGAGATTCTGTAAGTAGATATCTTGTCCAAAAATGACTGTTTGAGTGAAGTTGGTGGTGATTTCTTCTATTTTTCAGGCTGCTTAAGAGGCTGGACTTTCCAGAAATGAAGTTTAGTTTGTACTTTTTGGGCTATGAGGTAAAATTCATAATATCCTTTCTACAATATAGTAAAATTTTTACAAAGTTCATTGTTTGATTTTAAAGTCATGGTTGGGATTATGTTTCTAAAAATTGCCCTGTTAACAGAGACATTTAATTTTATTTATCTTTTATTGGAATAGGATCCTGCATCAGCTCCAACTAACCCGGCTGATAGAACAGTTTGGACCTTTGGCCAGAAGGCTACAATTGAGTTAACACAGTGAGTTTCTTATAATCTACCTGCATGCTCTTCTCCAATGTGATATCTGACAAGCGCTTACCTTTTACAGTAATTGGGGTACTGAAACTGATCCAGAATTCAAAGGATATCACAATGGGAATTCCGAACCTCGAGGCTTTGGTATGTTAATTGTCCTACGAATATGTCAAACATACGGCGTTTTTTGATGCATTTGTTTCTTCCTTCACTTAGAGTTTGAGTTACTAGACCATTTGATGCCAAATGCCACATATGAGGTCTTGTATGTGGAAAGTGTTGATGGTTCCAAGAAAGTCAGTATTATTTGTTGGCTTCGATTGAATAATTTGTTTTGACTTTTCCTGAACTATAAGAAAAAAGGGCTACATTTCTTTCAAGCATAAACAAAATTTTAGGGAAGAGTGTATTCATTGTATTGCATTTATATGTATAGTGTTGGTACACTATAGCCTTTTTGGGTAAAAGATTTGCATGATATTATACAAAAGATACGGGGGCTTCCACTCCTTAACTGACCGAACTCTTAGGTATGGTTGATTCACTTACAAGAATCTGTACTTTCAATACCATTATAAAATAACAAGACTGCATAATAACAAGACAGCATACCAACCAGTGCATTGGGGGAGAAATGATTTAAATACTTAAGCAAAATCATGTATTGCAAATGTCAATAATTTGAATATTACCAATCATTTACATTTGTTCCTGTAGCTTTGCCTGATGGCTAATGCATCTGTAACGATTAAGCATGTACGTGTCTTAGTTTTCTCAGATTCTGGCACTGGCTGGCCTAACTGTCTAATTTTGTTACTCAGGACACATTGGTATCACCGTTGATGATACTTACAAGGCATGTGAGAGATTTGAACGTCTCGGGGTGGAGTTTGTGAAAAAGCCAGATGATGGTAAGAACATCTATATTGTGGAACCTATTGTGATTTACGTGATGTCTCGTCATTGAACATCAACATATATAATTGGTGGGGATTGATTGGGACACATTGTTTTTGTATAAGTAGAGTGATAAATCTCAATATCAGTTTGTAGGATTGATCTTGTTGTATAAATAGGCTATTTATAAGTGATTTCAATTAAACAATAGACGGTGAATTTCCCTGAATTAGCAGCGCAAGTAGTTTTAAACAATATGCTATCTTCATTAGTTAACCAAAAGTTGCCTGTGTCCAATCTGGATATCTAAGGAGTTAATGAGGTCTGCTGGTGCGAATGTGGTCTGATGGCCTATACTCAGATTGTGAAATATTACTACTGATGATTGACATTTTGAACTGTTGTTGACATTATTCTTTGTCTCTAAGGCCAACTTGGACATTGCAAATACATCCTTCAACAAATTAATATTTTTTCCTGATACTGAAGTCACCGTCATGCGCAATTGATAGCCTTCTTCTTGATTTTTGTAGTTTGATGAATTTTCATTCCAGCTTCTTGTGCCCATTTAGCAAGCTTAATAACAGCACCTTGGTCTCTGTAATTATAATCTTTCACTCTCTTTTCTGGCTTCCAAAGAATAAGTTGGATTTTTGCTGTTGTTGAGGTTTCCATGGAACACTATGGTTGTATGCATTTATGTGTCTGTTTAGGCGTGTGCTCATGTATGCTCATATGGAACACTATTGTTGTATACATGTAAGTGTATATTTAGTTGTGTGCTCATATATGCACCAGCGGTATCGTCTAGTTCAATTTTGCTTTCCCAAACTGTGGTGAAGATAAGGAATGAGCAAATTCATGTGTTTTCTTTCTTGGGGAGGATCGTGGATGACCAAGACCAGTATTTTTTATTCTCACTGTGGGAGTTCGTTTTCCTGTTATTCGCAATTTTACCTTGTTGTATTTAAAGAAATAAATAATTGTGAATAGTTAGTTTTAGTTTGGTTTCAGTATTTACCGAATCTCGGTTCCTTAATTTTGTGATGTTGATTGCAGGAAAGATGAAAGGGATAGCATTCATTAAGGATCCTGATGGTTATTGGATTGAGATCTTTGACCTTAAAACGATAGGAAGCATTTCAGGTGGTGCTTCTTGAGGTCATGGCACCCTTTCTTCAGGTTAGTTCTCAGTTTTCTTATTCTTGCTGTCAATTGATTGTGACAATACTGCTATTTAACACTTGGTTTGATTGCCTTCCACATCATGTGTATCGCAAGCTTAATCAGTTGTTAATTAGTTGCTCTAGCTTGTGTTTTCCAGACATCAGTCAGTTACATTTGTAACTACTGGTTGGGCGCTGCTTTTTGTTTTTTCTTATTTTGGTATTTTTTCATTCATATTAGCCCTTGCATTTCTTGTATTGATGCTGAAGGTTAGAGACTTCCATAGTCGCAATCAGAATTTGAATGCATTAGATATCGTGCAGGTGAACTGTGGTGGCAACTTAACAGTCAGACATCATTTCTCGCTTTGCTGTTATAGTCCGTAGTTCAGATACGAGTCTCGTAAATGGACCTGTTTGGTGATTTTCCTACGTGTTTTATTTTTTACTTGCCTCTGGTGTTCCTGTAGTTTTGTATTGTGTAAGTCGGTACTTGGCACTTGATAAACTTGGTCTTTCTGATCTCAATGTGTTGTTCCAACTTTCTCACTTTTGCAAGTCTTAGATATTCGAAGCCATCCATACAAATCATTACTAAAGCAATCAAATTTATAATTTTTTGACCGATAAATTTGTTTTTATGGGTACCAATTCTAACTAAACGTAGCAAATGAGCTCGCAGTAGAAATGAAATGCACGCTCTTCATAATAGCATTTCCTAGTAGTTATAAACTTGAACTTTAGGCGAAAGTAGCAGCCAGAATTTCAGTAGCTTTAGCTGAAAAGTGACCCAGTAGTTATTTATATGTAGCCGCCGTAAGGGCAAACTCTGCATTGCGTATGATAATCCATATACGCTATAGTTCATCTTGCTTGTTTTCTTACCGTCGACATTGTTTTCACGTAAGGGGATCACCCCGGCTGCTGCTGCTGCCGATGCGGTACGGGGATAGAAACTGGTGATGGCTGGGCAGGCTCCACGATAAAATTTTAATCACCAGAACATTTAACTATTTTTTTTCTATATAAAGTGAAGCGTTTCACTTTATATAGAGAGGCATTGCGGATATTGTATAAACACTGGTCCTGAATGATCAGAGGCGGATATCCCCAAACCACTCAGTTGTCACTCTTTGATTTTGAGGTAGTTTATTGTGAAATATCTTTGTTTGTGTATTCTAAAATGTATCATATAGAGAGGCATTGTGGATATTTTATATAATTAAAAATGCCAAATAACTGCAACTCCCTCAAAGGTCAAGGTACCGTTTTCTTACAATAGTAAGATATTAGATTTGTTTGATGCAAAACAAGTAAAAACACCGACGAATATATTATATAGAAACAATCGGACGAAAGTGGTAAGAGCATTTTCAACAACTTCTTCAATAGTTTTGGAATGCCAAAATAGGTGAGTTACATCAGCAAAATTCTCTCCAACATACTTGTCAAACTCAGTCACCAGAGTTGCTACTCATTTCTCTCTTTAGAACTAGCAAGTCGATTGTGGCTCTTCAAAACATTTATTTTATTTTGGAAGAACAAAACCTACATTAAAAATGCTAAAAATCTGCACTCTTTTCATATTACAAATACATAAACTTTCTTCACTTGTTTTCGAAGAAACCTACATTGAAAATGCTAAAGTAACAAACACTGCATTAATTGAATTGAAGAGTCTGTTTGAGCAAAAATTGTTAAAGTAGCAAACAAATGTTTTCAAATTTTCACCTTGGTCAACAAATTTTAATTTTGAATAGTTTGGTTTGCTTCTACATTTTATAGTGAAATAGATTTTTTCAATGGCCAGATTCGGTTCTTACCACTTATTAAAGGATTTGCATGCATCCATTTATTTTCAGTGGTGGTAACATTTAATTCTTATTATATCTGATCATATCTTACCACCCTCAAACTAGATCAATGGTTTCAGAAAAAAAAAAAAACCCTAGATTAATGGTTGTGATTAAAGTCAACTGTTTCCTAATAAGTATGGATTAATCTTTAAGAAAAATTAGGTTTTAGCAAAAAGATATTAACGGATATGATGATATTAAAGTGTTTATTTGGATGATATTCTAACATTAGCGTGAGTGGAGTAGGTATGTTTGTACTCAAAGATCAACTTTTACAGCTTCTTTGGAAGAGTCGAAGACCACCTAAAATCAAGAGAGTCACGGACAACGGTCAAGCAAATTCCACTTATTGGGACAATTACATTATTAAATAAGAAGAAAAAAATTGTATTGTATTGTATTGTATTGGGGGATTTGTTAATTGGCCAAAAAGCTAGAAATATATAGTTTATATATTTAAAGCAAAAGACATATAATGGTGAAATATTCAAAATACTAGAAAATGCATTGGTTAATATAAATATTAAGAATTAAAATTATTAATTAAATAAAAATAATATGGTAAATTTACAATTTTCCATATTAAAAATTTTTAAAATTAAAAAAAATCAAATAATGGGCCATATTTTTATGAAACACAACTATCCATTCTTTTTTATATTCTAAAATAATAAAATAAAATAAAATAACTCAATTGGCAAACATGAGAGGCTAGTTTAATATCTAATTATATTCTACTTGCTGCAACCTATTCTGGTAAAACCCCTTAGTTTGTTGTTGACAACAGATCATCCTCTAAATAATTAGACACAAGTTTTTTAATTTAAAAAAAAAGTTTGAACTTAAGATATTTGGGTGTCAGACTGTCAGTAGGTTCCACACCTTTTGACCCTTACACTTCACTAGAAAAGACATTCCTAGAAAACCTTTCCCTCATTATTTTTAAAATAAAATCAATTGGATAATCATAATATTAAGAAAATAATAATAATAAAAAAACCCTAACTGGGAAGTAGAACCACAATTATTTAATTTAAAAGTGAAGTAGATGCAGATTTCCAAATAATGTATTTTCCATAAGAGCAGTTCCATCGGGATCGGGAGGTCCCGCAAGCCCCCAAAACACTTTCTAGGTTCAAGTCTTGTTAGGGTAAGAGCATCTCCAACAGCCTCTTCAACTTTGGAATTCTAAAATAGGTGAGCCACATCGAAAAACTCTCTCCAACGTCTTCAACCTCGGTCATCAAAGCTAACCTCTTTCTCTCTCTCTTGGATTTGGTAAGTTGACTTTGCTCTTCAAATATTTAATTTTACTTTGGAAAAACAAAACCTATCTTGAAAATGTTAAAAACATGCATTTTTTTCTTTTCATATAATAAATACATAGACATTTTTCACATGTTTTCATATTTTTTATTATTTTCCATGATATTGCATTAATTGAATTGAAGAGTCTGTTGGAGTAAAAATTATTCAAGTAGCAAATAAGGCTTTTCAAATTGCCACATAGGTCAACAAACTTCAATTTGAAGAGTTTTATTTGCTACTACTCTTGGAGATGCTCTAAGAGTTAGGCTCCACCAATCTGGACAAGGAGAAAAACTTACTGGGCATGGGATGTTATTGTAAGCTTTCCACATCAATATCCCCCTCAAATTGCATCTTAGCTGGCCACTAATTTCAGCCTTAATAATTTTTTTTTCACCTCTTTTCCATTTGGCGCGTGACCGCATCCCAAAACTCAAACCCCTCTTCCCACCGACTCTCTCTCTCATCTCTCACTTTCCTTCCTGCAACTCAAATCCCCTATTTTTCTCTCTCTCATCTCACTAGCTCTCTCTCTCTCTCTCTCTCTCTCTCTCTCTCTCATCTCGATGGTCTCATCCTTTCTCATATCTCCCTCACCTTCTCTCTCTCTCTCTTCGCATGATCAATATTAGAGGCTGATCTCTGGATCTGAAGCCATCTCAAATTTAGAGGTTGGCAAATTCGTCGCCTCTATTGTTGTCGATGTGAGGAGAGTGAGAGAGATATTGCCGACAACAATGAAGGAGAGGAGGGGGACGCGGAGGATGGATGATGGCGGTGGTGATGTTGACGTGGAGGAGGAGCACTGAGCAACGGTCGGAAAGAGAAATGGGTTTGAATATTGGTCAAACCAAAATGTTTTAAAGTGTGGGAGTAGTGGCCAGCTTTCATGATGCAATTAGATGGCGATACTGACATGGAAATCTTACTTTGGCCAGCCCAATGGCAAGACTTGCCTGGGCAAGTTGACCTAATGCTGAAGTCATTGTGATGTCAGAAGTTAATTTAAATAACAAAAAAATTGAAAAAATAAAAGAAAAAATACCAGAAATTTCAGAAATGTTTTATTATTATAAATACATAACCATATTCTTGACTTCCCATAATATCTCACATGAATAGTAGTTGTTCTTGGAAATGCTCTAAGTAGTAAAATTTTATTTGATTGTTAATATTTTACTGAAAAAAAATGGCGAAATGGTTGAATATATAATTAAAATGAAACACAATTTCAGGGATGCATAGACAAATTGGCTTCACGGCAACTGCCCCCACTCTAATAAAAATCTGGGCATATGGACTGACACAGATATTGTGCAGCATCATGTAATTTTGGAGGGCCTTTGGACTGCTTCCCGATAGGGATTCCCTGTCACTTCAATAAAATACATTGTCTACATTCAACTGTGCTGCTGCCTACAATTTTGTTTTCCTTTTGATTTCTCCACCACCATACAATCACTGATTCACTACCATTTTCATTATCATAAAAAAAGATTTTGATTTTCAACCATGAGTTTATGCATTTTATACATGAGCTCAGATGTATGGATATACGTTGTTAATTATTTGAGTTATACACTCTTTATAAGTTATGATATTTTTTAAATGAAAAAATATCCTAGTTATGTTTCTAAGCGGTTAAGGGAGTTGAATTCACTACCGGTGGTGTCATATTATCAAGGCAACTATTTCATCACATGGGCTAGATGAAGTTTAAATAACACAATTTAGTTATGAAAATAACTTTTGTGTAACATGACTTGTTTAGTAAAATGAGTCATATTTGCAAAGGACTTATTAGTGTAATAGTTTGTGATAATTATTCAACCAGATAAGGTATAGGTTTGAATCTTAGCATCTGTGTAGTGTGTGTCAGTTTAATATATTATCGCTCCTCTCGATAGGGAATGTCTTTAAAAAGATATCCTAGTTATGTTTCTAAGCGGTTAAGGGAGTTGAATTCACTACCGGTGGTGTCACATTATCAAGGCAACTATTTCATTACATGGGCTAAATGAAGTTTAAATAACACAATTTAGTTATGAACTAACTTTTGTGTGACATGACTTGTTTAGTAAAATGAGTCATATTTGCAAATGACCCACTAGTGTAGTGGTTTGGAGTAATTACTCATCCAGGTAAGGTCATGGGTTTGAGTCCTAGCATCTGTGTAGTGTGTGTCAGTTTAATATATTATCGCTTCTCTCAATAGGGAAGGTCTTTAAAAAAAAGAGAGATTTTGTTTTTAGCCAACTCAAACTTTCATAATTTGGAAAAGGGCAATGCAGTTGTTTTGTTTCAATCCAAAACAACTGAATTCATTGGCCTTTTCCTTAGAAAAAAATTCTCCTTTGGCCTTTTCCTAAATAATTTTACTTTCTTTGACTAAAACCTAATAAATACTAAAAAGAAAGTGTTTTCATCATTTGCCACCATTGGATAAACATGCCATAAATACATATATACAAAGGGCAGAACAATGAAATTTTCAATGGGTGGGCTAGCTAAAATTATTAGCTTAAAATTTAATGACCATTTTTTTTGGGTACTTCATGTTTCTATAGTTTTTTCTATAAATAAAAATATACATTGGAATAAAATTGTAAAAGATAGAGAGTTAAAATCATGAGTGTTTATTAAGAGATTAATTATATTTCTTAATTGAGCAAATAAATTAAATATAAGATGATTAGAGGTCTATAAAGTTGAGTGAACAATGGTTAATAGGCTACAATTGAGTGGGCTACTAAGCTTTTATGAGTGAATAACATTAAAATACATGTAATTTTTAATTTAAAAAAGGCTACTTGGGCTAGAGCCCATGATAATCCTCCACCTAATTTCGCCAGTGAATACATACTCGTCCTCCATTAATATGATATGCATATTCGCGTCCAATCTGTCGACATATTTTCGAGTTTAGAGTTAAGATTCCAGGATTAAAGGCTTAATGATTTAATTATTAAATGGAAAGAAAAAAAAAACAATTTTATTTCAATAAACATCATGAACAAATATTACCTCCCCAAAATGAGTAGTCTAATCAAAACGTTCTACTGTTCCTGCAGGCACCCCCTTGTTATCATCATGGCATGCCATTGCCATTGCCGCCTCACCGATTTAATTTAAATTTGCATTTTTCTTTTCAACGTTTGTATACAGACAATCGGTTGTGCACTGATCAACACATATTAATTTTTATATATAAATACTTCATGGCCTTTGGGTAACTATCTTGCTAAATTTAATATGAGACATGTCGTTATCGAGAGTGTACTGAGATCATGTATTAAAAATGAAAACCCATATTTTAAAGTTGAAGCCTTTGGCAAAACTCCAAAATTTCCAGAACCATGTCTTTGTCTTTCATTTTCTGGTAAGCAAGTTCCCATCTTGAGTCTGACCTGCTTCATATATATAAAGGATTCCGACTGATTAACCTTACTACCAAGCAACAGTAATGCACATACTCCAAATACCAAAATTTCCCCTTACTGCATTTGAATCTCACATTACACTCTCGAACTTATAATAACTAGTCTTAACCGATGTTTGGCGACTCAATTTTCTCCCACTGTCAAGTCTCTTATAAACTTTGGCAAACCACTCCTACATGGCATAAAATTAGAGGGCACACGTGAAGAATAGTACTTCAATGCTTTGACGAAAGACCAGAGAGGGGAAGTGAGTCGTAAAATGTTACTCAATGGGGTAAAGTGAGTCATCTTGACTTTCGAAGGCGAATTATTTGACTATAGTAGTTTCAAGGATAGTAACCATGTGAAAAACTAGTGGCAAGTAGAGAGTTTTGTCATTTAAAGTAGGCGTACTAGACCTATTGGCTTTGGGGCACCGCTAACCAACTATAAAAATGGAAAATTATTAAAATAGTAACAAAATGTTGCATGCTTGGTTTATTTTTACATAAAGATTCTTGTTCTTGTCTTGATGAGAGCAAGTTCTCTCTAGTTTTCATAACTTTTTTTTTTGTTAAAATGTCTGAAATGAAGTTGCAGTTAACTCATCACCATCAATCACCGCCCAAAAAGAAATGCACAAAATTAAAAATGGCTTTTACCATGTACTGTCAAAAAAAGAAATGTTTCATTTCAGATATCATCAGAAGTAGTACTTTTCAAAGTTCAAAACATATATAGATCCCTAGGAAAGAAACTGAGTCAATCTTTCTTTCTTTTTTCTTTTTCTGAATCTACCCCACGACCCCATACCCCATCAAATCTTTCTGATCATTTTACTTAACAACAGTCAGTCAGTACTCAATTACTAGCATTTCAGTTCTCAGTAGAAAGACATGACCCTCTCTTCTGTTTTGTTTTCATCAACATTGGAAAATAGGCTGTTAGACTTAGACCCATTAACACTAATATTAAGATTATTCCCACCACTAATCAACTGTTTAACATATTCAAGATCACAGTACCCTAATGTGTTTTCTGCTCCAAGATGATCAAACCCATCTGGCCTCTCACACCATTGGTTGATCTCATGGTGATGATCATGACCTGCTGATCCAGTTCTACCACCATCATTGTTGTTTCCATAGTTGAGCATCATGAACCTCTGATTATTCTGATCTTGATCAAAACCATTGTTGCAGCTCTGGAAAACCATTTCTTCTTGTTTCATGTTGCTCTCTCTGTCATAGCTGATCTGATTACAGCTCCCATCAGATGAAGTGCTGCAACTTCCTTCACTTCCAAACATGAGGAGATTATTATTATTATTATTATTTTTCTTCACAAGGTAATTATTATACTGCATGGAACCCACCAGGCACTCTTGGGTTGGGAAAAAAGAGGAGTTGGTGGTAGTGTTTGAAAAATTATTGGATGTCATGGAAAGATGTGGAATTTCAAAGCCTGCTGAGAAAGATCTATTATAAGTAGTACTGTTAAGGTCTTTGAACAGTGATGAGAGAGGTTGAGATGGGATTAGTGGTTGGTTTTGATAATTGTGAAGAGAGGTAGAAGGAAATGGGGGAGGTTTTAATGAATTTCTGTGATGAAGATGATGATGATAATGAGATGGAGAAGGAGCCATATGCATCCCCATGAGCTTCTTCTTGAGCTTGGTGTTCCAATAGTTCTTGATATCATTGTCAGTCCTGCCTGGCAGCTGAGCAGCTATAATTGACCACCTGTATATAATTAATTGTTAATTACACATAAATTATGATTAAGTTGCAGAAGAAGCAGAAACCTGTCCTGGCTTTCCCTTAACAGCTGTAAGTGGGTGTGGAAGTTAGATCCAAAACTTGGCATGCATGCAGGGAAATTATCCAAATATAGCAGATTCATGTTAAATGAAGGGCTTTTTTACAACATAAAATAAGGAAAACAAATAACATGAGTTCATATTTGTCTTTTCTCTTTCCTCTTTTCTGTTCGTTGTTACTCATTTTTGGATAGATTTCATCAGCATTTTTCATGATAGAAGATGATAAATAAGGAAAAAGAGGTAGACTCTATTATACCTATATGGAAATTAGGTAAAAATAAAAAAAGAAAGGGAAATATAATTGCATAGAGTAGTACCTGCTTCCAATGCTAGCAAAGAGGCTGCATATTAATCTGTCTTCCTCATCAGAGAATTCTCCATGTTTGATGTTTGGCCTCAGGTAGTTAAGCCACCTCAATCTGCAGCTTTTCCCACATCTCCTCAGACCTGATCCACACCCAAATCAACCCAAACATAAACAAAACAAGCAGAAACATAAAAATGAGAGAGAGAGAGAGCAATGGAAACATATTTCCATTATTAGATAATTTTGAGCTTGAATTAAGTAACCTTACCAGCTTTCTGTGGGAGAGCAATCCAATTCCCACCAGTCCCATGCTTCTCTATGTACTCCTTTAGCTTTGAGTCTTCTTCTGGTGACCATGGTCCCTTCTTCACATTTGCCTTGTCACAACAAGGAGCCCTACCCATCTCTCTCTCTCTCTCTCTCTCTCTTAAAAACACAGAGAGAGAAGTCTAGCTTTTGATCTCTTGGATATCCCCTTAAAGCTCTTTTGAGGAACCAAAACTTTTTAAAATGGACTTGAGTTGGGGAGGTATAAGCCTTAATAATGGTGTTGAGGGTTTGGACAGCGTAGTACACCAGAAAAAATATTATTTTATTGAGTGATGCTTTTAAGTCAAAATGAGAGACACCGTTCAAACGTTCAATGATCAGTTTTTCTAACTCCTATATATGTCAATTAGCTAGCTAATTAGCTAATAATCGAACTTTCTAACTTTTCATCTCATCGACATTTCATCATTACCCTCACTCATACGTCTCCTCTCTTAAAAGCATCCAAAGTCTTTTGCTAATGGGTAGAAACAAAACAGGAGGCAATTGAAGTGATGGCCAGAGCCCCTCCCACATTTTGACATTTTCCAAATCCCAATCCCCAAGTAATAGCTACATAAATATAACTTGGTTTGAACTTGAAAATTGATTCAAATATATATATATATATATATATATATATATATATATATATATATTATCTTTTTAAAGGGCATGATCAAGTCATTTTTCATATGTGGAAATTGTTGAAGAATATAAGTATCACATCGGAAATTTGACTAAATAAAATGCAAAATATAATAAATAGTTCAACCCCAAATATCATTGAGGCCTTTTGTGATAAAATCACACATTTATTGGACATTGTATGTGGTTAAGGGCTCGTTTGTGAGTGATTATGAATATGCTAGAATCATTTCTGAGAAGAAACACCTCCCACGTGCGTTTCTAGAAAATCATTTTTGTGATTTTATGGAGAAGCAAATTATTCTCCATAAAAGTGATCATTGTCCTCTCCAGAATCACTCACAAACGAGTTGGGGACAATATCGGTGTTCTTAATAGTGGGCTGCTGACCCGTCTATGAAATGAGACATGATATCAAAGCAAGTTAACTGATTTGGCCTAAAATACTTGTCATGTACCCTTATCTCTTACCCAAAATATAATGTTCACGTGTTGGACTTAAAATATTTGACTCCAATAAGATTTGTTGAGCCTTCTTCTCAAACTGGGGTAGCCCCCATCACTTCAAATTTAGAATAGAAACACGTCCTAGTCAAAATTAATAAATTATATGATGTACATATCTTGCTATAAATTTTGAAGCGACTAGGTAAGAGAGGATGAGATGCATCATTGCCCGTATCTATCTCATAACTTCGGGCCAAAAAAAATATCTCATAACTAACAAACAGATGATATGTTTGTCCTAACTTAATGCACCTCTTCTTCCTTTAAGATTTGGAGTGATGAAAATTAAAGTTTTTGATAATCAAATCTGCTCAGGCAAAAGGAAAAAATTGATATCAATTTAAAATTAAACAGTAAATGAGTAAAGTAGTTCATTTCACAGGTTGGCTGGTTGACTCGAAACTCACATATTTTTTAAACATCTCATGATGTATATTGACCCAAATTTGACTTGAAATTTTAATCGTGCGGGCTAACTACTTAATTTTCTATACAAATTTCAAATCGTTCATCGCATCGTGTCAAAAATTGCCAACCCCTTATCAAGTCTCCACACACACATGTATGCCTTGTTAATGTACTCTTGGCAATTCCTATTGAATTAGTTCATTGGTTATCAAAAACTTTAATTGACATCATTATTAATTGATTCCTTATCAATAATCATCACACAGTAATCCTGACCGTCCATGAGATGCACAGATGAGTGATGATGAGTGATCATGAAGTTTGGACCCATCAATCAGATTCTTTGCCCTTAATTTCATCTGATCAGGTGCTACTGGGACCGTAGACTAATCGATGCCACACTTCCTGGATGACGATGCATCATAAGCTATTGTCACAACTTGTTAAAATAGGCAAACAATATCTTCAGAGATGGTTGAGGTACATCATAGCATTTCCTCACTGGGAGACATCACATACTTCTGGTAAATTTAAATTCACTATTTAGGTTTCTGAGTGACCGATAGGAAATAAAGACTATATATTTAGGATCACTTGGAGTCTTGGAGGGGCCCTATATAGCTACATGATTGTGCAGGCCATAAAATCAATGCTGCTAGCTACAGGATTCATGACCTCTCTACAATGCTAAAAAAAGGACAAGAAAAAAAAGATTAAGTCATTTACATATCCGCTAGGGCCACAAGTTTTTTTTTAATTTCTAAGGAAGAAGACATTCGAATTTGGAACTTCTTTCATGATGAAAAATAAATGTATTATTAAATAATTTACTTGCGATTATAACTTGATTTCTTGAAGTAAAAAAATACTATTTAAAAGGGAAATGCTATAGATACCACATTTATAGACCATCTTGTGTACCATGTCTCAAATATAGGTAAAAATTATTGAATTGGTGGGTTTCATCTATTAGAGAAGTGGTACATTACACAATGTGGTATATAAATGTGATATCTCTAGAATTACTCCATTCATAACAAGAATGTCAGTCATATAAATTTTACGTACGTATGAGTGATAGAATATATCTTTTTCTAGTGTAGACTTAGGGGCCGTCTGGTAACATTTTTTGAGAATATTTTCAAAAAATGAAAACGAAAAAACGAATTTGCATTTTCAAGATTCGAAAATGCGTCTAGTAGATTAATTGGAAAACGAATTTAGGAAATAAAAACAGTGAAAACGTGTTTGGTAGTACAATTTGAAAATAATAATATGTGAGTTATATTTGACCAAAAATATATATCTGAGTTATTTCTCAAGTGTATTTTTGTTAACTTCTGTTCTAAAAAAAGTTTTTTTTTAATTCTGATATTTTTTAAAAGATAAAATTATTATAAACAATGAAAAAGAATTATGATATTTTTTAAAGGCCCTAAAACTATCTTATCTCCTTTTTTTCCCCCCCTTTTTCTCCTTTTATTTGTTTCTTCCTCTTTTCTTCTCCTTCTCTCCTCTCCTTTCTTCTTCCTTCCCTATTTTTAACTCTCTTCATGCAACCGCACCCACTCCTCCTTCCTTTCATGGCATGAATCTCATCAACCCACCCCTTCTCTCTCTCTCTCTCTCTCTCTCTCTCTCTCTCTCTCTCTCTCTCTCTCTCTCTCTCTCTCTCTCTCTCTCTCTCGTTCCACTAAGTCATGGTTCTGGTGGTTCGATTGGGTGGTGATGGTGGTTGAGCCGGGTATGTGGTGGTTCTTCTTCCTCTCTCTATTTTTTTTTTCTATTCTCCTTCCTCTCTTCTTCTTCCTCTCTGTTTTGTTTTTCTCAGTTGCAGATTTATGTGATTGTGGGTTTTTTCTTCTTGAAATTTTGGGGCTTATTATGGTTGGAATGAGGAGATTTGACTGTTTTGGATATAATTTGATTGGATTGTTTGCTCATTTGACGGAGAAGAGTCGGCTAAGGCTTTGATCGGAGACTGAAAATGAAAACGACTTTTTTTCGTTTTCAACATTTGTTCATACTTTTGGATTCATTCTCAAAAAACAATTCTAGCTTGTTTATTAAAATAACCCACTGAACATGTTTTCACATGAAAACAGAAAACAAAAACAGAAAATGTGGCATGTTAAAATGATACCGAACAGGCCCTTAATACCTCATTTACAAGCACTTGGGCTTGTGACCTAAACAAGAGAGCATTTCCCCCTGTGGAATGGCCTTGTGTCAGATTTTTTTTCTTCTTAGTATAGGTAAAAAAAATGTTCAGTTTAAATTATTTTTTATTCAATAATCGCCGTTCCTAATTCAAGATCTCCTCCAATAAAGTAAAAATTGTGTACCATACACTAATCAAAAGATAATTGGCGATGTTCTAGTTAATAAGAAGCACCAAACCAACAAGGCGTGTAGGATGATAAATTCATTACGACTAGCAAACCATCATAATTCACAGTAAAACAATGTTTCCTACATTTCAGTCAATTTTGATGGCATGACTCGGTGGAAGCTTCGGACGAGTAGCATGAAGGATGTCCTCATTTTAAGAAAAATAATAATCACATTATTGTGACTCATCTTAAAACATATAATTATATATAAAATTAAAACCGTCAATTTTTTTACATAATTTATACAAGCGATATTAGGCGATGTGGTTTTTTCACACACACTGCCAATGTGTCACGGGGATTTGAAGACCACTGGTCCTAAGGATGGACCTAGCATTTCAAAATGCGGTGGGCTAGTTTACCATACGATTGTTAGATTTTAGGCTCTACTAAACCCTTAAGGGAGGCTTATGGAATTAATCATAAATATATATAATTTTAAGGGTTCTTAGATTTAGGTCCAAAATGATTAATTATTATTGGATTTAGTCCACCCGTTTTAGTTTTAGATGTAGGTCCTTTTACTTTATTTACTTTTTTGTTGTGTCGATTTAACCCTTTGAGATAAATAAGAAAAACATATTGAAAATCTAAATTTAATGCATAATTTCTTTGTAATTGAATTTTGATTTCTTTCCTTGATAATATTTACCTAATATATACCATTTTAACCAATGAAAGTAAGACACACTTATTATACCTATGCAATGGACAAATAGGACAATATATGAACAAACCACAAAACATCTTACCTATAAGTAAGGTAGAAAAATAAACAAGCAGAATATTAAATTACCTATAACTTAGGTGCATAAAAACATAAGTCGAGACAAGATATGCTACCTATATCTCCAGTACATAAAAGATAAGTGGTAAGCGTATGTTACCTATAACTTAGATTCATAAACAAAAGGCAAAAAATGTATTACCTATATCTCAGGTATACTATACATAAAAGAACAACTATAAAGAACAAAATGATCGAACTGATTCAAAATTGAGCATATATTCAACATAAAATAATAATAATACTAAAAGAAGAAGTAGAAGAAGAATAAGAAGAAAAAGTCGATACTATGATTGCACAGCAAATAGATATTAGGCCATGCTTCAGCGGATCATTTGTGCCTTGGGATGAACCCCAAGTCTCGAAGCTCCATTATTTTCTCATTAATTTTAACGAGTGTTTGGCTTCCTTTGAGCAGTAAACTCACTCCATTATTTCATTCTTATGTCAATGTACAACATTTAAAAAAGGAAAAAAGTCTTCCTAATTAGGTGCTTTACTTACCATAAATTTAGTAATTTATTATAAAACCACCATAAAATTTGCTGCAATTAATAAATTCATTATTCCTTACGCTTTATGTGCTCAAGGGTAAATTGGATAAGGAAAGAAATATAATATTGGCTAATTATCTCATTAAGGTAAGTAATCTAAGATAATGGGCAATATTGGAACAAAAAATTATTTTAAAAATATAAAAATAAAAAGATTATATCATACAATATTTAAAAAGGAATGTAATCCTATGTAGCGCGAAAAGTCGAAAGCGACTTTGTATCAAAGTCACCAAAACCGAGGATTAAACCTAACTTCTAGTTGGAAATTTGGATCTATATCAACTTTTCTATAATTTTAATTTGAGAACATATCAATTTTATTTTATTTGTTTAAAGGCCTATTTTACATTAACAATGCCAGCAACTTTTCATCATATATGCTTAAACATTAACACTAACTATAAAAAATTAAAAAAAATAAAAAAAAACTAACTTGGGCTATAGCCCAAGTTGTACATAAGCATAGGTCCGTCCCTCGATCGTGGTTTGTAAGTTAAGGCACTTTACCATTGTGCTAGAACCCGTTGGCAAAACTATCAAATTTTAAATAGTGCAAATTGAGAAAGAGAGAGAGATAAAAAAGAAATGACTTGAAGAAAGAAAGAAACTCAATCCATGACTTGTACTCACAAGAAGGATGCATGGCAATGAAGATCCTTTTGGTTAATTACATTAAACAACTTCAGGAGTTGACACTCTAGTAGTGCCTATAAAACGTAAGCTTGTATTGCTAGATTATAAGATAATACATGTTAATACGTTTGAACAATCGACATATCACACACATATATATATACAAAGAACTTTCTTGAAGCAATGTACTATTGATTTTGTTGGTCTCAATTAGATACCTTAATGATTTTCAATTTGCATGATTTTTCACAATGATAATCTATGAATGAAGATATAAAAAACATATGGTTTGGATCGTTGAAACAAATTTCATAAGGGACCTTAAAGGGTATCCCTCAAATTATTTGAAGAATTCCTCAGTAGAAGGACCGATATATATAAACATCGTTGGGTGTCATGCATGGATTAAGATTCTTGAATGAGTCTGATATTGTGTCATTGCAGACGTACGTGATTCCCCACATGAACAATAATACTCGTGTGCCTTCAAACTTGTAAAGCAGGGTTTTACATATATATACCTTTGATAATGCAACATGCTGGCCCTCATTTAGAAAATGTCCCCTGATTTATTTTATTCAATTATAAACTGTGCTCAGTTTACCATATTAGGTTTTTAGTTTTGTATTTTAGCAATCAATATTGGGCGAGGAGGTATTAGAGTAATGGAGGGAGAAATTAGAGAAATGAGCTTTGTATTTTAGAATTGTCAAATAATTGCACAATACATTTCAGCTTAGCATAACTTACTATTAACAATTTTTGTATCCCCAACTAATTATGTTGAGTAAACTTTGCTGACATGGAATTGCCACATGGTAAATACTTTTATCAAGATGCACATATATTGAACACAAAATATCGAATGTGGGAATAAATATTCTTAACCACCTGACTTGAGCTCTAAATCGCTTATAGTTTTCGATTCAGCTTGATATAATCCTTTAATCATTGTTGATTCCCAAGCGTAAGAATAGTCATAAACAAAAAGGATCTATACCTTGTTAATTCCTACAAAATACCAAATTGATGATAGAAACTATAGGGAAATCTCCTTGATTTTGTTCAAAAACTCTCTAGACCAAGCCATAAGATAGCTTTTATACTTACGGAAGAGGTAAATTTGAAATGCTGTCCGAAAATATAAAATAAAAGGCAAAAAAATACGAAATTGCCGAAATTGACTAAAAACTTATAAAGGTCTTTAGTCCCAGCCTTATATGGCTAAAATCACTCGTATCATCGCATATCTGTGAGTCTTCTTCAGCATACCAAGTTCTTCTTCAAAACGATTATGAGTGAAAAACATATATCTAGAGTTCTCATTTTGCCACTCACGTGTGTCAAGTTGGTAAAAATATTGTACGTGATGAAGGGTTTAGGTTAGGGGAGAAACAACTTATAACCACTATACAAACTCCTCACTACACTTATATGAACCTTAAAAAGTAAAAGACGATGACATAAAACTTCTAATCAATGAGAGGGTTCCCTGAAGAATATGTAGCCATGTACTAGATAATACAGCCTGACGTGAGCAAATGGAGCTATGAAATGTAAGATACCAATAATTTTACCAATGGATAGTACCCGATGAAAAGCAAATGGAGATCTCAAATGAAAGATATAGGAAATTTTTCTGCTTTTTAAGAGAAGAGCAATGGACTAAAGATTTGATGGGGTATTGTGGCTGGGATAGGAGATCACAGATGTGGGTTGTATCAGTTTTTTATTTATTTTTTTCCATTTGAGTTTGCTTTAAGCAATAATAGGGCTAAATATTCAAGTGAACATTGTGCCAAAGTGGGTTGGAATTAAACTAGGTCATTAGTTCAAATTCCATGAAATATAACTTTAAAATAACTCAAATTCTCTTTTATCATTACTTACAGTGTGAATTACGCAAGATAAACAACAGTACCAACATGCTACGTGGTGTATCAGATTCAATGGATAACATTCCTCAATACAAACATAATAAAATCTTCCGTTCTCCTTTCTTACAAACTATATGAATCTATGATTCTCATCTCCCTAATGTAGACATATATCTAATCCAATACAAAATGGGTAGTAGGTAATATTCCAGTTAAGGCAAGATGTGATATGTTATTCTAATATTAAAAAAAGAAAAGGAAAAATAGAAGTCAAAGCAGTTCTCCACTAACTGGGATCCCAGGATAACGCTAAAGATAGCCTCGCTGTCTGGTCTGGTTGGGAGACGACGTCAAAAATTGCGTAGGCATGGCGGGAGTATCGTTTTCAAGATTCGCGCTTAGCCCCACCGCACGAAATGTGTCTCTGTAGTTTCTCGGGTTTCGGGTTCCCTTGGAATTTTCTATAGCATTGCATTGTGGTCTATATTCGAGCTCATTGATATGCCATCGTAGTGGGATTTGGTTGTTGAATTCTATGGGAAGTATTTGGGGTTTGTTGGCTTTTGATTGAGATTTTCAGAGAGTTTTGGGAGGGAGGAAGGAAAGCAATCAATCAGTCAATCTCTCATGTATTTTTGGGAGCTAATGAGTTTTGAAACTAGTTTAACTTTTTCTATACCCCTTTTTGTTGGGTAGTTGAGGTTGGTAAATATAGTTATGGAGTTGTTTGACATTGAGGTAGAAATGTTAATTTTGAATTTTTCTATGGTAGGAATTTATACTTAAAGTGAACGGGATTTTAGCATTTAGATTGATAAGCCTACTAGGACGGTTATAGATTAATCATAATTCATTGAATTATTTCTGATTATGTATGCATGTGTACCCGGTCATTAATTTGATCAACAGTAACATGTTTTTTCAAAACAAAAAACAAAAACCATAGAATGTCTTCAATCAACGTATTTTTTTTATAAAAAACTTATCGTGAGTGAGATTAAATTTGTTATTCTTCTTGCTTGAGAGGAAATAACTTGTTCAAATAATATAAAGGTTGGTTTGTTTGTTTGTTTTTTTTCTCTATAATAAAAGATTGATATTCTACTTGCCGAGTCACTAATTTAACAAAAGACTAGACGGTCAAATTAATAATGAGGCGACTTCAAAACCTTAATGTTGAAAAATTCAAACCTTGTGGTGCATTCTGAACCTTTAGGATAAAATGAAATTGGCGCTATTTAAAAAGGAGCGTTATGCGCTTGTGACAAACACACATGCATTGTAGTACAAGAATGGCATTCAGGAGAGGTATTTGTACTCCCTCCGGCGCAAGAGTAGTAGGGCCACTGGTAGGTCAATGTCCATGGCAGTATCCAAGATCTTTGATCAGTCTTGAATGACTTGATTTATTTATGTAAACCCCAATCCAATACCTGCGTCCCTAGCAGCCATGGCCATAGAATATAACCCAAAAACCAAAACCAAAAGAACAAAACGTTGGAAAGCAAATTCCGATTGATGCCTTCAACAGGGGTTGATTTGGAATGGCAAGGGCCTCATTTACTGTTTTGATCTGATCAGGATCATGTTGGGCCGCCATTGAGGCAAACCACTAGGCCACAAAATTCTTTGAATTCACTTGACTTGAAGCCCATTCTATGTTGGCCGTCTAGTTGCCCGTTCTGGGCTCGTGTTGCACCTTATTCGTTAATATTGTAAGCAACTATGTCCTAATCTAGTGAAATTTTTCTTCCTAATATTTGAAGATAAATTAGCTATACATAATAGGGGGGACTAGACTAGCAACAGAGGGGCTATGAGATCTGAGGCGAAAAAACTTGCTTGCACCGGGGATAGGCCTCCAATCGTAGCCCGCCACGTATCTATATTTTGTCAGAAAATAAACACATGGCGGACTGCGATTGGAGAGAGATAGGACTGTTGTCCTATCCCGGTGCAAGCAAGTGTTTCTTGATTTGAGAAGCCCTGTGCCAAAACAACAAGAGGCCTCCTAAAATAAAGTTCCTCAGGGGTGACAACCTTTTAAAAAAAAAAATACGAGTGAAGCTCTTTTTTCACTGGACTAGAATCCATTAACAGCAGTGACAACCTTTCAAATTAGACAAATAAGTAGAAAACATGCCACTTTAAATTATTACAGTACAATTTTACCTACATCCTCTACATACTCACCCTTGAATGTGCTTGCTTTTTGGGTAAACTGGGAACGCCCCCCAAACAACAAAAACCTCAGCCCCTTGAAGATGCTCCTCATCAATGTCATTAAAAAATAAACGAACGACGTAACAAGGTAACAACCATACCTCCTTGCTTTGCTTTGCGATCAACCTTTGTCAGACCAGACCCACTTTAGCAGTTCTATTTCATTCATCCAAATGAACAAAAAGAAAAACCAACTCTGAAAGACTGGAAGTCAAATACTCATAATCTCTGCCTGCCTCACAAGCATCATGACGAAGAAGAGGAAGAGCAACCACAAGGCCACCTCTCACCCGCACAACCCAATAACCCAAACTCCAATTTTCACAAAGTCAATTTCACAACTCACCCTTTTCATCTTTCTCTCCCTCTCACTCTCACTCACACCCTTATCTCTCTCTTCTTCTTCATCCTCATTACTCAAAAAGCCACCTCCTCTTCCCATTCTGCCCCTCCCCTCAGCTCCCCAGCTCCAATGGCAACTTGGGCACATGGCCATGTTCCTCCATTTTGGACCCAACACCTTCACAGACTCAGAATGGGGCACAGGCCACGTTGACCCTTCAGTCTTCAACCCCACCAAGCTCAATGCCGCTCAATGGGTCAAAGTGGCCAAAGACTCGGGCTTTTCCCGCGTAATTCTCACTGCAAAGCACCACGATGGGTTCTGCTTGTGGCCCACTGAGTACACCAACTACTCGGTGAGCTCCAGCCCCTGGAGGAATGGTGGTGGTGATGTTGTTGGTGAGCTGGCTATGGCTGCTAGGGACACAGGTATTGGATTGGGGCTTTACCTTTCGCCGTGGGATCGGCATGAACCGTGCTATGGGAAGACTTTGGAGTACAATGAGTTCTACATGGGGCAAATGACAGAACTGCTGACAAGGTACATTTTTTGGTTGAATTTTGGATATTGTAGAGTTTTTGTGAATTGGGTTTGTTTGATTTTGTTGATGAGTTCTCTAAGGGGTTTTCTTGAAGAATGATCAATTTGAATTCGCTACAGTTTTGTTAATTTGGTTGAGTTTTTTATTATCGGGGAACGTTAGCTCTTTTCTTATTGTGTGGAACTAGAATTGTGTTTAGCATTTTTGGAATCGATGTTATGGATTTCAAAGTGTTCTGTGCTTTTATGAGTTATGTGCAATTATGTAAATTAAATTCTCAGACCTCTGCTTGAGGTTTTGTTTTAGCATTTCATGTTCTGTACAATTCAGTCTCTTATGTGCTCTCTTGAATTGAGTTGATATGTTTTTGGTCACAATATTTATGATATTTGTTTTAACTGATTATCAAGGTTAATGTTTTAATTCATCTGTGTTGGTTCAAGTTGGCTGATTCTGCTATATGGAGATTCGTTTGAATTCTTGCTTCTTTGATTTTTGATGAATTTCTTGGACAGATGTTCAACGACTTGGGGTGGTTTTTATAAATTTAACAGGTATGGAGATATCAAGGAGGTGTGGTTGGATGGTGCAAAGGGGAAGGGGGAGAAGGACATGGAATATTTTTTTGATTCTTGGTTTAGTCTCATTCATCAACACCAGCCAGGGGCTGTCATTTTTTCCGATGCTGGTCCTGACACCAGGTGGGTTGGGGATGAAGCTGGTGTTGCTGGGTCTACTTGTTGGTCTCTTTTCAATCGGAGTGATGCAAAGATCGGCGACACTGATTACCAGTGAGTTCACTCTTCTAACTTCCATTAGCTTTTCGGTGTTTCTCTAGTAGTTGGATATATGTATGTATGTATGTATATGTATGCGTGCATTCAGATACACAGACATCTATTTATGTGCACTGGTTCTATATGCTTAAGATCCCCCACGAGTCATTGAGAGGACCTGTGAGACTGCAATCAGCACCAATCTTTTTATGCACTATCTTTTCTTCCCCGAGTGCTATGACTTAATAATGTAATGGGCATGTCTAAACAGATATTCAAGTGGAGGGGATCCATTTGGTCATGATTGGGTACCAGCCGAGTGTGATGTCTCAATCAGGCCGGGTTGGTTTTGGCATTCATCGGAAGTTCCAAAATCTGCAAGGACTCTTCTTGACCTATACTACAAATCAGCTGGCAGAAATTGTCTCTTGTTACTAAATATACCCCCAAACTCTTCAGGTCTCATATCCGCAGAAGATGTCCAAGTGCTTCAAGAATTCCATGAGCTCCGGAGGTCGATATTCTCACATAATCTGGCCATACATGCCTTTATCAACGCAAGCTGTACACGAGGAGGTAGTAGCCATTCTTGGTTCAACCCCTACAATGTCATTGAAGAAGGTATTCAGTCCTATTGGGCACCTGAGGGAAACCAGTCTAATTGGATTCTATACTTGAACCTTCAAGAATTAGTATCATTCAACATTCTGCAAGTTCAAGAGCCAATTCAAATGGGCCAGCGGGTTATTGAGTTCCATCTTGAGGTCCTGAATGAAGACGGGGAGTGGAATGCAGTAATTAATGGCACCACAATCGGATATCAAAGGCTTCTGCAATTTCCGACGGTAAAATCTCAGTACTTGAGGTTTGTTATCGACAAGTCCCGGGCAGACCCACTTATTTCCTACTTGGGTATATATATGGATCAATTTTCCATTTTGAGCAACTTATCTAATACAACCTCACAAGCAGGCAATGGCAGTCAAGTTCTTCATGGCCATATTGAATCCAATCGATCTCAAATTTCTGCCATATAGTGTTTGTATATTTCCATTGAATGTAAATATACTATCATCTTCATTTTTTTCTCCTTTCTAATTGGCTTATGTGTTAACCTTTTCCTTTTTCTCCTTTCTAATTGGCTTATGTGTTAACCTTTTCCTTTTGTGTGTGTGTGTGTGTGTATTGAATCCAACCATTCTCAAATTGCTGCCATATAGTGTTTTTTTGTATGTTTCCATTGCATGTAAAGATTCTAGAGGCACATAAAATTAATTAAAGAATTACTTCTATTATGAATTCTTCACTTTGGTTTTTCAAACTTTAATCTAACATCGCCTTTGAGATGTTTGTATGGAAACCATCAAGATTCTAGTGATCCCCTTATATATAAAACACGATTTATACATCAAAGACTCTTTTAGGAGAATGGCATTCCAAAAAAATGAAGGCCATTGCGTTTCTAACAAGCATTATGTCTTGATATCTTAATAACGAACATTAAAGCATGAAACTAGATAAGTTTTTGAAACCCAACAACGCAAGCAACACGACAGGACAAGATACATCCAATATAAACTTATAAGCTAAGTAATTTTGATATCGTGCAGAAGCCTTGCAGCCATAGAGCCATATCTTCTAGCTTCCCAATCAGTAAGTTTACCATTCTGAGGTCTTGTCACTGGCTCACAATCTTCCTCAACCTTTTCATCAAGAGAACCGTTTTCACCTTTTTCCTTGCTGCTTTCGACTTCATCATCTTTCTCACCGATCACCTTAACTGTGTTTTCTGCACTTGTCTCAACTTCATCAACACTCTGATCAATCACCTTAGCCGCTTCTTCCTCTCCAGTCTCCACTTCATCGTCTTTCTCATCAATCACCTCAACTGAGTTGTCTGCATACCCCTCTGGAGGATTTAATGTCATAATGTAAAGTTGAATATCTGGATGCTGGTAGGTACTGTCCATCTGCAGGAGTGAAAAATAAACTTTCTTGTATTTAGGAAAATTAAACAGTAAGAGTGAATATTTTCTGAAGCTCAAGGCAAAGTGTGGATGCCAGAAAAGCATTATTCTTATATGTGGTGCATTATGAATGACGCAAGACCCTGCAATAAGTTAGCCCCCAAGAATATCAACAATTCAATCCATGCACTAACATGCAATCTACAGGTCACATGAACCAGGAATTTCACTTGCAAATCACATGGACAAGTACTTGGATTTCCATTACAAAAACTAAACTGTACCTTAGAATTTGGAACAGTTTTCACATCAAAGTTTCTTTTCCACATTTGAAGCATTTGCTCATGGACACTTGTCGACCGAATCTCATACCCAATCTTCCCAATTGAAACAACCAGTGCATCAATAACAATTTTGACAAAAATAATTAATGCTAAAACCTAGGAAGTAACATACCAAAATTGTAGTTTTAGGCCCTGATAATGCAAACATTGTCTGCAACAGTGGTTCCAAGAGATTTTCTTTATAAACCTTAAAGCCAAGTAAGTTGAAATTAATCAGTTATAATGACATAAAAAGACTAGGACATCAGGGTGAAATAAATTATGAGCACAACGCAAGTAAGAAACCTTTAGAAATTTGATTGAAAGGAATCCTAAGTTCACATATTTGTTTGTGCCGTACAGCCTATACCAGAGTTGTAATTATTTGTCATTGTAGGTCAAGAAAACTGCAGAAACTAAAGTTTTCAATTTTCAGCTGAAACTCAGTGAACTTACAACATCAGTGCCAATAATGTAGTCAAATGGTGGACCAACAGCTCGTATATGATCCTTATCTCCCCAGCTCAACTCCGCTGCCTCGATAGAACCAAATGAGTCTACAAAGAACATAACTTTCATGAGTTGTGAGCAAAAAACTAGAAAAGGCAATTAAATTGACCAAACCAATCAAAACGACCAGTTTTGTTTTGTAATGTTAATTTGTCCTTGTTGAGTTCAGTTTCTTAAACTCAAAGAACATAAACAACTGTTGCAGTTGGCGAGTTTAAATACGGGCTACACAAACTGAGCGGCCATATATAAAATATACAGTTGCACGTGACAAGACATTATTGGTTCTGCCATTGAGGATATGGCAACTAATATATGCACATGGTATTGAATATTGTTCAAAACATTCAAACCAAACCAGACCAGAATTCATTTGTGTGATCCTCGACGTATTTCGTTCAACATTTCTCATTAGCAATGGCAAAACCTCCACTTGATCTGTTGTAACCACATTGCAACCCAGTAATGCCATGCCTGAAAGAGCAAAATGAGATAAGACTAGGAGCAAAACACCTGAGAAAGCAAAGTAAACTAGATCCATTTCAAGCAGGGAAAGAATGAAAAGCCGTATAGATTAACTTTAACATGAATTTAACAGGAAAAAGGAAACTCACCAAACCCAGCTACTCCGCAACCTGCTCCAAGTTCAATGACACGTTTTCCTTTAAGTTTAGCTGGTGAGAACCTTCCCTTTCTACAATTATTTTCCTGGAAAAGCCAATAAAGTCGGATGTAGATTTATAAACAAAAAACTATGCCACGAAGGTAAAGTACATATTGACGAATAATCTGCTCTGGAACCAAAACATACCCAATACTGAACTGAAAGGAAAGCCTAACTCCAGCTACAGCATGAAAATCTATACCTAGTGCAGAAAAATTATATTCTCAGCATGGAAAAGATTAACAAAATTTGCTGCAGGCTGAGGCACTGCCCTCGGTGGGAAAGGTGGCAGAGTTTGGGCTTTGCCTGCTCTTTAAAAGATAAAAACTTTCTGGCTCGCACAGGAAACCGCAGAAAACAACATAAAGGAAGGGGTACATGTAGCTGCTGCACCCACCCCCTTAGTATTTTGTTTTTGGTCGGACCCCCTTCTTAGTAAATGAAGCAATAGGTTTGGCATCTAAGCCCCTTCCAATTAAAAAATGTAATATGTAATTGTAGAGTCCCTTTGGCCCCGAATGAATGACTTGAATATCCTTTGTTATTCCTATGAACCAAAATCAAGTTCAATGGCACTTGACCGATAATATATCTGTTGCAGTTCTTTTTTTATCACTATCATTTCAGGTTTACAGAATTTTATTTAAAAATAATAGCAGATTGTTTAATAGGGAGATCAATTTCTAAACACCCTTCTGTTCCCTTGATGAACTTCAAAATCATCAATGCATCACATCTATTTTAAGGATGAATATAGCCTTGCCCATATGCAAATATTGCATTCAACCGGGCCCAAAATTTAACCAAGTTGAGCTCAACCATAAAAGGTCACTTACATGCATCATTTCCAAGTTTAGAGGTAGAAACATGTGGAAACCAAAATGATTGGAATTTTACAAGAGTTTCTAGTGGGGGATAACAATCATTACCAGAAACTTCACGAACACCAATGATGCATCCCAAACTGTAGTTCCTAAATGCTTTGAATTGGGATCCTATGGAAAAGACAAAGCCATTCCATGGTAAGACAAGAAGTTATTAGGACATATATGATCACAAAGCCATCTGAAGTTGATAACGGGTAACTCATGCAGCAGACATAGGATCGGTGAAAATAGTCATACAGAAAAGTAAAGAGCAAAAACAGTTCATATGCATGAAAGTATATTAGGCCTCCTCTACTATTACCATATTCTGAATTGGTCAGTTCTCGTTGATTTCTAAGTATTAGGAGAATGTATTCTTCAAAAAGCACTAAACTTAATAATTTCTGATTCTGAAGATCTTTCTTAACGCGATAACATTACTCCCAAAAACAAAGAGAGGAGAAAAGAAAAAAACCTGAGCGAACTGTAAGTCATGGCCCAAAACTTCTAAGTTCATGGTAAATGTAGTGGGGGAGTTTAACCTACAACAGCAAAGTTGAACAGTTTTAACATATATAAATACACACATATATACAAAATATTGGAAAAAGGAATAAATAAATTATACGAGCTTCCCAAGTAATTCATTCTTCAAATTGCATAAGCATATCTTTTTCTAATAATAAACACTACATTTTCAAAATTCTATATAAATATGTTACAAGTAAAAGAATCAGAAAGTAAAGATTGCCCATAATACCTGTCAGGCTCCATTTTGATTGCTGTAATATTCCACAAGAAATTGATGATCCACTGCTGAAAACCCAACTCAGTAAGCCAACTGAAGTACCACCTTACCAAAATATTTAAGAAAAAAAAAGAGTTGAGCTTCAACTGTAATTAAGTGAGAATAGGTACTTATCCCAACAAGCAAGAAACTTTAGCTCAAATTAAAAACAGAAAACAAAAAATTTAATCACTATTAGTCGCAATTAGGGAGTGTGGTATGTGAATCAAAATGTATATACATAGGCAAAAAATCATTAATGCCATACTTGAATATTCTATAGAGTCTTTTCATTTTACACCTCAAGAGTCACAAAGAGAAGATCAAACTCAAAGTCGAAGTGAAGAAAAAGAAAGATTGACGGAGAAGGTAGCTTACCTGAAACGGAAATGGGCGAGCTTTACTGTTTGCAGTGTGCACTCTTGTCTTCGAAACTCTGTAGAAAAGAAATGCACCGAATTGATATTTGCCAAGACAAAGTTATGGGAGTGACGAGACGACTAGCTTATTTGGGAGGTGTAATGGGCAGAAAGCCCAAGCGTGATAAATTTGGGTTGGCATTTTTCAGGCCCATGATAGGCTTGGAGCGGTTTTTTGAAGTAGCTTATTTTTATTTTTATACAAGCGATAATAATCCAGTGCAGATGTAAATATTTTTAATTACTTAAGTTACAAATTCTTTATTTTCTTTTATTAAAGTGTGTGTAATTTTTCCATTGAAGATTGTTTTTTGTCTTTAAAAAGAGTCTTAAACATATATGATAGATTCTCACTTTGTGTAGCACTTGAATTCCTTCCTCATACTCAACTTTTTCTTGTGTAGTGCTTGATTTTTTATTTAGTTTATTCTGCCTGTAACTTTAATACTTAACAACGGTCATTTTTTTTTTGGGGAATAATGGTTGTAATTTTTTGTAAGATTAAAGAAAAATAATTCTGCTAAAAAAAGTTAAATAATTTTTTTATGGAAAACAAATACTAAATAATCTTATATTGACTCATTGAAGAAAGGTATAAATTTTGCTTAGTTTTCAAAAAATTTCGTTGCCGTGACAGAGGGAAGATGCAAGTCATTGAAGCCGATAAGCCAACAACGATGATGTGCACATTGCTAGCAATAGACCACACCGACTTCTCTTACAGAGTGTGCTCCGTCTGCGAGAGGACTCTCCTTGACAATCCAACTTCTGTCTGCAAATTCTGCAGCGTCAATGCCTTCAACCCCCGTTTCTCTCGCTCCAAACGCCTCTTCCGCCTTCTTGTAACTTCACTCTTTCTTCTCCTTCTTCTTCAATTTTTCACATTTCCCTTTACCCTATTTTTGAAAATCTGTTTGCTTTACCAAAAAAGCTGCTTGCTTTTCAATTGGGTTTTTCAAGACTTGCCTTTTAAGCTCTCGCTTGTTCTACTTTTTAGTAATTCTTTCTGGGTTGTTTTTGCAGATGTCAATAGCCTCAGATACAAAGGTGTTTACTGTGATATGCTTTGATAGGGCTGCCAAGGTTCTGTTTGGTTGTTCCGCTGATGAGTTTTTGGACTTTGCCAAGTTTCACCCTTTTGCTGCTGGTAACCTCCAACCCAATTGCATTAAAAATGCGATTTTTGTTTGTGTTACTGTAACCACACAACCATACTGTTCTCATTTCTGACTTATTTTCTGATGCTTTCCTGATCAATGCAATATGTGATGCCTTGTTTTGGGATGTTTTGTGCAGCTGTTAATGTTAGTAGAATTCTGGAGGGAGAGATGTTTAAAATGACACTATCCAAACCAAAGAATGGGAATGCACAACATATGCGAGCAGTTCAAGTTATTCCATTGAGGTCTGGTTTTCAGCCAGCAATTGTGACGTTGAGGGAATTGCATGGAGTAAGAAGCTCTTGACTACTGTTGTTTTCATCTACTGCATGCTATGGACTTGCAAATGCTATTGATTTGCTTTTGTTAATATCTTCACTATTTTTGCTCACTGATTCTCAAGTATAGTGCGTGTTAATGCCCACATATCCGTGATGGTATTTTGGTTGCCTGCATTTGTACTAGGAAAATTTAAGCCGTTGGTAACAGTTTAGCTGTGTTTGTCTAACAATGATACTGAAAACTCAATGCCTTTTTCATAGTTCCCTAAAGAATCATCCATACAATTGTGCTGTATTTGGTTGCCAATTTTTAAAAGAATATGCAAGTTTACAAATACCAAATCAGTGGAACCATTTTGGCAGAAACCTGGACTCTAGATTAGAAACTTTTAGGTCTGTCACAGCAAGCATGGTAACTATCTTTATGGACAAGCAGATCATAATTATTCCTGCTGAACAGACACCACTTTGAAAACCACATGTTGGCAGGCTAGGATCTGAGGCTATCATTTGGGAGAAATTCTTTCGACTGACTCAGCTATGGCCAGTTTCCCTTGCATCCAACTTGTCAGCATTTGTAATGCGGCTTCTGGTTGATCCATTGGAACCATGTGACCGGCATTATGGACCTGTTTTTGGTTACATGCAATCAAATTTGCTGAAGTTACAATGTGTAATCAGAGACAGAGAGATGAGGTAGATTGAGTGAGAGAGATAGGGAAAGATAGAGACCTTGAGGAAAGTCAGAGGTCCATGGCTTTTTAGCAGTCCTGCTTCTGTACCACCAACCTTGAATGGAACAGTTGATGATGCTCCGAATGCTTTCTGACCAGACCATTCCATGGCATGAACCCATTTTGAATTCCCTGCAAAATAAATAGGCATCATAATATAAGAGTTCCAAAAGTACTATATCCTCTCTAATACATGAAACATGAGCTTTTTTGCTAGAACAAAGAGGCTCACCAAGCCAATTGCAGATGAGATCATACTCCCCAGCATACACAAGCACCTTAATTCCATCTTCAAGAAGGGCAGGAATACCCACTTCCAGATTTCTCATCCAGTCCATAAGCATAGCATCATATACCGTAGAGCTGCATGAAACAAAGTCTATGTCCCCAACTCCTAGGGCATCCCTAACCTGTTTCTTGTTCAAGAATGTCTCCATGTTTGAGAAGTCATAGCACAAGTCCCCTTCACATTGCTTTCTAATATCATAGTACTGCATATACCAAAATAAACTCTCAGCATACTTGAATTTGTATGTGGGTTTGTTTAGAACTTATTGCTCTGACGATGATAACAAGGTTTTTGTGCTTGCTTACGTTTGTACCACCAATTATATTCATGATCTTGTTGAATATGCTATTGCAAACTTCATATGAAGACGCACAAGCTTCTCCACCCTCAGAGCCTGACAGTTTCAGATATCAGAAAAGTTCATGAGCTAGATAATGTTGTAAGACAACCATCAAATCTCGTATGAGATTGTAACTAACAGGTATGTGAAGAACAAAGGAAATGAAGAGGAAATACCGCAAGTTTTAATTGCCTGTTCACAGTCTGGAACTGTCTTAGAAATACTGTCGTAGTCAGCTTTTTTAATCAACCCCGCCTGCAGTGCAAAATCAGGGTAGGCCTTGTACTGAATTTCAGGATTGGTTAGTCCATTACCTATGGCAAATCCCTGTTCAACGATAGCAGATACAACTATTGGATCAGTATGACCATGATGAAGCAGCCAAATGCAGTCAATCCAGTGTAAGTATTAAGATACCTTGAAGTTTATGTGCATTCCTTCCTTTGCTTTGTTTCCTTTGTGAACCCGAGAAGCAAATGCAGGAATGTAGTGCCCAGCATATGATTCTCCAGTAATGTAAAAGTCATTGTTAGCAAATTGAGGATGCTGAGCAAAAAATGCCTGTGATCGTGAAGAGAAACGTTAAGGATAGTTGTCCATGTGTGTGAGGGGTTATAATTTGTTGAAAGCAAATCTCGATATAACATAAAGGAATTGCTAGGACCTGCAGAAAGTCGTACAAGTCGTTGCTGACGCCTTCTTCGTCATGGCGGATGTCACCCTCATCTGAAGTATAGCTGAAACCTGTTCCAACGGGTTGATCCACGAAAAGAAGGTTGGATGCCTGCCAAACAAAACAAACAAAACCTTGGTCAGAATACATAAGGGAAACTTTAATGTGGACTGGTCGGTAAAGAATTGCAAAATAAGACATTGGCGAAACATACCTTGTCCCAGCCATAGTCATTCCAAGCAAGAGACAAGTTGTTTGCAATATGAAAAGGACCATTTTCATAAAACACAGCTAGTTCGCTGCTACACCCTGGCCCTCCAGTCAACCATATCACAATAGGGTCATTCTTGTTAGTCCTGGATTCAAAGAACAAGTAGAACATCCTGCGAAAACAAAATAGATTGAAACAAAAATCAGCACAAGAATTTCCTTGAAAATAGATTAAAATAAGCCACGTCATCGTTCTATTGATCATGTGAGCACAAGTTCAGACAAAGACACAAGCAAAAGATGAGGACAAGAGGGATGTAACCACCATCCCTGTTCAGAGTGTCGTTTTGTGTCTGTATTCAAAGTAACAATGCAACTAAATTCCAGATGCTTATGTTAGCATTTGGTTTTTCTTTTTTTAAATAATTTTTTTACAGGTTTATATCTGATATTAAAACAGAGGAACAGATGTTCATTGAAAAATTGAAGATGCAAAGATTGATAGTTGTCTACAATTGTATCTTAATGTGATGAAGAATCAAAATTTGGAAATGGTATGAGGGGTTTGTACTACATGACATAAACTGGTACAAAACTTCACTTTCCCAAATCAAATTTTGAAGCTATTGAAGCACTACTCAGATTCCAAAGGCAATTGAAGATCAACCCTTTACCCTTACCTCGCAGCTTTAGAATTGGGAAGGCGATAGTAGCCGGCATGGTGGCCAAGCTCTTGAACAGAAGGCCCGGAAGCAGCACCAAGAAAAGGCATTTTAAACTGCTTTTCAACCAGCATAGGACCAGCAAAAGCCTCATCCAATGAAGCCTTGTGGGGGACAGTGTTGATCTCATCATTGGGGAACAAGTTGAGGTCTCTTATGAGTTTTTCGGCTTGTAGTTTCGGGGTTGAAGATAAGTGAAGGGGGCCATTGTTGGGAAATGCTGCAGAGAAAAATGGCAGGAGAAGAAGAAGGGAAAGGGAAACGTGAAAAGTAGATGCCATTGTTGTTTTGTTGGTTTTGTGTGTGGAAAAAGGAGTGGTGGGTTTGGAGGGAATATATAGTGTTCCAAGGTGAACAAACTAGTCTTGGCTAATAAGGCTAAAAGAATTGGAGTATGAAATGTCTAACCGTGTGAGGTGGGAGAGAGATTGAAGTAACGGTCGTTGTTTTTGTTATTTTTCAATTTTCAAAATTTTTTTGGTATGGCAACCATTCCTTCATTTTTTTCAAAATAGATAAAGATAAAGATAAAGATAAAATAATTAAAAATAAAAACGTTTTAAATCAAAAGACCTTTATGGTTACATTTTCAAAATTGCTTTCATTTAAGAAAAAAAAAACTCAAAACACAACAATAGTCTATTAAAATGAAAATAATTAAAAGAATAAAATAAATAAAGAAAAATTCATGTTCAACAAAAACATAAAATTAAAACTAAATCCCTTATTGACACCAGCGTGACCACCGGCGAAGAGTTGCTTAAAAGGAAAGAAATTATAATCCTCTCATTAGTCAAAAAGAAAAAGAAAAGTAATCCCCTCAAATAAAACAAAGAACAACATTATAATTATGGTTTGGACTTCTTTTTTCTCTGTATTAGAGAGGTACATAAATGCGGTATCCCTAACATTTTCCTTTAAAAAATATTCACCTCGTCGCTCCTTAAATAGGATTTAATAGATGAGATTTGAGAAATCTTCAAACCCCCACCCTAAAGAAAACAAAAACAGGGATAATGAGGGGGGAAAAAGAGAGGAAAATGAAAAGAAATAAGCTATGAAATAATGTTCTTTTGATAATTAAAATACATTATACGCGGTTTATTTAATTTTTCAAATATACATTATTTACCAAATAGCTATTGAGTGCGGATTTAAGGAACAAGTTATTAGCTTTTTGTGTGTGGAGAAATTCGCTTTTTTTTTTCTTTTTCAAGTTAATAAGCAAAAGCATGGAAAACTTGTTGCGTGTAAGGCATCATTGTCTTCTGATAAAGCACACACGCAAATCATGAGATCAAACTGAAGATAAGGAAATTCCCAAAGAGCCCAACATAGAAGGAGAAAGTTTTAAGACAACTTTTTTTTTCCCTCATCCTTGGTTTGCGCATCTCCTAGCTCAAAGCAAGGAGGAAATAAAATAATGGAGATCAGAATCAGATCATCCACCAACCAAATTTTAAACAAGAATTTTATTACATGTTGAGTTGGTACAAAAGGCAATGACTTTGCTTTGAAGCATGATAGCCTAACATGATGCCTTGATTATGAAGGTTCATTTCCAGCTATGTCAGTCAAAAGTCAAAACGTATGTGAAGGAGATGAAGGCTTTCATTTTTATTTTACTTGGTTTGACTATGGAACCGGATGCTTCTTGCAGAGCAGACTCTTTGAGAAGAAGCAGCTAAACCCCACAACTTTTATTTTTATTTTTATGACGTACAAGCGATAGTCTAAATTACAAGGGATGAGATTTCTCACACACACAACCAAGATGCCATGAGGTTCGAACCTAAAATTTCCGGTATGCAAGTCAACGCTCTTTCCACCTGGCCTGCACTATTGGCAGAGAAAAACTCTCTTGCACCGGTGCAAGAGAGTTTTTCTCGTTAGCAAGAGCCCCACAACTTTTAAAATAAGCAATTCTAATCTAATTTATCAACACTTTTCCGACCAAAATATGTAACTTAAGTGCTTTTAAGACCATCTGTCGCAAGCCTAAACTGGCTTCTAAAGCAGTCTCAGAAAGAGAGAATTTGACTATGAGAAGGTTAAATCTGATGCACCTCATACTGTATAACTTCGAAATTACAGGGTAATCTATCTGTTAAAACAATTGCATACCAGAGAGATCATGCCATTATGCATGAGTGATACAACAGAAAAGCAAACGCACGATATGGCGACACTAATTTTATGGCAGTTTCATGAAATGAGTTGTTTCACTTTTATCCCGTTGGATGGTTGAATTTTTGAGACTCGTGTAGCAGGTAGATTAGGTAGATTAAATAAGACTCGTCCAACGGAAATTAGTGTAGTGGTAATTGAGAAATTATAGAATGATACAGTAGCATCACGTCAAAGATATAAGATTTCCACTCAAATATAGCCACGTGTCTATTTTATAAAAGAAATTAATTATTATTTTACAGCTGGACTTTTTACTTTATTAATTCCTAACTTTTGAAATAAAATTAGAAAAATAAAAACAAAATAAAATTTCCTAACAGCCACCTCTCTCCCAACCCAACAACCCAAATCCAAACTACCTTCTATGACGACCACCCCTCCCTCACCATGGCCGCCACCTCTCTCTTCATCTTCCTCCCTTCTTTTTCTATTCACAACTGGCATCGCCCCCCCTTACGAAGACCATCAGCATCCAACCCAAAATATCATCTCCCTTAATTCTCCTATACCTCTCTCATAATTCACTCATGACACTCTACGCAATTGAATTCCACCACCAGATTCAACCCTCTGCAACTTTGGAAATTTTCATACCAAGATCTAGACTCTCAAGAACGAAACCATTTTTAATTATCAAGACACTACCATTTCATCATCATCAATACCAGTTTAATCCTCCCCACTCTAAACCCCGTCTACAATTAGTATAAGGGGTGAAGATAGTGGAAGGGGGAGGGGTGGCCGTCATAGCAGGTAGTTTGGATTAGGGTTGTTGGGTTGGGAGAGAGGTGGCTGTTAGGAAATTTTATTTTGTTTATATTTTTCTAATTTTATTTCAAAAGTTAGGAATTAATAAAGTAAAAATTCCAGCTGTAAAATAATAATTAATTTCTTTTATAAAATAGACACATGGCCATATTTGAGTGAGAGTACTATATGCTGACGTGGTACTACCGTATCATTCTATAATTTCTCGTGGTGATGCCCACCACCATTTAAGGGAGGTGAGCAAAAATATTATCGATATAATATGGAGCAAATGCCAGTTACAAGACCATAAATGCAACACGGATCTCCATACAGGAATTATAAGTTTGAGATTTACACACCAACATATATTGGCACTTGAATATTGCACAACAACAGCTTACTTGTAAACTCTTTAACTAGCTGCTTTTAAATAATATACAGAAGACAATACATCTCTGGTGTTCTCTGTCAGCGGTAAATGGGGGCCTCACTGCTGCAATCTCAATCCGGTCAGATGCTACATCCAAGTTGTACACGTTCGCCACCTCATGCTATAATGCCGGAGAAGAGAAAGGAGAGCGGCTGAAAGGCTTAAACTCGTCTTATGACCTAACTTTTGCAAGTCGGGCCCTTATTTCTTCCAACTCTTCCTCATCATCAGCACCCTCAGCTATTGCTTCTTCCTACAGAAGTAAAATAATGTATCAATTCTCCTGCTTCTTTGAAAGGCAGAAAATTATGGCTGAAATGGGAATTTATTACATGACCATGTCACACATACCTCCTGTGCAGCTTGTGCACTAGCAGGTTGCTTCAACCTCTCCTTCCTGACTGCTTCTGGAAGCTGTGCAGCAGTCTCACCAGCTATAGAAGTCAAAACCTTATCAACCTCTTCTTCTATCTCGTCTTCTATATCCTCCGAGTCTAGTGCTGTGTCAAGACTATCATTCACCATCTCTTCAATTACCCCTGCCTACAAATCATGAATATAACCATTGTTTATTCACCAGACCAGAGGACCTGATTAAGTTTGATAAACTACAGGAATACCTAAATGAAAAACTAGTTAAAGCAACAAAAATATATGAAAATAACATCTGATTATTCTGGGAGGAAACATCTATTTACAGATGGCAAACTAATAGATTAAAAAGGCCATAATGTAGGATAAATGATTCCCTGTTTTCCAAAAATGCTTCATCAAAAGGGAAGAGGAAGAATTTTGGGTAAATAATGATTCTTCCAATGCAATTTTATTAAAGAGAAATATTGCTGCAAAAATCATATTCCACGAATATGATATCTCAGAAACGACCAAAATATAAGACTGTCATGTTTAGCTTCTTTGTAAGTGAAAGAGTGATGACAAGAGTACCTTGGTCATCTCCTTGCTAAATTCTTGCATTGTAACAGCCACTTCTGGAGCCTTCATGAGGTTATTGACAAGCTTCATAACCTCAGAACTCTTGGATAAATGCCCCACGGTACGGGCAATAGCTGGAAAAATCAAATGCGAGCATGAAATATATTAAACCAACACACAACACTGACGTTAAACAAACCAGAGTTCCCATATCAACTTAGTTTTTCTGGGCCACCCACTCAACCTAAACCTTATTTTTAACTTAGCAATTTGCCCAAATCAAAATCCTAGAAGATATAAGTTCACTATCTTATTGGGCTATAAAAAATGGGCAGCCATTATAAAATAAAAAAAGAATCATAGTGACATAACCCAACAAACAAAGTTCTCCCTTGCCATCCCCTAAATCTAAACCTTATTCTTAACTAACTATTTACACGAACTCCAACATCCTAGTAGAACATATGAAATTTTCTATTTGTTGCACTATAAAAACTGGGCAGTTGTTCTAAGTTAACTTCCCATTGTGTTGCAAGGTGGCTATTCTAAGAATCATCTTCTAAAAGGAGGCCTAAGTTGTCATTCAACCTTATAGAAAGTTTCCTTCATCATCAATGTTACTGTAAATTTACAAGTAACAGCCTCCACAAATTTTTCATTTTAAGACAGACAATGACAATAGTCTTTAACAAAACAAATAGCTACTTAAGTTCAATTTTTAAAATTAGATTCTAGATTCGAAATATACAAGAACTATTCTACTTAAATGCATAAACAAGCAATAACAGGAATCTGAGACGAGTGTCAATTAGCTAACAAGCAGCTTCCGCTGGTGATGGAATAAAGGCAAAGTGAGCCACAAGCTTAGGTATTAGAAACATCATACCAACACTCTCCCCAAGGTGCATCGATATTGAATTCAGTTGTGCCTTATTTTCATGAAGACGGTTCACAGTCCTTCTAGAACTCACAATTTCTTTAGCAAGTGACTGAAATAATTAACACAAAAGAGAAAATTGAATATAAGCACGACTGCAGCAAATAAGACAACAGTCAGAAATTAAATAGATATACTAATCAGAATTATGTTCTGTCAAACATATAGATTATGATACAAAACAGAACCAAATGGAAGTGATCAAAATCAAACGGGTGGCCCCTCAGTTTCCTATAAAATCTCAGTTTGCAAACCACATCATTTATTGATGACACATTTCCTGATTAAAGTTCCTTCTAGGTAAAAAGTCTTAAATCTTTGTAACTTAAAAAATAGAAGATAATAATAATTCATGTAAATGCTGGGTTAGTTGCTTTCTCCTGGAAAAAAAAACAGATATATCATTATGAGTGAGCATTATAATGTTCTATTTCATTTTTGTTCAATATAACCACAACATGTATTTGTTTTTTTTTTGGTCGGAAAGAGATCTTCATAAAGAAACAGCCAAAAGACAGGCCAGAGCCCCCAACAGAGGGAGAAAAAGGAAACAAACAAACCAAACTAAGCAAGGAGAAATCTAAAGCACAGAGCTAAAAGGCAGCCAGAAACAGAAGGCGCTAGAAGAAAACTAGCAACACAGCTCCAAAAACTTAGAATTTGGCTTGAAGCAAGTGAAAATTTATAAACAACAAAGTCACTGAAATCAATAGAGCTAAAAAATTGCATAAATTGGGAAAACTGGAAGTAGAAACTTTGGCTCAGAACCAAATTTTAATTGAACAAAAAGAGTACCTTTGCAGAACCCATGTCGTTTCTCTTGGCAGCATCTTTAATTGCTTTTTGCACACTTTTCTCTTCCCTTTGTATATCTGAAGCAAACTCATTATAGAAAACCCAAAATTAAACATACCCATAAGTCCAATTGCATGATTCATGAATCTAAACTATCACAAAATTACCCCGGAATGCAAATTTTGAAACAAAAATGAAAATTATGACGAAAATTTGAGTTGGGTAAGTTAAATAAGAGGAAGAAGATTGAAAGTAAAAAAATTACCTCGAATTTGGCGTTCGATGTTGCGGCACTCTTGGCGAAGTTTACGTTGCCAATCTCTCAATTGCTGCTGTGGGTTTGCCTTTGGCTTTATCATATTCATCATCTTCTCCATCTTCTTTTATTTTATTTTAGTTTTATTTTTATTTTTTGAAAAGTTGGGGTCTTTGATGAGGAACCAAATCTGCGTTGCTTGCCTGCTTGCTTTTTTACCAGCGAGGACGATGACAAATTTAATTCCCCAAAAAAAAAAAACGAACGTTTGGTTTGGGTTTACGTTTAGCTTCCAAGCCCAATTTGCAGAAAATAATTTAAAATATTTCGGCCCAAAAGGAAAGTTCTGAAATCCCAAGAAGCAAGTTTTAATTTTTAGTACAAGCGATTGGGAGAAGAGTTTAGACAAATATTTATTGGATGTCTGGGTTTGAAACTTTACCCATATAATACCTTAGCTGGAGATGCTAACGTTCGTGTTCGCCTTTAATAAAAGTATTTGATTCTTGGAAAAAAAAAAAAGTAGAGGTGGAAAAGTTCAACCAACTGAGATATACCCATTGGCAAAAAAAAGCAAGTTTTATATACCATGTTTTGTTTCTAATTGAATTTTGTATCAAATCATAATGAGGATTATATGCTTTGATATTTTTGTGCATCTAGAAAATAACTACAAAGGAAAGAGAGTTTATCACACACACAATCCCTGGTGTCATGGGATTCGAACTTGAAACAATTAGTCTGCAAATTAAGAATTTTTCCACTTTACTAAACCCCGTTTGCTACTTAGAATTTTTCATTTTTTCATTGTACGGGAATGTTGCATTTATTTGGTTTCTAAAAAATTTTACCAAAAAAAAATCTTATCAAAATATCACCCAAAAAAAAATCTTCTTCCAAAGAATGGACTTAGGATTCCTAAATTTTGAGCAATCGTACCAAGCAAGAGTCCAAGAATATAATTGTATAGGGTTACTTTCACTACTATCACTTCAATACCCTGAACTCTCACCCTTAAAGCATGTTTGTCCATGCACTCTCAATTTTAACAATTATGTATCCTAATCTTTTTAAATTTTTGCCATATGTTATTTCCGTTAATTGTCTAAGTGGCATGTGAGATCCCACATCGGCCAACGGAGAGGGTGATGTGCGCTTATATGACATGCCCACCTCCAAATAAAGAGGCCTTTTGAGAGCTCACGGCCGGAGTTGTGGGAACTCCGGTTAAGCGAGTTGTGGCTTAGAGCAATCCCGTGATGGGTGACTCTTGGGAAGTTGCTCGTGAGTTCCCAAAAACAAAACCGTGAGGGCCCCACCAAAGCGGACAATATCGTGCTACGTCGGAGCGATCCCGGATGTGACAATTTGGTATCGAGCCACTCACGCCGTGTGGTGCGAGTGTGCCAACGAGGACGTCGGACCCCTAAGGGGGTGGATTGTGAGATCCCACATCGCCAACGGAGAGGGTGATGTGCCTTATATGTACATGCCCACCTCCAACATAGACGAGGCGCTTTTGGGAGCTCTGGCCGGAGTTGTAGGAACTCCGGTTAAGCGGTTGTGGCTAGAGCAATCCCGGGATGGGTGACTCCAGTAAGTTGCTCGTGAGTTCCCAAACAAACCGTGAGGGCCCCCAAAGTGGATAATATCGTCTTCTACTACGGGCGATTGAGGATGTGACATGGCGAGGTCCCACTTTTTGCTTCTTTCGATGTCAGTTGAAATGTATTTTCCAACAATTGGTGCCTTCCCACCCAAACTTGCAAAAAAAAAAAAAAAAAAAACCAATTGGAAGACACCAATTGCTCAAAAATACTTGTGAAAGACACCAATTGTGGAAGACACCAATTGCTCAAAAATACTGTGTCGGTATTTTTGAAAATTGTATAATTTGACACGGGCCTGTTAATTTATTCAAATTAAAACATACTGAGTACCACACACGGACTATAGGAGCCTAGAATCTTCCGAGCATTGTGTGTGTCTAAGGAATAATACTAGAACAATCCTAGTAATATATATCTTAAGTAATTGTAACATAAATAATTGTGGAATTATGTAAACATATATGCGGCTGCATAAGGATAAAAGTAGGCCTCGCCAATGGGCCAAGCCAAGATTTAATGGGTTTGGATTGGGCTGGGCCGGGCTTCAAGGAAGAGAGAGAAAATAATAGGCCAAACCAGGCCGGGCTTTTTAGAAAATTCAAAGCCTAAGACTGGGCCTGAGAAAGCCCATCGAGCCTTTATTTTGTCTCCTTTTCTAGTATATGAATTTTTCTTTTTATATGGATTTTTTTGTCAATTCTTTATTTTTTTCTCCCATGTTTTGCTATGTTTCTATGTTTCCCTTTTTTTTAATAGTTTTCGTTTTACATTTGTCTATATATTTATGTCTTCATTTTTTTCTTTATTCATAACTTCATAGTTTTTTTTTTCCATAAATAAGAAGATATAGTCATACAACCGGCATATTAACAAAATCATATTTTATCCCTTCATTTTTTTAGTTCTTACAATGATATTAGATAACTATTTTCTCAATCTTTCATTTAACTTGGGGTATATATATATATATATGTATGTGGGCTCCTAAGCTGGGCTTTTATAGGCGGGCCTAGCAGGGCTTTCTTGGGCTCAAATAGGTTGGGCCTATAGGGCGGGCGGGGCTTTAGACACCCAAGCCCAAGTCCAAGCCACTCAACAACGGACTGAGTTGTCCCATGACCTATAACGGGCCAAATCGGACTTTTTTTCAATGGGTCGGGCTAGCCCACGTCGGTCCATGGGTTCGCCCCCGTCGGCCCATGGGCTCGCGGGCATTGATGACCCTTAGATAAAAGTAAAGGTGACATCATTCATTTTCATAGAGGCTAAAGTAAAACAATAAGAGAATATAATAAAGTGGGATTCTAATCTAAGCAAAGATTGCATATATTTGGACATGGTCACACACTTAAAAGAAATAACAAGGCATTGGGTAAATTTGTAACAGTAAAGGCCCATTTTGTCGACTCCAACAGTTGTGTTTTGGGGGCTTTTTTTTATTCAAGAAATCTTTGAATAAAGACCCATTTTGTATTCGGACTAAAGTATTGGCTTTAACCCAACATTTATCTACCTATGATTGCGGCCCAATTTACATGATCAGGTACTAGCTAGACTCATATTTTAGGATTAATTTTCTTAAAAATTACAACATGTGCCACTCCTACCTATCCTATATCACGACGAGACCACTAAATCCAGCAAATGGCAGACAACTTTGTGTAAATATTATTCCTTCCAACTTTGTCTTTGTATTCGTGTTCATCCATACCCATTACCACATATCCATTGGATTGTGATATTCGCGTATGGGTCAAATGCATCGTATGCCCCTACAAGAAACAAGAACATTGATATCAGTGAGAAATAACTAGTATTCAATTATTTTACAGAAAATTAGAAATTTTCACTACTACTACAAAACTTGTCAAAAGAGCATGGTCATAAGATTTTAACATTAAGCACAAATAATTATAATTGTATATCTCTTTCTCTCATCCCCTCCCTTTCGCTTCAAAGCTCTCTCTTTCTCTAGGTTGCTGGTATTACTTGGGCAGCTACATGAACATGTTGGGCACTATACGATATTGCTATCGTAAAATGTGGAGAGAGAAACGCAACATGTTGGCATTTTACTGGGCATGAAGGGTGAAAGCGTACATATCACGTTTCACGTCACTATTATACATTAAAATTCAAAGGGAAAGCAAAGGAGTAGGTTAAAGAAATCTTCATATATACTACCGCAAATAGGAGGGTTGAATTGAATAAACATCATCAACTTACTCAGTACTTGAGCGACCCTCCTTTTACCTGCAGTTGGGAACTTTGTGGGTTCCACAATATTTGCGGAGCCGCAAGTATAGCCAGGACCGGGGGCTTTCAAGGTGAAATTTTGAGGAACCTGAGGGAATCGAATTTGGTCATAACCCTAGGTCAAAATTATTCCTTCCATTTGGGGATTATTTGACCTAATTGGGAATTATTTAACCTAATTGGGAATTATTCAATTTGATTGGGGATTATCCAATTAAATGGAATGTTACCTAATTGGGTTGAGAATTGATTTGGCACATACCACAATTCCCAATTAAAGGAGGATTTACCTAATTAAGTTAGGGATTGATTGGATACCTACCACAATTAGGGATTTGATTTAACCCTAATGAATCAAATCCCTAAATACGCCAATCACACCAACCACACCTACCACACCTACCACACCTACCTCGTCGAGGCCCCCTATAAATACATGGCCACACAAAGGGTTGAGGTACGTCAGAATTACTACTCAAACTACGTCTAACGGGGGTTCAGGGTAATTTAAAACTTTTCAGGTCAGACATGAAATTTCGAGGACGAAATTTTTATAACGGAGGTAGATTGTAACATCCCGTCCCTAAATTAATATTTAAATATTAAATTATTCAAGTGAAAGACATTTTTACCTCCGAGAGTATGATAAGTTAAATAATTAAGTTGAGTTGAAAATAAATAAATAAATAAATAAATTGAAAGGTTTAAAAAAATTGATAAAATAAAATAAGATAAAATAATTAAGAATTTTGGGAATAAAATAACATTTAATATTTTAGAAGGGCAAAAAGGTCATTTTGTTTGAGAAAGAATTTGGGGAAGTGAGCCACACCGTTAAGTCGTGCTCGTCGATACGACTTCGTGGGTATATTGTGGGCTCGAATCGGAGTTGTAACGAAGAAATGGCGATCAAGATTAGGCCAGTAGCATAACCGTAAATATGTCGAAGTTCAGTTTTTTAAAAACCCAGATTTCTCTTCGAGCAGGGGGAACTAGCCGACTTTGGAGGGCGATTTCTCTCCACACCGACCTCCGTTTCAGACAAGGCCAGTCCCAAATGAACGACCACACTTACCTCTTCAAGCCCCAGCCCTTCGCCGCCTCGATCCTCCGCCGTAGTTGCCGGAATCAGCCACGAAACAGGCGGTTTCGGACAGATTTTTCTGAAAGTTTGGCTCCTTCGTTCTCCCTCCTCCGGCCACCGATCGAGACAAGTAAGGTATGCTTTTCCACCTATTTTTCGTTCTCTAGCTGATGGTTGGGTAGGTGCAGATCGAATCGTAGCGTAGGTAACTCAAATTTCGAATTTTAGTTTCAGCCGACTTTGAGCTTAGGTTTTGACCCCCTTAGGGTTCGAAATTGACTTTCCCATAGTTGAGAAATATGTTCGGGAGGTCGAGAACTTGTTGTAACCTGAAGGATAGCTTCCGTTTGAAGTTTGGCCGAACGCCAATTTTATCGCTTTTTGGCCCTCGGATCTTCCAGCGCGTGTTCCCACGCGCTGGCCCACTTTTAGTGTCAAACTTTCTGCTACTATTATCATTATGTCATCACGAGCGCGTAGGTGTGCTCGGATTTCAAATTGGAGTTCGTTAAACAGTCGAACGGATTTACGCCTATTGCGTGTTATCCGGGTTCGATAAGTTAGGACCGTTGGATCGGTCCCAATTCTTAGTATGTTGTTTCTCGTATTTCTAGGATCATGTGGAAATTAACGGATCGTGGATCGGAGCCTCAGATGCTCTGGATCAATAACTTAAAGTTTAATTAAACTAAAACCGTTCGATCGTACGATCGTGAGAAATCCGACCGTTCGATCGAGATTAAACCTTCGGGACGTGAAAAGTTTATTTTGTTGGACTTTTAGGAATGTTCGGATCCAATTGGAGGTCGTGGGTCCACGGGCCCCAGTTGACCATATTCGGGAAGTTTGACCAAGGGTTTACTGTACGTCTCCCGAGGTCGTTTCACCTGTCGAAAAATGTAGTTTGACCTTAGAAACACCCTGTACGTCGTACACGCACTTGAATACTAGGAACTAGGGTTTGAGTCTAATTCCTGGTTGAGGACTTTTTGAGTTGTTAAGCGAATTGAATAAATTGCTTATGTATGGCAGTTTTATGAATTAATTAATTAGCTGTGATGTTCACCGTCTGATATGTTTGGATTTGGTTGTATGCATTTGATATAAATGGTTGGGATTAGTGTCTTAACTGTGAGTCTCGGAATATTGTTAAAATAGGGATTATGAAGATATGAGATTTGTCAGGGTTTCTATTAAATATTCGTATGTTGGATTCTTGGTTTATATAGAGTTGGTACGGTTGTATTCAGATGCTATAAGGAATTTGGGGTATTATTTACTAAGTATGTGATGATGGGATTTTCTAAGAATTTTCATGATTATTATTACTATTGTTATAATAATATTGTGAAATTATATATTTATTTTACTAATGGTTCGTGTATGTTTAATGGTGAATACTGTTACGGATTTGATCATGAAAGTAGTCCATTGAGACAGGGATTTCTTTGGGTTATTTAGTATTAGTTTCATTATTTATTTATTTATTATTATTATTACTATTATAATTAAGTATATGGTTGAGTACTTTTGAATATTTGGGAAATTGATTTTGAGAGTATTATATTTTATATTATATAATTAAGTATGAAAATGGATTTTTGGCGAAAGGTGATGATATTCAGATTTGGATTTGGTTTTCAAACCCACCTTAGGAGTACCCCCTATTGCCTTGGAAATCGAATTGTCATTTATGATACGCCCCACGAGTCTCGGGGAAGCCCGAACCGTGTGGAGCGAGGACGCATTTCGGGTAGACTTGGTGTCCCCGATTCGGCGAGGATACGCGTTCGGGCGAATCACCCGTTCTTGCGAGGACGCGGCTCGGGTTGACTTTGTGACTCTTGAGTCTTGCGAGGACGCGGCTCGGAGTTGACTTTGTGACTCCTGAGTCTTGTGAGGACGCGGCTCTGGTTGACTATGTGTCTCCTGAGTTTTGTGAGGATATGCGGCTCGGCCGACCTCGTGTCACCGGGTCTTGCGAGGAAATGGAATTGACGGATAATCAAAGGATACGCATCTCGGGCGGACTTTGTGTTCCTCGAGTACTGCGAGGATGTAACTTGTACATATTATATGGAATTGACAGAATGATACCTGGGAATTGACGGATTGTAATTGGGGGTACACCTAGGTGGAGGTTATGTACAGATTTGAGAGGTTTCAAACGGGAAATTTATAATTTTATTTTGGATACTTATGGGAAAATGTTTTATTATCTATTTTCACCTTTATATGACAAATGGTGGAAATTTTCTAAGTCTAAAGAGTTCTTGAGAATTTATGGTTGGGTTAATCAATATATATATATATATATATATATATATATCTATTGCTTCAGTTCAGGTTGATAAGGTTATTTTGGGCGATGTTGAAATGTAATGTTTGGAACCATTGTAGCCTGTAACATAGTGTATTAGATGGTTTGAGTTCTAATTTCTTGTGAAAGAGCTACATGTGGCTTGATCCCTCAAGGAGGGTACGTAGGCAGCCTAGATTAATCTAGGTGCAGCCGCGAGCAAGAATACTTTGGAATTTGGTCATGGGCTTGAATTGGAAATCTATTGAACATGTTTGTTGAATTTAATTTGAACTGATGTGCGGGCTCAAGGCCCGATTGATATTGAGATTTGAAGCTTGTTTAATTATGAACTACATGTGTTGGTTTTCCTTATGTAATGCTGTCGTTAATGATGATGTGCTTGTCAATATAATAACTACTAAAACGAATGTAGTTGAAAGGTTGGCTAAGATTGACCTTGGATATTATGTGATGGCAAGAATTGTTGATGATACGACCGAATTGATATAACGAGAATTGATGATTTTAAGGGATGAAAATGTTAGGTTTAAATTGATGTTAACGATTATGTTTGGATTGTTGTAAGGCCGGAGGCCATTTAGTTTAAATACTTTTAAATGTGTGTGATTAAAAATTTGTGCATGCTGAACATTTGGGAATATTTAATTGTGTTTGGTACAGGTGTAAATTTTTGGGAAACGAGCAATTACAGGGGAGAATCTACCGAATTTTCAGCAGAAGTCAAACTTATTAAGAGTTTTATTTTGAGTTTTAGTTTTAAAAGGGCAAGTTGGTCTTTTGTGCTCGGCACCTGCCAGGTGTTGGACACGCACAGGGTTCGACACGAATTCCAAAGTGGAATTTGGGTCGGGTCCTGTCAATAGTCATCAAATGATAAATCCCCAAAATAGTTTTGCATGTAATTGTTAACATGCCACCCATATGGATCCGAGATTGGTTGACGTTGTCCATAAGCAAAATCATTTGAAGATTGAGTTTCGGATTCTTTCCATCAGCCGCTTGATTCAATCCCAAAAGGAATGAGATATGAAGGGTAGGCAAATGGTTGGTTATGAGTACAACCATAGTTCTACTTCCCACTAAAATCCCCTTTGTGTTTTTTTTCTTCTTCTTTTTTTTTTTTTTTTTCTTTACATCGATATTTTCGATATTTTAGATATTTTAGTGATATTACACCGATATTTTGACAAAATATTGCTGAAGTGTGAGTGAAATTATCGACATCAATATTTTCCGATATTATCGTCGATATTGTCGATATTTATACGATATGTACATGGATATATTCCGAAATATTCATGATTTGAAAAAACCGAAATATCCTCGATATTTCATCGATATTATTGATATTTCAGACTATGGATATTTTATAGAAAATTAGAAATTTTCACTACTACTACAAAACTTGTCAAAAGAGCACAACCATAAGATTCTAACATTAAGCACAAATAATTATAATTGTATATCTCTTCCTCTCAACCCCTCCCTTTTGCTTCAAGCTCTATCCCACTCTAGCTCTTTCTCTTAGTTCGAGGCCATCGCCATCCACGACCGCCACTTAAAACTAAACCTCCAAATGTTGAAAAATGTTATCTATTTCTCTCTCCTCTCCCCCAAAGTATTAGCTGACATTTCAAAATAACTAAAACACGCTAAAAGGAAAATAACCAAACTTTAGGTTACGACTTTCAGGTGAGAAATTGCACCGAAGAAGTTGAATTACTTCACCGAAGAAGCTGGTGGTGGCTAGGATGAGAAGCAATGCGGCTTGGCCATCTCATTCTCTCTCTCTCTCTCTCTCTCTCTCTCTCTATGAACTCTTACAGGAAGATGTTTGCAGATGAGTTTGCTCACAGCTTGGTTTTGATATTTACATGCAATGAGGGAGCTAGAGTCTAAATATTGGGGAGGCCAATAGCTAAAAAAGAAATGAAATTACATACATATTAAATTGGCACGTTTAGAATAAGCCAATTTAATAAACGGGCCGTGTTGATCCCGCCCATTTAGGAAATCCATTAATCCCGGCCTAAGTGCGAGCCACTAAGCGGGCCGAGATGGGCCCACGCAAAATTTGACTTATGTATTGCCTTTTTTTTTGTAATTTTTTTTACAACTTCATTTAAATATTTTTTACAACTTCATTTAAATATTTTTTACAATTACGTATATACCAACGAGATTTATTATTTGTTGAAAAAGTGGCCAATAACATTGTTTAAAGTACATTTAAATAGAAAATGACTAGATTATTGTTTGAATTTTAAAAATTGAAACTTGAAAAACAAAATCATTATTTTATATATAAAGAAAATATGAAATTTTAATACATATTATTAGAGAAAATAAATAGACTTGAATTTAAGATATAAATGTAATAATATTATGTATTATTTTTCTCTAAAACAAATATAATTTAATAAATGGGCTTTAAATGGGCTGGCCCGTTGTGTTTTGGGTCGGCACAGCCTGCAACGTGCCGCTGGCCGTCTCGGCCTATTGGGCCTAATCACTTTGTCCTGACATGACCCAAAGATATGGGCCTGCCGTGCCTTATTTAAGAAGGCCATGTCTTATTTAAGCAGGTCGTGCCTTGCCGGCCTAGTCCGTTTGACACCTCTACCATGGGTTATGAATTTTAGCTCAGAAATTGCAAGGGAGGGGAGGACATAGGGAAATAGTTGAATACGTGCACCGAAGAAGCTGGTGGTTGCTAGGATGAGAAGCAATGAGACTTCAGCCATCTGCATTTCCTTTTCTCTCTCATTCTCTCTTATTCTCTCTCTCTCTCTCTCTCTCTGTGGAGGAAGTGTAAAACTAAATAGGCTACATGTAAAACAGGAAGAATAATAGTTCCAGTTGAAAATAAATGTCTCACTACTATAAGAAATCTTCTCTTTCGACTCCTTCTCCCTTTCTCTCGATGGGGTGAGAATTCTTATATTATGTGAGTGTGTTTTAACCGATAGCACAGGGACCTCCTTTTGTAGGCTTCACCCAAGAGACTTGCCACTCTAAGTGTTCCAATAGATTATGAACTCTTACAGGAAGATGTTTGCAGACGAGTTTGCTCACAGCTGGGGATTGATATTTATAGGCAATGAAGGAGTTAGAGTCTAAATATTGGGGAGGCCAATAACTAAAAAAGAAATGAAATTACATACATATGAAATTGGCCCGTTTAGAGTCGGCCAATTTAATAAACGGGCCATGCCAAGCTCGCCTATTTAGGAAAATCATTAATCCCGGTCCATGCTCGTGCTGGTCCACTAAACAGGCCGAGATGGGCCCATGCCAAATATGACTTATGTATTGCTTTTTTATAGGGTTAATTTCACTTCAATACCCTGAACTCTCACCCTTAAAGCATGTTTGTCCATGCACTCTCAATTTTAACAATCATGTACCCTAATCTTTTTAAACTTTTGCAATCTGGTTGTAGCCGTCAAAATTTCCGTTAATTGTCTAAGTGGTAGCCTGGGTCTCACCTTTTGCTTCTTTTGATGTTAGTTGAAAGGTATTTTCAAGCAATTGGTGTTTTCCCGCTCAAACTTGCAAAAAAAAAGTCATAGTTTTTTTTAACAAAAGTACTTGCGAAAGACACCACTTGCTCGAAAATACATTTCAACTGACATCTAAAGAAGCAAAAAGGTGGGACCTAGGCTTGCCACATAGAAAATTAACAGAAATTTTGATGGCCAAAACCATATTGCAAAAAATTAAAAAGATTAGGGTACATGATTGTTAAAATTGAGAATGCATGGACAAACATACCTTAAGGGTGAGAGTTTATGGTACTAAATTGCAATTAACCCTATATATTGTGAATGGTCTACGTTAGAGGTGTCAAACGGGTCGGGCCATTTAGATTCGTGCTTTTATGGTATTTGTGCTGGGCCGGCCCTACCCATTTAATTTACCAAGCCGTGCCGTGCTGGCCCATTTAGTAAAATCATTAATCCCAGCCCGACCCAAAGGTCAAGTCCACATTGAAATGGGTTAAGTTGTGACACCCTGAAAAATTCCAGAATATTTTTCACACACAGTAAAAATTGCACGGTCCATTTTGAGGTAAGTGACATTTTTTTTCCAAGTAAATATTGTCATTGTGTTTAAGATTAACATGTTTCCAAAATTATGAAGTTAGAATTTTGGTGTTTTGACTTCATGGAAAAATAATAGACGTCATTACGAGCTTGTGGTATTTTTCGGAACTCGGAAGTATTTTTAGTGAATTTTCAAAGTTGGAAAATAGGAAATTAAATTAGAATTTCCACATGGCATTTTGTGATTAGTTGGAACCTATCACCTTGCCACATGTCAACATCTGATTGGTTGGAAGACTTGGAAGACTTGGAAAACTAGGGTATATAGCGATATACCATACGCACGTTTAATATAAGCCATTGATATGATTGTAGATCAAATGTGGACCATATATTAAATCAAAGACTTTTGACTTGATCTAGGCCTTTAGTTTGGTTGTTAGGAATGCATTTGGACCATCCATCTTGAAACTATCATGTATCTTCCTACACATGATTCAAAACTCATCTTTTTATCTGGGCCTTTGAATTAAATATTCGAATTGATCTAAGCCGTTGAGGAATTCTATAAATACCCCTCCAATTCTCTCATTTTGTTCACACTGAAACTCTCCAAAAATCATCCTCCCTCTCTTCCTCTCCTCCACTATCAAAGTCACTATGCTGATATTTTTTGAAATTACTATTCATAGTTAGTATTCATCCCGAGAAGTCACTATTAACGGTTACTACTCACCAAGCACTATTCATCCAAAATTACTATTCATACTCGAAATTGCTTGCGGTGTCTACTATTCATCGTTTCGTGCCATCTTCACTCGGTACTATTCACTCGTGGTACTATTCATCATAGTATTTCATCAAGGTAATTTCTCTCCCTTACCTCGTCTTTCATTCATTTTTAATTCCGTATTTCCATTCCTAGCTGTTATGCTGCCCAATTTAAATTTGTCAAATACTCAATTTGTATTATTTTATAATTGGGTAATTTTTAAGTTATTCCTAAAATATACTTCATATGCCATTACTCTGTCCATTTGAAATCTAATCTTTTTGTCATTTTCCTTCCTTCAAATTCTTGAACTAAATTATTCATATTCCTCCTATCCATGTGTATGAACAACAAAGTACTATTTTGACTTTAACTTTATCGTGTCGTGAACTTACCGTTTTCGGACCAGGGATGGAGCTTGAAGGACTTTTGGACATTTTGGACCATATCACAATTATCTGAGACTTCAAGGACCTATGGACAATATGAGGACCGAATTACAATTTGGATGAAGTTAAAGACCAAAGTGCATGTATGACATAGTAAATATTGTTGTGTACAAAATATGCACTATTTTTGGATGCCATATTGTTTGGTTTTATGAATGCTTGACTTTGGTTCTCCAAAGTTTTGACGGTATACGCCTGTGAGCATTATCCTTGACAACCTAATGGTGAAAGGGGCATAGTGACTTCCTTGGGTTTTGATTCTCTAAACCTCCGGAGGGGTTATGTCGATAGACTTTACCAATACCATATGCTTGAGCTATAGTCGACGAGGTGTAACCGTTGAAATGGACACTCTCTCTACTGTACCAGGTAAGTTGGTTATATTTTTATTTATGGTAGAGGTAGTTGGAGGATCGGTTGTCAGACAAGCATATTATGGGTACCCGGAAAACGTTTGCGAAAGTTGTGTGAGCATGCCAACTGTTTTGATCTTATATTTATATGGAAATGGTTTGTATTGTGCATATTCTTTTCACTGTTTTTCATGGACATTACTATGTTAGTTGGCTATCCATTTTCAAACCTGGCCGGGAGCCTCCTACGGGGCAAATGAACGTGTGTGATGCTCACCCTACTTTTTCATGTAGATCACAATCCTTGAGCTATACTTGGTGCTGTTCCTGTACCTGTCATCACATTTGGTCCCTATATCTCATCATCTCTGACAGTAGTGATTTATTTTCCTAAGAGTTTGAGGATACTTCTTGTTCATTTCCTTCATCTGTATAAAATTCTAGATGGTTGGTGTGTATTTAAATCTTTATGGTTTGTAAAATAACTTAAGAGGTTACTCGTACTCTTCCTTAACCTCTGGGGTTGGTATTTCATTAATAAATTTTGTATAATGTTTTATTCAGTTTCCGCTGTTATATATAACCCTGATCCAACCCTTTTTATTTAATTAAAAAGGCTTATCGTATTTTGAGAATCTTGAGAGTATAACCCTCGGATCTATGTGTTATATTTTCGAGATCCTCAAGGTACGTGCCCGATTTAAACGGATTGGGCTCGTACCGTGATGGGCTGGCCCGTCACGTTTGACACATCTAGTCTACGTGAACTAGAATCTAGATATGGGTCTGATTAAAAAAAAAAGAAAAAAAGATGCAGGTATGGACATATTCAGCCCAACCTATTTGTAAGCAATTCTTTTGTCTTACTTGGCTAAATTATACTTCGCCTTACTGAGTTAAGGTTGACTACTACATAACACGAATATGAGATAAGTTACATGAAGTTTACGTTGCTAATGAGTTAAGGTTGACTACTTCATAACATGAATATGAGATAAGTTACACGAAGTTTACGCTGCTAATCTCTCAATTGCTACGTGAACTATAATTTTGAGCATTCTATCCCTTCTTATAACCACGTGTTCGTTAGGAAGAAATGGAGAACTATCAATTTCTCTATAAATGTAGAGAGCCACCAAACTCAAATAGCGAGTTCTCCAAAATAGAGAACAAGATATTTATACCAGTGGACCTGCGTTTTGCCCTCATTCTAGCCAAAATGGCTAAGAACAAGAGTATAGAAACTATGCTGGAGATCCTCTTATTGGGTATGTTGTTGAGTGTTTGTTTACTTTTGCCAGTTTCGATCCCGTTTATATTGTTTCGCATTTGTTCTTTCATGGAGATCAAGGACCTGATTTTATAACAGTTAATGTTTAAAATTTATCCCCACTGGTCCCCTTGAAAATGATGGGATTAGTAGGGATAACTTTTAGACGTCAACCTCACAATAGTCCATCCTAATCCTCCAAATTAGAAGACAACATCCATATTCTACCTTGATTGCACATAAAATCTAGTCATTGACCGCTAGTCGAGTCTAATACTCCATAACACATGTGACCAACCATGTGTCTCCCGCAGACAACCCGTGGCCAAAGGGTGTTAGCCACGAATTGCCCATGCATCACGTAATTGTGGTAGATGCAAGTGTTGCCATTAACTATTCGCCAAGGCATATACTTTTATTCAAATTTTAATGAGAGATTTCAAATTTTACTGAGAGAGGAAAGGGTAATAAAGTGGGTAATAAATTTATTGATGGGATTTAATGAGATATTGCCACATATTGTCATCCCTAATAAAGTAGGCAAGCTGCCTACACGCTATCACCTCGAAAAAATACGTGGTCGTCGTCTGACATGCTCGACATCGACCCACAAATCATCTGCCACCAGCTCCATATTAACCCAACCATCAAGCCAGTGACATAGAATATACACAACTTTTCTCCCGAGCGAGTCGCGGTCATCGAAGCTGAGATTGACAAACTCCTAGCCACCGGCTTCATTGAAGAGGTCTCCTACTCAGAATGGCTGGCCAACGTTGTTATGGTAGCAAGGTAAGAAAAGGGCAAGTGTAGAGTTTGCGTCGATTACACCGACCTCAACAAAGCATGTCCAAAAGACAACTTTCCATTGCTGAGAATCGACCAACTCGTAGATTCAACCTCCGACAATCAGCTGCTCAGCTTCATGAACGCTTACTCCGGCTACAATCAGATCTTAATGCATGAAGATGACAAGGCGAAGACCACTTTCATCATTGAAAGAGGTACTTACTGCTACAAGGTCATGCCCTTTGGGTTGAAGAACGCCGGAGCAACATACCAGATGCTTGTGAACAAAATTTTCAAGGAGCAGATTGGTAAGATCATGGAGTTCTACGTAGACAACATGCTGGTCAAAGTTCCTGAACGAGCAAACCACATCAAGAACCTTGCCGAAGCCTTTAGCCTGCTTAGACAATATCACATATAGCTGAATCCAAGTAAATGCACTTTTAGTGTATCATCCGGTCGATTCCTGGGATATCTGGTCACCAAATGAGGCATTGAAGCACACATGCGGGAGATCAAGGCCATTCTTGAGATGAAGTCACCTTCAACAATGAAGGAAATACAAAGTCTGAAGGGCAGAGCAGCATCTCTTAACCGATTTCTCTCAAGGTTTACCTCACTTCATGGATTTCTCTCGAGCTCTCAACGGATTTCTCTCGCGAGTATGAAGAAGGGGCAAAGAGACAAATGGGATGAGGAGTGCGAATTAACTTTTGGAATCTAAAACCTACCTCACTTCACCTCTCATACTCTCGAAGCCTGTACCTGGTGAAGATTTGTTTGTGTACCTGCAGTCTCTAGCTCAGCCGTCAGCTCAGCTCTTATCCGAGAATAGCTGAGGGCCCAACATCCGATATTCTACACCTCAAAATCTCTCCTCGATGCAGAGACTCGCTACCCGAAAATGAAGAAGCTCATTTTGGTACTTGTAGTTTCTGCGAGAAAGCTGCGACCCTATTACCAAGCTCATCGCATCATTGTCATGACCAACTTTCCTCTGAGATCAATTCTGCACAGCCTTGACGCTTCTCAACGACTCATGAAGTGGGCTATTGAACTAAGTTAGTATGACCTCCTCTCCCGGCCAAAGACTGCTATAAAAGCCCAGGCTTTAACAGATTTCATGGTAGAATTCACTCCATCAGTCGAAGAAGAGAAGCTGGTCAATGAAAACAAGGAAAGTTCGAGAGCAAACAAGACCTCTTCCCTCGAACCTGACCTACCAGCAGACACGTGGCAGTTGCGCGTAAACGATGCATCAAACCAAAAAGGAGCTTGAGCAGGTGTTGTCATCATCACCTCGGATGGAACCCCGTTGGAGCAAGCTATCATGCTTGGCTTCCCAGCCTCAAACAATGAGGTAGAGTACGAGGCATTGTTCGCTAGCCTGCATTTAGCGAAGCAGCTGTCAATCAAGAAGCTGGCCATCTACTCAGATTCCCAGCTGATCACAAATCAGGCCTCATGAGAATATATGGCGAAGCACCCAAGAATAATCCTATATCTTGACAAAGTCCAGGAGCTATTGAAGGCATTCCCTACTTTCACCATACAACCAGTGCCCCGGGCAGAAAACGCGCATGCTAACGCATTGGCAAGCCTGGTATCAGCGTTGGATACCCAGTTCAAATGTTCCATCCCAGTTGAGCATCTTGACCAGCCAAGCATTTGAGAGGCAGAGCAGCCGGACCAAATGCAGATCGATGAGAACCCTAGCTGGCAAAACCCATCATCGACTACCTGGTGAATGAGAACCTGCCAAGGGAGAAGTCTGAGGTCAGAAAAATCAAGCACAAAGGTGCGAGATATTACATGAAGGATGACAAACTTGTTTACAGATCATACTCCGGCCCTCACCTCACCTGCATCAAGTACCCGCAAACACTCGAGGTACTCTGCAAAATACATGACTGCGAATGCGAAAACCACGCTGGGGGCAGATCACTTGCCCAGAAGGCTCTCAACGCAGGTTACTTCAAGCTTACCATGCGCCAAGACTCCATGCAGTATGTTCAAAGATGTGACCGATGCCAAAGCTACAAACCAATCCTCAGCTTGCTAGCCAAGGTGTATCATCCGCAGAACAGCCCATGGCCATTCATGCAATGGGCCATTGACTTGGTGGTTTCCTAGGCCATCGGCGCTTGCCTAGAAGGACATGATGATCATCACAACTGACTACTTCACCAAGTGGATAGTAGCTGAGGCTTTATCCTCCACCAAGGAAGCCGACGTGGAACAATTCATCTGGAAGAACATCATCTGCCGATTTGGCTGCCTGCAATTGATAGTCACAGAAAATGGCACACGATTCGTTGGTAGGCAGATCGCCGTATTCTTTGCAAAGCATGACATCATACAACACTTGTCCACTCCAAGATATTCGTAAGGCAATGGCCAGACAGAGGCACTTAACAAGATCGTGCCTAACTACCTAAAGAAAAGACTGGAAGGCGCAGAAGGAAAATGGATCGACGAGCTGCCCAGAGTTCTATAGGCTTATCACACAACGAAGATGAGATCAATCGGAGAAACCCCATTTTTCCTGGCCTATGGGATTGAGACGATCATCTCCCACACATTACAGTTCCATCTATGAGCATCGAAGTGGGCAGTCTAGACCAGAACTGTGAGAAGATGAAGATTAACCTTGATCTGGTCGAAGAAGAATGAGATAAGGCCATTGTCTGAGTTGCAACTTACTAGTAATAGCTCACATCCTACTACAACAAGAAGGCCAAGATTAAACAATTCCGACCCGGGGACCTTGTGCTTAGAAAAACCTTCATCACAACACTAAGGCAAATGTCAAAGAAAATGAAGTCCAACTGGGAAGACCCTTATGTGATCAGCCGATCTGAGGGCAGGGGAAGCAACACCCTCGAAACCTTGGAGGGAAGTGAAGTTCCTAGACAATGGAATGCCCATCACTTCTAAAGGTACTATCCATGAAGATCCTCACTTACCGATTAGTTCTGAGCAGGCGATCGAGCCTCCCTCACCTCCGTTGAAGACAAGTTACTTATGATGTAATCATACGAACATCAATGCAAGTTCGAGTTTTCCATTCAAATGAAGTGTTCGAGAAATGCTAATCTAGAGCGCCCCAAGGGATGCACATGAAGAAGCCCAAAATATCCTAAGAGAGACATAGTGCACCGCTCAAAACGTCCTAAGGGAGACGAAGGGTAACATCAAAAACGTCCTAAGCGAGACGAAGGACCACGTCCAAAAAGTCCTAAGCGAAACGAATGACCCTATCCAAAAAGTCTTAAGAGAGACGAATGACCATCATCCAAAACGTCCTAAGGGAGATGAAGGACCCCATCCAAAACTTCATAAGGGAGACGAATGATACTCGTCCAAAACGTCATACGAGAGAGGTAGGACACCACTTAAAGCATCATGAGGGAGACACGTATCAACATCTGGAGCTTCCTAAGGGAAAAGTAGAAGAACACCCATCATGCAGACGATGGGTGAATATTCAAGAAGAACACTCAAACAGTTTACAAGACACTATGCGAATTGAAGTTAGAAAAAATAACTGAAAATTTCATAGCAAAGTGACTAACTGGCCAAGTTCAACAAGAAATGAGATGGCTAACCAAGACCAATTAATGAAGCAAAAAGCAAAGTTACGAAGTTCAAAACTAATAAAAAAGTCTACATCTATTGGGGGGACTCTGGCAGGTGACCCCCTCAGTCGACCACCTATTCAGCTGTCTCCTAATCAGCTATGTCTGCCATGACATCACTGTGCTCAATCGTCGCCATCTGCTTAGCAGCCCCAGTTGCCTGCTCATCTGCATCTGCCTTGAACTCATTAGCTACGTCGCCCTCCTTTGCCATGGTCTCATCCATTGTGTCATCCTTGGCGTCATCTACTTCCATTGTAGCCTATCAACCATATGTCATTCGTCTGCCTTTACGTCCATAGTGTTGATCTGTTCACTTTGGGCAAGGGGCATATCGGAGTAGAGCAACTCAGCATCTTCATCTTCGAGGGGGTGACAGGGGTTGAGCACCACTCCTGCAATCCAAGTATCCTAGTTTGTATGCATCAACAGCGACCTTGTACTCGAACTTTTTGGCAGCTTCGACATAGGTATCAAGCCTGGCTAGCAGCTTGTCATAATCTTGGGCCAGATTGTCATACTTGTATTCAAGGTGAAAGTAAACCTCCTTGCGTTTGAGCAGGGTGGTAGTGGAAGACTCAAGCTCATCATCTTTTTGGCCAAGGGAAGTCCTCAGCCCTGATATTCTCTCATTCATCTCGGACATCATGGCATCATGGCGACTCCGTTCATCCTAGCCAGATCGGGAGCCAATCTCCTTGCAGGGCAACTCACAGGTTTTGAGCTGCTCGGCCGGACCCTTGAGCAGAATATCCAGAATCTTCTGCATCTCACTAACCTTCCTGTTGTGCGCACCGACAAGGTGTTTGATCCTGGCAGCCGAAGAAGGAACAACTCCCACTGGGCCTTATCGGCAGACGAGACCCCCTTTGAAGAAGGCTATGAGGAAGCTTTGACTTCTTTCTTAATGGGGACACATCCCTAGATCGGGAGGTTGCAACTCCATCTTCGGCAGATCTGGTATTAGCCTTCCTTTTTTCAGGGAGCTCGGTCGAGGATTCCTCCCGCTTAGCATGCAAATCATATGGGTTCGAGCCATACAACTTCCATCTTTCAACATCTTCGGCTGGGGGCATACCACCTGTATTCTTTCGATGCTCACTCAACAACCAACGCCACTCACGAAACTTAGTAGGGATGTTCAAAGCCTGATGAACCTTAGCCATATCTAGTCTAAGATCAAGCTTCTTGCTGATATCATTTTCTGCAAGCAGAAGATAGAAGTCAGTCAGTGTAAGACCCGTAAGCTTGAGGAAGCAAGAACGGTGAGCGATCCCACATCGCTCGGGGAGGGAAAAGTGAAGTGCTTATATGTGTGGGCATGTATCTTCCTAGCACGAGACCTTTTGGGAGCTCACTGGCTTCGGATTCCTTCGAATTCCGAAGTTAAGCTAGTTGGGGCTAGAGCAATCCTAAGATGGGTGACCCATTAGGAAGTTGTTCGTGAATTCCCGGAAACAAAACCGTGAGGGCGGGGCCCAAAGCAGACAATATCATGCTAGGAGAGTCGGGTTGTGACATAATAGTATCATAGCTGGACCCCGACCGGAAGTGTGCCAGCGAGGACGCTGGGCCCCAAAGGGGGTGGATTGTAAGACCCGTGAGCTTGAGGAAGCAAGAACGGTGAGTGATCCCACATTACTCGAGGAGGGAAATGTGAAGTGCTTATATGTGTGGACACATATCTTCCTAGCACGATGTCACGACCCGACTCCCCTAACACGATATTGTCCGCTTTGGGCCTCCGCCCTCACGGTTTTGTCACTGGGAACTCACGAGCAATATCTTCCCGCAGGTCACCCATCCTGGGATTGCTCCAGCGCCCACTCGCTTAACTTCGGGGTTCCTAAGAATCCGGGCCGTGAGCTCTCAAAAGGCCTCGTGTTAGTTAGAGACGTGCCCACACATATAAGGCACATCACCCTTCCTCCCCGAGCGATGTGGGATTGCTCACCGTTCTCTGCTTTCCAAGCCCAAGACACAGTCTTACAATCCACCCCCTTGGGGCCCAGGCGTCCTCGGGCACATTTTCGATCGGGTCGTCTCGATACCATTATGTCACAACCCGACTCCCTAACAAGATATTGTCCGCTTTGGGCCTCCGCCCTCACGATTTTGTCACTGGGAACTCACGAGCAATATCTTCCTAATAGGTCACCCATCCTGGGATTGCTCCAGCGCCCACTCGCTTAACTTCGGAGTTCTTAAGAATCCGAAGCGGTGAGCTCCCAAAAGGCCTCGTGTTAGTTAGAGACGTGCCCACACATATAAGGCACATCACCCTTCCTCCCCGAGCGATGTGGGATTGCTCACCGTTCTCTGCTTTCCAAGCCCAAGACACGGGTCTTACAATGTCACGACCCGATTTCCCTAACACGATATTGTTCGCTTTGGGCCTCCGCCCTCACGGTTTTGTCATCGGGAACTCACGAGCAACTTCCCAGTAGGTCACCCATCCTGGGATTGCTCTAAGCCACAACTCGCTTAACTTTGGAGTTCCCACAACTCCGGCTCGAGCTCCCAAAGGCCTCGTGTTAGTTAGAGACGTGCCCACACATATAAGGCACATCACCTTTCCTCCCCGAGCGATGTGGGATTGCTCACCGTTCTCTGCTTTCCAAGCTCAAGACACGGATCTTACAATCCACCTCCTTGGGGCCAGCGTCCTCGGCCGCACATTTCCGATCGGTCCTCTCGATACCATTATGTCACGAGCTCTAACACGATATTGTCCGATTTGGGCCTCGCCTCACGGTTTTGTCATTGGGAACTCAAGAGCAACTTCCCAGAGTCACCCATCCTGGGATTGCTCTAAGACACAACTCGCTTAACTTCGGAGTTCCCAACTCCGGCCTGAGCCTCCCAAAAGGCCTCGTGTTAGTTAGAGACGTGCCCACACATATAAGGCACATCACCTTTCCTCCCGGCGATGTGGGATTGCTCACCGTTCTCTGCTTTCCAAGCTCAAGACACGGGTCTTACAAACAAGGCCTTTTGGGAGCTCACTGGCTTCAGATTCCTTGTAACTATGAAGTTAAGGGAGTTGGGGCTAGAGCAATCCCAGGATGGGTGACCCACTGGGAAGTTGTTCGTGAGTTCCCAGAAACAAAACCGTGAGGGCGGGGAACAAAGTGGACAATATCGTGCTAGGAGAGTCGGGTCGTGACAGTCAGTCACACCTCAAAGAGTTCAAACAAAACTGAAGCAGATCAATGAAGTACAACATACCATCACAGTTGGTGAGAGGAATGAGCGGACCATCTCCAACCTCACCTTCCCACTTCCCGTTGACTTAATAGCACGTCAGCATGCCACACATGGTCTCCCTGACTCAGACTGTCGAACAGCTAGTAGTTGCACATGTAAACCTGAGCATACTTCTCGTAGCATCTAACTTCGAAGAAGTAGAAGAATTCCCACACTGTCAGATCAAGCTTGAAAAAACAGCTCAAATTTTCGAAGCAAATGATCGCCCAATAAACATTCGGGGTACATTGGGTCGAAGAACATTCCATGGTGCAGAACACCTCCCTGAAGAACTTGACAGCGAAAATGTGAACCCTAATTAGAAGTAGAAGGGTCGAAACGTGATGATCCTGGCGCTTGGATTGTTCGGGTCCACACGAGGCACATCATCAGTCGATGGCTCCACCAACTTGACATGCACGTCATTTGGATGGTAGAATTGAAGGTGGCACGCCAGGCTTGAAATTGGGCCTCAGTGGTGGCACAGTGCAGATTAGCCATGAATCTCTCCTTGTACACTTTTGAACCACCCCACAGGTACAAAGGCGCGTGCGAGCTAGGTGATCAACTTCTCCCATCAGAGGACATGGTCGATGAACAGCTGCAAAACAAAGGAGAAGGGCATGGGTCAACACCCGAATTCGAAAAAAAAATGAGCCGCATGTACCAGCCTGCACAGCCCTAGCCGGCTTCAGCCCACTCAACCAATCCACCAGCTCACGTCCCAGCAACAAACTGCGGGCTCCTACAGCTCACAAGGCCCACGTCACCTGGCCCAGCTCCTCCGTGTACTCCAGCACGCATGCCCTCAACCTTGCGTGCCCACACCCTTACGCGCCCATGCATGTGCAGCCCTCCATGCGCATGTCTCCAATATTTGCGCATGCTCCAACCTTAATGCGCAACAAGCCACCAATCACCACTGCTCCACCATGGTGTCACGGCAACCAACCAGCCAGATTTCACCAAGTTGCTGAAAATCAATTAAGAAGAAATTTTTTTCCTGGTTGACCTACCTTGGATGCACTACAATCTCTCTCTCTCTCTCTCTCTCTCTCTCTCTCTCTCTCTCTCTCTCTTTGTGACAAGCGATGCAATCCTCCAAGTTCTTTCTCACTGACAAAAAATTGAGGAAGCAAGTTCGTGGTGTGGAAAATAATGAGGAGCCCTTTATTTATAGTGATGGAGGTTCCTTGACCTACAAGGAATCTCAAGCCCATTCCAACTAGAACCCGAATTCAGAAAAATAGCAAGTCCACAACCTCCTTCAATCAGGAGCCCGAGTCAAAGAAGGAAGCCCAGACGCAATTGGACAGCCCAACAAGTAGTTCACATCTCCTCCATGCCACCATGCGCCATGCAGAAGCTGGGGGGCACTTGTTGGAACCGAATATTTTAGCAAAACCCTAGGTCAAATATTTCCTTCCATTTAGGGATTATTTTATTTGGGGATTCTTGCCATAAATTGCGGATTTGATTCTAATCAAATCCTTAATTGATTCAAATCTCATTAATCTAGGAAAAATAATTCATTTCCTAATTTTTCCCAAAAATCCTAGCCCCCGAGGCTCTATAAATACAAGGCTACACAAGGCATGAGGTAACACTTTCTAAGCTCTCAAAATTCTGCAAAAGTTCAATCTCCTTGTCGCCAATCTTTCCCTCTTTTTCACAAGACTCCGACCTTCACACACGACTCCGGCTACCCGGTTCTTTCCTCTTGAGAGCTCCGTACCCTATTTTGGCTATTGTTCATCAACAATCGAACTAACTTAGGCATCGGAGGGCCTTTGGCCAACACCCCCAGGTGTGGTCTTTTTACACATAGTTGTTTTGCAGGGAGAAAGAGGCACGAAGAAGAAGAAAGAGGATATCTGTTGTCGAATATTCTTGAGACGAAAATCACTCCCACAAAAATCACACAGATAGAGGTACATCATAATGTGAAAGGTGAAACAATTGAAGAAGAACATAGAGAATTATGATAGGCAGGCCTAGGGGTGTGTTGATGAAACCAAAGAAGAGACATAGGAAGAGATGTTGCTTGACTTTCGTAAGGGAGTGAGTGCAAATTGCATCTCCTCATTGAGTTATCAGCTCTCAATATATATGTGTTTTTTCTCTCTATGGTTGAAGTGTTTTTTTTTTTGGTGAGGACATTTCGTATTGAGAGGGGCGATAATATACTAAATTCACATGTACTACACGGATGCTAGGACTCGAACCTAGGACTTGCCTAGAGCAATTACTCTAAACCACTACACTAGTGGGTCATTTGCTAGTTGAATTGTTTTTTGCTTTCTTTCACAAGGCAAACCCAGGATTTTTGTTGACAATGGGCACCCTCAAGTCGAAGTTACTTGTGCAAAAATAATTGGGTTAATTTCAGTTTGGTACCCTGAAGTTGTACCCTTAAGCCATGTTTGTCCCTGCATTTTTAATTTTAACATGTACCTTGATTTTGAAAATTTGTTGCAATGTAGCTCTATTGTTAGCCTGATCGATCAAAGAATCTGTTAAGTGATGATGTGTCATGTACGAGGTCCACTTTTTTGCTTAGGGTGACTAAAATATTAATAAGTTTTTTGAAAATTTCAATTAAAACTACGGAAAATATATATATATATATATATCTCTCTCTCTCTCACTCCCTTCTCTCTCAGGCTATCTAGATACCCAGCCTAGGCCTCCACCACCACCCCTGCTGCTACATCTTTCCCCTTCTCTGATATTCAGACCCACTTTTTGCTGAGTGGAGGCTATGTGCAGTGGTGGATATATTAAGGCGCAAGGAGGTGCAGTTGCACCTCCCCGCGCCGAAAAAGCCATTATAGGTGTTGCATATTGCACCTCTGTTCAAACTGGGTGGTGCACTCCAAGTGCTCTACGAAAAGGCTACACGAAGTCTTTTGTTGTTTTGTTTGCACTGTGCTGCTGCGCACAGCGCCTATTTAAAAAAGAATCATGTCCAAAACGATTATAGAAAGAAAAAAAAAAAAAAAAAAGGAAACCCGAATCGCCATTCGTGGGCTTTAAAAACATTCTATCTAGGGCATGCATAAAAAAGGATAAAAGGCTTTAAACAAGGGCTTTTATAACAACAAGGCTTTCTTTTTCTTTTTCTTTTTTAAACAAGGTATTTGGTTGTCAAATTTTTTATTATAAAGCTTTTAGTCTTTCAAAATTGCACATCCGCTAAAAAATTCATGACTCCGCCAATGGCTATGTGGCAGTGGGAGGGTTGCTTGGGCAGGAGAGAGAGTTTTTTTTTTGGTGTTTTATTAATATTTTAGTCCACCTAAGCAAAAAACATGGGCCATATACATGACACATCATCACTTTACAGATTCTTTGACGGTCAGGCTAACGGCAGAGCCACATTGCAACAAATTTTCAAAATTGGGGTACTACATTGTTATATATATTTTTTTGTTGAAGCAAATGGTCTATAAAATAGGAGTACCCTAAAAGAGTACAAAAAATAGCAAAGACACCATCCGAACCCAAATGTGAAAGGTTTGCGACTTGAACTAAACACATGGAAACAAAAGAAAGAAGAAAAAAAGAGGAATCCTGGACACCTTTTCAAGCATCCTCACAAGGAATATCAACAATCACTACACAAAAGAAAATAGGGAAAATTGTTTATAAAATAAAAATAAAAATACGGAAAATTAGAAAGATAAAGATATGCAAATCCAAAAAGTAAAATAAATAAGTAAAAATACACAGAGACACGTTGGCTAAGCCAATAGCAAGGCCCATCATTGAATGAACCCAAAAATACTCGAAAGGTCACCTTAGCAAACAAACAAAACAAATTGAGATGGTTTTGTACATTGTGCAAAACCGCTAGTAACTGCTTTACAAACTTCTCAACCGTCACAACTACTCATCGAAAGGCTATTCACTAGGAAACCACAAAAAATATTGGCGTAAGCATATCGGAAAATTAGAGCCACCCTAAAGGCTCGGTTGCCCAAAACAGAAACCAGAAACAACAAAAAACAACCACAATATAACTGTCAAACTCTACATTGTTAAAATTAAAAATGCAAAGACAAACATGCCGTAAGGATTACAACTTCAAGGTACTAAATTAAAATTAACCCATAAATAAATGCACGTCATGTAAGATCAGGGAATTAATAACTCTATGTATGCAAAGACAAACATGCCGCAAGGATTGCAACTTCAAGGTACTAAACTGAAATTAACCAATAAATAAATGCATTTCATGTAAGATCAGTGAATTAATAACTCTATGTGGTGTATGATACTCACACCGAAATTTTTATAGAAAAGTTGATATATATCCAAATTCCCATTGAAAAGTTGGTTTTAATCCTCGGAGTTGGTGACTTTGATACAAGTCCTTTGACTTTTTGTGCCACATAGGATTATATTCATTTTTAAATATTTTTTGATGTAATATTTTTAATTTTTTTTACAAAAATCATTGTTTGTTTCAATGTTGCCCATGATGCCTTGAATCTGGTAACTGTAATTAATGTGATAATTACGGGAAAGAATTGTTTATGACCATAATTAATTAAAAAATTAAGTGCTTATGACCATAATGATTTTGGTATATTAATTACAGTGCCTTTTCTTCTTCTTCTTTTAATTGCATCCATGAATTCTATTGATTGCATCCATGATTTTGTATATTAACGTTGTCTTCTTTTAACTCAAAAAAATAGTTGGCTATCTTTCTTATTGTTTACGACCTCTTTATTAGGTAAATTGAAGAAACAAAAAAAAAAGGTATATTGAAAATAACAAAATACCTATATTATCTCATACTTCCCCCAATAATCAAGTACAATCCTATATTTACCTAGTAAGTTACGTACATAATCTCACATTTACCTAGTAATTAGGTACATAATCTTATATTTACCAAGTAACCAGGTACATTAGAAAATTCTACCCATATATATACATATATTAATGTAAAGCACATTAGCTCATAGTACCTATAAATTAGGTACATAAAAACGTCATCAATAGTTCTCTTGTTTATATTATTTTTCTCAAATTTTTTATTTGTTGCTATGCTTAAACACCACGAATCAACTTGATAAGTATTAAACATAGTGTTTTCAATATTTGGGTGTTTATCTAATGTATAGGTACATAATTTCATGTGGGTGATTGTCTCATCGATTAGTATAATATGTGGGTCTTTATTTTTATTGATTAAATTGTATTTTATCCATAGATTAGGTAAATATTCACAATAAAATAATTCAAATTTTAAATTATGAAATTCAATTACAATGAAATAATGCATTAGATTTGGATTTTCAATGTGTTTCCTTATTTACCTAAGAGGGTAAAATTGACACAACAAAAAAATTATTAAAAGTCAAAGGACCTGCATCTAAAACCAAAACAGCGAGGACTTAGCCTAATAACAACTAATCGTTTTGGACCTAGATCTAAGAAGCCCAAATTTTTATCATTTCATTATATCCGTTCCTACCCCCATGAATCTCTTATTTCTCAACCATATCTCTCTCGCAGTCTCGCTCCTTTCTTTGTATCATCCCCTACAAATTTCCGTTTTTAAGCACAAGTATCACTCGAGCTACACAGCTCTGCAGTTTCACTCAAGCCTGCCTCTGCCAACCTTAATTGGTTTGTATTTCTATATTTTCAAAAGTGAGTAAGACGAATCAAGTAAACAAGCAAAAAAAAAAATACAAACTCGAACTCAGAAAGAGAGCATTACTTCATGCAATCTACGAATACAAAAATCTGGTATAAAGTAAGGCCATTACTAGTTAAGATAGGAAGAACAAAATTAACAGCCTAATTAATATCATTCTGCAAGTGGATTTATCTGGTAAGTATTTGTTTGTATCACTCTACAGGTGGAAGGCTTCCTGTCTTTCGAATATGGTGAAGGGTCTGTCTTAGACCATGCTTGAGCACTGCCTTTCTACCTAAGCTGAACCCTTCTCCATAATCTGGTGATTTTTCAATTCGGTGCTGCAAATATTTACCAAGCTTCTTCTCAAAGTCAGACCCAGAATTCATCTCAAAGTCCAGCCACATATGGGCTAACACTTGGCTGAAACCCTTTCTAACCTGTGGGCTCAGATTTCGAATTTTATAACATTTAACCGTTAGCCATGCTTGCATTATACTGGAAGCCATAGTTGACCCTGTCAACAGCCGAGGAAGACCACTCAGTATCCCCATTGCTGTTACTTCAGGGAAAGGCTCCGACGTCCATGTAATAAAGCCGTCGGTAGTCACACCTGCTACCAATTGGTCACTCATGCGACCCTTCTTTACCACAATGGCCTTCCTGGCTTTTAAGAGTTCTCCTTTATCGATCAAGTATATTCGAATATTTTTCTCTTGAATTTTCAAATCAAACATTTCTTGTACTTTAAGGAAAAGGGCTTCGCATTCGTTAGCTTCTGTAATCGCTGAATCCCGGCACTCCAGACATAGCGACCGGCCATCATTAAGTGAATGATATCTGGTATCCCCTCTTGGCTGTAATCTTCCACAGCTACAACATCTAGGAGTTCCGTCGTCCTGATGAGAGGGACAAGATTTTTGTCGCCAGAAATGATTTTTGCTAGACGCAATACGACCATCTGAATTTGGCGGCATTAAATTTTCACAAACAACACATTGTGAATGACGACGCTCCATGTAGCAGGACGGGTGGTAATGATGATTCTCATGCTTCTTAAATTTCGAATCAGCAATTGGAAGATCACAAGCATGACAGCGAAAACAAAGTGGATGCCACTGAAGAGTACCCTTCCAATTTCTATATTCCCCATTAATATTCCGTTTGCAGCCAACACACACTTTGAATTTAGGAGGAGAATCCATGTCCACACCACCTTCTTCAACAGCCTTGGGAACTTTTCCCACTTGTTCATCTTCGCTCTTCGACTGAACTTTAGCAGGTTCATCATCTTTTTGTTGAGACTCATCATTAGGCAGGTTCTTAGGCAGTTCCAAGTTAAGATCTCCTTCAGGCTCAACTCTTCTGTGGGGATAAAAATCTTCAATGTCTTGTAATCCCAAGAGCTCATATCGTTCCTCTATATGATGTTCGATCAACAGATGTTCCTTTCTGGTTGTAATAATGATTCGGCTCCCCAAACCAAACCAGTCTTTCTTTCCGGCCAATACTTCCAGTTGGTTTAACTGATCCGCATCATCAATAACAAGAAGCACTTTTTTATTACATAAACAGTACTTGGTCATAGTGACTCCGCTATGAACATCCCAAACTTCATTCACTTTTTGCTTCAAGATTGGGGAAAGAAGCTGTTTTTGTAAATGAACAACCCCATGTGTTGCACAAACCTCTCTGACATTAGCAAGAAAGTAGCTAACATCAAAGTGATGGGAAATTCTCTCATAAACAAGTCTGGCAATAGTTGTCTTCCCTGTGCCACCAGCCCCCCATATCCCTATAAAGCGAACATCTTTTGCCTCACGATCTAATAGCAATTCAATTTTCTTCAGTCTAAAATCAACTCCGACTAACTTTGTTGTGGAACCTAGAAATGTGACTATTGTAGGATACACTTTGTTACACACTTCGTCAACAATTTCTTTCATAAGCTCTGCCTCATATCTGCAGGCCAAGGGAAGAAAAATAAATAACCATCCGGTGAGACTATGTTAGTATGAAAATTGTATTGTCATTTCCTAGACTCTAGTATAGGTTGAGAATTAGTGTGTGAATATGGTTTGCTGAAAGATTTGGCGCAACTCATTCAATCACGGATTTTAGAAGTATGACTTGATCGATATGAGGAACTTGAATTCAGGTAAATCATGACATAATCATGCATTCATTATAGGATTCCTAATTGGACTCTAGTTTAATTTAAGTTAAAATACTATGAGCATGTTTTAATTAATATCCTATTTGGTTTCATAAGGACATACATCAAGTTGGCGTGAGAATTTGATAAGGAGATGATATTGGCACGTACTCTAGTTTCATAAGGATATTTGGTTTCATAATATCCTAGTTGTTTTAATTAGTTCTCCTTTTATAAGGAGATGATATTGGAAGATATTTTGATACCATGCATAAAGCTGGCGTAAGTGATAATATCAAAACATACAGGATTTGGTCTCTATGTTGTGACGTCTTTCACCAAGAGTCCATGTTGGATTAAATTTGAGAGTTATAATGAAGAAGTGCTTGTGGACTCGTGGGTCTGGGGCTGACTAGGAGAATGAGTTTTGCATAAATGAAGTGTGTCTCTTTTTTGATAATTACAGCTTTCGACTTATTTGTTTTTGAGCCTATAGAATTTTCAATAAAAAGATGATGTGCATAAATCTGATTTAATCATTCATACTGCATTGTTCGGTGACTCATACGGTTGAGGGCATCAAGACCGTGGTGGCGGTTTTACTCCGGCAAGTTTGAAGCAATCGTGGCCAGTATTGCCTTCAACATAAGGAGTGTTGAAGATCATCCTGTGACAGAAGTTGAGTTACGAAGAAGTCGGTAAACATTATCTAGAATGTGTCTAGGATAAGTGTGTGAGTACTTCTTGTAATCATCGTTTTATAGTGGATTTGTGTTGGACTGAGGAGTCCCGTGGATTTTCCCCAGAGGTGGGGTTTTACCACGTAAAATAATTCTCTGCGTGTTTCTTTATTTTATGTCCAGCACATTTCAGGATTGATAAGCCATATCAATCCTACTGCCAAAGTTTATTTTTTTGTTTATTGGTTATAATATTTAATTGGCCTAATCACCCTCCTCTAGGCATTTTTAGTCATCCTACATGTAATTTCAGACTATATGTATGAAGCGTAAATAAAATAATAATACTTGTTCATTTGTGCATAAATACCTATCTTTCGAAATCCAGCCAGAGATATTACCAACTTTTGTAAGAGCAGCTCTCCAGCGTTGTACCTTTGCTTTGTCCTTTTTAAAGTTCTTTTTGTGCTTGTTGAAGGCTTCTGCAAAAGTTCCCATTTGTTTTCGGACATCAGAAGGATCTACATCATAAAAAATTGGTAGAATTTTGTCGACGTGCTTGCACTCAACAATCTTTGAAACCTCATCTAAGCACCAGGTGGAAGATGCATAGTTTGGTGAGAGGATAACGATGGCAAACCATGATTCTTCGATTGCTCTCAGTAGATTTGGGGAAATAGTTGTGCCTCTTTCAAGTTCATTGTTGTCCCTGAAAGTTGTAATTGACCGCCACCACAATTTGTCATATAGATGATCCGTAAAACCCTTGCGAGTGTCTATGCCCCTAAAGCTCAAGAACACGTGGTATTTCCATGGAGAAGCTGAAGGAGCAGACGTGGAGGCTCTTTGGCTGCTGAAAGCCATTCGGCAATGGTTCCAAGTAATCTGCTCGACACAAAAGATACAATAACTTTGTTTGACTTTCGTGGGGACAGGCCTAGGGGTGTGTTGGTGAAACCAAAGAAGAGACATAGGAAGAGATAGATGTTGTTTGACTTTCGTGCGGGGGTGGAACATAGTATGTACTTATCTATCAACTCAGTTTTTATTTATAAAAAAAGTACTATGATGTTATGCATTTGAATATATACTAATGACAACATAGTATTTGTCTATCTTTACAATTTTTCCTGCTTAGTATGCTTAGTATATTTTCATCTATCCTCTTGTTGCAATTGTGAACTTGTGTTGATATATTTTTATATTTCATTATATATATGATTCTCTATTGCTTATAAGTTTGAGAAGATGTTCGTACTTGTTTCAATTTAAATTTAGTCCATATATGTTTTTCAGTAATGCAAAGATTCTTCAAAAGAAAATCAAAGCTTGAGTTAGTGGATGAATGATTGTTTTGCTGCATTTATTGAGAAATAGTATAGATGACGAAGCTATTATGCAACGATTTCAAAATGAAAACTCATCGAGAACATTTATGATTGTAATGAATATGCAATATGATTTTTTTTTCATGTATGTGATATATATGATGTTTGGTATGCATTGTGAGTTCAAATTTTTTATTATTTTTGTTATCAAGGATAAACTTCATTAGATAAACTTCAACAATACAATTAAAGACATCAACATGACATCTAAAGTACCAATCCTAAGAGGGCAACAAACTAACATGTTAAAAACAAAACTAAAGCGGGCAAAAGCCGCACTAAAACTACTAGCCCACATCACCACAATTAATCATAAGCTCAAATAAGGCCCACATTCCCAACATAACCGAACAAGAATTCTATAGTGAGGGCCTCATATGAAAGCATTAGATGATGCCCTATCTCTTAACCGTTTGATCAAATTGGTTTGCCGTTGGATCAAATTTGTTAGTTTGATTCAACGGTTAAGAGATAAAACCTCATCTAAGGCCCTTAAATGAGGCCTTCACTATAGAATGACTTATGGAATCTTAAAATTTGGGCCAAAACTTGCACTCATAATTTGGGCCAAAACAATAGGGGCAGCCGGCCCTCCTTTGCTTGGAGGTGATGAGCTGCCTTTTGTATTTCAAGAATGAACAAGTTCCCTTGAATTGTGGATTTTTAAAGCATATTCATCTCAAGGACATTGTTTCCATTAAATTTCCCGAACAAGAAAGTTTAGCCATTGCATTGATTCTGTCAACATCGTGTTTCTATCCCTTCTTACCCCCATAAATCTCTTATTTCACCGCCACCTCTCTCGCAGCCTCGCTCCTTTCTTCATATGATCCCCTGCAAATTTCAGTTTTTAAGCACAAGTATCACTCAAGCTACACAGCTCTGCAATTTAACTCAAGTCGCTTGTGTCAACGTTGGTTTGTATTCCTATATTTTTCAAAAGTGTGTAAGATGATTTAATTAATAAAAAAACAAAACAAACAAAAAACTCGACCTCAGAGAAAGAGAGCAATTTACATATCCAGAGACAAAAAACTTTTAAGAGTAAGGCCATTATGCTACTAGTTAAAATAGGAAAAACAAAATTAAGAGCCTAATTAATATCATTCTACAAGTGGATTTATCTGGGAATATTTGTTTGTATCACTCTACATGTGGACATCTTCATGGCTTAAAAATATGGTGAAGGGTCTTTCTTAGACCAAACTTGAGCACTGTATTTCTACATAAGCTGAACCCCTTCTCCACTATTTGACTCAATTTGGTGTTGAAGAAATTTACCAAGCTTCTTCTCATAGGCAGACCCAAAATCCATCTCAAAGTCCAGCCACATATGGACTAACACTTGGCTCGTAGCCGTTTTAACATTAAACATGTAGAGAAGTGGGGCCATTTTTCGAATTCTATAAGCTTTAAGCTGTAGCCATGCCTCCATTATACTGGAAGCCAGAATTGACCCTGCCAAAAGCCTAGGAAGACCAGTTAGTATCAGAATTGCTGTTATTTCAGGGAAAGCCTTGGCCGACGTCCATAAACTACAGCCGATGGTAGTCCCGCCTGCTCGCACTTGAAGATTTCTCCTTTATCCACCAAGTGTATTCGAATATCTTTCTTTGGAATTCTCAAATCAAAAATACCTTGTACTTGAGGGAAAAGGGCTTCGCATTCGTCAGCTTCTGTAATCGCTGAATACCGCGGCACTCCACACATAGTGACCGGCCATCTTTAAGCAAATAATATTTGGTGTTCCTTGGCTGTAATCTTCCACAGCCACAACACTCGAGTTCCATCGTCCTGATGAGAAGGACAGGATCTTTGTAGCCAGAAAGAATCAACAATACCAACTGAATTTATTGGGATTAAATTTTCACAAACAACACATCGTGAATAAAGCTCAATGTAGCACGACGTGTGGTAAGGATGATTCTCAAGCTTCATAAATTTGGAATCAGTAATTGGAAGATTGCAAACATGACAGCGAAGAGTACCCTTCCAATTTCTATATTCCCCACACTCAGTATTCCTCTTGCTGCCAACACACACCTTGAATTTAGGAGAATCCATGTTCACACCTTCAACAGCATTGGAAACTTTGCCAACTCATTCTTCGCTTGAATTAGGCAGCTTCTTAAGCAGTTGTCAGTCAAGATCTTCTTCAGGCCCATCTCTTCTGTGGGGATGAAAATCTTCACTTTTTTATTACATAAACAGTATTTGGTCATAGTGATTCCGCTATGAACATCCCAAACTTCAACTTTTTCCTTCAAGATTGGGGAAAGAAGTCGTTTTTGTAAATGAATAAGACCATGTGTTGCATAAACTTCTCTGACATTAGGAAGAAAGTAGCTAACATCAAAGTGATGGGAAATTCTATCATAAACAAGTCTTGCGATAGTTGTCTTACCTGTGCCACCATCCCCCCATATCCCTATAAAGCGAACATCTCTTGCCTCATTATCTAATAGCAATTCTATTTTCTTCAGTCTGAAATCAATTCCCACCAACTTTGTTGAGGAACCTGGCAATGTAAATATTGTAGGATGCACTTTGTTACACACTTCTTCAACAATTTCTTTGATATAAGGTCGCTCTCATCTCTACAACCAAGAAAAAATATCCGGTGAGATTATATATATGAAGCATAATTTAGAAAAACTATTTGTGCATGTGCATACCTATCTTTTGCAGTCCACCCAGCGATGTTAGCAACTTTTGTAAGAGCAGCTCTCCACCGTTGAACCTTTTCCTTTTCTTTTTTAAAGTTCCTTTTATGCTTGTTGAAGGCTTCTACAAAAGTTCCGACTTGCTTTCTGACATGAGAGGGATCTATATCATAAAAAACTGGTAGAATGGTGTCGATTTTCATGCACTCAACAATCTTTGAAAATTCATCTAAGCACCAGGTGGAAGAAGCATAGTTTGGTGAGAAGATAACTATCGCAAACCATGATTCTTCGATTGCTCTCAGTAGATTTGGTGAAATAGTTGTACCTCTTTCAAGTTCATTGTCGTCCCTGAAAGTTGTAATGGGGCGAAACCACAATCTGTCATATAGATGAGCCGTAAAACCCTTGCGAGTGTCTATGCCCATAAAACTCAAGAACACTTGGTATTTGCAGTGAGAAGCTGAAGAAGCAGAAGTGGAGTGTCTTTGGCTGGTGAAAGCCATTCGTCAGTGGTTGCAAGTAATATGCTAGAAACACAAAAGATACAAGAACTTTTGGTAGTTAGACACCCATTTGCCATGGACAAGTAAGGGCAGTTACTGTTCACATGAATAGTATCTGCCCTAACATTTTTTTTTTTGCTTTTCCAAGCAATGCTATGGTAACCTAAGGGGAATTACTATTCACATGGGATTAATTTTTTTTCATATGGACAAGATTAATAAATAAAAAATTGCTAGGTATTTATAATAATAATAATAATAAAATGACAGGACCTGACCCAAATTTCACTTTGGAATTCGTGTCAAACCCTGTGCGTGTCCGACACCTGGCAGGTGCTAGGCACAATGACTAAATTGCCCTTCTAATCAAAATTCCAAACAATTTCAAGGTTCGATTTCTGCCGAAAATTCGGCAGAGTCTCCCCTATAATTTGATCATTCCCCAAAATTTTCCACCTGTAAATAACATAATTAAATATCACCAAACGTTCAGCATGCACAAATTATATTCATACACATCTAAAAGAATTTGAACTAAATGGCCTCCGGCCCAACAACAAACCAAACATAAGCATTAACATTAATTCAAACTTAACATTTTTATCCATTGAAATTATCAATTCTCAATAAATCAATTTGACAATAGCATCAATATTAACAGCACTTCCTGAAGAAATCTTATAAGTAAAGTTCATCACCAAACAAGCTTCATTTCTCAAACCCATAACCAAATTTTATAATATTCTTTCTCGTGGCTGCACCTAGATTATTCAAGGCTGCCTACGTACCCTCCGTGAGGGATCAAGCCACACGTAGCTTTTCCACAAGGCACAAGTTCATATCATATAGTATGTGAATCTATCATCTTAGTCCATTTCCTTGTATCAACTATTCAACTATAATTAATGTACTCTTACCCATTCAATTATATATTTAACCAATCTTTATACTTTTAAGCCATACCTGTAATCATCCGCGTGAACATATATGTTATCACCCATTAAGGGTATACCACTTATTCAAGGCAACCGGGAGGGGAAAAGCGGCTAACCACCGTAGTAAAATCGGGCGGTGGCTAGGGATCCTGGCAAACCCTGTGCAGAAAATAGAAGCAGGTGGCGAACAATATCCTTTTATATCCTTGCGTAACTCGGGACACAAAGTCAACCCGAGAACGCAGCCCATCAATTCCATATAATTTCCATTAAACCGTCAATTTCATTTCCTCGCAAGACTCGGCGACAAAGTCGACCCGAGCCGCGTCCTCGCAAGACTTGGGAGACATATAGTCAACCCAAGCCGCGTCTTCGCAAGACTTAGGAAACATATAGTCAACCCAAGCCGCGTCCTCGCAAGACTCAGGGGACATATAGTCAAACCTGAGTCGCGTCCTCGCTCCTCACGGTTCGGGCGTCCCCGAGACACGTGGGGCGTAATGTCATACGCGCGCAGACATAACCGAAGGCAACCAAATGTCCGTAGACATATTTCTATCCGAAGGCAACCAATTGTCCGTAGACATATCATTTGAAGGCAACACTTGTCCGAAGACATTTTATATCTGAAAGCCACTGGGATGTCCGTAGACATCATTATATCCGAAGGCAACCGAGATGTCCGAAGACATCGATAATTCCGAAGGCAACAATTCAGTTTCAAATCATTCAACATATGTATATATATAACTTATAATCAACACTTCCTTAATTTCTTAATTAGGCCATAGCTCGATTATCTAATCTATTCTCAAAATCAATCCATTATATATAACATTCTATATAAAAACTAATATTTCCAAATTATCCTTTCAAAGGTATAGACATATAATTAGGTATAATAAATAACTCATCACATAAATGAATCACCATAATTACAAATAACAAAAGATACTGATAATAATGATTAACCCTTAGAAATTCATAACTCATCCATTCTGTTAAACAAATTATAGTCCCCAGCAACTATTCCTCCACTTACTCAACTAAGTTAGTTTTCAATCAAAACACGTCTATTCATCGAACATAACGTTAAGTATAGCATAATCGTATAAAATCCATTTAATTAAAATCACATGCTTGGAAGATATACTCATAAACACTTATTTAAAAACATACAATACACAACAATCTCTAGTCTTAGAGCCTTTCTCGTACTTTCCCAACGATGAAACGACCTCGGAAAGCTCACGGTCAACCGAAAGGTCAAACTTCCCAATTTGGTCAACCGAGCCCGCGGGGCCCATGACCTCAAATTGGGTCAGAACGTTCCTAAGGGTCCAACAAAGTCAACTACTCACATCTCGAAGATTGGGTCTTGATCGAATGGTCGGATTTCTCACGATCGGACGATCGGACGGTTTCCGTTAATTAAACTTTAAGTCAATGATCCGGAGCATCTGGGGCTCCGATCCACAATCCGTCAATTCCTACACGATCCTAGAAATACGGGGAACAACATACTAGGAATTGGGACCGATCCAACGGTCCGAACTTATCGAACCCGGATAACGCGCAATAGGCGTAAATCCGTTCGACTGTTGTACGAACTTCAAATTGGAATCCGAGCACGTATACGCTCTCATGACGACGTAAAAATAATTTAGGAATGAAGTTTGGCAGTGAAAAGTGGGCCTACGCGTGGGAACCCGCACTGGCAGTCCCAAAGGCATAAAAAGCGATAAAATTGGGCGATCGGTCAAACTCCAAACCAAAAGTTCTCCTTCCACATATAACTAGTTCTCGACCTCCCGAACACTTTATTCAACTACGAGCAAGTCCAATTCGAACCCTAAGTGGCTCAAAACTTAACCTCAAAACCGGCTGAAACTTTAACTCGATATTTGGGTTACCTACGCTATAAATCGTTCAAAACCTACCCCACCATCAGCTAGATCATGAAAAATAGGTAGAAAATCATACCTTACTCGACCGAATTGGTGGCCGGAGGAGGGAGAAATGAGCTCCCGAAATTTTCAGAAAAACTGTCGGAACCGCCTGTTTCCTGGCTGATTCCGGAAACTACGGGGGCTGATGGAGGCGGCGACGGGCTGGGGTTGTAAGAGGGAAGTGTGGTGGTTCGTTTGGCACTAACCTTGCCCGGAACGGAGGTCGGAGATGGGAGAAAACATTATCTGAAGTTGGTTCATCGCGAAGGAGAAATCTGGGTTTTTAAAAAACTGAACTTCGAAATATTTACGGTTATGCCACTGGCCTAATCTTGATCGCCATTTCTTCGTTACAACTCCGATTCGAGCCCACAATATACCCACGAACTCGTATCGACGAGCACAATATAACGGTGTGGCTCACTTCCCCAAATTCTTTCTCAAATTTAAAATGACATTTTTGCCCCTTTAAATATTAAGTATTATTTAAAATTCCAAATTCTACTTAATTTATTATATGAATTTTCAAATTATTTTCTTTTATTTTAACAACTCACTTAATTATTTAATTTATTACACTCTCGGGGGTAAAGATGTCTTTCACTTGAATAATTTAATGATTAAATATAAATTTAGGGACGGGGTGTTACATAAAATGATTTTTTTGGTATTTTTTCATAATTTTTTTCCAATTTTTTTCAATTTTTTTTTCAAAATTTATCTTTTCTCATGTCAGGCTGGCATCAACACCCTCAGGCAACAGCTGGTAGAGCCCACCTCCTGCTCGGGCTACAATTTATTGCTGGATTGAGTTTTCCAAGCCCGGGGGCCTTTTGCCAAGGCTATTGACATCGATGGAAGTGCTCTTAGAGAGGAAAAAAAACATAAAACTGCATATTTTACATATATTTTACACTTTTTCTTTCCAACCGATGTATCTTTTGTATTTAAGAAAATAAGCAATAAATAAAGGAATACACTACTACAAAAAACACTTTGCGCGACGAAGTATTGTTGGTCGCGCAAAGTAAAATTTCTTCATGCAAACCTAGGGCGACAAAATTTTGGTCGTGCAAAGGTCGTGAAGAAAGGGTTTGCGCGACGAAAAATAATTTTTGTCGCGCAAACGAAGTGTTGTTGGTCGCGCAAACCTTTGAGCGACGAACTTCTTTTGGTCTCGCAAACCTTTGTACGACGAAGTGCTGTTGGTCGCGCAAACCTTTGCGCGACGAAGGGTTGTTGGTCGCTCAAAGTTTTGTGCGACGAAGCGTTGTTGGTCGCGCAAAGTTTTGCGCGACGAAATATTTCAAATTTGTCGCGCAAGGTTTTTGACTTTTTGTTTTATTATTTCTCTTATATTAATTCAATTAAATTGATTTTTTTTCAAATTTTTACTTTTTAAATTTAATTTAATTGTATGATTTTATTTTTTTAATTAATTTAATTGAAATTGACATATTCAAAATAAAATTACACATTTTGATTAGCTTTTACACATTTTGGTCAACTCACTTTAAGTCTTTGGTATTACGTGAACGTCTTGAACAAGTAGGAGGCTTTACATGAACGTCTTGAACAAGTAAAGGCTCCTCCACTCTAAGCATAGTGGATGAATATAATTAATGCATAGAAATTAGCGAAATATAAATAAAACAAAATCATTTCAAATAATTCATAATTCATTGCAAGCAAAGTGCCATATCATCATCATGTTTATTTGTACACGCCCATTCGATTATTCAAAAACAAGAAGAGAAAATAAACCACCAAATTAAAGGACTAAAACATATTTGATGACGAATTAGAAATTGGGTTTATGCTTCAATTAATCTAAGAAGCAAACTCAATCTTGACAGCCCCATACTTGGGCACCAAGGTCACCACCACGCTCTCATCATCCTCGGCATCAATGTCCTCCAACAAATCCGTCAACCCCAACCTCAAGATGAGTGAGTGTGTGAGTGAGTGAGTGAGAGTGAGAGTGAAAGTGAGAGATAGTGAAGAGAGAGATGAGAGAGTAAGTGTAAGAAAGGGTCGGATTTGGGGAGAGGGAAAGAGAGAGGAGAGGTAAGAGTAGAGAAAAACATTGAGAAAATGGTGGAGGAGTTATTTTGGTTTTAAAAACCGTATCACATTGCGCGACGAAATATTGGTCGCGCAAAGTCTTTAAAAAAAATTCCCGCGTCCTATTTTTGGTGACCGCCAATTTTTTAGAGTTTTGCGCGACAAAATATTGGTCGCGCAAAGTCTTTAAAATTTTTTTAAAAAAATTTTTGTAAAGACTTTGCGGGACGAAGTTACTTTTTCGTCGTGCAAAAAGTTTGTCGCCCATAGTGACTTTGTGCGATGATCTAATTTCGTCGCACAAGATTTTATGGGTTGAATTTTTGAGTTTCGTCGCGCAAAGTGACTTTGTGCGACGAATTGTTTTTCGTCGCGCAAAATTTGGTCGCACAAGGGTATTTTTTTACTAGTGATAGTAATTGAAGAAAGAGAAAGGCAAAAGGGACATGAGCTTAGGTAAGTTGGTCAAAAACCTAAATTTTCCGTCAATTATAACGCTTTGAGGACACTTCAGCAGCTTCTTGGGGGATACCATCCTCTCCCCTTTTGGGGTTTTTGCTTCACCAAAAAAAGAAAAAAAGAAGGGTGACGGCATTCCACATAGGCATTAAGATGTTCAGTTGGAGTGGTTTTGTTAGTTTTTTTCAAGCTAACTTGGCCTCCACGTTGGATTTGACATCTCCTTTGGAGATATTGCTAACAGTCAGTCAATTAATAATTTAATACAAGCAAGATTGTAAATGGCACGAAAATGAAACGGTTAATTGATAATTTAATACGACCAGTATAGCGCCTAGTTTTGCCACACAAAAAAAAAAAAAGAGGAAAACTTCTGGTGATGCTCATGGCGAGGATAGTAGCTTGCACATTTTTCATAACAATCAGGTTCAGAACTGACCTACCCACAGTATGTGAGCTACCAACTATTTCAAAGTTGATCCACACATGCCTTTTATTTTTTATTGAGGGGAAGGAGAGTTTAATCGAATTTTTTTTTAGTCTTCAGATTAGTGCTCCAACTAGTATTGGACTGGAGTTGAACATCCCCTATAAAAATCGATATCGGCATTGGATGTGAAACATGTACAATACAATAATGAAAATGGAAGTCGTACCTTAAGAGAGACCGGTTAAATTCAAGGAACGGAAATGAGAGAGAAAGAGAGAGGAAAAAAAGATACCTGGACTAATCGATGGAAAAACTACTGGACTCAACCAAGGAATTTTTTTTTTCTGTAAGACTTAGAGAACTAGGTGATGCAGACCGCTTAGCATTTACCTACATGGACCGTTGGGATCGCATTCATGGATGAAGAATGTCTTAATAACCTATTCTAAATAAGTGCCTTTTCATATGTGGGAGTTATTTTGGTTCATGAATAAAGTTATGGAGTCTTTTCATCTTCGTGAGTTATGAGGAGATATAAAGTGAAGTTATGGAGAGTGTTATGAAAAGTCTTTTCATCTTTGTGAGTTATGGGGAGATATAAAGTAAAGTTATGGAGAGTCTTTTCATCTTTGGGGAGATATAAAGTGAAGTTATGGAGAGTCTTTTCATCTTTGTGAGTTAATGAAAGACTCCTATAAATAATGCATGAAATTGTAAGGAATGGGCAGTTTTGATGAATCAGTTTATGAATTATATATGAGAAGAACTTTCTCTTTTCTATCAACTTGGTATTCCATAGGAATCAACAAGCCATAGAGCCCTTTGTTCTTGGCTATTCTCATTCAAGAGAATCAACCAGGGATTAAAGGTTTGTTTTGTTATATTTCTATGCCTACTGCACATGCTGTCAGTTGGTACCAGAGCTTAGGTCCATCATGCTGCTAAGAAGGGGACGTAGTGGAAGGCGCCAGAGACGTTAACCCAATACAGATGATGTGTATGGAAGGGATGAAATTGGGCGTTGGCACAACAAGTTGAGCAGCTAGCCCAACAAATAGAGATTTTGATGGCTGGACAACAACAAGAGGAAGAGGACTATGATGACGAAACTAATCCTTTTGGCGGACAAGGTCAAAGGGAAGAAAGGAGACTGATTGAGAATCAATATGTGAGATGTTGGGATGTGGGTTTCAGGATTGATATTCCTGAATTCCAGGGTAGCCTACAACCTGAAGAATTTATGGATTGGATTAATTCTGTAGAAGAGGTTTTGGAGTTTAAGGAGGTCCTAGAAGATAAAAAGGTTCCGCTTGTAGCAACCGAGTTTCGAGGGTGTGCCTCAGCATGGTGGCAACAATTGAAAGCTACCCGTTTGCGAGAAGGAAAGGGAAAGATTGAGAATTGGGAAAAAATGAAGAAGTACATGAGCTCAACCTTCCTACCACCAAACTACGAAAAATTAATTTATTAGCTGCTTCAAAATTTAAGACAAAGGACACTAAAAGTCACATAGTATACCATAGAATTTTATCAATTAGTGGCTCGAAATGATCTTGTTGAGACTAATGAACAGGTGTGTCAAATTTTAGAGAGACGGGCTAGCGGCCCACTACTAACAACACCGATATTGTCATCAATTTAATCACCTACAAAGCCTATTAGGTGTGAGAGCTTATCACAAAAGGTCTTGGTGTTATTAGGAGTGGAACCACTTATTATAAGTTGTAATTTATTCAGTCAAGTTTTCGATGTGAGACTTATATTCTTCAACACGCCCCCTCACGTGGGACCACCACATAGCGGGCCACACGTGGAGCCAAGTCCACATCAGAGTCAAACATTCAAGCCCAACACGTGAACACCACTTATTGGGTAAGGGGTAAGGGGTAAGGGTAAAGACCTAATATTTCAGGACTAGCCAATCAACCCGCTCCATGTCAAATTTCAAAGAGACGGGCTAGCGACCCACTACTAACAACACCAATATTGTCCACAACTTAACCACCTACAAAGCCCAAGAGGGTGTGAGGTTTTATCATAAAAGGCCTCGGTATTATGATTGGAACCACTTATTATAAGTTGTAATTTATTTAGTCAAGTTTCCGATGTAGGACTTATATTCTTCAACAGGGTGGTGTCTCGATATATTGGAGGCCTTCGTCCTTAGTTTCAGGATACTTTGAATTTGTTTGATCCCTTTTCAAAGGAAGAGGCGCATTAGAGAGCCTTGCAGTTTGAGAAGCAGTTTAATCGAAAGACGAGCGGTGGCGGAGTTTGGTATGGGATTAGTCTAAGCAATCGTGGCGGTGTGAGTTGCATCTCCAACATCTGAAGAAGGTTTTGATAGTTGTGCGTAAAGAAAAAATTTATGCAGCAGTTAAAAAGTGTTTCTTTATGACAGAAAAAGTGTTGTTTCTAGGCTTTGTGGTGTCTAAAGACAGTTTTTGTGGACGAGTCTAAGGTTGTGGCAATTAAAAATTAACTAATACCACAGAACCTGCATGAAGTCCGAAGTTTCCATGGGTTTGTATCTTTTTGTAGATGCTTTACGCAAACGGAGAAGACCATAAGAACTTAAGTAGTCCGTGTTTGGGAGAGTAGGAAATTCTAGGATAGAGTAAGACCCTAAGTAGCTCAACAGTTCTCTTGAGCTTCTCCTTCAAAGTCTCAGCTAATTCCTTCAAGTCCATTGAGCCCTTCACCGTCATCAAATCCTTCTGCCTATCAATGCTCATATCATGTAGACTTGACAATATTGTACACGACATGAATTCGCACGAAATTATCAGTATTTGGGTTGAGCTTATTGGGTTGGGTTGAAAACGGGTGAACCCATTAGCCATCCGTTAAGCTAATGGGTCGGGTCGTGGTCATTCGCGAATATTCGCTATCACCCATTAAGAAGGGGTAATTTGGTAATTTTGTATCACAACATAAATTCACCAAAAAAATACCCCAGTGCGCTGCAAGGGTGGAGTTTCGAACCCTTGACCAGGACTCTCTCACTCTCCTTTTAAACCAACATGGTGAAGTTCCCATCTGTGTCATTCCCTTAAAGGAGTTTGTATTTATTATATTTCCTTAGGTTATCTTTACTATTCTATATTGTTTATTAATAATTGCTTAAATCCCTAATATTAAAGTGATTACAAAATAAAATCTAACCCCACCAATGGCATGCTCCTATCATTCCAAATTATTATTTTATTTATGTTCTTACTATTTTATATTGTTGATTAATTACTTAAATCCCTAAGATTATTTCACTCTTGATTACAAATACAATCTAACCCACCAATGACATACATCTCTCATTCCATATTATTATTTTGTTTATTTTGTTCTTATTCTACATTGTTGATTAATTACTTAAATTCCTAGGATTATTTCGCTATTGATTACAAATACAATCTAACCCCACCAATAGCACGCTCCTTTCACTCCATATTATTATTTTAATTATATTCTCAAATACTTAATATCTTATTGTTTTATCATAAAAAATTGTCTAATTTGAGGTGTTTTCATTTAACAATTTGTTAACGAATATAGTCTATTTTTAAATGGGTGAAGTGCGTGAAACGAGCAAAAAAATCATTAGTCTTAACGAATCGGGTCGGGTTTTCGCGAATTTGAACGGGTCGTGTTCGGGTTCGGTTTAGTATTTCCTACCCGTTAGCTTAACGGGTCAAGTTAGGTCAATCCGCTTCCTTAAAGGGTTGACACGAACACGACACAAAACCCGCAAACCCAACACGTTTGCCAGGTCTAATATCATGGAACCCTGCCACGTCACCCATGTCAAAACATTTACAAACAAATTCATCATGACAAAAACGACGCCATTAATTAAAACATGATTAGTGGGGAATTGATAACCTCACCTTTGGTCTTGCTCACAGTCTTCTGAATCTTCCCGATGCATCCATGTCAGTGCAAGTTCAGCTTGATAACCGCCGTCGACACCGGAGACTACACAAACCCATGACCCGTTTAATTAATAAAATAAATTAAAAAAATCTGAGGCAGGTGCGTAGAACAAGACAGGCGCACGTTACGGGAAGGGGGGTCCAGTGCGCCGACGACACACACACCTCTTTGGGTTTTTTGTCGTCGTCGTTTGTTTTCTCAGATTTCACCGACTCCACGCCTGCGTTTTCATTGCCCCCAGCTCCGCCGTTCTTCTCACCTCCATCACCGTTCTTCTTCTCAGCCACATCGTTGTTGTTCTTGTTCTCGCCGCCATCCTCCTTCTTATTCTCGCCCCCAGCGCCTCCATTCTTCTCACCTCCAACGCCGTTCTTCTTCTCAGCCACATCGTTGTTGTTTCTCACCGCCAACCTCCTTCTTCTTCTCGACCCCAGCGCCGCCGTTCTTCTTCTCAGCCACATCGTTGTTGTTTCTCTTGTTCTTGTTCTCGCCTCCATTGTTGTTGTTCTTCTGCATTAAACCCAAAAGCAAACACAAAACCCATTAAGCAAACGCAAGAATAGAAGAGAAACAGAGGGCCAAACTAAAAGATAGAGAAACAGAGGTGGAGGAATTGGCTCTCACTGACCTTGGCCATGGTGAGGTGTTTGGGTTGGTTTTTTCTTTGTTTGTTCTGGTGTAAATTGTGGGTGGAGAGAGTAGGAAATGTGGAATGAAAAATGTACCATGTTTTTCTTCATATGTTATGACTTATGAGGAATGAAAAATTGCACCATGTTTTTATTCCGTCCTTCATATGATATGAGGAATGAAAAATGTAGAGGCCCATACTAATTGACCCAAATATAATGCGAGAAACCCATGACGAAATGGAATCGATGGGGCTGGGCATGGTTGGGATTGATTCCATTTTGAGTACTACCCAAAGCTGAATTCGTTAGCTTGGTTTATCAAAATTTCAAACGGAAATCGAACCAAGAAAAATTCAAGGTTTTGTTTCAATTTGGGTTAGTGTTTTTTTTTTTAAATAAAACAACCTCTATTGGGCCCAAATAAAGTGACAGGACCCGACTCGAATTCCACTCTGGAATTCGCGCCGGACCCTGCTGATTGTTCTGACATCAACCCATGTCGAGCCCACAAACTAAACAAGTTCTCCCTTCCCGAAACAAAAGAGAAAGGGGCCAAGATTTCTGCCGAAAATCGGCAGAGTCTCCCCTGAAATGTTAACAATCCCAAAATTCAAACCTGCCAAACAAGCAACAGAATAATACAACCCAATCGTCAGCATGCGATACACATACATAATAAGCCTACGGCCTTCAATTCAACCATAATGGGTGATAACAGAGCAATTCTAAGAGTACGCAGAATAAAAGTAATACAATTAAAAGTTCAAGGTAATGGACATAAAGTCCTACAATTTAGTCGATGCTCGAGAAGAGAAGCGCTCGACCGAACAGTGTCGATGCAACGACTATGGCCTGGGGGGCGCAAAACAGAAAGAGTGTGAGTGAACAAAAATAAAGTTTTACATACTTAAATCAACATACTAACCCCACCGTTTTAAAACAATACAAACCATGCATATGAAATCATTTATATACTTCATTGCTTTAAAAACCACACTATCTCAAAATAGGTGAAAACATTCCACTCAAAATCTTTTTCCGAACAAACCAACCTTTAAACTTTTCCCGAGGCATAACCTCCCAAATCACGAACCCATATAGGTACATATAAATATAAACTAAAGAACTTGGTAAATGTATAAGCATAAAGATGGAATAAAATTCTCATAGGGTAAAACAACATTAAAATACCAAAGATCTCTTCATGGCAAGAAAACCAAACTCGACAACAATATAGAAATCAATTGTAGTTCAAACCATTTACATATATATAAGAAATCAGTTTCAGGTTTCAAAATCCAATAAACATAACATATCAAGTACTGAAGTCAAATCAAATCGCTTTCCCAATCTTTCCCACTCTCACATAACCACGTGCTCACCAGCATGACAAGCGAGAAAAGATCCTCACAAAAAGAATTATAAATATGAAGGTACTAACACACGCGTATAGGTATAATACGACCTTAACACCGAACACAAGTACCAGGGGAAAAACAATCCAACGGGGGATCATTTAACTGGACACAGGTACAGCCTCCTCGAGACCACGTGCCTAGGGTTGAGCCGTCCAAATCGGGATCGAGCTCACCGGCACGTATGGTAGAATCCTCAATACCCATATGCCCGTGACAAGACCTGCGCGTAGACTACCCCCTGCTAAGGGTCTACAGTCACACCTCGTTAGGCATTGCACCTGGTATCCGAACCATATCATAAGATCAGGGGGAGGTACATACCAAGGTGCTAACCGCACTCACATCAATCGCCACGCGATAATCAATATATATATATATTCAATCACTTTCTGATTCTCAAATATACCACAATGTACCCAACCCCAAAACATTAGACACCCGGACGTATACAAGTCCATCAATCATATAACCAGTATATATACTCAAAATAAGGACATCACCGTCCCAAACATAAATTCCATACTTAAAATAATCATAAGCGTCAAATGACCACATATTAATCCATAATCAAATCAAACGTCCTATTCATTGAAAAACCATATTTAAATCTCAATCAATGCTCAAGTCAAGCATGTCAACTCATATTAACATCTCAAGTCGAGAAACGTCAAATCAAAACCCAAATTCAACATAAATCCCAAAATCATAGTATAGATAACTATTCCTTCAAAACATAATCCGGACGACCCAAAACGTCCGTACCTCATACCCAAAATGTATATATGATTAGTATAATTAACAATTCTTAAAATATACCTCAACTCAAATTATTAAACTCATTGGACAATTATAGTGTCCATTCTTCCGCCCAAACATTTAGTTTAAAAATGTAAAGATAATATATAATTTATAAAATATAGATTCCCGAAAGTATGACATTCCAACTCACGACGTTTATAAATCCCACGTATGTAAAATTAACCAATAAATCCATCAAATTTCCACCGTGTCCAAACCGTACACGAAAACCACCGGACGTCACTACGTTCCATTCAATACTCAAAGTATACATAATCATAAAATATAGCCATAAAGGCTTCGACACATAAATCAACACCCGAATGTGCATAAACTTTAATTATTAAATAAATTCCGATGATATCATAAATCATCAAATACAAATCCAAGATTCAAAGCAATTTCTCAAATTCCTTTTATATGCAGTGCACTCAATCATTCAAATCATGCTCGTTAAAAACAATGTCCACTCACCGTTGGTCCCACGCTGCATAACCCTAAGAGGGTTCCGCATGCTGCGTACGCGGAGTCAAAGTACCTAAAGCGATAGATACGAGGATTGGATTAATACAGTGAACCGAACGAGAACTTTAAAACAAACCCTAACTCTTTCCCGGTCTCAAAGGTAAACACGTACGTCGTACAGAGAGTTTCTAGGGTCAAACTACATCTTTTAACAAGTGGGACCGCCCCAGAAGACTCACGGTCAACCGGCGGTCAAACATCCCATTTCAGTCAACCCGGGCCCGCGAGGCCCACGACCACCAAATTGATCTGGACATTCCTAGAAGTCCAACAAAGTCAACTACGTTCGAAGAATTGCAAAGCGACCTCGGGAGACCCTCGATCAACCCTTGGTCATACTTGGTCAATTGGGGCCCGTGGGTCCCATGACCTCCAAACTTAGATCCGAAAGTTCCTGTAGGTTCAACACGGCCTAAACAACATGTCCTGAAAGTTTGGTCTCGGTCGAACAGTCGGATTCCTCACGATTGCACGATCAGACAGTTACGGTTTAAATCAAACTTTAAGTCATTGATCCGGAGCATTCGGGGCTCCAAATCACGATCCGTCAATTCCTATACGATCCTGGAAATACAAGGAACAATATACGTGAATTCGGATTCGATCTAACAGTCCGAACCCATCAAACCCAAACAACGCATAATAGGCGTACATTGGTTCGATAGTCAAACGACGTCCGAATCAAAATCCAAGCACACGTATGCGTTCACGACGACATGAGGATTGCAACGGAACAGAGAACCACCGCCACACCCCAGCCCACACGCCGTTGTGGGTTTGGGTGTGTTGAGCAATTCCGGCCAACCACTAAACCTCGAATCCTGCAACAATCCATATACCAAAATGATCACCGTGACCCCACGAGCCCAGAACCACCACAAACCGGCCAAGAACTGGCCGAAAAATCGACTTGAAAATCCTGTCAAAATGGGGTTTTCAGATCCGATCCTAAAATGACGAAATCGCTCAACACCCACCCCAAAAACAGCTACAATAAGTAGAGGGGATTCTAAATCTCACCTGGTTCGACGAAGAAGCTCACCGAAGTCGCCAGAAATTCGCCGGGAAAAATGGCGATTCTGCCAGTCGCTGCCGCCGGTGAAATCCGAGCTTTCCGGCCGGGAAATTGGGTACGCTGTGACGGCGAGCTCGAACTGGTTCCAATGCGACCAATCTCGAGGCCAGCCATGGTCTGGTTCGTTGACAACGAGGAGAGAGAGAATCGGAGCTAAGGGAGAGGAGAGAGACGCGCGAGAGAGGAGAGAGAAAGTCAACGCGCGATCTGATTGGCCAACTGGGTATTTCTAGGGTTTTCTCAAATTTTGAAATGACGCTTACGTCCTTTTTACATTCCGAAACTCGTATCAAGACGTGGTTGCCCGTCAACGGACTCTTTTCGACAAGCCGGACGCAATGGCGCAACTCGTTTCGCCAAATTCTGTCCCGAAAATAAAGTGACTTATTGCCCTTCATATTATTTTAATTTAATAAAATACAATTTTAATCAAATTAATTCCTTTTTATTTTAATTTAATTTCTCAATTTCATTAACTCATTTAATAAATTTATTTTATTCATAAAGTGGGTCCGGGACGTTACATAAAGACAAATCCAATCCATAACCACAACCATAACATTCATCATCAAATTTGTAACCTTCCTTAACATTCATCATAAAACAAGTTTCCATCCTTCAAATTTCAAAACTTTCATCATCAACCTGGGGCTAGGTTGCTTGGCATCTCGTATCGATGATTAGTTGTTGACACAACACTGAAGCACAGTCAAATGGATCTCAAGAGGTCACCCTAAAGTAACAATGTCGGAATCCACCAACAATCTAGAGTCCCCCAAAAAATAGTGAAAAGTCTCTGAATTTTATTGATAATATGAATAAACTGTTAAATGCAATGCCATAATTTGGCTTACATAGAAAACCAAGAAAGCCTATAAAACTATAGGAAACCCTAGGTTCTAGAATATCCCTAAACCCTAGCTAGTAAGAAAATAATTAAAATCCTAGTTAAAACCATAACAGGAAAATAATATTCTACTTATTATAAAATTAAAAATAAATCTTGCCAAAGATCATCTACGCCCCAAAATTAATCAAGCAACCTGAAAATCCCAACAATACGCCTTTCGTCTTTTAACTTCATAATTGATATTTGACTGCGATTCTTCCTTCTTGTTGAAGGCTTCCGCAAAAGTTCCCTTTTGTTTTCGGACATCAGAAGGATGTACATCATAGAAAATTGGTAAAATGGTGTCCATTTTCTTGTACTCCACAATCTTCGAAAGCTCTTCTAAGCACCAGGTGGAAGAAGCATAGTTTGGTGAGAGGATAATGATGGCAAACCATGATTCTTCGATTGAGCTAAGTAGGTTTGGAGAAATAGTTGTGCCTCTTTCAACTTCATTGTCATCCCTGAAAGTTGTAATTGACCGCCAGCACAATCTGTCATATAGATGAACCGTAAAACCCTTGCGAGTGTCTATGCCCCTAAAACTCAAGAACACATGGTATTTCCATGGAGAGGCCGAAGGAGCAGAGGCGGAGGCTCTCTTGCTGCTGAAAGCCATTTGGCAGTGGTTCCAAGTAATCGGCTGGAAACACAGAAGATTCAATAACTTTTGGTAGAATATATGATTTTATAGAGAGAGAGAACATAAAACTGCATACTATTTCATATGCTGATAATCTGTCAGATATTTGATACAAGTAACATCATATAAGTGGCACAAAAATTAAACTGGAAATCATACCTGAGAGAGAGAGAGAGAGAGAGAGAGAAGGTACGTCGCTGTGTGAAAAGTGAAACAATCGAAGAAGAACATAGAGCAAATTATGAGATGGCAGGGGTGTGTTGGTGAAACGAAAGAAGAGACATAGGAAGAGATGTTGTTTGACTTTCGTGAGGGGGTGAATGGAAACAAAATTGATTTAACAAGTAGTTCCACTGATATTTTGTTTTGTTTTTATGCGAAGACTTTAATTTCTTTTCCATATTTTGGGATGATTTCCAGTCACTCCGTGTTGAGGCCGTTAGAACTAGAAGGGCATTTTAATAAAAATGTAGGTTCCCAAGGTGGCTGGAAGAAAGTGAAATTAAGATCGTTGTTGGTGAGTTGAGTAGATGATAAACAGACATTCTAAAAAACCACTTTAATTTTAACATATATATAGCATATCATCAGTTTGTGCATTTCTGATTGCGCTTTAAAACGAAAGCCAAAGGTTACAACACAAAACGAGCATACAACTAAAAACAAACTAAAGCCAGTGCCCATTTTTAATCCCTTTAATTCAGAATTCAGACATACAAATTCACAACCATATAGTGTGCTTAGTATGTTAGTCTTATTAAGCACTATGTTCACTAGTCTCGTGACTATCTTCCATGTTTCTTCGATTCCGAATTAGGATCGAACCCGCCAAACAGAAGATCAAGAGGAAGGGCCAAAAGCACACTTTGATAGGATTGTCAACATGCCTACGGAGGTAAGCATACTGAACTATGGAGAAAGCCAGTTGAAACAAGACACCAAGTAGTCCAAAAACATCAGAGAAAGTACCGAAAAGCCTGTTACGAGGAGGTGGATGATAAAACAACGGCAGCATTCCCCTCCTCCTCGCCAATCGGACTCTTTCCTTTCTGGCCTTGTGAAAGAGCTCCGTGATGCAAGTGAGCAGAGCTAGAATACCCAACACCATAGCAATAAGTGCAAAGTGGGGCTTTCTTGGGGAGGAGACCTGTTCAAAAACAGCTGATACAATCTCTAGGCAGAGGCTAGCCAGTAAAAACATCCACTGTGCTGAAACAGAAACATTAGCTACGTTTTCCCTAATTTGCCTTGGATGAATCTGAATTCTATCATGTAAATGCAAACTACGCAAATTACGCAAATATTGGAGAAGACCAGAAGGACCAAAAAGACTTGAGTAGTCTGTGTTTAGGAGAAGAAGGAGACCAGGAACATCTATGGTAATCCAGCGAAGGTTGAAGAAAGGCAGACAGGCAATCTTAGGTAAACGAAAAATACGATCTCCAGATTCATCGACTTCTTCTTCTTCCTCCCCTTCAACACTATCCAAATTCATCAACTTCCTCCTCCCCTTCTTTCGCCGTATTAACTTAGAAGAGTCCTTCGGAGGAGCAGAAAAGTTGAAGGACGGACCAGGCGCCTTCACCATGGCCATCTCCGCCTTAGGCGATCCGCATTGCAAGTCTGTATCCTCCATTGCTGCTCTACAAAATAGAGAGAGAGACCCAAAAGAATTGTTCACTCCACCACAATGGACCGGAAGGAAGTATGGTCTCTTTTTTATACGAAAATTCTACAAACAGAAATTATCCACAGACCCCTTGCCAACGGCCCCACACGGACAGGAAAACACATGCAACCTTCCAGGAAGCAGGTTTTTACACGCATAGAATTAGAATCCGGGCTGGATTGAACCAAAAAAAAAGACTCCGCACGTGAGATTGTCATTGCCGACAATCTAACGCTCACGGCTGCCATTCAAAAGCAACCAAAGGTACTAAATAAATAAAATAGTAATCTAATGGAAGTTTCTCGGACCGCGTTATCAATTCTACAGATGACTTTGTTGACCAAATAAAAAAAATTAATCTAACTGAAGTTTCTCGGACTGGTAATAAAAAATAGGCTTATTTATTGTAGTGCCCTCTGAAATTATAATAAATTCTACATCATTATCCGAAAATTGAAGTACCATATTGTCCTCTTGACTAAAGTTTGGTGTTCTACTTTGCTCCCTGCCGTTAATTTTAATGACGTGGCAGGTCAATTTTGACGGAGTTATGAATCTCCTCTATTATAAGGGAAGGCTAAAACAGTTGGGGTCATAACTTTTACCAAAAAAACTGAACACAAACACCATTGAAACAAAAAAATCATAAGCCTATGAAAAATTTATTTAAAAATTATCATGGATAGTATTGTAAAAAAACAATAAAAAAGAACAAAAATAAAACAACACAGAAAAATCCGCCCAAGCAGTTACCTTCAGTTTCACCCCACTTTTCTCACGCTCCACTATCCTCTCGATGAAACAGCAATTGGTTTCAGTTTTCCAGTGTTGTCCTCTTCTTCTCTGTTTTTCTCCAGATTTTATTTTTGTTTTTTGATGTTGTGTAAACTCAGGCCCAAGAGAAAATGGAGAAAGACGGAAGAGAATAGCCACAACGACTCCATCTCAATGAGGAGGATCGCACGGATTCCCCACTTAATTCTGTTTTCTAATTTTGTTTTGCTTCATATTGAAAGGGAACAAATTTCCTGAATTTTCAGTTCCACTATTTGTTGGGCGTGGGTTTAAAGACCATCTCTTCGATTAACTATATTCAGGTATGACACACTTTCTCTCTATATCTTTTTGTTCACTCTTCTTAATTCTTTCAGGGATTTGTTAATTCTTCTTTGATGTGGTTGTTGATTCTTTCTTGGTAGATAGTTGGGTTTTCGTTGTTTTGGTCAATTTTGTGTTTATCTTACAGTTATGGGGTTTTATTGTTTGGATTTGTTTTGATTATGTTTTGATCTCGAGAAGCAGTCGTGCCGATGAAAGAGACGCGCTTGACGCTTTTCTCATCATGGAAGGACCCATGTGCGAGTTCTTCATTCCCGGCGCCTAAAACACCACCGTTTTGGTCGTCAGAGCCACTTCAAGCATTGGCCGCATAATGATCTGCAAGCTCAGGCTCAGAGACTACACTGTTAAGGTGTTCATTTCTATCCAAGTCTTGAGATTCTCGATGCTTTGTTTTTTTCCTTCATTTGGTTTTTGAGTTTGTGGGTTTTGTTTTGTGTAATAATGGGTTGGGTTTTGTGATGGTGAATTAGGCTCTGATGAGGACGGCTGATCAGGAAGTGGTGGACATGTTGCCCAAATCGGTGGAGATTGTGATTGGGGATGTGGGTGATCCTGTCACTCTATTCAGTACTGAGAAAGAGAGCCAAGGTGAGTAAGTGTGTGATAAGCAGCCTCAGACAGACTGTTTTATCACAAATCCGTCGGTGGAAATTTGTTACTGGGGATTTCAAGATTCTTCATTTTATGCATATTTGGTTATGGAGATTTGGACATGTGCATGACAAACAGTATCTTGAATGGTGACTAAAGTTTATGCTCCAGAAGAAGGCTTTCTGCAGCATCTGTATTTGCATGTAAACGTTTGATTTCGGTTTTACAGGGTGAGTCACGTACCAAAAGCAGGAGCAAATGGGAGGTTTGGGTGGATTGGATTGTTGGGTGCCCAGAATGGTTTGCTTTTACTGGCTCCTCACTCAAGCCTCCAGGTAGAGAACCCTGTTTATAGGCACACCTTCAAGGATAGGCTCTCTCAAAGATACATACTTTTGGTAAATCATTTACTTCATGTTAGTTTGTCTATTAGTAATGTATGTATTAATCAATTTGGAACAAATAAGTTTGATTTTTATATGTATTCAACAACCGTGAAATTTGAACAGATATGAGAATGAGTTGCCGAGGGTGGACATATTCGTGTGCACGGCAGACCCCACAATAGAGCCATCAATGATGGTGATAAACACTGTTTTATCAGTCATGGCTTATGAGTACCCACCAGAGAAGCTGAGTGTGTATCTCTCAGATGATGGAGGGTCAAAATTTACATACTATGCCCTCTTGGAGGCTGTTGAGTTTGCCAAACACTGGATTTGGACAAGTGCATGACAAACAGTATCTTGAATGGTGACACAAGTTTATGCTCCAGAAGAAGGCTTTTTGCAGCATCTGTATTTGCATGTAAATGTTTGATTTTGGTTTTACAGGGTAAGTCACGTACCAAAAGCAGGAGCAAATGGGAGGTTTGGGTGGATGGATTGTTGGGTGCCCATATATGGTTTGCTTTTTACTGGCTCCTCACTCAAGTCTCCAGGTAGAGAACCCTGTTTATAGGCACACCTTCAAGGACGGCTCTCTCAAAAATACATACTTTTGGTAAATCATTTACTTCATGTTGTTCTGTCTATTAGTAATGTATGTATTAATCAATTTGGAACAAATAAGTTTGATTTTTTTATGTATTCAACAACCGTGAAATTTGAACAGATATGAGAATGAGTTGTCGGGGGTGGACATATTCGTGTGCACGGGAGACCCCACAATAGAGCCATCAATGATGGTGATAAACACTGTTTTATCAGTCATGGCTTATGAGTACCCACCAGAGAAGCTGCGTGTGTATCTCTCAGATGATGGAGGGTCAGAAATTACATACTATGCCCTCTTGGAGGCTGTTGAGTTTGCCAAACACTGGATAACATATATTGCAAGAATACAATGTGGAGCCAAGGTCACCTACTGCTTTTTTGGTCTTAGTACCTGATGATGCAGTTGAAGATAATCCAGCTAAAGATTTCGTGGTTATTAAGGTAAAGGTACTAATATCAGGTATAAACCACTTCGGGTTGAAGATGGCAACAGTCTGGTAGTGACTTTGGGGCCAAGGTATAAACAATGCTCACCTCAATTTTTTGTTTTCTTTGTATATAGACTGCATATAATTAACAAAAGAAAGAAGATTATTATACGATGAATCTCAATCCAAAAGTGGCAGAGTGGTTTGCAATCCGAGATGAGATGGTATCCAATCCAATCCAACTGCATTTAGATTGGCACTCACTGGAAGGGAATTTGTGGCAGAAATTAAATCAAAGGCTCTGATGTTACAGCAGATGATGTTGTTGATTGTGATCCACGCTGGAGGTCAAACTGATCAATTACTTTCCAATTGAAACTTTGTTCCTCCTGTTGTAGCGAGAAAACTCTGTTCCTTCTGTGTATTGAGAAAATAATAATTCTTTTTAGTCAAAAAGTAAATTCCAAACACAACAACTCTGTTCTTTTTTGTTTTGGTCGAACAACTCTGTTCAAATTAGCATCACAAATTGTAGAAACTTTAACTTAATACACTCAAAAATGATTTTATAATCAACTGATGCCATTTTCCTTGAAAAATGATTTTGGCATTTCACCTCTCATACTCCTCTATACACGAAGATTGCATAAATAGAAAAATTGTAAGTTGCGCGTAGCGCGCTTGATTAAAAAAGGCCACTCACACAAGTGGAAGCGTGTATAGAGGGTGTCACTTGCGTGTGTGGGAGGCCTTTTTTTTCACGTGCGCTACGCGCGACTTACAAATTTTTTGTTTTTTTTGTTTTCAATTGTATTTTTGTAGACGGACATTTTATCACCATTATAGGTGGGTCCAAACAATTTACTCGAAATACATCGGTCCAAACAATTTACGGCCATTTTAGTTTCCATTGAGTAATTGGAATACTAGCCTCTCTGCACGCGCTTCTGCGGGTGCGAGAGGGTTTTTTTAATCACGCGCGCTATGCGCGACTTACAAAGTTTCGTAAATATTTTTTCGTAATTGTATTTATATAGATGTCCATTTCAACAGTTTCATATTTTAATCGCGCGCATGTGATAAATTGTCATCTTAAACGTTTTCTAGACGTCCGTATAAACATGTGCGCAATTAAAATATGAAACTGTTGAAACGGACATATATATAAATACAATTACGAAAAAATATTTACAAAACTTTGTAAGTCGCGCGTGATTAAAAAAAGCCTCTCGCACGAGCAGAAGCGCGTGCAGAGAGGCTAGTGGAGATAACGGTAAGAGGTAAAGTGAAACACCAAACCTCGGTCAAGGTGGTAATGTGGGCCACTTTGACTTTCAGGGTATGATTTGACCATAATTTCAGGGGGCATTACAGTAAATAAGCCAAAAAAAATATTCAAAATTGGCTACAATAATTAAAAAATTGAAAGTCTATAAATGACTTTTAGATCAAAATCTCTAAAATAAAGTATGATCTTGTTTTATTTTTTTGGGTGAAGATCTTGTTTTCATTTTGATATCTGCATTACATGTGAAAGAAATGTCGACTCATATTTTTATGGAAGGAATATGATAATTACAAAAGTATTTTTAAAAAAAACAAAAAGGAGTATAAGTAGACAAAATGAAAGTAGGAAAATTAACATCCGAATATACGTTTCTTCTTTTGTGGATTAATAATTTAAAGATAAGTTAACAGTAATATCTTCTTCTTCTTTTTTGTGATTTTAAATCACAGAAGAAAGAATCCAAACGGAATTGAATTGTATTGAGGCCCAAAAAATTCACGGTTGGGCCCGAATAAATCCCGGGTCCAATACGACACCTTATTAAGAAAAGACCCAATTGGGAGCATGCAAAAGTCTGCCATGCACGAGTCATAGTCCACATGCCACACCGCATAAATAATATGTCATGCTAGGAATTGAGATAAAACTTATAAAATGCAATAGCTCTACGAGCCCATGCTAATTACCCTGTCAAGCATCATGCCCCTCTTCAAGGACGATAAAATTAAAGCATGCCAAGCAACATGCCATGCCAAGCGGGAAATTATTATTTCACACCCAACCACGCTATAAGCCTAAGTGAGCCCAAGCCACTCAAATGCCCGAGGCTTGCTTGAGTGGGTTGTGGTATGGATGGTAACAAGTTGTCATGAGGCCCATTGATGGGTCGAGAAATGGAAGCCTCGGGTTGCTTGGGAACCTCGAGACTCAAGCCCATTTTTTGAGCCCAAACATGTGGGTGAGCATAAAAGAGAGAAAGAAAGTAGCCAAATAGCCTAGGAAAATTAGCCCAGCAAAATAACCCAACATTTGCCAAAGTAAGCCCATTTGTTTGATAAGCCAACTTATTGTCCTAGAAGGCCCATCACCATGATAAAATAGCCCATCATTTAAGCTCATTCCCTTAGTAAACTAACCAATCACTTTGGCAAAAGCCTAAGCAGCCAAGGAAAAAATCTATAGCCTCCAGCACTTAGCTGGAAACGTGAACCACGATGAGAACCAAAGTGTTATGTCAGTGAGTTGCTGGGAGGCTCCAGCACATGGGCAAAGAACGAACACCAAGGTGAGACACGCAAGGAACCAAGGGGTGTTAGCGTGCATAGATTGCTAGGAGCTAAGGCACCCTTCAGACCAGCATACATACCCATTTCTTTTCCCCACATCAGATCTAGCCATGGAAGAGGGGAGAAAAGGAGGAAGGAAGATGACTGGAAATAAGAAGTTCTCCACTGTGGCAGCCGTGGGAAGAGCATTGAGCCCCCAAAAATCCCTGATTTTGTGGGATTGGGCAGAGAAGATTTTGCCAGAATAACATAGGAGGAGAAATGAAGGAAAAAGCTTGGCCAAAATTAGGTAGAAACCAGTAGGGTTTCTTGGGAAAGGCCAGCTTCCAGCGGCTATAAAAGGGGCCATCTTCTACCCATCAAAACCAACCCACATCTGGAGAGCAAGCTTTCTCTCTCACCTGCAAAACCCAGCAAATTTGTGCTCTATTCACCCTTCTCCCTTATTTTCCCTCTCTTGGCAGACTGCTATAGCATTGACAGAGTCTCTGTCAGGCTGCCGGAAATTACTTAAGCCACCCATCATTCTTCCCCATCTCTCTCCCTCTTCATCAAACCTTCTTAGAATCCATTCCTCTTTCCTTTAGAACCCCTATCTCTCGTAGGAACTCACAGCTCTCTCTCTTTAAGTGCTAAACTCATGACAATTTTGCTCCCATGCCACAAGCTTCTCATGCCAAGCTAAGAATCTACTTGTAAGTTGTTGTTATTTTCGTTGGTGAAGGTAACCAAGGTATTTCCTAAGGCTTCACTACCCTTTCAAAACATTCTTGGGGCTTGATCTTCGAACTCATACGCAGAGGGGTAATTTCATCAGTTCGCTCCTTACGGCAGCCCAGCCCATTCGTCAAGCTGCTGGAAAAAAAGACCCCCACAAATTGTTTATCAGATTTTGGGCTCATAAATGTATTTTTTTTGGGAAATTTGAGCCCATTTCTATGACAGCCCAAAAACCCAAACTAAACCCCCAAGCCCGCTTAACCGGACTGGCCAATTTACACCGACTATGATTTGGTTCCAGTTTCCATAATAGCCACACCAAGGCCTTCGGTTATGTGTCAGAGTTGGGTCCAAAATCGAACCAATCCAGACCAAGCCCAATACTAGTGTGTGTGTGTGTGTGAAATCCTCCTCCCTCTAGTTTAGACTATCACTTGTACTAAAAAAAAGGTATTGAAAATTTTATCACAACAAAAAAAACGTATTTAGTTAGTATAGCAGCACTCATGAAATAATTTGGCCCTTTTAACACTTCATTTTATTATTTTTTATTAATCTCTTTATCAATGATAAAAATATAAAAATGCATAACCATAAACACTAATGTATAAGAATCCTACTAATTTAATAAATGGCTCATAACATGCCAGAGATTGACCTGCAGTCGCCATTGCCAATGTCAAAGAAAGCAATTTGCAAAGCCATCATACACCAATTTCTTCCTCCACCCTCCTCTCTCATATCTTTAGGCCCGATTCTAGTAAGAGGAGTTTAAGTATATAGTAGGCCCTTCATCTGGCTATTAAAAAAATTCTAGACCCGTTTGCACTTGGGTGATTTTGGCAGCATGAAAGAATTCAAAGCAGAGCCCGTTTTCTGTGGTAACACTTTCCCACCCAATTGCTCAGTTTAGGAAATTAACTTCATCATGCAAGCAAGGGGGATACTTAACTTGTATCATTCTGATCTCCTTCTATTATATCCATTTCATTTATCCCATCTATCATTTCGCTTTCCCATCCTTCCTACTTGATGATGCAATATTGATAAACATAAATTCTAGGTATCTTTCTTACGGGCATGGCACGTTGAGAATACCTCATTTTTATTCAATTTTTTTCAGTTTTGATCTCATATATTGACAGAATTGATTACATTTGGGTTTAATATTGTCTTTTAGAGTTTCGATTTTAAGTCTAAGCTTAAAACCTAAAATTGAAGCAGTTAACCAATTCGAAACCTTAAGTCTAACCTCTCTCAATGATGTGCATTTCTATTTTTCAATTTGGACATGTCGTATTATTATGTTTATTTGAATTTGTTCCATTATTTTTCAATTGTCATGAACTCGAGCCAAAATTAAGCTTAAACTCGTTTAAAAACAAGGTGAGGTGACCCAAGCCAAGAAAAAGCTCAAGTTCGATACAAAAACATGGCCAACTCGATCATAATATTGTCGGTAGGACATTCCCTTTTTGATGAGTTGACTGCAACTGATGCTGCATTTATCATGTATAATATATTGATCGAGTCTTAAATTCCAAGGTTCATTAATGTAGTTTTTTCTTCGTTGTTGACATTGTGTCCTGGTTTACACTACAAGACAGAAACCCTTCCACGACGTCTGATATGCGTCATGGAAGACGTTTCATAACGCGGTTCAGACGTCGTAATCCGCGTCATAGAAGGGGGGGTCATGGAAACTTTTTTAAAACCACGGCGTCCGATATGCGTCATAGAATCTAATTTCAATGACGCGTCTGTGTGTCGTGCTATGATTTCCATGATGCGTCGTGTATGTCGTAGATGTTGTTTTAATGACGTTAATTCGCGTCATTAATATTATGACGCATATATGGATGCTGTCTATTAAGCTTTTACATGACGCAGAATAGACGTCATTGAATTTCACGACGTCTATTTGACGTCATTGAAATATTTTTCATGACGCATATTGGACGTCGTTGAAATATTTTTCACGACGTCTATAAGACGTCATTGAAATATTTTTCATGACGCATATTAGACGTCGTTGAAAGTTTTAAAAATAAATAAAAAATTATAATATATCCATCGTTTAACTTAACGACGTGTCTTAGACGTCATGGAAACATATTTGACGACGCATATTAGACGTCATTGAAATTTTAAAAAATATATAATAAAAATTCTAATACATATATATCCCAGCATTTTAATTCTACAAAAAGAAATTAATATATTGCAGCAAAGTCTTCACAGAAATGCTAACATACTTTAAATTAATATTACTACTCAACATGATTCTAGTGTACATCATGACAAGTTTAAAAATTGTCTTTTAACTAATTCGACAAAGTCAATCCTATGAGTATGAGAAGATCTGATACTTGCACCGTCCAAAACAAAATAGACATCCAAAAAGATGAGCTTGATGATGGTTTGAGAGGATGCGATGCTTCATGTCCAAAAGAGGGCGTAGTTCCGGCCAAAATAATTACAACCACCATTAATATATACCTGCTTTAAAACAGAAGATCAGAAAATGAGAATGAAGGTCTATAAATTACGAGCACACATGCATGAAAATTATCCAAGTCAGTAAATTCTTGGTCCAAATGTGAAATTTCTTTAGATCGAAATGTCTTGCCAAATAAAACAAGAGAATAAGAGAATCCAACAAAACTAATTTTAAGGACCAAGATTCACTGTAAGAAATACCAAGATTTATGAATTTGATTACAATTTATTGAATTGCACAAATCACAGAGTAAGCATTTCCCAAACAAATCCCTAAAGCCAAAATCACAGAGTAAACATTTCAAATATTGTATGGGAGTGATTTAAGAAAAGAAGGAATGAGAAACTTAGAGAATGCTAGAAAACTGCATCTGCTATACATGTAGCAGAGAGAAGTTCTAATATTGCTCATTCTATTCAGTACAATTTGTGTGACTCTCTTATAACCGTTAGAGGTACAGCTGGATACCTTTTTAGTTTGTTATCTTAGCCATTCATCTAGCAGCTATAGGATCATTACACCTGCAATTTGCCTTAAATCACTTAAGCCTTACACTTGTCTTTTGAGACTAAGAGAATACACCAATATTAGAAACCAAGGCCTAAAACATATCTATCAGCTTGCAGCTTATACTTCAATAGAATTTGTATATCTTGTATGATAAGTAATGTAGTGTGTAAAACTAGTGATTCTATATTGTTATCATGAAAGTTCAATCCAGTTTAGAAATCCTACCTATGTATATTGGATGAATCTAGTTCAAAAATTTTCTTTTTGATGAGGACACATATTTAGCTGGACCTTCATCATTTTACCAGAGCACAACAAATTGGGCTTTAAGCAGCACTGGTTACTTTCTTGATGATCACCAGAATCAAGACACCTTCATCCAAAATAATAAATCGATACTCTCTATGGCCAACCCAAAACTGTACATGAATGCACGCCTTTCCCCCATCTCTCTAACTTATTATGGGTTTTGTCTGGGAAATGGAAACTACACTGTAAACCTCCATTTTGCAGAGACAGGGTTTACAAATGGAAAAACATATAAAAGCCTGGGAAGGCGTATATTTGATGTTTACATTCAGGTAAAGGTCAACAGACACTGTTTAGTTCCTGGTTAAATCAAATGTTTATGAATTTCTAGTAATAACATGCAAAATAGGTTGCAGTCAAGGCTGAAAAAATAAACCACATTACGATCAAGAAATGTTATGTAACAAAAATTGGATATTGCAGGGGAGACTAGTGCAGAAGGATTTCAATATTGTCGATAAAGCTGGTGGGATTAGTACTGCAGTCATAATGAAATTTAATGCTTCTGTAACTAGTGGTACCTTGGAGATCCGTTTCTATTGGGCTGGGAAAGGGACGACCGGTATCCCTCTTAGAGGAGTTTATGGTCCTCTTATATCAGCTATTTCTGTAGATCCTAGTAAGTTTACACTGTTCTAAGCTTCTTCTAATTACTATTTGTAGACCATTGGGAGTTTCTCACATGTAAATATCATGTTACGCATTAATATTACACATGGGAGGATGGATCATGGATGGGGAAAAGCTAAAAAATAATGCCATGCAGAGCAGATGCTGTGACCTAAATATAGATGACAAGGGGAGGGAGGGCCATGCACTATTATAAGCAAACAAAAAGGTTCATGCCAATTTGTATAGTAAAGCTCTTTCTTTCATAAAGTTTAAAAAATTATTCTAGGCAGCATGATATCAAAAAAGGGGGAAAGAACCAAAATTCTTCATATCCAATCTAGTTCATACAAATTAGACCGCCACTAAGATCTCTCCATATGCTGTAATTGGATGTTAATGAAAGATGATAGCGAAAGGACACTGTTAGAATTTGCTGTGTGGAACAGGGAGGTCCTACATAAAGCAGGCAACCATGCATGCTCCTTTGGTGCCAAAGTGATGTGACCACAACAACTCAAAGTTTCAGGCTTTTTCAGGTAATGTTATTTTACAAAAGAGAAAGCAAAGTAAAGCTCATCGACCCTGCTTGAATATATCAACATGAAAGCCGACATGGTAAAAATATACTTTATACAAATAGCTGACATGGCAGGTCTCCTAAGAGACTTGGAAGCCTGTAGAGACTTATATCTTTGCCATGAGGATCAAAAAACAGGGGTGGTGACTGAGGAACACTGGGGCTCTTTTTCCCGACAAAACTCCTAAATATTCCAACACCGGGAGAGAAAATTCAGCTAAACTAAGAGCAAGTTCGTTTCTCTGCAGTAATTGAAAATGAATTTGCATAACACAAAGATACAATGACAGCTGTAAATTGTAATGCCTCAAACTACCAAAGAATACATACAATTATAATTCCTTCATATATTAGAAGAAAGGATTTTGACTTTGAATTTACCTCAAACTTCTTCAACCAAAGCCGATATACTTATGCGGCCAAGCAATCGTGCTTCCAATTGCATCATCAAGAAAGAAATGCTCACGTGAATTCCTAAACAATGGTACTTGGGACTAAAATTTCTTTGATCCAAACTTTATAACAATCCGCCCAAGTACAATATGATGTACTTTTGAAGCAGGATCAGAGATGCAATTTCTGCCCTTGCAACTACTTGCCCTGCTGATCCAATTTAGTAGATTGCACTTTGCATTGGTAAGGTTCAGATTAGAAGGCACTTCAAGTATTGGCTTGTGGGGACCGATAAGAAATCAAAACTGAAGTTACTATAATTTCTACAATCTTAGGTGGATATGTAATTTTTAATAATTGACTACTTATATTTACCTCGTGATGGTCCAACAGGACATTGTGCAACTCCATCGGCATGTCCGGTCTTTTCCTAAACAGATATTTGCATATTTAAAATATGAGAATGCACCATTGAGATAAAACTACTAGAACTGCAATCAGAGCAACTTACCATGTTTTGCCTACACTCCATGACAAAATCCTCTAGCAATTTTTGGCGTCTTTATCAATCTTTGCCATTTCAAGAATCATGGACTGCTTCCAAGAATTGTTTTGAATATGAGCATCTACCTGCGAAGGTGTAACCCCAAATCCAAGGCCTCTAACACGACCAGGGTGTTCCTTACCAAGAACTTGAGTCAATGCATCCTCTTTAATAGGAATGGGATTCTCGTGTCGGAGTCACGCCATTTTTTCCTTGATATCTTTCTACACGAATAACTCAAAGACATGAAATTATATTCTATTTCACATGAATTAATAAATCAATTACATTTCAAATTCATCCGTATTACATACAATTGCAGTAGCTACAACATCATTCATTTTTGCTTTCTTTGGCTCATGTCCGATAATCCACAATTCAGGCCTCGTTAAAGTTTTACCTGGATTATTAGTTTTCTACATAGAAAAGAATTAGTAATGATTCAAAAATAAGTAATAAATAAGATTGCATAAAAGAGAATATAAGTCATACTCACATAATCATGTTCCAATCGTGCATAACCTTTTCGGCTAAGTGTGTGTGGCATAGTTTGTCTTGCTCGGACTGCTCTCATTTTATCACTTTTTCCTGCAAACGATCATATATATCTCTTCATATTCACCTTTTTAAATAAGAAAAAGTAAATAAATATGATATGAGGGAAATATATAGATATTGCAGAGATGAGAACCTTTTGTTTGGCCTTAAAACGAATCTTAACTTTTTCTTGAACTAGGTCACTCTCTCTCTCTCTCTCTCTCTCTCTCTCTCTCTCTCTCTCTCTCTCTCTCTATAGATCATTGGTGACTTTCTTTCTAGCTGGCTCTTGTGGGAAGTGTCAATGGCACTAAATAAGACATATGTAAAGAAAAGAGGTAAATAATATTTGAAATGAAATCGAAGCAAAAATATATAAACGTTTTGTGAGAATCTCACGAAATTTGCAGACACAATGAGTTAATTGGATTGGTAGAGCTATACATATCAGTTGCTAGGGTTGTTTTTCCCCTTCTGTTTCCCTATTGGGTATCCTAAGATTTTCTTCTTTGAATCTAGCTACGGTTAGTTTTGAAAGGTGAAGTCGGCTCAAACACCACTTTATTCTTTTTATGTTCTCTTTTTGCTCTTACCCAAAACCTATGATCTTTTTCTTCTCTCTGCAGATACCATTTTTCCCACTCTCTACATCATATGTAACCTAATCTCACAACAATAATTTTTATTAAAAAGCATGAAACATTTATGGTCGTACTTTCCACTTATCGACATGCGTTCCGCTACAAATGCATCCCATTCTTCTGTGTTGCATCACTAGGCTTGATAGAACCATATGACGTGCTACATCTTGCCTACTTCCCATATTTTTCTTATTTGCACCGATAGTTGAGATTTCCAGTTTCTCCAAAGCTTATCCATCACGCTCAAGATAAAACTCTTGTGACAATCTTCCACTATGAATTTTTGCTGCAGTATCAAATCAAGAACTATAAGAACATATATTCAAATCCCTCATAACCCAAATGCACATTAAGAAAGACTTATATTACCTGCAGGAGAGTCCAAGCTCGATTTTTGATAGGAGCAGTCACTTGGTCCCATGATTCTATGTTTATTGGCACACACTCCCTTACTATAACCCCAAGGGTTGTACTAAACCTTATTGACACTTCACCAACAGGTTGGCCAGATTCATTCCACTCAACTTCCTTGCGATATTTTTCTCCCGTTGGAATAACTTGCAATGTGGTTTTACCTCTTTTCTTCTTTTCCTTGTTCATAGAATGGGGAATAGTTTCTTCTCGAGGTGTAGATTCAGAACATTCATCAGCTATTCTGGAAGAACTAGCTCCTTCTCTCAAGCCACATTTACGTTTTTCCTTCCCTCCAACAGAATATGCCATCTCAAGTGTAAATCTGCCATTTAACAAAAATGTTATTGTAAAGATAACTCAACCAAAGGATGATGAGGGTTCAGACCAAAGAAAGAAAGAAAAAAGTAGCTTCTCATTTTTATACAAAAAAGTAGCTTCTCGGTGTTATTAGCTACATGTTTCAAATTTGGAATTTTGATTAAGGGTTGGTATGGTTAGAGGATTAATTGAGAGCCTTAATTACAAGGGACCATGAATGGATATAAAATGCCTTGGACTTCATCATATTGGCACACTATAAGCATGAAAGGTTAGCTAGCAGAATTTCAAAAGCAATCCAAGAATCTATATGATCCTCGGAATTCAGCAGAACTTATGTTTCTATCTCTAACCCCACCAAACTGCATTCATAGTCTAGATTCAAGTTATAAACTCCAAGATAGTATACACAAAATGTACACAAAATGTTACGACTAGATAATATACACAAGATATTATACACAATTGGCCAGTCCCTGGTTAGTATCAAGATCCCTGGTTGACAAGATAGTATACACAAAATGTTACGACCAAAAACAAGATAATATAAACTTGAGATATTGCATGTGTCGATCAAAAACAAAATTTTATTACTTATCTTCACAAAATGTTACATTGTACAAAACAGAGATGAAATATTACACCAAGATACAAAGATGAAAATCACACTAACCGAACAGAGGTTACTCATTTTCATCTTTGTATGTTACATTGAACATACAAAGATGAAAATCAGGATTGCCTAATTTCATATATGGAATACAAACAATTAATTATCAGCATTGTCCCTATCATCTATGTCAAGTGAAGATGCATCTTGTGGAGCATATGACTTATAAACACTCTCATCAAATTCCTCCAGGTCATGAAAGCCTCTTGGTGGTGCCTTTAGTATCGTATACCAATGTGAGGTTTCACTTTCTCTAAAGTAGAACACTTGCTTTGCATGAGATGCTAAAATGAATGGATCTCTTTCGAATTTAGTTAAACCGTCATGAAGGTTAACTAATGTGAAGCCATCCTCTTTTTGACACCACTAACAATGTTGGCCCAGTCACATTGAAATATAGGTAACCGAAATTTGACAAAGTCCAACAGCAAAATGTCCCTTATGACCCCATAATAATCAACATTTGCAACGACTTGTGTTGTATCCTTGGCACTAGATCTGCATACGACCTCGACTTCAAGATAAACACCATAGTCTTGTGTAGACTTATCAACTTCAATTGTATGAAAGCGTTTTCCATTAATAAGATATCCAGTGTGAGACATTGCATAACGCCTAGGGCCATTTACAAGCCATTGAAGTGTATTCAACTCTATGTTAGTATCACCATCCAACGGAATCTGTATAATCGTAATAAGTGACTTTTTTAAATATATGCATGAAAGCTGTTATATCAATTGTAGCAGCCAGATGAAGAAAGCATTTCTAACCTTGTGTTTTAACCATTCAATGAAGGTCTCCAAATGCCTTTTAACTAGCAAATTGTCATCTCGTAGTAAGCGTCGATGCAAAGCGATAACTCGTTCTTATGCATCCTAATAGGAACACGGAGTTACTAATGATTATAAAACCTATAAAGGGCTGTTATAAGGTTAACAAACTCACTTGATGTATGGTTCAACTTCAGCACTATTAAGCAACACATGGAGATGAACAATTTTTGCATTTCGGCAGAAAGTTCAATTAGACTCCCCTTTAAAAGTGGGCGACCCACTATAATTGTCTCATCTTCAAAATCTTCATTACGATGGTATTTAGTGCCAACCGCCTCAACTTGTTGAATGTATCCACTACACAATCTCACACACTCCTCAGTTAGAACCCATTCTGCTATACATCCTTCCGGTCGTGCACGATTTCTAACATACCCTTTAAGCACTTTCATATATCTAACAATTTGCACAAGAAATAAATGAACAGTTCATTACTCCTTTGGCAGAATGTGCAATCATTGATTAGATTGTGTATTGCATAGATAAAAGAAAGGCTTAAAATAAATTACCTCTCAAAAGGGTACATCCACCGGTAATGCACAGGTCCACATAATCTAGTTTCCCGTCCTAGATGAATTGTTACGTGAACCATGACGTCAAAAAAAGATGGCGGAAAATACCTTTCCACCAAGCATAGAGTTTCAGCAATCTCGTCTTCCAATACTTCCAATCTATTTTTATCAATCACTCTTTGACATAGCTCATTAAAAAATGAACATAGACGGTATATTGCCTTTCGGGGTCCATCAGGTAAAAGTCCTTTTAGAGCTACTGCTAACAACTGTTGCATCAATACATGATAATCATGGGACTTAAGACCAACTATTTTGCATTCTTTCACTTTAATGCAATTCCCAATATTTGAGCTATATCCATCTGGTAACTTTAGATTAAATAACCTCTCACAAAAATTTTTTTCTCAATCTTGGAGAATGAGTAGCGCACAGATGGAATCTTCAACTTATCCTTTCGTTCTTCCAAGGGAAAATCTCCCATAAGATCCAATCGCTCTAAATCTCTACGAGAATCAGATTCATCTTTCGACTTTCCTTTACCATCGAATATTGTTTCTATCACACTCTCACAAACATTTTTTTCAACATGCATCACATCCAGATTATGACGCAAAGGCAATACCTATGGTACATTTAAAAAACAATAGTTTAGTTCAAGCTTCAAAGTAATGAACTAAGTACAAGGCATGTATGATATTATAAAAATTACTAACCTGCCAATATGGTAAATCAAATAAAATTGACTTCTTTTTCCATATTTTAGCTGGATCACCTTTTTGGGCTCTCTTTCTCTTTTTTTGGGACTTTCCCCACTCATTGGTGAAGCCACTTAAAGCACGTAAAGTATCATTCCCAGTCAATGGTTTTGGTGCCCTCCTTGTTTCTTTGGTTCCATCAAACCAACTTGCTTTTGAACGCCATGGGTGATTTGGTGGAAGAAAACGTCTATGACCTAAGTACACTGTCTTTCTTGCTAATGATGACCATTGAGAGCATATATCTGGACCACAAACAGCACATGCAAATTCCCCTTTGTAGTACATCCAGCTACATTGCCATAAGCCGGATAATCATTTATTGTCCACAACAAAACAGCTCTTAGGTTGAAAAGGGATCTTTTGAAAGCATCATACACCTCGACCCCATTGGTCCATAGGTCCTTCAAGTCATCCACAAGTGGTTGCAAATATATATCTATGTTGTTTCCAGGTTGTTCTGGACCAGGAATAAGTAAAGTCAACAACAAGTTTTGTTGTGACATACATATACTCGGTGGAAGATTGTAAATTACTAGAACTACCGGCCAACAACTATATTGAGAGCTTAGATTCTTGAAGGGATTAAACCCATCAGTTGCAAGCCCCAACCTAAGATTTCTTGGATCTGCGGCAAAATTGGGCCACTTTTGATCAATCACATTCCATGTGATTGAGTCAACCGAATGACGCATCTTGCCATCTTGAATATGGTGAGTGGAGTGCCAAGTCAATTGCTCCGCTAATTCTGCTGAATTGAACATTCTTCGTAGTCTTGGTATTAAAGGAAAGTAACGCAAAACTTTCGCAGCCACTCCCTTTTTAATCTTCTTAGTTCGCGGGTTTACTTGCCATCGCGACTCACCACACTTAGGACAAATCTCCATGTGCTCTTGTTCTTTTCTAAATAAGCAACAATCATTAACACATGCATCAATCTTCTCATACCCCAAATCAAACTCTTTCAGAAACTTCCTTACTGTGTACAAAGAATCGGGAAGAACATTTGGATTTGGTAACATATCCTTAATAGCCTCAAGAAAATCGTTGAATCCCTTATCGGTAAGGCCATTTATAGCTTTAATTTTGTATAAGTAGGTGGTGGCCGATAGCTTTGTGTATTTTGTACACCCTGTATATAAAGGGCATTGGGCCTCATCCAACTTCTTTTTGTAATAGTCATCCACACTTTCACGTGTTGACTTTCCAGCCCCATCACAGGTAACATAAGCATCATTGTACATCCTATATGCCTCTGCCTCTGGCATTTCAAAATCTGCAATTTGTGCAGGTATTTCCCAATCTTCAACGTGTGTTGAAGTACTTGCTTGTTCCCCATGGAGAATCCAAACCTTGTATAGAGGGTCAAAACCATGCTTGAGCATGTGCATATATAACATGTTATCTGTTTGAGAGCAAAGGTTTTTACAAACTTTGCAAGGACATATCACCAAATCAGGATTCCTTGCATAATGTTTAGCATTCTCAATAAATTTTCTCACTCCATCTTGGTACTGATAACTAAATCTACACAAAAATAAATTTAAATTAACCTACTAAATTTAATAATTCCTCTAAAGTTCTATAGATTTAGAGATTGGGAAAACCTTGGAAAACTTGTCCAGCTTTTATCCATAGTAATTAATGAAAGTGCAAGATAACGACAACCAAGCCTAACATGTTTTATAAGATAATTCAAAAACAGAGCATCAAAGAACTAGATCATTAAACAAATCTAAGTAATCTAAATAAGACAAATATTGAATATTAGCAAAAGTATTCTTGTGACAGAAACATATCCATCCAAACAAACACAATAACAACATAGAAGAATAACTAACTCATCAAAATACTGCCAATCTGAAAATGAACATGCATACCTGGAACTTCCTTAGCTCAAAACCCAATTGTCGTTTCGTTCACCTTTTAAACCTAACACCCATACAAATTCACCAAAAAGAATGTGTATTAAAATTCAACAAGAGACAAAAAGGAAATAATTCCTTTTGGGAAATTAACAGAAATCAATTAAGTACTACCATTGCATGTGAAACTTTTTCTTTTTTTCCATAAACACATTACTCTATAGACTCAAACAATCCAATCAATGTTTTCTTATATCCTTGTTGTAACTGTGTTTTCTTATGTGAGCATATCATTAGTTTTTATAATAAAAACTAATAAACTTCAGTTTTAAGCCTCGTGGGATAAGAGACATACTGATTAAGGCACATCCTTTTTAGCTTTATTGGAGCCAATAAAGTTTTATACCTTAGTTTAACAGCCAATATGTTTCATTTACTTAAGGAAACCTTTTTGTAATCATCATAAGATGAATACTGCCTTGTTGAGAGAGTATCCCATATTGGAGAATAAAAACCTGTATTATAGTACTCAAAAAAGACGTTGAACATCTCCATCCATTATCAATTGATTTTGAGTTGGATTGTCACATTCTAACATAACTCTCCTATTTATTCTTCAAAACTTTGACCTATATAACACTAACCAAAGACAGAATATATATGGTAATTATGGATTTCTATTTCCCTTCATGCACCTTCAACTTTATTAAATTTGAAGGCTGTATTATATGTCTTTAATTAGCAGACAATTTATGTACCAAGTAGAGGCTTGATTTTGAAAAACCAAAGACAAGCTACAAGTGACACAATAAGGTCCCTCCAAGAGTGTTAAATGAGACCCACAAAAGAGAAAGACCGTTGTTGGCATCTAGAAAAGACAAAGGGAGCTAAGCATGGACACAAAGTTTCCACAGACGACTTGAGAAGTGAGAGGGCTTTCGCAGACTTTAAGAAAAGGGGAGTTGAAGCTATCGAGGCCTCTTTTCCATAAGGTCATTGTCTTTGTTCCAATTCCAATTCCTCTTTTCTTTTTCTTACGAGTGAATATTTTTGCATGAAAGTAAGGGAAATCTCGGATCCAAAAGACCCTCAATCTATACATAGATATATATTTTATAGATCAGAGACCAATATGTATCTGTAGTCATTGTATTGATCATCACTCACTCTGTGTGTGCTTTTGAGCCTTTTTGTTTGGAATAAAATTAGTAGCAATATTCTTATATGGGACTGGGATGTGGGGGCTTTTTTTTCTGTCTTTGCCTAGAGTCCCTAGAATCTTGTTGAGATTTTTTCAGATGCAGGTGATGGATGAGATTTGGTTGAAAATCCGTTGTTTTGGGTAATTCTAAACTCAATAACTAGTTTTAAAACACTGAAAAAATCAGTAATTTTGACCTGACTAACCCCAAACAACGGGTTATAAAATCTGTTGTTTTGGGTAATTCTAAAATCAGTAATAAGTAATTCTAAACTCAATAAATAGTTTTCAAATTTCTTCGCAGCTAGAAGATTATAAAATCTGAGTTGGGTTAGTCAGGTCAACCAAATGATATTGTATCAAAATTACTGAGTTTACAATTACAACCAAGAAATTTGAACCAAATCAAGAGGATGTGGGGTTAGTCAGGTCAAAAAATAGCTGCGAAGAAATTTGAAACACTTGCATGCACTGATATTCAAAACAAGAGGAGCAGCAGATTGGGCCATACCTTATACCTTATATCCTTTCTCTTTCAAGCAAGAGAGGAGGTGCTGGAGCTGCCTTCGAAATCCAAGATGCAGAGATGAGCAAAAACGAAGAGAGAGTGGAATTGGGTCTGAGTTGAGACCGTAAGCAGAGATGAGAACGAAGAGATGAGACCCAGCTGATCAACGAAGAGATGAGACCCAGAGATTATCAACGAAGAGATGAGACCCAGAGATTATCAACGAAGAGATGAGACCCAGAGATTATCAACGAAGAGTTGAGACAGAACGAAGACCAAAAGAAAACAATTTTAGGTTTAGGATCGTCAGTAAGAAAGACGCTGCAAAAAAACAGAGACCAAAAAATAAGGCGCGAATACAATTGGTAAAAAAAAGCGGCAGGCGATAAGTTCTATATCTAAGACGCATTCCAGACGCCATTGTAAATAAAATTCTATGACACGGGGAACGCGTCGTTAACTTAATGACGCATATGAGACGTCGTTAAACTATAAACCTATTAATGACGCGGATTTAACGTCGTCTAAAACCGCCAGAATCCATGACACACATTCTGCGTCATTGAAAATAATTTCAATGACGCGTCCAATGCACGTCATGATAACAGTGTCATAAAATTATTTCAATGACGCATTTTAAAAACGCGTCATAATTTAGACCATTTAATGACGCGTATTTTTGATGTGTCATAAAATTTGCGTCATAAAAACCCCTTTTTTTTGTAGTGTTAATTGCTATTATGCATGCTTGCTAGACACGAGCACATGCCTAGCAGCCTTCCTCTTCTAATGCCACAAAAATTCTGGTCTTGCAGAAATGTCGACTCGTGACCAGCATCATTGATTTATAAAATTAAAAGCTTTAATAGTACAGAAATTAAATCTAAAGCATTATCTCCACACAGTTGAATATATATATATATATATATATATATATATATATATATATATATATATATATATATGAGGCAGATATGTGGCACTACATTTTTACATAAATTTTGATATACTTTTGGGTCATTAGATTACTCTGTTTTTAATACTTGAGAATAAATCTGACATAGCAAGTAGTTTTAATTTTTTAAATAGACAATCATTAATTTTGTTTTCTCTCTCATAAAAATAAAAGAAAATAATTTTCTCTCTCCTCCCCTTTTTCTTGGAGACGTAGGGAGTGTAGTCAATTAAGAGTTTAAAAGTCTATGTGTATTCAATTAAGATTTTAAAAGAGTTTGTAAAAGTTTGGGTGTATTCAATTCAGATTTATATTGATTTAAAATAATACATCGAAATCTAAGTGTATTCAATTATGCCTTTTTAGAAGTCAAACAAAGTTTAGGTGTATTCAAAAAGTTATTTATTTTGAAGGAATTAATGAGTTGCCTAATTTCGTTAGAATTTAAAGTGGTAAGTATAAATAGAAAAGGTCCTGACAAATCTTATATCAACTCTAGAAACTTTGAACGCGCTCTACGCTTTCCAGTCTTTGAACGTGTGTGCTTGTCAAGTGAAGGTAAAAACTCTCTTTTCTTTTCTACACTTTCATATTTGTATGATCTTTGATACCCCTCTTCTTGCAATCGTATGGTTGATAGTCTTTGAATAGTTGTTGTTGTTGTACATCATATATCCATGTACAGAAGCATCCCAATTATTTTTTCTACTTTTCCTTCTTCTTTTAATGTTTTTTATTTTGGTTGTGGGTAACCATGGCGTCGTTTGCTGCTGTTTCATGTTCATCAAAACCATTGCCACACAACTCTCTGATAAATCCCCAAGTCTTGGTTGCACCAAACCCTCCTTATTATCCGAAACTTCACCGGATAAATTAGCACCCTAGCACCCATCCCCCACCAAACCCCACCCGAAACGAAACCAAAATCCCAGAACCCAAACCCTCCTTATCAATTTTTTTTGTCGTGAAATAACTTTTATGTTTTTACTTTTTCTCACTTTTCATAAACATGCAAACATAAATCTTTATTTGGTTGCACATTTGAGCAAAATAGATGCCTTTTTTTCTTTTGATGTATATTGTTTGGACGTTCTGTTTTATACAGTACTTTTCTATTTTGAAAATATGGAAAAAAAGATAAACAGACCAAAAAAGTAAAAAAAGAAAAAAACATTGTAGAACTCTAATCAACTCTTTTAAAATCTATAATAAAACTTTAACAAATACCATTCGAATCAATCAAGGAATTCATGGCGTGTTTACTAACCCGTAATCGGAATGAAAATAAGGAATCCGATTCCGATTACGGATTATACCCGTGTTTACTAAAATCGGGAGGAATCAAAAGTGCATGGGGCCCACACGAAAAATGGAATTCAATTCCATGATTTGGGTGATTTGGATTCCCTACATTGATGAGGTATTTGGATTCGGATTTAGGGAGTAATCGGAATGCTAATTTTTTCCCTTTATGCCCTCACTTACTTTCATTATTTCCAAGATTATCCTTAACCCTATAAATAAAAACAAAATCATTTTAAGTGTTAAGGATTAACTAATAGAAATACTTACATTTATTATAAATAAAAAATACTTAAATTTATAAACAAAAAATAAACAAAATCATTTTAGTGTGTGTATGAAATAAAAAAGCAATTTAATTTTTTCTTACTATTATATACTATATCAAATTTTATTTAAAAAAAGTATATAAAATATTTGATTTGGGACAAGGGCATTTTAGTAATCATACTGATTTATATTCCGATTCTGCTGAATTAGTAAACAACTTTATGGAATTCTATTCCGATTCTATACAGTTTTAGTAAACAACTTCAACAGGAATCGATTACGATTAAACTCTATGCGGTGTTTATAGAAATCAATTGAAATATATTAAACTCTATAAACTTAATAACTCCATTAAACTCTTTTAAAATCTTAATTGAATACACCCTCTGTAATCTCAGCTGCCTATTTAATATCAAATATTTATTAAGGTGTAATAAATAAAGAATTTTACCAAAAACTAAAGGCCTAAAACTGTAAGGAGTCTATTTAGTTTACCCATTCACGCATATGCATATGCAATCATGAATTCATCTTCAATATAGTTCTTTTATGTCAAAGCAATTTTCCTATCTTAATACAATATTGTCTCATCAAAATGTTGGAGCACACGCAAGATATTTCCTCAAACTCTCAGTTCCTATCTCCGATATGTTACCTTCATCTAAGATTTTTTTATTTTTTTTATCTTTGTTGTAGCTCTTCCTGTAGACAATTAGGATTGCTGATTTTTTATTTTATATAAATACAATGTTATATGATCAACAAACAATTATCTTTTAACATAAGCATTATTTTTTAAAATCAGTATGATAGTCTACTCCATTATATTTAATCTTGGATTAATATTTAAGTGTTTCACATGCTAAATAATTTCTTTTTTTTGCGTAAATATTTTGATACAAAGAGAATCATATTCTTTATTTTCATATATATCTTATTAACATATGTATAATGTTTTTCTAAGTTGCATCGTTAAGAATGATTAATATGGTCAATAAGTAGAGGAGATAATTCAAGTGGAGAATGGTGAAACAAGTAATCCAAAAAAGAAAGTGACACAATTAAAAGCGACTTATGCAGGGATGGTATTTGACACAATGGAAGAAGTAAGACTATTATGAAGAGTATGGCCGGTAAGAGGGATTCTGGATTAGAACAAAGGGAGGAGATAGAAAATTATTTTCTTTTATTTTTATGAGAGAGAAAATAAATCTAATGATTGTCTATTTAAAAAATTAAAACTACTTGTCATGTCAGATTTAATCTCAACCATTAAAAATAGAGTAATCTAATGGCTCAAAAATTGTGTCAAAAACGTAGTGTCATGGATCCGTCCCTTATATATATATTCTCATATGCGGACATTTAGACGTTATTATCCTACGGATGTCATGTATTTGCTACTACCCCTCCCTATTTTTTTCACTTTTTATAATGTCATCCACACGATAATAATGTACAGACATCCAGATAAAAGAATAACACACACACACACACACACATATATATATATATATATATTGTGTACAATTATGATCTCTTGAACCCCTAGGGTTCAAGGAATTTGTGGTCACCCACCGTTGGATTTAAATCCAACGGTGGGTGACCGCGAATCCTTGAACCCTAAGGGTCGAAGAGATCATGACTGATATTGTGTATTAGTTGTTAGTTGTATGTGAATATATGTGGATGAATATGCACTACTACAAAAATCGAAATAGACGTCGGTAAAATGACGACGGACAAAATAAATACCGTCGTTAAATTTTAAACGACGACGGTAATATAAAAACCGACGTGGATCAGAAACTAAAACACCTAAAAATTGGAAATTCATTTGGGCATTTTTAAAACACGACGCATAAAACTTTAAAAGCGTCGTCTTATTAAACATGTCATTCCGATCAGAAAAAAGACAACAAATAAACAACGACGGTATGTGTAAATATACCGACGTAGTAATTATAGACGACGTTTTACATATAATACCGCCGTTTTGAACATCCAATGAACACGACGGTAATTGTATTATTAGAGACGTATCAAGTACTATTTAATACGACCGTAATTTTATAATTACCGACATGTAAAGGTAATTAACCACGTCTGTTTTTTATTATTTTACGCCGTATTATACATTGGATTACGACAGTACTTATAAATAAAAGGTGGTGGTAAACAGTTACCACGTCGTCATAATATAATATAACGTCGTGGTTTTTGAGATAATAGACAGTTCTATAAATTATATCGTCGTTGTAAATCATTTTAACGTCGTTTATATTAATTATACCGTCGTCGTTATTTAAAACAAGCGCGACAACAAAAGTCGAAATAAACGTCGATTATAACGACGACGGAAATCATAAATACCGTCGTTGTAGGTTTCAAATTGAAACTTTCGAACTGAAACGTTTCGCTTTATCTGCGAATTGGAGACTGAAACGGCGGCTTTTAGGTTTCCAAGTCGAAATAAAGGCCCTTTTCGGTTTCCAAGTCTTAATTAAGTCACTTTTAGTTTTCCAATTCTAAATATTTCCTTTAAATTGTAGTTTTTATTCCAAACGATCAGTCTGAATTCTCACATCTATGAATGGTTTCAATCATGCAAGATGTCTCTCTTTGGAACTCAGTTGTGTTTTTGCACCAAACCAATCTAAGAACTTCGGTTTGGTGCAAAACAACAACTGAGTTCCCAAAAGATTAAAAATTTTGTATCTTGTTTAACACAAATTTCTATTTCTCTGTTGTTTTTGTATTTAAGACGTCGGTTTTGTAACTAATCGACGTAGTATAGGTTTATAACGCCCTATTATTTAAAAACCGTCGTGTATATTTTAATTTATACACGGTTTAATTTTACTTTCCGTCGTTTATATCCAAGTTAGAGGAAATCCAAATAAGTTTATAAATGTATCTCTAACTAAAACTTGCTTCTTTTTTTTAATCTTGGTTTTGCAGTGCAAGAAGGCAACGCTAGCTCATACACACACAAGAACAAATTGAAGAAATTCGGATCGAATTATAGTTTAATGAAACAAATTATTTTGTATGTATAGGAATGAAGATTGGTAAATATTTTGTATATGGATATATAGGAATGAAGATTGGTAAATATTTTGTATGTAATTATTATTGATCTTCAAGTTTTATGAAACAAATTATTCTTGAGTATATTTATTGTTCACAAAGCATTATATATGGTTGTTTTTTAGCAAGAAAAAAATTGTTGCAGAGAACCATTGGAAGCAAGAAAAATATATAAAAATGTAAAATTACTAAATCTTTGGATATAATAAACGACAGTTCTTTCAAATAAACCGTCGTCTTTACATTAATAGACGACAATTCTATCACAAAACCGACTTCTTTACATATAATAGACGACATTTCTTTCATAAAAATTGTCGTCTTTATATATAATAGACGACATGTTTTCATAAAAACTGACGTTTTTAAACATAATAGACGCAGTATTATTAACATACGTATCAAGTGCTATTTAATACGACCGTAATTTTATAATTACCGACATGTAAAGGTAATTAACCACGTCTGTTTTTATTATTTTACGCCGTATTAGATGTTAGACTACGACAGTTCTTATAAATAAAAGGTGGTGGTAAATCATTACTACGGCGTTATAATATAATATAACGACGTGGTTGTTCAGATAATACGACAGTTCTATTAATTATATCGCCGTTGTAAATTATTTTCACGTCTTTTATATTAATTATACCGTCGTTGTTGTTTAAAACAAGCGCGACAACAAAAGTCCGAATAAACGTCAGTACAACGACGGCGGTAAACATAAATACCGTCGTTGTAGGTTTCAATTTCGAAACTTTCGAACTGCATCGGAACGCTTTATCTGCGAAATTGGGGACTGAAACGGCGGCTTTTATGTTTCCAAGTCGAAATAAAGGCCCTTTTCGGTTTCCAAGTCTTAATAAAGTCACTTTTAGAGTTCCAATTCTAAATAATTCGTTTAAATTGCTGTTTTTATTCCAAACGTTCTGTATATCTCAATTCTCACCTCTCATGCAAGAATGTCTTTCTTGCGAACTCAGTTTTGTTGTACACCCAACCCATCTAAGAACTTCGGTTGGGTGTAAAACAAGAATTGAGTTCTCAAGTAGGATTGTATATTTAGTTTCTTGTTAGCACAAATTTCTATTTCTCCAAAGTTTTTTTATTTAAGACGTCAGCTTTGTAAATAATCGACGTAGTATATGTTTATAACGTCCGTATTATTTAAAAACCGTCGTGTATATTTTAATTTATACGTCGTTTTTATTTTACTTTCCGTCGTCTTTAAAAACGTGGTCTTTTGAAAAATTTGACCGCTAATTGTAATTTTTCGAATTTTCCCTAAACCCTATATATATAACATTTCGCTATCTTTCTTCAACTCATATTCTGACCTTAAAGTTTTCTTTCTCCATCGAGTTGCTCCAAGTCGAGGTACATTTCATTCCGGCTGCTCATATTCTAATCTTTCATTCCGGTTTTCAGTTTCTCAAATTATTTGAAGTTTATTTGCTCCAAGTCGAGGAAATCCAAATAAGTTATGCTCCCCACTTCGGCTTTTGTTTCTTTTTCTTTTTTTAATCCTGTTAAATGTATCTCTAACTAAAACTTGCTTCCTTTTTTTTAATCATGTTTTGCAGTGCAAGAAGGCAACGGTAACTCATACACACAAGAACAAATTGATGAAATTCGGATCGTTGTAGAGATATATAGTTTAATATTATGGATATGATATTTTGTATAGATATATAGGAATGAAGATTGATATTTTGTAATTATTATTGAATATTCAAGTTTTATGAAACAAATTATTCTTCTAGATTCATAGGAAGATGGATTATTTGGAGCTGAATTTATTGTTCACAAAGCATTATGGTTGTTTTTTTAGCTAAAATCGTTGTAGAGAACAATTGGAAACAAGGAAAAAAAGGTAAAATGTAAAAATAAAACATCTTTGGATATAATAAACCTCAGTTCTTTCAAAAACCATCGTCTTTACATCAATAGACGACTATTCTATCACAAAACCGTCTTCTTTACATATAATAGACGGCATTTTTTTCATAACAACCGTCGTATTTACATATAATAGACGACTGTTATTTCATAATAGACGACATATTTCACAATAATAGACGACTGTTATTTCATAATAGACGACATATTTCACAATAATAGACGACTGTTATTTCATAACAACCATCGTATTTACATATAATAGACGATCGTTATTTCATAATAGACGAGCTTCTTAAAAACCGTCGTCTTTACTTATAATAGACGTCATTTTTTTTATAAAAACACGTCGTCTTTAAATTAATAGACTTCGGTTTTTAGTAAAAGCGTCGTTTTTATATATAATATAGACGACGGTATTTTACCGTCGTGGTTTTATGCGTAAAAGATGTCGGTCGATTCCTCGATTGTTGAGAAAGTAAATTTACGACGGTAAATTACCGTCGTCTATTGCGATTTTTGTAGTAGTGATGAGAGACATATGACATAATGGGCAGGTAGGATGTTGTGGGTTTATAGATTCGCAGTCTGTCGTATATGTTGAACTACTAGTCTCACACAAGGAATAAAATATCGATGATATCGGAAATATCGGTAGTCCAAAAATACGGAAATTTCGATGGAAATATCGGGATATTATCGATTTTCGGTCCATGTCGTCAATATTATCGATATTTTGGTTCATGGATATCTAAAATATCGATGGTATCGAAAATATCAGTAGTTCAAAAATACGAAAATTTCATGGAAATATCGAGGATATTATGGATATTTTATTCCTTGGTCTCACAAAATCTTGAGAAAAAGATAACGTGAAAGCAATGTATATTTGACAAAAAAGAAATCCACCATAAATCAAGGAAAAAGAAAATTAATCAGCAAGTCCTGGTTTTCATAAAGATTAATACGATAATATATACTTTCCAAACTGATACAAGTGGTGTGGTGGGACTCAAAACTACGAGAAATTTTTAAATGTTCCGGGTACACCATGTGACTGGTATACCATCCAATAAACTTAGGACATTTGGAATTACTTTCTAATTTATTGCATTATTTTTTATGACACATGGGCGGGCTGCATTGGAAATATTTCATATGTCCTACATCTAGTGAATGGTATACCACCCACGTGGTGTACAGGGAACACCCAAAAATACATGTCCTTACCTCATGACTATTTATATATGCAGTTTGCATATATTTTTTTTTTTTTTGTGGGATCCATAGGATCTGTCTAGTTGGGTTGGGACAAATAAATATAATTTGATGAAATATATTTTTGCCATTATTTGATATTTTCTAGCTTAGCTATGAGCAGAGAAGCTAGCTACGCTTGTTTCTTTAAATAAAAAATAATGCATTATTTGGTTGGTGGATGAAAACCCCGATGGCAAATAGAGCAAATATGTATGTACAAGACCTCATAGCCATCCAAGTTTGTCTCGTATTCCTGCATTATATTCTTCATGGTGGACTTATAATTAATCACTCATTAATTCAGAGTTGCAGATCCAGCTTAAGACTTTGGCTTCCGTCTAGCTCCGTTTATTTTATTCGTATACTTTTGGTGTCTTATACGACGCTTTCCATCAGCCGTAAATGACCCCTTTTTTTGTAGGGACTATTGGAACAAAGGACAACTACAAGGCCAAAAGAATTAGACGAGTAAATCTTCGCATAAGGCAAAGCTATAACTTATAAGCTCCTTTTATAGCTTGTACTTATCCTTTTAAATATTCTAGCTAACGACATAGTAATAATTGCTTTAAAAGAACAACACAAATGATATTTGTTATTGACATGTATAGCAAAGATGACGTGGGGTTAAGCATGGTATAAGCAGAAATGATATTTGCAGAAGTTTCAAAGAACAACGCTTAAGGACATATGGATAATTAATATGATGTAACAATCGAGTTAGATGGATTGTATATGTACCACCAACACCAAGCAGGAGGACGTAGGTTATATGTTGATGCCTAAAATTGGTTGAACAGAAAATGACCTCTTCAAAATCGAGGTCGACAATCCTTCCAAACCAACTTGGCATGATCAAGGAGGTCGTCCCCTAATGAGGCTACGTCCACAGGGGTTTTTGGTATTTTTACTATTTAATGAAGAAAGAACATAGATACAAAGTGTTTGAACCTCACAATTCATATCCAATACACCCAAAACTCTCATAATTATGATGAACAAGATAAAATGTCGATATAGTAGAGTTGAGTTATTGTAGGAGGATGTGGGAGAAAAACCTCCCGCAACCCCCTCTCAAGTTTGAGAGTGCCTTTATATAATAGATTGAAGATAATCAAATTATTGTAGAAATAGGCTTCCTAATTAGCCTTAAAGTAGAGGTTCATCTCTAAATAGAATTTCAATATGAAGTTCGGCATTAGAGTAATTTTACACGCGAACAATATCCTCACTCACATACGATTATTTAATTTTATTAGTTTTCATTCAACAGCACAGAAAAGTTTTAGATCAATCTAACACAAATTATGATTATTATATAGAAATATGATTTATCTTCACCATTTCGTGGCCCATTCTAAACCTTTTTGAAAGGAAAAAAATGAGCGGTTTGACAGGTAAGTATTTTTCACAATATTAAATATTAATCCATCAATTTGTTGAGTATTAATTCCAATAGCTTTCAAAGTGAAAAATTAAAGAAAAATACACATATCCGTACGTGATGAGAATTTGTCGGCCAACTGGGCCCATGCATTCAATCACGTCGGGCACTGAGGCCAAATTAATCAAGCACACTCTTTTTGTCTAATCTCATGCAAAGATACAAATCAGAAAGATATATGGGTCTGAAAGTTGCTGTGCACCAAATTAATGATTAAAATGATACTTTATGGAAATATTTGTCTCCTAATATAATAATATCATGCCGACCATGTAAAAATCTTCTCTAACCGAATTACAGCTGTCATCCTATGAGATGATTATACTTGTCATCCCAAATTTAAGCTACAGAATCCACTTGGACTATGATCCAATGGTTATGATTACATCACAAACAAAATAAATATAAAAGTTGTGGAAATGACCCTTGATGGCTTCGGCTTAAAGAAAGCAGCTGCATAATTACATTTCAACACTCCCTTCTAATTCTTTAGTTGATTTCACACCAAGTAGATTTCTTAAACTAACAAAACGATCCTTAGGCAGAGCCTTGGTCAAAATGTCTGCTATTTGATCTTCTGTCTTGCAGTAGATTAGCTCAATTTCTTTTGCTTGAATAGCTTCTCTGATGAAGTGGAATTTTCGGTTGATATGTCTAGTTTTCTGGTGATGAACTGGGTTCTTTGCCATTGCAATGGCAGAGGTGTTATCACAAAAGATTGGTGTACCTTCTACTTGTTCTTCACCAAAATCCTCAAGCACAAATCTTAGCCACTTAGCTTGTGAAGTTGCCTCTGCAGCACTCACATATTCTACTTCTGCAGTAGAAAATGCCACTGTGTTTTGCTTGATTGAAGCCCAAGAAAACATGCTTGAGCCTAGTGTGAAAGCATATCCTGAGGTGCTTCTCATGTCATCCTCACTTCCTGCCCAATCACTATCACAATACCCTATTAGAGTAGTTGTTTTTCCTTTGACAAACTCAATGCCAAAATCAAGTGTGCCCTGTATGTATCTCAAAACTCTTTTGGCAGTTCCCATGTGTTTCCTTGTAGGATTATGCTAGCAAGCAAGCTCGATGCAAACATTACATCTGGTCTTGTAGCAGTCAAATAGAGCAGGCTGCCTACTATCCGTCTGTAATCACTTTCATTTATCGCCTCACTACCATCTTCTTTACACGTTTCTCATTCACTACAAGTGGTGTTGCCACAGACTTGCAGTCTTTCATTCCAAACTTCTCAATAAGCTTCATTGCATACTTCTTCCGGTGTATGAAAATGTGCCTATCTGCTTGTATCACTCCCATGCCAAGAAAGTGATGCAACAGTCCCAAATCTGTCATCTCATAGTGTTGCATCATATCTTGCTTAAACTCTTCAAGTAGCTTTGGACAACTGCCAGTATATACAATATCATCTACGTAGAGCGAGACAATAATGATACCTGAAGTGTCACTAGTTTTGACATAGAGAGTAGCTTCACTAGAACTCTTCTTCAATCCTGCATTGTTAAAATATGCATCTATCTCATCATACCAGGCTCTCGGAGCTTGTTTCATCCATATAGAGCCTTGTTCAACTTATACACCTTGGTTTCTTCATTTTCTTGGACATAACCTTGTGGCTGCTCAACATAGACCTCCTCCTTTAGAATGCCATTGAGAAAGGCAGACTTTACATCCAATTGGTATAAACACCATTCCTTTTGTGCAGCAAGTGGTATTAAGGTTCGAATGGTGTCCAATCTTGCTCTGGTGCGAAGGTCTCATTGTAGTCTATTCCAGGCTTTTGAGAGTAACCTTTTGCCACCAGGTCCGGCCTTGTTCTTCCGCACGCATCCATCCAAGTTTAGTTTAGTTTTATAGACCCACTTGACTCCAATAACAGGTTTGTCAAATGGTCTATCAACTAATTCCCATGTATTGTTCTTCTCAATCATTTCTAATTCAGCCTTCATTGCATTTCTCCATGACTCATCCAAATCGGCTTCTTCAAAATTTTCAGGTTCAACAATGCACATGTTACATTGTGCCATGATCTCATTTATACTCCTCCACTTGTGAGGTGTGTGATCAAAAGCTTGAGATCTGTCAACCATTTCCTCATTTTGAGGTACACCATCTTCTTCGACTTGCATTTGAGTGTCAAGGAACTGATTTGGTTCATCATCTGCCATATGTCCATGTTCTGCATTACCACCAGATTCTTGATTTTCAGTTGGCATAGGCATACTCAACTCTGCATTACTAGTATTTTCCCACTTCCATGAAGCATTTTCATCAAAACACACATCTCTAGATAGAATAATCTTTCTAGTTCTACGATCAAATAATATGTACACTTTTTCACAGATTACATAGCCCACAAAAATGCACTTGTGACTATTTTCCTCCAACTTGTGCCTTAATGCTGAAGGGATCAGCACATGACATAATGATCCAAACACTTTCAAGTGTGCAATACCTAGTTTTCTGCCAGTGTAGGCTTCAAATGGTGTCACCTTCTTACGAGACTTAGAAGGACACCTATTGAGTAGATAAACTGCAGTATTAACAGATTCTGCCCAAAACTCATAAGGAAGACCCTTTTCATGTAACATAGACTTTGCCATCTCTATCACAGTCCTGTTCTTTCTCTCAGCAACACCATTTTGCTAAGGAGAATATGCTACTATCAGCTGCCTTTGTATTCCAACCTCACTGCAGTACTCATTGAATTCATTTGACATGAATTCTCCACCTCTGTCACTTTTTAGGCATTTCACTTTATATCCGCTTTGCAATTCTGTCATAGCCTTGAATTTCTTGAAGCATTCAAAGGCATTTGATTTATTTCTGAGGAAATAAACCCATGACATTCTTGTACAGTCATCTGTAAATAACAGGAAATACCTATTTTCTAACATGGATGCATTTTGCATTGGTCCACAGATATCTGTGTGTACCAATTCTAGTGGAAACTGAGCTCTCCAAGTAGATTCTGCATGAAACGAGTCTTTGTGTTGCTTTCCTAACTTGCAGCCTTCACATACTACAAAGTCTTTCTCCAAACTAGGCAAACCATGAACCATGTCTTGATCTTCAAGTAACTTAATACTTTGGTCATTAAGATGCCTAGTCTCTTGTGCCATGTTTGCAAGCTGTGTGTCACACTTTCTCTCAACACCAACTGAGTTGCAGGCATCATTGTAAGTGGAAAGCACATATTACTAGTCATTTGAACTCTAGCAATAGGATTTTGCAGTGACCAGTCATCATAGATTGTCACCATTCCTTCTCCAAATACCAGACAATATCCATGCTCCATCATCTGCCCAACACTAAGCATTCTAAACCAGGCACCAACATTACTTCCTGAATGTGTTTCCTGCCCATTTTGGTTTCTATCACAAGTGTTCCTTTTCCTACAACCTGTACTGTCTCTCCAGTTCCCATTTTCACCTTGGAGCCCACATTTCTTCGAATGTCCACCAACAGTCCCTCATCCCCTGTCAGGTGGTTACTACAACCACTGTCAATATACCATGAGTGACTCTCCTTCACATCTGTCACAGCATTGCAAGCATAGAACAAAGTACCAGTTTCTTCAACCTGATTTGCATAATTCACCTTTTGTACAGGTTTATTTCCATGACAATCTCTGAGCATATGTCCAAACTTCCCACAACCTTTGCATTTAGGCTTCCCTTCAAACCAACACTTGCCATAGTGCAATTCATCACAATGCTTGCAGGCTGTTTTGGTTCCATCATTTGGTACATTGGATTTGGGAGTAGAATTAGACTTATTACCCCAATTCTTTCCATTTGACTTCCAGTTCTTCTGAAATTTGTTATTTCCAGAAGAACTGGCACTCTTAGGATTTTTACCCTCTATGTTCAGACTAGTAAAAGCCTTTTCTGTAGAGTTTTCAGCATGCCTATCCAATCTGAGCTCAAAGCTTTTCAGAGATGCAACAACTTCTTGAACTTCAAGTGTGTCAAGATCCTTAGAGTGCTCAATCACAGAACATATAGAGTCATATGATCTAGGCAAGCTAATCAGTAGCTTTTGTACAACTCTTTCTCTAGACAACTCTTCACCATAGCTCTTCATTTCATTAATTAGATCAAATAGTTTAGCGAGATAAACAGACAATGATTCACTATCCTTCATACGAGTATATTCAAACTCTCTACGCAGACCTTGCAACTTAACACTTCGTACATGTTTATCCCCTCTGAATTCTAGTTTTAGAATGTCCCAAGCACTCTTTGAGGTTTCTTCATTCACTATTCTCGGGAAGATTTGGTCCGAGATCGCACTTTGGATAAATCCGAGTGCATGAGCATCCTTTATCAAGATCTCGGTCATTGTAGATTTCTCAATGTCAGCAACCTTAGTCTCCTCTTCCTTCTTCTTCTCCTTCTTTGGATCTGAAACATCGAAACCATTTTCAACCGGATCCCATAATCCATGAGACTTCAAAATGGTTTTCATCCGAATGGTCCAAAATTCATGGTTTTCTCCATTGAAAATCAGGCGTGCGGCTTCAGCGGTGCTTGATCCTACCATGTTAGACATCGGATTCAAACAAATACACCTATTGGAACGCCGAGTGAGCTCGATTTCAGCTCAACCAACCACCGACTTTCGATTTGCATGATTTACGCCAAAGAACCAACCGAACCTAGCTCGAGGCCATGTTAGAATTCAATCGTTGTTTTGTATTTTGTTTATGAAGGGTTTGTAGTTTTTAGAGAGGTAGGAGTTTGCAGAGAAGAAGATGAAAATGAGAATGAATTGTTCTATATCTTTTTCACAAACGGTTGGCATACATAGTGAGCTCGGTAGAGAAGAGAGATAAGAGATATTCTTCTCTAACCGAATTACAGCTGTCATCCTCTGAGATGATTACACTTGTCATCCCAAATCTAAGCTAAAGAATCCACTTGGACTATGATCCAATGGTTCTGATTACATCACAAACAAAATAAATATAAAAGCTATGGAAATGACCCTTGGTTGCTTCGGCTTAAAGAAAGCAGCTGCAGGATTACATTTCAACATTTTATCCCGTCAAATTCCCAGGCTGTGAATTATGAAACATTTAACATAATGATTAATTTAAAATAAGAATATCCACTGGGATCTCAGACATGGGTGTCGTTGTGTCGCCTTCTTCTTTTCGTTGATATTCATTTTATGGAAATCATAGTCGATGTACATTTCAGTGGAGAGTTGCCGGGTCATCCGTGTTATGTGTAAAAATTTAGTATATTATCGCCCCCTTAATAGAAATCGTATTTTAGGAATAAGAAAAAAATGGAGACAAACAACAATTGGAAAGGCAACTCAAACTTTATGTGTAAAAGTTTCTTTCTTACTACACTGCACGCGATCCTTATTTGATGTTCAACTTTTTTGTTCTACAAAGAAATTTCATGTCATGTCAAAGAAAGAAAATATATACGTGGCCATTGGTCAAGGCGGCAAGTTGTTCATCAAATTCTGATTCACATTACCTACCTCCACAATTTATGAACGAACTACTTTGACCCTGCAAGGTCCCCAAAAGTCCATTGGACCAATATGGCATTGGTTATAAATATATGTGCTTTTAAGATTCAAAGTAGGTTTTGCACTTCTTAGTGAAATGGTTTTTCTTTTAAAATTAGGTAAACGAAGTATAAATAGTCGTAAGTAAAAGAAGTAAATTAGGGAGACTTGAGTGAGACTGTCTGCATATATATACATGGGGATCATATCACCTAGAATTTAAGAACCTAAATAGAAAGGTTAACATAATTAGATTAGTTGACCTAGACATGATTTGCAGTTGAAAAACAATACAAAAAAGATTAAGTAGGTATGGAATTTTTTTTTTTAAATTATTAGTCTTGCTCTTGTCCAAAAGATTTCTTACAGTATCCAATGTTTGGTCACATCAACATCATGACAACATGAATAGAAAACATGACCCATATTTCCCAAACAGGTTCATTTGGTTCCTTGATACAATTGGAACAAGCATTTTGTGTTGCAGGCCTGCAGCTATTTGATCCCAAGTAAATTTTTTTGACTGCTCTATATCGCTTGGGAGAAAGAAAATTAAGGGTTTTAGAAGGAAAACTCATTGCAATTTGAGGTGGTTCTAAAAAACACAACAAACAAGCAAACCCATTGCACTAAAACTTTTATGAACAAGATAACTTGCCCACTACTAAATTTTCCTGAAACTGTGAAGAAGATAGTTTATTTCCCATGAATTCTCTTTCATGCCATATCCACAAACACCATCATGCTTGGTCAGGATCACACAGATTTTATATACACATATCCAAGATTGAAGCTATTTTGGCCATATCTCTGTGAGTCTTGCGACATATTTAAAGGTAAGCAGTCATGTCATGAATCAGAACAAATTAACTGTTAACCCCTCTCTTTCTCTTCTATCTTCTTGACTTTGCTTCCCCCATTCAGCAACCACAACGAACAAGTTTATCAGTTACAGTAAATTCTGGTCTCCATGCATAACTTCCACATCAACTAACTTATCACCTTTTCAATGTGAGGCCCACAGATCACTCTATTTATACCCAACCGTAAAGCCATACTATTTCCATATGCCGACTACACCTTCAATTATCTGTCCCACCCCTGTTTTCAAAACAGAGTCACTCTATTTTTAATGCATTGCCTTCTCATTCCCCCTTTTTTCTCTCTCTCTCTCTCTTCATGGCTCCTCTTCTCTCTTTAATTTTCTTCCTCATCATCTCTTCAAGCAGTGCTCAGGGTCCCCCCTCACCTGGATATAACCCCAGTTCCAAAATTAGCACAGTAGGGTTTGATCAGGGTTTTAGAAATCTATGGGGACCTCAGCATCAGAATTTAGACCAGGGTACATTAACAATCTGGCTTGACTCTAGCTCAGGTACTCAATCATTCAAAGCCTCATGCTTTTCTATACTTCACTTAAGTAATTTTGATCTGCTTTGTGCTTCAATTAAGTCTCTTTTTAATGGTAAATATTATCTCATATTTTTTTTTTATCTGCCACATTTTTTACTTACTGCAGGAAGTGGGTTCAAGTCACTTCATCCCTATCGTTCTGGATATTTTGGAGCAGCCGTCAAGCTCCAACCTGGTTATACTGCTGGAGTGATTACTTCATTTTATGTAAGGCTTGCTTGCATGATTACATAATTGCATTAGATTAATTAATTCCTGGATTAGGAAGAAGAATGAAAAATTGGGTTGTGTCGACTAACTTTCTGTGTTGGTTTTTACAGCTCTCTAACAATGAAGAACACCCAGGGAACCACGATGAAATCGATATCGAGTTCCTCGGGACAACCCCCGGGAAGCCCTACACTCTGCAAACCAATGTGTACATTAGAGGAAGTGGAGATGGAAACCTCATTGGGAGAGAGAAAAAGTTTCATCTCTGGTTTGATCCAACACAAGACTTTCATAACTATGCTATAGTATGGAACCCTACTGAGATCATGTGAGTACAGTTGTTGTACCACCAATTCTTGTACCTTGTTTCAGCCAATTCAATGTTTTACATGTCACATGTGTTTGTAATTTTGTAGGTATAGTAAACATCAAGCCAAACTGTCTTGTGTCTCTTGCTCTATCGTTTAGTAGGGGAATGTGTGAAACACAATTATTTCTGATTTTTGAAGGGAAAATGCAAACTAGGATTCTGGTTTTTGTTGCCCTTTTTCTAAAGAATCTTTCAAATTCATTGAGTTGTTACATCAAAGTAAATTGTCCAAAAATTCTAAACGTACTTTTGACTTTTACTTTATTAGCTAAAGTAATTATCATATTACTGGTTACATCTCTTTCAAATGTAAGATTTCCCGATGACCTATTATATTATGCAAGTAGGTTGTCAATAAAAATAAAGATGATAAGTAAACATGATATATGTAGCATCATTCATTTTCTTTTTTATGTTTTTTGTTGCTTTATGAAGGTTGAGTTGACATACATTTTATGCTTGTAGAGCTAACAATCATGATGATGACTTATATATGATGTAATTAATTTTACAGATTCCTAGTGGATGATGTGCCCATAAGAAGGTACCAAAGAAAAAGTGATGCCACGTTTCCATTGAGGCCAATGTCGGCATATGGATCCATATGGGATGCGTCAACATGGGCCACAGAGAATGGAAAATACAAAGCTGACTACAAGTACCAACCATTTATTGGAAGGTACAAAAATTTCAAACTAGGTGGGTGCACAGCCGATGGCCCTACTACGACCTCATGCCAGCCGCCATCGGCCTCGCCCTCCGGCGCAACGGGGCTCAGCCAGCAGCAGTACTCAGCCATGGAGTGGGTGCAGAGGAACTACTTGGTCTATGACTATTGCCAGGACCCCAAGAGAGACCATACACAAACTCCCGAGTGTTAAAGAGTTGGGTTTGCCAAGTTATGCATTTAATATTTACACAAGTTAATTAATTATTGTCATTTACAGTTATGAGCAGTTTGTTTGGACTTTATTAAAAGGCCTTGAGATGGATCCCACTTGCTATAAATAGGTGCAAGATTGGATGTTGAGCGTCCAAGGCCTTTTGGATTTGGATATTATTGCATTTCTTTTGCAGTGGCATTTGATGATGAAGACATTTTTGCTCATCACTTTAACCATAAATGTACCTTCATTATCATCCTCAATACTTGACACGTGTCCATAGGCATAATCATAGTTAACTTTTGCTTTGTATTTATGGAACTATAATTATACCTATGGACACGTATCAAGCGTTGAAAATGGTGATAAAAGTACACCTATAATTAAAGTGGTGAGTAAAAATACATTCATTTGATGATTGCTTTTGTTGTACGATTAACAAATTTATGTGACAGTGCATGGTTTTAATAAATTGTAGTTTGTTTTTTTATGTTCCTGAGAGACAACAAATGTGCCTGATTATTATGTCATTTTGCCAACACGCAAGAGGAACACACAGTAATTGTCGACGGATTTTAGTTCCACCAAACTCATCAATTATTATTTAATTCATTATTTTATAAATTAAAAGTGCATGATGAATTTTTTTTATATATATAAATCAAATAACCACTTACTATATACCAAAACAAAAGCAAAAACAAAAAACAAAGACATTAAAGAAACAGAAGATTTCTTTGAAAACAAAAATGTTAATAAAAAGAAGAAGAAAAACAGATAAAATTCTGAAATAATTAAATTGACTAAAATAAAAGACGACAAAGTAAACAGAGAAAGGATGAAGACTTTTTGTATGATAAACACAACAATCAAAAGCCGAAAAGTAATATAAATTATTATTAGAATCACGGTCATGGAATTTGAAACACAACAATCATATTATTCTGAGCCAATTAAAGCTCTTGGTTTCAAAACACCTCTAATGATACAATGACCCCTTAAGATGTGATTAGAAGTCTACAATTAGCAGATATTTTATTAAAAATTGTGGATGTGGACTTTAAGGAAAAGCATATGAAGCTATGAAACGGAAATAATACTATTTTATTATCCCGATTAATAAGGCTATGACACTTGTGACAACATTTTCACGTGGCATAGTACTATTGGTCAAGAATAGCAAACAGTATTATCTCCGTTGCAACTAAGTTTTTCTCCTATGATATACATAAAATTGTAAGAGGAATGCTAGCAACATTTTCTCTAACCTTCTTTTTTGGACCTTCTCCCTAACCTTCTCTTTTGGATCTTCTCCCTTCTCCTTATGACACGTGTCAATTTTCTTACACTTAAAACCATATCGTTAATGCAAAGGACCCACTATATTGTTTTAAGTGTAAGAAAATTGACACGTGTCATAAGGAGAAGGGAGAAAGTCCAAAAGAGAATGTTAGAGAGAAGGTTGCTAGCATTTCCCAAATTGTAAAATGAATTTTGGACTGATCAAATCAGTGACAGTAATTGTCCTGATCATAGCACATAAATTGAAGGACATGATAAAATAAAGTATGATAGAAGAGTTTTTCATAATTAGGTAAGGTGACACCAAAGTCAGGTCTAAAGTGACCTGAACTTGATATTCTCTTTACGATTTTTTTAAAAAAAATAAATGAGAAAAAATATACTATAATATATATAAAAAATTTAAAAAAAAATTCAGCTAGTGTTTGATATCATTTGAGATGATAAAGTCATTTGCAATTAAGGTATAAGAACTGGACTTCTATAGGCTGAGTCACTTTTCACAGATAGAGACGAGCCAAGAGGCAAACATGATGGGCTTCGGGCTACCGTGGCCTATAGGGCTGTGGTTTATTTTTGGGCCTCCCATAAATCCATAGAAAAAATAGTTTTGACACCAAAATATCATCGCCCAGTGATTTCATTATTGAAGCACCGACACAACTCGTTTCCAAATGTTTACTTTCAGTTTCAGATTATTAATTGAAGAAAAACGTTGTGAAATGTTAAGTCCATTTGGTATCGTACTCAAAAAAATGAACTTAAAAATTATGATTTTTTTTTAAAAAATGAACTTAAAAATTAAGATATATTTTTTTTGAAAATATAAGTTTTTAAATACTGATTTTACAATATAAAAAATTGTCTGATATTGAACTCTAAATTATTTTTAAAATTTAAATAAATTTAAAATTAAAATTAAAAAATCAGAAACCTTAATTTCCAAATTGAAATTAAAAAACAAATAGCGAGAGAGAGAAAGAGAGAGAGAGAGGTGGCAACCCTCAATTACCCACCAACTGTTCGTGGAAACGCCCCAATTACCCACCAACTGTTCGTGGAAACGCCCCAACCAAAGAGCCTTTGAGCTCTCCTCTGTTTTCAGGATTCCATGATGAGGCCAAACTTAAAGGCATAATGGTTCTTAGATTTGGTATGGTTCTCTGTTTTCAGAAGTGAAATTACTTATAATATTATGTGAAACAGACAATTGGATGGAGAAAGTAAAGTGGTTCCATTCATCCATGACATGCATTACAGGATGCATGGCAGAGCAGAAACGACAATCAAATTCTCATAATGTGCAAGGACTTCATGAAAGGGAGTTGCTGATAAAAATGAAAAATACAAGATGTTTATATTAAGTTGAACCTGAGACTGGATGGTATAAAACAGAGGAAGTGAAGTCAGATTAGGAGAGTACTCAACAAATCATCTGCCAACAACCTAAACAGTAGTTCTCAAGACAGGGCCGGTCCTGGGTGATCTAAGGCCCAGGACAAAATTTTAGATTGTGCCTTTTGGAAATAAATAAATAATTAAAATAATTATTTTTATTTAAATTATAAGAGTTTACAAAAGATAATAGAGAACGCTTTGGGGCCTCGTTAAAACCTTGTATGAGGAAAACCCAACGGGACAAAACCTCAAACGAAGGAAAAAGAGTACCCCGACATCAAAAACATTACATTCAACAACAAATTAACTACGTGTCCACATGTGTCAGCTTCAATATCCTCAACAATTAATCAAACCAAACCAGCATCATATGCACCTACAAAAAAGGAAATATCAATGAAATCTCAATCATAAAATGTCATTTAAAATGTCTCCTTATTGCAGTTTTAGAAGCAAAATCATCAATGATATCATCATATTTAATGTTTTCTAACATATCCCTTTCAATGAATAATATTGCTAGTCCACTTAGCCTATCTTGAGTCATGGTGGTCCGCAAGTAAGATTTTAATAATTTTAATTTGGAAAAACTTCTTTCAGCAGATGCCACAGTCACAGGTATAGTCAATAATATTCTATAAGCAACCATTATATTTGGAAACATATCCAAACTCTTTACAAATTCTAGAATTTTAATGGATGTCCATGGATTATCTGTTTCATATGCTTCTTTTGGTAACATCACTTGCAAAATTTGTAATTCTGACACTAAATCTCTAGCATCAACATCAGAAACATTGTCATTTTTTAAAGCTTTTTCAAGATTCATACAAGAATTTTTCAATTCATTATCATCCAACAAAGTCAACTTTGCAGCATCAAATAAGAACCCAAAAATCGATTCAAAGCAATGCAATTGTTCAAACCTACTCTTCAATTCACCAATAGCAATATCCACTATGACAAGAAAATAATCAGTCCTAAATGATTCTTCAGCTGATTGTTGTTCCCTTTCATTATTTGAACTTTCATAAAAATGCCTCTTTCTACAAGTTTGACGTTTTTTAGGAAATATAGGATCAATTCCCATATCAAATGCAATTTCTTTAGCATCAATCATGGCAGAAATAAACCCATTTATCCTATAGTTGTCAAAAAATGAAACAAGTCCTTCTAATATTCTTACAGCAGCATCAATTATGTCTTATTTCTGCCATTTTTATCCTTAGGGTACTTTAAATTAGTTTCTCTTATAGGACCTTTTTCTATAATTAAATCTCTCATTTTTGTATCAAGATTATTCCAAGCTAGTGGATCATAAATGTTACAATCATGTCTTATTTCTGGGCATTCAAGTTCATTGATTGTATTTTCATCATGGCAAGGATTTGGTAAACCTTCATCTAAATTTTCATTGACTCTATGTTCCAAATCAATTGGTTGTTCAGATTGATTTGGTAAATCTTCAGCCAAATCTTCAAGTGCAGCATCAGTAGTTTTAAGAAAATATTTATTCAAAGACCCTCTCAAACTTTGAGCAATGTCTTCTTCTTTTTTCTTTCTTTGTCTTTTGAGATTTCCAGAAAGTTGTTTTTTAGGAAACATTGTTTTTTTATAACAACTAGACAAGTAATAATAACAAAAAAACTAATGATGAAAAAGAACAATAAAACCTGGATTTTGAGCCTCCTTTTTCCAATTTGAAACTTCCAACTTCCAACTTCCAATTACAAAGAGCAAAAATCTGTCACAATTGATTTGCTGAGACAAAATAAATAAAGAGGTTATATAATTTATAAAGATGAAAGAAAGTTAAGTAAGAATAAAAATAATCCAGTTGAAAGAAAGATCATCAAATCCTCACCTATGCTTTCAAGAATCAAGAGTGAACCAAAGAACTCCTTGATAAAAAAATAGAAAAAGCAATCAAAACCCTTGTTTTGCTCTACTGAAAGAAGAAGCTAAGAACATGAACAACGGAGTGAGTATTTGTTGAAGTGAAGAGCAATACTATCTTTGAAAATAAAACCCGTTACTTAACATCAAAGTCAAACAAATGAAAGCTAAATAATATGTATTCCCATCCCATAGGAAACCCAATACTTAATATATATTATATAATAATATATATTCACATCCCATAGTACGCAAAAGTCATCCCATGTCAGTGCAATGCATGGGCTTAGGGAACCCGGTACTTAATATATATTATATAATAATATATATTCCCATCCCATAGGAAACCCAAACTCATACATGCAGCATAATTTTTGAATTTTTTTTATAGTTAGATATGACATGTTTTTTTCATACGCATATTATTTATGTGGACTACAAAAAATTTGTGTGCCCCTAACAATTTTGGGCCCCGTGCAGTGGCACTGTTCACACTGGGCCAGAACCGGGCCTGTCTCAAGAGGAACTTTAATAAATAATAAATAATAAATAAAAAAAGGAAAAGTAGTTTTCACAAAATACTATGAATAGTAGTATTGTTTAATTTTTTAGAGTATTTTTTGTCTTATGAAAAACTTGAAGAACTTTTACATGTTGATCCTTGAGGTAGAAATCCTGCATCTGCAAATGGTCATGGGTGCTCCAAACCCACACGTTGTACTCATGGGTAAACCATTAGAGCAAAACACTACATCCTTGTAGATAGAAGTTGCAAATTCGCATAGTGATTTCCAATTATAATTCGCCGAATGAAATTTCGGACAGTCTCAAGATTTCAGAAAATTGTTTTTGAGAACAGGAAGAAAGCAAACGCGGTTTTGGAGAAATATATTAATATCCACATGTCGCAAGTTTAATGGAACGTAGCACCACGTGTCAAATGCCACGTAGTACTACAGTAGCATTCTATAATTTCTCAACATCAACTCTTTGGCAACCACAATCATCGTGAGTGGGATAAGGAAAAACAATTGAAAAAAAGATTAAATAAAAAACTTTTCAGACGCGCGAAACACCCCTCCACTGCTAATTGTTCATTTACAGCAGTCATTTGATCACTGGGAACAGATGCGTCATTGCTCCGTCCTGCCGCATCATGAGAAAAACGCGGATATGTGTGGAATTCATAAAAAGCTCTACCCGCATCATGCAGATTTTCCTTCATAAGTTTGTCCCATTCTAGATGAACTCCTGCCTTCCTCGGCCTCCCAAAACCAACAGGTACTACACCAATCAAGACTAGGTCCCCGTCTTGCAAACGGAGCACATCGTTTGACACTTGTCCCTGCCAAAGATAATCGCCTTCAGGTTCTTGACTGGAAACTTTTACCGAGGCAACTGGTATCGCGGCAAAGAAATTAGTTCCCTTTGTAACATTTGTAACCATAATGCCAATACAACATATAGAATCTATAGGTCTTGTGGAGTCTGAAGAGTAAACGAAGCACACAGTCAACCCTTTTAGATTACGACAGAAAATTATTTGAGGAACGTTAAAAGAGCCTACATTGTTCACATCTGTGACCAACTCGAACCACTTAGGAATACCATCAATTCCATTCAGAAAAATTCCACCATATCCCCACGAAGTCCATCCCTGCACACCAGATCATTCATATAATTAAGCAAGACATTAATACATCATATACGTACATGTATAGATGTGCCATTCTATGGTTTGTGTCTGTGAGAGAGAGAGAGAGAGAGAGAGAGAGAGAGGAGGAGGATTGACCTGTAGGATGTTCTTCCTAAACTCAGCAGTGAGATTGGTGCAGCCTTCCATATGAATCCATGTCATGAAGTTTAATGCCTTGTCCAAGCCTGGAATCTCAGTGAGTTTGAACGAATCACTTAGATACAATCCTCTCATATTTGACATTTTTGAAAAATCTGGCATTGTTTCCAATGCTGTGCACCCAACCGCTTGCAGAACTTTCAAATTTGTTGGTAAATCTGGGATTGCAGTAAGGTTTATGCAATCATCTAAACACAATTCTAGAAGCTTTGAAAGACCACTGAGGCTTGGTAGCCTACGAAAACCATTGTTTCCAAGATTTAAAACTGCTAACAAAATTAGGCTCCCGAGATCCTTAGGGATTGCATCTTCAGTTAAGCTGCAGCCTGCAAGAGCTAATACCATTAAAGACTTTAAGCCATTTAAGGAAGGGGCAAAAGATGAGTTGATGGTGACCCTGTCACACCACATACAGATAAATGTGTCAACTTGTTCAATTTTACTATGGAAGATGGTATTTGTCTTATCGCTGTGTTATCTGCTCTAAGCGTTTTCAATGATACCATGTCCCCTAAGCCATCATCCAAGTTTTCAAATCTCGAACAACCATTAAGCACAAGAGTTTCAATAGACTTGGAACTATAGAAATTCAGTGGGAGATCCTTGAGCATTTCGCAGTCTTGAAGATTTACCAAGGCAAGTCCTTCTAGATCCCCAATGGATGAGTGAACCACAAGCAAACTCTTACAACCTTTCAATATCAACTTCTCCAGATTCGGGAATTTTGAAAAGTCTTGTGATTTTGTTATGTCGTTATCATTTTCGAGATAAATATGGTAATCAGAAGTACCATGGGTGACGTTGATTTTGTTATCTCCTGCAAAAGCATCATTCACTAGACTACTAAGCCACAAAGATGGGAGAAGTTGATACGTATACCCACCAAGATGGTAATCATTCATATTTTCGTTCAGAAATTTGTCCCAGACTAGACTAACTCCTATTCTCTTCACCTTCACAAAATCATCTATAGGTACAATGCCAATTATGACATTGTCACCGTCTTGCCATTTGAGCACGTCATTTGATAGCTGTCCCTGCCAAAGATAATCATCTTCAAGTTCACAGCTGTTTCTTACCGAGGCATATGTAATATGGGCGGCCAACTCGGTACCCTTGGTCAAATTACCCATGGTAATGTGAATATGTGCTTTAGGTTTGGCAGCTGAGGAGTAAACGGAGGACAGAGTTAACCCTTTCAAATTACGACCAACACTTTGAGGCACAACGAATTTAACAAAATTATCATGGATACTGTCACCACCACGGAGCCAATCAGGAATATCATACATTCCATTCAGAAAAATACCACCAAATCCGCAAGAAGTCCATCCCTATACCATGTAGAGCCAAATTTGTATAAGAAATATATTCTTATGCATGCATGCATGTGTACATGTGCATCTGTGTATGTATAAAAGCTGATGCAATTTTCAAATAACCAAGAAATGTCCTCTATTAATTAGACACATAAAATAAGATATCTGAATTAACCAAGAAATCCGTTCCGTGAACCAAAAGGGCCTTACAAAATTCATCTAGCTATAGATTCACATGAGGCTGTATCTTAGGGTTTAGGGTACAACATGGGGAATTTGTAGAGGACATCCAACAACTTATGTTACAACTGCAGGTACAACTGCAAATAATAGAGCTTGGGGTCCAACCTCGGTGGGCAATGGAGTGACTCATTCCTTGGGGCAGTTTGGTCTAACAGGCGGAGGATGTGGCTCCACCTCGATTGATTATGCTGACTAAAGGGGGTAGCTTTTTGGGATTGTGGATGTTGTGGTACTCTTTTTCCTTAACCAGATTTTCCCCAACTAGGGTTTTCAAGATAAGGTTTTAATGAGGTGACCTAGTTTGCATCCAAGATTAATGCTAATTGTAATATGTTTTTATATGAATGAAGTTCGTTTCTTTGATAAAAAAAATAAAAAAAAATAAAAAAAATACCTTACATATTTAATAAAAAAGAAAATTAGCGGGTGCTCTTGCAAAGTGCCATTGAGAGAGAGAGAGAGAGAGAGAGAGAGAGAGAGGGAGGGAGAGTGAGAGGGAGAGGGAGGGAGAGGGAGTGAGAGAGAGAGATATACCTGTAGGATGTTCTTCCTAAAATCGGGAATGAGATTGGTGCATCCTTCCATATGAATCCCTGTCATGGAGTTTAATGACTTATCCAGGCCTGGAATCTCAGTGAGTTTGTACGAATCACTCAGATACAGTTCTCTTATATTTGACATTTCTGAAAAATCTGGCATTGTTTCCAAATCAAAGCAGTAAAATGCTCGTAAGAATTTCAAATTTGTTGGTAAATTTGGGATTGCACAAAGATTTGTGCAGAAATCTAAACACAAATCTTCAAGATTTGAAAGACCATTGAGGCTTGGTAGGCTACCAAAACAATTGTTTCCAAGATTTAAAGCTCTTAAGGAAATTAGGCTCCCGAGATCCTTACGGATTCCATCCTCAGTTAAGTTGCAGCCTGCAAGAGCTAATTCTGCTAAGGAGTTTAAGCCATGTAACGAAGGGGGCAAAAGATGAGTTGTTGGTGACCCTGTCACATCACATACAGATAAAGTTGTCAAGCTCTTCAATTTTACTATGGAAGTTGGTATTTTTCTTATGGCTGTGTTATTCGCTCAGAATTCTCAATGATGCCATGTCCCCTAAGCCATCAGCCAAGTTTTGAAATCTTGAACAACCATTAAGTAGAAGAGTTTTAATAGACTTGGAATTATAGAGGTTGAGTGGGAGATGCTTCAGCATTTCGCAGTCTTCAAGATTTACCAAAGTAAGTCTTTGAAGATCCCCAATGGAAGACTGAACCTCAGACAAACTCTTACAGTCTTGCAATATCAGTTCCTCGAGATTTGGGAGTTTTGAAAAGTCTGGAGATTTGGCTAGGTCATGGGAATGACTGAGATTAATGAATTTCAACTTAGTAAACACCTGTTACACAAAACCGAAAGCAAACGGATATTAAAATGCAAAAGAAACGTTTGATAAAAACATTAATCCGAACAGAACATTATATGATGTATAAACCCAGAAAGAAAGAACTACTCGCTAGTAACAACTAGGTTGACGATAAGTGTACCTTCGATTCCTCCCAAACTAGTATGAGTTTGCTATTCTGCAGGTCCATGGCAACTAAGCTTTCTTGATCAAATTGATTCGGTATGGATGGTAGTGGAAATCCATGCCAGCACATCCACCTTAACTGTTGTGCAAATGAATGCACCACCCCTTAACAGGATCTTGTTGTTGATGGACTTTGGACAAGCTCAAGGATGAACTTGTTGCACACACACACACTCAGAAATTAACCAAGAACAATGAACACAAGTATTTATAGAGGTTCAGCAATTTGCCTACGTCCTCTTTGGTGATCCCCTTGAGAAATATCAATAATGAAGAAGGAGTTACAGATTTGGTTTCAATGGAAACCCCTTAGAACCCAAGCTCACTATCTGTTTTTCTCTCTCACCCCTTAGCTCATTCACTTGATACAAGATGCTCTCTCTCTCTCTCTTGGCTTCCCAAATCTGAATACAACACTACCACAAGCTCCAGCTACTTAGCTCTATAAAACAAAGAGAAAAGAAGCCACCCACATGCAGCAAACCAGCCTACCTCAAAACATGGATCCCTAATTTCAGGAAAGCATAAAGAGATAGGCTATCATACAACCCACCAACCTACCTAATCAATGTTTAGGACTTTTCTAGTGGTTTGCCAACTGTCCTGGACTTATACCAACGTTGGGGTTGCATGTGAATTGGTAGGGACCAATTTGCATCAAGAGAGGATGTAAAACGTCTTTGAAAAACAGCACAGCGCGAGGCGTGCACGGTCGCTTCAAAACTTGCGACCGGTCGCTTTTATACCGTAGCTGACTCTTCGGTTTCTGCCTGCATGCGACCGGTCGCCCAAAACCTGCGACCGGTCGCTCCATCCGATTCTTGTAACCTTAGGTGAGCCATTTTTCCAACATTAACATGTGGGTGGAAAGATATTTGTAGCCATCAGTAAGCTCTACGTAATTGAGTAGGAGCAATTTCAGTCTCCTTATGTTTTCAAATGCTTGTGCACTGAAACTAGCCTTTTCAGATATTTCCAAATTTAGAGCAAGTCCTTGAATTTTGTCAGTTCCACTGTTAACAACGGCACTCAAGAAGAAAAGGGGTTATTTTCATCTGGAAAATGATTTATGGACGTGTTTTTATCATATCTATAGCTTTCACTCAAGAACAAAAAATGAAACATGTTACCAACATGTTTTCACTTTTTAGTTTTTTTTTTTTTTTTTTAAGTGAATGAAATGGTTATCAAAACATCTAAAGATGAAATGGGTTTAGGATTCTTTTCAACAGTAAAAAGTGAAAATGAAATGGTTATCAAAGGGCCTTACATTATGCCTTCAACAATTTTTGTGGGAAGATACTTACAGATTTGCTTTTCAACACTTCTCTTACATCTTCTTGATGCCACAGCCTACTGCGTTTTCAGGGTCATAATAGGATTCTTCACAAACAATTTCTCTGCCCATGTCTCGAAGCAAATCATGCATCATTAGTGTTTTTGTTTCACTAACAGTTATAAGGCACCGCTGCCGGAGGTTATTGATTCCTGTTTCTACAGACTTTCCATGATAACCTTCCAATATCTGCGTGACATAGTTCTTGTCCATTCCAATAAAGAAACAAGATATATCAAGGAATATATCCTTATCGTTATTATCTAGCCCCTTATAGCTTATTCTGAGCTTGTTTACAACATCTTCAGGAGGAATTGTTTTCAATTTATCCAATTGGCTTTCCCACACTTCCTTGCTTTGTGTGGCCAATGAAGAGGCCAAAACTTTTAGCGCTAGTGGCAAACCTCTACAGTAAGAAACTACTCTTCTTGAGAGCTCAACATATTCTTCGTTAACATGACGAACTTTGAAGGCATGCCAAATAAAGAGCTCTTGAGCTTCTTTTTCATCCATTTCTTCAGCGAAATAGATATCATCCACACGAGGTTTTGGCAACTGCTCATCCCTTGTTGTTATAACAATTCTACTTCCTGGACCAAACCAATCATGGCTTCTAGCTAATGCCTCTAGTTGCTCCATATTGAAGATATTCGAAGATTACAAAATATATTGTACATTATTTGTTACCTTGTATAGGATTAGTCAACTTCTCTGTTAAGTCTTGTACAAATTAGTGCCTCTAACTCAGGATTTAAATTACCTTCCTTAGGTAGTCCTTTTGACTTTATATATTGGCCTTCCTCTATATTGCAAATACACAAAATATACGAGATATTATTTTACATGGTATCAGAGCCTACACTGGTCTCTATTAAAACCCTAAACCTCCTTTCAAGCCTCTCTTCACCCTACAATCACTATATCTCTTGACCAGCCAGTCATGGCTGCCAATCAATCACCATCTCAGAAGCCTTTTTATCATTGCAATTTTTGCAAACTTGATGGTCACTCTGAATCATGTTGCCGGACAAATTATATATATACTAAAGCTGATCAAAAGTCACTGTGCTTAGGAACAGTACCACTGTTCCTAAGCTGTTCATCTTTGTCTTTTCCCCTGAACAGTGAACTTACGGTTTTGCCCTTCTCTAAAACCTTTCCCTTCTTCCTTTTGGACTGTTCGAGAGACATCCATTTTGCCCAGACCTCCTCTTCTCTGCGTGGGAACCGTAATGCCCAATCAGTTGCGAGAGAGAGTGAGGCTCCAGCGTACGAGAGAGAGAGCCGTGAGGGATCGTGGTCGAGAGAGAGCCTCCAGCGAGGATGGAAGAGCTGGGTCGTTGTTCGATGTCCATTTGGAGGCTTCGACTTCTCTAAGAAGCGGCTTGGCTTTTGTTTTCTTTTTCACCTCCGTTGTCTATCTCAGCTTTCTCCACCTCTTCGGCGGCTGTGGCTACGAAGACTCAGGTTTTGACCCAAGACGACAAATTGAAGGAGACCCAGAAGGAGAAATCTGATAAGCTAGAGAAAGTCGTGCTTCCAACCAACGAGTCCTCTGAGAGCCTTCTCAGAATTCGCCACACGGTTTTGTACTTTGCTTATTGAATATTTTTTCTTTTTCTTTTGTTGGCCCATTCTATTTCATATTTTTTTAAATTTGGTTTTTGGTGATTTATGTTGTTCTTTTGGTTTTAGTTGTTTGGTTATTATGCTAATGTGAGTGTTATACTGAACTAGGAGGTACTTTCAGGTTGAAATTTCTGAACTTTTAGGTGTTTGGGAAGTAATGCTTTTTAAAGTTGTATGCTTTTGTGCCACCACTTCCAAATTCCAATTCTAGGTTATTAATTGTCCACTAGAATAGTTCTATCTATTTTGTTATAGAAAAATGAGGAAGTGAGAAAGAGGGACCAAAAAAACCATAACTTTTGGGTAATTTGATTGTTTAGGATTGAAAAAAATGGGTGTACAAGAGTAGATAAGCTGGGAAATTTTTTTCTGGAGTTGGGAAGTTGAGAAGATACTTGGGTTTTATGTCTTATGTATAGTGTTAACTATGTTTCTTTCAATGAATGTCCTGAAAATTTGGTATCAAAGGTGCCTTTTCCATTGCCATGAGGATGAAATACTTATATCTGCATCACTGCAGTGTGCACACGTGATGGCCATGGCTGTTCAAAAGCTCTTCCCAGATGCAAAAGTGACGATTGGTCTGTGGATAGAAAATGGGTTTTACTATGATTTTGATATGGAGCCTTTGACGGACAAAGAGTTGAAGAGAATCAAGAAGGAGATGGTAAGCGGAATTTATGTATCACTTAATATATTTTACCGAACTTTTGGAACGATGGAAGCATTGCAAACTTTTCATTAGCCTTTTTACTTCATTTGTAGGATTGCATCATTGGTAGAAACTTACCACTTATAAGAGAAGAAGCTCAGAGAAGAATAACTGCTCTCAACGAACCATACAAAAGGAAATTTTGGATAGCATTAAGGAAGATCCCATTACCATATATCATATTGGTAAGGGTTTCACCATTTTAAGCCTCAATGTAGAATCAAAGGTGATGATTTCATATGCAGTAACTGTTCATGAATGATTTACTAAATAAAGAAAACAAAATAATCATCTATGTATACAGTGGAACGTGTTGAGAGTCAGAAGATGAAAATTTATAGGAAGACTGATTGGTGAAAGAAAAAAAAAGAGTACAGGGGTGTGCTCCGGGAAAAAAATGTTGTTGGTGCAAGTGTTCTCATTAAAAATGAGTTACTGATATGAGGATCTTATCTGAGGAATCTATTGCTTGGGCTAATTAAACTATGCATATGTTTATACATTGCATGTACTGGGATTTGATTTTGTTTTGAACTAGAGATTTACAGTTTCATATTTCAACAGTTTCATAAAGAAAGCATTTAGGTAACGTACGGACTATTATCCCTTTGTTGATTTCGTGGTCTGTTGTTTTGTGTTTAGCTAATTTTAGTAGTGGATTAGGGTTTCTAAAGGCCAGTTAATCACTCTGAATCTCAATGTTGTTGTTACTGATTAGCTGTGATTTTCCCCAAAAAAATGTAGCTTAAGAGTTGATGAAGTAATTCCATCAAGTAATTTCATCAATATGCTTGCTCAATGTTGTTGTTCTTTGAATCTGTGTTTTGTTGTGATATTCGGATTTCTCATATATTAGACCATGTCTTCCTCTTTTTGGTTCAATGTTGAAAGCATTTAGGTTTGATCTGTTCACTATCTCTAATTTTTGGAGCCTTATGGAATTTCTTTGATTATATATGCTGATTCTCCAGAGCACCAATGAAGAAAGCATGTAGATTTGATGGGTTTGATGTGAATGGTATGAATCTCTCTCTCTCTCATTTTGGTTTGGGATTTTTGATTCATGTGATTTAATTTTGTTGGATCCAATGAAATTATCAGCTAGCTGCAGTTGACTTGGTGTAAATCACGTATTTGGTCTACTTAAGTTCTTTATCGTATCTGCCCAAAAAAAAGTTCTTTATGGTAATTTATAAAGTATTTTGATTCTGTTTTCTGGAGTTTTCCTTTGTTTTTCCAGCTAATAGATGTAGGGGTTTTCCTTTGTTTTGGGTTCACCAAATGGTTTTCATCTATTCTGATTTTCTAATTTTTTATATGAGATGTGCAGTTGTTGCTGCTCTTAATCCTTCAATCTTCTCCATCTTACTTGCTAAAGTTGAAAGTTCACATTACTTTGGTTGTTTTTGGGTCTTCCTGCTAACTACTTAGAACATGCATTTTAAGTTCAATTTTTGTTGGCTTGGTATTTCCCTTTTTTAAGAATCTATTTCAACAAAGGCATTCAAATTATATTGCTCAGTTATTTGGAGTTCACAGCAAGACATTCCATTTGAGCTCATTAAATGTCAAACTGCATAAAATGAGTAAGATTCATGGTTTTAAAAAATGGGACAAGGTTTTGCAATCATTAAGGATCTTACTGTTATTGGAATAGCTTCAAGAGATCAAGGTTCTAAAAGGAGTAACATACATTTGGAAAGGTGTTCATCCATGATCCTATGGTACGTATCTGCAATTTTTGTTGGCTTGGCATTTCCCTTTTTCTAATCATGCCTACCAAATGATTGTTCTGATATGAGGATTAAGGGTGCAATAAATTATTTCTTTTTATACCACGAAGTTGGGATTTTTGAAGAAAAAGAACTATATCTTCGTTTTGCGCTTCAACCATTTTGGATTTCTAACTGTCTTTATGAAGATGTTGATTCTTTCTTATATTCATGTCACAAATCAGTGGCATGCTCTGAAGAGTTTTTTTTTTTTCATTATTATTTTACGTGCTTATTCTCCTTGAATATTTAAGCTCAAAATAGTTAAAGCGCCATTTGAAATTTTATTAATTGAGTTGTGTGTCTTACGGATATTGTTAGCAAACTATAACAAATTAACATATTTCCTTTTCTCTCCATCTCTGCTTTCGCTTACCTAAATTGCATTTGTTGTTTTGGCATCCGCATATTGTTTCACTTTAGTTTATGATTTTTAAAGCATGAACATGACTTGCAAGACACCACTGCACTTCCTTTTTTTCTTCTTAGGTAATGCTCGATTTCAGTTTTGGGTTTCATGAATGTCTAATCATGTTTTCCTTTGTACTTACTTGGATTTCACTGTGCACTTCATATTAGTTTTTGGTGGTATGGATTCAATTTAAGTTTCATGCTTCATGATGTGTAATGTTAGAATTATTTTGTAGTTACACTGTTAGAATCCTGAAATTTAATTATTTGCTTCAAGTTGGTTGGTTGGTTGTATTTTGAGGCTATGTAATTATGTGGTTGTTGTACTTCATTCTAATTACTGTTTGTTTATTTTTTTCAGTATGAATCACAGTTAGGCAGTCATCCAATTGCTTCAGGTATGACTTATGAAAATTAAAAGTTTTTCAAATCTACATGTCTTATTGAAACTTTGGAATTTTATCTCAACAGATTCAATCGTCTCTCACCTCTCTGACGTATAAGCAATCACTGAAGCAAAGAAGCGAAGATAACTTTCAGGTTAATGTTTCTTCATTTTGATTTATTGACATTTTTTCTTTTCTTTTGTGTTCCCTCAAAATTCCTTCACAAAATTCGACTTGGCTCTACTACTATGTGTTTTCTGCTCTCCTTCTTTCTGTTTTTTTCCCTTGATTTAATCTCAGGCTTCCATGAAATTTTGATTGTTTCAGGAGAGCTTGGGTGCGAAATCCAAATACGAGAAGCAGTCGTTCGCCCAAATTGTCTAACCATTTTTCGCTTTAAAGGTATAATTCATGATTGCCTATCTATTCCTTACTCTTTTACTTTTTTTTTGGGTACTGATTTCTCTGTTTTTTGTAATGTTTGTTTGCTCATCATTTCTGCATTTTCATGTTTGTGTATTTCTTTTCTTCTTAGTCAGTACCTATTTGTTGAAAACTATGAGTTTCATCTTCAAAATTATGTTGTGTTTGTGTTCATGTAGTATGGATATCATGTCCACTCTTATTTGGGTTAAATGGGGAAATTTGTTATATACCTTGGTGGTTGTATATACCTTTTGCTTGACTTACAAGCTATTTTTAGATGGTTTTGTTTATCTGCTTAGCCGTGACTTAGGACGGTGTTGGTTTCCATGCCCATAACCAACACCATAGACCAGCATGTGTCAACGCTAGAAGAATAAAACTGCTATGATTCTCACTTTTTGGGGGTTTTTCTTTTGAGCTCTGTTTCTTTTCTCTATTTGGTGCACTGTTCAATTTGGTTTTTATTGCATTTAGTCTTCTTTCTATTTGGTGCTATATTTCTTTTCTCTATTTGGTGTGATTATAAATTACCAAGACAAAAAAAAATACGTAACTACAGAAGAAAAATGACCATCCATAGCCAGAGCTCTTAATTTGAGAGAGATCAATGTTTTTATGTTAATGGAGTTCTAGAGAGAGAGTGTGTGTGTGTTTTGATCTGGGTTTTGTAAAAGGTTTTCAGAGAAGCCCCCATTTAACAGATTCTCAGTTAATATTTTCCACATTTTTTCAGTACAAAAATATAATAGGAGAAGCCCCCAAATTTTTTTTTTAATGGGATAATAGGATACTCGAATATAACTGATGAGTCATAATTAAAGATACACTGTGTGTCAGTATTGTTTCCTACATTTTTTTGATCTTGCAAAAGAAAATTCCTTCAATCATGTATTGGGTTAAGGAAAAGGAACCTGCATTTTTAATTTTTTTTTATTATTCTCCAGATTATAAAATGTGAAGCAAGTGAAGCATTACCAGTTCAGCACTGTAAAAGTTATAATTAAGACACCTTAATAAAAAAAATTACGCTATGGTCAGCTTTAGTTTTGCTGTCAGTTAGAGAGAGAAAGAGAGTTAAAATGTGCACAGTATTTTGCTCTAATATGCTAAGCTTCCATAGTGGCTCCCTGAGAATCCAACACTCCACTAAGTTAGCCATTTATATTGATTCTCAAATAATTTTCATCTCATTCTTACATTTACATTTGAGATTGATGTTATTTTATATTTCACTAAAAAACTGATTTCACTATTAGTTCTTTGATATGTGTTTTGCACTTTCTTTATGTACATTAGCATTTTGATAACTTATTTGGCATCAGACATATTAGTTGTATTAGGGGTGTGCTAATTGGACTTTGAGGATTATCAATAATTTAACCATCTGAGAGGCAGAGATGAACAGAATTTGGTCTCTCCTGACTTGATAAGTTTAGACTTAGTTGATGGTATAATCAACAATCCTTTAAACTTCTGCCAAAAGAAAGATGCTTTAAACTTAAAAAAAATGACCCAAAAAAGGGATCAAAGTGCTTTAAGTTCAGTCAATCAGCATTTGTTTTCACAACATGTTGGTGAAGCCCTTGAGCTAGACTTGCCCCTGGTTGTTGTGATTTGTACCACTGGAACTTAGCTTGCCACTTTCCCACACATGCCATGAAGAAGTTATAGTGTTGTACTGTGCTGATAGTTTCATTGCAGAAAAATATGTAAGCTATGTTTGTTCGCGACCATCACGTAGATAATTTTAGAACAATTAATCCATCAGCGTACGTTGAAACATTTTAAACCCCTCACTGTAAGAAATGTTTAATACTGATTGAAAGAAATACTCACTTTGTAGCTAGAAATCAAGGGCAACCCAGAGTATCTTCTCTCTGCCAGCATATCTGCTATGGACTTAGCTGATCCTTGGATACAGGAAATTTGTGAGCCAAGGAGGGCAAAAGAGCCTTTAATTTAGTGTATTCCATCATCATGCATTAGCTGATTCACCCTATAATTTGTGTTGGGGAAATCAATATGGCTTTGTGAGATAGAATACAAAAGAGAATTAGTTTGGTTGGAGGCTTAGCTGTGATGGATGGACATGAATTACATATAGCAAATATGTGATATTCACATTTTATTTTTTGACCCTCATTACACCTACCCCTCCTGGATTTATCGAGGCAGTGGTTATCAACACAAATTCTAAACCAGATGTTATCTAAATTTTAAACTAAGTAACACACTATACTTGCATATGCCTCCTTTCCCATGTTTTATGCACATATAGTTATCCGATTGGAGTAGGAAACAAGAGGGATGTAGATACACAACATGTTAACTTTATGTATGTATGTATGTATGTGCTATACGTATATGTCGCAAACTTTTTCATCTTCTTAGTAAAAATTCTATTTAGTTGTATACCTGAAAGACTAACTCTTTCAGTAAAGTATTATACAAATTCAACTATCACGTGTTGTATGAACTATCTCTGGCTGCGCTGCATTCGCAATAAAATTGTAGAGAATTTTGAATGTTTGATTATAATGTGTAACAAACATGGCAAACATACCACTTCATTTCTACTTATGTTTTTCCCGTGTTTCCCTGCAAATTAATCTTGCAGCGAACTCATGATGAAAGTTCTTGAAAGGCGGACACGCTTTAAGAGGGTTCTCTTTGTTGGTGATTTTGGTGCTGAAGGAGATCGCATCACCGATGACTCTAAGGTAACAAATTTTAGTTCTTGATTACTTTTGTTTGTGCTGTACTTTTTTAGAAAATATATTGCTCATCTACTAATGATGTCTCCATTTTCTTTCCTTTTTGGGTTTTGGAATTTCTAATTTTGGGTATAAGAATGATGACATTGTTAGTTTATTATTGTTTTAATGGCTCAATTTATGAACCGAGTGATTACAATTCATTGTCTATGTGGGTTGGTAGAGTTGTGAATTTAATTGTGCCCATTTTGCAAAACCATGATTGATTTAAGAAATTTGATATTAAATCCCCAGCTATTCAAAGTTCACTTGAGAATTAAATAATTGAATTGTGCCCATTTTGCAATCATTTTACCATGTTTGTTTAGTGAAGGCTGCTTAAAGCATTACCCTGTTTTAAAACTCAAAACTGATGATGACAGAGGGAAGCAGTCATCTTTTAGCAAGAATTTTTTTAATTTTAATATATACTTATGTCGGACATCAACAGGCGTTTATGCTTGATGAGATAGCTATGGAGCATCATTTTGTGAGAATTTAGCAGGCATCATTCATGTGCATTATTTTGCACAAACCTATTAGTGAAGTCCCGTGTCTAGGAATGATATTTTTTTTCCCATCCCCTTCAGGCTTTCAAAAATACTCAGCCTTAGCTCAGCTTTTGTAATCTCAAATGTTCATTGGTGAATTTTTGGTTAAACTTCATATTGTTGGTTGATTTGTTTGGATTATATATATATATATATATATATATCACACAGTAAAAATTTTATGGTAAGATTTGGCTGTATGAAATTCAAATTTCTCTCTGTTGTCTCTGTAGCAAGCTTTAGACGATTTTTAATTAATTAATTAATTTATTTATTCGGAGCTGGACTCAGGGTTTGGCAACATAATTGTTGTTGATAACCTCGCGGTGGTTCCTAAACAAAAGTACGAGAAGCTTGAAAATGTCATTCGTAAAATTTACAATCAGATTGGTCTTATCAAGGACGATGGGTTTTGGATGCCACTTGATCCCGAAACCCAAAAAACATTGGGCTATTGCTTGATCCCGAAACCCAAAAAACATTGGGCTATTGCTTCATGGAGTATAATACTCCTTAGGTATCATTGTCTCTTAAAAATTAACTATTTATGTATTCTTTTGTGCTCCGGATGAATTTTCACCCTGAACTTCAATATTGGGAAAATTTTAAATCATATAAGTAAACTTGCTAGAACAGTAAGAAAAACAAGACATGTAGTATCTGCTGGCAATATCATGTTCCTATGACTTATTCAGTATATGAATTTGTTTTTCTTATTCAGTATTGAGAAAGAAACTATTGTAAATTTACACACTGCTTTGGATAATAGGTATAAATATATATACATATACCCAAATTTTTTAATTAAATAAATATCTTTTTATATAGTTCTCTTTGGCCGCTTTTCCTTTACGTATAATATATCTATGCTAAGAAAATATGAATGTAACCATCCTGAATTCTTTCTTAGTTTGTGAGTTCTAATATATTAAGATCCCTCTTTGAACAGGAGAGATCCGGCAACCGATACTTTATAGAACCATTTTTCAACTTGGTTATGCTAAGCTAGATTCAAGCTCTCTAGAGACTCTAATATTTGTGTTAATTGAAAAATCTGATATAGAAAAATGCTTATGTCAATGCCCATCGATCTTACAATTTTGCTTACATTGTTAATTAATTTGATTGATTACTTGATTATGGCTGCATTGTGATATTGCCAATGTTGAAAAGGAATTATATTTGAGGGATGTTAATCAAGTTCTTAATTTCTTTTTGGGATCCCTTCTCTAGAGAACTCTAGCTAATTTTAGTAAGGATGGTTAGGAACACAACCAACTGAGAGGAGCTCAAAGAAGCATTATGTTTTTTTTTTTTTTTTCTGAGCAGTCCGGCAACATAACATGTTTGTGTTGTTAAATATGAACTGGAGACCATATTGCCTGTACAGATTCTTCTATTGAGATTAAAATAAAACCAAATTTGAACCAATGACAAGCAGTTTTATGTATGACCTATGCTTAGATACATAATTAATATTTTTGACTTTTTCATTTTAGTTTATGAAAGGTATGATGTATTTGGAGGGGTTGTTGAGAAAGCTTATACAGATGGAGTAAGAAGTTTGGAGACATTAGTGGCTAGAGTACACGACATTGACATGTGAGTAACTGCTGTACTTATTTTATCTATGAGTACATTTTCCTTTTGTAGTTTCATTTATACCATATTGATCCGATTTCCAATCGTTAGCCACAGACATGAAAAAGGAAAAATCCCCTTCCATGACCCAATAGCATTTAGATAAACCGTTGTACAATCTATTTTGAACAATGCACAGCTCAAAACTTCTCATATTTTGATGTTTTTATAGTTGTTTGATCTATTAAAATATTCCCAACATTTTAAGATATCAAATAGCATATAAAACATGTTATTAGTTTATCCTTTGTAACTACAACTTAGAAAATTAACCGCGATGGCACTATTTACAATTTCATGTATATATAAATAGAACAATGTTTCCTATCTATTTTCCTCGCCTTATACACATTTCACACAATTTAAAAACCCGCAGCATCACGCGGGCACCTTTTGCTAGTCCTTACATAAAATCTTATATGCTTTGTAAGTTTTGTGATGTTGCAGGACACATTGAATCTCATTGTACGAAGAAGAACATGTATTCTTCTTCGTGTAATCGCTTCTCTCTTGGTTCCTTTGCTGCTATGACCACCAACACATCAGCTGCACCATCGCTGACTTTAACAATATAATCAGCTTATTGCCTTGTTACCCTATGGTAAAAATAATTCAGTAGCTAATCTGGGGTAACCCATTATGCTTTAATTCATCATTCAATATTAGTTCTTGGATCATCGATTCGGTGCCACCGATCATATGGTTTCCAATGCTAATTTTTTAGAAAGCATGACCACACTTAACACCGCACCCATCAAATTACCAACAGGACAAACATCCAACATCACTCATATTGGCTCTGCCACTCCTTTACCATCCTTGCCTCTAAAAAATGTTTTGCTAGTCCCTGATTTTCGATTCAATCTTTTGTCTGTTAGCAAAATCACTAAACTACTTAATTGCTCCATTACCTTTTATTACGATCATTGTGTTTTGCAGGACACGAGTTCGAAGAGGTTGATTGGTAAGGGCAAGGAACGTGGTGGTCTTTATTACCTAGCCCCCGATGTGCCTTCCATTGCTAACTCCGCTGTCTATTCCCCAAATTTTAATCTATGGCACTGGCACTTAGGACATCCATCCAAGTGTACTCTCCCTTATTTACAAAGTTTGTGTTCAAAAATTTCTTTTGATAATAATCATGCTTGCACTATTTGCCCTTTGGCTAAACATTGTCGGCTTTCTTTTCCTTTAAGCACTATATCAACAAATGCTTGCTTCGATTTAATACATTGTGATGTTTGGGGACTCTATTCTGTTTCTTCAGTTTCTGGTGCTAAATATTTTTTAACCATAGTTGATGATTTTTCTCGTAGTACTTGGCTTTATTTAATGCAGCATAAATCAGAAGTTAATACGTATTTACCACACTTTTTAGCTATGGTCAAAACACAATTTAATTGTTCTATTCGTCAAGTTAAATCGACAATGGAACTGAATTTTTAATCACACTCTTAACCAATATTTTTCTTCACTTGGCGTCATTCATCAACATAGTTGTGTGGCAACACCACAACAAAATGGTGTCGTCGAAAGAAAACATCGTCATCTTTTAAATATTGCTTGTTCCCTTCGTTTTCAATCAAATTTACCTGTTTCTTTTTGGGGTGATTGTGTTCTTACTGCTGCTTATCTAATTAATCGTTTACCCACCAAAATCTTACATGGAAAAACACCTTATGAAATTCTTTTCAACAAAGCACCTTCTTATACACACCTACGAATTTTTGGTTGTCTTTCTTACGGTCATAACTTGTCCCCCCATTCTCTTAAATTTGATAAAAGAGCAAAACCAGGTATCTTTATTGGTTATCCACCTTTTCAAAAGGCTTATAAAATATATATGATCTTGAAACAAAGAAAATTTACACTTCTAGAGATGTCACCTTTTACGAAACTATTTTTCCTTATAATTTATCACAAAATAACCACACTTTACCTCGTGTTTTACCCATTCCTGCAACAGATTTTGCACCTTCCCACCTTCCTTTAGCTTCCGCTCATCCACTCACCTCACTAGATTTATCTAACCCAGAAACGCAACCAACAACACAAGCCACTCCAGACACTAACACGTCTCCCTCTATTCCACCCACCAACATACCTTCTTCTCCACCGACCAACATACCTTCTTCTCTACCATCAGCTTCACCTCCATCTCCCACCGAAACACCTACACCAGCCATCACAAATTCCAATACCTCATCTGCCATTATAGCACCTCCCTCATCTCCTCCTCCTCGTAGTCGCAAACCACCTGGTTACCTTAATGACTATCACTGCTACCAATCTCAGGCAACCTCTTCGACTTCAGGTCAACATGGTACTAGGTATCCTCTCTCCAACTATTTAACTTATGATCATTTTTCTCTTCCTCATCAAAGTTTTCTTGCATCTATTTCCACTATTATTGAGCCTGACTCCTTCCATTAAGCAAATAAATATCTAGAATGGCATTATGCCATGAAAATTGAACTTGCAGGATTAGAAGAAAATAATACATGGGCTCTCACCAAATTACCACCTCATAAGCAAGCCATCGGTTGCAAATGGGTCTACAAAATCAAGCGTCATTGTAACATCCCTGACCCAATTTAATTGAATTTATTCAATTTAATAATTTTGGTGAAATTACAGTTTTGCCACTGGGATTAAGAGTATTTTAGGCACTGTAAAATTTCGAAAAGAATTTGGGAAATCGGGTTGCACCGTTGCGTCCGGCTCGTCGAAACGAGTTCGTGGATATGCGGTACACCAAATTCCGGGTTGTAACAATCGAGAAGCAATTAGAAAGAAGAAAAAAAAAACGAATTTCAGATTTTACTGTAGTGACTACAGTACCGCTACAGTAAATTACTACAGTACCAGCGTTTTCTTCTTCTTCCCCGATTTTCCTTCTCCTTCTCTCATTTTTTCTCTCCTCCCATGGTAGTCACTTTGACTGCCCATATCTCCCAGCTCCGGTGTCCGATTCAGGTGATTCCAGTTCCTAAATCTTCGTCTCTTTGTCCTCTACATATCCTAGCCATTATCCCAGCTCGAAAACTCAAGGATTTTAAATTGGAGCGACTGAAAGTTCGATGGTTATCGAACTTTCCGATGAGTTTTCCGGCGAATTCGGCAACCGTTTCGGTCTAGTGAGGTATGAAACTTCATCTACTCTTCGTGATCTATCCATTTATGTAGGTATTGTAGATCGGTTTTAAGCCTAGGTTGTTCGATTTAGAAACCCATATTAGGCCGGTTTTTGAGTTGAATTTTCGGCCACTTGCCGGCCAAACTAGGTGTTGCCGTAGTTGAATAAAATGCTCCACTTGTTGAGTTGAACCTATACTTGAAGTCTTGACTCTTGGTTTGAAGTTTTTCCGGTCACCGGAATTACTATGCACACCCAATTCCCGCGGGTGTCGGGGCACTGTTGTGGTGGTGCATTGTGTCCTAAAATGTTTCCCATGTCATCCCGAGCGCTTAGGTGTCCTCGGATTCCATTTTGGTTATTGTTGACGGTCGAACTGATTTACACATATTATGCGTTATCTGGGTTCGATATGTTCGGGCCGTTGGATCGGTCCCATTTCCAAGTATGTTATTCCCCGTACCTCTAGGATCATGTAGGAACTGACGGATCAAGAATCGGAGTCCCGGATACTCCGAATCATTAACCCTAGGATTAGGTAACCCGGTTACTGTCCGATCGTGCATTTGGCACAGTTCCGACCGCTCGATCGAGACCAAACTGCCTGGATGTGTTTAGTAAATCTTGTTGAACCTTTAGGAATGTTCGGATCGGAAATCGGAGGTCGTGGGCCCCGGAGGCCCGGTTGACCTATTCGGAAGTTTGACCAATCGGTTGACTATGAGTCTTCCGAGGTAGTCCCACCTGTTGAAGAGCGTGGTTTGACTCTAGAAACTCCCCGGTAATTGTGCACGCTTACTTTGAGACCCGAGAACTAGCGTCTTAAGTTAAAGTTTGTTGTTGGGTACGCGTATTAATTAAACCGTTTATTCTCTCAAATAGGTACTCTTGCTTCGCGTACTCCGGAAGAAAAGCTCTCTAAGGATTGAGCAGCGTGGACTTGTTGTGAGTGGACATTTGTTTTGAACGAGCATAGTTTTAAAGAACGAATTGCAATGCATATGAAATGATTTATGTTGATGATTGGGATTACAAATATTGTTTAAGTCTTGGATTTGATTTTGCTGGAATTATCGGAAAATTTATGCATATAAAATTAGTCACTTTGAATATGGAGTTTTAATGATATTTTGAATCTTGGATATAATATTTTATGAAGTTATTGGAATTTAAGTTATATTCAAAGTTTATGCATGTTTTGGGGTCCCGGTTTAATTGTGGGACATTGGTGGCTATACTTTAAATTAAAGGTTTTTGAGTATTAAATTTGGAACGGGACGATCGTCCGGTGATCTTTGTATATGGTTTTGGGTATGGTGAAATACTCGGGAATTTCTTGAGTTTTATATTTGACAAATTGAGGTTTATTATTATGTTGGATTTCGGAATTATTTATTTGGTTATTTTGATTTTGGAGTTTTTATATTGTTTTAAATCAAGGAATTTTCTATTGACTGTAATATTTGGAATTTATTAAGAGTGTGATTTTTATGTTTTCGGGAATCTATAGTTTATATTTTATATTTTATATATATTTGTTTCAAGTTTGGAATTGGTATTATATGGATTATTTGGGTTATATTTGATATTGGAAGTTTATGAATACTTTGGGTTCCGAATATAAATATGTTGAGACTTTTGTGTCTATATTCTTATGGTATATATTTTGGGAGTCAATTATGGACGGGGTAACGTCCAGATGTTATTGTGTTCGGGTTTGGGTACGGGCTGAATACCCTGGAATTTAGGGTATGTCAGAGATTATGTATACTAGATGGAGTGCTATTAGCACCACTTTATGTACCTCCCCGGATACTTGGTTACAGATACAGGATACAACGGAATCCGGTTCACCCTTGACGGGGTGTTACTGTAGGCCCTTGCTAAGCAGTCTGCGAGCGTAGGACTTTATTCAGCCGCACAATATTGAGGTATTTTCTTCTGTGCGTGTCTGGGAGTTAGTCCCCAGTTGGGACGGCTTGTTCCCTGACTACGTGGTTGTGAAGGGATTTTTCTCCATGTAGTCAGTCAACAATCCCCTTGTTGGATTGTTTCCCCGGTACAAGTATTGGTCTAAGAGTCTTACTATTTATATATGTATATATATATATATATACCTATTACTATACTTCCATTCTTATTTTCTGTTAAGTGAGGATCTTTCCTTGCTTGCTGTGCCTACGGGCATTGCGTCGGGAAACAGTTGGTTAGGAATTTGGGTTTTCATGGTTTTTAGTTGTTTTGGTTTTACATTTTCCTTGTTGGGATTTTCTGAGACTTTACATTTATGTTATTATAAATATATATGTGGGTGTGTCTATGGATGTTATTTCCAGGATTTATTACGTTTCAATATGTGCACCGGGACTGTGATGCACAGGTACATATTTTAAATTAAGGTTTGAAACTGGACAGGTTGGGTTCCAGGAAAAAGGGAAGTTATTCAATGTTGTTATTTATGTTTTACTCAAACGGAAAGCGTTTGGAAGAATTTGATTTCATGGTTTATTTTAAGAATTCAGTGTTTTAAGTTTGTGGTTTCCAAGAAATTACGGAAGTAGTAAACCTACAGTTTTCTTGATGGTATTTCAAGATACGAATTTAATAGAATTGTTTTCAAGTATCGGTTCGTATAAATATGTATGTTTATACCAGGATTTTTGTTGCATAAGTGCTTTATCATTATTTGCGAAAACGGAGGGGGTTATATTGTTCAGTGAAAAATGATGTTTAAAGTTTGGTTTTCGTCCACTCACATTTTCTGTTTTGCACCCCCCAGGTACTATCCCGAGGTCGAGACCACCACGTCGAGGCATCACGGCTAATGGCCCCTGTAGGAGTTTTCTTGTATTTTTACTTTGCTATCCTTTACTCAGGTTGTCAAGTTTAAATTTCTTTAGATTGCTTCGTAGTGCTCACCTAGGATTGAGGTAGAGGCCGGAGGCCTCCCTATTAATCTGTGTGCTTCTGCTTTGTGCATGCTGCCTGTTGGGATATTTTCTGTTGTTTTTGACAGGTGGAAATTTTGGGAAACTCCGTTTTTCAGAGGAGACTCTGCCGAAATTCCGGCAGAAGTCAACTTTCCTATTTTTGTAAACCAGGGTTAAGGGGCGTTTTAGTAAAGTAGGTCCTGCGTCGGGGTAGTGTCTGACGGGAAGCAGGGTTAGACACGAGTTCCGAGGGGGAATTCAGGTCCGGTCCTGTCAGTCATTCCAATGGTGCCATTGAACGCTTCAAAGCTCGCTTGGTTGCCAAGGGCTACACACAAATGCACGGGGTGGGACTACCATGAAACTTTCTCACCTGTTGCCAAACTTACTACTGTTCAGGTTCTATTATCCATGGCAATTTCTAAGGGCTGGCCTATTCAACAATTAGATGTCAACAATGCCTTTCTTCACGGTGATTTGAGTGAAGAGGTATATATGCAACTTCCTCCTGGTTATTCTGGCAAGGGGGAAAATTTGGTATGCCGTCTTAACAAATCCATTTATGGCTTAAAACAAGCCTATCGATGCTGGTTTGCTAAGTTTTCTCATGCATTGCTTGATGTGGGCTTCTCTCAATCCAAAGCAGATTATTCACTATTTTATCGTCACAAAGTTAAGTCATCTATTTTCTTGCTTGTATATGTTGATGACATAATTATCACAGGTACTGATGCCGCAACTACATCCATCATCAAGAAGTTTTTACATCAACGATTTCATTTAAAGGACCTTGGGAACTTAAAGTATTTTCTTGGAATAGAAGTCTCTCGCTCATCTCATGGATTATATTTAAGCCAACGGAAATATGCACTATAAATTTTACAAGATTCCGGTCTTCTTGGTGCCTGTCCAGTTTTATTTCCCATGCAGCAAAATCTCAAGTTAAATAATGAGGATGGCGAGTTATTACACAATCCAGCAACTTACAGAAGATTAATAGGATGACTGATTTATCTCACCATCACTCGACCATATATTGTTCATACAGTTCACATTTTGAGTCAATTCATTCAAAGTCCTCACACACCTCATAAAGAAGCTGCTGATCAATTACTACGTTATTTAAAGGGAACTCCAGGTCAAGGAATCCTTTTACCAGTTTCAAATACTTTTCAATTAACAGCTTATTGTGATTCTAATTGGGCTAGTTGTCCAATGATGAGAAGGTCTACAACCGGTTTCTTCATACTCCTTGGACAAAGTCCAATTTCATGGAAAACAAAGAAGCAAGCTACCGTTTCTCGTTCATCTTCTGAAGCGGAATACAGAGCAAGGGCTGTAACCACTTGTGAACTTCAATGGTTACGATATCTTCTTCATGACCTCGGCATACCACACTCCACACCAAGCTGCCTTATACATAGCTGCCAATCCAGTTTTCCACGAGCGTACTAAACATATAGAACTTGATTGTCATGTTACTTGAGAAAAGATCCAAGATGGTACTATTCGAACTACTTATATTCCTTCAAAAGACCAAATTGCAGATGTGTTTACCAAATCTTTAGGGAAAGATCAATTTCAACGACTTAAAGGCAAGCTGGGTATTCTTGATCTCCACACTCCAGCTTGAGGGGGAATATTGAAGATATTCGAAGATTACAAAATATATTGTACATTATTTGTTACCTTGTATAGGATTAGTCAACTTCTCTGTTAAGTCTTGTACAAATTAGTGCCTCTAACTTAGGATTTAAATTACCTTCCTTAGATAGTCCTTTTGACTTTATATATTGGCCTTCCTCTGTATTGCAAATACACAAAATATACGAGATATTATTTTACATTTATCTACGTCGTCGATTATGACGAGTAATTTTCTATGTTGAAGTTTTTCTTTTATCATAATTGTTCCCCTATCCACAAAACCAACGTCCTTCATCTTGCTTCTGTTCAAGGTTTCAGAAAGAAGAAGTTCTTGCAAACTAACTAGACCACCGGGATTTGCAGCTCTTGCCCTCACGTCTGCAAGGAAACAACTACCTTCAAAGCTACGACCAAATTGATTAAAAACGGCTTTGGCAAGTGTTGTTTTTCCTATTCCACCCATACCCCAAATACCAACCATACGAACATCCTTATTAGATGATTCAACACCCAAGTCTTTACTCAACTTCTTTAGCCGAGACTCCTTAGATGATTCAATACGCAAGTATTTACTCAACTTCTCTAGCCGAGACTCAATTCCAACTGGGTAGTCGATGTCTAATGAGCGTTTGTTATTCAACTGTCGATCAATCTCCCCAACAATTCTCCAGATAAAATTTGCTTCATGCCTGGCAATAAACAAGGAGAACTATGAACCATTATGAAACCAGCACAAGGTTAAACATTTAAATCATTAACTTATTTACAATTAACAATATCTGGTCATATTACGTCCAAAAAAAAACAATATCTGGTTATATTTCTGTTTGTTCGTACAACCAAGCAAAGCCTAACTTAATTATTCAAACATCGTTGAATATTAGAGAGCGGAAAATAGTCAAAAGCCCCCACAAAATAATCTCAGGTTTAGGAAAAAAATCCTGATAAAACTTAAATCCTTTTCCCTAATAGTTGCTTTATCGAAATTGTTTTCTATTAATATCCCTAAAAAACAAGTGTAATGTTGGCATGCACTCCAATGTAAACGTTAATTAGAACACAACCATGAAACATTCGATAAACTCTGAAAATACCCATGCGTAACAAAAATGTTAGAACACCACCATAATATTGCATATATAGTAAAAAATTAATTTGTTAAATTACAAATTTAAAAGTAAATTTCACCTAAGTAATTAAGGGACAGTAGTAATAAATTTCACCTAAGTAATTAAGGGAGAATTATTCCTCTCTTTTTTGTTTTCTTTTTATCATTTTATATATCTGTAATATTTAATTAATTAACAAATAAATAAGACAAGAATACGGAAAGAAAACAAAATGAAAAGCAAGTAATTTGGGGGAAGACGTAACTGACATGAGGTTTAAAAAAACCATGCTAATAGGGTCTAATTCAGTGGAAAAGAGTTTTAACTTGTAAACCCATGGTCTCAAGTTTGAACCCTTATGGCACCTTGGTGTGTGTGTGTGAGAAACCTCATTCCTCTTATAGTTTTGGCTATGGCTTGTATAAATAAATAAGAAATCATAAAAAGAACAATTTCCTATTGTTAAGGAAATGTAGGTGTTTTGTTTTTCTATTTTTAAAACATTTTTTTAACTTAAAAGATAGATTATTAATTAACTGCAGTTTGTCCTCATATAATTAAGAGGAGTGCTGCTATTTCTACTCACCTGTCCTATTTTCCCACCCACCTTATTTTAAAAAATTTAAAGATAAATTTATCCCTTTGTAAATAACTTCTAAGGACCTAAGGAAAAAACTTTTTAAAAGCATTTCAAATAAAACAACATTTTTTCATTATGTTGGATTGGTGGCAGCGGTGAAATGAATCTGTATTCCTCATTTCCTCCTTTGTTTTTTTTTTCGATTCTTTCGTGTGGTCTCTTTTTTGTTGGTTGTTGTTGCTTTTTTTTTTAAAATAAAAAAAATCAAGTGTTGTGGATGCCTTATCCACCCTTTTAATACAATTGTTTCTCTTTTTAAAAAACTCACTTGGTGTATGAGATTAAAGCCTCTCCCTCTGCTTCTTTACCATTTTTTCTTTCTAGATTTTTGTTTCTGTTTTTTTCTCTTCTAAGTAGTGTTGCTGAGGGGGTGGTGGCTAGTGTAGTGTTGCTGAGGGGGTGGGGCTGCGTCAGTAAGGGGGTAGAAAGGATTTTTGTTTTTGTTTTTATTTTTTTAAATGTTATTTTATTATTAGTTTACTTTAATAATTTAAGGGTGTTTTAGGACTAATGGTGGGTGGAAAGATATGATTTTGTTTTTTTCAAATTTATATGGTGGGTGGGAAGATAAGGTAAGTGGGGAAATAGGACGGGGTGGAAATAGCAGCACTCATAATTAATTGTAATTTATATCTAGTAATTTTAAGTCTTTCTTCCTTTATAAGAATGGATACAATTATTGGTTGTGGCTGATGGTCTTTGCGCCTAATTTATGAATACAATTATTATTTTTTTCTTAAAAATAATATATATAATAGGTAGTTGGGTTTTTAATTAGGAACATTTGTTGTTTGGGGGTTATGGCTAAAATCCCGAATTAAAAATCTTCAAATTCCATTAATATGTTAGGTTTTTCTTTTTTGAAAGAAACCATTAATATGTTAGTTATGTCTCATTTATTAGTTGTGTTAACATGCAAATGACCCACTAGTGTAGTGGTTTGAAGTATTTACTCCCTCAGACAATGTCCTGGCTTCGAGTCCTAACATTCATGTAGTGTGTGTGAGTTTAGTATACTATCGCACATCTCAATAGAAAATGTCCTCAAAAAATTAGTTGTGTGAACATTTAACTTGGGCTCCATTTGTCAATGAGGTCTAGCCCAATGAAAAAGAGTCTTTACTTGCAGACTAGCGGTCTCAGGTTCAAATCTCATGGCACTTTGGTAGTGTGTATGTGTGACAAACCTCTTCCCCATATTATTTAGACTATCGTTTGTACTAAAAACAAACCGAGGCTCCATTTAAATTAAGTGATTTGAAATTGACTACCAGGCTAAATTTGTTTTTTTTTTTAAAAAAATAAAAAAGGCTTTCTTCCCACTCCTTCGGAAGTCTCAACATTTTTGTGCTGAGGACTACTTGGCTATTTATAGTATTCCTCTTGGTGCAATTGAACAAAGGTATGATAGCCACTTTTGGTTTTTCTCTAAGAATGGAAGATATAATGTGAAAACGGGATATAGGGTTTAGGGTTTTTTTGTTACCCAATTGTTATTTGTTAAGGTTGTTATTTTTGTTTATTTGTTCGCTCTTATGCGTTGGTATATCGTTGGAAACTATATTTTTCCATATTTGTTACTGATGCGGTGGTGGGTATGGCCGCAATGTCGCTTCTTCATGTAATGGTAGGGTTCGTTTAGGCTCATAGGTTGTTTTAAGGTTTCGGTTATGTTATGTGAGTTTTGTTTGGAATTATGGTTAATTATGGTGATGTGGGCTAGTAATTTTAGTGCGGCTTGTCTGCTTTAGTTTTGTTTTTAACATGTTAGTTTGTTGGTTTTTGGGGATTGGTAGTTTAGATGTAAAGTTGACGTTTTTAATTGTACTGTTGAAGTTTATTTAATGAACATTTATATTTAATAAAAATAATAATTATGTATATTTTCGAAAACCATTAGTATGTTTATTCATAAAAGGTAAGTAGAAAATTTTCTTAAAATCACTTATAACAAAAAGAAAAAGGTTGACATTGTTTTCATTAAAGAAATAGCATTTTTGTCCTTAAATTAAATGTATTTGATGTAGATATAAATTTGAAATTTAATGTTGAAATTAAAAAACTTTCCATATTAATACTTACATCAATTACAACTATATTTTATGAGGAGAAATGTACATAATCTTTCCAAATTCAACGTAAATTGTAATTAGGGGTATTTTTGGAACATGAAAAGTACAATAAATCAGATTTTGAGCAAAATTAAGTAATATGATGATGAGTTGGATCCTAGTTATGGATTTTTAATTATAAAAATTGGATTTTATTTATTGAAAAATAAGATAATTGGCTGGATGTGAAGAAAAATTAATTTAAGCAGGAAAAGCCAAATTTACTATAGAAAAACTATATCGGAAAAAAAAAAGGAAAGGAAAAGAGAAGTGCAGAAAGCGTGAGGATAATATAGTCCAAGGAAATTAAAAATTACCCGTCGTCAGTATTTTTAAGATCATATCCGGACAGATTTGCTGCGTCGATAAGAGCGTCTCTCCACTGTTTTACTTGTTTTTGTTTAGCTTCCGGCTGTCCTCTATCTTCATGCGTCTGAAATGCCCGTTCAAATCACCCAGTCTGTTTCCTGACATCTGTAGCCTCAACGTCATAGAATATCGGCACAAACCTTTTGGTCCGACTTTTTCTACAATCCATGATCTCGACCAGCTCATCAAGACACCAACTAGAATCCGCATACCTCTTGGAGAAAACAACTATAGAGATTATGGACCTGTGGATGGCCCGTTTCAGTTCGTTTTTAATAAATTCCCCTCTTGTTAGTTCGTTGTCGTCAATAAAGGCGTTGATTCCATCATCGTACAGTGCCTTGTAGAGGTGGCCGGTGAAGCCCTTGCGTGTGTCTTCACCTCTAAAGCTCAAGAACACGTGGTACACGCGACCTTCTGAGGAGGAGGAGGAGGAGGAGGAGGTTGTTGTAGCCATTAATTGGTACTGCTGGAGCTAGCTGTTGTACATCTGATCTGCAATGATATAATTAAAATTAGTACATTCAATTCAATATAAAAATATATATAAAGAAAATGCAAAGAATTCAACACCTTGGATTATATTGAAGAAACCTCAGACTATGAGTCTATGAGAATAATCTTTCCCAATTTTCTTCTACCGAAAACTACAAATCTTTGTTTGAATATATCAATTCAAAGACAAAGATAAATGAGGGGATTAGAGAAAAACTGAAAATAATATTAAAGAGAACCTCTTTTTTGGGTATGATATATATTGAAGAGAGTTTGGGAGAAGAAGAGAGTCTGTGATATTGATATAGACAAAAAAAGAGAGAGAAGAACTCTGGAAAAAGGAGAAAGATCCGAGCAATTTGTTTTGGGAAGAGATGGGTGCAATTCTTTTTTATTGAAAGAAGATGGGAAGAAGATGGAAGTGCAATTATTTTATTATTTCCCATAAAGAAAAGGAAGGAGACTTCACTTAGCAGCTAGAGCATGAAGACTAACCAACCAAACAGCTAGAGCATGAAGAGAGGACTCAAATCCATACCTGGTTCGACGGCGGAGGTGGCCAAAGAGAACAGTGCGATGCCGTGAATTTTTGGGTAGAAACCGGTCGTTTCTCTGCGTTTTCCGGCGACTAGAACGGATGCCAGCATCGGGGAAGGGGTGGGTCGGAGAGAGGGTGAGGTGGTGGTTGTTTTTGTATCGGCCCCATGGCTAGTGGTGGGCTGTGGCAGCGGCGGTGGTTCAAAACCACTGGATGTGCTGTACGGGGAGGGGTTTCACACGGGAGGGTGTGTGAGAGAGAGAGAGAGAGAGAGAGAGAGAGAGAGAGAGAGAGATGAATCTGATTGGGTGAGGGGAGAAATGAATCTGATTGGGTGAAGGGTTTTATCAAATTTTTTAATCAATTTCCAAAATGACCAATACGTTCCTCTTTCTCGTTATAACTCCGATCCGAACGTGCCGCACGTCCATGAACTTGTTTCGACGAGCCGGACGCAATGGCTCAACTGGTTTCGTCAAATTCTCTTCTGAAATTAAAATGACATTTTTGCCCCTTTATTTATTAAATATTATTTTAAAACGTAAAATTCTATTTTAGGTTCGGGATGTTACATGATGATCCCCTTTGTGGTTTCTGTACAAATGATGATCAACAAACCCAAAAAGAATTACCCGCATACTATAGAAACATGTTCAGTCCCTGAAGGGGCAATTGGGTTAGGTGGCAGTGCGAAGATGGGGATTGGGTTGTGGGAGGTGGTTTCCAGCGACCGTCTTGGGGTTCTTTAACTTTTTAAATATAAAAAAAATCTTATTCAAAATAAAAAAAAGAATTTTAAATCCAGCTGTAAAAAAAGCTATAATTTGTTTTTAAAAAATGACACATGACATATTTTGAATGGAAGTACTACTAGCTTACGTGGTAGTACAGTACTATTCTATAATTTCTCATCCACCACACCAAACCACAAAATTCATGCACTCTTTGTCCGTACTTACATGGATCACCGATTTTATCATAGTTAATTTATAGCCTATAGGCTTATGGAAAAAACCAATAATTAAAATGAAATAAGCAATAAATAATACTGGAGATTCAGAAAATATAAGTATGGTTCCTTCCACAGAAAAATTTATTGCTGAAATCAGAGATTACAACTCATGAGTCAACATGTACAATCCTCATCGAGCAACTCTAGCTCTAGCAAAACCTAAGCAAAGTACGTAACTCAACTTTAGCAAAAAAAAACTCCAAAATCCAATAATAATTGAGCTTCTCGTTCATCTCAACTAATTGTGCACTTGCACGCAAAACGAGACGCACCTCGCCCGTGACTCAACAAAGTCACGTACAACTCCAAAAATGTCACGACCAACCATGTTGTCAACCTTATCTTCAATCTCGTGCAAACTATGCTTATTTTCATGCTTGTTGAAGGCTTTCGCAAAAGTTCCCTTTTGTTTTCGGACATCAGAAGGATGTACATCATATAAAATTGGTAAAATGGTGTTGATTTTCTTGCACTCCGCAATCTTCGAAAGCTATTCTAAGCACCAGGTGGAAGAAGCATAGTTTGGTGAGAGGATAATGATGGCAAACCATGATTCTTCGATTGCGCTAAGTAGGTTTGGAGAAATAGTTGTGCCTCTTTCAAGTTCATTGTCATCCTTGAAAGTTGTAATTGACCGCCAGCACAATCTGTCATATAGATGATCCGTAAAACCCTTGCGAGTGTCTATGCCCCTAAAACTCAAGAACATATGGTATTTCTATGGCGAGGCGGAAGGAGCAGAGGCGGAGGCTCTCTTGCTGCTGAAAGCCATATGGCAGTGGTTCCAAGTAATCTGCTGGAAACACAAAAGATTCAATAACTTTTAGTAGAATATATGATTTTATAGAGAGAGAAAGAACATAAAACTGCATACTATTTCGTACACTGAGATAATCTGTCAAATATTAGATACCCTACAATCTGCATTACAGTCCATTAGTTAACACAAGTTACATCATATAATAAGTGGCACAAAAATTAAACTGGAAATCATACCTGAGAGAGAGAGAGAGAGAGAGAGAGAGAGAGAGAAGGTTACGCCGCAGTGTGAAAAGTGAAACAATCGAAGAAGAACATATAGATAATTATGAGAGGGCAGGAGTGTGTTGGTGAAACCAAAGAAGAGATGTTGTTTGACTTTCGTGCTACTACAAAAATCAAGATAGACGACGGTAATTCACCGTCGTGTATTCTGTTTTTCAACCGTCGTAGAATTGACCGACATCTTTTGATGCATAAAAGCACGACGGTAAATCACCGCCATCTATTTCATCTAAAGACGACACATTGGCTAAAACATGCCGTTGTTTTCACATAAACACGACGGTTTATTTTACAATCCTGACGTTGTTAAAATATACAACGTCCTACACAAATAAAAACCGCCGTCTATTCACTGAAAAATAAACAACCTGGATAACCTTAGACGTCGCTTTTAGAAAATAAATGTCGTTTAACGAAGGAACAATGACATTATTTACAAAAATACAACCGTAAACATAAGAAACCACGACACTAATTGTAAATTAAGAGACGTTGAAAATTCAGTTTACGGCAGTAATTTAACTGTCGATCGACGTAGTTAATAACATTTGATGGCCATTTTATTTTTAAAACTGACGTCTATATATATATATATTACCACGTCATTAATAATTTCAAAACAATGTAGGTTGGCACTATCCACGTCATTAATAGAACCATGACCGTCGTTAATTAACTTTTCGACGGTGTATTTATTTCTAAAGCCGACGTTGTTAAGACTTCAAATGTCCTCTATCATAGAAATTTAGACGTGGGTACTACTTTATACTTCGCTTATATAATGAATTACGTCTTTTTTATACTTGTTAGACGTCTGTGCTTAACGTCTTACCGACGTGCAAAATAAAATTTCCGTGGAAAGACAACACCTTTAATAAAAACCAACGTTGTTATGAAATAAAGACGACAGTTTGTTTTACAAATATGACGTTGTTATCATAGACAACGTCTTATTCAGATAAAAACCGACGTCTATTCAATGAAAATGGAATTTTTTTTAAAAAAAACAACTTTGATAAGCTTAGACGACCCTTTCAGAAAATCTACGTCGTTTAAAGTAGAAACAATGTCATAAGTTACCAAAATATAAACGTAATATGAAGTAACCACGACAGAAACTATAAATTGGTCGTCGTTGAAAAGTCATTTAACGTCAGTAATTTAACGCCTCATCGACGTAGTTAAGGACATTGTACATCCATTTTATTTTTAAAAATGACGTCTATCTAAAAATTACCACGTCTGTACGTACATTACTGTTGTTGTTCTATTGTTATCTACGTTTCTTTGAATGAATTGAGTGGTCATGATAGTTAGTATTTAGATGTCGGTACATACATTTATGGATGTAAACGACGTTAAATATCATTGAGACGTCTTATTTTGCAATTTTTCAGAGAACCGTCGTGTTTTGCATCTGAAACCTAGTTTTTTTAGTACTGAATGTTATGTGGCCGAAACCTGCATAATGAAAGTGAAAGAAAGACATTACAATTTCTTGCAAAAATAATGTCATACACAGCCATTTAGGGCATAAATAATGTCATAAATCACAAACATCATTCAATCCATATATCTTCACACCCATCTCGAATATTTTCACTCCCAAGGGTAAATCCGAGTTCATCGACTACAAGGCCAGAAGTGCTATCTATCCAATCACACCTAACGACTAGGATTGTAAACTTGTGTCTATTGGTATGCTAGATTGCCTACGTACCCTTTTGAAGGGATCAAACCGACGTAGTTCCAAAATTGGGAAATTAATGGGTAAGTGTGGCCCACTAATTTAGGATTTTGTGTATGAGAAATTTGGAAATTAATGGGTAAGTGTGGCCCACTAATTAAGAATTTGTGTATGAAAAATTTGGAAATTAACGGGTAAGTGTGGCCCACTAATCAAGAATTTGAGAAGTTTGAATTTGGTTGCGGTTGCGTCTATCGGAATGCTAGACTGCCTACGTACCCTTTTGAAGGGATCAAACCGACGTAGTTCCAAAATTGGGAATTAATGGGTAAGTGTGGCCCACTAATTTAGGATTTGTGTTTAATGGATTTGAATTTGGTGGAGGTTGCGTGTGAGATCCCACATCGGCCAACGGAGAGGGGGTGATGTGCCTTATATGTACATGCCCACCTCCAAATAGCACGAGGCCTTTTGGGAGCTCACCGCTTCGGATTCTTAGAACTCCGGGTTAAGCGAGTGGGCGCTGGAGCAATCCCAGGATGGGTGACCCACTGGGAAGTTGCTCGTGAGTTCCCGAAACAAACCGTGAGGGCCCTACCAAAGCGGACAATATCGTACTACGGCGGAGCGATTCTGGATGTGACAATTTGGTATCGAGCCACTCTGCCGTGTGGTGCGAGTGTGCCGACGAGGACGTCGGGCCCCTAAGGGGGTGGATTGTGAGATCCCACATCGGCCAACGGAGAGGGTGATGTGCCTTATATGTACATGCCCACCTCCAAATAGCACGAGGCCTTTTGGGAGCTCACCTGCCGGATTCTTAGGAACTCCGGTTAGCGAGTGGGCGCTGGAGCAATCCCAGGATGGGTGACCCACTGGGAAGTTGCTCGTGAGTTCCCGTAAACAAACCGTGAGGGCCCCGGCCCAAAGCGGACAATATCGTGCTACGGCGGGCGATTCAGGATGTTACATTGCGTCTATTGGTGTGCTAGACCGCCTACATACCCTTAACGGGATCAACCAGCGTAGTTCGGATTTAGAAATTAATGGGGAAGTATGGCCCACTAATTGAGAATTTGTGTTTTAAGAGATTTGAATTTGGTGGCGGTTGCATCTATTGGTATGCTAGACTACCTACGTACCCTTAACGGGATCAAACCAGCGTAGTTCGGGAATTGGGAATTAATGGGTAAGTGTGGCCCACTAATTTAGGATTTGCGTTTTGTTCTCTTTTTATATTTTGGATAAGTGGTCTTGAGGTGGATCATATGTTCCCTACATGACACATAAAATTCTAGTATTACTGTCCCTTATATTTAAGAGAAACATAAGGAATGATTTAAAACATAATGATTAAAATTTTACTCGATATATGGTTGGACTTCCTATGTATTTTCCAACACATATAGATGTGCCTGGTTCAAAAGGTCCCAATCAACTAAAGTCACCGAGCAACCTGATAGTGGCTTTGAAAGTCCCATCTTCTGGTTTAATGGCACTCCAATTGTTCTAATATCAGATAAATGCTCGGTGCAAAACTCCACAGCTTCTTCAGCTATATAGCACTCAGCAATGTAACCTTCAGGATGATTACGGTTCTGAACATACCCCTTTAGCACTTTCATATATCTTTCTAACGGATACATCCATATAAAATAAACAGGCCCACATAGACGAACTTCTCTGACAAGATGTACTACTAGATGAACCATGGTATCGAAGAATGAAGGGGAAAGTATTTCTCAAGCAAACACAAAGTAACTACTACATCTTCTTCCAACTTATCGAGCGACGAAACATCCACGGTCTTTGCACATATAGAATTGAAGAAGAAGCACAGTCGACTTATTGCATACCTTGCAGGCTTTTCCAAAACAGAACGAATTGCCACAGGGAGCAATTGTTGCATCAAGGTATGACAATCATGTGATTTTAGGCCAAGAAGTCTTGAATCTTGTAAAGATACAAGATTTTTTATGTTTGAAGAATAACCTTCAGGGATCTTCATACCATAGAAAGAATTTCAAACCGTTCTCTTCTCTGCTCTTGACAAATTCCAAGGCCCTGGAGGCAAGCGAGTACGTCTTTCTCCATACTCGAGTTGCAAATCAGTCTTGACCCCCATGTTCAATAAATCTAAACAAGCAGCAATCCCATCTTTATTTTTTTCAGGGATCTCCAACAACGTACCAATGATACTATTGCAAATATTCTTCTTAATGTGCATCACATCGAGGGAATGTCTCACAGGAATGTATTTCCAATACTCGAGATCAAAGAATTTTGACTTCTTCTTCCAACAAACTCTGTCACCATCATTTTCACCTCCACCTCCCCTTTTTTCGAGCCCCATTTGTAATTAATATCTTCAACCCTTTGTAGCACTTCTTCTCCGGTTAATGGCTTTGGAGGCATGTCATATTCAGGTTTCTCATTAAAAGCTGCACGCTGCCTCCGATATGGATGATATGTTGGTAACCATTTTCTATGCCAGATGTAACAGAATTTGTGGCCATTTTTCAACCTGTGACTAGGCGTATCATCGCCGCATATTGGACAAGCTTTATATCCTTTAACGACACAACCAGATAAGTTTCTATAGGCGGGAAATCATTTGGTGTCCACAGTAATGCAGCTTTGAGTGTAAAGTATTCTCCTATGTGTGCATCATACACTCCTCTAATCCCATCCCACAAAGATTTTAAATCATCAATCAAAGGCTCTAAGTAGACGTCTATATCATTTCCGGGTTGTTTAGGACCAGAAATCAATAAAGTCAACATCATGAACTTTCGTTTCATGCATAACCATGGTGGGAGATTATATGTAACTAAGATAACTGGCCAGCAACTGTATATGCTACTTAGAGAACTATGGGGATTGAATCCATCAGATGAGAGAGCCAGTCTCAAGTTTCTCGGCTCTTTACCAAACTCGGGCCATTTATCATCAACGAGTTTTCAAGACGGGGAATCTGCCGGATGAGACATCTGACAGTCAATTAATTTTCTATCAGCATGCCAAGTTAAACTCTTAGATGTCTTACTTGATTGAAACATCCTTTTAAACCTTGGAATTGGTGGAAAATACCACACCACCTTTAATGGGACACCCTCTTTCAAAACTGAATCTTTGCCTTCCTTCCACCTTGAGATACCACAAGTAGGACAATTAGTTGAATCTTCATAATCCTTCCTATACAAGATACAATCATTGGGGCATGCATGGATTTTCTCATAACTCAGCCCCAATGCACACAAAGTCTTCTTTGCCTCATTCATAGAGGAAGGTATTTTATTTTGTTCTAGAAGCAAATCTCCTTGAAGTATCAACAATTCTATAAAACAGACATCACTCATCCCATGTTTTGCTTTCAAATTATATAACTTCACTAATGCTGACAACTTGGTGTACTTACTACAACCAGGGTACAAGGGTTGATCTCCATCCCCAATCACATTGGCAAACTCATAAGGATCGGATCCAACATCGCCTAAATCATTATCACCCATATCTATTTCTTCATAAACAAAACTGTACCTACTATGGTTATCATCTTCATCCACATTTCTACTAGCATTAGTAGTTGACTGCCAATGTTCTTCGTGAAATGTCCAATTCTTATAGCTTTGGTCAACTCCATTAAAATATAAGTGGTCTCTTATATTTCCAACCACAAACAATCGAAAATTCCCACATTTAACACATGGACAATGAATATATGTTGTAGTTAGAAGATTTCCTACAGCAAAATCCAAAAATGCTTCCACCCCTAACTCATATGCCTTCGATCTTCTATCCGCATGCATCCACGACTTATCCATCACTGACACTATACCCTATTATATATAATAAAGTAAAAAAGACAAGCAATGAATAGCACTACAGAATATTATATAAATTTTAAAAGCAAGTAATATGAGTTCTGAGACAACGTTTTTACATAAAACGACGTATTTTATAAAGCAGACGCTTTTTGTAATAACAATGCGTCTTAGGCTACAAAAGAAAAGCAATGAACAACAAAGCAGATTATATAAATTTAAATAACAAGTATAAGATACAGACGACGGTTTTTACATAAAACGACGTATTTTAAGAATACAGACGACAGTTTTTTACATAAAACGACGTATTTTAGGATTATAGACAACGGTTTTTTACATAAACGACGTATTTTAAGATTACAGACGACGATTTTTTACATAAAACGACATATTTTAAGATTACAGACGACGATTTTTTACATAAAACGACGTATGCTAAAAAAATAGATTAAATCTCCGATTGCCATTCCATTTCCAAGATCAAATTGAGAACCAAATAAATATAACACGTATCTGAAGAAATGATTAAGAACCATAACAAATGAATTTTTATGAAATGCATGCAAATATTAAGACCCATCACGATAGAGTTATTAAGAACACATATCTGAAGAACCATTCCTACGAAAACATTTAAAGGACGCACAACATATATCAAAAACCCATAACAGAATATCATTCAATGAATAAAAAAGCAAAGTCAAATTACGTTTGTACTTAAGAACCCAGAACAGAATATCATCCAATGAAAAAAAAAAGCTTGTGAGATTAGGGTTCGAACTTACAGGTACGCGCAGAGCTGATAGGTTGAAGAATTAGGGTTCGAACTTATTGGATTCGACTGGGGATGGATAGCACAACTAAAAATTAGAGTTGAAGAGAGAAACAGAAATATTTAACACTTATAGCGAAAATTGAAAATTTTAGGTCAAGGATAAATTTTCAAATTGCGCACTTCTTTAAACATCGACGAAACAAAAGAAAACCATCGTTAAAAGTATTTAATTTTAAACGACAGTTATTATTTTTATAGTGCCGTTGTTTTCGTCTTCTACGTCGCTATGTAATAAAGATGGATGTCTAATTGATAAAATCTATGGTATTTAACTCGATGGTAAATATATAAAATACGACGTTTTAAATGTAATTTAACGTCGTTAAAATCATCAAACCCGTCGTCAAAAAAATTTATTATCCAGGATTGGTGTTGCTGTTGCTGGGATTCGAACGCGTGTCGCAAGGGTGGAATTGAAAGAAAACAAAATAGAAAACCGGCGTCGTTTCAATATACCCTAAACCCTAACCCTAAACCCTAAACATTAAACCTTGAACCCAAAACCCTAAACCCTAAACCCTAAATTATTTTAAATTAAAAAATAGTAAAATAATACAAAAGGATTTAGGGTGGTTTTGTCTAAACCCGAAAATAAAAGAGGAATCCGTTGTCTTATCAATAAACCCAAAACCCTAAACCCTAAATTATATAAATTTTAAAAATATTATAAAAAAATAATAAAGTACGAGAAAAATTAACCGAAAATTGCTACGGACTCCTTATGACAATGCCTTGTGTACTAGAATGATAAAAATATATTTTTAATATATTTGAATTTATCACACCCATGGATGACACAAGCCATAAGAATATGTTATGAAACTACAAGTGATGTTGTGATTTATCAATAATTTTTTTTGTCAAGCATTCAATTTTAAATTTTATGACTCAAATAACATTTTTTGAAAGCATTAGTGGGAAGAAAATATATCAATGAGTGCATAATAATTTATGTATATTTTTTGGAATTTTTTAAAATTTGTTACGAATATTATGAAATAATTTCAATAAAAAATTTGTTAAAATCAAAATAAAACCACGTCGGTATGAATTCATAACCGCCGTAGTATATAGTCACAAATCTTATTTTGTATATATCGACGTTGTAATATCTTTAGACGTCGGTGAAAAGGAAAATATAGCTGTTGTATGTACCAACGTTTTAATTACAACTTTTAACGTCACTATTTTTGTATAGACGCCGTATTAAGTTCTTTACACGTCGATGGGAAGGAAAATATCGCCGTTGTATGTATCGCCGTTTTAATTAAAAATTTAAACGTCATTATTTTTATATATACCGACGTATTAATATCTTTAGACGTCCATGGGTGGGAAAATTTCGCCGTTGTATTTACTGACATTTTAAGTATAACTTTATACGGCATTATTTTTGTATATATCGCCGTTTTAATATCTTTAGACGTCGGTGGTAAGAAAAATTTCGCCGTTGTATTTACCAACGTTTTAATATCTTTAGACGTCGTTATTGTTGTATATATCGACGTTTTAATATCTTTTGACGACTATTGGAATGAAAATAATAACTTTTTTTAATATAGCGCCGTGTTATATTTGTATACATGTCATTTCAGATACGTACCGACATGTTTTGGTTGTATACATGTCATTTTGGATATGTACCGTCGTGTTTTTTTTAAAAAATTTTGTGATTTGATAATTTTATACAAATTTTTAATTCATACTAAAAATATCATGTAAATTATAACCAAAATATTTACAGAAAATTGTTAACTCTAACGAACATATGATTAATGTTTGTCCAATTCCCCTAATCCATATGAAGGCTTACAAATTCTGCCCATTCCTTCCTGACTTCATCAATGGCTTCTTGGGGTTATGGTGATTGATCTTTTCCCTCAGCAAACTGCAAGCCATAAAAAAATATAAAAAAAAATGTTAAATGTCGATGGATGTCGAGCGCTGTCGACAGCTGCTGTCGAGCACTGTCGACAGCTGTTGCGAGGGCTGTCAATAGGGTAAAACCGTCGTGGTATGGTAATATAATGACGGTTTTTTCATTTACCGACATGGTAAATTACAAAACCACATAAATTAAAATATGTAATTTTTCCTTTTACCTTCTTCTCAAATTCCAGTGCAGGATCCTCGATGATGTCTTTCATAAAGCGCATTACATAGTACGCACACTCTACATTGCTTGGTTGCTTTGGAGTGCCTTTTAGAGTTTTCCAAATGGGTGCTTTCTTGCCGTGCCTGCCTATGTGGGAATTATAGGTTTTGATAGCACTGTTTCAAGGCAACAAAGTGTTATTGAAAAATATTTTATGCTATACAAACACATATGAGTAAATCAACTTACGTGTTCACCATGTTTTTGCACTCGTCATCAATCATTCGGTTTGGCAGTGGATCCAGAAAATAAACAGTCTCTCTCTTTGCTCTCACAATGAACAAGACCCAATGAAAGCTACACCAAAAAAAAATATATAAAGGTTAAACATTTTTATATACACTGCATCATACAAAGAAAATCTTGTTAAGGGGACTAACCCTGGATTGTAAGGCATCAAGAAAATCTATTCCCCATCTGTCCTTTGAAGTCTAGTAGCTAACGAACGTGATCTTTGAGTTAATGAGCCAGAGTTAGCACTAACTTGAGCGGGGTCCACAAGGCCAACCATGTTCAATATATTTGAAGTTTTCAATGTCTCAAATAGACACCTAAATATATGAAATGATCCAATGAGTTATTCCTTTTTAAAAAAAGCAGAGTTTAAAATGAAAATTTGATAAGGACAATTGCCTCATGTATACTGCAATGACAGTGGCTCCAACTTCTTCCATTGCCGCAAATTGACAAATATCTTCAGGCAAGATGAATGTTTCAAGATCAATTCCAAACACTTCCTTCTCAATTGTAAAGGTCATAATCCTATCATGAACCTTCAATGTCGTCTCAGCATAAGCACAAAGGGCTTGTAGAGAAGAAGGCAAGTCTCCCACTTGTTGTTCCTTCTCAGGAACCTCCATGACCTTGGCCTTCTGTTTTAAAAATACAGAAAGATGTTTAAAAAATAATTACCTGAACACACAAAACCGTCGTGGTAATTATATACAGACGTCGGTTCTTAAAATAAACTGACATTATATTACATTACAGACGACGGTAAATTAAAACCGACATGGTATATTATAATTACGACGCAAAACACTTACCTTTTTTACAAATTCACATAATAACAAATTTCAGATTTATCCACATGCATAGCAGAAATACAGATAAAATCAATTGCATAGAAAATTAGAGTGAGAGAGAGAGAGAGAGAGAGAGAGATAGTGGGATCACGTAAGTGAAGAAAGCTTGTGATACAAGTAAACTAAATAGGTCACCCCCTATACTGTCGTGGAATTTCTACCTCAACAACGGTTTTTTCAAAAGTGTGACGTGGTGTGTAATTTAAAACGTCGGGAACTAATAACCGTCGTTGTATAACATTTAAAATGACTGTTACGAAAAATAATGACGTCTAAATAAAATTAAGAAACAGAGAAATTTAAAATCGAGATAACTTACCATTTTTTCGTCCACAGCTTGTTCAGCATTGTTATTTTCATCCTCAAAATTAATGGCTTTCACACCAATTGCCCCAGAGCAGCTTGCTTTGTCGGACATTGGATTTTTGGGACTTTGCTCTTGACCTTGGATTGGAAATGGGGGAGTTGACTGTTTGATCATGGTGGCATCAAAATTGGGAAGTAGTTGGTGCACTTGATTCAGTATATTATCCCTCTCAGCTGCTACCAATTATTAGCTTCCATCTTCAGTTGCTCTTCTCTAACAATAATTCTGAGACGATCTTCAAATTTATCTTCAAACTTTACCCTCCGTTGTCTAGGTAAATTGAAGTATTTCAGAGTGGAAACCCCAACCCCTGCAGCTCTAACTCTCCCTGGATGCTCGGGTTCTAAAGCCATAGTCAACACATCATTGCTTCCCGATACAGTAAGAGTGCCTTCAGAGACTTTTTGTTGCAATTCATCCTAACACAAAGACACATTAAAGTCAACAAAAATAGGAAGTCAGATCCACATGCAAGTCTAATTAAAAATTAAATGCAGATTAATACAAATTTAAAACAGAAATTGTCTAAATTTAGAAGCTTACAATTAATTTTGCTTTGTCTACAACCTTTGGATCGGGAAAGTTACCATGTTTGTCTTCTCTGGCTTTCTTCCATAAGGTAGATCGATCGATTTCTACCCTGGGCATGGTTTCCTCCAAACTCTCCTCCAAACCAACATATCCTCGTCGAGACAACCGATGATTGTACTCGCATTTCTCCCTCCTCTCTTTTTGTTCAGTATGCACAACCTCAAATTCTTTGGATAACCTTGAAGCTACAAAGGCATCCCACTGTGCTTTCATTATGAATGGATATAGTTTAGGGGGTTCATTTAACTTCTCCTTCTCATTGATGAATGGAAGGATATGCTGCCTAGTTAGTGTAGACTTGAAATCCTTCCATTTCTTACAACAAAAGCCATGTCAATGGCTTCCCAAATCTGCTATTTTACATCGTTGTCCACTTTTTTCCATTTAAGGTCAGAAAGTGGGACTCTGGAGCGTGTCAAGACACCAATGTAGGACTGCATCTCCTTATGTGCAAGGCCATATGGTTGACCCTTTTTGTTGTACTCAATATCTGGCTTGATTTTCTAATACTTTCTCTTCACAACACGGGGCATTGTGGTTATACCACGGCCTGACTTTGGTTCCTCAACAAAAGTAGTCGTGTTGTCTGAAGCTTTCTTAATAGAAGAAACAAACTTCATCTTCTTAGAGGATTTGGTTGTAGATTTTGCAACTTCAAGATCCTTACCTTGATTCTTTTCCAAGGTAGCTTTCTTTTTGCTCAAGCTAGAAGCCTTACTTTGAGATTGAGAAACCATGTTTACAGATAAATCAAACCTGCAAGTGAAATTATTTCAGATTATAAAATACTAAATACGACGGTAATTTTAATAATATGACGTAGTATTGAATCTCAAACGACGCTATATAATAACTACTGACGTAATTTAAATTTATCACGTCGGTAGTTATTTACCGACTTGGATAAACCCATCAAACGACATAAAAAAAATGTCACCGTCGTCTTATTGATATGAACTCAAAAAACAGGGTATATTTATTCAAATTGGAAAAAATCTGTGTGCATGTTTATTCAAACTAGACAAAAGTAAAACAATTATATGAACAAAAAATATAATCATTTTCAAAACTGAACTTAAGGAAGCAAACTTAAATGGAAAATATTTCATATTTTCCAATACTAAAAACGGCGGTAAGTTTAAAACACGTCGTAGTATTTAGTTTCACACGACGCTATATACTGACCACCGACGTTATTACAGTTTTATCACCTCCGTAGTTAATTACAGTCGTGGTTTAATTAATAAAATGACGTAAATAATCAGTTACCGTCGTCTTATTAATATGAACAACAAAAAGCAGATTATTGTTTCAGTTCTAATTAGTTATTTTTCTTTATATAATATCAAATTGGAAAAAAGTAAATGAATTACAAAACTAACACTTATAATGATTTTTATCTATTTCTATTGAGAAACAAAACATGGAAATGAGAATATTTCAGAATTTTCAAACATAAAAAACGACGGTAATATTTATTTTATAACGTCGTTATTTAATTACCGTCTTATTAAAATGATACAAAAAACAGTGTATTTGTACGATACCCTTTCCTTCTTTGTACGTAAATTTGAAAAACAAAAATGATTTTCAAAAGAAAAAAACATATAAAAATTTCAAAAGATAAAACATATAACTCGTTTAAAAAAGTACGAGGATTAGAGAAAGAAGAAATGGTTACCTTTTTCTTGCAACGAAAGTTTTCTCGGGTTTTCTCGTCTTTGAAGTTGTATTTTCTGGTCAGGGACGAAGACGAAGAGTGGGAAGACAATTAGTTTCAGACAGGGACGAAGACGAAGAGTGGCGCCTTGGGAAGGATAAACGAGAGGAGTGTGAAATTTTTTCTCGGTATTCGAAACAGTGAAACTTTAGTAGGTCATGCAAAATATTTAAATATTGTCGAAATGTTATATAAGACGACGCTATTTATAAAAAATGACGTGGTATATATTAAATAACATGACCTTATTTATAAGATACCGACGTAGATACCAAAGCACCAAAAATATCTTATATCAAAAAACTTAAAACGACGGTTTACAAATAGTCGCTGACGTATAAACAAATTAATACGACGCTCATTGAAGGAAAACGATGTGGTTACTACAACTCTATACGACAGTAGTATTATATTATCCACTGTTGATTTTTTAGGATTAAATGTCACGATTTATAATGGAACTAACGTGGTTAATAAAAATAATTTCTTCAAATTTTCTTTTCACACAGTTTCCATTCCTCACTTCATGCCTTGGATCTCTCTCACATGCGATTTGGAGGCACCAAAACGATGTTAACGATGTATGCGATTTGGAGAATCTCAGATGACCAAAACGCACACATTGTTAATTTTCGAAAAATTGCCCTTTCTCAAAATTTTCCATGGCTCTCTCTCACCTATATGCAGGTTCTTGTTTGGTTTAGAAAGAGCCTTTGGGCATCACCAATTTTCAAAATACTGCCTTTCTGAAAATAGTTTGGATATTTTTGGTACGATTTTCTTTCTCAGTATCGTTTTTTTTCGTTTAATTTATCATCAGACGACGTGTTAGTGAAAATTGTGTCATTGAATCATCCATGAGGCGTCAGAAACACGACACCAAGAACTGTCGTATTATCTGACAAACCACGACGCTATATTATATTATGACGACGTGGTGACAATTTACCACCACCTTTTATTTATAAGAACCGTCGTAGTGTAAGGAATAATACGTCGTAAAATAATAAAAGACAGACGTGGATATTTTTTAAATTAGACGGCGTTCTGTATGTATTGTAGCCGTGGTTATTTGACTTTACATTACGGTAATTATCAAATTACGGTCGTATTAAATAGTACTTGATACGTCTGTTAAGAATACAATTACCGTCGTGTTTATTTGATGTTCAAAACGGCGGTATTATATGTAAAACGTCATCTATAATTACTACGTCGATATATTTACACATACCGTCATTGTTTATTTGTTATCTGTTTTCTTATCGGAATGGCATGTTTCCTAAGACGACGTTTTTAAAGTTTCATGCATCGTGTTTTAAAAATACCCAAATGAATTTCCATTTTTTAGGTGTTTTAGTTTCTGATCCACGTCGGTTTTTATATTACCGTCGTCGTTTTAAATTCAACGACGGTATTTATTTTGTCCGTCGTCGTTTTACCGATGTCTATTTCGATTTTTGTAGTAGTGCCGAGTGAGTGGAAACTGCGTCTCCTCTTGAGTTATGAGCTCTCACCAATGCTTATTTTTCCTTTCTTTTGTCTCTGGTTTAGGTGTTTTTGTTTTTTACAAATGGTTTTAACGAAAATAATATGAGAAGATGAGATTACTAAAGAATAGACAAGCTAATTCATATTACACAATGAAAAAGATAAACAATATGCGTAAAATGATAGGAACAATAAAAAAACAAAATTATAATATAAAGAAAACAAAATTGATTTAACAAGAAGTTCCCATTGGCACTATGTGGCTCAGCCACTGATATTTTGTTTTGTTTTTACACAGACCCCGTGTTGAGGCCGTTAGAACTAGAAGGGCATTTTAATAAAAACGTAGGTTCCCAAGGTGGCTGGAAGAAAGTGAAATTAGGAAGGATCGTTGTTGGTGAGTTGAGTAGATGATAAACAGACATTCTAAAAAACCACTTTAATTTTAACATATATATATATATATAGCATATCATCAGTTTGTGCACTTCTGATTGCGCTTTAAAACTAAAGCCAAAGGTTACAACTAAAAACAAACTGGGCACATAACAACATACCCAGTGCCCATTTTTCATCCCTTTAATTCAGACATACAAATTCACAACTATATAGTGCTTAGTATGTTACAGTCTTATTAAGCACTAGGTTCACCAGTCTCGTGATTATCTTCAGTGTTTCTTCGATTCCGAATTAGGATCGAACCCGCCACACAGAAGATGAAGAGGAAGGGCCAAAAGCACACTTTGATAGGATTGTCAACATGCCTACGGAGGTAAGCATACTGAACTATGGAGAAAGCCAGTTGAAAGAAGACACCAAGTAGTCCAAAAACATCAGAGAAAGTACCGAAAAGCCTGTTAAGAGGAGGTGGATGATAAAACAACGGCAGCATTCCCCTCCTCCTCACCAATCGGACTCTTTCCTTTCTGGCCTTGAGAAAGAGCTCCGTGATGCAAGTGAGCAGAGCTAGAATAGCCAACACCATAGCAATAAGTGCAAAGTGGGGCTTTGTTGGGGAGGAGACCTGTTCAAAAACAGCTGATACAATCTCTAGGCAGAGGCTAGCCAGCAAAAACATCCACTGTGCTGAAACAGAAACATTAGCTACGTGAATCTGAATCTGATTGTTGTTGCCCACATCATCTATATACTGCAGTGCTGCTTTTTGAACAAAAAGAGCAGTTCGAATCTTTTCCTGGTAAAACAAAGAATAACAAAGTCATAAAACTGATGACAACTATAGTAGCAGTAAAAGTTCACAAGTCAAAGTCTTCAGCTGAAATAACAGAGTAGCCACCGGCTATATTCAAACATTATAGCTTTACAACCACATTTGTGCATCGACACGCATATATATATACAGTTTTTCTCTTGTACAATCCTCAAATAAGATCTTTAACGAAGTCCTATTATCAGTTATTACATCAGATTTGAACTACTCTCAATGCATCTAAGCATTCAATATATACGAACATTTACAGAACTATTAACAAACTATTGATATAACTAAATGGAGCCCAAATGTTACGAACTAAAACCTCCCTTTATTTCTAAAGGGAGAATTCAAAACCCTATTTTTCAATTATGTTTGTTTTGATCAAAATAATCTTCTGGGTTTGAAATAGTATATTATGGGATTTCAACAACTATCATGATCATTTGGTGGAGTAATGGGATTTCAAAAGATAGTACGACCAACAAGATTTCAGGCTCTATGGAACAAAATCATGAATCCTAGTATTTAGTATTAACCCTAGGATTTATTATCACGCAACAAAACTAGAACTTAACATACTGTTTTCTAACACACGAAAGCATACATTGGTGCTGACAATTATTATTTCAGAAAGACGACCAAATCCGTGTTTGACTGAAAATCATAGTCAACTGAAATTAAACAAATAGTTGAGTATGATGAACCAACTGTTGCAATCCGTTAAATAAATAAAAAAGCATAACTGATATTTTTTGTACATTAAATAATATAAATTGAAATAGCATGGAAATTATTAAATTACTGGACCAAGGCAACCCATCTATTGTAAAAATGTGGCCCATCAAACCCTTGCTCTAAAATAAATAAATGAGATAAAACAGAAAGAAGCTTATCTTCATATTTCAACACCCCTATCAAAATCTGTCTTCAGTCGCAGTTTGCTTATTCGCCCGTTAAAAGGTCGTTCAAATTCGAAGCAATGTGGATGAAACATGAGGAGTTCCAAGAGTTTATTGCTCAAAACTGGGAGCTTGCATCTGGCTCTCCTTTGGAGAAGTCTTGTGCCTTAGTGGAGCCTCTCAAACAATGGAACCGCTCTGGTTTTGGTCATCTCAAACAAAAAAAGACAGAATTTTAGCTCAATTGGCGGGGATTCAAAAGGCCTTATGCCAAGGGCCTAATGATTCTCTCACCAAGTTGGAAAATGTGCTTATTGAAGATTTTAATGGTATTATGGAACAAGAAGCTATTTTTTGGCACCAAAAATCTCGGGTGAAGTGGCATCAAGAGGGTGACCATAATACCAAGTTCTTCCACTTGTCTACCATTATTAGACGGAGAAAGAATAAAATTGATAGACTCAAGAATGATGCTGGAGTTTGGGTGGATGAGGCTGAAGGTATTAAAAATATGGCTATTCGCAATTTTTTTTATGTTCTCTCCTGCTCATGTGCCATCCAGCAGGTTTGCAATTCTTAATCTCTTTCCCTGTATTGATTCTGGAGAGTTGGCTTCCTTGGTAACTAAAGTTGATATGGAAGAAGTAAAGGAGAGTCTCTTTAGCATTGGGGGGATTAAAGCACTAAGGAGGTATGGTTTTCCAGCTTGTTTTTATCAAAAGCACTGGAATATCTGCGCTAATGATATCTTTGAGTGGGTCAACCAAGGTTTCAAAGAGTGTAGGATTCCTAGTGGTCTTAATTCCACCTAGATCAATTTGGTGCCTAAAGTGGAAAATCCTACCTCTATAATCCAATTTCGGCCTATAAGTCTATGTTGCACTCTCTACAAAGTAATTTCAAAGATCCTGATCGCTCATCTAAGGCCTATTCTGCCTAGTTTGATTAGCCCTAACCAGGTTAGCTTTGTCCCGGGTAGACTGATCATGGACAACATCCACATCGCCCAAGAACTTATGCATAAATTCAGGATGTCTAAAGGCAAGAAAGGCTTCGTTGCATGGAAGATTGACTTATCTAAGGCCTATGACTGACTGAATTGGGATTTTATTGAACAGGTGCTTATGGAGCTGAAGCTTCCCGTGGCCTTTATACAATTAGTTATGAGTTGTATTTCTACGGTGCAGTATCAAATATGTGTTAATGGTGAATTAACTGACCCTTTCATCACTAAAAGTGGCATTAGACAAGGAGACCCTCTTTCTCCCTATCTTTTTGTTTTATGCATTGAGAAATTGCCACACATGATAGCGGATTCTGTTTGCAAAAAGAATTGGAAGCCTGTTCGATCTTCCCAAGTTGGGCCTTATGTCTCTCACCTCTTCTTTGCGGATGACTTAATCCTTTTTTCGGAGGCTAGCCCAAAGCAAGCTCGGATCATGAAAAGCTATTTGGATTTGTTTTGCAAGGTTTCGGGTCAGATTGTCAATTTTTCTAAGTCTGCTGTCCTTTGTTCCCCCAATATCTGCAAGGAGCTTGCCATGGAAATAAGTGCTATATGTGGTTGTGGTTCACTGTTAACTGACAATCTGGGAAAATACCTAGGTATGCCTCTCGTCCATCACCGTGTGAACAAGTCTACTTATATTAGCATTGTGGAAACGGTTCATAGTAGATTGGCTACTTGGAAAAGTAAGCGCTTGTCTATGGCGGGCGACTCTCATTCAAGCAGTTACATCTTCTATACCTATATATGCAATGCAAACAACTAAATTACCTATGAGAATTTGTGATGACCTTGATCGCGTTAATCGCAACTTCTTCTAGGGAAGCAGTGCCAAGCAGAGCAAGGTTAACTTATGCCAATGGGATTTGGTTTGTAGACCCAAGCATAAAGGTGGTCTGGGTCTAAAGAAAACATCGTTAATGAACCAAGCTATGTTGGGTAAAATTGGTTGGCGACTACATGCTCAAGATAAGGGTTCGTGGCCCAAAATTTATGAGGATAAGTACCTTAAAGGCTGCTCTATTGTGGACAATTTTCTGATTATTAAGCAGGGATGTTCTGCCACATGGAAGGGAATTCTACATGGCTCCAAACTGCTTATACATGGGATGACTTGAAGAATTGGGATGGGGGATAAAGTGAAATTTTGGACAAACAAGTGGCTGTCTGACACGCCGTTGATGGAGTATGGGGAATTGATGATGTGTTGGATCTAGATTGCCCTGTTTCAAGCTTTTTTAAGCTTGGATGGTGGGATATTGAGAAGTTGAATGCTGTTGTTCCTATTAAGGTAGTAAAAAGAATAATCAATTTTCCTGCTGGATTTATTGGTAATTTACAGGATTCGCAAATTTGGAAACACACAACCAATGGGGTTTTCACTGTCAAATCTGCATATCAACTGCTTTTTGGAGACACCTCTTGGAATGATTCGTTTTGGAAGGTTTTATGGCAGTTGAACCGTCCCCCCAAGTTGAATGTCTTCCTCTGGCTTGTCTACCAAGATAAAATCCTATCAAATGATCAGAGTAAGAAGGAACTTAGCTACTGACCCTTCTTGCTCTATATGTGACTGGCCTTATGAAACTGTTCTCCACATTCTTAGAGATTGTACTAAAGCCAAGGATATCTGGCGATATTTCTTGCATCCCCACAAACAAAATAATTTCTTTTATATTGACTTCCAGCCTTGGTTAAAGACCAAAATCTTCTCCAAGGATAGATGGTCTGGGAATATTTCTTGGTGCTCTGTGTTTGTGTTTATTTGTTGGTACTTGTGGAAATGGAGAAACCAATCCATCTTTAATGTTGATGAGACTACTCCTTCGAACACCAAGCAAATCATCTGATATGCTATTTCTGAATGGAGTAAGGCTACTAGTGGTGGTAACTTAGCTGGGGAGAAAATTCAGATTTCCTTGGCTTGGGAATTTCCTGATACTGGAGTGGTTAAACTTATAGCATGTTTACTAATCCGTAATTGGATTAGGAGGAATTCAATTGCGAAGGAGTTGGATTGAGGAGAATTAGATTCCGGATTCCTATTGAAGTTGTTTACTAAACCATATGGATTGAGGGGAGTTAGATTCTGGATTCCTATTGAAGTTGTTTACTAAATCTTATAGAATTGGAGTAGGAGTGGTACTAATTACTAAAATGTTCTCTTTGTTGGGCTAAAGTAGATGACAATTTTGGAATTTTGAAAATTGTGTGAGGATATAATGGGTAAAAAAGATGAATTCCTAATGGGTTAGTTCTCCATGCATTAGAATACCACCTCTCACCCAAGAATTGAATTTCTCCAAAATCAGGAATTCAATTCCTAATTTTGTGTGGGCCCCACTTACTTTTCAATTCATTGATGTCAAGTAAACGTAAGAATCCTCCATAGGTGGAATTCAATTCCTAATGAGAACTCTAATTCTTGATTAGTAAACACACTCTTAATGTGGATGGCTCTTGTATACATGCCTCTAGAAATATTGGTGCTGGCGGTATTCTTTGTGGCTGTGCTAGAGAATGGATTACGGGGTTTGCGGTGAACTTGGGAAAGGGCCAAATAATTGAAGCGGAATTATGGGGTTTATTTTTTGGTCTTAAAATGGCTTTAGATAAAGGTATCAATAGGCTCATCATTGAAATGGACTCAGCTCTGGGTGTACAACTTCTCCAACAAACTGATGTATCTCGGTTTCACCCACTTGTTGGTTTGCTGCAGGACTGTTGCACTCTTTTAAGACAATTTGGGAACTATCAGTTACATCATATATATTGGGAGAAGAATTGCCTTGCTGGCTGCCTTGCCAGGTGGAGTTACAACCTGGACTTGGGCATTTGTTATTTTGATAATACTCTTGTGTGAGCTAATGGTGCTCCAGTAGATGATCTCTTAGGGGTCTCTCGTTCTCGTCATGTTTCCCTTGCTAATTTGTAGGGCTAATTTGACATTGCTATGCTGTGAAAATAATCGTTGTCAGATTTGCTATGAGAGAAATCAGCTGTGAGAGAAAGCAGTTTGGCGTTTGGTAAACTTTTTATTAAAAGTGTTATTGGTACTAATTCCCGTATAATCAGAAAATGATTGCCGCATAATCATTAAACCCAACGCTTCTTCGAAACTGATTCTTGCATAATCAGAAAATAAAAGCACCTCATTAGCTGCTTTCCCTTATCGCTTTCTCTCACAACAATTTTTAACAAGAAGTGATTTTCTCATAGTTTACCAAACGGGCTAGGCTTCCCAAAAAATTTTAAAAATACTTATCACCTCAAATAAGCAATGCCAAATAGGCACGTAGTTATTTGTTGAGGTTTATCCCCCCTTTTCATCCAAAAAAAAAAATCATCTATAGAAAATTTAAAGAGCCCACTATGCTACCACTTAGGTGACCTCCCATTTTAGGGATCAAATAGGAGAGAGAGGCAACCAATAATCTCTATCATTAACCACCCGCTACCAATAACACCCTCTTGTTTTAAAGTCATTATTTTTGAATCTTTTGTCATGCGAAAGTTCTGAGAAATTTTGTCCGCTGCCATTATTGGAAGATAAGTCAGAAAGGTTTTTTTGGAGCATTTTTGCTCACAACTTTAACTCAAGGTGTACTCTTATCATCATCCTTAACACTTGACATGTGTCTATAGACATAAACATTGTTCCATAAATACAAAGTAAAAATTAACTATGGTTATGTCTATAGACATGTGTCAAGTGTTGAGGATAGTGGTGAGGATACACCTTAAGTTAAAGTAGCAAGCAAAAATATTTCCAACTCTTTTAATTATATTCGTACCTGTCATGTTAGCAAAAATGTGGACCAACGTACCCATCAGCGCCAACAGAAGAAGAAACCCTTTTTGGATTTTAACGTTTCTAACGTGCAAGTTTTTATGTAAACAAAAAAAAACCCTACTACGTGTCGTTTTCTATTGAGGCAAATGAAATGGGTTTTTTTTTTAATTTTAAATTTCGACCAAAAACAAAACTACTGCATCTGAAAATTGATATTTTCTTTTTGAAGATAATTTCTTCTTTTTTATACAAACAATATTCTATTTTTTTTTCTAAAAAAATAATTTCAAACCTCACATTTTTGTTTTAGTATCACATTTTGGGTAAGTCCATAATTTTTTAAAGGGGTAATTTTTTATTCAGCGGCTAAATTTGGTCGGTTCCCTAAAGTTTTAATGCACGCCGATGATTTTCCTATCTCCTTTGGCTGCATTTGGTTTATGAGAAATGAGATTTAGGGATAAAAAATTAATTGATTTTCCATGTTTGATAAGTACAGACATGGGAAATAGCTGTCTGACACATGAAAAAGTGGGGGGAAAATGTAACCCTCCTTCTCTCTTGGGTTTCATTTTCCCTTCTCAAGTGAAAGTACGGAAAAACGAGCCAGCATTAAATACACACTTGTCATAACTATTTTGTCCTCATTAACAATTTAGAATTACAATATAACATTAAATGTATTCTTTTATTATTTAATTTAGTATAGATATAATTGAAAAAATAAACAAATTTTGTTTTACTTTCATCAGTCCCGATCCCTGTGGTCCAAGAGACTTGTGGTCACCCACCATTGGATTATATCCAATGGTTCACTCACTCATGCACTTCTTTTAAGAAATTTTTTTGGAACCCTTGGATAGACTGCAAGTCTCTTGGACCACATCGGGACTGTTACTTTCATACACAAACCAAATTACTTTCCCAACATTGCCAAACACAAGAAATGAATCCTTTAAAAAACAAAGCAAAATATCAGTGGATGAGCTCAATACAAAAGTCTAACGCGGGTCCCACCTGGCGTGGGATAATCAATTCAATATTGATGAGCTCTAAAATCTTTCTTTTTTGTGAGTTCTAATCCAAAATGCTCATCTAAATAAATATCATCCATTCAGTAGAAAATTACGATTTAATTTTACAACCAACGACTAGCGATCACTGAATACTCAAATTAAAATGCTGAAAATCGTTTTAATTTGTTTTGTTTTCCGACCCTTTTTTCCAGGTAACCAAACAATCAGGCGAGCAAAAACCCCTAAAACCACCACTCTAAACCATATCTAGATCTTAAAACCGGCGCGTTTTCCTATTTTTCAAAAAACATAAAAAGAAAAATGTAAAAACTGCATAAGCTGAAAGAGAGAGAGAAAGAGACCTGGATTTGAAGCTTCTTCTTCTCGGCCTCAGACCGCTTATCCATTTCCTCTCTGTTTTTTTTTCTCCCCTCACAACATTCAGAAAGACGCAGAGAAAGAGAGAGTCGCTCAGATGCGGAGACTATAGAGAGAGAGAGAGAGGTGAAGGGAAGGGGAAACCGAAGATGTGGAGTCACAGTCTTTTAAGATCCAGAAGTCAGCACGCGGACAGTTGTCGAGTAGGGAAGATTCTGTACATACGATCGCAAAAAGTCTGTCCTGTGCCCTGCCGTAGATGGAGGCCACGTCACGTGGTTTACCGTGTTGGGATTATTTAATGAGAGAATATTGTTTTATTTTATTTTATTTTAATATTGTTTATGTGCGCATTACTAGTTGGAAAAAATTTTACTTGGCTTTTCTCGTCACATAGTTGATTTGATGATTTTATATTAGAATTTTCGTAGAGAAAGTGACACTACTTTTCCTTTTGAGGAGTAATTATATATGTTAAATTTTCACCACGTCATGCATCACGTTTGTCTTTTTTCATGACAAGACCCGCTCTAAATTTTTCATTGGAACTCGTGACGTATTCTGTTTAAGTTTGGCATTCTTGGACACCGAACTTAAATTACCATTTTGCCCCTTAACCCTTGTAAATAATAAAATAATTATTAATTTTGGCAACACTCAATGAAATGAAAAATAATTATGATTTAGCCAATGAACTAGTTTTGTTTTAGATTTGGGTTTATACTTATTCTTTGGCTTTTTCCTAATTAGAAAAATATGTAGTGGCTAAAAATGAAAGAACCCTAAAATAATTGACATGGACTTCTATCGAAAATCGGACAGAGTCGCCTCTAAAAATTGAACATTTACCCTTAAATCTACCTACATGAAAACACAATTTAATATCCCATACATTCAGCATAAAAAAATTTTTGTCCAAACACAGTTCAAAAGTAGTTCTAATGGCCCTCATGTAACGTCTCTGACCAAAAAATAAAAGAAAATAAGTTAATTAAAATGAAGTAATTAAATAAGGAATTAAAAATAAAATAAAAAGAATTAATTAAATAAGAATTTAATAATTAAAGGGCATTTTGGTCAACTTAATTTTCGGGACGAAATTTGGCGAAACGAGTTGTGTCATTGCGTCCGTCTCGTCGAAACGAGTCCGTTGACAGGCGGCGCACCTCAATCCGAGTGTTAGATTGTTCGAAGGATATAATGGTCATTTCCAAAATTGTTGAAAACCCTAGAAGTACACGTGGGCCAATCAGAATCGATCTTTTCTCTCTCTCCCTTCTCTCTCCTTCCACGCGATAACCTCTCTCTCCGTCAGCTCTCTCACTCTCTCTCTTCGTTTCCTGCCAACCTAGTCACGGCTGGACCTGAGACCGGTGCCGTTCAAACCAGCTTGAAGAGCCGGTCACGCCGCACCTGAGATCATCGCCGGAAAGCTCGAATCCTGCCTGCGTCGTCGATTGGTTTTCTTTGGTTTTTCTCCCCGTCGCGCCGCCACCTCCAATCGTCTTCTCCAGCAAGTAAGGTATGAAATCAACCCCTCTCTTCATGCTTATGCTAACTGCAACCTTAATTGGGATCGATTTGTAGCCTTGAACCCTCGATCTGAAACCTAGATCTGGCCGGTGTTTGGATCGAATTTTCAGCCAGTTGCCAGCCAGTTCTTGGCCGAGTTTCAGCGGTTCTGAACTCCCCTCGTGGAGTTGAGTCGATTGGTATAAGCCTTGTAGTGAGATTCGAAGGTTTCCGGGTGACCGGAATTTGCTTAACACACCCAAACCTCACAGCGGCGCGTGTGGCAGTGCATAGGCCAGGGTGTGGCGGCGGTTCTTTTGTCCGTTGCAACCCTCGTGTTGTCGTGAGCGCGTACGTATCTTCGGATCCCGATTCGGACGTTGTTTGAACCTCAAACCAATGTACGCATATTATGCGTTGTTTGGGTTTGATGGGTTTGGACCGTTGGATCGAATCTGAATTCACGTATGTTATTCCCTGTATTTCTAGGATCGTATAGGAATTGACGGATCGTGGATCGGAGCCCCGGATGCTCCGGATCAATGACTTAAAGTTTGATTTAAACCGTAACCGTCCGATCGTGCTATCGTGAGCAATCCGACCGTCTGATTGAGACCAAACTTTCAGGACATGTTCTTTAGGCCGTGGTGAACCTGTAGGAACTTTCATATCTAAGTTTGGAGGTCTTGGGCCCACCGGCCCTAGTTTGACCTATTCGGGATAGTTTGACCAAGTTTGACTAGGCACCACTGTATGTTGAGTTGTGTTGAGTGGAGTGATGTTGGCACCACTGTATGTACCTTCCCCCAGTTCTTATGGATACAGTTCTTGGATACGATTACTTGGATATGGTTCGATCCGGTGCATGCCTTAACGGGGTGTAGCTGTAGACCCTTAACGAGGTAGTCTGCGCGTATGACTTGTTTCAGAAGTATTGGTATTGAGGGTCTCTACCATACTGGCCTGTGAGCTTAGTCCTAATTGGACAGTTTGACCCTGGGCACGAGGCCATTGCAATGCCGTCTCAGTGTCCAGTTAAACTCTAGGCACGAGACCACCGTGAATGCTGTCCCGGTGTCCAGTTAAGCAATCCCCTGTTGGATTGTTTCCCCGGTACACATGTTTGGTGGTTGAGGTTCTATATTACTATATGTACGTGTTATTATCTTCGTGTTCGTATTTCTTTTAGTGAGGATCCTTCCTCGCTTGTCGTGCTTACGAGCACGTGATTATGTGAGTGTGGAAGAGAATGGGAAACAGTTTACTATGATATGATTTTCATTGTTATGTTGCAATTATTGAGATTTGAATGATTACGTATATAAATTATTTGAACTGCATGATTTCAGCATTGTTTTTGAAACGATGGGGGTTAGTATGTTGTTTTGAACTACTAAACTTTGGTTTTGTCCACTCACACTCTTTCTGCTTTGCGCCCCACTCACACTCCGTACGGTCCGGCCGAGCTTTTCTCTTCTCGAGCTTCGACTTGATTGTAGGACTTTAAGTCCCTTATCCTTAACTTTGAATTATGTTGTTTATTTCCGCTGACTCTTAGATATGCTCTGTATCGCCCTTTAGGGTTGATTTTGAAGGTCGGAGGCCTATGATGTATTTTGTATGTATGCTGGCAGTTGGTGTATACATTTATGTTGTATTCTATCATGTTGAACTTTTGAGTTTGTTCAAATTTCAGGGGAGACTCTGCCTGATTTTTGGCAGAAGTCTTGACCCCTTTCTCTTTTGTTTCGGGAAGAGGGATTCTGTTTAGTATGTGGGCCCGACATCGTGATGATGTCGGCAAACCAGCAGGATTCGACGCGAGTTCCGGGGCGGAATTCGCGTCGGGTCCTGTCACCTCAGGCCCGTACAACATAATCAGAATTTTCCCAATTAACAAACGGGCTTCAAACTAAGTCAAGTCAAAGTATAACTCATATAGTTTACTCTACAGTTGCACTTAGGTTAGCCTAGGTTGCCTAAGTATCCTTACTGAGGGATCAAGTCACACATAGTTCTTTCAATAATGATATAGTTCACATAAAATCCAATTTCCAAATATCCCCATCACATTTCCGAACTTCATATTCTCAAATTCACAGTACTCAAAAATCCAGACAATTCCATTAATACCGCAATCCAACAACAAAATTTATAACTTTATAATTATCCATAAATTCTAGCAACTCATAAAATATTGCAAAGTCGTTGTTATTCAAATATCAATTCCATAATTCAAATAAATCCAAAAATAAACCAAGTTTCAAACCAAACCATATATACTTTGTCATTAGCAATCAATACTAGTAATCCCATACAATACTGGAAACCAACATCAAGGACATGCACAAAATCCTTTTTCCCGCAACCATACCCTATCCAAGGTGTATGTTGCAAAACAATTATGTCAAGTACACTTTCGAATATCTAAATTTCCAATCCAAACCTCATTTAAAACTGCTCATACTTGTGCAGAGTAGTCTCAATGTACATACTCAAGAAATCTCAAACCAGGAAACGAATCCATATATGACAGGACCGGACCCGAATTCCCCCTCGGAACTCGTGTCCAACCACCTTCCGCTTGAGACACTACCCCGACGCAGACCTACTTTACTAAAACGCCCCTTAACCTTGGTTTAAGGAAATAGGAAAGTTGACTTCAGAAAATTAAACAGTCTCCCTGAAAAGTGGGCTTTCCCAAAATTTCCACCTGTTAAAAACAACAGAAAATTCCCAACAGGTAGCATGCACAAAGCAGAAGCACACAAATTAATAGGGAGGCCTCCGGCCTCTACCTCAATCCTAGGTGAGCACTACGGAGCAGTCTAAACAAATTTAAACTTTACAACCTGAGTAAAGGATAGCAAAGTAAAAATACAAGAAAACTCCTACATGAGCCATTAGTCGTGATGCCTCGACGTGGTGGTCTCGACCTCGGGATCTAGTACCCGGGGGGCGCAAAACAGAAAATGTGAGTGGACGAAAAATCAAACTTTAAACCTCCTTTTTCAATGAACATAATAACCCCCTCCGTTTTCGCAAATAATGACAAAGCACTTATGCAACAAAAATCCTTATGTTTACGTACATACTTATACGAACAGGTACTTGAAAACAATTTCGTTAAATTTGTACCTTGAAATACCATAATTAAAACTGTAGCATTGCTACTTCCGCAAATTCTTGGAAACCACAACTTGAACACTAAATTCTTAAAATAAAAAACATGGAATTGAATCCATCCAAAAATATCCCGTTTAAGTAAAATACAGCAATCTTGAATAACTCCCTTTTCCTGGAACCCAACTTTGTCCAGTTTCAAACCTTAACTTAAAATGCATGCACTGCATCAACGTCCCGGTGCACATATTCCAATAAAACCAACCTGGAAATAAAATCCATAGACACACCCATACTAATTCGTACACACACACATATATAAAACATAAATATAAAACCATAGAAATCCCAAATAAATGTATTTAAATAACCAAAACGACTTGAAACCAAGAAAATCCAAATTCTCAACCAACTGTTTCCCGACGCAATGCCCGTAGGCACAGCAAGCAAGGAAAGATCCTCACTTAACAGAAAATAAGAATGGAAGTATAGTAATAGGTATATATATATATATACATATATATAAATAGTACGACTCTTAGACCAATACTTATACCGGGGAAACAATCTAAATAGGGGATTGTTGACTGACTACATGGAGAAAAATCCCTTCACAACCACGTAGCCAGGGAACAAGCCGTCCCAACTGGGACTAACTCTCGGACACGCACAAAAGAAAATACCTCAATATTGTGCGGCTGAATAAAGTCCTACGCGCGCAGACCGGCAAGGGCCTACAGAACACCCCGTCAAGGGTGAACCGGGTTCCGTTATATCCTGTATCCATTTCAGTAACCAGTATCCGGGGAGGTACATAAAGTGGTGCTAATAGCACTCCATCTAGTATACATAATCCCTGACATACTCTAAATTCCAGGGTATTCAGCCCGTACCCAAACCCGAACACAATAACATCCGGACGTTACCCCGTCCATAATTGACACCCAAAATATGTGTACAATAAGAATATAGACACAAGTGTCCCAACATATTTATATCTGGAACCCAAAGTATTCATCAATTTCCAATATCAAATATAATCTGTATAACCCATAAAACACAAATTCCAAAATTGAAACCAATATATAACTGCATAATCGAAACGTCAATAGAATTTCTTAAAAATGTGAAATCCAAAACCCAAAACATTTAATCAACGTATAAATATAAAATATAAACTATACACTATAAATTCCTGAAAACATAAAATTCACACTCTCTTAATAAATTCCAAATATTGAAGTCAATAGAAAATTCCTTGATTTAAAACAATATAAAAATTCCAAGATAAAAATAACCAAAGTAAATAATTCCGAAACCCGACATAATAATAAATCTCAATTTGTCAAATATAAAACTCAAGAAATTCCCCGGGTATTTCACCATACCCAAACCGTATACAAGGATTACCAGACGATGGTCCCCGTCCCAAATTCAATACTCAAAAATATTCAATTAAATGTATAACCTCAATGTCCCACAAATAAACCGGGACTCCAAAAAAATGCATAAACTTTGAATATAATTTAAATTCCAATAACTTCATAAAATATTCTATCCAAGATTCAAAATATCATTAAAACTCCATAGTCAAAGTGACTAATTTTATATGCATAAATTTTCCGATAATTCCATCAAAATCAAATCCAAGACTTAAACAATATTTGAAATCACAATCATCAAGATAAATCATTTATGCATCAAATTTCAATCTTTGAAATAATGCTTGTTCAAAATAAAAGTCCACGCTGCTCAATCCTTAGAGAGCTTTTCCTCTGGAGTACGCGAAGCAAGAGTACATATTTGAGAGAATAAACGGTTTAATTAATACGCGTACCCAACAACAAACTTTAACTCAAGAAACTAGTTCTCGGGTCTCAAAGTAAGCGTACACAACTACTGGGAGGTTTCTAGAGTTAAACTACACTCTTCAACAGGTGGGACCACCTCGGAAAACTCACGGTCAACCGATTGGTCAAACTTCCAGAATAGGTCAATCGGGCCTCCGGGGCCCACGACCTCCGATTTCAGATCCAAACACTCCTAAAGGTTCAACAAGGTTTACTAAACACATCCAGGCAGTTTGGTCTCGATCGAGCGGTCGGAACTGTGCCAATCGCACGATCGGACGGTAACCGGGTTACCTAACCCTAGGGTTAATGATTCGGAGTATCCAGGACTCCGATTCTTGATCCGTTTGTTCCTACACGATCCTAGAGGTACAGGGAACAACATACTTGGAAATGAGACCGATCCAACGGCCCGAACATATCGAACCCGGATAACGCATAATAGGCGTAAATCCGTTCGACCGTTGGTGTGAATTTTAGACAACCTGCAAAATGGAGATTATAAAGATTAGTCTAAACACAAATTATACTCGCAAGTGCACAAGGTCAATCGTAATTTAGTATGGCAAATACGAGGTCATTCCCACGAGGACTGAGTTCAACTTCCAATTAGTCTAACCTAATTTACTTCACAAAATACTTTAACTACTCTAATTATATAAACAAGAAATTAAACACGTAGCATACTCACGTAAACACAAAGGGGGTTTTTGAATGAGTGATCTAATTAACAACGAAATTAGAAGGCAGAACAAGTAGAAAGCCACGAAACACAAAGATGAGAAATTCAAATTGATAAAAGCACTAGGACAATGAATTCACCACTAGTAATCCAGTCTAGCCTCTTATTCACCTACCTATTAATTATCCAATTGATGTTGCCGCTTAGTTTCCCTTTTTCATGAATTACCTATGGTATTTAGGCTAACTCGTATATTCCTATATGCAATTCGCCTATGGTATTTAGGTCAAATATCAACACATAGAAACTCATTAAGATCGGTGAAAACCTCCAACAAGCATGTAAACCCTAGGAGTATGGTATTTACCCTAGACGAATAACAAATCTTAATCACAAGAAGCAAGCCTCAAATTAAGTATGGTATTTACTCTAATTTGCATCCGATTAACTCAATTAAAAGTCTAGATGGTGATCAAACATCAAGATAATCAACCAAGTTATTAAGCACAGTGATTAAGAATCCAACATCAAACGGCAATCAATAGATAGGTAAAATAAGAAAACTAGATCATCATACTAGGGCTACATCATGCCCTAGCAAAGGAAAATTAGTTACACATAGTCATAGAATTCGGCATAAGCAAAAACATAAGGAAGAAATAATAAAACTTAGCCAATTGCGGTACTCTTCCGGCGTCTTCAATTTCTCCAAATCTTGCGTAACCCCAAATGAGTTGTTTTCTAACGCTTAAATAAAGCACCACAATCCTATTCCTACCCTAGTTGGGCTTTTACAGCAGCCCAAAAATAAAGAAAAACCTAATTAAAACATAAATCCAAAATGGGTAAATAATTGACTCCTTTTCCAACTTTGATTGGGATAACACGTCAGTTTCTTTGCTCACACGTTTCAGGTCGTTCCTCCTTCAAGAAAATTCAGGAAAAATATGAGAATTTTAGATCTTTGTCTTATCTTTCCAACCATATAACGCAGGACTTGAGCAAAAATCGGGAAGTCCTTCAAATTGCCTTTTTCGCACAGTAACTCAAATCTGACGGGATTGCACTTTAAGTTGACTTAACTTCAAAGACTGCTCTCATTGGCTGCTCCAAAAATTCTAGAAAAATTCCACAATTGTCTTCAGGGTCTTAGCTTCAATCTCCAACTGGCCTTGCACAAAAACTCCACCAAAAAGTCGTATTTTCGTAGAAAATCAATTAACTGCTCCGGAAATCTGAAAATGGAGAAAATAAAGTAATAAGTCCTTTTTAAATCCAATTTTCCTACAAAAACTAAGTATAAAGAGTACATAAATGTATAAATTTATGGACTTATCAACCGTCAAACGATAACCAAATTGGAATCCGAGCACACCTACATGCTCAGGACGACATGGGGAACATTTTAGGACACAATGCACCACCACAACAATGCCCCGGAACCCTCCGGAATTGGGTGTGCATAGTAATTTCGGTGACCGGAAAAACTCCAAACCAAGGGTCAAGACTTCAGGTGTAGGTTCCGCTCTCAGCACACACGTCGGCATCGCATCAACGTGTAGCTGAATCAAGTCTCACGAGCGCAGACTGCCGGTCAAGGGTGCCCAGATCATCATCATCATCACCACACGCCAGCATCCTTCATCGCACGTGTAGGTATCATCCATACTGAAATCGGGAGGTACATACGATGGCGTGTAACCCATAACATAATATCCAATACACAAAATTCCTCTTAAACAAATATACCAACTCCGAAAATCACATAAAACATTGATAAAAATATCCAAGATTCACATAAACCAAAATCTCATATTCATATTTTATAAACAAACCCAATATCACCAAATCCATATACTTTAATAATAATAATAATAATATATCTATAATAATAATAAATCTTCGAACATCACATATCGCAGTGTAACAACCGAGCTTAATCCGATAATAAAATCTGTAACTTTATCAACCAAAATAACAAAGTTTTCAATCAAATCACATTTATGCAAGGATTTCAATATTTAGAAAAACAATGCACATTTCAAAATAAATGTCCACTCACCATTACAACTTACTTTTCGCCCTCAATAGAGCCGACACTGCTCAGTATTTAGGTTAACAGGGCTTGCAGGGCCCACTACCTCAAATTTGTTATCTGACAATTCATATTGGCCCATGTTAATAACTTAAACTCATCCTAGGAGTTTTGGTTACGATCCGACGGCCGGTTTAACCTCGATATTAGAATTTGGCCAATTAGGCCTGAGGGACCCACAACCTCGGATTTTTTATCCGAAAGTTCATATACGTCCAACAAAGTTTACTAAACAAGTCCCGAAAGTTTGGTCTCAATCGAGCAGTCGAATCTAAGCTAATAGCACGATCAGACGGAGATTGGTTCGCCTAACCCTAGAATCATTAACTCGGAGAATCCGGGGCATATGGGGAATAACATATCTCAAAACGGAACTGATCCGACGGTCCGATGATCACATAATTTTTGAAAATCCATTCAAGGCTAAAAAGGTAGAATCTCATATATTCGAGTATACCGTTGTGCTCGGGACGACGTGGGGAACATTTTAGAACTCTATGGGCCACTAACATCTGGCCCACGCGCCGCCACTGGCTGCTGGCAAAGCATGGGTGTCTTGATTAATTTTCCAGTGTCAAAAAATCCGTAAAACACCGGTCAATACTTATACCCACACAATCAGACTAACAAGGGGAGTCTTTTTAGTTCTTGGACCCCGGCCAAAAGGTGGCCGGAACTGGGTTAAATCACGGCCAAACTACCGGCCTAATGTGGGTATTTTGGTTGGCTCCTAAAACTCCAAAATTGATCCAATCCAACCATACCATCAGCTAAAGCACGTTGAGTAGATGAAGAACCATACCTGGATCGACTAATTTGGCCGCCAGAATCGTCGAAAACGGAGTTGGAAATTTCTGAAACCAACTGAGCTTTAGGAGCTCCAAGCGCCATCGTGAGTGGCTGGGCTCGTTGGAGAAGGGGTGGGATGAGATTGCAGGTCGGAGCCCGTTCTTTTCCGACTGGTCTCATGTGCTAGCGTGGCCAGATGAGAGAGATCGCTATCTCCCTTGGCGACTGAGCACAAGGAGAGTGCGAACTGGATGGGGGTTTCATAATTAAATAATTAAATAAACCCTTAAATTGGGTCGGGATGTCACATTTGGTCAGGCATCACGTTTGTCTTATGTAGCGTTTGCGATTGTTGTTATTAAAAAATAAGGTTAATTACAATTTAGTACGTTCTGGTTGCCCTCTTAAGACATGTTAATCCATACCTTCTTAATTTTTACAATAACATACCCCGGTCTTTTAAATTTGTTACAATGTGGATCTACCGTTAGGTTTCCGTTAGTTACTTACGTGGCACAATGGGTCCCACATTTTCTTTTTTCTTTTTTAATTTTAAATTGAATAAATTATTAAAAACCCAAAAAAAATGAAATTAAAAAAAAATATATATCTCTCTCTCTCTCTCTATCTCCCGATTTCTTCCCCCTTCTTCCTCCCAATTTCTTCCCCCACCCCCAAATTTCTTTCCCCTTCTTCCTTCTAATTTCTCCCCACCCCTCGATTTCTTCTACCTCATCTTTGTAGAAAACTCATGGCTCGATATCTTCCTATGCTAGCGCCACTTTTCACCATCAACTGCAAAGATAGGGGAGAAGAAACATGGGGGTGAGCTGGGGTTATGGGTTCGGTGAGTTGGGGTTCTTGGGTTCGAAGATGTCACGCCACAAAATCAGGATACGTGACATCGGTGCATATCTTGAGGATCCCAAAAATATAACATCCAAATCCCTGGAGTTATACTCCCAAGATTCCCAAAATATGTTAAGCCCTTTATTTAATTAAAACGGGTTGGATTAGAGTCTTCAGTAGCAGCGGTAAATGAAAATATTAAAGAGAAACCAACCCCAGAGGTTGTGAATAGTGCCAGAAACCTCAAAAGTTATTTTACAAACCAGAAATTAAATACACGCCAACCCATTATTTATTTATAGACAGCTGAGGGATATGAAAGCAAGCACACTCGGCTCCAAGAAGAGGAAATCACAACCTGTCAAAGAATGACAATGAACAGGAACAAACTGTTGACAGGTCCGTAGACAGCAACAAGTTGACGCTCAAGGATTTTGATCTACCAGGAAAAGTAGTGGTGAGCATCACATACGTTCATCTACCCAGCAAGGGGCTCCCGGTCAGGTTTGAAAGAGCAATCAGAATAGCTAAAAATAATACAATATTGTTTATGAGAAACAGTGAAATGAGTATGCACTACACAAACTATTTCCATATACATATAGGATTCAAAACAGTTGGCATGCTCACACAACTTTAGCAAATGTTTGTCGGGTGCCCAAGAATACTTGTCTGATGATCGGTCCCAATAGGCCAACTACCCTTACCAGAAATAAAAATATAACCAACTTACCTAGTACGGTAACGAGAGTGTCCATTTACCAGCTACTCTATTTCAACTAGACCTCACGCGTACGGTATTGAAAAAGTCTGTGTAGCCCCTCCGGAGGTTTAGGGGATCGAAACCCAAGGAAGTCGCTATGCCCACTTCACCCTTAGGTCGTCGAGGATAAAGCCCACAGACGTATACCCTCAAAAAATTTGGAAATTTAAAACCAAGCATCTATAAAACCAAACAATATGGCATCCAAAAACAGTGCATCTTTTGCACACAACAATATAGTGCTTAGTATGTTACAGTCTTATTAAGCACTATGTTCACCAGTCTCGTGCTTATCTTCAGTGTTTGTTCGATTCCGAATTAGGATCAAACCCGCCACACAGATGATCAAGAGGAAGGGCCAAAAGCATACGTTGATAGGATTGTCAACATGCCTGCGGAGGTAAGCATACTGAACTATGGAGAAAGCCAGTTGAAAGAAGGCACCAAGTAGTCCAAAAACATCAGAAAAAGTACCGAAAAGCCTGTTGCGGGGTTTTTCCTAATGAACGCTTGAGCTTTTTGGTTTATATCTAGCTTTCGATTAAAAATGAATAATACTTGTTCATTTGTGGAGGCATACCTGTCTTTTGAAATCCAGCCAGAGATATTACCAACTTTTGTAAGAGCATCTCTCCACCGTTGCACCTTTGCTATGCCATTTCCAAAGTTGTTTTCATGCTTGTTGAAGGCTTCCGCAAAAGTTCCTTTTTGTTTTCGGACATCAGAAGGATGTACATCATATAAAATTGGTAAAATTGTGTCCATTTTCTTGCACTCCACAATCTTTGAAAGCACTTCTAAGCACCAGGTGGAAGAAGCATAGTTTGTTGAGAGGATAATGATGGCAAACCATGATTCTTCGATTGCGCTAAGTAGTTTGGAGAAATAGTTGTGCCTCTTTCAAGTTCTTTGTCATCCCTGAAAGTTGTAATTGACAGCCAGAGTGTCGCCCCTAAAACTCAAGAACACATGGTATTTCCATGGAGAGGCCGAAGGAGCAGAGGTGGAGGCTCTCTTGCTACTGAAAGCCATTTGGCAGTGGCTCCAAGTAATCTGCTGGAAACTCAAAAGATTCAATAACTTTTGGTAGAATATATGATTTTATAGAGAGAGAGAGAGAGAGAGAGAACATAAAACTGCATATCATTTCATACGCTGAGATAATCTGTCAGATATTAGATACCCTACAATCGCTTTACAGTCCATTAGTTAACACAAGTAACATCATATAGGTTGCACAAAAATTAAACTGGAAATCATACCTGAGAGAGAGAGAGAGAGAGAGAGAGAGAGAGAAAGAAGGTACGTCGCAGTGTAAGAGACATAGGAAGAGATGTTGTTTGACTTTCGTGGGGGGGGTGAGTGGAAACTGCGTCTGCTCTTGAGTTATGAGCTCTCACCAATGGTTATTTTTCCTTTCTTTTTTTGTCTCTGGTTTAGGTGTTTTTGTTTTGTACAAATGGTTTTAACGAAAATAATATGAGAAGATAAGATTAATAAAGAATAGACAAGTTCCCATTGGCACTCTACGTGGCTCAGCCACTGATATTTTGTTTTGTTTTTACGAAAAGATTTTAATTTCTTTTCCATATTTTGGGATGATTTCCAGTGACTCCGTGTTGAAGGCGTTAGAAGTGGAACGGCATTCCCAAGGTGGCTGGAAGAAAATGAAATTAAGATCGTTGTGTTGTTGGTGAGTTGAGTAGATGATAAACAGACATTTTAGAAAACAACTTTAATTTTAACATATCATCAGTTTGTGCATTTCTGATTGCGCTTTAAAACTAAAGCCAAAGGTTACAACTAAAAACAAACTGGGCACATAACAACATACAAATTCACAACTATATAGTGCTTAGTATTGTTAGAATAGCAATACTAAACAGAGATTTAACAGAGAGAAGCAGAAAATCTTAGAAGAAGAACTGATGTATTTCATTCATTGATTTATCAACACAGTACAGTGATGGTTTTTATACTAGCTTATCAAAGCTTTGTGTACACGTTTCTAACCTTCTAACCTCTCTAACTTCTCTAACAGAATGCTAACACTTTTGCTAAAACCTGCCTAACAGTCTTAACAACTCTCTTCTTCAATCTTCTGACATGTGGCAGAGTGAGGACCGTTGATATCTTTACATGCCCCTCAATCTCATGCTTGGAGGAGCCAAGCATGAGATTGGAACAATGATGCTGGAATAAAGGGATAGACAGCCCCTTAGTGAGAATGTCAGCAAATTGTTCCGCGGATGAGACATGTTGCACAAGTAAATCACCTCGAATGACTCGTTCTCTGACAAAATGATAATCAATCTGGAGATGTTTCATTCGGGAATGAAACACCGGGTTGGAAGAGAGAGCAATAGCAGAGATATTATCACAATGAATTAAAGGAGGAACATGTAATGAGACGTGCAGATCACAGAACAACTGTCTGATCCATGCAAGTTCAGCAGCAGCAATAGCCAAAGCCCTATATTCTGCCTCAGTGGACGAACGAGAGACAGTATGTTGCTTCTTAGAAGCCCAAGAAATAGGACTAGAGCCTAAGTAAACAATAAATCCCGAAACAGATCTGCGATCATTAGGATCCCCAACCCAGTCAGCATCACTATAAGCATGCAGATGAAGAAGACCAGGCTTAAACCAAATGCCAAAATCAAGAGTTCCTTTCAAATACCTCAGGATTCTCTTAACTGCCACAACATGAGATTCCATGGGATTATGCATAAATTGACAAGCTTGATTCACTGAGAAGGCAATATCTGGCCTTGTGAAAGTGAGGTACTGCAGAGCACCAACAATGCTTTGATACTGCTCTGGATGAGCATAAGGTTTGCCATCATCTTTCAACAGTCTGTGATAAGGGAGACAAGGAGTAGGACACGGTTTTGAATCCTGCAAATCAACCCTGTCAAGCAGTTCCTTGATATACTTAGTTTGAGACACAAACAAGCCAGCAGACTGATATGAAATTTGCAGCCCCAGAAAATAAGTCAACTGGCCTAAATCCTTCATATCAAACTCCTGAGTTAAAGCACCAATTACAGATGTAATAAGAGATGAATTACTGCCAGTAAGAATGATATCATCAACATAAAGAAGCAAAACCACAGTACCAAGCGACGAATGTTGAATAAAGAGAGAAGGATCTGCATTTGAAGCTTGAAAACCCAAGCTTGGTAAGAAGCTAGTAAATCTTTCATTCCAGACACGAGGAGCCTGTTTTAAACCATACAAGGACTTCTTGAGTCTGCAGACAAAGTCAGAAGGATGATGCTTACTCTCAAAGCCTTGAGGTTGTGTCATATAAACCTCCTCTTGAAGAACCCCATGCAAGAACGCATTTTTAACATCAAGCTGTCGTAAGGACCACTGAAACTGAGCGGCAAGAGCAAGAACTAATCGAACCGTGGTTGGTTTAACTACCGGACTGAAGGTTTCATAATAATCAATACCTTCCTCTTGACTAAATCCCTTAGCAACCAGGCGAGCCTTATGCCTAGCTATAGAACCATCTGCATTCTTCTTGATCCTATAAACCCATTTACAGCCAACAAGATTCTTATGAGCTAGGAGAGGAACCAAATCTCAAGTACCTTGAGCATGAAGAGCCTCAATTTCCTCCCTCATTGCAGATTGCCATTCTGGTGATTGAGAGGCAGCCTTGAAAGAACTCGGCTCAATTGTAGACAAATCAACAGATGTAGAAGCAGAAAAAGCCTTCCTCTTGGAGATGCCATTCTTAGACCGTGTTGTCATAGGATGCAGATTTACAGGTGGCAGAGGCAAGATAACACAAAGACTTTCAGGCTGAAAATCAGGATCCACAGGGAGAGGAGACTGTGTAGCAGATTGTGGAGCAGAAGGGGAAGCATTCAAAGATGCAGTGGCTTCAGAGATGGGTGGAGAAGGTGAGGAAATGGAAAGAGAAGGGATAGGTGATAAGACAGTATTAGTGAATGAAATAGATGGAGGAGGAGAAGAGGAAGTGAGAGACTGAGATGAAGAAACATTGACTGGATGGGCATATGTGAATGGAAAAACAGTTTCATCAAATAGAATATGTCGAGTGACAAACAGTCTATTGGTAGTGACAGAAAAACAAATATAGCCTTTATATTGTCCTGCATAGCCTAAAAAGACACAAGTAGAAGTTTTAGGCTGAAGTTTGTTTGTATTATAAGGCTTGAGCAAAGGAAAGCAAGCACAACCAAATACCCTTAGATGATTAATGGCTGGAGCAGATCCAAACAATAAGAAATAAGGAGATTTGAAATGAAGAGTTTTACATGGCATTCTGTTGATCAAGTAGACTGAAGTAGCACAAGCATGAAACCAGAATTTTGGGGGTAGATGAGCAGTTTGCAATAAAGTGATAGCAGTCTCTAAGATGTGTCTGTGTTTTCTCTCGGCTAAGCCATTTTGTTCTGGTGTATAGGGACAAGATTTATGATGAATGATACCTCTAGCAAGAAGATAATGCTGAAATTTATGACTAAGATACTCACCACCTCCATCACTTTGAAAAACTTTAAGAGAAGCAGAGAACTGAGTGACTAAGTAAGCATGAAAATTAACAAAAATGGAGTAAACTTCAGCTTTATTGAACATTGGAAATATCCAAGTAAATCGAGTACACTCATCTACAAAGCTAACATAATATTTGAACCCCTCAACAGATATTGTTGGAGAAGGACCCCACACATCACTATGAATCACTTCTAAAGGGTTTACAGATTTTGCTGCTAGATAATGAAAAGGAAATTTAGCTAATTTGCCTTCTAAACAATGATGACAGACAGATTGGACCTTATCTGAAGAAAAAGGAACTTGTGATTGACGTAAAAGAGCAGTAGTAATAATATTGGAGGGATGACCAAATCGCTTGTGCCACAAACTGGTATTTACTGGATGTCCAAGAAAGCAGAAATGTTGTTTGATGAGAGAAGCAGCTGGAGTGGGATGAGGTTGTGAATGAAAGAAAGGAATAGAATATAGGCCAGCTCTACACAGTCCCTTGAGAAGAACACTCCCCGTGAGTTTGTCCTGAATCCAAAAGCCAAAGGCATCACAAATAAATCTGCAGTTATTATCTTTACATAACCGATGCACTGAAAGCAAATGCTGAGATATCCTTGGCACATGTAAAACTTTCGATAATTGTAAAGAACAATGAGGAGTATTCAAGGAAGAAGAGCCAACACTAGAAATATTCAAACCTGAACCCCCTGCAGTGGTGATTGTCTCATTTCCAGAGAAAGGGGTAGCAAGACTAAGCTGAGACAAATCAGAAGTCATATGGGCCGTTGCTCCAGTATCAGCTACCCAAAATTGCTCAGTTGATGAGGAAGGAGAACAATTGGCATGCATTGCAGTAAGATTGGATGAAGGAGGTTTGCCTTGATAGGAAAAATTGCCCCTGTGGTAACACTGAACAGTAGTGTGGCCATATTTCCAACAAATTTGGCATTGAACAGAGGAATTATGACCTGTGAATTGCTGATGTCGTTGATAACAATCAGCAGCTAGATGACCTTTCTTGTTGCATATTTGACAAATTGGAATATCAGTACCCGAACCAAGGATGCCAGGGCCAGAATTAGGTGGAGCTTGATACGATCTTGGACCAGATGAAAACGGATGCCGAGGTCTGCCTCTTTCTCTATAGAATGAACCTCTATTAGGACCAGAGTGAAAACCACCATTATGTGAAAAAGAGCCACCATTAGAGCTAGAGTGGAAACCTCCATTGACACCACTATTGACACCACCATTGTGGCCAGATGAAGTAGAAGATGGGACAAATGTGGAAGTGTCAGCAAGAACAAGGGATTTTCCTTTGAATGATTGATTATTCGCCATCATCGCAGAGGCAAAAGGAGTGGCAGAGGTAGTATGCTCAAGAATAGCCTCTTCAGCAAGCAACTGAGATCTAAAATCTTTGAGTGAGAGCACATTTTCCCTGCCTTGAACCATACACCGAAACGTATTATATTCTGGGGGAAGACCATTAAGAGCCAAGATCACAATATCATCATCATCAAAGGAAACCCCAGCAGCAGCAAGATGATCTCTGGCATCTTTTATCTTTTGCAAGTATTGAGAGACTGGTTCAGCACCTTTCTTGATATTCTGAAGCTCACTTTTCATCTGAAAAATCCTAGCTTTGGTAACAGTAGAGAATCTGTCCCTCAACTGAACCCACATATCATGAGAACTAGTACACCCAATGACATATGAGATTGCAGTAGAAGAAAGGGTTGCAATTAGCAATTGCATCAAGGCACGATCATGCATTTTCCACACTGTATAAGCATCAGTTTCTACACCTTCAACATCAGAATTTTCATCAAAACGAGCAGGACACAGCCGGGAACCATCAACAAACCCCAATAAGCCATGACCTTCAAGAAGAAGCTGCATCTGAAAATTCCATGTGAGGTAATTTGTATCATCAAGCTTAACTGTCACAGAAGCAGAGACAGTGGGAATTAAGGTAGTAATCGGAGATTGAACAATCTGAAGTTGAGTAGCAGTCACCATGATGCGTATTTAGGGAGATAATATCTTGAGAGGAAAAGAAATGGGCAGTAGAACAAGCAGAAGATTCTGTGAGGCAAAAAAACAAGCAGTTGGTAGGCAGAGCAAAAAACTACGAGAATATTGAGAAAGAAGAGAGAAAGAAGCCCCGAGAATTGAATCAAAGAAGAAGAGGAGAAGATATAGACAGAAGAACAGAGATTGCAGGCAAAGAAGAGGAATGCGGAAGCAAAGAAGCACAGGATCGTACTATGGCGATGATACTATGTTAGAATAGCAATACTAAACAGAGATTTAACAGAGAGAAGCAGAAAATCTCAGAAGAAGAACTGATGTATTTCATTCATTGATTTATCAACACAGTACAGTGATGGTTTTTATACTAGCTTATCAAAGCTTTGTGTACACGTTTCTAACCTTCTAACCTCTCTAACTTCTCTAACAGAATGCTAACACTTTTGCTAAAACCTCCCTAACAGTCTTAACAACTTTCTTCTTCAATCTTCTGACATGTGGCAGAGTGAGGACCGTTGATATCTTTACAAGTATGTTACAGTCTTATTAAGCACTATGTTCACCAGTCTCGTGCTTATCTTCAGTGTTTGTTCGATTCCGAATTAGGATCGAACCCGCCACACAGAAGATGAAGAGGAAGGGCCAAAAGCACACTTTGATAGGATTGTCAACATGCCTACGGAGGTAAGCATACTGAACTATGGAGAAAGCCAGTTGAAAGAAGACACCAAGTAGTCCAAAAACATCAGAGAAAGTACCGAAAAGCCTGTTACGAGGAGGTGGATGATGAAACAACGGCGCTCCCCTCCTCCTCACCAATCGGACTCTTTCCTTTCTGGCCTTGGGAAAGAGCTCCATGATGCAAGTGAGCAGAGCTAGAATAGCCAACACCATAGCAATAAGTGCAAAGTGGGGCTTTCTTGGGGAGGACACCTGTTCAAAAACAGCTGATACAATCTCTAGGCAGAAGCTAGCCAATAAAAACATCCACTTTGCTGAAACAGAAATATTAGCTACGTTTTCCCTAATTTGCCTTGGATGATGAATCTGAATCTGAATCTGATTGTTGTTGCCCACATGATCTGATAACCTAGAACAGCCACGTAAAACCAAAGTCTCCAAATTACGCAAACGCAGAAAATTAGTGGGTAGTGAACTTGGGATTCCAACGATTGACAGACAATCACCCAACTCTAGGGAGTTTTCGATGGAAAGAGAAGGAAAAAGTTGTCGTATGGGAGAATGTAGTTTCCAGCAAACAAATCGAAAGAGATCAATACTGTTAACGATACTGTTAGGGAAACGAATAATACCATCATCTCTAGATCTATCGAAAGTGGTTGTGTTGGGGAAAAGAGGCGTCGCTCCAAAACTATCCAAATTCATCGACTTCTTCTTCCCCTTCTTTCGCCGTATTAACTTAGAAGAGTCCTTCGGAGGACCCGAAAAGTTGAAGGACGGACCAGGCGCCTTCACCATGGCCATCTCCGCCTTAGGCCATCCGCATTGCAAGTCTGTATCCTCCATTGCTGCTCTACAAAATAGAGAGAGAGAGAGAGAGAGACCCAAAAGAGTTGTTCACTCCACCACAGTGGACCGGAAGGAAGTATGGTCTCTTTATAAACTCTTGGTTCGCCTAGTTTTCAAACAAAAATTACCCACAGACCCCTAGCCAACGGGCCCCACACGGACAGGAAAACACATGCAACCTTCCAGGAAGCAGGTTTTTAACTTTTGGGTGGTGCTAGAGGCACCAACTTTGCTCACCACCTCTCTAATAGAGAGTGGGGCCGGATGGGGCCCACTAATATAAGGGATCCTTAACTTTTTACACGCATAGAAATCCGGGCTGGATTGAACAAAACAAAACAAAAAGACACCACGCGGGAGATTGTCATTGCCGACATTCTAACGGCTCAGAGTTGATTCCAAATCAAATGTAACGGCTGCCATTCAAAAGCAACCAAAGGTAACTAAATAAATAAAAATAATAATCTAATGGAAGTTCCTCCGACCGCGTTATTAGAAATTACTTTAAAAATAAAAAATTAATCTAAAGGAAGTTTCTCAGACCGCGTTATTAGAAATTACTTTAAAAATAAAAAATTAATCTAAAGGAAGTTTCTCGGACCGCGTTATTAGAAATTGCTTTAAAAATAAAAAATTAATCTAAAGGAAGTTTCTCGGACCGGTCAAAAAAATATTCAAATTGGCTACAATTAGGGCTGGCAATGGGTCGGGTTGTGTCGGGTTCGTGTTGTGTCGAGATTATATACGTGTCAAATTCAGGTCAACTCGTTATGACCCGTTTAATAATCGTGTCAATTTCAAGTTGACCCATTTATTTCCCGTGCGGATTTCGGGTCATAGCGAGTTGACCCGCTAAGCGATAATAAATAAAAAAAAATTTAAATTTTGATAATTTAATCAAGTGATTACATTTTTTAAAATATAAAATAGTTATTTCATTTTGCCTATCTCTATGTATAAAGATTGAGAAAGAGAAAATTAAAAATTAAAAAAATGATGAAAATGAGAAACGAAGAAAATAATTTTTGCATTTTGAACAACGCCATCAATTGTTTTTTTAGTGTGAGAAATCAAAGAGAGAAAATGAGATTGATGATGATGATATGAGAGCTTAAGAGAGAAAAAAAAGTAGACATTAGCATATTTTTGTTTTGTTTTGTTGATTGGACATGCTCTAAAATAGTTATGCATGTAATTTTTTGAATATAAATATCAAATAATACATGTGAAATTCTAGTTCTTTGAAAAACAGCTGGTAAAGACATTATAAATATCAAATGTTGTAGCATATAATCACAAAGAAATCAGTAGCATGGTGGATAAGGTGCAAAAGGATGGAAGTGGCAGGGGTCGAAACTCCTTGTGTGCACTGAAGCCTCAAATTTCTTTAATTTTTTTGCGGGTTGGCGGGTTGTACACGAGTTGATAGGTATTTTAGAGGGTTGGTGGGTTGATTTTTTCACGGGTTGGGGGGTTGTACACGGGTTGACAGGTATTTTAGCTAGTTGATGGGTTGATTTTTTCGAGGGTTGGCGGATTGAACACGGGTTGACACAACCCGTTTAATAAACGGGTTAAACATGTATTTTAGCGGGTTGGCGGGTTGACCAGAAACCCACCCGTTTATAAACGGGTCAGTGGCGGATTGACCCAAAAATGACCCTTTTATTAATCGTGTGGGTTCATGTCGTGTTTTTTTTGTGCGGGTTTCGAGTCGTGTATTGGGTCGAGTCGGAAATTGCCACCCCTAGCTACAATAATTAAAAAATTGAAAGTCTAGAAATGACTTTTAGATCAAAATCTCAAAAATAAAGTATGATCTTGTTTTCAATTTGATATCTGCATTAGATGTGAAAGAAATGTGGACTCATATTTTTATGGAAGGAATATGATAATTACAAAAGTATTAAAAAAAACAAAATGTTGTGTGAGTAGACAATATGGAAGTGGGAAAATTAACATCCGAATATACGTTTCTTCTAATAATTTAAAGATAAGTTAACAATAATATCTTCTTTTTTTGTGATTTTAAATCACAGAAGAAAGAATCCAAACCGAATTGAATTTTCTATCAAATTTTGGGCTCAGAAATGTATGTGAAATTTGGGTCAATTTCTATGAAAGCCCAAAAACCCAAACCAAACCAAACTCAACCCACAAGTCCGGTTAATCGGACTGGCCAGTTTACACTGGCTATGATTTGGTTCGGGTTTCCATAATAGCCACACCGAGGCCTACCGTTCGATGTGAGAGTTGGGTCCAAAACCGAACTAGCCCAGACTGAGCCCAATACTAGTGTGTGTGAGAAATCTCCTTCCCTCTAGTTTAGACTATCACTTGTACTAAAAAATATATTTTAAAAAAAGTATTTAGTTAGTATAGCAACACTCATGAAATAATTTGGCCCTTTTAGCACTTCATTCTATTATTTTTTATTAATATCTTTATCGAATGATAAAAATATAAAATGCATAACCATAAACACTAATGTATAAGAATCCTACTAATTTAAATGGCTCATAACATGCTAGAGCAATTGCCAACCCAAAACGACGCCCTTTTGGCTCGGGTTTTTTTTTTTTTTTTTTTAAACAAAGGAGCCTCTTGTTCCCCTTTCCTCCCGATATCTCCTCCCCTATATCATGAACCAACCCAAATCCCCCAAAAAGAGCCAGCCAACCCTAAATCCCCAAACCCCTAACCCTATTGAACCAACCTTCACCCAATCCGACGGCGGACCCACCCAACCGACTACTGGATTTGCCATTGTCCCTCAAATTTGAAAGTATGTTATCATAATTTCTAATCTCTTTATACTTTAATTAATTAATAAATATTCTTGTATGTTTTTGTTTCTCTTGATTAGTTGTTTTGAATAAATTAGGGTTTTTTTATTAGATTTAATTAGATTATATCTTGATAAATTGGATTAGTTTTTGTGTTTGTTAATTAATGAAGATTCTTATATATTTTTGTTTTATTAGTTGTTGGGATTTTAGTTTGGTTAGTATGAAAAAATTAGGGATTTTTAATAGATTGTATTTGTTTATTTGTGTGCTTTATGGATTATTTCTACAATACAGTTTATAGAACAATACTTTAAGAGAAAGTTCTCATCAACTACTTCTAGTTCGGATAATGTGAGTAGTTCGAGTTCGAGAGATGTGGTAAGTAGTTCGAAAGAAAGTTAGTTGCAAGATGTCTTTGTGTTTGGGGGTGGTGAGAATTCACCAAACCCGGGCCCTTAAACAAGTCTGCCCGGCTCTTAAAAAATAGTGGCTGGAGTTGAGGAGCTAGCCCGTGCCCACAAATGCAAAAACTTGGCCGGGCACTCCTTGCAAATGCAAGTGGCTGGGGTAAGGCCTGGAAACCGACCGAGCGTAAAGCTTGGATCGACTGGGTTGAAGCTTGCAAAAACCGACCGTGTGGAGCGAGGAGGCCTCGTGGCCGGTGCTCAAGGAATTTGCGGCAAAAAATCCCAGGAATCGTGCGGCTGGTCTTGCCCAGTAAATTTGCAGTCGGAATCTCAAGGTTTTCTGGCCGGATTCTTGAAACCTTTGAGCAAGGCTGGGGCAAGGCCTGAAGCTGGGCCGGGGCTCGAGCTAGAAGGGCCGAATTTTGGGCAGAAGTCTTGGAGTTGCTGGAGCTGCCCATGCCCAGTAGAATTGAAGGTTGGAGACGCCTGGCTTAGAAGAGCAGAGTTGGTTGGGACCGGAGCTTGGAGAGGCTGAAGATGAGGCCAGGCTGTGGAGTTTTGCAGGCTGATTATTTGGAGTTGGGCGGCCCGGAGTTGCAGAGCAGAGAGGCTGGGTTTTTTTAGCAGAGTTGGCGTTCGGGCTTCTTGAAGTCTTGGAATGCGGTCGGGGGTTTATGGAACTTGCCCGTGCCCAAGAAATAGAGTTCAAATAATTTGCGGCCAGAACTTGAGGAGGCAGGAGGTTGGAAATCTAGGTTGGAGGAAAGGAAATTGTGGCCAAGCTTGGTGTTTGCACGACTGGAAAATTCCAGCCGGGCTTTGAAGCTTTGAGGGGCTAGAAAATTTCTGCTGGTTTGAAGGTCTCGGGTTGTGAGTTTAAAACTTGTGGTTGGAGGGTTTTTAGGTTGTAGTCTCTCTCACTTTATATATATATATACAGAAATTCTCTTATGCGGATATCCCGACGTTATTATCGTGCGGACGCAGTGTATTCTGTACTACCCCCGCCTTGCTTTCCTGCCTATTTACACATGCATCCGTACGTTCCGCACGTTAATGCATCCGGATAAGAAAATGACTGTATATATATATATATATACACATATATAAAATTGAATTCCAGCCCAAACTCAAGTGGCTCCATTTAGCAAGGTCACTCTATTTGTTTGTTTTAAACTCAAGTTGACAAGACCCTACCCAAATTCCACTTTGGAATTCGCATCGAACCTTGTGAGTGTCCGACACCTGTCGGGTGTCGGGCACAATTGACCAAAATGCCCTTTTTCCCAATTCCCACATAAAACTACTTAAGATTTTACAAGTTATGCTGGAAAAAATGGACATTTCCCAAAGTATTTCAACTGTAATAATAAAAAATTTTATAATCCCAAATGTTCAGCATGCATAACTTAAATCCACACACAATCAAAACAGTTAATCTGAATGGTCTCTGGCCTTACCAACAACCCGGACAACAACGTTGTCACCAAATCAATCCTAGCATTCTTATCCACTGAAAATCATCAATTCTTGAAATATTAATTCAACACCCGGATCAACATTCCTTATCATCTTATTTTATCTAAAATGAAACCTAACCAATCATCCAGCTGCAATCGTTTCAGTAATTATTATCTTAACGTGCACATCATCATTATTAACAGCATTATATAAAGAAATCTAATAAATAGAGTTTATTTTCAAACAAGCCTCCAATCTCAAATATCAATCGGTCCTTAGGCCCGCTCATCAGTTCAGATTGAATTCAATTAAGATGTTAAGTAGATTTCAAACTCAACTCCAAATCAACTTACGTAAAATCCTCTTTCGTGGCTGCACCTAAATTATCCTAGGCTGCCTACGTACCCTCCGTGAGGGATCAAGCCATACGTAGCTCTTTCAACTAACACAACACCATTCTAATAAAAAATAATACTCTTCTAGAAACTAACAATAAAATCTATGGCATCAAGATCGAGGTGGTCGAGTTGTCTTGGATTTGGGAGATTGGGCGTGTACGGTTTCTCTTCCCCTTCTATTTCCCCCTTTTTTCTATTTCTTATTCACACCAGGTTCAATTCCTTTACTTTGAATTTCAGTGTAAAGCTGGAGTCTTTGGTTTTTGTTTATGGGTTTGTGATTTGGGGTTTGATTTGTTTTTGACACTGTATTTCTTTGTCTATCATGTAACCATCTGTAATTCTGTTGTCATGCTATTTTTCTGCCAATATTTGCACAATGGGATTCTTTTTTTTTGTCAATTTCTTTATTTGCTAGATTCGTGGAATGAAAGCATTGCTTCTATTTGTGCCTTTCAATTGATGGAGGTCTCTGTTGTGAAATTTAATTCACTCCTCTAATGATCTTGTTGTTGATGGACCTCAAACAAACTCAAAGATGGATGAATCACATACTCACACACTTGCAGAAAATAACCAAGCTCAAAATGACACAAGTATTTATAGAGGTTCGGCCAATCTTGCCTACTTCCTCTTGGTGATCCCCTTGAGAAGTTTCACTAATGAAAGAGTATGTTACAACTTTAGTTTACAATGGAAACCTCTTAGAACACTACTCTCTCCCTAAGCTCACTTTTCTCTCACAACCCTTGCTCAACACTTTGATAAACTTGTGAACACTCTCTCACACTTGGTGTTTCCCTCCTTGTTTTTTAGACTTAAAAGACTCCAACACTTGAGCTCTCTCCTCTTGACTTTCTTGGCTTAAACTCTAGCCTTTTCCCCTTTGAACTCCTTAAGCTTGCTTCTTATAATCTCTGCACTTCCCACTTAAGTAGACCAGCGTGAAACCTCCCTTCAACATCAGCCACCCTACATTGACCCATGATTTGAGGAAACCATAGAGTAGGTGCTATGAACTAGCCAACAAACATCTTTAACATGTGTTCCATATTTCTAACAGCTTGCCAAACATCCTAGAACCCATAAAAGATTTGGAGGCACTTGGAGGTAGGGAATTGACCCATGTGAGAAACAACCTCAAAAACGCGTGGAAAAATTCAACACAGCATGGCGCGACCGGTCGCATTAAGATAATCACACTGGTGTGCAACCTACCTGGAAACGACAGGTTGCCCCTACCTTGCGACTGATCGCTTCCTGCGAATTTCCAGCTCCTTCGACTCTGCTTCAAAACAACCATTCTGCCATCCTTTGAACCGATCGCTTCCCTCCAAGCTTGCATCCTTAATGTGAGCCAAATTTCCAATAATCTCCACCTTGGCGAACCATTAACCACCCATGAACCATTGTTGACCAAAAGAACCTCTTCAACCTCTTAGAAATCGTTCTAGTAATTTCTAAGAGCTCCACCATGGCAATAAACCTCTTGCCTCAATGTACCTTAGGTGAGAAGGTGCTCCACCCAATGCTATACTTGGGCCACCTGGATCTCTTGTGTAGAAGAGAGATCCCCCATGTCAAACTCCTTGCTCCTTGCCTTCTTGGACCCTTGAATTCTTGACATACCTTAATATGCAAGTCGCATACCTAACCCTTATTCTATAAATCCCCACTTAGCCAACCTTGCTCTTAGATTTAAGAACGTATTCCTTTTCATCAATGCACCTCTCCAACTTTCTCGATTCATGCTCCCTATAGCACTTTGAAACGTGGCTAAAACTTCTTGGTCCATCCATCCAAAACCTAAGGACGGTTTGATGGATTCCTTGGGCCCGGACCTTGCAATTAACGGTGGCTCCACCTCAAGTAGAAACCTTTTGTGAGTTTGTTGTTGTTGCCCACCTTCTTCAGCCCCTGTGTCAAACTCCACCTCAAATAAAGTCTCTTCTATCACCACCTTGGCAAGAAACTTCTTCACCCTTATGGTCCTTGTCCTCCGACTCCGCCACTTCTACACCTTTGAAATCAAGCACCCTTGATGATGAACTATTAGTCATACAACCTTAACTAACCTTCTTTGCCCAACTTGTCTTGAGCAAACCTACATCTGCATTATGTTGACCCGACTCCTTGACATTAAGATGTGTTGCCTGCTCTTCCTTGGTAAAACTCCCTGCACCATCTGCAGTTGTAACACCTAAGAGCTTGTATGTGTTGTTTGGTTGAATCTTCCCCCTCATAACCACAATGGAACCTTGTGTGACTACGAGCTTCCCTCATTTGGGCTTGTACGAGTACTCTATCTAGAGAGCCAAGAGAGAGTAGATTTATTCTTAGTGTAGGTACAAATCTTACCTCACTAAGACTCCAAACTTCACCACCTTGCAACTTGATCTTCACTGTCCCTGTGCCCAAAACTTCACATGTAGTTTTGTCTCCCAACATAATTTTGCATGCCTCCTTAGCCTCATATGTGTCAAACATCAACCTATTTGCACACACATGATATGAACACCTGGAATCTAATATCCAGTTAGAAACAGAATTCTCACCCGAAGAACTCACCATGACGTCCCCATTACGCTTCTCTTCCGTAACCGTTAAAAGTTCACCATCCGCGTCTTCAAAAGATAAATTAGCTGCACCTGAAACTTCGGCTTTCTTCATCTTGTTCTCGCTTCTCCTTCTATATCGGACAATTCCGCTTCCAATGGTCCTTAAACCCACACTCGAAGCACCCTTCATTGTCCTTGGAATTAGCATTCCTCCCGTTGTTTATCTTGCCTCCATGCTTGCTTGAACGGCCCCCTACGAATAGACCCGTATCTTGAGAGTTCTCCTCCGAACGTTGGGACATCCTATGATGCGTCATCACATCTTGCACCACCTCCTCAAAATTCAGAGTGCTCTTCCCAAACATGAGCGTTGTTAGGAAATGCTTATAAGACGGAGGCAAGGATGTCAGAAACATTAGTGCCTTATCCTTCGTATTATACAACACTTTCATTCTTTGCAAATCAGCAACACGCAAATTGGTTAGGTACTCCATCAGATTTCCTGCCTCATCCATCCGAAGATTAAGGAGTTCCTCCTTGAGGATGAGCTTGTTAGACAATGACTTCCCTGCAAACATCTCTTCGAGCTTCTCCCATGTTTGCTTGGCTGTGTCCTGCAGCACGTTGATGAGCACCTCATCTGCGATGTAGTTCTCGATGGCTCCTCTAACCAACTCGTCTAGAACACCCTACTCCTCGTTTGTCGCGACTGTAGGCTTCTTCTCCTTGCCTCCCAAGACAACACTGAGATTTTGCTGTGTAAGGGTCGACTTCATCCTCATTTGCCACAACGTCAAGTTCTCCTTTCATGTGAAAGGCTTCAACTCCACCTTCATGCTGACCACATGTGCTTGTTTGTCACCCGCCATCTCGAACACACTAGCTCTTGCTGCTAAAACACATCTTTGATACCACTTGTTGTGAAATTGAATTCACTACCCTAATGATCTTGTTGTTGATGGACTTTTGACAAACTCAAAGATGGATGAATCACACCCTCACACACTTGCATAAAATAACCAAGCTCAAAATGACACAAGTATTTATAGAGGTTCGGCCAATCTTGCCTACTTCCTCTTGGTGATCCCCTAGAGAAATTTCACTAATGAAATAGTATGTTACAACTTTGGTTTACAATGGAAACCTCTTAGAACACTACTCTCTCCCCAATCTCACTTTTCTCTCATATCCATTGCTCAACACTTTGATGCACTTGTGAACACTCTCTCACACTTGGTGTTTCCCTCCTTGGTTTCAAGACTTACAAGACTTCAACACTTGAGCTCTCTCCTCTTGGCTTTCTTGGCTTAAACTCTAGCCATTTTCCCTTTGAACTCCTTAAGCTTGCTTATTGTAATCTCTGCACTTTCCACTTAAGTAGACAAGTGTGAAACCTCCCTTCAACATCAGCCACCCTACATTGACCCATGATTTGAGGAAACCATAGAGTAGGTGCTATGAACTAGCCAACAAACATTTTTAACATGTGTTCCATATTTCTAGCAGCTTGCCAAACATCCTAAAACCCATAAAAGACTTTGGAGGCACTTGGAGTTAGGTAGGGAATTGACCCATATGAAAAACAACCTGAAAAACGCTTTGAAAAATTCAACATAGCATGGCACGACCGGTAGCCAGCAACTTGCGACCAGTCGCTTTAAGATAATCACACTGGGCATGCAACCTGCCTGGAAAGGACCGGTTGCTTCCTGCGAATTTCCAGCTCCTTCGACTCTGCTTCAAAACGACCCCTTCTGCCATCCTTGCGACCGGCTGCTTCCTCCGAAGCTTGCATCCTTAATGTGAGCCAAATTTCCAACAGTCTCCTGTTGTTTTTCTTAATGATGCAAGGATTTGAATACATCAGTATATGGTGTATTTCTTTAGTCCAGTATATGGTGTATTGCATAGTGATGCAAGTTTTTGTTCGGCATCAAGAAGGAAATTGTATGCACTACAAGACAGAAACCCTTCCACGACGTATGATATGCGTCATGGAAGACGTTTAATGACGCGGTCAGGACGTCGTAACCTACGTCATAGAAGGGGGGGTCATGGAAACTTTTTTAAAACCATGGCGTCTAATATACGTCATAGAATGTGCTTTCAATGATGCGGTTTGCGCGTCGTCTTATTTTTTCCATGACCCGTATGATATGTCATAGATGTATTTTTAATGACGTCAAGTCCGCGTCATGTATATTATGACGTTTCTCTTGACGCCGTCTATTCAGACTTTCTATGACGCAGAATGGACGTCATTGAATTTAACGGCGTCTATAAGACGTCATTGAAATATTTTTCATGACACATATTTGACGTCGTTGAAATTTTATTAAATAAATAAAATATTCATCGTTGAACTTAACAACGTTTTTGAGACGTCATTGAAATATTTTTGACGACACATATTAGACGTCGTTGAAATTTTTTAAAAATTATAATAAATCTAATACATATATATATATATATATGTATATATAGCCCATCATTTTAATTATGCAAGAAGTATAATATATATATATATATAACATCAATTAATATTATACAAAATTGAAGACAAAGGTTAATAAATACTTTAAATTATATTTCTATTCCTCAAAATGGTTCTAGGACATCATGAGAAGTTTAATAAAAGTAACTTGTCTTTAACAATGAACTAAGTACATAACTTCATTCGTCTCTCTTCTCGTCAAGGAGTGCATGATTCAAACATTGAAGAATAGGTGGGAAGGTAATAGGGGACTTAACTTGCAACCATGCACAAACAGTGGTCTGCTTCTTGTTCTTGAATCATTTCCTGGTCATCTTCATTAACAAGCGGATCCCCTGCTAACTGACCTAGGAGCTCAAATAATAGGCCACAAGCAACCCTTACAGGAACCTACAATACCTTAGAAAATTACTTGCATTAACTTTTAACAGTAGTAAGTTAGATTAGTGGTTCTGCATAAAGATGAAACATGATATAGATGGTATAATGAAGGGCAAGAGGAAGTTACATTGTAATCCTAAATACTTACGCAAAAAGATATAATAGCAAGAACTTTCTTTATATGATTCCTAGTGAGATCATTGAATAAAAAAAGGGGAAGGAAGAAGAAGAAGAAGAAAAACCTCATATTCAGTCATCTTTGTTGACAGTAACAAGCAGCACATTTGATAGTCTAAATGATAAACAAGCATTTACCTCATACAGAATGTGCTTCATTCGCTCACTTATCAGCTTACTTTCATCTTGCAAAGCAACACTGACAGCAGGGTGTAACCATGGAGCAGTACTCAACCATGAGTTGATGTAATGAGTCCATCAGTCCAATATTGGCATCTGTACTATTAGAGTGGTCTCTCTGACTCTCTTGTTCTTCATTTCGTTGCACACGGGAGCTGTCATGACTCATACCACATTCATCTAGGCATATCAACTCAAATAATCTAAATAAAAACATCAATATTAAGATTTTGAACAGCCCAGAAGAGTACTTAAAGCCTATGACCTAGAAAGCTCCAAGTAGAGCAATCCAATGGTGATTTGGAAGAAATTAAGTACAAATATGCGTTTAGTACAATCCTTTTTGGATTCTGATTAGTCCAATACCCTAACCATAAAAAAATCCTCAAATTTCACAATGAACAACATTGAAAGAATATATATAAATATATATTTTTAAACAATGAAAGAGACTCACACAAAACTTCATGTGCAGTCAATCGCCTTTTAGGGTCTCGAACAAGCATCCTTCTCACTAAATCTTTGACACCATCAGAAATACTAGGCCAAGGGTCTGATGCAAAATCAAGGTCACCATGCAGGACCTGTTCAAATATTCCTTGCTCGGTTTCTGTGGAATCACAACAAAGTATAGTAAAAACAAGAAAATGGGGAAAATTATCACAATGATCAAAAGTAAGATAATATTTATTAAAGCATGAAAGAACATCAAGAATCAAATGCATTGCAAGTCAAAAGGTCTCACCAGCCCAAAATGGAGGTACCCCACTTAACAGAATGTAAAGGATCACTCCAGCACTCCAGACATCTACTTCTGGACCATAATGTTTTCGTAAAACTTCAGGTGCAACATAATATGGGCTTCCAACCACGTCACTAAATTTTTCTCCCGAAAGGAGGCAACCATGGATCTTTCAACTCTAGATTCCATCATTAAATTCTGAATAGTTTAATCTTCAACTCTAGTTATATGATTTGTTTAAAAAAATAAAAAATAAAGCACCAATGAGTCAAAAAAGCACAGAAAAGAAGTAAGATTTACCAAACGAAGTTTGGAAACCATGCACAGAAAACGAGTTAATGTATGGTTATTTGCATTATCACACTACTACAAAAATCGCAATAGACGACGGTAATTTACCGTCGTAAATTTACTTTTTCAACCGTCGAGGAATCGACCGACATCTTTTACGCATAAAACCACGACGGTAAAATTCCGTCGTCTATTATATATAAAGACAACGCTTTTACTCAAAATCGTCGTCTATTAATCTAAAGACGACGGTTTTTATGAAATCAATGACGTCTATTATATGTAAAGACGACGGTTTGTAAGAACTGTCGTCTATTATGAAATAACAGTCGTCTATTATTATGAAATATGTCGTCTATTATGAAATAACAGTCGTCTATTATATTTAAAGACGACGGTTTTTATAAAAACAATGTCGTCTATTATATGTAAAGAAGACGATTTTGTGATAGGATTGTCGTCTATTAATGTAAAGACGACGGTTTTTTTGAAAGAACTGTCGTTTATTATATCCAAAGATGTTTTAATTTTATATTTTCCCTTTTTTTTTCCTTGCTTCCAATGGTTCTCTACAACGATTTTAGCTAAAAAAACAACCATAATGCTTTGTGAACAATAAATTCAGCTCCAAATGATCCAATGGTTCTCTTCAAGAATAATTTGTTTCATAAAACTTGAAGATTCAATAATAATTACATAGTTTACCAATCTTCATTCCTATATATCTATACAAAATATCATATCCATAATATTAAACTATAATTAGAAAAAGAGGGGCTACACATATGAAATTCGATCCGAATTTCATCAATTTGTTCTTGTGTGTATGAGTTACCGTTGCCTTCTCGCACTGCAAAATAGGATTAAAAAAAAGGAAGCAAGTTTTAGTTAGAGATACATTTAACAGGATTTAAAAAAAAAGAAACAAGAAACAAAAACCAGAAGAAGGAAGCATAACTTATTTGGATTTCCTCTTACTTGAGCAAATTAACTTCAAATAATTTGAGAAACTGAAAACCGGAATGAAAGATTAGAATATGAGCAGCCGGAATGACTTGGAGCAACTCGATGGAGACGAGAAAACTTTAAGGTCGAATATGAGTTGAAGAAAGATAGCGAAATGTTATATATATAGGGTTTAGGGAAAATTCAAAAATTACAATTCGCGGTCAAATTTTTCAAAAGACCGCGTTTTTAAAGACGACGGAAAGTAAAATCAAAACCTCGTATAAATTAAAATATACACGACGGTTTTAAATAATCTGATCGTTATATACATATACTACGTCGATTAGTTACAAAACCGACGTCTTAAATAAAAAATTTGGAGAAATAGAAATTTGTGTTAAACAAGAAACTAAATATACAATCCTACTTGAGAACTCAGTTGTTGTTGTACACCCAACCGAAGTTCTTAGATGGGTTGGGTGTAAAAACACAATCGAGTTCGCAAGAAAGACATTCTTGCATGAGAGGTGAGAATTGAGATATACAGAACGTTTGGAATAAAAACTCCAATTTAAACGAATTATTTAGAATTGGAAAACTAAAAGTGACTTTATTAAGACTTGGAAACCGAAAAGGGCCTTTATTTCGAATTGGAAACCTAAAAGCCGCCGTTTCAGTCCCCAATTTCGCAGATAAAGCGTGCGATTCAGTTCAAAAGTTTGAAATTGAAACCTACAACGACGGTATTTATGTTTACCGTCGTCGTTTACCGACGTTTATTTCGACTTTTGTTGTAGCGCTTGTTTTAAACAACAACGACGGTATAATTAATATAAACGACGTGAAAATGATTTACAACGGCGATATAATTAATAGAACTGTCGTATTATCTGAAAAACCACGTCTTTATATTATATTATAACGACGTGGTACCGATTTACCACCACCTTTTATTTATAAGAACTGTCGTAGTCCAATGTCTAATACGGCGTAAAATAATAAAAGACAGACGTGGTTAATTAACTTTACATGGCGGTAATTATAAAATTACGGTCGTATTAAATAGCACTTGATACGTATGTTAATAACAGTCGTCTATTATATTTAAAGACGTCAGTTTTTATGAAAAAATGTCGTCTATTATATATAAAGACGACAATTTTTATGAAAGAAATGTCGTCTATTATATATAAAGAAGACGGTTTTGTGATAGAATTGTCGTCTATTAATGTAAAGACGACGGTTTTTTTGAAAGAACTGTCGTTTATTATATCTAAAGATGTAGTAATTTTACATTTTATCTTTTTTTGGTTCCAATGGTTCTTTACAACGATTTTTTGCTTACTAAAAAAACAACCATAATGCTTTGTGAACAATAAATATATTCAAGAATAATTTGTTTCATAAAACTTGAAGATTCAATAATAATTACATACAAAATATTTACCAATCTTCATTCCTATATATCCATACAAAATATCATATCCATAATACTAAACTATAATTCGATCCGAATTTCATCAATTTGTTCTTGTGTGTATGAGTTATCGTTGCCTTCTTGCACTGCAAAACCAAGATAAAAAAAAAGAAGCAAGTTATAGTTAGAGATACATTTATAAACCTTTTGCAACTATAACAGGATTTAATAAAAAGAAACAAGAAACAAAAGCCAGAAGATGGGAGCATAACTTATTTGGATTTCCTCTGACTTGGATATAAACGACGGAAAGTAAAATTAAACTGCCGTATAAATTATAATATAAACGACGGTTTTTAAATAATAGGGACGTTATAAATATATACTACGCCAGTTAGTTACAAAACCGACGTCTTAAATAAAAATAACTATAGAGAAATAGAAATTTGTGTTAAACAAGAAACTAAATATGCAATCTTTCTGGGGAACTCAGTTGTTGTTTTACACCAAACCGAAGTTCTTAGATTGGTTTGGTGTAAAAACACAACTGAGTTCCAAAGAGAGACATCTTGCATGACTGAAACCATTCAGAGATGTGAGAATTGAGACTGAACGTTTGGAATAAAAACTCCAATTTAAAGGAAATATTTAGAATTGGAAAACTAAAAGTGACTTTATTAAGACTTGGACACCGAAAAGGGCCTTTATTTCGACTTGGAAACCTAAAAGCCGCCGTTTCAGTGTCCAATTTCGCAGATAAAACGTGACGTTTCAGTTCGAAAGTTTCGAATTTGAAACATACAACGACGGTATTTATGTTTTCCGTCGTCGTTGTAATGACGTTTATTTCGACTTTTGTTGTCGCGCTTGTTTTAAATAACAACAACGGTATAATTAATATAAATGACATTAAAATGATTTACAACGGCGATATAATTTATAGAACTGTCGTATTATCTGAAAAACCACGACGTTATATTATATTATAACGACGTGGTAACTATTTACCACCACCTTTTATTTATAAGTACTGTCGTAATCTAATGTATAATACGGCGTAAAATAATAAAAGAGAGACGTGGTTAATTAACTTTACATGTTGGTAATTATTAAATTACGGTCGTATTAAATAGTACTTGATACGTCTCTAATAATACAATTACCGTCGTGTTCATTGGATGTTCAAAACGGCGGTATTATATGTAAAACGTCGTCTATAATTACTACGTCGGTATATTTACACATACCGTCGTTGTTTATTTGTTGTCTTTTTTCTGATCGAAATGGCATGTTTAATAAGACGACGCTTTTAAAGTTTTATGCGTCGTGTTTTAAAAATGCCCAAATGAATTTCCAATTTTTAGGTGTTTTAGTTTCTGATCCACGTCGGTGTTTATATTACCGTCGTCGTTTAAAATTTAACGACGGTATTTATTTTGTCCGTCGTCGTTTTACCGACGTCTATTTCGATTTTTGTAGTAGTGTCATAAAATCATATCCAACACATCCTAGAAATTTGTATTGATTCAAATATTATATTGAAATTTCCACTCATAGAATCTCTCTATTCGACTATTAAAACTGTAGCAAAGTATTCTATAATTTTGGTAACAAGCTTTTGTCATGAAATTTCAAAATTTCATTTTCCACAATGATCATACTTTGACCTCAAGCTAAAGTTCAAATCTGAAGTTGACAGTATAGGTCCTGTAGCTTATCCCATAGTGTACAAGGTTAAATAGAGTTTTGTGAAGAGACGAAAAAAAAAAGACATTAGGAACGTACCACATTGGAAGGTGGCTAAAAGAAAAATATTAAAAACTCATTTCATTGTCAGAAACATCGAACAGCTAACTGATTTTGGTCATTACATATGGAAAGTGAACAAGTAGTAATCAAATAATTAGCATCCACAATAACCTAAATCAATAAACAATAAAAATGACCTCTCAACACTCTAATTTATTTTTTTAGAAGAAACGAATCATGTGCATGAACAAAGGTTCACTTTATCCAGATCCCAGAGGTGATACATTTTGCAATCATTACAGCAATTTGATTATTTAGGAATACTACAACAAAGCTATCTGATACGACTTATGCTACATCACAATTTAAGGGATTAGTTAACTTCCCTACTGATAACAGTTGAGTAGGGAAAGACGGAACATAAAGAGCAGTAGATTTAACTTATGAGTTGAAGAAATTGATTTCCCCACGTCCAAGAAATTGACTTTTTTCTGGAATTTGAAGATTAAAAAGACAATTTTTATGGTTTGTCATGTGGTCTGTTTCTCCAGTATCCACAACCCAAATACTCGATAAGCAATTATGAGATAAGGCAGATAGAAAAGCTTGGAAGATATGTGATGCAAGTGATGCATTTTCTAATTTACCAAACTGTTGAAGCAATTTAGTAAGCTCACCAAACAGGGTAGGAGTGATCCTTGCGGGAGTGACCTAGAAAGCTCCAAGTAGAGCAATCCAATGGTGATTTGGAAGAAATTAAGTACAAATATGCGTTTAGTACAATCCTTTTTGGATTCTGATTAGTCCAATACCCTAACCATAAAAAAAATCCTCAAATTTCACAATGAACAATACTGAAAGAATATATATAAATATATATTTTTTAAACAATCAAAGAGACTCACACAAAACTTCATGTGCAGTCAATCGCCTTTTAGGGTCTCGAACAAGCATCCTTCTCACTAAATCTTTGGCACCATCAAAAATACTAGGCCAAGGGTCTGATGCAAAATCAAGGTCACCATGCAGGACCTGTTCAAATATTCCTTGCTCGGTTTCTGTGGAATCACAACAAAGTATAGTAAAAACAAGAAAATGGGAAAAATTATCACAATGATCAAAAGTAAGATAATATATATTAAAGCATGAAAGAACATCAAGAATCAAATGTATTGCAAGTCAAAAGGTCTCACCAGCCCAAAATGGAGGTACCCCACTTAACAGAATGTAAAGGATCACTCCAGCACTCCAGACATCTGCTTCTGGACCATAATGCTTTCGTAAAACTTCAGGTGCAACATAATATGGGCTTCCAACCACGTCACTAAATTTTTCTCCCTCTGGTACATGAAGAGCACTCACACAACAGCCAACTGAAAACAATTAATGCAAATCAGGTACCAAGCTACACTCATGAAGAGCCCAAGACAACTAACTCCATTCAGCCAACATAATAATACATGAAGGAAATAACTTGACATATTCCAATACTTTTCCATTCCCTTCTCTCTGAAGAGAGAAGTTCTCAAGTCTTACAGTGACAATAGTTTGACCCAAAAAGAAAAATTAAATCTTTCACAGAAACTCATATTCGAGCTTGATTTCCAATTAAAGATAAAAATGCCTAAGCTACTCCAATTCAAGCAAACAAATCAAATTGGAATAAACAGAACATATTCATGAATTACAAATAGAAAAAAAAATTGAAAGACTGTGACTGACACTCATTGTTTACTAAGACAATAAGGAAGGAAAGAGAAACTCAACCTCTCAGCCCAAAAACACACCAATGAAAGTCAAAATATTTCCATCACATCGTCCTTCTCATCTTTAAAAGCCAGGGGAAGCAGCCGCTCCAGCAGCTCCTCTTGCTGTAGAAGCCACCAATAGAGAGCGAAAGAGAGAATGGAATTAGGTTTGAGAACAGAGAGATGAGGCAAAACGAAGATAGAAAAAATCAATTTTGGGTTTAGGGTGACTAAGTTGCTGGAAAAAAGTTGGGGAAAAAAATAAGGCGCCATTATAAAAATTGGTGAAAAAAAAGGCAGCCCGCGAAAAAGAATTTGGGGAAATCAATTCTAGATCTATGACGCAGTCTACACGTCATTGTAAACATAATTCTATGACGCGGAGGACGCATCGTTAAGTTAATGGCACATATTCGACGTCGTTAAACTATAAACTTATTCATGACGCTGATCTAACATCATCTAAACCCAATAGATTCCATGACACACATTCCGCGTCATGGAAAATAATTTCAATGACGCGTCTAAGACACGTCATGATCATTGTGTCATAAACTTATTTCAATGACGCATTTTAAAAACACGTCATAATTTATAACATTTAATGACGTGTATTTTTGATGCGTCATTAAATCTGTGTCATAAAAAACCCCTTTTTTTTTTGTAGTGATGAAACGTCAGATACTAAGAATTCCTTTGTAGCAAACTGAAAAAGACATATTGAGATTGATTTTTGTTCAGGTTAGATTCCTCATTATCAGTCTATTTTACTTTTAGTTTGGTTTTGAATTCATCAAATGCAGTGTTGTTTTCCTTTCCTTTGCCAGTAAGTGTATATGTTTGAGTGAGACCACCGTGTATATATGTATCATTTGGCTTATCATTGTTCTATTAATTGTGGAGGAGTTTAGGAGAGGACATAGTGGATTTGACAGAAGATCTTGAGATCAGAGGATCATTTTATACTGTCTTTGAATTGTGATCTTTAACATTCACACAAGTTTTAGTTGTAAATTATTTTTGTATTGTGGTTTTTCATTTGTTCTTCTCTCAATATTGATTTTGAATTTTCCATTAGTTTTGCTATTCTTCTTTATGTGGATAAAAGAGATTTATACTACTTTCATTTGTTTATTTCCTCTAGATTTTTGTTTGGGTTTTCATTGCTTTGGATTTTCTTTTCTACCTTCTGAGTTTTTATTGCTTTTGGTTTTCAATAAATTATCCTTTTGGCCTTAGCCAATTGTTTTGATGTTAACAGCAATGTAAGATTTGACGATGGGGCAGAGGCTGAGGATGAAAAGCAAGATTTCCAAGAGAGTGGAATTTTTTTAAAAACCCATATAAATTTTCTGCAGTTTTTTATGTTATTTTAACAGACTACGTTTTCTGCAGTTGGAGTAGGAATTCTCAAATGGGAGCTCTTTTAGTAGCGCCCCCTTGGAGTGGAAAGACATTGCTATCAAGGTTAGAGTTCATAGAGATGTTTGTACGAATAGGAGCAAAAAGAGCGATGGATTTATTTAACAAGCCAAAAGCCAATTCACCATGCTTGGTTTTCTTTGATGAGATAGATGTTGTGAGAAGGTATAGAGGAACAAGAATTGGTGGAGGAAATGATGGGAGAGAGAGCATACACTCAACTTAAGGTTGTCAACAAGCACCTGCACGATGTGGAGTTAATTTCACAAGGAACAAGTTAAATTAGAGGAGAACATTTTGGAAATAGTAAAGAGAGATCTAGAAAATCACATGTTGTGTATACTAACTCCTATCTTTGTTTATAAACCAAAGCATAGTGCATAGTGCCAACATTATCTGAACATTGTGTTGTCTGCTTTATCAAATTGTGTTGCTTAACTTTTTTCTACTAAACTGATATTTTTATAAACTTGTAGGTGATTTTAAAAAAATTAAATGTTCACATGTCTGGCATTCATTGAGTAATTGGATTACAAGAATCGACTTGGAGAAATTGAACAACTTTGTTATTTTCAATGTTTTACCATGCCTTTTGCTTTATACTAGCCTCCCAACACACTCTCTCGCGCATGCAGGAGGCATTTTTTCCTTCACGCAAGCTAAGCGCGACTTACAATTTTTCTGCTTTTTTAGTTTGCAATTGTATTTTTGTATATGGGCATTTTATCACACTTATTTTTCTAGACGTGCGTCTCAACAGTTTCTTTTTTTCTTTTATCTCGAGTAAACTGTTTGGACGCTCGTCTGGAAAAATAAGGGTGATAAAATGCCCGTCTACAAAAATACAATTGCAAACTAAAAAATTAGAAAAATTGTAAGTCACACGTAACGCGTGTGCAGGGAGGCTAGTTACTAACAAATTGAAGGTGTTTTTATGGACAGCGGTACATGATATTATTCCATGCAAGATGAATCCTTTTAAGCGCAAAATTTTTCTTGATTCACTTTGCTTTCGGTGTTCTCTTTCGTTTTGTCGGATGTCACGGGAGGTTTGGCAGTGTTCACCTATTCATGACTTGAATGTCCCCTTACATGTTGGTACTTTTAAGGAGTTATACCGATATGTTTCCTCGGTTTTGACTAATGACGAGCTGGTCTTCTTTGTTTTCTTGAGTTGGGGATTATGGAGATCTCATAATGATCTTTTACATTATGGTCGAAGTACTTCACCTCTTTGTCTTTTGGCTTGTACCCGAGAGCTTGTTTTGGAATACCAACGGGCTATTAATTTAATGTCTTCTCATGTTCCAGCACTGGTGTTGCGCGGCGTTGGTCTCCACCTATGGTTTTTTTGTGAAATTAAATGTTGAGGGTGCTGCCAATTAGCTATTTGGCTTTAGGGGTTTGGGGGTTGTTATTTGGGATGGTATGGGTGATTTATTGTTGGCTGCCTCTAAAGGCCTTCATGGCATGTTTTCTCCTAAAGCTACTGAACTTTATGCCGCAATCTTGAACTTTATGCCGCAATCTTGGGCTTGCATATCGCAAGTCAAATGGGACACCGTTATGTTATTTTGGAAAAGGATGCAAAAGAGGTTATTATGAGTTTTCAAACTTCTTAGCAAAGCTGGTCGGTGGAGGGTACTTTAGTAGATGAAGTCATGAGCCTTTTTAATGTTTTTGCTCATATTTCTTTTCAATTTGCTCCTCATGAGTGTAATCAGGTTGCTCATCTCTTGGCTAAGCAGTCACTCCTGTCTCAAGACTTTCAAGTTTGGTTAGAGGATCGACCTTTATGGATTTCGGATGTTTTGGCCAATGCCAAGTTATTTTCAAAAATTATTTTTTATACTTGATGTGATGCAGTGGTACTCTTTTTCCTTGACCGGATTTTCCTCCATTTGGGGGTTTTTAAAGGCAAGGTTTTAGTGATGCCACACTTATTGCATCACTAAAGTCCAGTCTTACCTTTTTGTACCATGACATTGTTGTTTCAATGAAGTTATCTCTCTCTGATTAAAAAAAAAAATTTAAAAATTGAATGTCTAGAAATGACTTTTAGATCAAAATCTCTAAAATAAAGTATGATCTTGTTTTCATTTTGATATCTGCATTAGATGTGAAAGAAATGTCGACTTATATTTTTATGGAAGGAATATGATAATTACAAAAGTTTTTTTTTTTTTTTTTTTTTTAAAAAGGAGTGTAAGTAGACAAAATGAAAGTGGGAAAATTAACATCCGAATATACGTTTCTTCTTCTGTGGATTAATAATTTAAAGATAAGTTAACAATACTCTTTTTTTTGTGATTTTAAATCACAGAAGAAAGAATCCAAACCAAATTGAATTGTCTATCAAATTTTGGGCTCAGAAATGTATTTTGTGCTCAGAAATGTATTTTGTGAGAAATTTGGGCCAATTTCTATGAAAGCCCAAAAACCCAAACCAAACTAAACTAAACCCCAAGCCCGGTTAACTGGGTGGCTAGATTATACCGGCCATGATTTGGTTCTGGTTTCCATAACAGCTTACACCGAGGCCTATGGTTTGATGTCGAGTTGGGTTCAAAACGGAACCAACCGGATCGAGCCCAATACTAGTGCGTGTGTGTGTGAAATCTCCTCCCTCTAGTTTTACTATCGCTTGTATTAAAAAAAAAAGGTATTAAAAATTTGATCACAAAAAAAAAACGTATTTAGTATAGCAGCACTCATGAAATAATTTGGCCCTTTTAAAACTTCAATTTATTATTTTTTATTAATCTCTTTATCAATGATAAAAATATAAAATGCATAACCATAAACACTAATGTATAAGAATCCTACTAATTTAAATGGCTCATAACATGCCAGAGATTGACCTGCAGTCGCCATTGCCAATGTCAAAGAAAGCAATTTGCAGAGCCATCATACACCAATTTCTTCCTCCACCCTCTTTTCCCATTTCTTTAGGCCCGATTCTAGTAGGAGGAGTTTAAGTATACAGTAGGCCCTTCATCTGGCTATTAAAAATTCTAGGCCCGTTTGCACTTGGGTGATTTTGGCAGCATGAAAGAATTCAAAGCAGAGCCCGTTTTCTGTGGTAACACTTTCCCACCCAATTGCTCAGTTTAGGAAAATAACTTCATCATGCAAGCAAGAGGGATGATTAACTTGTATCATTCTGATCTCCTTTTAATATATCCATTACATTTATCCCATCTATCATTTCGCTTTGCCATCCTTCCTCCTTGATGATGCAATATTGATAAACTTATATTCTAGGTATTTTTCTTACGGACATGATATGTTGAGAATACCTCATTTTTATTCAATTTTTTTCAGTTTTGATCTCATATATTGACAGAATTGATTACATTTGGGTGTAATATTGTCTTTCAGAGTTTTGATTTTAAGTTTAAGCTTAAAACCTAAAATCGAAGCAGTTAACCAATTCGAGACTAGAAAGAAACCTTAAGTCAAACCTCTGTTAATGATGTGCATTTCTATTTTTCAATTTGGACATGTGGTATTATTATGTTGGGTTAACTACAGTAAACCCCCCAAATTATAAGGCCATTTTCAAGTTCATACTTATAGTTTGAAAATTCGCGAGTACATATTCAACGTCACGGAAAGTTACGAATACATACCCTTCATTAGTCAAACCGTTAATTAATCCTTTAAATGCTGACGTGGCAAAAATGGAACCTATTTTTAATGACGTGGACTTCCATGTGGATCAAAAACTAATAAAAAATCATTTTACTATCGCCACTCTTATTCATCTTCAATTCTCATTCTTTCTTCTTCTATCGCCACTCTCCACCCACCCAGAAGCGAAAATGGCTTCGTCCTTATCCCTCCTCTCACCCCACAATGCATCCACCACCCACCTTCTCCTGCGCACCCCCAAAACCCCTAACCTGCGCTCTCACTCAAGACGAACTCAAGAAGCTTGCAGCCGATAAGGCCGTCGAGTATGTCAAGAGCGGCATGGTCCTCGGCCTCGGCACTGGCTCAACAGCTGCCTTTGTGGTCTCAAAGCTCGGAGAGCTCTTGAAATCTGGTGAATTGCAGAACATAGTTGGAGTTCCAACTTCAAAACGTACGGAGGATCAAGCTCGCCAATTGGGTATCCCTCTTTCGATTATCGATGATCACCCCAAGATCGATTTGGCCATAGATGGTGCAGATGAGGTCGACCCAAATCTTGACTTGGTTAAAAGGCGTGGTGGGGCTTTACTCAGAGAGAAAATGGTGGAGGCTGCTTCAGTTCGGTTCTCGATGATCACCCCAAGATCGATTTGGCCATAGATGGTAAAGATGAGGTCCGACCCAAATCTTGACTTGGTTAAAGGGCGTGGTGGGCCTTTTCTATTTTTCCAATTTGGACATGTGGTATTATTATGTTTATTTGTATTTGTTCCATTATTTTTCAATTGTCATTAACTCGAGCCAAAATTAAAAGCTTAAACTCGTTTAAAAACAAGGTGAGGTGACCCAAGCCAAGAATAAGCTCAAGTTCGATACAAAAACATGGCCAACTCGATCATAATATTGTCGGTAGGACATTCCCTTTTTGATGAGTTGACTGCAACTGATGCTGCATTTATCATGTATAATATATTGATGGAGTCTTATATTCCAAGGTTCATTAATGTAGTTTTTTCTGCGTTGTGGAAATTGTGTCTTGGTTTAATTGCTATTATGCATGCTTGCTAGACACGAGCACATGCCTAGCAGCCGTCCTCTTCTAATGCCATAGAAAAATTCTGGTCTTGCAGAAATGTCTGGCTCGTGACCAGCATCATTGATTTATAAATTAAAAGCTTTAATAGTAAAGAAATTAAATCTAAACCATTATTTCCACACAGTTGAATATATATATGGGGCGGATCCGTGACACTACATTTTTTACACAAGTTTTGACATAATTTTTGAGCCATTAGATTACTCCACTTTTAATAGTTTAGATTAAACCTGACATATATATATTGTGTATTAGTTATTAGTTGTATGTGAATATATATGGATGAATATGAGAGACATATAACATAATGGGCAGGTAGGATGTTGTGGGTTTATAGATTCGCAGTCTGTCGTATATGTTAAACTGCTAGTCTCACAAAATCTTGAGAAAAAGATAAAGTGAAAGCAATGTATATTTGACAAAAAAAGAAATTCACCATAAATCAAGGAAAAAGAAAATTAATGAGCCAAGTCCTGGTTTACTTAAAGATTAATATGATAATATATACTCTTCAAAACTGATACAAGTGGTGTGGTGGGACTCAAAAATACATGTCCTTACCTCAAGACTTCATAGCCATCCAAGTTTGTCTCGTATTCCTGCATTATATTCTTCATGGTGGACGTTATTTCATTGATTATTTTTTCTTTTTTTGTTTTAAATTACAAGTACAGATCCAGCTTAAGATTTTGGCTTCCGTCTAGCTCCGTTTATTTTATTCGTATACTTTTGGTGTCTTATACGACGCTTTCCATCAGCCGTAAATGACCCATTTTTTTGTAGGGACTATTGGAACAAAGGAAAACTACAAGGCCAAAAGAATTAGACGAGTAAATCTTCACATAATGCAAAGCTATAAGCTCCTTATAGCTTGTACTTATCCTTTTAAATATTCTAGCTAATAACATAGTTATTATTGCTTTAAAAGAACAACAAAAATGATATTTGTTATTGACATATGTAGCAAAGATGACGTGGGATTAAGCATTAGTATAATCAGAAATGATATTTGTAGAAGTTTCAAAGAACAACGCTTAAGGACATATGGATAATTAATATGATGTAACAATCGAGTTAGATGGATTATATATGTACCACCAACACCAAGCAGGAGGACGTACGTTATATGTTGATGCCTAAAATTGGTCCAACAAAAAATGACATCTTCGAGATCGAGGTCGACAATCCTTCCAAACTAACTTGGCATGATCAAGGAGGTCATCTCTTAGAACGAGTTCTAATGCTTAGGGATTGTACTTGTAAATAAAAATTAAGTAAGAACATTCAATCAAGCGACACAGAAGATTTACGTGATTCACCCATAATGGAGCTACGTTTACGGGGGTGTTTGGTATTTTTACTATTGAATGAAGAAAGAACATAGGTACAAAGTGTTTGATCCTCACAACTCATATCCAAATTACACTCAAAACTCTCATAATTATGATGAACAAGATCAAATATCGATATAATAGAATTGAATTATTGTAGGAGGATGTGAGAGAAAAACCTCCTACAACCCCCTCTTAAGTTTGATAGTGCCTTTATATAATAGATTGAAGATAATCATATTATTATAGAAGTAGGCTTCCTAATTAGCCTCAAAGTAGAAGTTCACCTCTGAATAGAATTTAAATATGAAGTTCGGCATTAGAGTAATTTTACACACAAACAATATCCTCACTCACATACGATTATTTAATTTTATTAGTTTTCCTTCAACAACACAGAAAAGTTTTCGATCAATCTAACACAAATTATGATTATTATATAGAAATATGATTTATCTTCACCATTTCGTGGCCCATTCTAAACCTTTTTGAAAGAAAAAAAATGAGCGGTTTGACAGGTAAGTATTTTTCACAATATTAAATATTAATCCATCAATTTGTTGAGTATTAATTCCAATAGCTTTCAAAGTGAAAAATTAAAGAAAAATACACATATCCGTACGTGATGAGAATTTGTCGGCCAACTGGGCCCATGCATTCAATCACGTCGGGCACTGAGGCCAAATTAATCAAGCACACTCTTTTTGTCTAAATCTCATGCAAAGATACAAATGAGAAATATATACGGGTCTGAAAGTTGCTGTGCACCAAATTAATGATTAAAATTATACTTTATGAAAATATTTGTCTCCTAATATAATAATATCATGCCGACCATGTAAAAATCTAGTATGTACAAAACAAAGCTTTCAGCTGTTTGCAATTTCAGATGAAACACAGAAATATAGTACTCTTGAATCATGATCATCATGAACATTTGTAGGAAAAAAGATACAAAACCAAAACCAAAATATAAAAAACTGTTTTGGTTCTAAAGGACTCTTGCTTGCATGTAGGTACTAGGTACTCTAGGTGATTAATTAGAAATCTTTTATGGGAGAGTGTGTGATTAGTTGGCGGAATGTTGGGCTAAACTGCTAAACAACAAAATTAGGTTTTCATAATTTTTCTATACAAAGCGATATTCTATTTTAACCTAATCTAAACTACATGAAGAGGGATTCGAATTCGGGTGCAGAGTGGTGAGCAAATCCGCTCTAGTCAACTTGGCTAAGCCAGTGCCTGCAGATTTTCATAATTTTTATAGTAAATTGAGTTTAGACTCATAAAATTCACTTTAAATCACATATGGCCCTTTCCTTTATTTTTCTATTTAAAATACCCAATTTTTTCAAATAACATTTGATAACTAGGATCCAACTAAACAAGTTACCTAATATAACTTTAAATCTGATTTATTATATTTTTCGCATTCCAAAACTACCCGTATTTATAAGCTAACATGTTATGTGGGGGGTGTAATTAATGACACACGTTGAATTTGGAAAGATTTTTCAAATGGTTGTAATGGATATAGGAATTAATTTAGAAACTTATTTGAAATTAAATATTAAATTCAACATTAACGTATTAGTAATCTAGAGGTGATTAACGTTTTGATTTATTTAATAAAAAAATTATGTTGTTTTCCTTTTATGAATTATATGACTAGTAATCTATTAAATTCAACATTAAAGTATTAGTAATCAATATCAATATCATTATCGGTATGAGTAATCAATATCAATATCAATATCAATATCAATATCAATATTAATATCATTATCGGTATGAGTAATCAATATCAATATTGAAGTGGACATTATTATTATTTTTTAAAAAAATAGGTCTATTATTGTCCATAAAAAATAGGTAGATTATTAATAAATAAAAAAGATAATATCAATATCAATATGTTGATAATATCAGTATTGATATATTAATGAAGAGTTTATTAATATATTCAATATTATCCACCTATTGATAATAAGCAGATTATTATTGTCAATAATATTATATACTTATTATATTTTCTTAATATCAATATCAATATATGGATAATAATATTGACAATATGTAGATAATAATAGGTAAATTACTGTCCAAAAAAGATATTAACAATATGAACCTATTTTTACTCTAAATAATGTACCTTTTTTTTTCTCTAAATATTGTACCTTTTTTTCTCTAAATAAAGCACCTATTTCTTGTTTTATGAAAAATAATTTGATCATCATTTTATTGTTTGTTTTATGAAAACCATTTTTTTTTTAAATGAACCTATTTTTTCTCTCTAAATAATGTACGTATTTTTTGTTTCTAATAATGTACCTAGTAAAACAATTTACCTAGTATAATGAACCTATTTTTTTGTTAAATTTTGTATCTATTTTTTTCTCTAAATAATGTACCTATTACTTGTTTTATGAAAAATAATTTGATAATCTATTTATTGTTTGTTTTATGAATTTTTTTTAAATGAACCTATTTTTTCTCTCTAAATAATGTACCTAGTAAAACAATTGACCCAGTATAATGAACCTATGTTTTTCTTCTACATAATGTACCTATTTTTAATTTATAAATAACGTGCAATGTTACCTATTTTCTATAAATTATTGCGTACCTATTTTTAATTCATGAAAAATGTATGAAAATTTCAATTACAAAGTAACTTACCTAGGTTTTTTTTAATTTAATTTTTTTGGTAAATAATATACCTATATTTTTATACGTATATATTTATATTTATATTTATATTTTTCATAGGTACATTATTGGATATGTAATTTACATATTTTTTGTTGTGTGTGCAATTTTAGGGGGACATATGTTAGAGGGAATGACAACCAAAAGAAATGGGGTGATTGATATGCTAGTAATAAGGAGTATTAATTACAATTATGACAGTTAATGAAATGCTTAAAATAAATTATAAATAAAATATGAAGTCTGATGGCAACGATGTAAAAACATAGAAATACTATGACATCTTATATCCTACTGGTCATTTAAGTTTGAAATTGGGTTTTACACATAGATTTATAGAGTGATGGGTACATGTCTAGAAAATAGAAAATGTAGGGACCTATATTGGACAAGCCCTAATTTTTATCCCTCAAAACAAGAAGTAACTTTTCCAACCATATTTATTTCAGTGTTAGACTTATCATTAATTTGTTGTTAAATCATAATTATAATTATGAGTGTTGCTATTTCCACCCCTTATCTTATTTCTCCACCCACTTTATATTCACACACATCATATAAATTTGAAAAAACACAAACCTATCTTTCCACCCACGATTATTCCTAAAATACACATTTACCATTACAATAAAAAAATCTTTAAACAAACAATAAAAAATGTCTTCAATTAGCCCATCCCTACCCCCACCCCACCTCCAAAACCACCTCTGTCAACACCATGACCATCACCCACAACCACCTCTCTTTCTCCCATACGCAGCCATTTTATCCCGTCAAATTTCCAGGCTGTGAATTATGAAACATTTAATATAATGATTAATTTAAAATAGGAATATCTACTGGGGTCTCAGACATGGGTGTCGTTGTGTCTCCTTCTTCTCGTGGTTGATATCAGGGCGGTCCAACGCTTAAGGCAAAATAGGCTGTTGCCAACCCCAATATTTTCAAATAGAAAAAAATACCCATATGTAATATACAAACTTATGCCCACCCAAAAAGCAACCCACATGCATGCATAACCCAAAATTTCTCTCCTATTTAATTATCCCTACCCTTAAATTTTTCTCCTATTTAATTATCTTCTCTTATTGGTTTTCTCTTAAAAATACATGTATGCATATTTAATTTTAGGGTCATGCTAAAGAGACCAACTTTAGACCAACTTGTGTATCATCTCTCTAATAGATGTGGAGTCCACCAATACAATGGGTCACACACTCTATTAGAGAGATGGTACACCAGTTGGTATCTAAAGTTGGTCTCCCTAGCATTGTCCTTAATTTTAAGATGTTGCATATGACAACATTGAATCTAATATATTTTAAATAGGTTAGAAGTTATGTGTTATAATCTATTCTAGGGTTTAATTAAGAATGAATTATAATTTGGGGATTTTGTTGAAATTAATTAGGTCTTTGATTTTAGGAATTTTGTTGAGATGTTTGACTTGATATTGGTATTGTTGAGATGTTTGATTTGTTATTGGTATGTTAATGTTTGATTAAAGACATTGATGCTATTATGATAATTTATTTGATTTTTTGTTGGGATGTTTGATTAAATAGGTTATCATTTGTTACGCGGATCACAATCCGAAAATCTTCATAAAACAAAGAATTTATAGTTTTTTCTTTTTGCTAAGCTTTTATTTATGTATACAGATGCATTTGATGGTAAGGTTCATTACGTCCCCCTAACTAGGTGCATTTTTTTTAAATGTTTATTAATGAAATTCACTCGTACCATTGAGTTTTTAATGTAAATTTTGCCCAGTTGGATTTCAAATCCTAGATTCGCCACTGGTTGATATTCATTTTCTGGAAATCATAGTCGATGTACATTTCAGCGGAGAGTTGATGGGTGTTGTGAATTTAATTGCAAGCGCACAATCCGCACAAGTAATATAGAAGTAAGTAGAGTGTCGTTCCCACGAAGACTGTAATTTCCTATTAACTACCAATTATGATTAATTCTTAAGTTTATCTGAACAATTAATTAGGAAGATTGATTGATTTAATTAAACTAAAACAATTATGAAAAATAGCAATTTAATAAACGATGGAAAATCAAGTTGATGAGACACTAGGGCATCCGATTTCACCATAATCAATTCCACTTAATTCTTATAGTCAATTAACCCTAATTACTACCCATGTTGACAGTTGGTTTCTGCTAATTTATTTCGATATCCCCTCTCGGGCTCAACCAAAAGTATTCTTAATTAACAACCCACTCTCTCTCGAGCAATGAATTTAGAAAATCAAGAACCCATTAAGTTTTATGAGAACCTGCAAGAAAACTGCATGAGTCATGTTAGTCCCTCTCGGGCACTCATTCAAGTCATGGTATTTGTTACAAGAAGCAAACACCAAACATCTCATCTCGGTCTCCGTTTGGATCATCAATTAAATATTGGCCATATATTTAAAGTATTATGAACAATAACAAATACTCAACACGGAATAATAATCAGGAATTAATATAACTATAAAAATTAAGTATTCATGGTTAGGCTACATCGTAGCCCTAGCAAGAGAAATTAGTTCATGACAAAAGAAAAGATAAGCAAGAGAATTGTTGTCATAAAACCGATTTGGTCGATGGACTTGATCTTTGGAATTTCCACAGCAACACCTTCGTAAGCTCCAAAAGCACCGCAACAGCAACTATTGACTCTCTCTTTACTATATTTGTGGGTGTAGTGAAATATTGTAAAAATATGGTGGAAGAGATCCCCCTTAGAGAGAGCTTAGGGTGACCTTATATAGTGTAAAACAACTAATCCCTACTCTAAAAAGGTTTGGAAAAACTCTCCTAAAGCAAAATAAAGTTCCAAACAATTAAGGAAACAAACTAAAGAAGGAATTCTTATTTGACTTGGAAACACGTCAGCCATCTTGCAAGCACGTTTGGGGGTCGTTCCACTTCCTAGAAAAATCGGGAAAAATATGAGAAACATAACTGTATCTCTAATCTTTCCGAGCATATATCGCATGCCACTAGGAAAAATCGGGAAGTCTTCAACTCTTCAATCTTCCACAGTAGTGTAGTTCTGACAGGATTTCAACTTAGGCTGTGTTGACTTGCAGGTCTGGAGCAATTGGCTTGATAGAAAATTATGAAAGTTTGACACAATCATCTTCAATGTCTTAGCTTTCTTCTCCAATTGGCCTTGCGCTAAAATTCATTCGAAAAGTCAATTTTCTGCTGAAATCCTTCCAAGAGCGCAGAATTGCTGAAAATAAGGAAAGTAAAGTAATAATGCACTTTTTAATTAACTTTTCCTACAAAAACCAAATATAAGAGGTATAAAAATATAGAAAATAATGCACTTATCAATGGGTCAGCACGTCTTCACTCAAAAATTTAATGGTACCATTGGTTATTGTATGAGGCTGTTGAAATTGTCAAAGCAGAGAACAACACTTGTCTTCCCCAAAGTCTGCAACTGGAGAAAAAAGAAGAACACAGTATAAAATGTCATATTGTTCCTTGATATGGCTTCAGCAATGTCATTTTACAAAGCTAGGTATTGTGATAATATCATTGTTAGGTATTGTGAAGATGGGTGTGGGTTTTGAACAAAAAAAATATGGGTGTGGGTGCGTGTGAGAGAGACAGAGAGACTTAGAGCATGTTTGGGAGTGCTTCTGGAACAGTTAAAAGCGCTTCTGACAGTGTTTGGCAGAAAGTTTAGAAGCGCTTCTAGGCCATAGAAGCACTTTCTGAAAGGAGAAGCACCTGCCATGTGCTTTTTCAGGAAGCACTCTCAAGTGCTTTTCCAAGAAACACTTCGATTTCTTATGAAAATTTCAAATCTTTATAATAAAAGCGCTTATAAGCATAAGTGCTTTCTAGAGAAGCAGTCACAAACGAGTTGTTATAAATTTGTCCTCATAAGTCATTTTACAAAGAGGTAAATTTGTCTTTAAAATTTAAAAGATAAAGTGGGTGAGAAGATAAGACATGTGGATGAAAATAGTAGTACTCATAATTATATGTTTATTATAATACAGAATTTCTTGCTTGTTACATGGTGCTTAAGAATTAGGTACATTATTCAAAAAAGTATAGTACGTGCATTAATATTAAGACTTATTTACTATAGCCCCTTGAAACTATGGTCAAGTCTTTGTTTATACCATGAAAGTTAAGGTGACTCAGAGTGCCCCATTGAACGTAGGTACATTATTATCCATAGAAAAATTTATATTTTTTTTACTGAGAATAAGTAAAAATAATTAAATGTTTCTTCATAAAAATTTAAAATAATTGGTACATTAGTTTATGCTAAATCGTGATAGGTATATTAAAAAAATTTCATAAATTTAATATACCATTCCCAAAACGTGAACCTTTTATATTCTAAATTTGACTTAAAAAATCCGACCAAAAAATAATGATTAAAAAAAACTTACCCTAACAAATTCCTAAATTTAAGCTAATTTAAAACACCATTTGAATCTTAAAAACTTAATGAAATGGACGTTAATGGAAAATTGCAACAAAGTTGTGGTTTGGAGTAATTGGTAACCCAGGGAAAGTTGTGGGTTCGAGTCCTAACATCCGTGTTATATGTATGAATTTAGTATATTATCGCCCCCTTAATAGAAATTGTATTTTAGGAATAAGGAAAAAATGGAGACAAACAACAATTGGAAAGGCAACTCAAACTTTAAGTGGGGGTATTTTAGGTATCTGAAAATTATATTAAATAAGATTTTAAGTTTGATTAGGTAATTTGCTGAGTTTGATTCTAGTCATCGGATTTTACTTATAAAATTTGAGTTTTATTTATAAAAATAAAAAATTAAAGTGATGGGCTACAGGTAAGAAAAATTAATTTGAGAGGGGAAAGCTATAATTAAAACTTTGTGAGGGTTTTGTTGTCTACTAAGTGTACTTTCTTGCTACACTGCACGCGATCCTTATTTGATGTTCAACTTTTTTGTTCTACAAAGAAATTTCATGTCATGTCAAAGAAAGAAAATATATACGTGGCCATTGGTCAAGGCGGCAAGTTGTTCATCAAATTCTGATTCACATTACCTACCTCCACAATTTATGAACGAACTACTTTGACCCTGCAAGGTCCCCAAAAGTCCATTGGACCAATATGGCATTGGTTAATAAATATATGTGCTTTTAAGATTCAAAGTAGGTTTTGCACTTCTTAGTGAAATGTTTTTTTTTTCTTTTAAATTAGGTAAACGAAGTATAAATAGTCGTAAGTAAAAGAAGTAAATTAGGGAGACTTGAGTGAGACTGTCTACATATATATACATGGGGATCATATCACCTAGAATTTAAGAACCTAAACTTTCTGCAAAATAGAAAGCTTAACATAATTAGATTAGTTGACCTAGACATGATTTGCAGTTGAAAAACAACACAAAAAAGATTAAGCAGGTATGGAATTTTTTTAAAAAAATTATTAGTCTTGCTCTTGTCCAAAAGATTTCTTACAGTATCCAATGTTTGGTCACATCAACATCATGACAGCATGAATAGAAAACATGACCCATATTTCCCAAACAGGTTCATTTGGTTCCTTGATACAATTGGAACAAGCATTTAGTGTTGCAGACCTGCAGCTATTTGATCCCAAGTAAATTTTTCCTGAAACTGTGAAGAAGATAGTTTATTTCCCATGAATTCTCTTTCATGCCATATCCACAAACACCATCATGCTTGGTCAGGATCACACAGATTTTATATACACATATCCAAGATTGAAGCTATTTTGGCCATATCTCTGTGAGTCTTGTGACATATTTAAAGGTAAGCAGTCATGTCATGAATCATAACAAATTAACTGTTAACCCCTCTCTTTCTCTTCTATCTTCTTGACTTTGCTTCCCCCATTCAGCAACCACAACCAACAAGTTTATCAGTTACGGTAAATTCTGGTCTCCATGCATAACTTCCCCATCAACTAACTTATCACCTTTTCAATGTGAGGCCCACAGATCACTCTATTTATACCCAACCGTAAAGCCATACTATTTCCATATGCCGACTACACCTCAATTATCTGTCCCACCCCTGTTTTCAAAACAGAGTCACTCTGTTTTTAATGCATTGCCTTCGCATTCCCCCCTTTTTTTCTCTCTCTCTCTTCATGGCTCCTCTTCTCTCTTTAATTTTCTTCCTCATCATCTCTTCAAGCAGTGCTCAGGGTCCCCCCTCACCTGGATATAACCCCAGTTCCAAAATTAGCACAGTAGGGTTTGATCAGGGTTTTAGAAATCTATGGGGACCTCAGCATCAGAATTTAGACCAGGGTACATTAACAATCTGGCTTGACTCTAGCTCAGGTACTCAATCATTCAAAGCCTCATGCTTTTCTATACTTCACTTAAGTAATTTTGATCTGCTTTGTGCTTCAATTAAGTCTCTTTTTAATGGTAAATATTATCTCAGATTTTTTTATCTGTCACATTTTTACTTACTGCAGGAAGTGGGTTCAAGTCACTTCATCCCTATCGTTCTGGATATTTTGGAGCAGCCGTCAAGCTCCAACCTGGTTATACTGCTGGAGTGATTACTTCATTTTATGTAAGGCTTGCTTGCATGATTACATAATTGCATTAGATTAATTAATTCCTGGATTAGGAAGAAGAATGAAAAATTGGGTTGTGTCGACTAACTTTCTGTGTTGGTTTTTACAGCTCTCTAACAATGAAGAACACCCAGGGAACCACGATGAAATCGATATCGAGTTCCTCAGGACAACCCCAGGAAGCCCTACACTCTGCAAACCAATGTGTACATTAGAGGAAGTGGAGATGGAAACCTCATTGGGAGAGAGAAAAGTTTCATCTCTGGTTTGATCCAACACAAGACTTTCATAACTATGCTATAGTATGGAACCCTACTGAGATCATGTGAGTACAGTTGTTGTACCACCAATTCTTGTACCTTGTTGCAGCCAATTCAATGTTTTACATGTCACATGTGTTTGTAATTTTGTAGGTATAGTAAACATCAAGCCAAACTGTCTTGTGTCTCTTGCTCTATCGTTTAGTAGGGGAATGTGTGAAACACAATTATTTCTGATTTTTGAAGGGAAAATGCAAACTAGGATTTTGGTTTTTGTTGCCCTTTTTCTAAAGAATCTTTCAAATTCATTGAGTTGTTACATCAAAGTAAATTGTCCAAAAATTCTAAACGTACTTTTGACTTTTACTTTATTAGCTAAAGTAATTATCATATTACTGGTTACATCTCTTTCAAATGTAAGATTTCCCGATGACCTATTATATTATGCAAGTAGGTTGTCAATAAAAATAAAGATGATAAGTAAACATGATATATGTAGCATCATTCATTTTCTTTTTATGTTTTTTGTTGCTTTATGAAGGTTGAGCTGACATACATTTTATGTTTGTAGAGCTAACAATCATAATGATGACTTATATATGATGTAACTAATTTTACAGATTCCTAGTGGATGATGTGCCCATAAGAAGGTACCAAAGAAAAAGTGATGCCACGTTTCCATTGAGGCCAATGTCGGCATATGGATCCATATGGGATGCGTCAACATGGGCCACAGAGAATGGAAAATACAAAGCTGACTACAAGTACCAACCATTTATTGGAAGGTACAACAATTTCAAAATAGGTGGGTGCACAGCCGATGGCCCTACTACGGCCTCATGCCAGCCGCCCTCGGCCTCGCCCTCCGGCGCAACGGGGCTGAGCCAGCAGCAGTACTCAGCCATGGAGTGGGTGCAGAGGAACTACTTGGTCTATGACTATTGCCAGGACCCCAAGAGAGACCATACACAAACACCCGAGTGTTAAAGAGTTGGGTTTGCCAAGTTATGCATTTAATATTTACACAAGTTAATTAATTATTGTCATTTACAGTTATGAGCAGTTTGTTTGGACTTTATTAAAAGGCCTTGAGATGGATCCCACTTGCTATAAATAGGTATCCCACTTGCTATAAATAGGTGCAAGATTGGATGTTGAGCGTCCAAGGCCTTTTGGATTTGGATATTATTGCATTTCTTTTGCAGTGGCATTTGATGATTGCTTTTGTTGTACGATTAACAAATTTATGTGACAGTGCATGGTTTTAATAAATTGTAGTTTGTTTTTTTATGTTCCTGAGGGACAACAAATGTAGGGGTGGGCATTCGGACCGGACCGAATCGGACCGAAAGAAAAAAATTGGTTGACCAAAAGTCAACAACGCTATATTTTTAATTCTTAAAGTTTAGCCAAGGTTTCTTTATCTAAATCATATTTTTACATATTTTGTAAAATCTAATGCTATATTTTTAATTTTATAATTAATATTTTTCCAAGTCAACTTCAATTTGTGGGATGAATAAGACTGGATTCTCGATGTGAGCTTGAAACCGAACCGACCGCACCCATCCCTAAACAAATGTGTGTTATTATTATGTCATTTTGCCAACACGCAAGAGGAACACACAGTAATTGTCGACGGATTTTGGTTCCACCAAACTCATCAATTATTATTTAATTCATTATTTTATAAATTACAAGTGCATGATGAATTTTATATATATATATAAATCAAATAACCACTTACTATATACCAAAACAAAAAACAAAGACATTAAAGAAACAGAAGATTTCTTTAAAAAAAAATGTTAATAAAAGGAAGAAGAAAAACAGATAAAATTCTGAAATAATTAAATTGACTAAAATAAAAGACGACAAAGTAAACAGAGAAAGGATGAAGACTTTTTGTATGATAAACACAACAATCAAAAGCCGAAAAGTAATATAAATTATTATTAGAATCACGGTCATGGAATTTGAAACACAACAATCATATTATTCTGAGCCAATTAAAGGTCTTGGTTTCAAAACACCTCTGATGATACAATGAACCCCTTAAGATGTGATTAGAAGTCTACAATTAGCAGATATTTTATTAAAAATTGTGGATGTGGACTTTAAGGAAAAACATATGAAGCTATGAAACAGGGATAACACTATTTTATTATCCCGATTAATAAGGCTGTGACACTTGTGACAACATTTTCACGTAGCATAGTACTATTGGTCAAGAATAGCAAACAGTATTATCTCCGTTGCAACTAAGTTTTTCTCCTATTATATACATAAAACTGTAAGAAGAATGCTAGTAACTTTTTCTCTAACATTCTCTTTTGGACTTTCTCCCTAACCTTCTCTTTTGGACCTTCTCCCTTCTCCTTATGACACGTGTCAATTTCCTTACACTTAAAACCATGTCGTTAATGCAAAGGACCCACTATATTGTTTTAAGTGTAAGAAAATTGACACGTGTCATAAGGAGAAGGGAGAAGGTCCAAAAGAGAATGTTAGAGAGAAGGTTGCCAGCATTCCCCAAATTGTAAAATGGATTTTGGACTGATCAAATCAATGACAGTATTTGTCCTGATCATAGCACATAAATTGAAGGACATGATAAAATAAAGTATGATAGAAGAGTTTTTCATAATTAGGGTAAGGTGACACCAAAGTTAGGTCTAAAGTGACCTGAACTTGATATTCTCTTTACGATTTTTATTTTTAAATAAATGAGAAAAAATATACTATAATATATATAAAAAAATTTTAAAAAAAATCAGAATCATTTGAGATGATAAAGTCATTTGCAATTAAGGTATAAGAACTGGACTGCTATAGGCTGAGTCACTTTACACAGACAGAGACGAGTCAAGAGGCGAACATGATGGGCTTCGGGCTACCATGGACTATAGGGCTGTGGTTTATTTTTGGGCCTCCCATAAATCCATAGAAAAAATAGTTTTGACACCAAAATATCATCGCCCAGTGATTTCATTATTGAAGCATGTTAGAAAACTCTCTGTGTATGTTTTGGAAACGTAAACAAACTTGGAGAATGTCTTCTTATTCAACTAAACAACTTGGCTGGCTGTATAGCCTTACAAAATAACTGAAAGAGATAAAATTGCAGCCCACGTTTTACAAACCTATTAACATGGTAGGAGACTAAAGATAAAACAAACAAACAACTTGTCCCTAAAGAATAGGGATTATGCAATCCACTAAGCAACTAACTGAATGCAATCCACTACGCAACTAACTGAAGCAAATACTAACGACTAATAATTTCAACATCCTCCCTTAAACTGAATCCCAAGCTTGATTCAGTTTATACTTGGATCTGTACAGACTCCCATCATACCTCTCAGCCTCACGAACGCATCAAGCTTTAATGGCTTGGTCATTATGTCTGCAACCTGTTCTTGAGTGTGGCAATGAACCAGCTTCACCACTAAATCTCGAGTAAGCTCACGAAGAAAATGGAACCTGACATCTATATGCTTGCTTCGACCATGTAATATAGGATTCTTCGAAAGCTCAATAGCTGAGTTGCTGTCACAAAAAACTGATGTAGCATCACCTTGAACATGATTAATACTCTTTAAAATCCTCCTTATCCAAATTGCTTGGCAGGCACACGAAGCTGCTGAAACGAATTCAGCTTCAGTGGTAGATAAAGTGACTATTGGTTGTTTCTTCGAAGACCAAGAAACAGCTCCTGAACTCAACAGAAAAACATAACCTGACGTACTCTTTCTGTCATCTACATCTCCAGCATAGTCACTGTCTGTATAGGCAAGCAGCTCCTCTTTTCCTCCCTTTCTATAAAATATCCCAAAATCTGAAGTTCCTTTCAAGTACCTTAGCACTCTTTTGGCTGCTTGCAGATGAAGCTCTGTGGGCCGTTCCATATACCTGCTAAGAAGACTAACTACAAACATAATATCGGGCCGAGTAGCAGTCAGATACATTAGACTGCCAATTATTTGTTTGTAACGACTATTGTCCACCCTTACTCCACTCTCATCTTTCATGAGTTTGCAACCTGGAACAATTGGATTATGAACAGAATTGCATTTATCCATATCCAATAGGCAAGTCTATTAATTCCCAAGTATCATTTTTCTTTATAGCTTCAATCTCCACATCCATCATTGTTCTCCACTTTGCATCTTTCTTGCCTCTTCGAATAGAATTGGATCATTTGCTGCAAACATGGCCAAATATGCCATGTCTTCTTCCTCGGATAATCCTTCTCCACTTACAAAATCCTTCATCCATTTCGGTTGCTTTACGCCTTTGCTCACAAAATCCAAGTGAAGGAACTTCACCGAGTTAGATGGATTTCCTTCATTCTGTCCCATTGAAACCTTGATTTCAGCATCATCTCCATTTCGAGCATTTGCATCTGGTTCTTTGTAATTGTCACCAATCCAAATAAGCCAAAATGACTTCTTTGTGACTTTTATCCCAGTCCCAGTGCTGTCTTCTTCGAACACCACATCCTCGCTTATTATAATCTTCCGAGAAATGGGATTATACAACCTATATGTTTTTGACTCTTCACTTACTCCAAGTAAGACACATCTTACACTCTTGTCATCAAGCTTTGTCCTTTTGCAATCGAAACATGAACATGAGATACACACCCAAACACCACGAAATAATCCATCATTGGTTTGAATCCGCTCCAAGCTTCTTACGGAGTTTTGTTCTTCACCGCAAGAGTTGGGCTCTGTTGAGGACATGAACTGTCCAATTCACGACTTCAGGCCAAAAAGTTTTGGGAATCTTCTTTCCGAAAGCATACTTGAACCATATTCATGATAGTTTGATTTTTCCTTTCCGCAACTCCGTTTTGTTGAGGAGTGTATGCACTGTTAATTGTCTTTGAATACCATTCTCACCGCAAAAATTAGTGAATTCAAGTGACGTGAACTCACCCCGATCGGTACGAAGACATTTTATAGTCGAACTCGACTCCTTTTCAACACAACTTTTATATTTCTTGAAGATAAGAAAAGCTTCAGACTTTTCAGCCAAGAAATAAACCCAACATTTTCGACTATAGTCATCAATAAAACTGATCATGTACCTTCTGTTGCTGTTGGATGTAGGGCTAATTGGTCCACATATATCAGCATGAACCAGTTCAAGAATTTGAGAAGCTCTCCATGTGCTTTCTCTGGGAAATGGATCCCTCCGTTGCTTTCCCACCAAGCAATCTTCACATACCTTCGACGAGGTATCAAGACAAGGCAATCCTTTCACCATCTCCTTTTGTTGAAGAATTTTCAGACCACTGAAGCTTAGATGACCATATTGCCAAAGTCGTGCTGGATCTTCCATGAAAGAATGAAAACAAGCTTCCTCCTTTGGTTGTGTCTGAGCAAACAGTTTGAACATTCGATTCGAGGACATTGTAACCTCCATTATTAAACCCTTTTCAGGATGATAAATTTTGCATGATCCTCTGTGTATGAGAATTTCAAGTCCCTTCTCAACTAGCTGCCCAATGCTTATTAAACTGTTTTGCAATCCTGGAACATAAAACTCTCCTGTAATAATCTGTACAAAACCATTCACCAGCATACGCACATTACCTTTACCCATCACGTCCATGCTTGAATTGTCTCGCAATTTCACTTTCTCCCTGAAAACTCCATCAAAGTCTGAGAAAAACTCCCTCTTGCCACACATGTGATTGCTGCATCCAGAGTCTAGAAACCACAGTTCTTCTTTGATTGCTTCCTTTTCTCCCACGTAGGCCATCAAAAGATTTCTTCATTTCCTTCTGCATAGTTTGCTTTTGCTTCTGTCTCCTTCTTTGGGCATTCATATTGAAAATGTCCAAGCTGATGACAGTTATAGCATTCAATGGTGGATTTGTCAAAGTTACGCCTGCCTCATCCTCTTCCTCGTCCTCGAAAACCACCACGACCTCGTCCTCTTTCTCCAGAAGACTCCCCAAAAGTGACCTTCAAAGCGTGTTCTTCCACAACATGAGCTTTCATACGTTGCTCATGTACTAGAAGGCTACTTTGTAACTCATCAATGGTAAGAGCATCCAAATCGTTTGACTCCTCAATAGAGCACACCACGTAATCATACTTGGCTGTCATGGATCTCAGAATCTTCTCGATGACTGCGACATCGTCCATCTTTCCCTTATTGACCCTCAGCTTGTTGACCACGGAAAGAGTACGAGCAAAGTACTCGTTCACAGACTCTCCTATCTTCATGTTTAGCATCTCAAACTCCTTTTGGACAGCTTGTCGTTGCGCCCTCTGTACTCGTGCTGTCCCTTGATATTTCTGCTTCAAGGAATCCCAAATACTTTTGGTTGTATCCTTGTTCAAGATTGTCTCTAAAATCGATCGATCTATTGCCTGGAAGAGATAATTCTTCGCCTTCATATCCTTCAACTTTGCGTCATCAATGACCTTCTTACGTGCTTGATGAGTTGAGCTCCTTCTCGCTTCTGCAGAATTCCATCTTCTACTAAACTCCAATATTCTTTCGAACGCAAGAAATTCTCCATGAGCATGCACCAATGATCATAGTGCCCATCGAATTTCGGAATCGCTGGTTGCACAAATCCACTCTCAGTCGCCATAATCTTGTCACTAAATAACACAGAAGACTGTTGCTTCTGAAAACCAATCAGGCCCCCGTGAAGGAGCTCGATACCAATTGTTAGAAAACTCTCTGTGTATGTTTTGGAAACGTAAACAAACTTGGAGAATGTCTTCTTATTCAACTAAACAACTTGGCTGGCTATATAGCCTTACAAAATAACTGAAAGAGATAAAATTGCAGCCCACGTTTTACAAACCTATTAACGTGGTAGGAGACTAAAGATAAAACAAACAAACAACTTGTCCCTAAAGAATAGGGATTATGCAATCCACTAAGCAACTAACTGAATGCAATCCACTACGCAACTAACTAAAGCAAATACTAACGACTAATAATTTCAACAAGCACTGACACAACTCGTTTCCAAATGTTTCTTCGGTTACTTTCAGATTATTAATTGAAGAAAAACGTTGTGAAATGTTAAGTCCATTCGGTATCGTACTCAAAAAAATGAACTTAAAAATTATGATTTTTTTTTTTGAAAATATAAGTTTTTAAATACTGATTTTACAATATAAAAAATTGTCTGATATTGAACTACAAATTATTTTTAAAATTTAAACAAATTAAAAATCAAAAACCCTAATTTCCAAATTGAAATTAAAAAACAAAAGGCGAGAGAGAGAAAGAGAGAGAGAGAGAGAGAGAGAGAGAGAGAGAGAGAGAGAGAGAGGTGGCAACCCTCAATTACCCACCAACTGCTCGTGGAAACGCCCCAATTACCCACCAACAGTTCGTGGAAATGCCCCAACCAAAGAGCCTTTGAGCTCTCCTCTGTTTTCAGGATTCCATGATGAGTCCAAACTTAAAGGCATAATGGTTCTTAGATTTGGTATGGTTCTCTGCTTTCGAAGTGAAATTACTTATAATATTATGTGAAACAGACAATTGGATGGAGAAAGTAAATTGGTTCCATTCATCCATGACATGCATTACAGGATGCCTAAGAAGCACGGACACGGATACGGATACGGCGATACGACACCTATTACACGACACAAGGATATGACAAATTTTCAAAAATTAGGATACGATACGTCATGGATACGGCAATTAAAAATTTATATTAAAATATAATAATAACAATATATATAATTTAAAACATATTTTAATTAACATAAAACTTCAAATTCATCAACCAAATTTAAATTTAAACTCTAGAAAAATTCAACATATTAAATATTAAATATAATATTATTAAATTACCTAACCACAAATTTTTTTCAAAATAAAATCACTTGGGGGATTCTTTGATTATAATAATATATGAATAAGACATGAAATATAAAACACGTTTATTTGATTATAATAATATATGAATCAGAAATGAAATATAATAATATAATATGTGTTGGTTACATATACTAATATAATATGTGTTGGTCAAATAAGGACAAAAATAGAGTTCGACCAGAACAAATATCGAGAGAGAAGCACAAAGTTGAACACGGCCACACCAACACAGATCGTAGAGAGGAGCGTGAGAAACAGAACCAAAATTCGCCAAGAACCTGGGCTTCTTTATGGGTGAAAAAGAAGAAGAATTGATGAAGAAGAAGAAGTGATGAAGATGAAGAATTAATGAGTGGCGGTAGGCACTTTGCTTTCAAATCAAATACGCGTATCCTTTCATCTTGACCGTATCCGCTGACTCGGATACGTATCCGCAGCGTATCCGTGCGTATCCACTCGTATCATATCCTCTAGCGTATCGGATACGGGATACGCTGGTCTAGGGCGCGTATCCATGCTTCTTAGCAGGATGCATGGCAGAGCAGAAACGACAATCAAATTCTCATAATGTGCAAGGACTTCATGAAAGGGAGTTGCTGATAAAAATGAAAAATACAAAAAATGTTTATATTAAGTTGAAGCTGAGATTGGATGGTATAAAACAGAGGAAGTGGAGTCAGATTAGGGGAGTACTCAACAAATCATCTGCCAACAACCTAAACAGTAGTTCTCAAGAGGAACTTTAATAAATAATAAAAAAGGAAAAGTAGTTTTCACAAAATACTATGAATAGTAGTATTGTTTAATTTTTAGAGTATTTTTGTCTTATGAAAAACTTGAAGAACTTTTACATGTTGATCCCTTGAGGTAGAAATCCTGCATCTGCCAATGGTCATGGGTGCTCCAAACCCACACGTTGTACTCATGGGTAAACCATTAGAGCAAAACACTACATCCTTGTAGACAGAAGTTGCAAATTCGCATAGAGATTTCCAATTATAATTCGCCGAATGAAATTTCAGACAGTCTCCAGATTTCAGAAAATTGTTTTTGAGAACAGGAAGAAAGCAAACGCGGTTTTGGAGAAATATATTAATATCCACATGTCGCAAGTTTAATGGAACGTAGCACCACGTGTCAAATGCCACGCAGTACTACAGTAGCATTCTATAATTTCTCAACATCAACTCATTCTTTGGCAACCACAATCATCGTGAGTGGGATACGGAAAAACAATTGAAAAAAAGATTAAATAAAAACTTTTCAGACGCGCGAAACACCACTCCACTGCTAACTGTTCATTTATAGCAGTCATTTGATCACTGGGAACAGATGCGTCATTGCTCCGTCCTGCCGCATCGTGAGAAAAACGCGGATATGTGTGGAACTCATAAAAAGCTCTACCCGCATCATGCAGATTTTCCTTCATAAGTTTGTCCCATTCTAGATGAACTCCTGCCTTCTTCGGCCTCCCAAAACCAACAGGTACTACACCAATCAAGACTAGGTCCCCGTCTTGCAAACGGAGCATATCGTTTGACACTTGTCCCTGCCAAAAATAATCGCCTTCAGGTTCTTGACTGGAAACTTTTACCGAGGCAACTGGTATCGTGGCAAAGAAATTAGTTCCCTTTGTAACATTTGTAACCATAATGCCAATACAACATATAGAATCTATAGGTCTTGTGGAGTCTGAAGAGTAAACGAAGCACACAGTTAACCCTTTTAGATTACGACCGAAAATTATTTGAGGAACGTTAAAAGAGCCTACATTGTTCACATCTGTGACCAACTCGAACCACTCAGGAATACCATCAATTCCATTCAGAAAAATTCCACCATATCCCCACGAAGTCCATCCCTGCACACCAGATCATTCATATAATTAAGCAAGACATTAATACATCATATACGTACATGTGTGGATGTGCCATTCTGTGGTTTGTCTGTGAGAGAGAGAGAGAGAGAGAGGAGGATTGACCTGTAGGATGTTCTTCCTAAACTCAGCAGTGAGATTGGTGCAGCCTTCCATATGAATCCATGTCATGAAGTTTAATGCCTTGTCCAAGCCTGGAATCTCAGTGAGTTTGAACGAATCACTTAGATACAATCCTCTCATATTTGACATTTTTGAAAAATCTGGCATTGTTTCTAATGCTGTGCACCCAACCGCTTGCAGAACTTTCAAATTTGTTGGTAAATCTGGGATTGCAGTAAGGTTTATGCAATCATCTAAACACAATTCTAGAAGCTTTGAAAGACCACTGAGGCTTGGTAGCCTACGAAAACCATTGTTTCCAAGATTTAAAACTGCTAAGGAAATTAGGCTGCCGAGATCCTTAGGGATTGCATCTTCAGTTAAGCTGCAGCCTGCAAGAGCTAATACCATTAAAGACTTTAAGCCATTTAAGGAAGGGGGCAAAATATGAGTTGATGGTGACCCTGTCACACCACATACAGATAAATCTGTCAACTTGTTCAATTTTACTATGGAAGATGGTATTTGTCTTATCGCTGTGTTATCTGCTCTAAGCGTTTTCAATGATACCATGTCCCCTAAGCCATCATCCAAGTTTTCAAATCTCGAACAACCATTAAGCACAAGAGTTTCAATAGACTTGGAACTATAGAAATTCAGTGGGAGATCCTTGAGCATTTCGCAGTCTTGAAGATTTACCAAGGCAAGTCCTTCTAGATCCCCAATGGATGGGTGAACCACAAGCAAACTCTTACAACCTTTCAATATCAACTTCTCCAGATTCGGGAATTTTGAAAAGTCTTGTGATTTTGTTATGTCGTTATCATTTTCGAGATAAATATGGTAATCAGAAGTACCATGGGTGACGTTGATTTTGTCATCTCCTGCAAAAGCATCATTCACTAGACTACTAAGCCACAAAGATGGGAGAAGTTGATACGTATACCCACCAAGATGGTAATCATTCATATTTTCGTTCAGAAATTTGTCCCAGACTAGACTAACTCCTATTTGTTGAAATATAAGTGTCTTAGCTGATATAAGTCTGTATTTAGTTTTTAAATTACAGTTTTGATGTGAGCCCTTGGATTACAGTCCAAGTGGACAGCTGAGATGTGTTCTTAGAATAGAGAATGAATGGTTAGATTGGATGATGTCAGTTTGAGAAATATCTTATTCCAGCTGGTATTAGTGCACAGTGTGTGCATGATGAAATGAGAGAATTCGATCCTTGCTTCTTCTTGAGTCTCTCTCTCTCTCTCTCTCTCTTACTCTGAAAAACCAACTCTGAAATTCTTTGGCTCCATTCTTGTTTATAGCCTAAATGCAAGTATAGATTCAGATAACAGTCTGAATTCTAACATGGTATGTGGCTAGCACAAGGTGTATATTTCTGGGGTATGGCAGCTGTGAAAAGGGCTATAGATTATACAATCTTACATCTGGAAAACTGATTGTTTCCAGGGATGTGATATTCAACGAGGCTGCTGTTTGGGATTGGAATGCACAGAGAGAGAGTGATATCTCTATATCTCTTAATGAGTCTCTGACCGAGAGATAAGAGGTATCTAGTGATTCTAACTTGAGTCAAGAAGAAATTTCAGAAGAAGGGCAGGTTAACTCTGACTCAGGAGCACCGGATGTTGACCACACACCTTTGAAATACAAAAGTATTGCCGAGGTGTATGCAAGGTGTAATCTGTGTATTATCGAGCCTGAGACGTTTGAGGAGGCTGTGAAGGATGAAGCATGGCAAAAGGCAATGAAAACCGAGATAGAAATGATAGAAAAAAACAAGACTTGGGAGTTGGTTGATAGACCGACTGATAAACCAATAATCGGTGTCAAATGGATTTACAAAACCAAGCTGAACTTAGATGGCACAGTTCAGAAAAACAAGGCTCGGCTAGTGGCTAAGGGCTACTCTCAAAAGCCAGGGATTGACTTCAATGAAACGTTTGCACCGGTTGCTAGGTTGGATACTATTCGAACGTTGGTGGCCTTGGCTGCACAAAAGGGGTGGAAATTGTTTCAGTTAGATGTGAAGTCGGCATTTTTGAATGGAGTGTTGCATGAAGAGGTTTATGTGGATCAGCCTCCTGGTTTTATGGTTAAGAACAAGGAGGACAGAGTATATAGACTTAAGAAGGCTTTATATGGACTCAAGCAAGCTCCAAGAGCTTGGTATGAGGAAATCAATTCCTACTTCACCAGGGCAGGTTTCCAGAGAAGTCCTAGTGAGGCAACCCTATATGTTAAATCTGCAGAAAGTGGTATTATCATTGTTTCATTATATGTAGATGATATCATCTACACTGGAAGCTCAAAAGAGTTGATGATGGAGTTCAAAACTGAAATGATGAGGCAATATGAAATGACTGATCTCGGTTTGCTTCACCATTTCTTGGGGTTAGGAGTGATCCAAACCGAGTCTTATATTTTCTTGCACCAGAAGAAATATGCTAAGTCATTGCTAGATAAGTTTGGTTTCAAGGACTGTAAAGCCGTGGCTACTCCTTGCGATAAATGAAAAGCTATCCAAGGAAGATGGAAGTGAACAAAGCGATGAAGGAGTCTACAGTGCATTGTTGGCAGCCTCATTGCATTTTGATCGCAACAAGGCCTCGACATTATGTTTGCAGCAAGTCTCTTGGCAAGATTTATGCATGGACCTACTAGAAAACATATGGGAACTGCTAAAAGGGTACTAAGGTATATTCAAGGCAGTTCTGACTATGGTATTGCTTATGAGAAGGGAAAAGAAGCTAGACTCATTGGCTACCGTGATGTTGGATCGGTCAGCGAGGAGGATGACATGAGGAGCACCTCTGGATATGCATTTAACCTTGGATCAGGTGTGTTTTCTTGGGCTTCAGTCAAGCAAAGTAGTGTAGCTCGCTTCATCGCCGAGGCAGAATACGTTAGTGCAGCAGAGGCTACTGCACAAGCAATCTGGCTGCGTTTTGTTCTTTCAGATTTTGGTGAAGAACAAGTAAGTGCTACTACAATCCTATGTGACAATACCTCTGCTATTGCCATAACCAAGAACCCTGTGCATCATCATAAGACAAGGCACATAAATAGGAGATTCCATTTCATCCGGGATGCACTGCAAAATGGAGAGATTGATTTGTCAGATCGCAAAACTGAGGAGCAGACTGCAGACATTTTTACTAAAGCTCTAGCAAGAGATCGGTTTGAATACCTAAGAAGAAAGCTTGGAGTAATTTCAGCTAAACACTTAGAAGGGAGTGTTGAAATATAAGTGTCTTAGCTGATATAAGTCTGTATTTAGTTTTTAAATTACAGTTTTGATGTGAGCCCTTGGATTACAGTCCAAGTGGACAGCTGAGATGTGTTCTTAGAATAGAGAATGAATGGTTAGATTGGATGATGTCAGTTTGAGAAATATCTTATTCCAGCTGGTATTAGTGCACAATGTGTGCATGATGAAATGAGAGAATTCGATCCTTGCTTCTTCTTGAGTCTCTCTCTCTCTCTCTCTCTCTTACTCTGAAAAACCAACTCTGAAATTCTTTGGCTCCATTCTTGTTTATAGCCTAAATGCAAGTATAGATTCAGATAACAGTCTGAATTCTAACACTATTCTCTTCACCTTCACAAAATCATCTATAGGTACAATGCCAATTATGACATTGTCACCGTCTTGCCATTTGAGCACGTCATTTGATAGCTGTCCCTGCCAAAGATAATCATCTTCAAGTTCACAGCTGTTTCTTACCGAGGCATATGTAATATGGGCGGCCAACTCGGTACCCTTGGTCAAATTACCCATGGTAATGTGAATATGTGCTTTAGGTTTGGCAGCTGAGGAGTAAACGGAGAACAGAGTTAACCCTTTCAAATTACGACCAACACTTTGAGGCACAACGAATTTAACAAAATTATCATGGATACTGTCACCACCACGGAGCCAATCAGGAATATCATAAATTCCATTCAGAAAAATACCACCAAATCCGCAAGAAGTCCATCCCTAAACCATGTAGAGCCAAATTTGTATAAGAAATATATTCTTATGCATGCATGCATGTGTACATGTGCATCTGTGTATGTATAAAAGCTGATGCAATTTTCAAATAACCAAGAAATGTCCTCTATTAATTAGACACATAAAATAAGATATCTGAATTAACCAAGAAATCCGTTCCATGAACCAAAAGGGGCCTTACAAAATTCATCTAGCCATGGATTCACATGAGGCTGTATCTTAGGGTTTAGGGTACAACATGGGGAATTTGGTAGAGGACATCCAACAACTTATGTTACAACTGCAGGTACAACTGCAAATAATAGAGCTTGGGGTCCAACCTCGGTGGTCAATGGAGTGACTCATTCCTTGTGGCAGTTTGGTCTAACGGGCGGAGGATGTGGCTCCACCTCGATTGATTATGCTGACTAAAGGGGGTAGCTTTTTGGGAATGTGGATGTTGTGGTACTCTTTTTCCTTAACCAGATTTTCCCCAACTAGGGTTTTCAAGATAAGGTTTTAATGAGGTGACCTAGTTTGCATCCAAGATTAATGCTAATTGTAATATGTTTTTATATGAATGAAGTTCGTTTCTTTGATAAAAAAATATAACAAATACCTTACATATTTAATAAAAAGAAAATTAGCGGGTGCTCTTGCAAAGTGCCATTGAGAGAGAGAGAGAGAGTGAGAGGGAGGGAGAGTGAGAGGGAGGGAGAGTGAGAGGGAGAGGGAGGGAGAGGGAGTGAGAGAGAGATATACCTGTAGGATGTTCTTCCTAAAATCGGGAATGAGATTGGTGCATCCTTCCATATGAATCCTTGTCATGGAGTTTAATGACTTATCCAGGCCTGGAATCTCAGTGAGTTTGTACGAATCACTCAGATACAGTTCTCTTATATTTGACATTTCTGAAAAATCTGGCATTGTTTCCAAATCAAAGCAGTAAAATGCTCGTAAGAATTTCAAATTTGTTGGTAAATTTGGGATTGCACAAAGATTTGTGCAGAAATCTAAACACAAATCTTCAAGATTTGAAAGACCACTGAGGCTTGGTAGGCTACCAAAACAATTGTTTCCAAGATTTAAAGCTCTTAAGGAAATTAGGCTCCCGAGATCCTTACGGATTCCATCCTCAGTTAAGTTGCAGCCTGCAAGAGCTAATTCTGCTAAGGAGTTTAAGCCATGTAACGAAGGGGGTAAAAGATGAGTTGTTGGTGACCCTGTCACATCACATACAGATAAAGTTGTCAAGTTCTTCAATTTTACTATGGAAGTTGGTATTTTTCTTATGGTTGTGTTATTCGCTTTCAGAATTCTCAATGATGCCATGTCCCCTAAGCCATCAGCCAAGTTTTGAAATCTTGAACAACCATTAAGTAGAAGAGTTTTAATAGACTTGGAATTATAGAGGTTGAGTGGGAGATGCATCAGCATTTCGCAGTCTTCAAGATTTACCAACGTAAGTCTTTGAAGATCCCCAATGGAAGACTGAACCTCAGACAAACTCTTACAGTCTTGCAATATCAGTTCCTCGAGATTTGGGAGTTTAGAAAAGTCTGGAGATTTGGCTAGGTCATGGGAATGACTGAGATTAATGAATTTCAACTTGGTAAACATCTGTTACACAAAACCGAAAGAAAACGGATATTAAAATGCAAAAGAAACGTTTGATAAAAACATTAATCCGAACAGAACATTATATGAAGTATAAAACCAGAAAGAAAGAGCTACTCGCTAGTAACAACCAGGTTGACGATAAGTGTGCCTTCGATTCCTCCCAAACTAGTATGAGTTTGCTATTCTGCAGGTCCATGGCAACTAAGCTTTCTTGATCAAATTGATTCGGTATGGATGTTAGTGGAAACCCATGCCAGCACATCCACCTTAACATGTGGGTGGAAAGATATTTGTAGCCATCAGTAAGCTCTACGTAATTGAGTTGGAGCAATTTCAGTCTCCTTATGTTTTCAAATGCTTGTGCACTGAAACTAGCCTTTTCAGATATTTCCAAATTTAGAGCAAGTCCTTGAATTTTGTCAGTTCCCTGTTAACAACGGCACTCAGTAAGAAAAGCGGTTATTTTCATCTGGAAAATGATTTATGGACGAGTTTTTATCATATCTATAGTTTTCACTCAGTAACAAAAAATGAAACATGTTACCAACATGTTTTCACTTTTTAGGTTTTTTTTATAAAGTGAAAATGAAATGGTTATCAAAACCTCTATAGATGAAATGGTTTATGATTTTCTTTTCAACAGTAAAAACGGCCTTAAATTACGCCTTCAACATTTTTTGTGGGAAGATACTTACAGATTTTCCTTTCAACACTTCTCTTACATCTTCTTGATGCCACAGCCTACTGCGTTTTCCAGGGTCATTATAGGATTCTTCACAAACAATTTCTCTGCCCATGTCTCGAAGCAAATCATGCATCATTAGTGTTTTTGTTTCATTAACAGTTATAAGGCACCGCTGCCGGAGGTTATTGATTCCTGTATCTACAGACTTTCCATGATAACCTTCCAATATCTGCGTGACATAGTTCTTGTCCATTCCAATAAAGAAACAAGATATATCAAGGAATATATCTTTATCTTTATTATCTAGCCCCTTATAGCTTATTCTGAGCTTGTTTACAACATCTTCAGGAGGAATTGTTTTCAATTTATCCAATTGGCTTTCCCACACTTCCTTGCTTTGTGCGGCCAATGAAGAGGCCAAAACTTTTAGCGCCAGTGGCAAACCTCTACAGTAAGAAACTACTCTTCTTGAGAGCTCAACATATTCATCGTTAACATGACAACCTTTAAAGGCATGCCAAATAAAGAGCTCTTGAGCTTCTTCTTCATCCATTTCTTCAGCGACGTAGATATCATCCACACGAGGTTTTAGCACCTGCTCATCTCTTGTTGTTATAACAATTCTACTTCCTGGACCAAACCAATCATGGCTTCTAGTTAATGCCTCTAGTTGCTCCACTTTATCTACATCGTCAATTATGACGAGTAATTTTCTATGTTGAAGTTTTTCTTTTATCATAATGGTTCCTCTATCCACAAAACCAATGTCCTTCATCTTGCTTCTGTTCAAGGTTTCAGAAAGAAGAAGTTCTTGCAAACTAACTAGACCACCGGGATTTGCAGCTCTTGCCCTCACGTCTGCAAGGAAACAACTACCTTCAAAGCTACGACCAAATTGATTAAAAACGGCTTTGGCAAGTGTTGTTTTTCCTATTCCGCCCATACCCCAAATACCAACCATACGAACATCCTTATTAGATGATTCAACACCCAAGTCTTTACTCAACTTCTCTAGCCGAGACTCCTTGGATGATTCAATACGCAAGTATTTACTCAACTTCTCTAGCCGAGACTCAATTCCAACTGGGTAGTCGATGTCTAATGAGCGTTTGTTATTCAACTGTCGATCAATCTCCCCAACAATTCTCCCGATAAAATTTGCTTCATGCCTGGCAATAAACAGGAGAACTATGAACCATTATGAAACCAGCACAAGGTTAAACATTTAAATCAATAACTTATTTACAATTAACAATATCTGGTTATATTTCTGTTTGTTCGTACAAGCAAGCAAAGCCTAAATTAATTATTCAAACATTGTTGAATTAGAGAGCGGAAAATAGTCAAAAGCCCCCACAAAATAAGCTCAGGTTTTAGTAAAAAATCCTGACAAAACTTAATTCCTTTTTCCCTAATAGTTGCTTTATCGAAATTGTTTGCTAATATCCCTAAAAAAAAATGTATTGTTGGCATGCACTCATGCGCGTACCAATGTAAACGTTAATTAGAACACAACCATGAAACATGCGATAAACTCTGACATAAACTTTGAAAATACCCATGCGTAATAAAAATGTTAGAACACCACCATAATATAACGAGGGAACGTTGCATAGTAAAAAATTAATTTGCTAAATTACAAATTTATAAAGAAATTTCACCTAAGTAATTAAGGAAAGTAGTTAATGCCCACTCCACCCACATTTATCCCTCCCCACTACACCTCTATTCCTCTATTTTTTGTTTTGTTTTTATCATTTTATATATCTATATATTTAATTAATAAATAAATAAATAAGAAAAGAATACGGAAAAAAATACAAAATGAAAAGCAAGTAATTTGGGGAAAGAGGTAACTGACATGGGGTTTTAAAAAACATGATAACAGGTCTAGCCCAGAGAAAAGAGTTTAACTTGTAGACCCGTTGTCGAAAATTCGAACCCTCATGGCACCTTGGTAGTGTGTGTGTGTGTGTGTGTGTGTGTGTGTGTGTGTGTGTGTGTGTGTGAGAGAGAATCCGTGAGACCACTCCTCTTGTAGTTTTGACTATCGCTTGTATAAAAAAATCATAAAAAGTACAATTTCCTATTGTTAAGGAAATGTAGGTGTTTTATTTTTCTATTTTCAACACATTTTTAACTTAAAAGATAGATTATTAATTAACTTCATTTTGTCCTCATATAATTAATTATAATTTATATCTTACTATTTTAAGTCTTTCTTCCTTTATAAGAATGGATACAATTATCGCTAAAAAAATGTATTGTTGTCATGCACTCATGCGGCGTACCAATGTAAACGTTAATTAGAACACAACCATGAAACATTCGATAAACTCGACATAAACTCTGAAAATACCCATGCGTAATAAAAATGTTAGAACAACACCATAATATAACGAGGGTTGCATAATAAAAAATTAATTTGTTAAATTACAAATTTAAAAAGAAATTTCACCTAAGTAATTAAGGGAAAGTAATGCCCACTCCACCCACATTTATCCCTCCCCACTACACCTCTATTCCTCTATTTCTTGTTTTTTTATTTTATCATTTTATATATCTATATATTTAATTAATTATTAATTAATTAATAAGAAAAGAGTACGGAACAAAATACAAAATGAAAAGCAAGTAATTTGGGGGAAGAGGTAACTGACATGGGGTTTTAAAAACATGCTAACAGGTCTAGCCCAGTAGAAAAGAGTTTTAACTTGTAGACCCGTTGTCTCAAATTCGAACCCTCATAGCACCTTGGTAGTGTGTGTGTGTGTGTGTGAGAATCACTCCTCTTGTAGTTTTGACTATCGCTTGTATAAAAAAATCATAAAAGTACAATTTCCTATTGTTAAGGAAATGTAGGTGTTTTATTTTTCTATTTTCAACACATTTTTAACTTAAAAGATAGATTATTAATTAACTTCATTTTGTCCTCCTATAATTAATTATAATTTATATCTTACTATTTTAAGTCTTTCTTCCTTTATAAGAATGGATACAATTATCGCTTGTGGCTGATCGTATTTGTGCCTAATTTATGAATACAATTATCGCTTTTTTCTCAAAAATAATAGATACAATAGATACTTGGGTTTTTAATTATAATTAGGAACATTTGTTGTTTGGGGATTATGGCTAAAATCCCCAGTTAAAAATCTTCAAATTCCATTAATATGTTAGGTTTTTCTTTTTGAAAGAAACCATTAATATGTTAGTTATGTCTCATTTATTAGTTGTGTGAACATTTAACTTGGGCTCCATTTGCCAATGAGGTTTAATCCAATGAAAAATAGTATTTACTTATAGACTAGTGGTCTCAGGTTCGAATCCCATAACATTTTGGTTGTAGTGTGTGTGTGTGTGTGTGTGTGTGACAAACCCCTCTCATATTGTTTAGACTATCATTTGTACTAAGAACAACTGAGGCTCCACTTAGATGAAGTAATTTGAAATTTACAACAAGGGCTAAGTTTGTCATATATATAAAAAAGGCTTTCTTCACACTCCTTCTAGAGGCTCAACATTTTTGTTCGGAGGACAACTTCGCTATTTTATAGTAATCCTCTTGGTGCAATTGAACAAAGGCATGATAGTCACTTTTGGTTTTTCTCTAAGAATGGAAGATATAATGTGAAAACGGGATATAGGGTTTAGGGTTTTTTTGTCACCCAATTGTTATTTGTCAAGGTTGTTATTTTCGTTTATGTTGTTCGCTCTTATGCTAAGGGCAGACCTAAGCTTAGGCTGGAGTGGGCTCCAGCCTAGGGAATATTTATAAAATATTGAACATGGTCTTATTATTATAGGTTTATTCCTACTCAAATAAATATTAGCCCACTACACTAAATACATATAGCCCACACATACATTGTTTTTCTTTTTAATAAACTAATAATAGCCCAATCTAAGTAAAGTAAATAATAGCTCAGTCCACTATTTAAAATAAGCCCACTCCTGAGGCATATAGAAAATAATATTTACAAGGACTTTGTTTGGGCAACAAAGACGTCATTTTCAATATTCTTGGTTTTCACAATTTTCATGGTTAGAGTATTATCCTTCAACAGATAGGGCATATTGTTTACCATGCTTTGTCTTGGAAAAAAATTCAGCAAGTGGGTTTGCAATCAAACATATTTTTTTAAAGTTGCACTATGTGTTTGATTTGGTATTTATTTATATTTTGTACTTCTTTGTGTTATATTTGCTTGTAATGTGGCTTTGTTTGATTTATAAAATTATATTTACAATTTTGTTTCACGAGAAAAATGACTTATAATATATCTCATCTATAAAAAAATAGCCTACCCCTATAAAAATTCCTGGGTCCGCCATTACTTATGCGCTGGTTGATCGTTGAAAACCATATTTTTTCCAGATCTGTTATGAGTGCAATGGTAGGTGTGGCCGCAACTGCGCTTATTCAGATGGTGGTAGGGTTCGTTTATGCTCATGAGTTTTGATTATGTTGGGTATGTGTGCTTGTTTGTCCGTTTTAGTTTTGTTTTTAAAATGTTAGTTTGTTGCCTTCTTGGGATTAGTAGTTTAGATGTCATGTTGATATTTTTAATTGTACTATTGAAATTGATCTAATGAAAGTTTATATTTGATATAAAAAAATTATGTATATTTTCGAAAACCATTAGTATGTTTATTTATAAAAGGTAAGTAGAAAATTTTCTTAAAATCACTTATAATTCATAAAAAGAAAAAAGTTGACATTGTTTTCATTAAAGAAATAGAATTTTTGTCATTAAATTACGTGTATTTTATGTAGATATAAATCTTAAATTTAATGTTGAAATTAAAAAACTTTCCAAATTAATACTTACATCAACCATATTATATGGAGAGAAATCTACATAATCTGGCCAAATTCATCCTAAATTGTAATTAGGGGTATATCTGAAAAAAAAAAAGGAAAAGGAAAGTGCAGAAAGCGTGAGGAGAATATAGTCCAAGGAAATTAGAAATTACCCGTCGTCAGTATTTTGAAGATCATATCCGGAGAGATTTGCTGCGTCGGTAAGAGCGTCTCTCCACTGTTTTACCTGTTCTTGTTTAGCTTTCCGCTTTCCGCTATCTTTTTGTTTATGGATGCCCTCTTCATGCTTCTGAAATGCCCGTTCAAAACACCCAGTCTGTTTCCTGACATCTGTAGCCTCAACGTCATAGAATATAGGCACAACCTTTTGGTCCGACTTTTTTCTACAATCCATGATCTCGACCAGCTCATCAAGACACCAACTAGAATCCGCATACCTCTTGGAGAAAACAACTATAGAGATTATGGACCTGTGGATGGCCCGTTTCAGTTCGTTTTTAATAAATTCCCCTCTTGTTAGTTCGTTGTCGTCAATAAAGGCGTTGATTCCATCATCGTACAGTGCCTTGTAGAGGTGGCCGGTGAAGCCCTTGCGTGTGTCTTCACCTCTAAAGCTCAAGAACACGTGGTACACGCGACCTGAGGAGGAGGAGGAGGAGGAGGTTGTTGTAGCCATTAATTGGTACTGCTGGAGCTAGCTGTTCAGATAAGAAGTACAAAACTATCGAACAAGTTGATCTGAGGCTAGAATTGAAAATAAAATTGGAGAAACTCTACTCATCCTCTTGATCTATGTTGCACATCTGATCTGCAATGATACATAATTAAAATTAGTACATCCAATTCAATATATAAAATATATATATATATATAAAGAAAATGCAAAGAATTCAACACCTTGGATTATATTGAAGAAACCTAAGACTATGAGTCTATGAGAATAATCTTTCACAGTTTTCTTCTACCGAAAACTACAAATCTTTGTTTGGATATATCAATTCAAAGACAAAGATAAATTAGGGGATTAGAGAAAAACTGAAAATAATATTAAAGAGCACCTTTTTTTTGGGTCTGATATATATTGAAGAGAGTTTGGGACAAGAAGAGAGTCTGTGATATTGATAAACAAAAAAAACAAAAAAAAGAGAAGAATGTTAGAAAAAGGAGAAAGATCCGTACAATTTATTTTGGGAAGAGACGGGTGCAATTTTTTTTTTATTGGAAGAAGATGGGAAGAAGATGGAAGTGCAATTATTTTATTGTTTCCCATAAAGAAAAGTAAGGAGAGTTTATGCTGGCTTGTGTTTTGCGAGGCAATATGTAATATTCCTCCTCATCCGTCAAGTGAGGCTTGTAATTTTTTTACATGTATTTCTTTTTCTTTTTTTTCAATTTGGGATCTGGTAATTTGGTAATATATAAAAATTTTGAGCCTCCTCTAATTGGTGGTCCTTGCCTGTCGCACTTAGCTCCCAGCCCCCAAGGCCGGCACTGTATATGCTTGCTGAACTAAACGAATTGTGTGGTGTCAGTCTGGCCTGGGGCTGGACAGCGAGTGATCGCCAGGAGCCACCAATTAGATGGGGCCTCAAAAATTTTATATATTACCAAATTACCAGGAAAAAAAATAGAAATACAAGTAAAAAAAATTATATTTTGCCTCAAAAGTCAACCCAGCCTAGTCTACTTACTTTCTTTATGTGGGAAACAAAGTCACAATTGCACGCCTCCTTTATGTGGGAAATTGCACCCGCCTCTTCCCAATACAATTGCACAGATCTTCTACTCTTTCTAACATTCTTTTTTTTTGCCTATATCATTATCAAAGAGTCTCATTATCAAAGAGTCTCTTCTTCCCCCAAACTCTCTTCAATACATATCTATCAGCTCTGAAAAAAAACTCGCTTTAATAATATTATTTTCAGATTATTCTCAAAGACTCATAGTCTGAGATTTCTTCAATATAACCCAATGTGTTGAATTCTTTCCATTTTCTTTAATTTTTTTTAATATTGATTTGGATGTATCTAATTTTAATTCTATCATTGCAGATCATTGCAGATCTGGACTGCAAGATTGAGGCTTTTTTTTATACAAGCATAAACCAGATCAGGTTTTATTGCTCTTTGTTTGTTGATTAAATTTAGTTTTCTTTAATCTGTGGAGTAGAGTAATACTTTGGTTAATTGTTGTGTTTGTTTGCTTTGCTGGTGGTGTTTGGTGAATTCACTTTCTAGAAATTGTAGTAAATAATGGTTAGGAAACATGAATCTTGAAGTCAAAAAAGAAATAGAATAAGAAAAAGAGAAAAAATGATTCAAACTCAAAAATGTGCTCTTGATAAATTTTTTAAAACTAGTTCTTCAATTGAAGATTCATTTATTGATCAACCGAGTAGTCAGAAAGAAATTATTGAAAATGAAGGGGTTGAGAATGAAAATATTCAAGAACAAATGAGAGAAAATGATACAGTTGAACTCAATGAGGTTGATACATAACACATAAAGTCATGCTTTGAATATCTATGATCCAAGAATTTGTGATAACATTGATAACAAAACAAAGGATATTTTAGTAGAAAATGGTCCTATTAGAGAATGTAATCTCAAGTTTCCTATGGATGGGTTTTTTAGGAATTTTTCTTATACAAGAAAGTTACCAAATGGAGAGAATCGAGATAGAAAATGGCTAGTGTACTCAAAAGATGTGGATAAAGTATATTGTTTCTGTTGTAAGTTGTTTAAATCTGTGAACTATAGAAGTTTGTTAGCAAATGAAGGGCTTAATGATTAGAGACATTTAAGTGAAAGGCTTAAACAACATGAGAATAGTAATGAGCATATCACTAACATGACAACTTGTATTGATTTGCAAATTAGATTGAAAAAGAACGAAACAATTGATAGAGAGCTACAAGTGCAAATAAAAAAAAGAGAAGGAACATTGGAAATTGGTTTTAGTAAGAATAGATTCTGTTGCGAGATGTCTTGCTAAAAGAAGCTTAGCCTTCCGTGGAGAGAATGAGAAAATTTACGAAGATAATAATGGTAATTTTTTAGGGTTGCTTGAATTGATTGCGGAATATGATTTGGTAATTAAAGAACATTTTAGACGTATGCAAAATAATGAGATTCATTATCACTATCTTAGTCATAAAATTCAAAATGAGTTTATTGGTATGTTAGGCTCTAAGGTTAGAAGTGCTATAATTGAAAAAATCAAAGAGGGAAAAGATTTTTCTGTAATACTTGATTGTACTCCGGATGCAAGTCGTCATGAGCAAATGACTTTAATAATTCGATGTGTAGATGTGTCAAATGCTCCAATAAAGATAGGAGAGTATTTTTTAGAGTTCTTGAAAGTGGATGACACATCTGGATCTGGGCTTTTTAATGAGTTACAAGATGTATTAAAGTGTCTTAAACTTGATATTAATAATGTAAGGGGCCAAGGTTATGATAATGGATCTAACATAAAGGGGAAAAACAATGGTGTGCAAAATAGGCTTCTTACAATAAATCCTAGGGCATTTTATATGTCATGTGCTAGTCATTCTCTTAATTTAACAGTTTGTGATATGGCAAATTCTAGTGTTAAAGCCGTGTCATTTTTTGGTGTTGTGCAACGTATGTATACTCTATTTGCTAGTTCTACAAAGAGGTGGAAAAAATTTCAAGATCATGTCCACGGATTAACTCTTAAACCATTATCAACAAGATGGGAAAGTCATATTAATAGTGTTAGAGCCATAATAACCCAAACTGATGATATAAGAGAAGCTTTGTTTGAATTGTCTAGAGGTAGTGAAGATGCAAAAACAAGGAGTGAAGCTAAATCTTTAGCAACACATGAACTTGAAAGTTTTGAATTTTTGTTGGGCATGAGTATATGGCATAACATTTTGAAAAAAATTGACTTGGTTAGCCAAAAATTACAATATGGAGATATGCAGATTGACGTTGCAATAAAAAAATTTAAAGGGGCTGGTTTCTTATTTTGTAGACTATAGGGCAAATGGATTCACAATAGCCTTACCTTCTGCTAAAGAGATTGCATCTAAGATGGAAATTGACCCTGTATTTCGTGAAAAACGTTAAAGTCGTAGGAAAAAACAATTTGATGAAAATGACCATGAAGAGTCATTTGAAGGATTTTCAAAACATTTTTGAGAAGTTCATTTGAATATTAAACATGCATTTAATCAAATTAATCGCAGCGGAAGTTTATGGTGGTTGTTGTTTAAAATCAAAAACAAAACTTCTTCCAAGTATCTTAAGCCATGAACATTGATATGATTTCATGAATGGAAAATTCAAGAGAAAGGATAAGATCTAATTACCCTTGAAGCAATTATATGAACCAATTTGTGTTTGGTCTTCTCTTGATGATTTCCTCTTTCTTGATCTCCTCTTTGATCTTTGATCTTTGCTTCTTGATCTTTCTCCTCCTTGTGAGCCACAAAAGGATATGGCCTCTAAGTCTCCACACCAATGGAACCTTGAGATGAGAGGGAAGAATCTTGGGAATACAAGGATGCTAGTGCTAGATCCCCAAGACTTGGTTTCAATCTAAACCCCTTGAAAGATGAAAGTGTTTCACTCTTGAAAACTCTCTTTTTTCTCTCTTTGATCTCCCAAACCTATTTGGTTGATGTTGGATTGTGTTTGTGTAATGAGCTTATGAAAAATAGCTTATGGAAACAATTCTCATACTCATTTACTTATGCATTTTCGGCCAAATCCCATTGGGCTTCCAAAATTGGGCCTTGTGACACTTAAACCATAATGTTTAGGTGTCTTAAGCCCTTGGGCTTAATACCCAACCATTTGGGCTTCCCGTTAACTATTACCGAGGCCCAAATACTCTTTTACACGTAGTAAATCATCCATATCAAATTGATCAAATTTATTTCCACAACATCATATGTATTTCTCAAAGTTAACCATTTAAGGTGTGCGATCCATTAGGTTCTAATTAGCATGGCGGTGGGAAAATATTAGAACTTTTTCTAACCAACTGAATTAATCACAATCAATCCTAGGACTTCCACGAACCAAGAGTGACATCTAGCAATATATCAAGGCTACCCAAGCTAACCAGAATTGGTGAAGAACCTATTCAGTTGGAATTACAATGCAATACGGTCCTTCTCTTATACAATGTTTCATATCATATTATTAGGTGCGGATTGATTATGTCAAACCCCTAATATGATTTATAACCTCATATGATTCAATAGAACATGATTAAGAACAACTTTCTAAATCAAGCTCAAAATACTTTGGCCAAAGATTTATCAATCATATCTCGAAACATTCTCCTTCTTTATCGAAGGTAGAGATTCCTTATTGTACATTCATATGCCCCTATGATGAATTAAGAGACCCCAACAACACTTTAGACAAATCTTTTACGGCTTGCCTTTAAGAGCTATCTAAGATCAATAACGCATCATAGGACAACCATGATGCCTCGTGTCTAAGGACTAATTTGCATTATTGCAACTATGAGTTCTCGTTTGACATGTAGATAAATACTCCATACGAGAACTACGGTTGATCGCGTTCGATGTACCCATTCACTAATGAGCACCCACATACTTGTATTAGTGTCATCTACACAAATGGTTTGAGACTAACCATCCTCCTAATTGAGCATACATAGTATGTGCTAATCTTGACGGTTTATCAATGCCCATTTGATAATCCTATGAAGGAACATTTTGGGATACTATAGTAAGAGATTAAAGGTCTCCCTAATCTAATATTCTTTAGATTACTTTATCTCTTATTTAGCATTCCTGGACATTTGTTTCTTTAATTGATGTAAAAGATAACAAATAAGTTTGCCCTTTATTATCATATACGAAATGTATTCTAAGGAGATTACATCAAATGTATTGGCTCTTATGGCACATTTCTAACATCATTTCAATCTGCTGAAGAATCTTTCAAGGTTAATTATTTTCTTGTTGTAGTTGATGCTGCTATTTCTTCTTTGAGGGGTAGATTTCAACAATTAGAAATATTTGAAGGCATTTTTGGTTTTTTGTTTGATCCTAAGAATATATTTAAAATGAGTTATAGTAGATTGCGTGAATGTTGTGCAAATCTTGAAGCTGCTTTAACACATAATAATGAATCTGATATTGTTACTGATGATTTGTTTTCTGAATTGGAAGTGTTACGAATGTATTTACCGAAAGAGACAAAGACAGCCATTGAAGTTCTTGAGTTTGTAAAAGTTGTGGATTGTTTTCCAAATGTCTCAATTGCTTATAGAATTATATTGACTGTGCCAGTAACTATGGCATCTGCAGAAAGAAGTTTTGCAAAGTTAAAATTAATAAAATCTTACTTGCGTTCTACTATGTTGCAAGAAAGGTTGAATGGATTGGCTATCTTATGCATTGAAAAGAAAATAATGGAAAATCTAGATTTTGAAGACATTATTGATGATTTTGCTTCTCAAAATGCTAAAAGATCAAGAATTTTTAAGTGATTGTTTGTTTGTTGATTTTGTTTTTTATTTGTAGATGTCACAAAGAGCAGAGCAGAGCAGAGCAACTATGGTTGCTCTCACAAAGAGGGCATGCAATCCTAATGAAGAAGAGATTGAGCTAAGAAGAGGGCCATGGACTCTTGAAGAAGACACTCTACATATAAATTACATTGCCAGTCACGGGGAAGGCCATTGAAACTGGTTAGCAAAATGTGCAAGCAAGTGTCAGCCCTTCTCATCACATCACAACCTTTTGTTAATGACCCCATTTCATTTTTTGATTGTCTTTCAACATTTTTTTAGGATTGAAGAGGACTGGAAAAAGCTACATATTGAGATGGCTAAACTATTTAAAACCTGACATTAAGCGCGGCAACCTCACTCCACAAGAACAACTCTTGATCCTTGAACTCCATTCCAAGTGGGGTAACAGGTCATATTCTATATTCAAGCTTGATCATTTAGTAAAGTTATGTTAAATCATAATTAACTCTGTGTTCTTATATTTTGGCAATTTCAGGTGGTCTAAAATTGCACAGCATTTGCCAGGAAGAACAGACAATGAGATAAAGAACTATTGGAGAACAAGGGTGCAAAAACAAGCACGCCAACTCAATATAGACTATAGAGTCCAACAGCAAGAGGTTTCTTGACACGGTTCGATATTTCTAGATGCCAACGTTTCTTCACAAGATGGAGCAAGCTTCTTCTTTTTCTTACTTGGCAACAACCTTGAGTTGTCAGAGCTCTGCATCTCCTTCTCTTTCACCTAATTGCTCTGTTCCCTCTTCTATTTCACTTTGAACTTTTGTTTTGTTAACAGATCAGGTACTTTTCCTTCTTCTTTTTTTGTCAATATGTACTTTTGTGTTAGTTGAATGAAATTATTCAGTTTAAGCAAAAAAAGGACATTAGCAAATTCTTTATAAAAAAAAACTGCATCAGCCAAAAAAGAATCATTTCATTGTATACCTAAGCCACCAAAATGTCAGGGCCGGCCTCGGTGGTGATTATATTTTCAGGCAGTGTTTTGGATATTGCAGAAGAGATGATATTGAAATATCTAAGTCAAGGTCAAACTGCATACGCTGGACGGCCAAGATTGAATGTCCCGTGATCCTATCAACGCGTAATGGACGTGGAGAGAGGCAGACACAGATAGCGTGGACAAAGTTATTAGTCAATTAGCTTTCACATTGGTACACCGGCGCTAGCGATGACAGATCAACTACAAAATTATTGAGCAAGTGGGTCTTCGTACTTGTATTTGTGGCAGTGGTTAGCACGCATACCCAAGTCAAGGTCAGAAAGTCCCTATGATCCTAACCATACGAGAGAGAGAGACAGAGAGCGACCAGAGCGACTAGGCAGAGAAGCAATTAAAGGCATCGGAATTGAAAGAGGCAATTAAAGGGATTGAAATTCAAGGAAATTGAGTTTCTATTACAAAATAAATTGGTAGAATAGCCTAACTTTTTATAAACTTAATAATGTTAGGGGTTCTGAGCTTCTATATATTTATATGTATTTTGGTAAATATAAGTCACTCAAATAATTTAACCACTTCACAAAGGACATCTCATCAAGCTTTTAAATCATATTATTTTATTTTAGGCTTAATTGTTTAAGAAAAACCTTTTCTTTTTCTTTTTCAAACAATTACAGAAGAAGAATGAATGAGAAGACAGGGAGGAAGAAGAAAAGCCCTCCACCCCCACATGAGAAAGTAATGAACAGTGCCTTTATTTTTATTTTTTTAACTGCCATATGTCACGTCATGATTGGTTCAATTTCAATAATTCATTAAAAATTCATTAGAGCTCCAAAAAATTCTCCGAAAATTATCACATGCTCATACCGATGTAAACTATTTTTCCATCGAAGGAACATAATTTTCTCACTTCAATTTCTTAAACGTCCTTTGAAAAATTATTAAATTAAACATAAGGGCATTTTAGTCCAAATTGAGATTAAACACACTAAATCCAATATTTTCACATCAAACCAACTTCATAATTTGTCCACACATTTAATTAACCTTGTATGATTTTTCAGAATAATAATAACAAGAAAAATCCATTTTTTGAGATTATTACATCAAGAATGCTCAATCCAAACCCGACTTGTTTCATAAACGTGTCATGTACGGTTTGACCTATTAATTTCCCCTGCGAGTTTCGGGTCACGTCGAGTTGACCTGCTAAGTGATAGTTAATTAAAAACAAATAAAAAATTCTAAATTTTGATAATTTAATCAAGTAATTGCATTTTTTTATATAAAATAGTAATTGCATTTTGTCTCTCTCTAGTATGAAGATTGAGAAAGATAAATTTTAAAAAAAATTAAAATGAAGAAGAAACAAAGAAATAGGTTAGCGCGTTATATAGGTATTTTAGAAGGTTGGGGGTTTGACCCGTTTAATAAATGAGTAGATATTTTAGCGGGTTGGTAGGTTGACCTGAAACCCACCCGTTTATAAACAAGTTAGTGGTGGGTTTACCCAAAAATGACCCGAAAACATAATCGTCCGGGTTGACCCGCTAATTTTATGTGCGAATTTCAAGTCATGTATCGGGTCATATCGGAAATTGCCACCCCTACTTGCGACACCATCCGTGCCTTCACTTTAGTGGAGATATTGGACAAAGCAATACGTAAAATTGATTCAATTCCAAGTAAAAGGAAAATACGATTTCTGTTCACAGTATTCCTAAGGAAAATAGTTGTTTAATCCTGTTGGATGTACAGAGTTCCAAAGAAATCAAGTATGTATGTATGGGAACATGAAACTGATTTCTATAAAATCTGATCTGTCCCAATTTGATTAAAAATAATCAAACCAAGCACAGGAGCATTGACATTCTATTTGCTATATGGTTTGCCAAACTTGATTTGCCACATGGTGTTAAAAATAATAATAATAACTACGCTCGCTAAAGAGAAAAAAACACGTGTGGGGAAGGATGTAATAACTCGATCCTAAATTAATATTTAATCCTAAAATATTCAAGTAAAAGACTATTTTATCCGGGAATATTCTAATGGGTTTTAAATTAACTTTGGTTCGGAGAAATAGAATGGATAAGTAAATTAGAAATGAAATAAATAAATAAATAATAAAAGAAAATAATTTGAATTAATTAAGAATGTTGTAAATTTTGACTAGAAGGGCATTTAGGTCATTTGTGCCCGGCACCTTCCAGGTGTCGGACACGCACAGGGTCTGGCTCAAATTCCAAAGTAGAATTTGGGTCGGGTCATGTCAACTTGGTATCAGAGCATTAGGTTTAAATTCCTGTAGACCCAGCACTTCGTGTGTGCATCCTTTTCTGAGTGAGTTGGACGTTTTAGTACTTGTTTCGTCTTTTGGGCATTGCGGAATTTAAAAGTATCAATAAGTGTTTGATAAATTTGTTGAGAATAACTGACACTGAAAATGGAAAGTTGGATTGTGATACGGCGCAAAGATAATTCTGACATAGGAAGGGATTAAAAGAGGAATAGGATGGAACTGGAAAATTGCAATTGAACAGGAAGGATTGCAGAAAATTTATGAGTGTGGGGTTGCTGGGTAAATTTACGAAGGTTAAGGGGTCGAAGTGCAATTTAGAACGTGCTAAAGTACTTAGGAAATTTCGAGGATGAAATTTTTGTAAGGGGTAGTTTGTAATAACCCGATCCTAAATTAATATTTAATCATTAAAATATTCAAGTAAAAGACGATTTTATCCAGGGAATATTCTAATGGGTTTTAAATTAACTTTGGTTCGGAGAAATAGAATGGATAAGTAAATTAGAAATGAAATAAATTGAAATAAATAAATAAATAATAAAAGAAAATAATTTGAATTAATTAAGAATTTTGTAAATTTTGACTAAAAGGGCATTTAGGTCATTTGTGCCCGACACCTTCCAGGTGTCGGACACACACAGGGTCCGGCTCAGATTCCAAAGTAGAATTTGGGTCGGGTCCTGTCAAAAGATCTTAGGCTGCGTTCGGTAATGTTTTTAGAGCATGTTTTCTGTTTTTGTTTCCTGTTTTTTTGCAAATACACGTTCGATGCATTGTTTTCGTTTTCCCTCACAAAACTAACTTTGTGAACAAAAGTTGAAAATGAAAAAAACTTGTTTTCAGTGATTTCATTTTCAGTGTTTTCTGAAGAAACGAGACTGCATCCCATCAACAAATCTAGCTCTCTCTCTCTCTCTTGACAATCGATAAACCCACCAACAGGAACAACACCCATCTTCTCCAACCCATAATAACACAAATCTACAAACTAAAGAAAAAAAATACAGAGGAAGAAGAAAAGAAAAGAAAAATAGAGACAGGAAGAAGAACCACCACATACCCAGCTCAACCACCATCATCACCCAATCGAACTACCACAACCATTAATTAGTGGAACGAGAGAGAGAGAGAGAGAGAGAGAGAGAGAGATGGGTGGGTTTATGGGATTCATGCCATTGAAGGAAGGAGGAGTGGGTGCGGCCTGGGAAGGAAAGAAAGAAGAAAAGAGGAAGAAAAGGAGAAAAAAGAAACGGCCTTGGGAAGGAAAGGTAGAAGAAAAGAGGAAGAAAGAAAGAAAGAAGGAAAGAGGAAGAAAGAAATAAAAAGAAACAGCCATGTGAAGGAAAGGAAGAAGAAAAGATGAGGAAAGAGAGAGAAAAAGAAACGGCCTTGGGAAGGAAAGGTAGAAGAAAAGAGGAAGAAAGAAAGAAAGAAAGAAAAAAGAAACAGCCATGCAAAGGAAAGGTAGAAGAAAAGAGGAAGAAAGAAAGAAAGAAGGAAAGAGGAATAAAGAAAGAAAAAGAAACAGCCATGCAAAGGAAAGGAAGAAGAAAAAAGGAAGAAAGAAAGAAACAAGAAACAGTCATGCGAAGGAAAGGAAGAAGAAAAGAAAGGAGATAAGAATACGATAAATTTTTTTCATTGTTTATAATAATTTTAGTCTATAAAAATATCAGAATTTTTTTAAAAAAAGTTAGAATTGAAATTAGCAAAAATACACCTGAAAAACATTGTCATACCAAACACGTTTTCATTGTTTTTATTTTTTGAAAATATTTTCAATTAACCTAATAGACGCATTTTCATTTTCTGAAAATATAAAAAAATTCTATTTTTTTCTCTGAAAATGTTCTAAAAAAACGTTCTTAAAAAACATTACCGAACGGTCTCTTAACATTCTCTGAGAATTATTTCCTTAACCCTGAAGTTCACCAAAAAGAAAAAGAACGACATGATATGACTCTGATGCCTAAAGATTCTAGCAAGATATGAGATGTGACAATTGGATAGAAACGTTTCAAGAACTGAAGCTATTCTTCACCATGCTTTCACCAGTACATCAATACACGAAACATACACGTGGCACTCCAAAGGGTACTAAATAAAAAAAATCTCTAGCCAAAAATAATAAAAAAGAAAAATTCCCATATAGCTAGCTTATTATAAGTAGGGAGGCCAACAAAACCACATTTCAATTTCACAACCCACTTTCTGTCAAAAAGCACACAATCAAACATGCCTAAGAAGCCTGATTTACAGCCTGCTGCTTATGCTTATAGTGGCTACCTAGAGGTGATTCCTTTGAGCATGGGATCATATTTTTCACAGCTCAATGAGTCTCAAGAAGTTCAAATCAAAAATCGAAATTCATACAAAGATGCTTATGGTGGAAGCTCAAGCAGCTTTACTGGGAGATACAAGGCTGGAAAGTTTGTGGACAAGAGCACTGGTGGCCTGGGTCACAAGCAAGAGGCAAAGTACACCTCCACTGACAAACATGTGGACAAGCAGCTAGGGTTTACCACTGAGTACCAGACCCAAGTGAAGTTCAAGAAGTCCGTTTACCCTAACAAGACCCAAGTGAAAAAGTCTGCTTCTCCCAACAAGACCCAATCGAAGTGCAATAAGTGTGCTTGTGCTTCTCCCAACAAGAAGACTCAATTGAAGGCCAAGAAGTCTGCTTCTCCTTACAAGAGTGTAACCAAGTCCTACAGCAAACGTATTGACTATTATTAGCTTTTCATGCTCACTGGGATTTCTTGGTATCAGTTATTTTGATAAGTGTCTTGTAAGTTTATGTGTCTAACAAAGCGTGTTTATGTTTGCTTGGAATAATCTCCTGCTATCTGTCAGTGTGAAGTTTCTCTCTCCTCCTTGTGTAATGAACTTCTGAGTTGTTATTATGTCTAGCTTGTTTAAGCATATATTAATGTGTGTTTTTGTTCAATCACTCACTCTGTAGGAGGATTGTCATTTTGAAATTATCGTTTTTATGGGGCAACGATATTTTAGCATGTTTCCATTCATTTATCGTCAATTTATTGAAAATTTCCTCGATAATTTCGGTAGCTATATTTTTGTTCAATTGGTAGTTGCAAATATATCGATAATATCACGATATGAACTTTCAAAAAATGAAATAATTCACTTGAACTCACGCACACAGAGGGGTTCAAACACCTCCTCCTTTCATGTGTTCTGGAGGCACTTAACCATCACGCTAATCATCACTTTGTGATTAGTACTTATGGAATCTTGTATTTATAACTCTTCTGAACTGTTTCTCAAAATAGAAAATAATTACTTATTGTTCTATAGAGTAGTGATCTCTTGGTCACTTAGTGACCAAGGATCCATGGTCACCCACCGTACCCACCGTTGGATCAACGGTCTAATAGAGTTTCTTAAAATGAGTGCAAAAGTAGGTGGGTCTTTGGATTTAAATCCAAATATGGGTGACCATAGATTCCTTGGTCACTAGGTGACCGAGAGAACACTACTCTTATTCTATATTATTGATCAAATATTTAATTACTTAATATAATTTCTTTATTTCCTATTTAATCGATTTAATGTTATTGATTATTTTATTATTCCTTATAAGTACTTACATTACTAAATTCCCCTCAAAATTGTTGCTTAATTACTTTAACCTATATAATCATTTTCTTTATTTCCTATTTAATTCTTCCTTGGATAACTTTATTTATGTTTTTAGTTAATTTTCAATCTTCACTATTATTTTTTAAGCGTGGTGCCTAATTTTCATGACAAATCAAGTTGGTTTACATCTTTAATTATTTTTCAATTTTTGATAAATAATAAATATAAGAACGTGTACTATGTCCAATGAATAACGTGAAATAAGGTTATTCATGTATCTTACCATGTAATTTATAAAGTGTAAAATATTGTAGTAAAAATTATAAAGAAATTACCATATGGTGTTTAATAAAAGAAAATTAAACATTGATTTCGAATGTAACAACCCAATCCTAAATTAATATTTAATTATTAATTAATTAGATAAAAAGTCAAATTTGCCCATAAAGTAATTTATTGGTTTTATATTAATTTTAATTTTTCGGGAGAGAAAATTTAGAAGTGGGCTACGCCGTTACGTCGGGCTCGTCAATACGAGTTTGTGGGTATATTATGGGCTTAAATCCGAATTATATCGAAGAAAATACGATGGAAATTGTGTGAGGGGCAAAATAGTAATTTCGCATGCAAAAATTTTAAAAACAGAAACCTTTCTCTTCTCTTTCCCTCTCTCCCGTGCGTATTCCCCCCTTGTTTCGCGACCGACGCCACACCACCACCACAAACCACCGCCATCCACTACAGCCGGCACCGGATCGGTCTAAGAAGAAGCGCCGGCGCCGCAGCAACCCAGCCGGCCCACCTCCACCGCCAACCGCCAGCCAGGACGTCAGAAAACTCGAAAAATTCGGTCGAAATCACTCGGTTTTTCAACCCTCTCATTCTCCCTCCTCCGGCCACCGATCGGGACGAGTGAGGTATGCTTTTCCACCTATTTTCCATGCTCTAGCTGATGGTTGAGTAGGTTTCGATCGAATCGCAGCGTTGACAGGTTTTAATTCGAGTTAAAGTTTAGTCAATTTTTGAGGTTAGGTGTTGACCCACTTAGGGTTCGAATTGGACTTTTCCGTAGTTAAAGAATGTATTCGGGAGGTCGATAACTTGTTGTAACCGGAAGGATAGCTCCCGGTTTGGAGTTTGACCGATCGCTCAATTTTATCGCTTTTATACCCTCGGAACTGCCAGGGCGTGTTCCCACGCTTCGGCCCACTTTTCACTGCCAATCTTTATTCCAAAATTATCCTTATGTCGTCACGAGCGCGTAGGTGTGCTCGGAATTCAATTTGGAGTTCAAATGACAGTCGAACGGATTTACGCATATTGCGCGTTATCCGGGTTCAATATGTTCAGACCGTTGGATCAGTCCCAATTCTTAGTATGTTGGTTCTTGTATTTTTAGGATCATGTAGGATTCGACGGATCGTTAATTGGAGTCCGGTTACTCGAAAATGCCAACCCTAGGTCTAGGGTTTCGGAAAAGTGTTCGATCGTCCGATCGTGCAATCGTGAGCAATCCGACCGTCCGATCGAGACCAAACTTTCGGGACGTGTGTCCTAGGCTTATTGGAACCTTTAGGAACTTCCGGATTGGAATTTCGAGGTCGTGGACCCCACGGGTTCCCGGGTTGACTTTTCGGGACTTTATCGCTTTTTGAGTCCTGAGGCACCTTTAAACCTTTCTAAGCTTTAGAAAAGCTATTGCGGGCATAGGAATGACTTTTAAGTTAGTACACGCACTACTAGGAGCCGGGGTCAGGGTTTTTAATTAAATATTATTAAGCAATTTTATTAATAAAATATTATGATGGTTTAATCAGGCACCCGGGCACAGGCGGACCCGCAAGAGGGACCTTCGAAAGGTCCAGCTAGCACGGACCAGCACTGAGTGGACGTTTGTTTTATAAATTATTTTTATGAATTATTGCATGAATGAGTTGATTATGGTTTTAAGGATTTTCATGTTAGAATAGTTTTTACAAGTAATGAGTTATTAAATGTTTATGGATTATTTCAGTTTGATTTTTACTTCCAAGCTTTCAGCTTGATTTGAAATGATCTTGAATACTTATGCATATTGATAAATGTGATTAGTTTGGAAAGTTTGATAATAAATTGTGATTGATTTGAGAACGATTTTGAGAACGATTTGAGAATGAATTTGGAATTTAATTTGATAAAGATTGGAAAAATGATTTTATTGATATGTTCAGGAAAGGATTTCGAAACCACCATAGGTACCCTAGTTGTTGCCTTCGAGATATGTTATGATGTCTACGGACATCACAGTGGATTTTCGGAAATTGAAATTACTTAGGATAGTTTGTTGCCTTTGGATAAGTCTACGCTCGTATGACTATTGGCCCCACGAGTTTCGGGGACGCTCGAACCGTGTGGTGCTAGGTTATGGCGTTTCGGCCCGACTTTGTGTCCCCCGATGTTGCTAGGATTTGCGTCTCGGACCGATCACCCGATTCTGCTAGGGGAATGGACGGAAAATTATGGACTTGACGGAAAATACTTGGAATTGACGGATTAGTAATGGAATTGACGGATTAGTAAAGGAATTGATGGATATTCATTGGGTACACCTAGGTGGAAAGTATTCATTGTTTTTAAATGCTTTATATCGAAATTGATGTTTTAAATGATTTAATGAGAAATTATAAATATAAATATGCATGTTTGTTTTCTGTATGAATATAGAACAAAAAGGTGCATGGTTTTCAAATGGTTTTTAAAACGGCGGGGTTAGTATGTTCTTATTATTTTTAATAACTTTTCTTTTTGTCCACTCACGTTTTGACTGTTTTGCGCCCCCCAGGTTGTAGACGAGTACCAGACCAACACCATAGGGCATTCCGACTTCCACTCCTTTCTCTTCGGATGTAGGACTTCTTTTGTAAACGAATTGTATTTTCTTGTAAACTCTTAGATGTTGCTTTGAGATATTGCCCTAGGATTTAATTATCACTGATGGAATGTAAATTTAAGCATGCTGACAGTTGGGTTGAATATTTATATGTTTGTTGACAGGTGGAAATTTTGAAAAAAGCTCTATTTGCAGGGAAGACTGTATCGAATTTTTGGTAGAAGTCAAACCTTGAATTTCTTTGAAAAATTGTAGGTGGGTAATTAAGTCATTTGTGCTCGGCACCTGCCAGGTGTCGAACACGCACAGGGTTTGGCTCAGATTCCAAAGTGGAATTTGGGTCGGGTCCTGTCATTGACTACTAGGGCTTGCTATCAGACTGCTTGCAATAGATTCTAACCCAGAACGATTGACATACAAATTAATTACTATTCCCTTTAGGCAACAACTTTGAGAAAGGAAAAGACAGGCAAGTGGGGACATGCAACAAATCGTGGCGCATAATGTATGGTTTTAGGCATTATTTTCATTGGGATGCATTTTTGCTCACCACTTTAACCTAAGGTGTACTCTCACCACCATCCTCAATAATTGACACATGTCCATAAGCACAACTATAGTTAACTTTTGCTTTGTATTTATGGAACCATAGTTAAATCTAAGGACACGTGTCAAGTATTGAGGAGGGTGGTGATTGTACATCTTGGGTTAAAGTGGTGAGCAAAAAAATGTATGTTGTGAAGTTGTTTTTTTTTCAAGTAGAAAAAGAATGCCGAAAAAACAAACAGTTTCCTCATCATGTCCTTTTTGGTCATTATAAACACTAAAAACACTTCTGATAAAAATTTACTAAACATTTTGACTACTCACATCAGTTTTTCAAATACAGTTTACCAAACATCTAACTTCTTTTTTTCACAGCTGATTAATATCGCATTACAACAGAAGGAATTTTTTAAAAAACACAACAACGCCAAACTAGCCTTAAATAGAGCCGAAGGCTACAGCTGGCTTTAAGTAAAAGTATATTAAACTACAAATCGTATTGGACATGAATATCAGTACCACCACTCTTCAACAAGCATTGTGGTGTTATTAGTTTCCACAAAAATTACAATACACACTTTTATGAATTTGTATCAAAGTAATCAGTAGGTAACGGCTCTTTTTCTAGTAGGTAACGGCTGTTTTTCTATTAGTGCATGCACGTGGCACTCCTAAGGGTGCTAAACAAAAATCTCTAGCCAAAAATAATAAAAAGAAAAATTCCTATATAGCTAACTTATTATAAGTAGGGAGGCCAACAAAACCACATTTCAATTCACAACCCACTTTCTATCAAAAAGCACACAATCAAACATGCCTAAGAAGCCTGATTTCCAGCCTGCTGCTTATGTTTATTGTGGCTACCTAGAGGTGATTCCATTGAGCATGGGATCATCTTTTTCACAACTCAATGAGTCTCAAGAAGTTCAAATCAAAAATCGAAATTCATACAAAGATGCTTATGGTGGAAGCTCAAGCAGCTTTACTGGGAGATACAAGGCTGGAAAGTTTGTGGACAAGAGCACTGGTGGCCTGGGTTACAAGCAAGAGGCACATTACACCTCCACTGACAAACATGTGGACAAGGAGCTAGGGTTTACCACTGAGTACCAGACCCAAGTGAAGTTCAAGAAGTCCGTTTACCCTAACAAGACCCAAGTGAAAAAGTTTGCTTCTCCCAACAAGACCCAAGTGAAGTTCAAAAAGTCTGCTTCTCCTAACAAAACCAAAACCCCAGCGAAGTGCAATAAGTCTGCTTCTCCTAACAAGACCCAATCGAAGTGCAATAAGTGTGCTTGTGCTTCTCCCAACAAGAAGACTCAATTGAAGGCCAAGAAGTCTGCTTCTCCTTACAAGAGTGTAACCAAGTCCTACAGCAAACGTATTGACTATTATTAGCTTTTCATGCTCACTGGGATTTCTTGGTATCAGTTATTTTGACAAGTGTCTTGTAAGTTTATGTGTCTAAGCTTGTTTATGTTTACTTGGAATAATCTCCTGCTATCTGTCAGTGTGAAGTTTCTCTCTCCTGCTTATATAATGAACTTCTGAGTTGTTATTATGTCTAGCTTGCTTAAGTATATATTAATGTGTGTTTTTGTTCAATCACTCACTCTGTAGGATAGTCATTTTTCAGCAGACAAACCCTTCTTTTGTTTAATTGGTTCTTGAGTTTCAAACATTTTGCAAGTTTAGCAATTTCATACTAAATTGACCCAAGTTTCTAAAGTACAGCTAGTTCGGGAATTTCGATGCCAATGAACTACTTAGCCCTGGTGAAAACTTCTACCAAAGTATGAAGTATCAAAAGATTAATATTGGTTCCAAAATCATGACGAGAATGAGATTTAATTTGTTTCAGTAATTCTCCAAGTTTATTATTAGTTCTTGTAACCAATATGATGTTGAACATAGGCCCAAATTATTGTTTCTACTTTTCCCTTTAGGCCACCACCTGGAGAAAGGAAAAGGCAAAGGCAAGTGGGGGACATGCAACAAATCATGGCGCATAATGTATGGTTTTGCTTTTGGGCATTATTTTTATTGAGCACTTCAATAATGTGTGGGACTATTGCTTTTTCTGATGGATAAGCAGCATTCGACATAGTTTTAGGGAGCACTACTGTAATTAAACCTATTTTTTATTGTCTTCACTTTCGCATATGGGAGGGAGCTGGAGCCCTTCACGTGCTTCACTGCTGCACTTGTCTACATAAGGGAGAGAGCATCAGTTAGTATTGTGGAAGCCGTGCACCATTTGGTAAGAGATTGAGGAGCAGATCCTTAATTTTTTGTGCCACTTCTTTAGGGAAGAGATCCGTGCCTGGAGCTTGGGAGGTTTGCTATTGTACCACTAATTCTTCGAGAAATTTTTAAATGTTCCGGGTACACCATGTGGCTGGTGTACCATCCAATAGTCCTAAAACATGTGGAATTACTCTCCAATTTAATGCATTATTTTTTATGACATGTGGACTCGCTGGTGGATGATACACCAGCCACGTTGTGTACCGGGAACATCCAAAAATTACCTTTTTGCGTTCAACTTAATGTTTTACATGTCAGGTGTGTTTGTAATTTTGTAGGTATGGTAAACATCAAGCCAAATTGTCTTGTGTCTCTTACTCTATATAGTTAAGTAGGGGATGTGAAACACAATTTTTTTTATATATCAGAAGTGTGAATCACAATTATTTCTGATTTTTTAAGCGAAATTGCTACTTAGGATTCCGGTTTTTTGTTTCCCTTTTTCTGAAGTATCTTTCAATTTCTGAGTTGTTACATCAAAGTAAATTGCCCAATTCTACACTTACTTTCAACTTTTACTTTATAGCTAAAGTAACTATTTAGATCTAAGATACACAGATGACCTCTTATATTATACAAATGGATTCTCCGTTAAAATAAGTATGATCACTAAATGTGATACATGCAACTGTTGAGCTTTCCAGGTCGACGGGCCGAGGGCCCACTCCAACAACACCGATACTGTCCCCACTTAACCACCTGCACAATCCTCAGGTGTGGGATTTTATCACAAAAGGCCTCGATGTTAGTTAGAGAGGGGTATTTCTATTTAAACTACTTTCTCTTTGGCCCTCTAGCCGATGTGGGACAACAATGAGTTCCAACACTCCACGTGAGACCCCATTTTTATGGGTCACACGTGGAGATCCACACATCGGCAACCACGTGGAGCCATGGGGACTCACCCATCGCGCGGGGCCAATGGGGACCCACCCAATCACGTGGCACCTTTGGCCTACGTGGAGCCATGGGGACTCACCCATCGCGAGGCCAAACGGGACCCACCCATCACTTGGCGAAACGGGCCCGCAACCCGGCTCGATACCATGTTGAGCTTTCCAGTCGACGGCCGAGGCCCACTCCAACAACACCGATATCGTTCCCACTTAACTACCCGCACAATCCTCGTGTGTGGGGTTTTATCACAAAAGGCCTCGATGTTAGTTAGAGAGGGGTATTTCTATTTAAACTACTTTCTCTTTGGCCCTCTAGCCGATGTGGGACAACAATGAGTTCCAACAGCAACAACATTCATTTTCTTTTTTATGCTTTTTGTTGCTTTATGAAGTTTGAGTTTATACATATTTAAATTATGTTTGTGGAGCTAACAATCATTATGATGACTTATATATGATTATATATGATGTAATTAATTTTACAGATTCCTGGTGGATGATATAAGAAGGTACCGAAGAATGGAAAAATTAGATAATAATACAATAGTATGGTCACGCAGTATACATCTTGAGCACGTTTTATGGGTGGACGATACAGTTTTTTTCTTCCTATTTTAAGGAATAGTATCAATAATTTCATCATCTATCCACTTATATTATAACACATATATAAGATGAATCATGTAACCGTATTACCTTAGTATTCTATAATTTATTATACCACATTTCCATTGAGGCCAATGTGGGCATATAGATCCATACGGGATGCATCAACATGGGCCACAAAGAATGGAAAATACAAAGCCGACTACATGTACCAACCATTTATTGGAAGGTACAACAATTTCAAACTAGGTGGTTACACAGCCGAATGCCTTACTGATATGTTCATAATTTCACATGATTTTATATCCTTTTTACTTAGTTTTGTGAATTAATTTGGTCTAAAGATACTGATTTTGGTTATTTTCTAGTTTTTTAGCTTATGAGTTACAAAATGTAGAAATTCGCCAAATATTCCTCATAATAGAGTTTGACATGATTCCAAGATGGAAGATAGCATCTTGAAGTTTGTTCATGAATATTTTCATAATTTTTGAAGACTACTAAGGTGCCCGTTTTTAATTAGACAACTCAGCCAAAACTAATTCCCGGAGAATACTGAGTCAGCAGGAGTATTTTGGTCACAAATCATTCATACGAACATCGGATTGAGGCAAACAACATATGGCTGAAAAGAAGACATCCAGAGCTTTCCAAAGAGTGGTCGTACGCAATTTTCTGAGGTCAGGAAGGATTCCAAATCACATTCGCAATGGGAATCACGTGCTGTTTCCTGGAAGTTTTAGGAAACTTAGTTAATTACCTTTTCTAGTTGGGAACTGACTTGGTAATCAAGTCTTCGTGTAAGGCCACTTGTTTAGGCCCATTCTAACTAGGTTTTAGGTTCTTTTTTATATGGGAGGTCGGCCTTGCTAAACGATATACCAAAAATTTGCAAATCACCCGTGGAGCAAGGAAGAGCGGCCGTGCCTCTAAACTCCAAGGGTTTTTCTTATCTCTTTCTCCATGTTTTATTTTTGCTTTGTTTCCATGATTAGGAGTAACTAATTTTCTTTTACTAAGACACAATGTAACCCTTTTCTAATTATTCAAAACTTAGTTATGTCATGCTATTAGAATTTCCATGTTGTTGAAATTTAATCACTGTACTTATTTTCTTAACTAATGATCTTGATGCTTAGCTACCATCTAGGTTTTTGGTTAAGTAATTTGATGCATGTTAGGGTATACACCATGCCTAATATGAGTTTTGCTTCTTGTGATTAAATTCATGAATGCGCCTAGGGTAAACACCATACTCTTAGGGATTTGTGTGATTGTGTGAAGTTCTCATTGAACATAAGGTCTTTTTATATGTTTATTTTTATGCCTCACGCCAAGGATAAATTGCGTGTAAGAACAAGTGGTTAATTGCTTTGAAAAGAGTTAATCATAATTTTGGAGAACTAATTATCAACATAACTTGGGAATTTTGATAGTATGCATGCTAAAGTTTGGATAAGAGGAATTGTGGTGAAATTATTGTCTTGGTAAGCCTCTTTAAAATCTTTCACAAACTTATTTAGTTCACGTTTTTCTTCGTGATCTTGTCTTTTAATTTTCTTGTTTTCAACATTCTTTTAAAGAAAACCTTTCAAAACCAACTTTCAAAACTCCTTTGTTAAGTTTTAGTTGAGTCATTAATTTTAAGTTTATTAGTTAGGGTGTCTAGAGTAATTTAGGATTTAAATTAGTTTATAATTCACAACAACTTGAGAATTTATTCAGTCTCTGTGGGAACGACCTTGTACTTGCCTTGGCTATATTGCATTAACCTTGTGCGCTTGCAAGTTTATTTCTTGAATTTAACTATCTAATTTTCAGGTAGTAAAATTATACATCACTTACTACAACCTCATGTCGGCCACCCTCGGCCTCGCCCTCCAATGCAACGGAGCTGAGCCAGCAGCAGTACTCAGCCATGGAGTGGGTGCAAAGGACTACTTGGTCTATGACTATTGCCAGGATCCTAAGAGCATTTCCATTGCAAGATGTGTAAATTGGAGGTGTAATGCCACATTTACATCTCTTTTACACCTCTGGGAGATGTAAATGTCATTTTTCCTCTAATGGGATAGATGTAAATTTGAGGGTGTAAATTTACATACCTTGTATAAATTTGTTTTTGTGTATATATAGAAATTCAGATTTTTTTTTTCCCTTCAAATTTTTAGGTGTTTATTTTATTTTTATTTTTTACCATTGGTTGATGTTTTGTTTTTTAAGAATGATTGTGGTCCTTCGGATTAATATAGCCGTTGTTTTTGTTCAGAAATAAAGTTGAGCGTTTGTTCCTATTAGGAACAATATGAACCATTGAAATCATGTGCAATTCAAAATGACACAAAATCTGGGCCATCAATTTTAGAGAGAGAGAGAGAGAGAGAGAGCTGTTGGAGGAGGAGTTCAATAACTGGAAGTGAACCCCACGGTTCAATCAATTTCTCAATTTCTTCTGCCCCCACCAGTCTTTATCTTTCCTACTTTTCTTATGTGGACCCCAGCACATGGGGTTGTAAAAATTAATGCAAACTCCAGCGATTAATGTATATACATCTCTTTATATTTTTGGGTTGGAGTAGTTTCTAGTGATTGGAGGTGTAAAAGTGGGATACACCCCTTTTACACCCAGCAATAGAGATGCTCGAAGAGAGACCATACACAGACACTTGAGTGTTGAAAAGTCTGGCTTGCACTTTGGTTTTCCAAGTTATGCAAATATATTTACAGTTATAAGCAGTTTGTTTGGACTTTATAGGAGGGGCTTGAGATGGATCCAACTTGCTATAAATAGGTGCAAGAGTGGTTCTTGAGTGCGTCCAAGGCCTTTGGATTTGGATTAATGCATTTTGTTTTGCAGTGGCATTTGTCCATTTGATGATTGCTTTTGTTGTACCAATGTACACTTAATAAATTTGTGTGATAGTGCCCAAATTATACTTATAGCATGACCATATTTTTTTACATTAAAGAAACAGAAGATTTCATTGAATAAATTTTTTTCAGGAGAAGAAACGCAAACAAAATTATGAAATAGCTACTGCCTACCCCTTTGAGAACATTTGACAAAATCAAGTTGGCTGCAACTTAATAATTTGATTGGCTAAAGTTGTTTGAAAAATATAAAAATTACACATCAGAAATTTGACAAATAAAAATACAACATATAACGAATGGTTCTACAACTAATAGCACTAAGGCCTTTTGTGATAAAACTTCACATCTGCTCGCTTTGTAGTGGTTAAGTTGGGGACAATATTGGTGTTGTTAGTAGTAGGACACTGACCCGTCTCTCTGAAATTTAACATGCTATAAGTGCTTGCGTTTTCTTGTGACATGTTTTTGCGTTCTTCTTGCAATTTAAGTGTCCCCCTCCCCCCCCCTCCCCTTTTCTTCGTGGGAGGAGGGTAAAAAGAATTTGTTTCTCTTTCACATGAAAATATTGTCTATTTCTTGACTCCAACCATGGAACAAAATATTCATAATATCCCGATATTTTCATCGAAATTTCCGTATTTTTGGACTATCGATATTTTAGACCTCTATAGACCAAAATATTGATAATATCGACGATATGGACCGAAATATCGATAATATCCCGATATTTCCATCGAAATTTTAATATTTTTGGACTACCGATATTTCTGATATCATCGATTTTTTATTCCTTGACTCCAACGACCCCTTCTCCTCAGGAGGAGCGGGGGAAAAGGGAGTGAAGAAAAGTAGTGTTTAGGTGAATTAGCTAAAATTGATATGAAAGAATTTGTCGTTGCCATTGTCGATGCTACTATCGTTGACCTTGCTTTTGCTCTTGCCTTCATTTGCCTATGTTTTGCATTGTCTTGCCTTACTTTGTCTTATCTTGCCTTGTCTTGCCTTACCCTATTTTAGGGTTTGATTTTGCATATGCCTTTGTCGTCCCTTACCTAATTTTTAGGGTTTGGTTTTGCCCTTACTTTTGTCGTGTCTTACCCTATTTTTAGAGTTCGGTTTTTCCGTGTTTACAGGTTTCTGTGTTCAGCCGTGTTATGTTGTGTGCCCTATTTTTTGGGTTTACATGTTCTGACACTGGGTACCCTATTTTTTTTAGAGTTTGCTCTTGTGTTTCTGCTGCGAACTTTGATTTGGTTTGTCACTTGTTTCCCTCATGGTTTACGACAAGACTTTCTCTACTATTATTCGATTGGTCAATGTCGAGTATGGTGTTCTATGACCTCACTAGTCAAGTTAGGCATGCGAAACATCTTTGCGCCAACTTGAGGGGGAGTATTGGCGAATCCTTACTTAGTTAGGATTTTAATTTTTTACTCGTTTATTTAGTCCTATTGTAATTTACATTTATTTTCTATTGTAATTGATATTTATTTCTTATTTTATAAATACATCAATATTTGAGAAAAATACATATGTGAGATATCTGAAATTTGCCCAACATTGTTTGACAAAAATAAAAGACAACAAAGTAAACAGACAAAGATGAAGAATTTTTGTATGATAGAAAGTCTCATTTTTATTCATACATCCTAGTAAATACATTAAGTCAAACATTTAGGAGAACCTGTGATTAAACAATATCATTAGAAAGAGGTTAGGGAAGAAAACAAAAGCTTTTATCATTGAATGAATAAATAGACTTATGTGATTCGGCCAGAAAAGAAAAGACATGTACTTGCTTCTTCTCAAAAATAAATAGACTTTTTCGATCTCCACCTTAATTTGAGTCACAATGAAAAGGCTCATTGGTGTTGGGCTATAAAATTTCAGACTAGATTTGATGGGGTGTGCCAGGCCCATGCAGTAGTGCAGCGCTTGGGCGACGTGCGAGAACCCCAGTAGCAAGCTACCGTGGTGGGCTCTCCCCCTAAAGAAATTAATTTAATAAAGGAGATGGGCCATTGGCCCACATACCAGATATTAAACTGATAAGAACAGATACTACACTTGATCTTAGCCAAAAGGCCGAGAAAGGTATGCTTTCACCTGTCTTGGGCTGATCTTTTTATATCAACTCTCCAACTTATTATTTTATCAACCTGTCGATGTGGGAGATCAGAGCTTTCTTTTCTTTAGTCGTAAAGTTTCTGCTGTTCTTGAAAGTAGATTCATGTATAGGCATTACCAAAGATTGGGTAGCAACTCCAAGGCTCTTGTAGCCTCAATATCTTGAGTTATAAAGTTAATTCATTATATGTTTTTTGGAGAAAGGATGGGGAAGCCATTTTGCAAATTTTTACTTAAATTATTATTTGAATCACGGTCATGGAATTTGACAGCCAAAAATCAACACAACAACTATATGATTCTGAGCTGGTTAAACCAATGTCTCAAAACACCTATGATGATAGGATGAACCTTTAAGATGTGATTAGAAGTCTATAATTAGCAAATAATTTATTGAACATTGTTGATGTGGACTTTAACAAAAAGCATGTGAAGCTATTAAAACCAAGGTCTAAAATATCGGGGGTTTCATAAATATCGATGGTCCAAAAACAAGAAAATATGAATGGAAATATCGGTAAAATATCAATATCGGTAAAAATTGAATACAAATCATGGAAATTGTAAGAAAATTTGGAAATTTTGATTGAAACATTTGAGAGGATGTTTTTTTCTCTATTATTTTATCACAAAAAATGGGAAGAAAATGCATTGCATGGTGGATTTGACTAAGTTGATTATATAGTGAGTTGACAAATACTGTGAGTGTAGAAAATATGTAGTAATTAATCAAAGAAAATTAAGCACACCATAATAATTTATTTATAATGATTTACTGCAATATTTTATACTTTTTATTGCATGGTAAGATACATAAGTGACTTAATACCACATAGAGTTCCTATGAAATTCAAATTTTTCACTGTCTTCATCACCTCTATGTGCACTATGAAGAGTAGTCATCAAATGATAAATCCCCAAAAAAAATTTGCATGTAATTGTTAACATGCCAGCTATATATGGATACGAGATTTCCATGAACCGCTCAATTCCATCCCAAAAAGGCATGGGATATGAAGGGTAGGGAAATTGTTGGTTTTGCATATAACCATAGTTACTACTTCTCATTCCATCCCAAAAGACTGTAGGTTTTTTTTTTCTTTTTCCATTCCATGTACATATCCCTGATATTATATCGATAATATCCCGATATTTTGTTCAAATGTTGTTGAAGAGAGAGTGAAATTCTCGGATACAAAATTTCCCAGATATTATCGTCGAAATTATCTATACTTATACAAAAATTGTATGGATAGATTCCAAAATATCCTCCTCTCAAAAAACCTACGGGTGCTCTTTGTGGGGAAAGCTTTAGTTTTGAATACAAAGAGGAGGAGGATTAAAACTAAAGCCTAAATCATGGATATTATCGATACAAAGAGCACATGAATGGAACCTATACTCCTCCTCCGTATGGGATGAGGACCTGCTCAAAAACATTGTATGAATAAGTTCTAAAATATCCTCATCTCATAACTAAAGTTATTCTCCTTCTCTGAGATATTTCTTCAATAATATTGATATTTTATCAATAATATCGATATTTTAGACCTTGATTAAAACTAGATGCCTATGATACACATGAAATTGTAAAATGGACTTTGAATTGGATAAATGCTGATCAAATTAGTGACAATAATTTTCATAATCATATGCACAATGATAAAGTAGAACATAACAATTTTTCATAATTTGGCAAGCATGGCGGAGCCAAAGCCAGGTTTGAAGTGGTCTTGAGTCACCCTTCCACTCTTTTTCCAACCCTTTTAATTCTTGGGAAAAACATATGATATATTGTACAAAAACTTTCACAATCAATCTAGCATTGGCCCCCTTCAATCAATCGAATAATCCTAGCTATTCACTGCAAACAGGTAAAATTGTGCATGAAGAATCAAGAGGCTAATGTGATAGGCAACCTTGGGCCTTGGCCTTTGCCAAAGTGATATTCTATAGGGCTTTGGTTTATATTTTGGACCTCCCGTAAATCCATAAAAGAAAAACAATTATGACCACTGACAACAACATATCATATCATCCCCTACTGAGTCCATTATTGAAGCACTGGCACACCTCAGCTTAGCTCCAAACTCACTCATTCCCATGTAAATTGTCCATCAACTTTCTCTGACAATTTCGCTCCAGTATTTTCTATTGTGACATAATTTGACTTTTGAATGCTCCTGACAAATTTTATCTCATCTCAGCAGATTCAGTACTTTCAGCTTTTCAGCTTTTCAGCTTTTCTTGTAAAAGATATTAGATGTGACAATTTGATTGAAAGATATTAGATGTGACAATTTGGATAGAAACGTTTCAAGCAACGTGGCACCCCTAAGTTTATTAAATAAAAAAATTCTGTAGCCAAAAATAATAGATGAGGAAAATTCCCATATAGCTTCTTGTAAATAGAAAGGCCAACAAAACCCAAGTTCAATCTCACAACATACATTCTATCAAAGCACACAGAATCAAAAAATGTCGAAGAAGCCTGATTCAAAGCCTGCGTATGCTTATTGTGGCTACCTGGAGGTGATGCCTTTGAGCAAGGGATCATCTTCTAAACAGCTCAATGAGTCTCAAGAACTACAAATCAAAGATCGATATTCATACAAGGACGCATATGGTAGAGGTTCAAGCAGCCTTACTGAGAGCTACAAGGCTGGGGAGTTTGTGGACAAGAGCACTGGTGGCTTGGGTTACAAGCAAGAGGCAAGCTACACCTCCACTGACAAGTATGTGGACAAGGAGCAAGGGTTTACCGCTGAGTACCAGACCCAGGTGAAGTTGAAGAAGTCTGTTTACCCTAACAAGACCCAAGTGAAGTTCAAGAAGTCTGGTTCTCCTTACAAGAGTGGAACCAAGTCCTATAACAATCGCATTGACTATTATTAGGTTTTCATGTTCAGTGGGATTTCTTAGTATTTTGATATGTATCTGGTAATGAACTTAGTTAGATGTCTAAGCTCGTTTATGTTATTACTTGGATTAATCTCCTGCTATCTGCTGTCAATGTGAAGTATTTCTCTCTTTTGTTATGTAATGAACTTATGTAAGTTGTTATTATGTCTAAGCTTGTTTAATTATATATAAATGTGTGTTTATTATGTTCAATCTCTCTGTAGGATGTAGTCATTTTCATTCAAAATTGATCATGTTACATTCATAGATATATGCCGATTATCATTCGTTATAAATTTTAAGTTTCTAAAGTACAGCTAACTGAAGATCGGGCCAAAAGGTCAAAAATCCCTGATGAAAAACTTGTACCAAATATGAAGTCGGGGAGATCCACACTCCTGCAAGCCATATAGTTGCGCAGGAGAATGGTCCCTCCCGTTCCGGACAATGCTGTAGTGTATCTCAGTTGGGGCTTCGAAGTGTTAATTGAAGAAAATGAGGTAGAATTATTACACGAGGTGGTTGCTAAGATGAGGAAAGCGTTAAGAGAGTTTTGCAACAACGAGGCAAATAGGAGGTGAAGATGGTGGTGTTTATATGGTTCTCGAGTCTCATAGGAAGTTGGGGGAACTTGGTGCTATGGGAACCAAACCAATATGTTTCATTTCACAAGTTTATGCAGATTACCAATATATGCGGTTGATTTTGGGTGGGGAAAGCCCATTTGGGTTACCTCTTTGATTACTCCTACGTTCTTCAGTAGCCACATTACTTTGTTTGATACAAAATGAGGTGAAGATATTGAAGCTTTGGGGACCTCGGATGCAAGAAGAGATATCTTTATTTGAACGTGATGAGATGCTTCTTGCGTTTGCTTCCTTGAACCCCAGTGCAGTTGATTGTATGAAGAGAAAAGTAAGGTTTCTTAGCTCAAGGAACAGTAACCTTTTCCAAAAGGCGGAAATTCGTTTATATTCAGTTATTTGGAGGGGGTTTAATTTATCTTCGCAAGGCGTGCAGCCTAAGGAGATAAGTCTTGTGCTTCTTAAATTTATTGCGGATCTTTTTTTCTTTTTGTTGATTTAGGTCCACTCATTGTTTTGAACATTTTATCATTAGAAGTAGATAATGAAAAAACTATTGAAGATTCTTCTTTTATGCATCTTTACCTCATAATTCAAATTTAAAAAATTGAAGCTTTGTATTGTCTCCACAATGCACATGAAATAACCAAAAAATTCAAGATACAATGAAGAAAGTTGAGGTTCCACCCCAAAACCAATTGGCAATGGGGGAGTAGCCCAACTCCTTATAAACCCGTGCTAGGTCCCTTAACATTTCAATGTGGGACAAACACTCTCAACACGCCCGCACGTGTGGCGAACTTTCAAGCCTAACACGTGGACAACACATATTGGGTGACGGGAGCACGTGTGGCCGTTGGGCCCAACACGTGAAGCCTCGTGCTCGATACCATGAAGAAAGTTGAGATTCCACCCCAAAACCAATTGGCAATGGGGGAGTAGCCCAACTCCATATAAACTGCTAGGTCCCTTAACATTTCAATGTGGGACAAACACTCTCAACAAAAAGTGCACTTAATTTGAGGGGTCTGCTAAAGCAAGCGATTCTCAGACCATAGCTTGAATTTTGCAATTTTGTACCCTAATCCCATTAACATTTGTCTTATCATTCCATCTTCTGTTCATGGGATAAAATACTTTTTAAAATGTCAAACTATTTTCTTCCTTTTTTTTATACAAGCAAATATTAGGTGACTGAGGAATCGAACCTAGACCCTCGAGTTCATGTGTAACTGTTCTTAACAACTTGAACTATAAGTCATGTGCACTATTTTTCTTCCTTTAAAACACTTCCACCCATGGTGCAATGGCAAAGGATAAGGGCAAGTAATGCCAGACATTATTCACGTGAATAGTGCATTCCCTAGCAATATTTTTTTTGCTTCTACATCCATTGACATGGCAACCCAATGGCAATTACTATTCACATGAGATTCATTTTATTTTTATGTATGAGATTAATAATTAAAAAAAAATTACTAGGTATGTATAAAAAAAGATTATGAATTTTTTGGTAATTTTTCAAAATTTATTTCGATTTAAAATATATATATATATATATATATATATCTTCGCTGACGTCAGCGCCTTCAGGCAACAACTCGGGCTATTCTTTGCCTTCGGGCCTACCTAGTCTCCGTGGAGCCCACCATCTACCAAGGCTGGATTTGTGCGGTGTAGTGGGTTTCTTTGGTATGGGAGGGGGATTTTGCTCAGACTGGCCTCTGCGGCGAAAGTGCTCTTAATTTAGGCAAAGTGTCATTCTGAGAAATGTAGTTTAAATTTTGGCCCCAAAAACAACGTGATTGCTATTTTTTATTGGGCCAGTCCTCATTGTAGGCCCAAAATTCATGTAACGTGCAGTGCAAGAAAGCAAAAAAAACCTAGTACACTTCTATTTTTAAGAAACTCCTAATTGGATTATAGCCCCTCATAGAACCAGAAAACCCAAGAGAGAAAAAAGCCAACAAGAGAATCATTACGCTAACAATATATGAAGTACAAGAAATCAATAGGACTTTTAGCCTCATCTACTTACACAAGGCAGCTAAAAAACTAACCTCCTAAGCACATCACCATTTGTCTCCAAGCAGCAGCTATCCTCCAAAGTTGCACCGGTAGTACCAAGCTCAAGATCGGAAAGATGCAATAGAAAAATAGAGTGCTAAATTAAGTTCAAACTGATCGAACTAAATCGTCTTAAATTAATTTGTTTTAGTTAGATTTCCTCCGTAATTTTTGTCAAAATCGAACTGAACCAAATCAATCCAGTTCGGACGTTGTCCACCATTACTTTCGTTTTATTATCTTTCCATGTATTGAGATTGATTTGGAAATGACATAAGAGCCCGTGACCACTGACAACCACCCACACACCATCACTTAAATTGTTTGTATAAAATAATTAAGGGATTGTAAAGCCTCTGACGCACCTCTGCTGGCACCCCGCTGGCTCGATTAAACCTGTCTGTCCCTTACTCTGACATTTCTTTTTTCCCCCTCCGATTCCTACAATTATTTTACTTATTTATTCATCTTTTACACCTTTTCTGATTTCTCAACTTTCTAGGCCAACACAAGCACGAATAATTATGCCCCAACACAAGACACAACCCAAAAAACAAAAAAATTTAATAAATATAATATTAAATTCCTTTTAAAATTGTATTATTCCTTGGCTAACCCAATACATATATATTTATAAAATAACAAAAAGTGAAAATATTGGTATTAAAAATTATGGCCCATATTTTTAGAATATTCAAAACTATACACAGATCTCACGAGCTTTGGGAAAAGAAAAAAAAATATTACAAATTCGAAAATAATGGGATTTTTTAATTTTTGCTATAGAAATTTTTTTGACTTTACAGTATTTGTTTCAGGTACAATGTACAAGAGTATTGATTACATTTGCTGCCAACCGAAGACACAGCCAATCAGAAGTCGTCATGTCAGATCCCCGGGTCCCACCAAGCACATACCCAAAAATAATCTAGCTGTCCACAACTATACAATGCAAATGCAAATGCGATGCGCACCTATTGGCTGGCAAACCATTTCTCCATCCCAAATTCCACCTGTCCACGCGTCGGCGTCCTATTGGCTCGAAACTCCCGACCTTCTGTGCGACCTGGTCAGCTTGTTCGCGAGAGCGGAAACGACCCACCACGTGGCGTCGCCTTCGTGGACCCGATCGTTGAACATCAGGGCCCGCGGAACGCGCGGGTCCCACAGGTTCTTTTGAATTGCGCTCAAGTTGGTCGCCGCCACGTGTTCGAGTATCTCCGCCAACTTGCTTACGTCTTTCTCCGCTACGTTTACCGATATCTCCGCCCACGGAACGACGTTGTCGAACGGCAACCGGATATCGTCCGCTATGATCACAGGCACGCAGCCCAGGGCCACTGATTCAACCAGTCTCGGACTCCACGGGGCCCACCCCAAGGGGCAGAGACAAAAGACGGACCGCACGATCTCCGACTGGTAACCGGCGAACCGATGCCTCTGCAGGTAAAACCTCCGGTCCCCACTGTACTTCCGCCACAACATTGTCCTCACCTGCCTTCAAAAAGCCGAGGGCAAATTAGTCAATTCATAAAACATAATGATTAGGAGTTTGATTAGTTTCATTTACTTGCTTAATTATTAAACAATTATTACTTGCTGTAGAAACGGCCGCTGATGTTTTTTGGGTGGACCTCCATCTTGCCCCGGAAGAAAGCGAAGATGTCCCGCCGGCCGGTGACCGGAGATTTCTCCAGGGTACTCCGCACACTCACCGGCGAAACGTACGGCGGAATGACCACATTCTCAACCTCTTGACATGGATGTTTCTGTTTCACACCGAACGTCTGCAACACGACGGAGTTCTTTAAGAACCCCGGTATCCCATCCGAAATCGCCACATCCTCCTGAGAAAACGAAAACCCAGACAACTGTTTTAGAAACCCAGAAAAACAAAAACAAAAAAGAAACGTTTTTTTTGTCAGTGCCTAATTGAATTACCATGGTGTGGAAGCAAGCACCAAAGTCATGGGAAGCCACGAAGACGTGGTCGGAGCCGTGGGACCGATCCCAAAATGGGTATTGTGTTGATATTAAGTTAATAGCGGAGGCTATGAGAGAACGAGCGTGGCCTATTGCCGGAAAGCCATTGACTGTGCTGAAGTTGCAGGAGACGTACACAGGGACGAAGAAGAAGTCCGCTTCGTATGCGTCAACGGTCAAATATTCGCTTGTCAAAAGAGCCCTGTGAATGGCAACCTCGGAGGCAAACAAGTGGGTGCTGCATCTCTCGTTTTTGAGCCAATCCGTGTTGTATTTCGCTGGCAAATCGTATACGAAAATCTTCAGGCCGTTGAATGGCAAGCCTGAAAAACAAAGAAAAAACATGTGCATTAGAAATAATTAATCAAAGTTGTCTAAAAAATATGGGATTTTTATAGATTGAGGAAATTTGGTTATTGACCTTGTTTTTGAGTGATGTTATTGGTGGTGGATTCGAACAGGGCACGAGAGGCTAAGCTTGAGAAATGGGTTTTGGAGAGAGAGGCGGGTTTGTTGTTGGTGTTTTGATTGGGGTGATTGCTGATGAGGTAGGAGCTCAAGAAGTACAAGGAGAGGGAGAGCCAGAGAACCCATTTGCAATTTCTGTAAAAGAAGCCCTTTTTCTCTAATTGGGGTACTGATCTTCCATGTTTGCTGGGCAAGAGCTTCATTCTGACATAGAACCCTCTGTTTTTCGGGGCTCTGATCTTCTGTTCCAACATCTCATTTAAAAACCCAGAAAAGATTGAAGCTTTAGGTGAAACGTTATGAGAAAACGAAAGGATTTTCAGTGGTTGCGGGAGGGCTTTCGGTTCTTGGTCTGGTGATGAAGTGGAAACGAAGGAACATTGACGTATGAAATGTGGGTTTGTTGGCGTTTCGTTTTTGGACCAAAAAATAAAATTAAAGAAAAAGTTCAAATCTTTGGTGTGGTTGAGCTCTGTTACATGTGAAAATGGAATAAAAAATTGAAAATAATCAAATATTAAAGAATGAAAATGGTGTGCACAGTTGCAGACAGAGATCAGAGTGGAAGAGCTGGGTTTCAGGGTGTCACATCGTGGTGAAGAGAAGAAGAAGAATGGACCTCGGTGATGGTCTCGGGTTGTTGTAATGGTGCCAGGTCTTTTCAGAATTCGACAGCTCAAAAGACGAAATTGCCCTCTTTTTTCTGAACCTTCCAACTTTGACAGTTTTCACTTCCGCTGGGTCGTTTTCTTTAGGCTTTTTTTTAGCATTATGCTAAAGTGGATGTTTTTATCTTGTATTATCCGATAAGCCAGTCTCTAAGCAGCTTCTTAAACAATCTAACACCATCAATAACATCTGTTTTGGTGATCCTTGTACAATAATTCATTCTTGTATTTGGGTGTGTGATTTTTCTACCTTTAAGTTCTGTTCGTATTAATATTTTACACAAATAGTAATAGAATCCGTCGAGAATTCTCTTTGTAATTGTATTTCCTTTACAAAATATAATTAAAAAAACATTGGAAAGGTTCGGTACAGGGGCAAATTTGGTATAAGAAATCAAGGTCCAAAGGGCTTCATTGAAAAAGGAACATTTTTGGGCAAAATGGGGCACTTCATAAAGTTACCTTTGGAAGCTCATAATGTTGGAGGAGGATATGCAATTAAAATGGAGATCAAAGGGCAGGGAAAGCTCTAGTTATGAAACCTACGATGAGAGAATGCCACGAAATCATTGAAATTTCCGTGTAATTTTTACATAATTAATAAACGATGCCAAAAGTTACGGGTTTCAACCATTAATTTTAATGGGGATTTGATAATAACAACGTGAACCAATTGATGAATATGGATAAACTTCACCCCAAAAATATCATTGGATGATTGGATGATTGGATGATCCGAGCATTAAATTAAGGGAGATATTGCAGCCTGGACATTTCCACATAAGTTACCGAAAAAACTTCGCTTCTTAAAATTGAGGAGGAATTCGAAAAAAACAAGCTAAAAAGAATTTCAAAGAAAAACAAGCTAAAAGGATTTGACAAGTGTCAAAAGTTATTATGCGCTCCTCCATTATAGTAACATAGAAAACAAACTGTTATTCGAAAAATGTGTGAAGATGAACATTAAGGAGTGAAACCGATCCAAATCATACCGCGCTCAAACGTGTCTTAATTCATAAATATTTCTTATTATTAATCCACAAACCTACCACGCATGTTGGGTCATTCATGAATATCTTCTTAATTCTCATTAGCTTTAATAAAATTTTACACTTGCTGCAATAGCCCACATACTCTTCATCACTTGATTCCCTCGTCACAAAACGATGGTGAGACAAATCAGAAAAGCACTCAGTTTTTATGATCGAATTTGACCTCTCGTGCACGGCAAGCTGTGGATTGTATTTGGTTACGTCCACCAGAAAAAGATGGCTAATAATAATGAAACGAAAAAGACAAAAGTGAATGAAAACGAACTGAGAATGCAACAAATATCATCATAGCCTGCTTAATATTCAATGCTAAGATTATGCCACATTTAAATAGAGAGAGGGCTTGGTCAAACTCCAAGTTCGAACCAAGGTAAAGGACAAATAGTAGAGGATTAGGTTTTATAATTATGGATTAATATTAATTAATTATTAGATTACTTGTTTGAGTTGCCAAGGCACTTGTCATAAGTTGTTATCATCCAAATGCTAGTGGGCATACCACATACGTGTGGATGCAGCATAGGCCTATTTGGTATACTGTCTAGCTGTCTAGCTTAGGTAATTGACGTTGGTTGACGAAAGTGAATGCTGTGTTTGGCCTTGTTTATTATGGAAATGGATATTTGTAGAAATGTCATCTCAATTTATACATCAGTTTTAATTTGTTATCTTAAAAAAAAATTTAAGCGTAATGTCATCTTAAGTTTTCAAAATTCATGATTTATCACCTGATTTTAATATCATTTAATTTTCCATCCATTTGAAGGGTATTTTAGTCTTTCTAATATGTAAATCATTAGCAAATCTACGCCAACAACAGTCATAGACAAATGGAGGAAAATTGGAAAGACTAAAATACCATTAAAAATGGATGGAAAATTGAACAATGTTAAAATCAGGTGACAAATCATGAATTTTGAAAACTTAAGATGACATTTCGCTTAGATTTTTCTTTAAGATGACAAATTGAAACTGATTTATAAGTTGATGTGACATTTCTATAAAAATCTCTTATGAAAATGTGTGCTGAAAATGAAGGCTACATATAAAAGATTATCTCAATTTTTGTGCATAATTTGGTGGAGGCTTTCTAAACATAGTCAAAGATCTTGTGTTAAAAGTTGGTCTAAAAATGAAGAGAACCATTCGTGTAATTCTTCTGCTGCTTGTCCCAAACAAAGGGTTCAATTACCTTCCTTTATTTTTTTGGTTAAAGGGTACTGAGAAAAACCTCTATAACTTGCTTCCTCATGAAATATAAGACTTTACAGTAATTCCCGAATAAACACATGCAAATTAGTTAAAATTGGTTGTTTCGCTCAGCAAATCATTTTTTACCGTTAACTAGAAGGTGGGCGTTTTTACCCGTAACGCTGGTTGCCATGGTGGAATGGGAATCCACCAGTGACTGTAGTGGGAACCATTGGCCCGCTATATTTGTTTTCAGTTCTTAGTTACTATTGCATACTTGACCAATTAGATAGCATGCCAATGTAGTTGGAGAATAAGATTCATATTATAACGGGCTAAATGATTAAGCTTTGTTTGAAGTTTAAATATGAGTGTCATTAATGTGGTAGTAATTTTAGAGCACCTGCAATGGTAAAGATCAATGCAATTTTATTGTATGAAATTGGACTAAAACAGTCAAATCTCACTTGCAATAATGTGATTGCAATAGAGGATGTTATGTGATGAACCATCTATTGAATTGCAATCGGCTAACTATGAGACTCACATGCCTAAATTATTAAACAACCATTGCGGACGCTCTTAGATCTAATTATGTACTCATGACCATTTTCAAATTCTGAATAGATGGAAGTGCAAAGTATTTTTCATCTTCTATATTATAAGTCTTATGTTTGAATACCCATAACATCATAATTATATGTGAAAGAAATTCATCTTCTGTATAATTTAGACTATCGATAGTACTAAAAAAAGTCAAAATAAAAACAGAGGGATTATATTGTACTGAAACATTTGGATTAGATTCCTTTTCTATCATAAGAAAATAATCAACGTCACCGTTACTGTCCACTCATACTATATCCTAAAATATAAACTCATCTTCCATTTATATGGTACTTGGTGATGCTATGGTCGCACTCAAATATCTTTTTTTTTGGGTCTAACAAATAGTGAATTGTTCCTGGAAATAAGACCCACAAAGCATGGTGACCCATTCAATTATTTTTCCGTAGAAAAAAAGCATAGGCTAATTAAGGAGCATGGACCACCAAAGGCAGAGCCACATGATAAGGTACTTGTGGCGGCAGGACCTATGTGCCCCATATTACAACGTGGGAAGGAAGGAGCTCTTGTTTTGTGTTTGAATCCAATCATATGTTTTAGGGACAATGCTTCAATATATAGGTCATATGAGGAACAGCGACAAGGACCATGCGTATATTGTTTAATTGGGAAGCAGGAAAAACAAAGGCCTATTTGCCATGTTTATATGGGATTATGTTCCTTGTCACATGAGTATTTAACAATTAAAACATAAAACTATAGGTCCTATTTATAAAATGAACAATGTTTCCTTCCTTCCCGGAAGAAGTTTTTATTCGTATTTATTGCAAATTACAATTTGACACATATATAAAAATAATTCATCCAAAATACATTAAAAGAAATCTCTACACACGTGTCTAACTGATGAGGCATATATTTTTCTTTACAAATTAGAGTTATGTGGGATGAGCCAGGCCTTGGAAGCCATGCAGACTAGGGAAATGGAGGGCCCCAATCAGGACTTTGAATTGGAACAGCTTTGAATCTGTTTTGGGAGAAAAACTCTCTTGAAACGGGGATAGGACTGTAGTCCTATCCCCCTCCAATTGCATCGCGCCATGTGTGTTTTCTTTCTCTTTTTTCAAAAAAATTGTCCAAGTGTCGCGATGCAATTGGAAGGGGATAGGACTACAGTGCTATCCCCGTTCCAAGACAGTTTTTCTCCTGTTTTGGGGGTCAGTGGCCCTATTTCTATAGAATTCTTGATAATGTGTGAGCTGTAGAAGCACATTCTTTGCCTCTGTATAAATTTATTTATTTATTTGTTGTGTGTGAGAGAGGGAGCAAACTAGTAAAAGTACGGTTATGTCCTTAAAATAGTGGAATTTTGCTTATCACTTCTAAGATATGGGAGCTAGGGCATGGTGTCTCTTCATGGAAAATAGTGTGTACTGTTGTTGAGTTAGAGAGTGGTGTCCAAGAAGGGTGAAACTATAATGAGGGGTTTAAAGTGAGAGGCTTAAAGTGAGGGGTTCAATCTCACCATCGATAAAGAATTGGGAGGGGGCATTGGGGGATCCCATATCCTTTCGATGGTGAGATTGAACCCCTCACTATAGAAGCTCCCGTCCAAGAAGGTGTTTCCATGGTTTAGTGTAGCAATTTGGGAAGCTTAGGAGGGCCACAGGCCTAGAGTAAGAATTGGGGGAGGGGCATTGGGGGATCCCATATCCTTTCGATGGTGAGATTGAACCCTCACTTTTAAACCCCTCACTATAGAAGCTCCCGTCCAAGAAGGTGTTTCCATGGTTTAGTGTAGCAATTTGGGAAGCTGAGGAGGGCCACAGGCCTAGAGTAAGAGACTCTAGTACACTAGTACATGTGTTAGTACGTATTTTGTGATTGGCATTCCCTAGACCCCAAATAGATTATAGATGGTAAATTAGTTGTGATAGAAGAGCAATTGTGGTTGTCTAAATTCCAAGATATGATCTGAAGACTCATATGTCAACCAACGATCAACAAGGTAAATTCTTCATTCAATCATGCATTCTGATTGTGGTATTTCAAGAATGATTTCAAACTCATAATCTGATTAATCTTTTGATTAAGAAGACTTTTTTATTTAAGAAAGATTGATTCAATTTATAAAATGTTTCCAGTTTTAATATTAAAAGTCTTCCTTGATTGAAAATCAATTAACCTGATTTTGGAAATTAGTTTGTTGATTAGAAACCAATTGATCTTGTTTCCTGTTTTGAAAACCAATATAAAAGGAAGCTTAGGCTTCATTCTTTTATACAACTTTCGACTAGGGTTTTCCTGAGTTTCATATAATCAAAAGAAAGTTGCTATGCTTTAAATTTTTAGTAAGGATAAATCATCAAGAGTAAGATTGTCTTGGTGATTTGTCTTTGCATACATCTGCATTCATTTGCATAAGTTAAAAGGTTCTCATACCTCCGGCGAGCTTGAATGGATCGCGTCGAGTATCCGATTCAACATAAGGAGAGAAGGAGAAATCCCGCGAGAAGTTGAGTTACGAAGAAGTTGGTACGTTGTCTAGAGTGTCTAGGACAAGTTTGTGTACTTCTTGTAATCATCGTTCTATAGTGGATTTGCCTTGGACTACTGGTCCCGTGGATTTTCCCCAAAGGTGGGGTTTTACCACGTAAAATAATCGCTGAGTACTTTCTGTTTTTTACGTTCTTTACTGTCAAGGATTGATACCTCGTATCAATCCCCTTGGCGTGTTTTTTATATTGCTGTATTATTCTTAACTACTCAAAACGCAGACTTCACCCTTTTGGTATTTTAAGCTATCCTACAGGTATTTTCAACATGCTCTTAGAGCACTTCCAGCAGTGCAAGGAAACTCGGGCTAGGGGGGTTTGGGTCAAAAACACATTTCCAGCAGTGTAGGGAGGCCCGGGGTGAGAGTGGGGGCCACAAAGACGGGCTGGCCCAAGAGCAGGGCGAGCCCCATGTCCAAAACTAGGGCGCTGACGTCAGTGATGACTTTTGCTGACGTCATCGACATAAAAAATATTTTTAAAAAATCCAAAAAATTCAGAAATATTTTTTAATACATACCTATCAATTTTATTATTATTAATTTCATACATACAATTAAAGTTAATCCCATGTAGAAAAAAAAAATAAAAATAAAAGTGAATAGTATTTGCCCCTTTGCCATGGCAACTGCTGGAAACAAATCTTGCATTTTGCAGGGGCAACCACTATTCATGTGAATAGTAGCTTCCTAGCTCCCCCCTTGCCATGGCAAAGGGCCAACTGCTGGAAGTGCTCTTATGCAATGTGATCTATCTTCTGGTTTTAGGGTTTGTAGCCCATGGCGGATTGAGAATTTTTTTTTTGTGGGGGCACATTTAAGCAACAATAATTGATGAGACGACATTTATCCTTTATTTTATATTTTTTTTATTGAATGATATAATCTAAACACATATATTAATAATGAGACAAACTCACAAAGAAAATGTATAAAAACAAGAAAAATTATTAATATACTAAAAAACATCTTAAAAAATGAAGATAAAATTATTATAACACCTTCATTTGCTACAACTAAGTGCCCGTTTGACATTGCTTATTTGAGGTGATAAGTGATTTTTTAAAAAAATTTGGGAAGCCCAACCTGTTTGATAACTATGAGAAAATCACTTATTGTTAAAAAATTGTCGTGAAAGAAAGCTATAAGGGAAAGCAGCTAATGAGGTGTTTTCATTTTCTGATTATCCGAGAATCAGTTTCGAAGAGGCGTTGGGTTTAATGATTATGCGGGAATCAGTACCAACAATACTTCTAACAAAAAGTTTACCAAACACCAAACTACTTTCTCTCACAGCAAATCTGACAGCGATTATTTTCACAGTACAACAATACCAAACTGGCCATAAATGTGTCTTTTGGCTAATTCTTTGTTTTTATTAACTATGCAATGAAATCATTTTTGGTATCTATAGTTTGCCACTTTTATCATTTTTGTCTCTGTAATTTTAATTTGGTTAATTTTGTCCCTATAATTTCCAATTCTTAGCAATTCAAGGACACCGTCAATTTCTTCAAATCTCTCTTACTTTCGTTATTAATTGTTGGTTTTGTTTGATTTTTGTTTCTTACCAATTGAATTTGTAAGCACTTTTGAGAATGCTGATCGAAAGAAACTTGTAAAAATCAACTAGGTCGGACCTGGATTCAACTGGGCCTAACCAAAATAAAAAATTGGAATACGTGACTGAAAAAATAAAATAATTTAGAAGACCAAGAAAGAATGCTATTCAGGCGTTGGTTTTTTTTTTTTTTTTTTGGAAACTGAATAATTCATTAGGCGCAAGGCAACAACAGAGAAAACCTGGCTGAACCGCCCCGAACCGGTCGGCAAGCCGCCGGATCAAGCCAAACTGGTTAGGGTTTAGGCCGCAGTTTCAGACGTTGGCCACGGCGGCTACGCATGCCAACATCGTCGTGCATACCCAGAAATAGAGAGAGGGGAAGAAGGGCTACCTTTTGGTGGTGGTATCTCGGTCTGAAGTGACCGGAGTTGTCGCCGGCGATTATGGAGTTTTCTGCCGAAAGTTTCAGTCACCACCGCAGCTCAACGCCGGCATTTCAGTCCACGATCTTGGGTGGGATAGGACCGCAAGATGATGGTGGTTCGATCTTGGGTGGTCGTGCGCTCTGCCGTGGCCGGTGGAGTGAGATAGCAGAGGGGGACTGATCGGAGAGAGAAACCGAAGGGGGAGAGAGAAGGATTCTGCATTTCTGATTGGTCCATGTGTACTATATCAAATTATCGCTAAAATTAAAATGACACTTATGTCCTTAAATTGATATGATGCTCGTATCGCAACGTACCACCCGTCAACGAACTCGTTTCGACGAGTCGGACGCAATGGCGCAACTTGTTTCTCCAAATTCCGTCTCGAAAATTAATTGGACCAAAATGCCCCTTTTATTTCAATTTAATTATTAAATTCCAAATCTTAATCATTTTATTCTTTTATTTCCTTTTTAATTCCCAATTAAATTAATTAATTTATTTTATAATTAATGGACCTAAATTAGGTCAGGGACGTCACAGGTAATAACTTGCTCCAGGATGGGCTTGAACCGATTGGCTAAGACCTTAGCAAAAATCTTGTATGAAAAATTACAGCAGCTAATAGGGCGGAAATTGCTCACTGCTTCCGGGTTAGGGACCTTCGGAATAAGGACGATGTTTGTGCCATTAACTTTATCCAGCCCCACTTGCCCCCTGAAAAACTCATGAACCGCTCCCCGAACTTCATCACGGATCGACTCCTAGTATGTATGGTAGAATAAACCTTGAAATCCATCAGGGCCAGGGGATTTCAATGCCCCCATCTCTTTCGCAGAAATATCAATTTCTTCATCCTGTAGGGGGAGCAAGAGTGCCTCATTCATTTCCGGTGAAACCACCCTCTTTATGCTTGCTAGCATATCCTGGAACTCCCGACGACCACCAGTAGTGAACAGCCCACGAAAATGACCATCAATAGTTCTTCGAATATCAACCTCATTCTCAATCCAATTCCCACTGTCCAGCTTCAACTTGCAGATACGGTTGTCTCTGCGCCTTTGAATGGTGGAGTGATGGAAGAAAGTTGTGTTTGCGTCTCCATCCTTTAACCATTTAACGCGGGATCGTTGATTCCAAAACTTCTCTTCATAGGACCACAACTTAGCCAATTCCAACTTTACCGGTTCAATGAGGGAATAATTGACTTCCCAATCCATTTGTAGCTCAGAGAGAGCCTCCATAAGCTCCCGACTGCGCTTGTTGTTGTTTGGAAACTTTTCCTTGCTCCATTTTTGAAGGCCCCTTCTACACCACTTAAGGCCTAAACACCATTTGTCAATCTGCCAATTCCTTCTAGAGATAGCCTCATGCCAATTTTTCTGAACTATCTCCTTACTATCATGCTCAGATGCCCAAAAGGCCTCAAATTTAAAAAGCTTGTTTACCTTTTTCAGGGCCGGGCTCGAGGCAATCACAAGGGGACAATGATCAGATCCCACAGCTGGGCAATGAATAACAGTAGAGTTTGGCCAAGCTTCCTGCCAATTACAATTAATCAGGCCCCTGTCTAAACGTTCTTGCACTAAACCCCCTTCGGATCTATTATTTCTCCAAGTGAACCTTTGGCCTTGGAACCCAAGATCAATTAACCCAGTTTTATCCATAAAATTTATCAAGTATTGATGCCTATAAACTGACGTCTCGCGACCTCTACTTTTTTCAAAACCCCATAAAATTTCATTGAAGTCACCTGCACATAACCAGGGTAAGGAATTATCTCCACTTAACTGCTCCAGATTCCTCCAAAAAGCATCTTTTTCCTCTCTATACGGTGTACCATACACCCAAGTGATACGCTTTGGGCAATCCCCATCCCTACTAGTGATGGCCGTATCAATAACATTCTTTGATGAAGAAAAGATTTGGATGTCCAAATCATCGTTCCACCAAAGACTCAATCCGCCAGCAATACCATCCGGATCAAAATTGAAAGAATTTTGATATCCCAACTTCCTCCTTATTACATTTATCGCATTGTCTTTCATTTTGGTTTCCATGAGAAAGACAATGGAGGGCTGATATTTCCTGGTAATGGTGCCCAGGTGCTGGACTGTCAGGTTCGGACCCAAACCCTGACAGTTCCATAGAAGGTATATAATGACGATTTTGTGGCTGTTGAGGGCAAGCCGCCACAGCCCCGGGAGGGCACTCCAGAATTCCTGGATTCCAGATCCACACCAAGACTGTCTTCTGAACCATAGCAGGCTTCCACAGTAACTTCCATGAGTCCATCATCTTGGTCTCCTTTGTATTCATTCTGGGCAACTTGGATTTCCCTTATCACCACACCTCCCGTTCTCCTATTTGGTTTAATTGAAGAAGATCGCCCTTTTCCTCTCCCGCCACCACGTTTGGATCGGCCACCTCTAGTCAGCTTTTTGGGGGAAAGCTGGGTTTGTATCTTCTCTTTTCCTAAACTTCTGCTCCTTTTTGGCTCCCTCCCAACATCCTGCCACTCCAATTTGGCGGACCGCTTCAAACCCATATGGCTAAAGGCTCTCTGGTCATCCTCTGCTGGATAGTGAAAAGTGTGTATCAAAGGGGTTCTTGATGTAGACCTCATTCCCAATATAAGTATGGTTACCCTCCACACTTGGTGTTCTCATACTTGGCCCAGGAGTGTCCCAATCCATAATATATTGGTGACCCATTGAGATCTGGGCTCGCCTTAGGTCCATAACTTGTTCAAAAGACATTGGGCCCTCCCAATTACTAGGCCTAACCATCTGTGAAGGAACATTAAGCTCAACAAGAGGTTTCCCTACCATTTGGCCTCGTTCTTTGGTTTTTTGGGCCTCTAGCCCACAGAGTACCAAAAACAAAAAGAGTTATTATACAACACTAACAATTATATTTACACACCCAATCCCATTGATAACATGATACAACTTAAATGGTGGCCCTACTAAATGGCGGTACCCAATTTGTAATATAGGTTGACCTCATGCTGTGCTCAAGTTGGCTTGTCACGTTTTGCAAGAGAGATGGATTTGGAAGTGGAGGAATAATGGCACCGGTAATGGTGGGCCTAAATCTCTCCGGCTCTACTGTTATTTAATAAACGGAGATAACGAGAGACTTAGGTCAGTTGGTCAAGATAGTGTGCTCATTTCCTTACTCAAATTCGAAGTCCCTCCTTATATATTAGAGTAACTTAGAATATTGCATTGTCAAAAATAAAATTTTAACAGTTAGGAGCATGCATTTTGATTAGAGTAATACTACATTCACCAAAGGATGAGATGACTTATGTATTTAACAATTTATGCGTATTGTGGATTTCATTTGTTTTAAATTAGTGAAGTATTCATGTGTATTGACACATCATTTGACGAGCTCGGTGATTTGATGACTCTAGCATTATTGTTCTTGTTATATGTTGATTATTTTTTTAATTCATATTTTTGTTGCATTTTCTTAAATATTTTTCTAAAAGAAAAACTTCTTTATGAACTCCAAAGTTAATATGGAAACCCCATTCCATATTTGCGCAAGGCATCTTTGCTAATTGTAATATTTCATACGTGGTCGTCAATTTGTCATGAATGTGAAGATGAAATAGTAGATCCCATCCCACTGATAAACGTAGGCTAATGAAGCTGTGAAAGAAACATCATAATTACGACAGAATTTTGAATCTATGACACACCTCCTAAGATATGTTATAAAAATACACACTCCTCCTGATATGATTCAATTTTTCATGGTTTTCTCTTCTTTTGTCTGTCACGAGGATTGGCTATTATTTGATGGTTGTGAACTTGTGACCTGTGTAAGTAAGAAAACACGGCCAAAAAAAACAAAATAAAAGGAGATACATGCACACGACATACTAGTGACTATTGTAATGGTTTGGAGTATTTACTTATTCATCCAAGGTCTTGATTTCGAGTCCTAGCAACCGTGTAGACTAGTATGTGTAAATTTAGTATATTATAGCCCATTTCAATAGAAAAAATCCTCAAAAAAAGGACATATACCAACATCAAATCCTAGAAATGGTAGAGTTGAGAAAATTCTCAAAGTTTTTTTGTAGCAATAAGATGAGAACAATAAAACCCCTGTAAATAATGTACCTAGTATAACGAGCCTATTTTTTTCTTCTACATAATATACCTATTTTTAATTTATAAAAATGTGCATAAATTTCAATTATACAACATACCTATTTTCTATAAATTATTGCATAACTATTTTTAATTTATGAAAAATGTACATAAATTTCAAATACAAAGTAACTGACCTAGTTTTTTTTAAATTTAATTTTTTTGGTAAATAATATACCTATATATTTATATTTTTCATAGGTACGTGATTGGATATGTAATTTACATTTTTTTTTTGGTTTACAATTTTAAGGGGCGATATGTTAGAGGTAGGGGTGGGTTTGGTCTGGGTTGGTTTGGTTTTGGGCTCAACCCGAAATCAAACCATAGGCCTCGGTTTGGCTATTTTGGAAACCGGAACAAAACCATAATTGATGAAAACCGACCACTTCAGTTAACCGGACTTGGTGGGTTGGTTTGGTTCGGTTTGGGTTTTTGGTTTTCAGAGAGGGAGAGAGAGAAGAAATAAAAGAGATGGAGAGGAGAAGAAGAAAAAAAAAGAGGGAGAGATGGAGAAGAAGAAGGGGAGAAAAGAAGAGAGAGAGAAGAAGAAAGAAAAAAAGATGTATTATATATATATATATAAACTATGTATTATATATATATCTCTTATAATAATATTATATATAATATTTTTTTAATACCATCGGTTTGGTTTGGTTAAACCGTGATTTTGGATATTGCAAACCGTACACCGAATCATATATTTCGGTTTGATTTGGGTTCAAACCGATGATTAAAAAAAAATTGAAAAAAAACCAACCCAAATCATCGGTTTGGTTTGGGCGGTTTGACCGGGTTACCAATTTGAATGCCTAGCCCTAGTTAGAGAGAATGGCAACCAAAAGAAATGGGGTGATTGATATGCTAGTAATTGATCGGTGCATAATTACATATCATTTTGTACCCTTCTAACTTATGATTTGGTTATGTTTTTGAGTTAAACTTGTGCTTTTAATCTATTTTGTGTTTGTTTCAGTATAATAAGCTTGGGACTCATTTAATGCATTTTGAAGTCAAGTTAGCTCAAAACGGTGTCTGCAGATCAGTCAACTTCACGGATTGGACTGTACTTGCTCAAGAAGAACCAGATAATGAGCCATACATCATTGGAAAGATACGGAAGCCTAGTTTATGTATCATTTTACGGTTCATGATTCCGAGTCTTCTAGATGAAGTTATGCAAGTTTGGGAAACTTAAGGTCAAATTCGGCAGCATCTGCGTTACTGGGCCAAAAATGACTTTTGAAGTTCTTCCCGATTTTTCCTTGAGTTGGGCTGCATATGCTTGGAAAGATAAGACAAAGAGCTTCAAGATCCATATTTTTCCAGATTTGTTAGAGTGAAGGAACAAGCCCAAATCGAGCCCACAAGCTGACTGCAATGCATTGTCATGCATGAGCTAATCATTTTAGTGGGGAAGTTAGGAAAAGTTGGTGAATTGAGTGGTGTAAGTTGGTGAAGTGAGTGTGGTTAGTAAACTCAATTGTATAATCAGATTTATACTTCCCCTAGGCCTATAAATAGTGAGTTTCTCCAAGCTTGTAAACACACCCCAAGGGGGGGAGCTCTCAAACATCTCTCTAGAGCTCCTCTCCCTTCTCTCCCTCAAATTCTCTTAGTTTTCCTTTTTAGTTCTCAATTGTTGTAACAAAATCATTTTGCTAAATTTTCCTATAATTTTCTCTTAGTTGTAATTTATTTTTCATTGTAATGTAAATTCTTTTCTTAAGTTTTCAAGTTTAATTAGTTTCCAAGTTTCAATTATAGTTCTTGTTCTTATTCATTATGCTTATAAGTTAATATGCTTGTTTGAATGAGTGATCACCATTAAAACTTGTATGTTAGCTATCTTGGTTTGAATTAAGAGTAGACACCATGCATTAATTCAAATTGAACTATGAATAGGAAGAGTATGTATGGACATTCGACAACAGGGATTAGATACATGCTTGGTTGTTTAAAACATTCTTCTTTGCTTAATGGATTTCTAATGCTTAATTTAGGTTCGACAACAAGGATCTAATTAGGGAATTAGGAATACAAGGTTAGGACTAGACACCATGGCTTAATCATACTTTAGCTAGAATCAATCTAAGAATATGAATTGAACTTGGTAACTAATTTGCTTGAGTTAATTAATTTCTTTTCTTTCTTTCTTGTTTTATTTATTTTCTTTTCATTTATGTTTTGTGCAGGGAATCAAATTGAACCAATCTATCATCAATCCTCGTGGGATCGACCTCGTACTTACACAAGCTATACTACCCAACGCCTCGTGCACTTGCGAGTTAACAAAATTTTGGGGCCGTTGCCGGGGATTGACGGCATAGTTTGGTTCTATTTTCTTTCCTTACTTGTTTTACTTTCCTTTTTCCTTTTCATTTCAGTTTTTATTTCCTAATCCTTTTAATTCCGTTTCAAGTTCTGTGTTTGTTTTAGCAATTTAGGATAGCTCAATAAAAAAGGGAGAGAATGCAACTTCAATCATAAGGATAGGAAGTATGGAGTAGTGGGAGGAGTAGCGACCTCCAAATGCATCCATGCTCGACCTAATCGCTTCAAGGGGGAGTATTCCAATCCTTTCTCTTTTACTTGTATTGTTATTATTTTTGTAATTTTAATTTTCTGTTTCTTTTATAATAATTTAAAAAAATTTAAAAGATTTTTCATATGAGCTGACTTTTGGTAACCCCAGTGAGCGTCTCCGTCAATGCAGTGTCTAGGAGTTCTTTAGGCGACACCTTCGGTGTCTAAGAAGTTTGGGTTTTAAGCGGGACCATTGTGACCCCTCCAACCTTCCCGGAACCCCTGGTTGTGTTTTCTGAGGCCCTTAACTGGTCATCATAGAGTTGCTTGTATAATTGTGTGTTCTTAAAATAAAAATTTTTTTTTAAAAAAAAATTCTTGTTTTTCTGTTTTATTTTAGTCTTGCTTTGTTTTTTTTTTGAGTCACTTTCCGAACACATATGATGAGATTGTGATAAATGTTTGCATGACTTAAATGAAAATTGGATTTCTTTTTATTTCAAAAAAAAAAATTTAAAACTTTTGGCATCGTTCTAGCATGATATGTTCGAAACCTTCTTTACACTTGCCATTTGTTTCATATTTTCCAATTAAAGGATTTGCATGATCCAAAGAATTGTATCAAGCATAAATTAAACTTGTATAACCATATAATGTGAGCTTTTGAGCCTTGTGCTTCATTTCATGAGTGTTATACACATATTCTTATTTTCTTGTCATCTAAGTTGTTGTTTGATCTCATTATTCATTGAATTGGTTGAGCACTTAAAAGTCATTCATTCATATTCAATTTGATTACATGACATTTGAGAAATGATATTAAGGCCCTCTTTGGATCGTTTGTGCCTTTCAAGCTAACCTTATGCATGCTTAAGCATGATTTTTCCATTGTTAACCATTTTGAGCCTACATGTAAACCTTTTCTTTCATTTAACCAATTATATTTCCTCGCCTTAGCCTGAAAAACAAGTATTTACCTTTTCTAAGGAACTCATGAGCTTTAATTGTGATGTGTTTTTCATGCTAAGTTTGGGAAAGGGTATTATATATTGAAAAATAAAAATAAAAAATCAACCAATTGGTGGAAGAAAAGAGAATGTTGTGATTGTGGTTGATTGAAAATTCATTTTTGGGTTTCTTTATTGGCTTCAAAATAAATTGATGGTTGTTCAATTAAAAGAAAGGAGTGTGAATCCTTATAAATGGAGGTATAAGGAGTTTTGGAAAAAAAAAAATCCTCATTGTGATGATTCGAAGTCTTGGAAACAATTGTTTTATACTCTTACACTGTGAGTTCCTTGGACTTTGTTTTATCCATACCTTTCATTTCTTACTCATCTTACACCTTTGGCCCCATTACAACCTATGATAAAGACCTAAATTGATCCTAAATGTCATGTGATTGAATTGCATCCATTTTCTACTTTTAAGTGTTTGGCATCCTTCTTGAGATCATATTAATGCAAGTTCTTCATCTTTCTATTTCGAGTTAAGTCCCTTATGGTTTAACTCTAATCTCATGTTTATAACTGAGTGATGCATTGTAACCCTCTTCTGAGTGATTCATTTGTGAGATGACAACTTTGGTGAGATTTGAAGTTGAATTTGTGCTTTGTATGATTTTTGAAATTGTGTGAAAACTAAGATTGGAGAATTTGTTGCATTTGGCTATCACACTACTACACTTTGAGCATGTTATGTTTTAAACTTTGCCACATTGTGAATAATGTCTAAAAATGAGCTTTTATTGTTAAAACTTTTGAGTCATGTGCATGAGTCATTTCTCTTTAGAAAATGTTCGGAAATATTGTTTTGTATTTGTTTTTGTATTTGTTTTCGCTTTGTTTTTGTTTTCTTATTACTTTGTTTTTGTAGAGTCAGTAAAACGTTTGTGGGTATCGTATCTGTTAAACCCTCAGAAGACACAACTCCTCCTACTATGGATGCCTAGAGGTTTAAAGGCTTGTTGCATATGCTCAATGCAATCGAGTTACCTGCGAAAGTGGTCTAATTAATTTTATTTATTTATTTATTTTTATCTTTGTTTTCCTTTTGTTTTGCTCGAGGACTAGCAAAATATAGGATTGGGGGTATTTGATCGGTGCATAACTACATATCATTTTGTACCCTTCTAACTTATGATTTGGTTATGTTTTTGAGTTAAACTTGTGCTTTTAATCTATTTTGTGTTTGTTTCAGTATAATAAGCTTGAGACTCATTTAATGCATTTTGGAGTCAAGTTAGCTCAAAATGGTGTCTGCAGATCAGTCAACTTCACGGATTGGACTGTACTTGCTCAAGAAGAACCAGATAATGAGCCATACATCATTGGAAAGATACGGAAGTCTAGTTTCTGTAGCATTTTACGGTTCATGATTCCGAGTCTTCTAGATGAAGTTATGCAAGTTTGGGCAACTTAAGGTCAAATTCGGCAGCATCTGCGTTACTGGGCCAAAAATGACTTTTGAAGGCCTTCCCGATTTTTCCTTGAGTTGGGCTGCATATGCTTGGAAAGATAAGACAAAGAGCTTCAAGATCCATATTTTTCCAGATTTGTTAGAGTGAAGGAACAAGCCCAAATCGAGCCCACAAGCTGACTGCAATGCATTGTCATGCATGAGCTAATCATTTTAGTGGGGAAGTTAGGTAAAGTTGGTGAATTGAGTGGTGTAAGTTGGTGAAGTGAGTGTGGTTAGTAAACTCAATTGTATAATCAGATTTATACTTCCCTAGGCCTATAAATAGTGAGTTTCTCCAAGCTTGTAAACACACCCCAAGGGGGGGAAGGGAGAGGAGCTCTAAAGAGATGTTTGAGAGCTCCCCCCCTTGGGGTGTTTTTCAAGCTTGGGAAACCTCACTATTTATAGGCCTAGAAGTATAAATCTGATTATACAATTGAGTTTACTAACCACACTCACTTCACCAACTTACACCACTCAACTTTCTAACTTCCCACTAAAATGATTAGCTCATGCATGACAATGCATTGCAGTCAGCTTGTGGGCTCGATTTACTTGTTCCTTCACTCTAACAAATCTGGAAAATATGGATCTTGAAGCTCTTTGTCTTATCTTTCCAAGCATATGCAGCTCAAGGAAAATCGGGAAGGCCTTCAAAAGTCAAATTCGACAGCATCTGCGTTACTGGGCCAAAAATGACTTTTGAAGGCCTTCCCGATTTTTCCTTGAGTTGGGCTGCATATGCTTGGAAAGATAAGACAAAGAGCTTCAAGATTCATATTTTTCCAGATTTGTTAGAGTGAAGGAACAAGCCCAAATCGAGCCCACAAGCTGACTGCAATGCATTGTCATGCATGAGCTAATCATTTTAGTGGGGAAGTTAGGAAAAGTTGGTGAATTGAGTGGTGTAAGTTGGTGAAGTGAGTGTGGTTAGTAAACTCAATTGTATAATCAGATTTATACTTCCCCTAGGCCTATAAATAGTGAGTTTCTCCAAGCTTATAAACACACCCCAAGGGGAAAGGAGAGGAGCTCTAGAGAGATGTTTGAGAGCTCCCCCTTGGGGTGTTTTCAAGCTTGGGAAACCTCACTATTTATAGGCCTAGAAGTATAAATCTGATTATACAATTGAGTTTACTAACCACTCACTTCACCAACTTACACCATTCAATTTTCCTAACTTCCCACTAAAATGATTAGCTCATGCATGACAATGGATTGCAGTCAGCTTGTGGGCTCGATTTGGGCTTGTTCCTTCACTCTAACAAATCTGGAAAATATGAATCTTGAAGCTCTTTGTCTTATCTTTCAGCATATGCAGCTCAAGAAAATCGGGAAGGCCTTCAAAAGTCATTTTTGGCAGCATCTGCGTTACTGTCGAAAATGACTTTTGAAGGCCTTCCCGATTTTTCCTTGAGTTGGGCTGCATATGCTTGGAAAGATAAGACAAAGAGCTTCAAGATCCATATTTTTCCAGATTTGTTAGAGTGAAGGAACAAGCCCAAATCGAGCCCACAAGCTGACTGCAATGCATTGTCATGCATGAGCTAATCATTTTAGTGGGGAAGTTAGGAAAAGTTGGTGAATTGAGTGGTGTAAGTTGGTGAAGTGAGTGTGGTTAGTAAACTCAATTGTATAATCAGATTTATACTTCCCCTAGGCCTATAAATAGTGAGGTTTCCCAAGCTTGTAAAAACACCCCAAGGGGGGGAGCTCTCAAACATCTCTCTAGAGCTCCTCTCCATTCTCTCCCTCAAATTCTCTTAGTTTTCTTTTTAGTTCTCAATTGTTGTAACAAAACCATTTTGCTTTTTAGTTGTAATTTATTTTTCATTGTAATGTAATTTCTTTTCTTTAGTTTTCAAGTTTAATTAGTTTCCAAGTTTCAATTATAGTTCTTGTTCTTATTCATTATGCTTATAAGTTAATATGCTTGTTTGAATGAGTGATCACCATTAAAACTTTTATGTTAGCTATCTTGGTTTGAATTAAGAGTAGACACCATGCATTAATTCAAATTGAACTATGAATAGGAAGAGTATGTATGGACATTCGACAACAGGGATTAGATACATGCTTGGTTGTTTAAAACATTCTTCTTTGTTTAATGGATTTCTAATGCTTAATTTAGGTTCGACAACAAGGATCTAATTAGGGAATTAGGAATACAAGGTCAGGACCAGACACTATGGCTTAATCATACTTTAGCTAGAATCAATCTGTGAATCTAAATTGAACTTGGTAACTAATTTGCTTGAGTTAATTAATTTCTTTTCTTTCTTTCTTGTTTTATTTATTTTCTTTTCATTTCTGTTTTGTGCAGTGAATCAAATTGAATCAATCTATCATCAATCCTCGTGGGATCGACCTCGTACTTACACAAGCTATACTATTCAACGCCTCGTGCACTTGCGAGTTAACAGTAATAGGGAGTATTAATTACAATTATGACAGTTAATGAAATGCTTGAAATAAATTATAAATAAAATATGAAGTCTGATGGCAATGATGTAAAAACATAGGAATACTATGACCTCTTATATCCTACTGGTCATTTAAGTTTGAAATTGAGTTTTATACATAGATTTATAGAGTGATGGGTATATGTCTAGAAAATAGAAAATGTGACCTATATTGGACAAGCCCTTTTGTTATTCCTAAGATATGTTATAAAAATACACACTCCTCCTGAAAATATATTTTGGGATCAAAGCAATGGCCACATTATATATGATTCAATTTCATGGTTTTCTCTTCTTTTTTTTCCCTTTTGACAGATGCCTAATTTTGTATGTCACTCACGAGGATTGGCCATGGTTCACCTCATCGTTCCCTTCAAAATCTATTTTTCTTAGACGGACCACGGTTGCATGAACTAATGCGAAAGCTGTCCTACCTTTGGACCATGGTTGTGAATGGCAAATGAACCCTCATCAATATCATAAAAACTTTTTGAGCATGTTCCAGGCCTTGTTGTAATGCCAATTATCCTCAAAATCCCTCCAGTGGAGATATTTTTTTCCAAGTCAACTTAGACATTGACATGAATTGGTGGATTAATTGGAAGTGTCCTTATCAACCTCAGCGCGAGAGAAAATTGATGCAGCACTTGTATTGAAAACAAACTATTTTAGAGTTTATAGTTTAAAGTTATCAATTCAAAAATAATAATTATATGACAACGTAAAACTGCGTATAGTTTTCATCAATAAGCACAACATCAGCAAAGAAAATCTATAAGTAAAAGATTCAAATCTAAAGAGACAGAGAGAGGTGAAATGGTACATACTAAACTTAACACTTTCAAGTTCCTCAAGCTTGGATTGGAAACTTGATTTTGGGTACTCATTATTTGCAGAAGATTCCTAAACCCAGAAATGAAAGACTTTTATGGTGGTGGGAAAAGGCATGCAGGAAATGTGGCCCTTAGAGTCAAATTAACCTACCACTATCTGTGGGTATTTTGCCTTTTTTCAACAGGGATTTGATGATAAAGCTACAAGCTTACAAATATATCAATTTTGTCATAACTGGATTGCATACTGTTGAAACCTTGTGTTTATTTTAAAACCTTAGTTATCGTTTTATTCAGAAACAAAGCTCTCCTATTTTTATGGTTGACCACTCCTATTTTATCAAACGGGTTTTATTTGGAAGATAAAGGAAAAGACCTATTCCTTCTCAACTAGGTGATAACTTCCTGATTTTTTGGCCTGATTCTTAGGCCACCTTTCCCTCAACTTCTTCAACGTTAAACTTTGGTTTTCTGTATAAATATATGGACCTTTCCTTAGTTGAAAGATATAGAAAAAAACACTGAGTATTCTGAGCAGATTGAGGGTGATTGTTTCAGACTTTCCTCAGTGCAAGGGAGAGTCTATACAGAAGGATTCTGGGCTGTTTTATCCTGGGGACGACGTGGTGTTGTTTGAACTGCTTGCACACATTGGGCAGGAGCCATAAACGTCTTAAAGAGAGCGACATTGTCCAGCGACTCAACCCAAGACAGATTTTCATTTTACGTTTTTCATTCTCTGGTAATATTGTTCCTGTTTTTATTGTGCAGCAACTTTAACAATTTTAAGACGTATTCTTTTCTGCAATGGAGAATGAAAACAACACCTTCACTAATGATCTGAACAAACCCATCAAGTTTGAAGGACTTCATTTCAAACGTTGGAGACAAAAGATGTTGTTTTTCTTAACCACCAAGAAACTTGCCACTCACTGCACATCTGAAATGCCATCACTTCCTGATCAACCCACTGCTGAACAATCAAGTTGTTTCAATTTTGGACTGACAATGATTTTCTCTGCAAGAACTATGTCTTGAATGGCTTGTGTGATGACCTATATGATTATTACTCTTCCTGTAAGACAGCTAAAGAACTATGGGATGCTCTCCAGAAGAAGTACGATACCAAGAAGCCGGAGCGAAGAAATTTGCAGTCAGCCGCTACATGAAGTTTCAGATGGTGGATGACAAGTCGGTGGAGGTGCAATCACACGAACTGCAGAAGATTGCTCATGAGATTATCAGTGAAGGCATGAATCTGGATGAACAGTTCCAGGTTGCTGTGATCATAGACAAGCTTCCACCAAGTTGGAAGGAGTTCAAGAAGGATTTGCGGCACAAGACAAAGGAATTCTCACTGGAAAGCCTAATCACTCGCCTTCGAATCGAGGAAGAAGCCAGGAAACAGGATTTGAGGGAGGAAGTGCTGTTTGTTTCAAACAACAACAACCACAAGAAAGCCCATACAAGGAATCATGCAGCTGTAGTGCTCAAACCCACGTAAGAACATGAAGAATTCCACCAAGAATCGCAACAACAACAAAACCTTCCAAATTCTCGTAATCCTCAACGAAGTCGAGAATAGGAAGATACCCCCTCACGAGATGAAGCTAGCAGCATTACCATTTTTGTGCTACAAGCTGTGACAAACCTGGCACATGGCGAGGAATTGTCGCAACAAACGCCGGGTTACTCTCAAGCCAACTGACCGAGGATCAACTCATTGCTATGATATCGAGGTCAACATAGTTGACGGATCCGAGGTGGTGGGTAGACACCGGAGTTGCGCCATGTCCGCCATGATCGCACTTTTCATTTCCTATTCAAGCCGAGGATGACGGAAGGGTCTTGTTGGGTGACTCTCACTCAACGAATGTTGGCCGAATCGTGAAGTAGAGCTAAAATTCACCTCAGGAAGACTCGTGATTCTGAAGGATGTACTTCATGTTCCGTAAATAAGGAAGAACCTGGTCTCGTGCTATCTAATCAACAAGGCAGGTTTCACTCAAACTATTGGGGCTGATATGTATACTCTCACAAAGAATGGTGTCTTTGTGGGGAAGGGGTATGCCACTGATGGAATGTTCAAATTGAATGTTGATGCCATGAATAAAATTGTTTCTTCTGCTTACATGTTGTGTTCATTTAATGTTTGGCATGCAAGACTTTGTCACGTAAACAAAAGGCTAGTAAAACAAATGAGTAACTTAGGTTTACTACCAGAACTTTCACTTAATAATTTTGAGAAATGTGAGTTACGCAGTCAAGCTAAGATAACTAAAGCCCCACATAGTCGCTTCTTCGAGAAACCGAATTACTAGACTGATACATTCTGATATTTGTGAATTCGATGGTGTAGTAACTCGAAATGGAAAACGTACTTCATAACTTTCATAGATGATCATTCAAACTACTGTTTTGTCTACCTAATGAAACATAAAAGTGAAGCCCTAGACATGTTTAAATGTTTCATAAGTGAAGTAGAAAACCAGTTCAACCGAAAAATTAAAAGGTCATAGTGATAGAGGACAAGAGTATGAATACGAGCTTTACCGAATTTTGTAAGAAACTAGGAATCATACATGAAACCACCGCTCCTTATTCCCTGAAATGAACGGCAAAGCTGAAAGAAAAAATAGAACACTTAGTGAACTGACCGTGGGCTGTTTTACTTAACTCAGAAGTGCTTCATATTGGTGGGGTGAAATACTTTTGACTGCTTGTTATGTACTCAATAGGGTTCCTCTTCGAAACCAAAATTCCACCTTATGAAATCTGGAAAAATAAGAAACCAAATGTATCTTACTTGAGAACTTGGGGCTGTTTGGCCTATGTAAGAAAACCTGACCCTAAAAGATCAAAGCTAGCTAGTAGAGCATTTGAATGTGTGTTCATTGGTTATGCATACAATAGCAAAGCATATAGGTTTTATGATTTGAAAAACCATGTTGTTATTGAATCTAATGATGCTGATTTCTTTGAAGATAAGTTTCCTTTTCAAGAAATAGTGAGGGCTCTAGTACCGCAATTTTGCATGCACCTAGAATTCATGGAAACACTATAATTGATTCGCCAAAACTGATCTCGAGCCAAGGAAAAGTAAGAGAATCAAAGTAGCCAAGGACTTTGGTTTAGATTTTCATGCATATACTTTGGAAGAAGATCCAAGAACTCTCCAAGAAGCCTTGACTTCGTTGGATGCGTACTTTATGGCAAGAAGCCATAAATGATGAAATGGATTCTCTCGAATCTAATAAGACTTGGCACTTAGTAGATCTTCCTCCAGGTGCAAGGCTATCATCGGTTGCAAATGGGTGCTAAAGAGAAAGCTGAACCCGACGGCACAGGTGGAGAAGTTTAAAGCCAGGTTAGTAGCTAAAGGTTTTAGACAAAGAGAAAATGTTGATTTCTTTGACACTTATTCACCAATAATGAATAACATCAATTCGAGTTTTGTTTGCTATAGCTGCCATTAATGATCTTGTTGTGCATCAAATGGATGTTAAAACCGCTTTTTAAATGGTGATTTAGAAGAAGAGATATATATGGACCAACCTCAAGGCTTTGTTATACCTAACCAAAAACATAAAGTATGTAAGCTAGACAAATCTCTTTATGGTTTAAAACAGGCACCAAAGCAATGGCATGCTAAGTTTGATGGGTTACTTATCTCTAAAGGGTTTAAAATTAATGAAAGTGATAAATGCATTTATTCAAAGTCCTGAAAAATAACCTGCACATTGATATGTCTGTATGTTGATGATTTGTTGATATTTGGGTCCAATTTGCATGTTGTGAATGATGTTAAAACTATGCTTTGTGATAACTTTGATATGAAAGACTTAGGTGAGGCAAATGTAATTCTTGGGATCAAGATTACAAAGTCTAAAAGGTTTCTCTTTAGACCAAACTCACTATGTTCAAAAGGTTCTAAAAAAATACAACTACTTTGACCGTAAACCCGCATGCACTCCTATGACTCTAGTGTGAAATTGTTCAAGAACACCTGGAAACAAGTGTTAGACAACCCGAGTATGCAAGCATTATTGGTAGCCTTCGTTATGCTACTGATTGCACTAGACCGCATATAGCTTATGCCGTGGGAATGTTGTGCGGATTTACAAGCGATCCCAATGATGAACATTGGAGGGTCTGTTGAAAGGGTAATGAGATATCTCAAGAGGACCATTAATCATGGTTTAAATTATGAAAGGTTTCCATTGTCCTTGAAGGGTATAAACGTCTTGATTGGAACACACTGTCAGAAGACTCCAAGGCCACAAGTGGCTACATCTTTAAGATAGCAGGAGCTGCAGTGTCTTGGAAGTCTAAGAAACAGACTATACTAGCTCGACTCTACAATGGAATCGAGAATGATTGCATTAGCAACCGATGAAGAGCAAAGTTGGCTAAGAGACTTACTCTCCGACATTCCTTTATGGGAAAAACCTATACCACAGCTTCTCATTCATTGTGATTGCACTGCAGCTATTGCAAAGATTGAGAATCGATATTACAATGGTAAGAGACGCCAAATACGCCGAAAACATAGCACAATCAGAGGGTTTCTCTCTAATGGGGCTGTTCTAGTAGATCATGTAAGGTCTGAGGATAATATTGCTGATCCTTTGACGAAAGGATTAGCTCGTGAGAAAGTTTGGAAAACCTCCAAAGGAATGGGGTTATTGCCCTTGGATAGTTGAGTCACTTGTGATGGTAACCTAACCAATGGACTGGAGATCCCAAGAAATTGGTTCAAAAGGTAATAACAAGTCATGAAGTGATATGGAATCATGCTATGATATTGAGAAATGTCATTTTAATCATTTACGTAAGCATGACATCCTATAAGCGATAGGAAGGATGAGTTTGTGATACTCTTAATGATAACTATACTCTATTTTTTTGAGTGGGACATCTAGCTATAGGAATGTCCTTGATAGTTTCACCTATGTGATGATGAAGGTGAGGCGCCAACCGAGAAATTTAGGGGCAAATTTCTTAACATTATCACTAAAACGGATACAAGCACAAGGCCGAAACGTGCTAGCTTCGAACTTCACCCTAGAAGAGTTGTGTGTGTTTTGTCGTCAGGTAGAGTTCAAAACCAAGTGTTACTCTTGTTGTTCGAGGCAATGACACTACGTGATCGGTTCAAGTTGATTAACACCGTACTTAAGCACAACTCTATTACTTGATTGCTCAATGAACAGATTTCGTTTTAAATAAACAAGTGAGGGATTGTTGAAACCTTGTGTTTATTTTAAAACCTTAGTTATCGCTTTTATTCGAAACAAAGCTCTCCTATTTTTATGGTTGACCACTCCTATTTTATCAAACGGGTTTTATTTGGAAGATAAAGGAAAAGACCTATTCCTTCTCAACTAGGTGATAACTTCCTGATTTTTTGGCCTGATTCTTAGGCCACCTTTCCCTCAACTTCTTCAACGTTAAACTTTGGTTTTCTGTATAAATATATGGACCTTTCCTTAGTTGAAAGATATAGAAAAAAACACTGAGTATTCTGAGCAGATTGAGGGTGATTGTTTCCAGACTTTCTCAGTGCAAGGAGAGTCTATACAGAAGGATTCTGGGCTGTTTTATCCTGGGACGACGTGGTGTTGTTTGAACCTTTCGCATTAGGCAGAGCCGCGAAACGCCTTAAAGAGAGCGACATTGTCCGCGACTCAACCCAAGACAGATTTTCATTTTACGTTTTTCATTCTCTGGTAATATTGTTCCTGTTTTTATTGTGCAGCAACTTTAACACATACTATAATAACCTTTGGCCCCCAAATATAGTGTGAAAACACGATCAGCCGGCCAACCTCCCTCCATGACGCCATCCTTAACCTCTGTTTATGTTAACTATCGGTGAAAGTTGGCGGGTAGTCTATTTGTTTTATTTTTTGTAGTAAAGTTGCTTGTGTTGTTTACAATATCACCATCACACGTCATTGATGATGTTCTTCAAAAGGATAAGATTAGGGCATCATTGTCCTCGCATGCTTTAAGGTTTTTTGGGTGCTTGTGCCTATATGGGATCAGCTGGTCAGATACGGAAGTATGAGAAAGAAGAGAACTTTGTGAGGCCATCTCCAATGGTTGGGGCTTTAATGTCCGTTTAAAACTCCAATAAATTTTTGGGCTCTAAAAAGATCTCTTTTACAGTGAGAGGCTCTATATCAGGCTCTATTTATGATATAATTTGATTTATATGCTATTTTTATTTTTTGTGAATTTATTTTGTTTTATTGTATGTTAATGTCATGTTAGGTTTTTTTTGGGTGAACATTTCAACCCAAAAAAATCAAAATTTGGACAAGAAAAAAAACTAGCTATTTATTTATATATAAAAAACCTCTTTCATTTGAAAATAAATATAAAAAAAAGGGAAGAAGAAGAGAAGAGACAAAATTCAAGTTTGGTTAATTAATTTATGTGTTGATGAGCTCCGCGCATGTGGTTTGGTGGGAGAGTAGGTGTCCAGCTGGGCGTCTTGGGGGATTGAGGAGAGAAAAAAGTGTTCAGGTGGGGACCATTCGGGCTCAAAGGGCTGCATCCATGTCCACAGATTTGAGGATAACTCCGGTGGGGCTTTAGCATTTAGAGCCCAAAATCTCTCCCATTAGGGATGCTTTTTTGACATTGGGATGTATATGTGAGAGATTTCTGGTGGTTGAGCTCCAAATAGAGTCCCCATTGGGGATGGCCTGACAAAATTTATGTTGATAAAATTGGATACGACCCTTGACTTGCATATTAGTGGTCTCAGATTTGAACATCCATGATATTATGATAGTTTGTGTGTGAGAAACCTCCTCCATTTGTAATTTCGATTACCGCTTGTATTTAAAAAAAAGAATTGGATGTGAGGGGGCACTTTATGAATTCGATCTTATTTTAGGTGCTCATATATTGTTCCCAAATAATAAATATATTGAACAAATTTTCAATTATCATGAACAAGGGGAACCAAGAACTTTGCCTTACTCACATCACATACATACAACCCAAGAGACCAAATGTTAGCAAAAATGAAAGACAAAGAAAAAAAGTGACCTTTCACTCATTAGATCCGTGATAGCGGAAAGGGACAAAAGTGGGTCCTACTCACTTCCTAGAGAACAAATTAAGTTCCAGGCTTTTTAGACCACAAGTCAATCCAGTAGTCAACCCAAACACTTTAAGGCCAACTGGTTCACACTAATCAAGGCATTTAAAGAAGTTTGAAAGAAGACTCTTTCATTGAATTCTGATAAAAAGAAGGCTTAAACAAAGACTCACACAAATGGCTGACTCTCCCACTTGATCCCTCACCAGGCTAATTTATATGCCATCCCTTTGGCCTTTAGCTGCACTTATAAAATCCAACATCTGAATCAAAAGTTCAAAACCAATCCAAACCCATTCAATTTTTCTTCTCTCAGATCTCTAGCCACTCTCACTTAATTCCCTTTGAATTCTAGCCTGAACAAAGAAAGAGCACCACAAACGGCCATGGCCAAATCGAGCAGTTCTAATAAAGCCAGTAATGGCAGCAGAAAAAATAGTGAACTGCTTCCATTTGCAGCCCATGTGGTTCAAGGCAGATGGTTCTCTGTGTTTGCCTCCTTTCTCATCATGGCTGGAGCTGGTGCTACTTATCTCTTTGGTGTCTACTCCAAGCAGATCAAGTACTCTCTTGGCTATGACCAAACAACCCTCAACTTGTTAGGGTTCTTCAAAGACCTTGGTGCAAATGTTGGTGTCCTCTCAGGCCTTATTGGTGAAGTAACCCCAACATGGTTTGTGCTCCTAATTGGCTCTGCCATGAATTTTGCAGGCTACTTCATGATTTGGTTGGCTGTGACTGCCAAAATTGCCAAGCCAAAAGTTTGGCACATGTGCCTTTACATTTGCATTGGGGCCAACTCTCAAAATTTTGCAAACACAGGAGCTCTTGTCACTTGTGTCAAGAATTTCCCAGCCAGCAGAGGTGTTATGCTTGGCCTGTTAAAGGGTTTCACTGGGCTTAGTGGAGCCATATTTACTCAAATTTACTTGGCTGTCTATGGAAACAATTCAAAATCCATGATTCTTCTCATTGCTTGGCTTCCTGCTGCTCTATCGGTAGTTTTTGTGTACACCATTAGACCCATGAAGTTTGTTAGGCAACCCAATGAGCTCAGAATCTTTTATCATTTCCTCTATGTCTCAATTGCCCTTGCACTTTTCCTCATGGCTATGATTATACTTCAAAAGCAAGTTACTTTCTCCCAAGCTGCCTATGCTGGAAGTGTCACTGTGGTTTGTCTATTCCTCTTTGTCCCTCTTGGCATTGCCATTAGAGAGGAGCTGCTCCTCTGGAACCTCAAGAAACAACCTGTTGATCCTCCAACTGAGTTGACCATTGAGAAAGTACCACAAACAATTGAAGCGAAAGAAGATGCATCACCATCAAATTCCTCAAAAGAGCAAAAACAGGACACAAAGATATCTTGTTTTGCTGACATATTCAACAAGCCAGAAAGAGGAGAAGACTACACCATTCTACAAGCATTACTAAGTGTCGACATGCTCATTTTGTTCCTCGCGACGCTATGCGGACTCGGGTCAAGTTTGACAGCAGTAGACAATTTGGGGCAAATTGGTGAGTCTCTGGGATATCCAACCAAAACAATAAGCTCTTTTGTGTCATTAGTTAGTATATGGAACTACTTTGGGAGAGTGTTTTCTGGGTTTGTCTCTGAAAGCCTATTGGTAAAGTGGAAAGTCCCCAGACCCCTCATGATGACCCTTGTTCTTCTTCTATCATGTGTTGGCCATCTCCTCATTGCCTTTCCAGCCCCTGGTTCAGTTTATGTGGCATCCGTGATCATTGGGTTTTCTTTCGGTGCCCAACTTCCGTTGCTTTTCGCGATCATTTCCGAACTCTTCGGCCTCAAATACTACTCTACATTGTTCAATTGTGGACAACTAGCAAGTCCCCTTGGGTCCTATATACTGAATGTGAAGGTCACTGGAATGCTCTATGACAGAGAGGCATTGAAAGAGCTAGCAAAGAAAGGGATGGCTAGGTCTTCGGTGAAGGAGCTGATTTGCCTTGGGAGCCAATGTTATAGGCTGGCTTTCACAATTTTAGCTTCAATCACATTCTTTGGTGCTCTTGTTTCACTGGTTTTGGTGATCAGGACCCGAGAGTTCTACAAAGGTGATATATACAAGAAGTTCACAGAGGAAGCAGAAGATGCATAATTTTTATTTTTATTTTTTATGGGCTATACTATTTATCAAGTGTAAAGATATGGAGTTCGATCTATTATGAACTCAGAATTGTGGGATCAGAGATTCTTCTATCAGTTAGTTCACAAATAAACTGCATTAAAAACTTCTGGAACCTTGCCAGGTGAACAGAAAAACCTGTGACAAATTATTGTAATGATATATATAAGTCAATGGCCCATGTTGTTTTTTCCCTTTTCACTTCTTCCTTACAGATGCGCAATTATGTCCCTTTTCACGGACTATAAAGTAGTCATCTGACTAACTGTTATGCAGGAAGGGAAGGCCAAGGAATTTGGTGATATGATGACTGACTGGGGACTGCCCCTAGATATATTGTTCATGAGAAATTTGTGGTCAGACCGCAAGTAAAAGTTCTAAGTGGCGTTCCGAATGGATTTTTCACATGAATGTGGATTTTTTGTTGTTGAGATTTTCTAATGCAAAATAGCCAAAACCACTTAGGTGGAGATATTTTTTCTTAGTCAACTGAACAATGGAAATGAAGGCATTTTTCAGTGTCATTATTGATCATGGACATGTAACGGAGATCAATAGGATCATCTCCTCATAATTTCTGCACAGAAAAGCATAATATCACCACTGAAAATATAAGTAAAGGATCTGAGCTCAAACAGACAAGAGCGGTAAAAGGTGGAAGGTAAGCTAGTATATATTACTTAGACTCTACAACTGCATTTGTAAATGATTAATGGGGGAATGTATCAAGAGGAGGGTATAAAAATGAACCTTTTAAGCCTCACAAGTATTAGTCTTGGGAACTTTGATCCTTTCCTGCACTCAACTGCAGAAGATTCTGAGCCCAAAATGAAAGATTTGGGGCCATATTACATTTTTATTCATGTAATTTGGCAGGAATTTTCACTCATGTCCCTATAGTTTAAAGGGTTGCTCCCCTCCTATTGATAGAACTGGAGCTAACATTATATCTTGGGAAAACAGAATGCTCTGATATATGCTGGGACTGGGAGGTTACCTCTCATCGAGTACAGTTTGCAACATCCGGGTGCTATGGGCATCCTTAAGGTGACTTGGGTTGTTATGTAATTGCCCCCAAAATCTGAGGGGAGGCCATGGCATTAAGAGCCTCCATTGCTTTGAAAGTTCATAGAAATACTATAAAGTTACACAGTAACAAACATCACTGAGATTATCACAAAAGGGAATTATGAAAGAAACAGAGGAAGCAAAAACAAAGAGAACTTTTCATTGCATAATACTGAATTCCTTTTGTTCATTTGAAAGCTATGTTCTTGCATCAATCACAACCAGACTAAGATAAACAAGAAGATAGAAAACCAAAACAGCTAGGCCAAAGTTCCAAAGCCAAATTAAAGAAAACAATGTTAACACAAATCATTATAAGTTCATGAAAGCAGCCAAAACCCATAAAGAAACACATAAACCCGAGTATGAACTGGCATAGAAATCACAAGCATCTCAATGTATATGCATAATTATGCAGACCAGTGTCAGAGATAAGAAAGGTGACGATCTAAAATCTAAAGTTGAGACTCAAATCAGGCCCATATTAGATTATTTCATAAATGTGACAGCAATTGATCATCCACGCAAAATCCGTGAACAAAATAAACCAAACCCGTGTCAAAATTCTCATAAAATCAGACACAGACCTCTCAAAATTCCAATATTTTCTAGAAAGTTAGAAACCCAAACAAAACCTACAGAGAACGAAAGACAGGAAGGAACACATCAAGAACGCAGAAAAGACCAACCAGAAATCACAAAGTTCATAAAATTAAACAGAAATCAGGCTCAAGAAAACAGCTTCTTTCAGAGCAAGGGTTTGTGGAAGTGTTGCTGTATGAGGTGCGGGCGGGGACCCCTGCATTTGTGGTTTTGGAGAGGAAAGCAAAAGTGTCGTATGGGCTTTTTAAGAAGCAACGGTAAAAAACCCAATAGACTTTTCCACCTTTATACAGTACAATTTTCATGGTTTGAGAACTGGCACCAATCATTGAGGCCTACAAATCCATGTGGAATAATGTTTTTCTCTTATAATTTGATCATTTTGGGTTGCCTTCTGATGCTTTAGCTGCCTCAATTGTTTAAGTAGTTCTTAGGGTTGGCTTTGATCGGGTTATTTGGACTTGCTCGAGATTTGAATTTAATGGTAAATGCTCTCAGCTTGGGGAAAGTCGTTTAACCCTAAGCGAAGTTCAATGGTCTTAAGTTTGGGCTTTGCATGCCTATAATGAGGCAGAGTAAGATAATGAGTTAGGATTAGGATAGGTTAAGGATTCAATTCTCTCAAATGTAACAAAACTAAAAATGAAAATTGACACAATTGCGGTAATTTATTTTGTGGGGTTTTCTCATGTTCCCTTTTGATGATTTCTCTTTTGAATTAATAAAAAAGAAAAGAATATGTTATTGTTTAAAAGGCTATTTAATTAAATTTAATTTTTACCAACCGAAAAAAGAAAAGAAAATTCATATAGCACTGTTGGGTATTGCCATTTCAGACGTGGATTTGGAGAATTGCAAAGGTAAGAGCATCATGAACTTTGTCATAATTGGATTGCAAGCATTATATATCGAGATTTTGGGGCATTCTTATGTTAAACTGATGTGGTGGAAAATGTTTACCGTTGTCCTATCGATCTTGCATAAGTTTTCCTTGTTGAGCAAAATAAGGTCTACACTTTCGTCCCATATTTTCATGCCCACTGAATTTCTTCAATTCCAGATGAATTAGCAACTTTGACTTTGGCCCTACTAGAGATGCCAATCTAGATGTTATGAACTAATTACATGTTTACTAATCCGTAATTGGATTAGCATGAATTGAATTGAAGATGAATTGAATTAAGGAGTAGTTCGATTATGGAGAATTAGATTCCGGATTTCTATTGAAGTTGTTTACTAAACATTGAGGTGAGTTAGATTCTGGATTCCTATTGAAGTTGTTTACTAAACCATATGGAACTGGGGTATAAGTGGTACTAATTAGTAAAATATCCTCATTGTTGGGTTAAAGTATATGACAAATTTAGAATTTTTAAAATTGTGTGAGGATATAATAGGTAAAAAAGATGAATTCATAATAAGTTAGTTATCCTGAAATTATAATACCACCTCCCACTCAAGAATTGAATTCCTCTAAAATCAGGAATTTAATTCCTAATTTTGTGTGAGTTTCACTTACTTTTTAATTCATTGATATGAAGTAAATTCAAAGATCCTCGATAGGTGGAATTCAATTCTTGATTAGTAAACACACCATAACTTGAACAAATGTAATACAACACAGAGGACACCACTAATATTGGCCCACATAAAACCCAAAAAGAATAAGAACAAAATATCATATATCAACGTAAGTTGCAAGGCTTCAAGCTACAGTGGGTATATGAGTATAGGATTATTGCGGTTGATGAGGTTCAATTGTTAATATGAGTAGAAAAAGGAGAAATTTTGTGTGTGATTATAACACCGCGATTTTATGGTGGAAGACGAGTCTATACTAACCAATACACATTTAGTATAACATGAATTAGTAACACCATGTAATAGTATTACATTTAGATCGAAAAATTAAAACGTGAGGATTGTGTTACCATATAAGTTTCACATTATTTATGATATGGTATATAGGATTTGTTGTGGTTGTGCCAAATGCATCTATGCCCAGAAGTTAAAGTATAAGAAACAAAAAATTATAATATAACTGTGGTAACCATAACACAAGTATAATCAACCAAAAAAGAGGAAAACAAAAATAACCATGTAGCAAAATTGAGGTAAGTTTTTACCCAACAAGCTAAAGAAGAACAATTTGAAAACAAGTATACTGACGTAACAAAAAAAAACCATTTCACTTGTATTAACAAAAGAAAAAATGGAACAAAAGAGAACAAAATGGGGTGTGTTTGGTAATAATGGATACTATTTAAAAACAGAACCACGGTTTTCAAATGAGTTTGAGTTGGATTATAAGACAGTTTCATTGGATTAATATGATAAGTATGAACCTTAAACAACGGCTCACACAAAATTAACTCGCTTACTTTTCTCTACCTAATCGGCTTACTTATTCAAATCTTTTACCAATAACTGATCTCCCAGTCAATCCAATACCATCTGTAACTTTTCTTTTCTTAGGTCTCTACCAACCTACAAAAGGTTAAATCTTTCTAGCAAAGGTTAAATCTTTGTAGGCAAAATGAGCAGTTCTAGCAATAGCAGCGGCAGCAGAAGCAGTTGTGGATTGTGTCCATTTGCAGTGCAGGTGATTAAAGGAAGATGGTTCACAGTTTTTGCCTCTTTTCTCATCATGGCTGGAGCTGGTGCAACTTATCTCTTTGGTGTGTATTCAAAAGACATCAAGTCCACTCTTGGATATGACCAAACCACCCTCAACATGTTAGGCTTCTTCAAAGATCTTGGTGCAAATGTTGGTGTGCTCTCAGGCCTAATTGGTGAGGTAACCCCAGCTTGGTTTGTGCTCCTTGTAGGTTCTGCTATGAATTTTGCAGGGTACTTCATGATTTGGCTTGCTGTGACTGAGAAAATTGCCAAGCCTAAAGTTTGGCAGATGTGTCTTTACATATGCCTTGGAGCCAATTCTCAGAATTTTGCAAATACAGGAGCTCTCGTCACTTGTGTCAAGAATTTCCCAGAGAGTAGAGGTGTTATGCTTGGTCTGTTAAAGGGTTTTACTGGGCTCAGTGGAGCTATTTTTACCCAAATTTACTTGGCCATTTACCCAAATGACTCAAAATCTTTGATTCTTCTAATTGGGTGGCTGCCTGCTGCACTATCAGTAGTTTTTGTTTACACCATTAGACCAATGAAAGCTGTTAAGCAACAAAATGAGCTCAGAGTCTTTTATCACTTCCTCTATATCTCAGTCTCCCTTGCATTGTTCATCCTGGCTATGAATCTCATTCAAAAACAGGTTGCTTTCTCCCAAGCTGCTTATGCCGGAACTTCCGCTGTCGTTTGTCTGTTCCTCTTTCTCCCTCTTGCCATTGCAATTAGAGAAGAGCTAGTCCTCTGGAACCTCAAGAAAAGACCAGTTGATCCTCCAACTGAGGTGTCCATTGAGAAACCACAAGAAATTCAAGAAATAAAGGCTGATTCAGATTTGCAAGTACAGAACACAAAGAGCACAACTTGTTTTGGTGACATTTGCAATAAACCAGAAAGAGGAGAAGACTATACAATTCTACAAGCACTCCTGAGCATGGACATGATGATATTGTTCATTGCAACATTTTGTGGACTTGGGTCAAGTTTGACAGCAGTAGACAACTTGGGTCAAATTGGTGAGTCTCTGGGATATCCAACCAAAACAATAAAAACATTTGTGTCCCTGGTGAGCATTTGGAACTACTTTGGTAGGGTCTTTTCTGGGTTTGTCTCTGAAACCCTAATGGTAAAGTGGAAGGTTCCAAGAACACTCATGATGACCGTTATGCTTGTTCTTTCATCTCTTGCCTACCTCTCCATTGCCTTCCCATTCCCTGGTTCAGTTTATGTAGCATCAGTTATCATTGGAGTTTCTTTTGGTGCTCAATTGACATTGCTTTTCACAATCATTTCTGAGCTATTTGGCCTAAAGTACTATGCCACATTGTTTAATTGTGGACAACTAGCAAGCCCACTCGGGTCTTATATTCTGAATGTGAAGGTCACTGGGATGCTCTATGACAGAGAGGCATTGAAACAGCTAGCAGAGAAAGGGTTGACTAGGTCATCAGTGAAGGAGCTGACTTGCCTTGGGGGTCAATGCTATAGGTTGTCTTTCTCCATTTTAGCTGCTGTCACATTCTTTGGTGCTCTTGTTTCTCTGGTTTTGGTGATGAGGACAAGAAAGTTCTACAAAGGGGATATATATAAGAAGTATAGAGAGGCAGCATAGGTTTCTGTTGATTCCAAAAACTTAAACTCCAACAGCATCTCAAGGGCACTCCCTATATTGTTTCGTTAGATTCTCCTTATTTTAATTGGTCATTAGTTTTTTTTTCAAATGTTGTTCAAGAATTGTTTGTAATAAGTTTAATCTATATATATAAAGCAAAAGGGGGAGAATGAAAAAAAATTCAAAATAGCAAAAAATTTCCTGTGTTAATAAATTGATTAAGCATTTAAACTTTTCCTTAAATAAGAATAATATAGTAAATAAATATTTTTTTAAAATAAAAACCAAAATGAGAAACGGAGTCCTATTTTCATGGTTCTCTTTCTTTTCAATTTTTTTTTTTGATTCTCTTTCTTAATTCTTAAGTAAAAAATAAAAAATAAAAAACCAATTGGCACACTCGCGTGTGGGCTAGTGTGAGAAAAGACTTTTAGATTTAGCAGCCAAAAAAAAAAAATCAAATCAAATATATTGTACTCGAGGTTTAGGTCAAGTGAATTGTGGCAGCACACTTCACTTGACAAGGCTTAGGTCAAATAGTCAATCACTTTAATGCCCTATTTAGTTACAAGCTAAAGCTATTAGGCTCGGCGATCAAATTAGAATGTCCCAACGAAGTTTTGTGGGTATGTTATAAGGGTGCACATTCAAACCGAAAAAACCAGAAAATTGAGCTGAATTGCGTAGAAAAAATCGGGTTGACAAAATCATCTCCCTTTGTATGAAATTGAGTAATTTGTGAAATTTTTAGCCTTAAAAATAAAATTTTTGTAAAAGAAAATTTTCGAAAAAAAAAAAAAAAAAAAGACTGGGGGCCAAAACCAAAAACCAAATACAAAAGAAGCGAACCGGCTTATGGGTAACCGGACCAGCAATTGCTCTGGGAGGGCTACTGGGTACCAGTGTCGTTGATTTCGAAAGAACAGCCATGGCAGACCAAAGCGAGCAACTTGAGGAGGGAGACTTCGCACTTGCGGAGACCAGGCCATGTATCGTTGGCTCGTATGTCCTGAATTTGAATGGGCGTGAAGGTGAGTGTAGACAATACACGCTGTTGTCCTACGTTTTGGCTTCCACATAACTTCTTGTGCCTCGTTTTCTCCATTTTGCTTCTTCTCTGCTCTGCAGTCCTCTTTTGTGCTGTTGTCTAGAAACAAAATGAGAAGCAGAGCAATTGCTGGTCCGGTTACCCATAAGCCGGTTCGCTTCTTTTGTATTTGGTTTTTGGTTTTGGCCCCCAAGTCTTTTTTTTTTTTCGAAAATTTTCTTTTACAAAAATTTTATTTTTAAGGCTAAAAATTTCACAAATTACTCAATTTCATACAAAGGGAGATGATTTTGTCAACCCGATTTTTTCTGCGCAATTCAGCTCAATTTTCTGGTTTTTTCGGTTTGAATGTGCACCCTTATAACATACCCACACAACTTCGTTGGGACATTCTAATTTGATCGCCGAGCCTAATAGCTTTAGCTTGTAACTAAATAGGGCATTAAAGTGATTGACTATTTGACCTAAGCCTTGTCAAGTGAATTGTATAATATATTTATGCATGTATGTATAGTTCTGAGTGATATTTTTGTTGTGTGTCTTTGGGTAGGCACTGGATTTAAGTTCAAGCCAGGGATAGTGACGGGTGGGTCGAAACTGGAACACGACTGTGGTGTTGAGCGGTCTATTGGGTATTTCTTGGAGCCCTTGATTTTGCTTGGCCTCTTTGCCAAGAAAGCCATTACCATTACGCTTAAAGGTAGCCATTTTTTTCACTGCTAATTCTGAACCTTGTTGCTTCATGATTGCTATGACTTTGAAAACTGCATATTTGTAACTAGTTCTAAACTTTGGCACTTGGTAATGACAGAGTTTTGGTAATATTAAGAATTCAGTTTGTTTGTTTGTTTTTTTGGCTGGATTCTTTCTGATTAATGTAGATGGGATTTTAACAATCGGTTCTAGACTAATTTTAGATCTTCCAAGTGCTTCCCAACTAATTTATTGAGCACTAACAATTTTACAAACCCAACTATCTAGTTCTAGCATAGATGTAACTTTTATTTTTAAGGTGGGCTGGAGTTCATATTGCTTTCGGTCTAAGTGAAGAACGGGAGTTTGACAATGTCCTCTTGCTTTAAGGTTCTTTTATATAACCATAATCTAAAGTACCAGTTATAAATAAAAGGGTTTTTAGGTCTAATGGCCCCTGAATTTTGGCCCATTCGCATTTTGATCGCGATTTAAAAATCGTTAAGTGGTCGTGACTTGATTTTGTTATAATGAATGGTCGCACACGATTTTGTTATATTTTTTATTAAATGTAGGGGCAAAATGGTATTTTTGTATTATTTTTAATTTCCACCTTTTGAATATTCCTTTCACCTAAAAAATAATTAAAAAACTAAAAACTTAAAAACCTTCTTCCTTTTTAGTCAAACAACATGGCCGAGGGGTTATGGCTATTGTGGTGAGGGTAGGAAGAAGGTTTTTTACTTTTTTATTAATTTTTTTATTTTTGGGTGAAAGGAATATTCAGAAATTGGAAATGAAAAATAATACAAAAATAACATTTTGCCCCTGCATTTAACAGCAAAAGTTAACAAAATTGATGGCAAGACCATTTGTCCTAACAAAACTGAAATTGAAGGACCACGAGAACAATTTTGGAAATTGAGGGACAAAAATGCGAATCGGGACAAAGTTCGGTGACCATTAGACCTAAAAACCCTAAATAAACTAAAATAAAAAGGCCCAACCCTATTGATTATGGGACCAGAGCTATTGCATTTGTGCGTGTCGATTTGAGCTTTACAAAGATGCTGCCACTATAAGTCACTTGCATTTTGTTCTTTCAGGAATTACAAATTATTCAAAGACCCATCTATTGATACCTTCCAGTCTACTACCTTTCCCATTTTAAAACGCTTTGGAGTTCCCTCAGAAGGGTTAATAAAGAGTTGTGGATGCGCTCCTAAAGGTGGTGGTGAAGTCGTTGTGGCAATCCCAGTTGTTCAATGTCTGACTCTTAGTTTTTGAGACTTATGGGATAGTCTTTTTTTTCTTCATTTTTGTTGGGTTTTGTTTTATATGTTTTTCTCTACAGGGAGTAACCTGAACTGATGAGGGGTTGGTTAAGAGGATTAGAGGTGTTACATTCTCAACGAGAGTGTCCGTGCAGTTTGAAAATACAATGATACATGCAGCTCGCGGAGTCTTTCATCTCTTCCTTCCAGATGTTCACATATTTACTGACCATAGAGCTAGCCCACAAGCTGGAGAGTATGTTTTCAATCCAGATATTGTTATATTTCTCTTATGTCACGATATATTTGATGGAATTGTGAATGTGTTTTTTTGAGGTTCATGCTATTTAAGTGCACTTCCACTCATTTAGACAACAATGACTTTATGGCAGGTCACATGGTTATGGAATGTCACTAGTTGCGTAAGCAACCTCTGGCTGCTATATCTCTGTTGATACAACTATTTCTCATGCACGAGGGGAACAAATATCTGAACTTGACTCTGAGAAGAAAGAGATGGTGCCTCCAAAGGATGTTGGTTTGAAAATTGCTTCTGTTCTGCTTGGGGAGATTGGGCAGGGTGGAGTGGTAGATTCAAATCACCAGGTTAGTTATTTTATGTATTGTGCTCCTTCCCTACCGACTTAATTCTCATACCTTCTCATTTTTATTGATTTTAGAACCTTCACACCATAAGACAGTAATTAGGGAAGTGTGCACTAAAACAGGAAAATGATTTCTGGAAATGGATGAAATGAAGGGAAAAGTTGTCCGAGATGGAAGATTTGGCAACATTTTAGTCTGAGGAAGACCCTTGAAATTCCTTTCTGATTTTATTAAGGCAGTGCTAGATATACTTTTTCTATTTCAGTAATCACGCCCATTTGTCAGATGAAGATAACAACAATAAGGAGTTATTGTTAACCTAAAATGATTAATGATCATTGTTCATGGTCTATACCCTTCCTCTTGCTATCTATGAAAAAAAGTATTGGATTGAAAATATTAAAATTGACACTTGTTACACAAGCCAAACGGATGTAACAACATCTTAAACAACAAACAAGACCTTGAGAAAGCAATATCCAAATGAAAAAGATTTTGAAATCCTAGCCAAAGTCTTCTGAATCTGTCAAATGCGGACATAGAAGAGATGCTGCTGTGAGGTAACAGCCAAATTTTTTCCATAGTAACAATCAGACATACCACTAAAATATGAATTGTCTTTTATTGTTTATTCCACGCAGGGTGATTTGGCACACCACACTTTCTATAAGAAATGAATTATGATTACTATAAAAATGAAATGTTAGAGTAGAAATATATTATTTGAATATGGGTGCCGCTCGCCTCCTCCCTTTTTATGATTTATGTTTATCTTCTGATAGTGAGTTTGCTGCCATTTGGGTTTGTAGGGTTTGTTGTTTCTTCTTTGTGCATTATGTCCCCAAGATGTTTCAAAAGTTCGGGTTGGAAAGCTCTCTCCTTATGGGATAGATACACTCAGAAACATCAATGATTTTCTCGAAGTTAAATTTGTCATTATGCCATGCGCATCCACAAGTACTGTTCTTCTCATGTGTGTGGGCTGTGGTTTGAGGAACCTATCTAGAAAGATTTCGTGATAGTCACAATACAAGGTATATGATTTTCTATATATCAAGCAGTATGTTTCATTATGCTAAAGTATTGTCAAAAGGCCTCCCATGCATCAATCGTGGAAGATTGCAACTTCATGTCTTTGTACATCTTTTGCTATGTAGTCCAGAAGCAATCACATAAACTCCAGTTAAGAAGTAGGAGTTTTTGCAATTTTTAACACATTAGTTCAGATTTTGTCGAATATATATAGAGGTTAATGTACACATTAGTAACACATAATCAATGTACACATGGTTTCTTGGGGTTAATGTTGAGATGTGTATTGATTTTTCATGTTTGGCAAATGCTTGGATTTAGAAGCTTAAAATGGTTGGCGAGGTGTTTATTTAATATCTAATTTTGTTTTCAAAGTTAAATGTGGTTTAATAGTATTGACATGTGTACGGCGGTGCTTCAAGTGTTGAAGGAGAAAAAACATCGACTTGGAAGTCTAAGAGGATAACTATACATAGAGGGTGCACACTCCTGGAAACTGTTTTGACATTTCCACTGGAGTGCGAACAGAGCTTTCATGACAGTAAGGAGGTATCAACATATTGGTGGACTAGGAAGCATAAATTAGGCATAAGCACCCGTTTTGAATTTCCTGAAGTAAATGTTTACTAGTGCTTTGCAAAACTCCAACACACTTGGGTTGTGAAGACTTTGCCTATAAATTCGATATGACCTATACATCCTTCTCCAGATTTGAGTCCTTATTTATAAAATCTTCAAATTTCTAGTTTCTCTGTTTACAGTGTCTGTTTAGGCTCCTCATCTGTTGACAGTGTCTGTTTTTGCAGTCATAAACCAACAAAAAAATAAAAAGAATCTATGGATCCTGTTTATACTCTGTACTTCTTATATATGTCACCTTTGTAGAATTGTCTTGTCCTAAACACCAAAATCAGTGACACAAGAGCACCAAAGAATGTAGCAGCAGATAAAATTGCAAAAGACAACCGATAACAATGATTTCCAAGGCATGTCAAGTCTTTCACTTGTGATCTTGTCAAACCTCTCTTTGTTAGCTCGTTCATTGCCTCCTTATCGTAGAGTGCCCCAGTGAGCTTCACATTGAAAAGATAGGACCCAAGTGGACTTGCTATTTGTCCACAATTGAATAATGTAGCGAAGTGCTTAAGACCAAAGAGCTCGGAAATGATTGCGAAAAGCAATGGCAATTGAGCCCCAAAAGAAAATCCTATGATCACTGATGCCACATAAACTGAACCAGGGACAGGAAATGCGATGAGTAGGAGACCAACACATGATAGAACAAGAGCAAATGTCATTACTAATGGTCTGGGAATTTTCCACCTGATCAGTAGGGTTTCAGAGATGAACCCAGAAAAGACTCTGCCAAAGTAGTTCCATATGCTAGTTAATGACACAAATGTTTTTATTGTTTTAGTTGGATACCCCAAAGACTCACCAATTTGCCCCAAGTTGTCTACTGCTGTCAAGCTTGACCCAAGTCCACATAATGTTGCAATGAACAAAATGAGCATGTCTATACTTAAGAGTGCTTGTAAAATGGTATAGTCTTCTCCTCTTGGTGGTTTGTTCCATATGTCAGAAAAACAACCTGGCTCTGGTGTCTCCAATTCTTTCTCTTTCGGCTCGTCCTTTTTCTCTTCGATCTCTTGTGGTTTCTCAACTTTGACCTCAGTTGGAGGATCAACAGGCTGTTTCTGGAGGTTCCAGAGGACTAGCTCTTCTCTAATGGAAATGCCAAGAGGGAGAAAGAGCAACAAAACAGCCCCAGTGGCGCTTCCAGCGTAGGCAGCATGGGAGAAATTAATCGATTTCTGAAGCAGATTCATCACCATGAGAAATACTGCAAGGACAATTGAGATGTAGAGGAAATGGTAAAAGACTTTGAGCTCATTGGGATGCCTAACAACTTTCATGGGTCGAATGGTGTATACAAAAACTATTGACACTGCAGCAGGGAGCCAGCCAATAAGAAGAATCAAGGATTTTGAATCATTTCCATACACTGCCAAGTAAATTTGTGTCAGGATAGCTCCACTGAGCCCAGTAAAACCCTTTAACAGACCAAGCATAACACCTCGGCTCTCTGGGAAATTCTTGACACAAGTGACAAGAGCTCCTGTATTTGCAAAGTTTTGAGAGTTGGCTCCAATGCATATGTAAACGCACATGTGCCATACTTTAGGCTTGGGAATTCTGCCAGTGACAGCCAGCCAAATCATGAAGTAGCCTCCAAAATTCATGACCGCGCCGATTATGAGAACGAACCAAACTGGGGTTACTTCACCAATTAGGCCGGAGAGGACACCGACGTTTGCACCAAAATCTTTGGAGAAGCCTAACATGTTGATTTCTGTTTGGTCATAGCCAAGAGTGGACTTGATCTCTTTGGAATAGGTACCATAGAGGTAAGTGGCACCAGCTCCAGCCATAATGAGGAAGGAGGCAAACACACTGAACCATCTTCCTTTCAGCATATACCACGAAAACCTACCTATTTCACTGCATCCCATAGCATTACTACTAGCTTTAGAATTGCTCATTTTTGCCTTGGTCAAGCTAGGACTGTTGCAAGGGAAATTAAGCAATCAAGTGTAATTTTGGGTAGAAATTTAGAACTTTTTCTGTATTGTTTTGTTACAGATGCATTAATATGTAAGAAAAGAGAGAGTAAGATGGGTTATGATTGAATTTGGGGTTCATAAATAATGGAACAGATTCACACAGGGATTTTACAATTGGCAGAAATGTAAGAGACCTCAGCCAGCCTCCATCACCTAATAGAGAAGTGGAGCCACACATTGGCTACAAGTAAGGCTATAGCGGAGGTGGGTGAGTTTGTGTGAGCCGTTGTTTTTGCTTGTCTTTTAAGGCTATTTTTATCAGATTAATATAGTCAGTTTTTTTGGGAGCTATTTTTACCAGAGATTGATTGACATTTGACCAATGTCTCTTATTAGACTTTGGTCAAATGTCTCACAGCTATAGACAACTCCCCTCACAAAGGGAACTTGACACGTGTCCCTCTCAAAGTTAAAGCCTACTCTGAATCTCTGATACGATCTTATGTGTTTGTATTAGTATGATGATTGGAGAAGGAAGCTAAACTTATCCTTTAGAACAATTTTGAAAAGGTAATAAATCTGGTTCATGCACTGCAAGGATATCAGGAAACAAAACAAACACTAGGAACAGATATTAAGATGTGTGAAACCAAACAACTTGAAAATGAAAATATATCAGACGAAGAAGGAAAACTGGCATCCTCACAAGCTGTCTAAATAATACAAGTATATCATCTATATGTTTCTGGATGGAGACTCTTGGATGGATGCATAGTAGTAAGCCAGATCCATCCGGCGTGTCAAGCAGTTCAGTTTGATGGAGGTGGGGAGAAGAATGGAATTGGTGGAATAGTTGGGATTGAAGGGATTGTTGTCGGGAATGTAGGCAATATTGGGTTGGCCGGCAATGGAGGTAGTGTCACCTTTGGGGTTGTGGGCAACGTAGGCAATGCTGGTTTTGGCAAAGAAGGGACTTGGGAGCTTGGGAGTGGTGGTAGGGTTGGGTTAGTCGGCAGTGTAGGAAATTGGGTAGAGGGCAATGGAGGCAATGTGGCCTTGGGCAGTGTTGGTACTGAGGGCAATGGCGGCAATGTGGCCTTGGGCGGTGTTGGTACTGAAGGCAATGATGGCAATGTGGCCTTGGGCAGTGTTGGTAATGAGGGCAATGGCGGCAATGTGGGCTTGGGAAGAGATGGAATTGTAGGCACAGTTAATGCCGGTGGTGGAGCTGCCGGGGTGTCCAAAAGGTGGCGAGCTGCTAGGCTCACATGGGTGTAGCTTGACAGTGACAACACCATGGCCACAGACAAAATGAAGAAAAGCTTGGGAAAGGCCATGATTGAGTAGACTCAGTGGAGGGCAAACGTCTTTGAAATGTTTTTGGTTATGAAGAGCAAGAGAGTCTTCATTGGGTTTTTATAGAGAAAATGTGTGGAAAAACTGTGAGGACTTGGAATTATTGGCATATGAGTTTGATGAGTTGTGGTTGTAGGAAGCATGAAAAAACTGTTGGTTGGTTCACCTCCCACCTTAACTGGTTCCAAATTCAACACCAAGTTTATCTATATATGCTGGTAGGCTATTGAACTAACCAAAGTCGACCATCAAAGTAAGATGATGGGACTGTTGAATAAATGGCTCACTTAAAATGCAAGTAGGAAAAAGAAAGGAAGATATCTTTAGGTGACAAAGATATTTCCAGATTTTTGCCTACCCAATCTTGTTTGCCTACCCAATCTTCTTGAAAGTATTAAAAGACTTCTTTGAAGATAGAATGGTTGGTGGCAACATGATCTTGTTGGATTCACATGGCTTTAATTATGAAGGCTAGTAGGTGGCAACTAATTCAAGTTAGAATTGAGTTGCCATGCTAATATGTGGCAACCAATTCAAGTTAGAATTGAGTTGCCATGCTAAGAAGGTGGCAACCAATTCAAGTTGGAATTGAGTTGCCATGTTAGCTGATTTTTCAGATACTTACATAATGCTCTCTCTCTCTTATGTCTATATATAGAGGAGAGTTATCAAGTGAGAAATAAGCTAAGGCAAGCAAGAAAAGAATTCACAAGAGGCATCTTATTACAAGAGCAAAGAGTGAGAGAAATACAAAGAGCTAGTGTGAGAGAGAATAGAGAGCTAAGAGGTTTATCTTGTAAACCAAAGTTGTTCATTATTCTTTACTAGTGAAATTTCTCAAGGTGATCACAAAGGGGATGTAGGCAATTGCTGAACCTCTATAAACACTTGTGTTATTTATTTGCTTATTCAAACACTTTGTGTGTGTGTTTAGATTCATTCTAAAGTTAACTAAGTTTTCTGTCATCAAAGCTATCAACAACAAGATCCTAGCAAAGGGTTTTCCGCCAACAAGTGGTATCGAGCTTTGTTAGCAACAAGTGTTCGAGATGGGGATGACAAGAACGAGGGAGGTGGTAGCAACTCATCAAAAACGAAGCAACCACAAGCAGCCGCATGAAGATCGAGATGAAGCCATTCATCGGCAAGGAGAACTTCACACTTTGGCAAAGGAGAATGAAATCAGCTCTAGCACAACAAAATCTTAGTGTTGTGTTGGCGGAAAAGAAAAGAAACCTGCTACCATGACAGATCTTTGAGTGGGACTCTATAGACGAGTTAGCTAGAGGAGCCATAGAAAACTACATCGCAGATGAGGTGCTGTTCAACGTGATGGAGAACACAGCAAAGCGACATGGGATAAGCTAGAAGATATGTTTGCGAAATCTCTGTCAAACAAACTCTTCGCGAAGGAAGAACTCCTAAATCTTCGAATGGATGAGGGAGGAAATTTGATGGAGCATCTAAGCACCTTTAGTAGGTGTGTTGCAGATTTGCAAAGAATGGAAGTGGCATATAATACGGAGGATAAGGCACTCATGTTGTTAACATCCTTACCTCCGTCCTATAAACACTTCCAGGACAACACTTATGTTCGGCAAGACAACTCTCAACTTTGAGGAGGTGGTGAAAGACATCCTTACACACCACCGGATAAATCAACATGCGGAGAAAGCTCTCAAGGTGAAGGTTTATTTGCAAAGTCCGGAGATAGAGGTCGTTCAAACAAGCGTGAAGGCAAGAAAAGCAACAAGGGAAGATCAAAATCCAGGGCACGGGAAGGTTGTTTCGAGTGTGGGTCAAAAGATCATTGGAAAAGAAATTGTCCCATATGGAAAGAGAAGAAGAACAAAGGGAAGAAGCTAGCAGACACATTTGGGATCGTTACGGAAGGTGATGGTGAGCTTTTGTGTATAAATAGCAATGTTAAATCTAATTTACTTGCTATCTCTTCAAGGTGTTCCTCTTCCGACTGGATTTTGGATTCGGTGCTCGTATCATATGTGTTCAAACAAAGCTTGGTTTGATACATATAAGGAAGAATATGGTGGCGAAGTTGTGATGGGAGACGGTTCAATTTGTAAAATTGAAGGCACCGGTTCAATCAAGGTAAAGATGCATGATGGTGTTGTAAGAACATTAGGAATGGTTAGGTACATACCAAAATTATGTAAGAATCTCATTTCCCTTGGTACCTTAGATAAGAATGGTTTTAATTTTAAAGCTAAGGAAGGGAAACTTATAATCTCAAGAGGTTCACTTGTAATTATGAAGGGAGAGATTCAACCTAACTGCCTATATAGATTAAATGGTACAACGATCACAGTGGAGCAGCTATATCCACAAACGAGGACGCAGAAGATGAAACTCAGCTACGGCATTTAAGGCTAGGGCACATGAGTGAACAAGGCATGCAAGAGCTACACAAACGCAAGTTACTAAAAGGCGTTCATAGCTGCAAGCTGGAGTTACGCAAGTATTGTACCATGGGAAAACAATCAAGGGTGACTTTCAAACAGCAAGACAAAGAGGAAGAGAGCAAAGGAGTGCTAGATTATATTCACACAGACGTTTGGGGGCCAGCACCAATTAAATCAAAGGGTGGAGCTCGCTATTTCGTGACTTTCTTGGATGATTTTTCAAGGAAGGTTTGGGTCTACTTCATGAAGGAGAAATCAGAGGTCTTCACCAAATTCAAAAAGTGGAAGGCGGAAGTAGAGAACTTGGTGGAAGAAAAATCAAGATCTTAAGAAGTGACAATGGTGGTGAATATAAAGACAGCAAGTTCCTTGAGTTTTGCAAAATTGAAGGTATCAAAAGGCATTTTACCGTGAAGAAGACACCACAACAAAATGGAGCTGCGGAGAGGATGAACAGAACTCTTATGGAGCGTGAGAGATGTATGAGGATTCATGCGGGACTGCCCGAAATTTTTTGGGCGTAGTCGGTTAACCACGCTGCCTATTTGGTTAATCGATCGCCTTCAAGAAATCTTGAGTTCAAATGTGCAGAAGAGGTATGGTCTGAAAGGTCTATTGATTATACTAATCTTAAAGTGTTTGGATGTAGTGCTTATGCACTAATTCCTAGTGACGAGAGATCAAACTGAAGCCAAAGTCTCTTGAATGCATTTTCATCGGCTTTGAGAGCGGAGTGAAAGGCTATAAACTTTGGGATCCAGTGAATCAAAAGAAGATACTCAGCAGAGATGTTGTGTTTGATGAGAAGACCATGCCTATGAACAAAGTCAAGAATTCAGAGGCAAATGAGGATGTTGTTAAGAAAGAAACAACCAATGAGGAGCCACCCAAGAAGATGTTCGAAGAAACTTCACAACAGCAGCCACAAGAAGACGTTCAAGTGGAGGCTGAGATAGAGTCAGACATTGAGGTGGAGGATTACAGGCAACAACAACAACAAACTCATGAAGAAGAAGAAGAGGCTCAAGTGCAGGTGGAGCCATCATCTATAGCTCGATCCAGGCCCGGAGAACCACCAAACCGCCACAACGGTTTGGATTCGAAAAGGATGCGATTCACTATGCCTTAAACCTTAGTGAAGAAGATCCAACCACGTTCCAAGATGCAATTGATAGCAAGGAGCGAGAAAGTTGGAAGGAAGCTATGATGAAAGAGATGGAGTCTCTACACCAAAACTCAGTCTGGGAGTTAGTTCCTAAACCCAAAGATCGAAAAATTATTGGCTGTAAATGGGTGTTTAGGAAGAAAGAAGGAATACATGAGAAGATGGCCATCATATTCAAAGCTCGTTTGGTGGCCAAAGGGTACTTACAAAAGGAGGGAATAGATTATGATGAAATATTCTCTCCGGTGGTGAAGCATACTTCTATACGGTTATTGCTCTCTATAGCAGCACAAATGGACATGGAGGTGGAGCAATTGGATGTGAAGACTGCATTCCTCCATGGAGACCTTGAGGAAGACATTTACATGAGTCAACCTCAAGGGTTCATTGAAGCAAGTAAAGAAAATCTAGTTTGCAGGTTGAAGAAGTCATTATATGGGCTAAAACAATCTCCAAGGCAGTGGTACAAGCGCTTTGATTCCCACATGCTAAAGATTGGATATAGAAGATGTAAATCAGATTGTTGTGTGTACTCTCATATATTCAAGGATGGGAAGATCATCCTGCTACTACTCTATGTAGATGATATGCTGATAGCATGTCAAAGAATGTCAAGAATCCAGGAGTTGAAGAAATTGCTTGGAAGGGAGTTTGACATGAAGGATCTTGGTTATGCAAAGAAGATCCTAGGAATGGAGATAAGGAGAGACAGAAGCGCAGGCAAGTTATGGTTGTCACAAAGCAAGTACATATCTAAAGTACTTGATAGATACAAAATGTTAAATTGTAAACTGTGTCTACTCCTTTGGCGGAGCATTTTAAATTAAGTGCCCAGTTGTGTCCTTCTTGATAAAGAGAAGGAAGAGATGAACAAAGTACCGTATGCAAGCGGTAGGGTGCCTCATGTATGCAATGATTTGTACACGACCCGACATAGCCCAAGCGGTAAGTGTAGTGTCAAGGTACATGGCGAATCCAGTCAACAACATTGGAAAGCAGTGAAGTGGATTCTTAGGTACTTAAATGGCACCCGAAGCTTGGGATCTTGTTCGAAAGACAACAAGGAAATGCATGTGTGTCGGGTTATGTTGATTCGGATTATGCGGGAGACTTAGACAGAAGGAGATCCACCACGGGGTATGTTTTCACTTGTGGTGGAGGACCGATTAGTTGGAGAGCAGTACTACAATCGGTTTCTGCCTTATCTACTACCGAAGCAGAGTATATGGCACTAACGGAGGCTTCTAAGGAAGCATTATGGTTGCGAAGATTGGCACAAGAGTTCGGGATAGCTCAAGACCAGTGGTGATTAAGTGTGATAATCAGTGCTATATGTTTAGTCAAGAATCAAGTGTTTCATGTAAAGTCTAAACATATCGATGTACGGTACCACCGGATAAGGGATTGGGTGGATGATGGGGACATTGCAATAGCGAAGGTTCATACGGATGAGAACGCCGGATTGCTTAACCAAGCCAGTCATAGCTGAGAAGTTCAGACATTGTTTGAGCTTACTCAATCTTGTTGCATGCTAAAGATTGAGGTGGAGCTCTTAGGAGTTACTAGAACGATTTCCAAGAGGTTTGAAGAAGTTCTATGAGTCAATGATCTTTTACAAGGTGTTAAGGTTCGCCAAGGTGGAGATTGTTGAATAAATGGCTCACTTAAAATGCAAGTAGGAAAAAGAAAGGAAGATATCTTTAGGTGACAAAGATATTTCCAGATTTTTGCCTACCCAATCTTGTTTGCCTACCCAATCTTCTTGAAAGTATTAAAAGACTTCTTTGAAGATAGAATGGTTGGTAGCAACATGATCTTGTTGGATTCACATGGCTTTAATTATGAAGGCTAGTAGGTGGCAACTAATTCAAGTTAGAATTGAGTTGCCATGCTAATATGTGGCAACCAATTCAAGTTAGAATTGAGTTGCCATGCTAAGAAGGTGGCAACCAATTCAAGTTGGAATTGAGTTGCCATGTTAGCTGATTTTTTCAGATACTTACATAATGCTCTCTCTCTCTCTTATGTCTATATATAGAGGAGAGTTATCAAGTGAGAAATAAGCTAAGGCAAGCAAGAAAAGAATTCACAAGAGGCATCTTATTACAAGAGCAAAGAGTGAGAGAAATACAAAGAGCTAGTGTGAGAGAGAATAGAGAGCTAAGAGGTTTATCTTGTAAACCAAAGTTGTTCATTATTCTTTACTAGTGAAATTTCTCAAGGTGATCACAAAGGGGATGTAGGCAATTGCTGAACCTCTATAAACACTTGTGTTATTTATTTGCTTATTCAAACACTGTGTGTGTGTTTAGATTCATTCTAAATTTAACTAAGTTTTCTGTCATCAAAGCTATCAACAACAAGATCCTAGCAAAGGGTTTTCCGCCAACAGGGGACCCACATCACCTTCTGTTGGATGCATGATTTGAAATGCTGGAAAAGTCTATTAATTCATGCCTTGAGCTAGGCTAAACTTGGAAACAAAATGAAGTGAAAAGTTAAAAGAAAAAAATAACCAAAGAAAATGGGAAAATCTAGGGCAGATTTTCGGACGGATTGGATCGGAATAAAGGATTCCAATTCCATTCTAAAAAATTTCGGAATGAAAATTCTTTTCCAATTCCATTCCAAAAAAATTTGGAATTTCAACAACCATTACAATTCGAAGAACTCAGAATTTTCGGAACTAACATATTTCAGACTTTTTTTGAAAATTTTCGGAAAATCATTGAAAATTTTAAACATGTATAACGAATTGAAAGGTTAAAATTGGCTTGAAAAATCATACGGAAAAGCTCAAAAAATTATTACATGCTATCACTTATATGTTGTTATCCTTTATGAAATAGCTCGTTTGTGTCTATTTGGTCATTAAGTCATATCAAATTCAACATGAAACTAGTCATTATGTGTAGTAAAAGCTTGAACCCTCAATATATTTCAAAATTCGGAATTTTGATATACATTCTAATTCCAATCTAATTTTTTTTCGGAATTTTCAGATGTCGGAATTGATTTGGAGTCGTCAAAATCAGAAATTTTTGGATTGGAATCAGTCAGAATTGGAATTTCCAATCCAATTTGCACCCCTAGGCAAAACAAATTAAAGAATGTAGTGCCTTGGGCTCAAAGGCAGCCCTAATTTGACGATGAAGCCCTCTCTGTCTTTGTGGCTTTGGTATAATTCTTATATTTTCCATCCTTAAACTTCCTATACACGTCATTTTTTAAAACTTTGCTGTTCATGGAGCGAAAATAAACGAAGCCAGACCTCCGAAAAATATGACGACGGCGTCATAATTCAAAAAGAATCTATTGAAACATGTAACTCCTTGGCAAACAAGTTTGCTTAGGTCAGAGGTAATGCTCAATTTCGCTTTCAGTGGTAACTCTTTTGGGTACCAATACGGAGATAGAGAGGAGAGCCAAACCACACTGCAGGAGTCCAAGGACATAGAAAAAGAACATGTTCAATGGATTCCTTGAATTGCTCACACAGTACACAAATAGGGGATTCGCAAATCTTTCTCTTAAATAAATTCAGTCTCGTCGGAACTGTATTCGATACTAGTATACGCTAGAGAAATAGCTAAATGTGAACAAGCTGTCAACGCTTAGAAATAGCATAAAATGTAGGGAGGTTTCTCTTAATTTGTGTGAGTTTGGGTAACTTACTTGCCATGCCATCATTTTTAGATACAAAACCAACAAGAGTTTCAGAGCAATTGGTTTAAACTATGCTGCATTTTAGGAGATTTTTACATTGCATGCCTTGGTCAGAGCTGAAAACTAATTAACAAATTAAAACATGCAGATGAATAATTAATCCCTGCAGATAGGAGAGGCTGAAGAGCAGATGCTTCACGCTTCACCTGACATGACGTAATTTTCAGTTTGGTTTTCCCCTGCAGCAATTACAAAATAGATCTAATGAACTTTTGATTTCTTAAGATATGCAATGATGTTTTTTTTGGTCAAGATATGCAATGATTAGAACAACTATTTTTAAGTAGAAACACTACCAGATTATTTTCCGAGAACAACTATCCACTGCCTTAGGTATCGAAGAGTCTTTGTCCGATAACAAACTGACATCCTTCCAAAATATGTTTTGTTTATCTGTCTATAATGGTTTTATGGTGTTGTCATCTTACTTGGCCTCTCTAATTTTTTTTCAAAGGGTATCACAAAATGCGTTTGCAAAACTATTAGGCCCCGTTTGGTAACGTTTTAAGGGTTTGTTTTTATTTTCAGAGAACAAAAATGAGCCAAAAACATGTTCGGTGGCCCAAAAACAGAAAACACTGAGAATGTTTTCATAAAATGAAAACAAGTTCATGCGTACTTGTAGAAAACAGAAAAAAGTGGTTTTCATTCTCATGGGAAACGTTTTTATAAAAATAACTCACATGTTATTATTTCAAATTGTACTGCCAGACACGTTTTCATTGTTTTTGTTTTCTGAAGATGTTTTCTAATTAATTTACCAGACGCATTTTCATTTCCGGAAAATGCAAATTCGTTTTCTTGTTTTCATTCTCTGAAAATATTCTAAGAAAACATTCTTCGAAAACGTTACCGAACAGGACCTTAGTTTGTCATTTTTATTTTTCAACAACACATGTTGTCCTCCACATTTTGCACATCAATGTGCCTAATGCTGTCTATTCCATTAAAGTTTGTTAGCATGCTGACATGACACACGTGTGAGCCCACAAATCAAAGATTAAATCAATATAAAATATTAAAATATAAAAAGAAAAAGAAAAGTAAGAATAAATGCAAGCAAAAAAATCTTTAAAATGAAATGAAAAAGGAAAACATGCAGCCACCTGCAACTCATCCTCCCACCCACCGCATTAAAAAAAAAAAAACTCATCCTCCCACTTCATTACACCCGCACTGGGTCCCTGTTGGGTTCCTGACCCTAATGTGGGAAGATTTCGGAGGAAAATTTGGGGCAAGTCCCTGTCTAGAACAAGCCACCATATAAGTTAATCCCTTTTTTTCCTTTTTAAAGTTTTTGAAATTGGTACATAGGTGACGAGGGGTAAAATTCACGACACTTAAACAAAACACAACAATCTTCACACACTTTAGACCTTGACCAAGAATACTTATGACTAGTCAACTGCTAGTCATAAACAAACATTATCAAGAACAAACACATAGCATACCAATATGTACCGCAACCTAGAAGATTACTAGTGATAACCTAGGCACTCGAGAAGGACCCGTCAATCTAGGCATCCCCTGTGCTAGCAACAACTATGGTGAAAGTGTGTGAAAGCATCATAATCAAGCAAACACCAAACAGCAGATAATTATGACTAGTCAACTGCAAGAACACAAACCCGTAAATCATACGATGACTAGTCAACCATCAAGAACACAAACCCGGATGACTAGTCAACTGTCAAGAACACAAACCCGGATGACTAGTCAACCGTCAAGAACACAAACCCAGGAAAAGCAGAGATGCAGAACAGAAATTTGTTTACCCGAGAAACCCACCTGCAGGAAAAAGCGGGGGTCATCAACCGACCAGGCAATCCACTAAGCAAAGAAGATTCTTACAAAGAGACTCAAGCAAGCTCAAGAAAATCCTAAGTCTATTTTGGAAAATAAGCTATACCTCCTTTGTGCAATCTTCTTCTCCATCTTAGCAAAGCTTGAAGCTTAGTCATTCATGGCAATGGCAGCTCCTTCTCTAGCCTCGTTCATCCCATGGCACCAGCTTGCAAGCTCAAACCAAAATAGAAACCAAATTTGGATTCAAGGATAAAAGATCAATTTCTTCAAGAAACCATACTCTTGAAGAAACCAATCTTGAATCGACCTAGAACTAAATGAGGAAGTGTTTGTCCTAGCTAGATGCAGATTTTAAATCTCAAAAGCGATTTTCAAAAACATTTTAGAAAACTCATAGATGAAAAATGGTGTTTTTCTCTTGAGGAAGAAGATGAGCAAAAGAGTTTGCAAAAACCTTTTCAAACAATCCTCAAAAGGGATGGCAGCCCAAAGAGGAAAGATTTGGGTTTTACCCAACCAATTTAGAAAAACCCATAGATGAAAAATGGAGGTTCACTCAAGGAAGAAGAAGAGCAAAGGAGAAAAGAAACCCTTTCAAAAATCTCTCCCAAAAGTGACGGCTACCAAATGTGGAATCATTGGGGTTTTACCCAAACATTCCTAGGTCAGAAAAATCCACATGGCAGCTGAGAAAATTCGTAGAATAGGACAAAAAGTTTGGTGGGGTCCAGTTGGAAATAATGAGCTGGAAATCCTCCAGGATGCAAAAGTTGACTAGTCATACGAGAAACGATGACTAGTCATAATCTCGAATTTAATTGAATGCATAAGATGAAATGCACAAGTTACCTTTGTCAAATTGCATGAACCACCAAAAGATAGCAGCTAGATAAGAACACCTAATGTAGCTATTCTTAATCTAAACTTGAGCTTGGGAAAAAAACAATGATTGTCCTATTACAAACTTGTCAAGGGAAGCCAAAAGAAAATCACAAATTGCATACACTAACAGTTTTTATAGCTTTTAAAAGGGGGAGGACAACATATGTGCTTTTTTAGTGCTTTGTTTATTGGTGTGATTAATTGCAAGTGGACAATATCGCTCAAATTAATATAGTGATAAGTAGAGTGTTGTTTCAACAGAGATCAAGTTAACCTTTTAAATACTAGAATGATTTGTTCCTAATTATCTTTGAATTAAACGATAAAAGAATTATGATGATTAGAATGTAATTAAGCAAGTAAATAAAAAATAAGTAAATAATATAATAGATGAAAACAAAGATGATAAAGTACTAGGGCACCGATTTCACCTAGCTAATCTCATCCAAATCCTTCTAGCTTGTTAATCCTAATTACCTAACATGTTGATAATCGTTTTTCCTTCCCTCACCAATACTCCCTTCCGAGTTATATTAGTTGTGTTCCTCACAGTCAACCCACTCTATTCCTAGTTATGGATTTAGATAGCTAAGAACCCATTAAGCTTTGTGGAAAACATTTAAAGATTACACAAACCATAACCTAATCTTCCGAGTCGGCTATGTAATTTATGGTACTTGTTACAAGAAGCTATTTATTAGGCATCTCCTTCCGGTCTCAACCCAATTCTTCCAATCATGCAATTAGTGGCCAATTAATTGAAAGCATTAAGAACGGTAACAAGCACTCAACATGTATAGATAAATAAAATTAACAATATCAAAGAATTTGAGTATTCATAGCTAGGCTACATCGTAGCCCTAGTAAAAGAAATTAGTTCATGAAGGACTTATTGAGAATCATGAAGGTTGATGAAGACATGAGCGGCACCGAATTCTCCAAGTTGAACGCCAAACTTGCGCAAGCTCTCTCCTTGTTCTTCTTAGGGCTTTCGGCTACGAGTATGAATGTGTAGGAATTTGATGATGTAGGGTCTTGACGGTGTAGAGGAGGGGTTGGAGGATCCTTTGATCAATGACCTAAACTCTATATTTATAATACTCCTAGAAATCCTACCTATCTAAGGTATAATTACAATTATTATGAAAATAGGATTCCTACTAATTTAGGTTCTTCTTTATCTCTCATTGTTTGACTTGATAGAACTTGAACCATCTTGAAAAAGGAAATTTGATAACACTTCTTGTGATGGAAGGAATGACTTGGCTTCTTTCCAATTAATCTCCAATCTTCATCTTCTTGTCCTTTTTAGCTCAATTTCTCATATTCCACAAATCCTACACAAATCTCACAAAACATATTAAAACAACCAATTAAATAAAAGATAACAATAAATAAATAGGTAAAAGGGTTACAAAATATATATAAAATATTATCTTATCATTTATGGTCTTCGGCAAATTTCGAATGCTTTGGTTTTCTTTTTTGCGTTTTTGGTCCTTAATATCAGCTGTCTAAATTTTTCTTCATTTTTTTTCTTCATTTTCAAAACTCAATTTTAAAAGTTTTTTGTATCAACATTTTAAACAATTTTCTTTTGTGTCTGGACCATATTACCACTGCAATAATGATTACAAAAAAAAATTAATGAATTATAATTTTGGACCTAATTACACTTATGGCGCGTTTACTAATCCGTAATCAAATTGAGAGGAATTGAATTGAGGAGGAATTGAAATGAGGCGGAATCAAAATTAGATTCCTGTTGAAGTTGTTTACTAAAGCTATGCGGAATCTAATAGAATTCCATAAAGTCATTTACTAATTCAAAAAATCGGAATATAAACTAGTATGATTACTAAAATGCCCTTGTCCCAAATCAAATATTTTATATACTTTTTTAATAAAATTTGATATAGTATATAATAGTAAGAAAAAATTAAATTGTTTTTTTATTTCATAGACACACTAAAATGATTTTGTTTATTTTATTTTTTATAAATTTAAGTATTTCTATTAAGTATTTTTTTATTTTTTTATAAATGCAAGTATTTATATTAATAAGTATGTTTTTATTATTATAAATGTAAGTATTTCTATTAGTTAATCCTTAACACTAAAATGATTTTGTTTTTATTTATAGGGTTAAGGATAATCTTGGAAATAATGAAAGTAAGTGAGGGCATAAAAGGAAAAAAATTAGCATTCCAATTACGGATGAAATCCAGAATCCAAATACCTTATGTATGTAGGGAATCCAAATCACCCAAATCTTGGAATTCAATTCCATTTTTCATGTGGGTCCCACGCACTTTTGATTCCTTCCAAATTTAGTAAACACATGTATAATCCGTAATCGGAATCGGATTCCGAATTCTCATTCTGATTACGGGTTAGTAAACGCGCTATTAGAGTCATGCTAGGGAGACCAACTTTGTGTACCAACTCTCTAATAGAGGTGGAGCCCACCACTACAATGGGTCTCACACTCTATTAGAGAGTTGATACACAAAGTTGATCTCCCTAGCATTTTCCTTACACTTAATTGTAAAATTGATTGAAAAATTTGAAATCATGGGAAAACTGCATGACCAAATTATCCCCCTCCCAAGACCTGCCCTGGAATAATGGAGGTGGTCTACCTATTCCTTTGTATCCACTACTACTAGTCTCGAGTAATTTTTGGGTGTTTCCGGTACACCACGTGGTTGGTGTACCATCCACTAGACGTAGGACATGTGGAATATTTCCAATGCAGCCCGTCCATGTGTCATAAAAAACAATGCAGTAAATTGGAGTTCCGAGACAAACCCTGCATACACCCTCCCAAAATAGTTCCATATGTTTATTAGTAACTTGATATTTTCCATTGTATTAAATGGAAGGTCGTTTGAAACGCCGATTTCTGACAGGTTATCTATGGCTGTAGTGCTTGACCCAAATCCACTTAGTGATATTATGAATACGAGCAACATGTCGACGCTGAAGATGGCTTGCAAGATGGTGTGGTCCTCTCCTCTGTGTGGTTTGTTCGCGGTGCTTAAGGTTGAGAGACACGACACACTCTTTGCCAGTCCAATTTTTTGCATCAAGATATCCTGTTGCGATTGACCTGCATCCGGTAGTACTTCTGCTCCCTCTGTAGTAGTACTACCAGTGTTCATCGCAACAGGATGGTTATCAGGCTGTTGCTTGAGGCTCAAATAAATCGCTCTTCTCGGATGGCAATCAAGAGAGGCAGAAGCAACAGCAACAAAATTACAACGCGCGCTGCTTCCGACATAGCCTATTCTTGGGAAGGTGAAGAATCTTTCACACAGTGTTACAATCATGAGAAACACTGCAAGAAACAATGACACATAGAATAGATGGAAAAAGACTCTGAGCTCACGCCTTTGAAACTCCGTTGGCCTCATTGTGAAGGAGAATGCCAATGCCATTATAGCTGGGAACAACGCAAGGAAAAGAACGATATTCCTTGCAAATTGATCTCCATAGAGGGCCAACCCAAGCTGTATGATTATCGATCCGCTGAGACCGATATAACCTTTCAACAGACCGATAACAATGCCTCTCTTTTCGGGGAAGTTTTTGACACAAGTGACAAGAGCTGCTGTGTGTGTAAAGTTCTGTGCATTGTTGCCAACAAATACACAAGCGCATATCTGCCAAAGCTGAAGCCTAATTGATCTCCTAATAACTTCATGCAAAAGGTAGTAGCTGCTAAAGTTCATCACTGCCCCAACGATGAGCATAAACCAAGATGGGGTCACCTCAGCAATTAGGCCTGCAAAGACTCCAAGGTTGGCACCAAGACGTTTATAATTTTTTAAAACCTCGATTACGCTTTGATCAACGTTGAGCTCTCTGTAGAACTTGTCAAAGATAAAAGTTGCACCAGCGCCTGCCATGATCCATAAACAGGCAAAAACTGTGAGCCATCTGCCTCTAACCACATGTGTGATAAATTTGAATTTTCATCACCACCTCCACCAAATTGAGATATACACCCTTTTTGTTTTTCTTTTTTTTTCTTGTTAGAGGTAATTGAGAAAAGAGAGATGCAAGGGGGAGTAGTTTGAATATGTATTTATATTGCACGGGGATAACAGAGAACAAACAAAAGAAAACCAGGCTATGTATAGATACAAAACCAACAACAGTTCCAGAGCAATTGATTAAAACTTAAAAGCATGCTCCAACTTAGAAACTTGGTTTTCTGTTTCTTACAAGTCAGCAGAAACATTGACTTTTGTCTTTTTTTTTCCCTAGTTTTCAAGTATTTGACCAGATCAGTTACAACTTACAAGGTTAATGGGTGTGTGTGTGTCTGTTTCACCGAAAAGGCAGAGGCTTGAAGAAATAACTGAAAAGGGGGGGTAAGCTTCTCCGAAATTTCACTAACACAATTGCACAAATTTTAGAAGAGGGAGAGGAGTTTGCCATTTTATACGGTGGCTAACGGGTCCATCCGTTTTCAACACGACCCATTAAGTTATTATCCAAATACTTATTTTTTCGTGTATATTCGTATTGTGTTAACGTATTGTATGTCAGGTCTAGTTTTATCTCAAAAACAAACAATTTGTTAGACTTTATTTTTCATTTCTTTATCAATATTTTGTGGGCCGGGTAGAATGACCCGACCCACCTAGCCCAAACAGAAAACACCCGGACCTTGGGGTACTATTAGCCGCGCCCTTTTCAAAGCAGAGCCACGAAACTTTGGCGCTTTTCATTTTCTGAAATTTGAGAACCAGAAAAGAAGAGACGAGAGAGACTGAGACAGAGAAGATGGACACGGATAACTTCCTGGACTTTGAGTCAGAAGACCCACTCCTAAATCGTCCTGCTGTTACTATGAAAAGGTTGGTTTTCTTCGTTTCTTTTGGTTTTTTACCTTATTTCCGATGTGGGTATTTAGGGTTTACCTTTGTCTCAGTTTTACTTTAATTGGATATTTTCGTTTTCATGGTTTTCTACTTTCTTTTTTTCTTTTTTTCAACATGATTGCTGTTCGCATTTATCATAAATTCTAGGATTTAAGTGACAGCAATGAAAACCCAATAATTTATTGAAAATGATGTGTTTGCATTTTATATCGAAGCAGAGCTTACTTAACTTATAGTAAGTGTATGATTTTCAGCACTAATTGATGAGAATGGAAGTTTCTTTTTGTGTAATATCTCCCTTTGGTGCTAATTTAGGAAGAAGACTATTGGGTTGGATGACCTTTTGACTGATTTCTATAAGGAAGAAGACAAGCTTGTTGAAAAGAAATCTAAGCGTGCAAAAGCACGAAGGAACAATGATTCAGATGAGGAAGAAAATCATAAAGAGGCTGCGCTCTATGACATTGTTGATAAGTGTGAAAGCGAGGCATATTAACGCATCTATTTCTAGTCTTTTCTGGTGTTATTTGTATACCAAGTTTCATCCTTTTCAATTGAAAACATAAACTATTTGATGCAGATGAGGGAAATAAGCGGTAAGGAGGACAGCTTTGTGTGGGGCATATGCGCTTTTGGAGACCAGGTTTCTTTTTTTTTTTTGGGATAAGAAACAAACTTTCATTTAAGGAAAAAAATAGTGAAAAGCAGAGGGGACTTAAGACTTGACTATAGGCCATAGGGCACCTTATCCTCTATTTGTGATCTTTCTTTTTTTCCAAAGACCGTTACATAAAACCTCTACATTGTCTCAACTGATGATTGGTTATCTAGTAGGTTCTTAATTTTTGTTTAACTTTGTGATTACAGAAAACCCCACCTCCTCTATCTTTTCCAGAGATTAAAAGTTGCACACTCTTGCAGTCTTTCATTAATGATGAGCTCAACTCTGTGATTGATATCTCTACAGAAAATGGTTAGTTATAATGCTTGGCTTTCTAGTTATCAGTAGTCATAAATTATTGGCACTCATTTTTTGCATCAAGATGAGTTTCCTCTTGTGCATATTATGGCCTGTACAGTAATGTGGCCTTGCAAAGTATATATTTAGTTGTTGATGTTTTGCAGGAGACACCTTCCTTGAAGGATTACTAGTAAATGGCTGGCTTTCAAAATTGGTTTTGCCAGTCGTCATCTAGAAAAATCAGTAGCCACATGGACCTTTAATTTGAGTGAGTTTATTTGTCACCCCTAGCCTGTCCTTTTAATCCTCATGAAATTTCTTGTGATGTGTTTACCCTTTTGTTTTTCAGTGCTATATTCTCCCAAAGAAGATTTGAGGGCATCTGCATATGAATTCTGGTGTGCTATTCTCTCATTTGAAAATGAGGTGAGCTTGGTCTTTGCTTTTTGGCTTGGAGACAAGTTTGATTGGATAATATGTTAAGGGAGTAATTCTGGTATTAATTCTTAACCAGGTTGATTTACAGCCTATCAAAATTGATTGGTTTCCTAGCTATTCTGAGTTAAAAATAGCTCTTGAAAGCTATGGTTTTCTATTCAACTTTTCATCTAACACGGATTCTGCTCGTTCCAGTAAGTTTCTTACCTTCATACCAGTTTTCATGCATAATTCAGGATAGATGTAATTTTTTCATGAACAGGAGAAATATAAATCCTTTTTTCTGTATCTGTAGTAAACTATGTGTTGATACTTGATAGAATATCCTTTATGATGTGTAAGTGCAGTAATTTCAAGAGAATTTTATTCTCTGCTTTCATGTTGATGCATTTTGGAAGGATTTGCTGGGTTGCCTTAATCTTGATGCTATTGCCACATATTACTTGGTATATACCAACCTCTGTCCTACCTGGGAATAGAAATGGGCCCAATAAATTTGTGCTCTGTATTCATTTGGCCTACCCTACCAATAAAGAAACAAACTTCTACTGTTCAACAGGTTTATTTGTTCTTTAAATCTGACAAATGCTATACCCCAATGATGTTTTAGGATGGTTTTTCGGGTGTTAATAGATCAGTAGTGATTTTCAGATTTTCTATTTTCCATTTTCTTTCCTAGTTTTTGTCATGAAATATACCAAATGTCATGTAGAACTTTCACAATTTTGCATGTTTCAGTTATTAATCTTCTCATAATACGTTTATTTTGCCTTCTAGATTCTGCTTGTGGAGGTCCAGCTCAAAATATTAGAGCTTGGCTTAAACTTGTAACTGCTTCTTGTCAAGTGAGGTAAATAACAATTGGAAATAATAGTTTGACGACACATAAGACTGCCATTTACTTTTCTCCTATGGATCAAACAGTTGATTTATAGGTTGGTGTCTGTAATTGTTTTTAGCTTATTGCTTATTGTTACTGTCATTGTCTCATTAGTATGGGTTGCTTATTGGGCATATAGCTTATATAAATCCATTTATTCATTTCATTTGAATATGTAATACAATTATATTCTTTATGGCTGATATAAGTTGATAATTAGGTATTTAGATTAATGACTGATTAGTTGCCAATTTGCCTAGTTTGTGGTCTAGGCTGTTCAATTCAGTTATGGCATAATTTATCAGCAATTTATGTATAAATCAGTGTACCCCTTTTAATTGGATATGCAATACAATGATCTTCCTTTCTAAATTTTTCTTTCAAGAGGACCATCTTACAGCATGACAGATATATTAATGATGCAAATGCTTATGAATAATTTGGAAATATGTTTGATTTTTATTGATTTCAGTGGGTTGTTGTGGTGCTTTTATTTGCAGAAACAAAAGGGCTATGTACTTGACCTCAGAAGCCGAAGAGTTGATTGAAGTCATTATTTGTCTATTTTCTGACCGCCAACTTCAAGGTCTGCTTGTGCTTTTGCATGAATGCATGCAGTCAGCTATCAGTTACTTCACTAAGGAAGAATGGGAATCTAGCTGTGAGAAGATAGCAAAATCTCTTGCTTGCAGGTTATTGACTCTACTGGGTTTTACTTTCCCTAAACCCTAAACTTTGCTGATGATATGCCTTTTATTTGCTGTTGTAGTAAGGACAAAATTGATTATGGACATCAGTACTTGGGGCTATATTTTCACTGAAATCACTGTAATAGGAATTTTCTAGAAATGGAAAGTATCATAACGAGGTGTTTTGTTCAGACAGATAGAAAATATGCATATAAGATGCTCATATTCCAGTGGATATCTGGATTATCATCCGAAGGCAAATTGGAAAAATTGAAAACAAGAAATTTAAATAGGTAGTCAACTGTTATTTTAGTACTTTCTGAGATATTTACGCCATTTAATTATGCATATCATTCTTGGTGATGGTTAAAAAACAGAAAGGTAAGAAGAAAAAAACTGATTTTATTGCCTAAATATTGCTGTTGCCTTTTTCTGTTTACCTTTCCAATTTATCTCCCTTATTATTGTTGATTTTGTGATATGCAGAGTACCTAAGGACTTGAACTGCCTAAGAGTTGTGGAATGCATTTCGGGAGTCAATACTCGCTGTAAGCTGTTTAGAAGTACAGTTGCCCATCAAATCCTTCTTAGTTGTTTTGATCATAAGGTACTGAACCTGATTACAAGTTTGTTGAATATAGTACTAATTATGCTTTTATTCTAAGTTTTATCAAACAACTGTTCCCACGATCAAGTTAAGCTGTCAATGGGAAAGAAAGAGGCAGTCTCTATGCAATTCAATAAGACTTGAATTTTAATATCATATGCTGGTAATAAACTGATTTTGTAATCATTAATTTATCTCTCTTCTTTTTATAGTGTTTATTCTTTTTCAGCACTTATTTTTGTTGATATAATATCGGCAAGATTTGGAATGGTTATGTCCTACCCTTCTATTTTTTAATCTCATACTGATAGTAAGGTTTTTGTTCTATATTTGTTTTCTTTACAAGACATTCATGGTGACATGATCTATGTATAATAACTTATGACTATTACTGATTGTTCATTGAGTGAATGCGTGTTGGTTATTCTCTAAATATTTTTCTCTTTAACTACAAAAGACATTGTTGTTAGTTTGAAATGTCTGTCTAGATGATCCTTAGCACAACTAATTGCATAAACTGATTTGACATCACACTTCACCTCAGGCCCCTTCTGAAGAAGAGATCCTAAAACTGCTTATCCCAATCAATGTCAAAGACAAAAGCTGTGATTTTTTCAAGATGTACATACAATTGGCGTTGACAGAGAATTGGCTCTTGTCTAATCAACTTTTAGAAGACAAGCCAGTCTTGAAGGCAATGTGGCGCCTCTACCTAAGAAACTGTTCTTGCATGATAGCCAGCACAGACTTGCGGTGTTTTGCATCTAAGGTGTGGAATCAAACTCAATCATCTTCTTCCTTGCACCTTGGTGACTATATTAAAAGTATTTTCCGCTTTGCAGGTCCGCAACAAGGCTTCATATCTTCTGCAAGGCACCGTCAACTAATTCGGGTCGCCAAGTTGAAATCATGTATATTACGGAACATACGAGTAAGAAAGAATTAGGAAGAAAGTGCCCTTATACATTATGAATTGCTAACTGGAGTTGTGTTGAGTCAGGATCCTGAAGCAGGACGTTTTGAAGCATATTTTGGGGTGGGGGCGGGTGGGATGTAATGGATATATTGGTAATGCATTATGTAATTGGAGACAAATGCAGGGCAACAATGGCTTCTTCCCTACCTAGTTTAAAATTGCTTTTGAATTTTCTTTTAAACCCCTAAATTAGAGAGGAAAAATGTCATTCAATTTTAATTGGGTTGGTTTTAAAAGATATGAGACTAAATACAAATGCCTTTAGGCCTTAATCAAGATTTCATTAAGTTTTAGTAGGGATGTCTCTCAAGAGAAGTAAACAATGAGAGCCCAAGTGATGGTATAGGTTTTTTTTCCCCCCTACTTAAAAATACGCCAGCCAATCACCTCATCTATTAAAATTAAATTGAGGCACTGGATAGGATGACACAGTGTGGTCCAAAATGACAATTAGGAAGAACAAGCACTGCAAAAGGAAGTGTATGGTCCCAAATATGTCAGTTAGAATGGAACGACGTAAATATGCTAAAGCTTTAGCAACAAAGTTAGTCTCTCTAAAAAGATGTCGAAATTGTACATCATTAAAACAATGACAAATGAATTTAATGTCTCAATGATCATTCGAACAAGCCCGTAATAAGCAAGTAATTAAGAGTTTGAAATCCCCTTTAACCAAAACGTTAAAACATTAGTAGACCCTGACTTGGAAGCACACATTAGGATTTGAAATTTCGTCTCTAATAACAAAAACCTGAAATAGTAGAGGAAGAATTTATCAAAAAAGAAATTATTACTCTTTTTTTTATAGAACATTTCCTATTGAGAAGGGTAATAATATATTAAATTCACACACACTACACGGATGTTAGAACTCGAACTCAGGACTTTATCTGAGGGAGTAAATACTCAAAACTACTATACTAATGGGTCAAACAGAAGGTATTCTTTAGCTTAAAACTTGTTTTAGTGTATAGTCACAATTATGATTCTACTACAATGATCAAACGGTGCACAATTTCTTCATCATAATTTCACATTTATTTATAAAATTTTCAGTTTTGATGAAATTATGTTAAAATTTTACATTTCCTTCAAGTAAGTTGCTCGAAATTTAAATTTAAATAACATTATTTATTTATTTATTTAGTTTAACTACAACGATAGGGATTAGCTTTCAACCAAAAATAAAAGTATTGATGTAGCTAAAAGTTGGTAGTTGGTCCCAAAAACAAAGCTAGGGTCGTTGTAATATTCAAAATCAGGTTCGGATAGCTTTCTCACCTGGGCTTCGGAAAGCCGTTGTGAAACCGAACCTCACTCCGAAAGTACATCCTTTGCCACTTTGCTTTGCTTTCCTCTTTTTTTTACCTTCCTTTCTTCTTCTCTCTCTGTTTGCTCAGAAGAACCCAACCTTTTGCTTCACAGCGACAGAAGAAATAAAATTAGGGTTTTGTTTGATCTTTACTCTTCAGCCATTTGATTAGTTTCCCTCCCAGATTTCAAAAAGTACATCCATTTGTGCTTTTTAAAAAACCTACTTTGTTGTCTTTGAATCCCATTTCCATTTCCATTTCTTTCTGGAATTCACTTGCTTGTTTGTTTAATTTCCCAATTCCCATTCTGGGTTCTCCTCACTTGAAGTGCTTTGTCTCCCAGAAATCACTGTTTTTCATGTTTGGACAATATTTCTTGAAAACCCAATTTCGATTCTTGAAGTTAAATTAGGGTTTCAAACGTATGAGAAGTGAGAGAATGGCCAAGAGATCTTTGAGTAGCATGATGCGGAAGAAGCTAACCGACATCACCAATTTGCAGACTGCGAAAGCTATTAGCCAAGATGAAAAGCCCCCAGAAGATTGTCCTACTGATAAGGACTACATTGACCAGCTCATGAGGGTAAAATCTCACTTGGGTCCTCTCCGATTTTTATTTATTTGCATTTTTTGTTAGATTTGCTTAGTGGGGTTTTGTGTTGCGAACTTCTGAAACAGGAAAGAATGACTTTGATGAGACTTGTGGCGGAAAGGAAGTATCCTTCTATTGTTCTTCAATTTTTATTTTTCTGTTTGGTTACTGAGATTGTGCCCTGAGAAATTGAATTACAAGAGTATTGGTTGAGATAGAAACGATGACACTCAAAGTTGTTCCCTTTTCTTTGGTATGTCTTGGTTTTGGCATGTTGCTCAATTTTTCTGAGATGGAGAAGGGTTTTCCTTTAATTATATTTGAACAGTAAAATCGTTGAATTAAGTGGAGCTGAGTTGCAGAAACTGCGGATTAGTCTTCAGAAATTGCAGCTACAAAATTTGAATCTTGCTCAATCAAACAGCCGGATGTTAGCGGTGTGTTTTTCACATTAATCTTAGTGCCTAAACACTTTTCTACATTAATCTTAGTGCCTAAGTGTCTCTGGTAATTACCCTCTGTTATTGATTCTACAGGAGCTTAATTTAGGAAGAGAAAAGGTACGCTTGTCAATAACGGAATGTAGGTACTGTGTTTGTTAAGTCCTCACTTCTCATAATATCTTACTTAGACTTCTGTCTTTGTTAATACCAGGTAAAAACACTGCAGCATGAACTTCTTTGCAAGGATGGCTTACTTAAAGCAAAGAATTTAGAAATAGAGGTTAGCCCTTATCTAGCATTGTATAAAATTAGGAATGCAATCGAAATCTTGACTTTTAAGTTCAGTGGAACTAAAACCAATACCAATTTTTTACATTGTGTACACTATATATCTGCTGGAACTGTTGCTGCAAGTTTTCCTGCTGTTTACTTATATATTCTTGAGTTTTTATGGATAACTAATGGCAATTTACTTATCTAATTGAGCTTTACGTTTATAATTCCTTCTCACTCCTTTTCTTCTCTGGCTTGTTTGTTGGTGTGCAAAAATAGCTGCGACTATTACTGATCAGAAATTCTCCCACTTCTGATTCTGAAATATTTGTCAAATGCTTAATTTGGTATAATTCATCATGATGGACAGAGTTGATCTGTGTTTCCTGCTTTTTCAATAGGCATTCCCCAAAAGCAGCTTGAAAACTGCCCCGTGCCTATTTTGGTGTTTCTGCATCTGTTATATGGATAACTTTATACTGTTGTTTTTTTCTTAAGTAATTGTTTGCTTACTTAATAGAAGCGTTAATAAAGCCTTGTTGTTCCACTTCTACCACAAGGCCTTGTCTTCTGGTAACTTCCTGTGCATACTGTTCCTATAAAAAAAAAAAAGAAAAAGAAAAGTAAACTGAAAATAACCAGCAACAATGTATAGTATATGCTATACAATGATGAAGTTGAGAAGAGTAAATACCAGTATTTTGAAGCTTCTACACTAACTTCTTCTGCTGCTCTGCATGTATTCTTATCATTCCATGTACACTCCTGAAATCTCCCTTTTTTCTCATAAATGTTAAGCAGCATGGATGAGCAGGAATCAGGGACCTGTTCTGCTTTAGCAAATCTGATTCTGTTGTCATTCTATATGATGTCATGCCTTGAGTCAGAAGTTTCAATTCAATGATATTTTTGTTTGATTCTTTTATAATTATACCCCTCATATTACAGGGAAAAGCAGAGAAATGTCAAAATACTGAGTCTCAGGTATCTAAGGTAACCATTCAGTTTTGAATTTGTATGTAGTTAAAGCCCTTACATTTCTATCACTTAACCTCATTTATTTTTCCAGCTCAAGGAAGTAGATGATGCAGCTTTGCATAAAGCTGATAATGATGGTGAACCATGTAATGACAACAAAAGACGTGTAACAAGAAGTCGATGTAAACTTTGATGATCTAATTTTCTCATTGGAATATTTCTTGCTTTTCCCTTTTCTGTTGCACCGAACATGTTAACATTTGCGCTTGCGAATTCTTGCAGCAATGGGGCCTTCTACTGCATGCCCAAAGGTTGAGAATAAAGAGAAGGTTGAAAATAAAAGGTTAGTTCCCAAGTGGTGTTATGTTGATTTTACAACCCTCTAGATAGTCCTGCATCATGTATTTCTGAATATGGACTCAGATTTGGACACTTCAAATGCCATTAGCCTATCTGTACTACAGTCTACATCCCTCTAGATAGTCCCACATCATGTATTTCAGGATGCACTTTTGCTGGATTTGATGTTTGATGTACTTTTGTGTTTAGCAACAGACCAACTTGAGGCCACTAAACCTCGATCCGTCACTGATAATTCCTCAACTTAGCTGCCTAGGTCTAACACAGGGTTTGGTCAGGCCTTGGAGGACCACATAACCCCAACAATCTCCAGACATGCTGCTCACCATCCATGGCATCCATCACACAATCAGCCAATGGTTTGCATTGATCGTTGCAACTCTACCTCCTAACCATAATTTTTTCATTAGCTTGCTCCACATAGCTAGGAATTTTAACCACCCCTAGGACTTTTCTTCAAGCTGCTCCACCAATTGGATCAAGAGTTCCACTAAGTCTCCTCTCTCACCATGTGTCTTTTCCACCTTAAAAGATTATCACATTTTTTGTCTTAACCAAAGTGTCGACTCTAGTACTACTTATAGAGCAACGAAACAACATGGGATTGGTAATAATCTCGATCCAGCACTGGTATGGGCCCCAACTTAGCCACCTCGGGCCAACTTAGGCGTAGGGTTTTTATCACAAAAGAATGTCATGGTTAGTAGTAGTGGATCACCCAACTTATATATGTTGTAGATTGTGTTATCACCCTTCTTTTCTTTTTCATTTTTTGGTCCAAATTATCACCCTTCTTATGTAGGATTATCTCCATATCCATGGTGTCTATCGAGCCACATAACTCCAACACTTTGAGTATTAATTATTATGTCAGTCATCAAATAAGTAATAGCATGATGTTTGTTTTCCCATATCTGATAACTGTAATTTATGTGCCAAGTTATTACATATGCTTCCCATTAATGCATGTTTTTCTTTGTTCAGGCGGTGTTTGAGGAGGCAATCTGCTAGGTTTAGGTCGCAGACAGAGAACTTATTTGAGATAGAGGACGTCAAATTTCCAGTCAGTCGCACACCAGACAATCCAATGCATAATAGTGGTCCCACTCCATTGATTTCATCTACCAGTAAAGAAGAGAAAGAAGATAAGTGTGCCCCAATGAGATCTTCAGTCGGAAGACCACCGCGCAAAGCAGCTGAGAAGGTTCATTCCTACAAAGAAGTTCCTCTAAACGTAAAATTGCGTAGAGCAGGGTGAGCAGAAGGGCAGCATCTGATTTTTGAGAATACTAGTGAGTTGAAAAGAGCTTGTATAATTAAAAAAAAAAGAACAAATTTAAAAGTGCTTGTACAAGTAGACCAGTTATATCCATATCTTTCTTATCTTTTAACGTGTGGTGTTGCCAACGGGATCTAGTCCAGTGAAAAAGGGCATTGACTTGCAGATCAATGGTCTCAAATTCGAATCCACAGAAAGGGCATTGACTTAAAAAAGGACCTTGAATTGCAGATCAAGATAGTGTGTGTGAGAAACCCTCCTCTCTCTTGTAGTTTAGACTATCACTTGTATTCCAAAAAAAAAAAAACTTGTGGTGTTGTTCATTGTGATGTCGTTATTTTATTTCCGATGTGGTGATTATATGATATACTACTGTAAGCAACATTTTGTTTTTCTAATGGGAAAAAAGCTTTTATTATCATTTATTGGTTTTTGCATAAAAGAAGGGACATCTACTGTTACTATGCGTCAGTATTTTTTTTCACATATTTTTATATGAAAAATCTTATAATTAATAATATAAAAAATGCACCCAAAATTCTATTGTATTAAAGTATTTCCAAGTCGTACAACTTTATTTATACCTGCACACAATACTTTTGAAAATACTTGACTACACATACATTGGATGCCAGTTACCAAAATTCGTATTTGGGACTTTCCGACTTGGACCTGGTCGCTCAACTCTTGAGTTTGGATGCGGACTCAATCTAAGCCTCAGGACCTCGTATCAACAAACGTTCACTACTAAAAAAACACACACTAGTCACTGATATGGATTTGTCTCCTAAGTTGATTTTAGAGACAATAAATTATCTCCATTAACCAATAGAGACTATATGCAGCAACTATTTTTATATTAGTATCCTAGTTTGGGGTTGCTATTATTTATTAGGTACCATTTATTGGCTCAGTCCTTCCCTATTTTCCATTAAAGAAATACATTTTTAAGATACAGGCCCTTTAAGTTAAGCCAAGCCATGTTGAATGGCTCCAAACTTGGAATCTGATATTTGGAATGGTGTCTACTCTATATGGGACGAATCATGACATATCAGTTTGCAATTGTGTAGTGATTATTTGTAATGGTGCAAGCTAGCTATTTGATCCCATTGCATCAATAGCTCACTAATAAGATAATATTTATGTAATACACTTAAAAATCCATCAGTCCCTATCCATTCACATATTAGTTTTAAAATTCCAAATGAATGTCGTTTGAATATTGATTCATATTTAATGATATCTAATTGTGAAAATGGATTTTTGGGGCTGGTTATCATATTGTTCAATTTCGCCTATTTAAATCCTCGAGGTTATGTAAATGTCGTGAATGAAATAGGCCAATATTACACTGAAGATGCATGTTTTATTAAATCCAAAAATTTAACTCACACTGAAGATGCACATGGATTAACAACATTTTTCCCAATTTCTAACCCACAAAACAACAGTTAGAATCTAGCAGCAGCAGAAATATTCCATCCTCCATTTAGATTTCCAGGCAAGGCAAAAGATTAGCAGATCCATTTAGATTGCCCACATGCGGTAGATTAACAAACCCTTTTACTTTGCTCCTCACCAAGCCTATGCATCTCCATTTCAGATCCTTCATTTTTCTTTCTCTACTCTGCATCCAGCTACCATATAAATTTAGCCCAATATGAGATGCTTAGGAAACATAGCATCACACTAATCGAAATGAAAACATGCATGTATGCATCTGCTATAATATTTGCCACTGTTTTGGTTCTTATTGTTAACTTAATCCTAAAATTATGAGTATGTTATATGCAAAAAAATAGACTAAGATTGAGAAAGAGGAAGAAGAATTAATGAGCAGAGGTAGAATTGGAAAAGGACCCGTGGGTCTGTATTGTGTATTTAAATGTGTTTATAATTACAAGTGTAAATAAGGTAAAAGTCTAAACATAACATACACAATCTAGGTAAAAGTCTAAACATAACACACAATCTAGGTAAACTGTGCTAGCCGTTGGGATTGGCTGAATTAGTGTAATCTTACCTTCCATGTTATTGTTGAGGTCACCATTTGAAACCTAAGTCATTCAACATATTTTAATGAAAAATATCAAAGTCATTTTATTTCTATTACACACCAATATTTATCCCAAATAGCATTAATAGGCATGGTAGGATTATTAGTTTCCAAAAAAAATTTCAAAAGCCACTTTTGTGGATTCGTATCTAAAATATCAGTGGGTAGTGGCTATATTTCTAGTAGTGTTTAAAATAAAATATTTTTAAAAAATTATATATAAAAAAAAAGGGACAAACTCTACGCAATGAGCATGCAAAAAGGCCCAAAATTAAAATCAAGGTATCATAAGAACAGCACCCATCCGTTGGATGAGATTAAATCCAACGGCTGGGGCAGGGCCTATTAAGACACATTGGGTAAAAGGCAGGGGCTTCCTTCGTGGTTGTTTGACCAAATGTATTACCAAAATTAAAATCAATATGCAGATTCAAACGAAATAAGGCGGGAAAACTAAATACTGGACCTGGGCCTATTAGTTTCCGAACGAAATAAGGAAACCTATCTCTCTCTCTCCAACGGCTTTTCTTTGTTGCCAAGTAACTCAAAAGAAAAAAGTAACTCGATCACAGCTGGCTTATAAATATACGCCTGTTGCTCACTGCTCTTGTGAAAAGAGCACTTCACTTGAACAAAAGCGAAGGTCTTTTCTCTGTCTCTCTCTCTCTCATGGCTAATTCCGGCGTGACGCAGCTGTTGGGCTTCCGGTTCCAGCCCACGGACAAAGAAATGATCGGCTTCTTTCTCTACAAGATGGTGGTGGCGAAAAAGTCTCTCACTTTGATGCCGCCATACAACAAGTTTATCCACAAGTGCAACCTCTTCGGCAACAAACGAGAACCCTCAGAAATTTGGAGAGATTACGGAGGGGATCAACTTGACGATCAAGACTTGTACTTCGTTTCCGAGCTCCAGAGAAACGGTTTGCGCATCCAACGCAAGACTGGCCGCGGTACTTGGAGCGAAACTGAAACCTACCAAGATGTTAAAGATGAGGTGGATGAGATTAATGGAAAATCTAATCCTCATGTTATAGGGAGAAAACGGAAATTCCGGTACGAGAACGGCAATACTTCGGAGGACCACGCCGGCTGGCTTTTGGATGAATATAGCCTTTTTGAAAAGGCTTGCAAGAATCGCACAAGTAATTGCTATGATTTTGACGTTGTGATTTGTCGGCTGAGAAGGAAGGGAAATATGGACAAGCCTGGGAAAAAGAGGAAGTGCTCGTCTCAAGATCAATCAAACAAGAAGATGAAAAGAGATCAACCAAACAAGAAGATGAAAAGAGATCAATCAAACAAGAAGATGAAAAGAGATCAACCAAACAAGAAGATGAAAAGAGATCAATCAAACAAGAAGATGAAAAGCGATCAATCTACAAAGGAGATGAAAACTGAAAATTCAGTGGGGGTGGGGCCGCAGATTATGAATGATGAGAGTAATCAGTCGACGATCAACGACAGTACCACTTATGATCAAGAATATTTGATCGACACCAATTATGAAAGCTCCAACATGGATGAACTCTTTGCAGAACTAGACCGCGAACTGCCATTGTCACACTCGCAGCAACTGCCTCAGATGATTGCTGAAAGCCAACAAGAGCCTTTGCCAATTTCTTGGCTCTGTGTTGATCAATTTGATGGACCAGTGGAAGCAGCCACCAGCAATCTGAGTAATTTTGAGTATAATAGCGATCAACTAGCAGGATTGATAGGGCAACAGAATATGAATGCCGATGATTATCAGGATCCGAATTTATTCTTTGATGTCGATGAAGCATTGGCAGAAGATGCAGAGCCTTTGTCAACTTCTGAGCTCGATGATGTTTATAATGTGGTCAGCCAACCATTAGACCAAAACAGCTACTGGTCCAAATCCTTTATGGAAGAGATCATGGCTGATAATTAGATATATTGTACAAGTGTAACTGGCTGTAAATTCCATTCTTAGTACATGATATTGTTCCTTCGTCTCATTGAATTTCTGCATACAAATTCATTTGTTTTGTACAATCAAATGGTCCGATTACTTGATTAGTTTTTCGTTTCACCTGAAATTCAACAACAATGGGAATACAAGAGCTCATAGCAAAATAGATAATGCAAATAATCAAATTACATACTAAGCAAAAAAACACATAAAAAGAAAGCCCATCTACCACTAAGAAAAAGGTGGCAGAATCATTTTGTGCGGAAAAAAAAAAAAATAATCAGATATGTTGTTGTTTCTCTCTCTATCTCCAAATCTATGTATGGAAATGCAAACAACAAAGTTACAAAATGCAGTAGGTGTGTTATAAGTTATAGTATGCATGCACTAAAAAGCTTTGCAGGACAACTATTACCTCTCCGGCTGCTTCAAGTGCAGCTAACCATTCATCCGAGAATGGAACAGCATCGGGTGGAAGCTTTATTACAGGGGCATCTTGTTTCCTATCACTTCCAGACTTCTTACTGCAATCAGAGACAGGAAAATTAAATCTCTCACACAACTTTTGTACCATCTAAAACAATCCATAAATTATGTGAACCAAATGGCTCAAAAGACAGAAGGACAATCAATGCAATTGCACACACATACAAGTAGATAAAGATCTAGTCTTTTTGGTACATACCGCTCTTTTGTTTGCGCATTATCTTCTGTGGGGTGAAAGGTATCTTCCAACTCCTGCTGCAGTTCACTGTTAAGAGTATGATTCTCTTCTAAGATATTAATTTCAGATTCCTCTGCCAATGTTTTGCTGCTCAATACATTAACTTCAATTTCCTGCAGAATTCTTCCACTTGATGATCTCGGATCAGAGATAACAGATGAGCATAACTCCCCTTCGCAGGAACTATATGCCAAAGTTGACACCGAGTTTTCTTCATTGGTTGTTTTTGCAGATAAATAAGACTCCACAGAACCAGCTTGATTGCTTAGCTAATTATCACGATTGGACTTCATACAACTTTGAAGATTTTCTGATGATGGTTCAATCTTGAAAGAGCTGGTCACTGCAACTTCCATTCGTAAGTAGTCAGTCTTTTCCTCCAAATCAGGTCTGCCATCATGCATTGCTGCTGCTACTTTGGAACTCTTTGATTCAATTCCACAAGCATCACAGTCATCTAAACCAACCACATGAACAGTTTCCTCAAATACCTTGCAGGAACCGTTGTTTGCAAGCAAGTTTCCAGTCAAACAAGATCCGGGATTAATATCCTGGTACTCTCACATGACACCAATATCTGAACTGAGATTGATTTTATCACTCATCAAATTATTCTGCTCTACTGAAGTATCTTGTTGCAAATAGCTTTTGTTATCTTCAGTCTGTAACTGAGGGACACCAGAGCAACTGTCAACAGGTAAGTTGCAATCTTTGGTTCCGAAATCTTTGGGCTCAATTATGTCTTTTATCGCAGAGCCACCCTCAACTTGCACTTTCACCTTTAGCTTGGACGTGAAACCTCCCACCCTATCCAATTTCAAAGAACAGTCTTGACAGTGAAGCAGAAAGTCATTCCTTGACTGTGAGTCCGGGTTGTAACTCTGAACCACTGTTTCGTTGTTTTCAGATACTGATGCAGTATCATCCACATTCTGGGACTCCACTATTTCTGTGATATTAGAACTGAAATCTAGCATACCATGTGGTATTAGAGAAAAGGTTCTGGAAACTTCTGATTCACTTCTGCAGGCACCAGTTCCTTCTGGTTCTTTTGAATCAACAAATTGAAGAACATTTTTCTGCTGGCATTCTTCAGGGAAAATACTGAATCCATCCAACACACAATCATTTAAGTGCAATTTATTTTCCTGGGAAACCTGTCCTCCAACATAGCAGGAATTTGGAAGGTCTAGCTGTTCAGGTTTTTCATTTCCACAATCAGTTACCACCAATTGACAATTTTCTGGAGCTGAAGTGCTCAGGTCAACATCATTCGTTTCATCTATAAACCTTCCCCGTAAAGCCAGCATTTGTGCATCTTCTACATGTGGGTTCCTACTCTTTGTAATCTACTACCATCATCTTTTGCTTGGTTTTTTAATCTAGAGTCAGACAAAGCATCAGACCTTTTCAAATCAGATGCACTAGAACTTTGGACCTTTGGACTGACATCTGCAACCTTCACAGAACTGTAGCTCTGGATCTCTTCAGAAACTTGACATTCCTTGGTGAAACTACCCGTGTTTTCCTATATCATTTGATCCTCATCAGAAATTTGGTTGCCTTCACAGGTCATAGGTTTAAACAGATCAGCTTCTGCCCCATGCAGTTCATTGACATTATGATCGCTGCTTGACTGATCATCATATGATATTAAGACACTACCAGAAGAACTTGCCTCTTCTTTCACTACTTCAACAGTTTCAGGTGAAGCGGTCTCACTTGCTTGCCATGTGAGGTGCTGTTGTCTCATATGCAAGAAAAAAGCGCAGTAAGAACACTACTGAAACCAGTATTTGAAGCTGAGCAGATATGTTCTGTAGCACAAATAGAAGAATATGAAGAAGGCCAGATTCATTGCCTAACTCAACTCTAGCTATAGTTATCACAAGAAATGGAAAATGAATATATTACCCAAAGAACTATGCACCATTAAATTTTCTAAGGCATCAAAGTTGAAGTGCATGTTCTCTATAAATTTGACCGTTTATGAATTTCTACTCCTACTCGAGATACGATAACAGAAATGATAAATAGACTCCGCACTGACCTGATTTGCTGTTAGCAGCACTCTCCTACTAGAATTTGATCCCCAGGCACCAACTACACATGTGCAAGCATGGCTGCAGGGTTCTCCAACATACCTTACATACATAAATACATTTACATTTGCAAACATGCTTGCAGGCACCAGTTGCATTTGCAACAACGGTTAACCATCTTTCTCAAAAGCTTGATTCCCTTTTTCTTTGGATACCCTTTTCCATGATTAAACAACTATAGCTTTGATAAATGACTGATAGGAATGCTCCCAACAATTTTTATTAAGCACAACGCAGAACACGCACAAACGCAATCCAATAACACAATCTTGACAGCTAAACTATATGAGCTGCAACTGCTTGTTTTCAAATCTTATGAAAAATCAGAGGTTAGGTACAACTGTTGATGTATTCATCCATGGATTGTCGATCCCCATTCAATTAAATTAGGTCAGCGCTTAAATATAATATTCTATCATTTCTCAAATATACCTATATATATATGCCAAAAGTTTATCTAAATTCTCAACATTCTGTCAGGTGTATAAAACTTCTCCAACTAATCTTAATTATTTCATAATTAAAATTGTATAAGTAAGAGGAAATGCCAATTGGACTTCCTAGTAGACTCTTCTACAGTTATCCTATTTCTAGTCTAGTACTACAGTTATATCATGAATAGACATAGAGTAACAGAGGCCCAATCCACACCACTTTTCCAAAACCAAGAAACAATTGGAGAAAAAGACTAATTGGTGACCCACAGCCACCAAATCATATCTAATCTCACGTATTGCCTAAAAATCCAGCCTAATTTAAAATAAATAAATTTTAAAAAAAGTCTAATCATGATTTGATAAACCTTTTCTTGAGCCAATTAAAGCAGCTTAGGAATTTCCTCCACCAATCAGGCTTTGGTCCGTCGAATCTCCACATTCGTTGCAACAGCCACAGCCGGATCCCTCACCCATCTCGGCTTTCTGCACATTTCAGCACACAATCAAACACCAGGCACTCAAATCTTTCCATTTCCCCTGTCTCTCCGATTCTACATTTTCTCCGCAACCAAACAGAAACAATGGAATGAAGAACAGACGCGATTTAAATAAACCTGAAGATCGGCTTACATTTTGTCGTTGACGCCAGCGTAGAGACGAGCGAAGGCATCGTCGCCGTAAGCGTTGAGGTCGCGCTGCTTCTCCAAGTCGTACTTGTTGTATTTCTCGTTTCCTCACAGAATGAGAAGAAAAGATCCCTGCGTTAGAGAGAGAGTCTCTCTCGTCTCGTTCACGCATTGCGTCTCTCTCGCTCTCTGTGCCCTGTGAATTTTCTATGCTTTTTCATTTTTGGAGAAGGAAGGACACGAAAGGGCGACTTCATCAGTCTTTTTGGCGGGTAAACATCCCATTGGACATTTCCAGCTCCAATTGCAACCATTAATGTGGATTCTCCAAGTAGGTACCATGTAACATCCACCCATGTGACATTTCACCACCAAACCAAGTATTGGGTGATATGGGTTTGTAGGGTTTGCTGTTTCTTCTCTGTGGATTATGTCCCCTAGATGTTTCAGAAGTTTGGGTCGGAAAACTCTCTCCTTATGGGATAGATACACTCAGAAACATCAATGATTTTCTTGGAATTAAATTTCGTGATCTTCAAGTCTTTGTACATCTTTTGCTATGTAGTCCAGAAGCAATCACATAAACTCCAATTAAGAAGTAGGAGTTTTTGCAATTTTTAACACATTAGTTCAGATTTGGTCGAATATATATATTAGTAACTCATAATCAATGTACACATGGTTTCTTGGGTGCCTATTTAGAGGTTAATGTTGAGTGTGTATTGATTTTTCATGTTTGGCAAATGTTTGGATTTAGAAGCTTAAAATGGTTGGTGAGGTGTTCATTTAATATCTAATTTTGTTTTCAAGGATAAATGTGGTTTAATAATATTGACATGTGGACAGCGGTGCTTCAAGTGTTGAAGTAGGAAAAACATCGACTAGGAAGTCGAAGAGGATAACTACACATAGAAGGCCGCTTTATTCGCACTCCTATAAATTGTTTTCACATTTCCACTGGAGTGCGAACAGAGCTCCCCTTATCCATGACAGTAAGGAGCTATCAACATATTAGTGGACTAGGAAGCATAAATTAGGCATAAGCACCCGTTGTGAATTTCATGAAGTTAGTGTTTGCTAGTGCTTTGCAAAGCTCCAGATTTGAGTCCTTATTTATAAAATCTTCAAATTCCTAGTTTCTTTGTTTACAGTGTGTGTTTAGGCTTCTCATCTGTTGACAGAACAAGAGCAAAAGTCATTACTAATGGTCTAGGAATTTTCCACCTGATCAGTAGGCTTTTAGAGATGAACCTAGAAAAGACTCTGCCAAAGTAGTTTCATATGGTAGTTAATGACACAAAAGTTTTTATTGTTTTAGTTGGATACGCAAAGACTCAACAATTTGCCCCAAGTTGTCTATTGTTGTCAAGCTTGACTCAAGTCCACATAATGTTGCAATGAACAGAATGAGCATGTCTATTGTCACACCCCGATTCAAGATTACGGAGTATTCCCGAATTAGGGTGTGAGTCATACTATAGTCATAAAAATAAAATCCTACAACCATGATATGATGAGAAATAGAGCCACAAATAATACAAATTTACTTAATAACACAGAATCAGAGTTGCAGTAGCTCGTAGTTAAATATACACTAAGATCTTTAACAAATGGTTGACTACTTACAAACATAAATTACACAAATCAACAACAAACGCCTAGTAGCTTGGTTGAAACCCACTTCCTCAACTTTGCCTTGAATCCTGCACAATCTATTAGGGTATGAGCATTCTAATGCCCAGCAGAGTACCGTCAAACCCCTCAAGGTCAACTATCACAGTTAATCAAAGTGTCATGCATCAAACAACATAAGATACATAAATTATGCAGCCAAAAGTGATAAATAAATTTGCATATGCGGTGATGCCAAGAACTCACTCCCTTCTAATCCCACTAATTCATTGACCCTTAGAACCTCTTCAAATCTCTTGGAAATCGTTCTAGTAACCCCCAAGAGCTCCACATCAATCTTTAGCATGCAACAAGATTGAGCAAGCTCAAACAATGTCTCAACTTCTCAGCTGTGACTGGCTTGGTCAAGCAATCCGAAGCATTCTCATATGTATGAACCTTCTCTATTGCAATGTCCGCATTGTGCACCCAATCCCTTATCCGGTGGTACCGTACATCAATATGCTTAGATCTTCCAAGAAACACTTGATTCTTGACTAAGCATATAGCACTTTGACTACCACTTTTAATCACCACCAAGTCTTGAGCTATCCCGAACTCTTGTGTCAATCTTTGCAGCCATAGTGCTTCCTTAGAAGCCTCCGTTAGCACCATATACTCCACTTCGGTTGTAGACAAGGCAGTAACTGATTGTAGCACAACTCTCCAACTAATCGGTTCTCTACCACAAGTGAAAACATATCACGTGGAGGATCTCTTCTTGTCCATGTCTCCTGGATAATCTGAATCCACATAACCCAACACACATGCCTTTCTTTGTTGTCTTTCAAACAAAATCCCAAGCTTCTTGGGGCCCTTCAAATACCTGAAAATCCACTTAACCGCATTCCAATGTTGTTTGCCCGGATTTGCCATATATCTTGAAACCACGCTAACTGCTTGAGCCAAGTCGGGACGTGTGCAAACCTTTGCGTACATGAGACACCCTACCGCATTTGCATACGAAACTTTACTCATCTCATCCTTCTCCTTGTCACTAGAAGGACCATCTTGAGGACTTAGTCTAAAGTGCTTTGCCAAAGGAGTAGACACAGGATTCCAATCCAACATGTTGAATCTCTCAAGTACCTTAGATATGTACTTGCCTTGTAACAACCACAGTCTTCTCATATCTCGATCTCTCTTTACTTCCATTCCAAGGATATTTTGTGCGAGACCAAGCCACAGTCATGACTCGCCAACTCCGTCGTCGACTTCCACCACAAAGCCATGACACCTTCATCGTCAATCTTCACTGTGGTGAGTTCTGATATTGGTTTTTCTATTTTGTTTTGGGTTTCTGTGAATGAATGAGACATTGGTGGGTTTCTGTGATTAGCTTGGTGTTTCCATTATGGTTGAAACCATCTGCAACAAAGGAGTTGTGTGCTTTAGAGTTTTCTTTTAGTTCATATTAGTGCATAATCTCTAAACTTGGTATATATATACACTCACTGCCACGTTTGGACTCCGATTCCAACTGCTTTTCTGCTTCCTGAAAGTCATGTGAAACCTAAATTCCTTGTTAGTACGTTGGTAACAGACCCTACTCATTGATAGCTCAGGGGATCCAGGATAGTTGTGTGAAAATCTTACCTTCTTCATCATTGTCTCTTTCTTCCATGTTTATATGCCTTTCATTAAAGCTTTTGTTGATGTACCAGCAAGAACTCGTAAGAATATCTAATAAGATTATTGAGAGTGTATATTCTGTAGACACTACAGAGAAGTTTTTAGTTGGATAATGGTTGGTTATTCTATAAAAAAATTCCCTACATTTTTCCAAAGAACTCAAGAAATAGTGACTTTCAGAAGGAACAAGGAAAGTTAATAAACAATCTAGTAGAAGCTTTGAAATTATAACAAATAGTTCAAATGTGGAATATAAACACAACTAAAAGAAAAGCACATCAAATCTTTTAACTTGATGGTATTGAAATATCTTTAACCCTTTATTATTTGTTTTATATAGATGGAAGAATGATAACTTTTTAATGTCAGATTACTTATTACTATTTCATAGGAGTTTTGATTGTAGATATTTGAGTTCACAAACAAAGTGTGCATTCAATTTCCTGAATGAGTACTGCAAATTTTTTTGCAAATTGCATTCATCTTTTTTTTTTTTTTTTTTTTTTTGCGCTTCTCTCTACATCTTTTCCTTGCATTTAGTAGTGAATATTAGAGCAGAAGGACGATGTTGGTTTTTAATCAACATATAAAATACAAAGCAGTATTAGGTACTCTTGTACTCTCTATCTCTTCTAAATAATTCTTTGCTCTCCCATTCCTTATTACTGCAACATTAGGTACTCTATACTAAAGCCTCAATGTTTATTTCAAAGTTATTTAGAAGCTCGTAATGAAATGATGCATTTGGTTATTGGGTTTACTTGTTATATTTACTTGGCCATGTAATGCTTAATTGATGTTTTATCTCTATGGTTTATCCACTAGTTTATAGATTTTTTATTGGTAGCTTAACATGTGTTAACAAAAGAAAATTTTATGATGGTAAGAAATGGATACAATTGCAATTTTGGTTTGCTACAATGGAAAATAGGTAACCTCAAAGAAGATGTGCACATACGAAGGGGGTGACTCAAAAGGCGTAATAGTTTCACGAAACATCACATTTGGTGAGCTTTTGGAACGGGTGCATAAGATTGTTAATATAGACAACATGGAAGACAAGCTTTGTTTAAAGTTCTCAGTTTCAATATCCCCAAATGAGTGTAAGCAAATCAAGATTGAGGACAATGATGATGTTAAATTTTTTATTAAGTACATTTGTGACGTAATTCCTTCAAAAATAGCTCTTTTACTAGTGAGAATAGAAGACAGAGGGCTGACAAATTTTGTAGGTGATCGTATGCATATCACGGCAAATATGAGTCGGATGATCTGTTCTTCAAATGCCATAGTTGACAGCAATGGTGATGTACATGGTGATTTTGGAACAGAATATTTAGACATGATTGATTTTGCAGGGGTGGAGGGGATGCATAGTGGTGATAATGGTACGGAAATGAATGGCTTACAAATGCACTCAACCCCTCCTATTCTTGTCCATTTGGATACATTTTCCAATCCTCATGTGATGGGTTTTGGAACAACATCTGAACTTTCTATTCGACATAATTTGAGGCAAATGGGTGAACAAACCATGCACAATTTGGGTATTGTAAATGATGAAGAAGAAGATATTGAAAGCGCGTATTCACGGAGTAATTGGGATCCAAAATTGGAAGTTGGGCAAATTTTCTCTAGTAAGGAAGCCCTGTCCAACAAGTTACAGTTGGCGGCGGTGAGAGGTCACTTTGAATTTACGGTGAAGAAGTCTTGCAAGGGGCGATTGGTTGTGGTTTTGTTCTCAAGGTCCATGCCCATGGCGGCTTCGTGCAACTAGTTATGGAGAAAAGAACTTCATGATTGTGAAATATAATCCGGTCCATGAATGTGATATGAGTTTTATACATGACAAGCATCGTCACGCAAGTACTAAACTCGTTGGTAATGCAATGAAAAGGAAGTTGAAAAATTCTCGCATAATATACACAACAAGTGATATAATGAGAGATGTTATACAGAACTTTGGTGTCACCATTAATTATTGCAAAGCTTAGAGATTGAGGGAGTTAGCTCTAATGTCCACTAGAGGTTTAGTAGAGGAGGCATATTCTCTCCTTCCCACTTATTGTCACGAATTAGAGCGTGTGAATCCGACACAAGGACACACATCCACACCGATGAGAACAATCACTTTATGTATTTTTTTTATGGCTGTTGGGACATGTATTAGAGGGTTTCAATCTTCAATGCGGACAGTCATTGCTGTGGATGCCACACATTTAAAATGTAAGTATAAGGGTGTCTTCTTGTTGCCAATGCATTTGACGGTAATCGAAATATATATCCTCTTGCTTTTGGAATTGGGGATTTAGACGGATGCATCATGGTATTGGTTTTTCAGTAAGATTCATGAAGCCGTGAGTGCCCAAATCTTGTGATTATTTCTGATCGGAATATTAGCAAAGAGAATGTGTGGCATAACGTTTTTCCAACATCACAACATGGCATATGCTTTTACCATAAGAAGGGGAACATGAAATGCACTTTCAAGTTGAAAAAACGTGATAAATTGTTGCTATACTTTGAACAAGCTGCAAAATCTTATGGTATCGCTGAATTTGATCATTTTTGCAAGATCAAGGGAAATGACGAGGTTGCTCAATATCTTGAAAGTGCAGGATTACACAAGTGGTCTAGAGCTCATATGGGTGGACGTCGATACAATGTAATGACAACAAATATTGCAGAGTCAATCAACTCAGTCCTTTAGTTCACAAGGATGCTACCAGTGGTGCGTTTGATTGATGAAATCATCAATCTTCTTGTGAAATGGTTCAGCAAATGTCGTGATTTTGCTTTGAAATGCACATCAACATTGTGCCCTGACTTTGGCGAAAAGAAGCTGAGACACAGGTTGGAATGTGCTTCAAGGATGAATGTCGTGAAATTGAATCACGTAGAGTATAATGTTGTGGATGGTGATATGGACGGCCACGTACATTTGACGAATAACACTTGCAGTTGTAAGAAGTTTCAGCTTGAGCAGCTACCTTGTAAGCATGTAGTTGCATTTTGCCGTTTCTTGAAACTAAATGTATACTCCATGGCTTCTCGGTATTACACTCGAAATACATGGTTGGATGCTTATTCGGATACCATCTACCCGATGTGACCTCATGAGATGTGGGTTATTCCTGAAGATGTCCAAAGTAGAGTTGTGCATCCTCCAAATGCAAAGGTCATGCTAGGCCAACGAAAGAAGCTAAGGATTCCCTCGCAAGGAGAGGATATCATAAGGAGAAAGTGCTCAAGGTGCAGTGGCACAGGCCACAATAAAAACACATGTAAAAACAATGTTCCACTACCTAATGTTGGACATACATTATGAATTGTGTTGGTTTTTTAGGGAGTGTGAATTTGAATTGTATTCGTATTGGGTTTGGTGTTATGTGGATTGTGAATTCTGTCAAATTTTCATTATTTGGTATGTATTGCGTATTCTATGTGTTACATTGTTGTTATAAATTGTTATTTTTGGGCCTATATTGTGTATTCAAATTTTCTAATGCAGTCATGACCGCGTCGTGTATTCCCTATTTATATTCAGAGTATTGCTATCCTTTTGGTTGTTCATTGCCGTGGTGATGACATCAGGGTGTATTGCCTGTTATGCCTACCATATTTCCCTTATATTGTGTCTGTATTGTAGTATTATTGCTATTCCGATTTGCTCATATGAATTGAAGTTTTTTATGCAGTGATGACAACATGGTGTATTGCGTGTTATACCTACCATATTGTCCATATATTGCGTCTTTATTGCGGTCGTATTGCTATTCTGATTTGCTCATATGAATTGAAGTTTTTTATGCAATGATCACAGCAGGGTGTATTGCGTGTTATACCTACCATATTGCTCATATATTGTGTATGTATTGCGGTCATATTGCTATTCCCATTTGCTCATATGAATTGAAGTTTTTTATGCAATGGTCACAACATGGTGTATTGTGTGTTATACCTACCATGTTGCCCATATATTGCGTCTGTATTGCGGTCCTATTGCTGTTGCGATTTGCTCAAATGAATTGAAGTTTTTTATGCAATGATCACAGCAGGGTGTATTGCGTGTTATACCTACCATATTGCTCATATACTGTGTTTGTAAAGTATTGGTATTGCTATTGCGATGTAAACTCTGTGTATGTATGAAATGAAAAGGCCTTGAATGATAACTAATAATTTTCCATGTATTCCCCAACACAAATCCTTGCATTGCCATTACTAAGCAATTACCGTCGATACTCCTACTACACCTTTTTTTTTATTACAAATTCGGACGAAGCATGGGGCAAATGTGGGGCAAAAACAACCTGAAGTCTCCTATGTGTTTCACCGGATTCCTCATGTCTTGAAAAGAATAGCCTTGAGTTGATGCAATGTGCCCAAGCCAGTCCCAAAGCTGGACTAACCCGTCTAGCCGAGGTATGCAAGCCCTCTAAGTTTCCCAATCTCAACTTCAGTGGGATGGACCAACTTCAACTCAACCTTCAATTTAAACACAAAATTCACTTTTCAGTAAAGTTATAAATTAGAAATATGCATAACATAATCATTACTAACTTATGTGGTACTCTCGTGGTTTACCACTTGCCCTTGTTCTCCTTGCGTTTTTTTTCCTTTTTGGCCACTTTAACTCGATGGTAATCTGCACAAAGTTCCCTCAACAGTGACGAATTTGTCCTAGCATAAGACACAGCGCCCCATGGATACTTGTCAAATGCTTCGATGTTTTCCGCCAACTTCAAAAACCGCATGTCAATGTTGACATGTTTATCACAACCCAACAACACAAAAACAGCAAAATAAAGAAATTCAAGCTTCACCACATCGTCATCGATTGCAATCATTGAAGGCTTTTTCTAGTTCAGAAACGCTCACACCTTTATTCTCGCGGAAGTATTTGTTCTTCAACGGGCAGTTCTCATTTGTCGCAATCGGAATCCGTGGGAGGTCTCTGAACCTTAGCCCTGTGATGAGGCAAAATTGTTGCACCATGAACTGTATCAACTTATTACCAATAATGAATTTAATCATGTTCACCTATGTAACAGTCGTTAGATGAGCCTTCCTCAACAACAGCCCGTGGACAATTTATGGACTCCACTTTAGGTCTTCAATGTGTAGTAGATGACCAAAAGAACTCGCCTCAAACCTTTGTAATTGATGTTTATTGAATTTTGCATTGATTGTACTAATGGCGGTCTTCGTATGTGAAAGGGAGTTTGCCTTTCCTTGCAACTTCTTCTCCTCATCAGTCATAAGCTTTACTTTAGAAGTCATTCTTGATTTCCCTGCATACCAACATTATACATATGGATCATTAGATAGTAAAATTTGATACATAAATGACTGAAATGGATAATTTGAAGCTATTGAAATAAATGTTTATATATATATATATATCAATCACAAATCAGAATTAAACAAAATCAAAAACAAAAGTTAGGGCATTATAATAATGGAAATTGGGTATGTAGTTAGGGTGTTAATTAGAGCATTATAATACAGATGCAATACAATACCAAAAGAGGGGCAATCAATAGGTAACAAAATTGGAAAACACCTTGCTGGGAATTTAGCAAAAATGGAATTGAGGTAAATTATGAAAAAATTGAAAAATTAAAAATACGAAAATAGGGAAATTCCAAATGAAGAGCAAGATCAAAGCAATATGTAAGTAATATATCAGCAATATCAGTCATTTCATATATAGAAATAGCTTCTCTGAACCATAACTTCCTTGCCTTGTTATCAACTATCAGCATGAGCAGCGGCAATAGCAATATCATGGGCACTCTCCATTAACCTCCTTATGACAAGTGAAGTTGTCAGTGCAGAGAGGCCTCTAAAAGAAGAGAAGCCAAAAAATTTTATTGAGAAGACATACAGGAAGCATTTTTCTATGGTAGGCTGGAGGGTCTTCTTATCGGCCTATTTGGCCAGTGAGTTTGATCTCTCTTAAACACCATAGTTAATGCATCTCCAGAAATGAACACAGAGAGACATAGAGAGCATAAAGGGGATATAACTATTACATGTAATTTCCTATAAGATTTTATGATTCTTCCTTTCATGTTCACTGTTGTGGTATTTTGACTTTGACATATATATTTTCATTATTCGGAGATGAAGTTTGGTTGGAAAATTGTAGTTGGCTCAATAGTTGGATTCTTTGGGGCAGCATTGGGTAGTGTGGGAGGTGTTAGAGGTGAAGTTTGGTTGGAAAATTGTAGTTGGCTCAATAGTTGGATTCTTTGGTGCAGCATTGGGTAGTGTGGGAGGTGTTGGAGGTGGTGGTATTTTTGTACCAATGCTTGCCTTGATCATTGGTTTTTATCCCAAGTCTTCCATTACCATTTCAAAGTGTTAGTAATCACTTTTCTTATTAATATTTTCTTTTAACTTGTTAATTTAATCTTAATGTATTCAGTTTTGACAGAATTAAAGAACTATATGCCATCCTATTGGTCGTGCAGGTATGATAATGGGTGCTGCAGGTTCAACAATATACTTCAATTTGAGACTTAGGCACCCAACACTGGACATGCCCCTTATAGATTATGATCTGGCATTGCTCTTTTAGCCAATGCTCATGCTAGGCATCGACATAGGAGTTTCCTTCAACGTCATGTTCGCCATTTGGATGGCCACAGTTTTACTTTTTATTCTCTTCTTAGGTAATAACATTTTGGCCACCAATTCCTAACAAGTTTTTACTTTGAGTCTTGAATCGATAATATGGAATATGAACACAACTAAAAGAAAAGCACATCAAATCTTTATATATATTGCGCGTAATCGTTCTCTAGAAACTTCTAAACTTGGCATAAAAATGATATCTGTTGGGGTCTTTTCGTTCAAAGCTTGACGAATGAGGCACTGGCTGCTTTGTAAAGAGCGAACGGATGAAATTGCCCCTTTTCTGAGTTAGCGAGGACTAGGCCCAAAGCACCCGAGAGAGAAGCAAGTCCTGTGGAGTACTTTGTTCTTCTTCCAAATGCCACACGTTTTGTCTTTGACGTTTCCTGACTTGACGAAGAGTTAGAGATGGTGCAATGATGTGGCATGGGCTTGGCATGAGAGCTTGCTTTGGTGAATCAAGATACTACTAGGCTTGGCATGAGAGCTTGGAGTGTGGGAGCTAAAAGGAAACGAGCATGAGGAAATGATTAATGCTTGAGATTTTCTGTGTTTCCGGCAGGTTGACGAAAAGCTTGCGCTGCCTGAATTTCTCTTACCAAAAGATAATGACTATGGTTTTAACTTGAGAGGATGGGTGCTTCAGATCTGGGATTGAGCTTTTTGAGAGAGAGTTGAAGGATGGGTGGCTTAAGTAGATTTCCAGCAGCTTGACGAATGCTTGGTCATGCTTTTGGATGGTTGAAGACGACTTCATGATGTTAAAGCGAGATTATATGAGCTTGGCATGAGAGCTTGGAGTGTGGGAGCTAAAGACCCACAAGTTTAGCAAATGAGAATGCATGTGCTTGGCTTGGTGTTTGATATGCTTGAGTTTGGGTGTTGGTTTGAAGCCATGGCTATGGTGGGAAAGCTTGATGTATTGCTTGGTGAGGCTTTGGGAAGATGGTAGGAAAAACTTGAGGCTTGAAGGCTATGGAGGGAAAGCTTGGAAGGGTATGAGGAGGAAGCAAGAGCTTGAGGCTTAAAGGCTATGGCTGGGATGGCTGCTTTGGAAAACTTGCAGTAGCTGAAGGGAGAAAAGAAAGTGGTTCGATGGTTGCGGGGGCTTGAGCAACCAAGAGATGTCGGTTGACAGTCTTTGGGATGCTTGCAGCGGTGAAAAGATGGAGGTTGATGGTGGGATGATCTTTGGAATGCTTGCAGCAGCCAAAAAGAGAAAAGAAGATGAGTTCTCTGATTGTTGAGAAGCTTGCAACAACCAAGAGAGGTTCCCTTTGGCTGGGCAAATGCCTCCCAATTTATAGAGGGGAAGGTTCTCTTTGGTTTCCAATAGGTAAAAGGAAGTGTTGGAGCAAGTTTATTTCCAATGGTTAATAAGGAGCATTGAAGCATGATTATTTCCAATAGACAAAGTAAGGCATTGGAAAATGACTATTTCCTATGGGTAAAAGGGGGCATTGTGACATTCTTATTTCCAGTAGGTAAAGCTAGGCATTGGAAAATAACTATTTCCTATGGGTAAAAGGAAGTGTCGGAATTAGCTTGTTTCCAACGGGTAATAGGGAGTTGCTTGAAGAATATCTCATTTGCTCACCCACATTTGGAGAACTCTAAGTAACGGGCTTGGACTTTGGTGCTCCCAAGTAGCTAGCCCAAAGTCTCCATTATCCAAGAGCTTAGTGGGCCTTGTGGACCTCCGTAACCTTCCACACCACAATCCCTCATGCAAGCCCGTGAACCACATGACTTGGGTTCATGTGGGCTTGGCAAGTGATTGGCATAGGAAAAATGTATTATTAGCTTGGCATGGCATGTACACTAAATGAATTAATTCCCAAAAATATAGCTTGGATTAACGCATGACCACCATTATGGGCTTATCTTTGGGCTTCTAGTGACTTTTTTGGGCCTCAACAATATCAATACCCAACATTTGAGCTATTTTGTTATAATTTCAAAGCTTCTACTAGATTGTTTATTAACTTTCTTTGTTCCTTCTGAAAGTCACTATTTCTTAAGTTATTTGGAAAAATGTATGAAATTTTTTATAGAATAACCAACCATTATCCGACTAAAAAAAAACTTCTCTGTAGTGTCTACAGAATATACACTCCCAATAATCTTATTAGATATTCTTCTGAGTTCTGGCTGGTACAGCAACAAAAGCTTTAATGGAAAACCAATATCATAACTCATCAATCCTAATGGAAACAAAAATAGATAATTCAACAATAATGGAAACACCAAGCCAATCACAGAAACCCACCAATGTCTCATTCATTCACAGAAACCCAAAACAAAATAGCAAAACCAATATCAGAGCTCACCACAGTAAAGATCGACGATGAAGGTGTCATGGCTTTGTGGTGGAAGTCGACGACGGAGTTGGCAAGTCACGACTGTGGCTTCATTGTGGAGGCCGACGAAGAAGGTGGCGAGTCGCGCCTTGGCTAGGGTCGGGTTCCAAATTTAGGGTTCAACCTTGAGGTTGAAATCAGCTCCTAGTTGGAAGATATGACAAAGAGGAGATGGAGTTAGGCAAGATTCGATGGTGGAGGTGGATTTCCTGTGAGGTTTGACAGAAGGAATAAGAGGAATAGGAAAATACTAGAGAGAAGAAATGACAGCAACGACTCTGATTTCATAGGAAAAAAGGCATGATGGCAATAGGCGGGCAATAGGCAGCAATATGGAGTTTTTATAGGGGTTATTTATGATCAGGTTTAAAAATTGGGATATTTCTGAATAAATTACATGAGCCACTGGCAAAGCCGCCAATTTCCCACTATAATTTGGGTTATTTGTGAGTGGAGCCAAGCCAAACTTGTTTGGGTTGGCAGCATATCTTCAATTTGGGACTGATAAAGAAATCCATATATTAATGAAAAATATCAGTCATTTTATTTCTATTACACACCAATATTTATCCCAAATAGCATTGGGTATCTATCAGTGGTAGTGGCTATATTTCTAGTAGTGGTTAAAATAAAATATTTATAAAAATTTATAATAAAAAAAACGAAGTAATTAAAAAAAAGGGCAAACTCTACGCAATGAGCATGAAAAAAGGCCCAAATTTAAAATCAAGGTATCATAAGAACAGCACCCATCCGTTGGATGAGATTAAATCCAACGGCTGGGGCTGGGCCTATTAAGACACATTAGGAAAAAGGCAGGGCTTCCTTCGTGGTTGTTTGACCAATGTATTACCAAAATTAAAATAAATATGCAGATTAAAACGAAATAAGGCGGGAAAACAAAATACTGGGCCTGGGCCTATTAGTTTCCGAACGAAATAAGGAAACCTATTTCTCTCTCTCCAACGGCTTTTCTTTGTTGCCAAGTAACTCAAAAGAAAAAAGTTAACTCGATCACAGCTGGCTTATAAATATACACCTGTTGCTCACTGCTCTTGTGAAAAGCGCACTTCACTTGAACAAGAACGAAGGTCTTTTCTCTGTCACTCTCTCTCATGGCTAAGTCCGGCGTGACGCAGCTGTTGGGCTTCCGGTTCCAGCCCACGGACAAAGAAATGATCGGCTTCTTTCTCTACAAGATGGTGGTGGCGAAAAAGTCTCTCACTTTGATGCCGCCATACAACAAGTTTATCCACAAGTGCAACCTCTTCGGCAACAAACGAGAACCCTCAGAAATTTGGAGAGATTACGGAGGGGATCAACTTGACGATCAAGACTTGTACTTCGTTTCCGAGCTCCAGAGAAACGGTTTGCGCATCCAACGCAAGACTGGCCGCGGTACTTGGAGCGAAACCGAAACCTACCAAGATGTTAAAGATGAGGTTGATGAGATTAATGGAAAATCTAATCCTCATGTTATAGGGAGAAAACGGAAATTCCGGTACGAGAACGGCAATACTTCGGAGGACCACGCCGGCTGGCTTTTGGATGAATATAGCCTTTTTGAAAAGGCTTGCAAGAATCGCACAAGTAATTGCTATGATTTTGACGTTGTGATTTGTCGGCTGAGAAGGAAGGGAAATATGGACAAGTCTGTGAAAAAGAGGAAGTGCTCGTCTCAAGATCAATCAAACAAGAAGATGAAAAGAGATCAACCAAACAAGAAGATGAAAAGAGATCAATCAAACAAGAAGATGAAAGGCGATCAATCTACAAAGGAGATGAAAACTGAAAATTCAGTGGGGGTGGGGCCGCAGATTATGAATGATGAGAGTGATCAGTCGACGATCAACGACAGCACCACTTATGATCAAGAATATTTGATCGACACCAATTATGAAAGCTCCAACATGGATGAACTCTTTGCAGAACTAGACCGCGAACCGCCATTGTCACACTCGCAGCAACTGCCTCAGATGATTGCTGAAAGCCAACAAGAGCCTTTGCCAATTTCTTGGCACTGTGTCGATCAATTTGATGGACCAGTGGAAGCAGCCACCAGCAATCTGAGTAATTTTGAGTATAATAGCGATCAACTAGCAGGATTGATAGGGCAACATAATATGAATGCCGATGATTATCAGGATCCGAATTTATTCTTTGACGTCGATGAAGCATTGGCAGAAGATGCAGAGCCTTTGTCAACTTCTGAGCTCGATGATTTTTATAATGTGGTCAGCCAACCATTAGACCAAAACAGCTACTGGTCCAAATCCTTTATGGAAGAGATCATGGCTGATAATTAGATATATTGTACAAGTGTAACTGGCTGTAAATTCCATTCTTAGTACAAGTGTAACTGGTTGATAATTAGATATATTGTTCCTTTGTCTCATTGAATTTCTGCATGCAAATTCATTTGTTTTGTACAATCAAATGATCCGATTACTTGATTAGTTTTTCGTTTCACCTGAAATTCAACAACAATGGGAATACATGAGCTCATAGCAAAATAGATAATGGAAATAATAAAATGACATACAAACCAAAAAAACACATAAAAAGAAAGCCCATCTACCACTAAGAAAAAGGTGGCAGAATAAAAAAATTAATAATAATCAGATATGGTGTTGTTTCTCTCTCTATCTCCAAATCTATGTATGGAAATGCAAACAACAAAGTAACAAAATGCAGTAGGTGTGTGATAAGTTATAGTGTGCATGCACTCAAAAGCTTTGCAGGACAACTATTACCTCTCCGGCTGCTTCAAGTGCGGCTAACCATTCATCCGAGAATGGAACAGCATCGGGTGGAAGCTTTATTACAGGGGCATCTTGTTACTGCAATCAGAGACAGGAAAATTAAATCTCTCACACAACTTTTGTACCATCTAAAACAATCCATAAATTATGTGAACTAACTTGCACACACATACAAGTAGATAAAGATCTAGCGGCTTTTTGGTACATACAGCTCTTTTGTTGGCTCATTATCTTCTGTGGGGTGCAAGGTATCTTCCAACTCATGCTGCAGTTCACTGTTAAGAGTATGATTATCTTCTAAGATATTAATTTCAGATTCCTCTGCCAAAGTTTAGCTGCTCAATACATTAACTTCAATTTCCTACAGTCCACTTGATGATCTCGGATCAGAGATAACAGATTAGCATAACTCCCCTTCGCAGGAACTATATGCCAAAGTTTACACCGAGTTTTCTTCATTGGTTGTTTTTGCAGATAAATAAGACTCCACAGAACCAGCTTGATTGCTTAGCTTATTATCATGACTGGACTTTGTACAACTTTGTCATTTTCTGATGATGGTTCAATCTTGAAAGAGCTGGTCACGGCAACTTCCATTCATAAGTAGTCAGTCTTTACCTCCAAATCAGGTCTGCCATCATGCATTGCTGCTGCTACTTTGGAACTCCTTGATTCAATTCCACAAGCATCTCAGTCATCTAAGCCAACCTCATGAACAGTTTCCTCAAATACCTTGCAGGAACCGTTGTTTGCAAGCAAGGTTCCAGCCAAACAAGATCCAGGATTAATATCCTGGTACTCTCGTATGACACCAATATCTGAACTGAGATTGATTTTATCACTCATCAAATTATTCTGCTCTACTGACGTATCTTGCTGGCAATAGCTTTTGTCATCTTCAGTCTGTAACTGAGGGACACCAGAGCAACTTTCAACAGGTAAGTTGCAATCTTTGGTTCCGAAATCTTTGGGCTCAATTACGTCTTTTATCGCAGAGCCACCCTCAACTTGCACTTTCACCTGTAGCTTGGATGTGAAACCTCCCACACTATCCAATTTCAAAGAACAGTCTTGACAGTGAAGCTGAAAGTCATTCCTTGATTGAGAGTACGGGTTGTAACTCTGAACCACTGTTTCGTTGTTTTCAGATACTGATGCAGTATTATCCACATTCTGGGACTCCACTATTTCTGCGATATTAGAACTCAAATCTAGCATACCATGTGGTATTAGAGAAAGGGTTCTGGAAAATTCTGATTCACTTCTGCAGGCACCAGTTCCTTCTGGTTCTTTTGAATCAACAAATTGAAGAACATTTTTCTGCTGGCATTCTTCAGGGAAAATACTGAATCCATCCAACACACAATCATTTAAGTGCAATTTATTTTCCTGGGAAACCTGTCCTCCAACATAGCGGGAATTTGGAAGGTCTAGCTGTTCAGGGTTTTCATTTCCACAATCAGTTACTACCAATTGACAATTTTCTGGAGTTGAAGTGCTCAGGTCAACATCATTCATTTCATCTATAAACCTTCCCCCTAAAGCCAGCATTTGTGCATCTTCCACATGTGGGTTCCTACTCTTTGTAATCTACTACCATCATCTTTTGCTTGGTTTTAAAATCTAGAGTCAGACAAAGCATCAGACCTTTTCAAATCAGATGCAGTAGAACTTTGGACCTTCGGACAGACATCTGCAACATTCACAGAACTGTAGCTCTGGATCTCTTCAGAAACTTGACATTCCTTGGTGAAACTACCCGTGTTTTCCTATATCATTTGATCCTCATCAGAAATTTGGTTGCCTTCACAGGTCATAGGTTTAAACAGATCAGCTTCTGCCCCCATGCAGTTCATTGACATTATGATCGCTGCTTGACTGATCATCGTATGATATTAAGACACTACCAGAAGAACTTGCCTCTTCTTTCACTACTTCAACAGTTTCAGGTGAAGTGGTCTCACTAGCTTTCCATGTGAGGTGCTGTTGTCTCATATGCAAGAAAAAAGCACAGTAAGAACGCCACTGAAACCAGTAATTGAGGCTGAGCAGATATGTTCTGTAGCACAAATAGAAGAATATGAAGAAGGCCAGATTCATTGCCTAACTCAACTCTAGCTATAGTTATCACAAGAAATGGAAAATGAATATATTACCCAAAGAACTATGCACCATTAAATTTTCTAATGCTAACAAGTTCAGTCTTAAGGCATCAAAGTTGAAGTGCATGTTCTCTATAAATTTGACTGTTTATGAATTTCTACTCCTACTCAAGATACGATAACAGAAATGATAAATAGACTCCGCACTGACCTGATTTGCTGTTAGCAGCACTCTCCTACTAGAATTTGATCCCCAGGCACCAACTACACATGTGCAAGCATGGCTGCTGGGTTCTTCAACATACCTTACATACATAAATATATTTACATTTGCAAACATGCTTGCAGGCACCAGTTGCATTTGCAACAATGGTTAAACATCTTTCTCAAAAGGTTGATTCCCGTTTTCTTTGGGTACCCTTTTCCATGATTAAACAACTATAGCTTTGATAAGTGACTGATAGGAATGCTCCCAACAATTTTTATTAAGCACAACGCAGAACACGCACAAACGCAATCCAATAACACAATCTTGACAGCTAAACTATATGAGCTGCAACTGCTTGTTTTCAAATCTTAAGGTTAGGTACAACTATTGATCTATTCATCCATGGATTGTCGATCCCCATTCTATCATTTCTCAAATATACCTATATATATATATATATATATATATATATATATATATATATATGCCAAAAGTTTATCTAAATCATTAAGATATCTTCCAATTCTCAACATTCTGTCAGGTGTATAAAACTTCTCCAACTAATCTTAATTATTTCATAATTAAAATTGTATAAGTAAGAGGAAATGCCAATTGGACTTCCTAGTCTAGTTCCTTGTACATTCTTCTACTACAAGAACAACACTCTTGTTTCTAGTACCTACAGTTATATCATGAATAGACATAGAGCAACAGAGGCCCAATCCATACTACTTTTCCAAAACCAAGAAACAATTGGAGAAAAAGCCTAATTGCTGACCCACAGCCACCAAATCATATCCAATCTCACGTATTTCCTAAAAATCCAGCTTAATTTCAAATACATAAATTTAAAATTTTTTTTAAAAAGTCTAACAGATGATTTGATTAACCATTTCTTGAGCCAATTAAAGCAGCTTAGGAACTTCCTCCACCAATTAAAGCAGCTTTGGTCCGTCGAATCTCCACATTCGTTGCAACCGCCACAGCCCGATCACTCACCCATCTCAGCTTTCTGCACATTTCAGCACACAATCAAACACCAGGCACTCAAATCTTTCCGTTTCCACTGTCTCTCTCCGTTTCTACATTTTCTCCGCAACCAAACAGAAACCATGGAATGAAGATCAGATGCGATTCAAACAAACCTGAAGATCGGCTTAGATTTTGTCGTTGACGCCAGCGTAGAGACGAGCGAAGGCATCGTCGCCGTAAGCGTTGAGGTCGCTCTGCTTCTCCAAGTCGTACTTGTCGTATTTCTCGTTTCCTCACAGAATGAGAAGAAAAGATCCCTGCGTTAGAGAGGGAGTCTCTCTCGTCTCGTTCACGCATTGCGTCTCTCTCGCTCTCTGTGCCCTGTGTATTTTCTATGCTTTTTCATTTTTGGAGAAGGAAGGACACGAAAGGGCGACTTCATTAGTCTTTTTGGCGGGTAAACATCCCATTGGACATTTCCAGCTCCCATTGCAACCATTAATGTGGATTCTCCAAGTAGGTACCATGTAACATCCACCCATGTGACATTTCACCACCAAACCAAGTATTGGGTGATATGGGTTCGTAGGGTTTGTTGTTTCTTCTTTGTGCATTATGTCCCCAAGATGTTTCAAAAGTTTGGGTCGGAATTAAATTTCGTGATCTTCATGTCTTTGTACATCTTTTGCTATGTAGTCCAGAAGCAATCACATAAACTCCAGTTAAGAAGTAGGAGTTTTTGCAATTTTTAACACATTAGTTCAGATTTTGTGGAACATATATATAGAGGTTAATGTACACATTAGTAACACATAATCAATGTACACATGGTTTCGTGGGTGCCTATTTAGGGGTTAATGATGAGATGTCTATTGATTTTTCATGTTTGGCAAATATTATGATTTAGAAGCTTATAGTCGAAGAGGATAACTATACATAGAGGGGCACTTTATTCGCACTCCTGTAAACTGTTTTCACATTTTCACTGGAGTGCCAACAGAGCTCCCCTTATCCATGACAGTAAGGAGCTATCAACATATTGGTGGACTAGGAAGCATAAATTAGGCATAAGCACCCGTTGTGAATTTCATGAAGTAAGTGTTTGCTAATGCTTTGCAAAGCTCCAACACACTTGGGTTGCGAAGACATTGCCCATAAATTCGATATGACCTATACATCCTTCTCCATATTTGAGTCCTTATTTATAAAATCTTCAAATTCCTAGTTTCTCTGTTTACAGTGTCTGTTTAGGCTCCTCATCTGTTGATAGAACAAGAGCAAAAGTCATTACTAATGGTCTGGGAATTTTCCACCTAATCAGTAGGCTTTCGGAGATGAACCCAAAAAGGACTCTGCCAAAGTAGTTCCATATGCTAGTTAATGACACAAAAGTTTTTATTGTTTTAGTTGGAGACCCCTAAAGACTCACCAATTTGCCCCAAGTTGTCTACTGATGTCAAGCTTGATCCAAGTCCACATAATGTGCAATGAACAAAATGAGCATGTCTATACTTAAGAGTGCTTGTAAAATGGTATAGTTTTCTCCTCTTGGTGGTTTGTTCCATATGTCAGAAAAACAACCTGACTCTGGTGTCTCCAATTCTTTCTCCTTCGACTCATCCTTTTTCTCTTCGATCTCTTGTGGTTTCTCAACTTTGACCTCAGTTGGAGGATCAACAGGCTGTTTCTGGAGGTTCTAGAGGACTAGCTCTTCCTCTAATGGAAATGCCAAGAGGGAGAAAGAGCAACAAAACAGCCCCAGTGGCGCTTCCAGCGTAGGCACATGGGAGAAATTAATCGATTTTTGAATATGGACTAAGATATGGACACTTCATATGCCATTAGCCTATATGTTGTTCTGTACTAGAGTCTACATCCCACTATATAGTCCTACTGCATCATGTATTTCAGGATGAGCTTTTGCTGGATTTAACGTTTGAAATGCTTCTTCATGAGCTCGCACCACGTAGCTTGGAATTTTAACCACCCATAGGACTTACTCAAGCTGCTCCTCTTTGACCATGTCTCTTTTCAACTTTAAAAGATTATCACATTATGTGTGTCTTAACCCAACTGTCGGCTTTGGTACCATTTATAAAGCAATGAAACAATGTGGGATTAGTACTAATCTTGATCCAGTACTGGCATATATGGTCCCCAACTTAGCCACCTCGGGCCAACTTAGGCGTAGGTAGGGACGGACCCAGGAATCTTATCTCATAGGGTCATAATGTAAATGTTCAATTTTTTTTTTAAAGATTAAAATAACGTTGAAAATGAAACTATAGTACGTTCATTCATAATTCATGTCAAAAACAACATTACAAATTACAATTGTCCACGACGAGGTTTCATATTTTGAAAACGTAGCATTATAGCTTCATTTTCAATACAATCAAAAACATCCTTCTCAACGTAAACAAGCAAGCTACCACTCAACCATTGATCTCCCATTTTGTTCCGAAGTGGACCCTTGATAATATTCATGACGGAAAATGCCCTCTCAACTGAAGCAATTGCAACCGGTAAAACTAAAGCCAATGTAATAAGCAAATACACATAATTGAATGCTCGATGCATGCTTGTCTCCACCATTGTTTTTGCAAGACCACCAATCCCTTGCAATTCAGAGAAATCACTACTCGAACGCACATGATGAATATAAAGCTCAAGTTGATCTTCAAGTGCCAAAAGATCCACATCTGAAAAGTCTTGAGAATAAGATTGAGCAAGACGAAGTAACTTTTGTTTATCAAAAGCTACAAATGAATCATTCGGACTCAAACATGCCAAACAAATAAGCAACTCAGTATTTACCTCATTAAAACGATCATCTAACTCCGTAACTTGCTCATCAATGACATAAATAAAGAGCTCCACACGATAATGATGACGATTTGTCTTTATTGGAGCATTACGCATTGACCTCCCTGGAAGTACGAATGCCTCATCCATGTTAGGAACATCAATATGATGTTTGTCACAAAATGAAGATACCTCATCAACCAATACATCAAACCCATTATTCCTCATCCAATGTAGCTTTTCCTTGCATGATTTCACTAAAGCCATTGCATTCACAATTTCTTGATCTTTCTTTTGCAATGCTTGTGACACATCATTTGTGAGTCCCAATATAACTTTCATTAAGAATAGGTGAAATATAAACTCAAAAGTAAGCATTTCTCTTTGAAGCTTATTTGCTTCACCGGCACTATCATTGGGATTATCATCAATAATCATTTGAAGCACATGAATCACATATGAAAACATAGAAATGATGCTAATAATGGTACCGTAACGTGAGTTCCATCGTGTATCACCGGCACGTATGAGACTTGTTTCTTGATGCAAACCTCGCCCCGTTATAAGACAATCATTTTCAAAAGCTATCACAAGCTCTTCTTGGAGTTGCGCTCTAAGTGCATCACGCCACTTACAAGATGCTCTAACATGGTTAACCACACTATTAGTGGTTGTGAAGAAAGAGGCAATATCAATATTCTTCTTTGCCACGGCAACAAGTGCTAGCTGAAGTTGATGAGAAAAGCAATTAACATAATATGCACAAGGTTGTTCTCTCAAAATCATTGCTTTAAGACCATTCAACTTACCTCTCATATTGCTAGCCCTATCATAACCTTGTCCTCGTAGCTTGGAAATGCTCAAACCATTGGAAGAAAAGAATGTGTCAATGGCATCTTTTAGTGAACTTGAAGTGGTGTCAATAACATGTTGAATCCCCACAAACCTTCCAATTACATGCCCTTTGTCATCCACATAATGCAACAACATAGCCATTTGTTCTTTCACTGAAATATCACGTGCTTCATCCACCAATATAGAAAAGAATCTATCTTTTAAACTACTCATGATAACATAAAGTGTTTCAAAGGCACATGCATTGACAGTATCTTTTTGAATCTTTGGAGCTACTAACTTGAGATTCCCTAGAGCATTTTCCAACACAACTTCTTTAACTTTCTTATCATAGTCTGCAAGGAATTGCAATAGCTCCAAGTAATTTCCCCTATTGCTTGAAGTGGCACTTTCATCATTTCCATGAAAAGAAAGACTTTGTCGCAATAGAAACTTAGTGCACTTTATGGATGCAATTAAGCATCTTCGATATGCTATACGAGCTTGTTCGGAGTGTTTGTTCACAACCGTTTCAATATGTGTATTTTGATTCATCGAATTTGTAGCAGCTTCTCTAGCTTTATTATGAACACTACCAACCGGTCCAACATGCACCTTCATTATTTCTCTCCCTTTCTTCCAATTCTTAAACCCTACTCCAGTGAAGGCTTCAGCACCCACTTGTTCAAAATTGGATTTAAAGAGATAGCAATAAAGACAAAATGCAGCATCTTTAGATACACTATACTCCAACCAATCAAATTCATCAAACCATTGGTGTACCGACCCGATCCTAATTTAAGACTAAAATATTAAAATATTAAAGAGAAAGACGAAATTGCCCTGATTTTTAATAGGTTTAAAATTTTGACTTTTGGTTCAGGGAAGAATTTGGTGAAACGGAGCACACTGTTGCGTCCGGCTCGTCGAAACGAGTTCGTGTACGTGCGGAAACACCTGATTCCGAGCTCGAACGAACACTTAAAGGTCCAAAATATCCTAGGGGCAATTTTATAAATTCGGAAAAAGGGAGAAAAAAAAATAAAACACGTTGGCCAATTGGCCAGCGCGTGTCTCGCACCTCACCCGAACCCTCCCTCTTCGTCTTCTTCGTTCGACCTCCAACCCTGCAAATCGAACCAATCCCGGCCAGGTGCTATTCCGGCCGAAACAAACCACCTCAACCCCTCCGATCTTCTCCCCTCTCCTCCCTCAACTCACCCCTGACCCGGTTCAGGCCAAAAATCGTCGGAGGAGACTGCGCGAAATCACAGAGATTTCGTCGAATTTTCAGTCGAAAATCCGGCCATCCCAGCTGGTTTCTACTTCGATCCAGGTCCGTTTTCGCACCTATTCATCGAGTTCTACATGTTTTTACCCTTGGTCCCAATTGATTTCGAGTTTTGGAGAGGTTTTGAGGAATCTAGGGTTCGATCGGATTTCTTGAATTTTGACCGGATTGTTGGCCGGTTCTTGACCGGTTTTCGTGCCCAATGAACTCCACACATCCATACGAGTCTAACGGTGTATTGATTGCAGGCTAACTCTGAGATTTTTCGTCGTCGGAAAAATCTACTCTAGACATCCAATCTGGCTGCGTGTGTGGCGGCACGTGGGCCAGGTGGTGGGGGCCCATTTTCGTGCCAAAGCACTCCCCGTAACCTCCTGAGTGCTTTGGTATGCTCGAACAAATTTTTGGAGATCGTTTGAGCGAAGAACCAATGTTTACCAGTTAGGTTTAACTAAGGTTAACTTGGGTTCGTTGAGTTTGAACCATCGGATCGTAACGAAACTTGGAGGGTTTGTTTTTGAGAATCTTAGAAACCTATAGGAACTTACGGATCGTCCATCGGAAGTCGAAAACCTTACGAACGACCGAAGTGAATCCAATTAACAATTTAATCGAATATTTAATTCCGGGGATTATAAAATTAATCTATCGGATAAAATCAAGCCTAGAGGGCTTAGGAACACTTCCTACCAAGTTGGAACACTTTTAGACCCGGGGGTCGGGATTCTTAATAAATTATCGTGTCGAGCTATATTTAATTAATGAATGGTTTTTAATTTGCAAATAGGTACTCAAGGTCCACCGAAATCACAGGATGGACCTTGAAGGGCCAAGCAAGCTCGGAGAACCAATGAGTGGACTTTTATTTTATAAACGAGTTTTATGCAATAAATGTTTTATTAAAAGTTTATTATGGATTTAATTATTTCCAAATAATATCTTTAAGTTGCATAATAGAATTTAATTGATTTTCTGGAATATTCATTTATGATTTCTATTCCGAGCAAATATTGATTTCTTGAAATGAACTTTATGATTTACGGATTTAAGCTTGAAATTGATCTCAATTGTTTATCTGAAATATTTGTTATGAATATTGTTCCGAGCATGGAATTGAATTGGAAAATGATAATTATGTTTAATATTGTGAAAGTTGAATGGCTCGAAAAGGTGAGGATTTGTTTTATATATATGAATGATTTATGAAAAGGTTTTAAACCACCTTCGGTACCCTAGATGTTGCCTCGGAATGAATGTTGCCTTCGAAAAGGTTATGTTTCTTACGGATTATATAAATATTGATATTGGTGATTACCCGGTCTACGGACCTATTGTTGCCTTCGGTTTAAGTCTGCGCGCATGACTATACGCCCCATGAGTCTCGGGGACGCCCGAATCGTGAGGAGCGAGGACGCAGCTCAGGCTGACTAAGTGTCCCCTGAGTTCAGCGAGGACGCGGCTTAGGTTGACTATGTGTCTCCTAAGTTTTGCGAGGACGTGGCTCGGATCGACTTTGTGTCACCGATTCTTACGAGGATATTGGAATTGAAGGAATATTGGAAAAGGGTACGCTTTGGTGGAAATTGAAAAGTCTTTTCGGAAATTCTTGTTGTAATTGCTTTTTATTGAATTAAATTGGTTTCTGATACTAAATGAGAATTTCTGATTTCGAGAAGCTTATATAAATATGTATTATACATGCGTATCTTTCTGGTACGATTATATATAGAATTATTTACAAATGTTTTAACAGGGGGTTAGTATGTTGTTATACTATTTTCTAAAACTTTATTTTTGTCCACTCACGTTTTTCAATGTTTTGCGCCCCCAGGCTGTAGATTGTAGCTGAGCACCACCACCGGCCCTTCTTCACCACCACCACCTTCCCACGACTCTGTGTAGGGTCCACGACCCGAAGAACTTTGTAAACTAATTAGTTTAGTAGCTCTGATTGCCCTAAACTTTTTGTAAGGCCTGAGGCCGTACTTTTCTTTCTGTTGGTGTGTGAATTTACTTGTGTGTGCTGGATGTTGAGAACTATAAAATTTAGCTTACTGCAGGTGTGAAGTTTTGGGATTTGAGCCATTTACAGGGGAGACTCTACCGAATTTTCGGCAGAAGTCAAACCCTCAAATTGTGTTCTTTTAAGGTTGTTTTAAGAAAAAGGGGCAAAATGGTCAAGTGTGTCCGACACCCAACAGGTGTCGGACAGGCACAGGGTCCGGCTCGAATTCCAAAGCGGTATTAGGGTCAGGTCATGTCAATTGGGGAATGAAACGTAGATTAATCCCGGATATATTAGTTTGTGGGAAAGAATGACCTCTAGGTTGACAAGGGCCTTTTTGTAGATATGCCCTTCGAACCTCATCTCTAATATTAGTATCATACTCAATCATACGAATTCTTAGTCCAGGGTATGCCTGAAGATTAGCCAAAACCTCATCCGACTCACTTTGTTTTGAACTTGAAGTTCTTGAACTACCCACATTATCCGAACTAATCAATGATGACGTTCTCTTAAGAAATATTTCCATAATTTTACACATAAATTAATCAAAATAATAACTCACATCAATTAAAGAGAACACCAAATTTATACCAATTAACCACAAAATAAAAAAGGAAACATCCAATAAATCAAAAAATCTTTCCATAATTCTACACATAAATTTATCAAAATAATAACTCACATCAATTAAAGAGAACACCAAATTTATACAAAAAATTCATAAATGAAACATCCAATAAATCAAAACAATATAATACAATCATAAATTCAATTTCAATTCAAGTAATTTAGGTTTAGAGTTAGAAATTTACTTGAATTTGGAGGTGGTGGAAGCGGAGGCAAGCTTTTGGCGGCGGTGGCACTAGTGGCAGAGGCGGCAATGGAGGAGCTGGGGCTTAAAGGTTTGGGAAAGGTTTGGGAGGGTGGAGATTGGGGATTTAGGGTTGAAGAGAAAAGAATTGGGGTTTTAGAGGTGCTGGGTTCGGGTAGAGAGGTTTGAGAAACTATTTTAAATTTTTTTTTAAATACCTGGACGAAAACAACATCGTTTTGGCCAAGTCATTTTTAAAAAAAATTTACGTTGGGCCAAAACTACGCCGTTTTGGCCAGCACGAATTTTTTATAAAAAAAAACAGAAGATCTGTTCAGCTTCTTCTTCCTCACACAGACCTGGAACCCTAGACCTCCTCCTTCAATCCATTCATGGGGTCACACAAGAGGGTGAAGGGGACCTTCTACCTTGAGTTCATGGAGTCCATAGGGTCGTTTGACCCCATTGACCGCACTGTGGGTTCGTCCCTGGGCGTACGGTTTTATCACAAAAGGATGTTGAAAGGACCCAACCCGAATTCCACTTTGGAATCCTTGACGAACCCTGTGCATGTCCGACTCCTGGCAGGTGTCAGGCATAACTGACCAAAATACCCTTCTCGCCCTAATTCTAAAACCACTTTATGGTTTGACTTCTACTGAAAAACCGGCATAGTCTCCCTTAAAATTGGTTCTAATCCCAAAATTTATACTTACAAAGAAACAAAATTTAAATCTCCCAACCATTCAGCATGCATAATCTAAAATCTACATACCAATTAACCAAAGTTACAATAGCTTCATGCCCTTTATACAACATAAATCATTCAACAATCTGAATCGGGTCTCAACTCTCATAACAACATAGATAAGTTATCAATTCCAATATAACCTGATTCAGCAAATATCCAGAACTTAACCTTGTGGCTGCACCTAGGAACTCTAGGTTGCCTACGTACCCTTACTAAGAGATCAAGCCACATGTAGTTCTTTAATAAAAGATAATAAAGCTCAAACCAAATATAGAATTACAAGTCACTACTTACTTTCTATTCTGTCATCAAACTATGTAAGCACGTGAATTGAATATTCCTTCCCACTTTCCTAAAACCAAACTCTTCAAACTCTGACCAATCCGATGTACCTTAAGCAAAAGATATTGATTTCAAGACAAACTTCGACCCATCACATATGTATATATAAATTAAATCATAACAGATATGTTATAAAACTAAGAAATATTAGTAAAACCACATTGACCATGAGAAAACCTTTATATTAATATAAATGAGTTAAACACAACACGTCTTAATTATTCAGGTGTAAAAACGAACTCGTCACTTAAGAGAACATATGTGAATCATATGTAACCCTTAAAACTTAGAAAACCCAAATCCAATGTCTCATAAATCTAAAAAATATGTAGTAAAGCCTTCACCAATAAGTACCAGAGATGAAATCATCAATTTCAATTTAAAACATCTCAAACTGGAAATAATCTCCACCTATTTCCCCAAGCATAATCCGTCAATTCCATTAATAATCCGTCAATTCCAATAATATCCGTCAATTCCAAGTACCACACATGTTACATCCTCACAGAACTCGGGGGATACATGATCAGCCCGAGAACGCATATCCTCGTAGAACTTGGGAGACATGTGTTCAGCCTGAGAACTCATATCCTCGTAGAACTTGGGTGACACGTGGTCAGCCCGAGAATGCATATCCTTGCAGAATTGGGTGATCAGCTCGAAACGCATATCCATCAATTCCACTCACAGGACTCAGGAATATATAATCAATCTGAGAACGCAAATCCTCGGACCACACGGTTCAGGCGTCCCCGATACTCGTGGGGCGTTGTCATAAGTGAGTAAACGGTTCTGAAGGCAACTAGGGGGTATACCTGTGGTGGATTTGAAAACCACAAATCCATAAATCCACTTTCCTAAAACTATTTTCCAAATCCTTTCTCAACTTTCCAAAAATCAGTTCTTAAATAAATAAACAAACTCCCATTTGAAAACGAGATCAATCCCAAAATTCATTAATTTGAATTAGACCATACATACCTTTCAAAAACTGTTCTCAAACCAAATCCAAATATGTATAACATACTATTCAAAAAACTAGTGTTCATAATTCACTGATTCCAAGCCATAACTGAATAATAGTAAAATATAAATACATCATACTTAGAAATACAAGCGATACACTAAATCATTCACACATTGGATAACGCAGTTATAATATAAAAGCCATTTGTGCAACAACTAACCACTAACAAATACAACTTACTGTTTGGCCACAACTAAGCCAACATGGCCCACCAACCAGGTCAATTGAGCTCGTAGGGCCCATGACCTCAAATTTGTTACCTGACAATTCCTATTGGTCCATAACCATAAGTTAAACTCATCCTAAAAGTTTCGTCACAATCCGACGGTCGGTTCGATAGCATAATTTGATCAATTAGGCCCACGGGGCCACGACCTCCGATTTCGGATCCCAACGTACCTATAAATCCAACCAAATCTACTAAAGAAGTCCCGAAGGTTTGATCTTGATCGAGCGGTCGGATCTAAGCCAATTGCACTATCGAACGGCGATCGATTCGCTTAACCCTAGAGTCATCAACTCGGAGTATCCGGAACTCCGATTCTCGATCCGTAACTTCCTACACGATCCTAGAGGTATGAGGAATAACATATCTTAAAACGGGACTGATCCTACGGTCCGATCATATACAACCCGGAAACACCTCATAGGTTATTTTTGGTATAATACTCAAATGGGCGTATTTAGCTAATCCGAGCATACAATCGTGCTTGAGACGACGAAAGGAAAATTCTAGGTTGAAAACATGTTGTCAACATCCGGCTGACGAGCCACCACCGACAGTGGGTGGCTTGGGAGATTTCCAGCTATCGTAAAATCGCCAAATCACTGACCAAAATTTATACCAACATAATCAGACTAACAAGGGAAGCAAATTTCATAACTGCGCCGACCTCCAATTTGGCATGGAAGTGGTCGGAAAACCAATCGAACCGCCGAGGTTTTCAAATCAACTCTCAAACTTCCAATTTTGATCCAATCCAACCATACAATCAGCTAGAGCTCGTTTTATAGATGAAGAATCATACCTAGATCGACAGATTTGGCCTCGAATCGCCGAAAACAGCATTAGAATTTCAGACACGGACGACGACCATTCTTTTCTGACCGGTGGCGAGGTTTGACGCGGCCGGAACAAGAAGATCGCAGGCCATTCTTGGCTGGTTTGGTTCTGTCGCGAAAAGAAAGAGAGAGAGAGAGAGAGAGAGAGAGAGAGAGAGAGAGAGAGAGAGAGAGAGAGAAAGAGAGAAAGAGTGATGCACCAGGTGGGTCAAACCGGGTTTAATTTTTTTTTTAACAATTTCCCAAATGACCTTTACGTCCTTTTCGTTTTCAGATCTTTTCCCTCTTGTTACAACTCGGAATTGAGTGTGCCACTTATCTACGGACTCGTATCGATGAGCTGAAAGCAATAGTGCAACTCAATTTCCCAAATTCCTTTATGAATAAAAAGTCAACCCTAAACCACTAAGAAACCCTAAGGGTAAAGTCGTCATTCCACTTTAGAATTTTGAAATTTTAATTTAATTTCATAACGAGATGTTATAAATTTCTAGTTAGTAGTGTTGAGCAAAAACACTCCAAGATCTTGTCGTTGATGGACTACGCAACAAGCACACAGAAGTACCAAGCAAAGAATAAACACACACATAAGAACACAAGAATTTATAGAGGTTCGGTGTTGTGCCTACATCCTTGTGGTGATCCCCAAGAAATTCACTAGAATGAAAGAACCTTTTTGGTTACAATGAATAACCCCATTTGCTCTCACAAACCCTAGATCTCTTTTGTCTCACCCCTTGGCTCAAACCAATTTGATGCCTTGGTTTTCTTTCTTGCACTTTTTTATAAATTTTTTTAAAAAAAAATCATAGTGCTAAATTGCCTATTTATATGTATAGGGCTTTAGTAAAATTATACAAGGAATAGGAAACTTAAAAAATTTGTCAAAATTCGCCAAGATTCCAGCAGGACGCACACATCCAGCTCAAGCGCCACTTGCACCGCTGAAGCGCCTATGTCCACTCAACACATCCCTCTGCCGCTCGAGCACCTGGGTCTAGAACAAAATAACGTCTCTGCCGCTCGAGCACCAGAGCCCAGTCAACTCAATTCTGACTGCTTGTTTCCTTCCTTCCTTTTGCATCTTTAGCCGAGCCAACATCAATAATCTCCACCTTGGCGAGCCTAAACATCTTGTGAAAATCATTGACTCCTAGAACCTCTTCAAACCTCTTGGAAATTGTTTTGGTAACTCCAAGAGCTCCACCTCAATCTATAGCATGCAACAAGATTGAGCAAGCTAAAATAATGTCAGAACTTCCCAACTGTGACTGGCTTGGTCAAGCAATCCGAAGTGTTCTCATCCATATGAACCTTCTCTATTTCAATGTCCTCATCGTTCACCCAATCCATTTTCCGTTGGTACCGTACATCAATATTCTTAGACCTTCCAAGAAACACTTGATTGTTGACTAAGCATATAGCACTTTGACTGTCACTTTTAATCATCACCAAGTCTTGAGTTATCCCGAACTCTTGTGCCAATCTTTGCAGCCACAGTGCTTCCTTAGAAGCCTCCATTAGCGCCATATACTCCACTTCGGTTGTAGACAAGGCAGTAACTGATTGTAGCACAACTCTCCAACTAATCGGTCCTCCACCACAAGTGAAAACATACCCCGTGGTGGATCTCTTCTTGTCCATGTCTCCCACATAATCCGAATCCACGTAACCCAACACACATGCCTTTCTTTATTGTCTTTCAAACACAATCCCAAGCTTCTTGGTGCCCTTCAAATACCTGAAAATCCACTTCACCATATTCCAGTGTTGTTTGCCCGGATTTGTCATGTATCTTGAAACCACGCTAACTGCTTGAGCCAAATCAAGACGTGTGCAAACCATTGTGTACATGAGAAACCATACCGCGCTTGCATACGGAACTTTACTCATCTCATCCTTCTCCTTAAACAAGGGGGAAATTAGGAAAACATGTATGCCTTTATGCCGCCGGTTTCAAATTAACGATTCCCAAAAGCATATTAATCATCACGTAGCTGAACAATTTAAGCCAAAACAATTTGAGTCAAGAGGAGCCAAGCGAAACTTGTTTGGGCTGGCAGCTTATATCTTCAATTTGAGACTGATAAAGAGATCCATATATTAATGAAAAATATCAAAGTTATTTTATTTCTACATCAATATTTATCCCAAATAGCATTAATAGGCATAGTAGGATTATTAGTTTCCAAAAAAAAATTCAAAAGCCACTTTTGTTGATTCATATCTAAAATATCAGTGGGTAGTGGCTATATTTCTAGTAGTGGTTAAAATAAAATATTTATAATAATTTATACTTTAAAAAAAAAGGCAAACTCTACGCAATGAGCATGCAAAAAGGCCCAAAATTAAAATCAAGGTATCATAAGAACAGCACCCATCCGTTGGATGAGATTAAATCCAACGGCTGGGGCTGGGCCTATTAGGTAAAAGGCAGGGGCTTCCCTCGTGGTTGTTTGACCAAATGTATCACCAAAATTAAAATCAATATGCAGATTCAAACGAAATAAGGCGGGAAAACTAAATACTGGGCCTGGGCCTATTAGTTTCCGAACGAAATAAGGAAACCTATCTCTCTCTCTCCAACGGCTTTTCTTTGTTGCCAAGTAACTCAAAAGAAAAAAGCAACTCGATCACAGCTGGCTTATAAATATACACCTGTTGCTCACTGCTCTAGTGAAAAGCGCACTTCACTTGAACAAGAACGAAGATCTTTTCTCTGTCACTCTCTCTCATGGCTAATTCCGGCGTGAAGCAGCTGTTGGGCTTCCGGTTCCAGCCCACGGACAAAGAAATGATCGGCTTCTTTCTCTACAAGATGGTGGTGGCGAAAACGTCTCTCACTTTGATGCCGCCATACAACAAGTTTATCCACAAGTGCAACCTCTTCGGCAACAAACGAGAACCCTCAGAAATTTGGAGAGATTATGGAGGGGATCAACTTGACGATCAAGACTTGTACTTCGTTTCCGAGCTCCAGAGAAACGGTTTGCGCATCCAACGCAAGACTGGCCGCGGTACTTGGAGCGAAACCGAAACCTACCAAGATGTTAAAGATGAGGTGGATGAGATTAATGGAAAATCTAATCCTCATGTTATAGGGAGAAAACGGAAATTCCGGTACGAGAACGGCAATACTTCGGAGGACCACGCCGGCTGGCTTTTGGATGAATATAGCCTTTTTGAAAAGGCTTGCAAGAATCGCACAAGTAATTGCTATGATTTTGACGTTGTGATTTGTCGGCTGAGAAGGAAGGGAAATATGGACAAGCCTGGGAAAAAGAGGAAGTGCTCGTCTCAAGATCAATCAAACAAGAAGATGAAAAGAGATCAACCAAACAAGAAGATGAAAAGAGATCAATCAAACAAGAAGATGAAAAGCGATCAATCTACAAAGGAAATGAAAACTGAAAATTCAGTGGGGGTGGAGCCGCAGATTATGAATGATGAGAGTGATCAGTCGACGATCAACGACAGTACCACTTATGATCAAGAATATTTGATCGACACCAATTATGAAAGCTCCAACATGGATGAACTCTTTGCAGAACTAGACCGCGAACCGCCATTGTTACACTCGCAGCAACTGCCTCAGATGATTGCTGAAAGCCAACAAGAGCCTTTGCCAATTTCTTGGCTCTGTGTTGATCAATTTGATGGACCAGTGGAAGCAGCCACCAGCAATCTGAGTAATTTTGAGTATAATAGCGATCAACTAGCAGGATTGATAGGGCAACATAATATGAATGCCGATGATTATCAGGATCCGAATTTATTCTTTGACGTCGATGAAGCATTGGCAGAAGATGCAGAGCCTTTGTCAACTTCTGAGCTCGATGATGTTTATAATGTGGTCAGCCAACCATTAGACCAAAACAGCTACTGGTCCAAATCCTTTATGGAAGAGATCATGGCTGATAATTAGATATATATTGCACAAGTGTAACTGGCTGTAAATTCCATTCTTAGTACATGATATTGTTCCTTCGTCTCATTGAATTTCTGCATGCAAATTCATTTGTTTTGTACAATCAAATGATCCGATTACTTGATTAGTTTTTCGTTTCACCTGAAATTCAACAACAATGGGAATACATGAGCTCATAGCAAAATAGATAATGCAAATAATCAAATTACATACTAAGCAAAAAAACACATAAAAAGAAAGCCCATCTACCACTAAGAAAAAGGTGGCAGAATCATTTTGTGCAGAAAAAATAATAATAATAATCAGATATGGTGTTGTTTCTCTCTCTATCTCCAAATCTATGTATGGAAATGCAAACAACAAAAGTTACAAAATGCAGTAGGTGTGTTATAAGTTATAGTATGCATGCACTAAAAAGCTTTGCAGCACAACTATTACCTCTCCGGCTGCTTCAAGTGCAGCTAACCATTCATCCGAGAGTGGAACAGCATGGATGGAAGCTTTATTACAGGGGCATCTTGTTTCCTATCACTTCCAGACTTCTTACTGCAATCAGAGACAGGAAAATTAAATCTCTCACACAACTTTTGTACCATCAAAAACAATCCAAAAATTATGTGAACCAAATGGCTCAAAAGACAAAAGGACAATCAATGCAATTGCACACACATACAAGTAGATAAAGATCTAGTCTTTTTGGTACATACCGCTCTTTTGTTGGCTCATTATCTTCTGTGTGGTGAAAGGTATCTTCCAACTCATGCTGCAGTTCACTGTTAAGAGTATGATTCTCTTCTAAGATATTAATTTCAGATTCCTCTGCCAATGTTTTGCTGCTCAATACATTAACTTCAATTTCCTGCAGAATTCTTCCACTTGATGATCTCGGATCAGAGATAACAGATGAGCATAACTCCCCTTCGCAGGAACTATATGCCAAAGTTGACACCGAGTGTTCTTCATTGGTTGTTTTTGCAGATAAATAAGACTCCACAGAACCAGCTTGATTGCTTAGCTTATTATCACGACTGGACTTCATACAACTTTGAAGATTTTCTGATGATGGTTCAATCTTGAAAGAGCTGGTCACTGCAACTTCCATTCGTAAGTAGTCAGTCTTTTCCTCCAAATCAGGTCTGCCATCATGCATTGCTGCTGCTACTTTGGAACTCTTTGATTCAATTCCACAAGCATCACAGTCATCTAAACCAACCTCATGAACAGTTTCCTCAAATACCTTTCAGGAAGCGTTGTTTGCAAGCAAGTTTCCAGTCAAACAAGATCCGGGATTAATATCCTGGTACTCTCGCATGACACCAATATCTGAACTGAGATTGATTTTATGACTCATCAAATTATTCTGCTCTACTGAAGTATCCTGCTGGCAATAGCTTTTGTTATCTTCAGTCTGTAACTGAGGGACACCAGAGCAACTGTCAACAGGTAAGTTGCAATCTTTGGTTCCGAAATCTTTGGGCTCAATTACGTCTTTTATCGCAGAGCCACCCTCAACTTGCACTTTCACCTTTAGCTTGGACGTGAAACCTCCCACGTATCCAATTTCAAAGAACAGTCTTGACAGTCTTGACTGTGAGTCCGGGTTGTCACTCTGAACCAGTGTTTCGTTGTTTTCAGATACTGATGCAGTATCATCCACATTCTGGGACTCCACTACTTCTGTGATATTAGAACTGAAATCTAGCATACCATGTGGTATTAGAGAAAAGGTTCTGGAAACTTCTGATTCACTTCTGCAGGCACCAGTTCCTTCTGGTTCTTTTGAATCAACAAATTGAAGAACATTTTTCTCCTGGCATTCTTCAGGGAAAATACTGAATCCATCCAACACACAATCATTTAAGTGCAATTTATTTTCCTGGGATACCTGTCCTCCAACATAGCAGGAATTTGGAAGGTCTAGCTGTTCAGGTTTTTCATTTCCACAATCAGTTACCACCAATTGACAATTTTCTGGAGCTGAAGTGCTCAGGTCAACATCATTCGTTTCATCTATAAACCTTCCCCGTAAAGCCAGCATTTGTGCATCTTCTACATGTGGGTTCCTACTCTTTGTAATCTACTACCATAATCTTTTGCTTGGTTTTTAAATCTAGAGTCAGACAAAGCATCAGACCTTTTCAAATCAGATGCACTAGAACTTTGGACCTTTGGACTGACATCTGCAACCTTCACAGAACTGTAGCTCTGGATGTCTTCAGAAACATGACATTCCTTGGTGAAACTACCCGTGTTTTCCTATATCATTTGATCCTCATCAGAAATTTGGTTGCCTTCATAGGTCACAGGTTTAAACAGATCAGCTTCTGCCCCATGCAGTTCATTGACATTATGATCGCTGCGTGACTGATCATCGTATGATATTAAGACACTACCAGAAGAACTTGCCTCTTCTTTGACTACTTCAACAGTTTCAGGTGAAGCAGTCTCACTTTCTTTCAATGTGAGGTGCTGTTGTCTCATGTGCAAGAAAAAAGCGCAGTAAGAACGCTACTAAAACCAGTATTTGAATCCCACCCAAGTGAAATTGATGAGTTTTTCTAATTACCTAAAGTTCATTGTCATTGGGCTTTGGAATTTGAAGCTGAGCAGATATGTTCTGTATCACAAGTAGAAGAATATGAAGAAGGCCAGATTCATTGCCTAACTCAACTCTAGCTATAGTTATCACAAGAAATGGAAAATGAATATATTACCCAAAGAACTATGCACCATTAAATTTTCTAATGCTAACAAGTTCAATCTTAAGGCATCAAAGTTGAAGTGCATGTTCTCTATAAATTTGACTGTTTATGAATTTCTACTCCTACTCAAGATACGATAACAGAAATGATAAATAGACACCGCGCTGACCTGATTTGCTGTTAGCAGCACTCTCCTACTAGAATTTGATCCCAGGCACCAACTACACATGTTCATGCATGGCTGCAGGGTTCTCCAAAGCTTGATTCCCTTTTTCTTTGGATACCCTTTTCCAGGATTAAACAACTATAGCTTTGATAAATGACTGATAGGAATGCTCCCAGCAATTTTTATTAAGCACAACGCAGAACACGCACAAACGCAATCCAATAACACAATCTTGACAGCTAAACTATATGAGCTGCAACTGCTTGTTTTCAAATCTTATGAAAAATCAGAGGTTAGGTACAACTGTTGATGTATTCATCCATGGATTGTCGATCCCCATTCAATTAAATTAGGTCAGCGCTTAAATATAATATTCTATCATTGCTCAAATATACATATATGTATGCCAAAAGTTTATCTAAATCAGCAAGATATCTTCCAATTCTCAGCATTCTGTCAGGTGTATAAAACTTCTCCAACTATTTCATAACTAAAATTGTATAAGTAAGAGAAATGCCAATTGGACCTCCTAGTCTAGTTCCTTGTAGATTCTTCTACAGTTATCCTATTTCTAGTCTAGTACTACAAGAACAACACTCTTGTTTCTAGTACTACAGTTATATCATGAATAGACATAGAGTAACAGAGGCCCAATCCACACCACTTTTCCAGAACCAAGAAACAATTGGAGAAAAAGACTAATTGGTGACCCACAGCCACCAAATCATATCTAATCTCACGTATTGCCTAATTTAAAATAAATAAATTTTAAAAAAAGTCTAATCATGATTTGATAAACCTTTTCTTGAGCCAATTAAAGCAGCTTAGGAACTTCCTCCACCAATCAAGCTTTGGTCCGTCGAATCTCCACATTCGTTGCAACAGCCACAGCCGGATCCCTCACCCATCTCGGCTTTCTGCACATTTCAGCACACAATCAAACACCAGGCACTCAAATCTTTCCGTTTCCACTGTCTCTCCGATTCTACATTTTCTCCGCAACCAAACGGAAACAATGGAATGAAGAACAGACGCGATTTAAATAAACCTGAAGATCGGCTTAGATTTTGTCGTTGACGCCAGCGTAGAGACGAGCGAAGGCATCGTCGCCGTAAGCGTTGAGGTCGCGCTGCTTCTCCAAGTCGTACTTGTTGTATTTCTCGTTTCCTCACAGAATGAGAAGAAAAGATCCCTGCGTTAGAGAGAGAGTCTCTCTCGTCTCGTTCACGCATTGCGTCTCTCTCGCTCTCTGTGCCCTGTGAATTTTCTATGCTTTTTCATTTTTGGAGAAGGAAGGACACGAAAGGGCGACTTCATCAGTCTTTTTGGCGGGTAAACATCCCATTGGACATTTCCAGCTCCAATTGCAACCATTCATGTGGATTACATCCACCCATGTGACATTTCACCACCAAACCAAGTATTGGGTGATATGGGTTTGTAGGGTTTGTTGTTTCTTCTTTGTGCATTATGTCCCCAAAGATGTTTCAAAAGTTTGGGTCGGAAAACTCTCTCCTTATGGGATAGATACACTCAGAAACATCAATGATTTTCTCGGAATTAAATTTCGTGATCTTCATGTCTTTGTACATCTTTTGCTATGTAGTCCAGAAGCAATCACATAAACTCCAGTTAAGAAATTACTTATTTTCGTAATTCACTATAGAAATAATAATTAATACAAAATTACTAATTAAAGTAATTCAAAAAGACTAAGATATTACTTAATCACATATATTAAATTAAAGAAGTTGGCCAAAAAACAAAAGTAAAAAAACCAATTTTATATATTTGAAATTAAAAACAAAAAACAAAACACCTCTGCCAACGAAATTTCGTCGGGAAAAGTCTAAAGCGGTGCCGGCATAGACCTTTGCCGACGAACATTCGTCGGGAGAGGTGTTTTCCCAGTTTGCTATTTACAAGGGTATAGCCGTGCGGCTATACTTTAAAAGTCTATTTTTGGGGTGCAGCCGTGCGGCTGTACTTTAAAATATTCTATTTTTGGGGTACAGCCGTGCGGCCGTACTTTAAAATATTCTTTTTTGGGGTATAGCCGCACGGCTATACTTATAAAATATTCTAAATATTCTACTTTGGCGTATAGCCATGCGGCTATACTATTAAAATATTATATTTTTGAATATGTTATGTTTTAATTACTTTTATTTATTTAATGAAGCATTAGTATTTAAATATTTTAATTAATTTCATAAAAATTACTTAATAAATACTAATTAATTATATTTAATTATCTTAAATAATTTTGTGGAATTTAAAATTGTCTTAAAAGTAGTTTCAATTATTTAAAAATTCTAGAAAATTATATTTAGTGTTCTAAAAATTGAATTTCAGTCTCCAAACCCTAAATCCAAGTCTCTAACCAAAACCATAGCTTTCGAACTTGTTCCATAACCGTTCGCAAGCCTCGAACGCTAATTGTAAACCTATTGCAGGGCACTTAGGAGTCGATTAGGGTTGGATAATCACATAACTCGACCTAGGGCTTTACGATTTAGGTTTCGCTCCCAATCTTGGGTTAGTATGATGTAACCGAACCTAACCTAGACATGTGTCGGCGAATTTTATTGGGATAAACCTAGCCCGATGAACTTTAATTCGATTTGGGCATTAAATATTATATAGATAATACATAATAAACACATTAGTAACACATAATCAATGTACACATGGTTTCTTGGGTGCCTATTTAGAGGTTAATGTTGAGATGTGTATTGATTTTTCATGTTTGGCAAATGTTTGGATTTAGAAGCTTAAAATGGTTGGCGAGGTGTTCATTTAATATATAAGTTTGTTTTCAAAGTTAAATGTGGTTTAATAATATTGACATGTGTACGGCGGTGCTTCAAGTGTTGAAGGAGAAAAAACATCGACTAGGAAGTCGAAGAGGATAACTACACATAGAAGGGCGCTTTATTCGCACTCCTGTAAATTGTTTTCACATTTCCACTGGAGTGCGAACAGAGCTCCCCTTATCCATGACAGTAAGGAGCTATCAACATATTGGTGGACTAAGAAGCATAAATTAGGCATAAGCACCCGTTGTGAATTTCATGAAGTGTTTGCTAGTGCTTTGCAAAGCTCCAATACACTTGGGTTGCGAAGACATTGCCCATAAATTCGATATGACCTATACATCCTTCTCCATATTTGAGTCCTTATTTATAAAATCTTCAAATTCCTAGTTATTCTGTTTACAGTGTCTGTTTAGGCTCCTCATCTGTTGACAAAACAAGAGCAAAAGTCATTACTAATGGTCTGGGAATTTTCCACCTGATCAGTAGGCTTTCGGAGATGAACCCAGAAAAGACTATGCCAAAGTAGTTCCATATGCTAGTTAATGACACAAAAGTTTTTATTGTTATAGTTGGATACCCCAAAGACTCCCCAATTTGCCCCAAGTTATTTACTGATGTCAAGCTTGACCCAAGTCCACGTAATGTTGCAATGAACAAAATGAGCTTGTCTTTCAGCTCGTCCTTTTTCTCTTCGATCTCTTGTGGTATCTCAACTTTGACCTTAGTTGGAGGATCAACACGCTATTTCTGGAGGTTCCAGAAGACTAGCTCTTCCTCTAATGGAAATGCCAAGAGGGAGAAAGAGCAACAAAACAACCCCAATGGCTCTTCTAGCGTAGGGAGCATGGGAGAAATTAATTGATTTCTGAATATGGACTCAGATATGGACGCTTCATATGCCATTAGCCTATCTTTTGTTCTGTACTACATTCTACATCCCACTAGATAGTCTTGCTGCATCATGTATTTCAGAATGCGCTTTTGCTGGATTTAATGTTTGAAATGCTTTTTCATGAGCTCGCACCACGTAGCTAGGAATTTTAACCACCCCTAGGACTTATTCAAGCTACTCCACCTATTGGATCAAGAGATCCACTAAGTCTCCTCTTTCACCATGTCTCTTTTCAACCTGAAAATATTATTATGTGTGTCTTAACCCAACTATCGGCTCTGGTACCATTTATAAAGCAATGAAACAATGTGGGATTGGTACTAATCTTTAGGGCTGGGCATCAAAACTGGAATACCGAAACCGAACCAAAACATGCTAATCTCGTGTCGTCCCGTTTGGTGTTGAAGTGTAAACGGAATGATACCGTGTCATACTGCTACTGTTTGACACGACACTGGTTCCATATTTCTGATCCCGTTTGGTGCCATACCGTACAAAACAGTGCTCAAAATCTTAATACCCCAATTTCTTTCTTTCCTCATCCCCCATTCGATGCGATTCTTTCCTCCTTCTATTCTTCTCTTCTCTTCTCCTTTCTCAATCCTCAATTCGAAGGCTCGAATGGAACCCTATTTCTCAAATCCTCTTCATCAATCGATCTCCTATTCTTCTCCTCTCTCTCTCTCTGTGTCATACGCCGCCCTAATTCGCAAAATCCCCCATATATCGATTTGATCGGATCGGATCCTCTTACTCTCATCTCTCTCTCTCTCTCTCTCTCTCTCTCTCTCTCTCTCTCTCTCTCTCTCTCTCTCTCTCTCTATGTGTCATACGCTCTATTCTCCTCCATCAAAATTCGAACCATAATTCCCAATCGTCCATCAATTCGAACTCTTCTCCTCTATCTCTCTATCTCTCTCTTCCATCGTTTGAACCTTCTTCTCCTCTCTATGTCTGTCATCCGGAGCTCAACCCTAGCCCGAAGCCCTAATTGGGAATTTGGAATGGTAAGAATCCTCGAAAACTGATTCCATTTGCTGTTGTCTTTAGAATGGAATTAACTAATTCCATTTTTGTCTTTGTTGTTGGTGTGCATGCAGTCTGGATATATTGCTTCTTCAACATGCTTGATTTGTAAAAGCCTATTTGAGATTTCCATTTATATCTTTGTAATTAATTTGACAGGTCTTGAACTCTTGATTGTTTGTATTAGGCTTGATTTGTAAAAGCCTATGTGAGATTTCCATTTCTTGCTATGTAATTAATTTGACAGGTCTTCAACTCTTGATTGTTTGTATTAGGCTTGATTTGTAAAAGCCAATGAGAATGCATTGTATCATATAAAAATTGTAGATTTTTTGTTATGCAACAGGATTTGTACGGTATAAAAAATGGTACCAAATCATACCGGTCCCGTTTGGGGCCTGTATGGTTCGAACATATTTTCAAAAACCTTCATTCCGTCCTGATTCCCCTATCCGGGATTGACACCGGAATGTCCTTCATCCCGTGTCATCTCGTACCATGCCCAGTCCTCCTAATCTTGATCCAACACTAGTATATATGGTCCCCAACTTAGCCACTTTGGGCCAACTTTGGCATAGGGTTTTATCACAAAAGAATGTCGTGATAGTAGTAGTGGATCATCCAACTTATATATGTTGTAGATTGTATTATCACCCTTCTTTTCTTCTTTTTTTTTGGCCTGAATTATCACCTTGCGTATGTAGGATTATCTCCATATCCATGACTTCTATCGAGCCAAATAACTCCAAGACTTGAGTATTAATTATTATGTCAGTCATCTAATAAGTAATAGCATGATGTTTCCCCATATCTGGCAACCTGTAATTTATGTGCCAAGTTATTACATATCCTTCCCATTCATGCATTGTTTAGGCGGTGTTTGAGGAGGCAATCTGCTAGGTTTAGGTCGCAGACAGAGAACTTATATGAGATAGAGGATGTCAAATTTCCAGTCAGTCGCACACCAAACAATAATCCAATGCATAATAGTGGTCCCACTCCATTGATTTCATCTACCAGTAGAGAAAAGAAAGAAGATATAACTGTGCCCCAAGGCGATCTTCATTCGGAAGACCACCGCGCAGAGCAGCTGAGAAGGTTCAGTCCTACATAGAAGTTCCTCTCAATGTAAAATTGCGGAGAGCAGAGTGAGTTTGAAAAGAGCTTGTACGTCTAGAACAGTTATATCCACATCTTTCTGTATCTTTTAACTTGTGATGTCGTTATTTTAGGCCGATGGGGTGATTTATCTGATATGTTGTTGTAAGCACCACTAGCATATTATCAGAATCAAGTGGTTTCTTTTGCTTTATATTTAAACCGACTTCAAGTCCTGTTCGCTTGAAGTTTGTCTATGTCAAATTGCAGCTATTCATTGCCAACATGCAAACACTGAGCCTTTGATACATAATTAACTTGTATTACTGGCTTCTTTCTTAAGCAGGAGTCCTCTTCAAATTTGCTCACCAAATGATATGCTAGTGTACAAAGACGGATTCAGAAATTTTCCTTCGAGGGGTCAATGTATAAGAGTTAAAAAAATTCGATACAAAATAGACTCATAAAAAATTTCTATTAAAAAACCCTTCATTTATTCAAACCAGCAGTCACTAACCAAAATAAAACCTCCTTGGCCAAAAAAAAAACCTCAACAACTAATCAAGAAAAACATCAATATTCATCCAATCCAATAAATCATTATCCACACACAAAATCATCAATATTCATCAAATAACTCATTATAAAAATTTCAACAAATTAAAAATATTTGGCATTATCATCAATTATGGATTTAGAGTTTAAAAATTACTTAAATATGAGCTTTTCCACACCAATAGACAGCCGCGACACCAGCTACAATCACAAATCTCCACCTCCTAGAAACACAAAGCCCCATTATATAATAACTCTAAAGATTAAAATTAGAGATGGAGAAGGAAGATAATGAAAACCTGGAGAAGTAAATCCAGCCCACAAGCCAAATAAATGAGGATCCAAATGCAGCTCTGAACCTTTTCAGCCATAATGATGGAGGCGATACAGCATGTGGGGGGGATTGGGGAGTTTGGGGTTTAGGTTTGAGGAGAAAATAATAGAAATTGGGGGTTTTGGGGTGTGATTATCTGCTAGGCTTTTTGGGGTGGGGGGAAAAGCTTTTTTTAAATTACTTGGCTCAAATGAGGGTTCTTTTGTTGAAAAAAAAAACTTTAGTAGAACGACGTCGAGGAAACAAAACAAAAGGATGCGCGCTAGAGCATGCTGCTTGCAAGCAGTGCTGCGCGCTGGAGCCTTAAGGAGAGCATGATGCCCGCCCTTTTGGGACTTTCATCAAACACCTTGCGGGGTTCAATTTATTCCCCTCTAATGCCGATTCCAGGATTGCGGAAATCACTTGACCACCCTTGTTTTTTTGTGGATCTGTCCCTACTAGTGCACATTTCTGGATTTCACTTGCTAAAAATAAATGAGGTCTAGAGCGGAGTAAAAAAAAAACTGAGCATGTGAGTTTTTTTTTCACATATTTTTATATGAAAATCTCATAATTATAATATGATATTATTTTATGAGACGTGAACGACTGCTCGTAACACAGCTCATCTTCCGAATTGACCCTTGCGTAACCGATATATGTGATGGACAAGTGTATCTTGGATCAGATTTCACCTGCAATATAAAAAGAGCTCAAATAAAAGGGCTCGTGAGCTTTTTAAGCTATGAACATGGAGTATGTTATGTATGTATGGACATGCATGGGCTCCACAAATCCCAATGCACAAACAAACATCTTTTCTCCCTGAGAATTTAGGAACCAGACTGGGCCACGTGGCGCAATCCAACTAACTCTAACTGCGAATCGGAGCGGCTCTCTTTCACATGCAAGCAAAAGAGAAGAGGACAAACGGGCCGTCATATTATCAGATTTCGAGACCTCAAAAACGCGTTAGATCACGGACAGTTTAGATATTTGAAAAAATTAATTCAATATAAAAAAATGCACCCAAAATTCTACAACTTTCATTCATAAAGTAATTGAGCACCCAAAATTCTTATTGTATTAATATTAAAGTATTTCCAAGTCCTACAACTTTATGTATACCTGCACACGATACTTTTGAAAAACATTTGACTATATTGAGCAATTCTTTTCTATTTTCTTATGAGAGAGAGTCTCATATACTATCATATCATAGAGTTGATATGTTATGCAAAATGACTTTCATCAATTGACAGTTTAACAACATCACATGTTAAAGACGGTTTAACGTATTACAAAGCGTTCATTGCATGTAAAACAAGTATAAACCTAGACGTGGCTAGGGTGTGCTCCAACCCACCTCAAATTAGAAAAAACATTCCTAAGAACCAGTCTTAGCCCTAACCCACTCCCATCACAACACCCTCCTTCCTATATGGCTCAGCTCACCCTAATGTGAGTGGTTGAGTTCGTCATCATGTCAAGTAGCCTTCGATAGATTAACATGGAAGCGCGATTAATTAGCAAGACAAAACTTTGAATAAAAACATTATAGTTTGATTGATTGGGAGGAGCTTTTCTACCTTTTTTTCAATATTTTACCCTACTTCAAACTAGATAATCCAAATGAAAAGAAGGAATATAGTCACTTAACCCTAAATTTGGAGCTAAACACAGGATATAACTAGCTAGCTGTAAATCCCCAGAATTTTGCCAAGCTTTTAACCTGGGACTAAAATGGCAATATAAAATCACCCCAGGCCTATATTAGCAAATAAATAATAAACCCTATGATGTAAAATATTAATGTCACACACATAATAATAATAATAATATAATATGAACTTAGTTGAAGCCTTTAACTTTTTGTATAACGACCGCTTGGGATTCCAAAGATCTGCAGAAAAAAAAAACATGATATGATTTGGGATGGAATTGACGACCCACCTAAAGACTAAAAGAAGGATACCTATGACCCATTTTTTAATCTTTAAATTTTCTGTGTTAATGGGACCCACACGCTTAAACAAAGTTGGCATCCATAATTTTCTAGGGTTTCATACCGACAGGTATTAGCCGTTAGGACCCCACTACTGGTGACTTAAGGCCCCCAATGACTGTGTTATTTAGGGCCTGTTTGGAGTGGTTCTAAAATGGCTAAAAGTGTCTTCTGACAACTGAAAGTGTTTTAGATAGTGTTTGACATAATAGTTTAAAAGCGCTTTTGGATCATAGAAGCGCTTTCAGGAGAAGCACTTGTTATGTGCTTCTTTAGAAAGCACTCTCAAGTGCTTTTCAGGAAGCACTTGAATTTTCATAAGAAAATTCAAGATTTTTATAATAAAAGTGCTTTCGTTAAAAGAGCTTATGAACAAAAGTACTTCCTAAAGAAATAATCCCAAGCGAGCCCTTAGAGATGCATCCAATTAATTCATACTTAATCCAGGCAATTCGAACTTAATTTTACTTGATGTAACCCTTAATTATATATTGAAAATCATGTGCTTACGTTTAGTGTATCAAATTGATTTGATTTGAACTCATCTATGAAACGAATATTTTTTATACTGAAATTAATAAATACCCAATTAAATTAAATTTCAATAATTTTTTTTTAAGTATAGGTGATAGCCTAAACTGCAAGGGAGAATGGTTTCTCTCACACATACACACATAAACAAAATGTCATGAGGTTTCGAACTTGAGACATTTGGTCTATAAATCAATGCCATTTTCCACTATACTAAACTCCGTTGGCAAATTTGAATAATTTCAAATTAGCAAATTTAACAAGAAAACTGAACCATTAATTTACTAATTTAATTAATTAAGATTGTGTACTAGAGGCTTCCTAACCAGTCAATTTCTTGTGATATAAGGATGAATCTATAAAATTCTTTTTTGTACGGACGACTGTGTTAACAAGGTATATGTTTGTAGTATCCTTATTTTACCTTTTACCAAACACAAAATTCCCTCAACTGCCATAAAAAGAAATTCGTTAGTTCTTTATGAAGCTTTAGAATCACTTTGATGCAATTTCCCTGCAATATACTACTCTAGGGTTAGCTTCTTTCCCCATCTCAATTGTTCAGACACAACTTTTAAAAGAGACAACCTTAAATTACCCTCTTTATATAAATCTAGTTGTGTGTCTGTTAATATATAAATTTATCTTCTTATCCATTGTAGAAATTAACCATTCAATTATGAACTCAATTTTGGTCCACATGGTAGCTTAAATTTGTAACCTGAATGGATGGGAAGCTCCACTAATTGTCTTTTTGGTTTGGAAATTGCAAGCATATTGCTCACCCTTGTAGGCTTATCAGGGGGTTCAAACTCATTAGCAGCCACTACAAAATAAACACTAGAATTGTGCTCTCCATGTTGCCAACCAGATCATGGCCTTTGGATCAAGCCATTGCTTGTTTGATTTAGAAGGCATTGCAAGTAAGATAATGTGGGGCCCAAGTGTAAAATCTGGAAGATGGGTCCTACCAAATATTGTGTTGGAGCTAGTGCTCATGCTCTAGTATATTACAATATATATATATATATATATATATATATATATATTAATATATTGGTGGATTTATGTAGTATAATGCATGTTTATGTTGGTAAAAGCAATATTGTAATGATATTTCCTGTCTGCTCTTTTTGTCTGTGAGGAAGACTTTCCTTAAAGATTTCTGCGTTCTGCAGAGAGCAACTAGATTGGGTGGGAGGAGTCTCAATTCTCAAGCTACTATGGGAATATATATTCGGTCCTGATTCCTTAATTGGCATAATTAATTTAATTATTGGTATTATGACATCTTTATCATTGTTATTATTATTTCATAACATGCCTGCGTGAGAGACAGAGAAAAACAACACTCAAGTTTGTGGCCTCGACACCCTTTCTTTAGTTATCTATCTTCTATGTGTTTTTTAAGATGCTAATTCAGCTGCATGCTCATAGCCATATGGTTTAGGGGAAAAAGAATTATGCTTTGGCTCCTCAACATAACACATTAATTGTTTGAGACATGATTATTTGCCACGATGTGGTATATTATATATGTTGCTAAATTGTGAATTATAAGATGATACGTACGTTGAATATAAGACTCCACTTAATCAATAATATTGATGGATTCTCACAACATAATATATTAAACTCAAGGTAAAAGAGAACACTATTCATGAGATAGCCATATTCACCCATTCCGCTAGTCCCACTCCCACAGGGTTGAAGCTCCCCACCCATTCTTGTTCGTTATCCGTTATCCGTTATCCGCTAGTCCCACAGTGTAATTGTATGATTATTTGTTGTATTGTATGTGTTATTATGTTTTACATGTACGAAATTACAATTTTTAATCATTTTATTAAGGAAAAAATTCAAACAAAATATTTGTCGGGATCCAATAAGGTTCCTGTAATCAGTGGCGAAGCCACAGTGGGGTCTCAAAACCTCTTGGAAGTCATGAAAATAGGCTTGGAGGTCTCATGGAGCTGCTGGTGCGACCTCTTGGAGCTACGCACCAAGTGCTTGACAAATTGGCTGAAGGAGAAGGCTATGCACACAGCACAGCGCGCCTGTCTTCTTTTTTTTTTTTTTAAAGCAACCTGGGCAAAATGATGTCATTTTGGCCAAGGAAATTTTCTTTAAATGACCTAGCCAAAACGACGTTGTTTTGGCCCAGGTCTAAAACTAAAAACAAAACAACAAATGCCCAATGTATCCTTCTATCTTCTCGAGCACCGATACTTCCAAACCCCTAATTTTTTATATTATATTTTTGTTGTTGTTAATTGATATTTTTATATTTTTGTTGTTGATAAATATTTTTTAATTGATATTGTTATATTTTTCTTTTTTCTTTCTTTTCCTTTTTTTTTAATTTTATAATTAAGTGGGTCGAGGTGAAAAGCCAAAAAACATGGGTGTGTAGCTCAAGGTGGAAAGCCAGAAAATATGGGTGCTGGGAACAAGGGATGAGATCCCAACATGCTTTCATTATTCAAGGACGATGTCTGATGCTTTCCTTACCATTTAAATCAGGATGTCCTTCAATATGAAAACAAAAGCAAACTAGAGAGAAAACATAAGCAAAAATCAATCAAAAATGGAGTTCCCTTCGATTCCTGAAGCCTCAACATATTTGAATTTATCCCTTGCTCCTTCAAATCAGGAAGCAACACATGAAAATATTGTGTTTCCACACTCCAATTTTCACATCGGTTCTACCTCTATGCAAGCTGCAAATATGCATAAAGTCTTCAAAAACCCTTATTCTTTCAGGTATTAGACAGAGGGTTTCTAGGATAGGTTGGGGTTGATGGTAGAGTATTAGTGTGCGTGTTTGTCTGTTATTTTTTTTTAAAATTTATTATTAGTTTTAAATAATTGGATAGGAAATGCCCAACAGTTTCTCCTAAAAAAATTTCGATATTTTTACAATATGACCCTATGACCCGAGAGTTTTGGATTTGCCACTGTATGTGATCCGCGGCCGCGAGGATGAGAATGACAATGGCAAATTCGGCAGCGACATGTCCTCTTGCCATCCGTACTATTCATGGCATATATAACAAGTTCATCAAAATCTTGGGGAGCAAAAGTATCATAATTATGTGTATACCCTACTCCACTCACCTTTCTTCAAGTTGTGAAAGAGTGTAAAAGTTAGAAGGTGTCCATGGTCTTTTAGTCGGTCTGTCTGATGCTTAAGTTTGCAGCTTCCTAGGGCATAGTACAATATATATGCAGCCAAAGATAATCCCACCACAGATGGGACATAAAGGTTCGGCGCCCCATCTTATATATTCTTTTTTGAAAATTTGGGTTAATATCATGGATTTTTCCCTCCTCCTTTATCGAAATGTAAAAACTAATATTTTCTTAAACATCTTCTACATAAACTAATCAAATCAATCTAATATCCCACAAAACATAATCAACATATCTTAATCTTTGATGATGACTTCAGTGCTCCAGGCCGTACACGTGTATGTATAGACTTGTGTATTGATTAAATATTTTCAAGCAAGAGAGAGTCTTGAATTAGTCAAATGAAGCCTTCCTCCTTTCTTCCAAGGAGGACTTTAAATTATAATCGTGCAGAAGGGTTTCTTTCTTTCTTTCCCTTTCTTTGGGCAAATGCCAAATATTGGTGGGAAAGTTTGGTTACCAGCTCCTTTTTCTGACCAATGGGACTGTATGAAAGCAGCTCACTTGACTATATATATCTATACACCCAAATAGGAGACAGTGAGATATAAGTTAGGAAAATATATGAGAAAAAAAATGTATTTATGTATGTTTTAGGCCTCTAGGGTTTCACTATGCTTGGCAAGAAACGCACATGCTTTGATTGCTTGGCCAACCCTTCAAGTCAAAGATGTTCATCAAACCATGATTCATAGTTATCACATAACTGGGTTTGTCAAACAAGACATGCTATTTCTCCTTCTTAAGTTCTTTTTCTTTTTGGACATTGGACGTATATGCTCTTTTCTACCTAGCTGACTAGCTAGCAAGACTAATAAAAACTTTTTTATAACATTTGTAACGACTCTTTTTCCTGTCCAAGAGTTTTCAGAATTAAGAGAATGAATGCATGAAGTAAATGGGTCGATTTCATACATAATTAGACACGGTTATATTGATATGGATTGAATGTAAATACAATTTCATAACAGGTTACACAATCTTAAAAATAAACATTTGATCATACTATAATTGACCAACTATTCACCTATTAAGTTGGAGAGCAAGAATATCATTGTTTCAAAGGACAAAAAGAACTCCAAAGTATTCCATGGACAAAAGAAACAGATGAGGTATGAGACGACCGCAAGTAGATTAGTTCAATTTTGAAACAAATTGTTTAACACATGAAAACAAAAATTCTCTCGAATTTCCAAGTAAAAGTTAAAGAATCCCACCTAATATCAACTTTTAAATTACTTAAATATGACTTCATATTAAAATATTAATAAAACCAAATTTTAATCAGAGGACTAGTCAGTTTCTAGATATTCTTATGCTGATACTGTTCAGAGTAAACCTCTCCTTTGCTTTGCAGAATCATAATCATATAAAAGTGGAAGCATTTTTACTCAGCACTTTAACTCACGGTGTACTTTTATTATCATTCTCAACACTTAATAAGTGTCCATAAGCATGATTATGGTTCCACAAATACAAAGCAAAAATTAATTATAATTATATCTATAGACATGTGTTAAGTGTTTAGAATAATAGTGAGAATACACTTTGAGTTAAAGTGATGAGCAAAAATATTTTTTTATAAAAGTTAGACTTTATGGTCTTAGGTCAAATCAAATGCTTCCACGTGGCAAGCATTTTCCAGTAAACAATTTAGAGGCTGGCAATTAAGACCATAATTTTGTTAGTGCTTGTGCCGTAGTTATACCTTTGATTTCTCGAATATTCATAGGAAAAGGATAATTCAAGGTAAGCAATTCAAATACAATCAATTCAAGAGTGAACTTAAGAAGAGAACATTTGAGTGCAAGTGAGGCAGCCCACGTGCCAAAAAAGAGTATGAAAGTTTTAACGAACTTAAATCCGTGGCTTCTTTAAATAGTCTGAGACTTCTAAATGTATTATGTAATGAGACTGTCAATTAAAATTGTACAAATAAATATAATTTGACTTAGGACCTGTTTGATAACTATTTCAATTTTAGTTTTTAATTTTTAATTTTTGTGTTAGAAGAAAATGAGAGTGAGGATGAGATTGAGAGAGAGGATGAGAGGGAGGAGTAATAAAAGTGAAAACAAAATCTTGAAAGTGAAAACAATTTAAAATATATTTCAATTTTTAGTTTTTGTTTTCACTTTTGTACTCATTCCTCTCATACTCTCCCCTCATCTTCCCTCTCAATCTCATCTCTACTCTCATTCTCACTTTCATTCTCCCTCTTTTTCCTCTATACTCTAGCACAAAAAATGAAAACTAAAAATTAAAATTGAAATGGTTATCAAACGAGCCATTAATTAATTATCATAGTTGATATCAAACATGACTTAATTAACTAATACCATAACATAATATTATATTATCAATATTGGCTACAAATCTTCATATAAAGCCTACAATCTATTAGTGCATCATAGGTTTTATTTTATTTTAATTTTTTTAAAAACAATGGTAGAAGGAGTTCATAGGGTGGTTTAACAAAGTTGTCATAATATCTTAAAGGGGAAAAAATGTCTGCTTGTCATTAAATTTCTAAGTAAAGGGGATGTTTAACTATTAATTATATTATGAGATTGACCAAAAGATAAAAAATAGAGTATGGTTTACTTATAAGGAAGGTTTTAACGAGGCCATTGTATTCGTGCCGATCTATATATGAATCTTATGGTTTATAAACGACATCCTTTTTCTAAAAAAACTATTAATTATATTAAGAGATCAGCCAAAAGAGAAAATATAGAATATGGTTTACTTCTAGGTTTTAAATCATGTTATATTTCATAAATTAAAGTATATTCCCTTCAAAGTTCTTTATTCGTAAAGCACTCAATATTTGATGGACGCACGTAGGGAGTTTTTTTTTCCTCCTAATCTTAAAAAACAAAAATAAAAAAACTCACAATAAATTGATGTATCATAATAGTAAATGTATATGTTACTTACTTTGTAATGTTTTATAATCATGCTGTTGACTTTAAAGGTAACTGGTCCCCTCGTTAGTCAACTCTTTATTCGAACCAGTAAGGTCCAATAGGTGTTATTATGGTTAATTTTCTCTTAATTAAAAATGTAAAAAGTTAAAAAACTGTGGGGTGGGGTGAGAGGGGAGGGTGGGTGGGGGAAAGAATAGTTTACTAAAAATATGTAACCTTAAACTATCATATCCCCTTTCCTTATTTTCTTTTATAGGGGTAGCTATCCATTGTTTAGGTTTTGGCTAAAACATTAATGAGCCTTCTTTAGTTTGCACATGTGAGTGAGGTAAGGGATGATTCAAGTTTGGTTTGGTTCGGTTTAAATTTAGCACACACGGAACAATTGAAACATTACGGTTTGTACTAGTTTGGTTCACCGAACAAACCTAGTTTCTATCTAGTTTCTATTTGGTTTTAGTTCAATTTAGAATTACATATTTTTAGTATAGAAACTAATACAAACCGCTCAAATTGGTTTGAGCGGTTTTTTACCTACCATAATGTAGGCTATTATAGAAGTAGATGAGAGGGTTAATAATATTAAGACGCATTAGGAAATGAACATTGTTTGATTTCTTACTTGCAGATCACTATTTGACAAATTATTCAAAATTCTAAGCATCCATATAATTTTGATTCCCTTTTGATTTATTTACTTTTATCAAATATAGTCTGATTTTTAAAATCATAATTTAAAATGACATACTCCTTGTGAATCACAATTTGACACATGCAAAAATAATTCATCAAAAACATAAAAATAAAAAATTATGCATGTATGTCACATCGCTATTTACAGAAATGTAGGAATTACTACTTACACGATAATGAGGGAAGTATTTTTCTTTAAAAAACATTGTTAGTTAGCCTACAAAGATGTGAAAGTGACCCAACATTTAAAAAAAAAGAAAAAAAGATTATCAATCTTCAGCCAATACACTATCCACATATAACCCATCAGAATATTCATAAGCCATTTACCCAAAAAAGATAAAAATAAAATAAAAGCAGAACTCGTAAACTAGTGTGTCTTATCAAGTCTTTTTTTTCCTTTTAAAATTTTAATTACCTTTAAGATATAGGGGTTAAAGGCTGTTCAGAAATTTAGATGTCACATTTCTGCAAATTTCTTTCCCATATTTTTGCAAGTGGCTAGAAAAAGTAAAACATTGCAAGACTGGTTTTTTTTTTACTCCCGCTGTTTTTGCTGATTTACGATTCCCCGCGCTTGTTTGTGCAACAGAGAGTCTAGAGAGATTCATAGCCATTAGGCATTAGGCATCAGGGATTAGGCTTGGGCTTGGCTCAGCTGGTACCAAAAGAAAAGACTGACTGATGACTCTCAGAGAGAGAGAGAGAGAGAGAGAGGTATTGGCCTTTTGTGCTTTTGTCCAACCCCCGCAGTGAGAAAAAAGCAACAAAGAACAGAAGAAAACAGGGACTTGAGGTACTTGTTATAAGAGCTAGAAGAACCACTCAAAAACCCCACCTCTCTCCCTTTCCCTTTCTCATCTATCTTTCTTCTTCTTCTCTCTCTCTCAATTCACATTTGGTTCTCTTCTTCACACCAGAGTAACAGCAACAACAGCATGGACAACCAGCGCAGCAACCCTCTTAGCAGCTGGGCATACTACTGCCAAGGAAAGGTAGAACAAAGAAGCAATTTTCTTCTTTTTGTCAGCTTCAGAGGGTTTTTGTAAATTGTAACTACTTGTTTACTTTTGTCCTTCAAATTGCACAATGGGGTTTCTTTTCTCTTCAATTTGAGACCCAACTTTCAATTTTATTTGCAAATTGAAGGATAAAAAGTTACATGGTATTTGTGTATTGACTCTGTTTGGATCATACAGAGCATGGAAGAGTTGAGGCATTCCCTTTTGTACACAACTGTGGAGCTGGAACAAACAAGGGTTGCAGTGCAGGAGGAGCTAAGAAAGAGAGATGATCAATTGGCTCATCTCAAAGATCTGCTTAACAAAGCTATCAGAGAAAGAGATGAAGCACAAGACAAATCCCAAAGACTTCTCCTTGATAAGCTCCTACTCCAACAGCAGCAGCAGCAACAACGACTCCAACTCCTACAACAGCAGCAGCAGCAGCAAACAGCTCCTCTGTCTGGAATTTCAAGCATTGAAGATGAACCCAGAAGGGGAATTGACTCCAACAATGGCTTTTCTTCCTCAGATTGTGAAGAAAGCATTGTCTCCTCCCCAGTTCTTGACCCAATTCAACCAACCCAGTTGCCAGCAGGACCATCTGTGTCACACCAAACAGTGGAGCTAGTGCCTGAGAAGCCATTGCCTGAAAAAGGCAAGCTTTTGCAGGCAGTCATGAAAGCTGGTCCACTGCTTCAAACCCTTCTCCTGGCTGGACCACTGCCTCAATGGAGACACCCACCACCACCACTTGAGTCCTTTGAAATCCCCCCTGTGACCATTCCTTCACCACAACCTCCATTGCCCACACAGCTCCTCCACCAAGACTCCTCCTTGATTAACATTAATGGCTGCAACACCAACTGTGGCATAGTCAACAGGAAAAGAGCCTCCTGTGATGGCTCTGACTCTCCTTCAGAGACCAAGTTCCAAAGGGTTGTTCTTCACTGACTGCAGCTTTTTTACAGTTTGATATTTATATAATTATAATTTAATACAACTAAAAGGTTAGTGAGGATGAGAAAAAAACCATGAATTTAATTTCAAGTGGGTATGTGACTGATCTAGCATTTGTACAGAGGATTGTTCTAGAGAAAAGAGGAAGCTATTTTCCAGGTTAACTCAGGGAGAAACCAGTAAAAGAGTAAGAGAGCTTTGTTTTGTGGAGATTTTAATTTGTCTCTTTTCTTTTTGGGCCTTTCACATTTTAGTTTTGCTCCATGAATGTGAAAATGGGACCTGATTGTTCCAAATTTGTTGTGGGATGTAAAATGTTACTTTGATACTAGTTCAGTAAGTTCATTTCATTCTGTTTGTGTGTGTTGTGTGAGGTTGAGGAGAGAGAAGCAGAGAGAGAGATCACATCAAAAACATTAAGATTATAGGTGTGGAGTTGTTGAGGTTAGAAGATGGGTGTGGCCAACAACCAGAAAGGTTAAGAGCCTTGCTTGTCGGGTTGAGTGGAACCCAAAAATCAGAATCAGGATCTGCTACTGGTGTGATGTATGATTATAAATCTATAAATATTTTGAGGGAAGCATGATTGTTTTCAAGCCCAATCCCCCCATCAATTTTCCCTCTTCCCTTAGTTTAATTCTTAATTCTAATTAACAAAACCCCTCATCTTTTCCAATCTGCCCCCACTTACTCGTTTATACTTAATTTAGCTTATACCTTTATCTCTCGAAAGTGGAGCAAATAATTGCAGGCTATATCCAACTTGCCAATAGCATTTCATTACTGCAAAACACAGAGTTGACTTTGGAGTTACCAATTCATTCCCAATCAGCAATGAGGGTAAAAACCCATTTTTACTGTTCCAAATCCAAGTGAAAATTCAGAACCAACACCAAGGTTGAAGTAAATATTCAGAGTGAGGGGTAAAAAACAAAAAACAAAAACCCAAGTGCAATCTTCCTTCAGTTATGCCACCATCAAATATCATTAGGTGAATTTAGTCATTTTGGTACATAGAAGTCGTGCAGCAATTTTGGTTTTATGCAGCTCATACAGTTCCAGTCCTTGTTTCTTTTAGGTCCACAACAAGTGACAAGACGCTATAATCGGTTTTCACCAAGAAAAAAACAGGCTACCAAAATTGCTGTACATGCACATGCAGGCATGTGCATGGCTAAAAACCTTCCAGAGCTCTACTCAACAATAGCCCGGCCCATTCATGTAAATAACAGTCATTCTATTTTTCAGTAAACTATGGTTATTTTAAAAATGATTATACTTTGCCAACGAGATCTAGTTCAGTGGTAAAAAGGGTATTGACTTGCAAACTAGTGGTCTCAAGTTCGAACCCTTATCGTTTAGACTATGGCTTGTAGTAAAGAAATGATTATATTTCAATTAGTTTAATTTAAGTGCTTATAAACTTATACATTATAGTTTCGAGTTCAGTTTTCCTGTTACAATTTTCTCTGTACCCATCCTGTTTCCTCCTTATTCTTTTGACATGTGTCATTTAATTTTTATTAAGATTAAATATAAAAATTATACAGACATGATTTCTTCATCTTCTCCGCAACCCTTTGCCCCCATCGCCCCAAGGCTCCTTCTCTCTTAAAATTGTCGAACCATATCAAGATTGTTGAAATCTCCACTTCGAGTGCATCATCAACCGTGACCCCTTGCTTTCCCTTCCTCACCAAATCGAAATTTTCTCTCCAAACGACCACATGCCCTCCGCATCGACGACATCAGAAAATTTTGAAAGGTCTCTTTTTAGATCTTTTAGTTCTTCAAAATTTTAGCCTTAGAGCTTTTGGATCTTTGCCAAATCTACTTCCTCCCAAAACCCAACACTCGATTCTCCTAAGATCATCTTCACCATAACACAAAGAGAGAAAGAGAGAGAGAGAGAGAGAGAGAGAGAGGTTGGGTGGAGACCGTGGGATGGTTGTGGCGGTCGGCTGTTGAAGTTGGGTTGGCGGTTCCTCAGGGGCTGCTGGATTTTTGCTTTTTTAATTTTAATGTTTTTTTAAATTCAATAATAAGTTAACAAAGTTAGATTAATGATAAGTGAAAGGACATGTGACACAAAAATAAGGGAGAAACAGGGTGGCACAAGAAAAATGGCAACATGACAACTGAACTCTATAGTTTCATTAAACTATGAGTTTTTTATTTTGGGCCGGAGAGCTATGAGTTCAAATATACAATTTGCACCAACAAAGAATATCGGATCAAATTCTAACATATTGTAGTTGTGGATTACAACTACAAGAAAATTCCTTATGCTAGTGATTGTTATTTTAAGGTCCATCTCTCGAGTCATCAATGATGTGACCTATATTTGATAATGAAAGAGTCGTTTCAAGTGCAATTGATGACAATAGGTTACCCCTCAAAAATTCCCAAAATTTGTTTTGATAACAACACTTATCTTGAGTCCATGTGCCTCAACGTTACGTTATTCGAAATCAGTCTCACATACATCAACATTTTGACAACTGGCCGAACACTGAGCAAAGCTCTATTCTATAAGAGAAATTGAACATAGACAAAGGACTTGAAACTTTCATCAAGGGTAAGTATATGACAGGTGGATTGTGGATGCAAGTATGAAACCCAGAACTAGTAGAATATGTAGACCAAAAAATCCAAACCCAATAGCGGTGGCTACTTGATGTATTGCTTGTTAAACACGGCAGAGGCTTAAGGAATGGAAAGATTCAATGGTTTGATTGTGACACACTTGACCAACATCTCTTGGTTCAAAGGATTGAGACAAGACCTCCGCCCATTCTTTCAAAACTGGAAACGTCTTGTCTCTTTGTTATTATTAGAAATAGACTTCCAAACCATTTTCTATACATTATACCTATGTGGTAGGGGTTCAAGGTTGATGCAGCTATGCAAGTAACATGGGAGGAGTTGTATTATTAGGCGCAAGGGCTTCATGAAAAGGATGTAGCATGTAAATAAGACAACTGTACTTGTGCAAATATGAAATGCAGACAAACTGTTTACTGTAAATATGTTAAAGAGTTGAAAGGATGGCTCAGTAAGTTAATGTCAATATGTGGAGTGGAGCTGTGGTGAAAATTCTTTCTTCCTGTTGATATCAACAGAATCACTGACATTCAATTGAGACATGTCACAAATTATAAAAACAAGATTAGTATGTAGCTTAAAACATATAATATTCCTAAGTTGGGCTCATTAGAATTGCTAAGCCCATGACCCTTGGGTCAAGTGGTCAAGGGTACAGGATGAAACATCACCACTAATAATCTTAATGTTTGACTCCTCTGTGTTGCTTCGGCCCTCTGGCAATATATTATTGGTGAACACGCTGAAGGATGGCAACTGGGCCCTCATGTACAAGTTAAACCCTAATAGGCTTAAACTTATAAACATCACATTCAGATATCTACTCACATGGGCTGTACCAACAAGACTGCTGGTCTTTACACATCAGACATCTCTAGAAATGAGTAAAATATGGCCCAACTTTGCTCCTCAATCATCTTCGTTGTCATCTTGATTGTTTGAACGAGTGTTAGCTTGAGCAGAATACATCTCAGCAACCTGAACTTTCAAAGATGTGTAAGAGAATGCATATTCATATGTATAATATTTTAAAAAAATGATTACATAACCAGAGTTATCTTCACCTGCGCCGATGATGAGGCTTGCTCTGGAGGTTTATCTTCCCGAACACGAACAAGACGTGGAAATCGAAGAGAAATACCCTAATCACATGTATATAGAGGAAGAAAACACATCATCTAATTTGCATTCCACAAAGCGATAGCAAATAGAATTACACAATGACAATTACAATAAAATAAAATCCAGTGAACCTTATTAGGATCCACTATGCCAACTGCGGCGCGATGAACAGGGCTAATAGTCAAATCCGCAGCTTTCACTTCCCAAACCTGGGAGAAATGACACCATAGGCAATATGAGAAGATGCTATATCCAACAAGTCTACCCCTTTAAAACAAAAGTTTAGATTTACCAATGTAATTTTCCTCAATTCCATTTTTTGACAACCAAAAAACAGAACACTAGGAGTAATAAATTTCATTAGCCTTCTAACTTCCTAATCCAAAACCTTCCCATCAATAAAGATTGAAAGGGAAAAAGAACTTAACCTGACAGAGCTGCATAAGACCTATCAAAATTACGGCACAACAAATATAATTATATTTTAAGAATAAAAGTAAACTTTCCATTAAGTAACGCCAAATGCTCAGGAATTGAGTTCTGGCAAAACAGTGGCTAATTTGCTCAGTATATCACACAGCATATTCTACCTGAATTATTAAGAAAAGGGGGAGAAATGTCCACATGCATCTGTAAAGGCGAACAACATATTCTAATACAGCAAGAAAACACCACAAAATTTAATCTCGCATCTATTTGAATCTTGAAGGAAAAATGACAATCACGGTAAATCGAATAAATTGGTTCACATTTCACCTTTTTAATATTTTTGTCCAAGATGAAGAATTCACTATTTTCTAAATGAAGAAATGTCAACGTGCAAAGATACAAATAATGTTTATGACTGCTGAGCCAACTTCTTTTTCATTCATGCAAGATTTTAATTTCTCAACTGTTGCATACTTTTATAAGCATGCACCAGAAATGCTCTGAACTGTACAACGCTTAAAATTGCTGCCTCCTCACACTATCTCTCCTGCTTATGCTGTTGCTCCTTTCCACAAATTTGTATTTTACCACTTTGATAGCCTCTTTAAATTGCCCAAGTAAGTTTAAAATTATAGTGGATCTATCTCAACCCTTGGAAAAACTGTTAAAACACTAATATCCATTAGGCAAAAAATTTGAGAATAGCATCATTCCTGAAGTGAATTTTGATAATAACTTTTACTTGTATCAAAGCAATATCCTATTAGGTCTATTATTTTCTCAACAGGTTCTATCTAAGACAGCTCAAGAGCCCAAACTATTTGAGGAATCAACTAAACAAACCAGGAAGTGCTTACCTGAACATTGATGTAAACTTCCTCGGGATTAGTTAAAAATTCCTACTTTTTACACTTTGGGGATTTTTTTCTTTGTTTTGAAGAAATCAAGGGTCAAAAAACTTATAATCTCAATGTGCAAAAAAGAATTGGGTAACAAAAACTAAGCGTGGAGGTAGTTCTATAAAAAAAGGTTTATGCACAGCAAACAAAAAGGTGGTTATTACCTCAGAGGCATCAAACCATACATCAGGATTCATTGTCTCTGCATAACGATAGTATGACTGCAATTGACAACAATGTAAAAATTAACAAGAGAAACCACAGGAACAAATACAAAAAGTCTTTTATGGCAACATCTAAGTGAAATAGAAAAACACAGACCTTAGGTTTGGGTATCACTTTAGTACGGAGACTGGCAGAGCGTTCTTCAAGCACTGCTTCAGAGAATCCAGTGCCTGTAATACATCAAGATATTAGACAGACTGATCAGTAATAGGTAAAGGGACTTGGAAATCATTGTAAAGGCTGCCAACACATGCGTAAACAAATTTCACTTACCTATTTTACAAATGCTTTGAAACTCTTCATTGTTGCCATCATAACAAGCAAGGAGGAAAGCGCCATAGACACCTAAGGAAGACCAGATCATCATTATCACCTCCCTCTTGTCTTTCAATTTAAGCAAAGATGGTGACAGTTTGAAGAAGAAGATAGCATGGCCAATAAGATGAGAAAAATGATAGATGCAAATGACCGGAAAACGTTTAAGGGCTTCATTACTACTTGGAAGAGAAAGAGGTGAGTTTTTTTATATTAAATTCCACAGAAACAAACACTTGATTGGACAGTGCCCATTCATTCAACTAAAAATGATGTTTCATTACAGTTACCTGTACGTTTCCCCCGGCCATGGAAAGCAGCAATAGGTACCAAGTCTAATGAGTCCCCAATACTGCATGTCACAGCAAGCCAATAAACAGAAATGAACAAAGCTTTTTGAGGATTACTAAAATGGAAAATACTTGACATATCACTTACCCCTCCAAGTAATCTTTCTTCAATTTCAGCCAGTTAAGTGACCGCTTTGAAGGCTCGTAAGTAGCATCTTTGTTCAATGTTTTGATAATTAAACCCTCAGAACTGCAAGCCAGGATGAAGGAATAACATAAAAAGTAATGGTTTAATGAGGATAAACTTTTACAGATAAAAAATTAACTGGGAAGTATGTGACAGGCCAAACTGCAAATGAACTAAAAATAAATGCTACTCAGCAAAACTGATTTTAGCAAGCTAAAGGGATCTCTTCAAGAGTATATTACTATTATAATTTGCCACATTCATGAAATGTATTTATGCAAAATTTGCGACCCCTATGTAATACAAATGTATCATGAACACGTTCAGGAAATTTGAATTACTCTATCTAAGGATCATATCCACTTGTCCCTTGAAAAATCAAAAGCACGAAGTGAATACCTTGAATCAACAGCAGCATCAAGAAACTTCTGTATTTCTTCGATATCATTTGATGTTATTGCTGTGGCAAACTGAAAAAATCCAGCTTCTTCCACAAAAGAGTCATAAAGACTCTGCACCAGACAACACAACCACATGTAAGAATATATTAGTACTTTCTGGTGAAATAACGGAACAAGAATGTACAATGGTCGGAAGACATCAGAAATCCAGAAATTTGTCTGTATAAATGATAACTACAACAGTAATAATTGTAGCACCTAAATTGAAAAGTCAGTCAACAGGACACCCTTCACATAATATCACTATGATCAATATGAGTTAATGGTACCATCCAGCATGGATAGATACCCTTTTTCCGTCTTTTCTTGCACTTTGTTGTTCAATTTCATTAAAGTTTAATTCTTCCTATAAAAAATAATACCATTGATGCCCTAACGCATCATCCTTTAAGACTAATAAACTACTAGAAAAAAGGAAAACAAGTAACAGAACAACTGGCACTTTAAACTTTTTGCACTCCCCATTCTAGACACGTGAAACTAATACATAGAAATTGAAGTACTAGAAGTAAAGATTCAATAGGTCAACTCGTGAATAATACTACTGCCATTACTTTTCTACATGCACAAAAAACTTCTAGAATAAAACCTTTCCCTATTATTTGGCAAGCAATAATTAACTTCTAGAATAATCCTTTCAGCAGTATTTATTCCTAAAGGAAATTAAGGATGTCAATCCAAACATTTCCCTGCTACAAAAATTCTGGGAACCTATCAATATTTTGCCATCCACCGTGGACATAAGGTAATTTCAAACTTAAGCGTGAATGGGCATGAAGAAAATAGACACAAGCCAATTACCTCCATACATCCTGACAATTCAAGAAAAGGAAATAAAAAAAGAGTATAATTTTGACATCAGTTTTTTCACTCCACCTACAGTAAATAATCAGAAAGACATGTTGGTCCAACTTGGCATGATAAATCATGAATTTCTAGAGAAGCGCAATTACTCCCATCCAGAAGAAAAATAACAGTAAATTCTTAAATCTAATTGAGAAGAAAGAAAAAGGGCATACCTCTCTACGAACTTTCAGTTGTTCCTGAATTAGTGGTCGTCCATTAAGATACAACATGTCAAAAGCAAATAAGCAGACATCGACCTTAATATCACTCATGGCCACATTTTTACGAGCTCTAGTGCTGAGTACCTGCCATGATAGTTTCTCGTAAAGAAATTTTCTATCTTAGCTCAACATCATCTGTAGTAAATACTAAATTTGGTGTTTAAAAAAATATATATATATATATATATATATATATATATATATACAAAATAAATAAATGAAAATAAAAAAGCACTCAGAAAAATTATGACATTATCGCACACGCATTATTAAAAGCAGAACATATGGAGTACCTAATAAGGAAAACCGCAAGAAGAATATACTCACACACATAATCACATATGCATACTATTCAAAGAAGTGGGAGGGCCAGAGTCAAACTTTTGGTAGGTGTGAGGGTAACTGCTCTTCCAAAATTCTATGATTTATATTATTATATTAGAAGAACATGCAATAATATAAATCATAAAAATGTTTGAGAGCTTTGTGAGACAAGCATAAATCTGGAGTGGAATGTGAACATAATTTACCTGGAAAGGAAGAATTTTCTGTTTTACACGGTCATAAGCAACCAATTCACAATCCAAAACAAATGATGTTACAGATGACTTCTTTAACCTGAAAGCTGACAAAAAGCATTAGCAACTGAAAAGTGAGCACAGTTAGCGTTTTGGATAACATGAAGCTGCAACCGGAGAGCTCTTTCATGATAAAAACTTTTCACAAGTTAACTAGTCAGATACAGATTGGAAAAATTCAAACCACAGATCGCTAGGCATTCATTTTATTACACTAACAGATGCCTTGACATCCATTGAGTAAGTCTTATTTTTCAGAAATATCAAATATTTAACTTTATTCAGTGCATTATGTATTATATGACATTAGTTACATTAATAGTGACAAAGTAATAGAACAAAGATCCCAAAAGCAGTTTGAAAATGTAATCAGTAACCAACCAACTCTTTTACACATCACTTTTTGTTGGCACACCAAGAACTGCACAACTGATGGATTTAGTTTCTATTATATGGAGATTTCAAAATATGGAACTTTAATTCTAGAGCACCCACTCCCTCAGATATTCTTGCCCCTAAATTCAATATGAAATGCCATATACAACCAAAGATAGAAGCCTACCTTGACACTGCAACAACAACATCAGGGAACTTTCCAGTGTTTCGTTCAGCATTTCGACTGTATATCTCAACGGAACCATTCTCCATGTAATGTATCTGTAAGGGATGAGCATGTTACGGCACACAACATATCACAAGCAGAACAAAATTACATGTTGGATTTCAACTAGATGGTATCACCTGGGCTCGTTCTCCATCATACTTGTATTCACAGGTGTATTCTGTATCCTGAAACTTCTGTACAATCTCAGATACACCTTTAGTTGGCTTTGCTAGCATAGGTCCAACTGGGACACCCAAAGTAAAGCTACATGTCTTAGGCAGATTCCACACACCACCACTTAAAAGGGCAGGGATAATTTTATCGTAATCAGGAAGTAGAGAGTACACTTGCTTAACAATCTTTGCAGCCTGATCAATCAAAATTGTAAAGAACTTATGACGAGAAAAAACAAAAAACCACCAACACAAATTCAGCTCAGCTTGTAGCTAATTAGAACTACTTATATTCTCACAAATATCAAGAATAATGGTATAATAGCCAAAGGTCTTTGACACAAAGATTCTGAACTTATAGTGCACTGCTAATTCAGTTTTGGATTTAAAAAAATCAGTATCCAGAAAATCTGATGGCAGGAAGATTCATTACAACTCTATCATTTGATCTGACGAACCTAAACACACCTCTTCTATAGGACTCTGAATATGAGAAGGTGGTGTAGAATGTTTTTCGGTATGCACTGCAGCTTGTCCCAGTGCAGCTAAGAGAGTCTGCTCTGCCAACCCAATTCGCAACTTTGTCTACAAGAGAAAACCACTTCAACCTTACAATAGGCTAAAAGGAGTTAACAACAGAAATCTAGTATATGATCAAACTGCAACCTGAAGCAAACGGATCAGATATTGAGGTTCACAATCAGTGGCAGCAACAAGAAGTGCCTTGATATGGTTCTTTTTCTTCTCCTGACTATCCTTCCCAGATTCCTATTAAATTTCAAAAGCAAGGGCAAGTTAATTACAAAAATGGTATTGTAGAGTACAAAAATTTTAATCCCTCCACAAACTCTTCATATTTCCTCCCCCACCAGTAAATTTAGTGTAAAATGACCTAAGAGAAAACAGTTCACCAGCAAATTACATTACATGGAGTATAATCTAATCACCTAAAAAAGTAACTAGAAACTCTCATTCATAAACTACATGACGAAAATATGCTGTTGTATCTACCAAAAAAACCCCCTTTTAGCTTCCATAAAGCATAATTTGATACGAAAATAAAACCAAAAATACTGGCCTTTTGTTAGAAAGAAACTGCTTCCAAAGCAAAAGTAGTTTGGCAAGGAAAGAAACCGACAAGCATGGATGTCGAGGGCAATCACATAGGCCTTGGAGGCAATTAATAAGCTATACTTATGAAGGACTTTGATCAACACAAAATTTGACACTCCCACCTTGTTTTGCAATTGTGTAACTTCTCAACAGAAAACATATTTAAAACTTAGATATAAAGTCCAAAGTATTATTGCATGGAGTGGAAAAAGATTAGAGTACTCAACCCAAAAACAAAAAAAAATCAATTGAGGAAACAAAATTGTACTTACCACGTCCAGTTTCCTGTAAGACAAGAAAAAGCATCCAAATCAATGTATCAATGTATTAAAATTTTGGATTTTAAGTTTGGAAATATGAAGATCACCTTAGCAAGTTGACGAAATGTACTGAAAACCTTGGTGACAGTTAACGAATCAGGTTTGCGCATCATAGATTGAGATGAACGGCTTGCTTTTGCAACAAGACCTAAATCTCCCAATTCCTATCAATGTGAACCCCATTTATCATTAGAGGAAGAAAAATGAAATGCAGTCATAAACAAAAAGTTAAACGCTGTTGAATAACAAAACCTACATAAATCAGAGAAGTTCCAGGAAGATTTGAAAGAAAGAATGCATGTAATGGGACATCAACTCAAATATAGCACTTGAACCATCATAGAACAAGGGACCTCAAAAAATTTCAATGCAACCTGACTCAATAAAGAATGAAATAAATCAACAAAGTCGAGTAGAGCTTTATTAACTTTCTTGTTCTTTCATCCTCCTACATTATATGATGGACTAAATTGTGCATAAACAACAACCACATTAATGATAAAAACTCATTCTTGATCACACAAAACTCGATACATACTCAATAAATAAAAGGCACAAAACCCACATGGAAAATACCTTGTATTGTTTCTTAACATGTGCTTCAGTCCTCCCACAAGCCTCTGCAAGCGCCTTGATAATCGAAGCATCCCCAATTCCAAGCTCCAATCCCTCATGCGCCGGCGCAATCCGATTTGCGGCCAGATAAACCACAGGCACCAAATCCTCAGGCGTGGTATGCATTACAGTCCTCAACATGTTACACACTATATCCGTGATCACAATCCGACCCGTCTCGTTCGCAATCAAATCAAAAGCCAAACAAACAAACGCAAACGGAACCCTCTCGCCCTCGCCCCAATTCGCCATCAATTTTGGGTCAAAGTCACCGGCTTTCTTCTTCAACAGAGCGATTCGGCTCTTCAATTCCGCCGTCCGCTCCTGAGCACCTGCCGCCAAGCACACTTTTTTCGCGGCGGGAACCACCTCGCTGCCATTACTAGAACTTTCTAGAGCTTCTTTGACTTCCTTGGATTCTGGGGCTTGGGTTGGACTGCCATTTTCAGGTTTCGATAGCAATTTGGGGTTTTCAATAGGGTTAGGGTCTAGGGTTTTTTGCTTCTTGTGGGGAGAAGCTTGGGGCTTTTTCTTGGCTGCTGCGGCGCGAGCGCCGGACATGAGAGCGTCGAAGGCGGAGGGACGGGAGGACATGGCGCGAAGATTAGGGTTTATCGGGGAGAGGGAAATGAGGGTGAGAGAGAGAGAAGAGGGTTTGGAGCGGAAGAGAGTAATGGAGGTGTTGAGATGGTGGAGAGAGCGTGGGCGTAGACAATAGCATGAACACAGCGAACGGGAGAGCATCAAATGGAGAAGAATTGGGGGAAAATAGTGTGGTTTTCTGGACAAAGGCCTGAGAGAGTGAGACTGAATATAGAAATGGCGGGAAGGATTAAGGTGCTTGCTTAACTATCAAGAACAAGATTTTCTTTTTCTTTTTCTTTAAAAAAATTATATATAAGACCAAGTTGTTTGGTTTTCAGCTGCTTTTTATTGGGGTAATTTTTTTTATAAAGAAATCTTTCCTATTGTAAGAGCAACTCCACCCGTTTAGGGGTTGCCATGGCAAGGGGAGGGGTAGGGAGCTAGGGAGTTCTTATTCACGTGAATTGTGGGCTGCGCTGCAAATAAGTAATGTGCACTTCCACCCGCACAAGAAATGGCTACTACTATTCACTTTTATTTTTATTTTATTTTTTTACATGGGATTAATTTTAGTTGTATGTATGAAATTAATAATAATAAAATTGATAGGTATGTATTAAAAATATTTCTGAATTTTTGGATTTTTTCATATTTTTAAATATTTTTAAGTCACGACGCCAAAGAAAATATCATTGACGTCGACTGCAGGCCAGGCAAGACTTCGAGGCCCATTGGGCTCCATACTGTCCGGCAAACTTTTGCCGCTGGAACTTCATTTTGGCCTCAGGCCCATGGGTCCCCCTCCCCCTGCCCGGGCTCTATTCTTTGGAGTCGCTCTAAGTTCAAGATGCTTGAACTTACAAAAAAATAAAAATAAAAAATTCATTTTCTTATTGAAAGGGGCGATAATATACTAAACTCACACACAATACGGACTCGAACCCAACCTTGCCTAGGGGAGTAATTACTCCAAACCACTACACTAATGAAATTTTTAAATATATTTATTATAGGCCATATGGGTTTCTAAGCAGTCTTATAGTCTACAACCATGACCAACTACAAGGGCACTATTGAAACAATTGATATTTGAATGAGTTTTCTTCATGAACATTGTTTGGGAACTCAAAGTATGACAATGGATCTATGTGGCACTTGGAAATTTTTGTTGTTGTCGTGTTCAAGGTAATTTAGGGCTTACCGGGTTGTAACCTGGTCCTGTAAATGGTCCTGTAAATGCATTTTATCCACATGTGAAGTTATTTTAGCCTTAGTTCTAAACTCCTTTGTTGGAGCAGGAAAATGATGTGTCACAATATATTAGTGTTGTAAAATATACCTAGCTGCATGCACCTTAATATATTAATATAATAATTAATATAAAATATATTTTCTTTTGCCTAACCTGCTATATAGTTTAATTTACACACTTACTTGGGCAATTTTTTTAGTAGGTTAGACGAGTTTGTCTTTCTGGATGTTTATTTTTCTTGGCTGGCTCTGCCCATGGGGACTCATGCCTGTGTTTTATCAGTTTGGTTTCGATGAAAGTTTTCGTTTATAAACAAAAAATCATATTTCTTTTTCCAGCTTCACCCGCTCAACTCTCTCTCCCTCAAATTCTCAACATTTCTGCTCCCTCTCTCTAAATTATAGTTGAAAAAAATCCCTACATCAATGAGTCCATTTTGGTATGGCCAAGAAAATTTGAGGTCAATAATTGTGTACTATTGTTGTTTGAAATTTAGCACAGGACCCTTAAAATTCTCTGAATATGATCTCCATTATCCAAGGCATTCTCGAGTGCCCATTTATAAGCAAAAATATGATGGCATATCCGTGAAAATCACAATAATGAGAAGGAAAGTTGAACTCTTTCTGATTTTCAGGTTAAATGTTACAAGCAAAATTATTGCACACCGCCCCCTCTCATACCATAGATTCACCTTGCATCCAGTGATTCCATTTGTTTCTCATCATGGAGCATCCACATTTATATTACAACAATTAGTTTATTTTTCTTCTGGTCTAAGTGTGAAAATGTGGGGCAATTTGTTGCTAATTTGATACTATGCATATCCTTTTTATTCTTTAATTGCATAGCTGTATTGATCATTCTAGAGGGGGGCCTCCTTGGCTTAGACCTTTCTTTTGCCACTCAAGAGCAGAGTGATTCTACTGAGAAAGCAAATCTCCATAACCAAAATAGGAAGATTAGACTGGACTGGACTAGACTAGCAAAATTTCTATATTACGTGTGCATTCAAGGCATAATATATGAATATGTTGTTTAACTTGGAGAAAGAATATATATATTTCATGTGCATTCAAGGCATATTATACCTTGATTGCATATAAAATATAATCATTTTGCTAGTCCAGTCTAGTCTAATCTAATTTAATTCTTCTTAATAAACAAGTTACGAGGCCTTAGAGCATCCACAATGGGCTCCCTAAACTACCTCCTTAGACAAAATTTAGGGAGGAATTATAAAAATGCAACTCCAACCATGCTCCCTATCCACCTCCTAAAATAGGGAGTTCTCTAGGAGCTCCTAAATCTGAGGAGAGAGAAAGCACTCCTAGTGACTCCCTATAATTTAATGCTGCTTTATTTAATGAGTATTTCAAACCTTTATTTAATGCTAACTATTTTTTATTTTATTTTTTAATAGAGATGGACCAATCAAAAAAGAGTTATAGCATTTATGACTCTCCAAATTAGGGAGTATGGTTTGAGTTGAAATTTTTTAGAGAGCTCCTAAAATAGCTTTTTTATATTTTTAGCTAAATTTTAGCTAAGAAATAGAGAGCATCATTGTGGATGCTCTTAGTGTTTATTTTATTTTGAACATTCAAATTATGGAAAAACCTTATATGCCACCATTACATCATCTTGAAGCACTAAAATTGCAGACTTTGCTCTGCTTCTGGATTAGGAATTTTAGGAACCAGCTAATGTTTGTCTGGTTTAGGTCTTATAATAGGCGACCACAACTGAAAAAAACAAAAACAAAAACAGAGGAATTAATTTAAAAAAAGAAGCTTGAGTTGGGTGTGGAGTGATGAAGGCTTGTGTTTTGCAAGTGGGGAAGCAAATTTGTAATTAAGCTTCTCTGACATTACCAGTTAATCTCATTTCCAAGGTCAGCCCTAGCAAATGATGGTGCAGCCTTGGTAACTTAACATTGGAACTAAAAATTTGATTGACATTTTTAGTTAACATAAGCCGTTCTCTGTTAACTTGAGCGGATTCTTACTGTTGATATTACAATTAGTTAATGTATGTGGAGCTCGTAATGCATCAAATGATCGCGATTGACGGGGCCATTTGTGGTACCTAGTAGAGGTTTGATAATTTTTACGTGCATCTCCTTAATCATAAGGGTGTTGCTCAATAAGTTAAGGTTCAGCATTCTGAGTTGAAGTGACTTGACTATGTGGTTAGGCACTAATGCGTTTCAGATGATGTGTCATTTTTCTTGCTATAGTTGAGGTGACAAAGAGTGCTATCTCAACTTCACCTACTCGTTTTAAAATACTGGTTGCTGTGTTCTCAGGTTAATTAGTGGCTTAATGCAGCAAATTTCATTCATGTTGGCTTCTGATTTGGGGCTCAACAACCAACCTGCAAAATTGAATCTCATTCAATGATAAACTCATAGAAAAGTGGATGAACATTCAACACGCAAAGAAAAAGGTCATACGTCCTGCATTAAGTATTATTTCATTTAAAATGATGTTGAAATTTTTAGAGCATATTATATTAGAAACTGTTTTTGAAAGGACTTTTTTACACATAAAACCCTTATGATCCCATTTGACAGAAAACTTAAAGTTTTTTCTAAGTCATAAAAACGCTTTCTGATACTTGATTTTTATTAAAATTTTGACATGCTTCTAATAAAAGAGCATCTAGAAAAAATACTTATGAACGAAATTGCTTCATACATAAGCGCATCTAGAAAGAGTACTTACGAACAAAATTATTTTATACATAAGCGGTTCAGTTCCTGACCATCGCTTCCAATAGGTAGGTACCAAAAAAATTATTTTTATGAAATTTCTTTTCACTTTCCTCCTCCTATTCTCTCCCAAGTCAAATAAAGTAGGGTAAATATTCAGTTATGCTCATATATTCCCATATTTTCTCATATTCTTATTCTTCTCCAATATGGAGGTATTTATACAAGTTCAAAGATGTGTTAACCCTAAATAAAATAGGAAATTTATCTAAATTACAATAGGAAATAAATCTCTATTACAATAGGACTAAATAATAATTGATAAGTAACCAAAATTCTAACTAAATAAGGAACCAAAATCCTAACTAAGTAAGGACTCGCCAACACTCCCCCTCAAGTTGGGGTAAAGATATTTCGCATGCCTAACTTGACAAGTGAGTCATAGAACACCATACTTGACATTGACGAACTAAACAACTGCTAGAAGGCCTTGTCATAAATCACGAGTAAAACAACTGACAAACCCTAACAAATAGGGCACATAGAAGAACAAATAAAAGAATAACACAGAAACCCTGTGAGCACGTCAGTAGCAGAACATAGATACCCTATGAGCATGGCAGAATACAGAAACCCTATGTACACGGCATAAGGTAAGGTAAAACACAGAAACCCTGCGAGCACGACAAAGGCAAGGCAAAACCAAACCCTAAAAATAGGGTAAGGCAACGCAAGGCAAATCAAGGCAAGGCAAAGACAAGGTAAGGTCAAAGGCAAAGTAAGGGCAAATAAAGGCAAAGGCAAAGGCAAAGGGCACAACCACATCAATAGCAATGATAATGACCACATAAACGGAAAACGAAGCAAGCAAAGGCAACGTTAACGGCGGCAGCAGTGGCCACGAGAACAGCAGCCCAAGTAAAGAAGAAGTCCTCCATATCCACTATACCTAATTCACGCAGACACAACTTCTCTTCACTCCTCCTCTCCCTCCAAAGAGAAGGGGTCGTCGAAGCCAAGGAATATGTAATATCTTCATGGGAATATGTAATATCTTCATGGGAATACATCAAGGTAATGAGGAAAGCAACACATTTGAGAGAGATAAGGTATCAAAAAGAGAAACAAATCCATTTTCAATTCAGAGAGACGGGCCATCGACTCACTACTAGCAACATAGATATTGTCCCCAACTTAACCACCTACAAGTCCAGTAGGTGTGGGGTTTTATCTCAAAAGGCCTCTGTGATATTAGTAGTGGAACCATTCATTATATATTGTATTTTATTTGGTCAAGTTTCCGATGTGAGACTTATATTCTTCAACATGCCCCCTCACGTGGGATCACTACATAGTGCGCTACACGTGGAGCCGAGTCCACATCGGAGTCAAACATTCAAGCCCAACACGTGAACACTATGTATTGGGTAAGAGGTAAGGGTAAACATTCAAACCCAACATTTGAACACCACACATTGGTTAAGGGGTAAGGGTAAAGGCCCAGTAAATCAACCCGCTCTTATACCAAGTCAAATAAAGTAGGGTAAATATTAAGTTTATGCTCATATATGCTCATATATTCCCATATTTTTCTCATATTCTTATTCTTCTCCAATATGGAGGTATTTATACAAGTACAAAGATGTGTTAACCCTAAATAAAATAGAAAATATATCTAAATTACAATAGGAAATAAATTTCTATTACAATAGGACTAAATAATAATTAGTAAGTAATCAAAATTCTAACTAAATAAGGAACCAAAATCCTAACTAAATAAGGACTCGCCAACACCATCCCTTTGCTTCATCCTGATTTTTTTGTTCCCTCAAGACCACGGCATTATCAATGCCAATAAAATAACATTTGCAAAATAAATAACAAAAATAACATTATTTTATGAAAAAGTATTGTCATGTAACAGTCCCGATCTTGGATCATAGGGGTCCAAGAGAGATTGTGGTCACTCACCCTTGGATATAAATCAAAGGGTTCAAAGTTTCTTAAAAAGAGTGCAAGAGTGGGTGAATCATTGAATTTATATTAAACGGTAGGTGACCACAAATCTCTTGCACTCCTGTGGTCCAAGAAATCGGGACTGTGTCATGTAATTTAGGTTTCCTTTCCTCTCTCTGAGACCCCACGATTATTATTAGTGACGACCAGCACTAATTGCTTTATTCATCTAATTCTTAAAATTGCTAAATAAATAAAAATAATAAAGTAGATGAGTGGGGAAAGTAATGTATAAATAGAAATGTTTTGTTTTTATCAAGGAATGGGAGGTGTAAAGCTTAGACTAAATAGAATGTTTGACGGGTTACAATTGATAATAATAGGGCAAGCAATTCAATGCCCTGGCTAACAGGTTACTGCGCTGCGCGACATGTCCTGGGGATTATTAATTCTTTAATTGATAGATTTGGACCTCATGGTGATAAGCATTAATTAATGTAAGGGTTTAAGAACATTACAAAAATTATTAGGGCAAGTGGATTATTCCAACATGATAAAAGCACAATCATTCTGTCCTATAGCATTACGTGCATATAATGGAATACGAGGAGTGTTAGTTATCTTTCCTTATACGTTTTTCATTTACTTTATACCACGTGTATTCTACTTACACATATTTTATATATTTAATGAAGAATACTAACATTTTACTTATAAAGAAGATAAAAAGTCTTTAAAAACATTAAATACATAAAATGGAAAAGATAAGAAGGAGAAGGTAGCTAGCATTTAAGACTTGGCGAGGTGAAGAACTCTACATCAAACCAAGTGGTCATGTTGGTTCAACGATTTGACGGATCAGGAGGACACCGGCTTATGGCAACAAAATTAGACTTATGACGTTGTGTTTCTGGAACTCATATCCAATGGCTCCTACTTTGCTCGACATGGATCATATCTTCGGTTTCAGGCAGGCCAGTGGATGCTGTGGGTGATTACTGTAGGAAAAGAAAGAACGAAACAGTGGAAACCCTCTTCACTGTTGACACTGGGCTCATCACCAAGCACAACACCAATTTTCTGAAGTACTAAGTTAGAAGCACTACTGGTGGATATATATTCAAATACCTAACCAATTTTCGAAGTGATTTAAATCTAAATGTTTTCAATTTTATCATTGAACAAAAATTTAAATAATTTTTAAAAATTCATAAAACCTCAGTTAGGATTGGCAGCAACCCGATCCCCTCCCCTTTTTTATGGTGACATGATGTTGTTGTCCTCCCACCATTAGAGCACTTCCACCCATTTGCAATGGCATAGGGCTAGGGGAGGCAAGGGCAATGCAATGGCTGGTATTATTCACGTGAATAGTGGCAGCCCTTCCAAAAGGCTTGTGTATTTTCACCAATTGCCATGGCAACCACTATTCACATGATATATGAGGATAGAAATTTGTATAGAGTTTTGGTATGGGAAGTGAAGAATATGACTAGGTATTTTTATTAAAAAAATTCTGAAAATGTTGGTATTTTAAAATTTTTTTTTCGTTGCTAACGTTAGCAAACCCAGGCAACAGCCTAGGCTATTCTTGTCTCTGGGTTGGCCTGGTTTGTTGGGACCCACAAACTGCCTGGATTGGGGCTTACTGTTGGAACGTGAAATGGGGGGTTGGGCTCCCTGTTGCCCGGGCTGGGGCAACCGCTGGAATTGCCCTTAGCGGTTGTGCCTGTTTTAATTTTTATACAAGCGATATTGAGGGAGGATGAAATTGAACATAGGACTTTGGGTGCAAATGTAAATGCTCTTAACCACTTTATACAAGCCCCGCCTGGTCATTTTTAGTTAATATCTAATATTCCATATTGAAAAAATAGCATATATCTTGTGATGGTATATGAGTTCTTGGACACTATTCTAAGATGTTTTTGTAGTGACAAGTTCTACACTCAAGCTCCTAATATATCGCAAAGGACTCACTAATGTAGTAGTTTGGAGTAATTGCTCCTCTAGGTAAGGTCCTGATTTCGAGTCTTAGCATTTGTGTTGTGTGTGTGAGTTTAGTATATTATCGCCCATCTCAATAGGAAATGTCATAAAAAAATTCTCTTTGCCAACGAGATCTAGGCTAGTGAAAAAAGACATTGACTTGTAGATCAGTGGTTTCAAGTTCGAACTCCCATGATGACACCTTGATAGTGTGTATGAGAAAACCACCCTCCCTCAATACTACTTGTATAATAAAAAGTCACGTTTCACCACACAATTGGTTTAGACTTCACTCGCATCTTTCAGCCTTAATTTTTTTTTTTGGTAATGAGTTTATTGAGGGAAATTACTTTAACAAAACACAAACTGGTATCATATCAATCAATAGTATAGTTTCATAGCTATAGAACAATAAAAAAAAGGAGTGTTTTACAAGATCTGTGAGAACAAGTGTGGAAATTTATTATTGCCACATAGAGTAGACCTAGATTACTTTAAAACAAACTCCAGACTTCAATGCCTTTTAGATTATAAATCTAACACACACACACATTCCAACCAGAAAAAAAAAATAGTTTAGATGCTCGAGAGTTTAGATGAAGGGAGATAGTAAAGTCATCGTAGATTACATTGTTGTCTGTGTCTACATCCCACTCTTTGAATAATTTGATGTAGAAACCAAGTTGGGATTTAAAAGAAGTAGGAGGAAATTATTGTTGCTTATACTCGACAAGACATAAATAATTTAATGAACTATAATTAATTAATGATTCTTAATTAACCATTTCCACATAAAATAAAGTGGATAAGACCATAATCTGAAAATTAACGTTGAAAAGCCTTCTCACTCTCACTCAGTCTCTGAGATGATCTTGGTTTTCACATGAGGTAAAACCCGTACACAAATATAAAACAATACAAATAAAGCAAAAGCCAAGCAAAATAATCGAAAAGCAGCAAAAGCCAGAGAGAGAGAGAGAGAGTCCCATTGAAGCAACAAGCAACCACTATTTCTCTGGTAATAAATTTCGGTTTTCTTTTTGAAGCTTTTTCTCAAATACTATAATAGACACAGTCGTAAATACAAACACATACTGCGCAGTGTGTGTGCCAATCTGCAATGCATTAAATGCGGGCGTCCACTTCCTCCGATGCTTCATCAGCTTCATCTCTTTGTTTCTCTCTGTCTCTGTTTTTTTGTCTCCTTGTCTCGCCCTCTTAACAAGTTCAAATTTTTTTTGACTGGTTTCAAAGATTCCAACTCTCCAAGTCTCTCAGACTGCATCTCTGATCCGGTTTTCTCCACCATTTTAAAAACCCATACATCTTCTGCGGGTTTCACACTCATCTGAGCTGCAGAGCCGCCATTGAAGCTCCGAGAACTTTGTTTACTAGGTTTTGGTGAGAACCCAGAACCTAAAAAGCTTTCAACTTGCCAGAGAACCGTGGAACTGAGCTGAAAACGAAGGAAGCAATGGAGGGTAGGTTGAAGAAGTACTCACAAGTGAGTCCTGAGAGGGCTGAAGTGTGGACTGAGAAGTCGCCGAAATACCATCAGAATCGCAAAGTCCCTGTGGTTTACTATCTCTGTCGAAATCGACAGCTTGAACACCCTCATTTCATGGAGGTTCCTGTAACCTCTCCTCAAGGGCTCTACCTCAGAGGTATTCAAATTCAACTAACAAATACCATCAATTTCTGGGGATCTTCTGTTGGGTATTTTGTTTTTCTGAATTTTGAGGATTTATTTGTTTTTTAATTTTATTTTTGGTGCAGATGTGATTAACAGGCTTAATGCTCTGAGGGGCAGAGGCGTAGCTTCCATGTATTCATGGTCTTCTAAGAGGTGATTTCTACTCCTTTTTCAGCCCAAAATGTAGAAATGGTCGATTTTTAAGACGGTGTTTGAGTGTGGGGTTTGTTTGTCTGAATGAGTACAGAAGCTATAGGAATGGGTTCGTTTGGCATGATCTCTCTGAAGATGATCTGATTCTTCCGGCCCATGGAAATGAGTACGTCCTCAAAGGGTCTGAACTCTTTGAAGAATCTAATTCAGGTAAAGGAAGTAGAAGATTCATTTTCTCATTGTTTGGTTGCTAGCAATTGACATTAGTATTTCCAAATTGTCCATATATTTTTTGCACCGGAAAATAGAAATGCTTATTGACCAAAATTTTCCATTCCATGGTAAATAAATTCAACATCCCAACTCTGGATACTCACTTTTTTTCTGGACAGATTGTTTTAGCCCTGTGGCAAATATAAAAATCCAGAACTTGAAACAGTTACCAGAGCCAGCCTCTTCTAGAAGCCAAGATGAGTCTTCATCCTCTTCGAGTTTGAATGGGAAGGAAACAAAGCATTCTCAAGAAGATGAGCTCTCTCCTCCAATTCAATGTCCAGACGGCTCTTCCAGTGCCTCTCCAGAGTCTACGGTTGGAAAGAATTCTTCTTGGGGCGGTTCTCTGAGCTTGACAGAGTACAAGGTTCACAAGAGGGACGGTTTAGCTGATGCTTCTACGCAGACTGAAGAAAATGTGAACAAACCAAAAGCTCAAGAAACATGTACTAGGGGTGTTTCCACTGATGATGGGTCATTAGAACCTGATTACCAAAATAGAGTTCCATGTGAGAAAGAGAACTCTGAGATTCGCAGTGTTTCAGTTTCTCCCCCTCCATCTTCTTGTAGTGCATCTTCATCGGGTGGGAAGACTGAAACTCTGGAATCACTTATTAGGGCTGATGCTAGTAAAATTAACAGTTTTAGAATTCTTGAAGAGGAAGACATTCGAATGACAAACAATCCAAGGGCCAAGGCTACTAATGTACTTATGCAACTCATCTCATGTGGGTCAATTTCAGTGAAGGATCACAGTTTTGGTCTTATTCCAACCTACAAGCCCAGGTTTTCCCATTCCAAATTTCACCCCCCATTGTTCTCCACTAAGGTAATGCTGGGAGAGCAAGACTGCCTATCAGACAATCCAAGGCTAAGGGGTTTGAGATTGGAAGAGAAAGAATATTTTAGTGGGAGCTTGATTGAGACTAAAATGCTCAAGGGGGAAGATGGACGTTCAACTCTAAAACGATCATCTTCATACAATGCTGACAGGTTAGCCTAGTTCCTGAACTTTTCTTTCAGTTCTTTTAGGCACCTTTTGTATTATGATACAAGTTATTTAGGTAATCTCTTCACACTTGATAGTAAGGCCAGACCAAATTCAGTCAAAGGATGATAATATGAAGTGCAAGGCTGTGTATTTGAAAATTTTCACATATGCAGTTTCCCTAGATAACCCAGGGATTCTACCAGAGTTTTGACTTCTTAGCTACCTTGAAGAACTAAGATGTTTCTTAATTCTTAAATCAGATTGATCACTTATATAATTTGAATGATGCTTTAAGATAGACCATCCCTCCTAAGATCCATGAGTCTAGGGCCGTTAAACATCCCAAGTCATGTTTGAAGTTGAACAACTTGAGCTTGGGCCCCTTGGATGCTTCTTCATTCTTGGTGACTGCAAGCACATTTTGAAGTCAAAAGTTTGGTTGCTTAGCAATCCTAGCTTGATCAAGACCACAATCAGTTCAATTAGGCTTTTGAACATCCAAGTTAGGTCGGTTTAAGCAGCTGGAAGCCTTGAAGTAACAATACCTGTTAGATACTAACCCTCAAGTAGTTTATGAAAGTTTCACATGATGTTAAATCATATTGGATATTATTTCTCAAATCTCAATTTGGCTTGGTCTATTGTAGGCCTTGTATTTAATTACTTGTTTGGGTTTACTTGGGTAGAAAGGAATTCTTTTCTTTGTCAAATAAGGAATTCAGCTCTGGTAATTTAAGAGATGTGTAGTTAGAAATAACTAGGATTATCAGGTAGTTGTCTGACTTTGTTGATAGAGATGCAATGTAGGGTTGTCTTATAAGAAACCAAAGAGTATTGAAAGTTGAAACCAAACGAACACCGGCGCGAATTGCGCCAAGGAACTTGAATGAGGGAGCGCGTCCCTGTTGCCTTGGAAATGGTGTGCGCGGGCGGCGGCCTCATCTTCAAATATGTCAAAACGACTCTCGACAACGGATATCTCGGCTCTCACATCGATGAAGAATGTAGCGAAATGCGATACTTGGTGTGAATTGCAGAATTCTGTGAACCATCGAGTCTTTGAAAGCGAGTTGCTCCCGAAGCCATTAGGCCTAGGGCACGCCTGCCTGGGAGTCACACGTAGTTGCCCCCCACCCACCCACTACTCCCTTGGGAGGATGATTTCAAGGCTCAGTTTAGAGAGAATTGGGTTTGGTGTAGGACTCATAATTTTATGTAATCCTCTATGCTTTAGCAGATTTTTCTCCTGTTCTATGGTTATCAGCAAGATTCTGCTGAGTCACATCAAATTTTGTGTTCTCTTGTGTGTGTGTGATCCATTTTATCTGATCTTTGTAATGAACTTGTGTTAAAAGTTTGCGAATCACAAAGCCTAAAACTGTTAGATCAGATGTTAGCATCCAAATTACGATGAAATAGAGAGGAGTCTCAGGTTTAATCCAGCAGTTGCAACAAGTATGGTTCAAATGCTAAACTTATGAACTTGCAGGAGTTGTAGGAAGCCAGATTCAGTAGAGGACAAAGAGGAGTCTACATCAGGACGTTCAAAATGCATCCCAAGATCAATCAAGGCGTCACTCAACAAGCAACCACGAAGTGAATCTATGAGATCACCTATTTCTGAAAAACCAAGGAACTCCTCAGATGGAGTTGATGGTGCACAAATCAATACCCAAAGTGTATCCAATGGAGCTAGTAAAAGAATCACAGAGCCTTCATCTCTTAAAAAGCACTCAAACAAGTTAGATTCTTTTAGAGAAGAGAAGGAGAAGGTGATCAAAATCGAAGAAAGTTGAGTGTTGACTCCTCCCCATTTTCACATTGGTCAAATTTCTTACTATAATCCTGTTTTTTCTTGTCAATGTTGGTTGACATTTTGTTTGTTTTCCTCCTAAACAGGCTTGCTTCAGGAGCGCGGGTTATAATCCAATCAAGAGCACCGTTTGATCCTACCGCAGTTGGCAGCTCATAGACCGCAATGCTATGGGATAAAGTAAATGGCTGATTTTCAGGTCGTTTGAGTTTCAAATGATGTAAGCTTGTTGGCGGGTTAAGGCGAAAAGGAATTTTTTTGTACATCTGAAAAGTAAAAAGAAAGGAGCAAATCACTTAATTTGCAAAGGGAATGATAGGTTAGGTGTGGTCCAGTCCTGGTGGGTGGACCTACTCCTGAGATATGGAGTTGGATTTTTGGGTCAGGTCGTTCAAATGGGGTTTTCCTTTTCTGTAACTAGAGCTTCAACTTTCAACATCTTCCTTTTTACTGCCCTGCTTTTATTTCAGAACAGTTCCTCATGCAGCATGGTGCTGCTATTACCACCGAAGATTTTATTTTCGGGTTTCAAATTTTCTGAGGAAATCCCTTTTGGACTTGGATATTGGGATTCAACATCTCATAGGATTCCCTTGCCTTGTGGTAAAGTGGTTGACTCTCAAACCCAAAAGGTACTTTTGACTGTCATTTCTCAAAGCAAAAGAGGTAATTTCAAAAGGTCAAAGCAGCTTACTTTGGGGTTTGGTGCTTTGTTCCTTCCTTGGGAGTGGTAGAATAGGAGCTGTGCGAATAAATGAGCTGTCTGGGGGGTTTTTGCTTTGGAAAAATTAGTGTATCTGGTTTTCTTGCTATTTTTCTGGGCACAGGAAGAAGCTTTGAAGACTGAGAATAATGTTTGTTTAGTATAAATTTATAAAACATGAAATTTGGGCTTTGCGCAAAGCAAAAAGAAAGACAAGTTGGCCAGAAATGCATTAATAATAAAGTGACTGTTGAGGCGTTGGGTGGGGGTGGTGGAGACTTGAGATTGAAGAGTATTGCGTTGCTTTTCAATAATTCTTTAGGTCTTTTAATGTCTCAGTAGGCAGTCACTATATGCACTGTGGGACGACGTGTTGGATCTTGTATTTATGCACTCTCTAAGTAGTCACTAGTTTAAAAAAGGGCTCGTTTTCTCGAGTGGTTAATAGTATTTAACCATACACGCAAGTTTCTGTTCGGATTCTTTCTTCCCCTAACTCACAATGAGCTGGTTGAGCAGTTTCGTTTTCAATTTCATTTTTACCATAAGTCCAAAGTATACTATATAGGTTAAATACAAACAAAGAGAGTATATTATAGGTGTTACTAGCGAAAATGCTAGACAACCCATTAACATAGTTACGTAGGTGGTATTCTCATATGCTCACTAATGTATTCCATATATATATTTTTCTTCTCGATCGCATTAACCACTAGTAGTTTATCCTTTGTATTTTTGCTCAGGTCTCTGTCGTCTTTGTTATTTTCTTTACACTTGGACTGTTGTTGGCAGGTTCTGTCCATAGACAAGGAGAACTGAATTTTTTTCTACTGTCAAAAAAAGAAACTTCATTGGTAGGGTCTTGGGATTGGTTGAAGATCATTCAAGCACTAATTCCTTGCAATGCAATTCTTAATTTTATTTTAATCGGGTTCCATGATATACATTTGCACTCATCCTTCTTATTTTTATGCTTTGATAATTGAGTGAACAAGAGGTTAATCAAAACATAAATTCACCGGCAATCAACTAGCTCTTGGTCTAGTGGTACTCTTCTTCTCAACGTTGGAAGATCTCCAAGTTCGAAACCCCCAACTCCCATTGATTAAAAAAACATATTGGAAAAAATTGGAGCATAACATTACTACCCTTTTAAATTTGGTAGGTATAGCCAAGGGTAAAATCTAGTCTTTACCCTTCAAAAGTATTGAGCTGTCCGCACAAGGAACATTAGCTCTTGTTAATTTCTATGCATGAGAAAGAAATTCCACATTAAAGAAAGTTGAGGAAATTAACACAACCTATAATGCCGTGTGCATATATGATTTCCTATTTACTTCAAATTCTGAGCAGGAGCTGTTTCCTCCTGGAAAAGAATCTTTAATCATTTCACCAACTCAGCCACATTTGATGAGCATGAAGCATTAGGGCCTCCTTGTGTGCCACAATGTGAAAGTTGACGTGGCCTTTGGCTCCACAATCATTGCAGAGGATCCAGACCTAAGTATGCAAAAACTTGAATTAGAATTTAAAGATACAACAATTCCACAAAATGAGACTGGTTGCCTGCACTGAGATCATTATTGGTTTACACTTTTTAAACCTTGTATTTGGGCACATACCATTTTGTTTCTGTGCATATAACTTATAGGGCAATATTGGAGCTGTGGCAACCTACATTAGAATTTTTGTAAATCAATGTTAAGATATGAACCACAAGTTCTAGTGTGAACATTTACGCAGATATTTCAAAACAAGTTTGATGGTTGAGGTTAGGGGTGGCAATTTCGGACACGACCCGATACACGACTCGAAACCCGCACGAGAAATTAGCGGGTTCAACCCGCATGATAAAAAAACAGGTCAATTTCGGGTCAACCCGTTTTGACATGTTTGCTAAACGGGTGGGTTTCGGGTCAACTCGCTAACCCACTAGAATACATGTTTAACCCGTTTATTAAACGGGTCGTGTTACGGGTCGTGTCAACCCGCATAACCCATTAACCCGTTTGATTTGGAAACTCTAAAACGTAAAACTCTAGCATATATATATATATATATATATATATATAATATAATATAAACATTCATATTCATAACCCTAGCCTTTCTCACTCACTTACACACACTCTGATACTTACTCATCACACAGCCGCCCTCTGTCAACTCCACACCAAATCAATTCTCTCCTCTCCAAGTCCAATCCAAGCCTCATCTTTACTCCCTATGCTTTGGTCTCATCTCCGTCTACCTCTCAACTCTCTCTCGTCTACCTCTGGACTCTCTCTCTTCTACATCTCGACAAATAACAAGATGGTTGGTCTCTTGATACCCAGATCTGAACTTTTTTGGTGGTTTTCTAATTTATTTGACAGAATTCTTTTGTTTACAGGTTTAATTAAGTCTCTTTCTTCATCGACTATTAAGGATCAGGTTATATAATTTTCCTTATCTTTAATTTTTCTTTTATGTTTTCGTTGATATCATATATAAGCAAATGCTGTTTGGATTGGATCTATATAACATGACCAAAACCAATCAGCAAACTGTATGAAATATGGTTGGCTTCAGGACCATATGATATATTAATTAATGGTTGGATGTATATTGTTGTCAACACTTATATTATTATATACATAGTTTTGGGACTCCTTTATTCATTATAATCTATATAAAATTATTATGTTTCATGTAGGTGGAATGGATCTTTTTGAAGGTGTATCCGAAAGTGCTGAAGGTGGAGCTGGAGAAGTTAGACTGAGGATTTGTTTCTTGTATCCGAAAGTGCTGAAGGTGGAGTTGCCGAAAGTGCTCAAACTTTAATTCTTATTTCTTGTATTTGTTTCTTTTCAATATCAGCTTAATCCTTATGATTTGATTTGTAGAAAATGGTACTTTAGCACCTAACCTGGAAGAATTGACTGAGGATATTAGCAAGATGGAAATAAATGCTACTAATTCCATGGAGGGCTCAAATACAGTCACTGTTGGTGGATAGAGTTGATGGAATGAAAGATGAAGACTGATTATTATTAAGTTGATTTTTATTTGTATTTTATGTTGTAATTTATTCATTTTTATAACTTGATTTTGAACTTTTCTGTTGGATTTGGAGTTGAACTTGAATTGATGAATATGTATTTGTATTTAATTATTTACTTGGGTTATAATTTGGGGAAAGTTTCATCAAACTGTTAAAATTATTGATTTAGTTTTAAAAAAATGAACAGGGCACGGGTTACATGGGTTGGGTCGTGTCAACCCGTTTTATAAACGGGTCGTGTTCGGGTTGACAATTTCTGACCCATTTATTAAACGGGTCGTGTTCGGGTTGACCATTTTGACCCATTAAAAATTACAACACGACACGAACCCGACACGACACGACCCATTGACAGGCCTAGTTGAGGTGGTAAACAACGGTCAAATAATAATAATTACCTATTATAATCTCCCAATGTTGCTTTCGTACTTCTCTATACATAAATTAATGGGCTTATGTTGCGGGCTCGGGCCGAGCACAACTTGTTTTGATGTGGACTTCAATTTTGGACCGAACTAGGGTCAATATTGTGTATAGGTGGGCTGGTATAGTGCAACCCGAATTACATAATGACATGATCTTAAACGAACCGAATCGGCCCAATACGACCCATTTGACACCTTTAGGCTGCCCTACTCTCAAGCTCTCCTTCTCTCTTTTTCTCCTTTGATTTAGAATTTTATCCCAATGTAAATGTAATTCTCCATAATGAAATACGCATACAATCTCCAAATAGAATGGATGTAGCCCAATTATGAGAACATATGTTTATGCGTGTGGGATTATGATTCTATCCAAAGGTGTAATATCCAAAAATTGGCAGCATCAACGAACAGTGTCGGAAAATTTGTAGTGCAAAAGAATGGTTTGAAGTTACGATGCCATGAAAATTGCCAAGAAACCATAACCTTGTATTTTTATCAAGTTTGTAATCAAAACATACTTGAAGTGAAGAAAATTAACCAACCATACTAGTAAAATTCACACAGATATACACAACATAATCCTTCAAATTTGTAATGCAAAAGTATGGTTTGAAACTGTGAAGTTAAGTAATGCCATGACAAGTGTTCTAACGAAAGTAGCCCATCCAAAAAGAATAACAATTAAAAACTACAAATAAAAATGATTTGGCACTAATGGCACACTTAAACGCGTGGAAAGACAAGATTAGCGATTAATTAATTTTTGTTTGAGCTTCTGGAGGGCTAAGATTGGACCAAGGCATGTGTTGGTGTTGCTTAATCAGCTGTGTGGCAACCATGTAATGTGTGTAAGGCACGTACAACTAAATAATCAATTTAATTAACAACTAATACACCTTGGTTGTATAAATAAAATGATAATTATAAATAATGATAGGTGGTATGTGCAATATATATGCTTTTGGAATCAACGCACAGATAAAAATAAATGAATTCTATTAGCACATTTATTTATTTTAAAAAGTAGGAATCTAATTGTAGTTTTCGTGCGGACGCCCGGACATTATTATCGTGCGGACGCTATATATTTTGTATTATCCCTCTTTGCTTTCTTATATATTTACAATGGTATCCGCACGTTATTAACATGTAGACATCCGGATAAGAGAATAACTATATATATATGCGCAAAATAAATAAGCATTGTTACAATAAGATCATATAGAAAACATATTTATCATGGAACTATATATTAGTGATATCGGTTGAGCTTTAGAGAAGCCAGCTAGCTAGTAAAATTCTGTAACGAGGAGTACGGAAAAAAAAGAAGAAGAAAAGAAATAGGGCTGAATAATCAAATTTACTATAAAACACATTATACATAGCTCTTTTTTTTTTTTTTGCCACCCCGTACTGAAAGGAAAGATAGGAAGTGGTAATCCAATTTCCATAAATTTAGTTCTGAAATTACTTACCTAAATTATTTAAAATCGATAGAGGTATGGTTGACATTTCATGTATATATACGATATAATGCATAATCTTTTTTATTGACATTTCATCTACGTAGTTATTTTGAAGAATCATGAGTAAGCACACAATTAAATTGCGAAATCGTCCAATCTGAGGAGAAAATTTTTGGGTGGAGACTTTCCTGGTATGTGGCAGATTAAGCGTGATATATTAATATATATATATATATATATATATAGTCCTCTTCTATTAAGGGACATCCTTTAGGGTCCCCTACAAAAAAATTTCAATGATCCAAATCATTTATTTATCACATATTCATTTTGAGATGATCCTTGCAAAAAATCATGCAAATTGAAAATCATTAAGGCATCTAATATTGAAACCAACAAAATCAATGAACACAGTGCTTCAAGAAAGTCCTTGAATTTCAATAATTAATTGAGTGGTCAAATGATATTGGATTCAAGTATTTTTTGTAGAGATATCTTTGAATGAATATCTACAAAATAGACATTGGGATTAGTGAAATACATTGCGGAGTGGACCTTATTTGAGGGACACCCTTGTAGGGCCTACCATACATTATATTTCATTAATCCAAACCATCTGTTTTTTAGATATTTATTCAAAGATCATCTCTACAAAAAATCACTTGAATCCGATATCATTTGACCACTCAATTAAATGATTGAAATTCAAGTACTTTCTTGAAGTATCGTTTTCATTGATTTTGTAGGTCTCAATTAGATGCCTTAATGATTTTCAATTTGCATAATTTTTTTGCAAGAATGATCTATGAATGAAGACTTAAAAAATAGACGTTTGGATCATTGAAAAAAAATTTGTAGGACGCCCTAAAGGGTGTCCCTTAAATAAGGAGATTGTATTTTATATATATTTATATGTAGACGTGAAAGTTTGTGATATATTAAAAAATATATATATTTATATATAGACGTGAAAGTTTAAGATGAGCACTATCACTATCTTTAAAATTTGATTTTGATTCAATCCCAATGTCAATAAACAAATCATCTCCAAAACTTCAGAACATAGATTTTTAGCTAGCCATATCCCCTAGGAACATCAGTTTCCAGGATATATACAAGGTACATATCTCAACGTTAAGCTACATAAACTGAAAGTACACTCACCCCATTGCTCACTTCCATTCCCTCTATATGTTTTGGTCACACTAAGACTCAGTAGGCCTCTCTACCCACCAAACAATGAATCCCATTGATGCTCTAGAAAACCTCTCCCTGCACAACCCTAGCTTAGAGCTAGAGTTTCATGATTTCATGGATGGTGCCAACTATGATCAGTTTTTCAATCTAATCCGTGAGAATGATCACAACCCTGTCATTGATAGTGACGATTGTGATCATGATAATAATCACTTTATTACTAATGGCTACTTAATTGATAACCAATGTGGTCCCACGACCCCTGATGATATGTTTGACTTTAATATTAATTCATTGTTCCCAAGTTTTGAAGGGGAAAAGAAAGAGGTTCCAGAAGAAGATATTAATGGTAGGGACGACTGTTCAGGAACAAGAATGGCAACTACAACTAAGAGGGGGAAGAACATCGACAAAGCAAGAGCTTTGATTTCTGAGCGAAGGAGGAGAGGAAGGATGAAGGAGAAGCTCTATGCATTGCGAGCCTTGGTTCCGAATATAACTAAGGTATGCCTTCGTACATGAGCGTAGTATAGGTGTATAAAAACCATTTCTTTCGGAAGACTGCCTGACAATTGTTAGGCTGAATCTATAGGTACGGCATGATGAACAATATATATCATCATGAATTGTTCAGCTGTGAACTCTGTCAGGCTAGTCATACATTATTAAATAATGCAGGTGCTTGTGAATTAATGTGCAGATGGATAAGGCCTCCATTGTTAGGGATGCTTTGCAATATGTGCAAGAGTTGCAAACTCAAGCCAAGAAGCTGAAGGTTGAGATTGCTGGGCTTGAAGCATCCTTGGTTTGGCCACCTCAGAGATACCAAGGATATAATAATATTGGAAACACTGGAAAGATTCGAATGGCAAACACAAGCCTACTAGTTCCCAAGAAAATAATTCAGGTACACCGTACACACTGATGCAGACATATTTTTATATTTTTTACCATTTAAAATTTGAAACACCATAGCAGACGTGAGTTAAGCCAGTTGATTAGGACAGTCCACCCTCCTTAAACCCAAGTTCGAATCCCCTTTCCTTAAATTTGATCAATTTAGAGTAGTAATAAAATTTGAAACATTATTAATTGACTTGTGATCTTCATGCATGTGGGCAAGTAGATGGACATGTTTCAAGTGGAGGAAAGAGGATTTTATGTGAAATTGGTGTGCAACAAGGTACAAGGGGTGGCTGCGTCACTTTACAAGGTTCTTGAGTCCCTTATAATTTTCAATGTTCAGAATTCCAACTTGACCACTGCTTCTGAGAGTCTTGTACTCACAGTTACTTTGAAGGTATGCATTTTTCTTCTAAAAAATTCAAAATCTTCTTCCTCTTCTACCTTTAATTATTTTACTTGATTCTCCTTTTTTGATATATATTTTATTTTAAACTATTTTCAGCTGAAAATAAGTGGTCTATATGTTAAATATTAAATCAGGTGAAAGAGTGTGAGCAGGAGATCAACTTGCCAAATTTGAAGCTTTCGGTGATTGGGGCTCTTCTCAATGAAGGATTTGAATGAATTTAATCATTCTTTTCTTCCTGAATTTTATACCTTTTTTTGTGATGATATTAAAAATCTTATATATTAGCGAGCACTACGTATTCGAAGAAGAAGAAGAGCATGTGTGTAAATATTTTTTTAATATACATTACTTGATAGAATTCATAGTTTTTGTTAATCTGTATTTTGGATGTGTTTGGGAGAGAAAGAAAAATGAGATGAGAGAACGTTGCTCTCTGTAAAATTAGAAACTGAAGTCTATATTTCTTTCATTACAAAGAAGCAAAAATATATAACCGTTGAGGAGAGAGAAGAGAGATTCTTCTCTAACTGCCTCTACACCAGATCTGATCCTAGCCATTGAACTATCATCCTATAAGATGATTACACTTGTCACAATCTAACACACCACTTAAGAAACCACTTGGACTATAATCCAATGGTCTACATTATAACCAGCAAAAAAAAACTTATAAACCAAAACAAAAAATGAATTCAGACTGAAATGAGACTTGGCACCAAGGATTTCAGCTCAGCTCAAAGGGTTACACATCAACACTCCCTTCTAACCCTTTGAGTGATTTAACTCCAAGCAGATTTCTGAGATGCACAAAACGATCCTTGGATAAGGCCTTGGTTAGGATATCTGCAATTTGATCTTCAGTTTTGTAGTAGATTAGCTCAATCTCCTTTGCTTGAATAGCTTCTCGGATGAAATGGAATTTTCTGCTTATGTGCCTGGATTTCTGATGAAAAACAGGATTCTTTGCCATTGCTATGGCAGAGGTGTTGTCACACAAAATTGGTGTGCCTTCCACTTGCTCCTCTCCAAAATCCTCAAGTACAAACCTTAGCCATTTAGCTTGTGATGTTGCTTCAAAGAAGACTCACATATTCTGCCTCTGCAGTAGATAGAGCAACATGATTCTGTTTAATTGAAGCCCATGAGAACATACCAGATCCAAGAGTAAATACATACCCTGAGGTACTCCTTCGTCATCCTCACTACCTGCCCGCCACCATCACAAGAACCTATTAAGGTAGCTGCCTTACCCTTTTTAAACTCATTTCCAAAATCCAATGTGCCTTGAACATATCTCAACACCCTTTTGGCTGTTCCCATGTGTTTCTTAGTAGGATTGTGCATGAATCGGCAAGCAAACTAGAAGCAAACATTATGTCCGGTCTAGTAGTCATCGGATATAACAGGCTGCCTACAATCTGCCTATATTCACTCTCATCCGCCATCTCACTTCCATCTTCTTTGCATAGCTTTTCATTAGCAACCAAATGAGTTGTCACAGACTTACAGTCTTTCAATCCAAACTTCTCAATCACTTTCATTGCATATTTCTTCTAATGAAGAAATATATATTTATCAGTCTGCACTACTCCCATGCCAAGGAAATGATAGAGCAGTCCAAGATCAGTCATCTCATAATGCTTCATCATGTCATTTTTGAATTCTTCAAGTAGCTTTGCACAATTTCCAGTATAAACAATATCATCCACATAGAGAGAGACAATAAGAATACCTGAACCTTCATCATTTTTGATATAAAGGGTAGCTTCATTAGGACTTTTCTTGAATCCTGCTTTGTTGAAGTAGGAGTCAATCTCATCATACCAGGCCTTTGGGGCTTGTTTTAGTCCATACAAAGCCTTGTTCAACTTATACACTTTGATTTCTTCATTTTCCTTCACAAAACCCTGTGGCTGTTCCACATAAACCTCTTCCTTTAAAACTCCATTCAAGAAAGCAGATTTAACATCCAGTTGGTATAGATTCCACTCATTCTGTGCAGCTAGAGCTATCAAGGTTCTAATGGTGTCTAACCTTGCCACTGGGGCAAAGGTTTCATTGTAATCAATCCCAGGCTTTTGTTAGTAGCCTTTAGCCACAAGTCTGGCCTTGTTTTTCTGCACAGACCCATCCAAGTTCAGCTTCGTCTTGTAGACCCACTTGACACCAATAATTGGTTTGCCAAATGGTCTGTCCACTAGTTTCCAGGTATTATTTTTCTCAATCATGTCTAGCTCAGCCTTCATTGCATTTCTCCATGACTCATCAAGGTCAGCCTCTTCAAAATTTTCAGGTTCCACAATGCACATGTTGCACTGAGCCATGATTTCATTTACACTTCTCCATTTCTTTGGTGTGTGATCAATAGCTTGAGAACTCCCATCTATTTCTTCATATTCCAGAGTAGTCTCTTCTTCTATTTGTGTTTGTGTATCCAAGCTTTGACTTGGTTCTTCTTGTAATGAGGTTCCTTCATCTATTTGCAAAGGTGTATCCACATTTGAACTTTGAGCACAGTCTTGGTTTTCAGTAGGCACTAGAACTGTCATTTCTCCTTCTCTACTATTCTCCCATTTCTAGATACCTTTTTCATCAAATTTCACATCTTTGGACAGAATAACTTTTCTAGTACTTGGATCAAACAGCCTATATCCCTTTTCACAGAGACCATAGCCTACAAAAATACATTTGTGACTGTTTTCTTCAAGCTTATGCCTCAAAGCTGAAGGAATAAGCACATGACAAGGAGATCCAAATATTTTTAAATGTGCAATTCCTGGTTTTACGCGATTATAGGCTTCAAATGGTGTGATCTTATTGAGGGCCTTGGTGGGACATCTATTCAGCAAGTAAACTGCAGTATTTACAGCTTACGCCCCGAACTCATAAGGAATGGCTTTCTCGTGCAACATTGATTTAGCCATTTCCACTATTGTTCTGTTTTCCTCTCGACCACTCCATTTCTTTGAGGAGTATGCCACCGTTAACTACCTTTGAATGCCATATTTTTCACGTAACTTGTTAAATTCTACAGACAAGAATTCTCCACCCTGTCACTTCTCAAACTTTTTATCTTGAACCCACTTTGTAGCTCAGTCATAGCCTTGAACTTCATAAAGCACTCAAATGCACTTGATTTGTTTCTAATGAAGTATACCCATGACATCCTAGAATAGTCATCTGTAAAGCAGAAAATACCTGTTTCCAGGATAGTGATTCTGATTTCATTGGTCCATAGATATCTGTGTGAACCAATTCCAAAGGACTTGTTGCTCTCCAACTAGATTCCAAAGGAAAAGAATCTCTGTGCTGCTTTCCTTGCATACAACCATCACAAACCACTGAAATCTGCTCCAAATGAGGTAAGCCATGGACCATGCCTTGAGTTTCAAGCATTTTTATGCTCCTTTCATTTAAATGTCCCAACCTCTTGTGCCAAGTCTACAAACAGTGTGAAACACTTGTTCTCAAAGCCATATCCCTTGTAGGCATCATTGTAAGTGGAAAACATCTGTTGTTTGTCATTTGCACCCTCACAATCAGATTTTCCAGTGACTGATTGTCATACACATTCACCATATTTCCTCCAAACACAAGATGGTATCCATGCTCCATCATTTGCCCAACACTAAGCAGGTTTTCTTCAAGACCAGGTACAAGCATTACTTCATGAATGTGTTTCTTTCCCAGCTTGGTTTTAATCACCAGAGTTCCTTTTCCAAAGAATCGAACTACTTCTCCAGTTCCCATCTTTACCTTAGAGGTCAAGTCCCTTTGGATATTCACTAACAGTCCCTCATCCCCTGTTATGTGATTACTACAACCACTGTCAATATACCAAGAGTGATTTAACTTCACATCAGTTGCAGCATTACACACATAAAACAACACACCAGTTTCTTCCATCTCATTTGCATAATTCACCCTATGTGCATTTTTATTTCCATTGCAGTCTCGGACCATATGTCCAAATTTTCCACATCCATGACATTTAGGCTTGCCTTCATACCAGCATTTGCCATAATGTAACCTATCACAATGCTTACAAGCTGCTTTGTTTCCATCATTAGGCTTCCAACTTTTCTGAAAACTCTGATTTCCAGAGAAACTCTCATTCTTAGGCTTCTTCTCTTCAATATTCAGACTAGCAAAGGCTCTTTCTGAAGAGTTCTTAGTGTGCCTATCCAATCTGAGCTCAAAGCTCTTCAAGGAGGCAACCCCCTCTTGAACTTCCAGAGTTTCAAGATCCTTAGAGTGTTCTATCACAGAGCATATAGAATCATATGATTTTGGCAAACTAAACAACAGTTTCTGCACTACTCTCTCCCTAGATAATTCCTCACCATAACTCTTCATTTGATTCAACATATCAAACAATCTAACAAGGTAGACAGATAGAGATTCACTATCCTTCATGCGAGTATATTCAAATTCCCTACGCAACCCTTGCAATTTTACATTTCGTACCTGTTTATCTCCTCTGAATTCCAGCTTCAGAATGTCCCAAGCTCCCTTTGAGGTCTCCTCATTCACAATCCTGGGGAATAAGCGATTCAAACTGCACTTTGGATCAATCCAAGTGCACGAGCATCCTTCATCAGAGTCTGAGCCACCATGGACTTCTCAGTGTCCACAGCCTCATCTTTCTCCTTCTTCAGATCTGAGGCATTAAACCCATTCTCGACCAGATCCCACAGACCATGCGATTTCAGAATAGTCTTCATTCGAATACTCCAGAATTCATAGTTTTCTCCATTGAAAACTGGTGTTCGAAGCTCAGCTGCTCCCGATCCTGCCATATGAGACACCTAGATTCAAGAACTCGCCACTTCGATCTTCGAATCAGCCCAACGATAGCTCGGATCGAGCTCGATTCGCTGTTCACAGATTACGCCCAGCTCAATAAATCGAACCTGGCTCTGAGGCCATGATAGAATTCATAGTTTTTGTTAATATGTATTTTGGATGTGTTTGGGAGAGAAAGAAAAATGAGATGAGAGAACGTTGCTCTCTGTAAAATTAGAAACCGAAGTCTATATTTCTTTCATTACAAAGAAGCAAAAATATATAACCGTTGAGGAGAGAGAAGAGAGATTCTTCTCTAATTGCCTCTACACCAGATCTGATCCTAGCCATTGAACTATCATCCTATAAGATGATTACACTTGTCACAATCTAACACACCACTTAAGAAACCACTTGGACTATAATCCAATGGTCTACATTATAACCAGCAAAAAAAAACTTATAAACCAAAACAAAAAATGAATTCAGACTGAAATGAGACTTGGCACCAAGGATTTCAGCTCAGCTCAAAGGGTTACACATCAACATTACTTACTACATTTGCTTGTGAATATTTTAGTAGGGCACACGATAGTGTTATGACACCTACCACTCATAGCTTCTTTGTACATGGGAGAAACCCCTAATGCGCAAAGTGAAATATACCCAACATAATTTTCATGAGAAGCTCTCCACAATCATTGATGAATTTCCTAGGCTGGATGACGTCCACCCTTTCTGCCGACCTTCTTCTTGTTCTCTACAACAAGGACCATTACAAGCTTACACTTGGCCAGATCAATACTCCAATTCTTTGTGTGACTATATTTATTTATTTATGTGGGTTTTAGTATTGAGGGTATATAAGTCTATTTAAGTGAGTTTTTGGTTATTTAAGAAAGTTTTTATAAAAACGGACATTTATGAAAGTCGGCGGTAAATTTTGGCTATTTTTGATAAAAACTCCATTATATCTCCCTTCCTAACTTTGGCCCAAAAAAAAAATCTCATTGGGTCAATAAGCCATTTGGGCCACTTTCATTAGAAACACTAGCGCCAGTCAATCCCATTTAACTAATTAAACTATGCAAAGGACTCACTAGTGTAGTGGTTTGGAGTATTTATTCCCTCAGGCAAGGTCTTGGGTTTGAATCATAATATTTGTGTAGTGTGCGTGAGTTTAGTATACTATCGCTCCTCTCAATATCATGAGAAATTTGCATAAATGTCACATGAACTATTAGGCATGTGCACTATTACCACATGAACTTTTAATTTTTAATTTTAACTACCTGGACTTTGTAAAATGTTGAAATTCACCACATAAAGTTAACTTGGTTATATCAGACTTCCCCAACCCTTTTTACCAACACCAATTGTCCCCCACCCTCTGCATACACCATACATTACACCATATTTATCTTTTCTCTTGGCGTGAATTGTTTAAATTGAAACACTAGTTCATACTCTATATAACTGCATCCATTAAGTGGAGAAAAAAATGAATAGTGACTTTAGATATGTTGGAGGCCCTCCAAATTACGGTATGCTTCGACAAGCTTGTTTCTAATTTATTTTGAATATACTTTAGCATCCTAATGACTTTTGGACTCTGCATAGGTCATTAGTTGTGGGGTAGAATAAAACATATTTATAATCCATCATGCTAAGTTATCAGTCTCTTGTTTCATACGTGGTTTTCATTGTTAGTGGAAAACACTCTTTGTTATGATAATATAACATGTTGGTTTGATTACAAATGTTGTATTATTCTCGAACCCCTAACCCCTTCACTTCTCCCTCTCCTCTCTTATTTTTGCCTCCTTCTTCATTTATCTTTCACACACGCACACAAAATGTAAGCATTCAAGATTGCAAGAGTCTATTAAATACTTGTAGATACCCGAAAGTCCTAGGTTTCCAGGAAGACAACTTGTTTCTAATTTATTTAATCCAATATTCCTTACATTTTTGGGTAAATTGCCGTACAACCCCCCCCCCCAAACTAGGACCCTTGTTGAAATTAACTCCCTGAATTAAAAAATCAGCCAAAATACAACCCACCCTCTTTCCCACAACCCCACCCACCAACTACCACGACCCACCATCCCACCTCATCCCCCACCACAACCCATCTCGACCACCCAATAGCCCTCACCTTTGCTTCTGCTATCCTTTGAGAAAGTCACAAAATTATTGAAATCCTACACGGTTTTCTTCGAAAAGAAAAGGTTTACAAGAAAACAATACCCACAACCCCAACCCTTCCTCCTCCACCCATCGAACCCATCGATCCCAACCCAATCCAGCAGCCATCCCAACCCAATGCAACCAGATCTCTGGGACTGAGGGCTCTGTCACCAAATCTGGAAATAAGGTGGTCAAGGGAGTCTGTGAAAAGTGGAAGGTTACTTTCAGCTTGAGCTTGGCTTGCTCTGGTCGCATCTCTTCTTCCAAGCTTCACAGTCAAAGATGGACCAGTCACCTATATATAGTTTAAGGACAGCGACTTGTTGGAGGGCCAGATGAGAGAAAGGGAGAAGGGAAGAGACGGAGAGAGAGAGAGATGAGGGAGAAGGGGAGAGACGGAGAGAGAGAGGGAGAAATTCACTTTTTTTTCTTTTCATTTTTCGATTTTCTAACTATTTTAGTTTTTTATAATAATAATAAAAAAATCACATAGTAAGTCACGTGGAGGAGATGTGACTTTTTGGATGGAAAAATGGATGAAATTCGAAAAACTTAATGGCAAGGGTTAAATTGGCGATTTTAATTAATATGGGATTAAATTGGCTGATTTTTTAGTTCAGGGGAGTTAATTTCAACAAAGGTCATAATTCAGAGGATAAAACGGCTGAAAATCCTACTTTTAAACACAATTGGAGCAAGACAATTCAAATAGGAAACACGCTCTAACAAAAACCACCCAAATATGTTGAATCGCTTCTAGACTATATAAAGTTCAAACATCACCCTTTAGAGGCCATGTATCAACAAGCATGGAGAAATCACCTACTGTTGAACGTGAAATTTTCACATCAAAAAAAAAAAATCAGAAGGGGTGGCTACCCATTTGAAATAAAATGCCAGCCGTAAACTTGTATTTGAATGGGATTGAAATATTCCTCCCTGCAAGTTTATCCAAAAAAATCTAAGTGTTTGTCAAGTATCAAACACTAAAAGATAAGCATCCCAGCTAAGAAGTGGTTATTCACTTCAACTAAAATTCCTCACATCTATAAAAAGGGCTAAGATGGCTGAAAAAAAAAGGCTGTAGGAGGAGAGGAGTCACGCCACGCAGAGGAAGCAAGCAACAACACCGGACAATGATGTGATGATTCCATCACGGAGTCTATAGCGGGGGAGAAAGCGCGCAAGGGAGCACAAGGCGGAAGAGAGCATCGCAGAGGAGGATCCAACGTCAGAAGAAGATAACCTCACTATTCCACGGAACAAGTACATGGTTTATCTCTCTTCTCTCAAGGCGTCTGGGCACCTCTGGGATGCATTCAACATCCAGTACAATCAACCCAAGGAGATTCTTGGCTACGATGATTTCAATCATCATAAATTAAGTCAAGAATCTACTCCAAGGCGTACCTCTTCTCAAATACCTCCACGACATCCGGCTATGGATTGACAGCCAAGATGAGATCCGGTCCTGATCTGCTCCGAGGTGCAGCTCTGCTCAAAAGCTTCCAGCATATGCTCAACATCCAATTCACAAGACAAAAAAGACAAAATTGGTGAACAACGCTGTTAAAAAGACGTAGAGGAAATCCTAGAGTTCTCTGGGTTCCTCTTTCTGTCGCACCACAACAGCCAAAAATTGTTCAGTAATGTTCGTCATGAGATGGACAACAAACAAGAAAAGAATCGGTAATTCATGTAATTACCCAAGCAGAAATTCCAAGCTTTCCCACGACAAGGAGACGATTTGGCTTGTCTTTGATAAAAGCTTATTACCTGCACGTCAATAAATAATTGGTCTTTTCCTTGAATAAGGGAGCTTACGGCCTGGGGGAAGTTCCAAATAGCAATTGGTCTCTTCCTTGAATAATGAAGCATACGGTCGGGGTGAATTCCTTGAAGGAAATGCAATTGCTTTCCACCTTGGTTAATGCAGCAGACGGCTTGAGGAGGTCTACGGACTGGTCTGGAACAACAACAAAAATATCAAATGCTCTCTTTTGATTTCTGGTGGTCTCAAATGGTGGTGCACATATACCCATTTTAAAAGAAATTTGTGTGGTCTAATCCTATTGGGAAAAGTTGCCTGTTCTTCTTGTCTTCAAATTCGACAAGGAACAATATGGCTTATTCAAAACCCACTGGGAGATGGACTGACAACTTGGGGTGCCTTAATTAAATTTGAGGCCATATGCTTTTCACACCCAAGCTACAGGAAAATGGCGTTTTAGAGCAGAACCATATTCCCTGTTGATGCGGCAAAAGGAAGTTGAAGTTGATACAGAGCCACTGCCAATTCTCACAGCAGCAAAAAAGGAAAAAAATACATGAAGAGGAAGTTGTTTGTTTTACCACTTGGAGAAACCAAACAACAGACACCAATATACTCTTTCATAGTCAAGTTAAAGACTTGATTTCATATTAGCCACAAATGGAATCAACAGTCTCCGCCTCCTGCCATGCCCAAAATTGTAGAAAACAACAAAATAAGGAGGGGAGCTTTGTTTGTTGTGCTGTGCATACAGGTATAACAAATACAAGAAATGGGGGTGAAAAGGTAGTCAACGAGGTGAGGGCATTGTGGCCCATTCTAGAAAAATGGGGAGTCATCGTTTGGTCTCTCTTGTTTGATTTCTTTCATTGCTCTCTAAAGACCAAAAAAAGGAGAAGTCAATAAACAAAAAAAAGCGGAGGCCACGAAGTCCTCATCTTGTTGTGTTGTGCAGACAGGTACGGCAAGTAAACAAGAGAATGGGAGTTTATCCCTTTGGGTATCAATCCACAAGAAGACAAATTGTTTTGTCTTGCTCCCTTAGCAAACAAAAACAAATAAAGGCTACTCCGCTCCACCTCCAATAGTCCCCATTTACTCACTCTCCAAAAGGTCTGAACAAATAAAACAAAGACTGGAGAAAGTGCCTCGAAAACGGCAACAAAAATTAGAAGAAAAAGAGAAGCAGAACCGCAAGTTGATATTGCAGTCAACAAATGATGTTGCAGCCACAGTTGATGCGGTAAACCAAGCCCAAGTTGAAATCAACGGCCACAACAAAGCCGGATTAAGCTTCAACGGTTAAACTCTCATGGGCTAGCTGATAAAAAATGTCTAGGTTTGGAACAGATTAATGGGTTATCAAAAATTACCCATTAATTCTTAAAAGCCCATTAAAATATTGTGCTGTGAAGTACAAGCAGATATCTCAAGACCTGACGTCTCCAAACTCACATCTCAAAGATTTGATGGTATCAAGCCTCAAGCTCAATGAAGTTGTCCATTAAAAATCCGATTAGCAGACAATTGGTCCGAGTTCTTCAATTCACAAGTTATGGATGAATGGGCTTAAATTCCAAAATGCCTATTAATTCACAAATCATGAAATTGAAGCCCAAGTGGTACAAAACCACGTCAAAGGCCTAAGTGGTACAAAACCACTTCAAAAGCCCCACTAAGAAATGTGGGAATCAATCACTGTGGCCAAGAAGCTATTCATAAAAGAGTGTCAAGAGACTCAACCATGCTGTGAAGGTGACTCCAATCTAGATAAATGAGTCTCATGCTCCGAGCATCAAGCTCATTCTCAAAAGATACCAAAGGAGCATCAATATGCATTAGCGGGTTTGTCAATCACAAGAGCCCATCGATCCCAAATATTCCAAATCATGCTTGGATACAAATGCAGTGTTAATGATCAAAGTAAATTAGTGGGTTCATCAAAAATTGCCCATTAGTTTTCTTTGACATTGACAATGAAAATATGGTACAAAACCATTCCAAATTTTCTCATGGGTCATCTACCTATGCAAATCTCCAAATCGTCTCAAAGACAAACTCTCAATTAGTGGGCCACACTTACCCATTCATTACCAAATATTTGGAACTACGTCGGTTTGATCCCTTCAAAAGGGTACGTAGGCAGTCTAGCATACCAATAGACGCAACCGCCACCAAATTCATATCTCAAAAAACACAAACTCTCAATTAGTGGGTCACACTTATTCATTAATTTCCAAATCTTTGGAACTACGTTGGTTTGATCCCTCCAAAAGGGTACGTAGGCAGTCTAGCATTACAATATACGCAACCACAACCAAATTCAATTCCTCATATTAATGGGTCACACTTACCCATTAATTTCCGCCCAAATCTCAAATCCAAACAGAATCCCTGGTTTATCTTAACCAAATTCGCTAAGTTCATTCAAATACTTTTCAATCAAATTCATTCAAATTCCCTTTTGCAATGAGTCATTTATTCATTGCAATTATTTGAACTAAGAGTGGCTTGATTCCCGCGAGGGATACGTAGGCACCCCGATGTACGACTTGTGAGCAGCTGCATAATCAAACACACACGTTCTGTTTCTTTATGATGGAATCAAAGGGTATTCCCTTGAAGCAAGGAATTGTAATTAAGAGACACCGCGTCTTGAATGGGTCGAACCTAAAATAATAAAACCCCATCATTTAATTAGTGGTGGTGAAATTATGTTGGAAGATAACACATTTTTCTTCAACACCTACATATTATATACGTTATATGTCAAATACTGAAGAAACCACATTCTTAGATCCTATAGCACACACAAACTTCATTCCTGCATAATAGTGCTAATCGGAAGCTTAAATGGGGGGGCCGAAGTCGAAAATACAAGTGTATAAAACACCTAAGTATTCAATAATTACATATTTCGAGCTAAATATTTCTAATTGAGTCATGTTTAATTTGTTTTAGATGAAATTTTAACTTAATTTATAAGTTGTTTATTACAAATTCTACATATTATATATAATATAATATAGGAGGGATAAAAATCTGGGGGGCCAAGGCCACTCCAGGTCTATTAGTGGCTCCGCCACTGAATCGTACCATGTAATGACATTACACCTGAGATGGATTTGCTTGAAGGAGGCCATCTCTTATCTGTGAACAAACGTCTCTCACAGCACCGGGGCCGTGTGGGATGAAAACCGAATTGGACTTTGAGGATGCACCGATCTCCTTCATTGTGTCGAAGTACTGGGTCACCAGAACCATGTCCATGACATCCTTTGATGATGTCCCCGGCACATTCTCAGAGAAGGCCAGCACACTGTCTCTCAGCCCGTCCACAATGGCCTGGCGCTGCCTTGCTATTCCAAGCCCTGACAGATATTTGGACTCTGCGTCTCCCTCAGCTCGCTTAATCAGCATTATCTTCTCTGCTTCAGCTTTCTCAGTTGCAGCCAACCTCATCCTTGCAGCTATTAGTTATTGGAAAACATGCATATATTAGTCGTTCTGCAGCTGTTATAGCTTAAGAAAACTTGATTTTGTAAAACTAACTTAATTATTGTAAGCAAGACATTTTACTGCAAATGTCATTCTGTTTGTGTCCTACAAAAAGGAATAAAAATTCCAAGGAGACCCATGAGACTTCCCGGTCTCAATACTTTTCTGGTTTCAGGGGTGCAATGGAGGAGGATCCTACTGCATACTGCATCTCAAGAATGGGTACCATCTTTCTGTTTTAGACACAACGATGCTATTTGGATGATAGGAGTCGAAAGCCTTATAAGAGCAAACCTTCCTAATCCTTTTATTTACCAAATGCAACAGGGCTCAATTTTCATTAGCACTTGGTAAAGTTTCTAAATAAATGAATCTTTACTTGGAATGGGATGCCAAAAAAATAGCCTACAGAGAAGGAGGAAAAAAACATTGCATTCCATATATCATATGTACATATTGTACCTGCATTTATCTCATTCATTGCTCTCTTCACATGCTCATCTGGTTCGATATCCACAATTAGTGTTTGAACTATCTCAAACCCATAATGTGACATGGCCTGCATATACACAATAAATTACCAAGATGTTTCGTAGGAAATTCTAAACCAAACAAGGCATACAGATCCATACCTTTGCAAGTTCTTCTTCAACAGCTTTGGCTATGTCATTCTTCTGCTCAAAGGTTGAATCTAGGTCCAACTTCGGAACACATGCCCTGATAACTGAAATGAAAAATAGAATTTTGTAAATTCTATCTGCAAGCTACAGTCTAAAAAAAACCACACGGTATTCCTCTTCAAGGTACAATGACACGAGAACAAGAATTAGCTAGAATTTCAAAGCAAAACCTCAAGCTAAGAAATATTCTACACCAGAATTCAAACAATACAAATGCAAAAAATCGAAAGCTTCTTTTTCGTTTTTCCACCTCTGTTTCCAAGTAAATTTATATTTTAGAAGTTCAAAATCAGATCTAAAATAAAATTAAATGAAAACCCCACCAAAACTTACAGAAAACTTATCACAATCGTTCACAAGCTGCACTATTTGCTACCCTGGGATAAATGATGATACATGACACAACTGAACTAGCTATAAATGGATATCCCGATTGTTAGAAGGAAAAAAACAACAAACAAAACCCACAAACTTATGAGAGTAATTACAAATTCAGTAACATATCCATACCATCAAAGACATAAGATTGGATCTGCCCTCTGGTATTGCTGAGCTTGTAAAAGGCATCTGAAGCCTTCTCAGCTAAAGCTCGGTATTGAATAGAAGCAACCACAGTAACAAAAACGTTATCCTGAAGTGATACCATATATCAGAATTGGCAGATAGATTGCACTTCTAATTCCTATATCCGACCCTACACATAACTCTCACACAATAACATATTCTTCCAAACTTGTGACAGTAATACTAAGCGACACTCTTAGTGTGTGTATGCAGTGCTTACTGTGTGTACTTAGAAGGTTATAGCAAAATCTTCATGTTGAAAGAGAATCAATATAAAACAAACCTTTGTCTTTGTTTCACAGCGAACATCCAATTGCTGCACACGTAAAGAGAGATGGCCAGCTATCTGGCTACCCAAACACCAAGGCAAACAGTGACAACCAGGTTCAAGCACATCATCAAACTTCCCAAAAGTTTCTCTGATAGCAACAGTAGACTGGTCCACTTTAACACAACCAAGAGCTTGTCCCATTTTCTGATTCTGCCAAGAAAAGTAAAATCAAGGGAATCCAATGCTAATTTGTAATAAATGCAGTTTTTGAATTGCGTTGTCAATAAATACTGTATAGGCTTCCCAGAAGGCCTGTCATAAACTCTATGAATTTTTCAAAGGAACACAAGGCTCGAAAGCAAAATGTCAACAATAAACAAAAATAAATGCAAATCACAGCCCCATCTGTTCACCAGGATCACCTACATGCTTTTGAATCAAACTTAAGTACTAATGGATTACGCAAGAAATTCAAAATAGATTATATAAAATCAAATTAAACATATGCTTCTTCAAACTTGAATAGAAAGGTCAGTTGTATGTGCATTACAATTTATAGAAAGAATTTGCAATGAGGTCAGTTGTGTGTGTGTTTGTTTGCGTGTGTGGATTTATGCATACATATGCAATGAGGTCACTGAACTAATCAAAAGTTTACCCAGGTAGTATTATCTCAGACCTCTATATGTAGACACAGATCTTGACCAAAATAACCTCCCCACAAGTAAAACTTCAAATTCAGTAAGATGAACAATATGTAGACAGGTAAGGAAAGAGAGAGGGAGAGAGGAGGAGGAGGAGGAGGTAGGAATAGTCAAGAAAAAATGTTGAACAATGTATTCCAAATAAGTACCACCCCAGAAGAATAAATTTTGTCTTAGAAGATAAGGATTACAATATTTTTTAAAATAAATGGCAACAACGACTTTACATTAAATTTGAATTTAAACTGAAAGAGGGTTTATACACGCAACACTTGCTTAAAATATAAGAGATATTGTGTCACTTTAGTTTATAATATTAGATGCCTGTATTCCTTCCTCCCACTCGCCTCATTAGAAAATGAGATAAGATCAAAACGTGGCATTTGTATATTCAATCATGGATGTGATTAGGTTTTTTCATAATTTTTTTGAACTTGGAAAAATGGAATAGTTAAAGAAAAGAGAAATTTGCATAAATGTCACATGAACTATTAGGCATGTGCACCATTACCACATGAACTTTTAATTTTTATTTTTAACCACCTAGACTTTGTAAAGTGTTGAAATTCACCACCTACGTCTAACTCCGTCGAAATTGCCGTTAAATTTAAGGGCATTTCCGTCAATTCACTATAACTAAAAATAATTAAAAAAAAACAGAATTAAAAGAAAAAGTTAACCTAGTTATATCATACTTCCCCTACCCTTTTCATCAACACCAATTGTCCCCCACCCTCTTCATACACCATACAATACTCCATATTTCTCTTTAATTTCTCTTGGCGTGGATTGTTTAAATTGAAAGAGTAGCTCATACTCCATATAATTGCAGCCATTAAGTGCAAAAAAAAAAATGAATAGTGACTTCAGATATGCTGGAGACCCTCCAAATTACGATATGCTTTGACAAGCTTGTTTCTAATTTATTTTGAATATACTTTGGCATCCTAATGACTTTTGGATTGTGCATAGGTCATCAGTTGTGGGGTAGAAAAAACATATTTATAATCTGTCATGCTAGGTTATCCGTCTCTTGTTTCCTGCGTGGTTTTCATTGTTAGTGGAAAACACTCTTTGTTATGATAATATAGCATGTTGGTTTGATTACAAATGTTGTATTATTCTTGAACCCCTAACCCCTAACCCCTTCACTTCTCCCTCTCCTCTCCTCTTTTTGCCTCTTTCTTTATTTATCTCTCTCTCTCTCACACACACACAGAAAATCTAAGCATTCAAGATTGCAAGAGTCTATTAAATACTTGTAGACACCCAGAAGTCCTAGGTTTCCAGGGAAGACAACTTGTTTCTAATTTATTAAATTCAATATTCCTTTTGATGTTAAATTTTTTTATGAATTTGTTGGAGAGAGAGAGAGAGAGAGAGAGAGAGAGAGAGTAATTGCAGTATGATTTTTTTTTTTTAAATTTGAAAAAGGTTAGCTTTGCAATAGAGATATGGAGCAGAGAGGGACATAATTCATGCCAAGAGAAAAGAGAAATATGAAAGTATGTATGGAGTATGTAGAGAGTGAAGGACAATTGGCATTGGTAAAGGGGTATGGGAAGTCTTATATAACTTGGTTAACTTTTTTTTTCTTTTAATTATGGTTTTAAAAAATTATTTTTAGTTATAGTTAAGTGACGAATATGCCCTTAAACTTAACGGAAACTTTAACAAAGTTAGACGTAGGTGGTAGATTGCAACACTTTACAAAGTTCAGGTGGTTAAAAATAAAAATTGAAAGTTCAGGTGGTAATGGTGCACACACCTAATAGTTCAGGTGTTATTTATGCAAATTTCCATTATATCATATATAATTTATATATATATTATGCCGTCCCGTAGTTTGAATTTTGAAAGGAAATAAAGTTTCCTTCATCAACTAGTTTTGGTACTTAATTTTCTAGTGTTAGATGAGATCACAAGTTCAAATCTTCTCACCCTAATAAATATAAGAAAAAAAAAGTTGCCCTATCGTACCTTAAGATTCCTAAAAGGGTGATTTTATTGGCACCCCAAAATTTGCTCTTTGCACCCCACATTCTCTTTACACCCCACTAAATTTTAGTAAAATTTAAAATTACTCACTAACATCATCCTCCTTTAACCCATCCAAAATTTGAAGATATTCTTGTTTAGTAATTGTTTCTTCAGTATTGGAGGGCTCGCACAAGAGTTTTGTCCATCCTGCCAACAAAGGAAACGTTGTTGGAAGATAATCATCCACCAAATTAACTCCATTAAAACAAAATCTCAGCAGCAGCTTAGGAATACGCTCCATTGCAAAAACCTGCAAAAAAAGAAAATAATAAAATTGTTAATCAGATTTGGAACATGAAAATTCAACAATGGATTAACACTAACTAAATTATTGCTTACCATAAGAGAATAGCTGTGTCCCATCAATATGTTTCTTCGGCATGGTGAACAAGGTTGCTTAAAATTCTCCATGGAAAGATGAAGATGAGCTAATAAAGCAAAGCACCCCATGCATAATCCCTTATGCTTTGAAGATTTTCCATAAGAGAAAGATACATAACAGAACATTATTTTCTCGGAATAACTCGAACAACTATGGAGCCTATAAGATATAGCAGAAAAGCTCGAACATAAGGTTCATCTCGTGACTATCTTTATCAAAAGTCTAAGGAACATAAGGTGCAAATCGGATGGGGTGTGCGATGGGTGCATTTGAAACGCCAGGGGATTTGTGATGGGGTGTGTCTGCAAGAAGAGGGAGTTTTCGATGGGGTGGGGTTTGATATGTGATGGGATTTACACATGTAAGTTAAGGAATGGGGTTCATGATGGCATTTTAGGAAGAAAAATGGGGTGTAGTGAGTAATTTTAAATTTTACTAAAAATGGGGTGCAAAGAGCAAATTTTGGGGTGCCAATAAAATCACCCTTCCTAAAAAGAAGAAATTATATATCATGCTATTCAATCTCATTTAAGTCTTTTTCTTTTGTTTTTGGCCATTCAAGTTCATGCTAGTCAAAAACTATGTATCATGTTACATTTAAGGCTATTGTGGCTAGGAGCAAGAATTCTATAGTGAGGGTTTTATATATGTTCCTTAATCGTTGGATCAAATTGGTTAGTCTTTTCGCATATATAAGAGAGGGCTGAAATTAAAAGCCAATGTTCTTAAATATTTAGGGCTAGTTTGGTATTGTTGTACTTTTTATAAAAATCGCTTATGCTGTGCTGCGAGAATAAACAGCTGTGAAAAAAAAACAGCTACGCGGTTGGTAAATTATATTAGAAAAAGTGCTCTGAAGAGTCAAAGTGTTTGGTAAATTTTTATTAAAAATGATTTTAGTATGTATAATGACAAAAAAGCACATAATGATGAAGTTGTTACTTATTTTACCATAAATTCTAAATTTTTATTAACAAAATTAGTTCCAATTCCAAATATTGTTATATTAATAAAATAAAAAAAGAAACCAAAAATAAAATTATAAACTTAATAAAATTTAAAAAAGTAACCTAAAAAAAACCCATCCCACCGTACCCACCGTCATCTCTCTCTCTCTCTCTCTCTCTCTCATCAAAGAAAGCAACAAGAAGGAAATTAAATCCAAATGAAAATGTTGTTTTCCTGTGGTTTTGATTTGAGTTTCAACTTTCCCTTGGTTTTGGTTTCCAAGAGAAGGTCAACGAATTGTTGATGGGTTCAAGAATCTATTTTTGTGTGAAAATCATTGGTCAAGGACGGTAGATGCCTGTGTTGCTATCCATTTTGGTCCTCCACAATTAGCGTACAGATGTTTGAAGATATATTTGGGGTTTGGATCTTTTGTTTTGTGGTTGGAGTGGAGATGACAAACTCGGGAGGGGATCTAAGGTTGAGTTTTTTTTGAAGCTGGGGGTTGGATTTTTGTGGCTGGAGTGGAGATAACAGAGTGGTGAGCTAGGGGTTGGGTTTGTTTTTTGGTCAGTAGGGAAGAATGAATCGAGTTGCAGTGTAACATCCCACATCGACCAACGGAAAAGGGGTGATGTGCCTTATATGTACATGCCCACCTCCATCTAGCACGAGGCCTTTTGGGAGCTCACTGGCTTTGGATTCCATGGGAACTCTGAAGTTAAGCGAGTTTGGGCTAGAGCAATCTTAGGATGGGTGACCCACTGGGAAGTTGCTCATGAGTTCCTAGAAACAAAACCGTGAGGGAGGGGCCCAAAGTGGACAATATCGTGCTACGGCGGAGCCGATCTGCGATATGACAGAATGGTATCAGAGCCACTCTGTCGTGTGGTGTGAGTGTGCCAACGAGGACGTCGGCCCCCTAAGGGGGGTGGATTGTAACATCCCACATCGACCAATGGAGAGGGGGTGATATGCCTTATATGTACATGCCCACCTCCACCTAGCACGAGGCCTTTTCGGAGATCACTGGCTTCGGATTCCATGGGAACTCTGAAGTTAAGCGAGTTTAGGCTAAAGCAATCCCAGGATGGGTGACCCACTAGGAAGTTGCTCGTGAGTTCCCATAAACAAAACCGTGAGGGCGGGGCCCAAAGCGGACAATATCGTGCTACGGCAGAGCCGATCCGGGATGTGACATGTAGAGAGAAGTCGAGTTGCAAAGAGAGGAAGAAGAAGAATCGAGTTGCAGTGTCGAGGGATAAAATCTGTCAATTTAGAAAATTATTAAGGGTATTATGGGAAAAGTGAAAATTCATTTAAAAGAACCAGCTAATTTTTTTCAAAGCAACTTTAAGAAGCAGCGTGTTGGCTGCTACGCGATTCTGCTATGGATCACCGTAGTTTTAAAATAAAGGCTTAAGTGCTACAGTGCCCCCTGAAATATTGGTCAAATCTCAAATTGCTCCCTTAAAGTTAAAGTGACCCACTTTACCCCCTTGACCGATGTTTTGCGTCTCACTTTGCCCTCACCGTCAAGTATGTTAAAAATTTCGTTAAAAATGATGATGTGGCACCAATGGGACCTACATTTTATTATTATTTTAATTTTAAATTAGTTAAAATATTAAAAACCAAAAAATAAAAATCAAAATAAAACTCTCTCTCCTTTTGCGCTCTCCCTCTCCCACATCGATTTCTTCTCCTCCATTCTCCCATGACCACCACCCACAATCTCCAACCCCAAAACCCATCCCACAGCCACCCTTCACCCCCAGCCAACAACCACAATCCCCACAATCCCCACGAACCCAGAACCTCACCACCCCCCACCCTCCAACCAGAAATCATCCATTGACCCCACAACCCCCAACATTCAATACAAAAGTGTTAAAACCCATAGGCCTTTTAAAAAATATCAAACCCAGATTCTCTACATCCCGGACCCTTCCCCCTTCCCAAATTCTCTGCGTCGTAAGCCAAGCTCCATAGTTGCTACAACACCTTCCTCCGTCTCACTTTCCCCTTCCTCACCGGATCTATGAAAATTGCGAAATTGGTCGGGTGGGTGTCGTGGGTTGGTGATGGTTGAAATAGAGGTGATTGTGCGAAGGGTGGTTGTGGGATGGGTTTGGGGGTTGGAGTTGGTGGGTGGTGGTCATGGGAGAATGTGGGGAGAAGAAATCGATGGGGGAGAGGGAGAATGCGAGAGAGAGAGAGAGTTATTTTATTTTATTTTAATTTTAATTTTTTGGTTTTTAAACTTTTATTCATATTTTAATCAATTTAAAATTTAAAAAATAATAAAATGTGGGACCTATAGTGCCTATAGTGCCACGTAGGCAACTATGGGTAGGTGGGCTCCACTTTGCACTCATGGCATTTAATTAAGCAAAATTGTGGGTCCCGTTGGTGCCACGTCAGCATTTTTAACGGAGTTTTTGACAAACTTAGCGGTGAGGGGCAAAGTGAGACGCAAAACATCGGTCAAGGGGCAAAGTGGGTCCCTTTAACTTTAAGGGGGCAATGTAGGATTTGACCAATGTTTGAAGATCAGAAGCAATTAAACCTAAAATAAATAGCCTTCAATTGTTTTACCTAACGCTTTTTTTTCCATAAATTTTTTATAAGCTGCTTACTTTTTAAGTGCAGCAATCCCAAACGCCAAACTTAATAAAGTGGGTTGGTGAAAGAATACTATACCCAAGTCTAATAAGGCTAAAGAGGATGATTTTATGGACACCCAAAAATAGTTTCTAGACACCCAAACCTACCACCAAACACTTGTGAAGGCCTTAAAGCATTATATTTCTAAGCTCACGCACTATGAGCAAATAAATATATGCTCGGATATATTTGATACTTCAAATCCATGTTCAGTGGTAAGTTTAAGAACTAATAAGTCAATATATATGAAAAAATCTAAAAAAATAAGAGAAGAGAAAACCTCTTCTTACTTTCTAGTGTGATAGAACAACAAATTAAGGATTTAGGAAAGTTGTGATTGTTATTAAACTCATTTATATTTTTCAACAGCATGTGTTATATATATATATATATAATGTAATTAATTTTTGTATAATATATAATGGTGTATTCTTGCCGTATTGTATCTTAGATTTTGGAGATATGTAGTATTTCCGTATTGTGCCTTATCGTATCACGTATCGTATCCGTCTCTGTGAAATATAGAAGTTTTCATAATGTACAGAATTAACACATTAAGTTGGTGTGCACAACTATTAAACCATTTTAAGATAACCAAAAGAAAAAGAAAACAAAATCGTCTTAGAATTATGTTTGTCTTTTAACATATATAGCATGAAAACCGAACCTCAACAGTGGATATTCAGAAGGCAACATTTGTTGTATTATTTTTCTTTTTGAAAAGTGAATTTTCAGAAATGTAGAATGAAAAAAGAGAAAATAAACCGAAGTAACACAAATTGACCGCGTAAATTAACCCGCGCAATGACAAGATTAGTGATTAATTAACTCTTGTTTCAGCATATTTATTGATCATCAGATCGGACTAATGCTTGTGTTGGTGTTGCTTAATCAGCTGTATAGCATACACGTTATATATGTTGCATTGTTTACTTTATTTTTCTTTATAATTGTTTTCATATGTGAAAGGAATAACAGAAGTTTAAATATTTAGGAAAAGATGCGTAGGTACAAAAGTATAAAACAAGAAAACCTAGAAAAATATTATTTAATAATAACACCTTTTTGGTAGTATATAACAAGTTATTATTATTATTGTTAGCGAGGGACGGATCAGGGATTTTAAAATGGCGTAGCTAAATTTACCTTACGTATAAACCTATAGAAAATTAGGACGATCGAGTGAATTTCATTGATAACAAAAAATACACGGGGGACATAATGAGCCTTACCCCTCAAAATGCATCTAGTTACCCCTCAAAATGCATCTAGTTACCCCTCAAAATGCATCTAGTTGAACCCTTCGACTCTTCACATAGTTAAAATCACTAATTATTGATTGAAGAACATGGATGATTTTCTCTTCTTTCTTTTTTTCCGAAGAACAGGGGTTCGCAATGGGAGGAAAGAGAGAATGAATGTTATTGTTACTAACTTATTGGTTTTTGCATAAGTGGTGTGGTCCGTGTGATTTTTTGCATTAGTTTTAATTTTTATTGTTATTACTTTATTGGTTTTTGCACAAGTGGTGTGGTCTTGTGTGGTTTTTGCATTAGTTTTAATTTTTATTGTTGTTACTTTATTGGTCAGGTGGGCGCAATATTATATTGGCTGAGATGGAGAATGTAAGGCGGGCTGGTTAAAGAAATTCGCCTGGGCTATAGCCCAGGTTAGTCCTAAGGCAGGTCTGTCCCTGATTTTTAGGATGTGTGCATATATATATATATATATATATATATATATATATATATATATAAATAGGGTTATTCGTTCTATTAGTCCCGAATTTAGACCCGATTGTATTTGAGTATTTTAATTTCCAAAATCATTCACGTAGTCCTTCAACTTCAGTTTCGTTAGGACAAATGGTAGTGTCGTCAATTTTGTTAACTTTTCTGTTAAATGCAGGGGTAAAATGATATTTTTATATTTTTATAATTTTAAATTGATTAAAATATGAATAAAATATTGAAAACAAAAATATAAAAAATCAAAAATCAAAATTTTTTAGAAATAAACTCTCTCTCTCTCTCTCTCTCTCTCTCTCTCTCTCTCTCTCTCTCTCTCTCTCTCTCTCTCTCTCTCTCTCTCTCTCTCTCTCTCCCTCACCGATTTCTTCTCCCCCATTCTCCCTCTATCTCCCTCACCGATATATTAATAAGCCATTTTTTAATTCTTTTTAAAGTAAATTCATTTTTTATTAAATTTGTGCCACATCAGCATAAAAATAGTTTTTAAATATTTTATTCAATTAAAAATTTTTTGTTTGGTTTTTCAAATATTTTATTCAATTTAAAATTAAAAAATAATACAAAAATACCTTTTTGCCCTTGCATTTAACAGAAAAGATAAAAAAATTGATGGTAGGACCATTTGTCCAAACGAAACTAAAGTTAAAGGACCACAGGAACGATTTTGGAAATTGATCGACTCAAATGCAAATTGGATCAAAATTCAAGGACTAATAAAACGAATAACCCTATATATATGGTTAATCGGTGTTATATATTAAATTACTGTATTAATTATTCTACTTAAACATAACATCTACCATCAGTGTATAAAGAGCTAGCAAGGTATCAGGTCATCCTTCCTTAGTGGAGGAGAATTATTATTGCGGAAGCTGCATGGCAGAGAATGCTTAATTGAACTACAGATAAGAAGAAAGTTTCTCCTTTAATGCATGACCACATACAAATAGTGCATGCATGAAAATGTTGCCTATAAAGGCACAAACTAATGCTTTGAAACCGTCCATAAAACAAAACCTCGCTTTAGAGAAAAATTGAGAGAGAGAGAGAGAGAGAGAGAGAGAGAGAGAGAGATTTCATGTTGAGGTTCTCTTACGATCCCAATACTTTCCTTAGTGTAATATTTTGCTTTGATGTCTCATTGTTCATTCATCTGTTGTTATTTTATTTTGTTCATCGCACAAGAGGCTTTAGTCTGACGCTATCATTTCGCAACAAGTCGTACTAGAGCTTCATTAAACAATCGTAGTGTTCATCTAGTGTGGATTAAAGGAGGAAGCATGGGTCTGGAGCCCCATTGCCGACCTCTATAGGGGCCCTTAGGCCTCTAAAGATACGTGCCATTGGTGAAGCTCTTACTGCAGATAAGTTGTGGGGGATGCCATGAAATACAATTTCAATTCAAGGGCAAGTAGAATGCTTTGCAAACGACTTAAATACACGTCGAGGTATTGTAAATGACATATTAGCTTTGTTGTTGAGATCTTCTGATATGCACCCTCTTCTTAACACATAGGTATCCCTCTTTTGGTGAAGGAGATAAACATATGTGGTGAAATGAATTATGTATTGGCTATTATTATTCGTCATCTTTCACAACAAGTGGTATTAGAGCTTTATTCAAAATTATTATCTTGTGTGATTTAAGATGGAGGAGTCGTCATCATCCATCGTTAGCAACAATGTTACAATTAACTGCATCCAATGTAAGAACTCCTTGAGGAGTTGAATTGCTTAATGACACTACTAGTGTATCCTAGCTATCTAGCAAGGAGCTGAGTAACACTATGAGTAACATTAGTGCTTGTAACTCATCATCGAGCACCATATGGATATTCGTCAACTGGTTGATCAAACCTTGGAAGTCACTGAGATGCTCAGTAACACTTCGACCATCTCTGTACTTGAGGTTTACCAATCTTCAAGCCAATCGGCATACAAATCCTTGTAGTAAAAGATGTCCACTATTCTTGAAATTGACTGCATCTAATTATTGCAAGGATTTGTATGAACCTTTTCAATTGTAGTGACACAAACCGGAAGGGAAGTCAGACAATGCATGGAGCATTATGAACAGAAAAGTTGACGAACAAAACCAACAATGGATGGATCGAAGTGTGTTCCATCGTCTGGCACAAGAGATGGATGCATACAAATTATGGAAAAAATTGTCATCCATGTATGAGAGGAAGACAGCTCAAAATAAAGTCTTGTTGATTTGGCGATTGATAAACCTCAAGTACAGAGATGGTCTAAGTGTTACTGAGCATCTCAATGACTTCCAAGGTTTGGTCAACTAGTTGACGAATATGCATATGGTGCTTGATGATGAGTTACAAGCACTAATGTTACTCATAGTGTTACTCAGCTCCTTGCTAGATAGCTAGGATACACTAGTAGTGTTAGTAAGCAATTCAACTCATCAAGGCGTTCTTACATTGGACATAGTGCAATTCAACTCCTCAAGGCGTTCTTACATTATTGGACATAGTTAAAGATAACTATGTTCAATGAAGTAGCAAGGAGGAAAGAACAAGGTGCACCACTCGAGTCATAAGCACATGTCTCAAAATATCATCGAAGAAGTAGCAATAGAAAATTCCACAAGTGAGATAAGTTAAGGGAAAACTCAAGAGATGAGTCGAGGGCTAGGTCCAAGACAAGAATGGACCTAGAATGTTACCATTGTGGTAGGGCATGCCACATGATGAGGGAGTGAATGTTTTTTAAACGAGAGCAAGATAGAGGTAACAATAGGCGTGAAGTCAGAGACACAACCACAACTACCTTTGGTGGAAATGATGTAATTATTACATTTGGTGATGTCTGTGTTAATCTTTCCTCTGAACTTCTTTACATCATACACCAATGGAGATTTTGGTAATGTGAGGATGGGAAATACCTCATTATCCAAAATTATGGGAAGATGAGATATTTCCCTTGAAACCAACACAGGTCACAACTTGGTTCTCAAGGATGTGAGACGTGTTCCATACATGCTTCTCAATCTGATCTCTACATGATTATTTCGTGATAAAGGATACTCCAATGTCTTTGTTGAAGGGAAATGGATGTTGGGGTAATTTCAAAGGTTGGAAGTTTAGGAAATAAAAAGTTAGAATCTAACCACAAGGTGTGGTGCGGTTGGCAAACTACCACCTCCAGCTGGCGAGCTACCTAATGCCTCAATGGCAGGGGTTCAAAACCCGTTGGAAGCACTTTGTGACCAGGGGCAAGCCGAACCCCGAGTGGGGATTAATCCCACCATTTGAGTGTGAGGACACCTCGTGGTATTTACCAACAAAAAAGTTAGAATCTAAAGGGTTTAGCTATTATTACCTAGTTTATGAGTTGGAGTTCATGTGAGGTTTAGTGGGTCTAATGGTTGTGATTAAGTTTAATGTTGAGTTAATGTTATGGCTTATAAATAGGCATTTTAACCATGTTCTGTAAGTTTGAAGTGTGAAGTGTGAAGTGTGAAGTGAGAAGTTAAGTAAGAGTGAAGTATAAAAGTTTATTGAAGTTTTCTCAAGTAAGTTTTTGTGTAGAAGCTCTGTATAGCCCAGCTTCACATCTCTAAAAATATGTTATTTATTTAGATCCCCTAATAAGTGGTATCAGAGCTAATACGATCATGTGGACTTGTATCACATATATGGCGTTTGGAGCATGGTCCAAATTTTTAATTATTTTTTGCCATGTAGAATGAAGAGTTGGTTGTAGTTCTATATTTTAAATTGTTTTGGCATGATGATAATATTTTTTGGTTTTTTATGAATGTTTTTATCGTGGGCTTGAGATGTGCAAAAAAAAAGATGTTGGTTGTAAGTGAGAGGCACATTGGTGCCAAAGAGAAAAAAGGCATATGATTACTGAATGAAGAGAGAAAGGCACATGAATGTCGAGAAAAAAGGAACAATGGTTCTTGTGAAGATTGGGGCAAAACTGCACCCAGAAGAAAAAAAAAAGAAGAAGAAAGAAAATGGAGTGTTTTTTTTTTATTCATGAAGGAAATTATTTTGTTATTAATTGAGTTCTCTCTTGCAACAAGAAAACAAAAAAAATGAGTTTATTAGTCATTGTGTCATTCAAGCCTATTTTGATTGAAGCTGCACGCAAACTAAATATTGAACCACATTTTAATTTTCAAAGAAAGGGACCGGCTCATGAAATGAAATTCATGTGTCATATTAGTTTTGATATAGACGCACATCCGAATTTTCAAAGCAGATGAAAAAACACAAAGAAGGAGGCAGAACACTTGGCGACATATTCTTTCACATGAACCCTGAACCCTGGATGATGACACACAAGAACCATTAAGCCTTCAAACTTTTGACCCTCTGAATCCACTCTAATAATTTTTCAAAGGAGTGTGCCAGCTCTGACACATGCTTTCACATGAATGTGCCAAACTCTGATACATTCTTTCACAGTATCATATCGGGTCTGATACCACTATTGAGAACATAAGCGAAAGCTTTCTTGTCCTAGCACGAGGGAAGAAGAAGAACACTCTTTACATGACACATGTAAACGTCAGTAATGGGTAGGTAAATGCTCTTGAAGGAGACTTAATTGTGCTATGGCATAAACGACTCAATCACATATGTGAGAAAAGGTTGCAAATTCTAGCCAAATGAAAGGCACTAACCGGTTTGAAGAAAGGTATACCTCTAAAATCATGCACACATTGATTGGCTGGAAAGCAGCATAGAGCTTCGTTTCAACATAGATCTGCACAAAGAAAACCCAATGTATTCGATGTTTTGTATTATGATGTTTGTGGTCCTATGACCACTAGTACTCTTGGTGGTACAATATATTTTGTTATCTTCATTGACGATCATTCTAGGAAGGTATGGGCTTAGGCACATAGAATGAAAGATCAAGTGTATGAAGTTTTTAAGCAGTTTCATGCCAGCGTTGAACAAGAGACTGGTAGAAGCTTGAAATGTATTCGCATCGATAACATAGGAAAATATATGGGTGTGTTTCTAAACTACTACAGAAGTAATGGAATCATGCATGAACGATCTATTCAAAACTCCTCAACATAATGACATAGTTGAGGGGATGAACAAAACCAAAGTTTAAAGAAGGGGCTCTTCAATATGGGTCCAATTCCAAACATATATTTTGAATGAAGGACTTGGTTTGTTACCTCTTCATTCCAGTCCACAAGCCCAAAAGTGTATCCACATAAGCAAATAGAAGGTCCATAGAGTATATTGTATTTACAGCCATGCCATTATATAGAAAAGGAAAGTAGAGAAAGTTGATTCCAAAGCATATCCAAGAGCCACCAAATCGTTGAAATCCCAAGAGTCATGCTCCATCAATGGCAATTTTCACTGATTTTTGGTTCCTTAATAGGAAGATTTGTGGGTTCCTTATGATCCACGATTACATATGGAGTAACCTAATTTTTGGATTATCATCGGTTTTAGCGTCAGTTCATGTTCCTAAATCCGAGGTAAATTCTCTCATTCAGTCTTTGTTCATACTTTTCATATCTTTGTTATTGCCTCCATTGTTTTGTTGCAAATTTCTTCCGCATACCTCAAGTTAACTTTGGTAGATGGTAGAACCCGTTGTATAGGTAATATTATTTTGGTTTGTCATTCTCTCGAAGTCATGTGCGTATCCTACACATTATAAATGTTTGAATATATATCCTACACAAGTAAGATATATCCTGCAAAGAATCCCCATAAACCAATCTTGTTGTATAGGTAATATTATTTTGGTTTGTCGTTCTCTCAAACTGCACCTTTTCCTCAAGATTATTGTGCACGTTTTTGTGCATTTGAAAATTCATTTTTGAAATATCAAACAGCCTTCCTTCCTCTCTGCCTAGTGCCTGCTGTCATGCATCTTATCTACGTAACACTGTTCTCATAGGTACATATTGTTTCTGTCATATGCCTTCATCAGACTTATATTTCACACACTGCGTGCGATTTTCTTCTCAGAAGTTTGGCATATACCTGTGATATAGGTATAGTGTCGGGAGAAATGCAACTCCATTCTTTAGTAGAAGATTTTTTAAACAAAATGAAAATGAGCTTCATCCGTAGGAGCTGTTAATGAAGTTTATGCAACTTTTGGTCATAAAGGTTATGCTTTCTAATAATCTGTCATAGGTACCTTTGATATAGGTACTTGTCAACTATTACCTATGCTGGAGGTTAAGCATGATGATGAGTACTATAGGTGCAATGCATATTTCAACTATAAGTCATGGAGGACCTATTTCTCCTGCAACTTTTGAATCCAACTTATGTAATCATCATTTTGCCCCTAGGTTTATTGTGTCATGTATTATACTTCAATGTTTGAGTGAAATGTGTATATATAGAACAGTGTTGCACATATTATTAAGGTTGCTTATTTTTAATTTTGTTTGTTTGTATTTAAACAGGGATGGACGGAGTCGATAGTCGGTAGATGTCGCTTTTGGTTTGAAAACTTATTCAAGATCGATTTTCAAGGATACCAAGTATGTGGACTTATGCAGCCAAATTTGTTCTCGATTTAAAGAGTTGAATTCATGTGAAATGGAGATAACGTATGCACTTGGAAATCACTCATCCTGTTTACTACAAGATGACATGGATGTTCGTGTTTTGCACATGTCCTGTATCAAATGAAACAAAAATTTGGTGGATGTAGATATTGTTAGAGAAGCAGGTACATCGTTTGGGATGTGTGGAGGATGATATTGATTCATCGGACAATGAAGACAAATGGTAACTCAAGCGATGAAAATGAATGTTTGGGTAAGTATGGGGCAAACAAATCAAAACTTTATTTGTCTCATGAGTGGAAAAACATTTATTAGTGAAGTTGGGCAAAAATATGAAGGAGGGGTAACCGAGTTTAGGATCAAATTGTGCAAATATGCCTTTGAGAAGGGGTTTAAGTTCAGAGTATGTGAAAAATGATTTGAAGCGTGTGCTATAGAATGTGTGAATAAACAAAGTGAAGGTTGCCCTAGCGTGCATGCAACTTTAAATTCAGCGAATGGGTTTTTCTACATTAAAGATTTGAAAATGAGTACACGTGCAGCGTGGTTAGGTCCAAGTAAAAAGTTTTTATGGGTTCGAAAATTGTGTCTTGACCATAGCGAGATCGACTTCAAACCAAGCCTCTCATTAAACCAATTGATATCATCACAGATTTCAAGCAAAATTATGGGTTGGACATCTCCTATTATAATGCTTGGTATGGTAAGGAGTTGGCCAAAAAAGAAATCCATGGTGATGAAGCTTTGGCTTACACGCAATTGGTTTGGTATATTGATGCTTTGCTGAAAACAAATCCGGGATCCCATTGTTACCTAGAGTGTGATGCAAAATCATCACGTTTTGAGCGCATATTTATATCATATCTTGCCTCAATTGAAGGGTTCAAATTCTGCAGACCATTTCTTTGCCTTGATGGTACTTTTGTGAAGAACAAATACAAAGGGCACCTCCTGGCAGCTACAGGGAAAAACGGTAACCAAGGTATGAAAGTTTCACCAATTTAGCATGTTTGTTCTTTCTTTTCCTGTATTCCTAATATGTACGTTTGTATTCAATTGCTACAGGATTTTTCCCAATGGCTTTTGCCATTGTGGACTCTGAAAATGAGGCCAATTGGACATGGTTTCTTGAAAACCTATCAGAGGTATTGATTGACCAAGGTCGTAATATTACATTTATTTCTGATCGTTACAAAGGCCTTATCGAAGCTGTATGCAATGTTTTTCCGGAGTCAAGTCATTTCTTTTGTCTACACCATTTGAAACATAATGTTCTAGCTAGATATCCTTCTTCAATGGGTAAACTCTATCGAGATTGGATCGTTTGGTGCTTTTCAAGCTGTGCATATGCGCCTACAGAAGAAGCGTATGAGCACCATATCAAGAAACTGAAAAAAGATGGCGGTGATACCATTTTGGAATTTCTGGACACTATACCTAGAGAAAATTGGTCAAATGCCTTTTTTATTCAGGTAAACACAAAATTTATATGTCAGTTTAATCATTTTGTGTTTAAACGTTAATTTGCAAATACAATCTGTAGAATCTAATAATTTGAATTGTTATACAGGTAAGAAATATGGTGAGATGTGTTCAAATTTGGCTGAGTGTTTTAACTCCTGGATTTTGGTTGAGCGTGAGCTACCTATTTATCAATTACTTGATCGATTGCGGATAAAACTGATGGTCAAATATGCTGCTAGGCGTCGTGCAGCCGAAAAATGGACTACATATCTATGCCCAAAGGTGGAAAAGCAGTTGCAGAAGTCTATAGAAACTGGAAGACATTGGGATGTTAACCGTTCAAGTGATAATTTGTTTGAGGTTCAGGCTGAGTATTCTTTTGCTATTGATCTTGACCAAAACACATGTTCATGTCGTCAATGGCAGATTAAAAGTTTCCCGTGTGCCCATGCTATTGCAGCAATCCTTGCTGATGATGGTGATCCGTACGAGTACATTGAACCTTACTTTACTGCAGATTACTGTAGAAGTTGCTATGGCATCCCAATTTTTTGCACTGGCCCCCGATATTGAGGCACACCGGAGGGACTGAAGACTTTAGAGTGAAACCTCCTTTAACTTGAAAACCACCCCGGTAGGCCTCCCGAACCAAGAGGATTAAATCTAGAGGGGAGGAAAAAAATGCTACAAATGCGGTAGGTGTGGTCAAGGTGGCCAGCACAACCGGAGGACTTGCAATTCTCAAATATGAGCCCGCTTTCAACTTATTAAACTGTTCCCCTTATTATGCATATGAATACTCCGCCGAACCAGAGGTTGTCTTGTCCTTGCCCTCATTCTCACAATCATACTACGTTGTTCTGGTGACTCATCTTTTCCCTTTCCTTTTTGAAGCTTCGCGATTTCCTTCTTCAACCTTTCATTTTCTGTAAAAAGATCCTTGTTCTTGAACATTCCACATCCAACATTGCAGTGACTCTCTTCCAGCTTTTCTTTGCATGTCATCAATGTCCCTTGTACTATTTGACGGTCCTTCTTGACTGCATTCCATCAATTGAGTAGGTAGCAACTGAAATGCCTTAATAGGGATCAAGTCATCGAAAAGAATTTATAGGTGTCTCGCTTGTCTTCCCACCACTGCTTTGAAATTATTTCACAAATTGGATACCTTTGGTTGGGGACTGGTTTCATCTTTGGCGTAATATCTCTCGTAATTCAAAATGAAACGTATGAGTCGCTTATACAAAAAGAGAACCAGCAAATAAATAAATAAATAAATACTTGTACCTGTAATGTATGAATTGGAACACATTTCATTCTTGCATATAAGCTCCAACAAATTCCATTTCACGAATGTAGGGAAATATGTTTGTCTTCCTTCTATAGGGTGAATTAACTTTGTACGTTCACATACCCAAAACTGTAAAAAAAAAAAAAACACACAAGTGAGAGCATTCCAAACACATTAATAAGAACTAATTTGCTATCTTATAATAAGAGATGACATGCCATTAAAAAGAAAGGAATATCGTCTTACCAGCAAGCCAACTAAACAACCACACGCACTTTCCACAGAGTTCATATTCAAAAGCAGAGTTCTCTAGGTACCGTGTTGTCGCAGCCTCTGCATATGTGTGCATCATTTCCAAATTGTCTACATACGCAATCCTTTTCTTCATCAAGTTGTTTCACTATTACAAAAGAATAGTGTCACATGAGAAGTATAGGCAAACCAGACGCACAAAATCACTCTCCTCCACACTACCATGCGACTTAACCACCCTCAATATTTGTTCCTCCAAACCCTTTTGCTCAAATCCTTGTAATCAAGAAGTCAGTCTTTACGTGAAACCACTACCTACTATTCTCTTGTAGTGCTGAAAATTGATTTCTTCCTACACAGGCAACCCAAACAATAAAGACATATCATTTTCTGTTATCCGCTCAATTCTTTCCCCAAAATGAAAGCCTTTTTCCCTTTGTCAAAACATTTCGAATAGAAACAATATCATTATCTGATTTTTCGACATGCATCTTCAATAATGAAACCATCCAAATAACATCCGAACAACCCCCAAAAAGGTGTTCCGCGATTAGCTCAATATGTGGCTCCTCACGTTCTCTCTAATTCGTTCCATTACGCGATGAAACTTCACAACACGTCCGACTTGTATTAGGGAAGCGATACTCCTTCCTAGCCATAAAGAACCTGCAAATGAAGATATGCAATTAAGAAAAGAAAACAACAACCAATTAAGCAAGCATACAAATTTCGATTTGCCATAACAAAAATAGCAAAAATTGTTCCTATTTAAAACAATAAAACAGTGGACGAAATTCGTGAATAAAATTATGTCATATATCAATTATTAAGTAAACTCTCAATCTCAATCAATATCACCTAGGAACTATTGAAAAAGTGAATTAAATAGAACATTTTTGTTTTGTATTTGTTCTAGTGGCTTACAAAACCACTTCAACTTCACAACGACCAGCTTGGCTACCTAACAATAATAAATACAATAATAAAGTAGTCAACATTTCTAGCAGAATAACTAACAATTATATCCATCACAATAATAAAGTAGTCAACTTCACAGCCAGCTTCGCCCATGATAGTACTTAATGCTTTATACTCACATGTCCTAGAAGTTTAAGGTGGTGAAGTGTGTGAGAAAAATCCCCTGTTCTTCTTCCTACTCAACATTTCTAGCAGAAAAACTCCAAAGCTACATGTAACCGTTGAAAAGTGTGCCTATGGCACAGTCTGCAGCACCGTGACTTGATATGGCACTTCACTAAGAACCTAGCCTACGGAGTAACCTCCATAGTGTACCTATGACACAGAACAGAAAACAAAGATCAATCAGGTTTCTTCATCTTTTTCCCCTCATATAGGTAGAGGGCCCGAACTATATTTCCATCATACTATTGAACTCTTTTCACAAAACCGCCTAAAACAGGGGACATAAGTACATTCCATTCTTGTGTCTTCCAGCTTTTCCTAGGAATTAAGGAAACAACGTGAACCATTATGTCTCACCCAAAAACAAAATCTGAAATTTTTTCTGCCGCATGTACCCGTTCATGTTCATATAATTGATTTAAACAGAAAATAAGAACTCAAACATTAACTCGTTAATAAGAAAACTCTCAACGCAATGCACAATATATCAACTATATTGCAAAATGGGGGCTTACAGTAGGAAAAGAAAAAGAAAATTGTTACAAGATGATGAAGTTACATATAGAAATTCGCTCGGGAAGCGTGTTTCGACCTAAACCCTAGGTAAATATACAACATACCTCGAAACGCAGGACAGTAAATCGATGGAGAAGCAAGGTGAGAATCCCAAACGACGGCAAATTCCACGGCTGCAATTGACGAAGACGAAGGCAAATTCAACCTAAATTGAAACCCAAAACCTCAAAGACTTAAGAAGCATGGAATCATAAATTGGATCGACATGATGATAATTGATTGTGGAAGATATGATTTCTGCATTATTTTCTGTTCTTTACGTATGAGGATTGTTTAACGTGATATATGCGATTTCGTTGTTTTAGAGGTTACCTTATTTATATCTTAGGGGCAAAATTGGAAGCACAACATAAATTAAAAAATTAAGAAAATAAATATAAATCTCAGAAATTAAAAAAGGTAAGTAATCCTACATGGCACAAAAGTCGGAGGACTTGAATTACTAACAATAAGTGTGGATTGCACTCAAATTCTGTCATAAGAATTGGACTTATACCGAATTAATTATTTAAAGAATCATAATAATGTTATCTCATACCAAACGACCCAAGAGCTTTTGGGGTGAATCTCTCATGACTATGGTTGAACTAATAAACCTTAAACATCTTTGAATAGTGTGGACAAAAGCTCTACAACTAAACACTTTCAAATGATTGTAGGAAACTTATTTTCCTGGCCAGAACTTGTTCGAGATGTCACCATTCAAAGGTGTTGAAGGAGAAAGGTTGATTAGATCAACCATAGTCGTGGGAGCTTTACCCCAAAAACTCTTTCGTAGTTTGGCATGTAATAACATTGTTCTGATTCTTTCAACAATTGTTATTTTTATTCTCTCAGCTATGCCATTAGTCTGAGGAGTCTTTCGAATGATCGTTCATGCCTGATTCCATTACTTCTTCAGTAGTTTCAAAATTCCCATAATAGAAATGAAGAATTATATGAAGATAAATGATACACTAATGTCAGTGCTGATGGAAAATGGAAACTCATAAAAAACTCTATTGTTCTATCTTGAGGAAAGAAAAAGAGCACATTTTACATAATACATGCAAAGGTTAGTAATCGGTACGTAAAATCTCTTGGAGGAGACTCAGTTGAGCTATAACATATACTGCCTGGTCATATTAGTGATATATAGTTTAAAATTCTTGCCAAAGGAGAGGCATAAATCCGAATTAGGAAAAGTATGTCTCTAAAATCATGCAAGCCTTTATTGGTTGGAAAACAACAAAAGTTTCGTATATATCATCATATATTGATGCCTAATAGAGCACTATCGCGAGATACTTTGTTTCCTTTATTGATGATTACTCCATAAAGGAATCGGCTTATACATTTAAAACTAAAGGTGAAGTGTATGAAGTAATGTGCTTTTTAACTCACTACAAAAAAAAAGGTCTTTTTATGACGCGGATTTAATGATGCATCGAAAATACACGTCATTAAATGTCATAAACTATGACGTGTTTTTAAAATGCGTCGTTGAAGTAAGTTCACGACAACTTTATCATGACATTTGTTAGACGCGTCATTAAAATCATTTTCAATGACGCGAGATGTGTGTCATTGATTCTAATGCATTTAGACGGCGCTTATCATACGTCGTTAACATTGTGAATTTAACGACGCCTTCTACACGCATACTTAATTACTTATACGACGACACAGATGGGCCATGTATTTATATACACGACGACGATACCGCCATAAATATACACCAAATTTTTTTAAAATTAATGACGTCTTTTACATATCATAAAATAGTTATACGACGACGCGGGACCTGCGTCATAGATGTAAAAATATTCAATGACACTCTTCCTGCGTCATAGATATATATGCTTTCTTCCCCTAAATTATTTTCAGGTGGCGCCCTTTTTTTTTCACCCAATTCTAATTTGGCGCTTTATCCCTTCAAGAACCGTTCTCATAGTCTGAGCTCGCCATCTCCCTCGTGTTACTTCTCTTTCCAAATTCGTTTCTTGGAGTTCTGTCGCAAGTCTCGTTGAACATCTTCAAGGTTAGTCTCCTCCTCCTCACACCCCCTCTCATTTTCTCTAATTCCCAATTCCATTTAGAGAAATGGGTATTTTAGAGTTCTGTCGCAATTTTAGCTGAAATTCTTCGACTTTTTTTTTTCCTTTTTCAACATCTAATTAGTTCTCTGAGTTTTCATTAATTTGTGGGTTGTAATCTGATTCTTCAATTGACTTCAGTTTCGTTGATGGATTCTAGAGAGGGAGAAGAAGACCATCCATCTAAGTTTCGCTGGTGAGCTTTTGATCTACCTGCAATTTTTTATTTTGTCAATATTCATGGGTATTCAATTGAATGGGTTCGAGTGGTTTCTATTCAAGATGATTGAATTGGGAATAATAGAATTGGGTTTCTGTGCAAGATGATTGAATGGGGTTCGAGCGGTTTCTATGCAATTTTTCATTTTGTCTTCTCTGAACTTGTATTGTTTACCTGAATAGTTTGTTATGGTTGAGGAGATTATAGCTATCTTGTAGTTTCCGTTATAGATGCCCTCACCAGTCATACTTAAATTTCTTGTTTTCTTTAAATTCACTCTACTAAAATCTCTATTCAAGCGTATGTAGTGACCAAAAGTAAAAAAAGAAAGTGTTAATTCTATTGGCCATATAATATATACTCATAGCAGCAGTTTCTCTCAATAATTATTCAGCCTGAGCTAGTTGATCGTATTGGTTGCCATCACTAAGCTTTATCATACACTACTGAAGTGATTTTGTGTAGTTGTACTTTTAAGCAAATGGTTGTAGCATGTGGTGCTCTGTTATGTATTCAATTGCATGTGCCTGTAGGGTGTAGGGATCCTGGACATCTAGCTTGTTTGCCGCTTTGCTGATCCCATAAAGTGTCAAGCTTTTCTGCAGTTAACTATAATCCTTTAGGCCTTTGATGCATGATTTAAGATATTCGTAAGTAGATAGATAATGCTGTGATGCATGATTTAGGATATATCATATTCTAGGTTATTGAATAATAAAGTTACTGCATACCATATTTTGTAATTTGTTTGTTATTTCTAAAGTCATAGTTTGATTTGCTTAAGAATTGAGATATAGCAGTGCATGTCAGGTTGAGTACGCCCATTGCATCAAAACAGATACTCGAACAATTTATTTTCTTCCCTCTTTCCCCCTTTAATATATTGATTGTACAGAACATGTCCTGCACTTTCCCCAACAAATTAGTTCTAGGATGTCATTTTTGTTGGTGTATTGAATTTTTAACATTTTTATCCTCTGTTCAAGCTTTATCAAGTTTGTTCTATCCTATGTTCAAACTTTATCAAGGTTGATCAAGTTTGTTCAAGCTTTATCAAATCATTCTACATTAGAGGTTTTGGCAGCTAAGCTTGTTCTGCATTTTTATCAATACATACTATGTTCTGCTCAAATGTATTTTAATTTTTAACATTTTTATCAATTTGAATAAATTGATAAAAATGTAAAACTTGTTTTTTGGTTTTGCAAGTTTGAAACGTTCGAAATGTTTCATTTTTTATGGATTCACTTAGTTCGAAATGTTTTTTTTTTTGCTGCAGCTATTTTGGTTTTTGGTTTTGATTTAATGATTGGTCCATCTCTGTTGTCCAATATTTTCAAGTTTGCTTTTGCAAACAACCCAGCGGAGGAGAAACCTCTTGGAATATCTTAATAAATTGTTGAAAGAATACAAAAGAAACTAATTTGCATGAAAGCTAATGTCAAGTTGATCACTTCTCACATCTAACAATTGCATACTTTTTTATTCGTAAGCCTTCTTACTCTCTGCGAGTTTCAGTTTTAGATTTGCTTCATTTCCTAAATTCTATGATTATCCAAACAAGGGAAATTGTAATTTCTCTCATTTCCTAAATTCTAAATACAAGATATCCAAACACTGAAATTTGGAATTGATGTAATTTAAAATTCCGTCATTTACAATTTCTATGAAAATTAGAATTCCTTCATCCAAACGCACCATTAAAGTTCTTTGTTTTTGAATCGCAGAGCGATGCTGCCTTGCCAGAATCCAAGTAACCCATAGAATCCAAGGGCTGCTTCATACCTCAGAATCCAAGTAACCCACAAAGGGTTTGCTTCTGGTAAACAAATACAAAACCACCACTTCCTACTTTTCCTGGATCACTTTTCTTTTATTGATTTGCTTTATTTGTTTCTTCGGCTTTCATCACAAAATTGGTGCCTCATGCTTCTGCCTTTCGAAAATCAGGAATGAGCATCACGAAGTGGTTAGTTCTCTTATCTTAACCTCCATTGAATTTAGTTTTGATTCATTGTCTTTTTTGTTTTTTGTTATTTGGGTTTCTGCCGATTAGCTATATTGTGGTTGATTCTTTTTTTATTGTTCTTGATTGTTTGGTGGATCTCTTGAATTGGATTTATTTGTTTTCAAAATCAAGAGATTTTCTTGAACTTCTCCCTTTAAAAATACTTAATAATAAAAAATGAACAATTGGGTTGTGCTTATTAAGCTCTTAAGATTTCAATTTTGAGGAAGGATAGAAAAGAGGGAGATAAAACAAAGGAAATGATCCTCTTCATTCATCTAATAGTGCTTATGGATTGAAAAAAAATGTTGAAAAATAGTTACCTGCCCATTGGTTTTTGGCTAAAAAAAAGTGTTGAAGTTTTTTTTTGCTGGAAAAAGAAGTGTTGAAGTTAAGATACTCCTTTGTAGTAACTAGCAATACATGATCTTGCCTACATATGATTGTGATTGATATTTCATCAATGAGAACTATTATACTATAACACATAATTATATCATATAAAGATCATGGGATTACAGAAAAAACAGAGTAAGCTATTTGAGTTAGAGTGATCAAGATTCTAGAATACCCTATCGTGACAAATGTAGTTTACGGAATATAAACACATTGCCATTAATCGCAAATAGTGGATTCTCGAGGCACATGAAGGAACTTTGTTTTGATCCAAATTCCAAAAGCTAGCTCAGACTTTGGAGCTTTTAAGTTGAATTGAATCCACGGATGAGGCTAGCAAGCTTTTTATGTCCGCTTTGTTGTCTGCTGCCGACTATCTTTGTAGCTTTTGAGTTAAGTGTTTTTGATCATTAGATATCTATATTAATCTGTTGATAGTTATATTAGCAAAAGTAGCAGCCACAGAACCGACAAAATTGCCACTTTTTATCCATGAGAAGACAAGAATTTAGACATTTCTCTGCTTTTATATGTGATATTCTTCTCTGTTCACCCCTTTTTGTTTAGTACCTGTGATGGCGGGGCAAAGTTCCCATTATTTCAAATACCATGGTTGGTCAATAAATCAACTTTCTTTGTGTGTCGAGCGTCATAGCAAGTTAACAAACCCCTAAGACTTAAAGAATGAAATAACTTGCGCCCCAAGTCATTTAATAAAAATCAAGCGATTGTGCATTTGGGTGAGGAATATCTCCCAAGTAAGTTCTTTTCTATGCCTCAAACGGTGAGGACTTCATAATTTTCACATTAATAAATTGGGAAATTCTAGCAAAATATCTTACATAAAGATAACAAATCTCGTGCGAATCGCTTGATCTTCGAATTCATGTAGCAACAATTTCAACTAACGGAAGTTAGTAGGAATCGATACCAACGCCGTGATTGGCGTAGCTTTTCATCAATAGCCGTAGGGAGGCTAAGTCTCGCAGTGCACTGAGAGTCTGCTGCTGCCGTTTCGACGAACTACCTTCACCTGGATTGACTGAAATGAAGTAATTATCTTGTTTCTTTAGAGTTTTGGTGGCATTCGGGTTGAATCGCTTTGCATTCACATTTCGGCCGTTAGGCTAAATCAGAATGGCGTAAACCCGAGTTCTGACTTTCTCAAGATACCTCCTGCTCGACTGGATTGCCCTAAGGGTGACCTTTTGGGATGCTTTGAAGGCTATAAAAGCTTTTGAAAATTTTGTTGAGGTTTTCATATGATGATATGAACTGAAGTTCATTTATTTGGGCTTTGTAAAATAATACGTAGAATCAGATCCCTGGCTTTTACAAAACCTTGCTTTGTTTTGAGTCCGTGGGATCGAGAGATCTTCTGTTCGCTTTGACTGAGAGTTTGTTTTTTGTTGATTGGATGATTGTCATTTTGTCTTTGGTTTTTATTTCCTTTTATAGAGATGTTTAACAAATACCCCTAAAATATCCCCAAGATATTTTAGTTAAAAAGGAAATAATTGACCTCAGATAGGAAGTAGTTGCTATCAACTTTATCTCGTGAAATGGGAACTTCTTTTCCCCTCTAACTTGTTCTCTAAGAAACATCCTTTCTTCTTTTGTGCATAAAATAATCTCACCGTCAGCCTACTTTTTGAAACTTGGTTTTGAAAACTTTCTGGTTTTGATGAGACTTTCGCTTTTTTAAGAAGAAGGCTTTCTGCGTGAAAATATCCCCGTGATTTATCGTAATTATTCATCAGTTCCAAAGTCGGTTTGAAACTTGTGTAATCAACTGCTCGCTTAATCCTCGAACTGTTTTGGGCTTTTGGGCTTCAGATTCGCCCAATATGTTTTTTTCTATTTTTTAAAGATGGCTCGCCCAAATTCTCAAGCTTGCTTCATTTCAATTAATCACCATTTAGTGGTAATTAATTTCACCCTAATGGTTCTTCTTCTCTAAGTACATGGTTATTCTCCATTTGGTGAATAACTTATGTACTTAAATTTCTGCAATTTCTCTTGGGCTTAATGTATAGATTTCGGGCCCAAACAATGCCCCCTAAGTCCGATCCATTTGAAAAATGGTTTTGGACTTATATGATCGGCCAATTCAATGTTCGCGCCGTTTTGTTCCGTTACTTCAACCCACGTCTGCCTGGGTTTATGGGGAAGTGGATTTTAACGGCTACTTCTAGGTAGACTCCTCCTCTTCTCAACCCGACCCACGATCTTTTTATCCCTTTATAAAAACTGCTGCCGGTTCCTTTTGAAAATATCTCTATAAATTCCCCAATTTCCTGTTCCTTTCAAAACTAAGTCTCACTTTCTTCTTGATTTCCTTTGTATCCATTTTGATCCGAATTTCAAAAAATGTCTTCTCCAAGAACTCGCTCCACGAGCTCTTCCTCTTTCCCTCCTGCCTATGTCTCTAGAGAAGGTGTGGATGCTCATGCGATTGAAATTCGTAGCAGACTCCATCCCTATACTCAAAAGAACTTGGATGAAAATGTTCTTCATCTGATTGGAAATACCCTAGTTCTGGGGCCTCACTAGTTTGGGAAAGTCCCTGAAGAGATGGCAGAGCTTTTCAAGAAGGACGCTGAAGCTCCTCTCTGCTATCAGAGTTCTGTTTTGAATTTCAGTTCCTGGACTAGCAAGAACCTGAGCCGATCCTTTCCTTCCTGCGAAGTGAGAAATAGCGTCGTGAAGTGGTCGATCGATTGACCACCTCTTTCCGAGGTATGCCGCCACCGGAAGAAGGCAGAATCTATAACGCCCTTCTTCTCGTCTAAGCATTCGTGGTCGAGACGAAAATATGTTGGCAATGCAATGTGTTTCTCGAATTCTACCACCAATACTTTTGACTTTCGAGTTGGCCCCATGTCTCCTACTCTGCGGATATGGCTCGATTTTTGGGTTCAGCCCCATGGGAGACCCTGTGACGCGGATGGAGACTATCACAGAAGAAAGAATGGTGAAGGTTTGGCCAAGAAGTTTACCACTTCATCTGCCCTTATCAACCAGAACTACTCTTTTTCGAATTTTCTGAAGAAATTTAGCGCATAACGCAACAGGATCAAAGAACATATGCTATTCCTCATGTCTTGGTTGAATAGGTTTATCTTCCTAAACCATTCTTGACAATTTCGCTCGAATATAGACATCTGGCCGAAGCTCTGCACAATCATACAGATGTTGGGCTTGGTCCTTCAATTCTGGCTCACCTGTATAAGAACCTGCATACTGCCACCTTGGATGGGCCGTTGAATCTTGGAGCCCTAGGAGCATTCTGGATGATTCAAGTCTCGCTCCAAGTCTATTTTCCGTAATTCAGATCCTCTAAGGTAGTTCGCAAAAGATCAAGTCATGGCACTCCCTCTTATGTCGTGAAGTGCCAAAGAGGTCAATTGAGGAGTATCGATGTTCTTCGTGCATTGCAAGAAGAGGTCACGAACAATGGCGGTGGTTTTGAGGAGGAGTTATCCGTGGTTCCGTCCTGGATATAGACTTTTTGAAAAAGAACCAGAGGATGAAGAAGCCATAACTGAGTTCAGAAAGAGGTTCCTCAGTGTAATGCCGACTGTGGATCTCGCCCTTTGGTGGTGGAAAGCCTCCAAGCTCTCATTTAGGAGGAGAGGTGTATCACCAACTTCGTGCTCGACAATTAGGATGTCCTCGCACAATCCCATTGAAGTATTACAAGGGTCGTAACAAAGGGACCTCATGGAGAGATGCAGATGATATTGACGTTCATCTCAATCGGCAGTGTTCGATGAACAAGATAAATAACAGTGTGGATGGTCTTTATCCATCCTCAGATAAAGAATTTCAACGACGTCTAAACCGTGTCATGAAAAATATTTCAATGACGTCTCATGAACGTCGTTAAATTCAATGACATGTTATCCACGTCATTGAAACCCCATTTCATGACGTGGAATAGACGTCGTGTTTTGAAAAAGTTTTCACGACACACTATCCGTGTCATTGAAAACTCATTTCATGATGCGGAAAAGACGTCATGTTTTCAAAAAGTTTTCACGATAGCCTATCCGCGTCATTGAAACACTATTCCATGACGCGAATCAGACGTCGTGTTTTGAAAAAGTTTCCACGACACGCTACCCGCGACATTGAAACCCCATTTCATGACGTGGAACTGACGTTGTGCTTTGAAAAAGTTTCCATGACCCCCCCTTTCGACGACGCGGGTTACGACACCTGATCCGCATCATTAAATGTCTTCCATGACGCAAATCATACGTCATAGAAGGGCTTTTGTGTTGTAGTGACTCAAGTTGTTAAGAGCAATTACCCATGTACTTGAGGTCCTATATTCGAATCCCCATCCCTTAATATCGCTTGTGTAAATAAAAATAAAAAAGATAAAGTGTATATTTAAGAAGTTTCATGTTAGTATTGAATGAGAGACTAGTAGAAATTTGAAATTATTAATGTTGAATGAGATATGGTCTCTCCCTCTTTCTTTCTCCCTCTACTTGAATTTTTCTGTCACATATTGTCGATTCTCGTTGAAATTAACCAAACCGGACTTATTTCTCGGTAAACCAATTGTATTCGGTGAAAATTTTCAACGATTCGGCATCCATCGCTGATGATGACTCATTGAGAATAGCAGTTGGGAACTCGATCCCGACCAAAAACCGAGGCTAGCCGAGCCCTATGAGAAACTCAACACTAGAATCTTGGTCTCGCGAAAGAAAACGATTACAAGGACGTGACTATGCATAGCTTTATCGCCTTGAAAGAAACTGGGAAATAAGGAGTGTGGATTGCGGCATGTATGCACGTGTCCTAACGAGCTGTCTTACAATCACGTGCTGTGCAACGCATGCATAACTCAATCCGATTATTCTTTTGGTTCGATTGCAAACTTTAATAAACAATATACGACATGTCAAATTAATCCTTTGAATTAAGGCTTAATTGGTTCCATGAACATTATTAGCTTGGCACGACCGTCCGATAATATGATTAGCTTTTTTAAGTAGGCGTTGATGCCGTCATGTGCCATGCCTTCAAGTCTTTCGGTGCCAAAATGATATATTGAGTGACGCAAAGAAAGCTTTCCAAGTCAAGAAGCATCTAATATCTATATAATATTTCAAGTATTCAAGTAATTTAATTAATTGACTTGTAAGATATATTCGTTCATTAAAAAAAAAAGTAAATCATGAGCATTTTATTTTAATTTTTATTTCTGGAATGTACAACTAGTATATGGAAGGGAAGTAGATTTGGGCTGTGAGGAGAGTTTTAGTTGATGTGCTAGCTCTTTTTTTTTCGGCTTCGGATCTTAGGGTTTGGATGGAGGATGGTCCTGATTAGTAGAAATTTTCATATGTATCGGGTACACCATGTGGTTGGTGTACAATTCAATAAACGTAGGACATGTTGAATTACTCTCCAACTTACTGCATTGCTTTTTATGACATGTGACAGGATGCATTGGAACAATTCCACATATCTTACGTTTATTGAATGGTACACCAGCCACATGGTGTACCCAGAACAACCAAAAATTAGTTATCTTCCATTTTAGTTGAAGATATATATTATGTTAGTTTCTTATGCAATGAAAAGATCATGTCGCTCTACTTTTCACCCAAAAAAAGATCATGTCGCCTAACATTACGTAACTATAAATTTCCAATTATAATTTTAGGAGTAGTACCAAACATTGATAAAATATAGGCCAAATAATATAGTGGAGTTGTTTTCTTTCTTTGTTAGATCAACTTTAAGGTTCTAGTAGAATCTTCGATTTCAATCTATATATGAATATGATGCAAGTTAATGCAGGAAAGTTCTCGTTTCAGGTCAATACGAATCCGACGATCCACCAAACGCAGCAAAGGGAGTACCGAAAATAAAAAGAATTTTTTGTACCAAAATCATAAATAAATATTAAAAAGAAGTTTTGTACGAGGCAGGTAGAGAACTCATAGAGCCTCTTACTTTGTTGATAATCATTGGGGAGGGAATTGGATAAAATAAGATTTAATGAATATTGGTGAAAATAAGATTTAATGAATATTGGTGAAAATAAGATTTCTTTCATTTGTTAACTATATATATGTTTACTGTTTTAATCCTAAATTTGTTCCAAAACAGCTGTAATTACTAATTGGTTTGCGTTAAATACGTTGGGTATATTATTTAAATCATAAGTAAATTCATAATCAAAACAGATGCATAAAGAGTATTGAATTGCAAGCTAATTCAGTAGGAGGAAATCAAAACAATAAATTCATGAACCAAGACTTAATACACTCACCACATAACATGTTAACTTGTAAATAGGGGTAGTTTTGAAATCCAAAAGATATAATAAATCGGATTGTAAGTTAAATTAGGTAACTTACTTAGTTGGATGCTAGTCATCGGGTTTTATTTGAAAAAAGTGGGTATTTTAAATAAAACAAAAAGAGGCTGTAGGTGATTAAAAATAAATGTTATGGGTCTAAGCTCAATTTACTAACACCCACCCCCCATGTATCATGACAAGTTTTCTTTGTACTTATTAAGAGGCAATGTTGGTGTTGTAGTTTTGTCAGCTCCCTTAAACTTTAATTAATAACAGCTCCCTTAAACTTTAATTAATAACAGCTCCAACGTCAGAAAAAAAAAAAATACCCCATCTGATTCCTTTCACACTTGAGATAAACATGAAACCAAATCCACGATTTTTGTATATATATAAACATATTTTTATGACACAATTACACAAACCTCACTATCAAACAAAGGATATGGATGCCCGTGGAAACCATCTAGGAGGTCATAACATCAATGACTTTGAGTTACAAGACCTCATAGATGATGCAAACTTTGATCAATTCATTGATCTTATCCGCGGCCAGAACGAAGATCCAGTGGCTAATTTTGATTGTGACCATATGATCCATGGCTGCTTTGATGATTATAACCTGTTTTGTCCAGCAAGTACTACTCCAGGTGTGGTTTTTGGTTTCAATGATGCCGTTGCATCCGGCCCAAGTGCTTCTTTTCTTGCCACATTATCCAACCCAAGTGCTCCTTTGCTTACTGCATTACCAAATTTTGATGGAGAAATGAAGGGTTTGGAAGAAGATCATAATGGCGAGGATTCGTCTGGAACAACAACCACCACCACCACCACGACAACGAACAAGAGGCAAAAGGTTGATCGGTCGAGAACCTTGGTCTCGGAGAGAAGAAGGAGGGGGAGGATGAAGGAAAGGCTCTATGCATTGCGGTCCTTGGTTCCCAACATAACTAAGGTACGTACGTCTTGATAGAATTAAAGAGCATCCAATCCAAAACTAGCTAGCAAGACTTTACTTCCCCGATGTGTGATAAGACTCTCAACATGTGTGACTATAGGTCTAGTTTCTTTAAAAATTCCAATAATATATGTATGTGCAATTATATTATAAATGCATGATTTTTGATTAATTTGTTGGGTATACATATGCACAGATGGATAAGGCCTCCATTGTTGGAGACGCTGTGCTGTATGTGCAAGACCTACAAAAGCAGGCAAAGAAGTTGAAAGCTGAGATTGAAAGCCTTGAAGCATCCTTATCAGGAGCAGATGATCATGAGGGGTATCAAGAAGGATCAGCCGAAAATCCAAGCAAGAATAAAGTTACAAACAACAAAGATTTAGTTTCCAAAGGTATCATTCAGGTAAACATTCAATCAAGTTGGATTTCAATTTATGACCATTACATTAATTTCTGCAATATTATTATTGAAACTAGTTTATGCCTTTGCAGATACATGTGTGTCAAGTGGAGGAAAAAGGGTTTTATGTGAAGGTGGCATGTAACAAGGGAGAAGGAGTAGCCGCAGCACTTTACAAGGCTCTCGAATCCCTTACAAGCTTCAATGTTCAGAGTTCTAACTTGAACACAGTTTCAGCTGATAGATTTGAGATAACACTTGCTTTAAATGTACATAATACTTGAGCTTTCAATTTGATCTTCTTCTCAATTCTCTCTCTCTCTCTCTCTCTCTCTCTCTCTCTCTCTCTCTCTCTCTCTCTCTCTCTCTCTCTCTCATCACATTAATTAATTTTTATTTGTCAAAAAACAGGTAAAGGAATGTGAGCAGGACATCATCAACTTGCCAAACTTGAAACTTTGGGTGACTGGGGCTTTTCTGAATCAAGGTTTTGAATTGGCTTCTGGATCTCTTTCTCATGCATGCGTGCATGCGTAGTCTAACCAGAGTTTCATAGATTGTAACAAAAATAAAAAGGTTGAGTTATATATAGAGGTTAGAGCATTCACAATCATGCTCCCTATTTCTTAGCTAAAATTTAGCTAAAAACACAAAAAAAGCTATTTTAGGAGCTTTCTAAAAAAATTCAACTCCAATCATACTCCTAAATTTGGAGAGTCATAAATGCTTTACTTCTTTTTGTCATAAATACTTTACTTCTTTTTAAATTTAATTCATGATTTGCAATAAACTGTTCATATTCAAATACTGAATATTCCCAAATAATTAACTACAAAAACAATTTTAATTTATACTGCAAAATATCTACAGTGAAAAGATCCGAAAAATAATAATAATTTGATTGTTCTTTGCAAAACACCTACAGCAAAAAGAATTGAAAAAAAAAAGTGTGCTTGTGCTGCAAAACGTGAAAATATCTATAGTGGAAATAACCACTGCAATAAAATTAAAGACATCATTAAATAAAATGTTTTAAATAATAATAAAATACAACATCATTTAATTATAGGGAGCCACTAGGAGCCCTTTCTCTCTCAGATTTAGGAGCTCCTAAAGGTCTCCCTATTTTAGGAGCTGGATAGGGAGCATGATTGGAGGTGGGTTTTTTCAATTCCTCCCTAAATTTTAGCTAAGAATGTGGTTTAGAGAGCCCATTGTGGATGCTCTTACATGCAAGCAACAAGAGCAATAATGCTTGTAATTAATTAATTTCAAGTATCTTCGACCCCCATCGAAATATGCGTAATATTATGTCTTTGGATAATTAGTATTCTATCTAATTAATTATGAGTGTTGCTATTTTCATCAATCTGTCCCATTTTCCCACCCACTTTATTTTCAAAATTTTATAGACAAATTTACTCATTTATAAAATGACTTCTAAGAATTTAGGGAAAAAAACCTCAACCCTAAAATAAAATTCAATTTCATAATAATTAAAAAAGAAAAAAAAATCCTTAATTAAACAAAGAGACGCCAAACTGCATCTCTTTTTTTCATATTCATCATCAAGCCATGTCTTTCCCCAATCAAAAGTAGTTCTTCTCTTTCCCATATGATTAACAGTTCTTAGCAATCCCTAATGTTCAATCCCGCAGAAATGGACTTCCAAGACAATATAGAACAACCATAAATACCTGGGTTCCCACAGGTACCTATGATTAACGTTGTAAGTCAAACGTACAATGGATGATGACAAAAGCCAAAGCAGAGCTCAATTAACCCCGACAGCATGGCCACTTCAAGCATGTGTATATGTGGCATTGTGTGGCTCCCCCCAAACTCAATTCAATAAAATATTTTTAATTTAAGAATTTCTGTCAAAATAATGAATTTTGACTTTATGATTGGCGCTTATGCAAGGCGATTGATCAATAACCATGTGATATTTTTAATTTAAGAATTTATGTCAAATAATGAATTTTGACTTTATGATTGGCGCTTATGCAAGGCGATCGATCAATAACCATGTGATTAAGGATGAAAATATATGCCGGTACACCGATAATATCACCCGATATATCCCTTTTGTCAAGACAACGATGTCTCTAGATATATTTCTTCTCTTGTACCCTCGACATTTCCCAATATAGCGGAGAGTTCCCCTTTATCACCAACATTTCCCCGTATATCAGCCTTCAACGTAGCAAAAATGCTTGATTTCTTCATATATTGATTTGAAATAGAAAGAAAGAAGAGGAAGAAGCAGCATGACACAACCAATCCTAATAAGTGTTTCAATTGACAGTCACCGATACCGGAAACGATGTCAATCCATCTGTGGTTATATCCGTAAATTTAAGCACCGACATTATTTGCATGGCCGATATTTTCGCACTTGGATTGGATGTGATCAGGACTCAAGCAGGGGGAACCCAGCCATTAATTTGTGACAACACAATTATCAATTTATATCATACAAATCTTCAAACGAATTCAAAAGAAAATGACTTAAACATCATTGTGAGATCAGAAACACGTATAACATATACCACTAGACCAGAACTAGTTATTTTCTTTCGAACCTCAGGCCCCCATGTCCTCTCTCACTCATTGTGCTTAATGAAGCCCATTTGTACCATAACCTCGTTGATATTCTTCGGCTAGTTCAATCAATTTATTTTAAGTCCTCGCGAGGAAAAGCTGGTATACGATTTCTTTTTGGGCCGTTGGTTTGTTGCATTCATTCGTGGCTTCGAAAGAATTAAGCATCTGTTTAGAGTTTCTTCTGCAATTATCACCAACAGGCAAAAATTCCTATCAATTTTATAAGTTTATCATCCAAATTTGGAAAAGGAAAGGGAAACTATTATATATAACAGTAAGAGCACTTCCACCCTTATGGGTAAGGGCAAGGCAAGGCAAGAGCTGTCACTATTCATGTGAATAGTGGCAGCCCTTGCAATTTTGTTTCCACCCCTATGGGCAAAGGAGAGGGCAAGGGCAACCACTATTCATGTGGATTAATTTTATTTATATGTATGAGATTAATAATAATAAAATTGCATGTATGTATAAAAAAATGTTTTTTAATTTTTTGGAATTTTTCATAATTTTTTTCAATTTTTTTACGTTGATGACGTCAGTCGCCCTCAGGCAACATCTCGGGCTGTTTTACCTTCAGGGTTGACCAAGCTTGTGGAGCCCACCAGCTGCCCGGGCTGTTTGCTGCGCGCTGGAGCTGGTTCTTGGGCCTAGGCCCACCCCTGCCCGGCAGTAAGAGCAGCGGTGGAAGTGCTCTAAAGATGAAAGGAAGTTAAACTACAACCAAGAACGAAATTCTGAGGCACACAAAAACAACAAAGTATCAGAGACAGTCGGATATAATACAAAACAAAAGAAAATACTTGGTGTCAACATTTCAGACTACTTATGATACAGAAGCAGGAATTGGTGAACGAGATAATTGGCATACTCTAGGCATCTGCTCCGCCAATAAAATATAGTGAGAGATGCAAGATTACCCAAACTGACATTTTATCCATCCACGGTAACCATCTACTGCAGCTATATGCAAGCTCAATGTCGGATACGGAATGGTTAAAACACCACAATTTGCCCGTTTTAGCATAATTCGGCATGACAACCATACTGCAGCTAAGGATTGTGAGTCAGCAAGAATTCAGGGCATCCCATCATGCATAGCTTCTTATGCAACCATAGATGAAGAGTAAACTGTCACACAAGTATGGCCATATATTATCACAGAAAATCTGATGCCGACATCATTGATTAGTTTTCCTAATTTATTTGTTAATTTCCCAGGTTCTCTAAGTTCTCTAGATTTCAGTAGGATTTCTAGTTTTACCAGATTTCTAAGTTTCCTATTTTATTTGGATTGGTTTGTTTTCCTTTTCCTGTGTGGATTAAAATTTCTGTTTTAATAAGAGATTTTTATCCTGTTATCTCTAGGGTTTAGTTTGTAATAAATATACCCCATGTAATTCATTATAGTAGCGTTGAGTTATTGAGTTAAAGATTAATTTTCCAGAGATTGGAATTCTAGTGCGAAGCCAAACCCCTTGGTGTGAAGCCCCAGGAGCGATTCCACACCTATCTGTATTCGTTTAATTTTTTGTTTTTCATTTTTTTCACTTCCGCTAAACTCTCTAAAAATAATTCACCTATATCTTACACCAAATTTGGCACCAGAGCTAGAATTTCGAGTCTCTTCTGCACGCCGTGTGTGAGTGTATGGCTCCAACAAAGGCTGGTAAGACAGACCAGCCAGAGATGGACTCTAAACGGATTGTTCAAATGCTGGAAACTCTAACAAAGCAAGTGACATATGTTGAAATAAAACCTCTGCTTACTAGATCTTGTTCTTTAATGTATCCAACGGCAATAGACTAAACTCGCAAGTGCTGGAAAACTTAGAAAACACACAAGAATTATACTGGTTCGGCAGAACTTTTGCCTACGTCCAGTTGTGATTTCTCTAGGTAGAGAAATCACCGCCTCTTTGATTAATAATAGAGATTACAGAACTTTTGCAAACCCTAGAACTAATCCCTCTCTTCTTGCCTTGGCTGTCACAGTTTTCTCTCTTTTTTGATTTAAGCCTTGCTGCACCCTATTTATAGGCATAGGGTGCTGATTACATATCCTTTTCATATTATAATTCCTATTCTAAGTGGGATAAGAAAATAGACTTCTTTACAATTCCAAATAGACTTGTAGGATTTCTAATCTAAATTGAATTAGGAAACTAAGATTCTTTCCTAGTCCTTTTAGGAGAAGAATTGGTGCACCCTTTTTTTCCTAAAACAATCCTAAACATAAAAGGACACTAATTGACGAGCCAAAACCTAACAATCTCCACCTTGGTGAGTCAAACCAAGTCTTGATCGTTTGTACCCTGCAGTATCTTTGAACCTTCTTGAAGCGACTAAATCTTCAAGAGTCTTCACCTTGGCAATCTTCTTCTTGCCTCATTGCACCTCAAGTGAGGAGGTGCTCCTCTTTAATCAATCAACAAGATTGATCAAGTTCAAGCAATGCTTGAACTTCTTGGCAACACTATCTTTGTAAGGAAATCATGCGGCATTGTCATCCGTATGAACCTTTTCAATCCAAATCTCCTTAGACTCCACCCAATCTCCGATTCTCGTGATATCTTGCTTCAATGTGCTTTGATCTTCCGTAAAAACCTGATTCTTTGCCAAGTGAATGGCACTTTGACTATCACACTTTAGCTTCACACAATCTTGAGTGATTCCCATTTGACTTACCAAGCCACTAAGCCAAATTGCTTCCTTTCCAGCCTTCGGCCAATGCAATATACTCGCCTCCGTGGTCGATAAAGTCGTAATTGGTTGCGTGAGTGCCCTCCAACCGATTGGTCCCCTGCGCATGTAAACACATAACCAAGTTGACCTTCTCTTGTCCAAGTCCCCGCATAATCGGCATCCACATATCCCAACACCCCCGCATTTTCTTTTTGCTTCTCAAACATAATCCTTCGTCGCCTAGAACCCTTCCAATAGCGCAAAATCCACTTGATCGCATCCCAATGTTGCTTTCTGGATTTGCCATGTATCTAGAAACGACATCGATTGCTTGAGCTATGTCGGGACGTGTGCATACCATTGCATACATAAGGCAGCCCACGACATTAGCATAAGGCACCTTCTCCATTACTTGCTACTCTTCCTCGGACTTAGGACATCGTTGCCCACTTAACTTGAAGTGAGCCGCCAAAGGAGTCGAAACTACCTTTGCTTCTTGCATGTTGAACTTCTCAAGAACCTTCGAATATACTTGGCTTGTGATATCCAGATCCTTCCAAATGTCCTATCTCTCTCGAATTTCCATGCCAAGGATCTTCTCTTTGCACCTAGATCCTTCATGTCAAATTCCTCACTCAACATCTTCTTCAAGTTTTGAATCTTAGACTTGTCTTGACAAGCGATTAGCATGTCATCCACATATAACAATAGCAATATGATCATCCCATCTTGGAACACATGATAGTACACGCAATGATCATATAAACATCTTCTAAAATTGATTTTCAGCATGAAGTGATCGAACCTCTTGTACCATTGTCTTGGAGACTGCTTTCGTGCCATACAGTGACTTCCTTAGCCGACATACTAGGTTCTCTTTCCCATATTCAACAAACCCTTCTGGTTGAGCCATGAAAATTGTCTCCTCTAGATCCCCATGAAGAAACGCTGTCTTCACATCCATCTCGCTCAATCTCCATGTCATGCCGAGCCGCCATTGCTAAAAGCAATCGATAGAAGTATGCTTGACTACAGTGAAAAGATCTCATCATAATCCACCCCTTCCTTTTGCAAGTACCCTTTAGCCACGAGCCTTGCTTTGAATCTCACGGCATCTTGTTCATGTAGTCCTTCCTTTTTCCTAAATACCCACTTGCATCCAACTAGCTTTCTGTCTTTGGGCTTAGGAACCAACTCCCAAACAGAGTTCTTGTAAAGAGACTCCATTTCTTGTCATAGCACTTATCCAACTATCCCGCTCATCACTTGCTATAGCTTCTCGATAAGTGGTTGGATCTCCTTGACTAATGTTAAGAGCATAATTAACTTCGTCTTGGTCAAACCCAAACCTGTCAGGTTTCTTCTTGTTCCGATTAGGTTTGTCCGATGCTATGCATCTCTCGGAATGCGGTGGATTGTTGGTTGGAGTTAGAACCCTTTGGGATGTTTGGCGGTTTAGAGTGCCTTCAAACTCGCCCTTCTTGCTCCACACGATTCCTAATCGGTGAATGATGTCGATGCTCTTCTTCTTCCTCAAAACCATCGATTCGACATCTTGCTCAATTTGCTCCACACGAGCTTCTTCTTCATCCGAATTGATTAACGGAATCTTTGTTGCTTCAATTTCAGCATCATCCTTCTTCTCCCTAATGTTCTCGACTTTATTCAGAGGCATGGTTGTCTCATCAAAGACAACATCTCTACCGACAACCTTTTTCTTATTGTTGATATCCCAAAGCTTGAAACCCTTTACTCCTTTCTCAAAACCTAAGAATATGCAATGTGTAGACTTTGGTTTGAGCTTGGACCTTTCATCACTTGGAATATGTGCATAAGCACTACACCAACACCCCGAGCTTGGAATAGTCCACCGCTTCTCGGACCATACCTCTTCTCGCACTCTTGAAACCGAGAATCGTAGATGGTGATCTCGTTAATCAAATAACTTGCATGATTAACGCCTTCCGCCCAAAAACTATCGTGCAATCCCGCATGAAATCGCATGCTCCTCTCCCTCTCCATGAGAGTTCGATTCATCCTCTCGTGACTCCATTTTGTTGGGGATTCTTCTTTACCGTGAAGTGCCTTGTGATGCCTTCCGCTTGCGATGTCGGTAAACTCATTACTTGTATATTCACCTCCATTGTCACTTCTCGTGTACTTGATCTTTCTTCCGCTTGATTCTCGGTTCGTTTTCCATTCCTTGAACTTTGCAAAAACCTCGGATTTACGCCTCATGAAATAAACCCAAACCTTCCTAGAAAAATCATCCATGAAAGTAACAAAATACCTGGCTCCACCATTTGATTTAGTTGGTGCAGGCCCCAAACATCCGAGTGAATATAGCCGAGTTGCTCCTTGCTTGATTATCAGACCGCTACTTGCAAATGATACCTTTCTTTGCTTTCCAAGAACACAATATTCACAAAAGTCCGGTTTGCAAGATGACACGCCTTCCAACAGGCCTTGCTTGTGTAATTCTTGTAACCCTTTCTCGGCTTATGTGCCCGAGCCTATGATGCCATAGTTCGGTCTTGTCTTCTATACTCGATCTATAGAAACAATTGCTCCCGACTATAGTGGTCCCAATTAGCTTATACAGCTTTATTGGGTTGTAGGTCACCCCGCATTACCACTAGTGATCCTTTGGTTACCCCGAGTCTTCCTTTTTTAGACTTGTACCCATAACCGGCCTCATCTAAAGTACCCAAGGAAATCAAATTCTTTCTTAGTCTAGGGACATATCTGACGTTCCCCAAAGCTCGTATCATCCCATCAAACATTCTTATTCGAACAAAGGCCGATTCCTTTTACAGGACATGAAGAATCGTCCCCATTAAAACTTCCCGCTGACTTCTTTGTAAGTGTCGAACCATTCTCTTATCGAACACATATGAAAAGTGCATCCTGTATCCAAAATCCAATTTCCGAAAGCTTTGGAGCTCGATGTTATTGAAAGAAGTTCCCCGTCACTCTCATTCTCAGGATCGCACTAGCTAAACTCGAGCTTCCTTCCATCTTAGCTTTCTTCTCTTTCCAAATCTTGCGATTCCTCTTCCAATGATCATTTGAACCACATTCAAGCAACCTTCCTTCTTTTCCTTTTTCTTCTTGGATTTTGACCTACCTCTGTTGCGCTTTCTCTTCCTTTGTCTTTTCCGCCCCTCTCCTTGCCTTTGGCATAAAGGCCTTGAGAGCTTTCGATTATATCATCTAGTTTAGCATATGATCAAGAGCTTGAATTACGTCTTCAAGCTTCAAGGACTCTTTTCCAAACATTAGAGTTGTTCGAAAGTGCTTGAAAGACGAAGGTAGAGACCTCACAGGATGATAGCCATATCATCATCTTTGTAAGTTTCTTCGACCTTCAAGATTAGTTATGCAATTGGAACTTGCATACGTGATCTTCAATATCACCTCCTTCATCTAGTCAAGTCCGAATAGTTCATCTTTTAGAAAAAGTTTATTGGACACGGTTTTGCCCATATAAACATTCTCCAACTTTTCCCATGCTTCTGGGCGGACATCTTTTCGGTGATGTGTGACCGAACTAATCTTGTGAGATGGATCTCGATGGAACTCTTGGCCTTCTTGAGAACCTTAGTCCATGCCGCTTCATGCTTTCCGGCTTCTTACCATCGAGTGCATCATCCAAATCCTGTCAGACAAGACGTTCTTCATCATCCTTTGCCGGTCAGTGAAGTCATCCTTGCCGTCGAAGGGCTTTAACGTAGGTCCTAGATCCGCATTCAGCCTTCCCTTTAGACATCGTAGAACACTTTAACCTAGGCTCTTGATACCACTTGTTGAAATAAAACCTCCGCTTACTAGATCTTGTTCTTTAATGTATCCAACGGCAATAGACTAAACTCGCAAGTGCCGGGAAAACTTAGAAAACACACAAGAATTATCTGGTTCGGCGTAACTTTTGCCTACGTCCAGGTTGTGATTTCTCTAGGTAGAGAAATCACCGCCTCTTTGATTAATAATAGAGATTACGTAACTTTTGCAAACCCTAGAACTAATCCCTCTCTTCTTGCCTTGGCTGTCACAGCTTTTCTCTCTTTTTGATTTAAGCCTTGCACCCTATTTATAGGCATAGGGTGCCGATTACATATCCTTTTCATATTATAATTCCTATTCTAAGTGGGATAAGAAAATAGACTTCTTTACAATTCCAAATAGACTTGTAGGATTTCTAATCTAAATTGAATTAGGAAACTAAGATTCTTTCCTAGTCCTTTTAGGAGAAGAATTGGTGCACCCTTTTTTTCCTAAAACAATCCTAAACAGAAAAGGACACTAATTGACGAGCCAAAACCTAACAACATATATGACCACTAGATTTGAAGAACAATCCAGACTCATTGATCGTCGTTTTGCAGACATAGAATCATCTATTCAACATGACGAAGAAAGTGTGGAACTTGACGCTCCTAATTTTAATGGTGAGTTAAATCCTAAAGCTTTCCTCGACTGGTTAGCTACCATGGATCATTATTTTGAGTGGCACGACATGTCTGAAGCTCGAAAGGTTAGACTTGCTAAAATAAAATTGGTGGGTCAAGCTGGATTATTTTGGACCCAATGTTGAAACACAACTAGAGAGCTGGTGACGAACCAATTGTCCATTGGGCTGATATGAGAGAAAGGTTGAAGCAGAAATATGTACCATTATCCCATCGACAGCGCTTGTTGGACCAGTGGCAAACTCTTCATCAAGGCAACATGCCAGTTACTGAATATATTGGAAAATTTGAAGACTTTATGTTGTGATGTGACGTAAGGGAGGATCGATTGGTGACTCTTTCTTGGTTTAGATCAGGCATTCGTCCTGAGCTTCTAAGAGAATTGATTCTTCATAATGTGAATACTTTAGAGAGGGCTTTTCAGGTGGTACAAGAATTGGAGCATTATCTAAAGTCCTCCAATGTAGTCAAGCAAACTAATTCTCAAAAATCTGATTTTCATGTTCACACATTTGAGACTCCAACATCTAAGGATTTTACTACGACTAATTTAGTTAAACCTACCAACGAAAAAGGAGCACTAGTGGATACCCGTGGTGGTGGGACGACAAGATGTTATAAATGACAAGGTTTTGGACACTTTGCTGTCCACTGCCCAACGAAGAAGGGAACAAGTAATCTGTGTGCAAGCATTAACAAACAAGCTGACAATGAAGGGAAACTTGAGGAAGAAATTTATGAGCCTCAACGTGCTGACAAAGATTTAGAAGATGACTTTGGTGAAGCCCCTCACTCGAGGCTAACAGTGGTAAGGTGTACATTGACTCTACCTAAGAAGGATACCGAAGATTGGCGTAGGACATCCATTTTCCACACTTATATCAAGTCTGGTGATAAAAAGTGGAAGATCATCATAGATAACGGAAGTTGTATCAATGTTGTGTCTACATTGACAGTTTCTTGTCTTGGCTTGTCACCCGATAAGCATCCTAAACCATACAGGGTAGCATGGATTGATGACACATCTTCTATCCTTATTACCCAGAGATGTCAAGTTCCTATTGAGTTTTCCTCTTACAAGGACCATGTTTGGTGTGATGTGGTGGCGATGGATGTGAATCATATTCTCTTGGGACGACCATGGATTTATGATCACAATGTTACCATATTGGGTCGGGAAAATATATGTTCATTCATCCATTAAGGAAAGAACATCACGCTAAAGCCACTTCAACCCAAGCTCGGGAATCAGTCTCCACCAAACAAGGAGGTGCAAAACAAAGAGGAGTTGCAGCACATTGATCGGGACATTTTGGATCGTGATTACAAACTTTATCTCGCTGCAGTTGAGCTCTTCTTAGCCAGGGGGAATTGATGCGGACATCATTCATTAGTTTCCCTACTTTATTTGTTAGTTTCCTAGGTTCTCCAAGTTTTCCATATTTCAATAGGATTTCTAGTTTTTCCAGATTTCTAAGTTTCCTATTTTATTTGGATTGGTTTGTTTTCCTTTTCCTGTGTGGATTAGGATTTATGTTTTAGTAAGAGATTTTCATCTTGTTATCTCTAGGGTTTGCTATAAATACCCCCCATGTAATTCATTATGGTAGAGTATAGTTATTGAGTTAAAAGTTTAATTTTCCAGAGACTGGAATTCTGGTGTGAAGCCCTGGAGTGATTCCAGACTTATCTTTATTCGTTTAATTTTCTGTTTTTCATTGTTTCCGCTTATGCTAAACTCTCTAGATCTATAATTCACCCGTATCCTACATCAAAATATATACTGGAAATAAACACAAGCCTCAAAGACAAACTATATATCGTCATCATACATCTCACACAATGTACTCTGCAAGTGGAAGTAAATCCAAAAGTAATTATGTTAACAATTACAACCTTTCACTCAAAGGAAGCTACTTTTTCTTAGTTAACCTTCTTAACTTACTATTTTATTTTATTTTTCCTTAGATCATCCAATATGAAACTTAAGTTGGGCCATGAAACTAGTTTTCACAAGTGTATCTGTTTGGCAATAAGGTCTGGCTGTAGTTCAAACTGGGTCACCAAAAGAGCTCAGATACCATCCTCCCTCGTCATGAATGATTGTATAGCAAACAATGGAATCTACATCTGCAGGATCATTATAATTTCAAGTTTTAATAACTCATTTGAGTCATTAGACAGTCATATATAAGATCCCCAGAGTCTGCCTATTGCAAGAAGCATAGGTCTACATGTGCATTTCATTATACATGCACTAAAAGGTGAACTTTTATGGTTCACAGAACAGAACAGGAACCTGATACACACATTCGTAACTTAATGTTATGTTCGCCTATCCCAGAACATTGAATGATTGAGTCAAATCAACTTTTGATATAATGTTTAACTATACTGTTTGAACGTGATAAGACAATCTAAGATCAAACATCATTTATATATATTAAAGTTTCCATTAAAAAAAACATCATTTATATATATTATCGTCATGTTCCTTTCAAAAATAATAAACACAAGATAATATGGAAGGACATTTTGGATCTGATAGCATATAGGACCAGAAGTGTACCATATCTTGGAAGCCAGATCGTAAGAAGTAGCATATGATAGTAAATGCGTATAAGCTTACTGACATTCCAGTGCAAGAGAGGATAAATAAAGACCAAAGAGCATGCCATGGCTCTAAAAAGCTTCCCTCAAGCACCAGCCACCGACAGGTTCAAAACCATGCCTGAAAAACAGGCAAGACAAAAAAAATTAAAGAACCATTAATGGCCATTACTGAAATGATGTCATCAAGAATAATACCTGGCTACAGATGAGAAAGCTCATATGTGTTTTGAGGTTGGAATTTATCAATCATATTCTCTATTGGCATCCATCTTTATCTGATCATCTAATAGATTGACAATAACTTAGCAATCTTGATCGCTAATGCCAAACATCCATCCTTATGCTTGTGCTTATTAATTTGCATTAGGTGCTTTTACATAAGAAATTTCCTTAATGGAGAAAGTACCTGAACGTAATGGAGCGAACTAAATCTGCCTTTGCAAACTCAGCAAGGATAGAGGTCAAGTCCTGTAGATCAACAACTTTGACTATGTGAGAAATTCATCTTGACCAACACAGTTTCTCTTGGACATGACCTGCAATGTTGTTCCTTTGGTAATCCAAGCTGTTACTTCCGGTTGATGTTCAAGACAATTAAGAGAACGTAAACTTCCATCCTCCAGTTGCACGCCATACACAAATGGGAGTCTAAGGGTAATGAAACTCTCTGGAGGTAAAACCACTTGGCATCCAAGGGTGAACTGCAACTTCTGCTCACGTTCTGGGACTGATGGAGGTAGACATGATGCCTACAAGTAAAAAGATTGGGATAACATAAGGAAAACCAAGATTTAAGTTACGAAGAAAGATGTAATAAACATAATTAGATTGAACAAAAGTGCAAAAAATGTCTATGCCTACGATATATTTTGTAAAAATAATAACACCAACAATGAACAAGTGCACGTTACAAGCACGTCAGAAACCAGTAAAAACAACTGAAGGATTTGCTATTCTGAAACACAACCCAGTAAAGAAATACAAGCAAACTGATTTATTAACCTTCAGATGATTCTAATTCTTTGGCTGTCAAGTTGTAAAATAAAATGTACCACTAGGAACAGTAGGTAATATTGCAAAGGTTATGCATACTTGAGGAGGGAGATACGCATACCTCAAATTGTATAACTGGGCAAGTAGCTAATACCACTGGAAAGGGGGGTGTGACCTACACGCAGAATCTACAGTGAGCATCGATAAGCGGGAAAAACATTACCATGAAATTAAACCTGCTTAATCATATTCCAGATTTTAAGAAAAAAATATTGCATATTTCAAACACAAATAATAGAAGGAAGCTCGTAGATATGGTCAATTCATAGCAATAAGCACAATGACTAAAACAAGCTACTTGTAAACTAATAATGCAAAGAGAGAATGGCTTCTAAGCAACATCCCATACCACAAAAATCCTTTGAAGTTGGGATATTGTGCCAGCAAACTTAGTCTTCAGTGGATTTTGCTTATCCCTAGAGTGCCTGCAGTGTGGGCAGTTCATATAGATTGGTAAATTTCTATTCAACATGGAGAAAGCACTTCCAGCATCATCAAGACTAATAGACTGAAAGCTCCCTTCAAGACGTTTGGAAAAATTTGGGAGTGCAGATGCACTAAAAGATGTTTGATTCTGCTCCTTCCCTGGTCCTGAGAACTGTATTAGCCCATCGAAATTCAGATTACCATTAGTTACTATCTCTTTGGACTTATTTACACGTCTCTCCTTATTTGCAGCAGTAACAGCCATCCTATTTGAATTTCGATGAACTTTACCATGGAAACCATTCCTATTGATTTTGAAAGACTCTGGCAAACTACGGTCCAAGTTTTCCAGAGACTCTTCAGGCAATTGATATGAGGATCCAAGCTCACTAAGATGCTCAGGATTTAATAGAAAACGGTGGCCATGTGGGCACTCATGCTCGAATCCAACATACACTACTACATGTTTTAAAGAAGGGTTAATTTTGAGCCTTTCACTGCCATTCAGGTTCACAGGAACTACGTTACTACCTATTCGTAGATAGGGGTCACCATTTGTGCTGCTAATCCCGCTAAACTTCTCTTGAACAGATACAACATCTTCAGACTTCTGAGATCCTTTATCACTAGTCCTTTCTACAATCTGATCCCTTGTCCTAGTTTTGTTGATGCTATAATCTAAACCAGATGACGATTTTCTCTGCTGGATAGGAGGAAATCCTGAATCAGCACCTGCTGTTCCAGCGACGACCTCAGAAAAAGCTTTTCTCATAGTAAAGTTGGGAAGACCTTTACCGAAACTGATTTTATTATCATCGGACACTATGTCTTCTGCAGGCTTTCTAAGACTTCCAACTCCAGATTTTAAATCCCCTGTGTACAACTGTACATCAGCTTTAGATTCAAACTTGAGGTTTGTATCTGACCTAACTACAGAACCTTGATGCACCGCACTGACAGGTAAGTCGTTTGGGCTTTTCTGTTTTTCTAAAAATATTGTCCATTTTAAAAGAAACTTCTGAGAGGAAGAGAACCCACTTTGAAGCAAACCCTTAAAAGGTTCATAGTACTTTGCACCCCCAATGCGAATCAAACTCCATGAGGAAGGTTGAATAGGCCCTGTATTATTTACTTCAGGTAATTGAAGTGTGGGAAGGTGCTTGTCACAGTCTGGAAAGCAATTGAAAGTAATGTTTGCTGATTCAAAGTCAAAAGGATCAGATCGTAGTCTTCGTGATCGACCACAAGAACATGCATGAAGGAACACATATCCACTGGAATGTTGCTTCACAGGAGCTCCTGAAAGCAACTCACTAGTCTCAACCTGATGTCTCTGGTGCATACATGGTTTTCCAGTCAAACTAATGGCATCACACAGTTGCCTTTCAGATTTCCACATGGATGTGCATTCATCCTCCAGCTTTTTTGCAAAATGTTGCACTGCATGTCCTTTTACTATTGAGTGGAAAGAATGCAAAGCCTTCTCTAGATGGGCTTCATGCTGTGAAGTTGCGTAACAAGCAGGCAAGTCTTTCAGATAAACCTCTTTAGCAGCTGGAAGGGTCCTTTCACACCACAAAGTTGAAAATTTTGTGTTCAGCTTTTTACCACTTTCCAACCAAGATACTGCTAAATCTAGGGGATCCAAACCTTTTGAAAAAATTCCTTCAACAATCTGTGGAACAGTGTTTCTTACCCGAGGTTTTCTTTTGCTAAATTCAGTTTCATCCATACACCCGCCTTTTGCAGAAAGAACTCCATGAAGAATTTGTTGACTGGAAGATAACCAAATTTGGAAATTTGGAAGTTCAGGAGTAGAAAACGTCTTTCCAGAAGTAGCTGATGCAGCTGATGCAGCAGCGACAGCTGCAGCAACAGCAGCCATACCAACACCACCACTACTGGAATTACTTACCAGTCCTCCCCTCCCTCTTAGAATATCAGATTGCCTGAAAATGAACTCCTTCACTGATATGATATCCTCTTTGCTTGCACTCTGACCATGACTTTCAAGCAGAAGAGAATCTGAAGTTCCCTTTCCATTCAAAACATCTTCCACAAGTCCGGTGGCAAATTCAAGAGATTCACCCCTCTGATTTGTACACCTATCTAACAACAGAACAGCCCTTGATGCATCAAGTGAGAATAAAGGTGCAGAACTTGAAGCACCCCCGCTTCTTGACCCTGCATGACTTGTTTCAGAACCTGAGAGTGTTCTACACTTCTTAATTAAGAAACGAATCTGTGCTTCAAGTGATGACTGCAGTTTCTTCCTAAAACTACCCTCAGATTTACTCACAGGGCGTGCAAGCACAACCACTGAACCAGAACCTTTAACAGGTAAGCTTGGCCTTGCTAAACTGCCCAAACTAGAAGATTGATTATGTGAGGATGTATCTGCCGACTCCTCCACATTAGAACTGGGATTTGGCACATCAGAGAAATCATCAATAAAAACAAACAGTGTGACTGGGGTACACTGTCCTGGAAACAAAGAAGTGTAGGAGCCTAAACCTGACATTAGCGAAATGGAAGAAGCATTGCGATTCAAGATGCTACCACTTCTACCTTGAGAAGAACTTTTAGTGGAGGTTGCGGATGTGGAAGGCCGTGCAGATGATAATGATGAAGGTGGCCTGGATGGTGTTGGCTGCATAGTTTGGGATCTCACAAATGGAGCCAACGCATGCTTGGCAGCTTGTAACACTCGAAATTTTTTCAGGAGTTGAGATTCAAACCGCGACCCTTCCAGAATATATATGATTACATGGCAAACCTGCATTACTCATTGGGTTAATGATAGTCTTATTCACCGACATTCATATCCCCTGTGCATGAAAACTTCAAAAGTTCATTCTGAAAGTTGTAACTACTCAGAAAGAGAAAAAGGTAAAACAAACTGGTCATACACTGAGTAAAGGTAAGTTCTTGTACTAGTACCAGAAATAAAACAATGCCCTAGGAAATTCTACCTCTATGAAATTTGCACTAATTTTTGTTCATAAACTTTCTACGTTGAAACATGGCTTATGAGTTATAACCCAATCCCGAAGTCTCAACCCTATACAGAGTTTGTAGTTTGTACACATGGGTCCATAACAAAAATGTTCACAAAAAATTTACAGAAAGCTACAAACAAGCACCATTTCGGCTCAATTTTGCATTACATTCGTACATATCAAAATCCCAACATATGCAACTAAAAATACTTCCTTAAAGGAGAGAAAAAAAAAGAACAAACGAAGAACAACTTACAGAGAACATGAACAACAGCCCCTGAAGGTCCCCAAAGTCGTGCTCTTCTACCGGAGAGTCAAAACCCGACCCGGAATCCGAGAACCCATCGTCCATGGCGGGGCAGCGAGTGGAGCAGAACTGCAAAAACAGAATGCCCTTTTGCTGTTCATAGAAGTAACTGATTCTTCGCCACCTGAACCAATCCCTGAGCTCCTCTTTCTCATGACACAGGCTTTTATCAAGCTTGCCCGACCCGAACACATTGGAGTCGAGGATCCGGTTGATGAGTTGGGCCGAGTCGTCGGGGCTCCGCCCGATGAAGCCCACGACGACCACGCCGTCGGAGGAAGGAGGGTCTGAGGAGGAGGGTACCGGAAGGGTTTGGGAGGGTGAATAGGAAGTGTGTGTGAATGTTGTGGGAGAAGGAGGTGGGCGGACTAGGACCCGCATGGATGATGGGTTCGGGTTCGGGTTCGGGTTTGGGTTGGGAGTGTCCATGGGTGCAAGTTGGAAGGTCCCTGTTGGGAGTCTGCTCATTTGGTTTGGCTTCTTTGGACTTCCATTGACACAGACAGACAGAGAGAGAGAGAGATGGTTTCTAGGTTTGGGATTTCTGGATTGTGTTTGCATACATACCCAAATACTCCTTTCTATTTTCGGAAATTTCTACTAACTAGATACATTTGACAGAGTTGGGGTTGGACTTCGACTAGTGTTCATCGAATTCGTCTTTTAATTGATCAATTTTTAGGGTGTGTTTACTAACCCGTAATCGGAATGAGAATAAGGAATTCGATTCTGATTATGGATTATATCTGTATTTACTAAAATTGAGAGGAATCAAAAATGCGTGAGGGCCACACAAAAAATGGAATTAAATTCCAAGATTTGGGTGATTTTGATTCTCAACATAGAGAAGGTATTTGGATTCCGGGTTTAGGGAGCAATCGGAATGATAATTTTTTTCCCTTTATGCCCTCACTTACTTTCATTATTTCCAAGATTATCCTTAATCCTAGAAATTTGTAACAAAATCATTTTAAGTGTTAAGAATTAACTAATAGAAATACTTAAATTTATAAAAAAAAAATACTTAATAGAAATACTTAAATTTATATAAAAATAAATAAACAAAATCATTTTAGTGTGTCTATGGAATAAAAAAGCTATTTAATTTTGTCTTACTATTATATACTATATCAAATTTTATTAACAAAAGTATATAAAATATTTGATTTGGAACAAGGGCATTTTAGTAATCATACTTGGTTTATATTCCAATCGTTGAATTAGTAATGCTTTTATGGAATTCTATTAGATTCCGCATAATTTTAGTAAACAACTTCAACAGAATCGATTACGATTCCGCCTCAATTCAATTCCTTTTTAATCCAATTCCTTCTCAATTCAATTCCTCTCAATTTAATTACGGATTAGTAAACGCGCCATTAGAGTACTCAACCTACAAAAACTTTAGGTTTTTATCACAAATGGTCACTGAAAGTTTCCGAAATTATCACATTTCGTCTCTGACGTTATTTTTGACACTAATGGGCCTTAAAGTTATCCTCCACACATCAAAATAGTCATTGCCATTAACATCCGTCAAATTTTACGTTAAATTAATGACGTAGCACATGTTTGGAGTTCACACATCCAATGGAATAAAGTCACGTGGCTTTAATATAATATAATATTTTTTAAAATATTTTTAAAACTTAAAATCCATTAAAAAAAATTAAAAGCAACTCAAGTCTTTTTTATAAATAATTTTAAATATCTTTCTCTCTGTCTTTCTCCGTTTGTTCTCTTTCCATCCCCCCTCGCAGACCAACTCCTCTCTCCCTCCTCTTCCTCCATTCTCTTTCTCATTCTCCCTCTCCAGCTTGCCCTTTTCCTTTTCGGATCTCCCTTCCACAATTTGTACCCCACTTCAACAGTTTTTGTTCTTTGTAATGATTAAATTATAATTGTTTTTTAGCTTTCACAATTTGGGTGGGTTTATTGGGTTTAAAAAGACGAAGGAAGAAACAAATATTAAAAACCAACATCAGATATGTGGATGGGAACTGCATCAAAGTTCCTCAGATTAGTTATTCAGCAATGCGTTTGTGTGCTTAACAGATATTAGTTTTTTTATACTGGATTTTAAGTTTTAAAAATATTAAAATATATTATATTATATTAAAGTCATTTGGCTCTAATCCATTGGATGTGTGGGCTCCAAACATGTGCTACGTTAGCAATTTAACAAAAAATTTGACGAAAGTTAACGTCATGGACCATTGTGTGGGGGGTAACCTTATGGACCATTAGTGTTACAAAAAAACATTAGGGACGAAAGGTGATAATTTCGAAAACCTCATAAACCATTTGTGATAAAAAAGCCAAAACTTTATTATGAGACATTTTTTGGCTCATAAGTGTAAAATTTTAGGGTGTGTTTGGATAAGGAATTTGGGGGAGGAATTTGGACTTTCTTGGGATTTATAAATCCAAGGGCAAATGACTTGTTTGGCAAACCCAATAGAGGAACTTGAGAAATACCTTGGAATTTGAAGGAGAGATTTGGAAAGTCCAAATCCCATTATGAAGTAATGCCTAAACAGGCGTTATTTTGAAATTCCAGAAGGCGTTCACTCCCAAAGACTCGAACGCGCCGTGACGACCACGACGAACACCGACGAACGCCAATGAGCTAAGACCATCGCCAATGACCAAGGCCGATGAGCCAAGACCATTGCCAACCACGAACGAACGGCGAGACCTCCCAACCACGAACGAAAAACGAGAACGACAAACCACGAACGACGCTGGTACAAAATCTCATCCCATCTCTTTCCTTCTCTATGCTCTATCACTCATCTATGTGATTATTCCAACTTATATTGGTTTTAATGTTTGATTTCCAATTTATTTCTCTTATTTTGGTTCAATTTTTAATGGATTTGGGGTTCAATTTTGACTGGATTAGGGTTTCTAAGACAAGGGGTTAGAGTTTTTGACAGGGTTATCAACTATGTTTATAATAAACCCTAATCTAATTGTCAAATTTGAGATTTAAATGGTGACTTCAACTTGTTTGATTTGCTAATGTTAAAATACTTGATGCAATTCATATGGGTGACTTGTAATTTCTGAGATCCTGCAATTCATACTTGATGCATTACAAAGGTCTCTCTCTCTCTCTCTCTCTCTCTCTCTCTCTCTCTCGTTGTTTTATACAGCTAGTTTTATGGTTTCTTCAATTTCTGGTTTGTTAGGTGACATCTAAATTTGTATAAAAATACTTGGCATGTTGCAGGATTGTACGTTCAGTAATGTTGCAGGATTGTATAAAAACACTTGACATCTGGTTTGCTAGCTAGTTTTATGCATTTCAGAGATGTGCTTACTTGAAATTTTGCTATTTGGAATTGCGAATCAGCTTATTCTCATAAAAAGGGTGTATCCAACTGCTAGAATTCTAGTTATGCCTACTTTACTTTTACTTTGTTGTTTGATTTACAAAGTATCTAACTTCTTAAATTTACCATGAATATTCTCATCTTGTTTTTTCTTGACATACTTACTTGATTTTAGTTTCTTTCTTTGAATCAAACTCATTCTCGTCTCGTCGAGTTGAGCTCTGATTTTGGTTAAAGTTATGTTCCTTTTGTGTTGATTATGCTAAACTAGTTTATGCTGATAGAGGAAATATGCACTATACCGGTTATAAACAACCATGCTCTCTAAACTAGCTTCTGTGGTAATAGGTGGATGAATTCTTACTCATCGATGGGTATTTCTGAGTTTTGGGTTTGACTGAGCTCAACTAGGTTTCATTTTTAGGCTGAGTATCATAGAAAAGGACACTAGGCTCAGTGCTAAGTTTTGAAATTCCGATTGATTTAGGCTCACAGCCAACTTTTGTGTCAAATTGACCTTAGATTGATATGGATATCCTGTTCAAAAGATCCAGCCATCAATAATCGAAGTCTTGTTGTTGGATCGTTGTTAGATTTGTTTGTGTCATGTTTTTATTGGCTTTTGGTTACTGCTTAATAGTTATAACTTTTTTTTTTGGTAATAATAGGATGGATAATTCTATAGAACTTCTCTGCCAGAAGCATGCTCGAGAAGAAGAAAATGAAGTGGAAATGAGAGTTATTTTGGGTACCATCATTGCGGTTGTAAGTGTTGTAGTGGCTTGGTATCAATGTAAGTTTCGTACAAGAGATCCATTACTTGATTGGGATGAAGTGAGACGATGTTATTTAAAATTAGAATATTTCAAGCAAAGACTTAGTTCCAATTATTTATTATTGATTATAATTTTTAAATTTCAAATGAATATTAAATTTGATAATATGTAATGTTTGGATGAGAAGAAAAAAACATAATAGCCAAAAAAAAAAAGGAGAACATCTAAAAAAAAAAAGGCAAAAAAACAAATTATTATTATGTTTACAAGAAATTACCCAATCAAATCCCACCAACAAAATATTTAGCCAAACAAGTGATTTTATAAAGGGAGCTTTCATTTTTAGCCAACCCGAAATTTCATAATTAGGAAAAGGCCAAAACCCAAGCCAAAATGCAATCCACTTTTTGCCTTGGACTTTGGCCTTTTCCTAAATAATTTTACTTTCTTTAACTAAACCCTAATACTTCTTTTTATAAATCACATCACTTGGAATCCCCTCATTTCAAAATCTCATCATTTTGAAATCTCCTCACTTCAAAATCCATCATTTTGAAATCCCATCATTTCAAAATCCCTCATCCAAACACACCCTTAGTTTTAGGAAATTTCTACTAACTATATACATTTGATAAAGTTGGAGTTGAAGTTCGACTAGTGTTGATCAAATTCGTCTTTTAATTGATCAATTTTAGTACTCGATCTATAAAGCTTTGCTACGAGACATTTTTTGGCTCATAAGCATCAACTTTTAGTTTTGAGAAATTTCTACTAACTAGATACATTTGACAAAGTTGGAGTTGGGGTTTGACTAGTGTTGATCGAATTCGTCTTTTAATTGATCAATTTTTAAAGTACTCAACCTATAAAGCTTTTGCTACGAGACATTTTTTGGCTCATAAGCATAAACTTTTAGTTTTGGGAAATTTGTACTAATTAGATACATTTGATCGAATTTGTCTTTTTTTTACCAATTTTTAAAGTACACGACATATAAAGCTTTGCTACGAGACCTTTTTTTGGCTCATACATCACAAAGTTTTTGTTTTGGGAAATTTCTACAAACTAGATACATTTGACAAAGTTGGAGTTGGAGTTCGACTAGTGTTGATCGAATTCGTCTTTTAATTGATCCATTTTTAGAGTACTCACATCTATAAAACTTGGGGTAATTACATTTTTGGTCACTGGGGTTATGGTCGAATTTAATTTTGGTCACCCAACTTTCAATTTTTCGATTTTGGTCATCACACTTTGCGTCGTCGGCAAATCAAGTTAAATCTCTCAATTCCATCAGTTTAATTGCACATGCTAAGTGCGTGCAGGGGCAAAATTATACTTCCACAATTTAAACCATTAATAAATAAAATGAAAATTAAAAAGTTAAAAAAATTACAACCAAGCCACCATCCCCTCATCCTTCCTACTTTCTTTCTCCTCTCTCTGCACCCAACCACAACACCATCATCCATAACCACCCAAACCCACCACCAGCCATACACAGCCACACCCAAACTAGCCAAAGGCCTCTAAGTCTGGTGGTTGCTTCAGGGCCTAGCTTGCTTGCAACATTTCCAGCAAGTTTCAGTACCTAAAAACACAATTTCACGCCAAAAAGATCAAATACCAAAATCAATTTCAAATCCAAAAGAACAAAACCCAAATACCAAAATCAATTTCTCCAAAGAATAGAACCCTAAGATATGAAACTTCAATTCATTTCTCCAAAAGAACAGAACCCAAATACTAAAATCCATTTCAAATCCAAATAACACAACAATCAAAAATTCGATTTATGTTCACCAATCCAATTGAACCCAAAAAAATAAAACCCTAACTGAATCCAACCAAGGCGCTTAAACATGAAATCCAATTACACAAACAAAATCAAAACCAAAATCCCAATTAATCACTAGCAACCCATAACAACATAAACACAAAAACCCATAACGCCAATGTTTAACTTGAAATTAGAATGAGAATTCTTTCTAAAAGTGCAAGACCCAAGTGGTTTAATTTGATTTCTGAACTTGCATGATGATTTTCAAACAAATAAACTCGTCAGAATTCAAATAGAAGAGAGAGAGAGAGAGAGAATGGGAAGAGACAGAAAGGGAAGAGAGAGAGGGGGCGGGGGAAGAGACAAAAAGGGATGAGGCAGAGAGAGAGAGAGAGGAGAGACAAAAATGTAAGATGCATAAGGGAATGGCGAAATGGCAAAAGGGTTTTTGGGGTTTGGATGGGTGGAGAACTGAAACTCTTTTTCTCTCTCAATGGTGGTATTTCTCTAAGGGATTTGGATAGGTGGAGAAGTTGCTGAGAGAAATAGGAGAGAGAGAGAGAGAGAGAGAGAGAGAGCTCGCACATTTGCATAGAGAATGAGAGAGAGAGAGTTGGGTTGGAGCTCCACAAGTGCATCACACTCTACGGAATTATCTGCATATTTTCCCTTAATTCTAAGACCATCTCCAACCATGTTAGGGCTAAACTCAAATTTTCACCCACCAAAATACAACTATTCATGTATTTTTAGGACTCAAACTGTTTTTTCCTCCAACCTTGCAGACTCATAATTTGAGTCCGTAACTTTATTAAATTGTTTAAGAATGATTAATCCATAATTTTTTTTGTCGTTAATTTTTCTTGATATTATTTTTATTTCAACATTCGTGATTTAATTTTCTGAACATTTTAACATAAAAAATTAAAATTCCAAAGCACAATAGAATTTCACTTAAAAATAAAAACAAGTACTTCATTGGATTCCTTTATCCTCATTCAGTAATGTTTTGAACTTTTGCCCACCTCCACTTACGTTCTTCAATTAATTTCTAAATCCTTTCCCATCTCCTATTGTCTTGTTTCAATCATGTCCTGAACCATTGCTCATCTTTGTCCATCTCACTTTATTGGATTCTCTTATCTTTCCCTATCTTTTCCTATCTTCATTCAATTATTTTCTAAACCATTTCCCATCTCCTATTGTCTTGTTTCAATCATATTTTGAACCATTGCTCATCTTTGTCCATCTCACTTTATTGGATTCCCTTATATTTCCCTATCTTTTCCTATCTCCTATTGTCTTGTTTCCATCATGTTCTGAACCATTTCCCCATCTTTTCCATTCCAATCTTAATCCTTTTGTCTATTTAAGAAGTGTTATTCTACCCAATTGACCACACAATCTCATTCTCCTTCTTACAATGAATTCACGTGGGAAGGCTATACAAAATTTATTCAATGATGATTCTGATGATGATGACCTTCATCAACAGAGGGTTGCAATGGCCGTTCAACACCATGCGTTTTTGTTGGAGCAATATGCTCAACAATCCAAACATGGTGGTTCGGTTGTAGGCCGTGAATACAAGAATCGGAAGAGAGAAAAACAACATAAGAATCTCATGAAGGACTACTTCTGTGAAAGACCACTTTATCTCCTAGTGGACTTTCGCAGGAGCTTCTGCATGAGAAGAGAGCTTTTCTATCACATCTTGAATGATGTTGTTGCACATGAGCCATACTTTGCCAAGAAGAAAAATGCTTGTGGATGACAAAGTCTATCCCCAAAGCAGAAGCTAATGGCCATTTTTCGAATGCTCGCATATGGATGCAAGGCAGACTCCACCGACGAGTACTGTAGATTAGGTGAATCTACAGCCCTTGAATGTTTGCGAAAGTTTTGTTTCGTTATTGAAGCTATGTATGGCCAGTCGCATCTCTGTTCCCCAAATCCAGCTAACCTTTACAGGCTCTTGCACAAGGCTAGTCACAGAGGATTCCCAGGCATGTTAGGCAGTCTTGACTGCATACATTGGGAATGGAAGAACTGCCCCACTGCTTGTGCAGGCCAGTTTACCGGGCACAAGCATAAGCCAACTGTCGTTCTAGAGGCAATAGCCTCGTACGACACTTGGATATGGCATGCCTTTTTTGGAGTCGCCTGATCAAACAACGATATCAACGTCCTAGCTCGTTCCCCGTTGTTCAATGATGTAGTCAATGGAGCGTCTCCCCATATCCAATATGTTGTCAATGGAACTGAATACAATCTGGGCTATTACTTGGCTGATGGTATCTACCCGTGTTAGGCCACATTAGTTAAGACGATTTCCCAACCTAATACTCCAAAAAAAGACTATTTGCCCAAAAACAAAAGGCTTATAGGAGCCTTGCACGTATATGGCACAAGGAACAACTTCATTCAATCATGATGACGTATATAATATTGCACAACATGATTGTTGAGGATGAGTATGAGGATCTAGATGCAGAATATGATGATGATGATAGTTGTCCACGAACATCTAGAAGAGCAAGAGCAAGAAACCTATGAGCTTGAGTCAACTATCACGTACGATATAAATCAAGACAGACAAACTATCTTAGACTACATGGTCCGTCATAATAGGGTTCATGCTTCGCAAATGCATCACAATCTAAGAATTGATTTGATCAACCACCTTTGGAGATGCGAAGGAAAGGGGCAATGAGCTACGTTGTGTGTTTCAATTATGTACGTGTGTTTCAATTATGTACATGTGTTTATGTAAGTGTGTTTAAATTATAAAAGTGTGTTTAAATTATGAAAGTGTGTATAAATTATAAAAGTGTGTTTAAATTATGAAAGTGTGTTTAAATTATGAAAGTGGTTGTGTGATTTTAATGAATTATGAATAAAGATAAATGACAATTATGAATAAAGATAAACGACAATTATAAATAAAGATAAATGACAATTACAAATAAAGATAAATGACAATTATAAATAAAGATAAACGAAAATTACAAATAAAGATAAACGATAATTACAAATAAGGATAAACGACAATTACAAATAAAGAGAAATTAATAACCACTATGTGGAGGGCTTGGATAATAGTCTCTAGAGTTGTCTTCTGGATTGTATGGGGAACTTGTATTCATCTGGGCCTCAATAATTTCGTTTTGCTTATTCCCCCAATACTTCTTCTTTCTTGGAGTAAATTTGGATAGGTCCATGAACATTATCCTCTGTTCATTGGCCTCCTTGTCTTGTTAGATTTGATAGGCATGTTGCTCTTGCATGAGCTCTTGCTTTCGCCTTCTATCATCCTTTGCCTCATTTCCTTGTTGAACCAACTCATACATGAACTTTCCACTTTGGTTGAGATAACCTTCAACACCTTTCCCTTTCTTTTTTGTCATCATTCTGTTTATTTCGTCCAAGCGGCCTTGGAGTAGGCATGACCACATCATCCTCATCTTCCTCCAAATTGACTGTATTGCCACTATGATAAGAAACTTTGAAGGTTTGTGTGGGAGATTTACATAAGTCATTCCATTTTAGGAAATCTTTTAAGATTGCCCAAGCATGAAACAACTTGAAAGGCCTATTCGGAGGCTTATTACCATTCAAGAAAAGTGTTTTTGCATGCATATTCTACCCACAAAATAAAATAAAAAGCAAGTTAATAATTCAAAAGAATTAGAATTATAAATTTAAGCGTTGAATAAAATGGGTACTCACCACATCTTCAAGATTGGAGCCACTCACATGCCTTGCATTGGCTTTTGTCAAACATGCCTTCCAAAGAGAACATTGTTGGTTAATGATCTTGAACCGAGAAGCAATAGCTTGCGGTGATCGCGTCCCGGCTCCGCTCATGCCCGGATCATTTTCCATAAACTTGTGGTACACACGCAATTAAAATGAGTCGTTTGATTGATTGGTGCCAATAACCCCATCTTCAAAGTACAAACCCACCCTTTGCACAATGCCGCATCTTCTTGTGGTTTACAATTCACACTTCTTTGGGGTTTTGGGGCCATTCTCAACAAGAATGTGAGGAGAATTAACAAATATAACAAAGGGAGAAAGGAAAAAAAATATGATTTTGGTGGATTATTTAACAAATTAATGGCTATTTATAGAGTTTGGAATGAGTTTTGGGGTTAGATCTAACTTAGATTAATTATAAATATTGTTTTGACCGTTGGATTTAAATTTGAGGCGTTGGATGTGAAATTTTACGGTTGAGATTGCCTAAAATTAATCCTGATCATTGATTTATTACATAGCCTTGCATTTTTTAAAAAAAGGGCAGCTTCTGAAATGGAGTCGTTGGATGCCAACGGCTCTCTCTCCAAGTGATGCCATGTGTCGCGCACCAAAGAAGAAGGCCACAAATGTTGCAGCAAGTGGGGCTGCCCACGCGGGACCCATCTCCTTTCCCATTCACATGGCTGATGCAACAAAGCTGCTGGGCTCCACACAAATTTCCAGTCCATGCAAAACTTGGACTGGAATTCCACATTTCTCAAATTTTTACCCCCCAAAATACATGGGTTGGAGAAGGATTTTGGGGGCTCAACTGAAAATTTGGGTTTCCACCTAAAGGGTTGGAGATGGTCGACTTTATCAAGATTGTAGACGGGAGGTGGTTAGTAAGGAATAATGAGTGGTTGTGGTGTAAGTAGGTTGACGGAGTGTGCAAAAAAATTAACAATAACAAATTTATGTATCTTATATATAAATCTATAATTTAAACACACAGAGAAAGCTGAGGATACTCTTACAACCTTTGACTCTATGGTTAAATACTATGTTGCACGGACACGGGTACGGGGACACGGAAACGCGACACGGCGACACGGGAAATCTCAAAAAACTAGGACACAGACACGGCTAGGACACGACGATTAAAATAATAATAAATAATAATAAAATTATAACAATATATACTTATATATATTTAAAAATAAAATTTCATTCTCAACAATACTTCAATGTCACATAATTCCATTAAACAAAACAAAAAACTCATGTTCATCATCCATACCTAATAATTAATACACCACAAAACAAAACATAAATCAAAACAAAGAACTCATGTTCATAATCCATACATAATAATTAATACACCACAAAACAAAACATAAATCAAAACAAAGAACTCATGTTCATCATCCTTAATTGAAATAGTTCTAATTAAGGATGCTAGTATCATTTTAGTTTCAACAATCCTTGAATTTAGAATGCTGGTTTACAACTCTAGCACAGATCCATACACGAACATGAACTTAAAGTTACATTCACAAATGCATTTGTATTCTGAAGCATTAGCTAATGGCATTGATGTGGTGTTACAATAGAAACCCATGCGGAGGGAGATAAGAAAATAAAACAGAGAAATAAAATTAATGCATTTGAAAACAGAGAAATAAATTTATGCATTTATGTGTGAGACGAAGATGCGCTCCAAGAGAGGGAGAGAAGAAGAACCAGGAGAGGGAGGAGAGAAGAAGAGGGAAAGAAGAGGGAGAGCAGATTCATGAACCCAAAAAATGGAGAGGAGATGCGGATGGCTGCTGAAGTGAGTTAGGTTTAGAAAAGTTCTTTGTTTTCACTTTTAACCCTTGTTTTTAAAAATATTTCAAATCTGTCAATCACAGTTTCAAAAATTACATTTTGACCCCTGTTTTTATTTTCAAAATTTCAATTTGGTCCTTGCCGTGTCTTGACCGTGTCGGAGCCGTGTCTTGACCGTGTCCCAGTCGTTGACCGTGTCCAACGCGTGTCGGAGGCGTGTCGGCGTGTCCGACACTCCAGCAGTTTGGAGTGTCCGTGCAACATAGGTTAAATATGAGCCAACATATCAACTATCATGGGAGATGCCAAAGAGAGGGGCAATGACCCACTTGTTTAAATTTATGTTGTGTGTTTAATTTAGGGTTAATTACAGTTTAGTACCCTGTGGTTACACCCTTAAGACATGTTAATATCTTTCTTTTCAATTTTAACAATAACGTACCCAAGTTTGAATGTGGTTCCGCTGTTAAGTTGGCCGTCCAAAAATCTGTTAAGTGATGACGTGGCACACGTGGGACCCACTTTTTTGTTTAATTGAAATAAAATATTATTAAAAAACTATAATTAAATGTAATAAATAATTATTAAAAATTAAAAAACCAAAAAAAATAAAAACTCCATCGCTATCTCTCTCTCTGTAACTCTCTCTCTCTCTCTCTCAAAACCTAAACCCCAATCTCTCTAAAACCCCCATCACCACGGCGGAGCGGGTCAAGTGCTTGGCGATCAAGCCCGTGGATTCCGAGTAAGGTTTGGGGTGATAGGGAATCTACTGCAACAACGGTTTCTGTTCGAGTTTGACAGAGACAAGTCGTGGCTCTGTTTTTCACGTCATGGCTGTGTGCTATCGTGACAAGGAAATGAGTATGAGGCATGACTCGATGCTGAGTTCAAACTCATTTGTTTTCCACTTGAATTTTAATAGTTAATTGTTTCTACATATAGAGTGAAATTATTTTTAGACATTGTGTTGTGTGTGAGGAGGGGATTGGGTTCTGTTTTCTTAATTGTCTTTTTGTTTTTCCTTTTTTAATTGGTTTTCCTCAACCCAAGTGCCACTGTACTTATTTGGAGATGGGGGTCTCAGAGAGATTGGGGGTTAGGTTTTGGAGATTGGGTTTTGGTCTTGGCTTAGGATTTTTTGGGATGAATCTAGGCAGCGGTAAAGGTGAAGGCGGTGGTGGTGGAGGCCTGAAGATAATGAATTTGCGGGAGGAATGAGGGAGGGGAGAATCATGAGGAAGGAGGAAGGGGGTCCGGGTGGTTGTGGGTTGGGGTTACGGATTCATGGGGGATGTGGTTACATGTTGTGGTGGAGGATGGCAGTGGGATGGGTTTGGGGTTGGAGCTTGAGGGTGGTGGTCATGGGGGAGAATGGAGTTTGAGCAAGAGAGAGAGAGAGAGAGAGAGAGAGAGAGAGAGAGAGAGAGAGAGAGTTTGAGAGAGAGAAAGAGTTGCAGAGAGAGAGAAAGAAATAGTTCCAGAGAGAGAGAGCGATGGAGTTTTTGTTTTTTTTGATTTTTTAATAATTATTTATTACATTTAATTATAGTTTTTAATAATACTTTATTTCAATTAAACAAAAAAGTAGGTCCTACGTGTGCCACGTCATCACTTAACAGATTTTTTGACGGCCAACGTAACGGCGGAACCACATTGCAACGAATTTTCAAACTTGGGGTACGTTATTGTTAAAATTGAAATGACAGGTACTAACATGTCTTAAGGGTGTAACTACAGGGTACTAAACTGTAATTAACCCTTTAATTTATGTTGTGTTTAAATTTACACTTCAATTATGAACGTAGTTGTTTTCAGAGAAACACTTATATTTTTATCCTTGAACATTATATTATTAAGGGCTAATCAACTTGAGATAACATAAATGACAACCACAAATAAACATAAACGACATCCAAACATAAGCGTAAGCGACAATTACAAATAAACATAAACTAATCACCATCGGGGGCATGGATAATAGTCACTAGAGTTGTCTTCTTGATTGGATTCAAAGACTTCTGCCATTGCTTAGGAGTCAATAATTTCTTCTTGCTTATCCCCCAATATTTCTTCGTTTTGGAGTAAATTTTGAGAGGCCCATGACCATTATTCTCTGTTCATTTCCTTATTTATCTTTTTGTTTTTTTATAGGCATGTTGGGAGGTCTATAGTTTAACTTGTAGCTCATTTTGTCTTCTATCCTCTTTCTGTAGTTTAACTTGCAGCTCATTTTGTCTTCTATTGTTAAACTCAAAAACAGAATTTGAGTCTAAAACGAAGAAAACCTGTTTGGTAGACTTATTTTTAAAAACTTAAACTCAAGAATAACTAAAAAACACCCTAATTATTAAAAACAAAAAATATCTATTTTTTCAGTTTTTTTCTAACAACCCACAAGTTCTCAAATTTTTAAGATTTGAAAACAGTTTTCAAGTTGCATACCAAACAAGTTTTTGAATCTTAAAAATAAATTTAAGAACTCCTTATTTTTAAGAAAAATCAAAGTTTTTGAATTCCCTATTTGAATAGGATACCAAACGCCCTCTCAACTCCCTTTCGAAAATCCTAAATTTTGGGTTTTAGGGTCCAGCTTTGGAGATGGCCTGAAAGTGACAAACTAAAGAACCAAAGGCCCAGATAAACCTCAATCCGGAGCCTCTGAGTTGGACCGCTCCAAAGCACCTGAGTGTTACCTTCTCATTGACCACAAAAACTCACTCTCATATCATCATCTTCATCTCACTGTCATCCACCTCCACCAACCAACCAACCCAAACAAGCAATGCAAGCAGCTTTGGCAGCCATGGCAGCCCACACTGTGATTCTCTCAGCCTACGCATCCCCCACCCTCTTCTCCCAAATTCAAAGCCCTAACTCTCACCCACTTCCTCACTCCTCCTTCCATGGCCTCTCTCTCAAGCTCCCACTGAAATCCCACTCCCAATCCATGTCTCTCGCCGCAGCGCCTAAGCCTCTCACTGTGGTTGCCGCCACCAAGAAAGCCGTCGCTGTCCTCAAGGGCAATTCCAGTGTCGAAGGGGTCGTCACCTTGAGCCAAGAAGACGATGGTCTCTTCTTATGCCTACCCTTCATTCCCCGTATATCTTTGATTTTGTTATCAAAATCTGCTTCTTTTTTTTCTTCTCTCACTTGGGTTTTTTTTGTAGTGTTTCCGAAAATTGGTTTATTTTATCCTTAACTTGTCAATTCTGCTTGGTTACATTCTTACATTCTCTATGTCCGAGGGAATGAAAATGTGGAAAAACTGATGTGTTGGTGGAAGCTTTTGCGGATTAGAACTGAATTTTAGTTCTGCATTATTGGGTAGTGAATAGGTTCTTGAACTTAAATCATTAGTCCAATGTATAGATTTTCTTGTTTCAAAATTTGACTTCTTTTTGTTGACAATTATGAAAATGGGGTAGTCAACTTTTTCGAAGTTGAGTTTATATTTGATTTCGTTTATTACTCTTTCAATGCCTCCTTTAATTGTGAGTGAGTGGTCGGAATTCCATGCTCAAAAGCTTATGTGTGAAGGTGATCTGAACTCATAATTTCAATGACATTTGATGGTGCAATGACTGCTCATCACTGATCGCGTTGTACTGTTCCTAGGGCCTACAACTGTGAATGTTCGTATTACTGGACTTATTCCTGGGCCTCATGGGTTCCACTTAGTGAGTGTTTCTGCATTAGCTTCTGTCATCTGTGGATTAGTAAACTTGCAATACCTAAGTGTTTTTCTTTCTTGTGTAGCATGAGTACGGTGACACAACAAATGGATGCATATCCACAGGTACGGCTTGCTTTCTTTTCAAGCTTAAACTGTTAAAGTTATAATATTTCAGTTGATGCAGTTATATTTGTGATTCTTTTTTTTTTTTGAGCCATTGTAATGAATTTATCTTTTCCTTGTAACTTTGCAATTAATTCTAAATATTAGGACCACATTTCAATCCTCAAAGTTTGACACATGGTGCTCCTGAGGATGAAATCCGTCATGCGGGTGACCTGGGAAACATAGTTGCTAATGCCGATGGTAATTCATTTTTTAAATTCATTTACAAATTTGTTTTAATCTTCCATACCAGTTAATGTACGAAGAAATATATTGTGGGGATGCAGGGGTGGCAGAGGTAACAATTGTGGATAACCAGGTAATCATTAAACTTGGGTAATGTTCTTCTATAAGAATGTTTGTAAGCTCAGGGCATGCTTATCTTTATTTTCATACAGATTTGGTTGTGGTGTCTGACAATTTTTATGTTAACACTTTGTACTGTGTTTCCACCCAAGTAGTATATGATTACTCAGTTTTTGGTTTTGGCTTAAATTTGTAGATTCCATTAACTGGTCCTAATGCTGTAATTGGAAGAGCACTTGTGGTTCATGAGCTTGAGGATGACCTTGGCAAGGGTAAGTATATCTGTAATCTAGCTTGTGGAAGAAACCTGTTAGTACATTTAAAGGATGAGTAGGGCAAACTTTACATGCGATGGTTTGTATGGTTGAACTAACCAGTTGGTGGGTAAAGACAAGAAATTTAAACAGAAAAAGTTCTCTCCTCCCTTCCCTTGTTCTTTTTTGGGGGATGGAGGAGAAGTTAGTTTTTTAGCATAAGACTGACCCGCTATGTGAGTTTAGGGTCAGGGAACTTTGTTACTAACTTTGATGCTTCTTTCAAATTCTTCTTATTTCTTTCCTCAGTCACATTTGGGTTGCATTTGTAGGTGGACATGAGCTTAGTCTAAGCACTGGCAATGCAGGTGGAAGATTGGCATGTGGTAAGCAAGAAAATTTGGATTCACATTTATTTCTCTTTTCTTCAGTCCCTTTTCTGTTTTCCTGTTTGGTAGAAGATTATATGTTGTTTATTGCTCCTTTACGTAATTGTGAATTGGAAGAATATGATAAGTTGATGATGATGAATAATTTTTTTAAGGAAATAGGGTAATTATTTCATTAGACATGGACCGTTGTGCATAACAAATGATTCATAACATGATTTTCATTATTTGCTTCAAGTTTATTCCACCTCAATCATTAATTTTATTTATTTATTTGTTGAACTAACTAGGTGCTTGATTTAGCGAAATAAAAAGAATTTGATTACTGTAAATTTTTATTATATGTGAAAAAGGAGAAAGAAAAAATAATGCCCATATGCCTTACCTGTGTTAAGGTACTGTAAAATATGAAATTGTGATCAACAAGTTTGTTATGTATAGAAACTTGGGAAACATCATACCTTTTGTCAACATTCTTTTGGGTGAATTTGGGGGAGAATGTTAATATATTTATGCATGTCTTTATGTCTGCATATACTATACTATAGCATTAGAAACCCTTCCAAGACGATCCACTAACCATTTTCCATGTTTAATTGATGTCTTCAGAAACCTCGGTATAATAAAAAATTCACTGTTTTGCTTTAGCTTGTAAATATGGATAATGAGAATTGACTATTTTGGGCTCTAATGTGAAGATGAACTGGCCTCAGATAAAAATGAGAAAAAGGTATACGGGCCGTATTTTCAGTTGAATTATATCCGAAACTCTGTAATCGTCTTAATAATACACAGCCAAATAATTTAATTAAAAACATAAAAATGATGAGTTCCGGTTCTTACATATGCTGATGAAATCTTTCATGTCCCAATCTATGGGTGGAAATTGTTATTTGCCCCAACATCTGGATACCTGTTGCAATTTAAAATAATTGAAGGACTTAAGACAATTCACAAGGTCACCTCAAAAACCGCCACTTCTTTTGGGCACTCATGAGATGGGTTTGGTCAAACCGTTGGGGTATAGGGTCATCTGAGACACTATGTTGATTAATGGCTAGGTTCTAAAGGTTACATTCATGAGGCCATTGAACATGTTTAATGGGTTTCGGTAATGGGTCATCAATTTCCATTATTGTAGGATTTATTTATCTCATCATTAGCCTCATTAAGAAGGCTTTGAGAACCATTTGGAGCATCCCTCTCTGGTTTTCTCTCTTTCCTATTAAACTGTAGTTCTAGTGAATTAGTGAGCGAACAAAGGTTGAGAGTGAGTATTTTGTGCGTTTCATTCTGGTTATGGTAATGGCAGTCTACTCTTCATTATTTGTTCTATCGCTTGCTGCTCTATATAATAGGCTTTAGTCACAACATTATAGGTAGATGTATAACAGAGATACTTGCATTAGGCATATGGCAGCTGTGTTCAACATAGGAAGAACGGAACTAGTATCTTCTTAGCTAATAGGTAGTCCTGTGAATGCCATTTCCCTTTGAAAAATGCTTTCACGCATCCTAGTTAGGATGAGGATGGTTAACTAGGTGATAATTTGTTTTATAGGAGTTAACTGAGTGACAATTGGGAGTCTAGTTTCTGATCTTTGCTGGATATGCTATGTGCTTAGAAGCATCAAAAAGGAAAGTTTACTTTAGTTGTACAGATGCATAGTGCTTCAAGTGCCAATATTAGTTGAACTTTCTTTTTGTGAACCCCATAATCACATAATCACATCGTATTGTTGAGTTTATCTTTAACATGTTCCCCTGCAACACTGCAGCATATATGGAACTTCTTGGCTTGTTTCCATGATTTCATTACATTCTCAATTTTCATCATTTCTCTTGGCTTGTAGGTGTGGTTGGTTTGACACCAGTGTAACGACAACATCCTTTTCAAATCAGTTTGGTATGAAGGATTGGCTGCTGTGGTTCTAAAGTTTCTCATATAGAGCTAATCTATTGAGGGTGTAATGTAATATTATGGACAAGGTCATTATGACATTTGTGGAATATTTTGATCTCAATAAACTTGAGTTGCTATGGTTGCATTATGAGAGTGGAGAACTTGCTTTTGACTTTTGAAAGCAGTAAGATTTGATTAATGATGTCCTTTATCCCATAAGAATGAGCATGATTCTATAGTGTATCTATTGGCCTGAGTGCATTGTGAGAGTGAAAACTTGTTATTGACTTGTGTTGCTATGCCTACATCCGACAAAACCGGAACGATACATTGAAGATTAACATGGTACATGCACAAGGATGCCACACATAAATCAAAACCTAATGTTCTACCATCACATAAGAGTGAGCATGATTCTAGTCTTTTTACTGGAGTGAAAACCTAACCGATATGTGCAAAGAGTGATGCAAGAGTAGGAGATTGAGTTTTGTTTTTTCTATTCTGGTACAAGGGAAAGATGAACGGTGAGGAAGGCTCAGTTTTGGTTTTGGTTTTTTCTTTTTTGGACAAGGGAAGAGCCATGAAAGGGCACGAGGCTCAGTTTTGTTTTGTTTTGTTTTGTTTTTAGGTTGGTTTAAGGGCGTAGGACCAAAGGTGGCTCACAATTTTTCTTTTTTTCTTTTGCAGACCTCAAGTGGCATAGCAAACTTCCAAGCTTGAAGCTCGGCTGCTCAAGCAACTTGCTTTATCTTCTTTTAACGTGTTTGAACATACTAACAATCTGTTCAGCTGCTCTAATCCAATCCACTATCAAATGGTAAAATTGTACAAAGTGAATCCATCGCCCATTCAAGAACCTTTTAACCTGAAAATCATTTAGGTAAAAAATTTAATTTGTCAAAGATTAAATGGAGTCCACATCGATAATTAATGTCTCTAGGAGCCAGGGACGTATTCAGGATTTTTAAATGGATTGGGTTGGATTTACCATAAAAAGAAACTTGACGGCACGAGCGAATTTTATTGATAACAAAAAATGATACACCTAATTACTGAGGACATAATGAGCCATATACCCCTCAAAATGCATCTAATACATAAGATCTAGTAAAAAACAGAAAATAATAAATAAACATGCAATGCAAATACATAATAAAAATATTTAAGTTGCACCCTTCGAGTCTTTAAAGAATTAAAATAATTACTTATTCATTCATCAATGATATTATCAGCTGATTTTTTTATTATTTTTTTGGTTGTGCGTAAATACAACATCACTTTTTTAAAAAATTGAAAAAAATCCATATGGGCTGTGGCCCATATAGCCCATTGTAATAACCTCAAAATTGGAATTTTTGGTTGTTATTAATATTCTTGGAATTTTTTGTTATTAATATTCCGAAAAATCATACAAGGGTATTTGAATGTATGGGCAATTTAAGAAGTTGGTTTGGTGTGGAAATGATAGGATTAAGTTTGTTTAATCTCAATTTGGACTAAAATGCCCTTAAGTTTAATTTAATGATTTTTCAAAGGACGTTCAAAAAATTGAAGTGAGAAAATTATGATTCTTGGGTGGAAAATAGCATACGTCTCTACGAGCATGTGATAATTTTCGGAGAATTTTTCGGATCCCAGATGAATTTTCTAAGGAATTATTGAAGTTGGACAAAAAAAAGGGGCAGTTACTGTTCACACGTGGTGTGTGGGCTGCTGATGACTTCTTTTCTTCTTCTTCCCTTGACTTCTCTTCTCCTTCATTCTTCATTTCTTCTTCTGCATTTGTATGACAGAAAAACAAAAGTTTTTTTTTTAAAAAAACTTTGAAAATTCATATCTTAAGTTCTAGAGCTCGGATTGCTGAACCATTTTCGCATACGTGATTGTGAGAATGAAGCATACGATTTAAGGTAAATTTTGAAGCCTCTTTTGCAAATTTAGAAATTGCTCAAATAGTGGATTTTTTTTAATAACGATTTAAGTTTCAAGTTCATAATGTGAGGTTATGTTAATGTCCTCGACATCCTGAGCACGGTGGTGCTCTCGAAATTGAGAGATTCGGTTGTTTGATTGACAATCGGAGCCTCGCACATTCTGGACCGTTGATAGACGATGATCGGACCGTTGGATTGTGTCCGATTCTATATATGTTGTAGCAAGTGTTGTTGTTAGTCTGTAGGAACAGACGGATTGGTGATCGAACGTCCCGATCTTAAGTTATCACATTTTGAAGTTAAGGCGAGCGATTGTTGTTCGGTCGTGCGTGATTGTGCAATCAAGAATGATCCGACTGTTGGATCAGGCCAAAAATTGATGTGGTGTGATGTCGGGACTATTTAGAGTCCATTGGTGTGATCCGAATGCGAAATCTGAGGTAGTAGGCCCGATGCGGATTTTTGGAGTGTCGGTTGGACGGTTGGGACTCGCGGGACCCAAAAATAGTGACATTTTGGACAATGGGGGCTTGTTTGGTACACAGGATTGGCTTGGACTGGCTTGGACTAAATTTAGTACCATGTTTGTTTTATCTAATCCTAGTCTTAGATGGGATTGCTAATACCGGGCCCACCAAAAACACCTCCTTAGGAGGGGACTACTAATCCCATGTGGAAAGGGAGGATTAGCTAGTCCCAATGCTCACCAATGTATAAAATGCATATATTATATTGTAAAATTAATAACATATATTATTATTATTAAACTTACTTACACATATACTATAATGTGCATATATACATGTATATACGCATGTACGTATATGTATATACATATATAATATATATATATAATATACATAAACATATATACATGTATATTATTATTATAATATACCCATATACACATATACATATTAATATTATAATAATAGCATACGTGTATATATGTAATATATATTATATATTATATATTATAATACATATATATATACATATATATACATATATGTGTATATATATTATACCCATGTATGTATTATAGTATACATATACACACATATATACACATATACATTATATATGTATTATATATATTGTAATATACATATATACATGTATATATATATATATATTATAAAATATATATACATGTATATATATTATAAAATACATATACATATATACACCTATATACACATATATTATATATGTATAATGTATGTATATATATATATATTATATGTATAATGTATGTATATATATATATATATTATATATATATAATATACATATATACATGGGTATAATACATACATATATATATGTATTTTATAATATAATATATATATATATATATATGTGTATTTTATAATATATATACATGTATATACATGTATGTGTACATATATATATATATATATATATATATGTATTTTATAATATATAGACATGTATATACATGTATGTGTACATATATATGTTTATATTATTTATAATATACATATATACATGTATATACACATACATGTCACATATATTATAAAATACATATGTACACATACATAATACATGTATTTATACATATACACATATACATAGATAGTTTTGAAAAAAAAAAAAAAAAATCTAGTCCTAGTCCAAGCGTACACCAAACGCAGGATAAGTATTATCCAACTTAGACCAAGCCAAGCCAAGCCAAGACAGTCCCTAAGCATAGTCCATGCCAAGACAGTCCTGTGTACCAAACGAGCCCTGGGTGTCATTGGTCCTGTTTTGACATCGACAGTGTGTACGTCACATTTTTGGAGTTGTTTGGACGATAATTGATTGCTTTGGACCCCCGGTTGGTCCAAAGGGCATTTTAATCATTTGAGAGCGAAATCTTGGATTATGAATTTTAAGTTAAGTTGCAAACTTTTCTTAGGTTTTGCGGATCTAGAGTTTGAGGATTGGAGAACTTGAGTGTTTATTGGGGATTTGTTGAGTTGACAAAATAATTGCAGCTTGGACGAGAGGTGAGTAAAACCATCTAGATCGTGAGTAAAATCACGAATGATTATATTTATTATAATGTGGTTTTGATAATGTTAATTGATATAATTAACATGCTGTGATGGTTTTTGAGAAACTAGTTTGTGTGAGTTAAAATCAATTAAATATGTTTTGATTTTAAATGAGTTTGCAAGATTTTGCAAAATAGATGGTATTCCTAGGGGAATGACCATGATATATTGTGATTGTATTGTGGTGTTCATAAATAAATGGCTACGTAAATATATATAAATAAATATATATATTGATATGATGGATGTATTTGCGATAGAAAACAATATTTAATGTGGAGAATGCATTTTATTGTTTTCGGCGTGTGTTGATGTTCTGATTGGAAGGATAGATGTGAGAATGCACTGATTCCTTCAATTGGAAGAGAACCAGCAGGATGGTTTGACCGTGGCAAGTAATTAGGGAATTGTAGCCCTTGGGTGTGAGGCCCAAAACCATTTAGAGCTCTAAGTGTCGCCATTACGATGTTCATGAGGGTAATACATAGTTACTTGGCTTTGGCGCAGATTTGTGAACATGCACTATTGGGTGTGGAATTTAGTGCTAGTGAGTTGGGAGAGTTTAGCGTATTCTCACTTCTGTTGTCCAAGAATGACATTTATGAGTTGTGTTGCTAACGGATTTGAAACAGGTTTTGGGTCAGTTGAGGACCTAACAATTCTTATAAAATAAAAGAATTGTGATTGTGATGAGATGATTGAATATGATTACCTTGGTTATACAAGGATTGGGGTATGCTAATGAAAGTGCATGTGTTTGTATATTATATGTAAATGACATATTTATACTGCTGGTTGTGGTTTACTCATACGAGTTTTAGAAAACTTATTGGGTTTGTTGATGATGAACTCGGTACATTATTCAATGGTGTAGGGGCTAATCCTGCAGGTGATAGGAACTCATGACTAAGGTCAAGAGCAGAAAGCACGATGTGTACTTGAAGTGTACAAAGTTTGCTTTGAGAGTATTGTTGAAATTAGACTTCCGCTGTGTGTGATAAACTCTGAGGAACAGATATGTAATAGGTTGAAGTTTCAATTTATTATGTAACTGTTGGAATGTAATATTTGACTCAGAAGATTGAGTCAGTATTGACATTGTGGTTCGGAACAGATGGTATTGTATTATGAAAAAAAGAAAAAATTCCTTGTACATTTATTGAAGGTTCCGAACTTCACATCCCGAATTGGTTTGTTTATAATAATTTAGCAGGTTATTCGTGGTGGAAAATTTGGGGCGTGACACCCCCAACATAGATTCGTCCCTATTCGGAGATGTGCCCTAATATCAAGGACTATGCGAATGTGAACGACTATAAATCAGTGATCTAGTGAGGGGAATTTGAATTAAGAACTATGTTAGCAATTTCTCTTTTATCACATTATCATGATTGGAGAATTTGAATTCAGAAGCTCGAATAACGGTAAATCCTCTTAATCAATACAACTGCAAGCCCTCACGATGCTAGGATCCTTTTAATTTTGATTCTCATAGATAAATTATAAAACTCTTTGTGAGGGGACACTATACACCTTAATAATCCAGCCCAGTCATGATTTTAGCAACTAGGTTTAGAAGTGCAGCTCAAATTAGGTGTTTTAGAAATTAGCCCACCCCTATATACAAAAGTCAGCCAATTTCTCTTATAAAATTAAGTCCATCTCTTTTTTTAGTTATAAGAAAAATAAGTAATATAATTGATTTACCCATTAAAAAATTATTGGCCTACCCCAAGAAAATTTCCTCCTCCGCCATTGCTAATAATCTCTCTCAACTCGAAAACTACTTGTAGTTAGTTGATAGTGATTAGTCAACTTTGAATCACGATTTCTTTTACATTTGTTGGGGTCCTATAAACTAGGCTTAGTAGGCTTAGCCAATACTTTTTAGTAAACACGTGGCTGGTAAGTGGTGCAGTTCATGCCATCATTCTGGTAAGAGCACCCAACAAACTACGTCCTACACCCGCATGCATCAGATCTAACAAACATCTCATGAATAGGCACTGCTGGTCCTAGCATTAATTAAATTGAAATTCATTTTTAGTTTCTTTGAAAGTATTTCAAGCAACCACATAGCAAATAACATCAACACAAAAGCAGGTGCGCGAAGGTCATTTGGCAGTGACACTTGGTCTTCACTTTATTTGAAGAGATTTCGAGTTCAAATTTTATAAACGACAATTGTTGAATAAAATCAAATAATCGAGCAGTCAAAAGCATAATGTCCACACAATTTATATAAGTATAAGATCCAATTCATTTTCCCACCGGCCATCTAACGTGTTGGACAGTGAATAGGATTTTAAGCCTTATTGTTGGGCTAAAAGTGACCAAGTCATGAGGCAGGTACCAAAATACAATTAGCTAAAAAGAGTTTGAGCCTAATTTGAAGGTATAAAAGAAGTTCGGCACAAAGTCCTTGTGGTTGTGGTTAGAGGGAAAGCCTTAATTATTATTATTTTTCCTTTTTAATTATCTTATATATTATCTTCTTCTATGTGCATTAGTTCTGACTTCCATGAAACACATGACTTTCAGTACCAATTAAAGTCACCACTATTACTAGTGCCCACTAATTATCTCAACCAGAGAGAGAGAGAGAGAGAGAGAGAGAGAGAGAGAGAGAGAGAGAGAGAGAGGAGAGAGATCTGATTCTTGAGATTGCTTTAATTGGCAGCGTTAAGCTTTTTCTGTGTGTCCTTTTGTTAGGCTTTTTGGGAGGTAAATAGTCAAAGAGTGCAACGCTACACTGAGTCATGTTTCGTGAATCGTGACGTTGGTGTAATGAAAGCAATTTGTTATTAGTTTCATGCAATACGTAACCCTATTTGATCCTTCTTCTTTTTGTAAAATAATGCATGCGATGCGAAGATGATAGAAGTTTTTGCTTTTTGGGTAGGGAAAGAAAGATCATGAAATTCCTGCATAATAGTTTTACCACGAATAGTTCAAATGGTAGCTCTTTCAGTAATAATAAGGTGGTGACCAGATGGAGGGTGGGTGATGGAAGTGGCGCTTGTTTTATATAATATTAAACATAACTAAATATATTTACATATATAAAATATAATAAAAATGTAATTAAAATAGAATAGTATAAAAAAGCTTATTAACTTTTGGGTTATTGAGTTGTAAATTAAATATCACTATATTAATAGATATTTCTATAACATTCTAATATACAATATCTTTGAAAATTTTGTATCCTTATGCCCAAGGAATATATAACCAATATCGATGATTATATTCATCACATAAATTCAAAATTTTATTTCTTCTCTCTTCAATCACCGGAGCTTGAAGATTAGGAGCTGAAGTAAATTATTACAGTGAAAACCAGCTGACGTGTAAACTAGCTATGAGAGGTATGTTGTGATATCGTTTACCAAACCATGTAGGGTTATTTTGTAAATTTCATGTTCAAAAATCTTCTATCTAGTGTGTACGTAACCTGCACAAATAGGTAATAGTTCAAAATCCAAAACATTATGCTCACACTTTGAATAAATTCTATATTCGCATTATCATCTGCAGTCTTGCCACTATTGCACTCAATCATTCATTCTTTTGATAATGCTTTGGTTTCCTCCTCCACCCGCACAACAACAATCCAATTCCACATCACCAAACACCAAATTAATGTCTTCATTGCTCTCTTACATTATCGTGCCTCGCTCAACTAGCCACATAAGCTTTTATGTGCCTGAGAATCGTTTATCCGCTATCTTTATATATATAATTAAGGCATGAGTAGTGGGGATGAAGTTGTGATAGCAGTGTGCCCGAATTAGTCAAGTTTGGTCATATTATAAGAAAAAGTTCATGATAAAAATATGTTATGTTGCCTAACAGTTAGTTAAACTTAACATGTACATTATATTGGTATATTGTCAATTTGAATATTAAAAGCGTGAATTGCCATATCATAAAAAAGGTGTATTATCAATTTGAACATTAAAAGCATGAATTGTCATGTCATAAAAAATGTGAACTATCAATTTGAATATTAAGAACGTGAATTGTCATGTCATAAAAAAATGTGCATAAAGACAAACTGTTCTCTCGCTAAACAATTGGGGGTTCTTTCTACAATGCGTCATGTATCGATACATCGCTTTTTAGGGACATAAATGTCATTTCCATTATTAAGTAAAAACAAAATGAAAAACTCGGAGTAGAAGGTATCCAGCCTTCACGCGTGCATGCAATTGGGCACATGTAGTCATGCAATTGCACATGTAGTCATGCAATTGCACATTTGGTGCCGTAAAGTAGAAAGAGAGAAAGAGAAGAGAGAGTGGGTCGGGCTGGGGTGGATGGGAGGGAATCTGTAGTAGGACTCGTTGTTGGAGAGTTGGATCAAAATTGATGGGGAAGAGAGAAAGATCAAAGGGGGAGTGGGATGCGGAAGGAAGGGGAATGAAAGGAGGGAGAGGCTAAGGGAGAGGGGGAGGGAGAGCTGCACATTTTTTTCTTTTTTCTTTATTTATTATTTGTTACTTTTAAAATTTTAAAATTTAATTTTTGTAAGGCGTAAATTTTAAACTTTTTTTTAAAGTTTTAAATCTACGTTGTCAACCTTTTTTTAAACCAAAGTTTGGACTTAATGATTTTTTTCCATGTTTTATCTTGTTCTATTTTTTAATTTTTTTATTATAAAGATTCTTTTTAATATTTCTTAGTCTATTAAAGAATATTTTTGTCAAACTAAAACAATATGCATAAGATTTCACTTTATGGTCCAACAAAAACAAAGATTTCACTTTATGGTTTTAAAAAGTCTTTCATCTTAGTTATTTTCAAGAAGAAAAATGAAAAGATGATTATTTTATGAAATTTTTTATTACTTAAAAATATATTAATGATGATGAAGCAAACCACAAAAGAATTAATAGAAGAAATCAAAGTTAATTCATTTTATTTTGAGTATTAAAAAGTCATTTTTAAATACTAATCTAGTAAATTTGATTTTAGGGTTAGCCTCCTGTATAAATTTAACCGTGATTTTTTTTTCCATGTTTTATATTGTTCTATTCTCTTTAATTATTATTTTTTATAAGTATTGTTTTATTCTTTTTAATATTTCTTAGTCTATTAAAGAATATTATTTTGTCAAGCTAATACAATATGCATAAGATTTCACTTTATGGTCCAACAAAAAGATTTCACTTTATGGTTTTAAAAAGTCTTTCATCTTAGTTATTTTCAAGAAGAAAAAAAGATGATTATTTTATGAAATTTTTTATTATGAAAAATATATTAATGATGATGAAGCAAATCACAAAAGAATTAATAGAACAAATCAAAGTTAATTCATTTTATTTTGAGTATTAAAAATGTCATTTTTTAATACTAATCTAGTAAATTTGATTTCAGTCTTGAGATTTTAAGTGCCATGTGTAAAAAATGTTACCTTCCATTACTTAATGCCATACTAAAATCATCATCAATCATCATGCAAATTACAAATCAAATTTATAAGTTTTAACGCTTCAATTTGAGAAAGTTAAATACCAAAATGTTCAATATAAAAACTAGATTTTTTTCTAGTACTTGTTAACTATAAGAAGACTTGTACATAGTATAGTACAATTATCAAATATATATATGAAGTATATGAAGTATAATTACCACTTAAACAACGTTCCTTATCAAAGAATATTGAGAGCTTCCGTTGAGGTTATTTAAGAGACAATCTTGTAGGGCCCACTCCGCATTTTATTTCACTAATCCAAACCGTATTTTGTAGATATTCATTCAAAGATCATCTCTACAAAATATAACTTGAATCCGATATCATTTAACCACTCAATTAAATTATTGAAAATTTAGTACTTTCTTCCCCGCACTGCTTTCATTGATTTTGTAGGACACAATTGGATGCCTAAACAGCTTTCCGATTTGTCTAATTTTTGCAATGATGATCTATGAATGAAGACCTAAAATTAGCTCGCTTGGATCTTTGAAAGAAAATTCATAGGATACCCTAAATGGCGCCTCAAATAAATTTATTTAAGTAATCCCTCAATAGAAGGGGACCGATCAAATATATATGAACGATATACATTATCGTTATCTTTCAACGTGATAATGAAACAAGTCATGTAGTATATATTTAGATTTAAATTTAAATACATACTTGAATTTGAATTGCGATTTCAATTTAAATATTTTATTTTGAGTGGCCTTTATGAATTTATGAATTAGGATTTTTGATTTTTGGTGTTGAGATCTTGAAATTGAAACAAAAATGTCAATTGTTTGATGCATATGGCACAAAAGTGTGTACATATAGTTTTACCACGCTTTACGCCACGATTGTACAAGATTTCTTATACAAGTCTAATTAAAAATCCTAAACTATAAACCATAAAATTGTGGAGTTATATTACTTTTAAAAATGCAATTACAAGTAATTATATACATGGGGTTAACTAATACTCGTATGAATGTTTCAATTAATACTTGAATGACATTCCTTATCAAAGGAATGAGTGAAATATGCTTTAAAATGGTAAATTACAACATGAACCCATACAAAAGTTGCGCTTGGGAGGGAAAATATGCGCTTTTACCATTTAAATGCACTTTTTTACTCCACCTAACGCAAATGTTGCGTTTGGGAGGTAAAACATGCTCAAATGGTAAATTATAACTTTAACGCACAATTTACCATCTAAACGACACTTCTGCGTTCAAAGAGTAAAGACCCCTCGCTCATGAGTAAAGACACCTAAAAATGCGTTTACAATTTAAACGCACATTTTACTCCCAAACACAAATGTTACTTTTGGAAGGTAAAATATGAGTTTAAACGGTAAAGTATAACTTGAACACACAATTTACCATCTAAACGACACTTCTGCTCAGGGAGTAAAGACCATCGCTCATGAGTAAAGACGCTCAAAATTTGCTTTTACACCTCAATGCACTTTTACTCCTTGAACGCAAATGCTGCGTTTGGGAGGTAAAACGGCATTCAAATGGTAATTACAACTTGAACGCACAATTTACTATCTAAAATGAGACTTCCGCTGCCGGAGTAAAGACCCTTGTTTGTGAGTAAAGGTGCCTAAAATTTTGCTTCTACAATTTAAACGCACTTTATTACCCAAACGCAAATGTTGGCGCTTGGGAGGTAAACCATGCTTAAATGGTAAATTATGAGTTCAACGCGACAATTTACAATCTAAAATGAGACTTCGCTCATGGAGTAAAAACCCTCGCTCGTGAGTAAAGGCACCTAAAATTTTGCTTTTACAATTTAAACACACTTTACTCCCGAACGCAAACATTGCGCTTGGAAGGTAAAATATGCGTTTAAATGGTAAAATGACATTTTTGACATTTCCTATGACCTTTACTCACAAACGTGGGTCATTACTCCCTTAATGCACGAAAGTATCGCTTAGATAGTACTACATGCTCATGTGGTAATTTACTATTTAAACATACATTTTACTCACCAATCGAACGCAAATGTTGCGTTTAGGAGTGTAAAACATGCCTTCAAATGGTAAATTACAACTTGAACGCACAATTTACCATCTAAACGAGACTTCCATTCGGGGAGTAAAGACCTTCGTTGGTGAGTAAAGGCACCCAAAATTTCGCTTACAATTTAAACGCTCTTTTTACTCCCCGAACGCAAATGTTACGTTTGGGAGATAAAACATGCGTTTAGATGGTAAAATGACATTTTTGACATTTCCTATGACCTTTACTCACAAACGTGGGTATTTACTACCTCAACGCACGAGTATCGCTTAGATGGTATCACAGTTCATGTGGTAATTTACCATTTAAACGTGATATTTTACTTCCGAACGCAAATGTTGCGTCTGGGAGGTAAAACATACGTTCAAATAGTAAATTACAACACGAACACACAATTTACCATTTAAACGAGACTTCTACGCTCATGAGTGAATTCCTATTGCTCAGAGTAAAGGCGCCTACCTCGCTTATATAATTTAAACGCACTTTTACTCCTCGAATGCAAATGTTGCCTTTGGGAGGTAAAACATGCGCTTAGATGGTAAAATGGCATTTTTGACATTTCCTATGACCCTTACTCACAAACGTGGGTCTTTACTCCCTCAACGCACGAGTATCGCTTAGATGGTAATTTACATAGGTTCATGTGGTAATTTACCATTTAAACGTATATTTTACTTCCGAACGCAAATGTTGCGTCTCGGGAGGTAAAACATAACGCTCAAATGGTAAATTACAACACGAACACACAATTTACCATTTAAACGAGACTTCTGCTCAAGGAGTAAAGTACATCGCTCGTGAGTAAAGGCGCCAAAAATTCGCTTACAGCTTTTAAACGCACTTTTTACTCCCGAATGCAAATGTTGCCATTGGGAGGTAAAACATGTGTTTAGATGGTAAAATGGCATTTTTGACATTTCCTATGACCTTTACTCACAAACGTGGTCTTACTCCTCAACGCACGAGTATCGCTTAGATGGTACTAAGACGCTCATGGTAATTTATCACTTAAACGTATATTTTATTTCCCAACGCAAATGTTGCGCTTGGGGGAGGTAAAACTCCGCGTTGAAAGGGTAAATTACAACATGAACACACAATTTACCATTTAAACGAGACTTATGTGTTCAAGGAGTAAAGTACATCGCTCGTGAGTAAAGACGCCCAAAAATTCGCTTACAATTTCAATGCACTTTACTCCCCTCGAACGCAAATGTTGCGCTTTGGGAGGTAAAAACATGCGTCCAAATGGTAAATTACAACATGAACGCATAATTTATCATTTAAACGACACTTCCGCATTTAGAGAGTAAAGACCGCTGCTCATGAGTAAATGGTCTGAAAGCCCTTTTACAATTTAAACGTATCTTTTACTCCACAAACATAAATGTTGCATTTGGGAGGTAAAATATGTGTTAAAATAGTAAAATTATAATACGAACGCATAATTTACCATTTAAACAACACTTCTGCTCAGTGGAGTAAAGACTGCTCATGAGTAAAGGCCGTAAATGCCCTTTTACAATTTAAGCGTATCTTTTACTTCGCGAACGCAAATGTTACGCTTCGATGTAAAATATGTGTTAAAATGGTAAACTACAACATGAACACATAATTTACTATGTAAACGACATAATGGTGCATTCAGGGCGTAAAGACCCTCGTTCATGAGTAAAGGCGCTCAAAATGCACACATAATTTATACACGCATACATTTCACTCCCCGAACGCAAATGTTGCGTTAGGGGATGTAAACAACGCATTTATAGTTCTAGCAACCCCTCCATCACAATGTCAAATTATTATGTTTCTAGCTCAATGGGATCCAATGCACCAACGCAAAACAAGTTTATTGATGATCCAACTTATCCTACTAATTACATAGTTCGAAAAGTTTGTGAAGTCCATCATGTACTTATGTCATCCACCGAGGTGAGTAACAACAATATTGTTGATACAATTTCCAACTTTGATTTTGATTTTGAAAAATTGCAAGGCAGAGCGATCGTAGGTCATCCAAGACAACAAATCAAGGGAGTATTTTCATGTCAAAAACGAACCTGCACTACCACGGATTGAGATATGCTTTTAAACTTTTTAGGAAATATGCCCAGCATGTGTGGACGCTAGGTCAACTAAGTAGGACACGATCCAGTGTGAATGAAGCGTTATCGAATTAGAAAAAGGCAATCCATGAACCAGCAATTTTGTAAGTTCGGATATTACATATGTTTTAATTAGATAGCCTCGAATCATACCAGTTTTTTTGTTTTGCGCATTATGAAGTCACTTGTATGTGTTCGAATGGAGATATGCTTATATAATTTATTTCCGTGATCCAAACTATGCATCACTTCCATTACGCCTAATTATGTACAAAATAAAGAACATGATTTACATGGTATTCGGCCTTACAAAAGATGGCATTTCCTCTGCTTCATAATCATAACTTTTGTACATGACAAACAAAAATGATTTACAAAAGATGGATCACCATTTACAAAGGGCGGATGATATTTACCGACTTAGGTTGAATTGCACACAAGTGAGTCGCATTTGTATGTTATAACGCAGCAATTGCAGGTTTTATATGAAATTGCACCTTTTACATGCAAAATTTGACTCACGTGTGCATTTCTAATTATAACGTGCAATTGCAGGTTTTATATGAAATTGCACGCTCAACATGCAAAATTTGACCTCCGTGGTTGCACCAACATCCAAAAAGCAATCCAACATGCATGTTTCAATTAGAAACAGGACTCCTTCCCAATTTATTAGCTTATGCAGGTGAAAACTTTGATTCTAATGGACAAGATTATGTCAATTTTTCCGATGATAAAACATAATAAGATCATTATTAGAGAAATTAATGAGGTTTGTGCTAAGTAACGAAATAAATGAGATTTCTCGGTTAAATATAAAATAAATGAGATTTCAACTACTAGGAGTTGATATGAATACTTTACAAAATGAGAATTAGATCAGCTAAGTCAATCTACCACCAAAACTAAAACCTATTACAGCAGTAATGCAAATCATGCATGGGTAGAGAATGTTTATTAAACCGCTTCAACTAGAACAAAACAAGAAAATCAATAGATAAAGAACATAGCCTGGGAATCATGTGTGTAGTTACTAAGAATGTGGATCCGCTCTCGACCACTCTTTACTTCCACCCATCAAGAATTGGAGAGTTCAAGGCTTATCTCCCATAGTTGACAATGATTATCTCCTTCAACAATGGTCTAAAAATCGCCCATTCTATCTCCACTGGGCTGAGGGTCCTTTAAAGGAAAAGAGGTGGTAGTTTAGAGGGTAATACAATATATAAGGAAAAATTAGGACTTTTAGCCGTTTTACCCTTGAACTATGACCCTTGTAGAAATTAACCTCTAAACTAAAAAATTAGCCAATTTAGTCCTTGAAGAAAAACAAATAGCCAATTTCAACCTACGTTAGATTTTATCACATTTCATCCACTATTCTGTTTAAAAGTCACCTGTCATTCATGCGACTTATTATTTAAATTTATTATTATTATTATTATTAAAAACTTAAAATACAATAATAATAACAAAAATCTGAAAATTAAAAACAAAAATCCCAACTCATCACCCACCCCTAGACCCTTGCCGCCACCCACACCCACCCCTCTCTCCTTCCCATCCCGCTGGCCCAATCACTCATCTCTCACCCTTGAATCTCTTCCATAGCTCCATCGCATTCCTCCCATGGACTATGCTATATTTCAAGCATCATCTCCAGAACGAGACAAGGATGAAACTCAAAACTTAACGGCAAGGGTTAAATTAAGCGATTTTAGTTAATATGGGTATTAAATTGGCTGATTTTTTAGTTCAGTGTGGTTAATTTCAACAAGGGTCCTAGTTCGGGGTGTACCACAATTTACTCCAAAAAATTATAATACATATATTATTAGCAAAATACCCTGCTTCTTTTATGAGCAATGCACTACCAAATCTACCAAATTTAATTAAGTAGTGCATATATAACATATATGTGCTTCCATAAAAATAAAAGGCAAGACAAAATCCACAGTCTTGCTATAGAGCATGATTTTAGGAAGATTTTTCATGATGGCCAATAAGAAAAATGATAGTCACTAATCAATGCCATTAAGATAACATCAATTTTGTAAATTCTGGATATTACATGTGTTTTAACTAGATAGCTCAAACTATCGCTTTTTTTATGCGTGTTACGAAGTCACTTGTATGTGTTCGACGGGAGATATGCTTATGTAATTTATTTCTGCATCCAAACTATGCATAACTTCCATTACGCCTAATTATGTACAAAATAAAGAACATGATTTACATGGTATTTGGCCTTACAAAAGAGGGCCTTGCCTCGTTCATAATCATAAGTTTTGTACATGACAAACAAAAATGATTTACAAAAGATGGATCACCATTTACAAAGTTGGCGTATGATATTTATCGACTTAGATTGAATTGCATATATGAGTCGATTTTGCATGTTATAACGTGCAATTGCAGGTTTTATATGAAATTGCACACTTCAACATGTAAAATCTGACTCACTCGTCGCATTTCTAATTATAACGCAAATGCATATTTTGCATGTTACAACGACGCTGTCGACAACGCATATATTTTGTAATGAATGAAAGCAACCAAGAGCAGTGCACTACTTACCTATTTTAAGCACATCCACGGAGCCAATATGTAATATACGCACGAGTTACTTGGCATCAACCATTACATGGGCAATAGAATCCCCGATGACCTAAATCAGAACCAAAATTTCAAGCTAGCTAGTAATTAAAACAATGATGAAAAAATTACTTAGGTAAATTTTAAGTGCATATGTAAAACAATGATGCCTAGCTATGATTACTCTGCTTTCAATATATGTAAATTCCAATGTTACATTATGACCAAAACCCACTTCTCGCTTTTGTTTTTCTTTGAAAGATTAATTAGTTCCCGACTGAATCTCCCCAAAACTAATGTCTTGTTAATTGATCCTTGGTTCCAAAAATGTAGCACATGTTACAATTAATTAACTAAACCCCCCATAGTTATCTAGCTAGTATAGTTCATGCAACCCATGATTTTCATACACACAAAATCACATGTGCCAATAAAAGAAAAAATCAAGAATAATTCAAATGCACAAGAACAGACAAGTAAAATACATTCCCTCTTATTTCTCTCCCTTTTATTTCAAAGCTTTCTTTCATTTACTAGCAACAATAACATCAAAACCAAAAATACAACAACAGCAAAACAAAAATAGTCTAAATATCAAATACCCACAAATTAAACTAACAGTCCAAAAACACCAAATCAGAAACACCCAAACATCGAAGGCTTAGGGATTTTCATACCTTAGATTAAAGCCCAAAGAGGCAGAGAGATCTGAGAGAGAGAAGAGGATCTGAGTGAGATTGGGAGAGAGGAGGGAGAAGCCATGGCTGCCGATGATGATGGGGTTGTCGTTGGTTAGGTGGGTGGTTGGCACCTAAGGAAGAGAAGCCATGGATTTTCATACCTTAGATTAAAGCCCAAAGAGGCAGAGAGATCCGAGAGAGAGAAGAGGATCTGAGTGAGATTGGGAGAGAGGAGGGAGAAGCCATGGTTGCCGATGATGATGGAGTTGTCGTTGGTTAGGTGGGTGGTTGGTACCTAAGGAAGAGAAGCCATGGTTTTTGGTGTGGGTTTCTGGGACCGAGCTTGCCTCCAGGTTGAAGAAGAAAGCTCATCTTTGTTATTGGTATGCAGCTTTCACCTGTGGGAGGCAAAGAAACCCACTATAGCAGGTTATCCAGTTTTTTGAGTGATTTTAGTGGTTTTTCTTCACAAATTATTTTGAGCCATTAGATCAAAAATTTTAAATCCAATGAAAGAATGCGTCGATGTATTGATACATCGACGCATTGTAGAATTTTTCGAACAATTGGATATGTATATTAGTACATTTTCAATCTAGACATTAATTTAAGGGTAATGCTAGGCTTATCACATTTTTCATACCATATTTGTACCACATCTCTAATAGAGGTGGAGCCCACTAATACAATGGGGCCCACCTCTATTAATGATGCCAGATTTAAAAATGTGATGTTCTAACATTTTTCTTAAAGGGTGAATTCTTATTTTAATGTCTAGTTAGTAAATATATACATACCTTGGCATTACTCTTACCATAAAAAAATAAATTAAAGTAAATTCAAAGTAGTAGTGTATGTAGTTTGCTTAGTCTGTCAGTGTCCAGAGGCATGGTGTACTACCTATCAAAATATTATAAAGACTTTGGACATCACTTTGTTTGCATTATCTTTAGTAACAATTTCCATATTGCAAAGAGAGTTAGTTAGTTCACTGACAACCAAGAAAGAAAGAAAAAAAACACTACCAAAAAAAGCAGATCTAGCGTGGTTTGTTAGCTTTTGATTATTTTATGAGGACGTGCTTGGTTACAAAACACTTAGCTTTCATGACCATGAGTGGCTCACAAGTCACAAGCTTCTCACTCTCTCCCCCAAGTGACATCTCAACTGTAAAAAAAAGTGGAGTGAGTTTCAAGTCCCCAACCCCATAGACTAAGTAAAGTACTCAATTCACAAAACTATATATGAATTGCCTTATATATCTTAGGGTCCCCACTTTCTCCCTCCAACTCCAAACGACGTGCACAACAAGTTACAATCACCAAATTTAAATTAGGATAAATTTGTCCCATGCTAATATTCATCTTTTTTATTTTCTTTCTGAGGGAGCTTTCTTTGACCACTCAAACTAGAGGTTATTAGCTCTTTTTTCTGATAATATTTGCCTGGAGGGTATGGTACCTTTTAAATACACATGTTAGGGAAAGTTGAACCTGAAAATGTTTTTTTATGAACAAATTTGGACAATGAATGTCCGTTTCTGTTTTTCTTTTTTCTTAATTGGACAACTCTTTGAGAAATTTTGGAATCAGAAATTCTTTTATGAAATTCTGAAAATTTCGAAAATTGACATAATTTCGTTAGCAGTGTGTCGATGCCCAATATTGGAATGTACAAAACAATTAAAATAGAATCTTCAAATATAAATTGAATATTTGTACCGAAAACAATATAAATTGATTATGTCACACTCTAACGATTTATTTATTTATTCATGAATGAATGAAGAGGATAAGAGTTTAGCTTTCACCATTTACCGTGAGTGTACGAGAGTACATGTTTTACCACTTGAGTTAGAAGTTTCCCTTTAGTTAAGTGATGGAGCTAGTTAAGCTATACGATATCATTGAAAAATATATATATCTTGGCTTTACATATAAGTTAGGGCCCAAACATGCCTTATAATGCAAGATATATATAGGGTAAGGGGGGTTATAAATTTGGTGCAAACTACTCAATAAAAATTGCTTGAGTGTTGTGCTTAGGGAAGATAAAGAACCGTAATGAGTAATGAGATTCTAAAGAAAAAGAGTAAAGTTGTAATCAAAGTGATTTTCTGCGACTCTGATAAATGATGGGATTATTATTGCAAATTTCAGGCATATATAGGACCATAGGCATTATTCTCATCCAATATTCCCTCTTTTGTCGATTGTAATCTCTTTTTTTTCCTGAATTAATCCGAGTACAGATACGCACAAAGAAGAAGAAGAATATCTTATATTTTTGGTACACCACATACTCTACTTTATGCTTTATCAGCAACAACAGCAACAACAACACTAACAGCAACAGCAGTATCACAAACTACTATTACTACTACTACTTGACTTACGTGCCTCACACGACTAATAACCACATTCATCTGTTACGCCAAGAATATCTGCCTTCCTTTGCCTCCTTAATATCGTCCCACTACTCCGCTTCTTACTTAACAACACACCGAGACATTTTATGATAAAATTCCACATTTTAAATTGGGACAATATTAATGTCGGACCAATTAGTAATGAGCAACACATATCGTTCCCTCTAAAATCTTTCACAGTAGTTCAAAAGAAATAATTTTTTTGAAAAATCATAAGAAACTTCCAAACATCTTGTGTTGACTTTGGAATAGGTGTTTGATGACTTGTCCCAATTTTTCGGGGAAAAAAACATACAAAACCAAAAGCATTTCTTTATCAATTTGTTCTCCTTTATCTTTTTTACTACGTAACTAAGGGGATAGATCCAAAACCTATATGGACTTTTGAAGAGGATGGCTTGTACCAAAGGAATAGGTGCACCCACTTCTTTGATCATGTCCATGGATCCTTAGTTTGATCTTACAGACAAATATAGAAAATGAAATAAAAAACATTAAAGAAAAAAAAACAAAATTATTCGAATATATGTTAACACAAGCCACGATCTTAATTTTGTTATTCTGAGTGTAAGGAGGTTCACGCATGCTTGGTTACGGAGGAAGAAAGGCATATGCTTAAATCCTTTAATGGCGCTTGTCGGTTAGATAGATTCTTTATTCCACTGCTCCAACTGATAGTGTTTCACACTGATAACTGATGCCCCGATCGAGCATTATAACATATATACACATACACAAGTTCCAGATATTTAAAAGTTTGTGGACTTACGCCAACGGGGTCTAGCCTAGTGGAAAATGTTCTTTATTTGTAGACCAAATGTCTCAGACTTGAATTTCCATGGCAACAGTCGGGTGTGTGAGAGAAACTCCATCTCCTCTAATTTAGACTATCGCTTGTACTAAAAAATATCACATGTGCCAAAACTATATTCACAATGAGTCTTGATCTTTTAGACCTCTAAGGTCCAAGGATTCGTGGTCACTCACCGTTGGATTTAAATCCAACGGCCCAACAGATTTTCTTAAAATGAGTGCAAAAGTATGTGGGCCATTAGATTTAAATCCAACGATGGGTGACTACGAAATCCTTGGACCCTAGGAGTCCAAGAGATCATGACTCTATTCACAATATATCATTCTTCTAGTTAAATTTAAAAATACATGGATCTAAAATGAATGCACTCTAGTGATTGGGGAAAAACAAATGGGAGAGAATAATGCAGCAATAAAATAATGTAGCAGATGATGAATGGGTGGCTGCTTAGCAAAAAAGAAAAAGAAAAATAATTGGGTCAACGGTACATGAACCACGCTAGATGATGAAGTCGTGAAGAAGTTACCTAAAACTTTGTTAGTTATTCTGAGACTTTCTTTACATTTTGATTTTAGAAGTTTGAATGAATATTTTTATAAGAATTCGTTGTGATTCATTGTTTGTTTGAAGCAGTTGCCATGAAAATTGAACCATTTAAAAGTCAACACAAAATAATAATAAAAACTAGCATAATAACCAACTATATATTGCAATATTTTAATTTCAATCTGGACTCACTACATAATATTTTTCATGATCTGAACTGATTCTTTTGAGTCCTCATTGAAAGATCATTCATTCAAAATTTCACTTAAGTTGAAAAGTGTTTAGTTAAATAAATGTGACCAAATAGATAGACCGACACAATATTTTCGATGAACAATGAAATATTCACAATAATAATAAAAGGTTTTCTCACCAATTTTGCCCCATAATTGGGCCACTCCTAATTTACTTTTCACGCATTTCATCTTATTTTCCGTTTAATAGTGTCATGTGTAACACTTTATTGGGAAACTGATCTTTTCAACATCAATTTGGAACTCATTTTGAAGACACTGCAAGGACCTTAAATACTTCAAAATCAGTTCCAATATGTATAGAGAGAGACATATAAATTGAATGATTAATTCAACCTTAAAAAAAGTTAAAATTTTGATTTGAAGATTAATGATATACAACTACTAAGTAATGTGTAAAAAAGTTTAGACAATAACGAAAATGGTAATGAAGATTCTCATGATCTTGTGCAAGATAGAAAATAATGAAGTTGGTGATTTAGGTCAACCTAATTGGCGTGGGATGCTTAGTTAGTCTCCGTTATGATGTATTAGGCATTATTATATGTATTCAATTTACTAAAGTTATGTTTATATAATAACATTTTAACACATACTTAGCAGAATTTGCCTTTTTTTTAGTACAAGCTTAAACTAACACACACATAATTATGATGTCGTGGGGTTTCAAACCTGACACCTCAGGTCTGCAAGTCAAAATCCTTTCTCCACTGGGCTAGACCCTGTTGGCTAGCAAATTTTGACTTGACTTTATTAATGTATGGCATCAGCATAAATGCTAAAATACGGCTAGCGTTGAGGCATCACAAATTAATTAGCTGCAAGTGTCAAATTGCTTTTAAACAAGATGATGCGGATAATTAGTCACAAGATGCCCGTGTGCATATATACTTGTATTGTATGGTAAAACATGCCCTACTTATCACTTAACCAAAGCCTACTTGACTTGTTCACAGTGCTTGAATGATGTCCCTTTCTTTTTCTTGCTAGGCTGGGCACTTTGGTGGCTTAATTGGTGCCCTGCAAACCCAAATATATGCTTAGAGATAGAGCTTATTGGCACGAGCTTTAGATGAGAGAGAGCAAATGAGCAAAGAATAGTTGACAGAAAAAAAGTTGTATGGGGTTTGCTTGAAAGCCACCCGAATCTCCTCCCATTACTCAATGTATGAGAAGTAGTGGTACTTTTCTTTAAGAAGACATGAAGTGAATGAGGTGTAGCCACGCTTTTAACGTGCAATTCTCCTTTGCTTTAATGGGTGTGTTTATTCGTGACTTTGTTGGCTTACTAAAGAGAGTGTGAAACCGACTCCAAACGTTTGTACCAACCGTTCTTGAACTGTCTCCATTCTAATCTTCTAATTTTCATTTCTCTCTCTCTCTCTCTCTCTCTCTCTCTCTCTCTCTCTCTCTCTCTCTCTACAATAATATCATTACACTATTACAAACTATATAACACTCTTAGTATTATTGTGTAAACAATAATAGAAAGCAAACCTTTTTGCCATGCACTCCAACGAGTCATCTCTTTTAGTTTAGCTACAAACCAACAAACCAAGCACCTAATCATTAAAAATTTATCTACCCTTTTTAATACTCCGCCGAGTAATATATTCTACATTTACCATGTTTACTATTCACTTTAAAATGAGTCTTGTTTGTATAAATCTGATGACCTCTACTTCTATTAGAGATATGGTAGAAAATATGATGAGTAAAAATATGAGAGCTGATTTTCCCACTTATTTTTTGTCCACTTACACTCCCTTTGTTAGAAATTGTATGTTCCCACTCATTTTTGTCCACTTACACTCCATTTTTTGTTATAGTAAAAACTATTAAAAAACAAAAGAAAATATAAGTGCACAAAAGATAAATGGGAAAATCACCACCCTAAAAATATATGTCTCTCCCTTTTCTTCTCTGCCCTCCATGATGGTAGAGGAGACAACACATGACTCCAATTGAAATAAATGTTGACGTACAATATATTCGCGTGAAAGTAGAACAAACTTTTCTTGGTAGTAACACTTCGAAGGTTGGAAACGCAAGGAAGATTTTGGTGGCAGACTAATTTATGGTTAACTGTGAGCCGAGGGGCGGCTTTTGACCCCACAAAACTTTCTTACCATTCACTATATATAACAACCACACTCACTCTTCTTTCCTTGCTTCACTTCATTGCTCTCTCTCTCTCTCTCTCTCTCTCTCTCTCAGGCTTTGCCTTTCGTACTTCTGCCAAACACCTTTCATTTCTTTCATCAAACACCTCTCTCTCTCTCTCTCTCTCTCTCTCTCTCTCTCTTTCTTTCTCTAAGCTAAGCTTTTGGTGAAAATCAACTTCTGGGTTTTAGTCTGCGAGTATGGAAGGCCAAGAAGAATTGGTTTTGAGCAGTGATCAAGCATCCCAGATGATCTTGATCAAAGGCAAGCGCACTAAGCGCCCGAGACATCTGTCCCCAAACGGCGTCATGGCTGCGGGGACGTCTAGCTCATCAAGCGCCTGTGGTGGTGGTGGTGCTATGGGAGGAGATCATGAGTATAATTATTATGGTAATTCATTAACATCACCCACAACTTCTGGTGAGATCTATGAGAGTACTGAGGAAGAAGAGGACATGGCCAATTGCCTAATTCTCTTGGCTCAAGGAGATCAGGTAACTGTTAACCCAAAGCAGATCTTGGAGCAAAGACTAGCACAAACAACTAACATGGGCAAGGCTGGTTTCTTTGTCTATGAGTGCAAAACATGTAACAGAAGCTTCCCTTCATTTCAAGCACTTGGTGGCCACAGAGCAAGTCACAAGAAGCCCAAGGCCATGAGCATGAGCACAGAGGAGAAAAAACCAGCACCAGCCCATTTCATTCCAGCCTCCACTTTCGAGGCATTTGAAGATCAAAGCAAGCAGTTCATCAAATATAAGAGCAGCCCACCTCCTGTAATTTCAAGCCAAATAGGAAGCAAGCCCAAAATTCATGAGTGTTCAATTTGTGGGTCTGAGTTCACATCTGGGCAAGCTCTTGGTGGACACATGAGAAGGCACAGAGCAGCAGCAGCCAACAACAGTACTAATCATGTGGTGGCTTTGCCTAGCAATATTGGCACAAGTACCAAACTGCAGAGAACTGTTCTTCCACTGGATCTAAACCTTCCTGCACCAGAAGATCATGACTATCATCAGCATCATCTTCATCATCATCATCAACATCGTGACTCTAAGTTTCAGTTTGTGCCTACCCAACAAACAACTCTTGTCTTCAACGCCCCTGCTTTGGTGGATTGTCATTATTAAGAGAGAGAGAGAGAGTCACTGTGAGTGAAAAAAAAAAAGAAGAATCATTCTTAATTTAGTAGATCATCAATGTGAATTATAAGCATTATTTTTCAATTTACTTACTGTCAATTGGGTATAATTGTGGAACATTAATTCTTTGATCAATTCTTTCCACTTTAATTTGTTGTTTATTTATTTTTGTTGGTTCATCTAATTTGTTGAAGTGTGAATACTTTGAGTAAGTAAGTGGTTAGTGTTCATGGTTGCCTTTCATTCACGAAAAGTGAGTGATGAAGCATCTTTTTCTTTTTACAATTTTCCTTCCTTTTTCTATGTTCTTTTTAAGTGGGAGAGCTATGCACATAACACCAAGAGAGAGAGAGAGAGAGAGAGTGAGTGAGTGAGGAGTGAGAGAGTGAGAGAGTGAGGGCAAGGCAATGTGGTGGCAAAAGGGCTAGGGTTAGGCGGCACCAGCACCACAACCAAAAGTCATGGATTAGGTTCTTCCTCTCCTTGGTGTGTATTTTAATTGCAATAAAGCTAAAAAAAGTCTATAAAAGCTCTCCCTCTCACTTCCCAGTCTGTTTCATTAAATGACAAGAAGTAATGGATAGCAAAGCAGAGTTGGCAACTGCCATGCCACATGTATCCACCTGTATCTTTCTCTCTCTCACTCTCATTTCTTTTTAATTTTTAGCTTAATATAATAACAAAGCAATATTTGTCATTTTAATTTTATGGTCCCCTCATCAAGTTTTTTTTAGTTCCAAGCCTAACATATATATATAAACACTCTCTCTAACAGCTGTACCTAATTTACCCAACTGCTGTGTATGTATGATCCCTTACTTTGCAAGTCACTTCATCACCATCATCATCATCATCATCTCTCTCTCTCTCTCTCTCTCTCTCTCTCTCTCTCTCTCTCTCTCTCTCTCTCTCATGGGGTGGTCCACCCCATGCCACATTCATTGATATTCCGAAGAAAGACACTACTCTAACTCATACCACAAACACTTTCGGTTCGGCTAGCTTCAACTTATCCAAGCTCCACTCCACTCCACTGTACTGTGAACTCTACTTCATTTGGACCACAATCCCCTCATGTATTGTTGTTGTGATAGCTCACTTCTTTTCAAATCAATTTCTCCATTATCATTTGAGAATTCCTCTTTAGTATTCCTTTTCTCTACTATGTCAAAGAACTTCCTTTTCTATATATGCCACATTGTCAAGAATGTAACCAATCACTAATCAAGTTTTATATATCTAAGATAGGGTCAATCTTTTACGCGTATATTTATAGATAAACAGTTATCTGTGCACGAATAAGCAATCATTTATGTACGTGTGAACTAACAGTTATCTATACTATATATCATATAGATAGATGAAAATAGGAAACTTGAAATGGGTTCAAAGAGATTGTTACTTTCACACTACTAACTTGCAACAGAGAGTTTGCTAAGTACACGTTTAGGTGAACGTGGGAAGTGAAGCATGTGAAGACATTACGTGAGAATTGAGATGTCCAAATACATTTAAGAGAGAGGGAGAGGGAGAGGAGATAATCATTGACATTGGCACATGTAGTGGGGAGGTTACCTTGTCATATATCCTCTCAAAACCAGAGCTAACAAACTTAATCAATAGCGTGACTTTGCTTCTTATATAAAAAGATTCTCCTTATTGTCTACTCTACCAATCATCTAGATTAGGGGTATAGTTTATGAAGAAAATTACAAGGTCAATAAGGCTTTGCTTAGTTTATGTCAAATATATTATTGTACCGCCGATGGTAAATAAAAGCCAATTTATGTAAACTAACTGTTTTTCCGACATTTTTTTAATTAAAAACACCAATTAACTAATCGTTTAGTTATATTTCTATTCCTGATATTAGAAAAAGCCTCAACGGTTTTCAAATCTTCTTCGCTAATTCGTTGATAAAAAAAGACATTAGAAAGAAAATACGTACTAATTTTGTTGCACATAAGCTTTACTTGAGGAAACCATAATCAAGCCACACATACGTACCCTCTAAATGCCAACCCAAGTCAATCTATGATCTTTTTAGCTTACCAAGTAGACATGTAATCCTTTATATGGACATCCTTTTCTTGTATACGGAAGTCAAGAAATCGGCCTCTTTGCAGTTTGACTATATACAATAAGTACCACTCAAAAAGAGTTCAAAAAAACCACCACCAATCACAATGCGACAGCAAGAACTGACACATATTTTGATCCATTCATACATGTCCTATTGAAAATGAAGTGTTTTGTTTTGTCAATTTTGGCTCGTATGTTATGAAAATTTGGCAACTTTTTGTGGACAGTTTTCACTTCAAGTCGTATGCTTTAAAAATATATTGAAATAGTAAGTGTGGCGTGCTCTCCAACTTCAAACAGCTGTATGGCTGTGTGTGAGTGAATAAAAACCACAAGCTAGCAGGCAGCTCCTCCTCCAATCCAATGGCATGGCATGGCATGCAAGCTAAACTACCAAAAACAAGGACACCCAAAAAGGGTACTTTGGTGGCATATATTTATATATATGGCTATTGTTTGCTTAGAGACAAAATTAATTAATTAATTAAATTAATCAATGCTCTAATTAAGCTAGCTGTCACACTGTCCAGAAATTGGTATTTGCCGGCCATTCTTGTTGCAATTGTAGCCAATATTGCTGGCTTAGGTGCTTCCACTTTAATCACATTGGACTTAACTATATCATTAACCAAAATGGGTTTATTTGGTCTTTCATTGGTGTGACACCTAAGTCGGTGATTGTTTTTGTGGTTGTCATTTTTTGGTTTGGTGAGGTATTGAGTACCTAATCACCACTACTAATTAAGCAGCTGGTTCACAGATTTTGGTGGGTTAGGTTTTTTCATGCTCATGTATTTATGGTAGTTGCTGAATGGAGATAATTGAAAGGAAAATATTTTCCTCCTTACCAGGTAAGTCGGAGTTCCTGCATTCTTTCTTTTTGTGTTTTTGATGAATTATTTTTGCATGTGTCAAACTATGATTTGTAGGAAATATGAGTATCTCCTTACTGGCGGTGTGCAAAATGAAACATGATGCGTGAGAAAATTATACTAAATTAATGGCATGATCACAGTTTGGTGAACTCATAAATGTACTTGAGCTGAACTTATTATTAAATTGAACAATAATTCAATATATTAAGTCTTACAAATTGCGAAGAGTTAGACTCATAAAAATTGGCTTGGCTCAATCCTGATCCAGTTCAAGCCGAACTGAGAAAAAGTCACAAAATCCAAATCCAACTCTCAATTGATTAAAAGAAAAGAAGTTGTGTATAGAACTTTCTTTCTATGGTGTAGTTTCATTTCAAATTCATTGCGGGACCATGTTGCATGTTGGGCCTTTAAAATTTGAGATGAAGGGATGCATGACACTCTTTATTTAAGAGGCAAGATTTTCATTTTGATGAATTAATAGGTATGGTTTGAAATGTTATGCAGAAGCTAATTGCGTGGACAAAAATGGTAGGTCCAGGATTTTTTTAATGGCATGTTGAGTAAAGATGCCTAATCTTAGACGTAAGAAAGATGCCAAGGAACTCTCAGTTTTTCACTGATAGACTTTTTACATCTGTCTCCCACAAGAGATAAAGATTAATTCAAGATAAATTTCACCTCATCTCAGAAAGTTGGAAAAGATAAAAGTGAGTTCAAAAGTATCTTTCTATAAATAATTTTGAATTGATTGATTGGCCTGATTAATATGACATGTAATATACTCATTGCTGTTTTGACTAATGGAAAATGATGTTTCAAAATATTTTAAATTCAACAGATGTACCATGACAATCAATAAACTAAAATTATTGACAAAGTTTGCAAAAATTAACAAAACAAAAAAATGTGATTTTTGGGCTGCTAAACGATTTCGGATATTCGAAAAAGTCCATATATCATGGTGAAGTGGTGGGTCATGAGCACAAATTCTTGATCCGGGCCCAAACCTACAGCTTTCCAGGTATGCCTTTGCGCGCGTCTCTCTAATTCCTCTTTGATTACTTCCGACATCTATTCTACATCACAACTAGACCAACAACTAATTTGTTATGGATCATTGCTTATATATAGCAAAAGTAAAGTTACATGTTTATTATCACATTAACCAATCGTAGTATTTGTTTAGTAATACTTCTTTTTTCTATATTACAAATTATTTCAAGTTTGATTCCCCCTCCCGTGTCAATTATAAAACCTTATCATATCATCTACTTATAAAGTGTTTTTGACTACACGTAGTGGATACTTTATTCTCATACCTCCTTCCTTCCCTCTCTTTTTCACCCATAAAATGACCGTATAAAACAAATAATGGCATAAATAATCTCATGGGTGAAGAACAAAACGATAAGGACTATCTTAGACATAAACATTGTGTTATGGAGACCTTATGCAGCAAAGTCTCAGTGATGAGGCCCCAAAGAGCCTGTAAACAATGCCTCCTGCAACTACAAGCTTCTACAGAAGTGCCTCCATTTTTGGGCCCGACTGCTATTGTTAGCCCAAACATCAGTCGAGTTATCAGTTTAATACTAAAATTGAGAAAATGAATAAGTGGTTCCGTTTGGTGGACTGAATTGGACTGATTAGAATTCAGCTTAGAGTATTGGACTGCACTGGGTTGGACTTCAAGTCTTATTGAGTCGTTTAGTAAAGCACTAGACTGGATTGGACTTAAGTCCAGTCCATTGTTTAGTACAAGGCCACACTGGACAGCATTGGACTTCTTTTTTATTTTATTTTTAAAATTTTTAAGATTAATTTTCTGTTTATTAGATTATTTAATATCATAAAAAATGATTTAAAATGCATCAAATTACAGAACCAATATTTATATAATAAAAAATCACAAAAACCTAGAAAATGAAAAAAAAATCACAATTAATTTAAAAAATAAGTCAAATATGTAGAAAAGATCAGTGAATGATCTTAAAAGAAGAGCGGCTATCTTCAAGTTTATGTCAAATTGCAGGCACTTGATATCATATCATCCTTCATCATATGAACGTAGAGAAACAATGGATCCAGCATAACAGCAAACATATATGATGCTACAAATATCTTCTTCCACTTTTGAAGGAAAGGGCCCTCGATTCTGAGTTTAGGCGCAAAACCCAGAAAATGAACAAAAACAAAAATTATGGTCCCAGATCTCCTTTCCCCTCCTCAAACCCATCCTTTCCTTCCATTTTTCTTGTTCCTATTTCCAAGAGAGATTGAAGTGAGAAGATTGGTTGAAATATGAGGGAGCATCAGAGAAGAAATATAAGAAGAGAAGAAGAAAGGAGGCTAGACAAAATTAAGAGAGGAGAAAATCACAAAGACAGAGAAAGAGAGGAAGAGAGAGGAAGAGAGAGGAGAGGGGGGGAGAGAGAGAAGAGAAGAACCTAAGAAGCGGCATGCTCGTCAACAGAGAGAGAAGAGGCGTGCTCGTAGACAGAAGAGAGAAGAGGCGGGCTGGCTCTCCGGAAAAGACTCGGATTCTAAACCCAAATCTGGGCTTGGGTTCTGGAGCCATAGTTATTTGGGACATGGATCCCATGTCCATATTCAGTCTGAGACACAATTAAGCTCACCAAACAATGGCTTGTTTCCATGTCCATTTTAATTGAAAATATTCAGCCGAGTCTAGCCCACCAAACAAGGCCTAAGGGTCTCCAGTTCGATCCGGGGCAGCTACAAGTTTATTTATTTATTTTAATTAATTGGTCATTTTATTTTATTTTAATCATTTATATGTCAATATTTTACTGGAATCCAATATTTAGTATTTTAAAGTTACTTATTAATAAGAAGTTGCTGTGGTGTAGTGGTTATCACGTCAGTCTTACACACTGAAGGTCTCCAGTTCGATCCTGGGCAGCAACATTGACTTCGTTTTTATTTTTTGTTAAGACCTTTTGTTTAACCCAGTATACGTTTGAGACTTTACTGGATGCCAATAAAAAACACTAACCAGTTTAAACTAGTCTTTCAACTACATCCCAAATAATATTGCTCAAAAAAAGGTTTATATAGAAAATGGAAAATGAATTGGTCAGAGATGGCTTCTCATAAAAAGGCCACTAATGAGGAATAAACATACATTAGCACAGCCGAAGGTAAATCAAATTTATACATCTCTACTTTCATCAGATTACAGCCACCCTCCAACTGGTGGCTATATGATTTCATGATGTTGATAGTACTCTGGCCATGTACATCCTGCATAAACACATCAAAAATTCATCTTCTCCATTCACGTGGGTCTCCAAAGACGACTCCAGAAGGTGCTTATCCCTAGTTAGCAGAAACGATCACCCGCACTTTAGCAGTCACTTCTGGGTGAAGCTTCAGTTCTGCAATATACTCTCCTATCTCTCGAATATCTGGAAGAGAAACAATTCGCTTGTCCACATCCCTACAGATGAATGAAAGAGCAGAGAATGGAGCAATCAGACAAACCTGGATGTGTTTAGCAAAGTTAAAAAGACAAACGTGGGCAATAAAGAGTCGCCTTTGATCAAATGCATAGATATGAAAAGATGCAGAGACCATCTCTAGTTGCACATTGTTGAACTTTCTGAATTCTGGATTTCATTGGCCAAAGAGAGTCAAAAATTAAGACTTAATAATGAAGATTAAATACATATTTTCTCCCTTCTTTTTTTGCTTGAGGGGTTGTGGCTTAGAAGTAAAACTTTTCTGCTAATAGTTCTTAATTGTAAAATTATTGATGCTTGTGTTAAGAGCCTATATGGTATATATGTCATGCATTCAAGTGGGATATTCAGAATGCAGTAACAGTGCACAAAGTGAAAATTGCGATTGATATATAAATCATACTCTTACTAAATAAAAAATACTACCTGTTCAGTTGTGCCTTGATTATGTCAACGAGATCTTGCGGGGTCACACTGCAGAAATATGTCTCTGTTAAACAACTTATGCAGACAGTGCACTGAGTACTTAATGTCGCACTGAATATAACTCACCTTCCAAAAATTAGCTTCCCTTTTCCACCTTTGCGCTTCACCTTGAAACCTCCAACAGTTTCAAAAATAATAGCAAGTTGCTGTGCCTCTTCTTTTACCTGCACCAAGATGAAATACTCTAACAAGACATAATTAATAGGACAAATTCAGACAATATAGAATCTACTGCCTAGAGAGATGAAATGCAATTATTTGCATTTGGGTGAGACTGCCCGATGCAGCAGCATGCTCACAAAGCAGTGGCACCCCTGCATGTGGGTCCTACCTGGCCTCACCACTTTGTGAGTGTGCTGCCGCATAGGGCAGCCGCACCCAAGAATCTCTCCTATTAGTGACAAGCTTTGCTATGTTTGACCTGAAAATTAATGAGACTAACAGACAGCCGGATGTAGCATGGTATTATAATATAAAGTATTCAGGATAATCTCTAAGAGAATACAAACATGTGCTTTTCAATCCAGTTTAGGGTGATCTGATATGTCCAAAGTCCTAAAACCTGAGCCTTAAATGAATAATATGTGTAAAGGGGTGTATAGAAACAAGGCAAAAAATACACCTAATTTTATATCTATAATTTGAGTTACAGCACAAGAAAACATATGAGGGGCATGGCACATGAGGCAGAAGGCAAAAATACATGTGTTATCTAAATACCCTTATTTTCTCTGCCTCAATCCTTTCGTCTTCCATCTTCATTTCCCTGGAAAGAGCAATTAGAAAAAGTGTGCAATGATAACATGTTCTCAAGATAGGGTATGCGTTAATTTTCGCAAAAATAAAGCATGAGTGCCATTAGGAATGTTGATTCATCTCCCACCAAAACTAATGTTTATGCCACGCTATAAACACAAAATTCTTGTATGACATGTCGCTTATCAATCTTTAATGAGTAATATTTTTGTTTTGGTGGATCATAACATATATTTTCTAATTAAATACAAACCATATAGTTGTAACTTGTAAATTAAAGCACATTCGTGACTTGTGCACTATAAAAATACATAACGAGAAGAGGAATATTTGCACAAGAATGCTAAATCCTCTTCATGTTTATCTCTACTTTACACTTTGTATTTGAAATAGTAAGAGAAGAGTTGCACCTAAGGGTTGACGTGTGTCCAATAAATTTCCAGAATCAACTAAAAAGCATCTAATAGTTATGCAAATAAAAATTCACACTTTCACATTTTTGATGCATTTTAAGAAGTATTATATGTACCAAACAGAACTTAAGAAGTATTACTACCTCATATTTATATGATATGAGTGCGGAATGTAGCATCTGTGTGTCCTAGGAAAACTCTTGTATTCAATTTCTTTTGTTGAATGTTATGAAAGAGTTTCAGAGGTACAATTAAACACTATAAATGCTATAATTAAGCCTAACCACAAACATCACCCTATATCAAGCAACATTCATACATTAATCTCACAACTTGTATATGCCTCCTCTATCCATTGTAGGTTTATAACTTAAAAAGTATGTGTGTGGTAACGTTTGTATTTGGCAAAATAATAATTGATTCCCTCATCATTCTGTCCAAGTCCCATCTTTAAGTTTTCTGACTCCGTAAACACGTCACAAAAGATTGAGAAAAGTATTATTCTAACTTCAAATTTGAAAACTTCAAAAGTAAAGTACAACAAAAATTAACAAAGTAAGGAAAGGGAATCATTTCAAGTAAGATAGTTATGCATTACTTGAGCAGCACAGGAGTGACAATCTGTGCCTTTCCCAACGGTAGCAGATAATTCCTGTAATAACCAGCTTTCACACTATGAAGCTCCCCTTTCTTTCCCAAGTCAGCTATATCCTCCTTAAGAATTATCTGAACCCATCAACAACAACAACAACAATTAATAACCCCATCATCATGCTACATTCTAGCTCACTATTTTTTTCTGAGAAAGATTAAGAACAAAATTGAATAAAAGAAAAATCTTGGACAAAATTTCACCCAACCCAACTGTGCCTAACAAATCATGTGGCACAAATTGAGGTGGGTTCCTCATTTTTGAATTCTCAAAGCAGAGACAATACAAATTTTCTACCTTTCGGTAAAAATATAGAACACCAAAGTGTTAGAAGAGAACCCATTTCTTATAATTACCGTTCGAGCCTTCTTGGCTTTCTTTTGAGCGAAAACCACCAAGCCCGTTCTTCTATCTGACATTTTAGAGGCTTCGTTTGTGTTTGCAGCGAAGCTTTGAAGCAACGAGGAAGAACTCCATGAAAGAGTCGATGCTGTGGATGCCATTGCCACACTTTCTTTCACTCTTACACAAGCTCACACTGTCTCTCTCCCTCTCACACACACATGCACTCTCTTGGGCTTTATGGGATTTATGATCTTATCTCTTTGTCATGCCTCTGTTATGTTACAGAGACAAGCACAATTTTGTGTTTTATCATTTTGACCTCTCTGCAAAATGCAAACTACAAATGTTACCCACTTAACTTTTGAATTACAACAGTTCACCCTTTTCTTTTTATTTTTTCATTTTCCCTTTTCCTTGTGGAAAATAAATAAAATAAAAATATTTGACGGAAAAATAAAAAAAATAAAAAAGAGACGGCTCCTGGTTCAAATCCTCATGAATACAAAGACACTGGAGTCTACCTAACAGTACGGTTGCAAATGTTCGACGGTATGAGGAAATTTTATTAGACAAAAAAATAGTAACAATTAGCCAGGGACACATGAAACTCCCCTGAAAAGAAAATAAAGCAAGTTCTTGAATGAAGAACAATTAAAATTACAGGGACGAAATTAAAACTAAGGCTAACATAGCCCAAATTCTTGTTTCTCTTTTATTTTATTTTATTTTCAATCAATTATAGAGGGAGATATGTATATTGTTGAGGCTTTGAACCTCAATTTTAGTTATATACCTCAATTTAATTTCGGCGAGAAAAAATGGGTCACATTGAATGGGAATATAATAATATTGGGCTACAAATATAATAGGTATGTATGTTTCAAGTCCAAAACATTGAATTATAACCCAGACTTTTATTTGGGCTTTAGTTATTGGCCTAAAAAACCTAATCAAGTTTTTTTAGCAGAAAAACCAAACAAAGTTAAGTAAATAAACATTTTATTAAACTGTAAAATTTCCGATTTTCACATAACTTGACCTCTTTAATTTTGCATCATATTTTTGTGTCCTTAGAGTTTGTTTGAGCCAATATGGGTTATAAAATCAATTGAACTTTACGTTTGAAAAAGAACTTGCATGTAATAGGAATAGGGTGTATGTTCCTTTGTCTCTCTCTCCTCACATAACCAGTAACATAAGGAGAGAGAAAAAGAACGAGACATATATACCTAGGAATGGTTTGAAACCCTTTAACAGGAGAAAACTTGAGAAAAAAAAAATTCTGGAAAAGCATAGTTCAAAGGTAAGGAGGTGAATGTCAAAGTGCCTCTCTCCTTTTATATCTGGGTTGGAATTATATAGTATCTGTTGTTAAAATTGTGTTTTTCTTTTTCTGTAAAATTCTTATTCAAACCTTTAGATATAAATAATATATAAAACAAAGTTTTAACAGTGAAGTAAAAATAAATAAATAAAATAAGTCAAGAGTAATAAAGAAAGCGTGGTATAGTGAAAGCACGTCAAAGATGTTGTCCTAAAGCCTTTGTAACTTCCCTACGTGCAAGTAATGCCGTCATCTAAGTCTCCATTCAAAATGCCGTCTTCACATCCATTTGATGAATCATTAAATTATGCACAGATGCTAAAGATATCAAAGTCCTTATGGTGGTAATCCTAGAAACATGTGAGTGAGTATCAAAATAGTCTACCCTTTCCTTTTGTGTAAAACCCTTAGCTACCAATCTTGCTGGTTTCAACTTTTTCCTAAACACCCACTTGCACCTTATTGATTTATTTTCAACAAGCAAATCCATTAACATCTATGTATTATTTTGGATTCTAGATTGAAACTCATCATTTATAGCCTCTTTCCAGAATGGTGCATCCACAGACATAACAGCTTCCTTATAAGTTGTGGGATCTCCTTCCACTAGAAAAGTATAGAAAGTTCTTCTCAGCTTTTGCTCTTTGGCTTCTTCTGAGTTCTTGAGATTCTAAACCTTCGATCATAGTTGAGCTAGAAGGCTTCTCACTTGTTTGTACTTCCTTAGAAATTCTTGTCTTGTACGGGAAAATATCTTCAAAGAATGAAGCATCTCTAGCTTCCATAACTGTGTTGTTTGCAACCTCCTTTACTTCAGAGTTAATCACTAAAAACCTATTGGCACTTCTATTTTTGCATAACGGAGGAAAACTGCGTCTATAGTCTTAGGACCTATTTTCTTCCTCTTAGGATCGGGTATGAGTACCTTAGCTAAACACCCCCACACTTTTAGGATTCTAAGGTTAGGTGGTCTTCATTTCCATAACTCATAAGATGTTTTCTCATTGTCCTTCAATGTTATCCTATTAAGTATGAAACAAGCAGTTAGCATTGCTTCCCCTCACAAGTTCTCAGGTAGTCCACTACTAAGAAGCATAGAATTTACCATATCAATTAGAGTTCTATTTTTCATTCTAGCCACTCCATTAGATTGGGGTGAATATGGTGGAGTAACTTCATGTATAATTCCATATTCTTCACAAAACACTCCATGCTCATTTGAGGTATACTCTCCATCTCTCACGATCTAAATCTCTTAATATTTTTCTCCAATTGATTTTCTACCTCACTTTTATAAACCTTGAGTTTATCAAACACTTCATCTTTTGTCTTAATAAGATAAATATGGCCATACCTAGAGAAGTCATCAATAAATGTCACAAAGTACTTGTTTCCGCCTCTAGTAGGAGACCTATTTGAATTACACACGTCACTACGTATGAGCTCTAAGATTTGGGTGTTTCTCTCTACAGGTTTGAAAGAATTCCTAGTTTGTTTGGCTTGAACACACACTTCACATTTGTGCTTAAGGTCTACATTAGACTTAGGGATTAGCTCAAGATCCATTGACCTTTTGATTTTGCTCAAACTTACATGTCCTAACCTTCCATGTCATACATTACAAGATTCAACATTAAAAACTTGAGGAGCAATTTTATTATCTTCGAAAACTACATTTATTTTGAATAATCTATCACAAACATATCCTTTTCCAATAAAGACATTGTTTCTAGTAATAACAATCATATTTGACTCCATTACAATTTTGTATCCTTGTTGTACTAAGGATGATCCACTAATAAGGTTTCTCCTCACGTCAGGAACATGTCGCACATCCTTGAGAATTAGAGCCTTCCCAGATGTCATCTTCAATTCCACTTCTCCTATTCCACATACTTGTGCGAAGGTGTCATTTCCCTAGGGTTACACTTCCTCCACTTGAGTTATGGTAATTTTTGAAAAATTGTTTGTCAAAACACACATGTATGTTTGCCCCATAATCTAACAACCAATCACTATTACTTAAATATGCGACATTAACTAGAGGCTTAAAACTATACCTTAGATTGGGTTCATCTTGATCATCTTGATCCACCAACACATTCACTTGGGCTTTAGGACCCCTTTGTCCTTTGTTCCACTTAGGCTTTGGCTTGTAGAGCTCGGTCTTCTTGTAATGACCATATTTGGCCCAGTGATTTGTTCTCCCACAAATGAAGCATGGTTGATCCATATTGCCATTGGAATTGTTATGGGATATATTTGTGCTGGTGATTTTGGTTTCGGTTGAGATGATTATGATTGGGGTGGCTATTTATGTTTCTCCTCTTGAAAGATTTCCTTCTAAATTGGAAATGATTCCTATTGTTTGAACTTTCCACTAGGTTCACGATTGTCTTTTCTTCCTTAGGCTTGTTACTTGATCTATGTTTGTCTTCAATCCTAAGGGAGTTTAATACTTGGGTTAAAGTTAAATCTCCTTGTTTATGCCTAAGGGTTTTTGCAAAGTTTGACCAACTTGGGGGTAATTTATCAATGAGACAAGAAACTTTAAACTCTTCACTAAACTTTGTACCATTAAGTTCTATTTTCCTTAAAAAATCTTGGTGCTCATGAATTTGTTCATTTACAGTTTTAGTCTCAACCATCATATAGTTATTAAAGTTTGAGATTGTAAAACTATCTATTCCCACATCTTCTATCCCATATTCAGTTTCTAATTCATTCCACAAAATATTTTTGCATTTTTGGTATCATGATAAACATCATACAGATCAGAGAGAACACTAAGGATTCTATTATGGCAATGATATTCTAATTCTTCTTTTGTCATCTTCTCCTTAGTTTTAGAAGTGGTTTCAATAGTTTTATTAGGTGTGGTTTGATCTTCTAAGGCAGAAACTAACCCTAAAACAGTTAACCAATATTTAAGTTGTCTTTGCCACCTCTTAAAATTTGTCCCATTAAATTTTCCAGGTTTAACACTATTGGTCTCTGCACTATCCATCTCAATTCCAATAAACAATAATGAAGCACAAAATCTGAAATTTAAATGTAATAGAAGTTGAAATTTAATAATAAACAATAAATTATAATAACTATGCCATTGGTATTAAAAAAACAATACAGGTTAACCAAAAAAAATAACTTCGAAAGGGAAAAAAAATGTGCAAAATTTATGATTATATATATATATTTGAATACTAACTTTATGATTAGAATTTAGATATTTGTTTTCAAAACAAAGGTGCAGACCAAAAGGCAATAGTGTAATATTATTTTAAAAAGGGTTTTGTTAAACGTTGAATAGTAACTTCATTAAGCTTTTGAACAGTAATATTGTTTAAAGCTTTTGGTGTACTTAATTTGTTCACTTACGTTAAAGATTTGTATAATATTTGTTTGAAAGAATTTGTTTAAAGTTGGACTTTAATGTCCTTGATTTTCAAAACGTGTGAGCAGCAACACTTACCAAAAAAGAAATGTAGGCAAACAATTCCTTGATTTTCCTTAAATGACAAAACGTTCAGACCAATTGTTTCTTTTTTCCTTTTTTAAAATTTTCTTAACTTGGACTTTAATGCCTTAATTTGGAAAATCGTGTAGGCAAGCAACAATAGGAAGAAAAAAACGCAACTATCAATGATAAGCTAATAGAGATAGAACCAAGTGTCTATGATTTAGACAAACTTTCCTTTTTCTTTTCCTTTTCGTTTGTTTTTAAATTTTTTAAACTCCGTGTACTTTTTATATAAACAAAAAAAACGTGTGGCTGCCTTGACTTTGAAAATGTGTAGAAGTTCTCCTTGTGTTTTTCATTTTCTGAAAAATTCTTATTCAAACCTTTAGATATAATAATATATAAAACAAAGCTTTAACAGTAAAGTAAAAATAAAGAAACAAATAAATAAATAAAATAAGTCAAGAGAAATAAAGCAAGCTTGGTATAGTGAAAGCATGTCAAATACGCTATCTTAAAAACTTTGTAGCCTTCCTACGTGCAGGTAATGACGGTTTACAAGACTCCAAGATACGATCCCAATACGCAAGCTCAAGGTCCACTATGAGCAAGTTCATAGTCGGATAGAAATCTCCAAACCACAGAACCGTTGCCCAAAAATAATAATATGGAAAGTAAAGAATATATGAAAGTATGAGAATATAGAAATGAGATTGTGGTGTGTTCAAATGTGAAGGAGGAATGGCCTTTTATAGGTATCCAACACTTGTATCCTCCATACACATTAAACCAGTAAAATTAAGACAATGAATAGAAAATAAAAACTGAAAATTAAACAATTTGTAACTCTCATAATAAATAAAAGAAAACAACCAAAATATTAAAACAAAATCAAAATGTTAAATTTTAAAAAACCTTTCAAATAAAAACAGTATCCCATTTGCAGTAGTCACAGCTTACGTCCTAACAAATGAGAGGCCATCATCAACAATTCAGGTTCAACAGCGACTTGATCCTCACCTTGAGATTGATAATTAGGAAGCCAATTAATTAAAATTAATAACTATTCAAAAGAAATAATTAAAACTTGTAGCTTACAAGAGCTGCAAAAAACCATATCCAAGAAGGACCAAGTTGTTGTTTTGACCCAAAAAAGAACCCACAAATTAAAAACAAAATTCTGACATTAACTAGAAGCGATTATTGTATTAATCATATGGTTGATATATTCATAAGCGTTTACTTCTTTGTTTTTTTAAATCACCAAAGAGATCTGCCCGTGGGTCTATCTAAGAAGAGAAAACCTAGCTAGTACTTAATTAGGTATATATGCACTCATCCACACACCCAAGTTTCTGTTAATATAAAAAATAAAATAAAAAGATGAGAAATGTTGCCCTCCAAAAACACAATCTCCTTTGTTTTCTAGTCAGGGATGAGAAATGCAAGACCAAAAGCATGCTTCAAGTGGTATTAAAAACAAGCAGAGGCAGCAAATCTATACCTAGCAATCCATGTTGTGCGGATTTTTGATGTCCTATACCTGCCCATATAATGCCGGTTGGGTCATTTAAATATAACACCTTATTTTTTTCATTCATTACAGAAACCACCTTGATTTAAGTTGGTCGTGGCGGCGCATATTAGAAAGTTGCTTAAGTAAGTGCTAACGTAACATCATGAAGCCATACATATGGGAATAATTAATGAAATAATGTGGCCTCTTAAAATGGTTTCTGGGATATCGTTATGAAAAGTTCATGTTAGAACAATTATCCATCATACATTAAACCAAATTAGCTATGTTCATACTAGAATGATTTCAATACTAATCAACGGCTACATCATAACACAAGCTATACTCATTTAGTCAAGTCGCTCCGATTTGTTGTTGTTATAGGTAAGGCATGAGAACTTTCATCAACGGCTCGAACTCAACGATGTGAAGTGACGGCTTCATCACAACACAAGAAGAAAAGTTGATAGAGGTCCAAAAATCCAACTACTAATTGGGTCCAGTCTTCAAATTATTGTTTGTCGATACAAGTCCTTTGACTAGTTGCCATTAGACACGGACCTTAGTACAATCTAACCTGGGCTACAGTCCAAGGGGCTTTAATTTTTTCTCAGCCTAAATTAACATTTAGCCCGAGTGCAAGAAGAAAGAATAGAGAGATGGAGAGAGAAAAAAGAAAAGAAGAAGAGAGGAAGAAGGAAAAAGAATATAGAGAGAGATAGAGAGAGAGGAGGAAAAAAGAATAAAAAAGAGAGAGGAAGAGATTAAACAAACAGAAAGAAGGAGAGAGAAGATAAAATAGAATAAAAAAGAGAGAGGGGGAGATATGTGTTGGGATGAGATGTGTTTTTATTTTGTCTAGTGCATTGCTGTGATGTTTTTATTTTATTTTTACTTCCTTTTTTTACTTCGATTCCTTCTAAATTTTTTTTCTTTTTTTTCTTTCTTTTTTTCCTTCAATACCTTCCAAATATTTCAACAATATTATCAATAATTCCAACATTTTCTCTGTTTCAAATGTCGTATAATAACAAAAAGTTCTGAATATGATGAAGAAAATATACTGAAAAAATAGTGCTTATATTTTTTTTTAAAATGTAACAAACAAGGGCTTATAATTTACCCAAAAAAATTTAGCATACACCTACAAATATTCTTGAGTATGAGTGTGGGTTACCTCTAGTTTTTAGTTCCTACAATCTATTGTTCAAGCCTAAAAATCTACAAAAACCAACCAAAATCCACCAAAACTCACCAAATTTTCTTAATACATTTGTACTTAAGATAAATTTAGCCCGCCCGATTTGAAATTCCTGGATCTGTCCCTAGTTGCCACCTAGATTACATTCCATTTTTTGTTCCTATTATGTACTTATTATCTAAAACGGGTAAGATGAGGATTTTGTATAATTCATTTTTTGTTTCTTTTTTTAGTTTTCTCATTCAATTATTTGCATTCATCAATTTTATTATCATTTCTAATTAAGAGGATGCCTATATTAATGTTGTCTTTTTTTTTTCTTTTAACCCAATAAAATCGTTGGCTTTCTTTTTTATTGTTTGCCACCTCTTTATTAGGTATATTGAAGCAACCAAAAAAATTGTATATTAAAAAAACGAAATACCTATATGTGAGGTTGATTATATATTATCTCATATTTACCTAGTATTTATGTACATAATCTCATATTTACTTAGTAATAAGGTACATAATATCCTATTTACCTAATAACCAGGTACATTAGAAAGTTCTACCTAATATAAAACACATTAGCTCATATTACCTATATATCAGGTACATAAAAAGGTCATCAATAGTTCTCTTGTTTATATTGTTTTTATCAACTTTTTTAATTGTTGTTATGCTTAAACGAATCAAATTGATAAGTATTAAACATACTGTATTTTCAATATGTGGGTGTTTACCTGATGCATAGGTACATTGTTTCATGTGGGTGCTTGCCTCATCGATTAATATAATATGCGGGTCTTTGCTTTTATTGATTAAATTGTATTTTATCCATACATTAGGTAAATATTCACAAGGAAAGAATTAAGAATTTAAATTCTAAAATTCAATTACAATGAAATAATGCATTATTAAATTTGGATTTTCAATTTGTTTTCCTTATTTACCTTAAAGGGTAAAATTGACATAAACAAAAAAGTAATAAAAGTAAAAGGACCTGCATCTAAAACCAAAATGGTGAGGACTAAACCCAATGACAGCTAATCGTTTTGGACCTGGATCTAAGAAGCCCTAACACAAGCTACGTACCCACTAGTCGAGTCGATCCGATTTTTTGTTGTTTATGGATAATGCAAGAGATATCAATGGCTCATATCCTCTACTTTTTTAGGACATTTTATATTGAGAGGGAGAGACAATATATTAAATTCACACATACTACACGGGTGTATAAGTATACAAAATGGTCAAAAACTATTAAAGATAAAGAAAGAAAGAAAATTAATTAATTAATTTAGTTGTTTCACTAGAAGTTATTAAAGCTGTCGAAGGGCTCATCCAAATCCAAGAGTAGTTAACACATTTTATATTCAAACATGAGCAGCAGGAACAGAAGCAGCATATAGAGCCGCATGCTTTTTGACGACTAACATGATCACTGCTTCAATGATATGATTATTTTGAGATCATTCATTTGAAAATTTCAAATCCCCCCGCGCGTGAAGATAGTATACGTGACTTAGATTCCCTTTAATTAGTAGGCAATTCATGCAAGTAAACGGATAAACTAATATTTATTTGTTAATTAATTTATAGAACAATAAATTAATTTATTTATATATACTTGCCAACTCTCCAAAACTCTCTGCACAAGGGCTTACCTTGTCCTAACGTGAGGTTAATGAGATATGAGGAAGGTCACAACCAGGGACGATCAGTTACTCCAAGTTGACTTCTCCCTATATACCTGAAAATTAGCATATTTAATTACATATATTCTTGAAAAACACAGGTTCTTTCTTAAGCATATCCCTATATAATCTTCACCAATACACTACAAGCAGTTTTTAACCTTTACAAGAAAAGATCTGAAAACCAATCTAAGGAAACAACAATCCAGACTCAGAGGGGGAGGCAGATTGGAGAAAAAGCAAATCAGAAGCAAAAGGCTATACAACTTGGAAATAAAAATGATTTCTGGGGCCACATCTAATTGTTTCCAAACCATGCCACAACAACAACAAGAGCACCAAGGTGTACAAATCTTTTCCATGACTGAAGAGCCACAAGTTTCTTCATTTTCACCATCCTCAGGCCCAGAGAACCACTCAAGCAGTCTCCTCTACAGCCTCTCAGTCCTCAAAGAGAAGGTTCGCCAAGCCAAATCCCTGGTCAGCATCCTTATCTCTCCAGATCATCACCACCATCAAAGTCAACCCCCGGAGTCAACCACCATGGCCATAGCAAGTATGAACAATGTCATCCAAGAGATCATCGTCACGGCTTCTTCCATGATGTTCACCTGTCAGCAAATGGCCCTTGTGTCCCCTCCTCCTCCTCCTCCTCCTCCAGGTAATAACAACCCTACTAGAACTTCTAATACTATTGACCACGAACAACAATTGCTCCACCATCAAGGCCTTAACAAGCCTCCTCCTCCTCCTCCTCCTCCTCCTCGATTTTCGCAACCAAACTTTGGTAGCAGCCTTGACAATAAAATCGAACCTGCTTTCTATCCGACTAATGATGATCAAGCACTCGATTGGTTTAGCGACAGCTACATCGATTGTACCACGAGAGATACGAAAACTAGGCATGTGAAAGGCAAGCAACAGCCTATCTCTCCGAAAAGCTTCGACATTATTGAGCTAGACGCTGCTGATTTGCTGGCCAAGTACACCCATTACTGCCAGGTTTGTGGGAAAGGGTTCAAGCGCGACGCAAATTTGAGAATGCACATGAGGGCTCATGGGGACGAGTACAAGACCACCGTTGCACTAAGCAACCCCATGAAGAAAAACAATAGCACTACAAATAACAGCAACAATCATGGCGCCGGAGGCACAGATGGAAACACAGAGTGTTCGACGAATTTGCCAAGGAAATATTCATGCCCGCAAGTAGGGTGCAGGTGGAACCAGAAGCACGCCAAGTTCCAGCCCTTGAAGTCGATGATCTGTGTGAAGAATCACTACAAGAGGAGCCATTGCCCGAAGATGTATGTGTGCAAGCGGTGCAACAGGAAGCAGTTTTCTGTGTTATCTGATCTGCGCACCCATGAGAAGCACTGTGGGGATCTGAGGTGGCAGTGCTCATGTGGAACCACATTTTCAAGGAAGGACAAGCTCATGGGTCATGTGGCTTTGTTCACGGGGCACACGCCGGTTGTGATCAGTTCTTTGGCTAGTAGGCTTGGGAAAGCTGATCATCGGAGCCATGGATCACAGATGCAATTGGCCTGAATATGAAAATTAATGGTAAATGAATTGATTAATGGTTTTGTTTCTGTTTGACATGTATGTACATTTCTTTTTTTCATCTTATTATGTGTCAATAAAAATGTATACTATAGGATTAGTTTGGTTTGTGAGTTTAGCATCGGACACATTGTAATTAACTAATTAATTAAACGTTAAGTATGTGTTTAATTATGGTTGCCATTTTCTCGTCATCCCGGGAAGCTTAATTACTACTCTCTGTTCGATTAGCTCTGGAACTTTTGATCAACTTTTCCTTTTTCAAGGGAAACTTGTGTACTGCTTCCACAAAATCTGAGATGGATATTATATGCATTTTTTCTGCATTGTGTAGTCAATCGTTAGTTTTGTTGGTCTTAATCTTTCTATACATACATTTCTTGCTTCTAATTCATGTATATCGTATTTAGTCGCGTAAGTTCATTAATATGATAAAGAGCATGTCCACTTCATGTCCATATGCATGTATGTGTGTGTCATTCTTTCTGAGAAACGATCGAACGTGTGTGTCATTCTTTCTGAGAAACGATCGAACCATGCATTCTGTTGCATATAAAGCAATTGTGTTGAACATGGCCGAACTTCATTTTAAGTTCATAAAACTTGAACTTCATTATAAGTTCATCATAAATTATATAAATCAGTAGATAAACAATTGTTATGGTGAAGCATTGAAGACTATCTTCAAGTATTTGTAGCCTCCCTATAAGCCATTGCCCAAAAGTATAATTTTTTTTTTGGGCAGAACCTAAAAGTATGGTATAAAGAAAAAGAATATGAAAGTAGAGGGTTTCCAGAATGAGAAGTGTCCAAATGTAAAGGAGGGGTGACATTTTAGAGGCAGCCTAGGACATATAGATGTAACCTTGACACACATCAATTCACAATTTTTTATTATTATTACATGGTCTCTGACGTTTTTAAAGGCCAACATTTTGGTCCCTCATGTTCAAACTTGGTTGATGTTGTTTTTCGCATTTTGTTCCACATATCAATGTTGTCCCTATCGTCCCATCTAAATTTTAATGCATTTGAGTAGTGTATTGTTTTCTGCCGGCAAAGTGCATGTAGTTTTATAGTCTCATATTGGGGATTTTCCACGTAAAATATGTTGTACACTTTCTTTTATTTGCTTGTTTTGGTTTGATTTATTTTTTGGGCTAAAATTTAATTGGAGTAATAAGTCAGTTGGTAACATTAATATTTGGAATAAAAGCTATTCCCCCCGCCCACGGCATCACACATATGACCAATTACTCTTCAAAACCCTTCCTTGTTTTGCAAGGGTCTCGGTTCCAACGAGGATAATACTCCAATTTTACATTTTATTGAATCCAAATGATCTTGATTAATCGGAGATAATAAAATTTATAATTATCATTCTTTCCCCGCGTTCTCTAAATTACAAAGAAAACGTAAAAGAAGTAGTAGAAATACAAACAAAACAAAACAAAAGTTAATGGGGTTGAGCTCGGTGGAAAAAAGCCTTGACTTGCAGACCAATGGTCTCAAGTTCGAACATGGCACCTTGGTAATGCATGTATGTGTGTGTGAGTGTGAGAAACTCCCCTAATTTAGACTATCACTTGTATTATAAAAAAATACAAAAAAAAATATTGATATATGTTTTGGTTTTATGAATGGAGTTGTATTCTCCCCAAAGGTGAGAATATAGCATGCGTATAGTTTTGGGAATAAAGTTGTTTTAAAGGATAATCTAAAAGAAACTTGAGCTTTTATATGACAAATTGAGTGTATCATGTCACGGTTTATCATATCTTATGTGTCTCTACATTCAATTCAACTGCAGTTTTTAGGGACATCAGATTGCGTTTTTTTTTTATTAAAGACCACTAATTTTCTTTGGGTTTAGTTTTCAAGTGATATATAGTGCATACAGTTTGGACACATAAGGATATCAAAATGACTTAAGGTACTTGTTAGTTTTCATAAATTTTATCTTTGTTCAGTTTTCAATTTTGAACTCTCATGCTATGATGTCTGTTTTGATTTTGCTTTACTGCGAATCAGTTCATGATAAAATTATGTGACAAAGTAGACTTTCTAAGGTTTCTTTAGCCATTAATTTCACGAAGATATGTTGAGAATTGAATTTTTGGTAGTTTTATAAATTTGATACAGATGCTTAGAAAGTTTCCTGACAATTTCGGTACTACAAGTAACTATTAATGAATGACTCATCTAAAGATCCTAAAATGACCTGAAATTTTGTTATATTGAACATATATGTGTCTTCTTCTAGACCGAAAATTTTCGTGGTTATTGGATATGGATTTTATTTATGGCGTATTTTTAAGTAACCCATGTTCAGGAAAAAGTATGTGCTGACAGGTTTTATAAGTCAGTTTTATAGGTTATTTTAGATAACTAAATGAATGTAAAATGACTCTATATTTTTGTTATGTGAATTTTATGTCTCTAGTTTAATTCTATGTAAATTGGGGTTAATCATGCTAATAAAGAAATTGTGATAATTTTTCAAGCAAGGGAATGTCATTGCTGGAACCTTTTTTGACATCTTCTGTATATGTTTTGGTCCAACTATGGTATTGTGAGTTATTTAAAGTACTATATCTTAAAATTGGTATGATATTACCTTATCAAAGTATACTAATTATTAGGTTTCAAAGTTATGTGACTATCATAAAGTTTTGGTGTGCTCTTTGAAAGTAACATAATAATGAGTGTTTACCCAAGTGGGAGAAGTGATGTACAGGTTTTTGTTAATTGCTTTAAAGTTTCTTGTGAATGAGGGATGCAATCAGTGGTATTACAATTGCTAGCATCATACTTTATGCATAAAGTTTGTTTATCATTGAATGATGTTCACATAAGGTATTGTAATTTATTTGATCATTTTTATTTTTAGGAGCATTAGTTTTGGAGTTTTTGTTTTATCTATAGATATGCATTGAGTAGTGGTTTACAGTTTGCTTAACTGCTTGGAAAGTAGCCATGGATGTACTGGTTAAGGAATCGCATGCACATTTTGACCATACTCGCGAGCAATTAGCAAAAGCATCCAATGGGAAAAATCGTGTCAATCCAAGAAGGAGAAGAGATAGAAGGCATACAGTTGCTCAAGCCGATGTCAAGGATGCGAGTCATAAAAAAGAAAACTACACTTCCCTTCTTTTAGAATCATGAAGAAGTTGACAGGACCCGACCCAAATTCCACTTTGAAATCCGAGCCGAGCCCTGTGCGTGTCCGACACCTGTCGGGTGTCGGGCACACTTGACCAAATTGCCCTTTTTAACTACCAAACTCAAGAAAACAACTTTTGAAGGTTTGACTTCTGCCGAAAATTCGGCGAACAGACCCGACCCAAATTCCACTTTGAAATCCGAGCCGAGCCTGTGCGTGTCCGACACTGTCGGGTGTCGGGCACACTTGACCAAATTGCCCTTTTTAACTACCAAACTCAAGAAAACAACTTTTGAAGGTTTGACTTCGAAAATTCGGCAAAACTTCCCCTGTAATTAGCTCGTTTCCCAAAATATTTTACACCTGAACAAAACACAATTCTTAATCCCCAAACTTCCAACATACGTATAAGAGAGTCTTACACAACTAAAAAAATATTTGAACTAAAAGGCCTTCGGCCCAACAACAAAACCAAACGTAAGCATTAACATCAATTCAAACCTAACATTTTCATCCATTGAAATCATCAATTCCAGATATAAATATCAATTTGGGCTTAAAAACAACATTTCTAGCCATCAAATGTCACCAAGACGAATCCTAGCCAAACATTCAGCTACATTCATTTTAATAGTTATTAATTCGACACGCACATCATTAATAACAAAAGTATTTCGTAAGAAAATTCAATACTTGAAGTTCATTCTCAACAAGCTTCAAATCTCAAATATAAATCAAGCATTGAGTCCGCACATCCGTTCAGATTTTATTCAATTAACATGTTCAATAGATTTCCAATTCAAGCCCATAACCAAATTACATAGTATCCTCGCTCGTGGCTGCACCTAGATTAATCTAGGTCGCCACGTACCCTCTAGGAGGGATCAAGCCACACGTAGCTCTTAAAAGACTAAACTTTAAATCATAACGTACTTGAATTAATATTCCCACATATTTTCAATTGTTAAACTATCCCGACTATAATCAATCGATTAAAACCCACATGAACCCAAGTGATTTCACAATAATCTCCTGATTCAAGTAATGATTATAAATAGTATAATATCATTTGCTTTGAAAACTTTCATTCTTTACCTCATAAATATGAAAATATATAATAAGGTTCCCACCAATAAGTATCCAAGGTCAAATCATTAATTTCTGTTTAAAAACATCTTTGAATATCAAAACACTCCTCACCCAGGTGTACCCCCAAACATATCCGTCAATTCCATATATCATGTACCGATTACATCCTCGCGACACTCGGGGATTACGTAATCGGCTGAGGTGCGTATCCTTGATTTTCCGTCAATTCCATTTCCTCGCAAGACTCGGTGACATGAAGTCTGTCCGAGCCGCGTCCTCGCAAGACACTCAGGAGTCACAAAGTCAACTCCGAGCCGCGTCCTCGCAAGACACTCAGGAGTCACAAAGTCAACTGAGCCGCGTCCTCGCTAGAACGGGTGATCGGCCGACGCGTATCCTCGCTCCACACGGTTCGGGCGTCCCGAGACTCGTGGGGCGTATCATAACGGGGTAACCATACCGAAGGCAACCAGGGGGTACTCCTGTGGTGGTTTGAAAACCATATTTCCAAAGCTTTTCACAAAATACCATTTTCCACAAATCCATTTTCTGTACTTTCCAAGTTTCAATCTTCAACCAATAAACAAAGTCCCCCTTTTTGAAAAGGAAAACCCAACCCCTCTATTTAATAAATAATAAATAATATAATAATAATAATAATAATATCAATAATAACCCTGAAATATCTCATATCCTTAGTACCCCAATTCCTTTTTTAATAAGATTCAGCCAAACACATCCACTCAATATCACAATATAACTATATATAAATATATATATATCAACTCCAAAACAATATCCACCATTAAACATAAATAAAACTCATCTTTCCAAATCATTCAAGTTCCGCAATATTAAAACACAAATCTCAATTCCAAACCAATTCCAAGCTTAGACCAATATTCATAACAATATTTGAAATAAGACCAATTATGTTCGGTTCCAAGCTTGTAACACATAAATCATAAAAGTTTAATTACGAGTATTCGACAAAACCATTTAATAACTTAAATAGCTCAAAGATAATTATTTTAACAAACCTGACCCCAGACTTTAAAGTGCTCTTACTAGGTAGAAAGTGTCTCTAGGCCCATTAAACTCTGTTCTGCCCGTTAAAACAATTTAATACTCCCCGAAATGAATTATCCAATTAAAATATTAAGTTAATCCAATCCGGTCGCCCGTTGGGTTTGTGACATCCAATAGATGATCTAAGAGTTTCAAAGACTTCAATGAAGTTTATAAAGCTTATCCCGAAGGTTTGGTCTCGATCAAGCGATTAACGGTTATCCGTAATCCTAGACCTAGGGTTGGTATTTTCGGAGTATCCGGACTCAGATTTACGATACGTCGAATCCTACACGATCTTGGAATTTTCTAGATCAACATACTAAGAATTGGGACCGATCCAGTCAGAAGCGCGTTGAGCGGGATAGCAGCGCGATAGGCGTAAATCGGATTCATTGTCATCTGGTCAAATTGAATTAAGATGCGCGCTGCGTCTTTCGTGACAACGTAAAGGGTAATTTAGGAATGAAGTTTGACAATTAAAAGTGGGCCAGTGAGTGGAAATACGCGCTGGCAGGCCCGAGTGCCAAAAAGCGATAAAATTTGACTTTCGGTCAAACTTCAAACCGGGAGCTATCCTTCCGGCTACCACAAGTTCTCGACCTCCCGAACACTTTCTTCAACTATGGAAAAGCCTAATTCGGACCCTAAGTGGGTTAAAACCTAACCTCAAATTCTGTCAAAACTTTAACAATAATTATAACCAACCTACGCTGCGATTTGATCAAAGCCTACCCAACCATCAGCTAGAGCATGAAAAATAGGTGGAAAAGCATACCTCACTCGTCCCGATCGGTGGCCGGAGGAGGGAGAACGGAGGGCCGAAAGTTTACGTAAATTCCGGCCAAAACTGTGGCTTTTCCGGCAGTTTCGCTGCAGGTGACGACGGCTGGGGACTAGAGTGCGTCGGGGGAGCTGAGCCGGTCACGTGGGTGGTGGTCCGGTGGGCTGGGTGGCTGAATTGTGGTGGTTATGGGGGTTGGGGGGTGTCGGGCCGTGAGAGAAAAAAACAGGGGTGGGGGCGGTTTTGCCGATCCTCTTTTTGGTTTTTAATTCAACCTTCTTTTTTTCTTTTTTTTTCTTTTTTTTTGTTTGTTTTGTTTTGTTTTTCTTTTCTTTTCTTCTTTTCTTTTCTTTTTCTTTTTACTTACACAAATTGTATTTTCTTCATTTAAAGTTCCATTAAAATATTCTCAAGGTGAAATTGTCTTTTACTTGGATTATTTAATAGTTAAATATTAATTTAGGATCGGGTTATGAGTGTATATTGAGTCTAGATCCAATGAATTGTGTATAAGCCCTTTCCTTATATACATTGTTTGTTCTAGGTACTTCTCTCTTCCCTTGTAATATGCTAGACCATTATATCGTTGTAATTTTAGTCATCCATTCAGGACTAAGAGTTGTATATAATGGAAATGGCTACAAACATTCCTTCTCCCAGATCATTATTTAAGTGTTATTAGCATTCTTGTTCTTGTTGTGTTCTTGTTCTCTTTTGATATTGCAATCCAATTTTGCAGGTTTAGGCTGACTTAGATTGTTCGAGGCGTCGACCAAGTCTAAGGCCGCATGGATTTCAAGTGTCGAAACCTCATTCCATGACACTAGACATAATTTAATTGACGTGGACTTCAAAATTAATTGAATACCCTTATCTTATATACTAATTAAGATGTTCTAATGTAATTTTGTTTTAGCAAAAAACTAGGTTTTCAATACATAAATTAGGGGTGCACTTCGAAGAACAACGAAAGAGAAAGTTAGAAAAAACAAGAGAGTGGCACGCGCGAGAGACGGAGCGTATCACATGTCCCCAAAATGGGGGGATTGTTTCTCGAGAAATGTTGCAAGTCAATTTACGGTTTGTTTCTCAAGAAAGTGAGAAAATTTCTTCTTTTTCAATCATAGTCCAGAGAGTAATAATAATTAAGATATTTTAATGTACTTTTCTTTTAACCACAAACTAGATTTTCATTTTCAATACATAAATTAGGGGTGCAATTCGAAAACAAAAACAAAAAAGGAAGTTAGGAAAGGCAAGGGAGCTTGGCACGCGCACCCTCACTACCGACTAGCCGAAAATGAGAGAAATAACAACAAACACCCGAACACATATATGGTTCCAGATCCTGTGGATGGAGTACCAGTTGTACAAATACAAACACAAACACCAAGGGCCACAACAAACAAGGGAGAGATCTGCTGCTTCAGAGATCTTCCTCCGCTGTGTTGTTGACTTTGGCATCCGTTTCTTTCACAGCTTCTGTCCCTGTTTTCAAATTCGTGCAGTAATCCTCCAGTAATATGATATATCAGTTGAATTGTATAAGACAGAGAGAGTGGCATTTCTCAGTGGCATGTGAATTTCTGATACGGATTGATTCTAATAAATATTCATAAATTCCGATGTGTGAATGTTTGGAAATTATAGATTCTGTGCTAAAATTGACATTGTAGAATGTTCTGGTCTTGGCAACGATTCTGTAACACAATAACATGTTTGTTTGCTACAGTTAGAGTAACACGTAAGGTGCGAACCCAAACACGAAAAGAAAAAATAAAGTCTACTTCGGAAATAATATGTACATCTCAGGCCAAAATTTTGTAGGATGCTCATCTCCCCCTCGGAACATGAATTCATCCACTTCTAAATTCCCTACTACTAGCATAAACACAAGAGTAAGAAAAAAGGGGGTAACATTTTCCACGGAAAATTACAGGTATAGGGAAGCTGCAAAGACAATGTCCCTCTTGATTTTCGAAACAGCCTCCTCAAATTTTGACTCAAGCTCAGTTTCTCCAATAGAGTGGGCTGCTTTTATAAGTTGCTGAAGAACTTCCTCTAATCTCCTAATAGCCCTGATCAAGCTTCCCTCAAAAACAGGTGTAACTGACATGATCTCGTAGAATTTGGACCCTTTCGCCCAAGCATACAAAGCCTCCATAATATCAGGCCGAAATGAACTCACAAAGCTGTCAACATCAATTTCGACCTGTTGTGTATATAATGCAAAAAAAGCATTTCAATGTATAACGTCAAGAAGGTAAAAATTCAATATTTGGAATAGCACAGATAAAATTGAGCACTTAAATGTTTTACAAAGTCCTCCAGTTGGGTCAGTTTAGACCAATATACCAGTGGGACCAAACAGTACATGCGCACTGAGCAAAGATCATAGAAATTTATTATGCTATTCTTGTCCACAGGCAATAGCCATTTGATTTGATAATATTTAATCTATGAATCATAATCTCTTGGTGGCCTAAATGTACTCCACACAAAAAGGAATCTAAGCTTCTCACAAATTTAATCTAATATGGTTTGAAAGACCTTAGAACTCTGGTTGACTGATCATATGCAAGCTTTAATTGATATTCAAATCAAGTTGGTCATATAAAGATTATTGAATTCGCACAAGCTACCAGATTATAACTCAAACAATCATCAAACTCCTTATGAAACTATGATAGGATTGGCAGACTGACCATGGATATGGGACCTTAAGTTCTCGACAAGGTATAGATTGTTACTTTTCCAAAAGGACATTACTCAAGCGCTACATCAAAACACTTTTGGGAATTCTTCTGTCACAGATCTTTCAGTAAATTAGTTAGCATTATCTAATGTATCTTATGACTGCAATCAGGAAGGCCCAACAAAACGGGGCTGTCACTTTCTCAAGTTGTCCCTTATTTTAGACAACTCAACATGCACCCAACTGTTCTTTGACCATTATGACTTCCAAACTTCCAAGTAAGAAACATTTCATTGAGGAATAATCCCCAGTTATCCAGAGTTGAGTTTAGTTTCAAATGAAAATTCAGCTGTATCAGAAAGGAAGTCACTTCTTTACCTTGCACTCAAGCTGAACTTCAGCAACCCTCCGAGCTGTATCTTGTAACTGTGAAAAGAGCAGGTCAAGTTCTTCCCTTGGTTTTGTAGCATCCTTAAGTTTCTCCTGCCACACAAAACATGAGAGAAGAGACACCATCTCTTCCACCTTTATGTCCTTAAAAACCCCATTGAACATGAGCTCAGTCAAGGTCAACTCCTCTGCACTACTGATTTCACAAGCAACTTTACCCTTCAACTCCACAACATCATCACTTGTAACATATCTGCATTTCAAGCCACCCAATTCGTGATATAGAATTTCTGGTTTTATAATAATAAAGTTAAACGGAATTATGAAAAGTTGGCCAATCCTTAAATCTGTCTCTAGCATGATAAGAATGATAATTTTTTAATTTATACTAAATAATAAGCAAAGAGTAACATATATCAGTACTAAAGAAGAAGAAAAAACACCATTATGGTTACAATAGAAAGTGAGGGAAGGCCAGAAGAAGTAAAGTGAACGAGGATAAAGAGAATCAATACCCTAGCCTCCGAAGAACCCGCTTTCTTGCCTTAAGTTCATCTTTAAAAGCCAACGCAGTGGAAGAGCGCATTGTTTTCTTGATCGACTTTATCTTGGCAGCCAATTCTTGCTTCATGTGAAAAACCTTAAGCTTTTGTTCTATAAGTGGAGAATTTGCAACTTCATGCCTGTCAAACAGGTTCTCTAAAGCCTCGATCCTACGAGACACCTTCCTGTATGAACTACTTTCAATCTGAAGAACAGCAAAGTTAAGTTGAAATCAGTAACAGATAGAATATTTAAATTAAAAATAAAAAAGAATAAAAATCAAATTACAGCAGCATACCTTCATATCTTCTTCTGGATCTAGCAGAGGAATCTTTTCTTTACCAAATCTTGAAAGAGTTTCAAGAACTCTCTTCAGTGTATTTTCTCGAGCTTGTAGTGGCAAAAGATCATTTGGAATGACCATACAAAGTCTACTCATAGTATTTATCTGTTCAGAAATATAAGACAGCAAATAAAAAGTTTACTGAGTGGTCAATGAAATTAATACATGTAAAGGAAGTTACATGGCACCGAATTGAGAATGCTTTCTTAACGAATTTCAATAATAACTCATATACAGAAAAAGTAAATCACATTAAAATAGAAGCAGATAAACAGCAGGAAGCATCAGGCATTTTACCTTGGATATGGAAATGGAAACAGCAGCAGGTTCTCCTGGCTCTTTTAGAGGAATAATTTTCATGGTTTTCTTTGCAACTCCATCTGCACTTACCCCACATCTTGTCAGGACATCCACCGTGTAGTCTGAATCTTCAGGTTTTCTACTTGCATCATCTGGACAACACATGGACCATTCAGCAACCCAAAAATTCAAATCAGAATACAGACTCTACGCAATTGAAAATCCTAACCTTCGGAAACAGTTTTCACCCGTTGAAAATTAAGTACCACTCCCCATGTGATAGGATCTTCAACGGAAAACGAGGGGGAAGCTTCATCATTCCTAGTACATTGGATTGACACAAGCCTACCAGGTTTCAGAAATGGTAAGCAGTACTTTGGAGAAAGCACAATATCACGAAGTTCCTTTTTCAAATTCTTGTATTGCTGTAATAGATTGTAATAATTCTTTACACTATCTTCTTCTTCAATTATAATTGAATCCCTCTCTTGCTCAAGGTCCTTTCTTTGTTTCTGCAATAATAACATAATTCACAATTTCACAAATTGAAAACACAAAAGAATTGATTATCTATAATCTCTTAATAGATTTCTTTAGATTGTCAAGACACCTTGTGAAATACAAACAAATCTCAACAAAGATACAAAGAAAAGAAAGAGGAGCTGCAATTACAAGATTACTATCCTCATCAAAGCCAACTAACCTCAAGATTGGGGATGGCACGATCAGCTTGAAACTGATAGAATGAGTTACGAAGCAAATTTTCTGGATTACCATCTTCGCTGCGTAATTGATTCAGAAGCATGTTGTAGCTCAAATGAAAAGCACTGGATAGAAAGGGGACAGAGGTCAGAAGCATGAAAAAGGGAAAATTTATTACAGTTCAGATTGCTATTGAATAAAAATTTCAGAGAAAATGCAAAGTGTACGTGTCTGTGTTGAAAATTGTATAAATGAATATTATCATTTTTCTTTTTTAAGTTTGATACCCAGAAGTCCACTGAACATGCTTCAAGGACTCGGTTTCAATTCTGGGGTCCCTTGCTGAACACAACAACCTTGGGACGTAGTCAACTCTAACAAATAGCTAAAGCAGTACCTTGAGGAATTGAACCAGAGACCCTGTGGGAACAAACCATGGGACAGACCACTCACCTAAGCCCTCATTGGCACACTGTTGTTTCTCACGATATTGTTTCCTTCCATTTTTTTTCAACGTTAGTTAGATATATTGTCAGATATGTTCAGATATTTCTGGTAGCAGGATGCAAATTCTTGTATGTATATATCATGAACAGCTTCTTCACTGCGTTCGTGCATACTTTTCTATTTTATTATATTAACAAATTATTTTGTTTCTCATAAAAAAAAAAACTAGATTAAAAAGTAACACATGTACCTGTTCAAACAATCAGCACTTCCTTTGAGCATCATCTTAGCAGTAGATGGTTCCAGCTTCTCGTCTACCATGAGTATGCATATCCCACGTTTATCAATACCACGGCGACCAGCACGGCCGCTCATTTGTATATACTCTCCACTGGACAGCCATCTGAACTTATCACCATCAAATTTCCGGACATTGGTAAACACAACAGTTTTTGCAGGCATGTTCAATCCTATGCTGAAGGTCTCTGTGGCAAATAAACACTAAAGAAATATATTTCAATATTTGTATCAGTTTGACTTTAAAAAAATGCTATAAATATATGTTAAAATGCATATAATAAGGCTGGAATTGTGAAAAAAAGAATGATAATGCAACTTATTGAAAAGGCTTTTCTGGCCAAAATATCCAGAACAGTATTGCCAACAGAATAAGTAGACCAATTTGAATTTTGGTTAAAAACAGTCATAGCGGTCTAGCCAGAACAAATCAAGACTTTCCTATGATAAAAAAAAGTCCAACTGTCTGGTCCAAATTTAAAATACAGTTTGGGATTTGTAACTAAGCCATGCGAAACAACAATAGATGAAAGATTATGCATAAAACAACAACAGACGAAATAAAATTTAAACCCAACTTTGATCAGACCTACCTTGATCAGACCTTCCTGAAATAATAGTTCAATCACTTCCTTCAGAATGGGAAGCAAGCCGGAATGATGCACACCAATTCCACGCTTCAAAAGGGGTAGCATATGTGAAACCTGTTTCAAGCAGTATCCTAAGGAATGAATATCAATATGAAATAAAGTAAAATTCTTAGCAATTTTGCGCATAGAGATCACAAATATGATACAAAACATGATTTCAAATAATTAAACCCCACTTTATCTGAATATCTATACAGAGGGTAACATTATTTACTGTGATTTTATTTGCTATTATATATGAAGTTAATTAGATGAACCCAACCACTAAGTGTGTTCAGTTCCATTATGCTTTAACTGAACCATCAAAGTTCCACCTTGCTTACTCAACTGCCAAAGTCATGAGATAACTCAATATATTTAAAAGGAGTGCAAGACACACGCACACAGATCAACTCCAGACTGGTGAACATAGAAACAAGTTACACCTGATGCAATATTTGAGAAGCATTAAACAATAAATCTAAATTCTAAACCAAACACAAAGACATGATTGAACAGACATGCCAACTCGAAAAGGAAGAAATGACAGCTTGCCTGGGGTAACTTCTTATCATCGTCCGAAAGCATATCCATAGCACTCCAGAAGATCTTTTCTATGTTTGTTTTCTCATTGTCCCCATTTAGATCCATTTTTGACATCTGTCACACCAACCAAACAAAAAACAAAAAATTGGAACCATGAAACAGGTGCTCAACAATTAGATGAAGAAACTGAAGAATTATAACAAAGAAATTTTTAAAAGAAATTCAAATAAACATTCAGGGCCACATTTGATTGGATTTCACAAGGCTTCCCAACCAAGTAGTAACACTTCTGAATGAATACCCATACACATACATATTACACTTGATCTTTTATCCGAAAGGTTGACAAACAATGGATGATCAAAACATAATGGATCATATCTGCAACATGCGGGTAACGGGGTTCAAAAGGTTCACTCTGCATAAAACTTGGCCAATAATAATCGGACAATTTATTGGCATGAGGCTTTTGCCAGTGCTCCACGTCATTTTAAAGAAGTATAGTTTGCAACAAATAGGTTTGTACCTGCATTGCAAGAGATTCACACTCCCTTTTGCTAAAGCTGAAAAGTATGACAGGATCATACTGTCGTTGAATTATCATTTTCACCATCTTGAAGATATCACTTTCCTCGGCAGCCTTGCCCATGATCAAACCCTTTTGCCACTTGCCACTATCCTTCTTCTTAGCACCATCCGCAGCAGGGACGAGAGAATTTAGAGCTTTTTGAAAGCTGTCCTCACGAAATTTCCCTTTTTCATCAACTACCAAAAACAAACCGTTCCCTCCAGAAGGAAAAATATAATGCTGCAGAGGAGTTGGCCTATAATCGGTATAGACAATGTGACAAGGCTGACGGTGAATCTTTGCGAGCCAATCAGCAAATTCCTTAGCATTAGGCACAGTTGCTGAGAGGAAAACAAACCGAGCATTCTTTGGAGCCATAACAATGCTCTCTTCCCACACCACCCCTCTCTCCCGATCACGCATGTAATGTACCTCATCAAAGATGATCCAAGCCACTTCCCGCGTTACCTCTGACCCTTTGTACTGCATGCTACGCCAAATTTCTGTGGTCATAACCTGAACGAAATTCGAAAGTAGCTGATTAACTCAGGAGCAATATGGCTAACTTTGCAATCTACCAAAAACCCTGAAAATCCAAAAAGAAAAGGACATGCATACCAAGCAGGAAGCGTTGGGGTCTATTGTTACATCCCCAGTCATCAATCCAACATCTGAAAACTCCTCTTTGAACTCTCTATACTTTTGGTTGCTCAGAGCTTTGATTGGTGAAGTGTATATCACCCGTTGCTTATTTCTTAAAGACATTGCAATGGCATACGATGCCACAACAGTTTTTCCAGCCGAAGTATGAGCAGACACCTATATAGTATTAGCAAATCCCCACAATTTCACAAATTATTATACTGAATTCGAAATACACCAATTTCACAATTCAAATCATTTCAATGAGAAATAAATATAAAAAATTTGAAGAAGAAAAAATCATTCAAAGAAATTACCATGACTGACTCGGCTTTTTCCAGGCACTTTATGGCTTCGGACTGAAAAGGGTCGAGAGTGAAGGTAAATTTCTTGGCGGGCTCCGAAGCTTCTCCAGCAGAAGCAGAAGAAGAGGGAGGAACGACAAAACCCTCAGGGTACGACACGTCGTGCAAGCACGCCACCGCTTCGTCGTCCAAGGTTACACAACCATTCTCCTTCTTTTGTTGTTTCTGTGGAGCTCCTTCTGCCTCGGCCGTCTCTTCCTCCGACTTTCTCTTCAGGGATCCCATTTCCATTTCGAGCTTTTGCCCTACCCAAATGCTGCGTTTTGGAAGCGTCCCACTCTTGTAGGGTTTGCAGCGTTTGCTTTGCTCTCCGGCGGCTATGAAATTTGCTTCTCCACACAGTCGCACAGAGACAGAGAAAGGCGCCCTTTTTCGGAGTTTAGATCATTTTTATTTACCAGTGGTTCTCAGAGCGCGTTTTTTTTTTTTAGGTTTCACTGAGACGACGTCGTCTCATTGCTCGGCTTTCAATTTCTCGGGAAACCCTTTTCTTTTTTCTTTTTTCTTTTTTGAGAGAGCAAACTGTGCTGTACGTTTTTAATGGTTATCAAAATGCATTTAATTTGGTTACATGTATTAATTGGTTTTTAGTTTTACGTTCTGAATTTAATGGATGATTATAACATAATTGATGTAATATCAATTTTGTTATGGGTGATTTTATTAGCATCCTATTATTTGTTATTTACACCATATACTAATTTTAAACATGAATAACCTATTTTACCATTGTACATAATTACCGTTAAGGACAAAAAATATTTTTTTTTAAAAAAAAAAATGCTCATTACACCCCACATATGTTCCTACAACCCTAGTTAGACTTTTGTCTCAAACCATCATGTTCATGCAACCCTAACAAGGTTTGTACGCTTATATTGGTGAAAAAATATCTTGTTTTTATTCATGAATGGTGAGACTGAAGTTAGAGAGGCTTCTAATAATGTATGAGTTTATTTTTTGGAGTTTTTCAAGTTTAGGGTTTCATGCTGGTCGCTGGTTTCGTTCAGCACACCAGTACCGAACGCATCATGAAATTTCGGTGGAGTTCCACCGAAATATTGAATCCAATTCGGTGGATAACCACTGAATCATGTTATATATTTGGGTTATATGCCGATTTACCCCCCAAACTTATACCATATGTTCGATTTACCCCCCAAACTTTTTTTTTGGAAAATTAAGGATATGAACTAAATTTTATTGCCAATTTACCCCCTACTGTCTAATTTGAGGTTAAATATGAGGGTAAATTGGTCATTTCATATGTTAAAAATAAAATAATATTTCTTTCTTCCTTTTTTTCTTCTTTTCTTCTTTTCTCTTTTCTTCTTTTCTTCTTTTCTCCTTTTCTTCCTTTTCTTCTTTTCTTTTCCGTGCCAGTCACGAATGGCTCTTCTTTTCTTCTTTTCCTTTTCCTCTTCTTTTCTTCTTCTTCTTTTCCTCTTCCTCTTCTTTTCTTCTTCTTCTTTTCCTCCCTTAACCTTCCTTATTTTTTTCTGGTTCTTCTTTTCTTCTTCATTTCTCTCTATCTCTCTCTCTCTCTCTCTCTCTCTCTCTCTCTCTCTCTCTCTCTCTCTCTCTCTCTCTCTCTCTCTCTCTCTCTCCTGCAAATAGCCCATCCTGTAAACTCAACCAATTTCAGATTCCACTCATCTCAAACCCATCCTGCCATCATAAAACAGAAGTTGAGAGAGGAAGAAAGGCAAAGAGGAAGAGAGGGAGAGAATGAGGGATCGGGTGGGGAGGGGGATGAAGGAGAAGTGGAGTGGGTTTGGTGGCGTGGGGGTGGGGTGGCTGTGTGGGGGTGAAAAAAACAGAAGGAGGGGGAGGGGTGGGGGAGAGGGCTATGTTGTTGGGGATTGGTCTGGGGGTGGCTTGGGGTGGTGTGGGTAGAGGGAAAAACAGAGGGTGAGAGAGGAAGAAAGGAAGAGAGGGAGAGAATGAGGGTCGGGTGGGGGAGGGGATGAAGGAGAAGTGGGTGGGCCCCACTATTTTAAAAAATGATATTTTAATTATTTTAATTATTTTAACATATAAAATGACCAATTTGCCCTCATATAAAATGGAGATTTACATAGTAGGGGGTAAATTGGCAATAAAATTTAGTTCATATCCTTAATTTTCCAAAAAAAAAGTTTGGGGGGTAAATCGAACATATGGTATAAGTTTGGGGGGTAAATCGGCATATAACCCTATATATTTTGGTGGACATCCACCAAAAACCTGTTTCATATTCAGTGGTACTCCACCGAAATATGGAAAAAAATTTGTAGCGTATCACCGAATTTTACCTTTATTTTCAGTGGGAACCCACCGAAATTAATTTATGTATTCAGTAAATTATTGTTTCCCACAAATTTAATACAAGCTATTTTGACCTTACTCCCATTGAAGGAACAAAGACAAGGTGATGCCGCTATTTAAGGCAACAATGTTGGAACAGAATGTGTAATGGACTATAGTGATCAATTCACAACTTATTCGGTAATTATTTTGAGTTTTTTTTGTATGAAATCCTTTTTAGTATCATTAACGTGGCATTAATGTTTCAAATTTCAACTTGAAATAACATGAGTTTAATTTGTAGATATTCAAAGGTAGAGATGAATTAATTAGATGGGCTCGTGCACAAGAAAAAATGAATAATATTGTAATTGTAATTAAAGGTCTGATTGCGGAGGTCAAGGTAAGAGGCGACCTCGAGTACTTGCTTGTGAGAGAAGCGGTAACTATAGATCTTGCAAGTCTAATGAGACAACTGGTGTAAGGTCGGATGCAAATGGTGATACGAAAAAGTGTTGTAGGGACATTAGTGCCAAAATATGTGTATATTGGTGATGGGGATGATTGGAAGTTGGAGGTGGTTTGTGGAGTACATAACCATGCTATTTAAGAGTATCTTCAAGGTCATTCATTTGTGGTGCAACTTTCTGAAAAGGAGAATGCCTTGTTAGTGGACATGTCTAAGAGTTTGATGAAACCCAGAGATTTTTTGGTCACCCTAAATGATAGAGATGCAATGAATGTTTTCAACTATGAACACAATATACAATGCTAGAATCTGAAATAGAACTAAAGAATTTGCCGGGAGAACACAGATGCAACAATTGCTTACTAAGTTGTCATAATACAATTATATTGAGTGGCATAGGACATCTGGTGATACTGTAACTGACTTGTTTTGGACACACCCCGTTAATATTGAGATTTTGCTTGCATTTCCACGTGTACTTATCATGGATAGCACCTATAAGACTAATAGGTATCATTTCCCACTATTGCAAATTGTCGGGGTGACATCTACTAATATGACATTCTCTGTTGCATATGTGTATATTAATGCCGAGAAGGAAGACAATTACACATGGGCTTTGACTGCATTGAGGAGTTTGTTTGATGATAATTGTCTTCCTGGTGTTATTGTCACCGATCGAGAGTTAGCATTGATGAATTATATTATGTCTATATTTCCAAAAGCACGACATTTATTAGGTAGATGGCATATTAACAAAGGAGTGTTGGCAAACTGCAAGAAGTTATTTGGGACCGTCAAACAATGGAAACAATTTAATGAGGATTGGAATACTTTGGTTGGTTCATAAATGGAGAAGGAATATTGGCGTTGTTTGCGACAGATTGAGTCTAAGTTTAGTGAATTTCAAAAATCTCTTGAATACATACATGCGAATTGGTTAAATCAATTTAAGGATAGGTTCGTGGCCATATGGGCAGACACTTGTATGCATCTTGGATCGACAACCTCAAATAGGTAAGTATTTTAGTCCACTTTTGGTAGGTTAATTTTGTAATTCATTTTGCTTCAGGAGAATTTATTATTGTTATCAACAGAGCGGAAAGTGCACATGCAAAGTTGAAGTGACAACTCTGCTCGAGTCAACTTAACTTCGAAAGATCATGGGTAACTATTCACTCATTGTTAGAGTTGGAGCACACAGAGATTAAAGCATCTTTTGAAAAGAGCCGATGTTTTATTCAACACAGGTTCAGGCATCCGGAGTTGTGCGAGTTTGACAGGACCCGACCCAAATTCCACTTTGGAATTCGTGTCGAACCATGTGCGTGTCCAACACGTGTCGGGTGCCAGGCACAAATGACCAACTTGCCCTTTTAAACCAAAACTCAAAAGAAAACTCTTTCTAAGGTTTGACTTCTGTCGAAAATTCGGCAGAGTCTCCCCTGTAATTTGCTCGTTTCCCTAAATTATTTCCACATGTAAAACACAATTTTAATTCCCAAACTTTCAGCACGCACCAAATAAGTCTCACAGACTTCAAAACATTAAATCGAGTGGCCCTCGGCCTTAAAAACAACTAGAACTCTAACAGATCATAACAATCCACAAAACTCAATTATCAATCGGGCCCTGGGCCCGCACATTAGTTCAAATTGAATTCAGCTAACATGTTAAATATGTTTCAAATTCAAGCCCAAACTATAATATGAAATATCCTTTCCTGTGGCTGCACCTAGATTTATCTAGGTTGCCTACGTACCCTTGCTGGGGGATCAAGCCACACGTAGTTCTTCCATCAAAATAACACCATTCAAAGAATAAGAAATAATATAGAAATATTTTCACGTATAAAATCCGATCTTTACATTCTTTAGCTCAATATTACAACATAAACTCAATCTGAATTCAATAACTTTTAACTCAACCCTTTTTACCATAAATCATACCTGTAAATCTCAGCATAGCTCATACTCTGCTATCATCCACCCGGGATATATGAAACATGTAAATTTTATCCAAAGGCAACCGACATTTGTATAAATTCCGAAGGCAACCAATATACATTCCCGAAGGCCACATTATGTTTTCTGAAGGCAACCGGGGAATGGGGAAACTGGCTAGCCACCTGTGTAAATAAATCGGGCATGTGGCTAGGGATCCTGGCCAACCCTGTGCAAAAAATATGAACAGGGTGACGAACTATATCTTGTTAACTGTACCAATATATCCATGATACACTATTTTCCATGTCCTTGTGTTTCAAACTTTATCCATCAATTTCCACCTAGTAGAACTCAGGGAGATATACTTCACCTGAGAACGGTGAAAAATCCATCAATTCCATTCATAAACCGTCAATTCCCCTAGCAAAATCAGGAGACACATAGTCAGCCCGAAACGCAAATCCTAACAGAATCGGGTGATCAGCCTGAAAAGCAATCCTAGAAGAATCAGGAGACACAAAGTCAGCCCGAAAAGCAATCCTCGCAACACACAGTTTGGGCATCCCCAAAACTCGTGGGGCGTTATCATAAATAAATAACTTTTCTGATGGCCACACTTGTCCGAAGACATTTAATTATCCAAGGCAACCTTACATATCCCGCAGGCAACAATTTAATCCGAAGGCAACTAATTCAATCCCAATCAATTCAACATATATATATCCCGTTAATAAAGTATACTCGAAAAAGCATTAATATACAGTGAGAACCACATAAATAATGAAATAAAAGGATAAAATCAAACATTTGCTAAAGTATGAATGGTATAACCGACAATAAAATCCTCGTTGAGTAGTTTATTTATTCCATACTTCTTAGCTAAGGAGAGGCACTTTATATGAAATACAATTGGGTAGAACAAGCTCATGTAATTAGTGGAAAAGCATGATTTGAAATTCGAAAATCAAGATCAATCAAACAAGTAATAAACATGCCTTAAATCTACTGTAATACAAAATAGTTCAAGTATTATAACCATTGAACATTCCAAAAAGAGTACCACCCATTGATTTTTGAATATAAAAGACTACACCAAAACCAAAAGCTTCCATGAAACTTCAACCTATTTGTACTTCAAATGTCTTGGGTAAGATACTCAAAAATACTCAAATCATCACAAGCCTCAAAAACAAAAATACACAAGAAGAACAATTCAATAATCCATTCATCAGACATGGCATCAAAAACAAAAGAAACCCACTCAAACAAAAGGGTCAAAACTTAGGTTTTCTTTTGATCCAACTCTTAAAACCACGAAATCATTCAAATCTAACTACATAAATAGCTAGGGCTCACAAAGTGGGTGAGAAACCATACCCTAATTGATGAGTTTGGTCGCTCGAGTTGCAAGAACGAAGCAAGGAAGGAGGAGAAAAATTGCAAGGAAGAAGAATAAGAAAGAATAAAAAGAAACAACCCCGATACTGTAGCTTTTCACTGTAGCTATAGTGCAAAAATATGAAATTCTTTTTTTTTTTCCCAAACTTCCTAAATACCCATTAAAATACTCTCGGGGTGAAATTGTCTTTTACTTGTATAATTTAATAATTTAATATTAAATTAGGAACGGGATATTACAGAGTTAGTAGGTTTTGTTTCTATAAAGGCTTTGAGTCTAATTGTGTGCGAGTCAAAAAGGTAAATTCAGTTTACTTATTGCATGAACATATCTGATCTACATAGTTAACGTTGTCTTTTATTTTATTAATGAATTCTTGTTTTGTAGGTTCATTTGTCTCCAAATCATCATATTCCACCAGTTTCTAGAATGTGGCATGAACAAAGTGACATATGCAATGTAACGCATTTGTACTCGAGGTACCAAACCAGTGTGGATGCGTTTCAACAACTTCCGGGAGTGGAGAATGTAGCTACTACAGATACGATCATCCTAATGACTGATGAAAATGCACCCACTACAGAATTGACATTATAAATATAATAATTCAATTTATTTTGTTATATGAGTTATAATTATTTTGTTATTGTGGTATATGAGTTATGATTATTTTGTTATATGAGTTATAGTTTGTCCTGCATCAACAAAATGTTAGCCATATAAACTACTAAAAAAATAGAAAATTAATAATTCAAACTTGCCAAAATTAATCAACATAAGCAAAGTTCCATGAGTTCCAATACTTCAAACATGTAAAAATTAATCAACACAAGCAAAGTTCCATGAGTTCCAATAATTCAAACACGCAAAAATTAATCGACACAAGCAAAGTTCCATGAGTTCTAATACAAGCATGCTACCAAATTAGTTAACCATGACGACGTTGACGTTGATATGTCATGGTAGACCGTATGTTTGTACCCTCTAAAATCTGCTGCAAGGTCTCAATTGCTTGATAAACTTGGGAAGGTCGTGTACGCAATGCAACTGTTTCCCCTAATGCCACAATCAGCCTAGTAAAGGATAACATACGGTTGTCACGCTCCTGTAAAGAATTTGAATTCAATGCCTTAATGAAAATTACAAAATTGAAAAAGGTAGAAGTCATAACAAATTTATAATTTTACCTAATAATATATGCTTTGCATTTAGGCAAATGGGTCAAATGCGGCTCTGTAATTAGGATTCTGGACAAACGAATATCCAACGTTGAGGTACCACTCCAAGTACCCAGGCACAGTATCCGATGGTCTCCTCACTGGTACACTACGGTTCGCCTCTCCCAACATGTGGTTCTCCCGATTGTCCCACATTCCCCCAAAGTAAGAATTATAGGAAATGACAAGACTACCAGGTTTGGTTGGAGCACTTATTCTGGGAGGAATCGTTTGCACCCGACCAAATTGCCTAAGAACCAGCTCAGGATGGTAAGGCTCAATAATATCACAGCATCTTAGCATCCCTGAGTAGAATGCAACAGCTGGAAATGGGTGGTGTTCCCTTTCAAACTTGTAAGGTTCTCATATAACCTGAAATATGATACACAATATAGCCCAATGTAAGATTCTCATATAACCTAATGGAAAATACAAAATTCCAACAAAACATATATGTATAAAATACAAAACACAACAAAATTGGATGAAATGTAAGAGAAACACACCTTATTAATATTCAAAGCGTCAAGCCACTGTCTATACTTCTGCACGTTTACCGATGTTGTCCCACTGTCTGGTCGTGGAGTCCAACGAAGTGCACGAGGCGGGACCTCTAAATAATCAAGGTCATAATCAGGGACAACAATACCATGCATGTGCTCATACACCTATACCTCCAGCAAAGTCATGTACCCAGCAATTTGCTTCACCTTAGACCTCGAAGCTTGGCCTAATTGCCTATACAACCATGCTAAGCACCCATACCCCCATGAATAATTGCCAACACTATCAAGGTCTCTAAGTAGTCTAAGGAACACAATTTGGACTCTCGTGCCATTCTTGTCAACAAACAAGGTGCAACCCAAGAGATATAGCAAATATGCTCTGGTCGAATACATGTTACGCTCCTCTAAATCTGAGTCTGAAACATTGGAGAATTGGGCTCGCAACCATGACAAACTCACATACTCATTACAGTATTGCTGCAATTGTGCAATAGCCTCTTCATCAGTCACTCCTAAGTAATTGACTAGCAACTCATAATTTGTCTCGTTATCATCTTCAGGTAGTGCGATCGCTGCACTAGACACAGGAATGCCTAAAATAGATGACACATCATCCAATGTGATGGTCATCTCACCAAAAGGCATGTGAAAGCTGTTCGTTTTGGGATGCCACCTCTCAACGAAGGTAGACACAACAATCTTATCTGCATTCCGATAAGAACACCTAATAAGTTACTCTAATCCCAACCTCTGAATGTACCCTTTAAACATACCATTATTTGGATTTGCCCACCAATTCCACTCACGAAGGGTAGATTCCTTTGACATGCACCTAAGGGGCTCACGTTCCTAGTCAAATACAAAAACAAAAAAAATGTTAATTACCATGAACCAGACTTATATTCTGCCTTATATTGTTATAGTAAAACGACTTACCCTGTTATTCCAAATTGCAGCTGCTATGTGGGTTTCAAAACTCGTAAGTAAGGATGGATCAATGGGACCTACTCGAGATGACTCAGTAGGCTCGGCATCTACCTCAACATTACTATCAGCCGCTACATCTTCAACCTCTGTCGTATCCTCAAAGTGGTTAGGGGGACCATCTTGGGGCTGGTCCTCTTGAGGGGCTAACCTCGTCGCTCTATTTCTCCTTGTTGAGGCTGTGAGACGCTCTTTATCAGGTCGAGATGATGAAGCCTGAGTAGTACCTCTACGAGTCCTCTTCATATATGAAAAACAATATTAAGTACAAATTTGATTAACACTTAAAGATGAAATAAATTCGGTGGAAAGCCACTGAAAAACAGACAAACATTCGGTGGATAACCACCGAAAAAAAAGTACAAGTTCGGTGGGTTATCACCGAAAACAAGATCCAAATTCGATGGTAACCCACCAAAGCCCATATCCCAATTCGGTGGAAACATACCGAAACACATATCCAAATTCGGTGGTAACCCACTGAAACAGAACTCTCGATTCGGCCTCGATTCGGCCAACCAGGGTCGAACTCTCATAATCTCCACACATTCAACCCTCAGCAACATAAATACAGAAATCCAAATTGAAATAGTACCTTGGCTTTTTGGAGGATTTTGAGGTCGATGGTTGAGTTACCAGTTAAAACAATGGGGGTTTAGGTCGCGAGCTGCCACTGATTCTGGTGAGGATTAGACCTGCTAACTGCTTCTGGTGAGTTCGTGGGCTGCAAAACGATGGGGGTGAGGTCGCTCAGTGCCAATCGATGCAGGTTTGGGTGTGCAATGGATTGGCTTAGGTGCAGTAGAAATCCACCAAAAATTCAACTCTTTTAGGTGAGGGGTTTGGGGTGGCTTGACTGAGTTCGTGGGCTGCAATCGATGCAGGTTTGGGTAGAATCTAATCGATGCAAGCTTGGGTGTGCGATGGATTTCCACCGAAAATTCAACTCTTTTAGGTGTATGGTTTAGGGTGACTAGAGTGTGTTGTGCGATGGGTTCTCGTTGAAAATGAAATGGAGTAGCGATGGGGTGCCTCTGAAAATGAATGGGGTTTTCGATGGGGTGTGCTTGAAATGGGATAGGATTTAGTTAGGAATGGAGTATGGTGAGGGCAATTTAGAAAGCAATATGGGGTGTATTGAGTATTTATAAAATTGACTAAAATTTAGTGGGGTGTAAAGAGCAAATAATGGGGTGTAAATAAAATCACCATTTTGTTATTTATATTATTTTTTAAATATATATTATTTTAATTTTCGTATCGGTATCGTACTCGTATCCTAGTTTTTGAGTTTTGTCATATCAGCGAATCGTATCGTATCGAAGTATCCATATCCGTATTCGTCCAACATAGCTGAGAACCCTAATTCTTGGTGCACAAAAGAAGAGAAGAGGAAGAAAGAAAAATACTATAAAAACGACGTTGGGTAGTGGTTTGGTACGCTCTTTTGAGGTTGGAAGTCAGGGTTCAAATCCCCTTGGCTCCAGCCTCTCAATATTTATTGCAATTTTTTGTGACCGCTCCGGTCATAAGGAACTCAAATCGTGAACCAGACTAGTCCTGACTCGGCTTTTTCCAAGCACTTTATGGCTTCAAACTGAAAAGGGTTGAGAGTAAAGGTGAATTTCTTGGCGGGCTCCAAAGCTTCTACAGTATATGCATAGGGAGGAACGACAAAACCCTTAAGGTATGACAAGTCATGCATGCACGCCACCGCTTCATCTTCCAAGGTTACACAACCATTTCTCCTTCTTTTGTTTTTGTGGAGCTCCTTCTGCATGGGCCACCTCTTCCTCCGACTTTCTCTTCAGGGATCCCATTTCCATTTCGAGCTTTTGCCCTATCCCAAACGCTGTGTTTTTAAGCATCCCAATGTTGTATGGTTTGCAGCGTTTTCTTTGCTCTCTGCCGGCTAATTGTTGGAATTTTAAAAAGGTTTTAAAAAATTTACCGTTTTGATTTATTTAATTATTTTGATTGATTTATTTTATTTATTGTGGGGGTTATAACTATTTAATTTTTTGGTTTTATGTCTATATTGAATTCCTTAATTTTATAGTTTAATGTGGTGGAGGTTACATGTTCTTGGTTGCCTATAAAAGGCCAATCCTCCTTCACATTTGAGAGACTAATACAATACCATTCTACCACAACCACCACTTATATTATTATTTTTGGGCAACGGTTCTGTGACTTGGAGACCTATATCCGACTGTGAACGTGCTCATAGCGAATCTTAAGCCTATGTATTTGGGGTCGTATCTTGGAGTCTTGTAGACTGTCAGTACCTGCATGTAGGGACGTTACAAAGGCTTTATGACAACGTCTTTGATGCGCTTCACCATACCAAGCTTGCTTTCATAATCTTATTTTATTTTATTTTTATCTACATATTATTTGTTTTTTTAGTTTTACTTTACCTTTAAAAGCTTTCTATTTTGTTCTATATATTACTTATAATATAAATGGTTTTACTTTTGGCTTTTACGGAAAGAGGAAAATATAATTTTTATAACACTAAGAAATTCACTTCTAATAATAATTTAAAAAAATTCAAATAATAAGTCACGTGAAAGCACACGTGTCTTTTTTGATGGAAAAGTAGATGAAATTCTAAAAAATTGACGGTAAGGGGCTAAATTGGTTATTTTAATGAGTTCGGGTGCTAAATTGGCTGATTTTTTAGTTTTGGGGATTAAATTATACAAGAGTCATAGTTCATGAGGTAAAATGGCTGAAAATCCTTTTTGTAAAGATATTTAAAAAAAAAATCCTGAACAATAGATCTAAATTCTAATAGTTCAATTGTTTTATTCATTAGAACTTTATTCTAATTTTAACAATTTTTTTTTCTAGATGAGATATTAACAAAAAGTTTTATATAAAAATATTTCATATATTGATTACATTATTCATTTGAATAAAAATTACATTTTCTTTATTTTGTTATTTTCAAATTGTACGTACCAGACATGTTTTCACTGTTTTTATTTTATGAATATGTTTTCCAATTGCTCTACCAAACACATTCTTGAATCCTGAAAATGCAAATTCATTTGCACGTTTTCATTCTTTGAAAATATTCTTAGAAAACATTCTCCGAAAATGTTACCAGATGAGTCCTAATATATAACTATCAGGCTGAGTTTGGGGATACTAATACCATCCCTGCCCTGTTAGGGCCGAGTACCCGACAAGGACCCTACCCAACGAGAATTTCTGCCATCCCTAATAGAAGTAAAAATAAGGGATATGAGATGATTGTAAATGATGATTTATGTGATGAGGTTAAGCATAAGTCCTAATGTCCCATTCTTAATTGTCAAAGAATGCATATTCTAATTATTCCTTATCTCATCATTGTTGTTGTTGTTGTTGTTGGTTTTTAATTTAATTTTTTACTTTTGTTGTTGTTCATGTTGTTTTTTATATGCTTTTTTGATATATTGTACTGGTATGATAGTTATTGTCTGAATGAGTTCTCAATCTTCCTCAACCCAATCCTCTATGACTAGACCAACCCTTTATTTATTTTTAAATTTTTAATTGTTAGATTTATTAGGGGTACATGTGGAAAAATATGGAAAATATTTGCCTCCATTCATGAAAGAAGGAACTCATACTACCTTACTAATTACAGCTTGATATGTGTGTAGAGATTTTTATTTTTGTGTTTTTGATGAATTATGTGTTAAACTGTGTTTGTACCATATCTGACCCGCCACTCATATCGTGACATGTGGAGAGGCCCATGGCCCACGCTGACTGGCCCAGCCGGACGGATCGGCAGGTCCCCTCGGTACGTATGACAGATTCGTCACCAGCGTGACCTCGCTACCATCCCAGCTGGCCCAGCGCTGCAATTGGTGGTCATCTTCTGCCCGGCATGCTGATTGACCACTAACTGATCTACAGACGTCGCTGGTGTTCGGCATCGCATACCAATTCTACCTCATCACAGATCTTCCATATCTTTCTCGAGTTCTCCGCCAGGATATTTACTCCAACACGTGTCAGCTTCGGAAGGCACATTCCCAAGTCCCACATCGAAACTAAGTGCTTGGAGGATCCCCAATTTGCTCTATAAAAGGAGCCTTTCACCCCAACTACAGGGTAAGGACTGCTCACTTGACTTTACGCCTTTGCACTGTCAATAAGCTTGCTCCTCCTCCATACTAACTTTAGCATCGGAGTGCCTTCGGCTGGTACCACACCGGTGCCGAAGGTCTGATCAGTCTCTTCTTTGGCAAGGATCCACACATCGTCTGCCGAAAGGAGAAAGCCTCTCTCTCGATGGTTCATTCGGTCCCTCGACCGTCCGCATCACTTGTAAGTTGCTTTAAACTATTATCTGTTTAGTTTCTAGCGCCAACAAACTGTGATTTTTAGGAAGTATGAATCCCTCGTTCCTTGTAAGAAAGGAAAGCAGTGTACAAAAAAGAATTCTTTTTTGCTTAGAACATCAAGGACTCATTTGGGAGTGATTCTAGATAGGTTATAATCACTTTTTGGGAAGAACCATCTCTCATGTGTTTCTCCATATAATCACTTTAAGTGATTTTAAGTGATTCTGTTCCATAAAATCACTTAAAACCACTTAAAATGATTATATAGAGAAGTGATTCTCCATAGAAGTGCTTTTGATCTATCCAGAATCATTCACAAATGAGCCCTAATTGTATGGTTTATTGGTGGAGTCCATGTGTCAACAGAAGAATGAAAAATGAGAAAGGTACCATTCCTCTAACACATTAGGGGTCGTTTGGTACGCTGGACTAGATACTGGTATTATCTTGGATTGGCTTGGCTTGGCATAAGCTGGATAAGCCTTATACTGCGTTTGGTGTACAATTGGACTAGGAATATTTTTTTTTAATTTTTTAATTTTTAAAAAGAAAGCAAATAAATTTTTTTATTTTTTTATTGTTACTTTTCTTCTCTTCCTCTGCTCTTTCTTCTTCATCTTCTTTCTCTTTGCGTCTTTTTCATCTCTTCTTCTCCCTCATCTCTCCTTCTCATCTTCTTCTCAATCTATATTCTCTCTTCTTATAATTTCTACCCCACCTAAAAACATCATCCAGTTCAGATACTTTGGCCTTGGTGTGGTAAGTGATTTGCATAAACAAATTTGAGGGAGAGGCAGAAGCGCACACCTAAATCATGGCAGAAATCCACAGCCCACATCTAAATCATCATTTAGAAACAAACTTGAGAGAGAGGCAGAAGCAGACTCAAATTGATGAAGACCCAAAGATAAATCGTTGAACAGCTGCAATCGCCGTGGTTGTCTGTCGTCGCCGACTCCGCATGTCGTTGCCGTCTGCAACCCATAGTCGGTGCTTGTGATTGCCACTTGGGTGGTCGGTGGTCGGTGGTCGGTGGTCGCCGCTGGCGCTTGGGTGGAGTTGGTTGCAGAGCTTTGGTTAGGGATAGTAGTCCCTCATTTTCACACGGGTTCGCTAAGAACACTTAAGAAAGTATTTTTGGTAGGCCTGGGATTACTAATCCCACTTAATACTAGGACCAAGTCAACAAACATGGAATTAATTTTTGAGTGATTTTATTTGCACCCCATTATTTGCTCTTTTCACCCCACATTCTCTTTACACCCCCACTGAATTTTAATCAAATTTAAAATTACTTTATACACCCCATATTTCTTCCTAAATTGCCTCCATTAACCCCATTCCTAACCTTTCTGTGTATACCCCATAAGCCTAAACAGCCTTCCTCCCATCCAAAGTAAGATCCGATGGGCGAGCACCCTTTGTGAGAAGGGACACAATGATCTTAGGCTTCTTCCTCATCGCTGCAATGTGCAGCATAGTATACCCCTTGGATTCCTACAATTAACGTAAGTGAGTCCAAGATCAAGCAACTCTGTCGTTGTCTTTGCATCACAGTATGCCACATCATAGTGCAGGGCATATGCATCATCAAGATTGGTATGCGCCTATTTCAACAGCATTCGTACCAATTCGACATCATCCGAATCCAAAGCCCTATGTATCCTCTTGGTGTGTTTATCTGGAAAATGACTAAAACTGGTGTTGCATTGAGGCCTGTCCAAGCCAAGTGGGGCAGAGCTTTATCAAGAACATGATGGTTTGAGAAAAAAAATCTAATTAGGGTTGCAGGAATATATGTGGGGTGTAGTGAGTAAATTTAATTTTTATTTTAAATGTTTTTTGTCTTTAACGGTCATTATTTACAATGGTAAAATAGGTTATTCATGTTTAAAATTAGTATGGAGTGTAAAGAGCAAATAATGGGGTGCAAATAAAATTACTCTTAATTTTTAACTAAGCCAAGGAGGTGTAACTATGGAGGGATATAATACAATGTAAATTAACAATTTAAAGTTTAAAACTTTCAATTATTTTCGCCAGAGCGCGCCTCAAGACACAAGCCCGCCAAACCCGGAAACCTATTTTAAAAACAATTCAAAACAAAACAAGCCCAAAAACTCCACCGCTCAACCAAAACCCAATCTTCACCGTCCATGCCCATCTCCCGAAAATCCAACCCCTCCACGTCATGGATCCGCACCTCAAAAACTCAACCAATCACATCCCACTTCCTCCCACTATATGAAGAGAACCCCAAAACTCAAACCTAACACATTCACAACACAACCTTCGTTTGAAAAGCACTCTGTATTTCTCTCTTCCTTCAAAAGTCTCTAAAAAATCTCTGATATTTGCCATGGCGCCCAAGGGAGAGAAGAAGCCAGCCGAGAAGAAGCCAGCGGAGGAGAAGAAGGCCGAGAAGGCCCCTGCAGAGAAGAAGCCGAGAGCCGAGAAGAAGCTTCCCAAAGAAGCCTCTGGTGCGACTGACAAGAAGAAGAAGAGATCCAAGAAGAGTGTGGAGACCTACAAGATCTACATCTTCAAGGTCCTGAAGCAGGTCCACCCTGACATTGGGATCTCAAGCAAGGCCATGGGGATCATGAACAGCTTCATCAACGATATCTTCGAGAAGCTCGCTCAGGAGTCTTCGAAGCTCGCCAGGTACAACAAGAAGCCGACGATCACTTCCAGGGAGATTCAGACCGCTGTGAGATTGGTTTTGCCTGGTGAGCTCGCTAAGCACGCCGTCTCTGAGGGGACCAAGGCGGTGACCAAGTTTACTAGCTCTTAGGGCCTTTTGGGAATGGGGTTATTTTGTGATTGGAAATGGAATTAGGGTTTTTAGTTGTAAAGTCTAAAATGTAAGGTTGGCATCTGGGATGCTTAGAATGTTAGGTTTAGGGTATTTTGTAGTTTGCTTTGTTAGAATCAAAGTGGAACTTTTGCTTGGTGATATCAGGATGTAATTGATCTCGAATTGTTAATTGGAATGTTCTTGTTTTGATTAACATTGTGCTTAGTAATCTGTTTGAAACTGGAACTTCGTTTTTGGGGCCTCTAATTTGGTCGTGTTGAAATCATGAAAGGAGCCCACTAACTAATTCTTGTAGTTGCTTGACAAGTGATTAGAAGTGTGGGGTTTTGGTTTTAATCTTACTTAATTCTCACATTAGCAGGTACACATCTAGCTTTTGGTTCAAATCCTTGTTTTTTCTTGGGCAAAAGTACAAACTTTTGTAGAGTGTTTACGTTTGTGTTCAAGCAATTTAACTCTAAACATCAATTAAAGCACCTAGATTTAAATCTCATAATCCAAACGGGCTTGGACTCATCTGTAAATTTAAATATATAGCCTATTTTTGTATTAATTCTGGACAAAACAGTGATGCACTAGAAACTAGTATCTAAGGCAGCAATGCCTGCAACAGGCAGAAACTTCGGGTTAGTCTCCATATACAACTCTATATCTAATCAATTTCAGCATGTACATAATCAACAAACACAAAATTCTTTTTGAGTTCACGTAAGGCATAAGCCAAGCCAGCACTCAGAAGTGCAAAGCCAGCCAAAATGATCCGAATCTGCAGATCTGAAGGAATCCCGGCTGTAGCGCAGAAAACAACGGTTGCCCCGATTAGCAGCTTCTGCCAAGTCTGGAATGCCGTATAAGCTTGCTTACATGAGGAACATTTGAGGGTGTGCTGCTCAAATCTGTCTAACATCTGCAAAACAAAGTTAAAATAAAAACCTAGAAACCAAAATAAATTATCCGTCAAATAGCAGCTTCAGATTGAATTTGTTTAGTTTGCTTTTCAAGAAAGGAAAGAACTGCTTATCACCTGACGTTTTGATAAGACCATTGATGGCAAAGGCTGTTGGTCACTGCTGCCAAACCACTCAGGTTGGCTGTTGCCATGCCGCCTCAGCCAATTCCGAAATGCCAAGACGAGGCGATCTGCTTGTGTGGGAGTGAATGTGATTTTTGTGTATTGCTTATTAACATCACCAGATTCCTCCTTGGACTTGGAAAGAAAGACCTTCTCTTGACCCTGAAGGACAATCATGTCTCCATCGTACACCTTATTTGAAGTCCAATGCTCTTGCCATCTAGGAAACACCTGAATATTTGCAAGTTGAGAAATAAGGAAAATCCAAGATTAAAAGGATATGAGCATTGAAAAAGGATATTTAACAAAATGAGCTTGAAGCCTACTATGAGCGTAACATTCAGATTGGTTTACTGCTAAATTGTTTGACAAAATCCTGACTTGACTTGGGAATAAGAACCTTTGGAAGCTCATTGAAAAGTGATATTGCTTCTTAGCTCATATGGCATCCGATGCTCATAATTTGGACTGGTGCCTAATCCCTTCTTCTATAGCTTAATAACTACATACAACATATCTCAGTGTCAACCAGAAAAGCTAAACATCAAGTGTCGTATGGAGAAAATCGGGAATTCACATATCCTCTCATCAAGTTATACCGAAGTTATAATGAGTGAAAGTAATTTATTTCTACACAAGAGACCATAATAGTCTCCACCATAAGGATCCTGCTGGACAACATGTGCTGGTTCACCAAATTGTAGTTACGAAGTACAAACTACGACATAAGATGACACAAAGTTCATACCTGCCACCAAGCAGACCCTGGCATGCTGAACTGAAAGAAGTTTCGAGCACTACAAACAATAGAACGAGTCTTCCCTGGTGCCATTGGAACGTTGAAGGAACAAATCCATATAATCCATTTTTGATCACCAACTAGTGGAAGCTTTGTGTCAATCTCTATTCTGGATAAAAGAAGAAAGAAAAACATGATTTAGTTTTAGAAGCAAGTAATTACTTACAATGACTCAATATAACTTATTGCAGGTTCATTAACTTCAATTGATATAGAAAATGATGTTGGTCGAAGTTTTCATGAATTATGCATGTACAGCTAACGGACTAGAGAATGCCTCTAGGATATGTCATATTGCTTTTATAATTCTCCTCTGCAAATAGCCTTGTAAGAAGTTTCTTCATTGAGGAAGATTGATCCTTAAGCGTCACATTTTCTTTTATGTTTTGGATGGATGGTTTTTATTTTTCTTTGGGTTTGGGTTGTGATTCTTACAAGACGAAACTAAGAAACAGCTCAGGACTCCTAACCTACAAGCACTAGACTTTACCAATGTTGTACATTAATTAGGTATGATGAAAAATAACAAGGTGCTGAAAACATCCAAGTCCTACACATAACTCATATAATCTTTTACTGATTATACGAAGGTGATGAACTTACTTGTTCAAATAATAACAAGGCGCTATAAACTCAGCAGTAATCCGTGGGTTTCCTTCATTTGCTCCAGCAAATCCCCATGGGCCGCTGTCCTCCACTTTAAATGGCAAAGGCTTGGCTCTATCTCTCCTTCCTGTAACCTGTTTGAGTGATTTCACCATTAAGCAAGATGGAAACTTTATCTATCATGAACTGTACTTCAATTGCCAAGTATTACCACTCCTTATTCTACCAAGTATACGCTCTACATTGGCCATTTCCTAACACAGCCCGATTACCAGAGCTTGGATCTTAGAATTCACATGCCAAGAACCACAAAGCACAAAAAAAAATTGGTCAAGTTCCAAAGACCAACACATGCGAAATACATGTAGCAAAAGTACATAACATTAGATTGGAACAGACACAAATGTGTATGAGAATACTTTCGTAGATTTATCCACCTACAATATGCCAACTGCACAATTTACTAGCATTCACTATTTACCACTCTAACTGCCCGACTATATCTGCTTAAAGAGAGTACCAACCAACCAAAAGTTTTACTTGAATAACGAAAAAGAAAAAAAAACCAGACATTAGATCCAAACATATACCTTGTGATGAGCGAAGTCAATGTGGGACGGATCAGAGACATTTTCCATGAGGGTATCATAGCCATAGAACAGATCACGCTGGATTGTCACTGATGAAAACTCAGGTTTATCAAAGTCCTCAGGCAGCCTAAATTGAACAAATACCATCAGATCAAAAGCTCATTAAAATAGTCAGTAATCAAAGGAATAACAATTAACCACTAACCATATTAAACAATTAAAAAACAATTCGAGCACAGTAATCAACAATCCTAATCACTATCTTCACAAATTAAAAATTCACAAGGGAGATAACATGAATCAATTACATGGGAGGCTTAGTGGCATTAGCTCTTTCCCATCCATTCTCATCCGGCCAAACAAAGAGTAGGCCTTGAGACACCAGAGTAGGAAACCTTGTAGCACATGCTCTTGGAGACCGAAGGGCACGAGCCTCGGGTCCTTCAGATGAAGCCTGCGGAATCTTAACACATGATCCACATCCGTCAAATGACCATCCATGGTATGAACACTGCAAGTTTCCCCCTTCATCAATCCGTCCTTCCTGCAAAACCAAATAACCCCACCCATTAACCCAGTTCCTCATTTAATTATCTGAACATTTTAAAACCAGGATTTGATGTTACGCTTACATTACAGTTACATTAAAGTCATCAAATTTTATATGATTTGTGAGGAACCAACTGTACAAAAAGAAAGCAACCAGAATTTTTGTGTTTAACGTATTCAAATTGACCAACTTGGGGAATTTAATTGTCTTATTGTTCTTTCTTTTCCTCCAAATTCTCCGCAACCAAACAGAACATAACATTAATCTGACAAAAATGATCAAGCAAGAGTGAACCCAGAAAAGCTTACAGATAAGGGCGCGAGGCGGTGAGGGCATTTGTCATCAAAAGCAACCCATTCACCAGAAGACTTATCATACCAGAAAACAAGGTCACGACCCAGAAGCTGAAATGGGGTAGGCAAGCGAGGGTCCAAATCTTCAATCAAAGAAACTGGGTACCAATGATCCCTCCAATTGAACTTGGTTGTCGAGTTCTCATCGTCAACCGCATCCTCAACTCTGTAATCTTCACCATCTTGTTCTGTCTGTGTGGGTGGTGCCTCTGGGTCTGTGGTTTGTGGTTGGTTTGCAGGCACAGCTACTCTCAAAGGAGATAGACTTTTCGCTCTACCTGGTAATTTACGATTTGGGTTATTGCTGGAGATCGAGAAAGGAAGTGTCTTGAGAGGTTTGGGGGTTGGTGATGATGATGATAGAGTGAAAATTGTAGAAGAAGCAGAGGAAGAGAGTAAAATTGCCATTATGGGTTTGTTTCTGATACTTCAATTCTGTGATTTTCTGCAGAAGAAATTGGCAAAGGTGGGCTCTAAAAATGAAAATGGAGGACTTTGCGTGCAAGTTTGAAAGGGGGCCCTTTGTCCTTGCCTGAGACAATTCCAGTTTTAGCTCTGAGGAGATTAACGGTAATTTCAGGAGGGAAATTTTTGTGCAGAAGCACTGTCATTTGTGCCGTGGCGAGAGGACATTGGTTGGGTTTTGTTTTGTTTGTTGCTGACGGTGCCGGCCGCTAGTCAGCCACCGTTGAGAAAAAATCATGTCCACAACTTTGGAAGACAGTAAACTGTAAATGTAAGAGTTGTTCAGACATGGAGACAAGGACATGCGTAGAGAAAAATCAAGAAGCTGAATTATGGTGGCTGGCTTGGCTTCTATAATAAGTTAGACTTTTTTCTTAAGGAGTTTCTTTTTTTGACCAAGTGGCAATTGGGTTCATAAAAGGGACCCTATAAGATCCTACCTTCGAGCAACTCCATCGGTGCAGCCCAGGCAGGGGTGGGGGGCGGGACCCACGGGCCCGAGCTCAAAATTGAGCTTCCAACGGTAGGGAGCAGCCCGGGCAAGGAGCGGGGCCCACGCTCACTGGGCAAGCCAGCGGGGAAGCAGCCTAACCCTGATGTAGACACGTCAAAGAACAAAAAAATTTAAAAAAAAATCGAAAAAAATCTAGAAAAAATCTGAAAATTTCAGAAATATTTTTTAATACATACCTAGCTATTTTATTATTATTAATTTTATACATACAACTAAAATTAATCACATGTAAAAAATAAAAATAAAAGTAAAAATAAATAGTGGTTGCCCTTTGTCATGGCAATGGGTGAAAACACACATTGCTTTTTGCAAGGGCAGCTACTATTCACGTGAATAGTAGCTGCCCTAGCTCCCTCCCCCTCCCCCCTTGCCATGGCAAAGGGCAAATGGGTGGAGTTGCTCTTATGGCCCAAAAAACTCTTACTTAAAACAAGCATACATGCAAGTTTTTACTTTGAACTAGTCTTGACTTTAGATAAAGACTTGGGTTAGTTGGGGAAGTTCTAAATAGTAGGAAAAGAGATTAGTAGGGGTTTGGAGTTCAGGATTTAGAGGCATGCGAATAAGGAAGGAAAAATAACTAGGGTTTAGGGTTTAGAGGCTGTTAAACTCTGGTTTCCTTCTTCTGTTTTCAATTAATCGACATATGTTTTAGTAAAACACAAAGAGAGGTGCACTCTCACTTAGCCAAATCCGGTACTCCGTTGCATTTCATAAAACATAAAAGTATAATCAGAATCGAACACATGATACATAAAAAATTTTACACCGCGCTTTTCTTATTTTTCTCGACTTGTATTTCATTTTCCTTCAGGAATCAGAAACTAGAGTATGATCCGTATATTGGAACATACATTAAAAAACATAATAATACTAGTTATCAATTAAAATAATTCATATCCATCTCTGTCTTTCTAACTTAAGACTCTTTATCCTTATACCACTTAGTTCAATACATTCTAAAAGTGAACATGAGAAGAATTTTGACCTCTCTCTCTCTCTCTCTCTCTCTCTCTCTCTCTCTCTGTGGTACTCAAGACGTTCCTGGTCCCCAATCCAGACAAGTACGTTCATATGGAGCAGCAAACTCCAAATGGATTCAATTTGTTAGTGTTACACTTACTCCTGAGAGCAGATATCATGCCAAACTACTCACTTCTTTGGGTAGGTCTGATGGTCAGGGCCAACGTCACGGGAACCAGTGTTTATATAAGGCCCTCGAAACGTTGCTTGGGGTGACAGTGGTTTTGAAGGGTCAATGACAGGCTTTGGGGATGACCTGGAAAACAAAAAACCACATTATGCTAACCTTTTTTTCTCTTCATGAATTAACATAACATTACAGTGTGTATTCATCATCATTGAAATGGCAATCTACATACGCCATGTAAAAGGGGAAAGCCAAGCCCGCAGCTGCAAAAGTCACCAAGCCAGTAGCAACAATGGCATTCCGTGCTCGGGCCATTGAGAGTGTACCAAAGCAAACTAAACATGAAGTAAACAAGAAACATAACTGTTATATTCAGATAGATTTTTCCATGATACAAGTTCAAATTAAGTGAATATGAAGCTAAGTATTGGCATGCTTCCAACCGAACAATTTCATGGTTATTGCCTCGAAAATTATAGCCAGTATATTAGAATAAGAGCAAACTTGTAGTTCATTTCCATAACCAATGCACACACCAAGTTCAATCAAAGAAAATGTTCAGCCGACTGTAAAACTAGGCAAGGAAATGCTCAATCCATAAATTAGATAGTTTTAATCTCTGGTTATCTAACCTCCAAACTTTAGAGAGAAGGCTATACAGATTCTAACTTCAATTCAAATTTCAAACAGTAAATCTCAGGTTCAAATCTCACTAAAGAAAGGCAAAGATACATTTAACTCCTGGCATGCTTCAAATATTCACATTCATGAATCTTGATTAAACCCTCCAAATCACATTAAGAAATTGGAAAGCTTACATTTTACTCTATCACTCTGTTTCTCATCTCATGGATTGAATTTTCCGCATATTTTGATCCAAAAGGATAATTAGGCATTCACACACAGAAAGATCAACCTTTTTTCAATGAATTTGAGTAATGAGTGAGAGAAAAAAGTTAATCCAATCATATTTCAAAAATCGAAGAAAACCCTAATTTTGAAAACCAACTATGAATAATGAATTGGCGAAAACAGAAATGGAAGTTCGAAATCGCAAAGAAGAAAGTCGAAATTGAACGATTGAATTACCTGAGTCGCGTCCAATTGCTGCCCAGAAAGAAATAATAGCTGCCCCAGTACTCACCAACTCGGGACTCGGGTTAAGACTCGGGGACTCAAGTGTTTGCCGTTTTTTGGATGAACTGCTCTTTCATTTAGGAAGAAACGGAGCAAAGCACAACAAATGGAGAAATTTTTAAATGTACACCACGCGTGGTTACGGTCATCCAATGTACCTGGGCATTTGGAATTACTTTTTAATTTATCGCATTATTTTTTTACACACGTATGCGCAGACGAAACATTCCACACGCCCCACACTTAATGGACAGACAGTACGCGCACAGAGAACACCCAAAAATTACTCCAACAAATGAGGTTCAGGTAAGTTGTTGTGACCCAGAACATTTATGGTGCCAGAAGACAGATAATTCCATCGGCACCTTAAAATTAGCTTATCACACCCATGTGTTTTACTTTTATGTGATTTTTACGGTTTTAGTTTTTCTTTTTTGAATACAAACCATAGACTACACTAAAAGGGCGGAGGTTTCTCACACACTACTAAGGTGTCATGAGGTTCAAACTTGACACTGGTCTGCAAATCAAAACCATTTTTTACTGGGCTAGACCCGTTAACTTACGGTTTTAATTTAGTTTGGTGTGATTATAATGGTTACCCGGTGTCTACAAAATCGGTTTGCAAGATATGCATCTCTTTTGTTTCTCAGAGAACAAGAGCTTAGACTAGAAATTGAGACTAAGCTAAACCCACGTCCATGACAAAGGTTAAAGATGCCGCTGTTAGATGCGTAGTGAGTTGATTATTGGGAAATTACAATGTAAATCAACTGACCACTTTCCGGACCAAGGTCTGCCATTTATTGTCGATTTCTACATAATTATATATATATATATGTTATCAGTTTACTCGGCCCAAGTTAAATGAGTCTATTCACATGCAAAAAGAGTTGTTTTTTTTGTTGTTTTTTTTTTTCATATAAGCAATATTGAGATATGGAGAATCGAACTTAAGGCGCCGAATACATGGATAAACGCTTTCTAACCACTGGGTTACAAGACCCTTGCACATGCAAGAATTGTAGGGTCTAGAAAACTTGTGTAAAAAATGTTAATGACCCATTCAAAAGTTAGACATTTCCACACAAAATGAAGACCTACAGGATATAAAAACTGAGATGAATACAACCCAGCAATCCCAAATATCTTTGCACATAATTTATTTTCCAATCATTCTGACAAAAATGGAGAATGAGCTTTGCTTCTCAACAATCACAAAACTATTCAGCATTCATGACTACTTCCAATCAATTGGGAGTATAATATTTAGCAGAATAACCGCCACATCCATCCATTATTCTAATTGAGGGCTCACTTGTTCAAGCTCACCAATTGTTCTAAATCAGCGAAAGCAGAGCCGCAAGAAGCTTAAAAACCCACAATCAGAAAATTATCATTCAAGCTCACCACTTGTTCTAAATCCACACAAGAAAAGCAGTAAACCAGAGGTAAACAACCATGTACGTTCTAAAAGTCATCAACAATACCATAGATTACAATAATAATAGTCACTACGCCTCACAATTCTCCAAATGAGAGAATTACCCAAACATCCAAATGACTTTTGAACAAACCATAAACCTGTTTATCTAACATTTCAGTTCTAGATATTACAAGGTGAAATTGAACACAAGAATCACTTTGCAAGCACCTGCTGGGCTTGGTTCTCCTGCTGTTGCTGATAGTTCAGTGGCCTCCTGAAGAGCATGATGTGGGGCTCTGGGCGATGAATTGCATAGTGAACCCAGCCACGGCTCTGCTGAACTCCAATGGCGCGCCATTCATTCTAAAATCAAAATGCAAAGGGAAACAAAAAGGGTTACTTAATTTCAGACACCAAGGGTTTTCATGTCCACAGAGATCAATGCTTCTGATTTTACAACTTAGCAAAACCATATATTTCAAAAATCTCATTCCTCTTTTCACTTTCCTTCAGGTTCTCAAAACCAAATAGCACAATCATTTTTTACATAGAAATAAGAACCCAAAAACAAAAAACTATCGTTACAAAACCTCTACATATCACCGAGAAGCGAAAATTAGGAATTCAATGCTTTTTCAAATAAAATAAAATTAAAAGATCCTAACAATTTAGGATTCCATGAACTGAAAAGCAATAAACCACTAGATGAAGAAACATATAAACCAGTATAATATATTGCATATTAATTTGGGTTCCAAGATTGAAACATTAACCCAATTACACCAAACAACGAAAAAATCCCCACTAGATCCTAATAATTTGGTATTCAGACATTTGCATAACTGAGATTCAGAGTTTGAATTCCATTTCTTTAATTTCGTCGGCAATCAAACAGAACTATGGCTCCAAATAACAAAACACAGAGAAACCAATGAATCTTACGCAAAAAATGAAAAAACAAAAAGAGAAAAACCCTAAACACTTACTTCAGAGAGAAGCCGATTCTTTGGGAGCAATTTAGCCACATCTTGAGGAAGAACCACATGCCTGTCAAGACGGTCAGAAAAAAACATTTAATCAAAGAAAAACAAAGCAGCAAACGAAAGAAACCAAAGCGAAATGAGTGTACCTGTACTCGTAAATATCATCGAAGTACTTCTCGGAGTATTGGATCTGACCCATATTGAGGGATCGCTCTTTCAACCCAAAATCTCAAACAGGGTTTGTAAAATTTTGCAGTTTAATCTGCGAAAATCGAAGAAATTTTCAAGAAATCAAATGAAGTCGAAATTCTAGAGAGAGAAAAGAAAAAAGATAATTCAAACTAGAGCAGAGCAACAGGAGAAGGGGCATACCTCAGAGAGAGTGAAGGACGAGAGGTAATGAGAGAGTGAGATTATAATTAAAAGGGGTGTGGGATGGGGGAATAAAAGGGAACTTCTACAAGGGGTATTCTGTAAATTTACTTTCCTAAAATGTGCTCTTCATAATTTTGTATTTTAAAGAAAAAGAACGCCCCTTTTATATGGGTTTGAATTTCAAAATTTTGAATTTTTCCCGCTTTGATTTGTTTTATGATTTCTTTTTCTCAAGTAATTTGTTTCACAACGGCAGGATTATTTGAAATTATCATGAAATATTTAAAACCAAGTCAATTGCAATGATGAACATTGGAAAAAAAGTCGGCAAAAAGTCACTTTTGGTTTCTGTAGTTTGGTACTTCAATCACTTTTGATCCTATAGTTTCAATACCGTCAAATTTGACCATGTAATTTCGTATTTGTTGCAATTTATTGACAAGTTAGTATTTCCGTCAATTTTCTTTAACGGTGCAAGGGGCAATTTCGTCAACCCTAATACCTTGAGCGTAAAAGTTTGTCTGAAACTCTCCTATTTCATATTATGGCTCGAAATTGGCCATTTGAGTTTAGGGTTCTTCAAAAATTAGGATTAGTGGTTGAATTCGAGGCCTAATATGAAATGGGGAGAGTTTCAGATGAGCTTTTACGCTCAAGGATTTTGGTTGGATGAAATTGCCCCTCGCAACATTAAAGAAATTGACGGAAATACTAACTTTTCCTTAAATTGCTACAAGTACGAAACTACAAGGTCAAAATTGACGAAATTGAAACTATATGATCAAAAGTGATTGAAGAGCCAAACTACAGGAACAAAAAGTGACATTTAGCTCCAAAAAAAAGGGTGAAATGTGTATGTCACACTGTAATTTTTTACTTTTTTTGCCAACATTAGGAAGGTGAGGGAGTTTTCTCACACACTGGTACTAATCTACAAGTCAATACTCATGTCAATACTCTTTTTCACTGGGTTAGACCCCATCAGCGAAATATCATGCAAATTGAGATTATGGAAGTTATAGTTGGAAAAGAAAAAAGAATGATACTGGGAGTGAGAAAATGGGTTGTATCTAACAATCAGTAATGCTCAAGGCTAACTAGTTAATAAGTTAATACGGCACTAAACACTTGTTTAAACCTACTTTGCAAGATAATCTCATGATCCGAACCAGCCTTTTCTTAAATACAACATGAAGTGAATCTCACATATTTTATTGTGTAATCAGTTAGAGCATCTTCAAGGAATAAGACAAATGGGAATGACAACCGAAATTGGCTTTTCCCACAAAATTTTCAAGGAAACTGATGATAAAACAAAATTACTCAACACTTGAATCTCATATTACTAGTTTAGAGCCAAGGAGCTCAATTCCATTGTGGTTTGGGAGAGAAGCATAAGCTACAAAAATGGAATCCCATGGCCAGAAGCAGAAATAACAGTGCCATAAAAGGCAGTTACAGGAGACAGCAGTTACCAAAATTTCTGTAAGTCTCTTCATTAACCTACTCTCACTTTTCTGTTGCCCAACTGAAATCTTTCAGTTTCTATATGCTACCAAAAAAACAAAAACTGCCTGTAGGGTTGTTGTATATTTTATGCTTTTCTGTACACCAAGAGCCAAGGGAGTCATGTACATTTTGAAGGAAAATGATCCACAAATTAGCTGGCTTCTCTCCATTCCAAAATAGAAGACTTCGATGATCCAACATTCAATTACTCTTTTCAAGCAAGAATTCTGCACTTAGGGACGGGCTTCTGCAACATGGATGTCCCATGGAAGATCATCATTTGGTAACTTTTCCTGTAATTGCGTATCTGCAAAAGAGAATATGTAAATAAACAACCTTGAATTAATTAAGCATTTAAAGAAAGTAATCAAAAGTTCACATACCTCATTTTGGGTCAACTTCTCCAAACCAAATCTCTTTTTCCATATTGATTCTGCCTCATCAGCGGCTGGCACAACAAGACTTTTCACATTTAAGAACGCAAGAAACCTCTCAATACATGAAAATAAAGTCTGGAAGTAACCCTACAAAAAACAATAATGAATTCAAGTCAGGAAAAAAAAATTTCACAACCCAAAATTCCTATAAACTTCATTGATTCCAAGAGAAAAAAGGTGGCAATGCAACGACCACACAGCAATGTAAAAATAACCTGTCCCTGGTAATCAGCACTTGTTGCCACTAAAGGAAGCTCTGCCACTTCTGCTCCATAGATACGAAACATTGCGGCTGACACAACCAATTGACTGCATAATAAGCAATATACGTCAACACAGACAATTTTACCTATACTAACACTATATAACTGCATAAGATATGATCCTCACTTTACTGTAATTATTGCACAGTACATCCCACCAAATTCTTGGGTCTGGATGGTCCCCCTGCAAATTCAGTTGATATAATCAGTCAAAAAAGTGAATTCAGCTGGGTACTACATTACGTGATAATTGACGCAATGAGAGCAACCAAAAGAATAGAGGCTGAGTATGACTAATGACAGGGATAATATCGTGGCTCACCCATAAAGCATTTCGTTGATGAAGTCGAGGCGTGAAGTAGGATCAACTATTGGGGCAAAACGATCCTATAGCACAGAAACGAAATTGAAAAATAAGTACGCATAAAATTTAACCCCTGAAACAATGGCAGAAAGTCATCTAGTAACATCAGACACAGATGCCCAATTATGCACCATATAGACAAAAGCATGGAAGCATGGGGCATCAAGGCATGTCAAATCACCCATTAACATCACCAAATACAACACAACAATCTCCCCAATAGGAAAATAAATTAAAATTTCATTCACTACAGCTAGGTTGGCTACTATAATTAAAATAACAGATATTCTTAACAAATAACAAGTTTACTCACATGGAAGATGGCAAGAGCCTTTGAAAGCAACTGTAAGCTTTCATCATCAGTGGACGTTTTCCCATTAAGCACCCTCCAATTTATATCAAGATGAGCCCCAAACTCTCTACCTTTCTCATTGTGCTTCTTCCTTACAACATTCAGTAAGGAGTCCGGAAGCTTCTGTCCCCCATGAACTACCAACTTCTGCAAAGCTGAATGCACCCTGTGGCAATCTGGGCAACAGAACCACTTTCCCTTTGGTATTTCCTGGAGAACAAATGTTTTCAACTATTAGTATGATTAAGATAGCAGCAAAAAGACAGCGCAAAACCAAAAAAATAAGGGGGAAAAACAAATAAAATACTGTTCTCAATTAAAAAAACAAAGACTGAGGCACCTTCAAATCTTCAATCCCGTTATCCTTCAAACAACCAACATGAAACTCCTTTTCACACTAGAGAGTGGGAAAAAGAATAAGGCATGTAAATTAGAACATAAATAAAGTAGAAATGGAAAGCACTTCAAAGCCAAGACTTAATGAGTTAAGAAATTCAGTTACCAATCAAAGTACCTGATCACACAAAATAACTGTGCCAGGACCAAAATCAGAGCCGCTGAATTCATGTCCTCTGCAGACATCAAAGTCAAGAATATTCATATTTTCTAATGGAAAATCTGAATTAAGAAAAAAAGCTGAAAATCATGATCAGAAGTAAGTTAATGCACCAAACACATGGAAAGCAGTAATTTCTCAGTGGCAACTGTGTAATATAGGGAGACTAGACACACAAATAAAATCACAAAGGGTTTTGCCAAAAGTTAGTGTTCTACAATAGCTGCAAATATTTTTCTGGTTCATTACAAACTAATATGAGAAATAACCTGCACAGTGCACAACCACCAAATTTCTCCTCGAAAGTTGTGACAATACGAATGCATCGGTTGCTTATTTGTTCTATAGGATCAACTCCTGCAACCCTTCCAGCTGCAACAGCATTGGCATTGTGCTCCACAAATTTCTCTCTCTCAAACATAGACTGGCACTGTTTACAGTACCAAGTACCTTCAGGGACACTTGGTAGAGAAAGGCACTCTGCAATTGGCAACAAAATAAATAAAACATATAACTCATGCACAATACATTACAAGCATAGTATACCATTCTTTCTTTTCTTTTCTTTTTTCCTTACATGCGTTGTAATTATCAAGCTACTATCTTAACTAGTTACGAAAAAGGATCCAACAAATAAGCCAAATGAAAAACCAGATTTAAATGAATGTATATGCATGTAGTAACAATATCAATAACCATAACGTATGTTTTTAGCTCAAAGATTCATGTAAAAAAAGCGATAATAATTAGCTACCCCATTTATGAATCCAACCATTCAAAGAATAAAGTTATATGGCTAACTGCACAAGTTCGGTTTACAACTATTTTAAACAAACTGTATAATGATATGGGAGTAATTAAAAAAGCAAAAAGATAACAACATCAAAATGTAAGGGACAATTGGAGATAAATCCTAACAATTAGTTCTATGGAGCGAAATCACTCTTAACCCTCAATGTGGAGGCAGCTAAGGCATTGGATTGTGCATCCACGCATGCTTGCCTTCCCGGCATACAAAATAAAATTGAGGGTCTAACATATCACGTTGCAATTTTATCTGTGTTATTTTCGTCAAGCGACTAGCTTTTGTATATGTTGAGCTCATCCCCCTACCCCCAGAAAGAAAAAAAAAAAACCAAAACAGAAAACCCATTTTCATGTTTTTATTTTCAACGAAGATATTCAAGGTTAAATCTATTTGCACTTTCTTCTGATCACCACACCCATCACAATACTCTTTTCCTTAAAAAAAAAAAAACAATAAAAAAGTTCAAAAATAGTGAGCAAGGAATCCACTTCTGGAAAAATAACTAAACATCAAACCTGCAGCAGCAATTCTATCCTAAGAAAAATAGAACACAAAACCAGAATTTGCCCAAAAAACTATACATCAGTTGCTTTCCAATCTCATAAAATAACAAGGAAAGATAGCTCCCTAAACTCCAAAGCTACACAGAAATAGCCCAAAGACCCTCCTATTCCTTTAAAGCCAATAAACAATTGACCTCCTCACCACGCACATTCTCAAAGACCCTCCTATTCCTTTAAAGCCAGAACATTGTCATCATAGCACATCTCCCCAGAACTGTACCCCTTATTAATCCAATTTTTAAAAATTAAAAAGGAAAAGAATTTATTTTCTTCTTTTCCTTCTCCTTTCTCCTGCCCCTCCCAACCCTAACCCTAACTTTTTTATCTTTGCAGGTCATGACACCACCATGGGGTGTGTGTTACCTCAGTCAAATTACTTTTGCTTTTAATTTTTATCCACTTAAGTAACAGATTAAAGATTTTAAAAAGGTCACGATGAAATGAGAAAGTTATGAAAGTTTCACAGAGCCAATGAGAGAAACGATGTGCAAACAGAAGCATGGCTGGAGTTGTATTTTTCCAATTACTCCCTAAAATTTGTCTAAGTAGGGGTAGTTTAAGGAGCCAATTGTGGATGCTCTAACATATATACTAATGGAAAGTTCCCCATGGTATTTGAGAATATGTGTTGATGCAACAAAAACAACTGTGAAAATCACCTTTGTGAAAAGCCCTTGGACAATTATCACAGCACAAGAGATCTCCTCCATCTCGACACATGGAGCATAGGTCATCATTCTTCTTGGCAGATGACTTCCGATTTCTTGACAGAGATAAGGCCAATTCATGGAGAGATACACCATTAGATGTGTAAATGAATGGGTAACTGCCAAATAAAGCAAATGAAAGTCAAATGATATGTTTTTTTAAAAATAAATAAATAAAATAACACATTAACGAAAACTGCCCACAATCTTTCCACCCAAAAATCAGGTAGACAGGCCCATGGAGAACTTGCCCATTCAATCATGATTCATGTCATGTGACAGAGCTAGAACAAGTCTAACCCACTGCAAAAGTCCAGGACCAATACACACAAGACCACAAACTTAGACCCAACAACCCAAAGAATATAACCAAGGACTCACGGCTTGCGACGTGAAGCAAAACCAGCATGAGCTTCAAACTGCGATGCACTGACCTGCCAATTAGATGTAAGAGAATCATACACCTGTCACTAACACCATAAGTGATAACAATTCAGTAGAAAGTCAACATACCACATCATTGCAGCAGCTACAACTAATGCCAGGCCCCTTTTTATAACCGACCAACATTTTCTGCCAACAAAAAATCACTATTGAGAACATAAAATTCCACTTCAATTAGGCAAAACTACTGTAGATATTTAATTGCAACCTCCCCATGAGAATAATAGGCTACTTCTGTTCCATCTGGTAAAACATCTTCCTCAAAAACCAACTTGTGCAACCGAAGATCCCTTTCAAAAAAATTTCAGACAACAAGCAAATTAAGTGCACAGATTAGGATAAGAAATAAACGGCAAATACCAGAGCTCACATAAAAGGAAAAGATAAACATGAGACAGATACAAGACACAAAAGAGAGAGAGAGAGAGAGAGGTTAAATACTTTCTTGTTACTCGTCCCTGACTCTTCCTTTCTGAGGAGCTACACTTCAATGCGGTATCAGGACGATTTGGTACTGTTACCGGCTTTAGTGAGCTATACTCTGACACAGTATCAGGAAACTTTGGAACTGGAACTGGCTTCACTGAGCTACAGTTTGACATGGTATCAGGCCCCTTTGGAACCGTAACCAGCTTTGGTGATCTACATGCACACCCTCAATTAGAAATCATAGCATATGAATTAAAAAACTATATATGATATTCTTTTGGACTTATATCTGACAGAAGAATAAAAGCCTAGATAGCAAAATCTTTTAAAATACTTAAACCTCCCTTATAAAAAAAAATGTAACTTTCTCTGTCAATGTTACATTAAACACATCGGTCATCTTGTGAACAGTTTGCATCAACCCATCAGAGGCAGAAAGATTTGTTAGAAAGACAGATAACGTATTACCAAAAGAGCAGGGAAAAGAAAGCTTACTCATCACTATGGTTAGCACCTACAGCAGGCGTAGCTTCACCAGACTTTTTTAACTCCATGCATGAACTACAAAGTAGCACTGCTGACCTAGTACCCTCTTCGTGAATAGATTCTACATTTCATCATATGACAAAAGTGTTATGCATATGCAAAATACTCATCAAGAGGAGTTGTAATTATTTATATGGAGGTAAAAGCAACCTTTGCAATTGAGACAGATGGTACACTTGTTTATGGATGAACAACCAACAGCAAGTCTAACAGCTTCTTCCAAAATTCCCAATGGAGAATTTTGGCATACGGTCATGACATCCCGAAGGGTATTCCCATTTTCAAGACATATATAGTCCGGAGGACGTTTATTTGAACTACCCGCATGCAGCTCAAACACCGTAGGTGTAACAACCTATAAATTCGATACATTAATCTATCAACTCTTCACAGCAACATTGTAAGATTTATGAACTACAAAATAAAATATCATTAAACAATACTCACTTCAGTTCCTTGGCAAGAATCACAGTGGCACAATATGGAAGAGCCCGTAATCACTCCCCTAAACCCCGTATCTCCAGCTCCTCTTACCTAAAAAAAATAAAGAATGAACCACAAGATAAGCCATAGTCTAGCCCAAACCACAAAACACTAATAATATGCACACAATGAAGAAACAAAACCACCAATCGAAACAATACCTTTCTAAGGTACTTGACGGGCTGCCCCTCGAGGATACCGGTATCCAGAAAGTCTTTTAATTTAACAAACTTTCTCACCATCTTCGGCATTTTCATCTCAAGTTTTGATTTACTAACAAATGGGCCTTTCTGCATCTCCGAATTTAACTGTTGGGCATCACTGTTCCCGGGTAAATTATTCACTCTCTCCGCCGTCGGCTTCAATGCTGACCGAGTAAACCGCCTCTGCGGCTTTTGAATCACCTCTCCTTCCACCTTATCGCCGCCACTCTCAATCATCTCCGGCAATTCTTCATCCACCAAAGGCTTTTCTGGTCCACTCTTCTTCAATTGCTCCTCCTGAGCCTCATCTTCATTCACCGAATCACCAATGCAACCCGTCTGGGGCTCGTCGTCGACTGCCATCTCAAACTCACCGTTCTTTAACTCGTCTTCGCAGACCTTCTCGCTCAGCACAGAGTCACCCATGTGGGTTTTAGGCTCGTCGTCGCTTATGAGGTCCACCACATCGCTTTTGGCGTCCTCTTCGCTCATGGTCTCATCCAAATCCATAACCTTCACATTGTCGCCCTCAACCATCTCCCCACCCGCGAATATATCGCCACCACTCGTCAATTTCTCGCCCCCATCATCCTTCTGCACCTCGTTCGTGGTCGCTTTCTTCAACCTCTTACCATTCTCATTCTGATCCTTACTGCCCCGAGTCCGCCCCAAAGAACCAGACATTTCAGCCTGGGACTTCAACGCAAACGCGAACTCACGTTTCAGGCCCGTCCGGACCGTAGACATCACCACAAACTCCTCAGAATCCGTACCGTTCGCCATGCACCGCCTCAGATCAATTCAAAACCCTAGAAATTTGACCCCAATCACTGGTTCAGATTTGTATTCGAAGAACTGCAAATCCAAACCTAGACAAAACCTTTGTTTATATACGTGTGGGGTTAAACTGAAAAGGCTCGAACTTTTATATAAAAAAACAGATAAAATTTGAATCTGAAGGATTTAGGTTTCTGATAAAGAGATAACAAATTAGGGTTTCCGAGACAGAGAGATATATTTATTTCTGCGTTTTTGGGAGGAAATAGGAAACGTCGGGTTGTTTTTGAAGAAGAGTAAAAGACCACCACCAGGTATGAATCAAAGAAAGAGAGACAAATAGAGAGGGAGAGAAGGAAAAGGGAGAGTCCACGTGTAATTTCCTTCACTGACGAAACTACCCCTGACACCACGATTTCTTTCCTCGTTTATATTTTTGGGATTGTGGTCCTCTACGTTTTGATTATTTTCATTTGCGCCCCCCCAACCCGCTTGCAATTTCACCTAGAGGTGGGCATCGAGATCGGAAAACTGGAACACCAAGCCGCACCAAAAGAAAAAACCATGTTCACTAAAAAGTCAACAAACCAAACAGAACCGGTTCAAACCGATTCTCGTGCCGATTTCACACCTCACAAAACTGCAACGAACCGGATGTGTTATTTTTAAAAAAATTATTTAAGTCCAATGCTAAATTTATAATCCCAAAACTAATATTTTCCCAAACCCAACTTCAAAGCACATATCTTTTCTAAGCTCAATCATCTCTCTTTGCATGAAATTGGGTCAGTTGTAAATTTTTAAGCCCAAAAACTAAAATTTTCATTGAAATTTGTAAAAATAAAATTTGGAAAATATATAATAAAAAAATCCATTCCAAAACCGGAAAAACTGAAAACCACACCGAAATCGATTTAAATCGGACCGATCGGTTTCATAATTTTTTTTACTCAATTTGGACCAAACCACACCTGTTAAATAGTACCGGTTCCTGTGTGGGGTGGAAACGAGACCAGACCACGTGCACCCCTAATTTCCGTGTTTTGTTTACTTTCTCTTGAAGAAAAGTGCATCCAAATTCCATTCCAATGTTTTCTTTGTCTTGTGATCAAAATTGGAAAGGTAATAATTAGGATATTATGTTTTCCACATCCAAGGATCTCTAAGCACATCTTCTATTGTTTTCCCATGGCTACTACATCTCATATTGAAAATTTAAATAAAGAAAGCAATTTAGTTGATTGTTAGTTACTAGTTGTTCGTATCGAATTTGTTGTGGTCATGAGTTTGACGATTTTGATTAGTTAGCTTAAAGTCTTATTTGTTATTGACAAAAAAAAATAAACAAACGTGAGGAAAGGACCAACAATGCAACATGATCGGTTCATAATTGTATATCATTTTATACCCTTCTAGCATATGATTTAGTTATGTTTTGAGTTAAACTTGTGCTTTTAATCTCTTTTATGTTTGTCATTGATTAATTGAGCTTTAGGTAGCAATGGGGGCCCAAATATGCAAAATGGTCCAAAAACGTGCGGTGAGTTAGAAATTTGTTTGACCTTAACTCCTTCCTCCAAACTTGGATTGGCCCAAATGATATGTGGTTGGAAAGATGACATTCTAAACTTGAAGATGGGCGGCTCAATGTCATCAGTTGATTAAGGAAGCCCAATTCGTGAGCCCATGAAGTTTCTTGGTCATGATGAGCTATGCATGAGATGTGATTTACGGTGGGGTTCTCCATTAGGCGCATGTAGAGGGTGCACTAGCCGAGAAAAAGAAGGGAAATTGATTTTCTAATGTATTAGTGTGGTTAGTGGAGGCATTAATCAATTCAGAATTCTCCTTTCATTCTCCTTATAAATACCACTCTCATTCATTCCATAAGACATCAACTCTCACATCCGACATCTTTCAGGATCTTTCACATCCTTGAGATCCTTGGATTCATCCTTCACACCATCCTCCACACTCCCATAATTCCCCAAACACTCCGGACACACTCTCCAACACTCTAAGCGACCTCAAATCACCAAAGCTGTCCACAAGCCTGCCTTCCATTTCCCTACAATTTCCTCTTTCTCAACCATCACCCTCACCCAAACTCATCCCAAATCACCTCCTTAACCTTCATACATTCTTCTAGACGTGGGGAAGTGCTTGGAGAAGTATTAGGCGTGGAGAAGCTCTTGGAGAAGCATTGGACACCACAAGAACTTGAGAAAAGGGTTTTCTACTCTTGTTACATTCATCATGCTTTCTCATTTACATTTATGTTTCTTTCCCTTTATGAGTAGCTAAATCCATTACTAGGGCTTGATGTAACCTAACATGAATATTAAGGTTTATAAATTCCAAGTTTCAAGTTTGATTCAAGATTCATGCTCTTATTCATTATGCCTATCTACTTATATGCTAATCGAATGCCTAGCTACCATTGAGATTTGTGTATTTTGGTTGAAACTAAAGTAGACACCTTATGCTTTTGTTTCAATTGAACTATGAATAAGATGAGAGTATGTATGGACATTAGTCAATAGGGATTAGATACATGCAGTTTGGTTGTTTAAAACATTCTTCTAAACAATGGATTTACGATGCTTGATTTAAGTTCGACAATAAGGACTTAATTAGGGAATTGGAAATACAAGGTTAGGATCAAACACCATGGCCTAATCATACTTTAGCTAGAATCAATCTTTGAATCGAATTAGACTTGTCACTTGAATCCTTATAACCTAGAATTGGATTGTTATGGTGAATCGAATGCCCTAGTCTCCAAATCTGTTTCCAACCTCAAAACCACTCTTTGATACACTTGTTTACTTTGCCTTTGTTTGCAATTTCGTTTTGTTTCATTTGTTTTCACAAAGTCAATCAATCTCTCTTTAAAATCTGTTTTAGACTTAACTTCTTGTTTCTAGAATTGGGTAATCTAAGTACATAACTAATTTGAACTTCTCGGTCCTTGTGGGTACGACCTCGTACTTGTCTTGCTATACTACTAATTGGCGTACATGCGAGTTAACAAAATTTTGGCGCCGTTGCGTGTTGAGCGAAAGTTCTTCCACAGTTATGTGCCCAAGGTTACCCTATTCTTTTAGTGTTTCTAATTAATTCAAATTTTTCTATTTCGGTAGTTTATGTCTAAAGACCATTCATTGATCAAGTGAGGTCTTCATTTAGACATTCTAGATCATTGGAAGGAAGACCAAAGTTGCAACCCAATCGAGTGATCTCACGAAATTCGAATCGACTAGAAAGAGAGTTGTCAGCGCAAAAAAGAGCAAGCTACGGCCACATTCACAAGTCTTGCTCTCACTGACCTCCCTGGTTCTTCACTTTCAAATTCGAAGCAAGTTCAGACCAAGAAGAAGAAGAGATGGCTGCCAATGAGTTAATGGGAGACCTTGATATCCCAATAATTCGACATCTCCTTCAAGCATTTTGCTACCCCGTAGCTCGAAACTATGAGCTTAAATCTTCTCATCTTAATATGTTGCCTTCCTTTTATGGTTTACCTAATGAAGATCCATTAACTCATATAAAGGATATTATTATTGCTGTGAGTTCTTTCCCCTTGAGTGTGACGGAAGATGAACTTGAATGAGAGTGTTTCCTTATACTTTGAAGGATAAAGGCGAAGTATTAGCTCAATTCCTTAAAGCCTGGTTCACTCACTACATGGGATGCCATTCGGAAAAGTTCTTGGAGAAATACTTCTCCACGCAAAGAATGACACGCTTAGGGACAAGATCTTCTCATTTACACAACAAGATGATGAATCGTTTTGTGAAGCATGGGAGAAGATTCAATCTGTTTGCTCAATCAATGTCCTCATCATGGGATTCCTTTGAAACTTCAAATCGTATGTTTTATAAAGGACTAACCCCTTCTAGTCGTAATATTGTCACCAATTTTGCAGGTGGTTCTTATAAAACCAAGACTCCGAAGAAACATATGAACTCTTTGAGGCGATAGCAATGGAATGACACTGCGATACAAGAGGTAAACATGTTGTTAGTGGTTCTAATGATGCTTCTAGTGTGCAGATTTCAAAATTGGAACAAAACTAGATGCTCTTCTTGCATTGAACTCAAGAAACCCTCCAAAGGAAGTGTGTAGCATATGTGGAAACTCATGATCATGCTACCATAGCTTGTCCACTTGGGGTTGCATATCCAGAATTTGTGCAAGAGCAAGCTAAGTTGAATCAAGCCAATCCCTCTTCATTCCAAACGCCACAACAATCTTCATCATTGGAGGATATAGTGAAGCAAATGGCAATCAACCAATCTAATTTCCAACAAACTACACAAGCTGCCATCTCCAAATTGGAAGTTCAAATAGGCCAAATAGCTGTGAGATCAACCAAGAGAGCAGGGACATGGCCAAGCCAAGCTGTGATCAATCCAAGAACCCACGAAGTCAAGGCCATTCACGTGCTCGGATCGGGTAAGATAGTTGATAACAAAAGTTGATTCCAATCTTTCAAATGATGTTGTTGTTGTAGAGGGCGAAGAAGAGGAGGAGGAGACCACAGGGTACCCAAGGGCAACAATCTGCTCCTAAGGCCGAATTCGCGAGGACCTAATCCATTCCAATTGCATAGGAGGGATGACAAATTTGTGCCCCCACATCATCAAGAAGATAGATATGTGCCACCCGCTCCATATGTTCCACCAATACCATTTCGGGCGTCTTAAGATAGCAAAGCAAGATAAGGCTTTTAAAGAAATTTATGATATTTTGAGTAAAGTTAATATCAATTTGCCTTTGCTTGATGTTATTGAGCAGATTCACTGCATATGGAAAGTTCATCAAGAACTTGAAAACTCACAAGCTCAATTTTGCTCCAAATGAAGAAGTCAAGGCTGAACAAGAATGTAAGTGCGATGTTGCAAAGGAAGCTTCCACCAAAACTAGAAGATCCTGGCAGCTTTGACATTCCCATTAACATTGGAGACAAGAAGGTTGGAAGAGCCATGTTGGACTTGGGAGCAAGCATCAATCTAATCGTATTCAGTTTATCAAAAGCTTGGCTTAGAAGGGATGAAGAAGACTTCAATGCGACTTGAACTAGTGATCATTCTATCAAATATCCAAAGGTATCGTAGAAGATATTTTAGTTCAAGTTAATACACTAATTCTCCTGTTGATTTTGTAGTGATGGACATGGAGGACAACCCAAATGGAGATCGTGTTGATCCTATTCTCTTAGGCGGCCATTCATATGTGCCTGCAAACTTTCTAATCATCAATGTGAAAGATGGCACCCTCTCACATGTTGTATTGGGTGAAAGCTGAATTTAAAGTGTTTGATCCTCCATCTCAACCTTCTACCTCTCTTGATACTTGTTTTTCAATTGATATTGTGAATGATGAAATTTCTTCCAAGACCTTGCGAAGCTTGAGTCCAATGATGCTATAGAAGTTGTCCTTTCACAAGAAGAGGAAGGTCATGTTGAGCCGGAGTTTGGGAAGTGGTAACTACCTAGAAGTATTCCAGCCATACCCACCATCTTTTGGGCAACCACTCGAGCCTCTTGGAAAATCCTCCACCAAATTGGAACCATCCATGGTCACCATAATGTTCAATGTTGCACTCCTACACACATGAAGAAAAAGAAAAGGAAAAAACAAAGGAAGCGAAGGAAAAAGAAGAAGAAGGCTGGGTAAACTATCTAGCCATGCATAAAGAGGCGATTGAGCGAAGCCCCCAATTCATCATAAACAGTTGGATGTCTTGCCAAGACGATAACTAAAGGCGCTTCTTGGGAGGCAACCCATGTGTTCAAGAAGAAGGTGTTTAGTAGCGGTTGACCTAATTGCATCAAGGGAGTTTCTCTAAATCCTTTCTTACCTTTCCACCTTATTATTTACAAGTTCTCAATCATCTATGGTTCAAACATTGAGGACAATGCTTCATTTAAGTGTGGGGGAAGGTTTTCAATTTGTTTTCTTTTGTCACTAATTTTTTTTTAGAATGTCATTAAATCAATACTATGGAGCTACCATTAAAGGTTTTCATATCGATTTTCGCACTCCTGACTTTTTGCTCTTAGAATTCTGGTGGCTAAAGTACCATGCTCAAATTCTTGAAGGAGAATAGTGGAGACTACCCTAGTGAGCTACTATCGAGCCTATTTGCTTTCTTGAGAGGGTTTAAAGTGTTTCTAATTCTCATCCCTACTTATTTCTTCAATTCACTCTAAATGATCTCATTGTTCCATTTTGATTGAATACTAAGGATGATTGTCTTTTGCGGATACCATGTGCTTGCTCTCACTCATGAATGAACTCATTGAGTGATGCTAGGCTATGTGTGTACCGTTCTATATGCTTTCTTTTTCATCGTACCCATATGTGTGTTCCATCAGACTCTTGAAGCCAAACACTTCAAGCGCTTTTCTTCTACCACCTCATCATTTCCCTACCTTTGTATCTCAATCTGAGATACTTAACCTTTATAGCCATACACACTATAACTTGGAATCTACCAAGGTTTGCCAAGATGAAGTTTGAAGCAGGAAGTTTTGCCAAGTACATGAAAGAAAATTGGTGTGAATCTATGCAATGAAGTTAAAGAAGAAGCCGAGATCAAATCGAGAAAATAAGAAAAATAAAAGAGAAAGTGTTTCGATATGATCTAAGTGTGAAAAATAAGGTGTATGCCAAGTCATACCATCAGTTGCATCCATGCCATTATAAATCAAAGATACCTTGCGGATCAATGAAGAATGCAACAACCTTGGTATGTTCTTAAGTTACTTGTTCTTCCTTCCAATTCTTCCATTTCCACTAACCTTAGCCTTTCATTACAACCTTGTGAAAGACCTAGCTGATCTTTGAGTATGTATTCATGGGTGCTGGTAAGTATGTGTGTATCTCTATTCTTAGTATTTGATTCCTTTCATGAGATCTAACCAAAAATTGTGCTTCTCTGTCATATACTCACTCATGCTTGCTTGAGAGAATAAAACCATAGGTTCAAGTGATTGAGTACTTTCTGCGAGGAATTGAGTCGAAGCATGTTCTTTCTTCAAAGTTTGAGTGTGCTTGCTTTGAAGCCGTGTGCCACTTTGAGCTATAGCTTCCACATTACACACTGATTGATCACTTCTCTTGGCAACTCTACGGTGTTGGAGGTATGACTCAAGTTTTCTTTCATTTTCATTAGTTGATTTCAAAGGTTTTCTAATCCCTTTGTTTTGTAGAGAGTCAGGAAGCGTTTGTGGAGTATCGTATGTCTGTTAAACCCTCAGGAGACACAACTCCTCCTACTAGGGATGCCTATAGGTTTAAAGGCTTGTTGCATATGCTCAATGCAATCGAGTTACTGCGGAAGTGGTCTAGTTAACTTCTTGTTTTTGTTTTGTTTTGCTCGAGGACTAGCAAAATCTAGATGCAGAAGGGTATTTGATCGGTTCATAATTGTATATCATTTTGTACCCTTCTAGCATATGATTTAGTTATGTTTTTGAGTTAAACTTGTGCTTTTAATCTCTTTTATGTTTGTCATTCAGTTAATTGAGCTTTAGGTAGCAATGGGGGCCCAAATATGCAAAATGGTCCAAAAACGTCTTGCAGGAGTTAGAAATTTGTTTGAGTCTTAACTCCTTCCTCCAAACTTGGATTGGCCCAAATGATATGTGGTTGGAAAGATGACATTCTAAACTTGAAGATGGGCGGACTCAATGTCATCGAGTTGATTAAGGGAAGCCCAATTCGTGAGCCCATGAAGTTTCTTGGTCATGATGAGCTATGCATGAGATGTGATTTACGGTGAGGTTCTCCGTATTGCATGTGGAGCTGCACTAGCCGAGAAAGAAGGAAATTGATTTTCTAATGTATTAGTGTGGTTAGTGGAGGCATTAATCAATTAGAATTCTCCTTTCATTCTCCTTATAAATACCACTCTCATTCATTCCATAAGACATCAACTCTCACATCCTTGACATCTTTCGGATCTTTCACATCCTTGAGATCCTTGATTCATCCTTCACACCATCCTCACACTCCCATAATTCCCCAAACACTCCGGACACACTCCCAACACTCTAAACGACCTCAAATCACCAAAGCGTCATCCTGCAAGCACTGCCTTCCATTTCCCTACGAATTTTCCTCTTTCTCAACCATCACCACTCACCCAAACTCATCCCAAATCACCTCCTTAACCTTCATACATTCTTCTAGACGTGGGAAGTGCTTGGAGAAGTATTAGGCGTGGAGAAGCTCTTGGAGAAGCATTGGACACCACAAGAACTTGAGAAAGGGTTTCTACTCTTGTTACATTCATCATGCTTTCTCATTTCTGTTTATGTTTCTTTCCCTTTATGAGTAGCTAAATCCATTACTAGGGCTTGATGTAACCTAACATGAATATTCTGGGTTTATAAATTCCAAGTTTCAAGTTTGATTCAAGATTCATGCTCTTATTCATTATGCCTATCTACTTATATGCTAATCTGAATGCCTAGCTACCATTGAGATTTGTGTATTTTGGATTGAAACTAAAGTAGACACCTTATGCTTTTGTTTCAATTGAACTATGAATAAGATGAGAGTATGTATGGACATTCGTCAATAGGGATTAGATACATGCTTGGTTGTTTAAAACATTCTTTCTACGCTTAATGGATTTACGATGCTTGATTTAAGTTCGACAATAAGGACTTAATTAGGGGAATTGGAAATACAAGGTTAGGATCAAACACCATGGCCTAATCATACTTTAGCTAGAATCAATCTTTGAATCTGAATTAGACTTGTCACTTGAATCCTTATAACCTAGAATTGGATTGTTATGGTGAATCGAATGCCTAGTCTCCAAATCTGTTTCCAACCTCAAAACCACTCTTTGATACACTTGTTTACTTTGCCTTTGTTTGCAATTTCGTTTTGTTTCATTTGTTTTCACAAAGTCAATCAATCTCTCTTTAAAATCTGTTTTAGACTTAACTTCTTGTTTCTAGAATTGGGTAATCTAAGTACATAACTAATTTGAACTTCTCGGTCCTTGTGGAGTACGACCTCATTACTTGTCTTGCTATACTACTAATTGGCCCGTACACTTGCGAGTTAACACAACACAAGTCCAAGTTTGAGGACAATAGAATTAACATAAAGGACCAAAGTGTAAATCAGATTATAATTAAGGGATCATTATTATAATTAAGGCTTAATATCACAAAGCGTCATTAAGGTTTGCGAAACTATCAGATTGCATCCTTAATTTATTTTTTTTGTCATTCGTGGTTCTCAAGGTTATTATGTGTGATCACAAATGGTCCCTGTCGTCAGGTTCCGTCAAAAACTCCGTTAGTTTGCTGACGTGGCATATATATATATATACAGAAATTCTCTTATGCGGACATTCGGACATTATTATACGCCATGTATTTTTTACTACCCTCCTTGCTTTTCTACCTATTTATAATGGCATCCGCACGTTCCGCACATTAATATATCCGATAAGGGAATAACTGTATATATATCACAAAACATCCCTAAGGTTCACGCACCTATCACAAATGGTCCGTGCCAATTTTTATTTTTATTTTTTCATTTAAAATTCATAAAGTTTTGGTTTTCTTTTTTAACCTTGAGGATCATTTATGAACCCTAAACCCTTGGTTTTTTTCATTTTTAAATTTTATGAATTTTAAATTATTTTTTTAAAATTCCATTAGTTTGTTAATGTGGCATATATGTGGAGCCCACATCTCCAATAATATAGTGTCACGTGTATTTAAAATACAATATATATTTTTAAATGAAAAAAGTAAAAAAACTTCGCATGTACCATTTGTGATAAGTGCGTGAACCTCATGGATGTTTTGTGATATATATATATATATATATATATGTCACGTCAACAAACTAACGGAGTTTTTGACGGAACCTAACGACAACGACCATTTGTGATCATACATACTAACCTTGAGGATCACGAATGACACAAAAAAACTTGAATGATGCAATCTGATAGCTTCGTAAACCTTAGGGACGTTTTGTGATATTAAGCCTTATAATTAAACCTAAAAAAAATATGAGAATCTTTTTTTACTTCCAATTTATCTATTTTATCATTATTAAAAAAAACAAGTGTAAAACTGAGAATCCTCAGGAAGGTTCAATATTGTTGAACCAACCCATGCAACGGCTCACTCAGAAGGAGAAATTATACAATACTACCGTAGTACCATCTGGCTTTGCTGAGTGGTACTACTGTCCAACCAACGTCAGCCATGTTTACAACTTATACACATCAGCCGAACTTTGAAATTTCGCTGTTAACACCCCTTAACAACGTCATTACAAACTAAAATAGACAGACAAGACCACTTTGCAGGCTGTGCCGACTGAAAATTTGGGGAGGTCTCTGCGGTGGCTTTAATCCATGGTTGCTATAACTTGACCAAGCTCGCCGCCAAGAAAAGTGCTCATCGATGCCCATCGGAGACCTGGGTCTCCACTAATTTAGGGTCTTAATTCAAGCGTGGGGTTCAATCAGCCCATCAGGACCATTGGCTGTAATTGAGATTTCTTTTATGCTTTCCCATCATGAAAATATTGAGATTAAAACATTGAGATTCCATATTTCCCCTTAAAATTGATGCCTTTTTTTCGGCAAATTCTCCATTTCATAAAACAACGAACCAAAGAAAGTCGGTATTGTCGATCAACAAACCTTTCGTGTGCCATCGAGGGCTGAACCCTATGTCTTTTGGGCTATGACCCAATGTCAAATAATATTATTGTACACAAATTGCAATCAAAAAGTCAAAGTGCTGAAGCGATTATGGTCTAAAGTCTAAAGCCACTGCCGAGAGGTCTTCGAACTTTTGGGCGGCGCACTCATCACAGATTATTTGATATTTCACGCTGGTGTTAACGGTGTAAGTATAGGGTTTTGTTGATGTGTATAAGTTGTACACATGGCTGATCTTGGTTGGACGGTAATACCACTCAGCAAAGCCAGCTGGTACTAGGGTAGTATTGTATAATTTCTCACTCAGAAGGGGTGGGACCCACAAGAGGAAGAGTTCACCCGTATTTTTCTTTAGTGTCGAAACTACCCTTGACATCACGATGTCTTTCATCGTTTATGAGATTTTTATTTTCGAGATTGTGATCCTCGACTTTTTGTTTATTTTCATTTGCAACTGATTCACTCGTAACTTAAGTTTTTTATGTACTTTATCTTCAAGAAAAATGCATCTAAATTCCTCAACAACAAAAAATTGCATCTAAATTCTATTATAATTTTTTTCTTCTAATAATAATCGGAAAATGCAATAAATGGTATTATGTTTTTTCGTATACATGAATCTATGACTACATCTCTCTCCTTTTCATTTATTTTTCTATGGCTAATACATCTCATATGTAAAATTTAAGTAAAAATACAAAAGAAACCAATTTGGTTAATCATAATAATTTAATTACTTCATGTTGTGGTCAAATAGTTTAACGATTTTAATTAGCTACTTTAAATAAGAACATGAGAAGAAAAAATTTATGGCACTTTTACTTGATATTCATCCTTTTATTAGTAGCTCATTGGCACGCGCTCACATGCTCGTTAATTGGCTCTGTCTTTTAGTACATAGACTTTTTTTAAGAATTATGTGGCAGTCATACCTAAGAATCCTTTGCCACCTAGGAAAGTTCAAATTTTTACCAATACTTTATCTTTCTTTCCAAATGAATGTATAATCACTTGAAGGAAATCCTTTTTGAAACTTTGTAAATTCATTTGAACAACAGGTGCTAGTTACAATAACCATGGCAACATAAGCTTTAAGCATTTAAGCATGGGTTTAAAAATAAAATAACATCCAAATATCTTTTTAGATCTATAAATTTATGTATCTCATAATTTTAATTGTCATCATAGAGTAGAGCAAAGAGGATTATACCTTTAAAGCACCACTCTTGATATAGATATAAAGTCTTTCACTCTTGGATGGGCCTTCAACTAGATCCTACAAAAAGAAATGGAGTCTCTAAGTCTCCACACCAAGCCAAGATAGGGGATGAAGATGCGATGACCTTGGTGAGATGAAAGTGCTAGAAAACTCACACCAAGGGTGGCCAGCCATAAACAAGAGAGGAGAGTGAGGCCCAGTTTGGGATTGTTGCCGTTTAAAAAAAAAAAACTGATTCTGCCGTGCTTTAAGAAGAATCTGCTGTAAAGTAAGGCAGTTAAACGTTTGGTAAACTATAATTTTAAAAGTGTTGTGAGTATGAAAAGTAGTGTTAGAGCGTTTGGTAAATTTCACTGTAAAAATGTTGTAATTGTGTATAATTTTGAAAGTGATGTGACTAAAATGGATATGATGTTGAAAGTGCTTTTTACTAATCTATTTGGTAAAATATAAAACTTTAAAGTGCTTTTATAATTCTCTCTATAAAAATTATCTTAATTGTTGCTAATCTATTTGGTAAAAAATAAAACTTTAAAGTGCTTTTATATCAATTTTTGAACAAAATATATCAATTATTTTCTAGGACCAAATATAACTTACTTTGTTTAGGCTCAAATACCATTATACACAATCACTTCATACTCTACTAGAACAACCTTGGGTTGAACTCTCAAGGCATGGGATAAGAAGTCACTCTAGAAGCATTAGGCGCACCATTAGAATGGCCATGAGTAGTTACATGGTTCTCTTTCTAAGTACTTTTCGACACCATTCAAATATAACCTACTTTGAAAAACATAAGTATGTATTGAAGAAATTCCGATAAAGAAAAAGAGATCACCACGGTAGTAGGTTCCTAAACCATCCTTCAAATTGAATAAGTAATATAGTTGAATTGTGATTATTCCATACAGCCGAAACTCATGATCCACTAGCCACATTATTATTCTTCACCATCTGTGCATGTTGTAACAACCCTGACCTAAAAATAAAGGAAAATAAAATAAAATAATTGAGTTAAACAAATGTAGAATTAAAAGGAATTAAAAAGGGATTAAAATAATGAAATTGGAATTAATTAAGGATTTAATAATTAAAAGGGGCATTTTGGTCAACTTAATTTTCAGACGACAATTTGGGGAAACGGAGTGCGTCGTTGCGTCCGGCTCGTCAAAACAATTTCGGGGACGTGCGGCCCGATCAATTTGGTTTCCGAGCGATAAAGTGGAATATTTTAATAATTTAAAATTTGGATAAAAACAAAGAAAAAATTCTTATTGGCTCTCTCTCTCTCTCTCTCTCTCTCTCTCTCTCTCTCTCTCTCTCTCTCTCTCTCTCTCTCTCTCTCTCTCTCTCTCTCTCTCTCTCTCTGCGTGCGCAGCCTCCTCCCCCGACTGCACTCACGGCTCAACACCACCGGAGCCACCACCAGCCACCTCGTGGCATGGGACCGGACCCAAACGGTCGGCGACACCTCCGCCATCACATCCCCCACCTTCCCCGACGAAGCCCGTAGCTCCTGTCGCCGGAAAACCCAAAAATTAGGCCGGCTTCACTGTGAACTTTTCGGCGTTCGCACGGCCGCCTCCGGCCACCTCCTCCGGCGTGTGAGGTATGATTTTGACTCCTCTCTTCCTCCTCTAGCTTCTTGCATAGTTGGTTTCAAGAGATTTGGCCGTTTTGGAACCCGATCTATAACCCCCGTTTTGGCCGGAGTTTGCTTCGGCGGTTTGGCAGGAATCCGGCCGGTTCTTGGCTGGGTTCCACTGGTTCTTGGCTCATCTCGGTGTTCTGATTCGAATGGTATAGGTCACGTTGCCAGATTCGAAGTTTGGGTGTTGGCCAGAATCGCTCTACACACCCACCACGCGCTGCCGGTGCGTGTGGCGGCGCGTGGTGGTTGTGTGGTGGTGGTTCTTCATCCCAATGCAATCCTTGAGTCGTTATGAACGCGTACGTATGTTCGGATTCCGATTCGGACGTCGTTTGGACCTCGAACCAATGTACGCCTATTATGCGATGCTTGGGTTCGATGTGTTCGGACCGTTGGATCGAATCCGAATTCACGTTTGTTGTTCCCCGTATTTCTAAGAATGTATAGGATTTGACAGATCTTGATTCGGTGCCCCGGATGCTTCGGATCAATGACTTCAAGTTGGAATTAAACCGTAATCGTCCGATCGTGCGATCGTGAGCAATCCTACCTTTCAATCGTGACCAAACTTTCGGGACTTGTTCTCTAAGTTGAAGTGAACCTGTAGGAACTTTCGGATCTAAGTTTGGAGGTCATGGGACCCACGAGCCCTTTGACCTATTCGGGTTAGTTTGACCAAGTTTGACCATGGTTGACCGATCGTCTCCCGAGGTCGTCTCGTCTCCTAATGAACGTCGTTGACCTTAGAATTCCTCGTACGACATATTGGTACACTTGAGTCGGGTTTAGTTAAGGTTGACTTTTAAAGTTATCGCTTCGGTCCGGTTGTTAATCTTAATCCTCGTATTCTTGAATTAGGTTCTCAAGCTCTTCGTGATCCTCGAGTGGAACCCTTTTACGGTTGGGCAACGTGGGACCAACGGTGAGTGGACTTTGTTTTCAAACGAGCATGATTTTAAGGAATTGAATGTGATGCATATAAATGATATTTAAATATTGTTTTAAATCTTGATTTGATCTTTGATGAGTTTATTATGATTGAGTTAATATTTGAGCTTTACATATGCTTTGGGTTGCTGATTTGTTTGTGGGGCCCGGTTGGCTATATTTTATTAATATAAATATATTTAAGTATTGATTTTGGGACGAGTCAAGCGTCCGGTAGAATTTATGTACGGATTTGGGTACGGTGGGAATTTGATGGATTTTCCTCGGGTTTATATTTAATAATTGAGTTTATGGTTTTGTTGGATTTCGGACTTTAATATTTTATTGTTACGAATGTCGTGGGTTATACTTTATATCTTTTTGAGAAACTTATACCTATTCTTTGAATTGAGTATTTGGGCGGTAAGATTTGGACGTTAGTATAGTCCGGTTGATTACATATATGGTTTTGATATTTAAGCCTTATGAATTATAATTACTTAGATTTCGATTATATATATATGTACATATATATATATATATACATATATGTATATATATACATATAGATCAACTTGGAAGGATCATGTCGGATTAATGGGGCTAACGAGAATATATGTCGGATTAACGGAATTGATCATATGAATATATATATATATATATATCTACTTTGATATGGAGTTTTGGAACATATATGTATACGAGATTGGACTTTCGGTTATATTTTAATGAATCACTATTTATGTTATTTTAAAGTATGAATTTAAGGGATGTCGATTATACGTGGGAATTTCGAATGCTTGAGTTTGAGTTATTGTATTTTAAAGGATAGTTATGTTTTGTATATATATATTTTGAATAATACGTGCGGGTTTGGACTTAATATCTTTTTAAAGGGATAATATCTATATTATGTTTTGGAACATATGTTTTACTTAGGGTTTGACTTGATGTTTTCTTGATTTGGGTTTTGAATATGGTTTGATTATGCGTTTTCCGTGATTATAACATTTTAATGGTTTTTGGATTATTACACCGTCATTTGACGCTTATGTCTATTTTAACTATAGAATTGTATGTTTGGGACGCTGATGTCCTTATTTGAGTACATATGATGTTATTGGATTGTTATACGTATATATGTCACTGGTGTCTGTTGATTTGGGGTTTGGGTACTTGTGATTGAATATGTGATTCTGTATTTTGAGTTGTGTTGAGTGGAGTGCTGTGGGCACCACTGTATGTACCTCCCCCCGTTCTTATGATACTAATACTGTGATATTGAATGTGGTTCGCTCCGGTGCATACCTTAACGGGGTGTAGCCGTAAACCCTTGATTGGGTAGTCTGCGCGTATGATTTGTTTTGGACGTATGGATATTGAGGATTCTGCCATGCGGGCGGAGGAGCTTAGTCCCGGTTGGACGGCTTGACCACAGGCACGAGGCCATTGCGATGCCGTCGATGTCCAATTATCCCGGGATGAGACCATCGTGAATCTTTGTCCCGGTGTCGATTAAACAATCCCATGTTGGATTGTTTCCCTGGTACTTGTATTTGGTGTCGAGGTTATATTATATCTATACGCGTGTGTTAGTCTATATGTATATGTTAGTACTTTCATATTCGTATTTTCTTTAGTGAGGATCCTTCCTTGCTTGTCATGCTTGTGGGTACGTGGTTGTCCGAGTGTGGGTTTAAAAGGGAAACAGTATTATTATGACTTTTGTGTGTTTTATATTGAAATTATTGGGATTTGAAGGACTACTTATTTAAATGATTTCATATGCATGGTTTACATGGTTTTGAAACGGTGGGATTAGTACGTTGTTTTGAACTACTAAACTTTGTTTTTGTCCACTCACATTCTTTCTGTTTTGCGCCCCCCAGGCCCTAGTCGTTCTTCAATACCGTCCGGCCGAGCGCTTTTCTTCTCGAGCGTCGACTTGATTGTAGGACTTCGTGTCCCTTATGTTAATTTTGAATTTCCGCTGTTAAAGTTGAATACTCTTAGTTGCTCTGTTATTGCCCATTAGGGTTGAACTTGTTGGCCGGAGGCCTGTTATGTATTTATTGCATGCTGGCAGTTGGTTATACATATTCTACTGTTTTTGAACAAGTTGGAACTTTTGGGTTTGTTTGTATTTCTAGGAGACTATGCCCGTTTTTCGGCAGAAGTCTTGACTCATTTGTCTGTTTATCTCGGGAAGAGGGATTCTTTTAGTATGTGGGCCCGACATGGGTTGATGTCGGAACTTCCACAGGGTCCGAGTCGGGTCCTGTCACATGTATTTATATAAATATGCATATATTGGGAGATGAAAATGGTATAGCAAATACTACAAGATGGCCATGATTCAAACACACTCCGATATATTTTTCCCTTATTTTTTGGTATGCAATTTTGATATTTATTCACAAAACAGAAGCTTTAGAAAAGATTAATGGAAGTCAGAGAAAAACTATAGGCCAGTGAGGATAACCAGAATTTTATTTATTTTATTTAATCAAACCCTATAGAAAACAAAAATAATGAAGAGCAAGAATAATACCCATTATGATGTCAACCCAATCCTCGTTAAAAGCACCACTATCATACATCAGTTATGGAAAAAAAGAAAAAAGAAAAAAAGGAACTTGTCAGTTGTTTACAGCATAGCACAACCACTGGCAAAAAAACAAACAAAAACAAAAGCACGTTTACAAAAAGTTTGAGAGGTTGAAGAGATTATTCAAGAATACATATAGCCCTGAAAACTATAATCAATAGCTTTTAAGAGACTACCTTGTGAAAGAGATTGAGAAAGATTGAGCGAATGGTTGTCTGCAAACTTGGGAGGCTACGTGAGGATGAATGTTGGTTGTTTGCATACTTGAGAGAATACGAGAACAATAAGATAAATTTCTAACCTAATAAGGGTATTTGTGGAATTGCGAAAATTTCATTAAAGGGAGTGCCCTGCTTCAATTGAAAGCAGATTTACAAAAGCAACCTCTAGAAGCTAGTCTCAAAAGGTCATTGCTTTTAAAATGATCAGGATATTTTATTTTACCAAACACCTTAAACTACTTAATTTTAAAGTGAAACAGGTTTTTGGTATATATATATATAAATTAAAATATATAAATTTTTATTTTAAAAAAAAAGCAATCCCAACGAGGCCTAAGTTATGGGGTTGCCTATTTTTCTCACAAAGTTACATAAACCCCTAAAAATGAGATGAAGGCTATGATATACTTTTATAGGGGTTCAATTAAGTGAAACCCTAGCATCCTCGCTCCTTTGGTGGGCCTATGGGGCTCATTTAAGTTGTCATGCACAACTTGAGTTAGAAGTCCAATATGACTTTTAAGAAATTCTAGGAAATGCTACATAATGAAATACTGAACAATACGATATCATGATGTCTTCCTCAACTACTTTGATTGTACTAGAGATTATTGGTGCTATGTATTTATCAAGAACTTTATAAAGCATTCTTTCTAATTGATTCATGATGAAAGGATGAAATGTTGTTCTCAACATGCATTTGTCTACAAAAACAAGTATGATTTCTTATGATGCTCGATTATCTCCAAATATAGACAATGAAAATTTGCTAGTTTCAAAGCAATTTAATTTTGGTTGGTTGCTTATTGATTGGGTTAATTGATATGAATGTATAATTAACTAATGAGAAGTTCCAGTATACACACCAGTAATCCCAAGAGTCCTGGCTAGAGATAATTACTTAGAGTTCTACATAGCTTTCCTTCCCATGTAGTTATCTTTGTATATTTCATTCTTTATATGTTAGGATATAACTTGTATATCCTTTGTATGTAACTCATATTGCAGTAGGACTCCTATACGTGATTTATAAATACAATACACAGGAACCTCAATCAATTAAGATTGCAGGCTTACCAAAATCCATTTTTGTATCAGAGCATTCTAAAAGTCAAGCGACTTCTCTTTTTCTTTTTTCTCATAGCGACTGAAGCTTCTTCCTCTACCTTTGTTTCCTCACACATTGGTGCTGCTAATGTTACCAACCTTATTTTTGTCAAACTGGATAAGACTAACTATCCGTTGTGGCTTGCACATATAGTTCCTATTATTCACAGCCGAACCCTGATGTCGTTTGTCTATAGTAGCAGTTCCTCCATTTATGTGTTTCTCAAAGATGACACTGGCAACAACACTAACTAAGTCAATCCTGCTTACGAAGCCTGGATCCAACAAGATCAAATGGTGCTTTCTTGGCTCAATGGATCCCTGTCTACCTTTATTCTTGCAATTGTTTCCAGGTCCACTTGTGCTCGTAGCACTTGGCTCTCTCTAGAAAAACAATACGCATCTCAAAATCAGAACCGCATCATTCAATTCTGTAGTGAGTTGTTGAAAACTACTTGAGGTGACACGTCTAAGAGCACTTCCACCCATTTGCCATGGCAAAAGGCAAGGGCAAGGGCAAGGCAAGGGCTTCACATGAATAGTAACAGCCCTTTCAAAAAACTTGTTGTGTTTCCACCCATTGTCATGACAAAGGGTAAATACTATTCACTTTTAGTTTTTTTTTACCTAAACAATTAATTTGGAGAAGATTTGCGGTTATCACATGTCAATATTTATTATAAAATTCATATCTCATAATTCGAATGAACTTTTCAGATAAAATTTTTGGATAAGATTCTTGGTTGCCACGTGTTGATATTTATTATAAAATACAAATCTCAAATTTCAGATAAGATTTTAGGATAAGATTCTCGGGTGCCACGTGTTGATATTGATTATAAAATACAAATCTCAAATTTCAGATAAGATTTTCACCCTCTAAAATTGCGCCATGTGTCATCTCTATCTTCTAAATCTCTTTATAAAACCAGAGGCTCAACTCATACCTCTCACACCATATCTTCTCTATCCTTTCATTTCTCATATTTTAGATTTCATAGTCCACTCTCAATGTCAGACATGAGGAGATGCTTGGAGAGGCAAGAGTGAGAAATTAAAGAAAGAAGGCGTAGACGAGCTGAAGAAAAAAGGGAGGAGCAAGAAGATGATGAACAAGTTGCCATGGTAGTGGGTATGCTCGATATATCAAGGCAAGGCCGCCATCGTGGTTCACAAGTCAGCCGTGGCCCGAACGTGGACAAACATAGGCATTCTCAGGGAAAGAATCTTTTGGAAGATTACTTTATCCCAAATTCTGTGTACACTAATGTTGATTTTCGAGGGTGATATAGAATGCTACCCCATTTGTTCAATAAAGTCATGCATGATGTTTGCAATTACTATGCATACTTCGTTCATAAGTGTGATGCTGCTGGGGTTTTGGGGCTTCTTCCGAAGCAAAAGCTTACAACTGCTTTACGAATGCTGGCATTTGGTGCATCTACTAATCAGGTGAATGAGGTTACTAGGATGGGGAAGTCCACTACTCTAGAGAGTTTGGTCAGATTATGTAATGCAATCGAAACTCTCTACACCAGGGATTACCTTCGCAAACCAACGCCTAGGGACCTCTAAAGGCTTCTACAAAAAGCAGAAGCTCGAGGTTTTCCAGGCATGATTGGAAGCATCGATTGTATGCACTAGCAATGGAAGAATTGCCCAACTGTCTGGCAAGGAGATTATGGGAATAGGAAAGGGCAAAAAAGTATCATTTTGGAAGCCGTTGGTTCATTCCATACATGGGTTTGGCATGCCTTTTTGAAGTTTTCGGATCTCAAAACAACCTGAACATGCTGGGTCAATTCCTAGTATTCAACGATGTGTTGAGAGGTGAAGCCCCTCATATCACCTATGAAATCAACAATACCGTCTATTGGGGTGGGTTATTACCTAGTAGACGACATCTACCCGAGGTGGACCACATTTGTCAAAACAATTCCGCATCCCCGATCAGAGAAGGAAACATTATTTGCTGCCTATCAAGAGGGTTACAGAAAAGATGTGGAAATGTGTTTTGGTATCCTCCAAGCTCGGTGGACAATCATTAGGGGTGCTGCTCGTATGTTTGATGAGAATGTGCTTCAGAGTATTATGATGACGTGCATCATCCTCCATAACATGATTGTGGAGGATGAGTATGATTATGATGCTCCATAAGTGTTCGAACCCAATCCCATGAACACGACATTGACAATAATTTATGAAAAGCTCATAGGAGCAAATGGACAACAACTGGAGCATGAACCGTTGGTTAGGGACGGTCGTTTCAACAACCATATGATTGATCGATATACGGAGATGTAATCGTCTTATATTCATGAACGACGTCAAGTTGACTTGATGGAGCACTTATGGGCGGTGAGAAGCAATGACGGTGAATGAAGTCAAGTGAATATGCTTTGTTTTTAATTATGCTTTGTGTTTATGTATGCGTTGTTTGAATTATACTTTGTTTGCGTTTTGTTTTGAATTATGCTTTGGTTGTGTTTTGTTTTTAATTATGCTTTAGTTTGATGTATGCAATGTGTTGAATAAAAAGGTATTTTATTGAATGATTTCTTTATTCACTAAAAGAAAAGCAATATAACTAATTAAGAAATACAACTAATTAAATAAAAGACAAGAAATACAACTAATTAAATAAAAGACAAGAAATACAACTAATTAAATAAAAGACAAGAAATACAAGCAATACAATTAAATAAAAGGTAAGCAATATAACCTAATGGTTTTGATCATTTAACCAATCGATGACAGGACCCGACCCGGATTCCACCCCGGAACCCGTGCCGCACCCCGCTGTTTATTCCGACATCAACCCATGTCGGACCCACATACTAAACAGAAACCCTCTTCCCGAAACAAATGAAAATGGGACCGAGACTTCTGCCGAAAATCGGGCAGAGTCTCCCCTGATAAACGTACAATCCCAAAAGTTCAACATGATAGAATACAACGTAAATGTATACACCAACTGGCAGCATGCATACAAAATACATCACAGGCCTCCGGCCAACAAATTCAACCCTAAAGAGCAATACAGAGCATATCTAAGAGTATTCGAATGTAAAGTGGCAGAATATAAGGTTAAAGATAAGGGACTCGAAGTCCTACAATCAAGTCGAAGCTTGAGAAGAGGAGCACTCGGCCGAACCGTACGAAAGCAACGACTACAGCCTGGTGGGGCGCAAAACAGAAAGAGTGTGAGTGGACAAAAATAAAGTTTTAGTAGTTCAAATCAACGTACTAACCCCACCGTTTCAAAAACAATGCTGAAATCATGCAGTTCAAATCATTTATATACATAGTCATTCAAATTCCAATAATCACAATGTAATAACATAATAATCATATCATAGTACTGTTTCCCATTCTTTCCCACTCTCAAATAACCTCATGCCCGTAGGCAACTCAAGCAAGGAAGGATCCTCACTAAAAGAAATATGAATACAAAGATAATAACGCGTACATATAGTAATATAGAACCTCAACATCAAAACACGTGTACCGGGGAAACAATGCAATAGGAGATTGCTTAACTGGACACCGGGACAGCATTCACGATGGTCTCGTGCCCAGGGTTTAATTGGACACCGGGACAGCATCGTAATGGCCTCGTGCCCAGGGTCAAGCCGTCCAATCGGGACTAAGCTCACAAGCCCACATGGTAGGGACCCTCAATACCAATACGTCCGAAGCAAGTCATACACGCAGACTACCCAATTAAGGGTCTACAGTCACACCCTGTTAAGGAATGCACCGGGTATTCGATGCAGACGGACCATATCCAAGTAACCGTATCCAATAACCATATCCATAAGAACCGGGGGAGGTACATACAGTGGTGCCAACAGCACTCCACTCAACACAACTCAATAATCTATAATTACATATTCAATCACATGTATCGGAACCCCAAAATATCACACCCGGACATCTATACGTCCAACAATCCAATAACCATCATATATACTCAAAATAAGGACATCACCATCCCAAACATATAATTCCATAATCAAAATAGTCACAAGTGTCAAATGACAGCATATCAATCCATAATCAAATAAAATGTCACAATCAACGAAAACCCATATTAAAAACTGTATTTAAATCTTAAGTCAAGAAAACATCAAACCATATTATAGTCTCAAGTCGAGAAACGTCAAATCAAAACCCAAATAGAAACATAAGTCGTAAAATGCCAAACCCAAGATTAAACAAGAGTAAAACTCCATAATCAAAGCGTAGATAACCATTTCTCAACGTAGACATATATATATTCAAAGTAGATATATATATATATATATATATATATATATATATATATATATAACCATTTCCCATTATTCGAAGCATTTATTCAAAGTAGATATATATAAATATACATATCACATTATTCAAGCATTTATTCAAAGTAGATATATATATATATATATATAAATATACATATAATCATTTCTCATTATTCCAAAGTATTTATTCAAAGTATATATATATATATATATATATATATATATATATATATATATATATATATATAAAATCATTTCCCATTATTCAAGTATTTATTCAAAGTATATATATATATATATATAAATATACATATAATCAAAGTATAAGTATTATTATTCATAAGATTTAAACGCCAAGACCGAGTACGTAATCAACCGGACTATACTAACGTCCAAATCTTACCGCCCAAATATTCAATTCAAAGTATAGGTATAAGTTTCTCAAAAGGATATGAAGTATAAATTCCAAAAGTTTAAAATATAATCCAAAGAAAATTCATAAAGTTCCACCGTACCCAAATCCGTACACAATTATTACCAAACGCTTGCCTCATCCCAAATTCAATACTTAAAGATAATCATATTAATAAAATATAGCCATCAGGGCCCCACATACAAACCGGAAACCCAAATCAAGCATAAGCCTCGAATATCAATTCAATCATAATGAATTCATCAAAAGTCAAAACCAAGATTTAAAACAATTATCAAATCTCATTTATATGCATTCCATTCAATTCTTTAAAATCATGCTCGTTTGAAAATAAAGTCCACTCACAGATAGTCCCAAGCAACCTGACCCGGAGAGGATCCCGCCTGAGGATCACACAGAGCTTGAGTACCTATTTCAAGAATACGAGGATTAATTAATAAACCGAACCTTGAACGGCAACCTTAAAATCAAACCCTTAACTAATCCCGACTCAAAGTGTGCGTACGTGCGTACGACGAATTCTAAGGTCAACGACGTTCTTTAGCAGACGAAATGACCTCCGGAGACGTACGGTCAACCCTAGTAAAACTTGGTCAAACTTTCCCGAATAGGTCAAACCGGGCCCGTGGAGTCCACGACCTCCAAACTTAGATCCGAAAGTTCCTACAGGTTCACTACATCTTAGAGAACACGTCCTAAAAGTTTGTTCTCGATCGAATGGTAGGATTGCTTACGATCGGACGATTATGGTTTAATTCAAACTTTAAGTCATTGATACGGAGCATCCGGGGCTCCGATCCACGATTCGTAAATTCCTATATGATCCTAGAAATATGAGGAACAACATATGTGAATCAGATTCGATCCAACGGTCCGAACCCATCGAACCCACACATTGTATAACAAGCATACATTGGTTCGAGATCCAAACGACGTCCGAATCATAATCCGAGCACACGCACACGTTCACGACAACATGAGGGTTGCAACGGAATAGAGAACTGCTGACACATCCAGGCCCACGCGCCGCCACACATGCCGTCGTGGGTTTGGGTGTGTTGAGTAAAAACCAGCCAACGCAAAAAACGTCCAACCCAGCTACCAACCCTACACCATTCGAAACTAGACATTGCCAGGAGCTCAGAACCGGTGTGAGCCACCGCAGAACTGGCTGGCAACACCACCATATCACGGCCAAACCACCTAGGGTTTTGGCCAGATCTGAGCTACTTGGAAAGGCGGCTACACCGCCAATTGAAGTCGCGCACCCACCAAAATAGAGAGAAAAGATGGAGAGCTACCTGTTGCAAGTGATCCCGTCGTCTGAAATCGCCGGAGTTGTTGTCGGCGTTAATGAAGATTTTGCAGGATTTTCAAACGCTCCCAGTCGGCAAACGGCACCGTTTCAGGCCACGATCTCAGGTGGGTTAGGACCGGGGGAGGAGAGCTTTCAATCCCGACCGGTCTCAGCCCTTGCCGTGCTTTGGTGAGAGAGAATCGAAGAGAGAGAAGGTGGGATTCGCGTGAAGGAGAGAGAAGCGAGGAGAGAGAGAGAGAGAGAATAACCAGATTATGATTGGCTCACGTGTATTTCTAGGGTTTCAACAAATTTGGAAATGACCATTATGTCCTCCTTACGATCCGAAGCTCGTATCGAGACGTGCCACCCATCAACGGACTCGTTTCGATGGGCCAGACGCAATATAGTTGACCAAATTGCCCTTTAATTATTAAATTCTTATTTAATTCCAATTTTATTAAATTTATTATTTTTATTCATTTTTAATTGCCAAATTATTATTTTATTTATTTTTAGGTCCGGGACGTCACAATCGGTGTTGCTAGGTCCATCGTCATGGAAAAGCCTTCTTCTCATAACATCCCTTCGTTCTAGCTTCCAAAATGACTTTGTTTCAAGGGACATATGACTTGTATCCATGACCATGGTTTCCCGATCTTTCTTCTCAATATCTTGTTTGCATATATACTCCATTTCTCTGGCATATTCTTCATTCATTGTCTTCTCCTCCGCATCTTTTTTCATGTCTCTCTCAACTCTCATGGTGCCGTTCAAAGCAATTTGCTCCAAAATTTTTGCAGTATCATTGGTGGAAGTACTCCCTCTCTTGGCCTTCGCCACCTTTCTCTCAATAGGCCTCGGCTCCTTTTGGATTAGTGAGTCTTGACTCATTGGGGAATCTAAAGGTGAATCCGATGCCGTTGAATCATGGAGCGGCGTCTCGTTCAACACAACGGTTGGACCCGTGGGAATAATTTTGAATCTCGAACAATTTTTCACCACCTCCCAACATTGTTGATAGTTGAAAGATTTTCTGCTTTGGCCAATGGCACCAAACCACATTTGTGCTTGCATAATCTATTAAAAGATTTTCTGCCTTAGCGGAAATCAAGGATGACTCCAGCTTGGCGTCAAGCCCCAGTTCGATGTTCCAACTGGCTCGTGCAGCCCGGGCAGCACGTGGGACCCAGTAAACCGGCCAACCCAAAGGCAAAACGAGCTCGTGCTCTAGCCTGAGGGCTGCTGACGTTAGCACCCAGGTTTGAATTTTTGTTATCTTTGGCACGTGCAAAGCACGGGCTCGTTTTGCCTTTAGGCCGCCCGGTTTCTTTGGGTCCCACGTCTGCCCAGTGCCGCATTAGCCAACCGGGATGTCGAATCGGCTTGGGCCCCCTCCTGCCCGGGCTGAGGCCAACCAATGGAAGTGCTCTAAGATCGCTCAATTTGCGAGCAAGGGGGGGAGGTGTGTTAAACCACAAGCACTCATCAAGGGAGAAGAATCTAAAACGAATTCTTCTCAATCACAATAGTTGACTTACTCTCCAAATATTTTGTAATTACTACCATTCAAGGCTTTTACCATTTATATCTTTATTATGCAATTATAAATATTGTAATATTTACACAAAGCAATTCAAACTCTTACAAAACCTTACAAAACTCTCAAGTATGTCACACATTTATTTTTCAAATAATGATGCAAAACAATTAAATGTTCTGTAGGGTCTTTTCTTTTGGTTATTTGGAGAGGGGGTTAATACTTTCTTGCAATCTCTGAAATGGTTTGCAATCTCTGAAATGGGCAATCTCTTAAATGGTTTGCATAATGCATAGATTTCTGGAAGATGTTATCAAATAGATAGGTTCAATAAGCTAAATGACCAATCATTAACAATTTGACAAACACCAAACCAAATATAGCACATCAAATTCGCAGTTGAATCAACCTTAGAGGGGGGTGAATAAAATTAATAACAAATTTAAATTTAAACGTGGATAAGTAAATTGACAAGCACACTAATAAAAAGATAAGGAAATAGAAATTCAAACTCAGAGATTTATACTGGTTTAGTCCTCCTGACTTACGTCCAGTCCTCAAGCACACCACTTGAGAGTTCGATCCACTATGTTTAAAAACTCCTTGTAGGTGGAGTTGAAACCTTTACACAGCTAGAGCACACCACTTCTTTGCTCAAGGTGAAAGACACCATTCTCACATCACAGGGTCAAACCAACCCCTTTTACAAGTTTGAATGAAAATAACTCTCGGAACAAAAAATCTCTCCTATTTGAGAGGGATATACAATTGAAGCTCACACAATAGTAACTCTCCTTTATGAGTAGATAATACAAAAGGAATTCGAACACTAGAACTCTTGTATGAAATTGAACAGGATTGGCTCAAGAGAAAATAATATTCAGAGTATGATGAATTCTTGTAAGCTTGAATGAATATGTTTAGTTGTCTGTTTATAAGAAATCTGAATACGTATTTATAAGTGTAGAAATATAGTCGTTGGAAAAAAATAGCTATTGAAAATGTAGTCATTAGAATTATAGCTGTTTGAAAATATGGTCATTAGGATCATTGCTGTTTGAAAATATAGTCATTAGGATGATAACTATTTGAAAATACATATATGTTGAAAAGCAGTCCGTTGAAAAAAAATGTTCATCTTAAATCCGTTGGAACAATGCACATATTACTTCATTTACTTAAGTTTACAATGTAAATAAGGAACCCCCATTTGGATTCAAATAAAAATACTACAAAATCAAATTCCCACCAAATCAAAATATGAAAAATCGGTTCTAGGCTAAAAATGATGATTCATTAAGTCAAAATATACTTCACATTAAAATCTCATAAAATCAATTTTTCTTATTCGAAGTATAAGGAATAAAAGCAACCAAAAATTATTTTGAGAAAAATAAATATTTGGAAAAACATTTTTCATACTTAGCCAATAAAATAATCTTTCATGTATGATATGAATGCATGAAGGGACCTAAGGTCAATCCAGGTAAAAAGCCAACGTTGTTCAATCCACAAAGAGTTTTACAATGATAACCTAACTCATATGTATTGAGGAAATATTTGCTTGAGTATCGGCTTCTTGCTCAGTGTTCCAAACGTCTTCCCGTATGTACAGTATTTTGGATCTATTTAGGAATACCTGCTCCTTACAACTTATCACACTTGAAATACATTAGATAAATAAGGAATAATTTGTTATCATCAAAATATGCACAACAATATTAAAAACTGTAAGGCTAACAAAATTCTATTTGCTTGATTTTTTGACATATAATTGTTTTCTTCTGACGTTGTGAAAATTTATCAGGTTGCATCAGAAGGACATCAACAATGTGTATTTCCGTCGCTCATACACCCTGTTTGCAACGTGCTCTGATGATTGCACTGCATATGTTTTTCATGGCATGGTTTATTCATATCTTAACCAGAACCCTCTTATTGTTCCATTGGAAATACTCCGAGGTCATTCAAGCACAAAGAGAGGTGTGCCTTATAGCTTTCTTTAGTTTGTATTCTGTTGGGTGGTTTAACAAGATGAAACAAAAAAATGCTGCTAGTGCATGTGTAAAAAGTTTACTGAATGCTGGGCATCACGTTAAACATACTTTCACCGGCGTGCATGTTTTTGAACGTATGGTATGTTCAAGGCCCCTTCTCTACAATGGGGATTTGATAAGATGCGACTAGGAGTTAGTGAATTGAACTTGCAGAAGTGCACTCAGTTCAAGGCCCCTTCTCTACAATGGGCATCATGTTAAACATACTGCGGTTGTATGCAGGTGTAATGGACTGAAATTCCATCCAAGGCAGCCATGGTTATTCATTGCTAGTGTGGACTCGGTGGTCAGACTTTATTGCCATTGAGAGGAAAAGAAAGGAAACCGCCTGTACCGGATCATACTGCAAGCTATGGATCTCACTAGTCGGGTCAGAATTTTCCGTGCTCTAAATGTATAGTTAAATTGTTGTATGTGTCATGTGTTTACTGAAATGGTCCAATCAATTTTGACAGTATACAACCAATTATTTTCTTTTATGAGGATCCAATAGAGAAGGCAGCACCACCTTTTGGTTTCCAGTTTGCTTTTTAAAGCATCCAATCATGGGGAGAGAGGGAGAGTTTGTAGGAGGGAAAATGGTGAGAGGGAAGAGTTTTCCTTCTTGTGTAAGAACCGATAAGAGTTTTCTATGTAAACTGCAGAGAGGAAAGTTAGTGAGGAAGAACAAATCACATCTAAGGGGATAGATAGACCAATACTGAATAATGTGCAGTAAAGAATTTTTGTACTTTCGGGATTGGCGGATAGAGTGGGAGAGAGAGAGAGAGAGAGGAGAGAATAAAAGTTGAAGTACAACTTTGTGTACTCAAGTTTCTAGGGATATTAATTTTTTTTAATTAATAGATTTATATTAGACTATATCTAAATCGATGAATGTGCTTAAATTTAATGGTTTAAAATATGTGTTAAAATGTGTCTTCTGGATCCGGACTCTATATGTCAATGTAAATTAGGTCTACCTTCAGACTTGTAATCTTTTATTCAATATTTGGGGCCACCTCTAATTGGGTGTTTTAGGAATAACATTCATCGTCTTGTTCCGCCCCTCACCGCAATATCACACAACATAGATTTGTTGATGGAGGAGGTTGACAAAATTAGGCAAAGTGGGACACAGAGGAAGGTTTTAGAGGTTGAAGTGTTAAAAATTTAGTTTTATGGAGTAAAATTGAGACCGACATTCGAGAGTGTAGGGGGAAAACAATTTTGCGAAGGAAGGTATTTGATTGGGACCGCACACGTACCCAGGCAGTGGGTGTAAAATGAACGAGAAAGAAAGGCTGGTAATCTATGCTCAAATGGCTAACTATCTTGTATCTTACATACATACCACGTTTTTAAAGTCTTGAGACATTATTAATCTTTACCAGTGCCAGTATGAAGAAGATGTGGAAGATACAGATTATTTTGACAAGAAATAGAATGAAAGATAGAAAGTATATTGATTGAAATTTATATATGCAAGTCCAAGGGTGTAGTGATGTGGGTAGATTCCATCTGAAGAGTGTAAGACATTACATGTCTTAATCCACATTGAGATGGTCTTCCTAATCACAAAAGGATTTGCAGTATTGGTATTAGTCGAGAAACAGGATTAGAACTATCTGCAGTTCTAGTTAAAGTGCAATACTAAAAGGAAAACTAGAACCTATGAGGATTCCTAAATACATATGCATTGAAACACAATATTCTGATGCAATAAGGATTCATTCAAGCATTCTTCGATGGGAAAACTGCTTGGATGATGCATATATATATATATATATATAAGTCCTTTCCCTAGCAGTGAATACACACTCAATAAGATATCTCACCCCATCTAGAGAAAGAGCTAAAGCACTGCATAGAGAAGAAGACTTTTATACACAATTCAAGCAAGCATGTCGGATCAAGGTTAGTATTTAAGATTCAAAGACAAGAAAGAACTTACATGTGGTATCAGAGCACTAGGTCTTGTTCTTAAATCTACAAACTGTTTTGCTGATTTTAAAATCTTCATAAAGAATCTGTATTGTTTTAAAATCTGCATAAATTTTCTGATCAAATAGTCATATTAGCATGTGGATTAAAAATTGCATATCTTATTTGATAAGTTATGATCTAGAGTATAAAGTACTAATACTCGATCATGCTTGAAGGCTATTGATCAAAGGTTAAAATTGCAGCTGCATAAGTTAGGCGAGCCATAGCAGCCTAACTGTTGTAGATACAATTTAAATCAACAGATTGATCAAATTTGCATCATAGTTCATAGCCTTTCATATTCTTCTCGATCCAAGACAGGAAGAGTATGAATTGATATTGACTGTGGTGGGAAAACATGGAGAAAAGATTTCACACAACCAAACGAGAAGGTTTGATCCAAAGATTAAAGTTTTCTTGTGCAGTGTTGTGTTAAAACCATAATAATCCAAATGGTTTTATAACATGTTTGATTCATGATCCAAAGACTTGAATTAATAATGTTTAAATACAGTTTTTGGGGACAACTTTATTTATATAATTGTGATTTATAGTGAATACCCTGCTATCATTCCATCGAAACATTGATGGAACAAATTACTCCAAGTGGAAACAAGATCAGCTATATCTCTCCGGGATTATTGATTATGACTATGTTCTCAAGGAAACTCCTCTTCAAGCACCACCACCTATGCTTCGCAAAAATTAAGGCTCGATATGTCAAGTGGGAAAAGGCAAATAGAATGACTATGTTAATCATGCAGAGGTCCATGGCATCTTCTCGTTAAGGGTAGCATTCCAAAAACTAAAAGTGCAAAGGAGTATTATGAGTTTATTGCTCAAAGGTTCAAAGTTTTTGAGAAGTCTCAAAAGTTCACTGCTCAATAAGCTAACCTCGATATGAAGTATGATGGACAGGGGTGTGTAAGGGCTCACATCATGAACATGATCGATATTGGAGCAAAACTACAAGAGCTGAACATGACAAGAGATGAGGATATGATGGTGCACTTTTGCATTGAACTCACTCGCCTAAGGAATTCAAATCTCTTCAAATACATATATAGCTTAGAAAGAAAGTTGGACGCTTAATGACCTCATCACCATAAGTGTCGAAATTGAGGACAATATGATAAGAGAAAGGGGAACCAAGGTGGTAAATTTGGTTCAAGCAAAGCAACACAAATGGAACAAAAACACCGAAACTAGCAAGCGTAAAGAAAAGGACAAGCCAATACTCTCAAGCCAGTTGGTATCAAATGCTTCTTTTGCAAGAAGAATGGGCATATGAAGAAAGAATGTAGAAGGTACAAGAAGTGGTTGGACAAACAAAAGGCTAAAGGTAACACCGATCAGATTCTGGTTTGTTTTGAATCAAATTTAGTTGATTTTTCTTATGATTCATGGTGGTTGGACAGTGGAGCATCTATTCATGTGACTAATTCTTTGGCAGGGGTTCATAAGGAAGAGGCTGCCAAGCAAGGATGAAGTAAAGGTGTTCGTGGGAAATGGAGAAAAGTTCAAGTTGATTTCATTGGAGTAGTTAGGATTGAATTAGATTTTGGTTTTATTTTGGAATTAGATGATGTGGTTTATGTTCCTACTATAAGGAAAAACCTAATCTCAGTTGCTAGGCTTGTAAAGTCAAAGTTAATATTGAATTTAGATGATTTTGGTTGCTCAATTTTCAGAAATAAAGAATTAGTTGGAAAAGCAAGTATTATTGATGGCATGTTTCGATTAAATTGCAATACAACTATGGAAATCAATTGCTTGAATCTCAAACAAACAAAGAAGCTTCATACACTTTATGGCACAAAAGACTTGGTCACATTTCCAAGGAAAGAATTAAAATCCTATGCAAAGAATTAGTCATACCACCATTGAATCATAACACGAAGAAGTGTGCATTGAATGTGTAAAAAGGAAAATTAACCAATTTAAGGAAGAAATGAGCAATAGGGAGCAAAGAGTTACCGAACTAATACACACAGACATTTGTGGGCCTTTTCCAACTCCAACTCATGAAGGGTTCAACTATTTTCTAACCTTTACAGATGACTACTTCTAGATATGGACATGTTTTTCTTATTAAAGAGAAATCCAAAGGCCTTGACATGTTTAAAATCTATAAAGCCGAGGTAGAAAACAAGCTTGACCTAAAGATCAAAGTAGTTAGATCTGACAAGAGGAGGGAGTATTATGGAAGGTTTGATGAACCGAGAAATCCTGGTTCTTTTGCTAAGTTCCCGCACAAGAGGGAATTATTGCACAAGATACTAATCCAGTGCACCCCACAAATGTAATGGAATTGCGAAAGGAGAAACAGAACTCTAAAGGAAAATGATAAGGAGCATGATGTGTTGTACCAAATTGCCAATCTTTCTTTGGGGGAGAAGCTTTAAAACTACAAACTACATTTTGAATCGAAAGTGCCTACTAAGAGTGTGAATGCCATTCCTTATGAAGTCCGTGAAAAGAAAACCTAGCCTAAATCACTTAAAAGTTTGGGGTTGTAAGGCAGAGGCAAAATTATATAATCCTATGGAGAAAAAGTTGGATTCAAGAACAACCAGTGGCTATTTTGTTGGCTATCCGGTAGGACTAAAGGCTACGGTTCCCACGCCCTCAAACACAACCAAATTCAGAGAAACACAGAGCAAGATTTATTGAGTCCTAAACCGAGGTAATGTAAGAAGAAAATTTTGATTTCGATGAAGTAATGACAGAAAATGCAGAAACTATGAATACTAATGAGAATAGCAGGATTCTTACACCGCCCGCTTTGACTGAGTGACACGCACCGCACAGAAGTCGTAATAGCCTGAAACTCCAATGATTCTTGAGCAGGAAAATCAAGAATTGCGCTATGCCACCAGAAAACATAAATGAGAACTCCGTCGCAGATCAAAACCAAGATCAAATGGACATGGAACTAAGAAGGTCACAAAGAACAAGGAAGAGAGCATTACCGCATTTGACTACTATGTCTATTTACATGAATCGAGCATGATGTAAATGCAATTGAAGATCCTATCATGTCCAAAGGAGAAGAGTGAAAATTGGTGGGGAGCTATGAAATCGAATCGAGTTTTATGGAGAAGAATGGTGTATGGAAACTAGTTAATCAACCACAAGGTTGTGCTTATAGGCCTAAGTGGGTTTTCAAGACTAAGAGAAACTCTAAAGGGCAAATTGATAGGTATAAGGCAAGACTAGTTGCCAAAGGATACACATAGCAAGAAGGGATAGACTATAATGAAACATACTCACCATTTCACCAAAGACTCATTTAGAGTGATAATGGCACTAGTGGCTCATTTCGATCTACACCTACATCAAATGGATGTAAAAACAGCATTCTTGAATGGAAATCTAGAGGAGGAGATATATATGAAGCAACCAGAGGATTTCATTCAAGAAAAAGGTGAAAATCTTGTGTGCAAACCGTGCAAATCCATTTATGGCCTTAAGCAAGCCTCGAGACAATGGTACATTAAGTTTGATGAAGTTGTTAAGCAATATGGTTTTATAGAGAATGCACTGGACGAATGCATTTACATGAAGATGAGTGGGAGAAATTTTATCATATTAGTGCTATATGTGGATGATATCTTATTAGCATGCACAGATTTGTCAATGTTACACAACCGCAAGGAGTTCTTGTCCAAGCATTTTGAAATGACAGATCTTGGTGAAGCAACCTATGTTTTGGGAATTGAAATCAGCAGAAATCGAGAAAGGAACTCTTGGTTTATCACGTAAGAACTATATAGAAAAAGTATTGCAAAGGTTTAATATGCATGGATGTGGTGGAACCGACATGCCTATTTCAAAAGGAGACAAACCGAAAGCAAGAGAAACACCAAGAACTGAAAGCAAGAGAGGGCTGAAAATGAGTGACAAACCTTATGCTTCTTTGGTAGGAAGTCCTGATGTATGCACAAGTATGCACTGCACCGACATACTGCTTTTCCAATTAGTGTGTTAGGAGGTTTCAATCTAATCCTCGGACAAGCGCATTGCAGTGCAAAAGGGTATTAAGGTATTTGAAAAGGACTATGGATTACAAGTTGGTATTTAAAAGAAGTGACATGCTTGAAATTAGAAGGATTTGCGTATTTGCACTTTGCAAGTTGTAAGGATGATCTCAGTCCACATCAGATATGTGTTCACATTTGCAGGTGCTGTATCTTGAAAAGCATTAAGCAACCTCATACAAGGCATCTACAATGTTGGCAGAATTTTTAGCATGTTATGAAGCTACAAAAGACAGGCAATGTGGTTGAAGAATGTTATTACAAGCTTGAAAGTAGTGGACTCTATACATAAACTCCGCATGCCTATGGAATGATAATAGTGCAGCAGTTTTGTTTGCAAAGGAAACAAAAGAACAAAGGCCTCAAGGATTCGGATGTAAAATTTCTTACAATTAAAGAAAAGATAAGAGATGGCTACACGTGTTGGATCACATCAGCACGAATGACATGGTTGCAGATCCACTAACCAAAGGGCTCCAAAAGAAGCTTCTTTCCATAGACATGTTCAAGTATGGGATTAATAGAAAATCAGAGTGGCTAGATCTGGGGAGCATTTCATTCTTGTTTTAAGTTTAGTGGTTACCTTTTGGTTAAATAGCAAAGTTTCGATGGATATTCAGAAGTTTGAGGATTATAAAGTGTTATTTTGTTAATTTATTAGATAACTGATATATGTTTGTTTACTTTTATACTTGAATATGCATATGAAGCAGTAAAAGCTAGCAATTAAAGGAGCTGCGATGGTTCAAAGATGTTCATGGCATTTATGTGCTCTATAACAAAGACCTTGGTAGTCGTTAAAGGGGGACAATGAATGAGCATGATATGTATATTAGCACATGCATGCCTGTATCATGCACATTTCATAGTTTTGATCTTGATCGAAGCCTTATGTGGTTTTGAAGAATTTCAGATGTAATTGTAGGAACCTTGAAATGCCTAAATGTTCAAGTAGTTTCGATAATTCTCTGGTGTACTTCATAATCGAGTGGCTTAGTAGGAATTGTTCAATCTTGTTTCACAAGGCCTTAAAGCGGGTAATATCATTAACTGCTGTGATTATTTGACCAAGTGGGAGACTCGTAAGACATTACATGTCTTAATCCACATTGAGATGGTCATCCTAATCACAAAAGGATTTACAATATTGGTATTAGTTGAGAACAGGATTAGAACTATCTGCGCATTCTAGTTAAAGTGCAATACTAAATGGAAAACTAGAACCTATGAGGATTCCTAAATACATATGGATTGGAAACACAATATTCTGATGCAATAAGGATTCATTCAAGCATTCTTCGATGGGAAAACTGCTTGGATGATGCATATATATATAAGTCCCTTCCCTAGCAGTGAATACACACTAATCGATATCTCACCCCATCTAGAGAAAGAGCTAAAGCACCTGCATAGGCGAAGAAGACTTTTATACACAATTCAAGCAAGCATGTCGGATCAAGGTTAGTATTTAAGATTCAAAGACAAGAAAGAACTTACAAAGAGCGGTTTATATTTAAATTGAAGAGTGCTAATTAAAACTCTAAAAGACTTATAAAAAACCAGCATTAATAATTGATACATTGCTTTGAAAAATAAAACTACAGCATCTGCAAAACTTCATGTAGGTCACCAGCTGCCTGCTGATTTATGCTACATTAATATAAATATGAAACTTGAAAGAAAAGAAAGAAATACTGGAAAAACCAAAAGCTTTGATACTTAGTAACAGATACATACATTACATACACCCCAAAAGGGCATATATAATATATTACTTAACCCCCCACATAATGATGCAGAGAAATTCCCAGTTGGGTAAAATGCCAAAGGTTTGAAATTGCCCTGTGCAGGAGAAATTAACAGCTAGCTAGCTAGGCCCTTTGAGGGTAGAAAAATTTATGTGAAACAGAGATAGCACTAGTTTGCTATTCCCGATTAATCACGATATGCAAAGTGCAAAAATTATCACGCGCGACATATCGTGATTAGTCGGGAATAGCAAAACAATGTTATCCCCGTTCCACACAAGTGTTTCTCCTTTGAGAGAGGCTGCTGCAGACCAAGCTCAACTTCTCCCGTTACAGAAAATCATTACTCTTCTGCTGGAGAGCCACCTCCCACCACCAACCCCAAAACCAACCCACATGGTGGGGGTGGCACCACTAGTAGTACTAGGGCACTTGGGTGTACCAAAAACTCAAGTATATATTTCATATCAGGGACTATCAAATATTGCTGCTGTGGTTGTGAAAGAGCATGAGAGAAGAGGGTCTCATTTTATATGCAGAGATGGGAATGCAAAAAGTGAATGAGAACTGTTGATTGTTGAGCAATGTGGGTTCCTGGAGGATCTTCCAAAGCATATGCGGCGACCAACTCAGATGCTATCATTACTTTTAGTTTTAGTCATTTTCCTTCTCATTTCCTTTTCATCTTTTGCCTCCACTGCCGCCTTTTTTTCTTTTTTAAAATATATAGTCAAATGCTAGAGACACCAAGTTATTACACCAACTTTCGGACACCAGCTAATATAATAATATTTTTTATTTGCTGTAAATAAATAAAGTTCAGAGTAAGACCCAAAAAGAATATCAGTTAGCTGGTATAATAAAGTTCAGAGTAAGACATACGTGGCAGATGATGAATTATGAGTAAGGAGTGTGTGCGAGCCACGTTGAGTAACAAGCATCTGGTTATCGGTGCCAGTCCATTGCAATTTGTCTCCATTTGACTTCAAGGGTGTGTGGGATCTTGAGATGTCATTTGAGGACAAAAAATAAATAAAGTTTTCAAATTCATGTGAGAGTCACCCAATTTTTGGTTAGGTCAGGCTGATCACGCACAATCTTTGCTTTTGTGTGGGAGAGAAAGTTGCTTTATAGAAATCTTAGTGCGCCTTAAGTTTGTTTGATTAAAGTTCAAATATTAAAATAAAATTAATGTCAAGTAATGTATCTATCAATGCAATGTATCTATCACACACAAAAGTAATGTATATAAGTTTGTTTGGTTTACTTCAGTGATGAGGTCCCTTCCCTTCCCCCTTTGGTCACCTGTTCGAATTCCAGAATAAGTGCCTCCCCTCTCCAATACAATGTATCTATCACTAATTCTAAAAATAAAAATAAAAGATTAATATAATTCTTCAAGTCCATGAATACAAACCCAAAAGCCCAAGAGGCCCATAAGGCATTTGGTGTAAAGGATTCAAAGCTACCTCTTGCCAAAGTTAGATTGTTAAGAAGTTAGGGTTCTTGCCTCCCTGAGCATAAGGTGGCTATACCCTTGAACAATGCGTAGCTCAAAAGCAAACTACGAAGCCAAGCTAGTAGGACATGGACAGAGTAATAGATTATCAATTTGTTGTGAGCAGTAATTATGCCGATTAGTGGAAATGAACTCGGCAAGAGGTTTATAACATTTACCAGCTAACTTTTAATTCGGTGGTATCTCTTCACAATGTTTGAAGAGATAAAAATTCGAATCCCCCTCCTATGTGGATAAAAAAAAATGTTAAACACTTGGAAGGCAAGAGCTTCAAAACAAGATAAGCTCTCAAAAGATCTCATGTTGTTTGTTATGTTTTCTATATTTGTTGATGTCCACAAATGGAACCAAATTAGAGATGATCTTCCTTGATTGCGTGGGCCCTTATGATACGCAAGCCGCAGAAGGCTCTCCGATGCTTAAGTCAGCTAAAGGATAGAGGAGATAAGTAATTGAAGAGAATACAGATTCTGGGACAAAGTTACTATTACTTTGTGCATTGGGGCAAGAGCCCTATTTATAGGCAAAAAGGGGGAGCGCCTAGGGTTATAATTTCGATGTGGGGTGTGGACATCGCCTGAGGAGCCGCCACATGTCCTGACATGAAAGTGGCACGACACGTGTCTTCGTTGAGTTGGATCGGCAGATGTGTTTACCGAAGGCTCACCCTTGCCAATGGTGGTTATGAGTTCCAACAACTGGGCTGGGCCATGTGGGCTCCTGTTCGTGGGCCATCTGTTCCACGTGTCAAGCAAAGAGGGTCCGATCAGATTTGGTATTATGCTTAAGTCCAAAACTGCATGGCTTCAGACTTCTATGATATTTCACTGAAAACCCACGCATATTAGCACAAAACCATAAACATATGTATGACCCCACAAAAAAAAAGAACTATAAACAGATGATCTTAATTCCCTTCAAATCCATAGAGTTAATTTGCTTGCAAAATAGTTTGGCTTCGGAGGGAGAAAAAATTCCTTTCCTTCTTTCTTTATCAAGCAATTCTTTCAATTCAACTATGAGCCTGATGCCTTTCAAAAACGCACACCATGGGAATTTGAAAAAGAAAAACCTATTACAATCAGCAGCTACAGCAAATGAAGCAGATCCTCCTGTTTGATAACTCTATCATACCATACATTTATTTTTTTATTTTTTTTTCTTTTGTTGGGCTCTGATGGGAATAACTGAACAAAGTGAGCAACTTCCAAGAGTGGTTTTAGTATACCTTGGAGGCAAAGCAAGAACCATGAATAAAAGATTATACAATAATTACACTAATAATAATAACAATAAAGATGGTTTTGATAGGAACATTATGAATATATTAATCACATACTAATACTATTTTAACAAGTTAGTGACATGTAAGTATATTCCTTTCTTTAGTTCTTCTTGTGGTCCACTCCACAGTCTTTAGCATATTTTTCTTGGTAGAAAAGTAGTTCAGATGCGAGTGGTAAACTTTATTGTCTTCTCAGAATACTGTGATTTTAGCTCTCAACTTTCACAATCACATACATAAAAAAAAAAAACTTCTCAAATCTTAATCTTGAGACATCCAGAGCTGAAGAAAAGAACAAACTGGCAACCTCAGCCCTTTAGCAAGATGTCTTGAGTTTCATGCAAGAAATAAAAAGAGAAAAAGTGTCATGGTGACAAAGAAAAAGGGCATGTTGAAGAACCCCAAGATTTTTCTTATATTAGCTCATTTGAGTGGTGCACTCACCAAGCAACAAATTTCAGGAGCTGTCCAAATTTCAGTCCAAAAATTTTGTGCAAAATGCCTACCTCTACATCACAGCCCTCACAAGCACCAAAGTCAAAATCAAATCCAATTAGATTCATTGCTATAGTCTTGCTCACTTGCATTGTCCTCTTGGGTCTTGTGGTGCTCATCACTTGGCTAATTGTCAAGCCCAAACGCCTTGTTTACACCATTGAAGATGGTTCAATCCAAAACTTCAACCTAACCAATGACCACCTTTCTGCCAACTTTGATTTTGTCATAAGATCCTACAATCCCAACAAGAGAGTCTCCATATACTACGACTCCATTCAAGCCACTGTGAACTACAATGACCAGACACTGGCATTATCTGGGGTTGATCCCTTCTACCAGCGCCATCGAAACGTGACCCGGTTCGACCTCAAGTTCACAGCTCATTCCACTGCACTGCCCAGCTCTGTCTCTAAGGATCTACAGCTTGAGAAAAGATCAGACAAGATCCAGTTTGATGTTTGGCTCAAGGCAAGGATTAGGTTTAAGGTTGGAGTTTGGAAATCCCGCCATCGCACTTTAAGGGTTTCATGTGCCCCAGTGTTGGAGTTTTCAAGGCCTAAGAACTTGAAGAGGACTTACTGTTATGCAGAAGCTTGATCAAGCCTCTCTGCATCATGCATATTCCAATGACTGAATTTTTCTCTGTTGTTTGGGAGTTTTAAAAAAAAAATTAAATACCATGTTTTTTAGTCACATATGTGTGTGTGGTCATTGTTGTTGTGTATTATTTTGTGTTGAACTTTTCATTTTTCATGTAATTGTGATATTTATTCATTTATTTATTGTGTAACTAAATCCATATGGACTGATGTTGATCAGATAATGCTTCAAGTTTTTTATTTTATGTTGTACTTTTGGGCTTTGGTTCGAAATAGCAATTATGTGGGCTTTGCTAATGGACAGTGGCCACTGTCATAGTTCCTTTATACTTCTTTTTTCTTTTTGTCATCACCAGTTTCTTTTTTTAGCACTTTTTTCACCAGTTTCTTGATACTTTTGACTCCGAAATCCCAACAATTTAGAAATAATTAAACACCCAGCAACAATTTTATCAATGGATATTGTCACGTATCAATTGCAAGTGATGCCCTAATGTTGTATTCAGTATCAAGTTTCAGAACGAGTTTGAACAAGTCACCATATATAAAACGAGCTGGACTGTCTTTTTGGATGAAATTAGTAAAAGTATACCACGAAAATGATTTTTTTTTGGTTGAGGACCTGTCCTATTGAGAGAGGACTCAAATCCAGATGCTATTTATGACTCAAACCCAAGACCTTGGCTGAGGGAATAAATACTTCAAAATCACTACACTAGTGGGTCTTTTGCTTATAATATAGCAGTAGGAAACACAAAAATGATACACGCATTGACCTGGAGTAAGAAGTTTGGGTGTATGACAATTCTCTGTCAATTTTATTCATTAGGTGTGAAGCGTGTGAAATGTGAAGGAAGGTTTCAATGGTTAGTTTCCAAGTTACTATAGAAGTCAACATATGAAACGGTGGAAATCAAGCTTCCACGTGATTTTTCTTTAGGCCAAGTTTGGTTGGCTAAAACAACTCTAATTAGATGATATGGTGCTGACGTGGTACATTTGAACTAATGACAGGTTGCAGAGTTAATTGGGACATCTTTTATTAGTATGTTAAGCTGTAATTATTGCCTTATTAGTCAACTCTTTATCGTATATAAAAGGCTAACAACAGCCTCAATTGTAATTATGAAGAATGATCACATTGAATGTGAATCATAGTTTATCATTTCTTTGGCATGTTTACTAATTTGGAATCGGAGGATTGTTAATGACCCGTGATTTTATGCAGGCTCCACTTGTTTTGATTCGCTAAGTGTTAGTAACACCAGAATGTCCTTGAGTGGGAGTATTCTTTCCACTTCCATTCCTTGTTAGTAAACATGCCATCAATCTCTTTGTGTTATGTAATTCCTCTCTCTATCTGCTCGAATATTTGTTCATCTTCATTACTATTCTTGATATTTGTTCTCTATTTGTAATTGATCAATTGTGAGTTACAGTGATAAGCATCATGGTTTCAATCATGATATGATAACGCTTCACAACATCTAAGATCTTGTTATGTCGTGTGCTACTATGAGCTAAGGTTTCTTATTTTCGTTCACTTTTTGCTTCTTTGAGTTTGCCGTTAAGTTCTCTGCTCTGTGATATGTTTTCATCTATACTTGTTTGCAATTGCCGCATTGCATGTTTTCAAATCTTCAATTAATTCAATTTTTTGGTATTTTGATCGGTGCGAAACCCTTATGTTACAATTGTTGAATTAGTTGCCAATTCATGATTTGAGGCTCTATCTTGTGAATTGTTGTTACTCATGGCAATTCGTTTATGGTCTTTGATAAGTGTGAAATCTTGATTTTAGGAGTGGGTCCGATTCTCATCCCAAACTGGAATCGAAATCAACAATATTCATCTGGTCCGGTTTTAGCGAAAAAATTATTTAGTTCGGTTTGCCCATAAGTTGATTAACCATAATCTTTTTTGTTAATTGTTGATTATTATTATTATTATTATTATTATTATTATTACAAAACACAACAAATGTTTTATTTTTGAGCTTAAAAAATTCAAAAATGGTCCAATTTCATGCAAAGGGAGGTGATTGAGCCTAGAAAAGAGAGGTGATTTGGAGTTAGGCTTGGGGAAATATTATTTATGGGCTTAAATATTTTATTAAAAAATTTAAAAATACATAGTAGGTTTGGTTCCGCCTAGTCTGATTTTTTCACAACAAGAACTGAAATCGGAACCAAACCAAACCAGTTTGGTCCAGTTTTTGGTCAACCCGTTTTCCCCTTTTTTCAACCCAATTCAACTCGGTTTTCAAGTTTGAATACTCACCCCTACTTAATGTTGTGTTTCGAAGGTTGAATTAATTGTCAATTTGTGGAGTTGAGGCTCCGACTTGTGAGTTTGCTAGTGTAATTCCAACCCTTACTCGTTTCACTTTTTGATTTGCCAAATTATAGTGATTGTGAACTTGATATTATCTTTTAGATGGGGCTTTAATGCCATCCTTACTTGATTTGATGCTAAGTGAGCAAATAACATGAATGAAATAGGACACTTACTATAAGACACTCTAGAGAGGGGAACGATACTTCCCAACATAATAGGGTCCAGATTCCAGCCCTTTTTAGGCCAATGTTGGGGTCCAATCCAAACCCTAACAGATCCTGTGTGACATATATTGATGTGGCAGTTGTGCCCTAAAAGCAAAGCAAACATGCCCTTTCCTTCCAGACCCCTCCACTACATTCAACTAGCTAGGGCTGTTTCTGCTTGGTCAGATATTGCTAAGGAAATAAAACATTGAGGTCGAGTCGAGGAGGACAGTTCAAAAGAGGAGGGGCAAATTACATCGACAAGGAAAAAAAGGTTTTGAAAGACAGGTAACCTAACACATTTTACACCATCTCTCTGTCTCTATGTCGTTGTACATATGCAGACATTAATTTCACAACCATCTTCTTTGTACTTCTAGTCTGTTCTTTTTCCCACATTTTCTGGGTTCTATAGGTAAAGATGGATTTTTTTTAAATAAAAATAATTGAGGGAATAAATAAATACAAGATAAAACACATGCATTCAGCGACAGATGCAGGATTGTGACCTCATAGGGTCACAGTTTAATAATAAAATAACAATAAAAAACAGGAACAATATAGTACTTCCATTCATAATTCATGGCGAACCAGGAATTTTTCTAGGGGTGTGCTAAGTTTTTTTTAGGGCTGGCATTTTGAACTGAAATACCTCAAAACCGCATTTTAACCGCATCCAAACCGACTTCGCTGGAAAACTGACCTCCAATTGCGGTTTTTTGAACCGACCGCAATATATCGGTCGGTTCGCGGTTCCAAATAACCAAATACCGCAGTATACCGCAATATTGTAACTATATATAAATAATTATTTTATTTAATATTTAATAGCATGATAATTAATTATCTTATCTCTCTGATGATGATATTGAATTCTACAAAGAAATGGAACATGTTACAACCAAGGAATAAAATATCGATGATATCGGAAATATCGGTAGTCCAAAAATACGGAAATTTCGATGGAAATATCGGGATATTATCGATATTTCGGTCCATGTCGTCAATATTATCGATATTTTGGTTCATGGATATCTAAAATATCGATGGTATCGGAAATATCGGTAGTCAAAAAATACGGAAATTTCGTGGAAATATCGAGGATATTATGGATATTTTATTCCTTGGTTACAACTTATAAGTAATTGGTTTATTATTTTCATGTTCTTTATGCTTCTTATAATGTTTTTTTTATATGCCCATTTCATTTTAATTTTCTTAGTTCATATTTACTAAACTTGTGTTGTTTTATTTGTAGATGGACATTCATCACAATGGAGTTCTTCAAATCCACTCTCCACCAACCCTTGAGTTCTCTATGTCTTGCATTGCATTTTTGTTTTGGGTTATAACTAAATTTAAACTTTATTTGCTTCGGTTTAAATCTTTATTTGAGTTGTGAGTTTATTTGTTTAAATTTGTAAAGTTCAAAATGCTTGGACTTAAAATGTTTCAAAACTAGGCCAAGAAAAGTAGTCAAAAAATTATATTTTTTAACCCATATGCCTAGAAGAAAAGTTTGTAAAAGATTAGATTTTATTAGTGGGTTAGCCGATTAAATTTGTAAAGTTCCCTATACCGATAATAGTGATATACCTACCGCAATATGTCGGTCGATTCGCGGTTTCATTAAAAAATTGCGGTAACCGAACTGCAACCACCCCTAGCTTTTTGTATGGGAGATTTGTATAAACAATGAAAACCAAATATTGTTTTTTAGTATGCTAATTAACACAGTCCTCTGAGAAAAATAGCTTTTTTGGACGGTGAAAATGTGTCATAAAAAAGTGGAAAAAGCGTCGTAAAACCGTTGCGGCAGACATTGCGGCCCTTTTTGGCGTCATAATAAAGGCGTCGTAAATAATTCTCGTCTTTTTACGGCTTTCTGGCGTCGTAATAATTATTTGCGTCGATCTTGCGGCGGCAAATTACTATCATAATAAACTAGCGTTGGATATAAACTGAATTTTTACGACACTATTTGCGACCCTAGTTCTGTCGCAAAGATGGTTATTGTGACGGTTGTCTTTGTCGCAAATGTTCACATGACAAATGATATGACTTTTCAGTCCAAATTATAATTGTTTTTATTAATATTGTAAAAACACCGTATCTTAACTTAAATGCCCATTCACAATGCTAATGGGATGATTGTTTCAATTGGCATATAAACTATGATACTCGAATTTACTATAAAGGTTATTCTCAAACTTCATTCATGTAATTGAAAGTTTTGTTTAATCTTTGTACAAAACCAATAATTATAAATCTAAATCCTCAAGTCATGATGTGTAAAAAATATTATCTCCAAGTACAATGAAAATATTACATATTCAAGTAGCCAAATAAATAGACTAAAAAATAGTGTAGTAGTCTTGTACTCAGCCTAATTCTTCACCCCAACCTGAAAAACAATCACAAAACTATAAAATGAGTGTGAAACATAAAACAATATGCCATCGAGCGCCACATAAGCAAGAATTTAATCCTAATAGCATACATGAATAATTTGTAAATAAAACAGATATAGAAGATGAAATTAAAAATGATGGTTAAGCTCTGTCCAAGAACCATGGTGCAAAATACACAAGTTTTGTAACTTTGAGATCAAAATGAGATAAAATAAGAAGGGAGAGAAATGTTTACTCATATTTGGTGACCACGACATGGAGAAAGGAAGAACATCATACTATACTCTGCAACAAAAGAATGCAAAGACATTTGGTCAATACACTAGCAAAAGGACCAGCGGATTTAAGTGGACCAAATGCGTGATTTATACCAAGTCAAATGCAGCTAGCTCATAATTTCATTGAACCCAACAAAATTAATTTACAAATAAATCAAAATTCCCAAACCAAAATGAGAGAGAGATTCATACCATTCACATCAAATCTAAATGCTTTCTTTATTGGTGCTTTGGAGAAACAGCATATATGCAAAAGAAATTCCATTAGGATACAAAAATTAGAGATAGTAAGCTGTAAATCCTAAACCCTTATCAGATCCATAACTTCTCTCTTTAAGTCTCCATCTCTCCTAACAATTTATCATATGTGTAGAGCAAACATAAATGCATTAACCACAGACATGCAAAACTGCATCAGTCAGCAGTTCCTATTACTCCATTAATATACATTGCAAATCAAAGCTTTATCAATAAAGTCATTTTGCTCAAAACCAGTCTGAGAGAGCTCACAAATACTTGAAAGCACATAACTTTAATCTTATATAACTAAAATTCAAAGGCCACCAGACAAAAATAAATAAATCTGAGGATATTGAAATTTGCGAAAGATCAACAAAGATGACTTATGAGTTCAATCAAATATACAATTCAGTTATAATCATATTAAAGCAATGGAATTGATAGTAGGATTCTTAGACTTTCAATTTCTCAACAGTAGAAAGCAAAAGTCTCTGCTCCAACTAATCTTTAACATCTAGACAATCCTTTAGCTTATCAGATCCATAACTTCTCTCTTTAAGTCTCCATTTCTCCTAAAAATATATATGCATGAAAACCAATTCAACAACTTATGGAGACACACTCTACATTCGTGCTCCTACATCCTACTTTGCAATTTTGGTGCAATCATTCGCGGGAATCACATTCATCAATATTTCTAATTGTGCAGAGTCTAGAAAATGTATATTGTAATGCAAAGGATTTTCCACGAGTATCAACAACAACAATATCAAAACAATTGAATTAATCTTGTTCTTTTAAACTAAAATCAAAAGAACAATATTATCAAAATAGTTAAACTTCAGCGATTCCCAATCAACCCATTTCATAAAAAAATAAGCAACCATCCTAGTAACAAAATCCACCAAATTCAAAACATACAAACAAAGAAAGAGATAAATCATATAGAAATGAAATACCCAAAACACAGTTCAGATCAAGTCTTAAGATTTTCAAGCTAGATTAACTAAATCCACAAAAGCGATAAATCAATAACTTTCATACAAAAAAACCACAAAACGAGAATCAAAAATAACAAGTTCGTGATGTTATAGTTTTGACAACAAGCACAATACTCAATTTCACAAAGAAACCACGAATCAAAAGTAACAAGTTCGTGATGTTATAGATCTCACATTTGGAAGGGCGAAGAGACGAAACCACAACCACGGAGGAGGAGGCAGAAGGCGCGCCATGGAGGAGGAGAGGAGGAGACGAAGCCGCGAATTGGTTCTTTCGCCATGGGTTGATTGAGGAGAGGAGGAAGAGCGAGATCGATCGATCTCGGGGAGAGAATGAAGAAAGGTGGACGAAGGTTATCTGGCAGTGGTGGCCAGGGTTTGAGCAGAAGGGGAGAGAGTTTTCACGAGACTAAGATCTAGAGAACTCAGGAAATTTTGTGCAATCTAGAGAACTCGAAATCGAAGGCAGCGGGAGGCGAAGAAGATGGCGAGTTGCAGAGATGTGATAGAGAGGAGAGATAGGATTTGGGTATAAGTTTTGGGGCTAAGGGTTACCAGCGGGAAAAGCGAAAAGCCGAGGCGCACTCATGAAAATTTTGGGCTTAGGTCATGGAAGATCGGCAATTAAATGGTGTAGCATATGTAGCTCTTTCAAACCTATTTGCGACATTAATTGCGGCGTTACTTATCAAGGTGTCGTAATTATTGTGGAGCCAATAACTAGCGCTCAAATCTTCCTTTATTTGCGTCGGCCGCATCCTCTGTCATAAATGTTTATGCCAAATAGACATTTTTCTTGTAGTGAGTGAGAACCAAGTACCAAGTGGGAATCAGAAAATGTGGGAAGCAAACACAAACAAAAGTACATATATAAAAACACAAAGGGCAAATAAAGAAGAAGATGAATAAGAATGTTGAAATAATATCTCTCTCAATGTTAACTAATATGAATATAAAAATATATCTCTGAACCAAAATTATCATATCATATGAATATGAAAAAAATCAATAACCCATTAAATTTCTAAAACTAGTAAATAATTTCAAAACACATTATTTATCAACAACAACAATATAATAATATCAATAAATTCTAATCCAGTCATTATCAATAAATTCTAATCCATAAAAAACACTAAATATATCAATTTCATTAAAAATATAAATTCTAGTTACTTAAAACTTGAAATGATGGGATGGAGATGACATCAGAGAGTGGACAACGCTAGAGTCCAAAGTGGTGGTGGTGACCGTGAGGAAGAGGGATTTGGGTTTTAATTAAGGGAGGAGTCTCTGAAACTAATTTGGGAATAATTAAGGGTTTGGCTGCTAAGTTGGGTAGAAGGAGAGGGGATTGGGTTTAATTATTATTATTATTTTTAAACTTGACTCAAAACGACACCATAATTCTGTCCATACTGATCATAAAGAATAAAAGAAAACTTTAAACTAAGCATAAACATTTT